>OY728164.1:1061298924-1071298924 GCA_963277665.1 Viscum album
CATTAATGATAAATGTTTAGTTTTATTTTGTTGTTTTTTCATCCACCAAGAACTAGTTTGGTTTAATTTAATATTATATCCATATATTAGTTACATAATATTTAATAAGTTATAATATACTTATTAAAATGTGATTTAACCATAATATTTGTTTTTTAATCATACTTTCAGTGAGTAAGGAATATTTAAAATAAATATACATAGAGACAGTTAATTTCCATAATTTGGATTTTTTCATCCTTTCTTTGAATAAAATGAGATGAGAAAAATTGATAGAATGGAAAAATTCTATCAGTAAAATAATAATATATAAATTATACTATAGTTGTAATTCTATTATGGATTAATTATGTTATGATAAGGTACAACAATAAAAGATATTATGAGAGGTGGTTAAATAATGTTAAAACTAAAATATCACTTCCTTGAATGATACTTGTATGAACACAGAATTTTCCTTTTTCATGAAATTATCACCACATGGACATGGGGACATTGGGGGGCATAGTGTTATTTATTTATTTGAAATGTTTAAAACCACTTATGGGGTGGGGAAAAATGGTTGCATGGGGTCGTATTTATAAGGTATGAGAGGGGTGTTTTTTAAATTTCTTGACAGATTAAATTATAATTAATTATTTATTTATCCAAATAACACCAAATGTCCTTGGATTAGAATCTATAATATGATAACGTTGAAATATCATCTAATAATTTAATTTATACACATTTTAGTTTTATTTTAATCCATATTATATTTATTAACCCTTTGAAAACTTATTTTAATTATAACAATGATAAAAACTATTTCATTAATTTTTTTATATTTAATTATATGAAATAAATTGAACAATAAATATATTTTTTAAAATAATTATACCATATTATAATTCATTTTTTTTTATTTTTATGTTTTTTTAAATAATTTAATACTATAAAAAATATCATTATTGTCAATTTTGATACATTTCACAATGTTGACATAAAAACCCCTCAATATAGTATGTAAAATCCAGGAGAAATATTTTATTATATCCCAAAAGAGTCATTTTAATCTATAAATTTTTTTTATCACCATAATATCAAATATTATATCGCATTTAATATTTCAATTATCATTTATTAGATTTTTTTGTTAATCGAATAACGTTTGTATCAATGTTATATAAACATTTAGGGTATTTGTATAAATCATATAAATTTAAATCAATTTCCATGATGAATATAATTATTTTATATTTCCATATAATATTAATAGTTGAAAATGTATTATTGTTAACACCATATTACAAATCATATACTTATTAGAAATAACATTGTGATATTTTGTCACTTTGTTTGATTTTAATAATGTCTTAGTCATTTCCATAGAAAATTGTTCATTTAATAACTATATTTCAATCATTAAGTTATAATAATCGAATTTAATTAATCCAATAATAATTTGGTAGATATATTATGTCCTTAACAATATTTTCAATCTATATTAACCAAATTTTCCCTTTATTAAGAAGATAATTTTGACCACGATTATAATTTATAATGTAAAAAACTAAAAGGGGTCAATTTAATAAATTTAGAACAACTAATTCCATATATGGAATAATTTTTTCTTAATTAAAAGAAAATAAGATTCAAAATTTCATATGAAATTAAACCAAATAAATACAATGAAAAATATTTCTTGCAGTAAATGACCATTTAATTATAAAATGAATTTATATTAAACTCTTGTTTAAAATTCATTTCAAATACACAAAATAAATTATTTATAATAAAATAGGAATAATAAAAGATTAAATATAATATAATTTGACGTTATAAATGTTTTAAGATAATATACATTTTTCAATGTAAATCTGTGTTTTCTATATTAATCAAAATTTAAAAAATTCAGAAAATTTCCAAAAAATCATCCTTAGATAATTTTGAAATACTGATTTTTTTTCAAATAAATTGTATAATAGAGTAAAATATATATATATTTTTTATACTAGAATGGATTATAATGAGTTTTATAGAATTTGTTTTGAAGAATAAATTGAATTTATAGAAATATAAAGTTTTAATTTACTAATAATTAAAATATTTCATAATATCAATATTCATTTTCATACCTTACAATTTAATGGATATTTTTAATGGGTATATTAAAATAATATTATTTTAATTGATTATTATGGTTTCAGTAAACTCAATGTTGAGTGAAACACATGCTTCGGGCGAAAGTAATTTAAATAAAGACAAATATTTACTAAAAATACCCATTTTTAAGATTCATGTCACAATATTTATTTTTAAACAAATAATTAATGTCCATATAGACCCCTATTATGATTATTTTTGAGTGGGAGTATACTTAACTCATCACAATCAAACAGAAATATGAAATAATTATTATATTGAAAATATTTTTATTGGATTAAATTTCATTCATATTAGAAAAATAATTTTTTTATATTCTTGTTTCATCAATGAAATCATTAAAAATATTCAAAAAATTTCATTTGAATAAAGATAGTTTTTCAAGAAATAAAAATAAACAAATTCACTCCCATATTCATTTAATAGTTCAACAATGGAAAAATATAAAAATAGAACCACAATAGTTTCATTCTTCAAATATAAGGGATGCAATCAATTGTCTATATGCTTCATAATTGACTACATAAAAAAATGGATAGGTATAAAAGGTTATGAAGTTTTAAATCATCTACATTGAAATTTACTATATTATTATCAATTTACAACATAACATTAATCATTTTCATTAAATCTCCTACATCTCAAATTTTGAGTCATAGTTTCAATGGTTATGTCACAGAATCCACTACGTGGATGAAATGGCTACATGGCTCATCTCAAAATGAATCTGTGATTTAGATTTGTGGATATTCACTAATATTAGTATGTGATTAATCTAAAAAATAGAAATTGAATGTGTGGATATTGAAAATTATAGATTTTACTTAAATAAATTTTGAACATCTTTATACAACTATAATTCCTTTGTAAAAACATATTAAAAAATATATCTAAAAATTTTGAAAAAATATATTATAAAATAAAAATTATTAATTTAAACATTAAAAAATATTAAAACTATTCTAGAAATCTATAATATACAATAAATATAAAATATATAAAAATTATTATCAAAAAAATAAAAAATAAATAAAAGAGAGTTTTTAACATAACAAAAAAACTAATAAAATAATAACATAAATGTTCAAATATTGATAATATCTCTGTTTTTATAAATTAGAAAACATAAAATTTATTTTATACAATAATATTCTCCGAATTTTTTATGTTTGTCAAAAAATTTAAAATATATATTTTATATCTAAAAATTATACCCCTTTGTTTCTAACAGTTTTTTTGGGGCGCACGCATCTGTTAGTCGAGGGCACATAGATGTGGCCCCGCATTCCTGCTTTCCTTGGCAGGAGCCATCCATCACTTATTCAGGTATGTATTCTCCTTGATCGAAATGGGATGATGGGATGTTGGATCTTCTTTCCATGGATTCCTCCTCGGAACTCATCACCTAGTCCGGGTCTCCCTTATAGACTAAGACGTTGTTCATGAAACTCTTCCTAGTGCCATTTATTCATCAATGACAGTTAATTACATATCTTATACCGGTACATTTCAAGGGTTCTGGTTAGGGTAGCAACCTTCGGTTGGGGGAGTAGTCACGTTTAACATCACTGACGTGTCTGGATGCTGGAACACTATCGTGTCTGGGTTACTTCCACGTATTATAGGGCTACTTGAGTGCATGGAAGCCTGAGGCATCCCACATCGAATGTGGGTAACAGTATGTCGTAGGCATGTATCTGAGGTTTTTCTCAGCATCCTATGCTTGACATAGGGTATCTGTGAGTTTAACCTCTAGCAGAGATAGATCTGACTGGTCAGAACACTGACTAGAGTGAGTCAGATGGGTGAAACCCCTGGAGGAAACACTGATCTCAGGGATAACATGTGGTTAGTTACCCGATTACTATTAGTAGCAGTGAAGAGATTATTTTGCATTATCTAACTAGGATGTGGCATCCTGGGTAATAATCAAGATGGATAATATATGGTTAAATGATGTGGATAGAGAATGATATGGATTCGACTCGTTGGCGATGGTGATGTTGGCCTTGAGTCTCGAAGAGACCTCCTACGTATCCTTGTGGCGGGGAATGAAAGTCCATGTAGTTCAGGTTTGGGAGTACAGAATCAGTGTGTGCGCAGAGGATAGTGAACCAATAATATATTGGGCAATACGCGTGGTCAACAGCCTGAGGTTGTTCTTATGCCACTGGGACAGACAAGCGATATTGGTCCCAACAGAAGGGACGACAGCGGCTTACAGCTGGGTTTGGGTTGGCAACGTCTTATCACTGACATGAAATCAAAACGATTTACCGCAGTGTGAGGTCAATAATGTCTTACATTTGGGTAGGGGATCACAATGGCTTTCCATTATATGGGATAACAATGGCTTACCCCTTGATGGGGTCACAACCGCTTACTACTGATTGGGGATGAATCTCAGGGAGGCCTCCTACGTACCTTGTCTAGGAGGCAAGGGTCAAAACCCACCTAGTTCAGGATGGTGGGTGCATTCAAACATCTTGTAGAATAAAAAGGCGGCATGCAGTTTAATTTCATGTAGTATGATGGTTGTCCAACGTGAAGGGGGTCAGAACCAATGTTGTTGGGCTTGAACCTCAGGGAGAATTCCTACGTACCTTGCCTTGGAAATGTTCAAAGTCCACATAAGCAGTTCATATGGTGTTGGTGAACCGACGTAAAGGGGTTCAGGACCAGAGGTTAGTGGTATTGAACCACATAGAGGCTTCCTATGTACCATACATTGCAAAGATCAAAGTCCACATAGTTCAGAAAGAGTGGGAACAGACGTGAAGATGGTAGGAAACAAATGTTGGTGGGCTTGAACCTCAGGGCGACTTCCTATATACCTTACATTGGGAAAGATCAAAGTCCTCATAGTTCTGGAGGGGTTTTGGGGCTTTCATTCTTGGCTACCCAGAGAATTTTTCATGGTCAGTTCTTTCCCTATTCCCACGGAAGTCATGCTCGGTGTGAGAAACAATAGGAAACAAAAACAAAACAACTATGTCACAAATGGTGTATCTGTCGGAAGTGGAGTAGGGCTTACACATATTTAATGGCCCATGGTGATGGAGATTGGGACTTACTCTAGAGTGGAGGCCCAGGTGCAGACAAAGCCTAGAGGTAGAGGTATTTGGCACCGAATAAAGGAGGGATCTGTTGTCCATCCCATTCTCTGGTCTTTAGCACCGAGGAAGAGAAGAGGAGCATGGGTGCTACCCCCTAAAAGAAAATCATTGCACATAAAACAAGGTGGTTTCGTTTTCCCCACAGATAGACACCAGTCCGATATGGAGGATCTCATTCCATGTGAGGAATGAATTCACTCCCGTGGAGACTAGTGAGCTTGCAGAATTTCCAAGGAGGGGAACCCCACGTACAACGCACGAGCTGAGGTGATAGTTTAACTTCGTATGCTATGGACGATGACACATGGTAGTTTAATTTCCTACAGCTCATATGAGGTGGGTTCACTCTTCACCCCTTAGGAATTATATAACTAATACCTCTCACCCCTTGGGGATGTTATGGAATCATCAATTCCATGGTGAAGGGGTTTTATTGAGTGATCCATTTAGGGGTCCACGTTAGCATTTCTATGGGATGAATCAATAGCCATTAGTGTGCCTATTCAAAGAAGCATGACGTGAATAAATTCAATGAGAAGCACCTCCCAAGGGGCATTGATGTTACTTCCTGAAAACCAAGAAGGTCACATGGGAAAAGAGTTGCGGAGCAAAGAGGCTCCCAGGTAGAAGCCTCATGAGGCGCTGGTGCTTAATAAATTAGAGGGGATTCACGAAGGTGTTTTCTTCGTGAAGTGAAGTGGACTAGTTTGGTGTAGGGTATAAGTGCATATGGAATGAGCTTCACAAAGTAATATGGCCCTCATGGAGTTGTACATTGCGAAGCAAGGGTGCCTTGTGAAGCAATTTGCATCATGAAGCACAATGACCATGCCTTATGTTGTGGGTCACATGTGCATAGAGGGTGATTTTCGATGCGTAAGTCCTCTGCGAAGACCCGATTCCCCTTGAGGACCCCATTCCTTCGCAAAGGCCTGTGGGCTCCGTATAGGCCATCCCTCCTTAAAATGAGCCAAATTAATGCAAAGGGTGAGGCACTTTGAGATGTAAACGTACCTTAAAGAGCTCATGGTTCATAGAGTAGTTATTGATTCATGATTTAAGAGCTAAGAAGGAAAACGGTTAGAGGATCCATCCTTTGGGATTGAGGAGAGCATGGTATTTATAGGAAAGAGGCACCGTAAAGTATAACTCACATGGAACAAATCCACACGTCATTTTTTTGTAACTGCAGAGCCTCCTACCTTCTTGCACTGTAGTGGCATCATAAACATCCAAGGGGGTTCATGGAGCCTCCCTCCTCCTTGATCTATGACAGGTTCATGAAATTCAAATGTTTCTGCGGAGGTTCCTACCTCCTTTCCCCATGGTGGCTTCATAGGGGAAGCTTAGCGCCATTCGTGGTGCTGCAAGGCCTCAAGAACGTGCTTCGTGAGGTAGTACCTAGGGGTTTATATTATTTTTATTCTTTCAATATTTTTTGCACAACCCCCCCCCCCCATACATGAATCCGAGGGGAATACAAGGGTCAATGTCTAAGGTTCAACCACCAAAATCCCTCATCAAATCATGAAGTTGACTCATGAAAGAGGCTTGCAATGCAGAGAGGTGACGGGCAGGCCGAGTGCGCTACAATGCTCATCATGGTTAGACACGCAATGAAGCACCATGGGTCCTCAACTATAAATAGGTGATCTGACCTCTCTTGGGTCCTTTATCTTCTCCACGTTTTTTTATTTACCGCTCTTGATTTTCAATGCTCTATGTACACTGCGATTACTCTCTGTGAATCAGGAATTCTTCTTCGCAGCGCACAGTGACTCTTTGACTCTGTAATGGTGCGCTCTGTAGCTCTCAACTGAAGGTCAGTGCCAGGATTCACGATTCAATTGATGGGATCAAGATCCATGAAATGTATCCCCAAATGATCTACCTGAAAGGTCTTCGCAAAAAGTTTCCAAATCATAAAAATGGAATGGATCACCAAGAGGCTTCCAGGAGGACCTTGTATATTCAGCTCATAGGGAGGAGATATCGAATAGATTGGGTCTAGGGGAGTTGGTACAGAGCCACTCTGACCATGATTTGTTGGTGAAGATGTTGTCAGAAAGTAAAATGAATTATCCCATGTGTATGAGGAAGCCTCTATATTGATTTGGAATAAGAGATGAAGTCTTCATCCCTAAATCTAGCAGGGATGAACCATCTTACTATTTTAGGAGCACTCTATACTAGTGACAGTTGTTCATGATAGTTGAGGGCCATGCCCAATATGACTTCACAACTTTCAACACTGAGTACTTTTATAATCACATGAATAATGTTGATGCGAAGGAATTATAGCTGGAGACATCCCACCCTCTGTACTAGATGATATTGAAAGAATCCATAAGGAACCCGGGGAAGAGATGGTTTGATGAGTGGAATCTACACCAGGGTGGAAACATCACAGATGACTAGGCCAAGGCCTATTGGGTAGGTGCCTCAGGTGAAGAATTTGGGGTAGATATGAGAAGTGTGTGCCTGTATGAGTCAGCTTGGTCTTCCCAATTCTATATCTATCAACCGATGTATTTGATGTTGGAGTTGTTGAGATGGTAGTCATCAAGGACCAATACCTTACTCTTACACCATGGGGAGGTTGGCATCAGTTTATGGGATGTCCATCAGATCCGAGGGGTCCTAATACTAGGGGCGATGTGTGATGAATTCTCCTTGTTATGGGTGTGTGGGAGGATCTGGAGAAAAGTCGGCCTCATGAGATGGTGGTGATGGAGCTGGTGATGGTAGAGGACAAGGACGCAATGAGGGATGTCTATTTCATGTGATGGTTCCAGCAGTTCCTAAACATCCCGGAAGATAGGTAGTTTCCAGTAAGGCCTCGAACTTTCATGAAGTATGTTCAATGAGGTAGGAAGCACTCGTACTAGTGGATCTTGGAGGATTGCTAGTGGAAGACATGGGGATTCAGTGTCAGTACCGAGAATTAGTCGGTAGTCAGGTTGTCTGCATTCATTGCAGCTCTCATCTGTCGTTGGATCCTATCAGTGTGGGATACAGACATGGGCGTGCGACCGAGCGCGTTATCATGGTGTCCATGTAGGCGACAAGAGGGTGTTTGAACCCCGAGATCTGCATGCTCGCCTAGTTGTACAAGATATTGTGGCATATCAGTTATGGGAAGAGGACACATAGGATATGTGGTACATTCCACCTATTGTATGGGTGGATAGAAGCGCACATCAGGGGGGGATATGAATATCTGAACCCCATCTCCCCTCTGGAATCGAACATCTACCCATCAATCCTGAAGGCTGTAGGGGGATTTCCTGCCAATATGGCCATGTAGTCAGTACTGAACTGGGTATGGAAGGTGGTGGAGTTCAACATTCACCTATTACCATTGCCAACAAGTGTTTTCACTGATAGTGGTTAGGGAACAGATGATCATCAGTCCTATCTCCTGGCCATTAATGGTAGAGTCCTAGTGGAACGAGTGGACTATTAGCCCCTCTATGAACCATACACCCCACACCGATTCTCAAAACAATTTCGGTGTATGCAGTGACGAACCCCATATGTCTATTTAGAGGTGTTCTACGGGGAACATCCATGTGTGATGAAGAATATTTGGCAAATTTTCACACGAGAATATGGGAAGATGCATAATGAGCTGCCTCTGCCCACTCATATCATTGGGGTGGTGAAGTAGTATTCCAAAGGCTGGGAGGTGGGATACCTAGGGGTGATGTTGAAGAAACCAACTATTCCGTCTAGTGATGGTGTGCCTTCCCAACCTCGTGGTTGGGGCCATAAGGGTTAATGAACCTTGGGTAAGGCACACAGAGAAATTCTTGGGCATCTCTACATATCCCATATGAATGAGAATCAATCCATACATTGTTCAAGAAGCACGACATGGTTATAGATTAACACTGGTTGGGAGAATCTTCTTTGGAAAAGAAGATGACACATCACATGATTAACATGGGGCATCCTGAACTTGTTCCCAGAAAAACCGTAGTTTAATGTCATGAATTGAGGATATGGATACACATGAATGAAATGTGAGGTGGGGTATATACCCTGACGTGAATGAGAAATATAAGGGTCCATGCCACACCACATGCTATTGGGAGAATCCCTAGGTGGAGGGACTGAATGCTAAAACTGGGCTATGCCCAAGACGGGTTGTCTGGGATTTCCTATGCATCCCATGAAGATGGGAATCATCCCATACATAGTTTTGAGAGTGTAGTTTAATGTCATACATGATGAAGAAAGGCATGCATGGAATGGTTTCACCAGTACACGTCCTACCAGAACTACAAAGCCCATGTGAGTACTGCTTAATGTGGAAAACATAGAGTAGTGATAGGAATTCCTTAGAACAAGACGGACCATGTCAAGGGCGATGTGACGCTAGGTGAAGGACATCCCAATGGGGCTGAAAACCCTATATAGAACCCCTATATGAACAAAGTGGTAAATCTGAGTTTGTTGGAATTCCACTAAGACTTAAGGATGTAGAAATGTTTGAATTGTGATGCTCATGAACTGGACCACAATGATGGTGGCATGAAGATAGGGGATTAGTGTTGACCATATTCGAAACGTAGTATCCGTTTCATGTTATCTTGGAATGGGGACAGACAAATTAGGGTCAACTGCTGATCATGTTCAAAACACATGACCTGTCACGAAGGATGTCTGAGGTCCTTAGGGACGTTGGACCATGACGGTAAGTAAGCTAGTATGGCATGAGACCAGGTCGTAAAGGGGTCCCCTTCATACATGGAAGAGGATGATGATCCAAATGATGGGATCACAAATCTTGGACATGGAATGAAGGAATATCCTTATGAAAATTCCACACTTACGGTGATGTCACAATGCATCTAAGTTTCACAAAAAGTTCTATCATATAATGGGAATTGTGTCCCCCTCTATGGACAAGGATCTTGAGGTTGCACACATCCCAAATTAATGGTCGTAGTATTGGCCATTAAGGGAATACTAGATTAATAGACTGGGTGTAGGTTAGTGAAGTAGCCAAACCCTATACTTAGCTCCCATTGAGAGATATTAGTTTAGTGTTATCGAACATGGACTAGGTTGGGAAAATACATGGCGGGACCACGGTATGGATATTGAAAAAACTGATGTGAATGAGAACCTCTGAGGTACTCGCCACAACACATGTTCCCCAAAGGGGTCAGGCCTAGTGGTCGAAAGAGAGAGGACAAGATTTTAGATTCTTAGGGTTGGACCATAGGACAATATTTCTGGGTGTTCTTATGTATCCCTAAAGGCTAAGAATCAATCCATACATAGTTCTGGAAGATTTCATGCAGTTTAACATCTTGCAGAAAGGACGTGGATTGATCTTAGTTTATGGTCATAGAACTCGGAAAAGAGATGGTAGAAAATGTGGAAGACACATGGTGAGATAATTATGAAACCTGTCGTGAATGGGGACATGGAGTCAAGATCACCATGTGTTACATGGGTAGTTTTTAGGTCGAGGGACTGAAAAAAATTTAGGCTGGGCCTATGGAAAAGTGCACGTGTGTTCGTATATATCCCATGAGAATGAGAATTGAGCCACACCTAGTTCTAGGGTGTTTTTTTGTGAAGCGATGGAACTAAGATAGGAAGTACAGAGATCGCCACAAGAATCAAGCCATGTTCATGCATTTATAAATTGTATGGTGTGTGAAGGATACCAAACATTATGTCCCCTTAAATTTGGACACATTGATGCAGTGTTGTTTTTCATCACGTAGTCAGGACCATAATGTCACAGTTTAGGGTCCTGTGATGAGTCCAGCCATGATTTTTAATGTTGTGCAGTAAAGACGCAATAATGTAAAGTCGTGTGGGACTAGGAATCATTGTTTAATGTCATATGAATATGATATATACTTGAAAGACGAAGCTCAATAGGGAAAGTGTACAGCGTGATAAAGAATACCTGACGTGAATGAGGAGGGGAACATGATGTATAACATGTGGATGAGAATAAAGCCATACGAAGTTCTAAAAGGTTCATCCAGTTTAACATCATCCAGTAAGGACATTAGAGGATTAGAAGAACAAGGAGGGGAACATGATTTATCCCTCATAATCATTCCACGAGTGGGGATAATGAAACATAGGATGCATCACATGAGATACTCCAAGTGAACTACACCCTGGAGGGGTAGCCTAATGAGAAGAGTGTGGAGATGGACACAAGATGAGGCATCTGAACGTTCCAACATATCCCATGAGGATGGAAATAAATCTATACATAGTTCTAAAATGCGCAGTTTATCATATTGCAGGATGAAACACATTATAATGTCAAGGGAGACATTTCACCATTTAAGGTCATGTAGGACCGAACAATTTAAGGTCATCTTGGATAGAACAGTTTAAGGTCATGTAGGTCCCTGATGCAGTTTAGGACTGTGTGGGACTATTACAGAGTTTGGGGTCTGGCAGGACTGTATAGGTTAAGGTCATGTTGGACTAGAAAATTTAAGGTCATGTAGGACCCTGATGCACTTTAGGGTCGTGCGGGACCATTACGTAGTTTGAGGTGGTGTGGGACTGTACAGTTTAAGTTCATGTAGGACTGGAAAGATTAAGGTCATGTAGGACCCTATTTAATTTTAGATTCATGTGGGACCATTACGCAGTTTGAGGTCCTAAAGGAGCGTACAATTTCATTTCACGTAGTACCGAATAGTGTAAGGTCATATAGGACCCTGATACAGTGTAGGGTTGTGTGGGACCATTATTTAATTTGGTCCCATGTAGGACTGTAAAATTTAAGGTCTTGTAGGACCAGACACTTTATGGTCATGGAGTACCCTGATGCATTTTAGGGTCATGTGGGACCATTACACAGTTTGGGGTAGTGCAGGACCGTATAGTTTTTAGATCATGTTTGACTGGAGAGTTAAAGTCATATAGGACCCTAATGCAATTTAGGGTCACGTGGGGCCATTACATAGTTTGGGGTCATGCAGGACTATATAGTTGAACGTCATGTAAGATTATAAGAGGAAACTGACGAAAGGTATTTTTTGAGAAACATGGCATTAGTTGGAGGAGTTATATGCGCAACATCCATGGTAACCAGTAGTATGCACAATTGATGTAAACCTTGTGTATGATGTAAGGCCCTTCCCACTTGGGCTCCATCTTGGGTGGTTTTCTACCAGGTATCAGTGGTTCTCTCGGGGTTAATACCACGTCACATTGAAAAAAGGAGCAACTTTTACTTTCTTGTTGAAAGCTCCTTCTATCCTGTTTTGATTCTATTCCAGAGTGTGCGGTGCACGAAGCCTGTTCTCATCAAGCACTTCCAACTCATCCAGATGGATTTTTTCTACATTATATTGCGTTTTCTGATCATATACTACCTTGAGATGTGAGGGAAATTGAATCTTGAAGGGCAGGATGGACTCCATTTAGTACACCATGGAATATGGGGTTACTTGGGAGGAATTACGACCCATTGTCTGATAAGCCTAGAGGGTGTTGGGGGTCTTGTCCGACCAACTCTTCATATTCTGACTAACCATTTTATGTTGAATGTTAGAGAAGTTTTTGTTGAATTCTTCAATCATTCCATTTTCATGCACATGGATGCTGGAGGTATGGTTAGAACAGTTGTTCTGTTTATAGTAAAATTTCACCTGCTCACCTGCTCGGAAGATTGTTCCATTGTCGGTGAGGATGGTTTGAGGGACTCCAAATTTGTAGTTGATGTTGGATCTCACATTATCAATGATGTAACAAGACTTGACTTCTTTGAGTGGAACTACATATGTCCACTTTGAGAATAAATCTATAGTTGTCAAGATGAATATAAACTGGTGAGCTATCACCGGTGGACATGGTCCCATGACAATGAGTCCCCATATCACTAATGGGCAAGATTACTTGGTGGAATGGAGAGGCTCTGGCAGCCGATGCATGAGGTTAGCATGAATCTGGAATGCATGGAATATTTTGGCAAACTCAGTGAAATCATGGATCATAGAGGTCCAAAAATACCCCAATACTTGGATAAGTTGAGATAGCTTTGGCCCAGTCTGATGAGCCTGACAAGAACCATCATGAACCTCCTACCTGACTTGGGAAATCTCAACTCCTTGAATGCAATGGAGGAAGACCCCATCAAACCCATGATTGTAGAAGATCTAATCACAACCAGGGTCTTCATGGAGGGTGAAATGTAACTTGCGATGTCATATTCACTCATGCTCAGCCCCATCTATTGGGAAATTACCATTTTGGAAGTATCGACAAAGAGGTTCTCCAGTCAAGAATCACTTCAATAACTGCATCAGGGGGGGAGCTGGGGGTCCTGACATATAGGCACTAGCAGTAAGGTGGCTTACCTACAGGCAGTCATCATCACATGAGGTGATAGGATAAATGACTCTTCGGTGTGCCAAGTGGATAATTAGGTCATCTTATTTGAGATATTCAAGTGATATAGCTAGGCTGACCAGGGAATCTACTCAACCGTTCTAAGATCAAGGGACATGAGTAACTTTTGGTCGAGATAGGAATTGAGCCATTATCTGAAGAGTGCATTCCAACAATGGCACAACCTCTAGCATTCTAACGATATAGTCACCGATAATCTTCTTAATGATCAGTTCAGAGTCCCCTTTCACATGAAAATGGGTAACATCTATATCAAGGGCTATATCGAGGCCAGTGATGAGTGCATGATACTCTGCCTCATTGTTGGTGCAGCCTTCTGAAAATATGAATGAGTACGGCAGAATAGATTGTGCTGGGGTAATAAAGACAATACCTAGAACTACAATGTTATGACTGGGGTCATTGAGTGTTCTACGGGTGGGGATATGGGAATCACCATCGAAGTGAATTTTCCAATATGGGATTGATTGGTCTACCAAGATTATTTCTTCCTCAAGAAAATCAATGTCCAAATATTGGTACGTAGGGTCTTGATGAGTATTAAAGAAGAATACCAACGCTCGGCCATTAATATCCTTATGAGGGATAAACCTAATGTTGAACTACTGGAGAATCAATTCCCACTGAGCTAGATGGCATATCAATAAGGGGTATATTAGGAAGTATTTAAGAAGATCTACTTGGGACACCATCTGTACCTTGTGGCGCTGCAATAAATGTCACAAATTCTGTACTGCGAATATGTGGGAATGATATATCTTCTCAACATGGGGTTATCTAGTCTCTATAGCAAGGAGCATGAGAATGAGGTTGTAGAGGCAATTCTCAAATCCCTCGTTATTCTTCTAAGAATTAAGGGTGCCGAGAGATCACTTCAAGGTGGTCACATAAAGGACCAACAACACTACAGAGAGGGGTGGAATTAAGACCAGAGGCTAGAGTAGATACCACTTGATTTCCTCAAAAGAAGTCTGACAATCTTCATCCCACTCTTTGTCTATGCCTTTCTTCACGAGATGAGAAAAAGGGCTACACTTGCTGGCCGAATTTGCGATGAAACAGAGAATGTATGCTATGTGGACTTGGAAGCCTTGATGCTCCCAAATGTTTCTCGGAGGAGACATCTAGATAATAGCCTTGACCATTTCTCAGTTGATCTCAATGACCCTGTTTCTGAAAAAGATGCTGAGAATATTTCCAGAGGTGACCCTGAAGGAACACTTTATTGGGTTCATCTTCAGGTGATAGGAACAGAGGAAGCCGAACACTTTCACAAGGTCTTTGAGATGGTCCTGATGTTGGTTTGATTTGACAACTAGGTCACCTATGTAACATTACAAAAACACTTTGAGGATCATCTCAAATATGGGATCCATTGCCTGCTAATAGGTTTCACCAGAATTCATTAAACCGAAGGACATTAGTTAGTAACAGAAATTACCTTGTGGTGCCCTTAAGTTTATAGATTCATTATCCTCCAGGGACATTCGTATCTGGTTATACTCGTAGTACCCATCCATGAAGGAGAGGGCTTGGAGCATAGTTGTAGCGTCAATCAACAATTATGTGACACAAAAAAGAAAATCATCCTTCCGACCGTGACAGTTGAGATCCCGGAAGTCGATGTAGACCATTATCTTTCCATTTTTCTTACTTAATGGCATAATGTTGGAAAGAGACATGGGGTACTGGACCTCCTTAATGAAATTGGCTCTGATGAGCTTATCAGCTTCATCCATAACCATGGCACCATGAGAATGGTGCATCTTTCATGGAGGTCGGTTGAACCAGTGATGATTTTCCAGGAGACCAAGGTGGTGGATAGCTACATGATGATCTTGACCTGGATTCTCATCATAACTCCAAGAAAATACATCATCGTTTTGTTTAAGGAAGTAATTGTACTGTTATAGCTCCTTAAGGGGCACAATGACACTGATCAATGTGGGTTTTAGATGTGCCTCTCTACCGTGGTTCCCTTTTCCCAAGTCGTCAACCGTTGTAGTGACGCCCTCTTCAAAGGTGGGCGTAAAATACTCCAAATCCTCTATTCACTTATAGAGGGGGGGGGTCCTTTGCGGGAGGATCATCCACTACGTTGACAGCATCTGATTAGAGGCCGGTAGCATCCTGAGCGGCAGTGTACACTGCATCAGGGAACTCATGTGCTACCGCAAACATATTGATGAAGTCTGTTGATACAATCCCAGATAATATTTGGCCCAAGGGGCCACACATGATGATATCATAGAAATAGTGGGGCATTGACTTCAGACGGTTAATTCTGACACAGAAAAATTAGCTAGTATGATGTATTATCATTTCCAAGGGGTAGACAAACTAATACATTATGGGAGTGGGAGGCTCCGGGATTACCTGAGCCTGGTTTGTGTAGGAGTATGGGGTGATCTTCTAGTATCACGTATACTTGGGAATGTTCTCCCCCCTCATTCCATAAAAAATGTAGTATTTCAACCTGTCCATCATTGAAGCATCCAATCGATGGACTAGAAAGACGTATGCATCATCCCGATCTTCCCATGGTTCTGTTGCAGACATAGCATTACCGACCTCATTATTATGAATCACCTTTTCCTTTCTCTTATAGTATTTTCCATCCCAATATCAGGCTTCATAAGAGGAAACTGGGGATGTGTCACCATGAAGAACACCCACTTGACAATTATGAAATTACTTAAGTCACTAGTGATATGATGAAAAAATCATCGCATACAGGTGGAGCCATGACCTAACCATAAACGCATTGTAGGTGGTGTCCGGGGAGGTAACCATAAACATGGTTCTGTCAATTAGACCACCGAACTGGGTCTTCAAAAATATCTTGTCGACCGGTTTCTTCTCCAACCAATCATAACCATGAATTATTATATTAGAGGGACTCATATCATCATCAGACATTCCCTTCATTTGCAGTGTCTGAGTTAGGATTAGGATGATCCTAGCGCCTATGTCTTCAGGAAAATGATGAACCTCCACCCCATTTTAATGGTCGGTGATGTATAGTGGAAAAATTTTACCTTGTATGAGAGATACTTCATCTTCCCTAGATAACAACATGATGTCCTTTCATTCATCATTCTCAACTACCTCATCATGAAAGGCTCTACGGCTGCTACCTACATCTCAAACTTTAGGGGGCATCTAAAAGCCTCGTAAAGGGCCTCACACATATTTGATGATAGCTGAAGGGCCTACAAGATGGAGAAAATTGCTGGAATTCTGGTAAGATGATTTAGATCATCATACTTCCATGTAACGTGTGAACTTCTACTTACATGAGACATATCTATGACATGAGGTATGGTGGGCCCTTACAGCTGGGTCAGCAGTCGACTGGTGTTATGAATATCCCACTACTCACTAGCCAAATATTGTAGAGTTACTACTGGATGAGGGCCAGACATCTGAGACCAGCCTGTGACAATTTGTGGATGGTCATGATGCTATTGAGGTGACTCTGCCGGATCCAACAACATGAATGGTGGTGAAGGAGGTCCTGATTTCCACATATGAGAAGGCTGTGTATGTTGAGCTCTGCGCTAGACATGCTTCCTAGTTTCCATCGCATGCATAGACTGGCTAGAAGTACTAATTGAGGAACTCTGAAGACCCATATTTTCATGGATCCATCGATTCTGATGACGGCTGGGGACATTGGGAGGATCTTCATGGCGCTCCTCATCGTCAGGAATCCTGTTGGGATTTACCAGCTCTAAGGTATTTGCCGAGGCGTACCCTTAACCATCACTCGAAGAGTCGTCCACTACTGGATATATTCTGGGAGGGATATCCATCCCCGGGGGGTATGAAGTCACCAAGAGTATAGGATGATTATGGAATTGGTGGGGGACTTTGCTTTCTCTTACGCCGCTACTATTTTCTATTCGTGGGAAAGAACATCTAAGGTGATGATGCATAAGTAATTGATTTGGATTTTAAATACTCTGGATGATTTTGGCATGCACAGATAACACTATGTGAATGTGTAACAGATTTATGAGCCATACAATAATCATAATTCTACGACCCATGGTTAGAAACCTAATGCCACACACCTTTGTTATCGCTTCTACTGTCTGGGCTCATAAGATGCTTGCCATGTGTGCTGGAGCTGGGATCAACCAGAATATGTTGATATCCACCTAGTCATGAAGTCTTCCTTTGAAAACATAACACTGTTTGATTGTTTTCCCTAGGATATGGTGGTAGGGGTAGAAACTAGATAGATTATTTAGGTTCTCCTCCTCTGGCTTCATGCTGTCAAGAAAACATACAATTCACTACTATACGAGACTTCAGAAATAACCTGGGACATGTGCCTCACTAAATGAGTAGGTATTTCTCCTCCTATCCTGGAAGGGGACCCTCAAAGCCTATCCCTAGTGATAGGATGGAGGTGCCCTTCGAGAAGGTGGAGCTTGGTTATCTCTCCTAGGCGATGGCCGTGCATTGCGTGCAGGTACCTGTCGATTCGGAGGTGGGAACTGCTGGGTTGGAGGCTATGCCTATGGTGGAGGGCCTCTGCGAGGCTGTAGAGGAAGCTCCATTGAAAACATTTGTATTTTTCTGGGGGGGGGGGGGGCTCTATTTAAGACACTATGGTAGGCTTAACCCTAGAGGCCCATCTCGCGGGGATTGCAGGAGGCAATGGACTTGCCTACATAGCCTGCTGTAAGGCATCCTCTAGGTGCTGGACCTTATCAAAGAAGTCTTGGAATTCCCCAGGGTAGTCTTGGGTGATCAAAGAGGGGGCTAGTTTAATCATGACATTTCTACACACATCGTAAGTAATTTCTCATTAGTAAGTGACATGTCAGTAGAGTATGTAGGTATTTTCGACCAGGCGACAATGTTTGCAACGTCATCATCAGGCCTCCACTTGAACTTGAAGAGGTACTCTATACTCATCTTCCAAGTGGTGAAACTGAACTTTTATAGGAATTTCCTTCAAAGGACCTCCCTACCGGCCACTGACCTGATGGGGAGATAGTTGTACAAGACAAATGGTGTACCTTCCAATGTTTGTACAAAACACACAATGTACAGAGGCTTTCTACTGCGCTAATGTTCCCAACATTAGGACACGCCTTGAGATAATGTGTGCCAAGTACTGTGGCGAGTCTCATGTACCATTAGAGTGGGAAAAGGGTCGAATTCCCAAAATCCAAGGGTGATGTAATAACATCCACCCATGCCAAGTATGGCTTTCCATCAGGATGGATTTCCACTTGTCAAGTCTCCAAGGACTCGAGGTGGGCTATGGGTGCTTCCATTGGATCATCAAAGCAAATATTCATGTATTTATGTGGATCCCTAACCACCAATGTGTTGGAGGGTTATTTAACATGATAAATAGGCCCAACGGCTCATTGAGCGGCAAGTGGAATGACCTGTGGAGCAGTTGGGGGAATCCAAACTGGGTCTTGAGGATTTTCACGCTGTTCACGAGGGTTTGGGGACTCATACCATGCCCTCTTGCAATAAGTTCCAGCCTCAATCCTATGTATGTGGACAGGATGGTGAGGGTCACCTAGGGGTAGTTATCTAAGGGGATTTTGTGCCTTCCTCTAAATCCCTAGCCGAGGATCAACGTAGTCAAGTCGTTGATCCATAGCACGTTCAGTAAAGAGGTCATCAACCAGCTACTTTTGATCAGGGAGTTGCTAACATAACGTGGATTTTTGGGGTCATCTTCAACCTTCTGCATAGAGCTAGATGGGTCAGAGGGTTTGATGGCTCTGAGGAGTTCCATGCCCTTTTTTGGATATCGACTGAGGACTATTTTCTCAGTGGGCACAAGAAGACCCATCATATCTCTCTACTGCTAAGTGACCCTTCCTAATGGATCTAGTAGCTATGGAAATCCCTAAATTGGTAAGTCTCCATTAAGGATATCCATATCATTCTCTCCCTCTGATAGGTTATCCATGTTAACTACAGCCGTACATGGAGGCAAATCCTCTATGTCACCGGGGTAATCGGGCAAGCCTCGGATGGAACTGAAATGGAGGGCAACGTACTGCCCCCATCCCTGAATTTGAGCATGGGGAGAAGCCTCATTAATCACCTGAAAGAGCACTTTAAATATTTGGATGCACCGTTCTTGGAGGGTCTTATGGTGGCCTGGTGACTCAGGGTGTTGGGCCACGGGGAGTGTGGAAATATCAACCAAACAAAATTGTTAGCTGACATCCTCGAAGTGTTCCTGACCCATTTTTTGGTCACTCGTCGATTCCAATAGAGGAAATGAGTAACCCAAAGGGTATGGAGAAAACAACCAACCACCCCTTGGGTGAGCACATCTAGTTCCTTAAAAGTTGGTGTTGCAACTGGCCAGAACATCTCGGGGAAATGGTCTGCTGTGAAAACACCCCACAAGCTCCTAGGTCCAGATTCAGGGTCTGTCCCATAATATCCCCTCTCATCTACTAGAGGTGGATGGGGAACTAGTAGTGGTACTCATGTTGACCACTGAGATGGAAGGCCGACATAGGAAGAATATGGTGAGAGGGCAAACAAGTCATCACATCTTGGGTTATCCTCCGAAGAGTGATGGGACTTTTCCACCACATTGTGTTAAGACGATCTGATGACCATAGTTTCTAGAGTAGGGACTATATCTAGTGGTGAAGGTTTATGTTGCTTCTCATCCACCATTGATCCCCAGAATAGCTCTTTGTGATCTCTAGTCGAGGTAGAGAGTGCTTCTGGTGACGATAGTTGTGAATGAACATCCAAGACCCGTGGGGTTTCTAAATTTTCCTCCTCATAGATATACATGCAGAGGGAGGTGGTAATATGATGGACCTAACATTCTGAATTTATGAGTAAGATTCTCCTTGTTCATTCCTTGGCCCTTGACACAGATGATCTATTAGAGGGTTCCATCACTGAGTTGTATTCTGCCTCAGAATGATAGAAGCATTCATGCTTGATCTCTGTCTAAATCATCTCGTAATTCTTTTTATGGTGGTGATGACCCTCCCTCCTTCCCCGGGATGGTTCTTTGGGATATATTAGATTTATGGCATGAGAAGATCCTTCGATTTTACTATTGCTGTGGGGGGAGGTGGGTGGACTTACTATGGTGTGTGCTGGGGTGCGAGGAGCACCTGGACAGATATCAAAGAGAACATGGGGATGACCTCTGTTACTTCCAGCTGATGTTTGGAGTGTACATCCATGGGAAATGATGGATTTGGTAGGACCTTATTTGGAGATTATTGATGAATTGGTAGGAACACCATGCTTTCTTCCCCTGGCAGCGTCAGTGTGAGGAGGGTCCTCATACTAGTCCAGCCAAACACGAGTATGACCTTCGTGCTAGGTGATGGTGAAGCGAAGAAGAACTTCATTCCTCTGATTTCTGAGGAAAGGAGGACCTTCACTGGATACTAAAAGAACATGGGGAATCCCCCCATACTGGAGATTGACCTAATGCATAGCGTCTCCATATTGGAAGTCCGTTGTAGGAGGAATGATCGCATACCCAATGTAATGAGCGCGAGATAGGATTATGTAGTATGTTTCACTATCATGGGGAGGACCCACGTTTGGATTGAAGGTCGCATAATGCATAACTCCATGATGAGCATGGAATCATGGAGGACCCGCGTTCTCCATGGAGGCGGTACGGGGAGGACCTCCGTACTGGGTGTCGCTATCGCAGGTTGGTCCGCAGGGGGAGCTCCCTGTGCTGGCGGCCGAGAGATTCGACCAAATCGGCACATGGGGAAGTTGGGGCCTCAATCATGGAAGATTATATAAGTTCCCCTACTCTATGTTCACAAGAGACTAATGATTCAAGTCAGTGGTGGCACAATCCATAGTAGTTGTTGATGTCAATGCCCCTTTGCAGGCGTCCTACTCATCTTGTGCCCGACGCTGGCATTAGGTTAGCCAGACTAGGACCGGTGGTGTAGGTACATAGCTTACCATCTCTCCATCCTATAAGACTGGGTGCTGAAATTGGCATGACCAAGGTGGGGCCAACCTTGGGGGCCCAAGAAAAGGGATCCCGACCGGGCTGTCCAAGACATACCCAACCTCATCGGCATAGGGGAGGGAGTCGTCGAGATGTTCTAGGGAGAGGCTCCTGAAATGATTGAATGTCCAGGTGGGGAGTAGTGGAACCCTACACAAACCTTGGGGTGGAGGTGGAAATAAGGGTATGATTCCTCCAAATCTTGGTGGGCTATATACTGATTCGGGATAATCCCCTCCTCCTCATATCTGTGTACGAGCTAGCTTATCACCCTTCGTTTTTCGAGTTCAGAAGAGGAGATAGGGCATGGGTGCCCAGCAGCTATGGGTATAGAAGCTATCACAGAAGTAGTTGAACCACACACAATTTCCACATTGGCGTTTCCCCTTTCCCTGCATCAGTGGTAGGGTGGGGATCGGGTTCCTAGTGCAACATTTTGGTTCCAGAAAAGAAGATAGATTAATCTATTTGTTTGGAAACAAATAAATCGACGTCCAATTCCCCATAACCATTCCATATTCCATGGATGGTAGGGAGTATCCATTATGACAATGTCGCTGACCGGGATGCCCAACATTTTGACTGCCCCAAATTATAGAGAGTTTCACGTTAGGCCCGCTATTTTCATGACGGGATCCGGTGCCAGATAACTGGATCCCATGACATGCTAATCCATTGATGTATCAAACACTACTAATCTCCAAATTGAGGAGAATAACATCACATTGAGTTCACCATTTCTAATTATGACTTTTCCACCGGGGATCGTGCATCCGTCTATAGAGGGTGCATGGGTATTGCCTCGTATTCCTTCTTTCCATGGGCGAGCGACATCCGTCACATTTAGGGATGTTTTCTCCATGATCGAAATAAGATGATGGGATGTCAGTTCTCCCTTCAATGGATTCCCCCATGGAACTCGTCACTTATTATAGGTATGCCTTATAGACTAAGATGTTGTTCATGAAACTCCTCCTAGTGCCATTTTTTCACGGATGTCAGTTAATTACACTGCTCCTATAATGACATTCCAAGGGGTCCAGTCAAGGCAGGAACCTTCGGTTAGGGGAGTAGTCACGTTGGACATCACTTGTGTGTCTGGACACTAGAAAAATTGTGCTTCTAGGTTTCTTCCCATTATTATAGGGCTTCTCAAGGGAATAGAATCCCGATTCATCCCTCATCGAATTCAGGGAATTATATGCCAATGAAATGTATCTAAGGTTTTCCTCATCTTTGTATGTTTAACACAGGGTATGTCGTCAGTTTAACGTCAAAGAGAGACACATCAGACTGATCGGAACACTGAATAGAGTGGATTACATGGGTGGAACCCCTGGAGGAAACACTAATGTCGGGGATAACACCTGGTTATTTATCCAATGACCTCTAGGAGAAGTGAAGAGATGAATTTCCATGAACTCACCGGAATCTATAGGCCCTTGTAAGAATAAAGATGGATAACAGATTGTTAAATGAAGTGGATGTATAACGAGATGGAGTCGACTCGTGGGAGACATTGGTGTTGGGTTTGAGTATCGTAGAGACCTCCTACATATCCCCATGGTAGGGAATCAACGTCCATGTTGTTCAAGATGGGGAGTATGGAATCAGGGCGTGAACATAGGACAATGACCCGATGATATACTGGGGATTTTGAGTGGTTAGCAGCCCAAGGATGGTCTCACGCCACTAGGATGGACCATCTATATGGGTCCCAATAACACGTACGATAGTGGATTACAACTAGGTTTGGGTTGAAATTGTCTTACCACTGACGTGGAACCAGAACGGCTTACCACTACGTGAGGTCCACAACGGCTTTCCGTTGGGTAGGGGATCAAAATGGCATACCACTAGATGGGATCACAATGTATTACCTCTGGATGGGGTCACAACAGCTAAACGCTGAATGGGGATGAACCTCATGGTGTCCTCCTACGTACCTTGTCTTGGAGACAAGGATCAAATCCCAATTAATTTGGGATGGTGGATGCAGTTTAACGTCTTGCAAGATGAAAAGGGTGCATGCAGTTTAATGTCTTGCGGGACGAAGTTGGTATGACATGAAGGGGGTCGGAACCAATGGTTATTGTGCATGATCCTCAGGGTGGATTCCTACGTAGCATGCCATGAAAAGGATCAAAGTCCACGTAGTTCAGATGGTGATGTTGAACCGACATGAAGGGGGTCAGAACCAATGGTTTGTGGGCCTGAACCCCATGGAGGTTTCCTATATACCTTACATTGGAAATGATCAAAGTCAATAAAGTTCAAAAGGAGTGGGAACCGACGTGAATATGGTCAGAACAAAAGGATGGTGGGATTGAACCTTGATAAGGATTCCCAAATACATTACATTGGAAAGGATCAAAGTCAACATAGTTCAGAAGGGGTTTTGGGTCTTACACTCTAGGATTCCCAGAGAGGATGTTATTATTTTGTGTTTAATGAAAGTCTATGTGAGTAATCCTGGGTGTGAGAAACAAGAGGAATCAAAGACCTGAAGATCATGTTATGAACGGTGTGTCTATGGTAAGTGGAGTGGATATTACACGTATTTATCATCCCAAGTTGATGGAGATTGGGACTTACTCCAGGGTGGAGGCCCAGGTGGTGAAAAAGCCCAGAGGGAGAGGGATTTGGCTCTATAGAAACGAGTGATCCATTTTCCATCCCCTCTCTCAGTTCCTTGTAACCATGGTAGAGAAGAGGGGCAGGGGTTCTACCTCCTACATGAAAATATAGGGGCTTACACCAAGGTGTTTGCACTTTCCCAATAGATAGATGTCGCTTCGATAAAGAGGATCTCATTCCTTGTGAGGAATGATTTTACTCTCACGAAGACTAGTGGGCGAGCAGAATGCCCAATATGGGGAACCCCGTTTACAATTTATGGGGCATGGTTACAGTTTAACGTCATGTGGTGAGGACAATGGCACTTGGTAGTTTAAAATCCTTCATCTCAGATGAGGTGGGTTCACTCCACACCCCTCAAGACATACATAACTGATATCTATCCCACCATGGGGAAGGGAAGGTAGCATCAATGCCATAGTGAGGGGTTGTTATGGAGTGATCCATTGAGGGGTCCACATTATCATGGATATGCAAAGAAGCTATAGCTGTTAGCGGGCCTAGGCAAAGAAGCGTGAGGATAAGTAATGAAACAGGAAGCACCACACAAGTTATATTGAATTTACTTCATGCAAACCTATATGGTCACACGGGAAAAGGAGTTTTTGGAGAGAAGGGGCTCATTGATAGAATCCTCATGAGGCGCTGATGCTTCATATAGTGGAGGGGTATCACAAAGGTGTATGCTTCAAGAAGTGTAGCGGCCTAGCCTAGGGGCAGGGTATAGGTGCATATGGGAAGTGCTTCGTGATGTGGGAAGGACATCATGGAGTAGTACTTAATGAAGCAAGGGTTACTTATAAAGCATAGCATTGGGAGGAAATGTGCTTCATGATGCAGAGTGACCCTACATTAGCATGTGTGTCACGGGTGCATGGAGGGTGCATTGAGAAGAAAAAGTGCTCTGTAAAGACCCGATTCCCCTTGGGGATCTGATTCCTTTATGAAGGCCCGTGGGCTTCACGAAGGGCATCCCTCTCTGTAGAGGGTATGAATTCATGCAAATGGGGAGGCACTTTGCATTGAAAAAGTACCTTGAAGAGATCATGGTTCATAGAGAAGAGATTTCATGGAGATTTGGGAGAAAATAAGCTGAAAGGTTGGAGGTTTTATCCTTTGGGCTCAAGGGTAGCCTGATATTTATAGGCAAGATGCACCACGAAGCAGAGCGTGCTTGGCATGATGCCATGCATAATTTTTTCATAACCATGGAGCCTCCCACCTCCTTGCTCCGAAGCGGCTTCTCAAACGTCAAAGGGTGTTCGTATAGCCTCGTGCCTCCTTGCTCCCCTGTGTATTCATTAACGTCTAATGGGGTCACGAAGCCTCCCGACTCCTTCTTCCATGGTGGGTTCGTGGAGGGGAAACACGGTACCAGCCATGGTGTAGTAGGGCTCCACAAAAGAGTTTCATGAGGTAGTACCTACGGGTTTCGGTTTGTTCTTATTTTTCTAAAATTTTGGTGCAAACACCATTAAGTGAAAAAATGATACAAATAAAAAAATTTATATAGAAAATAAAATCAAACACAAATATATTTAATTGCATAAATATCAACCAGGATAAATGAATATAAAATATTATTTTAATTATTACTATATGTAAAAATTTTAAATAAGTTGAAAATAATTTTTAAATATCATCTAATATATTTTTGACTTTGATAAACACAATCAACTTATAAGACACTTTTAAAAAACACTAATATTTGAAATATATTTAATAGTACTAGAAATTAAATATCAAAATGTATAACATTTTCATTAAATGATAATTACAATACTCATGAAATATTTTTTCCGAATCTAAAAAAGCTATCCAGCTTTATCAATCTGAAATCATATTAAACAAAATATTATGCTTCAAGCATATCATGTTCAAACGTCAATTTATGAAATCATACAGATTCCAATGGTTTAGTGATTATGTTTGAAAAAGTAATTTCAATTAGAAAACACTATAATATAATATCACATTTATTTATATAATCCCTTATAAAATGAAATATAATTTCTACATGTTTTGTTCTATAGTATTGTAGAGGATATTTAGATATTAAAATGAAAATAATATTATAAAAAAAATTAATTTTATCCAAACATGTTTTGAAATAACATAATATTAGATTAATGATATTACTTCTAGGATAAGTCTAATAATAGAAACATACACTACCTCTGATATAGAAATTGTAACACATTTTTATTCAATTTAAATTCAATGATTTTTTTTAGAAAATGATAAAAACCAATTTTTCTTTTCCTATCAAGCATACAATCACCAAAGTAATAGTCATAATAAGATAATAAATCAATTATATTCTAGTTTCAATAAAATATTACAGTGTTAGTAGATCCATTAATATATAAAATACTCTCTTAACTGGTGTATGATTATATTCTATATGATTTAATTTAAATATAGAAACAATAAAAATAGAAAACATTGTATATGGTCTAGATATAGTCAAATATAGTAATATGTCTATCACATATCTATAATGTTTAATATCTACACACAATATTGAATCATAAAAATTAAATTTTGAATTTTTATACATCATTATATTTAAATATTATCATGAATCAACAAAAGTCCATTATAATAATTTATTTATCATACTTATTTTTATTTAATAAAACCCATCATTTATTTGGTTATTTTGTAAGACAATAAAAAATATCCATTCAACCATTATGTTCATATCAAACTTAATGGTCACTAATTTTGAAAAAATATTACAATATAAATAATATTTTGAAACAAATATAATTTGATCAACATATATTTTTTAAAACATTATATCATTTGAAACATTCTCTATAAACAAGGTAAGATAAAATTTTCCATTATAATTGTAATTTTATAAAAAATTGACTTACTCATTCATAAAGAGCTATAGTATTCTCTTTAATACCATATAAGTATTTATTAAGATACAAGATATGATTCGGTAATTTTTATTTTCAAATTAAATGGATTTTTTTTAAAAAAAAATCATCAAACGTTATTCCAATTTATATTATGCTTTTTACATTAACAACAAATAATTTAATATTCCTTAATAATGATATTTATAATTATTTTAAAATAGATATTATCATATTAAAATGAGAAAAAGTTTTTTTATATCAATTCTCCATTATTAAAAATATCCTTTGGATAATATTTTTGTAAAATTTTTAACTATCTTTTCATATTCATGATGTTTATTATGAAAAAAACACATAACACATATTATTTGACCATCCTTTATTAATTCAACCAAATCCTAAAATCAACTTATTTTAAAATTATTTAATTCATCATGCATAGAATTAATATTTTTCGAATCATTTAAATCATTATCAATATTAACAATCACAAAAATAGATAAAATATAGAATTACTATAGTATTTTGAAACTGATTTTTTGTATGTATTTTAGATTCATCATTTCATATAACATTTTCAATATGATGATATTTATGAGTTTTCCACACTTCAGTATCATTTTTTGTAAAACTTTTCCCCCTTACTTTATTCATTATCATTTTTATGATCATTATATTCAATAAAAAATATCCCTCAATTCATCATCATCTTTAATTTAATACTAATTTTTCTTGTTATTATTAGTTTCAATATATTTAACATTAATATAATCTTCAATAAGTAATGTAACATTATTGAAAACACATTATTCTTTAATATAAATAGAATAACAAAAAATTAATCCTTTCTATCTTTTTGAATCAAACCTATCTATATTATCTTCTTTATAAAAAATTAAAAACATTGCAACCAAACATTATAAAAAATACAATTTTGGTGTGAACTATTTAAATTTTTAAGGGGTTTAATTTAACACTGGTATGATAGATTACATATATAAACCATGAAAATATCTATTAATAACATTTTTAAAAATATTATTTAGGCACATTAATATCAATAAGCATTTATCTTGACATTTATTGAATTTGAATATTTTTTCATTCAACTCTACCATTTTGTTATGGTGTCCTATGGGAAAAAAATAATGTTTATATTGATTTAGTTCAAAAAAATTTTTCATTTTTTCAATAAACAAAATCATTAACTCTATCATTTCATATATAGAAAAGATAAATTTTTTAGCATTTTGAATAATTTTACAGAATGCATAATTTTTTGGAGTTTCAATATTATTTGACAAGAAATAAATCCAAATAAATCATCAATAAACATCAATTAATATATTTTAATATTTAATTACTTATTAATTATTAGTTTTTATAAAACCAAAAAGTTAATATATAGTATTTAATTTCATATATGAATAATTTCATAATTCTTAAATTTAAAACATTATTTATAATTATAACATTTAAATCACAATTCACCCAAAAAATATAAATGTTTATCTATAGAAATTTTAGAACCTAATTATACTTTTAAAACATATGAGAAAACCTCAATTTTCTGGTATATGTATCTTATACCAAAATATATAATAGTCATCTATATTATTTAAAAAAATTACCCTCTACTTGGATATAATATAAAAAAATATGAAAAAAATATCCTTTATATTTTCAGAGAACAACTAAGTACAATATTTTAAAATAATAATTTTATAAGCTTCAATTATTACAAATAATCCATCATAACATGGATATGATATAATTATAATTTTTTTAAACCATCTAAAAAGAATTTTTTTAGAATAATTATAGTTCTATAAAATAATACTTATCTAATTATTTTATTATGAACATAATAATTTTCTCCATATGTAAACGATACTCCATCATATGAAATATATGATAGAAAATTATAAATATCACAATTCATTATTCTTGAACATCCATGTTCAAAAGACCCAGAATATTTATGAATAAAATGGTAGAATTCTCAAAAAGAATCAATCAATTAGAATATTTTGGTAGCCAAGTTAACATGGGTCTAATTAGAATAGTTACATAAGATTTTTGATTCCAAATATATTTGAAACATTAATTGCGGTTTATTTTAAATAAATATATTTATCAATAAATTTTTTAGTATTCCCAAATGAATTAATAGATAATAAATTTAAATAATTAGTATAATTATGATTCATTCTATAATAAAATCATTTTAAACTTCAGATTTTTTCCTTTTAACATTTTAACAAATCTAGTAATATTTATCCTCGATGAAATTATGTTTTTCCCAAAACCATTTTTTAATATATTGGATTCATCATAGAAATAATTTTATCATATATTTTATTTCCTATAAAAAAATAGATAAATAATTTTTTGGATTAAAAACATCCTTTTTCAAGTCTATAGTCTATTTTGTAATTGATTCTAAATTATTATATAAATTTTCATTAGATTTAATATTTTATTTATAAATTTTTTATTTTATTTCTTGATATTATTACACTCACTATCAAAATTCAATATTTCCACCGATAATGTAATGAACCTCCATTCATTATAGTAATTATTTTCTTCCAGGAAATATTTAATTCAATAATTTTCATAATTTATTTTTAAAATCATCAATATAAAATTATTTTTAAATTACACATTCTAGTAAATAGTAATATTAAAATTTTCACATTACATTTAAATTTTATCATTTTATTTGACCAAATTATAATTTTTAATTTTTATGCTAGTATATATTTCAACAATACTTGCACTATCATTCATTAATTCCTCATTCTCTCAAAAATATGACCAACAATATAATTAAATGAATTTTAATGAAGAAAAATAAATTTCTTTTTTACTTTTAAGTATTTCATTATGATTATCATTAGTATAAGTTTAAAATAGTATAAAAATGATCTAGTTACATTATAATGTGTGGCCATCAAATCATGGTTCCCCATCTCTTGTTCATGTCTTGCATCACTACATCTATCTGAACAATCGAAACAACCTTATTCTTCTCCAAAATATTTCTTTTACTTTTTACTTGTTATTATTATTTATTTTATTATTGGTATTTTTATAAAATAAATCATGATTTGTAATATCATCATTGTTTTATAATATCTTAGCTCTAAAACATTATTATTGTTGTTAGTACTAAATTTATTATAATCTACTTTGTTCCTTATTCTGAACTACCTATTTCCACCATTATTTTTCATAAACAATTAGAGATTATTCGTAAAATGACTCATATGTATATAAAATTGTATGAAATTATTTTTGGAAGTGTTAGAGGATTATTTGAATGTATATTTAAATGTTTCAAATTTATCTTATGTATAATCTTATTCAGAAATATTTTTCAATTCAAGTGTATGCAAGAGAAATGATTTGATTAGTTTATCAAATTTATTCTCGTTAGAATTATTAAATTCATTAATTACTAAATTATTTTCCTTCTTTATTATTGTTAGTGATCTATGTTCCCTTTCGACAAAAGATTTAATATCTAGTTCTTCTTTATGGGCACACATACTGTTTTTAATTCTTGTAAATTAGTTAATCTTCTTGTTTATTGATTCATCTGCTCCCATATAAAATCCATATATTCTTCCAAAAACATTATCATCATTGTTTTTTAAACATATTTTATCATATATTGACTGATATTTATAAGGTATCTCAATATTTTGGGTATATTACAAGAGGAAACGTGCTATTGTGCAATTTTACTTATAACATGGTATAAAATATTCAATAAATTTTAATTCAGAACATACCTTACCATATTGTTACATTAAATCTTCTCTGTATCTGATTTGGGATGCTTATATGGTTTCCATATGGTTTTCCAAAGATCCTCACATAACTAATTCAGATATTCTTCTATTCAGTCTTTCTAATACCCATAGTCACATCTAACAAAAAATATTTTGTTTTGGAGGTATCCAAACATCATTTGACATAATACCTTCAGTATTCAAGAATTGACCATTTTTAATTTTAGTTTTATTTCTATGATATTGTATATAACATAATAAAAAGTATATAAATAATATAACCTATATCCAGAGGAATGAAACTCAAATAAATATTGGTGGATCAAAATATATAAAAATAATTGAATTTTGTGGGGGGTGAATAATACCTCAAAAACTTTTAACTCAAATATTGAATCATAGTTTGATTTTAAATTTGTAATTTTAAATTTTAGTTATCAAAATATAATTACGTACAAATAAATTAATAACATCTTGTTTTTATATTAGTTAAGATCACCAAGATCCTATGTCTACTCTCCAACACAATATTCTCTATGAGAATATTGTATCCCACTAAGAAACTGTTATATAATTTGTACAATAAAATATATATATACACTATATTTGACAGTACCTAGATGATAAACCATTGAATAAATATTTATAAGATCCACAAAAAAATATTAACAAAATTTTCTTTATTAGTCACAAATCAAGAACCTTACTTATGTTTAGTAGGAAAAAAATACCATACATTCATTTCTGTAACAAACCGAACTCGAACAACCACCAAATAGTGCTAAACAAGTCGGGTTCTTCTACCATAGGTGCAACTCCACGAATTCCAAAGGCTGCCGACTAGAAGCGAGGGATTTATAGGTATAGTGGGAAGGTTATAGCCTCTAGGAGGATAATAAAAATGGTAATGTTCCAAGTATAATAATAACGATGCTGTAGAATAAATGACTCAACATACTCGAACCGGACCTATAGAGTGGAATCACATTCAATATCAATAAATAGTGGATGTAATAAATATATACAATAGCCGATGAAATATAAACAACATCATGATAAGAACTTGTAAATAATACTGAACAATTAAACATGTATCCAAACAAGGTCATACATATCTGAATATAAAACGGGCTCCAATGGATAACCAACTATAACTACAAAACAAGTATGAATTATGATACAAGAAATGAAGAAAAACAAGGTAAACTCTAGCTAGGAAGAACCTCAATGTTGATACCATCTCCATGCAATAGCTAATATAGCCCATCTCTTGAAGCTGGCCTCCTTCCTACTCGTAAATCCATAAAGTTTTCACGTGTCTCAAAGGGCCCGTGCAGGGTGTGAGATGAAACTTAGTAGGATACCACCCAACGGTGCGTACCTAATATTAGTGTTTCAACAGGAATGCATTTATTAGGAAAACACAAAAATGAATAATGCACAAATAAACACCAACTCCACTGGTGATTAGAAGCCACCATGGAGTGACACTTTCTTCGGCCAATGCTAGAATCTCTATCATGTACCCCGACACCTTGTTCCCCCTGGCACCACGTGTTTCAAGTACCGACGTCCCGAAGGAACGCCTGAGAAACGGTAACATTGAGGAACAATGATTTCTGTCCTCAATAAGTAACCAAAGGGACAACATTGTATTCCCAAAAAATAAGTAGCTAGAGGGATAGTGATGTCATCCCTCAAAATAAAGTATCCGAAGGGACAATGATTTCTACCCTCAAATAATGTATCTGGAGAGACATCGATATCTTCCCTAAAATAACGGGGAGCATCTTCCCCCAACCTGATAGCCTCAATTTTATCCCATAAAGGTTCCTCAACTCCCACATGGATTCCTACGACATGAACCCCCAAACCTATAGTACCTAAACTCCAACTAACGGAGGCCTCTACCCGCACGAGTGGTCAAAACCACATCATCATAGAGTCTCTCTGTGTGCACACTACTCAAAGATTCCGGGTGAGCGGTAATCACCAAAATAGATCCAAGACACAAAATCTCTGACACCTCATGTCCTTGGGACCATTCCGCTCAAATCTAATTGCCTTGCCATCCAAGTATCCTTGGCCATTCACAACCTGACAGTCATCCTACCATAAACCGACACCCCTGACACCCAATCTCGTGGTCAGAACCACCCTACGTAACTCGGGCCAAGACCAACCTGTGATCAACATCACTCAAGAATATCTAGGCCATTCCCAAAAAACCAAATGGTTCCGGCATATGAAATTCATCCATTACATATATAACATATTTAAACCCAACACATAAATAGGAAAAACAATATAAACAGTTAAATTGCACTAAGAAGGTGTTGTCCCATACCAGAACAGAGGTCCTTAAGGCCTCTAAAAATTTATATCAATTTTTAATAACTAAACTCAACAGATTAAAACAATATAATTCAAATATAACCATATTGGTATCCCCCGAAAAAAATTCCCTGATGAGCAATGGACCCTCACCCGGCCCCACTCAAGAAAAACTAGTAATAGGTCATATTCAAAGGTTGCCTGTAGGTCCATAAACAATGTAATAAGCAATATCAGATAATAATGGGACCTGCTCAAAATGCAAAAAATGTGCTAAAGTCTGTATCACTCAAATGAACACGAAAACCCCATAAGAGGTATGAACCACCTGTATGAGACTCACATGATGATACTCCTCCGATAACAGCCTCCAATTAAGTCTAAATCGCGGTACATCTGAAAAAGAATAAAAACCGCTCAAACCCCTATAACACGTTCTGTAACAGAAATCAAGAAAATTGATCAAGAGGAATCAAGGCCTTACCGAGGGGGTTCCAACTGATCAATCAGTGTAAGAATCGGGTCCTGAACGAAGTAATTAAATAAAAAATGAGCTTTAGCCGCCTCTCCCCACTCTACCCGTCAAATAATGGGTTTTTTCTCAATACGAGGCTACTGCCAATTTTAGTGAAAAAAAAAGAAACTACACGATGTGTAATTTAGGACTACACACCGTGTATCATTTTAATGGTCATAAGACGATTGAAATTCCACCTACTTACTTTATTGAACCTGTCGACATTAGTACATGGTGTGTACATTGTTTTTTTCTCTTTCTCGCCCACTCACCCACACACACTATATATCCCTCATACACGGCCAGACTACAAGACGTGTCCAAGGAGGACATGACGTGTACTTCATTAAAAAATTCTACCCAGCCAATAGGACTACACACAATGTATATCCCTCACACACGGACATACTACATGGCATGTCCAAGGAGGAAAAGAATTGTACTTGGTTAAACGATTCTACCCGGCCAACAAGCCTACACGCCTTGTATAGCCTCCACACAGTCACGGGTACATGATGTGTCTATAACAACACGTTGTGTTGTAAGAAATATCTACACGGTGATCACATGGTATGTACACGGCAAGCATAAGGCAAGCACTTGCCTAACATATACATGGAGAGTACTTAAAATTACACAATGTGTAGTCTGGAAATTTCCAGAAACTGCCCATTTTTTCTATTTTTGTAAGGGAAAAGTCAAAAATTCCAACAGGGTTGGGATTTTGACCCATTCTAAAAACCAGGGATCTTACAATCTCCCCACCTTAATATAGCTTGTCCCCAAGCTATCAAATGAAACCCAGAGATGGCACCAAAGATTCAACCCCGATCAATGTAACACAGACTTCCTCGGTCTCAGAGGTCCTGAATAAATTCCTCAAGGGGATCCCCAACATAGGAATCGCCTAACTCAGTCTCAACATGACAAAAATGAAAGTAAAAAAAGGTTCACTAACCTGTTTTCTGGATGCATAGTCCTTTCATGATGCATCATCACCCCTATGCCTCATTGGTTCTCTTGTGTCTTTACTGACACCCAACGTATCCTACATTGCATCAGTGTCTACCAACATGAGGTCGTGGTGCCTAGCACCACAATTAACCTGCATCCTTGATGCCCCGATGCCCATGGAACCTCATATAACCTACATCCTCGATGCCCTGATGCCAACGACCCCTCAAGTAGCACACATCCTTGATGCCCCCGATGCTACGCATCTCATACATATATATAAATATACCACGCACCTAATATGGTTCCAATCCCGCTTACTAGTGTCTATTCATTCTATATAGATCATGTGCATCACATGCACTCAAAACAGACATGCATCTACAGGTCATGCAAAAAGAATGCATGGAAATCACAGCCACACTACTGGTGTACCTCTAACCGTCATCGGCTAACCATCATGATCAACCTCTCACAGCTCCAAAGCATGCACCGGGCCTGAAGTACAGCTTCCCGATGCCTGACATTCCTGTGGTGCTACTCCAGCCACTGGCCACTGACCCCTCAGCTGGATATCGCTATCTTATTCACGTCCTCCACATGAAACTGAACCTCAGCTACCCACTCTCATTACTTAACCTGAACCAACTCCAGATGCCACTATATGTCATAGTCCCTGCCGTCTGACTGTTTGAGAAGGCTGCCGAAAAAAAAGTCTCAAGATGCCCGACCTATCCACTTTCCCGACTCTCCTTTGGAGTCCTATAACACTAAGTCCAAAAATTCCTTGCCTATCCACTTTTTAAGAAAACCTATGAAGAACTACTACCAGGTGGTCTAGATGAGTCCTTGGCCAGACAGCCCTTCTAGAAATCATCTCATCCTCACTTCCTGTTGTCTGAACACTCACTTAAAGCCATTTTCCAGCCAACCTGAGTCCTATCCCACTGGTTTCCCTCTACTATGAGCACCTGATTCACCGTATCGTAAAAAGAACCCAGCCTGAAGATATTCACCTGGACCCAAATGGAATGTCATAATCCCTCCTCGAAGAACCTCACTGTAGACGTGTCATCACTTACCATACCAGGTGTACACCGAGATAGCTATGTGAAATTAGCTACATAGTCTATTATGGACATGTCTCACTGCTGAAGACTCAAGAACTCTCGAGCTCTCTCTGCTCTTAGTGTCTCTGGGTAAAAGTGGCCAAAGAACCTGTCCTCGAAGTCCTTCAATGTCAGTCTGTCATGCCTGTATGACTGAACCTGCACATCCCACTAACACATTGTCGGTCCTCACAACATATATGTCACCAGCTTGACCATCTTCCCTCACGGCGTCTCCTGCTGCTCAAAGTTCATTTGTATGCTCTGTATCCAGTTCTCAGCCGCCGGCGGACCACCCTCACCCTGAAAAACTTATGGGTGATGCGACTAAAACTCCCATGTCAGATATTCCATAGATGGCTCTGTACACTGCATGCCTCTATCGATCCTTTGCAAGACACACACTAGGCTAGCTCGAAGCTGCTTTTTGATCCATGGTCCAAATGCTGCCAAACCCGGCTACTGTCCTGCATGCACTGGATCCTGAACCTGATCATGTCTCTGAGCCTATGCTTGTGACTCCTACTTTTCCTGCACCGGATCCTGAACAAGATCCTCTACTAGAGGCGCTGTACCATCTCCCGTCTAATGGTTCATCTGAGTTGCCCAAAAAGGAACCCGCTTAATACCACAAATGGTCAGACATCCCATTTATATATATAACAATATATATTTTACATAGAGAAGAAAATAGTAAAAGGAAGAACACAACTACTACCCTTACTCTACCCCACTACAACCATGCCCCATGACATCCCAGCCTCATGGCTTCTTTACCCGCCCCTAATATAGCCAAGTATCAAAGGTACCTCGGGCCATGCCCAACCAGAAAAATAATGTTACCTCAAACCGATCACCGAGTTTCCCAATCCTGGTGATCAAAATCACCGCAACTGATGGTAACTGCCTCCTCATACAAGGTCCAGACCCCAAATATCCCATATCATGGAATTATTCAAATATATAAGGCATGTCATACACATAGAAACAATAAGCAATTCTATCAGTAATTTCACTTATTCACATTTCAGAGCATACAAAGTAAGGAAATTGATTTTATTCAGATGGCATTATCACTTCACAAATAATACGTGCATTTATTAATTTAAAATACACTAAAAATGTGCCTATCAAAAGCCATGCAACCAAGCATTGACATACCAAGCCAAGGTACAATTCTCCCTTACCACAATGGGTCAATGGTTACATATCACAATCAATAACATCACACAACAAGTGAGCCACCAAGGTGGAAATCATATAAACTATAATTTGTACAAAAGCAAACAACAATTCCAATCCATGAAAACTTGGTCCATCCCTCATTCCTGGGGCTGCAGGCACCCAAGAACAAGCTAGAAACCCAGTTTAAATAACAACCTATCTCTAGTATACCATATCCATAATAGTAAAACCGGTTTAAATAAATGTGAATTCTCACTCTCATTTGTAGACAGTAAAATACTGCTACTAAATCTCTATCAAGAACTCCTATGATACCACTTTGTAACAACCTGGACCCAATAAACCATTCAAATAGTGCTAAACGTGTTGGGTGCTACTACCTTAGGTGTACCTCCCTGAATGCCAAAGGATTCTGACTACCAGTGAGGGTCATATAGGTATAGTGGGGAGGCTATACCCTCTTAGAGGATAATAATAATGGTACTGGTCTAAGTATTATAATAAACATGTAGAGGAATAATTGACTCATTAGCCTCGAACCAGACCCGCAGAGTGGAAGAACATTAAATATCAATAAACAACAGATGTAATAAATATAAACAACATCATCAGAAATAATCACAAAAACATGTTGATCACTTGTAACCAACACTGAACTATAAAATAGGCATCCAAAGCAGGATATACATATCTGAATATAAAAGGGGTCCAATGGCTAACCAGCTATATCTACAAAATAAATATGCATGATGATACAAGAAATAGATAAAATCAAGGTAAACTCTATCTAGGAAGAACCTCACGGTCAATACCATCTCCATGAAATAGCTAATACAGCCTAGCTCCTATAGCTGGCCTCCTTCCTTCACGTAAATCCATAATGTCTGCAAACGTCCCGAAGGGCCCATAGAGGGTGTGAGACAGAACATTGTAGAATACCACTCAACAGTGCATACCTAATATTTTTTTTTAAGTAGGCATGCATTTATAAAGATAACAGTAAACAGAAGGGTGCACAAATAAACACAATCTTCACTAGTGCTTAGAAACCAGCATGGAGTGTCACCTTCTTCGGCCCATGCTGGAATCTCTATCATGTAACCCGGAACCATGTGCCCCCTAACACCGCCTGTCTCAAGTACCTTAGTTCTGAAGGAAATCCTGAGAAACAGTAACCCGGGGTAACAATGATGCATGTCCTCAATAAGTAACTAGAGGGATAGTGATGTCTGCCCTCAAAATATGTAGACGGATTGACAACGATGTCTGTAATAAAAATATTGTATCTGGAGGGACAATGATTTCTTCCATCAAATAAAGTATCTGGAGGGACAATGATCTCTACCCTCAAATAACGGCGAGCCTCTACGCCCGACCTAATATCCTCAATGCTATCCCCTGAAGGCTCCTCACCTCCCACATGGCTTCCTACGGGAAGCACCCTAAAACTGATAGTACCTAAACCGTAACTAATGGGGGACTCTACCCACACGAGAGGTAAAAACCACCTTGTCGCAGAGTCTCACTTTGTGCACACTACTCAATGTTTTTAGTTGAGAGGTAATATCAAATATAGTACCCATTCCACCACCCCTTTGATACCTCATGTCCCTGCAACCATGTCACTCAAATCTGATGGCCTTTCCATCCTAGTAACATGTGCCATGCCCAACCAGACAGTAATCTTGCCTCAAATCGACGCCAATGACACCGAATCCTCTGGTCAGAACCAGCCAATTTAACCCAGGTCATGGCCAACCCGTGATCAGCATCACTCAATAATTTTCGGGCCGTGCACAACACATCCCAGAGGTTCCAGCATATGCAATTCATCAATTACATATATAACATATTTAAACAGATCACATAAACAAGAAAAACAATCTAAATAGTTGAATTGCACTATGCAAGCAATGTCCCATACCAACACAATGGTCCTTAAGGCCATTATTAATTTATATCATGGTTTAATAACAAAAAAAATACTTTAAAACAACATAATTCAAATATAACCATTTTGGAATCCCCTAACCAAAATTCCCCAGTGAGAAACTACCCATCGCTCGTACCCTCCCAATAAAAATAGGTAACATGGAATACCCAAAGGCATACAGTTGGTCCATAAACAATATAATATGCAATATCAGAAAAAACTGGGTCCCACTCAAAATACCTGAAAACGCGCCGAAGGCCGCATCACCCATATGGCCATGAAAACACAAAAGGAGGTATGCACCACCTACCTGAGACTCGAATGATTCTACTCCTCTGATAACTGCCTCTAATTAGGTCTAAAATTTGGTTGATCTACAAAATAATAAAAAATGATCAATCCCTTATAACTCGTTCTAGAATAGAAATCATGGAAAATGGCTCAAGTGGAATCAAGGCCTTACTAAGGGGGATCTAATGGATCAATCAACATTCCAATCGGGTCTTTGACAAAGGAACGGAAGAAAAGAGCTCTAGCCGGCTCTCTCAGCTCAACCCATCGAAACAAATGAGGTTCTTCCTCAATATGAGGCTACTTCCCATTTTAGCGAAAAAATGGAACTACACGGTTTGTACTTTATGACTACACGATGTGTATCATTTTACTATTCATAAGACGGCTAAAATTTCGCCAACTTACTTTACAGAGCCTGCTGACATGAGTACACAGCACGTACCTAGGGTACATGGAGTGTACTTTATTTTCCTTCTCTTCCTCACTGACTTACCCACACGCCATGTATATCCCTCATACACGGCCAGACTACACGGCGTGTTTAAGGAGGACAAGATGTGTACTTGGTTAAGCGATTCTACCCAACCAGTAGGACTACACACCATGTATATCAATCATACCCAGCCATACTACACGACATGTCCAAGGAGGACAAGACGTGTACTTTGTTAAAGATTCTACCCGGCCAACAGGCCTACACGCCATGTATACCCTCCACACGGTCATGGGTAAATGGCTTGTCTATAACTACATGTCGTGTAGTAAGAAATTTTTACACAGTAATCACACGACATGTACTCGGAAAGCACTCTACTGATACTCACCTAACATATACCCCGAGGTGTACTTAAAAGTACACGGCCTGAAGTGTGGAAATTTATAGAAAATTCCCATTTTCCCCAGTTTTCTCATGGACAAGTCAAAAATTCAAACAGGGTCGGGAATTTGACACGTTCTAAAATCTCGGGTTCTTACAATTTTAATGGGAAATGTTTAAAACAACTCATACAATTACAAATAAATAAAGAAAATATTTAAAATTGATAACTGAAAAAAAATCATGATAAATACAGGGTAGAATATGTGAAATTCTATGTTTCTCACAGATCTTTGATGACATCAAAAATAATGAATGGAAAATATAATTTTCTTCAAGATTTTATAAATGTCATAATATTCATAGATTACCTCAATATAATATGAAAAAAATTAATCTTTTAGATCACATTCAATGTTCATTATATCATAGTCAGTAATAAAAAATTAATACCTAATGGTTATATAGATCACTTCTCTGATTATTTTTCTATACATTCAAAAACATATAACTTAATACAATGGTTGGATATTTTTAAAACATGGAAACACGTATTTATCTACATTGAAAACCCAAAAAAACTAGTAATAAATTTTCCAACCACAACTTATAGTATTAAACCCGTTATAATAACTTCATATATGATTGTTTAAAAAAATGGGAGTTCTTAGAATAAATAAATCAATTAGAATACCATTTATAAACAAAATATAATTCAATTATAAAAATACATAATAATAGAGTAAAAATAATTTGAAACATTAGAATTAACTCATGAATTCAATAATATACATGGTTCTCCATTGGATATGTAAAAACTCAAAAAAAATAATTCCCAATTATCTATGTCCAAATATGATTCATCACATAATCGACTACATTTCACAAATGGATATTTTGATGAAGTGATAATGTGGTTCTTACTAAAACTTATATGTGGTTTTTTAATATGGTTCCGAATTAAAAAACCTATGTGATGTAGATACATGAATGAATGTTTCTACATTTATCTAGAAATTTATATACTTCACATAAATAAATTCCATTCTTCTTCATCTGACTTCTTTGAAATATTATAAAAAAAATAAACATATTTTTAACTATTTTAGATATATGTATAATAATGTATATATTATAAATTATAAAATTAAAAACTAATTAACCATGTGTTTTTAAAAACTAAAAATAAATTTAGTTAAAATATAAAATAAATCAAAAATCAAAAATTATAAACCAAATAAATTAAAGGATTATCTAATTTAGAAAAAACATAATAATAATATTAACACACAATTTATAGTTCTAACAAAATATTAGTTTAGTTTGCCTATAAATAGAAAATATTTATCCAATGAAGATGAATAAACTTAGAGGAGAAAAATAAAACATCAAGAATGAATTTAAGAGAATATAATGATATTTGGTTTAGAGAGAAAAATATATATATTAAGAATATTTATTTTCATTCAAAATGGATCGATATTTGAAAATGAAATTGTATGTGAAACCCCCATTATATGGATAATGAAAGAATCAATGGATGTTGAGAGAAATATCAATAAACATAAATTAGTGTATCATGAAATGGGATATATTTCATACTTTATGTAAATAGTTTGGTTACCACCCCACATATAATAAGTAATTGTTTAAAATAAAAATCATGTCTCATGAAAGTAAATTTGAGAAATAGATTCCCTTACAACCTTAGAAATATTCCAATAAAAATCTATTAATGTATATGATTCCACATGAAAAAATAAATACTTGCAATAATGATGGTATCATGATTAAAAAAATTAAATGGTTATTAGAAACACCCATCCAAATAAAATACTATGCAGAATAATAAATATTCCATAAGGGGTGAACATTTCAGATAAGAAAACCTTACGATATTGGTAACACAAGAATCAAAGGATATTGAGAGGAATACCCTGAAATGGAAATTTAAATACCATGAAATGGAAGATATTTTTATATTTTAAGTAAAAATTGTAGTAAATAATTAATATAAATGAAATGATAGAGCTTGATATTAAAATTTTCCCATGGAGTTTAGAATGAGATATTGAATCCCATACATTAAGTTGTATATTATATTATCACACTATAACATCCTTTTTATATAAAAATAATAAAATTAATCACTTATTTCAGAATATTATTCAATTATATAACCCTTGATAAAACTCATTTACAATTATTACAAACACTATACTAGTTTGTAATTATCTACTTTCAATATGGGGTGTCCGTAATATTTATTATTTTTAAAAAGTATCATAACAATAACAATTTTTATAATTTATCTCCAAAATTTCATCATTCCCAGATCATAAATGGCAATTTGAATTATTTTTTATGAAATTTTATAATATTATAATTTCAATATATACTATTTTTAGTTATATTTATTATAGATGAAATTGGAGATAAAAATGTTTCAATGATTTTCAAAAAATAAATGGTGGTATCAAAATAAATGAGTTTGATATTATTAATTCTATTCGAGGGAAAAATAATAAAACCATTATTTACTAATTTATATTTTATATCATCAATAATTAATTTTTTTTGTAGCAATCCATTATATCATTTTGTAGAATTTATTAGGTTGTTAGATTGTCCCAAAATGATAATATTATTAATAATTAATGAATATTATTATGATTTCAGATAGTTTTGGTATTTATAATCATTGTAAATAAATAATAATTTTATTTATATGCCTATATGGTTTTAATTATATTTAATAAGTTTTAAAGAATAATTTGTAAAGCAAATGAAAAATAAGATATGTTACTTTTTGGAGGAGATGGTCCACACAACTCATGGTTAATATTTTATTTTGATAAATAAATTAAGGTAAATAAGGTGGATTATAATTTTTATATTAATATTTGTGATAATATTGTAAATTTTATATTTATTCCACAATTTCTCTATTATAATAGCTCAATAAAGGTGGTGGTGAAAAATTGATGTTGTCCCTACAGGGAGGTGATAATCATCACAACACATAAATAAAGATTTAATTTTACTGAACAATAGATGGGAAAAGTGTTTTATAGTTATTTATTTATCATAATAACATAAATCATTAAATAATTATTTATTTAAATATATTTTAATAAGAAAATTAGAACTCAAATATATAGAATGTAATAGATAATAATTAAAGAAAAATTTAATACTCATGTTGAAATCTCGGTGTTTTTCGTAGAGAATTCAACAAGAATGTTGGACTTAATAAAATTTATTATGAAATGATGATAAAAGAAATTTTTATACTTACAATTAAAATTGAATGGGTGGTGTTTTAGGCGGATATATAATTATGAGGGTTTTCTTTAAGGGGTTGCGATGAAAGGAATTTAGAAGTGGTGAGAATTTTGTTTTTATAAATATTTTATCTTTATATAAATATATAACATGATTCACATGTCCAATATACTATAAAAATGAAAATAATGAATTGGATGAATAGATAAGGTAGACCATCCGTCATCCATTCATTTTATAACTTATTTTAATTATGTTTTTAATTTCCTTTTCTCGTAGAATATTCTCTTCTATATTTTATTTGTTTTACCAAGGAAACTAATTTTTACCTATGTAATGTACATTATCTGGGAAAAAATAAATATTCCCTTATTAAATATTTTGATCCAAATTATTTCAAAATATAATTTAAATTTTATTAATCAATTTTAAAATATAATTCAAAACCATTGAAGAAAAACTACTATAGATATATCATTATATGTTTCATATAATCCTTATAAAATTGGGATCATATCATAATATCATCAGTAAATATCACTAGCTAATATTGATATATAAGAGTATCATGAATCCATTTATATTAATATATAAATATCACTACTTTATGATATACAATTAAACTAACATTTTCCACACATAAAATATATAATAAAATCTCATCCATTTATGTTTTCACCCATATTTTGTAAATATAGATAGTGGTTTCTTGACACATTCCTCTCTGATCATCATTCTCATGATCGAGATTCGAAAATACAGTTAAAAATTTGTATATGAAAATATTGAAAAGATAATTTTTAAAAATAAATCATTATATTACATACCCTATTAAATCTTTATTATTTATATATGATGATTTATGTTCCACATTTGACTCTTTTTTTCCTTCGCTATCCAAATTCATTTTCATATTATGTTATCTAACCTAATTAGAAAACACAATTCTCAAATCCTTAAAAATGGTTTGTAATGATAATGTTATTGTTCAAATCATATAAGTTTTGTGTTTCAATGAACGTGAATTGTTATTCCACATTGTCATTCACAATGTTATGATAGATTTAATACCCAATATACATTTTTGGGGTAATTTCCCCTTGCTACATATATATAAATTCTTGAATCTGGTTGTAATATCTATATTCAAATGAAATTTTTAAGAGAGCCACACAACATTTAATTTAATAAAAATTAAGAAATTTTCCCATACAATAACTTATACTCAGTATTTCCAAAAAAAAATCTCTCATTTTGGTCCACCAAAATATAAAAATTTAAAGACGTAGAAATTCCATGAAAATAATTTTTAATTATATGGGAATTTTACGAGTCTGCAAAAATTGACGGCATGTGATTCTGAGGCCCGGTGTGCCCAAAATGAATTTATGAACATTTTTTTGGGTTTGTTCAGTAAACATGCGAGAAAGATTTTATAACTTTTGAAATAGCGCTCAGAATTGAAATATGAGGGCACTGTTGAACTTGCGGCACTGGTTTTTGCATATGGGGACCTTCACCTCGATCGCAGTGGGTCGAGAGTGAAAGATAATTTTTGTGGTTTTCGTGAAAGAATAAAATAAATTAAAAATGTCTAAACTTTTTATTTCTAAAACCACACAACCTAGGTTATGGTGGTGGGGACCACATTAGCCAAAAACTCAAGCATGAATGCTATAAAGGTGGGGACCACCAGATTTATATCCTCTCAATTTGAAATTATTGGTGGGGACCACCTGATCCATCTTAATCGGGGAGAAACCACAAAAGTACCCATTAATTATTTTCCTCCATTAATTTGAGCCAATTAAATTGATAAAATTAAATATGGAAACACCCCATTTAATTTTTAGATCCAACCAAGAATTAATGAAATGTGTAAGCATTTTTTAATTGTGCTAACATTATTAATCTATATATTTTAAATTAATAAGATGGTTATTCCTCATTTTGGTGGAATTGGAAAAATTATTGCCTAAGTCGGAATCTTTGGAAAATCATGGAGAAATTCATCCTCCTACAAAGAATACTCTCACCCAAGAGGAACATATTCAACTACGACAAACTGAAAAAAGAGCCTGAGATCAGAGGTGTGTGGTGGGCGAGAAGAACATTGAAATTTTTGAATTCTTTCTCATGACAACATCAATGAACCTTCGTGGTTGGGTGGTTGTTTTAATTTCTTCCCCAACCCATTCTTGATAATCCATCGTAATATCAGGAAGAGAGTATAGTAGTTTTCTACCGCTCTAATCCAGATGGAGGTGGCCAACAAAAATGGCATGACCTCTCCGCAAATCTTGTGATTAATTGTTGTGTTCTTTGTGATGGAGAAGGATGGAAACCAACCACGGTGGGGCACCAGAACGGCTACTGGCACCACCGACAGCCACGACGATGACGACAGCGCAATGGAACTGCTCCATGGACTCCGACGTCGGTGGCCTCCACTACCGACGTCCCTTTCCGCCTGCGACCTCCGCTGCTCACGACCTCCGCACTTCCCGCTGCCCTGCGACCGTTGACCACCCTACGCCTGATGCCTCCCGTATCCTCCTACGCTCGAGGCCTTGCGCCACCCCGCAGCACTCTGTGGCCCCACTACCTCATAACCTCACGACCCTCCACAGTCCGCTTGGTTTCTCCTTTTTCTGACCCTCTGTAGCCCTTGTAGCCTAACCGTCCTGCAGCCTCGTTGCACCAATGGCCTCACCACCCTCGCGGACTCCGCGCCGCCCTCACGGGCTCCTCTCCGCACTCACATCCTCTCACAACTCCATGGCCCCCATGCTGACCAGCGCAGGCCGGGCGGGAACCAGTCAGCCAGGCAGGACCTATTGTGGGCTGGTATGGACCCAGTGGGCCAGGCCAGACCCTACAATCCAGGTCGACCCTAACCGGGTCATGTCGGCACATGTCGGGCCGAGCCGGGTCATACTAGAGCCATACAAGCTACAAGCTATTCGCTCTAATGGCCATAACATTGGCACCAGACATCTGTTTGAAAAACCTTCAATGGCGCTGCCAAACATGGAGCGTTACGGTCCCTTTGGTATACCCCACTTCAGATTTGGATAATGTTGGGATACGGTGAGGTTCGATCGATCACGAATCCAATTGGCCCCTCAAGACTAAAAGGCTAATAACATACAGACCGGGCGTCCGATTGACGCACCGTCTATTGCGTTGATACCCCTATTACTTTCTGTCTAGTTGGGTTACTAATTCTTACGGATTCATGGAAGTTGGAGTATCGACTAGTGTCTTGAGGAGGGGACCCTCCTGAAGATGAGCAAGCATAGTGCGGGAACCTAATAGCTGGATATGACGTGAAGAATGATTTGTGATACTTGTGGGTCAACACCAAGAGATCCTATGTGGGTTAGAACCTAGAGATCCTGTGGGGGTCAGAACCGAGCGATCCTGTATGGGTTAGCACATAGCGATCCTGTGTCGGTCAGCACCGAGCAATCTTTTGTGGGTTAGAACCGAGCGATCCTATGTGGGCCAGCACCAAGAAATCCTGTGTGGGTTAGCACTAAGCGATCCTGTGTGGGTGATCACCTAGAGATCCTATGTGGGTATGACGACGTAATTGCGAGGTACAAGGATCCTGTGTGGGACTTCCTCTTAACCGGGTAAGATAATTCAGTAGTTACATCAAATCATCTCGACTAATGTACATAAGAAATACCTGGTGTGAGCTGAGTCAGTACCTTTTTGGTATTCTTCTGTGTGGTGTACCTCTGTGTTACATACCTTCGTGGAATTATTTTCTTTGTCGAATAGTTGGGCATTGGTATTTTGAGTTGGACTCTATATTTCCTCATGATTGAGACGGGTATACTTGATTACTTAGGTATATGTATGGGAATATACCTATGTTGGGTTTTTAGTTGATTCCAGGCTTGGTGGTTTATCCTTTTTGGATTTTGTGAGACCTTGAGGGTCTCGGGGTCCCTAATGAGTATCATTACACTTACCCATGCATGGGCTATGCCTACAGCTCATTGTGTTTGGTGGAGACGATGGAAAGAACTCACTGAGGACGAGAGTAACAGGACTAGAGGTAGCTCGGAGTTGAACCTTAGACGAGGCATACAACAGAGGTGACCATTCGAGAGCTATACATACACTTCAGGTTGGATCCTTGGTGGGTGATCATAGGATCTGTTCTAGTTTAATAGTATTGTTAGTTTCTTGTACTTTTAGGTGGGTTTTTATTCTGTCCCCTTTTACTTATTGTACTCACTCTGTTTAATATTCAGTTTACTTGAGTGGGTATATTGATGTGTTCGTGGTTGTGTGTGTTTATAGGTTATAAAGGAAATTCCTTCTCAGTTTAAGGGAATATGCCTTCGGTTCTAGTCGCCAGCCCCTAGCCTATGGAAGGTAGGCTTGGGGTAGTCACGACATGGGCCCTGGGGGATGGGTCATGACAAAATTGGTATCATAGGAATCAGTTATACTTTAGAACATAGGAATCTGATCATTATTTTTAAGGGAAATTGTGTTAAGTGTAGTTAGTGTAGTTATTAGTTTAGGGAATCCATTGTTGGTGTTCTAGAAGATGTATCCATACAGTAGGACCCTGACTTCTGGATTCGGACTCAGTGCACAAAAACACTGATTGCATGTGTGTTTTCAAGAGTTTTCATTGTGATCAATTTGAGTTATCTCACCAGGTATAAATTATTGACCGTGGCACCCCTGTTTCATTTCAGGGTTCCTTAATGCAGACAGTCATCTATGGTTCCAGATATAGTACGCACTAATAGCCGACCGAGCGATGAGGCCTCGGTGCAGGGCCCTCTTCTAATAGAGGAACATGTTGTACCATTACCCATTGGGCCACCGATGCCACCATCCTAGCAGTAGAGGATGCACACCCCTTGAGCGCGTTACATGATTTCTAGTACTAGAGTCCACCATGGTTCAGGGGAGAGAAGAACCCACAGGTTGCTGAGGATTGGCTAGAGACCATGGTGAGAGTTTTCCAACTAGAAGGGGAACTAGCTGATCTCATGGTGATCCTTGCCACTAGTCTTCTACAAGCAGCAGCTAGAAAATATGGGATATTGATTCTCCAGGCTCACGATGAGGTGATGCTTCTCAGGGAAGACTTCGAGAGCATGTTTTGGGCAGATTTGTTCCAGTGACTCTTCTCGCAGTGCACATACAAGATCTTATTCATCTACAGTTGGGCATCATGGATGTGCCTCAGTACTAAGTAAGGTTCACTGATCTCTCATGCTACTCGACTAATATAGTTTGGTACCCATTATTCAGGGCCCAAACCATCGACTAGGGACTTAGAAGATAAATCAGGTCATTGATGATTTCTCTTAACATCTTGATGCAGGAGAGGGTGTTAGAGAGAGTAATCTTAGTGGAGAGTTTCCTTACTAAGCAGTCACCACCAGAGAGACCCACCACCAGTCATCAAATAGTAGAGTCTTATGCATCTGGCATCAGACAGATGTAATAGAGGTCCAAAAGGACTAGACCTATAGGTGGACAACCATAGGATTCAGGGTTGGTAGTTCAGGGCTCCCAAGGTAGAGACAATCATTCCAGGAGCGGGCAGAGTTACACATGTGGTAGGCTGGGTCACTTGGCTTGTTACTATCTGACATGTCGTATGGATGATTAGTAGAAGATCATAGGACCACCCAAGAATAGAAAATGGTTCTAATGAAGAGGTCTACAGGGAGAAGGCTGATGTGGAAGAGGAGCTATCCAAGCTGCTGGTGGTGGGAAAAAATTCGAGATGTTACCGCCACCACCACCAGGTAGTCCAGCCCGACCATAAGGAGCAGGTGGACATGGGTAAGATTAGCTTTAGGCAACTGAGGCCTATGACCATGGCACTCCAGAGATGATAATAGGTATGGTCTGTGTGTACTCCACCTTAGCTGCAGTACTTATAGACATAAGTGTCAATCATTATTTTAATTCCACTACCCTCATTCCATGCTCGGAGATTTCGATATAGTCGTTGGCTTGATCCTTACGGCTAGAGACTCCTACAGAAGTAGACTCAAAGATTAAGCAATTGTTCCGTCTGTGCGAGCTTACTATATGAGGTGAGAGATTCGGCTGGGATCTCCTAGTATTGGCATCGAGGCCCTACGATGTCATATTGGGTATGAAAAAGGTTATCTATTGTCATGCATAGATTGATTTTATTATCCACAATGTGTAGTGTCTATACCAGGATGGACTAGGATTACCTTCAACAGCAAGAAGGGATCCATTTCAGCAAAGGAAGGACTTACTCAGAGGAGAGTGCAGTCGATCACACATCAGTTGGCTAGACTTACCCTCAGAGCAGTTTATGTGGAGAGTCTGAGTTATCCTATAGTGGTGGACCATTACACAAATGTCTTCTTTGATGATGTTATGGGTATACCTCCTCGTAGAGAGGTGGGATTTTACATTAACTTGTACCCCGGGACGACACTGATATCTACACCAGCATATCAGATGGCTCCCACAGAGCATCGTGATCTATCGGTACAACTAGAGAACTTGTAGGGGAAGAGATTTATTCGGCCCAATGTATCTCCTCAGGCAGCACTGATTTTGTTCAACAAGAAGGTGGATGGGAGCTTGAGGCTTCGTGTTGATGATCGGATCCTGAAACAGGTGACCATGCAGAACAAGTACCCACATCCAAGGATTGAATAACATTTTGATCAGCTGAATGGAGCATGGTGGTTCACGAAGATAGACCTCAGATCAAGATATCACCAGCTCAGAGTACGAGATGAATATGGGCAGTAGATGAATTTCAGATATCGGTACAACCATTAAGAGTTCTTTGTTATTCCATTTGGCATGACCAATGCTCCAATATTTTTCATGGGACTCATGAACAGTATCTTTCATCCATTCCATGATCACATTGTAGTAGTCTTCATCGACGACATTCTGATCTACTCAACTATTGAGGAGAAGCATGCCTATCATTTATAGGTAGTACTGGACTCACTCTAAGAGCACTAGATTTATGTTAATCTCTCGAAGTCCAAGTTTTGGATCCGAAAGTTTCATGTTCTAGGACATGTCATATCGGAGGCTAGAGATGCAGGAGATCCAGTGAAGATTGAGGCAGTACTTTCTTGGTAGAAACCTAGGAGTGTGACGGAGGTACGAAGATTCCTGGTATTGGCTGGATACTACACGAGTTTTGTGCCAGATATCTCCACAGTTGCAGCACGACATTTATTGTTGACGACGAAGGGAAAACCCTTCATGTGATCAGAGAGATGCCAAAAGAGTTTTTAGGAACTGAGGCAGAGGATTACTAGTGCCCCCATCTTGAGGCTTCTAGAGGAGGGCATAGGGTATGTAGTATACTGTAAAACATCAGGAACTGGACTCAGATGTGTCCTGATGTAGGTGTGAGGAGTGATCACATATATTTTTCGACAGCTGAGACAACATGAGAAGAACTACAATATCCCTGAAATAGAGTTAGAAGCAGTGGTCTTCGCCTTGATTATGAGGTGAAATTACTTGATGGGAAAGTATTTTAGTCTTTACTGTGATCAAAAGTGTCTCAGGTATCTCTTCTCTCAGATGGACTTGAACCTGAGACATCGATGTTGGCATGAGTTCCTCCTGGAATATGACTTAGAAATAGTCTATACTTATGTGAAGGGTAATGTTGTAGTAAATGCAGTCAGCTGGAGATCTGGTTTACAACTACTAGAAGAGGTGATAGATCAGTTGGACGCTTTGCAGATATCCTTTGTGGATCGGTATGAAGCAGTTTTTCTTCAGTCTCTTATAGCCACTCCCCACTTCTTCAGCGAGTGAGGGAGGCAGCCCTGGGGACCCTGACTAAGAGGCTCGATGTGCTCAGATATCCATAGGGAAAGAACCTGATGGATTTTATGATGGTGGGGATCATAAAATCCTCTTAAGTGGATGTACCATGGTACCGGTGTATCCTCAGGAGGAAGTGATGAGGGAGTTCCACACATCCCCTCTAGCGGTACATCCAGGTGTGGTGAAGATGTACCAAGATCTCTGACACCATCCCTGGTTGCTGGGAATGAAGAAAGTAATAGAATAGTTTGTCTCTCGGTGCCTCACTTATCAGTAATTGAAGGCGGAGCATTTGGTACTAGCAGGATTGGTTCATCCGTTAGAGGTCACAGTGTGGAAGTGGGATAGGATATCCATGACCTTCATGACAGGACATCCACGTACAACCAAGGGTCATGTCTTGATTTGGGTGATCTTCGACTGACTCACCATGTTGTCCATCATCATACTGATCAGAGAGCAGGTTCTAGTAGAGAGCTTGGGATTCCTCTATGTGAAGGATATTGTGCGGCTACATGGATTACCCTAGACGATTTTATCTAATCATGATGTGTTTTTTAATTCCCAGCTATGGATTTGGTTGGAGGAGACTTTTTGGTTGTAGCTTCATTTGATCACTGCCTTCCATCTGCAGACAGATGGCCAGACTGAGTGGACTATTCAGACCATCGAGGACATGTTGCGTTCTTTCATCCTCGATTTAGATCACATCTAGGAGGATAACAAGCCAATAGTGGAGTTTTCATTCAAAAACATTTATCACTCCACCATTAGGATGACACCTTTTGATGCTTTGTATGAGGGACCTTGCATATCACCTTTGTGATGGACTAACCCAGGGGACTCAGCACTAGTGGGACCAGAGATGGTATGTACTACCATAGAGAAGGTGCAAATCATCCAGGAGCAGATGAAGATTATATAGACCAGGATTAAGTCTTTTTCCAATAGATGACTGAGACCTCTAGAGTTTGTGTATGGTGTCCGTGTCTTTCTATGGTTCTCACCCTGATGAGGTTTGCAGAGTGTTGTCTAAGGGGAAAAGTTATATCTATTGTTCATTTGACCCTTTCAGGTACTCATCATAGTTTTCAAGGTGGCTTATCTCTTAGATCTTCCACCTCTGTTTCACCAGGTGCACAACGTCTTCCATGTATCCCAGCAGAGGAGATACATGCACGATGCGTTCCATGTCATCGTCCATGGAGAGTTGGACATCCACGATGGGGTGAATTTTACGGAGGTTCTAGTTGAGATTGAGGATCGACAGGAGTGAGTCATTCATGGGACTTCTAAAACTCTAGTGTGCATTTTTTGGCAGCACAAGAACCTCTAGGAGAGAACATGGGAGCAGGAGGCTTAGATACATGCTCAGTACCCCCCACTTGTTCTTCTAGTTTTGTGATGTGGGTTACATGGATGTAAAGCTCTGAGGTGGGGAGAATGTAAAGACCCAGAAATTCCATGTATTTTTTTAATTATATTGTAATTTTACGAGTCTGTGAAAATTGAATTTGTGTGATTATGAGTTTTGGTTTTCCTGGAATTAATTTATGAAAAAAATCAGGTACGTTTAGTAAAGGTGCCAGTGGGTTTCTGTAACTTTTTCACTGGTGCTCAGAATTGAAATTTGAGGGCACTGTTGAACTCATAGCACCCATTTTCTCTTAAGGATACCTTCACCTTGATCACAATGGGTCGAGAGTGAAAGATAATTTTTGTGCTTTTCATGAAAGAATAAAATGAAATACAAATATCTAACATTTTTTTTTGAAACCCCTCAACATAGGTTATCGTGGTGGGGACAACCTCGGCCTAAAACTCTAGTGTGAATGTTATAAAGGTTGCGAACACTATATTGAAAACATCCCAATTTGAAATTAATGGTGGGGACCACCTGAACCCACTTAATGGGGTAGAAACCATTCAACACTCCATTAATTCCGTTCCTCCATTTATTTGAGCCAATTAAATTGATACAATTAAATATTCCAACACCCCCATTTAATTGTTAGATCCAACCAATAATTAATGAAATGTGTATGCATTTTTTAATTGTGCCATCATTATTAATCTACCAAATATAAATTAATAAACTGGCTATTCCCCATTTTGGTGGAATTGGGGAACTTGTTGGAAAAGGGAGAAGCTCTAGGGAATCGTGGAGAAACTCATCCTCCAACGAATAACGCTCTCACAATTGAGGAACTTCTTCAACTACAAATAATCAATGAATGAGCTTGGGATCATAGGTTTGTGGAATGCATGAAGAACATTGACATTTTTGAATTATTTCTCACGCCAACATCAACGAACCATTGAGACAGGGATGTTGTTTAAATTTCTTCCCCTACCCGTGCTTGATAATTCATCATAAAATCAGGGAGTGATTATAGCCACGTGTTATTGATCTAATAAGGAGTGTGTGGGCCAAACAAACATGTCCCAAACTCTCTGAAAATAGTGTGTTTCGTTGTTGTGTTCCTTACGATGGAGGAGAACAGAAACCAACCTCAGTGGGGCACTAGAACGGTGATTGGAACAACTTCCAAACCCAAAGAATGTGACATTGCGAAGACGTCGCCCTGCGGCCATCGCCCCACCTGCGTCCTCTTCTAAACACGACCTCTGCCACCCCACGGCCAATCGCAATTCGCGGCCTCCACTGTCCAGTGGCAACCGTGCCACCCGTGGCCTCCCCCCCCCACGACATCGCGCTGTCTGTGTACTCACGCCACCTATGGCCTCTTCCACACCACGACCACCGCACCGGCCGCAACCTACGCCACCCTAAGGCCTCAATCCACCGCTTCCTCCCACTACTCATAGCCTCCACTGCCCTGAGACCTCCGCCACCTCACGGCCTCGCGCCGCTTGCGGTCATCCACAACCATGCCACCTCATGGCCCTCTGTGGCCCCCACGGCCTTGCCGTCCCACAACCCTTCATGGCCAATGTGGCCTCACCGACTTTCGGCCTCATGGATCCTGATTACTAGCCACCTTCACGGCGTTCATGCTGCTCTCACGACCTCTCACCGCTTCGTAGCCCCTGCGACACCCAGCGCGGGTCGGGTCGGGATGGGTCGGTCCGACCGTGTCGAACTGGACCCGAATCGGTTTCGAGTTATTCGCTCTATCGGACATAACTTTGGAACCAAGAGTATGATTGAAAAACCATAAATGAAATGGTAAACCATAAAGTGATATGATACAATTGAAATAACCCACTTGAGATTTGGATAATGTTGGGATATAGTCAGGTTGGATCGATCACGGATCCAAACTGGCCCTTAGGACTAAAAGGCTAATAACTTACAGACCAGGTGTCTGATTGATGCACCATCTATTGTGTTGCGACCCCTATGACATGGTGGTATATTGGGTTACTAATTCATGGGTCATCTTAGTAGTTACAGTATCGACTAGTGGATTTAAGAGAAGTCCCTCCCATAGACGAGAAAGCATAGTTTGGGAACCCATTAGCTGGATGTGATGTGAAGAATGAATAACGATCCTGTGTGGGTCAACACCGAGCGATCCTATGTGGGTCAACACCTACCGATCCTGTGTGGGTCATCACCGAGTGATCCTTTGTGGGTGATCACCTAGCGATCATGTGGGGGGCACCACTGAGAGTTCCTGGGTGGGTCACCACCAAGAGATCTTGTGGTGGTCCGCACCAAGCGATCCTTTGTGGGTCAGGACTGAGCGATCCCGTGTGGGTGAGCACCCAGAGATCCTATGTGGGCCTGAAGGTGTACTAGAGATGTACTAGGATCCTTTGTGGGTCTACCTCTTAATAGAGTAATATGATTCTGTATTTACATATAATAATCTCTACTACTGTACCGAAGAAGTACCTGGTGTGAGATGATTTAGTACCTTTGTGGTATTCTTCTCTCTAGATTACCTGTTTGGAACAAACCTTTGTGGTATTCAATCCTTTGTGGAACAGTTGAGCTTTCATATTTTGAGTTGGACTATGTGTTTTCTAATGATTGATATGGGTATACATGATAACTTAGGTATATGTATCAGTATATACCTAATTTGGGTTGTCAGTTGATTTCATGCTTTGTGGTTTATCATTTTTGGATTTTGTGAGACCATGAGGGCCTCAAGGTACCTACTTAGTAACGTTATACTCAGCCCTGTACGGTCTATGCCCGCACCTCGTTGTGTTTGGTGCGGACGATGTAAAATTCTGACTGAGGAAAAGAGTATCGGGACTGGAGGTAGCTCGGAGGTGAACCTTAGACGAGGAAAACCACAGAGACTACCATTCAAGTGTTGTACATACCCTTCAGGTAGGATCCTTGGTAGGCAATCACTAGAGTTGTTCTAGTTTACTTGTACATTCGGATTCTTCTACATTCCAGTTAGGCTTATATTCTGGCCCCTTTTACTTACTGTAGACACTCTGTTTACTATTCATCTTACTTGAGTTCATATCTTGCTGAGTGCTTGGTTGCATGTGTTTACAGGTTATAAAGGCAATTCCTTCTTAGTTTTTGGGAATACGCCATCGGTGCTAGTTTCCAGCCCCTAGCCAATGGAAGAAGAGCATGGGGTAGTCACGGTACGGGCCCTAGGGGATGGGTCGTGAAAACAAATCTCAGTATAACCAACAAAAAGGATTATATATACCATTAAATTTGAAAAAACAGCCCGACATACCCTCCCAAATGGGTACTCGATCCAAATTTCAAAAACTCCATGATTTTTCCCAATCCCCATGGGATGGTAAATTGTAATCAAACATCAAACAACACTCATATGGAATTATATAGCCCAACATGATGTAACATCATGGAATATATATATATATATATATATATATAATAGAGACAGAAATTCATTGAAATAAATACATTCCATAACTAAAAAAAAGAAAATTGAAACGATAATACTTAAAATTATTTTGCACATCCCAAATAAAAATTCCAAAAATCAAAGAATAACTAAATTTGGAAACTAATTACTACATGTGAAAGTATAATGAAACTACCACCATATCATTACTATATACAAATATAGAGTTGATAGAAAGCCTCCCCACCTCACCGTGGCACCATTCGTTTACCTACACTGAACCACATAAAATATTCTATGCACTGCTAAAGGGGTAAACAGTGTTTGACCTAATGGAATTTGTAGGATCCCACCAAGGTGTTCAATAACAAGTCAATGTAAAATAATCTGAAATATCACAAACATAATGAAATTAAGAAATGATATATAGTATTTCATTTCTTAGTATCTAAATCATGTATAATAATTTAATATTTTGTTTTCACATTTCCATATAAGGAAGGTAAAAAAATTCAAATAATTTCACATATATCAAAGAATGGAATATATAAAAAATCATATCAAATCCATCATAGAAAAAATAAATTAGTACAAAAAAAACATCCTAAATGGGGAATGCATCCAAACATCTAATGAATTTGTAAAATCACACGAAAGATCACACGTTGTTATGATATCTCAAACACAAAAACACCTAACATAGAGGATCACACATGCATTAATCATTTATACATATCATGGTAGTAGAGAAACGCCCCATAAATTTAGAATCCAAGTAATGTCTGTAATGTTCAAGAAAATAGGCCTAGAATGATGAAAAAAAACCAACAAATTTATCCCATCAATATCTATGGATGTGGCCAATTACTAAACCTTCAACCTATGTACCCAACGAATACCATATTTTATAATTTCTAAATTAGTCCACCATACCATTTTACAAAACCATGGATCGAGAAATATTTCACTAAGAAATAATAATTTTCTGAAAAAAACTTTCATATACCAAAACCATATTTTATCAAAAACCCATTTTCACGCACACAAATAAAATGATTCAATCATAGCATTTTATTTATTAATAAATTAATAAAAAACAAGAGCAATAAGGTTCACCAATATAAGCACGAGATAGAACCTCCTACCTTAAACTCAGGTCACACAAGATCATTGCGGGATACCATAATAATAAAGAATACAACAAAGAGAATGGAGTCCATAAAATTAGTCCATGAATAAATGAATCATTTAAAAAATGGATTATATAATATTATAGATAAAAATATTCCTCAAAGAACACACACACACACATCACACTAAAAAAACAAAGGATCCTCCCATGGAAAAAGATTTCATGGAAGATCTTGATAAGAAAAAACAGAATCAACACGAATGATCAATAGATCTGATAACACCATTCAACAATGCTAACACTTTCAAAGGACGTATAGAAATAGAAGAATTACTCACGTGATGAGATGCAATGAAACAACCATGAAGATGAAATCTGTAAATAAGTAATTTGAGAGGATTGAAGGTTACCAAATTATCCTCTAATAGCTAACATGTCGAGATCCAAAAAACTACAGAAGAATGAAAAGAAAAAATCAGTCATGGAGAACCCGTAAATCAAAATTCACACTATTCAAAAATGTTTAATCCCCTTAAATGTCTTGTAATCCATGAAGTCCTAAAATTACTAGAAACATGTTTTATTTTTTTGAGAACTAGAATTTTACCAATACAATAAATGAACCAAATACATGGTGTATAATACATTCATGTTATTTACCTGACTCAATTAATCTTACATGTATCCATTACATGGTTCATAAACACATTACATGACAGGTATTTACCTTGTAGACTAGGAAAAGTATAGTTCATTGCTGAAAATAGCCAACCCATTCCGGTATACATCAAGCATTGGGAAAGCCTAGCATATTATTTAACATGTTTATACCAAGAATCCATTAATTTAAAATAACATACATCCATGAACATTAATTCACATTCCTATGAAAATTTTATCTATACACAATATTCCCATGATTAATCCAAATATAGGGAAAATGAATTTACGATAAGGGATGTTCCTTATGTATGACTACAACATAATAAATTAAAAATATAATAAACATTAATCTCTCATTTCCAAAATACATTACCTCTCTAAACTCATAATCAACCATTAACACTATAACCTCTACAAGTATGTAGATCTTTCTATTGCACTAACTATTCAGCCTCAGGACCAATATTCCTGAATCTCATGATAAAAATAATTAGTTTTACACACCATAATTGATACTAATCATTAATTACTAATGATACAGAAGATATAATTTTTACATTTCCTTTAGATTAGTGTTTGAACTCACAAACACATTCTTAAAATTATAATAACTAACTTTTTATTATTCACGTGTTTTGTTATATATTTATAAAAACATAACTTCTTTAAAAAAATTAAATAATTTTAATGTATTATGAATTAAAAAAATATTATTTATTAATATAGTCAATCTGAGAAATAATGATTTTGAAATTTTATTTTTACCTATATCAATATCAGTGAATAGTATTTTGTCTTCTCTATCATATTGAAAAAAGTTACTACCTTCATACGGATATCGATACACACACATTAGACTGATCTATACAATGTCTATCATAATAAAAAATGATAAGGATGTCCATCAGAGTATCCTAATTCTACAATCAAATATATAGACATCATTTTAGTCATAATTAATACACATTATCATTGTCATGATTCAAAATAGATAAAAATCATGAATTCAATTGTATAATATCATGATGGTCATTCATGTGCTAGCTGTCTAAGGCCATTGAAGCAATCACATAAATATGGCTGAAATAGATTTTACTATAAATAGAAATTCAATCAAAGAGTTTCGAGATAATACATTTTTTTAAATCAAGCCTTTTAATTTTTTCTCTTCATGAAAATATCATTTTTTATTCATTGTAATAGTTTAGAGTGTTTTAATTATAAAAAATACTTATCTTGGTTGTTTTTATTAGAACATTCTGATTTATATTCAAAAAATGATAATTGTTACAAAAGAGGGATTTCTGATATTGAAGGTGGTTAATATGATCCATCATATCAAGGGATTTTTGGCAATAAAGAAAGAAGTTGATCATCATATTGATGAATTCTAGAGGATTGGAAGACAGAGATGCCAATAATCATATTGAGGTATTTTCTGGAAAGGAAAAGGAAACCATATATTAGGTATAGAACTATATATATATATTTATTCAGTTTTTTGGTCAACCCTTACTCTTAAGTATAAATGTGTTAATTATTTTAATATATATTTTAATTTATTGTTACATTTTATAGCTATTTTATTTCTTTTTTTATGAGTCTTTATTCTGGTGTGCATATTAAGATAGATATTTTTTCCAAAACATGGTTGTAATATGTTTTATTTGTGTATTTTTAATTATGATATAATCATACTCCAATATAATTTGAAAATATATGATTCAGATTCATACTTTGTTCATCGGGTGACCTTTGAGTATGGTCAATTTTTATAAATAGGTATTGTGTTTTTCATTTATTTTAATGTTTTTAAACAACAGTTAAACCCCATATAGAAAGTATATCAATCTTAACTAATTTTATAATAAAATAACTTCTATCCGAGTTATTTATACTTCTTACATGTTCTATGTTATTTTTTTTATTTTTTTACTATAATTTGTTTATATATTTTTATAAACTACGTTTAAAATGAAAAAATTAAACTAATTTTTTTAATTATAAAATGAGATTCTATCATTTTTAAGATGAATGGTATGAATATCGATTCTATAGATAATATAAATCATATTTGAGCACAACTATTTCATTGGTGTTACAATGATTAATTGAGATATTGAATGAAAAATTTTGTGATCAACACTGGAGTTGATAATTTATTATATAATACTATGATGTACAATATGGCTGATATAGAAATTTCATCTTTAACTAATCTGAGGAAGATATAATATTAGATAAAATACAATGTAAATAATACATTAATATCGTCTATTATGTGTAATATCTAAAGTTAGATATAATCATATATCGATTCAAATATTATTTTTAGTAAACTAGAAATAACACATTTTGGTACAATCAAAGTCATTTAAACAAGAAAATTTATGCATTATATGGATAAGCAATCATTTGATTTTCAACCAGGGGATGCATTTTCCATTATTCAACAATAGATTATGATAATCATTAATATTTTTTAGTATATTAGATAAAAAATTATTTATGATGATATTATGGTCAAAAATATCATTTATATATTTCCCAATCAGTGGTAATGTAATAGAACTATAGAAAATGAAAAAGAATGGTTAATAATCTTACTCTTAAGGATCTTACTGGTACCCATATAAAATATAAAGGCAAATTTAAGATATATTATAAAATTTTTATAAGATTAATGGAGGAGGTTTTTTACTACAACTTCTATTATATTTATTAAATTACAATCACTTGAGAATGTTGAGAAATCAACAATGTTGATGAATGTTATAATTATATCATATTACATTACATTAGAATATTTTGAAAATGAGTTGTATAATTATTCTAGAATGATGAATAGGATTTTGGGAATGAAATAATTCCATATAAAATATAAGAAATTCCATATCAATTAAAAATACTGAAAATATTTCATTGTAAATTTTTATGAATTCCAGAAGGTAGGAAAATTATTGCTTCATTTTCCTAATATCAAAAAGAAAGATAAGAAAAAAAATAAATGAACACTAAAATATAAATAATTATTATAAGTGTAAAAGATATACATCCATTCATTATCTTGAAGGCCTTAATTGTTTATTGATTTTTGATAATCTACCTTTTGAGGGGTGAGGTGGAACCCTTACAAGGCCCATAGGCATAAGTATTACCTAGACCCTAGGCCTTATAAGAATTAATTGCATGTAGGCATTAAACATTACATACCACCCAGTGAACTATTTGGAATAGCTTCTCCCAAGCATCTCCATCGGGAATCAGCTCTCAACCTTCGCTTCGCTATTCGCCTAGGTTATCTTGTGCATGCACATGCTTGTACGTATGTAAGGTTCCATACCATCTCATTAAAACAATTCGTGTATCTTCTAATGTGGTGAAATATTTATTCTCATCCTTCTTATAGAGCATGTTCCTTGTAGGTTGTCTAGTTTTCATCTACACTTAAGGTGGACCGAAGGCCTTGAGGTGGACTAAAGGCCTTACTATCCCGAAGTCTTGGGTGGCCCGGAGGCCATAAAAGACTCAGAAACCAAATTGATGTCCCAAATTCCCAAACGGGGGCAAATTTCCAATTCTTATAGTGCCAAACAACGTCTTCTAAAGTTTATGCTACAGTCCCCGCTATAGTACTACACAATCCCGCTATAGTACATGCTACTATACTGCTATAGTGCCTGTTATAGTACTAATACAGTACTAATAGAGTTCCCCATAAATTATGCCTCCACCTAGAGTTCCATTTGTGGAGGTTCTTCTGACAATACATCTGATAATGAATGATTAGGACATATGAATATTGGTTTTTTGAAAAATTACATATGTTAAATCAATGAAAAATAGATAAGGTTCACACAACTAAATTACTTATATATATGAATTTAAAATTAGAACATCCATATGAGAAAAATAAAATATAATATGATGAAGAATATTACTTAGACTAAGAGGATAATAAATTACCAATTTATGAATATTTATGCATATTTGAATAATTAATTTAGAATAAAAATTGTAAAGTATGTAAAAAATATGATTATATCAAATGAAAATATTTTAAAGTTAGATACCAGAATTACAATTTTATGTAAAAAATATCATATCCTTCTACAAATCATTATATGGAAAATTCTAGAAAATAATATTTTCCTACATAACATGAATAATCAATTTCTGAGTAAACTTATTTAAAATAAAACATAGTACTAAAACTAATAATAAAACGGATAAAACATATATGTTAAACTACAATAGGAAATTTCTAGTTTTATAAAAATCTGTCCAATATTACCACCGATACGGAAAACAGAGAAAAAATGTATAATAAAATTATTCCTCAAAGATAATAATTATGGAATGGGAATTACAAATAAAGAAATATTGTTCTGTACCAATTATATTGTTCAAAAAAATTATAGTTTTTTACCAAATTCTAACGTGGAAGTCATTAGAAGAAATTTTTTTCCTTAAATCAAATTTAAGCTTTAAGTTATCATAAGATTTATTTTTCTATGGAAATAAAAATTTTCCCAAATAATAAAATATGAAAAATTTAGATACCCAAAATATTATTTTCTAATAATATAGGTCCCAATATTATTGAAAACAAGTATTTCATTAATAATATTATGAGGATTAATGGTTGAAATGTATCTTTTGGAGATAATGCTCAAGGATAGATCATTCACATCGGTAACATTATTCTTCTTGAAAATGAATTAATTAAAAAATATTATAATTTTTTGGAATTGATAACAACTTTACAAGAATAATTAAATTTTGTGTTAAATGTTACCATGTGATATTTAGGAATAATGAATGTACATTAAATTATTCCAAGGATAAATTTATTTTTTTATGTTAACCTGCATTAAAATGATTACACACTTAACATAGAAATCATTTGTAGCCAATATTTTTCTTTCCATATTTCAATGGATGATCAATCGTTGTTATGGAATATAAGTTTTTAGAATTATAGAAATATAAAATTAGATCTAATCACTAATAAAGTAATTGTTAATGATATACGATAACATTATGTCTAATATTTTAAAAATTTGTGATCCTTGTCAATATGGTACACAACAGAAGTCAGGTTTTAATTCAATTAGTGAAGTCTCATATTATAATGTTTTATATATAGTGCACATGGAGTGATTTGGTCATAAAAAAACTAGATGTATAGGGGGAGAATACTATGTATATGTAATTATTGATTATTATACTAGATACACATGGATCTATATTGTAAAAATGGAATATTTAGCCTTTAGTTATTTAAAAACTCATATAGCATGATTTAAAATTAAAAAAACCTCTCCATGATAAATATTATTATTTATTATGGTTGAGAATTTTACGATTCTAATTTTGAAACTATTTTTATTAAGAAATGTTTTGAAAATAACATTTTATATCATAGAACCCCATAGAAAAACGGTGTTGTCAAAAGTAGAAATAGATTCCTTCAAGGGATTAGTAGAATCATGTTGAGTGAATACACTATTGTTAAAAAAATTTGGTTAAAGTAACTATTTCTACATCCTTTAAAATAATTTTTTTTTAATTGGAAATTTTATTAATTAAATACTTTATGAGATATGAATATGAAGAAAAACAAAGGTTTCATACTTAAAATAGATTGGTACCAAATTATTCATCTTGGATACTAAAATAATTTACAAAATTTTGAGAAAAAATATTTTGAATGTAAAATTTTAGGTTATACCCCTTCAAGTAGGGATGATAGTTTTCTTGCCTAAAAAAATATTATACTATTATGTAGACAAATCATGTAACATCTGATGAATCTATTTACGATATTATCAATAATCCTCAACCAATATCCTTATATGTTATTTCAAAAAATAGTTTTCTGAATATTGTATAATATAATTATCATAAGTAAATAACATAATGAATTTCTATTGATGTTACTGTATAGGAATGTTGAATACATATGATTGATGAACAGAATTTTGAAAACCCATGATGTTAGTGGTTTCTTAATAATCATACAAGTGAATGTGTAATTAGTGATACATATCAACCAGTTTGGAATATGTGTTCCCTAATAAATGAAACTGAACTTCATGATTTCATATCCCAATTATAAAGTAATAAATATAATGAGTTCTTATGTGATGAATATTGGATAAAATCAATGCATGATGATCATAAAGATTTTTAATGGAACAATGTATGTACTTCAGTTGAATAACCTTGATAATCTTATATAGTAAGATTAAAATGTGTTTTTCAGTATAACATTGATTAAAATGGAATTATAGTTATAAATAATGCTATAAATATTTATATGGTTTATAAATAACATGAAGGAATATATAATGATGAAACCTATGCTCTATTGGAAGTAATTAGGCAATTTTAATACTTCTACCCATTTAGCATTCAATAATTTCAAACTATTTCTAGTGATATGATGTGTCATTTTTCATAATAGATATTTTGAAGAGGATTTTTATGTGGATAAACCATATTGTATTTAAAATAGAAATCATCAAAAAAATATAAACATACCAAAGAACAATAAGGTCATAAATAATATCTAAGAGAATGGTATGATATGTTAATTGTATTATTTGTTATAAAAAAAATTATTAATGGAGGTATATAGGCAAAACATTTTATAAAAGATGTAAACAAAAAAATATATAATTTTACAAATCAATTTTGATTATATTATATTTAGTTATACAAGAAAATATTTAATAGATTCCTTTTTTGATCTTATGAAGTCTGATTTTGAAATGAATATAATTGGTGAGTTAACATACTTTCATAGTTTTAAAACATCACAAAAACCAGAATGATCATTAAAATCTAAACATAATTATATTAATAATATTCTTAAAAAAGTAGATATTAAAATACTAAAGTTATTAGTACGACAATTGGTACCTCCAATACATTTGGTATTGATAAGGCTGGGAATCCATTTTATCAAAAAACATTTAGAGGTATTATTGCAATCATACATTTCATAAATTATAGTCATACAAATTTAATGATTCTAATATGAATATATTATATATATCAAAAATAATAATACAATCACAATATAAAGATGTAAAATGAATTTTTTATTATCAGAAGTGAACTATTTTTTTAGCTTTATTTTAATTTTATAGAAATATTTTTGACTCATTTTTTTTGATTCTGATTTTGGTGGTTGTATAATTCCTAGAAAAAGTAAACATGAAACATACAATTATTTAGGATATTCATTATTTTATTTTTTATGTTTGATAGATAAATATATATCACTATCCACTATTGATGAAGAAGATGTGGAAGCTGGGTCTTTTTGTACTCAAGTGTTGTGGAAGAAACATACCCTCAAAGACTATAACTTGAGTTTTTCTAAAACTAAAAAAAAAAATTGGAAACACAAGTGAAATTGGTTTAAGTAAATCCCAATCACATCAATCATGTTATAAAAACATTAAATTAAGACACTATTTCATTTGGTGCCACAAAAAGAATATCAATCATAACATGTTAATTGATCATTTAAATCAACATATTGTTTTACCATCTCCTAAGATTAACATAATCGTTTTCATAGGAGGAAACATATGTTTTTGTTATATAATTATATCATTATAACATTATTTTGTTTTCTAAAATGTTTTTATCGTATTTAATTTATTGAACTCAAATTTTATTGATGAAATTTTATCGAAAAATCATTACATACAAAAAAATTTTTGGCATAATAATTTGAGACATGATGATTATTACAAAATTTTGTGGAAATTTGTTTAGTTTCGTATAAAACTATTATAAATAGTTATTGTTCCTATAAAAATATTATAACCACTTTTTATTTTAAAAGGGTCATAATCTGTTTTCATTATGAAACCAATATAATATTTTTAGGTTTCTGAATCCAAGAAGAATAGGTCATTCATACATGTGAAACATTCAAATCTGAAAGGTATTATTATTAATTCTTTTGTAATTCATCACATTATTTTATACTAATTATTATTATTCAATATTTTTTATAATAACATTGAATTTTTTTAAATATTATAAAAATATTCTATATAGAATTATTTTCTCTCTGATAATGTTTTCTAAAACATTGAGTGTTAAAATTTATATTTAAAAAAATATTTGATTAATTCTCTATCATAATTTATATTTAGGAATATTATAAGACATTGAATGTTTTTTTGAAATAATATATGTCGAATCTCCATTCCATTACGAGTGTGGGATATCTAATATCCCACATAGTTATTTAGAGATTTCATTAACCACTTTTTTCACTCCTAGAACATGCCAACACAATTATTATTCCCTTCTTCCAGTTACTCAATTCATTATCATTATGATGAATAGAAAGAATGATTATGAACAAAATTTATGTTTTAATAGAACTTCTCATTGAATTAATTTTGTTTAATATATATGAGGCTTCTCTCAAAATTATCATCAATTTTCAATGTGGGGAGATAATATGTGTATAAGAACAAGATAATGATTTTGACCTGTATTTTCCCAAAATTTGGATAGAGTTATATGATTCTATATTGTATTTTAAAAATTGGGATAAGGGTCAATAATAGTACACTTTTTTTGGAATGAATATAATCTGATGTATAATGGTGTTCTATATTTGGTTGGAGTTCCTTCTGAATGATAACCCTTATTATTCTCCCACAAACTACCAAAATTTATTGGTTTTTTTAAATATGAAGAATTTTTGTTTCCTAACTCAATGAATGTATGGAATGTATCACATTTAAAATCGGACAACTGATTCATTTATCCATATTGATTCATAGTGTATAACCATTCACGGGATGTCTCAGACTTAGAGAAGGCCATAAAATCACATGGTAAAGTATTTCATGTAATAACATTGTAACATTACGGAACATTATAATCAATTACATGATTTAAATAATAATATTATAGAAATAGAAGAATAATTAAATATGTTTTCTTTTGAATTTTCAGATCATGAGATGTTTATTGAAGAATTCAAAGATACTACTGATGATCATACTAATGAGTTGAGTGTTTTAAAGGAAATGTTTCATAATTTTCATTCAAGGAAACATAATATGATATATTATGAATAAAAATTGATTCTTGTGAAGGATGATGTTCAATTTTTTAAGACTTAAGTCTAAATGAATGCAGTTAACTTAGAAAATATTAAGATACGTAAGAAGTTTGATGATGATTTAAAAAAAATATTTTATTTTCTTAAGAAGATGATGATGATAGAATGGATAATTTGTCATTTTTAAATACAGATAAAATATTTTCAAACATTTTAATACTAGTTGAAAGTGATTTACTTTTCATCTGAATATATTTATGTTTTAATATTTTGAAATTACAATTGGATGCTTTTTCTTATGTTTCATTAATAGATGAATTCTTATTTCAATTTTTTTTACATTTTTTAACTCTAAATAAAATTTTAGGATCTATTAATTCCCTTCCTTTATGAAAATCATATAGGAGGAGAAGGATTTATAAAGGGGAGAATTATTTTTAAAATAAAAGGGGAGATAATATCATTACATCGTGAATTATTTCCAGGGGGAGTTGTTTTAAAACATTCAATCGTATCATGATATACCTATAAATTCATGTTGAGTTATAAAAAACATATATTAAATGTTCTTAAAATTATAATAAAATGTATATCTTTCCTGTTATTATTTTTCATTAATGTTTTCTATTTTTGTGATTTCCAAAAATGGAGATATTTTATAGTTATATGTTTAACATCTTATTTTTACATTCCTTAAGTTTTGGAAATCAAAAAAACATTTTTAAAAATATGTTTACTAAAATTTTATATTTCAAGTGTTTTAGTATGATTTTGTAGAAAATGTTATTTTTTACCTAACATAGGAATATTTATAATGTATTATGAATGTAAACTTATTGTTCTTTAATACAATACAATAGATTTAAGAGGTTTCTAACTCATTGTACTGACCTCACTACTATTATGGGGTCAGATATTTTCCTTTTCTATTTAACTGAAAAGGTCATGACCATCAGACATATACTCGTATAGATACATCTGAATTATATGTATGATTTTTATCATATTATAAAATGATATGTAAGTCCACCAGAATATCTTATGGTTATAATAGAATATATAGACATTTTTTCTCTCTTAAGGAATATACATAATCATTTTAATGATGCTAAACTAATTGAATTAATATATATTGTTTTACCAAATCATGATGAGCTATCAAGAACAAGTTGTTTGAAGTTGTTGCAACTAACTAAAAAATGGAACCATTGGAGCTTCTACAATAAATAGTCTCTCATATAATAATTTGGGAGCTAATTAATTTTTACTAGTCAAGAATTCTATTGTTTTTTCTCTATGAACATATGATTCCTATTCAATATAATACATTAGTGAGTTTTAATTCCATGTAATCCTTTTAAAGATTATTTTAGTATGAATATTTACATTTTTATTTCATGATTGATAACTTTTGTGGTCAAGGGATTCCTAATAGAGGAAGATGGTAAATCTAAACCATTGAATCGAGGGATTCAGGGACTTGGAAGATAGATGTTGATCATCATATCAAGGGATTTTATTCGATTGGAAGATATATCCTTTGAAAATCCTATCAAGGGATTTCTTGGTATGTAATGAAAGATATTGTCGTAAGAATTATATTATTGAAACTATTAGTCAGGTTTACTGACTACCTTTACTAATAAGGTCAAAATAGTCAATTATTTTAATATTTCTTACAATTCATTCTTAATTTTTCTATTTATTTTATTTTGATATTTTTACAATTCTTTATTCATTAATGTATATTAGTATAAAAAAATTTATTCACAAAAATTTATATTAATATTTTATCAGTGTATTTGAAATAATGGTAATGGAATACACTAATATTATCAAACATTATATGATTTAGAATCTTAATCTAATAATATTATGGTCTCCGTGTTTGATATTTTTATATAAAATAGTATTTTGTTTTGTTTTTATTTTACTATTTTTAAACTACAATACCAACACTTGTATTTTAACTTTTCCTAGTTAAAAATAATGTCCAAAAATTAAAAAGTTAAATCACATGTAATTTATAATTTTCATAACAAGGATATTTTCAGGCTGTGTGTTTTGTGAAATTTAGAAAAGTTATAAACAGTGAAATCTTGTTTATTTGTATCAAATGAGAATTTTTCATAAAATATAAGCATTTAGATAATCCATAAAATGTCTCTAACACCTCATACAATTACTCCCCACAAGATACTTGTCTAGACAAATCATATTTATTACATTTTTTTATAACCAAGGGAAATGAACAAGAAATGGGTAAGATCAAATGTCTATTAATTGTAATCATAAAAGATCACAGTCAAATAAAATATGTGAGAAAAATAAGATAATATGGTAATATTCATGATATATAAAATGTTAAAACAACTAAATCATTGTTAAATATTCATTCAACATGACAAAACATTTGAATAAAAATATTTTTCAAACATTATATAATAAACATGAACCATGAGAATGTAACATCATGATGTCTTATAATTTTTGCAGAAACATTCAAATTGGAAACATTAATTTCATGAGCCACACTATCAATGTTAATGATTATGACACACAAAAACATAATCACAATTACCTATCTTATGAGATATAAACATCTAAGAAAACATTTCATTGTAAAATAAGACCCCATCTATCATTAAACCTTTATTTTGGGTGCGGCATGATATGAATTATTCAAAATTTCAAAAAGAACCCATGGTAATATAATGGGTTTCATATCATTTTTAAAATGAATAAAATAATGAAATAATTTATAATTTTATCAAAACATGATCAACAAATGGAAAATAAATTTATTCCCAAGGATCTTTAGTGTTATTATAAAAATAACCATTATGAAAAAAATATGTTATTTATAACGTATAGATAATGGGTTTAAAGTTAAATCATTAACTCTATCATCCAATTTATTTGGGTAATATTTGTGAACACCGTTTAATCACAGAAATAGAAAAAAAGGTATTATTAAAGGAACGAAATTGGAAGAAACGTTATTCAAATTCATATAGGGAGGTCAGGCAAGATAAAGGAATTTATATATATCAATTATTTGATATAATATAACCATAAATAATTAATCAATATAAATAAAAATTATTATAAAAATTTAAAAAAAATCCTTGAACTAGCTTATGTTATTTTAAAGCACAATGTATATAATGAGATATAATTTTTTCATTTTTGATGAAAAAAATTAAATATAAAATATCCATGATATTTTAAAAATATATCCAAATATATATTTTATAAAAATGTGAGAAAAATAATTAAATTCAAAAAATATGAAAAAATAGAGAGATTAATTCATATAAAAAAGGAAACCTAGATTAGTGTATCATAAAAAGAGAGACATAGGTTTTTCGTTGACAATTTTTTTTAAAAATGAATAAGAAAATATTAAAAATTTATTTTAAAAAATTTAAATATGATAAAGTAGTATAAAATATATCTCATATATATTTTATACATTAAAATTGATATTTAAAAAAATTATGGAAATAGACATCCAAAATGAGAGATTTCCAACTCAGAAGAAAATATTGTGTATATTTTTCTGATAATGGGTAAATAGTGATCCACATAGGAAATTATATTGATAGATGATAAGTAAAACCAAATAATAATGAAATTATAATAAAATTATAAGTATTTTAGTGTAAAAAGTATACAGATTCCCTGTATGGATTATCATTTGAATGTAATCTTTATTAGGAAATGACAATATAGAGAAAACTATCAAATTACGTGTAATATTAGAATCAAAGGATATTTGGAGGAAGATAATGAAATAGAATTTATACTCTCATAAAATGGAATATATTTCTATCATAAAATCAATATGGTAATCAATATACTATATAAATTAAATGATTGTATTAAATATAAAAAAATTCTCATGAAATTAAATTTAAAAACAAATGACCCCTTACATCCATGGAATCATTGAATTCAAAACCACTTTAAGGATATAATTTCAAATGATATATTAAATAACATGAAAAAATCTAGGAGGAGGAAAAAAAATATTATACTGGTAGTAGATACAACCTTCCAAATCAAACATTGTGAAGGATAATACATATGACTCGATAGCTAAAAAATTGATGCAATAAACCCATACAATATTGGTAATGTAAGGATCAAATGACATAGAGAGGAAGATAAGTAAATGGAATTTAAAAACTATTTAAATATAAGATATTTTAATTAATGAATTCATTATGTATTTTAATATAACATATAAAATAAATGATTACTTCTGATAAAAAATGTTATGTTGATTTGAAAATGGGAAAAAGAAAGCCCCACAATAAATTATCTCTTAGTTGACCACTCTTTAACATATTATATAAAAGAAATAAGAAAACCAATCACTGATTTAATAGAAATAATCATGGTTATATCCTTTTATAAAATTCACTTTCAATTATTCTCTACTTGTATACTAATTATTTATTATATATTTTCAAGATAGTGTGTGTGAAATATTTATTATTTTGAACTAGTTTCATAATATCAATGTTTTTCTAAATTATTCACCAAATTTCCATCATTTATTGATCATAATAGTTGTGTAATTGATATTTTATCCAATTTTATTATATTATGAAATCATTATATGATATTTTATTTTATAATTCTTATAGAAGAAATTAACGGTATACATATTTCAATGACATTTATCAGAAGAATTATGGTATCTTAAAAAAGGAGTTTAATTATAATGTTACTTTTATAAGAAAATAAAACCATTAATTACTAATTTATATAAAAAATCATGAGTAATTAAATTCTTATATTCTTCTATGATTTTATTTTAGATAATTTTTCATGTAGCTGGTTAAACCGACCAAATATGAAGATTGCTTACTTTATGGTTGATTATGCATATAAAAGAATTTTAATTTGGAAAATATTCATATTATATCTGAATAATTATATTATTTAAATATTTTTGGTTATAGAATCATATATTAAATGGTTTCCATATATAATAAATAATGAAGATGAAAAATGATATAAGTTATATTAAAAAATTTGTAGTCCTCAAAACACTTAAATAAAAGATACATTTAATAAAGAATGAGATGGAATGAATATGGAATATAATTTAAAAATTATCATGTCATTACAAAATAATAGACTTTAACCATAATATAATTTAAATTTGTATTCATTTAAATTTTATGGAAATATGTAAAATCATCATTTATCATCATTTATCTTTAATATAACAACAATGAAATAATAGTTTTTCATATTAGAAAAAATAATTCATTACAGTTCCATCTAGTATTAATTTATAAATTAATAAAATACTTTCAAAAAATATAACTTCAATATAATTTCAATTTATTTGATTTTATAAAATATCATCATGTTAGTCCCAATATTTACAAAAGATTAACCCACCACCAATCATCCTTTTAATTGGTCATTATGTTCCAATGAGTAATTGTATATTTTATAATAACTGTTCATCCTGTAATACATACCATAGTTCCAAATAATTAATATACAACTAGTTGTAAATTTATTTTATTAATAAAATTAATTGTTGAATTTTATTAATTTTAAAACCCACTTTTCATTATTTTAAAAATATTTTCTCTTTATAAAACAAGATATTATAATTAAGGAAATATTTAATAACCTATAATCATTAACATAATATACATACAATCATTATTTTTAAATAATAAATAAATAAATATAATCAATATATTTTTATGTATTTATATTCGATTCGAATTTCTTATAAATATAAAAAGGATTCAAATCAATTTCCAAGATAGTACCCATTTTGAATCATTTATATGGATGTTATACATTCTTCTAGACATACAATTTAATAATATAAATATATTCATCAAATAATATAAGTAAAATATATGTACTAAATAAGCTGTAGTTGTACTTAAATTAAATTTCTATTTTAATGTTGACATAATATAATTTCAAAAATTCCCAAAATCAAATTTACTTTAAAAATTCCCCAAATACTTCATTTCATTATATAACAATAATTGTAATTAAATTATGTAAATGAATACATCGCTAAAATTTAATTCTTTAAATTTTAAATTAAATTCATCACAATCATAGGATTCAACTCAAAATTATATAATAAATTCTTAACATCATGTATCCCCCAATCATAGGATTCATCATAGGATTCATCATAGGATTCATAGGATTCATAGGATTTATAGGATTCATAGGATTCATAGGATTCATCATAGCATTCATCATAGGATTCATCATAGGATTCATCATAGGATTCACCATAGGATTCATCATAGGATTCATCATGTTAACAATTTATTATATAATAAATTCTTATCATAATCATAGGATTCATCATGTAATTATATTCTATTCGAATTTCTTATAAATATAAAAAGGATTCAAATCTATTTCCAAGATAGTACCCATTTTGAATCATTTATATGGATGGTATACATTCTTCTAGACATACAATTTAATAATATAAATATATTCATCAACTAATATAAGTAAAATATATGTACTAAATAAGATGTAGTTGTACTTCAATTAAATTTCTATTTTAATTTTGACATAATATAATTTCAAAAATTTTCATAATCAATTTTCCTTTAAAAATTCCACCAAGACTTCATTTCTTTATATTACAATAATTGTAATTAAATTATGTAAATGAATACATCACTAAAATTTAATTATTTAAATATTAAATTAAATTCATCACAATCATAGGATTCAAATGAAAATTGTATAACAAATTCTTAACATCATGTATCCCCCATTGAGTAATATATAGCTAGTTCCTACCTAATCACACATACCTGTATGGAAAGAATAATATAAATACATGATAATCCAAAAATTCTTAATATAATGATTTTTGAAATCATACCTTGCATGTTAAAAAATTTATTTGACATACATTAATGGATTCCATGGAAACCAATTATATTGAAAAAAGAAACTTATTTAGAAGATGAAACAATAAAAACACTATAGAACCGAGAAAAGAAAAAAATAAATTATCATACCTTCTCTCATAGGGTATATATATCTTATACATTTTATCAATAATCTAGTAGATATAGGATAACCATCATTAGAATAAAATGGTATAATAATAAATATAAAAAAATGTAAAAAGATATTTTCTATATGGCCTAGTGAAGGACCCCAATACATTAAAATAACTATATCAAAAATAAAAAAAATTATTACTCTTAATAATGATGCTGTAAATTATCAATATAAATTTGTTGAATTAAAATTAAATATCTGGTGTCCGTTGAAGCCCCTATATTACACCAATAAAATAATTATTGTTTTTAGGTTAGTTATTAATGACTATCCTACTCATAAAATCACTAGTTCAACTTTATCATGACACTTTTGGTATATTATTGATCCCCAATAACCCTTTCACATTACTGACTCTACCAAATTTTTATTATGGTATTCTTATCCAATTATTTACTCTTACAAATTTACAAATGTTTTGAAATAACATTGTTTAATTTAATTTCTATAATGTTATAAAAATTGGGATCTAATTTAAACAAAATAACATACCTATTTTTTGATATTTAAAAATATTAAGAATTAATCAAATTAAAAGTATTAAGGTCTAAAATATCATGTAATATCTAGGGGATTATTTTTCATCTAAATTTTAAATCACTCATAATTTGATTCAATAATAAAACTAGAAAACTAAGTTTTTCACAAATTTATCTCCAAATGGAAAACTAAATTCTTATAGTCATCCATATATGCCTCTTAGATTCCATGGATTCAATATCAAACCATGCATCCAAATAAAAAACACTTGTTTTAAAAAACCAATCCGAGATATTTTTCTCACGTGATCCACTGAATTGTTTTTGGTATTTCATTGTTATGACATGACCACTCCAAAAATATTATGATCATATTATAATCTCAATCTAATGTATCAAAACATAACTAAACCAAAATAAAAGACTCCAACCCACCATGTCATACCCAAAACTAAACCAAAATCATTAGATGTTTTAAATTAAACATCAATCCCAACAGATATTTTTTTTAATTTTTGGATGGTGGAGCTATTATAGTGGGATTAAAAATTTAAATTTTAATCTAAATCATAAGAAAATAATCCTTATATCAAGATATATAAATTAAATTTATAATTAAATATCACATCAATAATATTAAATAATATAATTTATATATAAATTGATCTCTCTTTGTTGATGTTGTTGTCATTCCATAATGAACATAAACTATTTATCAATATATATATATATACACGCATAAACAATGTGAGTAATGATTTATTTCTTTACTAATGTGTTTCTAACATGATAAAGAAATATAATTTTAATTTTTAATGTCATCCAAACAAGATTTTTTATGTGTTTGACTATAAATGTCATGAAAAATGAGACAATAAAATCATTTTATTATATGATTAGTTGTAGCTAAAAATTTCATATGTAATAAGAAATATTTCTCTTAGATTTAGTTAATGAGAATTACAAAAAATTTCTATCTATTTTTAGACATAAATGATGACGACATTGTCATTAACAATATATTCAATATATCACTAAATAAATAATAATAATTTATTTGATAGTTATTAAAATTAATTTCACTTATATTTATAAATTTTCAACATATTTAATAATTAATTATTTAAGTGACACATTAAATAATTTCTATAAAACTTAAAAATTAAATCAATAATTATTTATATGGACTCAGAACATTAAAAATTTTGTGTCTTAAATTTAAAATAAGTATTAAATAATCTTCATAAGTTAAACCAATGAAAATGTAACAAATTAAAATTCATTTACATTATTATGGGAATTAATTACATGGAATTTAATCATAGTGAAAATAGTTGGAAAATAATTGAGTCCTCTAGTGAGATATATTCTATTCATATGCATATATTTTATGTAAATTTTATATGAGTCTAAATTTATATTTTATGAAAACATTCATGACATTTACAAATAGTTAGTTAGTAAACACAAATAATAAGAGTGATATCTAGTAATATATCATGACACCAATTGAGAATGAGAATATGTTTTGCAATAAAATTCATCCTATGAATGCAATTTTTTTACAAAATATTTTTTTAACGGATATATAATTTTGAAGGGTACATAATTTTTCCATTTACCTTTCTTGGGAGATATATAATTCATTGTATTAAATAATTTATGTAGATCCCATAACAAGACAAAAATATTTCTTAATGGATATTGAAGAGGCATCTGACATAGTAATTTTAATATTGTTATTTACAGTAAGATATGGAATTCTTTCAAAAAATCATTCTATTTGGAAAATTTGGGTTTAGATATCATTTAGATTAAGAGCATATAATGACATAATTTCTATATTTATAAAATTATATGATATGAACATGATTTCTTAATTTATAAAATTTCAATGTACACCCAAATTTAATTGATATTTATTAGAGTTTAACATTATTTAAAATAATGAAAGAATTCATGTAATGAAATAACCAATATGGCAGGAGGTATACAACAATATAATTCTGATAGATTCAAAAAGGAATTTTTATTCAATTTAACACCACAACATTATGTGCATCAAAAAATAAATGGATATATGCCTGAAAAATTATCATCTAATGATGACAAAAAATGGACATAGTTTTGACCATTTTTATTTTATATGAAAGCCATCATTCATTGGTTTCAAAAAGATGAATCCCACACCATGGTTTTAGAATCCACATTGTATATTTATCAAAATAGAAGTATCAAATATATTTTTCCTAATGGAGGTTGATGGAGAATAATATTGAGATTGTTGTAAACAACATGGACAAGACACATAAAGGTATCATTCAACATTTCATAGATTATAGGGAAATACTTAAGGCCTAGTTTTGAACATATTTAATATTTTTGAGTTGAAAAATATGTCTCTATTCTGATGAAACTATATCATGGTTTTAGTTATATATATAAATTTAAATTGTGAAATTAATTTAAATTTGTATGTGGATAAATATCTCAATCATGGGTTTTAGATCATCAATTTCTCAGGTGCCCCTAGGAAATGGTAAAAACTACTAAATCGTGAATTGTAAAACTCTATAATAATATTGAGTTCCACATGGGTTTCGTTATATATATCAACTCTTAACATTTTAGAGGGATTTCCTTGGTGCATAAAGATATTTTAGTAAATAATGTAGTTGAAGTAATTTTAGTAGATTCAAGAGACATATTGTATAATGAATAACATAAATCATTCTAATATATAACAATTATTGAAATTATTATTTCATTGTTACATAGTAACATTAATGAGAGACAAAATTTATTTTTTAGTGACATAATATAGACATTTTGAGAATATTCAAGCCTTATATTAACTTAAAAAAATTAGAAAAGGTATATGTGTCATTAGATAACAATCATTGATCACTAAGGGATACCAATGCATAAAAAATCAATAAATATTTTAAAAATATTCATATTAATAATTTTTTTGATCTCTAATTACTGTGAACTTGTATTTATTTTAGATCATGTGCTAACTAAAACATGAGTCCTTCGTTATGGTATATGTTTTTTGTGACCATCAATTCACCTCCCCCTTAATATATGATTTCATTATCACCATAGTAAAATCAGTTGGTAGAAGATATTAGGTTTTTGTTTAATGATCATTTTTCCCATATTTATTTCAATTCAAGAACTTTTAATATAGTATAAGAGTTAGATTAAAAAATAGATCACTAATTTTGGATGACAATATTTTCATTTATGGATTTATATATTTTTTATAGTATGAATTCATTTTTATTAGACGTATTTGACATCAAATAAATTATACTTCAATAACATTGAGTCGAATATTATTTTACTTTGATGAATTAAAAGAACCTTGAGGCAAATGATATTGAATTTAGTTCATTAAATTCATCAATTTTTTACAATAATTAAAAAAACATTATGGGTTTCAAAAATAATAATACATTATGTAATAAATTAAATATTTTTCATTAATATGGTAATAATAAATGAGATCATACATGTTAATAATTTCATTTTTAGTTTGAATACATAATATTTTTTTGGATGAATCAGATGATATATGTCTTCATATGTGAAAGAAAATCATTTGATATTTTATATTACTATAGAGAACTATATTAAAACTATACAATTGAGTTTAAATTGATGAAAATAATATAAGAAATATTATTTTTTAACATTTATGTACTTGATATTTAATGATTAATTTAATTTATAATTTATAGGCTAAAAAACATGATTTTATATAAGAATATAATATTCCCTACATTAAATTAAGAAGTAAGAGTGGAATTTAATATTTCATTAATATCATTTATATGATCAAATATCTATGGATAAAAGAATACTCATGAAGAAAAAACATGAATTTTATGGGGATTTAATTAATTATATTGATTTTTATCATTTATATTTAAATGGTATATAATAAAAAATTCATTCAAAAGGGTTACAATCATTAAAAATATTTCAAATATGAAAATATTATAAAATTTTAAGATAATTCCCTAACTCAATTCATGAGGACCATTAAGATAATCAACTCAAAATATCATTAAATAAGTGAATAAAGGTTGTCAATAATCAGAGAGTGATGAATTGTACTAATCGAAAATGAAAGGCTAGTTAATTTAAAAAGATTAATTTTCTATCAAAATATAATCTATCATATTGTTCTAAAGAAATTCCTTAACAAAATAATGGCCCACAATATTATAGTTTTCATTCTTTCATGGAATAATAAAATCATTCTTAAGAAATTTATATTATATAATATGATAATAATGAGTATAACAGGGAAAATGATATATTGAAATAATATATTCTGAAATAGATTTCATGGTTCATTGAAATGATATTTAGATTTTTGAATGATATTCATCATTAAAGAGAAATCTTGAATGATTGGATTTCAAGTTGAATTCCATGATGAATGATAATTTAAAGGGAATGAGTGATGATCTCTGAGATATTATTTTGGAAATAAATAAGAAAAATAGGTATAAAAATCTATGTTTATTTCAAGGAATTATGATGTTTAAATATTTTAGGTGGAGTTACATGAATCAAATTTTTTTTAAAAAAAATTTATGTTGATTTCAATAATTATATTAATGCATTAGGATATCCAATCAAACAACTGTAGATTTTTTTTCAAATATTCTAATGATATTACAAATTATATAAACAATAATATAATTATTTAGACCCTAAATAGTGTTCAGAAATAAAAACATTGTGAAGAAAATGTTTATAATATAGTTGAGTCACTTAAATAATGGTATAAACATTGATACATAAAATTATTCTGCAAAAAACAATAATATAAATTTTGTTTGGATGAATATGGATTTTATATGTGATTATAATGGCCAAGATACTAATAACATAATATCGACCATGGATATTAATGTTCATAATATTAAATTTGGTTCATTATTATTGAAAATGTAACAACTTTATTTTGAAATATATATATAAATATGTCAATAAAATTATTAAAATTACAATGAAAATAACTTTATTTTGGTGTGTATCAGTAGAAGGAATTAATTTAATTTTACAACATTTCATTGTCTCTATTTACAAATATGTACTATTGAAGAGAGATACAATCAATAAATTCAATTATGAAACCAATATAATAGTACAAATAAGAAGTAAATGTGAAAAATAACAGTAATGTACATGAGGAAATAATTGGTAATTTAAGTACAAAATGATACATAAAAAATTATTTTCTCACAATAATACCATTTTATTATAAGAAAAATTGCAATAATAAATCTCATAAGATTCAATGTAATAAAAAAGAATACCAGATTGTGGTTTAGGATACTAATAAAGAATCATAGATTGAGAATTATTGGATTTTGGGTATTATTTTATCCTCAAAATTTACTGGTGATGTATATATTTCAAAATAAATTAAAAAAATATATACATTTTATAATATTTGATAATTTAATCTTCTAAAAGGCTAATTTCATAGAAACCACACATATTGTTTTGATGAAAATTATTTCAAAATATTTTTACATTCTATGAAATAATATATTCTATGTATTTAATATTTGATAAAAACTAGAAGATATAATATTTCAATATGATGGATGTATCATTAAAGTTTTCATATAAGAAACAATAATCATGAGAGGAGATTTAAAAGGTATGGATTTACAGTACAATAAAATAAGCCTTTTATAGTACTGAAAATGGATTTTATTAGTCCAAGAAAATTAAAGACTACATGAAAGATGTTAAAATCCCTAGTCTATTATAAACACATAGAAGTGAAAATAAAGGGTTCCTTTATCTTTGATAAAAATACACTGAAAGAAGTTGTATTTATCATATCTTATAAAATCTTTGATAAAGGGTCTTTTATCAACTCTAATAGAAGCCCTTATAAAGTACTCCTTTATCACCAATAATAGAAGCACTGATAAATTACTCCTTTATCATCCCTTTTAGATGTGATGGTAAATGAAAATTTGTCACCACTCATAGAATCATTGATAATGTATAAACTTTATATATCTTTTATAAGCATTGATAAGTGTCCATACTGCAGTGTGTTGTAACAGCACACTATAGCACCACTAGAATGTGCTATAACAACACACTACATCATGAGAAACACATCTGATAGAAAATTAAATGTCCCAATATAAGATTTAAATTAAATGATGTCTACAACACAAACACAAGAGATAAAAAATATATTATAGAAATTTTAATCACCGGTTTATACAATTACATAAATACATATTATTACATACATTAAAAACCTCGATTTTCCGTTGTCTTCTAATCTTTACCTGACTCATGCTATTGAAAAAAACCACCCCTACTCAAGAGAAATAATCCACCTATATAGGAATAAAATTATTATATTAGTAATACCATTATAAAATAAATTAACAGAAAGTGTTAATATTACAAAAATTAATTACCATTTTAAAATAAAAGACAAACATGGAGTCATACCAGTCACACCGTACGTTGGATTTAAGTTTGATTGATTCTAAAGGGTATAAAGTGACTTGTGGATAATTTTTGAAATGCTTCAAACCAATTTTAATGTTTTTACCTATTTTTCCGTACATCGATTTTCTTTTTTACTAAAATGTCATTTTAAACTAGAAAGACATACTTTTGACTCATCTTGATCACATCATGTATTTGTTTGATGTGAGAAAGATTCCTACATTTCACAAATGAAATATGAAATATTGTCCACAATTATTATGATGATACAAGTGCATATGACCTGTTTTTAGGGAGTGACACTTTTTGAATGACAACTTTGATTTTAAACTAATAACGGATACTTTGAGTCATACCGATATCATTATGTATCAGATTGAGGTGTGGATAATTCCTATATATCTAAAATAACATATGGATCATTTATATTATTATTAAAATATTCTGAATGTTTTTTAATGGTTTTGAGTATGACAGTTTCCCATTATACTAAAAACTAATGACAATTTCAAATAAAATGGATTCAAATAGAGTCATACTAATAACACCTTCTGTTGGATTGGGGTGAAACTATTTCCTACATGTCCCAAATGATATATGGATCATTATAATAAAGTATCAAAAAAATATGAATTTTTTTTGGGTTTTTTGTCTGTCACATGAATTTTTACTAAAATATCATTTGAAGTGGATACACACCCTTTAAAATAATTATTATCACATAATGTATTGGTTTGATGTGAAATAGATTCTTACACATCAAAAATGAATTATGATTATTTTTCATAAATTTTAATGAAAAACTACGAGTGTTTGATCAGTTTTATGGGCATGTCACATTTTGATCTAGAAAATTGATTTTATATTGATATCTAAAACCTTAAGTTATATCAGGAACACCATGTATTATATTGAGCATAAAATTTTTCATACATGTCAAAAATAAATTATAGATTGTTTTCATAAATTATATAATCAATCTGAATGTTATTTTGCAGTTTTGAGTAGGACAGTTGGCTATTTTATTAAAATTGTTTATAATTTAAAATAAAAAGAATCACTTTGAGTCTTATTGATCACACAATGCGTCAGATTGGGGAGGGTTTGATTCCTACAAGTCCCAAATAACATATGGATTATTTTCCTAATGTAGAAAAACAATATTAATGTTTTTTATCAGTTTTGAGTATGTCACGTTCTTTTTATTACTAGAATTATTTTATAAAACAAAATCCCCGATATTGACTCATACTGACCACATTGTGTATCAAATTGAGGTGTGGCTATTTCCATCTCATATGAAATTACTTATGGGTCATTGTACTAACGTCTTTAAAATTATTTATTGTGTTATTTTGGTTTGGGTAGGTTTGTTGGACTTTTTACTAAAATTGATGTCAAATTCAAACAAAAACATGCATTTTGAGTAATACCAGTCGCACCGTGCATCAGATTTATGTGTAGTAGATTCATTCAGGATTCAAATCACTTATTGACTATTTTCATAATATATAAAAACAATCATAATGGATTTGTTTGGTTTTGAGTATGTTTTTTTTACTAAATTTTATTTCAATTTTACATGAATATGATCATATAGCCATACCATTTACACAATGCATTATATTGAGATGAATATGATTTATTCATGATCCAAATCACATATTGATTGTTTTACTAATGTATCAAAACAATATGAATGGTTTTTTTTGTTTTGAGTATGTTAGTTGAAAGTATTAAAAAAACTTTTTTTAAAACATGAAACATGAAATTTGGATCATACTGATCCCATCATATATTATTTTTATGTGAGAACAATTCATACACGGCACATATGATATATGACTCAATTCACAAATTTATAAAGATAATCTAAGAGTGTTTTCTATTTTTTCAGTGGGGGATTCTTTTTAAAGTCAAATATTTATTTTAAAATAATAACAGACACATTTAGTTACATCTGAAACATCATATATTTGATTAAGGTGAAATTGATTCTTATATGTCACAAATGACTTATGGATCATTGTCTTAAGGTATCAAATCATTATGAACGCGTTTTATATGTTTTGAGAACTTTTGTAGAGTTTTTAATAAAATTAGAGTCAATCTCAAATAGAAATAACTACTTGTAGTCACTTCGGTGACATCTTGTGTCAGATTGAGGTGTATTTTATTTATCAACATTATAAAGTCTAAATAACACTAACAATCAATTTTTTCATGATTTATATTGACATTCAATTTTGAACTGCCAACACTACATGAGAATATTCAAAAAACCACATCAAGTAAGAAACAAATCCAAATGTATAAAGAATAGTAATTATGGGTAATATTAAAATCATATAATTTAATCAAATATTTGATAAAATTCAATATTTTTTTGTAAAATAATTTTTCATTTCAAATATCAGGATTACCTCTATGATTGTTAAGTGGAGGTAACTTGAAGGAACGTGATAAATGTCAAACTGTAGTGCTGAATGGTTTTGAGGGTGAAGAAGTTTGTTGAAGTTTTGGTGCATAATGGAATGAAATATGGATTGTTCACCCCATCTCGAACAAAATAATCCACCTATATAAGAAAAAAATTATTATGATAGTAATTCTAAAAATAAATAAATTAAACATAAATATAAATCAATATATTAATTCTATGGAAAATTATTTTTCTATGAAAATGTTAATATTACCTCTATAATTGAATAGAGGTAGCATCATTTCTTTTTTTACAAAGGCAATAGATATATCATGAATGAATGGGATAAATGCAAAACTATAGGGATGAAAAGTAATTACGAGATGAGATGTGTGTGGAATTTTTTGTGCAGAATTGCATGTAATGTCAAAATACCACCCCAACCTGAATAAAATAATTCACCTGAATATGAAAAAAATATTATGTGAGTAATAATAGAGAAGAAATAATTTAAACAAAAAAAATGAAACTATACATTAATTAAATTGAAAATTATTTTACTGTATAGACATCAATATTATATTTGTAATTGATTAGAAGTATAGTCATTACTATTACTAAAAAGTTATTTGATATAAAATAAAAGAATGTGATAAATACAGCATTATGGGGAGAAATATTTTTGATTGAGAAGAATACATTGGAGGGTTTTGTACCGAAAGGCATAAAAGATGGATATAACACTCCAAATCAAACAAAATAATCCACTTAAATAAGAAAAAAAAATTATTTGAGTAATAATAAAAAGAAATAAATGCAACATAAATATGAAACATTACTTTAATTTTATGGACCATGATTTTACTATGATAACACCAAGATTACCTCTTTGACTGAGAAGAGACATCATCACTTCTCTTATTGAAAAATAATGACACTTAGACATAAATCTCCTAAAATTAAAAAACTATATAAGAAATAATTCTAATTAAATCAATGTTTCATTATATAATTTTATGGTAAAATAGAGAAAGTATATCATAACATTACCAATACATTTTTTTCAAATTGTTTCCTTTTTATAGTTTTTTCCTATAAGAAATTGGTTACATCATATTGTGTAGAATTCATTGTTTACATGAGTAGTCAAACATTTAATATATATTATTTTGTTATAGTATATAGCAAACAATATTGTGTGAAAAAAATAATATATTAAAAAATATTTTTTAACTTTTCATTTAACTGTCATTCTTTTTTAATGGATTCAAGGTTTTGGTACCTCTATCAAGAATCCAAATCCTCTCTTTCTGGTCACATATAATGTATAAGACATTGTCCACGTTGGGACTAATATGAATAGATTATGATTTCCCAATGAAAGGTTCATCCTAGAATGAATTATCATTGGAATAAAAATTTGTTTTAGTCACTAGTAAGACAATTGAACATTTTCTATTTGTTTTATCAGATACATAAAGTTATTTCACTACTTTTGTTTCCATGAAAAATGGCTCATCTGGTTTTTCATCACCACTGAAATTCACCTTCATAAATCCAATTTTATCAAATTTCACTCCATTGATATTTTCACCCAATTTTCAATAGAAATTCCACACATGAAACATAGTATTATCAAACTACTATTATTTTTTGATAATTCCAAAATATGTATTAATTTAATAAATTGGATTTCAATCCTCAGAACTAAATATGTGAATCGCTTCATCCCCATGATTTACAACACTTTTTTTGGATCATATATAATTCATCATGTTTTTTTCATATAACATATTACCATTGATTTCATAACTACTGTAAGATATAACATTTTAATTGAGTCTTATGGATATCCATTGAGGTCATTTAGAAAATTAATTCATATTTTTAGATAACTCCTTATAAGTTTGATATCGAAACCATCATATAAATTGTTGATTTTTTTATTTGATATCCATCATTCGACATATGATGTATTCAAATCCATATGAATTTTTGGGGTCTACTATATGATTTAACATCTTAAATATTATGTAATAAGTGAATGTGTGTTTTCTCCTTATTTTTGAAGGTAATTTTAACAACATATCTCTAAAACTATAAGGAATTCGCTATGACGAGTCTTTTAGAGACCAATGATTTTAACATCTAATCAGTAATCGATACAAACTTCAATATCTTATTCAACAATACAATGTTCATCTATACAACCATCTAGAAAACTTCAATTATTTATACACACTTTAAAAATATTAATATTAATTTTAATGGGGTACATACATATGTAATGGACTTGACCACATAGCTGAAGCACTATAATAAAGTGAAGGAATTGGTGGACTATTATATCTAATTTTTTTTGGATAAGAGCATCTATATTTCATATAATATGACTAAAATATCCAATTTCCAGATGAGAAACATTTTCAGCCCTAAATTATTTATTCATATTGATTTTAAAATGATGTAGATTATGGTTAATGTTTATGGAACATATTGAGGTTGAATATGATGGAAAGAAATATGAATTAAATATTTTATAAAAACATGATAGTTGTGTTATATTATTCATTTTAGCATCAAATTAGTCATTTATACAACATTCTTGATATATGATGAACACCAATATAAATATTTTAAACTAGTAAGGAAAAAAGGAAAAATTTCAATTCTTCCTTACAATATAGAGTATAAGATACTCGGTGAAGAAACTTCCACCGTTTACCCTCCACTAGTGCCATATCTTCCCCTATCCCCATTATAATCAATTCTAGCATATCCTTGTTTAACTCTTTAATTTTTCTAGCGCTATTTCATTACATTCCAACAAAAAATATCAGACACATATTTTTCTTCCTATATGATATCAAGAAATATTTTGACATAAAAATAATTATAATACAAAGATTAAATGAAAATTTATATCTTTTTCCAAAATAATTTCAATTGTTTTTTTAAAATGGATTAATGAAAACATTGTCAATGAGTTTTTCTTTATTGTGTAAATGATCAACTATCACTGAAGATGGTGTTGTACCTTGTTCAACAATACCCTTGAATTATTTCATCTAGGATCAGTATTTATGTTATCATGCAAAAAATTTATGATATCTAAAAAACAAAATCTTTGATGAATGTATCAAAAAATACGAGTTTTTATTTTTTTTCATGAATAAGACACCCTAGAATTAATTTTGTTGGAACCAGGGTCTTTTAATCATGATTTGGCGTATGGTTTGTGTTTTTTGTCAATCCTCAGTGGAAGTTCAGAATGTGTACCAGCAAAGAGATCATACCGTTCAAGCAGACAACAGTAGTGAAGGTGGCGTCGTTTCCCAGTGTTTTCCAAATGTTTGGGCCTGAATAATCGACAAATAATGAAAAGTGTTTTTGGAAAAGGGACTTGCGTGCCGAGTTCTTGGAGGATAGGAAACTTGCATGCCATATGTTTTTGAGGATCAGAACATCAGCATATGGAAAAGGGCTAAGGGTCGCGCAAGTGTTGGTTAGGTCGAGCAAGTGGACTTGTGCGCTGTGAAAGAACTTGCGCGCTGGTACCTAGAAGGATTCAGAATTGTGCGCCTATTTTTTTTCCAAAAACAGAACATTAAAATTTGGATAAGGAAAGAAGGTCGTGCAAGTATTGTTTGGGTTGCGCAAGTGAGTTGCGCGAAAGAGGTTACGGGAGACGAGACTTGCGCGCCAATGAGGGACTTACGTGCATCCGCGTAGGGGGTCCAGTTTTCCTATAAATACAGGTCGACCCCTCCTCATTTCTTATGGAGTTCAAGACTTAGTGATTGTTTGATCTCTCGTCATGCATGTGGTTGAGGTGCACAATTGGTTGTTGGGTCGCGCAAGTAGAGCTTGCACGCCGGTTGTTGGTCGCGCGCCCAAGGCGGGTTGGGAGAGAAAAGAAGTGGACCGCACAAGTTTGTAGTTAGGGAAGGAAGCATCGTGTAGGTGATTTTGTTAGACATGCGCGCCATTTTGGACTTGCATGCCCTATTGGGACTTGCGCGCCTGGATTGGTGAAGCGTGCCATGTATTGTTGAAGCCCGACGGTCTGTTAGGAGCTGCACAAAAGCCGAGAGATTACCCTATACATTCGGGGAAAATTTATATTCATCTTCCGGTAATAATTGGACTTAAATAGAGCATATACATACAAAAGAGGATTCATTCTTATGCAATGATGAAGAGACCTTCACTTCTATAAACTGAGTGTGACTTCACCAACGACAGTGAGCCAGGGGGAGTCAACGGGAGTGACCCGAGGGAAGCAATGAGCTATCCCTGAACCTTTGTAAAGGCAGTGATCCAGGGAAAAAGTGTCTGTGACCAAACCTTTGTAATCCATAGCTACTAAAGATTAGTGGAATTGGGTACGACCGACAACTTGTCGGCGTATGCTCCTTGGACGTATCCCTTAGTGGTGAACCAAGTAAAAAGTGATGTGTCTTCTCTGTGCATGTGAATATTTGCTTTCTAATAATAATCATTATACAGGTTTAACAAGTTCCTACCAACACGGGAACAAGATCCATCACATTAAAAGAAAAATTTGTCACCATGATTCACCCCTCCCCTCTCAGGGTGTCCTGAGGTCCTTCAAGTGGTATCAGAGGGTAAAGATTGCTGGTGTTGAATCTGACCTTTTTCGTCATGGAAAACGCTGTCAATGTCAGGGGAGTCCCTCACTTCGATGGAAGAAATTTCTAAATCTAGAAGAACAGAATGAGACTCATCTAAGATCTCTTGGTATGGAAGTCCTCTTCTCTACTATGCAAGGAATAAAAGTCACTAATCAAATAGGCCTAGATATGACTGAAACAGATAGGAATCTTCTTGATGCAGATGCTAAAGCACAGAATGCACTCACTGCAGCCCTTTCTGATCAGATCTACCTAAAGGTGATGAATTTCACCACAGTAAAATCCATGTGGGATAAACTTGAGAATATTTATGAAGTAGGTAAAAAGTGAAGGAGGTGAAACTACAAGTTATGCACAATCGGTTTAATGATCTGAAGACGCATCGAGACGAGAATGCATACTCTTTCTTCAATCGAATTACTGAAGTGGTTGGAGAAATTCGGTGTCTAGGGGAAGAAATCAAAGACATTGATATTGTAAAGAAAATAATACGAAGACTTATACCTCTATATAATTCCAAGGTGTTAGCCCTTGAGGAAATAGATCTTTCCAAACTTTCTCTAGATTATCTACTGAGCAGCTTGGTAGCATATGAAGTGAGAGTCAAACCAGAAGATGCTAAGACTTGGGTGAGCAAGGAAATGGAATTCGAGGCCATGGATAAACTAAAAATCTCAACGGATAGTAGCGGTGAAGATGAAGAAGAAAAATAAATTCTTTCTCTCATTGAAAAGAAGTTCCAGTAGGGGAAATGGAAATTCATAGGGAAGTTACCTCTCGCATGTTTCTGTTGCGGAAAAGTTGGGATCATTTCCTCTCAGTGCTTAAGAAAGATCAATGTTGAAGATAGTGAAGATGAAATCTTTGAGAATCCTCAGAGAAGGTTCTTCAAAAAGGGAGACTTCAAATATGGTAAGAAAATGAAAAGGAAGAGTTTTGTCTATGAAGAGGAAGAAGATGATAATAAATTCTATGATAATGAAGAACCAGAATTCAAAACTGGGAACCATGCTTCTATGATGGCCACAATTGAAAAGTCAGAAGATACTGATGGTGAAAAACAACTGAGAATCTGTGTTGATCTTGAGATGTAACTTAAGGATGCGGTTAGTAATCTTAAGATTAAATGTAAGAGCTACAATAAGTGGAAATCAATTGTAGAAGAATCAAATGAATGTGTTGATCAACTTGAAGATGAAATTGAATGACTGGAAGAATTTTTGAAGGTACATTCTAAAATAATTGAAATCAATGATGATGTAGTAGATCTGAAGCTGAGAATTGAAGAGCAGGAAAAGGACATAAATGACATTACCTCCAGACTGGATGAAAAATCCAAGACTACTGAGGGTATTGAGGAGGAAGTTGTTACTCTAAGGAGTAAACTGGATACTGAATCAGTTCAAAAAGAATCGAGGAAGAAAATACAGTTTGGAAGATTCTCATATGCAGAATTACTTGCAAGAGCCAAGTGTGGTTCAGATGGGGTTGGAAAAATCTTGAGTGATCAAAGACCCGCTTGGATGGGAAAGAGTGGAATTGGCTGTGAGGCTGAGACATCAACTACTGGAAGTGAAAAGATCCAAAAAAAAGATAAGATGAAACTTGAACATGTTGAAACGTTACCAAGAGTGCTGAAAAAGGTACCCTCAATCCAAACTAAAAGGAGACATGAAAATTATCATCAAACATTCAGAAATGACAGAAAGTATTACTATTCACTTAAGGAAGAAGGTATGAGGAGAAATTCAAGTGAGAAGACATTTCCTCTCATGAAGTTTTAGTTCTGTGGCTATCTGGGCCATACCATGTCTTATAGTGAAGAGGCAAGAAGCTATCTGAATGGAGAAGATATAGAAGCTCAACAAATGAGAACAATTTCATACCCTACTTCTTATAGAAGAAATAATTTCTATGGATATTGTTATCTTTGTTCTAATTTTGGTCATAAGGCCTCTAATTTCAGGCAGAGAAGGGACATGGACACCTCGTACCGAAGTTCAAGACAAGTCAAGTCTCGTCTGCAAGACAATGTTTCTCTTTCAAATAGGTTTTCACCTCTCAAGGAAGACATTGACTATGAAGAACCTGGGTATGCGGAAGAGATAATTGAAAGGCCATCAGTTCTATATACTCAATCTAATGTCTCATGGAAATAAAGGAAGAAGATTGAGAAATCCAACCTTTCAGAGGTGGCCCTCAAAGCTACAAATAACAACAGTACCGGGATTCTTGATAGCGGTTGTTCATATAATATGATAGGTAATACCGGCCTACTAAAGAATATCATAAGGATATTTGATGGTACAGTAAGATTTGGTAATGATGGGGCTCGGAAAATCAAATAGAGTGGAAGTAATTAACTGGCTAATAGAGAACTAAAGAAGACTGAAGTCCTTTACGTAGATGGAATACATCATAATCTCCTCAGCGTGAGTCAACTCTGTGACTCAGGACATATAGTTACATTTAATCAGAAAGGCTACACAATCAAGCGAAAGACTAGCAATTCACTTATGAAGGGATGCAGAACTGAAGGCAAACTGTATCAGGTTGATAGTGAAGAAAATGTATGTTATATGATTGTTGAAGAAGAAAACAATTTGTGGCATCGAAGACTAGGACACATCAATCAACAAGACATGGAGAAAATATCAAAATTCAGAATTGTCATGGAGATTCCCAACCTGAAGAGTGAGCGTGAAAAAACTTGTGATGCTTGTATTCGTGGGAAGCTGGTCTGCAGTTCATATCGGCCAAATAAGAAAAGGGCATCTCACCTTCCTGATCTGATTCATACAGATGATTGTGGGCCAATAAATTTTTCCGGAACTCATGGAGAAAGGTACTTTGTCCTTTTCATAGATGATTACAGTAGAATATCAGGTGTGATGGTCATTCATAGGAAATGTCAAGTCCATGACTACATGAAAACATATCAGCGAATCGCCGAGAATGATACTGGACGAAAAATCAAAGTGTTGCGATCTGACAATGGAGGAGAATACATGTCCATTGAATTTGAAAATTATCTAGAGAAGCATGGGATATAGAATGAGGTAGCTGCTGTGGGAACTCTACAAAAAAATGGATTTGTTGAATGTCGGAATCAATAGGTGAACAACAGGGCACGAACTATGCTGATTGAGAGTCGTATTCCACGACATTACTGGAAAGAGGCTGTTCAAGTTGCAGTGTACATTAAGAATCGAACATAACATTATATGGGTGAGATGAAGACACCATATGAATTGTGGCATGGATGGAAGCATTCTCTAAAATACTTTCATGTCTTTGGAAGTAAATTCCTCATTGGGAACAAAGAATGTAATCAAGGGAAATATGGTGACAATGCAGATGAAGGAATTTTCCTCGGTTACACAATGTACAGAAAATCCTACAAATGTTTCAAAAAGAGTTTGGGAAGGATTTTGGAAAGCAGTGATGTTATGATAATTGAATAGAAACTCACAAATGCCTCAAGGACCTCCTATGATGATGTGATAGAAAGTCAGGAAGAATGTGAACGTGAAGAAAATACAAATGCAGAAATAGAGGAAGATGTTCAAAACACACAACAGTCACATCATGATGTTGACTCAGAAGAAGAATCTGAAGAAGAAACTACGGCTGAAGAGAATGCTACTGAACCTCACAGGAGAAATCGAAGAGCTGATATTTATCCATCCAACGTAATTGGAGACAGGAGTGCACCCACTCAAACAAGGAGGATGAGGAATAACACGCACTCTACATTTCTATCAATTGTATAGACACCCTCATTCGAAGAAGCTGCAAAAGATGAATCTTGGGTGAAAGCCATGAATGATGAATTAGATCAGATTGACAAGAATCAAACATGGGATCTTTTATAGGGACCCAAAGGTCACAATGTGATTGGTACCAAATGGATCTTCAAAAATAAGTTTGATGAGCATGGAAGTGTCATCAGAAAAAAGGCACGACTGGTATATAAAGAATACTCCCAGATTGAAGGCATTGATGTTCAAGAAGCCTTTGCTCCAGTGGCTAGACTGGAGTCAATCGGGATTTTCCTTTCCATGGAACACCAAAGAGGTTATAAAGTATATCAAATGTATGTCAAGACAACATTCATGAATGGTGTACTCGAAGAAGAAGTCTACATTGAACAACCAGTGGGATTTTTTTCGGTACTGATGAAACAATGGTCTGAAAACTGAAGAAAGCTCTATATAGTTTGAAGCAGGCACCATGGGCGTGGTACTCATGACTGGATTCATATCTCAAGAAGTTGGAATTAAAAAGAGGAGGATTTGATCACAATATCTATGTGAAGAATTCTCCAAAAGATCAATTAATGGTTCTAGTCTACGTTGATGATATCATATTTGGTTGCAGCAGGCAGAAATCAGTGGATGAATTTTCCAACCACATGAAATCAGAATTTTAAATGTCTATGATTGGGGATCTCAAATATTTCTTAGGGCTGCAAGTGATTCAAAAGAAGTATTATACTTTCATTTCTCAGGAAAAATATGCAAGAGAGTTGCTGAAGAAGTTTAATATGCAAGACTCCAAACCAATGTGAACTCCGACTGTAGTTGGAACTAAAATGGGAAAGCATGAGGATGGGAACTCTGTTGATCCCACCATGTACATGAGGATCATTGGAAGTCTACTGTACCTGACAGCGACAAGGCCAGATATTGTCTTTGCAACATGCCTTGCGGCCCTCTTTTAGAGTAATCCAAAGGAGGAATATATGGCAGCAGTAAAAAGAATCATGAGGTACATTTAAGGTACACATAACTTCAGGTTATTTTTTGCTGCAGGCAGGGACAGTGAATTATCAGTGTTTTCTGATGCTAACTGGGCTGGTGATGTAGTAGACAGAAATTCCACTAGTGGTGGAGCTTTCTATATTGGGCAGAAATGTGTTTCCTGGTTGAGCAAGAAACAAGAAAGTAATTCTCTTATTACTACTGAAGTTGAGTATATCTCTACCACAAAGGCATGCACTCAACCACTTTGGATGAAGCAGTAACTAAAAGATATTGGTGATAAGGTGCAGCAACCAATGGTGATTTACTATGATAAGAAAAGCGTGATTGATCTTACGAAGAATCCGGTTCAGCATTATTGTACAAAACATATTGAAATATGGTATCATTTTATCAAATAAAAGGTCGAACAAGGCGTGATTAGAATGGACCATGTTTGAAATTATGAGCAAGTGATTGATATCCTGACCAAGCCACTGTCCGCGGCTGTGTTTGAAAGAATCGGTTGAACCTCTGTGTTCAACCACCTCCTACTGCATAAGGAGGCTCTGGAAAACCCCTCTCCCCATATGTTATAACTGTTTTTATCTATTTATGGCTGTTATGCAAGTTTATGGGGGAGATTCTATCCAGGGGGAGTATGGATCGATCTGAACATTGAACAACTTTTCGGTCATTGGATTTATTGTCAATGGGGGAGAAAGGAATAAATTCAAGGAAAGTAATGCTTCTGTGATGAGAAGTATAAGAAGGAAAACATCGGGCATCATGGCGAATTCCAAAAAAACTGCTTCTGTGATGAGATGTATAAGAAGAAAAGCACTGCTTCTGTGATGAGACGTATAAGAAGGAAAACATCGAGCTTCATGGAAAATTCAAAAAACACTAGAACCCAATTCATGCTTCCTCTCTTGTTTTGTACACCATGAATTGCTCACGTAGACTTAGAGTTTTGCCTGAATTGATTCTTGCGTTTTTGAATTCTTCATGGATGTTGACCTATTGAATTTATTTCTTGATTGACAACAAACCCAAAGGGGGAGATTGTTGGAAATATGGTATTCTAATCATTATTTGGAGTATGTTTTGTGTTTTTTGTCAATCCTCAGTGGAAGTTCAAAATGTGTACCAGCAAAGATATCATACCATTCAATTAGACAACAATAGTGAAGGTGGTGTCGTTTCCCAGTGTTTGCAAAATTTTTGGGCCTGAATAATCGACAAATAATGAAAAGTGTTTTTGGCAAAGGGACTTGTGCACCGAGGTCTTGGAGGATAGGAAAAATGCGTGCCATATGTTTTTGAGGATCAGAACATCAAAATATGGCAAAGGGATAAGGGTCGCACAAGTGTTGGTTAGGTCACGCAAGTGGACTTGCGCGCCGTGAAAGAACTTGCACGTTGGTACCTAGAAGGATTCGGACGTGTGTGCCTATTGTTTTCCAAGAACAAAACTTAAAAATTTGGCTAAGTAAAAAAGGTCGCGCATGTATTGGTTGGGTCGCGCAAGTGAGTTGCGCGACAGAGGTTACGGGAGACGAGACTTGCGCGCCAATGAGGGACTTGCGCGCATCCGCCCAGGGGTCCAGTTTGCCTATAAATACAGGTCGACCCCTCCTCATTTCTTACGGAGTTCAAGACATAGTGATTGTTCGAGCTCTCGTCGCATAGGTGGTTGAGACACGCAAGTGGTTGTTCAGTCGCTCAAGTAGAGCTTGCAAGCCATTTATTGGATTTGCGCCCGAGGCGGTATGGGAGAGAAAGGAAGTGGACTGCGCAAGTTTGTAGTTGGGGAAGGAAGCGTCGCACAGGTGCTTTGGTTACACTTGTGCACCTGTTTGGACTTGCACGCCCTATTGGGACTTGCGCACCTGGCTTGGTGAATCATTCCATGTATTCCTGAAGCCTGCCGGTCTGTTCGGAGCTGTAAGAAAGCGGGGAGATTACCCGATACATTCTGGGAAAATTGATATTCATCTTCCGCTATGAATTGGAATTAAATAGAGCATCTACATACAACAAAGGATGCGTTCTTATGCAATGATGAAGAGACCTTCACGTCTATAAACTGAGTGTGACTTCACCAACGATAGTGAGCCAGTGTGAGTCAACGGGAGTGCCCCAAGGGAAGCAGTGAGCTATCCCTGAACCTTTGTAAAGGTAGTGAGCATGGGACAGAGTGTCTATGCCCAAACCTTTGTAATCCACAGATAGTGAAGATTAGTGGAATCTGGTACGACCGAAAACATGTCGATGTACGATCCTTAGACGTAACCCTTAGTGGTGAACCAAGTAAAAAGTGTTGTGTCTTCTCTGTGAATGTGAATATTTTCTTTCTAATCATAATAATCATACAGGTTCAACAAGTTCCTACCAACATGGGAACAAGTGCCATCACATTAAAAGAAAAATTTGTCACCCTAATTCACCCCTCCCCTCTTAGGGTGTCCCGGGGTCCTTCACATTTAATACAATAACCTTATATATTTCCATATGTGGGGAAGTAATTTATCATTATGTTCAACATTTCCCTCAATGTGAATTATTCACTTCTATATTTATCATAAATTGTAACACATTTATCCCAAATAAATTTCAGTTCTTCAATTATTGGAGAAAAAAAGTCATTATTATCATTTCTGGGTTGGTTTAGTCCAGATATAAGCATAGACAACATAATGTTTATGCACATTATGCATAACCATGGAGACGAGTTATAATTTTACAACATGATAAGACATATACTATGAGTACTATATACTCGAAATGTATTTATTCCATCTATAGATAATGAAAGATGCACATTTCTCAGCTCATTTCGAAATTCAGGAAACTCAGAATAAATTTTCTTCCACTAAAGAGAATATATTCGATGATGATTGTTTCCATATTTAATTCTTCTATATGAATTCCATGTTAATTTCTTCATGGTTTCTTGACATCTATATAGTTTTCTAAAAAATGGAATTATATGATTGTACAATTTAGATATTAAGGACATGATTCTTTTTTTTGGTGTCAATCTACACCACACATAGATAATTTTATGATTTATTCATCATCCATGAAAAATAATATGAAATAATTTATACAAGCATTAATTTTTTTAGAGATCATGCCCATTGAACATAACATTCATTAAGGATCATATTCTCAGCTTGATAATTTATTTTCTTCTGGTAGTATATCATTAAGATACCAAGATGTTCTTTAATGCCTTTGTCACATCATCTTCTTCTAGCATTCAAATTGAATAACATAAATATGGCTGACAATGTTGTGTATTTCTTACAAATGGTATATAATTTTTTCTTGGAACATCTATTTAACTAATCATACAAATTTTTAAAATAAAAAATGTCATATTCAATAAACATTGTGATTTCAACCATGTAATATCCATCATTATTTACAATGGAATTCGTATGAAGTGATTCATAAACTGTAGTACCATCCTTATCAGGGTCTACATTAATTTTTTCCATGTTTAGTCGAATATTTGTTACTTTGATCTATTTTTTGAAAAATAAAATCTTCTTCCAACTATTCTCGACTAATTAGTCTTGAATGAAAATAATTCAAATATAGACCTTGGTTTTTAGAAGGTCATCTACATGCCCTCATGCAATCATTATGATCTCTTTAACTCCATAATCATACTTATTTGTTAAACTATTACCGTGTAACCATTTTCGATTAATATTCAACCTATTTGGTTAATATGATTTTAATTTTTAATAATATATAAATAAATACACTTAAGATATTCATTATCAAAGGAGAATGTTATAAAAAATTATTATAATGGAAACTAAACATCTGACTAGTTCAAATAATTTTATTATGTTGATTAAAATTGTTAACTAGATTTATGAAAAGAATTACACCTATATTGAAGGTTTTTTCAATGAATTCATTTGAAGAAGAATGTTATAGACAAATCATAAATCATTTCATTTTCCATAATTCTTACTCGTCCTTAATATTTATAGGTAATGCACAAAACATATATATTATATCATCACATTAGATCCATAAGTGATGTATATTTTTAGTTATCAGACATTATGTAATGTGTATTTGAAAAAATTACATTCCTTCTCAATTATATAAGAAACCCTTAACCACATTTTGTAAAAAACATTATAAATTATGATCCCTCAATATAATCTACAAATGATCATTATAATTTTCATTTATTACACTTTTTAGAGGTCATGGTCTTAATAGAACGTCCTAAATTATTCAATAATAATAAATATTTCCATAAAATATATTGATTCATTTATTTAATTAAGAATTTATTATATTTCATTCCCTTTTAAAATTATCAACTACCTATTCATAATACTAATTTACCACATTAATAAAAAATTACTGTACTTATGTGAAAAAAATTTTACAATAAAATTAAAATCATATTAATTTTCAACCATTGATTATTACATGTTATATTTTGGGTCAATTTAACCACCAACATTATGGATAATATAAAATAATATCATGGACTTTTATGAAAACATTATTAATATTTTATTGGATATTTTTAATGAATGTATTTTTATTTATGGTTCCATAATGGTAACATTCCTATTTAATGCACTCTTAATAAAAAAATATGTTTTTCAAAAAATACGAAAATTACCGTGCTAAAAATTCTGTGTTGGGAAAACATACCTATAAAATCTATGGAACGAACATTGAATATATTATCAATAAATTGAATGGTAATTATAATTCCATTTGTATTATAAGGAATATGAAATCATGAACATGTATCATTGACCAAGATGTCTATATAGAAATAGACAAGGAATAATTGGAAATATTATAATATGAATATAAATATAAATAAAAAAATATAAATTATGATTACAGAGAAAGATGAGGTATTGGTTTAGAAAACAAAATTGCATATAAGGACAAGAAAACAAATAACACATGACATCATTGAACATGAAATTAAAAATGAAAAGAAAAATAAAAAAAGGAAATCGCAAGGCCAACTTCGCTTGGTTTAATAAAATCTTCTTAGGAAACCCCAACTACCACCGAACACCGGATATATGATGATATTTAGGAAACATGATTCAGTCGAGTGATGTGATTCGAGCATCGATTAACCAAGGAGGAGCACCAAACATTAGTGGATTCTATAGAAAATCACTTAATATTGTGATTGTTTCACAAAAGGATATGGGTTTTTAAATAGATCCGAAATATTTCATTAATGCATAAAAATAAGCACTGATAAAGATTCATTTTTTGTGATTTAGTGATAATCCCTAATAAAGGTAGGTATTTATCAACACAAAAAAACCCCTAATAAAATCCCTATTTATCAATGATAATGTCATAGAGTTGATAAACATTCATTTTATCAAAGATTTTTTTTAGTACTAATAAATCCAAATATTTATCAGTGTGAAAAAGATATGATAAAGACCTACCTTTATTAGTTCTTATTACGTAAGTGTTGTTATCGGATTTATAAATATAATTATTATTACAAAAATTATAAATACATATACTTACTCAATATATATAAATATAAATATAGTAAGTATATTCCTTTTTAAATATATTTTTTATAAGTTTATAAATATTTAATTATAATTTGAGAAATATTTTTAAAAATTAAAATAAATCTCTTATTTTAAGTGAATTCATATTCATATATGTTAAAATTGACCAAAATTGAATAAATTAAAATAATTAATGATTAACAATATTGAAAAAATGTATATGTTATCCAGTGTGCATTATGTACAAAAATTCATTAATTACATCTATAAGAAATCAATATGGCTCACATTTTATTTATGATAAATTTAAAAATAAAACGACGCATTAATTTTTATGTCCATTACACTATGAAATTGGTTTTTAGTTTTAATTCATATTAATTTTTAATTACAAAAAATTATTCACTACATATATGATTATTTAATGTAAAATTCATAAAAATATTTTAATATATAAATGATATTTATATAAATTAATATATTTCAATATATTCAATATATACATTTCAATTACATTAAAAATCATAATTTTATAATTAACAAAATGTTTATTATTTAATAATTTATAATCAAAGTATTCATTTTTATCAATAAAATTTAAATCTTTAAAATTTATAATATTTTTTAATAATTTATTTCATTGTTTTCATTTAATAAAATCATTTCATTTTATTTATTGATATCTTTTTCAATGGTAAAAAAAATATCTAATAATTTTTACCATTTATAAGCATAAAAAATAAAGTGTTGATTAAATTTTAAGTTATCATTGCTAAAAAAATAAATGGTAAAATGATAAATTTATCAGTACACTCTTTTTCCATGATAATGATGCCATTTATCAATGATTTTTTATAGAGACAATAAATTATAGGTCTATTTTGATTATATGTTAAATAATCCAAATATTAAATACGAAATAAGATAGACATGTGATTGTTTTCATCAAGGGATTTTGTTGAATCAGAGTCACAACCCTATAGAGATCAAGACATAAAGGCCAGATGAACTAATAAATTCTAACATATATAGAAAAATGACTCTAAAATCATCCAATATAGTTAAGTTTTACATTAATTTATTAACTTATTTACTATTAAGACTCGTTATTTGGTTTTTAACAAAATCACTTGATCATGGTAGGTTTGAAAGTAATTACCATGATCGAGAAAGAAAGCATAATTTTCTTTCAAAAGATTTTGGTATGATAATAGATCTGAATACAAAAAATGGTATTTTTAAATATATAATATAATCATCGAATATAGTTTGAATATTTTCCTTCTTACATGCCTCAACAAATTGGAGTTGTGGACAATAAAATAAAATGTTATTTTTCATGGGAATGACTATTGTTATCATAACATAGATCATCTAAATATTTTTGGCTATATACCACAATTGTTTCTACCCATATTCAAATCCATGTTTTTATATGATCAACTATAATCAACCTATATTATGAGATTTTTTAAAATGATTCCTAATATATTGATAATAAGAGTTCTCAATGTACTTGTTTCATTATGATGAGAGGATAAAATTATGAATATTTTATGAATGAGTTGATTAATTATTTTTTATAAGTTATTCACCTATGGGAGAATGATAAAATTCATATTAATATATTATCATAATTTCATAAATATATATACAATTATTATTATTGATTATGAAGGAGACTCATGAACATTGAATTAATTTTGAGATAGGATTTAATAATCTCACAGAGGAAACGATGGTTATCAAAGATCAAAATCAGTTGATATAGTAGTTTTTCACGAATCATAAAAAATTAATGATATTTTAAGTCGTGATTATTACCAATTATTATATAATAATATTTTATCAATATATTGAAAAAATATAGTTCTTAAAAATATAGTTTGATATAGTATCGATAGAATTAATACTCAAAGGTAGTTGAGTAACTCTAATAACATAATCTTACCTTTACTTATAACATTTAAAATAACTGATGAATATTTTAAAAACAAGGATTATACCATTTCAATAATCAATATGTAAAATTATATGGAAAGTCATTATAGTTTGGAGTAAGTTTCACATGTTAGGTTGAATAATATGACAGTTATGAAATGAAATTTATAGAATAATCTATTAAGAAAGTTGATGATTCCTAGAATAAGTCTAATATACTATTGAATGGATAATCTCTATCTTAGGATATTTATTTTTATTATACCTACATAATTATTTTATAATTCCTCGACCCCAGAATCCCAGAGCCGGTACATATATTTAATTCAATGTCATGAATATAATTAATCATGCCCCGAAGGACCAATCAGTTTAGTAGTATTCGAAAATATTTTACATATATGAACGATACATTACACATTCCAACATAAAACACAACAAAAATAATCCTTTTAGAATTCCATTTTTCACTAAGCTCATCCTAGCATATTAATCAAAAAACATCTTGGAATCCTTGGAAAACAAAACATAAGATAGGGTTTAGCTTAGATGCTTAGTAACGGTAAATAATTTAGTGGAATCTATAATATTTTAAGTCAATATATGTAGTAAAAAACAATTCCTTTTAATAATAAAAAATAATGTAACGTGGAAAAAATAAATCAAAAATTTCTATGTACACATGCACATGGATATTCTACTAGTCGAATAATAACATTTAAAAACTAATTTCATAATGAAGGAATTCTTAATGCCAGACATCATAACCACACTATCAAAGATTTGTGCCAAGATTACAAATAATTTTTTTTCAAGGCCTTATGTAGAAACACTAATTTGTCTCATTAGACATCTGATTCATTGAGAAGATATAGCGGGACCCACCCATCACTTACTAAATCCAATGAATTATTCACATGAAAATGTTTAAACATGACATAAAAATTCGTATTAAAAATAGCTTACAAAATGTAAATAATTTAAAAATAAAACTTGAATGGTATAAAAATACCACATACACATTCAAACATATCATTTATCAATCAATACAATATGGAAGATTTTATCAAAATAAATCCACCTTAATCAAGAATAATATTCAGTAAAGGAAGTTAATATAATATAAAATGATCGGCAAAACTCGTTTAATGAAATATACATTTTGTGAAATCAGTTAAAAGTCACACATTTTTAAAGGAAGCCATTTACAATATATTTATGAATCATAGTGTCCCGTTCCACTTTGAATCATTTTAATGGAATTACCATTTTTAAGCAATCATGTCCATATAAATAAATCCTTAAAATCATTTTTAAAACATGGAAATTAATTAAAATGATTTAGAAAAATAAATCATTAAAACATTTAAAATGATGATATTTCTAAAGATTACCCTCTAAAAAACCATAAAATATTCAATTTTAATATAGTTTTAGGAGACATGGACATGGATGATACAAATTTCCCAGTAAATTCTGACACATAAACAATCTCGGATAATAATGAGACTGAGGAATTAACCCCTACCTTGTACTTCCCTTTGGTAGAGCGTATGTTTATCCTATTATATAATGACCATAGTTTGTTATTAATTTATAATAGAACCATATTAATATTTATTATATCATATTTGATTCATTTAAGGCTTTATACTACCCATTTAACAGTAATTTATATGTTAAAATAATATTTTGGGTAATAATCGCTTTCTTTATAATAAATGTTTTAAATTTTTATTCATGGTCATATTACCGTATTGTGATTTAATTTCTTATATAATTTAAAACATTATTTATGTATCATATATATTTATAATATAAACATGTGTAATATATAGATATATGAAATGGAAAACACCGTTTATGGAGATGTAGGTTGTACGTATGCAAAAACACCGATTTTGTTTTCATATCGTATTAAATAGATGTTAAATAATGAGATATATGTCAATATATATAATTACACTACAATTATTATTCAATATATTAAATACTTATTTTTAATATATATTTTTATAATTATCGTTATATGGTGAATGTGGAAATTAATCTCATCACGTCGTTGAGATGGTAAGCCGTACGTACGTACGAGCGACAATATCATTCTATTGATGGTAAAACTGTGTTTAATTTGGTGTTATATTATATATAGAGAATCATTCCATTTTATATTTGTTATTTAAATCAATTATACTCATTATTGTTTCCATCTAAATAATGACGTGTTGAATAACAAACTACACCACGACGTGGAGACTGTAAGTCATACGTATGCACGTATAGAGACTTTTTCATTCATAGGATAAATAGAATAATTAATGTTGTTGTACCATATTTAAAATAACATATCAGTATGTATAAGGCATTTGAGTTATTATATTTTTATGTAATCAACAAAGAACACGAAAGTGGAAGAAGAAATGAACATTGAAAGAGGTGATGAAATAATTATCTATTCTTCGGGTTCTTTTATTTGATTTGAACAAAATGGCACTATATGTTGGATTTATGATCATTTTAAGGCCACTAGGTTGAAGTGATTTTAGATAGGTGAAAATTTGAACATGTTTTGGCCAATCCAAATGGCTCTAGGGGCATGAAATTAAGAGAAGTGGGAGTACCCTTTTATAAGAGAGGTGAGGGGCAGTTTAGGAAATGTTTGAAATATTAATTTATTATAAATACCTTATCGATTTATACTAGCTAAAAATGGATTTATTTTGAGTATAATATATGTAAGGGTCAAAATAATCTCAACAAATATGTTTTATGACAAGTTTAGGTTACCATATTAACCTTATCTTTTAGATTTAACCCTTATTTAAATAGTTTAACATTTACCATGTCTCCATGTATTATTATAAGACATGGATAATAATCTTACAATAAAATGCCAAGAGAACTTCAAGTGGTTCATTAATAACATATATATAATTACATAATTCTATTGGTAGAATCATATATTTTTATGAATATAATATCATTTTATAATATAGTATTTGTTTTAGAAACTCATTTTTGTCAATTTGGATACTATTTAGTATTTGGTTTTTGTGAAAGTTGTAAAAAGTTTATTTCTTCAAATAAAATGCATTAAATCAACCCTAACATGTCATATTCACTTATCAATTTCGTGGATGGCCTCAAAAGTCTCAATTTATATTTATTTTGATATTTATAATATCAATTTTTTAATATTTCATTAATAAGGTAATTACAACATCATCATTGTGTCATAAATAAATTTAATTATTTAATTTCTAAAAATTAAAAATAAAATTCAATGATTTAGTGATTTTTTATGTTTATAATGAATATTTTCAGTCAAATTTATCTTATATGTATCCCAATATTAAAAAATGTTTCATTTTAAAACATTGAATTTAAAACATTTCACTCTTATTTTAATAAAATATAATAAATGTCATAATCTAAACCAAAATGCTTAGAAGGATATTATTTTTGTCCTAAGATTGATTTTGGTAAAAATAAACTTATCCAATAGAATTAGGAAATGTGTTGGGGTAATATTAATATTATTTTGGCCTTTAATTACCTTATTAATTTTAACAATGGTAAATAAAATTCAAATTTTACTATTCACAAAAAATTATTTTCATCCTGTTGAACCACATTTTGTTAAGTCAATAATGTTTTCCTTATGACTTTTTCATTCCTTCATGTTTGGGGGATATTGTTGAGTCCATAAGGTCTCCTTATGACTTTACCATTTCTTCTTGTTTTGAAAATCACAAACACCTTATCTCAAGGAAAATCTCATTTTACCCTCTGTTTTACATATATAAAGAAAACATTTCCTTCCCCAATGAATTTTATCCTTACCATGTTTTTCAATGTTCATTATGTTGTCTAAGTGAAAAATTAGGTATTGAATCCAAATCCTCATAATCATATAAATACTTAGATATAGAGGATTCTATTTTTAGGATATGAATTTAGGTTTCGAGTTCTCTGAATTTAGACTCCAAACTCTTATGAGTTCTGACTCTGAACTCTCTGAATTTAGACTCTGAACATTTTGTGTTCTGAATTCGAATTCTAATGATTTCAAACTCCAAACATTGTGAGTTCTGATTCTGAATTCAAATTAATTCAGACTCAGAACATTGTGAGTTATGACTCCGAATTCTAACGAATTCAGACTCCGAACATTATGAGTTCAGACTCAGAATTATAATTAACTCTAACTCTGAACATTTTATGTTCAGGTTCTGAATTTCTTAGAAAATAGAATCCAAATATCCCTGTATTATAGAGACCAAATGTATTTTGGGTACGAATTTGAACTATTTTTCCTTACATTCCAAATATTGTATTTTGGTTATGTATCCATCTTTTGTAACATTTTTTTTGTTTCAAAATGATGTCGTTCAATCGGTTACTCACTAACCGTTGTTTGAGTTACACATGTACAAGTCCCTCTGAAATTCAAGGGAAAATATGATCATTGGAGGAGGGAGACAACCAATGAATCAGTTCCAATAAATAGGAGCTCATTTGAATGAGCTCATAACTTTTTGAGGAACTGAACTTTAACAACTTGGCTTATATATTTTAGAATTGATTTCTAGAGAGAGAGGATATAATAAACTCTAAGGATTCATGCAGAATGTTTGAATGTCCTGTTCAAAATTTTCTTCATGCAGATTTTCTTTGTGTAGAGGTGTGATTTCTTTGAAATCATATACATTGGTTTGTGAAGTTAGAGGTGCTGATTTCCTTACTAATTGAGGGCTTGCGGGGATAGCAAGACAGATACTGATCATTGGATTGAGGGCTTACTAGGGATTGGTTAAGAAAAACTTTCTTCAAAGTATATATCAAAGGATCTTTATCCAGGGTTGTTGGATACCCTTATCTTTGGGTTAAATGCTTTACTACTTGTTTCTTGTAGTGTTGTATGTTTGTTTTCCACAATAATTTTGTTTGTTGAGGAAAGTATAATTTTTATATACTTTTTTAGTCTTGTACTCTGATTATATATGATTCTATACGCATTAAGGTAGAATCTTTTTTGTTGTAAACTTTTATTAGGTTTCATTTCTGGATTCACTTTTACGGAATAATGAAAATTATTATAACTTATAGGTGTTGTGAATTTTGTTTTTGAAAAATTTCCTAAAGGATTTTTAAAATATAAAATTCACCCCTCCTCTTGTATATTGAGTGTCTACACCATAGTTTGATATTATATTCAATATCATATCTATCATACTATAGGTACTTAAAATTTTTATCATAGGTTGGCAACCTCATATTCTTGAAAAAATCCCCAATTGGTATCAGAGCACTAGTTCAATCTGAATTAATCTCATGATTAGATTCATAAGAGAAGTTTTATTCTTCACATTTTCTGAATCAAATTTCCAAATCTATAAAGTTTGGATTCATTTTTTCTTAGAGATACTCTAGTTCTATTTTCCTTGCATAGGATATTTTCTCTAGTTTATGAACTATTATTACTAACATGTTTGGGTGGAATGATTTTCCTTAAGATGGCAGGTTTAAATGTTAGTCCTATCGACAATCTAAATCCTACCAGACCACCTATTTTTTAAGTTAATTATTATGAGTACTGGAGATATAGGATGAAGAATTTCGTTATTAACACTGGAGTTAATAACTATCTAATTCTTATTGGAGACTATAAGTTTACGGATAATGAATTGGAAACTTTTACTATTCAGGAGAAATTAGAATATCAAGAAATCTTCAGAGTCAAAAATACATTGCTATGTTCGATGACTAACAACATCTATAGTCAAATATCGTTAAGTAAAGCTGCAAATAGTATCTTGAAGAAACTCTATGTTACCCATTTTGGAACTTCTAAAGTCATAGATACAAGAAGAGCTAAGTTGAGAGCTGAATACCATGGCATTAATTTTCATTATGGAGAACCTATAAGCAATGTTCAACATAAGTTTATTACTATCATGAATAGATTAAAATCAATGATATAAATAGGTTTGGATGATGAGGCTCTTGTAGTTAGGATCATTGAAATCATGCCAAATGACTGGGAGTCCAAGATGACATAAATTGATGAGAATAGGAGTGATACCCAAATTTCCTTAAATGAGTTGTTTGGAACTCTTCTTCAGCATGAGACTGGAATGAAGAGAGATTCTTATTACGTTAAAAAGAAGAATGGGAATGGAAGAGTTGCTTTTAAAACTACATCTAAACATATGAATTTCAAGACATCGGAAAGAGTAACTAGATCAAAGTCAATGAAAGTAATTATTCAGTCAGAATCTAGTGATACAGAAAAGCCTGAGAATGAATTAGCTAATCTTTCTCTGAGAATGAACAAGATAGTAAATCCAAGGAAATATAAGAATAATTAAAAGAATTGAGACTACAAAGATAAGATATATGGGGAAGTTAATTGTTATGAATGTATAAGAACATGTCATATCAGACCTGATTGCCCTCAATTGAAAAAAAGGAAAAGAAGGAAAGGAATTCATAAAGAAACAAGAAGAAGTTCTATCTTTCAAAGCACAAGAAAAGCCTCTAAGAAAACGATACTTGGAGTGATAGCTATAGAGATTCTTCAAGAAGTGAATATTCTGAATATAAATCATCATCATAGAAAAATATGGGATTCATTGCTTCTTCTTCTTTCCCAAAAACTTGTCTTATGGCATGGGTATGCTCCGCCGAGGCTTTAAAAAAATTATCCATTGATAAGAATCACTATTACGAATATATTACTTCTAATGATGATACGTCATATTCAAATAATGATGAAATACCTTCATATGAAAAAGTATCTAGATTTTCCATGTGGTTAGAAGCAATGAATTTTAAAATTTCTAATAAATTAGACAAGGAAAATACTAGAGAAAAAATTATTACAAAAGAGATTTCAGACCCCTGTAGAAAACTTGAAGATAAGGATGAGCTTCCAGAAAAAATGTTCTAAAGACATTAAGGAAGTAAATTCTGAGAATGAAAAACATTCTAAATATCTTTAGAATTCTATTTTAAAAATAAATTTTTTTGAGGATAAATCTAACACTAAGGAAATAATTCTTGAGGATAGGAACCTAGTCATCAGACAATAATCTGAAATATATTCCCTTAAGAAACTTATTGAAAACATTGCCTCTAGTAAGGAATATTTTGATATGATGTATTCTCAAGTCAAACCTCAAGGAATTACTACTGGAGTAGGTTATAATCACCGAAAACCTGTTTTCAAAAACAACTATTTTATTCCATCCATAGTCCCTTTGTGTACTTAATGTCAATGTGGTGGGCATTGGAAGAAAAATTTCTCTTTGAATAATGTTTAATCTCTTGAGTTTAATAAATCATATTTTTCTAAACGAATGTGGATACCCAAAATTTTGTTTTCTAAAAATTCCAGATCTTAGAACGTATAGATTCCAAAAGTCTAACTTTCTTATTTTTAGGAAAATAAAGAAGGTACCAACAACAGTACTTGGTACATGGATGCTTGATGTTCCTGGAATATTACTGGTAACAAAAACTACTTTGAAAGGATTATCAAGATGAAATGAGGAAAAGTAACTTCTGTAGATAATGCTAAGGGATAGATTATTGGTATATGGAACATTGTTTTTCATGGAATACTTTTTATTTGAAATGTTTTATTTGTTAAAGGTTTTAAAAACCACCTCATTATCATAAGTCATTTATGTGATGAAGGTTACCTTTTGAATTTTAGGAATGAAAAGTGCATAGTACACAATTCCCTGGAAGAGTTTATTCTTTCTGCCAAAAGGAAAGATAATTTTTACATACTAAACTTAGAAGACCGTAGGAGCCAAGATCTAGTTTGTCTTAGTGCAATGAAAGATCATTCTTGGTTGTGGTATAGAAAGCTGGGACACTATATCCTTAGGAACCAATGCAAACATTCTAATAAAAGGATATTTAAAGATCTACAAGAGAATATATTTGATTATTCAAAAGTTTGTGACCCTTGTCAATATCGAAAGCAACATAAATCATATTTTAAATCAATCGGTGAAGTTTCAACTACTGATGCATTATAGTTAGTGTATATGGATATTTTTGGTCCTATAAAAACTGGAAGCATTGGATCCGGGTATTATGTATTTGTTTTAGTTGATGATTACACTTGATTTACACGGGTTTATTTTATAGAAAATAATTCTGAAGCCTTCTCGTATTTTAAAATATTTAGATCCCATGTTAAAAATGAGAAAAATATTCCATTGAAAAAAAATCATAGTGATCATGTTGGAGAATTTCAAAATTATGATTTTGAAACTTTTTATAGTAGAAAAAGAATTACTCACAATTTCTCAGCATAGAGAACTTTTTAACACAATGGGGTTGTTGAAAGAATAAATAGAATTATTCAAGAGATAACTATAACTATGTTGAGTGAATATTCTATAGCAAGACATTTTTTAGGTGAATCTCTAAGTACTGCTTGTTATACTATAAATCGTTTTTTGATTAGAACATTTCTTAATAAAACTCCTTATGAGTTATGGAATGGTAGAAAACCTAGACTTTCCTAATTCATTATTTTTGGCTATAAGGTATTCATTCTGAATACTAAAGATAACTTACACAAATTCACACCAAAATCCGGTGAAGGAATTTTCGTAGGATAATTCACAACTTCTAAGGCTTATAGAGTTTTCAATAAATACTCTTGTACTATTGATGAAACAGTACATGTAAAATTTCATTAAACTAATCCATTTGTTTTTAAACAACCCCAACAAACATCTTCGGATGTATTTTCAAAAACCTAATTATCAACATTTGTTAGAAGATCCTTCTAAAAGGGAAAATGTCCAAGAAGATGTTTCTCAAGCATTTACCCCAGAATATTTCCTAACCTATGTTGATCAACAAGTTTTACCAAACCCAATTCATTCGCTTCTTAAAAATCATCCCAGTGATAGTATCATTGGTAATGTAAATCAACCCGTAAGGTCTATAAGTTCTTTATGAAAAGAAGTAGAACATCTAGTATTCCTTTCCCAATTAGAACCAAAAAAGAACTGATGCTACTTTAGGTGATGATGAATGGATAAAAGCAATACAAGATGAAAAAAATGAATTTAAATGGAATATAGTCTAGAACATTGTTGAAAGACCTAAGGAAACTTTTGTTATTGGAGTAAAATGGGTCTTAGGAAATAAGTGTGATGAAAATGGAATCATAGTAAGGAATAAAGCTAGATTGGTTACTAAAGGATATAATCAACAAGAAGGAATAGACTATGAAGAAACCTATGCTCCAATAGCTAGAATTGAATCTATTCACATCTTAGCTACCTTTGCAGCATTCGTTAACATCAATATTTTCCAAATAGATGTGAAATGTTTTTTCCTTAATGGTTTTGTACAAGAGGTAGTTTCAGTTGAACAACCTCCTGGTTTTAAAGACACAAAATATCTTGAACGTGTTTATAATCTTACCAAAGCTTTGTATGGACATAAACATTCCCCTTGAGCATGATATGATAGGCTTATAAGATTTTTTCTCCAATATAATTACGTTAAGGTAAATGCATATCAAACCCTTTTTATACAGAAAAATAAGAATTTTTTTTTGATTGTTAAAATTTATGTTGATGACATTATATTTGGTTCAACTCAGTAATCTTTAACTAATTCCATTTTGGTTCTAATGAAATCTGAGTTTGAAATGAGTATGATGGGTGAGTTAACATTTCTCCTTGGTTTTAAAATTTCTCAAAAACAATAAGGAACCTATATATCCCAACATATGTATATTAAATATCTTCTTAAAAAGTATTTATATAACAACAGTAACAGTATTAGTACTCCCATTGGTACCTCAAATACACTTGATCTTAATGATGCCGGGAAACCAGTTGATCAAACATCTTTTAGAGTTATGATAGAAAGCTTACTTTACTTGATAGCTATTAATCCATACTTAATGTTTTCAGTATGATTATGTGAAAGATATCAATATAATAATACGGAATCCCATTTAAAGGCAGTGAAAAATAATTCTCTACATAAAGGGAACCATGGATTTAGGACTCTTTTATACCTATGTAAATTATTTTATTTTGAAAAGTTTTTTGGATGATAACATTGGTGGATGTAGAATTGATAGAAAGAGTACATCTGGAACATGTCATTTTTTAGGAGATTCATTAGTTTTTTGGTCATTTAAGAAGCAACACTCAGTATCACTTTCTACTACTGAAGCTGAATATGTAGCAGCTGGAAGTTGATGTGCTCAAATGTTGTATATGCATCACATACTCACAGGCTATGGTATGAGATTTACCAAAACACAAATTTTGTGTTATAATTCTAGTGAATTTTATTTATGAAAAAAAACCCTGCACATCACTCTCATTCAAAACACATTGATATTTGGAATCACTTTCTTATGGATCACACCTAAAAAAGAAGATACCATTCATCAATTTATCAGAACGCAAGATCAACTTGCTGAAATTTTTACCAAATCCTAACCATCCGATAGATTTGAATACATTAAACGAAAGTTAGGAATGATATCCATAAGGTATTCTTCCTTATTAACATCCTGTTGAAACCAATCTCTTTACAGTAATAAAATCATTTTCATAGAAGGAGTACATTTTCTTGTTAGTTTTTCAAGTTTTTCATAATGATGTTTTTCAAATTTTTTGTAATGATGTTTTTCAAGATGAAGTTATCTTTTTTTTCATAATGTATTTATTTTTCATGTTTTTCATAATGAAGTTTTTCAAATTTTTTCATAATGACGTTTTTCAAGATGAAGTTTTTTAAAATTTTCATAATTATGTTTTTCAAATTTTTTGTAATGAAGTTTTTCAAGATGGTGTTTTTCATTTTTTCATAATGAACATTTCTTTCATGTTCTTCGTAAATATGTTTTTCAAATTTTTCATAATGAAGTTTTTCATGATTTTTAAGTGAAGTTTATCAAGTTTTTTGTAATGAAGTTTTTAAGGTTTTTTTAATAATATTTTTCAAGTTTTTCGTAATGATGTTTTCCAAATTTTTCATAATGATGTTTTTTTATTTTTTTCATAATGACGTTTTTCAAGATTTTCGTATTCAATATTTTTGTAATGAAAATTTTTGTACTCAAAATTTTCATAATGAAGATCTTCGTAATGGATTTTTTTTCTTGTAATGAAAAATTTGGAAATCTAAATTTCTTCAAGTAGATTTTTTTCTCACACTACAAATAATCTTCCTAGCATTCCAAAAGGTACATTTCCTTTCTTATGTTTTTTGTGGTTATTGTTTACTTTATGGTATTTTCTTTTATGTTTTAACTTTTTCAGATTCTAGTTTCCTTAAATCTGAATGTTTTTCCTTTAAAAACCTCAGAAGACCAGATCCTACCAAATTTTCCTTGAAAATATCATATAAACTGTCAGATCTAATCAGAATAATTCTCAACCATTTGATTATCTTTGAAAGTTCAACTGTCGCATCAACACCTATATAAAGGACCCCTGAATGGTTGTCCCACATCCTATTTCAAGACTTTTCATGTCGAAGCTCTGCCCCTCTTATAAAAGCTCATTATGAGATTTTTAGAGTTTTCCCAAGTCTGAATGTCTGCAGAAGAATACTCTAAAAAAGATATGTCTACTGTCAAGCTGATTCTGGAGTGGTATGTATATAGAGAATGTTTGGTGCATCTGAATTTCTTCAATAAATATGATTCTATAATATCCAAGAACATTAAGCTTAATGGATGAGAAAATGTTTTCATATTGAAGCCAGGGGATCAAGACTTGTTGTATACAGATTTACTTATTGAGTTTTATGAGTCAGTTTGTTTCTTTAAAGAAGAATGTAGAAAGAAGTTTTCATTCAAAATCTATAAAAAGACCAATTCTCTATCTTATACAACGCCAACTAGTTTAGTTACAGTTCCATTTGAAGGGGATGCTGAATTTTGTTCCCATAAGTTTTATGATGTTCAAGGATTTTTTATCAAGGTAAAAGCTATGGAGTGTCTTGGACATACAATTTTCTGGACTGTGAATATTTCTCACCTCTATAAAAATAATCAGATCCTTGAATTGTGAGTTCAAGGATTTATCATTCTTAGAAAGGGTGACAAGGACACCTTAAAGAAGAGTGATATGTATATCTTGGATTTCATAGTAAACCAAAAGAATATCAACTTGATGAAGTATATTCTCATTACGATAGAGTATATCAAGAATGGAAATATGAAAGCGTAGATTATAATGTATCCATCTATCCTTTCCAAGTTTATTGTTCGATTTTTGGAGTCTTTCAAAATCAATTGCAGTTCCAAGTTGAGGAATTGAAAAGTAATATATGTAAGAGATGATACATTAAAGAGAATTAATATTGGGTTCTCTAAATATTCTGGAGAGTTCTATGACTTACTAGAGGAGGAAGAATAATATGTTATGAAGAAGCAAGAAGTGGAAGAACCATCAAAAAAGGATGGAGAGAAGTGGAAATTGAAGGAAGAAGAAGAAGTAGAAAAACCCCCTAAAGATATGGAAACTCAATCCGCACCTCCAAAGCCTAGGAAGAAGAAAGCTTATCTATATGAGGATGTATCCAAAAAGAGGGAATATAAGAAAAATAAAAGGAAGGAGAGCCATAGTTTGGCTTGGACCCTGTAGAGTCCAAAGCTTTAAAAAAGAAGGCAACTGATGAGTTTGAGAAGCAAGACAATGAAAAGAAGCAGAAGAAGAAAATGTCTGAGGCCGAAATTGTCCAAACCATTTACAAGGCCACTTAGATTGCATCCTATAATATCCATGTACCATAATCCTTCTTGGGGGAACAATTAATTGAGACACCGGGTAAAAATTTCTCACTCCGGAAAAAGTCCTAGAAAATATTAGTGAAGAAAAGGAGGTTGTCAATGAAGTGGAAAAAGAAAAAAGTAGTGGTGGAACTGAAGATCTTATAAATCAAGTTGAATATTATCCTGAAAAGGAAACCCCTTCTGAGAAGTTATCAATCCGAACTTCTAAAGCAGGGTCTTCAGAGCTCCCAACTCCTAGGAAGGATGTGGAAGGGGAAGATGAGGAGGGAGAAGAAGAAGTTAATAAATTGTCTACGGAAGAATCTTCAAACCATGATTCGATACATCCTAATGATGTTGAGGCTAGAGCTAAGAAGGAGATGATAGATGAAGATAGAATTGTTAAGATGTCTAATAGAGTTCATGAATCACCAGATGAAGTAGCTGTTCCTAGAACCAATTAGGGAAAATAGGTGGTTGTTGATACACAAACTAATGTTTTTTAAGGAAGAAAGAAGCTGGTGGATCTTCTAAGAGGAAGATTGTCGACCTAGAGGAAGAATCAACACCATGAAAAGTCTCAGATTCAGAATCATGAGCTCTAGGACATGATTTCTTCATTCAATCACTGAAGAATCTTGTTGACACCATTCTGATATTTCTATGCATTGACTCCAGATGTCATATCCTTTAACATAGATTGAATCAAAAATCATATTTTGTATCCATGGTAATTGAGAAGTGAGTAAAGATTAAAGCAGATTACAAGAATTTTTTCATCTACTACGATGCCCACAAAAATCTTTTAAGAAAGTGGTTAGTTGGTCAAAGAATATAATTTGGTATTTGAGAATGATTCATAAGTTTCAAGATGATGTTAAGGAAGCTTTTGATACTGAAGATGGTAAAATCAAGGATCTCACAAATTTATTTTAGGAAAAGATAAATTTTGAGCAGAATACATAGATTCAGGAGGTCAAGGATCTGAATGGGATGTTTTATTATTCTGCACAAATCTAGATGAGGGAAAGGGATCTTCAGATCGAGATTGAAGAGAAGCTAGTTAGGCTAGATTAGTTTTTGAAGGCTCAAGTAGAGGCTCTGAAGGCTAAGGATGAAAAGATAAAATCCTTAGAGAAGAAAGCTGAGGATCACAAACAGATTCATAATAGAGCATAGGTAGATCATAAGGAGCTCATAAAGCTAAGGACTATAGTGAAGAAGATGATGCCCAAGGAAAAGGAAGGATGATAGACCCAATCGGATTTTTTTATATTCATTTCGTTGTACAAATTCTTTCTAATCGTAATGAAATTTTTGTTTGTTTGTATTTTTCATGTATTTTACTAATATTTCAGGTACTATTATCTCTTTTCCATTCCCTCAATTTTATTTCAATATTGCAAAGGGGAAGAAAAGAAAAAAATACTAGAAAAGAAGAAATATCTCTTAGTAAGGGGAAGTTTATCTAAGGGGGATTTTTCATTACAATGATTTCTGTTATCAAGATAATGAAAAATATCATTACAGCAATCTAGAATACAATCCTTAGAGTTCCAAATCCTATGTAGGAGTTAGTCGTATTCATATTTTCCCATATGATAAGGGAGATAAGTTTTACTTTCAAAGTCTAGAAATTTTTTTAATTCCTTTTATTTTTTCTTCGTAAGGATGTTTGTTCTTTCCAAAATGGGGGAGATTGTTGAGTCAATAAGGTTTTCCTTATGACCTTTCCATTCCTTCATTATGGGGGGAGATTTTTGAGTCAGTAAGGTCTCCTTATGAATTTACCATTTCATCTTGTTTTGAAAATCACAAACACCTTTTCTCATGGAAAATCTCATTTTGGCCAGTGTTTAACTTCTATAGAGAAAATTTTCATTCCCCAAGGAAATTTATCATTAACTGGTTTTTGATTGATCATTATCTAGTCTAAGTGTAAAGTTTGGTTTTGAATCCAAATCGTCGGAATCATATAAATACATAGATATAGAGAATCTTATTTTTAAGATACGAATTTAGGTTTTGATGTCCTTGAATTCAAACTCCAAACTCTTATGAGTTATGACTCTGAACTCACTAAATTCAGGCTCCAAACATTGTGAGTTCTAACTCTGAATTCTAATGAATTCAGACTCTGAACATTGTGAGTTCTGAATCCTAATTCTAACTAATTTAGACTCTAAACATTGAGTTTTGACTCTGAATTCTCATGAAGTCGGACTCTGAAAATTGTGAGTTCTGACTCTGAATTCTCATTAACTCTGTCTCTGAACATTGTCAGTTCGGGTTCTGAATTCCTTATAAAATAGTATCCGAATATCCTAGTATTATTGAGACCAAATGTATTTTCTGTCAGACTCTGAACTATTTTTCCTAACATTTGAAATATTGTATTTTGGTTATGTAACCATGTTTGTTTTTCTTACACATGTTTTTGTTTCAAAATGATGTCGTGCATTCGGTTATTCACTAACCATTGTTTGAGTTACACATGTATAGGTCCCTCTGAAATTCAAGAAAAAATATTATTATCGGAGGAGGGAACCGACCGTTGAAGTCATGCCTATAAATAAGTGCTCATTTGAATGATCTCGTAACTTTTTAAAGAACTAAACATTGAAAACGTGGCTTACATGCTGTTAAAGTTATTTCTTGAGAGAGAGGCTCTTATAAACTCTCAGCCTGCAGGCAAAAAAGTTTGAACAGCTTTTTCAAACATTGATTCATGTAGATTATCTTTGTACAGTGGTGTGATTTCCTTGAAAATAGAGACTTCGGGTTGTGAAATCAAGGGTGTCTATTTCCCTACAAATCGAGGGGTTGTAGGTATAGCAAGACATATATTGATCTTCGGATTGAGGGCTTACCTAGGATTGGGTAAGACAGACTTTCTTGAAAGTATAAATTAAGGGAACATTTTCCAAGGTTGTTTGATACCCTTCTCTTTGGGTTAAGAGAGTTATTACTTGTTTCTTGTAGTGTTGTATGTTTTTTTCTCACTGTAATTTTGGTTTTTGAGGAAATTATAAATTTCTTATACTTCTGTAGACTTGTTCTCTGATTATATAAGATTCTATACGCTTTAAAGTAGAATTTTAGTCTTACTAAACTTTTATTAAATTTCATTTCTTGATTAACTTTTAACTAATCAATAAAATTATTAGAAAGTAGAGGTGTTGTGAATTTTTTATGCAAAATTTCCTTATGGATATTTTTAATAAATACAACTCACCCCCCTCTTGTATATTGAGTATCTACACCATAGTTTGATACTATATTCAGTATCATATCTATCATACTATTGATCCTCACAAATTTTACAAAATAATGTCAATCATATCTCTGGGATTCTTGAAATTTAATTCACAAATGTAGTAAAATTACGTTTTAGGTAAATTTTCAAATGTGCATAGAAGGTGCGTAAATATGCCTAGATGGTGGGTAAAAAATGATGAAACGGATCAATAAATGTTTTTACATATAATCATATTATAAAATTACAACAATGACATTAATTTTACTAGTACATGTATTATTTATCTATTTTAAGATAAATTTTTAATTAAAAATAATTATATAAATGAAAAGTCAGTTTTTATGTACTGTGGAGTATTTTTCACTATTCATCAAAAATTGAATGTTTTTAGAAAAATACCAATAATTCACATTAATATAATTTTGATATTCCAAATTCAAAAAATATTTATATTATATCAAATTCAAAATATATGAAGTTTCATTAATAAATTTAATATTCATTCTCATTATCAAAACCCGAAAGCGGGTTTTTGGGAAATAAAAACAATCAAAACATTGATATGTGTTTATGTACAATTTAAATGTAAAATTACTCAAAATGACCAAAAAAAGATTGAAGGATAATAACATAATATAATTATTATTCAAAACCATTCAAATTTATAATTTATCAATATAAATTATTTTTATTAAAAAATTTGTTCTCAATTAAAATTTTGAATTTCCCACTTTTTATCAAAATATGATAGTATTCCGAAAAACACAAAAAATTTCAAATTAAATTTTAATGTCCCTATTATAAATAAGAATTTAATTTTATGAAATTGATTATATTAATTTGTCGAATATTTTATTCAAAAATGATTCTCTATTAAATGGTGGGAAATTTTCCTTTTTTGAAAAATATTTCGTTTATTTGAAAATTTAAATTTGTCCAATTTTGTTTACATAGAAACTCTAAAGACAAATTTTTAAATTATACATGATATATATAAAATTAAAAATATGGTTAATACTATCCATAACCACATTTTAAATGGCTAGTTTGATAATTTTTGATGCTCTAGAACTCGGTATTACTTGTAGAACAAGCTGTTGAATTATTTTAAAGAGATAATGTAAAATGGAATCTAGGGGTGTTAAATTATCATCTACTTCAATAAATTGTTTCCTCGCAATTTGGAATTGTTATTTGAAAATAAAAGGTTGAATGATATAAAATACCTTTGTGGAAAACCCACGTCAGATATAGGGTTAATAAAATTTAGTCATTATAAAAGGAAAAGGGAAATGAAAAAGTCAACAACAAATGTGGATTTGGAATAGTGGAATATTAAAGGAAATCAAAGACACATAATTTGAGGGAAAAAATAAATATTTATAGGGAGTGATTGAACTCATCAATCACAAAAAAGTGAACAATAAATAGAAAATTGAGCGCCTCAAATCCATAAATTTATGATGATGATTTAAAATATTAGTATTTCAAAAAAAACATAAGGTATCTGGATGAAAAGTTTTTGGGTTTAAGATCATTTAATTAATGTTTAATGAGAAAAAAAATTACTTGACATGTAGAGTCCCATCCTTTATCTTATTTCAACTTCAAACTCATCGTTCACTCTGAAAGATAATAGAACACAAAAAATATTCAATTTACCCTAATAGTATAGGGTTCCAAAAAAAATGAATTTATAATTCGTCTATCAGAAAATTAAAAAAACTACATTATATAAACCAAGACATCTCGTAGGCTAGTGGTAGGTGATGCACCCATGTCGCCCTTCGATTATGGGTTCAAGCCTCACGACCATTCTAGACCTGATGGGTTGAAACCTGACCTCCATGTTGTCCATTTTTTAACAATACAAAAAATCTTAAGAATTGTTTTGACCTTAATCAAAAGATTCCCATGTCCAACATAATACATTCCAACCTTTAGACTTATCCAAAATAATTTTTTCCAAACTCACGGTCTAAAATTAATAAGGAAGGTCGCATAACATACATGTCAAGACCTTCATCGTGTATTCTCATTAGACATGGTAATTAACTAAATCAATAGAAAACCATATTTGACTAGGTATATACTTCCTTATTCATTTTGTAAATCATATAATACTTGAAAAACTACTTAAATCCAAAAATGATGTAATCTTAAAGAATGATTTAATAATAAAACCATTAATTTGTTCCAAGGTAGTAAATATTTTCAAGTATAAATTATCCAACTCAATTATCTCTTATTCCAAAATAATTACATCATCCTCAGGACTATTTTAATGTTTATCTTTCTCCCAACCATATATTTTTCAATAATTTTAACCTTCTATTGAGCCACTTTTCATGGCACCATGCAATCTCATATCCTTAATGAAATAGTACTGTAGTACAAACCTTATTTATTTCAATAATTCATATAACTAGAACATCATTGATACAACAATCAAATGACATAATTCCTTAATTCAGAAACACAAACACATTAATTATTCCACATCGACCATAGTAATAGCTTATGCTTGACCATGATTTCTTTGATTCTTCGGAGTTATATTTCCTTGATGCTTAAAAAACTTATTTGTGAATTTCCCTATTTCACTACATTTGAAATACTAAATCTTATACTTTTATTTGTTCCCTTTCCATTCTTTTTTATGATAACCCTTTTCTACATACTTATAAAAAACACATAGTCCATTTAAGAACATACCTGTGTGATTCTGTCAACAGTTATCAGATGTTGTAAAATCTATCTTTCTATTCTTCTTTTTATCAATCTACCTCTCTTCCATCATCTTCTTATATAGAATCCCTTCAAAGTCATAGGAATCAAAAATCCATTACATATCTTATTAACACATGATATTATTTCCTCATATATTGAGAATACATGGGAGGAAATTTCTCTTATAAATGTTGGCATAATACTATGAGAGATATGATCCTTCTTACTCGTTGGGACATCTGTATTACTGGAGTTCTCATTCCTTAATATGGGTTCCATTTCTAAATGAAAACAACATTAGGTTAGATTATATCAAAATTTTGAATACAAAAAACTAAAAAAATACTCAACATTAATTAAATATTTTCACAGATATAGTATCATAATCATTGAAATGTTTTATTTACTAGCATATTTACTCACAAATCCTTTATAATGATTTGTTAAGAAAATATCAATTATCCTAATCATATCCCCTAGGAGTTTCATAACCAATAGTGTTTCAAGTCTTCTTGTTGTGCACCAGTTCCCATTCGAGTCTAGCTTAAATCAGTGTTTTCAGGTTTTACCCTGAGATACATTTGTGCCAGAGCCGCCTCTACCTGCTCATATCTAAACATGGATGTTTTTCATGAAAATTCACAAAATCAATACATTATAAAAATTATAGTAAATTTTTCTATATTAATCCTCAAAGTTTATCTTAGGGTTATGTTTCCTAATCATAGTTTATCTAAATCTATTTCCAAGATAGTTTCTAAACTTACTATGATACCAATTGTAATACCCTGACCCCAAAAGCCCAAATTCGGTTCATTAATTTAACACATTGGTATGATTACAAGTAATTGTGTCCCGAAGGACCGATCGGTTTATCCGTCTTGGATAATAGATTTCATTCATTAAAGTTACATTACATATTAAAATAGAAAACAAAACAATAACAATCCTTTGATAACGCAATTATTCCCTTTGTTTAACATTGTATATCAATCATAATAAACTTTATGGAATCCCCAAAAAACCAAAAATAATCAATGGGTGAGCTCAAATTCTATGTAAGGGTATATAATCTAGAGGAACCTATAAACTTTTATGGAATGATTTGTAATAAAAACGACAAGATTTTAAACAAAAACAGGAACATAATATAGAAAAAATAAACCGAACATTACCATATACACAAGAACATGGATATTCTACTTGTCAAATAATCAGAAGTAATAACTGATTTGATAACGATGGAATGCTTAATTCCATACATCATAACTACATAGTCAAGGCCTTGTGCCACGACTACTAATAAACATTTAGTCAAATTATTGGTCTAAGAGACTAATTTGTATCATGAGAGCTTCTGATGCATCGAGTAGCTATAGTGGGCTCCACCAATCTTTCACTATTTACAATGCATTCCTCATATGAAAATGATGAAACGTAACATAATCATTCATATAAAAACTAGAATATAAAATTTGAATGTTGTAATCATAATCCATGAAAGATAAGAAAATATCACATCCACATTCTAACATATTATAACCATTCAAGACAATATGGATAATTTTATTATAATAAATAAACCTCAATTAAGAATAATATCTTTTAAATGATATTGACATCATAGATATTGATCATTAAATCTCTTTGATAGAAATATCATTCTTTGAGAAATCATTTAAAATCCACTCATTTATAAAGAAAGTCATTTAAAATAGAGTTATGAATCAATGTTTCCCATAACACTCTGAACCTTTTGGAAGGAAATAAAATTTTAAAACAATCATGTTCATATAAATAAATATTTAAAATCATCTTCAAGACATAGTCATTAATTAAAAATATTTAGAAAAATAAATCAATAAAAAATTTAAAATGTAGATCTTTCTAAAGATTCCCTTCCATGAAACTGTAAAATATTCATTTTGAAATCATTGTTATGAAACAAGGACATGGATGATAAAAATGTCCTAGTAAATGATTACACATAAACAATATCATATAATAATGATATTTAAGAATTTACCCTTACCTTGTACATTCCTTTGGTCGAGGGTACATTTAACCTCTTTTATAATGACCATAGTATGTTAATAAATTATAACAGAACCATATTCATATTTATGATATCATGTTAGATTCATTTATGGATTTATACTACCAATTTATTAAAAAAATTATGTTAAAATTAAATTCTGGGTAATAATCGCTTTCTTTTGGTCGGAATGGCCCGAAGGCCTTCATTTTTTATTATTATTGATAATCCACCTTTTAAGGGGTGAGGTGGAACCCTTACAAGGACCGATGACTTAGAGACAATTACATGACTCGTAGGCCTTAGAGGTAATCCCCAATAAAGGAAAATTAGTACTAATCCTCCACAAAATATGACATGATATCAGCACTCCACCTATGCAGGGCTGGTCGGCTAGCTGTCCTATGAAATGCTACAAAGGCCTGCTACGGATGGAAAATCCATACCCTCTCATTCTTTCAAATCTGGTTAGCTCTTCTCTTGTGTATGCCCATGCCCAAAATCATCATCTGAACCCTTGTTCCTTGTAGTAAAACTAGTACATCTAAAATCAAGTGGCCTAATGGCCTTTGGGTTGCCCTAAGGCATTAAGGTGGCCCGAAGGCCTTGAGAATCAACTGGCCCATGTGCATAAACGCCATTTCCATTTTCATATTTTATTTAAAACAAAGTATGTGAATGATATATATGTGAATACACACACACACACACACACATATATATATATGTATATAAGTATTTCTGGTAGCATTATTATGTAATATATTTCATACATTTAATTAATATATATTTTAATAATCATCGTTGAATGGTGAACGTGCAAATTAATCTCATTGCATCGTTGTGACGTAACCCGTACGTACACATGAGAGACAATCTCATTCTGTAGATGGTAAAACGGTGTTTAATTGGATGGTATATTATATAAACAGAATCATTAAAATTTTATATTTATTATTTAAATCATTTAAAATCATTATTATACCCATCCAAATAATGATGTGTTGAATAAAAAATTACACCCTGACATGGAGATGGTAAGCTATACTTATGCACATATGGTGACTTTACCATTCATAGGATGGATAGAATGATTAATATAGTAGTACCAATTACCTCTTCTTCAGGTTCATCCTTTTAATTTGAAAAAAATGGCTCTTTAAAATTGATTTCTGAACAATATAAGTCCTATAAGTTTATATGTGGGTTGTTCGTAATAGATTTGATTAGGTTATGTCTGGGAAAAATGGATTTGGAGGTGTGAAATTACAATAAGGTGATGTACCCTTTTATAAGAGATGTGAGGGGAACATTAGGAAAAGATGAAATATTATTTTATTATAAAATAATTTTCATTTTATAATTGCTCAAAATGAATTTATTTAAAGGATATTTCGTGGATGGATCGAAATATTCTCAACCAATCAGTTTTAGAATGGTCTAAGTTGCACATTAACCATATCTTTTAGATTTAACCCTTGGTTAAATAGTTAAACAGTTACCATGTCTACTTTATTTATTATAATAAATGGTTAATAAAAATACTATAAAATGGAAATAGAAACTCAATTGGTTCAGTAATTACATATCTATTATTATATAAGTCTTTGGGAAAAATCTTATATTTTTTGGAATATTATATCATTTAACAATATTGTATTTGTTTTTAAAACTCATTTATGTCAATTTTGACACTATTTAGTATTTTGTTTTGGTGAAAGTCACAAAAAGTAAATTACATATAATAAAATATATTAAATAAACCTTAAAAAGTCCTATTAACCTATAAAATTTTTGTATGGCATCGAAAGTCTTAATTTACATTTATTTTGATATTTATAATATAAATTTTTTGATCGTTCATTAATGAGGTAATTACTTCATCATCATTGTGTTGTAAATAAATGTAATTATATAATGAATAAAAATTATAAATAAAATTCCATGATGTAGGATATATTTTTATATTTCTTATTAATATTTATAGTAAAATTTATCTTCTGTGTGACCCTATATTGGAAATGGTTTAGTTATTAAACATTGAATTTAAAACATTTAACTCTTACTTAAATAAAATAAAATAAAAGTATTAATCTAACCCAAAAAGATTAAATGGTTATTATTTTGTTCATGAGGTTGTTTTTTGTTAAAATACAGTTATCCAATAGAATTAGGACATGTTTTACTGTATTATTAAAATTATTTTTACCCTTAATTACCTTATTTACTTTTAGACGCGGTAAATACAATTCAAAAGTTCCTATTAACCAAAAATTATTTTTATCATATTGAAGCACATTTTACTTAGTGATATAAACTGTGTATTTGTGAATTTTTAAATTCTATTAAAAGAAGCGATAAAATGACATTTTATGCAAATTTCCAAATATTCATAGAAGGTGGGTAAATGTGCCTAGAAAGTGGGTAAAAAGATGTTTAAATGGTTTAATAAAATTTTATATATCTAATATTATTATAAAATTACTAAAATGACTTAAATTTTACTCATATGTGTATTATATATCTTTTTTATGATACATTTTTAAATAAAAATAATTATTTAAATGAAAAGGTCAGTTTCTATTTACAATGTATTATTTTTCAGTCTTCATCAATAATCGATATTTTTCAGAAAAATACCGAAAATTCACCCCAAGAAAATTCTGATTTTCCGAATTAAAAAATTATGTCTATTCTAAAAAATTCAAAACATATAAGTTTTATTAATTAATTTAAAATTAATTCCCATTGTCAAAACCATAATGCATGTTTTTGAGAAGTGAAAACTATCAAAATATTGATATGTGTTTGTGTCCAATTTAAATGTAAAATTACTTCCAATGACCAACATTGGATTAAATTATAAAAATAGAAGCTAATTATACTTCAAAACCATTCAAATATATAATTTATCAATACAAATTATTTTGATTAAAAAGTTGTTTTCAATTAAAATTTAGTATTTTTCCCTAATCATCAAAGTATGAACGTTTTTAGAAAAACACTAAAAAATATATAAAAATAAATTTTAATGACCCACTTATAAAGAATAATTTAATATTACTTAATTTAATATATAAGAGTGTCAAATATTAGATTTAAAAAGGGTTCTCCATTAGAAGGTGGAAAAAACTACATTTTTTTAAAATACTTATTTTATCTAAAAAATAGAATTTTTCCATATATTATGTCTAATAAACACAAAAGATGTATTTTAAAATTATACAGTATATATTAAAAATTAAAAATTAGGGTAATAATATTTATAAACTCATTTTAAACTGGTAGTTTGATAGGTTGTGATGCGCTTGAAATATGTGTTGTGTGTATCGAATGATATTGAATTACTTAAAGTGATAACGTACTATGAAATCTTGTGGTGTTACATAGTTAAGGGAATTTAAATGATTAAAATACATATAGTAATTATTTCTCAATGAAATTAAAATATTTTCAATGGGTTTCATGAAACATTTTTTTCTAAATGGAAGCAATTTGTGTGGGTTTACATTAAAAAAACATGTGGAATTATTCTTGATGGTGATGGTACTCATGTGTGAATGATAGAGAAAACAATTCATGGGTATAAATAAGAGCCTTCACCATGGTATTCAATAATGGTTGAAATGTTGATGAAGTCAAAATTTAGTTGATTAGTGGTTAATAACATTCTATTTTTTACAGAAAAATAATATCATGTCACCCAACAAGATATTGTATAATGATGAAAATATTTTTTTTCAGTAAATAAATAAAACAATTGGGAATCAATTTATTAAGAAATGAATGAACACTTTAATATGTTATATAATATTGAGATGTATTATTATTAGCATTATAATTTGTGAATAGAATAAATTAATTTTTTATTTTAAAAAAATATATACTCTTTAGTGTCAGAGAGTATTAGTATTAAATATTTTGGAGAGGTAAATTATTCCATTTATATTGGTACTCAATTATATATAGATAATACTCGAATAAGAGAGGATTTATATGTGATCCTAATATTGATTAGAAACTATCTATATTTACGAGAATCATGATATGTTTGTTTTAATATATAATATTAACTGAATTATTCCAAAGAAATGTTAATGATTATTAAATTATAATAGTGAAGTTGGTCATTCATTATATCAATGAAACATAGAGTATGGAAAGTTGAATTGAAAATAAAAATCTATTTAGAATTATGAATATTCAAATTCTGATTAACAAGATGATTTTTGGGAATAAAATTAAATCTATTGACTAGGACACTTAATCAAAGAAGAATGTGTTGTTCGGAAAGCCACAAAAAACCACTTTCACTTTACATAATATAATTTTAGAATGTTGTAAAATAATAATCTATAAATAAAATTAAATGGATAAAAATAAATAATTAATACATGACTATGGTAGTGTTAAATAAAATATTATTGGGCATAATAATTATAGAGAAATAAACATTTCAATTAATATAGAGAAACATTCAATGTAAAGAAAATTTAAATATAAAATTACATTTAATAAAAGAGATTATGGAATTTAGATGGCATTACCCTTCTTATAGGTATCCCACAACAACTATTAATATGTTGTGTTTTCCCCAATATGCCTTCACATATTAATCTAGTTGCATGTGACTATTATTGAGTAGGAATATCACATATGATGAGTTCTCCTAAGCTAATTCACCTATATAAAAACACAAATATCCATATAGTATAAAATAATGCAGTCTAGATAATAAAATTAATCTCAATATTTGTAATACATGTGAAAAATTTAATCATCCAAAATGGAACAATTAAAATATAAATCATGGATTAATTCTAAAAAATACATACCCAACAACATAATGGAATCCAAACCAATGAAACATGATCAATGATCTCTGTAATGAAAAAATACAAACATGGAAATTCCATATGATTATCAGTACTAGTACCACTAAACATCTATTCCTCTGATACAACAGCCACTAAAGTCCCCACCAATGAGTATTAAATTTTCATAAGACATGTCATATTTAGGTATTACACTTATCCTGTGGTGAGTATAAACATTCAATGTTGGATTCCCTGAAAATTTCAATGGAATAAGTAATGTATGGGACATATAACCTAATGTTGAAAATAAGTTAATAAAAGTCCAATATACCTCGAAACAATAAAGGTAAATGATAACCCACATAGGGATGAAGAATACATACCTGTGAAAACCAAGATACTTGTTGATATCAGTGGCCCAAGGAAAAAAATTCACTCAATAATATCCTAGATCCACAAACAAAACCCATCACCATAGGAACCCAAATAATTAATAATACCCACCTGAATAAATCCCTTCTCCCCAATCAGAGTATAAAATAAGTGACTCATTCCTAATACAATGTAAACATGTTTGTGAATAGAGTACTAAACTATAATGGAGGACTCGCTACTCACTAAGTAGTATCAGTTGGATGATATATTACTAAACTCATGCGTAAAGGTGGGGATAATTTCCATTGATTGTTGTATCTAGGCCCTTTATTGGAAATCCATACATATATTTTGAAGATAGGAATCACGTTATACATAGTTCATAAGATCCCATGATGTTTAATATCATAATGTGAGAGTGGATATGAAATGATGTGAATGAATTGAAATGTTGTAGATTGGACCAAGGATGGAAGTCTGAGAAACACTACATACCTTTGGAAAATGAGTATCATGCCACATGTATTTCGTGGAGAATGACCTCTCAATGCAGGTCTAGGCTATAGTCTGAGAGTGGTTAATTTTATATTTTTCATGATAGGACACTGGATTTACGATTTTATAGTCACTACGTATCGTTTCATGTTAGGAATAAAGTCACACAGTTCATGAATGCAGGGGTGGTAGGAGACCAACACCCGAAAGAGTGATCCAATCAATGAGGTCCATAAAAATGTGTAGTTTTATGTCTTGAATGTGACATCATCCATGAGGTTTAACATAATACAGTGAGGACTCATGATATACCTATAATTTTTTTGAAACTAGGATCATGATGAAATTGACGTATGATTATATTCCATGTTTTTATATGTAATCCCTTAAATTAATAAGCACATGTGATCTGTTATAGGTGTGAGAAATAACGGATGAAAAAGGGTTCCTTTCCCTATGTAGAGAAAATTTAGGATAATAAGGGGATATTTTGCATAATGTGGTGGTTTTAACAATATATAGGGGAAATTTGTACCTACATATCTCATGGAAAATTTCAATCATTTCATACATAGTTTTAGAAAACCTGTGAAGTTTATTGACTTGTTGAATAAACATAAATCACACATCATGAAGGGAAAGTATAACTACCCTGATCTTTATTACACACTTAAAATTGATTTATTAAAAACAATTCACATGATACAACATTGAATATCTAGGGTTCTACTATCTATGGGGGTTAGTAACATTATATAATAACTTAGAACATAAAACACACAACATCATTTTTCAAAACTTCCTTTACATGAAAACTACATTTCCTCACACATAGCATTTCATGGGGTAACCTGAGGACATGCATAAGAAAAGGGTGAGATATATAGACCAGTAAGGGGTAAAATATGTCATTAAATGATGAATACAATACACGCTAGGAAATAGGTATATAAATAGAGAATAAAATTAACATGAACATGAAGGCATGATAACATAGAAATTTGGCAACAACACTAAACATTGTATTACAATGATCCAAGGATCATTGGACCTGGATCATTAGTAAAAACTCATTTCACATGAATTATATTGAGTAAACCCTCATTCCACTAGATGTATCATGATACTATTCTTTACCCAATGCATTGGAGTGTTATTAGGGAACACCCTTCTTAATCATTTCATTTTATGAAGAAGTGTGTCACATGGATCATATAAAAAGGATTCCATAAACATAAAAATTTATTCCACAACAAAAGAATGTGGAATAAATACAAGAATATATATAAACAATAAGTAAAAGTGAATAATGTTTAATATATTTGATAGATAAATTGGAAAGGTAATCACTACACAATGGATTTTTCTTGGAAAATCACGGTGCAATTTCAACAGCATGCCGACATGGCATAAGTGATCATAAAAAAGGTTGGTGAGTAAAAAGGGGTATCTCATAATATTTAAATGAAATGGATAGTAATTAAGACATATAGATACATTTCCCAACCTATGTAATGGATTTTAGATTCATAATATAAAAAGAAGTGATTGAATGTAAATGAGGACAGAGAAATCTATTACAGAATTTCAGCATGGTAACAGGTGTACAAGGAAGAAATTAATGAGAGAGAAAGGGGTCTCTCATCATTCAAAAATATGTATGGAAGTATGTGGGAGGTGAAAAACTATACCCTAACATTTTTAATAGAAAATAAAGGGGTGTAATAATATAAATAAATTTAGACAAAATTGAGAAAGGAAGAAATCCCTTACGAAATTTTTCAATGGAAACAGGTATACATGGGAGGCATTAATGAAAGAGAAAGGGGTATATAATCATTAAAAAATAAGTAGAGATGTATGGGGGAGGTGGGAAATCATAAAAACATTTTTAATCTAAATTAAAAGGGCATAAAATATAATTATATTTTTCCAAAATTTAGAAAGGAAGAAATACCTTAAATGGAATTTTGATCCCAAAGGTTTGGGAGGGGCTTGAAAGAGGCTTAATAAAAGATTGGGGAGCCTTTTTAGGATTATATAGATAATATTTAAGGGGATGGTCAGGCACCCAAGGCATTTAGTGAAGAGGAAGTGAGAGATTTGGTTGGTTTATATAGGAATGGAGAGGTAATTATTTATTATTTAGGTTTGGGTCACCTCACATTAAACTAAATCAAATCACAATACTATCAAATTGTTTTTTTCTAATGTTTTATTCCTAAGGGGAGTGGGAAAAAATATTTTATAAGGATAATGGCCGAACTTATTATAAAAAATTAGGGTTTCTTATGTGGAGGTGAGTCACACTCTCAATGAAATCAATTTTAAAATAAATAAAACAAAACTGAAATCACATTATTTTAATGTTAAATCATATATTGGAAGAAAATAATATTTATATTATTTTATTACATCACTATTGGGTCATTATGATGTCATAAAATAGATTAAATATTTAAACGGTATTTACTTTTTAAACAAAAATTCAACATTCTTAGAAAATTATGAAAAATTCACCATTGGATAATTTCGAAATCTTGATTCCTAAAATAATATTCATTTTATCTAAATAATTTTCTAAATATGTGAATTTTTTCTTTTATAATATAAAATGACATTTATCAAAAATTCATTGGTTTTGACAAATATAGCTATCATACCTTAATAAATATTACATTTTATTCTTAAAAAATATATGATCATTTATATTTAATAAAAATTAATTTACTAATAATATTTTTAAAAAATATTATTTAATTCAAAAATATATTAATTTATTGAAATATATTTAATAGTTGAATATTAACTAAAAATACTATTTGTGCTTTAAAAACTATTTAAAATGTGACTAAAATGAAATGAGTGTTTATTAGTTTCTAAATAAAAAATTAATTCAAAAAAAACATAGTTCTAAGGTCTTGTTACATAACCCCTTATAAAACCCTCATAAGACCGATGGGTAAGGTGTGCAATGGTGACAGACTCTTGGGGTGGCTCTGATAACATCACTCGAGTGGTATTCTCTACCAACGTAAAATTCTCCCATATTTAGTTCTTTTTGAGCATAACATGTTGAAGCATAGCATGGTATTGCTCAAAATATATTCCAAATGACGCCACCACATTTTTGAGACCTGGAAAATGGGATTCTTACAGGGTAATTCTACTTGATGAGGTCATCACTTCCTTTGTATGAATAGATTTTATTTGCTAAATCCCTGTATTTATAGTAATCATGTGATCACTATTCAATGGCTATATTAGCTATGGTAACAATTCATAATAGAATTTCGAAATCCAAAAACATAAAACCAAGGAAGTTCATATTTTATATAACCATTTTCCATAATATGACATTTAATTAGATCAAGAGGAATTGTCATTGAGAAATGTTTGGGCTGTCACAATCTTCTTCCCTGATGAAATTTTACCCTCAAAATTTTGTTTTACATTCTATTCTGAAAATAGCTGTGGGTATATTTCCTTCACTGCCTCCTCCAGTTAGCATGTTTTCTCTTCATAGCTATGGTTTTTCCATAGTACCTAGATCGGGTGGGTATTCTTGTTACGTAGAACATTATATCTAAAATCTATGATCATTAATGGATTCTCCTCATAAAAAAGTTCATCCTATAACTATACTATCTCTGATGAGAGTACATGTGAAGAGTCTAGTATGTACTTACTAAAGAGGGATACATGAAATACATCATTTACTTTGGCCATGGTACGTGGAAGTGCTAGTCGATAGGCCAAAACCACAACATGATCAATAATCACAAAGGGGATAATGTACCTAAGACTTAACTTCTCTTTATTTCAAAATATCATGATCATCTTACATAGAGATATGTGTAGAAATATCATTTATCCAAATTTGAAATCACAGTCTCATTGAAAATTATCTGCATAATTCGTATGTTGACATTGGGATGCATTGATATGTTGTTGAGTGGTTTTCACCTTATCCAGCATTTCTTCAACCCATTCAAGTCCTAGCAGCTTACACTCACCAACATGATCCCAATGCACCATTGTTATGGACGTTTTCCCATAAAGGGCATTATATTGTTCCATTAAAATGCTCGAGTGGAAATTGTTAATGTATGAGAATACAAATAGTAGATTATGTTGGTCCCATCATCATTTGATGTCCATAGAACATGATATTAACATATCTTCCGGTGTCTGAATAGTTCGCTCATATTGGCCTTCATTTTGAGGATTAAAGGATGTACTGAAGTTCATTTCATTGCTATATCATGTAGGAGACTTTTCTAGAAATTTTATGTGAATCTAATATCATGATTAGATATAATAGATAGTGGTACTCCATGCAGACTTACCACTTCTTTAATGTGAATCTGTGCAATTTGATCAAATGGGAAGTCCTCTCAAATCATGATAAAGTGATATGTCTTCATAAGAAGATCCAAAATGACCCATATATAATTGTTTCCTCTCGATGTACTTGGAAATCAAGTGACAATGTCCATGGTAATTTTCTCCCACATCCATGTTGGTATGGGTTGTTATTACATCATCCCCTTAGACTATTTCCTATCGACCTTCACTTGATGACATACCAGGAACATTGATGTATATTTTGAAATACCCATTTTCATAGTGTCACAACAAAAGTTATCTCGGATATCCAAATACATCATTGTGCTCCATGGGTGAATATAAAAGGTTGATCTATGTGTGTCTTTTGGAAGCTCCTTCTTTATCTATGGACCAGACAGTACATATAATTGTGACCGAAATCTAAAAATTCCATCCTTATTATCCATCAACCATGAGGATTTTCCATTTCTGATAGCTTCCAAATTTTCATAAATTTCTCATCCTTTCTTTCATAATCCTTTAGTTTCATTATGAGGGATGGTTAAACACTCATTTGAGAAAGTATTGATGATGTTCCTCTCTTAATGATTCCCATGCCAATCCTCTACATATCTAAGAAGTTTAGATCCTTTTTAATTCTCATCATTGATAACGATGAAGGATCATTTCTCATTAGAGAATCTACCTCCTTTTTTCCATACTGAGATGGTAGAGTATTGAGGAGTCATAATCCTTGATGAGTTCTATACATATTTATAGAATAATATTAATCTCTTTTTATTGTTAATATATTTTTGAGGCTTTTCTGATCAGTATGTATCTCACACTTTTCCCCATAGAGATAATGTTTCTTAATTTTCAAGGAAAAGATAATGGCCTCCAACTCCAAGTCATGTGTGGGATAGTTTTTCTCATGTATTTTCAGATGACTTGAGGCATAGGCTATCATTATTTTATTATGCATCTACACACAACCAATACCCTTCTTCTAAGAATCACCAAATATAAAAAAGTATTACAATCATGGGTAATGTGAGCATGGGCACAATGATAAGCCTCATTTTCATCCCCTTGCAGCTTTCTTTTCTTTCATCACTCCAAGAAAACATTACACACTTTCGAGTTAGCTTGGTAAGAGTGTGGGAATGTCATGAAAAATTTCTGACCAATCTATGATAATACCCAGCTAACCCCAGGAAGCTATAAATATTCATCACCGATGTTGGCCTCATCCATCCCTCAATTATAGTTGTGATGGATGGATCCACAGATATTCCAATGCTTGTGATGATATAACTCAATAATGAGACTTCCTTCAACTAGAACTCCCACATCCTGTAGTTTGCATAGATCTTCTCCTTTCTCAAGGTCTCTAGTATAGTTCATAAATGCTCCTCATGCTCCTCTATAGTTTAAGAGTATACTATAATAACATCTATAAAGACTGCCAAAAATTTGTTGAGGTAATCTCTAAATACTCTATTTATCATGTCCATGATGATTTCTACAACATTAGTGACTCATAAAGGCATTACTATGAATTCATAGTGCCTATACCTTATACGAAAAGATGCCTTGGGGATATCCCCCTTATTCACCCATACATGGTAATAGCCCACCCGCAAATCCACCTTGGATATGTATTGTGCTCCATGTAGCAGATCAAACAATTCATCAATTCAGGGAAGAGGATGCCTGTTATATATAGTGATTTTGTTAATCTCACACTAATCAATGCAAAGGTGCATTGACCCATCCTTATTATAGACAAAGAGGACTTGTGCACCCTATGGTGAAGCACTTGGGAATATAAAACATTTATCCAAACTCTTCTATAGTAGTTTAATTAGCTACTCAAGCTCTACCAAAATCCATTCTATATGGAGTCTTGGATATTTTAAATGCCCCAAATATATCATCAGTTAAGAATTAAACATCTCCTATAAGAGGAAGACTTGGAAATTCCTCGGGAAGCACTTCATTGAATTCCCTCACTATTGGCATGTCTTCATGGATGTTTGCTTCCTTGGACTCATGCATTTGATCTATATACACATTCTAATATGGCAGTAATATCCATGCTTGAGATGATGGTGCTAAAGATGATTCATTTTTCACCATTCACTTGTATAGAATTGGGGGTTGATTCTTGACATGGAGAGTTATTTTCCTCTCATTGATATTTATGTTTTCTCTATATAAGTAAATTCAATCCATGACGAGAATTGCATCAAATGTTACCAGAGGTAGTATGAAGAGGTTCGTGGGGAAGTTCAATCCACAAATTATTACATGGGAGGAGTAATATTCATGGGAGGCAATTATTTAACTATTTTAGGTACTCACCAACATCTATACATCCATGATCTCTGGGGGAGTTAGGATTTTTATACTAGTATTTCGGGATACAAAATCATGCATAGAACCATAATAAAAAATTGTTAGCTATTATTGAATGAATAACTAGTGTACTTTTCCCCACATTGTTTTTGAGGTTCATATTGGTAGTAGTTATGGAAAAAAGCATGATATTTCTACCATGGAGGTTGTTGGTTGCCTCCGAAACCCCTTGGCTTGGGGCACTGATTTCAAAGGTGCTATGTTTCATTGAATATGAAGCAATGAACAACCCATTGAATTTCAAAAAGAACATTTCTCTCCTCTGTCATTGCCACGAGGATTTCTTGTTAGCAGTTAATGGATATCTGCCCTTCTCCTCCACACCTAAAGCATTTCCTCATCCCCTTCAGGAAATTTTTGGGTTGCTTGCTTCCTCACCATTGGAAAGTAGGGTGATAGATTTTCTTTGGACCATTGGATTTATCAATTTGACTACCGGAATTGATTCCAACTTATACATTTTATCCCCAATATACCCATGAGAACCTCTGATCTCCATTTCGACCTTGAGGAAAAATTCAAAAATTTCCTCATAGCTTTCAAAGTCATGGATCTCTAGGGATTTTTGCAGTTTGGGTTTAATCCCACCATAGAAGTTTTCAACCATTCATTCGAGGGTAACGACAATGCCAGAGTCATATCATCCGAGCCTTGTAAAATTTAACTCAAACACTCTAATGGATTCCTCATCTTTTTTCCTTGAGTTCATGGAAGTCCATTTCCATATTAAGTTGGAGGGTGTATGGAAAATATTTATTGAAAAACATTTACATGAAATACTTCCATTCCAACGCATCGATCTCCTTGGCAGGCTTCATATTTTTAATCAATTTCTACCATTGATCAACTTCACTATCCATAATATAAGTAGTCAAAATAACACTCTCTTGTTCATAACATTGTAGTATGGAGAATATCTATTCAATGGAGTTGATCCTTTTTTTCAGAAATTTAGGGATCAAATTATCCCTTAAATGAAGGAGATTGCTGTCTCATGAAGCTCTCGATTGCGACTTGTTCTTTCTGGGACAACAGGGGGGTTGAACATTATTCTTTAACCTTGTTTCTATTAAAATATTTAATTAACATATAGAGTATCATGAAGACGTTTGTGGTTCCTACTCTCATTGGATTGGCCATCTCATTAGAACAATCATCACATTGATTTTGACATTGGTTGTTAGCCTGAGTCCTCATATTATCAGCCATTGGCTGGAATAAAAGGATAGATAGGGGTAACACATGAAGGGTATTCCTAGGACAAAAAACGGATGACTTATAAATAAAATTTATTTCCTTAACATTTTAATCTATAGGCCTAAATCTATGTCATCCATGATCTACATTATAACATATATTAATAGGGATATCTTTGTATTCTCCTAATAATGGTTCATTCTACGCTTCTGAATTTTCTAAAGAATATCCCTTGAGAGTTTCATAACCAAGAGTATAGCAAGGCATGTTGTCGTGTACTCGGATACCCCCAGTCAAGCCCAAAACTCATTATCTGAGTTTTCTCTCCTAGGTACATCTAGGCCAAAACAACCTCTACCTACTCGTATCTAGATAGGAATGTATTTTCATGATAACCACTTACTCAATACTCCAAAAAACTTAGAGATTTTATTTATATACTTAGTCTTATCCCTATGTCTTTCACTATGGTTTCTTAATTATAATTCAAAAAATAACTAAACATATCCTCTGATACCAAATATTACAACACTTCTCTTTATTACACACTTAAACCTGATTTATTACCTAAAATTATCTTTTTACAACATATAATACTGATATTTCTTGTGTAGTGGGGGCTTAAAAAAATTACATAACATCAGACATCATAAAACACACAACATTATTATTGAAAACATTGTTTAATTGACCACTACATTCCCTCTTACTTAGCATTGCATGGGGTAACCTAAGGGAATGAATAAGAAAAGGGTGGGTTATAAATATCATTATAGGAGAAAACAATTCATAACATGATGAATAAAATACATGTTAGTCGATAGGCATATCAATGGAGAATAAAATAAACATGAACATAAAGGCATGATGACATGGAAATGTGGCAACAACACTTAAAATGGTATTAGCATTAGCCTAGGATCATAGAACATAGAGCATGAGTAAAAGATCAATGAAGTTTAATTATCATGATTAAACTATAATTTCACATTACATATGCTGATAATAAACATTACCCACTGCATTGGAGCACTATTAGGGCATTCCCTTCTAAATCATTTCATTTTATGCATAAGTGATCCACATGGATACTATAAAATGGATTCATTAAACATTAAAATTTATTCAACTATAAAATAATTTGGAATAAATACATGAAGCAATATAATCAATATGTAAATGTTCATAAATGTGAATACATTTGAATAATAAATTGGCATGGTATTCACAACACAATGACACTGTCTTTGAAAATCGTGGTTCCCTTTCTGCAGCATAACGATGTGACATAAGAGTTTATGAAAATATATTTTGACTGAGAAAGGGGTATCTAATCATATTTACATGAAATTGATACTGAGGGGGTCATATAGATACATTTCCCAACCTATGTAATGAATTATAGATGCCTAATATATAATAAGTTCTAGAATGTAAAAGAGGAGAGAGAAATCACTTGCAGAATTTCAGAATGGCATCATGTGTACATGGAATTCATTAATGGGAGTGAAATGGGTCACTCATCATAAAAGCATAAGGCGTGAAGTATTGTGGAGGTTAGAAACCATACCACAAAATTTTTATTTTAAAAAAAGTTAGTAACAACATAAAAAAGTTAGAAAAATTTAAGAAAGGAAGACATCCCATATAGAATTTCAGCATAGTAACTGTTATACTTGGGAGGCATTAAAGAGAGATAAATGGTTCTATCATCATTCAAAAATAATGAGTCCAATATAGGGTAGGTAAAAAATCATACCACAACATTTTTCAATTGAAAATTAAATGGCATAACAACATAATGATATTTGGACAAAAATGAGAATGGAAGAAATCCCTTACATGGATGTGTGATCCCAAAGGCTTGGGAGGAGCTTGATAGAGGATTATTGAGATAATGGGGTGCCTTGGGAGGATTCTAGAGAGATGAGGGCTGGATTAGGTCGATCTCAAAAGGCATTGAGTGAATATGAAGTGGTAGATTGCATTGGTCTGTATAAAAAAGGATAGGGAATTCTTTATTATTTAGGTTTGGGTCACCGCCCATTAAACTAATCCAAACCAAAAACTAGACCATGGCTTTTTCACATGGTTTTTGAATAGGAGGAATAGAAAATAGTATTTTATATGGCCAATGGTTGAACATCTTAATATAATAGGGTTTCTTATGTGTAGGTGAGTCACACACTCAAGAAAATCAATTTAAAAAGATAAATTTATTTATATTTATTGGACGGTCCACTAATGCTTTGTAAAATAAATCAGACAAAACTAAAATAACATTATTTTAATGTTAAATAATATATTGGCAGAACATAATTTTTATATTATTTTATTGTATCACTATTCGGTCATTATGATGTCATAATACACATTATATATTTAAACAGTATTTATTTTTTACCAAAAAAATCATCTGTCTCAGAAAATTTTAAAAAATTCACCATTGGATAAATTCAAGGTCCTAGTTCCAAAAATAAAATTCATTTTATCTAGATAATTTACTAAACATTCGATTTATTACTTTTAAAATAAAAACTGACATTTATCAAAAATTCATGGGGTTAGACAAAAATGGATTTCAAACCATAATAGATATTACAATTGTATTCCTAAAAATTATACGATCATTTATATTTAATAAAAAGTAGTTAATTAATAATATTTTATTAATATATTATTTAAATAAAAAATCCATTAATTTATTAAAATAAATTTATTCGTTGAATATTAAATGAAAATACTATTTGTTATTTTAAATTTATTTAAAAAGTAACAATAATAAAAATGAATGTATATTAATTATTATATTAAAAAATGAAAATAATCATAGTTCTATGGTCTTGTTACCTAACCTCTTAAAATACCTACATAATACTAATGTGTAAGGTTTGTGATGATGACAATCTCTTGGTGTGGCTATGATAACATCACTCAGGTGGTAATCTCTATCAACTTCCACTTCTCCAATAGGAGGTTCTGTTTGACCATATCATGTTGAGACGCGGCATAGGCTTGGTCAAGAGCGAAGCCCAATGTTTCCACCTCCTTTCCGAGCTCTAAATAATGAGCTTCGTATGGGGAAGTCTACTGGATGATGCTATTGCATTATTTTTCTGAGTAAATTGGATTTGTTAAATACCCATATTTATATTAATCATGTGATCGCTACTTAAAGGCTATATTTACAATGGTAAAAAAATTTAATGGTATTTTGAAATCCCAAATGATAATTAAATTGAAGTTCATTTTTTTATATAACCATTTTTTATAATATAAAATCTAATTAGATCAAGTTGAATTTTCATTGATAAATTTTTTGGTCATTATTGTAACGACCCAATCTTTTTGAGTAGTATATTAACATACTCTTATTGATTTAATAAGATGTTAATGGTTAATGCAGAAAGAGGAGTCGATGGCTTCATCCAGTAGACTCAACCCTTATGAAGCCCACTTATCAGAGCTTGGGAAGGAGGTAGCATCTGTGGGCTTCGCTTTGGACCAAGCCCAATCTGAGCTCCAGCGTGTCAAGCTTGAACGAAAACGCTTGCAGGAGAAGTTCAAGTTAGTGGAGATTGCTACTAGGGCAATGTTATCTGAGCCTCCCTCAGATTCTCTCACCATATCACACCTTACACTTAGGTCTTATGCCAGTGTTATAAGGGGCTATGTGATGAGACCCTAGTTTCCTTGTGTAATCCTCTCGGGTGAATAAATTGAGATTTCTTCCTTTAGTGATGTTTGTGAAATTTCAAATGCCTAGATAATTTTAGAATGTATTTTATTGATGAATTTTGAAAAAGGGATATTTTGAAATATTTATGTAAACCCTAAATAACTAATGATGTGTAATGATTTTCAAAAAATGGTCTTCTACAAAAGTGTTCATTAAGGAATATGGAGTCTAATAAGATCAACTTAATTTTTGATGAATAGTAAATTATGAATAGTGATTTTACGCTTAGGATTAGTAATGTGACCAAATGGATTAGTAATTTTCACTTAAAGAAAGTTTTAGTATAATTTAGACACCTTGGTTATGTAATGTGATTCAATAAAATGGGTAAATAACGGTTTCATAAATTATTAATCAAGTATTAGTTTTTTCGGATGAATAGTGTTTTTTTTATTAAAAATTTAATTAAAAATAATTAGAAAATTATTTTTATAAAAATGACTTTATTTTTGAACTCAGAGCATCGATATTATGTTAAGGTAATTTTTGGGGATTTTTCTGAAAAAAATGAATTTTCGATGAATAGTGTTTTTATTTAAAAATTAAATTAAAAATATTTAGAAAAATATTTTTATAAAATGGAGTTCATTTTTGAAATCATAGCATTGATATTTGGTTAAGGTGAAATTTTGGGATTATTCTGAGAAAGTTGAATTTTCAGTGAATAGTAAAAATACCGTTTTAGGGTTTCGGTATGTTTAATGACATCATAATGATGTCATGATGATGTCATGAGATATTTTGAGGGTTGGCCGGCCAAGGGTGATGAATTATTGTTTTGGGGGCCCCATGTGGCCTAACTCCATGATAAATGCCAAGGGAGAGCCCATGGGTTTGAGAAAAGCACATGTGAGGTGTCCTTTGGCCATTAATGCTTTGTCCCCTCACTTTCCCTATAAATACCCACCCTTTCCTCCCTTGGTTTTCACTCCCAACTCTTCCCCAACGAAGTTCTGGTCTTCTTACCTTCCAAAGAGTCCTCCCAAGGTGCCCCAAGCCCTCAAGGTCCAATCCTTTGAGTTTCAAGAGTCACATTTTAAGGTAAGGGATCCGACCCCTCTCTTTCTTTTCATGAAATCTCTTTTATGTCATTCCTATTATGCTCCATGTTTTTATGTGAGAGGATGTTCTTTTATATTCCTCTTACTGCCCTTTCATGTTTATATGATGAGAGATCCCCTCTTACTCTCATCATTTCGTTTTATGAAAGTTTAAGTGACGCCGTTAGGCTGCCGAATTTTTAAGGGATTCTTTCACCCTTCTCATTTTCCAAGTTCAATTTTCATGTCAAGTCTTTCAAGTTCCTTTTTATTATGTTGGGGTATGATCTCTATATCAATCATACTGATCTCTTATGATCATATGATGAGGGAGCCTTTTTGATCTTGTCAAATCATTTTCTTTTGAAGTTAAGTGACGCCGTAAGGCTGCCGAATTTTCATAAGAGAAATCTAATCTTTTTCCTTCCATGTTTTTCATTTCAAATGGTATGTCCCTAAAATTTCGTTACCATGTCCATATGTCCTTCTTATTCTTTCACCCTACTGTTTTATGGATCATTTATGAGTGGGTGACCCATGTCCCCTCTCATTTCAATGTTTTCTAAAACCCCGAAACTTAGCCGTTATGCTGCAGAATTTTTCCCTCAAAATGCCTCTCTCTTTTCTCAAAAATTATTTTATGTTATAAAGTGAATACTCAAAGATCTTATTACTACAAGGGTATTCACATATATATCAAAATGTTCCATTTTAAATTCTGGGATTTACATACATGAGACCCGCTTTCCCTTTCTGTGGGTTTAAAGTGACGTAAAGATCATGTCTTTAAAGCATTTTTTAAAACGTTATGATTATGAAATGAAACCCATTTATTTTATGCTATGTGGGTTATTTATGAAATGTTTGATGATGATATATGTGGCTCACATGATAATAAAGGCAAATTTAAGGGTGCACCCTGATAGCGCTCCAATGCATTGGGTAATGATGTAACCACTAGAGATTACAATTTTCACGATACCTTGGTGAATAACCTTGGTAATTTTCAAATGACACCTTGGGGATGGACCTTGGTGACATGTTCATGATTGTCTATGTTAAATGATGTAGCCACATCTTCAAGTTATGAAAAATGTTATTTTTATTATGAAATGCCTCATGATTTCTTCCTCATGCCTTAAAGTTCTTTTCATGTCCTTATTGAAGTATCTCATGTTCACATGTAAAATGTTCCTCTTGTTTCCCTTACTGGGCCTTCTGCTCACCCTTTCTTTTGATGTATGTCCCCAGGTTATGAGATGCAGTAATGAACCTAGAATGAACATAAGGAGACGCCTTGCAAGTGTTTAAGAAGAATGTTTTATGTTTTCTTTTTTATGTATTATGATCCTTGTTTCCAAGACACTAAACCTTAACGATCCTCAGATTTGTGTAATGTAATGAAAGTTTTTGTTATAAAATGGCGGGATGTCATAGTTGGTATCAAAGGATGGTTTAGTTATTTGTGGAAATTAGGATATAAAAACTTTAGGAAGAACCCTATAGAAAAGTTTAAATATAGGAAAACTTCCTGGTATTTTGGTAAGTATTAAGTAAGTGGTGTATCAAACAAATACATCCCTGTCTGGATACGAGCAGGTAGAGGCGGCTCTGGCACAGATGTACATAGGGGTAAAACCCGAAAACACCGCTTTGAGCTAGACTCGAACGGAAACTGGTGCACGATAACGGGCCTTGCTGCACTCTTGGTTACGACACTCCCGGGGGATATGTTTGGTTAATCACATGCTTTTTATGAATCATTATGAAGGAATTATAGAGAACTATAATTGTCTAAGCACGAAGTCTTAGTTAAAAGATTCATAAATGAAATAAGTTTCTCACTAAGGTTTTATTATTTTAGAAAATGGCGGGCAATAGGAGAAACCGTGCCGATGGTGACCGCAATGCACCATGTGCTGACGGCCCTCTGATGGAAGCCGGAATGGAAACATTCATGCGGATGATGAACCAACTGACTCAAGTTATGAGTAATAACTTGAATCAAGCTGAGAGGCCGACCTCACCACGAAGGGAACAACTTTCTGTTGAGTCCTTCATGCGTCAATGACCGCCAACATTCAGTGGATCTACTGACCCATTGGTTGCGGAACAATGGATAAGCTCCATTGAAAAGATCTTTTCTGTACTTCATTGTTCGGAACAAGAAAAAGTCACCCTTGCTGTTTACCGCCTAGAGGGAGAAGCTGATCAGTGGTGGTCACTGATCAAAAACACGAAGCCACGAGGAGAGATGGAAGCTATGGAGTGGGAAGAATTTCGGGGAATTTTCTTTAACAAGTATTTCCCTCGTTCCATGAGAACGAAAATGGAGAAAGAGTTTCTCGAGCTGAAGCAGAAGGAGAACGAATCTGTCGGAAGCTATGAGATGAACTTTACAAGGCTTTCCCGTTATACCTCAAGCTTTGTCATGGACCCTAATGGGAAGGTTGATAGATTCGTTGGCGGACTACGACCACATCTGCGGAATAATCTAGCCAACAGGGACTACGATAGCTATGAAGAAATAGTTCGAAGTGCTATGAAAGTTGAACTAGAGTTTGGGGAGACACAGTGGTCTCACAAATCTAATGAGAAGAAGAGAACTCTAGAACCGAGCCTGGGAAGAAGTTTTGATCAGGAAAGAGGTGGAAAGCATATGCAACATGCCACATGCAATAAATGTGGGAAGAAGCATCCGGGGAACTGCTTGATCGGAAGTGGCAAGTGCTATAGGTGTGGAAAAGAAGGCCATATTTCTCGAAATTGTCGTGGTGATGTGAAGCCTCAACTTCCCAACACTAACGACAGAGGAAAGATGGTTCTGGCCCTACCCGAAGTCACATGCTTCAAGTGTGGACAGCTTGGGCACTTTGCTAATCAATGTCCAAATCCGAGGGCGGTGGAGGGGAATCACCATCAACCTCAGCAGAGGCCAAGGGAGCAAGGTCGTGCTTTCGCTATCACAACAACTGAAGTTGAAGTTCCGAACGATGTGGTAGCAGGTACTCTTGTTGTCCTCTCAAAACTATCAAGTGCTTTATTTGATTCTGGTTCTACGCATTCCTTTATTTCTTCCAAGTTTGCAAAGAATATAGAATCAATCCCCGAATTGCTTGAGGTAGAGTTGTCAGTCAAGACTCCAAGTGGGATTATCCATGCATCAACAGTGTTTAGAGACTCTAGTGTTTACTTTGGTGAGCACAATCTTATCGCAAATCTAGTAGTCATCCCCATGATGGAATTCGACGTTATACTAGGGATGGACTGGCTCTCAAAGTATAATGCTAAGATCAAATGCAGAAGTAAGGAAATCTCAGTAGTCTTGAATGAACGACCTACAGTTATCTTCCGAGGAGAGATATCCCGAACTGATCCCTATCTAGAAGAACCTCCTATAGCTTTCTTTATGGAGTTAATCGGTGATGAGGAAGAAGGGAAAGGGAGCATACAAATTGAAGATGTTCCGATTGTTCAGGAATACATGGATGTATTTCCTGAGGAGTTACCTGGACCTCCCCCAGAAAGAGAGGTAGAGTTCTCCATTGAACTCGTACCTGGGTCTCAACCGATATCAAAGACTCCGTATAGAATGGCAAATGTGGAGCTAGAGGAGCTAAAGAAACAACTCCAAGACTTGTTGGAGAAGGGGTTTATCCGACCGAGTGTGTCTCCTTGGGGAGCACCAGTTCTCTTTGTGAAGAAGAAGGATGGATCAATGCGGCTATGCATTGATTATAGAGAACTGAACGGGATCACAGTGAAGAACAGATACCCTCTTCCAAGAATTGATGATTTATTTGACCAACTTCGTGGGGCTCAATTCTTCTCTAAGATTGACCTTCGATCTGGTTATCATCAACTGAGGGTGAAGAAGGAAGATATTCCAAAGACTGCCTTCCGATCAAGATATGGCCATTATGAGTTTACTGTTATGCCCTTCGGCTTGACTAATGCTCCTGCTATTTTCATGGATTTGATGAATAGAGTCTTTAAGGACTACCTTGATAACTTTGTGGTAGTTTTTATTGATGATATTTTGATATATTCAAAAAGTCGTGAGGAGCATGAAAATCATCTGAGGGTTATTTTGAAAACTCTACGGAAGGAGAGGCTCTTTGGGAAGTTCAGCAAGTGTGAGTTTTGGTTACAACAAGTGGCTTTCTTGGGGCACATCGTAACCAATGAAGGTATCTCGGTTGACCCTGCAAAGACAATGGTTGTGGAGGAGTGGCCTCAACCCACAACAGTAACTGAGATTCGTAGTTTCCTTGGTTTAGCGGGATATTATAGGAGGTTTGTGAAAAAAATTTCACGGCTTTCTAATCCACTAACTATGTTGACTCGAAAAGGGGTTAAGTTCATCTGGACAAAGGAATGCGAGGAAAGTTTCCAAGAGCTGAAGAAGAGATTGGATACTGCACCGGTGTTAACACTACCCTCTATCGGAGAAGGATTCGTTATTTTTAGCGATGCATCTCTGAAAGGGCTTGGATGCGTCCTCATGCAAAATGACAAAGTAATTGCTTTTGCATCTCGACAGTTGAAGATTCATGAGCAGAATTATCCTACGCATGATCTAGAGCTGGCGGAAGTTGTTTTTGCTCTAAAGATATGGAGGCACTATCTTTATGGGGAGAAATGTGATATATACACTGACCACCAAAGTCTAAAGTATATTTTCACTCAGAAAGAATTGAACATGAGACAAAGGAGATGGTTGGAGCTTATTAAAGACTATGATTGTTCAATTCATTATCACCCTGGTAGAGCAAACAAAGTCGCGGATGCGTTAAGCAGGAAAGATCCTGTTGTTCTGGCAACAATGAGGATCCTGGGAGATCCCTTGTTTAAAGATCTAGTAAAACTGGACATGGGAATTATAAGGAAAGGGACATCATCAACCCTATCCCAAATGATTTCTCAACCTTCATTACTAGAGAAGATCAAGAAGGCTCAAAAAGAAGATCCTTTGCTGCAGGAGAAGTTCGAGGCTGTAAAGGATGGGAAGTTCCCTGATTTCAATATTGATCAAGAAGGTGTATTGAAATTTCGTACAAGACTATGTGTTCCATCTATTCCGGAGATAAAGAAAGAACTGATGGATGAAGCTCATAGCTCTACTTTCTCTATACATCCGGGAAGCACTAAGATGTATAGAGACCTTCGTGATCATTATTTGTGGGATAACATGAAGAGGGAGATTGCCGATTACACTACAAGGTGCCTGGTGTGTCAGCAAGTAAAGGCAGAAAGACAACTTCCTAAGGGGGTATTACAACCGCTACCCATACCAGTATGGAAGTGGGATAATATCACCATGGACTTTGTAACTGGTCTCCCAAAAACATCCAAAGGAAACAATGCGATATGGGTTATTGTGGACCGTCTCACCAAGACAGCCCATTTTATCTCTATTCGGGAAGATTTCTCTCTGGATCAGCTTGCCAAGATATACGTGAAGGAAGTGGTAAGGCTGCATGGGGTACCACTATCCATCGTATCTGATCGTGACCCAAGATTCACATCAAAATTCTGGAGAAGTCTTCAGCATGCTCTGAATACTGAATTGAATTTTAGTACGGCCTATCATCCTCAAACTGATGGCCAATCTGAAAGGACTATTCAGACACTCGAAGACATGTTGAGATTATGCTCAATGGAATTTAAAGGTGGATGGGATCAACACCTCCCATTAGTGGAGTTCTCTTATAACAACAGCTTCCATGCGAGTATTCAGATGGCACCCTATGAAGCTCTGTATGGAAAGCGGTGTAGAACTCCTACTTGTTGGGATGAAACTGGTGAGAGGAAGCTTCTTGGGCCTAATCTCGTGCAAGAGATGACAGAACAGGTTCATGCCATCCAACAACACATAAAGGCTGCTCAGAGTCGGCAGAAGAGCTATGCTGACAATCGTCGAAGGGACTTGGAGTTTGGTGTTGGTGACAAAGTCTTCCTTCGAATTTCTCCATGGAAGAGAGTCATGCGGTTTGGGAAGAAAGGGAAGCTCAGCCCTAGGTACATTGGCCCCTATGAAATCCTTGATCGCATAGGAGCAGTGGCCTATCGTCTAGCACTTCCACCGAACCTAGATCAAGTTCATGATGTCTTCCATGTATCTCTCTTGAGGAAGTACATATCCGACCCTTCGCATGTACTGAACCCAGAGGTGGTACAACTTGAACATGACCTCTCTTATGAGGAGCAGCCAGTGGAGATCTTGGACCGTAGAGACAAGGTTCTACGAAACAAGACTACCCACCTTGTGAAAGTGTTGTGGAGGAATCATAAATATGAAGAGGCGACTTGGGAGCCTGAGGAAACAATGAAGCAAAAGTACCCTCACCTTTTCGACTAGGCCTCAAGTGTAAATTTCGGGGACGAAATTTCTTAAGGGGGGAAGAATGTAACGACCCAATCTTTTTGAGTAGTATATTAACATACTCTTATTGATTTAATAAGATGTTAATGGTTAATGCAGAAAGAGGAGTCGATGGCTTCATCCAGTAGACTCAACCCTTATGAAGCCCACTTATCAGAGCTTGGGAAGGAGGTGGCATCTGTGGGCTTCGCTTTGGACCAAGCCCAATCCGAGCTCCAGCGTGTCAAGCTTGAACGAAAACGCTTGCAGGAGAAGTTCAAGTTAGTGGAGATTGCTACTAGGGCAATGTTATCTGAGCCTCCCTCAGATTCTCTCACCATATCACACCTTACACTTAGGTCTTATGCCAGTGTTATAAGGGGCTATGTGATGAGACCCTAGTTTCCTTGTGTAATCCTCTCGGGTGAATAAATTGAGATTTCTTCCTTTAGTGATGTTTGTGAAATTTCAAATGCCTAGATAATTTTAGAATATATTTTATTGATGAATTTTGAAAAAGGGATATTTTGAAATATTTATGTAAACCCTAAATAACTAATGATGTGTAATGATTTTCAAAAAATGGTCTTCTACAAAAGTGTTCATTAAGGAATTTGGAGTCTAATAAGATCAACTTAATTTTTGATGAATAGTAAATTATGAATAGTGATTTTACACTTAGGATTAGTAATGTGACCAAATGGATTAGTAATTTTCACTTAAAGAAAGTTTTAGTATAATTTAGACACCTTGGTTAAGTAATGTGATTCAATAAAATGGGTAAATTACGGTTTCATAAATTATTAATCAAGTATTAGTTTTTTCGGATGAATAGTGTTTTTTTTATTAAAAATTTAATTAAAAATAATTAGAAAATTATTTTTATAAAAATGACTTTATTTTTGAACTCAGAGCATCAATATTATGTTAAGGTAATTTTTGGGGATTTTTCTGAAAAAAATGAATTTTCGATGAATAGTGTTTTTATTTAAAAATTAAATTAAAAATATTTAGAAAAATATTTTTATAAAATGGAGTTCATTTTTGAAATCATAGCATTGATATTTGGTTAAGGTGAAATTTTGGGATTATTCTGAGAAAGTTGAATTTTCAGTGAATAGTAAAAATACCGTTTTAGGGTTTCGGTATGTTTAATGACATCATAATGATGTCATGATGATGTCATGAGATCTTTTGAGGGTTGGCCGGCCAAGGGTGATGAATTATTGTTTTGGGGGCCCCATGTGGCCTAACTCCATGATAAATGCCAAGGGAGAGCCCATGGGTTTGAGAAAAGCACATGTGAGGTGTCCTTTGGCCATCAATGCTTTGTCCCCTCACTTTCCCTATAAATACCCACCCTTTCCTCCCTTGGTTTTCACTCCCAACTCTTCCCCAACGAAGTTCTGGTCTTCTTACCTTCCAAAGAGTCCTCCCAAGGTGCCCCAAGCCCTCAAGGTCCAATCCTTTGAGTTTCAAGAGTCACATTTTAAGGTAAGGGATCCGACCCCTCTCTTTCTTTTCATGAAATCTCTTTTATGTCATTCCTATTATGCTCCATGTTTTTATGTGAGAGGATGTTCTTTTATATTACTCTTACTGCCCTTTCATGTTTATATGATGATAGATCCCCTCTTACTCTCATCATTTCGTTTTATGAAAGTTTAAGTGACGCCGTTAGGCTGCCGAATTTTTAAGGGATTCTTTCACCCTTCTCATTTTTCAAGTTCAATTTTCATGTCAAGTCTTTCAAGTTCCTTTTTATTATGTTGGGGTATGATCTCTATATCAATCATACTGATCTCTTATGATCATATGATGAGGGACCCTTTTTGATCTTGTCAAATCATTTTCTTTTGAAGTTAAGTGACGCCGTAAGGCTGCCGAATTTTCATAAGAGAAATCTAATCTTTTTCCTTCCATGTTTTTCATTTCAAATGGTATGTCCCTAAAATTTCGTTACCATGTCCATATGTCCTTCTTATTCTTTCACCCTACTGTTTTATGGATCATTTATGAGTGGGTGACCCATGTCCCCTCTCATTTCAATGTTTTCTAAAACCCCGAAACTTAGCCGTTATGCTGCAGAATTTTTCCCTCAAAATGCCTCTCTCTTTTCTCAAAAATTATTTTATGTTATAAAGTGAATACTCAAAGATCTTATTACTACAAGGGTATTCACATATATATCAAAATGTTCCATTTTAAATTCTGGGATTTACATACATGAGACCCGCTTTCCCTTTCCGTGGGTTTAAAGTGACGTAAAGATCATGTCTTTAAAGCAGTTTTTAAAACGTTATGATTATGAAATGAAAACCATTTATTTTATGCTATGTGGGTTATTTATGAAATGTTTGATGATGATATATGTGGCTCACATGATAATAAAGGCAAATTTAAGGGTGCGCCCTGATAGCGCTCCAATGCATTGGGTAATGATGTAACCACTAGAGATTACAATTTTCACGATACCTTGGTGAATAACCTTGGTAATTTTCAAATGACACCTTGGGGATGGACCTTGGTGATATGTTCATGATTGTCTATGTTAAATGATGTAGCCACATCTTCAAGTTATGAAAAATGTTATTTTTATTATGAAATGCCTCATGATTTCTTCCTCATGCCTTAAAGTTCTTTTCATGTCCTTATTGAAGTATCTCATGTTCACATGTAAAATGTTCCTCTTGTTTCCCTTACTGGGCCTTCTGCTCACCCTTTCTTTTGATGTATGTCCCCAGGTTATGAGATGCAGTAATGAACCTAGAATGAACATAAGGAGACGCCTTGCAAGTGTTTAAGAAGAATGTTTTATGTTTTCTTTTTTATGTATTATGATCCTTGTTTCCAAGACACTAAACCTTAACGATCCTCAGATTTGTGTAATGTAATGAAAGTTTTTGTTATAAAATGGCGGGATGTCATAATTATAGAAGGGAATACCATGTTTTGGGCCATAACTAGAGGTTTGGGAATTCCTATGTATTATATAATGGAAGGAATCAAGCCATTCTTAGTTCTTGAGAAACTGTGTTGTTTGACATCATGTGGCAAGGACGTCATTCGTTTTTTCATAATGTCTTCTTGTAATGATGTGGGATGTTGTGAATTATAATGTATTATATTTAGGACTTATCCATCTTGTTTAATGTCATGTGGTCAGGTTGATATTATATAGTACAATTTCATGTAACCGTGAATAACTCATAAAAATTAACATCATTTAACTAGTACAATGCTCAAACATTTTAACACCATGTAATAAGTATGAATCTAATATAGTTTAATATCATGTAACTAGGAAAAAGAACATGCATTTTACCACTGTGAAACTAGGATGAAATTCATATAGTTAAACATCATATAACTATTGTTAATTTTTAGTACATACACTAATGTTTATGCCCATGATATGATAGTTATGGAATGTATTTGGTTGAAAAACCTCACATTGTTAATGGGTGTAACATGCTCCCCATCCATTTTGGATAATGAGTAATCTCTATATTCAAAGGCCTTATGTTTGATATATGGTCTTCTCCATTAGGATTCTGTTTTAATAGGATTCTTGCCTAGTTATCACTACCAAAAATTTAACATGAAGTAATGAAATGAGGGAAACATTATTATTAAAGGCTCATGTGATCCGATTATAAAAGACTTCAAGGTCTTGAAATGTATGAAACCTTTTGTGAATGACCTAGCCTAATTCAACCAGATTCTTTTGTGATTTCTCTTCAACTAAGAGCTATCCCCAAATGTCTATTCATAGTGAAGGGAACTTGACCTCTATGGGTATAATTGATTTGGTCCCATACACCAATGAATATATATATTCATGTGTGGTAGTAAATGTGTATGTATAGTAGGCCCATACCACATGGGAGAGAATGTATGGATAAGACATCTTATCCTTGTTCATCATTTTATGAATAATATTTGATATAGTCTTTTTGAAGGAATCTGTCTATCACTTTTATCATAGCATGATTGAATGATGGGTATTTTTACTTGATATTGTGCTCCTCATACAATCTCTTCAACTCTATATAATAGATTTTGGAGTTGTTTTCTATCAATATTGTGGGAGGGACTCTAAACCTAGTGATGATATTGGAAATTATGATGTTGATGTTGTGCTTCATCCTAAATTCTGTTCGGGGTATTTCTTCATTCCATTTGGAAATTAGTCCGTGGAAATAATGATATACTCAAACTACATAGATATGTTAGGGGGATATAGCCCCCACGAAATCCATTTACCCATATAGAAAATGGTCCAAAATTTTTAGCTATATATATATATTTAGAGAGTAGAGGGATGAAGTTTTCATTGATTTGGAATGCTTGACATTTCATGATGAATTACAGACAGTCTTGTTTCATGGAATTCCAGTAGTACCACAACCACCTAATTTTGTGGAAGATCGTAGTCCCAGATTGAAAAGCACCATAAGAACTCACATGGGCTTATTCCATTATATTGGGAATCTCTCATTTGAATACGCATATAAGGAAGAATCTAAAAATTAATGTCTTTATTATGAATTTTTTCTCATTTTTACCATCCCATATGGTAACACATCCTTCTTGACAATGAATTGATTCCCTTTTAGACCAGTCTATTGGGAGAGTCTCATTGTGAAGATAACTAATTATGGGATCCATCCACCTAAGAATTGACATTTGTTAATCATGTTCATGGGAGGTGTTGAATAGAATGTTTTCTATCATATAACATATAACTATTGAAGTTAACATTCATCGAAGTGTGATACAAAATATTGCTTCCTCCTGAACAATGTCATCTAAGACAATGGTTGTATAGGCAGTGCTTCTGCATAAGAATTCTATTATTAGGGAACTCGGTGCAATGTGAGATCAAAAGTGAACTATTCATATGTCCCCAAACATAGACAGTAAGAGGGAAATGTTCTTCATTTTTTGATATAATCTCCATTTATCTTATATTTATCTAGTTCTAAATACCATTTGATATTTAGGTAGTCCATTAACTATTGTATGTATAGTTCCTTCCCAGTGTTGAGGTCATAGAATTCTACATCATAATTTGTGATTCCTTAATAATATGAGAAATAATAGGGATATTATTATTTTTTAGGGGAAATAAATTCAATCCCTAGACCATCCTAATTAAGCATTGAGTATTCCATCCATTTTACTAATAGAAAATTAAGAGTAACCATAAAAATACATCTCCCGTGTCAGTGGAGTTTCATGTGCATGGAAGACCTCCTCAAATAAAATCTCTAGGCCTAATTGTATATTTCCTGGGCCGGGATTTGTTGTGAAAAGTAAGGTAGGGCATTCCATTTCACCAATTTTTATGATACACACTGAGTGTCGTATTACTACATAATGATCTCTCATCAGACCAATAACCTAGTCAGCAAAGGGAAATGATAGATTTACTTGATTAGATCAATATGAGAGACTAGACAGACATCATGCTGCTTCATGTAATGCCTCATATTTTTTACTACCAATATGAGTTTATGATAGTTATTCTTGACATCTTTGTATCATACATCCTTACTTATCATTGTTAGGATTAGTTAGTAGATAATTTTCATTCTCCATGCAACATTTTTCTATGATAAGAGGTATCCCAGTGAGTTTTCCCGAGAATCTATATATAATATGAGTATCCTCCCTTACATTGGATGTATTATAATGGGTGGGTGTTGGATATAATACATGAGGATTTCGAAGGCTTCTTGGAAATAATCTCCATATTTATAGTTTATTCCATTCCTTATTTTTCTAGTGAAGGGTATATCTCATTTATCCTAGTTTTAGACGAGTAACAAAATGTATGAGAGGTTAATTGGTACCCCCCAATTTCAATGATATTTCGTAGGAGTGAAATTTCAAATATATCACAAGCCTTCTCTTGGTCAACCTTGATATTGGAGTGGCATGCCACAAAGCCAAGGAATATCCCTAATCTAACCCCAAAAGTGAAATTTCGTGTATTAATCTTCATATGTTGATATCATTGCTTGTTGAATACTATCTATATATTAATGAAGTGCTCACATCACTGTCTATATATAACCACTAGTTCATCGACATATCATTCGACTATCATTCCTCAGAATGGATTGAAATATATGATGCATGGAGCTTTAATATTTATCACCAATGTTCATTATCCAATAGGAAATTACCAGATATAACAAAATCCCTTGAGGTTCTCTAATTAAAAAGGATTTTTCATCATCATTGCCCATCTTTATCTGATTCTACCCCTAATACCCATCCATGTTGAAAATGCCTTGGAAGCCAACTATTTCATCCATCACGATTTATTCCATTGGTAAAGGGGAATCATCATTTTGGGTGTTCAGATTATGATATATGAATTCAATGAAGAATTTAACATTCCCATTCATTTAAAAAATTTGAATGATGATGGAAGTCCATCTTGGATATATCACTTCTTGAACAAAGGTGGATTTGATAAACATGTCGAATTCTACCTCTATATTTGGGGCATGATTGGGATGAAAACTCTAGGATACCTACATGAAGAGTCAATTCTCAGGAGGTATTAAAAGACGGTGTATACCAAAATTTTGATCTAGTTCAGGAATTTTTATATTGTTCCAAGAGATCAAGTATTTGTTCTACTTTATAAATGTGATGTACATCTATTTCTCATTGAGGGCAATGATGACACTAATCAGTGAATGTTGTAGATATTCTTCTGTATTCATATTTATCTATCTAAGATCAACGATGGTGGTAGAAACACCTTCCTAAAAAGTAGGATATGTGTCTTAAAGTTCATTCTCATATTCCTCCCATTCATAGTCTTTTGAGACAATTTAGGTGAAGATTGAAATCTGGGGGCTTGTGCATCAATATTAAGGTGGTAGAGGCTAGGACAAGAGACATTGGAATCCCCTTATACGTGAATAGTTTCAGATAGGTTTCAATGTTGATTTTATTTTACACAATCACTATGGATATGAGGGTCTTGGACTACTGGGGTCGATTCTATCACCTCATCATGATTTATGGGGAACATATAGTCACTATTGAGTATACTCCATAGATTTATAGGCATGTTCCCAAAGCCTTTTGAGACTGAAAAATATGTATCATAATCCTTTATTGTTTTTTTACTACAATATTTTAGTAATCTAATTCATCATTGGTAGATCTACAGGTATCTATGGGGGAATTTTTTCCTTTTTTACTCCAACATTTCCATTAATGCAATACTAAAAAAACACATGGATTGATGAAGTTACAACCAATTTGTTGTGGATCCATGTTATTCCATGATGAAAATTTTGTGCACTATCTTGCTAGATAACCATAAAGTCAGGGTCAGATGTGAGCTCCCCACAATGATCCTCGAGCATCATATTCATGAGATTTCATTTCTTATGCATATCAAATCCATGAATGATCAACTTTGTGGGAGAGAAATCTCTATCCCCATATCCCCAACATCAGAGGGTTTGATTTTGTATGAGGTAGATCTAAAAACCATCATCAATCAGTTCCCTTTGGATGTCAACATTATTGAGTCTTCCTAAAACATATGGTGTTTTTATGTTCTTTATAAGGTTCTCTTCTTGATTTTGAGAAGTGTGCAAGATGGAGACATGAAATTCTGTTGACATAGTCTCCACTTGATAAACCATGGCTGTACTGACATCCGTTTAAAATTTCTATGGACTCAAGCGGACTCATTGATGTTCCAAACTCTATTATTTTGAATTATTGAGTTCATAAAGGGTTTAGATGATCATTATGACAAACCGAAACAATGTTAGAACATCATACTATTATTCCAGAGGTCAGTGCTTCCCAATGTGGTGATGCTCTAGGACTTGTGGAATTATCGCTAAAAACATTGAGATAGAAAAGCATTATTCATGTGTGGTGGATTAGGGGGTATCTGCTACCAGCAACACCTATTTTCCCAAACATCTCAAGTTCATGGGTTGATCATATAATCGAACACCCACATGGTGATCATGCAATACATTTGGGTGAGGATGACCACTAGATGGTTCTGTCATACCTCCATGCCACTTTTGAGAATTCATGAATGCTTTCTTATGATTATAAAGTGTATATATGTTATCTATGTAGACATGACCAAAATATTAGGACTGATCATGACCGGGTTATCCCATATGTCCTCAGTTCCAATGCATGTGGCTAATTGTTACCCAGATATATGTAGTGAACTCATACTCCAAGGAATATTCATCTGTAAAGGAGGGGTTATCCATGTTTATCATATTTTCTGAACCAATATTTTCTCGTCCTCTAATTAGGATTCTATTTCTTGGGGTGGTACCCATGATTTATATGTTACAGGGAATTAATCTACAAGAGTCAGAGATTGTGTTGGAGTAGAATAAGACTCAACCACTTCAGTTTAAACCTACTTTTGGTGGTCACACCCACATTTGGGAGTTATATTTGATATTTCCTCATTATGTGCTAGATCAATCATGGATCTCCATAACTGTGCTCTTAGGGTACCATGATATTGATCAAAAATTTCTTGATTCATCTAGTTTCCAAACATTATCACATGGCTATCAAGGATATTCTTCCAACCATCATCCTCTTTTGACCATGAAATGGTTTTGTAAGACACTTTCTCTAAAAAGTTATATAACACCACTTTTATAGAATTGTCCATTCCATGAAAGATGAATTTGTAGATGAATATGTCTAAGATATTAAGAACCATTATTCTATGGAATGTGTATTATTCGGGATAGTTGGTGAGGTTGAATACATAGTGCTTCCTATGATATGGAAGTGTGAGAAACTTATTGACTATGGATACCATGAAATAACCATAGATTTGTTCATTTTTTTTGAATGATTATGATTTATTTATCTATTCTTTAAAAACTCAGCAATCCTAATTTATCTATTCTTATACTTGAGTGTGATACTATGTTTTTTGTTACTCAACAAGATGTTCTCGGCTGTTCGCGGCCTGCCTGTGTGATCGAAAAGCCACTCCTACTTTCTTGAGAGTGAGCACTTTTGAATATATTTTTCCATGACTATTACCCTATCCAATAGTAATGATTTATGTTTTTTTTATGTTTTTTTGAATGGTTTCTTCAAGACATTTCTTCATTTTAGTGAAATCACAAAACCCTCCTAGATAAATCATTTGTTTCAACGGTGTGTGTAACAATTCCCAAATAATTCCATCATAGAATTATAGATGTTTATTATATTAGATAGGGATGATATGAAAATTTCATAAACCTTTCTACCATTCTATGAAACCAAACACCCTCTCATCGATGCATTGTTTTCAATTCTCCTGGTCGACAATCGACTCTTTCCATAGTGTGGAACAAAACTGATACAGGAACTAAAAAAGAACATCTTACCATCCGGGAATTAGTCCAGATGGAAGGTTGCTTTACCATACAAAGGCTTTTTCATTTAGATTCTATACAAATCAACTCAGCTTTGTCACCAACTATGATCTCAATAAACATTCATCATCACATATTAGGATACAAAGAATGTGAGATTCTATTTAGGGTCACCTACATCATCAGTGGATGTGAAGGTATAATTGAAGAAATTTGGGGGAGGTAGAGTATCATACATCCATTTATAACATGGGATATTTTCAGGATGTACAGGTTCACATTACCCTTCTGTTGTATCCATTCTAGAAACCAGGGACTGGGTGACATTAAGAAGATCCATGGGAACTGATATCTAAGAAAATATGACATATATAGGGAGTGAGTGGGGCTTGATGAGGTGGCCCTTGTTTTTTCTCTTACTGATCCTCTATTTGTCCGTGGAAAGAATAATTTCCCTGATGATAGAGTTCATGTTTACAAAATGGTGGGATGATGATGCCCACCTGGATTATTTCCTATATGTATCTCCTCATGGAATAATTTGAGATTTTTTTATTTCACTCTCATATATTGATTGTAATTATACAAGGGATGAGACATCATCTCTTTTAGGTAGTGATAGGGATGTAGTTGTACCTTTCCATTTTAATTTTCTTGTTTTCTGATATGGAGGCTGAAACATGGTTATCATAGGTACCAAATTTTGGAGGCTTCTTTGGATCCGGGCGCATGCATCCTCATTTAGTGCATCTGAATAGCCCTCCTCCAAGGGTATGTTTCCTTTGATGTGTCCCCCTTCATTTTCATCTTAATATAAAATATCTATCATGACTATCATGATGATAATTACATATTCATATATAGAATTGATGGTTTCTCTATTACATTCGATGCAATAGGATGATTCTAAATTTCCATTATTAGGGTCAATATTTGACCACTTTTCCATATTGAGTTGTTTTTATTTATAAACCCAATAGGGACTAATCATCTTCACTATATTCTTTTCCATTCTTGGTTTAAAAATAGGTAATTTCTGGTAGTATTTTCCATGATTTTCAAATGGGACACTAGCAATATAAGTTTTTCTTATAGTGGGAGAAGAATATGACACACTGATCATTAATATATACCTCCCAACCTGAAGAAGAAGGACTCTCTTTGTGATGAATATGATGATCATAATGCCCAAAGTTATGTGATGTGGGGGTTATTTTGGGAAACAATTGGCATTAGTTGACCCTTCTGTGGAGGGTATAATGATTCTAGTTGAGGATTTCATGATTCCAAATATAGAGTTGAAATATAATTTTCCCTAACCATGAGGGATGAGTTTGATGTATATTAATCATTTATTTTATCAGGAACCTCTTAGGGGATGGAAAAAATGAAGTTGGTAATTGAGATATAAATTACCCCAACCCAATGGGGTGGTTTCAATTTGTAGCTGTTTCCCTTGTGTCTCAAATCCTATCAAGAATTGCATATCTGAGGGGTGGATTTGGTGGTAGATAATACCTAGGTATGGTGAGTTAGGTCTTTTCTAGATGGATAATATGGAATCATCTTCTATATATTGTTTTATGTGGCACAGTTTGGCACCCATAGGATAGTGGTGAAATGGAATCTCGTTCTAAAAATCATTATTCATGTAAAATATTAGGGTTGATTAAAACAATTTCCATCATGTTATAAATTCATCCTAATTTCATTTAGGGTCCCAGTTTAATGTTTTATTGGTGGCCCTCTAAATATGTTTTTTTGATTCCTATGAATCGTTTGAGTTCTGGAATTCGGTTGCAGTGACCGAATGACCATAGTGATATCAAGTCCCACGATTTATGTAGAACATATGAAATTATAATATGTTATATCTTATGGTTTATATTGTTCCTTGGGCATGAAAAAGGGTAATCCTCCATATCGTTTCCATCCTAGAATACAGATACATGATGTGGCTTCAGAGATAAGCTTCCAATTTTTTGTGATGAAATGGTGGAAATAATGTTACATGTTATTCCTATACTTTTCATGATTTAGATCCTAGGCCATGGATATTTCATCCAGGTATAGCTGATAACATAGTATCGTTATGGTCTTGAGGTGACCCTCTTATCTTGAAGAAGGGAGTTTCCTTTCCTTCAGTCAATGAAGAGTTGCCCCAATATTTTGGCATCAATATTTCTTACAACCCTTTTCTACCTCATCTTGGATTTCATAGTTAAAAGTGGCAAGGGGATAGAACCTGATCGTGAAATTGTTTTCATCCATCTTTATCCATATGTTAATGTGACCACTCTCCCCTAGAAAATATTTTGGGAGAAATATTATATTACGATGCATCTATTTTTAATAATTATGTGGTTTTTTAGCGTTGTATCTGGTTGAAATTTTTGGTTACTCACTTTTCCTATAAAATTATTTTTTTATAAAATACTTTTTTGTTAGTTTATGAAAGGGGGTGATTAACTTGTTTGTGAGATATATCAATGTGGGGAGGATGAACATTGTGTATTTTATGTGTAGATTATATATTATCCATATCCCCACGACCATGAGGAAGTCTACGATGATAATGATCATATTCGAAATCAATGGAAGAGTTTACAGAACCATGTGGTGTTTACATTGTGTCTCAGATGACCTCAATGACAATGACATTGAGAATACTAGAAACATAGGCCATGTTCTGCATCATGGTCAAAATATGATGACATGACTTTTGGAAATGTGTATTAATATGATCCTTTTATATGTAGGTGGTCGGAACATTTTCATAACTGTTTGGTGCTATAGTAATATGAGTCTACTACTAAAAAGAGTCTATGATATTCTTATTATCTATATCATTTTTTATTGGAATATGATCATATACCACTTCTTGTGTCATTATAATTTATTTAACCTTGGTCTGGATGAGAGTATGATCCCAATACTGAGCCATTGGGAAATGTTTTTCGTCTATATTTGTAATTATATGATCATGAACTGAGGCTTGTGCCACTCTCCCAAGTTTATCCCCAATTAGAACAAGAATAGAATCCTAATTCGAATATGCCTTCCCCACCCAAATATGTCATCCGAACTCTAGAATGGGAGAAGTGATATGAGACTCTTCTATATTTCCATGGTTTGATGATGGTGAATCCATTCATTGGCCAAAGTAATAATATGTGCATAGATTTAGTGATCTTCTTGAATGCTAGGCATATTCACGGATTGGAATATGAGAATGTCATAAGAATTGTATCATTCTTACATGATTATGCCTAACCAGAAATGGGATATATGCCGAATTCTAAGCTATTAGAGTATACTAATAGACTTATTTGACATGAATATGATCCCATCATAAGGCATGTTCCCCACTCCCTTGGTGATCCCTAACTAGAATGTAAATATGATCTAGATCTAGGGCTTTTGGAAAAGCTGTCAGACATCTTATAAATGCATGTTACATTATCTTGAGTCATGTGCCTCTCACCCCTAGGGAGCCCAGATTAGATTAAGAGTATATAAAACATTGATTCCTCAACCTTTATCTGAACACGCTGATAATCCACTTGGAGGGGAGAAATAATGATTAATTTCTCTAGAATAGCCACATTTTAATTATAATTAGGGTGTATAACTATCCAAGAAATAGGTATAGAAATATGATATAAACCCTTTATCTACAACTGTTTTAAAATTTTCCAATTGATTTTTTCAATTTTTGTTAATATATATTTTCATTTTTGGAAGGTGTGTGTAGGAATAAATGCTGGAACATGTTCAATTTAAATTTTACATGGGAGGATATTTTGATTGATATAAGGTTATGCACTATTTTTTCTACTACATTTTTCGATGAAATATGTCAATGGACTGAATTCAAAGATATAGGAATATGTGACTACCACATGACTAATACAAAAATATGCCTGCATAATTTTTCTCAGTGAGAAGGTATATAATACAACTTACTGGTTGTGACTAGAATATGATAGTCAACACCATTAGTGAGAAAGGGGTTATGATCCCTGTCCTGGATATCCAACACCTTCCCCAACCGATGAAAATTACATTTTTCCGTGAATGGTGTATGTTGTAGTAGTTTGTTGGGGCGTACCATCAGTAATAAAATTGGTGGGTAGTGGTGGGATGAGGCCCATGACAGTGGTTTATTGGAGCTGTCCTAGGTGTCCCCTAAACTGGACAAGAGACTTATTTTTATTCTTTTTCTACCATTATTTTGTATTAATTGTTGAATTTGTTTCACTAAAATGATATGATCCAGATGTCTTTGGTTGTTGCCATGAGGTCCATTGGGTTAGCTATAGATTCCCCTAAAATATATAGACTCACTAGTTTTAGTGATTGGAGAACATTATGGGAAACATCCAAGGTAAATACTTTAAAACATCAACAGAACTCTAGATGATATTGTTTCCAACTAAACATTGGTGTTTTTATGAAGGTGATGTTGTTTTTTTTACAAATGATAGTTTAATTCTTGGTTGATTTACCAAGGTGATCACAATATTAAATAGATATTATCATGGTTCAGGAAATTTTCAATCAGAGTAGTATTTGTAGACCTTATGACAGTGAGGAACAAGGTCTCCAATTTGTTCAATAACATTGGCATCATGAACTCAATTTGATATAAAAAGTTAACCGAGTTTTACTTTTATTCCCAATCTGGATATTCATACTATTTGAACATGTCAAATCATAGATGGAATTATTTCATGAGAACCCTGATCATCGAGGATTGGCTATAACATCATCCTGGCGTGCTACTTTTTTTGTATGGAATGAAAAACAATGTGTCCCGATGAAATATTATTCTATCATTTGGGAGATTCACATTAGGTCGATCATTTTTGTTTGGGTATGGTGTGAAAAAAAAGTCCCAATGTAAATAACCAATAATTTTTTTCTTTCATATATTCCTTTTGGGTTCACTATATCATTTATTATTTGGTAGAGATGATTGAGGAGACCCTCACTATAATGGGTCTAGTTGGCATAATGGCTGATTATGGGGGGGGGGGCTCATTTCTTGTATATTCATTAACATCAAGTCACCATTTTCATTGTTAAGGGAAACTCCCTTGGGATATTTCATCCATAAATGGGTTCATATCTACATTCCTAAGGTAGGAGTCCAATTGAGGATTCAGACCCAATATTGATTATGGGTTCGCATTATTTGAGAATATGCGAGGTCAAGGTCATCTCACCTTTTTGAGGAGGATTGTTGCCTATGATGGGACACTCTTAATGATTTCATATATATTTGAAAATTTATTCCTAATTCTGATATGGGACCAGTTACCCTAAAAAATTACTATAGGTTAGTCCTCTTTATATAACATAAATTGGATCTCACTGATAAACCGTGGAAAGGGGACTCATTAGTGAATCCACCTATATGTATCCAGTATTCATCATCAAATTCTAGGTAACAGGTATCTTCTTATATAAAAAACCATTCAATATGATACTTTGGAATTTTATGCCATGCTAGGATGAGATTATTATTATAATGAGATGATTGATACCTTATGAGGTATCCTTCATATAATGTTTATTATAGGAATCAAAACACACATTTATCATTAAAATCGTGGAGATTAATGATCCAGTAGATATTAAGAATATGTGGGCTCTGAGGAACTAGATTTAACGTTGAGCCCTAAGGATACATTCTATATATCTTGGTTATAGAAGGAATTGATGTTATCAATGATTGATCACCCCACAGGACTGGCCCCATGGTAGATCCCCATATGTGTGATGGTGTTTATATCATCCCACTCTTCATGTATTATATAAAGGGATTTCCCTATATGGTGGAAATTCATGATTCCAATTAGGTACTCATTGCACCACCCTAATCCCATGTGAGCTACATTTGTTTAGAAAACAAAGTAATGACATGTGATTAGCCTCATAGAAAATTGATTTGTGTTATGTGATTGAAATAACATTGGGATGTTTAATAGGGATCTCAAGACTCAAAGATATATCGTGTGTATCCTAATTATTCCATTAATTAGATTCATCATTGTTCAATTTATTTCTTTGTACAATGAAAGATGTGGTAGAGTGATGATCCCATGGATATTAATGGGAACCTATGGTCGAAATTTTGTATAAATTGGTATTATATTAAAACAGATGTTTATTTTTTCTCAAGACTTAGGATATAATCTTACATATTATAGTAATCATAGGAATCAAATTTCTCATAGTTTATTATATCATGGATTACACACTAGTGATTCCATTATATGTTGGGAATATCAAATTATGAAACATATTTGGGAAGACACAGAGACATTTCCTTTTGGATAGGGCTTAAACAACAATGGTGAAAGAAGTTATTAATCCATAGAATTACAAACTCAAACTGTCCTGAATTCCTACCATTATACATGGATTGTTTTCTCAGTATTCCATTATTGCATGTTATACATGTGGGAGAGTGACTTCGTGACATTTACAAAGGCAATTTCTTGATCCATTTTATGTGTATATGGGACTTTTCATAATATGGATGGAATAACTAAATAATTTCCCATGATTAGAGATGACTGGTCTGGAGGACATCACCTTACTGGGAACGTTTGTCCTGGGGTGGCATTGCAAGACCTGAATTGTTTTCCTAGAGGGTGTCGCATGATCCAAATGACATTCCCATGTTTCATCACGAGTGCTAGCTAACACACATTGAGGGATCAGTGGGAGTCAATGTTACATTCCATAGAGAGGATCATATATCTTGTATAACATATAAGGATTCCTTCAAGAAATTAATAATGCTTCCTTAGAGGGAATCCTATGGGCCAGTTGATACGATCAGGTGCTACCCTAAGACTCAGCTATCATGAATGTGTTTTGTTAGATGACTTAGGGAACATTACTGAAGAATGTCAAAATGTTTGGATGTCGAGCATGTAATCCATCATGAATCTATAGTATCATTCCATGGGGGTCTCAATGAAACATTCATTGATATGTTCCAGAGAACATCACATTATTTAAACAATATTCCAAAGGGATTTCATGAGATATGAGTTACATTCCCTAGTGTTTTCTATGTTCTAAATGGATCATCTGAAGCACATGATGATCATTATATCTGTTGTCTGCTTATGATTCTCACACTTAGTCATTGTTCCAGACATTATATAGTTAATTAATTTGATTTATTAAAAGTTATATTATGTTAAGTTTCACATGATCTAGATGATGTTTGGGAAGTTCCTCACAAGTCATGTCAAAAGTCCATCTCAGGATCTATTGGTGATCATGTGAAGTTATTTATTCCTGGAACATGATCAATTCAGTTTTTCACCATTATCATACCTAATTGAAGACTTGTCTATCATGAGATCTATCACTGAGATAAATCCTCTCTAGCGTTAGATAATCAAGGGACATCTTCTCATCCGGATCATCATTCTCATCATTGTGGGGACATGCAGTTGTGATCATCATGCATTTGTCCTGAAGGGGTGGGGAATTTATAGGGATCTACATACCTATAATTCACTAGTTTTCACAATGCGTACACAGTGAATCTAGGCTACAGTTTCCAAAAATCTTTTAAATAACACATATTTACAGGTTTCAGTCATGAATCGCTCTAAGGCCATAACCTGATTTTCAATGGCCGCTATTCCCACACATCAACACCTCCTTTTTTGGATTATATACAATAAATGGGTACTTTTGAATCATGTGTGTTTGAATAATGACTTCTATATTTATATATTGTCACACCATGGAGCCTTTCTGAGACTATGACAACGGAAGAGAGGCATTCACTTGATGCTCAAATCAATTTCCAGTTGATTTTGTTAGATCATGCTGTAAAAACCCGTGACACATTGTAAGAATTTTATTACAATGATTGTATCTCACCTCCACCGTAAATTATTTCCTTTGTTTATGTTAAAATGGTTGGGATGTTTGTGAGGGAGATTGATTATTATTGAAGACAAAATATCTAATTCTTAGTGATGTGTCACGTGACCAATAATGGTCCCATAGAGGTGTGTGATCACTTCATGGACAAATCCATCCATTTTTCATTGCGGAGAAAAATGGGGAGTGTGAGGAATACTAGACATACCTATGGCCCTTATCATGATGAGGATGACAATCCGAAGAACTTTTTCATGATGATACATGTATGTCATAGAGATCTTACAGTAGATGGACGACCTCTAGGGCTCTGTCAGATGTCTTTGAGCACTATAAGAGACTCCTACCTATCCAACCATTATTTCATTTTACATATTCTACAAAGTCTCTGAGGAATCATGTGCTTTATTTTATGTTTATGAGAATAAAAATTATCTCCATTGGTGATCTATCAGTTGATTTTTTTCAGTTGCAAAATGATCTCACCTATTGGATATTTCCATTTATTTTCAATGGACATTTAGATGTTTGGTCACGCATTAACCAGTCAATTATTTGTGCATCCTGGGGTAGCTTATCTGGATGACACCACTTCTCCACTTGTTATTTGAGGAACTATTACAAGATAAGAAGGTCTTTTCAAGAAGTTATATATGGGATACACTCCTGGAAATGTGATTCACATGATTCCTTCGTGTGACCATATTTTGGTCACTAGATAATCTATCCTTTGCAGGCTCATGAAATTCATGGGTACTGGCCACCTTCTTCTTTTTCTTTTCAAGGGAAAATAATACCAACAAATAGTTATTTATTCCCTTGAGAAATTGTTGATTCCAATTTGGTGGGTATCAATATATGGGATTCAGATGTTATATTAAAACTAGAAACTCAGGGCATAATTTTGTGGTAGGCCTTGATCATGATAGGATGGGATAAATCAAGAAAATAACTAAAAATAGTATAGTTAATCCTTAATGTCTCCCTAAAATAATACATGGTCTCAAAAAAATTATTTTATCTAATATGTCAAGGTCATTTTATTCCAAAAATCTTCACCATAAGATGCATGTCCCTCTAAAAGACATCATGAATCCTCGAATAATGTCATCATATAATAAAAGCTCCACAATATGACAGTGCTAAAAATAGATGAACCAAGGAACCATCCTCCATGAATTCTATGAATGACCTGATCAGCTTAAACCAATGAAAAAAAAATGTAAAATAGTACATCAGAGTAAAAATTCATTAGAAAAGTTTAAATATTGAAAATAAAATGTTTTTACATTTTCAGAATCATCTATACTGGCCTTCACAGAAAGACATGATCTCACCAATCCAAAATCGTTATTTATCTTTGAAATATTGTGGCACTCAAATATGATTTCTTATACCCCAATTTCGTGAAACTTATTCAATCCATGATACAAAAAACTAATAATCACCATCATCTCCAACTAGAATATTCAGACTACAACTATGCGATCTAATCTATTACACACTACAGTAATATTAAATCTCATCTCTAACTCCACCTCACTTTCTGTAACTTTCTATTGATACCTCCGATATCCAAAATATACACATCAATAGGATGGAATGGTCTATTCCATTACATTAGTTAACTTGAAAATGGTTATCATCAATAAGAATCAAAACCAAACACAAAAGAAAAACAACTACCACTAATACACCCTAGTCAATACTTATACTCGAGTCTCATTCCAATAACAAACAACAATTCAACATAAAAAGTAATCTTTATAAAATAAGCACAAAAAATTAATATGAATAATTTCATTTGAAAATAAAAAAATTCATCATTAAAAATCATTGAAAAAAAATTGTCAAACTTGAATTGAATATGTGTATAACATTCCTATGTATATTACATGAAAAATAATGCCTACACTAAATGGGAACTAATGGAATGATAATCACATGAACCACCTTCTCTCAATGATTGTGGATCTCAATCAACCACTCATAAAATTTCATGTCATCCTCTACAACTAACTCTCCCCCATAATGCATATTAGAGTCTTCGTGGATATATCAAGGATGTGGTAAAACATGGAATACATCATGGATTTGTTGTAACTATAGCACTCTACAACCCCTAAAATGTACAGTTTAAACCTTGATAAATTCCACCTATCTTCAAAACAAATATTTTCTATGATAAGGGAAACCCTCATAAGAAAAAAATCCTTTTACTATGAACTACATAGACATCTTTCCCTAACCACAATAAGACTTTATAATGTCTTTCAATGTATTTATTCATTCTGAAATCATTTGTACATTTTTATTATATAATTTCTCCACATTTGATCTGAAAACCACTAATCTCCAACGTCAGTCTAGAATAATAGATAACTATAAGGATAACCATACACAATTTCAAGAATAGTTGTAATGACCAAAAGTTTCATTAATGAAAATCCCTGTTGATCTAATTAAATGTCTCTTTATGTTTATATAAAATGTCAACTTATTTGTTTTTATGTTATGAATTTTGACCATTGGTAATATAGCATTTGAATAGTGATCACATTATTAGTATAAATATAGGGCTTTAACAAAACCAAATTTACTCAGACAAAGGAAGCGATGGCCTCATCCAGTAGAATTGCCCCATACGAAGCCCATTTGTCAGAGCTCGGAAAAGAGGTGGTGTCCTTGGGCTTCGATCATGACCAAGCCCAAGCTGAGCTTCATCATGTTAAGCTCTAGCATGACCGTCTAAGGGAAAAGTGGAAGTTGATAGAAATTACCACTCGAGCGATGTTATCTGAGCCACCCCAACAGTCTGTCACCATCGCACACCTTACCCTTAGGTCTTATGAGAATGTTTTAAGTGGTTATGTAACTAATCGATAGTACTATGTTCATGTACATTATTTTTTATGTATATAATAATGAATATAATTTCTTTTCATTTTTGATACATTGTAAGTACTTTTTAAAGTACAAATGGTGTTTTTAGTTATTATTTAATTAAGAAATATATTTTATTAAATTAAGGGATTTTTGAATTAAATAATATTTTAATAAAATATTATTATTATTATTATTATATTAATTTTATTATATATAAATGATCATGTATTTGTATGAATGAAATTATAATTTTTATTATGGTTTGAAATCCATTTTTGTCAAAACCCATGAATTTTCGATAAATGGCAGTTTATATTTTAAATGTGAAAATTAACATATTTAGAAAATTATTTAGATAAAATAAATTTTATTTTTGGAATCAGGACATCAAAATTATCCAATAGTGAATTTTTCATAATTTTCTGAGACAGTCAAATGTTTGAGTAAAAATTAAATACAGTTTAAATATATAATGTGTTTTATGACATCATAATGACCCAATAGTGATGTAATAAAATAATATAATCATTTTAATCTACCAATATATGTTTTAACATTAAAATAATGTGATTATGGGTTTGTTTGGCTTAATTTGAAAAGCATTAATGGACCCCTCAAGACTAATTAAACACCTTGTCATTTTAAAGTAATTTCCATCGGAGTGTGACTCACCTCTACGTAAGCAACCCTAATATTCTAAGAAGTTCGGACCTCGGACTTATAAAATAATATTTTACTCTCCCCTTTTCCAAAAACACATGTGAATAAACTAAGGTATGGTTTGTGGTTTGGATTAATTTAATATAAGGGGTCCCAAACCTAAATAATAAATAATTCCCTCAACTTTCCTATATAAACCCACACAATCTCCCACTTCCTCCTCACTCAAAGCCTTAGGAGTTCATTCAACCTCCACCATACCCTCTATATAATCCTCCCGTGGTTCCCCAAGATCGCTAGAATCCTCTCACAAGCCTCTCTCTAGCCTTTGGAAGCACACTTCCAAGTAAGGGTTTTTTCCTCCTTTCTCATTTTTGTCCAATTTTCTTTAAGTTGTTTTTCCCTTTTATATTCAATTATAAATATTGGGGTATGGTTTGACACCTCCCTCATAATTCCCTCTTTATGTTTGAATGATGGTAGACCCTTTCTCTATCATTAAAGGCCTCCCTTGAACACCCGTTACTATGCCGAAATTCTGAAAGAAACTTCTCTCTCCTCTTTCACATTCAAGAAATACTTTTGTATCATAAATCTAAATACATTACAATTGTTGGGACATGTATATATATGACCTCCTTACTTTCCATTACATGTAAATATTATGATTAATCCCTTTCTCTCTCATCAACCATTTTTATGAATTCTTATGTCATACAGTTACGCTGCCAAAATCACACCGATTTTCTAAGCCAATGTCATTGTGTTGTGAATACCATGCCCATTTCTCCATCAAGTGTATTCACCATTATACACATTTAATTATTGATTTTAATGTTTCATGTATGCATTCCACACTCTTTTATTGTGGAATAAATTATTATGTTTTATGACTCCATGTTTTATGATCCATGTGGCACACATATGCATGAAATGAAATGTTTAAGTAGGGTGTTCCCTTATAGCACTCCAATGAATTGGGTAAAGTATAGTATCATGATAAATCATGTGAAATTAGTGTTGACTCATGATAATTAATGTTAAACGAGGGTTTACTCGTGCTTTATGTTCAACGAGGATTTACTCATGCACCATGTGCAATGATCCTTGGCTCATGCTAATTCCATGTTAAGTGTTGTTGCCACATTTCCATGTTATGACTATCATGCTTTATCATGCCTTTATGTTCATTTACCTATTATTCTTTATTGAAATGCCTATTTCCTAACATGTATTTTACTCCTAATGTTATTCCATGTGTATTCCCTTACTAGGATTTATAGATCACCATTTTCTTATGCATGTCCTCAGGTTATCCCATACAATGCTAAGTACGAGGGAATATAGTGGTCATGTAAAGGAAGTTTTCAATAATGATGTTGTATTTCATGTTTTAAGTTTTTATGTAATGATCCTAATCCCCAAAGACAATAAACCTCCCAATCTTCTTTGTTTTATAAAGTGATGTTTTATGTAATAAATCATGTTTAAGTTGTAATAAAAAGCAGGGTTGTCATAGTTTGTATCAATGGATAGGTATAATTATTTTTGGGATTAAGATTAGAAAAACCTAGAAAAGCCTCAGAGAAAAGTATATGTATAATAAAAACATCCCTAAGTTTTGGTAAGTATTGAGTAAGTGATATATCAAAAAAAAATACATCCTTATATGGATTCGAGTAGGTAGAGGCGGCTCTGGCATAGATGTATCCTAGGGGTAAAACCTGAAAACACCGCTTTGAGCTAGACTTGAATGGGAACTGGTGCACGACAACGGTCCTTGCTGTACTCATGGTTACGGAACTCTTGGGGGACATGTTTTGATAAATTTAAAATCTTAGTATGAACCCTTATTAAGGGAATTAAAAAAATTCCCCAAAGAATATATGTTAGAAAGTAGATAATGAAAAGCCTAGATTGAAGCCTATAGACTCATGAGTAAAGGAAATAAAATCTTATTTATAAGTCATCAACTTTTGTCTTTGGATTACCCTTTATGTGTAACCCCCTAAAATTTCTTTTATTCCAGCCAATAGCCGATAATAGGAGGACTCAGGCTAACAACTGATGTGAAGATCAGTGTGGTGACTGTACTAATGAGATGCCCAATCCAATGGGAGCGGGAATCACGAACTTTGTCATACATCTCTCTCAGCTAACTCAAGCATTGAATAGAAAAATGGGTCAATAGGAAGGTCCAAACCCCCCTATGAAAGAACAAGTCTCTATTGAGAGCTTCATGATACAAAGGCCTCCTATTTTTAGTAGATCATCTGATCCCACGATTGCTGAACAATCGATCAAGTCCATTGAAAAGATCTTCCCCATCCTTCAATGTTCTGAAAAAATGATGGTTCTCCTGGCGGCTTATCATATGGATGGTGAAGCTGATCAGTGGTGGATTTTGATCAAAAATATGAAGCCTGAGGAGGAGATCGAGGCGTTTGAATGGAAGGATTTCCGGAAGATGTTTTTCGATAAATATTTTCCGTGCACCCTCCGGCATAAGATGGAATGGGACTTCCTTTCCCACAAGAAAAAATATGAAGAAGCTGTTGGAGAATACGAGGCAAACATCACAAGGCTTGCATGATACGCTTACGGCATTCTCGTTACCCCCGAATGCACGGTTGACCGCTTCTTTGGTGGGATGAAGCCTAGCATGTGGAAATCATTAGCGATCCATGACTTCGATAGCTATGAGGAAATTGTCCAATGTGCCCTCAAGGTCGAAATGGAGATCAGAGAATCACAAGGGTATCATGGGGATAAGAATCGTAAGGTGGACATCAATGCTAGTGGGCCGATGGATAAATCCAACGGTGCTAAGAAGATCCAGCACCCCACTTGCCAAAAGTGCGGAAAGAATCACTTTGGAAATTTCCTTAAGGGGATGAGGAAATGCTTCAGTTGTGGAAGGTAAGGGCACCTAGCTGTTAAATGTTGGCACGAAAGACCCGCAGCTGTGAAAGAGGAGAGGAATGCTCCGTTCGAACCTCAATGCTTTGTTCAATGCTAAAAATACAATGAAATGGGTCTTTTTGCGAATCAGTGCCCTAATCCAAGGGTTTTTGGCGACAACCAACAACCTCCAAGGCAACAAGGAAGAGCTTTTGCCATCACTTCTGCTGAAGTTAACCCCGACAACGAAGTGGTAAAAGCTACACTAGTTTTTCATTCATGAATAAAGAACGTAATTTTTGAATCCGGTTCTATGAATTCTTTTATATCTCGAATGTTTAGTAGAACAATCCCAGTACCACCACAAATCATGGAAGTGAAGATTTCGGTGAGTACGAAAAATGGGGCAATCATTGCATCCCATGAATATAAATCCTCCCCTTTTATAATCTGTGGATTTATTTTCCCGGTGAACCTCTTCATACTCCCTTTGGTGGAATTTGATGCAATTCATGGCATTGATTGGCTTTTCTTATATAGTGCCAACATAAATTTCTAGGATAGGGAAATCACACTCCATATGGAGAATCGACCCATGATTCTTTACAATTGTAAAGATAAAGATGAATATCCTTTAGCTCCATCCTCTCAAGCATGGATATTACTACCTTATGAGCATGCATATCTGGATCAGATGATTGAGTCCATGGAAGAAACCATCCTTGAAGAAATGCCTATTGTGAGGGAATTCACTGAAGTGTTTCCTGAGGAACTGTCTGGTCTTCCTCTTAGAAGAGATGTTGAATTTTCAATTGAATATATACTCAGGGCTTTATCAATATCCAAGACTCCATATAGAATGGCTGTTGTAGATTTTGAAGAGCTGAAGAAACAACTACAGGAGAATCTGGATAAATGTTTTATACGCCCATGTGCTTCACCATGGGGTGCACCGGTCCTCTTCGTCAAGAAGAAGGATGGTTCAATGCAGCTTTGCATCGATTATCATGAACTTAACAAAATCATGATAAAGAACAAGTATTCTCTCCCACGAATTGATGACTTGTTCCATCAGCTACGTGGAGAACAATACTTCTATAAGGTGGACTTGCGGTCGGGATATTATCAAGTAAGGGTGCAGAAGGAAGATTTCCCCAAGACTGCTTTTCGTACAAGATACGGGCACTATGAATTTATAGTAATGCATTAAGGACTCACTAATTCTCCAGAAATCATCATGGACTTAATGAATAGAGTCTTTAAAGATTACCTAGACAAATTTTTGGTAGTCTTTATAGATGATATTCTAATATACTGTAAAACCAAGGAGAATCATAAGAAGCATTTAAGAACTGTACTAGAGAATTTTTGCAAGGAGAATCTCTATGAAAAGTACATCAAGTGTGAGTTATGGCTGAAGGAGGTCTCATTCGTGGGCCATATCATCACAATCAATGGGATATCTATGGATCCCTCCAAAACAAATGTAATTGAGGGATGGCAGAGGCCAACATTGGTATCGAATATCCGTAGCTTCTTGGTGTTAGCTAGATATTATCAACGATTTGAGAGAAATTTCTCACTATTGTCAATCCCTATTACCAAGATAACTCGAAAGGGAGTAAAGTATTCTTGGAGTGATGAATGTGATGAAATCATTAAGGAGTTGAAAAGGAGTCTTAATCACTACGCCTGTGCTCACTTTACCCACATGTGGGGAAATTTTTTTGGTATTCAGTGATGATTCGAAGAAGGGATTAGGATGTGTGTTGATGCAGAATGATAATGTTATATCCTATTCCTCAAGGTAGTTGAAAAACCATGAGCGAAACTAGCCAACGCATGATCTGAAGTTGGTGGTGATGATCTTTGTCTTGAAAATCTGGCGGCATTATCATTATGGTGAAAAATGTGAGATATATACTGACCAAAAGAGTCTTAAATATATATTCACACAGAAATAGCGTAATATGTGCGATAGAAGATGGATAGTACTCATCAAGGATTATGAATGTTCAATCCATTACCACCATGGGAAAGAGAACAAGGTGGAAAATGCCCTAAGTAGAAGGGATCTAGTGATTCTATCAATTATGAGAATTGAGAAGGATACAATCTTCTTAGTCTTGATGAAGATGGACATGGGAATCATAGAGAAGGTAAGATCATCAATCCTTTCAAAAATGAATGCTCAACCATTTCTTTTGGAAAGGTAAAAGGATGCTCAATAGGATGATGTGGGAATTTAAGAGAAAGTGGAAGATATCGAAAAAGGGAAATCCATGGAGTTTAATGTTAATGAAGAAGGAATTGTGTGGTTTGGGAAAAGAATATGTGTTCCATCAAGTCCTGAGCTGAAGAAGGAACTTTTGGATGATGCACATAGTTCAAATTTCTCTATTCTCCTAGGGAGCATAACAATGTATCGAGATCTCCGAGGAGAATTTTGGTGGGATAATATGAAGAAGGAGATTTCTGAATATACATTAAAGTACCTGGTGTGTCAGCAAGTGAAGGCATAGAGGCAGAAGTCTGAGGGGATGATGCAACCATTTCCCATACCAGAATGGAAATGGGAAAACATCACTATAGACTTTGTCACCGGACTTCCGAGGACATCCAAAAGCAATAATGCATTCTAGGTTGTTGTGGATCGTCTTACAAAGACTTCACACTTCATTGCTATCCGGGAGGATTTCTCATTGGATCAACTGGCACAGATATATATCAGGGAAGTGGTAAGGTTTCCTGGAGTACCACTATATATTGTGTCTGACCGAGATCCAAGATTCACCTCTATGTTTTGGAAGAGTCTTCAACATTCTCTGAATACTGAACTGAACTTCAGTACGGCCTATCATCCTCAAATTGATGGCCAATCTGAGCGGACTATCCAAACACTTGAGGATATGTTGAGAGCGTTCTCAATGGACTTTAAAAGAGGATGGGATCAACACCTTCCTCTGGTTTAGTTCTCTTATAATAACAGTTTCCACTCGAGCATCCAAATGGCACCATATGAATCCCTGTATGGGAAAAGGTGAAGAACACTGAAATGTTGGGATGAGGTCAGTGAACGTAAGCTTCATGGACCATAAATGGTCGAGGAAAAGGTGGATAAGGTGAAAACTATTCAGCAGCATATCAAGGTAGCCCAGAGTCGACAGAAAATTTATGCATATAATCTTGGACAAGACCCTGAGTTTAATGTTGGAGACATGGTTTTTCTATGCATATCTCCGTGGAAGAAGGTCATGAGGATTGGAATGAAAGGGAAGGTAAGTCCAAGGTACATCTTCCCCTTCATGATTCTTGATCGTGTCGGGGCTGTGGCCTATCAACTATCACTTCCACCTACTATGGACAATTTACATGATGTCTTTCATGTATCCCTCTTAAGTAAGTACACCAGACCCTTCACATGTACTCTCTTCTGAGGTGGTACAATTGGAAGATGATTTTTCTTATGAGGAGAAACAAGTGAAGATCTTCGATCGTAGAGAAAAAGTTCTACGAAATAAGACAATGCCTCTCTTCAAGGTATTGTGGAGAAACCACAACTGTAATGAAGAAACTTGGGAATCAGAGGAAATGATGAAGCTAAGTTACCCACGTCAGTTTTAGTGTGGGAAAAGGAAAATTTCGAGGGGGAAATTTTTTAAGGGGGGAATATGGTAATGACCCAAAGATTCATTAATGGAAATATCTCATGATCTAATTAAATGTCCCATTATGTTTATATAAAATGTCAACATCTTTGGTTTTATGTTTAGAATTCTGACTGTTGCTAATATAGTCATTGAACAGTGATCACATGATTAGTATAAATATAGGGCTTTAACAAATCCAAATTTATTCAGACAAAGGAACTGATGGACTCATCGAGTAGAATATCCCCATACAAAGCACATTTGTCAGAGCTCAGAAAAGAGGTGGCATCCTTGGGCTTCACTCTTGATCAAGCTCAGGCTGAGCTTCATCATGTTAAGCTCGAACAAGACCGTCTATGGGAAAAGTGGAAGTTGATAGAAATTACCACTCGAGCGATGTTATCCGAGCCACCCCAAGAGTCTGTCACCATCTCACACCTTACCCTTAGGTCTTATGCGGCTGTTTTAAGGGGTTATGTAACTAATTGATAGTATTATGTTCATGTATATTATTATTTTTGTATATAATAATGAATATATTTTCTTTTCATTTTTTATACATTGTAAATAGTTTTTAAAGTACAAATGGTGTTTTTAGTTATTATTTAATTAAGAAATATATTTTATTAAATTAAGGGATTTTTGAATTAAATAATATTTTAATAAAATATTATTATTATTATTATTATATTAATTTTATTATATATAAATGATCATGAAATTGTATGAATGCAATTATAATTTTTATTAAGGTGTGAAAGCCATTTTTGTCAAAACGAGTGAATTTTCGATAAATGTCAGTTTTTATTTTAGAAGTGAAAATTAAACTATTTATAAAATTATTTAGATAAAATAAAATTTATTTTTTGACTCAGGATATCAAAATTATCCAGTGGTGAATTTTTCATAATTTTCTGATACAATCAAATTTTTGAGTAAAAATTAAATACTATTTAAATATATAATGTGTCCTATGACATCATAATGACCCAATAGTGATGTAATAAAATACTATAATATTTATGTTCTGCCAATATATGTTTTAACATTAAAATAATGTGATTGTGGGTTTGTTTGGATTACTTTTAAAAGCATTAATGGACCCCTCAATACTTATTAAATACTTTGTCTTTTAAAATTAATTTCTATGGGAGTGTGACTCACCTCCACGTAAGAAACCCTAATATTTGAAGAGGTTATGAACATGGCCTTATAAAATATTATTTTCCTCTTCCTATTTCCAAAAACCATTTGAAAAACCCATGGGATGGTTTGTGGTTTGGATTAATTTAATATAAGGGGTCCCAAACCTAAATAATAAAGAATTCCCTCACCTTTCCTATATAATCCCACCCAAGATCCCACTTCCTTCTCACTAAAATCCTTTGGATTTCGTCCAACCTCTTCCCTACTCTCTCTAGATCCTCCCAATGTGGACCAAGCTCCAAAGAATCATCTCACAAGCCTCTCTCTAGCCTTTTGATGTACACATCCAAGTAAGGGTTTTTTCTTCCTTTCTCATTTTTGTACAATATTCTTTAAGTTTTTTTGCCCTTTTAAATTAAATTATGAATATTGTGGTATGGTTTCTCACCTCCATCATACTTTCAACTTTATGTTCGAATTACGGGAGACCCTTTCTCTCTCATTAAATGCCTCCCATGTACACCTGTTACTATGCCGAAATTCCGAAAGGAACTTCTCTCTCCTCTTTTACATTCAAGCAATACTTTTGTATCATGAATCTAAACTCCATTACAATTTTTGGGACATGTATCATAATGACATCCTTATGGTCCATTACATGTAACTATGATGAGAAACCCCTTTCTATCTCATCGAACTTTTTTTATGAATTCTTATGTCACGCCGTTACGCTGCCGAAATCGCACCGATTTTCGAAGCCAATGTCATTGTGTAGTGAATACCATGCCCATTTCTCCATCAAGGGTATTAACCTTTATGCACATTTAATTATTTATTGTAAATTTTCATGTATTAATTACACATTCCTTTATCGTGGAATAAATTATTATGTTTTATGACTCCATGTTTTATGATCCATGTGGCACACTTATGCATGAAATGAAATGTTTAAGAAGGTTCCTCCCTTATAGCGCTCCAATGCATTGGGTAAAGTATAATATCATGATGCGTCATGTGCAATGAGTGTTGACTGATTCTAATTCAAGTGAAACGAGGGTTTCCTCATGCTTTATGTGCAATGAGGATTTACTCATGCTCCATGTGCAATGAGCCTTGGCTCATGCTAATTCCATGTTAAGTGTTGTTTCCACATTTCCATGTTATGATTATCATGCATTATCATTCTTTTATGTAAATGTTCCTCTTATGATCTATTGATATGCCTATTTCCTAACATGTATTGTACTCCTCATTTTATTCCATGTGTATTCCCTTACTGGGCTTTATAGCTCACCCTTTTCTTATGCATGTCCTCAGGTTCTCCCATGCAATGCTAAGTACGAGGGAATGTAGTGGTCATGTAAAGGAAGTTTTAAATAAATATGTTTTATTTCATGTTTTATGTTTTTATGTAATGATCCAAATCCCCAAAGACACTAATCATCATGATCTTCTTTGTTTTATCAAGTGAAGTTTTATGTAATAAATCATGTTTAAGTTGTAATAAAAATAAGGGTTGTCATAATAGCCATACCAATAGAATAGTGAAAACAGATTTTATAAGAAAAAATCAATCAAGGGAAGGATCATTACCCACTAACAAAAAAATCCAAACAACAAGATCACAGTATATCCTCTAGTGCCTTAATGGTTTGAACTGATAATCCATCCACCCTATGATTTAATGTAGTTATTGGGTGTAGTTGTGTGCTAAAATCTAACTGATGACCACCAAAAACATGAGAGGTGACATTAGTATCTCAATCGTATATTATGGTATATACTACCATATAATGACCCACTACCTGATCCACATTTCCACCTCTCCAGAATATCCACTGGATATGAATCCAATTTTTCTATGATGTGACAGGAATTTAAAAACAAATTCAAACACAATCCAATAAAATAATATAATCATTGATAATGAGGTCAAACAATGATTAAATCCAATAAAATTGATTCCAACATCAAAATAGGGACCTTCAATGGATGTATAGAACTTATAGGTCAAAAATTTTCATCCTCCATCTTCTGTAATAAATAACATATCAATATGAACTCTATCATAATCTTCTTGATCCATGACCATAATAATTGGATCCTCATGGAAATAAATATCATGGATAAACAAGATGAACTACTAAATGTGATATATTGAAATCAGATAGAACTATCAATTTCATCTCCATCAAATGAATAATATCCATCCAAATAATATCAAATGATGATGACACATGGAGCACCTCTTGGGAGTATCCAAATAGAATGCACAATCTTAAATTACCTCAACATATCAGTCTCTCCATTGAGACTATTTTTCTTACTACATAAAATTCATTTGAACTATAATCAGTTATAGGAATCCTCTACCACTACCCTCTTATTCATCATGTTCTTTCACTACCAGCTTCCCCATCACTATCTAAGAATCTATGGACACAAAATATCCATCTAAATGTAACTTCTTACTTGTTGTATCGACAAAAAAATTAATATTACTAAGTGTGTAAGAGATCTTAGTGTCATATTCATATAATAAATCCATCCAACATTAATAAAAATGATTTAGAACATGCTTTGAGAAAATATGTCTCGATATTCTATAATCTGTGAAGATTGTAAAGTGAACATCGGTGAGGTAATTCGATTATATCTTAAGATAACACTGAAATACCACTAGATAGATATTTGGAGTGTCATAGTTATAATCCTAGGGATGTAACAAATTATCCCTATATGATTTAATTTACCTCTTCTTTGTCAATAGGCATCAAAAATAGATACAAAAAGCATTATTGAAACCCATGAAAATCACCCCATCATTTGGTAGCTGAAAATTGGGAGCACATATCAAAATATCCATATAGAAGTAATGAAAAAAATTTCATAGTCATTATGACATAATAATATATTTTTATTTGTTATCATTTTTGTAAATAGGGTCACCATCTGATTGAAATGATAAATGAAATTTTTTGTTAACCTGGAAGGCCAATGAAAATATGAGATTTTGAAACATTTTTGGGATATTCATAACAAACAACTACTTTTATCTTTGAAGGATTGATTGGTTATACCTAATGAGACACCACATAGAAAATAAAATTCAATTCACACATCCAAAACATATACATGGAGAATTTTACTTAGATATGATGGTGTTAAAGGACTTTTGAAACATCCAAACGATTCTTATAATTCTCTTTTTATTTAATGAAGTACATAATGAATTTTTCAATTTAAAATACCAAATATTGATCTAGGAACTCTCGAATAAAATATTTCAAGAATTCATTAAAAATAGCTATCCTTGTTATGACACCCAAAATCATAACCATGAACATGAATATCCTATAACAACACCAAAAAGTATCATTTGGGTATTCACCTCATTCACTTCCATTTGAGGATATCCAATCCATAAATCTCTCGAAAAAACATATTGGATACCTTATAATTTGGTGATATATATCTAAGTAATAAATTGCAAAGTTAATGTTTTTTCATATGATTTAGTTAACAACCCTATAACAAATTGAGAAAATAAGACTTCCAACTATTTTTTTGAAGAAAAAGGTACTCAGAGCCTCTCAACCTTGATTCACAAGTCTTAAATGAAAAACGTTTTAGTGAATGAAAATGATGATAAAAAATAAAATAAAATAGAATTAATTAAAATATTAATTATAACCATATAATTCCATGTACAATCTCATGAACATCCAACTTTAGGAGCTTCTTGTCCTGAAATATACCACGTACAGGTCATCTAACTCATTGGTGTATCGAGAAAACACCTTCACATATGTTTTCAGATCAGTGTTCCTAAGGGAGAAATACATCACATGGTTATTGAATACCTTCTTCATATCCCCTTAAATGAATCAATGATTTTTTTACCTTGAACTGTTATTGATATTGACTAAACTACCTTTTAGGTTGAAATAGAAATTATCTACTTTTGGTAACCGAGTCCTAGTGGATGATCTACAACATGAATCGTCAATGTCCAAGATCCTTATAAGACACTCACATAAGATCAAAGTTTAGTGTGGATTCATGATGGAAATTTATCATTTTTATTGATTCTGAGAGATCACAATACATAATAAGAACTAAAAGCATAACAGAGGTCTAAAGTAATGAAACCCCAACAAATCATTGACAAAAAACTTCATCCCCTCACTAGGAAATGATCCCAAGTTAATAAAAGAAAACCATACCACGATTACAAGTATCCATTGATGCCAGAAAATCCGCTACTGTATTTCCCACCCACCATGTATGTGATATCACCATGTGATTCCCCATTAAAACTGTGCATCTACTGACTATATAAATTATATTCCAGGGAATTCTTACCATGTCTAGCAAAGATCTATACAGAATAAGGGAGAGAGACTCCACCATCGTCAACCGAATATGACTACTAGAACACATTTCCAAACCCTTATCTAAAGCCATGTCCTCCTCCTGAAGAGCATCGTCATCCCTGAATGAACCAGGGAATGCCACACACACTGACCGAGCTTTATCTCTCACAACACCCCCCCATGTAGTCCCCCCGCAACGACCCATACAGATTTATTTTAAGCCCTTGGCTCGGAGGGAACCGCTGTACCCAATGTCACAGCCCTAAACCATTCGCCTGGAGATCAGTAGATATAGACGGTACCAAATCATTAACCGATGTCACCGAATGACAATCCAGTGATAAATGAAGAAGATCCCTGATATTGTTTTTCATTGTGAAAAAAATGCAGGACATGGATCCTAAATCGTTATTATGTCGACCCTCATTCCAGGCCTTTCAAATTGTCTAGAACCTGATACATAGGATGACCGATCTTTCTTTTCTCTCCACCCCTTGGTTTCCAGATCCACTAAACCAAGCATGGAGAAAGTCAGCAGGAGATCCTTTAGACACATTCCAACCAATGAAGGCCACATAGGCCTTCCAAATCCCTCTGACCCATTCAATATCATAGAAAAGATGTCCTATTGATTCGTGGTTGGAAGAAATGCTGCAACAACACCTTGAAGCCATATTAACACCCATTTTCGGAAGGTTATCATATGTAGGAAAATACTTGTTCAGCACAATCCACAACAGAATGATGAAATTTGAGGGGATATCTTTTCACCCTAGATAATCCCCCCATGTATCAACATTCACTATGTTCCTCTTCACATGATCAAAATTATTAATGGAAAAAGCACCTGACAAGGAGCATGTAAAAACCATCCTGTCTTCCTCATCGTTAGAAACAATAGTGCTGAAAACCTCCCTTTGACTCACATGAAGGATAGCATGTGGGAAACTTAGGTGATTACTAGCCTCTTTAAAAGATATTTCTGGGGTAGAACACCCCGATAACCACATCCTGCCCACCCCAGAATCCTACTACCAAAAGAAGATGTTCCCCCTACCCACAATCCATCGAGAGTGATGATGCAGAATTTCCAGATACGGGAGGGTCAGATTCCATATCGTAGATGTTCACTTTCTCTGAGTATTCACATTTAGGTCATATACATCCTGCATGATTATTCCCCATATTGATCGTCCTTCCATAGCCTCTCATTCTAACTTAGCTTGGATCCCATGCACAGTACTAGAAACACTTCTCATATTAATACTCCCTTCAGATAGAGATATTGCAAACTATTTCCCCAAATGCTAATGGTGTCTGCCTTCCATATGACCATCCCATATGAAGGACACCATAATCCTTTCCAAATTAGATATTACTATTTTAGGAACCTTCAGAGTATAAATAATGTGCATAGAGATAGAAACAATAACATTGTTGACTAGAGTGATACGACCTCCAAAAGAGATGAATCTATTCTTCCAGTTCTGGATGTGCCCTATAAATTTTCTTATAATATTATAAAAATGATGCACCCTCCAGGAAGAAGGACTAACCAGAGCTCTGAGGATTTCCATAGGAAATAATCCCCTTCCCATGCTCAAGCTATCTCTCAGAAGCCTCTCCCACCTCATAGACGTCCTCCTAGATGAATATAAGAGACTTTTTTCCTTGTTCACCAACTGCCCACTCCACTTGCAATATTCCTATAAAATCCATTAAAGACCCTTAACAGATCTTCTACAACAATTTATAAATTGAATACTATCATCCACAAACATCAACTGAGAAATTCCCATTGTGGAATACCTATTGTGATAAGGAAGGATTTCACCTAAGCTGAGTCACTTATTAATGCAGCAGGTAAAATCATTCTGTTCAAGAATGAAAAGAGTAGGGGATAGAGGATCACTTTTCCTAAGACAACGACATGCCTTGAAAAATCCAAAATTCTTTCCCATGAATGAAGTAGAAATCCATGCTGATCTAAAGTAATGGAAAAGGAGATCAATAGTCTAGTTGGAGAACCCCATGCAAGCGAAGACTCTTAGAACAAAACCCCATTACATCCGATCACACTCCTTAATCATATCCAATTTAACCACCAAATTTCCCCCGAAATTTTTTTTGTTGACCCCATTAACCATTTCATGGACCAGACAAATCATGCCCTAAATTGACCACCCTTTTATGATGCCACGCTGTTCTGGATTCATCCATTATTCTAGGTGAATGGCCAATCCCTTGTTAAGAATTATGGAAAATATCTTCTACAGTAAGTTGCATATACTGTTGGGTCTATATTTATCAATGGATTTCGGATTACTCACTTTTGGGATAAGAATCATTTTGGTATCATATGCAATACGCATTAAATCCCCTCCCAGGAAGATATCCTGAACAACACATACAAGATCCCCTTTAATAATCTCCCAAGATGCCCTATAAAAAGACCCAGGGAACCCATCAGGCCCTGGTGAACTATCTGGGTTCAAGGTCCAGTCCACTTCATGAACTTCATCCTCATCAAGAATTCATCTCAGGACAACATTAATGACCATAGAAACACTATTGGAAATTCCCTAAAAAATCTCAGCATCACCACTCATGTATCCCCCGTCCATGGAAAGATTAGGAGCATCCATTAAAGATTTTATAGCTTCATTAGTCATTTCTCATACTTCCTCCGATCTATGGAAAATGATCCATCCTCCCAACATATATTGGGCCTCTGAACGCGCCGACGTTCCTTAATGCAAGCATGGAAGTACCCTGTTTTTTGGTCCCCCTCCTAAAGCCATCATACCCGTGCTTTCTCTCTATCCACCCTTTACTATTTAATTAGACTAATAGATAAAGAGTATTTTTTTCTTCTTAGCTCAGAAAAAATGGAATCATCCCATTATTGTTCTAATCTTTTCTCCAGACGATCCAACTCCTCCCTGATATCAAAAACATCATGATCACGTGTCGTGATAGTTCTTCTCAAGCCGCGAAGAAGATTTATTACCCAACTTAGATTATAGTGAAAATTATTCCATGGATTCCCTCGGTGTTGTGAGTCCCAGGCATTCCTGAACACCTCTACGAGACCTGGTTCCTACTTAAAAGACATGGAAAACATATCATGATCCTCCCGCAACATGCCTACACCAAGGGAAATGCGTAACAGGTAATGATTAGACAAACTTCGAGTCAAGTGAGTGACTTTGGAATCTAGGAACATAGATACAATAGAGCTGTTCTTAAGACATCAGTCAAGACAACAGTATGAGCGCCTCCCCCCCAATGTTGATTATTACACTAGGTAAAGATACTTCCCTCATAAACCACATCCACCCCCCTTTTTCTGTCCTGAGTATTTCACCAGGAAATTGATATGATTGAGGAATAGTAATGAGACTTACTTCCTACAAGTTATACCCATAACTCCCCTAAAATTTGAGACCCTCTACTTATAACTTTGTTTCAAGAGAAATCGTACTGGATACACCCCAAAATTGATCTTTTCTACCCATTCATCCTATCAATAAGTTAATAATTCATATTAACCTATAAAAAAATAGGTAATGTAAATTGACTAACCAATACCAAATTGATATATGTAGTTAATCCTTTAAACATATAACATTGGAATTTTGATCTATGAAAATCATAAGGTTAATGAGGGGATGACCATTGAATTTAATCTTGATATTATAAATTGTTATGTTCTATAACTAGATAGATAGTGTCTTCCAATTTTTATCCCTCATCGATATTGAATGTAATTATAAATTAAACTACCAATAGAAATCATACCACTATATATCTACATATTTTCTCTATCCAATGAGTATTATCCACTAATGGGATGAAACTCCTCTCATCTGACTAATAACCATGGAAACTGGAAACTCCTCTATTTGAGGCATTAAACTGAATTGAATCTCAATATCCTCCAACAAACATTATATTTTAAAATGAACTATCCAAACTAGAATTACGAAATATAACATTGAATCAACTTCTACTATCCTCCAATCAATGGCCACCCGAATATTTATGGCATCACTACTTACATTAAATATCATATATTTATATATTTTTTATGTGGACCACATGTTTAGATGTGATTCTCACGTAAAATAAAAACATATTATATCACTTATCAAGAACGTTTTGATGAATTACCTTCATTAATCCCACTACTATACACAATCTTTCTGATTCCATTACCACTTGATTCTTCACTCTCAATGGACCCATTGTAACATTATCATTTAATTGATAATAAGACAAATAAATTTTTGAATATATTCAACAATATTATTTTTATCACATTATAATAATTCATAGAAAATATTTCCATCATAATTTTATGATTTGAATGTATCCCTACCCTTTAAAAACTTATTAATACCACAAAATCTTTAAATCATGAACACAATTCTCTTTATCCAAGGCATGCTTTGAGTGGTTCATCAAAAGAAGTAATTATTTCCTCAATAAATAGGCCACAACACAGAACCTTGCATAAATATGTATTCTAAACCCATTATGTATTCATAAAAATATAATTAAACCAATATTCTATTTTCATGAGAAAAATATATTTTAGAAAAAATAATCATTCACTTTAACTCCATAAAATATCCTTGACAGTTCATTAATTGTTAAATTTTCATATTTATTTTATTTTACATTGTAAAGAGTGATTATTTATTTAATATGACCTGGATAAAGAATCTATAATATCTATTAACAAAATAAAACATCATTTCGCAAAAAAAACAATGGGATTCTCTAAACACAAGAATATTTCCACGTTCTCAGGATTTAGAGAGACATCTTACTCAATGATGGCATGGCCTAAGAACAGTACCTCTTGAATATAAAACATTCAATTGAAAATATTATAAAGTACTAATACTTAAAAAATATCTATGGATAAAATTAAATGTATTAGAATCTATAAAATTTAATACATTAAAATATCTTATGAAATATATTATTAATCACTGTCCTAAAAACATAAGGGGTATTATTAACCCATTATGTAAGTGTTGAAAACATGTGATGTGTGTACATTCTTTATTATTTTTCCATTTTATGTCCTAATAATACACCTTCAATTGGTAATGTTATAACATTAAGTTAATCATTAATGACCTCTTAGATTCTTTCAAATTGTCTCAAAAATCATCAATTAAAGATAAAGGGTATTTATTTTTCAATAGTACCTAGATTATTTTCTTATATTCAATAAAAATATACAATATATCACAATCCATAAACAAATATAAATAGTTAATCCCAATGTGAAACACATGGTTGAATAAAATCCTACACCTAAAAATATTCCAAATGATTGTTTAGGTGGTTCAAATCTTTTTCTCTCCAATGATATGATCATAATAATATATTTCTTTTTTTGGTAACATTTCAACCGAGAACATGAAACTTATCTCCAGTAAAAGCCCTAAAAATTGCATGAGAAAAATAATCAACAAATGTTCAAGTAAAATTAATATACAAGGTTTCATTTTGGATTTAATTTATCCCAGAATCAATTAAATTATCAAGAATATAAAAATTATATGGTATAGAAAAATAGATCCTACTCTACATGCTTGAATGTTATAATATCTTTGAAAAGAGCCAACCATTATATCATGTAAATTAAAATAAACTCCAGGACTATAGCTGTGAAAATCATCGTTAAATGTTATAATATAATCCATTCAAATGAAAATATTGTATATTATCATTTATAAAATTATCAATTCCCTTGAAATTTTTCCATCACTATACATTTTTAACAATAAATATATTTTAATCATTATTTTAACTCTACCAAAAATGGATTTTAGGTATTAATAGAATTATATATTATTTCAATATATAGGTTCAAATGGTCTACTTCTTTTGGAGATATAAATGAATGTGATTTTCCAATATCAAATATAAAATAGATCATCAAATAAGAAATAAAAAAGCTACCACGTACTATCATATTTTTATATTCTTATTCATCACGAACGTTCTTTATAGTGAATAAGTTATCATGATATTTAATCATCTATCATTACCATAGATTACAATCAATAATTTCATTTCACAAGAAATTGGATAAATTTGTTCTATTAATAGTGTTTCTTGATCCTTATGTTTGATTCGATGATCCATGACTTTTCTTCCTACATAACATATTCAGGTTTCCAAGTACACCATAATGATTAGATGTCATTGTATCAATACAAAATTCAAACATTAAATTTTTTGCAATATAACACTAATAAAACCCACATTATAATGACCCAACATTTATATTCTTTCAACCATGATTACAATTAAGCATTCATTCAAATCATTTATTGATCACCAGAGTTTGAAAATTATTTTTTATTTGGTTAAATTATTCATTTAAGAATTAACTATTTTATTTTATAATCATTTTCATTAAATTAAAGTTTTTATTAAAAATTTTGAATGACCTTTCTATATATAGAACATTTAAATAACGTTTACCTATACATTAGTGGACAAGATTCAATTAGTGGGGTATTTTGATATCTATATAACAATATAAACCAACCAATATATATTTATGAATGATGAACAATAAAATAATAAAAATAACTAAAATAAGAATTTTAAAAAAGAAATTATAAAATACATTTACTTGATTATATTCCACAAGACACTTTTTTCCGAATTTAGTACACCCCCAACACACCACTCATTTGACACATTTCATGATATATTAACACCCCTAAAATATATATTTAAATCCAATTTAAAGTCATTGATATTCCTTATCATAATTAAAATTCTACAAGAAAATTCTCATAATCATTGAGGTGCATATTCAAGGTGTGGGTCCAATGGCCATGTATGATCCACAATGATTACTCAACTCCCCGAGATTGTAATTCATCTTTATTCATGTGTACAAGTCAGCAGAATATATATATAATTTAATTTTTAGTTTAAAATTTATAAAAAATATGAAATTCTAAAGGCCAATAAAAGAATAAGACTTATATTTATCATGGTCTCCTCTATCAACACTTAGAGAAGTATCACTAAATGTACTAATCAATAACTATTTTACCACTAAGAAACTATATACCCTCATTGATACAATCCTCAAAATATTATATAAATAAACTAGGAAATATATATATGAGAATAAAATGATATGTATATATATATATATTTAAACCATTATCTCATATTCAATATATATATATATATATATAATTATTAGTCCACCTTATTCCGGGTTATTAGAAACAAAAATAATAATTTAAAACTATATGATATGATATACCATTATCAGTGAGATTTTTCACTCCTTAAATGGGTAATAACTATGGAAATGTTTAATAAAAATAAAGGATCATATTTAATGAAAAATTATAAACAGTATGAGATATCTGATATAATCACATAAAAATCATTTCAGAAATGGATAACAAGAAATTGAACATATTTAATTAGTAAAATATAGTTTAACAATACATTTTTAAAAGTAAAACACACATTAGTAATTTCATTAACTACCCCAACAAGAAAAATTTAACAATGAATTCCTCCTTGATTTAACTCATAAAATTGGAAAATACATCCACTATTTATCTCCCCTTATTACAAAAATATCCTAGACAAAATTGAACTATATACTAGAGCATAACAAATAGAATCTCGATTAATTAAATATTTTCTAGACTTTAAAAAACCTTAATATTTCACACTTTCATTACCAATAAACCCTATATATTTATATATAAAACATAAACATAAACAACATACCATGAAACCATGTTTGTTTTAATAATTATCTTTTAACAAAAACATCACACAACCTATATCATTCTTAAGGTTAAAAAACCAATAAATCATTCAATAAGACATATAAATATAAATATATATATATATATATGTTAAATCAAAACAACATTATCAGAAAAACTAATATATAGTATATCCCATTGTCAAACTAGAGAAAGTGAAAAATAATATCCAAATTTATTTAAATCCTCCAAAAGTAGAACAACCATTTTAATGATCTAATAGAATAATAATTTGTAAAATAATATGGAATATGATGAAAATTATGAATGAAATAAGTATAAATATGTAGTCATATAAAATTGGATTCTTATCCAAATGGGTAATCGTTTGTGACTATGAGTGATAACGTCTTAATATAATTAAATTTATATTAATATTACATGATATTATTTATTTCCAATACAAATCTACAAAATATTGTAATAACATAAAATTGAATAATATATATATATATAAGAAAAAAATTAAACATGACTAGAATAATGCATTATTTTCCATCTTCATGGGCCCAAATATTACATCATCTCTAATATAATATTGTAGTAAAAGGTTATGTGATTTTCATTAACATGAAATTTATTTTTTAATTTTATGTCAAATGAATGATTTTATCTATAAATGAAAAGTAGATATGTTTACTAAATCTTTGAACCCAAATCAAAATAATATAAGATTTATAAGAATAATAGTGTACTAATAAATATCCCTTTTCAAACAAATATTTTCAAATAACTTCATTACATAAGGATCTTGAAATAACTAATAATAAAAAGGGTTTTATAATCACTAAAAATTCAATATGATAAATGGTTTGATAAATAATAGTTCAATTTAAAATTAAATTATATTTTTGAAAATATTCATTCCCTATATATAATAACATTATTTTACTTTGTAAGTAATTTTGGATATAATTTTCTTATAAATAATATAAAAATTCTATTTTTCACAGCCCAGCCCAATAATGGGCTCATGCCAAATCTACCCCAATCCTACCTCTATAGGGCAGGGGTTGGAAAAAAGTTCCAAAGGAAAATAAAACCCAGGAGGCCTTTTTTTAAGAACATGTACATATGAAAAAATCTTACTAAATTAAAAGGTACATAGAAAAAGAAAAAATGTGAAAACTATTATAATGTAAATGGAACACACAAGAACCTATAAATGGTACAAGATTATAGTAGTGTAAAATTAAAAGTAGAATTGTAAAAAAGACATTAATAATCCATAAAAATTTCACTACTTGAAGTAAATTAGAAAATAGTACATCCAAAAGTGAACCACTCCTAAATCCCATCATTGACCACCAGAAATGGTATATGCCGCCTGTATCCCTATGCTCCTCTGAGATCACGATAGACCAGTCTGCCATCTGCAAAAGACATGACATGTGTTTGGAAAATCATATATAGGAGTGAGTTATTACATAACATGTAGGTTATCCAAAAAGGTGAAGGTAGATAAAAAATTGGATACACTATAATGGGAGGCCCTAGAGGGAACAATGTTATGTAAATGTGAATAGAAAGAGTACAAATCGACTAAATAAGAGTGCAAATGTAGACTCATAAAATAAAAAGTAGCTCTAAACTGTGATGATATGAACTCCTCGTCGAGACATCGCTACCTATAGATGGAGACTATACTCATTAAACCATGAGAATCTAGAGATGGAAAGCATAAGGAAGTCCCTACATTTATTCACCTCTCCTTGCTTGAGAGTAACCAAGACCCAAGATATGTGTACTGTAACATGATTAATATATTTTATCAGGCAAATAATTCCAAATGAAGGAGTAATGGGTTATCCATCTGATAACTCATCCAAAGAATGTGGGTGAACAATAGTTGTATGTGAATCCCTATACAATGCGCAGAATATCACATTTCTTCCCAGGAGGCTCAAGTCAAAGGGGATCAAATCGTTGCACCTTGATACTAGTCGATTAGGGTAGCGCTGAATTTCCCGCATAGTTTTAGATCTCTTCACAAGAACATCTGTTGATGGGGAATAATCCCCTCTTTCATATGTGTCCAACTGTAATTTTGACCATACCTCACCACTATGCTACATAGTCATGGGTCCTCTCTTGTATTCACCAAAGAATTCTACTACACAGTCCTACTTTAGTGTACCACTTTGTATTGTCACCAGGGAACACTACTACCCATAAATTGCTAGAGGGTATGCTTGGTGAGTTTTCAAGGGGACACCACTTACCACCCAAACTAGAGGGTCCCAACTGTAATGTAATTGAGGACAACACTGCCCAGCCCTGTTGGATACTCATTATGGAATGTCGAGGAACTACACTACCAAGATCCCACTTTTGGGTAACTCAGAATCACCAGGTCTTCACTACCATGTCACACAGGAGGGACATCCCAGAATCATTGGGGAATACACTACCTATCCCAACTAGAGGTCCATCATGAATCTTCTTGTTAATCCTGTATAATCAATTCCATCATCAGGTTTCATCTCTATGTGTCCAAACTCAGAACATTACTATAGTACCTCCAAATACTCTTACGAGGGTACAATCATATTCTATTTAAAAAAACTATGGATCATAATCTCAAGGTCCAAAATTTATGTCCAAAAAAAGGAGATACAAGGGATTAAAGAAAACTTATAAGAACTTAAGAAGAACATGGCGTGTAAGGGTACCCTACGACATGTTACCCTTATCCACTACACATCCATTTCTTCCTGCTGGTACACAGGTCCCAAGAATCTAGGGTTACAAGATGTGTTGGTGGACTAGATGGCATGTCCCACCTATTAAAGGAGCAGGCCATGTTCATTGGTTCAATATTTGTACACTGGTACACAACATGTTTTTGCAGAAGAGATACTTTTTGTGTAGCCAACCTGTGTATTTGTCAGATGGAATGTGCCTAGCCCTGTGTTCCACCACACCACTTGTTCACACGGAAAGGGTAATGCACAGTGTTCTAAGGGGTGAACATGTCATTAAATCCTTATATACCTCAAATCCCTAGCACCACCACTGGGGAGACACTACATGCCTTGTGTTTTTATGGAATATTGTGTTTATTAGGTTTTTCCCCAAAACCCTAAGGTTTCTCAAATTTTAATCAAAACTTCCAAATATGATCCAACCATGGCCGAAGTGGTGTGATTCTGGTCAGAAAGAATATTACCCGTCTAAAGAATGCATAAACTTATCTTCATTCATTAAGAATCAAAATCAATCAAAAAATGGGGGTTTTTCTAAATCTTTGACACACCATTGCAGCTTCGATTCTCCTCATATTTTCATGAAACCTATGGATTATTCATCTTTGTCGTGTTCCTTTTCTGAATCAAATAAATTCTCACAAATCCATTGTTGTTTGAGAAATTTCTCTCATATCAAGTCACCTGATCGAGGTCGGGTCACCCGAAAATTGTCGATCAGGGAACTGAAGGGTTACACTAGTGAATATAGAAAATATTTGAGGTTAAAAAGCACCATAAGAATGTTTTTGTATCTTTTTCGATGTGTTAATTTACAAATGATCAAGAAAGGACATCCAAGTTTTATGAATAATTAATAAATAGTGTTTTTATAAATTTTGAGCATGCAATGGGGGAAAAGATTTGAGAATCAATGTTCAACATGATAAAACATTTAATCCATTGATTAAAAAAAATTAAGAGTTCTTTTTATTCATTGATCGTTTCTGGGTGAATAACATTATTTCCAATTGATTTAGGAGGAGACATTTCATTCAATTCATTTTGATCTTAACATAATTCTATCTTTTTCAGTCTTCGTTTCTCGTTCTTCAATCACAAATTGTTTGGAGAATATGGGAGGAACTATTGAAAGAGATATATGTTATGAAAAAATTTTAATATATCTAAATTTAGATATTGAAATATTCTCAAATAATCAATCATTCATATAATTATTTAAATAAATTAATTATTTAACCCCATTAATGCACTGTCAATGAGAGAGGGGTTGTAACATCATGTGTCGACTCATTTTAATTATCACCCAGGGAAAACACCATGTTACAAACCCAACGATGGTTTCAAATTTTGGATCTAATCATACATTTCAGAGTTACCAGATTTATTTAATTAACTATCTCCACATAAGATAAAATATATTTAATATTTTTATTAATGTAATTCTGACAGCACTAGGCCTCGAAATCACACATCATCTCAGTGCCTAGCTCTTGGAAAATATATAGAATTTTTTAAAGTATTATAAGAAAAAAACCATACTTCTACATCATTTCCTCCTTCAATATTTTCATCCCCAAAAATAAAAGTAATGAAAACAACTTAGGAGACTTAGGCTGCAACTTTCTCTATTTCTACCATGTAATATCTTACACATTTCTATACTACCATAGTAATCAACCCATTGGGGTGGATCATCTATGAATGGTTCGCTCATGTTGGACCTCGATGGCCACTGAGGGATCCACAAAGGTGGATACATAATCGATGTCGTACTCTCTCCAGTGAATTACATGCATTGAGTATTGAACATATATCCTCAGCTGTAACATGTGGAAAGCATCATTCACCTGCCCCAATTGTGAGGGCAATGTTAGGTGACAGGAAACCCCACTGAAACTCTACAAAATCTAGAACATCCGGATGAACCCTAGGGATATCTGCCCTACCCAATCAAACCATCTCAATTCACATAATTTGGAGACCATTATGAAGAATTGGTCTCCCTACTCAAACTGAAAGGGAAAGTGATGATGATCTGTGTTGGAAATCTATTAGCTCTAAGACTACTTCATCTATTCCCGAATGACATGTCCTTTATCCTTGGTCACCTACACCAACTCTGTCCCCTTATGGGAGGAAACTAAGATCTCCATCTAGAAAAAGGTGACCTGCAGTGTTTCCCATATAAGGCCTCTAATTTTTTCATACCAATGGCGGAGTAGTAGTTTTTGTTTTACGCAAATTTTAATAAGGGTATGTGATCCTCCAAGATTTATCTCAAATATAAAATGAATTCCCCCAACTTATCCTCTAGCACCTAGATTATGTGCTCGATCTTCCAATCGCCCTTGGGGTGATAGTATGTACTCATCTACAAATGGGTCATGAATGGATAATGGTGGCCAGTCCACAATCATGACATAAACAAAATGTATCAATTGGATACAATCATCATGGGCACCCCATGAAGGAGGATGACCTCTAATACATATTTCTAACCCAATCTCTCCACCAAACAATACTACCTAATGGGATGGAAGTGCACCAACTTCATGTGTCAATATATTATCACCAAGATGGCGTCATGGCCCTTCACTATGCATGAAATCCATATAAAGAAATCCAGGGGTATTCCATCCCATTTCCACTTCGGAATATCAAGAGGCTACAAAAAACCCCTCAAGTACATGATGCACATCCTTCACTAGTAGATAGGTATGACACCATGAGATGAAATCAACTTCACATCGTCTCCTGTCGGACAATGAAATATACCCATGAAGGTTCTTGTACATCTTCTATATGTTAGTATGTACACCTATGTTAGAAGTGTGAAACTCTCATATCACCTCTTCTCACAACTTTACTAGAACCACTATTTTCCCCTCAAACCAGATATCAGGATTTCATCCATGAGAATGTAAATATGGTGTGTCACCTATGGATATATAATAATGCATAATTTCATAGTCATTGTATCCTAGATGGGACTCTTTCAGATGATCAAGGATTGAGGGAGTCCTCACCATCAATTACAAGAAAATTTTACCCTAATGCTCAACTAGGCTCAGCTATAGGGAAGTTAACTTGCCTAAAGCTTCCCGCACTTGGTGAGCATGGGACTTCTTACTTTGGGTGACTTATACATGTATCCCTTCCCTGGAGTATAGATTATCTCGAAGTCATATTCCTACAAGAAAACCTACCATCGTCGATGGATAAGGTTTAGGAATCTCTTAGAGATGACATAAATAAAGCTCTGGTGGTATGAGTAAACCATAATGTTCTCTCCAAGAAGGATTTATGTCCACATCATCCAGGCTAAAATCAATGCGGCCGGTTATAGATCATGAGTCACCAAATATTTATCATGGTCTACCTCGACACATATGTGATGATCATCAGTCGTTGCATCATCACACAACCGGACCCATAACTAGACTCATAACAAAACAAAAAAAACTAAAATCCATCCTTTGGTAGTCTAAAAAATTGGGGCACTCTTCAGGACATACGTAAATGCCTCAAATGCATTCTCAAACAACTCAGATGAGGAAAATAATTTCCCCTTTCACGTCAGAGCAGTCATATGGGTTGTGATTTTGTAGAATACTATTAAAAAACTCTTACAGTATCGTACCATACCCTGAAAAATCCACACCTTAGACACATTCAAGGTGTAACCCAAGAAATCACTATATCGATCTTTGTTGGATCCATGAATATACCTTTTTTTGGAAATATCATTCCCTATAAAGTTACCCTGATGTATCCATTATTGGAATTTTGAGAGATTTCCATAAAGTTTGTGATCCTAAAGTAAATTCAAGGAAAATACTCAGGTGATCTCCATGTATTATTTAAATCACATAGTATATTAGTTTCTCATCAATTAGGAGAATGAAAAACTGGTCTATGTAAGGTTGGAATATCTGGTTCATCAGTGTGATGAAAATCGTGAGGGCATTTGTTACAAAAAAAAAGAATCACAAGGAACTCGTAGTGCATTTTACAAAATCAAAAGTTAAAAATCAGAATATTATCCTTACAAACCCATATCTGATGGAAGACATACCTGAGATCAATCATTGTGAACCATCTCACACACCAAAACTAATCAAAGAGGTCTTCAATCCATGGAAAGGGGTAATTCATCTTTACTATGGTCGGGTTCAAGAGACAATAATCTAAAAAATACATAAAATTTCAACTTCATTCATATAAAAAAAACTAGAGCCACCTTGGGTGACATAAATGGTCTGATTAAAGTATTCTCATATAGGTCCTCCATTAGCAACTGGATATCACATAGCAAAGTACATTTCATCCGATATGTCGTAGAATATATAGAGGCATCCCCGGTTGAAAATAAATTAAAATATCCAACAACAAAAATAGAGTTAGTCCTTGAACATCATCCTGAATTACATCCATAAATTACCCCACAAATAATGTAATCCAGATATTTGAAGTTTCCACTGCACTGAGGTTTTTACTCACTAGCTTATGGGTAATATTTTGTAACCTCTTTCACATAGAATCCATTCATCCTGGTATGAGATATCTCTCACTGAAGATGGAGAACCTCATCCCATCAGTGCAATGACATCTGACTAGTCTGTGGTGAATGTCAATCTGGTCTCAAACCCTAAAATGGAAATCCATGACTAATATAAAATCATCAGGTTATATTATGGAAAGCCGTAGGTCCTATGTGAATCTATCTCCTCTGTGAAATTTATCTCACTATTGAAAGATGAAAAATATGGGGGAAGTTTTTCCTATTAGAACATCAAGTCATAATTGTTGTACTAGAGGAACTACTAGAAGCTCCATCACATGCACCAAGTGTCGGGAGATAAATGAATCGATAGAACCAATTTCCCTAAGTCTGAGGAAATACTGTTGTAGATAGATATCGTACCATGATTCATCTTGTGCGGCGCATGATCATTGATGTCCAAGGCTTGCAGCTTCCCATAGTCATGTCCACCAGCTCCCTAATCCATACATGGGCCACATGGTGGTTGTGGTTGAAAAAAATCTCATAGTCACACCACTAGTTGATCCTACAACTATTCTTCCATCTTTGACTCCCTATGGATCAATTGGTCCCCACATTGGGGATCCTTCCTCATGGAACTATCTCTACCGTGTTGGTATGTCTGGTTCCTATCATAGATGATCAGCTCGCCTGGATAGGAGGTCCTATGCCATGTCCCATCACCAATAATGAGTATATCATCATAACTCTATGGGATTCCCCAGTTCTCAACTCTACACCTATACAACATGACCATGTTCATGGGTCTTCTCACGAAAGGGTATCCTATTCTGAGATCTATGGTGTTTGCATACTGTTGTAGATGTCTTATCTCTATCGAACCTACGACTATCTCTACATATTTGGTGTCCCTCTATTAAAAATATCTCTATATCAAATTCCCTCTCTATCGCCTTAACATTGGGGGGGGGGGGATTCACAACTGCACCATGTTGTCCTTGATCTCTTTATTGAGTCCCTTCTTGAACTTCTATGCATGGAAGTAGGCATCTATGATCATGTAAATAGAGTAGAGAGTAATTTATTTGTTCCTCAACACATAATTTACCAATGTCACCCCTCCCTACTAAAGCTCAGGATATTCCTTTATCTGAATAGACAATAAGGAGGAGGGGTAACAGTCTTAAAGAATCAATTATTTGATTTTATCCAATGAGAGTGTCGACTCATCGAGAATTTTTGTAACTAATGTCTACAAATGCCCATATTATTTGTGTTAAATAATATCTTCCAAAGATACAATATTATATGTAGGTTTCCGAAGATACTTGAAGATGTGGACCACTAACTCCAACAAATCCTATGATATTTGAGGATCCGGCTCACCATCGAACCTCATCATTCACTGGCACTAGAACCCATAGATTTTGTTTATCTTCTGAAAGTACACATCCAACTATTATGGGAATATATGTGGATCAAAATGGGGTGGTGCTGGTACCTACACACCTAAAGGTACATGATTGCAAGATAGAGCACAAAATGTAGCCTCATTGGTCATGGGGTTGTCTTCACAAACCAGAGATGATATCCTTTTTGGCTATCATCACGTAGTCATCCATAAAATAATAATGTTATACTGTTGTAATATGAGAATATATATATATATATATAAAATGGGGATATGAATCAAGAAGGACAGTACATGATTCAGTCTTACATGATTCATGTACCATTTTTCCCTGCAATAAATGTCTTATGGTGCCGATTCAATAAGAGGGTAATCTGGGTCATGGAGAATTGCTAGATCGACCACCATTACCATCACTAAAATACCTTTCCAAAGAGTGTATATCATGATTCATTGACCTTTTTTACCTTAACCCATCTAGTATATATGTAGGGAATCATCCAAATAAAGTCGTACAGGTACAACAACCTTTGATACCACTCTATTGTGACAATACCCAAGATGGGGCTCAGACCAAAACTACCCCCAATCCAACCTACATAGGCCAGGGGTTAGAGACAACCAACGAAAGCACAAAAGTTTCAGCGATACATTTTAATATGAATCCTTACAGATGCATGTATCCAAATCAGTGAAAAGGTTTAGAGGAAAAGTAGAAAAAATGTGAAAACTACTATAAAGTATTATGACTATTCATGAACATCTAAACTCTAAAAGAGTGGGGTATTTTCAACATAAATGTAAAAGGTAAAAAACACATACCCAAATTAAAATCCTATCACTACCTGATGGAAACTAAAAAAGGGTACATTAGAGAGAGCTCTGCTCCTGAATCCCAACTCCTACACCATATACGGTCTACATAGCCCGTATCCCTTAGATCCACTGAGATCATGACTAACATATCCACCATCAGTAAAAGACACGAAAAATGTTGGGAAAATCCCATGTTGGGGTAATTATATACATACCTAGCAGGATGCCCTGAAAAAGTGAAGGGGGATTAGTAAGAGATAAACTTAAAGGGAAAGTAGTAGAGAGAACAAGGTATAATATATGTGAATGGTAACCGTATAGATCAACCCAACAAGAAAGTGAATGTAGAATCCTACAAACCTAAAGAGATCAAAACGTTATGAAGATGAACTCCTCATTGAATCTTAGCTACAAAATTCTAGAGATTATACTCTTCCAACCATGAGAAGAAGACATGGAAAGCGCATGGAATACCCTACACGTCGTAGCCTGTCATTGAATGAGAGTATCCAAGGAAAAAGGAGTGGGTATTGTTATAGGATATATATATATATATATATATTCTCTATCCATGAAGCCCAAATGTTTGTAGTAAGGGGATCTACATCTCATAGCACAACACAAGATAGTGAGTAGCCAACAATTCCAAGGGAAACAATAGGTGATTCCTTGTATCTCATACATCTACTCATGAAGAATATGTCAATGGAGATAAAATCAATGCACCTCAATACTATCCTCTTGGGGTGGCAGCCACTAACCCACATAGTTTTTGATCATGTCACAATAACATGTATTTTTTTTGTGGGAAAGCTCCACTTCCTCGTGTTTCCAATATTAATTTTAACCATAAATCACTATTATGTCGCACAGTCGAGTTTCATCATTGGTAGTTACTGAATAATCCCACAACAATGTCCTAATTGATGGCACAACTCAAGACATTAATCGAGAAATTCGACTACCATGACAGTACTAGTAGGTATGATCAGTAATTCATTTAAGGGATACCGCTACCTAGCCTAGCTAAACGACCACTCCTAGATGGTCATTGAGGACAACACTGCCCATCCCAACTGGAGGGTCAGAACAAAACCATGAGTAACTCAACATCGAAGATCTTGTTATAGGGTAACTAGAAATTATTATGGATAAAAATAAAAGGTCCCACAGGAGGGTCACCCCTAGAATAATCATTGACTATACTGCCAAGCCCTAATGTCGTGTCATCCTAACTCTTCTCTAGTATGCCTACCTAAATATTTTCATCATTAGATATTGACTCTATGTATTACAACCTATAAAATTTATTTTTCACCTCTAAATATGATTCTGAGTAAACCATCACATTCTACGTGAAAACAATTTTGATAGGTATCTCACGTGCCAAAATCTGAATCTGAAGGAAGGAGATATGAGGGTTTAAGGATCTATTAGAAGATCTAAAGAAGAAATTGAAACGTAAAGGGCCCATATATTCTGTATTGCTTCTTCATTTCAAGGTCATATCTTCTGGCCGGTACAAGGGTCTTTTCCATGTTGTTTTACATTCCATTTAGGTGGACTACATGGGATGTCCCACGTGTCTAGGGACCTGGATATGTCCTCAGGTTGTGTCCATATACTCAGACCTTGTGTTCATGTTCTACAGAACTTGACGTGTTGGTCCACACTGGGTATTGTATGTGTGGCCAACACCTATTATCGACACATGGTGTGTGCATGGTTTTGTGTTCCTTATCATGACATGTTCTCAAGGAAAGGTTAATACATTGTGTGTCAAGTGGTATACACGTCGTTCCAGGCTTATCTACTCAAAAACCCTAGCAGTGCCGATGAGGGAGGCTATAAGACATATGTTCTTTAATATTAATTTAGTAAAGTCAAGTTTTTTTCTTGAAACACTATGGTTTTACCCATTTTTTTGTCATTTCATCCAAATCCACTCCACAAACAGCCGATGATGCCTAATTCCACTCTAAAAACACTTAATATTATCAAATAATGCTGAAAATCATCATTTTTTATCCCAAATCAGACTCATTCTTAAACAACTATTTATCTTGATATTCATCACACCATTGTGGATTTGATCCCAATTATATTATCTTAAAACATATGGACTCTTTATCCATACGAAAATCCACATATAGAACATTGCCTTTCTCGTGAATCTATCACCATTTTTAAAATTCACCTCAAATCCCAGCTCCTGATCGATCTCAGGTCCAATGAAAATTGTTGATCCCAGAACTAGAGGGTTCCTCTAGTGACGAATGTGAATATTTGAGGGAATAAATCACCATAATTACGGTTTTGGGTAATTTTAAAATAAATTTTTATATGCCAAATCAAGAATGAGATTCTCAGTTAGTTGTACCATTAATAAAAAATGTTTTTAGCGATTTAGATCTTGCAAAGGGGGAGAATATTGATGAATAAATGTCCAACGTGCTCCAAAACATAATCCAAGTAGTAAAAACACCAAATAAATTTCATAGATCAGCTTTTATTGATCATTGGTTTAGAAAATAATTGTGAATGATTTCGGTAGGAGTTGATGCATTCGCAACACTTTGATCATCTCTCAATTAGGGATATATCATTATCATTCATCATCACTGGTTCTTCATTCAAGAATATAGAGAAGACGAAGGATGTAAATATATGAAGATTTCAAGGTCATGAAAACCAAAGAAAATATATATAGTAAGACATCTAATGATTATCACTTAAAAACAATGTATTTAATTAGATAAATAAATTTTTTATCTAACCATTTAAATGCATTGCCAACAATCGAGTTGTTGGAACACCCCATGACGACTTATTTTATGTCACACAAAGCGAAAACACTGAATTACGGACCGATCCATGGTCCCAGATATCTTATATGATCTCTATTTTAAGATATATACTGGTTTATTTAATTACCCTCATGCATTCAATATAAAATATAATTAATATTTTTATTGATTTAATTCCGGGCATACTAGGCCTTGAAATCGCATGACGTCTTAATGCCTAGGCCTGAAAAATTATTTTTAGGTATTACAAATACATAAAAGGAAAACACGGTTCTCTACATAGTTAAACAAGAGTTAGTTGATGGAACATGCCTCAATAATGCATTGGTCACCTTCCCAGTCCAATGAAAATAGAGTAACATCAGGTAAAATACATAATTGTTATCTATGACCAAAAAACCAAAATACTAGACAATAAAATTAATATAACATAAAAAACCTTTTTAACATATTCACAACCAAATTATATAAATTTTATAAACTAAACAATGTATAGTTTAGAACAAAATTTATGATATAGAAAACCACTTAAAAAAAAACTAAAATCTAATAAAAGAGTGAGAACAACATGAATACAAAAATTTTACGACCCATTTAAATACTAAATTTGAAATACCATTAAATTTTAGTTATTCCACCATTCTTAAATAAATAAATTTCAAAAATCCATAACATGTAAAAATAATATAAAAAAATAAGGTATGGAGATGTCATAGATAATGAATGGGAAGAATCATTTTAAAACTCTAGGTCAAAAACACTTAAACTCTATGAATCTAAAGTTTGTCTACGAAAAGAAGGGTTAAATAGAAGGGGGTATATTTACATACATTTATTATTATAGAATGAATGAACTATAAGTATGGAATAAAAATATAAAACCCAAATAACCATTTTCCATGGTTTTAATATTCAATATAAGACACCACCGAGTTCCCAATCTCTCCCCCCTAACCACATGGTGGTATTTTAGTAGCAGTATCCCCACAAGATTGATCATTGGATTCTCAATGGAGTTATAATAGGTTTGTAGTGGCCACCTATAACCACCATATTCTCTTTCTCCCTTATTATAAACCTAAATATTCCTCTTCTATGTTTTTAATCATTTATCCATCATTAAATAATTATACCAAACATCACAATGCATCAAAAATTATAAAACTCTTATTCAAAAAAAATCTGATGATCTCAATTTTTATGTCAAAATTTAAAAAAAAATTCAAAAATTAAACCATAATAAATCCAATATAAAATTATTAAATGAAAAAATATCAATAATTCAAAATAAAAATGAAAATATTTTTTAGACATTATATATTCTTCTATTAAAAGAATTCATATTTAAATGCCTTTATTGATAATATCTCTTCTAATATTTTTCCAACATCTTCTTCAAACAACTAAAAAATGATTACATGTACCATATCAAGGAAGAAAAATACTCTCATTTCATGAATCTATAATTACTTCTTATACAATAGTTTAACAATTATCAAAAACTAAATTTTTTGGTATGCCTAAAATGATAATATTTCACATCATATTTTATTGAATACACAAAAAAAATATTTTTTATCCTTACATTTATCTATAAAAATAAACTCTTATGTAATGAGAACAAACTCCAAAAAATGTGTTGAAAAATAAAGAATAATAATAGTCCATTTCTTGATATCCATGAACTCTAAATCATTCCTCATTTTTTAATTTTGTTCCTAGATCATCTTCTAATCATCTTCTAAATTATAACATTTGTTAAATCGTCAGGTTTCCTTTATATGATAGCCATATCCTAACATTTATGAGTTCTTCCTGCTAACACATAATAAGATAATATAATTTTCAAGCTATAAAGAGTGTCAAAAAAAGGAATATTCAATTAATTCATTAAAAAAATTATTTTATTGTACTTCACTATTATCATTTAAAAAAGAAGGATTCTACCTCTGAAATTTTTAATATGGTTTCAATTTTTTCATTCACATTGGAATTATACATCCTCTAAAAAGGAAATTTATTGTACAAAGTAATTGAAGTGTTCAAGAACACATTACTTGTTCACATTACCTTTCTAATAAATGGATTCATTAGATGAATTCATTTCTGGAGTTCCATTAAGGAAATTAATTGTTAAACTATATAAAATAATTATTTTCATAGATTAAAAATGTTATATAACATAAATAAAAAAATCACTATATTTCAGTGGGTATATTCCTTTTACCATTATTTATTAAATTTTTAATTAAATTTTATCACTAAGAAACCAGAATGAGTTTATACATAAATTTATTTTAAATAAAACTCATTTTAAATACTGCTTCACAGTACATTGAAATTCACATCCATGTAATAAAACCATTTTGAAAATCAAATGTGATTTTATATTGTATATATTCATTTCTATCTTGAATTGTGAATAAATTAACCATATTAACTCATCATGGTCATATGAACCTATAAATAACATTACCAAATAATAGATCCATTTATAATATGTCATACTAGCCAACCTATTAATTTATGATTTTCTAATAAGAGTTTTTCAATTAATCTATAATGTTTTTGTGTGGTTTTTCAACATATTAATCAACACATCTATCAATATTTAATAGACTATACTTTAAGAACCACACTTTGATATTATTTTCTACCAACCATCACAATGTAACCAATACCCATTATTCAAAATAAATTTGTAGATAGCCTCAAATTCATTCCACATTCACTAAAGGCTTGAAAAAAGTTTCAAAAGAAACAACATAATCGTAAGGGAAAATTATTCCAATAAATTAAAGGATTACCTATATGTGAATGGGAATTTTTTTTCATTGCAAAAAAATTCATTTTATAATCATCCCAAGAAGTTAATAATGAACCAATATTTTATATGAAAAAAATACAATCAAGTTAAAACAAACCACCTCAAAAGAAGGATGAGTTACTTTTATATATCCTTGAGAGTCAAACCTCCACAAAATATCATTATAAAATTCCTACACATTTATCCAAGTATTAAGATCTTGTGATTTGGAATCAGTTAATATGTTCTTATTTCCATTTATATGTTTATAATAGATGATATCCATATTCACATTGAGACATGATGTTAGTGGTGAGTAATATAATACTCATTATCATTTTCTTAATTCACTCCATTTGATTCTGAAATATTATTTATCCCATACCTTATAACATATTCCATTTAAAAATAAATAAAACACCATAGTAAATAATTAGTTGAATAAAACCAATCAATAATTTTAATTAATGGAAACCCCTCCTAGATCACCAAGAGATTGAAGAAATATATTCTCCATTTATATTTTCATAATATAATGAAATAATAATCAATATGTAAACCATTATATGTCAATGATTGTAGAATCAACTACGATGGAGAATAATTAATTAGAGTGTTTCCTACTTCACTATCTTCCCCTATCTGTACTACCAAAAAAAAATTGGGAAACCATACTATATGCTTTCTATACATATAAATCAATTATCAAATTCAAAAATTATTTAATATATTTAGAAACATTTTCATTCCTAAAATATTTCAATCCCTCCCCATAGAATATTTTTTGAAAAATCAAATCAAATTTAATCTAAAAATAATATTTTTAATTTTAACAATATCTCATTATTTAAAAAATTACTAAATGAAATTCAATTTTTTTTTAAATATTATATTCAATTATGGTTAATAAAATATCCAAATTCTCATTTCCTTAAAAAGTTTATAAGATAAATAATTTTCTAGTTAATAATGATTTGATAAATTCTATGACATGATTTCATTATTAAAATCTAAATACATTTAATATTAAAGAATAATAATCTACCAAGGATAGAATAAGGGTCAACGAAAATAGTTGGGTTATTCAAAATATACTAGACTTATGAAATAAAAAACCATCTATTGTTATTTTATAATTAAATTTAATAAATTACTCCTTTAAATTATAAATCATAAATTAAAAGATCAAAACACGATATTTAAAATATATTTTCTGTGAACATGAATAATGGTCATATTCCCTGTGAAAATTTGGATTTATATATTTACATTCATCAATACCACTATATAAATATGATTATTAGAGTAAATTATCATTATTAAGTGGAACAAACCCCATTTGACCTGGGACACCACCTTTATAACTCACTATTTTTGATGTATAATATAATAAGAACCATACGATAATAATATAAAAATGTGATTGCCCCTGTGAATGGTGAAATAAACATATGGAAAATTTTAATATTATATATTAATTACTTTAAAATATTTAAAAATAAAAATACTGATTTTAGGGCATAATGAATAGTTATTTGAAAAAATAATCATGTCCAACATATTCTACAATAATTACAAAACATACCTTGACAATTATTCGGCAATTAATCCAATTCAGTGATCACTAATCACCTACAATATTTCATTAACCATCTCTAATGGTGAATATAATGTCATCTCATAGAAGATAATTTGATAAAGAGCTTCCAAATTTATAAACCATATACTCTTTCCTTCAAAATTAATTCTCCAATATTAATTTTTCAGCATAAATGATTTAATGCCTAAATTATTCAAATATAATATTTCATCCCACTCTCCATCATAATTATTTTTTAAATTGTCATGTATTGTATCCATTCCTATTGAAATAACTGAATGTAGTTAATTTCCTTCTAGATACTCTAACTTACCATAATAAAATTGAATTTAACACTTCCCATCATTTAAATATTGAAACACTGCTCATGTTAAATGAAATATTCCCTTGTAAATAAATAATATGAAATAGAAAATGAATAATTTTTAAAAAATTTATAAGGAAAATAGCAATTTGACATGGAAGAATTCATTAATACATGAACTCAAAAATATCATCACATTTTTATATTTAACCCTAAAAACATTATAATTGACCAAAATGTGATGAACCAAAACATCACTTGTTCAAACTGACTACTAAGTCCAATGATCGTTTATAATCCCTTTCAATAAAAACCACTTCAAGGGAAAAAAGTAAATTTACATTATGAACGTTTTTTCCTCAAATCAGAGAGGAAAAAAGTGGGTCATTTTTCAAAAATTAATCCTCGAACATCAATACTATAGATTCCTATAAAAAATTAACAATACAAAAATAGGGAATGAACCAAATGGCTCTTGATCAATGAATATGATTCGACCCATATATTCAAAATAAATAATAACAAAAATAGATAAATAAAAATTTAAAACATGTCATAACTAAATAATAATCCAAGAATGGTTTTTAAGTCAAATAAATAAACATAAGAAAATAAAACATAGCCAACCCAGTCCATAAAATTGAATTACCTCCTATAAAATCATGGTAAATCACCACATCCCAACTCACCTTCAAAATCCCCCAAAAGAAATGAAAAAACCTCTAAAGGAGTTCATCCATGATATTTTGTAAACATTTGAGTTTGATACATGAACGAAAGTATTTATGGTTGGTGTCAGATAACAATACCATAAAGATATCACCATGTTGTCTCTGAAATTCCATTAATTAATCTATTTGAAAACAAATGTTTGTAATAATATAATGAAAATATGTTTCCCCATTTTAATGGTAGAAGAAAATAAAACCAAATATATAACCTATTTCATATTTTATTGAAAAACTTATTTTAAAACAAAATATAAATTTTATTTGTATTATATTTTTTATGTTCAATTCTAGACATTTTGATAAGTTATAATTTTTAATTTTTCCATTCACGGATTGTTTGTTTCATGATTTCATAGTCAGTTCACTTGAATTTAATTATGGGTGTTCATTTAAAATCGATGAAAAAATACAATGGTGGAATGATATGTTATTAATATTATTATATAATTTTAAATATTCATACATATAATTTTTTATGAAATGTGGATGATTCATTTGATAAAATTTTGACGATAAACAGTTATATTATTTTGGCGGATTTTCTATCATCATGAAGTAGTTTTTATTATTATTTAATTCATTGTATATATATTAGTTTGAGAACATTATATAATATATAATATACATATTAAAATTTTATTTAACCATAACAATGGTTTCATGACTATCCCTTATGGTGGTACTGGAAAACCAAAGAACATCATCCTTGAAGGTGGTGAATTGACAAATCACGAACGATATTTTCGATTTTATGATAAAAGGAAAATATGAGAGGTTTGAAGATGGGTATTCCATTTCCCAAAATAAAATTAGAGAATATGTATGATAATGATGTTATAACATCTCTTTGGATATTAGGGGAAAAGATTAGGTAGTAAAAATTTGGAATTTTAAAGAAAAAAGTGAAGGATTTTGCCTTTTTAATATCATCTCTTAGATAACCTACATAAGGAACTTGGGTTTTAAAATTTGTTGATTTCATAAAATCATAGACATAAAAAATATACTTGATAGGTTAGTTTCAATTAATTTATCTATGATTGAATGATTTGGTGTTTTTGAGGATAAGGGGTGGTATTTATAGTGGGAGGGAGGTGTTTTTTTATAGTTTTATTCATTTGTTAAATATATTGGACCAATACTACAATTAGTGTTGATTCAAATGAATATAAACAGAAAATAGACTATTTAATTTTAAACTAGTTGGTCCTTACACTATCTATTAATCAAAAATTCAATTAATTGGATCAATAAGTTAAATACTATAAATTACTGTATTTTACTATTCACATAAAATTTAATATTTTTAAAAAACAAAAAAAATAAACCTAATAATTTTTCAATGTGTATATTTTAATATGGTACCTCATATAAAGAAAATAATTTTCTAAATATTATTAACTAAATATTTGATTACATTTATCATTTATAAATAAAATATGGAATACTAATTTTATTGCTGCTTTCATAACACATTGAAAAATTAATTAAAGTCTCATAAAATTATCACATAATTATAAAACAAAAAAAATATAAATTTATTAATATATTTTTAAAATATATGTTTTATATTAATCAATTATATTAATTATAATATTTTAAATAATCATTTATGTTTTACAAAAATATAGAAAATAAATTTATTATTTTTATAACATTTATTCATTTATTCAAATATATAAATATACAAATTTTTATATACATGAGACTTAAATATTATTTATACATTATTAGGTAAGGTTACTATTATAATTTCTTTATTATTATTATTAATTATCACATTACTAATCTAATGGCTAGATTAATATTTTGATGGTCATATTTCAAAATTTTATTATGGTTTAATACATCCCATAAATACATATTATCCCATTCACCAGTCAAAACTATTATCCAAAAAATTTATATAATTCCATCTTTAAAATTAATATTTTATTATTAACATTATGTTTTATTTCTAAAAACATGTTTTTTCATGCACTCATTCTTGTTGATCAATTATATCCAATAGTTTATATTCTTATTAAAATATTTTCTATTTAATGTCACTCCAAAATATTTTGGATTCTTAATGGGGGTTCTATAGACTAATGTGATGTATTTTATTAATAATTCATGAAATTATAATGATTGTAAGATAAATTACATTTATAAAATTAGGGATCTTTAAATACTTCCACCACCTAAAATTTCTCTCTTGAAATTTCATTTTACAAGCTATAGAGAAAACAATTGATCATACTTATCTCGTATCACTTGTTCGGATTCCCTTATAACATATTCATATTTACCATTCCCTCATCATAGATTAAACATGTCACTTATCTTTTTGCATAAAACATTTTCTATATGGTATAACATGTTAAATGGATTCTCATCATATTAGATCTTATTTTTCAACTATACGGCCTCTAAATTCAAGAACATGTGATTGATCCGATATTAACTTCTATTAGAGGAATATGTGCAATACATAATGTAATTTGTAAATGTTTAGTTTAAATTCTATTTTATAGGCTAAAACTCTAACATAATCAAGAATCTCCAAGGAGCCCATGTACCTGGGAATATATTTCATTTATTCCCCAATGTAATGACTCTCTTCCATTGGGATATGAGGAGGAATACCTTGTCACCAACCTAACATTCTATGTCCTATCAATGATAATCTTCCATGATGTGTTATTGAATGTTTTTAAGCTTTATATCATATATTCAATGATTTTTGGTCCCAAAATCATGTTTTCATAGACTTCATCCATGTATGTCAGTGTACTACATCATTTCCTATAACGGGCCTCATATAGAGACATTTGGATTCATGAGTAGATACTACGATTTTGATAGTACTTAATTAGAGCTATATTTTGGCCCAATTCTCCTTTTACGTCCTTATAACATGATCTGACCATGTCATCTAGTTTCTGAATAGGCCACTCATATTAACCCTCAATTTGAGGATGATAAGACACACTGATGATCAACTCAGTGTTTATAGCACATTGGATACCTTCAAACACTAGAAAGTAAATCATGGAACCCGACTAGATACAATTGATAGAGGTAATCCAGAAATACTAACAACATATTTGATTTATATTAATGCATTTTTCTCAAGTGATAAGTCCTCTCAAATAGAAATATTATGATTTGTATTTATAATATCATATATAATGACCCATGTATAATTATTTCTTCTAGATATCTTTAAATATCAGGTGAAAAATATGATGGTTTTGTTTTCCCAATTCCCTATTAGTATGATTAATGGTTAAGTCATCCCATTACAATTTTCCATTCATCATTTTCTGGCATAAATACCATGCTCATTGACAAAAATATAGTGATCTCTTTCATCATATTGTCCCACCAATAATGCTCTAAATGATCTGGATACATCTTTTTCCACCCTAGGTCGATAGATAAGGTCATGGTTTGTGTATCGTTCAAAATATATTTCACTTTATCATCATTTGAGGCTACACATATTCATAACCCAAATCATACAACTCCGTCCCCATTAATTTAAAACTACAGGTACTTACTCTTCCTTATAGATTCCACCATATTCAAAAAGTATACATCTTTTTTAATAGTAGTTCATTTATTCCATAATGTATGGTTTGGGAATCATTTGTGGAATGAATTATGATACCCTTTTTATAAGACTCCCATGTCAATCCCTTGAAATTCTAATAATAATGGATTATTTTTTATTATTATCATTGATAATTTTGTATGATTTGTTCATCATAGATAATTTGTTATATTATTTAAATTACCTATATGGTGGGGTATTTCGAATTCACAATCTCGGATGAGTTATGACTATTTTCAATAGTGAAAATTAAGAACCTTTTTGTAAATATATATTTTAGGATCTCGTGATCAATATTAACCCTTTATTTTTTCTATAGAGATAATTAATCAGTATTTTCAATGAAAATATCAAGATTGAAAACTCCAGATCTTGAATTGGGTATTTCTTCTCCGGAACATTCAACTTACTTCAGGGGTAGGCTATCAATTTATCATTTCGAATCAATACACATCATAGTTCCTTCTTTTATGAATAATTTTATACCATAAACATTTTCACACCTATTAGTAGTGTGATTATGGTCTCATTTATAAGATACATATTCATCTACTTGAAAGATTCCTCACATTCACTAATCCCATCAGACATTACTATCATATATGTATTCTTGGATAGTCAGTTGTTAAATAATTATATCTCACTAAAAAACCATCAAAAATACCCATCTAAACCAATGATAATATAGAAATCTATTAAATATAATTGACTGGGATACTCCTCAATTTCCATTTGTTTAGAGGGTTCCATATATTGTCTTTTGTTGGGAATACCATTCCTCTAAAATGATACTTCTTCAAACCATAAATGAAATTTTCTATACATTTTATAAAATTTTTGCCTTCACAAATAATTTCTCATAGTATTAAAATATTTCTGGTGTTTCCCCTTACAAATAGAATATTATGGACTATCATCTATAACGAAATCCCTAACTTCGAAAGGATAATATCAAAAGGTTATTCATGTAGTCCATGAAAATTTATATATAATAATTTATTTTTATGTGAATCATTGTGAACTCAAAGTGTATATACCTTATTCCAAAGTTTATCTATGGAATAGCCTTGTTCCTCATATTTAGTTGGTGACATCCTAACTCAAGGTCAACCTTATAGAAATATATGCACCCACATTGTCAATAAATAATGTAGTCTATCCATGGAAGTGGATAACTATTCATTATTTTGATATTATTGAATTCAATATAATCAATGCAGGGTTATATTGATCTATCTTTGTTCTTGAAAGAGTAATGGAATGTACCACAGTAAAGTACTAAGGAATATAAATCTCCTATCAAAATTCTATTATAACATCATCTTCAGTTCATCCAACTCAATAGTAGCCATCAAATAAAAATACTTTAATATTGGAAGAGATATCTTTATAAGATCAATAAATAATATAATCTGTTATACTTGAGGAATAATAAAATATTATTTTGGGAACTCATTAGTGTAGTCCCTCAAAGTTTGTATATATTTGTGATTTATCATGTCCTTTATATTAATAATTTGATATATATATTCTTGCTGATAAAGAAATAATATCCACAACTGAATAATTTATTCTGGAAAATATTTATCCTCATCTGTACATGTGTACATAATTGGAGGATACCTCGGTATATGAAGGGTGATCTCCCATTCTTGAATATTAATGTTGGATTTGTATAATGAAAAATAATCCAGGACAAATATAGAAAGAAACTCCACAAAAGTATGTAATATGATATTTATTTGTATGTTTTTTTCCACAATCATTAATAAGGGATGAGTTATATACATTAGTTGCATTAAGTTCCCCATTATCTATTTTCTCATGTAACTAAAACTTAATATTTTGATATGGTGTTAATAGAGTAATACTAAACTATTTGGATATAAAAGAATGCATAAAAACTGATTCGAAGAGTATATTCTTTATTCATGAATTGATGACCAATATAACTATAATCACATCATTTCTGGGATCTAATTCTATCATAGTGATAGTATATTATATTAATTTTTTCCTTGGAGAATGTTTTTATTGATTTTATATGACAACCCTTTACTTGGTGAATAAGATCACATAATTCTCATGTTCCTTACAGTTTAAAAACTATACTATAAGTAGAGTGTTGATATGAAACATCTTTATTCTTCTCACTAATAGGTTTCTTCATATCCATTTGTAAATAATTCACCTAATTACTCACTATACAACATTTGAAACATCTCATGGTTACCTTTAGATAGTTCCCATGATTCTTCTTCCTACAATAGTAACACATGGGGTGTTGCTATTTCATTCCATAATGGGATTTATCAATCAATCCTCCTATATAAAACTTTATGTTCCTCTTTTTATTTATGATACCACAAGACCACTCAGAGTCTCCAATACCATTCTTAACATAAGGTAACAATGTATAATATACTCATATCTATCAATTTCTGGAATAACCAATGATTTTGATATACATCAAATCAGTCCCCTAAATATGCGATCCATGTTGTTTTCAGTTTACCTAAAAAATCCTGAGGCATATCACCCATGACTTGTAATGATTTACTCATATTCCCCAATAGAGTCATATTATTTTTTATTTATTCAAATGATCTCCCTCTCTAAATAAATATGTAGAGTTCATGGAAAATATTTATTGGAAAAAATTTTCATGAATATTTTCCATTCTATTTTATAAATTTCCTCCTTAAATGTTTTGTTGTTTAACATTGTTAACCACTGAATAGCATCCCCATCAAAATGATCGACTTTTGTGACACCTTTATCTACTTCTAAGCAGTATTGGACAGTGGATATTTTCACAATAGATTTAATCCATTATTCTATGATAATGTGAATAGAAGATGCACTAATGATATGAGGACTTTTTTTCCCTAGGTATTTGGCCGTCACTGGATCCTACTTGAGAGAAGGACGGAGTTCTGCATGACTCATGTTAATATTCTTAGCATTATACATTTGTTCTAGTTATATATTTATTTTTTGAGCTATTTTTCTATCAGTGTTGACATTTCTTTGGGTAAATCATCACACTAACTTGCAAATTGTTTGTTGTAACATGTTCTTCTATATCTATCCATTAACTGAAAAAAACAATGTATAATATAGATGCCTAAATTCTTATTTAATAAGAATATTAAAATGAAAATTTCAATATTAAAGTTTACAATTGTAAATTAATATTATATCATAAGTTTTGATTCACTATATTTCAATCTATGTGATTTAGGGTGATAGAATTACAAATACGGTACTTAATAATGTTTTCTAATCCTACACCACAAAAATTAGTAGATCATGATCTGATAAAAACTATAGATAAAATATCCTTTTACATATATTATTAAATTATTTTAAGCATAATTAACCATCTAATAAAAATAGTGGATTGTAAATTCTTATTTATTTGTAAGACTTCATACATAATTAGAAAACATGAAACCAAAATATAATATATTTTCTATAATGATCTCTTATAACCATTTGAGATCCTACAGCTACATGGGATAACCTGGGGAATAAATAGAAAAAATGGATGGGCAAAAATCACAGTAATGGAATAAACATAAGAATAAAGATAGAAAATGGGTTAGAAGGCCTAATATAATGACATAAAAAGGAATTCAACATTAATAAAACTATGTTATCATAATATTATGAACAGGGGATAATGTCATTCTGGAATCATAGGAATGTGTATGAAACATACAACATTTCTTAAATATGAGTCATGTCTAGCTTCCAATACTATATCAAATTGTTTAAAAAGCTCCCTAATGGATTAGGATTTATATCTAATCCCATAATAGACATATCATGATAATATAAATTACCCAATTAATTAGAGTGATAACTTATCAAACCCATTAAAATATTTCCATGAATATGTTTACCATTTTAAAAATCAAACATAATGATTAATGATAAGTGTTAACCATGGAATGAAAGGGGTATCATAATCATGTCGTAAGGCATAAAATGTTCATATATTAAATATATAAATACCCATAAATTTAAATGAATTTTTTTTCGTAAATTATTTGGAATTTTACGAGTACGCACCTTCTGATGGCACCTGATTTTGAGGCCTGATGTGCCCGGAATAATTTTCTAGAGATTTGTTTTTCTTAAATTAACGCCCGTAAAAAGTTTTCCTGAGAAAGTGGAATACCCCTTAAACGGTTACTGAAATCATAAATCTAAGGACACCGTTGTGATCAGGATGGTGGGTTTACCCTAGGCATGACATAAGTTTATTCAGCGCTGGCCTCCTATGAGAAAACCCGAAAATGGCCTAACAATAAATAAAATAATTAAATAATGTTATTTTTTTAAAATGATTATAACTCACAAACAGTAACTCGGATCAAAAATACGAGATCACCGCTGAACTCATGAGGGTATTCTTCATTTAAGTAGATAATAACTCTGGATGGTGTGAGAAACCTGAAAAAGATAGTTTTTGGCCGTAAATAAAATAATTAAGTGAGAATTATATTATTGTAAAATTCATAACTTCTAAACGGTAACTCGAATTTAAAATCCGAGAGTACCGTGGAGTTCGTTGGGGTGTGTTTCTCTTAGGAAGAGCCTATCCTTGACCGTAGTTGGTCGAGGGTGACTGATAATAATTTTCTAACCTTTTTTTCAGGTACGTTCAGTAAACACACGAGTGGTGTTTTATAACATTTGAACCGTTTCTCAGAATCGAATTCTGAGGGCACCGTTGAACTCGCAGTGCCGAAATTCACTTAAGAAGACTTTCAACTCAATGGCATATGATAGGGTATGAAATTTAGTTTTTTGTGTTTTACGTGGGTTAATAACATAAAATAAGTGAATAATTTATTTTATTTTGTTAAACACATGCAGTGCCGATAAATTGGTTAGAAGGTCCACTTGGGATTTGGTGGTGGAACCGCCACACCCTAACCTCCCATTTCATGGGGAGGAAGAGGAAACCTCTCAAACCCCCCATCAATTAATTTTATATGTCGACGTAAAATTAAATGCACTCGATTAATTTTATTTGTTGACGTAAACTTAATTGATGTAAGTTTATTTTATGTATCGACTTAAAATTAATTTCTCTCAATTAATTTTATGAGTTGATGTAAAATTAATTCTTGTCAGTTAATTTTAGGGGTCGACGTAAAAATTAATTGTTGTGAGTTAATTTTATGTGTCAACGTTAAATTAATTGTTGTCAATTAATTTTTATGTGTCAACATAAAATGAATTTGTGTCATATATTTTGACACAGGCTATGTGGGGAAAGATTCTTGTAATCCTCCACTCCTATGTTGTGCCAACGCACCTCTTTAATTGTACCAACGCAATTTAATTCGCCTGGCTACCTTTTTAAATTACGTAATTGAATCATTGGAATTTAGGAATGTTCCATATAAATGAACCGTAATAAACTCCATGATGGTTACATACCTCTCCCCCTCTCCTATATATAGGGAGCTTGGGAGAAGGTTTTGGGACGGCTTCACCAAGCGACGATGCACTGGTAAAGTATTGCGATGCCCAACACTTAGGGAAATCTTATCCTCTCCAACGAAGAACGTGAAAAAAAACAACAAAGATCTTCCACAAAATTCTTCTTTGACCTTCCTTCCCTAGAAACGTATCCTTCGCAACATTGTCAATGATCAGACGCAGCTCGGAATTGGGGACCTATTGCAGACACGACGAACGACGGTCTTCATCATCTTCCTTCCACGACTCTGCCAACGAGCGACAAGCAAGAGGTAGGGGTTTTATTTTTATTTAATGAATGAACCTTTCCAATTTTCTTCCTTTCTCTCAAAACTAAGAAAGGTGGTTGTTGTGCTTCATACTTACGAGAACCTATTTCTACCACCCTAAAGGCAGAGGGTCCGGTCCAAACCAACATGGATAGACCACTTCGTTGTTCTTTTTGTAATGACTCCATGACGGCATGGCAATGAGGCAATGACGATGAAGGAATCGAACTAAGGCCTCACTACCCACGACCTCTATGAACTACGTCGCCCCCGCAGCCCCCTGGCACACACTCGGTGCCTCGCGGCCCTACCAGCGCACCGCCGGTGCCCCCGCGGCGCCCTACCGGTGCAGCCCGGTGCCCCACGCCCTTCTCGGCATCCTATCTGATGCCCCTACCGGAGGCCTGCCCGGAACACCCCGACACCCACACAACGCCCTGTCACGCTACCCGACACACCCCCACACGCTGCCCGGCATTCGGCACCCTACCTGGCGCACCCGCCCCCTGTCCAGTGCACCCGCAGCCAGCAGGAGCCCAGCCGGCCCGCCCGAGCCCCAAGCGCTCTTCACGCTGGCCTCCCGGTCACCGGCTCGTGACGCCCCCACAGTGTCCCTGATCAAACGAGCCCGATCTCCCGGGCCGAGTTACCGAGCCGCCTACGTGGCGACTATCGGGTCGAACCTCCCTCGCCGTCCGCTAGGCTGGGCCTAGAGGACCGGGTCAAAACATAGGGGCTAACTCGTCCAATGGGCCGGGTCAGACACAGCGAGTCTGACAAGGTCGACCCAGACAAGTTCGGCCCAGTTTGGGTTAGGCTGAGTTGGACTGACCGGGACAGACCTGACCCGGGCTCATTACTGGACCACTACCTTATTGGGACATATCTTTTTCACCGGACGTCCATTTGATGAACTGTCAGTGGTTCCAGTACTCTTGGAGAATAGTCGTTCCATTGAGTATACCCCATGGGAGTTCAGGGTATAGTTGAGATACGGCCGGGTTGGTTCGTATACGAAACAAATCGGGCCCTCGGAACAAACAGACTAATAACTCATGAACCAGACATCCGATTGACGCGTCGTCTATTTCGTTAAGATCCATGTGATGAGGCGGTCCTTTGTGATACTTCTTTGTGGGACTTTATGACACTTGGAGTACCGACTAGTGGCTCATGGAGCGGATCCTCCCGGAGGCGAGAATACGGAGTACGGTGACCTTGTAGCTGGCTGACGCCTGATGACTGCTTGCCCTATTTGATTCGGAGTGACTTGTATAGCCCAGTGGAGAGCACTACTTTGTGAGGTGGCAGAACCATGGCGGAGGAGCACACATTGTGAGGTGGCAGACCCACGGTACTCGACAGGAGGAGTACCTTTGTAGGCTTTGAGGGGGGAGCACTACTTTGTGAGGTGGCAGACCCATGGAAAAGGGGAACTAATTTGTGAGGTGGCAGACCCTCCGTATTTGACAACAGGAGTACCTCAGCAGTCTAAGGATAGTGAGTGACACCTCGGAGTCATGACATGACTACTGCACTCGACAGAGGAGGAGTTCTCCAGCAGCCATGTTTTTCATTATCGTGAATAAAAATCCCGGTTTGATATGAGTCAATGACCTTTCTGTTTTCCTAATGATTGAGATGGGTTACTTGGTAACTTAGGAATATGTATGGGAATATACCTAAGTAAAGGTTATCTGTTGAGATATTTCTTTGTGGTTTATCCTTGTTGTATTTAGTGAGACCTTGAGGGTCTCGGAGTCCCTACTGTGTATTGTTATACTCACCCCTGCATGGGCTATGCCCTTACCTTGTTGTGTTGGACACAGACGACGGAAATCACTGATCGTGGTTCAGGCTTGTAGAACTGGACGGTACCCAGAGGTGGACTTCACGATGAGACGATACCCGGAGGTGGACTTCACGACGAGACTGTACACTGGAGGTGGACTTCATGACGAGACAGTTCCCAGAGGCGACAAAAGGACGTGGAGAGCTGAAGTGGCCATCTGTACCTTCCCTTCAGGTATGAACTCCAGAGGATGATCTAGGAGAAGCTTGACACCTTCCTGCTATTTTTTCTTTTCCTTGTACTTTACTGTTGGGCTTGTATTTCTGACCCCCTTTGTACTTTCAGCACATTTGTCTTATTTTTTTACTTAGTGTTTGGTTCCACTTGTACTCTGGTTGTGTGTTTTTTGTGTTTCATAACTGAAATTCCTTCCCTTTTTATCAGTATTTACATCTTTGGTGCTAGTCGCCTGCCCCTGGCCTATGGAAGGATGGTTTTGGGTTGTCACGGCACGGTCCCCGAGGATGGGTCGTGACAAATTGGTATCAGAGGACGTCAGTTCTACCGCAGAACTTAGGACTCTGATATTTTCTTTTCAATGAAGAAAAAGTGTTAAGCGTAATGAGTGTAGTTTTTAGTTCAGGGAGTCCAGTGTTAGTGTGGTGGTCGAAATATCCATACACCAGGTCCCTAACTTCTAATTTCTGACATAGTGCATGAAAACACTGATTGCGTGTGTGTTTCCAAAAGTTTTCTTTAAGTCAGCTCAAATGAGGTCAGCTCACTAGGTATAGTATTTTGACCATGTTGCATCTGTTTCTTTCAGGATGCCTCCCTGCAGATGACTAGCTAGAGCCCAGAGAGTTGTATATAATGACAACATGCCGAGCGACGAGGCCTCAGTACAGGGCACTCTTCTAGTTGAGGCACCAGAAGTACTACCACCCGTTGGGCCACCGATACCACCAGCCCCAGCCGCAGGCGATGCACGCTGCTTGAGCGTGCTGCACGAGTTCTAGCGCCAGAGGCTACCCAGGTTTCGGGGAGAGATGGACCCACAGGAGGCTGAGGATTGGCTGGAGGCTATGGTTAGAGTCTTTAGGCTTGTAGGGATTCCAGTAGACTTGATGGTGATCCTTCCTTCCAGCCTCCATTAGGAAGCTGTAGGCAGATGGTGGATCCTGATGCTCCAGATGCATGACAAGGTGACACTTTTGGGGGCAGCCTTCGAGATCTTGTTCCGTGCAGAGTTGGTACCAGCCACCCTTCGAGCGGTGCATATACAAAAGCTACTGCATCATCACCAGGGTAGCATGACAGTGGCGCGTTATTCATCGAGGTTCACCAACCTCCCACGTTACTCCACTGATATGGTACGAGACCCATTCTTTAGGGTTCGGACCTTCGAGCAAGGGCTCATGAAAGAGATTAGAGCTTTAGTTGTTTCTCACTACATCCCGACACAGAAGGGGGTGTTGGAGCAATCCCTCTTAGTGGAGAGTTTCCTTACTGAGCAGTCTCCGACAGCAGCATCCACTACTAGCCGGTATGTAGGGGATTATTCTACAACTAGCAGTAGACAGATGATGCATACATCCAAGAAATCCAGACCTATAGGTGGTCGAGCGCACAACTCAGGGTCGGTAGTGCGAGGCACCAAGGGGAGTGACAGAGTCAGACCTTCCATATTGTGTTACACATGCAGAGGAAAAGGTCACATGGCTCATGACTGTCCGAACCACCACTCGGATGATCAGTAGATATATGAAGTACCTCCCCGTCAGAGGCGAAGGTTCGATCGAGGTGGACCGCAAGGAGCCGGAGACCGAGGCAGGGGAGATGGTCGTGCAACTGGAGGTGGATAACCCTTCAAGGTGTTGCCACCACCACCACCAGGATGTCCACCCTGACCACAGGGAACATGTGCACAAGGAAGATAACAACATCAGGCAGTTGAAGCATATGACTCTAGAGCTCCAAAAGCAGGGGGACAAGAGGGGGACTAGTTCCAGGCATGGAGTCATTTGTTCATGGTGCTTCTAGTTTCCATGATGTTGTTGTTTGTGGTTTTTGTGTGTCTATGTACTTGAGATAAAATAATAAAAGGCACCTGTCCTTGTGATGTTTTCTTGCATTCCTTTTTGTGTGGTTTATACTGAGAGGTTCCAGTTAAAACTATTGACTTGACCCTCACTTTTGAGATTCGTACTGGAGGATACCCAGTGACCACACACTGATGCCGACAGTTTGGCTCAACCCATGGAAGAGAGAGTGATGGTTGGATCTCTTCGTAGTAGAATTGAGGACTTACGACGTTATCCAAGACATTAAATGTAATGTTCATGTCAGGATTGACTATATTAGGCAAAGAACGTGGTTCATCCAGAGGATGAGACAAGATTTATCTTTTTTGGCAAAGGGGAAATCTATGCCGATCTTATAAGACCAGATATGGTGCAAGCTACGGTAGGGAAGGTACATATCATCCGTGAGTGGATGAAGACTGCACATTGCAGAAAGCAGTCCTATGCTGATAAGAGATGAAGACCACTGGAGTTCGAGGATGGCGACCACGTTTTGTTACGGGTCTCACCTCGACGTGGACTACAAAGATTTGTTGAGGGTGGCAAGTTATCTTTGTGCTTCATCTGGACCTTCCACCTCAGTTGCACCGGGTGCATGATGTCTTCCATGTATCTCAGCTGAGGAGGTATATGCACGACCCGACCAACATCATCGATCATGGGGAGCTGGACATAGACGACGGGGAGTCCTTCACGGAGTTTCCGATGGAGATCAAGGATTGACAGGATTGGGTCCCTTATGGACAGTCGGTTCCTCTAGTGTCCGTTCGTTGGTAGCACGAGAACCTCCAGGAAACCACTTGGGAGCAGGAAGCTCAGATGCGTGCTCGGTACCTCCTTTAGTTTCCCTAGTTTGTGTTGTATCTTTATGGGGACGTAATTCCCTAAGGTGGGAGTAATGTAAACACCTGTAAATTTCAAGAAATTTTTTTTCTTATATTCATTGGAATTTTACAAGTACACAGTTTATGAAGGAACCTGATTTTGAGGCCCGGTGTGCCCAGAATAAATTTCTTAATGTTTCGTTAAGCTTAAATTAACACACGTAAGCTGTTTTCCTGAAAAAGTGGAATCACTCTTAAACGGTTACTCGGATCAGAAATATAAGGACACTGTTGTGCTCAATATGGCGTATCTACCCTAGGCATGACTTAAGATTAGTCGGCGCAGGCCTCCTGTGAGAAAACCCATAAATGGAATAATAGTAAACAAAATATTTTAATGAAGTTATTTTATTTTCAAATTCTTATAACTCACAAATGGTAACTCATATTAAAAATCTGATACCACCACTGAACTCATGAGGGAATGCTTCATATAAAAAGATACCAACATTGGCTGGCACGAGCCACCCGAGAAAGATAGTTTTTGAACGTAAATAAAATAATTAAGTGACAATTATTTTATTGTAAAATTCATAACTTCTAAATGGTAACTAAAATTGAAAATCTGAGAGTACCGTTGAGTTCGTTGGGGTGTTTTTCTCTTAGGAAGATCTTATCCTTGACCGCAATAGGGCGAGGGTAACTGATAATTATTTTATGATCTTTTTTCGGGTACGTTCAGTAAACGCACGAGGGGTGTTTTATAACTTTTGAACCGGTGCTCGGAATCGAATTCTGAGGGCACAGATGAACTCGTAGTGCCGATAATCACTTAAGAAGACTTTCACCTCAATGGCGGATGATGGGTATGAATGTTTTTTTTGGGGTTTTACGTGGGTTAATAAAATAATATAAGTGAATAATTTGTTGTATTTTGATAAACACATGTGGTGCAGATAATCTGGTTAGAAGATCCACTTGGAAGTTGGTGGGGGAACCGCCACACCCTATCCTCCTATTTAATGGGGAGGGAGAGGAATACTCTAAAACCCTCCACCAATTAATTTTATGTGTCGACGTAAAATTAATTAGTGTCTGTTAATTTTATGTGTTGACGTAAAATTAATTGATCTCAATTAATTTTATGAGTCGGCGTAAAAATAATTGTTGTCAGTTAATTTTATGGGTCAACATAAAAATTAATTGTTGTGAGTTAATTTTATATGTTGACGAGAAATTAATTTCTGTAAATTAATTTTTATGTGTCAACATAAAATCAATTCGTGTCATATGTTTTGACGTAGTCTATGTGGGGGAAACTTCTTGGCATCCTCCACTCTTAGGTTGTGCCAACACACCTCTTAAATTGCACCAATGCAATTTAATTCGCCCGACCCCCTTTTTAAATAAAGTAACCGAATTGTTGGAATTTAGGAAGGTTCCAAATAAATGAACCGTCATCAATTCCATGATGGTTACATACCTCTCCCCCTCTCTTATATATAGGGAGCTTTGAAGAAGGTTTTGGGATGACTTCCCCAAGTGACGAAGCGCTGGTAAAGTATTGCGATGCCCAACACTTGGGGAAATCTTATCCTATCCAACGAAGAACATGGAGAACCCCAATGAAGATCTTCCACACGATTATTATTTGACCTTCCTTCAACTGAAATCTATCCTCCACAACCTCCTCAATGAACCGACACAGCTCAGAATTGGGGACGTGTGGCAGACGCGACAAATGACGGTCTTCATCATCTTTCTTCCACGACTCCGCCAACTAGCGACAAGTAAGAGGTTGGGTTTTTATTTTTATTTAATGTATGAATCTTTCCCATGTTCTTCCCTTCTCTCAAAATGATGAACGGTGGTTGTTATTCTTCATACATGCGAGAACCAATTTCTACCACCCTAAAGGCGGAGGGTCCGGGCCAAACCGACATAGCCCGACCCCTTTGATGTTCTTTTTGTAATTACTCCATGACGGAATGGAAATGAGGTGACGATGACAAAGGCAGCGAAAAAAGGTCACGCTACCCGTGACCTCAGTGAACTATGCCACCCCTGCGGCCCCCTGGTGCGGGTGCCCTGCTGGCGAACCAGGCACTCAGCCGGCGCAGCCCGACACCCCCCGGCATGCTGCACTGCCGGCCCGGCGCCCCACTCCCTTGCCGGCGTCCTGTCTGGTGCCCTTACTGGTGCCCTTGCCAGCGCCCTGCCCGGTGCACCTCGGCACCCCCGTGGCACCTTGTCGCGCTACCCGGCGCGCCCCCGCGCACTGCCTACTGTTCAGCCCCCTACCTGGCACAACTGTGCCTTGCCCAGTGCCCCCGCGGCAAGCCAGAGCCCAGCTGGCCCACCCGGGCCCCGCGCAGTCTGCCCGCTGGCCTCCCGGTCACTGGCATGCTGAACCGGCCAGCGACGCCCACACGGAATCGCTGGTCGAACTAGCCCGGTCTCCCGGGTCGAGTTACCGAGCCGCCTACGTGGTGACTATCGGGCCGAACCGCCGTCGCAGTCTGCTGGGCCGGGCCTAGTGGACCGGGTCAAAACATAGCGTGCTAACTCGCGTAATGGGTTGGGTCAGACCCAGCGAGTCAGACCGGGTCAACCCAGACCAAGTCGGCCCAGTTTGGGTTAGGCTGAGTTGGTCTGACCGGGCCGGACTGGACCCGGGCTCATTACTGGCCCATTACCTTCATGGGCCATATAGTTGGCACCATACATCCTTTTGACGAACCTTCAGTGGCGCCAGTACTCCTGAATCATAGCAGTCCCTTTGAGTATACCCGATGGGAGTTCAGGGTATAGTTGAGATACGGCCGAGTTGGTTTGTCTACGAAACCAACTTGGCCCCCGGACAAAGTGGCTAATAACTCATGAACTGGGTGTCCGATTGACACATTGTCTGTTGCGTAAAGAACCCTGTGATGACACGGTCCTTTGTGCAACATCTTGTTGGGATTTTGTAATACTTGGAGTATCGACCAGTGGCTCGTGGATCGGATCCTCCCAGAGGCGAGCATACTGAGTATGGTGACCTTGTAGCTAGCTGAGGCCTAATGACTGCTTTCCCGATTTGATTCGTAGTTAATTGCATAACCTAATGGGGAGCACTACATTGTGAGGTGGCAAACCAATGGCATAGGAGCACTACTTTGTGAGGTGACAGACCCACGACACTCGACAGGGGGAGTACCTCTGTTGGCTATGAGGGGGAGCACTACTGTGTGAGTTAAAAGACCCAAGGTGGAGGATCACTACTTTGTGAGGTGGCAGAACCGCAGTACTCGACAAGAGGAGTACCTCAGCTGTTTAAAGTTAGTGACTGACACCTTAGAGTCATGACAGGACTACTGCACTCGAAAGAGGAGGAGTTCTCCAGCAGCTGTGTTTTTCGTCATCATGAATAAAAACCCTGGTTTGAGCTGAGTCAATGACCATTGTGTTTTCCTCATGATTGAGATGGGATACTTGATAACTTAGGTATATGTATGGGCATATTCCTAAGAAAAGTTTATCTGTTGAGATATTTTTTTGTGGTTTATCCTAGTTGGATTTAGCGAGACCTTAAGGGTCTTGGAGTCCCTACTAAGTATCGTTATACTCACCCCTGCATGGGATATGCCCACACCTTGTTGTGTTGGATGCAGACGATGGACAACAATGATTTTGGTTGAGGCTTGTAGAACTAGACGGTTCCCGGAGGTGGACTTCATGATGAGACGATACCCGGAGGTGGAATTCACGATGAGACGGTACCCGGAGGTGGAATTCATGACGAGACGGTACCCAGAGGTGAAAGATGGATGTGGGGAGCTGAGTTGGCCATCTCTACCTACCCTTCAGGTAGGAACTCTAGAGGACAATCTAGGAGCAGCCTGATACCTTCCTGCTATTTATTATTTTCCTTGTACTTTACTGTTGGACTTGTATTTCTATCCCCCTTTGTACTTTCTGCACACTTTTCTTATTTACTTACGTAGTGTTTGCTTCTTCTTGTACTCTAGTTGTGTGTTTGTTTGCGTTTAATAATGGAAATGCCTTCCCTTTTTATCAGGATTTACACCTTTGGTGCTAGTCGCCATCCCCTGGCCTATGGAAGGCGGGCTTGGGGGAGTCACGACACGGTCCCCGAGGACGGGTCGTGACAATATATATTCATGAATGAATGTTTTATATCATATATTCATATTAATATAAGAAAATATGTATATATCGTGATAAATTATCTCCAACTGGAGTGAAAATATTTAAAATAAGTTTTTAATAATCTTCACAAATGAGACAGTTTAATACAGTTTATAGAAAATATTAATGTGTATTTAAAGTGGACAGATGAATAATTTTTATTATAGAAATGAAAACGAAAAATGATTGTTCTCATGGATGAATGAGTGATTTTATGAAAAAATTGGTGTCTTAAAATATTTTATTATGTTTACATGAAATCTATTAAGAAATGGAGAAGTTACTTTTTATTTGGCTTCCTTATCGAGAAGATTTTAAAAGCTGGTCATTGAAAACACGTGTTTCCCCTAAAATAATGTTGAATTGATCTGGATACATTAGTTTAGAACCAAAAATTAGAATTTATATGATGTATATAAGATGATTGAAGAAATAAAATGGGGTGAAGAGAGAGAGAAAGTGTAATCCTAAGAAAAAATGGATTTTCAGAGAGATCCCTTACATTATGTCTGAATGCGTTATGTACTTTCTATTCATCTCCAATATAATAAAATTAAATTTATTAATTACATAATTAGTAACCTTAACTACATATATTATATTTATAATAATTTTATTATGTTCATTTATCTATATTTCAAGGAGTTAGAGTGTATATTGTTTTCATTCTAGGAGCATTTGTTTCATGATTTTCGGATTAGTTCCCTAGAGTTTAATTATGGGTGTTATTGTCAGATAAATTAAAAACTCCTGATATTTAATTATATATTATTAATATAATTACAACATTTTAAATTTTCCAATATATCATTTTTATGTAATGTGGATGATTCCCTTGATTAAAGGTTAATGATAAATGTGTAGTTTATTTTGACAGTTTTTCAATCATCACAGACTACATTTATTTTATTTAATTAATAATATATAAATATATTATCTACAGAAAATGTAAAATGATATAATATACATAATAAAATATTATTGAACCATAATAAAGTTTTATGGAAATCCTTCAATGTGGTAATGGAAAACAAAAAATCATTGTCCCTGATGGTTGTGAATCGACATACCAAGAACTATGTTCATTTTTAGGATAAAATGAGATTATAAAAAGTTTGAGGAAGAATATTACATTAAAATAAAACAATTAAAGTATATTAATGATACTAGAGATATTGTGTCACTTTTTAGAGTGGGTGAAAGGTTGAGGTAGAATAATTAAGGAATTGAAAAGAGAACGACGCAATATTTAACATCTTGAATATCATCTCTTTGAGAACCATGATTTGGAATGTGGGTTTGGTATTTTCAGGAGAAAAAAATATCATTGATGTTTTAAAGAGCCTTTTTATGGTAATTTAGTATAATTTATACCTGATTCGAGGCTTATATGTTTTTAGGATAATGGGTTGTGAGGTGTGGTAATTATACTGGGATGAGAGGGGTGTTTTTGATTATTTTAATCATTTGTTTATTATTTTGGATTGAGTCTTTCAATAGAGCTGATTATCATCAATAAATACATGAAATAATGGTTGTGAGTAAGAAATAATGTGTTCTTACATCATCCATGACTGAATGTGATTTTGTATTGGGTATAAAATGTTAAATGCCGTAAATTATTGTATTTCACTATTCACCAAAAATTCAAATATTTTAGAAAAATACTAAAACATCGTCCTAAAAAATATTCAATGTGTAGATTTGAAAATTGGTTATCATTTTAGGATAAAAATATAATAAATAAGAGAAAATTAATTTTGATATATAGTCATCATTTATTCAAAAAATAAAAATTGTTAATTAATAATGGTTTTTATAATACATAGAAATCTTAATTTAAATGTCATAATATTATCTTATAAAAATAATGAAAATCAGTTAATTATTAATATATTTCATGAAAATAAATTATCTTTTAAATCATTATATTAATTAAAAAATATGGAATAAAAATTTATGTTTCACAGCAAAACCTAAAGTTAATTTAGGATTTTTGAAAAATTTATTAAATTATTCCAATGTCTATATATATTATATTTTCCCCAATAATATACTTAAATTTTATTAATAATTTTTATAGATGATGTTAATATTCTAACAGACATATTACTATTCCTAATGATTTCATTACAATTCCAATGGCTTGGTTAATATTTCAATGGTTGGATTTTTAACGATCATAAGGGTTTACTACATCTTAAAAATACCTCATATTTTATTCATTAGATAGTTTTATTTTCACAAGGTTATATATAATTTCATCTTCAAAATGAATATTTTTTTATTGAAATTATTATTTATTTCTTCGACCTTGTTCATGTGAGTTCTCATTCTAGTGGATTGAACATATCCAAAGATTCCTATTATTATTATCCTATTTTCAATTTATTGTACTGTTATAATACATTGAATTATTATAGGGTATTTCTTAAAAAATGTGATATATGTTCTATATAATACATGAAATAATTATAATAATATAAATTTCATTGATAAAATTCTCAGTCATTCAACATGGACTACAAGAAGGCTCTCATGTTTTGAAAAGTTTTTTAGCAACCATTAAAAATCCCAATAATAAGAAATATCTATATTTTCTTTGTTCTATATACAATATTATTTGTTTTCCTCAACAATTTTGTCAATATGAAACAATGTAAAGATATTAATATTTTCAAATATCCATCCTTAATCTCCCAAAAATTTAAATAGGCCCATAATTAAATAACATCAAAAAAAATTATGGCATAGGGGTGTCACAAGAATGGTTGTGAAAATTATACCAACAATAGATTTTTTAATTCCTGATAATTTATTGGTCCATCTCTCCCTAAAGAACCAATTTCCACAATTTTCATATGTGATATTCTATCTATATGGTTTCATCTAGAATATGCTCATGTTTCCACAACTCAAAAAATAATTGAAAACAATTTCCTAGAAAAACATTTTTTTCATATTTAAAATACACGATATACATTCAAGAAAATTCATATTTGGATTAAAATCAAAGGATTCAAAATAAAAAAACGAAGATTCTATCAACAATAATTTATCTTAGAAACATAAAAAATTTCATTCATTAGGGTATACTTTAGTTCAAGAATCAAAATAATATTCTACATATCCAATTTTTTCTACAATTACATTTTACACACATAAATAATGTCAAATTACAATTTACTCCCATGTCATAAATGTCCCATTCATGAAAATTTCACAAAATAACATATCTGAAACATTGAACACTAATTTTTATCATTAGTTGAAAAAACGTTTAACACGTCGGCATTTTTGACATCGGTTCTATATAACTGACATCGAAGAGATTTAATGATCGATATATCACATCAGTTATTTTATAACCGATGTGATATATCGATCATGATCCATTTTTTACGTCAGTTATTTTAAAACTGACATAAAATATATGGAGATTAACTTTTTGATATCATTTATTGTATAACCGACGTGAAAATCAAATCGGGAATGCTTTATGACATCGGTTATTTTATAACTGACATAATAAATGAAATCTCGAAACTTTATCATGTCACTTATAAAATAACGTACATGATGAAGGAAAGATCGGTGCTTTAACACGTCGGTTATAAAAAAACTGGTGTGACAAAGCTAATCTCCGAAATTTATCACGTCGATATAAAGTTACATATATCACATCGATTATTTTATAAACGATGTGATAATTTTTTTTCTATGTTGGTTATTAAATAATCAACATTCTAAACATTAAAAAAATAGTTTACCACGTTGGTTATTAAATAACGGACACACAAAATATTTTAAATGATTTATCACACCCCATATTTAGTCCTTCCGTTTTCATCGATTAGGTGACAAGTGATTCGTCTCTCTCACGCGGAAAACCTAGAAATGATTCGTCGAAGTCATGCCCTCCAGCCTCATTTTTCAGACATCATTATTCATATTTATTATCATAAGATATATTAGGTCAACTCACAAAACTCTAGTAAGCCCCACACGACTTTTTTTCAGTTTTTATTTTCTGTGACGACCTAAACTAATTTGTTGAGATGTTATTTTTCTTTGTTCTTTATATCATGATATGTTTCATAGTGTTCATCTACACTATGCTTAATTATTTTAAAGAAAAATAATCCTATAGAAGTGATATCATCTATGTTTATGATTTTTGTGTGTTTTATCTTTTGTGTGTGTGCTTGTACAAGGGGTATCTAAGGGGGTGAGGGCTGTTCAAGTGTGTGGGGGTGTCCATGGGGTTTGGTGGGCTTTCCAGTGGGGTGGGGGTGTCCAGGTGTGTCAAAGTGGGTGGGGGTGGTGTCTAGGGGGGTGAGAGGGCTATTCAAGGGGGTTGGGGGTGTCCATGGGGGTGTGGGGGATGTCAAAGGAGATGAGGGTGGTGTCTAGGGGTTGTGGGGGCTATCCAAGGGGGGTGGGTTGTCCAGAGGGTTTGGGGGGCTGTCCAGAGAGCTGTGGGTGTCCCGGGAGTCCATTGAGGTGGGGGGGGGGGATAGTGTAGGGGTGTTTGAATATGATTCTATTTTTGTTATATATATTGTGACCAGTCATAGACTATGATAAATCATGGGTTATGAGGGAGACCATGTCGTGGTTTTCAACGATGTGTAGTTATCCTGGCCCCATTGTGCCATGATGATAGGCTTTACACTGTGATTTTCTTCATCCTAGTTTTTATTTTAAATTTCAATTGATTTTCAGGTTTACTCCATTTTCTCCAATTTGATTTCAACCATTAGAGTCCCCATGGTTTTCTTGGATTCCATCGAATTTTAATAAATATGTTACTTATTCCATGTTCTTCTTCCTTTCTTCTTTGTTTCTTTTTTTCTTCTTCACCCACTTCTTCTTCTCCTTCATTCCTTATATTATTAGGGATGTTTTTTAATTTGTGAATTTATGGTTTCATTATAATCAATGTGTTTTAGGGTTATTATGAGGGGTGGGGGTGTCTAATTGGGTTGGGGGGGGCTACCTAGATGGGTGGGGGCTATCCCAGGGGTCTGTCAAGAGGGGTGGGGGCTGTCCCGTGGGTGGAGGGGCGATATCGAGGGGTGGGGGGTTATCCAAGGGGGTGTTGGTGTCCAGGGGGTGTCCAAGGGGGTGGGTGGCGTTGTCCAAGGGGGTGGGGGTGTCCAGGGGGTTGGGGTGTCCAGGGGGTCTGTAAGGGGGTTGGGGTGGGGGGGCTGTCCAGAGGGGTGGGGGCTGTCCAAGTGGTGGTGGTGTCTAGGTGGTGTCCAAGGGGATGGGGGTGGTTTCCAAGGGGGTGGGGGTGTCCATGGGGTTGGGGTGTCCAGGGTGTGTCCAAGGGGGTAGGGGTGGGGGTGGCGTTTAGGAGGGGTGGGGTGTTAAAAGGGGTTGAGGCTGTCTAGAGGGGTAGGGGCTGTCCAGGGGGTGGCATCTTTCCAGAGGGGTGGGGGTTGTCCAAGGAGGTGGTGGTGTCCTGACGGGTGTCCAAGGGGGTGGGGGGGCGGGGTGTCCAGGGGTTGGGGGTTTTCCAAGGGGGTGGTGGTGTCCAGAGGGTGTCCAAGGGGGTGGTCGGGGTGTACAAGGGGGTGGGGTGTCCAGGGGGTAGGGGTGGGGGTGGTGTCCAGGAGGGGTGTGGGTGTCCAAGGGGGTGGGGGCTGTCCAGATGGGTGGGGGGCTGTCAAGGGGGTGGGGGCTGTCCAGAGGGGTGTGGGGCTGTCCATGGGGGTGGTGGTATCCAGGGGGTGTCTAAGGGGGTGGGGGTGGTGGTCAAGGGGGTGGGGTGTCTAGGGGGTTGTGGGTGACCAGGGGGTGTTGAAGGGGGTAGGGGTGGGGGTGGGGTTGAGGAGGGGTGGGGGTGTCCAAGGGGGTGGGGTGGGCTATCTTGAGGTGTTGGGGGCAGTCTAGGGGGGCTGTCCAAATGGGCGAAGGATGTCCAATGGGTGGTGGTGTCTAGGGGGTGTCCAAGGGGGAGAGGGTGGTGTCCAGGGGGTGGGGGGATTTCTAATGGGGAGGTGGGGTCCAAGGGGTGTCCAAGGGGGTGGGGTGGGGTCTAAGGGGGTCGGGGTGGGGTCCAAGGGGGTCGGGGTATTTTACAAGGGGGTAGGGGTTTCCAGGGGTGGGGGTGGTGTCCAAGGGGGTGGGGGTGGTGTCCAGGTGGGTGGGGGGAGTCCAGAGGGGTGGGGGCTGTCCTGAGGTTTCCAATAGTTTGGATTTGTGTAATTTTCAGTAGTGAATGTATACATATTTTAATATTTATACTCCATATTTTTTTTACGGAAGGGTGATTTTGGTATCCAGTTGCACCAAGATGTATTCTTTTTGAACCATAAGACGAAAGGATCCAAGATGAATTTAAAACTATTATATATAACTATATTTTATTTTTAAAATCATTTTCATGAATTTTTTTTTAACTCAGAGATTTTTTTTATATTTCAAAATTTTTTTACATTCAAATAATGATAATTTTCATAAACACGTATATTTTTATTATCTTAAAAAGTTGTATAATTTTTATGTTTTTTTATTGCTAATAATGAGTCGAAGATAAATTACGGCACATCGAATGAGCAATGAATATGAGGGAGGTGATGATTCCTTTTGGGAATTTTCTAATCAAAATGTTCCATGTAGTGACATTTTTTCCTGTCCATGCCTCACCTGTTTGAATATGAAGAAGATGAAAAGTAGAGAGATAAAAGATCATCTGATTTGTCATGGTTTTAATCCGAGTTACATCTCTTGGATTTGGCATGATGAAACTGGATGGAATTTCATATATACTGTTGATGATGATTTTCAAGATGGTAACTCCAATGAAATTAAATAAATGATTCATGATATTACAGCAGAACAAATTGAGATAGAACTAGAAGTTGCACGTCTATATGGTGATGTTGAAAAACCATTGTATCATGGTTTTATAGATTTTACGGTTCTTTCAGCGGTGTTAAGATTGATTAACCTGCAGGAAAAAAATGGATGGACTGATAGATGTTTTACAAAGTTACTACAATTTATGAAAGACATTATTCCAAAAGACAATGATCTTCCAGATTCACATTATAAGGCCAATAAAATATTATGCATGATGGGATTGGGATACAAGAAAATACATGCATGACTGAATGATTGTATGATATATAGGAGATAATATGAATTTATATAAGAGTGTCCAAAATTCGGGACATCATGGTATAAGGTGAAAGAAAAATCACAGGTTGATGTAAAGATTAAAAAGATCCCTTCAAATGTATTTTGATATCTTCCTATAATTCATCGTTTCAAATGTTTATTTTCTAATTCACGTGATTAAAAAAGGTTAAGATGGCATACTGATGAGTGGAAATGTGATGGAAAAATATATCATCGAGCTGATTGTCCACAATGGATGAAAATTTATGAGTAGTATCCTACATTTGGAAATGAAATTAGAAATCTCATACTAGGGTTGTGCAGAGATTGAATGAATCCATACTGAACCCTTAGTAGCAGACATTGTCCATGGCCTATTTTATTGGTAAATTACAACCTCTCACCTAATGTTTATACTAATCAAAAATATTTCATGTTGAGTATAATGATCTCTGGTCCAATGTAATTGGGCAATGATATTAATGTTTTCTTGTAACCATTTATTGATGATTCGAATCATTTTTGGTAGGATGGTATTAGGGTGTATGAATCTTATAAAATGGAATATTTTCAACTGCATGTTATGCTTATGTTCACTATAAATGACTTCCCAGCATATGGAAATTTGTCTGGATACAGTGTTAAAGGGCATAAAGCATGTCCAATTTACAAACAACAGACTTCATACTGTTCAATGTATCATGGGAGGAAAACAGTGTACATGGCTCATCGAATGTTTTTGCCTATATATCACTCTTATAGAATACTAAATAAGGCATTCAATTTCTCAGAAGAATTTTATATTGCTCCAAAACATTTATCCAATGATTTTTATTTTGAGAGGGTGGAAAACCTTGATGTCACATTGGAAAATACACAGAAATCTGGTAATGAAAGACATATTTAGAAGAAAATTTAAATATTTTTTGAGCTACCATATTTGAGATATCATGAAGTTAAACATAATATTAATGTCATGCACATGGAGAATAATATATTTTCTGGTTTTATTGAAACATTGTTATATATTAAAGGAAAGAAAAAATATGGTTTGAATGGATGATTAGACTTACTATCAATGGGAATTTGTTTGGATTTTGATCCCACTCCTAATAGAAGATAATCATTTCTTCCCCCGACATGTCATACATTATCCAAGAGTGAGAAAATTAGCTTTTTTCAGTGTCCTCATGATATCAAAGGGCCTCAAGGTTATTCTTCTAATGTAAAATTGTTTGTCTCATTGAAGGAATTGTAGTTGATAGGTGTGTTATATCATGATTGTCATGTCATGATGCAACAACTTCTACCAGTTGTATTGTGTGGAATATTTCCCATCCATGTTAGAAAGACTATAATGACGTTCTGTTATTTTTTCAATTCAATTGGTAATAAGGTTATTGATGTGAATAATTTGAACATTTTGGAAAACAATGAAATTTTTTTACTTTTCAAATTGGAAATATAATTTCCTCCATCATTTTTAGATATAATGGCACATTTAATGATTCATATGGTTCGAGAAATAATTCTTTTTGGACCGGTATATCTTCATTGGTTGTATCCTTTTGAAAGGTATATAAATTTTTTGAAGGAGTATGTTAATAATCCATATCGACCTAAAGCCTACATCATTGAAAACAATATTTTTGAGGAGGTTTCATAGTTTTGTACGAGACACTTGGCTACGGCACAACACATAGGTTTTCCTCCATCTCACCATGAACAAGATAATAATGAGAGAAAGGGGATTCATGGCTAGAAAGTCAATTCTTTGTCAGCTGAATAGATAATGAAGCTATAGTTATACATCTTGAATAACATAGCTGATGATCAACCATATATCACATTTCATATTAATGAGTTGAAACAATGTCATCCAAAGAAGAAATAAATGTGGATTTTGAATGAGCACAACAAAATATTTTTGACATGCTTTAAAAAGTCCTTGCTTTGTAGATCAGATGTATTAGAGGCATTATAATGGGTTGTGGGTGGTCCATGTTTAAATGTGATAACATGGTCTGGTTATGTCATTAATGGCTATAAATTTCATATGAATGCTAATGACAATAGAAGTGTATTCAGAATAATGGTGTATTGGTGTTTGCAGAAGAAATGCATTTTTCAAGTGCTAAAGGAAAAAACACAATTTCTGAATAAAGTGCATATTATAGAGAGATTAAAGAAATATTGGAGGTAGAATACTTTAAAATTAATGTTCCTATTTTTATCTATAAATTGTTTATTAGTAAAAACAGTGTCAGACACGATGAATTTGGAATGACAGTTGTTAATCTGAATAGATTTGAAGACATAACTGATTGTTTTAAAATGAAAACACATGAAATTTTTTTTTCTATGTAGTAGATCAATCAGATATGCAGTGGGATGATGTTTTACAAGGGAAAAAATATTTTGGTGAGGATGAACATGATGAAGATGTGGATTTATGTGAGATCCCAATTTCCATTAAATGATTAATAGAACAAAATAATGATCATGTTGAAGACATGGTTTTTCCACAAGGAACAATCATGACGAAGGAATTTGGAAAAAAAATCCATTTGTACATTCCTAAAATTACAGGTAACATTTGTTTATTTCTTTTTTACATTTATTATTTTTATAATATGTTAGATATTGTAAGTTTTTTATTTATTAAAACATGTATTAAAACAAATAATTATAAGTTTTTGTTTGTTTTAATTTTGTTTATTTTACTTTATCATGATTACCATTACATAAATTATATATCTATTATTTCTGTTCAATGAGAATCACTTTACCATGTTTTCCATGTTTACCAGGATTACCAAGTTTTCCATGTTTATTATCATTACAATCTTTACCATCATTACCATCATTAACATTGTTTAACATGCTTACCATATTGGCCATGTTTAATATTATGTAACTTATTACAATTTTCTATTTTCTGTTTACATTAGTATTGTCATATTTGAATTTGTATATTTTTGAACTAATGTTTGTTTTTTTATTAGAAGGATAATGGAATATTAATCAGTTGTTCAACCACATAATTCTGGAGATGAGCATATTTCTCATACCTCTGGGGAGGAACATTCACATGCTCTTCTTGATGTATCCCAATATTCCTCATGTTCTCCCATTATGAAAAAGAGTTCAAGTGTTGGTAAATGTGGGTTCACATGTTTACAAAAATTATCACTTTCTCGTATGTAGGATCAGAGGATCCTTGTTGAGTTTTATGAGGATGATATCCCTAGAAGTCCAAATGCAAATGATTTTAAGAGTTTTTTATAAACTCAGGGTAAGAAAAAAGTAAGCATTTTTTATGATGACTAAAGAAGTGTGGACAAAGCGATAATCTATCAGTTGTGGGAGACGATTTTGGTATGATCTTTTTCTATTTTTTTCTTATTATTTAAATGTTTCTAAAATATATATATAATGTTTAACGGCTTCTTTATCAAATGAAATATGATATTCCTTACACTGGAGGAGTTAGGAAGAAATTCTTATTGATGGATGCCAGGAGATGGAGGGATTTTAAATCATCCCTCTCATATAATTATATTTTTGGTCATATAAGTCATGATAATCTATGTTGTATATATCCTTTCATAAAATAAGACACATGGAGGAAGTTTGTTGAAAGAAGAAGAAAAAGTTCATTTTTTGTATGGGAAATGTAAAATTTTATATGTTTTCTTATATAAATGATCTTATTAATGTTTTGTTAATTATTTCTTATTCTTAATTTACAGAAAACAAGGAAATATTATCAAGATATCTAATCTAAAAATGTATACTCTCATAGTTTATATCGGGGAGGGAATACATTATTGGAAGAACAAATGATGGAAGAAAAATTACAAAAATTAAGAGTTGAGTCTTCAAGCTCCAGAGAGGTGGCCCCTCTATCCCCTCTATCTAGACATGAAAAATGGAAGAGAGATCGAATGGGAAAAAAGGGAAAAATATTTTGTAATATGTATGAATCGTAGCTGAGAAGACTATAAGATATCAATTTTATTTATTTATGTTATATATATTCTTCATATAATTTCAATCATTACAGAAATGTTCAATTAAATAATACCGAATTATCTTGAAGATCCGAGCACACATGAGGTATTTACAGCTGTTTGGAGGAATGATATTTTATCTACAACATTGGGATATCCTGAACATCGTGGTCTTATACGAGGATATCTGGCAGGTGTATCGATATTAAAAGTGTTTCCATGTTCTTCATCTTCTTACGTTGATGGTGTTTATAAGAAAAATACAATCCTTGGAGGTTGAAGTTAATAATTTTATTGCAATGATGGAGTAAAATAATAGAGTGTTAGTACAATCTATGTTTTCAGACATGTAAAGACAATTCTAGAATTCATATCCCACTCATCCACCTCCCTTTATAGACCCCATTATTTATCCTCCACCTACGCCAGTAGCTCCCACTCCCCCACGTCAGCCTGCAGACCCCATTTTTTATCCTACTTCCCCGCCGCAGCTTCCAACTTATTGTGAGTTGTATATTGATGATCCTCAACATCATATAATTGAATATGGGTTTTTAGATTTTTTAGAATATATAGTTCATCATTAAAAATTATAGGTAGAGAATCATTGGGTCAATGTATAGGATATTATAGATAGATTAGCTCGAGTACCATTACCTACAGATTAGGTTATGACAGTTGGACACTGTATTGACCATATTTTAATTTGGCCATCAAGAATTCTGTGAGTCATTACCATAAAGGTATGTATGTTATACCTTCTATTATATTTTTTTATTAAAGTTGTTCTATCATTTGATAACTAATATATTTATCTATTTATTTTTACAGTAAAACTTCCAAGTTAATGAAATATTGTATGGACAACAACAAAGAAAATGGCTATGACATCAGATATAGATTCTAGTAGTCTGGATAAATTTTCAAGATATTCAAATTTGATGGAAAATCATTGTGAGTTTCCAATGGTAGATCATGTTTGTGGACGTGCAATAACTATGGGGATTGTGAAAAAAGATATCATGGATATTTTTATTGGACATAAGTTGGGCATCAAAGTGGTGCAAATTTTTTCCATGTATGTCTTAACCACTTTTCTATATGTTATATTTATTAAAAATGTATAAATATGCCTATTTTGTATTAGGTATCTTTATAAAATTTGTTAGTAGAATGAGTGGACAGATATATATGGTTTCATGGATCCCCATTTGATTTCCCCTGAAGCATTTCCATTAGATGAGGAACAAAGAATGGTTCATATTTCTGAAAGACTTGAACAGAATATACTCACACAATGTTGGATGATGCCTTTTTGTGAGAGGTATGAAACATATCTATCTCATAAAGTTCATTATATTTTAACATAAAAAACCACTAACCTTAAATTTTCTTTTATAAGTGATCATTGGATGTTAGGGTTTTTTCCCCAAGGGGGAAAACACTTTATTGGATATGTTATGTCCATGGCGATGTGCGGGAAAGATTTAAGAAAATGTTGGAAAACTAAGATTCAATTTTTTAATAGTTTTATATATTATAATGAATTATAATTTTATCCCATTCGTATTATTTTCTAATAGGGAATGGGTATACTTTTGAAAAAACATAAATAAAAGGATTGCAAAGATCAAATATGTAAATGTAAAGGTAGATATACATTTATAATTTTTACTTTTTCATTTATTACATAAAAATAATATATTGAATTTACACTCATTCAAACAGAATTTTCATGAATGACAAGGCGTCATCGAATGCATATATTATATTTTAAGATTTTTGTATGAAATAATAACAATTAGAATAGTTTTATACTTTGACCTGATAAGATTTAATTTTAAACTTTTCTATAATATTTCAATTGATTTATTCATTATACATGTTAACTATTATCCTTTTAATTTGTAACTAGTTGATGACCCTCAACCCTATAGAGCTCAAGACATCAAACACTTACATGTGGAATGGTCAAATTATTTTACATGTTTGATTGAATTTTAGTTGTTTGTAGTGTAAAATGTAATTTTGAATAGTGTCATTGTAATTGTGTATTTGGTAGTCATTTATGTTCGATTTAGTTTTTTTAAGTTGACATTGTATTTTTTGAATGTTATATATATGAATGTTTAATTTTTCTCTATTTATTGTTTTTTCCTACTTATGATGGTTTTTTGGTATGAATTCTGGTCTGGGGGGGGGGAGGAGTTCCATTGGTGTGAGTTGTGTCCAGTGGGGTGGGGATATCTAGGGGTGTGGGAGGGCTGTCCAGTGGGGTGGGGGGTTTCCTGGGTTTCCATGAGAGTGGGGCATTTTCCATGGGGTGGGAGTATTTCCAGGATGGTGGGAGGGCTGTTTATGAGAGTGGGGAGCTGTCCAAGGGGTGTCCAGGGGTGTGTGTGTGGGGGGGGGGTGTCCAGGGGTGTGGGGGTTCAGTCCAGTGGTGGTGGGTGTGAGGGATGTCTAGGGTAATGTTATCCAGTGGGGTGTGGGGGTGTCTAGGAGGGGGGGGGGGGGGGTTGTAGGGGTGTGGGAGGGCTATCTAGGGGTGTGGGAGTGCTGTCTAGGGGATGTGGGGTGTCCATGATGGTAGGGGTTGTCTATGGGTGTGGGGGGGGGTCCATGGGTTGGGGGGAAGTCTAATGGTGGAGGGGGTCCATGGGAGTGGCGGGGGATGTCTAGTGGGCTGGGGGGTTCTGGTCTAGTTTTGGTTGGGGATTGGTCTGTTTTTTATCTGGCGGTGTACAGTGAGTTTGTGGGGTAGTCTAGGGGTGTGTGGGGGGAGGGGGGTGTCCAGGGGTGTGGTGGGGGCTGTCCAGTGGGGGGGAGGGGTTCTTGTATGATTTTGGTCTATTTTTGGTATGGGGGTTTCTAGTGGGGTTGGTGTCTAGGTGTGTGGGAGTGTTGTCCATGGGGTGGAGGTGTCCAGGAGGGTGGGGGGGCTGTCAAGGGGATAGGGGCAGTCCAGGGGTGTGGAGGGTGACCATGACGGTGGGGGGTTGCCCAGGGGTGTGGGGGGCTTTCCAGTGGGGTGGGGTGTCCAAAAGGGTGGGGGTTTCAAGGGGTGAGGGAGGGCTGTACAGGGGGTGGGGGTAGTGTAGAGGGACGACGCTTGATGTAAATGGCCATTACATTACTTTTGCAGAATACTTAGTACATAAAAAAATAGACACACAAGGACCGTAATATTTTAGTGTCTTTGGAAACTTGGAACGTAATCTTCTAATCATGGTGAAAGATCTTCAACATCTCCCAAAAAGATCTTTCTTTTTTTTTCTTACCTAAAACCTTTCTTGATATCTTGGGGAAAAGAAAACATAAAAAGGGTGATCTCAAATTCTCAATAAGGGAAAACATAGAGAACATATAACAATCCATAAACATTTTGAAAGCAAAAAACATTAACATGAAATTTAAACATCATAATCTTGAGAAAAGACATAAATCATGGAAGTACGTAAGGCATATATCATAATGGAACATGAACCATGATAAAATATAATGGGAATAAAACATGTTATTATGGAAACCATTTAGCACATGTTAGTATTTCTATAGTATCCAAGGCATTTCTTCCAAGACCATCATAGTGGATAAAGTCCCTTTCTGAATCATGTTCACTCCTCGTTTCATTCCTGTAACACTGAATCAGATTAACTTACCATTCTAGCCATGTCTATATCATGAGATATAAATCTTTACCCAATGTAATGGAGGGAGATATAGGTCCCACCCATCTCATAATGAAATCATTCTTACATGTTCCTCAAAATAAACATACATCATTCATAATAACCCAATAAATAAAATGGGTTTCATAAACATCAACCCATCATCACATAATCCATATAAAAGAAATTGATATCATTTAATAATAAGGAAAGTGAAACCATTTAAATCATATAGACATGTTACTTGAAACATACACATATGAAATAATGTCATCTTAGATGAAAAATGGTTATGATAAAACACCTGAAATGAATTCTTGAGGAAAATATCCTTTCTTCTTCAAAATCATTTTCTTTTCAAAAAATATCAAGCAATTTTAAAAGAAAAGGATTTTGTTGAAAATAGTCATGAAATCTTTTTGAGGAAGATTCATGAAAATAAGGCTTTATAAAACCGTAAAAATCTGTTCGTTCCGTATAAGTTAAAAAAAATTCTTCTCGTACTTTTGCCGGAAAAGTTAAAAAAGTACCTCATAACGTAAACAAAAGAAAGATTCCTTACATACCATGTAGTAAAATTAAAAAATGGGAAATAAGGAATTTAAACATACATGAAAACACTTTTATAAAACATGGAAATGGATGATATAAATAACCCCAGTAAATACTTACGAATAAGCAATCTCAGATAAAAATGAGATTTGCAAAATTATCCCTTACCTTAGGTCTGATATGATTCCTATAGATCCAAACCTCATATATAATGATTTAAATAATGTCATTGACTTATTAAATAATAATATTCACTGTTAATATATCATATATTTTTCACTTATGACTTTATATTACCCATTTTTTTTGTAAATTCAATGTTAAAGTATCGTTCTGGGTAAAATCATTTCATTTATCGTATGTGTTTCGACTTGTAGTTCTTGATATTATTACTTATATATTGATTTAAATAATTCCAGAATGTAGAACATGATTTATATTCATCATATACATATATATTATAGATCGATAAAAGGAATGAAATACACCGTTCATGGAGACGGTAGGCCGTATATACATATGAACGCGGTTTTCGTTTCCTTATTGAATTGAATGAAACTAAATAGATGAAATACATATATATATATATACATAAATCCATTAGAATTATTATTTCATATATTTCATTATTATACATTAAATAAACTTTATGATCATTCATTTATGGTTAACATGGAGAATGAATCTCATCGCGTCGTGGAGACGGTAATCCGTGCGTATGCACGAGCGATGATATCGTTCCCATAATTATTGAATATAATTGAAGTGGATGGTATAATATATCATAATAAGTATGATGTTATAATAAAAATATATAGTTATTATTAACACCATTATACCCATCCATGTAAGGTGTTGGTGGAAAAACAGATTACATCACATCGTGGAGAAGGTATTCTGTACGTACGCACACGCGCTGATTTTGATTTCTGTAGGATGAATAGAAGGTGAAATATGGTTATTTCATATTTATAATAATATATCTGTATATGAGGGATACTAATGTTAATACTTCATAATGAAACAACTAAAGAATAGATAGTATAAAAAGAATGGAACTTGAAGAAAACGGTAAAAGGTATTACCTCTTTCTCGAAGTGCCTCCTTTAAACTTTCTCTTAGGGCACTAGAGTTGGTCTTTTGATAAGACAAGTACCTCTAGTAGGTTTATAAAGAAGTGGGAAAGTTAAATGGTCATGGTTTGGCCATGATTTATGGCTCAAATTGGTGTGTGGAGGAGAGGGAGGAGGTGCCCTTTTATAAGGGAGGGGAGGGGCACCTTTGGAATCCTCAAAAATATTAGTTTAATATAAATTCAAACGCCACATAAAAACCTCCAAAAATGACTCCATTCTACAATTAGATGATATAGGGTTGTAATATCATCAAACAATCAAATTTAGACATTTTTAGATCTTATTTTAAACCTTATCATTTAGATTTATCCTTATTTAATCTATTTAAAATTATTTGTGGTAATAAAATTCTAAATTTTAAATCGTTATAAATAATCGCTTATGTGTTGTTATTTTTCCATAATTGGATACTTTATGAAAGTGTTGACTATATATATTTTAATTTAAATTTTTTAAATATTTTTGTGATTTTTAAATAATTTAATAATATGTTATCATTTATAAAATAACAATAGTGTCAATTTTGACACTATTTATTTATTTGGATTTAAATAAAATATACACAGAGGATATATTCAAAATAAAATATTAAATAGATTCCTAACATGTCAAATGTTTCTAAAAAATTCGTGGAGCACATTAAATAGTTCATATAATTTTAATTTTAATATTTTTAATCCCATTTATTTGATATTTCTCTTAATAAAATAATTTCAACATCACTATTATGTCACCATTAATGATAATTATTTAATATCTAAAAATTATTAATAAATTCATATGATGAATATAATTTAATTATCTTTCTGGAGGATATTTATATCCAAATTTTCATGATGTTTATCACTAAACTAAAATTATTATACTTATAAGATTTAATAAAGTGACATGTTGTCACTTTCTTTGGTTTTAATAATAATTAAATTATTTTCATGGAAAAAAGTCCATTAAATGAGTATAATCTTACCCTTAGGTGATATGGGTCGACTTTCAGTCATCCAATAAGATTTTGGCATGTGTTAGGGTAATTTTATTATCTTATATTTACACTTAATTACCCGATTCACCTTTAATTATGGTAAATAAAATTTACCGTAGTTACTATTCATAATGCCCAAAAATAAAAAGTAGCTTATTAACATAATTTGGACCCACTGATTCCAAATATGGAATCCATTTTTCCAAATTCAATACACAATAGTTGAATAAATTAAATTAAAATTAATCCCATTGTCGAAAGAAAATGGGTTTTTGTTTAAAAAATTACAAAAGATTGAATTGATTTAACATACTAATTCAAGGTAAAATCAATGCTAATGACCTAAATTATGTGAAATGGTAAAAATATATTCTATTTATACATTAAAACCATTCAAGAATATAACATAACCATATAAATTATTACGTTGAAAAAATTTGTTTTTAATTAAAATAGAGCGTGTTTTTACTATTCATTAAAATATTCAAGTTATCAGAAAAATATCAAAACTTTATTAAATGTAAATTTTTATATCCTGATTCAGAAAAATAATTTTATTTTGTAAAATTGAAATTATAAAAATTTAAAAAACGAGATTTAATGTGGGTGTTCCATCAAAAGGCGGCAAAACTGCATTTTTTTAAAAATACTTATTTTACCCGAAAAAATATTTTGTTTACATAAAATTTTTTAGAAAAATTTATTAGATGAATAATAATGTTAATAATTCAAAATTTAGTTAATACTATTCATAACAGCTAGTTTCTGATAATATTATAATCATATATCGTTGATTAGTGAAACCCGGTATTGCGTACAACACACGCTCTCGAGGAAGGTCATGATTGGGTGTAATGAAAGCCATGTCAGGGTTGCATGTAGTGAAAGACTCCTTTGTTGTTGCGTATAATAGAATCCAACCATATTTCTTTTATACATTGAATATATATATATATATATACACTCAATGTTTAGTATAATAACTTCTCTCAAATGAACTTGAAATTGTGTATAACATGATCCAAGAATTGTGTTGCGTATACTGGAAGCTAATATGGTTTTGTGTATAGCGCAAGATAATCTTGGTGTAGCATACAACACAAGACATCAATGAAATTAAAAAAAAAATTATTCTCATAAAATCTCGTGTTGTTTCATTCTACCCCCCTTAAAATAAATTTCGCCTGTGAAATTCATCGGGGTTATAAATGGTTTTTTTTACTTGAAAATTTCTTTCATAGAAACCCATATCATAAAAAAGAAAGCTAAAACATAATTTTAAAAAGGGAATTATGAAACATAATGGTTACCCAATTTAACTAATCACTGGGTTTCCACATAGGAGAACATAAGTAAAAATTTGGATATGGAAGAGAAATCGAACCGTCATGTTATGATGGAGAGTGGCATAGAACGTGGCTATGAAAAAACCAAAAATCACAAAGCCAAAAATTTGTGATGATCTAGGGCACCATATGATTCATCATATATAAGGGCACTAGGACAACATTTTTGGTTTTCAAGATCATTTCCCTAATGTTGATAAAAGAAATACTTACATGATTTTGGTACAATCTCACTGTTTTTCGTGAATTGAACAATTTTCACTTCATCTCTTAAAGAAATGACATTGAATTTATTATTCGTGAAGCGTTATCATATCATGTGATAGAATGATGGGTCATTCCATCTGTTTTAAACAAAAGGTTAGAAAAAGTTATAAGTCCATATTATGGTGAGATTAATCGTATATGGTTCCAAAAATGGACTTATACTTTATTTATCCTACCGCTTAATAAAATAAAACTACATTACACTAACCAGGGGCCTCCTGTAGGCCAGTGGGAGGAGATAAAGGTCTGTCACACTTCAGTTGTGGGTTCGATTTCCATAGCCTTGTTCGACGCGATGGGTTGTCGCCCATCCTGCAGGTTTTCCTTTTTTAAAACTACATTACTCTATCATCCCATCAATAATATAGAAAATTGTTCTATCCTTAAACAATACTAACTTCTGTCCAACATAATCCATTGCAATATTTAGGCTTATCTAAAATACTTCGGCCCAAGATCATAGTATAAAGAAAATTATTACTTGAAATGTCACATAACAATCACGTGAATGCCATTATTTATCCCCAATATATCATAAGATATATCTTGTTAGTCAAATTACAAACATTTGAATACCTTAATCATATATTCTCTTGAAGAATGAATACCCATTGAACCTTAGTGAAAACATGAATGTTGTTAAATTTTAACACTTTCCACATACCAAAATCCCAAAAATTTTATATACTCAAACCATAATATCACATAGTCCTTATATCAGTCGTGAGCTCATGAATACAATCAAACATCTCATTATCTTCTTATCCCTTCATTATGTGCATATCATATACTTTCAAAAAAATATCCGAGTAACCTTTCATGGTTACCGGTAGCATATACTTTCAAATACTTTAGAAAAACAATAGTGTAACAATCCTTAGATGATTATTTACTCCATAGTACCATTAACTATACAACATAACTCTTGATAAACAAAAAATAATTCCACTACCTTCTTAATCAACTGACTGAGCTTCATCATTTCTTTCATCTCATATTTCATTTGTAGTCTCTTCATCATCATCAACATAAATACTACTCATATGACGATGCTGATTCTCTTCATGAGATTTTCCATTAGGGAATTGGTTTTCATAATTTCCATAAATTCCACATTTGAAACATCTAATCATTGTTGATGTCATAGAAATACCATTATCCTTATCCATGGTGTTTACTGAACCTATTCCTTTTCACTTACTGGTTTTGTGTCCTTCTTTTCCACACCCAAAGCATCTTCCAGTTCCTTTGAAACAATCTCCCCGATGCCTCTTCCCACATGATTTACATGAGGGAAATTGAACTTTCTTTCCTCTATGATCATCATGAAACTCCATCTTTCTCTTATTATCTGAGTCAGGAAACTTACCAAAGTTGAGATTATTGATCATATTATGAGATTGCTGATTAGGAATAATAACGAGGTTTGGACTACCAAATCCCATTTCATTTGTTTTCTCACGAAGAATATCATTCCATTGTCCGTCATATCCTCTATTGTCGTGAATCTTCCTATTTCCAGCCGTTTTCTAAAACCCAAAAAGAATAGTGTGAGAGGAAAAAATAATGCTAGGGAAAAGAACATTGTAAAGGGGGAGTACCCTAAATATCTAACATATTAGGTTATATTCTACGATCATTACCGTAGTTCTAGGACTATATCCTATATGTATACTTATCCTTAGGTACATCCCTAGACATACCTTAGAAATATCTCTAGAGATCTCACTAACATTTTCGCATCCTAGTTTCCAAAGATTGACTAAACCATTCATCTGATACCAACTATAGAGACCTAAAGCTTGACGTACATGGACATTACATTACTTTTGAAGAATACTTAGTACATAACAAAAACAGACACACAAGGACCGTAATTGTAACGCCCCGACCCCAGCTACCCAGAGTCGGTGCATTACTTCGTAACATTGGCATGATCACAAGAAAGATCAAATCCCGAAAGACCGATTGGTTTAGTAGCCTTGGAAATACTAGATATAATCATAAAGTTTTACATTACATTTCAAAGTGAAAAACTACTACAACAACAAAGTCTTCATATCCACACTATTAACCCCTCATAATATCCCTGCAGGTCATTCATAATTTACTTCTTCACATCCTGGGAAAAAATAAAACATAGAAAAGGGGTGAGCTCAAATGCCCAGTAAGGATAACAATATAGCGGAAACTTTCATAAATAAGAATAAACATTTAAGGCAATGCATTACTAAAACAAAAGCCTTTTAAATTTGAACTTCAACATGGTATGGAAAAAGTAAAATGAAATAATGCCATTTACTTATTCACATGGATATTCTACTAATCGAATAATCACATGCAACAATCAATAACCACTTTCATAATGTTGGAATGCATAATGCCAGACTATCATAACCACATAGCCAAGGCCTCGTGCCAAGACTACAAATAAGATTTTGTCAAGGCCTTGTGCCAAGACACTAGTTTGTCTCATGAGACCTACCGATGCATCGAGGAGCTATAGCGGGCTCCACCCGTCACTTATTAAGTCCAATGCATTCCCATATGAAAAGGTTTAAACATAACATAAACATTCGTATTAAAACTAGCATACGAAATGTCAATACTTTCACAATAAACTATGAATGGTATAAAAATAGCACATCCACAGTCAAACATATCACAAAACCTTCAATACAATATAGAAGTTTTGTATCATAATAAATCAACTTCAAATAATCTTAAAATCCATCAAAGGATGTTGACATAGATGAAATCAAAATTCTTTTTAAAGAAATATCTCCTTTTATTTTGAAATCATTTAAGATCCATATAAAATAAAACATTTTCTTTGAAAATATTCTTATAAGCTTGTAAAGAAAGCTTTGAAGATTTTATAACGGCGTAAAATAACCGCACCCGCCGTATAAGTTAAAAAAAACATTCTTACCTCAATTCTGTCGAAAAGGTTAAAAAGGACCTTGTTTTGAAAACGACGGAAAGATTCCTTTATAAACCTCTTATAAAAAGTCAAAAAAAGGTATAAATGACTTTAACCCATATTCTTGTAAATAGTAAAAATGTTTTGAAATACATTTTTAAGAAACATGGATGTGGATGATAAAGAGATCCCAGTAGATTATTACATATAAACAACCTCGGATAATGAAGAGATTGTGAAATAACCCTTACCTTGTACTTTTCCTTGGTTGGGGTAGGTTAACCTCCTGTATAATGGTGAAATAGTTGTTATTAAATTATAAAGAATCATATATATTAATATGATATCATATATGATCTTTTAACATTGATTTGTTAATAATATCTTAGAATTATCGTCGTTTCGGGAGTTAACTTACTCATTTTCTTTTATATGTTTTGTTACATAAGCCATGGTTGTTGTATCTTATTCATATCCAGAATGATATACAGTCCTTAAACATCATTTTTAAATCATCAAATGATAATTATACTTGAATGGATACGATGGAGAATGAATCTCATCGCGTTCGTGGAGACGGTAGTCCGTACGTACGCACGAGCGACAATATCATTCTTTTGATATTAAAATAATATATAAATGGATGGTATATCATATATACAGAATCATTAACATGTTATATTTATTATTTACATGAGTTACACATCATTATTATACCCATCCAAATAATATTATATTGAATAACAATTACACCACGACGTGGAGACGGTAAGCCGTACGTACGCACGTATGGTGACATGTTATTCAAAGGGTGGATAGAATACTGAATATGATTGTACCATATTTATAATAACATCACAGTATATGTGAGATACTGGAGTTATTATTTCAGAATGGTAATAACAAAGGAAGAAGAAGTGGAAGAAGAACTGAACTTAGAAAAGGGTGGTGAAATCATTACCTCTTCTTCGGGTTCTTCCTTTTGATTTGATCAAAAGGGCTCCTTAGGTTGGCTTTCTGATCAAACTAAGGCCTCTAGGTTGTATTGAGGGATGTTGGGAGAGTATTTGGGCAGAGTTTGGCCGAACCAAAAGGCTTTGAAGGTGTGAAGAAAAGAGAAGGAGGAGTGCCCTTTTATAAGAGGGGTGAGGGGCACCTTTGGAAAAGCTAGAAATATTAATTTATAATAAATTCATATTCGGTTTCTAATGGCTCCAAAGTTGACTATTAAAAGGTTAAGGTGGGGATAGGTCGAAAACCACTCAACCAATAGAATTTAGACAGGTTTGGGTACTTATATTAACCTTATCTTTAAGTATTAACTCTAAGTTAATTAGTTTCACTTTTTCAATGTCTCTTTGTATTTTTATATAATATGGTTAATAAACTTACTATATACATCCAAGCGACCCCCAAGTGGTCCATTAATGAGGAACCTATCATAATATAAGTCTCTTGGCCGAACCTTAGATTTTTAGGAATTTAATATCAATTAATAATATAATATTTGTTTTAAGAATTCTTTTATGTCAATTTTGACACTATTCATTAGTTGATTTTTTTGAAACTCATAAAAGATTTATTACTTCGAAAAAAGTCAATTAAATCAATCCTAATATATCATATTATCCTATAAAATTAGTTTAATTCATTAAAAGTTTCATATTATATTTATTTGGGTATTTATAATATCACTTATTTTAATTTTTCACTATTATAGTAATTACTGCATCATCATTGTGTCATAAATAAAATAAATTATTTAATGTCTAAAAATTATAAGTAAAATATCATGATGTAGGAAATCTTTTTAGCTTTCTAATGAATATTTATAATCGAAAATCCAACATGTATAACCCTATGTAAAAATTGTTCTTCTAAAAGATGTAAGCTTATGCCATTTTTATTTTTATTTTAACTTTATTAATATAAAGTGTCCCTACCACATACAAGTGGCTCCAAGGGGTCCCCAAATTTACCAAAGGATGCCCATGGTCGGGTATGTGTCCACCAATAAGGTTAGGACACGTTTTAGGGTAATTTTTTATTATTATAATATTATTTTTTTAACCCTTATTTACCGGATTTACCCTTTAACCATGGTAAATAAAATATTTACCACAGTAACTATTCAAAATGTCTAAAAATAAAAGTTACCTATTTACACAATTTGAACATCCTGATTCCAAATATGGAATCCATTTTCCTAAATTCAAAACACAGAAGTGGCAGAAATTAATTTAAAATTAATTCCCGCTGTCAAAACAAAAAGCGTGTTTTTAAGAGATAATAACTATCAAAAGATTGACACTTGTTTATGTTCGGTTTAATTGTAAAATTATGTCCAATGATAAACATTAAATTGAATGGTAAAAATATATTCTAAATATACTTTAAAACCACTCAAATTCATAATTTATCACTATTAATTATTTTGATTAAAAAAGTTGTTTTTAATTAAAATTTAGAAATTTTCACTATTCATCAAAATATGAAAGTTATCCGAAAAGTACCAAAATTTCACCTTAGGCTAAATTCGATATTCCGAGTCCAAAAATAAAGTCCATTTTCAAATATAAAATATATATAATTTCAAAAATTAGGTATTACTATTCACAACGGCTAGTTTAATTAGTTGTGGTGTGTGTTAGAACTCGAGGTTGCGTACAACACACGCTATCGCATTATTCAAAGGGAAACGTACCGTAGAAGCTTGGGGTGTTACATTCTCCCCTCCTTCAAATAATTGCGTCCTCGCAATTTCTAGGGTATTACTGCATAAAAAGACTCGGGTGGTTCTTCATCATAAGTTCCTCGGGTTCCCACGTTGCCTCTTCCATTTTATGATTTCTCCACAAAACTTTTACCAGACGCGTCGTCCGGTTTCTCAGTACTTGTTCTCTTGTATCAAGAATCCTGACGGGCTCTTCGCAATAAGACAGATCGGGTTCCAGTTCTAATTCCTCATAGGTGAGTACATGCGTTGGGTCAGGCATGTATTTTCTCAACAGAGATACGTGGAACACATCGTGAACTTTGGAGAGACTTGGCGGCATTGCCAATCGGTAAGCTACAACCCCAATTCGTTCTAGAATTTCGAAAGGTCCGATGTACCTGGGACTCAATTTTCCTTTCTTACCAAAACGTATGACTCCCTTCCACGGAGATACCTTTAGGAAAACATGATCACCGACTTGAAATTCCAAATCCTTCCTTCGATTATCGGCATAGCTCTTCTGCCTACTTTGAGCTGCTTTGATGTGATTTTGGATTACCTTCACCTTTTCCACCGTTTCCTCCACCAGTTCTGGGCCTACAAGTTTTCTTTCACCAACGTCATCCCAACAGGTTGGTGTACGACATCTCTTTCCGTATAACGCTTCATATGGTGCCATTTGTATACTCGAATGGAAGCTATTGTTATAGGAAAATTCTACCAGAGGTAAATATTGATCCCACATACCCTGAAAATCAAGTGAGCAAGATCTCAACATGTCTTCTAAGGTCTGAATAGTCCGTTTTGATTGTCCGTCTGTCTGAGGGTGGTAAGCAGTGCTCAAATGAAGTTCAGTATCCAGGGATTTCTGAAGACTTTTCCAAAATCTTGAAGTAAAACGGGGATCACGATCAGAAACAATCGATAGGGGAACTCCATGAAGTCTCACAACTTCATTAATGTATAGTCTTGCTAGACGTTCCAGGGGTAGATCTTCTCTTATAGCAAGAAAATGTGCTGACTTGGTAAGACGATCAACAATAACCCATATTGCATCGTTCCTTCTAGGAGTCTTTGGTAGCCCCATGACAAAGTCCATCGTAATATTGTCCCATTTCCACTCCGGTATGGGAAGAGGTTGCATGACTCCTCCAGGCTGTTGCCTTCCAGCTTTCACTTGTTGACAAACCATACACCTTGACACAAAATCAGCAATCTCCCTCTTCATGTTGTCCCACCAAAAATGTTCCTTCAAATCTCTATACATTTTGGTGCTCCCAGGGTGTATAGAGAAATTGGAACTATGAGCATCATCCAGCAATTCCCTTTTTAGATCAGGTATATTGGGAACACAAAGTCTCTTCCCGAATTTCAAAATTCCATCTTCATACACAAAGTCTCTCAATCTCCCATCATTCACAGCTTTAATCTTCTTTTGGAATTCGTCATCATCGGTCTGAGAACTCTTAATCCTTTATAGTAAAGATGGTTTGGCAACCATTTGAAAAAGCATTGATGTTTCACCTTCCCTGGTTATTCCCATGTCCATTTTCACTAGATCCATGAAAATTGGATCCCTTTCAATTCTCATATTGTTCAACACTCCATGGTCTTTTCTACTCAAAGCATCTGCCACCTTGTTTGCCTTCCCCGGGTGGTAGTGTATCGTACAATCATAATCCTTGAGTAATTCAAGCCATCTCCTTTGCCTCATGTTAAGTTCTTTTTGTGAGAAAATATACTTCAAACTCTTGTGATCAGTATAAATCTCACATTTTTCACCATAGAGGTAGTGCCTCCATATTTTCAAAGCAAAGATCACTGCTGCAAACTCGAGATCATGAGTAGGATAGTTTTGTTCATGAATTTTCAACTGTCGTGATGCATAGGTAATAACTCTATCATTCTGCATAAGGACACAGCCAAGTCCTTTCTTTGATGCATCACTATAAATAACGAACCCATCATTCCCCGATGGTAGAGTCAATATAAGAGCATTGACTAATCTTCTCTTCAGTTCTTCGAAACATTCTTCACACTCTTTTGTCCAAACAAATTTAACCCCTTTACGTGTGAGCTTCGTTAATGGGTTAGCCAATCGGGCAAAATTCTGGACGAAACGTCGATAATAACCTGCCAAGCCAATAAAACTACGTACCTCAGTTATACTCGTAGGTGCTGGCCATTCTTGGATTGCCTTGGTCTTAGAAGGATCAACAGAGATTCCATCTTTAGAGACAATATGGCCAAGAAAAGAAATCTCCTGAAGCCAGAATTCACACTTGCTAAACTTTCCATATAATTCATGCCTCCTCAGAGTCTTCAAGATAATGCGCAAGTGATTTTCATGATCTTCGTAGGTTTTGGAGTATACCAAGATATCATCAATAAATACCACCACAAATTCATCGAGATACTCCTTGAAAACTCTATTCATCAGATCCATGAATACAGAGGGTGCATTAGTCAATCCAAACGGCATTATAGTAAACTCGTAATGCCCGTACCTGGTTCGAAATGCTGTCTTCGGAATGTCTTCCTTCTTTACAAACAACTGATGGTATCCAGATCGAAGGTCAATCTTTGAAAAGTATTGAGCTCCATGCAGTTGGTCAAATAAATCATCAATACGAGGTATGGGATACTTGTTCTTTATCGTTATAGCATTGATCTCCCTGTAGTCGATACATAACCTCATAGATCCATCTTTCTTTTTAACAAAAAGAACAGGGGCTCCCCATGGAGAAACACTAGGGCGAATAAATCCCTTATTACTCAATTCCTCTAGTTGTTTCTTTAGTTCGACTAACTCTACAGTGGCCATTCTATAAGGGGTCTTCGATATAGGTCTTGATCCAGGAATCAAATCAATGGAAAACTCAACTTCTCGTTCTGGAGGATGTCCAGGTAAATCTTCCGGAAATACATCTACAAATTCTTTCACAATAGGTACATCCTCTATTTGAACATTCCTTTCCTCACCGACAGTTATTTCATTCTCTTCCTCCCCAATAATTGAATTAAGTTGAGCTACTGGGGGTGGATCTAAATAAGAATTAGGTGGTGACGATTCTGCTCTAAAAATAAGGTGTTCCTTATCATTATCATCAAGAATCGTAACCTCTTTCTTCTTACAATAAATCTTCGCATCATAGTCCGAAAGCCAGTCCATACCGAGGATTATATCAAACTCAATCATAGGTATGACGATGAAATCAGCAGATAAAGAAAATTTATGTGCTCTAATGGGGACTGATTCACAAAACTTTGTTGCAACGATACTTCCCTTAGGAGTTTTAACTGACAACTCCCTTATTAAATCAAATTGGAAATATCTAATTTTCTTAGCAAACTGGGAAGATATGAAACAATGCGATGATCCAGAATCAAATAATGCATTTTCTAAACTTGAGGAAACCATTAAATTACCTGCCACCACGTCTTTCGGAGCTTCTACCTCAGCAGTAGTGATAGCATAAGCCTGGCCTTGATCCCTTGGCCTTTTCTGAGGTAAGTTCTCCTGACGCTTAGGACATGCATTTGCATAATGCCCCATCTCCCTGCAATTGTAGCACTGAACGTTGGTAGCTTCCTTCTTCCCCTTGCAATCATGAGCTTGGTGGCCTTTTTCACCACACTTGTAACAGACTCCCATTCCCTTCAGGCAAGCACCGGGGTGTTTCTTCCCGCACTTACCACAAGATGGATATTCAAACTTTCCCTTCTTCCCCTTATTTCCATTCCCAGATTGATCAGCAGGTCTCTTCTTCTCTTGCTTTGCTTTAAAGTCATAAGACTTAGAGAATTCCTTTTCGGTCTTGATAGCACATGAGACAATGTCTTCGTACGATGAAAAGGATTGTGAGACTAATGCTCGACGGAGAAATGGTTTTAACCCATCAAAGAAACGATCAATCTTACTTCTTGGGTTGCGAATATAATCACCAGCGTACCTCGCTAACCTTGTAAAGTTAGCCTCATACTTTGTGACATTCTCATCCTCCTTTTGTCTCAGACTCAGAAATTGCCTTTCCATATCTGCTCGATGGTCGCGAGGGAAGTATTTTTCTAAAAACAGATCTTTGAACTCCCTCCATTCCATATTTGATACTTCATCATCTTCCTTCGTATTTTGAATCAATGACCACCATTGATCAACATCTCCAGTGAGGCGGTAAACTGCCATGATAACTTTTTCCCTTTCACTGCTCCCCGAAGCCTGAAATATTTTCTCTAAGGAAAATATCCATTGCTCAGCTACTAAGGGATTTGTATTCCCATTGAGCGTTGGTGGTTGTTGCCTCATGAATCGATCTAACATTGATCCTCCACGCTGCGGATCAGGGTGCTCCATACGAGTAAGGTTATTATTCATAACCTGAGTAAGTTGTCCCAGTATGGTGATTAGCTGATCGGCACCAGTTGCATCACCAGCCCCACTATAATTATCTTGAGCAGGAGGGCAATCCCTACATGGAGTGCGCGCATTGATACGGTTTCCATTTCTTCCACTAGGCGCCATTTCTAAACAATGGCATAAACTAGATCAGTTTATGAATCGAAATACATAATCCCATACTTATAAAACACTTAACATAAATTGATCTATTTATGGATATAATCCATAATCATAATAATGTTTTCTTTGAGGAAGTATATACTCATAAACCCTTCATAATGATTTGTAAAGATAGTGAGAGTTATCCTAAGCATATCCCCCGGGAGTGTCGTAACCAAGAGTGCAGCAAGGCCCGTTGTCGTGCACCAGTTCCCGTTCGAGTCTAGCTCAAAGCGGTGTTTTCGGGTTTTACCCCTAGGTACATCTATGCCAGAGCCGCCTCTACCTGCTCGTATCCAGACAGGGATGTATTGCTTGGAAAACTCACAAAATCTCTACAATACCAAAATTCTAGGAAGTTCTTCTATACTAATCCTCAAAGTTCATCTTAGGTCTACGTGCTCTAATCAGAGTTTATCTAAATCTAGCTTCCAAGGTTTGTACTAAACCTCCTCTGATACCAACTGTAACGCCCCGACCCCAGCTACCCAGAGTCGGTGCATTACTTCGTAACATTGGCATGATCACAAGAAAGATCAAATACCGAAAGACCGATTGGTTTAGTAGCCTTGGAAATACTAGATATAATCATAAAGTTTTACATTACATTTCAAAGTGAAAAACTACTACAACAACAAAGTCTTCATATCCACACTATTAACCCCTCATAATATCCCTGCAGGTCATTCATAATTTACTTCTTCACATCCTGGGAAAAAATAAAACATAGAAAAGGGGTGAGCTCAAATGCCCAGTAAGGATAACAATATAGCGGAAACTTTCATAAATAAGAATAAACATTTATGGCAATGCATTACTAAAACAAAAGCCTTTTAAATTTGAACTTCAACATGGTATGGCAAAAGTAAAATGAAATAATGCCATTTACTTATTCACATGGATATTCTACTAATCGAATAATCACATGCAAAAATCAATAACCACTTTCATAATGTTGGAATGCATAATGCCAGACTATCATAACCACATAGCCAAGGCCTCGTGCCAAGAATACAAATAAGATTTTGTCAAGGCCTTGTGCCAAGACACTAGTTTGTCTCATGAGACCTACCGATGCATCGAGGAGCTATAGCGGGCTCCACCCGTCACTTATTAAGTCCAATGCATTCCCATATGAAAAGGTTTAAACATAACATAAACATTCGTATTAAAACTAGCATACGAAATGTCAATACTTTCACAATAAACTATGAATGGTATAAAAATAGCACATCCACAGTCAAACATATCACAAAACCTTCAATACAATATAGAAGTTTTGTATCATAATAAATCAACTTCAAATAATCTTAAAATCCATCAAAGGATGTTGACATAGATGAAATCAAAATTCTTTTTAAAGAAATATCTCCTTTTATTTTGAAATCATTTAAGATCCATATAAAATAAAACATTTTCTTTGAAAATATTCTTATAAGCTTGTAAGGAAAGCTTTGAAGATTTTATAACGGCGTAAAATAACCGCACCCGCCGTATAAGTTAAAAAAAACATTCTTACCTCAATTCTATCGAAAAGGTTAAAAAGGACCTTGTTTTGAAAACGACGGAAAGATTCCTTTATAAACCTCTTATAAAAAGTCAAAAAAAGGTATAAATGACTTTAACCCATATTCTTGTAAATAGTAAAAATGTTTTGAAATACATTTTTAAGAAACATGGATGTGGATGATAAAGAGATCCCAGTAGATTATTACATATAAACAACCTCGGATAATGAAGAGATTGTGAAATAACCCTTACCTTGTACTTTTCCTTGGTTGGGGTAGGTTAACCTCCTGTATAATGGTGAAATAGTTGTTATTAAATTATACAAGAATCATATATATTAATATGATATCATATATGATCTTTTAACATTGATTTGTTAATAATATCTTAGAATTATCGTCGTTTCGGGAGTTAACTTACTCATTTTATTTTATATGTTTTGTTACATAAGCCATGGTTGTTGTATCTTATTCATATCCAGAATGATATACAGTCCTTAAACATCATTTTTAAATAATCAAATGATAATTATACTTGAATGGATACGATGGAGAATGAATCTCATCGCGTTCGTGGAGACGGTAGTCCGTACGTACGCACGAGCGACAATATCATTCTTTTGATATTAAAATAATATATAAATGGATGGTATATCATATATACAGAATCATTAACATGTTATATTTATTATTTACATGAGTTACACATCATTATTATACCCATCCAAATAATATTATATTGAATAACAATTACACCACGACGTGGAGACGGTAAGCCGTACGTACGCACGTATGGTGACATGTTATTCAAAGGGTGGATAGAATACTGAATATGATTGTACCATATTTATAATAACATCACAGTATATGTGAGATACTGGAGTTATTATTTCAGAATGGTAAGAACAAAGGAAGAAGAAGTGGAAGAAGAAATGAACTTAGAAAAGGGTGGTGAAATCATTACCTCTTCTTCGGGTTCTTCCTTTTGATTTGATCAAAAGGGCTCCTTAGGTTGGCTTTCTGATCAAACTAAGGCCTCTAGGTTGTATTGAGGGATGTTGGGAGAGTATTTGGGCAGAGTTTGGCCGAACCAAAAGGCTTTGAAGGTGTGAAGAAAAGAGAAGGAGGAGTGCCCTTTTATAAGAGGGGTGAGGGGCACCTTTGGAAAAGCTAGAAATATTAATTTATAATAAATTCATATTCGGTTTCTAATGGCTCCAAAGTTGACTATTCAAAGGTTAAGGTGGGGATAGGTCGAAAAACACTCAACCAATAGAATTTAGACAGGTTTGGGTACTTATATTAACCTTATCTTTAAGTATTAACTCTAAGTTAATTAGTTTCACTTTTACAATGTCTCTTTGTATTTTTATATAATATGGTTAATAAACTTACTATATACATCCAAGCGACCCCCAAGTGGTCCATTAATGAGGAACCTATCATAATATAAGTCTCTTTGCCGAACCTTAGATTTTTAGGAATTTAATATCAATTAATAATATAATATTTGTTTTACGAATTCTTTTATGTCAATTTTGACACTATTCATTAGTTGATTTTTTTGAAACTCATAAAAGATTTATTACTTCGAAAAAAGTCAATTAAATAAATCCTAATATATCATATTATCCTAGAAAATTAGTTTAATTCATTAAAAGTTTCATATTATATTTATTTGGGTATTTATAATATCACTTATTTTAATTTTTCACTATTATAGTAATTACTGCATCATCATTGTGTCATAAATAAAATAAATTATTTAATGTCTAAAAATTATAAGTAAAATATCATTATGTAGGAAATCTTTTTATCTTTCTAATGAATATTTATAATCGAAAATCCAACATGTATAACCCTATGTAAAAATTGTTCTTCTAAAAGATGTAAGCTTATGCCATTTTTATTTTTATTTTAACTTTATTAATATAAAGTGTCCCTACCACATACAAGTGGCTCCAAGGGGTCCCCAAATTGACCAAAGGATGCCCATGGTCGGGTATGTGTCCACCAATAAGGTTAGGACACGTTTTAGGGTAATTTTTTATTATTATAATATTATTTTTTTAACCCTTATTTACCGGATTTACCCTTTAACCATGGTAAATAAAATATTTACCACAGTAACTATTCAAAATGTCTAAAAATAAAAGTTTCCAATTTACACAATTTGAACATCCTGATTCCAAATATGGAATCCATTTTCCTAAATTCAAAACACAGAAGTGGCAGAAATTAATTTAAAATTAATTCCCGCTGTCAAAACAAAAAGCGTGTTTTTAAGAGATAATAACTATCAAAAGATTGACACTTGTTTATGTTCGGTTTAATTGTAAAATTATGTCCAATGATAAACATTAAATTTAATGGTAAAAATATATTCTAAATATACTTTAAAACCACTCAAATTCATAATTTATCACTATTAATTATTTTGATTAAAAAAGTTGTTTTTAATTAAAATTTAGAAATTTTCACTATTCATCAAAATATGAAAGTTATCCGAAAAGTACCAAAATTTCACCTTAGGCTAAATTCGATATTCCGAGTCCAAAAATAAAGTCCATTTTCAAATATAAAATATATATAATTTCAAAAATTAGGTATTACTATTCACAACGGCTAGTTTAATTAGTTGTGGTGTGTGTTAGAACTCGAGGTTGCGTACAACACACGCTATCGCATTATTCAAAGGGAAACGTACCGTAGAAGCTTGGGGTGTTACAGTAATAGTTTAGTGTCTTTGGAAACCTGGAACGTAATCTTCTAATCGTTGTGAATGATCTTCAACATCTCCCAAAAAGATCTTCCCTTTATTTCTTACCAAAAACCTTTCTTGATATCTTCGGGAAAAGGAAACATAAAATGGGTGAGCTCAAATTCTCAGTAAGGGAAAACATAGAGAACATAAAACAATCTATAAAAATTTGAAAGCAAAAACTTGAACATGAAATTTAAACATCCAAATCTTGAGCAAAGACATAAATCGTGGAAGTACGTAAGAAATATATAATAATGGAAAATAAACCATTATAAAATATAATGGGAATAAAACATGTAATTGTGGAAACCATTCAACACATTTTATGATTTCTATAGTATCCAAGGCAATGCTGCCAAGACCATCTTAGTGGACAAAGTCCCTTTTTGAATAGAGTTCACTCCTCGTTTCAGTCCTGTAACACTGAACCGGATTAACATACCATTCCAGCCATGTTTATCTCATAAGATATAAATCATTACCCAATTCATTGGAGGGAGATATAAGTCCCACCAAACTCATAATGAAATAATTCTTACTTGTGCCACAAAATATACATACTTTATTCATAATAACCCAATCAATAAAATGGGTTTCATAAAAATCATCCCATCATCGCATAATCAATATAAAATAAATGGATATCATTTCATAATAAGAAGTGTGAAACCATTTAAATCATATAGACATGTTACTTGAAACACACACATATGAAATAATGTCATCTTATATGAAAAATGGTTTTGATAAAACACTTGAAATGAATTCTTGAGGAAAATATCCTTTCTTCTTCAAAATGATTTTTTTTCAAAAAATGCCATGCAATTTTAAAATAAAATTATTTTTTTGAAAATATTGATGAAATATTTTGGACGAAGCTTCAAGAAAATAAGGCTTTATAAAATTGTAAAAATCCATTCAGACCGTATAAGTTAAAAAAACATTCTTTTCGTACTTTTGCCGGAAAAGCCAAAAAAGTACCTCGTAATGTAAACAAAAGAATGATTCCTTACATACCATGTAGTAAAAGTCAAAAATGGGTAAAAATGACTTTAAACATACATGAAAACACTTTTATAAAACATGGACATGGATGATAGAAATAACCCCAGTAAATACTTATGAATATGCAATCTCAGATAAAAATGAGATTTTCAAAATTATCCCTTACCTCAGGCCCGATATGATTCGTATGGATCCAAACCTCATGTATAATGATTTAAATAATTTCATTTAATTATTACATAATAATATTCAATGTTATGATATCATATGTGTTTCACTTATGACTTTATATTACCCGTTTTTTTGTAAAATCTATGTTAAAGTAGCGTTTTGGGTAAAATCATTTCATTTATCATATGTGTTTTGACCTTTCGTTCTTGATATTATTACTTATATCATAATTTAAATAATTCCAGAATGTAAAAAATGATTTATATTCATCATATACATATATATATTAGATCGATAAAAGGAATGAAATACACCGTTCATGGAGACGGTAGGCCGTACGTACGTATGAACGCTATTTTCGTTTCCTTATTGAATAGAATGAAATTAAATAGATTACATAAATATATATATACATAAATATGGTGGAATTATTATTTCATATATTTCATTATTATTCATTATATAAACTTTATGATCATTCATGTATGGTTAACATGGAGAATGAATCTCATCGCGTTGTGGAGACGGTAATCGGTACGTACGCACGAGCGATGATATCATTCCCATAATTATTGAATAGAATTGGAGGGAATGGTATAATATATCAGATTCAATATGATGTTATAATAACCATATATAGTTATTCTTTACACCATTATACCCATCCATTTATGGTGTTGGTGGAAAAACAGATTACACCATGGCGTGGAGACGGTATTCCGTAGGTACGCACGTACAACGATTTTGTTTTCCATAGGATGGATAGAAGGTTAAATAGGGTTGTTTAATATTTATAACAACATATCAGTATATGAGGTATACTGATGTTATTTCATCATAAGGAAACATCTAAATAAGAGGGAGTAGAATAATAGTGGAACTTGAAGAAAACGGTAGAAGGTATTACCTCTTTCTCAATGTGCCTCCTTTAAACTTTCTCTTAGGGCACTAGAGTTGGTCTTTTGAGAAGACCAGTAACTCTAGTAGGTTTCTATGGAATTGGGGAAGAGAAATGGTCAGGTTTTTGCCGAGCATTATGGCTCAAATTGGTGTGAGGAGGAGAGGGAGGTGGTGCCCTTTTATAAGGGATGAGAGGGGCACCTTTGAATCCTCAAAAATATTTGATTAATATAAATTCAAACCCCACATATAAACCTCAAAAAATGACTCAATTCAAATATTAGATGATATAGGGTTGTAATATCATCAACCAATAAAATTTAGACATGTTTTGATCTTATTTTAAACCTTATCATTTTGATTTATCTTTATTTAATCTACATAAATTTATTTTTGGTAATACAATTGTAAATTTTAAATGGTTATAAATAATCACATATGTGTTGTTAATTTTCCATAATTTGATACTTTATGACAGTTTCGAATATATAAATTTCAATTTATAATTTTTAATATTTTTTTTTGATTTTTAAACAATTTAATAGTATGTTATTTTTATAAAATAACAATAGTGTCAATTTTGAAACTATTCATTTATTTATATTTAAATATAATATACACAAAGGATATATTCGAACTAAAATATTTAATAAATTTTTAGAATGTCAAATTTTTCTAGAAAATTCGTGGAGAACATTAAATAGTACATATAATATTTAATTTATTATTTTTAAAACCAATTATTTGATATTTCTCAATAAAATAATTTGAACATCACTATTATGTCATCTTTAATGATAAATATTTAATCACTAAAAATTATAAATAAATTCATATGATGAAGATAATTTTATTATCTTTCTGTAGACTATTTATATCCGACGTTTCATGAAGTTTATCACTAAACTAAAATTATTATACTTATAAGATTTAAGAAAGTGTCATGTTGTCACTTTCTTTGTTTTTAATAATAATTAAATTATTTTCATTGAACAAAGTCCATTAAATGAATCTAATACGACCCTTATGTGATATGGGTATACTTTTAGTCATCCAATATGATTTTTCCAGGTGTTAGGGTAATTTTATTATCATATATTAACCCTTAATTACCCGATTTACCTTTAATTATGGTAAATAAAATTTACCATAGTTACTATTCATAATACCCAAAAATAAATAGTAGCTTATTAACATAATTTGGACACACTGATTCAAAATATGGAATCCATTTTTCCAAATTCAATACATAATAGATTCATAAATTAAATTAAAATTAATCCCCTTGTCAAAAGAAAACAAATTTTTGTTTAAAACATTGCAAAAGATTGAATTGATTTAACCTACGAATTCAATGTAAAATGAATTCTAATGGAATACATTATATTAAATGGTAAAAATATATTCTATTTATACTTTAAACCATTCATGAATATAATTTTACCATATAAATTATTACGATGAAAAATGTTGTTTTTAATTTAAATATAGCGTGTTTTTACTATTCATTAAAATATAAAAGTTATCAGAAAAAAAAACAAAACATTATCCAACGTAAATATTTATATATTAATTAAAAAAAGAATTTTATTTTTTAAAATTGATCTAATAATCATGTCAAAAACTAGATTAAATGTGGGTGCTCCATCAAAAGGCGGCATAACTGCATTTCTTGAAAAATACTTATTTTACCCGATAAATTTATTTTGTTCACATAAAATGTTTTAGAAAATTTATAAGATGAATAATAATGTTATAAAATTCAAAATTTAGTTAATACTATTCATAACGTCTAGTTCTTGATAATATTATAACCATATATCGTTGATTAGTGAAACCCGATATTGCGTAAAACACACGCTATCGAGGAAGGTCATGATTGCATGTAATGAAAGCCAAGTCAGGGTTGCGTGTAGTGCAAGACTCCTTTGTTGATTCATATAATAGAATAAAACCATATTTCATTTATACAATGAATATATATATATACAGTCTATGTTTCGTAGAATAACTTCTATCAAATGAACTTGAAATTGTGTATAACACGATCCAAGAATTGTGTTGCGTATACTGCAACCTAATACGGTGTTGCGTATAGTGAAAGATTATCTTGGTGTAGCATAGAACAGAAGACACCAATGAAATTAAAAAAAATAATTCTCATAAAATATCGGGTTGTTACATTCTACCCCCCTTTAAATTAATTTAGACCCCAGAATTCGTCGGGGTTATAAATGGTTTTTTTAACTTGAGAATTTTTTTCATAGAAACCCACAATGTAAAAAGGAATGCTAAAACATAATTTTAAAAAGTGAAGTATGAAATAGAACGGTTACCCAAATTAACTAATCACTGGGATTCCACATAAGAGATCATAGGTGAAAATATGGATATGGAAGAGAAATCTAACCGTTATGTTCTGATGGAGAGTGGTAGAGAACATGGTTATGAAAAAGCCAACAATCACAAATCCATAAATTTGTGATGATCTAGGGTTCCATATGATTCATCATATATAAGGGCACTAAGACAACATTTTTGGTTTTCAAGATCATTTCCCTAAAGTTGCTGAAACAAATACTTACATGATTTTGGTACAATCTCACTATTGTTCGTGAATTGAACAATTTTGACTTCATCTCTTAAAGAAATGAATTTTAATTTTTTATTCGTGAAGCGTTAGCCGATCATGTGATAGAATGATGGGTCATTCCATCTGTTTCAAACAAAAGGTTAGCAAAAGTTATAAGTCCATCTTATGGTGAGACTAATCGTATATGGTTCCAAAAATGGACTTATACATTATTTATCCTACAACTTAATAAAATAAAACTACTTTCCACTAACCAGGGACTTCTTGTAGGCTACTGGTAGGTGATAAAGGAATGTCTCACTTTGGTTGTGGGTTCGATTTCCACAGCCTTGTCCGACACGATGGGTTGTCACCAGTCCTGCTGGTTGTCCTTTTTCTAAATCTACATTACGATATCATCCCATCAATAATATCGAAAAAAGTTCTATCCTTAAAAAATACTAACTTTTGTCCAACATAATCCATTCCAATCTTTAGGGTTATCTAATATACTTCTGTCCAAGCTCATTGTATAAAAAAATGATTACTTGAAATGTCACATAACAATCACATGAATGCCATAATTTATCCCCAATATATCATAAGATATATCTTGTTGGTCAAATTACAAACATGTGAATACCTTAATCATATACTATCTTAAATAATTAATACCCTTTGAGCCTTAGTGTAAACATGAATGTTGTTAAATTTTAACACTTTCCACATACCAAAATCCAAAAAATTCTATATTCTCAAACCATAATATCATGTGGTCCTTATATCAGTCATGAGCTCATGAATACAATCAAACATCTCATTATCTTCTTATCCCTTCATTATGCGCATATCATATACTTTCCAAAAAATAACTGAATAACCTTTCATGGTTGCCGGTACCATATACTTTCAAATAATTTAGGAAAAACAATAGTGTAACAATCCTTTGATTATTATTTATTCCATAGTACCATTAACTATACAACATAACTCTTGATAAACAACCAATAATTCCACTACCTTCTTAAAAAACTGACTGAGATTCATCATTTCCTTGATCTCATATTTATTTGTAGTCTCTTCATCATCATCCACATATATACTAATCATATGACCATGCTGATTCTCTTCATGATATTTTCACTTAGGGAATTGGTTTGCATAATGCCCATACATTCCACATTTAAAACAACTAATCATTATTGATGTCGTAGAAATACTATTATCAATGAACATGGTGTTAACTAAACCATTTCCTTTGTAATTAATGGCATTGTGTCGTTCTTTTGGACACCCTAAGCATCTTCCATTTCCATTGAAACAATCTCCCCGATGCCTCTTCCCACATGATTTACATGAGGGAAATTGAACTTTCATTCCTCTATAATCATCATGAAAATCCAACATTCTCTTATTATATGAGTCGGGAAACTTACCAATGTTGAGATTATTGATCATATTGTGAGATTTCTGATTAGTAATAATAATGATGTTTGTACTTCCAAATCCCGTTTCATTTGGTTTCTCAGGAAGAATATCATTCCATATTCCGTTATATCCTCTATTATCGTGAATCTTCTTGTTTCCACAAATTTTCTAAAACCCAAAAAGAATAGTGTGAGAGGAAAAAATCATGCTAGGGAAAACAACAGAGTAAAGGGGGAGTATCCTAAATATCTAACATCTACGATTAAATTCTTAGATTGTTACCGTAGTTCTAGGACTATATCCTATACGTATACTTATCCTTAGGGACATCCCTAGACATACCTTAGAAATATCTCTAGGGATCTAACTAACGTTCTCGCATCCTAGTTTCCAAAGTTTGACTAAACCTTTACTCTGATACCAACTATAGAGACCCAAATCTTGACGTACATGGACATTACATTTCTTTTGCGAAATACATAGTACATAACAAAAACAGACACACAAGGATCGTAATAGTTTTGTGTCTTTGGAAACAAGGAACGTAATCTTCTAATCGTGGTGAAAGATCTTAAACATCTCCCAAAAATATCTTCCCTTTTGTTTCTTACATAAAACCTTTCTTGAGATCTTAGGGAAAAGAAAACATAAAAAGGGTGAGCTCAAATGCTCAGTAAGGGAAAACATAGAGAACACAAAACAATCCATAAACATTTGAAAGCAAAAATATGAACATTAAAATTAAACATCAAAATCTTAAGTAAAGACATAAATCGTGGAAGTACGTGAGGCATATATCTTAATGGAACATGAACCATGATAAAATATAATGGGAATAAAAATTTAATTGTGGAAACAATTCAGCACATGTTATGATTTCTATAGTATCCAGGGCATTGCTGCCAAGACCATCTTAGTGGACAAAGTCCCTTTCTGAATCGAGTTCACTCCTCATTTCAGTCCTGTAACACTGAATCAGATTAACTTACCATTCCAGCCATGTCTATCTCATGAGATATATGTCTTTACCCAGTGTATTGGAGGGAGAAATAGGTCCCACTCATCTCATAATTAAATCATTCTTACTTGTGCCACAAAATAAACATGCATCATTCATAATAACCCAATAAATAAAATGGGTTTCATAAACATCATCGCATCATCGCATAATCCAAATAAAAGAAATGGATATCATTTCATAATAAGAAATTTGAGACCATGTAAAACATAGAGACATGTTACTTGAAATATACACATATGAAATAATGTCATCTTAGATTAAAAATGGTTTTTATAAAACACTTGAAATGAATTCTTGAGGAAAATATCTCTTCTTCTTCAAAATCATTTTATATTTACAAAATGTCATGAAATTTTAAAAGAAAATGATTTTGTTGAAAATATTCATGAAATATTTTGGATTAAGCTTCATGAAAATAAGCTGTTATAAAATCGTAAAAATCCGTTCGTTCCGTATAAGTTAAAAAAACATTCTTCTCGTACTTTTTCTAGAAAAGTCAAAAAAATTACCTTGTAACGTGAAAAAAAGCAATATTACTTAAATACCATGTATTAAAAGTCAAAATGGGTAAAGGGTACTTTAAACATACATGAAAACGCTTTTAAAAAACCTGGGCATGGATGATAGAAATAACCCCAGTAAATACTTACGAATATGCAATCTCGGATAAAAATGAGATTTGCAAAATTATCCCTTACCATAGGTCCGATATGCTTCGTATGGATCCGAACCTCCTGTATAATGAGTTAAATAATGACATTGACTTATTACATAATCATATTTATTATTATGATATCATAAATTTTTCACTTATGACTATATATTACCCCTTTTTTGTAAATTCCATGTTAATGTAGTGTTTTGGGTAAAATCATTTCATTTATCGTATGTGTTTCGACATTTCATTCTTTATATTATTACATATATATTTATTTAGATAATTATAGAATGTAAAAAATGATTTATATTCATCATATACATATATATTATAGATCGATAAAAGGAATGAAATACACCGTTCATGGAGACGGTAGGCCGTACGTACGTATGAACGCTGTTTTCATTTCCTTATTGAATTGAATGAAACTAAATAGATGACATTAATATATATATATATATACATAAATCCAGTAGCATTATTATTTTATATATTTCATTATTATTCATTATATAAACTTTATGATCATTCATGTATGGTTAACATGGAGAATAAATCTCATCGCGTCGTGGAGACGATAATCCGTACGTACGCACGATAGATGATATTCTTCCTATAATTATTGAATAGAATTGAAGTGGATGGTATAATATATCCGAATCAGTATGATGTTATAATAACAATATATAGTTACTATTTACACCATTATACCCATCCATGTAAGGTGTTGGTGGAAAAACAGATTACATCACGGTGTAGAGATGGTATTCTGTACGTACACACGCACGGTGATTTTGTTTTCCGTAGGATGAATAGAAGGTGAAATAGGGCTGTTTCATATTTATTATAACATATCATTATATGATGGATAATTATGTTATTACTTCATAATGAAACAACTAAAGAAGAGCAAGTAGAAGAAGAATGGAACTTGAAGAAAACGGTAGAAGGTATTACCTCTTTCTCGAAGTGCCTCCTTTAAACATTCTCTTAGGGTAATAGAGTTGGTCTTTTTAGAAGACCAGTACCACTAGTAGGTTTCTAAGGAAGTGGGGAAGTGAAATGGTCAGGGTTTGGAAAATATTGAAGGCTCAAATTGGTGTGAGGAGGAGAGGGAGGAGGTTCCCTTTTATAAGGGAGGAGAGAGGCACCTTTGGAATCCTCAAAAATATTAGTTTACTATAAATTCAAACACCAAATAAAAACCCCCAAGAATGACTCAATTAGAATATTAGATGATATAGTATTTTAATATAATCAACCAATCAAATTTAGACATGTTTTGATCTTATTTTAAACCATATCATTTTTATTTATATTTATTTAATCTATTTATGTTTATTTGTGGTAATACAATTCTAAATTTTAAATGGTTATAAATAATCACTTATGTCTTGTTAATTTTCCATAATTGGATACTTTATGACATTTTAGACTATATAAATTTCAATTTATAATTTTTAAATATATTTGTGATTTTTAAACAATTTAATAATATATTATTTTTATAAAATAACAATAGTGTCAATTTTGACACTATTCACTTATTTGGATTTAAATAAAATATACACAAGGATATATTCAAACTAAAATATTTAGTAGATTCCTATCATGTAAAATATGTCTATAAAATTAGTGGATCACATTAAATAGTTCATATAATATTTATTTTAATATTTTTAAAACACTTTATTTGATATTTCTCTTAATAAAATAATTCCAACACCACTATTATGTCACCTTTAATGATAATTATTTAATACCTAAAAATTCTAAATAAATTCATATGATGAAGTTATTTTTTAAGATTTCTGGAGACTATTTATATCTGAAGTATCATGATGTTTATGAATAAACTATAATTATTATACTTATAAGATTTAAGAAAGTGACATGTTGTCACTTTTCATGGTTTTAATAATATTTAAATTATTTTCACGGACAAAATCCAATTAAATGATTCTAATCCAACACTTAGGTTATATGGGTCTACTTTTAGTCATCCAATTGGATTTTGGAAGGTGTTAGGGTAAATTTATTATCTTATATTTACCCATAAATACTCGATATACCTTTAATTATGGTAAATAAAATTTAACGTAGTTACTATTCATAATGCCCAAAAATAAAAAGTAGCTTATTAACATAATATGGACCCACTAATTCCAAATATGGAATCAATTTTTCCAAATTAAATACACAATAGTTTCAGAAATTAAATTAATATTAATCCCATTGTCGAAACAAAACGTGTTTTTGTTTAAAACATTGCAAAAGATTGAATTTGTTTAACCTACGGATTCAAGGTAAAATCAATGATAATGACATAAATTATATTAAATGGTAAAAATATATTCTATATATAATTTAAAACCATTCAAGAATATAATTTAACCATATAAATTATTACGATGAAAAAAGTTGTTTTTAATTAAAATATAGCATGTTTTTTCTATTCATTAAAATATGAAAGTTATCCGAAAATTATCAAAACTTTATCCAATGTAAATTTTTATATCCTGATTGAAAATTAGAATTTTATTTTGTAAAATTGATCTTATAAAAATTTCAAAAACTATATTTAATGTGGGTACACCATCAAAAGGAGGAAAATATGCATTTTTTGAAAAATACTTATTTTACTCAAAACATTTATTTTTATCACATAAAATGTTTTAGAAAATTTTTAAGATGATTAATAATGTTATAAAATTCAAAAATTAGTTAATACTATACATAACGGCTAGTTCGTGATAATATTAAAAACATATATCGTTGTTTAGTGAAACCTGATATTGTGTACAACACATGCTATCGAGGAAGGTCGTGATTGCATGTAATGAAAGACAAGTTAGGGTTGCGTGTAGTACAAGACTCGTTTGTTGTTGCGTATAAAATAATCCAACCATATTTCATTTATACATTGAATATATATATATATATACTCAATGTTTCGTAGAATAACTTCTATCAAATGAACTTGAAATTGTGTATAACACAATCTAAGAATTGTGTTGCGTACACTACAAGCTAATACGGTGTTTCGTATAGTGAAAGATAATCTTTGTGTAGCATACAACACAAGATATCAATGAAATTAAAAAGAATAACTCTCATAAAATCTCAGGTTGTTACATTCTACCCCCCTTAAAATGAATTTCTCCTTCGAAATTCATCGGGGTTATAAATGGTTTTTTTACTTGATAATTTCATTCATAGAAACCCACATCGTAAAAAGGAATGAAAATACTTAATTTTAAAAAGTGAAGTATGAAACATAATGGTTACCTAAATTAACTAATCACTGGGTTTCCAAATAGGAGAACATAGGTGAAAATTTGGATATGGAAGAGAAATCTCTCCGTCATGTTATGATGGAGAGTGGTAGAGAACATGGATATGAAAAAACCAACAATCACAAAGCCATAAATTTGTGATGATCTAGGGTACCATGTGATTTTTTAAATATAAGGGCACTAGGACAACATTTTTGGTTTTCAAGATCATTTCCCTAAAGTTGATTAAAGAAATACTTACATTATTTTCGTACAATCTCACTGTTGTTCATGAATTGAACAATTTCCTCATCATCTCTTAATGAAGTGAAGTTGAACATGTTATTCGTGAAGCATTAGCAGATCATGTGATAGAATGATGGTTCATTCCATCTATTTCAAACAAAAGGTTAGCTAAAGTTATAAGTCCATCTTATGGTGAGATTAATCGTATATGGTTCCAAAAATGGACTTATACTTTATTTATCCTATATCTTTATTAAATAAAACTACATTACACTAACCAGGGACTTATTGTAGGCTAGTGGTAGGTGATAAAGTCTTATCGCACTTCGGTTGTGGGTTCAATTTCCAGAGCCTTTTCTGACGCGATGGGTTGTCGCCCGTCCTGCAGGTTGTCCTATTTCTAAAACTACATTACTATATCATCCCATCAATAATATCGAAAAAAGTTATATCCTTAAACAATACTAAATTCTATCCAACATAATCCATTCCAATATTTAAGATTATCTAAAATACTTCGGTCCACGCTCATAGTATAAAGAAAATGATTACTTGAAATATCACAAAACAATCACGTGAACTCCATCATTTATCCCCAATATATCATAAGATATATCTTGTTGGTCAAATTAAAAAATGCGAATACCTTAATCATATATTTTCTTGAAGAATGAATACCCATTAAGCCTCAGTGAAAAAATGAATGTTGTTAAATTTTAACAATTTCCACATACAGAAATCCCAAAAATTCTATATACTCAAACCATAATATCACTTAGTCCTTATATCATTCATGAGCACATGAATACAATCAAAAAACTCATTATCTTCTTATCCCTTCATTATGTGCATATCATCTACTTTCCAAAAAATACCTGAATAACCTTTCATGGTTATCAGTACAATATACTTTCAAATACTTTAGGAAAAACAATAGTGTAACATTCCTTAGATGATTCTTTATTCCATAGTACCATTAACTATAGAACATAACTTTTTATAAACAAACAATCATTCCACTACCTTCTTAAACAACTGCATGAGCTTCATCATTTCTTTCAACTTATATTTCATTTGTAATCTCTTCATCATCATCCACATAAATACTACTCATATGACCATGTTGATTCTCTTAATGAGATTTTCCCTTAGGGAATTGGTTTTCATAATACCCATACATTCCATATTTAAAATATCTAATCATTTTTGGTGTCGTAGCAATACCATTATCATTGCACAAGGTGTTAATTGAACCTTTTCTTTTTCACTTACTGACTTTGTGTCCTTCTTTTCCACACCCAAAGCATCTTCCAGTTCCATTGAAACAATCTCCCCGATGCCTCTTCCCACATGATTTACATGAGGGAAATTGAACTTTCTTTCCTCTATGATCATTAGGAAAGTCCATATTTCTCTTATTTTCTGAGTCGGGAAACTTACCAAAGTTGCAATTATTGATCATATTATGAGATTTTTGATTAGGCATAATAAAAATGTTTGGACTTCCAAATCCTGTTTAATTTGGTTGCTCATGAAGAATATCATTCCATTGTCCGTTATATCCTCCATTATCATGAATCTTCTTGTTTCCATCCATTTTCTAAAACCCAAAAAGAATAGTGTGAGAGGAAAAAATCATGCTAGGGAAAACAACAAAGTAAAGGGGGGGGGGGTACCCTAAATATCTAACATCATAGGTTAAATTCTAATATCATTACCGTAGTTCTAGGACTATATCCTATACGTATACTTATCCTTAGGGACATCCCTAGACATACCTTCATAATATCTCTAGGGATCTCACTAACATTTCCACATCCTATTTTCCAAAGGGTGACTAAACCTTTATCTGATAGCAACTGAAGAGAACCGAAGCTTGGCGTACATGGAAATTACATTAATTTTGCAGAATACTTAATACATAATAAAAACAGACACCCAAGGACCTTAAAAGTTTAGTGTCTTTGGAAACTTGGAATGTAATATTCAAATCGTGGTGAAAGATCATCAACATCCCCCAAAAATATATTCCCTTTTGTTAACCTAAAACCATTATTGATATCCTGGGGAAAGGAAAACATAAAAATGGTGTGCTCAAATGCTCAGTAAGGGCAAACAAAGAGAACATAAAACAATCCATAAACAATTGAAAGCAAAAACATGAACATGAAATTTAAACATCAAAATCTAGAGCAAAGACATAAATCGTGGAAGTACGTAAGGCATATATCATAATGGAACACGAACCATGAAAAAATATAATGGGAATAAAACATGAAATTGTGGAAACCATTCATCACATGTTATGATTTCCATAGTAGCCATGGCATTTCTGCCAAGACCATCTTAGTAGAAAAAGTCCCTTTCTGAATCGAGTGCACTCCTCGTTTCAGTCTTGTATCATTGAACCTTATTAACTTACCATTCGAGCCATGTCTATCTCATGAGATATAAATCTTTAACCAATTAATTGTATGGAGATATAGGTCCCACCCATCTCATGATGAAATCATTCTTACTTATGCCACAAAATAAACATACATCATTAAAAATAACCCAATAAATAAAATGGGTTTCATAAACATAATCCCATCATCGCATAATCCATATAAAATAAATGGATATCATTTCATAATAAGAAAAGTAAAACCATGTAAATCACAGAGACATTTTATTTGAAACATACACATATGAAATAATGTCATCTTAGATGAAAAATGGTTTTGATAAAACACTTGAAATGAATTCTTGAGGAAAATATCCTTTCTTCTTCAAAATCATTTTCTTTTCAAAAAATGTCATGAAATTTTAAAAGAAAATTATTTTCATGAAAAAATTCATGAAATATTTTGGGGGAATATTCATGAAGATATGCCTTTATAAAACCGTAAAAAATCGTTCGTGCCGTATAAGTTAAAAAACATTCGTCTCGTACTTTTGCCGGAAAAATCAAAAAAGTACCTCGTAATATAAACAAAAGAAAGATTCCTTACATACCATATAGTAAAAGAAAAAAATGGGTAAAACGGACTTTAAACATATATGAAATAACTATTATAAAACATGGACATGGAGGATAAAAATAACCCCAGTAAATACTTACGAATAAGAAATCTTGTATAAAAATGAGATATGCAAAATTATCCCTTACATTAGGTCCGATATGCTTCATATGGATCTAAACCTCATGTATAATGATTGAAATATTGTCATTGAAATATTAAATAATAATATACATTTTTATGATATCATATATGTTTCACTTATGACTTTATATTACCCGTTTTTTGTAAATTCCATGTTAATGTAGCGTTTTGGGTAAAATCATTTAATTTATCATATGTGTTTAGACTTGTCGTTATTGATATTATTACTTATATCCTAATTTACATAATTCCATAATGTAAAACATGATTTATATTCATCATATACATATATATTATAGATCGATAAAAGGGATGAAATACACCGTTCATGGAGACGGTAGGCAGTGCGCACGTATAAACGATGTTTTTATTTCTTTATTGAATTGAATGAATCTAAATAAGTGACATACATTTATATATATACATATATTCTGTAGGATTATTATTTCATATATTTAATTATTATTCATTATATAAACTTTATTATCATTCATTTATGGTTAACATGGAGAACGAATCTTATCGCATCATGGAGACTGTAATCCGTACGTACGCACGAGCGATGATATCGTTCCCATAATTATTGAATTGAATTGGAGTGGATGGTATAATATATCATAATCAATATGATGTTATAATAACCATATATAGTTATTATTTACACCATTATACACATCCATTTAAGGTGTTGGTGGAAAAACAGATTACACCACGGCGTGGAGACGGTATTCCCTACGTACGCACACGCGGTGATTTTGTTTTCCATAGGATGGATAGAAGGTGAAATAGGGTTTTTTCATATTTATAATAATATATCATTATATTATGGACACTGATGTTATTACTTCATATTGAAACAACAAAAGAAGAGTGAATAGAAGAAGAATGGAACTTGAAGAAAACGGTAGAAGGTATTACCTCTTTCTCGAAGTGCCTCCTTTAAACTTTCTCTTAGGGAACTAGAGTTGGTATTTTGAGAAGACCAGTACCTTTATATGGTTTCTAAGGAAGTGGGGATGTGAAATGGGTAGGGGTTGGACGAGCATGATGGCTCAAATTGGTGTGATGAGGAGAGGGAGGAGGTTCCCTTTTATATGGGAGGAGAGGGGCACCTTTGGAATCCTAAAAAATATTAGTTTAATATAAATTCAAACCCCACATAAAAACATCAAAAAATGAATCAATTCAATGATTAGATGATATAGGGTTGTAAACTAATGAACCAATAAAATTTATGCATGTTTTGATCTTATTTTAAACCTTATCATTTTGATTTATCCTTATTTAATCTATTTAAGTTTATTTGTGGTAATACAATTCTATATTTTAAATGGTTATAAATAATCACTTATGTGTTGTTAATTTTCCATAATTGGATACTTTATGACATTTTCGACTATATAAATTTCAATTTATTATTTTTAAATATTTTTTTGATTTTTAAACAATTTAATAATATTTTATTTTTATAAAATAACAAGTGTCAATTTTGAAACTATTCATTTATTTGGATTTAAATAAAATATAAATAGAGGATATCTTCGAACTAAAATATTTAATAGATTCCTAACATGTCAAATTTGTCTACAAAATTTGTGGAGCACATTAAATTATTTTCAGGGAAAACAGTCCATTAAATGAATCTAATCCGACCCTTAGGTGATATGGGTCGACTTTTAGTCATCCAATACATTTTTGACAGGTGTTAGAGTAATTTTATTATCTTATATATACCCTTAATTACCCGATTTAACTTTAATTATGGTAAATAAAATTTACCATAGTTACTATTCATAATGCCCAAAAATAAAAAATAGCTTATTAACATAATTTGGACCCACTGATTCCAAATATGGAATCCATTTTTCCAAATTCAATACACAATAGTTTCCAAAATTAAATTAAAATTAATCTCGTTGTCAAAAGAAAATGAGTTTTTGTTTAAAACATTGCAAAAGATTTAATTGATTTAACCTACGAATTAAAGGTAAAATAAATGCTACTGACATACATAATATTAAATGGTAAAAATCTATTCTATTTATAATTTAAAACCATTCAAGAATATAATTTATCCATATAAATTATTACGATGAAAAAAGTTGTTTTTAATTAAAATATAGCATGTTTTTACTATTCATTAATATATGATAGTTTTTAGAAAAATATCAATGATTTATCAAATGTAAATTTTTATATCCTGATTCAAAAGTATAATTATATTTTGTAAAATTTAACTTATAAACATATCAGAAACTAGATTTAATGTGGGTGCACCATCAAATGGTGGCAAAACTGCATTTTTTGATAAATACTTATTTTACCCAAAAAAATTATTTTGTTCACAAAAAATATTTTATAAAATATATAAGATGAATAATAATGTTATAAAATTCAAAATTTAGTTAATAATATTCATAACGGCTAGTTTGTGATAATATTGTAACCATATATCGTTGTTTAGTGGAACTCGGTATTGCGTACAACACACGCTCTCGAGGAAGGTCGTGATTGCGTGTAATGAAAGCCAAGTTGGGGTTGTGTTTAGTGCAAGACTCTGTTGTTATGTATAACATAATCCAACCATATTTCGTTTATACATTGAATATATATATATATATATACACTCAATGTTTCGTAGAATAACTTCTATCAAATGAACTTGAAATTGTGTATAACATGATCCAAGAATTGTGTTTCTTATACTGCAAGAAAATACGGTGTTGCGTATAGTGAAAGATAATCTTGGTGTATCATACAACAAAAGACACCAATGAAATTAAAAAATAATAATTCTCATAAAATCTTGGGTTGTTACATTCTACCCCCTTAAAAATGAATTTCTCCCCCGAAATTCGTCGGGGTTATTAATGGTTTTTTTACTTGAGAATTTAATTCCTTGAAACCCACATCGTAAAAAGGAATGCTAAAACTTAATTTTAAAAATTGAAGTATGAAATATAATTGTTACCCAAATTAACTAATCACTGGGTTTCCACATAGGAGAACATAGGTGAAAATATGGATATGGAATAGAAATCTAACGTTCATGTTCTGATGGAGAGTGGTAGAGAACATGGCTATGAAAAATCCAACAATCACAAAGTCATAAATTTGTGATGATCTAGGGTATCATCTGATTCATCGGATATAAGGGCACTAGGACAACATTTTTGGTTTTCAAGATCATTTCCCTAAAGTTGCTGAAATAAATACTTACATGATTTTGGTACAATCACATTGTTGTTCGTGAATTGAACAATTTTCACTTCATATCTTAAAGAAATGAAGTTGAATTTGTTATTCATGAAGTGTTAGAAGATCATGTGATAGAATGATGGGTCATTCCATCTGTTTCAAACAAAAGGATAGCAAAAGTTATAAGTCCATATTATGGTGAGATTAATTGTATATGGTCCCAAAAATGGACTTATACTTTATTTAACATACCACATAATAAAATAAAACTACTTTTCACTAACCAGGGACATTATTTAGGCCAGGGGTAGGCAATAAAGGCATGTCGCACTTCGGTTGTGGGTTTGATTTCCACAGCCTTGTCTGACGCGATTGGCTGTCACCCATCTTGCATGTTTTCCTTTTTCTAAAACTACATTACTATATCATCTAATCAATAATATCTAAAAAAGTTTTATCATTAATAAATACTAACTTCTGACCAACATAATCCATTCCAATCCATAGGCTTATCTAAAATACTTTGGTCAAAGATCATATTATAAAGAAAATGATTACTTCAAATGTCACATAATAATCACGTGAATGCCATCCTTTATCCCCAATATATCATAAGATATATCTTGTTGGTCAAATTAAAAACATGTGAATACCTTAATCATATATTATCTTGAAGAATGAATACCCATTGAGCCTTAGTGAAAACATGAATGTTGTTAAATTTTAACACTTTCCACATACAAAAATCCCCAAAATTCTATATACTCAAACCATAATATCACTTAGTCCTTATATCAGTCATGAGCTCATTAATACTATCAAACATGTCATTATCTTCTTATCCCTTCATTATGCGCATATCATCTACTTTATAAAAAATAACTAAAAAACCTTTCATGGTTACCAGTACAATATACTTTCAAATACTTTAGGAAAAACAACAGTGTAACAATCCTTAGATGATTCTTTATTCCATAGTACCATTAACTATAGATCATAACTCGTTATAAAAAAACAATCGTTCCACTACCTTCTTAAACAACTGACTGAGCTTCATCATTTCTTTCATCTCATATTTCATTTGTAGTCTCTTCGTCATCATACACATAAATACTACTCATATGACCATGTTGATTCTCTTCATGAGATTTTCCCTTAAGGCATTGGTTTTTATAATTCCCATACATTCCACATTTAAAACATCTAATCATTGTTGAGGTCATAGAAATACCATTATCCTTGTCCATGGTGTTAACTAGACCTTTTCATTTGCACTTACTTGCTTTGTGTCCTTATTTTCCACACCCAAAGCATCTTCCATTTCCTTTGAAACAATCGCCCTGATGCCTCTTCCCACATGATTTATTTGAGGGAAATTGAACTATCTTTCCTCTATGATCATCAAGAAACTCCATATTTCTCTTATTATCTGAGTCGAGAAACTTACCAAAGTTGAAATTATTGATCATATTATGAGATTTCTGATTAGGCATAATAATGATGTTTGGACTTCCAAATCCTGTTTCATTTGGTTGCTCATAAAAAATATCATTCCATTGTTTTTCATATCCTCCATTATGCTGAATCTTCCTATTTCCAGCCATTTTCTAAAACCCAAAAAGAATAGTGTGAGTGGAAAAAATCATGCTAGGGAAAACAACATAGTAAAGGGGGAGTACCCTAAATATCTATCATCTTTGGTTAAATTCTATGATCATTACCATAATTCTAGGACTATATTCTATATTCATACTTATCCTTAGGGACATCCCTAGACATACATTATAAATTTCTCTAGGGATCTCACTAACGTTTTCGCATCCTAGTTTCCAAAGGTTGACTAAACCTTTCCTCTAATACCAACCGTAGATACCCGAAGCTTGACATACGTGGATATTAAATTACTTTTGTGTAATACTTAGTACATAACAAAAACAGACACACAAGGACCATACTAGTTTAGTGTCTTAGGAATCCTGGAACGTAATCTTATAATCGTGGTGAATGATCTTCAACATCTCCCAAAAAGATCTTCCCTTTTTCTTACCTAAAACCTTTATTGATATCTTTGGGAAAAGAAAACATAAAAAGTTTGAGCTCCAATGGTCATTAAGGGAAAACATAGAGAACATAAAAAAATCCATAAACATTTGAATGTAAAAACTTGACCATGAAATTTAAACATCAAAATCTTGATCAAAGACATAAATCGTGGAATTACGTAAGGCATATATCATAATGGAACCTGAACCATGACTAAATATAATGGTAATAAAACATGTAAATGTGGAAACCATTCCGCAAATGTTATTATTTCCATAGTGTCAAAGGAATTGCTTCCAAGACCATCTTAGTGGACAAAGTCCCTTTCTGAATCGAGTTCACTCCTCGTTTCAGTCCTGTAACACTGAACCAGATTAACTTACTATTCCAGCCATGTCTATATAATGAGATATAAATCTTTAACCAATGCATTAGAGGGAGATATTGGTCCCACCCATCTCATAATGAAATCATTCTTACTTGTTCAACAAAATAAACATACATTGTTCATAATAACCCAATAAATAAAATGGGTTTCATAAAAATCATCCCATCATCACATAATCCAAATAAAAGAAATGGATATCATTTAATAATATGAAAAGTGAAACAATGTAATTCATAGAGACATGTTACTTGAAACATACACATAAGAAATAATGTCATCTTAGATGAAAAATGGTTTTGATAAAACACTTGAAATGTATTCTTGAGGAAAATATTATTTCTTCCTCAAAATCATTTTCTTTTCATAAAAAGTCATGCTATTTTAAAAAAATGATTTTGTTGAAAATATTCATGATATATTTTGGAATAAGCCTCATGAAAATAAGGCTTTATAAAATCGTAAAAATATTTTCATGCCGTATAAGTTAAAAAAACATTCTTCTCGTACTTTTGCCGAAAAAGTCAAAAAAGTACCTCATAACGTAAACAGAAGAAAGATTACTTACATACAATGTAGTAAAAGTAAAAAATGGGTAGAAGGGATATTAAACATATATGAAAACACTTTTATAAATCTTGGACATGGATGATAGAAATAACCCCAATAAATACTTACAAATAAGCAATCTCGGAAAGAATGTGATTTGCAAAATTATCCCTTACCTTAGGTCCGATATGCTTCGTATAGATCCAAACCTTCTGTATAATGATATAAATAATGTCATATACTTATTACATAATCATATTAATTGTTATGATATCATATATGTTTCACTTATGAATTTATATTACACGTTTTTTTGTAAATTCCATGTTAATGTAGCGTTTTGGGTAAAATCATTTCATTTATCGTATTTGTTTCGACTTGTCGTTCTTCATATTATTACTTATATCCTTATTTAAATAATTCTAGAATGTAAAACATGATTTATATTCATCATATATATATATATATATTATAGATCGATAAAAGGAATTAAATACACCGTTCATGGAGACGGTAGGCCGTACGTACGTATGAATGCTGTTTTCGTTTGCTTATTGAACTGAATGAAACTAAATAGATGACATAAATATATATATACATAAATCCAGTATCATTATAATTTAGTATATTTCATTATTATTCATTATATAAACTTTATGATCATTCATGTATGGTTAACATGGAGAATGAATCTCATCGCATCGTGGAGACGGTAATCCGTACGTACGCACGAGCGATGATATCGTTTCCATAATTATTGAATAGAATTGGAGTGAATGGTATAATATATCAGAATCAGTATGATGTTATAATAACCATATATAGTTATTCTTTACACCATTATACCCATCCATGTAAGGTGTTGGTGGAAAAACAAATTACACCACGACGTGGAGACAGAATTCCGTACATACCCACGCGCAGTGATTTTGTTTTCCATAGGATGGATTGAAGGTGACATAGGGTTGTTTCATATTTATAATAACATATAAGTATATGAGGGATAATTAAGTTATTACTTCATAATGAAACAACTAATGAAGAGGGTGTATAAGAAAAATGGAACTTGAAGAAAATGGTAGAAGGTATTACCTCTTTCTCGAAGTGCCTCCTTTAAACTTTTTCTTAGGGCACTAGAGTTGGACTTTTGAGAAGACCAGTACCTCTAGTAGGTTTTTATGGACGGTTGGAAGTGAAATGGGCAGGTTTTGACCAATCCTGAAGGCTCAAATTTGTGTGAGGAGGAGAGGGAGGAGGTACCCTTTTATAAGGGAGGAGAGGGGCACCTTTGAAATCCTGAAAAATATTAGTTTAATATAAATTCAAAACCCTCATAAAAACCTCCAAAAATGACTCCATTATATTATTAGATGATATAGGGTTGTAATATCATCAACCACTAAAATTTATACATTTTTTGATCTTATTTTAAACGTTATCATTTGTATTTATCCTTATTTAATCTATTTAAAGCTATTTGTGGTAATAAAATTCTAAATTTTAAATCATTATAAATAATCGTTGATCTATTGTTAATTTTACATAATTAGATACTTTATGACAGTGTTGACTATATATATTTTAATTTAAATTTTTTAAAAATCTTTGTGATTTTTAAACAATTTAATAATATGTTATTTTTATAAAATAACAATAGTGTCAATTTTGACACTATTTATTTATTTGGATTTAAATAAAATATAAACATATGATATATTAAAACTAAAATATTTAATAGATTTATAACATGTCACAATTTTCTAGAAAATTCGTGGAGCTCATTAAATAGTCCATATAATATTTATTTTAATATTTTTAAAACTATTTATTTGATATTTCTCTTAATAAAATAATTTCCACTTCACTATTATGTCACATTTAATGATACTTATTTAATCCCTAAAAATTCTAAATAAATTCATATGATGAATATAATTTTATTATATTTCTGTAAACTATTTATATCCGAAGTTTCATGAAGTTTATCACTAATCTAAAATTATTATACTTATAAGATTTAAGAAACAGACATGTTGTCACTTTCTTTGGTTTTAATAATAATTAAATTATTTTCTTGGAAAAAAGTCCATTAAATGAATCTAATCTGACACTTAGGTGATATGGGTGGACTTTTAGTCATCCAATAGCATTTTGGCAGGTGTTAGGGTAATTTTATTATCATATATTTACACTTAATTACATAATTTACCTTTAATTATGGTAAATAAAATTTATCGTAGTTACTATTCATAATGCCCAAAAATAAAAAGTAGCTTATTAACATAATTTGAACCCACTGATTCCAAATATGGAATCCATTTTTCCAAATTCAATACACAATATTTTCAGAAATAAAATTTAAATTAATCTCGTTGTCAAAAGAAAACAGGTTTTTGTTTAAAACATTGCCAAAGATTTAATTGATTTAACCTAAGAATTCAAGGTAAAATAAATTTTAATGACATAAATTATATTAAATGGTAAAAATATATTCTATTTATACTATAAAACCAGTCACGAATATAATTTAACCATATATATTATTACGATGAAAAAGTTGTTTTTAATTAAAATATAGCGTGTTTTTACTATTCATTAAAATATGAAAGTATTCAGAAAAATATCAATACTTTATCCAATGTAATTTTTCTATCCTGATTAAAAAGAAGAATTTTATTTTGTAAAATTGAACTCATAAACATGTCAAAAACTAGATTTAATGTGCATGTTCCATCAAAAGGCGGCAAAACTGCATTTTTTAAAAAATATTTATTTTACTCGAAAAATTTATTTTGTTCACATAAATTTTTTTAGAAAATTTATAAGATGAATTATAATGTTATGAAATTCAAAATTTAGTTAATACTATTCATAACGGCTAGTTTGTGATAATATTATATCCATATATCGTTGTTTAGTGAAACCTGGTATTGCGTACAACACACGCTATCGAGGAAGGTCGCGATTGTGTGTAATGAAAGCCAAGTCAGGGTTGCGTGTAGTACAGGACTCCTTTGTTGTTGTGCATAATAGAATCCAACCATATTTCATTTATACATTGAATATATATATATATATATATATACACTCAATGTTTCGTAGAATAACTTCTATCAAATGAACTTCAAATTGTGTATAACACGATCCAAGAATTATGATACGTATACTCCAAGTTAATACGGTGTTGCGTATAGCGCAAGATAATATTGGTGTAGCATACAACACAAGACATCAATGAAATTAAAAAGAATAATTCTCATAAAATCTCGTATTGTTACAGGCAGTCCAAAGGTGTGGTGGTTTTTAGGGGTGTTGTGGTGTCTGTTCTATGGGCGTAGGGGGGTGGGGGGGGTTCTAATCTGTTTTCTCTGATTTTGGTAAATTTTTGGACAGTTGTAGGGTTGTGGGTGGGTTGTCCTGGGGTTGGGGGTATCCATTTAGGAGGGGTTTGCCTAGGGGTGTGGGGGGATGTCCTGGGGGTGGGGGAAGTCCAGGGTTGTGGGGGGTGTTCCGGGGTGTGGTGGGGGCTATCCAGTGGGGTTGGGGTGTGTGTTCTGGTATTTTTTGTTCTGTTTTTTGTAACTTTTGGTCTGTTTCAGGGGTGTGGGAGGGATTTCCATGAGGTGGGGGTGTTCATGGGTGTGTGTGGCTATTCCGGGGGTGAGGGGAAGGACAGGGGTGTGATGGGGGTTGTCCAGTGGGGGGGGGGGGGGTTATGATCTATTTTGGTCTATTTTAGGGATGTGGGAGGGTTGTCCAGGGGGTGGGGGTGTCCAGATTTGTGGGGGGTTGTCCAGGGGTGTGCGGGGGCTGTCCTGGGGGTGGGGAGACAATCGAGGTGTGTGTGTGTGTGGGGGGGGGGGTGTCCAAGGTTGTGGTGGGGGCTGTCTGGGGGAGGGGTTATGGTCTATTTTGGCCTATTTTTAGTAACTTTTTTTTGTCTTTTTTAGTGGTGTGGGAGGGCTTTCTAGAGGGTGGTGGTGTCCAGGTGTGTGTGGGGGGCTATCCTGGGGGTGGGGGAGGCAGTAAAGGGGTGTGGGGGTGTCCATTGGTGTGGTGGGGGATATCCAGTTGGGGGGGAGGGGGTTCTGGTATGTTCTGGTATGTTCTAGTCTATTTTTGGTATCGTTTTGGTCTATTTCAGGTATTTTGGCTTGGCATAAAAGTGGTTGTTTGGGTTTATTTTAAATATTTTTTTTACATCAGTTATTTTAGAACTGATGTAAAAAATTCATCGGGATTAGTTTGAACGTCATTTAATTGGAAACTGACGTAATTAATTCATGGGAAATGGTTTTTACATCGGTTATTTCATAACGGACGTAAATAAAAGGTAATGGATAGTTTTTTACATTTGTTATAAAATAAACAACATTGTAGATATGTTTTCATGTCGATTATTATATAACTGACGTTGGAAACTGCTAGACGGACATGTTTGTCACATCAGTTATAAAAATAACCGACGTGATAAATGCTTCGGAGGAGTGATTTTTGGCGTTGGTTATATAATAACCGATGAGAAAGGGTATATACGACATGAGTTATTAAATAAATGATGTAATAAACGATGACTCTGAAGCATTTTCCATTTCGGGTTTTTATCAACCAATGTGACAAATGCATCGTATTTGTGGTACATACGTTGGTTGTAAAATAACCGATGTAAAAAACAATGTCTATAAGGTCTCATTTAATAACATCAGTCAAAATCCGATCTAAAAAATAAAAAATAACCGCCGTAAAAAACATTTTCTGAACTAGGGATATTTCTTATATAAGACTTATTCTAAGTCTGTGTGGTCATTGATATCTTACTGATTAGATGAATATGATAAATAATTTCTGAAACTAATATGAAAACCAAAAGATACATTTCAAGATCATAAACCCATTATAATTTTAATTTACATGTTATTTCATAATAATCATTAATTATGAACATATGAATCGATTCTTGAATTTTTTTTAATAATTACATACCACAAAAGTTATATGATCCCCACATGGTCTTGTAAATATTAGCAGAAAATCTTAATAATACCCTCTCAATTTTCTATGGACTATTCCAATTACAAATTATTATGAGGATAATATGATATAATGATATTCAATAAAAGATGTCGTTACATTTTCAATCCAACAATGAACATTAATGTGATCCATGGTTCTCTCTATGACTTGATATATTGAGGAAATCCATTAAACACCACCGATTCTATTTAATAAGGCATATTTACTTTTTTTTATTTAAAGTGTGTCATGAATGGGTAAAATTGAGCCAATTTGATAATTTCATCCATAGTCACCCACATAGAATTATGATTCCCTAGATATCATAGTAAATAAAGTTTAAATACATTTGAATGTTCTCTTGTATCAACATTTATAGTGGAAAATTATGTAATAGTTCTTCAGGTCATTGTTTCTCAGCCTACACCTACTACAAAAATATTGAGACAAAAGACATAATTTATCCTTATTCATTCTAACCTACTTGAGATACTATATAATGTAATGAAATATAATTGACATTTTTTGATAAACTTTTTAAATATAGTTATGAAAAAACCGAATCATCAACTATAGATCAAAAATCAATAGTCTCCAAACCATTTAGGGAATTATTAAATTTTCTAATTTGAAATCAGAAGTTAGTATTTTTTTTACAATATCTAAATGTATTTAAGTAGAATAATTCAATGATAAAACAATACATCATCCCTTATCTAGTTTCACAATATTCTATTTTATTAATTAATCCCAAAAAGTACCTTGAACTTCGTGATTCTATTACTAATTTAATATACCTACTCTATGAATCTGCTCCATTATCACCTTTACATGCTTTAAAATATTACTCAAGAGTGAAATTAAGAAGATATTCACCCCCAATTCTGTTTATTATGTCATGATCTAACATGGGAATAATATACTTCATGAATTTATGATCTAAAAATCCCTAAAACCTATCACCCAATATTTAATTCTTCAAGTTATTTAAATCTTTAACAAATTTCTATAGCATTAAGTCCTAGGTTGAATAGTTCATCTCATGTGGTCATGCTTTTCTTCACCAAGGCACCCCCACATTCCACTTTCTATTAGTAATCATATAAAACTATGTCTCGATGAAACATAATATATATACCAATGAAACGTTTTAGGCCATATCCATACTAGTGTGTAAATCAACATATTTATAAACCAATCCAAATATCCTTGAAACAACGAATTTTATTCCAATTTCATATCCTTTATAGTCAATATCATTTTCAAGTATTCTACATTTTATATTTAATTGGTATGTTTTCTATAAAATCCATCCATACCAAAGGAACATTAAATCTTACGAAATGTTACAAATATCAGAAAATCGAACTGCATCATCCTTCTCTATGGTAGTAGAAACATCCTTCTTAGTATTTTATATGTTATATTAGGCATATATAATACAAGATGAGCCAATTTATAGTTATAAATTAATTTATAATTTTATCGAAACCAGGGTTTTTATGTTTATTGGAAATATTATCTTCTAATCAAGTGACAAACTATCAGAATATAAATTTAAATGTTGAATAAATTATCACTATAGAATATCAATAAAACCCATTCAAAAAAATTATTATAGAATAATTAAATTATTAATATAATGCAGAAGGTGTTTAATCACAATTTGATCAATCCTGAAAAAGATTTTGTTAAACCAGCTTCCTTTGACCTTAAGAAGAAATGAAGCATATAATCCTAACAATAGGTATCCTTGATGTTATTCATATTATATGATCAATCATCCAATTCCTAGAAGCCATTTAGTTAAATGTGTGATAAATTGATCTGTCATTATATCCCTAGAATCAATAATCATGCATGTCAGATGCAAGTTTCACACACATAAAACACTTTCTTCCTTAATTGAATCTCTATAAATCAATGGTCTAAAACTCAAATATTTCAAGGTAACTATGAGATTTTTAAAGAAAAACAATATATAATACTATCTCTAAATAAAATTTCATATAAATAAATTTAATAATAATTTATAAATATATCATGGTAATAAAAAATTTTGGTATATCAAATTTACAAGAGGCTTCCAAATAAACAAATAATGTATTTTACTCCATGATTTTGATGATCCAATAATATAATTCATTATATAAACATCATCATCTGAAATATACTTTTTTTCAATCATTTTATGTATCATCATAAGATATATATCATCTTCTTTTGAACATATCAAAACAACATATCTTCTGATATGTTTATTTGTAAACTGTTAATTTCACTGGACATATTACAAATTTAGTCTATCATAAAAAATCATCTAATCATATTGTAAAATTTATTATTATGTTTTGGATAATATTATTAATTTGAATTTTCATTTATCATTATATAGATAAATAAAATTAGGGTTCAAGTTACATGAAATTCATATGAAGTGAATTATGATTTTGGACGATAAATAAGCTAGTGAGTCATTGACTCAATTAACATATCCCCAAATGACTACCACTCTTAGATACAATATACCTATTAGGGATGTTATCTTAAAACTAGTGTTTGAAAAACAAATAAAAAAATTATAAAAATTATATAATTTTGTTCCATTGTAGAAAATTAAATCACAGAATCATCCACAACAAGTAAAATGAAACTGCAATGGTATTTATGAAAGATAAAAATAATAAAATCTCAAATAAAATAAACAAAATTAGAATAGAAATATAGAATTATTAATAAGTCATAATGATTACACTTGTAATTGAAATTTTTCATTGGAATGTTCTCACTCTACAAACACAATCTGGTGATATGCTAAAACTAATATAATCTCAAAAAACAAAACAACTACATTAAATTAATCAAAATAATTATCAATTATATGTAAATGGTACTTATTCCTTTACCATTTAATTCTTTTGTTTTCAATAGTCAATGGAAAATGGTAATATATTGTCATCAACATATAATACAGGAGTAATTTTTCCCATGGTGAATCCATTATTTGAATAAATCTATTTTTATAAAAATATTATATATTATTCATCGGTTTTTGAAGATTTATGATTATTTTAGATATAAATGATATGGTATTACACATTATTATGTAAAATATAAATTTATAACTCAACAACACTCATTGGTCATAGCCTAGAAACATCATTAGGATATATATTTTTAATAATATTTTAGGAATTGTTAACCTGGGTTCATATTTAAATTTCACTATTCCATGTTTTAACCTAAATAAATGGAGTTCTAAATCACTATATTATCAAACAATATGTTCATGTTAATTTGTATGATTTTAAAAATCTTCCCAAAAATATTGAACACTTCAATTAGGTAAAGTTAAATAAACTCTATTATCCTAATAGTCAATGTGTGGGTCAAAACATACCATAAAATCCCTTCCAATTATGAGATTTTATGAGGTCATTTCAAGGGCCATAATTTACTATGAAATTTAAAAATCACATGGTATAAGGTAACATTAAGTGAATTTGAATCCTTGTTATACTTTTACATAAGGTTTATTTTTTTTCATTATAAAATAAGACATCAATTGTTTATGCAGGTTCACCTGATGTACTAATCATGATAATATAAAATTGTATTTGAAAATAAAATAAAAATATAAGATATAATAGTATATTCAATAAGAGTGGTAAGTCATGTTTTCCCATGTTCTGTTACTAATACTATGGAAATTCACCATGGTGAATAATTTTGTTTTTTTATTATACATCTATCCATATAATAGGTTATATCATAATATAACCTATAATACATATATATCTTAAATTTCTCTATTTGTATGTATTTTTATTCCTTATAGGTCAGGAAAATATCCACTTCTATGTTCCTATGAAAAAAACTCAACTTTGTAGTCACATTAAACTAATTTAATGTTCAAGATTTGATATGAAATTACCCCTTTAATTTTTTTGTGTGAACTGATAACAACCTATTTATAATGAACCAACCCAAGTATTCTATCATTTTAGAATAGATCTCTACATAACATTGGAGATTTTACTAATATTCATGTTTTAGTAACATATGAAGAGGCATAAATATAATCATTGGTGTATGATTTACCCTTATTTGTAATCAAATGGTGTCAATACCGATTAATACTATAAATATTGAATTACCCATACATATATTACGAATCCAAAGACATTTAACCAATACAAAAAAGGTGTAAACCCACTAATTGGGTCTTATAATACATATAAAACAATATAGAACAACACATCAATATGTTTGTATAAATAGAACTATAAAATTATAAATACATTAAATAAGAAATATATAAACCAAATAATAAAATATATAGTCTTTGAGATATGTCACATAATTCCTCCTTTAACTGTAGAAAACCAAAATTTCAATTCTTAACATAGTTTTATCCTACTACATTGGAAACACACAAATACATGGATCTTTAAAGCATGTACCCATAACTGTGAACATACTTCAAATTATTTATTTTAAATTAAAAATAGATTAGTCTCTGTATTCATGGTTTGAGAAAATTTACATTATAGGAACCACCAATTGACCTTAGCTCCCATAGGTTAATATTAATGTGTTTCAATGTGAACATGCTAGTATAATTTTAACTTATAATATTTTTTTAATTGAGAAAAAAACCAATATAACATTCTAATTATCCACAGTGTATAAAAAATAATCCAAATATAAACCTCCGATGCAATAAGTTTAATTAATTCAAAAAGGAAAATTTATAAACATATATAACACAAAGGGTATTTTTACTTCCTTCGAATCCATGTTTTAAATCCAATATTAATAAAGTAGTCATCTTCTATATAATTGAAATATTAATAAATATGCACACAAAAATCCTCTTATGGAAAGGTGGATAATCATATATATATCATCTCTTTAGAGTTAAAATATAAATAATCCATATATATAGTTCTATATATCCAATGATATCAAAATAATTAGAAACAAACACATAGATATATATATTTTTATATAAATAATAGTTCACCTCATCTAGGGATAATGGAACCATTAATTAAAATTTTCAATATCATGGGAATATATACCTACTTGAAAGAGGGCCACCAATCCCATCATTTTTCATAACAATAACAATGTACAACAAAAATATTAATTATAAAATGAATTAGGGCAAAAAATGATATATTATATTTAATCAAAACCTGAAAAAATATATTTTATAAACATGAAAATAGAAGACGTTTAACAAAATTAATTTGAAATGAAAAATAGTTTAAGTGTTTTTTTTGAAATATACCAGTGATATTGATATATTTCAGTATCTCTTGATAATATATATAGAAACACTATGTAAAAAATTAATATTATAACTCTTGATTAACCTTGAACACCTCATATTGTTATCTCATAAAATAGTATAAGACATCTAATATTAATTACTTTTTATCTAAAGAATATTAAATAAAAAAATATTTATCATAAAAACATAAAATCACCAAATCCAAAATAAATTATACTATTTATTTAAAGATTCCATGTAATACTATACTCATTTATGACGTCAAAAACCTAATGAAAAATATACAAAGCACAGAGCTCACAAAACTAGTCATATAAAAATTATTTTTTAGACAAATCGTCTTACCATAATAACATCACATACTCTGTAGAATATTATTGTTACATAACCAAGTCATGAATCCAATAATAAATCCAAAAAAAAAATATTTCACATAAAAATCATTATGGATTCAAATATATGATAAAATACCCAAAAAACACCAAAGAATAAAAAATAATGAATTTATCGGTGGGTAAAATTATTTTAACCAAACAATAAAAAATCGTTATGAATTTTTTAGGACATGATAGACTCGATAACATAAATGAAAATGAATAACAGAAGAATGTTAATAAATATAAACATATAGTCACATCAAAAAAATATTATCCTTAAAATGAATTATCCAAAGTAATTTCATAGGATATTTTCTTAGATTAATTATCCCTATATAGATTATCCCCCAAATTATATATGCCAAAAATAAGGAGTTTTAAAAGTCCAAAAATTTAAAATTAAATTATAAATCAATTTACAAAAAAGTTGATAACATTATTTGGGTAAACCATTTTTTAAATTTCTTCTCAAACAAGTCCATTCAATTATCACTGATGAAACATCTTAACATAAATTTACATGTTTATTATTTATTTATAATATATTTTTGTTACATATGGGAAATACATGGGAAATAAATGGTATATTTTTAAAATTAAAATAACATATCCTAATAATATGCTCAAAATACCCTTGAAATACACCAAATGTAATAAGAATAAATTTTTACTAAAAAAACGATTTTCAAACCAAAATTGTCAAATCATTGCATTATTAAATGATCTTGAAATAATTAACAACAAAAATATATTTTATAAAAATAAAAAATTCAATATTATGTATATCAATGTATATTAAATGAAATAGTTAATCATGTAATGACTAAGAATATTAATGTAATGGTGAAAAATGTAAGAATTATATTTAACATAGTGTGAATTTTTAAAACCTTCATTTATATATATAAAATTTTTATTTAAATTTTTACTATATGTGGGAAAATCAAGTTGTAAGAATCTCATAAGGAACCCACAATTATAAATAAGGTGGGTTGGGACAACCAGAATAAATTATCAATTTGAAACCTCATCAGGATACAATGAAAACATACAATCTTCTTATAAGAATAAAAAACTAATTTAAAAATTAAAATAAATCTATAAACCAATTCTCTAAATAACTAGCCTCGATTAATATTATATGAAATGACATGAGTAACCTCATACCAAGAAACCTCCAATAGTTATGTTTAAAGTTCAATTATTTTTGTTGGATTCTAATATGATTATATTATATAACATAGAAAAATCACTAACAAATCCAACCAAAATTAAAGAAATTAATGAATAATAGGGAATTGTGTTGAATATTATTAAACCACCATGATGGTGTAGATCAATAAAACCCAAAATTACTAGATCTAAAAATAGTTTAATGGATATTGAGTGACTGTAATATATATTTCTCCAATCCATTTCACAACCAATGAAATGTTACGCTTGAAAGGGGTTTTAAAAAATGAAACATCAATTTTTTATAGGGATTATGAAAATATGTTAGTAACCCACTAATTACCAGGTGGAACCCCCTTATCCACTTGGTGGAAATCATAAGGGTGTTTCCCCCATAGGATTGATCATCATGTTCCTAGTGGATTTATAATTAGTACCTAGTAGAAACCATACACAACCAACACCATTTAATATTTCTACTAAACATTTAAATTCCACTTACAAAAATTATAATCAACTCGCTATCTACATATACAATCTTTGAAATTTTCGAAAATGGAAAAAAATAAATCCTTCAATCATAATCCAAACGTTCATTTGATCCTACATTTTCATTATATTGTCTCACACATTAAATATAAAATTTAAATAATCACACAAACCACATTCAAATATAAAGTCTCTAGATTATATGATGTTATGTAATTCATGAATTATTGAATAGGTCATTATAAATTATTACCCATAGTGATTTTCAACCCCAAAATCCATAATAATATCCTAGTCGAAATTTTATATTGCTCCTAATAACCATTTAACTTCAATCACACTAATTTAGATCCCATAATGATAAATAAACATTCTGTTTATAAATCATAAAACTAGAGAACAATACTCTCCTCTATAATAATCATATTTAAAAAAAATTAATTTAACATTAAAATTAAAAACATTTCCAATTCATAAATAATGGACACTATAAACATCAATAAACCAATTGATAATTATATATATATATATATTAATAAGATTAGTTTAACTTTTATTAATTTTTTTTTAATTTATTTCTTCTAAATTTATCATTTAAACATCCAAATTCCATAAAATAATTCAAATTCTAAAATCAATTTTTTCAATAACACAAATAATTAATTTAAAAACCATTTAAAAATTATTATTTACATAAAAATTTATTTTAGAACCATTTTACTTACATTAAAAAAGAAATAAAATAAGAATATTTAAAATATCAGATTGATTAAAAATGAGTAGAAACATATCAATCATTTAACTAAATCCATATATAAAACTAAAATTACTATGAAACATGATTTCAAAAGGTAGGTGATTCACAATAATATATTTTAGAAAAAATAAATACTTTTCTATATCAATTTATTGAATGTCAGACAATAATTTATAAAAAACACATTATATTATATGTTCATGTTATATATGTCATTATTCTTATAATGCATGAGAAAATATAAAAAACATCTGATTATGTTCATTGATTTATTAACGGCTCTATTCAATTCATTACGTAAAATGAAATAACAAAAAAACACACCCATATCTATTGTATATTGAAAGTACACTAAGACATATGTTATAACATAGTATTAAACTATAGTGATATTATTCAAGAGTGTACAGAGTGTACCCCTCTGCCCAGATATTGAAATTCATGTCTTGCATTGACCCAACTACCCATATACATCCATAATAACTTTTTTAATAAACTATCCATGATATTCTATTACCCATGATCAAACATCATTATACCTCAATCTTGTTCCATGATTTGAAAATTTTATTGACTAACCTAAATAGGTTAAGGTATTTTTTCGTGAATGGTTTAACTTTTTTGTTGTTTAATATTTCAAAAACAAGTTTCCTTTAGAAATATGAAATGACTTGTCAACATTACAGAGACCTAAATACCTATAAGACGTATATAAAAGGAGGGTAACCATTTATTGAAGTACTACAATATCCATATAATAATATTAAAGAATCTCTATATATGTATATAACACAACAATACTACCACAACATCAACATTTATAAATAGAGTTTCATCCATTTACAATGACATTCCACTAACAAATATACCATCTAATACATCTTTTATATATTTTACAGTACTATATTTTTTATTAAATGTGAAGTCTAATCAGGTTCCATTATTGATAAAGGAATGGAAGAGAACAAAAAATTGTGTCCATCATAATAATGTTATTGGTAATAGAAATCTATTGGTGGTAGGTTTGAGTAAAAGTTATTAATTTTTAGTAACCATGTTTGTGGGTTTTTAGTTCATTAAATAATGGTTGAGTAGAAGATATTGTATTTTTTATGTTTTTTTTTGGAATATGATATGTGAATGTTCCTTTGTATTTTTTTAGAAAATGAAATACATTAATGTCTCCAAAGTGTAATGTATGGAAAACTTTCTCATAAAAAAGAATTCAGTGATTGAAGTAGATATTAAAAAATAAATCTTAGAGTTTCCACATAAAAAATTTGGAACCTAGTAAATACTTGAGGCTAGTATAAATAGTTTATTAATTGAGACACACATTAAATGTGGGGTGGAACAATGCATATATTTTTTTGGTATCAAAAAATGTAATCTAATTTGATGAATTTTAAAATAGCATATATAATTATAAAAATTCAAATTATATTGGTATATTAAGTAGTATCCTATCTTTGATATAGGACCAACACCCAATAAAATAATCCATAGATAAATTTATATTTTTTTTCATTAATGTTTTAGTTTTTTATTGAATCTGTGAATGGTTTTTCATAATTTAAGGATTTTTTCTCTCATTGAGTTCCAACATTGTTGTACATTTATTTTGATGGATTCATCCAATATTTTGGGTTTTCATTGATTTTTCAACAATTTATAGAAAATTTTTTTTTAATAAAGATTGATCAAGGTAATGGTAGGCCTAAAAATTGTTATCAAAAATTTTGGCTTCATCAATTCTCAATGAATACACTTGATTACGTAATCATTTAATATTCATGTCTTAATGTTATGTAGATTTTTATGATTTTTACAATCAAAATATTTATAATAAATATAACTCAAACTCTATTAAAAATTTATATAGTATATAATTTTTCTTATAGAGAATGAAAATGAACAAATATTATGTTTCAAAATGAATTTTATGTTTTGCTGATGGGTTTCATACCATTGGAAATGTTACATGTTTAAAAATAAATAGTCAATTAGAAGAACTATTTATATATTTACATTTCATTAGAATGATACAATTATTAAGATGTTCAAGAAGTGAGTATGCATATTCAAGATGTTGATGTTGTTTTGTATTTGTTTTTTGGAAGGAATAATAGTATTTGATAATGTAAATAGATTCAATATGATTCCATGTGAATTTTAATTAGTTAATGTTAGGTTCATAGAATATGTGTGTGTTTTTTCATTTATATATTATTTATTGTAATCATGAGATGTGTTGGTAAATTTTATAAGATATTGGCATGGGAAATATGACATTGTGTTTGAGGATGTCTGAGATCTACTTTTAAATAATGAATATAGATAGATCAAAGACAAAAACATACCAAAACTTTTATAGACAAGGTATTTATAGTATGGAATCCTCATTAGAGTGATGTTATTAAATTATATGATAAATTAAGGGAGAGAAACTAATCTATATTTCTAATGAATGGATCCATATGTTATCATTGTTGGAAGATTGTGAATCTCATGAAAGAATATATAGCCCACATGGTACCATCTATAAGGACTGATTTCTGAAATTCACATTCCATGAATTATATAGATTATTGGAATATAATTGTACTACTAAGTGTCAACATTCAATTGGATCCATTATTTATTGACTATGGAGGATCAACCCATTCCACCAAATGTATAATATTTATGTAAAATTCTGATACAATAAATTTCATTGAGGTGAACATACACAATAATAATTCTCTTATGGTTTTAGGAAAATAAGATATTAGTGTGTATATATTAAATTGAAGTTACCTAAATACTTTATGATTAAACATATACTATTTGTATCGATGAACATAGTTTTAAGTGGTCATTTACATTGACATTGATTTTTAAATATCTTCCCAAATGGATTATAGAAGATTAATCAGGGTTCCAAAGCTATATATAGGGGTTTGAATGATTGATTGATGTGTCTGACATAAAATTATTATAGATCAACAATTGTTAGAGAAAAAACATCCAAGACTTTGGAGTTTTTTAATTGCCAACTTGGATAACTTATTGGGAAAATCGTAAGAGTTTTATAATAAAAGGGTTTACTAAAGACCTATCAAATAGATTATATAATTTATCTGAGTTATATGTTTTCTAAAAAGATTTTTTTTAAATTGGAATAGAAGAACACCAATGTATTCAAATATATATATTCTATTAATGAATATTTGGGGGCCTGGCTTAGTCATTTTCTATGATGGTTCCTAGTAAATTTTAACATTCATCTATGAATCAACTTGTAAAGTATTAGTTTACCTAAAAACTTTCTAACATGTTCAATGTGATTCTACAATAGAATTATTTAGTGGAAAGGGAGGCTATAAATAAGATGATATGTTTATGGTCATTTAATACTAGGGAGTATAGTAGATAGGGGTTTTTAATATATTTTTGAATAATGAAATAAATTTTAATAAGATTGTACCTAGGACACTAGATTTGAATGGGAAAGTGTAGATGATGAATCTTAAATTAATTGAAAGGGAATGACGTATGAATCTTCATTCCAGAATTATAATGGAAATTTGGTTTTAAATTTTATATGGTGTGTGTTATATATGTATTAAAAGTCCATTATCAATGTTTGTGTGGGATGTTACAATTTATTAAGGCCCTATAAATCCAATGAATTTTACCTAATCAATGTTTTTAAGAGTTCAACCAATTTACATTCATCTTCCAGCTATATGAAAAACATGAATCTAAATCCTATAAAAGTTTCTTTTTGTATTTTATATTGATGAAGTTATTTTTTTACTTTGTTATAATATCAACCTAAAGTTCACCAAAATTCATAATTTTCTCTTCTTTGAGATGATATTTTGGAAATAAGAGCACTTGGTTGTAATGGTGTTAAGATAAAATATTCCACTACCCATATCAATGATTATTTTAATGGATGTATCAATGATGAATATGTTCTTGTGAGTTTAGGGAACATTTAAAGAATATAGAAATCAAACAATAGACTAGTGATTGATTGACATTAATTCCCTTGGACTGGGGATGTTTAGGACAATGTACTGGAAGGTGATGTTCCAAAACTTATAGTTGAATAATTAATTGTTTCATAGTTTTAATTTTGATGATGAACCAGTGTTTGATGACTCATATAAAAGTTTGGATCTAATTATCAGAACTAAATTTTATTTGATGGTGTAAAACCTATAATCTTAGAAGAATTCACTAGTATGAGGGATTGTAGAAAGTTATATCTTATACGAAAGGAGAGAATGATATAGTATATGAAAATGAATACATTGAGATAGAGGAATTACCAGTGGGTATGATTGTTTTGTAGAAATAATGCATTTTCTAGTAATATATATATATTGATTGTAATAGGTGTAAAAATTCTATGTTGATAATGAATGGAATTAAATAGAACATAGAGGTACACTTTTTCATTATTTCTCCCATGTTTTCGAGAACACTATTATCCCCACAGTTCTAGGTTAGGTAACATTCAATAGTTTTCATATAATAATTTTTATGTAAATGAAAGTTTCCTTTATAGAGACTTAGTAGTGAAAATATACAAAAATTAGTTATATAGTTTCATGGATCAACAGAATTAGTAAATGAGGTGTATTTTGAAGAAGATTCTATATAGATTTAATTATAAACCAGAAGATTTGAAGAAGATGTATTAGGAATTCATTTCTAAAAAAGGATTCATTTGGAAAAACATGATACACCATTTCTAATAAAGGGAATTCAATGATGGGAGATTTATCATCCTTCTCCTGTATGTGAATAACATGATCTAGGAAGGTTTGAAGATTAATGAGATTTTGGATGTGAACCATGATTTTCCAATAATATTCAGGATTATTCCATGAAAATAATTGTTATAATGATTAAGAGGAATATAATGAATCGAAACAATATTTATTTCCTAAAGGTATTTCACAAGGAATGTCATTGAGAGGTTTTTGAAGACCATTTATATACTATTTTCAACCCTATTTGTTAAATACTGTAAATTATTTTTGTATAAATCATAAAAAATAATGGGTAAGTGAATACATAAGGAAAAGGTTCTATTTGAATATTTAGAGTAAATCTTAACCAGTGAAATTGAATGTACAATATAGTAAATTTAATTTTCTATGGGATTCATTTGTTGGTTTATGGTGAATCTTGGGAACAAACATTGGGAATGAGGGGAGTGTATTTTGAGATATCTCCAAGGGTAGGAAAATATATTTATGTTTATTAGGAAATAATTAACTACTATAGGGATATGTGGAAGTTGAATTTTTGGGATATATAGAAACAAGAAAGACTCACACACACTATTTATTCACTCTAAAAGGGAAAAAGTTGAATATATTTGAAATTAATAGTCAGTGATAGCTCAATATATAATGAATGAAAAATATGGGGACACCATGGATGAATTGAAATAATGGATTTGTTTTTAAAAATAGAGGATCTTGTAATGAGTCATAAAGGTTGATTACAATTCCATGTCATGAAAAGTGAAATTAATTTGGATTCAATTCGATTGATTCATTATAGGATAAAATACACTAACCAGATATATCACATCATCATGCAGATTCAAGAGGAAGGTGTACTAGAGTTTTGGATGATAGTTTTTAGATTCAATCTAGTGGAAATATTCACCAAGATTCAAGTCAAAGAAATTTTGAGAAATGTTGTTTTTGGGATAGGATTACTAGATGGTATTGGAGACACTGAATATTATAATAAAAAATATTGGTTTTTTTATTGTTAGAAATTTTTTTGCTTTCCCTGAAATAAAATTTTACTTGGAGTTTGTTAAAAAATATTAATTATATTCATTTTATAATATAGGTGACCATAATGAGAAATATAAAAATTTATCTTTAGCCTTAGGATGATATTTTTGGTGTAAATCCAATGGAGTAAAGATAGTATGAAAGAATGTAATTTTTGGTTACCAGGTATAAATATGGTTAGTTACTCAAGTGATGGTTGAGATAATTTTATAGAATTAGTGATTGTTTTGTGATGATGATAAAGGAATTTACATTGGAATAATTTTATTAAATGGAATACAAAAATGTCATCAATGTGTGGTGTAATAAAATTATAAAATAGATATAACTATGGAAATCATGCTCAAGGAACCTACTAGAAGGGTTATAGCCCTTGAGCTATAGATATAATAATAATTCATGGATTTATCCCTTTTTCTTGTTACACAGATCTTTTTACATGTATTCATTTCCATGAATCAACTATAGCCATTGGCAGGTGGCATGTGTCTACAAAATTGTTTTTAAAAAAAATTCCTGATTGTGATTCAATCATGGGATTTCTGGAACCAAGGAATGAATCTTTACCACTATAATTCACAACTTATTTATATATATACATGTATATTATTTAATATAAATATCAATCAAAAATCATTGAATATCATGTAGGTTTGGGACTCTAATTCCCCAAGCTTCATAGATGTTTTGAAGGGATTATAGCCATCAGTACCAATTCTCATTGCTATAGGGTGTCCATTAAGGCACTGTTTCGATGGGTTCTTGATGCACATGGCAATAAGATTATTGGGAATGGTAAAATTTTCATGGTAGTTTTATGCCTATGGAAATAGTGGTATTTAGTAAGTCCCTATATCCATGGTCCCTTATGTTGGTGGCTATAACGGTCCAAGAATGGGAATTTGTTTATAGGAACTCAATGTATATGATTATATGTTGTTGGGGTATGATCCTTTAACCATGTTCCCATATAGACCAACATATATAGCAATATTTTTCTAGTACATAAAACGTAAATTGTTCCTTCATCAAGATTCAGAATGTTATGTAGATTTTATTATAGGAAATTATAGAATTCCAATGTAAATGGTGGGACCCCTGTAATGATTAGTGGTCCGTCGAACCTGTTGAGTTACTGGAAGGATCTATAATTTTGGAGTGAGGTTTGTTTTTAAAATTTTATTTTAACACATGATATTATTGAACTAATAGGATGGATTTTCAATTTTTTTATAATTAGGTAACATATAATTGTAATGGATAGCCATGTGGTTTTCTATCAAAGATATTAGACTGATGTCGCAAAAATATAGTCATTGTGATCAATTATTACTCTTTATATCACTTGAACACGTGTTAGTGATTTTTTCATGCATATGTGTGAGATTAAAATAGGTAATTTTTTAGTGAACTTGACATCCAGAGTAATGTTACATTGAGTTTGATGGATTCATTCAATCATTTTAAATTCAGGAGATTTGTTTCCCTCATTATATCGTATTATCGTTGAACATCCATTGAATATAGTTGATTGAATCCCAAAAAAAATCCACTTTTAAAATTTCATATATGATGATTTGAATACACTTACTGTATGTAAAAATAACCTATAATCATATTCAAAGGACCTCAATTATTATTCATGAATAATTAATTCATACATATACATGTATCAAAAGAATTTACACATTTAGTGATTTCTTAGTGGAAAAGAAATAAACAATATGAAAATATAGTTATCACCATGATTATAAAAAACTATGTAAAAAACTCTTCTTTCACTAATAGGATAAATAACAGTGAAAGTACATAGAAATAACTACCACACGACTTAGAGGATCCATGTAGAATTTCCCACTAATCATGGAATACCGTATGAATTAACTAAAAATATTCTAGATTAGTGAAATATGATTACTTACATATATGAATATATAAATATATATATATATATATCTCTGTGTTTAATATACATATATATATATATGTGTCCTCATAAGAGTAAAAAAGATATATTTATAACATCTCTTAGGAGATAAAATAACAAAAAACCTTATATATGTATCCATATATCCAATGATCATAAAATTAGTATATATATATATATATAAATAATGAATACCACACCGCATCCATGGATATCATAAGTAGAAATAATAATTTATAATTGTATGGGAAAATAATCCTTCCAAAAGGTGGGATACCACACCTTTTATGGGTACTAACGGTAATAATATATTATAAAAACATGACCATGTATTGAATGAGTAATGGTAAATAAAAATTGATATAAAAAATGACATGAAAAAATAATATACATTGGGGAAAATAAAAATCAACAGTTTACTAAATTAATTGGTAATGGAAATTAGATTAAGAAGGTGTTCCAAAATTAGAACACATTATAATACATATTACTCAGTACCCCATGATTTTTATTGCACAATAACTGATAAAAAATAATTCCAACACTCTGGAATAACCAAAAAACATCATATAGAGTGCTAATGATATACAATTAGATATTTAATAGGTATTATCCTTTATCCAAAATAAATTACAATATGGAAAAAATAACATCCCATTAATTTTTTAGATATTCTTGAAACCGGTTGTGTTAAATTAATAATACCTTAATTATGTGGGAATGAAAAAAGATATTTATCAACAAAATTTTGATAAATGGTTCAAATGCCTTAAATTCCAGTTAACATCTTGATATTTTCAATTTAATAATTTTGGAGTTCAAAACTATGTCAGTATGAGATTTTGAGGTCCCTAATGTCTAAGTGAAGTACAAATAAAAATATTAAATATAATATATTAAGAATGCACTTTTTATTAAAAATAGATGAAAAAATCCAAAACAGTGTGTCGTTTGAGAAATCTGATACCGCCATTATGTCGGAAACACGGTGTTTACCCTAGAAGGGGTATAAGATTTGAAGGCGCCAAAAATATGGGTGCCTCTCTTTTGGGATAAAGTTAATGAAATTTAGCAATTTATTTTCTAAAAAATAATTAATCATCTCCCAAATGGTGAATCACATGGGATATTTGATAACACTGATAGACCCAAGATGTGGTTTAATCCCCTGGGTGAGGAAATCTTTTAGTAAGAGTCAGAGATAGGTTTCCCCAAACATAAAAATAACCATTCTATTTGAATTAATTATATATTTTTTTAATATTAATTAATTAATATCTCTTAAAAGGTTCACTATATGAGAAATTTGAGACCATCCTTTGGTTCAAAATGGGGCATTTACCCAATTTTAGGTATAACATTAATGCATGTAGGGTGTTTAACTATATCTCTCGCAATAAAAAATGTTATATGTTTATTTAATTATAAATTCCATTTTTTAATTAATAAATTATAAGGCCCCTGCCTTAAACATTACTTAATCTTGAGTTATTTCAAGAATACACGTTGAGGATATTTTTAGGTTTAGGGTTTTAGAGAATTAGATCATAAATCATGCATTACATTCCACATTTAAACAAGGTGGTTACATTAAAGACAATATTCACTTTTCTCATCAAAGGAAACATATTTAAAACAAAACATGGATTCTTCCATGACACTTCCTTCACACTATCATCACATCATGTACCTTTCCCTTCACCTATGAAAAACATTTCAAAAACATGGGATGGGCATAAAAGGCTCAGTAAAGGATATAAAAGTACGAAATGAAAACATTAGTCCGTGTATACATAAGAATTAATGAAATCATACATTACTCATAATACATAAGCACTTTAACATAACCCATCAAATAATGAATAGATCATATAAATTATAAGGCATAAAGGTAACTTGAGGCATTCATAACATTATTACGTAGGGAGTAACCCTCATGGTTACGTTTGGAATACCCATCATAGTATATTCCCTAAATCTCTTCGGTGAAACCTTAACATTTAACTCAATTGCGTTACCCAATGCATTAGAGAGATATATCGGGCTCACCCGCCCTTATTTTATCACAGAACCCCCCATCTTCATAAACAATTCCCATGAACCATAACATAATAGTATCACATAAAACATGCATAAAGGAAACATAAAATTTGCACATTTCAATCACAAGATATCAATAACACATTAATATAATAAAAAAATTATCAAAACCATTTTAAATAACAAAATAAAATAAATGTAAAACATGGTATTTATTTTTCATTTTAAAAAAAAGTTATGTCTTGCAGAGTAAGCCGAAACACGAATAATGGTCACGGAGGCGGAGAAGTCGTTGTCACCGCAAACGTACGCCAAAATAAACATTTACTTTTGTCATTTAGTAAAATTCTTCATTTAAAATATATTCTTTTTGAATAGATGTAAAATTAAAAGGGGTTTATACACCGTATAGAAGAATGTTTTGTATAAATCAAAATATGACTCAATTAAAGGAGATTGAGATGAAGTCCTATACCTTAGGTCCGACTTGACTCGATCGTTCTTTAACCTTATGAATAATAAACTTGAGTTAATTTATAATTCTATAAGAACCTTTTTCAAGTTCATTATTCCTTTTATATCACTTATTACCATGTTATTATCACTATGTAATTATATAAGTTAATAATGGTCATTTTGTCGATCATTGGTACTTGAGTCAAAAATAAACTCTTTATAATTACAATTTGTTCATGTGGTAAAATATACACTATATACAGAATTATATTCATGATGTAGATATCATATATATCATATATATCCAGTATATACATGCATTTATAATACTACATAACATTTAAGGATTAGAAATGAAATGCACCGTTCATGGAGACAGTAAGTCGTACGTACGCATTAACGTTACTTTCATGTCTATTTCATATTTTATGGAATGGAATCATAATGATATAAAGTTATATTATAATTACTATATAATATCATATATAAAATCATTAACTCCATCCTTTATACATCCCACATATGTCATTAACGAATCAAATCACTTTGAGGGGGCGGTAGTCCGCACCTCCTAAAATGAAGATATATCGTTTACCCATAATGGAAGCCATAAAGGTATCCCATAAATGAAAAATAAAGAAGCTTAAGGAAACCATAAACATATTATATATCATATAAAAATTTAGTGACATCTTAATTGCCACAATTGAAGGTGTCATAAGAATATTGATCAATCATCTTTTCGTGAGGCAGAAATTCGCCATCCACGGAAATAGTATGTTCTTTAACCATTAGATGTAGGTGTGTGTAAGTGTAGCTTGAATAATTATTATAAAAAAATCCTAGTATATTTAAAATACTGGTTTTTTTAGAAAAGAAATGAAAAAAGAGTTTAGGGGGTTGGAGAAGCAAAATAAAACAAAAGAACATTAGAGAAGACTTTACCTTTAAATCAGGTAACTCCTCTTGGTTTGTACCAAAAGGGTTTCTTGAAGAGATTTATGCCTAAGGTAAGGATTCTAGGATGAAAAGAGGGATGTGGAGAAATAAAATGTGTAGATTTCAGCTGAGGAAATGGCTTGAGAAGTGTGTGTAAGGAGGTAGAGTTGTGGGGACTTTTATAAGAGGAAAGGAGGGGCACTCTTGGAATGTTATAAAATGTTACTTTATATTGAAATGTGTTTAGGGTTTAAAAGGTCCCACATTGATATATTTCTAGTATAAGTTGATAAGGGTTCGAAATATACGCATCCAATGGGTCTTTGACAAGTGTAAATCTTGGATTTTACATTATCTTTTCATTTTATTTAAATCGTTCATTAATGAGGTAATCACTGAATCATCATGATGTCATAAATAATTAAATTTATATAGTGTTTAAAAATTATAAAACAAATACTATGATGTAGTAAATAGTTTTAGCTTTCAAATTACTATTTATAGTCCAAAATATAATTTATGTAGGCAAAATTAAAAATTTTTTACTCAGGTGATACATTCTTTGTTATATTTAACATTCTTTAAAAATAAAAAGTTAAAAAGTCATTATCACACAAAAGTGATTCCATGGGGACCCCAAGTTTGGAACAAGGCATCACATGGTCGGCCATGACACAACTAGTAGCATTAGGACAAGTTTTGGGGTCATTTTTTATTATTATGATATTATTTGTTTAACCCTAACTACCCGATTGATAATTAATCAAGATAATTAAAGATAATTACCCTTGTTACTATTCATAATGTCCAAATTCAAAAGAGTCTTGATTACATAATTTGGATATTCTAATTAAAAATATGTAATCAATTTTACCAAATTCGAAACATAGAAATTTCAATAATTAATTTAAAAATAATTCCCGTTGTCAAAACAAATAGCGGGTTGTTTAGAAACAATATCTATGAAAAGTTTGAAACTTGTTTATGCCCAATTCCAAAGTGAAATTTATCCCATTGACCACCATTGGATTACTTGGTAAAAAAATATTCTATTAACACTTTAAAACCAATTAAAAAGATAATATAACCATATAAATAAATTAGATAAAAATGCACTTTTGATGTAAAATGTAGTATTTTTCAATATTCATTACAAAATGAAAATTGTCAGAAAAATACCAAAAATTAATCCAAAGAAAATTTCAATGTCCCAATAATAAGGAATAAGTTTATTTTGACAAATAGAGCTTATTAAATTGTCAAAAGATTGATTTAAAAATGTTTTTCCATCAAAAGGCAGTAAAATAATCTTTTAAAATATTAGTGTATTCCATGCTTAAGATTGGATTTATTCTCATTTTAATCCTCTAAAACATTATATAATTCATAAATAGACATATATAAGAATATATATTATTAATTACTTACATGGGATGTTACACCCTTCCCCCCTTTATAAAATTGCATCCCCGCAATTTATTTACTTCTCGAATAAGTGGGGGTATTTATCCCTCATTGCATTTTCAGATTCCCATGTTGCCTCTTAAATCATGTGGTTTTTCCACAAAACTTTTACTTGATTAATCACCTTATTCCGCAACACATGCTCCTTGTGGTCAAGAATCTGGACCGGTTGTTCCTCATAAGCTAGATTCTCTTCTAGCTGAACTACCTCTGGACTCAAAACATGAGATGGATCTGGCATGTACATCCTTAATATTGAAACATGATATACATTGTGTACCTGAGATAAACTCGGAGCTAAAAGCCACTCGGTATGCAACTGATCTAACTCTCTCCAAAATTTTATATGGTCCAATGAACCTTGGACTCATATTTCCTTTCTTACCGAATCTAATCACACTTTTCCATGCTGAAACATTGAGAAAAACGTGATCACCTACCTCAAAAGAGAGATCCTTACTCCTGTTGTCCGCATAACTCTTCTGCCTGCTCTGAACTGTTCTCATGTGTTTCTGTATAAGCTGAACTTTTTCTGTCAACACTTCTACCAATTCTGGTCCCATCAACATCCATTCACCCACTTCATCCCAGAAAGCTGGAATTCGACACCGCTTCCCATATAATGCCTCAAATGGTGCCATTTGTATACTGGAATGAAAACTATTATTATAAGAAAACTCAACCAAAGAACGATTTTGGTGCCAAATTCCCTGATAATCCATCGAACAAGAACATATCATATCCTCCAAAGTCATAATTTTTCGTTCTGACTGCCCATCTGATTAAGGATGAAAAGCTGCACTAAAATTAAATTCAGTACCCAACGACTTCTGAAGGCCTTTACAACAGTTAGAAGTGAAACTGGGATCATGATCAGATATAATGGAGAGAGGAAATCAATGTGTCCTGACTCTCTCTTTACGATACAAACAGGAAAGTTGATCTGGGGAAAAATTATCTCGTATAGCAAGGAAATGAGAAGATTTAGTCAAGAGATCAACTATAAAACAGATTACATTATTACCTCGAGGTGTCTTTAGTAGTCCCACAACGAAGTCCATGGATATATCCTCCCATTTCCACTCGGGCACCGGTAATGGTTGAAGAATCACTTTCAGTAACTACCTCTCTACTTTAACTTGTTGAAAAGTCAAACACTTAATAGTAAAATCATAAATATCTCTTTTCATTCTTTCCCACCTGTAATACTCCTGAAGATCTCTATACATCTTAGTACTGCCTGGATGAACTGAAAACGGAGAACTATGTTCTTCACATAACAACTCTCTCTTCAACTGTGAATCACACGACACACAAAATCTCCTCCCAAATCATAAAACACAATCATTATTAATGTTGAATTCAAGTTACTTAACATTCTGAACCAGCTCTACCTTTTTCTGCAACTCACTGTCTTGCTTCTGGGCTTGCTTAATTCTGTCTGATAGATAATATTTCACTGATACCTAAAACAAAACAGAAGTACATCCTCCACCAACAAGTTCTAGGCCAATGTTCATCAAATCCATAACCAAAGTATCACGTTCCAAATGAAACATTGTTAATGAAGCATTACTTTTTCGACTCAAAGTGTCAGCCACTTTATTTTCATTTCCCGGATGGTAGTGAATTGTAGAATCATAATCCTTGATTAATTCTAGCCATCTCCTCGGTCTCATGTTCAATTCTTTCTATGTGAATATATAATTTAAACTTTTGTGATCAGTATATATTTCACACTTTTCACCATACAAATGATGCCTCCAAATTTTTAAAGCAAAAAAACAGCAGCTAATTCCAAATCATGTGTAGGGTAATTTACCTCATGAGTTTTCAACTGACGTGAAGCATAAGAAATTACCTTATCATTTTCTATTAGGGTGAAACCAAGTCTTTTCAATAAATCATCACTATAAATAACAAACTCCTCATTCCTGGAAGGTAGTGCCAAAACTAGAGCATTCACCAATCGTTTTTTAGTTCCTAAAAACAATCATCACATTCTCTTATCCAGATAAACCGAACACCCTTCCGAGTTATCTTAGTCATTAGACTAGATAATTGGGAAAAATTTCAAACAAAACTTCGGTAATATCCCTCCAAACCAAGGAATCTAAGAATATCAGTTACATTTGTGGGTCTTGGCCATTATTTCACAACCTTTGTTTTTGCAGGATCAACAGTTATATCATCTTTAGAAACAATGTGACCAAGGAATGAAATTTGTTGCAACCAGAACTCACGCGTGATGAATTTCCCATAAAATTTATTTTCTTTTAAGGTTTGAAAAATAACCCTTAAATTTCATTCATGCTCCTATTTACTTTTAGAAAACACCAAAATATCATCAATGAAAACAACCACAAACTTATCCACAAACTCATGAAAAATTCTATTCATAAGGTCCATGAATACAATAGGTGCATTGGTTAGCCCAGAAGGAATAACTGCAAATTCATAATGGCCATATCTTGTATGAAATGTGGTCTTCAAAATATCTACTTCCTTTTCCTTCAACTGATGGTAACCCAATCTCAGGTCAATCTTTGAAAAAAAACTGAGCTCCCTAGAGCTGATCAAAAAAATCATCGATATGAGGGAAATGATATTTTTTCTTAACAATGATGTTATTCAAGGCTCTATAATAAATGTAAAGTCTCATTTAACCATCTTTCTTTTTAACAAATAAAACAGGAGCACCCCATGGTGATGTGCTAGGTCGAATGAAACCTACCTCTAATAAATATTTCAATTTATCCTTTAACTCTAAAAGTTCAATTTTAGCCATTCGATAAGGGGGTCTTGAAATTGTCTTAGCATTAGGAACTAAGTTAACAGTAAACTCGAATTCCCGATCTCGTATTATTCTAGGAAACTCATTAAAAAAACATCAGGATACTGATTTACCACTGGCACATCATTAATATGAACAGTTCCTTTGTTTTCAACAATATGTGCAAGGTAAAATTCATTTCCACCTTTTACAAGTTTCTAAGCCTCTTGATATGTTATCAACATTAAGGGTTCATTCGTGTACTCAAACTTAAATTCATTAGGAAAAGAAACTTATTTAGCTCTATAGTCAATCTTTTCATGGTATATAGATAGCCAATCTATACCCACAATAACATCAAACTCTACTAAAGGTAAAATAATAAGGTTTGAAAGTAGGTTCTTTCCACGAATAAGTATAGGATGATTCTTATAAATTCTTTTTGCCTCAACAATTCCCCCAGGTGTTTTTACCACAAGTTTGGGAGTCATTTCTTGAGATGGTATTCACATATTACTAGAAATGTTTTCAGAGATGAATGAATGTGTAGACCCTGAATCGAACAACACACTGGAATAATCTAAAAAAACAAAAAAAGTACCTGATACCACTTCATTTGATGGCACAACATCTACTGATGTAGTTACATAGGATTTCACCACCACTTTCTGCTTGTAGTCTAACTGCTTCCCATCATTTGAGCTCATTGTTGAACACTCATTTGCATAATGACCCATCTCATTACACATGAAACATTTCACTAACTCTAAATCAAATTTGGTCTTACCGTCACCCTGATATTTTTCAGTGCAATCGTGACCCTTTTGTCCCTTCTTACCACATTAGTAGCACTTTACAAAATTCAGAAGACATTCCCTAGCTTTGTTTTTACAACATTTATCACAAACTGGAAACCTAATTTTCTTACCATCAGACGTTTTGGAATAATTCTTCCCTTTCTCCTGCCACCTTGGCCTCTTCTTCTATTGGTTGTTATAGAACACTTCATCTTTGGAAAACTCCATTTCCAGCTTCTCAGCACATCAAACAAGCTTTTCATAACTCTTGAACTCACGAGAAGATAAAGTCCTTCGATATTTTGGCATTAATCCAGAGTAAAAACGATTGATTTTACTATCAAGGTATCAGATAAAATTTGGAGCATACCGTGCCAATCGAGTGAACCATTCTTCACAAGCAGCCACTGAGTCATCCTTTTGCCTCAATTCCAATAATTTTTATTCCATCCTAAGTCGAACAGCCTTAGGAAAATACATCTCAAGAAACATACCTTTGAATTCATCCCAGTCGAGAGCATCAATCTCATCAGCGTCCCTGATATTTTTAACCATCGACCACCACTGATCTGCTTCACCCTCCAAACGGTAAATTTCAAGACTAACCTTTTGATTTTCTGAACACCCCATGACATTGAAAATCTTCTCCAGTTCTTTAATCCACCCTTAATCTAGCATAGGGTCAGATGATCCTCTAAATGATGGTGGATTTTGCATCATGAAATGTTCCCCCACTCACATGTTCCTCTGTGGTTGATATGGTTGATCTCGTGCATGGGTACTACCACTATTTGTCGCTTGAGTCAACTGTGCCATTACAGCAACAAACTGTTCAGCTCCAATTATGACAATATCAGGAAGCTGTTTCGGAAGGTCATTTCCTTCTGTATTCATTCCTAGCACTGATTCCTTGTTTCTTCTATGGAAAACCATTATGAACAAACATGTCATAAATGAAGCAACATGGTAATCTTCAAATTCTATATCATTTCAATTGGACCATAAAAAAATATTTTTGGATAATCATTTAATAGAATTCTAACTCCTAAAGTTATCTATACATACCTCTAATACCAAGTATAAGTCCCCAGCCTTGAATATTACTTAATCTTGATTTATTTCAAGAATACACGTTGAGGATCTTTTCAGGTTTAGAGTTTTTGAGAATTAGATCATAAATCATCCATTACATTCCACATTTAAACAAGGTGGTTACATTAAAGACAATATTCACTTTTCCCATCATAGGAAACATATTAAAAAAAACATGGATTCTTTCATGAAACTTCCTTCACACTATCATCACATCATGTACCTTTCCCTTGACCTGTGAAAAACATTTCAAAAATGTGGGATGAGCATAAAAAGCTCAGTAAGTGATATAAAAGTACGAAATGAAAACATTAGTCCATGTATACATAAGAATTAATGAAATCATACATTACTCATAAAACACAAGCAATTTAACATACCTCATCATATCATGAATAAATCATAAAAATCAGAAGACATAAAGTTAACTTGAGGCATTCATAACATTCTTACGTAGGGAGTAACCGTCATGGTTACGTTTGGAATACCCATCACATTATATTCCTTAAATCTCTTCGAAAAAAACGTAACATTTAACTCCTCTGCGTTACCCAATGCATTGGAGAGCTATATCGGGCTCACACTACCTTAGTTTATCACGGAACCTCCCATCTTCATAAACAATGCCCAAGAACCATAACATAATCGTATCACATGAAACATGCATAAAATAAACATAATATTTCCACATTTCAATCAAAAGATATCAATAACACATTTATATAATAAAAACATTATCAAAACCATTTTCAATACCAAAATAAAAGAAAAGTAAAACATGGGATTTATTTTTCATTTTAAAAAAAAGTTATTGCTTGTAGAGAAATCCGAACCTCAAATAATGGCCACGGAGGCGGAGAAGTCGTTGTCGCCACATACGTACGATAAAAAAACATTCCCTTTTGTCATTTAGTAAAATGATTCGTATAAAAAAGATTCCTTTTTAATTGACTTAAAAGTCAAAAGGGTTTATACACCGTATAGAAGAAAGTTGTGTATAAAACAAAATATGCCTCAATGGATGGAGATTGAGACGATGTCCTATACCTCAGGTCTGACATGACTCGATCGTTCTATAACCTCTTGAATAATAAACTTGTGTTAATTTATACTAGCTGAAGAAACTTTTTCAAGTTCATTATTCCTTTTATATCACTTACTACCATGTTATTAACACTATGTAATTATTTTTCTTAATAATGGTCGTTTTGTCGATCATTGGTACTTGAGTCAAAAATAAACTCTTTATAATTACAAGTTGTTCATATTGTAAAATATCCACTATATCCAGAATTATATTCATGATGTATATATCATGTATATCATATATATCCAGTATATACATGCATATATAATATTACATAACATTTATAGATAAGAAATTAAATGCACCGTTCATGGAGACGGTAATCCGTACGTACGCATGAATGCTACTTTCATTAATATTTTGTATTTTATGGAATGGAATTATAATGATATAAATGTATATTATAACTTCAGTATAATATCATATATAATATCATTAACTCCATCCTGTATACATCCCACATATGGCATTAACGAATCAAATCACTTTGAGGGGGTGGTAGTCCGCACTTCCTAAAATGAAGATATTGAGTTTACCCATAATTGAAGCCATAAAGGTATTCCATAAATGAAAAATAAAAAAGCTTCAAAAAACATAAACATATCATATATCATATATAAATATAGTGACATCTTAATGGCCACCCTTGAAAGTGTTATAAGAATAGTGAACAATCATCGTTTCGTGAGGCAGAAATTCACCATCCACAGAAACATTATGTTCTTTAACCATTAGATGTAGGTGTGTCTAAGTGTAGCTAGAATAATTATTATAAAAACATCCTAGTATATTTAACATACCAGTGTTGTTACAAAAGAAATTAAAAAAAAGTTTAGGGTGGTTGGAGAAGAAAAATAAAACAAAAGAACATTAGAGAAGACTTTACCATTAAATCAGATAACTCTCCTTGATTTGAACCAAAAGGGTTTCTTGAAGAGATTTCTGCCTAAGTTAGGGCTCCTAGGATGAAGATAGGGATGTGGAGATATAAAATGTACAGAGCTTGTCCTAGCCAATGGCTTGAGAAGTGTGTGTAAGTAGGTAGAGGTGGGGGCCTTTTATAAGAGGAAAGGAGGGGCACTCTTGAATGTTATAAAATGTTACTTTATATTAAAATGTGTTTCAGATTTAAGTGGTCCCACATTGATATATTTCAAGGATAAGGTGATAATGGTTATAAATATACTCATCCAATAGGTCATTCTCAAGTTCGATTCTTAGATTCTACATTATATTTTCATTTTATTTACATCATTCATTAATGAGGTAATCGCTCCATCATCATGATGTAATAAATAATTTAATTTATTTAGTGTCTAAAAATTATAAAACAAATAATATGATGTAGTTAATCTTTTTAGCTTTCCAATTACTATTTATAGTACAAAAGATCATTTATGTAGAAAAAATTAAAAATGTTTTACTCAGGTGATACATTCTTTGTTATAATTAACTTTCTTTAAAAATAAAAAGATAAAAAGTCATTATCAAACAAAAGTGACACCATGGGGTCCCCAAGTTTTGAACAAGGCATCCCATTGTCAGAAATGAAACAACCATCAGCATTACGATACATGTTGGGGTAATTTTATATTATTATGATATTATTTTATTATCCTTAACTATCCGATTACTAATTAATCAAGATAATTAAAGATAATTACCGTCGTTACTATTCATAATGTCCAAAAACAAAAGAGTCATGATTACATAATTTGTACCTTCTGATTAAAAATATTTAATCCATTTTACCAAATTCCAAACACAGATATTGCAATAATTAATTTAAAAATAATTCCCACTGTCAAAACAAATATCGTGTTTTTTAGAAACAATATCTATGAATAGTTTGGAACTTTTTATGCCCAATTCCAAAGGGAAATTAATCCCAATTTCCAAAATTATATTAAGTGTTAAAAATATATTCTATTTAAACTGTAAAACCAATTTAAAAGATAATCTAACCATATAATTAAATTATATGAAAATGCAGTTTTGATGTAAAATGCAGTATTTTTTACTATTCACTAAAAAATAAACATTGTTAGAAAAATACAAAAAAATTATCCAATGTAAATTCCAATGTCCCAATCATAAATAATAAGTTTATTTTGACAAATAGTTCTTATAAAATTGTCAAAATTTTGAATTGAAAATGGGTTCCCATCAAAAGGGAGTAAAACAATCTTTTAAAAATATTAGTTTATTCCATGCTTAAGATTGGATTTATTCTCATTTTAAGCATCTAAATCACTATATAATTTATAAATTGACATATATAAGAATATATATTATTCATTACTTACTTGGGATGTTACATAAATAATTAATTTCACTCAAAAGATGCATTATATAAGAAATCAGATACCACTGTTTGATCAAGATTGTGGGATTTTCCCTAGAAGAAGTATTAATTTTATATGAAACAGAAGATTTGTTATGTTTCTAATTGAATTAAAAAAATTAGTTAAATAAATTAATCACTAAAATAATAATTTAATATAAAAATAGATAATAATGTTCTTAACTATCCTCACCATCATATTTTACATTTCAAGGTTTTAAAAGCTTCTGTTTCTTAACTATTTTTATATGATTGGGTGATAATGATATTAATGATTGAATTTACAGACTCCAACCTTAGGTTTATGTTGAATAATGGATTAAATATGTGTATTCAATTTTATTTACTTAAGGATTTTTTTTGTTGAAAACTTAATTGTGATGATAATTAGAGATAATTAATGATAAAAATAACAATTGTGGTTGTTATTATTATTAATAGTTATGAAAAATAATATTAGTGGTTGAAACAATGAAGCTGATTTGATAATAATATTTTCTTATAAATATGGTTATTAATGTAAGATATTTAATAATAATATTAATTGATGTTATTATTAATTTATTAATAATTTTCAAAACAATGTTTCGGGCATAACTCCCTCACAAAGTGTCCGATTGATGCACGATCAACAATAACATGACACTATAATTGAGGATGTCATTTCAAGACCAATATTGGATATTTAAATTGAGATTGTGGTGTAGTTCTATGAATTACACAATATGATGATTGGGTTTTTACTATTACTAATCATAAGGGGTTCACAATGTGAAAAAGGGTTACATGGAATGTAATACTCTACATAAAATGGGTGTTACAATTTCAACGTTCCTTCGCCGTTATAGAAATTATGGATTTCATTAGGTGTAACTGAATTGCTATCTTTGTAATGCCCCAACTTCATGCTATAAAATGGATCAATTCAATGATTATTTTTTCGTTTTCCCCTCTCTAATTCCCCTCCTCTAGACCCAAATCATTTACTAGGAATTCTTGGAGTCTTCCAACCCATTCAGGTTCATTCTATTGACAATCAATCTTCACTGCTTTGGTCGGTGCTATCTGGGTATTTTTTCTTCATCGTTATTTGTATATCTCTATTTCTCATCATTGGTAATTTTAAGGATAATTTTAATGTTTATGTATGTTTCATCCATGTTGTTTTATATTACTTCTGGGTTGAGTTTTTGGAATCTTATACACCTTGGTTCTCAATGACGGGTGCCATTGTGTGTGTGAGGTTTCAGGAAAAAGTTGGTTGTTTCATCCTTATTATCCAAATCAATTGTTTCAAAAATGGATGATTTATTTCAATTTCTAATTTAAATTTAGTTTCTCACATTTTCATTCAATTAAATTTATATAAACCGATTCTAGGGAATCAGAATATTTGAAATGGGATTGGTTCACAAATTTGGAAAACCCCCAATTCCATTAAAATGGTGTGTGTTTATCATAGTTGGCTGATTTGATTTTTTGAATTTAAATTATTGATATGATGAAAGTGTTTTCAATTATATTGTATAATTTAATTGTGGAAATAAATTGTAAAAAGTGATGGAATTGTTTTTGAATGGGTTCCAAACATGTGAAAATGGCATAAAAATGATTTGATAGAAACCTAGTGGTTTTATATTATGGAAAGGGAATGTTTTTTTATTAAAACCGAGTTCGATTTTTTAATGAAATAAATTAAAATTTTTGAAATGGATGAATGGTATTTAATTTTATTTTATGACGTCATAAAATAAATTTACCATCATTTAAGAGCACATGTAAGACTTTAGTAGTGGGTGAGTAGTTTGGATACAGTTTACACTAATACAGTGTTAAAAAACATACCTACCGCAAGTCACATCCCCTATAAGAGGGTGATTAGTTGCCTCTAGCTAGTGTTAGGGGGACGTGAGTATACTCATTTTTCAATGACCACTTAGAGAGTTTGGAATTATTTAGGTGGTTAATACTATTGAACGTTCTGGTATATGACTATGTTTATCGCCTGTTTATTTATATTTGAGATATAAATTCATTATAATTTAATTTGAACTAACATGCATGCTTCGTAAATTTATATAATATATTTTATATAAATTTTTTACTTATTCTATTGGTTTAGAAATATTCCATCTCTTGTAATGTATAATCTGTTCTTTAAAAATATATTCCATCTTTTGAAAATGTATATCATTTATTGATTAAATGTGATTTTAAAATTAATGACCTATTTATTTTTTTTAAATGAAATAATTTTAAATGTATATTCTATATTTTACATTAATTATGAAATCTATTTTTGTATCCTATTGGCCTTAGTCTCACACCCTATAATTTTTCTTTATGTCTTTAAAGACATTATTCATCTAGGTATGAGCACAGGGAAGGGATCTATTATAGGTGGAACCAACAACTGAACCATTATCCTAGTGTGTTGTGTCCTTAGGGACCTTCTGGATGTTTTTCCCATTTTATTGCTTTGGGGTGAATTACTTTTAGATTTTATTCATTTTTTAATATGATACTTTACTCATTGCGGATTTATCATTTTTACATGCATATTGGTTGGATTCTTTTACTTCCACTATGTTTTGTAGAAAATTGTATCCCACATGCATGGTGTGTGATGCCAGATTCTAGTCACCCACCCATGGTGATAGATAACACACTTTGGTACATGTCAGGGACAACTCGGTTATTGGGTTTCTAGGTAACCTGAGCTATTTCATTACAAATTTGTATTAGAGGTAGGTTAATCATCTTACCTTGATGATAGTATGCATTTTAGTATTCTTGTCCAGACATTAGAGGTAGATTCGATTGAGTGTGCGGACATCCATTACCGCAATGAACATTAAGTGACCAAGGATATCTCGGGAAAGGTATCTTGTGGACTAGATCTTGTTTTTTCTCTATTTTTGATTAGGATATAGAAAAATAAAAATCATAATATAACATATATTGGGATTATGTTTCCCTAGTTTCTCTACATGAACATTTTTAAATGTCATCAATATTAACTACTGATGTTGTGGAGCATCATGCCTCTGAGAAGACATGTGAATCAAATCCAAGAGGATGATGTTGGTGAACTAATGTTTGAAAAGCCTCATGTGGACCCAAATAGTTTAGAGGTGATCATTCACACTGTCCAATTTCTATGATATATATACCTCTAGTCCCCATTTAGGATTGATACAGGGTTATCTATAGGGATTCTCATCAATATTGTTCTCAAGAGATCCCTCACAAGAATCCAATAGTTCAAAAAGGCTCCACAAACCCTCAAAAAAGTGAGGAATGGTTGAGAATTATATAATATCAGTTTGAGTTCATGGAGACACCTGACGTGATCAAGGTAATATGTGCCACCCTCATGTTGGATTGATCAAAGAGGAGATGGTGGGACATGATAATGATGGCAGGAAATCATGAGGGTTTAGTGTTGAGAGGCATAAAGGTTATTTTCTCCAAAGAGTTCTATTCAGATTCAATTGTAATGGATAAGGCTTGGGAGTTCATCCAGCATGACCTGACTAACCAAACCGTGAGTTATTATTAAATTCTATTTGCTGATCTGGGGCAGTTTTTTTCTATGTTTGTTTCTAATGAGAGGATTAAGACTCATCCATTTGAATTGGGACTTTACTTAGATATTAATTACGAGGTATTCTTGCTGATTATACCTACTTATTCAAATGTGTTGGATAGGGAGATGATGGTTGAGATGGAACTTGCTGGGATGTCAGGGTGGACGAGAGTTCCTTTTACTCCCAGTGGCAACATTGGTTCCATAAAAGGAAAAAATTATGATCATTCATATGGTGGATTACGATGGAAGATTAATTTCAAACCTCCTATAGCTCAAGGAGAAAGATCTCGAGTATTCTATTACTTTGGAAAGCATGGGAATTTAATGAGGGTTTGCACTAATGCACCAAATAATTGTAGTACCTATAATCGTTATGGATACATAAATTGGTTTTTCTATCTCTTCTCTACTCTGCGTAGTGGGATAAGATCATAAGCTCATCATAAAACTTGAAGGCAATAAAATGATTCACATACAAAAGAGTTCAATCGATAGGCATCATGAACAAATATTCTTCACAGAGTGTAATAGTCTATAATGGATGATGATACTGGCCCAATGACCATCAGAGATACCATTACTATAATATTTTCCTTAGTGACAACTATTTATTATACCAATGAGTCTTAATCATTTATTTAAACCTGTATTGTTAATCGGATTAATCATCCTACATAGAAACTCACGGTGCAATAGATAACACTACACCCATTGTTATGAAGATAGAGCATGGTATCTGTTGTCCCGCTTATGACTTCTCTATATTAGATGTTGAGCTTTCTTGGATATTTATGGTATTTTGACATGAAATTTATTGACATTATATTCAAGATGGATTGACTGATTTCCTCCAAATCTAATATTATTTTTTATGTTTTATGGGTCTACCTTACTACACTAATTGGTTTCCCTATTATATTTTATGGAGAATGTGTAAAGTCACAAATTTTCTATGGAAAATTTTTCTTAAATACAAGGGAATTTTCTGAGTCTGCAAAAACTGACGGTGCATGATTCTGAGGCCCGCTATGCCCGAAATCAATTTCTGATGTTTTTTTGGGTAAGTTCATTAAAACTACAAGAGGTATTTTATAACTTTTGAATTGGTGCTCCGAATTGAAATTTGAGGACACCTTTGAACTCGCAGCACCATTTTTTTCTTAAGAAGACTCTGACCTCATTGACAGTTGGTCGTGAATGGATGATTGATTTTGGGTTTTCATGGGATGTAAATAAATAATGTGAGTTTTCACTTTATTTTATTAAGGCCGCCATGTGGTGTTTGGTGGTTAAAAACTCCTCATGGGTTTTGGAGGTGGGACAAACACACCTTAACCTCCCATGAATGGTTATGGTAGTGGGGCCCACCCGAACATAACCTCCCGCAAGAGGTTACGGTGTGGGGACCACATGGGTCTTATCCCCTATTAATGGAGGAGAGTTAAACCTCTCAACTCTCCGTCATCAATGAGGGAGAGCCTCTTCACCTCCACTAATTAATTCCCTGTGCCAACCGCCTTGAATTAATTAAGGGGAGCCTATCTAATTAAATTAATTCTTTTTTTGAATTTTGTGCAGTAATCTAATATAGTAGACAATCTGTTATTTTTTTCATGGAATTTCTCATTTTGTGGGAGCCTTTGAGAGGAGAGATTGGAAGAATTAGTGTTGTCCAACGAAGAACCCCATCTACCAATGAAGAACAAATAATGAAGAATGCCGACTTTCTTCGACATCTTCCTTGAAGCTTCAACCATCATGATATGACTTCGACGACTGACATCCACAACTCCGTCAATGAAAGATGATCAAAAGTCAAAGGTAGGGGATATTTTGTGTAATTATTCTTTCCATTTCTCTTCTTCGAATGAAGGGAATTGTTGCGGTGGATTGTAAGAATAATCAACATTCAATTTTTTACTCTTTAGGAACCAATTGATACAACACTAAACATGGAGTGTGCAGGCCAAACTAACATGGCCTGACCCTTTAACGATCTTGTTTATGATTGATCATTGTCTTGGCGATGAATCTATGAGGTGACAGAAGTAGTGATGACCAAGGCCGCACTACCCACGACCTCTGCGAACCGCGCCACCCAAACGGTGCTCCGGTACTCCGGGCTAAACCATGGTCGTCCGGCTGAGCCACCCCGGCCACCCTACCGCTGGCCCGTGCCACCCGTCTCCTGGCTGCTGCCGGCCTCCTGGCCTCTCGGCCACCCGCCGGCCCACATGGCTGAGCCGCTGACCGACATGGTCATGCACCTCCTGGCCATCCGCCCACCTCACTGCGTGCCTCCCGGCCGCGCCGACCCATGCTGGCTTCACCCTACCCGAACTAGCCACCAGCCTGCCTCCCCACGCACCATGTTCGCCACCCTGAGCAGGCCCCCTTGTGTCCTCTCGGTCGAGCCGGTGACCCGACTCCCTCGTGGCCTCTAGGCCAAGCCGGCATCCCGTCCCCCTCGCAACCTCTCGATCGAAATGTCATCTCGGCCCCCCTCACGGTTCCTTAGCCGAATTAGTCTTGGTTGTGCCCTCCGGACCGAGCCACGCCTGGCCGTGTTCCCGCGGTGCAGTGAACCGAACCAACCCCGAGCCCGGGCCAGACCCCTCTTGAGGACTGTTGAGCGAGGCACAATGAGCTGGGTCCAACCCAATGGACTAGCCTGCCCAACGGGCCTGGCCGGAACCCTCGGGTCAGCACAGGTCGACGAAAAATGGGTCAGCCCAGACTATGTCGGGTCGGGTCAGTTCAATTGTGCTGGACTGGACCCGGGCCCACTACCGACCCCTTTATTTTCATTGGACATATCTTTGGCACCGAACGTCCGTTTGATGATCTGTCAGCGGCGATGGAAATCATGGAGTGTAGCCATCACTTTGAGTATACTCCACTAGAGTTCGGGGTTTAGTTGATATACAGTCATGTTGGATCGTACACAAATCCATCCAGGCCCCTAGGACTAAAAGGGCAAATAACTCACAGACCGGGCATCTGATTGACATGTCATCTATTGCATTGAGACCTATATGACAAGGCCGACCATTGAGATACTTCTTCTTGGGACTTGGTGGATGTTGATTTATCGACACTTGGATTGAGAAGCGGATCCTCCTGGAATAAAGCATGCTTGATACAAAACCTTGGGGCTTGTTGTGCACTGACGACTGTTCCTAGATGCAGTGTGGGTTCGATAGACCTAACGACTGTTCATAGATCCTGTGGGAGTTTGACTTCACTAACAACTATTCCTGGATCCCATATATATTAGACAGCTCTAACTACTGTTCCTGGATCCTGTGTGGGTTCGGCTGTTCTGATTTCTGTTCCTGGATCCTGTGTGGGGTCGACAGAATAACTATTCTATGATCCTATGTGGGTTCGACTATTATGATTTTTGTTCCTGGATCTGGTGTGGGTTCAACATAATAGATGATTCAGTGGCTATATTTGATAATCTATATCTCTCTACAAATGTTGTAAACCTCTGTGATCTGAGTCATTAACTCTTGGGTTTTCGTCATGATTGAGATGGATTACTAGATAACTAAGGTATATGTATGGGCATATACCTAAAAGGGGTAATATATTGATTTCATACTTTGTGGTTTATCCTTGTTGGATTTTGTGAGACCTTAAGGTTCTCAAGGTCCCTACTGAGTATCATTATACTCACCCCTACACGGGCTATGCCCACAATTCGTTGTGTTGGATTCATACTACGAATAGCGCTGACCGAGGCTGGGTGTATGAGGACTGGATGGTACCCGGTGGAGGACCTCATGATGAATTGGTACCCTGAGGAGACTGATAGACGTGGTGTACTGAAGAGGTTATCTGTACCTACCCTTCAAGAAGGATCCATGGTGGATGATCTAGGAGATTCTTTTCATCTTTCAGTTGTTTTATCATTTTCAGTTGTACATGTACTTTATAGTTGGGCTTATATTCCTGGCCCCTTTATTTTTTTAGCACTCTCTTGTTATACAGTTTTTCATAGTGTTTTGTATCCAGTTGTGTGCTCTGTTGTTTTTGTTTTTAGTTTTATAGGAAATGCCTTCCTAGTTTATGGATTTACGCCTTTGGTGCTAGTCGCCATAACCTGGCCTATGGTAGGCGCACTTGGGGTGGTCACAGTGGCCACAGGGGACAGGTCATGACAAATTGGTATCAGGGGACTCAGTTGTACCACAAAACATAGGACTCTGATCTTTTTTTGATGAAATATTTTTAAGTGTACTGATTATGGTTCTCAATTCTAGGAGTCCATTGTTGGTTCGACGGCCGACGTATCCATACACCAGGACCCAGACCTCTGATTTCCGACTCAGTGCATGAAAACAATGATTGAGTGGGTGTTTTTAAAATAATTTTTGTGATCTCTTTGATTCCGCTCACCAGGTATAACTTATTAACTATGGCGCACCTGTTTCTTTTTAGGATAGCCCCATATAGACAGCTATCCAGGGTTCCAGGTTTTGTACATGATTTCATCCCACTGAGCGATGAGGCCTCGGTGTAGGGTCCTATTATAGTGGTGGCTCCAGTGGTACCACTACTCGTTGAGCCACTAATGCCACAAGCCCCAGTAGCAGAGAGTGCACACTGCCTGAGCACATTTCACGAGTTCCATCACCAGAGTACGCCCAGGTATAGGGGTAAGACAGACACACAGGTGGGTGAGGATAGGCTGGAGGCTATGGTGAGAGATTCCAGACTAGTATAGACACCATCAGACCTTATGGTGATCCTTGCTGCAAGTATCTTTTTAATAATTAGCAGGTAGACGGTGGATCCTGATGCTCCAAGTTCATGATGAGGTGACACTTCTCTGGGAAGACTTCTAGAGCTTGTTTCGGGAAGAGTTTGTCCCAGCCACCCTATGTGCAGCGCAGATACAAGAGCTACTACATCTATTGCAGGGTAGAATGATGGTATCTCAGTACAAAGTGAGGTTAACTGACCTCTCGTGTTACTCCATATATATGGTGTGGGACCCATTCTTCAGGGCCAAGACCTTTGAGCAAGGGATCATGCGAGAGATCAGGGCTTCGATAATCTATCTCATCATCCCAACGCTCGCAAGGGTGTTAGAGTGAGCCCTTTTAGTAGAGGGATTCCATGCCGAGTAGTAACCATCAGCAAGACCCACCACCAGGAATCACATAGTGGAGTCTTCTACAAAAGGCATTCGACATATGTCACAGAGGTCCAAGAAAACCCGACCATCCGGTCGATGAACTTAGGACAAGGGTTAGGTTGTGTGAGGCACACTTGAAAGAGCCAATTTTTCGAGGAACATGCAGTGTTTCCGATGTGGAGGGCAAGTTCAAATGGCTCGTGACTATCCGATACGCTGGTCAGATGATCAGTAGATAGTTGAAGGACCTCCCAGATAGAGGCAGAGGTTCGGTCAAGGTGATCCGTAGGGCTCAGGTAGACTTCGAAGAGGAGCTGGTCGTGCAGCAGGTGGTGGACTGCGTTACGTTGTGTTACCACAACCACCACCACTAGGAGGTCCACCCCAACCATAGAGAGTAGGTGGACAATGGAGAGCTCAACTTTAGGCACCTGATCCATATGATAATGGCACTTTATAGATGATACTAGGTATGATCTGTGTCTACACCACCTTGGCTACAATTCTTATAGACACAGGTGCCAGTCACTCCTTCATTTCCACCACCCTTGTTCGGATCATAGAGATTCCAACGGAGCCGTTTTCTCAATCCTATGTCTAGAGATTCTTATGAGATCATATTTGACAATTGAGAACTGGTGCTGGAAGTGTGATCTTACTCTAGGAGGCACCAGCTTCAGCTGGGAGATTCTAGTAGCGGCATCGAGGCCTTACGAAATCATCTTGGGTATGGACTGGTTATCTACAATCCATGGTCAGATCGACTGTATTAGGCACAATGTCCAGTGTTTCTGCATGGATGGGACCAGGATTACCTTAAATGGTGAGAAGGGAGCCTTTGTAGCACATGAAAAACTTACTTGGAAGAGGGTGTTGCTGGTCCCTCATCAGTTGGTCTGGCATAGCCTCAGATCAGTTGATGTGCAGAGTTCGACTTATCCGGTAGTGGTGGAACAGTACATGGATGTTTTCCCTAATGATGTTCCAGGAATACCTCCTCACAGATAGGTGGACTTCTACACTAACATGTACTCTAGGACGACATTGATATCTACACCAACATATCATATGTCTCCCACAGAGCATCACGAGCTGTGGGTACCATTAGAGGACTTACAGGAGAAGGGATTCATCTGGCCAAGTTTTTCTCCCTGGGTAGCCCCGATTATATTTTACAAGAAGGTGGATGGAAGCGTGAGGCTTTGTGTCGACTACCATCGCCTGAACCAGGTGACCGAGAAGAACAAATACCCACTCTCGAGGATTGACGACCAATTTGACAGCTGAATGGGGAACGGTGGTTCTCGAAGATAGACCTCAGATCAGGCTATAACCCGCTTAGAAATCGATATGAGGATGTGCAAAAGATGGCCTTCAGGTGTTGTTATGCCACTATGGGTTCTGTGTTTTTCTTTTAGGCGTAAAAAACTCTCCAGCAGTGTTCATGGATCTAATTAACAGGATCTTCCAGCCATACCTCGATCTCTTTGTCGTAGTCTTCATTGATACAATTATGATCTACTCAACTACTGAGGAGGAGCAAACCTACTATTTTCAGGTAGTACTGGACACAATCCGAGAGCACCATATTTATGTTAAGATCTCGATGATCCAGTTTTGGATTCATGATTTTCACTTTTGGGACATGTCATCTCGGAGTCTAGAGTTGCAATGGATCCAGTGATGATTGAGGTGATAATTTATTGGGAGCCACCCAGGAGTGTGTCAGAGTTTTGGTGTTTCCTGGGTTTGTCTTGATATTATCAGAGGTTCGTACCATATTTTTCCAGAGTTGGAGCACCACTATCAACCTTGAAGAAGAAGGGGAAACCCTTCGTGTGGATGGAGAGATGTGAGCAGAGCTTTCAAAAGCTGAGGAAGAGGCTGACTAGTGCCCCATCTTGAGGCTTCCAGAGGAGGGAGTAGGGTACGTAGTCTACTATGATGCATCAGTGACCGGCCTCAGGTGTGTCTTGATGCAGGAGTGAGTAGTGATCGCGTATGTTTCTCGGAATCTGACCCAACATGATCAAAACTATGCTACCTATAACTAGGAATTAGCAGCAATGGCCTTCGCCTTGAAGATGTGGTGGCACTATCTGATGGCCGAGCATTTCACATTCTACTCTAACCACCAGATTCTGAAGTATATCTTCTCTCAGAAGGACATGAACCTGAGACAATGGCGATGGATTGAGTTCCTCTAGGACTATGACTTCGAGATAGTCTATAGTCTTATAAAGGGGAACGTTGTATAATATGCACTATGTATGAGATCTGATATACAACTGCTAGGTGAGGTGATGGAAAAGCTGGCCTCTTTGAATATATCCTTTTCAGATAGAGATGGAGAAACATTTCTTCAGTCTGTTACAATCACTGCCCCACTTCATTAGCATGTTAGGGAGGCACAACATGGAGACACTGACTTCAAGTGAGGATCTTCTCAGATATCCACAGGGCTAGCACCAGATTGATTTTCGGAAGATAGAGAGAACATCATCATCTTTAGAGGATGTACGATGGTGTCAGTGTCACTTCAATAGGATTTGTTGAGGTATTTCCACATATCTCCTCTAGAGGTACATCCAGGAGTACACTCACCAAATGCCAGTAGTTTTAAAATTCTCCACATACACTAAAAAATTGAGGAATGGTTGAGAATTATATAATGTATATTTTAGTTCATGGAGACACCTGATGCTATCAAGGTAATATGTGCCACCTTCATGCTGGATGGATAAATGATGGGATGATGGGACATGATAATGATGTAAGGGAATCATGGGGGTTTAGAGTTGAGAGGCATAATGGTTATTTTCTCCAAACAGTTCTATCCAGATTCAATGGTAATGGATAAGGCTAGGGCATTCATCTAACATGATCCGTCTAACTGAACCGTGAGTGAGTATTCAATTCTCTTTGCTGATCTGGGGCAGTTTTTTCTTGAGATTGTTTCTAATGAGAGGATTAAGACTCAACCATTTGAATTGGGACATTGATTTGATATTAATTATGAGGTCTTCTTGCTGATGCTACCCACTTATGCAGATGTGTTGGATAGGGAGATGATGGTTGAGATGGACCTATCTGGGATGTTAGGGTTGACGGGAGTTCCTTTTCCTCCCAATGGCAACATTGGTTCCATCAAAGGAAAAAAATCATGATGATTCATATGGTGGTTTAAGACAGAGGAGTCATTGCAGACCTCCTATTGCTCAAGGAGAAAGTTCTCGAGTATTTTATTAGTGTGGAACGCTTGGGAATTTAATGAGGGTTTTCACTAATGCACCAATTTATTGTAGTACTTATAGTCGTTATGGATACATACATCGGGTTTTCCATTATTTATCTACTCTGTGTAGTGGGATAAGATCATAAGCTCCTCAAAAAACTGGATGACAATCAAATGATTCACATACAAAAGGGTTCCATCGATAGGCATCCTGAACAAATCTTCTTCACACAGAGTTAGAGTCTTCAATGGATGCTGATACTGGCCCAACGACCATCATAGGTACCATTACTATAATATTTTCCTTAATGAGAACTATTTTTTATAAAATGAGTCTCAATCATTTATTTAAACCTGTATTTTTAATCGGATTAATCATCATACATATAAACTCACTGTGCAATGGATATTACTACACCCATTGTTATGATGAGATAGTAGTGTATCTGTTGTCCCGCTTGTGACTTCTCATTATTAGATGTTGAGATTTCTTGGATATTTATGGTTTTTGACATCAATTTTTTTTGACATTATATTAATGATGGATTGAATGATTTCCACTAAATCCAAAATTAGTTGTTATGTTCGATGGGTCTACCTTACTATACCCATTGGTATCCCTATTATATTTTAGTTAGAATGTGTAATGTGATGGATTTTCCGTGGAAATTTTTTCTTAAATACATGGGAAATTTCTAAGTTCGCGAAAACTGACAGCGCATGATTCCAAGGCCCGGTATTCCTGGAATCAATTTCTAATGTTTTTTTGGGTACGTTTAGTAAACGTACAAGCAGGATTTTACAACTTTTGAACCGATGATCAGAATTGAAATTTGAGGGCACTGTTGAACTCGCAACACCGCTTTTTTCTTAAGAAGACTCTCACCTCAATTACAGTTGGTCGAGAATGGAAGATAGATTTTGGGTTTTCGTGGAATGTAATAAAATAAAATGAGTTTTCACTTTATTTTATTAGATCTGCCATTTGGTGTTTGGTGGTTAAAACCTCATCATGGGAGTTGTAGGTGGGACCACCACACCTTAACCTCCCCAGAGAGGTTTTGGTGGTGGGGCCCACCCAAACATAACCTCATCTGAGAGGTTATAGCGTCGAGACCACACAGGGCTTAACCCCTATTGATGGAGGAGAGTTATACCTCTAAAATCTCCCTCACTAATGAGGGGGAGAATCTTCAACTACCCTAATTAATTCCTTGTGCCCACCCCTTGAATTAATTAAGGGGAGCCTATCAATTTAATTTAATTCACCATTTGAATTTCTTGCCAACATCTAACATAATAGACAATATGTTATTATTTTTTCTTGGCATTTCTGATTTGGTGGGAGCCTTTGAGAGGAGTGCTTGGAAGAATTAGTGTTCTCCAACAAATAACCCCATCTCCAAATGAAGAACGATGAATGAAGAATACCAAATTTCTTTGACATCTTCCTCAAAGATTAAATCATCGTGAGAAGTCTTCGAAGACCGACTTCCGCAGCTCCGTCAATGAACGATGATTGATGATAAAAGGCAGGGTGTTGTCTTGTGTAATTATTCTTTCCTTTTCTATTCATCAAATGAAAGGAATTGTTGCGGTGGATTGTAAAAATAATTAAAGTTAAACTTTCTTCCTCTTGATAAACCAATTGATACCACCATAAACGTGGAGGGTGCAGACCAAAACAACATGGCCCGACCTCTCCACCGATCTTGTTTGTGATTGAACATCGGCATGGCGATGAAGCAACATTGCGATGGAAGAAGCGACAATAAAGGACATGCTACCCATGGATTCCGAGAACAGCGCCACCCCCCGTGGTGCTCTGGTGCTCTGGGACGAACCATGTCCCTCTAGTCGAGCCACCCCTACGGCACCCACACCGGCCCGTGCCACCCGGCTCCCGGCCGCCGCCGACCTCCTATCCTCCCAGCCACCCACCGACATGCCTTGTCCGACCACCAACCAACCTATTCGCTCTCCTCCTGGCCATTGGACCACCTGGCCGCGCGCCTTATAGCTTCCGACATGTCTGGCCGTGTGCCACCCGACCACTAAACCGCCATGCCACCCCCTCCCGGCCACCGAACTGCCTTGCCATGTACCTCCCAGCGGCACCGACATGCACTGGTCATTACCTTCACAAACCGGCCGCCTTTCATCCTCTGTGCGTGCCTCACGTGCCTCCATGTGTAGGCCCTTTTGTGGACACTCGACCAAGCTGACGACCCGGCTCCCTCACGGCCTACTGGCCCCAATGCAGAATCCTGGCCGAGCAGTCGTCCCGACCCACCAAGAGATGCCCTGGTCAAACCATTCTAGGCCACGCACTTTGGACTGAGCATCACTAGGCCGCGCTCATGCGTTGCACTAGGCAGAACATGCCCCGAGCCTAGGCCGGACCCCTCTCACGGCTCACTGGGATAGGCCCAACAGGCCGAGCCAATCTGAACGGGCCAGCACACCCAACGGGCCGACCCAACCAACGGGCTATGCCGGACCCTTCGGGTCAGCACGGATCGACCCAAATTCGGTCGGACTAGACTAAGTCGTGTCGGGTCTATCCGACTGGGTCGAGCCTGACCCGGGACCACTACCGACCCCTTTACATTCTTTGTCCATATCTTTGGCAACAGGCGTCCATTTGGTGATTCGTTAGTGGTTCTAGAAATCCAGGAGTGTAGCCATCTTTTTGAGTATACCCCAATCGAGTTCGGGGATTAGTTGTGATACAGTCAGGTTGGATTAATCACAAATCCAACCGGGCCCCGAACCTAAAAGGGCTAATAACTCAAAGACCGGGCATCCGATTACTATGTCCCCTATTGCGTTGAGACCCATATGACGTGGAAAAAATTTGAGATACATATTCTTGGGAATTCATGGTAGTTGATGTGTCAACACCTTTCCTGAGGATCTATCCCTCCCGGAATCTAGCATGCTTCGTGCGGAACCCTGTGGCTGGTTGTGCACTGACGACTGTTCTAGGATCCTGTGTGGGTTCGACAGCACTGACGACTATTCCTAGATCCTGTGTGGGTTCAACAGCACTGACGACTGTTCCTGGATCCCGTACAGATTCGACAGCACTGACTACTATTCCTGGATCCTCTGTGGGTTTGACAGTTTGGACTTCTGTTCCTAGATCCTATGTGTGGTCGACAGAATAATTGTTCTTGTATCCTGTGTGGGTTTAACAGTTCTAATTTCTGTTCCTAGATCCTGTGTGGGTTTGATAGAATGGATGATTTAGTGGCTACATCTGATCATCTCTATCTCTCTACCAAAGTTGTATACCTGTGTGAGTTGAGTCAGAAACTCTTTTGTTTTCCTCATGATTAATATGGATTAATAGATAGATTAGGTATATGTAAGGGAATATACATAAGTGGGGTTATCTGTTGATTTCAAACTTTTTGGGTTATCCTTGTTAGATTTTGTGAGACCTTGAGGATCTTGGGGTCCCTACTGAGTCTCGTTATACTCAACCTTGGACAGGCTATGCCCAAACCTCATTTTGATGGATGCAGACGATGGAAAATGCTAACCGAGTATGAGTGTACGAGGACTATATGGTACCTGGAGGTGGACCTCATGACAAGTCAGTACCCGGAGGAGACTAATAGACGTGGTGTACTGATGAGGCTATCTACACCTACCCTTCAGGTAGGATCCATGGTGGACAATCCAGGAGATTCTTTTCACCTTTCAGCTGTTTTCCCTTTTCAGTTGTACTTGTACTTTATAGTTGGTATTGTATTTCCATCCCCTTTACTTTTCAGCACTCTATTGTTATAAAGTTATACATAGTGTTTTGTACCCAGTAGTGTGCTCTGTTGTATGTGTTTTCAATTTTAAAGAAAATTCCTTTCTAGTTTGTGTATTTACACCCATGGTGTTAGTCTCCAGCCCCTGACATATGAAAGCCGGGGTTGGGGTGGTAATGACACGGGCCCTGAGGGACGGGCTGTGACAGAATGGGACCCAATGTTGAGTAGAGTTGAACCTTCTTCTCCCGATTTAGGGAAACTGATATTAGTGGGTTTCTTTGGTTCTAGAGTGATGTTAATTGAATGGTGTTCTCCCTCCTGTCATCATTGAGTTTCCTAACCTTTTTCCTTCAGATTTATCTGGTTTTCCACTGCTAATAAAGGTTGAGTATTCTATTGAAATAATACCCAGTACTCATCCAACTTCAATTCCCTCTTACTACCAGGAACCAGATGACCTGAAAGAGATGAAGACCATGTTGGGAAATCATCATGAGGATTTTCTTTATGCTTGTGTTCTCAAATATGGTGTACATTGGGATCATCATTTGCGGTTAGATGAGTTTTCTTATAACAAATGCTACCAGTCTGAAATCTAAATGGATTCTTTAGAGGCCTTATATAGTCATGACGTACATTTCTACTGTTTTGGTTAGAGATTGGTGATAGTTCCTTGGTTAGACCATGCTTAGTGGATGATCCAAAAATAATGATTTAGTTCACTCTTTAGTGAATATTATTACCAGAAATCCAATATATTTCCAATTTTGATTTTTTCCATATAAAAAAGGTGTTTTCAGTTGATAACCTAAAATTCATGATGGTTTCCACTTGTTGGGTCATCAATGGCTTTAGATGGAAGAGAAGATTTCTCCTCATTTAGTGGGACGTTTCATGGTTGTTGATCAGGTAGGGAAAGTTGTTTATCATTTTAATCTACAACCAAAGCTAACATTGATACATGAAATGTTCAATTTATCACAACTATGAATATATCTCTTTGATCCATATCTTTTTTTTTGTGTTCTAGAGTGATCTTATTATGGAACCTGATTTACAAGTTCTTAAATCACTAGAGAGGATTGTTGATTTTGAGACCATGACACTTCGTGGGAGAATGATACCTCTGGTCTGTATTCTATTGAAGCCTAATTTTTTTTCACATGATATGTGGGAGAGGGAATCAATGATGAGGGATAAGTGAAATATTCTCTTTCATGTGGGACATCATAATTAATTTTCTTGGGACCTAATATTATATTTCATTGGAGTTTGTAACATACCAGTACTATTTCAGGTATTCTAATAACCATTTTTGTTAAATTATTAATATCTTAATTAAGTGGGATAGAAAAAATGATTTATCAATTAAATTATGATTAATGTATTAAAGTCCTTAAATTTAGTTAACTTCTTGAAATGTTCAATTTATTATTTTTGGTGTATAGTGCTGAGTTAGTATGAGACTCTGAGGCCCGCAAAGTCTCAGTGATGATTGAATAAAAATACAAGAAAAAATATATTAAGAATGAACTTTTTATTCCTAATAATTTAATAAATACAAAATTGTGTTTCGTATGAGAGATTTGAGACCAATGTTATGTATAAAACATGGTGTTTACCCTATGAGAGGTATGACATTCAAAGTCTTTAGACATTTGGATACCTCGATATTGAGATAGAGTTATGAAATAATATGTAGTCTATTATCTTATTAAAAAAATATCTCTTAAATGGTATATCATATGGAAAATAAGGGACCACTGATAGTTATTATATGTGTTGTTTACCCTATGTGAGGTATAACATTTCTATGAGTCATACATTTGGATTCCTTGCTTGAAAAAATAACCCTTTTTAATAAATTAATTATTTAATTAATTTGTACTATTAAATAATTAATATCATTCAAAAAGTGCACCATATGATAAATTGTTTAACACCATTGGGTCTGGAATGGGTTGTTTACCCAAGGTTGGGTATAACATTAATGCGTGTTGCGTGTTTGACAACATCGCACACAATAAGACATGTTTTATTTACATTTAATTATTTATTCCATTTTTTAATTGTTAAATATTTAATTTATCTCAAAAAGTGCATCATATAAGAAATATAAGACCACTATTAGAGATAATTGATAATAAAAGTTTCAATTGTTGATAAAAAAATAACAGTTTTTTTATTTTAAACAAACCCCCTTTCATTTTTTGTTGAATAACATATTAAATGGATTTTTTTAATTTTCGGTATTTAATGATGATTTATGTTTAAATGTTAATGATTGAAATATTTAGAGATAATTGATGATAAAAATAAAAATTATTATTATTATTATTATTATTTATGAAAAATAATATTAATTGTTGAAATTATAAAAGTGATTTGATAATATAATTTTGTTATCATTATTATTATCAATGTGTGATATTTAATATTAATATTAAATGATTTTTTATTATATTTTTTATTGTTGTGAAAAAAAAAATTCGGACATAACACATCATACGATGTTGGATTGACAGGCCGTAAATAGATGTGTGACCGAGAAATTAATGTGGCCCTTTTAAGACCAATATTGGATATTTAATTCGGGCTCATTGTGTAGGTCTATGAAGTGAAACATATTTTGATGGGGTTTATACCATTAAGAATTATAGGAGTTTGATAAAGTTAAAGTGGTTACATGACATGTAATACCTTAACATTAAAGGGGCAGTACAATTTCGATGTGTTGTCACCGTTATGGAAATTACGACTTACACTGTGTGTAATTGACTTACATGTCATGTAATTCCCCAATAGTAGTCTATAAAAGGGAGGTACTGCATTGTTATTTTTTTATTTTCTCCTCTTTGATTCCCCACCTCTTGAACCATATCCTTCTCTAAGAATTCTTGGAGTCTTCTAACCCTTCCAGATCAATTCCTTTAGAGATCGATCATCACTTCATGGTGGGTGATATCCGAGTATGCATACTTCATTGTTCAACATCTATCTTTATTTCTCATATTTTGAGATTTTTATGGATCATCCAAAATTTTATGGATATGTACTTCTTGATGATTTATCTATCTTCCCATTTTTGTTTTTGGATCTTCTACATCTTCATCCTCATTGATAAGTGTCGTTACGAGTGTCAGGTTTTGGTAAATGGTAGGTGGTTCCATCCTGACTGGCTAAACTGATTGTTCCAAAATTTCTTGATATTTTTCAATAAATTATTTACATTCGGGTGATCAAATTTTCTTTTAATTAAATTGATATAAAATGATTCCTGTGAATTGGGATATTTGAAATTATTTTGGCTCGAAAATTTTGAAAACCCCCAATTCCATTAAATTGGGTTGTGTTTATGTATGTTGGCAGATTTAAATTGCTGAATCTAAATTTTTTGTTTTATGGAAATGTTTTCAATTATATTTTTTATTTTAATAGGGTAAATTAATTATGAACAAAGATGTATTTATTTTTAAATGGGTTTCATACATGTTAAAATGGAATTAAATGATTCGATAAAAACCCAGTCGTTTTATCTTATGGAAAGGTCATGCTTGTTATTAAACCCTATTTTGGTTTTAAATGGAACAAAATTGGATTTTTTGAAATTGAAGAATGGGATTTAATTTAATTTTATGTTTTCTTAAAATATGATTCCCATCATTTAAGTGATCATGCAAGCCTTAGGTAGTTGGTGAATTAATTAGATACACTCTATTCTATTAGAATGTTCTAAAACATACATGTGACAGGTTATATCCTTATTGGGAGAGTGACAAGTCACCTTTGGCCATTGTCATTGGGGCATGAGTATACATATTATTTTTGGTCACCTAGATAGTGTGGAATCTTATATATGGTTAATACTATTGTATCTCAGGGAATATGACCATGTTGCTCCCTAGTTTATTTATAATTGAGGTATAAATTAATTCAAATGTTAGTTGAACTGGTTTGCATACCTTCAGAATTTATATTAAATGTTTTATATAAATGTTTTACTAAAGGTATTTTTTTACAAATTTTCAATATCTTATAAATTATAAAATTTTCTTTAAAAGTGTTTTCTATATTTTGAAAATGTATATCATTTTTTTTGTTTAAATGTACTTTCGGAATTCCAAAAAATTAATTTTTATAAATTGAAATCACATTGTTTGGATAATCTATATTTTGAATCTATTTTATAATCTTTGGTGGTATCATAATGAAAATAGGCCCACACCCTACGTTTTCCTTTAGGTGTTTGTAAAATTTTTTCATCTATCTTTGAGCAAAGTGGAGAGATCTCTTGGAGGTGGATCCAGCTACAAAACTTGTGGTCTTCATGAGTTGTGTCCTTAGGGGAATTGGGGATGTTTTTTCCATTTTTTGTGATTCAGTTGGTTGTACATTGGTATTTCATGATTTTTTTACATTGGCACTTAACTCATAGTGGATTTTTCTTTTTAAATGCAAAATGTCTTCATTATTTTTCATGTTAATGTTCTGTGGAAAATTCATTCCCCCTTTAATTTTGTATGAAATGTCGTGATAGTCCCCAACCCAGAGGGATTAAGAACACCCTTCAGGCCATGTCATGTTCATCTTGGTTATTGGGTAACCAGAGTACCTAGGCTGGTTCATGACAAATATTCATATATCTGATAACATACACTCCATGCATCCCATATAAATTATTATATTTAATCTTTAAACATATTTATTATTTTATCCTTATATAACCTAAAAACACTAATTAATCATATATTAAAAAAATATAAAAAACCTATCATATCACTAAAGTTTTGTCAAATAAATTTCTCAACCACTAAATCATCACACACTACATATATATTTCATGATCATTATATTATTCACCCATTTAACAAGCCATAAAAAATTATTTCTTATCAAATTATCATTGTGGACATAACTAGTAAAAAAAGATTCCACAACATAACCCACTTGGTCTCCACACTCTACGATAGTGAGATGTGTGTACCACCCCTACCTACCTTGAATATACTAGGGGAAAGTGAATAGAAAAATAAGTGATGATGTATAAATTATGAAATAATTCAATTGATAGAGCATTATTTTTTAAAATGAAAACAAAAATTTATAAAAAAAAATGAGGGGATATATCATGAAAAACTTCACTAAATGAATGGCCAAAATAGAAAAACATAAAGGGCATAAAAAGTGAATTCAAATCAAAATAAGATTGAAAAAAATATATTCTTCACCCCCAATAAAATTCTTCACTAAGAGAGATAAACCGATTCATGTCCTCCGAAAACCCATCAGACAATGGATTGTATCTTCCACTAATCATGGGCCTATGATTTCAATAGTCCATTCTAGGGTAGTTTTTTTGTAGTGACATAAATTCTATTATCATTTCTGCTCTTACATTGAATCTATTAATCATTATGATATGATCTATAGTTTTGTACCTTGCCATCCTAGTCAATATCATAAATTAATTACCCATTACAAATTGATATCAGAGGTTTTTTTCTTCATTAATGGAAAAAATAAAATCCACATTAGTTTGATCCTCGATACCATTGAAAACCTTGTCTGTAGCCTGACCATTGCTTTCTTTCAATGCCTCATTAGTCTGATCATTTTTATTGAGAGAACTTTAAGGACATGTCCCTATTAAAGACTACCTATATGCCATGTCTCTTCTATGTTGAAGATTAGTTCATAAAGGTGAAACTAAACACTAAATGTTATGGATATGAGAAATATATGATATTGAACCATAAAAAGATTCATCTTCAAGAGTTTAATATATAATCATGCAAGCTACCTTGCTCTAGGACATGTTCTATATAAATCGTTTCTCTCCTTTGAGTTGAACATCTCCCAAAATCTGTGAATTCCCATATTCTCTAGAGGACAACAAAAGAGAAACATATCCTAGTTACCCAGATGATTCCACTCCTATCTTACTGTCATGTTAAATCCAAGACATATATTGGTGAATTTATAATACAAACGTCGAAACCCATGAAGTAGCCAGCTAATTCTTATGATAAAGAAGGTCCAAAAAAGACACAGTTCTTTTTGAAGATGTTATTTTCCTATCAATGTAATATTTAATTAGGCCTACGTCAACATGATTCATGGATATTTTGATATAACTTATAAAAATTTTATATGAAAAATATTAAAAAATAAATAGTGTTAGATGTTCAAACCTGCCTGAAAAATGATACATGTATACAATACATGATGTAAATAAAATCACTAATATAATAAAAATAATGATACCAAAGCTTAATATTTTACAAATAAAAATACTATAGGAACATACCACACCTCATTTTATCTATAACTGATACTGTGTGTACATAAAAAAATAAACATCATGTGGTAATTTCTCTTCTCCAGCCATTTCACTGATAGTATACATAATATGAGTTTTATCACTACACAACATGTGATATGGATTTCAGAACATACATTCCCTAGAACATTACTTATAATTTTTTTATCTTTATAATAATATCATCTGTAATTAATAACCTAGAAAATATCTAAGGAACACCAAAAACATGAATAAAATATTATCTAAAATAAACATGAAGTGAATCAAAATAATAAGGACCTACCTCATGGAAAATCATCGAAGCATCAAGGAATAAAAACTAATAATTTGGGCTCAAATTGTTATATAAACCAACTTTTATTATAATCCCCCTCCTAGTGAAAATATGTTTTTATAACCTTTCTTTATTTTAGTTCCTCGATATTAAAAAAGAATTCATCTCCTCTACAATGTAAAAATGGTAAAAATAACATGTGGGTGAAGGAGAAACAAAATAAATTATATTAATTTAAATAAAGACCCACTAAATAATCATACTAAGAACTATGAACTAGGGGTTTTATTACTAACCTAACTAAAACCAATCATTATAGACACATCATAGAAGACGAAATTTTCAATTTTAGCATAATATAGGAGAATTCAAAATTTTCAATTCAGGAATTAATAATATGTTTTTCATTAATATTAAATACCCAAAAAATTGACTTGGAATCTCACTAAATATTATAATTAGGATAAAAAACACATCCCAGTAACAAGAAAATAATGGGAGAATATTTAAAAGGATTTTTAATATGGAAATTTTCCATTTTAAATTTATTAAATTCAAAGGCTCTAAAACTCATAAATAAGACAATAATTATAGATGGGAAAACACAAATTGATCCATTATCCTCATATTCAAACTTATTTTCCTCAAAATGAGATTAGGTATAGTGACTTATCAATAATCCAATAGGCCATCATTATGTGATATGATTTCACACCCCAACATGCCTCAATAAGCTTCTGAAAGGGTATAAATCTATGAAGACCCAAAACAAAACTCACTCAAGAACATATCTCCATTAATTCACATGGATCCAGGATATTATATCAGGTATTTTTTCCTCATTTAATTTCAAATAATATCAACCCATCATATAGTTACCAACAAACATAAGAACAACTCACCTTTCACAAATACCATTATGAACTTCCTTCCAAAGTAATTTTCATCCCATTACTGGAATCCCATCAATTTCAACACTAATTAAAGAAATAAACCATCTGAGTTAATTAGATACATTGTTTTAACTATGTTACTTATCATGAGGGTGTATATATCTCCACTATAAGATTTTCCCTATAATATTTTTCATATTTATACAATCATATTAATTAATAAACAACCTCAGATTCCACAATAAGAGCCCACGTTGCATCATAATTACCTACCTCTATTTTTTCCTCAAATGATCAACCACACATAAAAAAATCACCTATATTATTCTATAAGGATAACATTTATCCTCTAATACTATCCTATTAAACAAATTCAAGGAAAAATTATGTCACCATTATCCTTTTTTTTGGTTCTCATCCTCTAAAAATGACCAGGTCTATCAACACGAGAAAGAACGAAAAAAAACTACCTAAAACCCAAATATCAACAACTAAAATTTACTAGAATAATCCACTTAGTCATTCATTTTAGATTATAAATAAAATAATCACTTAAACAATCCACATGTCAGAAAGTTGGCCACACGGTTTAGGTAAATAATTGTTTTGGAATCGAATACACGCAATAAGTGAGACAACACAATATATCCTACCTCTACCTAAACACATAACATGACCCAGTTCTATTGAGATTATAGTGAATTATTAAATATCCTACATCCTAAAATTAATGTAAAAATGATTAAATATTATCTCCTACTTCAACTTCTTGGAAATCCTATAAGTAGGCAAATGACCATTGCCAATCCTCATCCCTCTATTCTCTAATAACATCTATGACTTCCAATGAACTAAAATGGAATCAGTTTATTTCAAAAACAAAATAAATGAAATTATTCATCTCTCAATGATGTGAAATCGATGTAAATATCTTAGGGTATGGAATATCCCATACTCTATAACTATGGGATGATCCCTCTGAAAAAACGTAAATACATGATTGTTGACCAATGAAATAAAAATTCATATTAAATGAAAAGTTATAAATACATGTCATATATGTATCACTTATTAATGAAACCACTCTAAAAGGTATCCTATTATTACTAAAACACCTTACAATTATATCCATTGACAAAAATTAGGATTGAGAGTGATCATCGGTCACTAATGATATGACCGTAGGGACTCACTCCCCCGTGAAAGGATTCGTTAAAAACCTCTCTACCAAGGGTATATCATAATGATTGAAAGAACGAGGGTATGTTCTCACCTCAAGTGTAACTATCCATTCAAAATATGTTAGTCTAAATAATTTGTAGGGATATCTAGATCTCATGATAATTACAAAACTATGAAGAAATAACACATGATGGAACTAAAAAGCATGAGCATATAGAAAATTTCCATAGATTATTTCTCAAGACACATCATGTGTTATATGGTCAAACCCAGTATAACATTCACCCATAGAGGGTAGTAGATTTGAACACCTTGAGTTATGTAAGGACCACCTACAAGTTGGTAGAGGGTGGTATATCAATACCACATCCACCTCTTACAAGGTGACAATCATATTTGTGATTTACTTGCATTTTTTACCCACTAATCATGGTAAAAGATGACTATAAAATGAATGTATTACATGAATGTTGAGTAAAAACAAAAAATATCATCCATCCAAGGCTCTAAAGAATGGAATATATCTAATCACATTTATAATTCTATGGGAAAAATGTCCTCAAAGGTTATATATGACATAAAGAAAGTATTTTAAGGGGCATGACCTCTCTATAAAGAGATAACGAAAAAACATAGTCTATCTGGAAAAAGTATTATTGAAAACTAAAACTTGGTGAGGGAACCATACATCTCAATGTTTTTATAAAACATTTTAGGGAGTAACAAACTTCACTAGTGGTGGAACCCATAACCAAAACTATGGGTGGGGTTTTAAAATAAAAAGTTATAATAACAATACCCTAAATTATGTCAAACACAAACCTATACTAATTAGTGACACAGGAGATTTCTCATTGGGAAGTAATAACTCCTCTATCGTACGATGGAACCATACCTCGTTGAGATCAAGGGAGTATCAAACCCAATAACTAATTGGAAAACCCATTTAGCGATGACATGTAATGTGTGCTTTTACTTAAATGGGGGATCACTGAACACCTCAATACATATAGGGGACCCATTCCTTATTGACAAGTGTACATATGCCGAAGGAGTACATGAACCTCCTATTAAATTATTCTGATGATTTCCGATTCGCATAGTTTAATATACCAGAACCTTTTCATAAAGAATTCCTGCTACTACTGATAGAGAACATACAGTTGGATTCATATGGGAGTATGCACTCCACTGCATTATGAGAGACTTACACCCCTCTAAGTCTAAGGGAGTACTAACTCTATGCCAAAATGGATGACTCACTCTACCATCAATGGTAGTCAAGTAGAATGTATTTTTTAGGGAGTAAAAAACTATACATTCTCATATGGGGGACCTTAACCTTTGTATCAACATATCCCGAGGGGGTTACCAACACCAAGAATTGAGGACCCACAACTTAACTCATGGGGGAGTAACTAACTCTATGTTTTCTTCACATAAGATAAGTGGTGACATTGTACTTGGTATCTACTATACTTATGAAGTTACTGAACCCATATTAACCAAACACAAAAATCCAATAGGATCTTTACCTCATGCTATGATCATGTTGAGAAATATCTATACGTATCAAACTACTATGAAGTCAAAAGAGAATAATTTAGGATCCCACAATACTGTTATTGGACTCATTTCTCTAATCGTATAAAGATGTTCTACTCCACACCATTATATAAATTTGTCTCATAATGGAATAAATATCATCATCTCACTGTGAAAACTGCAAAATCAGGACATCACACCCAGAAACCAACAATGCATTTACTTTTATATGACACATGGTCATATATAACTCAACCAATATGAGAAAAATGGTCTTCAGGGGTGTTTTAAATCATCATTAAATGTTCAATAATTCATTTAATAAACCAGCATGAATTCATGAGTCGAGAATCATTTTTGTGGTATTTTGTTTAGTAGAGGTCCCTTCTGATTTTAATATTTACATTTACATATTTACTATTTAATATTTAATATCTAGTACATAGAATAACTAAGGACCACCATGCCCCAGGCTATAACGACCTAATGTTTTTTCAATGGAATTCCCTTCTTTCAATAATTCCAAAAAATATATTCACATTAGTCAACAAAATGAAATTATAATAAATTCAATATGACCAATAAACATATTTTTCCACTTTTATTTTTTGAATTTTGAAAATATGACATACACAGTTGCATTTATGGTGATTATTTAAGTCTAATCTAATAGAATTATATTTTTTGTGAATAGTAACATACCATTATGAATAGTATTGGTACCATTACAAATACTGGAATACCTTAATTAATAGTAACATTACATATAATTGTATATATATGTTATTTATGTAGAATTATGATATACCATTGTTTTAGAAAAAGTTAAAAAAATGTTTAAGAAACAGTATTTTTCAATTAAATTATGATTTTATTTCAAAATTAAATTAATCATATTTAGAAATATTTTTTGATAAAGGGACTACATTTTGGGATTATGCATGTTAAAAAATGGTTGGGGTGAATTTTTGGAATTTTTCTGAAATACATGAATTTTTGATGAATAGTGAAATACAATAATTTACAAAATAAGCTAAACACACTTACTACAGAGTCATGTATGATTTTCTTCTGATGTAAGAATAATTGGTTTGGATTCACATTATAAAATTTCTGTAATTAGTCATAGAAGACTCACTTTTACATGTCTTGTGATAAATAATTAATTAATGAATATTAAATTGAGAAAACCCATCTCTCCTTCACTATAAATACCACCCTTCACACCCTCATTTCTTAACACCTATCAAGCTTCATGCCTTTTCTAAAATCTGACCATGCATCTTCCCTATCTCCTCCCCCACGTCCAATGATCTTATTTTCTCATCAAAATTCCATTCCCAGGTTCCTTGAAGATAATTTCAAGAGGATAACTCAATAGGCGATTCCCCTCTATCTTTTCCATTAATTTCCATTAAATTTCATGTTAATTTATTATTATCTATAGACCTATCTACTTCAACATGGTATGTTAACTACAATATCATAATTATAAGGAAATTTTATTATTATAATGGAATAATATATCATCTAACCCCCTTATCCTATTTTTTATTATTTTAGAAAGGAAAATGTTGTTTGTGAGGTGTTAATTTATCACAGTCAATAACTACATGTTTTTTTTCTCTTTCACCAACATTAGATACATTAATGAATCCCTTTTATGGTTGAAACAAATTTTATTTTATTTATTATTTCCATTTTAATGTTCTGGATCTTACTTATGTAAATATTATATAATTTTTAAAGAAAACATGTTCATTATGGTCGAAAAACTGCTTGAATTAACCTAAAACGATCATCATTAAATCCTTACTAATGATTCATTCACATGGTATATACCATAATTAATTATAATATCATTAAATCACCTATAAAATAATTAAAAACTTGTAACATCTATTCTGGATGTTTATCAGTGTTCTACATGAACTTTAATTTGGGAATACAAGTGAACCTTTCAAGAAAACCATAAAAACGAACATTCCCGAATAATGTATTTAAACTATATAACTAATCAAAAACCCCATAAAATTACTTAATAACCCAAAAATTTACCCTAATAATGTATTAAAAAGTTATTAATATATCATTAATGAATATAATGTAATTATACAAGACATTAAATAGAAGGAAGCATTCGAATACAAGGTAAGGGGAAATTCATGAACCCAACATTCTTTCTTCAGGTTCTCCCTCTTTCACTCCATTTTTGGTATGTTTACACTATAAAAATTATTTTCCATCATTATATTAACTATTATGGGATTTAAATTCTATCTAATTTATTTTATTGAAAATCAAATGTTTCCCAAAATAACATTTATTTCAAATAAACACACGCTTTTTTACTTCTTGATTATTGTTTCACTCTTCAGTCATGGTTAATAATTCTATATCACGAATGATAATCCATTTTTATTTAGGAGACCAAATTTTTATGAATTTATGAATTATTCTGTTAAACTAATTTTTTCCATGGGTTATATTATGTTCATGTTTTGCATATTTTTTATGTGGCAAGCATGATATTGTAAATATTATGATGTGACGGGTGCATCTGGAATTATATAGCATAAATATAAATGTTTGAATGTGATGGGTGCACCGGGAAATATATAGTTCTCTAATGAATTAGGTAATGTGATGAATCTCAATAGTAAAATTGAATTTATTTATGAACATGATTCCATCATATTTCATAACTATTTTTCTTAGTTGACCACTAAGACATGTTGTTCTAATTTTTTATGCATTTCAACATTTCATGTTTTTATATTAATGATTAAACTCATAATGATGATCCTTTCCTTATGTTATGATAATGATCTAACATTTTTATATATTTTTTTTCAATCCCCTTATTGGGGTTTTAGCTCAGCCCTTTTGGATGTGTATCATTATCTGACTACATGTACTATGTTTAGGATTAGTTCCAATAAGAATATAGAGAGTAAGAAATGAAATAAATGTTTATGTATGATGTTGTAAATGTTATGTATGGTCCTAGTTTTCCAAGGTCACTAAACCATTTTATAATAATGATGTAATACTATTATGTTCTTCATTTTTATAATGATGTTATAGTAGTGCTTCAAAAATAAGGGTCGCTATTGTTGGTATCAGAGGAAAGGATTAGTTAATTTGGGAATTAGGATTAGTGAACCCAAGGGAGAACATCTTGCATGAGGCTAAGTAAAAATATGCACACAATAACCGTTATATAAGTATCAGATAATGTAAGATTTTATAAATAAATCAAATGAATAAGTTATTTATGACTTGTTGACTTATGATTGGTTCTATACTTTTATATTTTAGAAAATGGTGGGAACTAGAAGAAACCATGCCAACAACTCATGTGAGGGCCAATGAAATGATTTCCCAAACAACATCCCCAATGATTTGGAAGGTGGAGTTCAAAACCTCAGGGTGATTCTTACCCAACTATCTCTTCTTATAAACAACATGCTGAATAATGGGGAATGTCCTCCCTCACCAAAGAGGGAGAAACTGGATATTGAGTGTTTTATAAGATAATGACCGCTGATGTTCAGTTGATCTTATGATCAGAAAGTTGTGGAGAAATTGGTCAACTCCAAATAGAATATATTTTATATTATGCATTGTTTTGAGATATAGAAGGTGAATCTAGCCATTTATTGTCTAGATGGAGAGGTTAATCAATGGTGTGTTTTGATTAAGAACAACAAACCAAGGGATGAAATTGAATAGAAGGAATGGGATGTCATTAATGTCATGTTTCCTAATAAGTATTTCCCAAGAACTCTTTGAACAAAAATAGAGAGGCAATTCATATATCTCCCACAAAAATAAGGAGAATCTATCACAACCATTGAAGAGAATTTCACAAGGCCACCAGGGTACGATTCAGGTTTTTTTATCAATAGTGATAGAAAAAATTTATAGATTCTTTAGTGGATTAAAACTATAATTTCAAAAGGCTCTTCTAATTTGAGACATTAAGAGTTATAAATAAGTTGTTATATGTGATATCAAAGGGGAGATGGAGTAATGAGAATGGTCACATGTATATGTTTTTAAGAAAGAAAAGATGGATTTTCATGTTGGGGGCCTAATGATAAAGGTGGGAAGAAAACTCAATAACCCACATACCAAAAATGTTGGAAGTTGCATCATGGGAACTACCACAAAGGGGGGGGGGAATTATTCAAGTGTGGGAAAGAAGGACACGATGATCAAGAGAGTCTAAAAAACATTAAAGTGAAGGATAATGTAGTGGAAGAAAGGAGAGAAAAAACACATGGTTCAATGCTATAGTAGTAGGGAGCGAAGAAACAATGCAATTTTGAGAACTAAACAATGTGTCCTCGAGGGAAATCAGTTTCAGTATCTACCAAATAAAAACTAACAATGGAAGGATTATTCCATCAGTACTATGAAAGTGGATCAAGATAATGAAGTCTTACAATGTAAACTTCATATTAACTCAAAAATGGAAAAAGTGATATTTTATTCTGGTTGTACACATTTCTTTTAAATTGTACAAGGTTCCTAGAAATGTATAATCGAATCCCAGAAACATTAAATTAGGTATATCCTTAATAACACCAAGTGATGAAATCATTATAACCCATGTTTTTCACTATTCTCTAGTTGGATTATGTGGTAAGTTTCTTCCTGTGAATCTCGTAATACATTCTTTTGTGGGATTTGATGCTACAATGAGAATGAATACCCTCTCGTTATATAGAGAACATATCAACTATTGGGATAAGAAAATAACTTTTCATATTTCAAACCATCCCATGCTCCTCTACAAATGTAAGGAAGACAGTTATTCTCTTTTGAAAAATTATTCAACTGTGTGGGTGTTGATTCCCAGAGAAGAATCATACCTCACCTAAATTTTTTAGTCAAAGAAAAGGCCATCCTTGAGGAAATTCCCATCATGAGGGAAAATAGTCATGTATTTTTCGAAGTGTTATCCAAACTTCCCCCAGATCATGAGGTATTGTTCCGAATATAACACATACCTAGAGCTACACCTATCTCAATGTTTTCATATAGGGTGGATCTTATCAATATTGAAGAGTTAAATAAGAATATATAGGAGAATTTGGAAAAAGGGTTTATACACCCTAGTGCATCACCTTGTGGTGAACCGGTGATATTTGTGATGAATATGGATGGAATAATGCGCCTGTGTATTGACAATCATAAACTCAACATGATCAATATAATGAACAAGTGTCTTCTTCCAGGGATTGAAAACTAGTTCGATCCGTTATGTGGGCTCAATACATCTCAATGGTGGAACTTCATTCTAGATATCACTAGCTAAAGGTAAAGATAGAAGATATTCAGAAAATTACCCTCAGTACAGGGTATGGACACTATGAATTTATGGTGATGCCCTTTGTACTCACAAATTTCTATGAAATATTCATGGATTTGATGAATGTAGTCTTTAGAAATTACCTCAACAAATTTTTGGTTGTTTTCATTGATAATATTCTCATCTACTCAAAGGTAAATTAGGAACATTAAGACAACTATGGCTTATTATGGTGACATTGATAAAGGATGAGTTGTATACCATGTTCAGAAAGATTGACTTTTGGTTGTAGTAGTTAACGTTCTTGGAACAGATGATCACAGGTGAGGGAATTTTTTTGGAGCCCTAAAAAACAATGGCAATTAAGAAATGACACATGCCCTCTAGTATCAGAGAAATCCATATTTTTCTTGGATTAGTTGGGTGTGATAAATCTATAACTATTATCAAGAATCCTGAAAAAGTTAACAATGAAAGTGGTAAATTATGTTCGAATGGATGAATGTGAGGGAAGTTTCAAAGAGATAAATAGATGGTTGATCACTACACAAGTACTCACATTACCTAAATGTGTAGAATGTTTTGTGATATACATTCAGCATTCAAATAAAAGATTGGGTTGAGTTCTCTTTAAAAATGATAATATGATAGACTATGCCTTATGGCAGTTGACGATCCATGAACAGAACTACCCGACACAATATCTAGAGTTGGAAGTCATGATTTTTCCTTGAAAATATGGTGTCAATAAATTTACAATGAGAACTGTGACATATACACCGACCACAAAATCAAAATGTATATATTCACAAAAAAGGATCTCAATATGAGTGAAAATAAAATTGTTATATCTTTTCAAGGAAAAGTATTTCTCTACTCTCTATCATCCTGGGAAGGAAAAAAAGGTAGCTAATGCTATAAGAAGAAAATAACAAGCTACTCTACCCACATTATGGATTGAGAAAGACCACATGTTCTTTGATATGAAAAGGAAGGATTTGAAAATCATAAGGGAAGGGGATAAATCATACCTTTCCCAAATGATTTCACACCCACAAATCCATTATAAGTTCAAGGGTAATAAAGGGATGATTTGAAGTTATAAAAGAAGGTGAATGTAGTAAAGTAAGGGAAGATGCATGAGTTCCATATAAACGATGAAGGTGTGATTTTGTTTGGAATGCAGCTTTGTGTTACTTCATCACTCATGATAAAGAAAGAGATGTCGGAAAATAAAAATAGCTCAACAATTTCTATCCATCCCTTTAGCATCAAAATGTACTGAGATCTTCGAGTACACTTCTATTTGGATAACGTGAATAAAGAGATTGTGGAATATGAATCAAGGGGCATGGTATATCATAATGGTAAAGTTATGAGGCAAAATGCCAAAGGGTTGATGAATCCATTTCCAATACCCATGTGGAAATGGAAGAATGTTACAATGGGCTTTTTCATAGGTCTCCCGAAGACGTCGAAGGGAAATAATGCAATATGGGTGGTGGTCGACCAACTCACCAAAACATCCGATTTTATCGCTATTCTGTATGACCTCTCGTCTGGATAGTTGGAAATAATATATGTGAAGTGGTGAGACTACATCGTGTTATACTCTTGATTATCTCTGACCATGATCAAAGGCTCACATCTAAATTTTGGAGGATCCTCAACATACATTATTAACTGAATTTAATTTTAACATGAACTATCACCCCAAACTGATGCCCAATCTGAAATTTATATTTAGACACTCGAAGACATACTAAGATCCTTTGATCTAGAATTCAAAGGTGTATGGGATTATCATATTCAATTGGTTAAGTTCTCATACAATAATAACTTCCAATCGAGTATTCAGATGGCTACAAATGATGATTTTTATGTAAAGAGATGTAGAACTCCAACCTGTTGGGATGAAGTTGGATAAAGAAAGCATCTTGGACTCGACCATGTACAAGGGATGAAAAATAAGGTTCAAGTTATGAAAAAACACATCAAAGGTGCACAGAGTCGGTAAAAAAGCTATAATGAAAATCGTAAAAGGGACATGGAGTTCGATGTTGGAGATAAAGACTTCCTTCGAATATCACCATGGAAAAAAATCTTGTGGTTTGGAAATAAAGGGAAGCTAAGACCAAGGTACATTGGCCCATTAGAGATCATTGATAACATAGGATCTGTGGCTAATTGGATTTCACTTACACTGAATATGACTCAAATTCATGATGTGTATCATGTATCACTCGTGACTGAGAACATACTAGATCCCTCTCATGTACTGAACTCAATGGTGGTACAACAAGAAGATGATCACTCATATGAGGAGAAACCAGTAGAGATTATGGACATGATAGATAAGGTACTACACAGTATGACAACCCACCTTATCAATGTTTTATTGGGGAACCAAATGTTTAGAGAAGCTACATGGTAACTGGAGGAAGTGATGAAGGAAAATTACCCTCACCTATTTGTGAAAAATAAAATTTCGAGGGTGAAATTTTCTAAGGGGGGAAGAATATAATGAACTAATATTTTATTAATGTAATTCTCTTGTTTTAATCACACCTTGAAATATAATCACATTAAGAAACACAATTAAATGATACTAAATACTATGTGACCATTAATTTTTTTTTCTACTTCTATGTTATGAATTTAGAAAATCTAACATACATGATTGCGTTCAACATGATTTTTTGAGTCTAATAGAACAAACATACATTTTGGTGAATATAAACATAACCTTTTAAGAAGTAATGTTAAAATTATGAATATTTGTATACCATAATTTATAGTAAACTTGCCCGTGATAGTATATATATGATATTTATGTAAAAGTATGATGTACCAATGTTTTTGAAAAGGTAAATAAATGTTTTAAAAAACTGTATTTTTAAATTAAATTATAATTTTATTTAATAATTAAATTAATCATATTTATAATTTATTTCTGAAAAATGGAAATCTTCTATGGATTCTACACATTGAAAAATGTATAAGGTTAATTTTTTTTATTTTTCTAAAGTACATGAATTTTTTATGAATGGAGAAATACCTTAATTTACAAAATAATCTAAATACATTAATAATAGATACATGTATGTTTTTTAATGATTTAAGCCCTATTATTTTGGATTCACATTATAATATTAATTAAATTAATCATGGAAGACTAAAAATTACTTTTATTTGGGTGAAATAATAAATTAATGAATATTATATTTAGAAAACCCCTCTCTCCTCCATTATAATTACCACCTTTTACACCCTCATTTTCTAACACCACTATAGCTTCAATCCTTGACTAAACACTTCTCAAACAACATATATATACCCTTCCCCAAGTCAATAGAGCTTATGGTCTCATAAAAACACCAATAAATGGTTTCTTATAGAGGATCTCAATAGGATAATTTAAGAGGTAATTTCCCTCTCTCTGTTCCTTTAATTTCCTTTCAATTTCAAGTTATTTTCTTATTATCTCCCCACCAATCATCATCCACAAGGTGTGTTAACTCTAGTATCATATGTATACTAGAATTTATGAGAATAATTGGATATTATATCTTCCAAAAGCCTTCTCCTCTTTTTATTATTTTCGAAAGGAAAATGGTATTCGTGATATGTTAATTTATCACCTTCAAGAACGACATGTATTATTTTTTTCCTTTAACACATTAAGATATGGTCATGAAACAATTTTTATATTTGAACCATATTTTATAATATTTATTATGTCCTATTTAATGTTCCAGATCTATCTTATGTACATATTACTAAATGTTTAAACAGAACAAGTTCGTTGTGGTCGAAAAACTACTCGAATTAACCTAAAACGATAATCATGAAATCCTATCTAATTATTTATCAACATGTTATATGAAATAATTCATTATAAGGAAATTAAAACTGATATAAAATAATTAATAAAATGTAATATCACTTCTTTATATTTATCCATGTTCAACAAAGACTTCCATTTATGAATACAGGTGAACCGGTCAAGAAAGTCGTATTAATGAACATTCCCGAACAATGTATTTAAACTCTATAACTAATGAAATGCCCAATAAAATTACTTACTAAAACCAAAAAAAATCCTCTTCATGTATAAATTATAATGTATATTCACATTAATGAATATAATTTCATTATCCAGGAAAATAAAGAGAATGAATTGTTCAGATACAGGGTAAGGGGAAATTCCTCAACAGAACATTCTTTCTTTAGGTTCTCCCTCTTTCATACCATTTTCGGTATGGTTACACAATAAAAAAAATTTATTCATCATTATCATAAATTTTATGGGATATAAATGTTATTCAATTGATTTTATAAAAAATCCAATGTTTTATAAAAGAACCCTTCATTCAAATAAACACACCCTTTGTACTTCTAGATTATTGTTTCACTCCTCACTCATGGTTAATTGTTCTATATAATGAATGATATTCCATCTTTCCTTGGGGGACCTAAGTTTATGAAAGTATTTTTTTATTATATGAAACTAATTTCTTTCCATGGGTTATGTTATTCTCATGGTTTATATATTTTTAATGTGGCATTCCTGATAATGTAAACATTATGATGTGATGAGTACGCCTGAAATTATATAGCGCAAAAATGAATGTTTGAATGTGACGGGTGCGCCATAATTTATACAGTGCTTAAATTTATTTTGATAAGTAATTCATCTAATTAGTAAAATTAAATTGATGTGTCAAAATTATTCTAGCATTTTTCAAAACTATGCATCGTAGTTAATCACAATGACTTGGTGTTTCATTTTTTATGCATTTTAACATTTCATTTTTTTATTAATGATTCCTCTCATGTTCATGATCCTTTGACTATGATATGAATATGATCTCACATTGTTATATTTTTCATATATTCCCTCTTATTGGGATGTTACCACACCCCTTTTTGATGTATATACTCAGTTGACTACACGTACTAAGGAGAGATCAAGTGCTAATAAAAAGATAGAGAATAAGAAAATAAATAAATGTTTATGTTTGATGATGTAAATGTTATATATGGCCCTTGTTTCTCCAATTAACTAAATTTTTTTATCCTCTTGGCGTAATACTATTAGGTTATTTATTTTTATAATGATGTAAATGTAATTCATGAAAAAGTAGGGTCTTTATACAGGCCCCCATGCCCCAAGCTAATTGTGCCTTGCCTCCCAAAGACATACCCTATAATATCAATCATTTATATGAGTGTGTAGGTAGATATTTGAACCTCTTACTTCTCAGTTATTCTATAATGGTTTTACCACTCTATTAACCTCTTATGTTGTTACTAACATGAGCTTAATATACTTATATATATATATATATACATATATTGGTTTGCTATATTTTTTCACAAAAAAATATATTTTCATATAAATATATGTAAATATGTATATACCGAAATGTTATACATTTGAATATAAAGATACATATGTATATATTAATATATATATATATATATACTCAAATATAAGTATGTAAATAAAAATACACACAAATATAATTAAATGTATTTTAATATATATATATCCACCTTATATATATAATTCAATAAAAATACAAATATATATATATATATATATACCTAAATAAAAATAAATAAATAAATATATATATATTAATTTACATAAATATATATAATGAAATGTATAAATAATCAAATATAATTATATATACAAATATAAACACAAATAAATATAAATTAATATATATCCAAACAATATAAAAATATAAATAAATAGATATAAATATATAAATAATTATATATAATTATAAATTAATAAACATATATGTATAAATAAATATAATTATATATAATAAATATATATACACACACAAATATGGAGATATATTTATATATATAGAACTATATATTATATATATACATAAATATACATAAATATAAACAAATATTTCTATTCATTCAGGAAAAATAAAAACCATGAAAAGATATGGGGGCCAAAATTAGTGAAGCCCATATGAATCTCCACAAATAATTTCTACACTACAAATATGAAGAGAGACATGATTGGTGTAAGAAAATCATGTTTTATCAAAGTGATCTCTTGAAGCCAAAAATATAGCATCCTGGTTACCATAACACAAAGTGTGGAGTAATTTTGTATTTTGATTGATTTGAGATTTCCATTAACGAATAAGGTTATAAATGGACCAATGAACACTGATCCTATCTCAAAATAAGTTTATAATGATCACAGTGCTGGTCTTCACCAAATTTAAATCAATGAAATCTATTTTTCACTTTTCCCGAACATCTCACATGGATTTAGTTCCTATAATGAGAGAGTCTCCAAGCCCATATGATGCGCTGAAGGTAATAATCACCAATTATATATGGTTACTAATGATACTACCTCCAAGAATAAATCTCACGTACTAAGACTTGTTAACATTTAAATTGAATCCATATATGGGGAAATCTAGAAAATCCAATGTCCCTGAGTGGAAACATGCTACACTAATGTAGGAGGGTCATGGGCATAGATTGTAGACCCATGTGTACGATCTCCCTTCAACATCTAGAAAGAAAAGTGAGATCATCCACCAAAACACATGTAAGGATAAACAAAGAAGGACATGAGCCACTATATCCCTCATGGTAAGCTCAATTCATACCTGTTCGTAAGCACCAGTATCCTGCCACCAAGATAATGACCTGAACCATCTCATGAGGGATGTTTCTAGCAGAACCCCTAAATGAAAGTGTGATAAAAAAATCACTACTAAAGTCATGAGGCTGAAATTAGTAAAATAAATGAATTCATTCATGATATAAGTACCCGATATCCTTCAAAGAATAGGTGGGTGGTGGTCTACCTGTGGGGGTTCTTTCCATAGATTCACCATGAGGTTAACCTAATACCCAGGGATTTAACATGCTCATCTTTGGGGAGTTATTGGTTCAAATATACATAAATACTCGTATATTAAAATACATATATATATATATATAACTATAAATGAATTTACTTAAATAAACACTACAATATATATGTCCTTTTATCATTATTATAAATCGATTTTATTAGTGGGAAAAATAAATATAAAGATACAAACATATTTATTTATACAATTTAATTAATTTATTCAATTAAATTTATATATGTAAATATGCCAAAAATATTGATATATTTATTTACTGATAAATAAACCTACAATATGAAAAATAGAAAACATTCATCATCATAATATATATATGAATGTATGAAAACGAAATAAATTTTTTGACCCCTAAAAAAGACACGTAAACCCTATTAAATAATGATAAAATTCCATTAAATGTTAAAAAATAAATTTATCCTAACTAAAAAAATATTTTTAGTGTCATTTATGGCAATTTATAACAAAATAAAATCCCATATTCGATGTAGTATATCTCTTCTCAGACTTCATTTTCATAGCATGTAGAGCCCAAAGAAAACACAGATCGAAACATATTGTCGTAAGAAGGTCATGTCATATTTTTAACTTCTCTTAAGTTATTAATTACATTAATAATTTTTAATACCACCAAATTGTTATTAAATTTTAGTTACTCTATATTAATTAGAAAATTTTAAATTTATATTCAATTTTAATTGTCATAAATACTTTTTTTGTAGATATATTATATATTAAGGGTAAAAAAATTAGTAATCTATGAATCAGATTTAATAATATATATTATATCTATAAAATATAAATATATTAAAGAATGATAATATGATATATAATAGTATATAAATTGTTTTTCATGAATTATACCTTCCATTAGTGATATATATATATATAAACACACATGTAAATATTTATATATAAATAAATAAAATTTTATTAAAATAAAAATTACATGTATACATGTATATACATGGGTATTTATTATAAATATATACATATATAAATAATTCATAATTCATAATTTACAATTAGTATATAAATTAATAATAAATTATATACAATTCAAAACTCAAAATTAAGAATTGTCTTTTTGAAATTATATAAAATTTTAACTGATAAATAAAAATAATTATAAATACAATGTATAATTATTAAAATATAAAAAATAAATAATAAATAATAATTATTAACAAGTAATTAATTTTTTAATTATTAATAATATTCATTATTAAATATTTTTAGTTTTTTGATGCTTTTTTAAAAATGGCTGGAAAATTGAAAAAAAAATCATATTTGGTAGTAGTTGAAAATCAATTAAAAACTAAAATATATTTTGAATTGGTATTTTAATAATCCTTTTTCAATTAGATTTAATTTTCAAAAACATAGAATAAAAATATAAATGAATAATTTTCTTATGGTTTAATCATTAACCTATAAATACAATTCTTCTGTATGTGTACCACATAAACAATACATTTGGTACTGAATTTATCTACCGTATTATTTGAATCATTTTAAAGGGCTGTGTCAGCCACCATACCCATGATGGGTTCCCCTATCTCAAAACTAATCCCAATAACTTTTATTAATCATTTATTCATCTTCCTTATACCAATACTAATAGGCCACACATCACAAAAATCCATCCCTATAAATAAATTTATTTTATACTAATATTTTAAAACCAAACCCAATATATCCCCACCTATGTTGATGGAAATTCAATTTTCCTTAACATGTCTTCCTATAACAGGATTGGTGATGGCGATTTGAACCATTATGGTATTATAGTTAATTTGGATCCATTAGCCTATATGGTATATATTTTACATACATAACAATCGAACTATAAGATTAATAATAGGGTAGTTTGTACATAATTATCATAAATAAAAACATGAATAAATCACATGTTAAAATCACATCTATAAAAAGATATAAATTATGGTAAAAATTGAAAAATTATACAAGGTAAAATAATAAAGGAACCTAACTATCCCCATGAAACTGTGATGGGAAATCACTGTGTCTTTCAAATTCCCACCATAATATTTTCAATAATGATAAACATTATGCTCTTTAAGGATATGATTCATTAACACTATGCACATTGAGAACACCACAAAACATTGTGCCATATGAAAATATAAAAAATTTCTTGGAATAAATCCCATGAATGTTTGGTTATAAAGATATCTATTAGGATACCCAATATAAATATCAATATAAATTTGTAGTAGGTACGCTCTGACCATGTGTTGAAATTTATAGTATCTCAACTCAAGAAAATATGGGAGAACAAAATATAGGTGGTAATTTATTGTTTCATATACTAATAAAATCCAAAAATATGTCTCATATGAGAACATAGATACCCTCATATTCATCTCACATAATGTAATAAGGATGACATGATAATCCTTACACCTTATTAGAAACTCGACCTCCCTACTCATATATTAAATGATGAACAAACCACATCGATTCCACACGATGGGACCATAATTAAAATGGTCACATTATGCCCTAGTGATCTAGTAAGTAATATCCCATAATTAAGGTGAACCCATTATACCATGATCCACACCACATGTATCCATGTGACTTCTCTCCCAACACACATAGAATTTGACCCAAATCATTTGGGTATCATTATTCTGAAAACAAAATATCAAGCCTATGAATGTCCATATGAACATCTAACCCTTAGATTATAGTTCCCAATGACTAATTGGAGTAGGAGGCCTCCACCCCATTGGAAAATATGCATACTATCTAAGGGCTTTTACAACCCCATAATTTTGTTCCTTGCTCCCCTTTCAATAAAAGAATTCCCTTCCTCATCAAACAAGTGGTAAAAATATCTCCCCATCCATTCATGTACAAAATGGATTAATTTAACTCATATTTACTCTAAAAGTAAGATCATCAAATAGTAAGGTTTATCCTCCCACATTGACTAAATCCACAAATTTCAAATATAAAAATGGAAACTAGACAACCTAGTGCACAATGAATCCCCTAGAATATGAACTATAAATGCTTATCCAATACCCCCTCCAAAAATCTATAATTCCATAATCATAATAGGGAGATCAAGTTGTAATAGAGTGTGCAAATTGGCCGGTGGAATTACAACACCCAATGGAGGACCTCACGCCTCACCAAATGTTAATATCAAATGAGGAGATTAATGTATCCTATGATGTAAAGGTTAACCGCCATCACAAATAGAGATTTAATAATGTATTACTTATCACATATGACCAACATATGAATACAATAGTGTAAAAATGGATCCATATATATAAATGATACCCCACACCATTAATTATAATATAAAAAATTACTCAACATGATTATCTCACATACAACATATCTTTGGGAGTATTGACTCCATCGAAATAAGTGTCATCCCACACCTTGGGATGGTTCCAGAACCAAGGGATTATCGAATCTCAAGATCTTGAAAATCAATCCTCATAAACATGGGAATTAAAGAACTAATGAATGGTCCACCAAGGATACCTCATAATAGCTCGACACTATCCCACATAGAAATTCGTGTGGTGTTATATAGAATATAGGGTATTCAATATACATAATGTAAACTATCCATGAATACAATAACCCAATGAGATATAGAAAACTTGTCCCAGTTAATTCAATGAATTTCTATATCTTATATTTTGTAAATCACAATACAAACATTTATTATTTTTGATTTAACATGAATTTTCTACTATACATATGACTTATTTACAATAAAAACTATTTAAATTAAATACTAATGACATGATGTTTTATGAAATTATGATGGTTTTATAATTTTTAAAAATTTGATAATTTGTTGAATTTATAAATAAAAATGGGTTATGGATTATAATAAAATGGTTGTTAGTGAACTATTGTTGTGCCTAGATAACTTTATCAGTAGATGGGTCAAGATTCTATGTCCATTAGAATATTAATTGTAGTATTACACCGATATCATTACATATAAACCTAATAACATTAGAATCCAGGAATAATAGGATCTTCTAGGAATATATATATGATTTTCTGAAAATATTTGATGAAATTTATAGTACTCTAATGCATGCAATAACATTTTTAATTCAAGAAATATTTTTTTATCATGTTTCTGATTATTTTGAAATCAATTTTTTATGAGATTTTTTTTTGATATTTAGATCTAAAATATAATCGATTTATTATCGTAATTATTGTGTTTCTGTTCATGTTTATTAAGGTATTCAACATATAGATTAAAAGTATGAGATTCTTCATTTTAGAAGTGGGAAATTCCAAGATCACTTTTTGATAAACCGGCCACCTTTTGCTACAATTAGTTGAGATCTTCCATTGTATAGGAATATATAAATGAGTGTCAAATTTATAAAAATAGGTTACATTTTGATAGTTATATACTAAATGTTACTTTTGAACAGGTCTATGATCCCCTATTCTATTCGAGTTAATTTTTTGGTTTTTAATTTTATCATTTATTTCATTTTGTTAAGTAAATCAGTGCAACGTGTTTTTTAATTTTGTATTTCTTATGATATTAACTTTTTTCTATAATATAATTAGTCTAAAATTATCCTATTTTTATTACTTATATCACTTATTATGATATACTAATATTCATATTACTTTTCTTAACATGAAGTTACACTAAATAATTTTTTGTTTTATTGAGAAATTTATTACCATTAGTTTTAATACAATTAGAGGAAACAAATTATAGATAGTTTTCTTTAAAGTACAATTTACCCCCTCCTGTAGAGTTATATCCAGTTACATATTTGATTAAAAATTGGTTCCATATTATGATACATATTTGTTCATATATCAATGTTATTGAAAATTATTTATTCTTGATAAAAAAATTATTGTATGGTTATGATTTGAATAATATTTTTGAGAAATTATTGAAAGAAGAAATTATTAACATTTTAAATCAAGTCAAAATAATAAAGGAAAATAAAACTAATTTAAAGACTATGTATATAATGAAGTTAAAATATGATTTAAAATAAATAAATTCATTCAACATTTTTAGTATCCAATTCTTTAAATGATAAAAATTATAAATATGGCATGGATTGAAAAATGAAAGCATCATATATTCCTTATATAGATATGTCACAATAAAATAACAAGTCAACAGTTGAAGAAGTGTATGATCATGATATTGAGGTAAGAAAGAAGGAAGATAATAATAAGAATATTTAAATGAAATAAAAAATGTTCTAATAATTTTAGTAATTTTTGGAAAATCTAGAATTTGGAGGGAAAATATATTATAGTGGAAGATGTATAAAATATGTATTCTTTAACCTCTTCCCCAATTCAGGACATTAGGTAACCCACTCATAATGATATATAAGTAATTACTATAGATAATTAGTCATCAAAGGCTAATAAAAATCTTTGAAATTGATTCCACATTCTACCGACAAAGAGTTGTTTTCAAAAGAGAAATTTTTTAGAAGAATGATGTTAAAAATACACTAATTTATTGCTTGAAATTAATTTATGATAAATAATATATAGATGAGATATCTTGTATACTATTTAATTATAACTTATTTAAAGAAAAAAACATCTTCATCAAATAATTTATTCATGAAATATTTTACATTAAAAAGGAGTTCAATATAATCATTGAATAACTCATAAAATCAAGCTAAAAAATAGTATAATGAAATTTATGTTGATAAACAGGATGAAAAAATTAATGTTTAAGGGATTTACCTAAAAATGATGAATGACTATTAGTTCAATACAATGTATTAAATATATATAATCAAATAGAAAAATATTATTATTATTCTTCAAAATCCACAATAGGTTCATCAATATTGAAAATTTAATGGAAAATAGTGATCCATTTTTATTTTCCATAGAAACTATTAAATTTCATCAATTTTTTTCTTCAAATATGTGATATATTTTATTTTATTCTTTGAAAAATTGAGATATTTTGGAAATATAAATTGAAGAATCAATTGACTATCTTTGAAGATGATGTTAAAGTGCAATTTAGAGTTATAAATGGATATTTTTATCACCATTAATCTTTTATAAAAATCTTTTTAAAGAATATAATATCCTAAGATAAGGGTATTAGATATCATATAGAGAAGTCTACCTTATTAAATAAAAATTATGAGAATATTTATAAATGATTATTTTAATTTAAATAAGTTTTTAGGGATATAGTATACTGAATTGATGAAAATTCTACCGTTAATGAATAGAAAAATAAACAAGAAATTTTACATGACCATTAGTTAGTCTATAAATATTGAATATTAAAAAAATGTAATTTAAAAAATTATTATGAATTTTTTATTATTAAATTGCCAATATTTGTAATAATAATTGAATCCATTAATTATAAATGTTTGGATGTATGAATTTTTTAATTATAATTTCATTGTTAATGTTTATGATTTTGTATTCATGTATATTTTTTTATTGAAAATGTGTGTTAATGTTGTTGGTTCATGATTAATTTATAAAATTTAAAAATATAGAAGTTTTATCACCGTAATTTCATGTCTATTGTAAGAGGTAAAAATCATATTATGATAAATTTGATCAATTTTTCCAATCCTATTTCATTTATCATAAGGGGTGTTTATTGAAAGAAGAAAAATTTTCAAAAAACATATTTATATTTCTTTCAAAATGGGAGAGAATATTTTTTCCAAATAAGTTTTCTTTACGAATAGGTATAAATATTTAATAATTGTTTTTACAAAAGAGGAGATTATATTTTTTGACAATTTTTAAAAAGTGTTCCTTTAACTCTATTCATCAATATTTGTGTAATTATATTTGAGTATTTCTTTTAAAAATATTATAGCGTCAAATTTTAATCTTTTTTGGGGACTTATAAAATATGGGACATTATTGAGTCAAAACTCAAATTATATTTTATTTTGATGATCATAATAAACTCTATTACTATTCTGAATAAACAAGAATTTTTGGTTTACCTATGATGTATGTAGAATATGAAACAGTTCAATTTATATATAGATAACTTAATGTTTAAAAAATGATGAATTTTTGAGGATTTGTTAAAATTTATTAATCTAGGTAATTTTGAAATAATAATGGTTTATGATTTTTAAAATTAATAATAGATCATATTAGTTGTTCCTAGATAACATCATTTGTAGTTGTGGTTACATTCCATGCCCATTCAAAGATGAACTAAAATAAATTACCGATGTAATCATAACTAAACAAGAAAATTTAATAATTACACTATTAGAAGGGAATCTATAAATAGGGCATCAATTTTATGAATAGAAGACACATATATGAGAATATTTTAAAATTTCAACCTCTTTAATCCTTAAAATAATTATTTTTCGTATGTTTCTGAGTTTTTTATTATCATTTTTTCTATGTTCTTATGATTATGAGGTATCATTAAAAATATAATCATATTCTTGTAATAATTATTCTGTTTCCCAAATGTATGATCAGGGAAATTAATACTTGGAAGAAAATTCCGGGATATTGGTTTATAGAAGCATGATTACTAAGATTCTGGTTTATTAAAGTGTGACCTACCATTTGGTTTAGTAATGGGATTCATGGGGATATGAATATAGAGTCAAGATTCCAATTCAAAAATTCAAATACCTTTCACTAGGTTTATAGTGGATGTTAATTTGGTTCAAGTATATGATCACCAATTGACATTGTTTTAAATTTTTGTTTTTTATTCATATTAATTAAGGGTTCCTTATTTGTAAATTAGAACTCCATGTTTTGTAATTTTTGGTACTCTTATTATTTTAAAGGTTGTTGTTATAATACAACTAGTTTAAATTTTCTCTATGATTATGACATTAATATATAATTACAAAATAACTATTTTCAAATATATAATTACATTTATGTTATATTGATTTCCGTTTGGGTTTATTCATTATTGAATTTCTATTATTTTTATTACATATGAATGATTAAAACTTTTGTCTTTGCATTTAAAGTTAAATTCATCCCACTCCCCACTTGTAGTGTGATATCCATCAACAAACCAAGAAGAAAACTCTCCACCCTAATACAAACAAAATTAATGAACTCAATCCTATAGTTGAATAGAAATAAAGTAACATCCTAAACATTCATGTCCAATTAAAAGTCCATGTGGATTTCCTAAGGACAATCAGAAAACTACCAAGGACTTTCTTCAATTACTTCATTTATTACTATCGCATACCCTAATATAAAATCCAAAAATTTCATTACAGCCAAATATAATACTATTTAATTAAAAAAAATTAAGGGTCTATCTTGATTGTATTTGATTAGTATAAGGGGGGATTAATATCCCATCACATTCCAAGATTCACAGATAGATCTATTCATCATTATCAAAGAGTTATGATAAACCATTAACTCTAAAACAATTCACAATTCATCACTAAAAGTAAATAGGGTATAACCTTCACAATATGTGTTATAAAATACTAAATAATAGACTATTAACTTGTCTTAATATTACTCCAAGGAGAGAAAATATAAAAAAAACCAAAAATTGGGACAGTACGCGGTGTACATGGTTTGTACACCCAATGCATTTTTCTACATATGTAACAAACATTACCACCTTTCTAAACCAAAATTACATGAAATTAATAAATTAAGTTGTTTTTTGAATTCCCAATGACTATAGTCTTTCCTTTAACACAACCCATCTCTTCATTTAAATAAAGATTTCATTGTATTCCTCTTGGAGTACACAACATGAAATTCCACAAGGTACACTTAGCCTTTCATCATAAACAAAGTGACATATACTACTAAGAACATGTCATGTGATACCTAAGAACTGATAATTTTATGTGGACTAATGAAGAATGTTCTAGCACATTCCATGTACCTCACACGGGGTGTCTTGGGGTGTGTTGTGACTCACATCGGGTATTATTATCTTTATATTAGATGGAAAGTATAAATAAATTACATGCTATATAAATTATAATCTTTTCGAACAAAATGAAAAAATGATCTACTCATAATTAGTCCAATGAGTTTATTTAAGTGTTTTTTTATTTCTAGGAACCACTAGAAAAAAACAATACCGATCTTCCAATTTCTTCACAATGTTATCACTCTATGTTCATGAAAAGCCCAACAGCATCGAATTTATTAAAATTGGAATTATAAATGATTTAAAATAATGATTAAGTGAGTAAAAATAAAATTTACTACAACATAGATAATTTTTTAGGATTCAAGGACTACAATATAATGACCCATTCTAAAATAGAAACTATTCCCTAGTATATACTGGATTCCCCACCTTAGATTAATATTGAATAACATTACACTCCTCCCACTGAAATATATGACATTAAATAAGTGGAATCATCCTTTATGATGTGTGAATAGAGATAATTCCAATTAGATAGATGAAAAAAGTCAAATTAAATTATGTTAGTTAATGACCCAAAAATAACATGACCTGAGGCAAATGACAATGAAATTGGGTGGGGTTTATACACCTCTTAGGTAAAAACATCCATTTTAGATACACACATGATGTTTTAATTTTCTTATTGAGATCTATTTTAGATATTCAAATTATCGAATGTGTTGGAAGAAATAATATCTATTTATTAAAAATAAAATATCCTAAAATTTCACCCTAATTGGAATGTCACCAAATTTCTTCCCAATGCTAAACATTACATCTTAAAAATAAAAAAAATTGAGGTCCTTTACTATTGAAGGAATAGTATTTTTCCACTGTTGAATGCTCAATACCAGAAAAAAATAAACCAATTATTCATAATCGGAAAACCTAGATCATTGCAAAATATGCTAAGCATAAACCAACAAATAATAATTAATGGATATATATTTCTAAAAATAATACGTCAAAATAATAACCAGTAAAAAAATAATTTATTCCATGGGAATGATAGATCATACATTTATAGATGATATTATGAGTAATGGAATTTATGTAAACAATAATTAATCATACCTGAAAATAATTACTCTCTAAATTTATAATCCATATTCACCCTAGAGGAGAAATTCTTAATAAAATTACCCCCTTATTTCTCTTCCCCCAAGTTACCCATTTACAAAATTATGTAGGTTGCTCCAAATGGGAACATTCATGTTTTCTATCAATATTTTAAAAGACTAGTGTTATAATATAAATACGTCTTGGGATTTAATATAATGAAAAGAAGTAGTAGGAAGGGATAATATTAGGAAAAAATCTCACAATAAGGGAATATCTAAATCACTCAATCATTATGAATTCAAATGGGGATGAAGATAGGAAGGACATTTCTTCCATTTTATTTGGAATAATACTTCATGTGAACACCGAGTTGAGAATAATAATATAAAACCAATAAAATGTTTTTATGATGGATTATAAATACATTACAATACTTCACCTGGTATATTGTTTCTCCTCCCTAGCCACCAATTGAATGTGTAGTGGGTACTACCCCACTAGTCTGATCAATGGTTACCCAATGGTGTTATACCAGTTACCTAGTGACCACTTTAATCTACAACTACCATTTCTACCTTAATTTAAAACATAATTATATTCATCTAATATGGGTTTTTAATATTATATCCATATATAAATACTCACTTTAAACTTCCTATAACCTTATGAATTATAGATATCATAGTCACGATAGAAAAAATGAAAAATTATCCACTTTTAATCTACTTAATCACCCATTTTAAATCCAAAAATTCATTATTTCAACAAAACACAATCCAATTAAAAAATCCAAATAATAAAAAATGAAATAATTTAAATAATTCTTATTTGAGTAATTAAAAACGTTATATATATCACGAAGATTAATACAACGTTGACCACATTTACTAACGAACTCCCTATTATTTTTTTTCTAATTCTATCCAGAATAGAAATTATAACCTTGACCATGACATGGAAGAAAAAATCCCACAAATCATTTGTAATGCCCCGAACCTAGTTACCCAGAGTCGGTGCATTATTACATAACATTGGCATGATAACAAAAGTTCATGTTTTGAATGACCGATTAGATTATAAGCCTTGGAATAACTAGATACATTTATCAAGTTTACCTTACATCATAAAGTGAAAACTACAATGACATATTGTCTCCACACTCATATCCCCTTATACTATCCTGGAAGGTCATTCATAAAATACTTCTTCCCATCCAGGGAAAAACAAAACATAGAAAGTGGTGAGCTCAAATTCCCACTAAGGATAACAATACAGCGGAAACTTTTCTAAATAAGCATAAACATTTAAGGCAATGTATAACTAAAAAAACCTTTTAAACTTGAACTTCAGAATTATATGACAAAAATAAAATGAAATAAATCCATTTACATATTTCCATGAATATTCTACTACTCTAATAATCACATGAAATATCAATAACAACTTTCATAATGATGGAATACATAATTCCAGACTATCATAACCATGTAGCCAAGGACTTGTGCCAAGACTACAAATAAGATTTTGTCAAGGCCCCGTGCTAGGATACTAGTTTGTCTCAGGAGACCTACCAATGCATCAATGAACTATAGAGGGCTCCACTCATCACATAATAAGTCTAATTCCTTCCTCACATGAAAATTTTGAAACATAACATAAACATTCATATTAAAACTAGCATATGAAATGTCAATACTTTAACCAAAAACCATGAATGGTATACAAATAGAACATCCACAGTCAAACATAAATCATTCGATAAAATATGGAAGATTGTGTTGTGTTTTATTAACCCTAATATAGAATAATGAAGGATATTGATATTGATTAAAATAATCATCAATCTATTGAGAAAAATATCACACATTTTCTTGAAAACATTTAAAAGTCACACTATTTTTCAAGAAGCCATTTAAGATAGATTTTTGAATCAAAGTGTCCCATACCACTTTGAGACTTTTAAAATGAATTTTGATTTGAAAACATTAATCTACATATAAATAAATCCTTAAAACAATTTTTAAAACAAGGACATTAATGAGAATGATTTAGAATATTAAATCATTAAAACATTTTAAAATGATATTTTAGTTAGAGTTTCTATACAAAAGAGAGACACTTGAATACAAATAATTGATATTATAAAAACGTTGTAATATCATGAGAATAAATGGATTCATGATATAATATGTCAAAGTAAATTATATACACCATATAAAAGTGATTTGGGGTATAACAACAAAGGAGTTTCAATGGAACGTAAATTGAGATGAAATATCTTATAAAGTCTGTATCCTTAGGTTAAGGATAATTCAATGAAATAATTATGTGTGAAAAATATAAATACACAAAATATGATTGGATATTCAGTGTAAAAAAATCGATGGACTTTCACACATATTCTTGTAAAAACAACACCAATGGTTTGCATGTTTAACTCAAAAAATCAAGATTGAATAAAAATTACTCTTATCCAATTCGTACCGATGGCTTGAGAATTTATCAATAGAGTGATTATGTGTATCAAAATTACATATACATAAAGGTGAGTGGAAATTATGACATAATAAAATGAATAGTGATTCCACACATAATCTTAGAGTAAAATAATCAATGAAGTATGCGTAAAGCCGAATGAGTGGAAATTGAAATTTCAAATTCCCTTATCGATTTGGTAACATAAAAAACATGCACCCATGAAATAAGGATCATACAATGATGATTTAAATATACTTAAATTAAAGTATATTACACAGTGAATACAATCATGGGAAGTACACACACCACATGTAATAAATAAGTGGTGAACAATGGAAATCTCACAGATTTAAAAGTGAGAAAAGAAACACCTTAATTTGTACATTTTCCTTGGTCGAGGGTAGGTTAGCCTCCTGTATAATAGTGAAATAATTTTTATTGAATTATACAAGGATAATATACATTAATATAATATATGATATTTTAACATTGGTTTGTTAATAATATCTTAGTATTTTCATTGTTTCAGGTGTTAACTTACTCGTTTTCTTTAATATGTTTTGTTACATGAGTCTTGTTTTTTATGGATAGGGTTTATCTGATTCATATAAAGAATGATACCAAGTCCTTAAAAATTATTTTTAATCATCAAATGAGAATTAGATTTGAATGGATACGATGGAGAATTAATCTCACCGCCTTCGTGGAGACGGTAGTCCGTACGTACGCACGAGCGATAATATCATTATTTTGATATTAAAATAATATATAATTGGATGGTATATCATATATAAAAAATAATTATAATGTTATATTTATTATTTACCTCAATTACACATCATTATTATACCCATCCAAATAATAATGTGTTGAATAACAATTACACCATGACGTGGAGAGGGTAGGTCGTACGCACACACGTATAGTGACATGTCAGTAAAAGAATGCATAGATTACTAAATATGGTTGTACCATATTTATAATAACATAACAATATATAGAATATTCTGGAGTTATTATTTTAGAATGTAAATAACAAAGAAATAAGAAGTTGATGAAGAAAGGAACTTGAAAGAGGGTGGTGAAAACATTACCTTTTCTTCAGGTTCTTCCTTTTGACTTGATCAAAAGGGCTCCTTAGTCTGGATCTCTTATCAAACTAAGGCCTATAGGATAAATTGAGGGAAGTATAGAGAGTATTTTGGCAGGGTTTGGCGCAGCCAAAATTCTTTTAATGTTTGAATTAGTTAGAAGGGGGAGTGCCCTTTTATAAGAGGGGTGAGGGGCACCTTTGGAAAAGCTAGAAATATTATTTTATAATAAATTAATATTTGATTTCTAATGTCTTAAAAGTGGATTATTAAAAGTATAATGTGGCGATGGGTCGAAATAATTTCAGCCTATATAATTTAGACAGGTTTGGGTCATTATATTAACGTTATCTTTTAGTTTTAACTCTTAGTTAATTTGTTTGACCTTTACCATGTCACTTTTGTATTTTTATATTATATAGTTAATAAACGTACTATATAAATCCAATAGACCACCAATTGTTCCATTAATTACACACCTATTAGGATATAAGTCCTTTGGCTGAACCTTGGATTTTTAGAAATATAATATCAATTAATAATATAATATTTGTTTTAAAAAGTCATTTATGTCAATTTTGATGCTATTCAATAATTGATTTTTCATAAAGTCATAAAAACTATATTAATTCGAAACAAATTCATTTATGAAATAATATAATGTCAAATTAACAAATAAAATTAATGGATATCATCAAAACTTTCAAATTATATTAATTTTAACATTTATAATACCAATTATTTGATTCTTTCATTGATAAGGAAAATATTGCATCATTATTGTGTCTTAAATAAAATTAACTATTAAATGTATAAAAATTATAAATAAAATACCATTATTTAGGAAATATTTTTTTCTTTCTAATTAATATTTATAGTCACAATTTCAACATATATAACCCTATAAGAAAATTGTTTTTCTAAAATATAAATGCTTATGTTATTTTTGTATTTATATTTGCATAATTAATATAAAGTATCCTTATCACTTACTAGTGAATCAATGGGGTCCCAAAATCGACTCAAATATTCCCATGGTTGGAAATGTATCAACCAATAATGTTAGGACACATTTTAGGGTAATTTATTATTATTATAATATTATTTTGTTTACCCTTATTTACCGGATTTACCCTTTTACCATGGTAATCCAAATATTTACCAAAGTAATTATTCAAAATGTCTAAAAATAAAAGTTACCAATTTAAAAAATTTGTAAATACTGATTCCTCAAATGGAATTCATTTTTCCAAATTCAAAACATAGAAGTGGCAGAAATTAATTTAAAATTAATTCCCGTTGTTAAAACAAAAAGCGTGTTTTAAAGAGATAATAATTATAAAAAGATTGACACTTGTTTATGTCCTGTTAAATTGTGAAATTATGTCCAATGACCAAAATTCTATTAAATGGTAAAAAATATATTCCAAATATACTTTTAAACCACTAAAATTAATAATTTATCACTATTAATTATTTCGATTAAAAAAGTTGATTTATTTAAAATTTATTAATTTTCACTATTTATCAAAATATTAAAGTTATCCAAAAAGTACAAAAATTTCACCCTAGGATAATTTCGATATTCCGAATCCAAAAATAAAGTCCATTTTGAGTGAAAAAATTAATGAAATTTCAAAAAATGGCTATTGTTATTCATAATGACTACTTTGATTGGTCATAGTGTCTTAGAATCTCGAAGTTGCGTACAACACACACTACTGTATTATTCAAAGTAAATAGTATCGTGGATGCTTGGGGTGTTACATTCTCCCCTCCTTCAAAAAATTGCAACCTCACAATTTTTAAAATTGGGATTGGGAATATAATGTAAATTCCCACATCGGAAAAAGAGCCAATTACACTGTCACTTTAAAAGAAAGAATGTGAAGTAAAAATGTCTCTCGAGATAACCTCTACTAGGATTATATATAGAAAAACATGGATATGGATGATAAACTAAGTGTCAAGTTCTGATGGAGAGGGATAGAAATCGTGATCAGGATAAAGTTAACAACAAGAAAACCAAAAACTTGTGATGGGACAAACGATCATTAGTTTCCCAGTATGAAAAGTAAACGAAAAACATTTTTTTTTGTTTTAAGTTACATTACATAAAGATGAGGAATTCATTTCTGATATTGACTATGAAAACAAAGAGATATACATTGTTTTTAAGTAGAGTTTCATTCATTATGAAATTTCCACAACAAACTCTTTTTTTTAAACGATGAGTATTCGCGAAGACTTGGTCACAATAGAAGAGCTAGAATAAACTTCTATAAAATCACATGATCCATGAAGGATGAGCTATACATTTACCTTGTCGTTACAGATTAACCAAAACCAAAATGATTAGTACAATATCTGATGATCCCCTAAAAGGATATTACATTAGAGAATGAAACAATAATATTAATTTCTAAAATCAATACCCCAAAGTTAAATAAATACAATTCAATAAACAATTGTCCTTAAAATCCTTCAATATAATCCAAACTAATATTTAAACCCAAAACATAGAAGAATTTGGTTATGTAGTCTTCCATGTTAAATTGTATCTCTAAATGACATAAACTAATCTTAAAGTCACATACTTAAAAGTAATTAACCAAATCACATATTCTCCATTATAGGTTAATCATTTTCATAAATAACCCAAATCACTATAAATCCACAATAAAAAAATAGATAAAAATCCACCATTACCCCTCAAATGAAACCCCACAGTATTCAATTTTCCTTGGGCATATAGTGTTCCCAACAAATAGAACATCTTCTAAAATAACATTTATCACTTAATCATCATATCATTTTCATATACTAAGGGTATTCATTTGATAAGACATAAGAAGCCAAATCAAATTATTATTGATCAATAAAATCATTTAACTAAATATAATTAGTCACACTAACCAGGGACTTCACATAGTCTAGTGGTATGCGATAAATCCCAATTGCACTTATGTTGTGGGTTCAATTCCCACAGCTTTGTCCAATGCGACGGGTTGTCACACGGTCAGCGTGTTGTCCTTTTTCAAAAAATATATTTTATAACATTACCAAAATGAGATAAATTCCTCAAAAAAACCATAACATAATTTTAACTAGAAATGTTATCTCATACCTTGCATTTTCATCCCAAAATATAATAACTTATAATTGCCTCAAACCCAATGATCATATAAAACCAAATGTTTATTTAAAACTATATCTACAAGGGAAAAGATAAGACTTCCTCAAATATCATTCTCACATGAAAAACTACGGGGTTACAAATATAAGGGAAAATTATACCAATGTAATCCCATAAACAAGGAGCACAAATACTTTTAATCATTTCTCCAAACCTTTATTTCCACATAGCTTCTTCTTTGACCAAGAAAATATACTACAAAATAGTTAATTAACTCGGGTAATGGTCAGGTCCCCTACATTTATAGAAAATAACTTTAAATGGATTCTTGGGACTATTTTTATTTTCTTCCATAGTACTCTTCATTTTTCATTGGAAATTCTTCACTTTATGTCCTTCTTTCCTGCACGTAAAGCATTTCTTTGTTCCATTGAGACACTTTCCTGGGTGTTTCCTTCCACATTTCCTGCTTGACGGAAATTTAGGATTCTTTTCTCCATATTCTCCACTATGGGAGCTCTTATCATTAATCACCTTTCACTACTTTGTTGAGTTCCGGAGTTGGTTAATATATATGTTGTTGATCATATTTTTGGGAAAATGATTTGGCATGAACATGATATCTTTTACGCCTATCAACATCCCATTTTGTTGCTCATTTCCACCTCTATTCCCACCATGTACATCATTATCAAAGTTACAATGACTTCCTTGGACTCCAGCCATTGACTAAAACTAGAAAGCATCATGTGAGTAACAGTAGTCATAAAATCATTTAGAGAATATCATGACACCATATTTTCAATTTGAAACACCTTAGTATTAACCAAGGTCATTTATTCTCATCTTATATTAAAATACTTCAAATTGGTTTGTAATGAAAATGTAAATTATCCAAATCATATCCCATAGGAGTTTCATAACCAGGAGTGCAGTAAGGCCCATTTTCATGCACTAGTTCCCATTCAAGTCTTGATCAAAGTAGTGTTTTCAGGTTTTACCCCTAGGTATATCTATGCCAGAGCCACCTCTACCTGCTTGTATCCAGACAGGGATGTACTGCTTGGAAAACTCACAAAATATATACAATACCAAAATTCTAGGATGTTCTTCTATAATAATCCTCAAATTCTATCTAAGGGTTATGTGCTCTCATCAAAGTTTATATAAATATACTTTCAAAGGTTTTCACTAAACATCCTCTGATACCAACTGTAACAACCCAACCCCAGTTACCTAGATTCAGTTCATTATTACATAACATTGGCATGATCACAAAAGATAAAGTCTCAAAAGACCGATTAGTTTAGTAGCCTTGGAATAACTAGATATATTCTTCAGGTTTACATTACATCATAAAGTGAAAACTACATTGATATCTTGTCTCCACACTCATATCCCCTTATAATATCCCTGCAGGTCATTCAAAAAATAATTCTTTACATCCTGGAAAAAATAAAACATAGAAAGGGGTGAGCTCAAATGCCCAGTAAGGATAACAATATAGCGGAAAATTTCATAAATAATAATAAACATTTAAGGAAACATATAACTAAATGAAAATCCTTTTAAACTTGAAATTCATCATAATATAGAAAAAATAAAATGAAATAATTCCATTTACTTATTCACATGGATATTCTACTATTCTAATAATCACAATCAATATCAATAACTACTTTTATAATTATGAAATGCATAATACCAGACTATCATAACCACGTAGCCAAGGCCTCGTGCCATGACTACAAATAAGATTTTGTCAAGGCCTCATGCCAAGACACTAGTTTGTCTCATGAGACCTACTGATGCATCGAGGATCTATAGAGGGCTACACACATCATTTACTAGGTTCAATGCATTACTCATATGAAAAGTTTGAAACATAACATAAAAATTCGTATTAAAACTAGCATACGAAATGTCAATACTTTAACCAAAAACAATGAATGGTATAAAAATAGCACACCCACAGTAAAAAAACTCATTCGATACAATATGGAAGTTTTTAATGTGTTATATTAACCCCAATTGGGAATAATGAACGATATTGACATCGATTAAAATAATCATCAAACTATTGTGTGAAATATCCCCAATTTTCTTGAAAACATTTAAAATTCCAACTATTTGTCAAGAATCCATTTAAAATAGATTTTTGAATCAAAGTGTCCCAAACCACTTTGAAACTTTTAAAATGAATTTTGATGTGAAAACATTAATATCCATATAAATAAATCCTTAAAACCATTTTTAAAACATGGACAATAATGATAAAGATTTAGAATAATAAATCTTCAAAACATTTTAAAATTATATTTTAGTTAGAGTTACTAACCAAAATAGAGACACTTGAATAAAAATAATTGAGATAATAAAAACCTTATAATATAATGAGAATAAATGGATTCATGATATACTATGTCAAAGTACATTATATACACCATACAAAAGTGATTTGGTGTATAACAACAAAGGAGCCTCAATGGAATGTAAATTGAGATGAAATCTCTCATAAAGGTCGTATCCTTAGGTTAAGGATAAATCAACAACATAATTATGTGTGAAAAATATAAATACACTCAATATGATTCTATATTCATTTTAAAACAATCAATTGTTATTCATACATATTCTTGTAAAAACAAAACCAATGGATTTGATGTTTAACTCAACAAATCGAGATTGAGTATAGATTACTCTTATCAAGTTCATACCGATGACTTGAGAATTTATCAATGTAGTGATTATGTGTATAAAAATTATATCCACAGAAAGGGGAGTGGAAATTATGACATAATAAAATGAATAGTGATTCCACACATAATCTTGGAGTAAAATAATCAATGAAGTATGCGTAAAGCCGAATGAGTGGAAATTGAATTTTCAAATTCCCTTATCAATTGGGTAACATATGAAAAATAAAACCATGAAAGAAGGATCATACAATGATGATGTAAATTTCCATAAATTAAAGTATATTACACAAGGAATACAATCATGGTCAGTACACACACCACATGCAATAAATAAGTGGTGAACAATAGGAATCTCACGGAATTAAAAGTAAGATAAGAAACCCCTTACTTTGTACTTTGTCCTTGGTCGAGGGTAGGTTAGCCTCCTGTATAATGGTGAAATAATTTTTTTTTAATAATATATGTATCATATACATTAATATCATATATGATTTTTTATCATTTCTTTGTTAATAATATCTTAGTATTATCGTCATTTTGGGTGTTAACTTACTCATTTTATTTTATATGTATTTTTACATAAGTCATGTTTGTTATGGGTAGGTTGTATCTTATTTATATAAAAAATTATATCAAGTCCTCAAACATTATTTTTAATCATAATATGAGGATTATACATGAATGGATACGATGGGGAATGAATTTCATCGCGTTTGTGGAGACGATAGTCGGTACATACGCACGAGCGATAATATCATTATTTTGATATTAAAAATATATATAATTGGATGGTATATCATATATAAAAAATAATTATAATGTTATATTTATTATTTAAATGAATTAAACATTATTATTATACCCATACAAATAATAATGTATGGAATAAGAATTACACCATGACGTGGAGACGGTAGGCCGTATGTACGCACCTATGGGGACATGTCATTCAAATGATGGATAGAATACTAAATATGGTTGTACCATATTTATAATAACATCACAATATATAGAAGATATTGAAGTTATTATTTTATAATGGAAATAACAATGAAATAAGAAGTTGAAGAAGACATGAACTTGAAAGAGGGTGGTGAAAACATTACCTCTTCTCCGGGTTCTTCATTTTGACTTGATCAAAAGAGCTCCTTAGTTTCTATTTTTTAACAAACTAAGGCCTCTAGGTTTAAGTGAGGGAATTTGAGAGGGTATTTGGGTAAGGTTTGGCCAATAAAAATTTCTTTTAATGTGTCAGTAAGTGAGAAGGGGGAGTTCCCTTTTATAAGATGGGTGAGAGACACCATTGGAAAAGATAGAAATATTATATTATAATAAATTAATATTCTAGTTCTAATGGATCTAAAGTGGATTATTGAAAGTATAAGTTAGGTATGGGTCGAAATACTTTCAACCAATATAATTTATATAGCTTTGGGTCATTATATAAACCTTATCTTTTAGTTTTAACTCTTAGTTAATTAGTTTGACCTTTACCATGTCACTTTGTATTTTTATATTATATAGTTAATAATCTTACTATATACATCCAAGAGACCCAAAAGTGGTCCATTAATGACCCTCCTAACATGATATAAGTCCTTTGGCCGAACCATAGAATTTTAGGAATATAATATCAATTAATAATATAATAGTTTTTTAAAAAACTCATTTGTGTCATTTTTGACACTATTCAATAATTGATTTTTGATAGTCTTAATAAAATTATTAATTAGAAAAAAATTCATTTATGAAATCCTATAATTTAAGTTTAACCAATAAAATTCATGTATGTCATAAAAAATTCAATTTATATTTATTTTAACGTTTATAATACCAATTATTACATTCTTTCATTGATAAGGAAAATACTACATCATTATTGTGTCATAAATAATATTAAAAACTAAATGTCTAAAAATTATAAATAATATAAAATTATGAAGGAAATATTTTTATATTTATAATGAATATTTATAGGCAAAAATTGAACATATATAACCCTATGTAAAAATTGTTTTTCTAAAAGATATATGCTTATGTCATTTTTGTATTTATTTTAACTTAATTAATATAAAGTGTCCTTACCACTTACAAGTGGATCCATGGGGTCCGAAAATCGACCCAAAGATGCCCATGGTTGGAAATGTATCATCCAATAAGTTTAGGACATGTTTTAGGGTAATTTATTAATATTATAATATTTTTTACCCTTATTTATCTGATTTACCCTTTAACCATGGTAATTAAAATATTTACCGAAATAATTATTCAAAATGTCTGAAAATAAAAGTTACCTATTTACACAATTTTGACATCCAGATTCCAAATATGGAATACATTTTTCCATATTAAAAACACATATGTTGCAGAAATTAATTTAAAATTAATTCACATTGTTAAAACAAAAAGCGTGTTTTTGAGAGATAATAACTATCAAAAGATTGACAGTTGTTTATGTCCGGTTTAATTGTGAAATTATGTCCAATGACCAAAAATGTATTAAATTGTAAAAATATATTCTAAATATACTTTAAATCCACTATAATTCATAACTTATCACTATTAATTATTTCGATTAAAAAAGGTGTTTTTAATTAAAATTTAGTAATTTTCAGTATTCATCAAAATATAAAAGTTATCTGAAATGTACCAAAATTTCACCCTAGGATAATTTCAATATTCTAAATCTATAATGAAGTCCAATTTGAGAGATAAAATTTATAAAATTTCAAAAAGTGGGTATTACTATTCATAATGGCTACTTTGATTGGTCGTAGTGTGTTAGAATCTCGAAGTTGCGTACAACACACACTACTGTATTATTCAAAGAGAATCGTGCTATGGAAGCTTGGGGTGTTACAACATTAATCCATATTCTCTAAATATTCTATAAAACCATTATTCAAAACTAATGTATAGGTGGATATTTGAAAAAAATAAAATATTTGACCTAATCTCAATTTAATGAAACATCAAATAGGTTCTAGATTTAATATTTTAATTTTTAATTAACATATATGAAATAAAACATACTTCTTGAAATGAGTTTTATACTTAAAAAAATTCATATTTCCTTATTCTAAATCAGGAAAAATTGAGATTTCATCAACTCTAGTGTCTTTCAGTAAATCTTCTGACTGAACATCTTTTAAAATCTAAACCATAATATATCCTCAAGATACATTTCTTCCAAAATCATCTACCTCCTTTTATAGGATACTAAATTAAATATATAAAATATTCCTTTTTTCAATTAAAATAATGATAGAAATAAAATATTTAAATGACTCTGCATAAGAAATAATCAACTTCTAATGGTGCTCTATCTCACTGGTAAATAATAATATTCACCTCCTGATATTATGAAGCTTATTTCACCTATTTTGGTCTCTATAGATTAAAATATTCTAATAAAAAAAATTTATTAGACTAATGAATGAAATAGTTTAATAATTAATTCCACATATATTATATTTTATTCAATAATGGGTTTTCTATATTGAAGCTTTTACAAAATGTCACAAAAAATAAATGCATTTATTTACTATGTAGAACCCTTAATGAACACATCGGAAAAGTTATAAATAATAAAAACATAATTTATCTATATTTATGTTGATATATCTTCCGCTGAATGTTCCATCCATTTCATAATTCATTTTCTCATAAATAGACCATAGTAAATTTAAAAAAAAATAAAAACAAATAATATTCTAAACCAATTTAAAAAAACTGAAAAAATACTTTTGTGTAACAAAATCATTTCTCTAATCAAGTTACAAAGAATTTTTCTTTATACATTTCTATCACGATTAATGAATTAATTTCCAATATCTACTAATAGATATATATGATCCTAGAGCACACATAATCCTCGAATAGATCTGTTGTGAACTAGTTATATACAAACCAACTAACATCTCAGGATTCTCCATAAGAGGTAAGAATTACATTTTTATGGGAGAATCTTGAGTTTTGAACATCCCAAAATCATTATCAAGAAAAATACCAATAAACAAACTTCAAAAATGATGTTTTGATGGAATTTTGTATGAATCATTCTTTACTACACCAAACTCATGAAATAAATAGGATCACCACATGTCCTTAATATAATTCCCCATTTTCTAGAGGCTTAAAAGTACAATCGAGTTATATAAGATAATAATTGAAAAAAAATTATCACTCACATGATATGAGAAAAAATATGTTTATGATATTTAATTTTTTAGGACAATTTTTGTTAAATGACCCATTAAAATAATATTTTATCAATGCATCAATAGAAACGATAAAATTTAAAGACGAATTAATATAGTAAAGTATAGATTACCAACTCCTCCCTTACAATGAATGTATAAACACAAAATGGCCAATGAAGATATTTCAGAACATCCCTCCATTTATGAAAATCCTTCAATTCTTCATAAATGAACTATGTATTTTTTCCCATTAAATAAATATGAAAAATTAAATCTATAGACACAGTGATATGTGTGGGTGTGGATGGGGATCAGAAAACTCATTGGGATTTTCCAATATCACTCTTATGGATTCTCATGTATGCTATCTGTCAGAAAATATAACTAATTTGAAATTAATATAAATAGAAAAATTTACTAAAAAATAGATAAATGTTTATACCATGTTGTAAATAAAGAGTAACTTATCCAAGAAGAACCATAAATCATAAAAAATTCAAGGTAATTATCAAATTCATAGAATATAAAAATAAATAAACAAAATATCAGTAGTATATAATAAAAGTATCCCCAACCATGGATTATAATACAACTAAGTTTTTCCCATTTCAAGACGTTCACCATTCTGTAATCTAAAAACAAAATTACTTTTCCATGACATCCATTTTTGGAACTTATTTTTTTTACTCATATCCATGATTCGTTTATTATATTTCGAAATATTTTCATTCCCAAATTATTTCCCTAATATTACAAAAAACAACATGTCATAAATATAAATCAAATTTATGATATTACCCCATTTTTTTAATCATCAAAAAATCACTTGGTTTAATAAAATTCGGTAAATCAAATTCGATGATTTGAAAATCATAAATTATAAGGATTTTTAAAAAATAAAAAATATTACAATTATAAAAAACCTATAAAAATAATATAATTGTAGTTTTAGAGGATAAATATTGATTATCTTAAAAATTAATCATTTCCTTTTTAATAAAGAATAATTATTGAACATGTATTTAAATTTCACCAATATTCCATCCATCCAACCAATATATGATCAGTGACACAAAAATATACATCAACACAAATAGAGAAAATATAGAGGGATCAGGTAATATAATATGAAAAAGAAATATTATTTTTATAAAATATATTCTTATATTATCTAACATTGTTCATCTATGTGAAACATCCTCTATAAATGTGTAAAATCCCTTTAATATTCCTCCATAAAAGTTCCATCATGTCTCTATAACAATTCCATATTAAATTTTTCTATATTCATGCTATTCTCATATTAATAATACACATCTATTCAGCATCCCTGTAATCTATATAACTATCTATAATGTTTACCTTGTAATAATTTCCCATAATTAAAACAATCTATTAATACCCATGTCAAAAAGAATATTCCAATATAAAATAAATAAAAAAACTCAAGAATTAATTAAAAATAATTATACAGATAATATTATTTTCCCTTGGAAACATAAATTAAGATATGAAATAAAATAAACCATTACATAAAATAATAATCCATAAAAATAAGTGTTCTAAGGTTAAAGAGTTGGATTATGAAATGAAGGATTACATGAATAAACAACTTTATAAGAAGTATCCAATTTACACAAAATGTAGTTTGGCACAATTATTGTTCACTTTTACATAATATTAAATTTTTTATTTGTTGTGATATTTGGGTAAGTGGGTGAAACTTACCTGATTTAGATTAATTCAATAAAAATATTAAATTTATATCCTAGGGTTAAATTTACTATAGAAATCTATAGAATTTTTTATTCCATATATATTCTTTGAGAGAAATAGTGAGGTCTTGTATGATGATACATGATAATATATCAAGAGTAATCAACTACAAAAGGGTTTTGTAACTGATTCACTCAAATTTTCTTCAAGAAATTGGGTTCATCATTTAGGGTGACCTACAAGTTAGGAATGATGAATTATTATAGGCATTTTAAATCAAAATACTATAGTGAGATGAATTTATCATAATCTATAATAATTTATAGTAATACCAATGATCCTATCGTTGAACTCATCAAATTTAACCCTATTTTTTCTAATTTTTCTATTGTATGGTAGGAACACCTAGTCGTCTCTCGACATGGATTTTAATCATTTATTCAAAAATATGATTTTGATTATGAAAATACAAGGGGAATTTTATTTTAAAAACATGGGGTTTGATGATTTATGAAGTCAGTTGGAAACTGAAAGTGATAAAAAAAATATGAAATTAACAAAATTGATTAATCCTGATCGACACCGTGAAATATCATGATTACCATCCTTCATCGCTTCAGGACATTGGGTTTAGATCTTTCAAGACACAATTTATATCATCTTGAACCAAAATTATACTAATTTTACACTAAGATACATCCTATTGTTTGTTCAAAAACCCAAAATTATTCACCGAAAACCGCTGATGATAGAGTGATTTGTGTCTGAATTCATAACCAAAAAACAACAAGGAGACCCCTTAAGAACATGATTTGTTGTTCAAGATTGTATATTTTTTCACTCTAATGTAATTAAAAAATTTATATCTACATTATAGTGTTTATGAGAATTCAATTGACCAATATGAACCACACAATCACTGTAATTGAAAGGTAGAATAAGATGTTGTGAACAGTCTATGAAACATCTCTTGAGAGGGTACCCCTAAACATGGTAATATGAGATTTAGAATTAAATGCATGTATATAAATCAATCAAATAATTAAATCGGTTTTTGAAAAACAATCATGAAAACCTATAATTAAAAATATCAGTTGAATATTAAATATAAGAAGATCATGATTTACATCATGCTCCTCCACAAGCGATCAAAAGGATTTTATAACTCTATGGAATAGAAGGAAGGAATAGATGATTATTATGCACTTCCCAAAATCTCTAAAACATCTATGGTAAGGATAGGACTTATTTGGGTCCCTAAAATGGAATATTTGTTCTTCCTAATAGACTTCCAAATTTGATGCCCAAGGTTCTATTTTATTTCCAATATAAGAGGTGGTTTTGGGAAACCAGATTTCAAGATAACACTTTTTCCATAGATATTGGCCATTAAAATGACTTATCATGACATATAAAAAAGAAAATAAAATTCACTAAGCTCATATATTGATTAGTGTCATATTTTTTGCCAAGTAATGTATAAAATGGGTTTTATTTTCAATATAAAGGACCCAAAGTCTGACATCATGTAGATTATTTTTATTTTATATATATATTTATTTTGGTCCATTAATCGACTAATTGGGCTTATTATTATTCAAAGACGTTGTATCCTAATGAATATTTGATTATAACACAAAATTTCAGCTTAATAGGATGCATGTATTTTCTGAATTATATGGTTGAGTCCACATATGTGCTGGAATTCCTATGTAGTTTGGCACATTTTTATTCAACTCTATCATGGGCCATCAAAATAACATCCACCTATAATTAAATCACCAAAACAAGTCTAATTAACCATATTAACAATGATAAAAATTAAAATATTAAATTAAAAATGATGTTTAATTTGTCATTATATTAGTAATTTTTCAAATAAAATGAGTTTAATATTGTTGTATAAGGGTGAAATAATACATAGCATCATGGTGTTATCACACCCCCACAACTATATATTTTCATTCCTTGGAGAATCCAAATTTCTAAAAATTATTCATGGATATATTCCTAACATGATAAGTACTTAACCTTAAATGAAAATTTAATTGAAGATAGCATTGTGATCAAAGAAAAAAACTACACCATAGAGTTATTTTTAGTGATTCTAGATAATGATGTCTCATAAATTGTATCACATTGAAATCCTAAGTGATGAATGATACTAATCTGGGACAATAAATAAAAATATTACCATGTCAATGTTTTTCCACATGTGCGTCTGACAACCATTCCATTCTTTTCTTTCACAGTATAACCATTAAATATATGTTATTTTAATATTTTTATGGTAATATGATTCATTCAACAAAACCTATCCTACATTCAATGAAATAATTTTTTACCCACTGTTTTAATAATTCTTTGAAGTCAAACTGAAATCCTCCATCCTATTTATCCCAATATGTTATACATTTAATTACACCAAGTATTAAAAAAAATTATTGTTTTATTTTCATATTAATTACTTGGATAAAATCTCACACACCTCATTCATCCCATTGATGACCTCCCTTCAAAAGAAATTTTTATAGTTTAAAAAGATAAATAGTTATGGATTAGTTGTTACTATCCTACCCAAGCCCCAACCCATATTTCATTTTGTTTTTTGATGGAATAAAATAGTTATATAATAGGTACACATGCATTGGTCAGTTCATTATAGTAATGAAAATTGATGTATAAGGGATGACCATTTCAAAAAAAATGGAAATATCATAAATATTATCCTAAAATACATTTTCCTTCAATTTAATAATAAAAATTCACACTTCATGGTAGGCTGAAAATATTAATAGAGAAATTTAGGGACATAGTTTTTTGATAAACTACTCACACTAATAATTAAAAATTTCATCAAAGGTTTCAATGTGATACAAATATTACTATCATTTATTAAAACCAATTTTCTATAAAAAGTCAGACCTCAACGTTATATTCATTCCAAAACATTCATTCCATCATTGAAAATTTATAATTTCATTTATATAAATTTAAATAGGTAACTTCTTCAGGAATATTATATAACATTACATGTTTAAGTGGAAATCAAAAATGTACATTTCAGCAAAAATGTGAGGGGGAAGGGTAGGGTAACAACAATATGTTGTAAGGAAAAATGGAAAAATGATAAAGAACTATAAAATAGTATTGAAATTAATATGGTTGGGAAAAGTTACAATTATATATATAAAGTGAAAATGATTGGAAATAATAAATATGATTAAATACCTAACAAACTAAATAATACCCCCCACACACTCCAAGTGTGTGTAGTATCATCACAGTAATAAAAGAAAATTTGTTAAGGAATGATTAAACTTGGTGAGTTTCACCAGTATTTTTCATCATGAAGGTCGATTTCCACCACCAGATTCATTGGAAAATCCATGTAAAGGTATTTAAGTATCATCCCATGATTGTAATATTTTAGTAATTCTACTAAAAAAACCCTATAATGAAACAAAATGATAAACATTTTAAATATTTAAAGAACCAATCCTCCATGAATTAAGATTACATGGGTGGATCTTTAGATTATAATTGTACATTTGTACCTTCCCACAAATATGAAACATATACTGTTGAATTATCCAATCATATTTAGCCTTTATATTAACTTAATATATTTGGGGGTTTGTCATATAAATTATTCCAAATTTATTCTAACTCTTGAATATATGACATCTTATGTTCTACTGTATCAGAAAGATTCATATTAAAATGTTTAATATCCTAATATGCATGGTTTTAAACTTACAGCTAGATGTAAAAAATCATTCCACACACAATCATCAATGGTTCAACTCTTATCAATATATTAATAACTATATTGTATGACCAATGTGCATCATTCAATAAAAAAATTCCAATCATTGCGATTTGGTTGTATAATTTTTTGAAAAATTTATTTTACATATGGATTTGAGAATTTTTCATGTCTGTTAGTTTCTAGATGATATATAGTGGATACTTTATGAACAAACCCTTAAATACTGAACATGTTTTCCAATTTTCTAATTTCTAAAATGTCAAACCTAATAACTAAATAAGAATCTTGGAAAAAAACCTTCTTAAAATATGGGACCTCATAAAATGATTAACCATTCTAGGGTCATCAGTCCTAAAATAGAATTCTTTCACACATTAAGAAACCTATTCAATTGCTAAAAATTTGTACATGAAGACAAATGAATTTTGAAACGGACCCAAGAATTCAATTCCACATGCATCAAACACTGCACAAAATAACATGGTTTTTGGGGGGTATTCCATTCTTCTTCGAAATATTCACTATGAATTGAAATTATATGAAATACTTACAAGAATGGTAGGAATCCCTATAAAATGAGGGACAATAATTTTTTGAGTAATTTTCCTTTTGAGTTGTAAGATGAGATCCAAAGTGGCACCCACAAAAGAATATGTGGATGAATCTAAAAACATAGGTGAACTCATAGTTAGTAAAACAACAATGATGAACATGGTCTCTAAATACTATCCAAAAATATTAGACATCTTGAAAAAACCATCATATATCATGCTTTTGTCTCTCCGATTGTGAATTGTTGAGATCAATGTGAACTAGAGGTGCTACTAGAAAAATTAAAATATAACAATACAAATTGGTATGGACCACATTATCCCAAAGTTTATCATGAGGGAATAATTTTCCAAGTGGTGGGGATGATATGATATGATGGTACGATAGTGGGGAAATCATACTAATGTGGAAGGTTCTACTATTTTACACTCCTCTTTTATCTCAAATATAAAGATAAATCTTCAGGAGAAATATTATCTATATAATGAGGTAGGTATTATATTTAGGTTTCCTTATGAAAAAACAATGGGTAGCATGATTAGAAAAGAAAACTATTTTTGACCTAATAAGATATGAATGTAATTTTCCTAGGAAAAAAATGCAGTTATTTTATTATTTTTGTGTAGGTTTCCTATTTAGGGTTGATGGTAAATGAGGCAAAATAATTAAATGAGAATAATTCTCAAACCTTTGTGATAAAGCTACCACAACTGAAAATCTAAAGGAATCATACATATATTTAATGGGAAGATACCACATTGGTTATTAGATGATGGGAGGTAAAGCGAGACTCCATTAAAGTGAATTGAATGAATCCTAATATTTTTTATCCAACCCAAACAAAGAATCATTTTGTAACATCCAGGACTAGGGATATACGATTTAACTAATGTATTCAATGAATCAGTGATAAGAATCAATCGTGAAAAAAGAATGATCACACCTCAAAAATAATTTTTAAGTATTGACGTTATTTAATTAATTTATTTCTTGATGAATCCACTTGAATTACCTAAATTGAAATAACATTCTAAAGAACTATCACCGACTCAACCCTGAAATCGATTTTATCATAATTTAATATGAAATCTCTTATAATAAAATGATAGAGGATATAACCATAGTGTGAAAAAAATTCATCAATGAATGATCAATAAATGGTTAATTAATCCATAAAAATTTCCATAAAAGTTTCAAAGTATTCATAAAATATAACAAATATACATCACTAAGAAGTAATAGGATAATAACATAGACCAAAATCATTGATTTATTATGAAAATGCTCTTAATGGATAGGTAAATGTTGCATGATCATGATCATGCGGGGATATATAGATTTAAAAATAACTCAAATAACCCAAAAAAAAAATTGGACATACAAGCTAATATTTCTAACATTTGGTCATTTAATGGTAGAGGGAAGTGATCATATCCTGTGGATTTCATCAATCAACAACATTCAATATAGACTAACGAACATTATTTCCCATGGGTTGGAGAAAATTCATTCCCTTCATTCGACCAAACATTATTCATGTTTTTAGGAACATATTTCACTAGCCTAACGAATTGACAATAAGATAAGAGATAGATGATCCCAACAGTATGTATTTTAGTAACATTAATTTTATAACTTTATGGTGGTTTGGATTTAACCAACAATGACATTGAATTATTGGTTTACTCTCAACATCTAAAATATTTATTTCATACCAATAAATAAGATAATACTAATAATATCATCTAATACCCATCCTATAACCTTTTTTCTATCTCTCAATAGGTCTAAAATTTTTAATTCATAGTATTGATAGATGTTTTAGGATATAATAATTGAATATTGGTCAAAACCCTGAATATAAAAATATTTTCAAATCAGTTAAAGTGTTTTTAATTCCAATATCACTATTTTTTGGATTGAGGAAAGTGATTTTGGGGAGTGAGGTCCATGAAACATTTAATTTTCTCAAGATTATTCTTATAGGATATAAAATCAATAGAAAATATATTTTTAGACTAAATGAAAATAATTTATACCTCATAATGAACACACTCATAAAATAAAATAAAACATTTAATCATTTATGAACCCACACAATACATAAAACATTATTCAAAACTCAACTAATATAAGAAAAAATAATAGGAAAATGAATCAATGTATGGGTTAATAAGATTATTTTGTGTTTGTGTGTCGTTAAAGAGAATTTATACTCAATAGATAACAGTAGTGTAGTTCACAACAATGTGGTGCTTCATAGGATCTTGGATATTATAACATACAATTAAATTGATGAATTACATTGAAAACATAATGTTCTGTGAGTTAATGACATTCTTTTCAATTTTTAAGGAATCTACTAGTTTCAATGAGAGGGTCATTTTCATAGGATTAAGTAGATTCCATTACAGGAATATAGAAGTCTATTGGAATGATGATACTCTCCAGTCTTATGAGGATATCTTGGATAAATCTTGATGGGTTAGTTGTTGTCAATTTGGAATGTTACAGGAAAATTCTTGTTGGTTGATTTTCTTTAAACTGTATAGAATTATACATAGTGTGTAGAATTAGATTAATTTAAGAACCTAAATAAATTATTTCATCTCATAAATGACTCCTATATAGTGAAAGTTGTCATGAAATTTCCCATATAATTTCTTTTGATTGTCACCACTAGTTCTATCAAAGCTGATACATTTCTTATAACGTTGACTCTCTCATTTCAATTCATTCACCATCTAGAGGTAAAAATATCTTTCTGAAATTTTACTTTTTTAGGAATTTATCTAACTATATCAAAGAAACAAATGCTAACATATTAAATTTTAAAAATATCAATTATTTCATTACCAATTTCATTATCCAAATTTATATTAAATTTAGTGATTCTATTTGGGAAATAAATAAGAATGGATTGTTCAGGGAAATCCTCTAAGATAACTTATTACCATTTTTTCAAATTTTTAGATACATAAATCATATGAGATTAGACAAATATGGACATCAATAGGGGTACATACATATTTTATAAAATCTTTTGATGTAGAATATTCTTTTCCACTATGATGTGCGATTTCATATACATTAATTTTATCCATTGGATTATAAATAGGCTAGGGTGATAAATGTATAGGACCTTGCACATTTATATCTTTGATGGTGTTTTCTAGTTTTTATACTTGTGTTCATTGGTCTTGAATAGATGGTTCAGTAATTTATTGGAAATGGAGTTCCAGTGTGTCGTTTTCTTCACTATATTCTTATTTTTTGGTTCATATTTTAATGGATGAAAAATATTTTAGTATTTTTATTGGTAGTAATGTTTTATACCTTTTCCTTTTTTACTATATTTCTTTTTTAGGGTAGATCAATTTTCCCCTTTGTCAGTATAATGGTCGTGATTTCGAAACAGGGTTTGATTTCTCCCAAATATCGCTTTTTCAAAGAGAGGATCTTATTGATATGAACTCACTGAGAATAATGATGCATAATACCAAGATGAATCATGGTGATTTGGATAGTAGTCAAACAATTTGAGTAATCAGAACAAATATCATAATATAGTGGAGTGGGTGGATATTTGGAATTGCATTTTCTTGATTGAGTTGCCATAGAATGATATTCATCTAATCCAGTTTATTATATACATTATCATCAATGGTTGAATGACTTAACTCATGAAATCCACTGCTATGAACAATTTCTAACGTACCAAATTATTTTTCATTTTTATACTTTTTTATTATTAGGTCATTAGTGGTTTCATGAGTTTTATACAATAGGGAACCACCATATATGGAATAAATCATTCCATGATCTATGAGGAAAATTACCTCATAGAAGTATTGAATTAGTTATTTTTCCTACATTTTGTGGTAGAGGAAACATGAAAAATTACTTTTGAATCTCTCCCACTATTCATGAAGGGTCTTTTATTTTTTATTTAATAATGCCAAAAAATATTAATCTAATTCATTGATTTTATGTGGTAGGTAATAACTTCTCTAGAAATATTCATTTCCGATATTTAAAGCCCAAAATTATTGTAGGTATATAGTATAGCCAGTATTTTTCTATACTGTTATGGGAGAAAATGTGTTCCCTATAATTAATGCGGTCATCAGTCACAATTTAGGGATTCGGGGTTGATAATGCTATGTGAATCTTCTTGAGATTATTTTGAGAGTCCCCCCCTATGAATCCATTTAATTTGGGTAATATTTGGATGTGTCTCGGCCTTATCAAAATTTTCGATTCTTCCTCCTGTAATTTAATGTACGCTTGTTGGTAATCCATATTTTTGGTGGTATGATATTTTATAGACTGATTATTTACTTTCATGTTTTTTAGTTATTGTGTTGATTCACTATTAGACTATATTAATACCACTTCTGGTTCCCCAAGGGGTTCCTTGGTTTTACATTATTATCTAGTTCTATATGATCTAATTTTTAAGTGAATGGTCTCTTCAATTTATGAGTAAAAATGAAGTAGTATTTGATTTCTAAATCTTGTCATGAAACAATTATTTCTAGTGTTTTGATTGGTTTTTCATTTATTAAATAGAATACGAATAAAATAAAAAAATTAGAATAACTACATAATAATATATATTATATATCCATATTAAATATTCAGTGATAGTGAGAGAGAGAGAGAAGAACAATATTAGTGGGAGTGGAAGAGGATATAAACACACAAAAAAACATAAAAAACAAAAAAAAATCAATCAAAAGGAAAGTGAAAAAATATTGAATGGGGTAGTAAATAATTAAAATAATAGACTAAAATAAGATTTAAAATGATTTGGAATCTTGAACAAAATAACTCAATTTATGAATATTGTGTGAAACATCACCTGAATGGGTACCCACAAATGTGATCATATATGATTGGAAATGACATAAAAGTATATAAATAAATTAAATTATAATATATGGTGAATAAAAAACATAAAAACCTATAATTTAAGACATCCTTAAAATATTAAAATCTGGAATATCATAATTTACATCATGTTCCTCCTCAGGTGTTCACAAAGAGATTAATACTCTATGGAAAAGAGGAAATCCATATATGTTGATGAATAACATCCCAAATCCTCTATTTCTTCTAAAATAAATAGGTTACTCCTTTATGTATCTAAAATGGAAGATCTTTTTTTCATATATGAAATCCAAATTAGGGTCCCCTTTGTGACCATTTTATAGCCAAAATGGGAGGTGGGCTTGGGCAACCTTATTTCATGATTCAACATTGACCATCGTTTTGGGAAAGTAAAATTACATATCCTGACTTGAAAAAAATATAGAATATACTAGTTTCCCTCCACTATAGAATATTGTCAGATTTTATGGACAGATAATGTATTAAATGGGAGATGTGTCTAAAATTAAGAAAAAAACTTTTGACTTCATCTATATTTTTTTCTTAGAATGTTTCATTTGGTCATTCCCCTTAATGGATGTATTGGGATTATTTTTATTCATAGAAGTTGTATCCAGAAGAATTTTGGATCCATAAATTATATTTCATCCCAATTAGATATATTGTTTATCTTTAGTGTGTGGTTGAGTACACAAGTGTTATTGGGTTCTTGTGATGTTTTTCCCATTTTTATGCCACTACTTCCTAGGCCCACGAAATCACCTCCACCTATAATGATATAATAAAAAATTGAATTAATCTTTTAATAGGGATACTAATTAAATTATTAAATAAAAAACATTGTAAAATTTTTTATTATATTTGGAATATTCAATACAAAACTATTTTAATACATTGGTTTAAAGTAGAAATAAAACAGTGATTCATAGTGTGGTTACTTGACATATGGTTCACCCTATGGGATTATATATGGGATATGTTATTGTTATTACATAGTGAATATGTCAATTATTCTTAGATGATTCGTGAGATCTATGTGGATTTTGTGTATAGACCCGGCGACAGTCCAATTTAACTAGGCGTGATGACACATCAAGTGGAGGATATATGGGTGACCATCAGATGATTGGTCAATATTTTAATATTTGAAAAAGTATATTAAATTCATTGGAATAAGGTATATTTTATTATATAAATTATATTAATCAATATATTAGGATTACATTGGGATAATTGAAAATTTGATTAAGTAGCATGTTGCACACCTGTCACCTAACAAAAACTGACCTAGATATATTAAAATTATTAAATATTTAAATTTTATCATTACAAAAAAATTAATAATTTAGATGATTATACATAAAAGTAAAATAATTATGAAATTTATGTAGAAATGATAAAAAATTCCATTAAGAAGATAAATTATTTCTTATGAATGTCAATTTTTGAGCTTAAAAAGGTGGTAGAAAAACCTGGGTTTTCCAAAGACCATGACCTGGAAAAAATATAAAAAAATCTATAACATGACCAAAATAATATAAGGAAGAAGGTTAATATTGTAAAAACCATTACATTATCAATGCTTGTGGAAGCACTATCGGAAACAGGCACCATGTCATATCTTATAATTATATTCTATAAAAATTTCATCAAGGGTTATGATTCTATGGGATAAGTATTAATATAATATAGATTATTTAATGAAAGAAATAATTTTTTCTACAGTACCATATTTCATGATGTGAATTTAATTTATTATTTATAAATTGGAATAAAATATTATCTAAAGATAAAATTTTGTATTGTTGGGTGATGTTGTAAAATATTATTTTAGTAAATTTAAAACTAAACATATGAGATATTTTATGAAATAAAAGAGTTATAACTGATAAAATAAATATTTGACATAAATAACTAATTTTTGTATTTTTGAATAATATATATATATTATTTAATTTTAAATAAATTTTTATCATAAATTTAAAAAGTAAATTTTTTTTATAAAATGGTTTTTGAAATAATATTTTCTAAAATATGAATGAAAATATATTTATATAAAATAATGTGTACTTTTTATAATGTCTTGGAATTTTTTATTTCCATAAAAAAAGTAATATTCATTTACTAATATTTTTATTTAAAAATTTGAATTTCTAATATTTTAAAATTATTTTGGTAATGTGGCTTTCACTTTGGGAATAACGATGTCCGAATTTCCATTCAGTTATTCTGGGAAATTTAATGGAAAATATGGAATGTTTAGTTGAATATCAAAATAATGTATAAGTACCTAAAAAGTACTATATTTTTTAAAAGTAAATATAAACATGTTTTTTGATGTTATATATGTTATGTGAATTTTTAAATTACACCTTTACTATATAATCATTAACCCGTTATTTTTGAGTCACAGTATGAGTAACTATTATAATATATAAAACATTATTCAAATATTTTATTTCAAAACTAATATATCCTTCATTATAAAAACCACCAGTTATCCCACAATTTAACCACTAATTAGAATATTTAGAACCTCTAAACCATTCCCTAATCTATCCTCAAACCTCTACCATATCCTAGAATTATTTTACTCATCAATAGACTAATTTAGAGTTCCTTATAGTGTAGTTTAACAGAGGTAATCCAACAGAAGAGGTAATGTTCCCAACCCAAAAATCATAAATAATTTATTTCCGATACATAATTGAATCTTTTATATACATTATAGTTTGATAACATTAGTCTTATTAATATTCATAATTTTTTCTAAATTAATATAAGATTAATCAGCTAACAAATTATCATTCTAATTAAATGAGAAAACATTGTTCATATTATGGTCAGTTAACCACCTCCATAAAAAAAATATTCTATTTTCATCACCATATTCGTGAATGTTGAAAATTTAAATTTTACGATAAAAAAGAGATATCTATATATATTCTATTCATTATATTCTAGAATGGTTATAAATTGAAAATTTTTAACATTACAAAATATGATAATCAGGGACAAAAAAATCATCTAATAGATCTACTCAATATTTATTATGTTAGAAATCATATTGATATTTGAGTCCATTTAACCTTAATTAATGGATTCAGTGTCATTTAATTTGAATTATAGAGTTGTGTTGTCATATGATAATAACTTCAATAAATACCAACAAACTGAGGTAGGAACCGTGAATCAAAAACCACTGGATAGTAATAGAAAACATTATAGATCAATAAATTGACTATAGAAAAACATAAAATATTAGTAATAAATCATATATAGTCAAAAATATCTCTATAGAAAAAATATAATAATGTATATATTGTTATTTAAGACTATATATTCACAAAAAATTCATATCGGGACTCTAGGTAACGGTTTCCTTGTCAATATCACTTCATTGAGGTATGTTTAAAAATTATTTTCCTATTATTCATTGATATGGGTTAGTTACTAACCCATAATTTTATATTTTAAATTCTAAAACATAACTATTGTTATTTATTAGTCTATTTTTAAATAACTCATCTATTCATATACTACAAATTTTGAAAGGGTTTCATCAACTCAATTCACTTTCTTTGAGTCATAAAAAACCTTTTGACTATGTTCATCATAGTTTATTTTTTATCCAAAATATATATTATATAAGTTTTTTTTGGTTATTTTACATTTCCAAATAAGAATAAAATCTTTTAATGAATTCCGTTCTTCATAAAAAATATTATTATTTTTGAATGATTTTAATCCTTGATAATGCCACTTCTTTTCGTTATATCTATTTAGTTTCATCCCACCCATGTTCTCCTTTTTTATATAGAAACACAAATATGTACTATAACATGTAATAATCTTACATTTATTTTACTATTTTCAAAACGAATCAATTTTTCTATTTTAAAAATAAAAAATTACTTAATGATATATTATATTTTTAATAAGTAATTTCATTTACAATTTTTATATTTTCTCTCCCTCTCCATATTTAATGAAATAACCTTTACCTCCTTTCATTGTTCCATTATTGGGTTTTATTTTAAGGTTTTTTATTAAAAATTTGATTTCATAACACAATGTAGAAAATTATTTTTCTAGATGAATCATAACGTTTTCATTTCGTAAATTGATAAAAATGGTTTATCTAATATCTTCATATATTTTCAATAAAAATTTTCATTTTACCTCCAAGATATAGTCCCATAAGGAGTAATTGTCATTATGATACATTAAATGCATTTTTAACCCTTTTGGATGATTTAGTTTTTGTGTTGATCATTATAATCTCAATGGAATGATATCTGATACCACATATAAACAAACATGAAACCCATTTTTAAATCCATGGATTTTTCATGATATAAATTTGTTTTAATTCAAGTAGAACATATATATTTTACATAATTACATGATGTTTGGGAAAAATATATCCCTATAAATCATTACATAATTCTTTAAATCAAATTAGATAATTATAGGAAATGAGTTGTGAAACATGATCCATGAAGGGAAAAATGTTTTAAAACCTGATCCACTAAGTGAAATATGTTGTGAGCTGTGATCCAATATGTTATAATGGACAAGGTAGTAAACTTTGACAAATGATATGGTTTTTATGATTATTTTATTTATATCCATGATAATTCATATTATAATATTATGTTTCTAGGATTATTTTATTATGATTCCAAACAATGGTACACTCTTCATATTTTGATTATTTCCATTAATTGATTTTCATACATAATCTATGATGGAATTTTTTTATCAAATATTTATATGATGTACATGATTTCCCATATGTTGATGGTCTAATATATTTTATAAGTTGGTTATAGTTTTTCCCTTACAAAATATTTGAGTTCACCCAAATTGTTACCACATTCCCAGGATATTATATACAAGAATATGTGTATATGGACGTTTTATTAAGACATTTATTTGAGAAATGTTGATGTAATGTGTAATAAAATGGTTATGTAACTATTTATCAAAGACACTAAACCATTTCTTTATAGGGATTATACGTATATTAGTGATATTTATAGTTAAAATAATATAATATATTTATACTTGTCTTATTATGATCCTAATCATGGATCAATTATTGTAAAATTGGTTTTGATGTGCATGATGAACCCAAACCAATGGTGGTTGAGGCATATATTGGAATGTGTATACATGTGGGTAAGATATGTCTAGTTAACAAGAAATACTTGGATTTTTGTATCAATATTAAATGTTCAATAAGTGTTAATATATTTAGTAACTAACTAATATGAGTTTATTTAGTATCGTATTATGGTGAATGAATTTAGAAAAATGAATGCACTCATGGGAACCATGTGATAATATTTTTGTGGGATTCAGTTTTTATAATATTGATCAAGTCATAATATGGAGTCTAAAAATACTAGGAGAAGATGATAAAATTGATTTCATGCGAGGATTTAATAATATGGTTGTCTAAAAAATACCATTTTCATTAACCATGGAATTATAATAAAGATAATTATGTGTTTTCTATATCACTTATGATAGAGAAATTGTTAGTAATGTGTGCACTAAAACATGGTCTATGTCAATATACCTTGATAAACTTACATTAAATGTTTATGAACCAACTAGTAGACTATGATGTCCCACTTCATGTGACCACAAACCCTTTTCTTAGTCAGTAGGGTCATGTGACTTCATCCACACCTGCCCATTTTCCTAATGCTATGAAAAATTAGTTAGAGTATAAGGTTTTACCATGGTGAGTATATACCCTTATATCAGAGTAATAAAAATAAAAATACCAAATAAATGTTTAGAAAAAAATAAACTGAGTATTGGAAAAACCAATAAATAATGATCTAGATATATAAAATAAAAATGGAAAAACAAATAGTCACATGTCCTAACTGATCTCCCACAATGATGATCAAATATATAAATAGAAAAAGAATAAAAATATAAAGAGTCTCTACTATAAATAGAGGACCTCCTAATATCATAATTCTTAATCATTATCTAGTTTCTCTATCAAAATCATGATACAATGGTCCTTTTTCCTACCTGAATATATGGATATCATATCTACTCACGATCCAATGTATCGGGGCATCCTGAAAAAAGCATGAGTAAAACACAATAGGCCCCCACCAATGATGTCCATAAAATGAAAATAATACTTTTTATACAATTGTGACCTCTTCATAATAATTAAATATATCATAATAATAAAAAATAATCACCATAGATTATTAAGAATCAAGGTGAAATTCAAGGTCTATTATACATGCATCATCTATTGTTCAATGACATTGATCATAAGATGTTTCACATGGGGTGAAAAACATATATCCATGTAATCATAAGATTAACACAAAGGGTGAAGCACATCCTACCCAAAAACCCATATTTGATCACCATCAATTTGGGGAACCCACTTATTACATGAAACTATGTCACAAACACATGGGGTGACCCTTGTTTACCCATAACCATATCAAAAATGCATGGGATACCCATGTCTTATCTAGAACCGTATAACATAATCTTAGAGGACTCATGACCCTTTTAGAAATGTGTTACATAAAGCAATGGTCCCATGTACTACATGAAACCATATTTCAAATATGGATGGGTAAATATCCCTAGAAACTCATATCACATACACCTAGGGAAATCAACAACCCAATAACCAATTAACATAAAACTAAGGGGGTAATAAAACTACATAGAAGATTTACCATTCAATCATTACAATTGAATTTATCCCACCCTAGAACATGAACCCTCATTCATATATCACACACACTAACACACACAAATTTTTATATACGTATATCTAAATAATCTTGTATACATATGGGAATACCATCCTAGAAACCTCATTTCATATAACCTAGGTTACCCAGTCCCTTGAACCAAGAACACATATTCTAGGCCATACACTCTAGTGAACATCTCATCATATACACAACACTCTAGTTGGATAACATCATTAATCATCTCTTTCTAAGGTGATGACTAAGATGGACAATATCATCTTTGATACACTACCCCACTTTTGGGAAAACGTAATGTTGGTAACCATTTAAGGTCCCCTATGAAATATCTAATTCCAACACCATTCATGGTCTATAATATATCATTCTAGATAATATCACTAACTAGTACTCACCAGTGCGTACGCATGACATATTGAAATAATGGTTTTTATTTAATAATAGAATGTTGTTTGTAAAAGTTACATAGATATGGTAGTGTTGAGTATTTTTTATTAACAAATTATTGATGCATAAAAATGGAATATGAGTGGATAAAATATGGACACAACATTAAAACACTTTAAAAAATAAAGGATATATAAAAAGGATTTTCTAATTTTGTAGGGAGATTGGGAATAAATTTCAACTGCATTATTGTAATGCATGTTGGACATAATAGATCAGCAACCGCACTCTGCTTCACTTCATGCCATCACTAGATTCAAGAAACCAGCAATGCAAACATGATCCATATAAAAATTAACGTGTGTAGTGTAATTTGAATTGAAAGGGAAATAAAATATAATAGTGGTTGTAATAATATAAAATGTGAAGTGGGTAGTTTATAAACTTGAATATATAACGACACAACCCAATAATTAATTGCAGAAAAATTTATGATGCTTATGTCTGTAGAAGTTTTTCAGCTAAATGAAGATGAGCAGTCTCCTAGTAACAATGTTTTATTGCAATAATTTTTCAGCTTAATATACTGGTGCAATAAAAATTATGTAGATTAATAAATAGTAATGAAAACTTAAATCTGAAAATACAATCTACCAATGAAAAAAAAATTGTAGTACCCATTAAATTGACTGTTCTAGAATTTCACAGTATACTGAACATAACATTGCAATAACATGGGACCTAATTCATCACTACACAATATAACAAATCATTACCATTCAAACATGGTGTTGCAAAAAAATTGACATTTATGGTATTGAAGAGTATACCGAACAAAGAATTTCAATAACTTGTGACCTATTTCATCATTTCATTTTATAATAACCAGTTACCATTCAAACACAGTAGTTCAATATTTACTATACTATGGGATTTTATAGTATACAAAATTAGGAAATGTAAAAATTATAGGTAGAAAAAAGAAAATGTAAAATTAAAAATTATTTGACAAAAAAATATTCCATGTTCCAAAGATGTACAACACCTTAATAATGTGATTAAAAAAATGATATCAATAAAAAAATACATGGGATCACAGATATTAATTGGTACATGTTGTATACAATGAAATATGTATACAAATCATATCCAAAACCAAAATAAGGAATTGAAAATATGCACTTTCTCCAAGAGTGTCCATGATAAAATGCTATAAAATTTGAATCACAAGTCATATTTAACACATGTAAAAGAATCTATTAACTGAAATACAATAAAATGACCAGATCCTTGAAAATATTCTCATGCTCTATTCTTCCATGATGGTGTATTTTCCCCAATCCATGTGTTACTCCACCCTATTACATTTTATGTAGAATCAAAACCTTGCATTAATATTGATTATATTGAATATATTGAATATATTGAAATCATAAATAAGTTGTACAAATTTTTTTAAGGGAATTGGATTATATATGAAAGCTGTTAAAATAATAGAAAACATTAAGGATAATCACATTGTACCTTTCCAATGAATCATAAAATTCAAGATCATTGACACATTTAACAATATCTGTACATAATAATTGAGAAATTTGAAATATAATGTGTAAAAATTATAATAAATACCAATGAAATATGAGAAAAACAAATTATGCAAGACTTATGAAATTTTCTCAAAGGGTTAAAACCTCCAAAAAGTATTCCATGTTACATGATTTCATTTGGAGGATTTTAAAATGATAAAAAGATAAATAATAACCTGGATGTGAGAAAGGATCATACAGAACATCTAGCACTCTCTCCTCATAGATTAGAAGGGCATATTGGTTGTTCTTATTCTGATACAACTGAGGATGATTTAAGGGTTTTTTTGGAACTATAGGAAAAGTAACAAAAGTTACTAAAATTCATGGATAATTCATTAAAGGGAAAGGATTTTTCTTTTATAAATTTCTGAACCAGTAGTTTAGCATCTAAGGAAACAAAAAAGTAGAATGATAGTCAATTAAGGTAAAAAGATAAAATGTTCAACATCTCAATCAAAGAATCAATTATTCATTGGGAATGCTCTGAGAAACAGGACTGCAGAATATGTGAGGAAGCCTATAATAAATTTTTGCGTCAGAGTGAATTATGTCCATGTGTTAAATGATTTTCATAAATAGAACAGTAGTAATGGTTTTCTTTTATTGAGTAATAATACCATCCACTTTCTGATTATTAGTGGAAAAAATACTCAAATCCACTATTCCATCTTGGAAAGAATTGTAATACTGTGAGATGGGATGATCCAAGAAATCCGTATTCTTTTATTTCTTTGTAGGTTATGTCTTTGTATGTGGAAAACATCCTTGGAATTTTATACTTACAAACCACCTGGAAATAACCCCATTCAGTCCTAAAACCAAACACATTCCCATTCCTTCAATCTGTTGAAAGAACCATGTACAATGCAATTTACTAAAAAAATCATGAATCACATCAAAGAAAAAACAGGGTCTTGGAAAACTTCTAAAGTCTAAATCCACATAAAACACCCAAAAAACCATACAGAACATGTATGTGAAAGTGGGAAAACTACTACAGAGTTAGTGAAACATACCTTCATGAAAGAAAAGATCCCTGGAAGCTTGTACCTGTAACCCAGCTATAAATAACATCATTCAATCATGACACTAAACACATTCAAAGCTCCAATAATACATGAGCTTAAAAAATTTCCATGGAAATAGAGTTTCATTGCCAAAAAACACCAAAAGAAAAAAGAAATCTACATTTTTTTAAAATCATCACCTCGAATACTTTTTTACCTCTAAATATTAGTTATCCTTGAAGTTCCTCATGCTTCCAGGTGTTGAAAAGATCAAATGAATTTCCACAATATTTCAAATGTCCGAAAAAATCCATTCATTTTTGGCCTAAATGATAATCAAACGAAATTCCATTATAGGAGACAAGAATGCATTTTTCATGTAAGAAATGTTTTTTGGTGTGGTTACCATATGGTTTTTTCGAAATCATTTCGAAACCAGTGAATCCAATAATATTAGCAAAACAAAATCAACCATGTACAGAAACAAAATATATATTAGATAAAATGTTTTGAATCCATATTAATGTAATTTAAGATGAATGATGTATGGAAATATGAAAGAAATAACATCAAATTCCACATTGAAAATTTTAATATATAGAATAATATTTGAGTTATACATTCACCTTTTATACTTCTAATGGATCAACACCAAAAAATTACATTTATCCAGAGAAAAAACCATGTATAATGCGAGTCACTAAAAGTGGGAAAACAACTACAGAGTTAGTGAAACATACTTTCAAGAAAGCAAAGATCTCTGCAAGCCCATACCTGCAACCCAGCTACAAATAGCGTCATTTAGTCATGAAACCAAACACATTTAAAGCTCCATTAATACATGATCCTAAAAAATTTAAATGAACACAGAGTTACACAGCCAAAAAATACCAAAAGGAAAGTGAAATCAATTTTTTATAATTCCATATTCACCTTCTTTAAAAGGTAGGGAGGGTATTAAGATAAATTTCATATGATACCTAAAACCCAGCTATAACTAACCTCATTCAAGATGGGGCCTCTTGAAGAGATGTAATTGGTACATAAACCACCACATAATGCATTCAAAAGTTGATGATTCCTCATACTCTGTGCTCATATATGTTTAATTCCCAAACATCAAGGGCCAACAATTGATTATAAGAGGTACTATCATCTATTTTTCAGTATGAATTCTATAGTTTAGAAGGTCAGCCCCATTTCTGACTTTTCCAATAGAAAATAGCCTGTTAATATCTTTCTGCCCGAGAATATATTCATTGTTATAGAATTCATTTTTCATGTTTTTGTGTTCCGTGAATTGGAATGTTGAAATTTTCTAGATTCCACCTGAACATGGATATTTGCATCATCTTCGTTAAGGATATGGACAGAGAAGGATCCATGAACATCAGAAATACTCACTCCACCAGCACCCTTTAATTTAACACTATATTTCTCCTGAAAAGTAAAGGTGGCATTATCTGTTGGTGGTGGACAAACATCCAGCCTAGTTAGGTTGGAAGTTGGCTACAATTCCTCAATTATAACCTCTTCCTCTACTTGATGACTCTGCAAAAACTGACTCATCTTCTAGGATTTCACAATTTTAATCCCAAGACATTTCATTGGAGCAGTGGTAGATACAGATGGGTGACCTTTATTCTTTCTAGAGAAGTTATTAGAGCTTTTTCTAAAGACACCAGAACCACTTCCAATGCCACATAATAAAAAATCCTAAAATATGAAATAAATTCCAAAAATTAAGAAATGTAATACAGAAACTAAAAATGATAAATTTTAAAATAAATCTAATTGAGAATGATCAATTGAAATAGCAGAGACCAAATTCACAGAAAAAACATGGACATTACTTCATTACTGAAACAAAAAATATTGACAATGACATATTCCGTTGAATGTAAATAAATATTATACAAATGTTTCCCTAAAAATTAATTGGTTTCAAATATATATAACCATTAAAGAATTCTCAATTATATAAATTTTTTATACAATATAAAATAAATAGTAATCAGAAGAATTTTTTTTTACTTTTTTGTTGTTCCTTTCTAACTTTCCTCCACTGTAACCTTGCATGTATAGACTTTGACAGTAGAGGAAGAGGTAAAAAATACTCACTCCACCAACACACTGTAATTTGACATTATGATCCTCATCAACAGTAAATTTGGAATTATCTATTGGTGGTGGAGCAACAACCATACTAGTAGATATTTAATTTAAATAAGATCATTTAAATGATACATATAAAAGAAATATGAAACAGAAAGAATTAAAAACATCTACCTGAATAAGTAAATACAAGACTGTGAGATAATGCCGCATTGGCAAGGGAATGTGAGGGTGAGACATGGAGAGAAGGAGAGACTGAGTGGCGAAGACGACCATCATAATTTTAGAAGACAACATGCTTCATTATCATTTGCAACACCAAACCATCCAAAGATATTTAATAAGATTCAACTAAAACACTTCACAGTTTACATGTGTTATTAGTAACATACTCAAAAGATAGACACTAATATGTCATCATAGGTCCCATAAATAAAATTGTTTCTATAGACACAATTGAAACAATGAATTACTAGTCATGAATGCCCCCTATGAAACCATAAATCACATCTTAAAAAGACCCTAAACAATATACAGTGTATCTGCACCCTAAAACCTTTCTTTATGGTAATGATCAGTTTCAATTACATAAGTGTCCAAAATTTAGGCATGAAAATGATATTTATTGTCAGAATAATAATTAATTTACCCTCAAAACCCACTACAGTCATTTCTGCATCAATGTCGCAATCACAAAATGCCTGATGACAAATTCCATCACCCTATAGCACAACATAAATATAGTAAATGTATTTAATTGAAATAAGAGCATTTAAATGGTACATATAAAAGAAATATCAAACAAAAATCATTCAAAACATCTACCTAAAAAGGAAAATACAAGATTGTGAGATAATACCTCACATGCTAGGGAATTTGATGGTGAGACATGGATAGAAGGAGAGACTGAGTGGCGAAGACAACTACCAATATTTTAGAAGTCAACATGCTTCATTCTCATCTACAACACAAAACAGTCCAAAAATAATTAATAATATTCCACTAAAACACTTCATAGTTAACATGTGTAATTAGTAACATACAAAAAAGATAGACGATAATATGTCATCATAGGTCCCATAAATGAAATTTTTTCTAGAGACACAATTGAAACAATGAATTACTGGCCATGAATTCCCCCTATTAAACCAGAAATCACCTCTTAAAAAGACCCTGAACAATATATAGTGTATCTGCATCCTAAAACCTTGCTTTATAATGAAATTCAGTTCCAATTACATATGTGTCCAAAATCATGGTATGAAAATGATATTTTTTGTTAGAATAATAAATTCTTTACCCTTGAAACCCGCTACAGTCACTGCGGCATCAATCCTACAATCGCAAAATTCCTGATTAAAAATTCCATCACCCTGGAGCACAACCTCAGTATAGTAAATTTATTTAATTGAAATAAGAACATTTAAATGATACATATAAAAGAAATATGAAATATTAAGCATTCAGAACATCTACCTGAACAGGTAATTAAAAGATTGTGAGATAATTCCGCACACGCTAGGGAATGTGAGGGTTAGACAAGGAGAGAAGGAGAGACTAAGTGGGGAAGACAACCATCATAATATTAGAAGAGAATGTGCTTCATTAGCATATGCAACACCAAACCATCTAAAAATAATTAATAAGATGCAACTAAAACACTTTACAATTAACAAGTGTTATTAGTAACATACTCAAAAGATAGACACTAATATGTCATCATAGGTCCCATAAATGAAATTGTTTCTAGAGACACAATTGAAATAATGAATTACTGGTCATGAATGCCCCCTATGACACCAAAAATCACATCTTAAAAAGTCCCTGAACAATATACAGTGTATCTGCACCCTAAAACCTTTCTTTATTGTAAAGATCAGTTTCAATTACATAAGTGTCCAAAATCAAGGCATTAAAATGATATTTATTGTCAGAATAATAAATAATTTACCCTTGAAACCCACAGCAGTCATTTCTGCATCAATATCGCAATCACAAAATTCTTGATGACAAATTCCATCACCCTAGAGCACAACATCAATATAGTAAATGTATTTAATTGAAATAAGAGAATTTAAATGATACATATAAAAGAAATATCAAACAATAATCATTCAAAACATCTACATGAATAGGAAAATACAAGATTGTGATATAAAGCCGCACATGATAGGGAATGTGACGGTGAGACATGGAGAGAAGGAGAGACTGAGTGGCGAAGACAACCATCAATATTTTAAAAGACAACATGCTTTATTCTCATCTATAACACCAAATCGTCCAAAAATATTTAATAATATTACACTAAAACACTTCACAGTAAACATGTGTTATTAGTAACATACTAAATTGATAAACGCTAATATGTCATCATAGGTCCCATAGATGAAATTTTTTCTAGAGGCACAATTGAAACAATGAATAACTGGCAATGAATTCCCCCCATGAAACCAGAAATCACCTCTTAAAAATACCCTGAACAATATACAGTGTATCTGCATCCTAAAACATTGCTTTATAGTGAAATTCAGTTTCAATTACATATGTGGCCAAAATCATGGAATGAAAATGATATTTTTTGTCAGAATATTAAATTATTTACCCTTTAAGCCCGCTACAGTCATTACGCCATCAATGTCACAATCGCAAAATTCCTGATGAAACATTCCATCACCCTGGAGCACAACCTCAGTATAGTAAATGTATTTAATTGAAAAAAGAACATTTAAATGATACATATAAAAGAAATATGAAATAGTAAGCATTCAGAACATCTACCTGAACATGTAATTACAAGATTGTGAGATAATTCCGCACACGCTAGGGAATGTGAGGGTGAGACATGGAGAGAAGGAGATACTAAGTGGGGAAGAGAACCATCATAATTTTAGAAGAGAACATGCTTCATTATCACATACAACACCAAACCATCTAAAAATAATTAATAAGATTCAACTAAAACACTTTACAATTAACAAGTGTTATTAGTAACATACTCAAAAGATAGACACTAATATGTCATCATAGGTCCCATAAATGAAAATGTTTCTAGAGACACAATTGAAACAATGCATTACTGGTCATGAATGTCCCCTATGAAACCAGAAATCACATCTTAAACAGATCTAGAACAATATACAGTGTATCTGCATTCTAAAACCATGCTTTATATTGTAGATCAATTTAAATTGCATATGTGTCCAAAATCATGGATTTAAAATGATATTTATTGTCAGAATAATAAATTATTTACTCTTGAAACCCGCTACAGTCATTACTGAATCAATGTCGCTATCACAAAATTCATGATGACCAATTCCATCACCCTGGAGCACAACCTCACTATAGTAAATGTATTTAATTGAAATAAAAACATTTAAATGAAACATATAAAAGGAATATGAAATAGTATGAATTCAAAACATCTACTTGAATAGGTAAATACAAGACTATGAGAAAATGAATTATAGGATTGGGAATGTGTGGGTGATACATGGATAGAAAGAGAGACTGACTGGGGAAACAAAAAACAATAGAGCAATGGGACGCCGATAAGAGGGTGTGATTGCAAGAGAGGGAGAGTAACAGATGCAAATAGAGTAAACTGAAAATAGATTCAGTGGTAACAAAACCATAAATATCAATGAATGGAAACAAAATCAATCAAAAATTAATAATAAAGTAGGGTATGGTAAATACAGGGTTACCTTCAATATAGCTGACACAATTTTTGAGCCGATGCTATCTCGCAATATTCTGTTGATATCGTATGATATCGGCAGTTTCTTATGTGAATCATTTGTAGTAGACAGTGTGAGCTCGAATTCAAATGAGAATATGGTTGGTGGTAATAACACAATGAACGTCAATAAATGGATAATTAATCATTCAATAGTTAAGATTTAAGAACTTTCAGGTAAATATAGGGTTACCTCTAATATTGGTGAAACACTTCACGAGACGATGTTGTATCGATGTAATCGATTGATTCGTATGAAATTGTCGGATATGAAGATCGTGAGAAAGAAATGGTGGGAATTGTGGACTCGAACGCCAAGCAGACGGAGGAGGACAAGGTGGGGATAGAGATGGTGGGGGAGAGGGTAGTGGATGAGGGACCGAAATACTAAACGTGGGAAAGAATTAGCTGATTGTCGACCTGTGAGTAGGATGAAACATCCGTCGATTGAGAGTGATGTGCGAGGAAGACGAATGAAGAAGTTATCCCTAAACATGATGTTGGGTCATGATAATGCTCAGCTCGGTGTCGATTTGTGAGGGTTATTGCGAGGTTGCGAGTGGGAATAGGAGGGTTATTTGGTAAATGGAGAGTTGAAAATGGTGACGTGGTTTCTTCTGGAGGTGACATGTAATCATAGAGCAACCCAGGTTTAGTAAATATAGTGGATATCCCCATATTCCAAGTGCATAGTATTGCAATGTATCCCCATGATTATTTCTTGTCCACAACATCCTTGTAGGAAACCCCATATGGACAAAACACAAGGAATGGAATATTTATCACCTCACGTCCCAAATCTCCCATTCTATATCCTCTCCTATGTAATGTACCCATAGTCCTACCTAAAGTATACCTTCCCAAGTAATGAAATACTTGATAAAGAAGAAGAGTCTCCTCACAACATAATAAACTCATTATTAGGGTATAAAAAGTTCCCAAGATTCATATGGATGGTCCCTAGGTCCACCATTACAATATGTAACTCCCACTATATAGAGGTGTTTAAGGACCCAATACCAAGGTATAATTAATTCATTAACTAAAATTATAACCTTCTCGGGTCTCCATACCTCACTGAAAATATTTATTATTAAGCTACCTACCATAAATAGATTAGGGTTTATTCTAGTTTTCAAGAGTCCACTTTATCCATTAATACATATGTTCAATCCATATACTTTCATAAACAATTCATTAATTAATTTTATATCATGCATACATGGAATGACCACATATAGAATATGCTATAAAAATATACATACATCTTATAGAGATGTGCACTTACCATATTCCAGATAATTAGTGATTCAATTTAAGAAAGCTATACCACCAATGTCGAAGATTATCCAAACCACATCCACTCTCATCCCATTCACCGAGCACCAATGCCCAAAAAAATATTCAGAATAAAAAAAGACAACCATTTATAATTATTTATTTTATATTATTATATAATTAATAATTTCCAAAAAAAATAACTAGACAATATTATAAAAACCAAATCATGTCAAACAGAACTAGAAATGTTCATTTAATACCCTAACACCATCATAAGTGAAATCCATATCAACATGAACATGGAATATCACTAATTATGTCAAATTTAATCTAAACCCCTTGGAAAATATATATGGAGAAACATGTATAAATAAATGGAATGAAATGACATAAAATCAACCTCTCCATTCCTCATATATCCATGTTGAATAAAAGAACCCCCATTTGGGATAATTACCCCATGATCAAGTAAAATTATCTCTTACAACCCTAATAAAAAAACCCATGATTAGCCTCTATCATTGGTGATAGAGAATGGATGAAGAAAAAGGATGTAGTAAATATAAAATACAAGTCAGTTTATATTAATTACTCCAAATTTTAATGGTAATTTGAGGTAATAATGATAGGGAATGGTACATTGAAATTTCCTCTACTCATATTGTTGGTTGACTTAAAACAAGGAGACACCGAATAAATGGATCTACACCTATTAAATATAAAGAAAAAGAATGTTTGAAGAGTGATTCTCCTAGTTATTAGTGAAACCACTCATAAAAAGATGGTTCTACATCATTACTTATTTTATTCATAGAATAACCCATATTTATTTTGGCATAACATCCATATTCATTGATCTAGACAACCAAAAAACAGTCATTATCGCAATATCCCAATGTTTCCTGATGAAACTATATATTTTTTAATAGAGGCCCAATATTCCCCTCTCTCATGGTTTCATTCCCTATGATATAGGAAATAGTTCATCACTACATGTCATCAGAGAGTTACCAAACTATGTTCATGACAAGATTGGTCTCATGGAGCTAAAATAAAATGATGGGATATCTTGACCTCCATAATACATTCATCGAGCACGCGAAAAAATTAATAGGAATAAATCCATATCCAAAAAATAATAGTGGTGTTATAACCCTAGAAATACATATATAAATCACAATTAAAAATATATACCATTCTTTGTGATGAGTATTAATATTCCCTCTAAATAATATAACCTATAAGTATATGGTTCATTAAAGCATCCCCCTTATATAACTTCAATCCCCTTTATCATTAGTGTGATGTAAACCATTAATACCAACCCACCTAGGATAAAACTTTTCTACTAAATTATTATGTTCTACCCAATAATAGTGTGAATGATTCCATTGGGAAGCATTATACATCAAGGTCCAATATTCATCAAAAACTATGAAACCAACTCATCACCAAAACCAATACCAACATCTTTATTAACCACATTTTTCAACCATAACACATCAATGTTTCATTGATTAATATATCCATATTATCATGGTTCTCCACACAATACAAATCTTATCATAAAAGCTAAACACAACCCATGGTTTTCTAAACAATTGGGATTTCTTGTTGAGAATAAATTATTAGGGGTCCATCAACAAACATTATATGATTTCATTCACACTACATCCAATTCAATGTGAAAATTCAAATCAGACCTCCTATTGATGACCTTTCCAAAGAAATCTAAATCCCACATGCTGTAACATCATTACATATCCATAATCATGATTCCATAATTTTTTTAGTGAATCCCAATATCATATAAAATCCAAAGAAAATGTTTTTAATTGATCCTTGATGTAATTTCACAGTTCAATCCCCAGGAAATGATATCCACAATCACACTTCACTATTAACCAGATACATATTTCTAATATGACTCACCTAGGGATCACCCCAACTCAATTCCATTATGAATTCCAGTTAATGTACATAACTAACATCACATACGAATACCAAATCATATACCTACTATGAAACTAGAAAAAAGTTTATCTTCATTATCACTAGAATTCTTGTTCCATCTAAAATAATTACCAACTATAATTAGTGGATCCATGAAACTTCAAGTATAAAATACATACATCCACTAATGAGAAGAATCCAACCACCATATAATTGATTTTATCATCACTAAACTAACCCAAAAATATTATATTTTTGACCTATTATAAATCCATATAAAAACATAATGACAATATTTTATTTCCCTTATCATATCTGAAATTTATTAAAGAAATTGATTTTTTTACTTTTTTTGAATCTCTAGACATGTTATTCTCACCATCTGTCAACATTCCAAATTAAAATTGGATCACTAATGGATTTGTTTTTGATAATATTCATTTTTCAACCTAAATTTTTATATAATGTCTAAAAAATTATAAAATTCACTGGGATGTAAACTATGATGTCCAAGAAATAAAACAAACAGAAAAAATGATTGAAAAATAAATCAACAGTTAAAAATATTATTAATTTTAAATAAAAATTTTAGAAGAATATTATAATTTGAAGATAATTATTTCAAATTGATTAATGATAATATATTTTAATGATAACATATTAATAGATAATGATAACAGATAAAAATTAACGGAAATTTTAGGTGTCTAGTAAATAAAATCAATTATTGATGATATTACAAAAAATTAAATGATAAAAAATATTTTCCAAATATTATGTTCATTAGAATGAAATATAATGAGATGATTATTAATTTATTTTAATATTATTTGTATCAATTTATCAAGGAAACAAGTTGATATCAATTGAAAGATGATAAAAAAACAAAAATAAATTAATAAAAACCAATGAAATATTATTTTTCTACTCAATGTTTAGCAAGAAATAGTTTTATAATTTATGAAAAAAAATTAGATATGAATACAAGAAAAATAGGGAATAAGAATAATAAAATCAGTCACCCATTGATATTTTTATCTGGAACGAGATCTGGTAATTTCTGCTGGTCCAACCAAATTTCTAATTTGGATTTCCCTAGAGATTTATTTGTCTTTTTCTCATTTCATAATGAAGTAATACTATTAATTTGGGTTCAAAATATCTAATATTAAGAAAATAATATTACCAACATAAAATAGATCTTTAATCTTGAAAAAATATATGATTTATAAAAAAAGAAGGCGTTTATATATATATATCTATTAATATAACTCAAAACTGTTAGGTCCCCCTACCCCACAACAAAAACAAAACATTATCACCAATGTTGATTTCATAAGTAGATGTAAATTTAGAAAACATTTAAAGTTAAAATTGGTATACAATTTTGATATTCAAATGAATGTTCATGGGGTGTAATATAATTCCAATAACATGATGCCATCATTTGAGGATAGTAATTAACATTGAATTTAAACTATACATTCTTTTTTCATTTTTACTAAGACGCTTTAATATTCAATTTTTTCAAGATACAACATGTTAAATTTTGAATCCATTAATCAAAATATGTTAAAAATGGGAAACTACCCACACATACATAATTTTAATGGGTGATAAATGTTTAAAAAACAACACTATCAAATAAATATGAAGAAATATTCACAAAAAAAATATATTGAATGTAGAAAAAAAATCTCACATGATAGTGAGGTTTATAAACATTAATTAGTGTAAACACACTCTGTTATACATTGAAGAATAATCCCTGATTGGTATGTTGTATCACCTGTAGAATCAAATTTTGAACACAAGACTATGGAATCTATAGTTCATGAAAATATTCCAAAAATTAGGTTTTGTGGATATTTAATATAAAAATATGTAACTCGATTATCTTATTTGAAATGATAATTAGCGATACTCTACTATAAAAGTTGAATATTTATTCTAATGATGTACTTGTGTAGTATTTCAAAACCTCCCTTGAATAGAATAGAATCATTTTAACCATGGACTAAACATAATGATATTAATTATTAAAAAAATGAAAAAGATATCCACAATTTTCCTCCCAAGTTATTCTAAATTTTTACTCTTTATCCAAATATAATGTATTATAAATATTTAGGGAAATGGATTACAAACAATACATTTTGATTCCCCTCAATTTAATGCTTACTTATTTGCTAATTAACTATTAATAGCCAATTCTCATCACTGACCAAGTCAATAGCTCAAATGTCCAACAATCAATGGATGATTAATGATCTATAAAACACATAATTAAGTCTCATATGAATGAAATAAAACTCTTGAATTATTGAAAAAAAAACCATTTTCCAAAGTTAAAATCATTATTTTGGATGATGTAATCCTGAAATGATGTAATCCACTAATTTTAAATTCATTAATTTTCATACGAATCCCTCCTAAAAACATTAGTCTCACTCAAATATTATAATCCCCTCCCACAATTAGTTTTATAGTAATGATTCAGGGCCTTTAGAACCCAAATATTTTTGTCCTAAAACTCATAATATATGAGAAAATATTTGCTGAAAATAACTCTATAAAGAGGAATTCCGATGCGAGTTTTAAAAGTAGTTATATAGGCCAACAAAACATTATCATGTATTGAATTCCAGTCATTCCTGGAACTAGACACTTTTTTTATAAAACATGTATCAAAAGTCTATTCAAAATACTTACATTAACACTAGGCTTTAGATGGTATGAAGTTACAGTTCTACGAGGTTATCAATATTTTTCAATTTGTTATTTGAACATAAAATTTCGAAAGTGCGTTACTGATGTGCCCAATTTTTGTATAAATTTTCATACATTACATTTATTATAAAAAATGTTTACAGGAGATATATGTTGATTTATAGAAAGAATGCATTATTTTGGTTTTCATGATTATTTTATGTCTTTCCAACCAAAGTCACAAATCAGGAATGATCAGAACAAAAGTTAATTTATACAAGACATGTACTCCAATTCAAAAAGAGTGTTAACATAGCTAGAAAAAATTTGGCTAGACTAAGTACAAGTATCCAGTCAGATATTACACACTGTGTACTTTAATTTACACACCATGTAATAAATTATAGAAGTAGTTGGCAGTTGAAGACGATACTACATGACTTGTGGGGTGATGGTACACACGTTGTACTCCCACTAACCGACCGGTGATGCCATAAAATTCAAGTAGCGGTGCACAGATCACCTACTGGTGGAGAAAAAAAGGAAAAGAAGAGTTGTAATTTTTACATGGTTTGTAAATTATGTTACTAGATGGGTAGTTTTAAATTCTACAAATAAATTGGAAGTCCCTCATTGTTTTGGGGGATATCCATGGAGGAGGTGTTGTTGCTCTACTATCCAATACTCCCTCTGGTCCATTTCTTGTTTTCCTATTCTGTTTTTCCTTATGTTCTAGTGTAATTATTCCCTTCCCCTTTATTCCTCTCATATTTGTGGTAGGGATTGAGCTTCAGCTTAATCCACACACTGATACCTTGTTCATAAGTGGATACTTTCTTCATATTGGGGGTTGTAACAATTATTCTGGTTTGATAATTGTTTAAATCATGAATTGTTCATTTTATTATGAATTATTTTTTACAACTCCATTAATCAACATAATTCCAACACAACAATTTGTACTATATCATTCAAATAATGATACTAATTGTTAAAACTAAAGGATATGTAGTGGAAGAACCCATGTTAGTTTGAGGAACCTGTTTCAACTGTTTTTGTATTATATCATTAATATGTAATAAAATTTTCAATTATCGGACTAAGGAATTAGATTTAAAATACACAATAACTTGTTATGAGACACAAATACTGCAAAAAAATTTAATAACTTTGGTAATTTAATTTATTCTATATTCTAAAATACTAAAAACGAAATTCTAAAAAAACCTAATCAGAATTGAAAACCCGATGCATTTGTATTATGTTTGTTCTCTTCGTCTTTTAATTTAATGTTAATTATATCAAATCATTTCACCAGTAAAACTATTCACTTCACCATTTAGGGTTTTTAAAGCCAACCATGATTCAAAAAATAAATTGTTTTTTCAAATCCTACTTCCTCGATGGATAGACCGCCACTACAACTAGCCACAAAGTAGTTTGTTCATATGGGAACATCAAAATTTTAAATTTGGGATTCCTCCTTCAATAGGAGCAGTTCCATATTTTAGTTCCATTTCCAGGGAAATTGGAAGTGGCAGTGTGAGCCTGGGTTATGGTTGGTTTACCCAAAAATAATTAACTTTTTCATTTATTTTCATTATTCTTTTTTTCTTGGGCCCTTGACCCCACATCCATATTGATTATTATATGACTATGGAGTGGTACAATCCACTTCGAGATGTTTTTTTTCATTACGATCTAGAGTATTCATATCCATTCCTAGAAGAAAACTATCCACACTCGGATGAAGAGTTCCAATATGAGGATAATCCATGAACATTCATCACCACCACCCTTATATTTTTCACATTCGAACCAACATTTAGGTAATACAAAAAGTTTATTATAAAAAATGGATGCTTTTAACACATGCCATTTTGGCCAAACTAAAAGGATTGGATGACATGAAAATATGACAGAATAGGTATCCCAAATAATTTTCAATTTTGATTCTCTAGTTGAGTTTGAGGATGGGTGTTCTTATTTTGATTCAACTGAGGAGACATACACTAATGTGGGCCCTCCGACCAGGCATTAAAATTTCAGAAATAATTCTTCAAAACTAAAATTTTGAATATGGGCACACATCAGGTAACAATTATACTTAATTTGATCACTCATTTATTTCTAATCCCTCAGTTGGTTACGTACCTATTCTAAATGATTCCTATGATTATCTTCAGGTATTTGTAATATCAATTAAGTAACCTCCAGAGGTGTTTAATGTACCAAATCAATCCAATAACAAAATATACCATCGAATTATGCTGGCCATAGAGCAGTGCTACTATACACCACTGCCCAGACCACCTAATGGTCAAGAATCAAGGAAAAAATATGAGGGTGCTAGAAATATGTAGTGGTAGACATTTGGAAAGACAAAACTGCCTTCAGATTTTATGTATGTCACTTTGAATCAGGTCGATCCAAACACCTAAAAGAAATGCGCTTGCTTGGAGGCAACATAGTTATTCCATTTTCACATCTGCATCTCTTTTCTATTTTTAATGAACACATGAAATATACATCTAATAAACATGTCGTTTACTTCTTTATCTTCCATCCAGTGTAGAAATAAGATCAAAATGACAACACACACTGTGTATCTCTTATCACACAACATATAATTTTATTTTTAATGTTTTTTTTAAGTGATCTTTTAGTATAATTAAATATTAATTTAGATAATAAATACAAATGAGGATGATACCAGTAGAAATGTCTCTGGTGTTTATCTATCCATAAGCAGCTCAAATAGCTCTCCACCTTCGTTCAATACAGGGATCATTTTTATGAACATATTTTTTAATTGAACTACATGTGAAATGTTTTCCTATATAAAATTAAAATTTTTCAAATTAAAAGAAAACCCATGTTGGTGTTGGTTCAATTGGAAAGATCATAACCCCTAGATCCAAAAGGAGTGAGTTTGATTCCTAATCACCAACCCAGTCCCATAATTTTTCAGTTAAATAAAACATAAAATCATGCATTTCAATACACATTTTGTGAGTCATGTTTTCATAATTACGTAAAATGTTTTCCAAAATATGAAATCACATGTTGGCGAAGTGGGGTGATTAGAAAATTTATCTCCCAAGGTACAAAGAACCCTGGTTCACACTCAACTAACTTGTCTAGTTCATCAAAATCATTAGAAAATTAAAACCACATACCATGAATTTTTCTTTTTCACTTGTAGTACCGCACCTATAAATTAAAGATTAAAATTAAATAAAAATATGCAGTACTACAACTTTCATTCGACTGGTTTAGGGAATACGTTTGTATCGGCCGATCACTGGTTTGAATCGTTCCCCAAGAACCAAACCGAAGGTTATAGTTAACTTTTTCAAATTTTATAAAAAAACGGCAAGTTTTGATATGATATATTGTATGTATAGGTTTTTTTTGAAAATGAAATATATTTTTTAAAAATATTTAATTTTAAAATTATAAATAATTACGATTATATAGCATACGATAATATTAAAAAAACACATTCACTATGTTTGGAACTTCTACAGGCCATTTGTTTCGACTAAAAATTTTTGGAACCCAACCCACTAACATCACAAGTCACAAGCCTCCCCCTTCGTGTATTCTTCCCCCCTACGGATTCTACCATATTCCATTGACCCCTCCTCCTTGAATCATTTATTTCTATTCATTTTTATCTGCAATTTCACATAAACATCGATCCACATTCATGGAATGTAATTTGACACCATCTATTTCAGGGTTTTCAGAGCATTTAGGGTTATTTGAGATTTGACCGACATTTTGGTTTTCCAACACTATACATAAGGTCAATGAGAAACAAACGCCATGCATTATAGGTACACAGCAACACAATATGTACTAATAATTTTTTAAAACACATGTCATGCCTCTTAATTACATGGCATGTACAATGTCGTTGTCCTCCTTTAGGAGTTACCGGTTTATTATGCCACATAGATCCAATCCCATGTCTCAACAAACAGCGTGTATGTTCGGATCACAATATGTGTCATGTTCATTATGTGTTGTCTGTGTGTAGGGATTACATGGTTTGTATTCCATGTTCTCACACATGCTATGTTGTGCCCACACATGATGTGTACATTATTATTCGGACCATTGGATCCAATTCTGTGTATAAGAACTCATAGAAGCTGCACTCCATGTTATAGCCCACAAAATGTACCCAATCTTACACACCTAGTATTTGTTATTTCCAAAACACATTCCCACTCAGCTTGTCTGTCCAGAGTACATGATTCCCTCACCCAATCAAAATACCAGTAACACCTTCTCCTCCATCCACTCCTTAGCCTACCACTAGATCCACAATTGGATGCACTAGACACATAGTCAGTTCTCTTATCCAATAGCGGCCAAATTACTAAAAATATTGATGCCTACTTGGATGAGCCAATAAAGCCTCCCATTCAACAACCATTCCCTTTTCCATAACCTAATATTACTTCTTCTTTGGTGATGGATGTACCCACTATTTCCACCAATGAGAGAACAGATCCTTGTCTTCACTTTTCTACTACCATTAATCTTCCTCTATGAGATCACCCTTTTACTGATGATTCCTCTTTGAAGGACACACCGTGATATGGGTTTTCAATCATATATCTTTATATATATATATATATATATTATTTATTCAATTCTTGGTATGTGATGTATATTTACATGCTTTATTATCATTCCATTCGTCGATAATCAGAGGTCCATTGGTGTCTTATGGGCATCCCTTTTCAACTTCTTCCCATCATATTGAGCTCGCCACGAGGGGAGTTTATTTTCGTGTGACTTTTTATTATTATATTTTTTATTAATTATATAATTTAATTCACTCATCCTAGACCAATGGTAATTTTTCTACATCATCTTATAATCCTTGGTGTTTCAATTAAGGGACCATGTGAAATTTTACGTGCAGGGCAACATTTTCAACTATAATAGTCTTTTCCCTTGAACTGATCCAGGTGACATCATTAAGAAATAAAATATATTAAACAATTGAAATTTTTTGATTAATTAAACTTATAAATAGTAAAGGTATAAAATATATTTTTAAAATTTATAGGCTTATAATAAATTTCAAATTATTTTTAAATGATTTCTAGTATAGATTACATACTGATTTAAATTCATGATCATATACATCTAATAGACTGCTTATTTTTTTGTAAATGTCATGAACTAATTGACCTTTTATTTATTCTCAATTCTGAGAGGTATTCTATGTCTTTTTGACACATTATTTCACATTGTCTCTTTTTTGAGAGATTCTTGTGATATGCATAACTACTAAAACATTTGAGTCTTTCCCTTCAAAACATGAATATTATAAATCACTTTAAATTAATTGAGGCATTTGATTATTTTTATTCTCATTTGACCTTGACAACTACCATAATTTGGATCTGCATAATACCCTTAGAAACGATGAACATACATGATATGAAGCCACATTACTAACCTATTTACAATTCATACCATATTTATGTTATAATATCGCATGATTATTCACCCGAGCTTTAGAGATGGATTTTTGGCTATTCATGGTATATTTTGGGGAGAATCCATGAAATTATGTATGGGGGATCGTGTGTCCTCTTCATTTTGGAAGAAGGGTTCCTAATCCATTATTCATCGTATTCTTTTAGGGACCAATATATGAATAGAAATATTGAATTTTTTTAAATAGTAACTATATTGACACATTACACATTATTAATGTTTTATGGAATCATATTGGAATGAGAATTTCATAGTGATGATACCCTTGGATAGACCATTATCTGGGAGGCATTTTCCTGGAGCATTAAATCTAAATAGCATGAAATTTTATTTTATAATTCAACCTCCTTTTTTCAAGCCTCTATGTTTATTTTTCACATCATTTTCGTGCTACTAGAAGCCTTAGAATCATTTGAAAATTATTGAAGGAACTTTATATTTTTTTGTGATTTTATTTATACTTTATAGAATGATTATAATTTAAAAACTAAGGATAAAGTTCCTATACATGATATTGAGTATAACTATTATAAAATAGTATTGAGTGATGAGTTTGGACCCTTCTAGTAAGGAAATAATCATTTGAAATATCTAGATATGAAAAGGTAAAAAATGTGGATGAATGTGGATGAAAATATTTAATCATATTATTGAGGTGGGATGATTATAATTTATTTTGAGTTGAAATATGTTTTCTACCATTTAAAATCCTTTATTATTGATATAGTATTTATAGGTGTATTTAGTTGAATTCTTCCCTTTTATGAGTGTGGATTTTGTTGACTAGATGATAAGATTTTTCTTGAGGGAAATCAAATAGATATTTGTGGGTGAGTGTGATGTGCCCAATTTGTGTATACATTTTCATACATTCTATTGATTATAAAAACTTTTTTTCACAAGATATATGTTTTTTTGTAGATGAAATTATTTATTTCGGTGTTCAGGGTGATTTACAAGTGTTTCCCAACCAATGTCAAAAATAGGGAATGATCATAACCAACATTCATTTATATATTTTGTTTAATTCCATAAACACACCATGTAAACATGGTCAATCATGGATCAACTAGACCGAGTACATAATAATGTATCCCGCAAGATATTGAATGTCATGTAGATCACTTTACACGATGATTCCACCCTTACATTAGACGATGGTGGATAAATACAAGACTGCATACCATGTGGGGAAGTGCTACATGTCATGTACTCCCAACAACTTACTGTCGATTCCTTCAAAGTCAAGGAGTGGTGCGTTTCTCACCTACCATGTGATAAAATAAGGATAATTAGAGTTTTATTTTGTATGTGGTGTTTAATTTTTGATACACACCATATAGATTATAATTATATAAAGAAGAGGGTAGACCCTCCTTTTTCAAGGGGATGTCCAAGGTGGATGGGCTACCTCTCTGCTATCCGAGCCTCCAATAGATCCATTTGTATTTATTCAAATCTGTTTTAGTTCGTATTATAGTGTAATTCTTCCATTCCCATTTCTTCCACTCATATCAATTGTATGGATTCACCTTCAGAACAATCCACACAATGTGACTGTTTCCTCTGGAAATGGGGATGACTTCGTTGATTGAATGTTCAAACACTCCAATCAGTTTCTAACGGGCTTTTTCTTAGAACCAGATCCATCCAATGATTCCATATCCATTTGGACCTACATTCCAAAGGTAGGTGCTCGTTAGTTGTGGACTGATGAGGATTAGGAATTTTCATTGGTCGAGGGGATGAGAGGTCAGACTCATCACACCTTTTTTAGGGAAATTATAGTCTACTCTAGGACTCTCTTTATAGAATTATGTTATGTTCGTGAATCCTTATTACATTACCAAGTATAAAATGAGCTTTCCATTAGATATGAAAATCAATGATTGATATGTAGGAAATTATTATAATCTTTTATATGTATTATTGGTTCTTCATTGATAGAGATTCATCTGTATTTGCTAGGGATTCTTAGTCAATGGAATCCTACAATATATAAATGTCTCTTGGTCATTATGATGACCATACTGGTTTTAAAGCCACTCAGTGGGGGCACTTAAAGTTTATTGTCATTCCTAAAGACATGGATTATTTCAGATTTGGGATCGTACCCACAGATGGGCTACCTATATATCCTTTATTTAGAAAAGTAATTAGAACCCACATTGTTCGAGTAAGAGAGTATGATGTTTATGCATGATTGATGGGTCAATAAAAGATATCATGATTACTTTGACACTCTAAGATCACGTGAGTCATGCTCGGTGTGAGAAACAAGAGGTATTTGTGAAACTAGACAATTTGTGCCATGAATGATGCAATGATGTGGGGATTATGTATGTATGACTGCCCAAAATAAATGAAGATTAAGATTTACTTTAGGGATGAAATCAAGGAACATCATCCATAATGGTATATGTACTTTATGTATATTTGGATACTCTAATCATGGGTCTTACTCCTAAGGAATATTCCCAAATTAGGATGGGACTTATGATTGGGTTTTACTCATGAGAAGGAAGCCCAGATCAACAGTAAATTAAGACTGGTAAAGAGAAAATAAGACTGTGGATTACTCCTAAGAAGGAGGCCCAGGTTAAAGGAATTTGAAAAATTAAGGGACTTGGGGAATACTCCTAAGGAGGATGCCCATATTTGCAGACTTTGAGATTTGGGGCTTATTCCTGATTAGGAAGCCCAGGTTAAGCGAAGCATGGTTGGGGATTACTCCTGAGGAGGATGCCCATATTAGGGAACTTGGAGAATGGGGATTACTCCAGAAAAGGAAGACCAGGTTAAGGGAATTATGACTGGGGTGTAATCCTAAGGAGGATACCCAGATTAATGAGGACATGGGCTTAATCCTATTGAGTATTCCCAAATTAATGAGAATTTGAACTGGGGCTTACTCTTGAAACGAAGGCCCAGGTTAAGGATTATCTCATCTTAAAGTATGAGGTTGAATGAATGAAATCTCTAACCTTAGTGACATGAGGATATGTAAATCACTATGTTTTAAGAGATGTTCCACAGAATTCCTTTTAGATAAGGAATCCAACAATGAAATCATTCCATGAATGGATTTGGAGAGTGTTATTAATTTTTAATCCTGAAGAGGAGAGGTGGATAGGTGTAAGAGGGGTGAAATGGGCAGGAAGGGCACCCAAAAAGAGAGGGGCACACAAGTACTGTGTGGGCGCACAAGTCCTGGTCGCGCAAGTGTACCTTCATGACACATGGGTACTAGCGCGACAACCAATCTGTAGGGTAGAACTCGGGTGAGGCATGGTTCAAGCCCTTAATACTACCCCTAGAGACTTCTAGAAGAGGGGCACGCAAGTTATGTGGAAGTGGTAAGGCGAATCGCAAGTGTGTCCATTTCCCTTAAGGACTGGCCACCCAAGCGTGCAAGTGCTGATAAGTTTCAACACATAGGCCTTCCTCCCCCTCTTCAGATCTTCCGTTCTAGGTAAGAAATTACCTCAGAAGTGTTTGGAAGCATTGATAAGAGACTAGGGTGTCGGGAGCTCAAATCTGAGGTTCTGGAATTTTTCGTACTTTAAAATGGGGGTCCCACAGGGGTATTTATAGGCTAGAGAGACCCTGGGAGAAATTTCAAAGAGGCGTGCAAGTCACCTGCACGACCACTGGGCATCGCGCAAGTACACTTGCGTGACCTTGGTGGAACATGCGCGACCCTAGTGTAAATTACTCCTTGTTTATTTCTTTGTCGATTTTTGATGTTTTATTCAAAGGATGAATCACTTTATGCTAAGGAATTTCCCTTTCTATTCATTTCGACACTGTGATGGAAAGGAGCATCAACAATAGACCCCCCTCAGAGTTGGATCTGAAAGAAATGAAAATTTGACTCTTGGGAAAAGAATAAAACCAAAGGAAAGGCGACGCACAAGTGTTGAGCGCGTAGTGGGTGGCGCACAAGTGTTGAACCGTGCAGGCATCGACACGCAAGGGTGTAGCCTGACCTATAAATACGCAGTAATTCTCGCGCAAAGCTACCAGATTTCAAATTTTCAAGCTCTCACCACGCAAGTCACCTTCACCGCACATGTTACTTGTTTTCCACTGTTTCACTACTATCACGCTGCTATAATGGTAATAGGACTTCTGTGGTGATACTTGCATGCCAAAAAACACGCACGACACATCAACACTTGTTTGTGAAGATTAAATGCCTCCCAAGAGAATCAGAATAGCTAATGAACTGGATAGCAAGTAGATTGATGACATGATGAACATTGTTGGCAATTATTACTATGATATCTGCGACAACACTCTTCTAGATTTGGCTAAGTACTTGAAGAAATATCATCTTAATATCACACAAAGCATCTACCTTCCTTTATATGGTCATGGTCATCTACAAGGAGTAAATGTTCTAGATGCAAAGAACTATATTCCTGAGATGCAGCTGCACTGCCACTCCTCTATTTCGGTTAGGTTGTTAATTAAGATAAACAACACTGGTGTGAACATTAAAATTTTTCTTGCATTCCATTTCCTTGCAGATATGAAAATGGAAAACCCATGGGCTGAAATTTTTTCCACTGTCGGTTGGTGGAGAGAAGACAAACATGGCATTAGAACAATATCTAAAAAGAGTACTCTCTCCAAATAGATCTTTACTTCCAATGCTTCATTCTCAAATCCATGTATCCATATTCCATGTCTCTTGGATAGAAACAGAGTCACTATTTGATCTGCATAAAAATTTCTCAAACCACAGCCATGAACATTGTTTTACAATTGTTCCAAGAAGAGCTGGTTTTACTGCATCTCTTATTGTATTCATTTTAATGAATGAATTCTTGGTAGCTGTTGATGAAGGTCGGGATGCCATAAATAAAATGAAGAGTTTTGTTGAAAGCCTTTTTTAATTCCTGAAAAAGAGAAAAGACCCCAGTCTGTGGATGTCCTTCTAACTCTTGTGCATCAATGAAAAACACTTTCATCTTCAATCATTTGTGCATGCCTTCTTTTGCTACCTGCTTTAAATTTACATATTCCAGTGGGCATAGTAAGAAATGTTTGATTTTTACTAGGATTGTTATAAATAAACCTACAATGTTTGAATCATTTAATTTCTCAATATTTCCTAAATCTCAAAAAATGTCTGTTTAGTGAGATGCAACTTAAATTTTGTTCAGAGTTCCCCTATCTTTTGTGGGCAGTTTAATGTCATGCACATCAGACATAAAAAGTATAATTTTTATGGTCGAAATAGCTTTGATCGAATAGATTAAAATTGACTTAATTCCTTGACAATTTATCTAAAAACATATTACCACACTCAATTATAAAGGAAAACATGTAAACTATGACTTAATAAATTTTGAATCTGATGAATGACACAAAAAGGGATAAAAGTCATTAGAATAAGTAGTTCCCAAGAATGAAGTTACCATTATTTAAAAAACCTATTAGGGGGTTGAATTATGCAGGGCCACCTAAGGGCATTGGCTGCATAGTCAAATAATAGAATCTTTTGGCTGAAAAGTCTATTATGTAGACTGTTTATGCAAGGCCGCCTAAGGGCACATGCTGCATAGTCAGGCAAAAGAACTCTCAGAAATTTACTTCTCTACTGCTAAAAATCCAGAGGAAGTTTATGGGGATTCAAATTTTCCAAAGCATAGAGTTTGCTGTATGGAGAGAGGTACTTGAATATGGGGAAGATATTTCCAAACAATGTTGTCTAAGAATTGGATTAATGTCACTCCTACGAAGGTCTGACCCAAACGTAGGGAAGGGAAATATAAACATTTGACATGAATACTTTAAGATCATGAAAAAGAGTATGGTACAGATATGTTATGGATGACCATTTTTCTGTAGATCCATACATATCGTCATTAACATAAGTAAGGAAAAAAGTGATTTTCTTCCCAAGAATGAAGTTACCACTATTTTGACAAACCCGTTAGGGGATTGAATTGTGTCGGGCCACCTAAGGGCATTAGCTGCATAGTCAAATAATAGAATCTTTTCGCTGACACATCTGTTATATAGATCGTTTATGCAAGGCCGCCTATGGGCACATGCTTCATGGTCAGGGAAAAGAATTCTTAGAAATTGGAAATTTTGTTACCAGAAGTCAAGAAAAGGGTTATGAAGATCTAGAAGTATTTAAGACTAGGATTATGACACATAAAGGTGGGTATTGTCTTATGTATGCAGAGATACACAGATCAATGCTAACCATAATCATGTTATTATTGGATCCTGATTTGAAATATTGGACTTCATTATGTATCCCATAAGGATGGGAATCAATCCATACGTAGTTCATGAAATGCAGTTTAACGTCATGTGTGACAAAAGTGTGGGAGTTCTTAGTTTAGGGTCATAGAACTCGGACCATTATAAGAAATACACAATGTGTGTTTTCATGAGGAATTTTCAGCGAGGGGAATGAAAGTGGAATTTGGGGTTAGGCCCAACGACTTGGGGATGGATTCAAGGGATAATCGAATGTTCCTAGATATCCCATAAGGATGGGAATGAAGCCCATGTAGTTCTAGGAATACCCTCTGTATAGATTTGGTTTGTACATGTGAAGGGTGAAAAGGGGACATTAGTGAAATGATGGTTTGACCCCAGATAAAACATTCAGGCATTACCATGTATGCACAGAGTCTTTGAAATATAACATGATTGAAAATCAATGTAAATAATGATTCCATATCAGGTGAGAGTATCAAAGAATGTTGTAGTTTATTTTCATACATGATAAAAGTGTTATATATTTTAACGTCGTATAGCAAGGATTAAGGTGAAACAGTGTTAAGATATTGATTCTAGGGATGGTTTCATGAATCAACATCATATGAGATGGAGGTGAACCGATGTGAAGAAATTGGTTTTGGGCTTGAACCGTGGGAGGTTGCCTACGTACCTAACCTCGAAGGCAAGGATCAAAGTCTGTGTAGTTCAATTAAAGAATGAATTATTGATCAAGTTGTTCTTGGGGACAATGACCTAAAAAAATGGTGTTGGGACTTTCACATGGTTATCGGCCCAGAGAGGGTGTTATGGTTGAAGTTTTCTCTAAGCTCACGTGAGTCATACTTGGTGTGAGAAACAAGAGGTATCAATAAACCTAAAGATGCAGAGTTTAATGTCATGTAGGAAATTTGAAGGAACTATGTAGTTTAATGTCTTGCAACTAGGACTATTGATGATGCACAGTTTAGTTTCATATAGCAGGGAAAAAATACAGTTTAACATCATGTAGGACATATTAAGGGATTCATGTACAGTTTAGCATCATATAGTTAGGAGGATGGGTACAATACAATTTAATTTAATGTTGGACAAAAAAGGGGACTGTGCAGTATAACGTCATCCAGTGAGGACAAATGAGGACACAGTTTAATGTCATGTTGGACGTATTAGGGTCTTTTTCATAGTTTAACATCATGTTGGATGAAAAAGGGATGATACATTTTAGCGTCATGTTGGAAGAAAGTATGAATAGTTTAAAGTCATATACATGGACCATTGGTTATGCAATTTAACATCTTGCGGGATGTAAGGGACTTCGGTACAGTTTAACATCATGTCGTTAGGACATCACAGTTTGACGTCATGTTGCACGTAAGTGCCAATAGTTTAAAGTTGTGTGAATGGACCCTTTGTTATGTAGTTTAACCTCTTGCTGGACGAAAGGAATAGAAATAGTTTAAGGTCAAATTCATGGACCGTTGGTGTATTTTGTGTTTATACAAAATATTTCTTCAGAAATATGGAATTGGTTGGAGTAGTGATGAGTTCTCATTCCAATTAGATAAAAGAATAAGCTCCATTGGAGTAGACCTTATGTATTGAATAAGGTCTTTCCCATTTTGGCTGAAGCTTGGGAGGTTTGTTTCCTGGTATCATTGGATTTCTGAGAACAAATATCAATTCTCCCTGAACGAATGAATGAAGATGAACTATTTTCATGAATGCATGTTCTATTCGATTCTGATAGACTTCCAAGAGGTGCAGGGTGCACAATATTTTCTCATATTTCTGTTCCAATTAATCCAATCACTTTTGAGATTGTTCATCTGTAGATGACTGATCATAAATGGATACTCTGAGTGAGGGTAGTTGAACCTCAATTGGCAATACTCTTTCCGTTCCATATACCAATGAATATGGAGTTGACAGCATTGTAGTGCGGGTGGTGGTCCGATATGCCCATAAAGCATGAAAGAGTTTATCAGGCCCAAATTTCTTATATTTATCCACCATCTTTTGCAGTATATTTGATAGAGCCTTGTTGAAAGCCTCTATCTGGCCATTGGCCACTACATGATACCGAGAGGAATGATTGAATTTAATGTTGTATTCTTGATACAACTTCCTCACCTAGGATGAATAGAAGTTTGTGCCATTGTCTGTCAATATGGTATGAGGGACACTAAATTTGGTAATGATGTTAGACTTGATGATGCTAACAATGAATTTAGAACTGACTTCTTTGAGGGGTATTTCCTCTGCCCATTTGGAAAAGAAGTCATTATCAGTAAGAATATACTTCAACTGCTTGGATGTATACGAAGGATATGGTCCAACTACATCCATTCCCAATGTGGAAAATGGCCATGAGTATTTAGTTCTATGAATAAACTCTGGGGGTTGATGAATGAATTTGGCATGTACTTGGCATGAATTACATTTCTTTGTGAAATAAAAACAATCATATATCATTAGAGGCCAAAAGTATCCAAGCCTTCGAATATTATCTGATATTCTGTGTCCAGACTAGTGGGAACCACAAAATATTGTATGCACTTCTTTCATGACAACCATTGTCTCTTCACCATCAATGCATCTGAATAGAACTCCCTCAAAACCATTCTTGTATAGAATTTTCTCTGGGTGATATTGGCTATCATAAAGAGTGAAATTGACCACACCTCTCCAGACTTGTTCTTTTCTGGCTCTATCAGGTGGAGGTGTTCCATTTTGAAGGTATTCCTAGATATGAGTCATCCATCCTATATTATGACCGTATGGCTCAGATATGGGACAAATTTCATTGATTTCCTCTGTTCTAGATTTAATATAATGTGAAATTATATGACGATGCTAAATACTGATGGTTGTCTCGTCCCGGTTTGGAACTTCCAGAGCTGTAGCTATATTATGCAATGTATCAACTTGTGAAATGTATGATCTTGGGACATAAAAAATGTTGGTTCTGAAGGAAACTCCACCATTAAATCTCGAACGTAATCATACGAATGGAATAGTTCGTATTTTTTGATTGCTTAATACCCATTGAAATGTTTGATTACCAGGTCTAAATCACCTTTCACCTTTAAGTGATTCACTTATGCTTGATGTGCCAACTCCAAGCCTACGATGAGAGGTAGGTATTCCACTTCATTATTTTTACTGCCTCCCAACAATGAAATGGAATAGGGTAACACCGCCTTTTCTGAATAAATGAGCACAGATCCTAACCCAAGTTTGTTGAATTTATGATTTTCCATTTTCCTCACTGTTGGACTTCTGGAAGCAACATCGAAGTACATTTCCCATGTTTGAAATCTTTCTTGAATTGAGAAGACTTCCTCATCCGGGAGTTCAATATATTAAGATGTATCTTCCACTGAAAGGTGTTCATCAAGGAATTCAGCCAATTCTTGGCCCTTTATTGCTTTCTAAGACACATACTGAATGTCAAATTGCTGCAAAATAACTGCCCACCTTGCCAGACATCCTGTAAGCATTGGACGACTATGGATGAATTTGAGTGGGTTATTATGAGATACCAATTGGACCTCGTGATGTTTCCGGTAGTGTCTCAACTTCTGAACTACAAGGATTAATGCTAGGTTTCACTTCTCAATACATGAATATCGGGTTTCTGCTTCAAACATAGTCTGACTGAGATTGTAGAGGCTGTTTTCATTCCCAGCATCATTCTTCTGAGCAAGAAAGGCACCCAATGATCACTCTAAACCTGTCACATAAAGTATAAGTGGACTTCCTTCAATAGTTGGCATTAACACCGATGGACTCAAGAGATATTTCTTGAGAATATAGAACGCTTCTTGACATTCTTCAGTCCACCGGTAAGTGACTCCCTTCTTCATCAATTTGGTGAAGGGTAAACTCTTTCCTGCCAAATTGGTGATGAAACACCGAATATAGGACAAGTGAACTTGAAGTCCTCCCAATTATTTTAAATTTCGATTAGGTGACATACCAAGGATTGTATTTTTCTTCTTAGGATCGACTTCGATACCACGATGGCATACAAAAATGTCAACAAATTTTCCTGAGGTTACCCCAAAAGCACATTTTAAGGGGATCATCTTCAAATTATGTTGCCGAAGTTTGTGGAATATGATTTCCAAATCATCCATGTGATTAGACCGTTGTTTAAATTTAACCCCCAAATCATCCACATAACATTCAACAAAATTCCCTAAAAAGGGTTTTAAGATATGATGCATGGAATGATGATATGTTACACATGTATTGTTTAAGAAAAAGGGCATTACCTGATATCAAAACACAACCTGAGGGGATGTGAAAGCTATATATTCCTAATCTTCTAGATCCATTCGTATTTGATTATTCTAGAATAACCATCCATGAAGGAAAGTGCTTCATAGCCAGCTGTTTCATCAATCAAGAGTTCTGTAATCGGAACTGGAAAGTCATCCTTAGGACAATGCCGATTAAGATCTCTGAAATCAATGAAAAATCTAATTTTCCCATTCTTATTTTTCACTGAGACAATATTTTCCAACCACATGAGATATTGAACTTCTTTGATGAAGTAATCTTTGATGACCTTATCCACTTCAGATTCAATTTTGGAGGCATAGGTTGGGTGCGTTCTTCTAGCGGCTTGTTTGAATCCTCGATGTTCTTCTGGAAAAACCAAATGATGAGTGGCAACATCAGGATCAAGCCTTGGAATATCTTTATAGTTCAAAGAAAATATATCTTGATTTTTCATTAGAAAGGAAATATACATCTCTTGATGTTCAAGATTCATGGAAGCACTAATTAAAGTGGGCTGTGGATCTTCTTTTGTACCCAGATTTATTTCTCTATGTTCATCCACGAGGGTAGAGATACCCTATTCAAATACCGAAGGAGCATCCCTGATATCTTCTTCTTTTTCTTCAACACATGTTATATATTCTTTTTCTACTTGCATACTAGATGATGAAGTAGAATTTTCATGATCAGAAGAGATGTTAAAATTTGAACATCTTAAAGAATAAGCTTCCATTTCTGACCCAATTGATGATTAAGGGTCTTCCTTGGGTAATAAAGAGAAGATGATGGATTGAGAATCGACATCATCATTTACCTCTGACATTACTATAACCTTCTCTGACCTGATTGGCGATGTTTAGACTTTCTGAATTTCAGTAGATGAAATGAAGACTTCCCCATTTGAGATTTCATCATTGCTTAGTGAATCACCAATTTCTCCCATGTTGTCTGGCTTGATTTCTGTAATTAGCATTATGGAAGTCTCCATAAGAGTATTTTTATTTGAGTCTATCCTGTCAATCTGACTGATAGTCATTACATAATCTGTACTCACATGCATAAATGGGTTTACTGGATTCTTTTCCAAACCATATGGAGCATTAACATTAGTAATATCCCTTGTTGTGGATTCCTCCTTCCCCATTATGTGATAGAATTCTGCCTCAATGTATTGAGATTCACATGTCTTGAACGGGGATTTATCACCATATAATGTCCAATTTGACCATCAAAACTATATTTGAGACATTGATGGTATGATGAAGGGATAGTCGCATACTGATAGAGCTAATATTTTAAATATTTTTAATGTCTATTTAAATGATTTAAACCTCCCTAAATTTACAAATTTGATCTTATTTGTAACAATTTTGGATTTAGAGTGTGTTTTGGGATAAAAGGTTTAAATTGCATAATTATGGATTTTTAACAGATTTTTATTAGAGTGGTATTTTGGTTATTTATCAGAAAATACTTTTCCATATCTTATGATTCGAATTTATATGGAATACTTATTTTATTTCCATAATCTTTGTCTTTAGGCCTAGGAAAATATTCACGCATCTTGATGCCCAAAAAAATCAATGAAGTTGACAATTTGTCCAGGTGGACTGCTTTGACCCTACATTGGTAATGTAAACAAATTTCCAACTAAACAACCCCAAATGAGGCTATTCCATGTGGATATGACAGAGGACTCCCATACGCATCTCCACAATGAATTTCAAGCCGTTTGGAATCCTTTTTGATGCACGTTGAGTGATAGAAGTTTGAAGGAAACTTCCAGGAAGCTTCATCCAGAGAAAGCGATTTTCAATAGAAAAATCATAACTCCTTCAATACATTTCCAATTAATCTGAACATTGGAGGGTGGATGGATAACACGTTTATGGACAATATTTATGAAGAGGTCCATGTGTGAATCGGCCAATTAATGGGTTGAAAATGCAACAATGTTTTGATGTTGAAATCTCCCTATAAAAGGGGAGGAGCTCCTACCTCTAAATGACAATCCATTCTTCACCACACCATCCGTCACGAAGGGATTTATCTTGGGAAATCCAAGGGGATGGTGGATATTTTGATCCTTAAGAATATGACATCATTTCAATATTCAATAGAGATGATGACGACTTCTCATGTGATGGAAGGCTATGCGGCAAGTGGTTGCGGATGTCGACACCTGATAGACACTCTCTTCCGAGTTTGGATTTAAATGTGTAATATCTTTTTCAATTTCTCTTGAACATATATTTTTGAATGAATCTGGTTGTTATATTTCTTAAATATATTTTTAACACATTTGTTTTGAACTTTTTTCCATCTATAAAGTAGAACAATTGACTTTGCTATTTAAAATTCTTTGGTGAGGTTTTCTATTGAGAATAGCGAATTCAATTAGGTTCAATTACTTAGATGTATTTCAGTAATTGAATCACTTCTATAGGAAGGACCACAATCATATTGAAGTCTTAAATATGATGTATTTTCAAATTTGACTGTAAACCTGGGGGTCCTTGGGGGTACATTTAGGAATTTAAAATAATAGATATTTTTTATATACAAGGAAGATGGGAGTTTCCGAGAGGGTGATGCTTGTCTGCGACTACTGTTTTTATTCTTCATTTCAAAACCACATTATCCATTTTTCAAATTTATTTCACTTTAGTAATTAATTAATATTTTATTTTTAAATTTTTAATCAAATCCTCATTTTCATTTCTGCAAAAAAAAATTGATAACAAAGGTGACAGTTTTGCAACTCGAACTGCAACCTCCTCGAGGGACAACCCTGTGGTCACCACTATGCTACATTAAAAGGGAAAATATTGATTGAGGGTTTTACGAGACGACAAATTCTCACATCAACTAGTGCCGTTGCTGGGGAGGTTGCTAGAGTTGATTTTATTTTAATTATTTTTTCTTGCATGACCCAAACTTCTAAACCGCACATGTTGCCTTTAGATTCTGAAATTGATAGAAATTTTCACACCAGGGTTAGAGGAAATATTACAAAAGCTGCATGTTTTGAATATTCAACCAATACACCCAGGGGGGAATTAGTTTTCAACTAAAATTTAAATTGCTGAAAATAGAAAATTGAAAGAACTGGCTTCGTCCTATGACGAAAATCATGAGAATCCTATAGAGTACCCTGATGCCCCTTCTAGATTTGAAATAACATCTAGTTTCATCCACCAGCTTCCCAAATTCAATGGGTTTCCTGGTGAATACCCACAAAAACACCTTCAAGAATCCAGCTACTTGTGTGTCAACATGAAAGCTCATGGAGTCGATGTAGATCAAATGAAGCTGAGGTCATTTCCTTTTTCTCTAGATGGAGTTTCTAAGGAATGTATTTTCTATTCTAACTAAACCATGATTAGAAATTGGAATGAAATAAAAAACATTTTCCTTGAAAAATTTTCCCTGTGTCTAGAACTGCCTCCATTCAAAAGGATATTTGTGGAATTAGGCAGACACAAGGCGAAAAACATCATGAATACTTGGAAATGTTCAAACATCTTTGTTTTAGTTTCCCCCATCACCAAATCAGTGACCAGCTTCTCATTCAATACTTTTATGAAGGATTGTGTCTTACTGATAGAAGTATAATCGATGCTGTTGTAGGAGGAGCCTTAGTTGATAAGACACCAGATGATGCTAGGATTTTAATTGCAAACATGTCCCATAATGCCCAATAATATGGAACCAGATACCTTCTTCATGTCAAAGCTGCACAAGAATTCCCTACTACTAGTCCTGAAAACAACACAATTGCAAGTCAACTATCTGATATTAACACCATGGTAAGGTCAATAATGATGTCTAACACCCCACCAACCCAACGCAAACCTGAATCAGCTTTCCAACTACGTGTCCACTATGGGATTTGTTCTTCGAATGAAAATTTTAGTAACCAATTCCCGCAAATGAAAGTGCCTCCTGAGAACTGCAAATCATTTTTTCCCGGAAGACCATTTCAAACAAACCAGAAAAGACCATTTCAAAACAACCAAAATTTCAATCAAGGATGGATCCACAACTCAAATGAAAGATTTCGTCAACCTGAAAACCCAAGAGGATTCTTCCAAGGACAATCAAGTAATTCTCAACCAAGATATTTCAATGAGCAATCCAATGCTCATTCTAGAATCAATTTTCACCCTACCCCTCCTACTCAAAAATCTGATAGAAACCTTGAAGAAGCAATGAGGAAACAACAAGAGGAAATGAGGTAACTAAAAGAATACACAAAACAACAAGATAACAAAATCAATATCTTGATGACTCAAATGGGTCAACATGCCTCTGGTATTATTTGCATAACAAATCAAATGAGTGGAGGTTTAGCCTTACAGCTACAAGTAAATCCGAGGAATAATGGGAAGGAATATTTGAGTGCAATTGAACATAGGAGTGGAAAAAATTTGAAAAACCATCAGATTGAGAACATCAATCCTTCTTCTGATACTATTGATGAAAATCCGACCCTTGATAAAAATGTTGAAAAATATGATGTTTATAGAAACTCATAGTCAATAGAGGAAATCTTGTTTGAAAGAACAAATAATGATTGGAAGAGGATGTATGGTCCTTATTTTCCTCCAAAACATACTCAGAATAACCTAGAAACATTCAAAACACCACTTCCTTATCCAAGGGGTGAGCCACCACCAAAGTCAAGTGCTGAAAAAGAATTGGATAAAGAGGTTTTTGAAACATTCAAGAAAGTCCAAGTTAATATTCCATTGCTCGATGCTGTGAAACAAATTATGAGGTATGATAAGTTTTTGAAAGACATGTGTACCAACAATAGAAAGTTCAAAGGAGGTGAAAATTTAATTTTAGTATGGAATGTTTCATTGATGATTCAACATGCCATTTATGTCATGTGTAAAGACCCCGGAACAATTACCATTCCCTGTACCATTGGGAAATGTGAATTCAAAGATATGATGCTTGATCTCGGGGCCTCCATCAATGTCATTCCACATTCTGTCTACTCATCTCTTCAGGTTGGAGACTTGAAACCCTCTGGAATTATCATTCAACATGCAAACCTAAGTACTACCAAACATTCTGGAGTAATAGAGGATGTTCTTGTTCAAGTGAGAGACAAGATTTTTCATGTTGAATTCTATGTTATAGAGGATGTTCTTGTTCATTTCAACATTTTTCATTCAATGAAACACCCAGTTGAGGATCATTCAACTCCCCATGTTAACATGATTGATTGGTTTTCCTCTGGAATATTACCAGATTTTTTTTGCGATGGAATAACAACGAATGTGGAAAAAGATGGAAATTTTTATGATACTGAATCAAATCAAAATGAGGATGAAATTGGAGACTGTGAAGATTCTTGGGATATTGAGACTGGATATCTAAGAAATGAGGAAGATGAATTTCTCGAAACCACTGAATCTGTTAGTGTTATTCCCAGAGAGGTTTTCAATTTTTCACATGAAACCAGTCTTGAGATAAGAGAAAGAGATAACTATGATGAACATGGAGCTTCACTAAACAATCTAACTTTTGAAGAGTTCCCAATTATTAATGAAACCAACCCAACTGTGGTATAATTGAAACCCCTTCCGAATAACCTCCTGTATGACTTCTTAAGTCATAATGATCAATTCCCTATAATAATCTCAAAAGATTTTTCAGAAGCCCAGGAAAACTAATTGTTCGAAGTTCTCAAGTCCCACAAGGAAGACATAAGATGAACTCTCTCTAATCCAACAGGAATCAGCCCCTCGGTTTGCATGCACAGAATTTTACTGGAGGAGGTTGTGAAGAAAGAAGTCACCACCTTGTTGACTGCTGGAATTATTTTTCCCATATCTGATAGTCAATGGGTAAGTCCAATCCATGTTGTTCTTAAAGAAAGTGGATTTACAATCTCAAGGAATAAATTTGGTGATCTTTTCCCCATAAGGCTTCCAAATAAATAAAGAATGTGCATTGATTATAGGAAACTCAATTTGGTTACAAGGAAAGACCACTTCCCGTTACCATTCATTGATCAAGTCCTTGAAAGACTAGCTGAAAAAACCCTCTACTTTTTTCTTGATGGATTCTATGGATATTTTTAGATTCACATTTTACCTGAGGATCAAGAGAAAACCACCTTCACATGCCCATTCGGAACTTTTGCATATAGATGGATGCCCTTCGGTTTATGTAATGCCCCTAGAACTTTTCAAAGGTGTATGATAAGAATCTTCTCTGAATTTTTGGAAACTTCCATGGATGTTTATATGGATGACTTCACTGTGTATGGATCATATTTTAAAAGTTTCTTGAAAAGCATGGAACGTGTCCTGAAAACATGAATTGAAAATAACCTTATTCTAAATTATGAAAAATGCCATTTTATTGTTGCAAAATGGATCATTCTTGGACATGCTGTAACCCGTGATAGAATTCAAGATGACCAATCCAATGTTCAGGTCATTTCTTCATTACCATACCCAAAATCTATGAGAGATGTGAGATCCTTCCTTGGGCATGCTGGATTTTATAAGAGATTCATTAAATATTTCAGTACAATTTCACTTCCATTGTCTAGATTACTCCAAAAATATGTTCCATTACTCTTTTATGAGAATTGCATAAATTTGTTTCATGAGCCGAAAACAAGATTGATAACCCCTCCAATTGCTCAACCTCCAAAATGGGACATTCCCTTTGAAATAATGACCGGTGCATAAGACTTTTCTCTTGGGGAAACATTGAGTCAAAGGATAGAAAAGAAATCTCATGTGATTGCCTATGCCTCCTGAACTCTTGATCAAGCCCAATAAAACTACACAACAACTGAGAAAGAACTGCTGGCTGTTGTCTTTTCTCTAGACAAATTTAGATGTATTCTACTGGGCTCCAAGGTGATTGTTTTTACTGATCATTCTGCAATTAGATTCTTGATGAAGAAACATGATGAAAACCCAAGACTTATGAGATGTATTTTGCTTTTACAGGAGTTTGATGTTAAAATAAAGGATAATAAAGGATGTGAGTACCTTGTTGGTGATCATTTGAGTAGGATACCATCTATTGGGATTAGAAAATTTCAGATGTGTTCCCCAATTAAGGAAACCTTTCCTGATGAGGATTTATTTTCTACTCAAAGTGAAATACCATGGTTTTCTAATATTATAAAATATTTGGTTTCTGATGAACATCCCCATTGGTTTTGAAGAAATAAAATTGATAAACTTATGAGTGATTCAAAGAAATACATTTGGGATGATCCTTATTTATGGCACATTGGTAGTGATCAAATGATACGAAGATGCATTTCGAACTCTGAATTTAAATCCATCCTACATTTCTGCCACACATTAAACTGCGGAGGAAACTTTGGACCATAGAGAATAGCAAGAAATGTTCATGATTCTTGATTATATTTTCCCACCATTTTTAGAGATGCTTTCGAATTCTGCAGAACCTGTAAAAATTTTCAATTCCAAGGAAACATTTCCCAGGAGAATGAGATGCACAAAACCCACTTTTGTTTTGTGATGTTTTTGATGTATTGGGAATGGACTTCATGGGGCCTCTTCCTAATTCATTTGGATATCTCTACATCTTGTTGGCTGTTGATTATGTGTCCAAGTGGGTAGAGGCTATCCCCACCCGAAATGATGATGATAATATTGTGTCTAAATTTTTGAAAGGAAATTTGTTTTCAAGGTTTGGATTTCCAAATTTTCTAATTACAGATCAAGGGACCCCTTTTTTTAATAGTACTTTGGAATCACTTTTGAAGAAATACAGTGTTAATCATAATGTCTCTACACCCTATCATCCTCAAACAAACGGAATTGTTGTGTTGTCTAATAGGGAAGTCAAACCAATCCTAGAAAAAATAGTGAACCCAAATAGAATGGATTGGAGTTTGAGACTTGATGATGCTCTTTTGGCCTATAGAACCACTTTCAAAACCCCCATTGGAATGTCACCATTTAGACTGGTCTATGGAAAATCTTGTCATCTACCAGTTGAGTTAGAACACAAATCCTATTTGGCTGTAAAAACATGTAACATGAACCTATATTCTACTGGGAAATAAAGAAAATATTGTTTTCATGAGTTGGAGGAGATCAGAAATAATGCATACGAAAGCTCCAGGTTATACAATGAGAGAAGAAAATCCTTTCATGATGGGAGGATTCTCAACAAAAACTTCAAGGAGGGAGACAAATTTCTGCTGTTTGATTCCAGATTGAAACTCTTCCCAAGTAAATTTTCTTCCATATGGTCCGGACCATTCATTATTACTCATGTTTTTCCTTTTTGTGCTATACAAACTAATGATCTAGACAATGAAACATCATTCATTGTCATTGAGCATAGGCTGAAGCTATTTCAAGAAAATTTTCAAGATCCTCCAGGGGAGGAGATTCAACTTCATGACGTTGAATATAATTGATGCCAGGTTGTGTTTTTTCTTATCATTTATTTTTGGGTTGTCTTTAATTTCTTGAATTTCATGCTAAAAAACTACACAATGAGGACATTTCATAGAATAAGTGTGAGTGGGACACAATGCTGGGTAGAGTAGATTTTTATGATTTTTTTTTGAAATTTTTTGTTTTCAAATTTTGTTTCCATTTTCTTTCTTTCTTCGTGTTTCTTTTTTTAAAAAGAGGTTTTGGAATTTATTGAATTTCATTTGAAACTCATGACAAGGAGTGAACCAACTGGTCCTTTGAAACTGAACATAAATGAATGCTGAAAATGAAATTGTTTCAAGTTCAAAAAATTGGAAAATTCTTGGAATGACCACTGATTTTTAAATCTCATGGAACATATCACTGACATTGTGATTTAAATTATCATTCATGTGAGGCCTCTGGACCCCTTTTTGCATCTTCTTCACATTTACCTCTTTCTTGAGAGAACCAATTTGTGTTTGTTTAAACCAGAAATTTATTTATTTCTACCAAAACCTAAGGGCTGAGATACTTGTGATTAAAATTATTGAGGCATTTGTTTGAATATTGGATCATTCTTTTCATGATTTTCCTATTTATTTCGTCCTTCCTTGAACATTTTATCCTTCTTTAACCCTTAATAGCCATGTATATCCTGTTAGGTTAGCCATATTAAAAGCCAAATTTCCCTTTCCAATCTGCTCTGGAAGTATAAATGCAAGATCTAGTTGAACTTAAGTGTGGGGGCAAGATGAATCTTGATGTTCTACATCTTTTGGTGTTGCTTTGGGAGAAAATTTAAACATCGAAGGCGTATTTTTGATGCGGGAATATAATTTCCTCATAGTTATGCCTATCTGGAGCTCTCAAATGAAATAGAGATGTGCCTGTCTGGAGCTCGCAATGGAAATAAGTTGTTCCCAATCTGGAGCTTTCAAAAAAAAGTCATATTATCTACTGAAATATTGAGGGAATTAGGTGGAAAACAGAAGATCAGAGCTGATTATTTTTAAGGAGAATATGAAGGAGACCATACTTGAGTAAAAATTAGAATCATGGCATTCTCCTTCAAAAAGAGCCAATACCTCCTTATTCAGCCACAGAATTTTTCACATTTGAAACCTACCAAACCCAAGCCACAAAAAAACCCTATAAATTTCTCATGATAATCACATGTTCTTGGTTCACATCGGGTGGAGATGTAGAAATTTATCAATCCTATGGTAATTCTTGCATAAGTTGGATGGGAAAAGCCCTATCACAAATCTATATTGTGTGCTGAGAGAAAATGAATGTGAGGTAAGTGTTTCATGTCAAAGAGAAGACAAATAAAGTGGAAATGGATTGAATGATTTGAATTTATAATTTTAAATATTTTTCTTTAATGAGGCATGATATCTTTTTAATTCGTTGTGGTAAATTGGTAAACTCCATTGTTATGTGTTTTTTGTTTCATGATACCGTGCTCACTTGTCCAGGAGACCAAGAGCCAAGTGTGGGGGAATTGATAGAGATAATATTTTCAATATTTTTAATGTCTATTTAAATGATTTAAACCTCACCAATTTACCAATTTGATATTATTTGAAACAATTTTGGATTTAGAGTATGTTTTGGGATAAAAAGATTAAATTGCATAATTCTGGATTTTTAACAGATTTTTATCACATGGGTATTTTGGTAATTTATCATAAAATACATTTGTGATTCGAATTTTTTGGAATCTATATTTTATTTCCATCATCTTTGTCTTTAGGCCCAGGAAACAATTCATGCATCTTGATGCCCAAAAAAATCAATGAAGTTGACAATTTTTCTGGGCAGACTGCGTTGACCCTAAATTGGTAATGGAAACAAATTTCGGCCAAAACAACTCCAAATGATGAGATTCCACTTGGATATGACAGAGGACTCCAAGACGAGCCTCCACAATGAATTTCAATCCGTTTGGAAGACATTATGATGGTCGTTGAGTGATATAAGTTTGAATGAAACTTTTTGGATGATTCATCCAGAGAAGGTGATTTTCAATAGAAAAATCATAACTCCTTCAATACGTGTCCAATTAACATGAAATTTGGAGGGAGGATGGAAAATAAATTTATGAACAATCTTTATGAAGAGTTCCTTTCGTGAATCGTAAAATTAATGGGTTGAAAATGTGACAATTGTTTGATGATTAAATCTACCTATAAAAGGGGAGGAGCTCCTACCTCTAAATGACAATCCATTCTTCACCACACCATCCGTCACGAAGGGAGTTGGCTTGAGAAAGTAAAGGGGAAGGTGGAGATTTTGATTCTTAAGAAGATGAAATCCTTTTAAGATTCAATAGAGTAGATGAAGTCTTTTCAAGTGATGGAAGGCTAAGCAGAATGTGGTTGCGGACGACGACCCCCGACGGACACTCTCTTCCGAGTTTGGATTTTAATGTCTAATATCCTTTTGAATTTCTCTTGAAGCTATATTTTTGTATGAATCTGTTTGTTTTATTTATTAAATATATTTTAAACACATTTTTTTTGATCATTTTTTCATATATAAAGTAGAATAATTGACTTCTCTATTTAATATTATTTGGTGAATTTTTTCCATTGAGCATAGCGAATTCAATTAGGTTCAATTACATAGAGGTATTTAAGTAATTGAATCACTTCAATAGGTGGGACCACAATCATATTAAAGTCTTAAATATGATGTCTTTTCAAATTTGAGTCTAAACCTGGGGGTCCTTGGGGGTACATTTAAGAATTTAAAATAATATATATTTTTTATATACGAGGAAGAGGGGAGTGTCTGAGAGGGTGAAGCTTCTCTATGACTATTGTTTTTATTCTTGATTTCAAAACCAGATCATCTCTTCTTCAAATTTATTTCAATTTAGTATTTAACTAATATTTTCTTTGCAAATTGTTAATCAAATCCCAATTTTCATTTATTTAAAAAATTTAATAACAAAAGTGCCAGTTTTGCAACTCGAACTGTAACCTCCTCGAGAGACAACAATGTAGTCACCACTATGCTACATTAAATGGGAAAATATTGATTGAGGGTTTTACGACACAAAAAATGTTCACATCACATACCGATGTGGCCAGGGTCTTCCAAGAAAGATGTTGAAGGCTGAGTCTTGATCAACAACCATGAAATATGAATTCGATATAAGATCTCCAAACTGAGTTCTGAGTGTAATCTCGCTCAGTGTCTCTTGTTCATTTTTATCATATCATTGTAACATCAAAGTAGAAGGAGATAAATCAGATTCTATGAGGCCCAATCGACAAAGTGTAAGAATGGGGATGAGGTTGAATGTTGAACCATTATCAATGACGACTCTTCAGACATATACACCATTCACCTTTTCAGATAATTATAAAGGTATGATATGCCCATGCACGACATCATCTTCATCTTCGTCTGTGAAAGATATCACTGAATGGAATTCTGCATGATTATTATCAAAATGGTAGGCTTCAACCACAACAATTTCAGTTTCAAACTCCGGAGGACTTGACAAAGCCTCAATGATTTCATCGCGAAGATCCTTTGATAAATTCAAGGCATCCAGAATTGACAACTTGGCCGGTACGTGGGAGAAGTGTTTCAATGAATCATACTTTTGATCAAAAGGTCTGTGCTTCCCAACAGGAACATGTGGTTTAGCAGGTGCCTTAGAAGTTGATTCTTCTTGTACAGGGATATGAGTAGGTAACACTCCTGGATTTGGAAGATTAGACCAATTAGGTCTATTTACATGCGGAGAGGAAGAAGATGGAACCATCAACCGATCTTCAAGAATAATTGTGCTAGTGCTGAGTCTGCCTCGTGTGGATGAACATGCTTGTTATTTTTGATCTCGTTAACGGGCTCTGCCACGAGTTTCTATCGCATACACAGTTCTAGCCGGGGTAGAATTGGAATAATGGCCTCTAAAATATCCATGTCTTCCCCTGTATACTGAGAATCTGGAACTTCTTTTGATTCCTCTGTTTGATACAGGGAACTCTAGATCATCAAAATTGAAACTTCGATTGGCATAAGGACCTGTTAAGTGAATCATATTAACAGAACCGAAGATTAACTCTTCATCCAATGAAGACTCAACCGGATTAGCCTATTTAGGTTGTGCCATTCGGTGGGGCGGTGCCTGTGGATTCTAAGTAGATGGCATAAAATTTTCCAGAGTCAAAGACAACTTGGGCTTTGTCACATACTCATCTTCTTCTGATTCTTCTACTTTATTTGAATCATTCCATTTCTTTGAGGATTTTCCCTCTGATGAAGAGGGTTTTGTTGTGGAATTAATTTAAAAAGACACAACTGGTTTCTAAAATTGTGTTCACAAAATGGAATGAGTTTGGTTGATTGTTTTTCTGACCATTCAATCATCATATTTTTGCGCATTTTTGTTCTTGAATTCTTGCCACTCCCACTCCTCCTCTGGATCTGTAGTAGTAACACATGCTACTTGAGTTGAAGAACCTTTCTGTTTGACTTTTCCCAAGTTGACCATTTTTTGCAGGAGGTCCTCGAAAACAAAACACTCCTAAATGGGATGCCCCAACATCTGATGAAATAGGAAATAGTTGGGACAGTCTTCATCTCTTTCCTTATTCGGACTCTTGGTCCTTGGCAATTGAATTAAATTATTTTCCAGATCTGAAATGATGAAACCAAGAACTTGTTAATTTCAGAAAGAGTAAACATTAATATTCAAATCCTCAAATTGTGTCTGTATTTGATATATATGATCATATTGACGAAACGGCCTCTATTGTTGATGCTCAAGAGGTGAATCCCTTCGAGATGATGATGGTTTTGATGTAGAAGTAGGTACAGGTTCTTGTTTAAGCATAACTGTAGCTGTCTCAGCTGTACCCATTCTCATTCTTGGACCTAATGGAATTACACGAGCTTTATCCTTAGTCTTTATAAGAGAATCTTTAATCTGTTGAGCGACTGAAGTAAGGTCACAAAACCCTACTGTGTATTTCATAGGGATCAGCAGTGTGTGTTATTCATCACCTAAATTCACCACACAGATTGGCAACAATTTCTCTTGAGGGACTGCTAAGCTTAGGGAATATGTTAATCCCTTCCAGCGAGCAATGAAATATGAAAACATTTCATTCTCCCTTCTCATATAGTTTTTAAGATAAATTTTTTTTGTCTTTGGAAACATTTAGCTGAATTGGAGAAGAAATCTTTGGCGGAGATCCTCCCATCAGGTAATTGACCGGGATTGCAAGATTGTGTACCAGACAATAGAAGGACCTTGTAATGACTATACAAAACACATGATCTTAACTGCTTCTTGTTTCTAAAGGGTTCCCATCATAGGATTGCAATGAGAAGAAAAATATGTGAAGTGTTTCTCTGGATCTCCCGTACCATTAATGATTGGGAATGTGGTACTTGCAAAATTTGATGGGGAAAGAATTTCATCAACCAATTCAGGGTAAGCTCTCTTTTTTCGTTGAATTTGAGAATTCTTTCTCTTCATAGCTTCCAAATTATCTGTTAATGACTCAATAGTAGTTATTAACTTTTTAGAAACATCTGGTTGGGCTTGGACCTGAATAGGTGAAATGACTGGAGCTGGTACAAATATCATGGCTGGTACTGCAACTGATGGTAACACCACCAATTGTTGTTACACGTGACCTATATGATTATAACTATGAGGGTGTACTGATAGAGGAGGATATTCTTGATCCATCTCAGTAGCCACAACAAATTACCATGGCTGACTAACTCCAGCATGCTTAGGAGGAAGACTAACTTGATGTAGTTCTACATCCATCCTCCTCAATTCCTTCATTTCTTCCTCTGGTTGTGCAAATCTTTTCTCTAGTGAGAGTGATTGACCTTATCTAGAGGAAGGGTATGTAACCTGATTCGTTCATTTCCCCTTGTTGGCTCCCTTTTTAAGAGAGGGAAGTGGGTTACATGAAGGATTACCTAGGTTATGAGTAATCCATTGATTTTTTGTACGCACACCTTCTTCATTTGTGTCTGTGCGTACAAATTCTTGAGCAATAAACTCTTCATCTGATCCCTCTGAGTGAACCTCATCTGGTGGATCAGCAGAAATGACATTAATGAAATTAATTGATGCATAATGCCTTGCATCTCTTCTATCAGCATTTCTGCGATATTGTTTTTTTCCATGTCCTTGATGATACATTCCCTTTTTTTTGATTCGATCCCTCAGGAACTTCTTGATGAACCATAATTTAGAAGGAATCTCCTAATAATTTGGCTCTTCATTCCTCTTGAGGCTTCATCTCTAATAAAGAGAAGACTAACTTTCTCTGAGGGAGGGATTGAGGATTTGAAAAATTCCCCAGTCTGGTGGACTGGGTCTATTCCTTCTATCTTTGCTCAACTCCTCGAATCTTATTTGTTGATTCCGAGGGTTGGGTTAAAAGTGTCCACAGTATGGAAAGATGGGGTGGTTCTTGACATGCTATATCTGATACCTTATTGATATATTTCCCTAATTTGCACACTTTAGTCTGGAAATTAGATAGATGCATCAACCTGCATCCACTCTTATCACCTCGTTCAAAAGACCATTGGATTATTTTTGACACTTCTATCACTTGATGATGTGCTTTCTCTAAACGAGAGGCATGGTCAATATTCTCATTTTCATGATGAAGGATTAATTCAACAACTTCTTCTCTGTATGCTTGATTTTGAGAGGAACTAGTTGAGGCCTGTTCTTGGGAAAAATTTTGATTACAGACAAAACCCATTGACTGTGGCCAGCTATGGGAAATAACATTACATGAGACCATTTTTGGCGGGCTTTGCTGACTGGAGAGTACATAAAAATGTAGCGCTCCATGAACACCCCATCCCCTGATATGAATACCAGATGAGGCATTGGCAATTAACTGGCGCAATCTTCATAGCACGCCAAGGCATGAACACTGAAGGGCTCTCTACTGCTTTTTAGCCTTATGATATTGAGAAACTGAGAGAGATTCCAAATCAATTTGGCATTGTAACCCTTCTATTATCTTAACATGATTATCATATTCATCATAAGATAATATTTTCTTTTTCAACTGACAAAGAGTTTTCCATATGTTGATATGAATATCATGAATTCCATCTTCCATCAACATCTCTTGAAAGTCATCCTGAGAATCAGCCAAAGGCCAAAATATAACAGGCACTTCACCTTTTTCCATTTGTTTTCTTATGTTCAGTACTTCCTCATTAACGTTCAATGGAGATTCTTCTACCTGATTAGACTAGAGTTGGTGCTTCCTTGTTGATTCATCGGATTCAACAATATTTTTAGAGAAATCACTAATCAAACTAGAAGATGCATGACTTAGGGGTTGTTTGGAGAATGACCTATACCCTGGGATATCTTCTGGTACATAAAGTATTTCACCTACTAATTATAAAGCATCAGACATGACATGCTTCACATTTTCTAGCGCCTCATGATAAGAGGGATTTCTCGTCACTACATTTTCTGTTGGAGAATCTTCCAAGAAATGTGAATCACTTCTGCAGAGAGGACTTTTTCAGCTAAATTCATCATCAGGGGGAGGACCACCATGGTGGGTTATAGTAAAAGATGAAACTTTTTGTTCCTTGGTCTTCTGACCACACAGAGGGTTCTTGTGGCTCTCATCTGAATATGAAACCTCGAGATTGACCGAATTCTCATGAAGAAAGCCTTCATGATGAAGGGTCTAATGCAGACCATTAGAATTAATGTCTCGATTATTGGGTGCTGAGGTAGTAGAATCTTGAGTTGCAACAGATAATTGTCTGAGTGAATCAAGAACTTCATCATTGAGTAAGGCCATCTTGCAGATTAGCCTTTGATTTCATGACTGTGTGGTGGGTGTCATCTTCTTATATGCCTTCTTACACTACTTGGTAGGTGTATGTGCCTGCTCAGGAGAAATGATCAGGTTAGGCTGATTATCTCTGCTCAAACCAGGTTTATGTGCCTGACTTGGTTTTCCATATGATATGGGGGAGTATTCCCCACAACCTTCTTGGACCGCAATAGATGTGTGTGTCTTTTCTGGAGTGAACTATTGATGTGTCACTCAATTGGCAGGGATAGATTTATGTGTCTTTCCCTGAGATGTTGTGGAAGCATTGTAATATCCTGGCAGGAATCCAGAATATGAGCAGTGATTTTCTTATTCTCTTTCACCATTGATAGAATGTGCTTGGTGACTTCAGGTGCCGGAATGGGGATATACATCCATTATATTCCTTAGTTATGTATATGTTCCTGCTTTTGTCCTCATTTTCCTGATAGTCAATTATGAAAGTACAAATGTGTGGGGGCAGAGAGTTGAGTCTTCCTCCTGTTTGTCAATGGAGCTTTCCAACTGACTTATCCGAATGCTACCAAACTAGACTGTTGGTAGGATTGATCAATAGTAGCAGGTGTATATGCATGCTGATTTCACTTCACCGAATATGGCTGATGAGCTTCCTTCAATACTGAAAGACAAGGCTGCTGGCAGGATTGATGATTCTAAGCAGGTGTATATGCCTGTTTACCAGTTGTCAACACATTGGGTCGGTGGGCTCCATTATAAGTAGTCAGACGGGACTGATGACTAGATGATGATTTATAAACTGGTGTCTGTTCTTATATATAGTACTCCGATAGAATTTCTTAGTGGGATTGGAGTCCGGCTTCCAGACGAGTCTGCTGGACAGTAGGATTAAAACGGACAGGGGTGTCTGCCCTCTCGTTGCTTTCCACCAAGTTAGGTTGGCGGACCTCTCCAAAAATATCATAGATGAGAACCTACTAACTGTTAACTGGTTGTAGCCTCTGGTGGTTCCTCTTGCATGCTTGGGTTCGAGGAACCTGAGCCGAACGCCTGGAGCCGACACCATTATCATGTTGAGGGCGCACTGCTGCATGAGTCTGGCGGTGATTGTTGAGAGGATCCCTCGGGAAGGACTCCTATCTCGTTGAGTTAATGCCCTGAGGGAACTGCTTATTCACCTCCCTAGAATACGAGAGAGAATGGTGATTGTGTTCCAGGGATAACGACCTGAAATGGTTGGAGACGGTAGTTAGCACCGCCTGCTTCTTGATCGTTGGTCGTTGTTCTCTAGACGACTAGGGTGAGTTGTTCACTTGGAGGGCTTGTCGAGTAGCCTTCAGAGTTGGAATAGTACTTTTTTGATGGTACTCCTTAACAATCACATTTGATACCTAGCGTTGAAGATGATGAGTAGGTGATGTTTCCCTCAGAGTGGACGACAATCCATCAGGAATAGCAGGAAATGCATTCACAGTAGAGGTTTCCACAGTAGAAGTATTCAAAATATAAGTATTCATAGTAGAAGTATTCACAACATTGAACATAAGAAAACCAATTCATATAATGCAGAACATCTTGGAAAAGAGTTCCTGGTTGATATAACACACATAATAAAGATAAATTCGAATGTTACATCTTTTGGATGAGCACATATGTTATTGATTTCTTTGTTGGCCCTCTCATTTAGTTAAAGTAGGGGCCTAACAAATAGGAAAAACTTCGTTTTAACTTGTTTAAGGATTTACGTAGGTTTCACAATTTTTTGTTTCCTCTAAAATTGGGGATGACCTCATTGATTAAAGGTTCAAACATTCCAATCGGTTTCTAAAGGGTTTTTTCGTAGAACCGGAAACATCCAATGATTCCATATCCATTTGGACCTACTTTCCAAAGGTAGGTGCTCGTTATTTGTGGACTGATGAGGCTTAGGAATTTTCACTGGTCGAGAGGATGGGAGGTCGAACTCATCACACCTTTTTTAGGGGAGTTATTGTCTACTCTGGGACTCTCTTTATAGATTTAACTATTTTTTTCATGAATCCTTATTAGAATACCATGTATAAAATGATCTTTCGATTAGATCTGACAATCAATGATTGATATATAGGAAATTTTGAAAATATTTTATATGTATTTGAGGTTCTTCATCGATAGAGAATAATTTGAATTTGTTAGATATTGTTATTCAATGTTATCCTTTAGTACACAAAAGTCTATTGGTCATTATGATGACCATACTAGTTTTAAAGCCAGTCAGTGGGGCACATGAATTTTATTGTCATTCAAAAGGACATGGATTATTTCTGAGTTGGGATCGTACCCAAAGATGGGCTACCTATGTATCCTTTATTTAGAAAAGGAATCAGAACCCACGTAGTTCCAGTAAAGAAGTATAATGTTTATGCATGATTAGTGGATCAAAGAAAGATGTCATGATTACTTCTACACTCTAAGATCACGTGAGTCATGCTCGGTGTGATAAACAAGGGGTATTAGTGAAACTAGAAAATTTGTGCCATGAAATATGCAATGATGTGGGGCTCATGTATGTATTACTTCCCAAAATAAATGATGATTAAGATTTTTTTCAGGGAAGAAATCCTGAAACAAGGTCCATAATGTTATATGTACTTTATGGTTATTTGGATACTATAATCTTGGGGATTACTCCTAAGGAAGATGTACAAATTAGGAGGGGAATTATGATTGGGTTTTACTCATGATAAGGAAGCCCAGATCAAAAGTAAATTAAGACTAGTTAAGAGAAATTAAGACTGTGGATTACTCCTGAGGAGGCCCAGGTTAAAGGGATTTAAAAAATTAAGGGACTTGGGGATTACTCCTAAGGAGGATTCCTATATTTGCAGACGTTGAGAATTGGAGCTTATTTCAGATGAAAACGCCCAGGATAATCGAACCATGGTTGAGACTTACTCTTGAGGAGGATTACCATATTTGGGAACTTGGAGACTGGGGCTTACTCCTGAAAAGGAAGCCCAGGTTAAGGGAATTTTGACTGGGGCTTACTCCTAAGGAGGATGCCCAGATTAATGAGTACTTGGGGCTTACTCCTAAGGAGGATGCCAAAATTAATGAGAATTTGGACTGGGGATTACTCCTGAAAAGGAGCCCCACGTTATGGATTCAATCATCTTAAAGGATTAGGCTGAATGAATGAAATCTCTAACCTTAGTGACATGAGGATATGTAAATCACTAGGTTTTAAGAGATGTTCCACATAATTCCTTTAATATAAGGAAGGAAACAAAGAAATCATACCATGAATGGATTTGGAGAGAGTTCTGAAGGCTTAATACTAAAGAGGAGAGGTGGATATGTGTAAGAGGGGTGAAATGGGTAGGAAGGGCACCCAAAAAGAGAGGGGCGCGCAAGTACTGTGTGGGTGTGTAAGTCCTGGCCGCGCAGGTGTACCTGTGCGACACATGGGTACCTGTGAGACAGCCAATCCTTAGGGTAGAACTTGGGCGAGGCTTGGCTAAATTCCTTAATATTACCCATAAAGACTTCCAAAAGAGAGTCATAAAAGTTATGTGGAAGTGGTAAGGCGGCGCACAAGTGTGGCCATTTCCCTTATGGGCTGGCCACCCAGGCGCCCAAGTGTTGATGAGTTTCAACACTTAGGCCTTCTGCCCCCTCTTTAGATCTTCTGTTCTAGGTATGAAATTACTTTAGATGTTTTTGGGAGGTTTGAGAAGAGACTAGGTCAACGGGAGCTCAAATCTATGGTTCTGGAATTTTTTGTCCTTTAAAATGGGGGGGGGGGCTGCAGGGGTATTTATAGGCTACAGAGACCCTGGGTGAAATTTCAAAGAGGGTGCACAAGTCACCTGCGCGACCATTGAGCATCGTGCATGTACATTTGTACGACCTTGGTGGAGATTTTGTGACCCAAGTGTAAATGACTCCTTGTTCATGCGTTCGTAGATTTTTTATGTTTTATTCAAAGGATGAATCAGTTTTTTCTAAGGCATTTCCTTACCCATTCATTTAGACTCTGTGACGGAAAGGAGTGTCAATAGTGACCATTTTTATAAGAGGATAATTCCCTCTTATTGAAGGTTATAATAATTATTTTGGTTTGATTTTGGCTTATATTTTGAAGAGTTAATTAATTATGAGTTTTTTTATAACCACTCTAATGAAATTAGTTGCAAAATCACCATTAGTATAGTATCGTACCATGAACAATAATAATGGAGATCACTAAAGGAGTTGTAGTGGATGAAGCCATTACCATTGGGGGAACCTATTGCCACTATTTTAGGGGTCTCTAATTAATATGAAATTAAATGATCAATTACCGGACCAATGAATTAAATTTCATATAAACAATCACTAGTTATGAGACCAAGCATCTATGATAAAATTGAATCTCCGTGGTAAAATACATTCATCAAAAATATGAAATGCTAATGAATGAATTTTAAAATAAAAAATAATCATATTTTCTACCCTAACATGTTTTTCTTTTATTTGTCCTTTTTTCTTCTATGTTTATTTAAATTTTTTAAAATAATTTCTTTAGTTAAACTCTTCCCTTCCCCAGTCCTGTTTGGAAAACCAACCATGATTTGAGAACATACACCAGTTTTTATATCCATATTTGCAAGTGGGATAGACCGCAACATCCAATAGCTACCTAGTAGTTGGTTCATAGGGAACATCAATGTTTTTAATTTGAGATCACTATTTGCAATTTGAGTGATGACACTTAAATTTCCTCTGATAACATATTTTGGCACCATAAATCCTGAAATGATGTCTCTTTAAATAAAAATTATTGAACTATTAGATTTATTATTTGGAGGAACAACTACTTTTTACCCCAATGAGACATATTCAACAACCACCACCATAGGCTCATTCCTATAAGAAAATGAAAATGGACTCATAATTTCACATCCCCCCAAAAAAATTATAAACCTACAATTATTTTTTCAAAGGAAGTTCTTCTATCCTACCAATATTTCCTAACCATTTTTAGTTATCCAAAAGAAAGATGAAATTTCTAGTATCCTTAATGTGTCCAGTCTAGTAGAGAACAACATGTAAATCCTTTTTATTAGCGTTTTATCTTATATGATAGACACACCACAATGTAAAATGATAACTTTAGAGAATAGTAAATATATATTCCCCATAAAAATATATACTAATAATACCATAAATATAGTAGCTAAACAAAATGTGGTGATCCTAAAAAATTAAGAGAACTGAATTTATTCCTTTTTTTGGTAAAATATTCAGGCATGACTCAAACATGAAATATTTATAAAATATTTACATAACAATAAGATATTTTATTTTAATAAAATGTAGTTTATCATAAAAAATAGAAGTTAACTCTATAATATCATCACTTTGATTTATAAAAATCTTAAAAAATGATCGGCCACTCATTTTTAGCTCCATGGTTATTTTTTAACTCTAAATATTATCCATACAGAAGAAGTACATAAATAAAAATCCTACATTTAAGTACATTTTTAGATAGTAAATATTTTAACTCAGAATGATCAGTTAATACTATGACATTATCACATATAAAGAACTATATACTGTTAGACAGATAAAAACAATATCCAAATACTCATTCATAGAAATAGTGTGGATTTATTGTGAATTATCTGGAAACCATATAGAATAGTACACCGCAAGAAACCTTTTATCTTTCTAATTTCCAAAAATATATCAAAAAAACATATCACTAGTTTTATAAAAACATTCAAGTGGAAAATCCAATCACTTTTATTAAAAATGTGTGATGAATTGAGTTTTTCTTTAAGAATATTAAACAATAAATGAAATCCATTGAACAATAAATGTGCATATTTCTCTTATAATGAGAAAAGATAACTAGTGAATTTTTTAAAATATTTTATCAATATTTCGTGAAAACCATCATGGATACAAAACTACTAGCACATTTTACAGTCCTAGTATTGAGAATCTTCTAAATGACCTTCATCTTAGAATTATTCACCTTTATAACCCTTCTTAACACATTGTGAACAGGAAAAATGCATTATTTATCCATGAATATACATTAAACCCAATTAATATTAAAATCAGACTCTAGGGATATCTCTAAAATGAGTTTGAGATATAGAAAACATATTTAAAAAATTATTTCAACAATGACGAAATCCTGTAAAATTACCCCAATGATTATCTTACTCATTTGGAAAATTATCGACAACATTCACCATTGAAAATTAGTCATTCTAACACATAACCCAAAAAGAATTATATATAATAAGATCTAACAAAGGGGTATGTGAAAGGAGTATTCTCCATGTCTTTTGGGGCTATAAGTATCTGGTTATGCCAAAAAAATATATCAAAAAAAACATTTAATTGTTACTATTATATTATTAATTATTTCAAAAAATTGAATCAGAAAATTCTATTACCATTTTGTATAATTAAAATTATTGTAATTAATATGGACTCTCCATTTGTTTATTTTATAATGTAAATTTGTTTAATTTTCACTTTGGTTACAGCAGATAGGACCTTCTTCTAGTGAAATAAATGGTTTGGGATGACCCAATCACTATCTCAGATATGATTATTTATTAATGAAGCTAGTAGGTTTTTTATTTAAAAACGTATTAAATGTTTGTATTTAGTCATTATTTACCCTTAACAATTGTTTTATGAATAGGTTCTATAAGTATCTTATTTATAGATAATGATGGAATAATCTATTAAATAATAGAAATGGTACATCCTATTATATATTTTCAATTATTTATACTATTCTATGTATACCCCTCACATATCATATACATTTTAATAGAGATGATGATAGATAATAATTACTTTTCTCCCAAAAATTAATATTTTATGTTAGAAGGAAAATGATTATGTTCTAGTTATGGTGCCTCATAAATGGATTGTAGAATCATTAGTTTATGAGCCCCCTGCTCTTTAACATGATTCTTAATGTGAGTATAGAGATATAATGTATTTTCAATTTCATCTTCTTAATTAATTTTAGTTTACACTTTTTAAAAAATTATAGTTCACTTCATTTAGTTTCCTGGTTTAATATGTATATATTATTCATAGTAAATTCATCAAAGTGTTGCATGATAATTATATCACCTATATAAAAATGTTCCTATTTTTAATGTCAATTAAAAAAGATTTCTTCAAGATCTATTATAAATTTTCAAATCTATTGAATATAAAAATCATCTTTTAAATGACTCTCTAAATTGGGACTAGATCTGTTTTTCTCCTCTAGAAAATATTCAATATTCAATATTTTAAAATGTTGAACATGATGGAATGAATTTTTGTCATCATAACCATGACATTTTTAACTCAATAATTCGTTTACATGTTCTTACAAATTATTTAATGAGTCATCATCCTCTTAAATTTTATTTCATGAACAGTTATTATCAAATGATGTTTCATTCACAACCATAAAAAAATAAATCTCTCTTTATTTCTCACTAATTATAAATATTATATTTTTCTCTCTTAGGACAGTAATGTATTTTCCAATGGGTATTAAAATTATACCAAGGATTATTGGTATATATTGGTCACATGACACCCAAAAATATAAAATCAGTAGGTAAGAATAATATACCAACTCAAATAAAAAGGCCATGTACTCTTGTTAAAGGAAATATGAATGATTAGCCATTATACTATAAAACTATAGTAGTCAATTGTGATTCTCCTTATATAAACTTCATAAATGCTGATAGGGGAAACATATTGACTCTAGAACCATGGTCATAAGGATATTTTAGAGAGATATTTTTTCCAATGGTGCTAGGATGAAAAAATTCCCTAGATTTTTAATCATGGTGGGTTTTGTTTTGATGAATAACATTACACACCTCTGTAATTATATAAGAATAATAAAATTACATATATTGTTTTTAAAAATAATATTGTTTATTCTTTTTAGATATCATGGATTATGAATTAAATATTGGAAAAATGGGATGGTAACATGGATCATATTGGAAATCCCATTGAATTAGAGAATTTATAGATTTCCATTTTTGGGATAAATCATTTGAAAGAATTGGATAGATGGGAGGATATTTCTATGAACGAAATAAATTTGCAATATATCTTCTATATAAATTTTTCTCCCTTTATTATTATAATTTTTAGATTATTTTTTTTCTTTATTATCTGAAGGATTATCTTTATTTACTTGAGATTTAGTAGGGTTGTCAAAAATTCCTAATTTATTGTTACCCATAATTAATGGTACATATTTATCAATATTTTTATTTTAAAAATTCATAGGGCCATATCTAACTTACTATTGAGTTGTTAACCAACTCTAAGGGACCACATCTTGGAAACATTCCCTAGGATTTATTTCATTTGTGCCTCAAAGCGTCGCTTTATCTATCTAAGTAAAATTTCTAACCAATTGTTCTAATTACGACATAGGATTGTTTTTAACATAGTCTCAATTTCATACATGTCTAAAAAAATTTGAGAATTTTATGTGTCAAATTTCCTTAAAAAAATGTAACATAACCCTCACATTCTCTAAATATTTATAGGACCCACCCCTATGACTATTTATACATTACAGAATAGGTCAATTTTGAAAACTACAAGAAGTGGGTTATCTTTGAAATTAGTATTCATTCATGGAAATGTTATTGTTGTTTTTATATCTAGGATTTTAATTATTCAAAATTTGGTCATCTCTGGTTTCCATCATAGGAATATATCCTACGAAATTGTAATCATTTACTGGTTACAATGGCATGCCAATATATGGAAAAAATATATTGAGTTTTCAAAAATACTACACTATCAAATTTTATCTCTAAGGGTTTCGTACTATTTTTATATCCAACATGATTTAAAATTTTCTTGAGATTTTTTTATTAAAGACTAATGTGGTATTTTGTTTCATCCCATTGTGAATGCATTTATACCCCTAAAAAGGGTTATATTTTACTATATTTAGTATTATTCTCCTTGAATATTTCTGTTTTGAATCAATAGTTATTTTACTGAAATTGTTTATAAGATCTATCAATTCTATCCCTATTAATCATTTCATTATATTGGTAAACAATGTTCTGATCAAAAGATGAAAAACCTTCAGATAAGGGATCTGTATGTAAAAGGTAATAAAGTTGGAGATAATGATCATACCTAAGAAAGTCCATAACCATAACTCAGATTTCATGGAACTTTTCTCCATACAGCTGAAATTTATTTGGGATTCTTATTTTGATTTATACTTTTTAATATTTTTTGATACATTTTATTAAAAAATTAGTCATAAATGTGTTCTCATTTTTCAAAAATATTTTCATCAAGGGATAAAACCAATTCATTTTGTTATCTTTTTTGAAAAGAAATAAATATCTCATTTTAGTATCATTCTCAATTAGCCCTTGTTTAAATTTTTTTTGCAATATATTGTAAAATTAATTAATGAAGATAAGTAAGTCCTCAATCTATATTCCATTGAATGTAGCCAGTAGTGATAAGAGTGATTATTTCAACTTCTAATTCTAGGCTCAATGAGTCAACCTAATGGAAGAAGGGATACTTGTAAATTGTGGTAGTTGGTACTCCTTTATCCTAATCCATTCTATTGTTTTCTTTATTATAATCTATTTGAATATCTATTCTAATATTTTTAGTATATATCTCCCATATTTTTATTTTATTTTTTATAGATCATGAATATTTTATATAAAGGCATAGAGGATCTTACAATTTTTATGTTGTCTTAGTTTACATAAACAATGTGATATTATTAATATTTTAGTAGCAAAAAATATATTAATGGTTTTAAATATATATATATTTTTATGGTTATTTCTCATATTTTTTTATGATTTTTTGGGAAACATGAGGGATTCCATAGTAGTGGTGCTGAAAATTAGATTTATATGTCATTGAATATCTAATATTACAAACTTATAAATATACTAGGTATCTATGGTGATGGTATTAAATCTATAGAGAAGTTAATTTTATAGTCTGAGATAGAAGGAAAAAAAATATACAAGCATGCCCTAGTAATAAATAATAACAGATAATCATTTTTAATAAAAAAAATAGGAAAATAAGATGATGATTTGAATGAGATAAATGTTGAAATAGATGAATGAATGTTGATTAACATACAACGAGAAATGATGAAATATGGGGGAATGATGGATTATATGATTAATGTATGTCTTTATTAATGAACGTTTAGACTAATTACCCATGAAAAACATGTACTCAGAATTCTCTATCATGTATATTAGCCTATAATAACATGATTTTGAAATTTTTTCACACAAAAAAATAATTAAATTTATTGGTAACAATATTTTAATTTTAATATGATCACTCAAACATAGAAGAAAAATTATATGAAATGACACAATATTATTTCCCCACTTAATTTTTATCCAAAAAATATTTTTATGGCTTAATAATGAATGATTTTATAATAATAAAAACAAAAATGAAATAATAAAAAGACTATAATGAGTCTTGAAAGAATCTTTTTCTCTTACAAATGCTCTTTCATTGCCTCTTAGTTATTCCCAAGCATGTATCTAGAAGACTCCAGTATGAATTTCACCTCCAAACCACATTAAAATAAATTATGCTCCACTCATTTTGTTATAAAAAATGAATATCTATTTCATTTTCCTAAATCTCAATAATAAAACTCCATGATTTAATTTCATCATGGTAGCATATGAGAATAAAAAATATTCCAATGAGTTGCTATTTATATTGCATTGATAAATACATCCAACAAATTATTCTTCCCATATAGGTCATTGAGTGATCCATCCATCAGTGACATTTTAATTACCTTCGGTATATAATTTCATTCTACTTTAATAATCTTCCTAATTCCACATGTTTAAAAAACCATTATAAATAATTCATCATTCAAAAACATAAAATCACCTCTTCCCTTGATTTTCAAATGTTTGGGATTGATTGGACTCATGAATTTTCTTCAGCTGTAGAAATAGTTATTATGATAATTTTAAACTAGAAAAACTCAAGGATATACCCAACTCGAATAGGAACACATCAAGATTCATCCTCACTGATTAAATATTTCACACCCTTATCTCCAACTTAATTTTATTCTAAATCTATGGGATAATTCACCAAATAAATAGAATACGATAGACCATGTTCTCCCAATTATTTAACAATATAAAAAAACGACCCTCATTTAACCTTCAAACTAAAAAAACAAAATAGTGAACATAATTCTCTAATAAATTGTTATTTACTTTATCGAATATTTTTTAGTGTATCCATGTGGGTCATCATCATCATCCTTTTGATTCCAATAAATGAATCATGCAGCAGGATAAAAAATGATCAAAAAATGATTAATTATGAACACCATATTTTAATCCCCACATCATCGATGTCCATCAATAACCTTCATATGTGCCTCATAAATCATGTTCACATGTTTTATTTCAATTAACATAGTTGAATGTCAATATTTCACATACCCAATCTCAGACCGTTAGTTTAGATTAACTCAAGAATATTTACATCATCTCCAAATTAGACTGAAATATTTTTTTAATAATATATCATTCATTGTTATTTTATCCAGTTATAGAGCATTGGTTTCAGTCATTTCATGTTTATTGAGCAATATTCAGCTTTCATTGTGAGATTCTATCGATTTTCATGAAACCTAATAAAAAACACCACCTCTTGTATTGGCATTGGGTATTTTTCTTTAGTGATCTTCTATAAGTAAAAATAATTTCTAGATTGTCTTCATCAACATCCTTGGATCCTGTTTGGAATCTTTTGAACTTGGTAATCAAGAATCTGGACTTCTTTATCAAGATCAAAACCTTCCCAGATTAGGGTCATATTCATCAGAAGAATGTTTGCCTATATCATTACTGGAAGATATTATTCAATTGATTCCCTTAATCCTTTATTTTTATGTATGCATTATTAAGTCAATAATGAAAATGATTAATCTTCCTATACCTTTGAAAACATTAGATTGTTCTTCATTCAACTAGTTGGGTCCAGAAGTTGCATCAGATAAATTATTGCACATGATATTAATCTTACACACAACCTAAATTATCTTACAAGGAATTCTTGATGAAATTTATCTTATTTTAAACACAACATTATAAAGATCTTGTATATACAAAATGAAATTTTAAATCCCTTTATTGTCAAATAATATATAAAAACTAATCCTTATGTCTAGTTACTTTAACAATTTTTTTTCTAAAATATTTAATTATATTGAACTCCAAAAAAATTATCGAGATAAATCCATCAATTTTATTTAAAATCATAAAATGGAATTATTAAGAATATAAAATCACTTCACTACATAAGAATAACATATCATGTAAAATAAATTACTCTAATATAAATAAATTAAAGAAATAATGAGTGTTCCTAATAATTGTTTTTAAATTAAATTTCATAACAAAAAAATTACTTGATTCGGAAATATTATCAAATAAATCCATATGTTGCATTAGCAATTTTGTACACAAAAAAATGATTTCCACAAAATATTCCAATATTAATATCGTGGAAAAATAATAACCTTTTATCATGTATCAAATTAGTAAACTCAATTGGGAGAAAATGTTATCTATACATTACCAAAACATTATGGTGAAAAAAATATAAAAATGGAGAAACATCAGTCACACACTCTACTAGAAAAATGTGTGATCCCAATAATATATATTTGTTTACAATAATATTTAACCATAATCTACAAAAATATCTAATATCACAAACGTGTCTCTCCTTGTAAGCCATGCTCTCCCCCACACTAATAACTAGTTCCATGGATATCGACCAGATATACCATACCGCTGAACCCTAATCCATCAATTCTATCATTATATATTAATGTGGTGAGACGTTTTCAACCTCCTCATAACATCAATCTACCATTCTTGCAAGTTTTTCATCACCTCGTCTGTCCCCAACCCACACACACCTGCTAACTGATCTACATCCCAATAGACACCACACATAAATAATGAACAATTCCCCTCACAAATTATTTAATTTATTGAATAGCTATGCTAAATACCTCAATATCCTCTATCAAGGTATAATGATACCCATAAACAATCTCATGGGTTCTTCTCCACTCCCCCGGTCAATATTTTCGGAACCTAATAGTTTTATTCTACTACAAAAACCAATAAGAAAATATAACTCACACTCCCATGATTTTCACATTATCAATAATAAGATGAAATTCATAAACAAATAACCATGATCCTCAGGAATATCAATACCTCCATGCAAGAAGTACGTAGGTTTTAATCTCTAACATGAATGACGGAATATCAGTCACAATGAGGATAAAAGCATGACCAAAAATAACTTGGGTGTTAATACAAATCATAATGATTTTACCATAGCATTATCCATCATATACCTAACCATCACAGACCAGGATCTAGTATATATAAGTCATACAAAATAATACACAAAATATCTAATGGTACCTCTCATGCATCAGTCTTAAATGAAAATCATCTACCCATACATATTGTCTGTAAGGGAACTCACTAGTCAGGGATAACCACTTTCTCTAGTTACCCTGATATGTCACATACCATTGTGAAAACTCCATTACATCATATATAATATAAATAATAAAATCAAATTTCAAAAGACCCACTATAATGTTCTCACATATACACATCAAGATTCACATTATGATATAAACCCTCGCTATTGGGAACCGATCCTCACCAGGTAGCCATATTTCAGACCAACCCTAATGAGGATTAGATCACATCCCTATTCAGGTAGTGAATATATCCAATGATGAATTATACTGATTAAAACAATACTTATATACTTTGATTAAGTGAAATGGTATAAATAATATATACGATAAACACTAGATAAGTTGTTTTGTCACATAATATAACTAAAAAATGTCACATTTTACAAATAAATGCTATATAAATAAGAAAAACCATAAATGTACCAATGAATTTTGGTTCTCTATACTTCCATTACTTGGAGGAAATATATAGAAATCATCCAATAATGACCCTCAGTAAAATTCACATAGCCTATCATTATAACATAATATATCATTATTAAGTTAATTAGAATTCCACAAACAAGTTATATTTTAAAATACTATATAATGTGGTTTTGAGTGGTTAAGTAGTTGAACAACTATATATTCCGTGATATCAAGAACACATATTAATATAAATTTCATGTGAATCCTAAATACAAATACTGATGCATGTATATAAGTCTCTTTAAAGATGTACTAGATGTAAAAAATGGTTATCCAATTCACATGTCATCATTTAATAAATAAATCAACATTAATTGTGAAAAAATATAAATCTCATAACCCTAGTAAACCAAAAATCTCATCATGAATGGTTTTTATGATAGAATAATTTTAGGTCCAGAATAATCTCTTATATGTCACTATAATCAATCTATAATACCGTAAATTGTGTGATATAAAATGATGAATTGAAATGGAATTGTGATGTTCAAACTCCTGATACTACCAACCAGTGTTCCAAATGATATTTTCACTAGCCTCATATTATTACATAGGATTTTGAAATCTTTTGACAGTATGTGGTGTCATCATGGGGATACTATACCCTTATATCAGATTAAATCATTTGTTGAAATGACCAATAAAAATTGATTAAAAATAATTAAATTATGAAAAAATATTAATAAATACGAATCATTATATGTAAAATAAAATTAAATAATCATTAATCTATACATCCCAACTAATTACCCATTATGATAATCAAAAATAAAAAAAACACAATAATAAAAATATATAGAAGATCTACTACTATCCCTAAGCCTCGTGACATCCAAAAATCAAATCCATATCATGATACTATAGGAAGATCATGTAACACTAGGCCTCATTCCTCCAAAAACTTAAACACATGAGGTCTTCATTGGAACCAAAGTCCTAGGGAATATTAATAATGGTCTGAGTAAAAATCTTTAGTCCAATGATAATTATTTTCCTAAAATAACTAGTATTATCATATATATAAACATGAAATATTGTAAAGACACGAACATTTATGAATAAAATTTACTCTATTTTAATTAAATGCATTATGATTATATAAGACATGTAAAAATTCATTATTTTATAGAATTGTGTTTAAATAACAAATAAATATTTTTAGCGTTGACAATATAGCCTTCTAATAGTGATCACATGACTAGTAAAAATATATGGTTTTAATTAATCATGTTCACGTAAACAAAGAATGTGATTGCATCAACTAGTAGGGTCATTCACCTTTAATCCCATTTATCAGATCATCCAAAGGAGATAGTATTTTTTTCCTTTTACATGCACCATTCTCAATAAGATATCCTACCACTTAAGAATGAGAAAAACCAATTACGACAAAAGTTCCAGCTTCTCGAGATCACAACCCAATCCATGTTCACCGAATGGATCAGTGAAAGCCCTACTATCACACACCTTACTCTTAAAGAATATGATGTTATAATAAATGGAAGTGTAACAAGACCTTATATTTATCAATATGTACATTAGTTTTTTATATAATTATAGATATAATTTTATAATATTAATTTCACATTGAAAAGTATTTTTAAATCAAAAATAGTTTTTATGATTAGTATTCACATTCAATTAATGAATATAAAGGAATTAATGAATTTTTTAAATATATAAATTTCTAATAAAATATTATTATTAAATTAATTTAATAAAATATATATGATCATATAATATTTATGATGTTAAAAGTACTTTTTTTAAATATTTTAAAACTTATTTATCCAAACCTGTCAAATTTCAAGAAATATTTATTATTATTTTAAAAGTGAAAATTCACATATTTATAAAATTATTTAGATAAATGGATATTTTTTTGGAATCAGGACATTGAAATTATAAAATGGTGAATCTTTAATAATTTTAATAGACATTCAAAATTTTGGGTAAAAATTTAATATATTATAAATATACTTTGTGTTTTATGACATTATAATGTCCCAATAATGATGTAATAGATACCTAAAAATTTATATTCGGAAAAATATATTTTATTCCCTTTAAAATATTTTCATTTTGAGTTTATTTGATTTATTTTATAAATCCTAAGTGAATCCTCCAAAACATATAATATATTTTATGATTTTAAAATTATTTCCTTGAATGTATGACTTTTATCCACATAAAAAATTACAATATATTTATATAATCATCTTCTATACATATAATATAATGTATAACACTCCCCTATTCTAGAAAACATGTGAATAAAAATGGGATGGTTTGTGGTTTTGAAAATTTTGTTATGTAGTGTCCATAAACAAAATAATAAAGAAACCCCCATCATTCTATATATAAACCCACACAAGCTCCCATTTCTCATCACTAAAACTATATTATGATTAATGACTCTATTTATCCTCCTTCCTAGTGTATTACCAAGGAACCATAATGCTTCTATGAGTACTCCCCCAAGATTTTGGAATCACACATACATGTAAGGGATTCTCACTATCCTTTCCTCCTTTAAATTCAATAACCATGATTGAAATTAGTCATTTTAATTTCTATGGGTTTTATTTTAATTTTGTTATAAACATTTCCTTACTATCCAATTTATTTTTATTGAATGATGGATCATTTATACTTATTTATTTAAACACTTACCAAAGCCGTTATTGTGTTGAAATCCCAAAAGGGATGTATCACTTCCCTCCATTATGAACCACTCCTTTTGTGATATGCCTCTTAATTTAAATTTAAATATTTTATGATATGTAAATACATACTCCCATTACCATAAATTATATTTATAAATAATGATATCTTTATTACCCTCTCATTATGCCTTCCTTGATTCTTTATATACTTATGTTACCATGCCAAAATTCAGTAAGATATTTCTCTCTCCTCTTTCAAATTCAAGAACTTATATTATATTGTGGATCATAAATTCCATTTCATCTGTTGGTGTATATTGTTAAATGATCTAAATAATGTTAATTTCATGTATATATGATGATAGAAAACATTATCCCTCATCAACTAATTTTATCAATTTTAATTTGAAGCCTTTATGATGTAGGAATTTCACTATGATTTTCCATCATATAGTGAAAACCAAACACATCGTTATAAACATGGTATTAGATTTTATGATCATATACTTATTGGTTAGGGAATTAATAGATTTATTCTTCATTCCTTGATAATTTAATGAATTATTATTTTGAATTAAAACCTGCTATAGAATCTATGAGGCACACTATTGTATGAAATGAAATGTTTAGAAAGGGTGTGCCCCAATAGCTATCCAATGCATTGAGTAATGTTTAGTATCATGATTCATCATATTAAATGCGGGTTTAATCATGGTAATTCATGTGTAATTGGGGTTTACTCATTATAATTCTTGTGTAATTAGTGTTTACTCATTTTAATCCATGTGCAATGAGACTCGACTCATGCTAATGTCCTATTGCGAGTTGTTTCTGCATTTCATCTTTGGATTATCACGCTATGTCATGCCTTTATATTCATGTTTCTTTTTATCACCATTGATATACCTATTGAAAAAAATGTATTGTCATACTCATGTCATTCAACATTCATTATAGTACCAGGCTTTACAGATCACCATTTGCGTATGTGTTTCCTCTCATTATCATACGCAGCGTTCAATATGACAGAATGTAGTGGTCTAGTAAAATCATTTTTCAAGAAAGATGTTCTATTTAATGGTTTACGTTTTTATTTAATGTTTATGATCTCCAAAAAACTATAACACTTGATCTTAAAATTATTATTAAGTGTATATTATGTAATAAATCATGTTTAAATGTATAATAAAGATCAAGGTTGTTTATAGTTATTATCAAATGATTGGATTAGTAATTTTTTGTATTCTTATTTGAAATACCCTAGTGAATACCCTCAGGGATAACAATATTTATAAGAGATCATCCATAAATCATTTTATGCATAGAATAAGTGTCTTATCATGAAAATAAATCCCTGTATAGATATTATAAGTGGATGTGGTTTTTGAATATATGTACATAGGAGTAAAAAATCTAACACGGTGTTCTGAGCTAGACTTGGTAACACATTGTACTTGACAATGGGACTTACATCATACCTAATTTGACACTCCTTGGGGATATAATTTGGTAAAATCATAGTCTTGTTACAAACCATTATTAATAGAACAAATAAAAAATGCACATATGAATATATTTCAGGAATTATATGATAGATAATATATATTGAATCCTATAAACTCATCAGTTAATGAGATTAATGAATTTAATATGTTCACCCTTTAATTTCATTACATTCCCCTTAATGTGTCTAATATATTAAAAGTACTCATCCCCATTTATATATTATATAATTAGAACTAGAATAAAATATTCAATGGTAGGGTTATAACCCATAGTTCTACGCATTCGTTTATAACATGGATTTTTAGTAGATATATTCAAGCTTCCACATAATGAATAGAAGTAAATATGTTGGTGATGACAAAAAATTGGTAAAATAGCGCGTCCCATGAATATAACTCCTCCCCTCTCACAATTTTTGGACTGAACATCCTAGAAAACCATGTTATACATCGCTTGGTGGAATTTGATGCATTATGGGAATAAATTTTTTCATTATAATGATCTAACATAAATTTCCACAATAGGTAAATCACTATCCATATAAATAATTGACCCATAATTCTATACAAGTTCATATTGGAGTTTTCATAATCTTTATGACCATCATACCAACAATTGATATTATTTCCAAATGATAAAGCATACCTATCTAAAATTATTGAGTATAAGGAATAAACAATTAAATAACACCTGCTTATTATGAGGGATTTTGTTAATGTATTTCTCCAGGAATTTCATGGTCTTCTTCCAAGCTAAAAGGTCAAATTTTTTATCGAACTTATACCCAGGGAATTTCCCTTATCTAGAACTCCATATAGAATAGCTATTGCGGAACTTTATATTGTAAGAAAAAATTATAGGACAATCAGATAAAGGGTTTATAATCCCAAATGCTTAACCAAGGGGTTTACCAGTCCTCGATGTCAAGAGGAAGGATGGGTTAATGCAACATTTCATTGATTATCGCGAGTTCAACAAATCATGATAAATAACAAGTATTTGTTGTGATGAATTGAAGTCTTTTCCATCATATATGTTGAGAACAATAATAATTCAAGGTGGATCTATGGTCAGTTTTTTACTAAGTAAGTGGGAAGAAAGTGGAAATCCCTATGAATTTTTTCTTACATGTTATGGGAATTATGAGTTCATATTTATTACATTAGATCGCACTAATTCACCAAAAATAGTCCTAGACATGTTTAATAGAGCCTTCAGAGATTACCATGACAGATATTTGGTAGTTTTTATAGAAAATATTCATATATACTCAAAAATAATGGGGATGCATGAGGAGAATCAAATAATGATTCTAAAGACCATGTGAAAGGAGACGCTCTAGGCAATGTACATCAAGTGTGAGTTTTAGATTAATGAAGTCCCATTAATTAGGAATATCATCACAATATATGGGATATCTATGTATCCTTCCAGGAAAAAGTTAATTGAGGGATGGTTGAGGCCAACATATGTGATGGATATCCATAGCTTCCTATGTTTAGTTAGATGTTATTGCCGATTTCTGTTAAATTTACCATGATTGAAAACCCCTCATTCCATGATAACTCGAAAGGGAGTATAGATTTCATGGACAGATTAATGTGAATAAAGCATCATGGATTTGAAAAATAGGCTTATCGCTGACCCTGATCTCAATGTACCTGTAAGTGGGAAGATCATCCAAATCATTAGTGATGCATAATGAAATGGATTGGGATCATTGATGATGCAAAATGAAATATTCACTAAAAATTTCCTCAAGGATGTTTATAATTCCTGAGAAAAAGTATCGCACGCACAATTTGAAGTTTGAATCTATGTTCTTTGAATTAAAAATATGGTGGAATTATCTTTTTGGGGAGAAGAGGTAAATATACACAGTTCACGAAATCCTCAAATATATATTCAAAAAGAAAAGGATGAATATTATCCAAATAATTTGTATAGATCTCATCAAGGATTATGAATAGTCTACCCACTACTTTCCTAGGAAAGTGAACAAGAGGGTGGTTTCTCTATATTGAAAAAAGAAAACAATTATATCATTGATAAGAATTAGAAAGGATCCAATCTTTTAATATTTGATAAATATGGACATGGGAATCATAAATAAGGGAACATCTTAAATCCTATAACAAATTATTGTTGAATCCTATCTTTTGTAAAGGTTACCGAATAATCAAAAAGATGACAAGGGAATTCAGAAGAAAGTATAAACAATCAGAAAAGTGAAATCCTTGGAGTTTAGTGTTAATGAAGTTGAATTTGTGAGATTTGGGTTCAGACTATGTGTTCCATAAAATCCTTATTTAATTTATGAACATTTGGATGATACTCATTATTCTAATTTCAATATTCACTCAGGATTCAAAAAGATGTATCGAGACCTCCAAAGGCACAATTGGTGGGATAACATGAAGAAGATGATCGCTGAATACGCATTAAAGTGCCTAATATATCCACATGTAATGGCTGAGAGGCATAATTCTAAGGTGATGAAGAAATCATTACCCATACAAAAATTGAAATGAGATGAAATAACCATGGACTTTTTCACAAGACTTCTGAAGACATCCTAAGGAAACAATGCAAGTAGGGGTGTTGTGGATTGTCCTACAATGAATTCACACTTCATTGTGAATCGAGTGGATTTATCACATGATAAATTTTCACTAATATACATTAGAGGGTTTTGAGGTATCATTTAGTACCTCTATCAATTATGTTAGATCAAGATCCAAGATTCACTTATATGTTTTTGAAAAGTATCTAGTATGATCAAGAACCTAAGCTTTACTTCATTACATTGTATCCACCTAAAAATGATGGTCAACATTAGTTGACTATCTAAACACTTGAGGACATGTTGAGAGATATCTCAATGTATGTAAAAGTTGGATGGGACCAAAATCTTTCATTGGTTGAGTTCTCATACAAAAAAGTTTTTCATTCGAGTATCGCAATGCCTCTTTATGAATACTTTAATAGGAAGAGGAGAAAAACACCCTATTAATGGGATGATGTTGGGGAATGAAAACTACTAGGTCTGGAAATGATAGTGAAAATGGTGGAGAATGTTAATACCATCCAACGACAAATGAAATCTTCACATATAAAAAAATAGAGCTATACGAAACAACATTGATGTGAACTAGAGTTTGACGATGGAGAGATGTTATTCTTCTTCATAACTCCATGTAACAGAGTCATGATATTTGGGATAAAAGGAAGGATTATTCCATAGTACATTGGCCCTTTTTGAGATCTATGATCATATCAGAGTAGTGGCCTAATTACTAGAACTCCCACAAAACCTATATCAAGTGCATAATGTATTCCATGTTTCCCACCTAAGGAAGTACGTCCCAAACCAATCAAATTTACCAAATCTAATGGTGTTACTGTTGTAGAATGACCATTACTATGAGAATAATGAGGTTATGATCATAGATAATAGATAAAATGGTCTACAAAATAAGATAATTTCCATTTTCAAGGTGTCATGGAGAAACCAACTATTTTATGATGTATCATGGTTACCACATGAGGTGATAAATTAGAGTTACGCCATATATTTTAGTTTATTAAAAATAAATTTTTAGGGGAAAATTTCTTATTGGGGATGTTTGTAACGCCCTAAACATTTAAGAAGAAAATTACATTATTTTAATTAATTTTATTATGGTTATATAAGACATATAAAATTATATTATTATATACAATCAGATTTAAAGGTCCATTACATATCATTACCATTTATAATATAGTAGTTGAACATTGATCACATGCCTTTTATAAATATAGGGTTTTAACCAATCCTCTTGACATAAACAAAGGATGTGATGTCATCAACCAGTAGGATCATTCCCTATGAAGACCACTTATCAGAGCATCCAAGGGAGGTATCGATTTATGAATTTTTCCTAGTCAATTCCCAAGACTATATCTAACAACTTATGAATGGGAAAGACCATTTATGAGATAATTCCATGCTCATTAAGATCACGACTGAAACCAAGTTCACCGATTTACCCCATAGAATCCCCACCATCGCACACCATTCTCCTAGGGAGTATACTGGTTTAGTAAAATGATATGTTACATGACCATAACATTGTGAATATTTATGTTATTTATGCATATAACAATGAATATAATTTTATTCTATTTTTGTTACATTATAATTTATTTTTAATGCACAAATGGTATTTTTGGATAATATTAAATTTCCATTAAGAAATATATTTTTAATGAATTAATGGATTTTTGAAATAATTAATATTCTATCAAAAAATTATTATAAGATAATTTTATTATATATTAATTATCATATAATTTTTATAAGACAAAAATAATTTTTATTTATATTTGAAAACTGTTTTATAAAAACCAGCCAATTTTAAATATATATCCATTTTTATTTCAAAATTGAGAATTCACATATTTAGAATTTTTTTGGATAAAATTTTTATTAAATTTTGGAGTCATTACATCAAAATTATCCTACAGTGAATTATTACACTATTTAATGAGATTGTCAATGTTTTGGGTAAAAATATAACATCGTATAAATATACGGTGTGCTTTATGACATCATAATGGCCCAATATTGATGTAATACATAATATAAATGGAATATTAATTTATATATATATAGTATTTTACTTTAAAAAAATATAATTTTATTTCTAGACTATTTATTTTATAAATCCTTAGGGAATCCTCGAAGACATATAACATATTTTACAACTTTAAAATAAATAACTTGAAAGTTTTACTCACCTCCATTTAATTAAGTAAAATATATTAATATTATTGGCCCTTAGACTTATAATCTAATTTAATACACTCCTCTTTACTAGAGAACATGGTCAAAAAATGGTACGGTTTATGGTTTTGAATATTTTATTATGTAGTGTCCAAATCCAAAATAATATGTAATCCCCCTAATTTCCTATATAATTCCAAGGAAGATCCAATTTTTCTTCACTCAAAGTCTTTGAAGCTATAAAATCCTCTTCCCCATGATCTCTAGAGTCATTTTTAATAACATCAAATCTCTTAATAATTATCCACCAATCCTTTGAAGTAATACATCCAAGTAAGGCATCCTCACATTCCTCTCCTCTTTTCAATTCAAGAACTTTGTTTCAAATTATTCATTATGATTTATATGGGTTTTATTTTAATATTATTACTATATTTTCACTACTATAATTTTTATTTTATTTTAATCACTAATCATTTACCCTCCTTGATTTTTACCCTTACATAATCTGTTACTATGTTGAAATTCAATAAGGGATCTTCAACTTCTCTCTTTTATCAACAATTCCTTTTGTGATAAGACATTTAATTTCAAATTCAATTTGTTGGGAAATGTTCATAAATACTACCATAAGTATCCATTTTATTTTTAAATAATAAAACCTTCCATAAAATTTCAGTAAACCATTCATGATCCTATATATATACTCGTTACCATGCTGAAATTTCGTAAGTGAGTTCTCTCTACTCAGTCAAATTCCGGAAATTATTTTATTTTATGCATCGAAAATTACATTTATTGTGGTTATGTATAATTTTCCATGATACCCTTACTATAAATTCCATGTATATATGATAATATACCCCTTTCTATTTCATAATCCTATTTAATGATGTTCTATTTGACTCTATTATGTTTCCAAAATTGCACTATAATTTTCCTTCTATAGTGAATACAAAACCCATTTTTCTACCAATGGTATTTACCATTATGATCACTAAATTCTTGTTTAGGGACCTACATGTATGTATTCCAGATTATATTATCATGGAATAAATTATGATGTATAATTTTTTCATATTATATGATCTATTTGGCACACTTATGCATGAAATAAAACGTATATGATGGGTGCACACTGATATCACTCAAGTCCTTTAGGTAATGTTTATTATAAGGATACATCATTTGAAATAATGGTTTACAAATGATAGTTAATGTTAAATAAGGGTTTAATCATGAAAATTCATGTGCAATGAGGTTTTACTAATGCTATTCCACGGGCACTGAGCCTTGACTCATGAAAATATCATTTTGTATATTGTTTCCACATTTCTATGTTTTGATTATCATGTTATTTCATGCCTTTATGTTCATGTTCCTTTTGGGCACCACTGATATGCCTATTTACTAACCCATATTGTTTCCCTCATGTTATTCCACATTTGTTACAATACAAGTCTTTATAGATCACCCATTTCTTATATATGTCCTCAGGTTATACCATCCAGTGTTATGTACAAAAAATGTTGAGGTCATGTAAAATATGTTTTCAATGAAGTTGATTTATTTTATGATTCATGTTTTTATTTACTGTTCCTAATATCTAAGGAAACTAGACATCTCGATCATCTGAGTTGTATTAAGTGAAATTTATGTAATAAATGATGTTTAAATTAGTAACAATGATCAAGGTTGTTATATATATTCTTCCAAAAAACATCACGAAAATGATTATTAAATAAAAAAATTGACTGTAGAGTTCTATAATGACACTTGAGATCGACTACAAATACCTAAACTAGTGGAATATGTATTTAACTATAAAGAATAAATCAAAGGGAGAACCAAAACTATCCCCATATCCATATAAATTTACCATCCATTTAGGGGACACAAGACATTCATGGAACAAAATTATTTATAGCTAGGCGACCCATGACCTTTAAAAAAACATTTCACAAACAACTAAGGGAATCCATGTCCTACCCGAAACCATATCTCTTAAACCAGGGGAACACATGTCCAGGTCAAAAACCATATCACATACACTCACGTGACCCTTGTTCTTCCCAAAACTATATCTCAAATACCTAGAAGATCCTTATATTATCCTCCATCCATATCACATACTCTTTATAGAAAACTATCCTAGTATATTTATATAGTATATGCCTGGAAGAATCATCATATCATGAAACATATAAAACACTTCCAAGGGGTGGCACCCCACCATATAATTGATACAGGGACATAATTATATGGGGTTACATCCCACTCTAGTGCCGAACCCTCAATCACAAATCACATATATTTATATATAAATTGATCATGTATACTACGGGGAACATCCTCTTGATAACCACATGTCACACTGCAAGGGTTGGCCACTCATCCAATCCCATAAAAGATATCATATTTTTCTTCTCAAGTGAACAAACAATCATTTTCACTAATATTATTCAAAGATACCACCTTAAATTATTGGGTTATATGGTGATACCCAAGATCAACAGTGCATGATTACATGGATTACCTCTCTATAGTGTCGATTTTATATCAAGAACCCTCTATGGTTCCCAAATCAATACCATAGTATAGACACCCTATATGGTCACCTCTTTATGATTCTAAAATATGGGGACCAATATACTCAATAATAGGGAATATTTTTCCTTATAATTTTCAGAATGTTTTACTAGTCTCACCTAACTCATAGGTAATACCATACTAGAATCAAACTAATTGAAATAAAAATTATCATTTCACATCCCATGTCAACCTAGGTCATCCCTATACTACCAAACCTATACATAATAATATATAGAGTGAAACAACACACTTATTCACATTATGATGGGGTAGAAATGCTATCCAAACACTCTAATCAACATTCTAATAGGATATAAAAAATTCACAGCTTCCTTATTGATTAAAACTATCTCATCCATTTCAATCGTTGAATCCCCCTATATGGATGGGTCTTAGAGATCATACAAAAATTCCCATTACATGATTCCACTAAATTTATATGCCTCTTTGTTCTACATTCCACATGTCATGTATTTATTATAAAGTCATCGTGCATCAGCAGATGAGTAACAATCATGTGTTCAAGGGCCCGTCATGGTGCTTGATACTTTTTTTCTATCAATAATCATTAAAAAAATAATATATTTATTTAAAATTCAATCTTTTATATGTGGGGAGGAAATATATTACCAGATAAATAAATATATTAATATTCCATAATGATTTTTACTTGGACTACATAACTCAGATAAATTTATTCCATTTAATAAATCATGACCATCACCACACAAGCCTCACCAAAGAAAATATTATCCCTCGAGTTTGAATCTCATGTCACAACATAAAAAATAATTATTAATAAAAATTTATAATTAATTATAAGATATAATTCAAAAATTAATAATTTAAAAAAAAAGCTTTATATCTCTATATGAAAATTATGACTGGTCTCACTTAAAAGGCCCATGGTGTACAACAACACTATAATGAATGAAATCCCTATCAACAATACCCTAGTATGCTATTAATTTCTTCCAATTTAATATAAAATAGAAGAAAAATATTATTTTTTCATGCATCAAACCAAAAACTGAATAATGTAGTTAGATCTTCCACCTTTGACACCATTTATACATGTTAATAAAAAGTCCCATCCCATTGGAGGATTCTACCAAGCCTTGGTGGAATCATCACTAAAAAAATATCTATATATAATGTAGTATAGGGAGATAAATGGGGAAGAATCCCACAAGGATGAATAATAAATAAAACATATAAAATCAATGATAGTTCAACTAGGAATAACCAATTTCATTGTGCAGTAAAGAGAGGAAGATGATTGTAGAGCATACCAAAATGACCACTCCCCACGTGGCTAGTTGAATAAAAACCAAGGGTTTTGTCTATGAAATTATGGTTTCACCCCTACTAAAAAATGGAAATCAGATAGGTCACAAAATGATTATCTGGGGTCCATGCATGACCGCCCGAAGGCTAAGGCATGAATATCCTTACCATTCTTCATCATGACACGATCTTTATGGGTCATGTAATGACCCCTCTAGGTAGTGAAATAATAAATACTTCTCTTGGGGAGGCTCTATCTTTGAATATCTCATAGTGTACAGCCTCATGATTAATGTATCAATAGATTTCTATATGTCATTGCATCATAATAAAAGTAGGTTTATGGTGTGATTGAGATCATATAGATAAAAAATCAACAAAGTGGGAAATCATTACCCCACTCAAACATTCATATAAGAACATGAGGAACACATCACACCTTATTAACTTTCCAGAAAACATTTCATTGAGATGTTTCAAATTTCAAAATTCAAATTTGAATCATGTTATCTTAATAGACTCTTTCATCAAGATTAGTTTTCAAATTCCCTAAGATCTTAATAAATTGTAAATATTTGTGTATTTAAACATAGTATTGAATAATGAAGGTCACTATGATGTGGTGTTGTGCGTAAATTATTACGATATTTGATAATTTGTAGGTCTTGATCGATTTGATCACCATTATAAATCTTACTCGATTCATTATCATAAGAGGATGATTTTAAGGATTTATAATAAATATCAATTTTATATAAAAATTTAAAATTAAATTATAGGATAAAAGATTAATGTTTCAAATTTTTAAAATTAGGTAAATTTGTGAAAAATATCAATTAATATTGGTCAAATTAGAGTTATTAGAATATATTAAATGATGATTTAATTCTTATAAAGAGTTGTTTTATTTTCATAACCCCATAAAATCCAAAATTAAATTTTATAACTATTCTCAATACTTTAAATTCATGGTTCATAAAACTATTAATTTAAGGGTGATCATTATAGGGCATCTAATGATTCATTAAATCTATGGAAAAAAATGAGAAATTATTTTTTGGAAACTTATCAATGGTATATAGGAAACATGTGTAGATGATTCAGGTCATCTAATATAAAACATTGAAAATATAAATTTGGAAGACTGTATTCCATGGTGTGTATGCCATGAAAAAATAAGAACTAAAGGAAATATAATATCCTAAGAATACAAAATATAATATATATTAAATAAATTAATAAAATTTATATCATTTAATACACATTATAGTATGTCAGTGTACTATTAAAAAAATGAATTTTTTTGTGGCATGTATTCCATGAATGACTGAGTATCACCGAACAATAACATAGTATTAATTAATATTATAAGTTATAAACATACAAATATGAATTTTGCTAAGAAATTAATGAAAATACATTGTTTAAACAAATATAATAATAATTAAATAGTTTCAATTTAATTTTAAATGAATATTTATCTAATTAAATATAAAAAGTATATATTTATAGAAAAAAAATTTATGGTCACAAAGTTATTTTATCCTAATAAATGATATGAATTAAAATTACTGAGTGGTAATAGTGAAATATATATAATATATATTCAATAAAATTGTATTTATAACCATATAATATATTTAGTATAAATTAGATAAAAACAAACCCTATATTTGAGATAAAAGCCTGTATTTTTATAGAGACATTTTTACCTTGTTTTAATGGGAAACCAATTTTAAATCCAATTTATTGATGTAAATTTAATCTTAATTATTTAAATTGAAACATAAAAATAATAAGGTTGGTTAAAATGTTTGTATTTTATGGGATGTTTCATGTTTAATCAATAATTAAAAATACTAAATGTAATCACAAAACTGCTTTTTTGTCTAATATTTTAATAATAGTAAATTATATTTTTAATAAATTTAAAATTTTTATTAGATAAATTTTTATCAATTAATTCAATTTAGTTTATTTTTATCAATCTAAATTTTAAATTCAGTATCAAAACATATCAAACGTTTGAATATTTTTACATTTAATACTTGTCTAGTCATCCCTTCCATGGGATTAAAAATAAATTCATTTTTGAAACATATGTTATTATAATTTAGTGAAAGTGATTCCATATTTTGAATCATAATAATTAATAATTTATAATAAATTCATATTATTATTATACAAAATTTATTAGTGAATAAAATTAAAAATAATTACAATGATTAAGGTGTAATTACGATTATCAAAGGAAAAAACCTTAAACAGAAGGGAAAATGACATACAAACATTCCAAAACTAAATTGGATAGTCATGTTTCGAAAAATTCATCCATTTTCTATAATTATTTACATTATTTATTCCTATTTAAAACTGTAAGACATTGGTGAAATTCTCTTTTCCAAAAATTATTAGAGTGTCAATCCTCCTCCACGATAAAAAGGCCTCCTCTCCTCCAACTTCCTCAAAACAAAGAAAACACATTTTCTCGACCAATATATAAAATAAATTAATTAAAACACTCCCCTAATCCTATAAGAATCCCTTTTGATATAATTAAACACTATGAATTTATTTGGTGAAAGAAAAATAGAGTTACCAAAAGGAGAGGTAACATCTTTTCTCAGGCTCTTTAGTTTTGTTTCAATTCTAAACTCCTCTAAATAACATCATTCCAAGAATTTATCACACCACCAGTATCCTAAAAATGTTGATATTTTTTTATTCTAATGGTTTTAACTACACATACACACACTCCAATCCAATGGGTAACCTACATTTTGTTATTGTGTATGGTGAACTACTGCCTCACGAAAAGATAATGGTTATTTTTTCCATTACCACATTTCACTATTGATAATTATGTTGTAAATTTAATTATATATTTTTAATATTATAATTATAATATATCTATTATTATTTAAATTTTTTATAACTAACACCATTATACATTTCATTTGGTGTAAATACGATAACAATATTTATTTCAGAGTGGATTGTTTCCCCTCAAAATGATGTGATCCATTCACACAAAACATTGATTGTATAATGGATGATTAAATTAGTCATATGTTACATAGAAATATATTTATATATATATAATTAATTAAATAATTATATTTATATAAATATAATATATCATTTTCCTTATTACCCTTTCACACACATAAAAAGTTACAACATTGTTTGTGGATGTGTGGACAACCTCCTCTTTAAGATGATGTTATTCAATTTACATCAAAAAAAGAATATATATAATTATATACGATTAAATAATATGGTATTTATTATTTTAATATAATTATTTAAATATTTTTTTATATACCTTCTTTAAATAATATTCACTGAAAAATGGGAATATTACTCAAGCGTGTGTATGACCGACTGTATTCATGATTGTAACATTGGTTCATTTTTCATCAACATATATATTGACTTGTTTTAAAAGTGTAAATTAGGTGTAAATTTTATTATTATTCCATGATTATTAATTTTTATATGTTATGTTATGACATGGGGACCATAGTAGACCTACCAAAGTTGTTATTTACACATAAACTGAATTTGGCCAAAACAAATAATGTAAATATTATTGTTTTTATTATTGTATAAAACAGGGTAACAATTGAAATAAATTAATTATAAACATGGAGTAAATTATTAATAAATTAAATAATATCATATGTTTATTATTCGTTAATATTGTGACACATGATTCAATTTTGGTCTCAAGGTATGAGAATTTTCCACAATTTACATTCCATTGAGACTAATTTATTGTTTAGATACAAATTTATTTTATATGGTGTTTATATTACCATTTTAAAATTCATATAAAGAATATTTTTTTTATCCTGATATTTTATGTTTCATATAATTATATTTTATCATGAGGCTTGTGATTTAAAATGTTTCAATGTGGTCTGGGACACATTATAATGTTTAAATAATAATTTCCTCAATAATTATTTATATGATCATTCATTTACATTCGATGATGTTATATGGTCATTTATAAATAAAACCATTAATTTTCCTCTCATATGATTATTCATTACATTTTTAATTTATTAGATCCATTTTCCCACTCTTTGGTACTCAATATGTTTTAGAAAATGTTTTATAAGAAAACCTAACTTTATTTTAGAATTTAGTTGGAGAAACGTTCCTATTATAAAAACCTTCATTTCCAAAAAAAAATCATTTTTCTAACCTTAAAAAAATAACTATGAAATAAATTTTACAAATTTTTCTTTTTACCAATGTTTCGAAAGGAATCTTCTTGTCACTTTCTGAACTAATCATTTTTCATTCCATATTATCCTGAAAAATGAATATCATTATTACCTCATATAATATGTATATATTTACCCTCCATAATTTATTTTTTACATTTTATTAATGTATAAAATGTTACATTTTACTGATACAATCCTTATCATTCCTTTATATTGGTTATGATTGATTTTTTCACATATAATATTAACATTCAATAACATTATTTGACTATTATTCCCCTTGAAATATTAAAATGTATTTTATCATTGAACATTAAATGTCACAAAATTTTCCATACTATTAATCACAAGTATATTTATTTACTAACATATATTTCATTATTACATATGTTGTGTAATTTTATAATTATTTTTTTAATTGGGGAAATATTTATAAATATTTATTTTTCATTCAATATGATTATTTGATAGGGAATATTGTTTAATTATATTATTTGACATGATATATATTTTGGAAATGAAAAGATTTGTGGATCCAATACTTTATATATCCCCTTGATACATCGAATGGTTATCATGAGGAAAATAAGTCATGTATATCAAACGGGTTTCTATCCACAGTTTTCACCTGCCTTGTGAAATGTCATAATGGTATAATTTTGTATGTGCTTGAGACAAGACATCCAATAATTAAACACTACCCTCATTCTGTATTAATTATTATTCATCCACGAGAATTTATGTTGACATATTTACGGATATATTTCATTTTAAATTAACTGATTAAAAGGGGTGAGTTTCAATTTCGTACCTTTCCATATTGATTTTTCATTATCTAGTTATTTTAATGGCATGGGTTTGTTATAATTACCTTCTAATATTGTTTATGAACTTATTCTCCTTTTATTGATTACATTATATATTTGATCATTTATTTAACATATCAGAATTATTATTCTTATTTACTAGTTATTACATCCACTATATTTACAATTACTAGGATTTTGAGCTCACCCATATCATGGTTCTTTTCCCAAGGATTGCATGATGTTTACTGAGAATGTTATGAAATGATATTCTAAATGGAATAATTTTTTTGAGTGAATTTTATTTTCAATGAGTGTATTCATTTGTAATTAAGGACTCAGGTTTGTATATATTTTTCTATGTCTTATAAATTCATTGGTCCTTAGGAAATTATTAAATTTTATCTTATTAAAATTTAATTGATATATGAAAATAGATTTGGGATCTCTAGGGTCAGGTCACTATAGTGGTTTTGGGTGCCAGGTTTATGTTTTTATTTCATGAAATATATTTCTGTATGGATTTTCCATGTCTATCTGGTTCTAGAATAGATGTACGTTGAAGTAACAACATCAAGAAAGTGTGTCGGGCCTAAAAAATAGTAATATTGTACATGAAAATTAGCCTAACGTCACACATGGTTTGACACTCCTACGATATATTGATAGGATAATTTACAATTTATTTACAAACCATTACAATGGATTTGAATAAATAATGAAGTTAAATAACCTAGGGTAAACTCTGGGTATCATAGTTTTTAAATAATTTATCATAATTTAAACATCTTAAAAATCATTATATTGTTTTTCCAAAATGATAATTCATACTCACACTACTGTTTTTGGTTTTATAAAATTTTCTCCTCTATAGGAAAAACACTGGAGAAACATATAACCAATGTGAAGTTAAATGGATATATTATTTATTTGATGAGGTTGTATTGAAAACCCTTGGTAAAATAAAATTTAGTGATTAAAATTATTTAAAAGATTTACATTATATTTATTTTGGAAATTAAATCAACAAGGGTTAAGAAACAAACAAAGTGTATTCCCTGTGATATCTTAAGCAAGGCCATGGGTCCTAAATCCATGATTTAAGGATGATATGGCTTTCACAACAACCTTTGACCTTTTCAATATCCTAATTAAAATTTCATTATTTTTAGTTAAAAAATTTGATGAATAAATGTTAATTATGCACATGTAGTGTCTCATTTTAGGATTTAGATATTAATGTATTTTCCACATTTACTTTGGAATGTATTTAGAGAAAATGATTTTTTACATTTTACTCTTTTTTGGCCTCAAAATCTATTAAATGTTTGCATTATTACTATATAAATTAAAAGTTAATTTTTTATTTTAAATTTATTAATGTAATGGTTGAATTAGAATTTTATTGAAACATAACAAAAATATGGAATAATTCATATGAAACGTAAATATATCATGTAACTAAATTTACTTATTTTTATAGGAATTACAATAGTTTCATAACATGTAGAAAATGATATTAAATTTATGTCAAGATAATACATTAAATTTTTTCTACTAATGGTCTATAAAATCATAAAATATTTAGGGATTTGAGACCCTCAATATTCCATTGATCATTGAATTTTTTTCAATTGAAAATCAAAATCATTCTCTATAAATATTTAATCTTTTACAATATGTATGTATCTTTGAATTCCACTAATGTTCTCAAACATAGAGACCTAGTTTTATGTAATTCCATGTGACCTTTGTATATCACATTGTCGATTTTCATGAGGATTTCTTAAGAAACCTTATCCCAATGTGGTATTTAAAACATAAAAAATATCGAACAATATATCACCATGATGAAGTTTAAATTTTTATTATGCAATTTAATTAAGTTGGAAAAAATGTAATGCCCCAAAAATCTAATGAAGGGATATTGAATTAGATAGTTTGTATGACATGCAACAAAAAGTGCATAAGAGAATAAAATATCCTAGGAATTTATAATATATTTAATATTTTCTATAAATGAAAAATATAATACCATTCAATGAACATGACACTATGTTAGCATGGGGTACACACAATAATGAGTTCCATTAATGGATTATGTTATATGGATGAAAAAGTCTCACAAAAAAATAATATATTTTCAAATAATTATTATTTACTATAATAGTTTTTAAATTCGTAAATTTGAATATTACTGAATAACATATGAAAAAATATGTTTTACAAAAACATTATACAAATTAATTAGTTTAAAATTAACTAAAAATGAATATAAGAACCAATTAAACATAAAAAGAATATTTTTATAGAAAATTATTTTATGCTCACAAAGGACTTTTATCAATATAAATAAAATAACGAAAAATTAGTTAATGATATTAATGAAATATATTTATTATGAAATCAATAAAATATTGTTTTATTAATCTAACTGACTTAATTGAAATTATATAACAATAAACCCAATATTTCGATTATAAATCAATTATTTATTAAAGGAACTTTTACCTCATTTTAATTGAGACCCAATTTAAAATCCAATTTTCCATAGATTTATAATTCAAATATGTAAAAATAAACTTATTCGTTGAAACCAAAACTTAAAAATTGAGCCAGATTAATTTTATTATTTTTTTGTGAAGTTTAATTTTTTAATGAATAATGAAATATACTGAATTTTAACTCAAAATAGCTGATTCATATCATTTTATTATAAGGATAAATTATATTTTTAGTTTGATTTAAATATTAATTACAATAAATATTTGTCAATTAATCCAATTTAGGTCATTTCAATAAATTTAACTTTGAAATTAATTATAAAAATACAGAAATCATTGGAATGTATTTACTTTAAATACCTACATTGTCTTCCCGACTATGGGATTAAATAAAAATTAAATTCTACCACATCATTGATTGGAATTTGATAAAATTTATTAAATATTTGTAATAGGAATAATTTATAATTTCAAATAAGGTAAACTTATTTTTCAACCTTAAAAAATAGTAAAGGTAATTAAAGATAATTAGAACTATTAATTTGAAATTAAGATTAACAAGAGACAAATAATTAATCATAAGTACCAAAATGACATAAAAAAGATTGCAAACCCCATTGGATGGTCATATTTTAACTCTCTCCACACATAGATCTCATTTAGACCATTATTCGGTCCAATATTTGTGGTGTAAATGTGGGTGGAATTCCATTTTCCAAAATTTAAACGAGTGTCACACCTACACTATAAAAGGTATCCTCTCCTCCCACTTCCTCCAACCTCTCAATACACTGTGGATTCACTATGATATGACCAAACTTCTTCTAATAATCAATTTACTTGTCCTAGAAGACTATCTTACAAAATAAATAAATCCAAGGAATCCCATTGGGTAAAACCAAAAAAAGTTTCCCAAAGAGGAGCGAACATCTTTCCAGAAAATATATTTATTTTTTCTTCCGTTTACACCCCATAAAATATAATTATACAATGATTAATAAAAAAAATAGTATCCTAAATATTATTTGATGTTTTAATGAAAAGGGTTTGAGCTACAATTACACACACATCCATCTAATATGCAATGACCATAATGTTTTTTTGTACAATTACCTACCACCTCAAAAATTAATTATTGTTTGTTTTTTAAATTTTCCACCTTTCTCGATTGGATATTGTGATTTACTATTATGTCAAAATAGTAAAATGTAACACAAGTAAAGCAGAATTGTGTCTTATCAATAATATTCACTGATTTTTTCTTTTGACTCCCTTTGTGAATTATATAGGTATTTATTATTTTCTTCATTATAAAATATGAGGAGTAGATTATAGAATGGATGAACACATAAAATTTTTTTTTCTGGGAACAAAGATTTTCTATTACAATACACCAATGTTCTCTCTTTGATATTGGTGAATTTCACAAGAATGGACCTATTATCATAGGACCCAAAATCCAAGATAGTGTGAAGGAATTTGACACATTTATAATAAGGCTAATAACATAACATTTGGGTTCAATAAAAAAGAACCAGTTATCCACAAATTAGAACATAAAGATTGGAAAACACAAAAAAATTAGTATGTGTAGTTGATACTCCAATTAATAAAAAGAGATTGATTTGATTGTTTGAGTTGGTCTTCTCAGTTGCTATAGAAGTAACTTATATTAGATGGATCTTTGTCTTTATAAATGATAATATTTAAGAAATAATAATTATGAAGAGAACATAGTTGAAAATGATCACCAATTTAAAAATCCGTAAAAATCCGCTGTAATTTTATAGAAGCATGATATTGTAACATGTATATCTCTAAAATTTATGCTCTAATACAAATTAAATTATTTCTCTTTTGTTTTTAAATATTATTAATGGATATTCACATGAATAGTGTGGTATCTATGAATGAATAAAACTTGTATCAACCATATCACACATGCCACACACACCACACCACCTAATTCAAAAACTATTTTAATCATATAAATTGATTTCTTTTGGCTAAAAAATCCAATAAAATCATTTGATGGATCATAGAAAGTAAAATCATTGTTTTCCAGGGGATTAATAACATTTTGTAAGAACATGAGTGATTTTCTCCGATGAATATGGTTAGTTCATTTGATCATCATGAGATTTCAATTAGTTATAAATTATATTTCAATTAGCCTGTAATTTTATTAATACTGTTTCATGAAATATGGATAAAAGTGTGAATTTAAAACATTGATTTAATGCAGATAAACATATTTTTTAACATTTTAGGGTATGGTACCTTTGGGTATCATAGGGATCCTATCAACATATGGTTCCTTATCAATAATATCATTTGGACTTAACGTAGTGTTTGAAGTAATGTATAAATGATGATAAAAAAATTATTCTTTTTAGCATAATATTCCACTCCTAGCATTGATGAACTATATTTTCAATTTTATGAATGTAGTTTATGAACAATGTTTCCATATTTCATCATAGGGATCATATTTCATATGTTTTTTGATTCCTGATTGTATGTTTTTTGATTCATATGCTTAATATCCAGCATAGTTTATGGATGATTATCCATATGTTCATTCACCTATAATAGGGTTTCAATAATGTTACAAAAACAAATCTAATATGTTTTCATATAATAAAGTATTAGATAATGATATATATTCCTAAAAAAGACAATATATAACATCATTATTAAACAAACAACGTTATTTTCAATCATCATAATCATCATGTAATATATAGTATTTTTGAGAAAAGATATTCCCACGAATCTCCCCCTTTTGATGATCACAAAATCCTTAAAATGATTAATAGAAAATATTGTACTTGTAATGAAATTTAATGAAAATATTACATTTATGAAATTATTTCGATTTTTGAGAACAATTTCAATTAAAAAAATTCCAAGAAATATGTGTTTCACACATATTCACCCCTTTAAGTGATATAAAATTAAATGTTTGAAAGACAAAAAATGATATAAAATGTAGCTAATATAGCACTAAAATATAATTGAATTTTATAGTCTACTATTAGAAAAATATTACGTGAGATATAGAACTCTAACATAAAAAATATTGAATAATAATAAAATAGGAAATGATATAAAATGAAAAAAAAATTAAAAATAATGTAAATTTAAATATTTGATATATTATTATGAAAAATAATGACTAAAACCCATAATCCGATAAATATGTCCTAATGTGAGGGATCTGATCATATTTTTTTCCTTGTTCATAATCGATATGGGTATTACTGTCTATAGGGAGATGATGACAACTCCTAATAAAACTATTAATCTAACGAATCATCACTAAAAAAAATTTGAAATTTTTTTTGGAAGACATTCATCCATTTTCATAGAAACATACTAAAAATATTTTCATTCCTTCAATATTTCCACCATGTTTACCTTAATAATCCCAAAAACCGATTCTTCAAATTGAATAAAGGTGATCAATATATCCTTGAATTGATGAATAACTTGTCCCAGCCAGGATTAATTATATGTCTTCCAATATATCAAATATTTCTAATTTTGCATAAGTATATTTAGTGGAATAATGTCACACTGGATAGTGTATAACCTAGTTTTGATTTCATCCATTACATTTTTTATTTCTTCATATCTCTGTTTCCAGTCAGTTGAAGTGGGATGATGTGTAGAGGTCTAATATGGATTATTATCATTGATATATTGAAATTATATTCCCCACATACACTTTATTTCATCAAAACTATACATTTTCATAGTTTTATATTTCAACGATCTATAATCTCTTCCTAAATTAGTGATATTATCTTAATGATATTTCACTAAATTTAAATAGTCATGTACATATTTGAGTTGAGTTTTATGTGCTTCAAACATGGATCTTAGATTACTTGAACTTTTGAGTTCTTCATACTAATTCTTATCATCTTCCAAATCTTCTCTCAAATTCATGCTCTATCTCTCTAAATGCATGCACTTTTGAATTAATGCATCATTATATGAGTTAGGAGACTCTGGAGTGACATGGCTTCAAGGATGTCTATATTCTACAATATCCATATTTGTCTCTCTAAGAACATATGATGTGTCTCTAAATACATATATTTCTATAAGAAAAACATCATGAACAATAATAGAATTGTTTTTAGGGTCAAGGAAATCTTTGAAATGATGGCCTACTCTGTGATCCTATTTCTGAAAATTCTCATTCACATGATCCTGACGCTCAACTACATTTTCATCTTCTTCTAGATCTTCAATAATTTATGTTTCAATTATTCATATTTGAACAATATCTCTATAAATAGGTTTATATTTACCCACTTTATCAACCATTATCATATTTATTTAAATGAAGAAATCAACCTCTTCTACCATTGAGAATCTTCCATCAGATTTTGTTTTTATCTAGCTCCAAAAGTGATAATACTGTTTAACTATTCTCTCCAAACATATCCCAAATTCATGACAGTCCCAACAATTATAATGTTATCATGTGAACATCTATATCTGAGAGTCATATTTATAATTCTACCACTTCATAGAAAAAAAAAGAAATGTATTCTTTTTTATGGATTGTATTTTTTTCGTTACATATATGTGACAATTATGACATATATACCTTATCAAAAAAATGAGGAAAATTTATCTTAAATTGATTAAAAAATATAAATAGAAAAAAAATGTCTTGGTATAAAACATTCTTTAGCTCATATGTTATCATAAAAAATCCATTTTGAATAAAAATAATAATTACCTTTTTATCTAGAAGTATGTCATTTATCATTGAATTCCTGATGGTTATATTGCAAATAAAGAAAATTCAATTTATTCTGGCTTAATTTTTTCATCAGAAATATTTCTTATGTCAAAATGGAGATCCCACAAATTGGGACATTGTAGAATTATGGCTATATCCACCACAGAAATAGAGATTTTAGTACCTTGGATCATAGAGATCAGAGTGTATTCATTAATTCCAAAACTAAACATGAAATTTCTACAAAACCATTTTACTTCTATGTTAAACATCAGTGGAGTATTATCATATCCAAAAGAAAAAATTTTTCCTTTAAATGTAATTACTACCATTAACGAATGATTTTTTCATATAAATATTCCAAATTTATTACCATACCTTGATGAAAATTGAGATACATCATTGGTGTGTATGTAGAAACACATAAATCAACATCTTCAGGTCATCCTTTTGTTTCCATTTATGAATATTATGTAATGAATGGTTCATAGGATTAGGGTTTTATTAAATTGGAATTAGAGAGGACATGTAAACCAAAAGGATGTGAATGAGAAGAGAAAGAGTATGTAGATGGTTTTCTCATTCACATATAGAATGTGAAAATTTATTTTTAAATTTAAAATACAAAAAAAAGAACAAAATTCATTTTAAAATCAATCAACACCTAATTGATCAAAAGAAGCTTAAATAAATAATTACATACAATATATATAGATGCTTTTCATCTGGTTGGGCTTTAATGGTTAATAGAAAAATAGATATATTAATAACAAAAAAAATTATAAATATTCATTTTGAATTAAATAATACTAACTACACCTTAATAAAATGAAAAGGTTCACTATAAAGTAGTTTAGTGAAAATATAATATATTTGATATTTGATATTAACGAATTCAAAAGATATATCCTTTTTAAGAGCTTCATCTCCGAGAAAATGATGCCTTATATTATTATTCTTAGTCCGGGGATGACATATATGATTTTTTGAAATATTTATTACACATTTATTATCACTTAAAATATGTATATTATAGAAATTTAGTCCAAATTCGTGTAGTGTATTTTTTATCTACAATACGTGTGCAGAAGAACTGTATGAAAAAACATATTCTTCTTCGTCTGTTGAAAGAAAGAACGAGTGTTTTTTCTAACAGACCCATGAAACTAATGATTGCCTGTAAAAGTTATAGGTTTCTAAGTATAATATTATATCAAATATACAATAGAAAAATTCAATATATAAATATGAAAATAAATTAAAATAATATATTTTTTTGGTAATGGAGAGATTGAAAAATAGTTCCTTGTATATATCTAAATATTATTTTCACCGTAGTAATATGGGATTCTTATAGATTTTTCAAAAATATTGCACATAAAAATATATAAAAGACAATATATGGTCTTCTAGAAGTAAGATATAACATTATACCAATCCTACCTCTATATAACTTGTTTTCAAATAGGTTTTCCAGCTTTACTAAAACAATGATTCATATTGGTACACATGGGAGTTTTATATGTATTTCTATTTTCATGTTCAATATTTTTTAAAAAATTAATAATATATTTACTTTGATTTAATTAATTTCCATAATCATTTTGATAAATATTAAATCATAAAAAGAATTTTAGTTCTCCCATCATACTCATTTAGATTTTTATCTATATTAGTTTTGAAAAATCATTACATATATTATTATTTGTCGAACGAAAACTAACATCATCAATATAGATTTTTACTAATAAAATATTAGATCAAATATTTTTCATAAATTTTTTTGGATCATCAAATATAATAGTAAATGCATATTTTGAAATAAAAGAACTAAATATTTCATACCAATATCTAGGCACCTTCTAAATAACACAAATAGATTTAGTAATTCTAAAACATAATTTAGATTATACGGTCCTTCAAAACCAGAATGATGCTCAACATAAACATACATTATTAAATATCCATTTAAAATGTAGATTTATCATCAATCATATATAATTTAATATTCATATGTGATTCATAATCTAAAATCATTCAATTGGCTTATAATCTAGCTACATGGGAAATGGTTACATCATAATCTATTCCTTCTTCATGATTGTAGCCTTTATATAAAAATCTAGCATTATTTTTTGTTATGATTCATTGATCTTTGAGTTTATTTCTAAATACCAAAAAGTTTCTTATTACTAGATAACTGGTTGATCTTCTTACAATTTTAAAAATTTCTTCCATTATAATTATTTTAGTTATTCTTTCATTTGTAACATCCAACACTCATCTTCTAGGTCTTTTTCTATATACTTACGTTCTAACGGAGATAGAAAGACATTAAATTTAGGTATGTTACCTACATTTTTTAGTTCATATTCATATATATATATCTTATATAATAATTTCTTAAGGATGGGTCTTCATAGTTGAAGACTGTCATGGAAGGATAAATTCAATTTCTTCAGTTTCGTGTTCTTGAAACTGGATTGAATTCTGTTAAAATAATTTCCAAAATTATATTTAGGGATTTCATTTCTCATGTTGTCAAATGAATTAGTAACTTCAATTGTTTTACATTTCTCTTTAAAAAATCATCAATTTCATCAAACATTAGATGAACTAATATTTAAATAATCCACGACTTTTTATTTTACACTATATTTGATTTAGAGGTAGAAGAATGTCCTGAAAATATTCCTCCATCTCTTTTTGGATCAAACATACCATGTTTGACTTTAGTATTTAAGATATATAACTTATATCAAAAAAACATTAAGTTAATTTACATTAGGTTTTTTGTTTTTTCAAATTATAAATGGTGTCATTTTAAAAATAGGTCATATTGAAACTCTATTCATGATATAGGAGGTTTTGCTTAAAGAATCTACTCAAAATTAGGTATGAACCCTATATTAATAGAGTCTGGTCCTTGAAATTTCATTAATAGATCGATTTCTTCATTCAATAATTTGACTATGTTGAGGTGTTGTTGGTTACAAGAAGGTATGTTTAATATCTTTTTATTTAGAGAAAATAGAATTTATTTCATGAATGTCAAATTCTCCAATATGATCATTTTTTAGTAAAATTATATTAAATCATTTTTATTTGAAACAATTTTATAGAAAAACAGTCAATAATAGTTAATAGTTCACTTTTGAGTTTTAGAATATATACTAAAGAAAAACATGAATAATCATTAACTAAAATGTAGAAATATAATTTACCAACCAAACATGATACTGTTGATGGACCAAAAAATACACGTGGATCAGTTCTAATGTTTTAGATATAGAAATATTGTTAATAGATTTGAATGATGATTTGTGCTGGTTTCTAATTTTCCATGAATCATAAAATCTATCATTGTCAAATTTAAGACTATGAATATAAAAATAATAATTGTTTCTTAGATAATTTTTGGAAATGATATACATTGAAATTCTAAAGTTTTCTATGTGAAATCCATTACTCATTTTCATTTTAGTTAAAATTATCACATTATATTTACATAGGTAATCTAAAACCAAGGTATATAGGTTATCTGTTTTATGTTCGTTAAATTTTAAAAAGTTATATTCAACGATAGTTCATAAATTAAAAGAAAAATTAACATAAAACCCAACATTACAATGTGGATAAAACATTATCTTGTTTTGCATTAGCCTATTCACATATAATAATTTTTTTGATTGAGATAGTCATTGGATCTCAAACAGTTCCAACTCCAACAATCTTTCCTTTGAAATTTTCCTCAAACGTGACTAGTAGTCAACTCATTTAAGTTAGTTTATAGAAATTTGATGAGTCTCCACTCATGATATGAGAAAATACAGTATACATATATCTTAGGGATTTTGTATTCAGGTGTCATGTTTCATACAAAAACAACTATGTATGTGTTTATTTTGGTTTCCAAATTTTTTTAGGTCATTTAGTGTTATTGACCAATGATCTAGGAATAAAGAATATCCAAATTTTACCATAATTTAATTCTTATCCTTTAGAAATAATTTTAGAATCAAAAACATTTTTAATACCACATGTTCAAATATTTATTAAATAATAGTTATTTGTGTCATGACCTTTTATTAACCAATAATCATAGGTAACATTTTTCAAATTGGGAAAAAATTATTCTTATACAGTTTTAATCATTGACCCTTAATCCCTATTGTAAATTATTCATTTTTAATTACATTTAATTAAAAAATCAGATTTGAAACTATTTATAATTTCATAAAAGTAATAGGATTAATTTTATATGATTCTAAATCATCATGAAATGCTTTAATCCCTTTTTCTTCATCAATATAGTTTGATGAAGAGGAATTGAATTTTTAATCTTATTCATGATGATATTTACCATAGTTTCTCTTTCACATAGAACAACATTGTGAATACTTTTCAATGATAGGTTTTTTTATTAAAGAACCATATTGCTATTAATACATATAGCAATTGGAATCTGACTTTCCATTTGAGAAACTTTAATAGCTATAATAAGATGAGTAGTATGTTTTTACCATATTTTCTTATGAATCCATAGATCACATGTTGGATTTGAAATTTTGTGCCTCTTTTTCTAATTCATATGCTAAGGATCTAGTATATTCATTATACATTCTCCAAGTATCATTATTAACACTTTTTCATTAATTATCATAATCATCAATTTTCAGATAATTCTTTTATATTCTTCTTCCTTCATCTTTCAACTGAGCCAATGCAGTTCATATGTTACATGTGTTTTTTTCATTCATAGAAACAAACATCTATAGGTTATTCGTTGTCTATTCTAAAGGATTTTATAAATCCATGTTTCTTATTGTATATTGTTATTCACTTTCTAGCTATCTGATCCATTTACATTTTAGATTCTAAGGAATACTAATTCTTCTCTATTTTTTCTAGTTCTGTTTTTCTTTTGTGCTTCTGAGATGTTACATTCAACGCTATATTTCCTATTTTAACATTAATCATATCATCTTTATCTTGATCTAGCAATTTTCTTCATACATAATCAATCTTTCAATCATTTATTCATTGTAAAATTCTTTACATGTGGTGATTGTCGAATAGTAGCAGAATTTTCATTCCATTTAGAGGGAAGCACTCTATGTTCTTATAGATTCTTGATCAGAATGATGGTAAGATCTCCCAAGGCAATATTATTATTTACAATTTCAGTTAACCTTCCATACATCTATGTGATGTTTTCACCATAAAACATTATAAATGTGTCAAACATTACCTTAGTCGTATCATATCTTATAAACTTTATATTGAATATTCTTTCATAAAAAATAACATTAGTTTTCCACATTTCATAGGTAGTAGGACATTATGCTACATGATTTAACTCATATATTTCATGTCCACAGATAAACACATTAATTTCATTTGAATTAATGTCATATTCTACTTATATTTTAGAAGTCCATGTCTATGATTTTTTAGAAATCACATAAGGGGTAATGATTTTATAATAAAAATTAAATCAATGATTCTTCATATAGGTAATCATTCAAGAATTCAAGCATACATAAGTTTCACTATTAAATAATGGATCAGGAACCATAGACATTACTTCTGTTGGATCATCCGTTGACCTCTTCTCTTTCAAGACCATATTATGTTCATCATTCTAGAGGTTTATCTAAAAATAACACATTTCATAGAAATTGTTGGGTCAAAATAATATAAAGTGACACCAGAGGGGGGTGGGATATTGTATCTTTTCAATAATCTTCATTGATTCATTATTTTTACACCCTTTGTGAATGATGTTGGTACACAACATATTATACAATAGGAAATTTGAGAAGAGGATAAAAAAATAATGAACATAGAAATTTTATAGTAGATCAGGGCAGAGATATCCCCTAGTATACTCCACCAATGCTCTCTTTGAGAGCTTGGTGAGTTGTACTAGAATAGTACTCTTATCACAAGACCAAAACATGTCAAATTAATGCAGGATGTTGAAACCTTTACAATAAAGATAATAACATTGAATTATGGTTCAATAATAGAGATCCTATTATCCAAATCATAGTTCAAGAAGTCGACACTTTAACACAAATGAGAACACGTTGTTCACACTCCAATAAATCAAATGATTTTGATTCGAGGGGTCATGTAGATCTTCATAGTGGAAAAGATGAAAATATAAAGTTATTTGATCATCTTATTCAATAAATATAGTCTTAATGAAATATTAACTCTTATGTGATCATGGTTTAAAATGACCATCATTTTGAATATAACAAAATAGTAGTATTAATGTTACAGCTGCTTGAGTTTGAAACATATATATATCGAAAGTGTAGCCTCTTCTAAAAATTACATAGTCAATCATTTGATGTATCAGATATATAACATATATTCAAATTAACAAAATCATATGTGTGAATGAATAAATATTTTATCACCAATATCACATATATCACACATAACACTAAATATGATTTGAAAATACATCGATCATATAAATAACTATCATTCAATTGAACAGATCAAACAAAATCACCCGAGAGATCACAAAAATTTAAATCAAAATTTACTAGGGGATTCATAACATACCTTAAGTACATGAGTTATTTTATCCAAAAAATGCGGTTCTATGAACTGATCATAATGAGCACTGAATCTGTCATAAAGAAGTATTCAATCAACTTGTAATTTTTGCAAGACTATTTCATGATATTCATAAGAAATCATGAATTTAAAACTCTTATGTTGAGTAGAAAATTTTAGGGTTTCATTGCATAGTGTAGGGTTACTTTTCATAGCATTGGATTCTTTTTCATATCGTAGGGTTCTTATAAATTTATTTTTATATATCAATGCATTCATCTTCATGAAAAATAGGTATCAAAATAACATCAGGATGATGATCCCTACATTCATCCATTTCATCATAACATTCCACATGTATAATGGATTAGTCATACATTAAATTTCATGATTGTGGGGAATGAAAAGTGTTTCCTTATTACAATGTAGGGTCTATATTCCACACATTCATTTATTCCCAAAAATATGGTTACTAATTCATATACTTAATATCCAAAATAGTGTTGGTATGATAATACATACGTTCATTAATCAAATGTAGGGTTTGAATGGTGATTCTAGAACCCGTCTTGTAACTTTTATTCTTATTAAGAATAAAAACTTGATATTTATTTATGAAACATAGATAATGTAACATCATTAGAAAATAGACTAGGGTGTTTGTGAGCATCAAAGTATTCATATAATATTGGGTATTTCTAAGACATTACAAGCCTATCATGAACACTCGATTTTCATAATATACATATGTGATAATTATTTTGTATTTATAATTTTTATAATTCTTTTATAATACATACACTTATTCATTCCAATTTTTGTAAATACAATATCATCATTTATGGAAGAGTGGACTACTAACCACTCAATATGATGTGATCCATTCACATAATAAATGTAATATATAAAGAATGGTTTTAGTTATACTTATGTGACATAAAAAACACATATATTATATTAATGATATAATTAACATATTAGAAATATAATATATAATTTTATTAATTATCACTTTACTAGCTTAAAAATGAAAATGTCGGTCATGGATGTAGGGACTATCGCCCCTCAAAATAATGTTATTACTTTAACCTCACTTGAATTATATATATATGTTTATATGATTAAATAATATGGTAATTATGTTATTATGATCATTTTGGAATTATTAATGCTACCAACATTTTTATATAACGATTTTTGAAAAATGAGAATGTTACTCGTGCGTACATATGACCCGCCATCTTCTTGATTGTACAATTAGTTCAATATTAAAAACCATATTTAATGACTTGTTTTAAATGCATAATTGAACTATAAGTGTGATAATTATTTCATGTTCATTATTAATGAGATGTTATATAATGACACCTTTGACCATAGTTGACCTACCAAAGTTACTTTTGACACATATAGAGAATTTGGTTAAAGACCTGATATAAACATTAATGTTTTAGATGCTGTATAATACCTAGTAATATGTGAAATACATGTAATAATAATCCTTATAATCCATTCAAATTAATTCAATAAATGAAATATATTTATTATTCTAGAATATATAGAAATATTAGACAAGATGGACTCAAGGGAATGGATTTATTTTCAATTTACATTCCATTAAGAATTTTTTTGTTATGGACCATACTATTTTATATGGTGAATAGATTAATATTTCTAATTTTTCTATTATGAATCTACTTATCCTAATGATATGACATATTTTATTTTAGTTCATTCGATCATGATCCTTATGATTTAATATTTTTCATAGTGGTATGGGATAATTTGGAATGTTTAATGAATATTTTACACAATAATAATTGTAATGAAAATTAATTTAAATGTGAGAAAATTATATGACCAATGTCCCATAAAAACATTGAGTATACTCTTATATGTTTATTCATGACATTTTTGTTGTGTTAGTGCATCTTTTCCAAACATTGGTACTAAAAATGTGTAAGAAAATGTTATTTTAGGAACACATTAATTTAATTTTGTCTTTAGTCAGAGAACCTCCTTTCATCTAAAATTCATGTGTTTGAAAATAAAATAAAAAATTAACCCTCAAAAATGACTTATTAAACACTGTTTACCCATTTTCTCTTTTACCCATGATTTTAATGTTGTATTCCTATCTCTTTCCAAACAATGCTTTCTTCTATCCTTTTTATCATGAAAAAAGTTTATTAATTTTATTGTTTATGACATATAAATATTTAACCACCGCAATTTCATTTATGTTTCCATTTCCTATTTAAATCGATACTTTTTAATGATTTTATTTCAAAAGTTATTTTTCAAAGAGATTGTTTTTCAAAAGGTTTTTCCAAACAAAATGAAATTTTCTTCTCAAATATTTTTACTTCGTCTTTTTATAATATTTTAATTCATCAATTAATAAAAAATTTATTTTACTACACTTAGGATATGTTGTATTTATATCATCATTATCCTTCTAGTGGATAAATTATTTCTTATTTGGATGAGGATAGTATTCACATTCACTTCCAAGATTTCTTTGTTATCCCCTTTAAATATTAAAATTCATTATGATCATGGAACATTGAATTTCCCCTAATGATCCATATCATTTTTAATAGATATATTCATTTCCAAAACTGTATATCATTTTCAAATATGGTTTTTACAATGATTTTTATTAGATTAACTAGTGAAATATTGAGAAATCCATATTTTCTAGTAATTATGGTTATTTGATCAGAAATATAATTTTATTTGATTATTAGATATGAGAAATGATTTAGACTAGAAATGACCGGTGGTGAATGATCTTTATATATACCCATGATTCATCCATAAGTTATCATGATAAAAACATGTTTCACAAATTAAATGGGGTTATATCTGTAGTATTAAACCATCCTTTGAATGTTCATGACTGTATAAGTTTTTGTGTACCTAAGTCATGATGTTAAATAATTTTTCATATTTATAATTTAGCTATAGTTAATATTCATCCATGAGATTTTGTGTCAACATATCTATATATACATTTCATTTTCAATTAAATAATCATAATTAATGTGTTTTAATTTCTCACCTCTCCTTATTGGGGTTTCCTTATCTTTTTATTCGAATGAAATTTGTATCTAGTTATTAACATGACATATTTTTTATGCACTTCCTTTTTAGTTTAATGATTACATGGTATATGTTTTTATTATTTAACACTAGAATACTTATTATTATCTTTGATTGTTTATATATTCTACTGTATTTACCATTACTGAGTATTTTTTATCACCATTATTATGTTTATCTTCCCCAAGATTCTCTAAACTGTACAAATAATGTTATGCCTTGATATTCGAGATGTAATAAATTTATTATCTGTAAAATAAAAAAGGATGTGGTAATTATTGTATTCATTTGAAATAAAAGTCTCATGTATGTATCTGGTTAATGAATACTACTAAACTCTTTAGTGCTTTGGGTTGGGATTTACATTAATCTTATGATAATATAGTTGAAAGCTGACACCAACACCAGGCTCTCTAGGTTCGTGTCCCTACATTGAAGTTAAAATAGAAACCATAATTTATTTATATTATTCAATATAATAATTATGGAGGATGATACAGTATTAGGTTTCATTTGTATGTAGTTTTACTATGTTTTCATATGTTTTCTACCCTACCAAATCTATTAGAATTTTGAGTTCCACATTCATGGATGTTAGAATTATTATTCAAAAGGATGAAGAAATAATAAGGCATGTTTTCAAGGAACTATGTGATATTAAATATTGAATTTCATATTGTGTTCATTTTTTTGATGTAAACTGGAAGACGTCTTTAAAAGAGGGATAATTGGTGGAAAAAATATTCATAAAATACATATAATATTATTATTTTCTATATAATATAGTGTTTTAATTTCTATATTACTATATACTTCCCAACAATGACATACCCAGATATATTTGATGTTTCAATCCCATTATGGAAATTCTAAAGTTTTACTAAAAACTAGCTAGCATTAAAAGAAGGTGATCAAAACCCCATGATAATGTAAAATTCATTCACATAAAAATAAATTTTCTGGATAAAATAGTTTCACCCCAAAATAGATTGGAAATATGAAACAAAAAATATAAAATTATTTTCCTAAAATTATTTTTCTACTGAAATGAAATTGAAAATGGTTATGGATTATTGAATATTTTTAAGGTCAAATAAAGAATCAATATGTCGTGGTGTCAATCCATTTAAAAATTATTTTAATGGGAAATAGTGTTTATTAAAATTATGAAATACCATCTCTCAAGTGTCCTGAAAGAGACCATGTTAAATTAATGGGGGTATTATAAAATAGACAAAAAAAAATTATTATATTTTATTTAGGTATAAATAAAATTTAAATGGTGAAAATTAGGTGATGTATAAATAGGATTATTTTATTTATGAATATATCATAAATGTAAGTATAATATTTTTATATTTTAATCCTTATTTGAAAAATGTGTGATTCATATAAGTGGTTTCATAATTTATGAAATTTTTATTATTTACTAATAAAACATAATCATTAATATTATAATTGTGTAAAAACAAGAAGATTTCATATCAAAACCATGTAAATAATAATATGAAAGTAAAATATTTGGTAAAATTAAATTTTTCATGTTCAGTCATGAGTAAATTAAAAATGTGCTTATAATTTTTATATAAGTTATATATAAATACTTATCTCATGCCTAAATTTCTAAATTATTTATTTATTTATTATTATTATTTTACTTACTATATATTAATATAAATGTAATATTATAAATTTTTATTTATGATTTAATTAAAGTTTTCTGAATACATATTTAAATTATCATACATGTAGTTATGGAGTTACATTCCATGTATGATAATTGATTCAGTTCTCTTTATCCTTGATTTAGTCTAATATTAGGTTTTGAGAATATAATTTTTATGTTAATTACATTTTAGTAATATTAATTGATATCATTTTCAATGAAAGTAATTTATTGAGTAATGAAACATGGGTATAGTGAATTTTGGTTACTATTATATTATTTTAGAGGCTTATGAGTTGTCTAGAAATATGGTGTTTGGATACCTATCACTCCATGCACCGACTTTTTATGGTTTATGAATTCATATAATTAAAAGAGTTTACATTATTAGGTTACATATACCTTATGCATGTGAAAAATTTTGGTATGGGTAAATATAATTGGATTTATATTTAGATTTGAAACAAAATAAATGAGTTGTGTAAATTATAAAAATAATTATTGTTTGAATAAATGACTTATTTAAGAAATTGGGATTAAAAAATAAATAATTGAAAGGAATAAAACATGTAAATAGGTTAATTGAGATATTATAGAGAGATATTTAATTCCATTTTCAACATATTGAGTGTTAGATACATTCCAAAGTGAATGTATTTCGAGGCCACAATATCACAACAAGTAATATTCTTGTTAATGTTAGGTTCTTGTAGATTATCATTTTTTTGGAATGATAGAAACTAATAACTTTAAATGTTTTGTGACCAAATCCCTCAATTTTATTTTGGGTATATTTATATGGTAAAATATTTTTGATAGGATTCTAAAGGAATATATTTAAACTTATAAATAATATGGATTTATATTAAGAGATATTTTGTTAACTATGTTATATTTATATCAGATATAAGTGGAATAATGGAAAACCTAAAAAACATTTTGGTGAGATGAACTCTATAGTAGACTTAAGACATACTAGAAAATGGATAATGTACCAAAAATGGATACATAATAAAATTTATAGTTAATCTTTATTTAAGTTGGAATATATTTACTAAAAGTGATTGTTAAAAAGATATATAACATGAAATTACTCTTAAAAACATCTATTATAGAAAAATGTAATCATCATCATCAAACAAGACATTGAGATCAATACATTTGAATATTATTCATAATAAAATAAACTATATTTATTGCTTTATAAAATAAATAATTATACTTATGAAATTGGGATAACAATATTTTATAAAGTGACCCCTTCCGAAAATCAAATTAATGATGTTGTTGCAAAATGAGATATCAATTCTTATTATGAAATTTTTTTATATTCTCCTGTGCTCTCTAATCTCATGTTTCTATCCATGTTTTTACAAATTCATAATAAACATGAGAATATAGATGTGTTAATGTTTATAAATTACATGAAATGGATTTATCAATAAAATTTAGGTCCTCATAGATATGATGATTCAATTTCCTTTTTTAGAAGAAATATATTTGACGGAACATTATTCTCCACTCATGTACACAATAATTTTATGTCTTCTATTTAAAAAGAGAGGGTTGGGTGTCATTTAAAACATAGTAAAGCTTTATAATACATTATGAAATTATTATTGTAAATTTCATGAATGTTTTTGTAAACAATATCTTGAATGAGTCAATAATATTTTATCTCAATATCTTAAATATATTTTGAATAAATGATAATGAAATGGGATTTTTAGTGTCATGTTCTATATTTATTTTTAAAAAGATATTATTTCAAATTCTAATATCAAATGGTTTATTCGGAAGTCAATAACCATTATTTCATAATACAAAAAAGTCATTGAAATTGTAGGGTGTAGTATAGATGTAAGGGTTCTGTTTCTTTTGCTATTATCCTGATCAATGAAGAAATAATAACATAGATAACCTAAATTAGTGCAAAAATTTATATAGATACTTCAGATCGTGTGTAAATGTAATATAATTAAAATAAATAATCTTTAAGGCTCTATGATGCAAACTGTAAATTATAAAAGTGTTGTTTATATATATAAGAGTTTTAAATATTTGAATTGTTTATGAAAAAATATTGATTTATAAATTCCTCTAATAAATCATGGGGTTGATAAATCAAGGATTTTTATGTTTAGGATCACCTAAAATAATGTATTATTCTGTTATAAATAACATATTTTTGTTATCTCATTTACATTCCCATGTATGCCAAGAGATCTATGAAAATAATAATTTATTAGTGATTAAGAGATATTTTTTTGATAGACAAGGTTTATTAATCAAAAAATTCTATAAAATTTTTCAACAAGATTTAAGGATAAAAACCATTACCTCTAGAAGGAAAATTTAATCCAATATAATTTTTAAAATCTTGGGGATATATTTCTCACCACTCAAAAATGGTTTATTTTAAACAATAAATATCTTTATTGGTATATTAATCTTAAAACATATAATTACATAATATATATTATTCTAATATTTTATTTGATAGATATTTAAAATAAAAATAAATAAGAAATTTTTTATCAACATAAATGTGATGGTGTATCTAATAATGATATTTTAAAGCTAATATAGCCTTTAATAATATATATGTACCATGGTAGAAATATTGGTGTCCAAGGTATCAAAAAAAAGATTTACATAGTCAAACTCCAAGTGATTATAATTTAATATACAAATAGAGTTCATGGAATATTAATAAAGATAAAAGTAATTATTCATATTTATATACTGTAATGAAGTGAATGTCAATTTATATAGAAATGGATTTGATGAAATGTTGTTAATGAAATAATTTCAAGAGTAAAATTCATTACTAAATGATATGAAATAATATTTTAATTTAATTAATCCAAGATAAACATGATTAACATATATATATTTTTATGTATATAATATATGTTATTATCGTTATAAAATTGTTTGTTGTAAAAAAACAGTTCTGAATTTTATGTTCAATGATTTTAACAATAGGAATACAGTTCATAAACTTCGAAATCAGTCACAAATACACACACAGAGATATATATATATATATCATTATATATTATTTTATTGATATTTTTTATGAAATTTTTACTTTTTTAGGATAATTTTTTTACATCATGAAGTAATATGATAAAAAATCCTAAATGTTATGAAAACATATATCTTATCATGTTGTGTATCATATGTGATATGATTTTATGGGAACTTACGTATGGTGTTTATTTTGTTCCTATAATGATTTATGAATTTAAAATGAATCATTTTATTCAAAAAAATTAGTCACATTATCATTATTTCATAATATTGTTTTATATATTACTTAATGATTAATGAATATTCACCTTTCAACATATAATTTTGAGTAATACTTAAATGATGTTCATTATAGAGTATTTTAGGATATGGTAAAATGTCAATTTTATTATGCGTATGATGTTATATTGATAAACGGAGTGTTCTCATGGGGTAGAAAGTGATTTCATTCTATGCACATCACATGGAGTCACATAAACAATGTCACTTGTATATTTTGGGAATCATGATTAATATTTAATAGTCATATATTATGTCAGTAAGGTACGTAGCATTAAAAACATCATACTTTAATACCATTGTTTTTCTCAACCTAATTCGGTCCTAAACAAGGGGTTGGTAGGTATGTCACTGACCATTTCATTGGTTGGGGCTTAACCATAATGGAAATTTTTCTTATCATATGATGAGTATAAATTTTTTTATCAGTAACAAAAATATTTCTCCATGATCCATGCTTACTAAATATATAATATTCATATAAATAATTATATAACAAATATAGTGGAAATATATATAAAGATACATTTTTTTGACTGAGATAATACCAAATTTCGTTATATGTTGATAAAAATTAACACTTTTCTAGATGCTATTATTTTCTTAACATTATGAATTTGTTATTGGTTTCATTGCTACAAAGAAATATATGGTAACACATTATTGATTTTTGAACTAGTATTATGTTTAAAAATATTTATAACTACCCCAAAACGTTTTTATATGATATAAAATTTTAAATTTTTAATTTTGTATCATAAATTATTCTATCTTAGGGAGAATATGGTGAAATTGTATGATGTATTTTCAAAAAGGAGTTTTTGAAGATATCCAAAAGGAGTTTTGTGAATGTATTCATTAGTTGTAATATATTATGAGATAGATTGTAAAAGTAATCTACACATGTGACGTGTTAATTCATATGGGAGTTTGATCGACAAATGTACAAAAAATGGTGGACCCTACGGATGATAAATTCATTATTTCCTAGTGTATGGGATTGGATGTTTTTTTCATCAATGTCCAGACCAAAGCCTATGGAATGTAATTATTCCATGGTGTTGGACATGAATTATTACATTATGTGATAATGTGAAGAACTATATAAAATTGATCTTTAATAGCAATCTTACTAGATTAGTCATTATATTATAATGAATATGAGAATTTTTAGTTCCTAAAATTTTGGAATTTTCATTAACCAATAAATGTGATCATTAAAAAACATTCAATAGGTGAAATGTTTGATTTTTGTATGACAATAATCAAATCATATTTGTTGAATGTTAGGTTTTTTTACGAAAATATATGATTTTTCGATAATCAATAAAATTTATGTGATAATTTAATATTTATAATGTATGAAATTATATTAGTTACATTTTATTGAGACATTAAACTAAAAGAAGTAGTATGGTTAGGTTTGTTGTCAATCATTCCAAAGCATCAGGTGATTTATAAAATATATGAAGAATATATAATGAAGGATTCTTTTAGCAGCGTCTCAATGATCTTCATCAAGCTAGCATAGATGATCCAATCATTAATGGTTAATGAAATGTATATAGTAATATATGATTTTACATTTTATTTTCATGTAATTAGACTATATTAGAATTTGTGTTATCCCACCAAAAGTCAAGTATTAATGTCAAATAATTCATATAATTGCAGGTCTAGTTTTCATCATAGTGCATTAAAAACAAATAATTTAAGAAAATTTAATATATTATGAAACTAGGTAGAAATTATTAAGAATATGTTAACAAGATGAAAGGAAATAAAGATACACATAAGATTCTAGGAGTGAAAACTGTATATTACTGGTTATAGTGGTATTATTTTCTATAAAAAAAGTAAAACTGCTTCAGTTATAGTGATGGGATGACCTTGACCATTAAGATTCACATAGATAAGATCCATATATATGATATTGATTACTAGTGTGGTACACTAAATATTCACAATGATGAATCCTAGTAGTGATAAAAATTATTCCATAGAGTTTATAAGGGCCCTCCTTAATAGATATAATTGAAATGTGAATATAATGGATTCCAATGCATTTTATTCCACAGTGTCCATTTCAATGTTATTCACAATTATAAATGTGAATTTTTGACATATAAAGACTCTTATAATATCCCATCTGAAAACTTCTATCACACCATGTGTGTATCAAGATCAATTTGATACAATAAAACACCAATGAAGAAAATATATCACCCTTATTAAATTTTTGTGGGTTGGGTAGTGATATAGTCCCACTACCCCTTCCACTAAGATCCCAATAACATGACATCAAATTATTTTTAAAATCTTAAAACCCCTACATTATAATGTATCCTTTTCACATTTACATGGGGATTATTAGTAACCCCTTCGTGGTTCTTGTTCCCCAAATGGGTATTTTGTGTGAGTGGATATCCATTCCCCTCTTCTTCTCTTGCCCTAATTTCCCATGATCAATTCTGCCTTGGGTGATCATATATTATCAATATTGGAAAGTAATCATCTCTTTTATCACTTTTTTTCTTCCAATAATCTTATGTTTATTTTAGTTATTCTGAAACAATGATTTATATAGAATTTCACTAAGAACTCATTGTTTATTTTTTCATATAGTGACTAGTTTAGACTGGGGAAGTGTTGGAATAATCTATCGATCTGTGTTTCAATCTAATATCTTCTTCCAATGATTTATGAAATACATTTCATTAATATCAATTAAAATTAATAATTTATTATGTTATGAATTATCAGTATTTTTCTCTATGAATATCAGCCTTAATAGGTTTCTTCCCTCTTATATATATTGTGAACACATTATTGAATTTAATTATAATTGTTTTTTAATAAATTAATTGATCAAAATGATGATATAATTCCTCATAATCATAAATAGGTATGATAGATGTTTTATATAATTAATGATAATCATTATAAAGTATGAACTCAATTTGTTGAATTTTTTGGTCTATATTATTTTTATACATTTAAATTAATTTTTATGTGATTAATAATGTGAATATAGGGCTAAGTGTGTGAGATATGTTTTAAACATTTATGAATCTTTCATGTTTCCATTTAATAGGCCCTAAATGAAAAACTTCATAACATATGTTTTAACTTTATAAAGAGTTTTTATAGTTAAATTCTATCCGTTTCATGTTGGTTAGTGGTTATATCATCCAAGAACAGAGTGTATATTAATAATGGATTAGTGGATGTTATGGTCACATAATGTTTTTTGAAGGTCACATAAGGTTTTCTAAAGGTCACATAATGTTTTTTAAATAGATTTTTTTAGTAAAGTTAATGAATTAGGATCATCATAGTGAAATTTAAGAGTAAAATTAACATTGAAAAAAATCAGATTTCAGGATTGGGTGAGATACAGGAAATCATAGTCTTTAATTATCAATGCTACATACCCTATAATAATCAGTGGAGACTGATCCTAGTTTATCTGATGGTACCCATAATAAAAGTGTACTGCATATGTCTTTTAAACTAATATATTAATATAATATTTTATATTAATTATCAATTGTGATTTAAAAAATTATAACATCTAGTAAATTAAAGGAAGCATCAATGTTGTACAATAGGTGTATGATTAAATATTCAACTAAATAAATAATATTTATTCATTCATAATAGGAATTATTTTTCTAGAATTTTAGGTTCCAGTAGATTATATTATTTTAATTAATAGGGGAATCAACACTGTGTCATATCTTGGGTTAAATATTAATTTTATGTATTAGTACATTGAGATCAATGGATTATTCATTTGAATAAAGTTCATAATTTTTATTACACACATAAAATTTCAAGAATATTATATTCCAGTGATCTTCGGCTTTTGGATATCAAAAAATGGTATCAGAGATTGTGTCTTGACAATACTATAAACTATCAATACCAAAAACATTATGTAATATTAAATCCCTGACATTTTTGGTCTTATGAGAGTTAACAATTTTAAATGGTATGGTTTGTAACTCCACTAGACATTTCATTTCATTCCATTTAAGAAATATTTAGTTTTTTGATAGATTTATTTACACGTACTACATGTCCAAATGAACCCTAGATATAGTATATATATATATATACTAATTCATCGATTGAGGGATTTAATAGGGGAACACACCAATAATTTATATGTATTTCCATCGAAATATGCTAGTGGTATTCAATACTTGTATATACATCAATTTCGATGTCTAACTAAATCTGTGATTTAGTATAACTTTACTTATTATACATTAGATTTGTGGGAATGAATAAAACTAATGAAATTATGAAATATATTTATAATGGAATTTATTTTGATAAGAACTCAACATTAAAAAAATTATTTAATTATTAAAACACTTATTTGTTAATAAATATACTTTTATACCTGGTGTGTATTCTTATCTAAATTTTTTATTGATTAATATTAAAAAATCATAACCTTACAATATATATATAATTTAACAAAATTAATTAATAATAATTTATACATCCTTTAACTAATGATTATGAATAAAGACACCATCATTTAATAGTAAAATGAGTTATTTTTCTCAAGATGTTGTTTTATTATGCACAAAGTGGTTTCATAATAATAAAATAAGTAAAAAATTATGGATTAGTGTTTTAAATGTAATTTATATATTATATTTTCAATTAAAAATTAAACATTCATTTAATAGTTTTTTCAATGATTTAGTAAATTAAATTCACTTTTATGATTAAATTCATTTATTAAAAAATGATCATTCGTTGAGATTCGTGAACTTATAGTAAAAAATAAAATTTTCTAGTTATATAAATTAAATTTCTAAATTGGAATCAAAATATATAATTTGGATTTCCAAATATTTTAATAAGGAAACATTTATTTTTTTCCATTGTGAATTTTATAAGTAATAAAAATTTGACCCTATTATTATGGTTAAAATAATTCTATATGGGTTTAATCTATGTGATATGTTTAATAATGACACATAAACATGACTAAACGAAACAGTGAGGTGACTGTGGCTTTTAAAAAGGGTAGTGTGGTAAAAAAGTCATCCCCAGAGCAACCCTGTCTTGATCTGATTAGGAGTCGGGATCAAAGTACAAGCTATTGGAGGTCTCCAGATTGGAAATCAGCAACTAAATAAGATGGATCTTACATGGGGTGTGGTGGTGAGTCTGGTTACATTGATGTGTATGTTTCACTTGTTTGTGTTTTGGTTGTAAGTTGGGGTACCGGAATCCCTAAACTGGCTTTAATCATGGAAAAAATATTTTTAAAAATGAATATATTTATACTATATAATATCTTAAATTTTAATTATATTCCATTTGGATCTATTCATATGAATGTAAACAAACACTGCTTAAAAATTTTATGTAATTGTAACACCCCAAGAATTCATAATGTGTTATTTCTTCAAAATAATTCAATAACATGCACTACACGCAACACCGAGTTCACTTTCATAATGACATACCAAAAAGCCATTCAAAAGAGTTATGAATAGTATTAAATAAATTTTAAACTTTATATAATCCTTATAATTTTTTCCATATTATGAGTATCTTAGACATAATGCAAGAACAAATTCATTTTCAGTATTGCACTTTTATCAACTTTTAATATTGAACCCTTTTTAAATAAAATATTTTAAACTTTTTGACTAAATGGGGACATCAAAAATTTAAAATGAAACATCCCAAATTTCCACGGTACATTTTCTTTGAATAATACAGTAGCGTGTGTTGTACGCAACCTTGAGTTTTAACACACACCACAACCAATCAAACTAGCAGTTATGAATAGTAATACCTAATTTTTGAAATTATATATATTTTATATTTCAAAATGGACTTCATTTTTGGATTCGGAATATCTAATTTATCATAGGGTGAAATTTTGGTACATTTCGGATAACTTTCATATTTTGATGAATAGTGAAAATTACTAAATTTTAATTAAAAACAACTTTTTTAATCAAAATAATTAATAGTGATAAATTATGAATTTGAGTGGTTTTAAAATATATTTAGAATATATTTTTACCATTTAATATAATTTAGGTCATTGGACGTAATTTTACAATTAAACCGAACATAAACAAGTGTCAATCTTTTGATAGTTATTATCTCTTAAAAACACGTTTTTTGTTTTGACAGCGGGAATTAATTTTAAATTAATTTCTGCCACTTCTATGTTTTGAATTTAGAAAAATGGATTCCATATTTGGAATCAGGATGTTCAAATTTTGTAAATAGGTAACTTTTATTTTTAGACATTTTGAATAATTACTGCGGTAAATATTTTATTTACCATGGTTAAGGGTAAATCCGGTAAATAAGGGTTAACAAATAATATTATAATAATACTAAATTACCCTAAAACGTGTCTTAACCCTATTATTTGATACATGGTCAACCATGGGCATCTTTGGGTCGATTTTGGGACCCCATGGATCCACTTGTAAGTGATAATGACACTTTATTTTAATTAAGTTAAAATTAATACAAAAATGACACAAGCATATATCTTTTAGAAAAACAATTGTTACATAGGGTTATATATGTTGGATTTTAGATTATAAATATTCATTAGAAATCTAAAAAGATTTAATACATAATGATATTTTATTTATAATTTTTAGACATTAAATAATTTATTTTATTTATGACACAATGATGATGCAGTAGTTACTCTAATAGTGAAAAATTAAAATAATTGATATTATAAATACCCAAATAAATATAATATGAAACTTTTAATGAATGAAACTAATTTTCTAGGATAATATGATATATTAGGATTGATGTAATTGATTTTTTTCGAAGTAATCAATCTGTTATGAGTTTCACAAAAATAAACTATTGAATAGTGTCAAAATTGACATAAAAGAGTTCTTAAAACAAATATTATATTATTAATTGATATTAAATTCCTAAAAATATAATTTTCGGCCAGGAGACTTATATCATGATAGGTTCATCCTTAATGGACCACTTGGGGGTCGCGTGGATGTATATAATATGTTTATTAACCATATTATATAAAAATACAAAGAGACATTGTAAAAGTGAAACTAATTAACTTAGAGTTAATACTTAAAGATAAGGTTAATATAAGTACCCAAAACTGTCTAAATTCTATTGGATGAGTGGTTTTAGACCTATCCCCACCTTAAACTTTTAATAATCAACTTTGGAGCCATTAGAAACCGAATATGAATTTATTATAAATTAATATTTCTAGCTTTTCCAAAGGTGCCCGTCACCCCTCTTATAAAAGGGAACTCATCCTTCTCATTTCTTCACACCTTCAAAGCATTTTGGTTCGGCCAAACTCTGCCCAAATACTCTCCCAACATCCCCCACTAAAACCTAGGGGCCTTAGTTTGATTAGAAAGCCATCCTAAGGATCTATTTTGATCAAATCAAAAGGAAGAACCCGAAGAAGAGGTAATGTTTTCACCACCCATTTTCAAGTTCCTTTCTTCTTCCACTTCTTCTTTCTTTGTTCTTACCATTCTAAAATAATAACTCCATTATCTTACATATACTGTGATGTTATTATAAATATGGTACAACCATATTCAGTATTCTATCCACCCTTTGAATAACATGTCACCATACGTGCGTACGTACGGCTTACCGTCTCCACGTCGTGGTGTAATTGTTATTCAATATATTATTATTTGGATGGGTATAATAATGATGTGTAATTCATGAAAATAATAAATATAACATGTTAATGATTCTATATATATGATATACCATCCATTTATATATTATTTTAATATCAAAAGAATGATATTGTCGCTCGTGCGTACGTACGGACTACCGTCTTCACGAACTCGATGAGATTCATTCTCCATCATATCCATTCAAGTGTAATTATCATTTTATGATTTAAAAATGATGTTTAAGGACTTGATATCATTATGGATATGAATAATATACAACCTATCCATTACAAACATGTCTTATATAACAAAACATATAAAAGAAAACGAGTACGTTAACACCCGAAACGATGATAATTCTAAGATATTATTAACAAATCAATTTTAAAAGATCATATATGATATCACATATATATATATATGATTCTTGTTTAATTTAATAACAATTATTTCACCATTATACAGGAGGTTAACCTACCCCATCCAAGGAAAAGTACAAGGTAAGGGATTTTCTTATCTCACATTCAATTCCGTGAGATTTCCATTATTCGCCACTAAATTATTGAAAGTGGTGTATTGTGTACTGGAACTTGATATATATATTATCATGATTATATTTATATTCATGTTATTCTGTAAATAATTTGGTGGTTATTAACTTTTGGCCATACGACTCAGTTGATTAACGTGGTAAGGGGTTTTCATCTCACTCCTTATTCCGGTGAGATTGATGCCATATTGCCACCATTACCTTTTGTGTGGTGTATGTACTGCCCATAATTATATTCTTTGCGTAATACACTTTAATTTATGTGTATTTACATATTCATTGTATGATACCTCTTTCATGGGTTGTATGTTTCATAAGATACCAAATTGGTAAGGGTTATTTCACAATCTCTTCATTATTCGAGGTTGTTTATACATAATAATCTACTGGGATCTCTTTATCATCCACATCCATGTTTCTTCAAAATGTATTTCAAAACATTTTTACTATTTACAAGAATATGGGTTAAAGTCATTTATACCCTTGTTTGAATTTTTATAAGTGGTTTATAAAGGAATCTTGCCGTTGTTTTCCAAACAAGGTTCTTTTTAACCTTTTTGACAGAATTAAGGTAAGAATATTTTTTTAACTTATACGGCGGGTGCGGTTATTTTCCGCCGTTATAAAATCGTCGAAGCTTCCCATAAAATCTTATAAGAATATTTTCAAATTGAATTTATTATTTTATAATTATGTTACTTTTAAAATGATTTTTTAAAAAAAGTGATATTTCTACAAAATAGTTTTGATTTCATCTATGTCAACATCTTTTGATGGATTTTAAGCTTATTTGAAATTGATTTATTATGATACAAAACATCCATATTTTATTGATGGTTTTGTGATATTTTTCACAGTGGATACGTTATTATTATGTCACTCATGGTTTTTGTTTAAAGTATTAACATTTCATATGTTATTTTTAATCCAAATATTTATGTTATATTTCAAACTTTCATTCAGATGAATGTGTTAGACAAGTATGTTCCGGATTAGGGACCGGTAAAAGTAATCCCTCCGGTTTGGTCTCCGGTTATTAGAGGAACTCCGGTTTGGTCTCCGGTTATTAGAGGAACTCAGGTTTGGTCTCCGGTTATTAGAGGAACTCCGGGTTGGTGTCCGGTTATTAGAGGCACTCCGGGTTGGTGTCCGGTTATTAGAGGCACTCTGGGTTGGGTTCCGGTTACAGTTAGCCCCAAGGTCTTGGGATGAGGCCTTGACAAAGAAATTAATGTTCAGCATTATGCATTCCAACATTATGAAAGTGGTGATTGATTTTTGCATGAGATTATTCGATTAGTAGAATATCCATGTGAATAAGTAAATGGCATTATTTCATTTTATTTATGCCATACCATGTTGAAAGTTCTTGTTTGAAAGGCTTTTGTTTTAGTTATACATTGCCTTAAATGTTTATTCATATTTATGAAAGTTTCCGCTATATTGTTATCCTTACTGGGCATTTGAGATCACCCCTTTTCTATGTTTTATTTTTCCCAGGAAGTGAAGAAGTAAGTTACGAATGACCTGCAGGGATATTATGTGGGGATATGAGTGTGGATTATGGAGACATTATGTTGTTGTAGTAGTTTTTCATTTTGTGATGTAATGTAAAACTTATGAATATATCTAGTGTTTCCAAGGCTACTAAACCAATCGGTCTTTAGAGATTTGATCTTTCTTGTGATCATGCCAATGTTATCTAATAATGCACTGACTCTGGGCAACTAGGGTCGGGGCATTATAGTTGGTATCAGAGGAAGTTTAGTACAAACCTTGGAAACTACATTTAGATAAACTCTGATTAGAGCACGTAGACCTAAGATGAACTTTGAGGATTAGTATAGAAGAACTTCCAAGAATTTTGGTATTGTAGAGATTTTGTGAGTTTTCCGGGAAATACATCCATGTCTGGATACGAGAAGGTAGAGGCGGCTCTGGCACAGATTTACCTAGGGGTAAAACCCGAAAACACCGCTTTGAGCTAGACTCGAACGGGAACTGGTGCACGACAACGGGCCTTGCCGCACTCTTGGTTACGACACTCCCGGGGGATATGTTTAGGATAATTCTCATTTTCATTACAAACCATTATGAAGGGTTTATGAGTATATACATCCTCAAATGAGACATTTTTATGATTATGGATTATATCCATAAATAGTTCAATTTATGTTAAGTGTTTTATAAGTATGGGATTATGTATTTTGATTGATAGACTGATCTAGTGTATTCCATTGTTTAGAAATGACGCCTAGTAGAAGGAATGAGAACTCCAGAAATGCACATGATCCAAAGAGAAGGAAGGATCATATCTTTCAGGTTCTTAAGCTAGACTTTATAAGAGAAATAGTCTCCCATGTATTATCATCATATGAAGAAATAATATCATGTGTTGATAAGATAAGTAAAGAGTTTACTGAGTCCTATGGCTTTGAAGGGAAGAAAGAGAAGAAAAGGATGGAAGAGAGCAAGATGGATAAAGGGAAGAGGGAAAAGAAGAATTTTCCCATATGTGGTAACTATGGAAATAAACACCCTGGAACTTGCCTGAAAGGAATGGGAGTTTGTTATAAGTGTGGAGGAAAAGGGCACAAAGTACGTGACTACAAGGGTAAGAAAATGGTTTCAAATGTACAATGCTTCATTTGCAAGGAGTTTGGACACTACGTGAACCTATGTCCCAGTTATCAGACTATGCCGCAAATGATGCTATTGGATAATAATAAAGTTATGATACTACCACAGATGAAGAGAAATGATTAGAGTTCTTATGTTGATTATGTCAATTGAGTGTTGTATCAACAATGTACTTGTTATAATAATTATGGAGTATATAAGGATTGTACTGTAGTACTATTTCATTAAGGACTTGAGATTGTGTGGAACAAAGAAAAGCGACTCAATAGCAGGATAAATTTTTGGAAAATATATGGTTGAGAGAAAGATAAACCATAATATGGTTCTGATACCGAGTTAGTGATTTTAGAATAATACATGATTGATTTGGATAAATTATATTGGATATTCTTGACTACCTTGCAACTGATTAATGATTTGTATATTCCATCATTTTGATGGGGTTTAAAAAAATTTTGGATTGATGAAGTATATCCAGAATTCTATATGGAATAGGGGAGCATTAATGTAATCAATAAAGAATATGGTAATTCAAGATGTTTTAGTGTATTAAAAGAATACAAGATGAAGGTATTCATATGCTATTATGGGGTAAAAAGGATCTATATTATGTTTACCTTCCATATAAATGTTGGACTGTGATTTTGGACAGAAGTATTTTGGATAGTTCTAGTTTGGATTATTTTGGATTACCATAAAAGGACAACCCGGAGGTCGGGCGGCAACCCGTCGCGTCCGGCAAGGCTGCGAGACTTGAACCCGCAACCGAAGGGAGACAAGGGTGTATCACCTACCACTGGACCACGAGATGTCCTGGATTAAATAATGTAGTTTTTTTTAAAGATCTGGTAGATGAATTATAAATTCATTTATTTTGGAACCCTGTACGAATAGTATAAATAAAAAAAATTACATTCTATTATCTTTTAGAGTGAAAGATGAGTTTGTGGTAGAAATTTATTAATGGATAAAACTCTAATTATAAAGTAAGTATATCTCCTTATTATCTTATCCAATCTCATAAATAAATTCCTCAACATTAAGAAAAGAAACTTAGAACAAAAATGTTTTCCTAGATGGTACCTTAAATCATCACTAATTTATGGCTTTGGGATTGTTGGCCTTTTCATAGCCATGTTCTCTACCACTCTCCATCAGATAATTGATGGTTAGATTTTTCTTCCATATCCATATTTTCTTACATGGAACCCTAGTATGTGTTATTTTCGGTAATCTTCATACTTTCGACTATTTATTTTAAATAGAGGCCTCATTAATTCATTTTTCGATGTGGGATTTCAACTAAGATATTTTGAAACGTCAAAAATGTGTTATCCTAATACCCTATGTTTTGTTGAACTGATGGTATTTCAAATCATCATAGATTGATGAATTTAAGGACCTCAATTTTACACTTCTTTGTGATTGATGACCTCAATCACTACCTATAAATATTTACATTTTTCCTCCAATTATATGTCTTTAATTGCCACCAATGTTCTCTTAATAGAGATCATAATTTGGTGGTGACCCTTTGATTTCTCTTTTCCTCATATTAACACTAAATTTTAGTAACCCAATTTCCAATGTGGGTTTTCCCACAAATATATTTTCTACTTTCAACCTTTTATTTTCGAATAACAATTTCAAATTGCGAGGACGCAATTTATTGACGGAGGGGAGAATGTAACACCCCAAGAATTCATAATGTGTTATTTCTTGAAAATAATTCAATAACAAGCACTACACGCAACACCGAGTTCACTTTCACAATGACTTACCAAAAATCCATTCAAAAGAGGTTATGAATAGTATTAAATAAATTTTAAACTTTATATAATCCTTATAATTTTTTTCATATTATGAGTATCTTAGACATAATGCAAGAACAAATTCATTTTCAGTATTGCACTTTTATCAACTTTTAATAGTGAACCCTTTTTAAATAAAATATTTTAAACTTTTTGACTAAATGGGGACATCAAAAATTTAAAATGAAACATCCCAAGCTTCCACGGTACATTTTCTTTGAATAATACAGTAGCGTGTGTTGTACGCAACCTTGAGTTTTAACACACACCACAACCAATCAAACTAGCCGTTATGAAGAGTAATACCTAATTTTTGAAATTATATATATTTTATATTTCAAAATGGATTTCATTTTTGGATTCGGAATATCTAATTTAGCCTAAGGTGAAATTTTGGTACATTTCAGATAACTTTCATATTTTGATGAATAGTGAAAATTTCTAAATTTTAATTAAAAACAACTTTTTTAATCAAAATAATTAATAGTGATAAATTATGAATTTGAGTGGTTTTAAAGTATATTTAGAATATATTTTTACCATTTAATATAATTTAGGTCATTGGACGTAATTTTACAATTAAACCGAACATAAACAAGTGTCAATCTTTTGATAGTTATTATCTCTTAAAAACACGCTTTTTGTTTTGACAGCGGGAATTAATTTTAAATTAATTTCTGCCACTTATGTGTTTTGAATTTAGAAAAATGGATTCCATATTTGGAATCAGGATGTTCAAGTTGTGTAAATAGGTAACTTTTATTTTTAGACATTTTGAATAATTACTGTAGTAAATATTTTATTTACCATGGTTAAAGGTAAATCCGGTAAATAAGGGTTAACAAATAATATTATAATAATACTAAATTACCCTAAAACCTGTCTTAACCTTATTAGTTGATACATGGTCGACCATGGGCATCTTTGGGTCGATTATGGGACCCCATGGTTCCACATGTAAGTGATAATGACACTTTATTTTAATTAAGTTAAAATGAATACAAAAATGACACAAGAATATATCTTTTAGAAAAACAATTGTTACATAGGGTTATATATGTTGGATTTTAGATTATAAATATTCATTAGAAAGTTAAAAAGATTTCCTACATAATGATAATTTATTTATAATTTTTAGACATTAAATAATTTATTTTATTTATGACACAATGATGATGCAGTAATTACTATAATAGTGAAAAATTAAAATAATTGATATTATAAATACCCAAATAAATATAATATGAAACTTTTAATGAATTACACTAATTTGCTAGGATAATATGATATATTAGGATTGATTTAATTGACTTTTTTCGAAGTAATCAATCTGTTATGAGTTTCACAAAAATCAACTATTGAATAATGTCAAAATTGACATAAAAGAGTTCTTAAAACAAATATTATATTATTAATTGATATTAAATTCCTAAAAATCTAAGGTTCGGCCAAGAGACTTATATAATGATAGGTTCATCATTAATGGACCACTTGGGGGTCGCTTGGATGTATATAATATGTTTATTAACCATATTATATAAACATACAAAGAGACATTGTAAAAGTGAAACTAATTAACTTAGAGTTAATACTTAAAGATAAGGTTAATATAAGTACCCAAACCTGTCTAAATTATATTGGTAGAGTGGTTTTCGACCTATCCCCACCTTAACCTTTGAATTATAAACTTTGGAGCCATTAGAAACCGAATATGAATTTATTATAAATTAATATTTCTAGCTTTTTCAAAGGTGCCCCTCACCCCTCTTATAAAAGGGAACTCCTCCTTCTCATTTCGTCACACCTTCAAAGCCTTTTTTATCGGCCAAACTCTGCCCAAATACTGTCCCAACATCCCCCACTACAACCTATAGGCCTTAGTTTGATCAGAAAGCCAACCTAAGGAGCCCTTTTGATCAAATCAAAAGGAAGAACCAGTAGAAGAGGTAATGTTTTCACCACCCCTTTTCAAGTTAGTTTCTTCTTCCACATCTTATTTCATTGTTCTTACCATTCTAAAATAATAACTCCATATCTTACATATACTGTGATGTTATTATAAATATGGTACAACCATATTCAGTATTCTATCCACCTTTTGAATAACATGTCACCATACGTGCGTACGTACGTCTTACCGTCTCCACGTCGTGGTGTAATTGTTATTCAATATATTATTATTTGGATGGGTATAATAATGATGTGTAACTCATGTAAATAATAAATATAACATGTCAATGATTCTGTATATATTATATTCCATACATTTATATATTATTTTAATATCAAAATAATGATATTGTCGCTCATGCGTACGTATGGACTACCGTCTCCACGAACGCGATGAGATTCATTCTCCATCGTTTCCATTCAAGTATAATTATCATTTTATGATTTAAAAATTATTTTTAAGGACTTTATATCATTCTGGATATGAATAATATACAACCTATCCATTACAAACATTTCTTATATAACAAAACATATAAAAGAAAACGAGTACGTTAACACCCGAAACGATGATAATTCTAAGATATTATTAACAAATCAATGTTAAATGATAATATATGATATCATATATATATATATATATGATTCTTGTATAATTTAATAACAATTATTTCACCATTATACAGGAGGTTAACCTACCCCATCCAAGGAAAAGTACAAGGTAAGGTATTTTCTTATCTCACATTCAATTCCATGAGATTTCCATTATTCGCCACCAAATTATTGAAAGTGGTGTATTGTGTACTGGAATTTGATATATATATATTATCATGATTATCTTTATATTCATGATATTCTGTAAATAATTTGGTGGTTATTAACTTTTGGCCATACGACTCAATTGATTAACGTGGTAAGGGGTTTTCATCTCACTCCTTATTCCTGTGAGATTCATGCCATATTGCCACCATTACCTTTTTGTGTGGTGTATGTACTGCCCATAATTATATTCTTTGTGTAATACACTTTAATTTATGTGTATTTACATATTCATTGTATGATACCTCTTTCATGGGTTGTATGTTTCATAAGTTACCAAATTGGTAAGGGTTATTTCACAATCTCTTCATTATCCGAGCTTGTTTATACGTAATAATCTACTGGGATCTCTTTATCATCCACATCCATGTTTCTTCAAAATGTATTTCAAAACATTTTTACTATTTACCAGAATATGGGTTAAAGTCATTTATACCCTTGTTTGACTTTTTATAAGTGGTTTATAACGGAATCTTGCCGTTGTTTTCCAAACAAGGTGCTTTTTAACCTTTTCGACAGAATTAAGGTAAGAATGTTTTTTTAACTTATAGGGCGGGTGCGGTTATTTTCCGCCATTATAAAATCGTCGAAGCTTCCCTTAAAAGCTTATAAGAATATTTTCAAATTGAATGTATTATTTTATAATTATGTTACTTTTAAAATGATTTTAAAAAAATTGATATTTCTAAAAAATAGTTTTGATTTCATCTATGTCAACATCTTTTGATGGATTTTAAGCTTATTTGAAATTGATTTATTATGATACAAAACATCCATATTTTAATGAAGGTTTTGTGATATTTTTCACAGTGGATACGTTATTCTTATGTCACTCATGGTTTTTGTTTTAAGTATTAACATTTCATATGTTCTTTTTAATCCAAATGTTTATGTTATATTTCAACCTTTCATTCAGATGAATGTGTTAGACAAGTATGTTCCGGGTTGGGGACCTGTAAAAGTAAGCCCTCCGGTTTGGTCTCCGGTTATTAGAGGAACTCCGGTTTGGTCTATGGTTATTAGAGGAACTCCGGTTTGGTCTCCGGTTATTAGAGGAACTCCGGGTTGGTGTCCGGTTATTAGAGGCACTCTGGGTTGGTGTCCGGTTATTAGAGGCACTCCGGGTTGGGTTCCGGTTACAGTTAGCCCCAAGGTCTTGGGATGAGGCCTTGACAAAGAAATTAAAGTTCAGCATTATGCATTCCAACATTATGAAAGTGGTTATTGATTTTTGCATGTGATTATTCAATTAGTAGAATATCCATGTGAATAAGTAAATGGCATTATTTCATTTTATTTATGCCATAACATGTTGAAAGTTCATGTTTGAAAGGCTTTTGTTTTAGTTATACATTGCCTTAAATGTTTATTCTTATTTATGAAAGTTTCAGCTATATTGTTATCCTTACTGGGCATTTGAGCTCACCCCTTTTCTATGTTTTATTTTTCCCAGGAAGTGAAGAAGTAAGTTATGAATGACCTGCAGGGATATTATGTGAGGATATGAGTGTGGATTATGGAGACATTATGTTGTTGTAGTAGTTTTTCATTTTATGATGTAATGTAAAACTTATGAATATATCTAGTGTTTCCAAGGCTACTAAACCAATCGGTATTTCGAGATTTGATCATTCTTGTGATCATGCCAATGTTATCTAATAATGCACCGACTCTGGGCAACTAGGGTCGGGGCGTTACAGTAATGCATTATGTTTCATCTCCCTCATTTATAAAAGAAAACAACTCTCCATCTATTATTCAAAATGATTGGGCCTTATAGATCTACCAAAAACTACCTAAAAACATTACTATTATACATAATTTCATCTTAGATCCCATGACATTCTCTTTATTCAAATATTTCATGGCATAATGTTTAATCCAAAGGAGGACTCCCAAAGAAGAAGTATAAATATAACAATGATCTTTCCATTTTATTGATTCTTCCAAATAATTTATAGTATATGCATTCATTTTTTTCCTAAACTATAACCAATATATTTATATTTTATTATTATTAAATCATAACCATTTCCATCTACCAATCCATCAAATGGGATATAAAATTATCACTCCTGCGTAGGTGTTGACTACCTCCTCCATATCACAATATTAATTATTTTACATCACTTCTTCACATTGATGGATTTAATTATGAATTAAATAAATATATACAATATTTATTATATAATTATTATTATATATGGATAAAATATTATTTTCCCTTTTCCTTATTTTCATTAGAAAATGAAAATAGTGTTCATGCGTACAAAAGGACATTTGTCTCCATGAATGGTTTAATTAGTTTTTCTATCTCTATATTTATGGATATATATATATATATATTGAATATTTATTATATATGTATCATCATTAAAATTATGTAGATTATATATCAATGATAAATATACAGGGACCATATAATCTGAATCAAAACATATATGAAAAATGAAACAATTATAACCTTGAATACTGATTTTAATAAAATCTGTTAATTATTGGGTTGTAATATATTTTAATTAAAACATTTATAAAATAATAAGTATTAATATGGTACTCATATATTTGTATAATAAATTAAGATTTATTTTACAGGATATTTGAGCTCTTAAAAATAAAATATAACCTGAGTAAAGGGTTTCACTATACAATCCCACTTTTAAATATAATTTTAAATATTTAATTCTATGATGATGAGATTATATGATCCATCTCTAAAAAATAAAATGTTTTTTTTATACACTTGTTATTTAAAAAAATCATTTTTTCCTTTTAGTTTCTTCTCTTTTAGTACTCAAAGGTTTAAATAATTTATTAAAGGGAAATCATCAATTTTTTTCGATTCACCTTGGTATATTTTATTCCACATCAATATTTTAGTTAAAATGATTCCATGAAAGTTTATAAAATTCCAAAAAAATTTAGTAATGTTTCTTTACCCATGATTTACTTTATATATAACGTTTTAAATGGAATCTTTTATTCATTTTCCAAATGAGGTATCGTTTCTAGTAAAGGTTTTAAAGAAGTATGTTTTTAATGTACAATTATTGAATAAATTTTTATGAACAAATGAAAAATATTTAAATTTAATATAAATTTAAAAATTTTCTATGGTTCTTTTCAAAGAAATTACAAATATTCTCAAAATATTTAGATTATATTTGATTTCAAAATAAAAAATCTATTTTACTTAAAAAATAATAGAAATCTAATTTAAAGGAATTGTTCATCTATGATAACATCCATTGATGTTACTTATGATTCATTAAAAATATGTTCTTATAATATCATCAATATTATTTATTTTATGTTTTTATAAATATGATTATGATATACTGATGAAACCTATTTTTTTCAAGGGGGAAGCTATGATGAAAAAATAATTTTTTTCCTAATCCTCTTAAATAAAAATAAATGCATTCTGATTATGTGAATGGACGGTTAATTATAGTCCTCTGATATATTTTGTATATATTACTTTTTATAAAATAAAATGATGTGTATGAGTATTTTTAATGCCCAATTTAGGGTATATGGGAGGTTATCTCAGGCCAAAAGTAGGTAAATATGTGGTTATTTTAAGTCTGTCATATATTAAATGTCTTAGTAGGTAGCATTGACATAAGTTTTATTTGATTATAATTATTCTAAATATTATTATTCTATTTTATTATTTTATAAAATTCCAATAGTATTCCCTAATGTAACATTTTATTTGAATCCTTTTGAATCATGTCTTATAAACTACAATGATTTTCTAAATGACTCTTGATTGTTATCAATGAATTTGTTTGTATGATTTTAAAATCGTATCCTCATGTTATCGAATCCATATATTAATGTTATTATTAAATTATAATTGATATCTCCCTTTCTCACCATTAATATTCATTTGATCTTACCATTTATTATGTTTATTTAGTCTATGTATATGAAGAAAGGAGATAACTATGATATTATTGAGAAGGGTTATAGTTGCGATGAACCTAAAAGAAGATGAAGTAGATATTTTATTTACAATTTATTTATTCATCGAAGCTTACAAAAAAACTAAAAAATTATAAAGGTACCAAGGAGAATAATTATATGGAATTAATATTGATGTAAAATGATGTAATATTTATATATGTAATATTTGGGTCAGTTAGTATGAGGGTAAGTTTTAGTTGTTTTATTACATTAAGATAATAACATTTTAGTGACAACCATTAGTATAAGATAATGTATAGTTTACCATCCAATGATATTTTAAATGAAGATAGGTATGTATCCTATTAAATTTATCAATGTTTAGATAAGGACAAGTCGACATGGTTTTGGCAGAGCTGCAGCTAGGGGTAACAATCCTGAAAGAAGAATATTGGGTATTAACTCTATTATCCCTGGTTCCTGATGAGTATTCCTAAAACAACACACTTGTCTAGAAACATAAATATATTATGAAGGGGTCAATTAAAATTTTATTTTTATTCGAAAACTATTTATTTGAATATATTAACCTAGGATAAACATAATTTGTTATAGATTCAAAATAAGGTGTCATTATTTAGATATTATTTTAATTATTTTTATTTTTAGAGGGTTTCTCAATTTGATTATTATTACCTGAAATATGTTTATTGGTATTTATTGTTTGGATCCCAATGGGAAAACGTTAGTAATGAATTTTATGGAAAATTATATGATTTTACTCTTGAGAAACTAAATGTTACATTATCTAGAATGATATATAATTTTGGTATTCCTATTAAACATTCTCAAGCAATTAATTATATTCATCTACCAAATAGTAAAAGGATGGTATAATTGTCTTTTGAGTACATCAAAGGGAAAATCAACCATATTTTTTGGTTCATTGATCAAATAATTTTTAAGCAATGGGTCAATACCACTAACAAGATAATTCTCATTCTTTAGTGTTAGGATTATGAAATGTTTACATTGGTAGTTTATACATTGGATGATGATAGTGTTCAATTGTACTATCTTTTTACCAACATGGGGAACATTTGAAAAATCGTATCTAAAGAATGTAATAGGTTTTGAAATTTATTTTTTAATAATTATTTTCCTCTTAATATTAAAATGAAAACAGATCTGGAATTAATTCATTTAAAGTATAAGGATGGTGAATCCTTTGGTACCTATGATGGAAATTTTACATCACATACGTGGTATGCATCTTGTTTTATCATACAACCCACAACCAATATCAATTTATTATTTATATTATTTAATCCAATTATATAAATGGTATTTTCCATTAAATAATACATTATCTCTGAAGAAATAATTTGGCGGTCTCTTATTTTATAAATGGATATCATTTCCATCGTACAATATCATAATTTTTAGAATTTTTTTGGGAATTTATTCAAAAATATAATAATAAAACCCATAGAGGGATGGTGATGAGTCTTCATTTATATGATAATTATATAAATTAAAAAAGATAAAATTCAATTAATGGGACTTATAAACACATTATGTGTTTAAATGAAGGTAATTGGGCAGTTTAATAATGAAGTGATTAAAATTAGTTAATGTGGTGCATGAAGTGAACGACCCACTATAGATATTTTAATATCTTATTTGATTCTGTATCAACCATATCTTTAATATTTTAAGAATTTTATAAGGTGATCACAGTACCAACTCAATAATTTTATATTTAATTAGAAGTTGAAATTTCTTCTGGTGTGATGATCACATCTTAAGTCTATAATTATTCTCCGATTAATGTTTGTGGGAATGTGTTAACTTCAAGAACTTTTAATCTCCCTCTAGATTAATTTTATTTTATTTTGGGAATGTATTGGATCTCATTTTATATAAATTATATCAATTTCCATGGAATATAATTCACATAAGATAAATTAATCCATACTATAATCTTTTAATACTCAGAAATATGTTAACTTACAATGTAAATTACCTCTATTTTATGGGGTTTGATTCCTATTAAAATGTTTAATTTATCCCATATGGTTGGGTAAGAACTCAATATAAATGGTATTCTTATTGTATTTGAGTTTTTTATTGTGTTCATGTAATTTTTTCTTTGTTTTCATCTAAATCTTGAAGATGATTTGTAGTTATAACTCATACTTGGTGCTGTAACTTTCTCAATGAATCCCTATAGAATATACCAAATTAATATGTAGGAATTTAATATTAAAAAACATGAAACTATTGATAACATATTTTGTTGTAGGAGTTGGTAATTCAATCGGGGGTGAATTGAGTTCCTAATAAAAATTTCTTTTAAGGAAAAGTTAAAATAAAATCCTCCAAATAATTAAAACATCATAGTAAATAAAAATTGAAGATCAATATTGGTTATGATATTTCAAAATATTTTTCAAAGATTGATTATGTTTTGGTTAAAACAATGTATAGAAATTATAATGACTATAGATATAATTTTACTTAATTAAAGATATATGTAAACACTTGTAAAGACTAACTATTTAAGTAGTGGTTTTATTTATAGTTTACAACAATTTTAGTTTAATTTTTTGAAATGATTGAAAAATTACACAATGGAATTAAAACTAGATAATCCGTCTCAAAATGAGATCAAATCTTCTCAACCAAGAAGTCACCCACCGCCAATTAAATTTTATAAAATAATCATGATCTAAAACATAGATTGGGTAAATCGACCACAACTTCAATCATTCCAAGCAACACAAGGAACTCTTCTACAATATTTATGGGAATAAAAAATCATACTCAATAAAAGGACCAATTCCACAAAAATGTTGGTATAAAATATAAGAAGAGTTAATAAGACATATTTTATCTTCTAATTATAGTTCATGAGATAGTGTGAATTCAAAATATCAGTTAAACCACACATTTCATGAATTTAAATTCATCAATGATAATGAAAATGTATTTTTTTAAAAGATAAAATTGTTCTTTCTGATGTGCTCAGATACGTGAGACTCCATTGATGTAAATTTTATATGGGATTGATTTATTTCCCTTAAATATTTTTTAAAAATATCAATTAATCTCTATTTGTGGTGAATAATATAGGGGAATTATTAATTTGATATGATCACTCTTCAACAGTCGGTTGTAGGTAAGAATGCATCACTCAAAGCACATTATTAAATTGAAAACACGATATATTTTTTTTCACAATTCTCCAAAATGAATGAATTTATTACACACGTGAATGCATTGGGTGAATGCATTGAATATATATATATCACTGTAGAATGGGAAAACTATTCGGGGAATAGTCATCTAGGTATTCATCAACCTCGTATGTAATACAATCATCCTTTAATATTCCTTTTTGTAGTTTATGATTATCCATTTAAATAATACCGAGAATTAAATTCAATAATATATCCTTCATATATATTTAAAAAAATATCCCAGAATAGAAATGGTGATTCATTATGGTTGTGGTGCTTGTATGGTGGTTAATTAGACTAAATGTGAGTTTAGCAGGTAGTTTCTTCTGTTCTGGTAGTGAATCATGTTCAATGGTGAGTTATCTCAATGGCATATTTTTTAATGGTAGGTCATATTCTGTGGGGAATCACTTTTGGTGATAGGAATTTTCTATACGTAGATCATCCAAATGGTGAGACATTCCTAGAAGTAGGTGAAATAAGTTAGTGACTCTTTTTCAATAGCGAATCATTCATGGTGGTGACTCTTCTTCAATAGTGACTCTTTTATGGAATGAACTCATCTTCAATGGTGAATCATTTCTGCCAGTGACTCATCATCAATGCTGAGTCTTTTCTGATGGTGACTCATCCTCAATGGATGGACTTTTCAACACATAGGCATTTTTTCACCCAATATCCTTCAATTATAAAATACCATCATAAAAGATAAAAACAATTAAAAACATAATTAACATGATTTTTGAGCATTAATGAAATGTGGTTCCACCAATTTCCCCTTTTGATGATCACAAATAAAATAATTTTATAAATCATGTGTTGAATAAACATTGGTTTTAATATATATCTTCTTAACACATTAAAAGGATAATTTAACTGTAGGAATATATATTTTAAAACAAAAATATATTAAAATTATTATGAAACAAACTATATAAATTCTATTTCAAAAATTAAGTATGAATACTATTGACTAAATACCTATCAATTCAATGGAATGGTTTCTAAGAATAACAAAAATGAAAGTATAAATAATACCTAAAAAATTAGATTAAAAACAAAAACATGTATCACTGTAAAATTTCTACAATCATTCTCCCAAAGTTTGGATTATCAAAAAGTAAAAATAAAATAAATAATTGTATTTTATAAGAATATGAATTAGAATAGAATCCCATTAAATGTAAAAAAGTAATTTTATTACATCAAAAAATATATAAAAATAATTAATTCAAATGTACCTATAAAAAACAATTCATAATTTCAACACTTCGTATATTGTGTAGTTAAAAAATAATATTCCTCTCCCTTATCATAGGTAGATGGAATAAGAGTAGAGGTTAGGTTTGAGGTGACTATGGTGGAAACTACAATGATTGAAATAGTAATGGTGGGGACAAAGGTAGAAGGTGGAATCTCTCTAATGATCACTAGACGAAGATATCGAAATGATTCAATTAGAGATAAACATAGTTTTTCAAACTGTATAGGTTAGGGTTCATTGGGATCTCAAGTAATAGACAATCTAAAATACTCATTAATTATTTTTTGATGGAGTTAGATGAAAATTCACAAGTAAGGCTTCATAAATCCAGTACATTTTTAGACACATGTAGAAAAAGTTGTATCAGATTGATGAAGTCCATGATGATTTATCCTCCTCTCTCTATTGAACAGAATAATCATGGATTATCCCCTATGAAAAACCGAATCACACGTGTCACATAATTAAACTCAAATACCTACTCCTTGAAATATCTGGTTATTGGTGGAAACCAATGTTTCTATATATGAAACATAAAGGGAGTGTTCATCTTGTCATTAGTATAAATCTATGACAAGTAATACTTAACTAACATTGTGATGGTTTCTCTATAATTTATAAAATAATTTAAAAAATACATTACCATCTTATGCACATGATCATTATTATGTTTATTTTTTCTCAAACATTCATAAGAGATATCTTGGACATCGTCTAAAATACCATGGAGCTCCCCTATAATAAATATACATATCATATCAATGTATAAGGAAGGAGGAAGATCATTAGAAGTATAATACATATAAGATATATTCTCCATCCTCTATAAAAATGTATCCAAATAATAAATACAATATGATATTATCTCAAACATCATTTTCCTCAAGGACTGTGTCTAATTTTCAACCATCCTTTTTCTATCTAAACTTATTTATTTTGATGCATCATAATAGAATGGATTTGGTGTATCAAATACCCAGTTAAAATATCTATAATCCCTGCCACTAAGAATAGTGTCTCAGGTTTCAATATTTCCGAACATCATACCCTAATTAGAAAGAATTGTATCTCTAAATGACTCCATCTCTGCTCTATAAAAACTATCAATGGGAAAAGAATTAATGCAAGGTGGAACATTATCTTCTATTGTCTTAGATATGGAAGGAATATATGAAGTAAATCATTGTAACACCATTGAAGCATCTATCTAGTCTACCATTGATTTTTAAGGATCCATATCTACATGAACTAGAATTGTAGGTCCACTATCCATTGGTGGTATGAAAAAATATTTAAGACAGGGTAGTCCATGCCTATATTAACATATTTGGAATAACATTCAAATTGATCACTATCTAGGTCCCCCATAATTATAAAAGACATAATAGAAATATCAAATAGTCAAGTATTAACAACAGTCAACTCATTAACTATCATCTCCTAAAGTTCAGGCACCCCAACTATTGTTTTTGTAGATTCACAATAAGCATTCTAAACACAATATCTATCATCATGGTCAACATTGTGACTAACAAGATATGGCGATTCCATCACCTCAAAATATTCTAATAACTCATCTTTAACATCTCTATAAACATCTTGAACTACAATTTCTCTCTCCTAGGGATTAGAAGAAACTAACATTCCGGGAGAACCAATATTTTCATGATATATCACATGATCTATAGGCATATCATGATCAGAACCATCCCCATCTTCACTACCATTTTCATCACCATCTTCTTTATCCTTATCATATACATAATTTTTAGCATATTCTCTACTTTTGTCTTCATTAACATTTTCATATTCATTTTACTCTACTACATCATCAATTTGAGAGACCTAACCATCTTCCATAGAGAATTTTGAAAAATCCATTTTATATTGATCTTCTATTGATTCTTCTCTTTATTCTTCTTCACTTACTTCTCTCGAAATAGTCTCTATAAATAGTAGATATCATGGAGTGTTGTTCGAACTAAATGTGAAAGTAGGAGGGCTCTTCAAGAAGTCATGGATATTACCCAAATCGTCTGAGAAATCCTTTTTCTCACTACCTAAGTCATAAAAATCACATTCTTCTTCATCTGAGTAAATAAACATTTCATCTATCTATAACAAAGCATCCACTATTATCTTTGTTCCTTTAGATTCATCAGTAGGATTGAACTATTCACAAATATTTTCAATATCATCAATCCATTACCTCTTTTATAGGTTCCAATTTATTTTCATTCACTTAAAAATTACATTGGGAAAACAATAACACCCACAATTCACCTCGGGTTTCCTTCCCCATCAACAAAACACATGGCTTCCATCATGGATGAAATGAAATTGCGATAAATAATGGAATATAAAATTTTTATGTTTAAAAAATTTCCTTAATATGAAAAATAAAATACATTCACAAGTTGATTTTGTCTCCCCTTTTTATAACATATAACAGATACTTATCTTGGAATCTTATTTTACTAAAATCTAGATTTTTGAGGCATAACATGTGTTGAATAACTTGAACAGAAAATGAAACTCAACATCATAAACATTTATAGATGGTGTTCTTAATGCTGCATATCCATTCAACTCAACTAAGGCATCCTGATGTAAGAAATTATCACTATTAGGTGGAATCGAACCCCGATAATCATTTTAAATAGCTTCATTGTGTACATAAAGACATCTATTCCATTTAATTTAAGAGAAAACATAATTTTTCCCATTTATCCTACTTTGAACTGACTCTTTATCTTCCTCGAATCTAAACTCCATATTATTATAAAACAATTTCACTAAACCTAGTATAGAATAACCTGTCATTATTCTATAACAACTCTACCCATCCATGTAATTTTTTACTTTAAGAACCAAATATTTACATAACATAAACAAATCAATATTCACATCTTTAACAAGAACTATTATACACTTCTAAAACTATATTATTCATGACATTATAGCTATGTGGGTTGATACTACTGCATTTTTATTTTAAGGATGTATCTTTCAGGAGATGAAATTGTTGTACACTTCAAAACAACCATCACAAATTTTTTAGAAGGATTATTTGAGTTTGAGGGAAAGTAATCTTTTTGGAAATGAATGGCTATATAAAAGTTTATTGATATGGTGTGATAAAGAGTGCATCCAAATTATACATAGTGTATAAAATATATCAAGACATTATTTGAAAATTAAAAAATTAACATTAAATCGTAATGAAATTAAATATCATACCTGTAATAAAAAAAATTAGCAATGGTAAATTAAATTCAAACACTGGGTCATTTACTATTGCGTTTAACCTCAAATGGTGGGTAAAATACAACCTTGGGTAAACTATAATGGTTGGTAAAATATAATGGTGGGTAAAATCCAATGTTGGGTCGCCAAAAATTTATGATCAAGAAAATTTAAGCATTACTAATTCATAATTAATGCTATTAATTCCCTAATTATTCAACATGTTAGTAAAAATATCAGTAAGCTAATGTTAATTAACAATGTATTTAAAAGATATTTTTCCCTTACGAAAATGTTATCTTCAAAAGTAATTTCTTGCATCAATGTGTTTTTATCTAGAGTCAGACATAGAACTGTTAAAAACATTTGTCTCACTTGTATTGGTAAAATTTACTTGGACATGTCAGAATTGAGATCTATATTGTAGTAGGTTGTTTTTAACCTAGAATATTTATCCATAGAGGGTATATAAATCATTGTATTGATCTTCTTTAAATGATAGTGAAACTAATTTTTTTCTTCTGACTACACTGAGAAAATAGAGACTTGCTATAAAGACCCATCCATATAACATTACAGAATCTTGAATTTTTTCAAGAACACATTTCCATTAATATTAAAAATATTTTAAATTATAGGGTTTTAGAGAACAGTTATATAAAAAACAAATACCATTACACATTCATATAGTGGAGATACCATAAAAACAATATAAATTTCTCACAAAATATAAAGCATTCCATATAAGACATGTTGTCTTCAAAAAATCTTCATAACATTTAACTTGGCTTAATTCTTTGTCATAAACATTCTTATAATCTATGATAATCATTTGAAAAATCTGGAAAAGGGAAAAAGTGTTAGTAGAGGATATAAAAATGAATAATGAAAACATTATCCTATGAATAATAATAACATATGAAATCATTTTAAAAAAGACATACTGGTCACCAATATAAATATACATTGTGAAACATGAGATTTCCACAAAACATATACAACATAAATGGAACCAAAAAGTTATCTTGGGTAGATACCTATATAATATTAAATCCCACTCATCTACCTTATAATTTATAACCCTCATCAAATCCATACAATGTAACCCTCATGACTACCTTATTGTGTAACCATCGTAGTTACACTTAGTGTAACCATGCTGCCGAGCTCCAACTAACACGTGCCCAATGCATTGGAGGTGGATATATTTCCCAAACATAATCAAAATAATTTCATAATAAGTAAAACATAAAAATAAACCACAGAATAATTAAATAAAAATATTTCTTTTGAAATTTTTAAAATCGGATACTAAAAGTGTATTTTAGAATAAAATCCCCTTATAAATATCATTTAATTTATGTGATACATAATATTGTGGTTGAAATATGTATATACACTGTAAATAAAACTGACTCAGCATTATATAAACAAAATTCATCACAAAAACAATTTTAATACAACATAGATAATAATGTATTAAGTTAAACCAAAGAATTGAAATCGGGTTAATAATTCTATCACCTCGGTTTTATTTACATTAAACATGTTTATTTAACCTATATCATTTTCCAAATAGTGTTATTAATATCTTATGGACACGTATTAATGTTTATAATACCTTAAAAAAATCTTTTTATCACATATTTTCACCCATTAATTATTAGCATTTTGTTCCTTCCATTGTTTTGGGTGTGTTCTTTAAATAATTTCCATGGCCAGTTTTGAATTTGATTTACTTGCCCTATGGAAATGAAATTTCATAAGTGGATTTAAATGGTATTCATATGTTTCCATATTATACATGGATACCATTAATCAATTTTTTATCATACATGATGATTAATCATTATATAAAACATTACTGATATTTATTTCGAACATTTTTTGTGGTTCCTTGATAAGCATGAACTTATTTAATTATATAATTTAATTTCATGAATATAAGTTCATTATAAATCATAAAATATGATAAATCATATACATTCAATTCTATTTCAACTGTTAAAATAGTTGTACAAATTGTTTGGAAGGATGTAATGCAATTTGAAAACACGACTTATATGATTTTGGTAAATGACCCATCATGAATGGTTTCTTTTTAAAAATGTGAGGAGATAATTTATGTGGTGGATTTTTTTTAATAAAAACAATAAATATAGAATATATATGATTTTTCAAATTCAATACATCTAGGATAATGGGAATAGAAGATATTATATGAAATGAAAATAATTGAAAAGAAAACACATGAAAAAGGAAGAGGATTCTTTCCTCTAGATCTCTTCACCTTGAGATCCTCCAAAAGGCCTTTGGTTGTGGCCTTTTGGTGAGACCATACAGTCTTGGACGTGGGATGATCTTTGGGGAGGGAATTTGGAATAACATTTGACAATGCCCATTGATTGAGAGGGGTGAGAGGAAGGGGTAATTGAGGTGGTATTTATAGTGGAGGAGCGGAGGGATTTTATCATTTTTTAATCATTATTTAAATATTTTTTCCATGACTATGAATAATATTCATACATGTGATTAAAATAGTATTGAGATAAAGTTAGTAATAAAAAAGATTGGATTATATCATCCATGAATTCAAAAATATTTTATTTAACTATTAATTTAAATATATAGTATTTTAATGTATTTCAGTATCCACAAAAAATCCTTCAATTTCAATAAAAAATAAAAAAAATTAACCATAATAATTTTTCGACATGTAAAATTAAAAAATGAACACTAATTTTTAAAATATTGTTCTAAATATTATTAATTTAATTTATAAATTAAATAATAATTTGTTAAAAAATTACAATTTTAAAACTATTACACTTTTTTAAAAACCCAGAAAAATTAATCAACATTTCATTATCTTAAAGACATAAGAAAATATAACAATAATACATTTTACTATTCTATAGGGTCATTTTTCTATTTATATTATGATTTATAAAGGTATATTACTATTCCCAAAGTCAATTAGGTTCCATTATACTATAAATAACATTCTAATCACAATTATATATAACCCTTTTTTGAAATTCAAAACATAGAAGAAGAAAAAAAAATATATAAAGGATAGTTATAAAAATCTATATAAAAGAAGTTTCATTCATTTCAATTTATTTTTAAAAAACCATTGGTTGTTACATTAAACCCACCCTCATGAAATTTCATCATCACTGTTTTATTTACATAATAAACAAATGAAGGTACCTTTCCCTTATAGCATTTTCAGATTCCTAGTTTTCTTCTTCAATCATGTGGTTTTTCCACAAAACCATTACCTAGTAGATTACCTTATTCTGCAATAATTTTTCATTTCAGTCAATAATATGAACTTGATTCTCTTCATTTGAAAGTTACTCCTCCAGATGAACTGCTCTTGGAGTCCAAACATGAGATGAATCTAGGGTATACATTCTCGACATCAAAACATGAAGAATATTTATTACATGACATAAACTCATAGGAGAATCTTCTCGGTTAGTGACTATTCTATATTTCTCCATAATTTCATGTGTTCTGATAAATTTTGTGCCAAGATTTCATTTCATACCAAGACACATAAATCTTTTATATTGTGATATTCAACGAAAAACACGATTAACTACCGCAAAAGAAATGTCTTTCCTCTGGTTGTTTTTATAACATTTTTACTTACTTTGAGTTGTCCTCATGTGTTGATGGATCATATTTACTATTTTTGACACTTCCTCTACTAATTATTGTCCCACCAACTTCCATTCCAGGAATTCATTCTGAAAATTTGTATTTCTACACTGGTTCTCATACAATTTATTTAATTTTGGAATCTATATACTATAATGAAAACTGTTATTATAAGAAAACTCATCTAAAGAAAGATGTTAATTCCAACTTCCCTAGTATTCCATTGAACAAGTCTGAAGAATATCCCCCAAGGTATGAATCATTTATTGAGACTGCCCACTGGATTGAAGTTTAAATATGTACTAAAATTTAATTCTTTTCCCAACGATATCTAAAGACCTACCAAAATATAGAAGTGAACCTGGTATCTCGGTTAGAAACAATGGAAAGGGGCACTAAATGTAACCTAAAAATATATTTGACAATTAATAGAGTAAGTTCATCCAAATCCATTATATCTCGAATACGAAAAAATGTACTTATTTTGACCTTCAGTCAACAGTAACACATATTTCATTGTTACCTCGAGAAGTCTTCGGTAGTCCCATAATGAATTACATTGATATATTTTCCCATTTCATGTATCGCACTGGAAAAATAGAAAGCATTCCCTTCAAGAACTATCTATCTTCTTTAACATGTTTAAATTTAAAATATTTTATGTTAAAATATATAATATTTCTTTTTTTTCCATCCCACCAGTAATACTCTTGATGGAATCTATACATCTTAGTACTTAAAGGGTGATCATGAAATGAAGAAGAATGAGGTTTGCACAATAAATCTTTCCTCAACTGGGAATCATAAGGCACACACTATATTTTTTTAAATATCAAAACACAATATTTATCAATTTTAAATTCTTGGAACATGCACTTTTATCCAATTAAACAATATTTCTTTATCTCATAGTCATCCTTCAGTGCTTGCTTAATTCTGCCTGATAACGATTACTACACTAAAACCTAAAACAAAACAGATCCATTTCCAGCACCAACGACATCTATGAAAAAATTAAACATATCATTAATCAAGGGATCATGTTTTAATAATAACAAGGATAATTATTTATGATGTTTTTGACTCACGGAATACTATATATTATTCTATTTTCCTGGATGATAATTGATCGTGAAATAATTATCTTTTATCAAAATAATCTATCTTTTTTACCCATGCTTAATTCCTTCCGAGTAATTATATACATCCGACATTTATGGTTAGTATATATTTTACATTTTTCTCAGTATAAATGATTCCAAATATTGATCAATGGAAAAAACATAGTATCCAATTCCCAACCATGTGTGCGATAATTTACTTTGTGTGGTTTTACTATTATTTAATCATAATAAATTACCTGATCAATTTGCATCATAACACAACCATGTCCCCTAAATGAAGAATCACTGTAGATCTAAAACTCACTATTTCGGGAAGGTAAGGCCAAAACTAGAGAATTCAGCATTTTCAACTTTCGTTAATGAAAAGAAAAATCATATTATTTTGTCAAAATAAATTTAATACCTTTTCAGGTTAATTTAGTTAGTGGGCTAGATGACCATGCAATGATTTTAATAAACTGTCTGTAACAATCTACCAACCCAGGAAAAATATGAATATTTGTAACGTTTTATGTTATTGTCCGTTCATCAACAACTTTCCTTTTTGAAGCATCAAATGTTATTCCATCCATATTAACAAAGTGGCAAGGAAAATAAATCTATTTCCACTAAAAAATATGACTTTATGAATTTTTCATTCATTTTCGTTTGATTTATGGTTTGTAAAACAATCCTTGGTTGTTTTTAATGATTATGTTTACTCTTATAAAATATGAAAAATGTCATTAATAAACACAAGGAAAAACAAATCCAATAACTCATGAAAAATTATATTCATAAGATTCATGAAAACATTAGTTGAATTAGTTAAACAAAATGACTTATTAAAAAATTTATAATGCCCACATCTATTAGGAAGAGTAGTTTTTAGGATGTTATCCTCCTTCACCTTCAGCTGATTCTTTCTTGATCTCATTTCAATCTTGAAAAAATACTGATATCTTGATAACTAATCAAATAAGTCATCAATATGAGTCTTATGATAATTGATTTTAATAGTTATGTTATTCAATTCACTACAGTCAATGAAAAGTCTCATTGATCCATATTTCTTTTTAACGAACCAAACATGGGCACCCCATGGTGATGTGCTATGATGAATGAAAACATTATCAAGAAACTATTTTAAATGATTTTTCTATTCAATATGTTCCATTTAATCCATTCGATCTCAGGGTTTTCAAATTGGAATAATATTAAGTATTAAGTAAATTGTGAATTCAACTTCTCAGTCAGGTATGAATTGGAGTAAATCATTATGAAAAAATTAATGTTCTCAATTACCACTGGTACATCATTAATCTAAATAGTTCCCTTGTTTTCATCAATACATGCATGTTATCTATCATTTCCATCATTGAGGAATTTCTCAGCTTCATGATATGTAATCAATTTTATGGGTTCATTATTATATAAAAACTGAAACTCTTTCAAAAAATTAACATCTTTTTCTATACATTCAATTATAGGACGCTAATACTAAAGGTAATCAATTCCCATAATGGCATCCAACTATAATAAGGGAAAAACAAAAAGGATACCAAGTAATGTCATTCCACGTAACACAATAGAAATATTTTTATAATTCAACTTTACTATAATTTTCCCCCTTGGGTTTTAACAATAAGTTCTAGTATCATTTTTGATGGTGATATTTATAATTTACCAATAAATTACTTCGAAATAATGTAAAGTATATATGACATATCAAACAAAATTTAGGAAAATCCTTGTAAACAAACAAGGTACCAGATACAACTTCATCAGATGGACCAAAATCTGGGGACGTAGTCACAATGTTTCTCGCTACACCTTTTTGCTTATAGTCTGGTTTAGTTGCATCATTTAGAATAATATTTGGGTAGGCATTAACATAATGAATCATCTCTCCACATTTAAAACAGCTAATTATTTTCTTATCGAGATTTGACATAGGATCATTTTTAATACAATCATAGTTCATATGTAAAAAATTATGATATCAAAAACAATTCATATATTTCTCTAAGGCATTTATTAGGGTTCTTTTTCCACTCTTTTCACAGACTAGAAATTGGAATTTTTTACCATCAAATTTCATTGACTAATTATTACTCATCGCTTAATATCTTGACCTCTTATTCTCTTTATTTACAAAGTGCATGTGATCATTAGCAAACTCTATCTCTACAATCTCATCACATCATACAAGTTTCTAATAACATTTGAATAATTGGGATACCAATGCTCTATGATACCATAGATCCAATCCTGAGTAAAAGTTGTTGATTTTTCTAACGAGATCTAGAATAATATTTGGAGCTTACCTCACCAGTCAGGTGATGTTTGCTTCATACATAGCAACTAATTATTCCTCATCTTTCTTCAATTCAAGGAATTTCTTCTCCATCATATATCTCACCACTAGTGGAATCTATTTTTCATGGAAAATACTTTTAAATTCATCCCACTCTATGGTAAATATATCATATATATCCTCGATATTCTTGACCATTGACCTCCATAAATTAGCTTTACCTTAGAAATGATAAATGGAATGTATTACCTTCTGATTATCTGAACATCGCATAACATAACATACCTTTTCTAGACGTTTAATCCATCCTTCATCCACTAATGTGTTAGAAGATCCACCGAATGCAAGAGGGTGTTGCCTCATAAAATGGTCCACTATTTTCATGTTACTTTTTGGTAACATTAGTTATAATCTTTCATGGATTCCAACACCATTTGTTTCCTATATCAGATGATACATTACTATCACAAACTGATGAGTTCCAATCACTTTAATTTTAGACTGCAGATTCAGATGTATATCATTATATCTATGCCTCTCCACTTAAGCTTCCCTGTCTCATTGCGGAAAACCATTCTGATCAAATATATATTAGTTGAAGAAACATGGTAATCATTAATTTCTATATGATTTCAAATTAACCATAGAGTAAATGCAATTTATGGTATTCTATTAACATCATCCAAACTGCTAATGTTATATAAACTATCCTATGATACCAACTATAAGAACCAGGCCATATAAAATTACATTATCATGAATTTTATTGAAGAACACCCTTCATTTAATATTGAGGATATATTCAAGATTATAGTTCTATTGAATTGGGATATAATACACAATTAAAATTCTACATTAATATAGAACATATACCACAAAAAAATATTCATTTCTAATAATATATAAAACATTTCAAATAAGAAATGTTTTATTAAAAAAATCATCATAAAATTTAACGTGGATTCCATATTTTCTTTACACAATCACATAACCAATTAAATTCATTTAAAAACATTGTATGATCACAGAAATCTTAGTAAAGGATAAAAAATTTGAAAGATAGTAATAACCCATGAAAACTCATAACCTATGAAATCTTTTTCATAAATACATACTTGTCACACATTTATACTTACTTTTTGAAACATGATATTTAAAAAAAAATAGAACATAAATAGAACCATAAAGGTTTCTCTGGGACTTACATATATAATATGTTAAACCTTTTAGCTACCTTATAATTTTTAACCCTCACTACTACCTTACAATGTTCCCCTCTTGGCTACATTACTCTATATCCATTGTTGTAACATTAAGAGTAACCATAAGACCTACCCTCAACATACACATACCCAATGAATTGATGAAAGATATCATTCTAAACCGTTTTCATAATTATTCCCAATAACTTTATCATAGACATACAATATGAATAATTTTATAAAAAAAATATTTTGAATTTTGTTAAACATGATTTTAAAAGTGTATTTTGAAGGAAAATCCCCTTAAAAATATAAAATTATCGAAGTTATACTTAATGGAGTGAATGTTATATGTATATATACTGTAAGTGCACAAAATTCAACATGAAATAAACAAAATTCACCACAAAACAATTTTAATACTACATATGTATTGAAGAATAATTTTTACTAAGAGAATATAAATTCGGTTATGAATTCCCTTACCGCACGTTTTTCTAACATAAAACATAAGTAGACCTCATGTATAATGGTTAAAATATTGTTATTAATATCTTATAATAAAATAGTAATTTTTATAGTACCTTATATGATAATTTTATCACATTATTTCACCCTTTAATTATTAGTATTTTGTTCCTTCCCTTGTTTTGGGTGCGTTCTTTATATGACTTACATGGCATGTTTTGAATTTGATTATATTTTTGTATAAAATTTTAACTCTTGAAGTACACTAAAATGGTATTGATATTTTTATAAAATATATAATGATACCATCAATTATTTTTTATCATATAATATGATGAATCATTAGATAAACCCTTAAGGATATTTGTTTTGATTAGTTTATGGGATTTATCGATGATCATGAACATGTTTCTTTTTAAAATTTTCATGTCATTCATATAATTTCATTACAAAACCTAAAAAAGGTTACATCATAAACATAGAATTATGTTTTAACCATTAAAATGGTATTATAAATATTCACAAAGGATATAATGGAAATTGGAAACACATCTTCCACGATTTTGGTAAGCGACATAACACGAACTATGTCTATATAAAAGTTTTAAGATATGAAGTAAGATGAAGAATAACTTCCATATAAATGAAGAAATCATGAATATATATAATTTTGGATCTTTCATTCCTCTATACAAGTGGAAGATATGAGAGTATAAAAAATAAAGTAATTGAAATGAAACCATATGAAAAATGAAAAAGATTCTTACCCTTTGTTCTATTCTCATTAGGATCCTTCTTAAGGCATTTCGATTTGGCCATTTCCTAAGACCAATAGGTCTTAGATGTAGGGAAGATCCTTGAAGAGGGAATTTTGTAGAATATATTAAATTCTAATGTATTGAGAGGTGTGAGAGGAAAAAGGGAATGAGGGTGGTAATAATAGTGGAAGAGAGAATGGACTTTAAAATAATTAAATGTTTATTTCATGACTAGGAATAGTATTCATTCTTTTGAGAAAATAGTAAATAGAAAATTTTAGTCAGAAACAAGTGGGAATTCATCAATCATGATGTCAAAAATAGTGTATTTAACTATTAATTTGAATATATGTTATTTTACCATATTTCAATATTCATCAATAATTCGTGAAATAAAAAAACACCAAAAATTGGTGATATATTTTATTCAAAGTGTAGAATAAAAATAACATAATAGATTTTTTACAATAATTTTATAAATATTATAAACATATGTTTTAAATAAATTCAAAAATTATTCAAAAATTAAATTTTAAATCAATAATTTATTTTATAACACCCTGAAAAATTATTCAAGATTTCATTATCTTAAAGTCTTAAGAACATAACATAATAATATTGTTTACAATTTATTAGGGTCATATTACTATTCATATCACTGTTCATAAGTGTATGTTAGTATTCACATAAAATCAAGTTGGTTCCATTATACTCCAAATAGCATTATAATCATAATTATAGATTATCATTTTTTTTAAATTTTATACATTGAAGTAGAAAAATTATCTTTAAAGGATATTTATAGCTATCTACCTAAAAAGTAATCATGTATATTTTTTATTTAGTAATATCCTTGGGGTTTTACAATTGCAAAAAAAATAAATAATGTTCTATAGAAAATTTTTCTATCTATCTTAAAATCACTAAAAACCACATATGTGTAACTAACTAAGACAAATGAATGGACTTTATTATATAACATTCATAATTTATTTTTACACATATTATATTTAAAAATTCATTGGAAATAAATTAATTGGGCCTCTGTTTGGATTTCATGAAATTTAGAGCACATACACACTCTAATCAGAATTTTAGGTTAGCTCGTAGTAATGTAGATAATATATCCAATCATACCTCTTTAACTGGTTTGATCAAATGATTTCATGTATTTCAAAAAATCCAACTGACAATGTGGTAATCATAAGAGTTTCACTAATATTAGTTTTATCGAACCAAAATGTTTGAAGATGTAATTATTATATTTACGTTAATTTAAAATATGTCTTTATTTTTTTATTGAAAACCTTGAATGCCAAGAAAAAACATAATTTCACCTGTTAATCTCATTTAAAAAAAATTCTTAATTTTTGAAAAATATGTACTTAATGTATTTTCTGTACATCCAAAATCAATATCACCGAAATATATTTGAACAAATTTAACACATTATGAAATTATTTTTATGAAAAGTATAAGATCAGGTATACCTATTGAAACCCTGTTAGAATTTAGATAAGAGATGAGCTTGTCATACCATGATCTAAGAGATGGTTTTAAACCACATATATATTTTAATAGTTTGGAATGATCATTTAGAATATGATAATCATAAAACCCATAGTGTTTTTCAACAAAAACATCATCAACTATATAACCATTCAAGATTAAACATTTAACAAATATTTTATATAGTTTGGAATATAGATGTGTTGTATAAGATTGATGTATTTTAATAAATTCATGTCTAGCTATGAGTGAAATTGTTTCTTCATACTCTATAACTTTCATATGGCTATAAACTTGTGAAACTATTCTATCATTTTTTCTTAATATTATGAATGATTCATAAACACTATTTTAAACAACCTTTTAGTACCTATAGTCAAGGGTTTTCTATTTCTATCAAAGATTCACAAAACCATGTATCTTTAAAATTTGTCAGGTTTTTATTACATTCACATTACCCAGAATTTATCTTTGATTTCATCATTGATATTTTTAGGTTCAAGCTATGAAAATTATTGTTGATGGTAAACTTATATTAATAGAGAAATTGTAGTCTGTGTACCACTGTGTCTCAAATATGACAACTAATCGGTGAAATTTAACATTTATAATAGTTATATAAAATGAAGGGTTGGTATCAACATTGTCTTCTATAGGTTATGATTCTTGAACTAGAAGTTACATATAACTGCATGATTTATTTGATTGTTTTATAGATGTGTCCTAATTTTTTAATTTATGTTCAATGTGGATAAATCGTCCTCATGGTTTTCAAATGAAATTTTAGGTTTATGTGGATCTGACTCAACAAATATGTCATTGAATGTCTCTTCCATTGTCTTGGATATTTTATTAAACTCTCAACATGATTTATAAGATATCGAATAACCAAAAAAATTGCATCACCATTTTTAAAAGAAAACAAGTAAAGATTATTCATTGTTTCGTGGTTAAATACTTTTCATTAAAACTCTAAACTAATTAACCTTAGGTTTTATATTATTCCATAATATATATGGTTTTTTATGATAGATCTAATTAAAAATCTATTAATTATATATCATGATGTATTCATAGCCACTTCCCAAATGTATACATATCAGTCATATTCTTTAAAAATAATTTAGTGTATCTCCTGAAGTTTTATATTTCTTATTTATACCCCTATATATTTATATATATTCATAACTATAGAGAAGTTATAGTTTTATCCATTTTCTATGTAAATAAGAACATGGTCTAGTTTTCCAAACTCACAGCTATGGTCACTTCTTGAGGTATAAATCCTAAGTCCAGTTAGGTTGTTTACAAAAATTTTAAACAAGGTAAAGTTAAAGTTGGATTCACATTTGTGATCCAAAAATAATACCCATGTATACCTAGAAATTTTATCTAAAATTACATAGACAAAGTGGTTCCCATTTAGAATACAAAATATAAATGGCCCAAACAAGTCAATGTAAACTAACTATAGAGGTTGTTAAGTGTTTGGACCTTGTTTGTATTAAATTTTTTAAAATAAATCAAAATGGAAAATATTTTTTTGAGGTATAATCAAATTATTAAACATATTACTTTGTGAGATGTTACTTGAATCTAAATGATGGGAGGATGATTGCAATGTTGTCTATTAGATTTGTACCACCAACATGAAAAGCATAACGAGATCATAAAAATGATTTATTAGAACAATTCCATGAACATAATATCCTCATACCCAGATATTATTAATGAGATAGAAAAGTGATAAATTTTTAACAAATTATTCGACAAAAAATCATAATAAATACCATAAGACTAGGAAGAAGTATTTTGGAAGAAAGGTTTTTTCATACTTAATATGGGTATAAAATAAAAGTGTTTATGGTAATGAAAATGTGTTTCATATTATTAATTACATTGATTTAAATTTGAGGGTTCATTTTTTATATTAGAGTTCACCTAAATTTTACGTTGTCCAAGAAACTTTTGATACAATACTTATCATGGAAATTTGGTGCATAAGGCCATCCAATTAAAATGTTTTTTGGTTGTAAGGTATATATTTTTGGGTAAATGGGAATTTATAATAATCTCTATTATAATCTAGATGATACAATACTTATCGTAAAAAATCTCTAAGTCGGGAGGATGTAAAAAGACAAGAAAATGTTTGTGGAAGAAGGATGTTTCTAAAGTGCATGCATTCCAGTGTCAGTTTGTCAGTGTGATATCACCATATCAAAATTTTTTTTATGTATATGATGTTTTTAATAATGAGTTATTATTAATATGATCATCTATAATCACACCAATGACCCATGAGATAAAAAATATTCAGAGAAGGATGTTGGTGTGTATCATAATCAGAAAACAGGATATGTTACGGAAGTTGAATCTCATGATACCGGTCCACCAAACAGAGTGTTCAATCGACCATTAGAGTAAACCAAACATAGATCATCAGATGTAGTAATGGTTGAAAAATTCAATCTTGTGTAGAAATGTTTTATGAGGCCTATAAGAAAGTATATTTATTGGGACTGATGAAAAATTGAACCATATATCAATCAAAAATTTAGTTAACTATTTCTATCAAGATTATGTTTTTATTGTTTTAAATTGGGTGAAGAAAAACTATTGAATTATTTTGAATAATTTTGATTAATAATATGAATGGAAATGTGATACAGACTATTGGATTGGAGGAGACACAAATACATCTGAGACAATAAGATATTTATTAATCAGAAATAGGTGGACACCAACAATTTGATCGGGTGTAGATGCATCGACTTATGAAAAATATTAAAATATAGAAATGTATAAAGAAGGTATATTTTTATCAAGTGGGGTTTTGGTGTTTTAAAATTATAGAAGAATTATTACTCAAATAAGACTGAAGTGGATGTTGGATTTTTTTAAAGAATTATAGGATCATTTTGAATTTGGGAATATATTTATATCAAAAAATAGATATTTTTTTTATTTGTCAATTGGTATGGTGAAATTTAATAATGAATCATCCATTGTACATATTTCCTAATCATAAGGAAAAAACTTGAAAGAAAATCATAATTTGATTGATTGTTGGTAAAAATGTCTAATGTGAGATGAAACATTGACATGAGTCGAGAAACCATGAAAATAAATGAGAAGAGTTGAGAAGCGTTGAAGTTGCAAATGGTGTTTCCGAAATATATGGTGAAATTGATGTTTTAGAAAACAATTTGATGCTAAATATATAGAAACTCATGCCTTAACCATTTTTGGCACACCTATAAAATTATGATTGTATATCCATATTTTAGACGAATTATAACTCCATTCATGAGTATAGGCAGAGGGAGAATTTCCTAAAACCTAGTTAAAATGAGTTTCAGGATTGAAAATTCATAAGGAAGTTCACTGTATAATAGAAGAAGAAGATAAAGATAATTATGAAGAAAATGAAGGAGGATAATAAGAAGAATCATATGTAGAATAAGATCGTATTTAGTAGTTTCTCATATCGGATTGAGCCCTTGGATTGGGAATCGATCTGAGGTTTTTAGACAAAGACATAATCAGTTCATAATTGTTTTAGTGGAATTATGGTCGTGTTATATATTCAGACTAAGCAATAAAACTGTGTAATCAGAATGATAAATTGAATTGAGTATCCTTACCATGTCCAGATATGTCATTACTTACTCTTATTTTTGAAATTGAATACTTTATTTCATATTTTATTAGTAAAGGTAAATCAAAAAGCACAAATAAATTTTGAATCATTTAATGAATGTTTATAAACACGTTACAAAAAATTTTACTACATAATTTGTTCCAAATGTATCACTTTTACTTTTGTATTGAAAATTGATTTAATCAATTATAAGGGTATATCCTACTTGTTTTTACCACATAAAATGATTTTTCAAGTAGTTTTTATGGTATTGTATTGTATCCAATACACTCTAATGACATATATACTCTTTTTTAATAGTAAGCCTTATAAATAATTGTGTTTATTTGGATGTGTGAATGCTTTTCATTCAGAAATGTGATAATTCTTGAATAAAAGGAAATAGTTGTTTCAGTATAAGAGATTCATAAAAAGAAAATGTATTATTAATTTAACACCCAAAACATAATGATACATTGAAAATGGAAGGGTATTATCATGTTGAATTAGAGGGATGGTTCCCTTGGTTTTTTTCATTATTGAAGTTGTGTCAAAAAAAATTTGTTATGGAAAAAATGAGTCATGTGAATAGTAAGGTTATTATAATATTAAATGATATGAATTATTGTATTTGTATGGATTGAATAATAACATACTTTATTTACCTCGAGGTATGATTTTTTGAAAGTGACTATCGATGGTTTTCCCTCCCTACGTTTAGAATTATCCTCTCATAGATGCTAATAATGAAGAACTTTATATTGATGGAAGAGCTAATAATGTACTACACACACCACCTTCTGAATGTGGGTTTCTATGAAGAAGTAGATTTTGTACTTCTTATGGATTATGGGAAATGTTTATGAACATTTATGAACACAATAAAAAATTTATGAATGTCATGTTATAAATCTCGAGGCTGAAGTATGAATATATGGAAATGTGATATTATTAATTGTTGTTGAATTATTTATAAGGATGAAAGATATTTTAATTAACATTACATTTCTTAGTGAATGTTATCAGATTATATTATTGTTTAAATGATCATGGGAATTCGTATTAACAAATTATTTTTCAATAAATCCTCATTTTTTGATAGATACACTAAAAAATATTATCTTGAGGATCATCACATGACTCTCCTAGATTATTAAACAATAAGGTTTATTGTTATTAAAGGAAAATATATGATCAATTATTTTCGATCAAGGATTTCAAAAAGAATAAGCCTAAGAATATTATTTAAGAATAAGAAACTAGAAAATCTATTTTTGAAATGATTTTTGTAAAAATATTGATGAAATTTTATCATTTTTTTCAAAAAATTATAAAATTAGAAAAGAAATGTATTAGGGGAAAATCACATAAAATGTTTTTATGTGGATCCATTGGGATATTTTTTTACAATTTCCCTAGAAGAGAGGATAATAAAGACATTGATGAAGAAAAAAGTAATGAAGAAGAAATGATGGTTCAGAATATATTGGAAGAAATATGTTCAAATATATTACATTAAAAGAAAGGATAACAATTTATCAAAATCTAAAAAGCGAATATTTTTTGAAAAACATTTTGATATTAATGAATAAACTGATGTTTCTCAAGAAAATCATTACGATAGTTACTGATTAATTGTTAATTAGAAGTGAACATGAATCTAATATGTCTAATAAAAATTATTAATATAATACATTTATTGTAATAGTTAACAATGAAGAATATTTTTGAAAAATCTTTAATGAAGAAGAATATCAATTATAATTTCATCTCAATGAAGAGTTGAAATAATTTATGAGAATTATTAGATGGATGGGGAATAAAATTTTGAAATTAAAAAATAAATTTTCCTCAATAAAAAATAAATAATTTCTTCCTAATGAGAATGTTAATCTACTCAATGATATTGATGATTTGAAGAAATAAAATTAGAAATAAATGACATATAAAAAACATCATGAAGTAGTGTTGATAGAAAAAGAATAAGACATATAACTTTTAAAAAAAATTCTAAATATGAGCGTAGTGTTATATGTTTAAATAAATATATCTCTGATGTTCTTGGTATTTATAGAAAGGGGAAGCCTGAGAATGATTAAACTCATCCATATTAGGTTTTGTATAAAATTGAAATTTATTTTTAGAATAATATATTTGGGAAATTTATGATTGTGGCCAATACAAAAAATGTAGATAATTCAAAAGATTTAAAAAAATATGATTCTAAAAAGGTATCTACTACTCCTGGTTCTGATACGTTTGGGATTGAAATCCAATTTTAAGAATAATAAATCATGATATATCAAAAATATTAGTGGGAAAAAATCTTATGTGAATGATTATAATATTATAGAAATATATGTCAACAAAATTGTATAGTATGGAATTTATAGAAGAAATAATTTATTCATTGGGAACTGCTGACATTTTTGTGGATTTCAGAATAAAAATAATTTTTTTAAGAGATTTCATTACAACTATTCCATAAGAAATAGAAGGAAAATATTAATATTATTTAATCATCTCCAATTATGATACCTGAAAAGGTTGTTTTAAAAATTGGGAAATGTAAACATGTTGAGTCCATAATGAAAGTGTTCTTAGTTATCTGGTCAAAATTAGTTTACATGGATAAAAGAATATAATAAGAAAAAAAATTAGAAAGAAGGAGAGAAAATGATATCTTATGATGTATGAAATTTTGATAAAATGAGATGAATATATTATGATATTAATATTCCAAGAATATTTAAGGGATATTAGAAATAAGGGAATGCTACCAAATGGTTCTTGAATATCTTGAAAACCCATGTGGAGGATATAAGGGATTTGTTAAAAACTTATTTTAACATATATGATACGAATGTTAAGCAGAATTTGACATCCTCATTAAAATATTTTATATAAGAAATTAATGTTGAATATAAACAAGATAAGGATGATAAAAATTATGAAAGTAAACATACTTAATAATAGAAAATAGGGAACAATATGTCAAGACTATGAGATGACACTTGGTCAATTTTTTTTTTCTTTGAGTCTCTCTGATCCCACATTATTCCACAATTATTGTACTCTTGTACTGAACTATATGGAATTGATGGAGTTAAGATGAGGAATATAGGGTTTACATGTCCCTTACTTTTCTTTCTAAAAAACTAATGATGTTATTAATAAAATTTTTATTCAAAAGTTTTGTTTTTACACATGAACATTTAAGTTGTTATTGTTGATATGGATGGAGGATAATTTCATCTTAAACAAATATTCTCCAATTTTATCATATATGAGAATGCTCAAAGAGGTAGGAAATGGTATTACATGAATATTTTAATTTGGAAAATTGATATCCTTGATTATAAACTCTTGTTTTATACACCATGTTTTCCCTTGAAGACTAAGAGTTGTTTAATTAATATCTCCAGGTTAAGAAAATCATATGATGATTATATTCTCTTAAACAAGAGTTTACTGATTTTGAGAATAATTAAAATCATCATAAATATATCTTTGAATTTTATTTTCATCATTGAGATAAGATATGATAGTGTATAATGATATGTGGAATAGATTTGCATGGGAGTATGAGGATGTTGCTTATGTGAATATAATATTAACGGGTGTTTAAAAAACACAAATGGGAAAATTGTTTTAAAAACATTTCTGTTGATTTTATTTGTTGTAAATCAATCAATATGAGATATAGGTTGTTGAAGAAGATAAAATGTGTAAACAACATACTTGGTGAGTAGCTGCAGGAAACCAGGATGAAGGAATGTTGTTTGAAAACATTTCAATCAGATCCACCCGATCCTTAAGAAAAAAATAACCAGGTAATCCAAATGTTTATTTAGAACCAATCCATCGACATATGGTCCTTGAATCCTAAAATTCATAATGAAAATTAAAAATGATGAATTTTTATTAGAACATCACACATGAAATGATTTATAAAACCCATCATATTGGAAAGAGGTTTTTTGGAATAAAAAGTTCTTTGCACTCTACAAGGTCTTATAATGAAAGTGGAAACAATAATTATGAAGTGTATTAGATTCTAAATTAATCTGATATGAAATATGATGATTATTTCTGATCATGTATCTAAAGTAAATCATATCATGTCCAATAAACTAGTGATGTGTCCATTGTGATATAAAGGGGGGAATGTGATGTCAATTTGACTGGTGTTTGGTTGGAATGAAAGATATTTCTTGCAGAATGTGAAATTATAATACATTCTGTTATAATTTATATTATTCTATGTAGATTTTAAATGTTCTCAAAGTCACGGGTAGGTCATGAGATAAGAATATTTTTGTTAAAGAAGTGTGTTTCGAAATTCAACGATTTTGGCTATTAGTTAATCAGTGTGAGATAAAAATCCCAATAATTGTTTAATGTTCATGATGTTTTGTTCATAAAAAGTGAAGAAAAAGATGTTTATTTATAGTAAGACTGAAAATCCTTACGATAAAATTAATTAGATAAGGAAGTTATTTTGTATCGTAATTAGAAAGGAGATGAAGTTGTTGAAGTCTAAGCTGCTAATATTGGTTCAATAGATGTGTTGTTCCACTGATCATCTAAGTAATCAAAACAAAGATTATCAGATAGAGTGATGGTTTCAATATGGAATGAGCGTGATTATTTTTGTTGATACATATCAAGATGTGGAGTTGTTTAGACCAATTTAAAATGGGATCAGAGGTCGATAAACAATGAAGTCTACCATTTTCATCATGATAAGTTTTTGACAGTTTTCAAATGGGTCACGAAGAACTATTGAATTGTTTTGAATCAAATGGGTCAAGATTCACTAGAAAAATGTGATGATTACTATTTTAATAGTGATTAAATTGAGAAATATAATTGATATATAGATTGATTCATCAGATTTAGGAAGAAATAAATTACCTTACTTGACTCCGGATCATCGGCCGATGGGAAATTAAAAAATGGATAATTGTTTTATATTTTAGAAATAATATTTTCAAGGGGGTATTAAAGTTTTAACATATGAGAGTATGATTTTTTCAATGATTTTTGAAGCCAATGATTATGTTTTTCTATGGATTCAAAGGAATCATTGGATGTCATGACAATTTGTATTGAAGAACGTATTCGTATATTTATTTTTGTCAAAAGGGATAATGAAATGTAAATAATAATCAGTTTTCATATATATGTCATCATCATAATGATGAAATCAGATTTAAAATCAGAATCATAATAGAGATTGGTTTAAAATAATGAAGGGAGCTAGAGCTATGAGAAGACATAATAAGGTTATAGAAGAAAAAAGAAGAGTAGATAAGTATAGAAGATGTAATATATGTTTCTAAAATGTAAGGGTAAATGATGTGTCATGAAATTATAATTAATAGGATGAAATTATAGAATATCACCTAAACAATTTAGGGAAGTAATTTTAAAGGAAGGAAGTACGTTGTATTTTCTGATGGATTAGAAGACTATTCACAAGGAGTGTAAGAAAGAGATGTTCTGATATTCTAGTGAGAAGATGTTTCTATCTTGATAATTATTGTTGAAGTCTTCTAGACATCAAAAGAATAATATAATAATGGAAAATATCATAGTTAGAGGTATCTAATATAAAACATGGCCATTGAATTAAGAAATCATTCTGAGGTTTTTAGAATAATATAAATGCCATTTAGGATAGTTTTAGCGATCTTCTAGCAGTGTTATATATCAATTCAGAGAAATTTTACACGGAAATTAGATATGGAAATCATATTGAGTATCATTATGATGTCTATAGAAGTTCTTACATGATTATATGTAAGAATTAAAATATGTGTTTTTGATATTTTCTAGTAAAATTTGATTATGAAGCACCCTAACATGTTTGGAACCATCTGATAAAAGTTTCCTAACTGGTCAAACAAAATTGTATTACATAATTTTTTCTATAAGATGAATTTTTTTTATTGAACATACTTGTACATTGGTGTTATTAAATATCCTACTATTTGTATCTAGGTAAATGTATTTCTTTCTAGAGGATTGTGTTGTATTGGATTTTTTCCAAACCAAGTAAAGGAAACATAAATTCTTGTTTTATAATAATGATTGTAAATACTTGTGTTCTTGTGGATGTGTGAATATTTGATTTTCGTCAATGTCATAAATCATTAAAATGAGGAAAATATTTTATTAGTCAAAAGGAAACATAAAAAGAAAAAACGTCATTGATTAGAACCCCCCCCCCCCCCCTCAATGGTATATTGATCCTGGATAGGTATTATTAAGATGTTGAATTTTATTTCGTTACTTTGAATGATATGTTGTGATTATCTATTTTTGATAGGTGTTATATACTTTATCATTTATGAATTCATGTTTATGTTTATATATTTATCTAATGATTTCCTAGTATGATTCCTATGTCGATGAATAATATAGTGGATTAGTCATATATGATAAGAAAATATTCTCTATGAAAGAAACTTTTAAAATAACAAAATAGAAACAATGGAATTGTGATTTAAAGTATACACATATTCATTTAAAAAACATTTAACCACTCAATATTTATTAGAATAAAAAATATTACATGAACTGTTTTCAAAGTTTAATGAAAACCATTATAACATTGTAGTGAGATTCTATGAAAGATTTATTTTAAACCATTATAAAATTGAATATTAGAAATTAAAATTGAGATAGAGTAGTATATTTTTACATGGATGATTATTTTTCCTTGTAACTGAATGTTGAACGACCACCATTATCCTTTATCAAATTTTTTATGCATGAGAAATATCCTCTTTTATTTTTTATGAAACTGTTGTCCAGATAACATAGACTTCTTCTGTATCTCTTCTCACTATTCCCCTACAACAAATTATACAAAAAAAAAGATTTCGGAACCTAAAATTTAATGATTCTAGAAATGTTAGTGATTAGATATTTTGAAAAAATATTTTCTATTAAAGGATTCTTATAAAAAGATTATAAAATATTTGAAATTAGAAAATTATTATTTCCACATGAATAAGAACGTATATATAAATTTCCAATATTGGATTTTGGAATAAAACTATTCATTATAATTATCTTATCCACTAGTTGGTAGCATAGTAACATAATAAAATTAGGTGAAATTTTTTCCCTAGTAGTTGAGTTTTATTTTCAAAACCACTATTATATAACTATATGTATTTCTTTATCATCTCATTTGAAAATTTTAGTTCATTATTTTCTATCAAGAATTGATCAATATTTTCTATTTTCAAAAAAACAATTATATGTAATAATTGAAGAAATAGCATGATGATTCTTTATAATTTTTTTTCACTTTATGCACATTGAATGTATCTTCATGTGTATTATAATATTCAATAATTTTCTCTACATTACATATCAATTTAATTTTCCCCTATAAAATGATCATAAATATGTATCAGTGAGATAGGAGGTACCTCATATATGTTTTTCAGAAAGCCCATTTTGCCTCTATTAGGTTCTTATTCATGAATTAATCCAGAGACATGGGAACGATTCTAAAAGGCATAGAAGGTTGATTTCACATATTTCTTATCATTATCTTCCTACTTATTTTTTTACATTATCTATGCACATTAATCAATGACATGGACTTTTATTTTTCAATCGTAATTGGTAATTTTTTTTTATTTTCATATCATTTCAAATATTTCATCCATTTTATGATATTATCATACTTTCCCTTATAAATATATTTCATGAAGAACATATTCTTATATAATTTATTAATCTTATATGCTAGATGGGACATCTCCACAACACTGTTGGCATGAGGATAATTGTCACTTGAGATTTTACCTTTTATATTTTTACTTTTCTTTTTATTTTTATACAGTTGTTTTGAAATCAACAGATTTATTATTAGGATTATATTCTTATAAATGATTAACCATAAACTCTTCCTCATACATTGTAAACATTCTTATTATCTCCTTAATAGGTATTTTTGTGATATCACATGATTCACTTTTGGAAATAGTTTTTCTCCTCCATCTCCGTAGAATACATCTTGGCAGTCGTGTGATTTTATAATCATCTAAAACTGGATATATCAAGGATATCGCAATATAAACTATCTCATTTGATCTAAGATATATACCATAAATCATCACATCATGATTCATATTGAATTTATTATATTTATTTTTACTAAAGTTCTCTCTCATTTCATTCACATTATTTATTCCATCATGAGACATACAAATGTGTCCTAAATTTCATATTCAGTTTTTAAAGTAGAAATAATATGAATCTATTCATCACATAAATAAAAAAATATCATTCATGGATTCATAATTATTTTTATATTTATTCATAGAAATTTTAACAAATGCAGCTCTAGATATTCCATGTAAATCATATTTATATTCAATAGTAGCCCATATTTCAATCATTATTAATTTAATTTGTATTTTCATCCTTGTTTTTTATTAAGAAAAATTACATTCACAAAAGAAAGGTCGAATGATAGAAGTATAATATTATTGTCTATAATCCCTCTAAATTATGAAATTTAGAATTGATAAATATTTAATATTTTTCCAACATAAAATAATCATTGTTCAGTTGATTTTGAAATCCTCTTATTCAAAATGTAGTTAGGAGTGTCTAACATAATAGGGGATGAATTGAGTTCCAAATAAATATTTTAATTGTATAAAAAATTTAAATATAATCCCCCAATAAAATAAAACCTCCCAGTTAATCAATAAAAAATAATGATATATGATCTAATATTTTATTATATTTCAAAAAGAGTGATTACTTCTTGGTTAAAAAAATTATTGATATTAAATAAAATTTTGAAATCAGTTTACTGAATCAAAATATTATATAAACACAATATGACACTAACTATCATGGTAGTGGGTTTGTTTACAGCTGTAAATAAATTCAGTTTAATTATTTGAAAAAAAAATCAAAACACACATTATAATTAATGAAAGTGGTATGTCTTTAGTCGAGACCTAATCTCTTATAATTGGCTTCCACCCACTACCAAGTAGATTATATATAATAATCATAATCCTCAACCATGATCTGGTATATAGACAATAACTACGAGATGTCCAGTCATTAAGAGACATCTCCAAAATAACTGTAGGAATAAAACAATCACAAGACACCAAAGTGACTCTTCCACAACACTAGTGGTAATAAAATGTTAATATATTTACAACATATATTTTATTATCAATTTATAGTGTACTAGATAGATCCAAATAAACAAAAATTTCTAACCACATAGAGCCTGAATGTAAATGTAACAAATTAAAATATAAAGTATAAAAATGTTGCAAATATAGAGTTTATTTCTCCAATGTACTCTAATGATTATGACCCCTTTGATGATTTTTGGATATAATATCAAGTCATTTCTCGGGAAAACAATGAAAAATAGAACATCATTAGATCTCTATGTCTTGAATTTTTTAAGGGAATCCTATGTTTGATATGATGAACCCATCCATAGTCAGATACATTAAATATTTATCATGTGATTCTATTTATTATATTCAATACTGAATCATATGTTCACACTTGGATTGCATGTATTCATTTATTCCACACATTCATGAATAAGGGGTACTTCTTAAATATATATTTCTACATGATGGACAAACCATTCTTTGAACATGTATTCAGTTATTCTATGTCTTTTTCCTTAGTTCTAACATCACTTAATGTTCCCTATGCTAATATAGGATTAACCACTGAAATAATCCACATCAATAAATTCCGTAATATATCTATTAAAAGTATTTTATTGAAATATCCTAGAATAGAGATAATAATCCATTTTTATGGTGACTCATGTCTAGTAGTAAGTTGGGACAATGGTGAGTTGGGCCAATGGTGAGTTGGGATTGTGGTAGGTTAGGTCTTGCAGTGACTCATGTTTAGTGGTGAATCATCTTAATTACGAATCAATTAAATGTATTTCAAATAACTTAGTGAATCCTTTATATTTCTTGGTAATTCCTATGGATATCTCATCCTGATTGGGAAACATTCTATGTGGTAGGTTAAAAATAGAGGTGACTCTATTTCAGAGGTGATTCATTCCTGGTTGTGAATCATCATAAATAGGGATTTTTTTCTAGAGACGACTCTTCTTAAATGGTGAGACTTTTATATAAGTGACTCATAATCAATGAAGAGTTTTTTTTGAGATGAATCATCCTCAATGGTGATTCTTTTCAATACTAAGATAAATTTTCTCCATATTAAATTCTAATAAAAAATTATATCACAAATCATAATAACCATTTAAAAATAATTAACATGAATTTTGAGCATTGAAACATAGAGGTTTCATCATGATTCATTCAGATAAGTTCCAAGTCAAAGGGAACAACGATTATTTTTATTAAGAATAAAAATTGGTCAATGTGACTCAACATTTATTATATATAACATAATAATATAATAGTAAAAAATATCTATCATATTCCATCTAATTATGATTTTATTGATCAGTTATGAAAGGATAATATTTTTTCCATAATTGATCTTCAACCTGGATATTATCCATTAGGGTAAAAATTGAAGCCATACATAATGCATATTTATATAAAATGTATGAACACTATGAACTTATATTTATTCCACTTGGTATTACAAATTCCATTTCTATATGTATTTAGTAATTTATCAGATACATTACATATTACCTTGATCACATTTTTGAAGCCTTTTTAGAAAATATTCTTTTATATTATAAGAGTAAATAAGAGTGTAAAGGTCACATGATGATTGTAATGAAGACCCAATGGATTGAGAATTTGTATTCAGTGTTTATAAAGTGTATATTTTATCTATATAAATTTGAAATTTTTGGGTCAAATATTCTCATGATAGGGTATATGATTGGATTTTCATAGATAGAAGTTATGGACCATTTCCCCAACTAACCCAATGTAATTGAGATATATATTTTAATTGTATTTTTTGGATATTGATTAAATTTTTTAAATTATTTATCATGGATATCTGCTCCACACTCCATGCTAACATGTAAGGGATACATGATTCCTTGGAATGATGAATGTGAAGACAATTTAAAGGAAATAAATAGAAGGTTTGTTTGTGAATCTATGATCACACAACCCTATAATAGATAAGGGTTTGTGATATATAGTTATTCATTAAAAAATGGGTTGGTATTTTTCCATATTAAAAATTATATGGTGATAACAGATGCCTCATACCAATTTAAGGTTCATGAGAATAATTAACAAACCCATAATATAGAGTTAGGTGTTGTAATTTTTATTTAAATGATATGAATGGGTTGAAATTATGGATAAACATATGACATATATACTAATGATAATAGTTTAAATTATATATTCACATAGAAATTTGAGTATTTTCTATAAAATATTCTTGTAGTTGATTAATGATTAAGTTTAATAAATAAATTAGTACCTTGGAAAAGAGAGTACAATGGATGATGTTTTGATTTAAAAATATCATGCAAGTTTATCTATGATTAGGATCATAAATAATCTAATATATATTGATTAAAATTTACAGTCCATTAATTATTAATGTAAAGAGTAAAATATTTTATTTCTTGAAATAATATTCATCATTTAACCATGTTTAGATTAATTTTGCAAGAATTGAATATTTTTAGAAGGAAAAGAATGTGATAAGTGATCTAGAGGTCATCAATTAATATGACATAATAACATGGTTCATGTACTATGTATTTTTCCCATTACTATCTTAATTGATGAAGTACCTATTGGAAGAAGCTCATATCTCATCATTATCAATTTTTACGAGTTGTAAAATTATTTATATAGGTATGAAATAGTATTTAGGGTGATACAACATGAAAGAAGATATTTCATTTTATGTATCTCAGATATTAGTATTTTAGAATATTAATTTTGAGAGACAGAATTCTAAGGGAATGTTACAAACAATATCCATACAAAAAATGTAAATGAAAAAACAAAACAATGGATTTCATCATCAGACTCTCCAAAAAATAAAAATCTCATAATTATACTTCGGTTATAGTTGATCACATTACAAATACATGAAATTTCATGGTAATGAAATAATATTTCTATCTCGATCATCTTGTGAGGACATACATTAACAAATTGATATGTTTATATGGAGTACCTTATTATATTGGATTTGATATAGATCTTTTATTTACCTTATGTTTCTAGAAATGTCTCTATAAATCTGTCTATATAGAGTGGTGTTCCAACACTTCCTATTGTCCTCAAACATATGATCAGTTTGAAATGACCATTCAAACACTTTAGGAAATATTGAGATATATTTATCCATATTTTAGTAGAAGTGGGATAAACACCTTTATCTTTTTTAATTATCTTAAAAAACCATTAATTTTAACATTTATATTGATATTTAAGATTTCTTATATAGAAATAAATGATTAACATAATCATGTTAATATTATATTAGGGGAATAAAACTATTGGGACATGATCATGATGAGGAAATTGGATGATATTGTTAGACCAATTCACCAATAAATTATGAATGATCATATTTCATAAAATATTTTTGAGGAAAATCACCCATATGATCAATAATTTGATGTTATTGAGAGCCAATTTTTAAAAATATACCTTTTGAAGATGGATATTTAAAGAGGAAATAAAAAAAGAGACATATGTATAAGGAATAGGGATTTTACCTTAACAAAGGGAACTTTCACTGATCCTATATCAAATTCATGACATGTTCAATGTATATCTATTAAGGAACTCCATAAATGGTCCTTAAAATATACTAAAAACATAGGTTGTGTCGTTATATCATGATCTTTAATATGAAGACAAATGGGTAGACATCATGGAACATAGAGAAAAATTTCTTCAAAACAGGACTACCCATTAGGTTAATAATTTAAGGAGGAATCCAAAAATTCTAGAAATATACATTAGAAATTATGGATTTGATGAAAAATTGACATTATCATGTTTTTATATTTATGTGATCCATTTTATATGGATAAATTCGTTTTAATGGGGTTAAAATGAAACTCCCTGAGACTATATATATTTATTTATTTATTTTAAATCCTATTTGATGAATTTGATATATTTATTCACTTGAATCCCTGAATCTAAATAAACATGTGATATATTATAATTTAATAAAAAAATAGTTGTATTGGTGAGTATTAATAGTGTGTCCCCCATATATTTTATTTTTATTTCCTTGGAAATAAACATGAGGTATTTAGTAACTAGTTTAATTCACAACCCCATGTCTAAATGGACCCATGATATAATATTATTTTATAAATTAGTCTTCATATTAGGGGTTATAAATTTTATTAACTACACTATATAATATATGTGTAATGGTAAATATAATTTTATAATAATAAATTTTAAATAAAATCATTTGTTGATATTAACAGCTATTTATGAAGAAATATTTTTTCTACAGGTTATGGATTTTTAGCTAAATAATATATATTGTTTTATATAGAAAATTTATTTTGATAAAATAAATTTTTAATGTATATATATATAACTGAATAAGAATCTATATATTACTTATCTAATGGTTTGGAAATAAGGTAAAATGATTTATTGGAAAATAGTGTTAGTTTTTTAAATGTTTTTTATATGAACAATGTGTTTTTATAATATTAAATAAAATAAAAAATTATTTATTAATGGTTTTTAAGATACTTTTATATTATATATTCTATTAAATATTTTAAAATTTTTGATATCTTTTATAGGTAAATAAAAATGAAAATTCAGTTTTATGATTTAAAATGCAATTCTCTAAAAACAGGTTTTCGTTTAGAATGAGGCAGTTATTTTAAAAATAATTTTTGCAACATAAAGAAATTAAATTTGAAAAAATTGTTTCAAAATTTTGAATTAAAATTTATACATTTGGTAATTATTCCACATTCATCTTTTTCACATTGAATTGTATAAAAATAATATATTTTTATCATGGATATGGTTAATATAGGTTTATCGAGTGCTAAACTAAGAGATATAAATAGGAATTCCACATTAACATATATAATTATTATTGGTGGAAGATATTTTTTCCATATATTATAATACCTTATAATACTTTTAAATTTTTTGACACATTCACATATATGGGAACTTATATTATTTATATCATTTATGAAATTCCACATGTGTTATCTCCAACAGTTATAAAATGTATCCTCCTCTCATAGCTTATTCACAAAGTTTGAGTATTTTTTTATGATTTAATAAAATCACAAAATTCATCCTATATTTATTTTTATCAAAAAATATCACCTTTTTTATTCTATAATAAATATTTTAATGACTATTGTGTAGTAAAAATAAAATATCTCATTGGAGATCTACAAATCATATGAAAAAATTGAATTTTATTTCTTTTTTCCCATTCATTGAATCTATTTTATATATTATATCATTATAAATACCGTAAAATAAATATAATTATATGTTTTTACAATCATCGGATAAACATTTACCATCTTCTTTAAATTAAATACTAAATAAAATTATCACTCAAGATTATGTGTGGACTATCGCCTCTAGATAGCAATATGATTCATTTACCTTCACCATATCACATTGAAGGTTAAAATGATGTATTTAATAACTATATTTGATATTTGTGATATAATTATTATTATATAATGAAATAATATTATTTATCTTTCTTTCCATATTTTTATTAGGAAATTAAAACAACATTCATGTGTACGTACAATGTATTGTCTCCATGAATAATTTCATTTCAATTACTATTTATACAATTTATGGATCATTATAAATAAGTATATTATGATTATATATGATATTTATATCATCATTATCATTATTTAGTTTTTTTAATAAGAATTAATATTTAATGAAAATAATAGATGAATCAAAACATACCAAAAAATTCAAACAGTTATCACCCGGAACAGTTATTAAGAAAAATTATTATTTATCAATATGTAATAAGATGTATTAAGTAAAAATTGTACGTTATTATATGTACGAGATTGTTTTTCATATAAGTATATATTAAATTTATGGTTCTCAAATATAGGGTGGGAGCACATATGAAGAAAATTGAACTTTATGAAATGGTTTTCTATTACAATCAATCTTTTAGCAGGACTGTTTATTTTTAAATTTTTGTATAATGACCATTAAATTTAGATACTATTTCCCATAGTATGTATTTTTTATTAAACTATTTTAAATGAAATAATCCAATAATCCAAAAAATATGAATGATTAATAAATTTAAATTATTCCAGAAGACCATTATAATCATTAAACAAGCTGGAATAGACTGTAGTAACTTCATTTTGGGTTTTTTAAATAATTTTTTTTTCTGAATAGTAAAAAATACCAAAATTAAAAATACATTAAATTTTGTGATATTATTATAAAGTAATTATGTATAAGTTTTTTAAACCATTTTAACGATTAAAAACTATTTTATCAAGTTAATTTATTATTTTATAAATACTATTAAGATATATAACATCAATTCATAATATGTATGAAAGTATTAGTATATTTTAAATGAGAAATGTTTTGATGTATTTTTCTCTTCATAAAATTATCAAATTGTGGAATTAGGTTTTCAACATATTTTAATAATAATTAAATATTATTTGAAAAAAAATTATATTTTTAGTATAAATAAGATAATTATAATTGATAATTTTATCATAAACATAAATTATATGCTTAAACATAAAATTTATATAAATACAGGTTTTCCCATGTTACATGTTCTTTTGTTAAAATTTTTATTCCTTATACAGTGAATTGATTTGAAAATTTTTATATAAAATTAAATATCAGAAAGATAAAATTATATAATTTTATAATTTTATATTAATCCTTGAATAATATATTAGATTGATAAAAATAAGATACCTTTATAAAAACAAAAAATGATAAAATAAAAAATTAAGATTAAGTGTCTTAAAAACATATATATAACATGTGTTAAAAAATATACTAGAGGGTTAAAAAACCTAAAACCATCATAATCTATATTATTTTCCAATTTTTAATCACATTCCATGTGAAACATGTGACCAATTTATATTAACAATTTATATGTTCAAAAAATGAGCAGCTGTTCAAATATAAATGGAATCCCCCACCCTCTACCTCTCCTTATGTCCAATGAACCAATAGATAAACCAAAATATTTTTAGTATCTCTTAATCCGTCTAAATTTTTTATATGACTATTATTTTAATAAAACCAATAAATGGTTTCTTATGATGGGGACCAAAGTTGAACACCAAAAGAGGGAGGTAATATTTTCCACTATATATTCTTAATTATTTTATACTTCTACAACCCTAAAACCCCTCAATTAATGAAGGTACTATAACACAAGATTTTTTAATATTTGCAATCAATATTATATGAATGGTATGTCCATATTATATTTTAATCATTATTTTTTAAGATAAAAAAATAATTGGACTTGTGTTTGTACAGAGTTCCAGATCAAAGAATGAACAAAAATATCCTAAACTCTTCTCATAGATAATCCAAAAGAGATATTTTAGGAAAAAAATATAACTATTATAAATTTTTATAAGTTATAAAATCATAATTATTTTATTTTTCTTACCCACTTCCTTTTTTTGAAAAATTAGAACATCATCAATGTATATTCAGGTTATAGCCTCAACAGAAGGAAGTATTTCATCTTTCAAACACACCTAACATGATTGAATTTAAAAAATTACTCAAATGTCTAAACATTATATTATTCAATCTTTTAAAATTTTCTAATTATAATATATGAATATATATAACTAATAGAAATAATAAATGATTATTGTTACTTGAACTACCTTAAAAAGAATTTTTAATAAATATTTCTTTATTTCAGTCTTTTTGGAGAAACCATTTGAAACTATATATGTTTTTTAAAATGGGATAACAAAGAAAAATAATCCACCGAATATTTGGGGATCATGATATTAACTTTAAGACACTTATGACCATGTTCAACAAATTGAATGTGTTTTGACGAAAATAAAAATCAACCATTAGTAACTGAAGAATGGGGGGATATATAAAATATAAATAACAAAAGAAAGTAAATGTTCCTTGGAAAATTAAATATAGATTAATAATGTTATTAAGTATATATTTAGTGAACATAATTTTAATATTTATAATGTTAAAGACATGTGATGATCATGTTTAGACATGTGTTAAAGCATCTTCCTTACCTACATCATGAATTTCTAGTCACACATTATCTTTAGTTTTTTATTTTTTTACAAAATATTCCTCTGATAAAAGTATACAATTTTTGTATATATTTCTCTTCCAAAGAAAAATATCTAAATTTATTTGTCATTTATGGGGTTATAATAGATTTTTATTCCCTTTCAAAACATGAATTTAATGTTTTCCCAATTCAAGGAAATATGTATATTTCAAATATCGTATTATGTACCACCACCATTAAATATGATTAAAACATGAATATAATATAAAAAACATAATAATTATTATAGATAACCCAATTATATTATTATTCATTTTATAGAAAACAATATAGTTTCCATTATATGAAACTATTCTTTAATTATTTTATTATGGTTCACCCAACTCGTGTGTGATTATTCATTATTCTCCGTAATACTTCTCTTGAAATCTCTACAATATAACTCGATAATTAATACCTATTTTTCATTTTTAAATATGAATATTAAAATTATTCAACCTATTCATATCTATGAAATCATTTTGATTCAACCGTAGATTATTCCTAGAATAAGAATTATGAAATCCAGTTTCTTCTTATGAGTTTGATCATGATTATGATTTATATATGGTTTATTTTTATCAAGTACCATGAATATGTATGATTTTTATTTCTATGATGGGTTGTACTGAAATTATATAACCCTAAAATTAATTAGTTAAATCATTATATCCCGTGATATTCTTCGTAACAGATTAGTGAGTTTACCGAATCTGTCATGGTACTTTTCCCAATTTATAGTGATTGTCTTTGGTGTGACCCTTGACATATGGTTATGATATTAGTTTTTTTGTAGTTTCCACCTATTTATTATATTATGAAAATGTTTAATTATTTATTTTTTCTATTATTATGATCATCTTCTTTATGATATCATGATTTCCAAATTACTTTCGTGTTAGAATTTATTTTCATGATTATTCACTTTTTGGGATTTATAGCTCTCCCATTTTTTAGTAATTTTCCCCCGGGTATCTTATGATTTTTTCAAATATGAATGGGACACATAAGAAATATTTATACTGTCAAAAAAATATGATGTTTTCATATTTAATATGATTTATTTTTATGTCTAATATTCTAAAGACGGAATCCCTCAATATCTATGACTTTTATTTATTATAAAATTAAATTAAAATTTACAAAACATAGTGTGTTGAAGTTTTCAGGTAAGGACCGATGTTTAAAAACTATCAATTGTATTTGATCAAGATATTTGTTACACATAAATATATAAAAGATTCTTTTTCATGATCAAAGCATATTGTTTAACATAATGACGACCTATCATCCCTCGACTAATGGTCAATCTGTGTGGAATATCCATACACTCAAGGATATATTCTTAGATTTATCAATAAACCTCAAGAGAGGTTTGGACTAATATTTTCCTCTTCTCAAGGTATCATAAAACAATAATTTTCACTCATTGATCCAATAACCCCATATAAATTCCTCTATATCAATACATAAAAATGGACATATAGTCATGTAGTTGTAGCCACGATCCATATAAGACTATGGCTATAGGCTATCATCACAGGCACTACCCATTGATATATGTTATTTTATTGGGCACATCCCATGAAAGAATGGTGTAACCATGAGCGATTCACATGACTATAGGGTTTGAATACAAGCCATATATAGTCATGGGGACTAATTTTTATGTCTATATGTTATTTATTTAGTGCCACTGTCTAATGAAATATCCCCCCCCCCCCTTTCGGAGAATGAGATGAGGCCTATAGCCATGGACATTGAATATAGTTCGTATAGTATCCTCTGAAAACATATTTCTTCCATTGACATATGTTCACATGGAAAACATCCATCACCAAGAACCCCAATATCTAGGAGAACAGATCAGTTGAATATATCCTCTTTAAAATTACATATTGACTTATGAATAAGTGTAATATGGATATAAATATTTCCTCATAAAAGAAATATATATATATATATTTAATTTCTATATATATGTTCTTATATATATATATATAATTCATAAATGAGTAAACATATATTATACTATCTCTTATAGTAGAGATGTGGGTCCGATACCACATTGATTATCATTTATATTTTTGTAATTTAGTCCTAGAAAATTACCATGTCTCTAGGATAGCCCACATTAATGACAATTATATCCACGAGAATTTCCCTTTACTATGTGTTAGTCCACAGAGACTAGAAAAATATAATGTCTTTCGTTAAACATTGAACCACGTTATGGACACAGGAAATGCCCATGTCTATAGATTCAATTCTATATAAATGTTAATATGAGCCTCAATACCTATTCTTATTCATATAGACCATAGAAACATAATTTTAGGTAATATCCACTGGAATCACCAATGGTTGTATCCTCATTTTTCTACTTTTGCAGAAAATGATATAGAACACAAATGTGCATTGATAAATTGGGTGATGGACATTTTTTAGGACCTGATATTATCTAAGAAATGGTAAATAATTTCAAGACCATTCATCAATAAATAAATGTAGTGTAGATTCTTTAGAATAGTTATCATAATAATGATATATGAGACCTTGAGTTTGATGTTGTCAATAATGTGTTCCAATATATATGTCCCTAGAATAAAGTCGTGATATTTGAAAATAATGGAATGTTATGTTCAAGATATATTGGACCCATTGGTATTCATGACCAAATCCGAAATGTGGAATATCAGAAAACACTCATTCTAAAAAATTCCAAATTACAAGATTTTTTCAATGTATTCCTCTTAATAAATCACATACCATATTACTCACATATACTGAATTTAGAGGTGTTGTAGATGGTGATTGATCTCTTGTATGATGATAAAACACATTTGATGTTGGACCACAGAGACAGTGTTCCACCCAATAAAATAACTCACTATGTCAATGTACATTGGAGACAAAATATGTATGAAGATACAATGTGGTAACTTGAAAACACTCTGACTCTAAATTAACCTAAATTATTTCCACCTTATTTTATGGAATCAAATATCATGGGAAAATTTACATAAAGGAGGATGAATGTAACGACAAATGGTATTAATAATTACTCCCATTGTTATGTATTAAGTATAGTATCTTTTGTTATATGCAATAATGGACTAACCTGAAAACCATGAAAACATTATTATAATAATTATATTCATGATAGTTTTATAGTAATTAAACTACTTCAAATAGATAGTAATATCTAAGTTTTATATTTTCATATTTATAATAAAATTTAAATTTTAACATGAAAATTATTTATGTTAATTTTGAATTTATCTTTGAAATATTAACTTAAGAATAATTTTTGGGATTTTTCTAAAATATTAATTTTTAGGCGAATACTGAAAAATAAATATTTTACGAAAATTTTCACCATTATGTTATTATTATACAAGAATGACATGAAAAAAATTTAAATTTATTTTTTACTATAAAACAAATATATTTTCTAAATTTAAGGAAATTATTTTAAAAATAATACGTCCATAAATAAAACACACATATAACATTTTAGAAACTATAGGAAACGTTTTAACAAAAATTGTATTTCATATACTTTCTTGATAAATTTTTTAGTTTGTGGAATTAGTTTTTAAATTAATTTAATGTAAATTTAATATTATTTCAATAATGGTAAAAATTTTCTTTTCAATATAATCAATGTAATTTTTAATTGTATTCAAAACATACTACTAATCTATACAAATTCACTATTTTTAAAAAATGGGTTTTGCAATGTTACATGTGTGCATGTTAAAATTAATATATATTAAAATTATAAAATTTATGTTAAAAAATAGATTATATATTAATAATATGTAGGTTAAATTCATATAATAAGGCTCATTTATTTTTAGTTGAGAAAAATAAATAAATTAATTAATGAATACTTACTATAGTAAAAACAGAATAGGGTAAAAGTAAAATATAAAATTAAATGCCTTAAAAACATGTTTAGATAATGTGTTTAAATGTCTGTTCATGAATTCATTTAATTTAAAAATTTATATGATCTAATATTTCTCACATTTCCATCACATTTCTTGTGAATCATGATATCACATCATATAAAATAGGTATATGTAACAAATATTTCATTATATTTAATTCATAATGGAAACACTACACCTCTACCACTCTAAACATGTAAATACTATTATGATATACCCATGCACAACAATGGAATTTCATAAACCCTCTCCCCAGGTCCTTTAATTTTTAATCTTCCCGAAATACCCTACTAATTTTACCTATGTTGGATACCAAAGGAGAACATCCATAGCGAGAGATGATAATTTTCACTGCACCTTCTTAATTATTTTCTTCCTCTTCCACCCCAAGAATCCAATATCCATAAAATTATTTTAACCTCATCAATTTTAATATTTCTAAAAATTATTATACTAATTTTAAATCTATTTTATACCTTCCAAAAAAATATTTTATTAAAATGAAAATGTCACCATGGGTTTTGTGTAGACTACAACATCCAGGAAAGAAAATTTTATTTATCTAATTTATTTAAATAGTTGAAATGAAAGAGTACTTTAATTAAAAAATGTAATTATTATTAATTTATTATTATTATTACTTGAAAAATATTTTATTTTTATACACAATTATAATTCTCAGAAAAATGAGATCATCGGTCATGAACGTAATGACTAAAACGCCCACAAAATAACATATATTATTTTCAATAACCACATGCCATAAATTATTTTACTAGATGGTTATATATTAAAATATATATATTTTTGAGACTATTAATTATTTTTAAATATAGGTTATTACAATTTATAATTAATATAAATAAGAAATAGTTATAGTAATATTATTAACAATAATCTTACTTATAAAAAAACCTACATCGATTTGTGTCTATATTGTGGTAAGCATCTCATTTGTATAATAATTATTATAATGGGATAATAAATTAAATAAACCTTCTAAATTGAGGTTATAGTAACGTTATTTTAAATCCCCTTTGACCATGGTCAACAAAGTAAAAGGATTGTAATGAAATTAAATGAATAAATAAATAGAGTAACTGAACTAATCCAAAACTATATTAAAAATAAAAAACTCTAATCAATATATAATTGATATATCAATATTAAATAACAAGTTAATTTAGTATATATTTAATTAACAGAATTTATTTATTCATTATGTTATGAGTATGTGTATAACACATTCAAACATGGTGTATGTGATCTTTATTATCTCCTTCAAGAATTATTGTTTACACATTTTAATTTTTTGTAACCCTTTTATGAAATATTATTCTCATTTAACTATTATATTATTTTATAAATATTTTTATCCTATATACATATTGAAATATTATTTTAATTTATCTGGTTTTACATTTTTTAGTTCCTTTTGAAAGCCCCATATTTAACTATACTCGATTTAAGGGGACATTACTCTTTCTTATATTATGTTAAGAATCAACCCCATAATTTTTTTTAAAAAAAGTTATAGACTCAAAAAACTATTATTTTTAAAATTTATAACCCACCTAGTTAATTTAATTGTTTATGTAAAGTATTGGGGACTTTCCCTTTTTAAAAATATCCATTAATTATACTGTAAATCACTACCCTAGTAGTACAAATTTATTTTTTATTCTACTATATCCTTCTCATGAAATCCAAACATTAAAAATAAATAATTGATAGCTATTTTTCATTTTCATATAAACTCAAAAATATGATTAAATATATTATTCTCATGGAAAAACATATGATTTATCCCTACATTATATATTAAATTAGAATTATGAAACCCATTTCCCTCTTATAGGTTTGATCATGATTGTGATATATGTTTTGTTTATTTTCCTCATATAGAAAACATATGTAAGATTTTAATTTATAATAATTCTTGTCCAATTATTATATATCCCATTAATGAATTGGTTAAATATTTATACGTTATGGTATGTTAATTAAGGGATTGATGAAATAACCCAATCCACTATTGAACATTGAATACATTTTGATGAAGAAGATTAGAGTTACTATTGTCTAGTGTTTATAATATCAGGTTTTATGTTTTTTCCATATTTATATGATCTTATAAAATCATTTTACTCTTTCATGTCTCTAAAATTATTATCATACTCATTATTTTATCATCTTATCCCTCTTTACTCTCAAGTTTTAATTTATATCATTGTTTATTCCATTTCTAGGGGTTCTAGCTCTGACATTTTCTTATGTATTTTTTCCTAGGGTAACTTATGTTGTTCTAGATGATATTTAGGAATTTTGAGTAGTATGTGGAATTTAAAATAAATATTGTTTTTAATTTTTAATAATATGTATTCTAAATTTAATTCATCTAAAGACACGAGACCTCTAGATCCTTTTCCTGTATTTGTTGGAAAAGTGTGTTAAAATTTATAAAATAAAGCATGTATAAGGATTGGGTTTCTATATTGAATATGAATATTTTATATGTTATATATATATATAAATAATTATATATTTTCTTCATTTTATTTCTATAAATCAATTTTTAATGTAATTTTTCTCTCTATAAATACTCAATGGTTTGAATAAATGTTTAAATGAACAGAAATATTATTATTTATTCGATTGGGAATATTATATTCCTTGAATTTATTTTTTAAAATAATTTATGAAATTTCTAATATTTAAAACAATTTATTGTATATTTTTTTCCAAAGTTTTTATATCCATAAAAATATTGAAAAAACTATTCTAGTTGTTTCTCAATGTGGTATTATTTTTTAAACAATGTTATGAATAGAATCTCTATTTTAATATATTCCAAAAGAATAAATTTCGACACCATCATGACTTATCTTCTTTTTGAATCTTCTGTTATAAATTTCTATAGTCATGTTTATAAAAAATTGATCTGTAATATTCTATAAATTTTATAATTTTATTTGATTTAAAAATTTAATGGGCATTATCCGAAATATATATTCTGGTAGTCCTTTATTAAAAATATTACTCACCCGTACAAGTACATGAAATATTGGATTAATGAATTTTATTTGAAAATATAAATGTATTTGTAATAGTTACCCACTAATATTATTATTTTATAATTTTTAATCACAATGTGTGGGAATATAAAATTAGAATAAGAGTAGATAAATTATGGACAGATAAACAAAATACTTGAAAAATAAGAGATATTTAAAATGTAATTTATAATTTAAGAAGCATATTGAAAATTATTTTTAAATGCATTCAAGACATGCTTGTTGGTCATAGTGGGTCAGCACCTATACTCCTATTCACTGAATTCCATCATAGTCATCATCCAACCAACACTACGAACATACTCTATATAAATAGTTATTTGTGTAGTGTAATTGTAACTAAATGGAAAATATATTGTAGGATTGGTTGTAAAAATAAAAAATGTGAACAGGGGAGAGGATTATTTTTAATGAAAATTGAAGAAACAAAATAATTAGTTCCAAAAAAATTTATGATGTAGATGTTTATAGATGTTTTTCAACTATGTGAAGTTGAAATGTCTACCATGAACAAAGTATTATTACATTAAGTCTTCAACTTCATCATCATCCAAGATATTTCCCTCTATAGAAGAAAAAATTTATATAGATCAATAAATATTAATGAATATTTAAATATAAAAATCCAATCTAATAATGAAACAGAATGTTTAGTTGTAATACAAATGACTATTTTGGAATTTCACAGTAAACCGAACATAGTTTTCCAAAATATTATGAACTATTTCATCACTGGAAAGTATTAAAAACTATTAAAAATTAAAAAACTATGTTGTAATATAAATGACTATTATGAAGTTTTGGTAAAGAATACAAATGTTGTGTGTTTGTAAAGTATACAAATAAGAAAAAAATGAAAAAAAGGAAGAAAACATGGTGTTTTTGTACAATATACAAAAATATTCATTGTAAAAAGTATTTTTAGGAAACAAGAAATATAAATGTAACCTATTTGATACATATTACCAATTAACTTTAACATTGGAATAGGATATTGGAACAGTAATCGATAAATCCTAAAAATGAAACATTACATTGGAAATGGATTTCATACATGCAAAAAATAAAATAAAAAATTTTATGTCTAATAAAAAAGATTGTTATAAATTTGATTAGTTCATTGAAAATTGATATGGAATATATTGTGACCTATTTCATCACATCACAACTATAAAAACTATTACCATTTAAACATTGTTTTCTACTAAAAGTGAATAATCTAGAGTTTTGTATTTTATACACATAATGTGTTTGTGTATAGTATACAAAGTGGAAACATAAATGAAAGGATTAAAAAACATGGCATATTTGTATAATATAGAAAATTAGGAAATTTAAAATGAACATGTATAAAATAATAAATATAGATGGGATAATTATTTGTAAATAAAATTATATATTAATCATATCCAAAAACTAACTAAGGATAAGAATACAAAATCAAATAATGGTTTTTAATCTAAATAAATTAATAAAGATTTCACTACAAATAATAATTCTTAAAATTTCAATAAAAAAATATTAAATGGTGAACATGTATGTTTTCCTTGAGTTTGCAACATCATACCATAGATATTTTTTCCCTGTTCTTGTAGATATTTTCCATAATTCCGGTGTGTAATTCAATAGATTTACTCGTTGTATCCATGAAATCTCAACATATCTATACATTATCTTGCAATCCATACATTTTCAAATTCACATGACATATTTTTCTACGTAGAGAATATTGTTCAAATAATTTGAAGATAATATCGGTAGATGTTTAAATCAATGAAATAATGACCAGAGCGGTTATAGTAGACAATTATTTAAAATTACACAGTTGAAGAATGGAAAAATATTTTTTTTTTAAATTTTAAAATACACAATATCCAAGTAATTATAGAAAGCTTTTTAATAGTTATGTAAATAATTTAAAATTTAGTAAATATGAAATTTATATACCGGTGTAGAAAACATGATCAAGGTTGAAGTATCAAATCCAATGCCAGTTTTAAATTTCCCTGGAGAAGACATAACACATTGATGGTCCTATAATGGAATTTTAAAAGGAATATATCAGTAAAGTGATATTAATTTGATAAAAAACAAATAAAAAAATTGAAAGATGTCATACATGGATTTATTCAATGCCACTACATACTCTTGAAGACCCATAACATTGATCTTCTAGAATAGTAATGAAGAAAACTATAATGTTTTGTGATTTATGTTTTCATTGGAAATTAGTAATATTTATATCTTTACCAGATTTTATTCTAAGGTGTCATAATATATGTTGATGTACTTGTCATTATCATTTACAAACAACACATTTTAGCTATTTTTTTAATTAACAATGACAGTTTTGAACATAATAACCTATTATATAAATTTCTAATAGAAATTTCAATTATTTGAAATTGTTCCACATTTGAGGGAAATCAAACTTTCCATCGTCTTAATTACAAAATAATAATAAATTTTAGTTGTAATATTTTAAATATATATATTGACATGATATAAGAAGTTGAATTTATATTTATGAATGAAGATATAAATTATACATATGTTTTACGTATATATTGGATGACTTTTTTTTCAAAAAGGACCGCAAAAATGAGTCATTATCAGTAAAAAATAGTTGAACTCTAAATTTATTATAATTAATATTATTCTAACACTATTTTGGTTATAAATTTTTTTCATATATTGTGAAGAAGTAGGAATTTGATAATAACTTCTTTAAAAAGAAAAAATATATATTTTCACCTGGGAGTAATGCTATTGGAATAAAATTTGCAGATGGGGAAAAATTTTCTTCATTAAAAAATATGCACTATCATTGTGCATGAGTTGTATGATGCATAGAACCTGTTATGGGTGCTTGGAATTTTTATAATTGTTCCTAAAATTAAGCACTTTCTAGGCGACGATGCTTTTTAGGTTTTAATATATTGATTACATAGTAATATATAAACTAGTATATGATAGAAGTGAATAGTTAATAACATTATATAGTGACATTTAAACGATATGGATATATTGCCGACCCATCGATATTTTTTCACATCTAAAATGGAATTATTAATATTATTACAATATCATATTTATATTGAAAGGTTCAGATTTATTGTCTATGGAGTATGTAACTGTGATGTTATTTTCTACCCAATCCTGATAAATGCATAATAATATACTTTGAAATAAACAATAACGACATATGGATATTATAATTTTTATGTAATGATAACTAAATAGTAGAAATACACAAGTACAGGTTGTTATAATGGTAACTAATTCTGAAACTGTCAACTACTATAATATATTTTTTTCAAACAAAATTGTTTCATTAATAGTTTTTTCACAATAACAGAGTCTTATTGGAGTTTGAAACCATGATTAGAGAGTGTACTCCTAAAGAAACATATTCAAATAACTTGGTAGAAAGGGAAAAATATTAAATATGGATAGAAACCATATTTATCAATCTCTTCACAAGAAAGAGTTGTAATATCAAAATGGTAGATGATTCTCCATTATTTTTCAGGTAATTTGACATTTCATTTGAAAAGTCACCACATAAACATTAGGTAACAAGCAACCCTTGGTTGGTAAATAATGTAATACTATAGGTAATTTTTTTTTTCTTGCAGTCACATAATTTAATATGACAACAAAAAGGACCTATCATCTTTGAGAATAATCTATATGTTGTGGATGGAATTAAATATAGATTGCAACATATGTGTGTAATGTAGAGGTCCAATTAGTTATAAAACATAGAAGGTAGAAAAGAATATAATTCGAATAAGATAATAATGAATTGAAACACACTGTAACCATGAATTTACTCTAATTAGGTATATAGAACTCTAACATTGCGGTATTATTGATTGGTATCCACTATATGTTCTTCTACAAATTTTTTCGAAATAATGTCGTTAAATGAAGTAAACTGATAACTAAAATGAGGTAGTTTTACAACACATGGACACACTAATGTCATGTAGGCGAACATTATTATACATGGATGTCTTGTTGACATATAATATCCTTTGATTGAAGCTATGTGATTGTTTTTTAAAAGACATCAGAGTCCATCAACATAAATGTGTTTTTTCATGGAGATAAGATGATGGTTCATAATCGTACATGGAATCTTAGTTCCCTAAATATACTATGAAAAAATGTTGGATAATATTCAATTAAAATAGATGATAGAAAACAAAAACCGTATATATATAAATATATATACTTTAAATTGTACAGAACATTGTTGAGAAATAACAAAAAATACACACATTATTTGATCCCTATGGATAATATGTTTAAATATTGGAAAATATGCAATGAAAACAAATGAAAAATGACATAGAGAGTATATTTATTTATATAATTTTACATATAAAGTACATAGTTGAGTAATAATGAAACAAAAACCCATATACTGGTCATATATATAGTATATACAAATTTTGGATAATAAGAAATGAAAATAGATTATGTTTGACATAGAATGTATATATATATATATATCATGACTTCTAAAGAACATAGTTTAGTAGTAATGAAGAAACCCTTAGAATATGTTCCATATAGATAGTATGTTAAATTATTGGATTATATTCAAAGAAAATTGTAACATCCCAGGTAAATAAAGAATAAAGAATTTTCATATTTATTAATATTTACTAATTAAATATTAATTTTATTTTAAAGGGGTTGCTATGTTCGATAGCGTACCCGATACACAACGATGAGTTTCTTTGAAACTTACGTAGCACACTAGTAATATATTATTTTAAATTTTAGTTAACAAGTAGCTGTTGTACTGGAGGGAATGGATAGAAATAACTAAAACTTGATTAGATATGTTTTTAAATGTTTATACATTTACCCAATAAAAGATAAAGGCTTAAAATACGGAAAGAGTTCAATTTTAGGGCATATATACTCTAATTTTCACTAAAGGTTCACTTATCACCTTTTGACGAAGAACCATCATTAAATATAGTTTTGATCACTCTTATACATTCTTTTGGACCAAATAAAACTCTTATTAAGAATCGGGACATCAAATTTTACTTTGTGTAATTTTTTGGTATTTTTCCGATAAAGTTCATTTTTTTAATGAATAGTGTAAAATGTTGTGTTTTAATTCAAAACATCTTTTATTATAATTTATTTATATGATTATACTATCTTTTGAATTGTTATTAATGTGTAATATGAATATATTTTTACCATTTAATCCAATGGTGGTCATTGGAATCAATTTCACTTTGAAATTGGACTTAAACTAGTGTCAATCTTTTGATACTTATTGTTTCACAAAAACACGCTATTTGTCATGATGGCGGGAATTAATTATTAAATTAATTAATTTGACTTATATGTTTTGAATTTTGTAAAATGGACTTCATTTTTGAATTTGGAATATCAAATATAGCTTAGGGTGAATTTTTGGTAATTTTCTGAAAAACTTCAATTTTTGATGAATAGTGAAACCACTAAGTGGTAATCAAGCAAACTGATTTTTTAGTTAAATGAAAGTTTACCACTAATGTGTTTTGAATTTTGAAAATCCGACATACATGGTTTTCATTAAGAAGTAAAATGTGGTTCAATGAGATTAAAATAATTTTTTGGTGAATAGTAACTTATTAAGTTTTTAATCGCGATTAGTGGTAATTAGTGTAGTTTAAGGTATAAATAATGCTTTAATAATATGAAATGACCTAGACACATGTTTCAACCTTATGGGTTGTGTAATGGCCGACCGAGAAAATCCATGGGTCAACTTGGGGACCCCATGGAGACATTTTGGTGGGGAAATGACATAAATAACATTTTATTTAACGTAAAAGTAAAATTGACACAAACATGATATGTTTTACTAAAACAATTTTTGAGTGGGGTTATAAAAGTCAAAATTTTGATTATAAATAGTCATTGGAAAGATCAAAATGATTTCCTACATCATAGAATTTTGTTTATAATTTTTAGACATTAAATAAATTAAATTATTATGACATAATAATGATGCAGCAATGACATCATTATTTGACAATTTAAATAAAATGGAAAGATAATGTAAAATCTATGAACTACACATGTCCAAAACCAATTGTATGAGTGGATTTAAAAACCTTATCACCTTATCCACGAATTATATCAATGTGGGACCTTTTGAAGCCGAAAAACATTTTCAAATAAAGTAATATTTCTTTACTTTCCAAAAGAGCCCCTCCTCTCCTCTTATAAAAGGTCCCCACCTCTACCTCATTTCACACACTTCTCAAGCCTTTGTCTCGGCCAAACCCTGCCAAATTACTCTCTCCACATCCCTCTCCTCATCCTAGAGGATTCCCTTTGGGCAGAATCCTTTCAAAGGAAGCCTTTAGGCTCAAATCAAAAGGGAGTTACACTTTTAAAGGTAATTCATTCTCACTTGTTCATTTGTTTTATTTTGCTTCTCCAACCCTCTAAACTCTTTTTATTTACTTATTTTGTAACAACACCAGTATCTTCAATATACTAGGATGTTGTTATAATATTTATTTGAGCTACACTCTAACACAACTACATCAAATGGTTAAAGAACATACGGTTTCCGTGGATGGCGAAAATCTGCCTCCCGAAACGATGATTGTTCAATACTCATTTAACACCTTCAAGGGTGGCCATTATGATGTCACTATTTTTATATATGATATATAATATGTTTATGTTTTCTTTAAGCTTATGTATTTTTCATTTTTGGCATACCTTTATGGTTTCCATTATGGGTAAACACGATATCTTCATTTAAGGAAGTGCGGACTACCGCCCCCTAAAAGTGATGTGATTCGTTAATGCCATATGTGGGACGTGTAAAGGATGGATTTAAAGTTATTATATATTATGTTATACTGGAATTATAATATACCTATATATCATTATTATTTCTTTCCATTAAATTATGAGATAGAAATGAAAGTAGCGTTCATGCGTACGTACGGCTTACCGTCTCCATGAACGGTGCATTTCATTTCTTATCCCCATATGTAATGTACTATTAAAATTACATGTATATAATTTATATATATAATTAATGATATATCTAAATGATGAATATAATTCTGGAATTAAAATATACATACCTCTCATTTAGTTTTAATTCCACTAATATGACAAAGAAATGAAAGTAGCGTTCATGCGTACGTACGACTTACCGTCTCCATGAACGGTGCATTTCATTTCATACCTCTAAATGATTATGTAATATTATAAATACATGTATATGCTAGATATATATGATACATATTATATCCAAGTTGGGAATTTCATTCTGGATATAAAGAACTTTTGACCACATGAACAACATGTAATTGTAAGAAGTCAACTTTCGACTTAAGAACCAAATATTGACAAAACAAACATTATTAACTTAAATGGTAACATAATGTTTATAACATGGAAATAAGTGATATAAAAAGAATAATGAACTTTAAAAAGGTTCTTAATCAAGTATAAATTAACTCAAGTTTATTATTCAGGACGTTAAAGAACGATCGAGTCAAGTCGGACACAAGGTAAGGGACTTCGTCTCAATCTCCTTTCATTGAGGCATATTTCATTTTATACACAACTTTCTTTTATAAGGTGTATAAACTCCTTTTACTTTTACTTTTATACAAAAGGAACCTTTTTCTACGAAGCGTTTTACTAAACGACAAAAAGGAATGTTTTTTTTAACGTACGCGGTGACAACGACCTTTTCCGCCGCCGCGAGTATTATTTGATCTTTGTCTTTCTCAACAAGCTGTAATGTTTTTAGAATAAAATAAATACCATATATTCTTTTATGTATTTTGGTATTGAAAATGGTTTTGAAAAAGGATTCTATTATGTCAATATATTTATAATATATTGTGATTAAAATGTGGAAATGTTATCATTCCTTTATATTGGTTTTATGTTTTATGATTTTATACTGGTACTTGGACATTTTAACGGGTGGTTACGTTATAACCCATATGACGGGTGGTGCCGTGAATACCAGGACAGGTGGTTACGTTATAACCTCCAATTCATTGGGTATGGAAGTCGGCCGTATGGCTATTCCATTATGTATGTATGGAAATTGGCTGTATGGCTATTCCATTAAGTGATATGTGTGGAAGTCAACCGTATGGTTATTCCACTTAAGTATGTTTATGTCCCAAGTTACCTTTATATATTCTATGTGTTCTTTATATGGGTTTTACGGTAATCCTTTTTTTACAAAAAGGTAAGTAATGATACTTTATTCAGTGAAGAGTTTTTACTATTTCATAAAGGTGAAGGTATTACTTTTATAGAGTATACAAGGTTTACTTGATGTTTGAAAAACTAACAGTTTTCATTCTTTGTGTATCCCTTACTGAGCTTTTTATGCTCACCCCAAGTTTTTCGAAATGTTTTTCACAGGACTTAAAGTGGAATAAGGTCAAGGATGGGATCAAGGGAATTTCATGCTATCTAAAAGATGTAATCTAGACATCTTTCTTTTTAAGAGTTTTTTTTATGGAGAATTAGTAGAAGTGTCTACTTTGTAATCTTTTAAGATGTAATAGTTATGTTCTAATTCTCTAAAACTCTAAACCTGAAAAGATCCTCAATGTGAATTATTCATTTAATTCAATATTAAGTAAGGTTTAAGGCTGGGGCCTTATAGTTGGTATCAGAGGTCGGTTTAAACAACTTTAGGAGTTAGAAAAGTGTTAAATTGTAATATGATTGAAATAATATAGCATTTACGGATTACTATGTTGCTTCGCCTAAGATATTTATGTGCTCAGAATGGTTTTCCACAGAGGAAACAAAGCAGCTATGTTGGGACGACATCAGGACGAAGATAACCTTCAAAATCAGCAACCTGAGATGGTCGGAATCGGAACTGAACAGTTTGTTGCAGTGATGACACAGTTGACTCAGGCTATAAATGGTGGTGGTATCCATGCACGAGATCAGCCAGATCAACCGCAGAGGAACATGTCAGTGGTGGAACATTTCATGAGGCAACATCCCCCATCATTCAGAGGATCATCTGACCATGTGCAAGCTGAAGGGTGGATTAAAGCACTGGAGAAGATTTTTGATGTCATGGGGTGTTCAGAACATCAAAATGTTAGTCTTGCTGTTTACCGTTTTGAAGGTGAAGCTGATCAGTGGTGGTCAATGGTGAAAAATATAAGGGATAGTGATGAGATTGAGGATCTTCACTGGGACGAATTCAAAGGTATGTTTCTTGAGAAATATTTTCCTAAGGTGGTTCTTCTTAGGTTGGAAAAACAGTTCCTAGAATTGAGGCAGGAGGATGATTCAGTGGCTACTTATGAAGAAAAGTTCACACGATTGGCAAGGTATGCTCCAAACATCATATGAGATCTTGATAGTAAAATAAACCGTTTTTACTCAGGGTTAAAGCCAAAGTATCGAAGGGCTTTAGCTTCTCCTGAGTTGAAAAGTTATGAAAAACTTGTTCGATGTATGGAGAAGGTGGAAATGGAGTTTGCTAATGATCAGGTGTTCTATGATAAACAACAGAATAAGAGATCTAGTTGGCAGGAAAAAGGGAAGAATTCATCAAAGAAGCAAGGAGGTAAGAAAACCAAATATCCATCCTGTGAGAAGTGTGGTAAAATGCATCCTGGAGAATGTTTATCCAAGTCTGGTAAGTGATTTCGGTGTGGTAAGTCTGGTCATATTGCTCGTAACTGTAAGGAAGATGATCAAGAAGGAAATGAAAAGCCAACGGTAAGATGTTTTAAGTGTAATGAAATGGGTCATTATGCAAACGAGTGTCCAACGAAGAACTCAACTGGGGGAATGCAGCTAGACTACAAGCAGAAAGGGGTGGTAAAATCATTTGCAACAACTTCAGCAGATGTTGGGCCATCGAATGAAGTGGTATCAGCTCCAGGGAGCTCAGTATTTTTCGAAGATTGACTTGAGGTCGGGGTACCATCAGTTGGAAGTAAAAGAAGTAGATGTTCCGAAGACTTCGTTCCGTACTAGATATGGCCATTATGAATTTGTAGTTATGCCTTTTGGGTTAACCAATGCAGCTGCTGTATTCATAGACCATATGAATAAAATTTTCCATGAGTTCTTGGATAAGTTTGTGTTTGTGTTTTAAGGTTTGTGAAGAGGTTATTTGTGACTTGTGATTCACAGTTGAAGAATGAGTTGTTTTTTCATTCTGGATGTACTAAGATGTACAGAGGTCTGCGGGAGTATTACTGGTGGGATGGAATGAAAAGAGACATTGCTGATTTTACTGTGAAGTGTTTGACATGTCAATAGGTTAAAGCAGAGCGGCAGTTACCGAAAGGGATGCTTCATCCTTTACCAGTGCCAGAGTGGAAATTGGAGAATATATCCATGGAATTTGTTGTGGGATTACCGAGGACATCTTGAGGTAATAATGTAATCTGGGTTATTGTTGATCGCTTGACCAAATCTGCTCATTTCCTTTCTATACGAGATACTTTATCTCTTGATCAACTTTCCATTTTGTATCTTATAGAGATAGTCAGGTTACATGGAGTTCCTCTCTCCATTATATCTGATCGTGATCCCAGGTTCACATCTAACTTTTGGAAAGGCCTTCAGAAGTCTTTGGGGACTGAATTAAATTTTAGTACAGCTTTTCATCCTCAATCAGATGGGCAGTCAGAACGAACAATTCATACCTTGGAGGATATGCTACGAGCTTGTTCTATGGATTATCAGGGAAGTTGGGACCAACATTTTTCTTTGGTTGAGTTTTCTTATAATAACAGTTTTCATTCCAGTATACAGATGGAACCATTTGAGGCATTATATGGGAAGCGGTGTCGAACTCCAGCATTTTGGAATGAAGTGGGTGAAAGGAAGCTGATGGGACCAAAATTGGTAGAAGAGATGGCAGAAAAAGATCAGTTGATTCAGAAGCACATGAGAATAGCTCAGAGCAGGCAGAAGAGTTATGCGGATAACCGGAGGAAGGATCTATCTTTCGAGGTAGGTGATCATGTTTTTCTCAAGGTTTCTCCTTGGAAAACTGTGATGAGATTTGGTAAGAAAGGAAAGCTGAGTCCAAGGTTTATTGGACCATACGAAATTCTGGAAAGAGTTGGATCAGTTGCATACCGAGTGACTTTACCTCCTAGTATATCTCAGGTACACAATGTTTTTCACATTTCGATGTTGAGAAAGTATATGACAGATCAATCTCATGTTTTGAGTCCAGAGGTAGTTCAGCTGGAAGAGAACCTATCTTATGAGGAACAACCGGTCCAGATTCTTGACCACAGGGAGAAAGTGTTACGAAATAAGGTGATTCATCAGGTAAAGGTTTTTTGGAAAAACCATGTGATTGAAGAGGCAACGTGGGAATCTGAAAATGCTATGAGGGATAAATACCCCCACTTATTTTGATAAGTGAATAAAATTGCGAGGACGCAATTCCCAAAAGGGGGGAAGGATGTAACATCCCAGGTAAATAATGAATAAAGAATTTTCATATTTATTAATATTTACGAATTAAATATTAATTTTATTTTAAAGGGGTTGCTATGTTCGATAGCGTACCCGATACACAACGATGAGTTTCTTTGAAACTTACGTAGCACACTAGTAATATATTATTTTAAATGTTAGTTAACAAGTAGCCTTTGTACTGGCGGGAATGGATAGAAATAACTAAAACTTGATTAGATATGTTTTTAAATGTTTATACATTTACCCAATAAAAGATAAAGGCTTAAAATACGGAAAGAGTTCAATTTTAGGGCTTATATACTCTAATTTTCACTAAAGGTTCACTTATCACCTTTTGATGAAGAACCGTCATTAAATATAGTTTTGATCACTCTTATACATTCCTTTGGACCAAATAAAACTCTTATTAAGAATCGGGACATCAAATTTTACTTTGTGTAATTTTTTGGTATTTTTCCGATAAAGTTCATTTTTTTAATGAATAGTGTAAAATGTTGTGTTTTAATTCAAAACCTCTTTTATTATAATTTATTTATATGATTAGATTATCTTTTGAATTGGTCTTAATGTGTAATATGAATATATTTTTACCATTTAATCCAATGGTGGTCATTGGAATCAATTTCACTTTGAAATTGGACTTAAACTAGTGTCAATCTTTTGATACTTATTGTTTCACAAAAACACGCTATTTGTCATGACGGCGGGAATTAATTATTAAATTAATTAATTTGACTTATATGTTTTGAATTTTGTAAAATGGACTTCATTTTTTAATTTGGAACATCAAATATAGCTTAGGGTGAATTTTTGGTAATTTTCTGAAAAACTTCAATTTTGATGAATAGTGAAACCACTAAGTGGTAATCAAGAAAACTGATTTTTTAGTTAAATGAAAGTTTACCACTAATGTGTTTTGAATTTTGAAAATCCGACATACATGGTTCTCATTAAGAAGTAAAATGTGGTTCAATGAGATTAAAATAATTTTTTGGTGAATAGTAACTTATTAAGTTTTTAATCGCGATTAGTGGTAATTAGTGTAGTTTAAGGTATAAATAATGATTTAATAATATGAAATGACCTACACACATGTCCCAACCTTATTGGTTGTGTAATGGCCGACCAAGACAAGCCATGGGTCAACTTGGGGACCCCATGGAGACATTTTGGTTGGGAAATGACATAAATAACATTTTATTTAATGTAAAAGTAAAATTGACACAAACATGATATGTTTTACTAAAATAATTGTTGAGTGGGGTTATACAAGTCCAAATTTTGATTATAAATAGTCATTGGAAAGCTAAAAAGATTTCCTACATCATAGTATTTTGTTTATAATTTTTAGACATTAAATAAATTAAATTATTTATGACATTATAATGATGCAGCGATGACATCATTATTTGACAATTTAAATAAAATGGAAGGATAATGTAAAATCTATGAACTACACATTTCCAAAACCAATTGGATGAGTGGATTTCGAACCCTTATCACCTTATCCACGAATTATATCAATGTGGGAGCTTTTGAAGCCTAAACACATTTTCAAATAAAGTAATATTTTTTTACTTTCCAAAAGTGCCCCTCCTCTCCTCTTATAAAAGGCCCCCACCTCTACCTCATTCCACACACTTCTCAAGCCTTTGGCTCGGACAACCCCTGCCCAATTACTCTCTCCACATCCCTCTCCTCATCCTAGAGGATTCCCTTTCGGAAGAATCCTTTCAAAGGAATCCTTTAGGCTCAAATCAAAAGGGAGTTACACTTTTAAAGGTAATTCATTCTCCCTTGTTCATTTGTTTTATTTTGCTTCTCCAACCCTCTAAACTCTTTTTATTTACTTATTTTGTAACAAAACCAGTATCTTCAATATACTAGGATGTTGTTATAATATTTATTTGAGCTACAATCTCACACAACTACATCAAATGGTTAAAGAACATACGGTTTCCGTGGATGGCGAAATTCTGCCTCCCGAAACGATGATTGTTCAATACTTATTTAACACCTTCAAGGGTGGCCATTATGATGTAACTATTTTTATATATGATATATAATATGTTTATGTTTTCTTTAAGCTTATGTATTTTTCATTTTTGGCATACCTTTATTGTTTCCATTATGGGTAAACACGATATCTTCATTTAAGGAAGTGCGGACTACCGCCCCCTAAAAGTGATGTGATGTTTTTAAGAAATTTATTAGAGCTAAACCTACACACACCTTTGTCTAATGGTTAATGGACATACTGTTTCTGTGGTTGGTGATTTTCTGCCTCACAAAACGATGATTGTTCAATATTCTTTTAACACCTTTAATGGTTTCCATTATGATGTAAATATATTTTATATAAGATATATATGGTATTTATGTTTACTATATTCTTATTTATTTTATATTTAAAACATACTTTTATTCTTTGCATGTTGTGGAAATGCAATAATTTCATATGAGGAAGTGTGGACTGCCGCCCCCTCAAGTGATGTGACTCATTCATGCAATACATGGAATGTATAAAGAATGAAATTAATGAAAATATGTGACCTATATAACATATATATTATATTGGAATTATAATATGTATATATATATCTCTCATTTATTTTTTATTCCATTAATATGACAAAACAATTAAAGTAGCGTTCATGCGTACGTACGGCCTACTGTCTCCATGAACGATGCTTTTAATTTTCCATCTACAAATATTATAGAATATTATAAAATGAATATGTACTGTATATATATTATATTTTAATCATAAATACTATTTTGTAAATGATTTACTTATAACTACATGGGAAATCATTTTCAAACAAGTTCATTTTTTTACTCATTACCAAACATCGGCAAAAACGTCTGATATGAACTAACATTATTAAACAATTATTATAACATTATAATATGTGATATGAAATGAATAATAATCGATAAAGGAGGTCCTTAAGCAATTATAATTTGAACAAAGTTTATTATTGAAGAATATAATGAAACGAACAAGGCAAGTCGGACTTGAGGTAAGGGATCATACCCCTATTTTTTTTTTTAAGTACACTCTTTTATGTCATTCCTTTTAAGCTCATATTTCTTATTATTGGTATGTTATTTTATATTTCTCTTACAATAATTTTTTATGTTCATATGATGATAGACCATATTTTCTCCCATCAATCCATTTTGGAAGTTTTTAGTGGTGCTGTTAGGCAGCCGAATTTTAATAAGAGATCCAACCCCTCTCTTTCTTTTTAAGTACTTTCCTTTATGTCACTTCTTTTAAACTCCTCTTTGTTATATTGGGGGATTATCTTTTATATTAATATTTCTTTACATTTTATGTTAATATGATGAGATACCCTATTATATCTCATCAATCCATTTTTGGATGTTTTATGTGGCGCCGTTAGGCTGCCGAATTTTCATAAGGGGAATTTCATCTTACTTTTTATTCCCATGAGATTCATTCTACATTTGACACTATTTTTTTGTGTGGTGTATGTACTTCCCATTATTATACTATTTGTATCATATACTCTCATTTATGGGTATTTACATCTTCATTGTATGACCCTTCTTTCATGGGGTGTACGTTTCGAAAGTTTCCCAAATCGGTAAGGGAACCTTTCACACTCCCCTTTTTTAAAAGACTTATTTTGTTATGTCTTTTAATTTACATCTTTTTATGTTGTGATATGTTCTCCTATATCCTTATTGATGTAAATTTTATGTCCAAGTGATGAGATATGATTTTCTTTCTCATCAACTTATTTCATAAATTTTAAAGTGATGCCATTAGGCTGGCGAATTTTACCAAGAGAACTTCTTAACCCAATTTTGATTTCTTTGGGTTCAACTTGTAGTTATTGAATATGTCATCCAATGAATATGTGTGAATGAACTATGATTTTTTTACACTTAATATCCACTTATATTGCATGTATTTATATTTTTCACACATAATTATGAGATTTATTTATCTTTAATTTAAGGATACCTTCTTTATAAGGGATTTAATCGCATTTTACATTTCTATTAAGAATTCATTTTTGTTATGCACAAATTCACTTTTATATGGTGTATATACTGTCCTTTGGAATATTATATCATGAATCCCTTTATTCTCATGATATTATAATGTTCTGATTAAATGTTATTCCTCAATTATTGTATTCAAGTGTCTCTTATTTTGTTAAAAACCCTTTAACTAAAATATCGTTTTATATTTTTTAATGATTTATTATTATAAATATTTCTCATTAATATCCATGTTTTAAAAATGGTTTTAAGGATTTATTTATATTTATATTAATGGTTTCAAATATTAAAATCATCAAAGTGGTATGGGACACATTGATTCAAAAATCTCTTTATTAAATGTTTTAAATGGTTTTGAAAATGGTTTTCTAAAATGGATTCAATATCATAAAATGTTATATTGTTATTGCAATGTGGTAAGGTATCTTTCCATTATGCTTAACTTATGTGCTATGATTATCTTATGGTTCATGGGAATTTTTTATGAAGATGGGTGGTTCCGTGATAAACTAAGGGCGGGTGAGCCTGATATAGCTCTCCAATGCATTGGGTAACGCGAAGGGGTTAAACGCTAAGGTTTCTCCGAAGAGATTTAGTTAATATTCTGTGATGAGTATTCCAAATGTAACCATGAGGGTTACTCCCTATGTATGACTGTTATAAATTCCTTAAGTTACCTTTATGTCTTACGATTTCTATGAGTAATTTGTAAATCTTATGATTTCATGAGGTATGTTAAATTGCTTATGCTTTATGAGTAAAGTTTGATTTCATTCATTCTTATGTATACATGGACTAATATTTTCCTTCCGTATTTTTTTAACCCTTACTGAGCTTTTTCTACTCATCCCATGTTTTTTTAAATGTTTTTCAAAGGACATAAAGTTGAATAGGGTCAAGGATGAGATCAAGAAAATGTCATGTTGTCTAAAACAAGGAACTAGATATGACACTTTTTTTGAAGAGTTTTTATTTTTGTGAAAAAAATGGTAGCTAAGTAGATGTGTCTACTTTGTAACCTTTGAGATGTAATAGGTATGACCTAATTCTCTAAAACTCTAAACCTGAAAAGATCCTTAATGATAATTATTTATTTAATTAAATAATAAGTAATGATTAAGGTTTGGTCCTTACAGTTGGTATCAGTGGATGGTTTAGATAACCTTAGAGGTTAGAGTGTTAAGTAACAAGTTGTGTATAACCACAATGGTTATTATATTAGATATAGTCACTATTATTTTTGATGGTTGGAATTTGTTTGAGATTACATGGATATGTATATTTTAGTGTTTATCTTCTTCTTTAGTACATAATGATTTTGTTGATATACTCACACTAACATTTATGGGTTTAGTAAATGGATGGATCTAGCAGGCACCAAAGTGGCAATGGGTTTGAAGGAAACTATGGTTGTTCTCTGATTAAGAGACTGGATAAAATGGGGGATTCAATGAGAAATGTCATGGTTATTCTATACCAACTATCAGGTCTCATGATCAACCACATAAACCTTGGTGAGTTCTCCAATACATCATGTACGAGAGAACCAACTTGACATGGAAGTTCAGGTAATAATTATAAAGGTAACCATTACGGTTTATATGATCCTTACTTTTGAGGTAATTATTGGTTACTATATGTTATCATGGAATATGAACGACATTTGATAAACTTGAGGTTAATTTATGTTATGGTTTTTTTGAATATTTTATCTCTTTTTGGGGAATGTTTTAAGAATTATATTGTTTTGGAAAAAGGAAAACATGTAGACCATGTGAAAACCCGTCCTGTCGGACAAAGTTGTGGGAATCGAACCCGCAACCAAAGTGCGACTGGTATTTATCGCCTTCCACTAGACTACGTGAAGTCTCTGTTTAGTTTGACTAATTATTTTTTTAGTTGGATGATTTTATGAATCAAGAGTTAGTTGATTTTGGGTAATCTATAGAAATTATTAACCTATCATGGATGATATTTGATTTGGTTAATTACTTTTTAGAATGAGACTTTAAAAACAACTGATGTTATTTGGAGATAAATGTTAATTTGTACCTTGGGAGACTATGTGATCAAATCCTACAAATATTTAGGTTTCAATCTTAGTTTGGTTTAGATTTATGAAATTTATGGATATATGTTTATTGAATGGTCTTTGTTGAACATTGGGTTTTTTTTGAAAAATTTTGGAGATTAGGAGTAGTTATTCTTTTTGTAAAAAAAATCCTTTTTGGGTATTATCTGATCTCATACTAAACGTTTTGGTTTGGTTTTTGTTGAGAACTAAAGACATGGGAAATATATAGTTCTCTTTTGTGGATTAGGTGATTCTCTAGAATTTGATTATAATACTCTTAATGTGAACAAGTCCTCTTAAATACTCATCATTTGGGGAAATTATGAGTTTCTGTAAGAAATCTAGTAAAAGTTGAAAGTCAACATGACAATTAAGTATGTTTACTTAAGATCAAAAAAAAATTCCTCAATGAAAAGTATATAAAGAAAATGTTGTCTATTAACTTTTCTTACTGGGGAATCGAATACTGTTTAACCCACCACAAGTTTGTGATCTTCTTATGGTTAAATTTCTCCTAAACATGTTCTCTATCACTCTTCCTCAAAACAATACCCATTGATTATTCATCCATATCTATGTTTTACTAATGGAATCCTAGTATGGGTTAACTTGGGCGACCTCTGTAAATCTCTTTCTTTCTTTTAAAGTGATTTTTTTACCGACTCTTGTTCCGATGTGGGACATTCAATGATGTTTTCGAGCCCAATTTTAAAATTGCGAGGACGAAATTCCCAAAAGGGGGGAAGGATTTAACACCTGTAACACCCCGAGATTTTATGAAAAATATTAATTTTAATTTCATTAATGTCTTGTGTTGTATGCTACACAAAAAGGAGCTTGCACAACATGCATCCTTGACTTTCCTTGCATTACACGCAATCGCGACCTTCCTCGATAGCGTGTGTAGTACGCAATACCGAGTTTCACTAAACAACGATATGCTATTAAAATATTATTAAAAATATACGTTACGAAAAGTAATAACCACTTTTTGAAATTTTTTAAATTTTATTTTTCAAAATGGACTTCATTTCTGGATTTGGAATATCGAAATTAGATTAGGGTGAAAATTTTGGTACTTTTCGAATAACATTCATTTTCTGATGAATAGTGAAAATTACAAAATTTTAATTACAACAACCTTTTTAATAGAAATAATTAATAGTGATAAATTATTAATTTGATTAGTTTTAAAGTATATTTAGAATACATTTTTACAATTTAATACAATGTTGGTTATTGTATGTAATTTAAAATTTAAACCAGACATAAACAACTGTCAATCTTTTGATAGTTATTATCTCTTAAGAACACGCTATTTGTTTTGACGAAGGGAATTAATTTTTAAATTAATTAATGAAACTGATATGTTTTGAATTTGGTAAAATAGACATCATTTTTTAATTCATAATATCAAATATATCTTAGTCCTAATTTTTGATATTTTTCTAGAAACATTCATTTTTTGATGAATAGTGAAACCACTAAGTTGTAGTTAAAAAAATGAATTTTTCATAAAACATAATTTTACTGCTTCTGTGAGTGGAATTTCAAAAATCCGAGAGACACGATTGATGTCAGTAAGTAAAATTTGGTTCAATGAGATGAAAATAATTTTTGGTGAATAGTAACCTTTTACTTTTATTTATCACGGTTAATAGTAAATAGGGTAATTACGTGTAACAATGATATTATTATTACCCTAACAGAAGTCCTAATTCTATTGGATAAGTTTAATTCGACCAAAAACAACCTTAGGAATAAAATATGACCATTTAGGCCCACTTGGATTAGATTAGGACATTTATTATTAATTTATTTAAAGAAGGGTTAAAAGAGTTAAAATCAAAGTATAATCAGTAAATAATTTTTAATATAGGGTTATACATAAGATAAATTCAACTATAAATATTGATTAGAAAGATAATCAGATTTCCTACATAATGGTATTTTATTTGTAATTTTGAGACATTAAATAATGTAATTTATTTATGACACAACGATGATGCAGTAATTATCTTATTAATGAAATATTGACATAATTGATGTTATAAATACCCAAATAAATGTAATTTGAGACATTTTATGAATTACACTAATTTTCTAGGTTAATATGACATTTTAATAATTTATTTAATTAACTTTGTTCGATCTAATCATACTTTTATGATTTTCACAAAATATAATTACTAAATAGTGTCAAAATTGACATAAAATAGTTTTTAAAACAAATATTATATTATTGATTGTTATTTTACTACTAAAAATATATTTTTCGGCGAAATGACTTATATAAGGTTATATATATTAATAATAAGAAACTTGGGGTTCGTTTCGCATGATATAGTATGTTTATTAACCTTATAGTGTAAGAAAACAAGAAGACATAGTGAAAGTTAAATTATCTAACTTAAAGATAAATCTAAATGATAAGGTTAAAATTGATACGTAAACTTGTCTAAATTCTATTGGATGAGAGGATTTAGACCCCTACCCACCTTATCCTAGAGATATATCAATTTAGAGCTATTAAAACCCGAATTTGACTATATAATAAAATAATATTTTTAGTTATTCCAAAGGTGACCCTCTCCTCCCTTATAAAAGGGCACCTCCTCCCCCTCTTCCTCACACCACATTGATCTTTCAAGATCGGCCAACCCCTGCCAATTTCTCCTCTCCACTTCCCTAGAAACATCCTAGAGGTTCTGGTCTTATTTAAAGACCTACATTAGTGCCATAAAAGGAGGTCACAAAGAAGCACTACAAAGAAGAGGTAATGTCCGTTACCGATTCTTTCATCTTTATTTCTTCTTACACTTCTTCTTCTTTAGTTGTTTCATTATGATGTAATAACTTCATTATCAATCATATACTGATATGTTATTATAAGTATGAAACAACCCAATTTCACCATCTATCCATCCTATGGAAAACGAAATCACCGCGCGTGCGTACGTACGAAATACCGTCTCCACATTGTGGTGTAATCTATTTTCCACCACCACCTTACATGGATGGGTATAATGGTGTACATAATAACAATATATGATTATTTTAATGTGATATTTATTCTGAAATAGTATACATACACTCCAATACAATTCCATGATAATGAGAATGATATCATCGCACGTGCGTACGTACGGACTACTGTCTCCACGACGCGATGAGATTCATTCTCCACGTTAACCATTCATGAATGATTATAAAGTATATATAATAAGTAATCATGAAATATATGACATAATAATGATACTGGATTTATGTGCATATATATGTATTTCATCTACTTAATTCCATTCAACTCAATAAGGAAACGAAAACAGAGTTCATGCGTACGTACGGCCTACCGTCTCCATGAATGGTGTATTTCTTTCCATTTACTGATCTATTATATATATGTATATTATGAATATATATTATTTATAAATCGTGTTTTATATTGTGGAATTAAGTAATCATGATCTAAGTAATCATATACAAGTCAAAACACGGACGAAAAATTAAACGATTTTACCCAAAACAGTCTTTAACATGGAATTTACAAAAGAACGGTTAATATAAAGTGATAATTGAACCATATATGATATCATAATAATGAGTATGAATCTGGAATAAGTCAATGACGTCATTTAAATCATTATACAGGAGGTTCAGACACTTACAAAGAAAATTGGACCTAAGGTAAAGGAAATATCACAATCTCATTTTTATCCATGATTGTTTATACTTTGAAATTTACTGGGGTGTATTTTATCATCCACATCCCTGTTTCCTCAGTATGTAATATTATTTCCATCCACCAACAATTTTTTAAATCCAATTTTACCCTTCGGTGAGTTTCTAGTAAAAGATATGAAAGGAATCTTTTGTCATTTTTCGTACAAGGTACTTTTTGACTTTTCCGACAAAAGTTCGTGAAGAATGTTTTTTTAACTTATATGGCATGAATGGATTTTTAAACATTATTTCCAAGAAGCTTCCTTTAAATGATTTCAAGTTTATTTTTAATCAACTTCTCTTAGTTTAAAATTGTATGACATGTTAAGAAAGGAAAATTGTTTTTGAAGTAGAAATGATATTTTCCTCAAAAATAGAGTTCAAGTGTTTTATCAAAATTATTTTCCATATATGATAATAAAAGGGTTCTGTTTTTATCCCTATTATTACATTTATTTGAATATGCTGTGATGGAATTATTTTTTTTGAATTCCTTTATGTTATGAATTGTTTTATGATGTCATGTTGTTTAAGAATCACATTTTTATTACATGGATTATGCTATGATGTATGGTTTATGATTGTGTGGCACACATAAGAATGGTATCATTATGATATGGGTGGGACCTATATCTCCCTCCAATGAATTGGGTAAAGATTTTATATCTCATGAGATAGACATGGCTGGAACAGTAGGTTATACCTGTTCAGTGAAACAGGACTGAAACGAGGAGTGAACTCGGTTCAAAAAGGGACTTTGTCCACTAAGATAGTCTTGGAAATGAGTCTTGACTAATATGTAATGATTCTCTTTGATTATGTGTGTATGACACAAAGTTTCATGTTTTATGTTATGATTATTGGGATTACATTTCACTACTATGATTTATCCCATGTTATGAAATTATGATCTCTTTTGCAGGTTATGATTTCCAAAAGATATGTTATTATGAATATGAAGTGATTGATATTTCTTTTGTTTACCCTTACTGAGCATTTGGGATCACCCTTTTATGTTTTCCTTTCCCTAGGTCATAAAGAAAGGATTTAGGTTTAGAAAAAATAAGATATTTATGGGATATGTTGAAGATCTTTCACCACGATTAGAAGATTATATTCCAAGTTTCCAAAGACACTAAACTATTACGGTCCTTGTGTGTGTGTTTTTTGTTATGTACTAAGTATTCCACAAAAGTAATGTAATGTCCATGTACGTCAAGCTTCAGGTCTCTACAGATGGTATCAGTGGAAAAGTTTAGTCAACCTTTGGAATCTAGGATGCGAAAACGTTAGTGAGATCCCTAGAGATATTTCTAAGGTATGTCTAGGGATGTCCTTAAGGATAAGTATACGTATAGGATATAGTCCTAGAACTGTGGTAATGATATTAGATTAAACCAAAGATGTTAGATATTGAAGTTACTCCCCCATTATTATGATTTTTTCCTCTCACACTTTTCTTTTTGGGTTTTAGAAAATCGCTGGAAACAAGATGATTAACAATAATGGAGGATATGATGGACAATGGAATGATATTCTTCATGAGAAACCAAATGAAATGGGAATTGGAAGTCCAAACATCATTATTATGCCGAATCAGCAATCTCATAATGTGATCAATAAAGTAAAATTTGGTAAGTTTCCTGACTCAACTAATAAGAGAAAGATGGAGTTTCATGATGATTATAGAGGAAAGAAAGTTCAATTTCCCCTATGTAAATCATGTGGGAAGAGGCATCAAGGAGAATGTTTCAAAGGAACTTGAAGATGCTTTGGGTGTGGAAAAGAAGGACACAAAGCCAGTAAGTGCAATGGAAAAGGTTCAGTTAATAGTAGGGATGAGGATAATGGTATTTCTACGACATCAACAATGGTTAAATGTTTTAAATATGGAATTTATGGGCATTATGAAAACCAATTCCCTAAGGGAAAGTCTCATGAAGAGAATCAGTATGGTCGTATGGGTAGTATTTATGTGGATGATGATGATGAGACTACAAATGATATCTGAGATGAAAGAATTGTTGAAACTCGGTCAATGGTTTAAGAATGTAGTGTAATGATTACATGTTTATCATGTGAAATGTTGTATAATTAATCTCATGGTACTATAGAATAAAGAGACATCTAAGGATTGTTACACTGTTGTCTTTCCTTGAGTTTTAAAAGTGTATGATTAATGTTACCAGTATCCATGAAAGGTTATTCAGATATTTTTGGAATGTAGAAAGATATGTGCATAATGAAGGTATAAGGAGAAAATTAAATGTTTGATAGTATTCATGAGCTCATGACTGATATAAGGAGAAGGTTATATCACGGTTTGAGTATATAGATTTTTTAAATTTTGGTATGTGGAAAGAATTAAATTTTGATCGCATTCCTGTTTTCACTAAGGTTTAATGGGTATTCATTTTTCAAGAGAATACATCATTAAGGTATTCACATGATTGGAATGTGACCAACAAGATGTATGGGGGAAAATGATGGTATTTACATTCTTAGTTGATGACATTTCAAGTAATCGTTTTCTTTATACTATGAGCTTGGACCGAAGTATTTTACATAAGCCTAAAGATTGGAATGGATTATGTTAACCATAAGTTAGTATTGTTTAAGGATAGAACTTTTTTTATATTATTTATGTGATGTTATAGTAATGTAGTATTAGAAAAAGGACAACCTGCAGGGCGGGAGACAGCCCATTGCGTCGGACAAGGCTGTGAGAATCGAACCCACAACCGAAGTGCGACTGGCCTTTATCACCTACCACTGGCCTACATGAATTCCCTATTTAGTAGATACTAGTTTTATTATATTAAGCAGTATGATATATGATGTATAAGTCCTTTTTTGGAATTATATATGATTAATCTCACTATATATGGACTTATGTATTTTTTGATAACTTTTCTAACTGTTTATTTGAGACAGATGGAATCGCCCATCATTCTATCACATGATCTGCTAACACACCACGAATGACAAATTCAACTTCATTTCTTTAAGTGATGAAGTGGAAATTGTCCAAATAACGACAAACAGTGAGACTAAACCAAAATCATGAATGTATTTCTTCTAATTCCAATTTCATCAACTTTAGGGAAATGATCTTGAAAACCAAAAATGTTGTCCTAGTGCTCTTATATCTGATGAATCAGACGGTACCTTAGATTGTCACAATTTTATGGCTTTATGATTGCTGGATTTTCCATAGCCATGTTCTCTACCACTCTCCATCAGAACATGATGGTATAATTTCTATTCCATATCCATATTTTCACCTATGTGGAAACCCAGTGATTAGATTATTTGGGTAACCTTTACGTTTCATACTTTTGTTTTTCAAAATTTGTTTTGGTATTCCTTTTTATGATGTGGGGTTCTATCAAAGAAACTTTTGAATTGTAAACCATTTATAACCCCGACGAATTTCGAGGGAGAAATTCATTTTAAGGGGGGTAGAATGTAACACACTGAGATTTTATGAAAAATATTCTTTTTAATTTCATTAATGTCTTGTGTTGTAAGATACACCAAATGGAGCTTCCACAATACGCATCCTTGACTTTCCTTGCATTACACGCAATCACGACCTTCCTCGATAGCGTGTGTAGTACGCAATACCGAGTTTCAATAAACAACGATATGCTATTAAAATTTTATTAAAACTAGCCGTTATGAATAGTAATAACCACTTTTTGAAATTTTGTAAATTTTATTTTTCAAATGGACATAATTTCTGGATTTGGAATATCGAAATTAGTTTAGGGTGAAATTTTGGTACTTTTCGGATAACTTTCATTTTCGGATGAATAGTGAAAATTACTAAATTTTAATTAAAAACAACCTTTTTAATAGAAATAATTAATAGTGATAAATTATTAATTTGTTTGGTTTTAAAGTATATTTATATTATATTTTTACAATTTAATACAATGTTGGTTATTGGATGTAATTTCACATTTAAACCAGACATAAACAACTGTCAATCTTTTGAAAGTTATTATCTCTTAAGAACATGCTATTTGTTTTGACGACGGAAATTAATTTTTAAATTAATTAATGCAACTTATATGTTTTTAATTTGGTAAAATAGACATCATTTTTGAATTAATAATATCAAATATAGCTTAGGCCTAATTTTTGGTATTTTTCTGGAAACTTTCATTTTTTGATGAATAGTGAAACCACTAAGTGGTAGTTAAAAAAATGAATTTTTCATAAAACTTAATTTTACCACTTCTGTGAGTGGAATCTTAAAAATCTGAGAGACACGGTTGATTTAAGTAAGTAAAATGTTGTTCAATGAGATAAAAATAATATTTGGTGAAAAGTAACTTTTTACTTTTATTTACCACGTTTAAAAGTAAATAGGGTAATTACGAGTAAAAATGATATTATTATTATCCAAAAACATGTCCTAATTATATTGGATAAGTTTAATTCGACCAAAAACAATATTAGGAATAATATATGACCATTTAGGCCCACATGTATTAGATTATGACATTTATTATTAATTTATTTAAAGAAGGGTTAAAATAGTTAAAATCAATGTTTAATAAGTAAATAATTTTTAATATGGGGTTATACATAAGATAAATTCAACTATAAATATTCATTGTAAAGCTAAAACTATTTCCTACATAATGGTATTTTATTTTTAATTTTTATATATTAAATAATTTAATTTATTTATGACACAACGATGATGCAGTAATTATCTTATTAATGAAATATTGACATAATTGATGTTATAAATACCCAAATTAATGTAATTTGAGACTTTGTATGAATTACACTAATTTTATAGGTTAATATGACATGTTAGTATTGATTTAATTAACTTGGTTTGAGCTAATAATTTTGTTATGAGTTTCACAAAAATCAATTACTAAATAGTGCCAAAATTGACATAAAATAGTTTTTAAAACAAATATTATATTATTGATTGTTATTTTATTCCTAAAAATCTAAGGTTCAGCCAAATGACTTAGATAAGGTTATATATATTATTAATAAACAACGTGGGGTTCGTTTGGCTTGATATAGAATGTTTATTAACCTTATAGCGTAAGAAAACAAGAAGACACAGTGAAAGTTAAATTATCTAACTTAAAGTTAAATCTAAATGATAAGGTACAAATTGATACCTAAACTTGTCTAAATTCTATTGGATGAGAGGATTTCGACCCCTACCCACCATATCTTCGAGATATATCAATTTGGAGCTATTAAAAACCGAATTTGACTTTATAATAAAATAATATTTTTAGTTATTCCAAAGGTGCCCCTCTTCTCCCTTATAAAAGGGCACCTCCTACCCCTCTTCCTCACACCAATTTTAGCCTTCACACTCGGCCAAACCCTGCCAATTTCTCCTCTACACTTACGTAGAAACATCCTAGAGGTTATTTTCTTCTTCAATGACCTATTTTAGTGCCCTAAAAGGAGGTCTCAAAGAAGCACTTCAAAGAAGAGGTAATCTCTGTTACCGATTCTTTCATCTTTATTTCTTCTTCCACTTCTTCTTCATTAGTTGTTTTATTATTAAGTAATAACATCAGTATCACTCATATAATTATATTTAATTATAAGTATGAAACAACCCTATTTCACCATCTATCCATCCTACGGAAAACGAAATCACCGTGCGTGCGAACGTACGGAATACCGTCTACACGCCGTGGTGTAATCTATTTTCCACCAACACCTTACTTGGATGGGTATAATATTGTACATAATAACTATATATGATTATTGTAAAGTGATATTGATTCTGAAATAGTATACATAAACTCCAATACAATTCCACAATCACGAGAACGATATCATCGCTCGTGCGTACGTACGGACTACCGTCTCCACGACGTGATGAGATTCATTCTCCACATTAACCATTCATGAATGATTATAAAGTATATATAATAAGTAATCATGAAATATATGACATAATAATGATACTGGATTTATGTGTATATATATTTATTCCATCTACTTAATTCCATTCAACTCTATAAGGAAACAAAAACAGCGTTCATACGTACGTACGGCCTACCATCTCCATGAATAGTGTTTTTCTTTCCATTTACTGATCTATTATATATTTTTATATTCTGAATATATATGATATATAAATCATGTTTTATATTCTGAAATTAAGTTACTATGATCTAAGTAATCATATTAATAATTACAAGTCAAAACACAGACGAAAAATGAAACGATTTTACCCAAAACACTCTTTAACATGGAATTTAAAAAACAACGGTTAATATAAATTCATAAGTGAACCATATATGATATCATAATAATGAGTATGATTCTGGAATAAGTCAATTACATTATTTAAATAATTATACAGGAGTTTCGGACACTTACAAAGCAAATCGGACCTAAGGTAAGGGAAATATCACAATCTCATTTTTATCCAAGATTGTTTATACTTTGAAATTTACTGGGGTGTATTTTATCATCCACATCCATGTTTACTCAGTATGTAATATTATTTCCATCCAACTACAATTTTTTAAATCCAATTTTACCCTTCGGTGAGTTTTTAGTAAAAGATATGAAAGGAATCTTTTATCATTTTTCGTACGAGGTACTTTTTGACTTTTCCGACAAAAGTTCGAGAAGAATGTTTTTTTTAACTTATACGGCATGAATGGATTTTTAAAATTTATTTCCAAGAATCATACTTTACAATTTTTCAAGTTTATTTTTAATCAACTTCTCTTAGTTTAAAATTGTATGACATGTTAAGAAAGGAAAAAAAAAATTGAAGTAGAAAGGATATTTTCCTCAGGAATGGAGTTCAAGTGTTTTATAAAAATTATTTTCCATCTAAGATAATAAAAGGGTTCTGTTTTTATCCCTATTATTACATTTGTTTGATTATGTTGTGATGGAATTATTTTTTTTGAATTCCTTTATCTTATATGAATTTTTTTATTATGTCATGTTTTTTAAGAATCCCATTTTTATTACATGGGTTATGCTATGATGTATGGTTTATGGTTTTGTGGCACACATAAGAATGGTATCATTATGAGATGGGTGGGACCTATATCTCCCTCCAATGCATTGGGTGAAGATTTTATATCTCATGAGATAGACATGGCTGGAACGGTAGGTTATACCGGTTCAGTGAAACAAGACTGAAACGAAGAGTGAACTCGGATCAGAAATGGACTTTGTCTACTAAGATAGTCTTCGCAACGAGTCATGACTAATAGAAAATGATTCTCTATTATTATGTGTGTATGACACAAAGTTTCATGTTTTATGTTATGATTATTGGGATTACATTTCACTACTATGATTTATCCAATGTTAAGAAATTATGATCTCTTTTGTATGTTAAGATTTCCAAAAGATATGTTCTTACGAATATGACATGATTGATATTTCTTTTGTTTACCCTTAATGAGAATTTGAGCTCACCCTTATATGTTTTCTTTTCCCTAGGACATAAAGAAAGGATTTAGGTTTAGAAAAAAGAATATCTTTATGGGAGATGTTGATGATCTTTCTCCACGATTAGAAGATTATATTTCGAGTTTCCAAAGACACTAAACTATTACAGCCCTTGTGTGTGTGTTTTTTGTTATGTACTAAATATTCCGCAAAAGTAATGTAATGTCCATGTACGTCAAGCTTCGGGTCTCTAGAGTTGGTATTAGAGGAAAAGTATAGTCAACCATTGGAAACTAGGATGCGAAATCGTTAGTGAGATCCCTAGAGATATTTCTAAGGTATGTCTAGGGATGTCCCTAAGGATAAGTATACGTATAGGATATAGTCCTAGAACTATGGTAACAATATTATATTAAACCAAAGATGTTAGATATTGAAGTTACCCCCCTTTATTATGATTTTTGCCTCTCACACTATTCTTTTTGGGTTTTAGAAAATGGCTGGAAACAAGATAATTCATGATAATGGAGGATATGATGGACAATGGACTGATATTATTCATGAGCAACCAAATTAAATGGGATTTGGAAGTCCAAACATCATTATTATGTCAAATCAGCAATCTCATTATATGATCAATAAAGTAAAATTTGGTCAGTTTCCGGACTCGGCTAATAAGAGAATGATGGAGTTTCATGAGGATTATAGAGGAAAGAATGTTCAATTCCCCCTATGTAAATCATGTGGGAAGAGGCATCAAGGATAATGTTTCAATGAAACTGGAAGATGCTTTGGGTGTGGAAAAGAAGGACACAAAACCAGTAAGTGCAAAGGAAAAGATTCAGTTAACACCAGGGATGAGGATAATGGTATTGCTACGACATCAACAATGGTTAAATTTTTTTAATGTGGAATGTACGGGAATTATGCAAACCAATGCCCTAAGGGAAAGTCTCATGAAGAGAATCAGTATGGTCGTATGGGTAGTATTTATGTGGATGATGATGAATAGACTACAAATGATATGTGAGATGAAAAATTTTTTGAAGCTCTGTCAATGGTTTAAGAATGTAGTGGAATGATTACATGCTTATCATGTGATATGTTGTATAAGTAATCTCATGGTACTATGGAATAAAGAGACATCTAAGGATTGTTACACTGTTGTCTTTCCTTGAGTTTTGAAAGTGTATGATTAATGTTACCAATATCCTTGAAAGGTTATTCAGATATTTTTGTAATGTATATGATATGCACATAATGAAGGGATAAAGAGAAAATAAATGTTTGATAGTATTCATGAGCTCATGACTGATATAAGGAGAAGGTTATATCATGGTTTGAGTATATAGAATTTTTGGAATTTGGTGTGTGGAAAGAGTTAACTTTTGACAGCATTCATGTTTTCACTAAGGTTTAATGGGTATTCATTTTTCAAGAGAATTAATCATTAAGGTATTCACATGATTGGAATGTGATCAAAAAGATGAATGGGGGATAAATGATGGTATTCACATGCTTGGTTGACGACATTTCAAGTAATCATTTTCTTTATACTATGAGCTTGGACCGAAGTATTTTAGATAAGCCTAAAGAATGGAATGGATTTTGTTAACCATAAGTTAGTATTGTTTAAGGATAGAAATTTTTTTGATATTACATATGTGATGTTATAGTAATGTAGTATTAGAAAAAGGACAACCTGTAGGACTGGAGACATCCCATCACGTCGGACAAGGCTATGGGAATCGAACCCACAACCGAAGTGCGACTGGCCTTTATCGCCTACCACTGGCCTACATGAATTCCCTTCTTAGTAGAAACTAGTTTTATTATATTAAGCAGTATGATATATGAAGTATAAGTCCATTTTAGGAACTATATATGATTAATCTCACTATAGATGGACTTATGTATTTTTTGATAACTTTTCTAACCTTTTGTTTGAGACAGATGGAATCACCAATCATTCTATCACATGATCTGCTAACACATCACGAATGACAAATTCAACTTCATTTCTTTAAGAGATGAAGTGGAAATTGTCCAAAGAACGAAAAATGGTGAGACTATACCAAAATCACGAAAGTATTTCTTCTAATTTCAATTTCATCAACTATAGGGAAATGATCTTGAAAACCAAAAATTTTGTCCTAGTTCTCTTATATCAGATGAATCATACGGTACCTTAGATCGTCACAAATTTATGGCTTTGTGATTGCTGGCTTTTCCATAGCCATGTTCTCTACCACTCTCCATCAGAACATGATGGTTAGATTTCTCTTCCATATCCATATTTTCACCTATGTTGAAACCGAGTGATTAGTTTATTTGGGTAACCGTTACGTTTCATACTTTTGTTTTTAAAGATTTGTTTTGGTATTCCTTTTTACAATGTGGGTTTCTATTAAAGAAAATTTCGAATAGTAAACCATTTATAACCCCGACGAATTTCGAGGGTGAAATTTATTTTAAGGGGGGTAGAATGTAACACCCCTAGATTTTATGAAAAATATTCTTTTTAATTTCATTAATGTCTTGTGTTGTATACTACACCAAAAGGAGTTGCAAAACACGCATCCTTGACTTGCCTTGCATTACACGCAATCGCGACCTTCCTCGATAGCATGTGTAGTACGCAATACCGAGTTTCACCAAACAACGATATGCTATTAAAATATTATTAAAACTAGCCGTTATGAATAGTAATAACCACTTTTTGAAATTTTGTAAATTTTATCATTCAAAATGGACTTCATTTCTAGATTCAGAATATTGAAATTATCTTAGGGTGAAATTTTGGTACTTTTCGGATAACTTTCATTTTATGATGAATAGTGAAAATTACTAAATTTTAATTAAAAACAAAATTTTTAAAATAAATAATTAATATTGATAAATTATTAATTTTTTTGGTTTTAAAATATATTTAGAATATATTTTTACAATTTAATACAATTTTGGTTATTGGATGTAATTTCACATTTAAACCAGACATAAACAACTGTCAATCTTTTGATAGATATTATATCTTAAGAACACGCTATTTGTTTTGATGACAGGAATTAATTTTTAAATTAATTAATGCAACTGATATGTTTTGAATTTGGTAAAATAGAAATCATTTTTTAATTCATAATATCAAATATAGCTTAGGCCTAATCTTTGGTATTTTTATGGAAACGTTCATTTTTTGATGAATAGTGAAACCACTAATTGGTAGTTAAAAAATGATTTTTTCATAATACATAATATTACCACATCTGTGAGTGGAATTTCAAAAATCCGAGAGACACTGTTGATGTCAGTAAGTAAAATGTGGTTCAATGAGATGAAAATAATTTTTGGTGAATAGTAACTTTTTACTTTTATTTACCACGATTAAAAGTAAATAGAGTAATTACAGGTTAAAATTATATTATTATTACCCTAACACATGTCCTAATTCTATTGGATAAGTTTATTTCGACCAAAAACAATATTAGGAATAAAATATGACCATTTAGGCCCACTTGGATTAGAATAGGACATTTATTATTAATTTATTTAAAGAAGGGTTAAAATAGTTAAAATAAAAGTTTAAAAAGTAAGTAATTTTTAATATGGGGTTATACATTAGATAAATTTGACTATAAATATTCATTAGAAATATAAAAATAATTCCTATATAATGGTATTTTTTTGTAATTTTTAGACATTAAATAATTTAATTTATTTGTGACACAACGATGATGCATTAATTATCTTATTATTGAAATATTGACATAATTGATGTTATAAATACCCAAATAAATGTAATATGATATTTTTTATGAATTAAACTAATTTTATAGTTTAATATGACCTGTAATTATTGATTTAATTAACTTGGTTCGAGCTAATCATTCTGTTATGATTTTCACAAAAATCAATTACTAAATAGTGTCAAAATTGACATAAAATAGTTTTTAAAACAAATATTATATTATTGATTGTTATTTTATTCCTAAAAATCTAAGTTTTGGGCAAATGACATATATAAGGTTATATATATTAATAATAAACAACTTGGGGTTCGTTTGGCTTGATATAGTAAGTGTATTAACCTTATAGTGTAAGAAAAAAAGAAGACACAGTGAAAGTTAAATTATCTAACTTAAAGTTAAATCTAAATTATAAGGTTAAAATTGATACCTAAACTTGTCGAAATTCTATTGGATGAGAGTATTTTGACCCCTACACACCTTATCTTCGAGATATATCAATTTGAAGCTATTGAAAACCAAATTTGACTTTATAATAAAATAATAGTTTTAGTTATTCCAAAGGTGCCCCTCTCCTCCCTTATAAAAGGGAACCTCCTCCCCCTCTTCCTCACACCACGTTGAGCCTTCATTCTCGGCCAACCCCTTCCCATTTCTCCACTTCACTTCCCTAGAAACATCCTAGAGTTTCTGGTCTTCTTCAAAGACCTATTTTAGTTCCCTAAATGGAGGTCTCAAAGAAGCACTTCAAAGAAGAGGTAATGTCTGTTACCTATTCTTTCATCTTTATTTCTTCATCCACTTCTTCATCTTTATTTGTATTATTATGAAGTAATAACATCAGTATCACTCATATACTGATATGTTATTATATGTATGAAACAACCCTATTTCACAATCTATCCATCCTACGGAAAATGAAATCACCGCGCGTGCGTACGTACGGAATACCATCTCCACGTCGTGGTGTAATCTATTTTCCACCACCACCTTACTTGGATGGGTATAATGGTGTAAATAATAACTATATATTATTATTGTAATTTGATATTTATTCTGAAATAGTATACATACACTCTAATACAATTCCACGATCATGATAATGATATCATTGCTCATGCGTACGTACGGACTACCGTTTCCACGACGTGATGAGATTCATTCTCCACGTTAACCATTCATTAATGATTATAAAGAATATATAATAAGTAATTGTAACACCCCAAGATTTTATAGTGTGTTATTTCTTCAAAATAATTCAATAACTTTCACTACACGCAACACCAAGTTCAATCGCACCATGACTTACCAAACAGGCTGTTCAAAAGAGGTTATGAATAGTGTTAACTAAATTTTAAACTTTATATAATCCTTATAATTTTAGAATCCATATTATGAGTTTCTTAGACATAATGTAAGAACAAATTCATTTTCGATATTGCACTTTTACCAAATTTTAATAGTGAACCCTTTTTAGATACAATATTTTAAACCTTTTGACTAAATGGGGACATCAAAAAATTTAAAATAAAACATTCCAAGCTTCCACGGTATGCTTTCCTTTGAATAAAACTGTAGCGTGTGTTGTACGCAACTTCGAGTTTTAACACACACCACAACCGATCAAACTAGCCGTTATGAATAGTAATACTTAATTTTTGAAATTATATATATTTTATATTTCAAAATGGACTTCATTTTTGGATTCGGAATATCAAATTTAGCCTAAGGTTAAATTTTGGTACTTTTCGGATAACTTTCATATTTTGATGAATAGTAAAAATTACTAAATTTTAATTAAAAACAACTTTTTTAATCAAAATAATTAATAGTGATAAATTATGAATTTTAGTGGTTTTAAAGTATATTTAGAATATATTTTTACCATTTAATATAATTTTGGTCATTGGACATAATTTTACAATTAAACCGAACATAAACAAGTGTCAATCTTTTGATAGTTATTATCTCTTAAAAACACGCTTTTTGTTTTGAAAGCGGGAATTAATTTTAAATTAATTTCTGCCACTTCTGTGTTTTGAATTTAGAAAAATGGATTCCATATTTGGAATCAGGATGTTCAAATTGTGTAAATAGGTAACTTTTATTTTTAGACATTTTGAATAATTACTGGGGTAAATATTTTATTTACCATGGTTAAGGGTAAATCCGGTAAATAAGGGTTAAAAAAATAATATTATAATAATACTAAATTACCCTAAAACGTGTCTTAACCCTATTGGTTGATACATGGTCGACCATGGGCATCTTTGGGTCTGTTTTGGGACCCCATGGATCCACTTGTAAGTGATAATGACACATTATATTAATAAAGTTAAAATAAAAATAAAAATGGCATAAGCTTACATCTTTTAGAAGAACAATTTTTACATAGGGTTATACATGTTGGATTTTAGATTATAAATATTCATTAGAAAGCTAAAAAGATTTCCTACATAATGATATTTTATTTATAATTTTTAGACATCAAATAATTTAAATTATTAATGACACAATAATGATGCAACGTTTACCTCATTAATAAATCATTTAAATAAATAAGATTATAATGATTAAAATATTATATAAAACCTGTCAAATTCTTATTGGTTGATGTTATTTAGAATATGAGTCATCTTACCTTCGACCTCAATGATTTTTGGACCATTATAAACCGAATACAAATATATTATAAAGTAATACTTTCACACTTTCCTAAAGAGCCCCTCCTCTCCCTTATAAAAGTAGACCACTTCTACTCATTCCTCACACCTCTCAAGCCACTTGGCTAGTCAAAACTCTGCCCAACTAAGCTCCCCACATCCCTCTCCTCCTCCTTGAAGCTTCCCCTTAGGCAGAAAGCATTTCAAGAAGTCCTTTGGTTCCAACCAAAGTGAGTTACCTAAATTAAAGGTAACAATTTCTCTTAAAGTATTTTCATTTATTTTGATTCGCCAACCCCCAAAATCTTTTTATTTCCCTTCTTTTGTAACAACAACAGTATCCTCAATATACTAGTATGTTGTTATAAGAAGGATTAAAACTACACATTCACACAACTCCATCTAATGGATGATGAACATAATGTTTCTGTGGATGGCAAACTAACGCCTCACGAAACGATGATTGTTCAAATACATCTTACCGCCTCTCATGGTGGACATTAGGATGGCACTGTAATTAAATATGATATTAATGATATATATTTTATATATAAGCTTCTGAAATTCCATTTTATTTCATACCATTATTCGTTTCATGTTGTATATACATACGATAATTTCATTTGAGGTAGTGCGGACTACCGCCCCCTTAAAATGATATGACTCGTTCATACCACACATGGAACGTATAAAGGATGGTGTAAATGAACTTAAGTAACATATATAAAATATTATACTATACTGGAATAGTAATATACCTATGTATAATTTGGATTCGATTCTTTTAAAATAAAAATTAAATGGAAGTAGCGTTCGTGCGTACGTACGGACTACCGTCTCCACGAACGCGATGAGATTCATTCTCCATCGTATCCATTCAAGTATAATTATCATTTGATGATTTAAAAATGATGTTTAAGAACTTGATACCATTCTGGATATGAATAATATACATCCCATTAATAACGAATATGTCTCACATAACAAAAAATATAAAGTAAAATGAACCCGTTAACACCCGAAATGACGATAATTCTAAAATATTATTAACAAATCAATGATAAAAGATCATATATGATATAATATTAAAGTAAATGATTCTTTTATTATTCAATAACAATTATTTCACCATTATACAGGAGGTAAACCTACCATCGACCAAGGAAAAAGTACAATGTAAGGGTTTTCTTATCTCACTTTTAATTCCGTGAGAATTCCATTGATCACCACTTAATTATTGCATGTGGTGTATGTGTACTGCCCATGATCGTATTCATTGTGTAATATACTTTAATTTATGGGTATTTACATCATCATGGTATGATACTTCTTTCATGGGTGTATGTTTCGTAAGTTACCTAATCGATAAGGGAATTTGAGATTTCAATTTCCACTCATTTGGCTTTACACATATTTCATTGATTATATTACCCCAAGATTATGTGTGGAATCACTATTCATTTGATTATGTCATAATTTCCACTCCCTTTACTGTGGATAGAAGTTTGGTACACATAATCACTCCATTGGTAATTCTCAAGTCATTGATATGAATTTGATAAGAGTAATTTTAACTCATTCTCCATTTGTTGAGTTAAACATCCAATTTGTTGGTATTGTTTTTACAAGAATATGTGTGAATGTCCTTTGATTGTTTTACACTGAATATCCAATCATATTTAGTGTATTTATATTTGTCACACATAATTATGTCATTGATTTATCCTTAACCTAAGGATACAGCCTTTTTGAGAAATTTCATCTCAATTTACATTCCATTGAGACTTCTTTGATGATATACACCAAATCACTTTTATGTGGTGTATATAATGTACTTTGACATAGTATATCATGAATTCCTTTATTCTCATGATATTACAATGTTTTGATTACCTCAATTATTTGTATTCAAGTGTCTCTCTTTTGGTTAGAAACTCTAACCAAAATACCATTTTAAAATGTTTTAAAGAATTATTCTTCGAAATCATGCTCATTAATGTCCATATTTTAAAAATGGTTTTAAGGATTTATTTATATGGACATTAAAGTTTTAAAATTAAAACCCCTTTTAAAAGTTTCAAAGTGGTATGGGACACTTTGATTCAAAAATATACTTTTAAATGGCTTCTTGACAAATAGTGTGACTTTTAAATGTTTTCAAGAAAAGGGGGATATTTCTCTCAAATAGTTTTGATGATTATTTTCATCTATGTCAACATCCTTCATTATTATTGATTGAGGTTAATGTGATACAATACAATCTTCCATATTATATCGAATGAATTATGTTTGACTGTGGATGTGCTATTTTTATACCATTCATGGTTTGTGGTGAAAGTATTGACATTTCGTATGCTAGTTTAATACGAATGTTTACGTTATGTTTAAACCTTTTCATATGGGAATGCATTGGACTTAATAAGTGACGGGTGGAGCCCGCTATAGCTCCTCGATGCATCGGTAGGTCTCATGAGACAAACTAGTGTCTTGGCACAAGGCCTTGGCAAAATCTTATTTGTAGTCTTGGCACGAGGCCTTGGCTATGTGGTTATGATAGTCTGGCATTATGAATTCCATCATTATGAAAGTGGTTATTGATATTGCATGTGATCATTCGACTAGTAGAATATCCATGTGAGTAAGTAAATGGCATTATTTCATTTTACCTTTGCCATTTTATGCTGAAGTTCAAGTTTAAAAGGCTTTTGTTTTAGTTATAAATTGCCTTAAGTGATTATGCTTATTTATGAAAGCTTCTGCTATAATGTTATCCTTACTGAGAATCCGAGCTCACCCCTTTCAATGTTTTATTTTTTCCAGGATTATGAAGAAGTAATTTATGAATGACCTGCAGGGATAGTATGAGGGGATATGAAGACAAGATGTTTTTTTTATGATATAATGTAAAAATTTATGGATGTATCTAGTTATTCCAAGGATACTAAACTAATCGGTCTTTCGAGACTTGATCTTTCTCATGATCATGCCAATGTTATGTAATTAATGCACCGACTCTGGGTAGCTGGGGTCGGGGCGTTACAGTTGGTATCAGAGGAAGTTTAGTACAAACCTTGGTAGCTAGATTTAGATAAACTCTGATTAGAGCACGTAGACCTAAGATGAACTTTGAGGATTAGTATAAAAGAACTTCCTAGAATTTTGGTATTGTAGAGATTTTGTGAGTGTTCCGAGCAATACATCCCTGTCTGGATACGAGCAGGTAGAGGCGGCTCTGGCACAGATGTACCTAGGGGTAAAACCCGAAAACACCGCTTTGAGCTAGACTCGAACGGGAACTGGTGCACGACAATGGGCCTTGCTGCACTCTTGGTTACGACACTCCCGGGGGATATGCTTAGGATAATTTACATTTTCTTTACAAACCGATTTAAGTAATATATACATAAGATGAGAGTAAATGACCTTGGTTAATCCTAATATGTTTCAAATTGAGAATATGGTGACATTTTAATCTCTAAATGATTTTACGACTACTATTACTCACACAATGCTTTCTGGTTTTAGTCAATGGCTGGATTCCAAGGAAGTCATAGTGACTTTGAGAATGATGTACAAGTTGGGAACAGTGGTGGCAATGAGCAACAAAATGGAATGTTGATAGGCGTAAAAGATATCGTCTTTATGCCAAATCAGTTTTCCAAAAATATGATCAACAACATATATATTAACCAACTCCCAGACTCAACAAGGAAGAGAAAGGTGATAAATGATAAGATCTCCAGCAATGGAGACCATGGAGAAAAGAAACCTCAATTTTCATCATGCAGGAATTGTGGAAAGAGACACCCAGGAAAGTGTCTCAATGGGACAACGAAATGTTTTACGTGCGGGAAGGAAGGACATAAAGTGAAGAATTGCCGAAGAAAAATGAAGAGTACTATGGAAGAAGATAAAAATGGTCCCAAGAGTCCATTTACAGTCATTTGCCGTAAATGTAGGGGACCTGGCCATTACCCGAGTGAATGTCCTATTCTATAGGATATTTTCTTGGTCAAAGAAGAAGCTATGTGGAAATAAATGGTTGGAGAAAAATTATCACTACTTGTTGATGGGTTTACATTGGAATAATTTTCTCTTGTATTTGTAACCCCGCAGTTTTCCATGTGAGAATGATATTTGAGGAAGAATTGTCTCTTCTCTTGTGGATATAGGTATAAATAACCATTTGGTTTTATATGATCATTGGGGTTTGAGAAAATGATAAGTTATTATAATTTGGGATGAAAATGCAAATTATGATATAACATTTGTGGTTAAATTATGTTATTTTTAGGAATCTATCTCATTTTGGTAATATTATAAAATATAGTTTTGAAAAAGGACAACACGTAGACCGTGTGACAACCCGTCGCGTCGGACAAAGCTGTGGGAATCGAACCCACAACCAAAGTGCGATTGGGATTTATCGCCTACCACTGGACTACGTGAAGTCCCTGGTTAGTATGACTATTTTTTTTTGTTAAATGATTTTATTGATCAATAATAAGATGCTTTGGGTTCTTATGTCTTATCAAATGAATACCCTTGGTATAGGAAAATGATTTGTTGATTAAGTGATAAATGTTATTTTGGAAGATGTTCATTTTGTTAGGAACACTATATGCCCAAGGAAAATAGAATACAATGAGGTTTCATTTGTAGAGTAATGGTGGATTTTTATCTACATTTTTATTGTTTATTTATAGTGATTTGGGTTATTTATGGAAATGATTAACCTATAACAGAGAATATGTGATGATGTTGATTACATTTAAGTATGTGACTTTAAGAGTATTTGATGTAATTTGGAGATACAATGTAACATAAGAGACTACATAATCAAATTCTTCTATGTTTTGGGTTTCAATATTAGTTTGGATTATATTAAAGGATTTTAAGGACAATTGGTTATTGAATGGTATCTATTTAACTTTGGGGTATTGTTGGTTTAATTTTAGAAATTAAGATTAGTGCATATTTATCTCAATGAATATCCTTTTGGGGGATCATTAGATCATTCACTAACCATTTTGGTTTTGATTAATCTTCAAAGACAATGTAAATATATGGTTTATCCTGCATGGATCATGTGATTCTATAGAAGTTTATTCTAGCTCTCCCAGTGTGACCAAGTCTTCTTGAATACTCATCATTTAAAAAAAAATTGAGTTAGTGGTGGAAATTTATTAAAGAATGAAAATCTACTTAAAATTTAAGTATATCTCATAATGTTCTTAGTCAATATCATAAATGAATTCCTCTTCCTTATGTAATGTAACTTTAAAAAAAATGTTGTCCTAGATGGTACCTTAAATCATCACTAATTTATAGCTTTGGGATTGTTGGCCTATTCATAGCCATGTTCTCTACCACTCTCCATCAGATAATTGATGGTTAGATTTCTCCTCCATATCCATATTTTCCTACATGGAACCCTAGTATGTGTTAATTTCGGTAATATTCATACTTTCCACTCTTTATTTTAAATAGAGGCCTCATTAATTCATTTTTCGATGTGGGATTTCAACTAAGATATTTTGAAATGTCAAAAATGTGTGATCCCAATACCCTATATTTTGTTGAACCGATGGTACTTCAAATCATCATAGATTGATGAGTTTAAGGACCTCAATTTTATACATGTTTGTGATTGATGACCTCAACCACTACCTATAAATATTTACGTTTTTCCTCCAATTATATGTCTCTAATTGCCACCAATGTTCTCCTAATCGAGATCATAATTTGGTGGTGACCCTTTCATTTCTCTTTTCCTCATATTAAGACTAAATTTTAGTAAACCAATTTCCGATGTGGGTTTTCCCACAAATATATTTTCTATTTTCAACCTTTTATTTTTGAAGAACAATTTCAAATTGCGAGGACGCAATTTATTGAAGGAGGGGAGAATGTAACACCCCAAGATTTTATAGTGTGTTATTTCTTCAAAATAATTCAATAACTTTCACTACACGCAACACCAAGTTCAATCGCACCATGAATTACCAAACAGGCTGTTCAAAAGAGGTTATGAATAGTGTTAACTAAATTTTAAACTTTATATAATCCTTATAATTTTAGAATCCATATTATGAGTTTCTTAGACATAATGTAAGAACAAATTCATTTTCGATATTGCACTTTTACCAAATTTTAATAGTGAACCCTTTTTAGATACAATATTTTAAACCTTTTGACTAAATGGGGACATCAAAAAATTTAAAATAAAACATTCCAAGCTTCCACGGTATGCTTTCCTTTGAATAAAACAGTAGCGTGTGTTGTACGCAACTTCGAGTTTTAACACACACCACAACCGATCAAACTAGCCGTTATGAATAGTAATACTTAATTTTTGAAATTATATATATTTTATATTTCAAAATGGACTTCATTTTTGGATTCGGAATATCAAATTTAGCCTAAGGTTAAATTTTGGTACTTTTCGGATAACTTTCATATTTTGATGAATAGTAAAAATTACTAAATTTTAATTAAAAACAACTTTTTTAATCAAAATAATTAATAGTGATAAATTATGAATTTTAGTGGTTTTAAAGTATATTTAGAATATATTTTTACCATTTAATATAATTTTGGTCATTGGACATAATTTTACAATTAAACCGAACATAAACAAGTGTCAATCTTTTGATAGTTATTATCTCTTAAAAACACGCTTTTTGTTTTGAAAGCGGGAATTAATTTTAAATTAATTTCTGCCACTTCTGTGTTTTGAATTTAGAAAAATGGATTCCATATTTGGAATCAGGATGTTCAAATTGTGTAAATAGGTAACTTTTATTTTTAGACATTTTGAATAATTACTGCGGTAAATATTTTATTTACCATGGTTAAGGGTAAATCCGGTAAATAAGGGTTAAAAAAATAATATTATAATAATACTAAATTACCCTAAAACGTGTCTTAACCCTATTGGTTGATACATGGTCGACCATGGGCATCTTTGGGTCTGTTTTGGGACCCCATGGATCCACTTGTAAGTGATAATGACACATTATATTAATAAAGTTAAAATAAAAATAAAAATGGCATAAGCTTACATCTTTTAGAAGAACAATTTTTACATAGGGTTATACATGTTGGATTTTAGATTATAAATATTCATTAGAAAGATAAAAAGATTTCCTACATAATGATATTTTATTTATAATTTTTAGACATCAAATAATTTAAATTATTAATGACACAATAATGATGCAACGTTTACCTCATTAATAAATCATTTAAATAAATAAGATTATAATGATTAAAATATTATCTAAAACCTGTCAAATTCTTATTGGTTGATGTTATTTAGAATATTAGTCATCTTATCTTCGACCTCAATGATTTTTGGACCATTATAAACCGAATACAAATATATTATAAAGTAATACTTTCACACTTTCCTAAAGAGCCCCTCCTCTCCCTTATAAAAGGAGACCACTTCTACTCATTCCTCACACCTCTCAAGCAACTTGGCTAGTCAAATCTCTGCCCAACTAAGCTCCCCACATCCCTCTCCTCCTCCTTGAAGCTTCCCCTTAGGCAGAAAGCCTTTCAAGAATTCCTTTGGTTCCAACCAAAGTGAGTTACCTAAATTAAAGGTAACAATTTCTCTTAAAGTATTTTCATTTATTTTGATTCTCCAACCCCCAAAATCTTTTTATTTCCCTTCTTTTGTAACAACAACAGTATCCTCAATATACTAGTATGTTGTTATAAGAAGGATTAAAACCACACATTCACACAACTCCATCTAATGGATGATGAACATAATGTTTCTGTGGATGGCAAACTAACGCCTCACGAAACGATGATTGTTCAAATACATCTTACCGCCTCTCATGGTGGCCATTAGGATGGCACTGTAATTAAATATGATATTAATGATATATATTTTATATATAAGCTTCTGAAATTCCATTTTATTTCATACCATTATTCGTTTCATGTTGTATATACATACGATAATTTCATTTGAGGAAGTGCGGACTACCGCCCCCTTAAAATGATATGACTCGTTCATACCACACATGGAACGTATAAAGGATGGTGTAAATGAACTTAAGTAACATATATAAAATATTATACTATACTGGAATAGTAATATACCTATGTATAATTTGGATTCTATTCTTTTAAAATAAAAATTAAATGGAAGTAGCGTTCGTGCGTACGTACGGACTACCGTCTCCACGAACGCGATGAGATTCATTCTCCATCGTATCCATTCAAGTATAATTATCATTTGATGATTTAAAAATGATGTTTAAGAACTTGATACCATTCTGGATATGAATAATATACATCCCATTAATAACGAATATGTCTCACATAACAAAGAATATAAAGTAAAATGAACCCGTTAACACCCGAAATGACGATAATTCTAAAATATTATTAACAAATCAATGACAAAAGATCATATATGATATAATATTAAAGTAAATGATTCTTTTATTATTCAATAACAATTATTTCACCATTATACAGGAGGTAAACCTACCATCGACCAAGGAAAAAGTACAATGTAAGGGTTTTCTTATCTCAGTTTTAATTCCGTGAGAATTCCATTGATCACCACTTAATTATTGCATGTGGTGTATGTGTACTGCCCATGATCGTATTCATTGTGTAATATACTTTAATTTATGGGTATTTACATCATCATGGTATGATACTTCTTTCATGGGTGTATGTTTCGTATGTTACCTAATCGATAAGGGAATTTGAGATTTCAATTTCCACTCATTTGGCTTTACACATATTTCATTGATTATATTACCCCAAGATTATGTGTGGAATCACTATTCATTTGATTATGTCATAATTTCCACTCCCTTTACTGTGGATAGAAGTTTGGTACACATAATCACTCCATTGGTAATTCTCAAGTCATTGATATGAATTTGATAAGAGTAATTTTAACTCATTCTCCATTTGTTGAGTTAAACATCCAATTTGTTGGTATTGTTTTTACAAGAATATGTGTGAATGTCCTTTGATTGTTTTACACTGAATATCCAATCATATTTAGTGTATTTATATTTTTCACACATAATTATGTCATTGATTTATCCTTAACCTAAGGATACAGCCTTTTTGAGAAATTTCATCTCAATTTACATTCCATTGAGACTTCTTTGATGATATACACCAAATCACTTTTATGTGGTGTATATAATGTACTTTGACATAGTATATCATGAATTCCTTTATTCTCATGATATTACAATGTTTTGATTACCTCAATTATTTGTATACAAGTGTCTCTCTTTTGGTTAGAAACTCTAACCAAAATACCATTTTAAAATGTTTTAAAGAATTATTCTTCGAAATCATGCTCATTAATGTCAATATTTTAAAAATGGATTTAAGGATTTATTTATATGGACATTAAAGTTTTAAAATTAAAACCCCTTTTAAAAGTTTCAAAGTGGTATGGGACACTTTGATTCAAAAATATACTTTTAAATGGCTTCTTGACAAATAGTGTGACTTTTAAATGTTTTCAAGAAAAGGGGGATATTTCTCTCAAATAGTTTTGATGATTATTTTCATCTATGTCAACATCCTTCATTATTATTGATTGAGGTTAATGTGATACAATACAATCTTCCATATTATATCGAATGAATTATGTTTGACTGTGGATGTGCTATTTTTATACCATTCATGGTTTGTGGTGAAAGTATTGACATTTCGTATGCTAGTTTAATACGAATGTTTACGTTATGTTTAAACCTTTTCATATGGGAATGCATTGGACCTAATAAGTGACGGGTGGAGCCCGCTATAGCTCCTCGATGCATCGGTAGGTCTCATGAGACAAACTAGTGTCTTGGCACAAGGCCTTGGCAAAATCTTATTTGTAGTCTTGGCACGAGGCCTTGGCTATGTGGTTATGATAGTCTGGCATTATGCATTCCATCATTATGAAAGTGGTTATTGATATTGCATGTGATCATTCGACTAGTAGAATATCCATGTGAGTAAGTAAATGGCATTATTTCATTTTACCTTTGCCATTTTATGCTGAAGTTCAAGTTTAAAAGGCTTTTGTTTTAGTTATAAATTGCCTTAAGTGTTTATGCTTATTTATGAAAGCTTCTGCTATAATGTTATCCTTACTGAGCATCCGAGCTCACCCCTTTCAATGTTTTATTTTTTCCAGGATTATGAAGAAGTAATTTATGAATGACCTGCAGGGATAGTATGAGGGGATATGAAGACAAGATGTTTTTTTTATGATATAATGTAAAAATTTATGGATGTATCTAGTTATTCCAAGGATACTAAACTAATCGGTCTTTCGAGACTTGATCTTTCTCATGATCATGCCAATGTTATGTAATTAATGCACCGACTCTGGGTAGCTGGGGTCGGGGCGTTACAGTAATCATGAAATATATGATATAATAATGATACTGGATTTATGTGTATATATATGTATGCCATCTACTTAATTCCATTAAACTCAATAAGGAAACGAAAACAGTGTTCATGTGTACGTACGACCTACCGTCTCCATGAACGTTGTATTTCTTTCCATTTACTGATCTATTATATATATATGTATATTATGAATATATATTATATATAAATAATTTTTTATATTCTGAAATTAAGTAATCAAGATCTATGTAATCATATGAAAAATTACAAGTCAAAACACGGACGAAAAATGAAACGATTTTACACAAAACACTCTTTAACATGGAATTTACAAAAGATCAGTTAATATAAATTCATAAGTGAACCATTTATGATATCATAATAATGAGTATCATTCTGGAATAAGTCAATGACATTATTTAAATCATTATACAGGAGGTTCGTACACTTACAATGCAAATCAGATCAAAGGTAAGGGAAATATCACAATCTCATTTTTATCCAAGATTTTTTATACTTTGAAATTTACTGGGGTGTATTATATCATCCACATCCATGTTTCCTCAGTATGTAATATTATTCCCAACCACCTACAATTTTTTAAATCCAATTTTACCCTTCGGTGATATTTTAGTAAAAGATATGAAAGGAATATTTTGTCGTTTTTCGTACGTGGTACTTTTTGACTTTTTCGACAAAAGTTTGAGAAGAATGTTTTTTAACTTATATGGCATGAATGGATTTTTAAACATTATTTCCTAGAATATTCCTTTACAAGTTTTAAATTTTATTTTTAATCAACTTCTTTTAGTTTAAAATTGTATGACATGTTAAGAAAGGAAATCTGTTTTGCAAGTAGAAAGGATATTTTCCTCAAGAATGGAGTTTAAGTGTTTTATCAAAATTATTTTCCATCTAAGATAATAAAAGGGTTCTGTTTTTATCCCTATTATTACATTGATTTGATTATTTTGTGATGGAATTATTATTTTTAATTCCTTTCTCTTATATGAATTGTTTTATGATGTCATGTTGTTTAAGAATCCCATTATTATTACATGGGTTATGCTATGATGTATGGTTTATGATTTTGTGGCACACAAAAGAATGGTATCATTATAAGATGGGTGGGAACTATATCTCTCTCCAATAAATTGGGTAAAGATTTTATATCTCATGAGATAGATATGTCTGGAATGTTAGGTTATACTGGTTCAGTGAAACAGGACTGAAACGAGGAGTGAACTCAGTTCAGAAAGGGACTTTATCCACTAAGATAGACTTGGGAATGAGTCTTGACTAATAGGAAATGATTCTCTATGATTATGTGTGTATGCCACAAAGTTTCAGGTTTTATGTTATGATTATTGGGATTACATTTCACTACTATGATTTATCCCATGTTATGAAATTATGATCTCTTTTACAGGTTATGATTTCCAAAAGATATGTTCTTATGAATATGACGTGATTGATATTTCGTTGGTTTAACCTTACTGAGCATTTGAGCTCACCCTTTTATGTTTTCTTTTCCCGAGGACATAAAGAAAGGATTTAGGTTTAGAAAAAAATAAGATCTTTATGGGAGATGTTTAAGATCTTTCACCACGATTAGAAGATTATATTCCTAGTTTCCAAAGACACTAAACTATTACGGTCCTTGTGTGTGTGTTTTTTGTTATGTATTAAGTATTCCGAAAAAGTAATGTACTCTCCATCTACGTCAATATTCGGGTCTCTACAACACCCCTGTTAAATAAAGAATATGAAATTTTTATATTTATACCTATTTTTGAATAAAATGTTAATATTAATTTAAAGGGAAGTCTATGCTCGATGGCTTACCCAATACACAACAATGAGTTCCTTTGAAATCTTACATTGCACTCTAATAATAAAATAATTTTATTTTAAATGGTAGTTAACACCTAGCCATTGTAATGACGGGAATGAATAGAACTAACCAAAAAATGATTATATATGTTTTTCAAATATTTTTACTTTTTACAATAAATGTTGGAGGATTAAAATTGTAAATGAATCCAACTTTAAGAATAAACATTCTAATATTCCTTAAAAGGTCGATTAACTGCCTTTTGATGGCGAACCTCTTTTAAATAAACTTTTTAAAAAAATTATGTGTTATATTTGAGAAAATAAAATTCTTCTTTAAAATTATGACATCATAATTTACATTGTGTAAATTTTTGGTATTTTTACGATAAAGTTCATTTTTGAGGAATTAGTGAAAAATGTTGTATTTTTATTCAAAACCTCTTTTTAATCTAATTTATTTATATGAATAGATCATCTTTTTAATTTGTTTTAAAGTGAAAATAGAATATATTGTTACCATTTAATACAATGGTGGTCATGGGAATTAATTTCACTTTGAAATGGGCATAAACTAGTGTCAATATTTTGATATATATTGTTTCATAAAAACACGCTATTTGTTCTGACTACAGAAATTAATTATTAAATTAATTAACGTAACTTATATGTTTTGAATTTTTTAAAATAGACATCATTTATGAATTCAGAATATCAAATATATCTTAGAGTGAATTTTTGGTATTCTTCTGAAAAACTTCAATCTTTGATGAATAGTGAAACCACTAAGTGGTAGTTTAAAAAATGATTTTTCGTTTAAATGAAACTTTACCACTTGATTTTAATTTCAAAAATCCAACATACAAGGTTGTCATTAGCATGTAAAATGTGGTTCAATGGTATTAAAATAATTTTTGGTGAATAGTAACTTTTATGTTTTATTAATCGCGATTAAATGTAATTAGTGTAATTTAAAGTAACGATAACGTTATAATAATATGAAATGACCTTGAAACATGTCCTAACCTTATTTGATGAGTCATGGACGAACATTATAATCCATGGGTCAACATGGGTACCCCATGGAACCACTTTGGTAGGTAAATGACATTAATAACTTTTTTATTTAAAGTTAAAATTAAAATGTCACAAACATGTGTTGTTTTACTCAAACAATCATTACATGTGGTTATACAAGTCATATTTTTGACTATAAATATTCATTATAAATATAAAAATATTTCCTACATCATGATATTTGTTTAATAATTTTTAGACATTAAATCAATTAAATTATTTATGACATCATGATGATGCAGCGATTACCTCATTATTTAAGGATTTAAATAAAATGAAAACATAATGTAAAATATAAGACCTACACTTCTCCAAAAACTATTTTATGTGTGGATTTAGAAATATTATCACTTTATCTTCTAAATATATAATTTTGGGACCTTTAAAATCCGAAAAGCATTTTATAATAATGTTACTTTTCAAGACATTCCAAGAGTTCCCCTCCTCTCCTCTTATAAAAGGACTGCACCTCTACCACCTTACCCACACCTCTCAAGCCTTTGGCTTGGCCAAAACCTACCCATTTTGTCTATCCAAATCCCTCTATTACTCCTATAAGCCTCACTTTGGGAAGAATTCTTTCCAAGGAAGCCTTTGATATCAAATCAAAAAGAGTTACCCGATTTAAAGGTAGTGTCTTCTCTTGTGTTCTTATGTTTTATTTTTCTTCTCCAACCCCATAAACTCTTTTTATTCCTTTCTTTTTTAACAAAACCGGTTTAATAAATATACTATGATTTTTTTATGAGAAGTATTAGAGAAACACCAATACACACCTTCTTCTAATAGTTAAAGAACATATTGTTTCTCTGGTTGGCGATTTTCTGCCTCATGAAACGATGATTGTTCAATATTCTTTTAACACCTTTAAAGGTGGAAATTATGATGTACGTGTATTTTATATATGATATATATGGTATTTATGTTTACTATATGCTTCTGTATTTTATATTAAAAATATAACTTTATTCTTTTCATGTTGTGGAAATGCGATAATTTCATATGAGGAAGTGTGGACTACCGCCCCTCAAGTGATGGACTTGTTCATGCAATACATGGAATGTATAAAGAATGAAATTAATGAACATATGTGACCTATATAACATATATATTATAAATTATTTATAATATATATATCTCATTTATTTTTAATTCCTTTAATATGACAAAAAAATGAATTTAGTGTTCGTGCGTACGTACGGCCTACCGTCTCCATGAATGATGCTTTTCATTTTTTATCTCCAAATGTTATGGAATAGTATAAAATGAATATTTACTAGATATATATGATATTTTAATAATTATTAATATTTTGGAAATGATTTAATTATAACTACATGGGAAATCATTTTCAAACAAGTTCATTTTTTACTCATGTACCAAACATCGGCAAAAACGTCTGATACGAACTAACATTATTAAACAATTTTTATAAAATTATAATATGTGATATGAACAGAATAATAATATTTAAAGGATTTCATTAAGAAATTATAAATTGACCAAATTTTATTATTCAGGAATATAATGAAACGAACAAGAAAAGTCAGACTTGAGGTAAGGGATCCTAGCCCTCTCTTTCTTTTTAAGTACACTCTTTTATGTCATTCCTTTTAAGATCATCTTTATTATGATTGGGATGGTATTTTATATTAATATTCATGTAATTTTTTATGTTCAAATGATGAGAGACCCTATTTTTTTTCACCAATACATTTTGGATGTTTTTAGTGGCACAATTAGGCTGCCGAATTTTCGTAAGAGATCAACCTCTCTCTTTCTTTTTAAGTACTTTCCTTTATGTCAATTATTTTAAGCTCAACTTTGTTATGTTGGGGGATGCTCTTTTATATTCCTCCTTCTGTAAATTTTATGTTAATATGATGAGAGACCCTATTTTATCTCATCAATCAATTTTTGGAAGTTTTATGTGGCGCCGTTAGGCTGCCGAATTTCTATAAGGGGATTTTCATCTCACATTTTATTCCCGTGAGATTCATGCTACATTTTCCACTATTTTCTTTTTGTATGGTGTATGTACTACCCATTATTATAATATTTTTAAAATCTAATCTCATATATGGGTATTTACATCTTCATTGTATGACCCTTCTTTAATGGGGTGTACGTTTCGAAAGTTGCCAAATCAGTAAGGGAAACTTTCACACTCTTCTTTTTTAAAAGACTTATTTTGTTATGTATTTTAATTTACATTTTTTTATGTTGGGATATGTTCTACTATATCCTTATTGATTTAAATTTTGTTTTCAAGTGATTAGATACCAATTTCTTTCTCATCAACTAATTTAATGAATTTTAATGTGACGCCGTTAGGCTGTCGAATTTTACCAAGGGAACTTCTTGACGCAATTTTGATTTCTTTGGGTTAATCATGTAGTTATTGAATATGTCATCCAATGAATATGTGTGAACGACCTATGATTGTTTTACACTTAATATTCACATATATTGAGTGTAGTTATATTTTTCACACATAATTATGAGATTGATTTGTCCCTAATTTAAGGATACCTTCTTTATAAGGGTTTTCATCTCATTTTTCATTTCTATTAAGAATTCATTGTTGTTATGCACCAATTAACTCTTATATGGTGTATATACTTTCCTTTTTAATATTATATCATGGATACCTTTATTCTCAGGATATTATAAAGTTCTAATTAAATGTTATTACTCATTTATTTTATTCAATTGTCTCTCATTTGGTTAAAACCCCTTCAACTAAAATATCGTTTTAAATGTTTTAATGATTTATTATTATAAATATTTCTCATAAATATCCATGTTTTAAAAATTGTTTTAAGGGTTAATTTATATTGATATTAATGGTTTAAAATGATAAAATATTCATAGTTGTATGGGACACTTTGATTAAAAAATCTCTTTATTAAATGTTTTAAATGGTTTTGAAAATGGTTTTTTAGAATGGATTCAATATATTAAAATGTTATATTGTTATCGAATTGTGGTAATGTATCTTTCCTTTATTATTAAGTTATGTGCTATGATTATGTTATGGTTATTGGGCATTTTTTACGAAGACGGGTGGTTAGGTGATAAACTAAGGGTGGGTGAGCCCGATATAGCTCTCCATTGCATTGGGTAACGCGAAGGGGTTAAACGCTAAGGTTTTTCCGAAGAGATTTAGTGAATATTCTGTGATGGGTATTCCAAAAGTAACCATGAGGGTTACTCCCTATGTAAGAATGTTATGAATGCCTCAATTTACCTTTATTTCTTATTTTTTCTATGAGTTATTCGTAAATCTTATGATTTCATGAGGTATGTTAAATTGGTTATGCTTTATGAGTAAAGTATGATTTCATTGATTCTTATGTATACATGGACTAATGTTTTCTTTCTGTATAGTTATAACCCTCACTGAGCATTTTATGCTCATCCCATGTTTTTTTGAAATGTTTTTCATAGGATATAATGTTGAATAGGGTCAAGGATGGGATCAAAGAAATGTCAGGCTCTCTAAATCAAGGAAATATACATGACACTTTTGTTCAAGAGTTTTTATTTTTGGGGAAAAAATGGAAGCTGAGTAGATGTTTATACATTGTAACCTTTGAGATGTAATAGTTATGTCCTAATTCTATAAAACTCTAAACCTAAAAAGATCATCAATTTCAATTGTTCATTTAATTCAATAATAAGTAATGGTTAAGGCTATGTCCTTATAAATATGATTTTATTTAAATGATGGTATGAAATGTAATGATTAATATTATTGTGAATGCATTAGAATTAATCATATGATATATGGGATCCATAATTATATAACCCCTTGATTCTTAATTAATTATCATGATAAAAAATTGGTATGTCTATTTTTTGTATGAAATTATAATTAAGCAAGATGCTTTTGTTTGGGTTTTGATAAGAAGTAAAATTTCTTTGAACAAGGCCTTGAATATATGTTTTTTATGTCATATATGTTTCATTGCATTAGTTTGATATCACTATTATTAGAATAAATTATTTCATTAATTTTCATGGATATAAAATTCTCCTAATTTTTTGTTGATTATGAATTTTTTACATATTCCTAACATACTATTTATACAATGATTTTTTAATTATAGGTTCCCTTAATGTGTGTTTGAGATCACCAATTCATTTTGATTCCATTTCCCCAATTTATGAAGAAAAGTTGTAAACAAGACATTATTATAAAGATAAAACATCTATAATAATTAATGAGATATTATGATGACCCATTATAAACAAAATATATTCTAATATATAGTGAAAATGAGTTTTCATGATTAGAAAATGGGATTATTTTTTTTAAATAACTAAATCGAAAAACATTAAAATATAAATTGGATGTAAGATATTAAATAATAGTTATTGATTTTTTAATATTATTTTATAGGTTCAATCAATGAAATAATGTATTGTATCATCCAATTAGAATATGATCTGAGAGTGTGGGTCTGGAATGTCAAAATTAGTTTATCTGAATGTTTTAGATAATTTTATAGAAATCGATGTTTTCATAGGATAATTTTAGAGTTAAAATTTTATGTTTGATCATAATTTTAATGGTAAATATGACAATTTTGATAAGTATATGATGTATTAATAAGTAAACTATACACATTTCATATGGGGATTATGAAATGAAAACCTTAATTTAGATCATACCAATATGTCTAAGTGTCAAAAGACATACAATGGTTTTGTTAAAGTAGTTACTGTATTGGTTTTCTGATAAATATATCCATGTATAGATATTGTCATGTGGATATTGTTTTACTGTAGATTCACATTGGGGTCATCACCCTAAAAAATATTAGATTAGCATTGACTCAATCCTCACTCTGATGCATGATGATTGCGCCTAAGATTTCACAAATGGAGAGACACTACTATTTGATAGGCTTTGGATAATCATACTATCATTTCAAAACATGTTTGATGATTTAATAATGATTTAAACTGATGAAGTTAGAGATTCAAATACCAAAATGTCAATTGATTACCAATGATATAATAATTAAATGTCATAGGTTTATCTGAAAGTGTCATATTTTATAAAAATGGATTTTTAAGGGCTAAATTATTTGGGTTGATGTTTTGATATACATATTTTAGATATTCTCAGAAATATTTTGGTTTTATTTTATGGTTTAAACAAAATAAGGATAATGAAACAAAGAAATCTTGGTACCTAGAATCCATTATGCCGTGTAACTAAATTAGTGTGGATACATAAATGGTTAATAATTTTAGTATATTTCTTTTTGGATTAAAAATGTATTTTTCAAAGTCTTATCTAATGAATTGAGGTTTTCATAATAATAGATATTAATTATTAAAACTCTTATTTATTTTCATTATTGGTTGAATTTTATAAAGGGTATTCTAGTATATTATAATTGTTATAATGATTTTGTGATACACCTAATGATTAATCTTCAGTTTTTTAACTCTGATTTTATGGAAAAATATTTCTAGAATTGTTAATAACCATTTAAGTAGATTTTAGGATAAGGTTATAGTATTGGGAATAACTATTGGAGAATACATGATTAAGGTGTGAATATCTCTCAAGATTATTATACATATGATGTTGATATAATAAAAGGTTTTTTTATTTAAAACAAGTATGGTATATACTAATTATCTAATTTTTAGTAATTTTTGAAGACTGAATGACCATGTTAACAATTTAATCTAGGAAAAATTTGTAAAAAACACTAAAAAAACTCAAAAGATACTTTCTAGAGAGATTAATCTTGTAATTATACAAAATAGGCTATAAAAAATCTAATTAACAACATAAAAAAAGTTGAAGTCTCAAACACAACAAAGAAGAGAATGATGGAATAAAATAAAGGATCAACTATTGATGATGATGATGGAAAAAATGTTCAATATGATATATATCAAAAATTTAGGGAGAAAAATAAGATATAAGATCATCATGATATGGAAAAATGTTTTATGTGTGGGGAGGAAGTTCATCAAAATCATAAGTATAAGTGAAATATATTAACTATGATATTTTTTCCATTAATTACAAGAGGGTTTGACAATATGTGACTCAATATCTTGATATATGGGCCAATGAGGGAGATAGTCAATAAAAAGTATGTTAACAAGGTTAATCCTATGAAACTATTACTAATGAATCAAATAGTTAGTTTTCACTATTGATTTTATGGAGTCTTATGTCATGTAGGTTTTCACTAGAAACGAAATATTGGGTTATAATTAAAACCATTAGTGTTATGATTATCATAAAAATAATTTTTAAATTTTTTATGAAGTTATATCGTATAGATTTTGATTATAATTCATTATTATAATTCTATGTGAAATTAGGAAGAAGCTATCTTGATTTATAAAGATCATATAAAAAACTATCATATAGATAAATCGTAATCCAATTAAAAAATATACAAAGGATCATGTTGTAGTGTATGGTTAATTCTTTGTTCTTATAGAAATTAATATGATCATATGAGTCAAATTTCATGAGTGGAATTTAATTAAGAGGTAAATTAAAACACATGGAATTTATAATATATGATTACTTTTAAAGAATTCAATGTGTTTTACTGCTTGTTCACAAAAAAAATAATAAAATTAAATATTTATATAAAATATATATATTTAAATACATCAATGTTAAACCTAGTCATTGAATTAATGGATGTGAATAAAATTTTCTTTTTATGACTTATGATTATATAGGAAAATAAAGGATACTATTCTTATGAACGGAAATAAATTAGTTTACCAAAAAAAGACTAATAAGTTCATTTTATACATAGAAAATATTTTTTCTAAAAAAAGTTAATTTTTAGGATACACACTTCTATTTCAAGTAAAATATTACTAAACATTTATTATGTTTAATATTAATAGTTTTTATAAAAAATTTTACATCATATGTGATACCAAATAAGAATTATAATTGTAAAAATTTGAGCATTAAATTTTCTACTTTTGATGATATTAATATTATATTTGATGACATTTTTCAAAATAATAATTTATTTTTTATATGTTTAAAAAGAGGCCATCATTTTTGATTTCCTCTTATAAAAAATTACTTACATTCAATTATTGATATTTCACTAAAACGGTTAGATTTAGTCAAAACATATGGTTTTCATGGACTATAAATTTTTTTTGACTTCATTGTAATGTAATATTGACCTATAAAATTATAAACCCATTTAAGTGATCATATATGAATATTTATAATAACTTTATTCAATTTAAATTGTTATTTGAAAATAAAAAAAACATATAGTAATATTTTATTAAAACCGGTTAAAATGTTTCATTAAAATAAAAATCATTTAAAGTATTTTCATCAAATAAATTATTTTTTCAATAATGATTCAGTTTTTTATTAATTTTTTAACCTTATACTGGTATTTGTTTTGTAATTAATAAATCTATGCACTGGAATTCAGCATCCTATATTTATTTATCTTATTTATAACATTAAATATTAAAAACATTTCTTCTAAGAAAAAAATTTCTCTCTTTATATTATTTTTTAGAACTTTTTTTGGAAAATATTAGACATATTTTGTAACACCCCAAGAATCCATGGTACACTTCTCTTTGAATAATAGAGTAACATGTGTTGTACTTAACACCGAGTTCCAACACTCACGACAACCAATAAAACTAGCCATTATGAATAGTAATACCCACCTTTCAAAATTTTATACATTTTATCATTCAAAATATACATCATTTTTGGATTTGGAATATCGAAATTATCTTAGGGTGAATTTTTTTGTACTTTTTTGATAACATTCATATTTTAATGAATAGTGAAAATTTATAATTTTAATTAAAAACAACTTTTTTAATCGAAATAATTAATAATGATAAATTATTAATTTGAGTTATTATATATTGTATTTAAAATATATTTTTACCATTTAATCTAATGTTTTTCATTGGACAGAATTTCACATTAAAACCAAACATAAACATGTGTCAATCTTTTGATAGTTATTGTTTCTTAAAAACACGCTTTTTGTTTGACAGTGGGAATTAATTTTAAATTAATTTCTTTCACTTCTATGTTTTGAATTTCAAAAAATGAATTCCATATTTGGAATCCGGATCCCCAAATTTTTTAAATAGGTAAATCATATTTTTAGTCATTTTGAATAATTACGTCGGTAAATATTTTATTTACCATGGTTAAAGGGTAAATGCGGTAAATAAGGGTAAAAAATAATATTATAATAATATTAAATTACCTTAAAACGTGTTCTAACCATATTTATTAATACATGTCCAACCATGGTATTATTTGGGTCTATTTTGGGACCCCATGGTGCCACTTGTAAGTGATAATGACACTTTATATTAATTAAGTTAAAGTAAATACAAAAATGACATAAGCATAAATCTTTTTGAAAATAAATTTTTACATAGGGTTATATATATTATATTTTAGACTATAAATATTAATTATAAAGATAAAATGATTTCCTACATAATGGTATTTTATTTATAATTTTTAAACAATGAATAATAAAATTTATTTATGAAACAATAATGATGTAGTGTTTTCCTTATTAATGAACGAATCAAATAATTGGTATTATAAATGATAGAATAAATATAATTTGATAGTTTTGATGACATAAACTAATTTTATTGGTTAATATGATATGTTATTATTTCTTAAATGAATTTTTTTCGAATTAATATAGTTGTTAATACTTTAATAAAATCAATTATTGAATTGTGGAATAATTGACATAAATGAGTTTTTAAAAGAAATGTTATATTAATAATTGATATTATATTCTGAAAAATCTAAGGATCGGTCAGAGTATATATATAGTGATAGGTGTATCATTAATGGACCAATTTGTGGGTTTATTTGAAATATATATCATTTTTATTAACAATATAATAATAAAATACAAAGTGACATGGTAAATGCAAACTGATTAACTAAGAGTTAAAACTAAACAATAAGGTTAATAAAGTGACCCAAAACAGTCTAAAACCTATTGGTTGATTTCTTTTCAACATATCCCCACCTTAGACTATGAATAATCCACTTTGGAGCTATTATAAACTGAACATGAATTAATTGTAAAATAATACTTTATATTTTTTCTAAAGAGCCCCTCCTCCCCCTTATAAAAGGACACCACTTCTATCCAATTATTCATACCTTCAACGCCTTTTGGTTCGGCCAACCCTTGCCCAATTATCCTTTAAACTTTCATAAATTCACCCTAGAGTCATTCCTTTAGTCAAACATTCATCCTATAGAGCCCTTTAGATTAAATCAAAAGGAAGAACCCGAATAAGAGGTAATGTTTTCACCACCCTCATTCAAGTTCCATTCTTCTTACACTTCTTATTTATTTGTTATTTACATTCTAAAATAATAACTCTATTATCGTCTATATATTGTGATGTTATTATAAATACGGTACAACCATATTCATTATTCTATCCATCCTTTGAATGACATGTCACCATACGTGCGTACATATGGATTAACATCTCCATGTTGTGGTGTAATTGATATTCAAGACATTATTATTTGGATGGGAATGATAATAATGTGTAATTCATGTAAAAATAAATATAACATGATAATTATTCTGTATATATAATATACCATCCAATTATATATTATTTCAACATTAAAAGAATGATATTGTCACTCGTGCGTACGTACGGACTACCGTCTCCACGAACGTGGTGAGATTCATTCCTCATCGTATCCATTCAAGTATAATTCTTATTTTATGATTAAAAATAATGTATAAGGACTTGATATCATTTTGGATATGAATAATATACAACCTATCCCTAACAAACAAGGCTTATGTAACAAAACATATAAAATAAAATGAGTAAGTTAACAACCGAAACAATGATAATACTAAGATATTATTAACAAATCAATGTTAAAAGATCATATATGATATCATTTGAATGTATATGATTCTTGTATAGTTTAATAAAAATTATTTCACCATTATATAGGAGGTTAAACTACCCTCGACAAAGGAAGAATACATGGTAAGGGTTAATTTCATAATCTGTTTATTATTTGAGGTTGTTTTTACGTAAGTATCCACTGGGACATATTTATTATCCTTTTCCATGTGTCATAAAATAGTTTTCAAAGGGATTATTTTAAGGGAATTTTTACTGAGATATCATTTTAAATTTTTTAATTATTTATTCTTCTAAACCATTCTCATTAATGACCATTTTTTCAAAATGGTTTTATGGATTTATTTAAATTGACATGAATGTTTTAAAATGTTAATTACTAACAAAAGTTTCGAAGTGGTATGGGAAAATTTTATTAAAAAATTTATTTAAATGTCTTCCTTTCTAAGTTGTGTGACTTTTAAATGTTTTCATGAAAAAGGGATATTTCTCTAAAAGAGTTTTACAAATTATTTTCATCTATGTCAAAATCATTTATTGGATTTTAAACTTGTATGAAGTTGATTTATTGTGATACAAGTCTTTCATATTGTATTGAAGGTTTTGTGATATGTTTGACTATAGATGTGTTATTTTTATACCATTAATGGTTCATGGGTAAAGTATTGACATTTTATATGCCAGTTTTAATACGAATTTTTATGTTATGTTTAAAACATTTCATATGAGGAATGAACTGAACTTAATAAGTGACAGGTGGAGCCCACTATAGCACCTTGATGCATCGGTAGATCTCATGAGACAAACTAGTGTCTTGGCACAAGGCCTTGACAAAATCTTATTTTTAGTTTTGGAAAAAGGCCTTGACTATGTGGTTATGATAGTCTGTCCTTATGCATTCCATCATTATAAATTGGTTAGTGATATTGCAAGTGATTATTCGACTAGTAGAATATCCATGCTAATAAGTAAATGGAATTAAATCATTTTATTTTTTCTATATTATGTAGATGTTCAAGTTTAAATGGCATTAGTTTTAGTTATACATTGTCTTAAATTTTTATGCATATTTATGAATGTTTCCATTGTATTGTTATCCTTACTGAGAATCTGAGCTCACCCCTTTCTATGTTTTATTATTCCCAAGATTCCAATAAGTGTATTGTGATTGATATGCTGAGTTAATCGAAGGGAATAACAGCGTTTGTGAAGGATTATTTATGTTGTTTTGTATGTTAAGAAGTGTAATGTAACAATAATGTATGTAATATATTTTCCAATACTTCTAAACTGATTGGTCCTTCGGTAATTGATTCCCTGTAATCATGACAATTTATTAAAATAATGCACTGACTCTGGGTAATTTTGGTCGAGGCGTTACAATTTCTTTATAAAAAGATTTTAAAAAATCTAATTTTAAAATCTAATTTTGTTCAATTGTAACATCCTAGGTAAATAAAGAATAAAACATTTTCATATTTATTAATATTTACTAATTAAAAAATAATTTTACTTTAAATGGGTTGTTACGTTCGATATCGTACCTGATACGCAACAAAGAGATTCTTTGAAATCTTATATTGCACACTAGTAATAAAATAATATTAATTTAAATGGTAGTTAACACATTGCCATTGTATTGGCGGGAATGAATATAAATAACTAAAATATGATTATATATGTTTGTTAAATGTTTTTACATTTATCCAATACAGGATAAATGCTTACAATACGAAATGAATTCAATTTTAGGCATATATACTCTAATTTTCACTAAAGGTCCACTTATCACCTTTTGATGGCAAACCCAATTTAAATATAGTTTTGGTCACTCTTATACATTAATTTGGACCAAATAAAATTCTTCTTTAGGATCGGGATGTCAAAATTTACTTTGTGTAAATTTTTGGTATTTTTCCGATAAAGTTTATTTTTTTTAATGAATAGTGAAAAATGTTGTATTTTAATTCAAAACCTCCTTTTAATATAATTTATTTATATGATTATATTATCTTTTGAATTTGTTTTAAAGTGAAATTAGAATATATTTTTACTATTTAATCTAATATAGGTTGTTTCAATTAATTTCACTTTGAAATTGGACTTAAACTAGTGTCAATCTTTGGATATATATTGTTTCATAAAAACACGCTATTTGTTCTGACAGTGGGAATTAATTATTAAATTCGTTAATTTAACTTATATGTTTTGAATTTTTTAAAAAAGAACTCATTTTTGAATTCAGAATATCAAATATAACTTAGGGTAATGTTTTGGTATTTTTCTGAAAAACATCAATTTTTGATGAATAGTGAAACCACTAAGTGGTACTTAAAAAACAGATTTTTCGTTTAAATTAAAATTTTCTACCAATGTGTTTTGAATTTCAAAAATCTGACATACATTATTTTCATTAGGAAGTAAAATGTGGTTCAACTGGATTAAAATAATTTTTTCTTGAATAGTAACTTTTAAGTTTTTAATCTCGATTAGAGGTAATTAGTGTATTTTATGGTTAAAATAATGTTTTAATAATATGAAATTACTTTGACACATGTCTTACCCTTAATGGATGTGTCATGGGCGACCAAGACAATCCATGTGTCAACATGGGGACCTCATGGAGCCACTTTGGTAAGAAAATGTCATTAATAACTTTTTATTTAATGTTAAAATAAAAATGTCACAAACATGTGTTGTTTGACTAAAACAATTTTTAAATGGGGTTATACAAGTCATATTTTTGACTGTAAATATTCATTAGAAATCTAAAAATATTTCCTACATCATGATAGTTTTTTTATAATTTTTAGACGTTAAATAAATGAAATTATTTTTTACACCATGATGATGCAGTGATTACCTCATTATTTAACGATTTACCAAAAATGAAAAGATAATATAAAATCTAAGACCTACACTTGTAAAAAAACCTATTACATGGGTGTATTTCAATATCATATTAGCTTATCCTCTAAATATATAATTTTGGGACCTTTTAAATAAGAAATGAATTTTATAATAAAATAACCTTTTATAACTTTCTAAGAGTGCCCCTCCTCTCCTCTTATAAAAGGCCCCCACCTCTACCACCGTACCCACACCTCTAAAGCCTTTTGTTTGGCCAAACCCTACCCATTTTGTCTCTCCACATCCCTCTCTTACTCCTAGAAGCCTCACATTGGGCAGAAGTCTTTCCAAGGAACCCTTTGAGCTCAAGTCAAAAAAAGTTACCTGTTTTAAAGGCAATGTCTTCTCTTGTGTTCTTATTTTTTATTTTGCTTCTCCAACCCCATAAAATCTTTTTATTCCTTTCTTTTGTAATAACACCAGTATCTTCAATATACTAGATTTTTTATGAGAATTATCAGAGATAAACTTAGACACACCTTCATCTAATGGTTAAAGAGCATATTGTTTCCGTGGAAGGGGAATTTCTGCCTCACGAAACGATGATTGTTCAATTTTCTTCTAACACATTCAATGGTGGCCATTAATATGACACTATATTTATATATGATATATAATATGCTTATTGTTTCCTTATGTTTCTTTATTTTTCATTAATTGCATACCTTTATGGTTTCCATTTTGGATAAACGCGATATCTTCATTTTAGGAAGTGCGGACTACCTCCCCCTCAAAGTGATTTGATTCGTTAATACCATATGTGGTATGTATAAAAGATTGATTTAATGATAATATATACGATACCATACTGGAATTATAATACTATTATGTATCATTATGTTTTAATTCCATTAAATAAGAAATAGAAATGGAAGTAGCATTCATGCGTATGTACAGCTTACCGTCTCCATGAACGGTGCAATTCATTTCTTACCTCTAAATGTTATGTAATATTGTAAATTCATGTATATAATGGGTATATATTACATATATGATATCTAAATCATTTATATAATTCTGGATATATTGGATATTTTAACCCATGAACAACTTGTAATTATAAAGAGTTTATTTTGGACTCAAGTACCAATGATCGACAAAATGACCATTATTAACTCAAATAATTAAATAGTGTTCATAACATAGTAATAAGTGATATAAAAGGAATAATGAACTTGAAAAAGGTTTTTAAGAAAGTAGAAATTAACTCAGGTTTATTATTCCGAAAATTAAAGAACGATCGTGTCAAGTCGGTCCCGAGGTAAGGGACTTCGTCTCAATATACATTCATTGGGGCGTATTATGTTTTATACACAACATTCCTTTATACGGTGTATAACCCATTTACTTTTACATTTATTCAAAAAGAATATTTTTTTACACAAATAATTTTACTAAATGACACAAGTAATGTTATTTTGTCGTACATATGAGGTGACAAAGCCGTCTCTACCGCCTTGACCATTATTTGAGTTTCAGCTTCCTCTACAAGCCATAACCAAACTTTTTTTAAGAATGAAAAATAAATACCATGTATTAATTTTCTTTTATTTTTGTATTGAAAATGGTTTTCATAATGTTATTATTATATCAATGTGTTGTATTGATATCTTGTGATTGAAATGTGGAAATGTTATGTTTCCTTTATGCATGTTTTACGTGATACGATTTTGTTATGGTTCTTTGGAATTGTTATGAAGACGGGTGGTTCCATGATAAACTAAGGGCAGGTGATCCCGATATAGCTCTCCAATGTATTGGGTAACGTGAAGGAGTTAAATGTTAAGGTTTCTCCGAAGAGATTTATGGAATATACTTTGATGGGTATTCCAAATGTAACAATGAGGGTTACTCCCTACGTAAGAATGTTATGAATGCCTCAAGTTACCTTTATGTCTTATAATTTCTATGATTTATTCATGATTTTATGAGGTATGTTAAAATGATTATGTTTTATGAGTAATGTATGATTTCATACAATGGATAATGTTTTTATTTCTTACTTTTATATCCCTTACTGAGTTTTTTATGCTCATCCCATGTTTTTGAAATGTTTTTCATAGGACATAATATGGAATAGGGTCAAGGACGGGATCAAGGAAAAGTCATGCTACCTAAAACATGGAACTAGACATCGTTCTTTTTATGAGTTTTTATTTTATGTAAACTTAGTAGTAATGTCTACATTGTAATCTTTTGAGATGTAATAGTTATGTCCTAATTCTATAAAACTCTAAACCTGAAAAGATCCTCAATGTGAATTATTCATTTAAATCAATATTAAGTAAGGTTTAAGGTCGGGGCCTTATAATTGGAATCAGATGTCGGTTTAGATAACATTAGGAGTTAGAATTCAATTAGATAATTATCCAAAAATATTTTTTTATGGTCAAATTGAAATGATATATCATTTAAAGTTTACCATGTTGCTTCGCCTAAGATATTTCTGTGTTCAGAATAGTCTTCCTTAGACGAAAGAAGGCAGCTATGTTGGGACAACATCAGGAGGAAGAAAACCTTCCAAATCAAAAACCTGAGATGGTCGGAATTGGAACTGAATAGTTTGTTGCAGTGATGTCACAATTGACTCAGGCTATAATTGGGGGGTATCCATGCACGAGATCAACCAAATCAACCACAAAGGAACATGTCAGTGGTTGAACATTTCATGAGGCAACACCCCATCCTTCAGAGGATCATATGACCCTGTGCTAGCTGAAAGGTGGATTAAAGCACTGGAGAAGATTATTGATGTCATGGGGTGTTCAGAATATCAAAAGGTTATTCTTTCTATTTACCGTTTTGAAGGTGAAGCTGATCAGTGGTGGTCGATGGTAAAAACTATCAGGGATAGTGATGAGATCGATGATATTTTGGTGTTTTCTAAAAGTAAATAGGAGCATGAAAGTCATTTAAGTGTAATTTTACAAACCTTAAAATAAAATAAATTGTATGGGAAATGCAGTAAGTGTGAGTTTTTGTTGCAACAAATTTCTTTCCTTGGTGATATTGTATCTAAAGATGGAATAACTATAGATCCTGAAAAAACAAAAGTTGTTGAAGAATGGCCAAGACCCAAAAATGTAACCAAGATCCGTAGTATTCTTGGTTTTGCAGGTTTCTACTGAAGGTTTGTTGACAAATTTTTCGCGGATATCTAGTCCAATGACTAAGCTAACTCGGAAGGGTGTTAAGTTTATCTGGACAAAAGAATGTGATGATTAATTTTAGGAGTTGAAAATAATATTGGTGAATGCACCAGTTTTGGCACTTCCTTCCAGGAATGGTGAGTTTGTTATTTACAGTGATGATTCGTTGAAGGGACTTGGCTGTTTCCTTATGCAGAATGATCTGGTAATTGCATATGATTCACGTCAGTTGAAAACTCATGTGGTAAATTACCCTACACATGATTTGGAATTATCTGTTGTCGTTTTAAATTTAAAATTCAGAGGCATCATTTATATGGAGTAAAGTGTAAAATATATATCAATCACAAAAGTTTAAAGTATATTTTCACTCAGAAATAACTGAACATGAGATAGAGGAGATGGCTAGAATTAATCAAGGATTATGATTGTACAATTCATTAACATCCGAGAAAATCAAATAAAGTGGCTGATGCTTTGAGTAGAAAAAGTAATTCTTAATTAAAAATGTTGTGTTTGGAACATGATCCTTTGGATAAGGATTTGATGAACTTTGACATAGAAGTTGTTGGTGTAGGATTTTTTCTGTTTTGTTTCAGGTATCAGTGAAATCTTCTCTATCAGACAGAATTATGCAAGCACAGAAGCAAGGCAACGAGTTTCAGAAAAAGTTAGAGCTCGTTCAGAAGGGTAAGTTTTCTGAATTCAAAATTGATAATGATTGTGTTTTGAGATTTGGAAAGAGATTGTGTGTGCTGTGTGATTCACAATTGAAGGGAGAGTTGTTATGTGAAGCTCGTAGTTCTCCGTTTTCAGTTCATCCAGGCAGTACTAATATGTATAGAGATCTTCTGGAGTACTACTAGTGGGATGGAATGAAAAGAGATATTATTGATTTTACTGTGAAGTGTTTGACTTGTCAGCATGTTAAAGTAGAGTGGCAGTTACTGAAAGGGATGCTTCAGCCTTTACCAGTGCCAAAAATGAAATGGGAAAATATATCCATGGAATTTGTTGTGGTATTACTGAAGACATATCGAGGTAATAATGAAATCTGGGTTATTGTTGATCGCTTGACTAAATCTGCTCATTTCCTTCTTATTCGAAATACTTTCTTTCTAGATCAACTTTATCAACTGTATCTTAAAGAGACATTCAGGTTGCATGGACTTCCTCTATCCATTGTATCTGATCATGATCCCAGGTTTACTTATAATTTTTGGAAAGGCCTTCAGATGTCGTTGGGTACTGAATTAAATTTTAGTACAACTTTTCATCCTCAATCAGATAGGCAGTCAGAACGAAAAATTTAGACATTGGAAGATATGCTACGTGCTTGTTTGATTGATTATCTGGGAAGTTGGGACCAACATCGTTCTTTGCTTGAGTTTTCTTATAATAACAGTTTTCATTCCAGTATATAGATGGCACCATTTGAGGCATTATTTGGGAATTGGTGTCGAACTCCAGCTTTCGGGGATGAAGTGGGGGAAAGGAAGTTGATGGGACTGGAATTGGTAGAAGAGTTGGCAGAAAAAGTTCAGCTGATACAGAAACAAATGAGAATAGCTCAGAGCAGGCAGAAGAGTTATACAGACAACTGGAGGAAGGGTCTCTCTTTTTTGGTAGGTGATCATGTTTTTCTCAAAGTTTCACCATGGAAATGGGTGATGTGATTTGGTAAGAAAGGAAAGCTGAGTCTAAGGTTCATCGGATCATATAAAATTCTTGAATAAGTTGGATCAGTTTCTTACTGAGTGGATTTACCTCTAAGTTTATCTCAGGTACACAATTTTTTTCATGATTCAATGTTAAGGAAGTACATGCCATATCCATCTCATGTTTTGAGCCTAGAGGTATTTCAGTTGGAAGAGAATATATCTTATGAGGAACAATCAGTCCAGATTCTTGACAACAGGGAGAAATTGTTTCAGAATAAGTTAATTTATCAGGTAAAGGTTTTGTGGAAAAACTATATGGTTGAAGAGGAAAAGTGAGATTCTAAAAATTCTATGAGGGATAAATTCCACCACTTATTTTGATAAGTGAATAAAATTGTGAGGACGCAATTCCCAAAAGGGGGGAAGGATGTAAAATCCCAGGTAAATAAAGAATAAAACATTTTCATATTTATTAATATTTACGAATTAAATATTAATTTTAGTTTAAAGGGGTTGCAATGTTTGATAGCGTACCCGATACGCAACAAAGAGATTCTTTGAAATCTTACGTTGCACACTAGTAATAAAATAATATTATTTGAAATGGTAGTTAACATGTAGCCTTTGTATTGGAAAGAATTATTAGAAATAACTAAAATATGATTATATATGTTTTCAAATGTTTTATCATTTATAAAATAAAGGATAAAGTCTTAAAATATGAAAATAATTCAATTTTAGGCATATATACTCTTATTTTCACTAAAGGTCCACATATCCCCATTTGATGGAGAACCCTCATTAAATATTGTTTTGGTCACTATTATATATTCTTTTTGACCAAATAAAATTCTTCTTTAGAATCAGGACATCAAAATTTACTTTGTGTAATTTTTTTGTATTTTTATGATAAAGTTTATTTTTGTAATGTATAGTGAAAATTGTTGTATTTTAATTGAAAAACTCTTTTTAATATAATTTATTTATATGATTATATTATCTTTTGAATTGGTTTTATAGTTAAATTAGAATATATATTTACCATTTAATCCAATAGTGGTCATTTGAATAAATTTTACTTTGAAATTTGACTTAAACTAGTCTCAATCTTTTGATATATATTGTTTCATAAAAACACGCTATTTGTTCTGACAATGGGAATTAATTATTAAATTAATTAATATAAGTTATATGTTTTTAATTTTCTAAAATATAAATCATTTTTTAATTCGTAATATCAAATATATCATAGGGTGATCTTTAGGTATTTTTCTGAAAAACACCAATTTTGGATGAATAGTGAAACCACTAAGTGGTACTTAAAAACTGATTTTTCATTTAAATGAAATTTTACCACCTATGTTTTTTGAATATCAAATATCCGACATACATGGTGGTCATTAGGAAGTAAAATTTTGTTCAATGGGATTAAAATAATTTTTTGGTGAATAGTAACTTTTCTGTTTTTAAATGCGATTACAGGTAATTAGTGTAATTTATGGTAAAAATAATGTTTTAATAATATGAAATGACCTTGACACATGTCTTACCCTTATTGGATGTGTCATGGACAACCAAGAATATACATGGGTAAACTTGAGGACCCCATGGAGCCAATTTGGTTGGAAAATGACATTAATAACTTTTTATTTAATGTTAAAATAAAAATGTCACAAACATGTGTTGTTTTACTAAAATAATTTTTAAATGGGGTTATACATGTCATATTTTTTACTATAGAAATTAATTAGAAATTGAAAAATATTTCCTACATCATGATTGTTTTTTTATAATTTTTAGACATTAAATAAATTAAATTATTTTTGACACCATGATGATGCAGTGATTACCTCATTATTTAACGATTTAAATAAAATGAGAAGATAATGTAAAATCTAAGACCTACACTTGTAAAAAACCTATTTTATGGGTGTATATCGAACTCTTATCACATTATCCTTGAAATATATAATTTTGGGACCTTTTAAATCTTAAAATCATTTTATAATATGGTAACCTTTTATAACTTTCCAAGAGTGCCCCTCCTCTCCTCTTATAAAAGGCCCCCACCTCTACCACCTTACCCACACCTCTAAAGCCTTTGGCTCGGCCAACCCCTACCCATTTTATCTCTCCACATCCCTCTCTTAATCGTAGAATCCTCACTTTGGGCAGAAGTCTTTCCAAGGAAGCCTTTGATCTCAAATCAAAAGATTCAACCGTTTTAAAGGTAGTGTCTTCTCTTGTGTTCTTATGTTTTATTTTGCTTCTCCAACCCCATAAACTCTTTTTATTCATTTATTTTGTAAAAACAATAGTATATTAAATATACTAGTATGTTTTTATGAGATGTATTAGAGCTACACTTACACACACCTTCATCTAATGGTAAAAGAGAATACTGTTTCTGTGGATGGTGAATTTATGCCACACAAAATGATGATTGTTCAATATTCTTCTAACACCTTAAATGGTGGCCATTAAGAAGAAACTATATCTATATATAATAAATAATATGTTTATTTTTTCATTAAGATTATGTATTATTAATTTATGTCATACCTTTATAGATTCCATTATGGGTAAACATGATATCTTCATTTTAGAAAGTTCGGACTACCGCCCCCTCAAAGTGATTTGATTCGTTAATACCATATGTGGTACGTATAAAGGATATATTTAATGATATTATATATGATACCATATTGGAATTATAAAACTATTATGTATCATTATGTTTTAATTTCATTAAATATGAAATAGAAATGGAAGTAATGTTCATGCGTTTGTACGACTTACCGTCTCCATGAACGGTGCATTTCATTTCTTACCTCTAAATGTTATGTAATATTGTAAATGGATGTATATACTGGGTATATATGAAATATATGATATCTAAATCATGAATATAATTCTGGATATAATGTATATTTTACCCCATGAACAACATGTAATTATAAAGAGTTTATTTTTGACTCAAGTACCAATGATTGAAAAAACGACCATTATTAACTTAAATAATTACATAGTGTTCATAACATGGTAATAAGTGATATAAAAGGAATAATGAACTTGAAAAAGGATCTTATGCAAGTAGAGATTAACTCAAGTTTATTATTTAGGACATTAAAGAACGATCGAGTCAAGTCAGGCCTGAGGTAAGGGACTTCGTCTCAATCTACTTTCATTGAGGCCTATTATGTTTTATAAACATCTTTCATTTATAGGGTGTATAAACCCCTTTGACATTTACATTTATTCAAAAGGAATCTTTTTTTTATACGAATCGTTTTACTAAACGCAAAAAGGAAAGTTTTTTTTGTCGTACGTATGCGGCGACAACGACTTCTCTACCGCTGTGACCATTATTTGAGTTTCGGCTTCCTCTACAAGGCATAACCTAACCTTTTTTAAAATGAAAAATAACTACCATGTATTACTTTTCTTTTATTTTGATATTGAAAATGCTTTTCATAATGTTTTTATTATATCAATGCGTTGTATTGATATCTTGTGATTGAAATTTGGAAATGTTATGTTTCCTTTATGCATGCTTTATGTGATACGATTATGTTATGGTTCTTTGGCATTATTATGAAGAAGGGTGGTTCCGTGATAAACTAAGGGCGGGTGAGACCGATATATCTCTCCAATGCATTGGGTAATACGAACGATTTAAACATTAAGGTTTCTCCGAAGAGATTTAGGGAATATACTGTAATGAGTATCCCAAACGTAACCATGAGGGTTACTCCCTACGTAAGAATGTTATGAATGCCTCAAGTTACCTTTATGTCTTATGATTTCTATGATTTATTCATGATTTTATGTGGTAAGTTAAAATGATTATGTTTTATGAGTAAAGTATGATTTCATACATGGACTAATGTTTTCATTTCGTACTTTTATATCCCTTAATGAGTTTTTTACCCTCATCCCAAGTTTTTGAAATGTTTTTCACAGGACATAATTTGGAATAGGGTCAAGGACGGGATCAAGGAAAAGTCTTGCTATCTAAAACATAGAACTAGACATGTTTCTTTTTTAGAGTTTTTATTTTATGGAAACATAATAGTAGTGTCTACTTTGTAATCTTTTTAGATGTAATAGTTATGTCCTAATTCTCTAAAACTCTAAACCTGAAAAGATCCTCAATGTGAATTATTCATTTAATTCAATATTAAGTAAGGTTTAAGGCCATGGCCTCATAGTTGGTAGCATAGGTCAGTTTAGAAAACTCTAGGAGTTATAATTCTATTAGATGATTATCCAATTTTTTTATGGTCAAATTGAAATGATATTGCATTTAAAGATTACCATGTTTCTTCGCCTAAGATATTTCTGTGTTCAGAATAGTCTTCCATAGAGGAAACAAGGCAGCTATGTTGGGACGACATCAGGAGGAAGACAACCTTTCAAATCAGCAACTTGAGATGATCAAAATTGGAACTGAACATTTTGTTACAGTGATTGAACAATTGACTCAGGCTATAATTGGTGGTTGTATCCATGCATGAGACCAGCCAGATCAACCTCAGAGGAACATGTCAGTGGTGGAACATTTCATGAGGAAACACCCCCATCATTCAGAGGATCATCTAAACCTATGCTAGCTGAAGGGTGGATTAAAGCACTAGAGAAGATTTTTTATGTCATGGGGAGTTCAGAATATCAAAAGGTTAGTCTTGTTGTTTACCGTTTTGAATGTGAAGCTAATCAGTGGTGTTTGATGGTGAAAAATGTTAGGGATAGTGATGATATTTATGATATTTTGGTGTTTTATAAATGTAAATAGGAGCATGAAAGCCATTAAAGGGTTATTTTGAAAACCTTAAAAAAAATTGTATTGGAAATTTAGAAAGTGTGAGTTTTGGTTGCAAAAAATTTCTTTCCTTGGTTATATTGTCTCTAAAGATGGAAAAACTGTGGATCCTGAAAAAACAAAAGTTGTTGAAGAATGGCCAAGACCCACAAATGTAACTGAGATCCGTAATTTTCATGGTTTGGCAGGTTACTACCAAAGGTTTGTTGAAAATTTTTCACGGTTATATAGTCCAATGACTAAGCTAACTCGGAAGGGTGTTATGTTTATCTAGACAAAAGAATGTGATGATTGTTTTCTGGAGTTGAAAAGAAGATTGGTGAATTCTCCAGTTTTTCCACTTCCTTCTAGGAATAGTGAGTTTGTTATTTACAGTGATGCCTCTTTGAAGGGACTCAACTGTGTCCTTATGAAAAATGATTAGGTAATTGCATATGCTTCACGTCAGTTGAAAACTCATGAGGTAAATTACCCTACACATGATTTCAAATTACCTGCTGTTGTTTTCTCTTTTAAAATTCTGAGGAATCATTTGAATGGAGTAAAGTGTGAAATATATACCGATCAAAAATTTTTAAAGTATATATTCACTTAGAAAGAACTGAACATGAGACAGAGGAGATGTCTAGAATTAATCAAGGATTATGATTATACAATTCATTACCATCCATTAAAAGCAAATAAAGTGGCTAATCCTTTGAGTAGAAAAAGTAGTTCTTTATTAATAATGTTGAATTTGGAACATGATCCTTTGGTTAAGGATTTGATGAACTTTGGCATAGAAGTTGTTGGTGCAGGATGTTCATCTGTTTTGTTTCAGGTATTAGTGAAATATTCTCTATTAGACAGAATTAAGCAAGCGCAGAAGCAAGAAAACGAGTTGCAAAAAAAAGTAGAGATGGGTCAGAAGGTTAAGTTGCATGAATTCAACATTGATAATGATTGTGTTTTGAGATTTGGGAAGAGATTGTGTGTGCCATGTGATTCACAGTTTAATAGAGAGTTGTTATGTGAAGCTCATAGTTCTCCATTTTCAGTTCATCCATGCTGTACAAAGATGTATAGTGATCTTTGGGAGTACTACTGGTGTGATGGAATGAAAAGAGATATTGCTGATTTTACTGTGAAGTATTTTACGTGTCAGTAGGTTAAAGAAGATTGGCAGTTACTGAAATGGATGCTTCAGCCTTTACCATTTCTCGAATGGAAATGGGAAAATATATCAATGGAATTTTTTGTGGGATTACCGAAGACATCTCGAGGTAATAATGCAATCTGGGTTATTGTTGATCGCTTGACTAAATCTGCTCATTTCCTTCATATTCGAGAAACTTTCTCTCTAGATCAACTTTATCGATTGTATCTTAAAGAGATATTCAGGTTGTGTAGAGTTCCCTTATCGATTATACCTGTTCCTGATCCCAGGTTTACTTCTAACTTTTAGAAAGGCCTTCAGAAGTAATTGGGTACTGAATTAAATTTTAGTACGGCTTTTCATCCTTTATCAGATGGGTAGTCAGAATGAACAATTCAGACTTTGGAGGATATTATACATGCTTGTTCGATGGATTATCAGGGAAGTTGGGACCAACATCATTCTTTGGTTGAGTTTTCTTATAATAACAGTTTTCATTCCAGTATACAAATGACACCATTTGATACATTATATGGGAAGCGGTGTCGAACTCCATCTTTCTGGTATGTAGTGGGTGAAAGGAAGTTGTTGGGACCATAATTTGTAGAAGAGTTGGCAGAAAAAGTTTAGCTGATATAGAAACACAAGAGAACAGCTCAGAACAGGCAGAAAGGTTATGCAGACAACAGGAAGAATGATCTCTCTTTTGAGGTAGGTGATCATGTTTTTCTCAAAGTTTCACCATGGAAATGTGTTATACGATTTCGTAAGAAAGGAAGGCTGAGTCTAAGGTTCATTGGACCATATGAAAATCAGGAAAAAGTTAGATCAGTTGCTTACCGAGTGGTTTTATCTCCAATTTTATCTCAGGTACACAATTTTTTTCATGTTTCAATGTTAAGAAAGTACATGCCAGATCCATCTCATGTTTTGAGCCCAGAGGTAGTTCAGCTGGAAAAGAATCTATCGTATGAGGAACAATCGGTCCAGATTCTTGACCACAGAGAGAAAGTGTTTCGGAATAAGGTAATAAATCAGGTAATGGTTTTGTGGAAAAACCATATGGTTGAAGATGCAACGTGGGATTCTAAAAATGCTATGAGGGATAAATACCCCCACCTATATTGATAAGTGAATAAAATTGTGAGGACGCAATTCCCAAAAGTGGGGAAGGATGTAAAATCCCAGGTAATTAAAGAATAAAACATTTTCATATTTATTAATATTTATGAATTAAATATTAATTTTACTTTAAAGGGGTTTCTATGTTTGATAGCATACCCGATACGCAAAAAAGAGATTTTTTGAAATCTTACGTTGCACACTAGTAATAAAATAATATTATTTTAAATGGTAGTTAACATGTAGCTGTTGTATTGGAGGGAATGAATAGAAATAACTAAAATATGATTATATATGTTTTTTTAAATTTTTTAACATTTATCCAATAATGGATAAAGGCTTAAAATACAAAAAGAATTCAATTTTTGGCATATATACTCTAATTTTCACTAAAGGTCCACTTATCGCCTTTTGATGGTAAACCCTCTTTAAATATAGTTTTGGTAACTCTTATTCATTCTATTGGACCAAATCAAATTATTCTTTAGATTCGGGACATCAAAATTTACTATGTGTAAATTTTTGGTATTTTTCCGACAAAGTATATTTTTTAATGAATAGTGAAAAATGTTGTATTTTAATTCAAAAACTCTTTTTAATATAATTTTTTTATATGATTATATTATAGTTTTAATTGGATTTTAATTGAAATTAGAATATATTTTTACCATTTAATCCAATAGTGATCGTTGTAATTAATTTCACTTTGAAATTGGACTTAAACTAGTGTCAATCTTTTGATATGTATTGTATTATAAAAACACTCTATTTGTTCTGAAAACATGAATTATTTATTAAAATAATTAATGTAACTTATATGTTTTAAATTTTTTAAAATATACATCATTTTTTAATTTGGAATATCAAATGTATCTTAGGGTGATGTTTTGGAATTTTTCTGAAAAACTTCAATTTTTGATGAATAGTGAAACCACTAAGTGGTACATAAAAAAACTGATTTTTCATTAAAATTTAATTTTACCACCGCTTTATTTTGAATTTTAAAAATCCAACATAAATGGTTTTCATTAGGAAGTAAAATTTGGTTCAATGAGATTAAAATTATTTTTTGGTAAATAGTAACTTTTATGATTTTAATCGCGATTAGAGGTAATTAGTGTAATTTATGGTAAAAATAATGTTTTAATAACATGAAATGACATTTACACAAGTCCTACCCTTATTGGATGTGTCATGGAAGACCAAGAAAATCCATGGGTCAACTTTGGGACCCCATGGTGCCACTTTGGTAGGAAAATGACATTAATAACTTTTTATTTAATGTTAAAAAAAATGTCACAAACATGTTTTGTTTTACTAAAACAATTTTTAAATGTGGTTATACAAGTCATATTTTTGACTATAAATATTCATTAAAAATATAAAAATATTTCCTACATCATTATAGTTTTTCTATAATTTTTATACATTAAATAAATTAAATTATTTTTGACACCATGATGATGCATCGATTACATCATTATTTAACGATTTAAATAAAATGAAATGATAATGTAAAATCTAATACCTAAACTTCTAAAAAACCTATTGTATGGGTGTATTTCGAACTCTTATCACCTTATCCTCGAAAAATATAATTTTGGGACTTTTTAAATCTGAAAATAATTTTATAATAAAGTAACCTTTTATAACTTTCCAAGAGTGCCCCTCCTATCCTCTTATAAAAGGCCCTCATCTCTACCACCTTACCCACACCTCTCAAGCCTTTGGCTCGGCCACCCCCTGCCGATTTTGTCTCTCCACATCCCTCTCTTACTCTTAGAATCCTCACTTTGGGCATAAGTCTTTCCAAGGAAGCCTTTGAGCTCAAATCAAAAAGAGTTACCCATATTAAAGGCAGTGTCTTCTCTTGTGTTCTTATGTTTTATTTTGCTTCCCCACCCCCTAAAATCTTTTTATTCCTTTTTTTTGTAATAACACCAATATATTCGATATACTAGGATTTTTTATGATATGTAATAGAGCTACACTTACACACACCTTCATCTAATGGTTAAAGAGAATACGGTTTACATGGATGGTGAATTTCTGCCTCACGATATGATGATTGTTCAATTTTCTTCTAAAACCATCATAGGTGGCCATTAAGATGACACTATATTTATATATGATATATAATATGTTTAGGTTTTACTTAATATTCTGTATTTTTCATTTATGGAATACCTTTATGGTTTCCATTATGGGTAAATGCGATATCTTCATTTTAGGAACTGCGGACTACCGCCCCCTCAAAGTGATTTGATTCGTTAATACCATATGTGGTACGTATAAATGATAGATTTAATTATATTATATATAATAGCATACTAGAATAATAATACTATTATGTATCGTTATGTTTTAATTCTATTAAATATGAAATATAAATGGAAGTAGTGTTCATACGTACGTACGGCTTACCGTCTCCATGAATGGTGCATTTCATTTCTTACCTCCAAATGTTATGTAATATTGTAAATTCATGTATATACTCGGTATATATGACATATAGGATATCTTAATCATGAATATAATTCTATATATAATGTATATTTTACCCCATGAACAACTTGTAATTATAAAGACTTTATTTTTGACTCAGGTACCAATGATCGACAAACTGGCCATTATTAACATAAATAATTACATAGTGTACATAACATGGTAATAAGTGATATAAAAGGAATAATGAACATGAAAAAGGTTCTTAAGAATGTAGAAATTAACTCAAGTTTATTATTTAGGACATTAATGAATGATTGAGTTATGTCAGACTCGAGGTAAGGGACTTCGTCTCAATCTATTTTCATTGAGGCATGTTATGTTTTATACACAACTTTCTTTTATACAGTGTATAAACCCCTTTGACTTTTATGTTTACTCAAAATGAATATTTTTTTATATGAAGCGTCTTAATAAATGAAAAAAGGAATGTTTTTTTGTCGTACGTATGCGGCGACAACGACTTCTCCATCGCCCTGACCATTATTTGAGTTTCGACATCTTTTACAAGACATAACCTATCTTTTTTTTGAAAAAGGAAAAATGAATACCATCTATTAATTTTATTTTATTTTGGTATTGAAAATGGTTTTCATAATGTTTTTATTATATCAATATGTTGTATTGATATCTTGTGATTAGATGTGAAAATTTTATGTTTATTTATGCATATTTTACGTGATACGATTATGTTTTGGTTCTTGGGAATTGTTATAAAGACGGGTGGTTCTGTGATAAAATATGGGCGTGTGAGCCCGATATAGCTCTCCAATGCATTGGGTAATGCGAAGAGTTAAACATTAAGGTTTCTCCAAAGAGATTTAGGGAATATAATGTGATGGGTATTCCAAACGTAACCATGAGGGTTACTCTCTATGTAAGAATGTTATGAATGCCTCAAGTTACCTTTAGGTCTTATGATTTCTATGATTTATTCATGATTTGATGAGGTATGTTAAAATTATTATGTTTTATAAGTAAAGTATGATTTCATACATGGACTAATGTTTTCATTTCATACTTTTATATCCCTTACTGAGTTTTTTATGCTCATCCCAAGTTTTTGAAATGTTTTTCACAGGACATAATGTGGAATAGGGTCAAGGACGGGATCATGGAAATGTCATGCTATCTAAAACATGGAACTATAAATGTTTCTTTTTAAGAGTTTTTATTTTATGGAAACGTAGTAGAAGTGTCTACTTTGTAATCTTTTGAGATGTAATAGTTATGTCCTAATTCTCTAAAACTCTAAACCTGAAAAGATCCTCAATGTGAATTATTCATTTAATTCAATATTAAGAAAGGTTTAGGGTCAGGGCCTTATAGTTGGTATCAGAGTTCAGTTTAGATATCTTTAGGAGTTAGAATTCTATTCGATCATTATACAAAAATATTTTTTTTATGGTCAAATTGAAATGATATAGCATTTAAAGATTACCATGTTGCTTCGCCTAAGATATTTCTATGTTCAGAATGGTCTTTTGTAGAGGAAACAAGACAACAATGTTGGGATGAAATCCGGAGGAAGACAACCTGAGATGGTTGGAATTAGAACTGAACAGTTTGTTGCAGTGATGGAACAGTTGACTCTTGCTATAAATGGTGGTGGTATGCATGCACGAGATCAGCCAGATCAACCACAGAGTAACATGTCAGTGGTGGACCATTTCATGAGGCAACACCCCCCATCATTTTGAGGATCATCTGACCCTATGCTAGCTGAAGGGTGGATTAAAGCACTGGAGAAGATTTTTGATGTCATGGGGTGTTCAGAATATCAAAATTTTAGTCTTGTTGTTTACCGTTTTGAAGGTGAAGCTGATCAGTGGTGGTCGATGGTGAAACATATCAGGGATAGTGATGAGATTGATGATATTTTGGTGTTTTCTAAAAGTAAAATGGAGAATGATAGTTGTTTAAGGGTTATTTTTAAAACCTTAAAAAAATTATATGGGAAATTTAGTAAATGTGAGTTTTCATTGCAACAAATTTCTTTCCTCGGTCATAAGGTTTGTAAATATGGAATAACTGTGGATCATGAAAAAACAAAAGTTGTTGAAGAATGGAAAAGATCCATAAATGTAACCGAGATACGTAATTTTCGTGGTTTGGAAGGTTACTACCGAAGGTATGTTGAAATTTTTTCATGGTTATCTAGTCCAATGAGTAAGCTAACTCGGAAGGGTGTTAATTTTATCTGGAAAAAAGAATGTGATGATTGATTTTAGGAGTTGAAAAAAATATTGATGAATGATCCAGTTTTGGCACTTCCTTCCAGGAATGGTGAGTTTGTTTTTTATAGTGATGCTTCATTGAAGGGACTTGGCTGTGTCCTTATGAAAAATGATCAGGTAATTTCATGTTCTTCACGTTAGTTGAAAACTCATTAGGTAAATTACCCTACACATGATTTAGAATTAGATTCTGTTGTTTTCACTTTAAAAATTTAACTGAATCATTTGTCTGGAGTAAAGTGTGAAATATATACCGATCAAAAAATTTTAAAGTATATATTCACTCAGAAATAATTGAACATGAGACAGAAGAGATGGATATAATTAATAAAGGATTATGATGGTACAATTCATTAACATCCGGGAAAAGAAAATAATGTGGATGATCCTTTGAGTAGAAAAAGTAATTCTTCATTAACAATGTTCTGTTTGGAATGCGATCCATTGGTTAAGGATTTGACGAACTTTGGAATAGATGTTGTTTGTGTAGGATGTTCTTCTGAATTGTTTCAGGTATAAGTGAAATCATCTCTATCAGATAGTATTATTCATGCACAGAAGCAAGACAACGAGTTGCAGAAAAAGGTAGAGCTGGTTAAGAAGGTTATGTTGCATGAATTCAACATTGATAATGATTGTGTTTTGAGATTTGGGAAGAGATTGTGTGTGCCGTGTGATTCACAGTAGAAGATAGTTGTTATGTGAACCTCATAGTTCTCCGTTTTCAGTTCATCCAGGCAGTAATCAGATGTACAGATATCTTTGGGAGTACTACTAGTGGGATGGAATGAAAAGAGATATTGCTGATTTTTCTATGAAGTGTTTGACTTGTCAGCAAGTTAAATCAGATCGGTAGTTAACGAAAGGGATGATTCAGCCTTTATCAGTGCCTGAATGGAAATGGGAAAATATATCCATGGAATTTGTTATGGGATTACCGAAGACATCTAGAGGTACAAATGCAATCTGTGTTATTGTTGATCGCTTTACTAAATCTTCTCATTTCCTTTCTATTTGAGATACTTTCTCTCTAGATCAACTTTCTCGATTGTATATTTAAGACATAGTCAGGTTACATGGAGTTCCCCTATCCATTGTATTTGATCATGATCTCAGGTTTACATCTAACTTTTGGAAAGGCCTTCATAAGTCATTGGGAACTGAATTAAATTTTAGTACAACTTTTCATCCTCAATCAGATGGGAAGTCAGAACGAACAATTCAGACATTGGAGAATATACTACGTACTGGTTCGATGGATTATCAGTGAAGTTGGGACCAAATTCATTATTTGGTTGAGTTTTGTTATAATAACTGTTTTCATTCCAGTATACAGATGGCACCATTTGAGGCATTATATGGGAAGCAGTGTCCAACTCCATCTTTCTGGGATGATGTGAGTGAAAGGAAGTTGATGGGACCAGAATTGGTAGACGAGTTGGCAGAAAAAGTTTATCTGAAATCGAAACACATGAGAACAACTCAGAGCAGGCAGAAGAGTTATGCGAACAACAGGAGGAAGAATCTCTCTTTTGAGGTCGGTGATCATGTTTTTCTCAACGTTTCACCATGGAAAAGTGTGATGTGATTTGGTAAGAAATGAAAGCTGAGTCTAAGGTTCATTGGACCATATGAAATTCTGGAAAATGTTAAGTCATTTTCTTATTGAGTGGATTTAACTCCAAGTTTATCTCAGGTACACAATGTTTTCCTTGTTTCAATGTTAAGGAAGTACATGCCAAATCCATCTCATGTTTTGATCCCAGAGGTAGTTCAGATGAAAGAGAATCTATCTTATGAGGAACAATTAGTCTAGATTATTGACGACATGGAGAAAGTGTACTGGAATAAGGTAATTCATTTGGTAATGGTTTTGTGGAAGAACCATATGGTTGAAGAGTCAATGTGGGATTCTAAAAATGCTGTGAGGGATAAATACCCCCACTTATTTTGATAAGTGAATAAAATTACAAGGATGCAATTCCCAAAAGGGGGGACGAATGTTACATCTCTGGTAAATAAAGAATAAAATATTTTCATATTTATTAATATTTACGAATTAAATATTAATTTTACTTTAAAGGGGTTGCTATGTTCGATAGCGTACCTGATACACAGCCAAGAGATTCTTTGAAACTTAGGTTGCACACTAGTAATAAAATAATATTATTTTAAATGGTAGTTAACAAGTAGCCATTGTATTGGCAGGAATGAATAGAAATAACTAAAATATGAGTATATTTGTTTGTTAAATGTTTTAACATTTATCCATTAAAGGATAAAGGGTTAAAATACGAAAGGATTTCAATTTTAGGCATATATACTCTAATATTCACTAAAGGTCCACTTATCGGCTTTTGATGGAGAACCCTCTTTAAATATAGTTTTGGTCACTCTTATACTTTTTTAGACCAAATAATTTTCTTCTTTAGAATTGGGACATCAAAATTTACTTTGTGTAAATTTTTTGTAATTTTCCGATAAAGTTTATATTTTTAATGAATAGTGAAAAATGTTGTATTTTAATTTAAAACCTCTTTTTAATATAATTTATTTATATGATTATATTTTCTTTTGAATTGGTTTTAAAGTGAAATTAGAATATTTTTTGACCATTTAATCCAATAGTGGTCATTGTATTTAATTACACTTTGAAATTGGACTTAAACTAGTGTCAATCTTTTGATATATATTGTTTCATAAAAACATGCTATTTGTTCTGACAACAGAAATTAATTATTAAATTAATTTATGTAACTTATATGTTTTCAATTTAGTAAAATATACATCATTTTTGAATTTGGAATTTCAAATATAGCTTAGGGTGATGTTTTGGTATTTTTCTGAAAAACATCAATTTTTGATGAATAGTGAAAACACTAAGTGGTACTTAAAAAAACTGTTTTTTCGTTTAAATAAAATTTTACCACCTCTGTGTTTTGAATTTCAAAAATCCGAAAAACATGGTGTCGCACCCACGATTTCAAAATTTATTTATTTAATTAAATTTCTTTGCATTGGTTAGTTCGGGTCGAAACCCGACTTAAGATTTCAAGTCCCTTGTGTTTTGGTCTTGTCTGCGTCCAGCGCGACGCGGTCGAAGCTGCGCGGCCTCGCTTGGGTCCCCGCGCGGCCTCGCCGATTCACCGCCCGTCTTTCCGGTGTTTAATTAATGAAATGAAACGAATTAGCAACTGTGTTAATAATAATAATAATCGTAATAATTGCATTTGATAATAATAATATTATTATTATTATTATTATTATTATTATTATTTTAATTGATATAACTTTTTATTTAATTTTATTACTACTAATTTGGTTTTGTTTTTTTTAATATAATATTGACTTCATTATTCATATTACAGTTTTATTATTACTATTATTATTAGTTATTTTACTTTTTTTTAGTTTAAGTTTTATTTTAATTATTTTATTTTACTCTTTTTTTTTGTAGGGTTTTTACCTTTTTTTTTCTCCCTGCGCGCTGCGACCGGGTCTCCCTCTCCCCTCTATCCCTTTGTGCTTCCCTTCCCCTCTATCCCGTCGTGCGCCCTAGCATGTCCGCCTCAACAGGCCACCGCCCCTCGGCCCGCCTTGGATCGCTGTCGCACCCAGCCCCCCTTCCCATCTCTTCTCGCTCGCGCCGCCCGACGGAACCCCGCCGGATCTCCCCTTCGGCGCACCCTCCGATATTCCGCCGCCCTTTTTCCCTTCCTGGCCTGCACCGCTGTCACGCGCCCCATTCATCGGACCGGTCGCAGCCCTCCTGCTGGCCAGCTCGCGCCGCACCCCATGGAAACCGGCTACCCAAGCCACACCGCCTCTTCCTTTCGGCCAGTTTTTTTTTGGCACGATACACCTTCATTGGCCTCATTTATGCCTCGTCCAGCCCTTGGATACGCTTTTCCCAATCTCCCGAAGCATTGCAGCGTCCTTCTTCCCCTTCGCCTCAGGTGCGGACCTCCCGGGTTTGTCCCTCCTTCTTTCTAAGGTTTAGGTCAAGCTCAATTGTGGTTTTGGTGTTTCTGACTTTTAGGGTGTCGGTCTTAGCTTTCGTTTTTGATTTTATTTGTTTTCAATTCATGTATTAGGGTTTAATTTAATATTTACGTGGTGCGAATTGCACGTGATTGAAGTTTCGCACCGGTTTTTGGGATTGTCGGGTTAGATTTTTAGGTTGCAGTTGGTTTAATTTTGATGCAAAGGGTTTGGTGTTTTGTTTTTAGGACATACCCATGCTGTTTGAGCTGCGCTTGACTTGTGGTGGCCTTTGCGCACCAATTTTGTGAAGTCCGCTACACCCAGGTAGGTGGTTCCATGCCTTTGCATCATCTAGATAATTTAATTTGTTTGTTTAGTTATACTTAATATGTTCCATGATATAATTTCACGGTGCGGTCTATGTTTATAATTCTTTGACATTCTTGTTTGATGAAAAGTGGATTTCCTAAGTAGTATGCTTTTATTATTTATATGTGTTGTTGTATAAATGAATGGTTGTGTTTTGTAAGTGGCACAAAATGCGTTTTATAAATTTGTTTGACATGCGTACCTGAAGAAAATTGCGCTCTCTTTTGAAATGTTTTTTTTTCTCCGACCTTGTTGTGGTAAATTTTAAAGGTGTCTAATAAATTGTGAAAATGGTGAAAATGAGGTTTTAGAAAAGTTGAGTGTTCAATTGATTCTAGAATGTTCTTTTTATGTGAAGATTTGTGTGTTTTGCAGTGAGGTTTTATGGTATACATGTAATATGTTTTGCGAACTGAGCGATTGTTTATTTGAGCGGTATTTGGGATTTCAATCATGGTTGAAATGTTTTGAGGGATGTTTGGTAGGTGGGAAAGGTGTTTTCAAGTCGCTTTAGATGTTTGTGTATTTAAATAGACATTTTCAAAGTATATGAATCACATTTGGTGTGTTTGACTTGTTGTGTACTTTTGAAATTGAAATTCAAAAATTTTTTTAATAATGGAAAACAAGTCTTGATATGGTCACCTCATGTATCAAGTATTAAAGTGACGCATCTATATAGAACCAAGTGGTATTTGGTGTAAAGTCTTCTTGGGTTTTCTTGAAACAATTTCATTAATAGTTCAAATGGTTCTTTGGTACATTTTTATGATGTGAAAATGGTATTTTGAAGGAGTTGAATACGCATTCATTTTAAAATGGTGTATTTTTATAAAATGAGACATGTCCTTTGTGTGCGTGTCTTTGAAATAGTGTTTTGGTATGAAAGTGGTGACTTTTTGTGTAATGTCAAGCTTGGTTTGTGAAATGTGAAAGTGGTGAATTATGTGAATGTGAAACTTGATTGAGCACAAGGGAAAACCCTGGGTATCTAGGTGGGCAGACTAGAACTAGTGCGCTAGTGAACCGGATGGGTGTCGTCCCTGTTTCACTTAGCTGGATTGACGATTGCAACACTAACTAAACATGATATCTGAGGGTCGTGTCCTTCTAAGCCACGTGTTCTGAGGGTCGTGGCCTTCTAAGCCACGTTTTCTGAGGGTCGTGGCCTTCTAAGCCACGTTTCACCGAGACACGAGGTTTCTAGGGTCCCACTCGAGCTAGATGAACCTTAGGGGATTTACCCGTAGTGCTCTACCATCTTTGGCGTGGTGCCTTCCGTCGGCATATGGAAGACCACTTGAGTATGTGTGTGTGTGTGTGAGTATGTGTGTGTGTGTGTGTGAGTATGGGTGTGTGTGTGTGTGTGAGGATGTGTGTGTGTTCCCATATTGAACATTTCTTTTCCCCTTTAAAAATCATGTTTGTTAAATGAGTTCTTTTTAATGTTTTTCTTTTATCATTTAGCTTGTAAATGTTTTCTTTAAAAGAATTTTTAAATTAAACTTTTGAATAGACACATTAAATTGCCTTTTTGATATTGTGGCATGGAACCTTTCTATTGGGTGACGTCCTATTGGGCTTTTGGCTCACACCCTACATACACCTTTGGGTGTATGTAGACCTTGTTTCTGTGTATTCTAGGTTGTGCGTCGTGCTCAGTGATGGTGGTCCATGTTGTGGTTGGTCTTCTCATGCAGAATGATGTTGATGTGGCCTCTCTTCTTCCGGGAGGTTTGATCATAAGCTTTAGTTTCTGCTGTTGTCTTTTCTTTTTAGTTATTGCATCAAGTTATAGACTTTAAACATGTTCATAGTTTAAAGGCATGTTTTGTTGTCTATTTCTAATTTCAGTTTATTTAACTAGTTAGTTGTTTTTCTGTCTTTTATTTTGGGTAAAATCGTTCCCATGTGTTAGTTTTGATACCCGGGCACTTGTGCCAGCCCGTGGGGATCGGGAACGCCCTTCGGGTCTTGCCGCGGACCGGGTCGGGCGCCGGGTCGGATGACGACCCGGCCTGGTTTGTGACAAAATGGTATCAAAGGCAGGTTTTTCTCTCTTGGGTCGTTTGCTTTTGAGATGGAGTCAGAGTCGACCAAGATTAAGGTTGTTGGAAGTCAACGTTCTAGCTACGAGCAATGTGCCTGGCCAGCACACCTCGTGGCGGGACTCGAGTTACCAAAGTAAGTTGGGTTTTGTCCGAGTCATTGTTCCGTGTGGTTAATCTTGCTTAAGGGAAATGAAAAGAGAGTGGGGCCAGTGGTCTTAGTGAGCTCGCAGGGTCTGGCAAACCTTGTGGAGCCGGGGACACTGTCCTAAAATACTCTCCGTGGCCAGTGGCGTGATTGGCATATGGCCGCCAACCATATGCTTCAATCACCCGCTGACACTAGTTTTCTCTTGCGTCGTTTCTCGTCTCATTGTTTTGGATTTGTGGAAAGTTGGTTTTTAAGTTAAAATGTTTTGGTCGTAGAAAATGTTTTCAAATGAATCACATTAAAAATGAAATGATGTGGAAGGTTTGAAAAATTTGGGTTGGATGTTTTGGTTCTGGAAAAATAGAAAGGTTTGGTTTTGGTACTTGGTGTTCTCGTGGGCGACCACATGCATAAGTGTATATGGAAAGAGAAAAGGTTAATGGCACGAGCGGATGAGTGCCTGGATGAATTTGAGGTGGGTGCCAGTGCGGCACGGGAACATGCATGTGCGAAGCTCACGGGACGCCATTGATGTTTGTGTAACCCGCTAGGTTTTCTTATATTCAAAATCTTTTGTTAAAGGAAAAATTTGGTGTTTTAGTAAATGGTGTTTGTGTGGCACGTCCTTGTGTTTTGAAAATGTCGGATGTGAGGCGTTTTGAGCCGAGGAATTTTTCGGAATGGTTGTGTCCTGAGTTTGAATTCTTATTTGTAAGTTGGTATGCAAGTGTGTGGTTAGTAAATTCTTTTGAAGAGTACATCGGGGAGACCTTGTAGTGGTTTTCCCTGCATGTTTGGTGTTTTCTTGTGTGGTATGTCTTGACCGTTGGACCAGTTTGATTTGGGTCCATGGTTTTTTTTCTTGACTAGTGTATTCCCCCCATAAAGCGTTAAAATGCAATTAAAATATGGCCATGGGAAATTTCGTCATTGGCCGACCCTCCAGTTGATCAGAGTACTCTCTTTTTGAATTCTATAATTGAACCCACCTCTCCTTTTTACAACAAGTGGATCCTCCCGCAGCGGGATGACAGATGCGAGGGGAGTTGAGCAGAGTTTTGGTTTGTTTATGTTGTCTGAGTCGTCGGATATGAAATTTGACGTCGTTTCATTTGAAGGTTCCCCCTGGAAATGATGAATGGAATTCCTGCGGGGAAGGGTGAAGGCGGTTCGGAATTTTCAGTGTGGACTAGTGTCTTGAAGGTCTTTTTAGTATTTACATCGGTTGCAAGGGTCATGTTCGGTGAAGTCTTGCAGTGGGAGGTACCTTTGATAGTCAACGGTGGTTTGGAAGCGGTAAAGGAGACTCCAGTGGGAAAAAGGTGGAAGCAGCCTAGAGTGGTCGGTGCGGGCCACTATTCTAGATATCCTTTGGTCCTTTGTTGGTTTCGTTTAAGAAAGGGTCTACGTTAGGCCACTAGTGTGGCAGACCCAGTCACATGGGGATACTATGGTCATTTGTAGGAATCATGTATTGTTTAGACACGGTTTAAAGTCTTTCTCAACGTAGTGTTTCTCTCGACAATAATGATCGTGCTCGGTGACGTTTCGTGGTGTTGTGTTCTCATTCAGTGTGACAAAGGGTGATGCGCATGCACCATTGCAGCTCTTATGTTGGTTAATGTTTTGTGTATGATCAGTTGGATGTCATGGTGTGTTGTGTCTGATGGTGTATCCTCAGGTGCAATAGGATTTCGTGTGACACCAAAAAGGAGAAGCTCCGTTTGGGAGTTTTCCATGCCTGACTACGAGGCAGAAGATGCTTCAAACATCAGGGCTCCAGCCATAGGCCTCGGAGTGAAGCTGGCGCGTGGTCAGGAACCCCGAGGGGGTATGAGACCCCAACTTTATTTCTGTCATCGGTGTTGAAATTGAATGCAGCTCAAATTGATTTCTACGGTTGTTCTGCTCCAAACGAACCATCTGGTTGCATAAAGTTTTCATGATCATGTGGAGGCTTGTTCGTCTCGTTGACTTAAAGTCTTTGGGGTTGTGTCCCATTGGATGCAATCACTTTTAGTGATCCTTGAGAGTCTGTTGGGGAAAAATCAGTCCCAAAATTTTATAATGCTTATCCCGGGATGTGGATGTGTTGGTCAGGTCTTAGGTCATAGTTCTGACGCCCGGGTGGTTAGGCCCCTCCCTCCCCGCCCCTTGTGGTGGGGTGTTTGGTCACCATTGAGAAGTTTTTCAAAGTTCTATGCATTTTGTTAGTTCTAATGGTGGGGAGTCCTAATGGACCTCCCCATGTTGGTTTTCTAGTCTCGCCTTTGGCGTTGGCAGGTTCTTAATGGTGGGGAGACCCACATTGAGTCTCGCACGAATGTCTCTAGGATGAATCAGTGCTGGACTTTTCCTTAATTGCGGGTAGTCCGCTCGAAACTTCCCCGTCGGTTGTCCACTCTCATTTCGAGCATCAGTGACTTCTTAATGGTGGGGAGCCCCTCGAGCTTCCCCATGTTGATCTATAGCTTCTGTTTTCAAAGATGGTTTGTCGATAAGTGATAGGAGTGTTCCGAGGACGTGGTTTGACCTCTTTTGTTCAAATTAGCCAAGTGGTGTGGTTTCGGTTTCAGAATGCTTGAGGTGTTTTGGCGTGTGAAGTTGGCTCTTGTGGGTTCAAGAGTTTGTTTTCTAAAACAATCGGCTGGAGGCGTTCTAGCTTTTGGGGTGAGCGACACATATCGGAAAGTCTTTTATGCATTTCTTGATGTTGTCTTTAAGTCACTTTCTCTGAGCACGATGTTTCTCTCTCTCTTTTGTTGATGTTTGTGGTGGTCCTATTTGATCCTTAGTGGGGTGCCGTTTCCTGCTTTGGGTCTCAGCCTTAGTTGCGGCTTTCCGGGGGCGGAAAGCTTTATGGTGGGGAGAATTGTCGCACCCACGATTTCAAAATTTATTTATTTAATTAAATTTCTTTGCATTGGTTAGTTCGGGTCGAAACCCGACTTAAGATTTCAAGTCCCTTGTGTTTTGGTCTTGTCTGCGTCCAGCGCGACGCGGTCGAAGCTGCGCGGCCTCGCTTGGGTCCCCGCGCGGCCTCGCCGATTCACCGCCCGTCTTGCCGGTGTTTAATTAATGAAATGAAACGAATTAGCAACTATGTTAATAATAATAATAATCGTAATAATTTCATTTGAGAATATTATTATTATTATTATTATTATTATTATTATTTTAATTGACATAACTTTTTATTTAATTTTATTACTACTAATTTGGTTTTTTTTTATTATAATATTGACTTCATTATTCATATTACAGTTTTATTATTACTATTATTATTAGTTATTTTACTTTTTTTTAGTTTCTGTTTTATTTTAATTATTTTATTTTACTCTTTTTTTTGGTAGGGTTTTTACCTTTTTTTTCTCCCTGCGCGCCGCGACCGGGTCTCCCTCTCCCCTCTATCCCATTGTGCTTCCCTTCCCCTCTATCCCGTCGTGCGCCCTAGCCTGTCCGCCTCAACAGGCCACCGCCCCTCGGCCCGCCTTGGATCGCTGTCGCACCCAGCCCCCCTTCCCATCTCTTCTCGCTCGCGCCGCCCGACGGAACCCCGCCGGATCTCCCCTTCGGCGCACCCTCCGATATTCCGCCGCCCTCTTTCCCTTCCTGGCCTGCACCGCTGTCACGCGCCCCATTCATCGGACCGGTCGCAGCCCTCCTGCTGGCCAGCTCGCGCCGCACCCCATGGAAACCGGCTACCCAAGCCACACCGCCTCTTCCTTTCGGCCAGTTTTTTTTGGCACGATACACCTTCATTGGCCTCATTTATGCCTCTTCCAGCCCTTGGATACGCTTTTCCCAATCTCCCGAAGCATTGCAGCGTCCTTCTTCCCCTTCGCCTCAGGTGCGGACCTCCCGGGTTTTTCCCCCCTTCTTTCTAAGGTTTAGGTCAAGCTCAATTGTGGTTTTGGTGTTTCTGACTTTTAGGGTGTCGGTCTTAGCTTTCGTTTTTGATTTTATTTGTTTTCAATTCATGTATTAGGGTTTAATTTAATATTTACGTGGTGCGAATTGCACGCGATTGAAGTTTCGCACCGGTTTTTGGGATTGTCGGGTTAGATTTTTAGGTTGCAGTTGGTTTAATTTTGATGCAAAGGGTTTGGTGTTTTGTTTTTAGGACATACTCATGCTGTTTGAGCTGCGCTTGACTTGTGGTGGCCTTTGCGCACCAATTTTTTGAAGTCCGCTACACCCATGTATGTGGTTCCATGCCTTTGCATCATCTAGATAATTTAATTTGTTTGTTTAGTTATACTTAATATGTTCCATGATATAATTTCACGGTGCGGTCTATGTTTATATTTCGTTGACATTCTTGTTTGATGAAAAGTGGATTTCCTAAGTAGTATGATTTTATTATTTATATGTGTTGTTGTATAAATGAATGGTTGTGTTTTGTAAGTGGCACAAAATGCGTTTTATAAATTTGTTTGACATGTGTACCTGAAGAAAATTGCGCTCTCTTTTGAAATGTTTTTTTTTCTCCGACCTTGTTGTGGTAAATTTTAAAGGTGTCTAATAAATTGTGAAAATGGTGAAAATGAGGTTTTAGAAAAGTTGAGTGTACAATTGATTCTAGAATGTTCTTTTTATGTGAAGATTTGTGTGTTTTGCAGGGAGGTTTTATGGTATACATGTAATATGTTTTGCGAACTGAGCGATTGTTTATTTGAGCGGTATTTGGGATTTCAATCATGGTTGAAAGGTTTTGAGGGATGTTTGGTAGGTGCGAAAGGTGTTTTCAAGTCGCTTTAGATGTTTGTGTATTTAAATAGACATTTTCAAAGTATATGAATCACATTTGGTGTGTTTGACTTGTTGTGTACTTTTGAAATTGAAATTCAAAAATTGTTTTAATAATGGAAAACAAGTCTTGATATGGTCACCTCATGTATCAAGTATTAAAGTGACGCATCTATATAGAACCAAGTGGTCTTTGGTGTAAAGTCTTCTTGGGTTTTCTTGAAACAATTTCATTAATAGTTCAAATGGTTCTTTGTTACATTTTTATGATGTGAAAATGGTATTTTGAAGGAGTTGAATACGCATTCATTTTAAAATGGTGTATTTTTATAAAATGAGACATGTCCTTTGTGTGCGTGTCTTTGAAATAGTGTTTTGGTATGAAAGTGGTGACTTTTTGTGTAATGTCAAGCTTGGTTTGTGAAATGTGAAAGTGGTGAATTATGTGAATGTGAAACTTGATTGAGCACAAGGGAAAACCCTGGGTATCTAGGTGGGCAGACTAGAACTAGTGCGCTAGTGAACCGGATGGGTGTCGTCCCTGTTTCACTTAGCTGTATTGACGATTGCAACACTAACTAAACATGATATCTGAGGGTCGTGGCCTTCTAAGCCACGTGTTCTGAGGGTCGTGGCCTTCAAAGCCACGTTTTCTGAGGGTCGTGGCCTTCTAAGCCACGTTTCACCGAGACACGAGGTTTCTAGGGTCCCACTCGAGCTAGATGAACCTTAGGGGATTTACCCGTAGTGCTCTACCATCTTTGGCGTGGTGCCTTCCGTCGGCATATGGAAGACCACTTGAGTATGTGTGTGTGTGTGTGAGTATGTGTGTGTGTGTGTGTGAGTATGGGTGTGTGAGTGTGTGTGAGGATGTGTGTGTGTTCCCATATTGAAAATTTCTTTTCCCCTTTAAAAATCATGTTTGTTAAATGAGTTCTTTTTAATGTTTTTCTTTTATCATTTAGCTGGTAAATGTTTTCTCTAAAAGAATTTTTAAATTAAACTTTTGAATAGACACATTAAATTGCCTTTTTGATGTTGTGGCATGGAACCTTTCTATTGGGTGACGTCCTATTGGGCTTTTGGCTCACACCCTACATACACCTTTGGGTGTATGTAGACCTTGTTTCTGTGTATTCCAGGTTGTGCGTCGTGCTCAGTGATGGTGGTCCATGTTGTGGTTGGTCTTCTCATGCATAATGATGTTGATGTGGCCTCTCTTCTGCCGGGAGGTTTGAGCATAAGCTTTAGTTTCTGCTGTCGTCTTTTCTTTTTAGTTATTGCATCAAGTTGTAGACTTTAAACTTGTTCATAGTTTAAAGGCATGTTTTGTTGTCTATTTCTAATTTCAGTTTATTTATCTGGTTAGTTGTTTTTCTGTCTTTTATTTTGGGTAAAATCGTTCCCATGTGTTAGTTTTGATACCCGGGCACTTGTGCCAGCCCGTGGGGATCGGGAACGCCCTTCGGGTCTTGCCGCGGACCGGGTCGGGCGCCGGGTCGGATGACGACCCGGCCTGGTTCGTGACACATGGTTTTCATTAGGAAGTAACATGTGGTTCAATGAGATTAAAATAATTTTTTGGTGAATACTAACTTTAATGTTTTTAATTGCGATTAGAGGTAATTTTTTTAATTTATGGTAAAAATAATGTTTTAATAATATGAAATGAACTTGGCACATTTCCTACCATTTTTAGACGTGTCATGACCGACCAATAAAATCTATGGGTCAACTTGGGGACCCCATGGAGACACTTTGGTAGGAAAATGACATTAATAACTTTTTATTTAATGTTAAAATAAAAATGTCACAAACATGTGTTGTTTTACTAAAACAATTTTTAAATGGGGATATACATGTCATATTTTTGACTATAAATATTAATTAGAAATATCAAAAGATTTCCTACATCATGATAGTTTTTTTATAATTTTTAGACATTATATAAATTAAATTATTTTTGACACCATGATGATGCAGCGATTACCTCATTATTTAACTATTTAAATAAAATGAAATGATAATGTAAAATATAAGACCTAAACTTGTCAAAAACCTATTGGATGGGTGTATTTCGAACTATTATCACCTTATACTCGAAATATATAATTTTGGGACCTTTTAAATCATAAAATAATTTTATAATAAAGTAACCTTTTATAACTTTCCAAGAGTGCCCCTCCTCTCCTCTTATAAAAGGCCCCCACCTCTACCACCTTACAAACACCTCTCAAGCCTTTGTCTCGGACAACCCGTGCCCATTTTACCTCTCCACATCCCTCTCTTACTCCTCGGAGCCTCACTTCGGGCAGATGTCTTTCCAAGGAAGCCTTTGAGCTCAAATTAAAAATAGTTACCCGTTTTAAAGGTAGTGTCTTCTCTTGTGTTCTTATGTTTTATTTTTCTTTTCCAACCCCCTAAACTTATTTTGTTCCTTTATTTTGTAAAAAAACCGGTATATTAAATATACTAGGATTTTTTTTTGAGAATTATTAGAGATACACTTACACACCCCTTCATCTAATGGTTAAAGAGCATACTGTTTCTGTGGATGTCAAATTTCTGTATTTTTCATTTATGGCATACCTTTATGGTTTCCATTATGGGTAAACACGATATCTTCATTTTAGCAACTGCGGACTACCCCCCCTAAAGGTGATTTGATTCGTCAATACCATATGTGGTACGTATAAAGGATATATTTAATGATATTATATATGATACCATACTGGAATTATAATACTATTATGTATCATTATGTTTTAATTCCATTAAATTTGATATAGAAGTGGAAGTAGCGTTCATGTGTACATACGGCTTATCGTCTCCATGAATGCTGCATTTCATTTCATACCTCTAAATGTTATGTAATATTATAAATGCATGTATATACTGGGTATATATGACATATATGATATCTAAATAATGAATATAATTCTGGATATAATGGATATTTTACCCCATGAACAACTTGTAATTATGAAGAGTTTATTTTTGACTCTAGTACCAATGATTGAAAAAACAACCATTAATAACATAAATAATTACATAGTGTTCATAACATGGTAATAAGTGATATAAAAGGAATAATGAAATTGAAAAAGGGTTTTAACCAAGTATAAATTAACTCAAGTTTATTATTCAGGACATTAATGAATGATCGAATCAAGTCGGACCCGAGGTAAGGGACTTCGTCTCAATCTCCTTTCATTGAGGCGTATTATTTTTTATACACAACTTTTTTTATATGGTGTATAAACCCCTTTGGATTTTATGTTTACTCAAAAGGAATATTTTTTATATGAAGCGTTCTACTAAACAATGAAAAGAATGTTTTTTTGTCATACGTATGTGGCGACAATGACATCTCCGCCGCTGTGACCATTATTTGAGTTTCGGTTTCCTCTAAAATCCATAACCTAACTTTTATTAAAAAATAAAAATTAAATACCATGTATTAATTTCCATTTATTTTGGTATTGAAAATGGTTTCATAATTTTTTCATTATATCAATGTGTTGTGTTGATATCTTTTGATTGAAATGTGGAAATGTTATGTTTACTTTATGCATGTTTTACGTGATACGATTATGTTATGGTTATTGGGAATTGTTATGATGACAGGTGGTTCCATGATAAACTAAGGGCGGGTGAGCCTGATATAGCTCTCCAATGCATTGGCTAACGCGAAGGAGTTAAACATTAAGGTTTCTCTAATGAGATTTAGGGAATATACTGTGATGGGTATTCCAAACATAACCATGAGGGTTACTCCCTACGTATGAATGTTATGAATGCGTCAAGTTACCTTCATGTCTTATGATTTCTAGGATTTATTCATGATTTGATGAGGTATGTTAAAATGGTTATGTTTTATGAGTAAATTATGATTTCATACATGGAATAATGTTTTCATTTTGTACTTTTATATCCCATAGTGAGTTTTTTATGCTCATCCCATGTTTTTGAAATGTTTTTCATAGGACTTAATGTGGAATTAGTTCAAGGATGGGATCAAGGAAATGTCATGCTCTCTAAAATATAGAACTAGAGATATTTCTTTTTAAGAGTTTTTATTTTACTGAAACATAGTATAAGTGTCTACTTAGTAATCTTTTGAGATGTAATAGTTATGTCATAATTCTCTAAAAACCTAAACCTAAAAAGATCCTCAATGTGAATTATTCATTAAATTCAATATTCACTAAGGTTTATGGCCAGGGACTTATATAAACGATCAATATAATTATTTTTTAGAACATTTATTTACTAATGTCTAAAATTATTTAACATTGTAAAAGTAAAAAGGGTAAATATATGGTATCCAAGTGTAAAAAGTTAATGAAACATGAATAAAAAATAATGGATGAGATTTATATCAATAAATACTTATTTCCCCTACCCCTTTGTCTATAAATTTTCCATTGTATATATAATAGTGGAAAGAAATTACTAAAGGTGTAAAATTTACTCTCAAAACTACCTTTACCTTCAATTATAAAAGGGTAATATATTCACAACATGATAACACACCATTACCATAAAATCTATTTGAAACTATGAAGTTGTTCACATGTTACAACCCCCTACCATTTTTAAAATCCTATATTCATCATTTGTTAGCATGCATTCATCATTTCGAAAGATACTTCAATGGAAATTTCAAGTCCTCGACGTGATTATTATTAACCACTCATTTTTCTTATTTACTATCTAAATTAAAATATATTCCAAAAAATGATATAATTATCATTTATATTAATTAATTATACTATATTATATTAATTATCATTATTTATTCATATACCCCATCCGTTAATAAAAAGTAATCTTTTGTTCATGCATTGTGTGTACTACCGCCTCCACGATGTGACATGTTTTTCTTTCCTTCAGAACCAAAAAAAGTATGATTTATGGATGATATGAATGGATATAAATTATAATTATTATATCATTATAGGTTTTTATGATAAATTAGATAACCTATTAATGATATGATCCAAAATTGACCGTTTTCAATTTAAATATTTAATTTAAGCATACTAAATGTATGATATTATATTAAATTTATGTAATGTTTTCATATCCATTATTATATATTATAATTCTTTAAAATTATTATATGTCATAGTAATAAAAAATAAATAACAAAATTTTTATTCTATTATAATTATATTACCACAAAAACACCTTTTATTCATTCATTGAATTGTGGTATGTTCATGTTTGGGTCAGCTTCACCACCTAACTGAACAATATTATAAATTTATATCGTGAATTTCTAAGGGAACATAACTATGGGTATAATATTATATAAATTTTATAATAATAATTTCTTTCTTTATATATTATATCAAAATCTAATTCATTTATTAAGAAAACATACTTTAATTGTCAAAAATCACTGATACATGCCTTGGGTTGTTTTTTCATACAATGATAAAGATTAAAACACCTATAAAATGAATTTGAAATATTATAAATAATTTTATATAATACATAATGGTGAATTTAATGATTCAGTAATGATTATGTTTTAATGAAAAATGAACACAAACCCCACTATTATGTATCTAGTACAAATGATTGAAACTACAAACAAGAAATGTGAAACCAAAATGAATAAAATCTTGTGTATATTGACTATTTAAGAAGATAGTGTATGAAAATGGATATGAATAATTTTATAAATTAATTTATTAGGATATCTATAATTTCTATAAAATATATTAATGTGTGTTTAATTATATTAGGATTAATAAGTAAGGATTTCCATCTCAATTTCATTTAATTGGGACATGTGTATGTTATAAAACTTATTTTTTTTGTATGTTTTAATTTCTACACCATTATAATATAGATATCATGATTAAATTATATTTCATGATATTTATTTTCCCATTTCATGTTATCTTTTTCATCATATTTTGGATCTAATGTTCCAATATTTTTAAAGGGGTTTGCATCAATATCCGTTCGTTGAGAAATGAATTATATATATATAAATAATTTTATTTATGTATTGTATATATTGATTTTGTAACTTAATATAAATACTTTCAGTTATTCTTAAGCTATTATTTTTATCATTATTTGTTCTAGTTTCATTTAATGTTGATTCAGGTGAATATTTGAAAGCGTTTTAATGTTCTATGGTTCTGCACGATTGGCATACGATTTTCCCAATCCATGTTCCCTTTTAGTGAAAACCATTCAAATAGATTCAGTGTTTTTTCATGGTCCTAAGACAATTCAAAAAAGTATATGCCCACCATGAAAAAAATGTGAAACCCCATCAATAATGGTACATAGCTAGGGTGTATGGGTTTTCTAACCTTGTGTCCTTGCGTAGAAAATTGTACCCATGATTTAATTAAACTGAAATTATTTTTTGATAATCAAGAACCTATTATTTTATGTTGTATATGGACCTATTTTGACAAATTGTGATTTCTACGTCTAGATATTATCCCAATATATGATTTTGGCCCCTATATAGCCCTTTATATGCATATTGAATCTTGGTGAACTAAATTTTATCTCCGCCCGGTTGGTTTCCTCTTTCCATTCTCATTCTCCCCCTCTCATATTTCCTCACAAGTTTTTTCTAGATATATTTATAGTTAGAGGATCTAATAGGAATTTATTAGATTATGAATCAAGGATTTATTTTCAGACCATCATTTCCTAAATTCTTCATTTGAATTTACCGGATTGGGTTTTAATTTTTTAGATATTTTGATCCTGATGTAGGTGGTTCTGCTACGAGTGCCATTTTTTAAAACCTAAATTACACGATTTAAGTTCTTTTTCCATATTTAAATGAAATTTCTTTCATTTACTTTAATAAAAATCCAATTCAATTGATTTTGGGTCTTGATATTTGATTTGGGTATGAATGTGGGACCCCCACCACCAATTACAAATAATTGGGGTGTATTTGTGAAATTGTTTTAATTTTGGGAAATTTAAGATGTTGATATTAAAATTTCAAATTGATTTCATGGAATTGTTTTCAAATTGGATTTTGTAAAAAATGTATTCAATTGATTATGATAGAAAAACACTGGTTTTACCTTGTAAAAGTTTTATTTTATTAAAAAAACCATTTTTCATTGAAACTAAAATTTGGAATATTGATAATGTATGATTGGATTAATTGTATTTTTCAAAATTTTAAATTAATTTTTCCATTATTGATTTTATAAGATAATACAAAGAACAAGGTAGTAAGTGAGTTATTCATGACATCACCCTATGATTTACAATACTAACAATACATAAATTTTTCATGTCCCATCCTTAATTTGAGGGTTACATGTACTCCTTGTTTAGTAATGAGGAGGATATATGTATACACATATTTTCAAGACAACTGTTTGAGTGTCGGGGAGTCTGATATCCTAGAACTATCTGACCTTCTAGAATATAACCATGTTTCTTGTTGTTTTTATTTTTAATATATTATGATATTGTTGTAAACTATTTTACATTCATTAAGAATTTGTATAAACCATTTTATATAATGTTTTTGAAAATCCATTTGTTTGGATATTTTATGGCTATTTGTAATGTAAATAATTATTTTTTAAAATAGGATTTTGAAATTACATTCTTTTTTATTTAAAAATTAATGATTTATTTGGTTAATTAAATGTTATCATATTATTATGTAATCCTTGGTGAGACCCTACCTGTCATTCATCTCACACCCTACCTCTACATTCCATTGTTTGTATATTTTCTTCTTTCAAATTCGAGAAAGGGCTGTGCAGCTCTTATAGGTTGTTATAGTTATTGATCCTTGGTCTTAGAGAGTTGTTTTCATTAGTACATGGGGATTTTCTTAAATTTTCTAGTACTTTGAGATTTAAATTTGGTTTTCATCCCTCTTAATCATCTGGTAGACATCATTATATGGATTATTCGTTGTATGAATACTTGTTTATCTTTCTTTCATTTTGTTTCTATAAAAATATTTCTCACATTCAAATTGAATGACTCCATGTGCTAGTCACCATCACTGGGGATCGAGAATACCCAATGGGCTATAAGAGGACCAAATTCTGTCTCCGGTTACCAGGGTAAATTGGCAGGCTTCTGAGAAAGATGTATCAATGGTGTAAGTTTCTTTCATCTGGCATTTATGTTAGTACAACGTTGTGTATTATTTTTGTGGATTATGAGGTAGTAATGATCAAGTGTATTTACAACTCTCACCATTATAATACATAATTAAGAAAGTTTATTTAATAAAAGAGGTCAAGAGTATTATTTTAGGTATTTTCAATATTTTTGATTTGTGTAGGATGAAATATAGATCATTTTTTCTATTTATTATGATTAATTATCTCTTGTCTCTCAATTTTTGTGTAAATATGATGCCTTCACATTTGTCGAATGATTTTGAAAAGAATACTCCATCCAAGAATATATGTTAATCAAATCTTATAGAATTATATTGATAAACCACATTGGGAAAATTGTCTTGTAGACCCATGTTGGGTTGAGATGATTGTGCTTACTGTCCAAGATCTACAATAAAAAACTTCATTTGTTCCCATTAAGGATCAAGGTTTGGAACCTCCAAGGGATATTCTATGAAGTTTTTATCAAGATATCCTTCACTAGAATCCACTGAAATTTTAAGGATCAAATTATCCTTAAGAGGTTGAGGAATTGTTAAGAATAATGGAGAATTTTTTTGAGTGATTGGATAAAGGTGATGAAAAAAGGCGAAGTGTTCAATTTTCAAACTAGAATATAGGTGTAGGTGACATTGAGAGATAATGGTGAAGGAAAATATGTATGAGGGATTAGAATGGAAATATATCATGTCACATTTCACAAACCAATTCTATCCAGTTTCAATGGTATTTGAAAAAACTATTTATTTTTTTCAAACATGAGTATGATTAAAAGACTGGGAAGGAGTATGCAAACCATTGTGATGAGTTGGTGTAGTTTTTACCTGGTATAGAATAAATTTAGAAGATGTATAATTGATGGTTTAACCATATTATATGATCAGATATTCATTCTCAATTTCTTTTTCTAAAGATAAATTTTTACGATGAGGTGCTTGATATAGTTATGTTGGTTGAAATGGACCATTTTGGAATGTTAAGGTTATCATGTGTTTCTTTATATCCAATTAATAGTGTGAATTCCACAAATGGGAAGAGAATCCATGATCATTATCAGGGTGTTTCTCAAAATAATGGGGTTTCTAGACCTCCTAAGTGGTTTGTAAGAGACCATTAATTTTCTATTAGTTAGAAAATCGATGGAATTACATGAGTGTTTTTAGTTAGGCACCCAAGACCTATGGCTCTTATGGACGATCAAGTCACTTGAATAAGTATTTTCATGTTTATTCCACTCTGTGTAATATTACAAGATCACCATCTCCTATTAAAATTGTTATTAATTTATATTCCTCACATAAAAAAGGATTTTATCTAAATTTATTTGTAATTATGATTCTTCAAAAATTTAAACAGTCTCCAAGGGAAGTGGATATGGGTCCAGTGACTCCATGAGGATACATAATTATAGGTTCATCGTTAGTGAGTGCATTATTTGAAATGGTTGCATCACTTTATTTTATTTTGAAATGTAATTTTAGTTAGCTAAATCCTCATATAGAACGTTTTCATTATGTTATAGATATTAGAACACCCCTTCAAAAAAAATGAGATAAGCGTCCTTATAATCATGCTTCTGGATTAAATTTATCTAATATTTAGATTGCCTATGATTTTCGGGTCCCTAGCATGGAACTACTTAATGTCATATATAGGATTGATTGGATCATTTCCAATAAATCTTTGATATTTTTTTTTCTAATGAGGGTCTACATTACAACAACCAATGGGGTATGTTGTATCTTTCAATTAGAATGTTACATGATGTCTAGTGGAGACAGACCCTCTTATCAAAGTAGGAGAAAATGATAAATTTCTTTGGTTTTGATCTGGATTAGGTACCCTTTAGTAGTGATCTACCTCCTTTTTTGTGGATTTTCCTATCATTTTTCCTTTGGACCTCTCTAGGTCGCCACTGATGAGTGAGGAATAAATATATATCAATTTAGCCTATGTTACTCAAACATTTTTTATTCCCACTTACTACATGGAACATGATAAAATAAAAGAGTTGGGGAATCATATAGATAATATAATAAAGAAAGGTTTTATATGACTCGGTGTGTCAATATGGGTGGTGCTATTTTTCTTTACTAAAAAAGAAGTTTTTTCACTTCACCTTTGTATGGATTCACAAAAAATCAATGATCTTATGGTAAATTAAAATTATTTTTCCACAAATTGATGACATTTTTTACAAATTTAATAAGGAAAATTGATTCTTGAATATTTTTGTTCTATCTGGTTATCATTAATTTAGGATTAAAAAGATTTTAAAAATAATAAGACCATTATTCGAAGCAGTTATGTCCATTATGAGTACAATGTAATTCCTTTTGGTCTAACTAATGATCCTAAAGTCTTTATAGATTTAATAGAAATTTTCTTCCCTGAGTGTTTTGGTAATTTTGTAGTGGTCATTGTGGAAGAAATATTCTATTACTCTAATTATGTTGAGGGTCATTAGTGACATATAGGATTAGTTATGGAATAGTTACAGAATCACTGACTTAATAAAATCATTTGGGATTGTGAATTATGGATTTTAGAGGTTCTATTCTTGGAGATGTGGTCTAGGAAAATTTAATTTTTGTCAATCCAAAGAAGGTGAAGGTTATTATAAAATGGGAACTACCATGAGGGTGAATGTAAAGTATATGTCCATTCATAAGGATGAATGTATAAATTTTTTAAAAAACAAAAATTTATTTATAATTTTAAAAGAACCATTATATGTTTTACTTTTTACTTAATGTTTTCTTATCAACTATTTCATATCAATATTTTGGAAGACTTTTTTTAATTCATTAGTAATTAAATTATTATTTTGATCACACTGTTGATTTTTTTAAAAGTTAATATTATCTATATGTATTTTAGAACTAACTGGTTTCTTTTAATTATATTTTTATCCCTTAAAAGGATTTTAATGATTATCCCATATTTTAAATTGTGGTAAATATGGGTTTAAGGATTATTGGGTAAAAGGATGAGGTCATGATGGAAATTTAAAAGATATTCCTTAAAAAGAAATATTTTTTTGACATAAATATTTTTTTCTAGGAAAAACGGATTCAATGTTGTAGTGTCCATATTGTGATGTAATATTTATTAATGAATGATTTATATTCATTATCTCTAAAAAACTAAAATACAATATATAGTAAAATGTATGAAAATAGATTATTGATATAAAACATAAGATTATAAACTTTTTAAGGATGGTTCCTTATACATTCCATAAGTCTAACATCAATATTATTGATATGTCATTTTTCATTTAGTACCAATGTTGTATAATTATTTTAGTTTCATGTTGTTTGTGGATTCATGTTTTCTACCTATTCCTACTTAAATTTTTATTCCATGTTTATGTGGTGATTTCTCTAGTTATATGATTCCCATACTATTTATTTAAGAACATGCCTTATTATATATCCACTACCCAAGGTTATGGATAATTATCCAACATGTGAAATTTTTAAAAGGATGGAACATGTTAATGAAATTGAAGGTTATTTTGAAGTCTTGTGGTGAATTAAGTAGTTTCGTTTATAATTGGATAATTTTCTATATAATATAAAAAACATTGGATTTATCAGTTTATGTTTTTTTAAATTCACTAAAACTATAAACCTAAAATTATCCTTCAAATATAATATATTAAATTGTAGTTTTAATTTTTTTAATTATGGTTTTTATATATAGTATTTTACATCTAGTATCGAAAATATTATATGAAGTATGTGTTAATAGAACTAGATCTTCGAGTGCGTGTGTGAGGTGTTACAGTTGGTATAAAAAAAATTTTACATAACATTGGTGATTAATATTTCTTTTGGGGGAACATTAATGACAATTATGTCATGTTTGATCATAATTTCAAAGGTATCAATAATGTTATATGATAGAATATTATTTTATGATATCTTAGTAATTCAAATATTATTTGTGGATTAAGATGTGAAAACTTGAGTTAAATCTATACACATAAATCATAGTATTAGAATAACATCAGGATGTTTTGGAAAATTATAGATAATGTGGTTTTCATAGAAAAACATGTTATGTCCAGATATAGCCATCTGTATGTGGATTTGGTACATATTGAGTTAGGCATAATCACCCCAAAATTGGTTTCTTGATTATTTACACAATTCTAACTATTGTGTATGATTATTGTTTCTAAGACATCACACATAAGGAGACACTACATGGGATATGTTTTGGTTAATAACATTATCTTTATGACCCATAATGATTAGTTTAATAATTATATAATATAATCTTATTAGAGAACCTAATAAAAAAAGATCTTGGATAACCAAGGATTAAAAATTGGATTCATAGGTCGGTATGAATGTATCATTTGTTAAAGAATGTATTATGTACATGTAGACATATATGGATTTATATTATCATATTCATATTTATGGATATTATCATAAACCATTTTTATTAGTAATTTTTTTATATGATTATAGAAATGAAGAAGATAAAATATTATATATATAAACCATTATGACCTATAACTGAATATGGTGGCATACATAAATTTTTGAGAATTTTAGAATATACATATTATGATGGAAAAATATATTATAATAGTCATACCTACGACAGTGATATTGTTCTTTTATTGAATATATTATCTACTTTTTAGTGTAGAATATTATTCAATGATACTCAAGTATATTATAAATTTTATGATGATTTTTTGAATCATATAATAATTTTAATTCAGTGGTTTTACATTAAGGGTACAAAAAATAAATCAAATATTATTAATAACATTGAAGAGGAATTTTTTAATAGCTTACATTTTTTTGGAAAATAATTAGAGACCCCATAAAGGAGGGATCGATAAATATTAATATTAATAAAAACAAGATGATGGGAAAAAATGTTTTATTTATTTTGGGAGATGTTATTTAGATAGTAATTGGTAACTATGGGAGTAATAATTAACTCATGAGGTTATTTTATGAGAAGTTCATTTCATTTTTTGGATTATAATATATATTCACTATTTTGTGAGCTAATATCATTTGATGGTTATTGATAAAGTTAATTGATAGATAAATATATAATCACAGTATGGAATAATTTCTTGGTATTCTAAAAGGTATTTGAGAATGTATTTTTTATAATATAGTATTTATGGGATGACTAATTTTTTTGAGGAATGACAATTTGAGTTTTGAGGGAATTGGTTTCAATGATTATTTTGTTTAGAATACTATTAGTGATTTCATAGAAATTTGGGATCACAAATTTATGCATTATGAATAAAAATAGAGATAAACAAATTCAAATTTTATTGGTTGAACCAATAAGTATATATAATATTGATATAAATTGAATCGAGTTAGATACATGTTGCAATGTATGAAATATATGCTAACATGCTAGTATTATAAGTAAAACATTTTGATGATAAATTTTGATGTAGTTATTATTAGTAATTCAATTCTAATAATCATCATTAATGATAAATATTTTTGTTTTAGTGATGGTTGGAACTATGTGTAATTATTGGCATTAAGAAAAAGGAAGATATAACCTCATCAAACAACCAATTCAAAAGGAGTTTGTATTGAGAAAAATTTTGATTATTACAAACTAGGATTCATGAAATATTATTAATAATGAGAGCATATTCATTGTACCAAACACACCATGTAATATAAATAAATAATCTCATGGATGATCAGGTGTCGAATATTATGAAGGATGGAGGGTTCTATTTTCAAAATTTAAAAATTTCAGAAGATGCATGGGGAGGTTTTCTTAATGGGAATAGTAAATTATATACGTTTGATGTTGAAATTCATCGATGTCATTAGTGTAATTAATAAAATGTAGATAAAAATTATCATTTTTTCAATTACAATATTTTAGACACTTGTGAGGCTTAGTATCCCAATAAAATGGCCAATGAGGGAGATAGTCACCAACATTTAAGAAAATAAGAAAAATACTATAAAACATAAACTAATGGTTAGAATAATGATTATTTATTCTATATTTACTAGTTTCAGATGTATATTGGGCCGATAATGGAGATAGTCACCAATAACCTTGAAACGATGAAAAAATAATATTAAAATACTATTAATGGTTCGAATAGAGAGTTTTTACTCAAGATTTTCTTGTCTCTTATGCATGTTTTCACCATCTACTTGATATTATGTACTAAATAAAAACTCATAGATTTATGATTACTATAGAAATAATTTTTGGTGTGAATTTGTTCCTTATAGATCTGAATATACATTCCTCATAATAGCTCTATACAAAATTAGGAATGGGTTACCTCTCTTTATAATTTTTTTAATTATTTTTTTATATATTATTCTCAATCCATATCCTAAATAAACCCATGATCATCTAATGTTGTATACTATATTATAATTTACCTATATAAGATACTCAATTAATATGAATGCAATTCTGAGGATGCAATTTATTTAAGTAGAGATTAATGCAACACCAAAAAACTATAATCTAGGATTCACTTTAAACCTGTCAATGGGTTCGATATATTTCTCCACATTCAATACTAAAACGAAATTTAATCATGATATATTTAGATAAAAATATAATTTTTTTTGTATTTACATTAAATCATATATTTTTAATTAGTTGGAATGAATAAGAATAATAACCTTATGAAAAAAATAAAATAGAAAATAAATACACATTTTAATATTAATGAAATTATCATAGTTTACAGAAAATTAATAATAAGATCATTTATTACATAGAAATGTATTTTCTTAAAAAAAGTATGATATGAATTTATATTTCAAGATTCATGTTATTAATGATGATACATTATGATTGATATTAAAAACTGGTTAACATTAATTAATTTGTTAATATAACTAATAATATTTAATTTTTTAAAATGTAATTTTTTAATAAGTATTCTTTTCAATTCTATTGTATGAATTTATTCAAAAATTGTTTCGTAAATTTTAAATTTATAAATTAATACAATTAATTTATTTTTTTAGTTTCTCATACAAAAATTGACTTAGTATTATTTTCTTTTCAATATATAATAAAGTTGATTTTTAATTGAAAAATGCAGTATTTCAAGAAATTATAATTTCCATGATTTTATCAGTATGTATGCATAACATAGGATATTTCAAAACCATTAAAGTAAAAAAAATAAAATTATCGAATAAAATTATACATTTTAAAATATTATTTCTATATATAAAACATATTCCAACCTTTTATAGAACTAATATGATACATTCTTTTAATCTGAAAACTCTTTTGTCTTTTCCTTTTAATTAAGTAATGTATTAATAAAAAGTTAGTGATTCCTTATTTTGAATGTAACATAAAGTTATTTTCATTAAATAAAAATCAATATAAGTTATAAAAAATATTACAATTATATAATTTATATCATTACTAAATTTTATGTTTACAAAAAGAATATTTACAAAAAATACTTTTTTATGTGTTTAGTGTGCTTATTTTAGAGGAAACATTCATGAACCATAAATATTTTTCTAGTAAAAACTATTTCAAAATTTAGAATTATATTTCAAAAATAGAGAAATATGGTAAATTTTATTTGTGTTATATTTAATTAACTACCATGGGTAAAAATGAATGATTCCTAGGTAAAATAACACTTCGGTTAAAACAAAAGTAAATGTGAAATCATCAAATCACACTTAGAAACATAAAAATGAGTTTTTTTACAAGAATATTAAAAATTGAAACGTCAAAAATGATATATTTTAATAATATTGGAATATGTTAACTTCAATAGATTAATGATATTGATAAATATATAAAGTTTGTTTCCACAACTACCCATAATTAACTTATAAAAAGTGAAACATCCACCCCTTCATGATATAACCTTTATATAACACCACAAAAACTTAAAAAGAAATTAAATATAAAATACATAATAAAATTATTTTCTATGAAACAAAAAAAATTATTTATTAGAGATAGATGTAACAGACATTAGATTTAATTTCTCTAATTCTGTGTTTTGTTTTTATAAAATTGGACAAACACAGCTATGATAAATAAGATATTTATATTTTGATAAGAAAAACATACGTTTTTTTTGAATAGTTTCATTGACCTTATGAATATTAATGTTCCCTTATGAATAGTAAAATGATTTTTCTAAATATTCAACTCACCTATTTAAGTAAAAATAATATTTAGGGGCCTTATAAATTAGATTTAAAATTTTAAAAATTAATTATTAAAAGTTTTTATTTTCATGAGTAATAAATATTTGATAAGATTTATAAATGAATAAACTGAATTAAACTAAAATTCACTTTCATAAAATTTATTTATATATAAATATTTTCTTGTCCTCTTATTTTAGGATAACATTATGATATATTATTTAATTTTTTTAAAGCATTTAAAAATATGTTTTAAATTTAAAATACGTCTTTTTCATGTAAATAATGATTTTAATTAAAAATTATAATTATGATATTTAGAGAATTATTTTGACAAAAAATGAATTCATTTTTAAATTATACACATCGAAAAACTGTTATGGTGGTTTTTTGGTGTTTATCTAAAATACATGATTTTTTGGTGAATAGTAAAATTTGTTAATTTATGATAATTGCAACAGACATGATTTATTTAGTCATAGGTTATGTATGTATGATATATAACACTTGGTTTGAACTGTAATTCACATATAATTATTTTTTTTCAAAAAAAAATCAACACTCTTTGTTATCTTGAAATATATAATATACAAATGAACAAGATATTCAAAAATCACCCATCTCCTCCACTATAAAAACAACACACCACTTTCTCCTCTATTCGCTACACTATACCATGAATCATCACAAATTTATTCAAAAATACTCATCCCTAATCTCTCTCCACGTCCAAGAGATTTGATTATTAACTAAATACCAAAACCCCTTCCCTTAAGAAGGATCCCATGGTGTATATTTGATGAGGTAAAGTCTACTTCATTTTTCCATTTAATTTCTTTTAAAATTTGTTATTTTATCATTATATTCAAAATTAATATATTTAATTGATAATTATTACTTAAGTATCATCTATATAATATAATTATATCATTTTAATGTAATATCCATTGTTATTCCCCTTACTCCCTCTCTCTTTTTATAAACGAACTCATCATCTGGGAGGTTCCAATTGACAACCTTTGTCGATTATGATGTTTCATTCTTCAATTTCATATTAAAATATGGTCATGAAACCATTTTTGTAATTGAACTACATTATAAAGTACGTATTAAATATTAATTAATTATTCTTAAAACACGGTTTTTAAATGAAAATCATTACTAGGAAAAAACTAGTTAGTTGTGATAAAAAAATCGTAAAAATTTAAACAATTATCAGTAAATGTATTATATATTGATTTATACTCATAACATATTAGAAAATGATATATATTAAAATTTACACACATGTATTTTCATTAATAATATATATGATCATTTATATGGAATTATATCCATTCTAAATAAACTGCATTACTTATAATCTTCCAGACCGATCAAGAAATCAAAGAAAACAAACACTCTCGAATGATACAATTCAGCCTTGTAATATATCAATAAGAACATATATTACCATAAAAAAATATATTGAAACATAAAAACAAATATATATTTGGTTTTGAATTAATTAATTAATTTATTTAATTTGATTAACCTATAAATTTTGTTCAAGTGAAGAATTCATTCAGATATAAGATAAGTATTTTCTACTCGAACCACCATTTTCTTTCTGGTTACTCATATTCTCTACAATCCTCAATAAAATTATTAATTATTTGAATAAAATCTTAATGAATTATTTGTTATTTTACTATATCTGTGTATTAAAATATAAAAATTATTTCATTTATGGGGTGTTAAAGGTTTTAAAAGGATATTTCAGAATTTATTCCCGATAAACAAGCCTGAGATAAGGGAAAATCTCATGTTCTTAATAATTTTTCAAGGGAACACAATTATATGTTTTAATAAAAAAATATTTTTATAAAATAAATAATTTTATAATGAAAAATCTATCTTAGTTTACATCTCATTTTATTCAATGGTTTGTCAAATAAAATATTCATATTAATGTAAAAGAGTATTTCTCCAATGAATTGCGTGATGGTTTTCTATGAGTATTTTCATCTACATAAACAATAATGTTGACCATTATATTTAACAGTGATTAATAATTCATGATATCATCTACCATATTATATTATTGGTTTATGATTATATTTACTATGGATATGCTATCTTGATACCAGTCACTATATAACCCTAAATGCTTAGTGTTTAGGTTTAACAATTGGGGAATGTTTTTAAATTTCTTATGTTAGATTAAATATGAATGTATATGTCATTATGGTTAACCCCATTTATATGTGAAATAAATTGTACTTATTCTATGATGTGTGGGTACCTCTATATTCTCTTGTTTCATCAGTAGGTCTCGTGAGACAAAACAAATATAGGCTTGGACGAGGCATTGCCCATTTTCCGATATTGTTTTTCATGAGGCCATTTCATTTTCAGATTTCATGGTAGAGGCCCTTCCAATATTATTTATACATACCACATTATTCATTACATAATTTTTAATTAGTAATTGGTAAACCATGTGACTATTTGATTATAATAACATTAAGGGTTATGTTTTAAACTCTTATGATGTTTTTATTTTGGCATTATTTTTTTAGCTTTTATTCTTGCACGATTATGATAAATTATATTTTTAAAGGACTATATTTATAGTTTTCCACCATTCCTATGTTTTATGTTATTATAACTTATGATGTATTACTTACCCTTACTGAGCATTTGATCTTATCCCTTCCTTTTGTTTTATTTTCCCCGGTTTGTGAAGATGTATATAAAAAATTATTTGCAGTGATAATCTAGGAGTCCTAGATGTTCCCAATAGAATGGAAAATATTTATTTAATTTAATGTTATATTGTTGAACTTATGTATGTATCTTTATTTCCAAAAATACTAAACTATTCATTTATTTGGGCTTCTACTTTTATTTAATCATGCTAATGTACTTAAATAATACACCAGTATAGAGCAACAACGGTGGGGGTATTAAACTATACATCTAAATTTTCAATTAAAATATTTCATTATACTCTCCCTGTAACCCATTACAATGAACACAATCTCTTATTCACTCATATTTATATCAATATCTTTACATTCAATCAGTCATCCAAGGAAAAATCAACCCTCCAATGTAAGTATGATCTCTTACATAAGTTTTTCTTCATACTATTACCCATCAAAATATCTTATCAAAATAATAATATGATAAATTAAGTATAATTATTTTAAATTTTTTTAAGAATTATAATAACCATAGTTTTTCATTTCCATCTGTTTAGAAAAACAATGGAATTCCAATTATGGGTGAGCACAAACTACTTCATCCACAAAGAATAATTTTTTCATTTTTTATGTTCAGTAATTCATAATCAAATAATATTAAAATATAGTAAAACATCATTAAATATAAAGAGAATATTTTAATGATACTTTTAAAATAATATTTTGTAAAAATAAACTCCTCTCTATCAATAGTTTGAAATCAAATTAAACCATATTGATGTTTGGGTTGGTTTATCCACCAATATGAACTATGATCTAAAATGTGATCAATAAGGAATATGGGAAAAAAATTCTAGTATTATTATAGTTTAATAATCACATAATTTTTTTTGTTTTCGTGATGTTATATAATTATTTTATTCATTAATTATAAATTCACACTTAGATCATCAAGAATCATTGAAACATGTTTGTTATCAATTTTATCTTCAAGTTAAATTCCAATGAAGCACATGAATAGAGATCTAAATATCATGAATAATTATAACTAATCCCTTATATTAAAATTAGTGATAAAAAATGATTAAAATTGAAATAATAATGTAATTAAACACAGTAATTATGAAACCAGTAAATATAATCAATAATACAAACACTCATTGCATAAAATTTAATTAAATCATGTAATAAATGACTATTTTTGAATATTATTAGATAAAATGGATATAATTAAGTATTTAAATTATTATTCTATGATTTTTATGTTGGTAATACTAGATGATAATGTAAATCTATTCAGGATAAAAGAAGAGGAATAGGTTTTAGTCAAAATTTCTTTTAATCAAGACAGGTTTATATCATACACTATGTTTAGTTTTATAAGGTATAATTAATATATTTTTCTTAAATTAATATAATTAATATATTATATTTCATGATATAATATCTTCATTTTATTTTAACATAATAAATTGATTTTGCTTCAAAATTTTCTAATGTAATAAGGGTTATCATCTCAAATTCATCTTTTTAGAAATATTTGTTGTTTTTGAACCTAATTTCATTATTTTTGTGAATATAAAATTTGAAATATAATATAATTAATTATATTTTAATAATGGTATTTAATGATTAATTACATTCCCTTTCTATAAAAGTGTTTTGATTAATGTGTTATTCCTGTCACATGAGTTTTATTGGTCTAAAATCTGATTTTTTGAGACATATTAAATAATATACACCATGTTTAATTAGAATGGTGTATTTATTTTCCATGATTATATTTTTAATCATAATCCTTATATTTAATGGTATTTACTAGGAAAATAATTTCACACTTTTCAAGTCTATACTAATACAGTTGTTTCCCTAAAAGTATGTTTTTTTGGTAACTGAAGTCCCCTTCTAGGACTTATATTTTTTTTATAATGTACATTTTTTCCTCTATTAATGGGATCTCTAATCCTAATACATTATTATATTTTTAATACTACATGGAAAAATGATTTTTTAATGATGAGAAAATTGTTTTACTCTTTTTACATTATGGGTCTTCAAAACATGTAATTATCAAGTATTAAAAATTCCCCTTTTACAATCATATTTCTTAGATCAACAATTACAATGGAATAAATTATTACACTTTAAATGAACAATTGTTATATATTATTTTGAAATTTAAACTTTTCCACTAACTTTTCACTTATCCTTTTTAAAAATAATTTTAATTTCCGAAATGTCTAAATCTTTTACATCAATATTAAAATAAATGTTTTCTAAAAGATGTTTTATGTCTCAAAAAAAATTCATTTTTTTTTCAAATGGATTTTCATAATAGGGATTATTATTCATGATTTATCCTATAATATATATAAATATGTTATATTTTGGGGAAATGAACCCATGATACCAAACAATCCATTTTATAACCCCTTCTTGGGTCATATCACTCAAACATTGTTTTGCAAGGATGTTTCTCATCAATGTCATTATCATTATAGGTTTCTATTATTTCACTAGGGATATATTATTTTTAAACTATAAACATCCTTCCCATGGATGTATATTTTTCAAATTATTATGTATTAACTTATCTATATACTCATTTATAAATACCACAAGAACATTACATTTTAAATAATATAGCATCGATGGTGTCACAAAAAAAAATATTTCTATTCATGTGACATGGGGAATAATATTGGAATTCTTGAAATTGGTTTTCCAATACATATAATTATTATAAGCTTGACTATGTATTAATTATACATATACCTTCTTTTTATAGATGAGATATGATCATTGTATTCATTTTACTAACATATAGAAATGTATTGGAATTATTAAATATTATTTAATAATAATGGAGTTTGATTAAATAATATAATTTTATATTTAACAATATAGGGATCAAATATTTTATTCTATAATTGGTTCCAAATGGTTTTGGAATGAAATGTCATGATGACTCTTATGGTGAATGTATTTATCATAATTTATTTACGGCTAGGCACTGAAATTCTTTAGCCCTGTCGATGCAACCATTTTTACAGTGAGAAAGAATATGTTTGGGTATTTTGTTTATTATTTTAAAATTGTAAAATATGTCATGATAAGAGATTCAATTATAAAAAAATTGACTTCATACAGGGCCTTGACAATAGGTTTTGATGCCAACAATATAAATTATATTAGTATGAGATTCATATTTTTTATCCATGATTCTATTTTTTACCATGGAAATATACCTCTATTGGATCAAAGATGATTAAAGATTAACTTTATTACATATTCCAATAAGAATATTTAATCCCTGAATTTATTAGTCATATATTCTCCTCACAGAGAATTTGAGCACACACCTTATTGTGTTCCCATTTATGCAGGTTATGGGGAAAATTATTAAATATGTCATGTTTAAATTGAAAATACATGGGAAGGAATTTGTAATAGAAATAAATGTTTTTTCATGAATTATGTGGTTTTTATATAATGGGAAAATTATATACTTGATTCAAAGAACATTTTATTTATCAGTTTATGTTTCCCTTGATTCCATAAATCATTAATCCTAAAAACTCCCTTCAAATCTATAAGATGAAATAATAATTTTCATTTTTTAATTAAGGTTGGTTAAATCTTGGATTTTATAGCTAGTATCAAGGAAATTATATAAAATTTGTTTTTATGGAACTAGATCCCATAGTTTAGGTCTTACACGGAATACATGGTGAATATTTATTATATATTACAGTATTCTTATATTGGTCGTGTTACTCTTCTAATAGTCATATTATTATAATAATGATAGGTTTATTATTAATAACTATTAAATTTATTTTACTAATTGTCAGTTTACTATTACAATAATCATATTAGTTTTATATGTTTTATACATAAAACATATTTTCATCATTAATCGTTCACATTTATTCTCTACAATGTAGTATAATCTCTGTTTAATTTTTTTTATTTTCATCACTATTATTTAGTTTTATTTTTATATTTTTTTTGTGGGTGTCATAATTCTGGAGCCCAAAATAATTTAAATTTATCTATAATTGTTAGTATATCTTTTTTACAAAAATTATTTTTTATTTTTTCAATTTTATGCAGTATATTTATTCTCTATTTTTAATTTTCTATAATAAATTAAACATTGTTGTTGATTTTTATTATAGAATTATTGTGTTTTATTATATATCATATACCTCAATATGGAACAAATATATATTACAATGTAAAATATTTTACAGAAATGTCTAAATTGTTATATAGCCAGACTGTGAAGCTATACATGTATCTTCCACTACCTGAAAAGACATATATCATGTGTAAAATGCATGGCCATGTGGATTCCCATACAACATTGAATTTAAGAAAACAATAATTATCAAGAATGATTCATTAGTTTGTAAATTACCATACAATTTCAATTTCAACCCATTTCACCCTTATTTACCTAGTAATTTCTACAAACACCTATCCACGCCATGAAAGAAAAATTCTCAAGATCTATTATACCATTTCATCCCAAAACTAGGCCCCAATAAATAAATATTTTCATTGTAAGATATTTTATACATTAACAATATCTTATAACCAATTCATCCTAAAATGATTTCAAAAATATCTACTTACAACTACAAAAAATGTCCCTCAATAATTTAATACCACCATACCAAAATTATTTTCTCAAATCAAATAAATGGTGCCTCATAACTCTATAACCATTAAATATTTTTATCATTCAAAAAACTGAAAATATGTTAATCTTTAATAATAATTTAAAAGGTTATTATAATAACAATCACCACCTTCCCACATTTCATATTTTAAAATATATAATTAACCAATTTCTAAAAAATTATAGTACATAATACACCACATAAATGATTAAATTATGAAAAATATTTAATAGTTATAGAATTTTCGCTGAATGAAGAAACACCAAGAACCATTTTGTCTTGTTAGAGTAGATGAAAATATTTTTCGCTTGTAAAAAATGAAGATATCCGGAAATGATAAATTTAATGGATAGAACATAGTGGTTAGATAACAGGATGTTAATCTTTTTTAGTGATCATCCAGAGGAGGCATCATCTGTATTAAAACAACTATGAATATGAACCTTGTGGGAAAGAGTGATGTATAAGTAGAAATATTTTTTTCTTTGTCAATGGTTATCAATATAATGAATGATATATGTTGTTGATAATTCTATAGGGAAACATATTGTGTCCCACATTTGTATAAAATCAATGAAACTTGTTAAATGGGAGGACCATGTACATTTAAGGTCACTTTTCTATGGTTTCAAATTATCATATGAGTTACCGATCTAAATGTATTCATATTCATAATTGATTATAACTTTTCAATTATGATGAAATGAATGATTGTGATTCTTCTCCTACTGGATGTAGGAAAAATGTATAAACCATGAAAAATAAAATTATATTTCTTCATCTCTTTAATTTTTCAATTATTATTATAGTTTATTTCTTGGGTGATTAAGAATTAAATTCCTTTAGTTATTTCAATTTACTGTTGTGTTTAGTGTGAAAGTGTTTTATTCCTAGTTATTTTACATATAACATATAATTATTCCTTATAAAGAAATATTTTTTTCAATATACTCTTCCAGTGAAAAAATATCTAAAGATAAAGGATTCTATTGAATAATTAAGAATTGGTATGCATGAAATTTTAGGTTTTATACGAGTCTCGTTAGTTTAAAGTGAAATACCTCATGTATAATTTTTAATTTCTATTACCAATTTTTCAAACAATGGGATTCAATATGTTAAAAGGGGATGGCATCAACAAATAACAGGGCCTAGTTTTACAAATTCAATAGAACACGTTTTAGTTTCTTCAAGATACTATTTTAATACTAACTCAACAAAATGACCCTAATATTCTATTTAAATGGGTTTTGCTGGCAGAAATGGAGAAAAGATAATAGAAATGACTGTATAAAAAATATTTAGAGTTTTTCATATTTCATGTGAATGATATTTGTCCTTCAACATCTAGGTGAAGAAGACTACAACATATTTTATCGAAGGGAAATAAAATTAATATGTGAAGGTAATAAAATAAATAAATTGTGATTAATGTGATGGTTTTCTTGAATTATTATATTGAAATAATTGTTTTATTATCATATAAATGATTTTTGTAATGAGCTTAGGTTAGGTCAAGTATGTGAAGGTGAATTTCAAATATTGTGTCTAGCTTATATTTTTTCCTCTTTATTATAATAATCAATATATATTATGGTGATAAGAATAATTAAATATAGAAAAAAAATATTACTTAGACATTTATGATGTTAGAAACATGAATTTGAATGACCAAATATATAGTAAGGATATTCATGCATCATTATGTGAATCAATAAATAAAAATAGAATAATTATCATTCCATATCAATGAAATCAAATATAATTACAAGGAATTATTTGGTAGAGGAGTTGGGGTAAATTTACCAAACCCATTGTAGCCTATTAAAAATTTTAAAAAATAAGTCATAAAAAGATATAATTCCCTGAAATTCAAGTTAAATTATATAATTATAACTTTTATATATTTAATTTCTATTGTTCTAATAGAATAAATTAGTAAAAACATAATTTTTTGTGTCAACACACAACTGGAATCCGGAATTATAGATTATGTGTCCTCTAGGAACTCAATTAGTGGAAACAGATTGATTAAAAATTATATTTCAGAAGATTTTAATGAGTGAATATTGCTGATGATGAGGCTATTGATATTTTGGGGAAGGTATGTCATAAAATTTTAATGTAGAATGTATTATTTAGTGGATTAAAAGATGTTAAACATATATCATGTATACTGAGTAACATTATTTTATTTGTTTAGATTGTTGTTGCTAGATGTGGAACTATCCTTATTAATGGTGTGTGTAAAAGTTATCAGGGGTCCTTGTTCATAGACAGAGGTGTAATGGGTAGAATTTTTTATCAAAATGGAAGGTAAGTGAGAGATGTAGTGATAAAAAATAACTTTTAGAAATTTAAATCTATTTAACTAACATCTTGGAACCTTAGTTGAAATTTTATGAAGGATCCATTGGAAAAGGATATTAAAATGTTAGATAATTAAAACATCAGAAGTTTTGACTCTTCCATACTCTCAATGGAATATGATGTTATGTTTTAACATCAGTAGAAGGACACTAATATAGTGAAATGTGGATCTATTTCATATTAATGTATGATGATCTTTCCCAATGAAATATCATTTTTGATAAAATATTTTGGGTTTTTTAATTGAAGTCTTCATGATTAATGGATTGGAATACAACCATAAATGTAAAAATTAATTCTTTATACTGTTTTTTATAATAGAAATTATTGTTGAAAGGGATATATAATGTATTATTTAATTCATGATATAAGAAAAATATCGGTGAGTATACAAGTAGAATTTTTCGAAACATCTACTTAAACATAGGAATTATTGATAAAAAACTATACTAGGGACACCTGAGAAAAATGCAAGAGATGAATTGATGAAAATTACTTTTATGTAAAGTGTGTGTGGTATGAAGATTAATTTAAAAATTACTATGTTTTTCTATTAAGAATAATTTATTACCATTTTTCACCTAATCAATCAAATATCATCAATGATTATGGGAAGGGAATTTATGAAAACATAGTGGACAAGAAATTCCCTATATTTATCTTATGTCAAGGTATTCAAAATTTTATCAGATACACATGTGGCTTCCAAAGACAGATTTAAACTAGAATAAAAATATTATTTGGGTGCCCCTATTAAAATAAAGTGATGAAAATTGTTTTGTACATCTGGAAGATGAGAAAATAAATTCCATTTAAGTAAAACTGTTAATAATAATAAGAATGTTCTATGGAATGGATAAAATTTTGAGGTGAAAATGGATGAAGGTAAATAATCAATTTTAGTATAATGTTATATGAATAGATGAATTGGAAGTTCAAATATTTCAATTATTTTAGATGGATTTATTTCAACATAATTTTAAAAATTATGTTGTATTATTCATCATGCATTATAGAAGGATCATGAATGAGACTATTAGATGATATAACTGAGAGTTCAATAAATATTGAAGTTCATTCGAAAACTATGGATAATAATTTTATGGAGGATTTAGTTCTTGAAAAGGTAGAACACATATATATATTTTGAGATCTAAAAAATTCAAATGATGGGTACATTTGTATGGATCTAACATAAAATTCATTCTTATAACAGATGGAGTAGATCTAGAGGGAATTAAAGATGATTATTTCCATGATGATATTGGTATTTTTGAGTTGTAAATTATGTAATATAAAAAATAACTTCTTGAAAATATCACCTATGAGCTAACATATTTATATTTATAAAATAATGTTCTTAATAATGTGGTATTTTTTTGTTAAATGATGATTTTGATAAAAGTAAAAGGTATAAAGTTGTGATGGTTGTTATGTATACAGACCCGAAATTATAACATTAAATAGTCTTGAATTTAGTCAAAAAATAAATTACTTTCACATTTAGGATATTTTCATGTTTAGTGCATTATATAATTGGGACATAATGAAATAATAACATCAAACATTAATACAGTGTGGGTAATAAAAAAACAACAATCATTTCTTCCAAAATATAAAAAATTTCAAATAAAAATTGATTTCATTGAAAATTCATAAAATAATTAACATAGATTCATTATTTGTCATACACATCCTTATAACCTCTGAGAATCATTTAAAAACATGGGATGAAAACATAAATCTTCGTAAAGGATATAAAAAGAAAGAAGAAACACATTAGTCCATCAATACTTTTATCGTATGAAATAATTTTCGAAAGACATACATGTCATCAATATATACATAAATTCTGAAACCTGATAGTTCAAAAATATACAAAACACAACAGAATAAAATAAACCATAAAGGTATCATGTGGCACGACTTACATAATATTGTAACCTGCTCGATTACCTTATAATTTTTAACTCTCATGGGTTCCATACAATTTGTGTCACCATCGAAGTTACACATGGAGTAACCATACATACAACCTGTAAATTACACAGAACAAATTAATTGGATCGAGATATATGCCCAAAACTTCATTATAAACAATGATAAAGAACTATAACACATTCCTAAAACATTAATATTTCATAAAAACAATGATTTTAAATTTCATAAAACAGAATTTCAAAAAATATTTTTAAAATAAAAGTCGCTTATAAATATCATATAATTTAAATGAGACATAATAGAAAGGATAATATTAAAAATTTACCAAACAAATGAACATAATTAAACATCATATAAACAAAAAAAATTCACAAAAAATTATATTACAACATAAATAATGAAGTAGATGATTAACCCAAATAATAGAAATCGGGTTAGTAATTCTGTTACATCAGGTTTTCAATCATAAAAAATGTTTAAAAATAATGTATACTTGCTAAATGTTTGTTATTAGTATCTTATAGAAACATATTCATCTTTATAATACCTTATATGATCATTTCATTACATCATTTGACCCTTAAGTTGTTAGTATTGTGTTCCTTGCATTTATTTGGATGTTATCTTTACAAGATTTTTGTTACCAGTTCAAGATGGATATTCATGTACAATATTGGTTAAACTCCAGAATTTGAATGGATCAGTATTTAAATATTCCCAAAACAATAAATTATACAATTAATCTTTATTAATTATAAAATTATTATTATTTATAATTTAAAGCATTTTTGATATTTGATTATTTAATTTTGGAAATTCATTGATTGTAGTGAACTTATTTTGTTTTATAAATTAATAACATGTCTAAAAAATTATTACATAACCTTATATATGATATAATAATATAATTAAAAAAGTAACATAAAAATGGATTCCTGGCCAGTCTTGAAGGTTATAAATGAAATTGAAATCACATCTTCCACGATGTCGGTAAATCGATACATCATTCTCGGTGTTTTAAATTCATAAATAAGTGGGAGAGGATAATAAGTATAATAGAGAGTATTACATAATCAAGATGAAATCCATAATATGTATGAAATTATATCATTAATTCCTCTTGTAAAATGGTAGGTGAGGAAATAGGATTAATAGAAAAGAAATTGAAAATAAAAAGAAGAAAACAAAAGAGGATGTTTACCTCTTGATCTCATCTCCTTCAGATCAATATTAAGCCCTTTGGTTTTGGAATTTTTGTGAGACCAGAATATCTAGGATGTGAGGATGATCCTTGGAAAGATTATTGGGAAGAACTTTTCTTTGGATCAAGGCTTTAAAGGAGTGTAAGGTAGTGGAAAATGTGGTGGTATTTATATTGTAGGGGAGATGGTATTTTTCATTATTTTAATCATTATTATAATATATTTTCTCAATACAATAAATAGTAATAATTAATGTGACCCCAAATAGTGATAATAGAATGTGAGTTCAAAACAAGTAGGCTTACATCACTTATGATGTCATAAATAGTGTATTTAACTAATAATTTGAATATGTGGTATTTTATCGTATTTCATTATTCATCATAAATTCAAGTATTTCAGAAAAATCCAAATAATTCACCCTATACAATTTTCAACATGTAGAATTCAAAAATGAATTCCATTTTTTAAAAATAAATTATTATATATTAAAAATTTAATTGTAAAATAAAATCATAATTTTTCCTAAAATTACAATTTTAATTATATAAAAAATTTCCTAACACCTTGAAAAATTAATCAACTTGTCATTATATTATATCCTTAAATAAATAAAATGAAAATAAATTTTAATATTCATTAGATTCATATTAAAATTTGTATTATTATTTATAAAGTGTATGTTACTATTCACAAAAAAATTCAAGTTGGTTCCCTTAGACTCCAAATAACTTACTTATCACGATTGTAGATGGCCATTATTTGAAATTCAAAACATAATAGTGACAAAATTATGATTAAAGGATAGTTATAAATATATAATTAAAACAAAGTTTCATCAATTCCAATTTTTTTAAAACATTTATGGTTACATATACCCCACTTTTAAAAATTGTGTCCGTGTAATTTTATTTACTTATTAATCATGTGAGGTTTCATTTACCCCATAGTGGTTTCATACTCCCATGTTGTTTCATCAGCAATGTGGTTTCAACTAAAAACCATTACCTATTGGATTATATAATTTTTCAAAATCTGTTCCTTTTGGTCAAAAATAAGAACTAGTATCTTTCTATAAGAAATTTTCAATTCGAGACAAACTGATATTGGGCTCAAGACATGAAATGAATCGTGCACATATTTTTTCAACATTGAAATATGAAAAATATTGTATACCTGAGAGAAACTTGAAGGAAAATATACTATATAGGCAACTAGTCCAACCTTCTTTATAATTTTTTAATGTCCAATGAACCATGGACATAAAATTCCGTTCTTACAAAAACACATAACAATTTTCCAATATTAAATTCTAAGAAAAACATGATCACCTACCTCAAAATAAATTTATTCCACCTACTGTCTGCATAACATATTATCCAGCTCTGAGCTGTCCCTATTTTTTGTTGGATCATCTTCACATTCTTATCCAATTCCTCTTCTAATTATGGTCCCATCAACTTCCTTTCCCTGGATTCATCCCATGAAGCTGGAGTTCTACACTGCTTCCCATAAAATGTCCCAAATATTGACATCTGTATACTGAAATGAAAACTGTTATTATAATAAAACTAAACAAAATAAATATATTGATCCCAACTTTTCTAGTGGTCTATTGATTTAATTTTAACCATATAAACCAGTCACTAAATAATTTATTCTATCTTTCATCTGATTGAGGATGAAAATCATTAATGAAATTTAATACTATGACCAACACCTTCTGAAGGCCCTATCAAAAATTAGAAGTGATCCCTGGATCCCAATCAGATACAATGAAAATAATAACTCTAGGAAAGATGAAAATAACATTTAAGTAGATTCATGAAATCCTATCCAAATTAATCATATATCGAGTAGACAGAAAATGTGCATATTTAGTCAGCTGATCAATAATAACGAAAACCGCATTGTTACCTCGATATGTATTAGGATGTCCCACCACAATGTCCATAGATACATTATCCCATTTCAACTATGAAACACGAAATTTATGAATAATCCCTTTTGGTAAATACCACTCTACATTTACCTATTGATATGTAAAACATTTCATTGTAAAATAAGTAACATATTTTTTCATTCCAACCCACAAGTAATTCTAGCAAAGGACTCTGTGCATCATAGTATTTTCAGGATGAACTCAAAATAAATAATTATGAGATTTATACAAAAAATAATTCTTCCACTAGTAATGATAAGTCACACACAACCATTTTAAAATTCTAAAAACACAATCATTATCAAGGTTAAGTTCTAGAATCGTACCAATTTTTTCCAATTCTACTATTTTTTAGCTCACAGTCTAATTTCTGTGATTGGTTAATTCATTCTGATAAAGATGACTGCACTAAATACAGAAATACAATGGAGTTATTTCCTGCACCAACAACTATTCATAAAAAATCCATAAAATCATTAATAAATGGATCATGTTCCAAACATAACATGGTTAGTGTTGTTTGATTTTTTCAAATCAAAGCAACTTTCACATTATTTTATTTTCATAGATTATAATTTATCATGAAATAATAATCTTTTATCAATTCAAGACTTCTTCTCTAGCTCATTATTAACACTTTTATAGTGAATATATACATTAGACTATTATATTCATCATATATTTGACATTTGGATCCATATAAATTATTCTGACAAATTTTATATGCAAAAAAGTAGGTAACTCCAAACCATGTGTGGGATAATTTAACTCATGTGGTTTAAGATGTCTTCAAGCATAATCAATTACCTAATCATTCTGCATCAGAACACAACCATGTCCCATCAATGTAGCATCAATATAGATTACAAATACTTTATTTCTGGAAGACATGTACAAAATTAAAACATTCACCAATCTATTCTTCAGTTCTTGATAAAAAAATCACATTCTTCTGTCCAAATAAATTTAACCCCATTTCATGTTGACGTATTACTGGGCTGGATAATCATTCAATGATTTTAAAAAACTCTTGGTAATAACCTTTTGATACAATAAAACTGTAAATCTTTGTAAAATTTGACTGTATTGGGCATTCATCAAAAACATTTTTTTGGTAGGATCAATTATTATTCCATATTTAATTAAAATTTTCCCAATGAAAGAAATATGTTTAAACTAAAAATTAAACTTTCTGAATTTTCCATATAGTTTATTTTTATTTAACGTTTCTAAAACAACCCTTTGATGTTTTTCATGATCTTATTTACTCATATAAAATACCATAATTTCAACAATTAACACAACCAGACACTTATCCAATACATCAAGAAATATTCTACTCATAAGATTCATGAATATAATAGGTAAATTAGTTATCCCAAATGGAATTACATAAAATTCATAATTTATTTTTCGAGTATGAAAAGTTGTTTTGATATTTCATCCTCATTCACTTGTAGCTGATGGTATTTGGATCGCAAGTCAGTCTCAGAAATGTACTCAGCTCCCTAGAGCGGATCAAACATGTCGTCGATGTAACGCCCCGACCCCAAATTACCCATAGTTTTGGCATTATTTTAATACATTTTCATGATTACATGAAATCAAGTCCCAAAGGACTGATCGGTTTAGAAGTCTTGGAAAATAGAGTACATAAATTAACATTACATTATAATTTCAAAGATAAAACACAACGTAAATAGTTCTTTGAGAACACCATTATTCCCTTTAGCTTAACTGTAAACAGAAATCATAAAACACTTCTAGGAATCCTGGGATAAATAAAACATAGAAAGGGGTGAGCTCATACGCTATGTAAGGGTAAGCAATACAGCGGAAAATGACATAAATATTAAGCATGGTGAATAATTGAAACCACGTGCCTTTACCAATAATAATCCTGAATAAATTTATTGAAATAATAGGAGTTGAGTAAATAATTCCATAATGAAACATAATCATGGGTATTCTACTCATCGCATGACCACATGAAACATCAATATTATTTTCATAATGAGGAAATGTATAACGTAGGACATTCTGAAACATTTTGTCAAGGCCTCGACCAAGACGTCTAAAAATGATTAAGGCCATGGCCAAAACTATATATCAATATTGGGAAAGGACTCGGCTAATTCCACATATATTTGTCTCATGAGACCTGTCGATGCATCGAGGAGCTATATCGAGCTCCACCCGTCACATACTAAATCCAATACATTGCTCATACCGAAAAAATGAAACATAACATAAAAATTAGTATTGAAACTTGCATATGGAATGTCAATACATTAACCATAAATCATGAATGGTATAAAAATAACACATCCATAGTCAAACATAACATAAAACTTCAATACAATATGGATTATTTGTATCATAATAAATCAACTTCAAACAAGTTTAAAATCCATCACTGGATGTTGACATAGATGAAAATGATTTGTAAAACTCTTTGAGAGAAATATCCCTTTTTCATGAAAACATTTAAAAGTTACACAATTTAGAAATGTATTCATTTAAATACATTTTTAAAACAATTTGTCCCATAACACTTTGAAACTTTTGAAAGGAAGTAACATTTTCAAAACATTTTTGTCTATATAAATAAATCCTAAAAACCCATATTAAAAACATGGACATTAGTGACAATGATTTAGAAGAATAAATATTTAAAAAATTTAAATTTATGTTTTAGTAAAAAGTCCTTTAAAAATAATCTCTTTGAAAACTCTTTTATGAAACATGGACTTTGATAATAAATATCTCTTAGTAGATACTTACGTAAAAACAACCACGGATAATAATGAAATTGTAAAATTAATCCTTACCAATATGGTAATTTATGAAACATACACCACCTGAATAAAGTATCATACAATGTATATGTAAATACACATAAATTAAATATTATTACACAAATAAATCAATTATGGGCAGTATATACACCATGGAAAATGTAATAGTGGAAATCTGGCATGATTCTCACGAGAATAAGGAGTGAGATGAAAACCCTTTACATTGTACTTTTACATGGTTGAGGGTAGGTTAACATCTTGTATAATGGTGAAATAATTGTTATTACATTATACATGAATCATAAAAAATTTTATGATATCAGATATGATCTTATAATATTTCTTTGTTAATAATATTTAAGTATTATCATCGTTTTGGGTGCTGACATACTCGTTTTCTTTTATATGTTTTATTACATAATCCGTGTTTGTTATGGATAGGTTGTATAATATTCATATTTATAATGATATCAAATCCTTAATCATAAATTTTAATCATAAAATGAAAATTAGTCTTGAATGGATAAAATGGAGAATGAATCTCATCGCGTTCGTGGAGATGGTAACCTGTACGTATGTACGAGTGACAATATCACTCTTTTGATATTAAAATAATATATAATTGGATGAAATATCATATATAATGAATAATTATAATGTTATATTTATTATTTAATTCAATTAAACATCATTATCATGCCCATAAAAATAATAATATTTTGAATAACAATTACACCAAGACGTGGAGACGGTAAGCCGTACGTACACACGTATGGTGACATGTCATTCAAAGGATGGATAGAATACTGAATATGGTTGTACCATATTTATAATAACATCATAGTATATAGAAGATATTGGACTTATTATTTTAGAATAAAAACAACAAAGAAAGAAGAAGTGGAAGAAGAAAGGAACATGGAAGAGGGTGGTGAAATCATTACCTCTTCTTCGGGTTCTTCCTATTGATTTGATCAAAAGGTATCCTTAGGTTGGCTTTCTGGTCAAAATAAGGCCTATAGGTTGAATTGAGGTAAGATAAGAGGACATTTGGGTAGAGGTTTTCCGAGCCAAATGGCTTTTAAGGTGTGAATTAGTGAGAAGGGGGAGTTCCCTTTTATAAGAGGGTTGAGGGGCACCTTAGGAAAATCTAGAAATGTTTTTTTATAATAAATTAATAATCTGTTTCTAATCGCAAAAAATGGATTATTTAAAGGATAAGGTGGGGATAGGTCGAAAACCACTCAACCAATATGTTTTAGGGAGGTTTGGTCACTTTATTAACCTTATCCTTTAGTTTTAACTCTTAGTTAATTAGTTTTCCATTTACCTTGTCTTTTTGTAATTTTATATTATTTGGTTAATAAACATACTATAAACTAACAATAGAACACCAAGTGGTTCATTAATGACATAACTATCATCATATAAGTCTTTTGATAGAAATGTAGTATTTTAGGAATATTATATCAATTAATAATATAATATTTGTTTTAAAAACTCCATTATGTCAATTTTGACACTTTTTAATAGTTGATTTTTGTTAAAGTCTTAAAAACATTATTATTTAGAAACAAAATAACTTAAGAAATACTAACATTTCATTAACCAATAAAAGTCATTTATGTCATCAAAAATTCCAAATTATATTTATTTTAACATTTATAATAACAATTTTTTGATCCTTTGATTAATAAAGAAAATACTACATCATAATTCTGTCATAAATAAATTTACTTATTCAATTTATAAAAATTATAAATAAATTATCATTATGTAGGAAATCTATTTAGATTTCTAATTAATATTTATATTAAAAAAATATAACATATATAACCCTATGTAAAAAAGGTTTTTCTAAAAGATTTATGCTTATGACATTTTTGTATTTACTTTAACTTAATTAATATAAAGTTTCATTATCACTTACTAGTGCCTCCATGGGGTACCAAAATCCACTCGAAGAAGACCATGGTAATAAAGTTATCAAAAAATAGTGTTAGGACACGTTTTAGGGTAATTTAATATTATTATAATATTATTTTTTTAAACTTTTTTTACAATATTTACCCTTTAACCATGATAAATAAAATATTTACCGAAATAATTATTCAAAATATATAATAAAAGTTAACCATTTAAACAATTTGGAACTCTAGATTCTAAATAAGGAATCTATTTTTCTAAATTCAAAACACATAAGTGACAGAAATTAATTTAAAATTAATTTATGTCGGTAAAACAAAAAAGCCCGTTTTTATGAAATAATAACTATAAAAAAAAATTGACACTTGCTTATGTCGAGTTTAAATGCGAAATTATGTCCAATGACCAACATTGGATTAAATGGTAAATATATAATCTAATTATACTTTATAATAACTCAAATTCATAATTTAACACTATTAATTATTTCGATTAAAAAAAGTTGTTTTTAATTAAAATTTAGTAATTTTCAATATTCATCAAAATATGAAATTTATCCGCAAAGTAACAAAATTTCACCCTAAGATAATTTAGATATTACGAATCCAAAAATGAAGTCCATTTTGAATCATAAAATTTATAATTTTTCAAATAGTGGGTATTACTATTCATAATGGCTAGTTTCATTAGTTGTGGTGTGTGTTAGAACTCGAAGTTGTGTACAACACATGCTACTATATTATACAAATAGAAGCGTACCATTGAATATTGGGGTGTTAAATTCTCCCCTCCTTCAATAAATTTCATCCTCACAATTTATGATAGGTATTGGAAACTTGTGGTTGAAATTTCAAAATATCTTAGTTGAAATCCCACATTGAAAAATGGATTAATGAGGCCTCTATTTAAAATAAAGAGTGGTAAGTATGAAGATTACCAAAAATAACATATACTAGGGTTCCATGTAGGAAAAATATATATAGAAGATAAATATAACCATTAATATATGATGGAGAGTGGTTGAGAACATGGCTATGAAAAGGCCATCAATCACATATCCATAAATTTGTGATGATCTAAGGTACCATCTAGCACAACATTTTTGTTCTAAGTTCCTTTTATTAATGTTGAGGAATTTATTTATGATATTGGATAAGATCATAATGAGATATAATTAATTTATAATTATAGTTTTATCCATTAATAAATTTCTATGAAAAAATAATCTTTCACTATAATAAAACACAAAAATACTCTATTTATCCAAATCGTATAGGGTTCCAAATATAACGAATTTATAATTCTCATATCAGACCCTTTAAAATGAGAAAATACATTATACCATCCAGAAACTTCACATAGTCCAGTGGTAGGCGATAAATTTCAATTGCACTATGATTGTGGATTCGATTACCACACCTTTGTCCGACATGACGAGTTGTCACACGGTCTGCGTGTTGTCCTTTTATAAAAATCTAAAAATAACCTTTCAAACATAATCCATTCCATCCTTTAGAATTATCCAAAATACTTCTATCCAAACTAACAGTCAAAAATTTATAACGAAGTTGAACACAACAAAAATCCTTTTTTCCATATAATATCATGTGAACACCTTCATCGTGTATTATTTTAAAACATGGTAACATCTTGAATTACCATAAAACATTTATTGATTAAATTCATGCTCCCTTATTCTTTATAGAATACTGGATATATTCATTATATCCAAAAAATTTGAATATTCCCACAATAATAAGGATTACCTTTTCATCAACAATGTATTTTATAAAATGTGTAACTTACTATTAAGTCACATTTCTTAGAACCATATAATCTCAAATACTCAATAAAATAGTACTGCAGTACAGTCCTTATTTATCTCCATAATTCAAATAACCATTATATTGTTGATACATAACTCAAATGAAATAATCATATAATAACTACATAAGAACACTAGTCATTCTTCTTCATCTGAGGTAGTATCATAACAAGATTATTATCCAATAGCATCATTTGGGGAATACTCTGTTTATTGGTTTTCGTAGTGTCCCAACTCCTTGTAGATGAAGTATTGAACATTTGAAACCTTTTTCTTACCCTTGTAGTCACGTACTTGGTGTCCTTTTTCTCCACACTTATAAAAAACTCTCATTCCATTCAGAAAAGTTCCAGTGTGTTTCTTCCCACATTTATCCCATATGGTAAAATTATTCTTTTCCCACTTCCCTTTATCCATCATTCTCTCATCCATCCTTTTCTACTCTCACTTCCCTTCAAAGCCATAAGACTCAAATAATTCTTACTTATCTTATTAACACATTATATTATTTCATCATATGTTGAGAAAACATGAGTGACTACTTCCCTTATAAATGTTGGCATAATACCATGGAAGATATGATCCTACTTACTCATTGGATCATATGTATTTCTAGAGTTCACATTCCTTCTACTGGGCACCATTTCTATACAATGACATACATTATGTCAGTTTATGAATTGTAATGAATAATTCCTAACTTGTAAAATACCAAACATAAGTTGAAAAGTTTATGGATATAAACCATAATCATAAAAATGTTTTCTTTGAGGAAGTATATACTCATAAACCCTTCTTAATGGTTTTTAATGAAAATAATAATTATCCAAAGAATATCTTCCAGGAGTGTCATAACCAAGATTACAGTAAGGCCTGTTGTCGTACACCGGTTCTCCTTTGAGTCTAGCTCAAAATGGTGTTTCCAGGATTTATATATAGGTACATTTGTGCCAGATCCCCCTCTACATTCTCGTTTCCAGATAGGGATGCATTGCTTGGAAAACTCATAAAATCTCAACAATAAAAAAAATCTTGGATGTTCTTCTATACTATTCCTCAAAGTCTGTCTTAGGGCTATGTTCTCTAATTAGAGTTTATCTAAATGTAGTTTCCAAGGTTTGTACTAAACTTCCTCTGGTACCAACTGTAACACCCCGACCCCAGTTACTCAGACTCGGTGCATAATTTTAATACATTTACATGATTACAAGGAATCAAGTCTCGAAGGACCGATCGGTTTAGAAGTCTTGCAAAATTGATTACATACACTAACATTACATTACAATTTCAATCATAAAACATAGCATAAATAGTTCTTTGAGAATTCCATTATTCCCTTTATCTTAAACGTGCATATCAATCCTAATAAACTTCTTGGAATCCTGGGAAAAATAAAACATAGAAAGGGGTGAGCTCAACCACTTAGTAAGGATAAGCAATTAAGTAGAAAATGACATAAATATTAAGCATGATGAATAATTGAAACAACATTCCTTTACCAATAATAAACATGAATACGTTAAGGGCAGGAATTTGAGCTGAGTAAATAATTCATTAATAAACCATAATCATAGTTATTCTACTAGTCGAATTACCACATAAAACATCAATATTATTTTCATAATGAAGGAATTTATAATGCTGGAAATTCTGAAACATTTTTTCAAGGCCTCAGCCAAAACCATATATCAAAATTGGGAAAGGCCTCAGCCAATTCTACATATAGTTGTCTCATGAGACCTATCAATGCATTGTGGAGCTATAGCGGGCTCCACCCGTCACATACTAAGCCCAATACATTCCTTATACGAAAAGGTTGAAATATAACATAAACATTTCTCTTAAAACTAGCATACAAAATGTCAATACTTTAACCACAAACCAGGAATGGTATAAAAATAACATAGCCATAGTCAAACATATCACAATCCTTCAATATAATATGGTAGATTTGTATCATAACAAATCAACTTCAAACAAGTTTAAAATCCATAAAAAGATGTTGACATAGATGAAAATGATTTTTAAAACTTTTTGAGAGAAATATCCTCTTTTCATGATACCATTTATATGTTACACAATTTATAAAGGATTATATTTAAATAAGTTTTTGAATAAAACTGTCCCATACCACTTTGAAAAGTTTGAAAGGAATTAACATTTTTTAAAAATACATTTACCTATAAATAAATATTTAAAACCCATTTTGAAAACATGGACATTAATGAGAATGATTTTGAAGAATAAAAATTTCAAACATTTAAAATTATGTTTTCTTGAAAATTCCCTTAAAATGATCCCTTTGAAAAATATTTTATGAAACATGGACTTGGATAATAAATATGTCCCAGTAGATACTTACATAAAAACAACCTCGGATAATAATTAGATTGTGAAATTAACCATTACCAATATGGTAACTTTCGAAACATACACCCCATGAAAGAAGTATCATACAATGAATATATAAATACACATAAATTAAAGTGTATTTTACAAATAAATCATTTATGGGTAGTAGATACACCACACAAAAGCTAATAGTGGAAATACGACACTGTTCTCATGGGAATATGAAGTGAGATGAAAACCCCTTACCTTATACATTTCCATGGTTGAGGGTAGGTTAACCTCTTTTATAATGGTGAAATAATTGTTATTAAATTATACAAGAATCATATAAATTAATATTATATCATATATGATCTTCTAACATTGCTTTTTTAATAATATCTTAATATTGTCATCATTTCGGGTGTTAACTAACTCATTTTATTTTATATGTTTTATTACATAAGATGTGTTTTTTATGAATAGTTTGTATATTATTCATATTGATAATTATATGAAGTCCATAAAAAATAATTTTAATCATGAAATTAAAATTAGTCGTGAATGAATATGATGGAGAATGAATCTCATCACATTCGTGAAGATAGTAATCTGTACATACGCACAAGCGACAATATCACTCTTTTGATAATAAAATAATATATAATTAGATGGTATATCATATATACGGAATAATTATAATGTTATATTTATTATTTACTTCTATTACACATCATTATCTTAACTATCCAAATAAAAAAAATTGAATAAAAATTATACCACGACGTGGAGATGGTAAGTCATACGGACGCGTGTATGGTGACATGTTATTCAAAGGAAGGATAGAATACTGAATATGGATGTACCATATTTATAATAACATCACAGTATATAGAAGATACTGTATTTTTATTTTATAATGGAAATAACAAAGAAATAATAAGTGGAAGAAAAAATGAACATGAAAAAGGGTGGTGAAATCATTACCTATTATTTGGGTTCTTTATTTTTGATTTGATGAAAAGGCTCCATATGTTGGATTTCTGATCAAACTAAGGCCTCTAAGATGATTTGAGGGAAGTTTTTAGGATATTTAGGCTGAGTTTGGCCAATCCAAAAGGCTTTGAAGGTGTGAATTAGTGAGAAGGTGGAGTTCCCTTTTATAAGAGGGGTGAGGGGCCCCTTAGGAAAAGCTAGAAATATTATTTTATAATAAATTCGTATTTGGTTTATAAAGGCTCAAAAATGGATTATTTAATGGATAAGGTAAGAATAGGTCGAAAACCACTCAACTAATAGGTTTTATACTAGTTTGGCTCACTTTATAATCCTTATCATATAGTTTTAACTCTTAGTTAATTAGTTTGACATTTACCATGTATTTTTGTATTTTTATATTATTTGGAAAATAAACATACTATATACTGCCAATATAATCCCATGTGGTTTATTAATGACATACTTATAATCATATAAGTTATTTGGCCGAACCATAGATTTTTATGAATATTATATCAATTAATAATATAATATTTGTTTGAAAAACTCTTTTATGTCAATTTTGACACTATTTAATAATTGATTTTTTTAAAGTTTTATAAATTTTATTAATTCGAAAAAAATTAATTTAAGAAAAACTAACATGTCATATTAACCAATAAAATTCGTGTATGTCATTAGAACTTTAAATTATATTTATTATAACATTTATAATACCAATTATTTAATCCTTTCATTAATATGGAAAATCCTACATCATTATTGGGTCATAAATAAATTTAATTATTCAATGTATAAAAATTATATATAAAATACAATTATGTAGTTAAAATTTTATCTTTATAATGAATATATGTAGTAGAAAATATAACATATATAACCCTATGTAATGTTTTTTTTCTGAAAGATATATGCTTTTGTCATTTTTGTATTTACTTTAACTTAATTAATATAAAGTGTCATTATCACTTACAAGTGGCTCCATGGGGTCCCAAAATCGACCCAAATATGACCATGGTCGGACATGTATCATCCAATAGTATTAGGACATGTTTTAGGGTAATTTATTATTAATATACTATTTTTTACCCTTATTTACCGGATTTACCCTTTAACCATGGTAAATAAAATATTTACCGAAATTATTATTCAAAATGTCTAAAAAATTTAACAATTTAAACAATTTGGAACTACTGATTCTAAATACGGAATCCATTTTTCTAAATTCAAAACACATAAGTGGCAGAAATTAATTTAAAATTAATTCTCGTTGTCAAAACAAAAAGCGTGTTTTTAAGAAATAATAAATATCAAAAGATTGACACTTGCTTATGTCCAGTTTAAATGTAAAATTATGTCTAATGACCTACATTGGATTAAATGGTAAAAATATAATCTAATTTTAATTTAGAATAATTATAATTCATAATTTATCACAATTAATTATTTGGATTAAAAAAGTTGTTTTTAATTAAAATTAAATAATTGTCACTTGTCATCAAAAGTTGAAAGTTATCCGAAAAATACAAAAAATTCAACCTATGATAATTTATATATTAAAAATCCAAAAATAAAGTCCATTTTGAAAGATAAAATTTATACAATTAAAAAAATTGGGTATTACTATTCATAATGGCTAGTTGGATTGGTTGTGGTGTGTGTTAGAACTCGAAGTTGCGTACAACACATGCTACTTTATTATTCAAAGAGAAGCGTACTGTGGTAGTTTTGGGAGTTACAATTGATAAGAAGAAACATATACTTTTTGTTAATAGTAATGTAATTCAAGACTATATAATCTATGTAATTTCTCTTAGAACCATATTTTATTTTAACGAACAAAACAGGGACACCGATGGTGATGTGCTAGGATTAATGAACCCTTTATCAATATAATCCTTAAACTGATTTTTCAATTCATGATGATCGATTTGAGCCATTCGATAAGGCAGTTTTGAAATTTCTTAGCATCGGGAACTAATTCAATTGTGAATTCGACTTCTCGGTCAGGTATAACACCAGGAAACTCATTAGGAAAATCATTAATGTATTCATTTACCACTGGCACATCATTAATTTGAATAGTTCTATTGATTTCTTCAATTTGATCTAGACAACATTCATTTTAATCTTTCAATAGTTTCTGAAGTTCTTGATATGTTATCAATTGTATGGGTACTATCTTTTATTAAAACATATACACTTTTTGAAAAATAAGTTCTTTATCTCTATAACTAATCTTTGAATTATAAAAAAAATCCAATCCATTCCCAGAATAACATTCAACTTGACTAATGTAAAAACAATATGGTTTGTAGGTAATGTCTTTCCATATACAAGAATAGAAATATTCTTATAATTCCACTTTTTTATAATATTTCCACCATGTGTTTTAACACTATGTTTTGGTTTCATTTGTTTTGGTGGTGTTTCCAATTTATGATAAAATTACTCTTAAATAAAAGAATGTGTAGACCCTGCATTGAAAATTGATTTAGAAAATTCTATATAAACAATCATGGTACGTGATACAACTTCATTGGATGGCATGACGTCTGTTGATGTAGTCTCAAAGGATCTCACTACACTTTTCTACTTATATTCTGTCTTCTTTTCATCATGTGGAACTCTCTCTAGGTAGGTATTTTCATAATAACCAATATCACCACATTTAAAAAACATATTTTTTTTCTTATCAATATTATTTGTATGATAATTTTCGTTATAATACTTATCCATATGTCCAAACATACCAATTAGAAAACACATCTCATTTTGGTTAGGAATTCCCCAGGGTACTTCTTGCCAAACATTTGACAAACTGAGAACTGGATTTTCATACCATCATATTTCATTGGTGGATTCATACCTATCTCTTTCTAGCTGGAATCCTTCTTCTCATTGTTGTCAAAATACATGTGATCATTATAAAACACCATATGTATCCTCTTAGCACATCTGGGATGTTTACAATAACATTTGAATTCACAGGAGGCCAATTTCGTTCGATACCATGGCTTTAATCCTTAGTAAAAGTAATTTATTTTGCTATCAAGATCCATAATAAGATTATTAGCATACATCACCTGTCAGTAAAAGTTATTTACATACACATCCACTAAATATTCTTCAATCTTCTTGAATTCTAGGAATTAATTCTCCATCCTATGTCTCACCACCTTAGTAAAATATTTTCAAGGAAAATAATTTTAAATTCATCCCGCTCTAGGAATTCAACATCCTCTCTATGCATGATATTCTCGACCACAGACCACTACTTATTAGATTCACCATCAAAACGATAAATAGAAAGGCTTACCTTTTGATTATCTAAAAATCTCATAACATTGAATATCATTACAAGTGCCTTAATCCATCCTTCAACCACTACTGTGTCAGAAGATGCATTGAATGATGGTTGGTGTTGTCCCATAAAATGGTCTACTTTAGTCTTGTAAATTTGTGTCACCTCTAATTGTTCTTTTAAATGGATTCTACCAAAATTTATTTCATACATTAGCTGAGCCATTATGGTCAAAAATAACTTGGTTCCAATCCCTACAATTTCATGCTACAGATTCAAAAGGATATCATTCTTTCAGTGCCTCTCCTCTTCAGCTTCCCTATTTCTTATATAGACAGCCATTCTGAAAAAAAAAATATTAATCAAAGTAACTTTGTAATCCTTAAATTCTATAACATCTGAACTTATGCATAGAGTTAAAAACATTTATGGTATTCTGTTAACATCACCCTAACCCATAAATTTATCTAAACCATCTTATGATACCAAATATAAGAACTCATCCTTATAAAAATACATAATCTTAAATTTGGTCAATAAATCACATCCTTTCACATTGAGGATTATTTCATGTTTAGAGCTTTAGTTAATTCGGACATAATACATTTATAACATTACACATTAATAAAGAGTGGATTCAATAATAACATCATTCATTTCTTCCAAAATATAAAACATTTCAAATAAAACATGATTTTATTAAAATTTATCAAACATTTAACTTGGCTTACTTCTTTGTCTTACACATCCTAATAACCTGTGAAAATCATTTAAAAAGATGGGATGAGAACCAAAAGGGTAGTAAGGGTTATAAAAATATGGAAAGAACACATTAGTCTATTAATACTTGTATTGTATGAAATCATTTTAAAAATACATACCTGTCACCCATATATACAAACATTGTGAAACATGGGATTTCCACAAGATCCCCACAAAACATAAGAACATAAATAGAACCATAAAGGTATATTTGGGCATTACTGTAACACCCCGAGATTTTATGAAAAATATTCTTTTAATTTCATTGATGTCTTATATTATACACCACACCAAGTTAAGCTTGTACTATACGCAACACCATATTATCTTGGAGTATACACAACACTATTCTTGGCTCGTGTTACACACAATTTCAAGTTCGTTTGAGAGAAGTTATTCTATGAAACATTGTGTGTATATATATATATATATTCAATGTATAAATAAAATATGTTTGCATTTTGTTATATTCAACAACAATGGAGTCTTGTACTACATGCAATCCTAACTTGGCTTGCATTACACGCAATCACAACCTTCTTCGATAGCGTGTGTTGTACGCAATATCGGGTTTCAATAAACAATGATATATGGTTATAATATTATTATGAACAAGCCGTTATGAATAGTATTAACTAAATTTTGAATTTTATAAAATTATTATTCATCTTACATATTTTCTAGAACATGGTATGAGAACAAAATAATTTTTTTGGGTAAAATAAGTATATTTTAAAAAAAATGGAGTTTTGTCGCCTTTTGATGGCGCACCCACATTAAATCTAGTTTTTCACATGTTTATAAGTTCAATTTGACAAAATAAAATTCTTCTTTGGAATCAAGATATAAAAATTTACTTTGGATAAATTGTTCATATTATTCTAATAACTTTCATATTTTAATGAATAGTAAAAACATGCTATATTTTAATAAAAAACAACTTTTTTCATCGTAATAATTTATATTGTTAAATTATAATATATAATGGATTTAATGTATAAATAGACTATATTTTTACCATTTAATATAATTTATGTCATTATATTTGATTTTACATTGAATTCATAGGTTAAATCAATTCAATCTTTAGCAATGTTTTAATCAAAAACCAATTTTCATTCGACAACGGGATTATTTTTTATTTAATTTCTGCAACATCTGTGTATTGAATTTGAACTAACGGATTCCATATTTGGATTTAGTGGGTCCAAATTATTTTAATAGGTTAATTTTTTTTGATATTGTGAATAGTAACTATGGTAATATTTTATTTAGTACAGTTAAAGGTAAATTAGGTAATGAAGGGTAAAAATAATATTATAAAATTACCCTAACACTTGGAAAAATACTATTGGATGAATATAAGTCTACCCATATCACCTAAGGGTCGGATTAGATTCATTTAATGGGATTCTTTCCATGAAAATAATTTAATTATTATTAAAACCAAAGAAAGTGACAGCATGTCACTTTCTTAAATCTTATAAGTATATTAATTTTAATTTAGTGATAAACATCATGAAACATCAAAAATGAATAATATCAAAAAATATTATAAAATTATCTACATAATATGAATTTATTTTATATTTTTATGGATTAAATAATTATCATTAATTGTTACACAATAGTGATGTAGAAATTGTTTATCTAGTTAAAAATCAAGAATATATTTTTTATTAAACTAATAGTGACCATAAAAGGCACAAAAACCTGACCAAAACTTATTGGTCATGTAAATTTAAACAATTATCATCTAATTCTCGAATATTTGACCATTTTGAGACTTATAAAAGCGATTATGACACTTATATTATTTTATTTTAAATGATGCCAAAGTTGTCACCTTCATAATTGAATAAATATAACAATTTAAATATTGTGATGCTAAGATGTTAAATTTGAGTAAAAGTATTATTGTTATCTGCATCATAGGATTTTAGTTTTAATTTTTATGCAACAATTAAGTATATTAAATAATTGTACAAAAATGTTGTAGTAATTATTTTATTAAGAGATATACCAAATAAATGGTTTTGAAAATATTAAAATAAATATTATATGAACTATTTAATGTGCTCCATGAATCTTATAGACACATTTGACATGTTAGGAATCTATTAAAAATTTTAGTTTGAATATATCCTCTGTGTAGATTTTATTTAAATTCAAATAATTGGATAGTTTCAAATTGACACTATTGTTATTCTATAAAAATAACATATTATTAAATTGTTTAAAAATCACAAAACTATTTAAAAATTATAAATTGAAATTTATATAGTCTTTAATGTCATAAATTATCCAATTATGGAAAATTAACAACACAAAAAAAATATTTATAACCATTTAATATTAAAAATTTTATTACCATAGATAAACTTAAATAGATTAAATAAGGATAAATTAAAATTATAAGGTTTAAAATAAGATCAAAACATATCTAAATTTTATTGGTTGATGAGATTACAACCCTATCCCATATAATCTTCGAAATGAGTCATTTTTTGTGGTATTTATGTGGGGTTTGAATTTATATTAAACTAATATTTTTTAGGATTCCAAAGGTGACACTCTCCTCCCTTATAAAAGGGAACCTCCTCCGTCTCCTCCTCACACCAATTTGAGCCTTCAAGATCAGCCAAAACCTACCCAATTAACTTCCCCACTTCCTTATAAACCTACTAAAGGTACTGGTCTTCTCAAAAGACCAACTCTAGTTCCCTAAGAGAAAGTTTAAAGGAGGCACTTCGAGAAAGAGGAGGTTTGGATCCATACGAAGCATATCATACCTAAGGTAAGGGATAATTATTCCAATCTCATTCTAATCCGAGATTGTTTATTTGTAATTATTTATTGGGGTTATGATTATTATCCATTTCCATATGTTCTCAAAATGTTTTCATAAAATGTTTACTTTTCTTCCATATATGTTTAAAGTCATTTTTACCCATTTCTACTTTTACCACATCATATGGAAGGAATATTTCTTTTGTTTACCATACGAGGTAATTTTTTACTTTTTTGACAAAAGTACGAGAAAAATGTTACCTTCAACTTATACAGTTTGAATGGATTTTTACGTTTTTATAAAGCCTTATTTTCATGAAGCTTCCTCCAAAACATTTCATGACTACTTTCAAAAAAATCTATTTTCTTTTAAAATTTCATGAAATTTTGTGAAAAGAAAATTATTTTGAAGAAGAATGAATATTTTTCACGAGAATTCATTTCCACAATTTTATCAAAACCATTTTTCATCTAAGATGACATTATTTCATATGTTTATGTTTCAAGTATCATGTCTCTATGATTTACATGGTTTCACTTCTCATATTATTAAATGATATCCATTTCTTTTATATAAATTATGTGATGATGGGATGATGTTTATGAAACACATTTTATTTATTGGGTTATTATGAATGATGTGTGTTTATTTTGTGGAACAAGTTAGAATGATTTCATTATGAGATTGGTGGGACTTATATCTCCCTCCAATACATTGGGTAATGATTTATATCTCATGATATTGACATGGCTAGAATGGTAAGATAATCTAGTTTAGTGTTACAGGATTAAAACGAGGAGTGAACTTGATTCAGAAAGGGACTTTTTCCACTAAGATGGTATTGGCAGCAATTCCTTGGCTACTATGGAAATCATAACATGTGCTGAATGGTTTCCACAATTACATGTTTTATTCCCATTATATTTTATCATGGTTGATTTTCCATTATGATATATGCCTTACTTACTTCCACAATTTATGTGTTTGCTCAAGATTTTTATGTTTAAAATTTATGTTCATGTTTTTGCATTCAAATGTTTATGGATTTTTTTATGTTCTCTATGTTTTCCCTTACTGAGCATTTGAGCTCAACCTTTTTAGGTTTTATTTTCCCCAGGAAATAAAGAAATGTTTTATGTAAGGAAACAAAAAGGGGAACATCGTTATGGGAGTTGTTGAAGATCTTTCAACATAATTAGAAGTTTATATTCCAAGTTTCCAAAGACACTAAACTATTACGATCCTTGTGTATCTTTTTTTGTTATGTATTAAGTATTCGGTAAAAGTAATGTAATGTCCATGTATGTCAAGATTCGCGTCTCTACAGTGGGTATCAGAGTAAAGGGTTAGTCAAACATTAGAATGTAGGATGCGAAAACGTTAGCGTTATCCCTAGAGATATTTCTAAGGTATGTCTAGGGATGTCCCAAAGGATAAGTATACGTATAGGATATAGTCCTAGAACAATGGTAAAAATCATAGAATTTAACATAAGATGTTAGATATTGAGGGTACTCCCCATTTACTATGTTTTTTCCCTAGCATGATTTTTGCCTCTCACACTATTCTTATTAGGATTTAGAAAATGGCTGGAAACGGGAAGATTCACGATAATGGAGGATATAACAGACAATGGAATGATATTCTTCATGAGAAACCAAATGAAACGGGATTTGGAAGTCCAAACATCATTATAATTCCTAATCAGAAATATCATAATATGATCAATAATCTCAACTTTGGTAAGTTTCCTGACATAGATAATAAGAGAAATATGGAGTTTCATGATGATCATAGAGGAAAGAAAGTTCAATTTCCCTCATGTAAATCATGTGGGAAGAGGCATCGGGGAGATTGTTTCAAAGGAACTGGAAGATTCTTTGGGTGTGGAAAATAAAGACACAAAGCCAGTAAGTGTAAAGGAAGATGTTCAGTTAACACCATGGACAAGGATAATGGTATTTCTACGACATCAACAATGATTAGATGTTTTAAATGTCGAATGTATGGGAATTATGCAAACCAAGGCCCTAAAGGAAAATCTCATGAAGAGAATCAGCATGGTCATATGAGTAGTGTTTATGTGGATGATGATGAAGAGAATACAAATGAAATATGAGATGAATGAAATGATGAAGCTCAGTCAGTGGTTTAAGAAGTTAGTGGAATGATTGTATGTTTATAAAAAATAATGTATGGTACTATGGAATAAAGAATCGTCTAAGGATTGTTACACAATTGTTTTTCCTAAGTTATTTGAATGTATCTGTTGAATAGTTCTGGTAACCATGGAAGGTTATTCAGATATTTTTGGAATGTAGATGATATGCGCATAATGAATGGATAAGAAGATGATGAGATGTTTGATTGTATTCAAGATCTCATGACTAATATAAGGACTAAGTTATATTATGGTTTGAGTATAGAAATTTTTTGGGATTTTGGTATGTGGAATGTATAAAAATTTAACAACATTCATGTTTTCACTAAGGTTCAATGGGTATTCATTCTTTAATAGAATACATGATTAAGGTATTCACATGTTTGTAATTTTACCAACAAGATATATCTTATGATATATGGGGGATAAATGATGGCATTCACGTGATTGTAATGTGACATTTCAAGTAATCATTTTCTTTATACTATGAGCTTGGACCGAAGTATATTAGATAATCCTAAATATTGGAATGGATTATGTTGGACATAAGTTAGTATTATTTAAGGATAAAACTTTTTTTTCGATATTATTGATGGGATGTTATAGTAATGTAGTTTTAGAAAAAGGACAACCTGTAGGACGGGTGACAACCCATCACGTCTGACAAGGTTGTGGGAATTGAACCCACAACCGAAGTGCAACTGGCCTTTATCTCCTACCACTGGCCTACAGGAAGTACCTGGTTAGTACAAACTATTTTTATTTTATTCTGCTGTATAATATATGAAGAATATGTTCATTTTTGGAATCGTATATAATTAACCACACCATAGATGGACTTATGTATATCTGATAACTTTTTCTAACCTTTTGTTTGAAACTGATGGAATGACCCATAATTCTATCACAAGATCTGTTAACACTTCACGAATAACAAAATCCACTTCATTTCTTTAAGAGATGAAGTGGAAATTGTTCAAATCATGAACAATAGTGAGATTGTACAAAAATCAAGCAAGTATTTCTTCTAAATCAAATTTTCAACTTCAGGTAAATGATCTTGAATACGAAAAAAAATGTTTTCCTAGTGTCCTTATATCCGATGAATCATATGGTACCTTGGATCATCAAAAATTTATGGCTTTGTGATTTTTATCTTTTTCATGGCCATGTCCTCTACTACTCTATATCACAACATAATGGTTAGAATTTTCTTCCATATACATATTTTCACCTATGTTCTCCTATATGGAAACCCAGTTATGAGTTACTTTGGGTAATCATTATGTTTCATACTTTAGTTTTTAAAATTAAGTTTTAGTTTTCCTTTTTACGATGTGGGTTTCTATGAAATGTAAACAATTTAGAACCCCGATGAATTTCGAGGGTGAAATTCATTTTAAGGGGGGTCGAATGTAACACCAAGAGATTTTATGAAAAATATTATTTTAATTTCATTGATATCTTATATTATACACCACACTAAGTTTAGCTTGTACTATACGCACCAACGTATTAGCTTGCAGTATATGCAACACTATTTTTGGCTTGTGTCACACACAATTTCATGTTCGTTTGATAGAAGTTATTCTACGCAACATAGAGTGTATATATATATATATACTAAATGTATAAATAAAATATGGCTGGATTCTGTTATATGCAACAAAAATGGAGTCTTGCACTACACTCAATCCTAACTTGGCTTGCATTACACACAATGGTGACCTTCTTCGATAGCGTGTGTTGTACGCAATATCAGGTTTCACTAAGCAATGATATATTGTTATAATATTATTATGAACTAACTGTTATGAATAGTATTAATTAAATTTTGAATTTTATAACATTATTATTCATCTTACATATTTTCTAGAACATGGTATGAGAAGAAAATAAATTTTTTGGGTAAAATAAATATTTCAAAAAAAATGCAGTTTTGCCACCTTTTGATGGAACACCCACATTAAATCTAGTTTTTGACATGTTTATAAGTTCAATTTGACAAAATAAAATTCTTATTTAAAATCAGGATATAATATTTTACTTTGGATAAATTTTTTATATTATTCTGATAACATTAATATTTTAATGAATAGTAAAAACACGCAATATTTTAATTAAAAACAACTTTATCATCTTAATAATTTATATGGTTAAATTATAATATTGAATGGATTTAAAGTATAAATATAATATATTTTCACCATTTAATATAATTTATTTCATTAGCATTGATTTTAGATTGAATTCATAGGTTAAATCAATTCAATCTTTTGCAATGTTTTAAACAAAACCCCATTTTCATTCGACAACAGGATTAATTTTAATTTAATTTATGCAAGTTCTTTTTATTGAATTTGAAAAAATGGATTCCATATTTGGATTCAGTGGGTCAAAATTATGTTAATAGGTTACTTTTATTTTTTTGATATTGTGAATAATAACTATGGTAGTTTATTATTTACTAGAGTTGAAGGTAAATCGGGTAATGAAGGGTAAAAATAAGATTATAAAATTAACCTAACACTTGGAAAAATCCTATTGGATGACTACAAGTCGACCCATATCACCTAAGGGTCGGATTAGATTCATTTAATGGACTTTTTTACATGAAAATAATTTAATTATTATTAAAACCAAAGAAAGTGACAACATGTCACTTTGTTAAATCTTATAAGTATATGAATTTTAATTTAGTGATCAACTTCATGAATCATCAAACATGAATAGTCTCTAGAAATATAATAGAATTTTCTACATCATATGAATTTATTTATATTTTTTAGTGATTAAATAATTATCATTAATTGTGACACAATAGTCACCATAAAAGGAACAAAACCCTGACCAAAACTTATTAGTCATGTAAATGTAAACCATAATCATCAAATGGTCGAATATTTGACCATTTGGAGCCTTATAAAAGTGATTATGACACTTATATTATTTTATTTTAAATGATTCCAAATTTTTCACCTTCATAATTTAATAAATATAACAATTTAAATATTTTTATTTTAAGATGATAAATTTGAGTAAAAGTATTATTGTGAAAGGTAATAGATTTATCTGCATCATAAGATTTTATTTTTAATTTTTATGCAACAAATAAGTATATTAAGTAATTATACAAAAAAAATTTAGTAATAACTTTATTTAGAGACATACCAAATAAATGGATATAAAAATATTAAAATAAATATTATATGAAATATTTAATGTGCTACATGAATTTTATTGACATATTTGACATGTTAGGAATATATTCAAATTTTTATTTTGAATATAACCTCTGTGTAGATTTTATTTAAATTCAAATAATTGAATAGTGTCAAAATTTACACTATTGTTATTTTATAAAAATAAAATATTATTAAATTATACTAAAATCACAAAAATATTTAAAAATTATAAATTGAAATTTATATAGTTTCTAATGTCATAAAGTATCCAATTATGGAAAATTAACAAAACATAAGTGATTATTTATAACCATTTAAAAATTAGAATTTTATTACCACAAATAAACTTAAATATATTATATAAGGATAAATCAAAATGATAAGGTTTAAAATAAGATAAAAAAAGGTCTAAATTTTATTGGTTGATGAGATTACAACCCTATCTCATCTAATATTCTAATTGAGTCATTTTTGGAGGTTTTTATGTGGGGTTTGAATTTATATTAAACTAATAATTTTGAGGATTCCAAATGTGCCCCACTCCTCCCTTATAAAACGGCACCTCCTCCTTCTCCTCCTCACACCATTATGAGCCTTCAAGCTCGGTCAACCCCTGCCCAATTTACTTCCCAACTTCCCTAGAAACCAAGTAGAGGAACTGTTCTTCTCAAAAGACCAACTCTAGTGCCCTAAGAGAAAGTTTAAAGGAGGCACTTTGAGAAAGATGAGTTTCTGATCCATACGAAGCATATCCGACCTAAGGTAAGGGATAATTATTCCAATCACATTATTATCCGAGATTGATTATTTGTAAGTATTTAATCTGGTTATGATTATTATCCATGTCCATATTTTCTCAAAATGTTTTCATAAAATGTTTACTTTTCTTCCATGTATGTTTAAAGACATTTTTACTCTTTTCTACTTTTACCACATCGTATGGAAGGAATCTTTCTTTTGTTTATCATATGAGGTAATTTTTGGATTTTTTGACAAAAGTATAAGAAAATTGTTATTTTTAACTTATACGATGTGAACGGATTTTTACGGTTTTATAATGCCTCATTTTCATGATGCTTCCTCCAAAAGATTTCAGGACTATTTACAACAAAATCTCTTTTCTTTTAAAATTTCATGACATTTTGTGAAAATAAAATTATTTTTAAGAAGAATGAATATTTTCCTCAGTAATTCAATTCAATTGTTTAATCAAAACCATTTTTCATCAAAGATGACATTATTTCATATGTGTTTGTTTCAAGTATCATGTCTCTCTAATTTACATGGTTTCACTTTTCTTATTATGAAATGATATCCATTTCTTTTATATGGATTATATGATGATGGAATGATGTTTATGAAACCCATTTTATTTATTGGGTTATTATGAATGATGTATGTTTATTTTGTGGAACAATTAAGAATGATTTCATTATGAGATGGGTGGGACCTATATCTCCCTCCAATGCATTGGGTAAAGATTTATATCTCATGAGATAGACATGGCTGGAATGGTAAGTTAATCCGGTTCAGTGTTACTAGACTGAAATGAGGAGTGAAATCGATTCAGAAAGGGACTTTGTCCACTAAGATGGTCTTGGAAGAAATTCCTTGGCTACTATGGAAATCAAAATATTTGCTGAATGGTTTCCACTATTACATGTTTTATTCCCATTATATTTTATCATGGCTGATGCTCCATTATGATATATGCATTACGTACTTCCACGATTTATGTCTTTGCTCAAGATTTTGATGTTTAAATTTCATGTTCAAGTTTTTGCGTTCAAATATTTGAGGATTGTTCTATGTTATCTATGTTTGACCTTACTGAGTATTTGAGCTCACCCTTTTTATGTTTTATTTTCCCCAGGAAATAAAGAAAGGTTTTAGGTAAGGAAACAAAAAGGGGAAGATCGTTATGGGAGTTGTTGAAGATCTTTCAACATGATTAGAAGATTATATTCCATGTTTCCAAAGACACTAAACTATTACGATCCTTGTGTTTCTGTTTTTGTTATGTATTATGTATTATGTAAAAGAAATGTAATTTCCATGTACATCAAGCTTTGGGTCTCTACAGTTACTTACAAATTCATGTAACCCTCTCAGCTACCTTATAATTTGTAACCCTCATTGCCAAACTCTAAAATTAACATACCCAATGCATTGGAGGGAGATATAGGTCACACCCTAAATCATAAAAAAATCCCTATAACTAGAAAAAAAAATCATACAACATGAATAATTGCATAAAAAATTTCTTTTTTCATTTCGTAAAGTAGAATTTTAAATGATATTTTTAGAGAAAATTCCCTTAAAAATATCATATAATTGAAGTGAGACTTACGAGTGTTGATGATATATGTATATACCCTGTAAATAAACATATTTAAACACAATTTTATCAAAATTAATATAATATAAATTTAATACCACATAAATAATTAAGTAGAATGTTATCCCAAAGATTTGAAATCGAGTTAAGATTTATGTTACCTCATGGATTACATACTTAAAACTCATTTAAAGATCTTATATAGTGGTAAAAAAAAGTGTTATTAATATCTTACAGAAACATATTCATACTTATAATACCATTTATAGTCATTTCATTTTATCAATTCAAACATTAATTGTTATAATTATGTTCCTTGCCCTATTTTGGGAGCATTCTTTACATAATTTCCATGACTGGTTCAAGATTGATATTCATGTCTATTGGAAGTAAAACACCAGAATTGGAATGGGGTGGTATTTAAATATTCATTGAACCATAAATTATACCATTTATCATTTTAAAATCATACTTTAGTATAAATAATAATATAAAACATTATTGATATTTGTGTAGGTCATTTTGGCGATTCTTTGATTGTATTGAAGTAATTTTGTTTTATAAATTAATAACATGTGTACAAATTGATTCTAGAACCATATATAATATATAATTCATTAAATATAATATTTATCAACCAAACAAATTGTTTCATGACTAGTATTAAAATATATAAATGATTTTCAAATTACATCGTCCATGATGTAGGTAAATTGACACATCATGGTTGGTGATTTAATTTCTTGAATAAGTGGGAGCGGAGAAGATGTATAATTGTTAATATTCCATAAAAATTTTGAAATCAATAATATGTAAGATAATGGATCATTAATGCCTCTTGGATAATATAATCATTTATATCTGATTCAAAAATAGTATAACATGTATAATGTGTCAAAAAAAATTAATATTAATCGCATATTTTTTGCATACTTCACAAATATTTAATATTTATCTGAAAAATTTCATAATTTAAATTAAAATTATGAATTCAAAAACTATAAAATTAGTGTTTTAAATAAATTTACTATATTATTTATTTTATCATAAATTAAAAAATCATTTCATAAAATAATTTTTAATGGATTATATATCACAGAAAATTATATTCCAGATATTGTTTCATCAATATATATTTTCTGACTATTTTTCATAATTTGATTGTTCACTAAACTAGTGAAATGAGTTGTTAAATGACTAATTGGAATGATCATTCAAGCCACAATTTAAACCCACCGTGTTATTATTATAATAATTACACATTGATAACATTGATTTATATTATACTATTTATTTAACATGTTCAAAATGAATTTATGTAAAAATTATTGTAAAGAAATTTTTGGATTTTTATAATCAAAACTAGTGACTCACTACATTTAGTCCTTGTTTGTGGTATGATTACATTCCCATATTAAAGTTGTATTGATTTCTCATTGATATTTTTTACTTCCAGAAATATGATTAAATCCCATCATCATTATTATTATATGGTTATTTTATATGATATAAATATAAAAAATGTATAGTTAGATGTTATGGTGAAGGAAATGCTAATGGGATGTTGTTGTGGTGGTTGATTGATGTGGATTATGTTGTGATAGTTTGGATTGTATGGATTTTATTATGGGTGATGATGGGATATTTATCTCTATTTGGTACCCCTTCATAGTTTTTTATTATTATAGGGTACATATTTCTTATTATATACTACATATATCTTTTATTGAGGTGTGCATATTTTGGTATTAGTGACCGAGATTATGTATGAAACATAATAAATGAATTAATTGAAAGGGAATCATTTGTAGAAGATTTAATGACGATAAAAATGGAATATATGGGATTAGTAAGTGATTAGAATACCATGTTTAGGGATACCATAATTAAAGTGTTGAATTTAAAGAACCTCATCTTAGATGTTAAATGAAAATAATAATCTCAAAATCATTGATGTAATATTATAAATTGGCTGGTAGTTTATTTATAATAAAAATATTAGAGATAGTTTTTGAAATTTTATTCTTTTATTCTTAGATGAGTGTTAGCATACTAGTTATTAAGTTGTTATATCTATTTTTATGGGATATTAGTTGTAGATAATGACATGGATTTTATTTTTTCTCTTCGAATGGTTGTTTGAAATAATATTCATTATACTCTATTTTTTATTTTTCATCTCCACCATAGTCGAATACCGAAACCGACACCCATACTCAGCCTTAGGTTTCCAATGTCTTCCCAAAAATTATGATGTTAATGTTATAGATGGATGAGTACACCCCCTACCCTACCCTCTCTTCACGATGTATTATAGTATGTGGGATTGTACATGCTATAATGTCTTAATGTTGTCAAATGTGAAATTATACAATATGTAGTGGCTCACACATAAAATATAAATGTATATGTAGTTTTTGGTAAATGAATATTACAATGTATACTTGAATCCATTTTGTAAGGAATATAGTTATAACCTATGAACTTATACATGAGTTATATTGGCTAAAGTAAAATTTCATATTTTCATGGGCTGTAATGGCTCTCAGCATTAATATATTAGATTCCAGGAATGTGATTATAATGTACCTATGATTATGTAGATGTGTCTGGAATGTGTTTAGATAAATTTTTTTATGACTTATAGAGGATTTGTGATCACCAAGATGTAATACATTAGGGATTATGGTTTCTCATTTTTTGGGAAACTAAAATAATAGTACCTTCTTCTATATATATATATATATATGATAACGGGTTACACATTTTTGTATGTTAATTTATGAGATAGATTTTTTGAGGTTAGTACCTTAGTATAAATAGTTTTTGTATTGAATTCATTTCAATATTTATTCACTGGGATATTATAATTATTCACCGAAATTTTAATGATAGGATTTTGGGAGGATCCCACTGAATATCCATGTTTGACCACAACCATATGTGTGCGTTTTTGCCTCTATGTGTGTTTATTTCAAGTATGTGAGAGGGAATTAGTGATTCGTCTAGTGTTTTCTATACCATCAATGTGGTATGGGTTTATTGGAGACCATGGGGTACTATCATCGGAGGAACATGTGAAATTTCTCTCTTGGTATTGTATTAATGGAAATTACATATATTGGGATTAGTTGGTCTATTTTGTAGAAATTATTGGTGGATTATGTATCTATTTCTCATAATTTTTGTTTATTAAATAAGGATATCTTATGAATTCTCCATTTCTTATGGTTTTATGTCTTGAAAATCACAAACACATTTTCTTATGTTCTTAATTTTTTCCAAGTTATGTATTTTTCTTAAGATTCGGAATTTTTAATCCGTTATGCTTAGAGATATATTATAATGTTTTTCCATTATATTAGACTTAAAGATCTGTCATTCCTATTTATCATTCAGTTATTTTTTACCTGATCTGTCATTCCGATTTTTCCATTCAGTTTTACAATTCCGATTCCGGTGTATATATGATGTCGACTTTCAATTCTGAATCTAGTGTATATATGATGCTGACTTTCAATTCTGAATCTGGTGTATATATGATGCCTATTTTCAATTTTGATTCAGGTGTATGTGTGATGTTGATATTCAGGATTCTGATTCAAGTGTATATATGATTCTGATTGTCAATTCCGATTTCGGTGTATATATAATGCCGATTTTCAATACCGATTATAGTGTATATATGGTGTCGATATTCATGATTCCGAATATGGTGTATTTGTGACTCTGATTTTATGCTTCTGTTTTCTTGAGAATGTTATTTCTATAAATCAATTTTCTTTATTTCTTATGATTAAATTTTCGTGATAATGTTAGAGTTTCCTAATGTATCATTTCAAAGATATCGGATTCCAAGATTTCTTATACCTAAAATTTATCATTAACTTAACATCGTTTTTGTAACGTGGAACGATTTCATAAAATCTGTTACAACCTAACCTTTGTATTTTTTCCACATGACTAGGTCCCTTCGAAATTTAATGAAAATATGACCATTGGAAAGGATTCGACCGTTGGGAATGTTTTCTTATAAATACAAGATCATTTTAATGAGAAAGGGACTTGACTGTGAACAAGCTTGTGAAGTTATTTCATCGGAGAGAGGCTCTTAAAACTTTCAGTGCATCATGAAGATGCTATGAACAACTTGTTTTGGCGTGAACAACTTGTTCAGGATTTCTTAGGGCAACTCTGATCACACTAGTGTAAAAACACTTTTTAGCGTCGGTTTTTTTTTAATTTTTAACGTCGGTTATAAACCTATGTATTTATAGGCGACGTTAAAAATACAGTTTTCGCGTCGGTTCATAGAAACAGACACGAAAAATATTTCTCTTATGAGCTTCGGCGTCGGTTTTTTATAAAACCGACGCCGAAGCTACATTTAGACATTATTTTCCGCGTCAGTTCATTAAAAAACCGACGCGGAAAATAGAGTCGACTCGGTTTTCGGCGTCGGTTTTATATAAAACCGACACCGAAATATCGGTTTTCCGCTTCAGTTTTTCTAAAAACCGACGCCGAAACTAATTTACACAGGATTTTCGGCGTCGGTTTTTTAAAAAACCGATGTAATAGCAAACTTTCGGCGTCGGTTTTTAAAAAAACCGATGCCATAAATAATTTTTTTAAAAAAATATTCGGCGTCGGTTTTTAAAATAACTGACGCCGTAAATAATAATTATTTTTTTAAATAAAATAAATATATTTTCACCTCCAAAAAAATCGGAACCCTGAAAAAAAAAAGAAGTATACAAAAACAATTAAACAGTTTTAACAGAAGTACTTGAGAAAACTCAAAGTAATGCAGAATTAAAATACACGTACCTACATGGAGCATTTTCTTAATCTAACCATACTCAGTATCAATCATTGTATGTTTCCTCCCATAGATAGCACCAATCCTGTCAAAACAGTAATGGAACTAAGGAGATGTGCGTGAAAAAATCAATCCAATATATTAGTGTAATGAATAAACATTAAATGAAAATGTGTAATTTATTTGAATCATTCATTTTTTCACAAAGTAAATTACCAAAATGAAATGTTATGACTCCTGATCAATATTCAGGGACACTCAGCCGATGCAACCTCTTCCTCACCTCCCCCACTAAAGATGTTGGGGGTGTCTTTTCACCATAGGATCCCCACCACCCCCAACCTCAGGTTTTTATATTTGCTCTGTAAAGACGTGCATTACCCATTCACTATTGTTATTTGTTTAAGTTATGGAATAACAGAGAAATAAGTTTGAGTGCAAAAAATAGGTTAGAAAATTGAAATCAAATGCATATTGAAGAGACATAAAGAAACATACCTTAAAAATTGACGCCTTCTATTTTATCTTTGTGCAAACACACTAAGTGTTGTTTCAGGTATTATGTGATATGATTCTCGGCAATCATTTTCCGATATTTATTTGCATAAAAAATAAAAAGGCCTAGAAGCTATTGATGTGCATGCAAGGGAGACAATTTTTAGTGTTTGTGAATGTTATTTCGCTATACGAATCTCTATGTTCATGATCCAAGTACCACCCTCCAGATCTGTCACTGTACAGACAATTGATTTTAAGAAATAACAATTAAAAGAAATATAATAACTAATTCTGAATTAAAATGCACGTAACTGAAATATACGACATGCTTATTGTTGGTTATTGTTGAAGGATTCATTTGATTATTAGTAGATTCAATAAAACAGTTTTTGCAGAGGCACTTGAGAAAACTCAGTAAAGCAGAATTAAAATACACATACCTGAAATATATGACATGCTCATTGTTTGTTATTGTTGAAGCATTCATTTTATTATTAGTAGGTTCAAACACCAAATATATCATAAGAGTTAGTTTTTTAAACCCATATATATTATTATTTATAAATATTAGTATATACATACCTCAAATATTAATCAGACTTAACAAATAGTCCGCAAAAGTAGATTGAATATGGATCATATCAGATTGAGAATATGACTGTGAATCATTGAATACTTACAATAATATTGAATGATATGAAATTAATAAATATAAGAAAGTGGATGAAAATATATAAAAAAATTAATACAACTAACCTTATGAAAATCAGTAGTTTCCCCAGTTGTGATTATCTCGTACATAAATCGTAGAATATAATAACCATATTCAACATGTACATTTTGACGATGACACTGCAGTTATAAAACATTTAACTAATAATGAAACCCAATATATAACAAAAATATAAAAACTAATTACCTGTACTTCCACATATTTTATTTTCGTTGGTTTCTTTTCCTTTTTAAAATGTTTCCATGAACTGCTTTTTTTTATATTAGAACTAATAAAACTTGTGTAAACAATTAAAATTAAACATAACAAACTTCTAAAAATAAAAAACAACATACCTGTTTAATAAATTGGAAAACGGTTTACGCACTTTTCCTAATAAAGAGAAAAACCAATATAAGGTGCATTCATTTCGGAAAAATACACCTAACATCCAATGCCCCCTATAATACAAAAAGTTCACAATTAATGACATTATAATGATCATGAGTTCAAAATTATGTTGATATTCTTACATATCATGAAATGGAAAAAACCAGCACTGAATCTCTGTTGGTGATAATCTCTCGGATATATATTGAACTCTTTCGTCATTTTTCACATGTTTGACTTCCAAGGAAATGTACTCTGGATCTATAAAGATGTAAATGCTTGGAGTTTCATTTTGTAAAAGAATCCTGTATAGATACCTAATTTAAAAAGAAAATATAGTTATTCAATGACATAACAATATTTTATTAAAGAAATAGAAATTCAAACGTCAATTTACTTACATGGAAAACAACAACATCACATTCAGACCGATCTCTTCAAAATTAACTAAATTCATGATATCTTCTTTCAATATTCTCAATTTATAATTTTTCCACATATATCAGACATCATCCGAAACTCATAGATAAAATGCAAGGAAGAAGAGCACTGAGATAATCTTTTCAACCCAGAAGAAATATCAGAAGTATCTACAGCCGACTGTTTCTGAACATTTTGCTGTATTTGTACAGTTTCTTTTGCTTTCAGATATTCCTATATAAGTTAAATGTCAGAAAACATTATAAGTAATTTGGAATCATTTCTAATTACTATTTAAAAAAACTCATACCTCATGTGAAATATAACGAAGAAGTGCAGTTGGCCAAAGTAAAAAATGGCCCATACATTCCCCAACACTGGTGATCTCCGCAGTAGGAAATGGTAGTAGAGCAGTAGGATCTATAATAAAAAGTATTGATACACTAACCTGACCCATCTGCATAGGATGATGATGTACCGAGTCCCCCAAAAGATACACTTGTCCTAACGCAACAATATGTACATGAGGATCTCCCGCAAACAACTCACAATATAAGGTTTGATCCGATGGAGGAGGTGAAGGCTCAAAGTTAGCAGGTGGGGCAGGGTAGTCAGGGTGAGCAGGCTGAGAAGTCAGAAAAATGAAAAGGGTATATTAGTGCTTAAAATTTATAACATAGAAAAATTGATTAAAAATAAAATAAAATAATATACCTCAAATGGTTGCGCAGACGGGGCAGGGTAAGCAGATGGGGCAGGGTAGTCCGGGTGAGTTGGCTGAGAATGTTGAAAAATGAAAAAGTTATATCAGTGTTTATAATTTTTAAAATAGAAAAATTGATGACATTAAATAATATACCTCGGAAGGCTGCCCAGACAGTGTTGGGTAAGCCTATGAGGCAGGATAGTCTGAGTGAGTAGGCTGAGAATGTTGAAAAATGAAAACGTTATATCAGTGTTTATAATTTATAGAAAAGAAAAATTGTTAACAGTAAATAATATACCTCGGAAGGATGAGCAGACTGTGACTGTCTTTCCAAGTGTTATAATAAAGCCTTGTTTACTACTGCTTGAATTTGATCACCCATAGACCGTTTCATATCCTGCAGCTCTTCTTTTAAGGATTCGATTTCCGGTTCTCTTGGTTGCATACTCTTACCAAAAACCATCCGAATAATAACACCCGCCTGATATCCTCTAACACGGCCGGGTTGTTCAGCCTTTCCCAAAGCAGTGGCTAGGATATCCATCCTACCCTCGGGGATAAAAGAGCCCTGTGTCTCTTTCTCCTGAAGATCATCCTAAAATGAAAAATAAAAAATTTATATTAGTGTTTATAAATTATAAAAAATGAAAATTGTTAACAAAGAATTAATATTTACTTACAATTATATCAGCCACTTGATGAGCTTCTTCTGTAATATATTTTTCATTTTTTCTTCTTCTTGCTCGTTTCCATTTCTCATGGCGAGTGGGAGGAGATGGAGGACCATACTAGACCTCTTCTGAACCACTACTTGATCGAGCTCTTAATGCTTCAAATTTTCTTCAATAATTTTCTGCTCCAAATACGAGTATCCACCACGTGTTAAAGTATGACGGTATACGTTTTTCAACTGGATATCCTGATGAGATCTTCTGGAGGCCTGTTACATAAAAATAAACACAAAAGTAATAAGGAAAATATAGCATAAGTTATAAAATATAAAACAATTACAATACCTGAAATTTCTCTTCCTGACGACTGTCAACAAATCACTTCCATGTTTCTTCATCTATATATGGATACTTAAGACATGGGCTTTCAAACTTTCTCTTTCCAAAAACATAATCTTTCGTCAGTTTGTTTTTAAAATCTCTCCATCGAACCGCCGCTAAAGAGAGATGTCTTTTCCTAATTTCTTTGGTTTCCTCAAAATTGAATGTCATTTGTAATTGAAAAAATTAAATATGTCATTTAAACTATATAATATTAAAAAAATGAGATAAAATAAATAAATAATGATATTTTACCGTCACGGCCTCCCAAAGCTGTTGCTTTGCCGTCCTGTCCACTGACTTCCAATCAGGATATAAAATACTAATCCTGCAACGGCTCTACATCGCTATATAACTGACAAACTGAACTGCATTTGGGCCAACTGCATTATTATTATCATCAAAATGGATATGTGATTTGTTATCATCACGAGAGAGTTATAGTTTTGGTAAACGTGTAATACCACGTTTACCAACTAGAGAACTTGATTTTTGAGTAGTAACTGGAGAAGTCTCCTCCGTCGAGGACGCATCAGTAGTCCTGCAATTTTTTTTTTATAAATTAACAGGTTTATTTCATTAAATATGTATATTACTGAATATTTAATAATATTTCAAAATAGATATACCTCATTAACTGCTCCTCTCTATCTGTATTTGACATTGCTACTAGAAAGTGTAATGAAATTTTGGGTACCTGCATATCATTAGAAAACTGAATAATTAGAAACAAGGAAATGAAAAATAAATATGTAAAAATAGTGGCATGCATTTGTATGTTTTAAAAATAGACACAAAATATAAATATTTACCAAAAAAATTATGAGACTAATTTAGTGTTTTCCCACATCCCTTCATCATGATCGGTACGTACTGCATGCACTATGTCTGTCTTATATTCATTATAATCATCTGAAAATTGCATAATAGATGAATAAGGCTCATGTAAATCACTAGCATCATCAGAATCATCATCATCACCCAAATGATATCTTTTCCCTTGAAAAACAACTGACCACTGATCATTCGACGGATCAATGACATAAAATACTTGTTTTGCATGTGTCGCCAAGATAAATGGTTCCTCATTGTGATTAAATCTTTTCAAATCAACCAGTTTAAACCCATATTCATCATGTTTCACGCCACTATTACTATCAACCCAATTGCACTTAAAAATAGTGACTTGAAATTTAATATAATCAATTTCCCATATGGCTTCAATAACTCCAAAATATGATGTTGATGCAGAAATTGGGTTTTTATCTTTGGCACTCGAAAAATGCACTGCTTCAGCGAATACCATCACACCACTATTCTGAACGGTACTCTTTTCATCCAGGTTTTTTGTGTAAAATGTGTAGCCATTGATATCAAAACCAGACCAAGTGATCACATTAAAAGATGGTCCCCCTGATAACCACTTCAATGTTTCTGATATAGATATATCTGGGGTGACTTTCTCTTTAAACCATGAAACAAATGTCTTATTATGCTCAATCATCAACCACTTTTCATTTCTTTTCTGATATCGTAACTTTAATTCAGCAATATGTGAGGATATATATGGTTGAACCTCATCTGTGTTGTTAAAAATGTATAAATGTGCTTGCATCACTTCATCACGTGGAATGAACTTTACCTTTAAGCCTCGAACCCCTCTATATTCTCTGTCAACTGTCATATGTCGAGATATAGGGAGACCAATATGCTCCACCTCATTCAAATAATCAGTACAAAACTCAATCACCTCTTCTGATATATATTTTTGAACAATAGAGGCCTCTGGCCGATAAGTATTTTTAACATATCCTTTCAAAATTTTCATATATCATTCAAAAGGATTCATCCATCTTAAATAAACAGGCCCATACATTCTTATCTCACGCACCAAATGAACCAATAGATAAACCATTATATCAAAAAATGTAGGTGGGAAATACATTTCTAGTTGCCAAAGAATAAGATTTGCTTCATTCTCTAACAAATCTATCAAATTTGGATCAACGACTTTGCTACAAATGGATTTAAATAAATTACATAACCTGATGATTGACTTCCTGAAAGCTTTCGGTAATATACCACGCACTGCTACTGGTAGAATTTGTTGCATTAACACATGGCAATCATGTGATTTCATACCTATTAATTTACAATCCTTCAATGACACAAAATTATTCACAATTGAAGAAAAAACGCTGGGTACTTTAATACAATGAAGACACTGACAAAAATTCATCTTTTCAATCTTGCTTAATGTGTGACAAGCCAGAGGTAAATATGTTCTTTTTTCCTTTCACAGCGGGAGCTAACTCCAAACGTATTCGCATTAATATCAAGTCCAATATAGCATGTAATCCATCTTTTGTCATTCCTTTTATTTCTAACAAAGTTCCAATCAAACTATCACATATGTTTTTCTCAACATGCATAACATCAATGTTATGTTTTATCTCTAAAAATCTCCAAAAGGGTAGTTCGAAAAAAATAGACTGCTTCTTCCAGATATGTTTTTGTAAACCAGAACTTTTTCTCTTTCCAAATGTTGAATCAATATCTTTCACTCTGTCATAATATTCTTCAGCTGACAATGGTTGAGGGGGGAGGTTGTATTCTTGTAATCCGTTAAATTCTTTTCTCAATCTACGATAAGGATGATCAATTCGCAATAATCTTCGATGTCCCATGTACACTGTCTTTCTTCCATTCTGCAATTGATAATATGAAGTTTGTTCTTCACAAATTGGACATGCTTTATGTCCCTTAACACTATATCCAGATAAGTTTCCATATGCAGGAAAGTCGTTTATAGTGAACATTATCATAGCACGCAAAAGAAAATACTCTTTCTTGTATGCTTTGAAAACTGTAACACCTTTCTCCCATAGTAGTTTTAAATCCTCAATCAATGGTGTAAGATACACATCAATATCATTTCCCGGTTGTTTTGGTCCAGAAATCATCAAGATCATCATAACATATTTTTTCTTCATACATAGATGTGGGGACAAGTTGTAAAGTACCAGCAAAACAGGCCATGAACTATGTTGGCTACTGAGGCTCTGATATGGATTCATTCCATCAGTACACAATCCCATTCTGAGATTTCAAACTTCACTTCCAAAATCATGAAATTTTTTATCAAAAACCTTCCGCTGTGGTGAATCGGCAGGGTGACGTAAGTTACCATCAGAAATGCGCTCATCTGAATGCCATCTTAACCTTTTTGCATCATTTGAATTTGCAAATAGACGCTTCAAACGAGGAATAATTGAAAGGTACCAAATTGCTTTAGATGGAGTTTTGATTTTGGTACCTAAAAATAAATCAGAATTGAATTATCAGAATTGTTTGAAAAAAATATTGGATGATATCATTGGAAAGTAAAAAAATTTATTTTTCATAACGTTACATGACATCACCTGAAAATGAATCTGAGTTGACTTTCTCATCCATCTTATAGAGCGATGTTCCACATGTATTACAACTTGATAAATGTTCATTTTCTTAACTATACAGTACACAATCATTGGGGCAAGCATGTATCTTTTTATACCCCAATCCCATTGGGCATAATATTTTCTTCGCCTCATAATTTGAATCTGGAAGCCCATTGCCTTCTGGAAGAAGCTCTTTTAAAAGCTCAAGTAAACTGGAGAAACTTTTATCACTCCACCCATTTTTTGCTTTTAAGTTAACTAATCTCAAAACTGCTGATAACACCGTATATTTACTGCAACCTGGGAATAATGGTTTCTCAGAATCTCCATACAATCGTTCAACATTTGGTGCTTTTTCGATGGTTTCAACACCTAAATCATGAATTAATTCTTCAATACGATCCTCTGCCTTATTATGAATATCGTCATCAACATTGGATGTTGAATTTTCAGTTCTTTCACCATGCAAGATCAAACGTGTATAATTAAGGATAAGACCATAACAAATGATATGATCCTTGATTTCTCTGAAGTTTAACTTTCTCATATTTACACACTTCACACATGGACAGAAAATCAAATCAATATTTTGATTATGCTGTTTATAAAATTCCAAAAAATTGTCAACTCCTCCTTCATATTCACTAGTAGTTCATCGTAGATAAATCTAATTATGATCCATTAATACCTGATGTCACAATATAATTGATGAATATATTAAAACATAGAAACATTTAAATATCTATCAGATAAATTGTAAACAAAAACATATTCCATAAAAACTATTGATAATCAGATAAAAGACATCAGATATGAAACACGTTTACAAATAGAGTAAACAGTTTATTTTCATATTATATACATGTGTGTTAACAACATTCTAATTTCATAAAAAATTCTAAAGTATCAAAATTTAAAAAATAAGATCAAGAAAGAAAATGATATGTCATTTCAATCAATGATGTAGTTTAAAAAAAATAAATTAATGATTGGTTCTTTGATTATTCTGAGGATATTATTGAACATGATGAAGAGTATGTTAATAAAATACTTCTTATTTTTGTGAACATAATAAATGAAATAGTTAAATACAAAAATAAAATTCATCAATATTTAAATTTTGGTCAAAATTGACATTTTGCAGTTGGGTCACATGGTAAAATATAAGACATCCAAATAAGTGTATCATTCATACTGGCTCATTTGGTTTATTTTTCTCCTAAGGATATTTATAATATGGTTTTACTCCAAATATTGGGTATAGTCTCCACATTATACGTTTATAAACCTATAATGATGCTTAGGAGCCTCAATTATATTGGGACGCATGCTTGAGTTCATTGGCAATATGACTCATGGCATCAGTTTATGATCCCTCACCACTGACAATTGATGTGGTTTCCATTGATTTTTTTCTATTCTCCCACATAGTTTTTGTAAATTATATGTCATTATCATTTTAGTATATCTTTATATTGATACTAATACACTTCTCTTTATCCATATCTAACAGATCAATGCATTTCAATTCCACATTTCAGTGGATAATCACCATAATCCAATCTATAATATTTTATTATTGAACATATAATACATAATAAATATTCTATCAAGTGATTTAGGTTTCATAGGCACAAAAACAACAACATAAACTATCTTGAGTAACATCAATGATTTTACTTTTTCTAGATTATTTTTTTCTTGCCAATATTCCCTTTTATAAATGAATCACCTACATAAATGTCATCAATTGTGAGTTTGGGAAGGTCTAGAGAACTATTATTACTGGAAATGATTTTTTTATGGTTTTTCAAGAACCAAGATGAGATGCCATCTAACCAGAAACCCAACACAGTCTGGGATATGGCCTGAAGGGCGTTCTTGATCCCCCAAAGCTGGAAACTACTATAGGGAATCAAAAGAATAAAAAAGGAATGATTTATCCCAAAAAACAACCAATATCAATATCTAAACTGAATACACGGTAGAACTAACAATAATAAACATCAATTAATACATAACTAATCCAAATACAAAAACTTCAAATTAAAAAAACGAAAAAAAAACTTATGATACACCATGAAATCGTGATCTCCATGTGACCTCTTTGTCACCACCAAAAACAATGCCAACATGCTCTAATGGAATATTTAACTGTAAATAATAAACTACAAAATATATTAGGTCAACCAATGTTGTTTGGAACAAGTATGATGTGATCATAAATAGCTCAGTAGGTTATCACACCCTATTCAATGCATTTCCTTTCCAAAAAAGTCGAAAAAAGGTTAAAATACATATATAAAGTAGGATTTTAATTATTCTAAAAAACAAAACAGATATTTCCACAAATTCCATTTTTTAAAATTCACACATGCATCCTTTCTTTTCACAAATGGTTTCACAATAAAAATTCATTTTAAAAACAAAACAAAAAATATAATTTATTACTAGATGATCAAATATTGAATATAATGAATGTAAATGAAACAAATAATATGATATAAACTTGAAGGGATAATGACCAATAAGAAGTATAAATAAATAGAACATATAGATAGATAATAAATGGAATCTATTAAATATATCTAGAAGAAATCCGTGGAGGCACTCAGTTTGGAATCAAATACCAGTATATAGTGCAAATCCATAGTCAATAACCAGTTTTCTGTTATAAACTATCCAATCTAGTGGCACATCCAAATAATATTCAACCATTTCCATGTATTGACCCACTTATACATTTCATGTGCAAAAATGGTGTGATAGCAATAGAGAAAGAGGAAGAACGCTTACCAGAAATCGTGCAAACGAAAAAAACCATCAAAAATGTTCGTCCAAGATCGCAAATCAAGTTCGAAGGTCGTCAGGAGTCCGAAGTGCAGCCGCGGAGCTTGATTTCGATGATCGAACAAAATAAGGGTTTCAGACGAGATCGCAAATTAGGTTCCAAGGTAGTCAGATGTCCGAAGGGCCGCAGCGGAGCTTGATTTCGACGATGGAAAAAAACGAGGGTTTCGGGACAACGGACCTCGATTTCGACGGTAGAACAAAATGAGGGTTTCAGACCCTGAATAATTTTATAAGAATGTTCGCGTCGGTTTTTAGGAAAACCAACGCCGAATGTGTTTCTTCGCTGTCGGTTTTCGGCGTCGGTTTTCCTCAAAACCGACGCCGAAAATAAAAATAAAAACTTCCGCGTCGGTTTATTGGAAAACCGACGCGGAAAATATGTTAACTAATATTATTGGCGTCAGTTTTCTACAGAACCGACGCCATTAATTCCCTGCACATACTATTCGCGTCGGGTTTTAAAAAACCGACGTTATTACACCGACGCGAAAACCCGTATTTCCACTAGTGTCATGTTGATTGTGGGCTTTCGGGTCTGGAAGACAAGGGATTTGATTTCCTTCTAAATCGATGTCTTGTGGGGATAGCAAGACAGATACAAATCTTCGGATTGAGGGATTACATAGTTTTGGGCAAGACAGAGTTTCTTGAATGTATTAATCAATGAACCTTTATCCATAGTTGTTGGATACCCTTCTCTTTGGGTTAAAAGAATCCTATTGTTACTTTTTTACTATTACAAGTTGTTTTAATTCTGCTTATGTATATTAACTGTGTTAAAGTTAGAAAGTATAAAACTCTTATACTTTTTAATTAATTCACTCTAATTATATTACATATTCTATACACTTTAAGGTAGAATCATTTCTTTATGAAATTAGAAAATTTTATTTAATATTTCTTGTGAATGTTTGTTTAACCTTGTTAAACTTATCTATAAAGGTTCCAAAAGAATTTTAAAGTATACAACTCACCCCCTCTTGTATATTGAGCATCTAAATTCTTATTTTGATCCTAAAATTTGTATCAGAGGAAGGTATTTGAAATAATTATATCCACATAGATGTTTTCTTGCTCAAATGTTTCTTTTATTAAGTTCTTCATATTTGTTTTAAAACATTTACTCTAATAAGTTTTCTGGGATGAAATATCTTATTATTATGGAAGGAATTCATGATGGATATTTAGATAATGACAATCCTAATAGAAAACTGATCTTTAATGTGAATGACTATGAGTACTATAGAGATGTAATAATGACCTTTATGATCAACACAGGTGTTGACAACTACATTATATTAACTGGAGATTATAAGATTTCTGATAAGGAACATAGAACCTTTACTAATCCAGAAATGGTGGAATATCAGCTAAACATTAAGGTATGTAATACTTTGATTTTTTCCATGAATAGAAACATATATAGCTATATTTCATCTTGTAAAGGTGAAAATAGTATTTAGAAGAATATTGAAGTAACTCACTTTGGAACTTCCCAAGTTATTGAAACCAGAAGAGCAAGGCTTAGGGCTGAGTACCATATTTTCTTCTTCCCTTATGGAGAACCTATCTGTAAGGTACAACAAATATTTATGACTATTTTCAACAGCATACAATCCATGGTTGAGAAAGATTTGGATGATAAGGATCCTGTAGAAAATATTATTGACATCATGCCTAATGAATGGGAATCCAAGAGAACTGTTATAGATAAGAATAGGAAAGTTACTCAGATTTATCTTGATGACCTGTTTGGAACTCTTTTTCAACATGAAACTAGAATGAAGATATATTCTGATAATATTAAGAAGAATAATGGTAATGGAGGAGTTTCTTTTATGAGTAATTCAAATCATATGAATGTCAAGACTCCTGAGAGAATTACAAGATCAAAAACTAAGAAGGTTGTTATACAATCTAAATCTAGAAAAAGTGAACATTCGAAAAATGAGTTATCCATTCTTTCTTGGAGAATGAAAAATATTTTTGGGTAGAAGAACTTTCAATATAGGTACAAGATTAAATATGGAAAAGATAAGAAATATGGAGAAGTAATTTGCTATGAATATCAAGGAACTGGTCACATCAGACCTGATTGTCCATTACTCACGAAAAGAGACAGGAAAGAAAGGAATTATGAAAGAAATAAGAAGATGTTATACAGATCAAAAGAATAAGAAATTATTGAAATATAATGACACTTGGTGTGCCAGTGGTGGAGATTCTTCGGAAAATTTCAAAGAATATGAATCTTCTGGGAAAAAGAATATTGGTCTAATCGCCAGAGCTCCATTTTAAAATCATTTTCTTATGGCTGAGAAATGAACTGTTGAATCAGTAACGAATATGTGTTTATGTAAAAAATTTCCAAATAGAGGTTTTTTGCTAGATGAATAATCTTATTCATCAGATAATGATAATCATTTTCAATACATTGAGGAGGATTCTAGATTTTCTTAATTTCGTGTGAAAATAAATTATAATATTTTTAAGAAACATGATAAATAAAATTATAGAGGATCTATTTTAACAAAATAAATTTTATATCTTTCCAAAGATCTTGATGAGAAAAATTTAGTTTTATAAAATATTTCAAAGAATGATAAGGAAGTCAATTATGAGAATAATAAACATTCATAGGATCGTAAAAATCTGAATTTGGAAAAGGATGATTTAAGAGATAAACTAAAATCTAAATCTATTATTCTTGAGGAAAAAAATTTAGTCCTGAGACTATAATCTGAAATATTTTCTTTGTAGAATCTATTTGAAAAATTCACTTTTGGTATGTAGAATTTTGACTTTATGTATTCTTAGTGCCAACCTCATGGTAATAGTCAGGGTATTGGTTATTCTCATGAAAAACTTATTTTTAGAAATAATTATTTTGTTCCTTTTAGAGCCCCTTTTTGAACTAAATTCCAAAGTGGTGGGAATTGGAAGAAAAACTATTATTTAAATAGAATTAAATCCCTTGGGTTTCATAAAGTTTATTTTTCTAAGCAAATATGGTTACCCAAGTCATTGTTATCTAATAGTTCTGGATCCAAGCTTGTTTGGATTCCAAAGACCTAAATCTATCTTTTTTAGGAAAACGAATGATGTTCCAACAACCTATGGTTCATGGATAGTGGATGCCCCCAACACATGGCTGGTAACAAATACTATTTCAAAAATATTTTAATACTAAAGGTGGGAAGCTGACTTTTGGTGATAATTCTCTAGGATAAATTGACGGTATATGTAAAATTATTCTTCTTGGAAAAGAAATTATTTCAAATGTTCTTTTTTTAAAAGGCCTTAGGTACAACCTCATAAGCATAAGTCAATTATGTGATGAAGGGTACCTTGTTAATTTTAGAAATGATAAATTTTTATTTCACAATTACAAGGAAGATTTTATTCTCTCTGCCCTTTGGTATGATAATGTTTACACCTTAAACCCGGAAGACCATAGAAGTCAAGATCTACCTTTCCTTAGTGTATTTTAAGACCAATCATGGCTCTGGCATAGGATACTAGGACACTGTAACATAAGAAATCTTAGTAATCTTTTAAATAAAGTACTTTTTCAGGATCTACAGGAACATATGTTTGATTATTCAAAAGAATGTGATCCTTATAAATATAGTAAGCCACATAAATCTAGCTTTAAATCGATAAGTGAAGTTACTAATTCTAATGCATTACAGTTAGTGCACATGGACTTGTTTGGTCCAACACAAACTGGATGTATTGGAGGCAAATACTATGTGTTTGTCCTAGTTGATGACTACACTAGATTTACTTTGGTCTATTTTCTCGCAATGAAATATGAATCTTTTTCTTATTCCAAAATCTTTAGATCCCATGTTAAAAATGATAAAACCCTATTGTTGATAAAAATGTATAGTGATCATGGTGGAGAATTTGAAAATTCTGTTTTTGAAACCTTTTCTAGTAAAAAAGGTATTAATCACAACTTATCATCTCTAAGAACACCTCAACATATTGGTGTTGTCGAAAGAAGAAATCACATACTTCAAGAGATGACTAGAACCATATTGAGTGAATATTATATAGCTAAATATTTTTGGGCTGAAGCTATAAGTACCACTTGTTATTCTATAAATAGAGTTTTAATAAGACAATTTCTTAATAAAACACCTTATGAGTTGTGGAATGGACGAAACCCAAAAGTTTCTTACTTCAATGTTTTTGGTTGCAAAGTATTTTTCTTAAATACCAAGGATAACTTACATAAATTTTCACCCAAATATGATGAAGGAATTTTCATAGGTTATTCTACTAACTGTATGGCATATAGTGTTTTTAATAAAAACACTTGCACTATGGAAGAAATAGTACATGTTAATTTTGATGAAAATGATCCTTTTGTTTTCAAACAACCTGAAACCTTTTCTAAAATATTTTCTAAAACTGATCACCAACTTTTGTTAGAAGATTTTTCACACAAGGATAATGTTGATGAAAATTTTTCTGAAACCTTTACTCCTAAATATTTTCTACCTTAGGTTGATGAACATGTATTTCAAAACCTAAGTCAGTTGTTACTTAGGAATCATCCAAGTGATAATATCATTAGAAATTTTAATCAACCAGTAAGAACTATAAGTTCTTTAAGGAATGAATTTGAACATATTTCATTTCATTCCTAATTTGAACCAAAGAATCCTTATATAGCCTTTGGTGATTAATATTGCATTAAGGATATGGAAGATGAACTCAATGAATTCGTAAGGAACCATGTTTAGTCCTTAGTTTAAAAACATAAGGTAAATTCTATTATTGGATTAAAATGGGTTTATAGAAATAAATGTGATTAAAATGGAGTCATTGATAGAAGAAAAAAAATATTAGTTTCAAAAGGCTATAATCAACAAGAAGGAATAGACTATAAGGAAACTTATTCTCTTCTAGAAAGACTTGATTCTATTCGTATTCTTCTATCCTTTGTAGTATTCTTTAATTTTAAACATTATTAAATGGATGTGAAGTGTTCTTTTCATAACGGTTTTGTATAGGAGGATTTCTATGTAGATCAACATCATGGATTTGAAAATAAAAAATATCCTAATCATGATTATAAACATACCAAATCTCCATATGGACTTAAACAAGCCCCTAGAGCTTGGTATGATAGAATTTCATTACTTTTTCTTAAAAATAACTATATTAAGGGAACGACTGATCCAACCATTTGCATTAATAAAAATATTAAAAAAAAAATTGATTGTCCAAATTTATGTTGATTACATCATCTTCTGATCAACTCAACCATCCTTAACAGATTCCTTTTCAAATCATATGAAATATGAGTTTGAGATGAGTATGATAGGTGAGTTAACATTTTTCCTTAGTTTTCAAATTTCTCAGAAACCATAGGGAACATACATATCTCAACATAAGTATATCAAAGATATTTTAAAGAAGTTTGGGTATAACAATACTAAGAGTATAAGTACTCCTATTGGAACCTCTAATACACTTGACAATGATGAAGCTGGGAAACCTGTAGATCAATCATCTTATAGATGGATGATAGGTTGTTTACTATACTTAATGGCTAGTCAACATGACTTAATGTTTTTTTATACTTATGTGAAAGATTTCAAGAAAATCCTTAATAATCCCATTTAGAAGATATTAAAATAATTGTCCGGTATTTAAAGAAACTTTATATTTGGAACTATTTTATTCTTATGGAAACGTTTTTGAAATTAAAATCTTTTCGGATGCTTACTTCGATGGTTGTAAAATGGATAAAAAAGTACATCCGAAACATGTCATTTCTTTAGAGATTCCTTGGATTCATGGTCTTGCAAGAAACAACACTCCGGGACACTTTACACTGCTAAATCTGAATATGTAGTAGCTGGAAGTTGTTGTGCTCAAGTGCTGTGGATGCAACACACACTCACAAACTATTGTATGAATTTTACTAAGACTCAGATTATGTGTGATAACACAACTTCCATTTCTCTAAGTAAAAACTCTACACATCACTCTCATTCAATGTACATATATATTAGAAATCACTTTCTTAGGGATCACACACTCAAATAAGATATTAATCTTCAATTCATTGGAACACAAGAAAAACATGTGGATATTTTTACAATGTCTCTACCTTCCGATAGATTTGAATACATTAACCAGAATCTAGGAATTATTTCTGTAAGGAAATCATTCATATCTACTTCATTTTTATATCATCTCCTAACATTAAGTTACACCTTATTTCCGGGGGAGTACATATGTTTGTTTTTTTCCCATTAAGCTCTTTTTCGGATTTGAAAATTCTGCATTTGAGAACTCCATATTTGAAAATTTTGGATTTGAAAACATTGGATTTGAAAACTTCAGATTTGAAAATCGTGGATTTGAAAATTTCATATTTAAAAATGTCCAAGTAAATTCTTAATACCGATAAATTCTTCAGAATTCTCCAAAAGTTAATTTCTCTTACCCTTTATTTTCTTATGCTATGTTTTAGATGTTGGTATTTCAATATTTCATAACATCCCGTTTACATTACCTCAAAAGATTGGAATTTATTTTTTAACATCCATTCTCAACCATCATATCAGATCAGATTATCTTTATCCATTTGATTATCTTATGGAAGTTGAAATGATGTAGCTATGTCTATATAATGGGTATCTCGTTCTCAAGTATCACACCATCCTTATATTTCTTAATGCCGAAGCCCTGCTGCCATCAAAGCCTTCATTCCGAACTTCTCCTCCACACTGAATGACTCTGGAATCCTTAGCAGATTAGATGTCGGCTAGCAAGGAGATAAAGGATTGGTCAATCTTTAGAGAAAGGGTAGTTTGTCCCAAGTTCTTTGAAAATATGACTTCATTATTTCTAATGTGATAAGATGTAATTGATGGGAAAGCATCTGTGTTAAGAAGGAGAAATATTAGGATCTGGTTTATCCTAATATTTTTATTCAATTCTATGAATCAGTTCCATTCTTCCAAAAGGATGGTAAGGATCTTATCAAATTCAAATGCTATAAAAAGTCATATATTGTTCCCTATAAGAAGTCAAAAAATGTTCTCAACATTCCATACCAATGAGAAGCTCTTCTATTCTCTCAGAAGCTTCCTGAGAAAGAAGGTACATTTGAAAAAGCCAAGGCTATGTATTCTCATGGTCTCAAATTTGTTAAGAATCTGAAGATCATGAATCTCTCAACAAATCACAAAATGGTATCTCTCTCGATGCAAGGATTTCTTATTCAAATGAAGGGAGATATGTATTCTTTGAAGATATTTGATAACATTCTATTATATTTCCTTGTCAACTTATGGAAGATCAATTTGGTGAAGTACATATTTCTCACCATTCAAGAAATAAAAGGCAGATCTATCAGATCTTAGATCCTTATGTACCTATCAACTATTTCAAGGATAAAAGTTTTGTGTCTTCATGAAATGAAGTTTCCATTCTGACCAATCTCAAAGTTGTTTAAGATATTGTTACTAAGTGAAGACATTATAAGGACTATGATGGTAGAGTTTGTTCTAGAATTGAAAATCTTTAAATAAATAGTTGTTCAAGACAAGGGTGATATTCTAGAATCCTAAAATCTGGTATCTATGAAAAGAAAACTTGATGAGCCAAGATTTCCAACACTAGTTCATGTTGCTCTGGTATCAACACCTCATCCTACAAAGAATCTGAAAGCTTATTCAGATGCAACTGTTGCAAAGTGGAGAGAAATGCCAGCCACCAGAAAGAAAGGGGATCCTTCTTTTGGTTTGAATCTAGTGGAGGCTAAGGCCTTAAAAAGAAATCAAGATGAAGTTCTTGAAAAATAAAAGAAGGAGAAGATCCTGAAGAAGAAATCTGTGGAAGCACAAGTCTGTCAGTCTCTACTAAAAGCTGTAGAGTAGAAATCTCAACATGTTCTGGAACCTCATATGAAATCTGTAGCCACTCCAGAAATACAGAATTCTATGAATATTCAAGCTTTATCCGAACATGTATAACTAGTATAAGATAAGATAGTTCAAGAAGATGATGATGATGTTTTAAAGGAAGTAGAATATTATGTTGGAACTCCTTCAATTTTAGTTTCTAAATCTGTTTCAGAAGAACAAGTTAAAGAAGAGGTATAATTTAAAGAAGAAGTTGAAGTTGAAGAACAGGTCGAAGTTGAGTAAGAGGATGAAATGGAATAAGAAGAGAAACAAGACTATGAACATCAATGTGGTGAAGAAGAAGAGTTTCAAGACAAAGAATATTAACATGATGATCTTAATGTGATCCAAGTATCTGATGAACAGACCCCAATATGAAATCATGACAAAGGAAAAAGTGTTTTGGTTTCATCACCTAATAAGGAAACGCCTTAGATGTCTTATAAAAGAATAGAGAGACAAGATTATTTTTCTCTAAGAGGAGTTGAGAAAGGAAATGATGTTTTAGGAACTGATTCCTCTTCATCTATTGAAAATGATTTGGTTAAGATATCTTTGAGGATGTTGGTCAGTACTATTCCAGTTCTTGGAAACATAGAATCTCATAGTCAAATTATGCAAGAAGCCCTCATCCAAAAGAAAAAATAGACCAATATGATTATGGACATGGTTGTCAAGCATGGAGAATACTTTATTAAAAATTTTATTGATTACAAATAATAGAAGGTGACTTGTAAGAAAGTCATTAACCACACTAAAAACATCAATGATGAGCTCAGGAAGTTTGGCGATTTAATGGATTCAATAAATAGAGCTTTTAATACCTGTGAATCTAAGCTCAACAAGGTTATGGCTTCAATATATGAGAAGGGTAGTCAACTCAATTCCATTGATCGATCTCTTGGAAGTGAAAATGAAGTCAGATCTGAATTAGAGTAAATGGTTGTTGCTCAAGAAGAAAAGATCATAGCTTTAGAAAAGAAGAACCAGGATCTGGAGATCTTGCCGAAGAAGTTTCAAGATGATCATTAGAAAGTAAAGAAGCTCAATGACCTGATAAATAATATGTTTTCTATGAAATAGAAGAGTGGAATATTTTTTTTACATTCTAATGTTTTGATCTAATGTAAACCTTATTTCTAAAATTCTACTTAAGATATTTCTTTCATATCATTCTATTGTTTTTGAATGTATGCTTGCTTAACCTTTCAGGTACATCTTATACATTTCCATTCCTTTCCCTCTTTTGAAAAATCAAAAAGTGGGAGAATTTATTTGAAGGAATAATATAATCCCCGAGTGGGAGAATCAATTAAGGGGGAGTTTGGTTAGAAAGGAAAATTTCCACGTTAGGGGGGATTATTTTAAGAAGAGATGTTTAACTAAGGGGGAGTTATTACCTAAAGAAAACCCAGACATTAAAGATCAAGAATACTATCCTTGGGAAACATGACCTATGGGTGAGATAAGTTTTTATTACTTTTTAATCTAGAACAATATATTCTTCCTTAAAAAAGTTGTTTGTGATTTATAAAAAGGGAGAGATTATTGAGTAAATAAGGATATCTTATGACTTCTCCATTATTTATTATTTTATGTTTTGAAAATCATATACACTTTTTCTTATGTTCTTAATTTTTTTTCAATTTCTGTAAATTATTAAAGATTTGGAATTTAAATTCTGTTATCTTAAAGATATATCATTAAATTTTTCCATTATGTTAGACTTACAGATCTGTCCTTCCGATATTACATTCTGTTATTTTAACAAGATCTATCATTCTGATTATTTTATTCTGGTTTAGAATTCTGATTCTGGAGTATATATGATGTTGACTTTAAATTCGGAATCCGGTTTATATATGATGCTGACTTTAAATTATGAATCCACTGTATATATGATGCAAATTTTCAATTTTGATTCCATTGTATATGTGATGTGGATATTCATGATACCAAATCTGGAGTATATATGATGGAAATTGTCAATTCTGATTTTGGTGTATATATGATAGCAATTTCCAATACTGAATCCAGTGTATATATGATGTCGATATTCATGATACCGAATTCGGTGTATTTGTGACTCTGATTTTATGATTCCCTTTTCTTGAGAATGTTATTTCTAAGAATCTATTTTCCTGATTTCTTAAGATCACATTTTTTTGATAATGGTAGTGTTGCCTAATGTATCATTCCAATGATATCGGATTCCAATATTTCTTATACCTAACATTTATCTTTAACATTACATTATTTCTGTTACTTGAAACGATGTCGTATAATCTGTTACAATATAACTGTTGAATGTTTCCCATGTGTCCAAGTCCCTCTGAAATTTATGGAAAATAAGACCATTGGAGAGGAGACGACCATTTGGAATGTTTGCCTATAAATACTAGATTATTTGATCGAGCAAAGGACTAGACGTTGAAAAAGATTGTGAAGTGATTTATAGAGAAAGAGGATCTTAGAACTCTCAGTTCTCCATGTAGATTCTATAAACAACATTTTCAGGTGTGAACAACATGTTCTGACTTTCTTAGTGTAGACTTCAATTGTGTTGATCATGGGAATCTGAGTCTGGAAGACAGAGGTTCTGATTTCCTTCTAAATCGAGGGCTTGTGGGGATATCATGGTAGATATTGATCTTCGAAATGAGGGCTTACCTAGATTTGGGTAATATATAACTTTTTGAATGTATAAATAAAGGAACCATTATCCAATGTTGTTGGATAACCTTGTCTTTGGGTTAAAATAATCCTATTGTTACTTGTTTACTATTACAAGTTGTTTTAATTCCGTTGTTGTATCTTAACTCTGTTAAATATAGCAAGTATAACATTCTTATGCTTTCTAATTCAGTTACTCTGATTATATTATAGATTCTATATTCATTAAGGTTGAATCATTTCTGTAAGAAATTATAAAAGGTTTCTCTAAGAGTTATTGTGAATGTTTTTTAAGCTTGTTAAACATAGCATTAATGGTTCCAAAGGAATTTTAAAGTATACAATTCAGACCCCCTCGTGTATATTGAGCATCTAAATTATTTTTTCAATCCTATATTTTTGAGGTTTATTTCTCCCATATGTGTGTTTTATATTCGCTTAGTACTAGTCATCAACTCATGTCCTATTACATGAACACTCAGTGAGTTACTCTCATAATCACTTTTAGCCCATTAGGGGTTCCAGTGTGGGAGGGTCATTAAATATATGATATAGTGATTTATAGAGAATACAAGATATATATTGAATTTAATATAGTAATATCATAATATCAATGACCATGGTTTTATCATAGAATGTGGTATCCCTATATTTCATCTCTTGTGTTGTTAAAACCCGTCATTCTGAATCATAATTCACAATATTATATCGTATATCCCAATTATATTTAAATTCTCTATTTTCAAAACACATATACTAGGCCTATCATGAAAAGTGATATAATATAAAGTAATTTATGATATTGTAATCCATAGATTAAAATATTCCATACCTTCTATGAAAATATTTCGAATAGTGATGTCAATATTTCATTTTCAATATTATCTTTTTTCAAAAAAAATTCTAGAATTTTCAGAAAATGTATAAACTTTTTATAAAGATAATATTGAAACACCAATAACATTATTTAATTTTGATATATATATAATATACATAAATATAGAGGAATAAAAAATCATCATTTCATAGGATCAAACATCCATGATTTTTATGAATAACCTAAAAATTGAATGCCAACCCTTATATGTTCAATCCCTTCTCATGAATATAAGGTTCTTGATAAAAATGTATTCATTGTAGCCAAAGGACTATTTTCATATTATAATCGCATCAAGAAGACCAATTTCAAGCACGAAATGACACTTCACATTCCAAAAAAAATGTTTATAAACAAATTTAATGAGATGGATGCACAAAAAAGCTAATAATTTAATGAATATAAATATCTTTCAGTTTTCAAGATTCATTATTAGCATGTTGTGTGGATATTTACTCCTTCTATTTAATATCAAACTCTAACAAGATTAATCCTATAGATATGTAAAAAACATACATAATAGAAAAAAATTAATAGGAATCAAAGACGTCATCACCACATGAAAATTCATAGTTATACCTTAGAAAATTTTCATTTTTTTATCATATTCCTCAATAAAAATATTTAATATCTACAAAATTAGCTATAGAATTATCCTAAAATGAGATGAATAAATCATTGAATTATTTAAGGTGTTGTTTTTTATCTCAACCTTATATGTGAATTTTTTTTTGATAAATAGTTGAAGTTGAAGATGTGTTCTCTGGATTTCTAAATATGGGTGATGTGATTTGAGGTGACCTATTTGTATTGCCTAATGTTACGAATGTTCTTAGAATAGTATGTTAAATTTATATAAAAAGGTTTCAAAATAAAATTAAAATAGAATATATATATATATATGTGTGTTCATTGATGATTCATGAATCCAGAAGTCCTTGTAAAGTACATGGTAGTTATAAGGAAGTTCATTTCTGAAAACATGATTGACACGCAGGAGTCATTCTAAAATGTTGATAGATTTTTATGAGACATTTACTCTTTTTAATGAATCCCTGACTTAGTGATAATTTATAAGTAACTTCAAAATATATAGTCTAAAAATTTAACTAATGACTTGTAGATGTTTAGTAGGTGGGAATCTAGAATATGATACATTTGTAAAGTCTGAATAATCAGAAAAGATTATATGTTGTTTTAGGTGATGAAACATTTATCATTCATTGAAAAATATAAATTTTTTTAATAATAAACATTGATTCAAGAAGATTTTAATTAAAAATGGTAAACTGAACAAAAATCCATACTTTATTAATTTTTGATGTTGAAGTTGGAAACTAATGTTAAAAAGTGGGGAAGTCAATTGTATTCATTAGAATATTTCTTTAATATGAATTTGTTAAAGTATTGTAAGTGTTATGGACTCATATTTTATTAAAAATAATAAATTATTATAATTTAATCATGTAAAATACACATATTTTAATGATTAAATATAACGTGGAATTTTTTGGAGTTGATTATTGAAGGTGTTTCAATATGAAAATTCTTCTAAGTCAAAAAAAAATTAAGGGGAATTGATTCTGAGGAAGAACATAGTCTAAGAATTGGAGAAAATATGAATATTAGATGAAAATATGATTGGAATTAACTGAGATATGAAGATATATCATAAATTAAGATTTTTTTATATAGATTTTTAACAATGGGTTTTTGATATAGAAATAGATAATTAAAATATTAAAAGTTTTAAAAAATTTATTTTCATGTAATAAGGATTTAAGGTCGATTCAAAATAGTGATGTGATAAATTAGGGAGATTAACTAATATCATGAAGTGGAAGTAGAATGGGTATCTTCATTATCATAATTATTTAGTAATAATAAGGTAGAGTTATGACTAGAAACATAATAATATTGAGGTATATATGAGTTTTGTTTTGATTTTTTAGAATTTATGTTACTAGAATATGAAATAATATTTCACACAACATTAAAATGAATTCAAACCAAAGGTGATAATGTTGAGAACTAATTAAATATAAAAAAAATTAGGAATATAATGTATTGAATCTATCTAAGATTTTTTTAATCATTAAAGGTAGTTGAATCTATTATTTTTGGGGGATATGAAAATGTTAGACTGTCATATTTTTTGAGGAATTGAATTTGATTGAATGGTGAATTAAGTATACAGTAGTTAAAAATTCAAAATACTAAAATTAATATATTAATGTGGGTTATATAACTTGTGGGTACATTTAGATATAAATACTCCTAATTTTTAGTATAAAAATAGATAAAATAACTAGAATATTATATAAAATCTACTAGGTCAAATATGAAATGTTGTAATTAGGAATAATTCCATATCAAAAAAAGAAGTTCCTGAATTATTAAAGATCAAATAGTTGGTAGTTTTTATAATTATTTTTGAAGACTAATGTTTCATCCAGTTTTGTTCTACATGTTGAGATTCTGTAGATTTTGATTATTCCAAAGGATTAAAAGAAGTTCTTTTATCCATGGAAAAGAACCATGGAGATAAATTGGTCACGCTCATTGGTTTTCGGGAGATAAAATTGTAATGTGGTGCAAAATAAAATAATAAACTTATAGAATAAATAATTTATTGAAATTTTTTTGGGTGAATCAAAACACCACTATTACAACATAACTAATGTGAAATAATTTTTTTTTGATAATAATTTCAACATTTTAGCAACTTGTGATATTAGAGTAAATTTGTTTCTCTAACTAAAACTTTGTGCATCATAGAGTAAATAAGTTATATAGATAGTTTGTTTGGGTTATATTTGTTTCCAGTGTCAATTTTGCCTAATTCTAAACCAATTAGAAGCTAAATGGTGTTACTTGATTATCATAGAATATGTTTGGGGAGCTATGTAGAAAATCATGTAAATGATGTAGTTCATGTCATGATAATACATATAACTCTGTTATTTTATTTTCATTTATGAAAATTGGAAAAGAATAAATTTTCAACTATTTAAAACATAAAGACATAAAATTCCACTACACAAAACATATTCAGAAGGGTAAATTGGAAAATTTATATTAGCATTAGAGGATGTTATCTCACACATATAAGGAGGGGAATCATTAACATCAAATTGATTATTGGATTATCCTTGAATGGTTTAAAGAAATTTACAACTATGAATATAAGTTTTTTTGATTTAATTGCATTAAATATCATGAATGTAAGTTATTGTGTGATTTTAATTTCATTGAAAATTCTGAATTGATGATTTGGTAATCATATAGATCAACATTGTTCTCTGGTGTCCAACATTTATTTGAAATAATAGGGGTTTGACCAAAGTGATGATTACATATTTTGTAACCCTCTTTAAATAAGTGGGTGGAAGATTGTAAAACAGAAAGAACTAGTGTTTTATTGATTTACAAACACATCCTTGATATGTTCTCTATGGACATATCATATTATTATAAACTGGGTAAAATATTGTGTCTATGATTTTTATTTTTTGGTGCCTTCAAATTGATCCAACAAAAGTATATCCAATCTGAATTTGTAAAGAGGAACCCAAGACCTAATTTTTATTAAATATAAGTTCAATAATTCCACCCTAATTCACCCCAATTCACACTTAGTGTGTCTCGTGAAAAACTTGGACACAATAAGTCATATCAAATTTTGAGGATATATCATCAATCTATTGGATGAATGAATATTCCATAGACAACATTGTGAATGAATATAGAGTACCATTATTCAATTTTAGGAACTATAAAACTTGAATTAATGGAATGATATCACATTTATGATCTCTCATATATGATGTATACTCTATGGTAGTCTATGGTATACATGTAAGTGGTCCCATTGAATTATAAATGACAGAAGTTGATAATTGGTTACTAAATAACAATTCTAAGGCATGAAAATCACTAATGGGTGAGTTATCTAAACAAATATATATAAAGTACATAAATTTTTCAATATAAAATGGAGTTTTTGATATACTTCTTAACATCATTGAAGGTGGTAAAAAGTGAAAGATGAAAATTTCAAGGCTTAACACAATATATTTGATGAACTTGGGAAGAATTCATGTGAGAATGTGGATGGTTTATTTAACAACAATACATATGTTTTTGGTACTATATGAGTAATTGGTTATTAGATTAAATATTATGATATTAAAAATAATATTATTTATATATTACAACCTATTTTCAATATAAATTTTTAAAATGTGAAAATATAAATCACGGAGAGTTATAGTTTCTTAATTACACCATGTAAGAACCTAGATCTTCTTTTCTGGTATGTTTTTCCTTTTTCTGTCGTTTTTTGAGAAAAGATAAGTTTCTGTAAATTTTCAAGTACACACCGTGTACTTCATTTCCGTATGAGGTTGTGTTCTGGTTGTGTCCTAGCCACACACACGGTCGTGTGGGGTGATGCGGAGACCGCCTAATGTGGAGTATGGAGAAGGAGAGTACATGACATGTATTCCAAAAGCACATATCATGTACTTTATTTTTTATCCTTAAATGAAATGGGGTCACATCTAATCGCCAAAGGTGTTTTCTTCTAGGTCTCGTTCGATAGGGGGATACTGTACAGTCGTGGATCTTCTCTGAGCCCCCAAGACTCAATCTTTTAAACCGAATTGACCGATGTAGATTGCGTTGGAACCACATCGGTAAGCTCTTCTTTCTCCTAGATAATCATATTCCAATTTATCCTCTTTTTCATGTTATCGTAGGTCGATATTTTTCTGTTTTTTTGTAGATCTACGACGTTATTAGGATATTGAAGCCCCGTGGTTAAACTATATTGACCTCCTAACCACAAGGTAGGTGGATTGGGCCTTTATATAGAAATTCGTTGAGTATTTTGTGCAAATTCCACCAATACCCTTGAACAGGGAAAGAGGATTCCAGTACACACCTTATGTTTCCCAATACGTCGTGTATTTGGGGTGTTACACATCCTATTTAAACTGAAGTACACTCCCATGTGAATGACCTAAGGAAACACGCCGTGTAGTAAAAGTACACACTGTATAGTCATGTTTTATGTAACTTGAATTATTTCATTCTTCTGTTCCATTCTTTTCCTTTATTTATTCAGTCCTTGATAATATTAAATTAAGTTGTGCGTTTGACGTTGAAGATTCATGACACTGAGATGACCTATAGTTGCACGCCAGTTCCTAGGTGGTGATCAGATGATGGATATGGCTGATCAGGGACTTCCCACATATCCTAATGTTGTGCCAGTCTTAGTACCCACAGTGAAGCCGGTTACAAGTGCCGATGCACAGTTTAGGGAAGGCTTTTTTAGGATGATTCAGACCTACCAGGGAGCACCGCCTCCTACCTTGACTATGGTAGACTTGACGTGAGTTTTCCAGAAGCAACATCCTCCCACATTCTCTGGGGACGGAGGACCTCAGGCCGCAGAGTCATCGCTAGAATCCATGATGATGATCTTTGAGAATCTAGAGACTCCCCCATAAAGGAGTGTCAAGCTCACTACCTACATGCTATGATCATCTGCCAATAGGTTGTGGGACATGATCTCATAGGTGGGTCATCAGCAGGTTATGGCATGGGGGAGTTTCAGTGTGTCTTTTAAGACTACTTCTATCTGGATACCCTATGGGCCGACCGAGCCCGGACGTTCATGAGCCCATAGCAGGGTACTCTTTCTTTCATGGAGAACAGATCTTGTTTCACCGAGCTTTAGAATTTAACACCCATCTAGGGAGGAGATGGTTTGTTTTTGGCAAGGAAGTTTGAGGATGGTCTCAGACGGGAGATCCACTAATAGGTAAATATCTTTAGATTGACTTCCATTGCTTCCATCATTAACCAGCCACTGATTGCAGAGCACAATCTGAGAGATTCCAGAGCTAAGAGCCAGGGCGGTTCCACTTCCAGAGTTAGTGCTTCACCAGCCGATAGTAGGAAGCACCGTAGGGAGTCTACGTATAGTAATCCAAGGCAGTGATGCACATCTTCAGAAATCCCAGAGATATGTTGTCAGTGTGGAAGGGATGGGAATATGAGGCCGCAATGATAGAGTGTTCTAAAGGAGTGCCGATTTTATGGAAAGATGTGTCACCTCCAGTGCCTCTGTCAGGTTTTCTCACCAACAGCTGGTGACAGGTGTCTAACCATGACTCCTCGTTCAGGAGAAGCGCCACCCGTTTCTCACCAGTATGAGAATTGGAGTTCTTCTGGCCATTTTGGTCGAGGTGGAGGTTGAGGCATTGGTGGTCAGTCACCGGTCTTTCAGCGACAATAGGGTGGATCGGCTCAGAGCTATGAGGCAGGGTCACATGGTTGTGGTACAGGTCAGGTTTTGCAGTGGAGCAGACTCAACAGGACCAGGATCCAGGACCCTCTACATTTCATGGTACAATTTTATTATCCTCAGTATTATCTTCTTCTCTATTCAATACCGGGGCTTCCCATATCTTTATCTCTGTTGTTGTTGTAGAAAGCCTTGGCCTCTACATCTTTTCCTATACCAATACATTGACTCTGGACACACCGTTGGGGCCTAGGATGATGAGTGTACATCAGTTCAAGGAGTTCCCTCTAGAGCTGGCTATGTATCACTTTCTATGGGATCTCTATGTCCTAGAGATGAAAGGCTATGATGTCATTCTCGGAATGGATTGGATAGTTCTTTTCCGGGCATTTTTCTCCTGTAATCAACGCAGGGTGAGTTTCATATCACCATGGGGTGGATCGTTTCTTCATAAAGGCGAGTGGGTTGTCCGGGCGGGCAGAGTGGGTCCAGAGCATCATGGGTTGGGAGAAATGACAACCCATATTACTAGTATTTATTTGGATGACTAGGGGACGTCATAGTTATACTTTCCTCATGTGGTGTCTCGTTTCAGGGATGTCTTTCTAGAGGACTTTTCAGGTTTCCCTCAAGAGTGTGAGGTAGACTTTTCTATTGAGATCGTTCCATGAGCGGCACCAGTGTTTATTCCTTTTTATAGGATGGATAGACCTCAGTTGCAGGAGCACTAGAAGTAGTTGGAGGAGTTAAGGTTAAAGGATTTCATCTGACCTTGTACTTCCCCTTGGGGTTCTCCTGTCCAATTTGTGAAGAAAGAAGATGGTACCCTTAGGCATTGTGTGGACTATCAGAAGTTCAACCAGCTGACGGTCAAGAATTGATATCCCTTGCCACCGATCGATGATCTCTTTGATCAACATCAAAGAGTTTGGGTGTTTTGAATATTGATTTGAGATCTGATTATAATTATTTTCATATTAGACAATATGATACACCTTTTATAGCTTTTCATAGTAGTTATGGTTTATACAAGTATATGGTTATGTCATTCGGTCTCACAAATGCGCCTCCAGTTTTCATGGCACGAATGAACCGAGTGTTCATCCGTACTTAGACACCTTATTGGTTTTTTTCATGGATTGCATCTTGGTGTACTCTCACACTTGACATGGCCATGCTACCCACCTGGAGATCATTTTTATTTCACTGAGAGAGCATCAGTTATATGCTAAGCTCTCAAAATTCCACTTTTGGATGGACCAAATTCACTTTTTGGGTCATGTTATCTCAATGAAAGGTGTATAAGTAGACCAAGAGAAAATGAGATTAGTAGTTTCCTGGGAGCAGCTGAAGAAAATCTTTGAGGTGCGGAGTTTTCTGCGGCTGTATGGATACTACAAATGCTTCATACAAGACATTTCACACATAGCAGCACTGCTGATGGGTCTGACCAGGAAGGTTGCAATGTTCTTTTGGTCATATTTTTTGAGAGTCAGCCTTTCTGGAGCTAAAAGTAAAGTCGATGTCAGCACCGATACTTATCTTTCTAGAGCTAGGAATGATCTACACTATTTATTATGATGCTTTAGGTATCAGGCTAGGAACTGTGCTTATGTAAGGAGATTGAGTGGTTTCGTACAGGTCTCAACATATGAAGCCACATGAGAGGAACTACCCAACACATGATCTAGAGATGGAATCTATTTTTCATGCCATACACTATTGGAGACATTATCTTCTAGGAGAGAACTTTTGGGTTTTTTTTACCATAAGATTGTCATGTACATCATAACTTAGAGTGATTTGAATTTGAGGCAGCAAAGTTGGGTTGAGTATCTTCAGTCCTTCGATTTTGAGCTTGCCTGTACACCTAGGAAAGGAAAAACTATGGCTGATGAATTGATCTGGAGGACCTAGATACTAGCACTCCAGGAGTCCATTAGTGAGTGGAAACTTATGGGTATGTTCTATGAGATGCATCTGGAGGTGCACGACAGATAGGGGCATGCTTTTCTATCTTCTGTAGCTATTACCTCTACCCTTCTATATCGAGTACGAATGAGGTATCTATCAGATTTTTAAGGCCTAGTCGTATCAAAAAGCATGTCAGGATAGGACCCTATTCTTATGTGGACCATATGTGAGGATGAGATTCTGTGATTCAAGGGACACGTATGGGTGCCAGCAGACAATCGCGAAGAGCTGATGTAGTATTTTCATTCCTTCGTTTGGGAAGTTCATCCTGGTGTCACCAAGATGTATCATGATCTTTACCATTGGTATTGGTGGCCAGGTATGAAGAGAGATGTTGGTGGTTTCATCTGGAGGTGTTCTACTTGTCAGTAGCTTATGGCTAAACATCAGCGAACAGTAGGTCTTTTACAGTAGTTACCCATTCTTGAGTGGAAGTGGAACGACATCACGATGGAATTCATGATAGGGTTTTGGAGATCACCTCATGAGAATGATGATGAATGGGATGTCATTGAAAAACATACGAAGGTTTCTCACTTCTTTACGATCAAGAAGACCTTCAGCGTTGATGAGTTGGGTGGTTGTACATCCGAGAGATTATACGTCTTCATGGGGTTCCACACTCCATTATCTTAGACAGTGATGTGTGTTTTACTTCTCAGGTCTGGTAGGGGACTCAGAAGGGTTTGGGTACACATGTACTTTTGAGTACAACACACAATCCCCATATAGTTGGTTAGTCTGAGCGTACAATTCACATGCTTGGGGACAAGCTTCGAGCATGCACCCTGGATTTTGGAGGTTCTGGGGAGAAACATATACCTCTTGTGGAGTTTTCCTACAATAGTAGTTTTCAAGGATCTATTCAGACGGAACCTTATGAGGCTTTGTACGGTAGGCCATGCTGATCACCCTTTTGTTGGCTGGAGGCAGGAGAGGCAGTTTTGCTGGGAAAAATAATCTTGTTCATGATAACATAGAGCAGATAGAGTTGATTCGGAAAAGGATAGCTACAACACAGTATCGTGTGAAGTCTAATGCTGATCAGCAGAGATGACCCCTGGAGTTTGAGGTCGGGGATTCGGTTTTCGTGTGTGTCGCACCTAGTTTGGGACACAAGAGGATTCATAGACAGGGTATGCATTCACCGAGGTACATTAGGTTGTTTGAGGTGAGGGAGAGAGTTGGGCCGATTGCCTATCAGTTATAGTTACCTCAGAGGTACCAGGCTATGCATGGAGCTTTCCACATTTCTCATCTCCGACATTACTTTTCAGACTCGTCTCATGTCTTTCAACCTAATGAGGTTGAGCTCGAAGCGGATGCATCATTTGAGGAGAATCTTATCTGGATTGTCGATCATTGTAAGATAGTTCTTTGTGGCCAGCCTGTTCATCTGATATAGTTGTTATGGTAGCATGGGAAAGTATAGGACGAGACTTGGTAGAGGGATTCCGATGTACGATCGCAGTGGCCGGAGCTGTTCGGGGATTCTTCATCTACACCCCACTAGGTAAATTATAGGTTGAATTTATTTAAGGGTGAAAGTTTGTAAGAACATGATTCTTTATTTCAAGTATTTCTTTCCTTTTTCTGGTGTTTTTGATCAAAAAGGAGAATCTGGAAATTTTTTATGTACACACCGTGTACTTCAGCAATACATGTCCTTTACTTCATTTCCGCACAAAGCTGTGTGCTGGCCATGTCCCGTCCAAACACACGGTTGTGTGGAGTGATGTGGAGCTCACCTAAAGCAGAGTACATAAATTTTGACTACACGCCATGTACTACAATAGTACATTCCATGTAATTTCTTTTTTTTAATTAAAAGCATCGGGGTCCCGTTTGATCACCAGAGGTGTTTTCCTCTAGGTCTTGTTTGGATGAGAGAAATCATACATCCGTTAATCTTCTTTGATCCCTTTAGCCTCTGTCTCTTCACTAAATTTATCTTAGTCAATCGTGTTGGAACCGCAACGGTAAGCTCTTCCTTCTTCTAGAGCATCATTTTCCAATTCCTCCTCTTTTTCTTATTAACATAGGTTGAACATTTTATGAATTTTTGTAGATCTATGATGTTATACAGATATTCAAGCCCCGTGTTTATAGTATATATATCCTCTAACCCCAAGGTAGGTGGTTTGTGGCTTTCTGTAGAAATTCATTGAGTATTTTGAGAAAATTCCACCAATACCCTTGAACAGGGTATTGCGTGTTTACCGTTTTAGCCCCATTAATTGCCTGCTTTTCTTGAATGCTAGAGTAGAGGACTTTTTTTCTATTTTGTGAAAATTGTTAGGATTTGTAAGTGTTTCCATGCATGTTCTTACCTGTATGGACCTGTGGGTCCAGTTTACCTCTTTGACTGTTGTTTTTTTCCCATTCCTAGTATTGTTGGATGTTGTGACAATTTTTCTTCCATACTGAGATGTTATAGAATGCCCGACAAGTAGTTCTTGAAGTTACTTTGTATGTTACACAATGCGATACAAGATGACCTTACACAGGGCTATGAGAACCTAGTGTAATAGGCCATAGGGAGAATTGATGTAAGGGACCCTCCAGAGTGTCTTTATAATGTGATGTGATACCACGTGGGGAATTGATGTTGAGTGCATCCTCAGAGTGTCATTAGTTCCTTGAAATGGGCCACAGGGGGAATGAGACGTTGAGTACATCCCCAGAGAACCATTAGAATGATACAAGACTATAGGGGGAATTGACAGTTAGTGCTTCCCCAGAGAGTATATTCTTTAGCTTAACCATAGGGGTGAGACTGTGTGTGCCTCCCAGAGGGTGGCTAGTACTTGTAGGTTGAACCATAGGGGTTAGGCTGTGGGAACTACCTAGAAGGAAACATGTTTGTTATACTTGCTTGAGTGGTTGATTTCTTTATTGTAAACTTAATGCATGAAACTCTAGATTTTTTGCTGCTGAGTACATTACTATTTAATATTTACTATTTACTATGCCTTTACCTTCCATATACTCAATATCAATTAGGGACAGATCTCTGGGTGGTTGCATTCTGGGATTTAGTCTCACACCCAGTTTGGTTCCTACTTTTGGGCCCAAAAAGATTTTATTGTTGTTGGTCTAGATATGGGCAAGTTCCATTCTACTTCAGGTTCTTGATTACATTGGAGCTGGAGAGAATGGGACCAAGCTGAGGATCACGATGCTGAGGAGTTGTTTATCTTTTTTTCTTTTGTACATGGATTTAGTATGGTATTCATAATTTTGACTTGTTTGGCTACTTTCTTAGACACATTTGTATCATGATTCATTTATATATTTTCCTCGAGATGTTTATTTATCAGTCTTCCACTGTTTAATTTTGTTGGATATTTACTTCTTCTGTTATTGTATATTTGTTTCTCTTCCACTGTGTTACTCTGCCAATGAGGGTTTAGATTCCCCATTAACACACCCAAGGCCCTCGCTGCTAGTTGGCAGCCTATACCATACGGGGAAATGCGCTTGAGGACATGTGACAAACCGGGTACGGGGCGCCTCTGGGTGGCTTCTAGAGCATGGACGGTACACACCACATATTGGTTGTATATGATATGAGGGTTATTTTAGAAATATATATATAATATCCACCTAAATATATAAAATTTTATTCTAGTGAGAAGATGTAAACCCAACAAGATGAATTATAAGATGATGTAAGTTATGATTTTACATCAATTATTTCAGTAAATATTATGATAGGAAAATGAAGGATTAAGTTTTTGTTACTTTTGTCTTATTTCTGTTATGGGAAGTTTCTACTAGACACTACTAGGATTTCAAATAGATATATTGAGGTGGGGTGTTGGTTGAATTCATAAGAAAAAAATATGAAGAATTTTATCCAAAAATATATTTCAGTTCATTAATATTATCTGCAAATTTGTTTTAGTTGATATTGATTTTGAGAAAAGAATAATTGGATATTGAAGAATATCCAATAGAATGGATAATTTCTATGTTTATATAAAATTTGGAAGATGATATGATATAATTGAGTGAAAAATAATATGTTTTAGTTGAGGAATATATTGATCATTCAATCTGATTTATAGAACTCAATATGTAATTTTAATAGGCTCTTTAGGATCTTGATTTATATATAATATGAAAGTAAAAAAATAGGATTATTGAAGGTGTTATCAATTTATATGGATATATATAATGATAATGTTAATCATATATATTTTTTTAAAAGATTATGAAAATGTTTTAGAAAAATATAAAGAAACAATGAATTACATATTGAATTTTAAGAACAAATTTGGATAATTAATTATCATAAATTAACATTCCTAGAGAAAGTAAAAAATAATTAATTTTGTGAAGAATTAGTTGTTTATTTTTTAAATATAATTGAAAGAACATGTAAATCATAATTTTTATATAATATACAATAGTTTATGATGTTCCAAGTAAATTTATTAATGAAATGTTAGAAATGGTAAAATGATATTTTAATGTACTACATATTTTTAAAAGGAATGATTTTACGGGGTACTTTTGTATTATTTATTAGTTAGATATTTCAAGAAAAAACCCAATCAATTTAAATATTTTAGGGAAAAAGAAAAACATAAAATGATCTACATCATTAAGAACTTATCAACATTAATGGAGTATTTTAAAAATAGAGATATGTGGATAGGTGAAAACATTAGGGTATTTCTATTTATAAAATCCCATTTATGTGGTTTTAAATACCATAATATATCCCATTATTGCAGAACTAAAATCTACATAAGATAAATATTCATTAGAATCCAAAAAGGATAGTTGCAATGTGTATGTCATAAGGGGGAAAAGAATATGTATATTATTAATAGATTTATTACTCATATTTTGTTGTAAATGTTTAAATTTTATGAAGAGTAGTATAAAACATATTATATAATATAAATGGAATTTGGTCAAATTAAATCTATTTGAAGAAAAGGTTTTATACTCCTTAATAATAAGAATTTTAACCTATTTATTATGATAAAAAAATACTTGAGACCAGTGAATGATTCAAGTCATTCATAAAAATATAATAATGATAGAAACTATATTGAGAAATAAAAATAATTTATAATTTACTGAAATGAATTAAATACTAATAGTACATAGATTCATGATAGTTGGTATTCATCTTATATAATAGGCAATATCAATCTATTAAAGAAAATTAAATGGATTATTTGATTGATAAAATCACATTTTAAATGATGGATAATTTTAAATAAAAAGAAGGGGAATGGATGAAAATTTTAGTGAAAATATTATAATTCCAATATACTCTATGTCGATTGAAATTATTACAATTTATTTTTTTGTAAACATTTTAAATTAGGATTGGAAGTCACATTTAGTAAAAGTGTATATAAAATGAGTGGTATGTTGGGAAATTATATAATGAAATGTTGGAGGACTGATGGAAATATATAAAAGAAAAATAGAAATTAAAATAAATTTCTTCTAATAGTTGATGATGGAAATAGATTTTGGCACCAGATTTTATTCCATGCCTACCCAAAATGTATGGATAAATATAAAAAATTCAAAGATATAATGGATATTATAAATATTAAGAGATATTGGAAAAATATTTTTGTTATTTTTATGTGTGGAAATATAGTTCGACATCCAATTACTATAAATAATTATACAACATCTAGTTTTTCTAATTCTATTTTCAGTGTTTTATTTGGTGTATTTTATCTAAATAAAAATTATGTTGAGAGTTAATTAATTTTATTCATTGGTGGTTAAAATAATATTGGGAAGTAACATGTATTTTTTATTAATGATATGCTTTTTTATAAAATAAAATAATAGTTTAATGAAGTGAATAAAATGGAACCTAATTAAACTAGAAAGTTATTAGATCAAAAAATGAGACAGAGTACACATACATTGAGGATAAAGATAACATTGAAAATAGAGGTATTTAAAATGAAATTTCTTTAGGGAGATATCCTCAAAAAATTGTGTTTTAAAAGGAAGAAACTCCATTTTTAATAATATAGAACTAATTTTATTTCGATATAGTGGAATCTCACATCCCTTTTGGGAATAAGTGGTTTAGGTGTATGTCTCTACTATTAATTGAGTATTACTCAGTACATGTGAATATTATTTTCTATAAAACAACTGTGATGGTAGGAAACACTATTTGAAACATCATACAGTAATCAAAATATAATAATTCATTTTAAATAAATAATGAAATCATGTATAATATATTGATTCAATAGTTGAAGGTATTTTTCTATGAAAATAATCAAATTTTATGGACAACAATATTTTGAATAATGGGGTCAAAACATCTGTTTTGAGTAATGATGTAATGATATTTTAGAATTAGTCCAAATCATATAATAAAAATAAATTATTTGGATATGTGTATTAAAAATTTAATAAAATAAATACAAATTTAATATAATCATAAAATATGTAGAAAGATGAATATTCTGAGATTGAATCTGTGGGGAAAACATATAAGTGAACTAAAATATATATAAATATTTAAGGAAAGAAAATTAAATCGTATTAATTAAATATCATTTGAGAAAAATATTCTCCAATGAAAACATGGTGGATGGATATATTAGACCACATTACTCAATTATTTTATTTTAAACCATTATTATACGAAGAAGCTAGAAAGGGGGATTGATGCGTGAAAACCATGAATGAATAATTGTATCATATTGATACAAAAAAACATGTATGGTTATGGAAATAGAAATAAAATAATAATATGGTTGGTATATAGTTGGTCTTCAAATAATACATGATAAATATGAACTTTTATCTCCAAAAAATTTATCCTGGTTTGTTAGGTGAATACTCAGGTACAATGAATTGATATTGAAGGGACACTCTCACTAGTGTAATGAATGGAATATATTGAAATGATAAGATTTTTTTTCTACATAACAATAAGAATATTTTAAATAGATATGAATATTTCATTACTAGATGGGGTCATGAATTAAAAATGTTTATATTGAGAAATTAGTTGGATTTGTTATTAAAAATGATGATTATAACGTGTTTATGTTGAGAATGGTATTTTATATCCTTATTAATGTTTTGTATGATTGATATTCATGATTGGATTTTTTTCCTAAGGTTAAAGTCTTCATTATTGGTGGTTTGATTAACACCACTATGTTTTAGAATTTTAAAACCTCTTTATGTTAGTTTATGTTGAAGACATCATATTCAACAGAATCAAGAAGAATTTAATTGATAATTTTATAAATTAAAGAGTTTTGATTTTTATTTTCAAATTACTAGATAGTTATCATGTTTTCTTTGGAAACAAGTTTATCAATATGAAGATAAAAATTTCATCACAAATGTCTTGTATGATAAATAAGGTATAATGATCTTCATAATGGATGTTTGAATGTCTGATTCAAAACTAATAGAGTACGGAAATTAATATAAAATTCATGAATATATAAAGGGAGTATAGTCAACTTAATATAGAATAATTAATTGGAGTTTAATTTATCGTAAAACTATCAAGGATGATATATTTTAAACAATGTTCATGGAAGCATTTTTTTATAGTTTTGTAAAGGATGAACATCTTTTGATAGAGAAAATATTTTTGTGGTGTATTCAGGGAACATTGAATTATGGATTAATTTTAAAATATTAATAAAATGAGGAATGATTCGTTTATTCATATATTTATTTTTATTGTGAAATTGTTGTTTGAAAATACACAAAAGGAGAATAATTTTAAATAAGATTGATTTTTTTTGGATTGTTTTGTTTGAAACAATATTTCTATTCATTATGTGTTTCAATGGAAGACAAAAATTTTCATTCAGCTTGTCCTATACATAGATTATACGAATGAAAAATTTACATTAATATTTTGGTTAATTGTTTCAGTTTCCAATGATTCAGTGAAATAATAATAGTGTAATTGAATTAATAATGAATTTGGTTCAGTACTCCAACATGAATAATATTGATATCTAGTACCATTTTATTAAAGATATGACAGTGGAAAATTATAAAGGGATATATTTTTTTGGAACTAAAAATCCAATGTAGATATCATTAAAAACCCAAACCATCTCATGTGTTTGAAAGGAATCATATGGACCTTCAATATCAAGCAATAATTGAAAAAAATGTATGTGGAAGATATAATGGGAAATTTTTGGAAGTCAAAACATTCTTGTAGATATCGTTAACAAACCATTGGTGGATCATGTGTTCAAAAGGAATAGGTTTAGCCTCAGAGTTTAGCCGATATCTTAAACTAAAGATGTTTTACTTCCCTTCTCCCCATTGAATGTAATATATATTATGTCTACTATTTTTTATACGTTTATATGATTTCATAGAATAAGGTTGATATGGGTTGTATTATCAATGGTTTTAATAATCTAATGGATCCAATTAGACGTTGTAGAGAAAGAAAATTCATTGTATCCTTTCACTTATTTCCTCAACCAAATATTATATGATGTAGTATTATAGATTAATTGAATATTATTTTCTATGATTTAGAATAGATACATAATATAGTATTTTATGATAGTTTATTACAATGAAGTAATAAAACCCTTTGAATTTATTTTTCATAGGGGTTAATATAAAATAGAATTTCGGAGGGTTATTTTGGAGTAGAACCCTACAAATTTTAATTAATCCAAATCAGAAATATAGGGTGATCCTTTTAATCAATGTCAAGGGGGTTATGTGATGACTGATTATTATGGTTGAAAAAAAAATCTAAATTGGGATTTTGTTACAACTACAAAATATTTTGTTTGGATTTTTTATCAATGTAAATTATTGTTGATATGAAACCTATTAAAATTCACATGACATGAAATTTGAGGAATATTTTTATAATATTCTCCAAAAAATTCTATAAATGATTAAGGTCACATAGTAAATACATATTTCAGGCTATTAATGAATTTGAATTGATCAAAAATAGTAATTCACATGTTCATAATTATTCTACAAGGCTGAATAAAAAAGTCTCAATTAAAGAACATTTAAAATAATGTATGGGAAACTACATAAGTATTTTTCAAGCTAGGACAACATATGTCATTAAATTAATTGTAGTTTCATATAATTATTGTTTATTTTCATATAATGTTTTAAATTTTCATATTTATATATTTATAGTTCATTTCATGACACAATATAATGTAATGTGGAGGATGTATGAGATTATTTTAGAAGCACTGCATATTTTATTGTCATGTTGTGAAGTAAATATTGAAAAAATAAGTAGATTTTTGTTGTTTTACATGGTTTTTAATGTTAGTGATACATGTCATGGATTAGTAGGTTACATCATAAATAATATTTTGTAATATTCAAGTATATTTTGATATTTTTTTCTCATTTCATAGAATGAATGTCACACAACTACAGGTGAATGCTACACACCATGAAATATTTTTGTGCAACTGTAACAGGTTTCTAAAAATTAATGATTGATGTTATTTTTTTTGAAGTCATAGGTTTCACCAAAACCTATATATTGGTTGAGATAATTTAAAGGGTAAATAATTGTTCCATGTTATGAAAAAATATCTATTCCAAGATTTATGTTATTGAAGATTTGGCGTAGAGTCAATTATGGTGAAACGTTATAATGGTTCGTAATTATTTAAACAAATAATGACTACCATTTTAAATTCAAATCATGGAGATCAACTAAGAATCAATACAATGGTTGTATTTGATGAAAAATTTATTATAAATTGATTGTTTTTGACTTCGAAATTCAAATATTGAAGATATATTAGATCTTGGAAGCATAATAGGGTCAGTTGAACATATCACACACAATATATATGGAATGAAAAATATCTATAAGTTCAATGGATATATAGAAAATTCTTGTTGAATATATTAATGTTGAATATAAGTGTGTGGGTTTAGTTGAATTAAATTTCATATAGAGATAGAAAGTCAAAGTGTGTTGTGAATCTCATTTAAGATCTGTAATTTATTATTTGAGAATGTTGTGGAACACTCTTCTTGTATTGTGTTGAAATTTTGAATGAATTGTTAAAATATTAATATTCAGTTCGATTACATCTTCTGTATCCCAATTAAATGTAATGTGTGTAATAGAGGTATAGGTTGTAGAAATAATATGTGTCGAATGATATTCCTACAATTTTAATCACATACTGTGAGGTATGGATTTATATTTTATCAACACAACATTGATATGTGATCCTTGGGTGTATCTCATTTCATGGTCACCATGTAAAATTATGTTCCCATGATGTTTACTAATTTTTTATTTTGGATAATCCTTTAAAAACATATTCATGTTATACTGAGAATTCAATATCTAGTTCCCATTAAAAAATTTAATTTTTAATATACTATAATTGACCACCCCTCATATTGTGTTAAGTGAAACCTTAGGACACAACAAGATAACCACATTTGCATATTTCCTTATAAAAACCCTCAGTACCATATATTTATTTATATATTTATGCATACGGGTAAAGGTGATATATTATATTTGACAGAGGTGAGAATGTAACTAGTATTATAAATTAATTTCAAATTAATAAAAATTTAAAAAATTTAATAATTATTCAATCCCCTTACTTAGTGATATATAATATTCCTGGGCACTTTATGTGGTATTTTCAATAACCAATTTCCCTAAAAAATACAATAGCAGAGAAATTAATTCTGAATTTATCTAATGATATCTAAATTTTAATATTCAATGTTAAAAATTATAATGGGTGGTATATCTAATGATTCTCTATCGTATTTCAGTTGGTATAGTTTTTTAAGATTCTAGTACAGTACCAAACTACTATATATATTTAAGATATATTTGAATATGTCCATGAAGGTAATGTGAAACAAAAGTGAATAAAATTATATATATGGGGATGTATGGTTGAATATGTAAGTATATATGATGAAGAAACTATTTTTGATAACTTTAATAGATTAAATGGGATATTCAATAACATTTGGGGATTCAAAAATAATTATATAGATTATTCCATCATCATCAAATTTAGGCGAAACCTTCTAGAAATGATTGATGCTATAGTTTCATTTTTTTAATATAGATATGGGTCATCTTATAGAGAAATAAAAAAATTATCTTGTTTATTATAATATGGGGAAAGATATGACATTTAAGAAGAAAAATGGGAGGATGATGGAATACAAAGATATGATAAATCATGAAATCAAGTAAGATTAAGATGGGTATGTTTTTCTAATTTAATTATAAATAGGTAATTAATAAGGACTATATGAGGAGTATTGATCTTATCTCAAATAATTATAGTAAAGGATAGGGTATATAAAAATTTAAACATCAACTCAAATGACATATGTGTGTTGGAAATTAACAATTTTCATTGAATTATAAAATAATTAAAGGTGGTATTTATGTTGATTATGAGAAATAAGAAATACCTAAATGATAGAAATGGAGTAAAAATTATTGGAAGTTGAAAATAAAATCAATTAAAACATGATATGTATTTCAATATTTTGATCAGGTTCCCAAGACCCGACTAATGAATGTTCACTGATTAAAGTTACATGTATAAAATTTGATATATATATATATATATATCTGTGTGTGTGTGTATTTTTATTTTACCATGATATTATAATTACATGACCACATAATATATAATTGGTAATGTAATATAAAACATTATTTCATTTCCCAACTACAATGATAACCTCATGATATTATGATAGTAATCTTAAACATATGACATATGGTCTAGGAAAATCTATTTGAAAGAACACATATTATATATGGATATCATGTACTAGGGGATCATAAGAACTCATACTTCTTCACATGATGTTCAAAATTAGTCTACACGAGTAGATGAGACATAGTGGACTATCGTATTAATATAAAAACTATATGATAAAGGTGTCTTCAGTGGTTCGTATTTATATAATTATTCATTGGTCTCTAGCCACTAGTTTATTATAAATGTGTACCATTTGATCTCATATATTGATGCACGATGAAAATCATGACATTTATGTTTTTTGGGAGGTCTCCCATAATTGGTATGACATTGGGGGCGTGGCACTAATTGAGTTATCATGACTTGACTTGTCACTTCCTAGTTGGGGAAGAGATGTATCGATCCTAGTTGAATGGGACGACAATGCATTAAACTAATCTATGGTTATGGTAGTAGATGATAAGTCATTTTTTAAAGGAAAATGAAATAATAAATAATTCAATTATTGATGGTGGCACAGGTAATTCATCATTGTTTAAGAGATATCACTCAACAAAGAGATTATATCACACTACGTGACTTTATAGGAGAAGTAGTAATTTTTATAACTAAATCCCACATCTTTATGGATAATGATGAGTTAGTAGAAACAATTAAATATTTATGAGAGTCACTCCTTGTTATTTAGAATTGGTTAAATCAGGTAACACCATATGAATATTAAAAATTAAAACCTATTCTAGTAAGTAGTTTTTTTTGAAATTATTGGGCGCACTTTCAGGATCATGTGATGAAAAATTATGAATTATTACTAGAAAATAAATAGATTCCATTTTATTTAGGTTTATAATAGTATGTTTTGATGAATGTACTTAGATTATTCACATGTTTTTACATGAATACAAGGGAAAATATTTTACAATGGAATATTCTTTTAATAATCCAAGATCGTTTATAATTTTTGGAAAAAATGAGTTGAGTTAATGATACATATTTTATATGTTATAAGTATTTAATGACTACTTATGACATTTTTATCATTATGTATAGGGTATAAGTACCGTTAATAGGATTGTTTATAAATGCATTTTTATTCGAGGGGCAATGTGAAATTTTTGATATTTTATCCTAAGAATATAAGTCATGAGAAAAAGAAAAATTAGGTTAATATTCATCCAATAATATGTGGTAGCTCCTCTGGTATATCGCCAACATACTAGAGAGGTAATGGGATTGTTTGGGATCATCAATCCAATTTGTTCCCCAGACCAAGTTAGTTGTATTCCAATAATTTTTAAGACATTATAAGTATTATTATATTTCTATATTAGCACCATGAAATTGATGATCAATACATCAATAGACGTTTAGAGTGCATGTTGATGTTCTATAGTGTTTTAGAATCAGTAACTTTAAAAAGGGATCTCCAATGATGATGTAACATGCATGTATCATTAATATTGAATGAATTTATAGTTATATGTCTTTTATTCTAAATTCATTTTATAATGGATCGTCTGGTTGAAATTGGTTTCTTCATCACCTTTGATGGAATTATTATGTCAATATAGTGATTAAATTTTTCACTTTCCTCATTTTATGATTTGGCTGTGCATCTTATACTAATAATTCATATAAAATAGAATATTATTTTTGTTAGATATGTGATGAAATTATATTTTCTTATATTTGAGTAGAGGTCATTGTAATTATTCAAATTCCAATGGAGGTTCTTCAATAAATTGTTGGATGGCTGATTTATGGCCCTCAAAATATTGAGGATTCCGTTTTCATGATTAAAATTAATTAAAATTAATAATATATATATATATATATATTTTGATGAATTGTAAACTAAGGTTAATATTTATCCATGGGGAGCCTAATCATAAATCAATGTGGACATAAAAACTCAATTGAAGTGGTTTCCCAGATTAATTTGGGGGCTGGAACTTGAGCCTTCTAGTAATGTGGTATTCAAAGACCCATAATTTTATATATCGAATTTACCTTCTATATATGTAATTTTTTCATATTTAGTACGATTTTATAGTATAAAACTCAATGATGGGACTTTATTTCATTAACTAGAAACATTAAATTTAATCAATAATTATATCTAGTAAAATGCACAATATTACAATGAGAAAATAAAATGAAAAAAAATTTAATATGAAAATTGGGATAATCCCGACCGCCTAATATTATCCCACTCATGAACAAAACTATAAAAAGAAAATATAATGTCATAGATGTAATTTTTTTTGAATATATCGAATATTTAACATAGATATAAATTAACGATATAGATTAAAGAATACAATTGTAGGTATTTATAGAAAGTATAAAATAAATATGATCATTGGGAATTATGTTTGTTATTAATTATAACCATTAGTAATGTATTGATTATAATATAATAGTCATAATTGTTATATAATAAGGGTAATTAAGAAAACTAATTGATGAATAATTGTCAAATGATAACCTCAAATAGAGGAATCACATCTTCCGAAGCACATTTATCTGAGCGTGCGAGGGATATGGCATCGATGGGGTTTTCACTTGTTTATGAAAAAGAAGAGATTCATCAAGTCAGAACTGAATGGAAAAACTACAAGAAAATTTAATGTTATTATACATCACCACTAGATCAAGGTTTTTTAATCCACCCCAATAAAGTACATGTGTTCCACATCATATCCATAGTGTGTATGCAAGTGTATTGAGGAGTAATATATTTTGATTATTTTATAATAATGGTGTAATTTTATTTTCAGAAAGGAAATAGAGGATTCATTAATCTAATATTAAATATTATTTGATTTATTAATGTACACATGAACAATGAATAAATATTATAATTATATTTTTTGATACAAATAAAAAATAATTTTTTTTTAAAATGTAGAATTTTAATTAAAATACACATTTTTGATAAATTCATTATTTTAAACAATATTAATTTTCATTAAATAGTCAAATAAGACATAATTTTTTTAAATATAAGTGATAATATAATGTAATAATGTCACAGATTAATTTTATAAGGGTTATAATGGTGATTATTTCATAAGAATTGTTATTTTACAACAAATATGTATTTTTTTAAAGATAAAATATTCATATTTAGAAAAATATAATAAAAAATTTACTATTTTTGAAATCATCACATTAAATCATACCATTATAATATTTTCATAATATCCCAAGATAGATGAATTTATTTCAAAAAATGAAATAGACTATGAATATAAAGTAATAATTATAACATAATAATAAACTAAAAGTGATGTAATAAATTTCATATAGTGTTTTATTGGAAACAAATAGTGGTTTCCATTATAATATTATATTTTAGTGTTATAACATTTTTTCATAACATAAAAAAAATCTTTCAAAACCCAAAGGATATTAGACTATTTTAAAAACTATTCTTTATGAACATGACCCAATACAACATAAAGAGGGAAATTATTTTAAGGATTAATGTTATGAAAGTATAAAATATTATAAATTTCTCATCCTTTTAAAGTATGTTGATAAAAATATATGGGAATTCTAACAGTTTTTTATATTTATTAACAATTTGTCTAAGGCCTGTGTTAGGAAATTAATTAAAAAATATTCTCTATTTTTATATGAATACTCATAAAATATCCCATTACTATTTAATATAAGTCCTTGAAGCATGAATATACTTTATTTTTTTTTCTATAGAGCCCTCCCATTTATTTCATATATTGCTCACACTATTATATTTGAATCTACAATTTTGGGTAGGGTTTCTCAACCTCTTTTTTTCAATACATACAATTTCATTTTTATAGGACTTTAGATTTCTATGTTGTTATTATAAAACCTTTCCTTCATAATCTCTTATTTTCCTAATAACTTCATGTAAATGAGTTACAAACATTAACTATCATTATTTCCTTTCATGAATATTAATTTTTACCTATAATGATACAGAAATTATCTCCTGATTTTCTATGTCATACCCTAGTGTTGTGAATAACCATCCCTATTTTCATTTATGTTTATTAAAATGGATATAAATATCGATTATTTATTAGGGACATTCACATATGAAATAGACGCTTTTATATTATTGGATTGAAATGATGAAATATGTTAAAAATTTACATGACTAATGTGAACATGTAATGTTATACATATAAAGGAAATACCCTAATAGAACTCTAATTCATTGGGTAATGTTTAATTCTCAAGAGTTATAAAATAAAATACATATATGGCCATTCTATGAAAATGATGTTATATTTTCTTAGGGCCTTTCCTTGACTTATTCTTATTATTTCTTTTTTTACGTTCATTTCACGTTCCAATGCTACCATAATTTATGATTCATACCACTTTATGTGTTCATGATATTCCTCTTCATTCATATGTATTATTTATCAACATGTAATGATGTTATTATTCACTTAATGGGATTTATAGATCATCAAATGTATTTATATATCACTAGGTAATCTTATTTAGTTTTAAGAGTTCAGATGAAACTAAGGGATCATTAGGGATATTTTAATAGTGATGTTGTGTTAAATTTTATGTTAATAGGTTATGTATGAATTTTATCAAAGTCACTGGGCCTCAAAATGTTAAGGGATTTTATTTTATGGATATTATTTTAAAAATTATTACATAAAATGTATTAAAAATATGGTTTGTAGTATTTTTTATTATTTAAAGTTCTAGTTATTATTTATATATTTATAATGGAAAATATTATTTATAAAGCTTGGAATAAGTGTAAATATAGGAAAAAATTCTTAAATATTGGTAATTTATAGAGGATATGATTTACTATAAATTACATAAAAATATGGATACATTCTATTTTATATAGTTATGGTAAAGATGTACCGAGGTGTAGTCACCCTAAAAATGGATGGATGACTATTGAGTTGATATTCACTTAGGGCATGATGAGTGGTCCTATGTCCATACACTTGGTTAGACACTCCTGTGGGATATTCATTGGATAATTTATATTCAATTTAAAAACTATTATGAATTAATAAAATACCATGAGAGGTTATGAAACTAAATAGTAAATAGGTCATGAGTAGCTTACATTGAAACATTGAGATTCACATGTCACAGAATATATTCAATTAATTAAATATTATGTAGATTTATTTTATATTATTTTTGGATCATTTTTCCACATCAAAAACAATCTTTCATATTATCAAATGGATAAAATGTGTGAAATGAAGTTGAAAAAAAAATAAAAATTGGAAATATGATGATTACCATAATGAAATGCCTAATATGGTAGGAGAAACGTTTTGGGGACTTCATGATATAAATTTCATAACACACTCATTTTATGAGTAATAAAATTTCCCAGCACAAATTCCCTAATTCTCAAATGATATAGAAAGTCATGGTTGAGTCTTTTACATGACAATGGACTATAAATTTTATTGGATTTTCTTATTCCATATTAATGGAACTATGGATTAAATCCCTTGAGAAAATATTATCCTTTCGAAATTGTTTTTAATGAATTTAAATTCAATCGTGTTTTTTATTCCTTAGAGGGAGAATCAAATTGTTTGTGGATAATAGTCAAGAATAAATAGACCAAGGAAGAAATTGAATCACTGGAGTGGTAAGGATTCATAAAAATGTTTTAAATAAATATATTCTTAAAATAACCTTCTCAAAATATATTGATAGTTACATAGAATCATGAAAAATGAGGATATATCAATTGTGTTTTTTTGAATAAAACATTAAAAGTATTTCATGAAATACCTTCATCTTTATCAACAAACTCCAACGATATGTATACTGCTACTTTAATAGGGTAAATGAAATAATAAAACAATATTTGGTTATTAGAGATGTTAAATGATATGAGAATATTGTTGGTTGTTTCATTAATGTTGGAGTGGATAATAGTGTCTATCAATGGTATCATGTTAGTGTAGATAATAATAACATAAAAGAGTTTAATTCTTGGGGAAATAGATAAATATCATCTATGTCAGAAAATCAAACAACTCACTTGTAATTATTTTTGGAAAAATCATCCCAATAACACTCTTGGGGAGAAATGGTGATTTTAAATTTATTAATGGAAGGAAATAAATTTAATGAATACTATAATGAGACAAATTAACCCTATAATGTGATGAAGGAAAACTAGGTTTTGAAGATTCCACATCTTGTGGCACAATGTTTCAACTCCCAGGAACATGTAAATTATGAAAACATATTCTCAATTGCCTATGTTGTTAAAGATAAAAATACCTAATAACCATGAATTCCCAGTGAACAAGGATGGAAGATGTTATCACCTCTAATGATATGACTCTTGATAATGATATAGTGATAGGTATGCTGATTATTTTGTCACCAATAGTGATAAAACTGTTTTATATTTCATATATTCACTCTTTAGTATCAGGTATATTTAGTAGAACAACTTAAAAATAACGTTAAAATAGGGTGGATGTATTTTTTTATGAAAATAAAGAATTGGGAAATTATTATAGCTGAAGCTTATACCTACTGTACAGTCAATATATGTGGAAAATATCTCAGTAAGCCATTTCAAACTCCCTTTAGTGGAATATTATGTTATACTAGAATTTATTAGATGTAATTTTATATATGTATATATGTATCTAAAATCAATAAAAATAGAATTTAAATAAAAATAACTATCCCAAATCATCCTCTAATTATATACAAGTGAAAGGAGGAGAAAGAGCATCCATATGAAACTACTTATCAATAATTGATATTAACAACTTATGGGATATAATATATTTTTCAAGTGATTGAGGAAATGAAGATGATAACTCATAAATACAAATCTCTTATAATGAAATATGATATTGTGTTACCAAGGTATTATTATAGTCTTCATACTAATAAAGAGGATGAGTTCTCAATTAAAATTGTACTTCAATATCTTCCAATATCAAAGAATCGATATATAATCGAAATTATTGAACTAGAAGACCTAAAGGAATATCTAAAAAATAATTTGTATAAATTATTTTATTTCCCATGTACTTCACCATAATGGAAATAGGTCCACTTCATCAAGAAGAATGATGGGTCAATGTGTCCCTAGATTTGTTTTCTTGAACTCAAAAAGAACACGATAAATATATTTATCAAATTCCAAAAATGAATAATTGTTCGATCAGATATGTGGAACAAAGAACACATAAAAAGTTGTCCATGGGTTAGGATATAATCAATTAAAGGTGAATTAGAAGTAAATTCCCAAGAACATATTTAGAACAAGGTATAGAAACTTTATGTTTCTATTAATTTCATTCTGTCTCACTAATTATCCAGTAATATTCGTAGGCATTATGAATAGCGCCATTTGAGAATACCTCAAAAATAATTTTCAGTATTTACTGTTGAAATTTACATGTAATAAAAAATAAAGGAAGAACATGTGGAGTATTTCATTATTTTTTTAAATAAATTTACAAAGGACAAATTGTATTCCATTTTTAGCATGTGTGAATTTTGTCTACAAAAAGATTCCTTCTTATGTCATGTATTCAAAGGTGGGGATATATCTATAGATCATTCAAATATATAGGTTGTTGAGCAATGGAATAAACAAAAATTAGTATTATAGATTCATTGTTTTATTAGATTCGATATGTACTAATGGTTGTTTATGAGAATCTTCTCATGATTTTAAAACCCAAAAATCATGATAACAAGATAGGGTGTAATGTTTTTCGGAAATGATAAATGGGAATATATATTCAAATTTTTATGTAAAAGATTATTCATTATAACATTGATGTAACTTTCCAAAAGTGGGGAAGGATTTACGATCTATATTTATCCATCTATGATGTTAATGTTTCATTTGCAGATGAAAAATTATAAAGTGATAGAATATGAATCTATGAAATTGAAAATCTATTGAAAAATTATCCAACATAAGATATGGAGTTTGTTACTGTACTCATCAATTTAAATATTCATAATTATGATCACTATATAGAGAAATGTGAAATAGATTCATAATTGTAATCAACCTCTAACAGATAAGATAAAGGATTCAGATTGGCATCCACAAAGGTCAAGGTTTCAGCCCTAAATAGATGTGGTTATTATGTCACTACAATAGTAGTATGATATCAGTACTATAACAAAAATATCACTATTATTTAGTGGTATTTTTAGTCATTTCATTGGAATTTGGAACACTTGGGACTCTAGGACATTCATATATGTAATTTATGGGATTTATAATCGGTTAATAATGCACATAAGGGACTAGGATTATGTACTATGCATTAGGTAAGCTACACAAGAATAGTGATATGAAGGCACCGTAGGGTGGGATGCTTGTAAAGAGGGATGGGTGTGATAACACCTATGAACCATCCATATATTCTATAATGTTTAATATATGGGTTCCCTTCAATGTAACTCTCATTGCTATCATATTAATAAGTTGATGTAGATAAAAACATTTGTTGTGCATTGGGGCTCTCTATATGATTAATTGGGGGATTTTTAAAATAGAGATAGATGTATTTTAGCATATCATATAAACTTACAATAATTCAATATTGTTGTATTGATATGTTCCCTATAAGGGTGCATTAAACTGGCATGATATGGTGACATTATCAGGGAATCACAGTACTCATTATTGATACCACTTGTGCAATGATACAATAATGGGGATATGGATTAATTAATGTTGGAATGGCATATTGTAGTATTCTATTATAAGTGGAAACCATTAATAATTTCATTAGTTCATTAGGCATTAGATCCTCCCATGATATTAATCAATTGAGACTTTATATGTCATGACATGTATTGAAATAAAATAGTTCTACTGGGGTTTGTCATTCTTAATTGGGCTGGATGAGGTGTGACCCACTAAGGTTCCTAAGTTTGTGTTTTTTGGTTTCTTATAATATTCTATACCTATAATAAATAAATGTATATATATATAATAATATCATCAGGTTCATATTCATATAAAATTATCTCCATGTACGCCAATGAAGTTGGTTAGAGAGGATAAATTATTATAATTGTGTAGTACGTTACCATTTTGGGAAGGTGAATAAAGATATAGTTTATCTAAGAAGAAATTACCCTTTAAACATATCTATGATTATTATTTATATTGTTACAATATAATTTTTTGTAAAAATAATGGACATGGAATAATAAATTAATGAAATTTATCAATGCTTTCAAAAAATAACCTCTTCATCATTTATCTTTTTGAAGATTAAAGAGTTTGTAAGATATTATTTGGACCTATATAGAAAGGTTGATTATAGTTTTTATTAGAATTTAATTAATATGGAATTATAATTTTTGGAAAACATATCTTTATCGCATAAATACTAGAACTAAATATTGTGCTTTTGGAGGATGCCCAAAACCCATCCTTTACTATTCATTCCTGGATCATACAGAAGTATAAAGTGATAAAAAATGTCTATTGAGATAACATGAAGAAAGAGAATGTGGAATTTCAATCTCAATCCTTGAAATTAAAAGATAATATGAAAAAACATTAATAATTAAATTTGTTTGTTGATACTGATACACATACCTATATATAAATTGGAAAACATCTCAATTTAATTCATCATAGGACTCACCAAGATATCTAAAGGAAATAATGATATGTGGGTTATAGACAAACTCATTAAATTTTAAAATCATTTCATTACCATCAATGATGTTTTAAATATTGACTAACTTTCTTGGATATTCATAAGATATGTGGTAAAGATATGTGGATAAAAACTCTCAGTTGTATCTAATCTATATTTTAGGTTTACCTCAAGGTTTAAGATAATTCTTAAGCATAATTCAGATACAATGATAAATTTCAGGGAAACTCTTCATCCATTATAAGGTGTTAATTCCAATAGAATGTTTAAAAATCCTTAGGATATGTTGTGATCAGGTTCAATGGATTTATAATGATGCTGGAAACAACACCTCTACCTTATAGATAACTCATATATCAATAATTTCTATTCTATACTTCAAATTAAACCTCATGAACTATGTATGGGAATAGGTGTGGGACACTACCATACTATGATGAATTTAGCGAAAGGAAGATGATAAGAAAAAAATATTTTCAAATAAATTATTTATCAGTATCAAACAATTAAACATAACCAGAAATTGGAATAAAGTTAAGAGAAAATCTACATTGAAAATCGTAGATGATACCTAGAATATGTGGTCTAAGATATAGTGTTGTTCAATATATATGTTTTTGATAGATTTATTATATTTTGGAATAAGGTAATGTATTGTCTCAAATACATTTGAAATTTTGAGATTCTTGATCACATCAGAGTAATGGACTATCAAATAGAATTCCCACCTAACATTCCTTAAGTACAATGTGTATTACACATATCTTTCTTGAGGATGATCTCCTCAAATACCATGATTGTACGAAATATAAAATTTCTTTTTTTGGAGAATTTTCTTTAATACATAGAAATTTTTGTGAAGATCGTGTATCATAGAGAAATGTTTTTTGAAACATGATGACTCATATATTCAGTGTATTCTGGTGGAACCATATGTTTAAAGAGTAAACATAGAACCCAAATAATTGATGAAACAGAAGTAACCATATCTGTTTTAGGGTGTGAAATTGAATTTTGACTGTGAAATTTGTAAATGGGGGATAATGTAATTTCACAATAATTTATATATATTTATTTCCTTCAGATATTTGTAATTGTATGAAATATTTATTAATGTAAAATAGTATAAAACATAATGACCAAAATTTAATACATTAATTAAAAACATTTCATTTAATAAAAAATTAATTTCAATAAATTTTAAAATATTACAATGGTTAAATGATCAAAAATAAAATAAAAAAAATAAATGAAAATTTGGATCATCATGATCTCAAATTATTATCAAACTCACAAACAACATAGTAAAAAGGAAAAATAATTTTATTATTTAAACATTAATTTTGAAAAGGAATAATATATAACGTTTATATTAATTAAAATAATATATGAGTGAATAAAATTAATAAAATTTATGGTAAGTAGAGAACTATAATAATCATTGGTTATTTAGACTATTTGGTATTCTGACCATAGGGAAATATCACCAATTGTCATTATGACCATTGGTAATGTAGTGGTTACAATGTTACCATTAGAGTAAGTGTATATTATGGTTAATTAAGAAAATTAATTGAATAATATGGGCTAAATAACAACCACAACCATTAGATTCATTCCATTGTAAAAAAAATTTAATTGCTTTGGAAGGTAGCAGAATGACAATGGTTCAAAACTAACCAATCCAACATAGATACATGACAATAGAAGCTCAAGAAAAAGCATGTATAAGTATCATTCATATTATTTTTGATCTACACTACAATGATGTCAGTTGATCAAAAAATAAAAAAAATTACCACCATCACACACCATAACCTTAGGGTGTATGTCGGAGTAATAAGGGGTCATGCACCTATTCCTTCATTATATAAAGGTGAAATTTTCTTCTTAGAAGTGAAATATTGATTTCATCAATCCCATTTTTGTAATTATTGTATTTAATAATACATATAAGGACATTATAATGTCTCAGAAATTCCTTTTTCTTTTTTTAATTATATGGTATTATTTTGAGACCAAATGCTCAGACGCGAACTAATTCTGAGGGCCGATGAGCCTAGATAAGAATTTTAAACTTTTTTAGTTCATTTAAATAACTTTGGGAGTGGGTTTATCTAAAACTGTGATGAGATCAACGATCATATGGAATGGATGAACTCAGAATGATAGGATTTTTCTAGAAAGGACATATCTTTGACCAGAGTGGTTTGACAGGAAAAGATAGTTTTTTGACATATAAAAATAAAAAATAAAATAACATAAAAATTTAATATATTTGTTTCTCTCCACCGTTGAGTGATTCCATGTTTTCATTACCATTGGTGGAATGAAGTAGAATTAAAAGAATCCAATTAATGAGGCTCTTAATTGATCATTGTAAACACTCATTAATTGATGCACAACAGATACGCTATTTCACTAATGAAAAACTGTAACGATGTGATGAAGTATCATAACAGAAACGGAGTGAGGTGTTTCACTTTTAATGATATAACATGTTTGAGAATCAATGATTGAATTTCTATGACTGAAAACAAAGAAATTCTCTCCAACTAAGAATTCTTGCGAATCTCTAGACATAACGACGCACCATGACGAATAGGACAGAAGACCGATGAACCCCAATAGATTCGAATGGAATGTTAATCCCCAAAGTCAAATTTCATCAATAATGAATCAATCCTAGGTTGGAATTTACTATTTATGTTTTTGAGTTTCCCCATTCTTCATTCTAAAACAACGAAAGTGGATCAACCCATGAACAGGATGATCCACGGATTGTCTGCTCCTATAGTAGGGAGGTTATTCTCGGGGTTTAGAATCAGGTTGAAATTATTGATAGAACATAAATATTCTTCTCCCCATGTTTGAAATCTAACATGGTGGGTGACGGCCAACACAAACAAGGCTTGGGCCCCTCTATATTTGTGTGTTCTTGTGCATTCTTCCTTGGAAAAAACATCAAGATGATGGAGAGGCTTTTTCAGAGTCGTAGCAGGAAAGATATCATCCCACGGAAGATGGAGGCCCAGATGGTCCGAAGAACATACCACCAGAACAGACCCTGTGGTCAGTGGAAAAGCATACCATCATGTTGGATCCTTAAACGGTGTCTGAAACCAGTGGCCACGACCCAAGGCGACATCCATTGGTGGGTGGAAGCGGGCCACGACGGTGCCCTGAAGATGATGTCAGGACCTACTGTGTCCATTCCGGTGGAACAGTTGCTGATGGTACTTTGTCTGGAGACAGGTGGAGGTGGTATGCAACCAATGATCCATGTCGGTGAAGTGGCCCACAATATTCAGGCCGCGGTATCGTACTGTCACGTGGTCTAGAGGGGACCATGTGTTGGATCACACAGGGTGGATAGCTAAGCCTGTTATGGTACACATGATCCTAACATCATCTGGCATCCGAACATGAGGATTCTGGCCCACTATGCAGGTCAGGCCAGGGGGTGAGAATTGGATCATTAAGTGGCCCAGATTATGATATGTTGGCATGTTGTTTTAGGTTGGGCTGGTGGGATAAAACCATGAAATAGGTCGTCCAGAGCAGTGGATGAAAACCGACCTGCCAGTGCGGGTCGGGATGGATAAATACAGGTGCTGGGTGACCTGGTGGGCTGAACTCATGGCCAAAATGGGTCAGGTCCAGGAAGGCACAATGATACCATACAATTATCCATTCCTTATTGGGATGACCCAAACCCAACTGGTTCGGGGAAGGCCACCCAAATTGGGTTGGGTCGCCCCAATTGGGTTGGGTTACATTGGACCCTCGGACTGGGTTTCTCAGGTCGGTCAGACCGGGCCCGGACACAAGCAACCCATGTTCCCTAAAACTCCAATATCATTCAACCAATTCAGGTTGGGTCAGATCAACTAAATCGGGTTATACAGGACCGTCAGACTGGGTTGGTCAGGTCGGCTTGACCTGGTTAGACTGGGCCGAGACACAACTGACCCATGTTCACTAAAACACCAATATCATTTAAACCGGAAGTCTGATTGATGATCCATTTGTGGTGGTGTAACCCTCGTTATGAGGTGGTTATTTTGGTATGATCTAAACTGGCGTTCATGGATGTTAAAATATTATAATTGGCTTGAGGAATAGATTATCCTTGAATCGAGCGCACTATATGTGGAAATCATGCTGCTGGATGCGACCTGAAGGCTACTGAAAAGATACCCTATGTGAATCGGCTACAAGAGGCCATGTATGGATCATCTACAAGTCACCGAGTATGGATCATCAAAAATTTCCCCTCTGTGGATTAGCTACAAGAGACCCTGTGTGGATCAGTTACAAGCGACCCTGTGTTGATCAACTATAAGCGACCCTGTGTGGATCATCTCCGAGTGACCCTATGTAGGGCACCTTCAAGCAGCCCTCTGAGGACATAAAATGATGGAATCTATGGGAAGTGGATCCATGTGACCTAGTAGACCCATGGTACTAATTAGTTATGTGTACCTCAGCATTAAAAGGTTTTCAGTGTTGGGACTACTAGTCTTGAATTCTTTATTTTAGATTATACCTATGTGAGTTGTCTTTTTTGTGACCATGATTCATGGATTGTTTTTTAGATTTATTTTTGGTCTCTCCTTTGTGTTTTGGGTCCTTACTAAGTATTTTTTCACTCACCCATGAGCAGGATTCACCTACACGTTTTTACATTCTTGTATTCAGTCAATATTTTATTGGGATTTTATTCTCGCCCATTTTCCATATGGATTAAACATTTAATCAATTGTTGTTTTATGGAATGCATGTATACATTTCCAGTTTTTGGTATGTGGTTGTTGGTTTGAGTGTACAGGTACTCAAGAAAATTTCTCCCACTTACAAAATTATTCCTTCAGTGCTAGTTTCCAACACCTGGCCTTCTGGAGGTGGGCTTGGGGGAGTCATAGCATGGGTCCTAGGGGATGGATCATGATAAAGTAGAATTAGAGGTGGTCAGTTCTACCTCGAATACTAGGAGTATATTGTTTAATTATTTGGTAAAAATTGATTATTATTTCTATCTTGAATTTTATATTTTGGGAGTCTAGTGTTGGTTCGGCAGCCGGAATATCCACACCCCAAGACCAGGAATTATGATTTTTGAATCTATACATAAAAACAATGGATTGATGAATAATATAAGAATTTAGTTTTTTCACATATTCATTAAAAATAATAGTCATCTCACTAGGAATAATCTATATACTAAGGTACATCATGATCTATTTCATTATTTCTTCACACAGGTAGCCAGCTATGATTTTGATGTGTGACTATGAGGACAGCCAACTTAGCGTTGAGGTGTTGGTTAAGGGACATGTGATAGATAATGCCCTATCGGGTGGTCAAATAGTGTTACCACCATCCATTTATATTCATTTTATTCTAGCATTACCGGTATACAATGCACGCATGCTCAGTAGCTTTCATGAATTCCAAAGACAGAGACCTTCTAGGATTATGGTAAAGACATATTCTCTGGACGCTAAGGACTCACTGGAGGTGGTGACGTGAGCCTTATTCTCTATGGGGATTCCACATTAATAGATGAAGTTTCTATCCATGAGACTTTCACAGGGCTTAGTAGGGTGATGGTGGAGTATAACCATCAAGACACATGAGGTTGCGACCCTCTTCTAGACTAACATTGAGTGACTTTTCCTAGAGGACTTCATCTCCATTTCCATGAACTCAGTGAACTTACAAGTTCTTAATCACCTACAGTAGGGCATCATGTCAGTGTATGATTACTCTAAGAGTTCTATATACCACTCCTTCTACTCTACGGATACGGCACAAGACACATTCTTTAGGGATAAAACCATTGAGAAGGGACTATTATGGGAGATCTGGGTCTTGATTTTTCCCATAGAATCACTAAATAGGATGGAGTTCGGGATAGATCTCTACTATTAGAGATATTCCTCACAGAGTAGGCACCAATGGTGGGATCTAAAATCAAGTGTAAAGTAGATGAGTCATCTATGGAGGGTATCTAATAGGTCACATAGAGGTCCATGCAATCTATAACTTTCTGAGGATGACCGTAGGTCACATGATCGGTGGTGTGAGTCCACCAGGGTAGTGGGGGTTTGTAGAACATCAGGGAATGATACTAGTGTAGTGGGTAGGGATCCATGGATCGTGAATACCCTACCCGCTACATAGATGATTAACGGATGTTCGAGGGACCATCAATGTAGAGATATAGGATTGATTGAGGAGGTCTGCAGGGTAGAAAACATGGTCATGGAGAAGGACGATCAGCATGCAGTGGGAGACGGTTTGTGTTATCATCAACACCACCCCTGAGTAGTCCACCATGACCACAGTGAGCTAGTGGGAAGAGGCTAGCTCATCATTTGGTAGTGTATTCCTATGAAAACAGTTCTCAGGAGATGATTTTAGGTATGATCTGTGTATTATTGGCCATATCATTAGTTCTTATAGATGGATGTATCTGCTACTCTTTACATTCCACACACCTCATTTGAGGCTTGGATATTTTGGCATAGATGTAGGCTTGACCCTTACGTTTAGAGACTCTTATGGGAGGGGATTTATAAATTACACCCTTGTGAAAATTATGTGAGCTTACTATTTGGGGAGAGGGATTTAGTTTTGATCTACTCGTAGCGGTTCCAAGGCCTTAAGATGACATCTTGGGTATGTAAAATTTATCCATATTTCATTCTCATATTGACTATCAAAAGAGTGGAGTTGGGCGTATCAGTGTGGATCAAACCATTTTTCCATTACTGGTGAGAAGGGTGCTCCTATGGCACCGGTTAGACTTTCTCAGGGGAGGGTTTAGCCAATTACACACCCTCTAGCTATCCTCATTCTTGGTGCATTGGACAAGAGTAGTCCAATATTTCCTATAGTGGTGGACGAGTACAAAGATGTATTCCTAGATGATTTTATATGGCTATATATTTGTAGGGATTTAGACTAATACATTGACATGTACCCTGGGATTTCACTGATACCTACACTAACATATCATATATCTCCAACACAGCTTTGAGATTTTAGAGCACAACTGGAGGACCTGGATGAGAAGGGCATCGTGAGGCCCAACATTTCACCATGGCAAGCCCTGGTGATATTCTCTAAAAAATATGACCATAACATGAGGCGATGTTTAGACTATCGGCGTGTGAACTAGGTGACCGAGGAGAACAAGTATCCATTGATGAGGATTGATTACCTCTTTCATCAGCTGAAGGGAGTGGGGGTAGTTCTCAAAGATAGAACTCAGATTAGGTAGTCACCAGTTTTGGGTAGTGTATGAGGATGTATTCAATACAGCTTTCAGATGCCGGTATGGCCACTATGTGTTCTTGGTGATGCCCATTGACATGAACAATAAAATTGAAGTGTTAATGGGGATCATGAACAAGATCATCTGGCCTTACCCTGATCATATCATGGTGGTATTCATTGATGACATATTTGTGTACTTGGCGTTAGAGGAGAAGCACACTACACACCAATGGATAGTCCAGGTGTAACGCCTTGAACCCAGAATCCCTTAGTGGGTGCATTATTACATACCATTGGCCTGATCATAAAAGATCACGTCTCGAAAGACCGATTATTTTAGTAGCCTTGGAATTAGTAGATAAATTCATAAAGATTACATTACATCATAAAATGAAGAAAACTACAACAACAGTTTTTCTATAGACAACACTGATATCCCATAGACTATCTCCTCACGTCAGTCATAATACACTCCTTTTCAACCGAAGAAAAATATAACATAGAAATGGGTGATCCCAGATGCTAAGTAAGGATAACAATATAGGGGAAGCTTTCATAAATAAGCATAAATATTTAAGGTAATATTTAATACTAAAACAAAATCCTTTTCAACATAAAATGTATCATAATATGGAAAATATAAATAAAAATAATGTCATTTACTTACTCACATGGATCATATACTAGTTGAATAATCACATGCAATATCAATAGCCACATTCATAATTAAGGAATGCATAATTTCGAACATTCATAACCACATAATGAAGGACTCGTGGAAGGACTAAAAATATGATTTTGTCAAAGCCTTGTTCCAAAACACTAGTTTTTATCATGAGACATACAGATGCATCATAGAGAAATTGTGGGCTCCACCAATCAACTACAATGTCCAATTCATTCTTCATAGGAAAAGAATTAAGCATAACATAAACATTCAAATTAAAACTATGATACGAAATGTAATTAATTTATCCATAAACCATGAATGGTGTAAAAATAACACATTTATAGTCAAACATATCACAAAACATTCAATACAATATGGAAGTTTTGTATCATAATAAATCAACTTCAAATAAGCTTAAAATTCATCAAAGGGTGTTGACATAGATTAAATCAAAACCATTTTTTAGAGAAATATCTCTTTCTGTTTTGAAATTATTTAAGAGTCACATAATTATAAAGAAAAAATTTATTTTGAAAATATTATTTTATGTTTGTAAGGTAATCTTTGATGATGTTATAAAAGAGTAAAATAGCCACACACGCCGTATAAGTTAATAAAACATTTTACCTTAATCTTGTCGAAAAGGTCATAAGGTTCCTTGTTTGGAATATGACGGAATGATTCCTTCAAAACATATAAGGTAAAATAAGGGTATAAATGACTTTAACCTATTGTCTCGTAAATAGTAAAAATGTTTAGAAATGAATTTTAAGAAACATGGATGTGGATGATATAGAGGTCCCAGTAGATAATTACGTATAAACAACCTCCGATAATGAAGAGATTGTAGTATTAACACTTACCATGTACTTTTCCTTCGTCTAGGGTAGGGTAACCTCTAGTATAATGGTGAAATAATTGTTTTTAAATTATACATGAACCATATACATTAATATGAAATCATATATGATCTTTTAACATAGATTTGTTAATAATATCTTAGTATTATCGTTTTTTTTGGTGTTAACAGATTCGTTTTCATTTATATTCTTTGATAGGTGAGTCGTATTTGTTATGGATGGGATGAATCCTACTCATATCCAGAATGATATCAAGTCTCTAAAAATTATTTTTAATCATATAATAAAAATTAGTCATGAATGGATATGATGGGGAATGAATCTCATTGCGTCCGCGGATACGGTAATCCATACGTACGCATGAGAGACAATTTCATTCTTTTGATATTAAAATAATATATAATAGGAAGGTATATCATATATAAAGAATCATTATCATGTCATATATATTATTTACATAGTTTACAGATAATTATTATACCCATACAAATAATAATGTTTTGAATAACAATTACACCACAATCTGGATACGGTATGTCGTACGTACACATGTATGGTGAAATGTCATTAAAATGATGAATAGAATAATGAATTTGTTTGTAACATATTTATAATAACTTCACAATATATTGAATATTCTACAGTAATTATTTTATAATTTAAACAACAACAAAAAAGAAGTGGAAGATGAATAGAACTTGAAAGAGGTGATAAAATATTTACCTCTTCTTCGAGTTCTTACTTTTGATATGATCAAAAGGGCTCAAAAGGTCAGATTTATGACTAAATTAAGGCCTCTAGGATTAAGGGAGGATAGTTGAGAGGGTATTTGGATAGAGTTTGTCCGAGCCAAATGTCTTTGAAGGTGCGAATTAGAAAGATGGGCGAGTTACCTTTTATAAGAGGGGTGAGGGGCACCTTAGGATATGCTAGAAATATTATTTTATAATAAAATAATTTTTTGTTTCTAATGGATCCAAAATGAATTATTTAAAGGATATGGTGGGTATGGGTCCAAAAACACTCAACCAATTTGGTTAAAATAGGTTTTGGTCACTATATTAATCTATCTTTTAGATTTAACTCTTAGTTAAATAGTTTGACATTTACCGTGTCTCTTGGTATTTTTATATTATATGGCTAAAAAACATACTATATAATTCCTAGAAAACCCCAAGTGGTTCATTAATGATTAAAATATCATTATATAAGACGTTTTTTTGAGCCTTATACTTTTAGGTATAGAATATCAATTAATAATATAATATTTGTTTTAAAAACTATTTTATGTCAATTTTGACACTATTTTATATTTTGTTTTTTCTAAATTTATAACAGCATTATTACTTAGAAAAAAATCATCTTACTAATCCTAATATGTCATATTAACCTATAAAATTAGTGTAATTAATAAAAATTTTCAAATTACATTTACTTGGTTATTTATTATAACAATTATTTTAATATTTAATTAATTAAGTAATTACTGCATCATTATTGTGTCATAAATAAATTAAATTATTTAACATCTAAACAATAAAAATAAAATACCATTATATATTATATCCTTTTATCATTATAATGAATATTTATAGTCAAATTTTTATTATGTGTAACCCTATAGTAAAAATGTTTTAGTTATTAAACTTTGATTTTAACTCTTTTAACTCTTCTTTTATTAAATAACAATAAATGTCCTAATCTAAACCATGTGGACCAAAGAGGTTCATATTTTATTCCTAAGGTTGTTTTTGGTCAAATAATACTTATCTAATATAATTAGGACATGTTCTAGGGTAATAATATTATCATCTTTACCCTTAATTACCCTATTTACTTTTAACCGTGGTAAATAAATGTAACAAGTTACTATTCACCAAAAATTATTTTTATCTTATTGAACCACATTTTTCAAAGTGATTTCAACCATTTCTCTTTGATTCTTGATATTCCACTCATAGAATCAGTAAAAATATGTTTTCTGTGAGTTTGCAAATTCTCCTATGAGGTGGGAAAAAGACGGTGAAAAGTTTAATAAAAATTTTATATATCTAAAATGATTATAAACTGACTCAAATTAATTACATTGAACTCATATAGGTATTATGTATCATTTTTGACATAAATTAAATTTAAATAAAATAAATAACTATTTAAATAAAAATTCAGTTTTAAACTATAACTTAGTGTTTTTCACTATTAATAAAAAATTGAATGTTTTCATAAAAATACCCAAAATTCACCCTAAGCTAATTTTGATATTCCAAATCCAAAAATGAAGTTCATTTTTAAATATAAAGTTTATAAAATATCAAAAAGTGGGTATTAATAATCATATCATATAGTTTGATTGGTTGTGGTGTGTTAGAACATGAAGTTGTGTACAACACACATAACTTTATTATTCAAAGAGAAGCGTACCGTGGAAGCATGGAATGTAACATTATCCTATCCTTCAAATAATTTCATCCTCAAAATTTATAGAGTATTACCGCATTAAAAGACTTGTCTGGGACTTCATCATAACTTCGTCAGGTTCCCATGTTTCCTCATTCATAATATAATTTCTCCATAGAAATTTTACCAAATGAGTCTTTGGGTTTCTCAACACTTGTTTTATTGTATCAAGAACCTTGACAGGATCTTCACAACAAGATAGATCGGGTTCTAGTTCTAATTCATCATAAGTAAGTACATGCGTTGGGTGTGGTGTAACACCTCGAGATTTTATGAAAAATATTCTTTTTAATTTCATTAATGCCTTGTGTTGTACGCTGCACCAAAAGAAGCTTGCACAACACGCATCCTTGACTTTCGTTGCATTATACGCAAGTGCAACCTTCTGCGATAGCGTGTGTTGTACGCAATACCGAGTTTCTCTAAACAATGATATGATATTAAAATATTATTAAAACTAGCCGTTAGGAATAGTAATAACCACTTTTTCAAATTTTGTAAATTTTATTTTTCAAAATGGACTTAATTTTCAGATTAGTAATATCGAAATTATCTTAGGGTGAAATTTTGGTACATTTTGGATAACTTTCATTTTCTAAAGAATAGTGAAAATTACTAAATTTTAATTAAAAACAACATTTTTAATAGAAATAATTCATAGTGACAAATTATTAATTTGATTGGTTTTAAAGAATATTTAGAATATATTTTTACAATTTAATACAATTTTGGTCATTGGATGTAATTTCACATTTAAACCAGACATAAACAAATGTCAATCTTTTGATAGTTATTATCTCTTAAGAACACGCTATTTGTTTTGATGACGAGAATTAATTTTTAAATTAATTCATGCAACTTATATGTTTTTCATTTGATAAAATACACATCATTTTTGAATTCATAATATCAAATATAGCTTAGGCATAATTTTTTGTATTTTTCTGGAAACTTTCATTTTTTGATGAATAGTGAAACCACTAAGTGGTAGTTAAAAAAAACTGAATTTTTCATAAAACTTCATTTTACCGCTTCTGTGACTGGAATTTCAAAAATCCGGGAGACACGGTTGATGTTAGTAAGTAAAATGTGGTTCAATGAGATGAAAATAAATTTTTGTGAATAGTAAATTTTTACTTTTTTTACCACGGTTAAAAGTAAATAGGGTAATAAAGGGTAAAAATGATATTATTATTACTCTAACACAAGTCCTAATTCTATTAGATAAGTAAAAATCGACCAAAAACAACCTTAGGAATAAAGGATGACCATTTAGGCCCACTTGGATTAGATTTGGGCATTTATTATTATTTAATTCGAAGAAGAGTTAAAAGAGTTAAAATCAAAGTTTATTTACTACAAAATTTTTAATATAGGGTTATACATAAGATAAATTAGATTGTAAATATTCATTAGAAATATAATAAGATTTCATACATAATGATATTTTATTTATAATTTTTAGACATTAAATAAATTAATTTATTTATGAAACAATGATGATGCAGTAATTACCATAATAGTAAACAAATTAGAATAATTGATATTATAAATACCCAAATAAATATAATTTGAGACTTTTTATGAATTCCACTAATTTTATAGGTTAATATGACATGTTATTATTGATTTAATTATCTTTGTTTGAACTAATCAATCTGTTACGATTTTTACAAAAATCAATTACATAATAGTGTCAAAATTGACATAAAATAGTTTTTAAAAAAATATTATATTAGTAATTGTTATTTTGTTCCTAAAAATCTAAGGTTCGGCCAAATGACTTAGATAAGGTTTTATATATTAATAATAAACAACGTGGGGTTCTTTTGGCTGCTTATAGTATGTTTATTAACCTTATAGTATAAGAACACAAGAAGACACGGTAAAAGTAAAATTATTTTACTTAATGTTAAATCTAAATGATAAGGTTAAAATAGGAACTTAAACTTGTATAAATTCTATTTTATGAGAGGATTTAGACCCATACCCACCTTATCTTAGATATAAATCAATTTGGAGATATTTAAAACCGAATTTGTCTTTATAATAAAATAATATTTGTAGTTTTTTCAAAGGAGCCTCTCTCCTCCCTTATAAAAGGGTACCTCCTCCCTCTCTCTTCCTCACAACACATTGAGCCTTCAAGCTCGGCCAACCTCTGCCCAATTCTCTCCTCCACTTCCCTAGAAACATCCCAGAGGTTATGGTCTTCCTAAAAGACCAATTTTAGTGCCCTAAGAGGAGGACTCAAAGAGGAGCTTCAAAGAAGAGGTAATTTCTGTTACCGATTCTTTCATATTTATTTCTTATTCCACTTCTTCTTCTTTAGTTGTTTCATTATGAAGTAATATCATCACTATCAATAATATACAAATATGTTATTATAAGTATGAAACAACCTTATTTCACCATCTATCCATCCTACGAAAAAAGAAATCACCGCACGTGCGTACGTACGGAATACCGTCTCCACTCCATGGTGTAATCTATTTTCCACCACCACCTTACTTGGATGGGTATAATGGTGTAAATAATTACTATATATGACTATTATAAAGTGATATTTATTTTGAAATAGTATACATACACTCCAATACAATTCCACAATCATAGAAATGATATCATCACTCGTGCGTACGTACGGAATACCGTCTCCACGATGTGATGCGACCCGTTCTACATGATCTTCATTGCATAATGATTATATAAATTAATTGAATGAATTAATATGATATATATTACACTAGTATAATTCTGGAAATGAGGTATCTATAACCTAAAGAGAAGAATAAGAATTTATTCGACAAAACATGCATAAGAACAAAAAGTAATAAACACCCAAATAACAAGAAGTAATGAAATATTACTAATAAGAAGCTAAGAATATGACCATATATGATATCATAACAATATGTATGATTCTGGAATAAGTCAATAAAATTATTTAAATCATTATACTGTAGGTACAGACAATTTCGAAGCAAATCGGACCTAAGGTAAGGGAAAATATCACAATCTCATTTTTATCTCAGATTGTTTATACCTTGAAATTTACTGGGGTGTATATTATCATCCACATCCATGTTTCCTCAATATGTAACATTATTTCCATCCACCTACAATTGTTTAAATCAATGATTAACCTTCAGTGAGTTTTTAGTAATGGATATGAAAGGAATCTTTATTCATTTTTCGTACGTGATACTTTTTACTATTCCGAAAAAAGGACTAGAAGAATGTTTTTAAACTTATACGGAATGAATGGATTTTTAAAAAATTATTTCCAAGAATCTTCCTTTACAAGTTTTCAATTTTATTTTTAAACAACTTCTTTTATTTTTGAATTTTATGACATGTTAAGAAATTAAAAGTGTTTTTAAAGTAGAAATGATATTTTCCTCAATAATGGAGTTCAAGTGTTTTATCAAAATTATTTTCCATCTAAGATAATATAGGGTTCTGTTTCTATCCCTGTTATTATATTGATTTGATTATGTTGTGGTGGAGTTATTTTTATGAATTCCTTTATCTTATATGAATTGTTTTATGATGACATGATGTTTAAGAATCCCATTTTTATTACATGGGTTATGCAATGATGTAGATTTATGATTTTGTTGCACACATAAGAATGGTATCATTATGAGATGGGTGGTACCTATATCTCCCTCCAATGCATTAGGTAAATATTTTATATCTCATGAGATAGTCATGGCTGGAATGGTAGGTTATACCAGTTCAGTGAAATAGGACTGAAATGAGGAGTGAACTCGGTTCATAAATGGACTTTGTCCACTAAGATAGTCTAGGAAATGAGTCTTGAATAAAAAGAAATTATTCTCTATGATTATTTGTGTATGACAAAAAGTTTCATGTTTTATGTTATGATTATTGGGAATAAATTTCACTACTATGATTTATCCCATGTTATGATATTTTGATCTCTTTATCAGGTTAAGATTTCCAAAATGTTATGTTCTTATGAATATGATGTGATTGATATTTCTTTTGTTTACCCTTACTGAGCATTTGAGCTCACCCTTTTATGTTTTCTTTTCCCCAGTATATAATGAAAGGTTTTAGGTATAAAAAAAGGAAGATCTTTATGGGAGATGTTGAAGATCTTTCACCATGATTAGAAGATTATATTCTGAGTTTCCAAAGACACTAAACTATTACGGTCCTTGTGTGTGTGTTTTTGTTATATGATAAGTATTCTGCAAAAGTAATGTAATGCCAATGTACGTTAACCTTAGGGTCTCTACAGTTAGTATCAGAGGAAAGGTTTAGTCAACCTTTGGAAACTAGTATGCGAGAACTTTAGTGAGATCCCTATAGATATCTCTAAGGTATGTATAGGGATGTCCATAAGGTTAAGTATAAGTATAGGTTATAGATCTAGAATTATGGTAACCTAAATTGTTAGATATTGAAGGTACTCCCCCTTTATTATGTTGTTTTCCCTAGCATGATTTTTACCTCTCACACTATTCTTTTTCGGTTTTAGACGATGGATGGAACCCGATGGAACCGTGTTGATCAATCTAATGGACAATGCAATGATTGTCCTCCTGAACAAACAAATGTTATGGGAGATGGAGTGAAAAATCTTATTTCTATACTTACACAAGATATGAATCATTCTGTACTTCGAAATGAGCAGATAAGGGAACAATTTTCTATTGAGTCCTTCATGAGGCAACGTCTACCTTCTTTCAATCGGTCTTCTGCTCCACTTGTTGCTGAACAATGGATCAGTACTACTGAAAAGATATTTTCAGTTCATCAATGTTCTGAACATGATAAAGTCATCTTAGCAGTGTATCGTTTGGAAGGTGATGCTTATCAATGGTGGAATCTTATCAAGAATACGAGGCCAAGAGATGAAATTGAGTCTATGGAATGGGACGAGTTCAAGAACTTATTTTTCAATAAGTACTTCCCTCGTATTCTTCGAACAATGTTGGAGAAAGAGTTTCTTGAACTAAAGCAAAAGGATGATGAATCTGTTGGAATATACGAAGCGAATTTTACAAGGCTTACAATGTATGCATTTGGATTTTTCATCCAACCTGAAAGTAAAGTTGATCGATTCTTCAGTGCCTTAAAACCAAATCTTCGAAGGGCATTAGCTATAAGAGACTTTAGTATCTATGAAGAAATTGTTCGTTGTGCTATCAAGGTAGAAATGGAAGTTGGTGTTACTTATCCATCTCATAGTTTAGACAAGAAACGAAAGATGGAGTTCAAGGAGAAATCTCAGAATAATGGTGAAAAGAATATGAATGTTTCCTTATGCTCAAAGTGTGGAAAGAAGCATGGTGGAGATTGTCTTAAAGGGACTACAAAATGTTTTAAGTGTGGAAAAGAAGGTCATCGAGTAGCTGAGTATCGATGTAATGTAAAAAGGGTTTCTAATGATGTGAATAAAGAAAATACTATAGAGAACGCACCACCAACACTTCAATGCTTAAAGTCCAAGGAAATGGGGCATTATCCAAATAAATGCCCTAATCCAAGGGTTAGTGATGATCGACATGAGCAACCACTTAAGGCAAAGGAAAAAAGGGAAGTCACATGCGATCACTATTGGCGATGTTGAATATGACAACGATGTGGTGGAATGATAAAGTGTTTATGTAATTGGATTTCAAAATAATGTTGTATATAGTATCGTGGAATATTGGAATATTTATGTATTGGTCTACTGTGGTTTTCAATGGTACCTGTAACCATAGAATGTGATTGAGATATTATTTGGAAAAAAAGATGATATGCGCATAATGAATGGAAAACGAGAAAATGAAATGTTTGACCGTATTCATGAGCTCATGACTGATATAAGGAGAAGGTTATATCATGGTTTCAGTATATAGAATTTTTGGATTTTGGTATGTGGAAAGAGTTAACTTTTGACTGCATTCATGTTTTCACTATGGTTAAATTAATGGGTATTCATTCTTCAAGAGAATACATGATTAAGGTATTCACATGTTTGTAATTTGACCAACATGATATATCTTATAATATATGGGGGATAAATGATGGTATTCACGTGATTGTTATTAGACATTTCAAGTAATCGTTTTCTTTATACTATGAGATTGGACCGAAGTATTTTAGATAAGACAAAAGATTGGAATGGATTATGTTGGACATATGTTAGGATAGAACTATTTTTCGATATTATTTATGGGATATTATAGTAATATAGCTTTAGAAAAAGTACAACCTGCAGGACGGGTGACAGCTCATCGCGTCGGACAAGGCTGTGGGAATCGAACCCACAACTGAAGTGTGACTGGCCTTTATCATCTACCACTGGCCTACAAGAAGTCCCTGGTTAGTAGAAACTAGTTTTATTTTATTACGCGGTATGATATATGAAGTATAAGTTCATTTTTGGAATCATATAAGATTATCCTCACCATAGATAGACTTATGTATATTTGATAAATTTTGCTAACATTTTGTTTGAAACAGATGGAATGAACCATCATTCTATCACATGATCTATTAAAACTTCATGAATAAAAAATTCAAATTCATTTCTTAAGAGATGATGTGGAAATTGTTCAAAGCATGAACAACAGTGAAACTGCACCAAAATCATGTTAGTATTTCTTTTTATTCATAAACTTTAGGGAAATGATCTTGAAAACCAAAAAATGTTGTCCTAGTGCTCTTATATCTGATAAATCAGATGGTACCTTAGATCGTCACAAATTTATGGCTTTGTGATTGCTGGATTTTCCATAGCCATGTTCTATACCACTCGCCATCAGAACATGATGGTTAGATTTCATTTCCATATCCATATTTTCACCTATATAGAAACCCAGTGATTAGTTTATTTGGGTAACCGTTACATTTCATAATTTTGTTTTTAAATATTGGTTTTGGTATTCCTTTTTATAATGTGGGTTTCTATTAAAGAAACTTTCGAATAGTAAACCATTTATAACCCCGACTAATTTCGAGGGAGAAATTCATTTTAAGGGTGGTAGAATGTAACACCCTGAGATTTTATGAAAAATGTTCTTTTTAATTTCCTTGATGTCTTGTGTTGTACGCTACACCAAAAGAAGCTTTCACAACACGCACACTTGACTTTCTTTGCATTACATGCAAGCGCGATCTTCCGCGATAGCGTGTGTTGTACGCAATACCGAGTATTGATAAACAATTATATGCTATTAAAATATTATTAAAACTAGCCGTTATGAATATTAATAACCACTTATTGAAATTTTGTAAATTTTATTTTTCAAAATAGAATTCATTTTTGGATTAGTAATATTGAAATTAGCTTAGGGTGAAAGTTTGGTACTTTTCGGATAACTTTCATTTTCTGATAAATAGTGAAAATTACTAAATTTTAATTAAAAACAACCTTTTCAATCAAAATAATTAATAGTGATAAATTATTAATTTGAGGGGTTTTAAAAAATATTTATAATATATTTTTACAATATAATACAATGTTGGTCATTGGATGTAATTTCACATTTAAACCAGACATAAACAAATGTCAATCTTTTGATAGTTATTATCTCTTAAGAACACGCTATTTGTTTTGAAGACGGGAATTAATTTTTAAATTAATTAATGCAACTGATATGTTTTGAATTTGATAAAATAGTCATAATTTTTGAATTCATAATATCAAATATAGCTTAGGCCTAATTTTTGGTATTTTTCTGGAAAGATTCATTTGTTGATGAATAGTGAAACCACTAAGTGGTAGTTAAAAAAAATGAATTTTTCATAAAACATAATTTTGCTGCTTCTATGAGTGGAATTTCAAAAATCTGAGAGACACGGTTTATGTTAGTAATTAAAATTTGGTTCAATGAGATGAAAATAATTTTTCTTCAATAGTATCTTTTTACTTTTTTTTAACACGGTTAAAATTAAATAGGGTAATTAAGGGTAAAAATGATATTATTATTACTCTAACACATGTCCTAATTCTATTGGATAAGTATAATTCGACCAAAAACAACCTTAGTAATAAAATATGACCATATAGGCCTACTTGGATTAGATTAGGATATTTATTATTATTTAATTCAAAGAAGAGTTAAAAGAGTTAAAATCAATGTTTATTTATTACAACATTTTTAATATAGGGTTATACATAAGATCAATTCGATTGTAAATATTAATTAGAAATATAATAAGATTTCCTACATAATTATATTTTATTTATAATTTTTAGACATTAAATAAATTTATTTATTAACGACACAATGATGATGCAGTAATTACCATAATATTCAAAAATTAGAATATGAGATATTATAAATACCCAAATAAATATAATTTGAGACTTATTATGAATTCCACTAATTTAATAGGTTAATATGACATTTTATTATTGATTTAATTAGATTTTTTCTAACTAATCATTATGTTATGATTTTCACAAAAATCAATTACTAAATAGTGTCAAAATTGACATAAAATAGTTTTTAAAACAAATATTATATTAGTAATTGTTATTTTATTCCTAAAAATCTAAGGATCGGCCAAATGACTTAGATAAGGTTATATATATTAATATTAAACATACTGGGGTTTTTTTGGCTGCTTATAGTAAGTTTATTAACCTTATAGTATAAGAACACAAGAAGACACGGTAAAAGTAAAATTATTTTACTTAATGTCCAATCTAAATGATAAGGTTACAATAGGAACCAAAACTTTTCTAAATTCTATTGGATGAGAGGATTTCGACCAATCCCCACATTATCTTAGAAATAAATCAATTTGGAGATATTTATAACCGAATTTGTCTTTATAATAAAATAATATATTTAGTTTTTCCAAAGGAGCCCCTCTCCTCCCTTATAAAAGGGCACCTCCTCCCTCTCTTCCTCACAACACATTGAGCCTTAAAGCTCGCCCAACCTCTGCCAAATTCTCTCCTACACTTCTCTAGAAACATCCTAGAGGTTTTGGTCTTCCTCAAAGTCCAATTTTAGTTCCCTAAGAGGTGGTCTCAAAGAGGCGCTTCAAATAAAAGGTAATTTCCGTTACTGATTCTCCCATCTTTATTTCTTCTTCCACTTCTTCTTCTTTAGTTGTTTCATTATGAAGTAATAACATCAGTATCAATAAAATACTGATATGTTATTATAAGTATGAAACAACCCTATTTCACCATCTATCCATCCTACTAAAAAAGAAATCACTGCACGTGCATACGTACGAAATACTGTCTCCACGCCGTGGTGTAATATATTTTCCACCACCACGTTACTTGGATGGGTATAATGGTGTAAATAATGACTATATATGATTATTATAAAGTGATATTGATTCTGAAATAGTATACATACACTCCAATACAATTCCACAATCATAGGAATGATATCATCACTCCTGCGTACGTACGGAATACCGTCTCCACAATGTGATGCGACTCGTTCTACATGATCTTCATTACATAATGATTATATAAATGAATTGAATAAATTAATATGATATATATTACACTAATAAAATTCTGGAAATGATGTATTTATAACCTAAAGAGAATAATAAGAATTTATTCGAAAAAACATGCATAAGAACAAAAAGTAATAAACACCCGAATAACAAGTAATAATGAAATATTACTAATAAGAAGCTAAGAATATGACCATATATGATATCATAACAATAAGTATGATTCTGGAATAAGTCAATAACATTATTTGAATCATTATACAGGATGTTCGGACACTTACGAAGCAAATCAGACCTAAGGTAAGGGAAAATATCACAATCCCATTTTTATCTGAGATTGTTTATACCTTGAAATTTACTAGGATGTATTTTATCATCCACATCCATGTTTCCTCAATATGTAACATTATTTACATCCACCTACAATTGTTTAAATAAATGTTTACCCATCATTGAGTTATTAGTAAAGGATATGAAAGAAATCTTTTTTCGTTTTTCATACGAGGTACTTTTATACTATTCCGACAAAAGGAAGAGAAGAATGTTTTTTTAACTTATACGGAATGAATGGATTATTAAAACATTATTTCCAAGAAGATTCCCTTAGAATTGTTCTAGATTATTTTTAAACAACATATTTTATTTTTGAATTGTATGACATATTAAGAATTGAAAAGTGTTTTTGAAGTAGAAAGGATATTTTCTTCAAGAATGGAGTTCAAGTGTTTTATCAAAATTATTTTACATCTAAGATAATATAGGGTTCTGTCTCAATTCCAATTATTATATTGATTTGATTATGTTGTGATGGATTTATTTTTATGAATTCCTTTATCTTATATGAATTGTTCTATGATGTCATGATGTTTAAGAATCCCATTTTTATTATAAGGGTTATGCAATGATGTATGATTTATGATTTTGTGTCACACATAAGAATGGTATCGTTATGAGATGGATGGGACCTATATCTCCCTCCAATGCATTGGGTAAATATTTTATATCTCATGAGATAGACATGGCTGGAACTGTAGGTTATACTGGTTCAGTGAAATAGGACTGAAACGAGGAGTGAACTCGGTTCAGAAATGGACTTTGTCCACTAAGATAGTCTTGGCAATGAGTCTTGTCTAACAAGAAATGACTCTCTATGATAATGTGTGTATGCGAAAAAGTTTCATGTTTTAAGTTATGATTATTGGTATTACATTACACTACTATGATTTATCCCATGTTATGATATTTTGATCTATTTTGCAGGTTAAGATTTTCAAAATGTTATGTTCTTATGAATATGATGTGATTGATATTTCTTTTATTTACCCTTACTGAGCATTTGATCTCACCCTTTTATGTTTTCTTTTTCCTAGGATATAAAGAAAGGTTTTAGGTATAAAAAAATGAAGATCTTTATGGGAGATGTTGAAGATCTTTCACCATGATTAGAAGATTATATTCCAAGTTTCCAAAGACACTAAACTATTACGGTCCTTGCGTGTGTGTTTTTGTTATTTACTAAGTATTCCACAAAAGTAATGTAATATTAATGTATGTTAAGCTTAGGGTCTCTACATCTAGAATTTATTTTCCTTATAGTGATACAAGGAATACATCGCGATCTTTGGAGAGACATGGTGGCATTGCCATACGGTAAGCTACAACCCCAATTCATTCTAGAATTTTGAACTGTCTGATGTACATGAGACTCAATTTTCCCTTCTTACCGAAACTCATAACACCCTTCCATGGAGATACCTTTATGAAAACATGAACTTCTACCTGAAATTTCAAATCCTTCCATCGATTATCAACATAGCTCTTCTGCCTACTTTGAGCTGCTTTGATGTGGTTTTGGATTACCTTTACCTTTTCCATCATTTCATCCACCAGTTCTGGACCTACGAGTTTTCTTTTACCAAAATCATCCCGATAGGTTGGTGTGTGACATCTCTTTCCATATTATGCTTGACATGGTTCCATCTGAATACTTGAATGGAAGATGTTGTTATAGGAAAATTCTACCAGAGGTAAATATTGGTCCCACATACCTTGAAAGTCAATTGTGCATGATCTCAATATGTCTTCAAAGGTTTGAATATTTCATTCTGATTGTCCATCATTTTAAGGGTGGTAGGAAATCCTCAAATGATGATCAGTATCCAGAAGTTTCAAAAAAAATTTCCATAATCTTGATATAAAACATGGATCACGATTAGAAACAATCGATAGTGGTACTCCATGAAGTATTAGAACTTCATTAATATATAGCCTAGTTAGACATTCAAGTGGAATATCTTCTCATATAGTAATAAAATGTGTTGACTTGGTAAGATGATCAACAATGTCCCATATTTCATAGTTCTTTCTAGTAGTCATTGATAGTTCCATGACAAAGACCATCGTAATATTATCCCATTTCCACTCAGGTATGTGAAGAGGTTTCATCACTCCTCTAGCCAGTTTCTTTCTAGCTTTCAGCTATGGACAAACCATACATCGTGACACAAAATCAACAATCTCCCTCTTCACATTGTCCCACCAAAAATGTTACCTCAAATCTCTAAACATCTTACTCCTACCAGGTTGTATAGAGATATTGGAACTATGATCATCATCCAACTATTACCATTTTATATCAGGTATATGAGGAACACAATGTCTCTTCCCCAGTTTCAAAATTCCATCTTCATACACAAATTCACTCAATATGACATCATTCACATCATTAATAATATTTTTAAACTCTTCATCACCGGTCTGAGGACTCTTTATCCTTTCTAGTAAATATGGTTTGGCAACTATTTGAAAAATCATTAATATTTCACCTTCCATGGTTATTCCCATATCCATCTTTACTAGATCCATTTATATAGGATCCTTTCCAACTCTCATCTTGTTCAAAACTCCATGATCTTTTCTTCTCAAATCATATTCCACCTTTTTTGCCTTCCATGGGTGGTTCTGTATCATGAAATCATAATCCATGAGTAGTTCAATCCATCTCAATTTCCTCATGTTGAGTTCTTTATTGGAGAAAATATATTTCAAACTGTTTTGATGGGTATATATCTGACATTTTTCACCATAGAGACAATGTCTCCAAATCGTCAGAGTAAAGATTATTATAGCTAACTCAAGATCATGAGTAGGATATTATTTCTCATGATTTTTTTGCTATCGTGATGCATTGGCAATAACCCTATCATACTACATAAGGACCCAACCATGACCTTTCATTGAAGCATCATTATAAATAACAAACCCATTATTCCTGGATTGTAGATTCAAGATAGGAGAAATGAATAATCTTCACTTTAGTTCATCAAAATATTCTTCGCACTCTTTTCTCCATGTATATCTCACACCTTTACGTGTGATTATTGTTAATGGGTTTTCCAATTAGGCAAAATTTTGGATGAAATGCCAATAATAATCTACTAAACAAATTAAACTACGTACCTCAGTTATACTCAATAGGGCTGGCCATTCTTGGATTGCTCTTTTCGTAGAAGGATCAATGGAGATTCCATCTTTAGAGTCGATTTGGCCAAGAAAATAAATCTCCTGAAGCCAGAATTTACACTTGCTAAACGTCCCATATAATCAATGTCATCTATGAGACTTCAAGATAATGCGCAAGTGATTTTCATTATCTTCGTAGATTTTGGAGTATACCAAGATATAAACAATAAATACCATTACAAAATAATCGAGATATTCCTTGAAAACACTATTCATTAGATCCATGAAGACAAAGGGTGCGCTAGTCAATCCAAAAGGCATTACTGTAAACTCATAATGCCTGTACCTAGTTTGAAATGCTATTTTTTGAAATGTCATCCTTCTTTACACAAAAATGATGATATCCAGATCGAAGCTCAATCATTAAATAGAATTGAGCTCCATGAAGTTGTTCAAATAAATATTCAATGCGAGGTAGGGGATACTTTTTCTTTATTGTTATAGCATTGATCTCCCTGTAGTCAATGCACAACCTCATATATCCATCTTTTTTCATAACAAAAAAGATAGGGGATACCCATGAAGAAACACTAGTGTGAATAAATCCCTTATTACTCAATTCCTATAGTTGTTTCTTTAGTTACACTAATTCTACAGTGGCCATTCTATAAGGGGTATTCAATATGGGCCTTGAACTAGGAATTAAATCAATGGAAAACACAATTTATCGTTCTGGAGGACGTCCATATAGATCTTCTAGAATCACATCAACATATTCTTTCACAATACGTACATCCTATATTTGAACATTTCATTCCTCTCCCATAGTTATTTCATTATCTTCCTCCCCAATAATTGAATTTAGTTGATATACTTGGGGTGGATCTAGATAAAAATTAAGTGGTGATGATTCTGCTCTAAAGATAAGGTGTTCTTTATCATCGTCATCAAGATTATTACCTCCTTCTTCTTAAAATAAATTTTCACCTTATGGTCTGAATGCCAATCCATACCTAGTGTTATATCAAATTCCATCATGGGAATGACGATGAGATCAGCAGATAAAGAACATTTATATTCCCTAATGGGGACTGATTCACAAAACATTGTTGCAATGATACTTCCCTTAAGAGTTTTGACTGACAACTCACTTGTTATATAAAATATGAATTATCTAATTTTTGTTGCAAGCTGGGAATATTTGAAACAAAGTGATGATCTAGAATGAAATAATGAATTTTTTAAACTTGAGGAAACCATTAAATTACCTGCCACTACATCTTTCGGAGCTTCAACCTCAGTAGTTGTGATAGAATAAGCATGGCCTTGATCCCTTGGAATTTTCTGAGATAATTTCCCCTGAATATTAGGAAATTCATTCGCATAATGCCCCATTTCTCTACAATTGTAGCATTCAACATTGGCAACCTCTTTCTTCCCCTTTCAATCACGATCATGGTGGCCTTTTTCACCACAATTTTAAAGGACTCCCATATCATTTTTGGAAAGTACCAGGGATTTTCATCCCACATTTACTGCAGGATGGATATTCAACATTTCCATTCTTCCCCTTATTTCCATTTCTAGAGTGTTTAGCAGATCTCTTCCACACTTACTTTTCTTTAAAGTCATAATACTTAGAGAATTATTTTTCAGTATTGATTGCACATGAGACAATATCTTCGTACGATGAGAAGGATTGTGGGACTAATGCTCGATAGAGAAATGGTTTTAAAACATCAATGAAATGATCAATATTACATCTTGGGTTATGTATATAATCTACTACATGCCTCGCAATCCTTGTAACGTTAGCTTTATAATTTGCGACATTCTCATCCTCCTTTTTCCTCAGACTCAGAAATTGGATTTCCAAATCTACTTGATGGTCATGAGGAATGTTTTTTTATAAGAAAGGCTCCTTAAACTCCATCCATTTCATATTTAAAACTTCATCATCTTATTTTATGTTTTGAATCAATGACCACCATTGATCTGCATCTCCAGTGAGGTGGTAAACATCTATGAAAACGTTTTCCCTTCCACTATTCTCCAAGGAATGAAATATTTTCTCTCAGGAATTTATCCATTTCATAGATACTAATGGATTTGTACTCCCATTTAATGTTGGTGGTTTTTTCCACATTAAGTGGTCTAACATTGATCATCCACGTTGTGAATCAGGGTGCACCATACGGGTAAGGTTATTATTCATAACCTGAGTGAGTTTTCCCAGTATAGTGATAAGCTATTCAGCGCCAGTTGTATCACCAGCTCCACTATACTTATCTTTAGCAGGAGGTAAATCCCTACGTGGAGTGCATGCATTGATACAGATTCCATTCCTTCCACTAGGTTCCATTTATAAACAATGACATAAACTAGACAAGTTTATGAATTGAAATATATAATTCTAAACTTGTAAAACACATAACATAAATTAAACAGTTTATGGATATAATCCATAATAAAAAAATATATTTTCATTGAGGACATTTATACTCATAAACCCTTCATAATTGTTTATAAAGAAAATGAAAATTATCCTAAGCATATCCCCCTGGAGTGACGTAACCAAGAGTGCAACAAGTCTCATTGTCGTGCACCAGTTCTCATTCGTGTCTAGATCAAAGTGGTTTTTTTGGCTTTTTCCACTTGGTACATATGTGCCAGAGCCGCCTCTACCTGCTCGTATCTAGACATGGATGTATTTTTGGAAAACTCACAAAATCTCTAATATGCCAAATTCTAGGTAGTTCTTCTATAATAATACCTAATGTTTATCTTATGGTAATGTGCTCTAATCAGAGTTTATCTAAATCTTGAATCCAAGGTTTGTAATAAACATCATCTAACACCTCCTGTAAAATCCTAACCCTAGAATCCGAGAGTGGGTTCATTTTTACCTACCATTTTCATCATCGCAAAAGCTCATGTCTCGAAATATCGATTAGTTTATTAGTATTGTAAGTACTTGATACATTTATAAGGTTTACATTACATCATAAAATGAAAAAAAACAACAAAAAATTGGTTTCCATATAAAAAATTGAGATCCCATAGTCTTTCCATACAGGTCAGTCATAATATACTTCTTCACATCCTTGGAAAAATAAAACATAGAAAAGTGTGAGCTTAGATGCTCAGTAGGGATAACAATATAGTGGAAGCTTTCATAAATAAGACTAAACATTTAATTCAATGTATAAATCTAAAACAAATGACTTTTCAACATAAAATTCATTATAATATGGAAAATAAAAAATCAAAATAATACCATTGACTTACTCACAAGGATATTCTACTAGTCTAATAATCACATGCAATATCAATAGCCACAATCATAATGATGGAATTAATAATTCCAGACATTTATAACCACATAGTCAAGGCGTTATTACTAGACTACAAATATTATTTTGTAAAGACATTGTGACAAGACTCTAGTTTTTATCATGAGACCTACCGATGCATCGAGGAGCTATAGCGGGCTCCACCCATCACTTACAAAGTCCAATGCATTCCTCAAATGAAAAGGTTTAAACATAACATAATCATTCATATTAAAACTAACCTACGAAATGTCAATAATTGATCCATAAATCAGGAATGGTGTAAAAATAACACATCCACATTAAAACATATCACAAAACCTTCTATAAAATATGTTAGTTTTGTATCATAAGAAATCAACTTCAAATAAGCTTAAAATCCATCAACTGATATTGACATAGATAAAATAAAATTCTTTTTTTAGAGAAATATATCTTTCTATTTTGAAATCGTTTAAGAGTCACATAATTATGAAGAAAACATTAATTTTGAAAATGTTCTTATAAGCTTGTACGGGAAGCATCAATGATGTTATAACGGCAGAAAATAGGCTCACCCGCCGTATAAGATAAAAAAATTCTTACCATAATCTTCTAAAAACGTCATAAGTTACCTTATTTGCAAAATGACGGAAAGATTCCTTTAAAAACATATAAGGTCAAATACGGGCATAAATGACTTTAACCCAATATCTAATATTTAGTAAAAATGTTTTGAAATACATTTTACGAAAATGGATGTGGATGATAAAGAGGACCTAGTAGATAATTACGTATAAAAAACCTCAGATAATGAAGAGATTGTAGAATTAACCCTTGCCATGTACATGTATTTTGTGGTGGGTAGGATAACCCCTAGTATAATGGTGAAATAATATTTATTAAATTATAATGTAATCATATACATTAATATGATATCATATATGATATTTTAAATATTCTTTGTTAATAATATCTTAGTATTATAGTTGTTTTGGGTGTAAACGGATTCGTTTTACTTTATATTATTTGTTATGTGAGTCATATTTTTTATGGATGGGATGTATCTTATTCATATCCATAATTATATAATGTATCTAAACAATATTTTTAATAATCTAATGCAAATTAGTCTTGAATGGATACGATGGGGAATAAATCTCATCACGTTCGTGGAGATGGTAAACTGTACGTACACACTAGTGACAATATCATTTTTTTGATATTAAAATTACATATAATTGGATGTTATATCATATAGAAAGAATAATTATAATGTTATAGTTATTATTTACATCAATTACAAATCATTATTATACCCATACAAATAATAATGTATTGAATAACAATTACACCATGACGTGGAGACGGGATGTCGTACATACGCACGTATGGTGACATGACATTCAAAGGATTGATAGAATAATAAATTTGGGTGTACCATATTTATAATAACATCATTGTATATATAATATAATAGATATTATATTTTATAATGTAAACAAAAAAGAAAAAGTTTGTGGAAGAATAATGGAACATGAAAGAGGTGATGAAATATTTGCCTCTTTTTCAGGTTCTTTCTTTTGATTTGATAAAAATAGCTCCTTTGGATGGATTTATGATAGAAGGATGGCCTCTAGGATGAAGGGTGTACAGTTGAGATGTAGTTTTTGTAGAGTTTGGCCGGACCAAATGCCTTTGAAGGTGTGAATTAGAGAGAAGGGGGAGTTCCCATTTATAAGATGGGTGAGGGGAACCTTAGGAAAATCTAGAAATATTATTTTATAATAAGAAATCATTTTCTATTTCTAATGGCCCTGAAATGAATTATTTAAAGGCTAAGGTGGTGATGGGTCGAAGACCACTCAACCAATAGGTTTTAGACAGGTTCGGGTCACTATATTAACTTTATCTTTTAGATTTAACTTTTAGTTAAATAGTTCAACATTTTCCATGTCCCGTTGTATTTTTATATTATATGGTTAACAAACATACTATATACTTCCAAGAGAACACAAAGTGGTTCATTAATGATACACCTATCATTATATAAGTTCTTTTTCTGAACCATGGATTTTTAGGAATAGAATATCAATTAATAATATAGTATTTATTTTAAAAACTCTTTGATTCCAAATTTCAAACTATTTGGTATTTTGTTTTTTCTAGATTCGTAACAGTATTATTACATGGAAAAAAATTCATATAACCAATCCTAAGATGTCGTATTAATCTATAAAATTAGTGGAATTCATAAAAAGTCTCAAATTATATTTTTTTGTATTTTTATAATATCAATTATTTTAATATTTCATTAAATAAGTAATTACTTCATAATCACTGTGTCATAAATAAATTAAATTATTTAATGTCTAAAAAATAAAAAAAATACCATTTTGTATAAAATCATTTTATCATTCAAATGAATATTTATAGTAAAATTTATCTTATGTATAAACCTATATTAAAAATGATTTACTTACTAAACATTGATTTTAACTCTTTTAACTCTTCTTTGAATTAAATTATAATAAATGACCTAATCTAAACCAAGTGGACCAAAGAGATTCATATTTTATTCCTAAGGTTTTTTTGTCGAATTATACTTATCCAATAGAATTAGGACATGTGTTTGGGTAATAATAATATCATTTTTACCCTAAATTATCCTATTTACTTTTAACCGTAGTAAATAAAAGTAAACATATAGTATTCACGAAAAAATATTTTCATCTTATTGATTTTTTTTATTGATATCAACTGTGTCTCTCGGATTTTTGAAATTCCACTCACAGAAGTGGTAAAATTATGTTTTATATAAATTTGAAAATTCTCCTAGGATGTAGGTAAAAGACGATGAAAAGTTCAATAAAATTATTATATATCTAAAATTATTATAAACTGACTCCAATGAATTAAAATGAACTTTTATAGTTATTATATATCTATTTTGATCCAAAATAAATTTAAATAAAATAAATAATTATTTAAAAAAATATTAGATTTTAAACTATAACTCAGTGTTTTCCACTATTCATCAATAATTGAATGTTTTAAGAAAAATACGAAAAATTAACCCTAAGCTAATTTCGATGTTTCAAATCAAAAAATTAATTCCATTTTGAAAGATAAAATGTATAAACCCTCATGAATTTGGTATTACTATTTATAACGGCTAGTTAGATTGGTTGTGGTCTGTTAGAACTTGAAGTCGCGTACAAGACATGATGTTGTATTATTGAAAGAGAAGCGTACCATGGAAGCTTGGGGTGTTACACCTAGATACACTCCCAGAGAACCATCTTTATTGGAAGCTCCTTAAGTTAATGATCTAGATTCATGAGTTCCACTATCTAGGAGATGTTATATTGGAGGTTGGAGTTGTAGTTGATCCAAAAATGACAGAGGTAGTGCTTTCTTGGGATCCACATAAGAGTATGACTGAGGTGTGGAGTTTCTTCGGATTTTGTGGATACTACTAGAGGTTCATGACCAAATTTTCAAGAGTCAAAGAACCATTAACATCTTTGATATGGAAGTGAAATCCCTTCATGTGGATGGAGAAGATCCAACATAGTTTCTAGGATCTCGGCCAGAGTCTGAAGAGTGCCCCATATTGGGACTACGAGAGGAGGGAATTTTGTATGCAGTTCACTATGATGCATTATAGATAATTCTAGGATGTTTCCTCATGTAAAAGAAAAAATTCATCACCTATGGTTCATGGTAGTTGATAAAACATGAGTAGAACAACATGACATAAGACCAGTAGTTAATAGTAGTGGTCTTTGCATTGAATATGTTGTGGCACTACTTGATGGGTGATCAGTTTAAAGTCTACTCCAATCACCAGAGTCTCAGGCATATCATCTCCCTAAAAATCCAAAACATGAATTAGTGGCGATGTCTGGAGTTCTTATAGGACTATGACTATAATGTAGTATATACTCCTGTGAAGGGGAACATGATGCTAGTTGCGCTCATCATGAGATCTAGTTGTCATCTTCTGTGTGCAACAACAGAGCAAAAAGTCACAATGCAAATATACTACTTAGATGATGATGGAGAATCTTACCTTTAGTGGATGATTGTTCTTCTATATATCTTATAGCAATTTTGGGACCCATATCCTGTGGATGTTGTCTGTGAGGCTTGATGTTATTAGTTATCCTAAAAATGGGCTCCCAATGGATTGTCTATAGATGGACACAATGCCATCCATTTCATAGGATGCACAATAGTACCAGTGGCATTACGAGAGGATATTTTGAGGTAGTTCCATACCTCCGCAATAGAGGTACATCCTGGAGTGGTGAAGATGTACCCGTATATTTGATGTGAGTACTAGTGTCCATGGATGAAGAAATAGGTTGAAGAGTTCATTTCATAGGGCCTGACATGTTAGCAAGTGAAGGCTAAGGATTAGGTTCCAAAAAGCATAGACCAGTCACTTAAAGTACCCGAGTGGAAGTGTGATGGAATATAGATGGAAGTAATGATAGTATTACCACAGATTTCTAAGGGCCATGATTCTATATGGGTGATCATCAACCAACTCACATTATCTACTCACTTACTACCAATTTGAGAGAAAAGATCAATAAAGGGATTGGGACACCTCTATATCCTAGAGATTGTACAAATTCACAGAGTTTATTTGAAGATCATCTCAGTCCATGATACTCACATCACATCCTAGCTGTGTAAGGGATTACATGAGGCATTTAGGGCTCAAATACACTAGAGAACATCGTTTCTTCCACAGACATATGGTCAGATGGAGTGGACCATACAGACCCCGGAGGACATGCTTCATGCTTTCATTCTGGATTCTGTTCAAAGTTGGGAGGACCATAATCCACTGGTGGAGGATTCATACAACAACAGTTATAACTCCATCATTGACATGACACAGTTTGAGGCATTGTATGGTCGACCTTTCAGATAACCTCTATACTAGAAAGAATAAGGGGAGTCAGTACAAATGGGTCCAATGATTGTATGGGCTAACACCGAGAAGATGAAGATCATCTAGGTGTGGATGAGGACTGAATTGATATGGATGAAATAACATGCTGACAGGAGATAGATTCACTTGGAGTTCGAGGAGGGAGTCTATATGTTCATTCGGATCTCAACACAAATGGGATTTCAGATATTTGGCAAAGCCGAAAAGTTAACTCTGAGGTTTATCAGAACATTCCAAATTCTGAGTAGAGTTGGTGAGGTGGAATATCACATATATCTCCCCTCATTTATGTTCCAGTTGAAAAATGATTTTGATGTGTCCAACTTGAGGAGGTATGTTGATGATACATCACACGTCATCCACATGGGAGAGCAGTACATTAATGATGGGGTGATGTTTTTAGTGATCCCAGTGGAGATAGAGGATTGATAGGATCAGTTACTTCATGAATAGTTGATTCCTATGGTGCGTGTTTGGTGGTAGCACATGAATCTCTAGGAGAGAACATTAAAGTGGGATGGTCAGATTCGTTCTCAGTGCCCCAATTTGTTTGTTTAGCCTTGATTTGGATTACGGGAATATGAATCCCTAAGGTTGAGGGTAATTTAATTGTTGGAAATTCAATGTAATTTTTAATAAAATTATATGGGATAAATTTGAAACTAAATTCTCCAAAAAAAACATAATTACGAGTCCAATAGAGAGCAAAATAGAATTATTTTCTTTTTATGATCATTTAATTAAACATGTGAGATGGGTTTTCAAAATTGGTTCTCAGATTAAAAATTTGAGGGCACGGTTAATCATAGAATGATGGGATTCGCCTACAAAACACATAACATCGACCAATGAGGATTGACCAGAAAATATATTTTTCAAAAATTTTGGATAAAATATAAAATAACATAAAACTTTATTTTAAATATTTCTCACCACCATTTAGTTGGGGCACATCAGAATTGTGGTGGAGACTACGCAGAAACAATGAGTCAGATAAATGAATCACAATAGGGAGGATATTAATTGTTCAATGTAAAGACTTGTTAATTGATTCATAATAGATATGTAGTATCATTGATGAAAAGACATAATGATGAAACAACACAACATAAAAAACGTTGTGAAAAAATTCACATTTAATGAGATAACTGGTTGGAGAATCAATGTTGTAATTATTCTAATGGATGGTGAGAAAATTATATCCAACAATGAATGAGAACAAATCGCAAGGGATAATGACACACCTTGAATAATGGGACCAGATAGATAAGAACGCCAATGGCGTTGAATGGAATGTGAATCCCTACAGACAGATCACATCAACAACAAATCTATCCCACGTTGGAGTTCACATTTGATGTTTTGAGTTTCCAATTTATTAATTCTTAAAAAATTAATGCACATTTACCAAAAAATAGGTCAATCTACGGATCACTTGTTCTTGCAGGAGGGAGCTCATTCTCAGTGTTTAGCATCAGAGTTAAATAGTTGATAAAACCTAAATCTTTTTCCCCCATGTTTTAACCACTAACATAGAGGGTGCAGGATGACTCGAACAAGTCCAATACCCCACCACCATTCTGTGTTCTTGAGAATTCATCATGTTCGAACCTCCGAGTTGATACATAATAATTATTGGGGTTATGGAAGGGATTATGACACCCCATGGAGGCCGGAGGCATAGAGAGATTGAATATCGGACCAACGGAGCAGACCTGATGGTCCGTGGAAAATTTTGTTGGCATGACGGGGGTGACTGTCCTCTGCAACAGATGTGGGTGGGTAGTGTTGTGCCATGATGGAACACTGAGGATGATGTTATGGTCATCTCGTGCCACGGTGGTGTAGTAGCAGCTACTTGCACTCAGAACATCAACTTGTGGAGGCATAAAATAGCCAATCGGCCACGTTAGTGTAGTGGCCAGCGTTGTGCGGGCTGCGACATCGTGTTGGCATGCAGGGCGATAGAAAAATCGTGTGGGACCAAACTGGGTGGATGGAAAATTTGACCATGTTGCACATGAACTGAATTCCATCTAGCATCTAAACTCAAATGGATCAGACCCTTGTGCGTGCCAGGGGATGCAAACTGGGATGCTGAGTGACATAGGCATGAATAAGTGGGCCCACTATTGAGGGCTAGGATGGCAAGATAAATCTAGGACTCTAGGTGGCCAGTCTTGGGAATGAAAATAATCCTTCCAGTGTAAGCCGGTCCAGATAAATTCAGGTCTCTTGGTGACACGATGGGTTTTACCCAAGGATAAACCGGACAGGGTCCAACAAGGACTAATTTTCCTGGCCTAATAGTTTAGTTGGACCATGCCATCATAGAACCAATAGCGTCACTTCGGGTCAGAAAAACTAGTTTGGGTTATTTGGGACTCCTAGGTGGGATTGGATAGGTCGATCCGACCAGGTCGGGCTGGGCCTGGACACAATGGACCAGGGCTTACTAAGTCACCCATATCATTCAGACTGGGTGTATGATTGACGAGACATTTGCAGAGTTGGAACTGTCCTGATGAGGTGGTTCATTGGGCATTCCTTATGGAGGCTTTCCTGGATGTTGAAATATGATTAATGGAGTGAGGAGTGTAGTCTCTCAGAGTCAGGCTTGCTATATGCAGAAATCATGCAGTTGGATGGGACTTATAGGCTACTGACAAGAGACTCTGTGTATATCAGCTACATGAAAACCTGTTTGGATTAGCTATAAGAGACCCTATATAGACCATCTACAAGGAACCCTATGTGGATTATCTACAAGAGACCTTGTGTAAATTTTCTTCAATCGAACCTGTGTGGATCATATCTGAGCATCCCTGTGTGGATCAGCTACAAGGGCCATGTGTGGACTAGTTATGATTGCATGTGTGGGAAGCATATTCATGTGATCCTTGTAGACCCAAGGTAGGGATGAGTACCTCAATAGTCCATGGTGTCTAGTTTTACAACTAATAGTATTAATTTATGTACGTTAGATTACTCCTATGTGAGTTGTTTTTCTTTGTGATCTTTCTTTGTGGTTGGCTTTGTGCATTGCTTTGTGGTCTTTCCATGGTGATTTGGGTTACTTATTGAGTATTTTTCTACTCACCCCAACAGGGGCTTCAGCCACATGTCATGTGTCTCATGTAGATGACCGAATACTTGACAGAGGACTTGGTGGCCAAGGAGCTGGTGGTGCCCTGTGACATCAGGTAGGCAAGGCGTACTTATAGGGCTTCTTGCATCCACTCTACACATACCCATCATGAGGGGTTTTCAGTAGAAGGGTTTTCAGAGATCTTGTGTAGTTTTTTGTATTCAGTATATCTTATTTTTGGGTTTGTATTGTATCCCATTGAACCTACAACTTGTACCTATACTCTGTGGGTTTTTAGTGGAATACATGTTTACCTTTCCTATTTAGAGGATGTGGTTGTGTGTGTGTATAGGTACTCAAGAATATGTCTCCTACATGTTTTTTGATGCCTTTGGTGATAGTCTCCAACCCCTGGCCTTTGGGAGGCGGGCTTGGTGGATTCACAACACGGACGCTGAGGTACGGGTCGTGAGAAACATAAAAGTAAAATGTAAAACTGATTACTTATACGATAAGTATATAATTATATTTTTGGAAAATATACGATTCCAATTAAATTATATTTTTTTGATATATTCTATAATTTTTTTATAAATATTTTCATTAAATGTGATGTAACAAATTCTATAAAGGATTTTCTAAAGAAAAATTACTATTTTAATTAAAATAATATATTTTAATATGAAAATATTATATTCCCAAACCAATAAAAACCATCAAACTAACCAAAAAATATTTAAATATTTTTTTAAAAAATTATTTATGAAAATAACTTACATTCACATAATAAATGAAATTATATTAAGGATATTTATTCCTAAACTAATAAAATTAATAATCTTATCTAAATAATATATAATTAGAATAGCTATGGGTATGGTATTTCTTTTTATTTTTTATAAACATGGTTACCAAAGCCAATGTTTTAAAAATAATTACATATAATTACATTCTATAATTACTATTTATGTAAAATCATTAAACAATGAATATCCTTTCATTTTTCTATCTCGATCCCTCCCATGGTGTTCCCAAATTTATAAGTAGCACATTACGGGCATCAAGAAGAAACTTCTCAATTTAAGGATTTTCTCCTTCTAATTTTTAATAGAAGAACTTACATTGTAGTAAGACATTTCAATTACAAGTGTTCTTGTTCTCATTATTTCATAATAATCCCTTAATATCCAAATGATTCACATTTAATGAGATACTACATTTCTCTCTTAGAAATAAATTCCAAGAAACTATATGTATACCTATTATGCTTCCAAAATTATCCCTTTGGTTTCAATAAAATACCATTTGTTTGTGAATACCCATATTTTTTTCATTCAAGGTTATTCACATTGATATAACAATCATAAATTGATTAGGTTAATCCATTTATGAATAACAAATTTCATTCTAATGGGATTGTAATGATGAAATTTTTTATAATTTTATATGATTGATGCAGAACACAAAAAATTAGACATATAAATGGTGTGCCTAAATAGTGCTCCATGAAATTATGTAATGTTTACATATCATGTGATTCCATGTATAGTGTGTGGTTTTTTATCCAAATAACTATTAATTATCATCTATTGTTGCATCACCTTGATTTTATCTTATCATGTTTTGTTTTAGGTTATTGCAACATTCCTACGAAACCATGATTTTATGAAGTCATTTTTTCATGACATGTGTCTCTGTGAGTTTTGTGATGCCTATCACTTTATATATTCAATATATTCCACTTCACATAAATTAATTATTGTTCATCATGTTATTATTTCTTTATTCCCATTTCTAGATTTATATCTCACCCATCCTATTATATGTCCTTAGGTTATCATGTTCAGTATTTATATTTCAAATGATACTAGGATAACATTATAGAGTTTTTGTTGTGAGTGAGTGTCCTCGTCCCAACTAAATTGTGTAATTTTATCAACAATACATATACAATGATTGATTGTTACATTTTTTTGTCTTTTCATAATAGTGTTCATCCTCCTCAGTCCACTATAATTACTGTATTTTCCATAGATTACAAGTCATCTACAAAATTTATAGTTGTTCCCATATAATAATGTCAACCAAGATATACCATGATAGTAATATTAAACATAAGTCCTATGGTATATATACATTATGAAGATATGATATAGATGATGTGTGAAAATCAGGTTTCAGGGATCAGAATCATTGATGCATCTTATCAAGAATTTCTCACTTTGTAACCTTGAGTAGATGAGATCATGAGAACTGAACCACAAACCCGAAGACCAATTTTCTTCAGTGTCATTGGTGGTTCCAATATATGAGCACATATATATGTCTACTGAATTTATAATATTACTAATTAATTTCATTTTATTTTATAGTATGTTGTATGATGAAAACCCGAAAATTTATTTATTAGTGAGGTAGCTTGTGTTGGGTGGACCATTGTTGTTATGAAATTGATTTAATGGGAAAATTAAAATTTCTAGAAGGAAGTTATAACTTGAACCATGTTGATTTGGGTATTAGTACCATAAATAAATCCATGGTCATGGTGGATGAATGTATGTTCATCAAACAGTGTCAACAAATAACTAATAAATAATTAATGCTGACACCACGCTTTCCTCATTAATTAGGATATATAGTTTGATAAAGAGATTATATAACATTGAATTCCTTCATTTAAGGTTGTTGTTTCTAGGACTACATGTCATCTTTATATGATCCATAATGGGTTTCTACTCACCACTTGTAATCAATTAGTTGTTATCATTAACATTATGAAATGTTCATAGAGGTTCACATAGTAATCATATTCAACAATGTGGGAATATTCATATGAAAAAAGATATTGGACTTGTTAGGCCTCACCATGTGGTCTGGTAAATTTTCAATCTTAAACGATGATAGTAAAATAAAGAAACACATGTTATTCATGTTAACAAAATTGTATTGAAATTAATCATTTAAAAAATTCATACGTTAGGAAATGAATACAAAAAATATATATTAATTGATGAATATTGTTTTTATATTCAATGTTTTTTTATATTTTAGACAATAATGAGTTGTTTTAAGGGATCTAATTTATCATATTTTTTTATTATTTCATAAGTATGTGAAAAAATATAAATATTTTTGATGAAACAATTGATAGGTTATTATATGTTTTTATGTATTATTTAGTGGGTAGTTTATATTTAGGAATTCTTGAGGCCAATTCTGAGTGTTTTAACCATGCAATGTAAGTAAGAGGAAGCACTTATTTGGGTGACCATTTATCCAATTGAATTTTTCAGCTCCCCCTAATCATTATGACAGTGTAGAGATATAATATTCATATTACATGGGATGATCCAAGATCACCACGAAATATCATTGGAATATTTTTGTGATGATTGTCCAGACTACGAATCCATCACTGATTCTACATTCTAGCATGTGTATATTAATGATCAGTGTACCCACTGATGTTTAAATTGTGTTTGGATATTCTAGAGGGATCTGACACCAGTTCCTTTAACCAGTAGTCACCATCTATGATCATATTTTATCAAAATCATAAAATTTAATGTGGTATTTTAGGGATTTAATTTTTTCATATATTATTCAACTTGGGATCCTCACCTTTCTTAACATTTTGTTCATCATTTGTGATGATGTACTGATGTGAAATTTATGATTAAAATTACAAAACTCGAATTTCTATACATTTTATGGGTTCTTAACACCTAATATTTTTATCAAAGTAAATATGTGAGCATTTAATTAATTGAAAAAAATTAAATTTTATTTCAAGACATTATAATGGTCCTTTTGTAATGAAATCATATTTGATCCAATCATGGACATCCATGTTATGGCCATCTGCGGTTTTAAATCAGATCTAATAATTTTTATTAATTTTTGAAGAATATATATATATATATATGTTATGATTTACCCAAAGGGATGAGGAGGTGGTGGTTTTTGGTGAATCCAGAAATTCTATTTAGATTTTAATGGCTTGAATAGTTTTTATTGGTGGTGAAGGGGATTTTTTAAATTTGTGTAATTTTATATAAAAAATATATTTTTTTGGCCCAATACCCCTATATCTTCAACCATAATAAATGTTTTATCATGGGTGGCCTCCTCCAATAGCCATTAAAAATAACAGAATCCCTTTAGAATTTGTGCTTCTCTTTTGATAGACCCATTCCAGTTGGTGTGGTGATATTAGAAATATAATATTTTTTAATATATTACTTGTGTAGGTATTCCACAAATCTTTATTCAACAAAAAACAATGTTTGTGCCTTTAGGGACCCCATTTTTTCATCCTTTAGGCTTAGATTGGTTGGACTAGCTATCCTAACCTCCTCCTGGAACAAAAACGATAATGAACCTCATTTTAGGGGTTTTCTGACCATTCAAGGGCCCAAAATATATAAATAAATGAAAAAATAAGACAAATCTTTTAAAATAATCTATAAATAATTTTGGGATCATTCAATTATTTTTTCTGAATATTTTTTTATAAAAAATATTATCATTCATTTAAAAATTGAATGAGTTGAATTTATTGGAATCACAATTTTATATAACATTTTTATCACCTGTCGATTAACCTGGAAGATTAATCAACCACTCTATTTTTGGAATTTATTTTATTTATTTTATTATTTCAATTATTATTGATTATTCTGATAAATAATTAATTTTAAATATTTTACATTTCATTTTTCAACATTTTATGGGTTTAAGGGTCTGCATGCCCATTAGAGCTTCGATTTTTGCATATTATGCATCCTTGAGAACCCTCACCTACACATGAGTGATTATTCATAAAGATGAGAATGTATAAACATATGTACCATAGTGGGATATGTATGAATTCAACATTTGATGTAGATATAATGTACATGGGTGTGAAAAGAAAAGCATTCATAACCTAGGTATTGTCCCCTAGAGTCATAGTAGTTCCATATATGATCAATTGATCAACTAATAGTAAATTCTCAAGATAATTCATGTTAGTTATTTAATTTATTAATGGTTATTATTTTTATGTGGATATTAATGTTTATATTATCACAAAAACTAAAAAAATCATAGATTTAAAAAAAAAATATGGGATTAGATCTTACTAATTTTAGAATTTTTTGGTTGTGAGTTTGATCACATTGTATAAGCATATTAAAAAAATATGATTTCATTAATTGAATAATAATAATATATCACAAATAAATATTATGTTGTAATCCCTTTATTGTCATTTTTAAGAACCTGAATCTTCATTTCAGATACTCTTTTCCATTTTCTATTTTTTTTAAGAAAAATGGAGTTTCTAGAAAATTTCGAAGTACATGCTGTGCACTCATCTCCAGCTCGAACCAGTGTGAATTCCATGCCCGGTCCACACATATGGTGTGTAGGGGTGATGTGGAGGCCGTTTTTTGTAGAGTACAGAAAAACCTATTACACGCCGTGTACACTAAAAGTACATGTCGTATCACTAAACACAATGGGGTCTTGCCGGACGGACAGAACAAACCTCTTCTACAGGTTCTTCGTCCAAGAGCAACCTGTATGGCCAGATCTTTCCCGATCCCCTGCTTCTCCGTCTGTTCTCTGATTCAAGCATGGTAGATTATGTTTGAAGCACAATAGTGAGATCTTCCTTCTGCTTGTTCCTTTTTTTACAATTCTTCCTCTTTCTCAGGTTTTCTAAGGTTGAACTTTTTGTACGTTTTCTCATATCTACAACGTTCTAGGGGGAATTATCCATCATGTTTCATGTATATCAATCTCCTAGGATCGAGGTAGGTGGTTTGAGCCTTACTGTTCAAAGTCTCTGAGTTTTATGTGGGAATTTTCACCGATACCCGTGAACAGGGTATTGCATGTTCACATTTTTCCCTTTTTGTTTTCCTTCCTTGTATGTAAGCTTGGGTAGAGGCAATTTGACAATGTTAGAGGATAATTTGTTGCGCTTGGATGTTTTTCCCTTACTTTGTTCTTTTTACGACCTTTGGGTCTCATTTTCCTTGGCTGCTACACCTTTTTTCATGCCTTGCGGTTAAGGGTTGAAGTGAAACCCGTGACATGCTTGTTGCCTTGTAGACTGTTTAGATAAGTAGCTCTATAGGTTAACTTTGGTTATCCAAGTAGCACTATAGGTTTAATTTGGCCTTATATCATTATTATTCACTAACTGGGATGGGGCTGAGGGAACCTGGTGATATAGACTATAAGGGATAGACCGAGTGAGTTTCCCAGAGAGTTTTAGATATTACATACTATAGAGGGTATGGACCAAGTGAGATCCTAGAGAGTCTCGGATTTTATATACTATAGGAGGGTATACCGAGTGAGCTTCCTTAGAGAGTTTTACCTTGTTTGAATGTTTTTATGAACCTTCCCAGCCTAGAGGAGGAATTGACTGAGTGAGATTCCTCAGAGAGTCTGTGGTATACCTGAGGCTATAGGAGGAATTTACCAATATATCTTCTTTAGAGTGTCTCTAAACCTTGGGGATAAGAGGATAAGACCGCGTGATCTTCCTCAAGAGAGTTCCTAACTACCCTAGACTATAAGGGGAATTGACTATGTGAGATTCCCCAGAAAGTATCATAAATTCGTATGACCAAGAGGGTTTAGGATGAGTTCACTGCCCAGAGGGTTGTGGTACTTCTTGGATAGGACCAGAGGGGATGGATGAGAGTACATCCCAGATGGTTTCCTTCTTATTAGATTTTTGTTTCACTGTTGTTGATTTGTCTTGGATTGATTACTGCTATGTATCATCCTGTTTTATTACTTACTATTTACTAGATACTGCTTGTTGTTGTTGTTTTCTGCTTATTTGACTTTTACCTACCATATACTCACTGAATTTTAGGCATAGATCTTCTGGTGAATGCCTGCTGGGATTTTATCTCACACCCTATTTGGGCCATACTTTTGTGCCCAAGAAGACTATGTTGTTGCAGGTATAGATAAGGGAAAGTGCCCTTTGACTTCTGGAACATGATTGCTTGGAGTAGGAGAGCATGGGACCAAGATTTGTCTTGCGATGCTGAGGAGCTGTTTACTTTTATTTTGTACTTATTTTGGTACTGTATTGTTTCCCGCATTGTGACCTGTTTGGATGCTTTCCTAATTATGTATCATGCATCATTTCATACATACATATGTTCTTCAGTTGTTGATTTAGTCTTCCACTGTTATATTGTTGGTTATTACTGCTTCCGTTATTGCATGTTTAATTTTCTTCTGCTGTGTACTCTTCCAATGAGGGCATAGTTTCCCCACTATCACAACCAAGGTCCTTACTGCTAGTTGGAAGCCTTTGGCATTTGGAGAAATGTGCTTGAGGCCATGTGACCAAACGGGTACGGGGAACCTCTGGGTGGCTTTCAGAACCGGGACATTACAAAGTGGTATCAGAGGTATTTTTTTCTCTTTCATTACTTTTTGGAGACTTAGCCAGGGATAGGATGGATTTGGTACTTGGTAAGAAGCTATTCCTGGGAGTAGCTAACCCATGTACAGGGAAAATCTATACTACCTCTTTTATTACAGTTTCATGGTTTTGAGATTTTATGGTTGATACGATTTCACCTAAAGTGATTCACATGCTTTGTACTGTTAATGTTTTCATATTACGGTTCTATTTTTGTCACAGCCCGATGGGATGTGGGTATTCCATCTCATGCATAATATAGGAACTTGTAAAAATCACATTCCATGCATTCTTTCCATGACATTTATGGTGCATTAGCGATTTCATGCTGTTGTGATAGACGTTGTGTAGATTTTGTATTCTATTGTGATAGATTCTTAATATAATCAATACTGCTTGTTGGAGAATTGTTTGTATTGTACCTTATTTAAATGAACGCCAAATTTTGATTCTTGAGGTGTTATGGGCCATCTTGAATCAGAAATTGGTGGATTATGATCCTGAATTCTCTTGTACATGACTGTAGGGAATGTCAAGCTTTGATTCGTGGGGTGTATGGGCCCTCACAGATCAGAATTTGGTACCTCTTTGCTTTGTTTTCCATGTTTCTGGGCTTTTGTGCAGTTTCTGAGCTACTTCCCAGAAAAACCCATAATAAACGGCATGTACTTTCTGGTTATCCGCCGTGTAGTTTTTAGGACATGTTACTGACTCTGTGTGCAGGAACACGGTGTTGTGAAAATAATATCAGGAGCACGTCGTGTACGGTATGTACACTCCATGTAGTATAGACCATTGGACCCGACCGTGTCACTAACAACACGGGTTTGGGAAACTCGAGTAGAACACGTCGTGTTGTAAAGGAACACGCAGTGTAGTTTTTTCCAGGTACCCGACTGTGTCACGAACAACACGGGTCGGCGTGAACATCTCTTAGACACGCCGTGTTGCTTTTGGAAAAAAGCGTGTAGTCCTTCCTAGGTACCCGGCCGTGTCACGAACAAACATGGGTTGGCGTGACATTCTCTTAGACACACCAAGTTTCTTTTGGAACATGTGGTGTAGTCTTGCCCATGTACCCGGCCGTGTCACGAACAACACAGGACAATGTCACCTTTCCCTATACATGTCGTGTTTTTTTTGGAACACGTTTTGTAAGGGCCAACCGTGTAGACAGTCGTGTAACTAACAACACGGGCTGTCGAGTTAGTTTCTAGTACACACCGTGTCCCTATGGAACATGATGTGTAGTCTAAGGTTAGTTTTAACCGTGTGAGTTAGCCGTGTAAGGACACTCAAGAAAGGGAATAGTTTTCAAGTACACTCCATGTTGTTTGAGGTGTTACATGACCTTTCGAGCAGGTTTACACGCTCATGTTAATGGATTAAGTAGACACGCTGTGTAGTTTTTATAAACACCATGTAGTCGTGTTTTGTAAAACCTGATAGTTTCTTCACCATGTTCCCATTTTGTACTCTTGTGTTTTCTATCTTTGTTAATCCTGGTCTAAGGTGTACATTTGATCTTTCAGAGCGATGCCTCCAAGACATCCTCTGGTTATATGTCTGTCATCAGGCAGTGATCAGACACCAGATATGGCTGATAAGGGACTTCCTTCCGATCCTCCAGTCGAGCCATCCTTGGAAACGGTTGTCATACCCGTTGCAGGCGCCGAGGTGCAGTTCAGGGAGGACTTTCTGAGGATGATGCATAACTTTTAGGGAGTGTCACCTGCTGCCCCATCAATGGCTGAGTTGACGCGGATTTTCCAGTAGCAGTATCCTCCTACATTTTCAGGGGATGAAGGAACTCAGGCTGAAGAGTCGTGGATAGAGGTCACACTGACCATCTATGAGCACCTAGAGATACCTCCAGAGGAAAGGGTAAATCTGGCTACATATATTCTCCGGGACACCGCCAAGAGGTGGTGGGAGGTGATCTCACAGTCAGGGCGTCACGAGAAAATGTCTTGGGATGAGTTTCGACGCACCTTCAATGACTAAATCTATCCAAAGACCCTGAGGGCCGATCAAGCCGAAGAGTTTATGAGTCTACAGCAGGGTACTCTCTCTATTATGGAGTACTCATCTCGCTTCACTGAGCTGAATCATTTCACACCGATCCCAGCAGGTGATGAGTTGATTCTTGCTAGGAAGATTGAGGGAGGTCTTAGGAATGAGATTCATTCCTAGGTGAATATCTTCCAGTTGAATTCGATATCCTCCATCATCAACCAACCGCTGATCATTGAGAAAAATCTGAGATATTCTAGAGCAGTGAGCCAGGGTGGTTCAAAATCCATCGCTGGTGTTCCTCCTATAAACAGTAGGAAGCGTCGTAGAGAGTCTTCTCGAGGAGATCGAGGTTCGCGGGATGCGTCTTATGGTATCGAGGTTGTATGCTACCAGTGTGGTAGGAGTGGGCATACTAGGACTCAGTGCCAGAGGGATCCAATGTAGTGATAGTCTTGTGGCAAGATGGTCCATCTTCAGCATTTCTGACACATCTCCTCACCATCAGTTAGTGGTAGGGGTTCCTCTATGACCCCATGTTCTGGAGATGCTTCACCAGTTTCCCACCAGTCAGGGAACTGGTGTTCTTTCGGCCGTTCAGGCCAAGGTGGATGTCGCAGCTGTGGTGGTCAGTCACCCGGTCATCAGTGACAGCAGATTGGATTAGCTTAGAGCTGTTTTCCAGGGGCGCAGGGCTGCGGTGCAGGAAAGTCTTTCACCGTGGAGCATACATATCAGGAGAAAGATCCTGGCCCGTCTACAGTTCAAGGTACGATCATTCTTGACTCAGTTTTATCATCAGTTATTTTTGATACTGGTACTTCCCATAGCTTTATCTTTATTGCAATTGTGGAGAGCCTTGGGCTTTGTATCTTTTCGTCTACCGACTTGTTGACTCTTGACACATAGTTGGGAATGAGGAAATCTAGCGCACATCATTGTAGAGAGTGCCCTATCGAGGTTGTGGGGTGTCATTTCTTATGGGACTTCTATGTCCTAGAGATGATGGGCTATGCCTTCATTCTTGGGATGGACTGGTTGGTTCCCTTCCAGCCAGTCGTCTATTGCTATCACCACAGGGTGATTTTCATATCACCAGAGGGCGAATCCTTCCTTCATAGAGGCGAGTGTCATTTCCAGTCGGGTAGAGCATGACCAGAGCATCATGGGCTAGGGGAAGTTACAACCCATCTTTCTAGTCTTTATTTGGATGACTAGGGGACTTCACAGTTAGGCATTCCTCCAGTGGTGTATCATTTCATGGATGTATTTCCAGAATACTTTTCAGGTTTACCTCCAGAGCGTGATGTAGACTTCTCAATTCATCTCATGCCAGGAGCGGTATCGGTGTCCATTCCTCCTTATCGAATGGCTACAGCTGAGTTGTAGGAGCTCAAGAAGCAGTTGGAGGAGTTACAGGTGAAAGGTTTAATCGGACCTAGTACATATCCTTGGGGTTCGCCGATTCTGTTCATAAAGAAGGAAGACAATACCCTTTGACATTGTGTGGATTATCAGAAGGTGAACCAGTTGATGATCAAGAACCGATATCCCTTGCCAAGGTTTGATGACCTATTTGATCAGGTTTGAGGAGCCCGGGTGTTCTCGAAGATCAACTTGATGTCCGGTTATCCTTAGTTGTGCGTTAGACCATCAGATATACCTCTAACAGCTTTCATGAGTAGGTATGGTCTTTTCGAATATACAATCATGTCATTTGGTCTTATGAATGTGCCTACAGACTTTATGGAACTAATGAAACTAGTGTTCCATTCATACTTGGACTCCTTTTTCGTGGTCTTCATGGTCTATATCATGGTGTACTCTCACACTGGACACGACAGTGCCACACATCTTGAGATCGTTCTGAGTACATTTAGAGAGAATCATCTCTATGCTAAACGATCAAAGTGCCACTTTTGGATGGATCAAATTCACTTCCGCAGTCATGTTATCTTGGAGGCATGAGTGTTAGTGGACCCAGAAAAAAATGAGAGCTATAGTTTCCTAGGAGGAGGAGAAGAACTTCTTTGAGGTGTGGAGTTTCCTAAGGCTCGCCGGATACTACAGACACTTCATTCATGACCTCTCACGCCTATCATCACCATTGATAGGTCTGACTAAGAAATGGGTGAAGTTTTTATGGTCAGATTCTTTTGATTCATCTTTTCATGAGCTAAAAGGGAGGTTGACATCAGCACTGATACTAGTCTTGACAAATCCAGGCAAGGGCTATACTGTTTACTGTGATGCTTCAGGTATTGGTCTGGGAGCTGTACTCATGTAGGGAGATGAAGTCTTTGTGTATGGGTATTGGTAGTTGAGGCCACATGAGAGGAATTACCCTACGCACGATCTGGAGTTGGAAGCATTTGTCCATTCTTTACTCTAATAGAGACACTATCATCTGAGAGACAACTTTGGGGTTTTAACCGACAATAAGAGTCTCAAGTATATCTTCAATCAGCGTGATCTGAATCTGAGCTAGCGTAGGTGGGTTGAGTATCAACAGTCATTTGAATTCATGATCGCCTATACCTCGGGAAAGGCAAATGCATTGGCAGATGCGTTGAGTAGAAGAACCCAGATTCAGGCAGTTTAAGAGGCCATCAATAAGTTGTAGATTATGGAACTTATCTCTGAGATGCATCTGGAGGTGCACGACAGGCAGGGACAAACTGTCCTATTTTCTATGGTTGTTACCTCTTCACTTCTTGTTCCGGTATGAATGAGGCAGCTATCAGATTCGGAGGCCATATTCCTGTGGGAGAGTGTGACCGGAGGGGACCCTCTTCCTGGATGTATAGTGAGCGAGGTTGAGATCTTGCATTTATAGGGATGTGTATGGGTACCAGCAGACATATGAGAGGACCTGATGCAGGATTTTCATTCCTCAGTTTGGGAAGTTCATCATGGCATCTCCAAGATGTATCGGGATCTGCATCACCAGTACTGGTGGCCAGGTATGAAGAGAGACATTGCTGGTTTTGTCATTATATGTTCTACTTGTAAGTAGGTGAAATCCAAGAATCAGCGACGAGCAGGACTCTTACAGCAGTTACCCATTCCAGAGTGGAAGTGGAACGATGTCGCGATGGACTTCGTGACCAGGTTACCGAGGTCACCTCAGAGAAGTGATGTTGTCTGGGTCATCGTCGACAGGCTTACGAAGGTAGCACACTTATTTCTGATCAAGTAATCATTCATTGTTGATGATCTGGGATGACTATACATCCGAGAGATTGTACTTCTACATAGAGTTCCACACTCCATTGTTTCAGACAGGGATGCATGCTTTACCTCTTAGTTCAGGCAGGAACTCCAGAAGACTTTTGGTACACATGTCCTATTGAGTACAACATACCATCCCCAAACTGATGGCCAGTCCGAGCACATGATCCAGGTGCTTGAAGATATGCTCTGAACATGCATTTTAGACTTTGGTGGTTCTAGGGAGAAGCATATACCTCTTGTGTAGTTCGCCTAAAATAATTGTTTTCAGGCGACCATTCAGATGGCACCGTATGAGGCTTTTACTGTAGGCTATTCTCATCACACTTATGCTGGATGGAGGCAGGAGAGGCACCTTTTCTAGGACCTCGTCTTGTTCAGGAGACCTTAGAACAGATATAGTTGATTTGAAAGAGGATGGATATAGCACAGTCTCGACATAAGTCATATGCTAATAAGCAGAGACGACCTTTGGAGTTTGAAGGAGGGGATCAGGTTTTCCTCCATGTCTCACCGAGGATGGGACACAAGAGGATTTAGAGACAGGGTAAGCTTTCACTGAGGCACGTCGGGCCGTTTGAGGTTTTGGAGAGAGTTGGGAAGGTTGCCTATCGGTTGCAGCAACCTCAGAGGTACTAGGCCATGCACGGCGTCTTCCCCGTCTCTCAGCTCCGACGTTACTTTTCAGACCCATATCATATCTTTCTTCCCAAGGAGGTTGAGCTCGAAGCGGATGCATCGTTTGAAGAGCATCCCATCCGGATTGTCGATTTTATTATGAAGGTTCACTAAGGCTGGTATATTCTTATGGTATGAGTGTTATGGCAGCACGAGAAAGTACAGGATGAGACTTGGGAGAGGGATTCCACGGATCGATCGTAGTGGCCAGAACTGTTCGAGGATCCTTCTTCTATGCCCATCTAATGAAATTCTGGGATAAATGTATTTTAAGGGGGGAAGTTTGTAAGAACCTCGATCTTCGTTTCAGGTACTCTTTTACTTGTTCTGGTGTTTTTAAGAAAAATGGAGTTTAGGGAAAATTTTGAAGTACACGTCATGTACATTCTAAGTACACATTGTGTACTCTTCTCTAGCTCGAACCCGTTTGTTGGCCATGCCCAGGCCACACACACAGTGTGTATGGGTGACGTGGAGGCCGTTTTTGGTGGAGTACAAAAAAACCTAGTACACGTCGTGTACTCTAAACGTCCACGCCATGTAATTTTTTTTTCACTAAACGCACAGGGGTCGTGCCTGATAGACAGAACACACCCATTCTCCAGGTTCTTCGTTCGAGAGTGACCCATACGACCAAGTTCTTACCAAGCCCCCGCTTCTCAATCTGTTCTCCGATTCGTGCATGGTCAATTGCATTGGAAGCACAGTGGGGAGTTCTTCCTTCTTCTTGAGCCATGTTTTCCAATTCTTCCTCTTTCTCAGGTTATCTAAGGTTGATTTTTTTGTGTGTTTTCTTAGATCTATGACGTTTTAGGGGGAATTAGCCATTGTGGTTCATGTATATAGATCTCATGGGATTGAGGTAGGTGGTTTGTGCCTTACCGTTCAACATATTTTAGTTTTATGTGTGAATTTTCACCGATACCCGTGAACGGGGTATTGTGTGTTCACCGTTTTCTCCTTGTTGTTTTCCTTCCTTGCATGTAAGCTTGTGTAGAGGAAATTTGACCATGTTAGAGGATAGTTTTTTGTGCTTGGAAGTTTTTCACATGATTTTTTCTGTTTACAACCTTTGGGTCTTGTTTTCCATAGCTGTTACACATGTTTTCATGCCTTGAGGTTAAGGGTTGAAGTGAAACTCATGACATGCTTATTGCCTTGTAGACTATTTATCTAAGTATCTCTATAGGTGTATATTGGTTAGACAAGTATCTCTATAGGTGTACTTTGGCCGTATAGCATTATTATGCACTGACTGGAATGGGGCTGAGAGAACCTGGTGCTATAGACTATATGGGATAGACCGAGTGAGCTTCCCAGAGAGTCTTAGATATTATAGACTATAGAGGGGATGGACCAAGTGAGATCCTAGAGAGTCATGGATTTTATAGACTACATGAGGGAAGAACAAGTGAGCGTCCTCATAGCGTCTTTCCTTGTTTGAATCTCTTTAGGAACCTTCCCAGGGAAGAGGATGAATTGACCGAGTGAGCTTCCTCAGAGAGTTGTGGTATACCTGAGGCTATAAAAGGAAATGACTGAGATAGATTCCTCAGAGAGTTTCTAGATCGTGGGGCTAAGAGGGTTAGACAACGTGATCTTTTTCAATAGATTCCTTTACTACCCTAGACTATAAGGGGAATTGACCGAGTGAACTTCCCCATAAATTCTCATAAATTCCTATGACCAAGCCAGAGGGGTTAGGATGAGTGCACTTCCTAGAGAGTTGTGTTATATCTTTGATAGGACCAGAGGGGATGGCTGCGAGTACTTCACAGAGGGTTTCTGTCTTATTAGTTGTTTGTTTCACTGATGTTGATTTTTTGTGGATTGATTGCTACTTTTTATCATCCCGATTTACTGCTTACTATTTAATGCCTTCTGCTTGTTGTTGCTGTTGACAACTTATTGTACTTTTTCCTACCATATACTCACTGACAGTTAGGAACAGATATTATGGGGAATTCCTACGGGGATTTTATCTCACACTCTGTTTGGGACATGCTTTTGGGCCCAAGAAGACTATGTTGTTCCAGGTATAGACAAGGGCAAGCGCCCTTTGACTTCTTGAAGTTGATTTCTTGGAGCAGGAGAGCATGGGACCAAGCTTTGGCATGCGATGCTGAGGAGCTGTATACTTTTATTTTGTACTTGTTTTGGTACTGTTGTTTTTCCAGCATTGTGACTTGTTTGGATGCTTCTGTAGTTTTGTATCGTGCATCATATCATACATACATATGTGCTCCAGTTTTTGATTTAGTCTTCCGCTGTTATATTGTTGGTTATTACTGCTTCTGCTATGGGATGTTTACTTTTCGTCTAATGTGTACTCTTCCAATGAGGGCATAGCTTCCCCACTATCACACCCAAGGCCCTCACTACTAGTCGGCAGCCTCTGGAATTTGGGGAAATGCGATTGAGGCAATGTGACCAACCGGGTACGGGTTGCCTCTGGGTGGCTTCCAGAACCGGGACATTACATCATTGTTTTGGAAAAAACTAGGTGTATAAGTTTTTCCATATCTTTAGGAGAGGGTACTTCATATATCTGAGGACTTTTTATGTGATGTATTGGTGTAGATAACAACAATTGAGGAAAATTTTCTATATTATGTATCATACTCTATAGAGGAAATGTCTTGGGTAAATCAAGGTTATGATTTTGAGAAGCTAGGACAACACCTAAAAGTTCATGGGGTCATGCCTCATTGTGATTGGTGATTCAATAGCCTACCTTAAATCTCTCTATGTAGTAGTGTAGCCAAATAATGTAATTTGAGTATAATTTTCAAGGATCCTTTCATCCAAAATAATCTAGAATTTCTGAATTCTAAATCTTATTGTGAGAACTAATATGGTTTTGTAAAATAGTGGGTTACATTTAATTATTTAATTAATTAGAAATTTAAAATCACTAATCAAGATGAAGTACTGTACTAATAAATTCAACTATTGTACATTAAATGGAAATAACCACCCCCAATTAAATGGAACATCCATTTATATTTGATAAAGGGGATTACCCGACCTACCATAACTTATTTGTGTGGTACATGCAATTGAACATAGTACTATGCCAAGAGATTATGCTTTATGTGTTGGAATCCACACATCATATTGATCCTCATTAGGGATAAAGGGTAAAATATAATGAAAGAAATAATAAGCATTTAGATGATTCACAAGATGTATAGTGTATCATGTGGTCATCTATATCTATTAAACTGTAAAAAACGCATGAGGATGATGATTATTAAAAGTTCTATCACATATTTACGATTTATATTAGGAGAGAGATTAGAAATAATGATATGAGATATCAAGTGAAATTTATAGGTGTATTATAGATGAAATGATTCAAGAAGGTCCTCATGTGCTCAATATGATTGGATACATTGAGAGATTGGGGTCTATTGGGTTCAAAATAAACCAATAAAAAGTGAATGATATGTTTCTTTTCAACCTATAATCTGAAATATTATTATTCATTATAATATGAATAACATGATAAATTCACACTTGAGCTAATTATATTTTTTACGAAGATAATAATGATATGAAAAGTTATAATTTTCAATCCTTATAGTGATCAATAGGTGGAACGGAAAGGCTTATAAGTCCAAGGATAACATTAATCCATGAACACTAATACACAACAATTCCAATAAGGCCATGATATATATGGAGAACAATTAATATGAGGCTATCTTTTTCTGTGTTTCATTAATGTTCACCAGAAGAAGATTTTCATGGATATGGAAAGTAGTACAGAAGAAAATACTACCTTGGGTATATTTTTTAATGATTGAAACATATATTTATCTACAATTTGGCAAATTAAAATAGCTTATAGATCATGAATTTATATTCATATAATGGAACCACATAGATTTTAAGATATTTCAAAGGGTTAGGTGAGTCTCTAGGACACAAATTTTGTGATAATAGCATCCTTAGTCATGGGATATTATCATATGACTTATCGTAGTGGTTTTTTTCTTGTATTAAACAACAATAATTATATAAATTATGTAACTATTGACCTAAAAATAGTATCATGTTTGCAAAACATGGGATATTCTTTCATGTTTGGAAATATTTTTTTTTGTTTTTATAATGATACATATGTTATGGTATTGTACATAATATTAATGGATTGTATATATTTGAAATTGAAAACCATATAATGGAAATATGTGACAGAACCAGTTAAAATGAATCTTAGTATACCTGAATGTGGAACATTAGCCTTGGTCTTGTAAATGATAATAGATAATATAAATTTCACCATGTTGGGAATTTAGGATTAACTGAGTTAAAAACCATTGATATAGGTCACACTTATTTATAGGGGAAATAACTAAATCAGAAACCATTTGTAAAGGAGTTTGGGACACATATCTATTGGAATTGATTCATACTTATGTGTGTTGTTCGTTTCTACAAGATATTATTCATGTGTTGTTTTACATCATAACTATTACTAAATATTGTATTTGGTTATTATATATCTACATAATGAGGTATAAGTAATATAATTTTTATATGTTTAATAAATTCTAGAGTTTATAAGAAAACTGATGTTGTAATATGATCAAGTAACTCCACTCATATCGTGGCAATGAGTATCTAAACTAATATTTGTTTGATGTCATAATGGTTTGTGGGATAATTTCCCCACTCAATCCATATTAAATACCATAGTGAAATGGTGTTAGTTAATGGGGGAATCGAACTATTTTTGATATGGTCAGATCAATACTGAGTCATGAAACTCTTCAATTATCCATTTAGGGAGACATGTGGTAGATAGTATCATATATAATAAACCAAGTACTAACTAATTTTTATTGTATTCCCTATGATATATAGTGTGTAATTAAATATAGTAAATCACACGTATGACTATGAGGATGTGTGATTTTTTTCATGAAAATTCAAAATGAAAATCTAGAATCCCAAAGAAAAAAATGTGTCTCTCTATGATATCCTAATGAAAAGAATGTGTATTCTCTATATATCCCTTCAGATATAAAATTGATTATAGAAATACATGAAAAATTTATTTAAATAGAACACATTTACAATGGAATATATTGGAGAAACATTGATATTGATGATATTGATGTTGAAATTGAACAAGAGTTGGTATAGGAATAATATCTATAAGAGAAAGTGTGAGTTGAATATATTATTGACACACATACACTATGTATTTATACAAGAGAAGTTAAAGAACTATAGATATTTGGTTTTATTTTCACTGATAAAATGGATGCATTACTCCTTCATGATGATGAACCAATAACATTCATGGAATTTATTAGATAGAGAGGACTCATTTATATGGAATGAATCAATTCATTTTGAGATGAAATCCTTGAAAAAAAATAATCTTTAGATTTTTTTAGACCCTGCAGTTGATGTAAAACCCATTGGGTGAAAATTTTTATTCAATTACAAGATATAAAAGGATTGAGAATAAATACCTAAAAGCATGACTGGGTACAAATGGTTTTGTTCAATTTCATGGAATATAACACGATGAATAATTATCACCTATTTCAATAATGAAATCATAAATAACAATAATAGTAATAGAAACCATCCATGATTATGATATTTATAAAGTGGATATAATTTTTTTTATAATTTGGATGTTGGATTAAGATATATATATTTCGCAACCTGGGGAGTTCATCAAGTCATTTATTTTTAATAAATTATACATGTTTTAGATATCCATTAATGGGTTTACGTTGGCATCATGATTATGGAATTTCATTTTTATGACGGCATAATGAAATTTAGCCACATAAAAAATGAAAGTCTTCCATGTTTCCATAATAAGGTTATTGTAAATTCCACGATTTACCTATTATTATTTGGTTATGACATTTTAATTTTCGAAAATGAAGTGAAGGTCTGACAGACTATTAAGTACCAATTAAATAAATGCTTCTCATTTATTTAATTAGTTGAAGAAGCCTATAATATTGGGAACAAGATCAATTGGGATTGATCTAAGTGGATTCTTGCACTATGTCAAAGTAAATACATAGTAAAAATACACAAAATACATAATATAGAATAATCTAACTATGGGTTCTTCCCAATGTCACATGATATCAATCACTCATTTAAATTGTGTCAAAAAATATAGGAGGATAATTAAATATGAATAGAATACCATTTTCATTTATAGTGGGATATATATTGTATTTTAAACTATGTACTAGGTCTGATATTATATTTTCATTAACCATTTTGTTATTATCTTAATATATTATTAGGTAAATGCCCTGGGATGCTATAAAAATTATCCTGATGTACTTGAGACACAGAAACGATATGTTCCTCATGTATAAGGGATATGAGGAACTAGTTGTTAGGGGATATACTGATACTTGATTTTTGATAGATCATGATGATCTAGAATCAATTTTAGGCTATATATTTAATAATAATGGTGGTGTGGTGAGCCAAATAAGAATAGTAAAACTTGTATTATACGATTATACAGTATAATCTGAGTATATACCATCATAGGATATAGTTAATGATGTAGTCTAGATAAAAAAAATTCTCATATATTATTTTTGTTGCTATAATTACTATCAATGTTATAGTTTGTTGTGATAACACTACCATATTTGTACTTTCCCAAGACCCCAGGTCACACCATAAGACAAAGAATATACCGTATAAGTTCCATCTCTTAATGAATTTTACTCATAGAGGTGAAGACATTGTGAATAGAGTATCTATTGAGGATAAAATGAATGGACCCTTACTTAATCCATATCTCATCAAAATCGTTGTTCTTATGGGAGAGAATGTGGGTTGAGGTCTCTTAATAGTTATCTCAATTGAAAGGCAGTGTTTTGTGAATGGGATCCCTTATCCAAACTAATTTATATAGATTTAATTACTCTACATGTACATTTTATATAAATTCATGTTTTCTTCATGCCATATTATTGTTGGTACATATGTTTCTACCATGTATTATATGTCATATCAATCTGTTTAAGAAGTTCTTAGGTTCATTGATAACCTAGAGATACCTTGAGTGGAATAATAAACTTATGTATTGTGGTTTATATACGTCTTTTTGACATTAAATATATGATCTGTTAATATATGGTTTTGGAGGCTCAAAAGCATTGATACTTCATATCATAAATTTCACACTTGGTTATCTAGTGTAGATGAAATCACGCGGACTGACCTACTAATAGTAACACCACATGTTTCATGTGAAATTGGTAGTTCCTCTATATAAACATGTGTATTGGTATCCTAACATGATATTATTATCACTGCATACCATTTTATTATATACATTGATGTAATTTTAAAACCATGGAATTTATGTCATAGTGATGTAGCTTTTATTTGGTGAACCACTGGTTGTATGGCATTTATTTAGTGAACTAGATAGAATTTATATCTTCCATTATAACGAGATATGATTGTCGTAGTTGACCAAGAGGGTAGTACATTACCTAAATATAAATACATGGAAGATGAAAGAATTGCCATCAAGTTAGAAAATTGAATAATAAATCAATAAGTGATAATGATAAAAATTGTTCAAACACTTTTATGAGATATCACAAGACAACTAGATTATATTATACAAAAATATTTCTTAAGAGTTTGTTGTTCCTATGATTATACCATATCTTTTTAGGGTTCTTGATTGGCTTCCAGACTCCACTCTTGGTCTCTATGTAGTAACCATTTCCCTTTAGGTAAAGGATTAGAGGGTTAAACAATTAGTGTATTAAATTTTATGAGTATATTCTTATGAATCGGTGTATGAGACCTACTAGGACCCACAACAGTATTCAAGATATATCGACTGTTAAAATATCAAGATAAAACAAATAATATAATATAATTTGATTTTAAAATATTTTTTTATTAATATATTTATTCAAATTATCAACATTTTATATATTGAATATTTAATGAGTGAATATTATTTAAATATTCAGGGAAAATTTAATATTTTTGGGAATAATTATTTGAGTTAATTTCATGATTTTATCATGTAATATATTTATAATATTTCAAGTAAAATATAAAAAATACAATATGGTTGTGACATGGTTAATGGGTAATAAAATGTCACATATGGAATATTTAGTGGGTATTATATATTCAGGGGTCATGTATCAATTGTCAAGTGTTATAACCCACAACATGTTTAAGATTATGCTTTAATTAATGTGATGATTCATCAAATGAAATTTGAGATATCAGCTATCTTCTCTCCCATATTATAGACAGAGGAAATTTTCAATACAAGAGAAAATATATTTTCATCTTTTCATATCAATTGAATGGGGTTGGGGTGATGATTGGGACATAAATATCATTATTAATTCTCAATTCTATTTACCAAAATAAAGTTATCGGTGTACCTATTGACTATTTGTGAATAGTTTGATAATATAGAGGGTTTAATGTCAGATCCATTGAGATGCGGTCTCTGGTGATGATTGGATTTCAAATGCATCTTCAAATAGAATGAGGTATTATTTTAATTCATTTTTCAGCTTAAATTCATTTTCATTGGGTCCACAGTCCTATTATTAGGTAGTGAGGCAAACATGGTGAATTTAGAAGATAAAATCAATGATAAAATATTCAAAACATTGTTCTATCCACTTTTCTTACATTCCTGATACTAATAATTTTAAATAATGATGATTTATTTTATTATATTTCAATGTATTATGTATCTAATTTCCCAAAGTCACTAGGCCAATTAATTTTATTAGATTGTATTATATAGATATGTATTTAAAAATACAATCAAATTAAATTAATTATAAGTAATGTTTATTATACATGGAAATTGTTATAATAAATAATTCTTCTTTAATTGGGATTTGTGTTGGGCACCACCACCACCGTCTTATATTCCCTTCGGGGAACACCATACTCAAGGCCCATCCACCTGGCTATGTTTCTCTAACCAATGATAAATCAATGTATACTTTACTAACCCAATAAATATATTTTGGGGGATAAAGGGATTGAAACACCTGTCTTGGTTTAGAATATAGCTATGGTCCAAAAAAATATAAAAATTCCATAAACTATTTTAAAAATATAATATCTTTTTTAAAATTGGTTGTGATTCAATGAAATAAGTATTTTATAAATAAAAATTAATTAAATTTATTTTAATTAATAATTTATTCCTTTATGTATAAATTAGTTCCATATTTTATTTTATTTTTTTTCATTATTGAATTATGAATAATCATGAATGATACCAAAAAATGCATTTCATGTTTTTTAATTTGTGTATTTATTAATTTATTAAAATGTTAATTTTTGTAATAATTAATTTATAAATGGTGTTATGCATATCGTAACTTGATCTCATTAGATTTATATGAGGTTTTGTGTTTCTTAAATTGATTTTATTAAGGTTTATCTCACATTCCATATACTTCATAACCAGTGTTGGAGTTAATATGTATAATGAAAATAATGAATCGAGATGGGGAACTCATTAAGGCATGTCTAAATACCTTATGTGAGTTGGTAACATTGGTCCGGGTGGGATATTCAACACGAGTTTTCCATGACAAATTAGTGACCCCTCAGGCCTAATACGATAAATTATTTCTCAATTGATTATAAATAATAAAAATAAACATGATCACATTAATTTTAATTGTTTATGTATGGTTTAATATTTTGTAAAATAGTTTTTTTTAAATGATAATATAGAATAATAAATGATAATTGATTGAAAAAACTAGATTAATACTTAGTTATTGTTTTCTATTTTATTAATTGTTAAGATTTAAATGTTATCACATAGAATAATCACGATAAATAAAGATATGATTTCATTATTTATGATAAAAAAATCTTCAAAGAAAATATTTAATAAAACATATTCCATCACTTCTATTTCAATGAAACTATATTTTTGAGGAGTTCATTTTTTATAGTTCAGCATGCCTAAAACATTTAAGTAGTTCTTATGAAAGTGGTGCATTGGATTAGCTATTATTTTACTAAATTAATTTTTCTAGCTATTATATTGTAATTTTTTAGGAACAATATTGAGTATTTCAAGGTTGAAATTTATAAAAGATTTCATGTTTCTCAACAAATAAAAGAAAATTAGGTTAGTATATTTAGACAGTCGAAATCAAACCTAAGAAATCTATGATTATTGGAATTCCAATATATTAATCAATAAATATTTGTTATAAGGATCCTTACTAGTAAAATACTCATGATACTGAATTTTATAAAAATATATTTTAAAGGATACAATGATTTTATAAAAAGTGGGACACAATTAAATTGCTTTAATAATTTTTAGTATCTATTTTTAATCATGTTAAGGTAGTAATCTAAATGTATTATTTGTTGTAGATCAAATTGAAATCACAACAACAAAAAATATCCCTATTAATAATAAAAAATAAGGAAAATGACTTTGCTAGAAATAATTTTTAGGAGTGATAAAGGAACATTGGAAAATTACTACACCAATATTGGATTCTTCATGACATAGACACCAATCGTATTGTTGATCCCCCTATTGTTAAAAAAATTAAGGATAAATATTAATATAATATATATATATATGATATTGGTGATATCATGTTTATTATGTTTTCATATAAATATAGTAGATAATATAAAACTCAAGTGGACGATGATGAATACAGAAGATTATCTAATATCCAAGAGATATATCAGAGAGTGTTCAAAAAATAATGATATGAAATATTTAGTTCACATTATAGGTGTAGGAAAATAGAAGGGACTCTGGAAAAACCACATATACAAAAGATGATATGGTGCATTGAGAGATTGAATTACATTAGGTACATATTAAACCAATAACAATAGATTAATCCCATTCATACATATTTACATCATAACTACTATAATTTCATTATTAATTATAATAGGAATACTATAAACAATTCATTCCATGATCTATTGGATTTAGTTTTCTATGAATATGAGGATGTAAAGAGTATATAATTTTAATATTTACACTTAACCAGATGGGAAATATAATTTTCAAGGAACTTAAGGCAACAATAATGCGAAAGACACTAATATATATCATTTCCAAAAATGTAATGATATAGAGGGGAGGAGACAAAGAGGAAGCATTCTTCATTTATGGCAGTATTATGGGTCATTGAATGAATAATTACACATCTACTAATAAGAAGATAAGAAATTCTTCAACTTCTAGTGAATTTTCCCTTTAATGTAACTTGTCTATATATACAAGTTAGACATTAGATAAGAAATATGATTCAAAAAAATTTATTCAAATATAGAAACCATGTTTATTCATGAATATTTCAAAGTGGGAGGTGTATCCATGATAATTATATAGTGAATGACTAACAAAATTGACACTAGGGGATTATTATCTTACATTTCCTAGTTATTTGGTTCTTTTACAGAACAAAGTTATTATGTACCCTTGATTACCAAAATCATATTCTCACTACTAAGTTTCAATACCATCATGTTTGTTTCCATGTTTTGAAAGAAAATGTTTCTATTTTATAAGAATAATATTATTTATACTTTGAATCCTCATAAAAATTCACTACACATCCTTAAACATTAGAAACCTATTTAGTGAATTAATGAAACATACAATAAGAATGACTCATATGCAACCTCCATATGACACTTTATGATTTGAAATGAAAATGAAAAGTTATTAAAAAGATTAAATCAAGTCGGATATTTAAAATATTGTGAGTTAAAACCCCAATATGTATGTCAGACATGTTTACAAGGGAATGTAACCAATGAAAACATCACTGAAAATGGATAAAGAGATAAAAAGCTACTTTATTTTTTTATAAAAATGTATATTTCCTATTTGAAATCAAATTATTATGTGATATTCCATAACAAATAATTTTTCAAATAATTTTAGCCTATAATGTTATATCTACATAATGATGAAAAATTCAACCTTTAGTATATTTAATGGATTTCCTAATGAATTAGATACTAATATTGTAAAAAAGATTAAGAAAACCATATTATACTAATGTGTATAATATCCAAACATGCATTTATTGATCACATAATGGGGTGGAAGATAGTCTTCCTACTCAATACATCTAATGTGCCTTCGTGGGATAGTCTATGTGGAATTATGAAATATACCTTTCATGACATGGTATGATATATATTTAGTTATGATACTCTTCCATTATTCTTCTGAGGATTTTAATTATTGAAAATTAAAAATACACTAAGCTGTGTACCATCTATTTTAGTATATATGATTTTATGTGAATTATATTATTGAACGAAATCTACATATGTGTATGGGGATAGGACAAGCTATTTAGTATAGTACGAAATGAAAAAATAGTATCTTGAAGAATGAAGTGCACCTTTATTAGTTATTATATGGATACTAAATGATATTACCTATATAATATTTAACAAATACAATTTATTTTTAAAAGGGATGTCATATTTCATGAAAGGGAAGAAATTTACAATGTCAAGAAAGCATAAATTTGATGATGTTAATGAACTTTATTTACAAGAGTTTATACAGGAAAACATTCCACATGAGACAGTGGGGGAGGAATATGGTTCAGATAAATAAGTACAACATAGTTTTACTGGAGTGGTTAGAGATCTGTATATGCATGGTTCTCTTGATAAAAATTCGAGGTAAACATTATTACATGAATGTAATGAATCTATAACCTACCAGGATTCATTAGATGGAATAGATGATACTAAATGCAACAATTAATTAATTATTAAATAGATTTTATATAAAAAATTCTAGTTTGGATTTCGGTAGACTCTCCAACTGATGTAAAACCAATTGGGAGTGTAGGGGTATTCAACAAAATGTCATTCATTAATGAAAACAGATTTACCTATGAATAACTACAGGTTTTAAAAAGTTTCTAATAACATCAACACACAGACTACAATGAATCCATCTTAATAGTAGTGATACTAAAATACATGAGAATATTACAATTAATAGAAATCATCCAAGATTATATGTTTCTGAAAATGGATGTCAAAATTGCTTTTCTAAAAGAGAAATAGGTTAAAGTTGTTTATATGACACAACCTGAAAGATTCATCACGTAAATGATTTCAAATAATGAATGAAGGATTCAAATATCGATTTCTAGATAGAGAAAGCATAATGATAATGTAATAATTCATGTAATGATGCTTTAAGAGAATTTTCTTTTGTTAAGAACCAAAGTGATCCATATTTCTATAATATGGTTTATGGTAATGTCATAATTTTATTATTATTGTATATTGTTGACATATTAATAATATAAAATTAATTACAGGACATATATTTAGTGAATACATGATTAAATAAATTCCTCTATATGAATTACTTGGTAAAGAATCCTACTTTCTAAGGAACAGGATCTATCCTAATATGTCTTTGAGTATTATTTGGTTATGTAAAAGTAAATATATTAATAGAATAATAAAAATTTATAATATGAATCAATCCAAAAAGAGATTGTTTCTAATGTAACATTATATCAATATCTCTATGAAAATGCATCCTAAAAAATTGTAAGATATTGGGAGGATGGGTGTAATCCTTAATGGTTAAGAAGTGGGATTTATCATGTATAAAATTCTATATAAAATTTTTTATGTCGTCTTTGCATTGAGAATAATGGGAAGATATCATTGTAATCGATTATATTTGCATTTTGTATCCATAAAAAATGTATTGAAGTACTTCATATGTGAAAAAATATATATTCAGGGTTAATGGTGGATATTATGAGCTACTAGTGCATGGAAACACTGATTTTATCTTCTAGACAGATCAAGATGATTTTAAATCATAATCATCCAATATATTTTTCATGAATGGTGGTGTGGTAAGATATATAATACTAAAGTAGTCCATGAGTGCTAATATTATAGAATAATCTTTGTATATAAAATATTCTAATGAAACAATGGAGGCAACATGGATACATAGATTTCTCTCAGATATTCATGTTTTATTAATAAATAATGATAATATTATAATGTAATATTGTAAAACAACTTCTATGGTACATTCCAAGGATCCTAGTTACACCATAAGATAAATCATATACTAATTAAGATTCATCACATAAGGGATTTTATATTGATAGATGAATTCTGATTAATTAGAGTAATCAGAGTGGATAAAATAGTTTTTTTCTTAACTAATGTCATGTCAATATAACCATGATTCCTAGGTGATATTTAGTTGGTTTAGAGTTGTTGGATGTTGTCTCTAAAATAAATGTGAGTATTTTGAGTAGTTTATCAAGATCCACATCAAGTTTTTACATCCATTACCATTATATGTAAATAGTTTTAAATAAAAATGAATTTTCTCTTACCGTAATAATAACACTACTTTTGAAAAAAAAATCCTTCGATTACCTCTCACAACAAAGTGTTATTGTATTTTCATCTATACTGAGAATAAAAAGATACTATATATGTAATATTAAGTATATTACATATATTCTTTGTGCATCTTACTTATTAGACATAGAGTATGTCTTGATATCAGTTGATTGGGCTCATTTTAATTTGAGACTTCTGGTCGTTATGTTTTCATTTAATGATCTTGACTTGGTGAGATTATGAGGACTAGATCATTAATATAAACACCGCATTTTATAGGTATCATTGGTTGTTTCCATCTATGATCATGTGTATGGGTATCTTGGCTTGATATAATTATAAATGTGTTGCATCAGATCATATACTTTGAAGAAAACCACAATAGTATTTCTATTTTTCGTAGGGTATATTGTATTGAGTATTTGATTATTGGTATAGAATTGGTGGAATTATCAAGATGTGATTTTCAACTTCTATTTGATGAAGATATACATTGTGCTCAGTCTGCTAGGATGTTTGTACATTCACTAAATCTATGGACATGGTATAAGAAGTAAAATGATATCTAATATGTTCATTGAAAAAAATCATTTAAGGGCGATGAAGTAATTACTTTATGAAATATCTCACAATATAGAAATTATATTACATGGTTTATGTTCATGGGATTGGTTTTTGTTGTTATGTCTAAACATTATATGAAACTCTCCAAGTCCAACTTATTATTTTTTACCATTTTAATCTCTAGTGATATTTCAGATGCTTTCTAGAGTCAAAGGATAAAAAATTATACTTTTAAGAAAAATAGACTGTGAACATGTTTTAGTCTCACATTTAGAAAAAAACATGTGGTAACAATGTGATATGGATTTGTGAGTTCCCGTGGTTATTTTCATGGTTTGAAAATGCATTCTCTAATCATGTATGTCTCTAAGAATAACAAGTGGGAGCATCGGATTTGGTCGGTAGGTTTTTACACTGATTCGGCAGGGTTATTTTGACCATACGACATTCCTAGTAAATCATGAGAATTATTGTTTTAGGGGATAATGTATACCACATATGTAGTTCATTATTTGTTAAACCATGTATCCAAATCATGTGATTGTATATGAGATTCTCAAAACAAAATTACTTTATGGGCTTGGTCATTTTCAACTCTAATATCATTATAATCTTGTATTTTCTCAAACTATAACATCTATGATTCTTTGGAGAACTCTACCATCATTTTCTTTGGGGATCCTTGATCCTTTCTAATCTGTCTCATCATGGTGTATTTAGGTTTTCTCCTAATTTCTCATGTTTCCCCTAGATCAATCCCTGATCAATATTTATGTTGATCCATTACAACAAAATTGGTATATGAATGTAATATATAATTTTATGGATATGAAATTGATGTTTATTCTTAGATATAGTCTTGCGAGGACCCACACTATATATAGGGCATTATCCATTACCGAAGAACTTATGTCATTAATTTTAATTTGATCATCTTTAAATTCATAAATCAAGAATTATTCATGGTTAAATGGTTCCTCAATGGTATTTTCAGGGATTCTTGGTGAAAAACTATATAAGGATAGAAGTGTCATAAATTAAAATTGTTATTTTAGTTCCACGAATTTGCTAGTGGGTTGGGTAATAACACCATTGGGAAATAAGATACCTCACCTGATGGCACTCCAACACTAGCAAGTCTATGGGCCTATTATGGTTCTTAACCAGGGAAGCCCCATGATTCCTTCTCTAAGTATTTTTTCAATTTCGTAATCCCCTCATTCAACCCTAGTTTAGTATTAGTGATCCTTAATGGTTCTATAGGGATTCCTTGGTTTCTTCAATATCTTCCTTCAATCCTTGATGTAATTTTTGATCTAAACATTAAATTTGGTATGTCTTGATGATAATTTATGAATTCCTTCCATTTTATCCATGATTATTATAACATAAACTCTAATTGGATTCTTATACCACATTAGATAGAGTTTTTATGTATTTAAGTTGATCTTAATGCTTGATCCTGATAATTATTCTCCACTGCTTTTGAGGTAGGTGGTGTAAAGAATCTCCATATGGTCTTCTTTTTGTTTCTCTTATGTGTAACATGTGTGATCTCACTTCCACATGGTGTTCATGAAGTATTTAGATTGGTAATCACATTTATTACTTGAATAGCTTTTCCTATAACTTATTAAAATCCCTATGGGTATGTCATTGCTTGATTCCTTGGACTTTTCGACACCTACAAGGTGTTCTTACCAATGACTGTAGGTTATAATCTTGAATATATAAACCCAATGCAATATAACTAATTTGGGAGATTGATTTTAGAAATAGATACACTTATTAATTATAAATTTTAAAATATTTATAAACTTGTAATTATAAAAATGAATAATTACAAAATTTACATGTAATTAGAACTTGGAATAATAGGATAATGACATGTTGCAATTATTATCATTATAAATTGTATTTTTCATGAATTATCCAAAATGATATATTGTTAATATTTTTTACATGTTTTGGTATATTTTTATTCATTGGTACTTTCTTATAATCAATACATTGATTACGCAATTGGCCCTGAAATATGAATTTTACTTGGAAGGTTTTTAAACGAGTAATATATTTTACCCAAAGAATGTGAAATTTCATTGGGCCCATTTTAAAGAGAATATATAATTCACCACAAAAATGATAATTATACATGAATTTGGTGTGAAGTTAATATGTAATTAACCTTGGACGTGATAATATTTCTTGGGTATGTTTTTTTTGTGAAATCATATATAGATATTATAGTGAGTTTCATTTGACACAATTTGTAGTTATTGACTGAGACATCTGATATCTTACCATAGATGGTATGGTTGAACCTGTGTAGAAATATTTCGCTTCAGTGATGAATTGTTTATTTAGTTGTTCAAAATTTATAGTAGAATTAATTTCCTTATATATCTGTCTATTTCATAAACTATTACTCAAAATGGATTTTTTTTGGGAAACTGTAGGCAGTAGCATACATAGTTTTACTCACACCCTTCTAAATTCTCCATTTGGTACCCAATAAACCCACAGGGTTTTAGGTTAATGTGGGGGAAATGGACTCTATTCTTGATTGGTATATATTATAGCTAGATATGGAAAATGGATATTTGTCCAAGAATGGTTTTTGATACTAGGGTTTTCGGATTATTTAATCCGTTCATTATTTTATTTGATTCCATATATGACATTTAATATGACTTATAGTATGAAATATTGGGTTTCATTGTATTGGATTGTTTTGACACTTTCCAACACATAATTTGGGACATGCTTTATATTTATTTACTTATAACGTTTCCTATTTGATATTTTTTTTGTATTAGATGTTATATTATCTATACTATATGAATCAAACTCTCACTGTATGTTTTCATCCTTTGGAATATAGTTTTGTGAAGTTGTGGTTTTGTGGATCCCTATTCTAATCATTTGAGGTTTAACCGTGTCAGGGATGTTAAAAATTGTTATAAGGGGACGTGTTTTTTTTTTTACTATATAGGGATGATTTGATATGAGAATAGGATGCTTCAGGGCTTGGTTATGATCTTGTTAATGGGAGTAGTTAACCAACATATAGGGAAAACCCCAATTTCAAAGGAATGGGATTACTATTCATGGGATTGGAATCTTATAGTTGTGATTTTGTTTCACATTGGTTGACATACTTGTTGTGTGATATTATGGATTTATGATATTTTACTCATGGGGTGATATGGAAATAGGTGTGTATTAATGCATAATAGTAGGCACATATGTAAAAAATTTACATTCATTTATCATGATGTGGAAATATTTATTCCATATGAATCTTCTTGTCAAATTTGTGAATAAATTTCGTGAAATGTTTAATAAAATGAATAAGCATTAAAATGTAATAACATGTCACATCACTTGGTTAGACATATTTTTATATGACAATGTATCTATTATTATTTATTGTATTTTTTTACTTTTGATTATAATTATTTTATATTCCTTATGATATGAGTGTGTTAATTCATATTGAAACGTTTCTATATTTTATCCTCTATTTGAACTTCTGAAGAGTGAAAATGAGCACACACATCATGTAGTTATATTGGAACCTCTTTCATCATTGAGGAATATGATGTTTGGCCATCTCTATAATATTTTCTTGAGGTTCATGTGATCCATTTTGAGGGAGAATAATACTTTCCTCTCATATAGGATATATTTGATGATTTGGTTATAGCTACATCACCCACCCACGTTCTGTGGGGAGGGAGGGCCTCAGGAAGCATAGTTCTATATCAATTAAATCTAGATGATCTTTGGAAACCGTGAGAATGAAATAGATAAGATGGTGGAACTTGGTTTCTCCTCGCTATGAGGACTATCCAAGATCTGATGGGACATCATATTGTAGGAAAGAAAGCATGTGTACATGACCTGGAATGGTTTCAAGGATACGTTCTGGTGTCACGTATAACAAGATATGATATGGGGAAAGAACTATGGATTTCATGTATCTGAGAATGGTGGGCATGTTTGTGATAAACTATAATGGTTGTTTCACTAACACATAATGATTTTAAAATGTGTTGGTAGTATATGAGATATAAAAAATTATGGAATTCTGGTATGGGATTCGGTATGAAATCATTTTTCATGTGAACGTCATATTCTAGAGAAAAACATTTTATGTGGTTAATATGGTTATAATAACTATGTAGAACATGAAGGATGACCTATGTAGTATATAGGTAGTTATATTGGGATAATCAGGGTGTTCTACTTTAGGAAGAACAAAGAACCCCTTAGAGAATTACCATTGAGATTGTGGTAGGTAGATAATCTAGGAAAGTAGGCCACCACCTCATGACCATGGAAGGGAGTACTGATATCACAATGGCCTGGTTAGACACAAGAGATGGTAGTATACTTAAACAGTATTGGATTGGAAATCTTGTTGTATGATGACATACATATATATATCATAAAGGGTAACATAGTAATCTACAAAAGTAGGAATATCATGTTAGACACTAGGGTCCATTATAGACTCATGCAAACCTCAGTAGATAGGTTGTTAATGTTACAATATTTCATCAAGATGAGGTAAGGTAATAATACCCTGACATAAGAGTGGTAGTATTAGAAGGAAAAAGAATCACTGGGGATTCATGTTGGAGACTAGGGCAATTGGGTGACTCATATAAATGATATATCATCTAATCCAACTAGTATGGATATAGACCTATATTGTAATTCATACTGAAATAACACTTTATTGTAATTTATTTCATAAATTATCATTAAATTCATTTATAAATACATAATTTGTTAATATAATATGGTATTATATTGAAATAATGTATAGGGTTATAACTTTTGATACACCATTTGGGGTATGATCAATGAGTATCTAATATTTTGATGTCTGTTCTTTTGAGATTGGGGTAAATTAGCTTATCCAGGATTTTTTTGTGCTCTAAATAGATGTATTCAATTTTTTTTCTGGGTATGGATTGAAATTATTTATACCATGATTGTATCAATTGTTATAATTGTAGAGTTTTTAATCAATATCAATAAGGGTAAATCTACATTTATTGAGTTTAATGGTAACATTGGGATAGTCCTATAGGACCAATTTAGTAAGAAATGTATTTTCTCATATTTTACAAAGCAAGATTTATTTTCGATGAAAGTTAATCACAACAGAATATCTTTCCTCTAGTGGAGGACAACAATAAGGATGTATTTTATGAGGATTTATATAGATTACCATCATAGTAGGAGATTTTTATCACAATCAAGATGGTGCCAAGAGATAAACCCATTACTATCCTTCCCTATATGATGACACTATCAGAGATTAATGAGTTTAGAGTGAAGTTGGAGGATATGAAAGCTAATAGATTCATACGAACATGTACATCAAAATGGATTTATCCCCTATTTTTCTTCAATAAGTTACAAGGATCCTTTCCCTTATGTATATATTATAATAGGTAAGAATATATTTCATTCAATAATGGATATCCCATTCCACTAATCTATTAAAATTTTGATTAAATAATAGGTGACCCAATATTTTTAATGATTTAATGATGTTTAGGGTTCCATTATTTGATTGTTATTCTATCTAATATATGAAGAAATTCATTATGCAGTGGTTATGACTTGAATTAATTCATGGTAACATCATTTGGTCTGATGAAGGTTTTTTTTACTATTAATGGAATGGTAATATTAGATCTTCAATATATATATTGATTATATGGTGGTTATATACATTGATGACATGTTGGTTTAGTCCCAGTCTAGAGATGATCACAATCAATTTCATGAAATCATCTCGAGTGCACTAAGAGAAAATCATCTATGAATCGATTTTTCTAAATTCAATTTCATGATTAACCTAGTGAAATTAATTAGTCATATTATCATAGAGGCAGGATTGTATGTAGACCTGAAGAAGGTGTATGTTTTTATATCGTTGGATTAACCAAAGATCTCCTTCGTGGTTCAATGATTTTTGGGATTGGAAGGTTATTATCATATATTCATAAAGGACTTGTCCCATTTGGTAGTTTCAATGTCTAGTTTTTCATGGAAATGGGTGTGGTTTGTTCGGTTAGATTCATGTGATGAGTCCTTCTAATAATTAAAAATAATACAAGACTTAGTATCAATCATCACCATACATAATTTTATTAACAATTATACTATGTTTTGTGAAGCATCCAGGTTCCTGATCCGAAAAGTTCTAGCGTGGGAGGATTATGTTTAAACATAATGATCTAGGAATATGAGACCACATGATTGGAAATACTCCAGTCAAGATATAGAGATAGTTGTGGTGGTAAATGATATGATATTTTGGTGAAATTATCTATTGGGAATGAGATCTATAGTTTACATGGACCATATAATCATTAAGTAAATATTTACATAGAGGTCGGTCGAGTATCTACATTCAATTAACATTTATTTGTAATATACTCATATAAATTGAAATTTAATTGTTATCAAATTGATTAGGAATTCAGACACTCATATAGTATAGTAATACACTAATTTTTGGTGATTGATGGTTCATTTTATGGACATATATCAAGATACTCAAGATTATTAGGGACAATAAACACTAACTTTGTCCTCTATTGTTCCCTCACATAAAAGTTATTTAATTAAGACACAATTATCTGATTTATAATGATTATCAAAAAGTGAGAGTATATATGGATGGGAGCCAACCTTAGGTTGGTCCATTGATATAGATTAAATTCATCATGTCCATGGTCGTATATGGGTTCATGAGAGTATCCATTTGCTACTGATGAGGGAATCACATGATTCAAATTGAGATTTAGAAACCTTTTTTATACAGATGTGTCATTTACCCCCTAGGAAGTTTTGGTTTCTAGTGATGAATAATGATATAGTGAACATTGAGGTAGGATACAACACCTTTCAATAGATGAAGTCTGATAATTAGTGGCACACTGGGTTGTTCAAATGTCTTCCCATTACTTATTAAAAGTGGGATTATGTCACCCAAGAATCCATGGAAAATTTACCTAGGACACCTTGGATGAAATTGATAGTGTGGGTGATCATGGATTGAATGATGAAGGTATCCCATTTCTAGCCTATTCAGGAGACCATCACCAGTGATATCTTGGATAAATTCTATGTGTCGTAGATATTTTGGGTTCATGGTGTTCAATGGAGAACCATTTTAGATTGATATACCCAATTTACATTGTATTTAATAGAATTACCTAAGAAGTAGTTGGGATCATTGGTTATTGGGATTATATTATATCTCCTTCATATTGATGGACAATCTAAATAGATTACTCAGATTGAATACAACATGTTTTGAACTTGTATTCATGAAATTGGTTTTTTTGTGGGTATCAATAGTCTCTTGTAGAGTTATTTTATAATAAAAAATTCCAAGAATCAATATGAATTAATCCTTTTCAGTGTATATATAAATATATATATATATATATGTTCAAGTCATTCACCTATGTTTCTGTTAGTGTAGGTCTATTTTTCAATCATTTGACCAAGTATCCTACATGATAAATCTATGTAGGTTTAGTTTATCAAGAAGTGGTGTCAAATCATGATTACAAGGAATATATCAAATTATAACAATCATAGAAAACTTATTAAATTTTATTTTTGTCAAAAGTTCATTTTATTGGATTCTTCAATTATTGAGAAATTCAATAATTGTAAGCAAGGGTACCTATAACACATGTTTTTAGGTTGTTTGATATAGTTAAGAGGATATGTCCAATGGAATTCCAAATGAATATTACAAAGTGCTTCAATTTCATGCATGACATGTTCCATATGCCACAAATTCAGATATATCACCTTCCTCCTTACCACATTATTTATATTTATCATATTGGACATTATGAAAATGTGGACCTTAAGGAGAGTCTAATATGTATCATAAAACATGTAGATAAAATTTTATAAGGGAAGAATTTTCCCCTTGTGTGATTTTAGTGGACACAAGGTCATGTTATAAAGGAGACTATGGAAATTGAGTTGGATATACAAGAGTAGTGGAAAATGTTATTCACTATATGATAATTGTGGTACATGTGAGTATATATTTGAGTAGAATTTTTATATGGTGGTGATGTTGTATGTACCCTTCCTTAATCCATTTTCTATTCTAATTAATTTTTAATTGAGAATCATTAAATTATATAACCAAGGATTATTCCAATTCTATTTGTTTCCTTAGAGGTGCCCTTGTGGATGAATAGGGGTTGTTAAGTTTAATAGTCGAATGAAATGGAGGAGTTATTGTATCACCACTATCGAGATAGTATGGGTTCATAAGATAGTCAATGTATTTTGAAATATTCCTTCTTTCCTACATGAAACACTATAAATATTGTATGATAGAACAATCTTGTTGATGGGATTTCCATGATTTTTAGCCTAGGTCAATATTATAATTCATCCTTCCTGCCATGTATATGATTCATATTCCTATATTTGATATATAATTAGTGATTGATTATGTTGAAAGGTTGTTTATGGATTCTGATGCTTCTCCAATGTCTTACTCTGATCATTGATATGTAATTAGATCCATACATGATAATTCGATAAGTTTTTCCTAGAATTTATAAATTACTTTCATTTTATCAATGATTTTCTTCCATTGGACGTAACAAGATAATGTTATCAATTTATTTTGCGATTTGGGTGTTTTCATTTATTAAGATCCATGATCCATGGAATTGTTCTTCACTAAATTTTAGGTGGGTGGTCTAATGCTTCTCCCTATGATATATTTTTTTTTGTTTCAGTAATCTGTAAAATGTGTGATTGTGATAACACAATATGTGTGCAACCTACTTTGATTGATGATCACTTGTAATCAATGAATCCATTTACGTAGACCTTCCACAGATCCCTTCAGGTACTTTGGTTCACAAGACATTGGACATTTGGTCATTCATAATGTGCTCTGACCCTTGGCCCTATTAGAGAATCCTGAATATATGAATCAAGTTCAGCATAATATAATTAGAAGACTTGATTATGGAATGAATTTAATTTTCAATTATAAAATTTTAATTATATCTTGCCAAATATTTTGAGCCTATAATGATGGAATAATGACCATGTCAATGAAACATGATAGGATAGAATAATAACATGTAATAGTTATTGGAATAAAAATTGGTATCTTTCATGAATTGACAAAAATAATATAAATTGACCATGTTTGTAATATTTTAGAGTATTAGTATGTGGTGTTTCATACATTCACATTATACTTATATTATGTAATTTTCCCTGGAATGGGAATTTTCCACAGGAGAATTATAAATTAGATATATAATTAACCCATGGAATGGTAATTTTATTTGGGTCGATTGTGAATAAAATATATAATATAACTATAGAATGGTAAGTCACTATAGGTTCTATGTCAATTTTATATTTCATTAACCTGATTCATTGTTATCCACTATGGTAATAGTGTTTATTATTCTATTATATATGGATATTATTGATACTCATACTAGAACCATTGAGGTATATTGATAGAAGCATCGAGTATCATGTCGTAGACGGTATGGATAACCCCGAGATTATATCTAGAGCTTCACCATTAAAATATTTTTTTAATTTTAAAAAATTTAATTTATAATCTATTCCTTTTGAAATCATATGATTTCATCCACTATAACATAGTCTAGACTACATTAGTCATCATTGTTGGGGGCCTACTAAGTTTTACTCAAACCAATTGGGGCCACCATTCAGTACTAGGGTATAATTTATAGATACAGGTCTAGACATGAGTAAGGGGTCATATGTTTGATTGGTTGATTTTGTAAATGGGAATAGGGCATGGATATGTGACTACACATGGGGTTTGAGACCCTATGTTTGGGGGCCTTTATATGAATATTTCATTTTCATGGTTTCATATAAGATCGTTAGTATGACATTTAACATGAAATAACATTTATTATTATACAGGATTTCATTTTTAACATTCCTACTTATCTATTATACTTTTTTATTTAGATTTTTTGATCACATTTCTAATATGATTGTTGTTCTCTTCTAAATTTTATATTCTCTCCACTATATTTATTAGATCCTACTACTTTTTTTGAATCATCTCAAATATGGGGAGTAACACATGATCTCTCAGGGTGACCCACTTCAGTCATGTGAGGGAGAACTTGGTCTGTGATGTCACACTATTCGTTTCTCGTCATCAGTTTGGAATACAATGAGGCTCTCATCATTCTTGATGTATGAGTCTATATCCAATGTTTTCTCCAATGTAATTATTGAATTATTATTATTTTATTTTGTTTTAATTGATGAAATTAAGGAATTGAAATCTATAAGTGGTGAATATATCTTTTATGGAAATAAAAATGGTCTTTAAAATTTGGTTTTGTTGAATATCCCATTTTTGAAAATTCTGTCATCCATAAAATTCATCATAGATGATTTTGAAATGGAAATGGATTTTTATGAATTTAATAGTTGTGGTATCAATATAGATAATGTTTTATAGAATGATGGTCATGAAAATGAAATGTGGTTTCCATGGAAGAAGTTTATGAAATGTGGAATTGGATCCTTGAATGTAATAATGATATAATATAACATTGGGAAGAAATTGTGGTATGAGGAGAAACTATAAATATAAAATATTTAGTGTATTTAGATCTCTCTATGTTAGGTTCTCATGATACACTTGTTTCTAGTGGGTATCCTTTCTAAGCGAATGAGGTACCCAGAATTACTGTTCACATATGCCAGCTTGTGCCTCTTATTTTTCTTTGTTGTGTACCCCCTTCTATTGTGTTTTTTCTTTGGTTAACTACTGATACATTTCAAGCATGTATATTGATATTCATATTTTCCTATTTTATATACATATTTATGCTTGAAAAGTATTTTCGTCAACTAATTATCCTTCATGGATAAATTTTATATCATATTTCATTATTTATTGAATATGGAATGATTCATAAATGAAATCCAAAAAATTATTTTTCATGGAAAATTATTTCATTTTTATTTTTGTGAATTTGTTTTTAATATAATGAAACTTATGTTTGTGTATAGATAATTTATTGGATCTTGGTGGTATCATAGTAAACTTTATCACTCACACTCTACTATTCCCTTTGGGAATTTGGATCCTTTGTCTTAACTGATATAGGTAAAAAGAAGAGAATCATATATAGTATGAATCTATTCATTCTAGGTACCTTATGGTGGTTTGGGATAGTTTCAACATATGGTCACAAGAATATGGATCCATGGGTTACATCATGTTCAATTATATTGGTCTTTTGTTTATTTATCTTGAATTTATTTTCATTTTTGGTTTATATGGTTTTCACTTATGATATATTTGTTTATGTATACTTGGTATCTTATATTGATTATATCTTATGATATTCTAGTAAAGGCTAAAATTATTTAATTTTTAATTGAATGGTACCATGATAGTTTTCCCCATCCAGAGGGGTTCGTAATGAGATTTGAGTGTTTTAATAGCACAATCCGGGTGAAATTATTGGTTTACCGAGTTTCTTGTTATAATAATTGGCAACAAAGGGTCATGTTAGATTGAAATTATATTATCATGTATGTCTTTTACCCCCTTATGTCCAGGAATTTTGATAGTCTATAGATAGTGTTGTCAAAATTTGAGATGTGTTGTAGATGGTTTTTTACCAAGATATATTCCATGAGAATCATTGAGTTACCATGGGATATCATCGTTATTATAGAATCCATGTTGGTAGTTTTATCCACTTTGGATTCATTTCTCTACAATTTGGTCTATGATAATGGAGTCATATTTTTCATGATGGATTTTATATAGATTATGGATCCTTTAGGAAGAACACATTAGAATACTATGCGCGATTCTATAGATCATTCCCAATCATATAATCCTCTAATTCCACAATGTGGAACTAAAATTGAGGGTATAACACGCTTTGGAATTCACTAAGTAGTATCCACTGATATTTCATATTGACAAGGGACATAAGGATTCATATAAATAGATTGAGAGGATTTTATACTCCCTAGAGACTCCATAAGACTCAATGGTTGGTTTAAAAACTTATTTACTAAAATGTTTGGGAGGAATGTTGGGGGGAATTTGTTGTGAAATATAATTTTCAACGATATCTCACCTAAACCACATTCACAAGATACTTCAACAAATAATTTTATCCTTTGAAATTTATAGTTCTGAATAATTGGGAGTAAATTTCATTAGAGATGGATGTTTTTCTATAATGATGTATGATAATTAGTCTTTTGAATTAGTTAAAATTTCTATAGAGCTTGTTTCCAATTAATATATCAAGCCAAAGATATTTCATATGGGTATGGGGAATGATATTTTGTCTATGATGCTTCTTATGTTCCTACCTATCTTAGAGAAGGATTTATATAAGGTAGTTATGGTTGAGGAAAATATAGCTAGGAAGTCTGAACTCTATAGGGGATTAGTTTTAACAATCGATGGCTAAATTTGTTTAAATTTCTAGAATTTGAACCAGGATGACCATCATTGAGGAAGTGGAATGATTGTGAAATATACCAGAAGACATATTCAGGTGGTATATTACTAGTTTATCAAAAATGGACACCTCATACATAATTATATGGTAGAACCCAAGGTATTTCTCTGATGTAGGAAATCTAGTCAACATTATAATTTCATAGAGATATCAAACAAAGGAAGTTGATTTGGATACACCTTCACAAATGGATCTTACTTTATACCTAATGTAGAAAAAGGGTTGTGATATTAACGATGTTCCAAGGGATATTCTTTTTTTTGATTAATGGGAAATATGAAACAAGATGACTGTATACTGGAGAGTATGCACCATAATAGTTATTGGTGAGGTTAGATAACATGGGAGATATTGTTTTATTATGTATTTTATGGTTAGGGGTTTATTTTATACTAGTAAAACTCATTCCTTTATATCATCCAATCCTATAAAAAAAATTTCTTTTGTTCAGGGCTTACACATTTCATAATTACTCATTAAACTCCTTTAGAAAATAATCCATAATAGGGTTACAGATTATTTGAATGTTGGGTGATGATTGAGGACCAAAACCCCATAAGATACTTTTTAGTAACTCATATTGAAATCTTTTATTTATATTTTACATAGATTAGTTGATTATCTATAATGTAAATATCTATTCCAATCATTTTCATGTCTAGTTTCATTCATCTGATGGAGTCACTCATGTATTTCCGGTGAGTTAGATCATATATCATGGAGAGTATGTCTTGTTTTTTCTACTCTGAGAGGATATCATGCCATTTTTCAGAGAAGTTTCTTGAAATTTATTATCTATGTATTACTTTCCCTCTTCCATCAGTGGTGAGTATGTATTGAAAAAAATTCATAATTATTTTTATGTGTTTCTACACAAAAGGAAATTCAAATTTTATATAGAATTATTTTTGGGGTTGAGTCACATCTATTTACCATCTTATCAAATGACACCCACTATATTGAGATAATTAATGATTCAACTTTAGGGTCTTAAGGGTAATGGGTAAAATTTGGCTACAATCTCACCTTTGGAATAACTAGTTCTATTTGTAAAGAATTTTGATTGGTGTTTCTGAATTTTTTTGTTAGAAAATACTAAACCATGTGATGGTTAAGAAAAAAATTCCCCTTTGTAATAATATATGAACATTCTTTATCATTATATGGGATCCTAGTGATTTTTAATATTGATTTGAAACTGGGGGAACATCAACTAAGAGTTCAATATGAATATATTATTATTATATTGTTTATGAGTAGTTAGGAGAATTATTCATATATTGTCATGAAATTTTGCATTACGTACTCTATGGTAGAATTTATAGATTTGATGAAGAAAATTTTAAAATAGTTTTTGGTTTATTTCAGGTTTTCCTTTGTGGATGGTATTCTTTTATTCTCTCTATTAGAGTAGTTTTATTCTTATTATTGGTATATTGTCATTGAGATATTCAATGTTGATTAGTTTTATGAAAATATATAATAAAATCAATTCTAGATTGAAGTGAGGAAATTTCATGTCTAATTGATTTATTTTAAATGTGTCTTAGTGCATCCTGAAATGACACAATAAGTTATGTTTTGGGAGTCTCCCCAAAATTATTTATAATAGTAGTTTTCTTGGAATTTTCTAATTATTATAGTTTTTTGTTCAATAATTCTATATTCTTATATGTCCTTTGAAAATGTTACCGCATAAGGCTGTGAAGATATTTTGGTGTCCTTAATAACAGTGATCTTATGAGGAGATGAAGGTGATATTCACTTTTGTTCAATTATTTATCCATCCATAGCTTGGTGTTTGTTATGGGGTTTAATGTGTATCCATTTGTGTGGGTTTGGGTTATGATTTGAGGAAGGCTATTTAGGTAGTAGCTTACAGCTCTTGTCAGCTATATCCTCATTATAGGAACTATCACATTAATGATCCTGAGTTGGTGGTAGGGATTCGTTCTTTAAGAAATGGTCCCAATACCTCTTGTAAGAGAATTTTTTAATTTATTCAGACCATAAGAGTCATATGTATTTGTTCAACCAAGTGGATATGAATTTGAGATAATGATGTTGAGTAGAGAACATTCATCCTATTGATTTTTATATTTCATACACCCTTGAAAAATGATATGTGTTAATGGATTCATTGATTAGAAATTATCTGAATTGGGAAGTGAAATAATTTTTGGAAGAGTGGTGTTTGGTGGTCCTATTTTCTAAGATGATCATTGATGAAGGGAGAGTTAATAAAAAGGTATTTATATTTTTTTATTTTGATCGATAACTTGTGGATGGCCATTTTACACAAGAATATAATGAGGATAAGAAGATTTAATTATTTAAATAGAATCATTATGGTGGTGATCCATTAGGTGTGTATTATCAGTCTCTTTATGGAGTATCAAGCTTCAAATAAAGGATGTTTATTCCAATGACTGTGATATGGGGATTTATAAATAATGGGAATTGATCCAATTAGTTTATTAAACTTAGATCTAACAATATATATCATTACTGGAAATTTCATTACAGTTTTCCAGGAATGTGGTGATCAATTTCTTATTTTCTGCCTTGGGGGACTACATACCAATGAATTTAAGAGAAATGAAAGTCATACAGGATTTCTACAACCTTTTCCCATTATATATTGAAAAATGGGTGACATATCCATATAAATTTACATTCTTCCTCCTAGAACTCCAAGGGGTATTTCTTAGATATGGGTGTTTATGGATCGCTCCAAAAATCAACACATTTATTACATATCATTGATTCAATAAAGTTAGAGGAATTGTGGAACATATATATTTAGGAGATTAAAAGACTTTATAATTTTCCATTTGATATTATTTTGAATAGGAAACCTCTTTTTTACTCATCTTTTTTGTAGTGGATTTCAATTAGTGATGGGTTCTTAGTTAAATTTGATCATGGCTTATCATACTCATATGTATTTAATGTGAGGGTGAGCCACCCAGATTCTTGGAGACATTCCTCATGAACGTGTTCTTAACTTCAGGGGATCTTCGTAGAAATGAATACCCATAATGTATGTTTTAAAAAAATTTATTTAGAAGACACTGATCAGGATGGGTAAATTTTAGGGGTGTTTTGAGATGCCTTTTAGATCAAATATTTATTGGGAAGGGGTTGGATATTGATCCTTGGGTATACCAAGTATTATCTCATAGATTACATGTATTTAACTTTCTATTACGAAATGGTAAAGAACATATCTTTTACAAAAAAAAATAATATGTTTATTGGTGTCTTCATCTATTTGATTTGGAGGTGGGTGATCAGATATTTTTTAAAGATTCTCTATAGTTGGTACATTGATGTTTGGGGATTTAGGTTATTTGAGAACCATATTTTTTCAACCCATTTGAGATTTGAGGGAAACTCAAGATGGTGTCTTATCAATTAGTCGTACATTATTATTTGAATTATATTCATGATGGGTTCCATATTTACAAAACAAAAAATTAGTAAATATATTTTTTCCATATTATTTAGTGGGAGGAAGTTGATATTGAACCCAACATCTTTGTAGTTGAGTGACCTACCCTGATTGTGGAGTGATGTGATAACGTATTGTGGGGAATGATGATCACATAAGTTTGAGGGATATTGTATTGTGGTTGGGATACCCATTAGACATAGGATAAGGAGGCCCTAAGGATTCATAAATGGCCTTATCTATATTTATGTTAATGGTCTGGATCATTTATGAGAACATATATCTTATATTTTTGGGAGAATTGTAACACCCTTTGGGTTACAAGCATGATTTTGTAAACTATGGTTTATCTCTTATGAGGTTCTTGAGGATTTTGGTAATAATGAGTTGAAAATTTGGAGATTTATAGAAAACATGTTAGGTGTATGGTATAGGAATAATGTAAAAACTAACTGTGCAGTGACCATGTGATGTGGCTCTCTGAGTTCCAGATATAATTTTTATGGTTTGAGTGTAGTTTTTCAAACAGTAAAAGTCACCAAAAATACTATTTGATGGGATGGATTTTGGTTTATCATTTTTTTATTCTTGTCATTATTTTTTTAACCATTAAACTATTCCTATGAAATTTGGAAAATCAGGTTTTCAAGGGATTTTGGATACCACATGGTTAATGCTATATATTTTTTTGACTTGTCTAGATTAACCTAATTTTCTAATCTAAACATCATAAAATTTAGTATTACTTGGATACACATGGAAATTTTTAACAATCACCTCTTCCAAATCTCTCATTTTGTCAAACCATTCCCTCGATGATGTTCTAGAGGACCCTCTAATTGTTTTCATGGTGATTCTTGATCTTTTTGGGTGGATAACATTAGTGTACATGCATTTGTCTCTTGATTTATCCTCTTTTACTGATATATATCCTTGATATTTTTTTCCCCTTGATACATTAAAACCCAATTGGGTTGTTAATGTCATATATACATTTGAATTTGGTGAATTTATTATTTTCTTCTTGGATTTTTTAATTTGATAACCAGATCTATTCATTTCCTATCATCGGTTTTGAATGAAATGAGTATTTAATTATACTTGAGTTAGTATTCTCTATCATGTTGTATATCCATGATAATTCCTTGAATTCATTGTACATTCCTTGTTTTTAATTGAAAAATTGTTTTAATATATTCCATGACAGGTGCATTTTTTTTTTCAGGCTATGGGAATTTCTCCTGAAAGGGGAAATTTTTAAAGTGAATTTATGCACAATATGAGTTTGATAAAATGCCACAAAAATTATTATCAAATGGAAATGTAGTTTCAACCAAGGAAGAAATGTGGATTCTTTATAGAAAATTTTTTACAAAAATCTGGGCTTGTAAATGAAATGGATTTTCCCATGAAATTTTTATTATATAAGGAATTAGTTCATTGAAGATAATGATGATATAATAGTGCATTGGGAAGTCCTTGGGGTATGAGGAAAATGAGACATATTTGAGATCTAATATAGTTATATTTTAATAGTGGAGGATGTTAGGATACCAAGGTTTTTATAGGTAATCCTTTCAACAGGATAAATATTCTATGACACAAAGTTCAATTATTTCATCTTATGTTTATTATTTGTCTTAGATTCGTAGACCATTGTGTTGTGTTTATCTATTTGGTTCTTTGAGGATACATTACATGCTTGTATATGGATTTTACAATTTTCCAATTTAATATAGATTTTAATACTTAAATAATTTTATTTTCATATACATATTACTCATAGCTAATTACTATGTCATATTTCTTTTTATTATTGAATATTTCAATTTTTTAAAATAAAATCAATGGATGGTTTTATATGAATGATGAATTCATTTTGAAATATTCTATAAATAAATTTTATATTTCAAATAACTTATTCAATTGGATAGGCAGTGTATATATTCATAGTGGTATCCTAATATGATTTGGTGACTACACCCTACTTATACCTTTATGTGTTTATGTCCTTGGTCTTATAGGATAATGATAATGGGAACAGTTTCATGTAGAGGACATATCTCTTAGTTCATGTTTCCCTCTAGTATACTGGGATGGAGGTGATTGTGGTCACCAGGATATTGACCCATGTGTTTATTAATCTTCAATTTTTCTATTAGTTAATTACTCCATCTAGACCATGTTTTAAATTTTATTGGAAGTTACCTCTTGTTTTGGTTTTTCTGGACGTACGGTGTATTTTTTTTATATGTTATAGATCATTGTTTTGTTTCTATCTTATAATGTGTAGATTGAGGATGAAATCATTACAATGCTTATTTTTATAGTATCCTGGTGCTTTTTTCTATTAGGTAGTTTTCGATAATGAGTTATGGGGCCTATGGTGGGCCAATTCAAGTGATATTAATTATTGACCTAGGTTGGTATATTGAACTATATCTTATGAGGGGGATGGATTTGTTATTGTACACTGCTCATGATCTATGAGAGATAATTATTTCTATCAAAATAATAACCTAATGGTTCACACACTATGTATATTCAAAACTCTAAAAAATTTCACGGAATATGAGATTATGGTATAATAGGGCCCGGTCTAGTGTTCAAGTGATGGCTGAGTTACAATGATCACCATGAAATATGTAAATAAATTATCATTAGAGTTGATAATAATAAGTGTTCAACAATTTTATTCATTGTATACATAAGATATTAATTTAATACAATGAAAAAATATTTATAAATTAATACTATTTTAATATTCAAGGTTTTTTTAACAATTTTTGTGAAAAATATGGAATTAATGACTCATATTTTATCAAGTTACATATTTTAAATGTTATATTTATATTATAGGAAAATTATGTTATTTTTGACATGATTAATAGGTTATTAGTAGTGTTATTAGGAATATTTAGACCGTTAAAAATATTTTAGGGCATTGTGAAAATTTTCAAAACATTAACCTAGATATATAAGTCATCAGAAGCCCAAAACGGACTTCAAGTGCATATATATAAAGGATTGATGGTCAGGATATCCCTAAAAGGATATAGCCCTACTTTCTGTAATATGTGTGAGGATTTTGGGTGTTTTATATAATTTTACGATCAAGAACCTAATATATATATATATATATATATATGATAAACCCAAATTCATGGTAATATTCCTTGATTCGAATTTAGGAGCTAACCTATTATTTATACCACATCATGGAGAGATAATGAGACACTTCAGAAACCCTAATCAATGTTTTTCTTCACCAAATTATGAAATGGTACTTTATTAATCATTGATAGATAAAAATTTTTGTTGATTATTTGTAATCACATAAGGAAATACATTATTAACACCACACAATACTTTTAAATAATGTGTGGATGATCTAGAGGGTTATAGAATTGGTTCCTTCTAGTAGAGACCACTATCAAGGAACATAAAAATTAGTGATATTTATTCCTTATTAAATTTTTCACACTTATATTTCATGCCTGATTATGACATCAAACAATGAAAAGAATTATATTTTTTTGTAAATAATGTTAATAATGCTCTACTAGAATAATATTATCAAATTAAAAATATCTCAATGTGTTTAGGGAAATTATGGATCATATTGATAAACATAATGAATCCTAATAATTGATGTAAAAGGTGAGGAGAATTACATGATGTTCATGTATATAACTAAACATAAATCATTTTATATGAAAAAAATCAAACTCAAGAAAGAGTATTAACTACTAAAGAATAGAAAAATTAATTTGAATATATATCTCAAAGGATTAAATATTGTTACATTACGTAAAATAATAAACTCAATGTGGAGGTTGTAGAAAAATACAAATAGTGAATGCTATTGATAAAAAACATGTTGTAAAGGAATAAGAGTTCTATAATACACAATAAAGAAGTCATGAATTTTTTGTTTCTTTGAGTAAAATGGTGGATGATTAAAAAATAATAAATGCGGGTTTGGGATAAATAATCTACAGCTGATGATAATGTTCACCCAAAAATTAAGGAAAAATATGCCCCATCTAAACTCAATGGTAAATTAGTTTCTACTAACAGTGTATATTCTTAAATAAAAAATGGGAAATCCTAGATATAGAAAAATCAAGTGAATCCATTTTTAACATAAAATAATGATAAAATTCCCTGAAGAAGATATACATTTCCAATAAAATAGAAATCAGTAAAATTCATTAAAAACCACATAATTATATTGGAGGTCAAAATAGATATAATATTACATGTGTTGTGGATTTATTGGGTATAAATCCAATAGTCTCATGTACAACATTTCACTTCCCTATAGTATGAATTAATTGATGGGGTGACCTAAAAAAATAAATGAATATACTCTTGGAAGATAAGGAATAATTAAATTAATGATAAATTTATAACTAAAAATTCATCATGTCTATATAATAGAAATTAATTAAATAGCTAGGAAACAATTTGTGGAATATGTGACCAAAAGGAAAATTATGCTAAATAATTAATGAATAGTAATCTGGGATAGTTTCCATATGATGAATTGTAATGGAATTTGAAAAAATTAATAAGGAATAAAGATCACTAATTGTTGAATATTATATACAATATTTCAAAAAAAATATGTTGTGAATACTTGAATGTTGTTGTTCCACTCATTTTATAGATGATACATAAATCCTAAGAGACATTGAAAAACATGATTGAGTTGTAGTTTTTATTCTGAATAATAGATTATAAAAAAATGGGGTTTATAAATATGATATTGAATTTGAAAAACTAAAAGGAAATAATGTTATATATATTTAGGGGATTTAATGCAACAAATTAAACGTAATACAACTCAATAAAAACTAGGCCCCACTTACATCATGAGAAACTTTATTTTTTACTATTTTCTTCAACTTATAGCCCACCATATACCACAATCTACCTTGAATATAGGTGTTTCCAACTCCAAAAGTCCCAACCACATGCTAAAATATGTCATCTAACTAATGATCATTCTCAAATTACATTTCATGTTAATTTACACTATTTTTCCTTACACACACACACACACTTGGGGAAACATCATAGAGGGTCACCTATCATGACACTACTCCAGGGAAATCATGGTTATCTATGGAGTTCTAATCATGTATTCTCCTAAAACAAAATGTACACCCTCTGGACATGGATTGTAACAATTATTCTTTTAAAAAAATTTCTTTATAGTGTGATGAATTCTACACCATTTATAAATCATCAGCCCAATTTTGGACTATAAATTTCAACCTAGAATGTGCTTCAACACATGTGGTTGGGTACCACTCTGATAAAAGTATGATAACCAGGTCCAATTTATAGCAGAAGTGCCCTACCTTTTTAATATATTTTTAGTTTCCTTTACCATTAAGAGACAAATATTTCCACATATAAAAGTACATTTTTGAAATATCATGTAACATTTAGTGATTTAACCCTTTAACATTATAGGGTTTTACAAAATAGATTATAATGGTAATGAATTAATATTAATTAAAAATTCTTGTACCATCATGTTGTTGAAATAATAAATAATTATCTGAAAAGAGGAAATAATTGGTGGTAACGTATTCCAAATTGGTGAACCTTGTAAAACATTATGAGTACTAAATTTGAAAATAATTTTTGGCATAGAAGACATGGTTATCTTCGTCAATCAAAAATATGTAAAATATCAATGGGATATATAGTATGAAATCAATCCAAAATGAAAAGATAAATATATTTCATTTTTTAATCTTGAAAATTTGGAATGATACGTCATAAATATCCCAAAAAACTATAGAAACTCAATCCACCGGACCACTTGAGATTATACACTCTGATTTTTTTGAACTAATGAGACATTGATCCACTAAAGGAGATCATTACATTATCACATTCATTGATGATTTTAAACAGATGACTCATATTCTTTACATAAAATAGTAATATAATGTTGTAGAAAATATTTATGGTATTTAATAGTGATGTAGAGAAAAAATGACACTATATATTTTGAAATTATGAATTGTTAATGGAATGGGGTTCATTGGAAATTCATTTGAATCCTATGTTTCAATAAAAGTGATATAAAATCAACACAGAGCTTCTTATAAATCATAGTAGAATAGATTTCTCGAGGGAAAAAATAAAACCTTTAACAATATGGGAAGAAATATACATTCAAAATGCATACTCTCAAAATTATTCAATAGAGAATCGGAATATACAATAATACATGTTTACAACACATTCTTATTGATACTAGAACCAAATATGATTCCCTATGAGAAGTCATAGAAGAATAATATTATATAGAATTATTTCATGTTAATTTTTTGTAAATGATAATTTACGATAAAAATATAGAATTTTGGAAGATTTAAAAAAATGAGGAAGGAGTTTTCATGGGATATTAATCCAACATAATTTTTTTCTGGTTCTAGAACAAAAATATACACAATTTGATTGATTCATATTCTGTGAAAGTCATTAAAAAAACCCAATATTGAACGAGATAGGTGAAATTCATTTTGAATAATTAATAGATTATAGAATTCAATTCTACGAAACTACTAATAAACATGAAGATTAATGTGATACTAGTTAAGTTAATTAATATTTTAATTAGTAAAGTCACAATGAAATTTCTATTGAAAAAAAATAATTTTTAGAAGTTAGAAAACTATATTGAGCAAGAAAAAATCTTTGAAAATTATGAATCTCATTTTTATACTAGAAGAAAAGTGAGTCTGGAAACAAATATAGATTCTGTTTTGATTGTTAATCCACAATCATTTTTTGTATATATTTTTTCTAAGGTGTAGATAAATTTTATAAACAAAGAGTTGGATTAGATTGAAGAAAATGATTTATGGGATCTTATTCTAGGACCGAAAGGAGAGTATATTATAGGAACCAAATGGGTGTTTAGAAATGAACTCAATAAAATAGATGCTATATAAAGGAATTGTGGATAATAAATTTACAATTGATATTAATAATTGAACAGAAAATAATTCAATGAAATATTTTCACCTTTTATAATATTTTCTACTATTAATGCTTTTCAAGATGTTGTAGCATGCAAAGACTACAATTTTCATTAAGTGGATGTGAAAATTTTTTTATTTAATAATAATATTGAAAAAATATATTAAATAATATGATTGTTTTTACATTATAGTTATGTAACCATGGTGTGAAGGTTAAGGAAAACATTATGTGGGATTAAATGGTCTACATAGTCTTATTACTCCAAATTTGATTATGGTGTGGAACTATTGATATTTATAAAGTAAAATGTTATATCAATTGTTATTTGAATGATACATGCATTCAAACAATAATTATATTTATTTATTTATGGTATTATTTTTTTCAAGTAATATGAATGTATGATTTTGAGGAATTTTTAGAGAAAATAAAGGGGAATTTTGAGATTTTAATGCCTTATGAGATGAATTTCATTTTAAAATTACATGTTTTTATGAAATAAAAAGTTAATATATTTATCTCAGAAGAAATATGGAATGGAATTTTTGAATATAATTTGAATAGAATATTTAATGTATATATCCACACCCATGATATTTGGTGTGGCTCTGAAAAAATATAATGTAGGAAAAAGTGTAAATCAAATGAAATTTATGATTATTATCAATATATTTATTTTTATTTTTTTCAATAAAATATATTGTGTACATAGTTTCTTTGGGATCAATGTGTCATGTTACTACAAATTAATAGCACATACTGACATCCAACAAACTTTTTAAGTTCATTAATGTAAAAATATAGTGACACTGACCCTAGTAATCAAGATTTGATTTCTGCATTATTATATTGGCATAAGAAACAATGAATCACATCTCGAAGTACCAAATAGTTTAATATTCTTGTTAAACTAGATGCATACTTTAATATACCATTAGAATTTAAAACATAAATTAAACAACATTTTTTCATTGAGAACACTGTTATTACTTTTACCAAATACCTAAATATCAACCAAAAAATATTTCCTTGTGTCATGGAGAAAATAAAACATAAGAAATAGATTAGTTTAGATGCAAGGTTAGGGTATGATGAAAGTGTAAACTCTTGAATAAATAAGTGATAATAAATATGTAAAGGTAAATAAATGAATCACATTCCATTTAATCAATAAATTAAGCAGAATATGGAAGAAAAATGATTATAAAATAGTTCTATATAAATAATGACATTACTTTGAAAACTAAACCCTAAATATTATAAAAAAAATTAATAATCACATGGAATATTATTAAATAAATTCATAATGATGTAATGAATTAATTTAGACATTTGAAACATGTCATTGACACCTTGTGCCAAGACATCTAAATAAATGGTTGAAGCCTCTTTTAAAACCTGATCATCAATTTCTAATTAGACCTAATGATGCATTAAGGGGAAATAGCAGGCCCCACAAATCAATTACTATGTACAATGTATTCATTAAATGAAATGGGTGAAACATAGTCAATAGAAAATTCATATTGAAAAACTAACATATGAAACCGTGAAAATTACCCCAATCAATAATCATAATTATAAACCATCTATATTTAAATAATGAATGGTAATAAAATGGTACATCCATAAAAACAATTTTCATAAAACATCTTAATAAATAATAGGTATGGCCTCAAAAATTATATATTTTATGGAACATAATTAAAATATAAGTTTTATGTTATTGAGGAAGATAAACCCAGTGAAAATATCCTTAAATTTTTTTGTCAAAAATAACCTTTTCATTTTGAAAATATTTTTATTTCAAAAACATCAAAAAATATTTTTGAAATAATATTCATTGAAAATGAATTTTTAAAACATGTAAAATATGAATGTAAAAATTTATTACTCATGACTGTTAAATATTATGCTCATTAAAGAGATCATAAAAAAATATTCCTTTCCCAATATCTAAAAAAATTAAAATTATCATTATTTTTAAAAATATATTAATATTCATTGCAATTTTTTTTTGTAATATATAATAATGTCTAAAAATATTATTGATAAATACATTTCAAAGTTCTAAAAACATTTTTAGAAAGCATGGGTTTTGATGAAAATTGATTTCTAACAAAATATACCAAAAAAGTGATATTATAAAAAGACATTCTAAATTATTTTATGTACCAAATACTGGAAAATTATAAAAATACAAGAAATGTTTTATGAATAACTAGTGTATAAGAAACATACTTATTTTAAAATATAAATATAAAATAATTCCCCCGAGGTATACATAAACATTGATAATCATGAATACCAATTAAAGTAAAAAATAAACCCTTCCCACATTGGTAACATATGAATCATATTCCACCTATTAAAACATTTCATCAACCATTTGTTAATAATTATTTTCACAATTTCAGGTCTTAATTATTAGTTTTTCTCATGCGTTTTTTTTCATTTATGTTTTAGTTCATGTGCATAGAATATATATACATATATATATATAATCTAAATAATGAAAATAATATTATAAATATAATATTTACACATTATATACATTTTTAGAAAAAAATTTGAATGTTATACATGGAAAATTAATTTCATCGCTCTATGAAGATGGTGGGTCGTATGTACACATGAGTGACGATATCATTCCCTTAATGAGTGAAAGAGAAATAATGAGGGTTATATATTAATTTTGAAGAAAAAATATAATATAATATGTATCACATATATTCATTAATTTTATCCTTAGTACATTCCATATATATCATAACTGAGAAATGAATGACATCACTTCATGAGGCGGTAGTCCATTGCACACACAATTAACATTATCGATTTGAATTGAAATTGAATGTAAAAAGTTATATGTGATATTAAATATAAATATTTATATTAATGTGATAGATATGATATTCTTTTTTAAATTATTCATTATATACATCCTATAAAGGTGGTTAGGGAAAAGGAACTACATCGATTCGTGAGGCGGTAGTCCGTCATGCACCAGATCAGTGATATCATTTCTCATTTGATAGAATTATAGATTGATAAATATTATTTAATTAAATATAAAATATCAATATATGGTAGATAATTTTTCATTATATTTTTATCTTAACATATAATTAATAGTGTAAAATATTACATAAAAAGAAATCTCATTGTTTAGATAAATAGATTCTATAAGAAAAACCTCATTTGGATCTCCGCATAGAACCACATTAGATGATCTTTTACGGATAAAAGAAGATCTAGAATCTGTATAAGGATTTTATGGATAGTTTATTTTCATGGTTTGGTTCAAAAAAGGTCATTGGGGGTGTTAATAATTTATTGGAATGAGATCCATTTTACTAGTGGGGAAAGGGAACACTCTTGAATATTAAATGGAAATGTTTCTCCGTGAATCCCAAATAATAAAGTGATTCACAAGAAAAAATATTCCAAATAACCTAATGTAAGAATTTGATTTAGTATAATGTAGAAAAGTTTCCATAAAACAATATTTTTTTGAGTTAGTAGGTCATTTTAACCCTTAATTGTTTAACCACATGGTAAATCCCTTTTATCTTATCTACGGTAATTAATTTCTACTCTTTCATTTATTCATTTTCATAATAATAATAATTAGAAATTCTCATATTATATGAATCATTCTGATTCAAAATATAGAATATATTTTCAATATTCAATTAACATAAGTGGCAGAAATCAATTTAAAATTATATCTTTAGAGACCTAAATCTTGACGTACATAGACATAACATTACTTTTACAGAATATTTAATACATAATAAAATCAAACGCACAAGTACCGTAACAGTTTAGTGTCTTTGGAAACTCGAAAAAATAATCTTCTAATCATTGTGAAAGTTCTTCAACATCTCCTATAACGATCTTCCACTTTTTTTCTTACCTAAAACCTTTTTTTATATCATGGGGAAAAGAAAACAAATAAAGGGTGAGCTTAAATGCTCAATAAGGGAAGGAATGGAAGAAATAAAACAGACCATATACATTTGAACTTCAAAACATGAACATAATATTTAAACTTCAAAATCATTAGTAATGACATAAAACATGGAATTATGTAAGGAATAGATCATAATGGATAATAAATCATGATAAAATAGCATGGGAATAAAGCATGTAATTGTGTAAACCATTAAGCACATGATATGATTTCCATAGTAGCCAAGGCTTTGCCGCCAAGACCATCCTAGTAGACAAAGTCTCTTTCTGAATCGAGTTCACTCCTCATTCTAGTCATATATTAATGAACCAGATTAACTTACCGTTCCAGCCATATCTATCCCATGAGATATAAATCTATACTCAATGCATTGGAGGGAGATATAGGTCCCACACATCTCATAATGAAATCATTCTTACTTTTCCCAAAATAAACTTAAAACATTCATCATAACCCAAAGAAAAATTGGTTTCATAAAAATCATCCCATAATCACATAATCCATATAAAATATGGATATTTCATCATAAGAAAATTGAAACCATGTAAATCATAGAGACATTATACTTGAAACATACACATATGAAATAATGTCATCTTTGATGGAAAATAGTTTTGCTAAAATACTTGAAATGAATTCTAGAGAAAAATATCTGTTCTTCTTCAAAATCATTTTATTTTCACAAAATTTCATTAAATTTTAAAATAAAATTATTGTTTTGAAAATAGTCGTAAAATCTAGTATATTATGCTTCATGAAAATGTGGTGTTATGAAACCGTAAAAATACGTTCACGCCATATAAGTTAAAAATAGCATTCTTCTCGTACTTTTGTCGGAAAAGTCAAAAAGGTCCTTGTGTGGTTAAAAAAAGTAAGATTCCTTTCATAAAATTTGGTGAATTTCAAAAATGGGTAAAAATTACATTAAAAATACAGTAAAACATTGTTAGAAAACATGGGCATGGATGATAACATTAACCCCAGTAAATACTTACGAATAACAATCTTGGATAAGAATGAAATTGAAAAGTTATCCCTTACTTTAGGTCTAATATGCTTTGTACATATCCGATCCTCATGTATAATGATTTAAATAATGTCAATGACTTATTACAGAATCATATTCATTGTCATTATTTCATATATGGTTTACTTATGAATTTATATTACCCGTTCTTTTGTAAATTCCATGTTAAAGCAGCATTTTGGGTAAAATCATTTTATTTATCATACCTGTTTGGGATTGTTGTTAATGATATTATTATTACTTATATAATTATTTAATTACTTACAGAATTAAATTCATGATTTATATATCATATATATTCATTATATATATATAATAGATAAATAAATGAAAAGAAATACACTGTCCATGGAGACGGTAGGTCGTATGTACGCATGAACGTTGTTTTCTTTTAATTATTGAATTTAATAGAAGTATATAGATGAAATATATATACATATACATAAATATAGTAGCTTTATTGTGTCATATATTTCATTATTTTTCATTATATATACTTTATAATCATTCTTGAGGGGTTAACATGGATAATGAATCTCATCGTGTCGTGGAGACAGTAATCCGTACGTACACACGAGCGATGATATCGTTCCAATAATAATTTAATTGAATTTGAGTGGAAGATATAATATCTCAGATTCAGTATAATGATATAATAACTACATATAGTTATTCTTTACACCATTATACCCTTCCATGTAAGGTGGTGGTGGAAAAACAGATTACACCACGGCGTGGAGAGGGTATTCCGTATGTACGCATGTGCAGTGTTTTCATTTTCCATAGGATTGATAGAAGGTGAAATAGGGTTGTTTAATATTTATAATAAATTATTAATATATAATTAATACTTCTGTTATTACTTTATAATGAAATAACTAAATAAGAGGAAGTAGAAGAAGAAAAAAACTTGAAAGAGTCGGTAGAAGAGATTACCTCTTCCTCGGAGCACCTCCTTTAAACATCCTCTTAGGGAACTAGAGTTGGCCTTTTGAGAATAAAATAACCTATATGATATAAATATAGATTCTTATAAGATTAATTTACATGGGTTGTCCGAGCATCATGACTCAAAAGGGTGTGAAGAGAAGAGGGATGGGGTGCCCTTTTTATAACGGAGGAGAGGAGAACCTTTGGAAAAACATAAAATATTTTATTAAACAAAGTCATATTCGATTGATAATATCTCCAAATTGATTTATTTCTAAGATAAAGTGGGTATGGGTCGCAATCATCTAAACCAATAGGTTTTAGGAAAGTTTATGTTACTATTTTAACCATATCATTTAGATTTAACTCTAAGTTAAATAATTTAACATTTACAGTGTCTTCGGGTTTTCTTATACTATATGGTTAATAAACGTACTATAACAAACCAAAAGAAACTCAAGTTGTTCATTATTAATATATAGAACCTTATCTAGGTCATTAGGACAATCCTTAGATTTTTAAGAATAAAATAACAATTAATAATATAATATTTGTTTTAAAAACTATTTTATGTCAATTTTGTTACTATTTTGTAATTGTTTTTTGTGAATATCATAACAGCATGATTAGTTAGAAAAATATTAATTATATAAATACTAACATGTCATATAAACCTAAAAACTTATTGTAATTCATAAAAAGTCTAAAATTAGAATTATTCGGGTATTAATAACATCAATTATGTTAATATTTAATTAATAAGGTAATTACTGCATCATCATTATATCATAAATAAATTAAATTATTTAATGTATAAAATTTATAAACAAATTAAATTATATATGAAATATTTTAATATTTCTAATGAATATTTATAGTTGAACTTATCTTAAGTATAAACCAATATTAAAAATGTTTTAGTTATTAAACATTGATTTAACGAATTTCAACTCTTCTTTAAATAAAATAATAATAAGTGTCCTAATCTAATCCAAGTGTACCTAAAGGGTTATATTTTATCCCAAAGTTTTTTTAGGTCTAACTACAATTATCTAATAGAAAAATGACTTGTGTCAGGGTAATAAGAATATAAATTTTACCATTAATTACCATATTTACTTTTAACTGTGGTAAATAAAAGTAAAAAGTTACTACTTGCCAAAGATTAATTTTATCCTATTGAACCACATTTTACTTATTGATATTAACTGTGTCTCTTGAATTTTTAGAATTCCACTCACAGAAGTGGTAAAATTATGTTTTATGTAAATTTTCAAATTCTCCTAGGAGGTGGGTAAAAGATGGTGAAAAGTTAAATAAAATTTTTATATGTCTAAAATTATTATAAAATGACCCCAATGAATTACATTGAACATATTTAGGTATTATGTATCAATTTTGACATAAAAAAATTTAAATAAAAAAATAATTATTTATATAAAAAGTTGGTTTTTAAATAGTAACCCGGTGTTATCACTATTCATCAAAAATTGAATGTTTTCAGAAAAATACCAATTATTCACCTGAGGCTAATTTTGATATTTCAAATCCAAAAATGAAGTCTATTTTGAACGATAAAATTGGTTAAATTTCAAAAAGTGGGTTTTACTATTCATAATGGCTAGTTTATATAATACTTTAATAACATATCATTTTTTAGTGAAATACGTTATTGCGTATGACACACGCTATCGTGGAATATCGTGATTTCTTGTAATGGAAGCCAAGTCAGGGTTGCATGTAGTGTATGATTTTTTTGTTGTTGTGTATAATAGAATCCAACCATATTTCATTTATACATTGAATGTGTATATATATATATATACATATGCACACACACTCAATGTTTCATAGAATAACTTCTATGAAACAAACTTGAAATTGTGTCTAACATGAGCCAAGAATAGTGTTGTGTATACTAAAATCTAATATGATGTTACATATAGTACAAGCTAATCTCGGTGTAGATTACAATAGAATACATCAATGAAATTAAAAAGAATATATCTCATAAAATCAAGGGGTGTTACATTCAACCCCACATAAAATGAATTTTGCGCTGAAATTTTTTTAAGAGTTATAAATGGTTTTCTACTTGAAATTTTCTTTCATAGAAACCCACATTGTAAAAATAAATACCAAACTAAACTTTAAAAACTAATGTATGAAACGTAATGGTTACCCAAATTAACTAATCATTGGGTTTTGATATAGGATAACATATGTTAAAATATGGATTTCAAAGAGAAATCTAACCATCAAGTTCTGATGGAGAGTGGAAGAGAACATGGCTATGAAAAATCCAATAATCACAAAGCCATAAATTTGTGAGGATTTAAGGTACCATCTGATTCATCAGATATAAGGACACTAGGACAACATTTTTGGTTTTCAATATCATTTCCCTAAAGTTAAAAATTTTGAATTAGAAGAAATATGTACATGATTTTGGTACAATCTAACTATTTTTTGTTCCTTGAACAATTTCAACATCATATCTTAATGAAATGAAGTTGAATTTGTCTTCTGTGAAGTGTTATAATATCATGCGATAGAATGCTAGGACATTCCAACTATCTCAAACATAAGGATAGAAAAAGTTATATACATAAGTCCATCTATGGTGAGATTAACCGTATATGGTTCCCAAATTTGACGTATACTTCGTATATCATAACAAATAATAAATTGAAACTAATTTATACTAACCAGGGACTTCTTATAAGCCTTTGGTAGGTGATAAAGGCCTATTGCACTTCGTTTGTGGGTTTGATTCTCGCATCCTTTTCCGACACGACGGGTTGTCACCCGTCCTGCAGGTTGTCCTTTTTCTAAAACTAAATTATTATAACATTCCATAAATAATATCGAAAAAAAGTTCTAACCTTAAACAATACCGACTTATGTCCAACATAATGCATTCCAATATTTAGGCTTATCCAAAATACTTTTGTCTATGCTCATAGTATAAAGAAAACTATTACTAGAAATGTCATCTGCCGAGCATGTGAATACCATCATTTATCCCCCATATATCATAAGATATATCTTGTTGATTGTATTCCAAACATGTGAATACCTTAATCATGTATTCTCTTGAAACATAAATTACCATAGAACCATAGTGAAAACATGAATACTGTCAAAAGGTTACTCTTTCCACATACCAAAATCCCAAAAATTCTATATACTCAAACCATGATATCACATTGTCCTTATATCAGTCATTATCTCATTAATACTATCAAACATTTCATTATCTCCTTATCCATTCTTTATACTCATATTAGGTTCTTTCCAAAAAATATCTGAATAACCTTCAATGGTTACCGGTACCATTCAACATATACTTCCAAATACTTTAGGAAAAACAATAGTGTAACAATCCTTGGATGATTCTTTATTACATGGTACCATTAAATTACCTATAAAACATAACTCTTGATAAACATACAATCATTCCACTACCTTCGTAAACCATTGACCAAGCTTTAACACTTCTATCATATCATATATCATTTGCAGTCTCCTCAACATCATCAACATAAATACTACCCATATGACCATGCTGGTTCTCTTCATGAGACTTTCCCTTAGGGAATTGGTTTGTATAATTACCGTACATTCCACATTTAAAACATTTAATCGTTGTTGATGTTTTAGCAATACCATTATCCTTGTCCATGGTGTTATATAAACTTTTTCCTTTTCACTTACTGGATTTGTGTCCTTCCATTCCGCACCCAAATAATCTATTAGTTCCTTGGAAACATTCCCCCTGATTCCTCTTCCCACATGATATACATGAGGTAAATTGAACTTTCTTTCCTCTATGATCATCAGGAAACTCCATCTTTCTCTTATTAGATGATTCAGGAAACATACCCAAGTTGATATTGTTAATCATATTATGAGATTTCTTATTAGGCATAATAACGATATGTCGACTTCCAGATCCAATTTCATTCGGTTTCTCATGAATAATATCATTCCATTATCCATCATATCCTCCATTATCTTGATTCTTCCTGTTTCCCTCCATTTTCTAAAACCCAATAAATAGTGTGAGAGGCCAAAAATCATGCTTGGAAAACAACATAATATACGGGGAGTACCTTCAATATCTAACTTCTTAGGTTTAATTCTAATATTATTACCATAATTCTAGGACTATAACCTATACTTATACTTAACCTTAGGGACATCCCTAGATATACCTTGGAAATACCTATAGGGATCTCACTAAAGTTCTTGAATCCTAGTTTCCAAAGGTTGACTAAACCAAACCCCTGATACCAACTGTAGAGACCCAAAGCTTGATGTACATAGACATTACATTAATATTTTAGAATACATAATACATAATAAAAACAAACACATAAGGACTGTAATAGTTTATTATCGTTGGAAACACTAAAAAATAATCTTCTAATCTTGGTGAATGATCTTCAACATCTCCCATAAAGATCTTCCCCTTTTTTTCTTACCTAAAACCTTTATTTATGTCCCGGGTAAAAGAAAACATATAAAGGGTGAGCTCAAATTCTCAGTATGGGTATGCATGGAGAAAACAAAACAGACCATATACATTTGAACTTCAAAACATGAATATAATATTTAAACATCAAAATATTTGGCAATGACATAAAACATGGAAGTATGTAAGGCATAGATCATAATGGATCATTAATAATGATAAAATAGAATGAGAATAAATCATGTAATTCTGGCAACCATTAAGCACATGAAATGATTTCCATAGTAGCCAAGGCATTGCTGTTAAGAACATCTTAGTAGACAAAGTCCCTTTCTGAATCGAGTTTACTCTTTGTTCCAGTCCTGTATTACTGAACCGGATTAACATACCATTCCATCCATGTCTATCTCATGAGATATAAATATTTACCTAATGAATTGGAGGGAGATACAGGTCCCACCCATCTCAGAATGAAATCATTTTTACTTGTACCACAAAATAATCTTAAAACATTCAACATAACCCAAAGAATAAAATGGGTTTCATAAACATCATCTGATCATCACATAATCCATATAAAACAAATTAATATTTCATCATTAGAAAATTAAAACCATGTAAATCATAGAGACATTATACTTGAAACATACACATATGAAATAATTTCATCTTAGATGGAAAATGGTTTCGATAAAAAACATGAAATGAATTCTTGAGGAAAATATCCTTTTGTCTTGAAAATCATTTTATTTTCACAAAATTTCATGCAATTTTAAAAGAAATGTATTTTTTTGAAAATAGTTATAAAATCTTGTAGAGTAAGATTCATGAAAATGAGGCTTTATGAACCAGTAAAAATATGTTCACGTCGTATACGTTAAAATTAACATTCTTCTCATACTTTTCTCGGAAAAGTCAAAAAGTTCCTCGTGTAGAAAAAAGTAAGATTACTTTAATAAAATGAGGTAAATTTCAAAAATGGGTTAAAAGGACTTTAAAAATACATGAAAATATTGTTATAAAACATGGGCATGGATGATAACATTAACCCCAGTAAATACATACGAATAACAATCTCGGATAAGAATGAGATTGAAAAATTATCCCTTACCTTAGGTCTGATATGCTTCGTACGTATCTGAACCCCTTGTATAATGATTCAAATAATGTCATTGACTTATTTAAGAATCATATTCATTGTTAATATATCATATATGGTTCACTTATGACTCTATATTACCCTCTCTTTTGTAAATTCCATGTTAAAGCAGCGTTTTGGGAAAAAGTGTTTTATTTATCGTACGTGTTTTCACTTGTTGTTAATGATATTATTATTACTTATATCAGTATTTAATTACTTCCAGAATGTAAATAATGATTTATATATCATATATATTCAGTATATATATATAATAGATATATAAAAGAAAATAAATACACCGTTCATGGAGACGGTAGGCCCTATGTACACATGAACGCTGTTTTCTTTTCCTTGTTTACTAGAATGGAAGTATGTAGATGATATATATATATATATACATAAATCTAGTAGATTTATCATGTCATATTTTTCTTTATTATTCATTATATATACTTTATAATCATTCTTGAGTGGTTAACATCGAGAATTAATCTCATCGCGTTGTGGAGACGGTAATCTATACGTACGCACGAGCAATGATATCATTCCCATAATTATTTAATTGAATTGGATTGTATGATATAATATCTCATAATCTGTATGAAGTTATAATAACTATATATAGTTATTTTTTACACCATTATACCCATCCAAGTAAGGTGGTGGTGGAAAAACAGATTATACCATGGCGTGGAGACGGTATCCTGTACGTACGCACGCGCGATGATTTCGTTTTCAATAGGATAGATAGAAGGTGAAATTGGGTTGTATAATATTTAAAATAACATATAAGTATATAATTAATGATGATGTTATTACTTTATAATGAAACAACTAAATAAGAGGATGTAAAGAAGAAGGAAACTTGAAAGAGTTGGTGGAAGAGATTACCTCTTCCTCGACACACCTCCTTTAAACTTCTTCTTAGGGAACTAGAGTTGGTATTATGAAACAACCTGAACCACTATGATATAAATAGATAGGTTTAGAAGAGTAATTTTCATGGGTTGGCCGATCTTCAAGTCTCAAAAGTGTGTGAAGAAAATAGGGAATGGGTTCTCTTTTTATAAGGGAGGAGAGGGGCACCTTTTGAAAAACTTTAAATATTATTTTATATTAAAGACATATTCAGTTTATAATAGCTAAAACTTGATTTATTTCAAATATAAAGTGGGGATATATCTAAATCATCTCAACCAATAGGTTTTAGACAAGTTTAGGTTACTATTTTAACCCAATCATTTAGATTTAACTATAAGATAAATAATTTAACTTTTATTGTGTCTTCTTGTTTTCTTACACTATATGGTAAATAAACATACAATAACAAGACAAAAGAACCCCAAGTTGTTAATTATTAATATATATAACCTTATCTAAGTCATTTTTCATAACAATATATTTTTGGGAATAAAATAACAAAAAATAATATAATATTTGTTTAAAAACTATTTTATGTCAATTTTGACACTATTTGGTAATTGAATTTTATGTAACACATAACAGCATGATTAGTTCTAAAAAAGTAAATTATATCAATACTAACATGTCTTATTAACCTAAAAATTTATTATAATTAATAAAAAGTCTCAAATTACATTTATTTGGGTATTTATAACATCAATTATGTTAATATTTCATTAGTAAGGTAATTACTGCGTCATCATTGTGTGATAAAAAAAATTAAATTATTTAATGTATAAAAATTATAAATAAAATACCATTATGTAGGGAATATTTTTAACTTTCTAATGAATATTTATAGTAGAATTTATCTTAAGTATAACCCTATATTAAAAACATTTTAGTTATTAAACATTGATTTTAACTATTTTAACTCTTCTTTAAATAAAATAATAATAAGTGTCCTAATCGAATCCAAGTGAACCTAAAGGGTAATATTTTATACCTAAGGTTTTATTAGGTCTAACTACACCTATAAAATAGAATTATAACATTTTTTAGGGTAATAATAATATCATTTTTACCCTTAATTACCCAATTTACTTTTAACGGTGCTAAATAAAAGAAAAAAGAAACTATTCAACAAAAAAAATTTATCTTATTGAACCAAATTTTAATCCTTTTTATTAACCGTGTCTCTAGTATTTTTGTAATTATACTTACAGAAGAGGTAAAATTAATATTTATTTAAATATTCAAATTCTCCTAGGAGGTGAGTAAAAGAGGGTGAAAAATTCAATAAAATTTTTATATATCTAAAATTATTATAAAATGACTCCAATGAATTACATTGAACATATATAGGTATCATGTATCAATTTTGATCTAAAATAAATTTAAATAAAATAATTAATTAATTATATAAAAATTCAGTTTTCAAATAGTAACCCAGTGTTTACAATATTCATTAAAATTTGAATGTTTTCAGAAAAATAACAATAATTCACCGTAGGCTAATATTGATATTCCGAATCAAAAATTGAAGTCCATTTTGAAAGCTAAAATTTATAAAATTTCAAAAAATGGGTATTAATATTCATAAAGGCTAGTTTATATAATATTTTAATAACATATCGTTGTTTAGTGAAATACAGTATTGCGTATGATACACTCTGTTGTGGAAGGTCGTGATTGCGTGTAATGCAAGCCCAGTTAGGGTTGCGTGTAGTGGAAGATTCCTTTTTTTTGTATAATATAATCCAACCATATTTAATTTATTCATTTAATATATATATATACACACACACACTCAATGTTGCATAGAATAACTTCTATCAAACAAACATGAAATTGTTTGTAAAACGAGCCAGGAATAGTATTGTGTATACTACAAGCTAATACGGTGTTGCGTATAGTAAAATCCAATATTGGTGTAACGTAAAATAGAAGACATCAAATATATTAAAAATAATATATCTCATAAAAACTCGGGGTGTTACAATACCATCTGACATGATGAAAAAATGGGTTTTCAAAGAGAAAATTCTCATAAGTATAGAATCTTTTCATATAAATACTCAATATTAAATTTTTTTAATATCTAATGTTATTTAAATTCTATTCTAATTCAACTAATTTTAATTTAAACCCTATTTAAAATAATTTTAAATTTGTAAATTATTTAAAGAAAAACAAATATTTTAATAAAAATCTATATTTTTTTACTATTTAAAAAATGAAACACATTAGAAAAAAGACAAAAAAATTCACCGTAATCTAATTTTGATTTTTAGAATTAAAAAATAATTTTTTCATTAAAATAAATTTTCTAAAATGTTAAAAAATATTTATAAACTACCTTCTCCAAACACAACTAAACCACCTTTTCGAATAATATAGTCTTTTACAAAACATTTCTTCTACTTTTAAATGATTATCATGTAATATATAATATATAGATAACCATTGAATTTATTTAATAAATATGTAAATGATAAAATGTAAATTATTTGGTTATTACTACTCATACATTCTTGATGAATTCCTTTTTAAAATGTTCATCTTTAAATATTAATTTTATAATAGAGTGTCGTGTTTAATATTATCCCGATTAAGTGTGCATCACAAGCTATCAAAGAGGTTGAATTTACATAAAAATAAATATATAGTAATGTATCATGAAAATAAATTATCTTCAAAACATGGTGTGGGGTACCATTCATGCAAATGAATATGATGTCCCTATTTTTGAAAAATATCAGGGTGTTATATTTTAGACACATTAAAAAAATTCATCCTCAAAATTCCATCATGATTTCAGTAATCATGGGATTGAAATTTGAAAAAAAAAATTATTATAAAATTTCACATTAATAGGTTTAACAAAACTTCCTCTTAATAATAGAGAATGGGAGGTAATAATTTAATCTATAATAACAAAATACATGTTTCTATATAGGAAAAAATTGGTGGGAAATAAAAAACATGGATATGAAGAGGATACTAATTCCCATGGAATAATTGAGAGTTATAATGATCAGTGATCAAAAATAATTTGATTGATCGAGAAAATTTAATGACCACAAAGCCATAAATTTTTTAATTGTGAAAAGACCATTACTTCAACAGATTTGGATGTATTAGGATAACATTTTAATTTTTAGATCCTTATCCAAAATTTGAAGAATTATTTACTTCTAAAAATATACGAGGAAATATTCTAACATGATATATTCTTTTTATAGGAAAAATTTAATATTTTTCTGTTCCCTGATCATTTTACACTTTTTATTTTACTACATTGAATAAATACATGGGTTCATTTTTTATTCCTGAATAACTGAAATTACTTTTTAATAGATCAAATGATTAATAAATTATAAATAATATATTCCTCATATATTTACTAAAAAAGTGTAATAAAATTTTATCCAATAACACACAAAGTTAACCTTAATTCATTCCTTAAATAGTTAACATAAATACATGTCCAAATAATTCTTCCTAAATTCAAATTAAAAAAAATCATGAAGGAAGGTTAAGAAATCATCATCATATTTCCAAAAAGTATTAGTGGCTTGTAATGAAATATTCCATATATGTTAATACATTGATCCCCTCAAAACATTAATAAAATCATACATTATTCTGAATATAAAACATCTAGCATTATAATATATTACATAATTCAATACATTTAAAATAATTCAATAATGATATCATTAATGACCATGTCACTTAAAAATTTCATGGTAACCAACATTATCCCTTAATCCTCCCTATATAATTATTATCTAAAAAAAAAGAATATTTTATTTTTTATCGTCCCTCAATCATGTGTTTTCCATGTTGTTCAACATTCTATTGAATAAATTATCTTGAAATAATTAAAAAAATGATTTCAAACCCTTAAAAAATGCATATTGTAGTAGAATCCTTCTACCTTTCATAATTATTATAACTATAATAAAATGGATTAAAATACTCAAATAAAATATTTCTTGAGTCCAAAAATGATCACATTAATCATTCAACATCATCTTTTGTAGTTAAATATGAATTACCATGATAATATAGCTTATTTTGAGGTATAATACCCTTACACATGGGGTATTATTTTTCATTGTTCCCCGTATCCTTACAGTTGATGAATATACCTTACAATCACAAGAAATGTGGAATATTTCTCTAAAATTTTATCAAACTCTTATTCTATTCAAGTAAGTACCAGGATGTTTTTTCCTTAATTATCACATGGGGGAAATACATCATTCCATTATTCCCTTTATCCAATATTTTATCAATATTAATTATCTTGTATTGATTCCATAAGAATCCATAATATATATATAAATATAATTATTTCTATGTCTTTATATATCATGATAATATGTCCTCATATGATGAGAATGATTGGGAGACTAATTTCCATCGAAATATTGGCATAATTTCTTCCAAGAAAAGATATTTATTACTCTATGGAATACATTAATTGACAAAAACTTTCATTCTTTATATTGGTAGCCATTTCTAAATAATTTCATAAACTATATTAGATCATAACATGTTGAAACATAATGTATAATCCCCAAACTAGTGATACGTTTAATGTAATTTGAAAATAATATGCATAGAAAATCTCATACTTATAAATATGGTTTCCTTGAGGATATGTATATATTCATATCCCTGATAATGGTTATTAATGAAAATTTTAATTACTCTATGAATATTCCCCTAATGTATGAATCCAGTTGTACAATAACTTCTATATTCATGTACCAGGTTATGCTTGAATCAACCCCGATGCACGTTTTTGAGTTATTAACCCTATGTTAATCTATTCCAAAACAATGTACACTAATTGTATCCATAAATTTATTTATTTCTAGTAATAATTATATAATAGTTACCTAAAATTTTTAGGTTTCACTCCTATATTTATCCTCAATTTCTAAAACAGTATTATTTCCCATAATCTATGTTTTTATAAATACAGTTTGTTAGGTTTCTACTAAAATTCCTATTATACCAACTATAGAAACCCTAACCCCATAAAGATAAATCCAGTATCAAATTTATTATATTGGAATAGGATACAAGGGGCCACATCCTGAATGACCAAATTGTTTAGTAGTCAAGGAAAACTGGATACATATTGGAATCATACATTACAATTAAATATATAAAGTACACATTTTTTATATTAGAATGCCATTATTACCATTATCATATCCATGTATATCAATACTAAAATATTTCATGGTATCTAATTGAAAATAAAACATGATAAATGGGTGATCTCTTAACCTCTGTAAGGGTAAGAATATAATGAAATCTATGAATAAATAAAGAATAATCAATATCTAAATGTTAATAACTAAAACATGTTTCATTTAATCAACTTCATCGGCATAATATGAAAGGAATAAATGATAATCAAAATATAATCTTGTTTTTTTTCATGTGACTAACCAATGCGTTACATGGATTTAACAAGAACTTCTTAACCCATACTAATTATAATTAGTTTTTCAGATGGAATGGGTACAATATAATCAATATAAAAATCATATAAAAAACTAACATGTAAAATATCAATACATACAAAAATAAATTAAAATAATCATAAAAAATAATGATTAAAATAGTTAATAGAAATAAAACTATATATCCCCAATCAAACTAGTCCTAATCCATTGAGGGAAATAGTAAAAATGGTATTGTTACAATGAATCATCATTGAATCATATGTAAAATTGAGGGATGATGTTATTAATGAATAAAAATAATCTAAATAAAATAAATAATTTATTTGAGAAAAATAACTTTGTATTTTTGAAAATATACATTAAAAAAGAGATGCTTAATTTTTTTAAAAATACTTTTAACTAAAACTAACATTTTAAAACTTGTGAAATAAGCATTAAAACATATGTTGGTCATGAAATTGGAAAACGAAAATAATTTAGTACACATTAAAAAAATTACATTCACATTATATGTATAATCCAAATAGGTATTATTTTTAAATATACAAAAATATTCATTTAAAAATAATATGATAAAAATGGTTAAAAATATCATTAATAAATCATTTTTAAAAGTGTCGAATAATTTTTTTGAAAAATATGGGTTTTAATGAAAATGGATTTATGATCAAATATAGATATAAATATGGATTATATTAAAACAAATTATTCATATTTTCAATTAACAACGTGTATAAAGTTGTTACTATAATAAGACAATTTTTATAAATGCTAATATGTGAAAATATATATCTCTTTTTAGATAAAAATATTAAATAATTCACCAAAGGGAGACACAGACCTATAAAATTCTCAATAATGATGGGATTGTGAAATAAACCATTGTGAATTTAGAAAAATATGAATCTTAAGCCGCATAAAAATACTATATCAAATGATAATTTAAATACCATAATTACATATATCACATAAAAGAAATAAATGGTGAATATGGAAGATGCCCACAGTAGTAAAAGTGAGATGAAAAACCATTACCAAATGTCTAATTTCTATCATACATGTCTATACCTAACGTAGAATGGTTTTTAAAATATTATTTTTCTATAATTAACATATTAATAATTAAAATATCATATATTATATTATTATAACATTTTACCAATTACTAGTTAATAATATTTCAATTTTTTTAAGATATTAATTGCCTTATGTTCTCATGAGTTTCTTTCATGAAAGTATCAATTATATTTAAAAGGATATATATATATACATGTCATATATATAATGATAATAATGTTATAAATAACATATTAAATTATTGTGTAAATATTTTTAGCCATTGATAAAATTTGGATATGAAAATTGAATAATAACACTATATAGAGATGTAGGTCATACGTACACACAAGGGACAATATCATTATCTTAATGAGACAAAGGGCAAGGAAGTGGGTGATATATAATTTTTTTGAAATAAAAATAATCTAATATATATCACATATTCACTAATTTTGTATATATTATATTCAATATAACGAATAATGGAATAACAAAACACATCACTTCACAAGGTGATAGTCCGTCAAAAAATGACTAACAGTCTCATATTGGTAGTGTAATGAAACAAATAAAAATATATATGATATTGAAATTAAATAGTTATAATAATATAATTAATAACAAATACATGTATTGAATCCATCATCATATATAGCTTTGAAAAGTTATGATGGGAAACAAACTACATCTATTTGTAAGGAGGTAGTCTACAATTTACATGATCGATGATTTTTCCTTATATAATGGATGTTTAGATTGATAAATATTTTGAAAACAACATAATAATATATAATTAGATGGGATATTTCTATGTTACTACATCCTATGTTTTTAGAAATAATTAAAGGTGGAAAATGAATAAATAAAATCAAAGAGCTTTATTAAGATAATTACCATCCCCAAAAGAATCATTCTTTGGATCAACTCTTAAGGACTCTAGGTATGGTTTTATGGGAGGACCAGAAGCATGAGAATATTATAACTATTTCTTTCAAAAAATTTATATTGTTTGGTCACTCTAAAGGGCTTGAGGGGTGTGATGATGTGAGGTATGTGAGATAACCTTATAAGTGGTGATAGAGATCCATTTTGAAAATTACATTAAAAATATCTCAAAATAATACAAAATATTTATTTAATTAAAACTAAAAAAACACTCAGATAACCTTATATTCTAATATGGAATAGGAAAAGGTGTAAAAATGTCCATAAAATATTATTTTTCTTGCTGGTAGGTCATTTTTACCTTTTTCTTCTTTTTTTATCTGAAAAGTAAAAAAATATTGATATTATAAGATAATATAAATTATTATTATTCAAAATATGGAATACATTTTTAAAAATTCAATTCATATAATTGGAGGAATAAATTTAAAATTATACCCCCTAACCTGATGAATAAATGGGTTTTTAATGGTATAATTCTCATAACTATATAACATTATAATAAAAAAATTCAATAAATATTTTATTTTAATAAAATAATTTAGTTAAATTATAGTATAAGTGAACTAAAAATAATACCAATTTAAAATATAATTTTCCTTTTTAAAATAATTTAAAATAAAATGAATTTATTATTAAAATAATTATATTCACTATTCAAAAAATTAAACATTTCATAGAAAGAAAAAAATCACCCTAAGATAATATTTATATGACAATTTAAAAATTTGAGTGTATTTATCCAAAAAAAATTCTAAATTATATAAAAAATACTTATATTTTGTGTATTAAATTTGTGCCAAACATCCTTTTATAAAAACACTATTTTTCATAAAACATTCTTTTAACTTTGAACTATTTTTTCTATTCAATAGATAACCATTGGATTTATGAGACGCAATTGTAAACCATAATACATTTATAAAATTTTTATTATTGTTAACACATTTTATATTAATGGCTAGGTTTTAATGGTCATGATTAAATAATAATATTTTAATAGTGTTTCAGGTTTCATTTTAACTTGTTGTTACATGCATCAGAAGCTATCAAAGTTGTTGAATTTATTTAAAAATAAATTTATTATTATGTTTTAAGATGTTATATTCTATTCAATGATTGGGTTTTTCTATCATATGCATTATTCAACATGATGATCCTATTTTAAAAAATCTCGAGCTGTTACAAACACCAAATTATAGTTTTATGTATAAAAAAATTGGATGATGAAACTTAATGAGATTCAATAATAGTGAATGGATGGGATATTATAATGATAAAAATTAAACATTATGTGGAACTTTATTTCTGGGTGAAAGTTGAGTAGGGTGGAAAAGTGAAAGGAAATGTTTTATGAATTTTTTTATAATTGAATTTGATTATGTTACTTCCACACATACTTGTAAAAACATATTATTGATGAAAGTTGAATTGGAATATTTTTATGTAGATGTTGAGAATCCATTGAAATTTACTTATGATAATCACAGTGAAACAGAAATCTGCAAAAAAACCATTGAAATAGTCTAGATTCAGTCATATTGATATCAAATATCATTACATCAAGAATAAATTTTATAATGGATTTATAAAGTTGGATTATATTACAAAAAAATATTAGATTATTGATATGATAAGTAAGTTTATTCCAATGTGGATTGTAGAAGAGTTATTTCTAAAACATCATTTCTAGAATTTCCTTATAACATAATTTAGTTTTGTTACATCATAGTATAATTTAGATTCCATTTCTAAAGAGATATATAAGGGAAAACTCTATAATTTATGTATTGGGAATTAGAAATTATTGTGATTGTAAAAATCTGTATAAGATAAACTTAGTTGTATTAGGGGGATATGAAAATCAACATCTACAAATATCTTATCATTAAAGAATATAATTCTATCAAAATCATTTATTTATCCAGTAGTTTGTTTATAGAAAACACCACTTTGAGAAAATTCATATGTTGATGAAAAGTCAAATGTTTTTATGGTGATATTTATTAGTGTAGAAAATAAAATCAAGAGTAAATTAAAGAACCCATGGAATGGTTTATGGTGTATTATTAGTCATCAAATTTATATTTGACATTTTTCAGAAATACATAATAATGAAGACATTATTCATAAATTATCTAACTGAATTATATGGGTATAGGAGACCTATTTTATTAATATTAATTTTCCCTTTCTCCATGAACAAGATATTTCTATGACAAAAAAATAAGAAATTGGAATGTAAATGGTAAATTTATATGTGTGTCTGATTGTTTCATGAATATATAAGTCCTTATAAAGCATGATAATTTTATAGAGTAGTCATTTTTAAAAAATCAATCGATGTGAATGAGTTTTCTAAAATTTTAATAATGTGTATGAGTCAATTAGTATTATGAAATAATATATGATTTACTATAAATTCATAAGTAAATTATAAAATTAAAATCATAATGTTACATAATGAGATATGAATATTGAGTAGGAGGGATTTTGTAAGATAATATTATTCTAAAGATAAAAAATATATGAATTTTATATGTTAATTTAAATGATGTTATACTAATTATTAATGTAAAAACAATCATGGAACTGTAATAATCAATTGTAATTCAAGTATTGTTGAATGAAGTACAGAAATATTAACAGTAGATTGATCTTGAGTGTGTTTGGAAGATAAACCAAGAAGGTGAATATTAAATGAGGAGGTAGTCATTAATTATAATAACATATGATATTTATTAACATCATGTGATGATCATACATTGGAAAAAACCCTTATATATGTATAATCCATCTTCATGAAAAAAGCATACATATGTAAATGATGAACATCATACTTGAAATGAGATAATAGAAAACTCTATATCCATTCTTCAATGTAGAAAACATAATGAAGATCAAAATTAATTTAAAATAATCCCCAAACCTGTAAGGGTGGAACACAAATCAATGGATCCAGGTGTGTAACATCATGATTCCCATAACACCCAATACAGTGTTATTTTCATTTCTAAAACACAATAAATGAGGACTGAGAGAATAGATAATTATTAATAAATAATTCCATGAAATTGATGAATATATTATACTAAAAATGATAGATTCTATCCCTTTTTATAACCTACCTTTATTCCAATGATTTAATTAAATGTATCACCTATATAAAATTTATTGGGTTTAAATGTTACTTTACCTTGGAGGATTCCATTGAATCTATTCAACGGGAATGAAATCAATAAATAATAAATTCATAATGGATTACTAACTAAAATAATCTATATAGGTAGGATGTATAAGATATACAAACATATCCTAGATTATGTTGCATGAACTATATTATTTCATATGTATCATATAAAAATGATTTTAAATCATGACAAAAAATCATCCATTTTCATAAAAATAAAAAAAAGGAATTCATAAACAATCAACACCTCTTTTTTAATCCATTCAAAACAAATGTTAGATATGGCCTCATTGGAAACTAATAATTTTTGAATAAATTTTTTTTTGAAACCTAAGTCTTATCCAATAGCATAACTACATGACCCTATAAGGCTCAATATAATATATAAAAAATATTAAATCCATATTTCATTGATGTATGCAAATAGTGGCTTCTTTAAAATCATTATGAATACTCAAGGTACTATAGGCTATGATGTGATTTAATTAATAGGAAGTACTCATATAACTATTTGAAAATATCCTCCATAATATATAACATAAAAAGAAAATATATTCATATATATATATATATTCATTTTTGAAGTGATATAGAGTGAATACTAGACATGAAACATATCAATATTGAATAGGTATTCTAATATTTTAGTAATTATATAGAATAGACTAACAAAATCAATTAATACCTCACTGTCCATTCATGTAAAAAATTATAGCATCACAAATCCTTCATCTAAATAGATAATCATATGATATTTAACCTAACTAAGCATAGAAAATATTTTCATTTTTCTAATTCAATTATGGTACAGATGTTCCAGTTCATCATATAAGCGGACATATCCCATCTAAGTTGTCCTCCAACCGATTACATGATCATTAATATACCAAAACACTATGGGATTATCATAGTTATTTTTATTCTACGAAATGAATAATAGTATAAAGGTTCTCATATTAACTATCTATCTAACATCAGGTTTCAATCATTTATAATAGTCATACACTCTTAAGTATGTTGATGATTATATGATATTTTTTGAGATATAATTCAATTATTCAATCTGTGTAATAAGTATTTACATATTACCCCATTAATATATTTTGTGCTACTTTCATACAAACCTTTTCAATGAGTATGACATTTAATTCATTCTATTATTAACATATCATCACAAATAATACTACATAATGATGATCATCGATTAGGGACAACTCATAGTTGTATTTTGAGGGGTTATTTTCATTTTATTTTTCATGTAAAATATATTATAGTACACACGAAGGACTGATACATGGAATTTTTTCTGATTATAAATTCATGATACATTATATATAGTCATTTCATTAATCTCTCAAGTATTAAATACCAAGAGACCTAAACTAAACAATGTGGTGTTTTAACATAAATGGATTCATCCATGGATCTATTATATTTTCCTTTGTATCCCGACAATATATTCTTACATCATTGATCTCGATGATTTCATGTATGATATTGTATTTGAAGATGATGTGTTTAGTCATTTGGTGAGAATTGGGTTCTTATCTCGGGTCACATCTCCATCATTATCACAATTGAGATCAATTTACCATTAAGTACTAGAAACCACATCATGTTTAAAGATTAGATTATTAGTCCAAATAACATATTTAGTGACATCTAATGTAGTGATGTACACGACATATGTTTTTGATTCGTCTACGGTAGATCATTTGAAAATATTCCAAGAAAACAAGATCATTGTTTATGTAAAATAAAATCAAAGTAGGATCACATGTCATCTTAATTAGATTTAAAACTAAAATATTGGTAACGTTTTATATATTGTTCATCATATCCTATAAATATAAAGAACATATCCATAGTTCTTCTTACGTACTTTTTCTTAGTAATACAATAAATCATTCAATGATTAGATTTATATATATTTTTATTTTTTTCAAATATTATGATACATTAGGTAATGTAAAAAACCTAGAATATCTGATTACAAAATATAGCATATACATAAGGAATCATATCCATCATATTAAACTATTTAAATGTATCTGGAATCATCTTAAGATTCATGTTATGAAATAATGGAAAACTACCATTATTGGAGTTCTCTTTGATAAACATCGTCAGAAAGTTAAAATTATATGTATATTAAAATGTCTAAGAATCCTTTTATATCATTTACTATAGATATTTATTCCCCAATATATAATAAGTTTAACCCATGCCATTTATTGAGAATAACATACAGAAAAAGAATCTTCAATGATGTATGTGTTGGGGTTTCATTTTCAATAATTAATATTTCATCAATAGAAAATATAAAAAATACCAATATGGTCCCATGAAACTATTTATAAACACAACTAAAATCAATTTTTTTTTTAAATTAAACTCTTATATTTCATCATAGAATTAAATCACCCAATTCAAAGAATCCTTCCCAATTTCATGAATGGATCATTTCAGATTTCATACCTTAGTAGTTTTGTTTTTAATTTAAAAACCATTAGGTTGTGTAATATACATGTCATTTACTAAATTCACATTAATTAAAATTGTTCTAACATCCATTTTATAATCTATTTATAAAAATTATTTTCTATGAAGATTAATATCTTGTTGGAATTTATCATCACAATTGGTAGAATGGTTTCTTCAACATCAAAACCATGAATATTTTTTATCCTTTTTTCCACTAGGAAAACACTATAGTTAGACACTCTACCATCCATGTAAATCGTCTTGTATGAAACATATATGTATCTTATAGGTAGTATCCATTCATGTGAATCTACCAATTTCTAAACATGGTTAGTGTGTGTGGATTCCATTTAAATTTCTAATGCATTTATCCATTTCACATAATGATAACTATCGAGTGCCTCAAGTTTGATGTCAGTTCATATCCTAAAAAATTAATGTATAACAATTTTTATATAAAATAAAGATATTTCTGGTTCTAGATGAATCATATAAGAACTTATAGGTTCTTCTATAAATTTATTGTGTTCATATTACACAAATATTTGTGGAACCTTCCCACCCTTCATCTCTAGAACATTTCAATATTTTTTTATTTAACCAATCCAAATTCAATATTACTCTTACAAACTCTTCAATTGAAAAATTAAATTTTGAGGAATGGAGAAAATTTACCCAAAAACACTTGTTATCAGTAGGTTTGTAGAAATAAAATCTCTTATTTTACTTATGATAACCAATAAATATGATTTTTCAAGCTTACAAACACATTTATAAAAATATAGATATCTTTTATATGATTCATAAACTCTAAATCCTTATAAAATAATTATCATAATGTTTTCTTTTCCATATCTCATATAGTTTATTTGTGATTACTGTATGTGGAATGTGGTTTTTTAGTAATGAAACAGTCTCTATATCATAACAAAAAAAACTAATGGGAAGTTCTCATTGACTCATTATTGATTAAACCATGTCTAAATGGTATGATTACTCTATTAAAACAAATAATTAAATTACTGGGTTTCAGGAGGGTCCAGTTGTGAAACAATTCCATAATACCTTATATGATTAATGAATTTGTAACTCAAGTATTTATCAACTAGATCTAATCAGAGAATCTTAATACTTTATTAGTTTTTTTATATATTATTCTGAAACTCTATGAAATTTGGAGATGTTTTATACTTTATTATTTAGAAAAAATCATACCAACATATATCATCATAAAAGATAATAAAGTATCTAAACAACCAGATGATTGTGTTCCCATCTGTCAACATACAACTCTTTGAATGAAATACCAAACCCATTATCCCATTAACGTATTCCCTAAAATATATCCTTGTTCATCATGTTTAATAAAACATATTTACATTGATCATATGAAAAAAAACCAATTGAGTCCAAAAAATCATTGGTATATAGTATTTGAAAGTGTTTATCATTTATATTTCCAATACAACAATGTAAAAGGTAGGTGGGGCTAGAATCACCATCATTAATATAATAATATTTCTTGTTTAAGGGACCAGTGAAAACGAAAAAAATTAATATCAATTACATTAATATTCTAACAGTCTAGGATAAAATAAAACATCATCTTGAATTATGAAATATCAATCATGTTCATTCGCTTGTAAAATTAAAATATATATGATAATTCTAAATCGCCAATGAAGTAATAAAAATAAATGCAACCATACTCATATTTGAATATAATATATGATTCCAAATTTAGGATCTATGAGATTATAATGTGCATACAATAAAAAATATGAAAAAGATAATATTTTACTACATTAATACATTAAGTATATGATTTCTGAATAGTGTTATGGGGAAGGCGGTTCATCATGATCAAAAACCACATCATTGATGGTTTAATAAACTGATGAAATAAATTCAAAATTATAAATACCTTCATTGTATCAGTTTGAATAGAATATATCTAGTATTGGTAAGGGTAGAAAAACAATACAATGTATTGTACATCCCTAAACATATAGGACTAGTCACTCTAAATGGGAAATGTGGATTCTTAAACCATCCATTGTTAATGTGTTAGAGGATTTTTATATATCACAATTGAATTATAAATATATCTTGGATTAGCCACTCCATATTTGAATGTTATAAAAGTGTATATATATATATATATCTTATGAATGATTAAAATTTCTATTAATGTTATAGAATGATGCACAATAATAAAATAATACTAAATGAAATAACTTTATATATGATTTCAACATACTGTATCATTATCTTCTAAAGGGAGAGAACTAAATTAAGGGGAATAAAATTTGGAAAATATAGATCGTTATGATTTACACATATTATAAATTTTTGGGACATAAAAAGGACCTTACATTGTTATTTTTTTCTTGTGAGGGTTTAAAGAGTGTTTTTTAGGAATGAAGTTAATTAAGAGTTGGAATTATTCCTGTAATGTTAGGTCATGTCATGAATTTAAAATTTATTTAGTGAATGAGTTTTGAAACATTGATATTCGAAGCCTCATGCATGTCTGTGGATTTGAGTTTTGAGGAGAGAATTTTGGGTCATATATTATTGTGTTTTTTTATGGTAATTCCTGAAATTAATGGATAATTTATGGTGTGGATGAATTTCATCCCGAGGCACCTTAACATTTGGTGGATATTAAATGGATTTTTTCATGAAGGAATTCATGGAATGAAATTAATTCACAGCATAAAATATTGGATATCCAAACAATACACATTGTCAATTAGAATATCCAATAATGAATGATTCATAATTATCTTGTCTATAAATTCTAATTCTAAGTGGTTCTCTCTCATCCCTCCAATTTTTGGTTGATCACTAAGAAATTCTTGGAGCCCAACCAACCCTACTATATTGAATTTTTCCATGGCTTCTGGAGGTTCAATACTGGTGATCTAAGGTTGATATGGGATATTTTTTTGGGTTTCATCATACATATTTCTTCCCTCACAATTCACTTCTACATTAATTTGGAAATCATTGGTTTAGGTATGGGATTTGAAAAATCAATCATTTATGTTTAAATAGTGGAATTAGGAGATATATTTTTATGTTGGGTGAATCCTACGAACCAACAAAACTAAGATAATAACAAAAAATTAGGAATGTAACTTGTAAGGATATTTTGATTATAATTCCGCCACCCCAATTTTTTGGAGATGGTGGGTAATTAATTAAATATTAAATTAATTACATTATATTATATTCTTGGTATCATAGTTTATTAGTCCCCAAGAGGCTTGATACATTACATTAAAACCTTATAAAATAAATTTAAAAATCATTATTCCATAATTATACCATTTTTAAATCATATAATTCCAATTTATTTCCTAGGGATATGGTGAAATATATTAAAGGTGGTGATTTTGAATTGTTGATAATTGGAAAATGAGAGCGTATGATAATAAAGGATAAATATGGAATATGAAACATCATGAGTACAATTGAAGACAAATTAATGAATACATATGTGTAATACATGAATATAAGAAAAAATAATAATCCCATGGAAAAAATAATAATATTAAATATTTAATTTTATAATGACAGAAGACATAAAAATATCATCTAGCACATGTTCCAAGACAATATACAAAAATAGTATAGATTACAAAAATTACCTTGTCTTAATGATCCCTAAGACCTACCAGTGCACTGAGGGACTATATAATTTTATAATCCACCCATATCAGTAAAACCTAATTTATTTTATCACATACAAAACAATTATATGCTATAATTATATTAATGTTAAATTATATAAAACATTGAAATACATAGTTTATTTTCCTAATGGAACTTATCATACATGATATTACCATGTACAAAAGTATATTATATGATACATTAAAAAATTACCTCATTCAATGAGTTAATAAGAATATCAAAATAATATTTCTCTACACATGTATTAAAAATTGGGGATTTACTGTTTTCAAAAAGAACTCATAATAAGTGATTTATATAAAATTATAACTAACATGAATTTATTAATATTTATGTTTTCAATGTGTTTATAAAATTATTTTTGTATTTTTAGGAGACCAAATACACACATATATTGTAAAAAACTTTATAAAATAACTATATTGGTATATAAATACAATGATGATTATTCATAGCATATCCCTTTGGAATGTCAAAACTTGATGCCTAGTAATGGATAATTCACTATGAACTGATATTATTATTGGGATATATCCAACCAACTCCTATTAGGATTATTACCCCAAGATGTCTCTATTAAAACTTTTTCCCACTTATCATAACCATAAAGTGATGTATTTATTTGAAAATCAAACCCTTTTTAAGTAACTAATGTATTATATTTTTTTCTCTATGAAATTCAAATTTAAAATATACTAAAAATAAATAAATTAAAATGGGGAATGAAGAGAGAGAAATAGGAACCATTTTATCTTTTTAGCTTCTTTGAATGGACTGCAAACAAATATCCAACAAAACTATTAATGAATTAGCAGAGAGATTTTGTAGATACACCTTGATAGGTAAATGAAGAGATACATCAATTTTTGGGTGTATGAATTAGAGGATGCAATGGGTATCAATAGGTGTGCTGAGTCAAATTTCATGGAACAATTTATTTATTTATTTACTAATATACTATCATTTATTTATCCACTATATACATTATTCTAAACTACTACCCTCAATTCCCCACAATAGTGGCTAGTTAAAAAATTATGAAACATCACAAGAATAACATTGTTCATGATTATATAAATATAATGTCATATATGTTGTATTTTACTATGTTACACCATTTTTATTTTATTTTACTATTTTAATAAAAAACAACCAAATTTCACTCCATGGATAATTTTTACATCCTAATTACAAATATTTTTAAAAAGTTATCAAATTCGATCTCAAATTAAATTTATTGTAACTTTTATATCAGGCTGATATATTCATAAAAAATAATGTATAAGTGTAAACATCATATTAATCTTATAAAGAATTTACATTATAACATAACTTAACCCCTAGATACATAACCTCTAATCACAAAATAAAAATTTATATATTTTTGGTGTGTAATGGTGAAACCTTCATGAGTTGGTTCAACCCACATTGATTGGTGGTGATCTCAACTTACCAAAACTTCTCCCAGGAATAGTTTAACTCCTACTTCACTTGTGGGAGTTCTTCATGGTATTTTTTTCGGGAAAACCATAGTGATAATACCTCTTTCCCAAGAACTGATAAGGGAACTTCATAATAGATGTTCTAATTAGTCATTTTCATATTTTCCCCCTTCTATGATAATTAACATTAGTCATTACCATTGTTAGAAACAGTTCTAAAGGGATTATTCTTCATTGTTACACCACCAATGTTCATAATGAACAATGTTCATATTAGAAAATTATTATAATTCAAAATGTTCATAATGATTAATGGTCAATAATGAGTAGTTTTTATATTGACCAACATTAATATTAACGAATGAACCATATTTAATAATATTTCTGTTAATTCTTATATACAAATAAATATATAAATCCCTTCATAACATGATTTATGTTCTAACCCCACGTTAAATAAAATAGTTATTTTTCTTCTTAATAAAATTTTATATCATATAAATTTTATTATTTTTCATGTATCATCCAATAGAGTGCATGATTATAAATTTTCCACAAATTTTTAGATGTTATATGGTACAAGTTTTAGATTTTATTATAATATCAATTACTTATCATTTGTATTTTATCAATATTTTTTATTTTGATGGGAATAAATAATAAATTTTTAATTTAGAGAGAATTCTAATATGAAAGGATTACTTACTATTTCAAAATATAAGGTAATAAATTCCCCCCATTAAAAAATTAATCCAAAAATTATAAATAAATCTAAAAAATGATGATATTAGGACCCATGGAATCTTATGGATCCGATGTTTCTTCTCTTAGAATATGAATCCTCTTAAAACCCATCACTTGACGAATTATTTTATTTCATAGTACTTATCCCCTAGTTTCCAGAATCTGAATTGGATCTTCTTTAGAAGATGTGTTTGTCTCCAAATGAACATGGATAGAATTTATAACATGGTGGGTCTAATGTATACCTTGTTAAATATGATATATAGAAGACACCATGAAATTTGGAAAGGGTTTTATCATATAAAATTATATTCCCCTCCTCCTATCCACTCTAATATTTCAAATATCCTAATATATAATAGATTGGGAGGAACATTCCATGTAAAATTCCTATCTTATTTCCATATTTATATATTCAGGAATACATAGTCTCCCCCGTGGAATTCAAGATTATTTCTCTATTATCATCATAACTTTTTTGTCTGCTTTAAGATAACATGACATGTTACTAGAAAGATCTTAACTTCTCAATTATATTTTCCAAATATTCCCAACCATAAATATTTCTTTCAATGAGTCCATACCAACACATCATACTTTGGAATTTCTTTTCATACAATGATTTATATGATTCCATATTAATCATGTAGTGGTCTCTTTTATTATATGAAAATTCTCATCAAGGAAAATAATGATATCAACATCATTGTAAGAAATGATAAGATGACTATATCATTTCCTTCAAAGTCTAGATGGTATATTTAAACTACCGATCTATTTTAGATGAATATATTGTTCAAATATTATAATCCATATTTAAATATTTTTTGAGACTCAATAATTTTTATCCTAAACTTTAGTTTTGATTAGAGACTATCTATATGGGTGTTATATAACTCCTCACAACTTCATTTATATGAAACATTTTAGGAATGTTCATAGAATATTCATTTCGAATTTCATGGAAATGTGATGACTTTTTGGTATGATAAAAAATAAAAAAATATATAATTATTCTCCTTATATGTCTTAGTATTTCCAATAAAGAGATTTATATTAATATTATCCCACTTTTATTATAGTATAGGTATAGGAGGCATTAATTCATTGGTAAGTTGTCTTTCAACATTATCTTACTGACATACTAAGTATGTGGCACTATAATATAAATTTTCTCTTATCATATTTTCCCACAATAAGTACACTCATATATCTCTATACATCTTCTTAATTTCATGATTTATAGGGAATTTTGATCTATGATCCTTATCTAATAGATCCTTGTTCAATTCTAGTATAGATGGAATGTATAACCTCTTACCAAAGTGTAAAAATTCAATATCACCAATATTTAACTCATGTAATCGTCCATTCATCACATCTACCAAATTTATATGTTTTTATATATCACCATGATTATATATCTAAATCCTTTATAAAAAATTTGGAAGGGTAATTACATCGAAAAAATGATTTTTCCACATCCATTATAATACCAAAGTCCTTCTATACATAGCATTTAAGAATTGAATCATTCTTTACCTTCAACACAGATATGATACCATAGTCTTTTCCACTTAAGGAATTTTCCACCTTGTTTTCTATTCGTGGATGATAATGGTTATCACATTCATAAATTTTTAGTAATTTTAATTATATTATTTTTCCCATATAAATATATTTCTGAGTAATGAAATATTCCAAATTATATTAGTCTATGTCTATATAATATAACTTTCTCTATAGGTAATGTATCTATATATTCAGAGAAAATATTACATGGAATAATTTTAAATCATGAGTTGGATAATTAATCCCATGGGGTTTCAACTATATTTATGTGTAGTCCAAAACAATATCATTATGAATTAGAAAAAAACCATGAATTTTCCATTATGAATCCCGATAAATAATAATTCATTCTTTTACATATAGAAGAATAAGAATTATCACATTCACCAATATCATATTTAAATCATCAAAACAATCATCACTCACATTTTCCATGAGAACATAAAAATCATACATGTTATCTTAATAATGTGATTATCCAATCAAGATAAATTTTCAACAAATCGCTGATAGTATCCTCATACCTAAGAAAACATCATATTTATATTGTGTTGATTATAATGGGTTATTACATTATAGCCTTAATTTTTTATGTATGAATATATATATCATCATTAGATATAATATTACCAAGGTAGGTATATTTTTTAGCCAAAATTTACCCTTACTAAATTTACCATATATGGTGCTTCTCCTCAACACCTTAACAAAAATTCTTAAATGAGTGTCATGTAACTCATAACACATAGATTTTATAAATATATAATCAATAAATACCACAATAAATGAATCAAGTTAGTATTTAAATACTATTTTAATCAAATACATTATCATATAGTTAGCATTTGTTATACAAACAAACATTATTGAGAAATCATAATGTCCATACCTCATGATTTTTTTGGAATATCCACCTTATTAATATTCAATTTGGGAAATCCAGTACAATGATTAATCATGGAAATTAATTGAGACCATTCATGTAAATCAAATAGGTCATCAATAAAAGGAACTCTATACGTGTTATTTACAATAATTCCATTGATTTTCCTATAATCGATGTATAATATAGTTGTCCCATATTTATTTTAAAGAAAAGTAAAAAATGTTCTCACCATGGAGAAACAATTAAATGAGAAAAAACATTAACATATAATTATTTTATTTTCTTCTTCAACTCAAATAAATCAACTTGAGCCATCATATACGGTGACTTAGATGTTGGATTTGCATTGGGGGAGAGATCAATAGGAAATTCAACATCCCAATCAGGGGTTACTGAAGGAAATTAATTAGTAAATACATCAATATAATCATGAATAATTGGTACATATTATATTATCATAAATCCCATAAGAATCATTTATTTAATTTCATCCATATCCTCCCAATGATTTTCATTGTGTTATGCTACTGAGGGTGGTCCAAGAAAATATTTTTTTGTAGCACCCCAAACTGAGTTACCTGAAGTTGGTGTATTATTATGTATCATTAGCATGATCACAAAATATCATGTCTCTAAAGACTGATTAGTTTGTAGCCTTGGAATCACTAGATAATTTCATAATGTTTATATTAAATAACAAAGATAAAAACTACAACAACAACTTGTATCCATAGGCCACACTCATATCCCCTAATACTATCCCTATAGGTCATTCATAAAATACCTCTTCACATCTTGGGAAAAATAAAACATACAAAGGGGTGAGCTCAGATTCCCAGTAAGGATAAAAATATAGCGGAAACATTTATAAAAAAGCATAAACAGTTAAGGAAATGTATAACTAAAACCAAAGTCTTTTAGACACGATCTTCATCATAATATAGAATAAATAAAATGAAATAATTCCATTCACTTGTTAACATGGATATTCAACTAGTAAAATAATCACATGAAATATCAAAAATCACATTCATAATGATGGAATGAATAATTTCACACTATCATAACCACATAGTCAAGGCCTTGTGCCAAGACTACAATAAGATTTTTTCAAGGCCTTATGCCAAGACACCAGTTTTTCTTATGATACCTACTGATGCATTGAGGAGAAATAGTGGGCTCCACCCATCACTTATTAGGTCCAATGCATTCACTATAAGAATAGATTTAAACATAACATAAAAACTCATATTAAAACTGGCATAAGAAATGTCAATACTTTCTCCATAAACCATGAATGGTATAAAAATAAAACATCTATAGTCAAACTTATCATAATACGTTTAATAAAATATGGAATTTTTGATTCATAATAAATTAACTTCAAATAAGCTTAAAATCCATCAAAGGATGTTGACATAGATGAAATCAAAACAATTTGAGAGAAATATCTCTTTTTTAAAATCATTTAAAAGTGAAATAATAATAAAAGAAAAAATTTGATTTGAAAATATCTTTATAAGATTTTAAGGGAAACTTCTATGATTTAGAACGGTTGAAAATAGCTTCATTTGTCGTATAAGTTAAAAAAAGACATTCTTACCTTAATTTTGTCGAAAAGGTTAAAAAGGACCTTGTTTGGAAAATGATGGAAATATTCCATTATAAAAATCTTATAAATATTCAAAAAGCGTATAAATGATCATAACCTATAGTATATAAAACAGTAAGAATGATTTGAAATGCATTTTTATGAAACATGGATGTGATTGATAATGAGGTCCCAGTAGATAATTACATATAAACAACCTCGGATAATGAAGAGATTGTAAAATAAACCCTTACCTTGTACATTTCCTTGGTCGAGGGTAGTTTAACCTCATGTATAATAGTGAAATAATTGTTATTAAATTATACATGAATCATATTCATTAGTATGATATCATATATGATCTTTTAAAATTTCTTTGTTAATAATATCTTAATATTATCGTCGTTCCGCGTGTTAAAAGATTCATTTTCCTTTATATTATTTTTTATTTGAGTCATAATTGTTATGGATGGTATGTATCTTATTCATATTCAGAATTATATCAAGTCTTTAAACATTATTTTTAAGCATCTACTGGAAATTAGTCTTGAATGGACATGATGGGGAATGATTCTAATCGTGTTCATGGAGACAGTAATCCGTACGTACGTACGAGTGACAATAACAATTTTTTGATAATAGAATAATATATAATTGGATGATATATCATATATAAAGAATAAATATCATGTTATATTTATTATTTACATAAATTACACATCATTATCATACCTATCCAAATATTAATGTATTGAATAACAATTACACCACGACATGCAGACGGTAGGCTGTATGTACGCACGTATGGTGAAATGTCATTCAAAGGATTGACAGAATTATGAATATGGTTGTACAATATTTTTAATAAACCCAATTTACATATAAGATACTAGATTTATTATTTTAGAATAGAAATAACAAAGAAATAAGATGTGGAAGAAGAGAGGAACTTGAAAGGGGTGGTGAAATCATTACCTCTTCTTCTGGTTCTTCCTTTTGATTTGATCCAAAGGGCTCCATAGTTTGGATTACTGATAAAAATATGTGCTCTATGTTAAATTGAGAGAAGTTGGGAGGATATTTGAGCAGGGTTTGGTAGAGGAAAATGGCTTTGAAGGTGTGAATTAGAGAGAAAGGGGAGTTCCCTTTATAAGAGGGGTGATGGGCAACTTAGGAAAAGATAGAAATATTATTTTATAAAAAAATTATATTCAGTTTATAATGGCTACAAAATGATTTATTTAGAGGATAAGGTTGGGATGGTTCAAAAAAAACCCAACCAATAGGTTTTATACTTCTTTGGGTCCTTTTATTAACCTTATCTTTTAGTTTTAATTCTTAGTTAATCTGTTTGACATTTACCATGTCTCTTTGTATTTTTTATTATATGGTTAAATAACTTACTATAAACCTATAAACTACCCTAAATTGGTTCATTAATGATAAACCTATCATTATATAAGTCCCTTTTCTGAGCCTTATATTTTTAGTAATAGAATATCAATTTATAATATAATTTTTTTTACAAACTCTTTTATGTCAATTTTGAAACTATTTAATAATTTATTTTTGTTAAATTCATAAGAACATTATTCATTCTAAAAAAATTTATTTAAGAATTCCTGATATGTAATATTAACCAATAATATATCTTTATGTCATCAAAACTTTAAAATTATATTTATTTTAACATTTATAATACAAATTATTTGATTCATTCATTAAAAAAGAAAATATTGCATCATTATTGTGTCATAAATAAATTTAGTTATTCAATATATAAAAATTATAAATAAAATACCATTATGTAGGAAATATTTTTATATTTTCAATTAATATTTACAGTTGAAAATATAACATATATAACCCTATGAAAAAATTGTTTTTCTAAATGATATATGCTTATGTCATTTTTTTTATTTACTTTAACTTAATTAATATAAAGAGTGATTATCACTTACAAGTGGCTCAAAGGGGTCAAAAATTGACCCTCGAATGACCATGGTCGGACATGTATCAACGCATAGGGTTAGAACACGTTTTACGGTTATTTAATATTATTATAATATTATTATTTTTAACCTTATTTACTATATTTACCCTTTAACCATTGTAAATAAAATATTTACCGAAATAATTATTCAAAATGTCTAAAAATAAAATTTATCTATTTACACAATTTGGACCTCCTGATTATAAATATGGAATCCATTTTTCGAAATTCAAAACACATAAGTGGATGAAATTAATTTAAAATTAATTATCGTTGTCAAAACAAAAAAGCGTGTTTTTATGAAATAATAACTATCAAAAGATTGGCACATTCTTATGTTCAGTTTAAATGTGGAATTATTTCCAATGTCCAACCTTGGATTAAATGGTAAAAATATAATCTAATTATACTTTAAAATGACTCAAATTCATAATTTATCACTATAAATTATTTTGATTAAAAAAGTTGTTTTTAATAAAAAAATTTGTAATTTTCACAATTAATCAAAAGATGAAAGTTATCAGAAAAGAAACAAATATTTATCAAAACTAAATTCTTATGTCCCGATTTTAAAGAAGAAGTTTATTTTTCCAAATTGAATATATTAAAGTTTCAAATATTGTATTTAAAAATGGTTCACTATTAAAATTTGGTAAAAGTGCTTTGTTTTAAAACAAATCTTTATATGAAAAAAACGAATTTGTTCTTACATTATGTCTAAGAAACTCATAATATGGATTCTAAAATTATTAGGATTATATAACATTTACATTTAATTTAATACTATTCACAACCGCTTTTGAACGGCTGGTTTGGTAAGTTGTGGGGTGCTTGAACTCAGTGTTGCGTGTAGTGCATGTTATTGAATTACATTAAAAAAATAACACACTATGAAATCTGGGGGGGGTTACAATATTCCCTCCTTCAAAAAATAGTTTCCTCGCAATATGAAATTGTTCTTCAAAAATTAATTTTGAAAATATAAAATACCTTTGTGGGAAAACCCACATCGGATATTGGCTTTATAAAATATAGTCTTAATAAGAGGAAAAGAGAAATGAAAGGGTCACCCACAAATTATGATCTCTATTAAGAGAACATTAGTGGAAATTAGAGACACATAATTGGAAGAAAACATAAATATTTATAGGGAGGGATTGTGTTCATCAGTCAAAAAAATTGTAGAAATGAGGGCCTCTAATACATCAATCTATGATGATTTAAAATATCATCGGTTCAACAAAACATAAGGTGTTAGGATAAAACATTTTTAATTTTAATATAACTTACCTAATGTTTAATAATTAATTTATTCATAGAATAAGATAAGAATATATATATATATACTTGACAAGTAGAGTTCCATCCTTTCACTAATTTCTACCACAAACTCATCTTTCACTCTATAAGATATTAGAACTTATAAAATGATTCCATTTATCTGATTCATATAGGCTTCCGAAAAAATTAATTTCTAATTCATCTACCAAACCTTATAAAAAATTACATTACTCAATCCAGGACATCGTGTGGTCTAGTGGTAATTGATACATCCTTTTCGACCTTCGGTTATAGGTTCAAGTCTCAGAGCCTTATCGGACGTGGCGGGTTGCCGCCCGACCTCCGAGTTGTCTTTTTATGGAAATCAAAAAATATTCTAAAACTAGAATTATCCAAAATACTTATGTCTAAACTCACATTCCAACACTTATAATGAAGGTAAACACAATGAAGATACTTATTTCCGCATAATAACATGTGAACACCTTCATCATGTATTTTTTAAAAACACTGCAACATCCTAAATTACCATAAAACCATATTGATTACATTTATGATACCATATTCCTTATAAAATACTAGATATACTCCTTCTATCCAAAAATTTTGTAAACTCCAATAATGATGGAATATACAAATCATTAATCAGTTTCAATGTATTAAAAAATATCCAATATAATTCATCCAAATCAATCATGTATTATTCCAAAATCACTACCTTGGTATCAGAACCTTATTATGGTTTACCTTTATCTCATCATATATTTTCAAAATATTTAACTTTCTATTGAGTCACATTTATTAGTTCCACACAATCTCAAGTCCTTAATGAAATAGTATTGGAGTACAATCCTTATATACTCCATAATTACTATAACCAGTATGGTGTTGATACAACACTAAAATTAAATTATTCTTTAATAACAATATAAGAAATATAATCATTCCTCTTCATCTGTGGTTGTATCATAACTTGATTATTATCTAACAGAATCATTTTGGGAATACTCTGATGATATGAACACTGGTTTACGTAGTGTCCCAACTCTTTGCCAATGAAGAATTGTACATTTGAAACATTTTTCTTACCCTTGCAGTTAATTACTTGGTGTCCTTTTTCTCCACACTTATAACAAACTCCTATTCCTTTCAGGCATGTTCTACTGTGTTTCTTCACACAGTTATGACATATGATAAAATTATCCTTTTCCCCCTTCCATTTATCCATCTTTCTCTCTTCCATCCTTTTCTTCTCTTACTTCCCTTCAAAGCCACTGGACTCAAATAATTATAATCTTATCTTATTGACACATGATACTATTTCTTCATATGTTTAGAATACACGGTAGACTATTTTCCTTCTAAATTTGGGCTTCATACCATGAAAGATATGATCCTTCTTACTCCTTGTATCATATATATTGCTAGAGTTCACATTCCTTTTACTGGGTTCTATTTCTATAGAATGGAAAACACCAGATTAGTTTATGAATCTCAATACATAAATCCAAGCTTGTAAAACACTTGACACAAATTGAACAGTCTATAAATATAATCCATAATCATAAAAAAGTTTTCTTTGAACAGGTATATACTCATAAAACATTAAAATATTTTTGTAAAGGAAATGAGAATTATCCTAAGCATATCACCCAGGAGTGTCGTAACCAAGAGTGCAATAAGGCCCATTGTCATGCACTAGTTCCCATTCGAGTCTAGCTCAAAGAGATGTTTTCAGGTTTTACCCCTAGGTACATCTCTGCCAGAGCCACCTCTACGAGATCATATCCAGATAGGGATTTATTGCTCGGAAAACTCAAAAAATCTCTACAATACCAAAATTCTAGGAATTTCTTCTATACTAATCCTCAAAGTCCATATTAGGTCTATGTTCTCTAATTAGAGATTATCTAAATCTAGCTTCCAAGTTTTGAACTAAACTTCTTGTGATACTAATTGTAATGCTCTGACCCCAGTTACCTAGAGTCGGTGCATTATTAGGTATCATTGGCATGATCACAAAAGATCATTTCTTGAAAGACCAATTATTTTAGTAGCCTTGGAATCACTAGATACATTCATAATGTTTACATTACATCATAAAGTGAAAAAATACAACAACATATTGTATCTATAGACCACACTCATATATCCTCATACTATCCCTACAGGTCATTCATAAAATACATCTTCACATCCTAGGAAAAATAAAACATAGAAAGGGGTGAGCTTAGATTACCAGTAAGGATAACAATATAGCAGAAACTTTCATAAATAAGAATAAACATTTAAGGAAAAATATAACTAAAAAAATTCCATTTAAACATGAACATCAGCATAATATGGAAGAAATAAAATGAAATAATTCTATTTAAATATTCACATGGATATTCTACTAGCATAATAATCACATGAAATATCAATAACCACATTCATAATGATGGAATAAATAATCCAGACTATCATAACCACATAGTCATGTCCTTGTGCCAAGAGTACAAATATGATTTTGTCAAGGCCTTATGCCAAGGCACTAGTTTGTCTCATGAGACCTACAGATGCATCGAGGATCTATAGCGGGCTCCACCCATCACTTATTATGTCCAATGCATTCCTCATATGAACAGGTTTAAATATAACATAAACATTCGTTTTAAAACTAGTATACGAAATGTCAATACTTTCTCCATAAACCATGATTGGAATAAAAATAATACATCCATAGTCAAACATATCACAAAACATTCAATAAAATATGGAAGTTTTTTATCATAATAAATCAACTTCATATAATCATAAAATCCATCAAAGGAGGTTCACATACATGAAATCAAAACTATTTAAGAGAAATATCTATTTTTCTTAAATCATTTAAAAGTCACAGAATAATAAAAGAAAACATTTATTTTGAAAATATTCTTATAATATTTTAAGAGAATCAACGATGATTTTATAACGGCGGAAAATAACTGCACCTGCCATATAAGATAAAAATATATATTCTTACCTTAGTTTTTTCGAAAAGGTTAAAAAGGACCTTGTTTTGAAAAAGACGGAAACATTCCTTTATAAACATCTTATAAAAAGTCAACAAGGGTATATATTACTTTAACCCATACTATATAAAATAGTAAGAATTATTTTTAATATATTTTTAGTAAACATGGATGTGGATGATAAAGAGGTCCCAGTAGATAATTACGTATAAACATCCTCGGATAATGAAGAGATCGTGAAATAAACTGTTACCTAGTACTTTTCCTTGGATGAGGGTACGTTAACCTCATGTATAATATTTAAATAATTGTTATTAAATTATAAATTAATCATATACAATAATATGATATAATATATGATCTTTTAACATTGCTTTGTTAATAATATCTTTGTATTATCGACGTTTCGCGTGTTAACTGATTTTTTTTCCATTATATTCATTGTTATGTGAGTCCTAATTATTATGGATGGGAAGTATATTATTCAAATTTATAATGATAGCAAGTATTTAAAAATTATTTTTAATCATCTAATGGAAATTAGTCTTGAATGGATACAATTGGGAATGAATCTCATTGCGTTCGTGGAACCGGTAATCCGTACGTACGCACGAGAGACAATATCATTATTTTGATATTAAAATAATATATTATTGGATATAATATTGTATATAAAGAATAATTATCTTGTTATATTTATTATTTACATCAATTACACATCATTATCATACCCATCCAAATAATAATGTACTGAATAAAAATTTCACCACGACGTGGAGACGGTAGGCCGTACGTACGCACATATGGTGACATGTCATTCAAATGATGGATAGAATACTAAAATATGGTTTTACCATATTTTTAAAAACATTCCAGTATATAGAAGATACTGGAGTTATTATTTTAGAATGGAAATAACAAAGAAATAAGAAATGTAAGAATAATGGAACTTGAATGATGGTGGTGAAATCATTACCTCTTCTTCAGGTTCATCCTTTTTATTTGATCAAAATGGCTCCTTAGGTTGGATTCATGATCAAACTAAGGCCTCTAAGTTGAATTAAAGGATTTGGGAAGATATTTGGGTAGGGTTTTTTTGAGCCAAATGGATTTGAATGTGTGAAATAGAGAGAAGGGGGAGTTCCCATTTATAAGAGGGGTGAGGGACACCTTATGAAAAGATAGAAATAATATATTATAATAAATTAATATTCGATTTATAATTGATAAAAATTTATTTATTAAGAGGATAAGGTGGGGATGGGTCTAAAAAAACTCAACCAACAGGTTTTGGATAGGTTTGGGTCACTTTATTAACCTTATATTTTAGTTTTAACTCTTAGTTAATTAGTTTGACATTTACCATGTCTCATTGTATTGTTAAATTATATAGTTAATAAACATACAACAAAATTCCAAGAGACCCCAAAGTGGTTCATTAATGATACACCTATCATTTTATAAGCCCTGTGGCTGAACTTTATATTTATAGGAATAGAATATAAATATATAATATAGTATTTGTTTTAAAAACTCCTTTATGTCAATTTTGACCCTATTTAATAATTGATTTTTTTAAAGTCTTAAAATAAATTTAATTCAAAAAAAATAATTTAAGCAATCCTAACATGTCATATTAACGATTAAAATTCTTGTATGTCATAAAAAATTTCAAATTATATTTATTTTAACATTTATAATACCAATTGTTTGATTATTTCATTAACAAGGAAAATAATACATCATTATTGTGTCATAAATAAATTTATTTATTAAATGTTAAAAAATTATAAATAAAATAAAATTATCTAGTATGTTTTTTTATATTTCTAATTAATATTTATAGTCTAAAATATAACATATATAACCCTATGTAAAACTTGTTTTGCCAAAAGATATATGCTTATGTCATTTTTTGTATTTACTTTTAACATAATTAATATAAAGTGTCATTATAACATAAAAGTGGCTCCACGGTGTCCCAAAATGGACCCAAAGATACCCATGATAGGAAATGTATCAACCAATAGGGTTAGTACACGTTTTAGGGTAATTTAATATTATTATAATATTATTTTGTTTCCCTTATTTACCAGATTTACCCTTTATCCATGGAAAATGAAATATTTACCGAAATAATTAAATAAATGTTTAGAAATAAAATTTACCAATTTACACAATTTGGACCTCCTGATTCTAAATATGGAATCCATTTTTATAAATTCAAAACATAGAAGTGGCATAAATTATTTTCAAATTAATTCCTATTGTCAAAACAAAAAGCGTGTTTTTAAGAAACAATAACTATGCAAAGAATGGCACATGATTATGTCATGTTTAATTGTGAAATTATGTCAAATGAAAAACATTAGATTAAATGGTAATAATATAAAATAATTATTATTTAATATTACTAAAATTTATAATTTATCAATGTTAATTATTTTGATTAAAAAAGTCGTTCTTAATTAAAATTTAGTAATGTTCACTATTCCCCAAAATATGAAATTTATCCGAAAAGCACCAAAAATTTATTGAAAATAAATTCTTATGTTCTAATTATAAATAAGAAGTTTATTTTGTCAAATTTAATTTATAAAAATTTCATATATTGTATTTAAAAAGGATTCACCATTAAAAGTCGGTAAAAGTCCATTTTTTTAAAAATACTTCTTTTATCTAAAAAAAATTAATTTGTTCTTAAATTATTTCTAAGAAACTAATAATATAGATTCTAAAATTATATAGATTATATAATGTTCAAAAATCAATTAATACTATTCATAACCACTTTTGAACGGCTAGTTTGGTAAGTCATGGTGCGCATGAACTCGGTGATTCATGTAGTGCAAGTTATTGAATTACTTTGAAATATAAAGCACTATGAAATCTTGGGGTGTTACATTTTTAATTATATATCTCTTTAAAATGTAATTTATTACTTTCATTTAATATGATGAATAATTTCTCCATAAAATAAATTCATTCATTTTATTTTTGGATCCAATAAATACCTATGGTAATATGAAATTCAATCATAGGTACTATAATCATGTCTACAAATGGGGTATGTATAACTATCATAATGGGGACAGACTGAGACATCCTTATTATAGTATTATTTTCAATGGGGTTTTTATTGATAACAACATTCTATCTATTCTATAGAAATATCTTATTTTCATAGAAAACATTTGGGATATTATTGTGTCATGTTATATAATAAAAAAAATCCTTATCCAATTCCGAGGATATAATTAATGTACCTACCACCACATCATTCGGATCTTAAACCATAACTATTGTGATTGATAAAGAATAAACTTTATCACTTCGACTCTTCATTTTTATATTACCATGTCTCTTGGGGGATTTATTAAAATAATGTCAGAACACCGTTTAATAGAATCATTGGACATTGAAATATTTTATCATTTCTTTAAACTCAAGAGATATTATCTCCATAGTTATAGAAAAATATGACTTTTTTAATGAACCTGGGTGTTTTTTCCCAGAATTTTTACAAGTTGGAAAAGATACCCTTCATTTGTTTTCTATTTTTGAATTCTTTTATCATGGTTATCATCCATCCAGTTATTCTTGGACATCCTTTTTAATATAAAGAACGTAAATAACTCTTCCCCATTCAATATAGATGTTTTAAAAATCACTTCATATGTTGAGAAATTATGAGATATCAAGGATATTTTTAGATTAGTATTTAAACTATCAAAGAAGAAATTAATATCCATTTCTTGGTATCATAGACAATTAATAACATGCCTTGAATAACTTGTAAAATTGGAATCGTACTCATCCACTATCTCTTCTAATTTTTGTATGTGGTTTACAATTTTTCTTTAATTCTCTACAAATTTCTCCAGATGAAAGTATTAATTTTATAAAATTCATCTTGAATGAATTTCATTCTATGTTCTATATATCCTTTAATTATATAGTATTTGGAATTAAGAACCATTACTATTCATCATCACCTCTAAGGTGATACACATCCATAATTAAATTTCCACTCTCATATCATACTTTTTAAAAAATTATTTTCTCCAGAGACATAATCTATTGTTTTTCCTCCTTTGGATTAGTGGTTCCACAAACTAGTGGTGGTCGATTCATCCTCAAATGAATTAGTGAGGTTGATCCCTAGAGAGGGAAAACTGGTTTCCCAACTTGAGAAAGGTTATTTTCTATATCCTAAGTCATTTTTCCATAAATAGTTATAATCTTTTCATCCTTAATATTAACACTATAATCCGTATTATTAAGGAAATAATCACATTATGCAAGGTTAATGGGCTTGATTTGTATTCTCCTTACAGGTTCCATTATCTAAAATATATGTTATAAGTAAAATAATAAGTTTATAAAATCGATTATCAAAACAATTCTATAATAATATATATAATTATTCTGGTGGTAAAATATATATTATCTATCTATGTTATCTTAAAACAAATTCCTATGGTTGTACATATACATTATCTTATACATATAATAAATCCCCCAACTATAGTTTCATGGATCAGGTGGGTTATTTATTACATTCAAGACAAAGAAAAATATATTACATTCAAATAATTATGTTTTAGTAGTCCTCAAGATACAATATCATTATATTACAATATTCAAATATAATATAAAAAAATATTTATTCGATAATGGTATCCTTATTCAATCATAGTATTCTACTTAATTACCAAGGGGAATGAGGAAACTAAGTAATGGTGTTCACCACACTAGATCGATGTTGGAAAATTGAATAATGGAAAATTATAAAGGATCAATGAGGAATAGGAACATCATGAGTACTTTTTAATCCTTCATAACTTACAAATAAGTGTAATACATGGAATTAAGTGAAATTATAAATGACATTGATCAAAATGTAATTAGAATAATTTAATTTTATATCGTCGGACCTCATTAACATATAATCATGGATTTCTGCAATGAAATTATGAACAAATGGTAATGATTCACCGAATACCATATCATTGTTTTCCCATGAATCCTACCAGTGCATGGGGGTTATATAATTCTAGAAACTACTCATCTTGAATAACTCTAATGCATTCCATCACATACCAAATGATAACAGTTTATACATGGATTAATGTTTGTAGTGTAACAACACATAAATAGATGGGTCATTTTCCAAATGAATATTTTCATATATTATCTCTCTATATGGAATAATAGATTATGCTTGAAATTATTATATTTTCTAATTAAATGAGCCTATAATACTGTGAAAGTGAATACTATCAAAAAAAATAAATAATAATTTGCGATTCACTATTTTGAAACGATCACTCAGTAAGTGATTTGTTTAATGTTATATCAAACATGTACTAATCAATATTATTTATTTTCAACGTGCTTAAGAAATTATCTTTTCAGTTCTCGGAGTCTAAAGGAACACATACATTGTACATCCACATATATATTATAATTTTTATTTTGTAAATAGTATGATGATTCTCCACAGACTATCTCCCAGGAATGTAATATGAAGACCACATTAAGGGAACATTCACCATGTACTGGGATGATGTCCATGATATAACCAAATAACCCTTTTTGGGATTATTACCATAAAATCAATCTGTGTCAAAACCATGTCAACCAGTAATATACAAAATTGGATTTATTTACTTATGAAATCACACACATTTATTATTAAACAATTTATATGCTCTCTATGTCTATAAAAAGGATTAGACATGGTAAAATCTTATGAATTGGACATAATTATGGATCCAAAAATTGATAGTGTTGGGATGCTAAGAGGGGGTTGAATTAGTGTCCCCAATGTTTTACAATTTTATCCATTTTTTCAATTAACCCCTCATGCACTCCAAAGACATGCCTAGTTAAGAGGAATTGATATTATATGGACTCTGAAAAATCATATCCCCATGAAATTCATATAATAAAAATAAAAAATAGTACATGTTTATTTTATTAGGTTTATCCTTAATTATAAATCTCACTCCATTCAATTATATACTTGTGTTTGTTTCATGGATTTCCATATCTCAAAAATTATAGTGATTAAATGTTTAATTAAAATTATCACACAATTGTTTGGAAGGTATCATCCAACTCCCACGTATAGACTTCTATATACCGTTACAACAAATTAATCAATGTAATTGTTTATACTAACACCACCTGCTCTTCAAATATTCCTACCAAACAATGTTCAGAATAAGATATCTCATTTAGTGCAAGAATTCCAATATATAAAATTGAATAATATCTTATTCATAAATCAAATTATAATCGATATTCTCAGTAATTTCAATGTTATTTCATTCTTACAAATCATGTTATATCACATCACACACAGAATAATTAGTTAATGTGAAATGATGATTCCTCCATTTTTTATTCATCATTAATATTAAATTTCATGGGTTTATATGATCACAATATTTCATTATTTTCCATCATTTTATCAATTTTTTTGATAAAAATATGTATCACTTTTCTAGAAATCTAATCTTACATAGTGAAATTTTTTTATCTCTATTCACTGAAAAATATTCATCAATTGATTGTACACAATTATCAACATGAATGAAAAATATTTTTCATGTTATATTACATTAATATATTTCAAAAATAACTCATTATTTTCACATTAAAATCATTATTTTATATTTTTTATGAATTAAACATTTATTTTTCCTTTATTTCAAATATAAATACCTAAAATAAGTTGGTTGTTATAATTTATCATTTTAAATACATTATATTATGTGGGTATTCTCCAAGAAACTCTCTGAAAATACCAAAATGTTTTGGGTCTTCCATATTTATTCACATGGAATATCAATAGTTTAAATATTATTGCTTCTAATTTTATCATTATTATGGATATTATTTCATGATAAATAAACCATATTATGAACTTTTTATTTACATGATATTTATTCTCCAAATCCCTCTAAAATTCATGAAGTTAATTTATCATGGAATTATGGTATTCTATTATCTTATTCATGTGGTTTATGAGTAATAATGTTATTTTTATTCCATCATCTTATGTAATAAATCATGAAATAGTTACAAATGCATATACCCTATATCATGAATATATTTGTATTCAAGAATTATTTGATATATCCAATTTCATTATTCCAAAAATGAATACACATGAAGAATTGATTTGTCTTCATTTCAACCCATAACATGGATTCATATTATCTCATTCATTATTTGTAATTTATTTATTGTCATGCACAATTATAGTTTATGTTGAATTTATCCTCAAATTCACATTCATGAAACATATCCATCCTAATACTCATATGTAACCCATATGTAACCTTTACCTGGATTCCATAGAATATGAAATATCTAAGATGAATCTAGGAATTACTTCCTTTTAATGGGAATTAGATCCACATGTATGGATGTGTAACTATATGCATGTATAATACTAAAAAAATCATGAATTTATCAATAATATAAACTAACTCATATCCCTATCTTGTATGAATAAATATTCAGTTTTAGATCTTATGATCACATCTCATGAAAATGAACTAATTGTATTACACCCAATAGTAGAATCTTATTGTATTATGTATAGAGGCATCACCTAATTATTGGCATTAGAACGTGATTCCTAGTTCTATCAAACAATTCATGGAGGTAAAACCTAATTTCTAGTGGTAGAACATGATTCCCAATGGTAGAACATGATGCAAAGTGGTAGCAGATGACAATGTCTCATCACCATAACATAACTATTATTCTTTCTGATCCTAACACATTTTCCAATATCATCCATTACAAAGACATTGTATAACATTATTCAGTGGTGTGCCAACTTTGTTAACCCTTACATATATACCCTTTAACCTTACACAATACATGGAAATATAGGTGTACCATTATGAAACACATAAACTAAACATTATGCAAGGCATTGGTTACCTTTACTTCATGTCTAGTGACCCACATGTAGGAATTGTATGTCACACATTACCCTAATTTAACACCTAGTTCACCATTATATAGAATTTGAAATATCAACGTTCTCTTATATAGTGTCTTAATAATTTAATACCCTAATGGGTTCATGTGGTTACTCATATACAAGAAATATCTACCCTTATGCGATATTATTGTATCCTTAAATGAGATACATGCACACATAAAAAAGATTCCATATGTATTGGATACCCTTATGCAGCCTTATAATAACCATTACCCATGTAGGGTAATTCCCATTTTACCATTACGTAGGTATCCAAATTAACTCAAAAATATATAGGTCCTTCTCAAAAACCTCAGGATCAATTCAAATGGCTTCAAAAATATATATCCAATTATCATTTCAATTTCTACTTCCATTGAATAATATTATCAATAACAATTCCTATATCATCATGAAATAATATGAATATTTCATGGTCTTCCTAAAAACTATTATTCACCAAATTATGGGATGGAATCTCTTATTTAAACAATTTTTCACTTCTTGTAAATTCATTTTCACATGTCTTAGGCATTAATAAAAATATAATCAAAATTAATAAGCTGAATATTCATACCAAATTACATATGATGAATCCATTACAATCATCTAAGAATCAATAAAAACCTTATTAATTATTTCATAAATTAATTCCCTTTATTCTATTTCCATGATAAATCACAAATCATGGTGTAATTCATGATATATTGAATTTGATTTCGTATTATACATTGGAACCAAATACAACCATACTCATAAACCATCCACTTTTTCATATCAATGAAGTGAGTGAATGGAATGCCCACCTGGATTGGATGTATTAAGAATGTAATATAAAACGAAATAAACAAAATATTGGAAAAATAAATGGGGTATTAAATGGATACAATAATGGTAGTTTAAATAGAAATTGAATAGGGAGAGAAATTCAAACCATACATTAGTATTGAAGTAGATTACAACAAAAAGGGTATACAGTTGGGGGATTGGTTACTGTATCCATTAAATAAAATCAATTGGGATATTATAATATGGATACATATTATGAAATTATATATGATAAAAATATAAAATAAATTAAAAATAAGGAAATTAAAATGGGAAATGAAGAGAGAAAATTAAGAACCCTTACCTCTCTTGATATTCTTTGATTAGAATATGACTTTAGATCCAAGAAAACCCTCCATGAATGAAGTGAGAGCTTGGAGAGATACTCATTTAGAGGGGAATTAATATGGAACATAAAATTTAGTGTGCTATATTTATTGGAGGGGGTTGGTATTTATAGGTTTGGTTAGTGGGATTTCATGGAATAATTTATAAATTATTTTATTACTAAACATTCCTTTAGATCTACATTGTAATCAATATGTTCCACTACCACCATTAATTCCCCACTATAGTGTTTGGTTCTAAAATTCAGAAATAAAACTAACTCAGATAAAATTATTCAAGTGCGAATAAATATGATTTCATATATATCATTTTATGATATTTGGGCGTATTCCACCATTCCTACCATATATTTCTACTGTAATATACAAATTAACATATTTCACCCCCTAAATAATTTCAAAATACATGGTCCAAAAATATAACACATTTTATCAAATTCAATCTCCAATAACCTATATTGTACCTTTTATTTCATGTTTATAAATTTTTCAATAATTTTTTATAAGCATGAACATCAAATTAATTTCACATAATGTTTACATTAATACCCAACTCAACCCCATATACATGACCTCTAATCACACAAAAATATTCTATATGGAGAATGTGTGCAATGTTGTAACATTAATGGGGTGGTATGACCATATTAAATTATGTGGTGATCTCTACTAACTTGAACATATCTCACAAAAGGATCTTCTCAAACATCACATGTAAGAGTTCTTCTTGGGAATGGTAGAAGGAGAAAAGTAGTCATGCTAACTTATTACCAATTTCTATTAAAAGAACTTAATAAGGGATGTTTCAACATTTGAATCTAAATTCCATTCCTTATATGATAATTAACATTCATTATTACCCTTGACATTAAAAAATAACAATAGTCTTTCCTTAATCGTTATACGACCAATGATCATAATGCCTACTAGTCTTATTGACCAGTGCTAATATTGCACAATGTTAATATTTACCAATGGTTATATTGACCAATATTCTATAATTAAAAATTATTATATTCTCCAATGATCATATTGAGTGGTGGTACATAATTCCCAAAAACTATGTAAATGATTATATAAACAGCAAAAAAAAATCTCGTCCAAATATTCTCTAAAATCTTATACCATGTCAATTACAATGTATATTTCTTTATTCTCAATAGTAATGTATCTTTTATACATTTTCATATTTTCTGAATACGACTCATTGGAGTACAATATTTTGGTGTTTTCAAACACCATCACATGCATTATGGTACTAGTTTTAGCTTATATTATAAATTTAACTACATATTTCTTTTGTTGAAATAATATATGTTATACTTTTATGATTAAATAATAATTTTTTTTTATTGTTTCATAATACATTAATTTAAGGAATAATTGTTATTATAGAATCTCGGCAAATTAGTGATCAAATGTAGTTAGACCCTATTTTTCCACCTGATTTTCTAGATAGAATGTTCTCATTTTCATTGTTGTTAATAGTGTACCTTATGTGTCTAGAAATATATTAAACAACATACAAATGGTAATATTGTGAAAACTAATGGAAAATTAATGGCATCAATTTACCATTATTCTTGGACCTGATGAAATTTAAAATCATGTTATGGTTTCTCTTAGGTTTTACTTTATATTGATTTTTCTATGAAAATTAATTATGTATAATAAATTTTCTAATTAAAATTGGTAATGAAATGGTTATTTGACAAGGTACTTTCATTGGGTTGAGTGAGTTAGATTTTTTATGAAGGAATAGAATCCTCCGTTTTATGGACATTATATCGGCATGAGTTTTTTTTTAAATCAATATTGTAATATATATATATATATATATATAATCTATAGGGTGATAGGGTCTTGGTGTGAGTCATTTGGGAATGATATGGTTGATACCATGGCACTGCAAGGGATATGGGAGATGTCATGGATGGAGTGGGGTATGTTTGTGGTTTATATTGGTGAATCAATGGATGTGGTAGATTCCATGATAGGTAGAAAGATGTCATGTGGGATATTTGTGAAGTAGATGTTATAGAGGATTTCATAGATATAATGGGATATTATTTTCGGTTATAATGGTATTCTAGGGGTTATAGAGGACTCACTCTTATTAGAAGGATCAATGTTTGGGTCATTGTGTGTTTAGTATTGATTCAAAATCTATGGAAGTGTATTTAGTATAATGAAATGTTCCCCCCTAAATTGGAGTAAAAAAATATATTTTATAAAAATAAATGTTGGCTATTTGTGGGTATCATATGACAATGGTTATTACATGAGACAGTAAGGTCTTGGTGGATGGTAGATAAATTACAAGTTTGTGCGGTACTTGTTGGTGGTTGTTAGATTAGAACCCATTGGTTGTTCTTATATGGGACATCTTTCATATTTACATTATTTTGATTTTATTCACACACTAATGATATAGAGAACTTGTCCAATGACCAACTGAATAGATATTGGGTTAATTTATCCAACTTCTAGTTTGGTGTTTGAATAGATTATTAAATTATCCCTACTCTGTATTTTCCATTATATGTGTTAATTTTAGTATGACTTATTTGACATACTGGAAATCTCTATGATGTATTTGTTCCCACGTACCCTATAGGGTATTGGTATAACATGTACTATTATTTCATACTAGGTAAATATTCATCATGTATGGTGTGCATAGATAACTCATGGCATAACAAGTGGTACCTAATTTACAAGAAGACCATATGGAGTTTTGATTGGATCATGTGGTACTCCAATAACCTATGGGGAATTTGTGTGATATTTATGAAACGATAAACCCTTATGGGTATTGATGAAAAAAGATGATTTAATTTCTATACGATGATATACGTTGTGCGTTTTCCAAAAAAGGGGGATTCCATGATGTTTATGTTCATCATGTTCATGATAACCTACCATACATGATATGATTGGAGAAACTTTATGTTATATAGAATTGCTTAAATTGGGATTGGGATTATTAGAATGTTGGAAATCTAGACATGAGGTAGAAACCCCAATGGAGAAAGTAGTTGTGGGATTAATTGATTATAATTAGTGATATTATACTACTATACATGGGTTTTTGATATTTGTTGAGTGAGTCTTGGGGAAGAATATGAATTTTTAAACATGTTAGTTATTTTTGTTTCTATAATTTATTCAAGGAATCATTAGTATATTTCTTCCACATTCCGATGATAGGTCTTGAGTATAAAACTATTGAGTATACATGTAATGATAACCCCATATATATATATACATATTAGTTTTCCGTGGGGATATCGTAGTTTTAACTACAAATCACTAGTTTTGATTGGAGTTTGGGAGGAGCTACTACTATGTTATTTTTTATGGTTTTATTTTGGAGTTCAACAATTTTGTATAACTTTCTCATGCACGCCAGGTTATGGGTAACATATATTTTATATTTATGGAATTTATTTGGGTTGAGATTTTTTATATTATATCTCTATAATTTATTTTTTATGAATGTAATGACTCTAATATGAGTGAATTTATACCTTTGGTTTTATTCACTACTCTAGGGATTATTGGAGGTATTTTTAATGGTTATTTATTTATTTTCCCTCAACAACAGTCCCAGGAGGGGAACTAGTGGGAAAATAGTATCATGACACCATTTAAGCCATTTCTCAAAAAATAATTCGTCCTAACATAGGATATGCTGGCTCTCTAACAAAAACATGTTTTATATTAATGATTAAAATGTTTTCATTTCAAATTATGATATTGATGTTATGTGATAAAAATTCAACTAGTTAATTATGATTCAATGAAATGAAGAACCATTGATAAATAAGTAGAAAAATAAATATTCACATAATAACTTTATTGTTTACTGTAAATTATTAATACCTCACGACTCAATGATATTCCATAGTTTCGAAAGATTATGATATGTATTTGGAAGGTGTGTCAAGTTAGCTTTGTCGTAAATAATCATAGAGATATAGAAACTAACATTCCCAAGGAATATGTATCTAACCCTCATAATTGTAAACATATTGAGTTATCCCCAATCAATATGTCACCAACATTCACTTCATAAAAATATATCCATGTGTACTCTATTAATTACTTGGTGACATTAACTACCATATTAATCCATCACCTTTCACCTTCCTCTCATGAAAAATGAGTGTGATGTTTTCCATAGAAATAAAAAGAGTGTTTCCTTGATTTTAATTATTGAATTTATAAATAGAAATCCTTTTAAATGATGTATTTTTATTGTAAAAGGAATAATATTATGGTTTCCTAGTGATTACAATATTATTTTACTCAATTGTATGATTCATGGTCTATAATCCCTTATCTTTTCCCATGTCCATTACATCAGTGAGACTGAACTCCTGAATTGGAAATTTGGAAACACTCCCATGGGGGGATTTCACCATGTAAAAAGATGATATTTTCACTCTCAAGGTGGTGAGGAATGTTCCATTCAATCTATGTGAATTTGTTTTTAAAGAGATGTGATGATAAGGGAGTTATGTTCTTTGTGTTTCCATACTATTTGGGTTCTCTTATAATTTTCCAAGAAAAATGTGTTTTCATAGATGTATCATACATTTAAATCATTTCTAAAAGTGAGGTGGTTCTTAAAGACCAGTCATTTTGTATTTTAAAAAAATATTATGATGCTAATTTCATAAGAAATTATATCAAATTATTTTATTCGCATATTGGGTCTCTAGAATATGAGATTAATTCCTCCAATATAAACCACTATACATTGAATAAGAGTGCATTAAATAACATTGTCCACATATATGAAAACTTTCCTGAAGGTATGATTCCTTGATATCCTCATGAGATTTTTTATAGAATTTTAGTCATTATGGGAATCTTCGTACCGTTACTCATCTGTCTCAAGAAACATAACAAAAAATATTTGGAATAATCTTAAGGATCCAACCCTATGAAAAGTTGAAATCATTAAATAGTGGGCTATTTTTCATTTAATATGTTTAAATGAATGTTTTTGAGAGGATAAGGACAAGAATAGAAACCATAGATGGTATTTGGTTATTCTAGATGAGTACAAATGAAATTGATTAGGAAGATGAAAAATGAAATTAGAAAGCGAGGATTAGACATAAGATTAATGTTATCTAGATACATAGGGATCATATGGTCATGTAAAGATCACCACAATACAAAATATTTTTTTGAAGCTCAAAATCCTAAATAATAAATATAGGAATAAAAATAGAAAGCAGATATTTTATTTAATAGAAGAAACTAAAAAAGTATCACATCTAAATAATACAGGAGGTCTTACAAATACATCATGGTATTACCACTATATTAAAAAACTTCAAATACCATTTGTTGAATATATAAATCCCTATTAAATATATGAAATTATTCACCACGGCTTCACTTCATCCGAGTCTCCACCGAGGATACCCTTGGTTTTTTCATCTACAACACTTCCATTATTGGGTCATGCAAGATGTAGAATACTGAAAAATCATACAGATTCACCAATGAATGTCACCCCAAGAACTGGATATTCCTTATACATGATTAGTGGAAAGAACTAGGAATTGATTACTATGAATGGTCCAAAGAGTTGTGTTTAAGGTTTCATCAATTCCCTTGACAATCATAAATAGTGAAGAGGCCAAAGAGAATCAACGAAGGACATGTGGGAGGCCTAATATAATATAGTGGAAAAATAAACATAGGTGGATGGTGAAGATGGAAATGTTGGTTCCATTAATCAAAGGTGAGGAGATATCCAAATATATAGTTTATAAGTGTAAATTAGAAAAAGAGAGGGGAAAGGTATATAGGAAGGATAAAGAAGGTACTATTCGTATTCTCTATGAAAAATTGAAAAAAAATAAAACTCTGTAACATAATGATTATAGAAAAACATCAAATAATTTTTTATGCATGTGAGGAAAATAGAGCCTAGAAAAAAATGAATAATATTTTATATTGAAATAAAACATTAAATCAATCTTATTGTAAAATTACATTTGTCATGTTCATGAACTTATTTTCATTGAATTTGAACCAAATTCACTAACTCTAAACAGTTATTGTATTTGAATAATGTTATGGCCTTACTAAAACTATCAGTCTGATTTTCATCAATGTTTATTCCTAATTCTATGGTGTATCTTATAAAATTTGACCTAATGTCAGTACTTTTATATAAAACATGGAATATTTAACTTTTAGATAGGTTTTTGGAATATGGACTATCAGAGTTTACAATAATAATAATATTACTATGACTATGTTTTAAAAGTAAAATTTTGTGCCAAATGTCCAATTTTATAGCTTTGTTTAGGGATAAAAATTTTTTTACAAGTGATAGGTCCACTATGTATTTCATATTACATTTCCAAGACATCGATACTCCACATGCAGTAAACATATAGCCTATGGGGGATATGCGAGGATCTATATTTCCTGTATAATATTAAACTATAAAACCAACTATAAGGTTAGTAATATCATCATTATTTCGGATGCATAATGAATTTGTTGGATATGCAAAAAATAATTTAAATAACCATTTTTAAATATTTCTAATGTGACATTCTAGAATTTCTTATAAATATTCTAAAACTATAAATAGCATATGGAATGCCATATCATGTGAACAATCATGTCATACATGATATTTCTTACTACACTCACTTATGTTCTCATAGAAATAAATTAAAAATAATATTTGATAGTAGGATATTGAGATTGTTATATAATAAAATATAATGATATGGGCACATGATTAGGTTTTATGCATTAAAAATATATATATATAAATAATTCTAGAAATATATCCATCATATGATAAGAAATGAGAATTTTAATTTCTAATCCTTATCATTAACAAGTCCAATGTTTCCTAGAATTTTCTCGGACTATTATTTAAAAACTACCCATAATTGATTGTTAATAGAAGTGAAATGTTTTATATCCTCAAATGTTATAAGCATGTCATAAATATATACCAGTAAACAATGAAAATTTATTTTCAATGTTTTGAAATATACGATTACTTCATGTTTACTTCAATTAAATCAATTATTAAACATGGATGTATCAAACATTAAATACCACTTCCTAGATTCATGATTTAGACGATATGTGGATTTATTCAGAATACATGCCTGGTTGGACTTGACATTATTTGAAAAAACATCATGTGTTTGAATTTAAATGATATAATTTATGTCACCATGTAGAAAGGATATTTTAGTATCGATGTGATCAATGATTCAAGTAAAATAAGTATAAAAAGTAAGTAAAAATGGTCTAATGAATGTTTAAACATATGGGAAATATTTTAGAATAGTCAATCCCCTCCTTCGAGGAAGCCTTTGGATTCAGGAATAACAATAAATATGTATTTATTTTCATGATTTTTTTTATTTTATTTTAAAGATCCACTTGCAACTAAAGACATTGGAATTGGCTGGTTGATTAATAACAAAACATGTTTTACTTTTCATTAAAGATTTCATTTCATCTTCTATGGAAGAGTTACATTGCTCGGATTTACAATCATTCATATCCCAAAAATATTCTAGGGTTCCTGATAATCTTGGTTTTGGGAAACATAGAACAAAATATAAGACATGTTATATTAGATAAATTTATGTGGAGGTTTGGTAACCCTCATAGAACTGTCCTTGGTAAGCTGGTATAAATCATGATACAATTTTTTCTCAACATCTAATTCAATAAAATAATTAGGTTTCATATAGTCTTTAGGATGAGGTTCTGGTGGAACAAGATTTATGATCGCATTAACCTATTTTTTTACCAACCTAATATTGAAGTAATTTATTATTCTCATTAATAATTGATTTAAATTTAGTCACTATATATTGTGAAAGAATACCTCTTTTTTTATAAAACATTTATGGTTATTGGGGATTGAACTTAATTTATTATATCTATTAACCCATTTAGGATATCCTATTAATATAAATTAAAAGATTATTGGTTATAGTTTCTATGAAATTATATGTCCATAAATAGTTTTAAAAACTATTAAATGATTATAGTATGGGTTTAGTTACCCTGAAAATAATTAGAATATTAAATCTATTTCTAGAGGAATGAAATTTGTTCATAAAGAAAATATTTGTATATGTAACTTATTTCCATTGGGTTTTGGAAAATATTGAGTGTACTAGAAAACATAACACTATTTCTAATATAGTCTGGTTCATATTCTATAACAATACATTTTGTTGGTGTTTTCACCTAAAAGATTGATGTCTAATAACACATTCTCATTCAAAAATTTTGTTGTATTCAATTGAGAGATATCCTCATCAACTTTCTTTTTGTAATTCAATAATATTTACACATGTTTGGTTATAACCAAGGTATTTCCATCATTTAATGGTTTTAAATACATTAAACATTGTTTTAAGAACATAAATCAAAACTCTTACTAAGAAATTATCAATGATGTTACAAAATAAGAACCTCCTCTATGTGAGGTCATCCTATTTGTTCCCCAAAGGTTATAATGGAAAAAATATAATGGTTGAACAAATATAATGGAATACCTATTAAATATTACTCCTTTATTCTTTCATATAACACAATCATCATAGAATGTATTGTTACTTTGTGTGATTCCAGTTAATATCCCTTTCCAACCAAACTCTTATAGGCCTTTTGATCTTTAATTCCCCAATATTTTATGTCAATTTATTTTATTTTTTGTGTCTGGTACAGATATACTATCTACTTGTTTATGGTATGCATCTAGAAAACTTGAAACAGATAATAAGTTGTACCTTTTATAGTCCAATAAACCTAATGAAATTAGGTTTCTACATGCATCAGAGACCCTCCATACATATTGTAAGGGCACAAAGTATTTATAATAAATCTATGATATAATTTATTGTATGCCCTATGTTAGTCACAATAAACATGACTACATAAGAGTGGGTGAATTGTGTCCTTTAGAAAATACATCGATAGTTTAAAAGTGATCTCCCATTGTGATTTATACTATCATGAAGTTCTCTTTTCTTCTAGAATTTTATGTACTGTAGTAATAACAAAAATAGGTATTTAATTTTTTTAGTGGTTCAGAAAAAAATTCACCTCGTCCACTCCAGTAAAAATCTCTCCATGATCATTTATATTTTTACTAAACAAGTCATTTTATAAAGGAACTCTATTACTAAGTAGTGGATGATGAATCCTTACAATAAAAATTTTATAGGTCCATCTAATTATTTTATAGGGAACTGTGAAAAAAAAAATCCCATTACTGGAATCTAACTCTCAATCAAAAAATAGTGGTTGATTGTTGAATAATACGGTTAGATAAAATTTGAATCATCAACTAATTGTTGAAGATATCATCAAAAAATATTATTTTTCCATCATTACATGATCCTCCTGACGAAACTCTATGTTTCTTTAGAAAAATATATATAATTCAAAGTAATAGTAAGTTAACATCTCATTAAAAATATAAATACACATCAACATATTAAAACATGATTATCTAAAAATGTATAATCTTGAGAAATTATTTGATGAACAATAGAATATAAAAAACATATATACATAAAAGTTCTTTTATTATAAAATAATATTCTTAGACTATGCCAATTATATAATTAAGAGAGATTAAAATTTAAAAACATTATGGGAATATAATGTTATTTAGAGAGTCTTGACCTTTAAATATAACTCTCTCTTGTCAAAATATAAATAATAAATAATAAATAATAAATATGATCTCATAATTTTCATGATAATATAGGAATATTTATAGGTAAATTGTGTTATTTAATTATACATCATGTTTGAAATTTAAATTTTGACATCTAATGAAAATCCAAAAATTCTATTGAAATAAGAATTATTTAATATATTGTTTAATGTGATTTTAATCAGTCTTAAAATTGATTCTAATGGCATATTTACTCAATATTAACTATTTCTAAATTCTTTAAAAACATATCTAGATTTTAAATTCTGTACATGATTACTTCAATATATTGTCTTCTTTATGTACGAAATCATTAAAATTACTACTCATAAACTACCATTGATTCCACACATTGGATTAAATAACCATACTTCATATCTTAAACAAAGGGATTGTTATAAAATTTAGGTTCACAATCCAAAAGTTCATCTAAAACATATAGTAGAAAAAGTAGTATTATTTATCAAAATTTAGTTTCCCAAAACTAACATTCACTATAAATGTAAACATATAAACAATGATGGTAAATTTCCTTTAAAATTCACGTATTACTTTAAAATAAAACCTCTAGAAGAATTAACTCTGTGATTTTTGAGAAAAAAATATCTTAATTATTATGATACTATAATTAACATAATGTAACTTCAATAGTGACAACAATGTTGTTGTTTGTGAGCATCAAAATCAATAAGAAATAAGATAAAAGTATAGGATCAATATTTTGCAGTCCAATAATATATCAATTTTTAATAATCACAAAACCCATATGAAAATAAATAATAAATTATTGTTTTTAAATAATAATCAATGAAATTTGGATTTTATAAATCCAATATTAGAATGTTGGGTTTATCCAAATTTATCCCCCTCTTTGTTGATGAAAAATGAAAGTATAGATATTAATTAAAACACATTTAATATTGAAAAAAATATATTTTCAAATGTCATGCATGGATAATAACAAAATTATCTTGAAAAATTAATAGGATTATACATAACACTATAGTTAAATAGAAAATAAAAAACAAATATAAAAGATAAAAAATATATAAATTAATTTCATTGTATTAATCAATAAATAGTTTAATTTTTATTTTATCACTCAAGTGTTTTAGTATGGTAATGTCTTAATTTAGTAGAGGGTTTTGATTAAACATTAGAAGAAATTGTGGTTAATTAATAATGAACATTCTGATGTAATGACATTTAATCCATCATTAATAGCTCAAAAATATAATTCTTGGCCCCTACCCATTCCATCATCAACATCATTGACTCAAAACACATTTTTAGAATCCCCACCATGATCAATTTAAGAAAATTATGGATAATATTATATGAGTCTATATATTTATCCATCATTCTTCCAAACTATTCGATAAATAACTAAATACCAGGCTCTATTAATTTAAAATTTTATACAAGAACTTTCTGATTTTAATCAAAAGTGTGTTGTGGAACCCTTTAAAAATAATGGATTTTAATAATATAATAAAAAAGATATATCATAATAAAGAATTTACAACCTTCTTATCACATCTACATGTGTTTTAACTCTATTAATAGAATATCTTTCATGATTAAACTGGTTTTTTTATATTCAAACTGACTAAAAAACCATTTAATGCCTTTAAAATCTAATTTAGAAACACTTTCACTTATGATCCTTCCTTTACGATTATCCATCCATCATATAAAATATTGAATTTACTTCAATGAAATTGAACTATCTTCATTCTTTGATACTAATTCTGAGATATTGAAAATATTTTTTGGAAATAAAAGTATTCCTTAACTCAAAAATATATTTTTGGGAACTCTTATATTCTCCTTGAATCCTACCCAATTAATCATTCATTTTATTAAACGTTGAAATTGTACCATGAGATAATTAAATAGTACGCTCCTCAAAATTTAGCTCATAATTCGCATGTGATGAAACATTCTCTTGATCTATGAAGGTTCTACAACATAAACCATTTTAATCAACTATGTTCTAATAATTCACCAAAAATTTCACTATGAACTTCTACTCCTTCATCCACATATTTGATTATCCTATCCAAGGACCTTTAGATAAATTAGACTAATTGATCCATTGTAACACCCCAAGTTTCCTCGGTATGTTTCCTTTCGAATAATGTAATGGCGTGCATTGTACACAACTTCGAGATTTTAACACACCATAACCAATCAAACTAGCCGTTATGAATAGTAATACCTACTTTTTGAAATTTTATAAATTCTATCTCTCAAAATGGACTTCATTTTTGGATTCGTAATATCGAAATTAGCCTAGGGTGAAATTTTGGTACTTTTTGGATAACTTTTATATTTTGATGAATAATGAAAATTACTAAATTTTAATTAAAAAACAACTTTTTTAATCAATATAATTAATAGTGATAAATTATGAATTTGAGTTGTTTTAAAGTATATTTAGAATATATTTTTACCATTTAATATAATTTTGGTCATTGTACATAATTTTACAATTAAACCGAACATAAACAAGTGTCAATCTTTTGATAGTTATTATCTCTTAAAAACACGCTTTTTGTTTTGACAACGGGAATTAATTTTAAATTAATTTCTGCCACTTCTGTGTTTTGAATTTAGAAAAATGGATTCCATATTTGGAATCAGGATGTTCAAATTGTGTAAATAGGTAACTTTTATTTTTAGACATTTTGAATAATTACTGCGGTAAATATTTTATTTACCATGGTTAAGGGTAAATCCGGTAAATAAGGGTTAAAAAAATAATATTATAATAATACTAAATTACCCTAAAACGTGTCTTAACCCTATTGGTTGATACATGGTCGACCATGGACATCTTTGGGTCGATTTTGGGACCCCATGGATCCACTTGTAAGTGATAATGACACTTTATTTTAATTAAGTTAAAATAAATACAAAAAATGACACAAGCATATATCTTTCAACAAAACAATTGTTACAGAGGGTTATATATGTTTGATTTTAGATTATAAATATTCCTTAGAAAGATAAAAAGATTTCCTACATAATGATATTTTATTTATAATTTTTAGACATTAAATAATTTAATTTATTTATGACACAATGATGATGTAGTAATTACTATAATAGTGAAAAATCAAAATAATTGATATTAAAAATACCCAAATAAATATAATATGAAACATTTAATGAATTAAAATAATTTTCTAGGATAATATGATATATTAGTATTGATTTAATTTACTTTTATCGAAGTAATAAATCTGTTATGAATTTCACAAAAATCATCTATTGAATAGTGTCAAAATTGACATAAAAGAGTTTTTAAAACAAATATTATATTATTAATTGATATTAAACTCCTAAAAATCTAAGGTTCGGCCAATAGACTTATATAATGATAGGTGTATCATTAATGGACCACTTGGGGGGTCTCATGTATGTATATGGTAAGTTTATTAACCATATAATATAAAAATACAAAGAGACATTGTAAAAGTGAAACTAATTAACTTAGAGTTAATACTTAATGATAAGGTTAATATAAGTACCCAAACCTGTCTAAATTATATTGGTTGAGTTGTTTTCGACTCATCCCCATATTAACCTTCGAATAGTCAACTTTTGAGCCATTGGAAACCGAATATGAATTTATTATAAACTAATATCTCTAGCTTCTCCAAAGGTACCCCTCACCTCTCTTATAAAAGGGAACTCCTCCTTCTCATTTATTCACACCTTCAATGCCCTTTGGTTCGGCCAAACCCCGCCCCCATACTATATCAACTTCCCTCACTACAACCTAGAGGCCTTAGTTTGATCAGAAAGCCATCCTAAAGAGCCCTTTTGATCAAATCAAAAGGACGAACCCGAAGAAGAGGTAATGTTTTCACCACCCCTTTTCAAGTTCCTTTCTTCTTCCACTTCCTCTTTCTTTGTTATTTCCATTATAAAATAATAACTCCAGTATCATATATATAATGTTATGTTATTATAAATATGTTACAACCATATTCAGTATTCTATCCATCCTTTGAATAACATGTCACCACACGTGCGTACGTACGGCTTACCGTCTCCACGTCGTGGTGTAATTGTTATTCAATATATTATTATTTGGATGGGTATAATAATGATGTGTAACTCATGTAAATAATAAATATAACATGATAATGATTCTGTATATATGATATAAAATCCAATTATATATTATTTTAATATCAAAAGAATGATATTGTCGCTCGTGCGTATGTACGGATTACCGTCTCCACGAACGCGATGAGATTCATTGTCCATCATATCCATTCAAGTATAATTATCATTTGATGATTTAAAAATAGTATCTAAGGACTTGATATCATTCTGGATATGAATAATATACATCCCATTAATAACGAATATTGCTCACATAACAAAGATTATAAAGTAAAATGAACCTGTTAACACCCGAAATGACGATAATTCTAAGATATTATTAACAAATCAATGTTAAAAGATCATATATGATATCATATTAAAGTAAATGATTTTTGTATAATTCAATAACAATTATTTCACCATTATACAGGAGGTAAACCTACCATCGAACAAGGAAAAATTACAAAGTAAGGGATTTTCTTATCTCACTTTCAATTCCGTGAGATTTCCATTTTTCGCCACTAAATTATTGAAAGTGGTGTATTGTGTACTGCCATTTGATATATATTCATGATTCTATTTATATTCATGTTATTCTGTAAATCATTTGGTGTTTATTAACTTTTGGCCATACGACTCAGTTGATTAACGTGGTAAGGGGTTTCTTATCTCACTTTTAATTTCGAGAGATTTCCATTGATCACCACTTAATTATTGCATGTTGTGTATGTGTACTGCCCATGATTGTATTAATTGTGTAATATACATTAATTTATGGGTATTTACATCATTATGGTATGATACTTCTTTCATGGTTGTATGTTTCATATGTTACCTAATCCGTAAGGGAATTTTAGATTTCAATTCCCACTCATTTGGCTTTACGCATATTTCATTGATTATATTACTCCATGATTATGTGTGGAATCACTATTCATTTGATTATGTCATAATTTCCACTCCCCTTCCTATGGATATAAGTTTGATACACATAATAACTCATTGGTAATTCTAAAGTCATTTATATGAATTTGATAAGAGTAATTTTAACTCATTCACCATTTGTTGAGTTAAACATCCAATTCGTTGGTGTTGTTTTTACAGGAATATGTGTGAATATCCTTTGATTGTTTTACACTGAATATCCGATCATATTTAGTGTATTTATATTTGTGACACATAATTATGTCGTTGATTTATCCTTAACCTAAGGATACGGCCTTTATGAAAGATTTCATCTCAATTTACATTCCATTGAGACTTCTTTGTTGATATACACCAAATCACTTTTATGTGGTGTATATAATGTATTTTGACATAGTATATCATGAATCCCATTATTCTCATGATATTACAAAGTTTTTATTACCTCAATTATTTGTATTCAAGTGTCTCTTTTGGTTAGAATCTCTAACTAAAATACCATTTTTAAATGTTTTAAAGACTTATTCTTCTAAATCTTGCTCATTAATGTCCATGTTTTAAAAATGGTTTTAAGGATTTATTTATATGGACATTAAATTTTTAGAAATTAAAACTCCTTTTAAAAGTTTCAAAGTGGTATGAGACACTTTGATTCAAAAATCTACTTTTAAATGGCTTCTTGACAAATAGTGTGACATTTAAAAGTTTTCAAGAAAAGGGGGATAATTCTCTCAAATAGTTTTGATGATTATTTTCATTTATGTCAACATCATTCATTATTCTTGATTGAGGTTAATGTGATACAATACAATCTTCCATATTGTATCGAATGAGTCATGTTTGACTGTGGATGCGCTGTTTTTATACCATTCATGGTTTGTGGTAAAAGTATTGACATTTCGTATGCTAGTTTTAATACGAATATTTATGTTATGTTTAAACATGTTCATATGAGGAATGCATTGGACTTAATAAGTGACAGGTGGAGCCCGCTATAGCTCCTCGATGCATCAGTAGGTCTCATGAGACAAACTAGTGACTTGGCACAAGGCCTTGACAAAATCTTATTTGTAGTCTTGGCACGAGGCCTTGGCTAAGTGGTTATGATATTCTGGCATTATGCATTCCAACATTATGAAAGTGGATATTGATATTGCATGTGATCATTCGACTAGTGGAATATCCATGTGAGTAAGTAAATGGCATTATTTCATTTTACCTTTGCCATTTTATGCTGAAGTTCAGGTTTAAAGTCTTTTGTTTTAGTTATAAATTTCCTTAAGTGTTTATGCTTATTTATGAAAGCTTCTGCTATAATGTTATCCTTACTGAGCATTTGAGCTCACCCCTTTTCTATGTTTTATTTTTCCCACGAAGTGAAGAAGTAAATTATGAATGACCTACAGGGATATTATGTGGGGATATGAGTGTGGATTATGGAGACAATATGTTTTTGTAGTAGTTTTTTATTTTATGATGTAATGTAAGACTTATGAATATATCTAATGTTTCCAAGACTACTAAACCAATCGGTCTTTCGAGATTTGATCTTTCTTGTGATCATACCAATGTTATGTAATAATGCACCGACTCTGGGTAACTGGGGTCGGGGCGTTACAGTTGGTATCAAAGGGAGGTTTAGTACAAACCTTGGAAGCTATATTTAGATAAACTCTGATTAGAGAACGTAGACCTAAGATGAACTTTGAGGATTAGTATAAAAGAACTTCCGAGAATTTTGGTATTGTAGAGATTTTGTGAGTTTTCCGAGAAATACATCCCTGTCTGGATACGAGCAGGTAGAGGCGGCTCTGGCACAGATGTACCTAGGGGTAAAACCCGAAAACACCACTTTGAGCTAGACTTGAACGGGAACTGGTGCACGACAACGGGCCTTGCTGCACTCTTGGTTACGACACTCCCGGGGGATATGCTTTGGATAATTTACATTTTCTTTACAAACCGATTTAAGTAATATATATATAAGATGAGAGTAAATGACCTTGGTTAATCCTAATATGTTTCAAATTGAGAATATGGTGACATTTTAATCTCTAAATGATTTTACGACTACTATTACTCACACAATGCTTTCGGGTTTTAGTCAATGGCTGGATTCCAAGGAAGACATAGTGACTTTGAGAATGATGTACAAGGTGGGAACGGTGGTGGAAATGAGCAACAGAATGGAATGTTGATAGGCTTAAAAGATATTGTCTTTATGCCAAATCAGTTTTCCAAAAATATGATCAACAACATATATATTGACCAACACCCCGACTCAACAAGGAAGAGAAAGATGATAAATGATAAGATCTCCAGCAATGGAGACCATGGAGAAAAGAAACCTCAATTTTCATCATGCAGGAAATGTGGAAAGAGACACCCAGGAAAGTGTCTCAATGGGACAACGAAATGTTTTACATGCGGGAAGTATGGACATAAAGTGAAGAATTGCCGAAGAAAAATGAAGAGTACTATGGAAGAAGATAAAAATGGTCCCAAGGGTCCATTTACAGTCATTTGCCGTAAATGTAGGGGACCTGGCCATTACCCGAGTGAATGTCCTATTCTATAAGATATTTTCTTGGTCAAAGAAGAAGATATGTGGAAATAAATGGTAGGAGAAAAACATAAAAAGTATTAGCACTCCTTGTTGATGGGTACTTTGGAATAATTTTCCCTTGTATTTGTAACCCCGCAGTTTTCCTTGTGAGAATGATATTTGAAAAAGAATTGTCTCTTCTCTTGTAGATATAGGTATAAATAACCATTTGGTTTTATATGATCATTGGGGTTTGAGAAAATTATAAGTTATTATAATTTGGGATAAAAATGCAAAGTATGATATAACATTTGTGATTAAATTATGTTATTTTGAGGAATTTATCTCATTTTGGTAATATTATAAAATATAGTTTTTGAAAAAGGACAACACGTAGACTGTGTGACAACCCGTCGCATCGGACAAAGCTGTTGGAATCGAACCCACAACCAAAGTGCGATTGGGATTTATCGACTACCACTGGACTACGTGAAGTCCCTGGTTAGTGTGACTATTTTTTTAGTTAAATGATTTTATTGATCAATAATAAGTTAATTTGGGTTCTTATTTCTTATCAAATGAATACCCTTGGTATAGGGAAATGATTTGGTGCTTAAGTGATAAATATTATTTTGGAAGATGTTCGATTTGTTGGGAACACTATATGCCCAAGGAAAATAGAATACTATGGGGTTTCATTTGAGGATTAATGGTAGATTTTTATCTATGTTTTTATTGTGGATTTATAGTGATTTGGGTTATTTATGGAAATGATTAACCTATAATAGAGAATATGTTATTAGGATAATTACTTTTGAGTATGTGGCTTTAAGAGTATTTGATGTCATTTAGAGATACAATGTAACATGGGAGACTACATAATCAAATTCTTCTATGATTTGGGTTTCAATATTAGTTTGGATTATATTAAAGGATTTTAAGGACAATTGGTTATTGAATGGTATCTATTTAACTTTGGGGTATTGTTGGTTTAATTTTAGAAATTAAGATTAGTGCATATTTATCTCAATGAATATCCTTTTGGGGGATTATTAGATCATTCACTAACCATTTTGGTTTTGATTAATCTTCAAAGACAATGTAAATATATGGTTCATCCTGCATGGATAATGTGATTCTATAGAAGTTTATTCTAGCTCTTCCAGTGTGACCAAGTCTTCTTGAATACTCATCGTTTAAAAAAAATCTGTTAGTGGTGGAAATTTATTAAAGAATGAAAATTTACTTAAAATGTAAGTATATCTCATAATGTTCTTAGTCAATATCATAAATGAATTATTCTTCCTTATGTAATGTAACTTTAAAAAAATTGTTGTCCGTTTACTTTCCTAGTAGGAGACTAATGGTCGTTTTTCCCAACACAAGTTTGTGGTTTTCTCATTGTTAGCTTTCTCCTAATCATGATTTCTATACCTCTCCATCAGAACTTGACACTTAGTTTATCATCCATATCCATGTTTTCTTACATGGAATCCTAGTATGGGTTATCTTGGATGACCCTTATACCTCTCTTTCTTTCTTTTAAAGTGATAGTTTTATTGGCTCTTTTTCCGATGTGGGACTTTCCATTATTTTCCCAAGAAAAATTTTAAAAAATTTCGAGGACGCAATTTATTGAAGGAGGGGAGAATGTAACACCCCAAGTTTCCTTTGTATGTTTCCTTTGGAATAATGTAATGGCGTGCATTGTACACAACTTCGAGATTTTAACACACCATAACCAATCAAACTAGCCGTTATGAATAGTAATACCTACTTTTTGAAATTTTATAAATTCTATCTCTCAAAATGGACTTCATTTTTGGATTCGTAATATTGAAATTAGCCTAGGGTGAAATTTTAGTACTTTTTGGATAACTTTCATATTTTGATGAATAGTGAAAATTACTAAATTTTAATTAAAAAACAACTTTTTTAATCAAAATAATTAACAGTGATAAATTATAAATTTGAGTTGTTTTAAAGTATATTTAGAATATATTTTTACCATTTAATATAATTTTGGTCATTGGACATAATTTTACAATTAAACCGAACATAAACAAGTGTCAATCTTTTGATATTTATTATCTCTTAAAAACACACTTTTTGTTTTGACAGCGGGAATTAATTTTAAATTAATTTCTGCAACTTCTGTGTTTTGAATTTAGAAAAATGGATTCCATATTTGGAATCAGGATGTTCAAATTGTGTAAATAGGTAACTTTTATTTTTAGACATTTTGAATAATTACTGCGGTAAATATTTTATTTACCATGGTTAAGGGTAAATCCGGTAAATAAGGGTTAAAAAATAATATTATAATAATACTAAATTACCCTAAAACGTGTCTTAACCCTATTTGTTGATACATGGTCGACCATGGACATCTTTGGGTCGATTTTGGGACCCCATGGATCCACTTGTAAGTGATAATGACAATTTATTTTAACTATGTTAAAATAAATACAAAAATGACACAAGCATATATCTTTTAACAAAACAATTGTTAAGGAGGGTTATATATGTTGGATTTTAGATTATAAATATTCCTTAGAAATATAAGAAGATTTCCTATATAATGATATTTTATTTATAATTTTTAGACATTAAATAATTTAATTTATTTATGACACACTGATGATGTAGTAATTACTATAATAGTGAAAAATCAAAATAATTGATATTAAAAATACCCAAATAAATATAATATGAAACTTTTAATGAATTAAAATAATTTTCTAGGATAATATGATATATTAGTATTGATTTAGTTGACTTTTTTCGAAGTAATAAATCTGTTATGAGTTTCACAATAATCAACTATTGAATAGTGTCAAAATTGACATAAAAGAGTTTTTAAAACAAATATTATATTATTAATTGATATTAAATTCCTAAAAATCTAAGGTTAGGCCAAAAGACTTATATCATTATAGGTGTATCATTAATGGACCACTTGGGGGTGGATTGTATGTATATGGTAAGTTTATTAACCATATAATATAAAAATACAAAGAGACATTGTAAAAGTGAAACTAATTAACTTAGAGTTAATACTTAAAGATAAGGTTAATATAAGTACACAAACCTGTCTAAATTCTATTGGTTGAGTTGTTTGCGACCCATCCCCATCATAACCTTTGAATAGTCAACTTTGGAGCCATTGGAAACCGAATATGAATTTATTATAAACTAATATCTCTAGCTTTTCCAAAGGTGCCCCTCACCCCTCTTATAAAAGGGCACTCCTCCTTCTCATTTCTTCACACCTTAAAAGCCCTTTGGTTCGGCCAAAACCTGCCCAAATACTATCTCAACATCCCTCACTACAACCTAGAGGCCTTAGTGTGATCAGAAAGCCATCCTATGGAGCCCTTTTGATCAAATCAAAAGGAAGAACGCGAAGAAGAGGTAATGTTTTCACCACCCCTTTTCAAGTTCCTTTCTTCTTCCACTTCCTCTTTCTTTGTTATTTCCATTATAAAATAATAACTCCAGTATCATATATATAATGTGATGTTATTATAAATATGGTACAACCATATTCAGTATTCTATCCATCCTTTTAATAACATGTCATCATACGTGCGTACGTACAACTTACCGTCTCCACGTCGTGGTGAAATTGTTATTCAATATATTATTATTTGGATGGGTATAATAATGATGTGTAACTCATTTAAATAATAAATATAACATGATAATGATTCTTTATATATGATATAAAATCCAATTATATATTATTTTAATATCAAAAGAATGATATTGTCGCTCGTGCGTATGTACGGACTACCGTCTCCACGAACGCGATGAGATGCACTGTCCATCATATCCATTCAAGTATAATTATCATTTGATGATTTAAAAATAGTATCTAAGGACTTGATATCATTCTGGATATGAAAAATATACATCCCATTAATAACTAATATTGCTCACATAACAAAGAATATAAAGTAAAATGAACCCGTTAACACCCAAAATGACGATAATTCTAAGATATTATTAACAAATCAATGTTAAAAGATCATATATGATATCATATTAAAGTAAATGATTCTTGTGTAATTAAATAACAATTATTTCACCATTATACAGGAGTTAAACCTACCATCGACCAAGGAAAAAGTACAAAGTAAGGGATTTTCTTATCTCACTTTCAATTCCGTGAGATTTCCATTTTTCACCACTAAATTATTGAAAGTGGTGTATTGTGTTCTGCCATTTGATATATATTCATGATTCTATTTATATTCATGTTATTTTGTAAATAATTTGGTGGTTATTAACTTTTGGCCATACGACTCAGTTGATTAACGTGGTAAGGGGTTTCTTACCTCACTTTTAATTTCGTGAGATTTCCATTGATCACCACATAATTATTGCATGTGGTGTATGTGTACTGCCCATGATTGTATTCATTGTGTAATATACTTTAATTTATGGGTATTTACATCATCATGGTATGATACTTCTTTCATGAGTGTATGTTTCGTATGTTACCTAATCGGTAAGGGAATTTGAGATTTCAATTCCCACTCATTTGGCTTTACGCATATTTCATTGATTATATCACTCCATGATTATGTGTGGAATAACTATTCATTTGATTATGTCATAATTTCCACTCCCCTTCCTATGGATATAAGTTTGATACACATAATCACTCATTGGTAATTCTCAAGTCATTGATATGAATTTGATAAGAGTAATTTTAACTCATTCACCATTTGTTGAGTTAAACATCCAATTCGTTGGTGTTGTTTTTACAAGAATATGTGTGAATATCCTTTGATTGTTTTACACTGAATATCCAATAATATTTAGTGTATTTATATTTTTCACACATAATTATGTCGTTGATTTATCCTTAACCTAATGATACGGCCTTTATGAGAGATTTCATCTCAATTTACATTCCGTTGAGACTTCTTTGTTGATATACACCAAATCACTTTTATGTGGTGTATATAATGTATTTTGACATAGTATATCATGAATCCCTTTATTCTCATGATATTACAAAGTTTTGATTACCTCAATTATTTTGTATTCAAGTGTCTCTTTTGGTTATAATCTCTAACTAAAATACCATTTTTCAATGTTTTAAAGACTTGTTCTTCTAAATATTGCTCATTAATGTCCATGTTTTAAAAATGGGTTTAAGGATTTATTTATATGGACATTAAAGTTTTAGAAATTAAAACTCCTTTTAAAAGTTTCAAAGTTTTATGGGACACTTTGATTCAAAAATCTACTTTTAAATGGCTTCTTGACAAATAGTGTGACTTTTAAATGTTTTCAAGAAAAGGGGGATAATTCTCTCAAATAGTTTTGATGATTATTTTAATTTATGTCAACATCATTCATTATTCTTGATTGAGGTTAATGTGATACAATACAATCTTCCATATTGTATCGAATGAGTCATGTTTGACTGTGGATGCGCTGTTTTTATACCATTCATGGTTTGTGGTAAAAGTATTGACATTTCGTATGCTAGTTTTAATACGAATGTTTATGTTATGTTTAAACATGTTCATATGAGGAATGCATTGGACTTAATAAGTGTCGGGTGGAGCCCGTTATAGCTCCTCGATGAATCGGTAGGTCTCATGAGACAAACTAGTGTCTTGGCACAAGGCCTTGACAAAATCTTATTTGTAGTCTTGGCACGAGGCCTTGGCTAAGTGGTTATGATAGTCTGGCATTATGCATTCCAACATTATGAAAGTGGATATTGATATTGCATGTGATCATTCGACTAGTAGAATATCCATGTGAGTAAGTAAATGGAATTATTTCATTTTACCTTTTCCATTTTATGCTGAAGTTCAAGTTTAAAAGGCTTTTGTTTTAGTTATAAATTTCCTTAAGTGTTTATGCTTATTTATGAAAGCTTCTGCTATAATGTTATCCTTATTGAGCATTTGAGCTCACCCCTTTTCTATGTTTTATTTTTCCCAGGAAGTGAAGAAGTAAATTATGAATGACCTATAGGGATATTATGTGGGGATATGAGTGTGGATTATGGAGACAATATGTTTTTGTAGTAGTTTTTTATTTTATGATGTAATGTAAGACTTATGAATATATCTAGTGTTTCCAAGACTACTAAACCAATCGGTCTTTTGAGATTTGATCTTTCTTGTGATCATACCAATGTTATGTAATAATGCACCGAATCTGGGTAACTGGGGTCGGGGCGTTACATTCATGATCATCAGAATTATTTTAGCAACTTCAGTAGTACTCACATGTTCTTCAAAATTATTTTTTTCAACCAATTATTCCTTTTCACTATCATAATTTACATCTATTTCTATAGAATCCTCCTCGTCATTTTCTATATCATAAGAATCTTTTTGATATTCTTATTAAACTATATTATGTATAGCCTTTTCAATAAGATCTTAACCATTTCATGACCTATGAACTACAATATTTCCACTTCCATTGGTAAAGGTATCTTAAAATTTTATATGGAAATGAAAAACACCCCATATCATAGTGGGGATATACTCTTCAACCACGTGGCATCTCCGAGTAATGACTGGAATGTTGGATGATCTAATATAATGTTCATCCAGACCTCCAGCCATTTAAGGCACTCTAACTCCATCAAATAAAGACTCCCCGACATCTTATTCCCAATTCCTAGAAGAACTAGCTGAATTCAATACAACTTACTCTCCCTATGAACGAGCTATAGACTTTTCTTCTTCCACATAACTAATGGGATTTATCAAACCCTTGATTTTTCTCTATTAAAATCCAAATTTTATGAGGATTCCATAAAATAGGATCATTCACTGATGAAATTTTAATTCATTCTAAAATTCACCAATCATACCTCTCATTCAGAGAATAAGATAAACTAACATTCTATATGGATAGAAGGAAGTTATCATTTCCTTATAGAAAAAATGATTCATATATCTTATCACAAACCTAATAAAATTTAGATTTATGTTTCTCATCCTCAAAAATTTACATAAATATCTAAAAATCTTATTTAATTGTACACTACTATATATAAACTAGATTTTCATATATAAATACAACATCTTTGTATATGAATATAAACTTCATTTAACAAAAAAAATGAGGACCATAAAGGTTTAGTGTATTTGGTGACTAGACACATAATAATAGTATTTCAAGAATGTTCACAAACATATCCCACACTGATCTTCCTATTTAAAACAATGTGTATACATACAATCATTAAAAACATTATTTATAGCCTATAAAATTGAATCATAAGAAACTGTGGGATAAGATGATCACTAAGGGTAAACATAAAAGATAACAATCAATGATCATATTAAAGAATAAAAAACTAATAAGGGGTTTCAGACAAGACTATAACTTACAATATTAATACCTAATATATCATTGACCATAAGCATGATACATGGGATACACATTTGTCATTTAAAAATACAAGAATCATAAGAGTGATAAATCATCAAAAAGTCAATCATGAACTATGATTTCATGTATTATATGTGTGGCAACGTCATATTTATATATATAACATTAAATTTTTCTTGGTTAACTATAGATGACATAAAATCATAATGGTTTAGGATTCAACACCTATTTCAAATATTATTTCAAGCTCAAAAACTTGTTCCACGTAATTGATCACGAACATTAGATTTCTTCCCATATCTATTTAATGGGATTTAAAACATTACCTTATATTTTAGAGGGATAAATAATTTTCCCCCAACCTTCCACATAATGAAAACAATAAATATGTTTTTTATAAGATCATTAAACATTTATGATGCCATTGTAAAATAACCAACATATAGAAACCGGGTCTCATAAATGTTTCATCGATACATAATAGAATAACTCATGAAAAAAGTTGATTTATAAAAATATAATCCTAGTAATTATAAAACATCTATAAAATGGATAATTATGGTAAAATTAGATTATATTATCAGTTAGAAATATGTAACACCAAAAGTATTTTTTCATCTCTAAATAAAAATGCCATAAAATCTCAATAAAAATATTCATGAAATAAATACCATTGAAACTATGAAAATAAAATCATCAAATAAGAAAAAAATTAAAATACTGAAGAATAAAATTTCTTTCAAAATAACATTTGAAAATTGTAAATAAGGCCTTAAATCATTGTGTGTTCATGATGATGGGAATTACCATTATTCCATACACAATAAAACAAGTATTACTTCAATAATTTAAATAAATATTCGAAAGATCCATGTCCAGAAAATGACAATAAGGTTCATTTTAAACCATTTTGAATGTTAAAACATGGGTAATGTTTTTTAAAAAATAATTTGAGAATAATAAAAACATTCATTTTTTTTATAAATCATAGACTTTGAGGAAAATGGATTTTCGACTAAAGAGAGATATGAAGTTGATTTTTCTTATAAAAATTATATTTATACTTTATGTTACCAAAGAGAGTAAAATTAAATAGAAACATGTTTATATAGAAATATCTTGGGATTAATAAAAATAATGATATTTTGGATAGATATACCATAATATTTCATCATCAGAAGTATAATAAAAAATAATTATGATAAATAATTATATTTTTACATAATATTCATACAACATTGGTAAATTTATAATCATAATACCCATAAAAGATATAACTATATATAAAAAGATATATTTTTTCATGAAAAATATTCATGAAATACATTCATGGGAAGTATATACATCACAGAAATAATGAAAGTGGTGAATGACATGAGTCCCGTAGAGATAAATTTTTGATGAATATCACACACCTCAAGTATTAAATTTCATCATAGAAGATGAAACATCCTGTATAATAAATATAGGTTTATTATAAATTAATTATAAAATAGTAGTCATATATAATAAATATATGTGATTTATTTTAAATCCTTTTATCATGTATTTATTAATAATTATTTGTTAAAATCCTTCTTCTAGTAATTATTGTTTTTTCATGTATGTTGTGTATCTATAATTTTTTTCGGTGTACTATGATCATCGTTCCATCATTAAAAAAATTTAAATCATGATACCAATATAATATATATTCATTTTATTCATATTTATAATCATCCATAAATTTAATTGATATAAAAATCAAATACACTCTTTATAGAAATGATAGGTTGTATGTATGCAAGAACAATGTTTCCATTTTTATTCATTGATTGAAAAAAAGAATGGAAAATATTAATTCACCTTTTACATAAAAAATTTTAAATAATATATATCACATATATTCATTAAATATATCCTTATTACCATAAACGTCAAATTTAAATGAAAAACATATCACATCACTTCGTGGAGGTAGTAGTCCACACATACGCTTGTGGGACATTATTGATTTCCTAAGAATAAGAAATTCAAAAGGTAGATATGATATTAAAATAAAATAATTATAATTATTTTATAAATATAATATATAAACATTAAATCCATAATTATATCTAGTCATGAGAAACACTAAAGGAAAATGAATTACAATTGGTTCGTGAGGCAGTGTTCTACTGTACACATGATTGATGGTTTTGTTTCCCTTTAAATTCAATAAGGGAATGGTATAAGTGATGATATTAACTCAGTAAAAGTATATATATATTATAATTATTTTATTATATCATGATGGTTTAATAATATTTCAATGAGGAAGATGAATAAATAATAATAAAAATTCTCAGTTAAGAATGATACTTCTTCATAATGAATCCTCTTTTGGTTTTCATAATTAACCATCCTAGTAGAGTTTAGTAAAAAAAACAATAAGGCCTATAGGACATGGAAACTGATGTATTTAATGGATGTTTTATGATATTTGATGATCCTAAAGGATCTTTTAGTGTTAATAGAAGAGTATAGGGGGTGATATTTTTTTTAAGTGGGGGAAAGGACCCACTTAGAAATTATGAAATGAATAAAGTATACCCACATTTTACACAACCCAAAAATGATTATAATTTTACCATTTACGAATATTATATGATATAAATTATAAATATGTCTATAATAAAGAATATAGAACAATTATTATGTCATTTTTACTCTTATATTTTTAGTTTAGCCTGAGTAAACCTGTTTTAATCATACCAATAGTAATTAATTATTTCTATATTTATTAATGATTATGAAAAAAATGGCTTTCACATTTTAAATAATAATATTTACTATGATTCCTAATATTGAATCCATTTTTAGAAATTCAATTCATTTTTATGATATAATATAAATTAAAATTATACATTCAAATACAATGAAAAACCTATTTTCCAAAGAAAATGTTTTTATAAATATAAGGATTTTGTATATAAAAATTACACATTTAATTGATTTTAATGAAATACATATTATTAATAATAATATAAATTAATTATATTCCATTTAAACCAATATTGAAAAAAATGTTACTTGTAAATTGTTTAATCAAAATACATTTCTAATAAAAAAATTTATTTTCTACTATCCGTAAAATATTTAAAAGTTAATAAAATAATAAAAAAATAACAATAAGTTAATATTAATATGATTATTTCAAAAATTAAGTTTATTATTTTAATTAAAATTTATTAATATCTGATGAAATTAATTTTATTAATTTTTTTGAAAATAAAATTGAGAATTTTTTTTTCTGAAGATTATAAATTCTTTTCTAAAAATATGGTACTTATTAATTAATATATTTATATATTTAAGACATTTATATTTAATTTTAAAAATATTATTATTTCAATTAACACTATAAAGTTTAATGTATAGTTTATAATTTTCATGTTTAAATAATAATATTAAAAGTATATTGTGGTTCATTAAAACTTGATTTTATGTGTAATGTAATCTATCATTGAAATAAAATGTATTTGGAAAAACAATATGTCATAAAACCTAAGAATGTTCAATTATAACCCTTAAAATTTATTTCAGTCTATAAATAAAATCACACTAATGCATGAAACAAGGTAACTTTTGCCTTATCATGTCATTATGTTCCTATATAACATACAAAAACTATTGGTTTCATAATAAAACATTGACCAGGTGAGTGCTCTTGTTTTGTAGAAAATTATATCTATCATATAAAATCTCTATTTTTAATTCATCATAATAAATATAACACTCTAGGGATATGACTTATTAGTTTAAGACATGTTAAGTGTTAGGTATGTACTTATTCTGGACTAATATATGGAACAGATCATGAACTTGAGAGAGATTTGGTGGAAGCACCAAATGGTAAGATACCATCCTTCCTCAATCATTAATATGAAAGGGGAAAATATAACTAAGACTCAAATTTTATTTTTTTTCCTAAATCTCATAACCTTCTTCCTTGGATAAATTCATAGAAACACCTTTTGGAAAACCTCACAAACAAAATCAAGGTGATGATTATCAGTATAAATTTTTTGTCAACCCTGAGCTTCCATGATGTGCTTTAGAATGACACTAACCTTCCTTTCCATTTCATCTAATATCACAGATACCAATATATTTTTTTATCCACCCTCATAAAATAATTTTGGTGTTCTTCAAATCCTTATACATAAGGATACATTTGGTTCCATCATAAATATTAATCAAAAGATATTATTTTAACAGAACTCAATAAGATAAAGGTTTTGATCCCAACTACCTTTCAAATCCATCGAAAATAATTTCCCCATATCCTATAAGTTTTAAATATTTCTCTAATATTTATTGTATTTATAAGGATGATAATAGTAATAAAAATAAATTCTTTATTAATGGATTACTAATTATTTTTCTAGAAATTTGAGGAAAACCTCAAAATCCAATTAAATACAATATGAGTTTTCACTACAAGAAACGAAACCATTATATAATAAATATTTTAAAATTATAATCAAGATCTAATCCTTCTTTTATAGTAATGAATTTTTAAGAATTTTTATGATTATTGAATAGAAAACATAAAGAATTTTATCCTTTCGATGTTTTCCAAAGTCTAAGGACAATATCCATGGTGATGTTTCCCCATCTACATTATGGTATGGGTAATGATTGTAAAATACACATAGGTTTTTTAACACAAGCATAACATGCTGACATATGAGGAACTGATATACATACTCTATAATATCTCTCTTCATATTTTCCTACCAAAATTACTCTTTCATATTCCTATACATCCATGTACTTCTAGTTTGAATTGAGAATCAATAACTATGAGATTCTTCCAATAAATCCTTCAAATCTGGTATGAATAAATAACATAAATATTTAATTAATCATATCATTCAATTATAATCAATTTTAAACCATGTTTCATTAATAAACATCTTCAATGGATCAAAATCCTCCATCTGTACCTCTTTAGTCATTAGTAGGATAGATTGTTGAACACTAATTTGAGAAAGATAATATTTCTCACCAGTCTCCATGATTTCCATATACATCCATTACAGATCACAAAATATTGGATATTTTATTATCCTCATTATACATAATCTAAACTCAACCTCTAGACTTGATGCATCATCCACCTTGTTCATTTTTTCAGGGAGATAATGTTTTCAACTATCATAATCTTCAATCAGTTTCATTTGTCTCCTCTAGATCATATTCAACTCTTTCTGTGTGAATATAAAAAATATACATTTAAGATCATTATATATATCACACCATTGTCCATAAAGACAATTCCATAATTTCATTAATTCTAATATTACCACAACTAATTATAAAAAATTGGTTGGGTATTTATTCACATGATCCTTTAATTTTCAAAAGGCATAATAAATAGCCATTTAATTCTACATGAGAACGCATCCCAATATCTTCATATCTACATCACCTTAGATTAGAAACTCTACTCATTTATATGATAATATAAGAATAGATATTTTGAATAAACTTCCCATTAGTTCCTTCAAATATTATTCACAATCATTTTTTCAAGGAAACATGGATACCTTTAAAGTTAACATAGTGAGTTTAATAAAGAGTTATAATAAATTATCAAGAAACTGTTGATAATATATTTCCAAAAAATTATTAATTGGATCTCATTCCTAGTGGTTAGCCCAAAACAATGTTCAATAGACTCTGTCTTTGTGGGATCCACAAATATACCCTTCCATGATATTATATATCCCAATAATGAAACATACTACTACCAAAATTCACACATAGTAAAATTTTCAATATATTATCCTTCATTAGTTTCTTAATTAAAATACTTTTTTTAATCCTAATCCTCATTTAACTTTGAATAAAAAATTATATCAACAAAAAATACTAAAAAACCTAATTAAGGGAGTTCTAAATAGTACGACCATTAAATTCATGAAGATAGTTTGGGAGTTAGTAAATCCAAATGTTGTCACAATATATACAAAATTTACATACCATGTCAGAATTTTTTTTCATCGGTATATCCTTCTTCTTGACACTCAATTGATGATAACAAAAATAAATTTCAATAATGGAAATTTGTATACCTCTTCCATTTTGACCAAGAAAGTCATCATGGCTATGTAGAGGATATAAGTTCATGATTATGAGCTTCTATAGTTCCTGATAATCAATGTAGAGTCTCATTGATCCATATTTCTTTTATAAAAAGAAAACTTTCACCCCAAGGTAACATGATTTGATGAATAAATCATTTTTCAAGATTATCTTGGAGTTTCTTTATCAATTCCAGTAACTCAAATAGTGAAATTCTATATGAATTATTTGAAACATCCATATCACCAGTTATGATTTCTATTGAAAAATGACCTTCAAAATTTAATTGACTATTAGGTGAATATTTCCTAAATACATTAAAAATTGCAGCAAAATATGTATATTTTTAATTTTAATTATCTCATTCTCCATCAATGATAAAAACTCTATTTGATATATAATTAAGACTCATACAATGGATATGATTTCCATAAGATGTTCATGTGTATCCTCACTCTAATAAATGATAATATGTTGGATTTTAATATAAAACATGACATATTTTCCTAGTAAATTGATGTGGGGTTTATCTTGAGAAATCCAATCCATGACTAAGATAATAACAAATTCAATGTGCAAAAGAGTAATAAGATTTACTCGAAGCACATACCAAAAAGCATCAATTGGATAAAAATACGAGACATGATATGATATATCCATATTGTTAGGTGTTTTCAATACTAATTCAATATTGAATAAATGGAGTGGGATTTTGATACGCTAACTAAATTCATCATATATAAAAGATTAGTTATATTTATTGTTGAATAAGACATTATCAGATTTATAGTTGATGGTATTTGTACTTTTCACTGTATATTTATTGTAACCCTAATTTGAAATAGTAACTGAATGATATTACCATTTCTCATTAGGCCAATGAGGTTACTAAAATCGATCATCATCATTAACCTTCATATTTGAACAATGATTTTGGTAATCTAGATACATCTTGCATTTGAATCATTAAAGTGTGAGTGGTGCATTAGTGGGAATCATCTTAACTTCAATTTCACTAATAATACCACTCAGTTTTGTTTCAATATTCATGAGATTTATGACCTACCATTCCAAATTTAAATCATCTCCCAGTTCCATATATGAAATTCCATTAATATTTCTTCCCATATTTCTAGATATTGGAAGGTGATATTATCCTTACGCCATATGATTTATTTATGATTTTATTAGTATTGATCTTCCTTTTCTTATTAAAACCCTGGGAATAGTTGGAATATTCAATTTCTATTTCTACCCTGAATTCAAATCAAATTAATTATTCATAACTACTTGTGAATTTTATAGCTAACAACTTTTGGAAACATGGTTTCTAGATACAAAATATTTTACTAACCTTACTTTTAGGTTGGATGATACTATCATAATAATACCCAAAATATATTTTCAAATTCTTCATATAAATACAAATAAAATCATCGTAATCCTTCTTTTTCATGAAAAATTATTTCTCCATTTTCATATAGATAGTTTGAGGAAATTAATTATTGAATAATAAACTCATCAACTAATTCCACTCTATGGAATCCATTTCTACTTATTGTTTTGTATTCATAATAAGAGTCCATCATTGTTCTATTTCACCTTCCAAATAATTTACATAATTGAATGATTTTTTCCTTTACCAAACACTATAGAATGTAAAATATTTTATCAATGGCATTTATCCATTTGTAAAAAATTAGTGGACCATTGAAACAACTAAAATAATGTGAATGTTATCACATTAATTACTCAATAGGTCATTGTTCCTTCTTATTCATGTTTGTGAGTTAATCATGATTCATTACTTTATAATGTTGTGTGATTATAGTAAGGTTATTTTTTATACTATCTCCTGTAATAATTTGTTTATTAAGAGATAAATCATTTAATTGTCAGTTTAATTCATCATTATTATGGTTCCTTTGGGTTCTACACATTTAATAATACTAAAAAGAATTGTTTGAGAAACAATAATCATAGTTATAAACCACATAATCATGAAAAATAATTATTAGGATGTCTAAAACATGAAACGATGTTTTTAATATATGACTCCTTTGGTCTAACTGAAGACATTAATCATCATTATATATTTACATACATTAACAGGGTTCATATAGATTATGAATTTGCAACATATAATCCTGGGGAGTGACAAACCAAGTGTGAAAAAATTACCTTTCTTATGTCATAGGTGATGATTGAGTCAAATCAAAACGCACCATTTTTAGAGTTATTACCCCAAGTAAAACTCTTCTAGAGCTGCATCCACATGTTGTATTTAGATAGGGATTTAATTCATTGAAAACCAATTACTCTTTCCATCACAAAAATTCCATGATATTTATATATATTTAAACATCTCCTTAGACTTATCCCTAGGGTTATCACTATAATTTTATCATCTAAGTTCCATAAATTAATTAAAATGTCCATTAATACGAACTATAAAGACCATGTATTTTCATACATAGATATTACATCATAAATGATGAATATTCATTTTATTTTACAAAAAAAATCATAATGACTATAAAGGATTATCATATTTAGAGACGTGATAAACAATCATATTATTCCATGAATTATATTCAAATATCATACAATTATATTCCCATTTAGTACTCTTTACAGACATAACCTCCTTAAAACCTTTCTTCAAAACCTTTGGAATGGAATAAAATAATAGGTTATCATAGATACTCAGTAAGGGAAAACAAGAGCGATAAAAATCAAAGATCATATGAAAGAAAAAGAAAATAATAAGCTTATGATATCATGAATATGTCTTAAAATTTTTATACACAATATTTCATAGATTATAAGTATGATTAATGGTATAAAAATTTAACATTTCAAAAGAGATAATTCATAAGAGTAATAAATCATCATAGCTTAATCATGAACCATTAGTTGATTTCATACAGATGTGGGACAATCATATGTATGGAAACGATTTAATTTTTAATGGTTAAATATTTAGTATATAAAATCAAAAAAGATCAATAATGAAAACCAATGAATCATAGTGGATCAAGCACGTTGATTTTTTATCATAACAGATTAATCACATCATCTTACTTTCCATAGTTATGTCATGAGATTCAATACATTACCCAATGAATTAGAGTCCAATTTATTTATAATCCCACACATAACGTAATTAAAATTGTGTATAACGGTTATATAATAACATCAAATATTCTGGATATAATCATTCCTTTTCCCACATTATAGAAAGCTTGTTTCATAATAATTTCATTAATCTGTCATATCATAACCCATGGAAAATAAATCATGTTTATAAAAATAAAAACACCATAATTATAAAACATATATAGAAAAAATTATCAGGGTATCATTATATCATATCCTTCATTAGATATAAAAAATGTCAATGTTTTTTTTCCATTATCAATAGAAGTACCATAAAAAGATCATTCAAAAAATTCCTATGGAAAATACAAATAACACATTCAAAAACAATTTTTATAATATTGAAATTTCCCAATTCATAAAGATAACATTATATTTTAAAAATAACCATGTAATATTTTAATGGAATCTTTATATCATTGGCTGGTCATGATGGGAGGAAATATTGTTTTTGTTGTACAAGATAAAATAAATATTCTTTTCACATTATCTATTAAAAGTAAAAAAGAGAGTTGCTCAAAGAATAAAAAGTATAATTATTTAAATTAATTTAAAAATTACAGAGATGAAAAATAATTCAAATGATCATTTTATAATAATAAATAAATTTCAATAAAATATAGAAATGTAAGAAATACAATTTTTGACCGAAGAGATAAAAAACTCAATTTTTTGTAAAAATATTATTTTAATATTTGTTACTCCCAATAAATGGATAATTATAAAAAAATATTATTCTATATAAAAAAATATATTTTGAAATTCATTATATTCTTGATAAATATACTATAATATTTCATCATGAGAAGGATAATCATAAATAATCCTGATCAATAATCAGATTGTAACATAAAATCTATACCAAATTGGTAAATTTTGAATAGAATTTTCCATGAAATAATGAACCTTAGATGGATATTTATAAAACATAATTTTCATTATAATAAAAATAAAATACAATCATGATCATTATATACACTATACAAAAAGAGTTGTTAAAAATGGAATGTCTTCTTCGGAAATAAAAGTGAGAAGAAAATCCCTTCCCTCAAGTATCAACTTTGTTCATACATGGTTGAACATCATATATGATAAATAATGGTGTATTATACTTTTATTATATATCCTTAATAATATATTCCATACTATATATGTTTTACATATAACCTTTCATCACCTGTTTATTAACAATTCATTATTCAAATCATCATTTTGATTAATAATTACATTATTTTTAATGTATGTTTTGGATCAAAAGTTGTGTTCATTATAGTTTAGTTATGGTTACATATATTTAAAAATTTTAGTCATTATATAAATATCATATATATTAATTATATAAATTTACTTTCTCATCCATAAAATTTGGAGATAGAAAAGTAGATTACATTGTTTATAGAGACATTAGGTTATTTGTATGCATGACTGTTGTTTTTTATTTTTCTTAATGTATAGAACATTAAAAGGGAAAATATTAAATCATATTTCCATAAACATTTATCGTATATTATATTATAAATATATTAATTAAATATAAACTTATTACCATTCATGTCAAAATAAAATGAAAAATGTGTCATATCACTTCCTGGAAGAGGTAGTCGACACATGTGTATGAGTGATGTCATCCTTTTATAATGGATTGAAAGGTAAAAAGTTATTTTGAATACTATAAATAAATATGTGTAATTATTTCATAAATATTATTTATTAACCTTAAATTCATGATTCTCTCTAGTTGTGATAGGTGGTGATGGAAAATTAATTATATTTGTTTATGAGGTGGTTGTCCGCCATACACATGATTGATGGATTCATTTCCCATTCTCTGGAAGAGGTGACTGATTTAGGTTATGAAATTAACATATTAAAATATCATTATATGGTATTTAATAGTTTTATTATATCATATTTTTTGAAATTTTTTTTAAGCAGGTGGACGAAGAAATGAAAAAAAAAATCTTGGTCGAGAACAATACCTCTTCTTCAGACAACATCTTCAGGTTCTTACCAATATATTTATTATGTATGGTTTATAATCAAAATTAATTCCTATGGTACATGGTGGGGGAATTAAAGAAAGTATTTGGTTAGTAATTTTTCAATATTTTCTTTTGACGTGTGGTGTGGAGAGAAGGGGAGGTTGCCTTTTGTACGCGGGGGACGCACTTTGAATTTTTGGTAAGAATAACATATGACAACGACTTACATGCACCAATAGAAAACCAAATATACCATTACAGATCATTAGATGATCTATGATCAAAATATTTTCAATTTAATATAATTTAAATATGTTTTTTTATCATTTTATCCTTTATCGTTTTAGGTTAACCACTTAGTAAACTCATTTTTCCCTTAACCGTTGTAATTAATTTTTACAGTTTTTACAATAAATTATGGAAGAAAAAAATTTGACCATAATAACTATTTTTAATTATTCTTATTATATATATTTAATAAATTTAACCAAATTCAATTAACATAATTTGTAATATTTAATTTAAAATTAAACCTATAGATGCAATGAAAAAGGGGGTTTCTAAATAATAATGTTTCCTAAGTATAAGTAGTTCTTATAAATAAATTGACCAAAAAATTTTTTATAACTAACTAAATAGTATTAATAATAATATAATTGAACTATTATTTTCAAAAACCATTCAAAACTATTTTTAATTGTAAATTATTAAAAATAATAGACTAAATTTAATTAAAATTGGTGTATTCACTATTCGTTGAAAAATTAATATTTTTTGATAATCATCAAAAATTACTATAATAAAATTTGTAGAAGATTATTACAAAAATGATGTGAATTGTTTCAAATAAAAATAATAAATTGGAAGAAATAAAATTACTTTTTATTAAAAACAATTAAATAATTTTTGATGAAAAAATGTATTTTTGAAGTATATAATGACATTACACAAAATTAAATACTTATCTGTCAATATGGTTTCATTATATAAAATATTTATACATAATTTTCAAAAAAAAATCATTAATATTAATACATACATGTTTAATTAAAATTTAATTGTCGACATGTTTGAATAATAATATTAATGGTCTATTGTGGTTTGTTAAAACTCGTTTTTTGGGGGAACAGAAGATATAAATGAAATTAAAGTTATTTTAAAATATATATATTTCATAATAACTAGGGATTTTACATCTTCTATCCTCAATAATAATATATATTCAATGAACATTTAAAATAAATTATGGTCTGCATCCAAATCCATCACAAACATATTCTTCATTTGAGTAGTATCAAAGACAATAGATATAATGTATTCTAACCACTAAACATTATCCATAATTGATTATATAATAAATTCAACTGCTCATTCATGTGGTAATTAGTAATCATGAGTTTTATTGACCATAAAAATAGAAAAAACATTTTTATTTTCCTTGTTTGAGAGTGAATATTTTGTGCCTTAGAAACTAAATTACACATGCCCTTAAAATATTTTTACCTCCTTTTCAGAAATGTGCATTATATTTACTCAATTGACGTTATACTCCTGTACATATAAACAAATAACTTATTTTAATAGGATTTTAATCTATAGAGTTCAATTGAATTCTTTAACATTCCATTACAAAAATTAAATTTTTAATTAAGAATGTGTCGACCTCTTCGAGCCACTCACACTATCATTATCATTTATATTTGAATTTTTCATTACAATAATACACAGGTTTTTGGGTTTGAAAATTAGGGTTTGAGATATATATAGGGAAGAACAATTTAGAAGTGAGAAAGATCATATTTAATATAGATAATGGTTTTTATCTAATAGATTCTAGTGATGTTTTGGATTCTTGATAAAAAATTTCAATGATTCAGGTTTTTAGTAATGAAAATAAAATTTATTGTAATATAAAATGTGAAAATTAAAAATTAAAAATTATTAATTTATGAAAAAAATATTTAATTGAACAAAAATATATTTTAAAAAATACATTAAAAATATTAAAAAAATAAAAATTTATATTGAAAAGAAAATTGAAATTTTTACTTAAAAATAATTAAACATAACTTCCACTATATAAAATAAAATCTTATAATGAAAAGTATATTATTAAAAATACCTTCAATTTCATACACAATATTTTAAAATCTAAATATATATCCCATTTTTTTATATAACATCTTATAAAATGATGCCTAATATCTATATGATTACTCCCAGAGTAACTGACTATATTTTTCAAAATTTTAATATATTACGTATTATCACAAAAAAATAGAATATGGTTACATAAAAGACTAAATTCTATGAGAGTGTGTCTCATCCAAAACACCTATTCATAGTAACTATCGAAAAATATATTTTTTTATTATACCACTAATATCGCAATAGAATTATTCTTTTTACTAGACTATAAAACAATGAAATTACATAAAAAGTAAAAAAATACTAGATGTTATATTTTATCAAATATTAACCATCCAAATTCAGAATTTGGATATGAAAATAAATCTAAACTATATATTACTGAATAATTTAAAATTACAAAATAGTTCCTTTTTAATATCTGAATTAAATTCTAACAATATGTATTTTATTTGATTCATAACATTCCAAAAATATTTTTGATAAATTTGAAAACAAAGAACGAAAATCAATTCTCCTATCAAACACATTTAAATGTTTTTTCATTTGATTTAAAAAATCATTACAGTGATTTTGATTGGTTGAACCATAAATACAATCATCTATATTGATTAACAAAATAAAATATTATAATAATATAAAATTTTAAAAATATATAGATATTACATACCCACTAAAAGCCCATTATTAAAAATAAAAGATCTCAAAATTTCATTCCAATCTATTTCTTCGTATTTAAGACCATACATATCATTAATTAGTTAAAAAAGATTTTTGTAGATGAGGGTATTCGTAATCTTTACATTAGGAAACATAAAAGTATAACAATAAAGAACCATTTAAAATTGTATATTCTATATCCACATAGAATAATTTAAAATGATTTTGATATCTATAGGTCAAAAAGATTCTAATTGATTATATCCTGGAAACTGGGGAAAATGTTTCCTCATAATATATTTGTTTTGTCTGGCTATATTCTTTAATAAATAGTGTTTCCATATTTGTAGTGATTGGACCGTGATTATATTTCCTATTTATTAAGACCCGTTTTTGTTCAAAAAAAATATGTGGTTGAGGTCCCATCCCAAAATTCATTTCACATAAACTGGTTTAGTTTTTCACAAATAGTTATCATCTAGCTCTCATCTCTAATGGCTTCTTATAAAATAGTATACTTAAACATGAGTAGTATGGAATAGAAATTTGGTATATTTTCTACAATACCTATAATATTAAATCCTTCATCTAGGTCTCTATTAAATATCTCTATTGGATGTTCCTTTAAGGATCCAACACAATTATGGTAATAAACCTTCAAGTTCCATAGTTTCATGTTCTTAAAAACAAGACTTATTCTGATCATGTTCTAATATAATACAGGAAAACAAATTTAAAAAAAATCAGTTATCATGTTATTAAAATAATTTATAACTTCTTTTAATGCCCCATGTTTTTATTTTATGCCTCTTCTCATATCTAATTTCATCATTTTCTTACATTTTAGGCAACACCCAACCTAAGAGAACAATGAAATATTTTTATTACAATAACATTAAATAGGTTGTAATGAATACTATTTTTCTAAATTATGAAATTTATATATTATATATTCAACCAAATGTTTTAAGTTAATACAATATATTTAATAGTAATATAATAAGAACAAATCAAATTTTTGGTATAAAAATATATATTTTTCTAAAGGTGTTTTGGTCACATCTTAATGTAATATTTTTAAAATAATTTTTACATTTATTAAGACTATTATATAAAATAGAAAACATTTTTAAAATTGAAATTGTAAAATTAGATTTGGGTGAATTTTCGGTATTTTTCTGACAAGACTTTTTTCTAGTGAATAATTAAAATACTAATTCTTATAAAACTGTTAATTTCATTATCATAAAGTAAATTTAATATTTTAATTTGATCTCAACATAACATAATAAATCATTAATTATAACTAATCTAATAAATTTCTTTTTAACCAACCTTATGCCATATTATTTTATAAGTTCATTTTGGACAAAAATGTATTTTTTTTAATATTTTTCATTACATTTGTAAGGATTTATTATTAATTAAATTATGCAAATTCTATCTTTTGAATTTTGAAAAATGGATTTAATATTCCTGATAATTTGTAAAAAATTTCAAAAATATTACCCTTTTTCTTCTTATATGAATACTAACCTTAGTAATTTTGATTACCTTGGTAAAGGGAAAATTTTTTACTATACGTTAAAAATAATATGACATGAATTTGGAAATGAGACTAACACTTACCCAAATATTATTGGATAAAAATTTTCTTATATATTCAATTATATATCAGTTATATTAATTTTTGATTCCATTTTTTTGTGGATATTATATTTTAATATTTTATTTAATGAAATGTCAAATATTTGACATCATAATTTTAGTAACTATAAATTTTTTAAATATTATTTTATCTAAAATATATATTTGAATATAAATAGTATTTTTAAAACTTAAGGGATCATATTAATCATATTAATTTATTTTTTAGTTTTAGTTATTAAATATTTAACTTCAATGTTTTCACAATAATGGTGCATTAATTATTTTTATTAATAATAATATCAAATAAATGATATTAAAAATATAAAAAAATATATAACTTGAGATAAATGATTTTATACAAAAATATTCACTCAAAAAAAATGATTGGGATGAGGTAAAAAATTTCATCAATTATTAATTTTTTGGTCATTTTAAATTGTATAGTGCCTATATTAACCCTCCATGAGTAAAATACCATGTTGTCAAGTTAGGAGTAAAATGAGATAAATAAGGGTTAAAACTAAATGCTAAAGGAAATAATGGGAAATAAACTTATAATGAAATTATTGGATGAGTTTATTTCGACCTATACTCTTCTTAGAAATTTATAACTATTTTTTGAATATTTAATATTATATTAAATTATATATTATTTTAATATTTTAGAAATTCCAAAAGGGCCCATCCCCTCAATTATAAAAGGGGACATCTTCCTTCAATTATTGACACAAATATAAAACATTTATCTCGAAAAAACATACCCATTTATCTTATAAAAATCCTTAGTAAACTAATATAGGTTATTTTCCTTCAAAAATACCTAACCTAGTTATCTTATGATATGCTATAAAGAACATCTCCCAAAGAAGAGGTAATCATCCTTTCCAACTCTTTCTAGTTTATTTCTTCTTATAATTATTCTTAATGTGTTATTTTATTTCTAATATAATATTTTCAGTATAATTTATATTATTAAAAAATATTATAATTAATGAAAACTATATTCTACCTTTTATCTATCCTATGAAAAGTGAAAGCATTGCGCGTGCATATGTACGAATTGTCTTCTCCATGCCATGGTGTAATTTATTTTTCATAACTAACATACATGGATTGATATAATGATGTTAAAAAGGGATATATATGATATTTATAACAAGATATGGATTTTATAAAAATTAATATGACATCAACTTCCTTAACCTATCACAATTAAGGGAATGACATCGTCAATCTGGCATACCTATGGCTTACCGTCTCTATAATGTGATGAGAATAATTTTCCATGTTCACCATTCAGGAATGATTATAAAAAATTATATAATGTATTAATATGACATATATTACCTTAATATCATTCTATATATTATTTATCAATATATTATTCACAATAACCATACTTATATGTGAAAACATGCATAGGAAAATGAAGTAATTAACTCCTGAATCAGGGGTAATAATAAATTTTAAATAAAAAATGTGTGATTTGATGATATAATTGGATCATATATGATCTCATAAATATAAATATGGTTATTTAATAAATTAAAAAAATGATTTAAACCATTATAAATGATGATAAACTATGTTATACTAAAGAAAAGCATAATGTAAGGGATCCTCACTTTTACTTTTGTTAGATATATTTCTTATTTACAACTAATTTCTATTATGTGGTATTAAAACTTATATTTTATTTATAATTTCATTAATCGTGTTATAATAAATTTATTTAATGTCTAATTTGATAATTTTATTTTTTATGGGTATAATATTTGACTAATTACAATGTTTTAAGGGATTTCATTCTTTAATTTTCATTTATTGGTATAAACATATACATCATTAATTCTGTTATGTTAATAATATGTATGAAATGTGTTTTGAATATCATTTTTTTTACTTATTTTTTATACGTATTTTAAGTGAATACACACAATCTATTCATTTGATTCGCACACACTTCAATGATATGGTCACTGTAAGGGACTTCGTCTCAATTTCATTTCATTGATGATTATTTTAATGAAACTAATTTCTTTTTTATAAAATTTATATTTTCTATTTTAATTATTCATGATCACCATTCAATAAATATTTTATTTTCCTTAAATATTCCTATTTATATTATTATTTTATTGAATTCATATACCATTTTTACATATGGTGTTTACTTTGAATTTTATTTCATTAACTAGAAAAATAATTATAAACCTGTATCTTTTACTCAATATAGATATATGTTGATTTGGAATATATATTCTTCAATTAAATTGATCATTTGGATATATGAATAATTCTTTCTAAAGTTTGACATGTGTGGGGTTCAACAATAGATAATCCCTTGATGCATCTGTAGTCACATGTTGTGAATAAGTTAAGCTAGATTTAGATATGGTTTTACCTACATATTAAAGCATATTTTGAATGATATTGATGGTAGTGGTTCATGTTCTTGATACATGACATCCTATAATTAATCATTGACAATATTCAGAATTCAATTATTTTTATCTACAGGATTTTCACTATGATGTAAAATATATGGATGTAATTCATTCTCTATAAAATGATTAAAAGGAATATGTCTCTATTATTTAACTTTATATATTTATTTTTCCCTATTTAGTTATTTAAATGTCATGTGTGATCAATTAATTAGTTTACCATGTTATTTATTCTCATTGATTCGTTAATTATTCATATGTAGTTTACCCTTACTGGGTATTTTTTCTCACCCTGATTTTGTTTCCTTTCCCAAGGTTGTAAAGAAGTGTTTCTTGAATGAGTTGTCAAGGATATAGTTTATTAGTTTTTCCTATGTGTTATGTTTTATATTCTTTTCCCATCATAAAAATGTGTTCCATTTCTATAATAGTGATTTAGTAAACTATTAAACTAATTGTTCCTTTGGGATATGAATCATTTATCTATTCCTATTTAAAAAATTAAGGCACTTTCTATGGGATTCTAGGGTTAGGGTCGTTACAATTCTTTTATATAATTTTTGTTTTGATCAAATGGATCAAGTTTATAAAAAATATTATGATTATATTACTTATATATCATTGAAATTTTACAAAACACTCTTAAATATTTTGATGTGTCATTATATGAAACAAATAATATTTAGTAAATTTTGGATCAATGTTACCACGTTTTTTATTAGTGTTAAGGATATATACCATGATTATGAAAACATTAAAGTATCCAACATTATTTTTCCTTTTTATATATAACTAAATCGAGGTCTTACTTGAAAAAAGGCCTTTTTAAAACATTATTAAATTTAAGGAAATATATATTAACATTTTCTATGAAAAAAAATCAGTTTAAATAATATATTCATTTAAAAATGTTTTTCCATTTTATGAATAGTTATATTTCTTATTGAATAATTATATTATTTTGAGGAGTTCTTAGAGTAGGAAAACAATATTTATTAAAAATGTTATAGAACAATGAATTGAATTTCTGGTTTTCAAATTCACAACTATGGTCAATTCGTTTTTATGTTATTTTGAAATCTTTTTCATTCAAAACAACATTTAAAAGAATCTGAAAAAAACAGAAAATGAATCAATTTTAAAATTATAAGAAATAAACCATGGTAAATATAGAAAAAATATAAACATAAAAATCATAAATAATCATCTAACCATGTATTATTCCTTATATGGTTAAAGAAAATCCATGTAGATGTGTTCTATCATTTTAGAAATAGAAACATAATTTATTTATTTAAAATATGTCTTATACTACATGCATATTTGGAATGCATCATGAAGTATACTATGATCAAACTTAAGACTGGGAAAATATGAAACTAATATTTTCTTATATAAATTATATAAAGGAAAAAATATTATAATATCCAATTCTCTTATTAAACATTCTTGATTCTTTTATTTAATAAGTAAAAAATTTCTCTCCATAAAAAAAATCAATTTCCACTGTAAAAAATTTTTTTGCTTTATTTTCATTAACAAAGGTTGCATATGTTTAAAATTTGATCAAGAATTATTAGAAATATCAATAGAAATCCTATCATTTTTCTATTGATAAATTATTATTTTATTATTCTTCAGCTATTGAATGTAGAGAAATTTGTTTCTCAGGATTTTATTTCGATCTCCCACAAATATTAATCCAATTATCATTCCATCAATAATATCATTAAAGGGAAATAAGACTCCATATATTTTTTATGGTGCATAGAAATTTGAAAAGTCTCTACAAATTTTTCTTGAGAACCCGCTATCCATGTACAATATTTCAATTTTCCCCTATGGTTTTCAAAAAAAATATAATTCAAAAGACTATTTTGGTTACAATGTTATTTTTGGTATTAAAGTGTCAACAAGTAATGATAAGGGAATCAAGATTAATATTATTTTTAAATAATATAAAATACTTAATTGAAGAAAAATTTCTAGTAATAATATATTTATTCACACCAATAATATGAGGATTTTTCAAACAATGTTTTTTATAATTATGGTTATTAATTCAATAGAAAAAAAGTAAACCTAGATTTTTTGTGTTTCATTGAGATATTCTTAAATTAATCTCTTCATAACATAATCCTTTCACCATTAATACAAATTCCATATGTTTCATTTTTTTTCAATCTTTCTATGTATCTTGTTTAATGATTATTCTCGATTAATAAATATACTTGCATAAATTTTAAAGGAGTACACATTATCTTGAAATTCATTAAATTAATTCTCTTCATATTGTACCTTGAAGATGATATTCTTAATTTTTCATTTAGTTCCAGGTTATTTTTATACAAGGAATATTTTATTACATCATATAGAATTATGAATATTATTTAATGATTTGTTATTTATTATTATGGATAAATATTATACCTTAAGTAGAGGAAAATATTCTACTAATTTAAATCTAGACTAACTTATAAAATAATATGTGGAATAGTGTTATGATTTTACCTCATCAACCTTTTCAATAAAAAAATGTTTGGAATCAATTATGATATCTTCTATCCAAAATTAGAACTCAAATTTCTATGGGAGTACTTAAATTAATTCCATATATACTTCATACCCTTTTTACATTTTCTCATATAATAATATTTCATTTTTTACTTATTTTAATTCTTTATATTCTTTAATTAGTCACTTTCAGCTATAGTTAGTCTGGTCTGATATAAACCATTTTTTATTCATAATAATAGAATTCTTTTAATCCACATTCATTTGTTTTGAAATCATGGATAGACTACATGAATATGTTTTTCTTCTTATAAATCTTATTGAATCCTTTTGATATATGATATAGTTTCTTTCTAAAGTTTGAACATCTATAATAATTTTAGGAAATATCATTCTATTTGATCTTTTTTCACTATTTAGAGTTGTAACTTGGATAGAAATACTCTTGTTACACTCCAAGATTTCGTGAAATATTTTTTTGGAATAGTTTTATTATTTTTGATATTTTTCATTTCATGCAACATTGAAAATAGTTTATTTATATTTAATCACTATGTTTGGATTGGGTTTTATGAACACAATGTTATTCATGCACTACACGCAACATAATGTTTAAACTTTTTAACACAAAAAAAACATTTTTTGTATAATGATACACATATGACTTACTTTCCTGGATTTTTAGGTTAACACGAGAAACCGAGTTTTACCACACCATACTATATTATAAAAAATATTATTATTTAATATAATAAGAGATAACATAGCTATTAATGTTGTTAATGTGAATATTAGTAACTAACATATGAATATACATGATTAAATTCATTGGTTTCATATTATTTAAAATTGAATATAAGAACCAATTTAATATAAATAATTTTTTTTAAAACTACTTTTTTGTTCACAAATGAATTTTATTATAATAATTTAAAATAATTACTATTTATGAATGATATTTATGAAATATACATTTTATATTTTCAACATATTATTTTTTATATTCCTCAAATATATTTTATTGACCTATGATTAGAACATTTCAAATATTAGGAATAAAAACATTTATTTTTATAAAAGGTGTATTACTGGATTCTAATGCATATCCTGTTTTAAATTTAATTTTTTGAAATTTTATAATTTTATTTAAATATAAATAGTCTCAGTTTATTAAATATAAATGTAAAAAACATTTTATGTTTTTTTTCTATGATGTTTCATTTTTTGATGAATAGTAATAAAAATAATGAATAGTAATTCCAATCTACTTTTCATCTAATATATTTATACGGAAAAAATAACATTATAGTTGGTTCCAATGTATAATTTTATAAATTATAAATATATAATCTAATTTAGGATATTGGGATCAATTTCACTTTTTATGTTTATTTAAAAATAATCCAAACTTTTCGCCATTATTACATTGAAACCTCACATTGGCATCCCGCCCATGAGATTAATTTTATTTAAATTTCTGACAATTATTTTTTTAAAATATTGAAATATATATTACATAATTGGAATCATAATAAATAATAATTTCTAGTATTTTAATATTTTTTGAGGTAAAAATAATTGTAAGTTTTATTATAATAAATTAAGACAATTAATAGTGAAATTAACTTAATAAGGGACTAAGACATAAGATTAAAGGTCAAAGTAACATAGAAACATTTCAAATATTCAAATTAATGTTAATATATTGACCATATATTAAATTTTATAGAATTATTTATATTATTTTACCCACATGATATTTTATAAATATTAGAATCATTCCCTTTTAAACAATTTACAAAAATGTCACTCCTCCTCCCCTATAAAAATGTACTCAACCCTCCCCCTTAATCACACCTCTTATGATGTATTGATAAGACAATATATTTGAAAATAATCCCCAAAAAATACATCCTTTAATCCTAAAATCTTGCTTCTATCATAAATCCAAATAAGGAATCTATTTGTGGAAAACTAAGAGTATTTACCCAAAGAAAAGGTAGAGTCCGTCATCAAAATCCTTTGTTTAATTTTGAATCTACACAAAAAAAATATTATTAATAAAAGATTATATAATATAATAATTATTATAAATAGAATTATATTTTTTCTTTATAATTTTTTTATCTACACATTCACACACTTTATTTTAATGTGTTACTAAATTATTGTTCTTATGTACATCAAACCCCCACCTCCTGAAATAATGTGGTTTATTTTTTCTTTTAAAACCTCCCATTGTTTGGAATTATGATGGAAAATATGTTATATATGATATATATGATATTTAGGATATATTAATTATTTATTATTTATTATATAACACATTCCTACATGATTTTCATTTTGTGTAAATAATATAATTTTTTTGGGGATGTGTGCACTATTGCCTCCTCAAAGTGATGTGATGCATTCAAACACTACATGAAATGTATTAAAGATGGGTTTAGTAAAATTATATGATATATATGAAAAAATAATGATATTGAAACTATATAATATAAATATACATAGATATTTCATTTACAAGCTTTCTTTCAATATGATAATTAAACAAGAACTATGTTTATACAAATGTACGTCCTACCATATACATTAATGATAAATTTTGTTTAATATTTATATATTGATATATTATTATAAATAAATATCTAATGAATATATATGATATTTATATATTTTTCTATATTCCTTATAAAATTAAATCATGATTTAAGTAAGAGAATTAATAATAAGATGTCAAAACATGTAAAAAATTAAACCATGAATTACTTTAAACGTAACTTTATCATGAAGTTGTTAATTAACAGGAATTATAAATTCATAAAATAAATATATGGTATTTTATATAGTAATATTTTTATGTATTATATGTATAATAAACTTGTATTTATTATATATTACTTTCAAATTTTTGAAAGTAATGTCAAGGATTAATGCACGGTAATTTCATCTCACTTTTTATTTTTTTGGAGATACATGACATATTCATCATTATTTTATATTTTTTTGGTGTATATAGTATCATATGAAATGTTATATCATTAATTTTTTTTATTTAATGATATAAAATATTTAACTAATGTTATTATTTCATTATGAAAATAATTATATTGTTACTCAAGTATTATGGTTTTTCTCATCTCACTGTTATTTTTTGTGAAGCACATGACATGTTCACCAACTTTTATATATGTGGTGTATTTAAAACACATGTATGTATTATAATATTATTATACTTAATTTTATGGGTATTTAAATATAAATTTTATGATCATTCGTTCATGGGGATTATGGTTCAAAATTTATCAAAATTGTAATGTAATTTTATCTCGATTTTCCATCATTGAGAAACAAACCATGTTATGCTCCTATATTTTTCTATAGGGTTTATAAACATCCCATTAAAATTTTATAGCATGAATATCATTATTTAAATGACATTTTACTATTAATAAAATTTTATTATTTTAGAGTTATTATGATAAAATATCAGCAAATGGGTAACTATTTATTAATATAAGCTTATCATTGTCAATATTGTTTATGATTATGACACTAATGTTGAATTATTATGATAAATATCTCATGAAAACATCAAAATTATATTATGATATGGTTATCCATGTCATCTTCATGAATAAGTACCATTTTCCTCTATGTTTTTCCTAATATAATTAAGATGATGATTTTATAAAAATTCAACATGGTTTCCACATTAGGTAAAAAATCTATGTTGTCTCATAACCAAAATTTCTTAATGTTTTTTCCAATTTTTTTTAATATTATCCTATTATTTTTAAACGAATTATTTATCCATGTTTTACCTTTTTGTAAAACAGTTTTAAAAAAGAATCATCTTTTCATTTTCTAGTCAATAATTTCTTGTAATCATTTAATGTGAAATAGAATGTTCAGAATGTATGGACTTTCAAGGGGGCATGACCATCATTTACATAATTTTTACATTATAAGTTTACATGTTTTTTAAAAATAAAAATTTTCCTAAAATTTTGGGAAATTTTAAAATTTAAATTTGTTTTAAAAAATGAGGCATTCAAAAATTGTTATGTGATAAAAAAGTCATTTACATGATTTTCAATGATTATATTATATGTTTTAAAAAGGAAATTTTCAATGAAAATGATTTATATTCTTTCAATATTTCATTATATGTTTTTAATTAATTTTCATTGAATTGTTTTCAAGATTGTTTTATATGTTTTAAAGGGAAAATGGTATTAAAATGTTTTCAAGATTCATTATATGTTTTCAAGGTTATATTCATGGAAAATTATTTTTCTATTGATTTCAATTTTAAATTAGAGTAAAATAAATTTTCCTTAAGATACGTTTTAAATGACATTGTAATGAATTATTTATATTAAATGGACTTTTAAATGGTTTTATAAAAAAATATTTTCAAATAAAGGTTATTTTATTTAAGAATTGTTTCATGTGGTGTTTCAAAATATTATTTCTTCTAATACGTCTTACATTGTCATAGATTATAAATTACTAAGGATATGATTCAAGAACACCATTCATATTCATTTTTGAATGGTTTATGTTTTGATGAAATTATTTTTATGAAACCTATTTCTCTTCCATGAGTTAGATGCTCTTTAAACCCAAATATATTCACATATTATGCATTGATGGAATGATTATGAGACCCATATGTTTTCCATAGGTAATGATATAATGAAATTATTATGAAACACATTTCATTTCACATGTTATGATATGATTTTTTTGAAACCCATCTCTCTTTTTGGTTTATGATATGATAAATGTTTTATTATCATATGTCACATGTAAGATTTTTTTTTGTGAGACTTATAGGGCATATATCTACCTCCAATTCATTATTTATTGATAAATGGAATATGGTCTCAATGGGTACATCGGTAGTAGCCCAATCCTGAAAATAAGACGGTACATGGTGTGTATCCCAAGCCTGAAAATAAGAAGGTTCATGGGTTGTTCCCAAGCCTGAATATAAGAGGGAGCATGAGTTATACCCCAAGCCTGAATATTTGATTTTTCATGGGTTTTCCGACCAAGCCCAAAATAGTTACATGGTGAATTAACAAAATTCTAACATGTTATGATTGTATTGGTCTGTATCCTTGACACAAGATTTTATTTTCTATATCGTTTCCACAAATTATATGTATTATTCTTATGATATACTCATATGGGTTATGATCTTGATTATCATTTTATTCATCTCTAATGAACTACAAATATTTATTCCATGTATCATGTTTCAAATCATTAATATTTAGGGTATGATATTTAAATGTTATTCCCATGTTATCTCACCCTTATGTTTAGACACTATCCAGGTAATGTAGCATGCATTGTATGGAACTGTAGCAGCCAGAAATATTTCCCTATTTGGGCCTTCTGGCCACCGATTTAGTCCTCTAATCTTTTAATCCCTTTGGTCCAACTAGGCCTTTGGTTCGGAAAGGCCATCAGGCTAACTAAAGGTCTTCACCCACCTCAAGTGGAGAAGCAATACAGAAAACCTATAAGGAACAAACATCAGAAGGGGGAGGAGCAATGAACTTTCACCATTGTAGAAGCAAAATGTATTTCAAGAATGAGAGGGTATAACACCTACCATCGGGAATAGCCTGTGCATTCATGGGAAATCCTAGCCGAACAACAATGCGAAGGTGGAGAGGTGATTTCATGATGAAGATGCTCGGGAGGAGTAGTTCCATGTAGTTTGTCTTGGTTGTATGTAATGTTTGAAGCCTACTGGTAATGAATTCTTATAAGGACTACGTTCCATTAATACTTAATCCTATGATCCTTGTAAGGGTTCTACCTCACCCCTTGAAAGGTGGATTATCAAAATCAATAAAAAATGAAGTCCTTCATGCCATTATAGGATAGCTATGAACTAAAAATTTTATTTAATGGAAAGGTTAAATTAAGGGAATGTAATTCTTAACATGTTATTGAGAATGGGAAAATAATAATTTATATTGATATAGAGATTATGATATGGATAATGTAAATTTTATTGTATTTATGAAATTATAAATGAAAAAGGATTTATTGTAAAATTCGTATATGTTATCACATATGAAGTATAAAAATTATTGGATTTAATGAATAAATCATTTTATACTTTTAATAAAGAATCATTAATGTTCTCAAAAAGATTTAATGGCAATTATGGTTATTTCCATGTTTCAAGAGAATATAATATGAGGTTATTCACATGATTAGACTACGAAAACCAAGAGATACCTTTTGAAATATGGGGAATCAATGATAATTTATTTAGTGAAATTCTTATAATATTATTCATTTTCCATCTTCTTGATGGGTTACAAGTTTAACCATATATGGACCAATTTAAGATAAACATTTGTTAATGATTTGAGATTAATACATTGCCATACAATATAAGGAATTATACATGATGGATAAACTATTCTAACCTTTTTTTATTCTGAAAAAAGATAGATGGAATGACTTATCATTTAATTTATGAATATCAAGATCTCGTAATGCTTTAAGAGTGAAAAATTAACCGTCATTTCATATAATTATTAATGATGTGGAAATATATCACGGAATAAAAATGAGTGATATTCTCCAAAAATCATGATAGAATATATATCCCTAAATATTCTCCAACATTAGGAATATGATCTAGAAATAAAATGTAGCCCTCAAACAATAATTTTTTTGAACTGATAGTCATTTATTTTATTAAATATATATTACATTGATGACTTAAACATTCAATTTTTCTTTCACTTTTTTCTTATTTTCCCCCCAATCACTCCCTATAAATGTTTACACATTTCCACAAATTTTATATTTCATATTTCCACCAATGTTCTCCTATGTGTAAATCTAGTTATGTGTTACTCTGGGATTCCATTATGCTTCAAAAATTTTATTCAAAAAGGTTGTTTTATTATTAATTTTAATGATGTGGGTTTCTATGAAATAACCATTAAAGTTTTAAACCATTGATATAAAATACTAATATTGAGGTCCAAATCCATTTTATGGGTGGAATTATGTAACACCATAATATTTTTTGAAATATTTCATTTGAGATAATTTAATATTTTTGTATTTTTTCATGTAACACTGAAAATAATTTTGTCCTTATTAATGTAATAAGATTCACAAGATTTATATAAAAGAGAAAGTAACTTGTGTACTATAATCAACATAAACTTTATATTTATCTAAAAAACACTAAGGGTTGATTTTGTTACGCACAAGATTGACAATCCTCAATGTCTTGCGTAACAATCAATACTGAGTTCTACAAAATAAGAATATATAATTAAAAATACTATTATTAAATATGAAAAAATTATAACTTTTCCATTATGTTTCAAGTGATGAATATTATTAACTAACTTATTAAAATACATTGTTAAATTCATTGGTTAAAAATTAATTCTAAATGAATATAAGAACAAATTGAATATAAAGGGAATGCTTTTTTAAAAATAGGTTTTCTCAGAAATAAATATTATCCTAATAAATTAAATTGTTGAATGTTAGTTAATAATATCAATTAAATATATATTTTATATATTCAATATTTTTTTTGAAATCATTGAATATAAGGCCCCAGCCTTAAACATCTGTTAATATTGAATTAAATGAATAATTAACATTGAGGATCTTTTCAGGTTTAGAGTTTTAGAGAATTAGGACATAACTATTACATCTCAAAAGATTACAAAGAAGACTATGTTTCCATAAAATAAAAACTATTAAAAAGATACATATCTAGTTCCATGTTTTATATAGCATGACTTTCCCTTGATTCCATCCTTGACCCTATTCCACATTATGTCTTGTAAAAAACATTTCAAAAAAACTTGGTGTGAGCATAAAAAGATCAGTAAGGTATACAAAAAGAAATAAAATTGTCAGTTTTTCAAAACAACAAGTAAACCATTTATACATTATAAAAGTAATACTTTTCACCTTTTCGAAGTAGTAAAAACTCTTTACTGAATAAAAGTTCATTACTTACCCTTTTGTAACCAAAAGATTACCATAAAACCCATATAAAGATCAAATAACATATAAAGGTCACTTGGGACATAAACATACTTAAGTGGAATGACCATAAGGTCGACTTCCACACATTCACTTAATGGAATACCCATTTGGCCAACTTCCATACATACTTAATAGAATATCCATATGGCCAACTTATATACCCAATTCATTGGAGGTTATAACGTAAACACTCGTCCTAGTATTCACGGCACCACCCGTTATATGGTTTATCACGTAACCACTCGTAAAATTTCCAAGTACCATTATAAAATTATAACACATAAAACCAACATAAAGGAATGATAAAATTTCCACTTTTCAAACACAATATATAATTTAAATTTATTGACATAATAGAATCCTTTATCAAAACTATTTTCAATACCTAAATACAAAAAAGGATATTGTATTTAATTTCTTTTAAAAGCATTACGGCTTGTTGAGGAAGACAAAGATCAAATAATACTCATGGTAGCGGAAAAGGTCATTGTCACCGCGTACGTAAAAAGAAACATTACTTTTTGTCATTTAGTAAAACACTTCATAGATAAAAGATTACTTTTGAATAAATGTAAAAGTCAAAGGGGTTTATACACCGTATAAAAGATGGTTGTGTATAAAACAAAATATGCCTCAATGAATGGAGATTGAGACGAAGTCCCTTACAAAGACGATATCCTTGGTTTAAGGATAAATCAATTACATAATTATGTGTGACAAACGAATATACCCAATATAAGTGGATATTAAGTGTAAAACAATCAGAGGTTATTAACACATATTAATATAATGACATATTCAAGGAGTACAAGATTATCCCAAAGAATCAAATTTGGGTTAAGAAGTTCCCTTGCCAAAATATGACAGCCTAACGGCGTCACTACAAAATTCAGAAAATGATTTGATGAGAGATAAAAAGGGTATCTCATCACATTTACATTAAATTTTCATCCATAAGGATATATGATAACATATCCCAACATAACAATATGTATATTAAAAGACCCAACAAAATAAGTCTTTTAAAAAGAGGAGGGTGAAAGGTTCCCTTACCGACATGGGTATCTTTCGAGACATGCACCTCGTGAAAGAAAGACAATACAACATTGATGTAAATACTAATAAATGAGAGTATATTACACAATGAGTAAAATAATGGGAAGTACATACACCACTCAAAGGAAATTGTGGCAAATGTGGCATAAATCTCACGGGCATAAAAGTGAGATCAAAAATCCCATACGAAAACTCGGCAGCCTAACGGCGCCACATAAAACTTACAAAAATGGATTGATAAGATCAAATAGGGTCTCCCATAATATGAAAATAAAAATAAAAGTATGAGTAATATAAAAAACATCCATGAACATAACAAAGAGGACCTTAAAAGAAGTGACATAAAGGATAGTACTTAAAAAATAAAGAGATAGGTTAGATCTCTTACGAAAATTCGGCAGCCTAACGGTGCCACTCAAAACATCCAAAATGGATTGATGAGAGAGAATAGGGTCTCTAATCATATGAAGATAAAAATTACAGTAATATTAATATAAAATAACATCCCAAGAACAAGAAATTTGAGCTTTAAAAGTAATGACATAAAAGAGCGTACTTACAAAGAAAGGGAGGAGTATGATCCCTTACCTCGGGTCTAACTTGACTCGATCATTCTTTAATCTCTTGAATAATAAACTTGAGTTAATTTCTAATTCCTTAAGAACCTTTTTCCAGTTCATTATTCCTTTTATATCACTTTTTACCATGTCATAAACATTATGTAATCATTTATGTTAATAATGTTTGTTTTGTCGATATTTGGTTCTTAAGTCGAAAGTGGACTTCCTACAATTACATGTTGTTCGTGTGGTAAAAGTTTCTTTATATCCATAATTAAATTCCTGATTTGGATATCATATATATCATATATATCCAGTATATAAATGTATTTATAATATCACATAATCATTTATAGGAATGAAATGAAATGCACCGTTCATGGAGACGGTAAGCCGTACGTACGCATGAACGCTACTTTCATTTATATGTCATATTAATGGAATTAAAACTATATGAGAGGTATGTATACTTTAATTCCAGAATAATATTAATCATTTAGATGTAACATACATCATATATATCCATTATATATATTTACTCATAATAATACATTACATTTGGGGATAAGAAATTAAATGCACAGTTCATGGAGACGGTAAGTCGTACGTACGCATGAACGCTACTTTCATTTCTATATCATACTTTAATGGAAAGAAAATAATAATCATATAAGGTTATATTATAATTATAGTATAAAATCATATATAATAACTTTAAATACATCCTTTATATGTCCCACATATGGCATTAACGAATCACATCACTTTGAGGGGGCGGTAGTCCGCACTTCCTGAAATGAAGATATCGCGTTTACCCATAATGGAAACCATAAAGTTATGCCATAAATGAAAAATAAAAAATCTAAAGTAAAACATAAACATATTATATATCATATATAAGTATAGTTTTATCTTAATGGCCACCTTTGAAGGTGTTAAAAGAATGTTGAACAATCATTGTTTCGGGAGGCAGAAATTCACCATCCACAGAAACAGTATGTTCTTTAACTATTAGATGTAGGTTTGTGTAATTGTAGCTAGAATCCTTCTTATAAAAACATCATAGTGTATTTATGATACTTTATTTGTTACAAAATAAATTAATAAAAATAGTTTAGGGGGTTGGAGAAGCAAAATAAAACAAAAGGACTCAAGTGAAGACATCACCTTTAAATCGGGTAACTCTCTTAGATTTGAGCTCAAAGGCTTCTTTGGGAAGACGTCTGCCCAAATTTAGGCTTCAAGGTGTAAGAGAGGGATGTGGAGAGACACAATGGGCAGGGTTTGTCCGATCCAAAGGCTTTTTACATGTGTGTAAGGTGGTATAGGTGGGGGCTTTTTATAAAAGGAGAGGAGGGGCACTCTTGGAAAGGTATAAAATGTAACTTTATTTGCAAATGATTTTCGGATTTTAATGGTCCCAAATTGATGTGTTTCGAGGATAAGGTGATAAGGGTTTGAAATACACCCATACAATAGGTTTTTTGATATGTTTAGGTCTTAGTTTTTACATTATCTTTCCATTTTATTTAAATTGTAAAATAATGAGGTCATCGTTGCATCATCATGATGTTAAAAAAAATTTAATTTATTTAATGTCTAAAAATTATAAAAGAAATTAATATGTTGTATGAAATATTTTTAGATTTCCAATGAATATTTATAGTCCAAATGATAATTTATGTAGACAAAATTAAAAATATTTTACATAGGTGATACATTCTTTGTTACATTTAACATTCTTTAAAAATAAAAAGATAAAAAGTCACTTTTCACAAAAGTGATTCCATGTGGCCCCCAAGTTTGGCACAAGGCATCCCATGGTCGGCCATGAGACAACTAGTAGCCTTAGGACACATTTTGTGGTCATTTTTTCGTTATTATGATATTATTTTATTATCTTTAACTACCCGATTACTCATTAATCAAGATAATTAAAGATAATTACCGTCGTTACTATTCATACTGTCAAAAAACAAAAGAGTATTAATTATATAATTTTGAACTTCTGATTCAAAATATGTAATTTAGTTTAAAAAATTCCAAACAAATAAATTTCAATAATTAATTTAAAAAAACTTCCCATTGTCAAAACAAATAGCAGGTTTTTTAGAAACAATATTTATGAAAAGTTTCGCACATGTTTATGCCTAATTCCAAAGTGAAATTAATCCCAATGACCATAATTGAATTACATGGTAAAAATTTATTCTAATTACACTTTAAAACAAATTAAAAATATAATATAACCATATAATTAAATTATATGAAAAAGCAGTTTTGATGTAAAATGCAGTATTTTTCACTATTCATTGAAAAATGAACATTGTCACAAAAATACCAAAAATTAACCCAAGGTAAATTTCAATGTCCCAATCATAAATAATATGTTTATTTTGAAAAATAGAGCCTATAAAATTTTCAAAAAGTTGATTTAAAAGGGGTTCTCCATCAAAAGGCGGTTAATTGACCTTTTAAAGAATATTAGAATGTTTACGCTTAAAAACTGGATTCATTTGCATTTTTAATACTCTAAAATTTATTGTAAAGAGTAAAAATATTTGACAAACATATATAATCATTTTTTATTTAGTTCTGTTTATTCCCACCATTACAATGCCTAGGCGTTCACTACCATTTAAAATAATTTTATTTTATTATTAGAGTGCAACGTAAGATTCCAAAGAAACTCGTTGTTGTGTATTGGGTACGTCATCGAGCATAAAATCCCCTTTAAAGAAATATTAATATTTTATTCATAAATATGGATAAATATAAATATTTCATATTCTTTATTTACCTGGGGTACTACATTGAATATATTTTATCTGGATGAGATATTAACAAACACATTATTACACATAAAACCTGTGTTTTTATAGAAGAAATATTGCCACTTTTTTGAAGGAGACCCAATATTAAATAAAAATATACGATCATTAATATAGTTTATCTATCAAAATAATAATCATCTTTGGAATAGAGATATAAAAATTAGTTTAGGGTGTTTTTTTATTTTTCGTGATATTTCATTTCTGATGAATAGTAAAAAATGCTAAATTTTAATTCAAAAAAACATGTTTGTCTAATTTATTTCTAATGTTAAATTATATAAATAATTGGATTTAATGAATAATTATATAAATTATAAATTATTAAATCCAATTTTGGTCATTGGGATAAATTTCTATATTGAAATTAGATATCAAAACATAACAAAATTTTGAACATTATTTCATTAAAACTCAGCATTGTCATCCTACCTATGAGGTTAATTTTATATTAATTTATGCCCCTTATGTGAATGGAATTATAAAAAATGGATTAAATATTTTTAATTAGAATAAATTCTAATTTCTAAAAAATTAAAATTATTTCTTTTAAAAAAATGAGTGAAAATAGTTAAATATTATCACATCGATTACGAGGAAAATTAATTTAACAAGGGACTAACCCATAAACATAACATCCAAATTGATCTAGAAACTTGTACAAAATCCATTTTATGTTCGGATTTAGACTATATAGTATTTTTATTATATGTTTTTATATTATTTGATCCACTTGACATTAGAAACAATGTGGGTGGAATTCACTTTTCCAAAATATCAAAGAATGCAAACCATCATCCACTATTAAAATGAACTCAAAATTTCCGCATATTTAAAACTCTAATGTACTTTGTCTCACCCAAAATATGCTCAAATAATCACACAAAACCCCTCCCTTAAATTAATAATCCTCCCTTTGGGCAGAAATCCATCCACAAAATCTATTTGGTGTAAACCAAGAGGAGTTACCCAAAGAAGAGGTAACATGCTTCCTAAAGCTCCATTGTTTTATTTTTATTCTATACCCCAAAAATTATATTATTACATTAAAATATACTAAAATCAATAAACTAAATATTGTGGTATTTTTTATTCTAAGGGTTCTACCTACACTTACACACTTCTACCTAATATATAACGAACTTATTGTTCTTGTGTACAACAAACCCCCACCTCATGGAATGATTATATTCGTTTATTCCATTCCCAACTCTCATGGATGAAAATGATTATGTAAACCAGGTTATTATGTTATATATATGATAATTAAGATATATTTATTATTATGGAATTATCGTGTTACACATTCAAAATTCTTTCTATTTTTGTCTAAATATGAAGATTTCATTTGTGGATGCATAGACTGTCACCTCCTCAAATCGATGTGATTAATTGACACTATACATGGAACATATTAAGAATTGGTTGATAAAAGTAAAATGATATATATGAAATAATTATTCTAATATAATTATATTATATATATATAAGTCATTTACTTTCTTTCATTCAATATGACCACAAATAAGAATCAACATTCATGAATACATATGGCCTACCTTCTCAATGAATGGTGTATTCCATTACATATTTATATATTATATATATTATAATATTAAAATATACAATAAATATATATTATATTTATAACATGTTTTAGATTCAATAAAGAAGTAAATCATTATCTAGGTTAGAGGATCAGGGATAATTAGTCAAAACATGTACAAAAATATATCATATATTACATGAAATGTAACATCACTATTGGAATTAGTGGTTTTTTTTTGACGGGATATTTTCGACGGGATCCCATCGCTAATAGGCTTTTGCGATGGTCCCCATCGCAAATAGCTTGTTGCAGAAAATGGAATCGAAAAAACTATTTTTTGGGATGAGCCCATCGCAAAAAATAATATTTGTGATGGGATGCTTCCCCATCACATATAAGTCTCTAATTATATACATTATATATACATAACCCTTTTGCGATAGGCCTATAGAAAATAGTATTTTCGACAGGCCCGTTCTAAATACATTTTGTAAAAAATTTATATGTAAACTATGTGTGATGAGATCCCATCGCAAAAGGCCCTATACCAAATACTAATCAAAATAAAAAATATGTATATTTAATAAAATTATGATTAATTAAAAAACTATATTAATATTATTAAAATAATAAAAAATAAAAAGTATTAAAATTCTCAATATTCTAATAAAATTCTAAAAAAATCATAAAATATTATACTTATTATTAATATTAGTAAAATAAACCAACATTAAAAAATATAATTCTAAAAAATTTATTTAATAGAATTATTTTTAATGAAAATTTAATATTACTATTATTATAATAATGAAAAAATAAAAAACTATTAAAATTATCAATATTTATGAAAAAGATAAAAAATCATAAAATATTATTTTTATTATTATTAGGAAATTAAACCAATATTAAAAATATAATACTAATAATAAATAAAAAAATATTATAAATAAATTAAATTATGCAATATTTATACCAATATAAAAGAAAAACTCTAAATATTTCATATTACAACAAATATTGAATTCAAATGTTTGTAAGATAAAAAATCACACGAGGGTCGTCTTCTGGAGGAGGTGGAGGAGCTGTAAGAGATGGTGGAGAAAACTACATCCCTAAACTACGAGTCAGACAGTTCATTTACTCCATTTATGCATGATGTTTTCGTTCTCATCGATGCATCTCCTCCTCATGTTGATGTTGTTGCTGCAGCTACCGCCGACTCATCTCTTCATGTTACTTCTATAAACTCTCCATTAGCTCCGTCTGAGTTCACAACTCTCTATTTATTCATATTTATTATTATTTATTCCTAATTATTTCTAATTATTTTTAATTTGGTCTAATTATTACTAATTATTCCTAATTATTACTAATTATTCTTAATTATTACTAATTATTCCTAATTATTAAAAATTATTCTTAATTAATAATAATTATTCTTAATTATTATTAATTATTCCTAAATATTACTAATTATTCCTAATTATTCTTATTTATTCCTATTTATTCGTATCTATTCCATTTTTCCTAATTATTCTTAATTAATCCTAATTATTTCTAATTATTCCTAATTATTCCTAATTATTCATAATTTGTCCTAATTATTCCTAATTATTCTTAATTAACCCTAATTATTCTTTATTATTCATATTTATTCCTATTTATTTTTATTTATTACTATTTATTCCAAATTATTCTTATTTATTTCTATTTATTGATAATTATTAATATTTATTCATAATAATTATTATTTATTCCTAATTATTACTAATTATTCATAATTATATTCCTATTTATTCAAATTTATTTTTAATTATGTAACGTCCCGAGTCCGGAGCCCCTCCACTGGTGCCTATACCCGGTTCGCCACATGACCTCAAGCGCATTTCCCCGAACGCCAGAGGCTTCCGACTAGAAGAGAGGGCCTTGGTGAGTCGGTGGGAAAACTATTCCCTTATTCGGTAAGGTATACAAGGTAAGAAAACAACAATAACAGCGGAAACGATAAACAACATGCATGACAACAGAAACCAAACAGCAGAAGCAATGTAAAAATATAGCTATGATGACAATGATGCAGTAGGTAAAAGTATCTAAGGAAAACAGAAAACACAACAACGTGCTGAAATAAAACTGAAACCATGTGCAAAAGAAAACATATTAGGCTCCTCCGCATCGAGAGCCACGGCTCGGTCCCATGCTCCCCAGCTCCCGGTGCAATCAAGATCCTGAAGTAGAAGGGCTCTTACCCTAATCTATACTTGTAGCAACATAGTCTGCTTGGGCCCAAAAGCATGGCCCAAATAGGGTGTGAGATACAATCCCAGTAGGCAATCACCCAAAGATCTGTTCCTAACAGTCAATGAATAAATGGCAGTAATAAAACAAGAAGCAGTAAACAGAAAAGCACAAGCAGCTACAATCCACCGTTCTAATAAAATAAGTACACAAGTAAACAACCAGTAACAAAGGAAAAAGGTAACCCTCTCGGTAGCTCTCACATCCTAACCCCTATGGTTCAACCTATAGAAACTGTCAACCCTCTAGGTGGAACACACAGTCTCACCCCTCTGGTTCAGTTACGTAATTAAGCAGACTCTCTGGGGAAGCACTCACCGTCAATTCCCCCTGTAGTCTCGTATCGTGCTAAATGCTCTCTGGGGAAGCACTCAACGTCAATTCCCACTATGGCCCGCGTCGTGCTAATAGCTCTCTGGGGAAGCACTCAACGTCAATTTCCCCTATAGCCTGCGCATGAAAATTAAAAGACACTCTGGAGAATCCCTTCCGTCAATTCTCCATTTGGTCTACTACTCTAGGTTCTCGCAGTCCTGAGTATAACTAAACATGCTCAGCGTGTGTATATCATCCAAGTAAACCTCAATAACTACTTGGCTATCAACTAAGTCTCAACAGCAATAAAAAAACAACAGTTCCACTATCCTACGACTAGGCATGGAAACTAAAAGAATGCCAAACAGGAAGAATAAGCATGGAAAGGCAATCTGAGCATAAACAAAATACTCTAATCACAATCAATAACCTCTACTAAAGCAATTAAGAAAAGAAGGCAAGAAACAACGGAAAAACAGATAACACGCAATACCCCGTTCACGGGTATTGGTGGAATTTGCACGTAATATTCATTAACTTTCAACGGAATGTCACAAACCACCTACCTCGATCCTAGGAGATCGATATACGTGAATCTCGATGATAGATTCCCCTTAGAACAACGTAGATTTGAGAAAACACACAAAAAGTTCATACCATGATAACTTGAAAACCATGAGAATCAAGAAACAAGGCTAAAGCAGAAGGAAGAACTCACCGCTGTGATTCCAACACAACTGATCGTGCTCGAATCGGAGAACAGATGGCAAGGTGGGAATCCGTCGAAGATCTGGTCATACGGTCGCTCCCGAACGGTCTAAAACTGATGAAGAAGTTGAATTTGGGGGTTTGACGCGACCCCGGTCCATTTAATGAAAAAAAAGAAAGTACACGGCGTGTACTTTTGGATTAAATGGTGTGTACTTCGAATTTTCCGTACTCAGAAAAACCGGCCTCCACCTCAGCCTTACACACCGTCTGTGTGGCCCGGACACGGCCATCACATGGCTTCGATCCGGGGGAAGAGTACACGGTGTGTACTTCTGAAATTTCCAAGAAAATTCATTTCTCCCAAAAACTCTACAAAATAGGAAAAACATACCTGAAAAGAAATTCGGGTTATTACAAATTATATTCCTAATTACATTCCAATTTATTACTTATTATTCATATTTATTCTTAATTATTCATATTTATTCCTAATTATTCTTAATAATTACTAATTATTAATAAGTATTACTAATTATTCCAAATCATTACTAATTATTCATAATTATTACTAAGTATTCCTAATTATTACTAATTATTCATAATTATTACTAATTATTCCTAATTATTACTATTTATTCCTATTTATTCTTAATTATTACTAATTATTCCTAATTATTACTAATTATTACAAATAATTCTTAAATATTTAAAATTATTCATATTTATTAATAATTATTTCTATTTATTCCTAATTATTCTTATTTATTCCTATTTATTCCTATTTATTCCTAATTATTCCTATTTGTCACAAATTATTCATATTTATTACTAATTATTCATATTTGTTACTAATTATTCTTATTTATCACTAATTATTCCAATTTATTACTAAATATTCCTATTTATAACCATTTAGCATTAATTAGTTTTAATAACTACAATTTACAACTACTAATTACTAATTACAAGTAATTTTTTATATACAATACTAATTTTTGATAATAATGATTAATTATTAGTAATGATTAATTATTACTAGTTATTAATTATTACTAATTCTTCAAAATTAGTACTAATAATTTCAAATTATTATTACAGATAAATAATGATAACAAAACAATTTAAATCTAATTTAATTACAACTGATGAGCAATAATTAAAATTATAATAAAAAATGAAATAAATAATAAATTATATAAAATATAAATACCTATAAATTTGATCTTTTATTGATGTAAACGACTTCACAACTTCTCCATAAATAAAACTACCTCATAGAAACTTCCACTAAAATAATAGACTTTAGAGAGAGAGAAAAAAGAATTGAGGGAATGGGAAGGAAAATGAGAAGGCTGTATATAGGTTATATTAGCTGCGATGGGATTATTTGCAATGGGTATCCCATCGCAAATAGTTATTTTTGAGACAGGTCCCATGGAAAATAACTTTCCATGCATTAGTAGATGTCGGTGGTTAAAAAGGTATTTGCGACGGGACAAGATCCCATTGAAAAAACCCATTTACCACTGCTGGTATTTGCGATGGGTCTCATCGCAAAAAGTGTCATGAAGACAAATTTTTTTGCGATGGGACAACATCCTGTCACAAAAACCCATTTATCACCCGCGGTATTTGCAACGGGAATATTTTCCCATCACAAATAACCTTCTCGTAGGATTTGCGCGCAACCTGCGCCAAACCATCCATTACCTTTTGCGATGATACCCTAAACCCCATCGCTAATAACAGGTTATCTGTGATGGCTCGAACCCCTAGTAACAAATAATCTCCAGGATTGACTTTTTGTGACGATAATTAATCCCTTCAGAAAATCCCATTTTTCATATAGTTCTTTACCATGTATTTTTAAATAAATTGGTAATATGAAGTCCTAAAAAATATTATATGGTATTAGAAATACTAATAATGTGGTTTTGTGTTAGATTTATAATTAACATATATTTATTATATTGATGTTTCAAACATGTACAAATAATTTTAAAACATATGGTATTAAAATTTAATCTTACTTTTTCTTTCCACGATTTAAATTCCATATTCACCACTCAGTTATTTTGTGTGGTTTATATACTTTCCTATAAAATTATATTTCATTAATTTTTTTATTTAATTATATTAAAATATTTAATTGATGTTATTATTTCATAGGGAACATTATTTTATAGTTACTAATTTATTATTTGTTTTGTTGATTCATTTTTGTTTTCATGAGACAGAAGCCATGTTCACCATTTATTTTTGATATGGGGTGTATTTACTTTCAAAGGATTTAACATATGATTACTATAATTAAATTTAATGTTATTTACATATCTATTTTATGATATTTCTATCCTGGGGTTTATGGTTCAAAAGTTACCAATCTCTAAAAAAATCTCAATTTTTCATCATTGAGATACACACTATGTTATGCACCGATATGTATTTATGGGAAGTATATAATTCACATTGACGTATTATATAATGAATATACATATTTTAAAGAAATTTTATGTTTCATTTAATTTTATTCATTCAAATAGATTATGATTCAATGTTACCAAAGTGGTAATAGTTTATTACTACAATCTAATCATTATAAGGATTGTTTTATATTGTTATGACATTTATGAAGTATTATAAACCATCTCTCAATAAAACTCATGAATATTATTATACTATATTTTTCTAGAATATCATCATATATTTGTACCATTTTCACTCTTTGTAACTGATTATAATTAAGAATATTTTTTATAAAAATGTTTTTGGTTCTCCTTTTGGTTAGAAAACAATATTCTTTCAAAACCATTATTAAGAAAATCTTTTCCAAAATGATTTACTATTATCAACTTCTATTTTATTCAAATTTTTTACTCATGGTGTATCATTTTAAAAAAATGGTTTTAAAAAGTATTCTTTTTTTCATTTTCCAATCAATGATCTTTTCTACACCTTTAATTTAAAAAGGTAAGGTTCAGAATCTATGGAATTACCCATTATCATGAACATCATCTCATAAAGCAACCTTTCAGAGATTACTTGGTTTTTTTAAAGGAAAATTATTACCTAATATTATGAAAAAAAAATATTTTTACATGGTTATAAATGATTTGGTGTTTAAAAAAATTATTTTAAAAAAGTGATTGAAATTATTTCAAAAGATTCATTTAAATTTTTTTCAAATGGTTATTTTCAATGAAAATTATTTCAAGGATTTATGTATTTCATTATAATTTATAAATAATTTTCCCAAAAAAAGGTTTTGAAGATGATTTCAAGATTTATTTACAAGTTATTATGGAATTTTTCTTCAAAATGTCCTGAAGCATTGTTATATGTTTTTAAGGTTATTTTTAAAGAAATTATTTTCAATGTGATTTATTTTTTTAATAGAATAAAATATATTTTTCTCAATAGATGTTTTAAATTAAATTATAATTATATCATTATAAGAAAAAAATTTAAAATGGTTTTATAAAAAAGATAATAAAAGAAATGCAAATTTCCTTATTTTTTTTAGTTCATAATTTAAAATCATTCTCAATATAAGATGATTTAATTTGTTAATGTTTATTACATATTATATATATGGTCTAATAACACCATTAAAATCTTTTTATTAATTGTTTATTTTTTAATGGAATGTTTTTTATGACACGTGTTTCACTACCACATGTTATATGCTCTCAAACCCAACTTATTCTCATAGGTTACGATTTGATGGAATGATTACATGACATATCTATTTTCCATATGTAATAATATTATGAAATGATAATGGTACACATTTCATTTTTTAGGTTATGATATGATGTTTTTGTAACCCGTATATTTGTGTCGTTCATGATATAATGCATGAATAATTATCATATAGAACATATGTGCATGATTTTATTTTGTGACGGGTGGGACATATATCGACTGACAATTCATATGGTAGTGATTAATGGTCTGTGATATAAAAGGGTACATTAGTTATATACCTAGCCTCAAAATAAGAAGGTACACAGGTTGTATCCCATGCTTGAAAATATGAGGGCACAGAAGTTGTAGCCCAAGCCTAAATGTTAATGGATAAACATGATATAGCCGAAGCCCACAAATAAAAGGGTGTATGGTTTTTTATCCAAAGACCACAATAGTTAGATGGGTGATTATCCCAATAATAACATGTTATGGTCGACTTGGTATATTTCTTTGATGTATGATATTTTATGATTAACTGTTTTTCACAAATTCTATCTCTTATGCTTATGATATTTGGACAAGGTTTAGATTCACTGTTATTTCACGATTCATGTCTTATTAACATATCATCTTTATTCCATGTGTCATGTTTATGATATTTGATATACAACATGTGGTCATCATATTTTATTATCATGTTATCGTGCCCTTATGTTCATGTTATGCCTATTTATTTCTATTATATATCCTTACTGATCATTCAAACTCACCCCTTTCTTATGTTTCCCTCCCCAGGTTGTTAATAATGGTTTTAAGTGTGATTAATAAAGGGTAATATCATTAATGAAGATATTGAAGGTATTTCACCAAAAAAATAACATGTTCCATGTTTCCTAAGACAATATTATTTTATGGTCCTCATGCATTTACAATAGTAATGTGTCAAATATTCGTCAAATATTATATAATATCCTTGTATGTTATTCCTCAGTTGTTATATCTCTCCCTCTTTATCATTATATTATTTTCATCTTCACCAAAAATTTCTGATTTAAGAATAAATAATTTACCAATAAATTACTTCATCGATAATGTTTTGACATATGTGGAATGAATTTTAGTATCATAGATTACATTCCACATTGAGGTTAAAATTCTGAGATTGTTTAGACTCCAAATAATGTTCTATAATTTTAGTTCCCAGGGAAAAAACATCATTTACTACTTCAGTCAATCATCCATTCCTTTGAGTAATTATTTCACATTAATATATAAAAAATGTATCAAATTTTAATTATGAAAATTTTTACCATAATTTTCTGAAATTTCTAGACCTTTCCTATGAAAAAATTAGTGTTTTCCACATTTCATAGGTGGTATTACATTATGAATTATGATTAAACTATTAAATAATATGATTTAATATTATAGAATTAATAGCCTTTTATTTTTCATTATATTCAGATTCCATCATAGCATCCCACTCGTTTGTTTCTTCTTTATGGATTTCATATAGATTAAAAAATCTATTTAAATTTTAAAACTAATATTGTTCAAATAGAACACCACTCATGCTTTCCAAAATCAATTATTTTCTTTATTGATATATGGCACTCTAATAATTAGCATTTCCTCCTTGAGTTAATCAATAAAAATCATTTCTTCATAAACAATTTGTACTAAATCTTTTAAGATATTAATAGAGTTCATTAAAGAGATGTAATCTAATAGCAATTATTGATTATAATATACATAAAGACATAGTAGGTGGATTATTGTTTCAATCTAAAAAGAAATGGATAATTTTAAATTAGTACCCATTGGTTATATAGAATTTAATGTAGTAATATTTTCTTTAAGATGATTATGAAACATAAAAATAATGAAAATAACACAATAACTTTTATAGTTGTTCTTATAACCAAGATATCATGGTCCACCATAAATACACTCCCTCTAGGAGCTTAGTGACTTCCACTAAATAGTTCCTTTTACCATGGACCCTTATAACCATTTGAATATAGTTTTAACATTACATAATTTTTTTATATGGGATTCATGTTCTTTTAGAATGAACCACAAAAACAAATTCTTAGTGTGATAATCTGACACTAAAATATAAAATTATAGTTTGATTTTAGAATAATAGGTTTTGATCACAATTTGTTCTTCAAGTACCAGATAAATAGGTATTAAAAGGATAATTAGACTTACATCACTGTAAAATACACATAATCTAACATTATTTTGTTGCAGAAAATAATCCAAAAAAGAATAACTAAAACAAATTAAAATCTCAGAAGCTGGATGGATACACGTAATTATATTAAAACATGTATATCAACAATGTGTAGGCCTAAGAAAAGATTCAATAAGCTATATAAAATTAACAAAATTAATATTTATTAGTAGATCCAACAAATATTATTATCATCCTACCCCAAAAAATAGAAATTAGACCTTCAAATATTTAGATTTAGATAAACATATAGTTTTTTTGAGATGTTCACTTTTTGGCCTCTCTCAGTCTTTTGATGATAAAATATTCTAAGAATAAATTATAAATCTTGTATTATTTTTTTTGATTTCCCCCAAATATGCATCAGAAAATTCACAATGGAAGGAATACATGAATATGGGTATTTTTTTCCCATAAAAGGAAAATCAATAAGAAAGTGGGCGAGACCCACAAATCGCATGAGACTTGGACTAAATGTCACATGACGATTATATAGTCAATTGAGTTCTCCACATGTATTGTATAATGTGTATCATATACAATATAACCCCTTTCAACTTGGCCTCTTGGTCTTGATAAGGTGATTTGGAAAACCAGTGGTCGCGTGGTGGCGGCTAGATAAGCACTTTTAAGCCATACCGTTTTTTAGTAGTAAAAACCCCACAATCCAACCTGAAAACCCTTTGAAAACAGGGAGGAAAATATTTAACGGGGGAGGCCTCTAGAAGACAACATCATCATCTAACCCATTACCAATGGGAATGGTAATTTTCCTTTACAACATTCAACAAATCATGCATAACTCTCACACCATTTTAAAATAAATCATTGGATAAATAATGGAGGATGTGGAAGCCCCTCTCAGTCACTAAACATCATGATACACATCCCTAATGACTTTAAAGACACCATGAGTCTCCTAAAATAGGTCTGACTGGTCATTAATAATATTTTTGTAATGTCATTCACTAGAGAAGAAGCGGTCAGGGTAAGACCAATAGTTTGGTACTCCCCCTTTATCTCATTATAGATAAATAGATGGATATTTCCATAATTCCAATGAATCCCTATAATAAATATATTGGTCATGTGATTCATCACGAAAAAATAGGACACTTATATTTGAGATTACTCATGTAATCTCCCATGCCCCCCAACATTTGAAAAATAAAACAAAGAGAATAAAATATGGAAGAGTCTGAATCCTCTCACAGTTGTAAAAGTCTTGCAACGTGATATGGTTGTTCATAGAACTATTCCATAGGACTCATAGGAAATCCACCCTGATCTCACAGAGACAACTAAACAATCCACCCTTACTTCATAAAATTTTCAAGGAAAGAAATCGAGCATCTCGTGAAGACCGTTCAATGGTCACATTAATCTTGCGAGGGACCTTAGACATATCAATATAAAAATTTGTAGTCCTTCAACATAACCTCATTATCACAGAACACACCATTAATTGGAAATAATACAATAATGGAGGAGTTTGCGGGAAGGACTTGTGGTCCCTGAAAATCAAGTGATGCCTTTAGAGCGATCCATGACAACTGATCGTGAACATGCCTGGTGCTAAACTCCTTCATCATATCTAGCCTAGATATTCACTAGATACATCATACAAACCTAAGAATAGTCGGGGTGGTGACGCCTATAATTTCACTACCCCAACATGAAAAATTCTTCTCTACCTATCACAACCTATAGGATGATCTATGATAATTTCATACAAGAACCATAGATAATTTCTTGGAGTGGTTGATCTAGTGATTCCTAAGTCCTCTCTAAGTAAATACGATGGATTATAACTTGCGTTATCATGTTTCATGCATAAATAACTTCACTTGATCATTCATAGATCACATGAAGGACTTCTAGTAAGATATTAATATAACATATCAACCATTTACTTGGCCACATGAGACTAAAAATAAATATATACTAAAAAAATATAATGAATTCTAAATACAAGGGATAAAATAGAGACTAATGGTGATAGAATTAAACAAAAACAAGTTCACTGACCCTTATGTTCTTCGCATGATCGGTCTAATACACATGACAAAATGGGGTTATGTCACCCATATCTTTTGATTCTACTTTACTATTCCACTACGGTCATGAAAAGTCTTCCAAACATGTCATATAAATCCAAAACATTCATTTTAGGCATCCAACATCAGTATTGTGAAGCCATATTATTCTATAGCCTAAGACTCATGACGTCCTTTAGATACATCACTTGACTCAAATAACATAACCAACTCGTGTTAGATAAATCATGAGGGAAAATATGCACATGTCATCCAAGATCTCACAAAACCCTCTTGGAAAGTTAGTCGGGACTTACAACGCCCTCTAGACATGTCATCCTAGTCTCATAACACCCTTAATGGGTGATAACCAAGACATGGAACATCAACCAATACATGTAGTATTAACTCATGTGACATCCTCCATATGTGCTGAGCCAAATCATGGGAATGAAACTAGTGAAATTCATCATGATCATGAGATAAACTATAGACATTCTAAACATGTCATATGATGGATTCTCGGATAGACCCCCAGGATATTGTGACATTCTCTATCAAGTTAGTTTTTGTTATATAACAACCTTTAGATATACTGTTTAGGTTACGTGAAGACCATTAGAAATAAAAATTGGATAATTTATTTGTCTTCAGATATGCCAGGAATATACACTCCTACATATCAAGGTATGTGAAAAATCGACACATGTCTAGTAGAAAAATTGGTCAAAAAGGAAACCTTAGAGTGTATGCCCCAACTAGAAACATAACATGATATGTCCTAGTATCCAGGGAAAGTCCTTAGAGTAATCCCCCACCAAATAAACTACAAAAAATCTAATTCAAGCCATATTGTGGTTATATAAAACAACTCATCAATGTTAGATATCCATATGGATTTCTTCATATGTAAATACATCACCTCTAGATGATGATATTGATCATTGGTAATCCTATGTTTCACCCACTGAGCACAACTTGTGCGAGATTATTGTGTTTCAATAATCATGTCATTCAAATAATGAGTATGCACCAACAAGGGAAACATATGTATGTAACTCCATAATGAGTGGAATTAAACATTGGCCTCAACATAAGGGAATCATCATTGGGTCCAGTCACGAGTAAAAAAGTGAACAATGAGAACTCTGATTCCTACATTAATAATGATTCGTATGGTTTCTTTCAAATTCTAGAAAAAAAAATAAATACCACATTTGGTTTATGTGCTATTCTGATACTGACATCCCAGCCATCAGTACCCAATCATTCCCAGGATTTGATCACTCCACCTCATTCATAAATTGATAGATGAATAAATAGATCTATGATGACTTTGATTACTACCATGATACAGATATATAGGATGTCTCTATAAGGATCATATTCATTGATAATTCTTCTTAGGGTGGTCCTATCTCATATGTAAAATACCATGAGAAATGAAAAAATAATCATTTTCCATCCCTTATTTTCAAAATTGAGAAAAGATCATGTGGGATTAGGGAACTTAAACAATCATTTCATCTTTATTATAAGTCTCTACAATGAAAATGGAAATCTCAGTGTGTAATCCCCAATAAATGACCCATGGAAACTCAAATTCTCTCTACACTCAGGATGTGTAGTTTGTCCCTCCCGAAATTGATATTGAACACCTGGTGTCCCAGATCACATGTGTATGTCCTATTCACATTATGTTAAACTACACGAGTCAGATGAAAAATGTGGGTTTTTATTACTATAATAACTAGGATATGTCAGATGCCACATAATGGATCAATCCCCATAATAAAATATTTACCACATCCTTTCATTGTAGAATATTTCCATGTACTTGGTTATATGGATTCAACACATAAGTGATTTCCAGTTATAGGAAAATGATGGAGAACATCAGAAACATACAAATGTATTCACTAAAGATACCCTAGTCTTTTTCACATGGAAGGTTATTAACACATGATCATTTTGTTAAGGTAACCAATCCCATGTCAATATTTTTAAGGGATTCAGGAACATATATTAAATACATATGATAGTACCATTGTAGGAAATAATTCCCCCCAAAAGGATGGATGAGCCCAACCACCCACCCTCTCAGGCTATTAAAATACCTAAGAGTCACTGGGCATGAATACTAAGGGGACCACCTACCTTTGGAATGATATTATGTATTATGTTTCGAATGAGGGAACCCTTAGGGGTTTCTAGTAAGAGAGACAACAATAATATGATTTTCATTATTGTTCACAACAAAAATTATTCACAATGAACCCATCGGATGGATCCCATCCATAATGCAAATCCCAATAAAGAAAATGGTGAACCATATGTGAATCTATAAAAAAATATATTCTATTGAACAATTTTATATACACACCATACCCAAAAAATGATGTAAAATCTAATGTGAATATTTTAAAAGAAAAAATAATTATGGGATTCGCCCCTTTGTTTTTGCATACCCTATAAAATCAATGTAGAAAGACCAGAAGGATCTTAAATATGATCCTATGTATCCAATGTTCCAATAATTCGGTCCTTGCATTGAGAATTCTATGTTAGTACGGTGGCCAGATTAGAAAATTAATATATTTTTGTTAACCATGACAATATAATTGTGAACATAATTTCTATGATATCACACAAATCAGAAACCATGATTCTTTTTGTCTACATGATTGTTGATACTGCCCTCATAATTATTTTCCCATTCTGAGACAAAGTCTTCATCATACACCATTCTCACTAGTAAATCATATGTGGATACAACCCACATGAGATGCAAATAAATTTCACATTCTTGACAACTCCAGTGATACGTGGAAAATGTGAAGGTCTGGGAGTACTACCAATATGGTATAATCCAGAAAATGAAATATGTCCATGAGGTTCTCCCAGCATGGTAGCCAACAAGTTTTCATCACCCAAGGATGGACATTAAAAAACTAGTAGCCCTTATCACTACAACCAACTACTTTAAGATCATATCCCTACATTGTGAAATGTACAAGCATCAATCTTTGATAAATGTCTATCAAGAATTAAAATATGGATAACTTTCTATTAAAGTGTCGCTAAAGAGAGTTCCTATCAATATCCATCGCTTACACAATCCCACAGGTACCCAGCAGTCCATAGTTAAGGGTCCCACCTTACACACTTCTGCCTCTAACACCCATGAATGGGTAGTAATGAAGGATCATTGGTTGAGGAAGGTGCCCTACATTTTGAAGAGGTATCGTATCCCCACTCCTTCTGATAAGTATTTTCCTCATATCCATGATTGAACTACAAGAATAATCATATCCCTACAGACCCAGAACAAGATTGTTGTTATATTCTTGCATCTTGTGTGGGGGAGGTACATATCCCTACCCACCTTGTATGAAGCCCATCAGCATATTCTGCTCTAACAAGGAGGAAAAAGTTGGGTTCAAATCCCTGCATCATCAAAAAAATATTCAATTTCATAATGGAGAAGGAAAATGTGCAGGATTATATACCTCCACACACTATTTTGACATTATAATATATTTTAGTAGTATATGTTGAACTCCACTTGAATATGATGGCATTATCATAGATAATGGAACATGAGAATACTCTCATCTTTACATCTATGGAAATTCATCACTCTGATCATCATGAACAAGTGGTAGTACTATAGAAACTGCACATTCATTCTCTTATCTAAGAGAATTATCCGGATATTCTAGAAATTGATAAGGCATCATAGTGGGATCATACTCTAGTTGCAACCAGGGCTCACATGCTGAGAGTGGCACATGTCTATCAAATTGATCTATCGACATATTACAAAGGCCTAGAATTGGGCTCATATCCTCATTTAGAAGACGGATCACTACATTAGAGTGGTACAAGCCTCTGTACACACTAATATTTTTATATTAAAGATGTCCATTAGCATACTCCAAAGTCCCGGGAAGAGGAATATATCCATATGATGTTTGCGGATCAGTAATTGTGAATGAAACAAGCCCTAGGAAAGGCTCAAATTATTATTAAATAATCTTATTTTTCTATTTCAATAGATCCTGAAAGTAAGGCACATATTCCTACATCCACAGATGAATGATTATGCCCTCATTATTTCAAGTAAATACAAGAGTAGGATCATATTCCTTCTACCATTATAGATCTTTTTTGTCATATTCTAGTGGGGAATGTATATTCAGACTAGGCTCATATTCATGTTCAAAACGAGGCTCACTAGGTGAGAGAAACACACTCCTTAGTGTAGGATCATACTCCAGACAAGAAATACCAGTGGCATATCCAAATGGATCAGGATTAGGATCATACAAAAATTATGATTGAGTCTCACCAAATAATAATGGATCATTCCCCATGTTAAGCTCATATTTCTATCAATAATGAGGCAGCTTTTTGTAATATTCCATCATATTCTAAACAACAGGTTCATATTCCTACAGTATTATACAATTATATAAATTTTCTGGAAATCTTCATAGAGTAGGAACATATCCCATCACAATTCCAAAAAGTGGGTTTGAATATTATAACCACCATGCATAATATATTCAATATTCCTAATTTTTTAAACTTTATTGTCATTGAGGTTGATCGAGACACATTCTAAACACCACAAGGGTCTGTCGGCACTTCTATTAGAGAGAAAGTGGAAGAAATACATTACAATGATATTCCTCCTCGTGGTAGTGTGGATATATATTGCTGGGACTCCACTCCTAATATCCACCATTTTCAAACTCTCTAAGATGATATATCTCATGGAAAAGGATATCATACCCTTTCTAGACACCTCTGTATATAGAGGTTTGCAAAACTCCGACACCGTGGTATTGAGTGGTGCATAAGACACTGAGGTCAACTACAAATGGTTTCTCATACACTTCCAATAGCACTCAACTTCAATCATCCAACTACCTAGATTCATATTATATGGTATAACTAGATGGAGTCATATATATCTAAGGAGGAGGTACTTAAAATTAATATATGGAAAGAGTTATCTAGAAACAACCTCCCCCTCATGTTTTACCACCTCGCTAATTTTGAATATGTGATAAAATTGAGATATTTATGGATTTCATGGCTTATATATGCCAACATTTGTAGGATGCACATTAGAAACTAAATTATTTACATCTCCCTTATATAGGATTTGATTTTAACCTTTATAAAATCAATGTACTATATTGTCAGCTAGGCCTAGAGGTTATCTCCAGGACCATAGATCAAAACTAGAATATTACAACATAAATTTGAAACATGATTTCTCATAAAAAATCACGACACTTCAGAAGCTGATATCTAAATCCTTGTCATTTATTTTTTAAAAGGAAAAGGAAATTATCAAGCGATACACTTTTTCACAACTTTTGAACAAAATAACTCCATATATTTGGAATGAGTTGATGTAATAGCCTCCGGATAAATAAAGGGATTCGGTAATTAATAGGCTAGCTGGTCACTACAATAGAATTCCCCTTCTTCAATGATTCCCAGACATAATGAACAAGGGGATAGTATTGCCAACAAGACATGAAAATGTTCCCTTAGAAATAATGGGAGTTCATTTTTGACATAGATAATGATGTTGCTATTATTCATACAACATCTTATTAAGAATATTCCTCATTTGGATATTTTATCTCAACGAGTACCTATGTGAGAACAACTACTCTTCATAAAATGAGCTATAAAAGCAACATTTATAATAGTAGTCCATGATCAAACCCAACCGCCTTGGCTAATAGATTATCTACCACTGACTCTACCCCTCAGATCACTAATTCGTTGGAGGATTTAGGACATAAACTCATCAACTACATGAAATCCCCATCCCGTTGGGATGACGTAATTTTTATCTCAATCACCAACTCAATGTTAATTATCCCCTAAGAGATTACTACAAGAATTAGTGGTGATTATAGATCACCCGAACCACACTAGTCTTGGGGAATTTTTATATTCATGTTTGTCCTAGGAGTCATCATTTCCTTGACTCGAGTCATTGTATTTTCACCCAAAGGACTAATCAGTTCCCATTACATCCCTAAATTATCCCCATAGGGTTATGGGAATTTTCATCATTATAATCACCATAGAAAGAATCAGTATTCTATAGGGTAGGAGGAAAAAAATCGATGTCCATCCTAACCCTCCTACTATGAGACAAACCTCTACAATTCAGGGTCTATATGACAAGCACAATAACAAATGACAACAAAGACACTATTTATAGGATGGGATGGGATGAGCATAAGGAAAAGGAGATCAAACCCCATTGGGTTCTCAATCCAAAACGTCCCAATATGGGAATGGGTTAAAATAATGATCCTAAGGAGTGCAGTGAAGAGCAATCCTATTTTATTGAAGGTAATGGAACAACTACCATTGCCCGATATGCCTTTTTGAATTTCATAACTGTCCACATGGTTATCATTAATCAAGATTCAAATGAAGATGTTTACAACACATAGAATATACCGTAATAATATGGTTAATTGGATGCACAAACTAAGGCTGGACACCCCGTGAACTAGGGAAGGATCCACAATATTGGACCACTGATTATCAAGTTACCCCCACAGCAATAGAATGTTAACATGGGTAATAGTGAAGCAACATCAGGATCATCAACTAGAAGAGTTACGATTTCGTCCATGGAGGAAAAAATATTGCAATATGATATTGAAATACAATCTCTTATGAAACTCAATGATGATTTGATCTCGGTAAATATTCCCATTGGGTATCGTCTTCTGTTAGAAAAAAATATTCTCCCTCCCATAGCCAATCTACCAGCAAGATGTATATCTAAGAATAATATTGGAAATAGAAGCAGAAATCCAGTCTACATAAAAGTGGAATTAAAAAACAACCACGACATAACTCTATTGTGGAGACAACCTATCTCTTTCTAGGATATTCATTTAATTATATAACGAATTGAGAATCATAAGGAGATGATACTGGTACCACCACATTAGAAAATGTCTGATCTCTATGGATGTGATATATCCCAGACAGTAGTGCCCCTGGAGTTTCATAACATCATCTATTCCCTAACTACTCGAATCAAAACCATGTAAGGTAGACATGCACCTATGAAACCATTACGGAATTCATATCTAGAATGGATGTATTATACTCTACACCCAACATTAGAAATCTTACATTCTCTACATTTTATTGTGAAAGTATCCTTGGACAACATCTTGGACACTCCATATCCCAATGAGGGGTGAATATACGACCTCGATATCATCAAGAGGATATAAGATGATCTTTTTTTAAATACATATAGGTTCATCCTTTTTTCAATATAGAATTCAACCAGTAGAATACATTTCTAGATGGGAATATCTTTAACAATAGTGTTTTTATCAATTTATCTCCACTCTGAAAAAAATGATCTTCAGGCTGAGTAACTAAATAAACATGATAATTAGAGGGTGTGTGATTTCATAGTGTGATGAAAATTCTTAATCTATTCTATCATCATCCCTATCTGACAAGAGAAACTGGAGGAACTCTACACTAATAAACTCAGGGATGAGTTGTAGACACATCTGTTCCCTATGAAATATCTGAGTGGGTTTTGAGAATTTTATGAGATGAAACAATTACATGATGATTCTATCCATCAAACATGATCAAAAACATGAAACATTCCCACATTATAGGGGAAAATCTCAGAAAGAGTATAAGAAACTTTTGTCACCCTCAAGATACAATTACTACAAATCTAGGAAACTAGGAACGCCGCAAACCACCCATCCCCTCCTATCATATGGAAAAACTCATATAATCACCCTAGCCTAGAAGCATATTGAAACTAGGGTAATCCAATATTTGTGGATACAATGAAAAATCATACTCGTTCCAAAATGAAAAGGTCCCTAGTTATTTCTTACCATCCATGGAAAATCACATACTGCAGTTTCTAAACCTAGGAAACCTAATGAGGAAAGCCTCCCTAACATTCCTGCATAATTCCCTTACCATAAAGGCTAGGTCATAATATCCAAGAAAACAACAACTTAAATGGATTCCTTCAAGGCATGGTCTATTCTAGTTAGGAATTGTTATAAAACTTTCTATAGTAGTTTTCATGCATAACTTTTGTCTGACAAGAAGAAGGGGATGGTTGGAAAAATGTTCCAGCTAGGTGTGGAACAAAATTAATCAACTAGATGACTCAAAGAATATTTGATGGACCTCCTTCCACCCTTATATCATGGCTAAAAGTACTCAAAATAGATCAACCACCTAAAAATTAAACATCATAAGTACCTCCCAAAGGTGGTATTGACCACCAAAAGAATGAAGAAACATAAGAGGAGGAATCATATCCTTCTCCATCAAAAGACCTAACCTAATTAAATATTTCTCTCCAACATCTATATCAGGGACACCACCCCACCAAATGGAATCTTCATCAGATGATTAGCTCATATTTTTTTCTTTTAATGTGACAAACATAGTATACCCCTTCTCTAATGATGAGTATGCCCTCGAATATGATTTTCCAGTACATAACCAGGGAACAGAATGCCGCAAGCCCTGAAAATGAGGATACAAGGGACATTGAAGAGGTGGTTTGACCCAATATTCTGATCATATCCCCATTGAGAACTTATATGGAGATGAAACTCATGGTCAAGTACTTCAATTGAGACAAATGAGAGAAGGAGGTGCCCTAGAGTTTTCCCTCAGTCAACCATATCGGATTATCTTTCATGAACGATGAGTATGGGTTCAATCCAATCAACCTAAAAAATATGAATGGTTGACATGACAAACATCGATGGTATCATAAATCCCCATGACATCTGCATAATCCCCATACCCATCAAAATTCAATTCCTTAGGTTCTAAATTTCATGTCTGAGATCAACTCCATATCAGAAGGATCTGAAATTTTTCCAAAAACTATGACATTCTGAAACAAATGCCTATGGTCCTAGACAAGATCTCAATCCTCGATGCACACCATCATTAAAAATTACCAAGGGAGAAACATGGTAATGTCCCCTAGCGACCACAAAATATTGATAAATAATTCATTATGGATGATTTTAATAAAATAGAGACTATTTATTCAAAAGTTCTTGTCCCAATACTACTAACTAGTAAAAATATATAATAGACGATTCAAGGACATATCTAGACCCTATATATTAAAATAATACTCTATATTGTCAATATAAAAAGGGAATTAATTGATAATAGATATGGAATAAAAATAATTTAAGTTCTAATCCACATATATTTTGGATATTGTTAAGGGGACCTATCTCCCACAATGATGAGCATTAAAGGGTATGATAAACTTGAGAAAAGTCCCTTCAAGAAGATCAATCATGAATCCTAGTTCGGGGAACTCATATCTGATATGAAGTACATGGTTATTCACCAATGCACCTCATATAATATCCTTATCATAAGGCATTGTCTCCACAGCCCCTTGGTGGAACTTTCAACATTCCATCAGTGACTCATGTATCCCAATTATCGAAATGGTGGAATAATACAAGCTGACAATTTCCCCTAATATTCTTACCAACCCAGAAATACATAAGCATTTTTCACTAATAATGTTTTAAATAAACCAATGGAGTATGATTATAAAAATTGTGATTCTCCCAAGGGCTTAGGAACCTTCATTATGAATCCCTCGAGTAGAATGGATAGTGACTATGTGCTCCCCATAAATATGGTCAAAGTAGTACATTTAATCCTAGTGGTCTAAACCCCTCTCGTCCTCATTAACATGGTAAATTTCAATCTGCTCCGGCTTCTCTCTAAAATTAATCATATAGAAACGGATTATAATGTCTATTACAATTTCCACCCTCACCTTGAAAGATATGGGGAGTCCCCTATATTTAGAGATTAATATGAAAATTCCTCTAAAGAATCATAATTGGAGGAACACGATGATGATATCTTGAATTCCCCTCCATATTTCAAGAAAGGCACCTCCACCACTATATATTAGCGCAAAAAAATAAAATTGGGAACTAAATAAGTAAAACATTCTACTCTGATTAGTGAATTCATTCCCCTCAAAGTGAAAGAGATTCACACTACATTTATAAAGTAGAACTGATATGTGGTCATCGAGAACTATACAGAAATTCCTGGACCGAATCTAGATGTAACTATGCAGCATCACAAACTTTTCAAGGAGCATCAATTCTTCAAATAGTTATCCATGAGGATCCACCCATCTCATTCTACCAATGCCGAGGTCGAAGTTGACAAGTTGAATAATGCTAAAATTTTCCAAGAAGTGAAATACCCATGATTTCATTCCAACATCGTACCCCACATTTAAAAGAATGAGTATATTATGGTCAACATTGATTTCAGATACCATAATTAGCATTTCCAGATAGTCGATTTCCCATTACCGATCACAGAAGTCTTGATTGGTGAAACTACTAAATTTCCAACCCTTTCCCTTATGGATGGGTAATCAGGTTAAAATAATATCAAAATGGCCCCTGATGTGGAAGAATATACTGCCTATAGAGTGCATCAAGGGATCTCCTAGTATTAGGTTATTCCCTTTGGTTTAAAGAATGTTGTTACAATATATCAATGTGAAATGCATCACATCATTAAACCATTCCAGGGATGTATAACTAAGTGTTATATCAATGACATGGTTTTTAAATCCCAAATTATTTTTGTTTAATTCATGAATCTCTGAACAAACTTCGACAAACTATGTGATTTGAGGTTCATCTAGATAAGACTTGAGTTCTTTTCTAAATATCACCCCCCCCATAAATATCAAATAACCTAATGGAATCCATGGGAACCTCACCTACAATCAACGATTAAAAGATAACCTATATAGAAAATTCATCCCCTTTATTATGATAATGAATAAGGGAGTCAACTATCAAACAGGTTGATGAATATAAAAAATACTTCTAATGTTTTAAGCGTCAATAATGGTACACACCGGTTTATATACCTCTCATATAAGGAAGTTCACTAATCTAATATGTGTCCACCATGTTGTTCTCACTGGGTACCCTACTCACAAAAAACGTGTTATTCAGTAAGTGAGTATAGTCTCTAATACCTCAGATGGACAATTCTAGGTACTAAGACTAGGTATTTTTATGGCGATAAAAAATCCCACGCACTCCTCTTTACAGTGAAAATGATGATTCATCACATGTAGCACCACAATGTCCACTAGGTCTCTCGTATTGATCTCTTCATGTATATATATGGTCTTTCTATGTTTACTAGATTCTTGTATTGATGGGAGGCCATTCTGTGGTAATATAAATTTACATTAATGTATCATAATTCTATGAAAGGGTATTCCCTGGAATATTTCATCATAGTACATCCTACCATAGAAAATACTTTAGAGGACATTGAGCTTCCAAATGTGGTGTTCTTATATGCCCATGACTCTCCCCATAAATGGGAGATATATATTATGGTGATCTCAAGATCCCTTCCATCATAAGGAAGGAAAACCTAAATCTTAATTTTGTTATTCCATGGATTGTATTTGTCTCCCCAGATGAAATAGTTTTTCCACACTCTTTCCCACTATTTGAAGGATTCATAAATAATGAGAAAGAACAGGTAGTGCTCATCACTAGATTGAAAGTTGACCTATATCGGCACATGGCCTACTTGAATATCAAAGGGGTCCTGGAAGTGTTAATAAAGAAAATCAATTAATAATATGCCATTAAAAGTAGGAACTCACCCCTCTCTTTTTCATTGTTTGGGGGTTTATGTTAGAATTTTCTTTTTATCCATCATTTCATCATGATCCCCATTCATATAATACCAACATCAATGTACTAGATAATAAAGACACTATATTGGTTTACTCTTATTAAGTTGAATATATTTTATGTATCACACAATGAAAAATGGTCTCATCGATATTCATATGTTATATGGAAGAAATAAATCAGGTCCCCACCACCCAGAGCATGATGATCCAATTACCACCATTGGATAGATGGATCCCATAACTTGATAGGTATAAAATATGAATCTCCCAATAGATCATGATGGAAGGGAACATCTTCCACATCAGGTAGAAAATTTCACTCTATAAGATGGTATAAGTGGGAAAACATCCTTTAAATTCAGGCATTTATGTATAACATGAATTTTGGATGGAGACATTCCCACCATAATTGAATATTGCCATAAAATATCTTGTAGTGCTTATTAGTCTGTGACTAGGACCTTCTTTCAAATCAAGAGGATGAGATATTACTAGAATCCCATTACACAAGACTGTGAGGAATTGACCATGAAATTTCATGACTTTCTGATCCATGAAAACAACGTCAATTATCCCTTGTTATTGCTAAATATAGGTAAATATTTTCAGTTTTTTTTAGGAATGGATGTTTTGGGCCCATATCTCCAGTCCACAGCTAATCAGTTGATGTACATCCTTACATCTACTAGCTTCTTTTCCAAATGAGATGACACAATACCCATCAAGGAATTAAGGATGAATAATATTGTCAACAACATGAAGTAAAATATCATCATTGGGTTCACATCCCCTCACACATTATAGAAATATAGTGGCACCAACTTCTATTCTATAGAATTTAAGAGACTATAGTAGGATTAAATATTAATTCAAGTAAAAGATCTCTATATCTTGAAGAGAAAATTGGATAGATAAAATCCTTTAACATGTCACCATAGAATATACTATGTATGATACTGAAAAAGGATAAGATGTTTGGATTGGAAAAACTACTCTATACATTATGGGCCTACCATATCACCATGTGTACTACTACACAGGAAACACCATACTCATTGGTGTACAAGACTGAAGAACTGTTACCCATATATTTCTTCTTTCCTTCACTCCAAATAACATTTTTTTGTATAGATATCAGATTATGAACATTTGAAAAAGTGAGTAGATGAATTTGAATAGAGAGAATATAATAGATTTTTCCAAACTGTAAAACGTGGAGGTCCATCATAATCGGATCACAAAATCATGTAGTAGAAATTTTCACCTTGGTTCATTCCTCTAAAATGATTTCGTGATATACCTCAGTGCCCCAATGACACTGGGAAGGAAGCCCCCAAAACTAGAAACCAATTCGGTAGAGACTTATGTCATACATAAGGTTTATCGTAATGGATCCTATTCATTGGACTCCATAGATTGGGGCATGTCACAACATCCACCATTGTGAGATTTATATAGAACAAAATTTCAAAGATATCATCCTTTTCAAATCTACATAAATGTAATCCCCACAATTCAACTTGACCACATGATGATAAACTGTATAGATTTCATCCTAGCTGCATGACATCAAACTACTCAGCTACCTAAGAACTATGTTTTTTGTTATTAATACAATAACAGGATATGTACTGGCGTTTGAGAATCTATTCATAGGTCCAACCATAGTATTACATTCCTTTCACATTGGTATATCCTGTGTCCCTACTTCATGACACTAAACTACCAAAAAATGTCCTTACCAAAAGACAACAAACCACAAGAGAAATTTTTTATACCATTGGAATTTAAACCACAAGTAAATTTTACTTAATGAATTATTTAAAACATCATGGATCAAATAGATCCTTTTTTCTTCACATTAAGTGATCTATGTCCATAAAAATTGTCACAAGCGACACAGATCTATAATATTCATCATCATTCACATCGATTCATAATCTTCTTTACCACATGCCATTAATCTACTCGGAGTTCTAAAAACTAAATATGGATTTGTTTTCATTTCCAATGAGATACATAGGGATTACTCAATCATATATCTTGTTCTAGTAGCCATTTAATTCAAAACTCACATGTCTTACTCTTATGTTCCTCTACATGGTAAATAGAACCCTTGTTGTTCCTTGTTTCTCACACCAATAGTAGCTCATGTGTGCCTATGACACTCAATATTGGTATCCATACAAAAATAAGGAATAAAAACATTATATTGGACCATGTTGTTCTTTCATGAAATATTATTAAATGAAAACTATTATTTTTCATTGCTTGAAATTAAACTGCACAGTTAATGTCCATTATAAAACATGAAGCTGCATACTCATGTGGACCTCTCATAAGAATACCACTATAATTTGTGATTGTATTATATCACACCTCTAGAAATATTATCCCTCACCATTTTGGGTAGTCCCCATCCTTGCTGGATGATGTTAAATTTCACGGGTCATTAAAAACTATGTATGGATTGAGTCTTATTTTTATAAGATATCCAATGACATAAGGATTTCCATCCATGCGCCCAGCCCCAATATCAACAATTTTCCATATCAGTCAATAATTTTTTTTATTACAAGAAGTTAAATAGAATGGTTAGTTAAGAACTACATGTGGCTTAAATCCTATCATCATAGGAAATGTAGTGATGTCTAGGTCTTCAATCATAGTCCCAACTATAATAATTAACAATAATAATTCCTACCTCTGTATATAGGCCATACCCACATAGATTATTTCACATTTAAAAACTATATATTAATTTACTTGTTCCCAAATAGGATATGTAGGGATAGTTGAATTCCCAAATCATGTCCTAGTCATAGAAAATAAAATATAAATATGCCAACCTCTATGCGTAAGGGTCAGACCTACGAAGGAAACTTCATTAAAAACTATATGTTTCTTGATTTCTATCACTATCAGATATGTACTGACACCCATAATTCCATCTATTTAGCAAACCATAATACCATCATTTCACATCAGGGGATCCACGTACACACTACATGACATTAAACAACATAGATCATCAGAACTACATGTGATTTGATTATAATTTTCATGAGGTAGATAGTGACACCCAATCATTCACCCATGGGGCCAACCGAAATATTTCCATTAATTCCCATGAATTCCTACATCCTCTACAAATGAAAATAAACTACACTAATTTACATCCTTAAAGCATAATGTTATACTTTAAGAAAAAGTCTTGGTATCATGAAGTTAAAACTGCACACCAAAAAAGTATTTACCACATGAAAATAATCATTATGGAAAATTTTTATACTAGATGACATTACAATACATGGAATTAATCCCCAATACATGAAGATAAAATACATGGAATATCACCTATATTCATTCCTTATTAAATGAGTATAAGATTCTTTCCTTGATCAAACATAGTATGGGGTGCTTCATCCATTATTTAAAATCCCCTATATACATGTACCACACATTATGAATTGAGTACCTCAGGTTTTCTAAAGATATTAAATCCCTTGGAATAAAAATAGATCTCTCAATTCAGAAATCTTATAGATGAATAAAGTGATTGAAACTCACCAACTGCTGACATCTTGGCCTAATATAAAGGTCCTTCAAATCCCAGTGAGCCTAAAGTCACTAAGGTAGAACCCATCACCTTAGAGTAGTTTTTACCTCTCCTTGTGTGACTATCCCATATCATTATTCATGACCTATGAACTTAATTCCATGATCTTCAACATTTCCATTTCCACTAAAAAGGATTCTTGAGTGCTCTTATCCTTGATTATCCTAATAAGTCTATTGAGTAACATCTCCCAAATTATGTTTATCTACGACATGTCTCTAAACAACTCACACATTGGTCAAATATTTAAAACCTTAAACTCTATCCTATAATGTCTCAAATTACAAGAACCTAATATTCTAGTGACGGAGACAAAAATACATGGTAGGATGAGACCCTGCAGAATGAGAACTAAAGAAAAGTAAAATCTTTTCTCACTAAGCACTTCATCTACATAGTTTGGGAAAAGAATTAAGGAACAAATAATAAGTCATAAATATCATATAGTCCACATTGTGTCCAAAATAAAATGAAATATTTTTTCTCTATAATCCCTAGTTTATGAAAATATTCTAGAAATGGCCTTTCACATTTCCTTTCTGTAAGAATATGTTCTCTATGGGGTGACACAACATTTAGGGTGCTCAAAACATTCGTGGTTATTAAATTTTTCACACAAAAAGACATCAATATTGAGGTGCCTCATTTCATCGTAAACCTTCCATGGAAAATGTAAAAGATATCCACCTTCAATGTACCCTTTCTTTGAATATTAATTTTTTCCAATGGATAATTTATTTTAACTATGTCCATTAAAAAATTGATTCATTCATGAAAAAAGGAAATTCAAATCCTTATGAGCACTAAAATCATCGTTGTAGCACCCATCACCGTAGTGTATCTGAACTACTCATGGTATGAAATTTACCTATCATTGTCCATATATGATCACTTTGGACCATGATTTACAATCCCCATATTAGACTATTCCAGGTGATCTGACATCCGTGATGTTGCATAACCATATTTTGTTCACCTTCTCAAGGGAGGAACGATACAATTCATTCCTAAATAATTGATGGCACTCAACTCATGATTTGAGAAAATAGGATGTCAGATTGGGATTTATAAAATAAGAATTGGATTCAAAAGGGTTCTATAAAGATTATTGGATTTCCTTTTTACAAACCAAACTTCATCATCAGCATGTTTGAGTCATCAAAAATCTTACAAATCCCTCATAAATAAGTAGTGACCAGAATTTATTGGCCATCATATAAATCTAAAGGTGCATTTACCCACAAAAAAATGCATATCCACTTGTAAGAGTGGATCTTCAATCCTTGTGAGCCCTGATGACTCTATAGTGGAATTAGAAAACTTAATGTGTTATGGGACATACCTAGTATGTCTACTCCATCCTACATCCACAGTCTCAGGATTTTGGGTAATGATTTATCCCACCCAGATTCCAAATATCAAGGTGGGCCTAGTATCCCTAGTATTTATCCCTCAACAAATTTTTATTCCATTAGTATTCCATGAACCATTGAAAGTAGCGGAGTTCATCTTTTATTTTCCATACTATAAACGAATTCAGGATTCAACCCACCAACATATGAAATCTCTTCCTTGTATGAATGGAACTCCAATCACTGTGAGCCCTAGAAACACCACGACAGAACCCAACAACTCATTGTGTTTTAGGTCATTCCAAGAATGTGTACAATATATTCCATTGTGTTTTATATATAGTCCCAGATTAGAGACCCTAAACTACAACACACCAATGGTCTAACCTCAAAGACCCTAAATGGAAACACACCGAAGGTACATGCTCAATGATCATAAACTACAACACAACAAAGGTCCAATCTCAATTACCTTAAACTAAAACACACTAAATGTATAAGATTAATGTCCCTAAACTATAGCACACCAATAGTCCAATATCAAAGAAAATAAACTAAATCACACAAAGGTCCAATATCAAAGACCCTAAATGCATACAAAGGTCTAAGATAACATACCATAATCTACTTCATGGAATCTACGTAGATTGAAAATATTTATAAATCCCACTACATGGATTTAGCACATTATATATGCTATATTACAACCTATCACATTCTGAATAAGATAGATCACTCTACCTCCATGACATCTATCCACCCTAGGGAATCCTTCTGAATATCAAGAGATCTCAAGATGACTATACTAAATTTTCAGTAATGAGTCATGTCTTGGTGGGAATTCATTAGTACTCTGAAAATGCAATCTATTATGATTAAAAATTAATATTCACAAATTTGGGTTTACTTGATGTAATGAGAAGGATATATAGTGTTGTAAATTATCATAATATTGGATAAGTGAAATAAAATCCAAATAATCAATGAATGAAAATTGGATAGTGGTATAAAATATTCAGAGGATTCATCCATTCACTATATATAAATAAGAGAAGAATCTCCAAATCTGGGAAACTCTCTGAATTATCATAAAAATTAGGGGGGATTATAAAATTCAAATTATGATAAAAGTTGATCAGCTATGATGGTAATATTATCAATAGTATGGTGAGTAGATTGAATTGAATGGTGGAGTGCCACTCTCCCTTCCTCTTAGGATTTTTACCTAGGATGGTGTGTCAAAAACAATATAGTCAAATTTTTAAACCTTTTATATGAAGTGTTCAATATGTATGATTTTTTTGAAATATTAGATCCCATATGGGTAATAATCTCTTAAATCTCCAAATATTAATAGTCCAAGAATCAATCTTGGATTTTAGTTCATATATCGATTGACAACCTTGATCCAATGCCATTAAAATCTATATCATTTTCCTACCAAGGGGAGACACATCTGTATGTCATAAAAATCCATATAACTCATGGCCAAACCTTGTTGGGTTAGTATGACCTACTGAATAATTTCATACATAAGATTTTGGATAAAGCCACTTTCCCTAATGACATGAAATTACTATTGAAGGCATTTCCCTTTATTGTGGAATACATCCAAGGCCATCTCAGTGATCATTCCATTAATCTGTTTCTCTAACATCCTATTTTTCACCTCATCCTTGGCAACTATTGAGGTAGGCATGACATGAGGATTCCTAATCTGTTGAACCAATACAAAAATAGGAAAATAATACCCATATTCACTTATATCAATTGGATTATTACTTGATTCTTATGTTGAAATATTTAATTCATCAACATGTTCTATTTCACCATAAGAATAGTAATCGGATGAACAAGGTTGATTTCTGGACATCTCACCTAGATCATCAATCAATTCCATCAATGCCTCTATCAATGGGGTTGGTGAAGAAAAAGTCTTGTCCACATTACAAACCAACTTGTTTATCACACCACCTAGAAAAGTTTATACCCAACATTGGGAACAATCCTTGATGTGGAATGGGGAAGAAGCATCAGCTTGTGGAAGCACGATCTCATATATAGTACCATCATGTGTCAGCATCTTCCTAAATTTGCCAATAACCCCCGAGATGTTTCTCCCATTGAACACCAACCTAATAAAGAGGGATGATCCTTTGAATATATCCAAATTATTGAATAATCTATAAGGGGAAAGAGATAGTGGGTGGGTGAGAGACCCATTACGGAATGATAGTTGATGGATAAGTCCACCATATATCCCTCTATATATGGGTTTAACTTTAGAATAAAAAGAATTTCCCAAAAAATAATCATCTCTCAATACATAGATTCGTGATCACAATAATTGATCATGATGGAATTTACATTCCTCGGATTCGTTCCCCTGTCCCCATGGTTGGTCCTCTAGAGATGGAAATTTCATTTTGACCTCCAAATGAGCACTAGAAAATTCACAAAGGATGGAATACCTGAATATGGGTATTATATTCCCCACAAAAGGAAAATGAAGATAAAGGTGTCTAAGACGAATGTATTGTGTTGAACTATAAAAGGCTCATGATTAGCTGACCATTATAAGGTCACAAAAATACTAGACAGACAACGCATAACATTATTATAGATCCCATAGAACACCATTTTAAAAGACATATTTCTCTTCTCAAGGTTCCCTAAACAACTAGTGGTCATGCAATGGTGGATGAAAAATCTCCCCTAGGTCACATGGTTTTTCTGAAAAAAACACCTAACAATCCAACATGGAAATCCATTTAAAATAAAAATGGAAAATATAAAAGCGATGTCTTCTAGAAGTCGTTGACATAATGTGACTCATTAAAAATGGGAAGGGTGGTTTTCCTTTATAAAATTTGAGCAATCTCACATGATTTGAGAAAAATATTTACAATTAAAAATAGAGATAATAAGGGAGGTGTTGGGAGCACGTTTTCTCACTAAACGTCATAAACGAACCCCTAATGACTTTCAAGACATCATGAAACTATAGTTAAATTCTTGCCTCATGTAACGTCCTGATTCTGGAATCCACAACAAGGCACCCGTACCCGGTTGGTCGCATGACCTCAAGATCATTTCCCCTAATTCCAGAGGCTTCCTACTAGTAGCAAGGGCCTTGGGTGTGATAGTGGGTAAAATATTCCCTCATTAGTAAAGTAACATAGCGGAAGGGAAAAACATATAACAATAATGTAAGTAGTAATAATCCATACAAAAGTAAATAGAAGATGACTGAATAAATAATATACTGGAGTGTACATATTTAAAAATGATACATGGTACATATGACCAGGAAAATAGCCAATCACATCACAATGGTGGAATACAGAACAGTAAAAAGCCAAGTAAAAAAGAAAACTGGTAAACATCTCCTCATAATCACAAGCCTCAGCATGGTCCCATGTTTTCAGCTCCACATCATATCATGTACATAGAGTAGAAGGGAATTTCCATTATCTACACGTGCAGCAATAAAATCTATGTGGGCCTAAAATCATAGCCCAAATAGGGTGTGAGATTAAATCCCCAAAGGCAATCACCCTATGATCTATACCTAATAGTCAGTGAATATATGGAAGATAATAAACAAAATAAAGCAGTAAACAAGGAATTACTCAGCAGTAACCTTTCCTATAGTTTCAATGAAATAAGTTCCATACAATAAAAATAAAAAAACCAGGGAACCCACTAGGTAGTTCTCTCAGCCAAACCCCTCTGGTTCAATCAAAACAAGGATACTATAGACACTCTCATAGAAATCTATCTCAGTCAATTACCCTTATAGTACAATGTTTTTAAGAAAAAGACTCTCTGAGGAAGCTCACATAGTGAATTCCCCATATAGTCTAAGGTATTCAAGGACTCTCTGAGGAAGCACACACGGTCAATTCCCCTCATATTCCCAAGGTCAAAGATTCTCTGAAGAAGCTCACACGTCAATTCCCCTTATAGTCTAAGGTCATCCAGTTCTTTCTAAGGAAGTGCACTCTGTTAATTCCCCTCATATCCCCAAGTCTTCAATGTCTCTCAGAGGATGCTCTACCATTAAATTCCACTTCTTGTATAATTTAGTTCAAAGACACTCTATGGAGCTCACTCGGTCAATCGCCTTATAGTCTTAAGTGCTCAAAGACTCTCTGAGGAAGCTATCTCGGTCAAATCCACTTATAGTGTTTTAAAACAGGTTCTCAAAGCCCTGTGTAAGTGAACACACATTGAAATGCAACATGGTCAAAGTAAAATTCAAGAACTGCTTGGATAAACAGTCTACATCATCTCAAGCATGTTAGATAAAATAATCACTCCATCCAATAGTACTTGGCATGGGAAACATCAAGGAAGCCTAACGGGTAAACATGACCAAATGGCCTTAAACAGTACAAGAATGGGAAAACACATCCAAGGCATAGAAAAAAACACAATTCGCATCCAATTATCCTCTATTTAAACACACCAGCATAGCAAGAAATTAACATGGGTAAAACGGTAAATGAAAAATACCTCGTTCAGGGGTATTGGGAAAAATTGCACATAATACAAAATCACTTTCAACGAAAAGGCACAAACCACCTACCTCGTAATTGTGAGATCTATATACTCTGGATTTGGCTATCGGATTTACCTAAGATGAGATATATCTATAAAAACATCTAAGACATTCAACCCACGATATCACTCAAGAGAGGAGAAATCATAAGATAGTTCTCTACGAGAAGATAGAACTCACCGATGCGATTCAAAATCAACCAACAATGATTGATTCATAGAAATGATGAACGCTCGGGGGATCATCAATGTTTTGTGGTCGTACGATGCTCTTGGGTGAAGAATTATAAGAAGAACACATTTCTGCCGATAAGATGAGACCCTAGTCTGTTTAATGAAAAAAACAAAATACACGGTGACTGCTTTTTAGGTACACGGCGTGTTCTACCCTTTTCATTACTCTACTTTATATGGCCTCTAGGTCACCCCCACATGGCCGTGTTCATGGCCACTACACGACCAACACACGGTTTCCTGCAGTAATAGAGTACACGATGTGTACTCATAAAGTACATGGCATGTACACCACAAATTTCCATAAAACCCTTTTTTTTCTCAAAAACGACCATAAAAAGAAAACATACTTGAAAAAAAGATCCAGGTTCTTAAAAACTTCTCCATTTAAAGAAATTTGTCCTATATTTTTCCTACCAAGGTGGAATAGAAGAAGAATCCCTAAAAAGATCTGGCCACTCTGCTCGTACATCTGCCTCCCTCTCCTAAGTCTCGTCTTGTACTTGCCCGTGCTACCATAGCAGTCATACCAGAGGAACATACATTCCACCGAGAACCTTCGTACATCGATAAACGATCCTGATATGATGCTCCTCAAATGATGTGGTCCACTTCCAACTCAACCTCCTCAGGTAGAAAGACATGAAATGTGTCTGAAAAGTAACGTCAAAGCTGAGAAACATGGAAGACGTCGTGTGTATCCCGATACTTCTAAGGTAACTGAAAATGATAGGAAACTAGACCAAATCTATCAAATACCTCAAATGGCCCAACGTACCTCAGTGAAAGCTTAAATTGTCTCTTAATCCTTCTATGTCCCAACCTCTGTGTGACATGTAGAAAAACATGATCCCCAACCTCAAACTCCAGAGGTCGTCTCCACTGATCAGCATAAGAAATATAACGATACAATGTAGAAGTGATCCTCTTCTAAATCAACTCTATCTGTTCTGAGGACTCCTAAACAAGATGAGGTCCCATCAAAGCTACCTCTCCTGACTCCATCCAACCTAATGATTATCGGCATGGCCTACCATACAAATCCTCATAAGGTTCCATCTAAATAGTCGAATGAAAATTATTTTTATAGAAAAACTACACAATAGGTATATAATTCTCCAATTAACCTGCAAAATCTAGGATGCATTCATGAAGCATGTACACATGAACCTGAATCATACGCTCAGGCTAGACATAGGTCTAGGGATGGTATGTTGTACTCAAAAGTAACTATGTAACCAAATCCTTTTGAAGCCCATACCAGACCCGAGAAGTAAAATGTGTATCTATGTTTGAATCAATGGAGTGTGTTAATCCTTGTAATCACAAAATATCTTTGATGTACAACCATCTCGTCTCATCCACACTGAAGCTATCCTTGATCGGTAAGAATTGAGCAACATTTGTGAGTCTATAAATGACAACCCAAACAACATAATTACCTCGAGGAAACCTCGGTAAACCTATCAAGAAATCCAACGCAACATCATTTCACTTCCACTCAGGAATGATAAACTGCTGCAAAAGCCATGCTGGTCGCTGATGCTCCACCTTCACCTACAGACAGGTGGAAAACATCACGAAAAAACCGGCAACAACTTGCTTCATATGTGGTGACCAATACTGACAGTGTATATCATGATACATCTGGGTGACACCAGGATAAACTGTCTAAATTAGAAATGAATGTCTCACATCAGCTCCTCACATATGTCTATTGGAAAACATATGTTCCCATAAAAATGAACGTTCCCCTCCTCTCTTATGGTCTATCTTAGAATAGTGTCCTCTATTGACTTGCTTTCCCATAGGACTAGAGATTCTGAATCTGATAGCTAAATCATTCTCACTCGATCAAGAAGAATAGAGGTAACAGATACAGAAGAAGGAAACGTCTCCCCCTTCCTATTGTGCACCTCCAAATGAATCTCATAGAATAGATCCATAAGCTTGCACTCATTGATGGCCTCTTGAACTGCATGTATCTGAGTCCTCCTGCTCAACGCATCAGCCACTATGTTGCCTTTCCCTGGCTTATAGGAAAGCTCAAATCAAAGGATTTATGGTACTCAACCCACCATTGTTGTCTCAAACTTAGATCACGCAGAGTGAATATGTAAATGAGACTCTTGTGGTTGGTGAAAACCCCAAAATAATCTCCCAGAAGATAATATATCTAATAATGAAAGTCATGTACAACTGCAGCCTTCTCGAGATCATGTGTCAGCTAATTCCACTCATGTGGCTTCAACTATCGAGACCCGTACACAACAACTCCTTCTCCCTGCATAAGCACTGCTCTCAGACTGCTACCTGAAGCATCATAGTACACAATATAGCTCTTTCTTGGCTCTGTAAAGACTAGTATCAATGCAGGAGTCCACCTCTCTTTCAACTTCTGAATGGCTGAATAACATGAATCTGACCACAAGAACTTTGTACCCTTCTTAGCCAGAACCATCAGTGGTGCTGCTAATCATGAAATGTCCTATATGAATTGCCTATAGTATCTAGATATCCCTAGAAAAAATTGTACCTCATTGATGTTCTTCAGCTTATCCCAGGAAACTTCTTCTCTCACTTTCTCTAGGTCTACTGATACTCCTATATCCAAGATAAAATTACAAAAGAATGGAATTTGGTCCATCCAAAAGTGGCATTTAGGGAGCTTATCATATAACTGATTCTCTCTCAGTGTACATAATATAATATCAAGATGTGTGGCATGGTTGAGTCGAGTGTTATATTACACCAAGATATATTCCACAAATACCACCATGAATGAATCCATGTATGGATGGAACACTCATTTCATCTTTGACATGAAAACTGAAGGTGCGTTTGTGAAACTGAACGGCATACCCACATAATCGTATAGACCATACATACTCCAGAAGGTTGTGAGAGGTATATCAGATGATCTAATGCACAACTGATGATAACCATATCTCAAGTCAATCTTCGATAACACTCGGGCTCCTCAAGGTTGATCATAGTGATCATCAATCCTAGGTAAGGGATATTGGTTCTTGACCATCAAACGGTTCATCTTATGACAATCCACACAAAGCCTGAGGGTACCATCTTCCATCTTCGCAAACAAAACAGGAAAATCCCAAGGAGAAGTACTAGGTCGGATGATAACTTCTATCTAAAACTCTTCCTACTGCTTCTTGAGATCATGTATCTCAGGTGTAGCCATCCTGTATGGAGGAATGGACACCAGTTCCACACCTAGAATGAGCTCAATAGAAAATTTTACCTCACACTCTGAAGTCAAACTTGAAATACCTTCTGAAAAAATATCTCTGAAAGGATCCCCCACTGGATGAAATTCCATCTGATAATTCCCCTGATAATCCAGATAATGACTAGCAGTATGCAATATAACTCCTCTCAACCCATGATTCTCAGGTCCCGCTCTTCTCGCTTGGACATCCCACTCACCCTTATGAAGAAAATATCTTCCCAATATTGATGTGAAACTCACCCTATGATGATAGTAATCGACGACTTCCTAGAAGGGAACTAACCAGTCCATTTGGACAATGACAACATAGCCCGTCATCTCTAGGGTATAGATGTCCTATAAAAAGTGACACCCACCATCTTATAGAGGGAACTCATTGCACTGACGTACAATCGACATTATAGTCCCCAACAGAGTGTCTAGTGTCATGATGTCATCATAAGAAATGATGCAGAGCCCAAGGCTCTCCACAACCACAATGGACATAAAGCTATGAGAAGCCCCTGTATCGAAAAGAGTAGAATCTAAAATTGAGGCTACTATGATCGTACCACAAACTGTAGAGGGTCTAGGATCCTGCTCATGCTGGGTCTAGTCCACTGAAAATGTTAGGCCTATACCACGACCCTGTGACCCTACCTGACCACTATGAGTTGATCCACCCTAATGTCAATAAAAACCGGGCGACTAGCTACCATGGCCACAACTTCCACCTCGGCCGGAATGGATGGAAGAACTCTAGTTCATAGACTGGTGATAAACTAGTGTTGCTGCTCCTGAATAAGGAGTCAGAGAAGAACCCATGTCACCAGCTGCTGGTGAGAACAACTAATAGAAACGTTGAAGATGACCCGTCTTGCCGCAAGATCGGCACTCCAATGGGTCCATCAGAAAATGTGGCCGCATATTCCTGCTCCTCTTGCACTGGTAACATATCACCTGGCTACCATAAGATGCTTCTCACCTACTCGGATCTCCTCGTGCAATCTCCCTATGGCGCTTCTTGCTATCAGCTGGTGGAGCGGTATCTCTCGATGCCGAACCACCCTGGCTCATAGCTCTAGAATCCCATAGATTACAATCAGTGATCTATGCCTAGTTGAATATGGAAGAGATAAAAGTCAACCTGAAGATATTCATCTGAAGTCGGATGTAGTGACTCATACCATCCTCAAAATTCCATGGATAAAACAACTCATCACCTCTTGGAATGGGCATAAAGAACTGTAACTATTTGAAGTGAGAGGAATACTCCATAACAGAAAGAGTACCCTACTCCATACGCATAAACACTTGAGATCGATTGGCCCTCAATGTCTCTGCGTAGAATGAATCTTATAAGTTTTGCTAAAACTTATCCCAATTCATATTCTTTTGGTGGCCCTCCTGTGAGATCACATCCCACCACCTCTTGGTGGAGCCATAAAGCATATAGGTAGTGAGAATCACCCTCATCTATAATGATACTTCTATATTATTGAAGATCATTAGCATGGCTTCTAGCCATGACTCTGGACCCTGGGTCCTCCTTCCCCTGTGAAAGTGAAAGGATGATTCTTATGAAAAACCTACCACAATTCTCCCATCGAAGGGGTAGGATGAGGTGCTCACTGGACATTCTACATCATCCATTGAAATCCCTCCCTGAACTTTGCATCATCACCTGTGTTAGGTATAATTTTGGGTACCAAGACTAGAACAATTGGAGGATCTGTCGGCTTTCCCTGATCATCCATGTCTGGTTTCTGGTCAACACCTTGCAACTGGGATAAAACCGGAGGACATCTCAGTTCCATGAATCTTCATCTTCAAGTTTTCACCTTAGATTATGATCATCATGTCCTAAAAACTATAAGTGTATGAAGGGAATATGATAATGAATCATTCATGTTTTAAAAAACAATACTACAGTGTGTGTATAATAACTACATGGCATGTACTTGAATTTTCTTACCCTGCCTGAGGACTTATACAAGACAAAGCAACACAACACCCGTTAGAAAAATGATACACGGCGTGTTTGTTCTAGAAATGGCGTGTACTAGCCGAGTTTCACTGACCCGTGTGGTTCGTGACAACAACAGATACTCAGCTGACACGACACGACGAGTTCCATACAAACACGTCATGTTCTAGAAAATATAACACTGACCAATTTTGTAAGTTACACGGCCTGATTCCATGATTATACTACAAAGCATGTTCACAACTGACAAGGCATGTATCACATAAGGGTTCTCCGTCCATGTTGTTAGTCACATAGGTGAACCCAAGGTCAACTCTACACGGCGTGCACAACTGGTACACGACGTGTTTCCACAAGAACTTCCCTATCTCGTGTCTCTGCCTACATGGCCTATGGAATGGTTAGAGACTACACGGCCGGTACATTAGGTACACGACATGTCCATAAGAAAAATGATTTCATCCCAAACTGAAGAAAACAAGGCATGTAGTAAAAAATACACTGCATTTCTTCTAGGTTTTTCCAGATAGTAAGCCTAAAAAACAACTACAGATACCAGAAAAACACTGAAACAAATACGAAAGTGCCAAATTAAGATCAGTGAGGGCCCATACTCCCAACAAATCAAATATTGGCATCTTATACATGTTACAAACATGGTAAAAAAGTCAATGGTCTTCCAAATTCTAGACAATTAGGGCCCATAACAACTCAAGAACCAATGTTTGGTGTTAATTCAAGCAAAAAATTACACAAAAAATTACCTATCAAACAACATGTATTTTTTATCATGGAAACAATCATAAAATCATGCATATCTGGAACAACACCTATCACAACAACATGCCATTTCTAATACTCTCTATAGGGCTTAGTGAGTATGTATGACTTGTGATTTCTAGAAAGTTCATATATGATGCATGAGATTCCATACCCTCATCTCATAAGTTTGAAACAAAAATAAAACCTCAATAATATCAACAATAACAACAAAAATCATGTGAATCACTCAAAGTGAAATCAAATAATCTATAATAATTGAAACATCATAAAAATAGCAATTAAACGAGGTAGATTGGCTTTTTTCAACACACAGGTTAGCTACTCCTAGGTACAGGGTAATACCATGTTCCAATTCCATCCTATTCCTGGCTATAGGCTCCAAAGAGTAACTCAGAAGAAAATAATCCCTCTAATAACTCTTTGTAACATCTCGGTTTTGGAAGCCTCCCAGGGAAGCCCCGTACCCGATTGGTAACATGGCCCCAAACACATTTCCCCTAACGTCAGAGGATGCCATATTGAAGCGAGGGAATTGGGTGTGATAGTTGGGAAACTATACCCTCTTTGGCAGAGTAACAAAGTGGAAGAGAAAAATAGATAACAATTATAGAAGCAGTAATAATCCATACAAAAGTAAACAGTGGAAGTATGAAGAAATAAACAGTTAGAGTGTACATATATAAAAATGATGCATGGTACATATTTCTAAGAAAACATCCAAACACATCACAATGTTGGGATACAGAACAATATAAATCCATGTACATAAGAAATCTAGTAAACAGATCCTCAGGATCACAAGCCTTAGCGTGGTCCCATGTTCTCCATCTCTATATCATATCAAGTACCTAAAGATGAAGGGCACTTGCCATTATCTATACATGCAGAAATATAATCGTTTTGGGACCAAAAGCATAGACCAAACATGTTGTGAGACTAAATACTAGTAGGCAATCACCACAATATATGTGCCTAATTGTCAGTGAATATATAGAAGTTAATAAAAAAAGAAAACAGTAAATAATGAAGTACTCAGTAGTAACTTGTCCTACATTTTCAATACAATCAGTTCCATACAACAACAATTGAAAAAGCAGGGAACCCTCTAGGTTGTTCTCTCATTCTATCCCATCTGGTTCAATCAAAACAATGATACTATATAGACTCACAGTGGAAGATCTCTCTGTCAATTCCCCTTATTGTCCCATGCGTTTTAAAAAAAGAATCTTGGAGGAAGCCTGCATGGTCAATTCCTCTTATATTCTATAGTAGTCAAGGACTATCTAAGAGAGCACCCATGGTCTATTACCCTCATAACCCCAAGGTCAAAGACTCTCTGACGAAGCTCACCCGTTAATTTCCATTATAGACTATAGTCCTTAAGGACTCTCCGAGGAAGTACACACGGTCAATTACACTCATATCCATGAGTGTTCAAACTCTCTCTGAGGAAGCTCCCTCAATCAATTCCTCTTATAGTCTAATATAGTTTAAAGAATATTTGAGTATGCACACTCAGTCAATCCCCTTATTTTCTAAGGTGCTCAAAGACTCTCTGAGGACGATCACTCAATCAAATCCCCTTATAGTCTCAAAAACCAGGTTCTCACGGGCCTTTGTATGTCAAAAAGAAGTGAAATAAAATATAGACAAATTAAACCTCAAGAACCACTTGAATAAATAGCCTATTGCAACTCAAGAATGTCAGATAAAATAATCACTCCATCCTATACTACTAGTCATGGGAAACATCAAGGAAGCCTAACGACTAAACAGGACCAAACAGACATAAACAGAACATGCATGCGAAAACACATCCAAGGAAAATAAAAAGAACTCTATTCACATCCAAATGGACACTATTTACACATACCAACATAAAAGACACTTAACAGGGGTGAAAAGATAAATGTACAATAACCCTTTCATGGGTATTGGGAAAAATTGCACATAATACTCAAAGACATTCAACGAAAAGGCACAAACCACCTACCTCAACATTGTGAGATTGATATACATTTGTTTCGTCCCTTGTATTGACCAAGAACATGGTAGGTCTACAAAAAATTCTATAAATTACATCCCACAATATGTCATGAGAGAAGAGAAATCATCAGATAGTGCACTAAGAGAAGATAGAACTCACTGATGTGATTCTAACATAACCAACATTGTTCAATTTGGAGGATAGACACTCTCTCGGGGGCTCTTCAAAGATCTGTGACCATACGACAAGCTTGGATGAAGAAGTCAAAGAACATGTTTTTATCGATAAGAAGTGGCCCTGGTCATTTTAATGAAAAAAAGCAAAATACACAGTGTGGAATTTTTAAGTACACTGTTTGTACTCAACTTTTTCCATACTCCACTTTAAGTGGCCTCCAAGTCACCCCCACAAGGCCGTGTTCAAGGCCACTACACGGCCAACTCATAGTTACCTATGGTAACTGATTACACAGCGTGAACTCATAAAGTACACGGTGTATACATAGATTTTTTTTTTGAAAAACCTCTTTTCTCAAAAACTATCAGAAAAGTAATACATTCCGGAAAAGAATATATGGGTTCTTACACCTTATCTCACAAAATCCTGTATGATTCTCATCCTCACCACATAAGGTGCCCTGGGTATACCCATGTGGCTTCATGATCCCCCTTCAACTCCCTAAGGATAAATAGTTGGAACTTTCCATAATGCTCAAATATCTTTATAGGACCCCTATTGGTCACATGACTCATCATTAAAAAATAGTGAAAATAACATTGAAATTACTCGTGTAATCATTCATTACCCTTGATCCTTTGTAAAAAATAAATTGAATAAAAGATATAGGAGGTAGAAGACTCTCGTGGTCCAGTAATGATATCTATGTTGTAAGGATGATCACATCACGGTCCTATGGGACTCTTGGAAAAGATACCCTAATCTCAAAGAGTCCCCTAAAAATCCACTCTTTCCATTTGAAATGTCCCAAGAAAGGCATCGATGATCTCATGATGGACAATCAATAGGCACGTTGATATCATGAAGGACCTTAGACATGTTAATATCAAAATATAGAAGTCCTCCAAGATAACCATGTGATCAAAAATGTCCCCATTATTTTGAAATAATTGAATAATAGATGCATTGAAAAGTGGGAATCACAGTCACTAAAAATAAGGTGACCCCCTTCAAGTGATCCCTAATAAAGGATTATAAAGATGCATTTTCCAAACCCCTTCATTGATTCCAACATGGATTCCTAAAAAATAAACTACAAAAACTAGTGACCAACCGGGATTTTGATTCCTATAAATGCCTCACCAAAACATGAAAAATTCACCACTACTAATCGTGACCAAGGGAAAAAATCTACTAATTTTTCACAACCACCAAAGCGAGTTTCCAAGGGAAAATGATATCTCAACCAAAAAATTTTCTATCGGTTAATATGATAGAGAATAGCTACATCACTCAAGTTCCACGCATAAAGAACTTCACATGATCATTCATTGATCATGAAAAGGACTTCTAGAAAGATATATGATGAACATACCACACATCTGATAGGTCATGATAGACTCAAAATAAATTTACACGAAATAAACAAATGTCATTGACAATTTTAGTAATAGAAAAAATACTAATGGTGTTATATGAAAATCCAAAACATATTCTTTGACCTTCATGAGATTTGCGATAGTCCTCCATGACATGGAACATCATGGGGATATGTCACCCAGATCTCTCAATCCTCCTTCAATATGCCACCCATGTTATGAAAATTCTTATAGGAATGTCATAGAAAGTCACACAATTTCCCCTGGGAATGTCTCTTCAGTCCCAAGAATCCCTCTTGGCCTATCACCCAATCCTCACCATGTCATTAATATATATCACCTCACTAATATAATTACACCATCACATGTTAGCTAAATCTCATGGATGTATCTATTCATGTCCACTACGACATCCTAATACCCTCATAGAAATTTATTCAAGACTAACGACAACCTTTATAAATGTTTTCCAGGTATCATGATGGCCACTAGGATTCTTATCCACGAAATGTAGCAACCCCTGAGATAAGTCATATTGACTCTCCAGACACCCTCCATATGTGTAGAGATAACTCTTTAGAATGAAACTGGTTAAATACACCTCGATAATGTGATACCATCTGGAGAAGTTAATCATGTAATATGATGAATTCTAGGATAGTACACCTATATCTTGATATCTCTTCTTGAAAATTAAAAATTGATACTATGACAACCTTTAGATATTCCAAAAATGTTATGCGATGTACTTTAGAAAAACCAACTGAATCATTTTATTATCTTCATATATTTTAGGAAGATACTCTCCTACATATTAGGGTAAGTGGATAATCGATGCATTTCAAGCATGAAAGGAGGTCACAAGGGAATCATCAGTGTGTAAGCCCTGACCAGTGACATAACGTGAAAAGTCCAAACATCTAGGGAAACCTCAATGTTATGTCCTGACCAAAGAAAACATGATGACTCTCATTCCTATCATATTAAATATATATAGTCCACCTAATAAAGGTTTTATATTTAAATGGATGGCATTATATGTAAGTCACTCACTCAATAGGTGGTGTTATTGATCATTTTCATCCCTTAATTCTCACACCCGGTATAGCTCATTTAATCTTATAGAGTTTCGAAAATCATATCATTCACATCAGGAGTCTGCACCAACCAGGGAAACATATGATTATATGTACATAATCAGTGGGATGAAACAATCAATTAATCACATGGGAAATAATCCTTGGGGCTAGTCCCAAGGGTTAAATTGAACTACAAGAACTCTAATTTCTATAATAATAAGGATATATAGGATTCCTTCCTAAGGCCGGAGAACAAATAAACACCCCTTTCAGTATAAGACCTTGTATGACTATTACATCCTAGCCATAAAGACCTAATAACTCCCATGATTTTGACATTTTACCTCATCCACATATAGATAAAAGAATAAACTGAAGTAAACTGACTCTAAATCCTCCCATTATTAGGATACCTAGGATTTCTCTACACGGCCTATGTTCCAAAATAAATATTCTCAGGGAGGCCCCAGGACAAAAGTCCCATACAATTAGAAAATTAAATAAACATCATTTTTAATACCTAGTTTCTCACATAGAGAATATATAACATTCTCTTAGGGAACTGTAATAATAATGTCATCTACCTCATATGTCTCCTTAGTGACAAGTGAAATCTATGTCTAAAAGACCCATAAAAATGATCTAAGAAAACAATTAATCTATCTATACTTTTGATACAATGTAAATCCTTCTATGGCTTAAACATGAACACCTTGTGTCCCAGAGAACCTATGTATGTTCTCTCTACATGATTTAAACCTACGCGGGTCTGATAAACTACAGAAGTTTTTATTCATGAAATAATCAGGAAACATAGGATGCCCCATTATTCCTCAATCCACTTCATAGAATACTAACATTCCCATTTCAAGGAAGCACATTATAAAGTAATTAGTAATATGGATTTTGAACATAAGTAACCCCCCCCATTTTTGGAAAATTATGGGGAACCTCTGATACATATAGATAGATTCACTAAATAGTCCCCAATCTTTTTCATCTAAAAAGTAATTAACCAATGATCATTTTTAGGGTAACTAGTCATATATCGATAATAGAAAGATATTCATGAACATATATTAAATCAAGAATAGGGTACTAGAGTCTGTAATAATTTCTTCAAAACGATTTAGATGAGCCTAGCCATCCATCCTCTCGACAAATGCAAGTACCCATGAGTCACTAATTTGGAACACAAAGCTGACCATATATGTTGTTAAAGAAGGTATTTACCTAGTAATGGATGAGGAAATCATTTGGAATTTTAAGAGAGAGATAAAATACTAATATGATGTTCATGATTGTGAAAAAAATTCCCCATAATCAAACTGTTAGATGAATTCTATCTATGCCTCAAATCGTGAAGAAATAATTTTTGTTAGGTGTATCTATAATTATTCCTAGATAATAATGATATTCCAAACATATCATGAATTTAAAATTTTAATTTCCAAATACGTTTAAAAATCATAAATTCCTTTATAAATATGAATGATTTAATCTGATGTTGAATATCTATTCAATCGGCAGTCAAACAACTATTAGTGATATACTTATCCCATTGAAATTGTCGACGAAATTATAGAAAATATAAAGAATAAAAATTTGATAGATGATTACTATAATATTGGTATTTCACTACATATTTAATCTTTTAATTTATTGTTCACAACATATTTTTTATTACAAATATTGTTTTAAATATCCATACGTCAGATCCTTAGATGTGGGGTTGTTAATAAATGGTATCTTCCTAACCATAATATTCATCTCAAATGTTTCGTAGAAAATGAATCATTCCTTACCAAATGTAATGTTATCCATCCTATCAATCACCTTAAATATAGTGATATCAATAGTGATTCACGTCTTCATTAAAATTTCTACAACAATTTTTAAAAAACACCAACATAATTACGTCCAAATGTATAGAGAAAATGAATATTGAAAAAACAACAATATTAAAATTTACATAGAGTAACATAAATTGTTAAAAATATGAAGGTGTTTGTGTGCATAAAAATAAAAGAGAAATCAAATGAAATTTTTGGATCAACATTCAAATTCACAACACCCATCACTCTACACAACATATTATTTCCTTACACAATATTTCACTTAAATGTCTAGGACAAATCACGGAAATAATCATTAATAGTGAACAAACTAAATGATAATATTTAATATTGAACCAATTCATTAGAAATATTTTTAGTATTAACATTTATCACATTACTGGTATCATAAAAATCTTCAATTAAGAAAATATTGAACACTAGAGTCATCATTTTTAAAATTTTATTTTCATTTGTTATTATATCACTCTGGATGAAGGTGTTAAGGATTTCAACAATTATAACATGTTACATTACTGCCATTAAAAATTGATCTATGTTTATATTAATTAGTTTTTTTCATTTCACTTATTTATTTTATTATTGTTTTTTATTCTCATGTCTTATCCTTGTAAAAATAATTTCTACCTTATTCTTTACTTTTTGTTTGGAATTAAATTATTCAGAAGGGAGGGATTTTTTATATCTTATTATTCTAAATAGACTCATTCATGCATCATGGTCTCTACCATAATAGTTTACGAATTATAAAGGGAAACTGGAATAGTAATTTTTTGATCCTCACTTTCAATTTCACCCTCAATATTTGATGTATCAAAAAAAATCTTCTCAAATTTATAATTTTTTTTTCTCTCTTTAGAATACTAAAATGCATTTTAAAGGTTAAAACTATATTTATGATTCATATAAGGAGTAAGTGAGGAATTAAAATATTATTTTTCATCTTTTAACAATATTCTATAAGAATTTAATAAAAGATAATTATCAAATCACTTTATTACCTAAGGATAAATGAAAAAGAATAATAAATGTTTACAAGATTTCAATTGAAAAATATTGATAATTAGTTATTTTCTGTCCATAATCATAATGGGAAAAAATAGGTTTTCTATGTCTATGTAAATAATCTATGAGTCTATGTTGTACATGTTGTTCACTCCTATTGAATGTCCAATGGATGATGATATTACGTCCTTGAAACTTTCTCTCTCGTATTTTGTGAGTTTCATGTTGTTATTTATTGGATCTAATTCAATGTTTTTAGGGAAAATATTTGGTATGTTCACTATGAATATATCAATATCACTATATAATTGAATGTATTTCACTTAAAATGTCTGAAGGAATTATTCTGAGTGTAACAAATACAAGAACTAAAATGTAGAGTGAATTTTGTGAGTGAATATGAGTATTAAAGAAATCAACAGTGAATGAAAAAAATTGAAATAAAAAACAAGAAAGATAAATATCAGTTATCATTCTTTGGATCCAAATAGGTCCTTTGTGTATAGAGAGAGAGAAAACAATGCACATTATTTATATTAATCACTACAACACAAAAAAATACAACAATAAAAATAGAAATTTCATATTCTAAATAACATGACAAAGTAGACCAAGAGATGAAGATAAAGAAGCATATAGACATAAATTTACCATACAAACATAAAATTATCCTAAAAAAATTCTATAGTTGGTGGAAAGTGGAGCTCCTTCGTTGGGATCTAAAATCATGCCCCAGAGGTGCACATGGTTAGAATCTCTATTGAGGATCATCTTGGGTTGTTCAGACACACCTATTCATGTTAAAGGATATTCAACGAATGTTAAAAAATTTGAATCATGGGTATTATCTAATTAATATCATTCAAGGAACTTGGTTCTTCATCCCCTATATGATATATAATCATTTAAAACCCAATTTATGTGAAAATATAAATAGGTTCAGGGTAGGTGCATTAATTCCACTTATAGGCATTGTCTGTGAATAGACCAAAGAGAACCATGGAAATATACGTGCATACCAAAACTAAACAGGGTGGGAAAAGCGATGCAGGAGGATGATGAAGATGGAATGGTTGGGGCCCCTAATCCATGTATTGTAGATCCCTAAATTTGGAATAATGAGTTTTAAAGGGAATGATAGAGTGGCTTAACTTAAATACATAATTTTCTGAAAAAATGTCCCTAATTATCATGCGTACTCAAAAAAGAAACCCACAAATATATTGATGATAAAATAACATAATATAATTTCACATGAAAGTGATAAAAAATAAAATGAGAAATAAAAAATAAAAATACATATTGAAATTAAACTATATAATCCTCCAACATAGCCACCTAAGTTTTATATGGAATTTAAAATATTATTGATTACAAATATGTTGAATTTATAATTTTAAAACAGAAACCATCGTTCAACAGAAAATCTCAAGAGACAGTAAAGATCATATCAGCATGAGAATCCTTCCAGGAAATAATATCATTGAAATAATAATTTTTAGGGGAAAACCTGTAACATATGTTTACATTGTATATTCTTATATAGTAATTGTTAATGTAATTTCACATAAACTCCACTAGAGTTTGGTTATATTTAACAAATTGTGACTAATTCCTCGTGAAATCCTTCTTGATAAAAAAGAATATCCTAATGGATTTAATTTGCATCACGCAACTCCTATGTATCTCGCCATCACCTATAAAACCCACAAAGATCCTAGTGAGAAATGTAATTAAGAGGTATATAGTATAATTTAATGGTTATTTAAATGTATGTATTTTAAAATATGTGTTTCTGTACGATGTGATAACATGGAAATGTTTTTATGGAGAATGATGGGTTTGGTAACCTCAAAAAATGTGGTTGGTTTAGTGTCTCTAAGGATTTTTTAGTGAGAGAGAAAGTCTAATGTTAAGTGATTTGATCTATGAAGATCTATATATAATGGGATTAGTATGTTAATTAATAAAAAAATAAATCATAGGAAGAGTTGTTTGATGGGTAAGATTAGCGAAATTTGGTAGCCTGTTGATGGATCCGGTGTTAGGGTCTAGCTTTAACATAGAGTGGGGTACAAAATAGGGCGGAGAGGTCTCATTTCAAAATCATGACCTCCTCTATAATTTCATCAATGAATAAACATGATGTTAATATAGAAGAGTAAAAATAATGTATAGATTAGTCTGAGGGTCAAAAACAATCCAATTAAGGTAGTTTGACTATAAATGAAGGGAAGAAAAGAATCGTGCATATGATGTATAAAAAATAACAATGACAACACTAAAAGGTGAAAGGATGAACAAGTAATGAGTCAAATTGAAATGAAAATTATTGAAAATAAAATATTAAAATAATTATCTATGTGTTACATACTAGTTATTTCCTAATCCATATCATGAAAGTTTCTGAAAAGAATTATTTTGTTGAATATCTGGTAAATAAAAAGCATGAAATAAAGAAGAATCTAAAGGGAGAAACACACATGTGCCATAGAAACTATTTGTGCATGGGTTATTTGTAAATCCATAGACTTTATATAAAACCAATAGTAAGGATTGTAAGATACACCCTTGGGATGGATGAACTCATGCATTAAATCCCCCACAGAGACCAAATAAACATGAAATAAGAACGAAATATAGTGAAACAAAGAAACAAAACAAGAAAAAATTCTTACAACATCAGTTATCTGACAAATAGAAAATACATGTTTTACTAAATAAACATTGGGTCCTCCATAGAAGAATATCATTGAAAAATTATATTATTGAAATATTTTTTACATCATGAACACACATAAGGGGATCACCATAATATGGGCATGCAACACTAATAATAAAGAGTGCTGGAGCTCTAACCTCTCAATATTTTTTACCTTGATAAAAGAAAACCTAGAACAAAACATTCTGAAATGAAATGTTTGTCATAGTTTAAATGAGTAAAAAGATCATTTATAATAAATGAGTGGAATATTGTGTGTATGAAAAAATATGTGAGGTAAAAAGGCTAGTACAATCGATTGTGCCGGAAATTCGAAAAGACCAGGATGATGCAATAGCTTGCGATAAATATTAGAGACATAGAAAGTGTGATATAATGAGATCCTCAAGACATAGATCACTATGTTTTATGAGGTAAAATAAAAATAGTTGAATAATATATCATAATAACATCAAAACCATTAGATCAATCGTTATCAATTACTATCAACACAAATAGAAAAACCACAGATTATGCTAGAATAATACATTGTTCCCTAAATATCACAAACTCAACACACATGGAGGCCCAAAAGAAATACCTAAAAAGAAAATTCCACATGAAAAACATTTTTTAAAATAATAGAACAAATAATTATTTCATGGAATTTAAATAAAAAATTAATTTTGAAAACTAATCTCAAAAAGTAATAATCAAATATTGATTATTAGGTGTACTATATGAAGAAAAACACACACATATGTTAAATGGATAAATCATAGCCCTCCAAAGTATAACCCATCGAACCCTCATCTTCATTACATTGATTGGACCAAAGGATAAGTGGGAATGTAAGATGAACAAAAATATAGTTGAAGTAAAAACAACCATATTATAAAATAAATAAATAAATAAATAAATAAAATAAATAGGTAAATTTTGACTCCAAAGTCTAATTTCATTTTCATATTATCATACATATATTCACAAGCATTATAGAAAATAATAATTAAGGCATGCATGTGAATTTTTATGAAGCTGGGTATAGAAGAAGCTCAATGGTTGAGAGTGAATTTGGAATGTGAAAATGTGAATATGTATAAATTTGAAGGTTTGTGAATGTAGATTTAGGTTCAAAAAATAATTATTCTGGGAGAAATTTTTTGTGGATATAGCACATGAAATTAAATATTATGATTGAGGATAACTTTTTAACATTTGAAAATAGTAAAAATATTTTATGTCCTGAATTGAAATAAGATATCTTGATGTATTGAATTATAGTACACAATATTTAACAACAACAAAAAATATTTCAAAGGAGAGAATGATTATAACATCTAATTTATATGTACTTTTATAGAAATGGGACACCCTTGGTATTACTGATCAACCACATCTTCTTCATTCTCAATTAAAATATAGATATTTTCACTAACTATTGTTCCCCTTCTCTTTTGGTTAGGATTCATTTTTACACGAATGTTTTTTTAAATATATCATTCTTGTCATTTTTTAAGAATAAACTTCTCTATCTCTCCAATATTGTTGGACTTCATGGATTTTTCTTTTAGTATCACATTTTTTAGGGAATCATCTTGTTTTTAAGTAATATTTTTTTTCATTTTGGGATCCTTTATAATAATGAGAAGGAATAATTCATGAATTATTTTTGGAGAGTATTTTTTTTATGAGTGGTTTATTTATTCGACTGTTTTCCACTTGCATATGATCCTGATCATGAGTCGAGGTCCTCCAAGATGGAATTAAGTGGAGAATATCAATGTTAAGTTTGGTTCCTCTATGATGAAATTGGGTGGATAATTTCAATAATTAGTGGTTGTCCTCAACAATGGAATTGTTTATAAAATATCCATGGTGTGTTTGATTCCTTCTTGATAACATGAGGACAAGAATGTCCATAATGAGTGGGAGTCATCCATGTTGGCATTATGGGTAGAATATATATGATAATAGTTGTATTAAATGAGAGATATGATAAGATTATTTTCATAATGAATTGGGGCCACTTATTACTCTTCATCATCCACAAAATTTTCTTTTTTTTATGTAATAATGTAGTTCCTTGTATTTTGTGATTAGGTTGAGAGAACATGTTGGATAATTTTTTTGTATCCTTTCAAGATAATTAAAAAATAGGCATGTGTGTGCGTCGGTCTAATTTTCACTATTTATAAAACCCATGGAATTGCACCTAAAATTCTACCTTTTTCAATAATTGGATATTCCATGGATTGAATAAATGAAATTTTTTAGTAATAAAAATAATTTTTTCAGGTTCAATGCCAAAATGTTGGGGTATAATTTTGATTAAATATTTGAAATTAACAAATATATAGTCTTAAAGGATGTCTATTATAATTCTAATATTTTAGAAACATGAATGATAGTAATTTTATAATTTTTTTAATATATATTTATTTAAAAATATATCCCATGGTTAATCACTATAATATAAAACAATAAATATTTTTTTGAAATAACATTCCATAGTTTAAATCCTAAAAAATTTAATTTATATAGTGATACTTTTTTCCTTTTTACTAGATTGATATTATTTCAAATAAGATATGGTCATATTAATAAAATAATCAAATGGTTAAAAATGAAACCTTATTTTGGAAGTATTTTTAAAATAATTAAATTGTATGTTTCATTTTAATTTATTTTTAATAATATTATGGAAAATTATATTATTTGGATAGTAATATAATTTCTTTAGAATGAGGAATGGAATATATTTATTATAATTGAAATAAAATAAAACAAAATAGTAATAATTATTTTTAAATGAGTTTATGTAATTGATTAGTATAAACAGTAATCATTTTATTATTCAACCATTTCTATAATAACACATATATTTATACAACCAATATCCTTATTATTAATTTTATTAATACTAGAATTAATATAACAATGATATTGATTATTTTGAAAGGAATTAAATATTCTTTATTAATTATTTTCTACAGTTTAAATATTTAGTTTCATTACTATTAGTGTTAAATATAATTTTAATATTTTTATTCAAAATAATTTCCCTTATTCATTATTTTTTTCATAATTTATTTTAAAATTATTAACAAAAAACAATTTTTGAACATTAATGTTTTTTTGTAATATTACTTTTCCATTTTTTATTTAAAGATATTTTTGTATAACATGTACCTCATAATTAAATTTTCTACTAGGAAAATATTATATGGTCAGTAATACTTAATATTGTTTTATAAATATTTATCACAAAAATTTGACCATATTTTACCTTGTTATAATATTTTATTGGATATTATTATGTCTTTCCGACATATTTTATGAAACAAAATCAATTATCTATATATATTATTTTATTTAAAATCTATAAATCTTTTATTTAAATATTTGGTGGTTAAGAATAATTTTTTTTATATTTTCAATTTTTGTACTTGTGTATTCCAAATGTTAATTTCAAAAAAAAATTATTTCATATATCTTTGGTTCTTATTATAAAATCATTGTTAACATCCAAAATTAAGTAAAAAATTTAATAGATAATTGGATTAATTGACTAGAGCTCATATTTTAAGAATATTTGGATAAAATTAATATATTATACATTGTAAGAGTGATGTAATTATACCAATACTATTTTTGGTTACCATTAAATCCTTGATTTATTAATTGATCTATTTAACAATTATTATTTCATATATATTTATAATTTTACATTTTTTTTTAAAAAGAGCTTGAAATTTAGACAATTAAATTATATGTTACACATATAAATATATCCATAGAAAAGGAAATGGGTAATTTTATTTAATTAAAATTACTTATTGAAGATAATATTGTTATGATGTTTAATTAAAATTAATTTTTAAATTGAACATTACATTTTCACATTTTTATGATTTTATCATTTTTATAAAAAAATTCACAGATATTCTAAACAAAATATTTTTTTTATTATAATTTTCTAAGATATTAAAACATACCCATTTTTTAAAGGCATTTAAATTGTTTAAGTGTTTATTGTTTATATTTTCTATTATTAGACTCTTTCCCTTTCAATTAAACAAAAAAATTATTCGGGAAAATTTCTGTTAGGGATTGATTATTTTTATAGAGTTTTTGACATATAAAATTATGTGTTATTATGTGTTTGTATATGGATTGATGTTTTTTATATAAATAATTTTTAAAATATAAATTAATAAAAAAATTGATTTAATAAAATATTTTAATGATGTATTATGGATTGTTTTTTTAAAAAAAATATGCATCACTAAATTTTTTTATTTCATTATATTAATTTATTTTATTATAATTTCCCCATAATAGGTAATAGTAAACAAAGAATAAAATTTTCATTTCTCTCTCTATTTTTTGGTTAAATTTAAGAGTGTTTTCTGGTTTTTTGTGGAAAAATATCATAATAACCATCCAGAAAGATTGAAAAGTTATATAAAATATGTAATTTAAATTTTAAAAGAAGATTTTGAGTATTCTTGAATATTTCATGAAAAAATTCACTTGATATTATTTTTGGAAAATTAGAAAAGTGTTATATGTATGGGAAACAAATTATTCATACATAATGCTAACTATAATTCAAGGATTTAAATGAAGAAAATAATGGAATACTCTCCATGTGTATATAAGAGTAAGTTCTACGAGAGATAAAAAAATGTGGAAAAGTTCTGTTGAAGTTCCCTATATATTTAAAGATCAATAGAACAATACATATGAGTAACGAAGGTTATATATTCTTAATAAAGAAAAAAGGTCATAAAAACACAATGAAATTGTAAAGGTAACCATGGTCTATAACAATGATTCATTATGTTATAGAATTTTGAGAAATAGAAATGGTAGGGAAATGCACAATGGTATGTAAGGGCCACCAACCTGGTACATAAGAGTCATTTTGATGACTCAAAGGAATATCTAAAAGTTATTTTAATGACTGAAGATAATGTGTAGGGTTTATGTTTGTGACTCAAGTAAATACATATGACTATCTTATAGATCATAGAGGGGATGTGTAAGTGTCATTACATAGATTTATTTATGAATATATGGGTCATCTTTGAATATTTGTTGATGGTTTGTATTGTTTATCAAAAAGTCATTATTAAATATCATTTTAGATATGAAGGAGAATGTCTTTCTGATATTTGTTGTAGGGTAAAACCATTTTATTTTAGAGATTTAAATCTAGGGATTAAATGGATTTTGAGGATCTTCTATTTAACCAAGAATCCAGTCATTTTGACATTTTTCACATCATGAAAAAGAAAGTTACATATTTTGATTAAATTTAAATGTGGTATTTGTTAAAAAGGAGGGTTTTATTTATTCTAAAATATTATGAAATTAATATTTAAGTAAACCACGGTCCAATTTTCATACATATTTGATAATATATTTTTCAAATATTTTCATGAATTTTTTTTGTTGGAAGAAATAAAAGAATGATAAAAAATAGTGGAACATGAAAATATCAGACATCTATAAAAAGTGGGAAAAATAGAATAATAATTATAGGAAGGTTATTAGAATGTGAGAAGTACAATAATAAGAAAAAATTTTAATATGAGTCTATCTCATTTTGTTTTCAGGTATTTATAGTAAATTTCTCCACCATCCCTAGTGCAATAACCACTTATTGTTTTTATTGCTAAAACATGCTACAAAAAGATTATTTAGTTCTATATTATAGTAAATGTATTGAGTTATTCATTTATAATTTAATTTTGTATGAAACTGGGGGTCAATGTGATCACTCTATATTATAATATTGGATATTTTTATAGTGTGTCAGGTGAAGTGGCATTAAAATTTTCTCTTGTTCCTTTGATTATCCATGTTCTGGTGAACAAAGTAAATTTTATGTGTCTTCATTTTATTTCATTATCACATCATACACGTGGTTGAGGATGGATTGGGTTCCTAATAATTATGGAATAAGATCATTTATGGGTGTTGGTTGGAAAAAATATATATCCTGATTAACCCCCACCCTCTAATGATAATCATCTAGTTTGGGACCAACTAGTTGTAATTAAGAAAAGGTTCTTGGTGAATGTATTTATATCTCTAAAGTTATGTATGTGGTTTTCAATAATTATGGTTATAAAGAACAATGAACATAACAACATAGACACATACACCAAAAACTAGGGAATAAACATACTCATTACAATTTTAGATATGATTCCAATAGATGTGACTAAATTTAACCTGTGATAATTACAACCTCAAAATGAAATATTAATTCATTTATAAACACCAGGCCTTTTAGGTTTAGAGTCTTATGGTTTTTAGAAAACCCATTGCACAACCAAAACCATATCATTCTCATAAAATGGGTGTTTTTCCACAATACCTTTATTTTATTACTCTATGATAAGTCCAAAAAAAATTTAAACATAATACATTTAAATAAATAACTCACATTCCATCATTATTCATAAGCTGGGTAAATGGAAATATAAGAGGTGTGTGATAAAATTCCCATTTAGGGTAAAAAGATTTATTAAAAATTAATAATTATTAGTGAGTATATGATGATTATAATCTTATGAGAACATATCAATGTGTAATGGAATATGATAATAAAATTCATACCAATCGATACTAGTATCATAAAACATGTTTGTGCTATAAATATTTGGAATAATAAAATATACATGTGTTTCAGCAATCATAATCCATGTGAAACGAATATTGTTCAAATTAACCATTAAAAATCATATAAAGAATAGATAAATTTTGTTGTTATCAAAGTAGAACATACTTTCTTTATGGAATCACCTAACCGGATAATTCAAACATTCTCTTATAATATATTTTCTCCTAATTAACTCTTCTTTCTATTAGGAGTTTCATATATTTAGTAAAATATTTAATATATTATGAATAACTCCCATCCAATTAACTCCATCATCTCTTAAAATATACTTATATTACTTAAAATTTATCGACTCTTAAAGATTACTTTTACCTAGTTAATTCCACCATCATCACCTAATTCATTGGAGATCTATATCGAGATCATAGATTTTAATAATCTATATTAATATAACTCATTATACTAAAAACAATTCGTGATCCATAACTATTAAAAGTACATAGATCATTCTTTTCATTATAAAACACATTAACCCAACAATCATTCTCTACATAAAATTATTTACTCTTAGAAAAGAAATGAATTTCATGAACATATATTTATAATGATACTCATAAACCACCTACAGAAATAAAGTGGATGGTATCCGTATAACATATCCCTAGTGGAGCATATAAATTGTTCATGTATTTTCATAAAGAATAAAAATAATTTTATAAAAACATTTTAAATATACTTATTAAAACTAAAAGAAATTTATTTTCCTTTTGGTCACCCTTTAAAAATTTAAAATATAAAAAATAATGAGAAAATGATATCATTCATAAAATAGTTAATTTTTTTTAATGAATATTTATAAGTAATAATGGAAAGGTAGGTGGGAGAATAATTTCATTCTATATATGCTAAAAAAACATCACAATCTATTGTAAATAGAGTCAAATGTGGTTTTTCTGGAAATCATTAAAATGATTCTTCTTAAACCCATTAACAAATTATATATAGTTGAAAAATAATTTAATAATTAGTTTAATTATAAATAAAAACATTATTAAAATAATTTAAATTATTTTGATATAGAAAATAACAATTTGGTAACAGTATTGAAAACATTTATAGAAACATTTTTAAAGAAAACATGTTACCACCTATTAAAATAAAAATCCCTTCTAAAATAAAAAAAATTAAGATGATACATAAAATACCATGATTATAAGGATATTCATGATATTATATTTCAAAGGGGTAGTATATACATTATATAAATGAAAATAGTTGCATCAATTAAAATACTTCACCAAGAATGAATTTTAAAATTAGAAGCCCTTACAACAATTGTAGTTCTTCAATAAAAATTCTATTAAATTATTCCACATGATATGATTTTGTTAGATCTATAATTTCAGTGAAATGATACTTTAAAACACATTCATGTGGAATTAATTACCCATATAAAATAAATAAGGGTGTTTAACATGGATGATGTCTCACGGAATTGAATATTAATACCAAGATTCCATACAAAGATCGTTGGATTTAAAATTGGGTTTTTTCAATGAAAAGAATATGTGGAACAGATGTAATTGAAAATAAAACATGCGAATATAACACATAAAAAACGATATTTCACAACAATCATAATATTGGAATAACATAGTCACTGGATATGTTTTAAAATTTAATGAAAAGAAATTGAGTTGAGAACCCCATAACCTCGAGTTCGAACATGCCTCATACATTCTGTACCATTATTAATCATTGAGATTAAACCATTATATTGAACATAATACCTTTGAATAAGTTAAATATGATCACTATATGGGATTAGAAACATGGTATTTGATGTGTGAAGATAGATTAGGGATGGTGTTTATGAAAAACTGAATTCATAGGTGTCTAAGTAAAGGATAAATTAATCCTATTTAATAGAAAAAATCAATAGTGTTTTCAAAAATGTTTTATTTTTTAAGGGATAAAATATGAATTTAAAAATAATAATTGGAACATACACAAATTGTGAATGATATTCTCAATAATTCCCATCCAATTGAGTTAATATGGGATTTTTATGATTTTCAATGTAACGAATCCATTTTTTTCATTTAAAAAAATATAATAATTTAAGAAATGTTTTCAAAGTAAGGGGATGAGTCAATGTATTAATTTAAGGCCCATATAACATAGTTTGTTGATAAAAGATTATTACAGATATTATATCATGAAATCATTTTTTTCTAGACCAATTGATTAAATCTATAATGGTATCTCATATGGGAAATCTTGAGACTCCCACTAAATTGAGAATATTGAATTTAGCCTTTTATGACATAACCACTATGTAAATTGGGTTATTAGCTTACAAAAATGGGTCGATGATAATTTAAAAAATTAGTTATTTCAATTAATTAGTAATTTATTTTATATTACCTAACCCTGATCTAATTAAACCTAATTATGTATAAATCCTATGTTTAGCTTCATAACCCTAGAGAATTGAAGATAGCATGTAGATATTTGGTGGAAATCAACCAGATCATAGATCAATGATTAGTATGATGTATTTTTTCTTCACTAAAGTAGGTAGTTGGTCTCACAAATGATAATGATATCGAACTGTTCATCATCAGTTATTGATCCAAAATCATGGTAGGGAGTTTTTTTATTTTTGTTAATTATCTATTGTTTATCTACTATAAAACACAAATGAATCCTTATAAAAATTTGATTCATTGGTCGATCGTTTATTTGTGGGTGTATATTTTTATAGCACCCCATAAATTTTATGGTATTATTCTCTAAAATACATTCTATTCATAGAATATATTTCATAAATAACTATGTTCCTTTAAAACTACACTAGGTTATTTAAGATATCATCAAAACCTATCCATTAAACATTAATTTTTCACTTCTGTGTTTTGAATTTCGAAAAATGGTCAACTAGAGTTGTGACCAGTATGTCATTTAGAGTCTAATAGATCCAACATAATTTTTTGATGAATAGTAAAATACCCCTATGAATAGTATATATGACCCTTTTAAATAGTAAATACTGATAATATTTTATTTTCATAAGGTAAGAAGATAATGAGAACTTAAATAATTTTTAATGTGATATAGAATTAATTGTATCTTCAAAATGGTTATATTTATAATTTACTATGATTTAATATAAAATTTAAATTAAAAATACATATAAAATTAATTTTTAAAAAATATAATTCATTTTTGAATTCAATAAATTGAAAAATGGTTGTGGTGATTTTTTGGGATTTTTCAAAAATACATGAATTTTTCGTGATTAGTAAAAATACAGTTTTGAGTTTTTGGTAGTTTAATGACAACATAATGATTAAATAATTAAATATAAAAGGCTGGTCAACATTTTTATAGTATATTATGACATTAGGTGTCCCAATTGGAAAATACTATGGGAAAATACCATGGGAAAATCCATGGTTTTGGAAAAACCAATAATGACGTGTCCCTTTTAATTAAAAAGAGTCCCTCTTAATTACTATAAATACCCTCTCACTATCTTAATTTTATTTTATTACAAACAAATTATCCTTGAAGATCTAGTCTTATTACCTCCCTATGAGTCCTCCCATGGTTTCCTTAAATCCCTAAAGTCCAGACTTCGTGTTTCATGAATTACGCTACAAGGTAAGAGAAACAACCAGCCTTCTATTTTCATAATGATTTCATTTTATCTTTTATCTTTTATATTCAATTGTATTATGTGGGAATATTTCATTTAATTTTCCCCTTACTTCCCATATTATGTAAGAGTTATGAGAAACCCCCTTTATCTCACCAAACTATTTTATTAAATTTTTAGTGACGCCTTAGGAAGCCTAATTTTTGAAAGAGATTTCTCAATTTTCTCTTATTTTGAGTTCCTTACTTTTATTATTTTTTCCTAATATCCCCTCATCCAAATGCTATGATAATTCTAGTACCATACATGAACTGTAATTATATTATTCTAATGGAATATTTCATCATCATATCTCTTCCCCATCCTCTTATACTAAAAATAAAAACATCGTCTGAGATGTGTTAATTTATGACATTCAAGGATGACGGGGTATCAATTTTCATTATCATGTTTAATTCTTTTCATGAAACCATTTTTATTGTTCAAAAAGATCATAATATGTGTATTCCATCTCATTAATGATAATGAAACCCTACACACTCATAACATGGAATAATAATACAAAACAAGTTCATTGTACCCAAAATTACCAAGATAAATCCAAACGTTTATCAATAAATTCAAACCATTAATTCTTCCACAATAATATAACCTAGATTAATTATAAGATCAATTACATATTTTTAATGTCACTAATAATTTATATTAATAATTCTGGATGTTTATATACACTTCATATGAACTTCAATTCACTAATGCAAGTAAACGAATTGTGAAAACCAAGGAAGAAAATGTTTCCAAAACAATAAAATTGAAGCTCTTAAACCCATAAAAATAACCATGAATAAACATTATAAGGTTATAATAAATAAATTATATTTATATGAGGTTCTGTAATTATTAATTTATAAAGATAAATTTTTTTATTTTGGTCATTAAAAAAATGATGAAAACACTCGAGCATACAGTAAGGGGTTTCTTATATCACATTTAATTCAGTGATACTTCCATAGTTCGCTACTTATTTCTTTTAAGTGGTGTATGTGTGCTTCAATATGATATATAATATCATTATTCTCTTTATAGTCATTGTATTATGTGATTCATTTATTGATTATTGACTTTAGGTCATACGATTCAATTGGTTACAATATGGTAGGTGACTTTGTCTGAATTTCCATTTCATTGAGACCAACTTGGTATTGTGCACCTTATATATTATATGTGGTGTATATAAAACAAATTCGGGATCAATGTTAATTTGAAATTATAATTATATTAAATATCCAAAATCTCGTATAATGGATATTTTTTTCTAAATCGTATATAATATTATATATATTGTTTATTTGGATTGTTATTTTTAACAATGGAAATATTAATGAATCTGAATACTCTACTCTATAAAGATATTGAAAAGGCATATTTCTCTTGTATTTAATCAAGGTATATAAAATTATTTTCACATTAAGTGGAGGGTGAAGACCTATATAGCCCCTAGATCCGTGGGTATGTCCTATGAGACGAATTAGTTGGCATCAAACCCATTGAGTTTGTTTCCAAAAAATAAGACATGTTTATACCCATAGAACTAACCCGTTTTAACTATATTATGGATTCATGTTATATATACATGACATCCAATTAATAACTATTCACTTTATTCATTATTATTTATTACTATCCATGTGGTTTTGACTATTATAAAATCTATAGATGTAATTTCAATCGCAGTTTATTAATGGAGAGAGTCTTTCATTTATTCACTATGCCATATTGAATATGTACAATTGTTTATTATATAATTATTATTGATTAGTGATTCCGATATTTGTAACCCTTACTAATAATTTGAGATCACCCATTTATATTTTTTACCTTCAATAGGTGATGAATAAGAGATCATTTATTGTGATTATAAGGATGCAATTTTATGTTTTTGTTATGTTTTGTATTGTGTAACCTCTTCCAATGTTATTTGAGTTATTTATAAGTATCTAGATTGATCAATAATACTAAAAAAATTGTTCCTTTTCGACTTTAATTCCTTATAACCATGCCAATATAATAATTAATGCACTGAATCTGGTCCACAGGGGTCATGATGTAACAGTTGGTATCAAAGAAAGTTAAATAGAAAACATGGAAACTAGAGTAGGAAATTTATAGTAGGGAATAAATCCCAAAGGTAGTATTTGAGGATAAAAATACAATAATATCATGGTTTTTTGGTAAATAATTGATTATGAGAATCTTTCTAGAAAATACATCCCTGTCTGGATACGAGCAGGTAGAGGTGGCTCTAGCATAGATGTACCTAGAAATGAAAGCTCTGACAAGGACTTTCAGGCATGACCATGGGTATCCTGGTACAAGACAACAAGCCTTATTGCACTCTTGGTTACTACACTCCTGGGGTATATTCTAAGGATAATTCATCTTTTCATTAAAATCCATTATGAAGGATTGAAATGTCAATTATTCAACACAAAAACCATTTTCATTATTATAGGATTATCCATGCGTAGGATCAGAATTTAGGCTATGTATTTTGTTAAGTTAAGATTATACATTATTATTCATACCCAAATCTAGTGTGTTCCATTATTTAGAAATGGTATGTAATGGAATAAGGGGAATCAATATTCATGGAAAATGTAGGGATCTCCCCACCATGAAAGTCAACACAGGCATTGTTGGAGTAGATTAGATCATGACCATATTGGGAAAACTTACTCAGGTTGTAACGAATAACCATTACACAACTGTGTTGGATAGTTTCATGTGGATGAACCCCCCCATCTTTCAGTGGATCTACTAATTTAGTGGTTATTGAGAAATGGATCAAGTCCCTTCAAAAGATATTCATATCATTAAGATTCAATGAAAATGATACATTAGTACTGGAAGTATATTATCTAAAAGGCGACATTGATGAATGGTGGCCATTGATTCAGAATACTAGGGAGGAAGAAGAAATAGGCGATATGTAATGGATGTCTTTTAAAGAAATATTCATCAAAAAATATTTTTCTCTTGAGGAGCGAATCAAAATGAAGAGGAAATTCCTTGTCTTAATGAAAATAGAAGAAGACAGTGTTGTAGAGTATGAGGATAACATCACAAGGCTGTCTAGGTATGTCTTATATTACATACGTGACTCGACAGACATGATTAATTATTTCATTGAAGGTCTTGACCCATGTCTTTGATGGGAACTGGCATCTCAAACATTTCCATCAAATGTTGAAATTGTATTATGTTCCATAAAAACTATAGAGGACATTTCTAGATCAAATTTGTTCAAGGGAAACAATGATAAAAACTAGTACTCTGATAACCAAGGGAATAATGAAGCACCAAAGAAGAAAAAGGAAATGAAGAAATCCCCATTATGTGTGAAAAATGGAATGAATCATCATGGGAAATACTTAAAAGGCATGAGAGTCTTTTATATGTGTGGAGAAAATGGTCATTTATATCGTGAATTCAAGGGGAAGAAATTTTTTTATGATTTTCAATGCTATAATTGTAGAGAGATGGAACACTATGAAAATGAGTATCCTAAGCTCCAATGAAACATGCCTCAGAAAAATCCAAGAGATCATGGGAGAGCTTATGTGATTACAACCATGGAAGTTGATGTTCCTAATGATGTGGTGGCATGTTATTTAATTGATTCCTCGAACATAGCCAACTCTTTATTTGATTTTGGATCATCTCATTCATTCATATCTTCCATGTTTTCAATAAAAATTGGGCTTTTCCAATTTCATTTAATAAAGGAGTTACTAGTGAGAACTCTTAGGGGATGAATCATTACAATAAGACATGTCATCAAGTACCCCTCATAACACATAAAAATGATTTAGTTACTATCCTTAGAATCATACCAATGACTGCATATGATATAATTCTTGGTATGAAGTGGCTATCGATCTATTATGTGAATATTTATTGCGAGAAAAATCAAGTTACAATTTTTGAAAATGGTGTAGAATCTCTTATCATTAGAGCAGTGACCTTGCCATCATATTATTATTTAGACCCATCCCTAGTAGCTATATTGAATGAAATTATTGGGGAGGAATAGAACCCAATATCTAGGGGTGATGAATGAAATCTTTAAATTGATGATTTTAATATAGTGCAAGATTACATTGATGTGTTTCCACAGGATTTACCTGGACATTTTCCAGTGTGGGAAATTGAGTTTTCCATTGACTTAATTCCTAGTACAAGTCCTATATCGAATTCCCCTATAGATTGGACAATGTAATGTTATTGGTGGTAAAGAGATAAGTAAAGGAGTTGAGGGACAAAATATTTATTTGACATATTGTTTCTCCATGGGGATCCCCAGTCTTGTTTGTCAAAAACAAAGCTGGTTCCATGAGGATATGCATTGATTACAAGGAAATCATTACTTTTACAAAAAATAATAAGTATCATATTCCTCATATTGTTGATTTATTTGATTAAATTTATGGATCTCAATACATTTAAAGGATTGAACATCGATTCAGATGTCATCAGCTGCGTGTGAGGGAGGAAGATATTCCTAAGATAGAATTTCAAACCAGGTATGGGCATTACGAGTTTACAGTGATTCCTTTTGGAGTAACTAATGAACCCTCTATTTTCATGGATTTAATGAATATATTTTTCAATGAATATCTTAATAACATTGTGGGGGTATTCATCGATGATATCACTATATATTAAAAAATCTATGAAGATCAGGAGGCACACTTGTGGATTATACTGAAAAATCTTAGAAGATATAAATTATCTGGGAATTTTAGTAATTGAAAATTCAGGATTCAATTAGTTTCTTTTATAATCTATATTGTCTCTAAGGATGGAATACTAGTTGATCATGTGCAGACAATGAATAATATTACACCATTAACATATTATGGTATGGTTATCTTAAATACATTCTATTCATTTCCTATATTTCATAAAGAACTTTGTTCCTTTGAAACAATACTAGGGTATTTATGAGATAGTCAAAACCTTGCCATTGAACTTAAATTTTCCACTTCTATGTTTTGAATTTCAAAAAACGGTCATCTTGAGTAGTGACCAATAAGTCATTAGGAGTCTGATAGAACCAACATGATTTATTATGGATATTAACATACCCATATGAATAGTAATACGACCCATATAAATAGTAAATAATTATAATATTTTATTTTCTTAAGGTAATAAGATAATGAGATCTTAATTAATTTTTCAATGTGATATAAAACTAATTATATATCCAAAATGGTTATTTTTTAAATTAACTATGATTTAATTTAAAAATTAAATTAAAATTTATATAAAATTATTTTGAAAATAATTGTGTTCATTTTTTAATACTATAAATTGATAAATGGTTAGGGTTAATTGTTGGGATTTTTCAAAAATACTTGAATTTTTCATGAATAGTAAAAATACAATTATGAGTTTTCCATAGTTTAATGACATCATAATGATGTAATAATTAAGTATAATAAACTTTTATATAGTGAATTATGACATGAGGTGTCCCAAGTAGAAAATACCATTGGAAAATTCTATTGGCAAGCTGACGGTTTTACAAAAACAACTAATGAGGTATCCCTTTTAATTAATAAAAAACTCACCCTTAATTACTATAAATACACACTAATCCCCCTTCATTTTCTTCCAGTAAAAACTCATTATTCTCGAATATCTAGTGGTATTAAATTTCTAGGAGAAATATCAAGGTTTCCTCAATCCCCCAAGGTCCCAACCATCATGTTTTGGGAGTTATTCTACAAGGTAAGAGAATCAACCGCCCTTCTCTTTTCTTAAAGATTTCATTTTATGTTTTCTCTTTTATTTTCAACTAGATTATTTGGGGATATTTCATTAAAAATTCACCTTAATTCCAAAATTATGTAAGATTTATGATACAACCCTTTCTATAATCAAACTATTTTATTAAATTTTATGTTATGTCATTAGGCTGCCGAATTTTCATAATAGATTTCTCAATTTTTTTCTTATTTTGAGTTCCTTTATTTTATAATTATTTACACATATCTTCTAATAAAAATTCTATAATAATTACCATAACATACAAGAAATGATGTTATATTCATATATTGAAATATTTCATCATCATCTCTCTTTCCCCCTCTTTCTATACTAAAAATAAAAACACCGCCTGAGATGTGTAAATTCATCACTTTCAAGGATGACCGGTTCTCAATTATCATTACCATCATTAATTATGTTCATGAAACCATTTTTATAGTTGAAACAGATCAGAATATATTTATTGTATTTCATTAATTTTCTGTAATCCCTACAAACTCATAATATGGAATAATAATACAAAACAAGTTCATTGTACACAAAACTGCCAAGCTAAATCCAAGGATTTATTAATAACTTTTAAACGATTATTCATCCTCATTTATATAACTCAGAATCATTATAAGATCATTTATATCTCTTTAATGTTACTAATAATATATATTATAATTTCTTGATGTTTGACCACATTGTAAAGGAACTTCGATTCATGAATGAAAGTAAACGATTCATGAAAACCAAGGATGAAATCTTCCAAACCAATAAAATTGAACCTCTTAAATCCATAAAAAGAACTATGAATGAACCTACTAATGTTATAATAAATCAATTACATGTATAGGAGGTTTGGTAATTATTAATTAATGAATATAAATTTTATTACTCAGGTCATTAAAACAAACTAAGAACACCCTCGAGCATATGGTAGGGTGTTACCTATCTCACTTTTAATTCTGTGAGATTTCCATTGTTCACAACATATTTTTTATACGCGGTATTTGTTAATTGAAATATGATTTTTATTATCATGATTAGTTATATATTCATGGTATTATGTGATTCATTTAGTGATTATTTACTTTTTGTCATTTGATTCAATTGATTACAATATGGTAGGTGACATTGTCTGAATTTCCATATCATTGAGACCTATAATGTATTGTGCTCCTAATATTTCTTATGTGGTGTATCTACTATGAATTTGAGATCACATATAATTTAAAATTATATTTATATTAAATATCCATAATCTCATATCATAGATATGTTTTTGGTCTAAACCGTATACAATTTTACATTCTTTGTTTATTTGGAACGTTATTTTTAACTATGGAAATATTGATGAATCGGTATACTCTAATCCACGTTGATATTGAAAAAACATATTGATCGAGTATTTAACCAATATATAAATAATTCTTTCCAGATAAAGTGGTTGGTGGTGATTTCTCTATGCCCTCGATGCTTCAGTAGGTCTCTTGAGTTGAATCAGTTGGCGATGAACCCTTCGAGTTTGTTTCCAAAAAATAAGATGGGTTTCTACCCACGTTACTAAACTGTTTTAATGATATTATGGTATCATGTTCCAGATAAATTATGTCCAATTAATAATCATTATCTTCATTAATTATCAGTTATTACTATCAATGAGGTTTCTACTATGAAAAAATCTATGGATGCAGTTTCATTCTCAGTTTATTAATGGCGTGATTCTTTCATTTATTCACCATTCCATATTGACTATATCAAATTATTTAGGATTACATTATTATTGATTCATGATTATAATATTTGATACCCTTACTGTGAATTTGAGCTTATGCCTTTCATTATTTTACCTTTAATAGGTGATGAAAATGAGATCATTTATTGAGTTTCTGAGGATGAATTAGGTTGTTTTTTTATGTTTTGTATTATGTAACCTTTTCTAAAGTAATTTCAGTTACCTCTATGTATTTAGTTTCTTCAAGACTACTAAAATGATTTTTCATTAGAGATATTCATTCCTTCTAACCATGACAATATTACATTAAATTCACCGACTCTGGTCCAGAGGGGTTAGGGTGTTTCAATTTTATCTTCTTATAATTTGGAATTGATGATATTTTTTCATTATTACTATTTTCATTCATCACCCAAATAAAAAATGATTAAGGCAAATCAGAACAATGTCTTAGGTTCATTCCTCATAATTTTAATGTTTATATGTTCTCCCAATATTTTTCATGCATTCATTGTCCATGTTTTCGTATTCTGAAGTTCAAAAAATTCTCAAAATTTGGTGATGTCACAATCATTATTTTATGTGATGGACTGTTATTAAAGGTATAATTTTAGGATAATCTTCAAGATTGGGGTGTATGATAATAGTAGAGGAAATGGAATCAATTGGGAGTTCTCATTTCATGGGATTGTTTATTTGGATGACACGATTATATAAGGATGATTCATGATATGATTTTTTGAATAAATCTTGCCTCTAATGATTATTAGTTTTTTTTTCAACTCATATCTAAATTTTGTTAGTGTTAATTGTAGATCAATGATCATGGAGGCTGCATGAGAGGAACCATATGGAGACCAGTGCATTCTGGAAAATCCCACGATACATGGTGTGTAGTTAGTATGAAAACACATCATGTATTCCCCTATTTTTGATAGTCAAGGATTCATGAATATTAAATATCACACATCATGTTGTCTTACCACAAACCAGGTGACTCATTGTGGCTATCTCAACATTTAACCCTGGGGTACACGAGCATAGGCATGACCAAACAAATGGGCATGGCCAAATTAAATTTTTATGGCCTAATACATGTGAAAGAACATAACCAGTGTTCACAGAGATGTCTAGGAATTTGGGCTCTGTCAGATTACACCAGCATGAACCATAGTACATGAGAACGGGCTAAAGTCCACTAGAATTCCTAGGGTGGACAGTACCCATCATGTATACCATATATATTTCATGTAATTTTAATTGGGAATTTTGGGACCCAAATTCTATTTATTTTAGACCATAATATATATGGTGTGTCAAATCAGTCTTTATCTATGAGGGTGTAGTAAGGCGTCACATTATTATCAAATAATGCTATCCATTATTTGTGATTATTCATGAATATAATAGGTAATAACTTCTTGTGAAACAAAGTGTTATCTTTTATCATTTCTTTATTTATTGGTGCGATCTGTAATCATGTGAATTACATACTTGGATGTTTGATCCCCTTCCTAAAGGGTTATCTCAATTAGGGTTTGGAATCTCCCATTAGCCCTGGGTGAGATACCTTATCTATATATCAACACATTTTGAGTTCTAGTTTGTATTTCATCATGGTGTATCCTAATAAAAATAGCCTATCAGAACATTTCCAATATTGCTATCAAATTATTGGACTGATTTATCCTGGAAAAGTGTTACATTGAAGCCTTGATAAGATCATATATTGGTGATATGATTGTGAAATTTCTTTAAGACTATTTTTATATCTTGATTGTATTTGGGTAATTATATTTTTAATAATTTGGGTATGAAGCCTCAATTTATTATTAAATCAAATTAATATTTTTGTCTTGGTAGAGGGAGACCCATTATATTTCCCAAAGGGCCATGCTATGGAGCCTAAATATAGGGATAGAAAGACAATTTTTTCCCAAAAGGGCCCTTCTATGGATAGGGCTTCTACAGTTCCTAGGATTCTACAGTACATTCTATAATAACACCACTTCTACAGTTCATTCTACAATTCCTCTACTGCAATAGTGTCGCCACAATAATAGTCCTACCGCTGTAACAGTTTTCCACTACATTTCTTCCAGAACACCGCAAAAAATTCATCCCTGGCCAAATTTGTCCCTATAGATATGATGATGAGATAGATACTTTTTTTACTCTATATATTTGGTGATTCTGGGTTGCCCTATTGAGTATATATATACTCAACCGTACATGGGATCTTCCCACAAATCTCATTTATTATGCAGGTGATATATACATTGATGGATTCTAAGGTAAACCTAGAGGATGTGGATCATAGTTGATATAGATGAACATTGGTTCATTCTAGGAGTTATATTCAATAGTTCTCTTATCCATTCTAACAATTTGGAAACTTTTACAGTTTTGTTGGGGTTTTATTAGTCCCATTATACTTTTCCATAATTTTTTTGTACTCTAATGTGGGATTTAGAATTATGCATGAATTTTGGTATCAATTTTATTTTAACTTTTTTATTTATATGGGTATTTAGATATGTGTGTGCGGTTACCTTTTTTTAAGGCCTTTAATGTGTGATATATTCCTACATTGTTCTGGTTGCTAGCCCCTAGCCCATTAGAGGCAGGCTTGGGATGTCACATTGGGATATTCGCTTACCAGGTTTCCCTCAGTGGGACATATCATGGTAGAGTTATATCAGTCGTGGATTATAATTGCACTAGGATTTGAATATTGTCTGAGGTTTTTCATATAAAAAGGGGGAAAGTGTTAATGTGTTTTTAATTTGGATCTTAGGGCATGGAATCTAGAATTGGTGGAGTGGCAGAAATAACCATTAATAATAACTATGAAAGAAATAATCATTTACTCAATAAATGTTGGTATTTATTGAAGTGAAAACATTGTTACATACATCATATAGTAATGTTTTTTGGTTTCCATGAACTTGTTAATTAAAATTCCCATATGTACTCTTTGATTTTGGAACATCTTTACATTTTTAGGATACCTATAGAATTAAAAGAAGCTTCTATTTTGTAGTATAATCATGATTATTACCCCCCAACCAATTAGGATTTCGTACATGGTCATATGGTATTTGTGGTTCCTCTATGTGTCATTCTAATCATGCCACCAACCATCAAATGGATGATTGTTCAAGATGTACCAAAAAATTATGTGCATATGATAAGAACACTTCATGAGTTTCATAGAAAAAAACCCATAGTGTTTCGTGGTGATAAATACCCTAAGGTATTAGGGGATGATCTTGAGGCCATTTCATGGGTTGTCACCTTATTAGGACCTCATTTGATCAAGTGTTGGTCCTATAGGTGACCCTTTATGATGGATCCACATGTTGATTCTAGATTCTAGGGACTCTAACTCAAAACAAGTTGAATCGTACTTGGAAAAATATTGAGTAACTCAATATAGAGAATTTATATCTAGCTATTTTTTGAGGATCAAGAATTCAAGTGCTTCTAGAGCTTCATAGGGCATCATTTCTATGGAAGAGTATTCATAACATTTCACTAACATCTCATGATACTCCAAGGATATGGTTTCAAATGAATTATTTTGACCATACACCTTCATGAAAAACCTCTGTAAATATATATATATATATATATATAGAAATGTGTGATATCTATATATTTTCTTACTTATGATAGATTGATTGATCAATCATTATTGGTGGGGATTTTTTTTGTGGGCCAGTCACCAGTAGTTGATTCTAGTAGTGGGAACCCTTGATATAATACTTTGGAAACTGTAATAAAATTTCAAACACAATGGTCCACAAGAGAAATTAATTTCAATTAATATTCTCAAAACATATGGTAAAATCTTTAGGGTTCTAAATATATATCTTGTCATAAAGTTATAGGCGATGCAACTTTTGCGATGGCTAGGGACATCTCCTATAAGATTTTTTAAACCACCATGAAACTGATAGGGAGATAATCAATGGACCACCTCAATTGTGTTATTTCATTGATTAAATAGATACATAAATAATAATAAGTCCATGAGGTTCCATGATATAATTATGAGGTGGATGAAGTTTTATGAGGTTTCCACCACCACCCCCAGGTGGTCCACCCCAGGCTCAGGGAGACGGTGGTCTGAGATGAGGGTAGCTACATGAAATGAAGGAATATGACCTAGAGGATTCATGGATAATATGAGGAATGATTTATGTATCATTTTAATTATTTGAAATACAAATATAAATTGGATAAATCTAATATTTCATTGAAATTTCCATTTTTGAGATGTAGATTTTATATTTGACCATTTAAATTGACCCTTGTCTTTAGAGACTAATATGAAAGGAGATTCAGTGACCACACACTTCATCAGACTATGTGGACATACTCTTATAGGAGAGAGATTATTTTGGAATCTCTTCAAGGAAACAATGATTCCTTATGAAATCATTCTATGTATGGAGTTCTATATACAATTCGTGTACAGTTTTATTATTTTTAGTGTATGATGTGGTGTGTTTATGTATATTAGATTAGGTATTCCATTTTTAGTTGGAATAAAACAAAAGAAAAGCTGTATGTGATCATACATAAAATGATACATATGATGACACATTAGATGTATAGTGCTACCCATGTATAAATATAGTTGTGATCTTTCATCTACCTATAGTAGTTGATTATTATGAGAATTTATTCTCTTATGATTTGTTGGGCTTGCCTCCCCACATAATGATTGGCCATTAAACAGACTTACACTCAAGTATTTCTATTATCTCGTCAACATAATATCATATGGATCCCATAGACCATTTATATTAAAAGGTATAGTTAGTAGATTTTTTTGGGAAATGGATTTGTAAGACCCAATGTGTCACCCTAGACAAACCTATTGTTGTTTTACAAGAATGTGTATAGGTTCCTAAGGTTATGTGTGGACTACCATTACTTAAATTTTGTAACATTGAAGATTAAGTTTTTATTAATAATAATAGGGACCACATTGGATAGTTTAAATGGGTGTTATAGTTATCAATGATTAACATCAGGACAAGATATTACTAACTCTATGTTTGAGAATAATATATACTAAAAATAGAATTCTAATGTTGATACAGTAACTATTAGTACACGATGTTTCTGCGGTTTGATGAAATCCCCAACAATGTTCATGGGATAAATGAAACATATATTTTATAGTTTCTACGAACATTTCATGGTAGTCATAATCGATATCATTCTATTATACATGGTGTCTGAGGAGAAGCATGAATGACATTTGAGAATGGTTCTTAAAATACTCTGATAGTACCATATTTATTAGAATATTTGAAATTGTTAATTCTAGATTCAATTGGATTACTTCGTGGGACCTTAAATCTCAATATTGGGTATAGCAGTGGAACTCTTAACGATAGATACAATGATATCTTGGGAACCACCCAAGAGTGTTTTTTAGGTGTGAGGCTTCCTTTTAATGGCTAGATACTATCAAATATTCATACCCAATTTTCCTTGGATTTTATATCCTTTTACTACATTGAGAGAAAAGCGAAATCCTTTCATGTGGATAGAGAGGTTCCAATAGGCCTTTCAAGATATTCGGTAGTTATTGGTTAGCACCCCCCATCCTGAGACTTCCATAAGAGGGTATTGAGTATGTGTTGTTCTATGATTCCTTGAGAACTAGGATAGGATTTTCACTAAATTAGAAGAAAGAGTAAATTTCTTATGGGTTGTAGTAGCTAATACCCAATGATAATAACAACATGAACCAGTATATTGTTTTGACATTGTTAGTATTCAACTAGTACATGTGGAAAAATAACTTTTGGGTTAGTGGTTTATTATATTTATTCTAACAATAATTGTCTCAAGTGTGTCTTCTCGTAGAAGGATATTAACTTATTATATATGATATGGATATAGTTTCTCCATGACATATACTTTTTGGTAGTCTATACTATTAGGAATGGTAACATGGTGGATGATTCTCTTCGCAAGTGATCGTGTTAAGATATTTTTTGATAGGTGTTATATTAGTTGGCCTCATTACAGATGTCCTTAGTAAAAGTGGAGGTTGATGCTTACCTCATGTCAATTGTTACTAACCCAATAATAATTCAGAATATTAAGTTGTATAGGATTGGAGAGACTGATTATGATACCTTCTGTGTTCAAGTACCCATGTGTTGTGATCCTGATGTATATTCGAAAGGTGTAGAGCATGTCATCCATTTTCAAGAGAAGAAGATTATACCAGTGTTATTTAGAGAGAAGGTAATTATTCTATTTCAAATACCCCCTTGTATTTTCATATAAGAGTGATCAATATGTACGAGGAACCTTATCATCAATTATGGTGTCCATGGTTAAAGAGGTTTCTAACTTATCTTTTTTTCAAGCCTCACTTGTTAGGGGGTGAACGAAGGGCACCAGGCTCCAGTTGGTTTAGCTCAACATATTGGGCTGACAGAGTGGAAGTGGGATTTGGTCTCTATGGAGTTTTTTCTAGGGAATCAATGACCATATGAAGGACATAAAACTATTAGTATGATCATAGAATGACTCACCATGTCATCCCACATCATATCCATCTTAGTGTATAGTTCAGTAAGGACCATGTGACTCTGCTACATGTAGAAGACTGTCCAGATTCATAGAGTTCCTTAAATGGCCATTTTATCATGCATTGGTCATTTCATTTCATAATTATAGGGAGGAATTTAAGAGACCATTGGGACTTATTTGTTGTTGATCATATAACCCCCCAGGTAGATATCCAGACTATGACCAATATTCACGCTCTAGGTCACATGCTTTAGGATTTCATGTTGGACTTTTGATAATGATTGGAGGATCACCAACCCATGGTAGTGTTTTTTATAACAATAGTTACCATTATATTCCAACAATTTTAGGGAACCTATTGGGGTATTTTATAGGATACACTACATGTTACTAGTAAACTGGACGGATCTAAGGGAGACAGTATTCAAATACCCAAAGATGGTGTGAGAAATGATAGAGAAAGAATAGATCACACATGAGTACATGAAGACTTCCTAGATCCTTCATAGGTATAATGTGGACATATGATAGAGGAAATATAATTTTAACAATAGGATAATTATAATATAAAAACAATAATTGAATTAAATAATATTGTTTTTGGAGATATATATAACATATCACAAAGTTCTAACCTCATTTAACACATTTTACCATTTACCATGGTGAAAACTTTTTTCAGTGGAAAATAATTAATATGACCAAAACTAAAATGAAAATTATTCAAAAAAATTATAAATATTATTTTAAAATATAATATCCATTTTATCATATTTAATTTATAAATTTTTCATAAATTAATTTTAATATAGTTATTTAAAATGGGCAAAAAATAGTTTGTTAAAAAACAACAATTTTAATGGTAAAAATTATTTTAAACTAGAATTATTCATATTATTTAATATCATGACATTAATTGGATTGTAATTAATCAAATTAATGTTATATTATTTTTATACCATTAAAAGACAAAATGAAATCTTCCAAATATACTATTAAAGACAATGATTCAAAATATTTTTTAATTAAAATAAAATATAACTTATGTACTAAAAATTCAAGATTGAGATTTAAAATCCAAATTAATCTAAAAAATGATTTATTTAACTCCTTAAAAACATACTTGGTTGAAAAATATTTTTATACATTTTTATGTCAATCATACATCATTATGATTTCTTAAAATTTATGGTATTTGTAAAAATGAAATTTTCACTATTCAACCAAAAAGCTTCCTTTTCAGATAAATACCAAAAAATCAACCTAAAATAATTTTGATATGAGGATATAAAATATTATTTCCTTTTATAATTTTCAATTTCAAAAATTTTGTAATTTAACGTTTAAATGAAAACAAAAAATATAAAAAAATCATCATTTTTTAAAAAAATTGACCCTTTTAAATAATAATTATTCTTAACCATATATTATTTAATTATTGAAATTATTATTTAAGCTCTTGTTTTCAAGGAATTAATAAATAAATTTATGTTTGGAATATTTTTCTACATAAATTGAATATTTTAGTTACATCTATTCAAACTCATTGATCCATCAACTAGGTTATAATGGTTATATTAAAATAATAATGATGTACATAATTTAAAATCATTGTATCATGTGGTACATACTATCAAATATAGTATTTATTTTATGTAATATAAAAAAACTAAATGGATCACACTCTACCACCCTTAAATAAATTATATCATTGCAATTACAACTCTTTCCCGATAAAATGATTGAAAACATTTCTTGAATAAATTAAAAGGTGTGGTAGACAAAACATATGATCACTAAAATGAAATACCATTTTCATATTAAAAAATAAATTTTTCAAAACCAAAATTATAATAAATAAATTATAATATATTCTTCATAAAATTGGAAAAGGAAAATATGAATTTTTTTATAACAACATAATTAGGTTCCCAGATAAAGGGAACATTGGAAGGAATTGAAAATGTGGATCTGGAAAAGAAATAGTCACTAAAGAGAGAGAGAATGATTCTCATCAAAATTATAAATATAATAATAATATGTTCATTAATGATTAATAAATTAAAAAAATTGTAATTTTCCATAAAGACAAAATAGACCATCAATTCAATAGAAATTATCGTCAAATGATAAAATTTTCATTTAAATAACCTTTTTTAGAATCTATGTTTTGTTTTACCATAGTGATAGGAAATAATATAAAATATACATACTTTTTTTTAATCCATGAATGTAATTTCATTTTTTGGTTGGGTCTTTCAAATTGTTTCTACATCTATTACATCCCATATTCCAAATGATGAATATAAATGACGAATCTTTCATGTACCAAAATCGTTAAAATTATGTTTTAATAGATCATGTGATCTATAAAAGGATGAAAAATATATTACTCTTTTTTTAATAAAAACAAAAATGGAAAACATTATGTATGATAATAAACAAAATTTATAGACCACCGTGGAAAGATATAATACAAAAATATATAAAATTTAAAATATTATACACAAAGTTCAACATCAATCATCACACAAATAACCAACCATATATCCGGATTAACCTCAACATTAATGAATTTATTAACCTAAAAATCTATATTATTACTTTCATCTTACATACCCAAAAACTAAATATAATTCTACCCTAATTACCCTTATGATAAACCAAAGGGTTAAATATACCTCATTCATCTATTACATCATCCAAAATGTCATTAATCACCTTAAAATAATTTAAATTAAATCCTAAAAATGGTTTCCATAACTTTAATATTATGATCTACCCTAGGCTATATATCCAATTATGATATCCATAAACTGTAAATATTCCACATATGAAAACATTAGAACTACTCTAGTTATCTAATTCTCTACTCTGATACGAACTATAATGATCTAAACCTGTGCACATGGATTTTGTTCAAATTATATACTCATTGCAATTCTACATTTTATTCTAGTAGAGGAGACTCAATTCCTATCATTTATAATTTCAACATCCAAAAGAAGTATTTAGTCACCTATATACCAAAGAACTCTTCAGTTTATAGATTCAGTGAATTATGAAAACCCACTACAAAATGAACAACATAACTTTCTAATAAAATGATAATTTTTTTGCTATATATCAGTAGTTTATTATTCCATGATAACCATTTAATATCAGTAATAATTTTCTCCATACCTGAGACCCTTGGAGAAATAAATTACATAACATCATTCTTCAAAACCTATGAAAATGGGAATACAAAAAGAGTGGTCTGAAACGCTTTGTATGGGTAACCATAGGAATTTACTATTAAATATAATTAGTTGGAATATGTTGATCATATGGTTATAAAAATATACTCAATGGGATTTAACATATCTTATAATAATTCACACCCCTAAAAACCTGGATCATAAAACATGAGTCATGGAATTAAGAATTGGTATAATACAATCTATATTCAAGGAAATAATCACAATCCATGGAAAATAATTCTTCTTAAATGGATCCAATTAAACTCATATCAAGAATACGTAAACAATTTTGGTATCATGGGACATCATATGATCACTATATTATAACCAATCAAGACAATTACAACTTTCTTTTATCAGTAACTATCATCCATCTAAATCTATCATCTCATAAGAGTTACATATATTCTGTATGCTCTATCATCTCCTTAGAGTAACATTTATATAGTTCCATTTTTAATCTCATAGAAGTTATATATATTCGTCAAACTATGACATCTCTTAGGAATACCTTGTATACTTTTATCACATCAATCATTTCTCAATACATTTAGGAGATATATCATGCTCACTCAATATCATAAATTACATCAGATACACCCATCATCATCCATAATTTATAAGAACCATAATAGGAATAAATCACATAGACCAGTCATTTAATGAAAAAAAATTTAAAAATAACAATGATTACCTTCATAATTTCATTAACCTATAGAAAGAAATAACTTTTCAATATGGTATCTTTAGAACCATATTCATAAGTAATCCATAAAATGAAACTAAATGGTATCCTATAAAATATATATCCAGTAAATAATAAAAATTGTTTTGTATTTTTATGTAGATTTAAATTTATTTTAGAAAATTTTAAATATAATTTTTAATTTAAGAGTGTCATTTTCTCTTTGTAACCCATTAACAACTAAACTTAAAAAAATAATTGGAAAACTGATTTCATTTTAAAAATAATATAAATTTTTATGTTAATAATTATAATGAAGAACTATTATGTGGAAAATAATATTGTCTCATTTCATAAAAATTAAAATAAAATTATTTTCAAAACTGGATAAATATATTCAAAAGTGAACACTGTGGAAAATGTTATGAAGATTCCTTTTAAATTTTTTTAAAGAATGTTAATGACAGATAAAAATGAATTTAATAATACATTTGGGAAAAAATTTGAATTTTTTTTATCATTTTAATGATTATGGATATTGTGGGAAAATATTTTGATAAATTACTTGAAATCCATTAATGTGATATTTTTATGAAATACCCTTTACAACCACTTGAAACAAAAACACTTTTGGAAGAAAGAAGATGAGAAGGATCCAGAAATACCTTGAGTATAAATTGATTCATGAAATTAAAATTCATATTGGTAGTATCTACCAAATATAATTTAATATAGGTGAATCCAAAAAACATGTCTCAAATAAATATTTTTGATATGAGAACCCCATAATACATGGTAATTGCTTCAATCATATATTTTTTGATTGAAAGTACATAATATTATTCTTTAAAATCCAAAATTTAAGTGAAATAATATGTTAAAACACGTTTATGGGAAAGTAAATTCACCATATAAATTAAATAGTGGCACACAACATGGAAAATTTCTCATGTAATTGAATATTGACATCATAAAACCTTTCAAAGATCGAAAAATTTGATATAGGAATCTATTGAGGAAATTTTTATGTGGAAAAAATCAAAATCCATTTAAAATGTCATGACCCATCCCTTGGGGTATTTTCTTTGAATACCCCAACCCTACCTCCCATCGGTTAGGGGCTGGGGACCAGCAACGAGTAGACATATACCAAAAATGGCAGGCATTTTCATATATACCTGTACACATTCTCATATCACCAAGAAAAGGAGTTGAAACTAAAAACATTGAGTAAATAGGTAAGAATCCTACTAAGACAACCAGTGAGAGTAATAGTAGATAACAAAAACCAAATGGTCCAAAATATAATCCCATCTAAAAAAGAAAAGTATAAGCTTCTTGATTTCATAAGTAGAAAACCCAACCTAACGTGCTGGTACAGTAAGCTTTTTGAATGTCACAAAATCCAACCACATACGTCGGGTCACCTTAAGCACCACCTACCTCCGGCCCACAATGGAATATGTTAAAGAATTTGATCATCTACATAAGACACAAAACTTGAAGGAAAATCCAAGCTATGGGTGAATAAAAGGATACTCAGTAGAGACTTTAAACCATAATGGTAATCCACAAATAATGACACAAGATAGACTACTGAAGTGTTTCCTCAAGTACATATTATAAGAAGTACGGTAATGAGATTCACTAGAGTCAGATCACAGTAGGATATATATAAAAATAATGTCTAGTAATATCCAAATCCAATGAGATATTAAATCATTGTAGGAGACCTACTTAGTGTCCCCAAATGAGACCTACTCCATGCCCTCATAGGAGACCTACTATACACCCTCACAGAAGACCTAATCTTGGCCTTCATAGGAGACCGACTCTATTTCTTGATAGGAGAAAAACTCCACATCTTTATGGGAGTCCACCTCCACATCTTCTCAAGAAACTAATTCTGTCTCTTCTTGGGAGACCATCTTTGAATCTTCATTGGAGACCAACTCTGCATCTTTCCAACATGAAGTTATAGGATTCTATCCAAAGCACGATCGTTTCGAGAGCACCTAATCGTCAAGATGATATTTCTTATGATAACATCAACAAAATTTCATGTAGAGTATCATAAAAGTTATAACTATGTGTGAGGATCGTAATTCCCCAAACAACTCATCAAATATATATACAGTTTAGAAGTTATGGCATTTAAGTAAAAAGGGGATGTTGTGGTTTGGGTCGAGTCCAACCAGGTCAGACTAACCCAAGGGCCACTAACACGAACCATCCTGGTCAGGTTTGGACTATCCCGAACTGTCCAAGCCCAATGCCCAGACCACTTGGGTTATAGGGTCCAGCCCACCGGGCCACTCGACAGCCTGGGTTCCTCTAACCCATTCTACTTGTGTGGGCCAGTTCCTTCAGCCGTGCATGGAACACGGGCCAAACCTCTCCCATGTTGGAAATGTGTTCATGTGACAAAATTACCCTGTCAATGCTGCCAGAATATCTTCGGCCATGTTCCATTCGATGCCATGTCTTTTCAAATGGGGAAAATCTTGTGATCATCATGGGTCCACCATCACACTTTTGAGCTTCAAATTGTTTTTACATCACTGCATGGTATAACCACATTCAGAACCACCCAGGAAAGAAATGTTGCAACCACAGGGGTCCACCAATGATGAACAAAGAACATGGATAGATGAATATGAACAGCAACACCCTTAGTATAGAACTTGGACTAGGTTTGTGTTAGCCTAGGTGCATTCAGGTTAGAAGGATCACAAATATGAATAATCATCAGTATATTCCCTTTAATCCAACATTTTATCCATCCTTCAAGAACGATAGAATTAAGGGTCAAACTGTTTATGGGTTGGTCTACATTCTTCATTAGATACTAGAATGGGGAAATAAGTTCCATGAATAAATAAACACCCTACATTTATCTTTTGATCTATCATTGGGGATGAAAGGAGTTGTCCCACAGTCATTCGTTGATCCTCAATCATGAATCCATGATCCATGATCCGCCAGTGTTTATCATCGTTTTTCATTCTCCGGTAAGAAGGAATGAAAAATGCTTTTCTCTAGAGATTCTAGGGAATTCCAGGATTATGAGTTAAAACTTAAATCCTATTTATTTATGGATAAATAAAACACACCAGCCCATTGTAGCATTATAGCATCGCCACACTATTTCATTTAAAAACAAACTAGGATTACTCATTGTTGCATCACATTGTCACAGTGAATCATTTTAGATTAAATAAAATAAACATCTTTAAGTTTATTTTTTTAAACATCCCTGAATTAAATTTCTTAGTCGACTCATGTTAGTCGATGTTAGGCCCCATCGAAGGGAAATTCCATAACCCAAAATAAATAGTGGTCTTATATTTCTTATTTGATTCACCATTCATGAGTTATTATGAATTTAAAATAAAATAATTTTATTTATTTATTATATATATGGTTATTTCCTTTTTAGGATTTCTCAATTGAGACCTACACCAACTAATGTAATGTCACCCCTATGGTAATCCTACCATCCTGAACACAATTGTGCCCTTAAATTTCTGATCTGGGAACCCTTTTAATAGTTATCCCACTTTTTTTTGGAAAACCACTCAAGCATGTTATTAAAAACATAACGATTTTTTTCAAACCATTCAGGGCGCAAAATTCTTCAGAATCAGTCTCCATCTCACTACTTAGTCACATAATTTTCCCAGAAACATTCTAAAAAAATAGTAAATCAGATTCATTACATTATCTTTACCTTAAGGATTTATTTCCATGAAATCCAAAACTATGGATAACAAAACCAATAAGGGTACGAGCATAAACATGATCCCCCACTCCCATTTTCTCTTCCATCGATTCTCCTGCCACCATCGGCCGCACACTAAATGAATCAAATTCCCATAGATAGACATTAAATATAATCCTATATCTCCCTATCCAGGATAAATAGTGAGCATCCCGATCTAAAACTATATTCTTTGGGATTACTTGGAGTCCATCTATCTTATGCACCTAGAGGCATCCCAAGATCTCTAGTGGAATCAGCTCCTGAAAAACAAAAAAAGTGATCGACATAGTGAGTAATTTAATGATCACCTAGATAGTATCATATCCCTTGGACATACATGGTCAATCTACCACAAATTCCATCAATAACCCTTCTCACTCCCTTCCTAGAAATCCAAGGAAGAAATCAACAACCCTTTACAAACATAGTGGATCGATATGGGGAGTTGAACATAACAACCCTAATATTTGTTCTACAGATAAAAATAATTTATTTTAAAAAAATTTCACATGATACAAGATATAATTTTGATAGGTCTTATGTCTTTGGGTATTGGTAATATTAAATAACAACTAAGAATATAAAACACAAGATCTTTATTGAAAACTTCTTTTACATGCCCACAACATTCCTTCATATATAACATTGCAAGGGATAACCTGAGGAAATTTAAAAGAAAAGAGTTATCTATAATGCCCAGTAAGGAATTAAAAAAGGAATAAAATGAAGAATATAGTACATATTAGGAATTAGGAATATCAATGGAGAACAATATAATTGTGAACCTATAGGCATGATATAGAATGACTATCATAACATGGAAATGTGGCATCTACATTTAACAAGATATAATCATTAGAAAAGGCTCATTGTATAAGGGTTATCATGAGAAAATCATAATTTCAATTGAATTATCATGATACTAATCTTTACCCCGTGCATTGGAGTTCTATCAGGGCACACACTTCTTAATCATTTCATTTCATGCATTAGTGTGTGACATGGATCATTCAATATGGAACCATTCAATATCCTAATTTATTCCACGATAAAGGAATGTGAAATACATACATGGAACTATATAATCAATAAGTAAATGGAAATAAATTTGAATACTCTTGATTGAAAAATAAGCATGGAATTGACTACACAATGACTTTGGCTTGACAAATCGTGGTGCAATTTCGGCAGCATAACAGCATGACATTTGATTTTATTAATATGGTTGATGAAAGAGAAATGGATATATCATAATATGAACATAAAATGGACCATAGGGGGGTTTTATAGATACATTTCCCAACATATGTAATGGATATTAGATGCATAATATAATAGACGGGCTTGAATGTTAATGAGAAGAAAAAAATCCCTTAAGGAATTTCAGCATTGTAATGGGTGTAAATAGGAAGAATTAATGAGAGAGAAAGGGGTATCTCAACATTAAAAAAAATTTATGTTAGTTTAGGATAGGTTCTGAATAATACCTTGACATTTTTAATTGATATAAAAATGACATAACAATGTAATGAAATGTGGTAAAAATGAGAAAGAAAGAAATCCCTTACGTGAGAGCATGATCCCAAAGGCTTGGAAGAGGCATGAGAAAGGATTCATTGGATCTTGGGGAAACATGGGATGATTATATATGGATGTGGGATGAGTTTGGTTGCACTCCAAAGGCATTGAGTGAATAGTAAGTGGGAGCATGGGTGGGATTATATAGGAAAAGAGAGTGAATACTTTTTTATTTAGGTTTTGGAAACGACACATTAAACTAATCAAAACCACAAACCAAACCATTCTTTCTTCTTAATGTTTTCTCCAAAGTGGAATGGAAAACATTATTTTATATGTCCAATGGATGAACATATGAAAATATTAGGATTTCTTATGTGGTGGTGATTCACACTCTCAAGGAATTCAATTTAAAATGTCAAAATATGTTTTATATGTCTTGGAGGGTCCACTAAGGCACAATTAAATTATTCAAACATATATAATATCACCTTATTTTAAAGGTAAAACAAATATTCTCCTAACATCCGATTTAGGGAATTTTTTATATCATTATTGGGACATTATGATGTCTTAAAACACATTATATATTTAAAGGGTAATTAATTTTTACCCAAAAATTTAACTGTCTCCGGAAATTATGAAGCATTAACTATTGGATAATTTTGATGTCTTGATTCCAAAAATAATATTCATTTTATCCTAACGAGTTTTATTAATATGTGAATATTTACTTTTAAAATTAAAAAACTACATTTATCAAAAATTCACGGGTTTTGACAAAAACCGTTTTCAAACCATAATAAAAATTACAATTGTATTCATAAAAATTATATGATCACTTATATTTAATACAAATTAATTTAGTAATAATATTTTATTAAAATATTATTTAATTCAAAAATCCATTAATTCATCATAATAGATTTCTAAATTAAATATTTACAAAAAATAAAATTTGTTGTTTAAAACTATTTTCAATGTTAATATACTAAAATGAATTTATATTCTTTATTCTATATAAAAAATAATTCACATAATCATAATGATAGAGTCTTGTTATAACACCCACATTTGAACTTAGTTTAAGGTGTGCGATAGTGACAGACTCTTGGGGTGGCTCGGATAACATCCCTCGAGTGGTAATCTCTATCATCTTCCACTTCTCCCATAGCCAGTTTCGTTCGAGCTTAACGTGTTAAAGGTCAACATGGTCTTAGTCAATATAGAAGCCCAATGATTCAATCTCCTTTCTGAACTCTAATAAATGGGATTCATATGGTGTAATTCTACTGGATGACACAATCGATTACTTTGGCTGAGTAAATGGGATTTTTTAATTCCAAATATTTATACTCATCATGTCATCAATGTTCAGTGGCTATATTAGAAATGGTAAAAATTCATAATGATATTTTAAAATACAAAACCATAAAACCAATGAAGTGTATATGTCTTATATATCCATTTTACATAAAAATACATTAAATCAGATGAAGAGAAATTTTCACTAGTAAATGTTTAAATCATTACAATCTTCCCCACTTAATAAATTTCTCCCTCGAAATTTTCATTTCTCACACTAAAATAGATACTGGTATCTATGCTTCATGACATTCTCCAATTCCCACATTTCCTCTTCAAACATGTGGTTTCTCCACGAAAACTTGTCAAGTGCCATTTTTTTATTTCATACAACTTTATCCATATGATCTAAGATATTTACTAGCTTCTATTCATAAGATAGTTCAGTCTCCAATGGGATAACCTGTGGATTGAGTACATGTGATGGATAAGGTATTGAATTCATCAATAGTATGCATGGAATACATTATTTACTAAATATAAGTTAGGTGGTTGTGCTAGTCAGTAGGCCACTACTCCAATGTGATCAAAGATCTCAAAAGGGTTTATGTACCTCAGACTAAGAATTCCCTTCTTCTAAAATCTCATAACTCTTATCCACAGTGATATGTAAAGGAATACCATGAATTCGAAATCAAAGTCTAGGTCTTGTCGATGATTATCAGCATAGCTCTTTGGTTGACTTTGATCTTCCTTAATGTGTTGTTGGATAGTCTTAACCTTCTCCACCATTTCATCAACCATTTCTGGACCTAGTAGTTTTTACTCCCAAAAATCATCCCAACAAGATGGTGTTCTACACCTCTTCCAATAAAGGTATTTATAAGGATGCAATTCAATGATTGACTGGAAAATTTTATTGTAATACAACTCAACTAGAAGAATATGTTGATCCCATACTCCTTAGAAGTCCATTCAACATTCTCTCAACATGTCCTCAAGAGTTTTCATTGTATACTCAGATTGGCCATCAGTTTGAGATGATAAGTTGTACTGATGTCCAGCTCAGTATTCAGAGCATGTTGAATATTCTTACAGAACACAGGTTTGAATCTTAGATCTAGACCAGATACAATAGATATTGGTACTTCATAAATCCTTACCACTACTCTGATATATATCTATTCATGTTGATCCAATTATTAATCAACTTGAATTGTAACTAAGTGTGAAGTATTGGTAAGAAAATCAACAATAACCCAAATAACATTGTTTCTTTGGATGTCTTGGAAGTCCGGTGAATAATTTCATGTTGATGTTCTCCCATTTCTGTGTAGGTATTGGAAATTTTTGTATCATATCCTTATACATTGGCCTCTCATCCTACACTTACTGACCTACTTGGAACTTTTATGTATACTTATATATCTCTTTCTTCATGTTATCCCACCAATAATTATCTCATTGGTCTTAATACATATTTTATTTTCCTAGGTTAATGGAGAAATTTGAATGATGTGCATCTTATAAAAGTTCATTTTTTAACTATGGATTTTATAGAACTCATATTCTTGACCCAAATCTTATAATTCATTCTTTATTAACTGGAAATCTGCGGATATTTATTTTCTAACAGATTCCACTTTTCTTTGAATTCTCATATCATCCTTTTGAGAAAACTCTATCCTTTAGAAAATATACAGTTGAGCAACCATTTGTGAAAGGATTGGTGATGTTACGTTATTTATGATTCAATTTCCATCTTCACTAAATATAAAAAGATTGACCCTTTTTAATTCCAATTAATGATATAATTTCTAGGTCCTTTCAACTTAGACCATCTGCCAAATTGTTCGTTTTCCCATGGTGGTAATGGTTTGAGAAGTCATATTATTTTATTAGATTTAACCATCTTCCTTGGAACATGTTCAAATATTTCTATGAGAATATATACTTGAGGTTTTTATGATCTGTATATATATATTTCACACTTCTCACTAAAGAGGTAATGTCACTAAATATTTGAAGTGAATATTACTGCAACCTACTCATGATCATGTGTTGGATAATTTTTCAAATGAAGTTTCAATTTCCTGGAATCTTAGGAAATTACTTTTTCATTATTCATCAACACACATCCCAGGACATTCTTCTAAGAATCACTCAACACCACAAAATGTTTCCACTTGTGGGTAGTGTGAGCAAAGGTGTAGTGATAAGCCACCTTCTGAACTCATTGAAGCTATCATCGCATTCATCACTCCAATTAAACATTACTTTCTTCCCAGTTATCTAGTTAATAAGGTTGGAAAATCATTGTATATTTCCAAAACATTAGTGATAATATTCTTCTAACCCCAGGATGCATCAGATATTTGTTACCGATGTGGACCTCGCTCATCCCTCAATTACAACAGTCTTGTAGGGATCCAAAGATATCTAATTGCTTGTGATGACATGACACAAGAATTAGACATATTTCAACTATAACTCAAACTTTCAGAACATTTCATAGAGATTATCCTTTATCAAGGTCTCTATTACAGTTCTTAGATTCTCCTCATGCTCCTCCATGGTTTTAGAGTATATTATAATATCATCTATAAAGACTGCCATTATTTTTTCATGCTAATATATAATGACACTCTTAATCAAGACCATGAATATTTCTAAAGAATTAGTTATTTTTCAAGGTATTACTATGAATTCATAGTACCTGTATCATGTATGAAAAGTAGTCTTGGGGATATACTCTTTCTTCAACCTTACTTGGTAATATACTGACCACAAATCCTCTTTCAATAAGAATGGTTCTCCACATAGCTAATCGAACAAGTCATCAATTCAGAATAGAGGATATTTTTTCTTTATACTGATTTTTTGAGCTTAGGATAATAAATTTAAAAGTACATTAACCCATCATTTTTCTTTCCAAAGAGGATTTGTGCACCCCTTGGTTAAGCGCTTGGACATATAATCCCTTTATATAGATTCATCTGTAGTCATTTCATCATATCCTCATGCTCCACAATAGCCATTCTATATGGAGTATTGGATACTGGAAATTCTCTAGGTATAAGATCAATTGAGAATTCAAAATCTCTTCTAATAGGAAGACAAGACAATTACTTGGGAAACACTTTAGCAAATTCCCTCACAATAGGCATGTTTTCAAGGATGGATTCTTCCTTAGACTCAATCATCTATGTAAGATACATTTTTTCATAGTGATGTAATATCCATTCTTGAGATGATGTTTCTGAAGAAGAATCATCCTCTTCCTAGCACTTGTATAGAATCATGGGTTGATTCTCCATATAGAGGGTGATTTATCTCTCACAGTAATTTGTATTGGCTCAATATTAGAAAAGGAAATCCATGCTATGAATTGCATAAAATTCCACCAAAGGGTGAATGACAATGTTTTCCAGGAACATCGATACAAAAATTAAGACATAGGTGGATTTATATTCTTGGGATGAAAAGATTTACCCATTTACTGTTCCCACCGACATCGTTACTTCCATGACTTGAGGTGGTGTTGGGATTACTCTACTAAAATTTCAGGGTATAAAAGAATGCGTAGAATAGGAATAAAAAAGTAAATGCTATATTCATGAATTAATAACTAGTGTACCTATAACCACTTCATTTTTGAGGTTCACTTCTGTGGTAGTGATGGAAAAATCACACCCTAGGTACCTTGGAGGTTGTTGGTAGTCTTCAAAAACCCTTGTCATAAGGGACTGCTTTGCAATCTGCCCTAGTTCTTTGCATTTGAAACAATGAACAATGTTCTGATGATAGAAAGGATAGTTTTTATATCCATTAAATCTATTGGTTTTTCATTTCAGTTGTTAGTGTCTAGTTTCCATTCTATTCCAAACCTAATGCATTTCCTCGTCCCCCTTAAGAAATTTTCTGGGTTCTTATTTCCACACATTTATTAGGTGGGGTGCTAGATTTTCTTATCACCATTTGATTTAACCATCAGACTACCAGAATTTAATTCCACCATATGATTCTCATCCCCATGATACCACCGATATTCTCCAAAATCTATTTTGAGTTTCAGGACACGTCAGACAATTTCCTCATTGCTATTGAAGTCATGGATCACGAGTGCTTTCTGTAGGCTTGGTTCTATCACACCAAAAAGTGGAAAACCTTGTATTTAGGGGTAACGAAAAAGATGAAGTCATATTGTGAAAGACTTGTGATATTTTCATTGTACCCTCTTATAGATTCATTTTCTTTTTCATTAAGGTCAAAGAAGCCCCTTTCTATATAACGTCTAACGGTGCGTGGAAAATATTTGTTGAAAAACATTTTCCAGAAAACCGTCCATTACATTGCCTTGATCTCCTCATTCCACTTTGTAGTTTTAATCAATTTCCACCATTGATCATATTCACCCTCCATATGATAAACATTCTTAAAAACATCATCTCGTACAATACATTTATGGATGAAGAAGAGATTTTCAATGGAGTTGATCCTTTTTGGCAATTGAGGGATCATATGATCCATTAAAAGTTGGAGGCCTTCGTCTCATGAAACTCTCGATTGTGACATGTTCATTCTTAGAGAGGGTTGAGCGTTATTTTTGACCCATGATTCTATTCATTCATAATGTTAACTAAGAGAGTGTCGTGACAGTATTCACAATATCAGCTCCCATCAGATTGGGCATCTCATTAGAATAGTTATCACACCGTTCTTCGCATTAGTTGTTAGATAGAGTCCTCCTTTTACCAGAAATTGACATGAATAAAGAATAATTTGGGGTAAAACGTAAATGGGAATCGAAAGACAAAATAAAATGAATTATAAATTACTTTTATTTCTTAAAATTACGTATTTATAGGCTTCAATCTATGTTATACATGAACTAATTTCAAACATATAATCATAGGGGAATTTTTCCATTAACAATGGTTCATAATAATATTATTAATTTACCAAATCATATACCCTAGGAGAGTCATAACCAAGATTTCAGTAAGGCATGTGGTCGTGCACCAGTTCCTGGCCGAGTCTAGTTCAAAGTGGTGATTTTGTGTTTTACACCTCGATACATCTCTGCCAGAGAAACCACAACCATCTGGTATCTAGGAAGGAATGTAGTTGGTTGATAAACTACATACACAATACTCACCTAAATTTAGTGATGTTTTTATTATACATAGTCTTATATTTAAGTCTTTTAGTAGGGTTCACTAATCTTAATCCCAAAAATAACTAAACCAATCCCCTGATACCAACTATAACAACCCTGCTCTTTACTTCACAAATTAAAATAATTTATTAAATAAAATCATCACCTGAAACATAATAGAATATCAAGAGGTATAGTTTCTTTTGGGATAAGTAATATTACATAAAAACTTAGAATTTAAAACAAAATATCTTTATTGAAAATTTATTTTACATGACCACAACATTCTTTCATACTTATAATTACATGGGATAATCTATGGAAATGTATAACAAAATAGTGAGCTATAAATACAAATAAGGGATGAAAAAAAGCATTAAATGAATAATATAGTACATGTTAGGAAATATGAATATAAATAGAACATAATAGAAACATGAACATAAAGTCTGGATATATTAAGATTATTATAACATGGAAATCTTGCATCGTTATTTAACATCATATTAGCATGATCCAATAATCATTGCACATGGAGTATCTGTAAACCATCATTTAACTTTAATTAGCATGATCAAACCCTCATTTCACTTGACTTAGAATGATAATAATATATACTAAATGCATTGGTTCACTATAAGAGTTAACCCTTATTAATCATTTCATTTCATTCATAAGTGTTTCATATGGTTAATCCAACATGGAATCATTCAACATCAATATTTATTCCAAGATAAAGGAATGTGGAAAACATAAATGAAACTCTATAATAAATAAGAAAATGTGAATAATGGCGAATACCCTTGATTGATAAATGGGAATGTTATTCCTTACACAATGAATTTGTTTTGGAAAATCAGGGTGAAATTTTGGCATCCTAATGGCCTCACATTAGAATTCTAAAAAATGGTTGATGAGAGTTAATGTGACATATCATAATTTTTAAAATCAATTGACAGCAATGATTTCATATAGAAACATGTTCCAACATATGTAAAGGATTTTAGATACATAATAAAAACCAAGTTCTTTAGTGTAAATGAGGGGAGTGAAATCCCTTATAGAATTATCAGCATTGAAATGACTGTACATTAGAGGAATTAATGAGTGAAAAAGTGGTGTCTCAACATTAAAACATAATGAGGGAATTATATGGGAGTTTAAAAATCATACCCTCAACATTTTTAATTTAAATTACAATGGAATAAAAACATAACTAATCCTGGAAAAAATGGGAATGAAAGAAATCTCTAACATTGAAGTCTGCTCCCAAAGGCTTCAGAGAGGATTGAGAGAGGATATTTGGAAGCTTGGGGAACTGTTAGAGGATTCTAGAGAGATGAGGTAAGATATTATTAGTGATCCAATGGATTTGAGTGAAGAGTACATGGGAGCATGGGTGGATTTATATAGGAAAATTGAGGTAATTCTTTGTAATTTATGTTCTGGACACTACACATTAAACTAATCAAAATCTCAAAACATACCAAGGTTTTTTCCCATGGGTTTTAAAAAAGTTTAGTAGAAATAAATTATTTCTATGTAGATCTCTAAAATTATTAAAATATTATTATTTCTTATGTGGAGGTGAGTCGGAGTCTCAGGAAAATCAATTTTAAAAGAAAAAATGTTTTATAAGTCTTGGAGGGTCCACTAAGGCAATATAAAAATAATCGAAATAACTAAAATCTCATTATTTTAATGGTAAAACATATATTGGCCGAAAATACCATTTATAGTGTTTTATTAAATCCCTATTGGTTAATTATGATTTTATAAAACACATTATATATTAAAACATTATTTAATTTTTACCCAATTCTACTATCTCCAAAAATTATGAAAAATTCACCATTGGATAATTTTGACGTCCTAATTAAAAAAAATTGTAATCATTTTATATAAATATTTTGGTAAATATGTAAATTTTAACTTTTTTAAAAAAAACCTACATTTATAGAAAATTAATGGATTTTTTCTAGAAACGGATTTCCAACCATTATAAAAATTACAACTGTATTCATAAAAATTATATGATAATTTATATTTCATAAATAATAATTTATTAATAATAATTTATTAAATATTATTTAATTAAAAAATCCATTAATTAATCAAATCATATTTATTAATTTAATATTAATAGAAAATTCAATTTGTCCTTAAAAAACTACTAATAAAGTAACAATAATAAAATGAATGCATCTTCCTTATTCTATAAAAGCATAATGCACATAATCATAGTGATGGAGTCCTTTTACATAACCCCTTATAGCATCCGCATATGGCCTATGGGTATGGTGTGTGATGGTGACAGATTCCTGGGGTTCCTGAGATGACATTGCTTGGGCAGTAATCTCTATCAACTTCCACTTCTCCCATAGGTTGTTCCATTCAAGAATACCATGTTGAAGCTCATCATGGGCTCAGTCAAGAGAGAATCCCAGAGATGCTGCCTCCTTTTTGAGCTCCAAAAAATGGGTTTCATATGAACCAATTCTACTGGATGAGTGCATCTCTTTATTTTAAATAGTAAAAAGAATGTTTTAAATCTTTATATTTATACTAATCATGTGATCATTGTTCAGAGAATGTATTATAAATGGTAACAAATCTTAATGTTATTTTAAAATACAAATACCTAAAACCAAGTAACTTCATATTTCTTATATATCCATATTACATAATAAAAAATTTAAGCCGATTAAGTGGAATTTTAATTAGTAAATGTTTGGGTTGTTACATTGAAAACCCATGAAACTCATAAAAAAAAGCACTCAACTTTTATATCGACATCTAATCCAAGATTCAACCTATTATATCATCCCCATTGTCCACCTTCACACCCACATACATATATGGATGCATCAATCCACTCTAGTCACCCAGTACTACAACTGTGTGTCCTCTAAAAGGAACAATGTGCTCCCCAACATTAAAATATCCATAAGGGGAATTCCCCATGCATAACTGATCATGTAATGTCTCACCATAGGTACCCCCAAGCCATAACTCCATGATTCAGTATAAAATTAGTGGGGTAACAACTATAGATTGGAAGTAATCTGGTTAATCTCCATCCATGAATGATAAATGTAACAAGTCCAACTTCTCAATTGCCTCATTCAGCAACACTGAACTGGATCTCCTACCAAGATCATTTTCAACCATGATTCCATTAGAAGAATTATATACACTCTCCAAGTCTTAGTACTGGAGTAACTATCACCAAAGCCTCCATCTAAAGTTCTGAACCTTCTAAAAAATATATACATGAGACTCTTGTGGTCTGAGTAGAAGATAAATCACCCACCCTCAGGTAGTGTCGCCACATCAACAATGTGAAGACTACCATTGCCAACTCGAGATCATGGGTCACGTTGTTATGATCATTGGGTAATAATTGAAACAAACCATTTAAAATCTCCTCTTTCTTATGCATCTGGGAAAATCCAATTCTAGTCCCTAATGTGTGGTAGAACACTACGTACTCAACTCCCTCCTATCAAACACTCATCATTGGGGTTCTTGTTAAACTGTATATTAACTACTTAAAATCCATTGATCACCTTTTTATCCATGTGAATGGATTCCCCTTTCAATTGATCAAAGTGTTTATTGACCCATTTGTTATTGTATACTTATTCTCTAAGATCACTAGGATAAATTTCCAATATTTCACACATAAAATCGATCATTGGGTCTCACTAAGGCCTTCCTCCAAATTTCATCCACTATCACCCTCATCTCCCAAATCTATATAAAATCTATCTGATATACTGATGCTAGTATCAGTTCCATCTAGTAGTTTAGAACAATGCATTAGTCTATCCCACTATAGGGATGTAAACCAAGAAACATCTCCTGGAAAGACATCCTCGTACCCTGCCACTACAGTTACGACCTGAAAACTCATAACATCTACTACCCCGAGGGTAAGGCTATTCAACACAAGAGTGATCGACTACACCCTCCTATGAATGATTCTATCCTATGATACATGGGATTCATTTTTTTCACTAACCAAGGATAACCCCATTCCCTCTCCATAGACATAATACACTTATTTTACTAAAACATCCAATCTGAGAATGATATTTGGATAACAAATCCATAGAAATTATGATATTTTAATACATCGATGAAACCACTAAGAGGTTTCAACTGAGCTCATGTCTTATGATTATGTTCACATTATCTGCACTAGTGTGATTATTCAGTCTCCTTATATAGGTATCTCAATATGTAAGGTTTAAGTCAATGCTTTAACTAGAAATTATAGCTGTTGAACAAGATATGTGACTAAGAAGAAGGATAATCACATGTGTCTATTAATATGGAAGATGTGAGTAAATTCAGACCGTATCTTGAATCATTCCTTGCTCCCTTGGGTCATATTCCTTTACTGCATGTAGATTCCCCTTCCCCTTTTCTCAAAACCCCATAGCCTTTTGTGGGCCACATGGGACTGGTAGTGGTATCATGTCGAAATGTATACCACCTCCTAATAATCTCCAAATTTATCTTCCACATCTACCACAATGCAGATCCATCGGTTCTTATCACTGTCCCTACCTTGGTAGCCCATCCACCATTTCTATTTTAGTAGTAGTACGGGCTAGGAAATAGCTATAAAGATGTTCCCAGCCATCTCATCAATGGTATTTCCTCTATCTAGGTTGACTAGACTCACTATATGATCCATTAGCTATAGATCAACTTTCCTAGGACATCCTCTTGGAACATGTCACATGAAAAATTCAATAAGACAGATATCGGCTTTTCTATCCCAAGGTCTCTATTCTTTCTTTCCCATTTCAGTCACCAACTAGAAGTATCCACTCTACCAAATGACATTCAACCACAAAGGTTCAATCTAGAACCCTAGATAAGTTGGAATTAATTATGGAATAATGCTAGCAATGATGACCCTAAACATTCCATTCTAAAAGTTCAATACCCTAAACTACTGGTCATGTATCATATCTATAGAGTACATATCAATGTTATAATTCCTCGATGAATACTCAAATAATATCATGTCAATATTCAATATCTTTAGAATCTATTGGGCTTGCATTGACTTTACCTTCTATGGTGAGAGCCACTTCTCTGAGAAATGTTCTCAAACTCTATCAACGGAAGTTTCATATCATCTTAATAATGGTAAATTTAAACCCCTCCTTCAACCTAATGATCTATGTGGATGTCTCACCACCAGAACCACCATCTATTCTAATGGTTTACTGAATGGGCAGAAAACTCAATCACCACCTCAAGACATTATGTAGCCACATGTGATTCAAACTCAAATCAGAACCCGATGTGTCTTTTTAATTAAAACTACTGAGGTGCACTAAACTTAACATCCAATCAGATAGAAATATGAGTACCATGTGATACTCCATATGTGGTGGTATAACTAGAACACAACCAATAGTTGTTTTCTCGGGTATAAATCTCATTACCTATCTCGTCACCCAATGGATCATCCTCCAGATCCCATGGTGGAATCTTGGCTGGATGCCTATGTGGATCCATTATAGAGAAAAACTAGATATACCATGATCAATAGTGTATACCAGATAAGCTATCTCAAGAAAGGCACAAAAAATAAAACTCACTCATATAAGATTCTTGTACCGTTTTTCCCCTACAACTAGTGTTTTCATTTAATGAGTCAAAAAAATAATTTAGGGTCCTGGTGTTCAGTTACATCGGTCGTAGCCCCAACACCAGATTACCTAACCTAAAAACTGAGCATCAAACACTTAGAACTATTTCCCCAAACCAAACTAATAGACTCTTGGTTCTTAATGTCGAAAAGACAACCCTCTGATACCAATCTATCATCGACCATCTCCTAGGGATTGTGCCATGACAACCCAATGACCGCATCCCATAGGCCAGGGGCATGAAACCAGAACTGAGTAGGAATATTCCACAATGATAATCCATTTTCCAATAAACCAAAACACATGCACACATCTCAAATAAAATGTGTTGAAATTGAATACACTATGTAAATAGGTAAGCATAATACTAAGACAACCACTAAGAGTAATAGTGGAAAATAGATAATAAACAGGCATGAAAAAAAGTCAATTTAAAAGAAAAAAGTATATGCGCCAAAATATCAATAAAAGAAAAACATTACTATTATTTAGTAATAATAAGCTTTCTGAATGTTATTAAGACACACCATGTTCCTCAGGTCACCTTGAAGCACCACCTCTCTCTGGTCCACCAAGGACTTGGTCAAAGCTGTCGATCATCTGCCCAAGCCATGACACATGTGGGAGAAGACCATGCAGGGGTGGGTAAAACAACAATGAATATATTCCCCAAATAATAAAGGTAAACTACCAAAAAATACATAAGACCTACTATCAAAGAGGTACATTAAGTGTGGACACTAAGAATTACATACAAGGGAGTCACTAGAGTCATCTCACACTAGGATTTATATACTAATAAAGTCAATGAATATACAAATCTAATGAGACATACAATATTCACAGGAGACATACTATGAATCCCTGCAGGAGACATACTCCACACCCTTGTTGGAGACATACTCCGCATCCTCGTAGGATACATACCCCAAACCTTCGTAGGGGACCTAATTGGCACCTTCGTAGAAGAAAAAATATGTTTTTTCATAGGATACAAACTCAGCATCCTCGTATAGGACCGAATTGACATCTTCATAGGTGACCAGCTCCACATCTTCACGGAAAAAAAAACTCTGCATTTTTGTAGAATACCAACTCTCTTCCTTTTCCATGACATGTCACATGATACCATAATTGGGAAGCTTGCTCTGGGAGAACCTAATCCTTGAGCTAATAGGACATACGCCATCCTCTAGAAAATGACACTTAGAGTATCCCAAATGGAAAACCTCAATGTGAGTGTCCCAACTCTGAAAACATATATTCAAAAGGACCTAATGTTTTAGTTTTATAGACATTTAAGTTTAAAGAGGTAGGATGGGTCTGGGTCCGGTCCAACCCAACCTGGTCAGGTCTTGGACCGCTATTTGGGCCATGTTGTCTAGCCCGATGACCAAGTTTCCTCTAGCCCAGCCCGTATGTGCTGGCCAGTTCTTCAAGCCTTGCATGACAAGAAGGACCCACCCCTCCAACCTGACAGATGTGGTTGAGTGACCACATCACCATTTCACACTGTCATGGAATTCCCTAGCCATAGCTTTTGTTTGCTGCCTACGACCATGCCACCGTGGGCCCCTCCACCACTGGCCATCAATCTGGCCGCTGCTTGCAACCAGATGGCAGTTCTTATAGCATAAGATCATCTTTTTTGGGTCATTATGTTTTCATCAAGGCCCCATCTTTTATAAGGGGAAAATATTTCGATCATCGGGTTCCCACCATCTGTATCGTGGGTTCCAATTCATATTATCATCATTCTAGGTGTCCATACGCATTTTGAACCACCCAAAAAAACATGTCATGGCCACTAGGGTCCACTAAAAAGAAGGAAGTGTGTGGATAGATGAAGAGTAGAAATAACACACATAGAATGTACTTTGGACTTATTTGTGTCGGTCATGGACATTAAACATAATCCATATCGTGAAGAAGAATAATCATCAGTTTATGGCCTTTAATTTGGCAATTTGTCCATCCCACAAGAAGGATTGAATGAATGATAGAAATTTTCATGGGTTGGTCCACGTTCTTAATTGGAATCATGAATTGCAAAATAAATACCATGAATAAATAAAGCCACTACCTTGAGGTTTTGATCATTCATTGATTAAAAGAGGTGTTATGTTGCCATAATTCATCATTCCTAGATCCATGATCTTCGATCTGCCAGCATTTGTTGTCATTTTTCATTCAACAACATGAGGGAACACTTGACACCTTTCTACTAAGTTTCCTAATAATTATTGGTTTATTTTTAACCTTGATTTCTTATTTACTTTGGGGGAAAAGAAAGCATGTGTTCCCATTACATCATTCCATCACCACCACACTATTTCATTTAATAAATGAAATAGACTGACACATCGTAGAATCACATCATATTTGTGAAATATTTTCAAATAAAGAAAATAAACTCTTGAAAGTTTATTTTATTCTTCATTAAATCTTCAAATAATTTACATTCGTAGTCTACCCATTCTAGTCGATGTTATTCCCCACATAAGGAAATGTCACATTACGAACTCAATGGTTGTCTCATATTTTCAATCTAAGTCAACATTCATGAGTTATTAATAAGCTAAAATAAAATATTTTTATTTAATTATATTATTAATTTTTATGTCCATTTTGGTTTTTCTAAGTGGAGTCTTGTGAAGACTAAAGATAAGTTGTTCCTACGGTAAACCCGACAGCCTGAATGTAATGGCACCCTCATATTTTTTATCTAAGAACTCATTTCAAATTTATTCAATTTATTTAGGAAAACCACTTATACACGCTATTATAAATATAAAAAAATTGAAACCATTCTGAGGACACCGAGCATCAAAATTTCACACCGTCTTGACCCCGAGTCTTGCAATTTTCCTGTAAATTTTTCTAAAAAAACTGGGAAATCCAAGTCATAACATAAAAAAATATAAAATACTATATAAACAATAATATTTAATAACACATATAATATTCACATTACATAATGAATGAATACTTGATATAACCTAATTAAAATAAACTAATTTAAAAATCCTCTTACCATGAGTCATGTGTTGCCTCACACAACCACTACATTCTTTGATATTTGAGATGAAACTTTTAATTGAACATATGGCCTTTGGAGAAGAGTTATTTTATAACTCCATAGGCTTAAGGATATATATTTTTATTTTTAAATAGAAATATGTGCAAGGTTTTAAGAAAAAAATATTATGTTCCTTGGGAAAGGTTAAATTTAGGACCTTTTATATGGAAAAATCAATAGAATCTTTGTAAATGTATAGTTTAAAGGGATGCAAATAAATTGATAAAAATTAAAAGTAGAATATATATAAACCATGAATTTATGGAATAAATGTTTTGCATAAAATTTAATTTATACTTTATATTTTTTATTTTATAATTTTTTATAACAAAATATCAACATTAAATATCATTTAATTGTGTTTTAATGAATATTAACATATTTTGAATTTAATGTCTTCCTGATAATAGTGGAATTAAAATATAAATAATTTTAAAATAAATAAATATTTTTAATTATCTATCAAACTAATGGACCACCATATTTCATTAAAAAAAATTAATTTAATGTATTTATAATCATTTACACTATTATTATAATGCTTGTACAAGAACGTTATCAGTGTTGTGTATGTGTTCATGTCAATGATACAATTAATAAAAATTAAAAAATAAATAGTTATAAAAATAATTGATTCAAATTAAACAAAATATTTTAAACATTCTATAACTTTTTTTTATCCCTATACAAAAATATTAAATGTTGTAAAAGAAAAAGTGACATTTTTTAATTATTCATTACTAAAAATAATATAAAATACATTTTCAAAATTAAATACAGCCAAAATTCCATAATTTCAAATAATGGATGATTATGGTTGAAATAATATTGTAAAAAGGAATAAAAGAAAATAATTTGTGAGATATAAAGACCTTATACAATATTTTTAACACTATTTAACCCATTTTACCCATTACCGAGATAAAAACATTGTTCATATGTAATTAAATTAAATGAAAAAAATAAAATGAGACATATTAAAATTTCAAAACATTTTGATTACAAATATGAAATCCATTTTCTCATATATAATTTTGAATTTTTTTATAAATGTGTCTTTTTATAAGTATGAAAAATGCTCGAGAAAAATTTTGTAGAAAACACCCATTTATGTGTAAAATTTATTTTACACTAATGTTATGCATATTATTGTTTATAATGGATTTAATTAGAATTAATTAAAGAAAATTATTTTGAATAAATTTTGACCATCTAAAAGCAAAGATGATTTTTCAACCATACTACTAAATGAAAGGATGAAAAAATAGTATTTATTTAGAATAAAATATAACTTATGAAAAAAGAATCAAGAATGAGTTTTAAAATATAAAAATATTGTTTTTGGGTTCCTAGTTTTAATCTTAAATAATATATTTATTTGATAAAATGGTTTTATGAATTATTGATTCAATATTATATCAAAATTATTTCAAAAAAGTAGTAGTATTTGTGAAAACAATATTTTATCTTTCAACCAAAAAAAACCATTTTAGAAAAAATCACAAAAATTCACACTAAGATAATTTGGATATTATTATATAATAAATTGATTAATTTTTTTAAATTTCAATTTTTGTAAATTTTGAAGTTAACTTATAATTGAAAATACAAAATATAATGAAAACTCGTTTTTATAGAAATATGTCCATTTTGAATATTAACCATTATCAATAATATAAGATTTAATTATTATCATTATAAATTTAGAAATTATTTCCTATTAATTAGTCAAAAATTTATCCAAAATTTTCAGCATATATTCAATTATTTAGTTACTCATATTCATACCCATCAATCTGATAGCTCGATCATAACTGTCATATTTAAATAATTTTGTTGTGGTATAATTTATATTGGTGTTATGTGTGGAATATTTTATCAAATGTACTATTAATTTTAATTATTATAAACCAAAATATTTAGGTTTTATCTAATTTGAGGTCGGGACCATTCCCAACTATTTTTTTGTCATTTTTGTTGGATAAAATCCTCATAACATGATTAAAAACAACCCTTCAATATTCAATAATCAAATATATAATTTATAATTAATTTATAAATAGTAATTAACTTATCTTGATAATTGTTTATTTATAGATGAATTATTTTGGACTTTTTATCATTCAATCATTAAAATGAATAATCCAAAGTATAATTTCTATAATTGTATCCACATGTGCCCCATGAATCTTGAAATGTCATAATTGGACCTCTGGGTTCTAGAATAGAATATCAAAATATCCTATGTCATTCTCTATGGATAAAAATGGGAATCCATTTAGTATTAAAATATTCTCTCTTGTTCTCTTGATTTGTAAAGTGGGGTGTAGGATTGTCGTCTGTTATTCTTTAGAGAATTACTGATAAGTTCTCATAGTTTGGGATAATTATTTTTATGAGAATATCATTTTTCACAACACATCATTACACTTTTGTAATGATATATATTCAGTTATATAGTATGTGTTAGATAATTACTTATTACACAAAAGCCTCATAACTAATTTTTATATTCTATGAAAACACAATGCAATATAATATTAATAGTAATAATGATATTTATAATTATAATAATAAAATTATAATAATCAATTTATTGACATTCACTAACATGGATATATTAAAATATCATTCTTTTTTAAAATCAATCAATAATTATTTCTATTAAATTTTATGAAATAAATAATTTCCATATGAAACCCTAACTTAGCCCTGCTAATCCTCTATAGGAATAATCAAACGTATATATATAAATATTTATTTTAAATGTTAAATTTTTTTATATTATGAATTAAAAAAATGAATAAATATTATATTTATTATCTAGTGAATAAATATTATTTTAATATTTGATTTAATAATTAAATAAAAAATTGATAAGTAAATAATTACTTGTTACCTGGAGAATAATGAAAAAGATATAATTAAATATTATATTTTCAGAAAATGGAAAACATTCATTTAATATTTAACTCACATATATTTGGAATTGCATAACTGGGGAATGAATTTATGTGATTAACAGAACCTGAATAATTGTTGAACCACAATTTATGAATAATATATATTCTAACTTTTAAATTCAAATAGTATTTAGATGAGATTCATTATACACTTGGGGTATTTCCCTCAAGGACACTTTTTTAGTGGTATTAGGTGAGATGACCTAATGTTGAATATTAGTGTTAAAATAATTCTTCATGGCACCAATAGGGAAAGAAGATAATTTTTAAATAACCACAACCTCATATGAATGCATACAATGTAATATAATATGTTTGTCTAGATATCTCATCAACAAGGTTTCATAATTTTATCAACGACCAATATGCTGAATATATCATTCATTAGTGTCCTAAATTGATATTCTCAATGTATAGACAAGAAAAAATATTTATCATACAATTATATTTCAACCAAAAGGATATAGATATCCACATTCATTAAATAAAATGAAAAAACTCATTCATAACATATTCATTAGGGTTATGTATCTTATGATAGACTCATCATTTGTTACAATGTAGAGAGAATACATCATCATGGTTTCACTAATACGTAAAATTATAAAATTGATGATATAAATTAATAATAATATCAAATATAATAACTATACACATTTCCACATAGTGAAACATATGAAACCTAAAACATTTGCAATTCCTATCGTAGGTTTTCTCCCCTTAAACTCCTCTCATTGAGATTTCCAAGTGTGCAACTTCACGAGTCAAAGACTCATTTCCCTATGAGCGTCCATCAACTAATATTCAAAACAACATTAAAGTTATTTTACATATAATCCATAAAAACTATAAGACATATGTTTTATAATATTGTCTCATCGGTTGTAGGTACTCATTATAATTGGGAATTATTGTATCCTTTTGATGTGAAAATTAGTCTAAGGAAAATATCACATTAATGGTATGAAAAATAAAAATCATCATATTATAAATCATTTATTAATATCCTGATATTTTCATATTTTGGTAAAAAAAGAAAAAAATATTTGGTTCAAGGGAACCAACTCTAATATACTCCCAATTACACTTGAGACAATATATATGTAATTGGTTGTCATTATATGATAAACATTCATCTGATGAGGTATGAATATAGGTGTTGGACATACCATATTCTAGTGGTTATTTTTAATACTCAATCTTTAACTCTCTATGAAAATCATCCTAATGATGATATGATCATGTCTTTATCTTTTTTCCTCTATGAAAATTTATTTATTGTATAAATTAATATCTGAAGATGAAAAATTTCTAAAATGGTTTTTAAGAATCATTAGAAGCCATAATGTACTCGATCTATATTAATATAGAATATAATGGATAAAATGAGAATGTTTGGAACGTTACAAAATCCCTCGTATGGTACTATATCAAAATTATCTAAAAAGTAATAGTTTTTAGCAATTATAAAAATAGTATTTTTATTTATGTAAATATTATGGACTGATAAATTTTTACTTCCTCTAGTGGATTTAGATTGATTTATGTGTCACCCTTTTCAGTTCTCCATGTTTTTTTTTTTGATATTTTCTATTTATGGTCCATCATTTTGAAATATAAATTTTTTTACATATCATGGAATCCGATTTATTATTCAAAGTATATCTAAGGATATGTATTTATATTAATCATAATAATATTCTTCAATTATTTCACACATCAACCAGATTATATTTTAGACCATGTGACATTATAAATTTTTTTATAAAATTCTTCCATAATGTATTTTTATTAATACCCTATCAATGTATATAGTATGGATAGATTTGTGAAACCTCATGTACCTATGTCTATAGATCTTGTTCCATAGAACATGAAGTTTTTCATTAATTCATTCTTGGAGAAATTATTTTCCAATAGTCTTAATGTTTTTATAAATAATGTGCATTTCAATGCGATATTTCTATTTAGTCATTGTAAAAAAATTCGACTCCAACAATCATATTGTAAACCCATGAAATACTTCCATTCTTGATAGAACCAAACTATATAATGGAATCATTAAAATGAATATTCTTTATGCTTTATGATACATTAATACATAAATGGTTCTTTGAATTCTGAATACCCAATAATATTTATTTGGTATCACCAATCCTTCTAGTTTTATCATATGGATATATGATGAGATGATTCCTCTAAGGAAATTTTCCGTGGAATCCAATTCCAAATATAATGATCCTAGAAAAAATTATATCATAATTAAAATTCATATTGGATTTTTTTCCAGATGAGTGGTGTAATTTTTTATCATAGACTATGTCTAAACCTCACATCAACATTTTAGTAATTAGATGAACTCTTATTAGTAACATCTTTTACCATCCATGTCTAGTTTATATTGAATAAAAACCATTTAATTTATATTAATTGGAGAAAATAATAAATCAAAAAACTATATTTTGGTAAAAGGAATCCATCAATGAATTCTATTAACTTTTAAAACATTTCTAATTTACATTTTATGATTATATATTTGATTTATTATTCCAATCGAATAATATATCACCTATCTGGGTGAATATAAAATAATCTATTTGATTTTAACCGTCTTTTGTATTAATGAATCCACATCCATTGATACCCATTTAGGTTCAATAATGAATATAGGGGTGTGACCCTTATGTCCCACATCCAATATATCATGGGTATTGAGGGTATACCATCCATGTAAATGGGAGGCATTACTCTACTTATATAAATTTATAGAAAAGATATGTGAGTTGGTATAACAATCAATATAAAAACAAAAATAAATGAGTACTCCCAATACATGAAAAAAATTTCATACAAAATGAAAAAAACCTAATGATATGAATGAAATACCTAACAAGAAACCACAAACACAAAAAAAATCCTACATATATAAAAATATTTTATATATATATCTTGAGAATATAAGTGTTCTTAATAGGATCTTACACTATTAGAATGTAACCCTATACCAATAGAGATATAAACAAGGTTTAGAAAAATCATGTCTATAGAGTTTTTTCCCAAGAAAATACCAATGTTTTTTTAAAACCCATTGTATAGAGCTTTAGATATGGATACCCACTCATGATTCTCCTCCCCCCCCCCTCCTCATTCAATCCCTAGTTCCTCCCATGTGTTAGTACATACCCCCCTCTTTTAACGGGATTTTTACGTCCTCCCTCACCTCTTTTAGTTAATTGTTCATCCACCTTCCTCTCATTAGGTTATTTTACCCTTCCCTCATGTAAATTTGATATACCCCATGTGAAATTGCACCAATCGGAAGGTGGAATTACTCTATTTGTGGTGATATTTTCTTATTGTGATTTTGGAGATATAAGATTTCATTCCCTTCAATTATTTCATAAAAAAAATTAATATTTTTAAATTATTTCACATTACATAGGCATGATTTTACTATTTATTTCATGACTTATTATTTTATTTTTGATAAAATCCGAATAATGTGCATTATAATCATTATATATAGATATTTGTTGGCTTGAGGTAGTCTAGAAAATTCATTTTTTGGGTACCTCATTGGATTCTCAGTTTGAGTGATTGCTATTTTTTAAATTGGATCGGATTCATTTTCTATTTTTTACCTTATGTTGTGTGAAACATAACAATTTTTTCATGTAGGTTCATGCATGGAAAGAACCTAGGATTAATACATGTTTCCATGGGGTGTATTTTTGTATCTAATTTTATCATAGATTCTTTAACCCCTTGAATTATATTATAATCAAAGTGAAATGGTATTCCAAATATTTAGATATAAACACCCTCATTTTCTTGATGTGGCCCTTGGGTTAGAGTCATGTTCTATCATTTTGGGTCCCCTCTGGTTGAAAACCACTTTGAAAAATGGATATTATTTTAAATTAATCTTATATACATGCCTCATGAATTTTTATGTTAATTTAATTGTTGTTTTTAACCATGTAATTGGGTTACATTTCTTTCCAATTGTTTTTAATACTCCTAAATAGATTTTAATGATTATTTTTTATTTAAATATTTAGTGGTGAGAACCAGATTGATGTTTTGAAAAGTGTTAATTTTTAAATGGGTTTTAATCCTATTTTTGGGTATTTTTAACGTGTTTAATTAATTTAACATGGGATTATTCATTTTAAAAATGATTCTATTAAACTATCTTCACTACCTTATAATCCTTCTTTTCAATCATGGTTGATTTGTAAATATATATTTTTTTGTTCAAAACAATTTTAAAAATTTAAGAATGGTTTTTTTATTTAAAAAGGGAGTGTTATCCCATGTGGATTATGTATTGAAACTTGTTAGTTGATGTAAATGTTTTCTAACATTGTTTTGAGGTATGTGTGGGTTCCCATTGTGATTAAAGAAATGTTTTAAAAAAAATTAGTCTTAAAATTAAATTGTGATTTCCTTTTAATGGTTGAGTTATCTTGGTGTTCCAAGTACGTTTCATTAATATGAATGAATGTTTGTTATCTTATAAAGAAATATATTTTTTAAAATTTATGATACCCTCTTGTGACCCATTTCAATCTTGTATTCCCATGATTTCTTTTTATATCATAAGGGTATGTCTATTATTAATACATTTATATATGTTACTTCTTTATGAAAAGTTTCCAATAGAAATTTGGAATATTTTATCCAATAATTTGAGGGTGAAAGTGACTCACTTAGGAAATTGTTTAGGGAAAATTATGATAAAATGATATCCTTTTCATTATTGAAAAAATGTAGCATGAGGCGCCATTTATTTTGAAATAATTGGAAAACAAATTCCTCCAAATAAATTCATCAACAATATTCATTTTAAAAGTTCATCTTCTAATAGAAACACTTCATACAGGACCCGTTGCTTTTTAGTTTAAGTATACTAATAAAAAAAGTATTTGAACAATGAAATTTCATATCTAAAACTATAATTATCCTGATGATTCAATTGTGAGAGGATATCTTGCTCTATAATGTATAGATTTTTTTTCAATGTATTTTTCTGATGTGGTCACAATACATAATCATCCAATGATAAATGAATATTAGAAGTATAGGGAATTGATCCATTATTTCCATCTTTTCAACAAACAAGAGTAATCCTATGGTCATAAACATTGGTAACATTTCTCCTCGAAGAGTGGGATATTGCACAACACACAGTCCTGTTAAACTGTGGTTTGTTTTATGACTATATAATGTTTGCAATTTGTATATTTATATGTTATATCATACTATTTCATTTTATATATACAACTTAATTTTATTAAATTTTTTTGTATTGAAAATAAAAAAATTATAAGTATGGTTCATTGATATTTCATATTTGAGTAAAAGATAGGATTTTTATAGCCAATAGATTCTTTCTTTGCTGACTTCAAAATTATGACCCACACATTAATTAATATAAAATGTAGATTTCCATTTAATTGTATTATTTTTATATATTTTAGATATTGAGTTTAACTATTGACATTTTTTATGATTAATTAAGAGTGTTAGATTTTGGTCCAAATTCATTCATTCATGTATGAAAAACATTAATAATCAGTGGGTTGAAATTTGTTACAACTGATTGAGAGGAGAAAGTGATAGAACATCATGATGGTGTTATATTAACTTCTAAAAAGGACTATTATATCATTAGATTACATAGTCAGTGCCTATATAAAGATGTGTATTTTATAGATTATTGAGAAAAAATTTTTATTGGATTACAACTCTTAAGTTCTATTCAAAATGATGAAATGTAAATAGTTTGACTCAATAAAACTATAGGGTATATTTATTGATGATTTTTTATTCCATGTTATTTAAATGATTTGATTACTAGCAGCTGATAAACCATACATTTTTTCGTTAATGGAAAAAAAGTGTCAAATGTAAAAGATCATCTATGTCCTGATTTAATATTCATTAATGATGTAATCCAAAGACATATTATTCATAGTTCTAGGGAAAATATTGGCACCATTGATTCACTAATTGGTGATGAAAAAAATATTTTATTTGATGACACAAATTGTTCCTTTTTGAGAATTGATGTTGAACTTAATGTAGTGTTTGGTAATATATGGAAGCAATCATATATTTTCATAGTTCATTTAGTATACCTTTTCATTAGTTTCCCATGATGGTATTACTATAATTAATTTAATTTAGTTTCATTTAATAATCATATGTATGCTGCAATATTGTATGATTTTGGTGTATATACTTAAATTTATTAAAATTTAGAAAAACTGTTTTAAAATGAGTTTTAAAAAAAATCTTTGACTTTGTTTTATAATATTTTAACTATATTATTTTTTCCCATTTTTTATTAATTTTTTTGACTTCTATTGTATATGCATGATTTTTAAAAACCATTTCTAAAAATTTTATACTTGTTTCATATGCAGAACTGAAAGATGTTCTTTGGAAGTGATTATTTGATGCTGAAAAATAAATGTGTGAGCATGGGTTATCTCCTCTAGTTCCCATATTGTGCATAATTTTTTTAATATTTTTTTCTTTAATTACATATAATTTCATGTTCATATTATTTATAATATGATTTTATGGAAATTTAGTTGTAGTAAATTAGAGTCCTTCTTATCCTACCTACATCGGTCCGAGCAGGGATGCTTCTAGACCTAGACAAAGCACCCATAATACATGTTCCCACCATGAACAACTAAGGAAAACACAATATACCACACCATTCCATTTTCTACTTGATCCTCCATGGATGTTACTAATTTTTTCTTCAACATCATCTCATTTATCCACTTCTTCAAATACCACGTGTTCACTTCCTATAGGGATGTTCCTACCCATGCCCCCATCATCATCTCACATAGTCTCTTTTTTCCATTGCTTCCCTACATCACCTACATGGATGTTCATACCCATTCCTCCTTCACCATTTCCTTTATCCTCTTCATAACATACTATTTATATACTACATATAGAGATGGTGCCACCTCTATCACTTACATATAAATCGATGTATTCAAACCCTACTACCCATATACTACCATGTTTGTATTTCCTTCATTTCATTCTATCCATCCCAGATAAGATGATTATGTTCCTTCATATCCCACTCATGTGTATGAAGATCACACAGAGCAAGAATTGAAATAAAAACGTAATTCAAAGTCTACTAATCCAAGATAGCCTATAGATCTATCATATCCTATTGATAATATTGTATTATATTTTTTTTATAACCATGTGTAATTATGTCACTTAATTATTTTCATGTTATACTGTGGATTAATTATTTTTTTCTAACTTTTATCACTTTCAGTGGGATTAGGTAGTAGGCAACATGGTATCACCCATATTTGGGAAGACATAAATCACAAAACATAAATAATGGTGTATTATAATAAATAAAATTAGATGGTAGGTTTTAAATAATGGGCAGTGTAAAAGATTCATGGACAATTTTACCAAGTACCATGATATCATTCATATGTAACTAGTCTCATGGAGAAATCTTGATAATGGCATCACAGAAAAACATGAGCATAAATATAGGTAATAAAATTTTATAAATTTGTATCAATATTATTGTTTTTATATGAATTTACATTTTCATTGTAGAGTTGAATTTATTTTCTTGTCATTAAATCTAATATGTTTTCATGGTAGATTGATCATAGAGAGTTATGTAAATCATTCAAGCATGATTTATATATTGGTTTGAGGAGTAGATTTGGATCTGATTTAGAGAAGGTACCCATATTCATTGACTACCCATGAAATATGTATCAAAACATGATTGCATACTGGATGAATTATGAGTCTAATGTATTTCCAATAATTAAATGTTTTCATATATAATTTAATTCTTAATACATTTATTGAATTTTTTTAATGAAGTGTCAGGAAAAAAAATAAACAGTCAGTGATGTATCTACACAAATTGGGGCACACGAAAATGATTGATCTAGAGAAGCACAAAGAAATTCCTCCTCTAGGAACCTTTCATTACTAATATTATTTAGAAATAATATTTATTCATTTTAAACTATATTAATATTAATATTAAATTAATTTTTGTGGGGTTCACTTGGATTTTAATTCCATTTTCATAACTAATGAGTATATTATATCTTTGGAATGTTAATAATGAGTATCTAAAATTATACAGTGTTTATCATTAGGTTCTATTTATGATATTTTCATCAATGTTTATAACATGATTAATGTTTTCAGTAGTTCATTATTTTAAATTTCAATCTATTTTATTATTATTTATGTTTTCAAAATGTTTATATTATGAATTTGTTTATACTAATAGATTTTATCTTTTTCCAGTGGTATAGGGCATCAGAGGATGTGTGGCTCGAGACATATTATTTTTCGTGAGTATAAATAAAAAAGGATAGAAATGAAGTAAATGGAAAAAACATAAGTAAATATTATAAGTAAAATTATTGATATTTTAAACATTTATTTTAAATTAATAATTTTATATCTTATTTATATTTTCAAGTGTCTACAATAGTGGCACTACATACTAAAGAATATGAAAACTTCAAAATAGAATATCATTTAAGTCAAGTATTCGGGGACCTGCACTAGGGGAGAGTCTGATGTTGAGCATGGAAAAAAGTTTCCCCTCTAGGTATTGGTCCTCATTGGGCTCCTCTTAATCCTCTCAAACCCCTGAGCTTTAAAGTGCTTATACAGACTCATCTGAAGCAAAACAATATCCTTATTGGAGAGTGAAAGAGGTAAGATGGTCTCACAACACATCCTAAATTCTATATTAATTATAGTTCAATTACTTTCATTAGTGGATACTAGTACTATTGATTCATATATAGAATAATTTAATTCATTAAATGGTTCTCGATTGATGACAATCTGAGTCCTAGTGTCAGTGGAGCTAATGGTGGTTGTGTTGCTGATGTGGATGATGTTTTTGATTATTTTTTTTCTCTATATGATGTTGGTGGTGATCAGGATGTAATTGATGGTGATGATGATGTTGCTGATGATGAGGATATTAGTGACAGAGGATATATTTAACTCCTTCCATTTTTTTACATAGGAGGAAGGAGACTTGTGGATGTGTTTTTACTTGAATCGATTGCTAGAATAGATTTATATGAATTTTTTATTACAATATATCCTTTGAAATTTCATAAAATTAGTCAGCATAATGTTAAATATATAATATTTTTTACTTCATTGGATGTATATTGTGTCTTTGACTTATAGGTTCATGTGGTGGTGCAAGAGGTGTAGCTGCTACTACTTCCCGATGCATGAAGGTGACTATACACAGAGATCTCAAAATAGTGGGTATAGTTTTTCTATTAGGTTATGTTATACCCATGGTTTTTCAATCCAAGGTGTAGATATATCCCAATAGTTTTCTCTTAAGCTGTGGGTATCATATGATCTAAAAGACCAATACCAATGATTTTTCTAAAAACTATTGGTATAGGTATATACCAATCCCATCATTTTCAACAGTTCCTAATCCCATGGGTATAGCCTATACCCATGGTTTTTGGGCTATACTCATGGTTAAAATTTTACGGTATATGGAAACATTTCAGTAATTCTCTCCAGAAACTCCAACAAAATATTAGAGGATGAAATCTAAATAACATTAAAAAAATAAATCCAAATCAATTCATAAATAGGTAAAACAATGTTTTATCCACTATAAGGATTTATAAACATGTAACTCATACAAGTACGAATATTCATATAAACAATATATGTAAGAATGGTTCTTCACTCCCACTTCCACATTTTTGTGTAACTCTAATTCCCTTACAGAAAATTTTATATCCTACTATGCCTTATATAATTCATCTTTAAATCCATGAATTTATACCACAAAAATGTCATCATTTACTCTTATATTACATGTAGCTCATCATAACCTCATCATCATCAACATATCTAAAACCATGTAGAGATTTTAAATCATATACATATTGTGTAACATGCATTATTCCTTAATCAATCAGAACCCATGCAATAAAATGTGAAGGTAACAACATTCACTACATTCAAAATACTATTATGTTCTATAAACACAAGACACTACATATTATATATACAAGTAGTGGAAATTTATCTCCAGGAAATCTCATATAGACTTGTTACCGAAACCTTAATCAATTATAGAAGAAAATGAATAAACATTATTTAATTTTAATAGGAGAGTGAGAAGATGAAAAATTTATGCATATGTTATCTCACCAACCTACGTTTTAATAAAAAAAATCTAAAACATTTTATTTTCAGTTTCCTTATATACTATAGTAGTGAAGAATATGGATCATAAAATATAAGAATAATATCAAAAACAAAAACACTAAGGGAAACTACAAAGAAATAGTCTTAACAATGACTACAATCCCATATGAAATTCAACTACCACAATTATAACCTAGTAAACAAGATCTTAACCATGTATAAAAGAATCAAGACTCACAATTGAATACAATAAAAAAATTAATTAAAAAATATGTTTCATTATTTTGTTAAACCCATTACAAATTATGTTTTCATCAATTAAATTCCTTAAAATATAAATTTTTTAAAATTCACATAAATAATTCACAAATTATCATCCCAAGGTCTTTAGATAATTCCCTTCAAGCATCTCATTGTTCTATTTAATATCCTAAAATAAACACACATTCCATGAGTTTATTTAATATTATTCTAAAAATTACGTAGTATATGAATATTTTGAATCATCTTAAAATAACACATGAATACTGACTAATAGATCATATTCTGAGTACAATTGGATTTTTGAAATCAACAATAACAGCCATCTAAAAACCATCTAAAAAATAAATCTTTAACTAGTGTAAGGACCCCTATTTTTTAAACTGGAATGTCTAATATAAATATTATTTCAGGCTTTAAGATTATAATGAAGTGTAAAATGGTCATTAAACAATATACAATGATCTCATATAATTTTCTAAACCACTGAGTTGGTCCCAAAATTGGTTTTTTAACATAGGATAAGAGTTTTGTCGAATTTGGAGACATTAAAATTCTCATGGAAAAGTTAATATTTAATATTTAAATAATTTTATATTTTTTTAATTAACAAGTGTTCATTCAGATTTTTCTCTTGAAAAAGTTTCATATTGAGATTCTATTTCTGACTTTCAGTCTATAGTAGGGATTTTTTTCTAGGTATGGTGTAAACTCACATCTGGTTCCGGAGTCCGGCACCAGCCCTATATTCATTTTTTTCTCTTTCATCTATTTCATATTTTTATTTTTATTTTTATTTTCCTTTATTATTTTCACCCATGTATTATAATAAATTACTAAAATGGATTTCTTACTCGACAATTTATTATCAATATGGATATTAAGAGAGAGAGTGATGGATAGAGTAATAGATGTGTCATCACGAAGCTCTTGATGAGCCGGATTGCCTTACGGTAGTTGTAGATCATGGAAATGAAGAAAAAATCTGTATATTCTTCCAAAAAGTTGAATATTTTGATTTTATGTCATAAATCCTTATATATATATAAAATTTTATTTTTTTTATATTTCTTTTATAAGTACCATGGATCCCTAGTAGAAAAATCATTTATAAAATAGAGAAATTAAATGTTTCAGGATGATTACAAGGTTTTTCCATTTTAAATTCATGTTTACCTGACATGTGGTTCATAAATACACATTGTATATTCTTTACATTAAGAGAATGTTAAATTTCATAAGTACACATTGTGTATTGGGTATACACTCCATGTACATAAGTAGGGTATATTTCATTTAAATATATTACGTGTTCTGTACATGGGAATTACACGCAATTTTTGGCTGTATTACATGCCCAGGTGGGGCATTGAGATTACACATCTTGTACTAGGGTATACATGTCATGTACTTTTTCTTTCTACCTATTGAGTGTTTTGACTATATTTATTACCTAGAGTCCAAATTAGACATATTGGTAGTCCATTTTGAGTCATTTTCCGCATATATATTGATGGAGAAACCCATGGGGTGATTTGAGGACTCCTATATGGTGTTTTTGAGTATGTGATCAATATTGGAGATGTGATTCCTCCATTAGATAGTTTCATTTATCTTTTGAGATTGATACCTTGATCTAAAATGAGACATGAGTTATCTCTTATGAGTGATTCTTACATATCATTCCCTTTGATGATGTCTCCCTTAGGAGATATTCCCTTCTGACCTAGATGTCATGATATTATTTGTTTCCAAGGATCCTCTCTAGGATGACACTTATTAAATTTAATCCTTGAGGATCTCTTATAGGATTCCTTCCCTCACATACTTCTTCCTGAGGAACCATTATAAGATGCCTATACCTATGTATATCATTTATGAGGTCCAATGTTGGAATCCTATTCATATGTTCTGAACTGGGGGTCTTTTTCTTGTGTGTGCAGTAAAAGGATCCCATGAAAGATGAATCAACCTTTTATACTCTTATTATGAATAACAAGTAGTAAACCCCTCCAATGTTTTTACATAAGTGACATAGTGGGTGCCCTGTGGTTTGACCGACCTAGAGCAATTGAAATATGGGTTAGTACAGAGATGGTAGATTGTGTCACCTTAAAACACATACCTAGCTTACGATTTCTATAGGGTGTGGATGTAGTAGTGGGTCTTGGAATTTATTCACCATCACTCATTGTATATATACATATACACTTCAAATGGTTACTCATGATATAACCATGATTTCTAGAGGAGTTTCATAATTCTTGGCTGATATTACTGATGTAATATGATATTTGATAGGGATGCCCAAAGGTGCTTCGTGGGATCTAGAATTTGAGCCTCATTATTTTTCTAATTCATTTTTGGGATTCTCATAGGTACATCTTAATATTCATCTATTGAGAATACATAATGATTTTTATAATGGGGATGCGCAGATGTACTTCCTCGTATTTGTACAATGATCCTATCATGACAATGATGTTAACATAGTTCTCCTCATCATTTATTTGAGATACACTTTTGGATGATAAAGTTATCATGAGCGATGCCTAAAATGATCCCTATGGTCATGTAGACACATCAATACTATACTCATCAGAATTGTATTAGAGTGGGATTTTGAGACATTAATTGATTGGATGAAAATACTATACCTGGATCAGATGATCATTTCATACAAATATCTAAATGGTTATCCACTTATAGATTATTTAAGTTGTGATGTTTTGACATCCAATAGATTAGGTCCCAAGTATCATACATAAGACTAGATTTACATGGATTGAGTGGTATGGATTCCAAATCAAAGAACATTTACAGAATATCCCAAAAATTTCTATAATCCATTATTATTTTTATATGAGGTGAGTACAGGTGTACCCCGAGTTAGGAAATGTATCCCCCTATGGTGAAGCAGCTTGATAAGAGACCTTGTCAGAACTATAAAATGATAGTATTATTGATTGGGATTAAATAACAAAGGAGTGACATAATTATACATGGATTGAGTCCTAAAACATCTAACTCAATGCTTTGTTCAATAGATATCCATTCCATTAGGGTTTTGAACCCAAGTATTGGTTGTGGTTGATTCATGTTATATTCCACCTTACTCATATATATACATATATATTTATATATTTATATGAATATATATACACAAACTGAAATATATATACGATGGTTCTTTTTTCAGAGACATTTAGTACTTGACGAAATGGAATTTATTTATTGGGATTATAGTCCAAGGATTGAATACGATTTTTTATCTCATGACTTTAATAATTCAATTGTATCTCAACAATATTGAGAATATTACTTTATCATTCACTTATGAAATTAGCTTTTATGTTTACTACTAGGGGTTTCTACTGAGATTATTTATCACCCTCGATATTAACACCTTGGTGTACATGAAAAACGTATATCTAATTTTATGTATATCATATATACCTGATGCATAGGGATGAGGATCAATGTTTCATGATTGAGCGGAGCCACCCTTGTAGATTTTTATGATTGGTCTGGACAAACATAGTTGTGTCTTGGAGAGACGGTGTGTTGTTTTGAAGGGTGTAAGTGGTAGAGCCATTTAATTTAATTTCATTTTATATTATACACTTTTTATATATGTAATCATTCAAATGGGTGATCGTTGTTATATGTATGACATGAAGGTTAGAGAAATTACTATAATCCATTTATAATGGCATCATGCAATTATTTTATATTATTTATACTCATAGATTATATCTATTTATTTGAAATGATTTTTAGTCTGATTTGAGTTTATAGTCACTCCCTAGACAAATCGCCAATTCTTGTAGACATACTCATGCATATGGAGAGGTTTGTTTTAGTCCTTGTGGTGAGACATCCAAAGGCACCAGTTTAGTGGCACCCATGTTGGGATTTCACATATTTGTATCATAGTAGTTCATTCCCAATTATTTTCTATTTTGGATACTGTAGAAGAATTTATTATAAATGTTTCAAAAAAATATTATGGATATCAAACTCATGCTTCGAGATAACTTGATCAATCAAGAGGTCCAAGTATCTATTAAAATGGGATATTTGTTCTGTATCTATGATGGTAATGTTGTAAATAATTTTCACTATAATATATGAACATATGTGTGTAGTTTACTATTTTTTATGGATTTATATCTATAGAATCATTTGTGAGAGGCCATTGATGGATTTATGGCTCTCAGACCATAGTCAAGAGGTCATTGACTAATTTTGATGATTTTTTATCAACATAATATAGTGTCTCATGCATCATATTTGTTATGTAGGGTCAATATGTAATAAACCTAATAGTGTGATTTTTTTTGAAGACATAGTCTATATGATTAAAGTGTCAAAAATAACCTAAGCTGTTTTTTTCGCTATAGGTTCTTGGTTGAATTCTACAAAATTGGGATGACTTGTATATATATATATTTTCATCTTATGGTATGTCATGTTGATCTATGGTGATATGATCTACAGTGTGTATGATGCCTCAGTCCTCGTGCAAGGGAGGTTTAATGACCCTAGTATGTTGATCATGCACAATATTCCCAAATATTGAACCTTTTGTAGGATTTGGATTCTTTATATTGGTTATATAATGTCTGATTAATAACCTATATGGTGTTTTCCTACATTTCGTGGAAATGAATTCTTCTTAATTGGCCTTCATTTTTTGTTATCTAGTCGAATGTTTTAGCTTGATTATGATATATACTTAACAATTATATAGAACTGGAACCTCAAGAGGTAATACCATATAAGGATTCCAAGTGTGTGTTAGTTCATCTTCTTTTTCTATGTTCACATCATCACCTCTAGGGAGATGTCCCTTGTGAGGATTTAGAGAGAGGACCATGTCCTTATAGGATTATTCTTGGAAAGTGATGTCATATTTTTAGTTTTTACCTTTTTAGCTCATAGTTGTTATTACCTTCTATAGAGAAGGTTGAAAGAAATGTTAGATTCCATATGTTGAGACAGTTTGGTGGAGGATACCCAATTTGTTATGACCTTGGTAGGATAATTAGCTTATAAGATAGGGGTCAGACCTAGTGACCATCATATGAGACGTGATCTGTAGGGATAATTGGGAGACCTAGTGGCCCTTAGTTATGAGATGGACCCTTGTAGTTTTTTTCCCACTTTGAATGAGGGAATCTTGTGAGATAGGTTGTATAAGGTGTTTGGATTCATTTTTATGAGGTGAGATAAATTATACAATCATTTGGAGATTGGTGCATGGGATGTTCTCGAGTGAAATGATATAGGAAAATTAATGACTATAGCATGTAATAAGAACCTAGAGTGCTTGTGATTCAAGCCTGGATTTGATATGTTGGACTGTTTGCGTGTCTGGCCATGATAACTATTTCTTATGCCTCTATGAAGTTTTTTGGAGTGTGGGTGGATTCTCATGTTCCTCATGATATCTGGTGATAGGAATTTGAGGAATAAATCAAGTTTTGGGAGGGTTCTAGATCTAAAAGTGGGGTTATTACGGGTCTCTTAATGTCCTAAGACTAACATTCCCTATATCATGGTTATATTGGCATTAGTAGCTGAAAACACATAGTTTTTTGAATCTACTGAAATTATGCCCATTTTTACATGTGGTACCATATAAATTATATATTAGTGAGTGGTAGGTTTCATGATGTGTATTTTTGGGTTTAATGTAATGTTATCGTTATGGTTTCTTAAGAGAAGTAATAAAATGAATAATTTCTCTCCATGTTAGATAATAAATCACAAATAGATTTCGTGTCTTGAGGCAGTTGTACCGTGGTTGGACCCGGATACATATTGTTAGGAGATATGGTGTTAGATGTCAGTAAATAGAATGTATATCCTAGATCATTTGAGAATGGATCAAGGAGATTAATATGTTCCTCTATATGAAATCTTTTCATATTCCTAGTTTAGAGATGATCTTCTAAATATTTTTACACTATCCTATGTACTTTGAGAGAGCATGAGTTATAAACCATGATTATTTTATTTTTAAATATATATTTTTTGGATTGATGAAAGTAAACAATTGATGTTTTCCTTTATGATTATTATAAATTAATCCATACGTTTTGGGTTACACTATTTTTTTGTTGGAGGGTGTTTAACCTCATAATGAGTTAAATTCTGCAAGTTAACGGAAATTGTTCTTGGTAAATGGGAATGGACGAATATTTAATTTTATAGTTTGACACTCAAGCTGAGTTTTTTTGTCCCTTCTAGTCATTTCATTGATGATAAAAAGATTTTGGGCCTTTGAACATGGATCTTAGTTATAATGTGATGATAATGATACCCTATATGGTGGGGAGTACTAGATCTTTCATGTTTGAATGTCATCCTAGATATAATGATTTGTGGATACTGTGAGACTGATCAATTTCATGGTAAGATAGTATAGTTTTTTAGATTCTTGGTATGAATTCATGGTTGTGTTTTACCCCCATGTCTTCTTGGGGAGGATAATATTTTTGGTGGGGAGATTGTAAGGACCCATGTTTTCCAATATTTTAATTTTTAGTAGACATTTGAATTTTTCCATTTAAATTCTATTGAGGGTTAAAATGGTCGGTTTACACAAGAAAACATTCGTGGATAATTTTTATAACCAATTATTTGGTCCCATAAGAGGGTTTGTTTCCATAGGAAATGAGTTTTCTATAATTCTATGTTGTTTAAACTTTCTTGTAATAATTAATATTTTATATTCAATTAAATAAATATTAATTTATTCACATGTTTTCATTCAGATTTATCTCATGAACATGTAATCATATTGACATCTCATCTCATCCATTGTATTTGGAACTAGTTTCTTCTCCATGCTGAGTTATAAACTCATGTCAGACACAAGGGCTGAGTTCATTCCCCTTTTTCTTCTTCTTTTTCATTTATTTTTCTTCGTTTCTTTTCCATTTTTATTTTCTATTTTCTCTAATAAATTGCTTAACTTTTCCCTATTGGGATTCCTTGAATATTTTTATGATATAATATGTAGAAGGAGATAGATAAATAGGGATATAATAAGAGAGGTGTCACCGTGAATCTCATATGGAAATTAATTGTCGCATGTCGGTTGTAGATCTTGGAAACGTGAAATGTTTCAATATGTTATTCTCACAGTTAATATATTTTTATTATTATACCATAAATAAATATATACTTACCAATTTCTTGTTTTATATAACTTTTATGACTACTATGGATCTCCAATGGGTCAATCATTTCCCAAATAGGGGAAAACAAGTGTTTCCCACAGATTATTGTATTTTCCCATTCAAAAATCCCAGTCACATTGTGTTCTTTTTTGGAACAAACATCATGTGTTCATCCCATTTTGGTTTTATGACTTTTTATTAGTAAAATCTGTGTATACGATATACACACATCATATTGGTTCTTACCCATGTAGTTGAGAACCTTCCCAACTAGACTTTGTAAGGGAACTCAACCATGTAGAGTACACAGCCTGAACCCATGCAGGTTTCAATCCATGTAAAAGTAAAAAAAATATACTAAATCAAATTCCATTCCATGTGAGTAACATGGGATAGTACAATGATTATAGTACATTCCATGTGCATGTATTACATTCTATGTAAATAGATTTTATATGACATGTCTATCTGAAGTACATGCCCATATAAGGCTTTGAGTGTTCATGTTATGTGCTATGGTATAAAAACTTTTTTCTTTACCATTATTCCATTTAAAGGATTTCATTATATTTATACCATGTTTTCAGATTTGTATAGAAGTCCATTCCATTTTAAGATGTTTTCCATATATATCTTTATTTTGAAACCCTTGAGGTTATTTGAGGATTTCTATATGGTGTTTTAGAATTAGTGAGAAACAAAATAAAGATGTGTTTACATAAGTAAATTGATTTAGTTTTCTTCTGAGAGTCATACACCGATCTGAGATGGGCCATAATCCATATCACATGGATAATTCATACATAGATTTACTTTTTATGATTCCTCCATTTCCAGATATTTCCTTCTAACCCAGGAGTCTGGGATATTATTTGTTTCTATGGATCCCCTATAGGATACCTCCACATCTGTTTAAACCTAGAGGATCATATGTAGGATTACCTTTATTAACTATTTCTTCTCAAGGATCCTATGTACGATACCCCTTCCTATGTATAAAATTTTATAGGTCCAATGTGGGAAGAGTATTTTTATGTGCTAACTTTGGAGTGTCTTTTATTATGTGTAGACCAAGAGGATACTGTGTAGGATTCCAATACCATTTATAACTTTTTTATGATCCCATGTAGAATGACTCTCTGGTGTTTTTATATAAGGGATCCATTTGTTGCCTTGATGTTTAACTTACACTGAGCTGATACGTTAAGGGTTTGTGTTGAGATTATATTGAGTGTTACCATAGAGCTAAAAGCAATGATCGTTAGAGGTTACGGATATAGAAGTGGGTCTATGATTTTGACCTCCCTCACTATATATATATATATATATTAAACGTTACTCATGATGTATCTATAATCTCTATTGGTGATTCATGGTTCGCCACTAGTGTGACTAATGTGAGGGGATATTTGATAGGGATACCCAATGTGATAAATGTGATTTATCTACTAAACCTATTTTTCTGTGAGGTACATTATGGGTATTCCTAGAGTTACTTTTTGAGATCTAGATTATTACCTTTACCTGGTCATGGTGATGGATATGAAACTCCTTGTCATTGATTTTAGACACACTCAAGGATGATTACACTCTCTCGAGTGATTCCTAGGATACAGTATAGGGTCATTAGGATGAAACATTACTATCCCTACTAGAAAATTTAGGGAGTGGTATATTGAGTTATTTATTGAATAGATTTAATGACTGAATGTGGATTTAGGGATAATTGGTTACAGATTGCCTAAGGGTTGTCCCCTTAGACATTATCTGACTCATGATGGCATGAACATTTATAGACTAAGATCTAGGGATCATGAATCATACTTGATTTTCAATGATTTTTTGGTATGGAGTCCAGATCATTGACAATTTATAGGATTTCCATAAATTACTTGTTATCCTTCATTATAGTGATTGAAGGAAAGTACGAGAGAACCATGGGTTAGTAAATGCATCCCCCTATGAGGAAAAAGCTCACCTAGAGAAAATTTATGATGGTTGGTGATGTAATTAATATCGATCATTATTATGGGAATAGGGATCAACATACTTATACACTACTTGATTAATATTATATCTAGTACAATTATTTATTCACAAGACTTCTTGAATCTCGGCATTATTAATCAATGAATCAACTATAGTTCATTCATGTTATTTTTTCTCCTTACTTATATATATATATTCATATATATATATATAGGAATATATATACACACATAAATTTATATACATTATGGATCATTATTCAATGATGTTTCAATGCTGGTTGAAGTGGTATTTGTTGATCACGATTATTGAACAAGAATTAACAATGGTTTTTTTATTTATATGTTTGATTTAGAATATAAATTTTGACTCGACTAGGCTATGAATATAGTATGACCATGAAAAAATTAAAAAAATATTGTTTCACCATTGTGTTGGCCTAATAAGATTGTTTCCCACCCTTTATACATGTCCATCAGTGTGTTTCCAAACATCATGTCTGCTTTCAGGTTGAACAAAGATAAATAGGGGATAGGGCTAAGTCCTCAGGTTTCATGATCAAGAAAATCCACTCATGTGCATACATATAATTTATCTAAATCATTTAATAAGTTTCATGGGGACTTTGTATCTGGTTTTTCACAATTTTATTATTCAATCCATTTACTTTTATTATAGTTTTTTATACACTCTTATATAAGTGATCATCCCATTAGGTGATCAGTGTTTTTTCTTTGACATTATTATTTAGGCCTTTACTAGATTCCATTTATTATTACAACATTATTTGATTTCAGATTATTTACAATTATGTATGATATAATGTAATTATTATTGTTTTAACTCTAATATGAGAACATAGTCTCTAAATAGACACAACTTATGAACACACTACTATTCAGCAGCATTTGGTGTGTGGCGACATGTGATTGAGGACATGTGGAAAAGTCACTTGGGGTACCAGTTTTTTGGAACCCAGGGTTGGATGTTACTATCACAAATCAAGAGAATATTAAAAATATCTCAACCATTCCCATAGAAACCCATCAACAATCATCACAAAAAATCTTAAAAAATAGTCAACACCTGCTCTCAACTTGATCCATTTGTTTATAATAATTCCTATTAAGTATCACAACCATAACAATATCTCGAAAAATACAACAATGGATCAACCATAATAGATATAACATATTAAAAAGTGGTATTTTTATGAAACAAAATCATGGGGCAACTAAGTATATCACTCCAAGACATTAAAGCATTTATAAAACAATAATGGTCATTCTCATCCCTAAGTATTTACCATTGGAAAATAACATTTTCATTACAATTGTTTATTTAACTAATTCATGATGTTTAGGTTATAGTAAAGTGAAGAAAATAATTAGAAGTTACCCAAATCTAAAAGAATAACTTAATAATTGTTCAAGGAATCTCATCATATTGAAATGATTAAAATGGAAGATGACTAATCTAATTATCATTCTTCATTTAATAATTAATTCATCATTAACAACATTACATTGATAATCTAATTCATGAATTTTAACCATGATAATCAAAAATGGAATCTTAGCTAGAATATAACATTTTTTCTATAAAATCATACGAGGAATCACAAAAAATGTATCAACACATGTAACATAACATCCCATATAATTAATTATGGATTCTAATTATTATCATCGTTAGCTTAATTGAACCACTTACCAATAGAAGTTGAAGAATTATTAATTTAATTATGACACATAAAAAATATTAGCAATTAATATTTAAAAAAAATTAAAAGTTTAATGTTCTATGAGAAATTATGGATCAATAAAATTTAACCCCTACCAAACACAAAGGAATCCACTTCATCTCAAATCCATAACAAACAAATATCAATCCATGCATGAATCCCAACTCCATAATTATGGAACTCTCAATTGTGATCCTTCATATATAATATTAACATGAAATTTGAAGATAAGAAGATATAGAAGGGTAAATTGATCAATTTTACATCAATCCAATGTCCTTATTTGTGTAAAACCACAATGGAAGTAGATGGAGAGGTCTAGGAGGGAACAATAGTCGTATAAGAATTAACAAAATAAACTAAAAATCAATCCAAGGAATTCATGACCCTCTATTTATAAGGGAACAGTAGAATACCCCCAATATTGTGTTGTGAATCCAATTATGTCAATAGTGACCTTCTTAAAGAAAAATCCACATTCATATTGTTATAAATGGAAAAATCAATTTGAAAATTACACATTATAAAACCTCGTTTATAAATATTGATGGAACAATTCCTTGAACTGTAATGTGGTATAGGTTATTTGGATTCCTTACAATCCACCATGACCAGTACAATAAAATATGGGAAACCCTCAATGTTTTGAATTACTCCATTGTAGATCATTACATAAAACATGCTATCTATTCATTTCCATACTCGTGCACACATCTAAATCATGCCTCAACATAGAACCAACATCCCACCAAAATGGTTTAGTGGTCTCATTTTACCCATAGGGAGACCTTCTATGTCTCCATGCCTAAAAAATAGGTGTTTAATTGTTTCTTCATTCCATGTGTAAAACCCTTGAGACAACAATATCAAACACACATTAATCTATGACATGGTTCTCTTTACCATATAACAAAGAGGGAACATCAAAGAAAAATCAACTTGAAAAATATCTTCTTGGATATTTTTTCTTCTCATAGTACACCACGCTATTGGCATCAAAATTCCAGATGTGGGAAAATGGGTCAAAATTTCTCATAACCCCAATAGATCATTACCATCACCAGGATAATTCCAACTACCATGGAATGGTGGCCTTATAAATGGCCAGAAACTCAACTATAACCACTATAATGCCTCTAAAATTCATCTCAAAACCAGCAGTTCCATTGAAAACATAAATGTATGGTTTCAAAAATATAGGCTCTTATATATGCAATATATGTCTCTAGAGAAACTCCTCCCACTAATTCACGTGGATTTTAGTGTTCCTATACAAACTCTTATCTATAAGAAGATTAGAAATCATTGAATTATTGCTTGTTTACACTATATAATGAGTTATGTAATTTCATCTTATAAATATATAGTCATTTGGGAAAACATATATATATATCATAATTATGCTAATATAACATGTAACTATTGGATAATTAACTAAGTCGAAATTATTATTAATCATAGATGTTTGTTTTTAACTAAATCTATATTTAACAAATAGTTTTCATAAAACACCCAAGGCTGTAAAAAATGGATTTTCACCATATTAAAATTATTATGATATACACATATAAATCTTGTTGAAAAATGGTTTGTTATTTTGAAACTATTTTCAAAACATATCATAAAAATAACAACAGAAGACTTTATAATCATATAATTCACCTCATCTATCCTAATTATTATATCATCACAACATTGATGTGTATAAGGTAATGATAGTTAAGGAAAAAATTCAGTCTATATTAAAATGATCAATGATGACTTGTTAATATATTCTCTAGAAATCCCACCAAGACTGCCCTATATATTTTACCATATTCATTCATTATTTCCATATAATATTCCTAAAATTTTATTAAATGATTCTCATTAGGTATAATAATTAAACTATATATTCTCATTAAAATAGTTCAAGTGGTATGGTGGAACAAACCCTTGATGTTGTGGGGATTACCTTTATTTCAACATGTTTCTTTATCTAAAACCTAATAATAATATTTAAGATACCTAAATTTTTTTGATCCAAATAGAAAAAAACTCTTTCTAGATATGTACATAAAATTTAAATATCATTTTTTACTTTACAAATAATTATTTTTCCACAACAGTCTTGCTACTGTATTCATTTTTTTTTTAAATATGAAATATAGGATTCAAACATTTTTTAAAAATTTCATTGTATATAAAAAATAAAAAGAATATTAATTTAAATTATGAAAATATGTCTCATAATATCTAGCTAAACATTGAGATACATTTTTGGTAACACAAAGTAAAAAATATTAGTTTAACTATAATCAATTTTTTGAGAAATCTGATGGTTTGTGTCTCTATTAGATGAAATATGAGTCACCCATTCTCATCTTCTTAAAGTGATCACTGTATTTATTATCATCTATTAAAACATTATTGGACATTATACATAAATAAAAATATATGAGTTTCATATTTCATATAATTCATAAAATGTCATATAGAATAATTGATTTTAACAATTAATATACATGATCTATAATCTTCTTCTGTCTTCTTTTCTAATCAACATAGTTCATATTCTATTAAACTTTTTTACATTAGAATATCATTGAATTATGTTTATTGAATGAACAGAAAATATTTTTTCCCATTTAAGGATTTTTTAAATTCACCAATATCATTAAATTAGTTATGATATTAAAAAAATTCCTTTTAATTATTTCACCCTAAGGGGTAATGAACCGTGTTCCAACCATTACTCGTCTTCTTGATAAGGAATAATAAAAAAATTATGGGTGATTTCTCTATACCGGTCATCCTGTAATATTTTATGAATACAAATATTTTGGGTTGTAAGGATGAAAAAATGTGATTAAAGGATATTTTATTATCCAACAAAATACCAACATCTCCAATGGATCAATTTTCTTTTGAATTTTGAATAAAATGTCACTATATAGATGATCATATTATTGTTCTCACTGGTATAATGTAGTGAATATATCATTACATTAAGCCTCTCTTTCTACATCTCAGGATATGGGAATTGAGATTTCATGGTGTATTCTTCCTTTCCATTATATTTCATCTTCCACATATCAGACATAACTGATAACATTGTGAAATATAAATTAGAAGAATCCTATATGTGACTCTTATAGGAATAATTTTCAACATCAATCTATCAATTAAGTGGCTCATTAAGAATATGAGATACAAATGTAGAATAAAAATTTTGAGTTGTAGTGTAACATATAAGAAATTTTATCACTCTAGTAAATTTATGCGGGTAATGAGAAGTTCAATGTCTATACACATCATGAATTTATAGATTACTGTGAAAAACAAATAATTAACCATTTACTTCCACTTAACTTTCTAAAAATCACTCAATATATAATTTATATAAAAAAATTTATCACATGATGTGTATTTATAGAAACATTCCATATTGTTTAGTTATTTTATAACATATATTTATATTTGTGTGTTTTACTCACATGAGAAACTAATTTTATAGACATATGTGATTAGGATATTTTCATAGGGTTCCTATTTATAAATATTTTAAAAAAGTTAATATATAATAAATGTGTGACACATATTGTCTCTGGAGTGGGGAATGTTGTGGGAATATTTTTCATTTATGATGTGGGATCATTGTGTCTAAAAAGAAATGATGAATAGATTTGTTCAATAAAGAAATTGTGTTGGTTATAAAATCTATTTAAAAGATAGTTTTATAACCATATATAATCCCCTCTATATCATATTAAATCGTTATTCTAATTTAATCCCATCCACTTTTTGTGAAATCAAATGAACCCTCTGCATATTGGTTTGTCTTGAATAAGTTGATTCAATGATCATTACATCCTCAAATCTTACCTAAACTATTATTCACATATCTCCAATAACCCATGGTTATTCTAGTTATCAATATTTGAGGTTGTGAATACTTCTTAAGATGAATGTGTTTGAATACTATTATAACGACCCAATCTTTTTGAGTAGTATATTAACTTACTCTTATTGATTTAATAAGATGTTAATGGTTAATGCAGAAAGAGGAGTCGATGGCTTCATCCAGTAGACTCAACCCTTATGAAGCCCACTTATCAGAGCTTGGGAAGGAGGTAGCATCTGTGGGCTTCACTTTGGACCAAGCCCAAGCCGAAATCCAGCGTGTCAAGCTTGAACGGAAACGCATACAGGAGAAGTTCATGTTAGTGGAGATTGCTACTAGGGCAATGTTATCTGAGCCTCCCTCAGATTCTCTCACCATAGCACACCTCACACTTAGGTCTTATGCCAGTGTTATAAGGGGCTATGTGACGAGACCCTAGCTTCCTTGTGTAATCCTTTCGGGTGAATAAATTGAGATTTCATCCTTTAGTGATGTTTGTGAAATTTCAAATGACTAGATAATTTTAGAATGTAGTTTATTGATGAATTTTGAAAAAGGGATATTTCAAAATATTTGTGTAAACCCTAAATAACTAATGATGTGTAATGATTTTCAAAAAATAGTCTTCTACAAAAGTGTTCAGTAAGGAATTTGGAGTCTAATAAGATCAACTTAATTTTTGATGAATAGTAAATTATGAATAGTGATTTTACGCTTAGGATTAGTAATGTGACCAAATGGATTAGTAATTTCACTCAAAGAAAGTTTTAATATAATTTAGACACCTAGATTAAGTAATGTGATTCAATAAAATGGGTAAATAACGGTTTCATAAATTATTAATCAAGTATTAGTTTTATCGGATGAATAGTGTTTTTTAATTAAAAATTTAATTAAAAATAATTAGAAAATTATTTTTATAAAAAGGACTTTATTTTTGAACTCAGAGCATCGATATTATGTTAAGGTAATTTTTGGGGATTTTTTTGAATAAAATGAATTTTCGATGAATAGTGTTTTTATTTAAAAATTAAATTAAAAATATATAGAAAAATATTTTTATAAAATGGATTTCATTTTTGAAATCAGAGCATTGATATTTGGTTAAGTTGAAATTTTGGGATTATTCTGAGAAAGTTGAATTTTCAGTGAATAGTAAAAATACCGTTTTAGGGTTTCAGTATGTTTAATGAAATCATAACGGTGTCATGATGATGTCATGAGATCTTTTGAGGTTTTTCCGGCCAAGGGTGATGAATTATTGTTTTGGGGGACCCATGTGGCCTAACTCCATGATAAATGCCAAGGGAGAGCACATGGGTTTGAGAAAAGCACATGTGAGGTGTCCCTTGGCCATTAATGTTTTGTCCCCTCACTTTCCCTATAAATACCCACCCTTTCCTCCTTTGGTTTTCACTCCCAACTCTTCCCCAACGATGTTCTGGTCTTCTTACCTTCCAAGGAGTCCTCCCAAGTTTCCCCCAATCCCTCAAGGTCAAATCCTTTGAGTTTCAAGAGTCACGTTTTAAGGTAAGGGATCCGACCCCTCTCTTTCCTTTCATGTAATCTCTTTTATGTCATTCCTTTTATGATCCGTGTTATTATGTGAGAGGATGTTCTTTTATATTCCTTTTACTGCCCCTTTCATGTTTATATGATGAGAGATCCCCTCTTACTCTCATCATTTCGTTTTATGAAAGTTTAAGTGACGTTGTTAGGCTGCCGAATGTTTAAGTGATTCTTTCACCCTTCTCATTTTTCAAAATTCGATTTTCATGTCAAATATTTCAAGTTCCTTTTTATTATGTTGGGGTATGATCTCTATATCTATCATACTGATCTCTTATGATCATATGATGATAGACCCTATTTGATTTGTTCAATTCATATTTGTTGAAGTTTAAGTGACGCCGTTAGGCTGCCGAATTTTCATAAGAGGAAGCACATTTTTGTCTTCCTCCCATGTTTTTCATTTCAAATGGTATTTCCTTGAAATTGCATCACCATGTCCATATATCCTTCTTATTCTGTCCCTCTACTGTTTTATGGGTCAATTATGATTTCTCAACCCATGTTCCCTCTCTTTTCAAAGTTTTCTAAAACCCTGTAACATAGCCGTTATGCTGCAGAATTTTCATCTCAAAATGCATCTCTTTTCTCAAAATTATTTTTATGTTATAAAGTGAATACTCAAAGCTCTTATTTCTACAGGGGTATTCACATATATATCAAAATGTTCTATTTTAAATTCTGGGATTTAAATACATGAAACCCTCTTTCCCTTTCTGTGGGTTTAAAGTGACGTAAAGATCATGTCTTTAAAGCAGTTTTTAAAACGTTATGATTATGAAATGAAACCCATTTATTTTATGCTATATGGGTTATTTATGAAATGTTTGATGATGATATATGTGGATCACATTATAATAAAGGCAAATTTAAGGGTGCGCCCTGATAGCGCTCCAATGCATTTGGTAAAGACCCAATCTCTAGAGATGACTATTTTAACGACGCCTTGGTGAATAACCTTGGTAATTTTTAACGACACCTTGGGGATGGACCTTGGTGAAACGAAACGATTGTCAATATTAAATGTTGTAGCCACATATTCAAGTTATGAAAAATGTTATTTTTATTATGATGTACCTCATGATTTCTTTCTCATTCCTTAAAGTTCTTTTCATGTGCCTATTGAAGTATCTCAAGTTCACTTGTAAAATGTTTCTCTTGTTTACCTTACTGGGCCTTCTGCTCACCCTTTCTTTTGATGTATGTCCCCAGGTTATGAGATGCATAATGAACATAGGATGAACTAAAGGAGAAGCCTTTCAGGTGTTTAAGAAAAATGTTTTATGTTTTTTTTATGTATTATGATCCTTGTTTCCAAGACACTAAACCTTAACGATCCTCAGTTTTGTGTAATGTAATGAAAGTTTATGTTATAAAAAGACGGGATGCTATAGTTGGTATCAAAGGATGGTTTAGTTATTTGTGGAAATTAGGATATAAAAAAATTTAGGAAGAACCCTATAGAAAAGTTTAAATATAGGAAAACTTCCTGGTATTTTGGTAAGTATTGAGTAAGTGTTTTATCAAACAAATAAATCCATGTCTGGATACGAGTAGGTAGAGGCGGCTCTGGCACAGATGTACATAGGGGTAAAACCCGAAAACACCGCTTCGAGCTAGACTCGAACGGGAACTGGTGCACGATAACGGGCCTTGCTGCACTCTTGGTTACGACACTCCCGGGGGATATGTTTGGTTAATAACAAGCTTTTTATGAATCATTATGAAGGAATTATAGAAAAGTGTAATTTTCTAAGCATGAAGTCTTAGTTAAAAGATCCATAAATGAAATAAGTTTATCACTAAGGTTTTATTCTTTTAGAAAATGGCGGGCAATAGGAGGAACCGTGCCGATGGTGACCGCAATGCACCATGTGCTGACGGCCCTCCGATGGAAGCCGGAATGGAAACATTCATGCGAATGATGAACCAACAGACTCAAGTTATGAGTAATAACTTGAATAAAGCTGAGAGGACGACCTCACCAGGAAGGGAACAACACTCTATTGAGTCCTTCATGCGTCAACGACCGCCAACATTCAGTGGATCTACTGACCCATTGGTTATGGAACAATGGATAAGCTCCATTGAAAAGATCTTTTATGTACTTCATTGTTCGGAACAAGAAAAAGTCACCCTTGCTGTTTACCGCCTAGAGGGAGAACTGATTAGTGGTGGTCACTGATCAAAAACACGAAGCCACGAGGAGAGATAGAAGCTATGGAATGGGAATAATTTTGGGGAATTTTCCTTAACAAGTATTTCCCTCGTTCCATGAGAACGAGAATGGAGAAAGAGTTTTTCGAGCTGTAGCAGAAGGAGAACGAATCTATCGGAAGCTATGAGATGAACTTCACAAGGCTTTCCCGTTATACTTCAATCTTTTTCATGGACCCTAATGGGAAGGTTGATAGATTCGTTGGCGGACTACGACCTCATCTGCGGAAGAATCTAGCCAACAGGGACTATGATAGCTATGAAGAAATAGTTCGAAGTGCTATGAAATTCGAGCTAGAGTTTGGTGAGACACAATGGTCTCATAAGCCAAATGAAAAGAAGAGATCATTGGAGCCCAGTTTAGGGAAGTATTTTGATCAGGGAAAAGGTGGAAAGAAAATGCAACTTACCACATGCAATAAATGTGGGAAGAGTCATCTGGGGAACTGCTTGAACGGAAGTGGAAAGTGCTACAAGTGTGGAAGAGGAGGCCATATTTCTCGGAATTGTCATAGTGAGGTGAAGCCTCAGCTTCCCAACACTAACGAAAGAGGAAAGATGGTTCTGGCCCTACCCGAAGTCACATGCTTCTAGTGTGGACAACTTGGGCACTTTGCTAACCAATGTCCAAATCCGAGGGCGGTGGAGGGGAATCACCACCAACCTCAGCAGAGGCCAAGAGAGAAAGGTCGTGCTTTCGCTATCACAACAGCTGAAGTTGAAGTCTCGAACGATGTGGTAGCAGGTACTCTTGTTGTCCTCTCAAAACTAGCAAGTACATTATTAGATTCTAGTTCTACGCATTCCTTTATTTCCTCCAAGTTTGCAAGGAATATAGAATCAATCCCCGAACTTCTAGAGGTAGAGTTGTCTTTCAAGACTCCAAGTGGGATTATCCTTGCATCAACAGTATTTAGAGACTCTAGTGTTTGCTATGATGGGAACAATCTTATGGAAAATCTAGTAGTCATTCCCATGATGGAATTCGACATTATACTAGGGATGGACTGGCTCTCAAAGTATAATGCTAAGATCAAATGCAGAATTAAGGAAATCTCAGTAGTCTTGAATGAACGACCTACAGTTATCTTCCAAGGAGAGATATCCCGAACTGACCCCTATCTAGAAGCACCTCCTATAGCTTTCTTTATGGAGTTAATCGGTGATGATGAAGAAGGAAGTGGGAGCATACAATTAGAAGATGTTCCGATTGTTCAGGAATACATGGATGTATTTCCTGAGGAGTTACCTGGACCTCCCCCAGAAAGAGAGGTAGAGTTCTCCATTGAACTCGTACCTGGGTCTCAACCGATATCAAAGACTCCGTATAGAATGGAAAATGTGGAGCTAGAGGAGTTAAAGAAACAACTCCAAGACTTGTTGGATAAGGGGTTTATCCGACCGAGTGTGTCTCCTTGGGGAGCACCAGTTCTATTTGTGAAGAAGAAGGATGGATCAATGCGGCTATGCATCGATTATAGAGAACTGAACGGGATCACAGTGAAGAACAGATATCCTCTTCCAAGAGTTGATGATTTATTTGACCAACTTCGCGGGGCTCAATTCTTCTCTAAGATTGACCTTCGATCTGGTTATCATCAACTGAGGGTGAAGAAGGAAGATATTCCAAATACTTCCTTCCGATCAAGATATGGGCATTATGAGTTTACTGTTATGCCCTTCGGCTTGACTAATGCTCCTGCTATTTTCATGGATTTGATGAATAGAGTCTTTAAGGACTACCTTGATAACTTTGTGGTAGTTTTTATTGATGATATTTTGATATATTCAAAAAGTCGTGAGGAGCATGAAGATCATCTAAGGGATATATTGAAAACTCTGCAGAAGGAGAGGCTCTTTGGGAAGTTCAGCAAGTGTGAGTTTTGGTTACAACAGGTGGCTTTCTTGGGGCACATCGTAACCAATGAAAGAATCTCAGTTGACCCTGCAAAGACAATGGTTGTGGAGGAGTGGCCTCAACCCACAACAGTAACTGAGATTCGTAGTTTCCTTGGTTTAGCAGGATATTATAGGAGGTTTGTGAAAAACTTTTCATGGCTTTCTAATCCACTAACCAAGTTGACTCGAAAAGGGGTTAAGTTCATCTGGACAAAGGAATGCGAGGAAAGTTTCCAAGAGCTGAAGAAGAGATTGGTTACTGCACCGGTGTTAACACTACCCTCTATCGGAGAAGGATTCGTTATTTTTAGCGATGCATCTCTGAAAGGGCTTGGGTGCGTCCTCATGCAGAATGAAAAGGTAATTGCTTATGCATCTCGACAGTTGAAGATTCATGAGCAGAATTATCCTACGCATGATCTAGAGCTGGTGGAAGTTGTTTTTGCTCTAAAGATATGGAGGCACTATCTTTATGGGGAGAAATGTGATATATACACTGACCACCAAAGTCTAAAGTATATTTTCACACAGAAAGAATTGAACATGAGACAAAGGAGATGGTTGGAGCTTATTAAAGACTATGATTGTTCAATTTATTATCACCCGGGAAGAGAAAACAAAGTTGCGGATGCATTAAGCAGGAAAGATCCTGTTGTTTTGGCAACAATGAGGATCTTAGGAGATCCCTTGATTAAAGATCTAGTAAAACTGAACATGGGAATTATAAGGAAAGGGACATCATCAACCCTATTCCAAATGATTTCTCAACCTTCATTACTAGAGAGGATCAAGAAGGCTCAAAAAAAAGATCCTTTGCTGCAGGAGAAGTTTGAGGCTGTAAAGGATGGGAAGTTACCTGATTTCAATATTGATCAAGAAGGTGTATTGAAATTTCGTACAAGACTATGTGTCCCATCTATTCCGGAGATAAAGAAAGAACTGATGGATGAAGCTCATAGCTCTGCATTTTCTATACACCCGGGAAGCACTACGATGTATAGAGACCTTCGTGATCATTATTGGTGGGATAACATGAAGAGGGAGACTGGTGATTACACTACAAGTTGCCTGGTGTGTCAGCAAGTAAAGGCAGAAAGACAACTTCCTAAGGGGGTATTACAACCACTACCCATACCAGTATGGAAGTGGGATAATATCACTATGGACTTTGTAACTGGTCTCCCAAAAACATCCAAAGGAAACAATGCGATATGGGTTATTGTGGACCGTCTCACCAAGACAGCCCATTTTATCTCTATTCGGGATGATTTCTCTTTGGATCAGCTTTGCCAAGATATACGTGAAGGAAGTGGTAAGGCTGCATGGGGTACCACTATCCATCGTATCTGATCGTGACCCAAGATTCACATCAAAATTCTGGAGAAGTCTTCAACATGCTCTGAATACTGAATTGAATTTTAGTACGGCCTATCATCCTCAAACTGATGGCCAATCTGAAAGTACTATTCAGACACTCGAAGACATGTTGAGATTATGCTCAATGGAATTTAAAGGTGGATGGGATCAACACCTCCCATTAGTTGATTTCTCCTATAACAACAGCTTCCATTCGAGTATTCAGATGGCACCCTATGAAGCTCTATATGGAAAGCGGTTTAGAACTCCTACTTGTTGGGATGAAACTGGTGAGAGGAAGCTTCTTGGGCCTGATCTCGTGCAAGAGATGACGGAACAGGTTCATTCCATCCAACAACACATAAAGGCTGCTCAGAGTCGGCAGAAGAGCTATGCTGACAATCATCGAAGGGACTTGGAGTTTGGTGTTGGTGACAAAGTCTTCCTTCGAATTTCTCCATGGAAGAGAGTCATGTGGTTTGGGAAGAAAGGGAAGCTCAGCCCTAGGTACATTGGCCCCATATGAAATCCTTGATCGCATAGGAGCAGTGGCCTATCGTCCAGCACTTCCACCGAACCTTGCTCAAGATCATGATGTCTTCCATGTATCTCTCTTGATGAAGTACATACCTGACCCTTCGCATGTACTGAACCCAGAGGTGGTACAACTGGAACATGACCTCTCTTACGAGGAGCAGCCAGTGGAGATCTTGGACAGTAGAGACAAGGTCCTACGAAACAAGACTACCCACCTTGTGAAAGTGTTGTGGAGGAATCATAAATATGAAGAAGCGACTTGGGAGCCTGAGGAAACAATGAAGCAAAAGTACCCTCACCTTTTCGACTAGGCCTCAAGTGTAAATTTCGGGGACGAAATTTCTTAAGGGGGGAAGAATATAACGACCCAATCTTTTTGAGTAGTATATTAACTTACTCTTATTGATTTAATAAGATTTTAATGGTTAATGCAGAAAGAGGAGTCGATGGCTTCATCCAGTAGACTCAACCCTTATGAAGCCCACTTATCAGAGCTTGGGAAGGAGGTATCATCTGTGGGCTTCGCTTTGGACCAAGCTCAAGCCGAAATCCAGCGTGTCAAGCTTGAACGTAAACGCTTACAGGAGAAGTTCAAGTTAGTAGAGATTGCTACTAGGGCAATGTTATCTGAGCCTCCCTCAGATTCTCTCACCATAGCACACCTCACACTTAGGTCTTATGCCAGTGTTATAAGGGGCTATGTGACGAGACCCTAGCTTCCTTGTGTAATCCTTTCGGGTGAATAAATTGAGATTTCTTCCTTTAGTGATGTTTGTGAAATTTCAAATGTCTAGATAATTTTAGAATGTAGTTTATTGATGAATTTTGAAAAAGGGATATTTCAAAATATTTGTGTAAACCCTAAATAACTAATGATGTGTAATTATTTTCAAAAAATAGTCATCTACAATAGTGTTCAGTAAGGAATTTGGAGTCTAATAAGATCAACTTAATTTTTTATGAATAGTAAATTATGAATAGTGATTTTACGCTTAGGATTAGTAATTTGACCAAATGGATTAGTAATTTCACTCAAAGAAAGTTTTAATATAATTTAGACACCTAGATTAAGTAATGTGATTCAATAAAATGGGTAAATAACAGTTTCATAAATTATTAATCAAGTATTAGTTTTTTTGGATGAATAGTGTTTTTTAATTAAAAATTTAATTAAAAATAATTAGAAAATTATTTTTATAAAAAGGACTTTATTTTTGAACTCAGAGCATCGATAATATGTTAAGGTAATTTTGGGGTATTTTTCTGAAAAAAAATGAATTTTCGATGAATAGTTTTTTTATTTAAAAATTAAATTAAAAATATTTAGAAAAATATTTTTATAAAATGGATTTCATTTTTGAAATCAGAGCATTGATATTTGTTTAAGGTGAAATTTTGGGATTATTCTGAGAAAGTTAAATTTTCAGTGAATAGTAAAAATACCGTTTTAGGGTTTCGGTATGTTTAATGAAATCATAACGGTGTCATGATGATTTCATGAGATCTTTTGAGGGTTGGCCGGCCAAGGGTGATGAATTATTGTTTTGGGGGACCCATGTGGCCTAACTCCATGATAAATGCCAAGGGAGAGCACATGGGTTTGAGAAAAGCACATGTGAGGTGTCCCTTGGCCATTAATGTTTTGTCCCCTCACTTTCCCTATAAATACCCACCCTTTCCTCCTTTGTTTTTCACTCCCAACTCTTCCCCAACGAAGTTCTGGTCTTATTACCTTCCAAGGAGTCCTCCCAAGTTTCCCCCAAGCCCTCAAGTTCCATTCCTTTGAGTTTCAAGAGTCACGTTTTAAGGTAAGGGATCCGACCCCTCTCTTTCCTTTCATGTAATCTCTTTTATGTCATTCCTTTTATGATACGTGTTATTATGTGAGAGGATGTTCTTTTATATTACTCTTACTTCCCCTTTCATGTTTATATGATGAGAGATCCCCTCTTACTCTCATCATTTCGTTTTATGAAAGTTTAAGTGACGCCGTTAGGCTGCCGAATGTTTAAGTGATTCTTTCACCCTTCTCATTTTTCAAAATTCGATTTTCATGTCAAATATTTCAAGTTACTTTTTATTATGTTGGGGTATGATATCTATATCTATCATACTGATCTTTTATGATCATATTATGAGAGACCCTATTTGATTTGTTCAATTCATATTTGTTAAAGTTTAAGTGACGCTGTTAGGCTGCCGAATTTTCATAAGAGGAAGCACATTTTTGTCTTCCTCCAATGTTTTTCATTTCAAATGGTATTTCATTTAAATTGCATCACCATGTCCATATATCCTTATTATTCTGTCCCTCTACTGTTTTATGGGTCAATTATGATTTCTCAACCCATGTTCCCTCTCTTTTCAAGGTTTTCTAAAACCCTGTAACATAGTCGTTATGCTGCAGAATTTTCGTCTCAAAATTCCTCTCTTTTCTCAAAATTATTTTTTTGTTATAAAGTGAATACTCAAAGCTCTTATTTCTACAAGGGTATTCACATATATATCAAAATTTTCTATTTTATATTCTGGGATTTACATAAATGAAACCCTCTTTCCCTTTCTGTGGGTTTAAAGTGACGTAAAGATCATGTCTTTAAAGCAGTTTTTAAAACGTTATGATTAAGAAACGAAACCCATTTATTTTATTATATATGGGTTATTTATGAAATTTTTGATGATGATATATGTGGCTCACATTATTATAAAGGCAAATTTAAGGGTGCGCCCTGATAGCGCTCCAATGCATTGGGTAAAGACTTAATCTCTAGAGATGACCATTTTAACGACGCCTTGGTGAATAACCTTGGTAATTTTTAACGACACCTTGGGGATGGACCATGGTGAAACGAAACGATTGTCAATATTAAATTTTGTAGCCACATCTTCAAGTTATGAAAAATGTTATTTTTATTATGATGTACCTCATGATTTCTTTCTCATGCCTTAAAGTTCTTTTCATGCGCTTATTGAAGTATCTCAAGTTCACTTGTAAAATGTTTCTCTTGTTTACCTTACTGGGCCTTCTGCTCACCCTTTCTTTTGATGTATGTCCACAGGTTATGAGATGCATAATGAACATAGGATGAACTAAAGGAGAAGCCTTTCAAGTGTTTAAGAAGAATGTTTTATGTTTTTTTTATGTATTATGATCCTTGTTTCCAAGACACTAAACCTTAACGATCCTCAGTTTTCTGTAATGTAATGAAAGTTTATGTTATAAAAAGACGGGATGCTATAACTATTGAATAATGTAAGAATACATGGAATGTTAAGATAATGAAAACATTATATTATCTTAAATAATGAAAATAAATTCCAAAGAATTCCAGACGAAGGATATTTATCACTAACAAATATAGTTATAAAAATGAAATGGGGTTATTATAATTGAATTTGCTTATAATAGAACAATGTTCCATCACTAGAGTTGTTATAAAAAAATTAATGAATGATTGAATAATACAAAATTTACACTAGCTCAATTTATTATTTCAGTGGAATCCCCTTTATATTTAGTGAACAATCCTCCTGTTATACACCATGATCATAGGACAGGTTTCACACTTCAATATATTACACCCCTATATGATTAAAATAAAATTTTATTATTAAGAACTTGACACCATTACATTCAGAATATTATTTAATGTCAGTATGTAGTACAATTTTCTTTGATCACTACCATGTGTATCAGCCAAGGGTATGTATTACTTAGTTGACAACATTCTTAAAGATTTCATTTTCCATGGTAAACATCCCATGATCTTCACATTTTATATCAATTATATTTATGTCACATGGTAAATGGGAGTTCCCTTTCATGATTTGGAAAAACATAACAAATAGAGTTTTATTTTTTAAGTCAATCCCTATTTATTTTAAAAAAATTAAATGTAAACATTACACACATGTACCCTTACGAACATCCATTAATAAATGAAATAATATTTTTTATCATGGGGGTAAATTGACACAACCTCTAGAAATATTGGCGAACCTTCACATGGTGCAGAGAATCCCCAACATAGCCTTTAGAACCATATGATAACCTTTAAATGTCTCATGTATTACACTAGTGATCCTTACACAACACATTGATACCATGAAGAATCATAGACAATATTGATGGTAACATTATATGATAATTAATAACCATTACATTTATTGTAGAAATGTAGTGTTATATTTCAGTATCACTATTTAGTAAAAGTTTCTCTGATAGATTGTATTTTACCCTTATGCAAGTTCTATACAAACCATTCACATTTACAAAATTTATTGTTACCTTGAAGCAACACCAATATCCATTATGTGATGACTTACAACATTGATGTGGCCTATTAATCACACTATTCCCCTTTGTATGACCCCCAATTACCCTTTAACATCTCTTAGAACATGCATTCTATCCTTTTGTAACCTCAATAGTAATTTGACATATCCCCATGTCTATGTGATATCATTTAAAAAGAGTATTTGGATGTAGGGATTCCATTACACCCTGTAAATCAGGACTTTTGTTGATCAGTTAACAAAATTTTTGGTGTCCCTGGGGTCTTAAATAATAGTATAAAATCTAATTCTCTAATAATTTTTTTATCATGAATGATTTCCTCCAATATAGTCCAAATAAATTATGATGGTAATGTTGTATGGTAAAGTAATATGCCCGGAAGTGAATTTCTAAAAAATAACTAGATAGGTCATATTTTCTACATTAATGCATTCATTTTTAATTTTAACTAGCCATGGGATTTCATATGATAGAGCTATTGAGTCCTTATAATCATCTCAGTCCTTTCTCAATTTCATCATAGGAGTTGTAAACATGGAAAATTACAATTATTGGTGTATTTTGTGATTACATTAATTTCAAAAATAATAAAAACACATTTAATAATTAAATAAAAATATTAACACATAAATATCACTATTCAATTCAATTTATGAAATTCAATTAATTCTAATAAATGAGTGATGAATTTTGAACTAATGATTTTGGAAATTTAAAACTTTTATTTCTAAATCATAAAAGAAAGAAATGTGAGGGAATTGGTGTGGTCTTATTTAAATTATATTTTTTATATAAAATGAAAATAGATAATGTTTTTTAAAACATTATCTCTAATCACATTCCCACACATACTCTTTCACTCTTGAGAAATACAATGAATTCCACATATTGAACAAAACTATATATAACCTATGTTTAAATAAAAAAAAGACAGAGAAGAATGAAATAAAATATACATTCATAAGTGTAAAATATTATTCCACCTCTGAAAATTCTACCCACTACCTAACATAAATTTGAATAAGGTTTTTGTTTCATTATTTGTAAATAGGATTGATCTTAAAAGAATTAAGATTTTAATATGTTAAACATTCCTAAATTCCTCCCACTTAAGCTTCCTAGTCCAATTTTTCATTCCAAATATATTTCTTAATAATGAAATTATATTTGAATTATAATTTTCACCTTCTTCATCCATGTTTATGACTCCCTAAAATTTATATCCTCTAATTCATTTACCATATATTGAATGTTTTCCAATCATGTTTTTGGAAATGACTTATAAGGTGAGTGAAGATAAACCTAGAAAAAAAAAATCAAAAGATAAAAATTATCTCGTAGAACTAATTATAATATTCATGTATATTGGATCATAAGAGTTTATAATGGCTATAAGAGGAGGGTGTACTCTTTTAAAAACATAAACTAACTAAAAACGGAATCCACATAAATTGTTCCGGTTCAAAAATCCATGGATGATCAATGTATATGTATCAGACTCAAAATTCATATGATAAATTATAGTTATTAATCCGGCACAAATACAGGTTGATAAATCTGATATTAGAAAAATATAGTAAAAAACATTGTAATATGAATTATATGTTGAAATAGAAAAACATTTTAAAAAAATTAATATGAAATCTTATAAAAAATTGAAAATTACATAAAATATTTACAAATGTTATTCTACTATTTAAACATAAGAGTTAATGAATTCCAAAATCATGACTTAACTTTTCTAGAATTTTCAAAAGAAATGTAGGGTCTGTATTTTCTCACCTCTAAAACTCTTTAGGTGATGATCAGAATAGCTCTGTAGTCTAAAAACATGGAATTCCTTTATATGATGATCAACATTAGCTTTGGCTTATAATACCCTAAAAGACCTTGATTATCCTTATTAGTATCTCTTTTTTCCTATATAAGAAATCTCATTATTTAAACCACTATTGGAAAATGTGAATAACAAAATATATTCAAAATATATTATAATTCCTCAGTTTGACTCCTTAGAACAACAACTCAATGAAAGATTATATAGCCTAAAAATGTGATGTTCAGGAAGAGTGATCTTTATTCTTGTTGTGTTACAAATTCATCGACTCCCAAATCATTGAATAAAAATATATATATATAGAAATCCCATAAATAGTCATATTTTCTAGGAATCTCAATGTCAATTTTAACGTCCTCAGATGATCTTCATTAGAAATCACAGTGAAAAACATCTCCAACTGATTTTATTTTCACAGAACCATTATAGTGTTGTTATAAATTATACTTAATATAAATACATCTAAAAGTCCAATTATATTATTTTATTAGTTAGATGAACTATACTATTTATTAATATGATATACTAAACTATATTAATTCCAATGGATATGAATTGTGGTAATTACTATCCGTTTTATGGATAAAACAATATTCAATATGAACGACATGACATTAGTCCATCCAATGGACCATGCTCTTAGTCAGTTTGATTTATTAGATTATGCAATATAAATTCAATATTTTTTATATGAGAACTATATATATGTTTAGTGAAAACATATTTTTTCTAAAAAAACATTAAAAAATAATTGCGACAAACAGATTATTTTCAAATAATATTAGAAAAAAGTTTTTTATGTTTTCAATAACTAAGGAAAGAAGATGTAGAATGTAGAAACTTTTGTCTCAACAATATCCCCCTTTATTGAAAAAAAGAATCACTTATCATGAAAAACTTATTCACCTGAAAAACATACATCCCTTTCTTAGTTTATGAACATAAAATAAATTCTATATAAGATAAATCACTAATTTTCTTATAGTATCCTCTTTCTGAACAACTTATCCTGTCTTTATTTTAAAATATTTATATTTTCCATTCAAACTATTCTGAATCTAATTTCACTAGGATTCAATGTTTTTACGATAAGTCATTTAATCCATAATCTATTTCAGGGCATGAAAAATATAATCTTCTATTTTTGAGCTTTGGTAAATTATGTATCAGATGAATCTAATGATTCATTATAAATATTTTTTCAAGAAGGTAAAGTATTTGAAATATAATTCCCTTCAACAGGTTCATCATCAAAAACATTCATTAAATACACCTCTTAATTGGTCTCTTTCTTTTTAGAAAATTTGGTGTGGAAATGTTGTACTTCCTCTTCCTGATGAGATTGAGACTGTTCATTTTTTGAAACATTTATAACTGTATTTTTATAATATTTAGTGTATAAGGATGTATATAAATTTGAAAAAAACTAAATATATTTCTTTATATTTTCATTATTCTTATTATTCTTCTTATTTATCTTTTAGCACATTCTCCAATTGCCTAAGGTTTCGTAAAACACCATCTCCATTCATCAAAAATGATTTGTGGAGTTTCTTCATTACTGAATTTTTTACTAATTTTCGAAATGATTTTTGAACTCATGTTTATACTTGGGTTTTGACATCAACTTCAACTTATTTATCCTTTTCATGTTTTCAACATATATAAAAATAAATGTTTTAAAAAAATTATATCTGCATTAAATATTATTTCAGAACCTGGAAGACGTTGAATTACTAATAATAGTTTAACTGATATAAGTAGATTGGATAATGCTCATTATAAAACCATTAATCAATACTTCTTGAATCATATCTTTACTAAGCCTTTTATTTTTATTTTTATTATTTTTTCTACCACTTTCTTTTCTTTGTCTTTTTTTTATTTAATTACCAAATGTTATCTTTTTTAAGACCAAACTCTAGATCACCAAAAAATTTGATGCGTTTTGACTTAAAAATTTAATAAATTTCTCACCAGACATAGATTTCTATTTATTTTCAATCATTGGATGAGTGGGTAATTCATTCCATTAATATAATACGGAAACATTCTAATTAACTAATATTTCATTATATATTTTCTTGACCAATTTTTATGAATTTTTTTGAGCTTCATATTGAAAACGGATTTCACTTCATCCATGTATTATTATCCAATAAGTGGAACTATTTATTGAACATTAACTGACTGATTCTTAATATAAAACACTTCTTTATAGTTATCTAATATCTTATCATAACGAAAATGAACATAATGATTAATTATTTCCTAGAGGTTTTAATAATTTCTCAATTGTTCGGATAAAAAAATAACCATATTTATATTCCTAATATTGATAAGGAATTTTGAAATGAAATTATTTAGAAATCTAGGAATACCCCTATCTCCTTATCAAGTAATCAAATATCATTGCATCAACAAAGTAATTAATCTCACACTAGTAGCGAGATGAAATACCATTATAAACATTTCAAAGTATTAATAAAATGAATTTTTAGCCTTTAATATTTCAAAAAATCAATGATTGTTTAGAACCATATGAGATGGTAAGTACTCATCACCTTTCAAAGATACTTTATCCCAATCAGACAATTTTAGAATCAATAATTTACAAATATCACCAAAAAAGTTGAAAATAAATTACATCTAAATGTTCGTAAACACTAACCTCTATTGAATAATAAAACACTTTAATTATTTGGAGATAATATAAATTAATTTCCTCATTTTCTGTAAATATATTTTCCCATCCTTGAAATTTAATAATTATTTGTAAAAAATAGTCATATTTATTATAAAATTATTTCAATATTAATATATACTTAAAAATTTATCTCTTTTTTAAATATTCAGAAGATGACATTATACAAAAAATGATGGTGTGAATTTGAATAAATAAGCTAATTAAACGAATGCTACACTTTTCAGTCTATGAAATAAAAGGAAATATAACCATTGATAGCCATCAATGTGAAAAAATGTGTGATAGGATGACCCACTCTCTTATACAAGATCAAGGGGTGACCCTTTAGATACTAGAATCCTAATGGATCATATTGAAATTTTAATTTGATATATCGATTGAGAATAATTCTTGAATGATATGATAAATATTATTAACTCTTCATGTTTCTAATTTAAGAATTATTAATTATAGTAAAATATTTTCCTAATATATAGAATTTTATTTTATTATAAAAATTTAATATTCATAAAATATAAATAATATTTAAATGGAATATAAAAATATAATTAATGGATAAACGTAAAAGCATAAAAATTATAATAATACCTCTCAGAGTAAGAATTAACATCTTGTATGAATGTTTTTTTAATTAACTAGTTATTATTAGTTTTTATAAACGAAATAGAATCATATAATATTAATAACTAAAAGTTCATCTTGGATTATTTTATAAAAAAATTACTAAAAAAATTTAGTTAAATTGTTGATTCTGAAAAAAATAATTATAAAAAAATGATCAACATATAGAAAATAAAAAAAATTCTACATTTTTTATGAAAAATTTTGAAATCAAAAAGGTTTTAGAAAATAAAAAAATTATATACCATCCATTTTAATTGAGTTCATTAATTTAAGGATATTGGTAAACATGAATTATAAGATAATATAATATTAATAATTCCAATATTATATTAAATGTGTTAATATTTATCAAAACAATCAGGTTTAGTAACAATATCTTCAAGGTTTCCTTTAGTTTCGATGAATTGTATAATGATGTCTCCTATTTATAATCCTAAATGAAATGGTGTCTTATATCTATCTTATTTTATTATGATTTATGTTCTCATTTTTTAATTAACAAAATGAATCTTGCATTATCAGATAATATTTTTGTTTTAATAAAACTCAGTACATAGTCAATGAGTGTGTGTTGCATGAAAAACACATTAGCACAACTACTTTCATCTTCTAAAAATTATCCTTTAGTAGTGTGAGTTTATACTTAGTGTAGTTCATTACAAGACCATGAATCTTAATCTTCTCTTCAGTAATGAAATGTTTTATAAGAACTTTTTCTATCAATTTTACAACAACCAAAGTCATCATAAGAAAAACATTTTAATTAAAAATCTTTTACAAAAGTGTAAAATAAACATAAATCCATAGTTACATAATATAGTTAATTTTTTATAGATTTAATATCGAACATTTTTTTATTTAAATTATATCTATCCCATAAGCATAAAAAATATTAAATCTTTACATCTAGTTATTATGTATAATAAACATTAAATCATTCCTCAGAAGATATTATGATCAACTAGTTCTACATATTCATTTATAAATATTTTATTAGAGGTTCTAGTATAATTAAAAATAGTATTATTAATTTCTTATCCAATTTTTTTAGAAGAGATATTATATACTTATGTTGAGATTTAAAATTTCTCTTTCGTTTTTGTGAAATTTGATAAACTAGAAAATAAGTAAACTCCCCTATAATTCTTATTTCATACTCAAAATTAATAATATCCACATATGAATCTGCTAAATGGTTTTAAATTGAACCAAATATAACGTCATCATCATAAATTTTAACAATGTTGATATTTTTAGAGAATTATTTTATAAAAATCATTAGATCTAGATGTCTTTTAATGATTTTTTTTTGAAAATCAAGTTAACCTATCATACTAGGATATAAGATCTTGTTTATGTTGATAAAGTTCCTTAGTCATATTAAAAACAAGTTATATATGATTTTTATTTTTAAAACAAGGTTGCTTTTAATTATAAACTTCCTACTAAACATAGTTGTTATGAAATGGATAATTCCCATCTATTTGAAATAGTTTTAATTTTAAGAATGTTGGATATTATTGAAGTATAATAATAGAATCATGTATAGATATTTTAGAACTAGTTATTAATTATCTATTCCTTTTTGTTGATTTTATCCTTTAGAAATAATTCTATCTTTATTTATAACTATTTTTCTATTTTCATCAAATTTGTTTTGGAGAACCCATTATACTTCAAATATAAAAGTATCTTTAGGTCACTCAACCTATTTAAAAACATGATTACACTAAAATTAATTAAGTTATTTTTACATTGATTTTATAAAATATTTCTCACAAAAACCCTCATTAGGACTATTTGATTTTAATAGAGATAGAAATGGAAATCATTCAATTTCATTTCTCAAAAAAAACTTCTAGTTATAACTATTTGATCTACTTTACCAATGATGTAATCACAATGAATATTCCTAAAAAACAACATATTTGTTGGATTTACAAAACAATGTTCTTAAATAACATTTTCAGAATATTCTTTATGTATAAATTCGGAAATATACTCTTCAGTTGTTCTCTCATTCGAAGAAATTTCTAATAATGGTTGAAAATCAATTTATGAAATAAAATATAAGATATGTGTTTAGGATATATAAAAAAACGTTGTTTTTATAAAATTATTATTTTTTATTTCTTCAATAATACTTTGGTTTTTATTAAATACTCTATATTCCTAACTAGTGGTAGAATAACCAAAATTTATTCTTTCGAAAAATTTTAGAAAACATTTATATAAGTTGTCTTTAATATTTAAAATTAATACTTTTCATCCAAAAAAATTGAATTAATAAGATTTATAATTTCATATGGTTCAAAAATAATATGGAGTTTTATTAATAAATTTTATTTCTTAAATGTTGATTTACAGTGGAATAGGTTGTACCAACATTATCATAAAAAATTTACCACATAAGTTTTCACTTAGTGTGGTTCTTGAAATATCTTTATAAATTTTATTTCTCTTTTCAACTACACTATTTGGTTATAGAGATATAGGTATTTAAAAGTTAATAGTAATAAAATTTTTACTATTTTTCATAATTATAATATAAGGTCCCGACCTTAAGCCTTACTTAATATTGAATTAAATGAATAATTCACATTGATGATCTTTTTAGGTTTAGAGTTTTAGAGAATTAGGACATAACTATTACATCTCAAAAGATTACAATGTAGACACTTCTACTAAGTTTCCAAAAAAATAAAAACTCTTAAAAAGAAACATGTCTTGTTCCACATTTCATATAGCATGACTTTCCCTTGATCTCATCCTTGACCTTACTATACATTAAGTCCTGTGAAAAAAAATTTCAAAAAAAACTTTGGGTGAGCATAAAATGCTCTGAATGGGATACACAAGGAATGAAAACTATTAGTTTTTTTCAAAACCACAAGTAAACCATGTATACTTTATCAAAGTAATACTTTTCACCTTTATGAAGTAGTAAAAAATATTCACTGAATAAAAGGACATTACTTACCCTTTTATAACCAAAACATTACCATAAAACCCATATAGGGAACACATAAAATATAAAGGTAACTCAGGACATAAACATACTTAAATGGAATAACCATGCGGTCGACTTCCACATATATCACTTAATGTAATAGCCATACGGCCAACTTACATACCAAATGCATTGGCAGTTATAACGTAACCACACTTCCTAGTATTCACAGAACAACCCGTCATGTGGTTTATCACTTAACCACCCGTCAAATGTCCATGTACCATTATAAAATCATAAGACATAAAACCAATATAATGGAAAGAAAACATTTCCAAAATTTTATCACAATATATCACTTAAAAATATTTTCATAACAAATCCATTGTAAAAAACCATTTTCAATACCAAATTACATAAAATAGTATATGGTATTTATTTCATTTTAAAAACATTACGGCTTGTTGAGGAAGCCAAAGACCAAATAATACTCGCGGCGGTGGAAAAGGTCGTTGTCACCGCATACGTTAAAAAACATTCCTTTTTGTCATTTAGTAAAATGCTTCGTAGAAAAAGATTCCTTTTTTATAAAATTTAAATTCAAAGGGGTTTATACACCATATAAAATAAAGCCTTGTATTAGAACAAAATATGCCTCAATGAATGGATATTGAGATGAAGTCCCTTACCTCATGTCCGACGTGACTCGATTGCTCCTTAATCTCTTGAATAATAAACTAACTTTAATTTATACTTGCTTAATAACCTTTTTCAAGATTATTATTCCTTCTATGTCACTTATTTCCATGTTATAAACATTATGTAATCATTTAAGGTAAAAATGATTGTTTTGTCGATATTTGGTTCTTAAGTCGAAAGTGGACTTCTTACAATTACATGTTGTTTATGTGCTCAAAGGTTCATTATATCCCCAATGATAATCATGATTTGGATATCATATATATCATATATATACCGCATATACATGTATTTATAATAGTACATAACATTTAGAGGTAAGAAATGAAATGCATCGTTCATGGAGACGGTAAGCCGTACGTACGCATGAACGCTACTTTCATTTCTATTTCGTATTTAATGGAGTGAATTCATAATGATATAAGGGTATATTATAATTCCATTATAACATCATATATAATTAAATTAACTCCATCCTTTATACGTCCCACATATGGCATTAACGAATCAAATCACTTTGAGGGGGTCGTAGTCCGCACTTCCTAAAATGAAACTATCGTGTTTACCCATAATGGAAACCATATTGGTATACCATAAATGAAAAATACATAAGAAAAATGAAAAAATAAATATCATAAATATCATATATAAATAGAGTGACATCATAATGGCCACCATTAAAGGTTTTAAAAGAATATTGAACAATCATCGTTTCATGAGGCAGAAATTCGCCAACCACAGAAACAGTATGTTCATTAACCATTAGACGGAGGTGTGTGTAGGTGTAGCTATAATCCTTCTCATAACAAAATCCTAGTATATTTAAGATACTGATTTTGTTACAAAATAAAGGAATAAAAAGATTTTAGAGGGTTGGAGAAGCAAAATAAAACAAAAGAATACAAGTGAAGACATTACATTACAATCAGGTAACTCTTCTTGGTTTGAACCAAAAGGGTACCTTGAAAATATTTCTGCCCAAGGTAAGGCTTCTAGGATGAGTAGAGGTATGTCGAGAGACAAAATGAGTAGGTGTTGGCCGATCTAAAGGATTTAGATGTGTGGGTAAGGTGGTAGAGGTGGGGGCCTTTTATAAGAGGAGAGGAGGGGCACTCTCGGAATGTTATAAAAGTTTACTTTTCTATAAAATTATTTTCGGATTTTAAAGATCCCACATTGATGTATTTCTAGGATAAGGTAATAATAGTTTGAAATACACCCATACAATAGGTTTTTGACATGTGTAGGTCTTATATTTTACATTATCATTTCATTTTAATTAAATGGTTAAATAATGAGGTAATCGCTGCATCCTCATGATGTCATAAATAATTTAATTTATTTAATGTCTAAAAATTATAAAAAAATATCATGATGTAGTAAATATTTTTATAATTTTAATAAATACTTATAGTCAAAAATAGGACTTGTATAACCCAATTTAAAAATTCTATTAGTAAAACAACTCATGTTTCTGACATTTTTATTTTAACTTTAAATAAAAGGTTATTAATGTCATTTTCCTAACAAAGTGGTTACATGGGGTCCCCAAGTTGACCCATGGATTTTCATGGTCGGCCATGACACATATAATAAGGGTAGTACATGTGTCAAGGGCATTTCATATTATTAAAACACTATTTTTACCTTAAACTACATTAATTACCTCTAATTGCGATTAAAAACATAAAAGTTACTATTAACCAAAAAATATTTTAATCCCATTGAACCACATATTACATCTTAATGACAACTATGTATGTCAGTTTATTGAAATTCAAAACACAGAGGTGGTAAAGTTTCATTTAAACGAAAAAATCAGTTTTATAAGTACCACTTAGTGGTTTCACTATTCATAAAAAATTGAAGTTTTTCAGAAAAATACCAAAAAAATCCCCATAAGCTATATTTGATATTACGAATTCAAAAATGATTTCTATTTTATAAAATTTGAAACACATAAGTTGCATTAATTAATTTAATTATTAATTCCCGCTATTAGAGCAAATAGCGTGTTTTTATGAAATAATAAGTATCAAAAGATTGACACTAGTTTAAGTCCAATTTCAATGTGAAATTAATTCCAACGACCACTATTGGATTAAATTGTAAAAATATATTCTAATTTCACTTTAAAACCAATTAATAATATAATATAATCATATTAATAAATTATATTAAAAAGGGGTTTTGAATAAAAATACAACATTTTTCACTTTTCATTAAAAAAATGATCTTTGTCGAAAAAATACCAAAAATTTACACAAAGTAAATTTTGATGTCCTGATTCTAAAGAAGAATTTTATTTGGTCCAATAGAATTTATAATAGCGAACAAAACTATATTTAAAGAGGGTTCTCCATCTAAAAGTGATAGTTTGACCTTTTAGTGATTATCAGAGTATCTATGCCTAAAATTAAATTCTTTTCTTATTTTAAGCCTTTATCTTTTATTAGATAAATGTAAAAACATTTAAAAAACATATATAATCATATTTTAGTTATTTCAATTCCTTCCCGCCAATAAAACGGCTACGTGTTAACTACCATTTAAAATAATATTATTATATTACTTGTGTGAAACGTAAGATTTCAAAGAAACTAATTGGTGCGTATCGGGTACGCTATCGAACATAGAAACCCCTTTAATGTAAAATTAATATTTAATTCGCAAATATTTATAAATATAAAAATGATTTATTCTTTATTTACCTAGGATGTTACATCCTTCCCCCTTTTGGGAATTGCGTCCTCGCAATTTTATTCACTTATCAAAATACGTTGGGGTATTTATCCCTTATAGCATTTTCAGATTCCCAATTTCCCTCTTCAACCATATAGTTTTCCACAAAACCTTTACCTAGTGAATTACCTTATTCTGCAACACTTTTTCTCTACGGTCAATAATTTCGAGTGGTTGTTCTTCATAAGAGGTATTCTCTTCCAACTGAACTACTTATGGTCTCAAAACATGAGATGGATCTGGCATATACTTTCCCAACATCGAAACATGAAAAACATTGTGTACCTAAGATAAACTCGGAGGTAAAGCCACTCGATAAGCAACTGATCCAACTATCTCCAGAATTTCATATGGTCCAATGAACCTTGGACTCAGCTTTCCTTTCTTACCAAATCTCATCACACTTTTACATGGTGAAACTTTGAGAAAAACATGATCACCTACCCCAAAAGATAGATCCTTCCTCCGGTTATCCGCACAACTCTTCTGCCTGCTCTAAGCTGTTCTCATGTGTTTTTGAATCAACTGAACTTTTTCTACCATATCTTCTACAAATTCTGGTCCCATAAGCTTCCTTTCACCCACATCATCCCAAAAAGCTAGAGTTCAACACCATTTCCCAAATAATTCATCAAATGGTGCCATCTGTATACTAGAATGAAAACTGTTTTTATATAAAAATTCAACCAAAAAAGGATGTTGGTCCCAAATTCCCTGATAATCAATCGAACAAGCACGTTGCATATCCTCCAAAGTCTAAATTGTTCGTTCTGACTTCCCATCTGATTGATGATGAAAAGTTGTACTAAAATTTAATTCAGTACCCAACGACTTCTGAGGGCCTTTCCAAAAGTTAGAAGTAAACCTGGGATCACTATCAGATACAATAGAGAGGGGAACTCCATGAAACCAGACTATCTCTTTAAGATACAACCGAGAAAGTTGATCTAGAGACAAAGTATCTCAAATAGGTAGGAAATGAGCAGATTTAGTCAATCGATCAAGAATAGCCCAAATTGCATTATTACCTCGAGATGTCCTCAGTAATTCCACAACAAAGTACATGTATATATTTTCCCATTTCCACTCTAGAACCAGTAATGACTGAAGCATCCCTTTCGGTAACTGCCTCTCTGCTTTAACCTGCTGACAGGTCAAACACTTCACAGTAAAATCAGCAATATCTCTTTTCATTCCATCCCACCAGTAATACTCCGGCAGATCTCTGTACATCTTAGTACTGCCAGGATGAACTGAAAATGGGGAACAATGAGCCTCACATAACAACTCACCCTTTAACTGGGAATCACAAGGCACAGATAATATCTTCCCAAACCAAAAAACACAATCATTATCAATGATAAACTCAGGCAACTTACCCTTCTGAACCAGCTCTACATTTTTCTGCAATCCATTGCCTTTCTTCTGCGCTTGCTTAATTCTGTCTGATAGGGACGATCTCACTGACACCTGAAACAAAATAGAAGAACTTCCTACACCAACAACTTCTATGCCAAATTTCATCAAATCAAAAACCAAAGTATCTCGTTCCCAACGTAGCATGGTTAATGAAGCATTACATTTTCGACTCAAAGCATCAGCAACTTTATTTGCTTTTCCTGGATGGTAATGAATTGTACAATCATAATCCTTGATTAATTAGAGCCATATCCTCTGTCTCATGTCAATTATTTCTGAGTGAATATATACTTTAAACTTTTATGATCAGTATATATTTCACACTTTACTCCATACAAATGGTGCCTCCAAATTTTTTGAGCAAAAACCACACCTTCTAATTCCAAATCATGTGTAGGGTAATTTATCTCATGAGTTTTCAACTGACATGAAGCGTAAGAAATTACCTGATCAATCTGCATTAGGACACAACCAAGTCCTTTCAATGAATCATCACTGTAGATAACAAACTCACCATTCCTTGATGGAAGTGACAAAACTGGAGCATTCACCAATCTTCTTTTCAACTTCTGAAAACAATCATCACATTATTTTTTCCATATAAACTTAACACCCTTCCGAGTTATCTTAGTCATTGGACTAGATAACCGTGAAAAAATTTCAACAAATCTTCTGTAGTAACCTACCAAACCAAGAAAACTATGGATCTCTGTTACATTTGTGGGTCTTTTCCATTCTTCAACAACGTTTGTTTTAGCAGGATCAACAGTAATGCCATATTTTGAAACAATGTGACCTAGGAAAGAAATTTGTTGTAACAAAAAATCACACTTGCTAAATTTTCCATATAGTTTGTTTTCATTTAAGGTTTGCAAGATAACCCTTAAATTACATTCATGCTCCTCTTTACTTCTAGAAAACACCAAAATATCATCGATGAAAATAGCCAAAAACTTATCCAAGAACTCATGGAAAATTCTATTCATAAGGTCCATTAATACAGCAGGCGCATTGGTTAACCCAAAAGGCATAACTACAAATTCATAATGGCCATATCTATTATGGAACGCAGTCTTCAGAACCTTTTCTTCTTTTATTTTCAACTGATGGTACCCTGACCTCAAGTCAATCATTGAAAAATACTGAGCACCCTGGATCTGATCAAACAAATCATCGATATGAGGCAAAAGATACTTGTTCTTAGAAGTGATATTATTCAAGGATCTATAATCAATTCAAAGTATCATTGAACCATCTTTCTTTTTAATAAACAATACAAGAGCACCCCATGGTGATGTGCTAGGTTGAATAAAACCTTTATTTAATAACTCCTACAATTACTTCTTTAACTCTAAAAGTTCAACTTGAGTTATTCGATAAGGGGGTTTTGAAATTGGATTAGAATCAGGAACTAAGTCAACAGTAAATTGAACTTACAAATTATGAATAATAATAGGCAACTCATCAGGAAAAACATCAAGATACTCATTTACCACTGGAACATCATTAATCTGAACAATTCCCTTTTTTTCAACAATATGTGCAAGATAACATTAATTTACAACTTTTACTAGTTTCATAGCTTCCTGATATGTTATCGAAAGCAAGGGTTCATTCTTGTACACAAACTAAAAATATTTCTGAAAAGAAACCATTTTAGCCCTGCAGTCAATCTTAGAATGATAAAAAGAAACCCAATCCATTCCCAAAATAACATCAAACTCTACTATAGGCAAAACAATAAGGATTTCTGGTAGATTCTTTCCACACACAAGGATTTGAAGGTTCTTATAATTTTTTTTGTCTCAACGTTTCCTCTAGGTGTTTTTACCATAATATCAGGATTCATATCATGAGATGGAATTTCCAATTTACTAGAAAACTTCTCAGAAATAAAAGAATGTGTAGACTCTAAATCGAACAACACATTGGCATAATCTGAACAAACAAACAATGTACATGATATTACTTCATTCGATGGCCCAACATCTGCTGAAGTAGTTGCAAAGGATTTCACCACCCCTTTCTGCTTGTAGTCTGGATTATTTCCCCTAGTTGAGTTCTTCGTTAGACACTCATTTTCATAATGACCCATATAATTACACATAAAACATCTTACCGCTAACTTTTCATTTCCTGCTTGATCATCTTCCTTACAGTTACGAGCAATATGACCAGACTTACTACACCAAAATCACTTTCCAAACTTGGATAAATATTATCCAGGATGCATTTTACCACAATTCTCACAGGAAGGATATTTGGTTTTCTTAACTCCTTGCTTCTTTGATTAATTCTTCCCTTTTTCCTGCCAACTGGACCTCTTATTCTGTTGTTTTTCAAAGAACACCTGATCATCGGCAAACTCCATTTCCACCTTCTCCGCACATCAAACAGGATTTTCATAAATTTTGAACTCACGAGAAGCTAAAGCCCTTCGATACCTTGGATTTTATCCTGAGTAAAAACGGTTGATTTTACTATAATGATCTCGTATAAAGTTTGGAGAATACATTTCCAGACGAGTGAACTTTGCTTCATAAGCAGCCACTTAGTCATCCTCCTGCCTCAATTCTAGAAATTTTTTTTCAATTATAAGATGAACCGCCTTAGGAAGATATTTCTCAAGAAACATACCTTTGAATTCATCCCAGGAAATATCATCAATCTCATCACCATCCCTGATATTTTTCATCATCGACCACCACTGATCTACTTCACCTTCAAAATGGTAAACAGCAAGACTAACATTTTGATGTTCTGAACACCCCATGACATCAAAAATCTTCTCCAGTGCTTTAATCCACCCTTTAGCTAGAACAGGGTCAGATGATTCTCTGAATGATGGGGCATGTTGCCTCCTGAAATTTTCCACCACTGACATGTTCCTCTATGGTTGATCTGGTTGATCTCATGCATGGATACCACCACCATTTATAGCCTGAGTCAACTGTGCCATTACTACAACAAATTGTTCAGTTCCAATTCCGACCATCACAGATTGCTGATTTGGAAGGTTGTCTTCCTCTTGATGTCGTCCAAATATATCTTACCTGTTTCTTCTGTAAAAAACCATTATGAACATAGAAATATCTTAGGCGAAGAAACATGGTAATCTTTAAATGCTATATCATTTTAGTCATACCATAAATTAACTTATAATTTAACAATTTTCTAACTCCTAAAGTTTTCTAAACCAACCTTTGTTACCAACTATAAAGAACCGTCCTTAAACCTTACTTAATATTGAATTAAATGAATAATTCACATTGAGGATCTTTTCAAGTTTAGTGTTTTAGAGAATTAGGACATAAATATTACATCTCAAAAGATTACAAAGTAGACACTTCTAGTAAGTTTCCGTAATAATAAAAACTCTTAAAAATAAACATGTTTAGTTCCATGTTTTATATAGCATGACTTCCCTTGATCCCATACTTGACCCTACTCCACATTAAGTCCTATGAAAAACATTTCAAAGAAAAACATGGGGTGAGCATAAAAACCAAAGTAAGGGATACACAAGGAATGAAAACTGTTAGTTTTTTCAAGACCACAAGTAAACCATGTATACTTTATCAAAGTAACACTTTTCACCTTTATGAAGTAGTAAAAACTATTCCCTGAATAAAACATCATTACTTACCCTTTTGGAACAAAAATATTACAAAAAAACGCATATAAAGAACACATAACATATAAAGGTAACTTGGGACATAAACATACTTAAATGGAAAAACCATACGGTCGACTTCCACACATATCACTTAATAGAATAGCCATACGACCGACTTCCATACCCAATACATTGGAAGTTATAACGTAACCACCCGTCCTGGTATTCACGGAACCATCCGTCATATGGTTTATCACGTAATCACCCATCAAATGTACAAGTACCACTATAAAATCATAATACATAAAAAAATATAATGGAAAGAAAACATTTCCACACTTTAATCACAATATATCACTTATATATATTGACATAACAAATCCATTATAAGAATTTATTTTCAATACCAAAACACATAAAATATTATATGGTATTTATTTAATTTTAAAAACATTACGGCTTTTTGAGGAAGCCAAAGACCAAATAGTACTCGTGGCGGCAGAAAAGGTCGTTCTCACCGTGTACGTTAAAAGAAACATTCATTTTTGTCGTTTAGTAAAACAATTCGTAGAAAAAGATTCATTTTTATAAAATTAATAGTCAAAGGGGATTATACACCATATAAAAGAAAGCCTTGTATTAGAACAAAATATTCCTCAATGAAAGGAGATTGAGACGAAGACCCTTACCTCGTGTCCGACGTGAATCGATTGCTTTTTAATCTCATGAATAATAAAATAAAGTTAATTTATAATTTCTTAATATCATTTTCCAAGATTATTATTCCTTTTATGTCACTTATTTCCATTTTATAAACACTATGTAATCATTTAAGTTAAAAATGTTTGTTTTTTCGAAATTTGGTTGTTAAGTCGAAAGTGGACTTCTTACAATTACATGTTGTTTATGTGGTCAAAGGATCATTATATCCAGAATGATATTCATGATTTGGATATAATAGATACCATATATATCCAGCATATACATGTATTTTTAATAGTACATAACATTTATAGGTAAGAAATGAAATTCATCGTTCATGGAGACGGTAAGTCGTACGTACGCATGAACGCTACTTTCATTTCAATTTCGTATTTAATGGAGTGAAATCATAAGTATATTAGAGTATATTATAATTCCAGAATAATATCATAAATAATAACATTAACTCCATCTTTTATACGTACCACATATGTCATTAACGAATAAAATCACTTTGAGGGGGTGGTAGTCCGCACTTCCTAAAATGAAATTATCGTGTTTACCCATAATGGAAACCATAAAGGTATAACACAAATGAAAAATAAAGAAGAATATGGGAAACATAAAAATAATATATATAATATATAAATAGAGTGACATCTTAATGGCCACCATTAAAGGTGTTAAAAGAAGATTGAACAATCATCGTTTCATGAGGCATAAATTCACAAACCAGAGAAACAGTATGTTCTTTAACAATTAGACGGAGGTGTGTGTAGGTATAGCTAAAATACTTCTCATAACAAAATCATAGTATATTTGAGATACTATTTTTGTTACAAAATAAAGGAATAAAAAGAGTTTAGAGGGTGGGAGAAGCAAAATAAAACAAAAGAACACAAGTGAAGACATTACCTTACACTCGGGTAACTCTTCTTGGTTTGAACAAAAAGGGTTATTTGAAAATCTTCCTTCCCATGGTAAGGCTTCTAGGATGAGGAGAGGTCTGCGGAGAGATAAAATGAGTAGAGTTTGGTCAAGACAAAGGCTTGACAGGTGTAGGTAAGGTTGTAGAGGTGGGGGCCTTTTATAAGAGGAAAGGAGGGGCACTCTTGGAAAGTTATAAAAGTTTACTTTATTATAAAATTATTTTCGGATTTTAAAGGCCCCACATTGATATATTTCGAGGATAAGGTGATAAGAGTTAGAAATACACCAAAAATATAGGTTATTGACATGTTTAGGTCTTATATTTTACATTATCTTTTCATTTTATTTAAATCATTAATTAATGCGGTAATCACTCCATCATCATGATGTCATAAATAATTTAATTTATTTAATGTCTAAAAAGTATAAAAAAATATCATGATGTAGTAAATATTTTTATATTTTTAATGAATATTTATATTCAACATTATGACTTTTATAACCCCATTTAAAAACTATTTTAGTAAAACAACTCATGTTTGTGACATTTTTTTAACTTTAAATAAAATGTTATTAAGGTCATTTTCCTTCCAAAGTGGCTCCATGGGGTCCCCAAGATTACCCATGGATTTTCGTGGTCGGCCATGACACATCCAATAAGGTTATGACATTTTTTATGGTCATTTCATATTATTAAAATAGTATTTTTACCTTAAACTACACTAATTACCTCTAATCGCGATTAAAAACTTAAAAGTTACTATTCACCAAAAAATATTTTTAATCCCATTGAACCAAATTTTAATTCATACTGATAACCATGTATGTAGGATTTTTGAAATTCAAAACACAGATGTGGTAAAATTTCATTTAAACGAAAAAATCAGTTTTTTAAGTACCACTTAGTGGTTTCACTATTCATCATAAATTTATTTTTTTCAGAAAAATAACAAAAATTCACCCGAAGCTATATTTGATATTCCGAATTAAAAAATGATGTCTATTTTAAAAAATTCAAAAAATATAAGTTGAATTAATTAATTTAATAATTAATTCCCGTTGTCAGAGTAAATAGCATGTTTTTATGAAACAATAAGTATCAATGGATTGACACTAGTTTAAGTCCAATTTCAAAGTGAAATTAACTCCAACGACCACTATTAGATTAAATGGTAAAAATATATTCTAATTTCACATTAAAACCAATTCAAACGATAATATAATCAAATTAATAAATTATATTAAAAAGAGGTTTTGAATTAAAATTCAACATTTTTCACTATTCATTAAAAATGATCTTTATCAGAAAAAAAAATTACAAAAAAATAAATTTTGATGTCCCAATTCTAAATAATAATTTTATTGTGTTCAATAGAATTTATAAGAGTGACCAAAACTATATTTAATGAGGGTTCACCATCGAAAGGTAATAGTTCGACCTTTTAGTGATTATTAGAGTATCTATGCCTAAAATTGAATTCTTTTCTTATTTTAAGCCTTTATCGTTTATTAGATAAATGAAAAAACATTTAAAAAAACATATATAATCATATATTAGTTATTTCTATTCTGTCCCACCAATACAACGACTACTTGTTAACTACCATTTAAAATAACATTATTATATTACTAGCGTGCAACATAAGATTTCAAAGAAAAACATTGTTGTGTATCGGGTATGCTATTGAACATAGCAACCCCTTTAAATTCAAATTAATATTTAATTCTAAAATAATAATAAATATGAAAATTCATTATTCTTTATTTACCTGGGATGTTAAATATAATTTAAAAATTTCCCCTCCAGATCAGTAAAAATAGTTATAAAGGAGAGGTTTTTAGCATTTTTAGTTCTAGATATAAATGATTTAACAAAACAAAAGGCAACAACCTTATTTGATAAAAAAATATACCCTAGTGTATCTGGTGTAATCCCTTACTAAATAATATACAATTTATTCTCTACTAATATATTCAATTTGTGTAGGACCAAATAAGTCCATGTGAACTATCTATAAATAATGAAAAGTATATACTTTACTAATATACAAATAACATGACTTGTGTTTCTTTTTAAATTTAAAAGGATCAAAAAAATTGGAAGAGTGAAGCCTATGTTCTTATAGATCCTTAACATGTCCTTTCATAGAAAACACAGATAATGTTCTATCATTACATTGTCCAAATATTCTCTAATATAACCATGATTGGTGTTACATCACACTAGGTTTTGGTATATCCTGGGTCATAATGATTTATATATTTCGTGTATAAAAATTCATATGCCCATTAGAAGAAATAATTATTTCATATTTTGTGATATGAATAATACATTAATCATTCCTGAAGTAGAAAATATATTAATACTCAAAAAATTAGATTATCCTTATAATGTTGTTCTTATGTCCTTCGATAAACAAAAAATTTGAAAGTAAGAAATTTCTAAGAAAAACAATGTTGGATTTTCAGAAATTTCTCCTTGATCATTACGGATATTTTTTTCACTTCTATTGTTTATAAAATTCATAAAAAAGTATTATTTTCATCCACGTGTCTCGAGAAACCACTATCCATGTACCAAATATTTTATCTACTAGTAAATTCTCCATTTTACTAAAAACAAATTAAATTAGAATTTACAAACCCAAACCTATTTGGATCCATTACTATGAGAAATTAAGATGTTATGAATACACATTTGGCCAACTATAATATATTAAAGAGAGGATAATTATTTTAAAAAATAAGATTTATGTATTCATAATTATATAATTTTATTCAAATCACAATTATTCTTATAGTGAACACTAGATTGAAATTTAGTGAAAAAAGGTTCACTTTTCAGAACAAAGTAATTATTTTGGAAAATATGTTTTCTAATAATATAACCATGTCATGAAATATATCTATGTGGTATTACATGATTAAAATTATTATCTATTTTTTCTTTACCAGTGGTAAACATTGAAAAAATCTGTTTAAAACTATAAGTTTCTGAATTCAGTTTTACAAGTAAATTTTTATCCTCAATATAATTTGTATTCGCATTACTTTTTTCTATATCATTTATTAAATTATTTTTATTTAAATTATAATTTTAAAGATATTATGAATGATTAGTTCTCTCAAAATATGAATGATAAAAATAATTATAAATATATAATATCATGGTATTTAACGGAGAAATTCTTGAATATTATTTCATAGATATTTTGTAGAAACATCATGTTTTTTAGAAATCATAAAATTTTCATTCTATAATATTTGTCCAAATCATGGAAATTCTTCATAACATGATATGTTAGGATTATCCTAGGATGAATAATATTCTTCATTTAACAATGTAGAACTATTATAATCATTAGTATAATGACAATCCATATTTAAACAAGTATTTTTATGTGATTTTGTGGCTACCTTGTCCATGATGCATTTATTAATCATTATAATTTCAACATATAATGAAATGTTATAATAAACTAGAATTTCATTACCTAAATAGTTCTCACAAAAAATTTCTCTACCACTAGAACTTCAAGTATATGATGCTTTCATAATCTTCTTATTTTTTGTAATTGTAGTGCTTATTTGAATTCCCATCAAAATTTATTTCATCATTGTCCTATATTTTATGTTTAGGTAAATCTTGTCTGATATATCCAACATTCATTTTTTCATAACACATAACTTCTAAAATATCATTTTTATCATGTTTCTATTTCCGATTAATATTATATCTATGTTGAAAATCATTATTTCTAACATTGTTTTTATTCTTTTCAAAAGATTAACTAGTTTATTTTCTAACATTTCTGATGAACTTCCATATGAATCAATAATAACAATATTCATTTTAGAAAACATTATTACATTCTTTGAATATTTAAATCTTCTAGAAACATATTATTTTTTTAAAAAATAATCACCTCTATTATTATTTTTTATATTCTCTACTTATCTTTTTATTATTCCCTCATATTACATAAGACGACTAATAATATGATCAAGAGTTAGATGAGTAATTATTCTAGTATCATCAGAAGTACATATCTTGTAATATTATTCAATGGGAATTATTTTAATAATATTTTTCACTATTATTTCATTAGTAAGATCTTTCCCACCGAGTTATTGTAAATTATTTACAATAGTCATAAATAAGTGATTCATTTTCAAAACAGTTTGTCCTATTATGAAAAAAAATTAATGATCATATATAATCATATGTCTTCTTGTCTCAAGTACAATAGAAGTTCAAACATGTGTTGCTTCCAATTTTTACTATATACTATTTGAATCTTTACTAGATGATAACTGAATAAAAATTGTTCTAGTCATAGAACATGATAGTGTATTCATAGCTTTATAATTCAAGTCATATTCCATCTACTCTTCATTAAAAAAATTAGTAAAATGTTTATCTAGAGTTTTATTGTTACTAATTAACATAATAAAAATTTCATCCCCAATATAAAAATAATAATCATATCATTATAATACTTATAATCAGCATCATAAATGATTGGTGGTAATATAGGATTTAATTATCAAGAGTACAAAAATTTTAACCATTCATATTATAGAATCAAACTATTTCAATAATTTACAATTTAGTGTAATAATAGATTGTAAACTAACAGTTTATTGATAATATCTTAATAACATGTAGTGTATAAAAAATAAAAAACACAACATGTAATTTAAGAGTTTCTAATCTGACACTAATTTTTGTATTGTAAGAAGTTATGATGGCTAAATGAGGGGTTGAATTGTATATTAAAAAATTAAACTAACTCAAAACCAAAACCTTTGAATAAGATCACACTCCAAAATCATCTGATGCTAACAGTATATGAATCAAACTAAAAACTTTTCGGATAAATTATAGTTATTAATCGGGTCACAGATAGTCTGGTAAATGATATATTAGAATGATTTATTAAAACAAACATTCTAATATTAATTAAATTTTAAAATATAAAACATTTCAAAAAAAGTAATATGAAATATTAAAACAATTTATTAATGAATTTCAAACTAAAAAAAGATATTCTACTCCTCAACATTATGAGTTAAGGATGTGAGAAATCCGAACATAAAATATCAACAGTTTTCAACCTTACTGTATGTTCTGTATTTTCATACCATGAAATCCATAGATACAATGATAAAAATATATTTTACTTCCATATACATAGAATCGCCTGATATAATGATCGGCATCACCTATACCTTCTAATACCCTATAATCCCTCAATAATATGGATCGGTGTCACATATATTCATATCACAAGAATTCCCAGATCTATACCTCATTCAGAATAATAAAATAAAAAATTAAATTTATTATAAGGATTTTACAATTCTTTGCTCGTAATCCTTATCATAAAAACACTTTGACTTATTTTAAATCATATGACTGAGATTTTGAGGAAGAGATATTCAGGAAGAGAGGTATCTGAACATGTTGATTTTAAAAAACATCATCACCTAGCTCATCTAATTTACAAATTCCTATATTCATTTGGACAATAGTACTATTTTCCATGAATCTCAGAGTTGGATGAAATGACCTCAGATGATCTTCATTGGACAGCTCAATAAAAACACCTTTGTCTAATTTTATTTTGATAGCACTATTAAAATATGATAATAAATCTATCCTGATGGAATTCATTCTTACAATTTGATTAAAAAAAATTATTAGTATAATGGACTATAATATTTATAAATCTAATGAACAGAACTATGGTAAGTTTTATGGATCAAATCAATAAGGATTATTATATATTTGAATTTAGTCTATTTGATAGACATAACATTAGTCAATTTTATTGATATAACATTATTTATTTTGATAAAAAAGGCTCTTAGTAATCCCAATGTATCAGATAAAGGAATATAAATATTATATTTCATTATATGATAATTATTTCTATATAGTCTTGAAAAATATTTTTTTGTTAAAAAAATTGTAAAACACTTGGGACATGAAAACTAAGTAAAATAATATTTTATGAAACTGATTATGATTTTCAAAAACTAATTAAAGGAAATGTTGTAAGTATAAACCTTTCACTCATAAAGGCATTGATACAATGCTTGGGAACAAGGATATCTGGTTTCCCTATGTCTTATTTTATGGAAAACACATACACATGTTCTTATATTTACATCGAAATATTTTAGGATCAACTCCCATCTACCTTTTTACACTAATTTACATGATTTATACATATATATTGTAAAGATCCATTATGGGGTTTCAGTTAATCGCTACGGGATGGTCAATTATATTTAATTTTGTTAGTACAATTTTCTCCTAAAATAATTTTTATTCAACTATGTACTTATCCATTAAAAACCCTTTTCCCAATTAAAAAGAAAAAATCCTTGAAAACAATGGGAAAAGTAACTCATAAATCATGTAAATTTAAAAAAATATTGAAACAGTGGAATCCCCCACAGTATCAACGTGATTTTTCTAGGAAATAAAATATCATAGGTAATGTTTTCAAATCTAAAAAGTCCCAAAAATAAAAAAAAGAAAAGAAAAAAACATATTTAATTTAATATAGAAATTAGAAAAAAGGTTTATGATCAATTTGATTCATTTTAATTTAGCCCAAATCACACATTTACATTGAAAAATAGTCATCTCAAAATTATCTACTTATTCAACTCCTTTTTTCTGTCCCACATACTTATCTCACAAACAAAATCAATTAATCCAATCATAAATTTTCAAGGGTTTATAATCCTAGAAATATAAATAAATACCTGTGTATAATAAATATACAATGAGGGGCTCCTTATTTTGTATATATATGGATGAGTATTGAATAATCTATAGGTTCTATTCAAAATTATTCATCAAAATTCTTTTTATTCTCTCCTTTCAATTTAATGGGATACTCTGATTAAAATCCTTGAATTTAAATTTCACAATATGGAAATCTAGAAGTTACAATAAATGATTTAATTCACATGGGAAAAGGTTTACTAACTCTGAGAATCATTCTTGAAGATAATAGAAATTTTTTTTCTCCAACACAAAAGTCCGTTTTCTGAATAATTCTATCATGGAAATATCTAGTCTTCTCATTATATAGTGTGAAATTATTATATGTTTTCTACTTATATATACTATTTAAATCCCTTATATATTAATTTTCTTTATAGTATTTACAATATCTAGGTTCACTCAATTTATAAACTAATAGGATTTATGTTATAACTCAAACGTTTTGTTAAAATTATTTCTATAAACAATTCTATAAGAGGATAAACCAAATGGGGTTTGAAAGAAGTCATTAATTCCAATACTTCATCCTGAAACATTTCACTGTTATACTTTTTTTAGGCTATAATAACTCTTCCATAATTACTTTTGTATCTTTATTATATACCATAGATTTACCATTTTTTGTTGGTGGTATAAAGTTGTTGGTTTTTAGTGCACTCTATATCTCTTCATGAATGATTCAATGTTCCTATTACAAAATTATTTCCCTTGGTCCCTGATTGTTATTATAGGCACTCCAAAACTGTAGAATTTTTAGGATTATTTAAACATAAAAATACATTTTTAATCATCATAATAAGATTTATTTTACTCAATCCATTTTAAAACATAGTCTAAGGAAAATATGACAACTGGAAAACTAAAAAACATAGAAATTTGTATCGTGAAATTTTATTATTATACATAAAATATTTCAAAATTAACTAAATTTTTTTAGTAAATTTTATATCATTCATATATTTCCCCAATAAAATTATTTTTTGGAAATTATTTTAAAAATTAATGTGATTATTTTCGTAATAAGTACCCTCCAAGAAATAAAACATTGAAAAATATTTTATTTTAAGAGTATCATTATTTTTAAAGAAGGAGGGTTCCTTTAATGTTGACCAACAATATAAAAACTCCTCATACCATGACAGTTTGGTAACTCATTACAGCTGTTCACTAGGTAAGGGGTCTTCCAACATTGTCTCAGTTAGTGTTTCTACCTCAATAGTGTGATGTAACTAACTCATGTGGTCTGTAACACAATTTTCAAAAAAAATTATTCCTCTTTATCAAAAAATAAATTTCTTGTAAAATTATAATCCATCTCACTAACATAATCTTTACTTTGTATTTATTTTTGAAGTATGGGTATATTATATTATAAAAAATAGTTACTTTATTTCATATAACATATGACTGAAATTTATCCTCTAAATTAAAAAATAAAAAAATCCTTCTTATTTTTCGTTTGTATAGTTTATTTATTGTATTTATTTGGTCTGGGATGTATAGTTTATAACATGTTATGTCCCATCAATTTTTTTAGATAACACACTTCCTAGAGCTTTGTTTAAGGCACCACAAAACATCTAAAATGGTTGTTCTACAGTAAGTGTATAGATCATATAAGTTTATGTCATATTATATCTAGGTTTTTCCAAATAAATCCTTGATGAATAATAAATGTGGAACAAATTACAAGTTATATAAGTTCACAAAATGAAAAAATAATATTTATTTGAAATATTTTTTTTATGTAGAAAAATTATTTTATAGTGAAATAATTTGTTTTGTTAATTCCAATGTTATTAATTGTGTTATTTTATATAAAAGGATAATAATTTCTCTAAAAAACTAAACCCAAATAAAATTAAACTATTAAATACATTATTAAGAAAAATTATGTAAACTAGTTTTTATCTGTACAAAAACATTATATAGATTTATTAAATGATAATTATATATTTAAAAGGTAAAAATTATATATTTATATACATTATATTAAATATTATATATTTTCTTATTTATTAATGGTTTCATGGCATTTAAATTTATTCTTATATCATTGTAATTCTATAAAAGTTGATATTTTAAAAAAATAGGTATTTTTCACCATTCAACCAATAATTTACTATTTATGAAAAATATGAAACATTCACCTTATGATAATGTTTAAATGATGAATTGAAAAATTAAATTCATTTCATAAAATAAAATTAATTAAACTATTATAAATAAATAATAATTAATTCATTTAAAATTAAATAAAAAACATTTTGTAAGAAAAATATTATCGAGTTAAAAAATGAATTTACTTAAAATTGATTAATTATTTATTATGCAATAATAAATAAATTATCAATATATAAAACATTTATACATATATTTTACTTTATTAATTTCTATTCCTATAAAAAAGTAAGGGGTATGTTATAATATTGACATTTATCATATATCTCTATTTGTTTAACGATCAATGTTGCGTGTGAAGCCACGTATCTTGGCTTTTATTCTTTTAAACTAAATTTTTAGGGTATCTCACATTATCCCATTACACTCCACTAAAAACCCATTGATAATGAATTTAATATTACTATGCATCTATATTGATCACCTTAGGAATATATATGTTCATATGGAGATCTTTTTATATATTAAGAAGCATCTTCCCTTGGAAAGGGATTATCTCCCTCTTTTCCATTCAAGAATGACCATCATATTAATCCGTTTAATCCTCATTTTATTATTTTTTTGTTTTTTAAGACCATTATTTTAATTTCAAACTATTTTCAAAATAATTAGCGACTATTTTCCTCTCACATTTATCCCTTCAATGAACTTTTATGTACATTTTTAGGTCTTATAACTTATAAATTCATTTTATATGATATACCTTTGTGTTTGAAATACCTATACCTATTTTTATTAAAGAATATTAATCTATATGTACATATATGTCATTGATCTGGGACTACTATATATGAAACCCACATTCCTTAATTCTACAATTAATATAATTAAAAATATACTTGTATTATATGATTTATATGGCATGTTTAAAGTTAGATATTTGAGGAGAGTTCGGGGATGGAACTCTAATTTATTGGGTCATGTTTTCATCTAATGAGATATTATTTATGGTTCATGGTAGGTTATTCCAATCAAACATTGTTATATTGTATTTGTGGTTAGCTTCCACTTATGTTAATAATGTCTCATTTTATGTTTTCGTTGCATTCATATCATACCATGATTTTATGATTTAATTTTGTCATATCATGTATCCACATGAGTATTCCTCATTCTTACCCATTTTATGTTATCATATTCTTATTGACTCAAATGAATTATTTATCATTATTTTAGGTTTTTATTATTCCTTTACTGGGCTTTATAACTCACCCTTTCCTTATGTATATACCCAAGTTATCTCGTTTTGTATTCACATTTCAATGTAAAATTAGAGAACCTTATAGTGTTTTAAATAATGATATTGTATTTTATTCTATGTTAGTGGTTTATCTATATAATATTAGAAGACACTACATCTCTTAGTTTCTGGGATTGAATTATTTGGATCATTATCTCAATGATCATGAAGTACAAGGCATTATAAATATAGGTTGTTATAGTTGGTATAAGAGAAAGTAGTGGTTATTTTTGGGGATTCATTCTAAGAAACGATAATGTGAAACATATGGATAAGTTTAAATCTTGGAAGCATCCATAAACATTTTTATATTATAGTGTGTTCTGTTTTATGAAAATGTATCCATTTCTATATACTAGAAAGTTGATGGGTTTTTGCAACAAATACACCAATGGGTAATGACCAATAAAGGAATCATTGGGTTTTAATGTGACCCATACCTAGTGTAAACTAATGAGTCCTAAGATTTTACTCATGGTCGAAAACTCTTAGGGTATTTTCATAGGTTTACAACATATTTTTTTCGAATGATTATGGAAGGAGAAAATGAAAAAATTGTTATAAAATTTAATAATAGGAAGTAGACCATGGAAAACAAAGATTAATGCCTGTAAATTTAAGAGATATGGTTAATATTTCATTTATGTGTTATACTTTTATTTTATCAATTTTGATTTTATTTTCTTAATATTTTGAAAATTCTCTTCATTAATTTTTCTATATTTGAATTAATGATTTGAAAATAGAGGAACAATATAAACAATAAATGTGATGGGCAATGTGACGATTTATAAATTGATATTCATATCATAAAGAGAGTAATATTCAATAATATCATGGTATTGTTTGATAAAATGGAAAATGTTTTGAACACTAAATTGAATAATATTACACAAACACTTCCCCTCAAGAATAAAAAAATTATATTTAAAACCATTATGTGAAATATTTCTCTGAATATGAGTGGATATTTCGACCCCATAATCTCATAACAATGTAATAACTTCATTGAGAAGATATTATTTTTCCTCCAATATCCCGAGGAAGATAAGGTAATACTAGACTTTAATTATATAGAGGGAGAAGATAATTAGATGTGGATATTGATAAAGGATATAAAGCCCATATAAGATTTCCAAGCTTTGGATTGAGATGAATTTAAGAAAATAATTTGAATAAATATTTTTCTCACACTATCAATCTCAAAATGGAGAGGACATTACTTGGACGTGAGAACGGGGATGATGAATTCATCACGGTGTTTGTGGAAGACATCAAATGGATTTTGCGATACACCCCTAAATTTCCATCATCCCAAAATGAAAATTTGACCACATTTTTAGTGGGTTAAAACCGATATTAAAAAATGTTTAGTGGTTCAAGAAATTGATATTTTTGATGATGTTCTTAAATATTCCATCAAAGAAGAAATAATGATTGTTAATAATCAAGGACCCCATGGGATTAGAGATAGGTAGTAGATAATATATTTCAATTCTTGGGGAGAAATTGAGAAATCCCATGGTGTTACGAAATTAATGCTTCCCTTATATCATAATTGTGTTAAGAAGAATACTATAAATTTTCTAGAGGTAATATAGAAAATATTAATGTGTGGAAAGAAGGGGTATAACATTGATCAATGATAAAGGGAGAGGAAGGATCCCAATGAAGTGAAAAAATAAAAGAAGGTTTTGGTTGGTCTTTATAACATGGTACAATTTTTAATCTATAAAGGAAATGATCACTACAAAAAATACTACCCTAATTCAAAGTTTTTTAAAGATAAAACTACGAAAAAATCCCCCAATGCCTAATGATCATGGATGATAATATGTTATCACAACTACTGAGGTGGATCTTAACAACCAATTGGTTACATGAATTACAATAATTAATTCAATAATAGTTTATATACTATTTTAATTTGGCCTTATGCATTCTTTTATACTATGAAATATTAGTTGAACTATTTAGACACCACCCCAAAACATAGTAGTATATTTTGTAGTGAATTAAAAAAAGGAAAAATTATTTCCTTCCAAGTATATACTCCTCCCCAAACAATATTCATGGGAAGAATTTACTAGAAAACCTTATGATACTTCTTTTATCATAATTCAATGCTATTTTTGGGAATTTATTTGTTTCCTTACATAGAGACAACATAAATTTTCAAGATAATCAAATAACTTTTTTAATCTCCAGTTTACCACGAATCATAAACAATATAAGGGTAATAATAAATATTCATTGAAATCCTAGTTGAAATCCTCTAATTATATTACTATGTAATATTCTATCTAGATAAAATGATTTAGACTATGGAAAAGATCATATTTGGTGACATTCCCAGTGAAAGAGAGTATATTAATGTGTTAAATAAAGACATTCATGCCCTTTATCCTAACTAATAGGATATGTTATCAAAAAAACTTGAAAAAAGATACCTACCATTATCCTAGACTCTATATAGAATGGATATTACTCAACGTGAAAAGATGAAGAAGAATAAAAAAGAGAATCTAGATAAATGGTTTATACATCTATGTTCCTCTCTATGGGGTATGATAGTCATTTTCATCAAGGAAAGGATTGAATAATTCATTTTTTCATTGACTATCATGAACTCAAAAAAATCATGTTAAAGAGAAAGTATCCCTTACCATGGATTTATGACTTGTTTTAAATGCTATATTGATCCTATTACTTCTCTAAGAAGAATCACCATTTAGGATATTATCAAGTAAATGTGATTATACAATCCATTACATTATTAAAAAAGTGATATGTTCTCAAATTTTAATGGATCATGAAACCATATCCATTATAATGGTTGAGATATATCTAATATTCTGTAACAAGAATAGGATAGACATGGGAAGGAAATTCATCCCACCTTACATAAATAACTAATCAACCATATTTTCTTGAGAGAGTCTATGAGGACCTGAAAGATGTTGTGGAGATATAAATAATGGTAAAAAAATTTTATAGTTTAATATTTGTAAAGATGGATTTATATGGTTTGGTACCCACATATTAATCCTATTAAAACTTGAACGGAATAAAGATATTTTATATAATGAAAATATCTCATACTTTTATATTAATGTGTGGATAAATAAAATGTATATAGATTTGATGAATTTTTTTTTGGAATAACATGAAGATTGAGATTTTCGAGTTTATATCTCAATGAGAATGTCAACCACTCAATATTTAAAAACATAAGTCTAAGGGTATGATATAACAATTTTACATATCATTACAGAAATGTGAAAACATAACCATGTATTTTTTCAAATGAATACTATAGAAATATCATGGACATAACTCCATTTTGGTAATTTTAGTATATATTAAAAATTATTCACATATCACAGCCATTAATGAGGACTTATATATTGACCAACTCACTAATATAAACATAATAAAAGTGGTAATATTGAATATATTTCAATTATATATTATATATGATATATATATAAGGTTTGCCTTAAGATTCTTGAGAAGCCTCATTAATCAATGGATATAGATATTAACTAATTATCACTAAAAAATATATGGAAGTATGATTGAACCATTCCAACTATGGAGTATATTTTGAGATCGTTTTTAATGGTTTTCCAAGAATGTTGGGTCATGAACCATCCCTTATTAGTGTCATCATATAAAATAATTTTCCATTATGGAATTATTAATGATAGCTTATAGGGATCTGTATGAGAAAAGTTTTAAGACTCCAACATATTTGGTTAATGTTTGTGAAATAAAACTATTAAGATATGATCTTGTTGAAGAGATGATAGATAAGGTTCAATACATTCATAACTATATGAAATAAACAAAAGGGTGATAAAAAAGATATGCATATTATTTCCAACGATACCTAAAATTTAAGGTTGGAGATAATGTGTTCATATGTATATCACCATGGAATAAATTTTAAGAGGTTTCGAAAGAAGGGATAGGTATTTACATGATACATAGGACCATTTGATATTTTTTATCACATTAAATTCATAGCCTATGAACTAGTACTCTCACATAACCTACCTTAAGTACATGATGTGTTCGTCAAATCCCTCTGATAAAAGTACAAATCAGATCCCTTGTATGTACTAAATCTAGAGGTAGTATTTTTGGAGAATGATTTTTCATATGAGGGTAATCTGATTAAGATCGTGGATTATAAACACAAAATTATAGAAAATAAGATATCACAACATGTTAAATTACTATGGAGGAATCACAATATTGAGGAGGAAAAATGGGAACTAAGGGAAGCGATGAACTAGAAGTACCCTCATCTATTTTAGCGGACAAAATTAAATTCTGAATTTGAAATATCATAAAGGGGAAGAATTTAACAACCTATATTTTTATGAAACAAATTTTCTTATGAATGAATATATTCATAGTTAGGTAATTCAAATATATTTTATCCCGGAACTCTAATTCTTCATCATTTTAGAATAATATAAAATATATCCATAATATGATTGTTGGGCATACTGACCCTTAATCGCCATGACCATTGGTACTATAGTCATTATACTCTGACCATTAATATTATTATATATTTAGAGTTGTAATTAAATATAATTGATACATAAGGAAGAATCAATGACCACAACTAGTATAATTGAAAAATATGAGACCTATTTATTAGAGCCTTTGAAGGATATAGTATCATGAGGATTCACCCTTGATCTAGACCAAGATGAGATTCAATAACTTAAACTCGAGTAAAACCATTTTTGGGAGAAAATTCAAGCTTGTATAGATCACCACGCAAACATTGTTCATCGAACCACCCAAATAAAGTGCTACCATCAGACACTGTATCCTAAGGGTGTAAATCAGTGTAATATGGGGTTATGTATCTGGAAATTAATAGTACATAAAATTAATCTTTTAATGAAAAAATTAGTTCCCCGGTATTGATTATTTTTTATTAAACAAATTTATATAATAAAATACACGTGAATACAGTTTATAAATTATAGAGTGCATTTTTGATACATAAAAAATTGAGTTTTTAGAAAACCCTATGTTTTTTATTTTTATTAAAATGTATTTCCATCAAAACCTAATAAATTTGAAATAAATTTTTATATTAATATAAATTTTATAAAACTTAGTAATTTCTAATTTATATGTAATAAATTTTTTTTGGAAATTATATGTTATTTTTCTAAAGATTATAAATTCGATCATGTTATAAAATTGGTACTTTAAAAAATTATAATTTTTTTAAAAATATAAATTCTCATGTTTATAAAATTATTTTGATAAAATAAAATTATTTTTTGAATTCATTATATCAAAATTAAAAAAAAGTGAATTTTTCATAATTGTCTAAGGCAGAAATATTTTTGGGAAAAAATTAAATATAGTATAAATATACGGTATGTTTTATGACATAATAATGTATCAAAAGTGATGTAATAAACTCTATAAAGGTTTCTATCAAAAAAATATTGTTTACATTAATGTACTTAATTTTAATGTGAGAATATTAATTTCCCCAATCTATATAAAACCTTACAAAACCAAATAGATGTTTTAATATTTTAAAAACAATTAGGTATGAGTGTGACTCACATCAACATAATAAAAAAAATCATAGATTTAAGCACATGACCCATAAAGATATATATAAAAACATTTATAAAAAATCATTGTTTATACCCATGGTAACCCCAATGTTTTTAAATATTTTATAACCTAGAGTTCAAAACCTTTGTTTAGAAATTAATAAAGAATCACTTCTATTTTTTCAAAAAATAATCATTCATTCTCCCTTACCTATCCATGAAGAACCCATTGATAATGAATTACTGCTCCATATTCCTCTATAAATCTCTTAAAAATAGTTTCTAATGTATTAATACCTCTTCACATGGTTAAAGATGCATCCTCTCAAGGTGTTGGATTCTCTCCCTCATTATCATTAAGTATCTTCCTTTGCAATATGCCTTTTAATAATCAATAGAATATGTTTTATTTTGTTTATGAATGTTCTATTACAGTCCAAATTTAACCCAAATTATGAGAGGCTATTTTCATTTCTCATTTATCCCTTCCATGTACTTTTAAGAACACTCGTTATACTAATGAAATTATCCATTCATTTATCAAGTCATACAATCGTGTTTTCAATGCCAATCCCTATTTACATTCAATTGTATTCACCTCAATGGAACTATACATCATTTATTAGGGATTTATATATATATAACCCACATTCTATAATCAATATATCTACATGAGGAAACACTTTCTTATGTTATATCATCTATGTGTCACATGTATTGTTAAAAATATGAAGGGTACACCATCATGGCGTTTATTTCATTAGGTAATGTTTTAATATCTGGAGATACGATTTATGGTGCACAAGGGGTTAGGAAAATCATACTATGTTACGTTGTCTTGTAATTTAGTCTCTACTTATTATTATGATGCCATGTTTTTTTGTCACCATATATCTGTGATATCTGGATTTTTTATGCCATTTTTTCATTTCATGCTTCCAAGTGAGTATGTATGATTATTTCCCCTTTTTTTAATCATGATATACCTATTAAATTGAATGTATTATTTATAATCATAATATGTTTTTATTAATACTTAAATTTCTAGGTTACCCCATGAAATATTAAGTGTTTAAAGGAAACTAGAGCACCTTATGGAATTTTAATTCTTGTTTTCCCTTTATGTTCAAGAAGAAGAATATTGTTGCGATGTCAAAACAATAGAACAAATCTATAGTTTTGCTTAACTAAGGAGTTGTATATGAATGGTTATTGTATTTATATATACATCTCTTAAATGATTTAATAAATATAAATAGTTTCATTATTTAGAAACAATTTATAAATGGGGGAAATTATTTAATGAATATAATTGAGTAAATCATTAACGTTGGAGTAGTTTTATATTAAATATTTACAACTCTTTACTCCCCATAATATACAAAAATTTCATTCTACTGACATTTTAAATAAAATGGTTGAAAATTAATTTGAGGATGCTAAATATACTGGGAAATATTTTTAAATTATACTAATTATAGTTTTTATTCTAATGACTTTTATTGTTGAAATTATGATGTTTCATGTTAGTTTTTTTCCTTCTTGATAACCCTTTCAATTCGTTAATTTTGGGCGTGCAATTATTTTAAATTATTTTGTATTTTAAATTTTATTTCTTTGTATCAATTGATTATAAATCATTATTCATGATTTGAAAATTCTTTTTTCTTTGGTCTCTGAAAAATATCATTCATGAACTGTCATGTGACCCTTAATCATGATTTTGAACTACTTAACTAAACATTTAATGGATCCTATATTATTTAAATATTTCTTCCTTCATTGAAATTTAACATTGGGGATAATTTTGTGTTTCATGTGTGGCGGATATTTATCTTATTGCAATAAACTATATTTCATTGTTAGAAAATAATAATACCCTCAAAATTATCAAAAACATTTATTTTCAAGGACGATTTTTCATTTTTAGTACTTATGTATATTTCTTAAAATTGTGGAATATTCTAAATGATTTATTTGTTAATAATTTTTATTAAATCATGAATTTAATGGCAGAATATAATTTACATATATATATTAGAAAAATTATTTTTTCAATGACTACCTTGACTCGTGACTTAGTTGCATAAAAGAGTCTTAATTAACCGGAGTTACAATCCTCATGAAGTCAAGGGAAGAAGGTAAACTGAGGTTGAACTAATCAAATGAATTTGAAGTTGTGAAGTCCAAAAATGTCTTGATGAAATAATATTCATCTACAATGAACTAATACTGATACGACCAAAAGACCAAAATGAGTTTTGGGGAAGCTTACTGAGTTTTGTTGGATGTGGAAGCTACTAAAGAATAATTTCCAGGCACTGATGATCTAAAGCTAATTGAGCTGATGAAATATGATCATAGCTTTGAAGATATATATTTTCTATGTTTGTTCCCTATTGCATATGTTTTTCAATGAATATGATTGTGGCTTTTCTATTTAACTACGTTTAGGCTATGAGTATGTTTTAAGTTGGACACCATGTTTTTTGATAAAAGGAATCAATGAGTTGGGTTGTCAATTCTTCTTAAACATCATTGATGGAAGAGATAATCATAAAATTTAGGATTAGAAGAATCACTACACAGGTTCATTGGTCTGAATAATGAATTGAACCTAGAGAGGGTTTATATTCTTCTATCTTGGAGACGACTTAATCTGTAACAATGGGAGTTTTGTGAAAAACATTTTCAAAAAGAGAAACTTATCATTGAGTAATGAATTGATTCATCAATATAGAGAATGGGAGATGATGGGAAAAATAGTAGGCATGAACAATGATATCATAGTAGTTGAGATAATGTATATTTAATAAAATATATTCAGACACAATGATTACTCATTTTTTCATTCTCTATATTTCAGAATAATACTTTTAATTAGTTTTTTTAGGTTACAAATATGATTGTTGGCTAATTACTATTTTGGGGAAATAATATTGTTGCTAGTTTTTAGGCCTGAAGAGTTCTCTCTATCTCCCATAACAAATAACTACTGTCAGGTCATCAGATTAAAACTCATTGGAATCATTTCCCCCAATAATAAAATAAAAGATGGATCTTCCTATAATAATATCACTTTGTGTATCAGAGATCAACACACATATCAAATAAGCTGATATGAAGAAATTAAGAATGAAACACAACAAAAACATGGATAGAATTATCTCAAAATAAATATAATATAGCACTAGAACACAAAAAGAATCTAGGATACGGAAGTTTGATATCACAAATATATCCATACAATAGAACAAGAACCATAATACTCAACATTATCACTATATGATCTCTAAGGTCATCATTCATCCACAATAACCGGTCATCCCATGAGTGACCAAAAATCAAAACTAAACCTGAAAAACCATTTCGGGTCTACGAACACTATGAAACATAAGTAGGGTGTGATAATAAAACAACCAAGTTAATAATGACTAGAGAGTAGATTAATTTCATTTCTCAAAAACTATCATAAATATTTTTTTTAAATACAAAAATAAAAAAGATCAATTTTAATCATTTTAAGGAAAGTCATTTAATATATTATCAAAATAATTCCATAACACATAGGAAGGTTTTAGAAGTGAAAAAATATGTTATAAACCAATTTTAAAACTCACCATGAAGAGAATCAATAAAATCCATATACTGAGTCCATAAGATATAAGAATCAATGAAAAGTATATAAAAAATACAAAAGCTGTAAATTAATAGAAGATGTGTCATTATAGCACCATCAAGATACCAAAGGAATAAAACACATGAGAATAAACAATAAAAATATTAGTAATGAAAACAATTATGATGAACATGAAACAAAATAATATATAATCATGAGAAAATTAAGAACATATCTTGATGTTACACTACATATACTCAAGTGGAAACATCTATTGACCTATCAATGCATTCCAAATAAATAATGAAATTTCTTCTCTAACCAAAATTCATTTTAGAAAACATCACTATGAACTCTAATTTCCTAGGGGATCTAGTCTATGTCATTGGTTTTAGATTGAAATTTTCACCCATTTATCATTACAATGTCTCGGATCCCCATGAGTGATAGTGGAAAGAGATCAGATAATATAAATCAAATGTCAAAAATAATCAACAAATCAAAACATCAAACTTTCATCCCACATCCATACTCCCTTCAATGAGATATCCATCTAACAGAGATCAATAATAGAATTATTATTTAATAAGGGGATTCTATTGGGGTCCAACCTCATCAAAAAAACATTATGAATGTTCCAACTATGGTTTGAATATGAAAAATAGAAATATCTTACAAAAATCCCCATGCTAAATGTTTCAAATTCAATTTCATTTTGAAACCCCATTTAAATTACCAAAAAATCATAAGTGTTATATTTAGAAAAGTCTAAATTGAAAATACATTTTGGATACCACATTAAAAAAAATTCCTCTTTTAATTTGTAGATTCCCAAATTCAAATAAAAACACTACTTATATTGTTGACATATCAAGATTGTATCATGAAATCATGAAAAACTGTTAAAAATCCCCTGACACACATTAAAAACATTTAAAATTATAGTTAAACAAATGAAATACCTTAAATCTAGAGTAACACAAATCCCATAGGTACCCTCATAAGTCTAAAAATCTAATTGAATAACCACATTCTACTAAGAAAATAATTTAGGGATTTTATTGAACACGTGGCATAAAAAACATCCTCAAAACAAAAATAATAGATCATATACATTGAAAATAAATTTATATCTCATCAAAAACCATTAAAACCACTAAAATTCCAAGAAAACATTCATTGTAAGGCTCAAAAATATATTTTTTGTAATAAAAAGGTAATGGAACATAACCAACTACCTTAAACCATGTGACGATATGAAAAAACCCTCAAATACAGGATGAGAAAGACATGGGGACCAATCGAAACAACTCAACATGAATAATCAAAACACATTAGGTGAAAATATGACAAGTCTTAAATGTGTCATTATATCCCTATGGATCTAAAAAACAAATTTAGAAAACTTAGATTTGTGTAATTAGTTGACTAAAACATAGAATGTTATAAGATGAAGTCTGATCCCACATAGATGGTGATATTATTTGAATTATTTAATTAAATACAATTTTTTTATTTAATGATTTTTTGAATGATATTTTATATTAGATGTTGTATTTTAATGTGATTTGAAGAAGGATAGAGAATGATGAAAAGAAGTTTGGGTTTGGAAGATCCTGATTTGAAAGGCTTCTAAAGTTTTGTAGTTTACGGGTCTTATGAAATTGAATTTTATCAATTAAATTTATTAAACCATGATTAGTATTGGAGTTTATATTAGGTGGATCCAATGTTCTTGTTATCCTCTCATCGACCTAGAAATCCCCCTATTCTCATGGTTAGGTAGTATAGGGAATTTCTGAACCGATTTTCTCTTGATACTATATTTAAACATCATTTCAATAATTATGAAAATTATCATGCATAAATTTAGTGTACCATATTAACCTACTTAAATGGTTCATCCCAAAGTAAATTATTGATGTTCATGGTAAAATTAAATGAAAGGGATTGAAATTGAATAAATAAATTGTAGCAATCTAGAACATGAATAAAAATAAATAAATACAATAAAACCATTTCCCTTTATCTATATGAACCAATCAAATGGCAGGAATTACCAGCTCCTCCTAGTTAAAAGGAATTAATTGGTATGGTGGGAAACAATATAAAAAATGAATGAAAAACTAGAGACAATTTGGTGGAGGACCCTATTACAGTGAAACCTCTCACCCTAGATATTGTTCATTAGACCACCCTTGGTAGTAAGAACTCAAATCCTTATTTGTAGACCTAATTACGCCTTGTGAAAAATTCAATGGAATTTAATTTTGGTCATATTTTCATTATATGTCGTCTTGGGGTCAAAAAATAAGTCTTTGACACCTGTTGCATCGAATATGGCCATCTTTTTTGTAGTTCCGACACTTTCACATTGTCTAATTGTCTCACCATGTGTAATGTTTCCATACCATGTAATGTTTTCACATATTGTAATCTTTTCACAACATTTAATGTTTTCATGATTTGTAATGTCACTTTCCATCTCTAGATGACTTTTTTTCCTTGGTTACTCAGTTTCTTATCCCAAAATTGTTCCATATGCATTTATTTATATGGGAGTTCTTATACATTTGGAATGTGATGTTGTCCCAACTCTTCACCTCATTTTATATCCATTGAATCCTTAGTTTCCAACTATCATGTCGCATTACATTGCATCCTAATACCCAGTATCTTCAAATCAAGATAATCATCAATTATATTCACATTGAAAATATTTATATTACCTGGCTATAATTCTCTAAATAAGTAAGAAATTACGAAAAATGGAAAAAAATAACAATTATATTACATAAATTGGTTCATTAAAACACACTAAAATATATGCATTATATAAAAATATAAAAAATCCACCGATAGGGTCTGAAAAACATCGAACCAGTGCATTGGAAGATGAAATAATAAGAGGGGGTGGAAGAAGAGGGAATAAAAAGATATTACAACAAGAAGAACACTGAAAAAATGTTTAGAGGCATTAAAATCCAAAGAGATGTAAGGGTGGTCTATCCCAAGCCCCACTTCACGCAGCTCAACTGAGTGTGATAAGGAGAGACCCAGTAAGGGAATTATTTTAGGAATTATAGAATATGATGTTCAACATTTTATAAAACTAGTAAAGCTTCATGATTGAGTGTACGACTTAATAAACAATGAACGAACCATGAAATGATCCTCTGTTAAAAACATCATGCCTTAACACGACTGCCACACAATTTCTTCTAATCATGATTATGTAAATATCTTTAAAATTACCATGTAAGGGTAACCTCACATGATCAACCACTAACAATAAACTTCCCATATAGACTAACTATCGATGATCAAAAATGAACGGAGAATTACATATGTAATGGAAACCCACATAGTTTCTCTTAAATTGTGCACACTAAACTCTACACCTCAGTATAACTTGTTCATCCATATGGTTTGAAAAACCGTGTAGTGACTATGAACAGAACTATCATATCGAAAAAAATTACCATTATTTATAAAACTACAAATTGTTTCCATTCAAAACTCAAGGCCAGGACTTAAAGATAATAAATAAATAAAAGAAAGGTGAAAACCCAAGGTCGAGGTGTGAAATATATGAAATTCAAAAATACCTTACCCAACTCCTTCTACAATGTAGTTCCATATACTACATTTTGGACTCCCCCTATGAAACATATACACACGTAGAAAACATGCTACACACTACATTGCTCTCCACTCTACTATCTTACCATGACCTAAATCCATGTTGCAGTGCCCCTCATTATGGAATGGTGTCCTATAGAAATTCTAAAGAAACACGAAAAAACTCATAAAATAAGGTAATATTACAAATTTAATCAATATAAACATAAATTTTGTGACACAAGGTGTCATAATCTCTGTTCCTTATAGCATTATTCCCCAAGAAAGTCTATTTAGGAGTGGAATTATTAGATGAAGTGACTCACCAACACCTCGTCAAATAGTTGGGTTGGGCAGGGAAGAGAATAAAATAATGTCCTAATGAAACCATTGATCATATCCAACCTCCACAAATAAATAATTCAAAACCATAAGACCACACAGAAAATCCAAAAACAATGAAATTCCAATTACAATGGATGAATAATAAAGAAACATAGACCAATCATAGTTATCCAACTATTTGGAATTATTGCTGATTAAAAAGGATAAATACTAATGAAATATAGACCAACAATATCTCTCCCATTATTTGGAATAAATCTAAAATATCATAATATAAGAGATACATGAACCTAAAATTGACACATCATCATAAAGTTTGATACCCACAACAAACCTATAAAACCCTAAGTTACAATTGAATCTTCTCCAAACAATTGAACTAAAAATATTCCCAAAATAACTCTATCTCCACGAGATGAGAACCATCACCAATATCCATAATAAGAATCCATATGTATATAACACTAATATCTTTTCCTGAAAAAATATTTTTATATAACTATGATCAATACACCAAATAAGAAGACTTGGACCTCCAATTTTGAACATCATCCAATGGAAAACCAAGAAAAACTATCACTGATATCTCACCCACCTCATGAAGGCCACAATGGTCATATTTACCCTATCCTGTAACCATTGGTGTCTCATTTTCAAACCACTGTGAAACCAAAATCAAAATGACATGAACATAAGTACCCATACAAGAGACAAAAACCCCATAATGAAGCACACACAAAACCACATTTCATCACTATTCACAAAATAACATCACTAAATTATCCCATAAATACTAAATAAGAGTTACCATGAAAATAACAATTTCCCAAAAACTAATTAAACTAATGACTTCTCTTTCTTGGAACACGACTCAAAAAACCAATAAAGGTGGTCCATGAAACCACATCGAAGAAAATCCCACTGGGTATTTCTATATGAAGTCTTAAAATGAACATGTGTTACACATATGATGTAGACAAGATGGCTATTATTCTTATTTTTTTAGTAGGATTACCATGCTTGACCTAGAATTCTATCTTGTGCTCCTCTAGCACATACTCTCCATTTGACATATCATCTCTAATTTCTTCAATAGAAAATCCTGACCAAACTCTATCGATAATTCTCTAGAAACATCATCCTCTAAAGATGATAGATCAATCTCAACGGAAAACTACACCTTGTTATATTTTAATTTATCACTAAAAAATACATTGATGGGGTATAGAATCAAATAAGATGATGTATCCACTACTTCATTTTGGTCCTAGGTAGTGTCAATGAGAAAAGGAACCACTCCCAGATGATGGAATGATTTATCCTAATGGTCTACCAAAAAATATACTTACCAATTTTCTTTTAAGGCTCTTCTAGATGAATATAATAAATATGCATGAAATGAACCTCAATCAGCCCATATTCGATAAATTAAGTTATGCATGTCATCACATATTAGAGCAACTCCAAAACACAACTCACTCAAACAAAATCATATAAATTTTTCATTTTTTCCCAAAATAAAATTTCATTAAAACAAGTTACCCTATGAAATAAATCACCGAGTTTAAACATTAAAAAATAACCAATATTATAAAACAAAACATCTTATAAATTATTCATCATAAAAACAATACATTTCATAAAAATTCTTTCTCACACCAAAATAGCATAGAATAATTTTACTTCTACAAATCCATTATCTTATAAAAACATTTCATTGGTAAAAAAAGTTCACAACAATGACAAAAAATATATATTAAAAACCACCCTATTAAATTTTCTTTATGACCCAAAAACATTAAAATTAACTTTTTTAAATTGATTCCATTTGAAATTACATAAAATAAATTAAATTAAAACATCACATGATAGTCAAAAAATTTAAAACTAATTTTTAAATTCTATTTTCCCATTTTAGTACCAACTTCAAGAACATTATAAAAAATATCAAATTTAGGGATAAATATTAAACCATAAACATCATTACATAATCAAGAAACAACATATCATCCCCAGACACAAAATATATAATTTTACATTGAAGAAAAGGTAATAATATTTTGGGTAATTTTTGATACCACAAGAGATAAAATAATAATTTTAGAGAAGAAATTGAATATTTATGTGTTTGGAAGCATGGGTTGGCAAACCAAGAACCAAACATATGATATGCACTATAATTATTATACATCCATTCATCAGGGGATTTGTATGGTTTTCCAGACCATGTTAGATAATTGTGCTACCTGAGTTCTTTCACCACTATAACCTATGAATAATTAAATGACCCCTACAATCATTATACACTCATCAGGGACCAAAAAATTATCACCTCATATCAAGGTCCATCAAACAAACCTGAAAAACTCAAAATAAAGACTCAAATACCAAACACACTAGAAAACATTTTGTATGGTGTGAGGATGACCCAGTAAAGCAAATTTTTTCACACTCTTCATGAGTCATGACAAACATCATAATCTAATTTCTAATAAGGCATAACTAAAATTGCAAAAGTGTTATTTGGTATCATATTTTTCATTAACCAAAATGGGACACCCCTGAACTGATAACCTGATCTGGCCTATGACATGCCTAAGGAATGTTTCTAATCACTCTAGGATAGACATTAGTGGCATGTAATCAAGAATATATAATTTGAGAATTATTTCACCCTTGGAATAATATATATCATTTAAATAAAAAATCTGAAAGATTATATAATAACAAAAAGTAAAAAATATCATCAGGTTCAAATAAAGTGTAAAAAAAACCTCACATAAACAAAATGTTAATAACAAATAGAATTTTATATACATTGTAGATAAAACAATTCAAGAAAAGTTACAGATAAAAAATCATCCAGAAACCAAAAATATAAAAAACATAATTCAACCCACTACCAAACATCTTGTTGTATCCCTTTTCCACTCTCTACATACCAATACATAAATCTTAAAATAAATTTAAATTTAAATTCTGAATCCATAAAACATTAAAGGAAACTATAATATCTACATACATTCAATGGGTGTATATAATGAGTGAGTGGAACGAATCCTAGTTAGATGTCACCAAGGAATTTGTGAAATAAATTTCAAAGGACATTACATCTGAGAATTTTTTAAATGTATTTAAAAAATGGATTTTCACAGGTATTTTATGAAAAAAATGTCAAAACAATTTTATAATACATCCTCATACTTTTCATTAAATGAAATTAGGCACTATCAGAAACTATTTCAAAATCCAAAGCCTCCTTTTTCAAAAAAATCAGTCTAAATAATCCTTTGAAATACAATTTTCATAGAAAATTTGAAACCATTTTATCAAAAAAAATATTCAAGTATAATAAATAGAAACAGTAATTAACCATGACACTGATGTGGTAACAATAAACAAGAATGATCGACAAAACATGGTACTTAAAGAGTATAAATAACCATGGAACATATGATAGAATGTTCCCTATGCATTACCATCTTGTATCGAGGAAATATAGTAGTTATCATGGAACTACAACCTATGATTCTATGTTTAGGGACACCTATCAATTAAACATCACTAATTAAAGAAAATGTTATCAATTAATGGAATTGATATTTAGTTACATCAATGGTCAGTGGGGGATCCATATATACTACTTCACTACAATGGCTATTAGTAGGGGTTATCCTTTCTATTTTAACCCACCAAAGTACCCTATTTATAAATAAATAAACAAATGGAGGGTGATAAATAAGAAAATAATATGATCAAAATTTACTAAAAATAAATATACACCCCATATCACCTCCAACACCCTCATAAGAAACAACACCTTTCACATTTAGGAATAAATATATACTATATCCCCATTATGGTGACAACCCTTATAAATAAAAATATATGAAGGGAGATCAAGAGGGAATAATACACTCACATGACATGAAAATAATTCAAATTCCCAAAATATAACGTATTCGAAATGAATTATAATTACCATGTACCATAGAGTCATTTGGAATCCATTTATAAAACATCATCTAAATTAATTCACTCAAAAACTTTTTGATAATTAATTAACGAATCAATATAATTTTCAATTTAAAACATGTTAAGGCCTAAATCCTATCATTTTAATTTATTTCATAACCCAATTGTGGTTCAATAACTTTAATAAAAAATTTATCAATGATGAAAATATTCCAAAATTTTTAAAAACACTTAAGAACAAAAGAAATCCTCAAAAGTGGGAAAAACCATAAGATGCTATTTATTCTAATTGAGGAATCACTTTTAAACATTTATAAAAATAATTGGTCCAATTATATATAACTATAATTTGATAAAAAATTACATTAAAACATTAATCATAGAAATGCATGTTTAACCAAGAAAGTGCACAAAAACCCTATATCAAATTATGTGTAAATCCTACACAAAGAGTTTCAGCACATCACCATCAATGGAATGAACCAGATTAAGATAGAGGGATCCCTATAAGATCCCAAGTCATAAAAAAACCCAAATTAAAAAAATCAAAAACCCTAAATTACACCCCCATGGCTGTTAGGGTTTGGAGAGGAAGAAAAAACCAAGGTAAGATATAAAGAGAGTACTAAAAGAGTAAATAATATCAATATGTAAGAATTTTCCATGACAAAACACTTTTAATAAGTGGAAAAAATACATAAATGATGGAAAAGTGAGGGAACAGACTCCCCTTGCATGCACTTTTATTGGTTTAATAGGAGTGGAGGAAAGGGGGTCAAAATAAATAGGATTTAAGGGGGTAATTTTTAACCATTAAAAACTATAAATATATATAGGGGTTTGGGTGTGGTTCTAACCACCATAATTAAACACTACTTATGGAGTTAGTTTTGTAGAATGGTCTTGGGAGCACAACATAGTTGATCTAAAATCAGAAGAGTATCCTTAACTCCTCACTCCAGACTGCTGATTCATAGATATCCATGATAGGGCATGGATAGACTCTCCAAATGAAATAAAAGTTGAAACCACCCCTTCTATGATGTGACAAAACCACCATACCCTTGAAAAACTATAAACGCACCCATATTCACAACCCTTGAACAATGACTAGAGCTTACTCCTACACAACACCTACCCCAATGAAACTCAATACTTTACTCTTTGGCCTACCTCCCAAACCCTTACAAAACACCCTTTTGTAACTCCATACTACATGTTTGAAACTTCATCCATGGGAAAACTCCCCCTACTATTGTGATAAATCTTCATCATGAACACACACACACACATACACACACATGCAACACACCACCATGTCACAACACTCTTTGTTTTGTCATGGTGTCCAATCCCTCCCCACCATATGTTGAATCACTGATAATTTTTGTAGAGACCATAGATTGAAATACATGGACATTAAATTTCTTTTGTTGAATACATAATACATGACACAATATAATTCCCAAATACCGTATTAGTTTAGTGTCTTTGGAAACTTAGAACATAATATTCTAATCATGGTGAAGGATCTTCGGCATCTACTATAAAGATCATCCACTTTTTATGAAACCAAAAAACATTCTTTATATATTGGGGAAAAGAAAACATAAAAAGGGGGAGCTCAAATGTTAATTACAGTTAAACATGGAGAACATAAAAAACCATAAACATTTGAACCAAAAAAACCTGAACATGATGTTTAAACATGAAATTCCTGATCAATGATATAAATATTGGAAGTACATAAGACATGGATCATAAATGAACATTAACCATGATATAATTACATTGGAATAAAACATGTAGTGTTGGAAAAAAATAAGCACATAATATGATTTCTATAGAAGCAAAGTCATTTCATCTAAGACCTGTTGGTCTCGGGCGTAGCAGAAGCTCATGGAGGGATGTTCCCACTTGACTTTTTTCATTAGAAATGATCAATATAGGCTCAATATAATGATAAATACTAGACTCCATGGAATGAATCACAAAGATTTACGAGGAAGATTAATAGTCATGGAACCACCAAAGAAGAATCATTACAGGTTGATCAAAATTAATTTCATCAATTGAAAATAAGAACCTTTATTGGTGTTCTTTCTTTGTTGATATTTCTGATCACATTCTGATGAGATTCTTCATTACGTCATAGAATCCAAGTGTAGACTTCCTCTATTGGTGATCCACTCTTTCCCCATGTTTCACTGAATGTTGACGAAGGAATCTCTTGGAGCTAGCATGGAGAAGTCTTTTCTTGTGTTGTTCGCCTTAGATTTCCTTGATCTAATGGAGAAGGATCTCTCTTAGTCTTGAGAGGGTTCATGGAGGAAGGAGTTATTTTGGCCTTGATAGAATTCTCCAAAATTTTGGTGCACAATGATTAGGGAAACGTGTTGGGTTTGTGAGGATATTTATAATCAGTTTTGAGGTTATAGAGTTATGACAATAAATAAATTCATTACAGGTTTTATTTATTTCATAACACTTGTTGAAACCCTACTTGTCGAATCATTAATTTCATGACATGCGCCCACGCTGATTATTATAAATATCATTTAATAAAACGATATTATTTCCTAAAAATATCAAATGGATAAACTACATGGGGGTGTAATCATTAATACATAGAGTGTACTCACATTTCATTTCTATTCCAAAATAAAATCTACACTGCGTGTACATTCAGCGTACACAGCGTGTATAACTTGTTTCCATTATCATTCCAAAATGAAAGCTACATGTTGTGTACATTCAATGTACACAGCGTGTATATCTTTTTTTCAATTTATTCTTCCTCAAACATTAAAAATATTTAGGATTCCATGAATAAATATTAAACCACGTACGTGAATAATATTTATTCTAATTGAGATACTTGGATACACTTATTGTTTTACCCTCTAGGCCTCTTTCACATTGGCATTAAGCGGGCTTGCCTAAAGTCCAAGATTAATGTCTATAAATGGCTCAAGTTACCCAAGAGAAATAAGTTGATGTTGCATTGATGTGTCAGCTCATACGAATGGTTACCATGTAATTTAATCCCTTTTCCTCAATATCTCATTAAACAGGTTTCATGGTAGTGTCATAAACCTATATGATTGATCCATCATTCGTTGACTTCTAGAAATAAACTAATCGTGACACCATGGTAATGTAACTTGAGCGATAGTTATATTTCAATAAAACTACCTGTGATATCTACTTTTATAAATATGGAAGGGACAAATCCTTCCTCGACTTATCCATTAACAAAATTTCATTTGGGATGCACCCAACGTACCATAAATCCCTCCAACTGCCTTCGTGATAGTTCTTTTTTTCAGAAAATATAAATGTGTTAGTCATGACATGAGTTAAAGATAATATTCTAGTCTAAGGACTATTACACACACTCGTAGATGGCAATGTCTAAGGACAACAAGACATACTGAATTTCTAATGGCGGGTTTGCTCTCATAATATCCCATCTTATAGATTACTAAGTGTGAACTCCATGAGAGATAGTCTCATATTTTTATGAGTACATGAACATGAAGGCATATATATATGTGTCCTATTATAGTATGTCATCTAACCATAGAACCTTATTTAAGAATATTGAAATAGCATTTCAAGGTTCTCATCAAATCAAGGATCTTCCATGACCTTTTTAATGAAAAAAATATTCCTAGACATTATTATATTATATTCATGGAGAACAATGAACACTATATAATAAGTGTATATTCATGTAATCAAAGTAAATACAGTTGGTATTTTGGGCACCAACTCTAATAAACTCCAACTTGGATGAGATACAACATCTTATGACTTTTAGTCTGCTAGTCCTCACTTGATGATCATGTTTCTACTAAGTCAAAGATTTAGTCAGGGGGTCTTCCACATTGTCTTCTGTGGAAATACTTTTCACTACAACTTCCTCTCTCTAAGAAAAATCCCTCAAGCTATTATACTTCTAAAGATTGTTCTTTTTTGCTGATGTGACCTTGGCTCTTTTTCAAGTGCCACCGTTGCAGTATTATCACAATAGAGTGTGATAGGATCTTTACTTCTAGGTACTACATCTAGAACTTGGACAATGTTTCACATGTATACTACTTATTTAGCATCCTCAGAAGATGTGATATACTCCGACCCTGCTGTAGAATCTATGACCACACCTTGCTTTGAGCTATTCTAGCTCACTGCAACTCCATTCAAACTGAAAATTTATTTATTCTGTGACATCATGTCATCTAAATCTGTCTGGAAACTAGAATCTACATGTCCTCTTGTGACTAGTTCTTCATATCCTCCATAAACTAGTATCAGATCCTTAGTATGCCTCAAATACGTAAGGATAGTATTGAATGCCATCTAATGGTTATCTCCTAAATCAGCTTGATATCTTCCAACCCCACTTAATGCGTAAGAAACATCTACCCTTGAACATAGCATAACATACATGAATGACCTAATCGCAGATACGTAAGTTATCCATGCCATTTTCTTTCATTCCTCATGTGTATGAGGACGCGATTTCATGAAAAGGCAAATGCCATGTGACTCTGGCAACAATACCATCATTGATTTCCCCATACTGAATCTCTTCAGTATCTTCTCAATTTATGTACTTTGAATCAGAACAAGTATTCTATAGATCTATCATGATGCATCTTGATCCCAATAATATATGCTACCTCACTCAAGTCTTTTATAGATAATCATTTCTCCAACCATGCCTTAACTGACTGTAAGACTGGTACTTTGTTTCCAATTAGTAATGTGTCATCAACATATACAATTAAGAAAATGTCTGCACTTAGTCTAAACCATTTGTCGACAAGAAGGATCACTTCCATTTTAAACACACCCAAATTTCGTTATGTCATCATCAGAATGAATGTTCCATGACCCTAATACTTTTTTTAATCCATAAATATATTTTTTTCAACTTTCAAACCATGTTGTCATCATTTGGAGTCACAAACACTTAAGGTTGTGTCATGTAGACATCTTCCTGGAGTTTCCCATTAAGGAATGCTGTTTTGACATCCATTTTACAAATTTCATAGTCATGGTAAGCGATAATGACCACAAGGATTCTGATAGATTTTATAATCGCAACTGGTGAAAAGGTTTTATCATTGTTAATTCCTTGGCATTGTATAAAACCTCTTGCAAATTTTCTTTCCTTATAGGTGCTGACTTGTCCCTCCAATTCTAGTTTATTCATGAATACCCATTTATTACCAACTGGCTATACATCAACTGGATGATCTACCAATATCCAGACTTGGTTTAGGTACATGGAATCCATTTCAGAATTCTTGGTTTCTTTACACTTTCAAACATTTGTTCCTTCAACTTATTCCTTTTAGGTAAGAGTATCATCATTGTAAACCGATAATGAGTCACCATCCTCGGTGACAAGAAAACCATATCATTATGGTTCCCTTACCTCTCTCATGCTCTTACATAGTTCATGTGTATCTGGAACAGATTATTCTTCCACAGGGATTTGTAGAATTTGTTCTTATACCAACTCATGTGTATCTTGAGCCTCGACTTCATCTAAGTCTATATCACTCCCACTATCACTTTTAGAGATGTGATCCCTCTCAAGGAATATGGAGTGTCTTTCTACTATGAACTTTTTATCTGAAGGGTTGTATAGGTAATTTTCCCTTGTTAACATGGGATATCATATAAAGGTACACATCGGGCCTTAGGGTTCATTTTTATTACATGAATAGGCCATAAATAATTTCTTCGCTACCCCACACATGTAAATTTGATAGCATGGATTTGCGTCCACTCCATAAATGTTATAGAATACCATTTGTTTATTTAGTTGGTACTTGGTTTAGTATGTGTGTTACTATTTGTAATGCATATCCCAAAATGGATAATGGAAGACTCGTATGACTCATCATTGATCTCACCATGTCCAATAGAGTTTGGTTCCTCCTTTCACTTACACCATTCCACTGAGGTGTGTATGAAAGAGTGAGTTGAGATAGAATCCCAAAACTCCCCTAAGAAATCAATGAATCTCTGATTAATATATTATCCTCCCTTATCTAAGCGGAGTTTCTTAATCTTCTTACCAAGCTGGTTCTCATCTTCGTTATTGTGTTCTTTTAGCCGATCTAAAGAATATGACTTATACCTCATTAAGTAAAAATATCCATATCTACAAAAATGATCAATAAAAGTTAGGAAGTAAAAGAACTCACCCCTTACTTCAAATGGAAATGGTCCACACACATCTGTGTGAAATAACTCTAGAAGCTCTTTATCCCTGTCACAATTCCCACTAAACGGGGCTTTGGTAATTTTTCCTTGTACACGCTCATTACATACACCGATTGGTTTTAGTTCAAAAGAATCTAAATACCCATCTTGATGTAATTTTTTCAAACATTTCTCATTGACATGACCTAGCCGGTGATGCCCAAGTTGGGTGTGGTATGAGTCAAGTGAATTATCATTGTCATCGACTGCCATTACATGGATTGTGTAGTATAACACCTAAAGGCCATTATATAAATGTGCCATACAAAAAAACTGCTATCTTTATAAAAGTTAAAACATTCATTTTGAAACAAGAAGAAAAATCCATAAATATCTAATCTGAAAACTAAAATAATGTTTTCGGTTAGAGAGAGTACATAATAAAATCATTTTAATAGCAATACCACCCCAGTAGGCAATGTGAGGTGGTAGTCTCTGATAGCTACAACATCGAGTTTGGTTCTGTTGGCTGCTCACAGATCCACCTCCCCTCGGTCAATATTTTTGGATGTACTTGGTTCTTGTATTTGGATACAGATGTGAGCACCACAAGTTGTATCTAATACCCAATTGGTAGAATTAGATTGATTGCATTCGATAACAAAAGCACCTGAAGATTCCCCTTGCATCTTGGCTAGGTGATGTTTTTCTTATAGTGCCCTTTCTTTCCACATGGGAAACCAACAACCTCATGTTCTCTTTCCTCCCCTTTGATCTTCCTTTTCTTAGAAGGCCTTAAACAAGCTTTAGGCTAAAATCTCTTCACCTTCCCTTTCATTTTATTCACCATAAAGAGAGAAGGCTTTTCACACTTCATATCATTGTCCACTTAATGAATGAGGATATGATGATCAGATATATACTTCCCAATGTTGTTCATATTGAAATTTACCACAAATTTAGAGAATATCTGGGGGACTTATGCAATAATGAGATCGTTACCAAGTTATTTAGGGAGTTTAAACCCTAGAACCTCCAAGAGATCAATATAGACAATGAACTTGACTACATGATTCCCAGCTAGGGAAGCCACTCTAATATTGATCTAAAATAGAGCCTTAATGATCTCAAAGCATTCATGTATTTCTCTCTCTTAGTATAGACCACAGAGGTGCTCAAGCATGCTATAAGAATCCATGTATTCATGATACTTCATGAGACTTGATGAGATCACTAGACATTGATGACAAAATCAAACATTGAATGTTGATTACATCATTAAAATATTTATCATAGACCAAGAAATCTTAATTACTTTCCCCTTGGGAAAGAAAATCACAAATTTAGGACTCCAGCACATAAAAATTTTGTTCATGGCATTGGATAACCTGAAGGCACAAAAACCATTCTTGAATGTTACTACCGATGAGGATATTTCTGTTATCCAGAATTGATCGCAGAGAAAATGTGTTTGAAAAGTTTTTCATATTGATTCTACAAATTAAAATAGATCATTTATCAGTGCCTTTTGATTTCATTTTATGAAAAATAATAAATAAATTTATTAATTATCCCACTATTTTATCATGTCCCAAAAACCCCAATTATTTGAAAAAGGAGTGCCTAGTTTATATGACATTCTAGTTGAAAGGATCTATATTCCACTTCGTATAAACCCAACAACGGTTGGTTAATCTATTTAAAGGTATTTACGTAGGCAGGTCTTTTCCAACTCTGATCTTACAATTACATGATCTGTTGAGTGGAGTCCCCAATATTGAAATCCTGAATTGGATTTCTTAAACACTTGCCTCCATTTTACAACTACTCTATCAAGGGATACTCCTCTTGATGTAAAATTTTTATTCCAACCAGAAATATTTATAAGAGCTTCCTTTATAAAAGTATGTTTCCCAACAAGGGTTGGTTAAACACATAGTTTTAGTCAGTCCTACCCTTATTCAAGTGACTGAAGTCTTGTCCTGACTTAATACGGTATTTGAGGGATTTCAATCCTTTATACATAGTTTCGCATTATCACATGCTTGTTAATATTAACTGATTCTTGATTAATTGATTAACCAAATTATAATAATATTTACGTATAGTCCAGTTTTTAGTTTATTCCATATTTTCATACTTTTTTATTTCATTAACTATGTTATCACGACAACACATGCATAAAAAATAAAAAATGAAATCAAAAATAAATAAAATATGATGGCATGATCATGTGATTTTATTTTCTAGATTATCTAGCTGTTTTGATAAGATAACTCTAACCTAGGGAAAAACAATTTGAACCTGATGGTTTGTGTTTTGAAGCTCCTGTTGGAACCATTGTCTTCTATACATGATTTGGAGTGTGGTTTGTGTTTGTTGTCAATCATCAATGGACGTTCGGATCGTGTACTAGCAAAGAGATCATACCATTCAAGCAGAAAACAGTATTGAAGGTGGCACCGTTTCCCAGTGTTTTCCAAATTTTTGGGGTCTAAAATCTGGAAGTTGTTGAGCATCGCGAAAAGTGGATTTCCATGAAGATAATAATTAAATATGGAAAATGCCTGAATTTCGCGAAGAAAGGATTCATGGTTTGGAAATCGTGAAGACGAGAAAAATAGAGGTGGTGAGGCTTTGCGATTACGTCAAAGCTTCGCGAACGACGGTGTTGAAGCGCATCGCGGCGGTAAAGGGCACTGCGAGGGAGCTTCGCTGTGAAAGTGCGAAGGTATGTTGACGGTGATTCTTCGCTACTACGTCAAGCTCCACGAACGGAAAATTGCCGTGGTGCTTTTTGATTTGGATAGAATTCCGGCTGAAACTTTGGAGCTTCGCGATTTGAAATAACGTGGCATTGACTTCGCGCGGAAAGGACGAGGGTCAGTGGAATCGCCTATAAATAGAGGCCGACCCCCTCGAGATAAGTAGAGAGAATTTCAGAGAAAAACCTTTTCTCTCGGTTCTCAATGGTCTCTCGCGAAGGAAGTGTGCTTCGTGAAAGAGGAGCTTCGCGGAGGCTATTGTAGCTCCGCGAAAGTCAGGCGCCCTGTTTTGGCTCAGTGAGCTTCACGAAGAGGCAGGAGCTCCACGATCTACAAGCATTGTGAAGGCGGGAGCATCGCGAGAGTGCTTCGCGATTGAGCTTCGCGAAAAGACAGGGGCTCCGCGAAGGGTTGTTTGAGCTTTGCAAAATTGGGTGCCTTGCGAAGTATGGTACTTTGTGAAGGCCTTTTCCAAAGGTTTTTTGCCCAGTGGACAAGGGAAAAGGGGGTATTCATCATTCGTTGGAATTTGGACTTTAACAGAGCATTAACTCAGGACTCTGACGCAAGAAAAGTCTCATGCTGAACAGGAGACAATGAACTTCATAACTATCAATTGAAGAGACCTTCACGTCTATAAACTGAGTGTGACTTCACCAACGGTAGTGAGCCAGGGGGAGTCAACGGGAGTGACCCGAGGGAAGTAGTGAGCAATCTCAGAACCTTTGTAAAGGTAGTGATCCTGGGACAGAGTTACTGTTCCCGAACAATTGTAATCTCTAGCTAGTAAAGCATAGTGGTTTTTGGTACGACTGACAACTTGTCGGAAAATGCTACTTGGACGTAGCCCTTAGTGGGGAACCAAGTAAAAAGGTCTATGTCTTCTCTGTGTATGTGCATATTTTCTTTCTGACCTACTTCTTTATATAGGTTCAACAAGTTCCAACCAACGTGGGAACAAGATGCACAACTTTAAGAAGAAAAAGTTGTCACCTTGATTCACCCCTCCCCTCTTAGGGTGTCCCGGGGTCCTTCTAGTGGTATCAGAGGGAGGCTTGCTGGTGTTGAATCTGACCTTTTTCGTCATGGAAAACACGGTCAATGTCAGGGGAGTCCCTCCCTTCGATGGAAGCAATTTCCAGATCTAGAAGAACAGAATGAGATCTCATCTGAGATCTCTTGGAATGGAAGTTCTCTTTTCTACTGTGCAAGGAATACAAGTCACTGATCCAACAGGTCTTGCTATGACTGAAATAGACAGCAAACTTCTTGATGCAGATGCTAAAGCACAGAATACACTCACTGAAGCCCTTTCTGATTAGATCTACCTAAATGTGATGAATTTCACCTCAGAAAAATCCATGTGGGATAAACATGAGAATATTTATGAAGGTGATAGCAAAGTGAAAGAGGAAAAACTACAAGTGCTGCACAATCGGTTTGATGATCTGAAGATGCATCCAGACGAGAATGCAGACTCTTTCTTCAATCGAATTACTGAGGTGGTTGGAGCTATTCGGGGTCTAGGCGAAGAAATAAAAGACATTGATATCGAAAAGAAAATATTGAGAAGACTTCCACCTCTGTATAATGTGAAGGTGTCATCCCTTGAGGAAAGAGATCTTTCCAAACTTTCACTAGATGATCTACTGAGTAGTTTGGTAGCATATGAAATGAGAGTCAAACCTGAAGATGCTACGACTCGGGTGAGCAAGGAAATGGAATTCAAGGCCATGGATAACCTGAAAATATCAAAGGATAGTAGCGGTGAAGATTATGAAGAAAAAGAAATTCTTTCTCTCATTGAAAAAAGTTCCAGAAGGGTAAATTGAAATTCAAAGGGAAGTTACCTCTTGCGTGTTTCCGTTGTGTAAAAGTTGGGAACATTGCCTCTCTGTGTTTAAAAATGATCAATGATGAAGATAGTGAGGATGAAAACATCAAGAAGCCTTAGAGAAGGTTCGTCAAAAAGGGAGACTTCAAATCTGGTAAGAAAATGCAAAGTAAGAGTTTTGTCTTTGAAGAGGAAGAAGATGATAATGAATTCTATGATGAAGAAGAACCAGAATTTAAAACTGGGAACCATGATTCTATGATGTCCACTGTTGAAAAGCCAGAAGATACTGAAGGAGAAAAACAACTGAGAACTTTTGTAGATCCTGAGATGCAACTTAAGGATGCGGTTAGTAAGCTCAAGATTAAATGTAAAAGCTGCAATAAGTGGAAATCAATTGTAGAAGAATCAACTGAATACGTTGATCAAATTGAAGCTAAAATTGAACGACTGGAAGAATTTGTGAAGGTAAAATCTAAAATAATTGAATGTAATGATGATGTAGCAGATCTGAAGCTGAGAATTGAAGTGCAGGCAAAGGTCATCAATGACCTCACCTCCAGACTGGATGAAAAATCCAAGACTGTTGATGGTCTTGAGGAGGAAGTAGTTACTCTAAGGAGTAAACTGGAGACTGAATCAGTTCCAAAAGAATCAAAGAAGAAAATACAGTTTGGAAGATTCTCAGATGCAGAATTACTAGCAAGAGCCAAGTGTGGTTCAGATGGGGTTGGAAAAATATTGAGTGATCAAAGACCCTCCTGCAAGGGAAAGAGTGGAATTGGATGTGAGGCTGAGACATCAACTGCTGGAAGTGAAAAGATCCACAAGAAATATAATATGAATGTTAAACATGTTGAAACATTTCCTAGAGTGCTGGAAAAGGAACCCTTAATCCAAACTAAGAGGAGACCTAAAAATTATCCTCAAACATTCAAAAATGACAGACAATCTTACTATTCTCCCAAAGAAGAAGGTATGAGGAGAAATTCAAGTGAGAAGACATTTCCTCTCATGAAATGTCAGTTCTGTGTCTATCTGGGCCATACCATGTCATATTGTGAAGAGGCATGAAGCTATCTGAATGGAGAAGATATAGAAGCTCCACAAAGGATAACAATTTCATATCCTAATTCTTATAGAAGAAATAATTTCTATGGATATTGTTTTTTTTGTTCTAACATTGGTCATAAGGTCGTTAATTGCAAGCAGAGAAGGGACATGGACACCTCATACCAAAGTTCAAGACATGTCAATTCTCATCAGCAAGACAATGTTGCTCTTTCAAATAGTTTTTCACCTCTAAAAGAATACTTTGACTATGAATAACCTGGGTATGTGGAAGAGATAATTGAAAGACCATTAGTTCTTTATACTCGATATAATGTCTCATTGAAGGAAAGGAAGAAGATTGAGAAATCCAACCTCACAGAGGTGGCCCTCAAAGCTACAAAGAACAACAGTACCTGGATTCTGGATAGCGGTTGTTCATATCATATGACAGGTAATGTCGGCCTACTAATGAATATCATAAGTAATATCGATGGTACAGTAAGATTTGGTAATGATGGGGCTCTGAAAATCAAAGGGAGTGGGAGTAACGAATTAGCTAATGGAGAACAAAAGAAGACTGAAGTCCTTTACATAGATGGCCTACGTCATAATCTCCTCAGCGTGAGTCAAATATGTGACTCAGGACATATAGTCACGTTTAATCAGAAAGGTTGCACTATCAAGGGAAAGACTGGAAATTCACTTATGAAGGGATGCAGAACAGAAAGAAACTTGTATCAGGATGATAGTGAAGAAAATGTATGTTACATGACTGTTGAAGAAGAAAACAATTTGTGGCATCGGAGACTGGGACACATCAATCAACAAGACATGGAGAAAATATCAAAATTGAGAATTTTCATGGACATTCCCAACCTGAAGCGTGAGCGTGAAAAATCTTTTGATGCTTGTATTCGTGGGAAGCTGGTCTGAAGTTCATATCGGCCAAAGAAGAAAAGAGTGTCTCACCTTCTTTATCTGATTCATACAGATGTTTGTGTGCCAATAAATGTTGCCGGAACTCATGGAGAAAGGTACTTTGTCCTTTTCATAGATGATTACTGTAGAATAGAATGTGTGATGGTCATTCATAGGAAACGACACGTCCTTGACTGCATGAAAACATATCGACGAATCGCTGAGAAAGATACTGGACAAAAAATCAAAGTGTTGCGATCTGACAATGGAGGAGAATACACATCCATTGAATTTGAGAATTATCTGGAGAAGCATGGGATACAACATGAGGTAGCTGCTGTGAGAACTCCACATCAAAATGGAGTTTTTGAATGTAGGAATCGATAGGTGAACAACATGGAACAAACTATGTTGATTGAGAGTCATATTCCACGACATTACTGGAAATAGGCTATTCAAGCTGCAGTGTACATTCAGAATCAAACAGGACTTTATATGGCTGAGACAAAGACACCATATGAATTGTGGAATGGACGGAAGCCTTCTCTAAAATACTTTCGTGTCTTTGGAAGTAAAATCTTCATAAGGAACAAAGAAAGAAATCAAGGGAAATATGGAAACAATGCAGATGAAGGAATTTTCCTCGGTTACTCAATGAACAGCAAAGCCTAAAAATGTTTCAACAAGCATTTGGGAAGGATTGTGGAAAGAAATGATGTTAAGATAATTGAAGAGAAAACCACAAATGCTTCAAGGATATCATATGCTGGTGTGATAGAAATTCAGGAAGAATGTGAACGTGAAGAAAATACAAATGCAGAAATAGAGGAAGCTGTTCAAAACACTCAGCAGTCACATAATGATGTTGACTCAGAAGATGAATCTATAGTAGAAACTATGTCTGAAGAGAATATTACTAAACCTCACAGGAGAAATCGAAGAGCTGAGATTAATCCATCGAACATAATTGGGGACAGTAGTGCACCCACTCAAACAATAAGGATGAGTAATACCACGCAATTTACATTTCTATCAGTTGTAGATCCATCCTCATTCGAAGAAGCTGTAAATGATAAATCTTGGGTGAAATCCATGAATGATGAATTAGATCAGATTGACAAGAATCAGACATGGGATCTTGTCCAGAGACCCGAAGGTCACAATGTGACTGGTACCAAATGGATCTTCAAAAATAAGTTTGATGAGAATGGAAGTTTCATCAGTAACAAGGTACGACTGGTATGTAAAGGATACTCCCAGATTGAAGGCATTGATGTTGAAGAAACCTTTGCTCTAGTGGCTAGACTAGAGTCAATCAGGATTTTCCTTGCCATGGCACTCCAAAGAGGATATAAAGTATATCAAATGGATTTCAAGACAACATTCTTGAATGGTGTACTCAAAGAAGAAGTCTACATTGAACAACCAGTGGGCTTTGTTTTGGGTACTGATGAAACAAAGGTCTTCAAACTAAAGAAAGCTCTATATGGATTGAAGTAGGCACCACAGGCATGGTACTCACGGCTGGACTCATATCTCAAGAAGTTGGATTTAAAAAGTGGAGGAGTTGATCACAATTTCTATGTGAAGAATTCTACAAAAGATCAATTCATGGTTCTTGTCTACGTTGATGATATCATATTTGGTGGCAGCAGGAAGAAATCAGTGGATGAATTTTCCAACCACATGAAATCAGAATTTGAAATGTCTATGATTGGGGAGCTCACATATTTCTTGGTGCTGCAAGTGATTCAAAAGAAGGAATACACTTTCATTTCTCAGGAAAAATATGCAAGAGAGCTGCTGAAGAAGTTCAATATGCAAGACTCCAAACCAATGTCAACTCTGATTGCAGTTGGAACTAAACATGGAAAGCATGAGGATGGGAACTCTGTTGATCCCACCATGTACAGGAGGATCATTAGAAGCCTACTATACCTGACAGTGACAAGGCCAGATATTGTCTTTGCAACATGCCTTGCGGAACGCTTTCAGAGTAATCCAAAGGAGGAACATATGTCAGCAGTAAAAAAATCATGAGGTACATTCAAGGTACACATAACTTCGGGTTATTTTTTGCTGCAGGTAGGGACAGTTAATTATCATCGTTTTCTAATGCTGACTGGGCTGGTGATGTAGTAGACAGAAAGTTCACTAGTGATGGAGCATTCTATATTGGGCAGAAATGTGTTGGTTGGTTGAGCAAGAAACAAGAAAGTGCTTCTCTTAGTACTGCTGAAGCTGAGTATATCTCTGCCACAAAGGCATGCACTCAACTACTATGGATGAAGCATCAATTAACTAATCTTGGCAATGAGGTGACGCAACCAATGGTGATTTACTGTGATAATAAGAGCGCAATTGATCTTACGAAGAATCATGTTTAGCATTCTCATACAAAACACAATGAAATCAGGTATCACTTTATCAAAGGGAAAGTTGAGAAAAGCGTGATTAGATTGGATCATGTAGGAACAGATGAGAATGTGGCTGATATCCTGACAAAGCCACTGTCAGCAGCTGTGTTTGAGAAGCATCAGTTGAACCTCGGCGTTCGACCACCTCCCAGTGCATAAGGAGGTTACGACATTTCCCTCTTCACGTTTGTTATAAATGTTTTAATCTGTTTATGGATATGATGCAGGTTTGTGGGGGAGATACTATCCAGGGGAGTATGGTTTGAGCTGAACGTGAAAACATTTACTGGTCTTTGGATTTATTGGCAATGGGGGAGAAAGGAGAAGGAATAAATCCAGGCAACTTCTGTGATGAGAAGAATGAGAAGGAAAACAGTGGAACCCAATTCAATCCTCCTCTCTTTTTTTCTACACCGAGCATTTCTCACGTAGACTTAGAGTGTTGGTTGGGTTGATTCCTGCGTTTTTTGGTTTTCACATAGATGGAGATCTATTGAATTTTTTCTAATTGCCAATAAACCCAAAGGGGGAGATTGTTGGAACCATGGTCTTCTATGCATGATTTGGAGTGTGGTTTGTGTTTGTTGTCAATCATCAATGGATGTTCGGATCGTGTACCAGAAAAGAGATCATACCATTCATGCAGACAACAGTATTGAAGATGGCGCTGTTTCCCAGTGTTTTCCAAATTTTTGGGGTCCAAAATCTGGAAGTTGCTGAGCATCGTGAAAAGTGGATTTTCATGAAGATAATAATTAAATATGGAAAAGGCCTGAATTTCGCGAAGAAATGATTCATGGTTTGGAAATCGCAAAGACGAGAAAAATAGAGGCGGTGAGGCTTCCTGATTACATCAAAGCTTCGCGAACGATGAAGTTGAAGCATATCGCGGTGGTAAAGGGCATTGCGAGGGAGCTTCGTGGCGAAGGCACAAAGGTAAGTTGACGGTGATTCTTCGTGACTACGTCAAGCTCCACGAATGGAAAATTGCCGTGGTGCTTTGTGATTTGTACAGAATTCCGGCTGAAACTTTGGAGATTCAAGATTTGAAATGACGTGGCGTTGACTTCCCACGGAAAGTTCAAGGGTCGGTGGAATCTCCTATAAATAGAGGCCGACCCCCTCGAGAGAAGTAGAGATAATTTTAGAGAAAAACCGTTGCTCTCGGTTCGCAAAGGTCTCTCGTGAAGGTAGTGTGCTTCGCGAAAGAGGAGCTTCGCGACGGCTATTGTAGCTCCGCAAAAGTCTTGCGCCTCGCGTTGGCTCAGTGAGCTTCTCGAAGAGGCAGGAGCTCCACGATAGCCAAGCATTGCGAAGGATGGAGCATGGCGAGAGTGCTTCGCGATTGAGCTTCGCGAAAAGGTAGGGGCTCAGCAAAGGGTTGTTTGAGCTTTTCAAAATTGGGAGCCGTGCCAAGTAGGATACTTTGTGAAGGCCTTTTCCAAAGGTTATTTTCCCATTGGACAAGGGAAAAGGGGGTATTCATTAGTCGTTGGAATTTGGACTTTAACAGAGAATTAACTCAGGACTCTGATGCAAGCAAAGTCTCATACTGAACAGGAGACAATGAACTTCATAACTATCAATTGAAGAGACCTTCACGTATATAAACTGAGTGTGACTTCACCAACGGTAGTGAGCCAGAGGGAGTCAATAGGAGTGACCTGAGGAAAGCAGTGAGCTATCTCAGAACCCTTGTAAAGGAATTGAGCCAGGGACAGAGAGACTATCCCCGAACAATTGTAATCTCTAGCTAGTAAGCATAGTTTTTTTTGGTACGACTGACAATTTGTCGGCGTATGCTCTTTGGACGTAGCCCTTAGTGATTAACCAAGTAAAAAAGCACTATATCTTCTCTGGGTATGTGTATGTTTTCTTTCTGACCTTTTTCTTCATACATGTTCAAAAAGTTCCTACCAATGTGGGAAAAATATCCACAACTTTAAGAAGAAAAATTTGTCACCCTGATTCACCCCTCCCCTCTCAGGGTGTCCCGGGGTCCTTCAGCTCCCACTTGTCCACTTTGTATCTTCTTGGGTTTGTTCCACCTCTCCTTTAGATTTTGAACCTTCTCCTCTGGATTGGGATATACACCATTACAGGTGGTTTACATTAAAGAAACCATGGGTACACAGGCCCTACATTTTATTGTAAGAAGGCTTTCATGCCAACAAATTTAAATTAAATAAATTGAAAATAAACCACACACACACAAAGGGTCTTTGGTCTAGCTCATGATCATCCATAACATGCAAAAACAATTATGTATATTTAATATTCACATTGTTTTCATCATTCATTTATTCAAGATAAGTTGTGCTTGAATTAAATTAATTATAATGTTATAATTAATGAATTATTTATCTTAAATTATTTTCTGAATTTCCTTGAGATTCCTCACATCCATATTCCTTGTATGAGTCTGTGTACTTTAGAAGAAACCTAGTGAAAATTTATTTCTGGAATGTACATGACATGTAGGATATATTACACAATGGGTATTTGTTCTTCAACCGTTATCCAAGGTACATGCTAGGGGATTTGGTGTGTTTTCTGTACTTTGGAAATTTCGGAGTGCACGTCATGTAGGTTAATGTAAAAAGGCATGTACTTCCATGTTGACTAGTTGCTGGCCTGACAATCCCATGTACGTGGTTACACGGCTTCTCCTAGTACATGGTTTCACCTAGGCCGGATTAGACTACACGGTGTGTTGATTCAACGCTCACGCCATGTATTTAAGTTTCCACAATCATTTCAGTTCTAGTCAACATGTTGTATTAAGAAACATAGGTATTCTTAATTCGCATGGTGTGGTTTGGCGTACCGGTACCAGTTCGTTGAACCTAAGTACATGGTGTGTACATTTCACTATACTCCTTGTATTTCTGTATTGTACAGAAAGAATGAGCATCTCCTCTGGATGAGTTCCTCATTAGTATTTTAATCAAAATTAAAATTAAAAGGTTTTTTTCTTGATGTCAATCGAGAAATGATGGAGGAAGAACATATGACATTCATTTTGTTTTATAGAATGATTTATCTTGAATTGAAACAAATATAAATGCATAAATTATCAATGAAAATTAAATAACTCTAATCAATGTTGTGACTCCTTTGATACCACTTATTGGTCTTGTGCACAATAGAAAATCATGGGTGGATGTGCCCACATGAATTTTAGTCATTAGAAATGAACAATCCGGGATCAATACGACAATAAATGCATGACTCCATAGGTCGAATCACAGAATTAAGAAAATAAGAAGAATAGTCCCGAAACCACAAAAGAATGATCATCACATGTTAATTATAATTAATTTAGCTAATTGGAAATAAGTACCTTTTATGGCATTCTTTCTTTATTGATATTTCTGATCATGTTATGATGTGATTCGTCATTGCGTCACAGAATCCGAGTGTAGACTTCCTCTAGTGGTGATCCACACGTGAACCACGTATCTATAGACGTCGTAAAAGGAATCTCCAGGTGCTAGCAGGGATAATTATGTTCTTGCATTGTTCTCCCTAGATCGCCTAGATTCGATGGAGGAGTATCTCTCTTAGTCTTGAGAGAGTTCTTGGAGGAAGGATTTCTTTCAGCCTTTAGAGAATTCTCCATAAATGTTGTGCATAAGGATTAGGGATATGTGTTGGGGTTTTGATGATATTTATAATCATGTTTGAGGTTATAGAGTTATGATAATAATAAAATGCCTTACGCATTCTATTTATTTCATTAACTCTTACTGAAAACCCCCACGTTTAATCATTAATTCCTTGACATGTACCTATGCTGATTATAATAAATATCGTTTAATAAAAAATTATTATTTCCTCCAAATCCTGACTATAAATACTACATAGTGTGTAATCAGTAATACACGTCATGTACTCATTTTTCATTTCCTTTCCAATATGAAAACTACACGGAGTGTACATTCAATTTACATGGTGTGTATATCTTGTTTAAATTTTCTTTACCTAATGAAAACTACATTGTGTGTACATTCATTGAACATGAAATGTAAATATTTATTTCATTTTATTCTTCCTCCAACATTAAAACGATTTAGGAAACCTTGAATAATTACTAAACCACATAAGAGAATAATCTCTATTCAACTTGATATACTTGGATACACTTAGTGTGTGATCCTCCAGGCCTCTTTCTCATTGTCATTAAGCGGGCTTGCCGAAATTCCAAGATTATTATCTAGTTATGGTTCAAGGCACCCAAGAAAAATAACTTGAAATAGAATTGACCTGTCACCTCATAAGAATGCTTACCGTGTAATTTAATCCCTTTGTCTTAATATCTATCAAGAAGGCTTCATTAATTTTTCATAAACCTATATTCTTGATATGTAATTCATTGACTTCTAGATATAAACTCGTCGTGACACCATGGCCATGGAATTTGAAAAATAGTTCTATTTCAATCAAAGGTCATGAGATATATACTTCAATAAATATGGAAGGGACAAATCCTTCCTCGACTTATCCAATAATAACATGTCAGTTGTGACACACCCAACGTTCCCTACTTTCCGCCAACTGTCTTTGTGACAGGTTTCATTAGAAAATCTAAATGTGTGAGTCATGATATGAGTTAATTATAATTTTCCAGTATAAGGACCATTACACGTGGTCATAGATAGGAATGTCTGATGACACAAAGACATGCAGAATTACTGTTGGTGGGTCTGTTCTCATAATATCCTATCTTGGAGATTACTAAGTACAAACTCCATGAGAGAGAGTCTCGTATTTTTATGAGTACTCTCACATAATATTCTTTATACTATGTGTCCTATCATAGTATTTCATCTAACCATAGGACTTCTTTTAAGAATATTTTTGTAGCATTTCAAGGTTCTCGTCATAGCGGGGATCTTCCATGACCTTGTTAATGCAATAAATATTCCTGTACTTTATTATATTACAGGTATATAGAATAATGAAAAATATATAATAAGTGTACATTTATGTAATCAAAGTAAAAACCGTCGTTTATCAAGACAACATCTCTAACAAGACCATCATAGTAGACGAAGTCCATTACCAAATTGAGTTTACGTGTCCTGGCATCCCTATATTACTGAACCAGATTTACATTCCATTAAATCCATTTCTATTTCATGAGCTATAAATCATTACCCAATGATTTTGAGGGAGATATAGGTCCCACACATAACATAATTAAATTATTCTTACATGTCACATACTAACATAAATCATTTATCATAGCATAACCAATGAAATAAAAGGTGATTATTAAACATCATTTCATCAAAAAAACCATACAAGATAAATGGACATCTTGAAAACAATTCCATCACAAAAAAAATCAATTCAAAGTAATTATAGGGATAGAAACATTACCCTATGTCATCATATATGGAAAATAATATTGATAAACACTTTACTTGAATTCCTAAGAAAAATATCCATTCTTCTTTAAAAACATTTTCTTTTCTCAAAATGACGTTCAATTTGAAAAAAAAACATAATTTAGTTGAAAATAAACATGAAATATTTTAGAGTATTCTTCAAGGAAATAAGTCATTAAAAATATATAAAAATATATTCATTTCATATTAGTTAAAAAAACATTCTCCTCGGACTTTTACCAGAAATGTCAAAAAGTTTCTCGTATGATAAACCAAAGAAAGATTCTATCCATAAAATGTAGTAAAAGTCAAAATTGAGAAAAATGACTTTAAACATATAGAGAATAATGTTAATCATTTTATAAAAACATTTTTATGAAACATGGACATGAATGATAAATATAACCCTAGTAGATACTTATATATAAAAATTCTAGGATAAAAATGATATTGCAGAATTATCCCTTACCTTAGGTCTAATTTCTTCTATATATATATGTAAATCATGTATTGTATGTTTGAAAATATTATTAACTTTTTCAATTTAATTTTAATGCAATGTTTTTGGTAGTAATCATTTTATTTATCATACGTGTCTGGAGTTTTTATTCTTGATATAATTACATAGATCATGATTTAATTACTTCTAGAATGTAAAAAGTTAATTATATATCATATATATTTGGTATAAAAATATACATAATAGATCAATAAATGGAATGTTATACACCGTTCATGGAGACGGTAGGCCATACATATGCATGAATGTTGTTTTCATTTCATTATTTAATTGAATAGAATTTAGTAAATGACATATATATATATTTATTTAAAAATACATTATCATTATTTTTTCATTTTATCATTATTAATTATTATATATAATTTATAATCATTCAATAATTGTTAACATGGATAATGAATCTCATCGCGTTGTGGAAATAGTAAGTCGTACGTACGCACACGCGATGATATTGTTCCTATAGTTGATGAATGGTATTGAAGTGGATGGTATATAATATATCCCAATTAATATCATGTTATAATAATCATATATAGTTATAATTTACATCATTATACCCTTCCAGATAATATGGTGTATAAAAACATATTACACCACGACGTGGAGATGGTAATTTTTACATACTCAAGCACAGTGATTTTGTTTTTCATAGGATTAATAGAATATGTAATAGGGTTGTTTCTTGTTTATAATAACAAATAAATATATTAGTGATACATATATTATTAATTTATAGTGAAACAACTAAATAATATAAGTAGAAGAATAAATAAATTGGAAAGATTCGGTAGAAGAGATTACCTCTTCCTCGATATGCCTCCTTTAAATTTCCTCTCGGGGCCCTAGAAGTGGTTATTTTAGAAGATTAGAACCTCTTGAATGTCACAATGGAATTTGATGAAAGAAATTTCCTGGTTTTGGAAAATATTGGAGGCCCAATAATGGAGTTAAGAGGAGAGGGAGGTGGTTCACTTTTATAATAGATGAGAGTATCCCTTTAAGAAAGTTCCAAAATAATAATTTATTTTATATCCAATTTCAATTTAAAATGGTCAAAAACATATTAAATACTGTGATAAGATAAATCTGGTTGGAATAACTATAATCCAAAAAATTTTGGAAATGTTTTTAATATTTTTTAATCCTTATCATTTTGGATTTATGCTTATTTTACACTTTTTAATCATACTATGATATCATGTTATTTACACATTGTGGGTTATGTTAATTACCATATCCTGTCAAACGATCAATAAAATGTTATTTATGACATATTTGACTTATATTAATCATTTGGATAAATAATACACTTTTAGTAATTTAATATAATTTAATAAACTATTTTATGATTTCAGTTATGAATTGTCTAAATTTTTTTTACTATTCATACTTTAATTTTTAAAAAACTTATAAAAATAATGATCCCATAAGGGGCGCCAACTCCATAGGGGTTTCCCCTGTCGTCGCCCCTCCTCCTCACCTAGGATCGACATCTGAGCTCTCTTTGGCACTCCTTCTCAGAAATTTAATGGTGGTGGTTACTCTCATAGGGGCAGCGTTGTGGAATCTGTGTTGGCGAGACCGTTTGGGAATTCCCCACCATTTTCTATACTTTTATCTTGTTTTCTTGGCCAAGAGATGATGCTTCTTCTGTGTCGGATGGCGGCGTGCGTGATAGTTTTATGTGGTCAACGAGTGAGATTGTGAAGGCGGTGATGGGATCTTGTTCGGATTTGTGGCGAGGCAAGGTGACTGTCAACGTGGATTTGTTTTCTCTTTGTTTTCTCTTCCCTTTTGATTTCTCTTGTTTATGGTTCAATCCTTCTTTGGTGCATGGTGATTTTGGTCTTGATTTGCAATTTGATCTACTCCGGTGTTGTTGTGGCAGTGGCATGGATTTTTGGGTTCGTTCTTTTTTGGTGAAGTGGTTATGTGCATTGTCATTGGAGGTGTACGGCGACAACATCGTTGGGGTCTTCCGGCAAACCGTCGGGTTGATTTCTAGTGGGCTTCAAGGTGGATGATCAAGTTGTTTGCTATAATGTTTTTTGTGGTGATTTGTGATCCCATGGTATGAATGTGTGAATCGGTTTAATTTCTGAATTGGTTGAATGGTTTTTGTGTCTATTTGATTTGTGGTGCTACTGTTTGCAATAATTAAGAGATTATGGATTGTTGGTTTTTCTTGTTTTATGTTCTTGATGTCTATTGGTTTCCCCCTTACCCATTAAAAGGGGTATTATCTGAGTAAAAAAATTAATATGCAGTTAATAAAAACTCATAAAAACCTTATTTTGTCTAACCAATGGAATTAACTTATCACTAAATTTAAATATCTTCCAAAAATTTCGTGTATGGATTCAAAATATTAAAATTAAATATATTTTAATATATATAAATTCATTTATTTGAATCTTTCATTAATGAGGAAATCACTACATCATAATTGTGTCATAAATAAATATATTTATCTAATGTATAAAAATTGTAAATAAAATACCATGATATATGAAATATTTATATATTTCTAATGAATATTTATATACATAATGATCTGTTATATAAACCTAAATTAAAATCAATTTACTAAAATATTTATTTTTAGCTTATAATTATCATTACATTAAATTAATTCTTATAAATTTTTATTTTCACATCCAAGTGAATTCATAAGGTACCAAAATCGACCCAAGGATTCCCATAGTCAGTAATATCACATCCAATAGGATTAGGACATGTGTTAGAGTAATTTTATATTATTATAATATTATTTTTTACTATTATTTACTAAATTTACCCTTTAACAATGATAATTAGAATAATTACTCAAGTTACTAATCATAAAATCCATAAATAAAAGCTACCAATTTATAAAATATTAACCTTCTCATTAAAAATGTGGAATCTATTTTTCCCAATTCAAAATATAGAAGCTGTAGTAATTAATTTAAAATTAATTCTCGTTGTCAAAACCAAAAAGTGGGTTTTTTAGAAATAAAAACTATCAAAAGATAGACATGTGTTTATGTCAAATTTAAAAGTTAAATTACTTCCATTGACCAAAATTGGATTAAATGATAAAGGCACTTAATACAATTACACTTTAAAACAAATTAAAAGGATAATATAACTATATAAATAAAATAGATGAAATGTGAGTTTTGAAATAAAATGCAATATTTTTCACTATTCATGATAATTTAAATTTTATCATAAAAATACCAATATTTCAAAAAAAGTTAATTTTTTGTCCATATTCCAAATAAAAAGTTTATTTTCCCAAATGGAACATATAAAATTGTAAAAATCTTTATTTTAAATAATTTCACCATCAAAAGGCATTAAAATTGTATTTTTTGAAAAATACTTTTTTATCTAAATAAATCATTTTGTGCACATACCATGTTCAATAAAAAGTGTAAGATCAATTATAATGTTATAAAATTTATATTTTGGTTAATATAATTCATAATAGCTAGTTTATATCACATTAAATAATAATATTTTAATAATATATCATTGTTTAGTAAAACTCAATATTGCGTACAATGCAAGCTATCACAGAAGATCACTCTCATGTGTAATACAATCCAATTTAGTGTTGTGTGTAGTGAAATATTATTTTGTTTTTTCATATAATATAATCCAAAATAATTTCATTTATACATTGAGATAAATCTATACTCGGTGTTGTGTGAAATGAATTCTATCAAAAGAACTTGAAATTATGTGCAACACAAGCCAATAATAGTGTTGTGTATACATCATGCTAATATGGTGTTGTGTATTGTGTAATCTAATCTTGGAGTAGAATACAACACAAGACACTAAATAAATTAATAATAATTTATCTCATAAAATCATGAGGGGTTACATTCAACCCCCCTTAAAAATTAATTTCTCTTCCATAATTAGTTGGGGATACAAATGGTTTACTACTTTAATGTTTCTTTCATAGATACCTACATTGTAAAAAGAAATATTAAAACTTCATTTCAAAAAGGAATGTTTTAATCATTACAGTTACCAAACATAAAAATTCATTGGGTTTCCACATAGGTGGACATGGGTAGGAAGTGAAAACATGAATATAAAAGACAAATAGAACCATCAAGTATTGATGGATAGTGATAGAGAAAAACGATTGGAGAAAGTTAACAACCAAAAAGATATAAATCTACGATGATTTAAAGACCATATGATTCATAAATTAAAAAATTACTAGGATAACAATATTGGGTTTTAATATACTTTTCCTAAAGATGAATAACATGATAAGAAATACTTACTTGATATTAGTACAATCTCGTCTTTGGTCATTCCTTGATCGATTTCCACTTTATGTCTAATTTAATGAAATGAAGTTGAATTTTCATTCATGATGTTTTCATTAGTCATTCGATAGAAGGATATTTCAGTATATTTTTATCAATAAAAATTTTAGAAAAGGTATTCAAATAAGCATAAGTCCACCTATAGTGATATAATACCTTAATCTACCAAACATAAAAAAAATAACATATACTATCCATAAATGGATATCATTAAAATCCTTCGAAAATATAAAACTTTATAAAGGCATTATCTAAATAAACTTAACATTTGTCTCACATATATCCTTTTTCAGTTCTAGGTTACCACATTCCAAACATCTAAATACCTTAATTATGAATTACCATATAACATCAGTGGAAACATACATTCTTTAAAAATTAATTCTTTCCCCAGACAAAAATATGAAAAATTATATATAATAAAAACATTATATCATGTTCTCTTTTTATCATCCATGAGCTCATTAATGCTATCAAACAACTCATTATCTCATTATCCATTCATTGCATGCATATCATGTGATTTCCATAAATATTTCAATAATTTTTCATGGTTACCAATACTATATAATTATTGAAAATCAAAATAAACCAATACATATATGTTCCAATATTCTATAATACTATAACTGAGATTCCATAACCCTATTCTGGAATCCAATTACATAAACACTTAATCATTCCACCACTTCGTTGTCAAACTCAACATCGCCAATAGTGATCACATGTGATTTGCCTTTTTCTTTGGCCTTAAATGGTTGTTGGCATCGATAATCATACATAAACTTTGGATTAGGGAATTGGTTAACATAATTCCCAATTTCCTTGCACTTGTAACCCTGATTTGTGGGAGGTTCATTTTTTGGATCTTTTTTTCTTATTCCCATTACTTCGGTAGTGAAATTCTTGTTGACCTTATCTCCCCCACATAAAATATTTATCAGTCCCCATGAGACAATTTCATCAGTGTGACCTTCCACACATTGAGCATAAAAAAATATAATCTTCTTTTCTCCTTAATTTTTTTAATTTCCTTTGAATTATATCCTTATTTTATTATCACAACCATGCGAGATATAATAAACTACAATTTCTACTTTTTAAGAAGAATATGATGAAGGTACATACCGAAAAATATGTTCTCGTACTCATACCAATACATGATGTCAATTTTATCTTATTTCCTAGTATTCTTGATAAAATTCAACCACATATTCACTTTACCATCCAAGAAATATGTTCCCAACTTAACCTTTTCACATTCTGAACAAGGGTGAATCAAAATATCTATTCAATGGTACAAATACATTTATCTGAAACTAATGGATCGGCCGTTATACAAATATAAGGTGGATGTTTTCTTAATAATGATTCAAGAGAGAGCTATTCAAAACATTGGTCATTTGGGAGCCTAGTAGGATTTGTGGTCCTAGAAACATGATTCTTTATTTGATCACCCATAACATTCGGTTGTTCAAGAGGAAAATCCTTGCATTTCCCATCACATCAAGCATTATCGTGGTTCATTTGTGTTCCATTCATTGTCTAAAACCCAAAATAAATATTGTGAGAGGAAAAATGAAAATAGTTAAACAAAATAATAAAGGGGGAGTACTTTCAATCTCTAACATATAAGGTCCAATACTAGGTTATTCATTTTAGTTATCATATCTCTAGAACTGTAGCCTATAGTTATAATTAACCATGGGGACATCCCTAGGCATACATTAGATATTTCTTTAGGGATCTCAATAAAGTATTCACATCCTAGTTTTCAAAGTTTAACTAAACCTTCACCCTAATACCAACATTAGAGACCCTAACTTGACGTACATGGACATTACATTTTGTTTTCACAATACTTAATTCATGACACAAACAAATTCACAAATACCATATATGTTTAGTGACTTTGGAAACTCGGAACATAATATTTTAATAATAGTGAATTATCTTCAAAATCTCTTATATAGATCTTCCCCTTTTTCTTTTCTACCTAAAAAATATCTTTATATATGAGGGAAATAATAACATTAAAAGAGTGAGCTCAAATTATCTGTAAGGGAAACCATGGAGATCATAAAAAACCATATACATTTGAATGAAAAAACATGAACATAATGTTTAAACATCAAGATCTTGACCAGTGACATAAATCTTGGAAGTACATAAGGAATGGATCCTTAATTAACATTAACCATGGTAGAATAACATTTTAATAAAACCTGTAATTATGGAAAACTAGAAACCACATAATATTATTTCCATATTATCCAAGGCATGGCTTCCAAGACCATCATAGTGGATGAATTCCATTACTGAACTGGGTTTAATTGTCATTATAGCCCTGTATTACTAAACCAAATATACATTCTGTTCAAGCCATGTCTATATCATGAGATATAAATATTTACCCAATGCATTGGAGGTAGATATAGGTACCACCCAGTTTATAATTAAATCATTCTTACATGTGCCACAGAAAACAAAGATCATTCATCATTGCACAACCTATGAAATAAAATGGGATTCTTAAACATTATTTCATCCAAACATAATCCATTTAATATAAATTAACTTCTTAAAAATAATTACATCTTAAAAAATAAATTCAAAGTAATAGTATTGATATAAAAATAACCCAATGTCATGTTATATAGAAAATAATTTTGATAAAACACTTGATCTTAATTCCTGAGGAAAATATTCTTTCTTCTTTAAAATTTTTTTTTCTCAAAATTTCTTTTAATTTTAAAAGAAAATAATGTAGTTGAAAATAAACATGAAATACTATTGAAGAATCTCCATGTAAATAATCTGTTATGAATTTGTAAAAATCTATTCATTTCTTATAAGATAAAAAACATTATCCGTGTACTTTTACCAGAAAATTCAAACACCAACTCTTATGGTAAACAAAAGAAACATTCCTTCCATACCATATAGTAATAGTAAACAATCTATAAAAATGACTTTATAAAAATAAACATAAAAATGTTAAAACATTTTATGAAAACATGTTTATAAATCATTCACATGGATGATAAATATATCCCCAGTAGATACTTACGTATAAACAATATCCAATAAAAATGTGATTGAAAAAATATCCCTTATATTTGGTCCGATTTATTTTTTATGTGTCCAAAAAACCTATATAGTGGGTTTCAAAATATAATTAACTTGTAACATAACATTAATAATATTTCAGATATCATATATGATTCACTTAAGACTTTATATTACCTGTTCATTTGTCAATTCCATTTTAAAGCAACTTTTTGTGTAATAATCATTTTATTTGTCATACATTTTTGGACATGCAACTCTTGATATTATTACATAGATCATGATCTAATTACTTCTATAATGTAAATAATGATTTATATATCATATATACTTAGTATATAAATATAAATAATATATCGATAAATGGAATTCAATGCACCATTCATGGGGATGGTTGGTCGTACGTACGTATGAACACTATTTTCGTTTCCGAATTAAATTGAATGGAAGTTATTAAATGATATATATATATATACATAAAAAAATGTATCATTATTATTTCATTTATTATTTTTTATTTTTTATTCCTACTTTGTAATCATTCTTGAATGGTTAACATGGAGAATGAGTCTCATCATGTCATGGAGACGGTTAGTCATACGTGCGCACGCATGACAAAATCATTCCTATAATTGTTGAATGATATTGAATCAAATGGTAAATAATATATGATAATTAGTATCATGGAATAGTAATCATATATAGTTATTACATACACCATTATACCCATCCATATATTGTGTTGGTGAAATACAGATTACACCACGGTGTGGAGATGGTATTTCATATGTACGCAGGTGCATGTATTTCGTTTTTCATAGGATGGATAGAAGGTTAAATAGGTTTGTTTCATGTTTATAATAACAAATAAGTATATTAGTGATACTTATGTTATTACATTATAATTAAAGAACTAAATAATAGGATGTAGAAGAAGAAATAAATTTGAAAGAATCAGTAAAAGATATTGCCTCTTCCTCAATGTTCCTCCTTTACTATTATCTTAGGGCACTACAGTTCATATTTTGAGTAGATAATAAGATATACAATGTATATAAGAAATTTTATATGAGAAATGGTCCGGTTTTGGTTGATCATGAAGGCTAAAAAATAGAGTTAAGAGTAGAGGTAGGAGGTTCCCTTTTATAAGAGAAGAGAGGGCCACTTTATAAAAGTACCAGAATATTAATTTATTATAAATTCGAATTCGATTTAAAAAGGTTGAAAACTTATTTAGTTATAATATATAATAATTTTTGTTCGAATTAAAATCATAAAATATATTTTTCAAAATTTATAATATTTTTTTATCATTATCGTTTTGGATTTACCCTTATTTTACACTTTTTAATCTTACCGTGGTATAATGTTATTTACACATATGGGTTAATTTAATTAAAATATAATGTCAAAAGACCCGTAAAAAGTAATTTATTAAATATTTGGACTTATATTAACCATTTGGAATAATTTATTATTTTTAGGAATTTAATATCATTTAATAAACAATTTAATGTTTTGTGTTATGAATTGTGTCAATTTGGGAAACTATTCATACTTAAATTTTTAAAAAATTCATAAAAACCTTATTCTTTATAACTGAAGGCTTTAAATTATCCCAAAAATTTAAATTTAATCCATAAAATTCATGGATGAAATCAAAATATTTAAATTACATTTATTTTAATATTTATGAATTCATTTATTTGAATCATTCATGAATGAGGAAATCACACCATCATAATTCTGTCGTAGTTAAATATATTTATCTAATGTCTAAAAATTATAAATAAAATTCTAGGGTGTAGTAAATATTTTTATTTTTCTCATTACAATTTATAGACATATATATTTTTTATACAACCTAATATTAAAAATGATTTAGTAAAAGATATATATTTAGGTTATAATTATGTTTACATTAAATTATTTCTTATAAATTATCATTTTCACATCTTAGTGAATCCATGGGGTCCCAAAATCAACCCATGTATTTCAATAATCATAAATAACTAATACAATAGGATTAGGAAACGTGTTAGGGTAATTCAATTTTATTATAATTGTATTTTTACCCTTATTTTTTCATATTTACCCTTTAACCGTTTAAAATAAAATAATGACTGAAGTTATTGTTCATAACATCAAAAAATTAAAGCAACTTATTTAAACAATTCTAAACATATGATTCCAAATATGTAATCTATTTTTTCAAATTCAAAATACATAAGTTTCAGTAATTAATTTAAAATTAATTCTATTGCCAAAACCAAAAAAACAGGGTTTTTAGAAGTAATAACTATCAAAAAATTGATGTGTTTATGTCCAATTAAAAAGTGAAATTACTTCCAATGTACAACATTGGATTAAATGATAAAAACATTTAATTCAATTAAACTTTAAAAACAATTTAAATGTTAATCTAACTTTATAAATAAATTAGACGAAAAGTCAGTTTTGAAATAAAATGCAGTATTTTTCACTATTCATTAAAATGTGAATTTTATCAGAAAAGTACCAAAATTTCAACTAAAGTATATTTTTATGTCCTGATTCCAAATAAAAAGTTTATTTTGTCAAATTTAAATTATAAAAGTGTAAAAAACTATATTTAAAATTTTTTCACCATCAAAAGGCGGTAAAACTGCATTTTTTTAAAATACTTATTTTATCTGAAACATTCATTTTGTTATCATACCATGATCTATAAAATTTCTAATATGAATGATAATGTTATAAAATTAAAAATTTCTCTAATAATATTCATAACATACAGTTTTTATCCCATTAAAAATAATATTTTTATAATATATTGTTGTTTCGTGAAACTCGGTATTGCGTACAATGCAAGCTATCGAGAAAGGTCTCTCTCGCATGTAATGCAGGCCAAATATGTGTGCCTTTTAGTTCAAGATTTCATTGTTGTTTCATATAATATACACAAAAATTATTACATTTATACATTGAAAAAAATGTACACTAAGTGGTTTGTGAAATGAATTCCTTCAAAAAAACATCAAATTATGTATAACACAAGCTAAGATTAATGTTGTGTATACTGAAAGCTAATATGATGTTACGTATAGCACAAGATAATATTTGTGTTTAATAAAACATAAGACATCAAATAAAATTAAAATAATTTATCTCAAAAAATATTTGGGTGTTACAACAGTGGTGTGGTCTCCTATGAAAATTTATAATATTTTAAAAAAATAGAAAACAAAGAAATACTCCAAAATAAATCAATATAAAAATGTCTATAATAAAACTGGGTGTGACAAACTTCTTTCTCTGTAATTATATAATTTTTTTCATTAATAAATAATTTTCTACACCAATATTATTAAATAAACTCATTATTTTATCACACTAATATTTATATCATTTGACTAAAAAATCAGAAGCTGATTTCGATGTATAGTATTAATAAATCTAATATGTACTTGTATCTTGAGAAAAAAAAATTTATACCGCATGATTATTGTATTAAAACTAATTTATTTCGGATAAAAAATTGTAAAATAAAATAACATGATCAAACACAATCTCAAATATATAGACCTGATCTAATACGAAATTTTCGCAAAGAAATGCACCGCATGAAAAAATACAATTTGATCTATGAATTATAGTCTAAATTCCCACTAAAATTTTCTCACCCACAAAAATTTTAATGTTTTATAATAATTATAAAATTTGAACAAATCAAATAGTAGAGTAAAATGAAAAAAATTAAATCAATCATAAGATAATACTCAACCAAGATAAAAATGTTAAAATAGTGAAAATTGATATTTTCAGTAATTCGAAACATCATATAAAAGTAAAAAAACAATGAAAATTGAAAATATGACAAGGATTAAAAAAAGAAAAATGTATTGAATAACAATTATAATACCCCTAAAAAGTATATTATTAAGAACATATTCTTTTACTAATAAGTCTTCTTGTTTATCTAATGTGTTAGGAGGATCGTATACACGATCTTGGTATTCTCATTATATATTTGTAACCCAATAATCCCATGATCAGTCCTATCAAAAAAATGTTTATCATTATATCACTAGAATACCTTGATCAGGATGATCAGAATAGGATTACTCTTTACATATCTGAAAGCCTTTAAATAAATAAGAAATAGGTAGTGTCCAATCAAATAAAGCTCTTCACTATAATGATTAGAACATTCACAATTGCAACAAAAATCATTGATCATTTTTAATGAAAATCCATAATAAGGTTGTTCATAGCTAATCCCATTGAAGAAAATATTATTATAAGTGGAATAGGAAAAAATATGTTATTGACATCAAAATGATAAAAAAATAATTAGATTTATTGTGTGATTATGTACCTTATACAGGAATCCTAGTCTATATTTACTAATGATCATTATTATAAACTACAAAAGGTGAATTTTTATTTTATTAATATCATTTCAAATGACTTTATAGGTACTAACTTCTTCTAATACATTCAATTTCATTTCTCATTTTTTCTATTACATCACACCAGTGTAACTATAATTATTTTCCATCTAGTGAAATCAATTCACATAAAATATTATTTTCTCTGATTTTTACACTTTTTAGCTAAAGATTAAATGGTATAAAATTAATGTCACTATATTTTTATCCATACAAAAACAGTAACTAAAACACATATTCATTTTATAAAATAATCAATGGATTCATTAGTTCGACATATATGATCCAAAAAATTACAAAAAGTATTTAACTAGAAAAAATATATGTATACATGGATAAGGGAAAATATTTTGTCGATTCCAACCATGCAGTATTATTTAAAGACTTAAAGAATTTTACTGTAATAAAATTAAATATATATCAACCATGATTACTATCCATGATAATGTCATGAATTTTTTATGAGGTAATTGTAAATTTTAAAAGTAATATGAATATTAGATTTGAAAACATTATCAAAAATATTGAGCATAGGGTTTCTATATTTCAAAATTAAAATATTCATCACAAAAATTAAATGAAATTATAAATTACGAATCACAATCCCTAATGAATAAAATTTAAACAACACATATAACTAAAAAATGATATGTTATAGTTAGTAAAATAATAAGTTATGAATATCCCATCACCACCATTGTGTTAAAACATTTAAGAGAATATTTAAATTTTGTAGTAGACAATTTATCCTGACACAAGAATTTTGAACATACTAGAGAATTTTTTCCCATAATAATTGAATATTGTATTGAGTAGAAAAATAAAAATTTAAACATTAAAATAGTTATTTATAATGCTATCATACCATAATCATTTATTTTGGTTAAAAGTTTTAATGTACGGGTAATCTTGGAACACTAATTTTATCAAAGATAGAAAAAACATTTACAATAAAAAAATTCATAGTGGGATGGTTTTTAATAAGACAACCAAGATTTGATTATATCAATATAAAGGATTTAATTTTTTCGAAAAGAATTATTTTTTTAAAAGTTAACCCAAAATTAGAAATTCAATCCCTAAAAAAAAAGTTATTGTTATTCTATAAAAATAAATTTTTGAGACATATTTATATTGGAACAATACCCAATTAACCTATAATAAATAATATTTCCTTCTTAGTTCATCATATATCCTCAAAAATATTCAATAATAATGAAAAATTTATGAAAACTTTTAACATTCTATCATTTTTATATATCAAATATTGGTAAGTATCAATGAAATTTTTACCAATATTTTATTATACTTTACCAAAATCCTTCACATGTTACACATTCAATAGAAAAATCCATGGAACACCTTATATATTCATAATCATATCTTGTTTTTAAATTCACCGTCTCAAATCAAAAAGACATTTTCCACCTCACCATTAATTGACCATAAACGATTCTATGACACATAATTATACCCTATTGTAATCTTATATATGTTCAAGATGATATTTCAAAATTATTCAATGGTTCTCGACATGTATATAAAGAAAGGATGGGGAAGGAATGCATTCATTTATATCTATCTAACATCCCAAAATGTGTCTTGTATGGATAAACTCAAAATTTTAAATAGAGATTCAACCAACATTATTGGATGGAAGTATATCTCTATAAATTATTATGGGAGAACATGGGTTATATTCTACAAAAAAATTTACTTCCCATTTCTCAAAAAAAAATTCATCTATGTTAATGCTATAAAATAATATTCTTCCTCCAAACGGAGGATTCCTTCCATGGTTTTATGAGTGATTAAATCTTACTTTAATTGTTACTAAGGATAACATATTACATATAAAATGATGAATTATTGTCAAATAAAAATGATCAGGGTCCCCTCTCACATCATAAGAGAATCCACTTTGACTTTTTATAGACGTTACTCAAAGAAATCTGATAAGAACATTATTAGTATATACACCCACTCATGAAAGCCACATTTCTCCGCACAATCTATTTTACAAAATAGGGTAATATCAAATCATTGAATCCATATAATCCCAAGGACACATCAACATAATTTAGGTCCTCACCAGAAAAAAATGATAAAAATACCTTTGATAATAGTATATACCCATCAAATTTTAATAGAATATGATATTTTGGAGATGGATCCATGATTCTTTTATATTTAAAGTCATTGGATTCCATAAAGGGACAATGATTCCTTGAAGGATATAAAATTAGGATGAATGAAAACTACAAGGGGAATTAAAACTAAGATCACAACACCCACTTTATCAGAACATATCATTGAGTCCATATAACTCAATTATCCTTTTACCATATATTATCTTCTTTCTAATCATTATCCTCTTCCTGATGATTATTTTATCATCTATTATCATTTTCCACTATCTACAATCAAATTTATACTATTGGTGTCAACTATAGTCTCATAGTTACAATTCTTTTAATAGTTTTAAATTCTATGCACTATAAATGTATTTTTATGAAATTATTCAATTGTGATTGCTTTTAATAATTTATCTCCTTTAGTCTATATTCTCTTAATACACCCACACACAATACACACATATATTATTTAAAACCCATGATACTTACCTTATGGAATAAAGTTCAATGGGGGAGTGGAGTTGAGGTTTTGTGAAGAATTAGATTGACAATGTTTTGAAGCTTTAATTACCTTCTAGTGGCCCTGTCAAGTCAATTTTTTCCAAGATGTTAGAATTAAAGCATATGTGGTGTCATAAGAGAGTTCTAACCTTTGATACATAATCTATCTTTATTATTGATAATAAAATTATTTAAATAAAGTCTATGATATTTAATATGGATGACCTGAATATTATTCATTAATACAATTAATTAATCTTTTAATTATTCTTATTACTCAATATCATCAATTTTCAATCCATTAATTTACTTTAATTTCATAAATTTACATGAATAATTTTTTATTGATTGGAATTTACTAATAAATGAGTTCCATTGTAAAAAACCTTAAATAAGTGAGAAACCATCTTCACAACATGTAGAAATGAATAACATAATTTCAAACGTGTACACATATTTCATTCTTCAAATGGTTTTATAAAATTTCCATGCAATATAATTCAAAATTTGGGATGAAGATTCGTGAGGCTATAAAGTCTATAATAGGAATGATTAAATGAATAAATCATAAAATATATGTTATGATTGGTAAAATAATTAAATAATGATTGAAAATAACTTTCACTAAAATTTAAAAAATTAGACTAAAAGCTTATAGATATAAATCACAATCAATTTCGAAAGAACGTTAATTTTTTATAAATAAAAAAGAGAAAGAATTTTTTATTCAAAAATATGAAATTAATTGAAAAAAATATAAAATAAAGGTAATTACATGAAAAATTATAAGATTAGATTAAAATTTTTAGTTAATATTAAAAAAAATTATAATATAATAAGATACAACCAGAGGCTTATTTAAAGAAAATTAATACATAATTTTTTGCCACTAAAAAAGAGTTACCAATATTTAAACAAGGGAATATTCATTCTAAGAAAGAAGAATATGTTAAAGGATATACAGTGAAAATTAAATAGTATATATTTGAAAAATAATATTATCTTATTTATTCCATAAAAAAATTCTAAAAATGAATGTTAAAATAACACTACAAATATGTCTTTAAATTGGAAAACCCATATTATTCTCCATGTTTTTTCAACCATGATTCTACATATAAATATCATTAAAAACGTATTAATGATTATATAATACTTTTTTAAATATAAAAATTAAATCTTTATAAAGAGTGAAACAAATTTAGAGATATAATAAAAAATCTAGTATTAATTATTTGAAAAAAATTAGTTGGTCTTCATAATAATGTATAATATTATAAACATAATTATAAACATCCTTATCCTTTTTATATCATCATATATAATGAAAAAAACTCTTTATTATATAAAAAAATCTTGTAAATAATATGATATTTAGTCATCAGATCAAAGCTAAATTTACCAAAAAGATAGTGATAAAAAGTAAAAATTTTATTCTTTCTTTTCTATGATCCATTTATGGTAAAATATATTCAAATAAATTATTATAGTTAAACATGAATAATTTTAATACACAAACTGATGTGTGTTAAAAAAATCAACCGCTAGATTTCATATAAATATATTTTATAAATAAAATTTTTTAAATATACATTTCAAAAGGGATTTCAATAGATAACTACAATCTATATCTAAACACTTAATACCACATGTTTTTATAATTCATCACCTCTATTAAATAAGAAATCAAATTAAACATAATTTAACTAAAATATATTTGTTTAATGGAAGATCAATATTAAATTAATTGAAAATATAAATAAAAAACCTTAATAAACATACAATTAATTAAATGATGTATAGTTTAATTATCTCATAAGGTAACATAAAAAAATAAATGATATAGATTAAAAAAACTGGGGAATTTTTTATTAAAACAAGAATTCCATAGAAATTTATAAATTTGATGATCAACTTTTAAATAAAATATATAAAACATGAAAACTATATTATCTTCAACCATTATTATTATTTATATAAAATTTAACTTGTAATATATTTATTTATAATAATATTGAATTATTAAAATTTTAAATTTTCAATATATTATAGAAAATTTCTATATAAAATTATATAAACAATATTAATGATGAAACAGATCAATTCATAATTCAAGGATTTAGTTGTAACCATATAGGGTGGTGGTGTAATTATCTCACTAATATAAGGGATAATATATTAATTTTAGTTGTACATTAGAAAACTTTATATATTAGACAATTATATCAATTATCTGATGAAAATTTACAGTTAATTTGGGATCTTTTAATTCATTTATTAGATTATCCCAATGACATAGGAAATATAAATAACAATATTTAAATATTAATAAGTAATACATAATTACAAGATAAGAAATTTCATAAACATTAATTTTTAACCAAATCCATGTAAAATTCTAAAATAAATTTTATAAAGGAAAATTTATATATAGATTAGAGAATTTTTTTCTCAAAATATATAATCAATGATAATAAAATATTTAATACAATATTATAACAAAAAAAATTATAGAAAATTTTTTGTAAAAAAATATTATAAAAGAAATAAAAAGGTGTAATGACCAAATAACAGGTTCACAAAAGAAAATTTCATTAGTATACACAAGTTTTATCAAATTATAATAAACTATGAAAATGAGAAGTAATATGTTTTAATGAAGACAAAAAAACAAAAAACAATTATTGGTAAAAATGTCAACCTAAATTATAAAATAATATAAAAAATGGAAACGTATTTCTAATAAAAATATTAAACTCACACTTGATGCTAATTGCTTCAAAATTTAATCATTAAACTATACCAATCCTTTTAAAAAATATTCTTTTTCTATAAGTTATTAATATTAACCTTGAAAAAATCCAAGTAGGAAACAAATTAATAAATAGATCATTTCATGTCAAAATAAAAAATGTTTATAATGAAATGATTGTAAAAGAAAGTAACAACTACTTCTACTACTAAACATTGAAAACTATTATCAGATGAAAAAATTATTCAAATTATATTAATTGAAATGAATAATTACAATTTTATTCAAATCCAAACACATAGGAAATTACCATAATCCATAAAACATATTATTCAATATATTTTTATTTAAAATAAATTGAAATCAATTATATAGATTATTTTTTTAAAAAATACTTCCCCTACACGGTTTCACTTTTAAATATATTATTAAAAAATATTTTTTAATGAAAAAATATTTTTTTAAAGAAAATGTATTTAGAAAAATGATCTAGGAAGAATATAATAATTAATTTCCATAAATTATAATATTTTCAGGACTCCATTTAGGAAAATATAAATCATAAAAATAAATTATTTATTTTTTAATCAATCGTAGTTTTTAAATATCAAAAAAATTGTTTCAAAACATGTTAAAATATCACTTTTATTAATGGTTTTAAAACTAATGAATTGGTACTCATGAAATACTGATATATGAATATTTTAAATTTTTATTTAGAATAAACAATGCTCTTTAATGTTTTCACATCCAATATAGAAATTATCATATTTCACTGTTCAAATAACAATCTCTGGGATTTATTTTTAAATAATATGTTGGATGTATCTTTCAAACTGTTTTCTAACTATTTATAATCACATGTATCTATGAATGATTTTTTATGCATAGAAGTTCAAGCATTTTGTAGATAAATATTACATCATTTTAGAAGAATATTCAAAATATAACATTAAGATATATTCTATAAATGTAATGTTATAGTGTCTTTGGAGACTAAATATATAATGATATTATAAAGGTACATTCTTCATCAACTCCAATAATGTTATTGCCACTTTTATCCCTTCTTGAAACAATCTATTTAAAACCATTCATTATAACCTAGGGAAAGAAAACATAAGAAATGGTTAGATCATATGTTTAGTAAGGGTAAACTTGAGAGTTATCAATCAATGATCATATAAAATAATAATATAAGAATAAGGTCATGATATCATGAAAATAACATACAAAATTTATACCCAAGATTTAATAGATCAAAAACATGATTCATATCATAAAAAATTATAATTTTATATTACATGATTCATATGATTTAGAAAATACAACACATAAATCAGGTTCCATAAGTTCAATTCATAATCATGTCATATAGGTGGGGCACCATTGTTGGAATAAAAACCATTTTAATTTCAAGGTAAACCACTGATGTTTTCAAATTATCGTGGACTAAAAACAAAACCAATGTCCCGCATCCTAATAGATCTGGTATCATCACTTGTTTCTTAGATTGGATTAAGATCAACAACTTGATTCTCATAATTATCTCATGAGTTATAAAACACTACCCAATGAATTATAGGATATATAATTCAAGGCCCACACATAAAAAAATGTAGACCATACATATTTGTCCCAAAATATCATAAAACATTTATCTTATCATCATGTAATATCAAGTGAAAATAAAACAGGTTTTATAAACATTTCATAAATTGATCATAGCATATCCCATGGAAAATAAAAGAGTTTCTTAAAAATATCATCATCATAATAATAAACCAAATAGCTAATTAATAGGGATAGTATCATCAGATCATATCTACAATAAACCATACGATTCATCTGGTATGTTAATATAGTGGATATTTTATTTAAAATATCACTACTATATTTCATGAGGAAAAAATCTATTTTATTTGGAAACCACATATTTAAAATAATAAATTTCCAAATTATTATGTAAATAATTTCCAATGAAAAGGAACATGAAAAATTATAAAAGAAACAACTAATATTTGAGTCATCATGATAGTGGGAAATTCTATGTGTATTGTGTATGTTAGAACAATGATTCATTTCATATTTTCAGTAAAAAAAGTAAATTATTTAGAAATAATAAAAATATTATTTTAAAATCTTTTTATAAAAATTTAAACAATGATGAAAATTTAATTAAAATTTATATAAGAAAAGTAGAACATTTTTGGAAACATTTTAAAGAAAAAATGGGAAAAATTAAAAATATTCCTACTAAATAGTAAAACAAAATCGTGTTTCCATAAAAACATTCCTTCAAATTATTGGTCACTTAATGTAAAGAAAAATGAAAATAAATCATGAATTATATAGAAAAAAATACATATGAAGAAATAGGAAAACGATTTATAAAATATGTGTCATATAATTTCTTTAATCGAAACCCATTAATAAACAATCTTAAAGAAAATGGGATTGATATGTAAATCTATGACCTCACGTCTCGTATTTCTTTATATTTTTTCGAACCTCCAATTGATTTATAATCCTTCTTTGGAGTACACCTTAATACATTAAATGAGGGAATTTTTTAAAGACCATAAACTTTAGGATGTGTTGATTGAAGCAGGGAATGTATTATGGTAGGTCTTGGTTTACCTAGAATGCTCAAAAGATGTGATGAAGAGATAGGAATATGTGTGCATTTGTAAGTGAGGGAAGGAGAACTCTTCAAAATAATTATTTTATTAAAAAATATATATATAAATTTTAATAATCAAGTGAATAAAAATTGATATATTTATTATATATGATTAGTATAATTTAATATATTCTCATCCAATAATATTCATACTAGTTCAGGTGATGTAATAACCCTTATCACCTTGGTTTAACCCCTTGTTACTCATTATTGCAATTACAACAATATCAATGCTTCTTATTCTTTAAGGTTTAATAATGTTACTTTAAAAAGGAATGTTTCCCAAAAATGTATTGTGGTAGATTTTTTAAAATACATACCTTTGACTTGGAAAAATATAATTTTTATTAATTTTAAATTATTTAATAGAATATTATTTATTATAAAATATTATTAACGTAATTCTTTTAACCATTCATGTAATTTGAAAAAGGAAACCACATATAATGAAATTTTAAGATAAACCTTTTTAATATCCTTAATATGTTATTTTTATGTAAAAATTAGTAAAACATAATAAATCTCTCATGATGTATGGAATTTATTATTTTTAAATTCTTATATATTATTTTTTATTTATTGAAATAATATTATGTCACGGTTATGTGAAAATTTAATTTCATTTTTAAATAAATAAAAATTAAAAATAAATAACCATGATAAATAAATTAATTCGTATTTTAAATAAACATTTATAACTGAACTTATCCTCTTTTTATCGTTATATAATAATTTTAGAGATATTAGTGTCATGTGAGTGACATTTTGTATTTATTGTTTTATCAAATTAATATAAAGGCCACAATACATGAAAAATGGAACCAAGTGGTCATATATTAGAGACATGAATATATATAGATGAAATCCACTTGTAAAATAGGATTTAATAATGTTTTCGAGAAATATTAATCCTTATCCCGATGTTTTAATCCTATTTACTTGTTTTTCCCTTACTGAGGTTACAACCATGGATAATATTTATAATTAATAAAAATAAAAGGTAATATTTATCAAATTAGAAAAATCAGATCCCAAATATAGATTAAAAATTTCAGGATTCAAATTTAATATGTAATATACAATTATTTAATATAAAAACATAAAATGTAATGAAAACTTGTTTTCAGAGTAAGGTATTTCTTAGTATACAAATATTTTAATACAAAATTAAACTATAAAATTGATTCCAAGTCACATAATTGAATTATTAGTTATATAATAGATCATTTTTTTGTTTGAAACGATTTTAAAAGAAAATAAAAATTTGAAAATACAAGAATCAAAAATAATGTTTTTATAAAAAAATATTTTTTTTCACCATTCATTAAAAAATTAATCATTTTGGAAAAATCCCAGAAAATGTACTTAAATATAATATGATTATTTTGATAAATTTAATCCTTTATATCAAATAATTTTAACAAAATTTATAAAATTAAATTATAATATTCACACATAATGAGAAATGAATAACCATTTTTGGAGAAAAATTTATTTTAATCCATATAATGACATTAATAAAAATATATTTTATTTATATAAAACATTTATATATATTTATTTTAAAATATATTTAGTTCTCATCATTCCAGAAAAATCTTTACTAGGTTATAATGATATACTATATTATGGTTCATTTAGTATTGGTGCTTCATGTATTTCTTGTTATCGAATAAATCATATTTATTAATATATTATAAAATATTGAGGTGTTAAAGTGTGTAAATTATGTAAATTATATGTTATTATGGTAATTTTTTAAGATAAATAAGGAAAATTTGAAAAAAAAAATTATATCAAAATGATGTTAAAATAGAGGCTTCAAATTTTTAATTTTATAAGATTGAAATATTTATAATGAAAAAATTCAATTTCATCTGTGTTAATGACAAACGGGTCTCCACAATTCATTATGAATATGATCAATACATTTTTTACATGGAATAAAAATATAAATCAAGAGATTCTCTAACCAATTTAAACATTAAAGATCCCCCAAAACATAAATATTATCCACCCATATTCCACATAGAAGAACCCCACCCATCGTGAAGATTATACACATGATAACATCTTTATTAAAGACAATTTAGTAGCTCCACAATCATGAATTTCCTCCCCTCAAACCCCAGATAGAGATTCACAATGATTAGTTGCATTCCTCACCTAATTTTGACAGGGGGGACCAACAAGCATAATGATGATTCTCCACTAATAATAAAAAATCCTTGGGGACACTATGTGTCATCATTTTGATCCTCTACCCAATTATAGCATTGAAGAAAAAAAAATTTGATAAAAATTATCCATCATTGATAATGAGAATCATTGAGGATACTATTTCCCCAATTATTCCTTTAAAAAATATGTTCAAACAAATAATCTTATGAATTATATTTCTAAATATTGAAATATTTTTATTAAAACAGAAGCTGGAGGGTATGAACAGTAATTCCCAGCATTTAAATATTCCTATAAAAAAATAGGTAACAAAAATGTGAAAACTAATTATACATTAAAATAAAGAAAAAAGGAAATTTATTTGTAATAATGGTGGTAAATTTACACATTTTTATAATAGTTATAAATGTGAATATTTAATTCGTACCAAGCCTTTGGAAATTAACGTTCATACTTTACTTACTTTATATGAATGTGGATCAACATATTATTTTATTAGGAATAAAAATAATAATAACCTAATTGGTTATCAAAATAAAAAATTTATAATATATTTTTTTGGAAATGAAAATGATTACAATTTACACCATTACGTAGATAATATTATTTATAGAATATTTATAAATTTTAGATTGCTTCCTCACAATCATATGAAGTATATTCAAATCCCAATAAATAATAAATTAAATTACTATTAAGAAATATCAATTAATATATATATTATTTAAAATAAATTTAACTCACCCTTAAATGTGTTTATATTAAAAATAATTCATTGAAAAGGTGTAATTCTGGACCAATTAATTCAAAACTAATCTATGTATTTAATAGAATAAATATTTTGATTAAAATACAATAAACACAAATTTCAATGATAATTATCACAAAATATTTCCTTAAATTTTAAAATATTTAATCTTCATACTATGAAAATTGAGAACATAAAAATAAATGATTTATTTTATAATATTAATGAATCATGTATTTTTAAATATCAATAAAAAATATTTTTAATGATTTAATATATTACTTTTATTTAAGGTTCTAAATTTATAAAAATGATATTCTTAACATGATAATATTGGAAGAATTTTATTCAATGTAAATAATAATCCAGAAAAAAAAAATTGATCTAAAATAATAAATATTATATTTAATTGGTTAAATAAAAATCCCATGGGCTTATTCTTAAAAATTATTTTTATGTCTGTTTATAATAGTTTTTTAGATATAAAAAATCATATGTATATATATGCTTGTGTGTGTGTTGTTTGATTTTGTCATTATTTTTCATGAGAAAATAGAAAATGATCCAACAATTCATGTCAACGTGATGTCAAAATGAGTAATCCCAACTTAGTTAAATTTTAAAAAAAAATTATTCTTGAACACAAAACCAATACCCTCATTGTTTAAGGAAAATGGGTGGTATCTCACTCATCATAAAGATGATAAATAATTTATCATATATTACTAGAACTCATCATGTAAATTCTCAACTTTACGCCAACATGTAGCATAACCACTCATCATAATAATGCTCCATAGATATCTCGCATGGGGTGCCACCACAGTTTATAGATATTCTCCTCCTAATTCCATCATTATTAAAAAATAATGGATGGATCCCCAGTCATCATGAATATATTCCACTCATGTACCATGTAGAGGACCCCAACTCATTATTATTATCCTCCATCCAATGTCAGAATGGATCGCCACCAATCATAATAATGATTATTCGCCATTAACAATGACAAGTATGGAGGAATCTATGTGTCATTGTAGATATCCTCTACCAAATAAGAACATTGAATTAAAAAATAAAGATTAATATTCTCCAAAAATGACAATACCAGTCATAGAGTTTACAACATCGCATGTTATTCTTATATAAAGAAGCTCAACCAAAGGACATGGGGAGAAATATTCCATGAATATAGATTTATTTTTTCACGTGATGAAGCCCAAGAGGGAAATCTGTAATAACCAAGATCATTTCATTTATAAAAAAAGGATATATACCTTCTATATTGTATTTATATTATTCTTTTCATTATTTATTATTTTGTTCAAGCTTGATATTTTTAATACAATCCAAAAGGATTGGTCATTCTATTTCAATCCTTAAATTGTAACTAATCCTTTCAATTGTTACGATTTTTGCCTCAATAATCCATTTCAATTTCATTATATATAATTCATCCACACCACATTACTCCTAGAATATATATTTTTCAAATGAATTATACCTTGACAAACCTTTCACAAGCCATATTCACCCACACTCACAAAATAAGATTAATTTTATCTAATGAACTTCAACCACATGAATATTCACACATATCCACCTTCACACCTTTGTGTTTATCATCCACTTTACTTACGTATATTTTATTTTATCCAAGGGGGTGTAGTTTTGAGTCTGATATGTAGTGGATTGAGAGTTCATTGTGTCATGCATGTACCTTTCGGGGCCACGATTAGTTGGTTGATACCTTGATATTGAAATATAGGTGTAGGTGTTTTTTGGAGTGTTTGACAGCTCAAGGTAATTGAACACTCTCACATATTAATCATAAAATTCTTATAACTATGCACATGAAATAAAAAAGTATGGATATATATATTATTCATCACTTCATTATAATTATATCATATAAATAATCATATAATATAATATCATAAATTTCCACTCGACAAATTAAAGAATATTCTGTGGATTTACATGAAAAAATAATTATTAAAATGTGTTTCCTAAAAATAGAATTTATTTATATTTAAAACAAGAATGAGAGGTAAAAAAAATTTATAGTTTATAAATGGGAACAAATAATGAAATTTAATTAAAAATACCGTAGTTTTTAAAAAATTATGCGAAAGAATATTCTAATCTTCGCATGGTTTGAGATAATTTAGTTACCCAATAACTAAATATATAGAATTGAAAATTTTGAGACCATAGATTATAAAGTTGAAAATATTAAAACATTAGATAAAAAATAAATGTTGTGTTTGTTAAAATAATTAATAATATTGTTGAAATAACTTTTACAATGGTAGAAAAAATAGATTACAAGTGTTAAATGTATATAACACTGTATATAACCAAAATAAAATTATTTAAAAAATACAAATAAAGGATTTTATTCCAAAAAATTGACAAATATTTATGAACAAAAATAACTAAAAGATAAAATAATAAATCAAAATAAATTTTATCAATTTAGATTAATAGAGTATCATTTTCAAATTTATTAGATAAAACAAATAATTTCATTAAATTAAATTATTCCTGATTTTTATGAATCTAAAAATGAATTTAAAATTTAAAAAAATTAGCAATCATTCTATGATAATATGAAAGGATAAAAATATTAAATAAATAATTTAAAATTATATGATTTAAAAATAACATATTTCGATTTGTATAATCCAAAATAAAAAATTGAAATTTGCTATATTATTCAAAAAAATGATTCAAAAATGGACAACAACTATTTATATCTATATTAATAATAAAAAATAATCTATGTTGGTTTTTTATATATAATTATAACTAAATAGGGATTACTTATTATAAAATACATTGAAAACATAAAAAATATTGTTTATATAGATTCAAAAATTATCTCACAAAATTTATGAAAAAACTATTGTAATTTTTTTAAAATTATTCGTCCTTAACAATATCATTCATTTTAAAAACAAAAAATATAACTTTTATTTTAATTTTACCAACCCCATATGAATTAATAATATTACTATTTACTAAATAAAATGATTCTTTACATAAACAATTATTTTTACAAAAGATCAAATTTTAATTAAATCAATGTATACAAATAAAAAGTAAAATTTTATTCCTTATATTTTATGATCCATTTAAGGAATAATCTATACAAATAATCTAGTTTCTTTGTTGATAAATAATATTATTTTAATTTCCCACATTCTTTGTCAGATTGCACAAAAAGTCTATTTTGTAGATAATATATTTATAAATATATACTTTAAAAAATATTTATATAGATAACATTAATTTCTCTATGAATACAGAACAACATATAATTTTAAATTCTAAAATATCTATCAAATAATAAATAAAATTAAACATTATTTCCTTTACAATTATTTGTTTAATAAAGAGGGAAAGATACTAATAAAAGAAAATAAAAATAAAAAACCATTAAAATAAATAAAAAATTTTAAAATATGTATATGTCTTTATATAAGAGAAAATATTATTTTAAAAAAGTATATGGATTCCAAAAATTTGTAAATGTTTTATAAATAATATTAATTTCATAAAAATTTATAAATTTGATGATTTTTATTCAAATAATATCAATAAATCATCAAAATTACATTATATTAATCTATTGTTATTATTATTTAAATTAAATTTATCTATTTTTATATATTGATTTGTTATATTAATGGATGCCTTAAATTTCAAAAAAAATATATATTACAAATCATTATTTTTCTAAATTGAAAATATGTATGAAATAATATTTATGAAATTGGAAAAATCATTATTCAAGGATTCATTTCTAACCATAAATAGTGTTCGTATAATTATCTCACACTTAAGATGGATACTAAATTAATTTTACCCACAAATTCTAATCCTATAAGTAAAAGTATGCTAATTCAATATCAAATGAAACTTTATCCTTCATTTGGGTTGTTGAAAAAATGTTGTTGCCTGAACTCTAAAGTATATTAAATTTAGATAAAAATATTGAATTTGATATATGTAACACACAATTACAATATTTGAAATTTTAATAACATTTTCTTTAAGAAAATGTTATTAATTCATATATACATTTTTTTGAAAAAATTACACAGATTAAATAATTTCCTTATAGATATACATTAATGAAAAATAAATGATTTTATAAAATATTATAAAACAGAGATAAGATCCAATTATTATAAAAATTATTTTAAAATAAATATCAAAGTTTAATGACCATATAGTAGAGTAACAAAAAATTGATTTTGGAGTCACATATTAATCAAAAACATATTCAAATATGAAAAATAAAATTAAGATTACAAAAACCAAACCAGAACATCAATTATCAAAAAATGATTTTTTTGGTAAAATTGAGATAAGAATTTATAAAATAAAAGTGATAAAAATAATGAAAATTAATAAAAATTTGGTGGCTCAACTCGGAAGGGCGCCACGAGGGGCCGGTTTGGCCGAGCACCGCGAGGGCGTGGCCGAGGCAGCGTGACAGAGGCGCAGGGGAATGGCAGGCGCAAGGGGCATGGCTGGTAAGGGTGGCGCGGCAGGCGCGGCGGCGTAGGTCACTGAGGCCATGGGTGGCGCAGATGTTGCCTTCGTCGCCATTTCGAAAAACACCACAAAGAAGATCAGTGTGGGGTCGGACCATATTAGTTTGGTGTACACCCATTATGTTTAGGGTGATAGAAATCGGTTCATCAAGAAAAAATCCCAAAAACCCTCCCACAAAAGGAAAACATCATCATTCTTTCGTTTTAAAGAAAGGAAGAACATGGGAATAAATCATACATAAATAAGATTAAACCCCCCACCTTGGTTCTTTGTTCGTCGATGGAGTCGCGAGGAAGAAGATGGAGTTTTCAACGTTCGTCGCATCCACCGCACACTTCTAATCCTGAGATCATGAGTCAGTTCGTTGATGACGATAAGAAGGGATGTTCGGTCATCGAAGACATTCCACATTGGTTTCTTCTATATGGTGCTTCCAAAGATGAAGTTGAAGATGCTCCTTGTCGGCATTCTTCGTTGGAAGAACTTGTTCTTCGTTCTTCATTGGAGAAACTAGTTCTTCTTTGGCGAGAGATTTTCCCTCAAAAGATCCTTCCTCCTTTTCCATCATTTTTCCAACAAAAGAATATATAGGCCCTCCAAATAATAGATTATCCATTATTTTTTATGGTTTTAAAATTAAAATTGTAACATTTAATTAAACGATATGGCCTAATTAATTAAAGGGGGAGTGTTGAAATCATTAAAAGAGGGTGGTGGTGGCACCATTACGTTAAGTGAGCTTAAGAGACTCTCTCTCATTAATGAGGGAGATGATAGTATTTCAATAATTAATTGGTAGGGGGGGTTTGTCCCAGGTGGTCCCCACACCATAACCTCTCATGGGTGGTTAGGTTCGGGTGGTCCCCACTACCATAACCTATCATGGGAGGTTAAGGTGTGGTGTTCCCACCTCCAACATCCACATGGGTGGTTATAATAGATAATATAAAAAAACATGAGTTTATTTTATTTAATTATTTCCATGAAAAACCTAAAAATTAACTATCACCCTCGACCAACTTCCATTGAGGTAAAGGACTTTTTAAGAAAATACCAGTGCTATGAGTTCAACGGTGCCCTCAGATTTCAATTCTAAGCACCGGTTCAAAAGTTAGAAAAACACGCTCATACGTTTATTGAATGTTCCCAGAAAAAACTTCAGAAATTGATTCACGGCATACCGGGCCTCGGAATCACGTGCCGTCATTTTTTGCGAACCCAAATTAACATTTAATTAAAAAAATTAAATGGAAACTTCGGGTCATTACAATATCCCCTCATCAGGGATTTACATCCTCATAAGCTATAACTCATAACTTAGGGAACAAGTGGGGGTACCGAGCTAGAATTTGAGCCTCCCGCTCCCATGTTCTCTCCTGGAGGTTCCCGTGAAGCCAGCGAACGCGCACCAGAGGTATTGACCATCCACAAAGGACCCACTTTTGTCGATCCTCAATCTCTACTAGATCCTCTATAAATGTCACCTCATCTTCGATGTCTAGCTCTCCATGATCGATGATGTGATAAGGGTCGTTCATGTATCTCCTCAGCTGGGATACGTGGAAGACGTCGTGCACATGGTGCAGCTGAGGTAGAAGAGCTATGTGGTATTCCACCTCGCCAACTCTGCAGAGGACCTGAAAATGACCGATGAATCTCAGAGATAACATGCCACCATAGCCAAATCTCTGTAAACCATGTAAGGATGAGACCTTTAGAAAGACATGGTCTCCATCCTCGAACTCCAGAGGTCTCTGTATTTTGTCAGCATATGACTTCTGCATGCTATGTGCAGTCTTCATCCACTCATAGATAATCTAAAATTTCTCTATGGTCAACCATATCATCTCTGGTCCCACTAGTGAAGACCCCCCTGGGTCAATCCAGCACAAAGGTGATCAACAAGGTCACATGTACAATTCATCAAATGTTTCCATCCCTATGGTGGAATGATAGTTGTTGTTGTATAAAAACTCCACCAAAGGTAAGTTATCCTCCCTACTATGATAGAAGTCGAGGACACAAGCGTGAAACATGTCCTTGAGGGTCTGAATGATCCACTCAGTCTGGCCATCAATCTGAGGATGGAAGGTGGTGCTCAAATGAAGGTGCATCTCGAAAGCCTCCTACAACCCCTTCAATATCCGGGATGTAAAACATGTGTCACGATCAGAGACAATCATTGAAGGTACTCTATGTAGCTTCACAATATCTTACACATAGAGGCATCCCAAGATCACTATTGAACCCTGCTCTCTGATCGGTAGGATGTGGGCCAACTTGGTGAGTCGGTCGACAATCACCCAAATCGAATCATGACTTCTGGATGTATGTGGAAGACCCATCTCGAAGTACATGTAAATCCCATCCCACATCCACTCTGAGACCTCTAAAGGCTGAACTAAGCCTGCTGGTGCCTGATTCTCCACCTTCACTTGCTGACAAGTGAGGCACTGAGAAACAAACTCTGCAACTCCTTTCTTCATTCCAGGACACCAGTGCTGTCATTGAAGATCCTAGTACTTCTTCGCCACTCATGTATATACATTTAGAAAGGATGAGTGGAACTCCGTTGACATTTCCTCTTGAAGTGACACTAGTACCATGGATCATCCTATGAAGAGGATGACATGCTCCCCACCTTCAGAAAATCCATGAAGTGCCTGTCATGTTGATATATGAGCACGCCATGTCTCACAGTTTGCATCCCCATGTTGTTTCTCCCTGACTCGCTGAAGAAGTGTGGGAGTGACTATAAGAGACTTTAGGAAAGCTGCTCCATCTCTATCTACAAAGGATATCTATAAAGTAGGCAGCTCCTCCATCCCCTCACCTATAATCTCTATACCAGACCTCTTGCGGAGTGAATCTACAACAAAATTACCCACCCCAAAAGTATATGCAATCATGAAATCATAGTCCTATTGAAATTCAATCCAACATCGGTTCCTCAGGTTCAGTTCCTTCTGAGTGAAGATATAGCTAAGAATCTTTTGATAAGAGTACATGGTAAAATGTTCACCCATTAGATAGTGCTTCAACATCTCCAAGGCAAAGACCCCTGCTATTAACTTCAGTTCATGGGTAGCGTAGTTCTTCTAATGTTGTCTCACCTGACAAGAGCCATATGTGATCATTACTCACTCCTGCATTAGGATACATCTAAGTCTGGTTCATGATATGTCCCAGTTGACTACATACACTACTCCTTCCTCTGGAAGTCTCAAGATGGAGGCACTAGTCAGCCTCTACCTTAGCTCCTGAAAGCTTTTCTGGCATCTCTCTGACCATACAAAGGGTTTCCCCTTCTTTGTCAAGGCTAAATGGTGTGTTGCAACTGTGTTGAATTCTGGCACAAATCTCTGGTAGTATCCAGACAAACCTAGGAAACTCTGTAAATTTATCACACTCTTGGGTAGCTCCTAATCTAGTACTATCTCAATCATTGATGGATCGACTACAACTCCAACCTCAGAGATTACATGACCCATAAGGTAAACCTATCGGATCCAAAATTGGGACTTCTAGAGTTTACCATAAATCTGGTGCTCTCGGAGTGTTTCCAAGTGATAGACATACTTCACCTCAGTATTCGAGTAGGTTAGAATTTCGTCGATTATGACTATGACAAAGCGATCAAGGTATGGTTGGAAGATCCTGTTCAAGATTCCCATGAACACTGCTGGAGCATCGGTTATGCTGAAAGGCATAAACATTAACTTTTAGTGGTCATACTAAAATCTGAAATTTGTCTTCTTTATAGCATCATCTCAAACTCTAAAACAGAGATACCTAGATCTGAGGTCTATCATCGAGAACCACCATGCTCCCTTCAGCTTATCAAAAAGGTCATTAATCCTCGATAGAGTGTACTTGTTCTTCACGGTCACCTAGTTCTAGCGCCAGTAGTCGACACAAAGCCTCAAGCTCCCATCCACCTTCTTGTGGAACAGAATCAGGGCTGCCTAGGGAGAAATACTAGGTTGGATGAATCCCTTCCCATTCAAGTCCTCTAGTTGTACCAGCAGCTCGCAAAGCTCTGTGGTATCCATCAGATATGTTGGTGTAGATATCAGTGTCATCCCGGGGTATATGTCAATGTAAATGTCTACCTCTCTACGAGGGGGTAGACCTGGAACATCATTAGTGAATACATCCACATACTGTTCCACCACTACAGGATAGCCCTAAATCTCCACTTTAACTGCTCCGAGGGTAAGGCTAGCCACCTGATAAGTGATTGGCTGCTCTCTCCTCTGAGTAAGACCATCTTCTGCTGCAAAGGCTTTCTTTTTGTTGGTTAAGGTAAACCTTGTCTCACTTGTGTGGTCACACCTCACTTTGCGCCTAATACAGTTCATCTGAGCAAAAAATGTAGATAACTACCCCATACCCAGGATGTCATCGTAAATCCTCGACACCGCTACTAGGAGATCCCAGCCGAAGCACTCGCCTCTTAGAGTAAGCTCACACTGCCAGAACCGGTGCGTAATCATCGAATCTTCTCCTGTAGGAGTCTATAGATGTAAGGATTGAGCCAACGGCTCCATTGGAATCTCTGATCACTGAACGAGGGCAGTGGCATTGAATGAGTGACTGGAACCTGTGTCTATAAGTACATCAGCTATGGTTGAGTAGACACAGATCGTACCTCGAATCATCTCCGGAGCACGATGATCTTATGACTCAGCTACCTAGAGCTGATCTCTCCCTTATCCACCTTCTCCCTACGATCGGTGTGGAGGTCCTTGTGTTGGTGGTGGTAACACCTCAAAACGTTGCCCACCCACAACTGCACGAACAACTCCTCTGCCACGTCTGCCTGCTCCCTGCGGACTGCCTCGATTGAATATATGTCTCTGCCTGGGTGGTCCTTCGACTGTCTTCTGATCATCCGAACAGCTGGTTGGGCATTCATGAGCCATGTGACCATGCTCGCCGCATGAATAACACTGCCCGCTCCTGACATGTCTGTCTCTGTATCAGGAACCTTACACAACTGATACTAAGTCATGTGGTCGTCCACATATAGGTCTAGTCCTCTTGAACCTCTGTGACATTTTTCTACCTCCAACTATAGAAGACTCTACTACGTGTCGACTGGTGGTGGATATCGCTATTGGATACTTCTCAGCAAGGAAACACTCAACCAAGAGGGGTCTCTCTAACACCCCGCCTACGTCGGGATGCTGACTGAGATCAATAAAGCCCTGATCTCCCACCTGAGTCCCTACATGATGGTCGGGGACTTAAATATTGGGTCTCAAACCATATCGGTGGAGTAACGTGAGAGTTCGGTGAACCTCACTAACTACTGATCCACTGTCATGTTTCCCTGCTGCAGATGAAGTAGCTCCTGTATTCACACTGCACAGAGAGTCGCTGGAACAAACTCTGCCCGAAATAGGCTCTCGACATTTTCCTAGAGAAGCGTCATCTCTTCATGAACCTGAATCATCGAGCTCCACCATCTACCCACTACTGTATGTAGAACTCTGGAAGCAAGAATCACCATGAGGTCTGCTGGTGTCCCTACTAGTCAGAAGACTCTCACTATAGACTCTAGCTGATCCTCAATAGCCTTTAGATCTGTCTCTCCCATGAACCTCGGTGGCCTTTGCCACTGGAAATCATGAAACATGATCAATAGGCATGAACCATCTGCTGCTTGGGCTGGGGGCATCAGTGGCCCAATAGGGAGAGGTACTGTAGGTTCCTCCGCTGGAAAAGGGCCCTACAATGAGGCCTCATCCCTCGGTGGGATGTCAGTGTGTACGACTCTCATAACTCTAACCCGCTTTCTGAATGGAGGCGTCTTGAACGAAAAAGATGTGACATGGTCCAATGAATATACCTTGTGAGATGACCTGGTTGATATGAAATAAATAAAACTTTTGAAAACACACATGCAATCAGTGTTTTCATGCACTGAGTCAGAAATCAAAATACAGGGTCCTAGTGTATGGATACGTCGGTTGCTGCACTATCACTGGACTCCCTGAACTAAAAACCACACTCACTACACATAACACTATTTCTTCATATAAAATAAAGATTAGAGTCATATGTTCTACAGTAGAACTGACTCCTATGATACCAATTTTTCACAACCCGTTCCCCGGGGCCCGTGTCCTGACTACCCCAAGCCCACCTTCCATAGGCCAGAGGCTGGCGACTAGCACCAAAGGCGTAAATCCATAAAATTGGGAAGGAATTTAATTTATAACCTATAAAATTACACAAAAAATTACACAGATGGATAAAAAACACTAAGTAAACCGTATAACAAAAGAGTGATGAAAAGTAAAAGGGGCCGGAAATACATGCCCAATTATAAAGTACAGGGAACTGGAAGTTCAAATTCAACTAAAGAAAGGGAAAAACATTTGGGTAATATTTTGTTTTTCCTACCCAAAGGGTAGGCACAGATTTCCTCCTCAGCACTCCACATCCCCCAGTCTCCTCCGTGTTCAGACTCATCGTAAGGTCCACCTCGGGGTACCATCCAGTCCGGGTACTCTTAGCCTCAGTCAACGTTGTCTGTTGTATGCATCCAACACAATGAGGTGTCGGTATAGCCCATGTAGGGGTGAGTATAACGATACTCATAAGGGACCCCGAGACCCTCAAGGTCTCACAAAATCCAACAAGGATAAACCAAAAAGTATGAAATAATTAGATAATGATACTTAGGTATATTCCCATACATATACCTAAGTTATCATTTGATTCATCTCAATCATGAGGAAAACACTGAAAAACTGACTCACCTCAACCTTAGTTTTATTATAGGGGTGGTATAATTTCTAACCCTCGGCTGTTGGAGAACTCCTCCACTATCGAGTAATGTGGGTCTGCCACCACAACTAGGTGCTTCCCACTAACCATTGACAGTTTAGGTACTCCACCTGTCGATTACCGTGGGACTTCTGGGTCACACAGAGCTGTTCCCCACCATTGTTCTGCCACCATAACTAGATGCTCCCCCTCATAGCATATAGAGGTAATCATCATGTCTAGTCCCATGTGTCTACCGTCACAACCAGGTTCTCCTCCGTCGTGGGTCTACCGCCACATCCAGGAGCTCCCCACTAGGCTAGTCGAGTCATGCCGAGTCAATAAATTAGTAGCCGTCTTGTCTCAACTAGCTACTAGGTTTCCACACAAATTCTTTCTCTTCTCTGGAAGATCCGTTCCACAAGCTACAAGTCGATGCTTCAATTTCCACAAAGCCCCTCGATGATGTATCCCAAAGTTCTGCCAGGTCATAGGGAGTTCAACGCAACGGATGATGCATCAATCGAACGACCGGTCTGTGACTTGTTAGTCATTTGGTCCTGGGGTCCCAGTTGGATTCGTGCATGATCCAACCTGACCATATCTCAATTATACTCCAAAATCCAATGGAGTATACTAAAAGAGACCATCATGTTCCAAGATTACCAGCGCCACTGATGGTTCGTCAATCTGACGTCTCATGGAAAAGATATGGACAAAAGAATGTAAAGGGGTCGTAGTGGGATCGGGTCCATTCCTACCCAGTCAGGCCGACCCGGCCCGACCCAGTCTGGGCTAACCCGGTTTGGGTCGACCTAGCCTGACCAATTGGGTCATTCTCGAACCGTTGGGCAAGTCATCCCATTGGGTTCGGCCCCACCCACTTACCCCAGCCCAGCTGGCTACAAGGAACTGTGGAGAGTCGTAAGGGCACGAGAAAACTTAGCCCAGCCCAGGGCGGCGTGGGACAGAAGGGCATCGTGAGGGACCTGTTCGGTAGGGTGCCTCGAGGGGGCATCTTGTTCGTTCAGGGGCAGTGTGATCGGGGCGCAGGGGCACGGTAGGTGGGGGGGAGGCGAGGGCAGCGCTGTCAGGGAGGGTGACACAACTGGTGGGGCAGTGTGTCCAGCGGCGAGGGACGGTTGGTGAGGCGGCACGGCCGGTGGGTGGTGTGGCCTCCGAGGGAGGCACGACCAGCAGGGCGGATCGTCCGGTGAGGGCGGAGCACCCGGAGGGGGTAGCATGACCAGGGAGTGGTGCAGCAAGCGGTGGGGAACAGCAGGGCGCGACACGGCCGAGGCGCGGGGGCCGATTCGGTCCACAGTCAGAATGACGCAGGGGCAGCACATGTCTCTGAGGCCATGGGTGGTGTAGTCGTTTCCTTCATCGCCTTCTTTGCCTCCATATCCGTTTCAATGAACACCACAAAGAAGATCAGTGGGGGTTCAGACCTTGTTATTTTGGCCCTCACCCTCTGTGTTTATGGTGGTAGAAATCAGTTCATCAAAAAAAGAACAACAACCCTCCTGCAAAAGGAAAACATCCTAGTTATTCGTTTTGAATTAAAGTAACAACATGAGAATAAATCATTCTTAAATAATATTAAACCCCTTCCTTTGTTCGTTCTTCGTCGACGGAGTCACGGGGATGAAGACAGAGTAGTCATAGTTTGTCGCATCCCCTACACACTTCCAATCCCAAGATCGTGAATCGGTTCATTGATGATGAGGAGGAGGGAAGGCCGGTCGTCTAAGACGTCCCACACCAGTTTCTTCCACAAGGTGCTTCCGAGGAATAAGTCTAAGACACTCCATGTCATCGTTCTTCTTTGGAAGAACCCGTTCTTCTTTATTTTTTGGAGAAACTAGTTCTTCATTAGAAAGAGATTTTCTCTCAAAAGATCCTTCTTCCTTTTCCAACCATTAGACAACAAATGAATATATAACCCCTACAAACAATAGATTATCTATTATTTAGTTTTAAGGGTTTAAAATTTAAATTGTAGAATTTAATTAAATGAGTTGACTCAATTAATTAAAGCGGGAGGGTTGAAACCATTAAAATATGGGTGTGGTGGAACCATTTAGTTAAGGGAGGTCAAGAGACTCTACCTCATTAATGAGGGATTTGAGAGGTTTTCCACAATTAATTGAGAGTTTTTATCCCGAGTGGTCCCCACACCATATCCTCTCATAGAAGGTTAGGTTTGGGTGGTCCCTACCACCATAACCTCTCATGGGAGCTTATGGTGTGGTGGTCCCCACCACCAACTTCCACTTGGCTGGTTATAATAGATAAAATAAAATAAAACATGCATTTATTTTACTTAATTATTTCCACAAAAAACCCAAAAACTAAATTTCACCCTCGACCAACTACTGTCGATGTGAAAGTATTTTTAGGTGAATAATGGCGTTGCGAGTTCAACGTTGCCATCAAATTTCAATTCCGAGCACCGGTTCAAATAGTAGAAAAACCAGCTCGTATGTTTACTGAATATACCCAAACAAAACTTCAGAAATTGATTCAAGGCACATCGGACCTCAAAATCACGCACTGTCAATTTGTTCAGACTCGTAAATTCACATTTAATTAAAAAAATTACATGGAAACTGTGCATCATTACATTATACCAACCTCAAGTATTTAAATACCCGTAAGCTACAACTCATAACTAGAGGAACAAGTGGGGGTACTAACCACCCATCTGAGCCTCCCACTCCCATGTGCTCTCTCGAATGTTCTCATGCTTCCAGTGAACACACACTATAGGTATTGTCCTTCCACAAAGGACACGCTCTTGTCGATTCTCAATCACTATTGAAACCTCTGTAAAAGTCGCCCCATTGTCGATGCCCAACTCTCCATGATCGATGATGTGGGAAGGGTCTTGCACGTATCTCCTCAGTTGGGATACGTGGAAGAGGTCGTACACCCAGTGCAACTACGGTGGAAGAGCTAAGTGGTATGCCACATCGCCAACTATATTGTGGAACTGAAAAGGTCTGATTAATCTTGGAGATAACTTTCCTCCACGACCAAATCTTTTTAAACCTCGTCAGGGTGAGACCCGTAGAAATACATGGTCTCCATCTTCAAACTCCATAGGTCTCCGTCTCCTGTCATCATACGACTTCTGCCTGCTCTCTATAGTCTTCATCCGCTCCTAGATGATCTGTAATTTCCTTGTGGTAGCCAGTATCATCTCTAGTCCCACTAGTGGTGATTCCCCTGGGTCAGTTCAGCATAAAGGGGATATGCAAGGTCACCCATACAACACCTTAAAAGGTTCCATCCCTATGGTGGAGTGATTCCTGTTGTGGTATGCAAACACCACCAAAGGTATGTGATACTTCCTGTTGTGACAGAAGTTGAGGACACAAGGGAGAAGCATGTTCTCGAGGTTCTGAACGGTCAGTTCAGTCTATCCATCCGTCTGAGGATGGAAGGCGGTGCTCAAACGATGCTTTTCCCCTAAAGCCTCCAACAACCCCATCCATTTCCAGGAAGTAAAACATTCATCACTGGCGGATAAAATCATCAAAGGTACTCCATATAGCTGCACAATCTTCTTCACATATAGGCATCCTATGATCTCTACTAAACCCTACACTCTGATTGGTAGGATCTGGGATGTTTTGGTTATTCGGTCGACGATCACCCAAATTGAATCATGACCCCTAGGAAGTCCATGGATATCCAATCCCACATCCACTCTGGGACCTCTAAAGGCAGAACCAAGCCTGCTGGTACCTGATGCACTGCCTTAATTTGCTGATAGGTAAGGCATCGAGAAACATAATCTACAATTGCTTTCTTCATTCCAAGCCACCAGTGCTATCGCCAGAGATCTTGGTACATCATCGCCTTTACTGGATATACTTCTAGAGAGGATTTGTGGATCTCCCACAAGATTTCCTCCTAATGTGACACTGGTACCATGGTACTTCCTCTAAAGGGGATGATGTGCTATCCAACTTTAGAAAATCTATTAGGTACCTACCCTGTGGATATCTGATCACATCATGTCTCATAGTCAGAGCCCCCATGTCATGCCTCCCTAAATCACTGAAGATGTCGGGGATTGATTGTATGAGATAAAAGGAAGGCTGCTTTATCTCTATCAACAAAGGATATCTATAATGTAGGCAGCTGCTCCATGGCCTCACCTAGAATTTGTATACTATACCTCCTACTGAGTGAATTTGCAACAATGTTCCACTTCCCAAGAGTATAGAATATCTCCAAGTCATAGTATTAGAGGAATTCAAGCCAACATCGCTATCTCAGGTTCAGTTCCTTCTGAGATAAGTTATACCTGAGACTCTTGTGATCATAGTACAAGGTAAAATCTTCTCCCATCAGATAGTGTCGCCACACAATCAAGATGAAGACCACTGCTTCTAACTCTAGGTCATGGGTAGCATAGTTATGATAATGTTGTCTCAGATGACAAGTGCCATATGCGATCACTGCTCACTCCTCCATCAGAACAAATCCGAGTCCTATTCATGATGTGTCATAGTAGACTACGTACCCAACACCTTCCTCTAGAAGACTCAAGATGGGGTCAGTAGTCAGCCTCTGCCTCAGCTCATGAAAGATATGATGACATCTCGCTGACCATATAATGGGTTTCCCCTTCATCATCAAGGCTGAAAGTGGTGTTGCAACTATAGATAAATATGGCACAAATCTCCTTTAGTATCCATCCAAACCAAGTACACACTGGAACTCCGTCACACTCTTGGGTGGCTCCCAAGAACGTAACACTTCAATCTTTACTAGATCCACTACAACATCAGCCTCTAATATGACATGACCCAAAAAGTGAACCTCTCGGATCCAAAACTGGCACACTGAGAGTTTACCATAAATTTTTTGCTCTCGGAGTGTGTCTAGTAACACTTGCACGTGAGAGGCATTCTCCTCCTTAGTAGTCGAGTATATCAGAATGTCATCGATGAAGACTACGACAAAGTGATCAATGTATGGCTGGATGATCCGGTTCATGAGTCCCATGACCACTGTTGGAGCATTGGTTAGGCTGAAATGCCTAACCAAGAACTCATAGTGGCCATACTGACATCTAAAAGTTTTCTTATACACATCCTCATCTCGAAATCTGAGCTGGTGATAGCTTGATCTGAGTTATAACTTCGAGAACCATTGTGCTCCCTTCAGATGATCAAAAGGATGTTAATCCAAGAGAGTGGGTACTTCATCTTCTCATTCACAAGGTTCAGATGCTGGTTGTTGACACAAAGCCTCAAGCTCCCATTCTCCTTCATGACGAACAAAATCGGGGCTTCCCAGGGAGAAACACTAGACCAGATTAATCCCTTCTCCTGCAAGTCCTCTATCTGCACCTGGTGCTCGCAAAGCTCCGCGGGAGCCATCCGATATGCTGGCATAGATATTGGTGTCGTCCATGGGTACAATTCAATGTAAAATTCTACCTCTATGTGAGGGGGTAGACCTAGAAGATCATCAGTGAAGACATCCACGCACAGGTCCACCACTACAGGATAGCTCAGACTCTCCACAACAATTTCACTGAGGGTATGGCTAGCCAACTGATGAGTGATCGGCTACACTCTCCTCCGAGTAAGTACATACTATACTGAAAAGGCTCCCTTCTTGCCAGTGAAGCTAAAATTGGTCCTATCCTTGCAGACACTCAACACTTTATGCCTAATAAATTCAATCTGAGCATGGACTGTAGATTACAAGTCCATACCCAATATGGGGTCATAAGGCCTCGACGCCACTATTAGGAGATCCTAGTCGAAGATCTCGCCTCCTAGTGTAAGCTCACACTAACAGAAACAGTGCGTAATCATCGAATCCACTCTTTTATAAGCCTCTATCCATAAGGATCGAGCCAATGTCTTCATCAGAATCTCCATGTTCTGAACGGGGGTAGTGGCAATGAAAGAGTGACTGTAACCTATGTCTATAATTACTTTAGATATGGTGGAGTAGACACATATCATACCTCGAATCATCTTTGGAGTGCCATGATCATATTCCTCAACTTCCTAGAGCTGAGCTCTCTACTATCCACCTGCTCCTTGCGGTCGGGGTGGACCTCTGGGTGGTGGTGGCGGTAACACCTCGAAACATCTCCCACCGCTAGTTGTACGATAAGATCCTCTACCACGTCTGTTTTCTCCCTGTAGACCACCTCAATCGAATCTATGCCTCTGGTTGGGTGATCCTTCGACCGTCTATTGATCATCTGAATGGTGGGTCGAGTAGTCACAACCTATGTGACCCTTCCCGCCGTATGTGTAACACTGTCCGATCCTGACATGTCATTCTCCGCTTCGAGATCCCCACACAACCTATATTTATTCATGCGGTCATCCACCTATAGGTCTTGTCCTCTTGATACTCCGTGACATCTTTCTACATTCAGCTGCATAAGACTTCGCTACGTGTCGACCGGTGGTGGATCTCACTGCTGGATACTTCTCAGTAAGGAAATCTCTATCAGGAGGGCTTTCTCTAACATCCCATCCTCCGTCAGGATGCTAAGTGAGATCACTAAAGCCCTGATCTCCCAACTGAGTCCCTGTTCAATGGTCTGGGCCTTGAAGAATGGGTCCCACACCATATAGGTGGAGTAACGTGAGTGGTTTGTGTACCTCGCTGACTACTAATCCACCGTCACGCTTCCCTCATTCAGATGAAGTAGCTCCTATATACGCACTGCGTAGAGAGTCACTGGGACAAAATCTACCTGAAACAGGCTCTCAAAGGCGTACCAGAGATGTGTCATATCATCATGAACCTGGAGCATAAAGCTCCACCATTTTCTTACTACTGCCTATAGAAGGCTGGCAGGAAGAATCTCCATGAGGTCGGCTGGTGTCCCTACCAGTCTGAAGACAGTCACCATAGCCTCCAGCCAATCCTCAGCTGCCTGTGAGTCAATCTCTCCCTTGAACCTGGGAGGCCTCTAGCACTGGAACTCATGAAACATTCTCAAACGGAATGCACCATCGGCTGCTTGGGCTGGTCGCATCGGTGGACCAACAGGGAAAGGTACTTCTTGTGTCTCCACTGGAATAGGTCCTTACACCAAGGACTCATCGCTCGGTGGGTGTCAGTGCGTACGACTCTCAAAACTCAATTTGGTTGTCTATTTAGAGGCATCCTGAAAGAAACATATGCGACACGGTTAAAATATTATACTTAGTGAGCTGACATGGTTGATTTGACATTAAACAAATTCTTAAAACACACACGCAATATGTGTTTTCTTGCACTGAGTCAAAAATCAGAAGACAGGGTCCTGGTGTTTGGATACGTTAGCCGCTGCACCAACACTGGACTCCCTGAACTGAAAACCATAATCACTACACTTAAAACTATTTCTTTATAGAAAACAAAGATCAGAGTCCTATGTTCTTCTATAAAACCAACTCCTCTGATACCAATTTGTCATGAACTGTTCCCTGGGGCCCATTTTGTGACTACCCCAAGCCCTCCTTCCAAAGGCCAGGGGCGGGCGACTAGAACAAAAGGAGTAATACCCTAAAACCGAGAAGGAATTTCCTTTATAACCTGTAAAAACACACAACAGAGTACAAAGAAGGTTACAAAACACTATGTAAACCGTATAACAAAAGGGTGATGAAAAGTAAAAGGGGCTGGAAATACAAGCCCAATTGTAAAGTACAAGTAACTGGAAGTTCAAATTCGACTGAAGAAAGAAAAAACAGATTTTGGGTCGCCTTGTGGGATTCCTACCTGAAGGGTAGGTACAGATAGCCTCTTTAGTACTCCACGTCTATTAGTCTCCTCCGTGTTCAGATTCATCATATTGTCCACCACCGGGTACCGTCAAGTCTTGGTACTCTCAGCCTCAGTCAGCACTATCTGTCGTCTACATCCAACACAACATGGTGCGGGCATAGCCCATGCAGGGGTGAGTATAACGATAATCATTTGGGACCCCGAGCCCCTCAAGGTCTCACAAAATCAAACAAGGAAAAACCAAAAAGTATGAAATCAATAGATAACCATACTTAGGTATATGCCCATACATATACCTAATTTATCAAGTGATCCATATTAATCATGAGGAAAACACAAAAAAAATTGACTCAGATCAACTTGGATTTTATTATAGGGATGGTAACATTTTTAACCCTTGACTGCTGGAGAAATCCACCACCATTGAGTACAGTGGGCCTAACGCAACAACCAGGTGCTTCTCACTAAGCATGGACTGCTGAGGTACTCCTCCTATTGAGTATTGTGGGTCTGATATGTCACACAGAGGCACTCTCAACTATGGGTATACCACCACAACAAGGTGCTCCCCCTCATAGCATGCAGAGGTAAACCTCATGTTGAGTACCACGGGTCTGCCGCCATAAACAGGCATTCCTCCATCATGGGTGTGCCACCACAACCAGGCGCTCGCCACAGGGCTAGTCGAGTCACTCCGAGTCAATAGGTCAGCAGTTGTCAAGTCTCATCTAGCTACTAGGGTCCTGCACAAATGCTCATTCGTCTATGGAAGATCCGCTCTAAAAGCTACTGTTCGATGCTCCAATTGTCATGATGTCCCATGAAGAAGTATCCCAATTTCCTACAACGTCATAGGGGTCTCAACGCAACTGACGGAATGTCAGTTGGATGCCCGGTCTATGAGTTATTAGGCATTTAGTATCGGGGCCTCAGTTGGGGTTGTGCACGAACCTACCTGACTGTATCTCAACTATACCCCAAACTCTAGTAGGGTGTACTCAAATGGACTGTCATGCTCCACGATTACCAGTTCCACTAATAGTTAATCAATCAAATGTCTGGAGACATGGATTTTGCGAATAGAATGTTATGGGGTCTTTGTTGGCCCGGGTCTGGTCCCACCTGGTCGGACCGAACCGGTTTGGGTTGACCCAGCCAGACCTGTTGGGCGGGCCAGCCCATTGGGTTCATCCCAACCTACAGATCCCATCCCAGTGGGCCGTGAAGAACTACATAGAGTCGTAAGGGAGCGGGGCAGCTCGTCCCAGAAGGGCGCCGCGACGGGCCGGTTCAACCGGGCGCCACCAGGGCGCGGCCGGGCTGTAGGGGCATTGTCAGCATTGCGGCGTAGCCAGCGAAGGAGGTGCAGCGGGCGGGGGCTACGCGCTGGCAGGGGTATCCCAACGGCACGACCAGGGGCCGGTGCGGCCAGGCGTAGGGTGTCCTAGGCACGGGGGCCAGTTTGGACGGGAGTCGGAACACCACGGGGGTGGCGCAGGTCGCTGAGGCCATAGGGGGCACAACCATTGCCTTCATCGCCTTTGCGCCTTCATTGTTGTTTTGAAGAACACCACAAAAAAGATCAGTGGGGGTCGTGCCTTGTTAGATTGACCTGAACCCTCCGCATTTAGGATGTAAGCAACCAGTTCATCAAGAACATAGCACAACAACCCTCCGGAAAAAGGAAAATATCCTTATTCTTTGTTTTGAAAGAAAGGAAGAACATGGGAATAAATCATACTTAAATAAGATTAAACTCCCACCTTTATTCATTGTTCATTCACGAAGTCGCAGGGAATAATACGGGATTTTCGTCGTTCGCCACATCCGCCGCACACTTCCAATCCCAAGCTTGTGCGTCGGTTCATTGACGATGATGTGGAGGGATGGTCGGTCATCAAAGACGTCCCATGTTGGTTTCTTCCGCATGGTGATTATGAGGAAGAAGTCAAAGACGCTCTTTGTCGGCATTCTTCATTGGAAGAACACATTCTTCATTCATTATTGGAGAAACTAGTTCTTCCTTCTTGAGAGCTTATCGCTCTAAAGCTCCTTCCTCCTTTTCCAACTATTTTCCAAAAAATGAATAGATAGACCCTCCAAATAATAGTTTATCTATTATTTAGTTTGAAGGGTTTAAAATTCAAATTGTACAATTTAATTAAATGATATGGCTCAATTTATTAAAGGATGAGGGTAGACATCCTTAAAGGTGGGGGCACCGTTATGTTAAGGGAGGTCAAGAGACCCTCCCTCATTTACGGGGGAGTTGTGAGGTTTTCAACCAAAAATTGGGGGGTTTTGTCCCAGGTGGTCCCCACACTGTAACCTATTTTGGGAGGGGAGGTTCGGGTGGGCCCCACCACTATAACCTCTCATGGGAGGATAAGGTGTGCTGGTCCCCACCTCTATCTTCCACATGGGTGGTTATAATATAAAATATATAAGAAAACATGTTTTTATTTTATTTTATTTTTTCCACGAAATGCCCAAAAAATAACATTCACCCTCAACCAACTGTCATCGAGGTGATAGTCTGTTTAGCAAAATACTGGTGCTGCGAGTTCAACAGTGCCGTCAAATTTTATTTCTGAGCACCAGTTGAAATGGTTAAATAACCTAAGTGTACGTTTACTGAACGCACCAAAACAAAACATCAGAAGTGGATTTCAAGCACACCGGGCCTCGGAATCAAAAGCCATCAATTTTCGTGGACTCGTAAAATTATCATTGAATTAAAAAAATGCATGGAAATTTCATGTCTTTACAAACATCAACTGATGAAATATATCTGATTATCACTATCTGATGACAATGAAGCCTTCTTATGTGAATCCTCTATCAGTCATCTCTATCAGATGACTTTGTCTACTAGATGTATGGTTGGTGAAAATCTTATAGTCCTTACAATTATAAAACCAATTAACTAAAAAACATCTATCTAATATGTTCGATTTTCTAAGTCTAATTTTATCATTTTTAAAAACATGTTATCGTGAAACTGAATATTTCTATGATAAAAAAAATCTACCACTAGGAAATTTACATTATGTTTTCTTCCACTTCCTTCCTCAACATGAGTTCATCATCTATACGATGAATGAAATGTATTCTATTATATAAAATTATTCATTTCTAAATAAGGGACAATGTTTAAAATTACTATACTGAACTATTACATTTTAAAAATATAATACTTATTTAGATTCTCAGTAAAATTTTACAACTCTATCACTTTATCTTATAGTATAATATTTATAATCTAATACTTTAGTTCAATGTGTTGTTTTTATTTCATGAAATAGTCTATGGAGAGAAAAATGGTAGTATGAAGGTCACATAATAAAATTCCTATGTATGATCCCTTTTTATGTTGCTTCAACAAGTGCATCAATCAATATCTAATCATTCCCTACAACAATTATAGCAATATACACTACATAAATTGTAGATAAATTGACAATTGGCGGAAACTGAGTCATCCAACTAATAGTTGTTCCTTGAAAAATACAATACAAGAAGTAATTTTCTATAAATCCATGTATTCGAAAAAATAAGAAACTAAAAAACGTTTAAATTCATCATCATCGTCGAAACATAATGATGTATTCTCTAACCGCTTTATGTACCGAACAATATAATTCATAGATTCCCAATGTTTCCTTCCATGATTTAACATCAAACAAAAAAAATCTCACTAGAAATAAAATTATCAGTGGAGTAAAAACCATTCCATAAATAAAACATCTTATAACTAAAGTATAAGAAACCATTCCAATGTCATAAATTTATCTATTTTTTAATGGTGCCAATGATTTAAAAATATTAATGTGTCCATTAAGGGGTGTTGAGGAATGTTTACAAGTGATCACCTAAATCTATTGATAACCTTACATATATAATCCTTATATGATAAAACCGATTTCCTGGATTTGGCATACCTATAAATTATCATCCCCCGTGATCTTTTTATATTCTTTAATATTCATCATTTCAATCCTTCTGATAGATTTTTCTTTCATTCCATAATCTAATGGAACTCCATTCCAGTAATCAACATATCATCCACATACAACAGAATTATGTTATATATTCAATAATTTTATTGATTTATATATCATCAATGATAAAAATCACAAAAATTGAATCATTTCTCAAGTATGAAATCTTCATATTTCCAATTTTACTACTTTGGAGTTGACATCAATCCATAAAACTTCATTTTATATTAAAAACCAAATCCTCCATCTCATGAACTATATATCCCATTGGCCATAACATCTAAGTTTATTCTTCCAAGTCACCATAAATAAAGGTATTCTTTACACTCATCTTCTCTTAGTGAATATCATTGGATATAACAATGTGGAGAACTATCCAAATTGTTCTTATGTATCATCAATATTAAAAATTATTAAAAAAAATCTATTCATTAATTTTGGTGAAAAAATTTCACCACCATACTCTATTTTTACAATTTACTTCTATTCACAAACTATTTCAAATAAACAACCAATTGGTTTTATAGATCTCTTTTTTACCTACTGATAGTTCATTCAACTCCCATGTATTGTTGAGATATAAATAATTCATTTCATCTTCCATGGATGACTCCAAATATTTCTAGTCTTTGAGAGTTGCTGGTTCTTTCAGACTATCAGGTTCCCCTACAACCATTAGAGGTATGAAATAAATAACATCTCTAACGAACTGAACTGTTTTTCTAAAATGTTTCGATCTCCGAAATTCTTCCTCAAGTTTTTCATTTAATTTTATATATTTAATATTTATCCATCCAAACATTATCAATATTGTAGATATCTATCTGATATATATTCATATATAAATGTTTCTTCTTATCATTCTCTATTTAGTAGAAATAGGTTCAATTATCCTTTATCCAATAGTGTCAATTTAAGGGAACCAACCTATGAATATTCTATTGATGTTTTCATAAAAATATTAAATATTGTAAGCCCTATCTGGCCATCTTATTATTAAATAGTTTATTTATCCTCAACTTCCTTCTCAACCATGTTCTTATCTTTCCACATAAGTTCATCCTTGAAAACAATGATTCGGATTATGAATACTTGTTTCCTTTCATAATCACATATGTGATATCCAAATTACTTATATCCATAACTGATAAAGAAAAAACCTTGTATTTTTTCCCCAATATACCTATATATTTATCATTGATATTAACATAATGAATAAATTGAAATACATTGTTATGATTCTCTATAACAATATATATATTTAAAACAACTTACTTCATCAATTATTATACAAATATACATATTATACAATCTATGATTATTGTGAGGCCTCCTATATATGTGAAATTAGGTAGATAAAACATTAACATTAAACCTCGGTCCAACACCAATATTTAATAACTCCAAAACATTCCCATATATTTAATAGATATTATAATAATGGACAAGAAATCTTGGGGATGTATATAAGAAGAGGGTGATATACAAATCCCAATAATGTAATTATAAAACATATCAAGATGAAAGTAATACATATATGTCAATAGGAATATAATGGTGATATAAAATGGATGTGATTGAAAAAATTATCATTGAAAAATTTTATATGATGATAACATCAAGGTATCATATTAATGTGGAAACAACATAAAACATGACATCACAAGTATATGTCAAGAATAACCTCTAATACATCATAACATAGTGTTCTTAGGATAATCTCCCATTAAATATAAATTAAATATATTAAGATAAAAACATTACCCATGGAAATGGATGGGTATATAATTTCGGGCATATTAGTCTCTTTCATATCATGCATGTGCAATTTTATCCCACAATGAGCATAAAACATAAAACGTAATAAATTTTAAATCCATGATTAAGGTGTGTGGGAAAAATACATGGACTTACCCAATCAATAATGTATATCTACAACTGGTGTATATAATGGTTTGTAGAAGGGGTGAATGGGAGTTAGAAGTGTTATATAATTACATTTTAATCATAATGATAGTAATTTTATGTCTAAAAACACAGTAAAAACATGGATATTTTTTTTAAGTTCATAATTGAAAGAAAGTACTTGAAATAATGAGAAGAGGAGTGAATGACTTACATTAAAAGGGTTCTTCTAAAATGTTGGGAGGATATTTTTAAGGTTTAGGAAGACTACAAGTGGGTTTCATAGTGGTATAGGGAGAGTAAATTCATGCTCTATTGTTTTCAGTGAAGATGATTTAGAGAATGGGATAGTATTTATACAAAAAGTGGGGAGATTATATGTTAATTTATAAATTTGGTTTTGGAATATATATCATAAAACAATTAATAAATAACATGTTTTTTCTCATGGTTTGTGAAAAATAGTAGTGGTATCAATATTTCATTAGTCTATGAACCGAAATCTTCCAAATAATACCATTGGTGATGTTGAAGTGAGTCGTGTTTATAAATAATTATTTTTAAAATATTAATGTAAAATATTTTTTTGGAGGATTCATTAAGAGTTTATAAAATTAATTAAATAACCTTAAAAACTAATTATATTAAAGGTGGAAATAGTTTTGGTTTTACATTTCCTTTCTACTATTTATTATAACACTTTTAGTTTATTATGTTGTCATAAAACCTATCTTTTATTGGTACTGTATTTAATTTTTCCCCAAAAATATGATGGTTTCATAAAATAATGAAAACTTCACCATAGAGTAATTTTGTTTTGATAACTTGAAAAATAATATTTTTTATCAAAATAATCATATAAATTTTATAATTTACACTTTTAAATCAAAATTCTCAATTATTGGCAAATACTATTTATTATGGTGATAAAATTATTCTAACACATATAATGAGTATATTTTAATTCACTAAATTAAATTATTATTTGTATATAAATATTATATAATAATAATATTATATAAAAAATTACTTGATAATTCATTAAATTATCAAAAAGGTTATTTTAATAAAAATTCTATATTTTCCAAAAATACAATTTGTTTTCTTCCAATCAAAATCAAATTTTACTCAAATAATATAAAATTGTAATAATTAAAATGGATAAATATAATAATTATTTTATAAAATAAGGTAATTATAAAAATTAAAACTACTCGAGTCTACATACAAAACCCCATATTACACATGCAAATTGCCTAAGGGTAAGGGGTATGGTGGTGGGGCTTTCTTGGTCTTGTTCAATGAACATATTCAAGTTGTGATCTTGGAAATCTTGAATATCTCCCATAAATTATTCCATTTGTGATTTATTTATTGTATTTAATCATGGGATTGGTCATGGAAATGCCATAGTGATTACATTTCACTTATAACTTGTGATAAATGGTATTCATAGTGTATAATAATACTTGTCAAGGTGATCCCTCCATTCATCTATGAAAATTGGACTTTATCATAACCATTAATATATACTTATTTTATTATTTACTTTACAATATTATTATCAACTATAATTGATATTTTTAATGGTATTTTAAATCTAGCATGCTATGTCATTCAAAAATAACCAAATAAATATGTGTTTTTTCAATAACTATAATGAATTTACACAATCAAAAAGGTAATTTAATTTATAGAAGTTAGGGTTGTTACATTATTCCCCCATAACAATGTTTCTCCCAAAAAAATTCATCTTATACTCAAAAATAGATGAGGGTCCTTCTATTTTATTACCTCTTCTGGTTCCTATGTTGCTTCTTCAATCATATGGTTCCACCACATAACTTTTACTAGGTGGGTTATCTTGTTTCATAAAACATTTTCACCCATGATCTATGATCTCACTAGTTTATCCTCATATAAGAGACCATTCACTAAGGGTACCACCTCTGGATTCAATACATGTGAGGGGTTGGTATAGACATCAACAAGATGGATACATGAAGCATATCATGTACTTGAGAAAGGTAATTTGGAGTGTTAATATATAGGAAACAACTCTAGTGTGAATAATGAGTTCAAAGGGACCTATTTATATTTGAATAATAATTCTCTTCAATCCAAATATCATGAAACTATTCAATGGAGATATACAATGGACTGTCTTATCTTCAAACTCAAACCCTAGGTCCTGTCGAAGATTGGTCAGACATACTTTTTTCAACTTTGTTAGGATTTCAATTGATATTGAATAGTTTGAAACATATCTGTTAACTCTTGGAAAATATCAAGTCTAATAAGCTTATATGATCCAACATTATCCTATAATGTTTGTGTCTAACACCTCTTCCCATAGTTAGACTTATAAGGCACCATTTGAATGCTAGAATAGAAGCTACTTCTATATGAGAATCCATATATAGGGAGGTGTGGACACCAATATCCTTGGAAATCCACTGAACAATATCACAACATATCCTATTGATTTTGGATGGTTCTATCAGTCTGAACATCCATTTGAGGTTGATAATCCATATTTAAACTCATCTCAATATCTAAATATTCTTGAATGATTCTCCAAAACACTGAGGTAAACCTCAGATCTCGATTAGAGTCAATGAAGAAAGGAACTAAATATAGTCATTATAGATACCTTATGTATATCATGGTGAGGTTTCTTTAAGGAAAATATTCTTTGATAGTAATGAAATTCACTAACTTTGTAAGGCGGTTGACTACAACCCAGATGGAATTGTTTACATTACATTTCATGGGGAGCCTATGATAAAATACATGGGTTTTCCCCATTTCCATAATGGTGTGGGAAATTTTTGTATCATATCCTTAGAGTTATTTTTAAGCCTTAAATTGTGGGAATATCAAGCATCAAGATAAAAATTATGTAATTTATTTCTTCCTGTTATAACATGAAATGTTTTTCTTTGGATAACTGTACATATTTTTTCCTCCTAGATGAACAGAGAAGTTTGTGATATGCATATCACCCAAATGTTCATCTTAATATCTGGTTTTTATGGGACACATATTAGAGTTACTAACCCTATAACTCCATAATTATCAAACAGGAACACCAGAATATTCACAACATCTTTCTATAGTTTCACATCATATTTTAGGTTCTCCTTGATCCTCTCAAGAATGGATGGTTGAATAATTAATTGTGGATGGTATGATGATTATAATTTTATTTTTCCCATGTATATCCTTCGAGGGTCTAATAATATTAGATCCATTTAAATCCATGTTTTGGATAGGGTTATAGGGTCTTTTATACTAAAAAAATCTCTAAATTTATTCTCCATCCAAATACGGTAACTAAATTAACAATCATAATCCATGATTAGTTCTAACAAAATTCATTGGCCCATAATAAGGTCATATTGCAAGAATATATAATTTAGGATTTTATAATATGTATATTTGACACACTTCTCCTTATAGATATAATATTTCCAACTATTAAATATAATTATCACTATAGAAAATTAGATATCATGTGTTGGGTAGTTCTACTCCTGGATCATTAATTGGAAGGAGTCATAGTTTGTCACCATTTTATTTGTCATGAGTACACAAACTAAGACCTTTTTTATGCATCATTGTAGATCATAAATCCTTATACACTATGGGTAATGTGATCAATGGTTTAGTTATTCGAGTATTCTTGAATACATTAAATAATTTATTTCATAAATCATTCTAAAAAAATATTAATCTATTCTGAGTTAGATTGGTTAATGGGATTGAAAATAATGATATGATTATCAAAAATCCAAGTTAGTACCCAACTAATCTAAGGAAAATATTTATCTACATAAAATATATTAGTATGTTTTATCCTTTAAATGTCTAAATATTTGGAGGGTCATCAAATATCCTATTTATTGTGATAAAATTCCACAGTAATGTTATTTAATCCATCAAAAACTCACAGTCACTATACCTCACATACAAATTCGTTTTCATGGTCTTTATAAAAACGTATAAATGAAACTCATGTTATTTCTTTTTTTCGTAGATATGAATAATATTTATAAAGGCCACAAAAAATGTGTGATGCCCATTCCTAAAGAATCTCTTAATTATGTCCATTAATATAGTTGGAGTACTAGTAAGCCCAAATTAAATCACTATGAAATCATAATTCCCATACCATGTACAAAATGTAGTATTTGGGATTTCCTCATTCACTTTTACATGATAATATCTCTCCAATGATCCACCTTAGATATGTAATAGGATCCATGTAGCTAATCAGACAATTGAAAAATCCAGGTAAATTGATACATGTTCTTTATCCTGATCTTGTTGCTCATGATAATCAATGTAGAGTCACATTGTCCATCATTATTCTGGATGAAGAGGACTCACACACCCTATGGTGAAGTAGTTCAGTTCATAAACCCTCTATCCTGATTCAACAATATTTCCATCTTTAGATCATCAGGTTTAGTTGTGGATATTCTATATAGAGTATTGGATATTAGTAGTGAACCGTGCATATGTTCGACAAAAAACTAAGCCTCCCATCTAAAAGGAAGACCAGAAAATTCTATGGGAAATACAATTATATATTCCCTTACAATGGTAATTTCATCAAGGATTATCTTCTTTCATGGAATCAATCCTTGGATATTGACATACTTTCCCATAATTCAATAATATCCATGACTGAGATGATGATAAAAAAGGAGATTTATCCCCCACTCCATAAACTTATATAGGATCAGATGGAAATTTGTTGATGTAGAGGGTAATGTCCTTCTCATGGAAGTTTATGTTTTCTATATATATGGATTTCCAATTAATACCTATAATTTTATTGAATTCTACTAGAGGGGGTATAAAAAGGTTTAATGTTAAGTTCAAATCAAAAATATATATGGGGGACGTTATATACATTAGATGAAATAATCTCACCATTTTACATTTTCATTAATATCTCAACATCCATGTTTTTATGTGGTTTTTAAGAGTTTTACTAAATTATCATGATATAGAATAATTCATAGAACTAGAATAAAAAGTAAATTTTGTAACTATGAATGAATAACTAACATAACTCTTACTACATCATTATTATTATCCACTGTAGTGGTTTTGATGGAATAATCTCTCCCTTTTCCACTAGGTCTTGGAAGTCATATTCATCAGTTATAATGGAAAACCCTTATCTTAGTTCATTGATACACATTGTTCCCTTGTTCAATATAGTTGTAAATTTGGACAAAATTATGACGATTGATTGGAGAATTTGTTTCTTTCAGTACATTGAAGTGGTCCCCTTTTCAGTATTCACTATCTAAGATCACTTACCTCACACATAAATTATTTTCTTATACCATTTTGGATATTTTTGGGATGATTTTTCTTCCACTTTGGACAAGTGGGATGTATTCTTTTATTTTCACATTGAGATTTCTCCATAAGTCCATTATAACTGTAGTCAATTATACAATTCCCATATCCAGAAACTTGAGACCAGCGTGATTCATCGATCTCCATTTAAAAATTGAGAGAAAATTAGAAACAAATTTCAAAAATATCAATGTCTCTAATTTCTATATATTTTCGTATACTCGAATTTAGATTGCCAAAGAAGAATTAAACATTAATTTTTGGTTAAATTAAAAACTTTATGGAATATCATGCATTATTTAGTCATACTCCTGGATGGAATCATCATCCCATTACGTGAGGTCCATGAAATTCATCTGCATTTTATGTTGCAGAGTTTATCAAAATTATTAATTAAAAAACATTTTCTGTAATATTTTCAACTCTATCACTTCAATACTTTGCCTACAATTCATATTTTTGATCAACACCAACCATTTATCAATTTATACCTCCATATGAAAAACAGCTAGCATGACCTTGTCTTTCATATAACATTTTAGGATGAATAATATCCTTTTAATTGAGTTTATCAATTGTTCCATGATTAAAGGGTCAAAAGATGAACTGAAAGTCATATTCATTTTTCTCATAATGGTCTCAATTAAAAGATTATATCTCTTAGGGGGATGTGTGTTTCCCACCTAATTAAAATTTATATTTAAAACTTGAGAAAATTGATAATGTATTTTTATGAAGTTCTCGACCCCAACTCCCATTTGGTTAGGAATCTCGTTTAGGTATCCATTATATATTTCATCCCATAAGTTTGTGAAAAAGTTCCCCCTATTCCCAATTATTGACTAAAATAAAGAGAAAATTAGGGATGATAATTTTAAAAATACTAAACACATAAAATAGAATCTACAAACATTGAAGGGATAACTGATGAATGAAATACATTCATTGAAATATGAATTTATAGGTTTCAATATATGTTTTCTTTGTTCTATTTCCTAACATATGATTTTATTGGTAGTATTTCCCAATTATTAATGTTTCAAAAAGTGATTATGAATTTAAAAAATCATATATTATGGGTGTATCAAACCAAATATGAAGAATGCCCCCTTTTTCTTGCACTAGGTGATGATCATTTGAATTCCAATATGCACTTTTCAGAGTTATTACATCCAATTATAACTATTCTTGAACCACATCAACTTGTATTATCCATATTGGGATTGATTTTTGGAATCCACCTACTCTATACTTTACATGAATTTTGTAATGTTTTCATATGTTTACTATTATCCCTAAGGCTTTACTACGTTTTTCTAATCCCAATCACCAATAATAACTAGACCTTACTCTAATACTACCTATGTAAACACTTATCTTAAATAGAACTTTATTTTCGATTTATTACAAACATATACACATAATACTATCCCATAAGATCATGAGAACATTTTATTGAGGAAATTAGGTACATAACACGTTAACATAAAATATTCTTACAACAACATTATTTAAAAACACTAAAACATTATCTTAGATTCCAATTATCTTTTAATACTACATGAGATAACTTGGAGATGTACATAAGAAAAAGGTATTCTATAAAGACAAGAAAAAGAATAACGAAAGAATAAAATAATAAAACTAATACATATTAGTCATGATGTATATCAATGTTACCTAAAATGGGGGACAATCATAGACATGATCATCAAATTATTATATAATATGATAACATTAACAAATTCTATGAATTTAGAAAAAACATAAAACAATACATCATAAACATAAATATAGGTTAAATGAAGATAAATCATAACATAGTGTGATTATGATAACATAATATAAACCATACAAGGAATCTAATTTGATAAAAACCTTACATAGTTCATTTGAGGGTTATGTAATTCCATGCCCACCTATCATATTCAAAACAAGTAGATGTATTGTACACCACATAGATCATACAACATAAGAACTCATTTCATCACTTATAATCTAATAATTATGGTGTGTGAGTTACATAAATAAATTACCCAATAAGTTACCGATAGGTATAATAAGTGGAATACCATTAGGTGGAAATAGGAATGGGTACTGACTATTAAAATTTTCGACATAGAAAAACTTATGATCATTTCGGTAGAATAATAGGTGTACATAATGGTTTATGGAATGGTTGAAAATTAGTGAAATATGGTACCTAATTTTTTGTGAATCATATTTAAATTAAATTTATTTGTAATGAAATATTACAATATAGAAAATTGGAAATCAAATAGGCTTATCAGAGTGAATGATCTCGAAATGAAAAGAGTAGAGAGTCACTTACCATGATTGGGAACTTCAATATGATTGGGAGTAGATTCATAAGAGATTATAAAAACCATTGGATGACTTTAGATATGAAAATTGAGTTTAAATTCATGATAATGGTTTTTTTAGTGAATAATATTTGGAGGATATGGGGAATTTATATCATAATAAGGGGATTTCTCTATTAATTTATAAATATTGGTTTAAAACCCTATATGATAAAAGAATCAAAACCAAAAAACATGTCATGGATTTTTATATTGGATTCAAACAAATAGAAGAGGTATTAAATATTTCTAAATTCCAAGTGTCAAACTCATTAAAATAAAAAATTTAGTTATATGAGAGTAAGTCATGATTACAAATGAATGATGTTGAAACCTTAAAATATAATAATGGTTTTGGAGGACTCATTAAGGGTATATAAATTTACTCAAATAACTTCAAAAAACATTATATTAATGGATAAAAATATTTTTGGTAATATAATTTATTTATACTATTTATTACATAACTAATGGGCTTTTATGAATTTAAATACATACTTAATATTTATACCATATATAATATTTTTCATAAATTTAGATCATCATGGAAAAATATGACAAAATTATACTTTGGATAATTTTTATATTCTTATTTAAAAAATAATATTTATTTTATCAAAATAATTCTATAAATATTATAATATAAATTTTAAATCAATATTCTCATTTATAAAGAAATTATGTTTGTATGATAATAATATTTTTTGGAATCATATAAAGGTTACATTGGAATGTAATAAATTTTATTTACATTTTTATATAAAAATTATATATTAAAAAACTATATGAAAATAAACTTTAATTGAAAATTCATTAATTGATAAAAAAATTAATTGAAACATTATATTTTCCTAAAATACAAGTTTGGTTTCATTGTATCAAAATATAATTATCATTAACTCATATAAACTTTTAATAATGAAAAGGGATGAATATATTTATTATTTTTTGAAAGGAATATATAGAAATTAATAATAATATGGTCTAGATACATATCTACTTATTGTACTAGTGTACACCCCATGGGAATGGTGTGAGATCATTGGGATTTTTTGGGGTGGTTCGATAAACATGTTTTGGGTCGTGATCTTGATAATGATGATTTTCTATTATAAATGGTATAACTCAGTCTTCGTTTCATAAATATCATTTTGGGATTAGTTAAGGGAAGATCCTAATGATTTCATCTCCCATAAAATCATCCATAAATGGTATTCATATGGTATGATCCTCCTAGATAAGGCCATTGTACATTCTATATGTGAAAATTATACTTTTTCATAACTTTTAATAAATAATAATTTTATACGTCACTATAAAATGGATATATTATAAACAATTAATATAGTTAATGGTATTCTAAATCCAAAACTTAATATCATTTTAAAATAATCAAAGTAGTGCATGTGTTTTATATAACAATAATGAATTTACTTTATCAAAAAGGGAATTTAATTTATAAAAGTTTGGGTCATTACATTCACTATTATTCTCTTAGAAGACTATATCTTTTTGGTAGATATTATCACATAGCTAAAGCTATAATTATTCTCACTAAATACATCACTCTATTTATTACATCTATATAAATTCTCTTAGGAATTTCAGAGTGAATCCTTAAACTCAAAGCTTTATCTAGTAATGTTTATTCTATCTTTGAGATGCTCCATTTTCTTGAAGTTACTAGGACTATCTTCTCATGCATTGTTAATTTACATTTAAATACGTTTTGAAGGTATTTTTGGGTTTATTCCCAACTATTTACTACCCTAATATATTTTAACTTTCCTTCACACTCTATCATATCCAAAACATTATTCTAAAAAAATCCTGAAACACATTAGATTTTTTTTAAGGTATTAAAAATATCAATTTCAATAAATATCATAAATAAAGGTCAAAATGTGCAGTTATCCTACATTATAGTTAATTGTTCATTGTCCCCACACATCAGAAAGAAGACATTTTGACTTGTGATTCATTGTTATTCTACCATACATGTTGAATGAAACGTTCTTCAGTTTTCTTAACAATCAACTCTCATATATTTTGTGGTCCATGTGATTTTTTTATATATTCTCTTCACCAATATAATTTTAGGATTTTTTTTCATTGAGGTGTCAAATATACAAATTCTATAATCATGCATAATCTGATGAATTCGTTCTGATGGTGCCAACGTCATCACTCCATCCAGTCAGGTTCAAGATTCTATTCTTTACATTATGAGAAATCATGATGGATACTCTATTGATATTTTAAAATTCATTCAAATGATTAATCCATAAACTAGTATCATCAATTTATTGTATATATATGAGGTTCTTTGGGAGATATGAAAATAGTCTAACATCTTTTAGTCTTAAGAAACATCCATTTTTTATTTCAATATTTAAATCAACATCCTCAACTATATCCAAGTGTTCATAATCTTTTAGATGTAATTTAGACATTATTCTTGATACATAATAATCTATGTACACATTATCACTAGTTGAATTAAAGGATTCACCATATTCAAGAAACAATGAATCTTATGCAATGATAATACTCAATATAAAACTAGAACATCCCTCTATTTTATTGACAATTTTTTTCATTCCATAAGTGGAAGTCTATATCTGAGTCCTACAATATTTTTTGATATGACCATTCATCTCATATACCCAATATGTACGTTCTAAAATAGGAAATTTTCCTTGAATTTTTCTATAGAAATTATTTTTTGATTATTTTTTCTCCTAGTATTGCTTCCATTGAGGGGTTCATCCCCAAAAGGTAGCCTATAGAGCAATTTTATATAGATTCATGGATTCCTTCTACATTAACTCATCATTCATGATAAAACATAAAATATAATTAAACATAATATAATTCGTCCTAAAAGAGTTTATTATAAATATCAACATGTCATTCTAACTCTCTTGTATGTATGGAATAAATAAAAAATTCCAAACAACATATGGTAATGTTACCCTCGCTTATTTGAGGACCCCTCATATCATATTGAAGTCATTCATGTGATCAGCTACATGTGTTCCATCAAATAATCTCATGATTATCAATCATCACATTATAAAAATAATAATTTTTATTTTCTTATCATACATTTAATCCCAAGAATTCATAACATCTAAAAGAGTTTTATTCTATAAACTATTGAACACAACATTCCAATAAATAGACATCCCGATAAAGGCCAAATCCTTCCATACAATAACTCCCATTACATTTTCTCTTTTCTATCAATAACTCTACTATAAAAATATACATCTATATATTTATTCACCATATGATCCTCTAGTTTCATTTTTCAAAAGTCAATATCAGTTTCAAATAATTTTACGATTCAGACCTTACCTTTTGCTGAAATTATTCTTTTTATAAGAGTTGAAACAAATGATATATAAAATCAAGATAAAGAAATAACCAACCATAATATTGTTAGTAATGTTGAGTTTATCCCCTTAATAACACATTTTTTAGATATCCTATGGATGAATCTCATTACATTGACCCAATGGATACACCTGGAAAGCATATCCTACACTTAATTCATGTTTATCTAATTGCCTCATCTAGTTAAATGGAAATCACAAATATGTTACCAAAAAAATGATTTATATGATAACACATTTATATATTTTATGTAATATAAATATAATTACATCCCATGTAATCACCACAAAAACTTCCCAAAAAAACATTACCAAAATATTAGACTAAAAGACAAGAAAATATTTATTTGGTTTAGAAAATTTCCATACAACCATAGAATTTTTTTAAAAAAATTCATTTTAGGACATAAAAATGAATAAAATTAACTTCCTCAATTCCTCTAAATTTTAAAAATCCCAAAAAATTAGTAACAAAATATCCAATGTTCATTGTACGAATCATATAGATCATCATAGATGGTTCATTACTTCTTTATAGAGGCATATGTCTAGATAGATAGTTTCACCAACCTTTGAGAATTATGGTCAACCTCCCACAGACCAAGGAAGACACCAATAAAATATGAAAACAGTATTTGGAACCAAAAATATCTGGTCACCATAAAAAAACCAATACATTGAGCCTCCTCCCTTATTGAATACCAACTATGAGAACATCAGTTGATGAGCTTTACTCGATCATCATTACACAATGAAACTAGAGCCTCACCACATTATTCCTTAGTATGAACATCTATTTACCATGATTATGTACATTAAAAATATATCCTTTGAAAACAATCCATCCCTAAACACATTAAAACTAAAAAACTGAATAAATATCCATAATGTATGTCTTATGATCCAAGAATGATTGTTTTAATCTGATTCCCTCCATATGAAAAAAATTTACCTGTGAAACTTAGTATTTTTTCACAAAATCAACACATAATTCGTAGATAAAAAATGTACTAGAATTTATAAAATGTATTTTTTTTAAATGATAATTTCATTTTATCAGAGTTTTGGGTACTATCCATAATGATTGAATCATTTATGAGCTTTTTTCGATGATTTTTAGTGAACGAGCATTAATATCTTAATTAATGCATTTAACAAAAGATTTAGAATTATAGAACCAAAATAAAATTTTTTTTTATTATTTATATCATTTAGTATTAATATTTAAGTTCCCATAGTCAACCATGATTTGATTTGTTTACAATTTTCAAGTATATGGACAAACAGACCAAAATAATAACGTACCATAATTAATGGATGATTATTATTATGAATGTGGTTTATTTTTTGGATAATATAAATATTACAGAAGAATAATGATTTTATTTAGATAATTATATGGTTTTTAATAATATATAAATATATTTTAATAAATAATAATGTTATTATATGAAAAATGAGATATGTTACATTGTGGTGGTGGTAGTCTGCAAAGTGCACAAATGAAGGCTTGATTTTTCTCAATATAATAGGGTAAATATGGTTAATAGTTATACCGATATAATAATAAAATTAATTATAAAAAATAGAGATTTTTTTGTATGGGAATTAGATAATTAAATTTGGAAGGTAATAAATAAATGAGTTAAGAAAAAAGTATTCATGTTGAGGACTTAATCTTTCCCTTAAGAAGAATCCATTTAAATGTGAATCACAAGAAAATACCTTGTAAACATAGTCTCAAGGTAAAATAATATGACTATAAATGATTTATAAAGTGTTCTTTTTTTGGAGGGATTTTGTACTGGGTGTGCGGATTAAAAATGGTGGAATGAGATCCTTTTATAGATGAAAACGAGTGGAAAATATTTGGAAACAAATGTTCAGTAAGAGAAAAAAAATATAATTTCAGGAGAAATAGGTTAGTTAGGTTGATTAATATTGGATTAGAATTTAAGGGTGACTTTACAACCTAATAAAAGTATTTTATAAGGTCTATTTGTCAAACTGATTTATTAAAATTTGATCCACATCAGATTACCCAATATTGCATCTGTTAATCTTGATTAAATATTAATCATGTTAATTTTTAAATAAGAAAAATATATAATATGAAACATTATAAATACATTCATTGATATAAATATGAATTTGGGATCCATTTAATCTCATTAATTTTTCAAATATGATAAAATTAACATTTAATTTAAGACATATAATGTGTTAAAAATATGACTATGTAAAGAAATGTAATATTTATTATTAGATTCATTAATATGTTTTTATTAAATTTTTTACCAATTAAATGAGTTTTAATTAATTGTTTTAAATTAAGAAATATATCCTTAGAGTATTAATTTAAAACAGATCCATTACCTTTAAAAAACATAATATTTAAAAAAAATTAATGTTTGAAAAATATTTATTTTATCACTGTAAAAAATATCAACCTTGGAAACTTAATCGTATACCTAAAAAATTAATTTATCCCTATTAACATATTTTAAACTTATGATTAAATATATTAAAATCATTTTATATGCAAAAAAATTATATTTTTGATATAATTAAATAGTAATATAAGAACACATACCTCTTAATTGTTTTACGAAACAAGAGTCGTCTATAAATAAAAGGACCTTTATTTTATTATACCTTTTTATATAGTTTTTATGAAGTGTTTACTTATATTTATAACCACAAATTTTGTGGTTATCATATAATGCTAATGTATAAAAATTTTCATTAAAGTAGCCCAGTTTTCGTTATAGTTCATTGTTGAGTGTAATGCAAGCTACTCACATAGTACATAATTAGGAAAAAATATTTACTAATAAACTTGATTGGTTATATTTTACAACCTTAAAAATAATTTATCCTTGAAATATTATTATTTATATGAAAAAAAATGATGGTAATTATTTCTTATTACATCCTCAAGCTCCATTGTGGCATTCTAAAAATTATTATTTCTCCATAGATCTTTAAAATATGGGTGGTCTTGTTCTATAGAACCTTATCTCTTCGATAGGTAATTTCTACCGATGGTTCATCATGTGAGATATCATATTCCTGTTTTATGAATTCTGTTTAACTACATGATATGGTTCTTTATGTACTTCCTCTAATGTGATACATGGAACACATCATACACCCGAGAGAGGTTTTAAGGGATTTCCAAGGGACAATCCACTACCCCAAAGTAGTGAATGCTCTAGAGAATACTAGCTTAACTAGGGATAAACATACCATTCTTAAAAATTCTAATAAAATGGTTCCAAATATATATCCAAATGACCACCTTTTCACTAACATTATACTCTATATCTCATTTATGGTTATCTACAATACTCATTTATCAAATTTTTAATAATTTCATATGCCCCTTAAAAGTTTAAACATTCTATGCCATTTCTAATACATGGTTATGACCTAATATATTCCTCACTCCAACAACATTCTAACATGTTAGATTATTATTAATATTCCCATTTATAGAATCATTTGGTTCCATCTGAATTCTAGAATATAGAATATTATTATACGATAACTCTACCAAGGAAAGGTATTGATCCCAAAATTCTTGAAATTACTTCAAAAAATATCTTCGCATATCCTACATTGTTTGGATAGTCCACTCATACTGGAAATCTATCTGACTGTCATAAGAAGTGTTGATAATAAACTATGTCTCCAATTATTTCTGAATACTTCCCCAAAACCATGAGGTAAACCAAAAATCTTAATCAGAAACAAAGAATTGTTCTACTCTATGAATCCTTACAAATTTCCTTATATATATCATAGAGAATTGGTTAAGATAGAAATATTATTTTAGTGTAATAAATTACTCTTAACTAGTGATGTTTTTTACTACAACCAAAATATAATTATGAATCCTATATGTTTTCAAGAATCTTATGATGAAATCTATGGTAATGTTTTCAATTTTACATGATGTTATGGGTAATGGGTGACACATTCCTTTAGAATTATATCACACAAGTGTAATGTTAGGGTATAAAATTCCCTAAGATATATATATTCAATGATGTCCCTCTTCTTTTGATCCCATGAAATTTATTTTTTATATCTCCACACATCTTCGTACTTCCACGATGAATAGAAAGGGATGATGTATGTGCATCATCCAAAATTTCACTCTTCAATTTTTTATGGAATACATATATACATCTGAATCATTATAACAAAAACTTTATCAACGTTAAAACCTAGAATTATCAATATATTTTTTGGTAGTTGTGAATCATCTTTCTGTATTCTTTCATCTTCATGTGAACAGATGGCTGACCAATCATTTGGGAAAGATATCATTTCTCCCCATAAATTATGAATTAATGATCCATCCTTTATAAATCCCCAATTATTGTGTATTTTTAAATTTTCTTCATGTGTTGAGTAGCATAATATTCATTACAAAGAGTGTCATCCCTTGTGTTTTCATTCCCCATTTTGTAATGTATTGATAAATCATAATCTTTTATCAATTCCAACCATCTCACTGGGTGCATACTTAAATCTTTATATTTAATATATATTTCAAAAACTTATTAATTATATTATATATCAAACTTTTCCCCATAGATATAATTTCACTAACTCTTTAACACAATGTTCACCACTACCAACTCAAAACCATGTTTTGGGAATTCTTTTCAGGAGTATTTTATGAACATGTTCCAAAAGAAAATACCTTATCACTATATATGAGGACTCATCCTAATCCCTTTTTCAAATAATAAACATAATTTAAAAACCCTTACCCACTACTAGGTAATTTAAGTATACGTGTAGTGACTAAACTAATATTTAGTTCCTTGATTTTTTCTTCACATTACTCCATCCAAAGGAACATCACTTCTATGCATGTTAACTTGGTCAATCCTTTGAATAGAACAGATATATTTGACACAAATTTTCTAAAATATTTTTTTAATCTAAGAAAATGATGAATCTTGGTAACAATGTATGGTCTGATTCATGTCATGATAACTTCCATCTTTTATGGAGATACCATTATGTCCTTTATTGTGATGAAATGGCCCACGAATGATACTTTCCAATATTATAATTTTCACTTTCTACAAATTCCATATCACTTCTATATTATTAAGGTCCTCAACCTAATATTATACTGAACATATTAATATAGTTTTTTATTATAATACATGATAATATCATCTATAAATACTACCATTAATTTCTCAAGGAAATCCATAAATAATCATTTCATTAAATTCCTAAATACATTAGGAGAACTTGTAATTCCATAATGACATCACTATAAATTCGTAGTGTCTATAAATTTTGTGGAAAGATATTTTATAAATATCCACACTTTTCAACCATAACTAATTATATCCACAATTATGTTCAGTATTTGATAATTATTGATCTCATTATATTTGATCAATCACATCCTTAATATGGGGTATAGGATACATGTTTTTATTATGATTTTATAAATCTCATCATAATCACTGCAAAGATGGACTAATTTATCCTTCTTATTAAAAAATAGGACTTGGTAACCCCATGATGAATTAAATGGAAACATGAAACCCTTATAAATATTATCCTAAATTCTTAAATTCTTCTATTTCAATTGGAACCATTCTATGTGGACTCTTTAAGATAAGCATGTATGCCAGTTTGAGTTCCATCAAAAACTCAACCTCACAATATTGGGTAAGAATAGTCATAAAATCTTGAAATACATTATTATATTCTCATTAAATAATCATTTTATCAATGTTTAATTCCTCCCCAATAAAATAAGCTATAAATCCCTAATTTCGGGGTATCATGCCCTTATTTTAGATTTTTTTCCATGGCAATTCCATTATTATTCAGTCGTTGATACTTAAAAGTAAGATGATTCATTATATGGACTGATTTCTCTTTTACTTGAAAATTAATATGTTATTTTTTTAGGGTAATAATATCTATACTGATTATTATGTTTAATTTTTTAAATGGAATAAGAATTAGATATGAAAAAATTATCACCCCACAAATCTCAATCAGATAGGATTTATATATATTAGACATTATCACTATTAAACTAGTTATTTTTAAGTATTTTTCTTTATAAATTTCCTTATTTTTTAATTCCACATTAATATAAAACATATGTGATATAAAATAATGTTATGAACCAAAATCAGATAAGGTATAAATAGATCTATAAAAATTATCCAGTGTACCTCACATCATTTCATTATCATGATCTACCTCATCTGTTGTGATCTTGAATGACCATACTAAATCAATTGCTTTTGGAGGTTAATGAGGCTTATTTTTTTCATTGGCATAAGGGATGGGGTGTTGAAATTTATAATAAACATACTCCATACACATTGAGCATTAAAATATGGATAGATCATTAGCTAATAACTTCCTTACCTCTATTGTGTTAATAATCCTCTTAGACCTATATTGGAAGTTTTTGGATTACTTTAACACACTTCAAACACATTGATGGTCTTTTGAGGTAATTACCTAATTTTTATCCCATGAATTTGGAAACATTGGGGTTGAAGTTTATACCCCCCATGTGACATACCATCAGAGTTATCTTTATATTCCACCTTTCTTTACTAATCTAAAAAATAATGAATGTCCCCAATTCCCATCTCCACCTTTATCACACTTCAATAAATATCCTCATAAAAATATAAGTCTATTATGGTTATCAAAAATCAATTACTTTTTTCAAAACCACTAATTAAATAATCAATACTTCATTCAGGTTAGTATTTATAACTATATGTATACCTCAAAAGCATCGAGTTTAATTCATATGTTCCAATGAACTCATACACCTTTTGTTTAAACTATATGAGTTATAAATACATCTTCATGTTAATATTTCAAGGAAAGATATTGATGCATAATACTTTATGTAACTTCTCTCAATATATAGAGTCAATTTCCTCCTTATCTGTTGTGTCCTATATTATCCAAACTCTCTTCTTAAACAATAAACAAACAAGACAACCTTTTCTTTCTCTAATAACTGGAGAATAGAAAATATATTTTTCATCAAATTGATATACTAAAAAGAAATATATAGATTAGAAGATCCTCTAAAGGAGGTTGGGTGTTGTCACATAAAATAACTCATTTCAGGATACTCTTTTATTTGTGGGTTAGAAATCTCATCCTGGTGTGTGTAATAATTCATAATCTGTGACAATTGTGGTAGAAAGTATTTGAGTTTTTTAACACCAACTCCCATCCAATTTGGTAGCTCATTTGGGAAATCATTTCATATCCCATATCACTCATTGGTAATCCAATTTATCCTTACTAAAAATATTTTATAAGTAAATAAACTTCATGGATAATAATAAAAAATACAAAAAAATCATAGAATTAATGAATTATAAGTAACATATCTTCATTATTTCATAAAATTTATGTCATAAATCTAGGTTTTTTAATTTTCACTTCCATTTAGGATTCCTAAACATACCATAACAATATGATCAAAAACTTGTTAATGTATAATAAATTCAATAGAAATCAATAAATAATATCCCCATGGAGTTTTTTCCATGTCTGCAGCATTAGTCCCACTCATCATGCACCAATTTGAAGATAAATTTAATACTCAATCAGATTTTTTGTGGAGATTACCCCTAGCTGAATCTATGACACACTAGAATCCACTATATAATATATAGATAGGGATTTAAATTCTCTAAAAACCACAAATTCAAAACTTTACCAAAAATTTACGTTATGATCATTTATATAGAAACATTTCTATGGTTTCCACTAAGCTTTTCTCAGTCAAATTCCCAAAAATAGCTTCCTAAATCTCCCAAAATAACTAAACTATTCCTAAGATACCAATTAAAAAATCCTAAAAAAATATTCCATTATATCTTTTACATGAAATAACTATATTTAATATACAATAGTAATCATATCCTATATTCAAATGGGTTCATTTATTTTTTGACTAGCTATATAATCATCTTATTTTACCATGCATATGACAATATATATATATATGTGTACCATATGAGACTATCTTCTAGACATCACTTGACTAAAAATCATCCTAATTACCCAGGGAAGGAAAATATAAAAAGGGGTGATCTCAAATGCTCAATAAGGGATAAATAAATAATTTATCAAGTATGTGTTCATAAAATATATAAACATAATAGATATATCATATAAACATGTGTGATAATTATATGACATATTTTGGTTAAAAATACCTAGAATATGAAATTAATACCAAAAAATATTAACAAGAATATATAATTATAATAATATGGATTAAAATAAATTTAACATAAACCATAAATCATTAGATCATAAGATCTGAATGTATAACATCTTTCAAATATGGTACAAAAATTATTATTGGGAAACCTTACATTAATGGGTAACACACTTTCACCCATTCTTATGAAACAAATAAATTAAACCCATGAATACATCACATTTTTCTGTTACACACATTCCACCAGAATTTTGAATAACTAAATTAAGCTCATGTATATATATCTTATGAGATTTAAACTTTTAAAAAAATTCATTGGAGGGTGATATAGAACTCTCATTTTAATCATAAATATATATTTGTTCCAGTTAAAAATCATTAAATTATCACATCATTAAGAATCCCTAGAAATAAAATGGGTTTGAAGAAAATTTTAAATGAAAACCATTATATATTTTTGGAGAATACTAAAAAAAATTGGTTTTATAAAAACATAAATGGAATATTATTTCCATTTTATAAAATAAATAACCTATCGAAATAAATGAAATAATAAAATATCTAAATATTATAATAATATTAATTAAATCTATTGACATTGAAAACTTGATTACCCAAAAATGACTCTATAATATAAGAAAAATGTAGTGGGAATATTAAATCATAACTCCATTGGATATTTATCATTTTAAAGATTTATACGAAAATTAAAACAAAATCACAAAATAGTTTATTATTGAAAAAACCCATTTTTAATAATTTATGTCAATGTAATATTCATGGGTCCCTTCTAAAAAGTATCCTCTATTTTATTAATAACATGTTAAAAAGAAAAATTAATTGAAGTGTATTTGAATTAAAAACTCTTTCACGCTAATATATAAGAGTTAAAATACTAGGAAAAATATGGTATTAGTGAACATAGGAAAAATAAATTCAAGAATAGATCATATAACACAAATGAAGAAGTTTGAGTTACAAAATACCTTATCATTACAATTTATTTAAATTTGAGGAAATATCCTATTGTATGAAAATATATAAATATCAAAGTCTCCTATTTCAAAACCATATTCATATCCATAAATTTTTATAAACATAATTTATAACAATTTTATACATGTATATTTATCATTTTCTAAACATTTTCAATTTCAGGTTTAGTTGTCTGGAAATTTTAGAACTAGTTCCATAATTACCATGTTCTTAATAATAATTCTTTCAAATTTATTCATTAACATATAATGAAATGAAATAAGATTGTTGATTTTTAATATTTTATAATTTTATAATTTTATTCATTGAGTTTTTTTATTAATATCCGAAAACGGTGTTGGTATCTTAATTAATGATTATAATACTTAAATTTAAATTAACAATTATTTATTTAGATATTTATAAAAATATATTATTTTAAATTAAGTTATCATATTCATATATGATATTATTGTATATGATTATTCAATTTGGATGTAAGATTTACCCAAACACAAACTACCATAATAGATAAATTATAATGATTATAAATGTTGTTACTTTTTGAATTATGTTCTTATTTAGAAATTATAGTGATATTTTTTATAAAATTTTAAGGTGTTTAATTATATTTTCAGTGATTTGAGTAAAAAATAGGCAAACTAGGTGAAAAACAATATATGTTACTTTGTGAATGTTGTAGTCTGCAAAACACATGAAAAAAAAGTTCCATTTCTCCTAACAGAAGAGGGGCGAAGTTGTTAATAGTTATTACATTAGAATAATAATATTGATTATATGTAAAATAATTATGTTATTGAATGTAAATTATAAAATTAATTTTTGAATCTATGAAATAAAAAAAATCATATTAGGGAAAAATTAATCATATTGAGAACTTAAGTGTTACCATGGAAGACTCCTCAGAAATTTGGGTCTTAAGGAAATATATTATGACCAGAGGCTCAAGTAAATGTAATAGTATTATAAATGATATATAATGGGAAGTGTTTTAGGTGTATTTTTGAAATAGGAGAATGATTTGTATTGAATGGAAATGAGCAACTTTAAAATGTTAATATATGGAAAAAAAAATTGAAAATAATTTTGGTAAGGGGTAAGAATTGAACTGCATGATATTTAGGTGGTAAAATTATGGTGATGCATATAGGTATAAATTTAAAACATAAAAATGATATTCTATATGGTATAGGTGTCAAATTTATTTATAAAATTTTCAGCCACATTATATAATTCATTTTAACACCAGTAAATATTTATTAAATATTTATCATGGTGATTATTTTATCTCTTAAAATATAATATGAATAATATTACCCAATTAATACACGATAAATCATAAATTTGGTTTCATTTAACCTAATTTAATTTATAAATGTGGGATAATTATCTATTAAATTAAAACATATAACGTGTTGAAAAATATTTTTTAAAAAAGTAGATTTGTAATCATTAAAGGTTCTATAAATTATTTATCATTTATTTATAATTAAATGACTGTTAATTAATTTTAATATATTTTTAAACATCATATTATATTCAAAATTCAAAAAAACCAATTTAATGTAAAAAAAATAAAATATTTTGAAAAGTATCATTCCTTCAAAAATAGTTGTTTTATCATGGTAACTAGTATTTATCTTAGTAACTTATTTTTATTGCAAAAAATGAAATTGATCTGGTTAAATTATATAAAAAATATGATTAAAAGTATTTAAATAATTTTATATTTTTTAATTTTAGAAATTCATGAAAATAAATTTACATTTATGTATGTGTAATTCATGATTTTTAAGAAACAAATATCTTATACTAAAAAAATAACCTCTGTATTATTATACCATTGTATATAGTTTTTATAAAGTGGTTTATTTAATTTATACCCTCCAATTTAATCGTTATAATACAATGGTAATTTTTAGTTGTTATATTAAGGTAACATAGTATTTAGTTCAATAGTGTATACACACCAAGACACTCACATGGTATATTATTATGGAAATGTATTAAATAAAAATCATAGATTATTACATCTCCACTCCCTCTATTGACAAGGATGTTATCCTCCCATATTCAACTGTTTCTTACAATTATTCTTTAACCTTGAATAGTTCCTTATCTTCTTTCATGTATGATATGTTCTTTGTCATTCTAATGATGATATTCTTCACCATTTATAATACATTTCATTCTCATTCCAATATGTGAAATAATTCCATGTGGAAATAGAATCCTATATAAAAGACACATAGGAATACTGATTCCTTATTTGTTAATCCTTGATTTAAATTTCCAATCTTATAATCTAGAAATATTCCCCTCTCTCAAGGATCTTTCTCCATGTTTAACTATATTATATTCATTACATGACTTTGTTAGTCAATACATTTAGAGGAATATTTATGGTCTCTTTGGGATAAGCATGCAAGACATAATGAAGGGAGATTATATCAATGGATACCCCTTGGTCTTCTAGGACCTTCCATGATCTCTCATTCATGTGATGATGATCCTGTAATGAATTGGTGAATCATTAGTTATCTATGTGTTGATTCTATTAATTGTTTAATGTAGGATATATTGATGGGAAAAATAATCTTATGGTCACAACATTGAGGCAGTAATTATATGAGGTTTTTTTATATAACATTTTTCTGAGATTTAAAATTACGTTAAGGATTGTTTCCATGCTTTTACTATTATAATTTGAGAAGTGGATATTACTGTATATTGAGTATCCCTAGGAATAATTTACTATATTTTTTTGTGTTCAAAAAAATAGTGTATCGTAATACAAGTAAGGTTGGAAGGACTTCATATGTTTTGTTGGCTTTCCGGGCTATATTATCCAAGAAATATAGTCTTTAGGTTCATAAAAATGGATTGATGGCACCTTTATGACTTTATATGTTGTAATATGAAGAAATATTGGTGAACGGTTCCTTCATATGGTCTTTCATTAAACTATGTTGGTTAGATGTCAGATTATCATGGGTTAGAATAGATAATGTCGACACATTAATAACTTTAGTATAATTTACCTTGATACTATATTCGTAAGGTAGCATAGTCAAAGAAACCAACTCCAAGTTACATTGTCCAACTTAATCTTAAGGTTAACATTGATTTTTTACAGGTCCACTAAATTCGGGTTCTGATCTCCCCATCCTATTCCCATGGATTAATAAAAACTAAAACAATGTATATCTCATGTCTATATATAATTTTTTTTAACAATTTTAATATTTTCAATGGATTTAACCATTTATGTTCATTTTTTATTATTATTATGTTGATTTCCTAAAAACTATCAAAATATATTGAGATTACTAAATTTACAAAAAACGAACAAAATGTCACCGGACCATACAGCTGAATATGTTGTTCAGAACACACTATTTATATAATATTTTTGATACCAAATTAAGATAAAAAAATTTAAAAATCCATAATTACGACATAAAATTTAATTACCCTATCTTATATAATCCTATGGCCTTTATTATTTTTAATAATTAAAGAATATGAAACCCCAATACATAAAAAATTATCTTTTTCATCTAATGAACATTTTGTGATGATACTCAAATTACATTATTTCATATCAAATCCTTTATGTATCCCATAAAAAACCCACATGATGCCCTTATGGATATATCATATGAATAAATCTTTATAAAAAACTACAAAAATTGGAACATTAGAGGGGTGAACTCAAACACTTAGTAAGGGTAGTGTATATTGAAATTTATCCAAGATTAAACTAGGCATGTATAATATGGGAAAAACAAAGTATAATAAAATAAATTATATAAATAATATCATGAAATAATAACATATCAATAGATGAAATAACAATATAAATAGTAATATGGTTAGTAATAACTAGTTTGTTAATGATAGAATGTATACTGTCTAACAACATAATCTTACCATCCTGGCCTCATGCAAAGCCTTCATATATAAATTAGAAAGACCTATACCAAATACCCAAGCTAGTTGGTCTCATGAGACATACTAATGCATTGAGGTGTGATATAATTTCTTTCCCCACCCTTTACTAAATAGTTCCATTGAATTCACCATATCAAATGAATGATTAATCAGTACAATACTTAATCAATATACAATCGAAATAAAAATTTGTTTAATAAAACATGTATATGAAATCTCAATATCTTCTATAGTAATTAAACAGATAAACCTGATCATAATGTATCCAGTGATAGAAATTGGATGATATTATTATATCATATCCCCAATAAAGCCTCGGAACTTTTCATTTTTTTGGAATAGATAATAAATAATATTATAAGGATATAGTAAATATTCATTGACATCAATAAGAAATATAATTTCTTTTGGTGATATTTATAAAAATGAAAAATGAAAAAAATAAGGAGAATAGAATTATATTGGAAAAATAATGGAAATTTTTAAATTATTCATAATATTGAATAATCGTTAAGATTGTGAGAAAATACAGTCAAGCGGTAAACATTTTAAAAAAATATTCTTTTGAAGAATGTGTAATAAAAGTAAAATGTGACCCATAAAAATATGGTAAAAGAGATTCCTTATAAACCGTTCTAAATAAATTCAAATATATTTAAAATTGAAGATAAATAATATATTAAATATAGATAATATAATTCATAAAAAAATATAAAAAACATGGACATGGAGGAAAAAGATTCCTGAATAAGAAAAATAGACAAGGCTAAATTCCGTATTAAGCCTTATTTTTTCTGATTTTTAAACTAAAGGAAACAAAAATTAAGATAATAAATGTAAAACCCCTTAATAAAAATATTATAAGAAAAGATATGTGTTTTGATATATATATATATATATTATAAAATTCTCCAAATGGAATATTTAGAAATAAAAAACTCTATATAAAAATGAGATTGTAAAATAAACCCCTACTATAGACTTTTGATTGGTCGGACACACTCTAATATCATTTTTCATAAATTTACACTTAATATAAATTTTATATCTGAAAAATATTATTATTTATCTTACTACATACTATTAATTTATCATCCATTATTTCCCATTTATTAACTATTTATTATATACATCAATATTTCAGTGTAAACTATTCCATTTTACATACATTTTTTGGTTCAATATTTTTATCTTGTTCTCCTTTTTTATTATTTAATCTCATATATGATATTAATAGTTATTTTATATATGTGTTTTATATTATAATTTTAACCCCATGTAAATTTCATTGAATTTATGGCTATGATTATCGTGGAGAACTAAGATGTTTCATTTTTTAAGTTTTGATTTTCAATAAATAATATTATTTATTAAAAAATATAAATATATATATTTACATTATTGAATTTTGAAAAAATAATAAATTAATATTTATTAAATAAAATTAACCTTACATGAAATTCCCTAATCATTCATTACATAATCATTATAACCATATTCAAATAGGTGGGAATACTAACTTAAATAATAATCGTTATAACTGTTGAATGAGTGAAAACTTGGTATTATGTAATGGTATAATTACATTTAAACAATATTAATTATGATATAAAGGTTATATTTATTCATTAAATTTATTTCTAGAACCCTTCATATAATATAGAGATGAAAATTGAATTATGTCATCTATGGGGGTGGTGGTTTGCATGTACACACGAGTCACATTTTTATTTTTTCAATAGATGAGTGGTAAAGAATGTAGATAATGATTTATACTTATATAATCATAATTATTTAATATGAATCATATTTATTAAATAAATAAATATTTATAACCATCCATTTGAGGTGGTTGTTAAACATATATCATGCCATTCATGGAGGTAGTCCTCCACACGTATGCATGAATGATGTTTTAATTTTTTGGATGTAAAGGTGGTAGGCGATAGATGTTCCATCAATATTATATTATTATACTAAACCAATTATACTTATTTTATTATTATAAATTTATTATATAATATTTTAATGCAGTGGAAGAATAAATAACCTTTATTGAACTTGGTTAAGAAGATTTTATCTTACATTGGTATTTTCCTTTGGATCTCACTTTTAGCCTTCTTAGGTTGGTCTTTTGGTAAAACCGAAATATCAAGGTAATTGATAATGATTTTGGAAAACTATTTTAGAATATATTGGTTGAAATATTGTTCTAAATGTTTGTAGATATGTGACAGTGTTAGGTCCTCCTTGTATAAGTGAGAGGAGTGAAACCCTTGTAAATACACTTAACATTTAAATATTATAAAATCATGTTCATGGGAAAGTGGATCCAAGGAAACTAAATTTAAATGATAATAGGAGTAAGGGAATAAATAAAATGACAAAAACAATTTATATATTTTTATTTCATATATTGGTGATCTCATTTCATAGTTAATCATTTTTATCTTGTTTAAACATTAAAAGGTTAAATTTTTTTATCAATGTAACATAATTTTAGGACTACAAATATATTAGACAGTGTTAAATAATTTAAACAAATTTATTCCAAATGTGGAATAAAATTTAAAATATTTGTTTTCAGGATATTGTAAAAATTATATTTAATATAAATAAAAAATGTAGTGAATTTTATTTTAGAAAAAATGCATTTTAATCATAAAAATGGTTTTACATTTTGGTCATGTGTAGGATTGATTCTATGTAATTTTTTGGATTATTAATAATAATGTGATTAATTTGAATTTTAATCCAATAAAACCCAAATTTATTCTTTTAAATTCAAAATTATAGAAATTAATGAAAACATCTATTATTAATATAAAACATCACTTAGGGTCTAAAATATACAAAATTAGATTATAAATGCCCAATGATATTTTTAAATGCATAATTTTAATCCATAAATTCAAATTGGGTATTATAAAAGATTTCATAAACTTTTAAAATTTTCAAATATAATGATAGTGTCTTTAATGTTACGATATTTAGACAAATAGTATTATTTCACTATTGATCAAAAATCAACATTTTCGAATAATCCTAAAAAATTAACTTATGAAAATATTAATATTTTTTAAAAGGTTGGGGCCGAAGCATAATTTATTATTAAATCAAATCAAAGAACTCTTTAACTAGGTAGAGGGAGACCCATTACATAGCCTGAAGGCATAGTGGTCATTTTGCCCATTACATGGCCTGTAGTCCCAATTTTTTAGCCCAAGGCCCATTCTGTGAATAATACTACTATAATACATGCCTGCTATAGTACCATACAACACCGGCCACTCCTATAGTACATTGTCTCCACTACAGCGACCTGTCGCCGCTATAGTGCATGTTGTTGCTATAATGCCATCTCTGCAACAGTACCCTATGCCAAATGGGTTTTGAACCCCCATTTCTCATGTAGGATTACAGGGTGGATACCACTAAGCCAAACACCAACTACATGAAAATATTGACATGATGAATATAGATATTATTTTAATATTATCAAAATCAAATTATAAAATTATTATATTTGTCTATTAAATAAATCATATATAATATGAAATAAAAATATTTTTAGCCAAAATTTATTTTTTAGAAAAGAATAATTAAGTAAACATTCATTTTATTTTAAAAATAATTCTATGAATGTTATAAATATATTTTACCAATAATCACTACAATTTTATCAATTATTTTTATAGATATCATTTTTTCAAAATTATTTAATTTATCAAAAATATGAAATTCATCATAATAGTATCTCCATAATTAAATATATTTTTACAATTAAAATAGATCCCTGTTCATTTTAAAAAAATTATTTTATTTTTTATTTAACTATCATTTTTTGTATTTAATTATATTTTTAAAGAAATTAATTTTTAGTTTATTTTGGTGTTATGTGTATCACGAATTATCATACATGCATGTTTTATTTAAATGAAAATCTTTACAAAAATATTTTGGTGTAACTATAATCCAACTAAATATGACTTAAAATTTACAAAAATATAGAAAATAGTATACATCTATGAGTGATTTTGTTATTTTCATTTTTTTTATTGTTTTATAAGATTAAGAAAAAAGTTCCCCAAAAATTCTCTCAACATGATGAAAAAATGGAAGGATTCACCTTATTACATTTAGAAATTGAATCATACCTACAGATGATGACAACATGGTGGGCCCTCATTCACCTAGATGGTCATCCTCTCAAATCTAACATGTAGAACCACTACTATCATTTTGATTCCCCATCTAATTCCAAAATTAAAGACTCATATTCATTTTATATATTCTTCTCCAAATGCTATCATGATGGACACCCACTCAATATGGAACATTCTAATCAATGCAATTATAGAGTACCAACATTCTTCCTATAAATTATCCAACCAATTCTATCATGGAGGGACCTCAATAATTAGAAATATATTTCACCAACTTATGTTATGGATGATCCCCACTCATAATTGATATTCCCCACCCTATTACATTATAATGGGATCCAACTCATCGCCAATATTTTTAAAAAAAAATCATCTTGTAGGTCCCCCACTCCTGATCGAAATTCTCTAATAGGGGAAAAGAAAAGTATATATGTCCCTACATATCAAAAAAAAGGTTATATATAAAAAGTCATCCTATAATCATGTATTCTCAAAATTATATAGGATCCTTGTAATACCATTGACATTCGAGATAATTTTATTATATTATGACATATCATATAATTTTTTCATCCCATTAAGGTGTGTTTTATGGGTAAATGGGTCTCAAAATTTTTATTTTGGAGGATGCAAGCTTGATGAACTACATGGTGTTGGAAACAAGGCACCAGGATATCCAACAGGGTCCATTCAGTGGTATTGGTAGTGGGACCTACAATTCGATAGATCCCACGGACCTCCTGGTGGTGCCACTAACTAGTCGATGGAGCGTAGATAATTCCATCATTAATGGTTTTTTTTCATTTGGAAAATATTTAATTAATATATTAACTCTCACCCTAATATGACCCTAATATGACAAGAACCTCTTATGGATCTCTCACGTGGTACTATAGGCTTTTTTTTCCTCCCCATATGGGTGCTTAAAGTCTATATAGATCTTTTAGAATCCATTATGTAATGATTTATCTTCTCTATGATTAATTGTCCATATTTATTAGGAATTTATCAGTGATCCAACTATGTTGTAAATATCTATGAATATTCATCATAATTTAATGTAGAATTAATGCTTGATTGATATATCAATGTTGGATTAAAATATTTGGTGACCTATCCTTGATCAAATGTAAATTTAACATTGGTGATGAATATCATTTGGTAAGTTGATGTGGATTCCATATCTTAGAATGATCTATTCCTTTAATCCCAATAATATAGAATCTGTTATGATGGATTGGGTCTTATGATAGTGAATGTTGGTGTGTGGGAATGATTTTGAGAACATTCCTTAATCCATCATAAAAATTGGCACCAGTGTGGTAAGGTGGGAATTCTTATCCACCATGGGCACTTTTATGTATTAGTTTGATATGTTCATGGGTATCTTATGAGATCATTTACTGTTATTAATTGTCTATTCCTTTATATATCACACCGTAAATCTAGTTATTTAATTGCCAAAGAATAATCGATATTCTATTATTATCCTTTTCTATTTTGTGCCTTAATTTTATATCATTTCAAAGTCATGGAATAATTGATATGATATATTACTCCATTTAATGACATTCCTTACATGTGGATTTGTGCACTGCTGGTTGGCCCTCTATTTCGGTGTTCATGTTGACATGTGGCCCAAATGAATTTAACTATCCCATCAGAGGGTGAGATTAGACTCATAGATTGAATCTTAAGAAACAAGATTAATAACACCATGATTTGAATGTGATTAGACCTTGGGGGAAGAATTCCATACACTATTGGAAAAGGGTCAATATGGTAAAATGATGTCTCGATGGGGAATTTAATTGTGTATGTGTAGAGTTTCATTAATTTTTGTGTGAAAAAATTTCATTGTAAGAGGGTTTATATGTCTGTATGATGTGGTGATAGGTAACATATTTGAATATGTGTAGATTCCCTGTGATTTATGTGTTCCATTCATGCGTATTATTAGAGGAAAGTATATTTCCATGAGTCAGATGTGTAAGTTTTCCATTAAGGTGGGCATGGAGTTGTTTGTTAAAGACATAACATGTATTTATCTAAAATGTATATATATTTAAAAAAAATATTAATTTTTTCATTTGATGACCACCATTTACATTCTTTTGGCATGAAAAAAAAACAATATATGTTTGATGTTTGTAGAATCCTAGTTAGTGCATGGTCTCACAGTATATGATTTGTTGTATGTTGTAATTAACATTTATCTTTACATCATGAGATAAACAAATTTGTGTGTGTGTGTGTAAATGTGTTAAGAACGCATTGGTGATATCCTATTGGGTTTATACTCACACCATGTATAAGAATATTAGTGCACATGCAGACATTATGATTAGGGATCCACATAAGGGAAATGGAAAAGAGGTAGGTTATTGAATAGTTTGGAGTTAGGATATATACACAGTAATATGATAGACACTAGATAACTACGAACATATCTTTTATTTACATATTTCTTATTATATTACATATGCTTATTGACCTACCACAGTGGGGTAATTTTGGTTTAATATTTTTTGAACTAATGTGAAATTTTCTTTAACATCATGACTATGTTATTTTCCACTACATTGTTTTGTTAAATTATACATATATTGTAATATTCTAGTGTATATCTATGATTTCCAATGATTGAGTCTCTCTACTGTATCTCTATACCTAAATTGATAGTCCAAAACCTCTTGTATATGGGGAGGTTTGAATGAGGTAATGTGGAATTTAGGATTAGATCAAGTGATTCATATCGGGGTGTTACTATCCCTTATTGATAAGAATATTCCCTATAAAAATATAGTTGAAATGAAAAATATGATAAAAAATATGACTATCCAAGGCTAATAGTACTGTTCAAATTTTAATGGATTGGTTTCCATGATGATAACAATCTTGATGGTGTCTTGTTCACCAATTGTTCTAATAAAAATAAATATCAATTAAAGGGACATTGCAGAAAAATTTCTTTAACATAAATATATCTTTACAGATAAATAATCCATAGAGGATGATATGTAATACCCAGGAGTTCCCTGTTTCAATAAAAGGGATATAAATCTTATATATTTTAATCCTCCAAATATTTTCTATATTTTTTTTGTTGTTAAATATTGTTTTTTATATTTCAAACCTTCAGTATTATTCATTATAATTCATGATAAAAAACATAATTACACATTAAATTGTTAAAATTATTTCCTCAGTCATTTACATTACATATATTATATGTGTCGTAACCACCCAGCTTTACTCCCAGACTCATGTTTGGAAAAACAAATTCTATCGTTACATAACTTTCATATACCACATTCACACATATTCATATTTTACATTCACTCTCAATATATTATATTCATCCACATCCACTTTAACACACATTTATCATCACGCCTTCATGGTTATTATATATCTTTTTCCCTGAATTGTATTAGAAAAAAGGGGGAGATGAGTTGGGGTTTCAATAAGGATTGGATTTTCATTTATTTTTGAATTTTGAATTTTTTTTGTTGGTATGGTTATCTGATCGAATCCAAGATATAGGCATTGAGGCAAAGGTGGTGTCCAAAGTTCTTTTTATCCAAATTAACTTTAACTCTATATTAGTGATCTTTAAAATACAGTAAAAGATATCTAATATGATGGATATTATTATTAATAATCCTTTCATTCATTGATATCATTTAAAGAATCATACACTCAATATCATCAACGTTCAATCCATCGATTATGGAAAAATAAAGAGACATGTATTACTATTATATTACTAATACATGCTTTCCATGAAAAGAGTTTAATTCTATATAAAATATGACTAGGAGAAAACAATTATTAACAATATATAACAATATAATTTCAATATTAATATAATGAATTTTTAGAAAAATATGTGCAATAAAATTATATTCTTTACATGGTTTGTTAAAATTTACCAACAAAATAATTCAACTTATGGGATGATGGGTGTCATGGATATAAAAGATATAAATGAAACAACTAAATTAATCGATCCCAAAATAAAGGATGTGACTGATAAATTTATTAATCAATGTTTGAAAATAAGTTTATTTCAAAAGGAATAAATAGGATTAAAAGAAGTCAAATAAACAACGCAGCCAATTATGGAATCTCATAAAAATTCTTCAATTAATAAAAAGATAATATTTTTTAAAAAATAAGAGAAAATAATTTTAAATAAAATTTGGAAAATTAGACATATATGTGAATGTAAAAAATATAGATGAATTGTCAAAATTATATTTAAGGAATTGTTTTTAATATTTATAAAATATAACCATCATTTTATAAAAGGAAATTAATAAAGAATATATGACACTAAAATGGATCTACTTTTTTTAAAAGCATATAATCATTATATAATATAAAATTATATTATAAAATATATAATTAAAATTAAAAATATTATTTTTAAAAATAATATTATCCAATTTAAAACGTCAAAAATCATAAACAAGAATATTAATATAACAGTGAAAAAAAATCAAAATATTTAAAATCCTTTTTAATATACACATTATTCCAATTATATTTTTCTATATAACCTACATTTTAAAAATAATAAATCTTATAAAATGTTTTATTAAATGTAACAAAATAACATTTCTTAAATAGTGTAACTAATTTGTAAACATGTTGAAAAACTAATGTTAATGATTTTAAAATTAATTTTTCCATAACAATAGATTTTTATTTTCTAAAAAATATAGGCAATGTTAGTGACCTCATATCAATTATAAATAACAATATTTACTAAGGAACATAAATTTTAACATATTTTAATTTTTGAACAAAAGATCCAATTTAGTTTTAACAAAATGTAATATATAAAAAGAAAAATTCTATTCTTTGTTTACAATGATCTATTTCGGAAAAAAAATTAATATAAAATAATAAATTAAAACTAGTAATGTAGATGACACAAAAATTGGCATGATTTCAACAGAACCTCTTTCAGATTATATAGAAAAATAGTTATTAAATAAAATTTTTTATAAATCTATTTTTCATAAATTTTATATATTATGAACCCATGTAACCATATGAACATATAATAAAAAATAATTTTATATTTCAATACCCCAGTTAGATAATAAATAAAAATAATAATTAGTTCCTTAAGACTTATTTGGTTAATGGAAAATAGTGGAGTCAAATATTACAAAATAAAAAATAAAAAGACATGAATAATTATTAATAATTTGAAACCAACTATGTTTTTAAAATATATTAAAAATATTAATAATATTAATATTAAAAATATGGAAATATTATATAACGATTTAATACCTTAAAAATTGAAAATTATGAGAATCAGCAATTAAATAATATGAAGAATGCATAAAAAGTATGTAATTATTAAATATTTATATTATTTAAAGTGATTTTATCTAATACTTCATATAGCTTATGTTATATTTCGAATATTAATAAATTCATTAAATATCAATATTTGAGAATTTTATAGGGAATACATATAGTAAATTATAATTATATAATCAAAAAAATAAAAAATAGATCAATTACTTATAAAAGGATTTAATTGTCACCATAAATAGTTATGGTATACTTATACCATAAATATAATAGACAATAAAATATTTAATTCCATCAAATTTAAAACAAAAAGGGTCTATAAATTAATTCAATTATTTAATTAAATTCTCTCTTTAATTTGGGTTGTTCAAAAAATATTCTTAGGAAATAAAAAAAATGTTAACAATATAGATAATATGATTGAAAAAAATATAAATTATCTATAGAGAAAATTTTTAAAATGGTAAAAACAGATAATTTTAACCAATATTTTTTAATGGAACAATAAAAATATTTGAAAGAAAATGTCTTGTAAATATCACCAAAATTATTTTCTAGAAGTATTTTCAATAATGTTGATAAACATATATATGATTTAAATAGTTACAAATTATAAAAATTAAATTATTGAATGACTTTGAACATTATAAATGATTATCTATTTATATGTTTTGAATATGGATCCTCAAATTATTCTAGTTGATGGATAAGATAGATACTGAGAAATATAATGTTCTCTATGCACCAGTTGCTTCACATCTCCTCCTACATTCTTCTTCAAATGATCCACCTTTGGTGTGTGTATAACTATATAGTTATGTTAGAGAAAATCACATTTCTCTAGTTCTATTTCGAGTTACAAGAACCCACGTCTATATGGATCGGGTTGTAGCTTCCTTTTCCTTACAATAGTCACTTATAATGGAATCTGGACCTATTCATGCTAGCCTACCATGCATTCCTACCATTTTTTTGGCTCATCAGTGTGAATATTGGGTGGTAGGATGATCAGATATTTATTTTTCAGTAATATAGTTGAGAGATAGTATAGAGTTCCATAACATTTCTGCAGTGGAAACCTATGAGTATGATAACCTACATCTTGATTTATTTATATGAATTTTTGGATCATGGGGACTCTAGAAACAACCAGTAATGTCGTACATCTCTATATCATATTGCTGAATCCATTTTTTCTATAGTGAAGGATTAGTTAGGTATTGTTCTAGAGAGGATTTTCATTATATTTCTTAGTGTTTCTTGCTTTTATAGTAGTATTGAGACTCTATTTTTAGGAAGGAATATCCCTTAACAATAGTTTGGGTTAGAGTACCAGGTCTCCCACTTTCATTCCCAAATCAGGATATGTTACAATCTATAGAAAATTATTGGGGGATTTTTTTGTTCTAGTGATGATAACTAAATCTTATGTCTATATCTCCACCTCGCATCTATTTTTAATTGGATTAAGAAGTTTACATCATGTCTTAGGATCTTATCATGTGTTACAGGGAAATAAACTAGTTGAAAATAGTATTTTTTTTAGGTGTTTCCACATTATTGCATTCATTTCTATCGATAGGGTAATTTAATAGACATATACCAATGTCAGATTCCCCCTTTATAATCATTAAATGTCATGGTGGAAGTAGTTAATGGTCATCCGTTTATTTTATTCGGGACAATCAAGGTGCTGGATCTGGAGGTAGGATCATTGTAGCTAGAACCAAAATCATCTTTAGTGGATTACCTAGATTCCAATCACACGATTACCAACAAGACAATCATTTCAAATTTACAGGTTATTCCACACACATCATATTTTTTCCCATATTATTTAGTCATTGTCCTAGGATAAGATCAAATCACATCATCGAATCCCTATCATATCCTATTGACTCCTATCTTGAATTCATATACTGATGTGTAATTTTTGAAAGATATTTATCATAGGTTGATCATGATTCAGTATACTTAGTTTAAAAAACAAGATCCTAGATTTTGGGTTCTAGTTTCACCACTATCATGTTATGGGAATTAAGGGCCCTTTAAATGGTGGATAGTCTGACCCCCCACCATTTACAGTAGTGGCTTCCCAGTTCAAGGGGTGAAGAGAGGGATCTATGTGTGTCTAAGACTTCTTCTAGGATGATTCTATGATATTCCAAGGTATTAGCCTCATGGAGTTTTGGAATGATATTCAAATTACATCATAATGTTATTATAACAAGAGAATAACATGGATACCTCAGCTATTATTGGTTCCAGGGAGGAAGAAGTGATAAATCACTATTCAACTCTATTGAATTGAGATCATATTAATTGAAATAGATCCTAATAATATCTCATCATTATCTTTGGGGATAGGTAATGAACAATTTCATTCTATAAGTCCATCATCCCTTTTTCTAAATTATTTCTATAATGACGTTGAATTCTAGAGGACTGGGTGTGCGGGCTAAAAGTGCCTTCATTTATAATGAATCACCTGAACAATAGGTATCCTTTATTTACATTCATGATCATAATCAATGAATTAATAAAATATATTGTATTTTAAACTATACGTGTTTTTCTAAATCATGATTGTAATAGAATAAAACCCATTTATTTGTATTTTCGTGAATTCCATCATTACAGTGGACATTATGGATTCCTAAGTGCAACACATTTATATAAATATGAACTTAGAGGGATGGTAATTTCTATTTACATTAATTTATTCAAATGCGATGTTGAAGATAGAAATATGATATAGTATAACCATTATAACTTTCAACTAGTGTTTCTTTTTTGGTTTGTGGGTGGTGATTTCCAGAATATAGTAGACGATTATAAAGAAAAAAATAAAAGTAGTTTAATCTAGCTAATCCAGGAAGGAATTCAAAGATAACATGCATTAAAATAGTCTAATGTACTTAGGTTTAATTCAAAATATATTTTCCTAGTTTAACAACCACAAAATGAGATGTGCTATATATATAATTCAGTATCGTTTTCTATCCAATATTCTAGATATGGATTCCTTCCCTCAGACCTCTTTCAGCCATATCACTCTCGTTGCTATCAGACCATTCACCACTATAGGTTAATATAAACAAGGAATAAAAAATATCATATATTTTAACATATAAAATAAACTAGTTGATAATGGTACATTTTCTACAAATGGTTAAAAATTCCTAGAAGCAACCTATAATTGGAAATCAATGGGTCTAGTTGATGCTTCATCTCGAGTGTGTAAGGAGTTTACTATTGGAGATGATTTATAGTCAATCCACCAATGAAACAAGTTTTTAAGGTATCTAAAATGTAATCAAAATACATTAAAAGAGTCTTCTATAGACATATAATGAAAAAACTTATATCATATAAAATGAAAAATAAAGCGAGTTGGTAGAAAAGATGCTAAAGATTAAGAGGGTTTGCACTGAGTGATCAAGGGAATAGTGTATAAGAGAGTGGAATGAAACACAAACTACTTTTAGGCCTGTATAAAGGAAATTATTGTTTCCAAGATAATTTTCCTAAAATAAAATATGGGTTTTATATGAGACATATCAAGGTGGCATAAAATCTAGCTCTAGAACACTTTTAGGGTCTATTGGTAGGATAAGGGAGGTTCAATGGAAGAAAGATTGATGAGTCAAAAATAAAAGAGTGACTTATTATTTTAAATCCTATGTTGGTGGAGGATTAGAGTGACGATGAGTATGAATTCATAAAATGAAATTGGGATATTAAAGAGATAATTTTTAGCATTAAACTGGATAGATTGTGTATCCTTGATCGATTCACGGGTTCATTATTCATAGATAAGTGGGATATTATTAAAGATTTTGTTAGGGAAGAGGTGTGTAACTTTTTTAATCTAGTGTCCCTTCTAACGGTGGTTTATCCATAAATATTGGTTATTGTTCTAATTCATCAATAACCCACTAATATCAATCAGTACTACATGATTTGTCTATATAACTATTTTTATAAGATACTTTCTATCCTTATAAATAGAAGAATCGATTGTGTTATTCTAAGAATTTTTATAGAGGAGAATAATGGGATTCTACAAGTGAGGAGTATTCATGGAGTAGAAGGGATTATTTATAGTATGATATAAAATATTAATATGAATTCCCTTGGTTACAAAAAAATCATGAATGTTTATATGGAAAACGAATAACATAGACTTGAGTGGAGTTTGATTCTCTAATTTATGATGAATTTTGGATTCAAGTAATGGGGTTTTTACCAATTATTTAGGTGTTCCTCCTCACTAGGGATCTCCATATACATCATGGGGAAGGGTTTAAAATTTCTAAATTCCATTTTCTATTAATGCATGGTGATCATATATAACCAATCCTATTTATTTTGATTAAGGAGACACTCACAATGAATATTAAATCTGGATTGGAGGAGGGGTCCATTCTTCCTTATAAGAGCGTGTATATAGAATGTATTATACCTCATCTAATGTTTGATGATGATATTTTATTTTCATTAATGGTAGGAAATGATCCATTATAAAGATGAATAAAATCATGGAGTCTTATGGTAATCAAAGCAGCTAAAGGATCAATAAAGGGAAGAGTAATGATTATATCTCAAACACATGCTTGGATCAGAATAGGAGAATTATTCAAAATTGGTTGGGTATTCAAATACATCTTCTTTTGAGAGAGTATATATGTGCACCCTTTTTGAATGGTAGAATAAAGAATTCCCTTTTCAAAGGTATCCATAATAGGATATCAGTGAATATTTGAAGCTGGAAAAATAAAATTCATTTGTTTAGAGGTAAGATCGTATTACTGAATAGTGTTATTACCTCCTTCCCTATACTTGTTTTTCAATAATTAAAATACAAATCATTACCAGTGAATATATCAAAAAATCCATGACATGATTCATATGGGAAGAAAAATTGAATGGATGATTCCACATGGAATCATTGAAGAGGATGGAAAAGATGATTGCTGAAGGAGGAATTAACCTACGTAATGTTTTGGGTGATATGAAATCCATGTAGGAAAAACTATCATGGGTGATTTTCTAAAGAAACATGATATATGAAAGATATATTAAAAATATGTATAGTGAATATTGGATGAGTTGGATGTTACTTCTTGGAGACCATCATGCCTTACAAAGAGTATGATCCATCATTTATAGAATGTGTATGATAAGGTTCAGTGGGTGATGGGCCAAAGAGATATTAACTATTGGATAAATAATTAGTCTAAAAAATATATTTACATTATGGTATCTCTATTTTTTCATATTTCATTTATGTAATAATTTTTTTTCTTTGATTCTATCAACACAACTCTCAATCAACACCATGGTCTCACATTTTAAAATACCAGTCATATTGGGGATCCCAACAAATGTGTTTTTGTTTATTATTCATCTATTCATTTCAATAGTTGGAATTTTCATGATATGGTTTATATAAGTAGTGGAAACTATAAGGGGAACTGAATACTTAGTGAAAATATATCCCATTAAATACTAACATCTTATTATGGTGTTTTAGGAATAAATCCTTTCTTAATGATGAAAACATGTAAAAGAAGGGGGTCCTATTAGATTCCTTCTCCCGATGTCGTCTTTCTCTGAGTCACGAATCAGCTTGGAATTATTCAGATGGGATTGGGTTCTTGGTATTTAGTGTCTTCTCAGTAACTACAAGTGAGTTTTTGGGAACTATGATTCTATTTCAAAGTTCATGGTGTCCTTTTTTCATAGAAATGGATAAAATAGTTACTAAAACATAAAATCCATTTGAGGCAATTTTTTATCTACGATTTTATAAACCGCCATTAATTTATTCATTAATGATTTAGCTGTATTTTTTAATAAACAAATTCTAAAATATTTTCCCCAAAACCAATTCTCCACCCCTAAGACAGCCCTTCTCCCCCTTCTCACCGTAAGACCCCCCCCCCCCGGCGACCCTTGAATCCCTAGCCCCTCGCCGCCTCCCCATTGAAGTGGATGATCATGAATATGTGAATCTATTATATAGTAGAAAATTTATTTTTGTAGTGATGATTGGAAGCTCATATATTACTCAGATATTATTATTGAATGGATATATTTTCCACTCAAATACCATAGACAATTTAATCATCAAATCATTTGTTGGTATTTTTGTAGTAATTTTATACAAACTGCATTAAATCCCCAATAATTGGCCAACTGAGTATAATACCCAAAATGCATGTATTATAATTATAAATACACAATGTGCACATCAATATTGAACCATTTGATTTGATGGATATTATCATATTTAATAAAATGGTTATGTTAACCTGAAATTTTATTTAGAACCCCATGATAATATATATTATCATAATTAGGGATGGATAAGTACATTTTTTCTCATTTCATTCTTATATAACTAGTATAAGGTGCGTTATAGATGAATAGTTATAATTGAATTATTTTTATAACATATTAAAAAATATTCTCTATTATTTATGCATATATTAAATATAGTGGCCCCCTATACATGTATTTCACTCTTGTATCTTATTTCCCCTCATAAATATTCACTACCCAACATCTAAGTTATGCCACAACCACACATACCTATAACTACCAAACCCCCAAAATCATGCCTCTACTTCACACCCAATACATGCTTCCACCTCTTTGACTCAAGCTTCTATGTATTCCCTCCTTTCCATAACCAATTTACCATATCATTCTCCCTGAATCCATTCATCGTCCTCCACATCCGACACTTTACCATGATCCTAACATATATTTCCCTTACTCAATGATTCCTCCATTTGTATCCTTTATCACACATGCATATCATCAAAAATATAATAATACTCTCTTTTTTCCACCTAATTCTTATTTCCTTTTTATGCATCTATTCATCCATGAAATCTATGATCTACCTAGAAACCCTATAATATTCCACATAGGTAGGTTATCTAGGTTGGTTTGTGACAAATTGTTATCAAAGGAATTCATGCCTATTATTGGAAATTTTTATATAGTTTGGGATGTTTGGGTAGACATGATATAGTATTTTTGAGACATAATAGGTATATTATTAGAAATATCTTGGCCAGATATCATTTTAATGTTCCTTATGTTACCATGGCCTATTGGGAAGAACTGTCTTTGTGGATTTTTTTTGATCTAATACTAATGTTTTTTAAATCATTTACATATTTATATATATTTTCAAATATTATATATGAATCTATTTCTTTATTAATTAATATTTATGTGATTTAATATTATTAAATATTGTGTAGGCACATTGTGATATACATGGATGAAAGTTGGATCACATTACTGAGGAACACAACTCAGTATGTTAAGGGTTTGGAGGAGTTTTTAGATTTATGAAATTTTAAAATGATCTATTAAAGGGAGAATAATATGTCAATTTAATAAATATAAATTTATAATATGGTTGAAGAGAGATTAATTTTATGATCATTTAATAATAAACCAATTCCCTAGTTAATATTTGTGTTGGATTCGGCATGAAGAATGGAAATTTACAGAAAGGTTGAGCGATGATGTCAATCCATAGAATGAGCTCCCAACTTCATTGAAAATGAGAAATAAAATAAAATAAAACCTTATAAATGATGTATTTGGAACTGCAATACACCACCATCAACATCAAAACATATTAGAACTATCAGATGAGGGAGCTACCAATAGCAATGTGACAGGTGATGTTTTTTAGAATTTAAGACAACCAAATGATGATTGTAACATAACAGTGGATCCTCTACTTGATTATGTAAAGACTAAGGCTAGAGAAAATTTAAATAATGAAAATATGGTTCATGATTTAGTTAAAGATGGAAATTAATGGTCGTATAGTGGATGTTTGAAATATTCAAAACATTATTTTCTACTAAAGTTGTTCCATATCAAATGTTTATGTGGAATTACAAATAAGAAAATGTCCATGATATTGGAATTGTTTTCTGATGCATTTCCTTAAGAAAACATCCCATAGTATTTATATGATATAAAAAAAGTTGTTAACGGGCTTGGTTTTAATTATACAAAAACACATGTATGTCCAAATGATTGTATGCTTTATTGGTGAGATGATTCAAGTAGATGAGATTACAAAAAATGTCCCTCTTCTAGATGGAAGTCAATGGGATATGTTGAAAGTATCATTATACATACTACCATGAAGAATAAGAAAAGGAACACACCTACAAAGCTTTTGTATTACTTTCCTTTAAATCCTCAATTGCAATTATTATTCCTGTCATCGAAAACTACAGAACACATGAAGTTGAATTCTGTATATAATAACAATGATGAGTTAATGCGACATCCATGAGAATTCAAAATCATGGAATACATATGATATATTACATCCAGATATCCCAACTGATTCTAGGAATGTCCGATTAGGATTGGCTGCTGATGGATTCAACACATTGGGGACTTTCAGTACTAGTTATTGAATTTGGCGAGTTGGTTTGGTCCCTTACAATCTGTCTCCATGGATGTGTATGCAAAAATATATTTTATCATTTAGATGATTATTCCTAGAAAATAAATGCCCAGATATGATATTGATGTATACTTGGAAACTTTAATTTAATAATTACTAGAGTTATGAAGCAATGGTGTTGATACATTTAATTCTTCTTCTAAAACAATGTTCAAAATGTATACTAATTTAATGTGGACCATTACTGACTTCCTTGGGCTTGAGAATTTATCTGTTTAGAACACTTACATGAGTTTGTCTTGTCCTGTTTGTAACACTTATTTTGAGTTCAAATAGCTACCTCCTAGTATAAAATGGTGCTTCTTGTTCCATCTATGATTTCTCGATGCACCTCATAGATTTCGGCTGAACAGATCAAATATTAACAGTTTTGATGATCATAGACCACCTCCAAAGTTGTTTACTAGTTTTGACATATTTACACAACATGGAAAATTTGAAACAAAATTTGGTTTGTTTTATCATTTGAATGATAGCGGGAAATGGGTTTGATGTTCATCATCACATGAAATCAAAATGAAATAATAGAAGAAAAAAAGTATTTTCTTCAAACTTTTGTATTGAAAATTTAATTTGTTGTGGAATAATCTTGATGTGATTCATATTGAGAAGAATGTTTGTGACCATTTGATCTTTACATTTCTTAATAAGTATGGAATGTATAAGGATCTTCTCAATGCTCAGAAATATTTACATGTTATGAACATAAAACGTGATCTTCGGCCATATGATATTGAAAATAATGCTCTGGAAAAATTGTGGCAATGAAAATAGGGATAAAGATACATTCTTTCAAATTTTATAGCATGAAAAAGTTACTTATGAGTATTCAAGTAGCATCACGAGGTGTGATGAATTAATTAATTGTAAGTTACATAGATTTAAAATTCGTGATTCAAATATTTTTCTATAGTAGTTACTACCATTTACATTGCATAAATTATTTCCTAAAAATGTTTCTACTATTGTACTCCAATTCTGCACATTTTTCAGACAATTATGTAAGATATCTCTACATCCATTTGAGCTTCACCACATTTATGGGAGGTTGGTATTGACATTTTGTGCAATGAATATGATCTTTCATTTGCCTCTTTTTGCTGTCATGATGCATTTAACTGTGCATTTGGTTGAGAAAACTAAATTAACAGGCCACGTTCATTATCGATGTATGTATCCAATTGATATATACTTTATTTATATGTTTAACAGTTATGTAAACAATTATTTTAACTTAAGTAAATTCATAATTATGTTGGTTTATTTTATATCATAGATATCTTGGGCATTTGAAATCATACATGAGAAATAAAGCTCAAACAGAAGGCTATTTGGAGAAAGTGTGTCCTACCATTTTTTCAAGATACATGGATGTCATTGAGAAAATATTTAATAAAGTTGTACTTGTTGACAACACATCGACTCAATCTCAAATACCTAGGAAATGAAAAATATTTCTTTCTATTGGTCGATGAGTTGGGAGGACCTCAAATGGTACACTGATAGAAATGAAATTATTACTGGCACATTGTTATGTGCTACTGAATAGTGAATTGCAGACCTATTTATTGATGAGTTTAAGAAACAATCAAAGAGGTGAATGAGAGGATGAATATGAAATGAGAAAGATATAAGGAAATATTTTAACAAAGATCTTGTAGAATTGTTTTCAAAACTTGTGAGTTCATAATTATTGAAATAAATATGAATATTAGGTCGACACATATAATTTTTAATACTAATAAAGTAAATTTATTTTTTCAGATCATGAATATTGATACTCGAGCAGAGTTGTTATGAGATTTTGGTGTTTCTTTCTCGAGATCCTTTATAATATGTTAGAAATTTCAATGCTTACAACGTGAATGGATTTAGATTTCATATAGTTGATCAAGAAGAAGGTTTGAAAACACAGTATAGTGGTATATTTACATTTTTTGATGTGGGATAATATAAAATGTTGACTGATACTATTGAATTAAACTACCACATGCATTTTTTCATTTTTTTATTCAAATTCCATCGGTTCAATATTATCAGAGGTGTTAAAATAGATTCCTTGCAATTAACTTCTGCTAACTTCTCTTTCTTGATGGATGTTGGTTACCTTGAACTGAAAGATCCTTATATCCGATCATCACAAGAAAAAATGGTATATTATGTGAATGATTTTGTGGATGATTCATAGAGTGTAGTTGCTGATGTAAAACAAATAGATTTGTATGATGTGGGTGATGAAGTGGAATATTTGACCTCTGATAGTGAATCTCATCGACAAAAAGAATCAGAATTATTTTTCCACCATGATATTGAAAATATTAGTCTAGAAAGGATTAATTATGTTGATAAAGTAATGGAGCAGGAAAATAACAAGATTGAAGAAGAAAATGACTGTATGTACACTTCTGAATTCATTTAGCAACCACTAATTTCATTTGTGAAATCATTCATTACCAATGTTATGTATATTCAGTTTATTAGTACCGTATAACTATTATATATTTTAATTTTTTTCTGCATAAATTCTTTGAAATATTTTTTCTTGAATTTAAATTTATTTGATTAAATGACAGGAATTCCATACAAGAATTGATATAATGTTTCATCGACCACTACGATAGATGACGATACATCTATCTTTATATCTATGACATCTGAACCACCATCCACCTACCCCCTGTACCACGTCCTCCTACACCATCTCTCACACCATCTGTGATAATCCCTTCAATAGCTCATTCATCGTGTCCTGCTTCATGATCCTCACCCATGGGTGAGTGGGGTGCCACATCTAGTTCTTCGTGAGGATACTGGAGAGTGATTTTCATAGGTAAAATTTCTAGTATAAATAAATTTATTGCAATTTTTTATACTAACTATATGTTCATTAAAGATGTAAACAATTCAAACTTGGAAAAAAAATATAAAAAGTTCAGATATATGGATTCTGACTGGACAGAACATATTATTCCCATTTGATTCATATAGGGTCCCTACAAATGACACCGTAAGATTAGTTGTCCAGATTTTAGGCCAGCTGGCCGTAGAGAACGTTTCCCTTTTTATTTCATACAATGATTGAAGACATATTCCTAAAATATGGAAATTTTTTGTTATTTATTCCCAACTAAAGGTAATTTTAATTCATTATCGTGTAATAGAATATCTGGTTATTAATATTTTCAAAATGAGTTTCTTGTGTATATTTGTTTTTCCAATTTACGGTTGCTGATGTGATAGCACAAAAGTGAACATTGAAAAATCTTGGAAAAATTGTAAAGGATTTAAATTGATATTGTAAGGCAATGTCAATGATACTTCATTTACCTCCAAAAAAATGTATAATAAACTACCTGATGGGTACCCAAAGTGCAATGGAATGTTTTTGTTGACAGACATCGTGATGAGAGGCATATGGTATTTAAAGATATATTACTATAATAATATCATTGTACATTTATACATGTATATAAGGAGAATATGTCATTGAATACATTACTATTATATTGCATTTAATTTATTTCAGGATATTTCCAGAAAGAATGCATCATTCTCGGATAAGCCGGACATCCCTCACATTGTGGGGTCAAAGTGTTTTTTAGAAGTTGATTTACTCTAGTAATATTTTCATTAGACTAAATATTTATATGAAAAAATTATTTTTTTAATATATTAAATTGATTATTTAAGTTTTTTAATGCAGTCATAGAGTTTCAGGCATGAAGCACCTCGAACAAGAGTGTGGTTGAATGTTCACAAAAAAAATGATATAAGTTTTTTTAAGGAGCCTGCCAAAGAAGATGGGGTATGAACTCATTTTTCATTATAATAAATTATTATCAGTTTTTACTATGTTAATATATATTTTTTATAATATTAATGTTATTTAAGTTATAGATAAAAATTAAAGAAATATGTTATGACAATACTATATTGTCCTACTCATTCTGTCAGGATGACCTGGTTGCTAGAGTCTATAGGAAGGAGAATCTGGGTTGAGTGTGTGGGATGGGTTTGTGACCTATACCATCTGGGGTCTTTAGTAGGCCACCAGGGATTGCAGCTGCATCTAATTCTGGTTGTAGTCAGTCCATACACTAAGATACTTAGAGAGAGATTGTTTCTCTACAAAACACATTTCATGACTGGGTGGATCAGATATCTTCTTTGCTGAAAGAGTTTATTGATTTATATCCGAAGATGACTGGATATACCCCTAGTGGTATTGCATCAATAGGTGGTGATTTGGAAAATTACAGAAAATTTAAATCATTTAGTTTTCAAACTTTTATTCATTTTATGTTTAAATTTAAATGTACAACATTATTTATTTTTTAATATAATGTTCTTTTAGGTGGTATCAAGAAGTAGAGATGGACGTGGAGAGGGTGACTAGTTGTGTTCATAATCAGACCATTATTAGTTATTTTTGATGATGTGTTGGAAGAATATGGTAATAGTAGATTGTATATGTATCATGTGTGGAACATAGTTTCCACGAAAAAATTTCATTACCTTATATTTTCATGATTTATAATGTTTCTTATTATGTATTTTATTGATTTATGATGTTTCCTTTTATGCCTTGATTTCAGGAATATGGTATGCACTATATATGTCAATTCATCATTGTTGTGAATCATTTTATATGATTCATCTTTCGTAAATTTTGTATATTTGTTACCCATGGTTGAACGATCAAAAACATATCCTATAGTAACATTCATCAATATATTCATAGTTCTTGGAAAAGTTCCACTATAAAAATTGGTCTCTTGTATAGGAGGATAAGGATGAGATGTATGGGAACCATTATGTGAGAAATAAAAAAAACAAATTTATGTGAATGAGGAAGGCTCTCACCATTAGGGTATAACCAGGGTGATTATAATTTTCAGCAACTTTTATTATGGTAGATCCCGACATCATTACATATATTGATACATCAGGAATCAATCCACTTATAGTTTTAATATAATACCCTTATGCATATTATGATTTTTTCTATGGTAAGAGTCATTTTTTCATAACATAAGTTTATAGATAATGAACCACATGCTAATGATACTTATGTATATTTAAACTGATGTTTAAAAAGAAATGAACTTGTCTTGATGACAAACCTATGGATAGAAAACCAATGTGAATGAAGAAACCCAGTCACTAAGATAATGTAAGGGATTTTATATAGTTTTTTGGGTTGTTTTTGAGATATAAGATCTTGGAATCACTATATATCACCTTGAAAATAGGAATAAATCCACACATAGTTCTTATAATTTTGGGGAAAATATGATAACCTTGACATTGAATTGATAAATAATAGGGAATCCAAAATAAATAAAATGAGTGTAATATTACATACACATAATGAACATACCTTTGTATATTATCAAGTATTGGGTATGTTTAGTGAGAGTTTTGAGATGATTTTGAGGTTTGAGGTGTTGTTTTAGCCATTTGAATGCTACTAATTCTTGTGCAGTGACTTTTATGGATATGAAATAGTTTTTTTGTGTTCAGATTGATCTTATCTAAAATGGAATATACAAACCTGACTTTGGGATTACATGGTGTTGTGTGTGTTGTCCTAGTGGGTTTCCTCGGCACTATGAAAATCATGAAATTCCTATGGGTGGGCATGGAATATTGGTGGACAAACTCTCTAAAATCTATAAAAAAAGATCACCACTTTGTAGCCTTGGGTAGGGTAATAGTAATGTGGTTAGAAAATGGGAACTATGTCATGGATTATATACATGGAAGAATATAGAAGAACCACTATGCCTTAGACCACTCTCTGTTCTATGGTTTTTGGGAGGCCAAATTCTATTTTAAAAGGGGAAATAGAAAAAATGATAAGGAGGGTTCTAGATCACAATTTTACCAAACCCACCACATGAGTTTTGGAAATCAACCATGATTTGGTAGATTCCATTGTCATTCACTTATAAATAGTATTTTTATTACCCCCTTGTTTTTACTTTTAGAGTTTCCCTCAATTCTTTATTGACCCTTACTCATCCTCCCCTTCCCCAGTCCATTCCCATGGTATTCCAAACCACTTTGATCATATTGGATCATTTAAATTTTAGTTTTTTGATTCATGGTATCCCTACCCTTCCCCATTACTCCTTTATTATATTTCTATTATATTCATAATATCTTTATGGTGGTAATTCTACTCTTTTATGGGTGTTTTTTATGGAGTCTTATTATTTATTTCAATAAATTGTGATTCACTTGAGATATATGGTGGTTTATTCTTGGTTTGTTTTAATTTCTCCTTGAAGATTCAGTCATGGTTGGGGATCCCTCATCTTCCCTTATTTATATGTACATTTGTAAATATCATGCTTTTGTATTTGTTTAGTTAAATGGTTAATATATACAGATTAATGATAAAGAACAAGCTTAGTTGAATTTTAAGGGGAAGGTAGAAATCACATGATTTTTTCTTATTCTTCTTATTTATGCTTATATGGTCACACTTACTTGGTATTCTAATTATTTCATATTTCGAGATAGTGTGTTGTTTTTGGTTTTTATAAAACTTTCTATGTATGTTTTTATAACCTCACCACATATGAAAAAGACTAAGAATATATATTGAACTATTAAATTGGGTTCCCATGAAATATTGTTTTTTTTTGTAAATACCCTTCATAATAATTTACTAATTGTAATAAAAACCCTTATTGAAACTAAATTATGCATGGTGGTTGTGATGTGTAGTGGTTATGATGTGTGGTGGTGGTGATGTGCGCTGGTTGTGATTCGGGGTGGTAGTGATGTGTTTTAATTATGATGTGTCGTATGTTATATCAATTGGAATGGTTTTCTTTAGGGCATTGGTAATGGGCCTGCAGCATCAGCTGCTTTTTCTTAAATATCGCTTTAGCGGTGGGTTTTACTACCAAAATATAGATATAATATATTAAGAGGTGGTTTTAAACGCCGCTACAATTACGTTATTTTCCTATCCACTGTGGTAAAAACTACCGATATAGACAATAATTTATCAGTTGTTTTAACCACCGCTACACAGTTTCATATTCCTTTATTATTTCGCGGTGGTATTTATGGTTTTAGCAGTGGTTTTTCCAGGAGTAACTAATATTTTTTAGCATGGTTAGTTTTCTAGAAAAACCCACCACTATAACCATAATAACTGCTGTGAAATTAACCCACTATGACGATTACAATAAATTGCTGCTGAATCGAGGAAAGTGCCACCTATTTTATGCTGGCACACACTTTAGGATTGTTTTTTGGAAATTTTCGTAGAATCATATGGAGATAGTTTAAACCACCACTATTTCTAATCAAAACCACCGTGAAATAGTCATTTTCTTGTAGTGGGTTTTGAGGATAATGCACGTAAAATGAACATTTCTACAGTTTCTTGGGTCATTTGAGATGTAGGAAACCTTGTGAGAGAAATAATATGTTATTCAAATTAGCTAATTTGGGATTGAGTAAAATCTTTGTTGGTAGATATTTTATCCTTTCTCTTTGGTGAGGGATCCTAGGGTTCACATAGAAGAAGTATTCCTAGGGTATTCCTAAATGAAGCGAGAGAAAAAGTATCAATAAGGGTATGTGGGTTAGATAAAAACCTTCCATAATGGGAATGACACTCATTTATGAAAAATAAATCTTAGTTGGGGAAATGGGTTGAGGTGGCCTTGTGTGTGATGTCATATGCTTATTTATGGTTGGTTTTAAAACCTTTTATGGTCTAGTAAAATCTATTAGAACATATGAAATGGCAATGGTTAGTGGAATCATGATTGTTATACTATTCAACATTAATATTATGTATGTGGTATTTGATTGTAATGGGTATGTGGGTTTACTTAGTAGGAAGACTACCCCACCATGGTAATTTTATTAATTTATCAGGATGTGTGGGATGATCATTAATCAGGGTATTGAGAATGGCCACACATATTGGAAAGGTGATTTTGCAAATGATGCTTTGTCTAGTAATAGGGACACTAGAAAGAGGATCAATTTAGAAAAATTTAATGGATCCCCACCACAAATGATTACAATCTCATTATAAAGGGAGGCTCCCTTGGCCTCCACCAATTCCACCCCCATGATTTTGGTCCATTAAAAATATCCTTCAACACACATTTAATTTTCAAAATACTTATTATTTTCAACATAAAATTAATAAAAAATACGTTATTTATGAAAATAAATTGTTAATATATAAATTATTATAAAAATGACTATACTTTTCAATAATCAACTATGAATTTTTTTTAAATTAATATTTATTTGTTTTATATTTGTTCCTTTTAGTTATATGAATTATATTTATAAACCAACACATAGAAAGGTACATTACACCTTAAAAAGTATCCTTAAATATATTTTTATCAAAACATAATTGAACTACCCCATAATTTTTTTTATACTACAAATAATTACCCTATAAGTTGTTGTTTCAAATCATTTAATTAAATATAAAACAAATTATTTTTTAACAAACATTATTAAAAAAATCAATTCAGCACAAATGTCCATGAAAATTATCTTTATATATTTAGTTAAATTTTAATAATTAAAATATTCCTACTATGAAAAAAATGTCACAAAGTTAAACTATATATTTTATAACATTGATCAATATAGAATTTATAAATTTCAATAAAAATATTTCAAACATATTTAAATATAAATTTCTTGGATGGTTTAGAAAATATGAAATTTATATTATTAAAATAATAACATTTTATGATATATAAGGATATAAATAATACTCCCAAAAAATTCTTATCAAATCTAAGAATAATTAAATTTTAACAGATTTATTTTAAGAATTTATTCTGGATTTCAATTTCTAAAAGTATTGTAATTGTTTAAAATCATATGTTGATATGTGAGATTGTGTGTGTTTTTATGTGTTGTGGGTTCTTGTAATTATTTCACTCGGTTAAAAGGAAAAGGATCGGAAAATTCATCTCAAAACGATGTCAAAATAAGAGGATCCAAGATCTGTTGGTTATTGTGTGCCTCAAAAAAAAAATTATTGAACCCATCGTACATGTAGTGAATAATGTGACTTGAGTTTTATTTGTAGAAAGTTGTTTTTTAGTGTGTGTTTGATATTTTTTTAGTTTGGTATGTGTTAATGAAAATAATTATAGTTTTTTGGGAATGTAGATGAATTAGTTTTTAATTTAGTTTTACAAGTAGTTGTCTAACCCTGGATAAGCATCTCATTTTTTAGTTAAATGGTTATTTATATAACCTCTTAATATATATATATATATATCTCACTCTCTAATCAAATAAAACCTCAACCGGCCACCCTCACCTAGTTACATTAGTCAGAGTAGTAAAATACAACTATTATTGTATCCCCCACTATTTCCTAGACTTACTGATCATAAATATTTAATCACTCCTAAATGAACTCACCACCCTCCATCTTAGGGGATGTATATACAATTCAAGTGTATTATGTGGGAAACTCATTGAATAAGGGAAAATATATTCAAATATAAAGGAATAATGAGAGTATATTATTATCTAAGGGAATAAGTAAATTCCAAACAAATTGAGTATAATAGATTTTACTTTTAAAAGAATAATTCATTAATTGGGAGTGGAGGGTTTTTTCTTAGCTTGAACACTAAGGGACATTTGTGACATTACTAGAGTGATATTTCCAAATTTAATTGATGGAAAAAAAACAATCCAATAACATTCATCACATCATACTATCGATCAGTAGACATATTTTATTGAACATTCATTCTGTTGAATCAGAAGAATGATTTATGGATCCTTCAAGCACTTCCAAAATTCATCCCCCTTATGATAATTATATTTTTTCCTTCATCCTTAATTGATTATAGTAACATTGTAATCCCTTTAAAATTTAGTTCCTAAATACCACTTTCATTGATTGATTCTATGCATACAGATTGACAGTCTATATTATTCTATTGAAAATCTATAATATTTTCATATTTTTTTATTCCATGATCTTCTTCTTATTTATTCAATTGAAATTCATATGGATTCTTAGTAGCATTCTTTCTTAATTTGGGTAGACCAGGGAAATGATAATATATTTTAATTTATTCACTAGCTGCTCTGGGAAATTTAGAGTTTATTCCCATCTATATAATTTTTGAAATGGAAGTTAAAATTCTATTTATGTGTGCTTTTTGGTTGATAAATCATACACAAGTTCCCATGACTTTTACATGTATTACCCAACATAGATAACTCTCACACTTTCCATTTGAACAACACAAACACAAACGACTCATATGATGATTAATGAGATGTTGATCATGACTTTTTCGATTTTTTATCCTCAACAATTTTTCCAAAAAACATACTTAGTATTGAATTTGTCTAGATTATTATAAAATTTAATTAAAATAAAGATAAAAATTGTTGAAATCCTATTAAAAATTTATTCACACAATTAAAAAATCATTGTATATATTTTCAATTAATTTCAAAAATATTTAAAAAATGAAAAACATTGAATAAAATATTGTTTTTAATTTAATTCAATATTTCATATTATTCTTAGTTTTAATCTGTTTATTCTAAATTAAACGAAATCAAATTTAAAAAATCAATAACAATACTAAAATAATATTTAAAAATATTTGGTATGATCAATCCTCTAAGTATTAAATAAGAACTCATCATTGTGATCACTAAGGCCAGACATAATCTCAAGTAAATTTTTTAGTTTAAGTATTTTAAATATAATGGAATAAAATGGAATTAAAATCGTAATAAGTGGAAATTTTATTTATCCTTATTTCTTAATTTTTGTTATTCCCATTCTCAATTTCCCACATCTTTGATACAACCCAAACAACATTTCTATAAGTCTAATTCATCCCTTATTTATTAGGGTTCAATATTTCCCTCACTTAAATCTATTCATTTGAAACAATGAGGATATTATTGATTTTTTCCCAGCCATTTTTTAAATGAACTTATTCGATGTAAAATAAAATTTATTACCCAAAAATGCTATTAATAATTATCTTAATACTTCATATAACATCTAAATTTCCAATTTTACTCCAGATTCAAAGGAATTATATGATAATCTTCAAATTTGTATTCATAAGGTGTTATTTATCACAATAACAAAATAAGAATTTATAATAAAATAGTGATAAAAAGAACTCAAATATCTTATAGATTCAATAATTTTAAATCAGTGGTATTCATAAAAAATATAAAGTAATTTTTTATTATTCTCTATAACTTTTTAAAAAAATTTACTAGAAATAAATAAATTAACAATCATTAAAAAAATTGAGTGAATAATTAATTAAAAAATTTTAAAAATAAATCATAATATTCTTATAATGACCCCTAAATAGGTTTGAATTATTTACCGACGCTAATATAATATTTTTATATTAAAATACAGTAAAATAAAATAGTTTATATTGAATAAAAGGTGTAAAAGGATAAAAAATTCAGGTTATTTTTCATAGAAGTATGGAGTTAATCTCTTCCCCTGGTGTTCTATGGATAAACCAGATTTAGCCTCTTGTATTCTTTTCATTTCATATACTATAAATAAAATAAAATTAAACATGGTTATCATATTTAAAAGTTGTAAAAAATAGTTTCACCCTAATGGGTTCTATGTTTTTATATACCCAAGTGAGATGTTCCATTTATTTTCCCCAATATGATGCTGGGTTTGGTTTTTAGGATAAGAAACACCAACAATTTTTTTTCTATTATATATAAGTGGAAACAATTCATAGAGTACACCATTAATAGATTTTAATATTCTCTTAAACCAAATTATAAAATTGAAATGCATAATGGTTGGGAAGAGAAAAGGGCCACAATAATTGATTTTATATCCCCCCTAATGAATGATCAGTGTGGTTTTGAGGGGGTAGTTGATTCTTTATAGGAGACAGAACATCATAAACACATTCATCCACTTTTTGGATGTGTTTTTGTTCACATGGTAGACCTATTTTAATACATTATCCTACAAAATGATAAGTCTTTAGTTCTATTCCAGATTTCCTGGCTATCGATATATCCTCTTATTTAAATTTTAGCACTATTATCTTTCAATAGTGGGGCGTTGTTTTTTTTCTTCACTATCCTAGAAACAATTATTCTTGGTAAGACATAAATAATTAGTACATAGGAAGCTAAAGATCATTTCATGTAATAAAATATCTGCACAAATTTAATAAAAATTAAATTTATACTCTCTTTCAAGTAAAATCCACGAGTTATTGCTCTTTAAGTATAGCCTATATAATGATATTTACTGGAATGGATATTGGATCCATTAATTTCACTTCAAATCCCAAAATCTACATTTATTATTCTCGACAAAAATACTATAAAAGTTCAATAATTATTATTAGTGAAAATTTTTTAGATTTTTAATAAATTTTATAATATGTAAAAATAAATGAATTTAAGGATTTTTATTTCCCCATAAATGGTTCATCTAGTTTCATGAGGTTATTTTTAATTTCCCAGGGAAAAATTTCTAATGTGTATGAAAGTGAAAGTGTTTATTCCACATATATTATGTTTTTAACATCTCTTATTATAGGAACTATTCATCAGTATTATTGGGTGGGTTCATTCGTTAGGGGATGGGAGGATGGGGTTTAGTTATCTCTTCTATCTTGAATTTACCCTTGCATTCATTCACTGGTTGTATCTCTATAGGAACATTCATGTGTTGTTTCATAGAAAGGAAAAGTTATTCCTTCTTGGTTTTTCCTAGAATAACCCATGATTTTAAGGAATTTCTCTTTTAAAAAAATGTATCACTTTGATGACTTATGTTGCATCGAACACCGAGATTAAATGAACTCCATAATATAATTATTTTAAAATGTACATTATAACCTATACATTAAATTGTTAGGAATTAATAACATATAATACAATATGAAATATATAATTTTCAAAATAAATATTTTTTTATTAATTAATTACTTATGAATATTACTCTAATGTTTAGTAATGTAATTATTTTTCATCAAATATATATTTTATCTGAAAGAGATATTTTATGAATTTCGATGAGAAAATAGACATAGTAACTTTTTGACTCATTTATATATTTTTTTTAAAAAAATTTAGAATTATTTTATGATTCATAATTTAAAATTTTTCATAATATAATTTTTTATAATTTTTTAATGATTAATTATTAATTAAATAATAAAAAAATATTGATTTTTTTACTCTAATTTTCATTATATAGAAATTATTTTTACTATATTAAAATTATATCATACTAAATTAAGTATTTTTTTTGTTATTTAAAATTTAATAAATTACATTGAAACAATATTAATACCTTATTTTGTTACAAGTACATATTTTGGGTTTAAAACAAATTTTCCCAAAAAAACTCTTTTTCATTGTGTTTTGACAGATTAATTTTAAATGAATTTTTGAAACTTATGTGTTTTGAATTTTAAAAAATGGATTCCATATATTTAATAAGGTGGCCAAAATTCCATTATATGGTAATTTATTTATTCATAACAAATTTACCATAAAAAATATTTATCGTAGTATAGTTAAAATAATGTAGCGGGGTTAAAGTTATAAAGTCAAATCATAAAATACCAGAAAAATAAAATATTAAATTCATGGTTTATGTTTTTCTATAAATTAATTATCCTTTAAAATATTAATTTTCAATATAATTAATTTTAATTAATTCCACCCAAATTTCGTTGTCTTTAAATATAAAATAATCATTATTTAATCACTTAAAACCACCTCTCGTCACGTATAAATACTACTCCACAACACTCCCTTTCTCCAAAAAAGCCATATGAATCCATAAATATAAAAAAACTCTCTTACCCACTCTACTTATATCCATGTTCTTCTATTGTCACACAAATAACAATTCTAAGTTCCTTAAGTTGTCCTTCAAGGAGGTGATATTAAAGAGTCAACTTTGAGAAAAAAAAACTATCTTGATTATTTTTATTTTACTACCTCTTATAAGCCTCATTCAAACATAATTTAATTATAAATATTCTATCATGTATAAAATATAATTTTTTTAATGGAATATCTTATATTCATCCCTATTACTACCTCCACATCTTCAAGAAGACAAAACCACTATCCAAATATTGTAGTTAATCGTCTCAGTGGATAATGATTTTTTCCATTACCGCATTAAAGGATGGTAATAGAAGTATAATAATGGTCAAATAAAATTTAAATAGTAATATTATAACCTATTTACTATTATAGAACTAATATGTAGACATAAAATTAAATAAAACAAAAAAAGTCGTTATGGTTGGAATACTGCTAAATTAATCTAAACATTTATCATTGACATTTTATCAAATGCATTATCCTCATGTAAGAATGGAAAATAATATATGGGAATATTTAAACATATTGAAGTTAATTAATCCTATTTAATTTAAAATTTGGGTTTTTATTTCCATTTCATAAGAAAATCCAATATTACACACAAGTGAACCGACCTTGAAACCATGAAATAAACACACCTAAAACAATGAGAATAATTAAATATTATTAACGAACAGGTGGTAAGATGTTAAAAAATTATCATATAAGTTATTATAAATGTAAAAATTCTTATTTAATTAATTAATAAAATTCTTTAATTTTTTATATGGAGTGTTAGTGAATACATTACTAAAGGGATGTAGAAGATAAGTGTTTCCCATCTCACTCTACTTCTATGAGATATATACCTTATTAACTAATTATTTATATTTTGTGTTATATATACTTATATTTGAGATATAATTTCATAAATATAATTATATTAATGTAATTAATGGTTGTATTTGTTAGTTATTACTTTTATATGGATTATGATTTGACTAATTACAAAATTTTATGGGAATTCATATCCCAAATTCAAATTCTTGGGTTAAACATCTACATCCTTGATTATGTTCTCCTATGATTATTTTTGGAATGAGATTAGAATATATTGATTTATATTTCCTCATTTTTTTATGAATTTAAATCTATAAATTTATTCATTTCATTTTATTAATGCTCATTTCAATGATATAATATTTATAAGTGGATTTCTTTTAAAAATTTAATTTTATTAAAATTTCCCTAGAAAATAACTTTTTCTTCCATGTATACATTTTTTAAAATTGTTTCTAGTTTCTATAAGAATATTTTTTGATTTTTTAATTTATTTTTTACTCATGTTTTCATTTTTAAAAAATGGTTTGAAAGGATTAATTTCTTTTTCAAAATGATGTTCTTTGTCACTTTTTGGACAAAAAAGGGAGGAATTTTTTTCTTAACTTATACATCATGAGTGGATTTCTGTTCAATAATGATGATTTAATTATTTGATTTATAATTTATATGATTACAATTTTATTTTCCGGTAAACATGTTTACTTTATAATAGCATGGAATTTAAAAAAAAGTTTACAAAACCTAAAAGATTTTATTTCCTCAAGAATTATTTCAGGTGATCATTCAAAAAACAATTCCATATAAGTTACCTTGATTTTATGTTACATATATATTACTGGGGCTATTATTCAATTATACTATCCATATTATTTTTCAAGTAGTTTTATGTTCACTATGCAATGATATCTTTAGAAATTGTTTCATTTCTACAGGTTTTGCTATACTGAAAGGATTATGAAAAACAATTTTTTTATGGGTTCTGATATGATTTATCTTCTTTTGGAAAACAAATATATGGTTTCAATTATTTGGATGGTGGTAAATATATCTTCTTCCAATTCATTATGTATTGATTTATATATCATGATACAGAAAAGATTGAAATGGGAAGGAAACCTAGTTCAGTAAGGCATGACTAGATTGGGAAGTGAACTCGATTCCGAAATACAAGACCAGAATGGGGAGTGAACTCATTTTAATAAGACAATACTATAATGGTGAGTGAATTATGTTAAATAATTCAATTTTTCTTGTATTATAGTCTTTGGAGTTAACCTCAAACACTTTAAATGTTAGGGTAGAAGTAAAGGACTTCCACTTGGGATGGTGGTGTGTCCCGCCCAGGAGGTACAACTACACAGTGAGTTACGTTATATGTTTTTGAAATAATACTTGACTAATAGGGATATTATATTCCATGCTTATGTGCACTCTATAATTTCATGTCTTATTCCATTTTTATTATCCTATTAATTATGTTTTTTGATCAACTACGATTTAGTCCATGACTAAAGATTATGTACATCGATATACAGGGTATAATTTTAAAATCTTATGATCACATTCTTATATACTTATGCTTATGTTATAACTAATATATCAATTTTCCTATTATTTAGAATCTGAGCTCACCCATTTCATATGTTTTATTTTTACCAGTTTATAAAGAAACATTATATGTAGTATATGTCTATGAAGGGTTTGATATGTAAATAAATCTCCAGATATGATATATATTTTCATGAACCAGTTGTTTATGTTTCCATGTATCCAAATACACTGAACGCATATTATTTTGGTGTGGTTTTGATATGTTATGTAATATATATTCATCTATATATATTTAATAGCTATGAAAGAAGAAAATGGGATGTTATAGTTGTTTTTATAAAAATGTTCACCTATCCTTCTGAAATTATAATGAGAAAACCGTAGTAATGACCATAAATAAAAGTATAGGTTACAATATATGAGCTTTGGTAATGATCATGAATAACCTAAGTTAAACCTAAGGTTTCATAGATTGAACTTTTATGAGTATTTTTCCTTGATTATTTTATCCTTGTTTCATCAGTTCGTCTCAAACTATTCCTTTTTTACTTTTCATCAATGGATGGAGCCCAAATGAGATGAGATAATGATGAATTTGATGGGAAATACAACTATTTTCTTCCTTATAACCCAACTTTTACGGGATACAGGATGAAAAATAATATTTCTATACAAAAAAAACAAATGAATCATATAGTGATTAAAAATGAGCAAAGAAGGGAACAAAAATTAGTTGAGTAATTTATGCTGTAATGACCAACTTCTTTTAGTGGATCTTCTAATCCACTAGTGGTTATTAAATATATCTACACCATTGAAATAAAATTCTTTTTTCTTCAATTATTTGTACGTGAAAAAATTTTCCTTGTTTTATATCGTATGTAAGGGGAAGTAGATCATTCGTGGAATCTTATCAAGAATAGGGGGAAGGAATAATAAATTGAAAGGCATGAGTTTAAGGGGATATTACTCTGCAAGTACTTACCTTTTATTATACATATACAGTTGGAGAAGGAATTTATCAAGCCGACGTAAAAGGATTAAGAATCCATTGTAACATATTAAGAAAATTTTACACGGATTTCATGGTATGCCTCTAATTTAATTATTAGTCCTAAAAGTAATGTTGATGAATTATTTGGCAGAATAAACCAAGTATTTGAATGGAATAAACTATAATATATTATAGTACCTATGAAGAAATTGATTGAAATTCTCTCATTGTTCAGATGGAAATCTAAGTTACCCATCAATATCATGGTTTTGATTAAAAAAAAGAAAATTTAAATTTAAATTAAATTCTAAAAAATATGGATATAAGGATATGATATTTCCATTATTCTTAATATGGGGGAATAAACATGTTTAAAATGGTCTTATGTGAAATGGTAAATGTTTAAAGTGTGGAATAGAATTTCATTGGGCCACTGATTTTCATAGTGAATGGAAGAAGATACCTAATGATGTGAATATAGATAATGTTTCATAGAATTCATCACCCACACTACTTCATTTCAAATGTATGGAGTTTGGGAATTATGAAAATAAATGAAAAATACAAAGGCTAAAATAGATTATAATCTGCAACAACATCTAAAGGAAAATATAAACATAAAATCTTATAAAATAACAATGGACAACGTAAATCAAGTTAATTAATGAACATTTATCCTCCCCGTGTTAGTTGAGAATTTAATGTCAATTTTTTTAGTTTGAATTACAAAAGTATTATTGTACATCTTTTAGTAAAATTTAATATGATTATATTCCACTATAATAATTATTCATTAATGAATCTTATAATGATTGTTTCAATGTTGTTTTTCTATAACAATTTTAAAGAATTTTTTGAATGGTACTAGTAATCATGAAAAGTGGTATATGGGGTGAGGTGATATTTTCATAGAACACATGATTATGGGAAATATAACCCTTAATATGTGCCTTATAGGGAAATAATAACAAGATAATGGGATGTTTTATTATAAAAAAATGAGATAATAATGATGGACTTGGAAAAAAATATGATTTGATGACAATGTGTTTTATATATTTATTTTATAGAATTTTTTGATATGTGGTATTCAGAAAGAGATACTTTTTCAAAGCATACAAGTTTTCACTATGTTTTTAAGTCAGTATTGGTTATTACAGTGTTTAAATAGAATATATTATAATTATATTCATAATTTTGGTGTGTGAAAATTATGATATACATATGGTTGTTTGGGGAATTAATGATAATTGGATTTTAAAAATATTGTGTCCCTCATTCGAATGTATTAGATCATAATTGTTTGTAAGGTTTATAAGGCTAACCATTTTTTAAATTATTTATGTTGAACTTTTTAATAGGTGTTTGTAGTTAATTTATTTCTTTACTATATTAATATTTCAACATATTGGATAATGCGTGACAATAATTTTTTTATAACTATAGATTGAAGGAATGACTTTTCATCACATTATGGATCTTATGATCCTCAAGTTTATCGATAATTACAATTTTAAAATCATTTTATAGATTAAGAAATGATGTAGAAATCGATCAAGGCACAACGATATTTGACATTGTATTATGAGATGAAATCATGTAAGTATATCTTCTCAAATTATTTTCAAGTAAAATTTTATCCTATTTTCATCATTTCTAACGATATCAATGCCCTTTATCAGAACTATTTAGTCTATAGTTTATTGGTCATTAACCTTATAATGTTCTTTTTCTCTATCATTCTCCATCAAAACATGATTTTTATAATTCTATTCTATTTAAATATTCTCACTTTCCACAAATATTCTCTTAATAATAATCCTAGTATTTTGGTGATATACACCTTTTACTTTCTCTCTTTTTTAGAGAATTTTTTATTTACCCTTTTATGGTGATATCCACCTTTATTAACCCCTTTTTTGTGATCGACACCTTGTAGTGATCTCAACATTTAACTTTCCACTTTTAGATTTGGAATCTAATATTTTTAGGATGTAATTTTTTAAAATTATTGATTGGATTGGGATGGTATCTTATCAATTGAATCATCCAACAAATCCATCTCAAGATCATGATGTGTTCTATATATCTCTCTTGTGGAAGTACATACAAGATCATTAATATATATAAATCTCAATGTTTGTACTATGGGATAATGATACATACTATTAGGAATAATCAGTTGAGATTCTGGACTATAGAGATAAAGTTTGACCAAACAGAACTACTCACCTGGTTAAAGTTTGAGGTAAAACCCCCAATTAAAGGAAGTTATTTCAGAACCTAATGATTTGATGAGGTAGATGTATTCTCATATATATTTATCTGAGTGAAAATTTTCAATGGATGAATTCCTTTTATGGGGGTATAATGTAACAACCCAATATTTTATTGTATTTCTTTTTCAAAATAAATTTAATCTTTTTTATTGCTTATGTTTAACAGAACACATACCTTAAATAAACTCCAAACTATTATTATTTTAACATGGACATTATAACCTAGCCATTAAATTGGTGAGAATTAATATTATTAACCACATTATGAAATATAAAATTTTCCAATGCATTTTTAATGTATTCATTAATTATATTTGAATAAGAAAATAATTTTTAGTGAAGTCAGTTTATTCTTCAAATATATGTTTTCTTCAAAAATTTATTTTTATTGCATTATTTTTTATAATTAATATAATTAAATATTATGTCTTTTATAAAATTTATTTAATATAATGAACATCATTTTTAGATTAATAATGTAAAATTTTTCTTAATATGATTTTTCAAGAATTTTCTAAAAAAATAATTTTTGGATAGATTAAACATTTTTATTTTTATAAAACATTCATTTTGTTAATATATTAAAGTAATTTTATGGATTTAAAATACTATAAAATTAACTTAATTAATTTTTAATTTCATCTAATATAAATAATGAGAGATAAATAATCTTTATACCTTATTTTATTATAAGTACATTTTTTGTTTAAAAAAATGTTTCCAAAAAACTATTTTTTGTTGTGTTTTTGTGGTTTAATTTTACCTGAAAATTTTAAAAATCTATATTATGAGTTTTGAAAAATGTATACCATGGTTTGAATTAATATTTTAATAATCTATTCTGAGGTGATTTTAAATTTTATCCATAAAAAGTTTTCCATTTTAAAAAAAATATTTACCATCGTATTTGTAAACTATTGTAACAATTTTACGTTAAAAGGAAAAATATTTAAATACCTAAAAATTAAAACATTAAATGGGTGTTTAAAGTTTTTATAAAACATAATCAATCTTTAAGAAATTAATTATCAATCTAATTTGTTTTAATTAATTCCACTTAAATGTTTTGGTCTATAAATATAAAATAATTATTTTTTAATCACTTAAAACTACTCCTCCTCATATAAAAATACCACTCCTCACCACCAATTTCTCCAAAAAGAATTGAAAATATTAATATAACTACCAAAACCCCCTCCCCCACTCTACCCAAGTAAAATATCTTATTTTATCACCCAATTAATAATTCCAAGTTCCAATAGGGGTCCTTCAAGGATTTGATATTCAAGAGGTAACTTTCTCAGTCAACCTCTCTTAATTTGTTTCCCTTTTATACATTCTATTAAACTCCTTCATCAATAAATGAATAATAAATCCAATATCATGTATATACTATAATTTTATGATTCAAATTAAATATATTTTATCCATCAATTTTTTTACCACCCTTTTTTAAAGAAACTAAACCATTGACCAAATAATGGTGGTTAATTGTATGTATGTATAATGATTTTTTATTTTCTATTACCACCTTCATGGTTACACATAAAAATATTATTCAGGTAATATATTATTTTAATAGGTATGTTATAATAACTTTAATTTTTTTTTAATATTATAAAGGCACAATATTAAATAAAACAAATCAAGTCATGATGGTCAGAAAAATATCCAAATTTAACTAAATATTTACCAATAACATTTTAATACCTAAATCATCCTCATGTATGAAATAAAAATGATATGCGATAAAATATAAAATTATGGAATTTAGTTGATGCAATTTCATTTCCCATCAAGGGAATTATTTATATTTTAAAATAAAATCCATAAGTATACACAACCAAGAAACCATGAAATGAACACACTTGAAATAACTAAAATAATGAAATATTATTACTGAATTGGTTATAGATTTTAGATAAAGTTATCATACAAGGTTTTATAAATATTAATATGGTTTTGAAATTTATTAATTAAATTCATTGAAAATTTATATTTGAGGTTAATATATGAAAAAATATAAGGAAGAGTGAGGTTAGGGCTTCCCATATAACTTTTACTTCTTTGAGATATATACGTTGTTCCCCACATATACTTTAGGGGTGGTGTATATACTTACCTTTGACAAATAATATCATAAATATAATTATTTCTATGATATTAAATATTTAATTTAATATTTATTACCTTTATGGTGGAGACGATTCGACTGATTACAATGTGGTAATGGAATTATTAACCCAATTTCCATTCATTAGATTAAACTTATACATAATTGATTACGTCACACTAATCTTATTTGTGAAATTAATTTTGAATATTAGATTGTATTTACAATTATTTTATTTTAATTTACAATATATACATGTATTCTATTAAATTTATAAATACACACTTCAAAGATATGATATTTATAAGGGACATTATTTTAAAAATATTTTTTTATAATTTCCATTAAAACAACATTTTTCTTCCATGTACATGTTTTCTATGAAAATTATAAATTTCTATTTAATATTATTTTATTTCTTTGTAATTTTCTTTTTATGAATTATTTAATTTTTTAAAAAATATTTCTCAAGTAATTTATTTTTTTTAAATGATGGTCTTTGTGACATTTCCGAAGAAAAAATACAAAATATTGTTTCTTAACGTATACAACACGAGTGACATTTCCCAATGTCGTGATACATAAATGATTTTATGTACCCTTTAAAATATCACAAGACTATTTTCAAATAATTATTTTCCCTTTTCTAAAGAATAATTCATAAAAGAAATCAAAATATAAAGGAATTTTAAAAGCATTATTTTTTTGTTTTTTTTGGTTGTCATGATATTAATGAATCCTTTTTATTTTCCACAAGTTATGGTTTGATGAAATGTTTATGAAACCAAAAAAAAATTCACTGGTTATGATATGATTTATTTTCTTATCAAATACATATATATTGTTTTTCTATTTTATGGGTGGGACCTATATATCCCCACAATTATTTGGTAATGATTTATATATCATGATATAGACATCACTATAATGGGAAGTGAACTCATTTTAGTAAGAAAGAATTGTAACAGTAAGTGAACTCAATTCAAAAAGACAGGACTAGAATGGGGAGAGAACTCAGCTATGTAAGGCATGTTTGGAAAGTGGAGAGAACGTTATTCCGTAAGAGTGGAATGGAATACAAAGTGAAATCATTTGAGTAAGGGAATTTTTTTTCTATGATGTTCTTGGAAGTGAACCTTGACTACTATGATGGTTTGGATAGTGAAACAATTCTACTATGAGGAAAGGGTTTCCATTATGGATATTGGTGTGTCCCACCCTAGAGGTGTTGTCACCGAAAAATTTCAATTATATGGTTCAGAAATGGAAATTGAGTACAAAAGGAACTATTTGCTGTGATTATGTGTACACAAAAAATGAAGGTCTTATTCTAGTGTTTTTTGTCATCTGATTGATGTATTATAAAGACATATGATATATTCCATGACTCTAGATTATTATTTTTGATATTTATAGTAAAAGTTTCAAATGAAATGTTTATATTCTAGTAAACATATGTTTATTTTATGATCTACATCTCCCTTATTCACCATTAGTGAGCATCTGAGCTCACCCATTTTTTATGTTTACCTTTACCTAGGTTATTAAGAATTGTTTAAATTAAGATATTTCTATGAAGGGTTATAGACTTGATGAAATTTTGGGAGATTATATAAATTTTTATTAACCCTTTTTTCATGCTTCCAAGATCAAATGACTATGATAAGATATTATTCTTGAATGTTTTTTAATATTTCTTGTAATGAATATTAATCTATTTAGATTTATTATCCTTGTTTGAAAATATTGGTTCCTTATAATTCTACTTCCAGATTCATCTTCTATTGGTTCTTTCACTAATTTTAACCTCTTGTCCACTTCCTAAATAAATATAACACATATTTACTATAGTATTTTATATTTATTATGTTTACAACATACAGAAGCCTTGATTTATCAATTTATTCAATGTCTAAATAATCAATCCAAACTGACATTTCAACTCCATTAGCTCTATCCCATGAGTGGTGAGGATGGACTGTTGGTTATTTTGATACTACAATAGTTATATAAACATTTAATTAATTAAGGGTTATTGGATATGTCATTTTTGATATATTATATATAGTTGAGATACATTCCACTGAAATGGAAGAGTGATTAGGATTATTGAAATGTTTATTCTTATGGTGGATTTTAAGGTGTTGGGTTTCAAAAACCTCAAGTTCCACCTATGGAAAATGGAATAACCATTTCAATCTCTTTAAATTGAGGAAAACCGTCATTAAAATTCTCAAAGATAAGATAATATTCTAGAATAAAGGGGTAATTGATGGTGGTACTTCCTGAACCTTGTTTAATGATAACTATCTCACAAATAAAGATAATTATTAAATTTTAGTGTCAAGTAATATATCATTGAACCTATTTACCTTATATAATATTGTTAAAGTTGACATTATACCAAATCTATATGTGTTATTAGAGATCCTATCTATCAGTTCAATAACTTTAGTTGGTTACTTTTCTATGAGTTCTCTTTCATAAAAATCATCCAATTTTTTTTTTATCATAGTATAGTAGTCCTTGGTAAAATAAAAAAATAAAATTTGATCATTATTGAGTTAGTGTTGTAATGATTTAGTTAATATATTTAATCTCTACCAAAAATATATATAGAGTTTTAAAAAAGATCTATTACTCTCATAGATATCATTCCATAGTTGGTCACTCCTTGAATTAGAGAAGAACATCTAAAGGAAGTACATCTAGTGTGCATCATAAGTGGTTACTTCTCTCGACTATAGATTGTACAACCACTACTTGGATGATCCTTCATGTGAGAAGGGTAAAAAAATCTAGAATATTTGAGATCCTTGAACCCCCTCTCTATTTGGAGTTGTTGTATACAATCTCAAATCCCCTCAGGTTCCAGTTAGGGTTATTCTTTGATATGACATGAAACATTGGTAGAAGTTATATCATTTTAATTTTGTGTTGAAATTCATATCTATTATTTTGTTATTGAATCTAATTATTATTATTTAAATTGGGTGAATACAACTTTCAAGATGTTATATTCTATTGATCCAATTTATTATTTATATTTTCACTTCCCATGGTAACTATTGTAGATGACGATGAGGAAGATATTAAGTCCATCAAATGAATTATGACAAAATCTCTCTCCACTTTCTCAGTGATTCTTATATTTTTAAATATAGTTGTTAATTTTTATTCCACATATTGATAAAAGATAAATATGGGATCGAAGATATATTTTTTCATGTATTAAACATTTCTTAAACAAAAAACAAACAAATGAAAGAAAATAAAAAATATTATCCTACCTACCAAGAAAAAATTCAAATATGATGCAACATCTATCACTATACACATAGGAAACAAATTGTACCCCTATTAAATGTAATGAATAACGGTTATTAGGTTGTCTCTAAATAGGATATATTTTTACTGTTTTATTTCTATGATTTGTGGGATTGATGTGTGTTTAAATGAATAATCAAGGTTACTTGGGGATATAATTGAATTGGTTTCAAATTTGGTTTTACAAGTATTGTTTTAACCCTAAATAATCCTCTAATTTACTTATTATTTCATTATTAAAATTAACTCTCATTATTTATCTTTAATCAGATGTAACCTTAACTGATCACCCTCAACTGATTGTTTCATCTAGAATATAAAATTAAATTTTCCCTACATTCCATAGTCATCCCCATTATTAATGATACAAAATCACTAGTCACTATTGAATCAACCACTACCCTCTGAATTTTTGGATGTAAAGAGGATTTATGATTTCCGTGTGTGAATCCTAACGAAGAAGGAGAGAATAATTAAAATTCAATTTCCAAAAAAATATTATATCTTGTAATGATGTCAATAACATGTATGGAAATCAAGAAGAAATGTTTAAAAATGTAAACAAATATCACATTAATAGGTAAATAGGGATATTATACTTGGCTTTTACATTATGGGAATTATTTCCCATCAATAAAGATACACTAAAAAATGAAAATAAATAAAATAAACTCCCCAGTTATAGTCTTTATCTGGATTGACTAATCAGAAACCCCATTTTTAATGGAATACTCTCTCTATTAATAGAAGTGGTTGAAAGATATAAGGCCCATTCTCACGCTTCAAAAATATAATATCCCATGATAGTAGCATGGTTTTAATTTATCCTTTATTGAGACTAGTAAATTTTATATCCTTCATGATTTAGTACCCAAATCATATTTCCTCTGATAAACCCTATATATGCAACTCATGTGTTTTGATTCTTCATATATATATCAAACATTCCCATATTGGTTTGGTTCCTTGATCTTCCCCTTCTTCATTCAGATGGATGTTGTGTGGATATAAGGTGGAATTCATCCCAAATTTGGGAAGATCTATGAAATGGTAATATATTTTTAGTTATACCATATTTCCTTTAGGAATTTCATATTTTATCCCCTTATCTATATTTTTGGAAAAGCAAAAAAATACTCATAAAAATGTTTATGGCTTCTAATGAAACATGTATATGTTTCCTCATATTTAAATGACTCGTATTCTAGATAAGAATATTTCAATTTTTAGCATGAAACCAGTAACCCATGAAAAATAGAATTTTTTGGGTCATTATCAAGTCTATTCTATAATTAAATTAAATTAATGAAAATAATAATTAAAATACTATAAACAATTTATCTATAAGATTCAAAAATCAATGTATGCCATTATATTGAATTCAAAACTGAATTAAATAATGAAAAACCATGAATGAAATCATGGTTCTATTTTACTATCTAATTTCATATTATTATGGTTTTAATCCATTTATTCTAAATTAAAAATTTTCACAGTTAAAAATCCAAAAAATTACTAAAAACGTAATAATTTGTATATCGATTACTCCACCTCATATAATTGAAAAAAAATTCTTAAAGGAAAGAAAAATTCTATAATTTCGGAAGAAAAATAGATATCCCCCACTCATTATTAAGATTTTAAGTAATCTATCACATGGAGGACCACCACTCACTAGGGTTATTATCCAACCAATGCTAAGGGAAAAAATGGAAAATACTACTGTTATACCACCTAGATCAATTTTTCATCATCAAATATTACACCCAAAACTTCATTTCACATCTATGAACCTATTGAAATAGGGATACATCAGAATCAAAACATGGATTCTCCAACCAAGAAAATTATATTAAAATAGAATATGATCCTCAATTTCATTACTTGTGTTATAGTAATGAAAATAGTAGCACCAGAAGTTGTATTAATTTTTCCCAATTTGATCTAGAAGTAATTTTTTCCAATAAATGATTATAATAAATAAGTAATTAATAATAAAAAAATTATGTCATAAAAAGATTAAACAGAAATATATATATTAACATGTTTCATTAAAATGATATACAAAAAATTAATTATATAAATTATAAATTTTATTTAAATATAAATATTTATATAACATTTTTTTGGAATAAATAATTCACATACCATTACACCACATGAAATATTAATATGACTCTCCATTTCTCAAGACCATTAATTTTAGAAAACAATAAATTTATCTAATTAAAACACCCACCTGAAAAACAAATTAGATTAAATATAAGACACAAACAAGGTATTATTTCACCACATGAAATTAAGAGTCTTTATCATAATGATGAAAAATATATAAAAAATATGATAAACCAAAATAATTATACTAAACAATATTTAGTAAAAATTAGTGAACAATATAATAGGTTTCAAAAAATTCTCAATGTGAACTAGTTTCCTATAATAAAATATAATAATTGAATATAAAACTATGTGAAATTAAACAAATTCTATATAGGAAACTCTTATATATTAATTCAATTAAAAAATGATGATCTTGAATTCATGTATTCTTTGGAACCAGAAACACCAAACCCTTTGGTTAATGGAAAATTTTTCTAATTAAAACTATAAATAAATAAACCAATATCCATTATAATTATGTTATTGCTTTTATAAATAAATATCTAAATAAAAATATACAACATTAATAATTAACATGAAATGTTCCTTTATGGGTTTACATGGTGATAAAATTAGAAACATAGTAATAAAATAAATTATCCAAGAGATACATCCCATAAAATACAATTATAATTAATAAACCAATTTTAACAAAATTCATAACAATATAAAACTGTTTAGGAAAGGAATTTCGATAGGAAAAAAATATAAAATTCATAATATATATGAAGAAATGATAAAACTAAAATCAACTTATAAAACAAAAAACATTAATTCTTTTGTTTACTAGGTAATTAAAATTATAGTAGGAAAATTATTTAAAAAACACTAAAAACCCATATAACCAATTCCTTCCAAGAATATCTTAAAGGTATACATATCAAAAGAGAAATTACAGAATAAATTGTAAATTTTTTAGATACTCTCCTTTTTTATATAGTAAAGCATTTTTTTGGTAATGAATCTAAATTCGTAGATGGATCATCAAAATAAATTAATTGTAGAAATTTATAATAATTTAGATTATATGAAAATACATTTCACCCAAATTTTATGCAAAGATATAATTAAAAATTGTCCTTAAAGAAAGAAAAAATAATGATAGGAATGCCACTAAATTTTACAAAAAAAATATGGTATAAACTAAAAAATAAATACCATAGAACCACAACACTTGATAAACTAACTTTTTTGATTTAATTATCACCATTAAAAATAAATGATTATCTATATGTGGATTCATAAATAAATTCTCAACTTAATGGATAATAAAAAAACCAAAAGGATTTTTTAAAAATTTCCTTATAAAAATTTAACCCTTGATTATTTTTTATCAACATTTATGTTGTTTTAATTTTAATTAAAATAAATATAATAGTCTATTAAATAATTATTATTATTCAAATGATATAAATTTTAACATAATAATATTTAGATTATAAACTGATAGAAAAAAATCTCTAAAATGTTTTAAATTATTACGAATAAAAAACTATAAGAGATATTTTAGAGTACCAAAATAACGAAATGAACATTATTTTAATAATCCAAAACCATTAATGATGTAAAATACTGACCCAAATTACCACTAATTAGGAATACGGATAGATGGCTCACTGGTCTCAAGCATGCCTCCCTATACACCCGATGATTTTGGCTAGAAATGAGGGTCCATTGAGGTAATAATGGAGATACTATACCCTCATGATCAAAGTAGTATAATAGAATATCAGACATTAAATGAAATACAATATAGAAAAGAAATAATAAATGAATAAAAGTGGCCAAATGAAATTTAATATAATGCATGTATGACATATGATGCTACAAGTATAAGTATTAAGAATTAATATTAGAAATAAAATGAATAAAAATAATATCTTCTCAAGGAATAGATCTAAGAGAATTTTGAGAAGTATATCAGTCCTTTATCCCAAATTCATCCTAGTAATTTGAATCAAACAATGGATGTTTTCTTCTTCCCTTTATCAATACCAATAAACATATGGTATACTCGGGTACATATGGTACTCCAGCAGGGTGTGAGATAAAATCTCAATAGTCTAACACTGATAGTTTCTATCCGAATCTATTTTATGTAATATAAATTAATTGGTATGCTGGTAATATGAAATAATAAAGAGTACTGAAATAACAACAAAGGTCGGGTTAGGTTCCAATATAACTATTGGCTGACTCTACCTACTACAGCTCACTACCAAAAGAATGTATGATTACTTACTTTCTATCTATAGTAAAAATATATATGTATATACTATTATTCTATATAAAATCCACCTATAAGAACCAAGTACATGTAGGCATAAGTTTCTATATACTAGGAATATTATGTGCTGGCCATGCTGCGGTGTAACTCAATCATCCATAACAATTTTATGAACCTATAATCCCAAGCAATATAGTTCATTCCCTACATCCCAATAGAGAGAGTAAAATTGTGCTATAGTAATCATTAAAGAGACTGAGCCACCATGGAAACACTCTAATCATGGAACATGGTGCGTAAAGACCATCAAACATATAGTATCACTGCTGTGAGATGCCATACACTACAACTATTGTAAGAGAGTGTGACTATCCATCATGGTCAACACCCCTTACCAATGTTCATAACCTATATATAAGTTTTAATAATATTTTAAGGACAATATGTGAGGTTATACTACTCATTATTTTAATTTATAAATCCCATTATGAACTAGGGGATTCCGTTTATTACAAATTACATTAGTTGTGTTTATTTATTTAGAATAAGAGGCATGTTCAGACAACCCAATTCAATCCCATTTATATAGAAACATGTAGTTAATTAAATAAAGTAAAACCAATAAAAATATCCCATTCTATATAATTAATCCATTTCAAATAAACAATTTAATACATTCTATTAAAGTAAGACATCATTGATCACCTTCATGGGCGTGTCAAATTAGTTGTTTTATTTTTACAAGAATTTTTGCAGTGTGTCAGTAACCCTAGGTCATCTCTCGATGGAGCCTTATATCATTAATTTAAAATGAGTGTTTTGATTATGAAAAACAGTGGAATGATATTGTGGAAAACATGAGGATTGATGATTAAATTTAGAAATCGGAAATGAATGAGATAAAACAGTGTAGAAATGAACAAGATTAATTATGTGTCATCAACCTGGGGAAATCTCATGATGCTCACCCTTTATCACTTCAAGATATATTGTTATTATAATTTAATACCTATTTTATAACACCTATAACTATAATTTTTCAGTGTTTATACTATCATACCTCCTTGGTTTCAGTTGGAAACACATAATGATTCACCAGATACCACTGATGATTGGGTGATTTCTGTTCAAGTTCACAACCAAAACACATCAAGGAAACACACAAAGAACATGATACACTATCTAGGATTTTATTATATTTAAATATGCTTCCATGTATTGAAATTAAATTTCCCTGACAGTTTTTATATGAGATTTAATTAAATAATAGGATCCACAGAAACTCTACAATTGAGATGGGGAAAAAAAGTGGTGAACTGTGTGTGAAACATCACTTGAATGGGTACCCCCAAACATTATCATATGAGTTGAGAATGACATACCAATGTATAAGTCAATTAAATAAGAATATATAGTGATTAAAAACAACAAAAAAACCTTGAATTTTAAATACCATTCTAATTATATTGAAACAAAGCTCAGGATTAGATCACGTTTATCCCAGTGAGATCACAAGGGGTTTACAAATCCATTAGAGGGGAGGAAGAAATCAATTTTGAAGTGGCACATCCAATAGCTCTATTACTTGTATGGAACATGAAAAGACTCCTTTGAGAATCCAAAATGACAGAACCAGGCCTCCTGGTTTAACTCCTAAATGGGTTTCCCTAGGTCTCTTTTTATAGAAAAAATTGGAAGGTTGTTTTGAGAACACATATTGGATAACACCACATTTCTTATTTGTTTCAACCTCTATAAATTATTATATAGATTTTTAGAAAACAAAAAAGTTTTATCCCTATATATTTTCTATCTCCAAATAAATTTTTTCACCCTTTTGACAATTACCTCTAGAGATATAGTTAAAATATAGACCCCCTATTTTGAATTTATGTAGATTTGTTTCCTTGGATAGATCAGTTGGTATGGGAATATAATTTGGTGAATGGGTCTTGAGTTCCTTCAGAAGAAATGTAGCCAAAAATATTTCTAACCATCCAACTACATTTATGTCCATTTATGTAACTACCTGAAGCTTGACGTACATGTAAATTACATTAATTTTTTGAAATACTTAATACATAACAAAAACAAACACACAAGGATCGTTACAGTTTAGTGTCTTTGGAAACTTAGAATATAAACATCTAATCATGTTGAAAGATCATCAACAACTCCCATAATGATTTTCCCCTTTTTGATTCCTTACCTAAAACCTTTATTTATTTCCTGGGTAAAATAAAACATAAAAAGGGTGAGCTCAAATTCTTAGTAAGGGAAAACATAGAGAACATAAAACAATCCATAAAAATTTGAAAGCAAAAATTTGAACATGAAATTTAAACATCAAAATCTTGAGCAAAGACATAAATCATGGAAGTACGTAAGGCATATATCAAAATGGAACATCAAACATGATAATACATAATGGGAATAAAACATGTAATTGTGGAAACCATTCAACCCATGTTATGATTTCCATAGTAGCCAAGGCATTGCTGCCAAGACGATCTTAGTGGACAAATTCCCTTTCTGAATCGAGTTCACTCCTCGTTTCAGTCCTTTAACACTGAACCAGATTAACATACCATTACATCCATGTCTATATCATGAGATATAAATATTTAACCAATGCATTGGAGGGATATATAGGTCCCACCCACCACATTATGAAATAATTCTTACTTGTGCCACAAAATAAACATACATTATTCATAATAACCCAATGAATAAAATGGGTTCCATAAACATCATCACATCATCACATAATCCATATAAAATAAATGGATATCATTTAATAATAAGAAAAGTGAAACCATGTAAACCATAGAGACATGATACTTGAAATATACATATTTGAAATAATGTCATCTTAGATGAAAAATGGTCTTGATAAAAAACATGAAATGAATTCTTGAGGAAAATATCCATTCATCTTAAAAATAATTTTCTTTTCAAAAAATGTCATCCAATTTTAAAATAAAAATATTTTTTTGAAAATAGCCATCAAATATTCTGGAGGAATATTCATGAAAATAAGGCTTTTTAAAAACGTAAAAATCTATTTGAGCCGTATAAGTTAAAAAAACATTATTCTCGTACATTTTCCGGAAAAGTCAAAAAAGTACCTCGTAACATAAACAAAAGAAATATTCCGTACATACCATGTAGTAAAAGTAAAAAATGGGTAAAAATGACTTTAAACATACATGAAAACACTTTTATAAAACATGGAAATGGATTATAGAAATAACCCCAGTAAATACTTATGAATAAGCAATCTTAGATAAAAATTAGTTTTTAAAAATTATCCCTTACCTTAGGTCTGATATGCTTCGTAGGGATCTGAACCTACTGTATAATGATTTGAATATTTTCATTGACTTATTACATAATAATATTCATTGTTATGATATCACATATGTTTCACTTATGACTTTACATTACCCGTTTTTTTTAAATTCCATGTTAATGTAGCGGTTTGGGTAAAATCATTTCATTTATCGTTTGTGTTTTTACTTGTCGTTCTTGATATTATTACTTATATCCTGATTTAAATAATTCCACAATGTGAAACATGATTTATATTCATCATATAAATATATATTATATATCGATAAAGGGAATGAAATACACCGTTCATGGAGACGGTAGGTCGTACGTACGCATGAACGCTATTTTTGTCTCCTTATTGAATTAAATGAAAATAAATAGATGACATACATATAAATATATACATAAATCTAGTAGCATTATTATTTCATATATTTCATTATTATTCATTATATAAACTTTATGATCATTCATGTATGGTTACCATGGAGAATGAATCTCATTGTGTCGTGGAGACGGTAGTCCGTACGTACGCACGAGCGATGATATCATTTCCATAATTATTGAATAGAATTTGAGTGGATGGTATAATATATCAGAATCAGTATGATGTTATAATAACAATATATATCTATTCTTTACACCATTTTACCCATCCATGTAAGGTGTTGGTGGAAAAACAGATTACACCACGGCGTGGAGACGGTATTCCGTACATATGCACGTGCAGTGATTTTGTTTTCTGTAGGATGGATAGAAGGTGAAATAGGGTTGTTTAATATTTATAATAAAATAAAATTATATTAGTGATACTGATGTTATTACTTTATAAAGAAATAACTAAAGAATAAGATGTTGAAGAAGAAAGAAGCTTGAATGAATCGGTAGAAGAAATTACCTCTTATTCGATACGCCTCTTTGAAACCTCCACTTAGGGCACTATGATTGGTCTTTGAAGTAGAGAATGACCTCTAGGATGTTTCTATGGAAGTTGAGAAGATAAATTGGCAGGTTTTTGCCGAGATTGAATGCTCATAGTGGTGTAAGGAGGAGAGGGAGGATGTTCCCTTTTATAAGGGAGGAGAGGGGCACCTTTGGAATCCTCAAAAATATTATTTTAATATAAATTCAAACCCCACATAAAAACCTCCAAAAATGACTAAATTATAATCTTAGATGATATAGGGTTGTAATATGATCATACAATCAAATTTAGACATGTTTTGATCTTATTTAAAACCTTATCATTTTGATTTATCCTTATTTAATCTACTTAAGTTTATTTGTGGTAATACAATTCTAAATTTTAAATGGTTATAAATAATCACTTATGTGTTGTTAATATTCCATAATTTTATACATTATGACATTTAGACTATAAAAATTTAAATTTATAATTTTTAAATATTTTTGTGATTTTTAAACAATTTAATAATATGTTATTTTTATAAAATATCAATACTGTCAATTTTGACACTATTCATTTATTTGAATTTAAATAAACAATATAGAGAAAATTTGTTCGAAATAAAACCCTTTATTTGATATTTCCCTTAATAAAATAATTTCAAAATCACTATTATGTCTCCTTTAATGATAATTATTTAATCCCTAAAAATTCTAAATAAATTCATATAATGTAGATAAGTTTATTAGATTTTTGGAGACTATTTATATCCGAAGTTTCATGAAGTTTATCACTAAACTAAAATTATTGTACTTATAAGATTTAAGAAAGTGACATGCTGTCACTTTCTTTGGTTTTAATAATAATTAAATTATTTTCATGGACAAAAGTCCATTAAATGAATCTAATCCGACCCGTAGGTGATATGGGTCTACTTTTAGTCATCCAATGAGATTTTGGAAGGTGTTAGGGAAATTTTATATTCTTATATTTACCCTTAATTACCTGATTTACCTTTAACTATGGTAAATAAAATTTACCATAGTTACTATTCATAATGTCCAAAAATAAAAAGTAGCCTATTAACATAATTTTGACCCACTGACTCCAAATATGGAATCAATTTTTATAAATTCAATACAGAAAAGTTGCAGAAATTAAATTAAAATTAATCTCATTGTCGAAAGAAAATGGGTTTTTGTTTAAAACATTGCAAAAGATTGAATTTATTTAACCTACGAATTCAATGTAAAATCAATTCTAATCTAATAAATTATACTAAATGGTAAAAATATATTCTATTTATACTTTAAAACCATTAAATATTATAATTTAGCCACATAAATTATTACGATGAAAAAAAAATTTAATTAAAATATAGGGTGTTTTTACTATTCATTAAAATATGAAATTTATCAGAATAATATTAAAACTTTATACAAGGTAAAATTTTATATCCTTATTCCAAAGAATAATTTTATTTTGTAAAATTTAAATTATAAACATGTCAAAAACTAGATTTAAAGTCGGTGCGCCATCAAAAGGTGGAAAAACTACATTTTTTAAAAAAATACTTATTTTACCCGAACAATTTACTTTGATCTTATACCGTGTTCTAGAAAATGTGTAAGATTAATAATAATGTTATAAAATAAAAAATTTAGTTAGTACTATTCATAACGTCTAGTTCATAATAATATTATAATAATATATCGTTGTTTAGTAACACATTGTATTGCGTACAACACACGCTATCGACGAAGGACGTGATTGCGTGTAATGCAAGCCATGTCACGGTTGCGTGTAGTGCAATACTCCTTTGTTTTTCTGTATACTACAAGCTAATATAATGTTTCTTATAGCACAAGATAGTCTTGTTGTAGCATAAAACACATGACATCAAATAAATTAAAAAGAATACGTATCATAAAATATCATGATGTTACATTCTACCCCCTTAAAATGAATTTCTCCCTCAAAATTCGTCCTGGTTATACATGGCCTTCTACATGAAAGTATCTTTAATTGAATCCCACATCATAAAAAGAAATACCGAAACTTAACTTTAAAAACTAAAGTATGAAACGTAACAGTTACCCAAATTAACTAATCAATGGGTTTCCACATAGGATAACATAGGTGAAAATATGGATATGGAAGAGAAATATAACCATCATGTTCTGATGGAGAGTGGTAGAGAACATGGCTTTGAAAAATCCAACAATCACAAAGACATTGATTTGTGATGATCTAAGGTACCATCTGATTCATCAGATATAAGGTTACTAGGACAACATTTTTTCTTTTCAAGATCATTTCCCTAAAGTTGATGAATTAAAAGAAATACTTAAATTATTTTGGTACAATCTCACTGTTGTTTGTGAATTGAACAATTTCCACATCATCTCTTAAAGAAATGAATTTGAATTTGTTATTCGTGAAGTGTTAGCAGATCATGTGATAGAATGATGGGTCATTCCATATGTTTTAAACAAAATGTTAGAAAAAGTTATCAAATATACATAATTCCATCTATGGTGTGGTTAATCATATAAAATTCAAAAAATGATATTATACTTCATATATCATATCGCTTAATAAAATAAAACTAGTTTCTACTAACCAAGGGAATCCTGTAGGCCAGTGGTAGGTTAAAAAGGCATATCGCACATTGGTTGTGGGTTCGATTCCCACAGCCTTGTCCGACACGACGGGTTGTCTTCTGTCCTGCAGGTTGTCCTTTTTCTAAAACTATACTATCATATCATTTTAGAAATAAAAAAAATAGTTATAGCCTTAAGAAATACTATATGATATATATTCCAACCTTTTGGGTTATCTAAAATAGTTTTGACTGATTACAAGAAAGTTCATCTACTGAGCATGTGAATTCCTTCATATCCCCCCCATATATCATAAGATATAACTTGTTGTTGGTCACATTACAAACATGTTAATACCTTAATCATGTATTCTCTTGAAAAATGAATACCCATTGAACCTTAGTGAAAACATGAATTTTGTTAAATTTTAACACTTTCCACAAACCAAAATCCCAAAAATTCTATATACCCAAACCAAAATATCACTTAGTCCTTATATCAGTCATGATCTCATGAATACAATAAAACATCATATTTTCTCCTTATCACTTCATTATGTTCATATCATCTACTTTCTAAAAATATTTCAATCACTTTTTCGTGGTTACCAGTACCATATAATTATTGAAAACCAATACATAGATATTCCAAAATTCTACAATTACATAAATGAGATTCCATGATACTATTTTGAAATCCCATAACATAAACACATATTCATTACACAGCATAATTTTCATACTCAACATCACAAATAGTGATCGTATGAGACTTCCGTTTATCCTTTCCCTTAAGAGGTTTCTCACGTTGATAATTATTAACCCGTTGATTAGGGCATTGATTAGCATAATGCCCCATTTCATTCCACATGAAGCATTGAAGTGTCGGTGGAGAGTTCATTGTAGTCTTTTCACTATTCACATCATTAGAAACCTTTTTCCCATTACTTAGACAATCAATTGCTCTATGACCTTCTTTTCCACACTTAAAACATTTTCTAGTAACTTTTAAGAAATCTCCACCATGCTTCCTTCTACACTTTGAGAATAAAGAAACATTCATCTTCTTTTCACCATTTTTCTGAGATTTCTCCTTGAAGTCCATCTTTCGTTTCTTATCAAAACCATGAGATGGATATGTAACACCAACATCCAGTTCTACATTAATAGCACAATGCACAATTTCTTCATATCTACTGAAGTCTCTTATAGACAATGCCCATCGAAGACTTGGTTTTAAGCCACTGAAGAATCTATCAACTTTACTTTCATGTTGGATGATAAAAACAGATTCATACCTTTCAAGTCTTGTAAAATTCGCTTCATATATACCAACAGATTCATCATCCTTCTGCTTAAGCTCAAGTAACTCCTTTTCTATCTTTTTTTGAAGAATAAAAGGGAAGTACATACTGAAAAACAATTTTTTGAACTCGTCTCATTCCATGGATTCAACTTCATATTGGAGCCTTGTATTCTTAATTATATTCCACTACTGGTCTGGTTCACCTTCTAAACGGTAAACAGCTAGAATGAAATTATCATGTTCCGAACAGTGAAGTATGGAAAATATCTTTTCAATGGTACTGATCCATTTTTCAGCAACAAGTGGATCATAAGACCCATTGAAAGAATGTGGAAATTCCCTCATGAAAGACTCAAGAGAATATTGTTCCCTCCTATGCTCATTTGGAAGTCAAGAATAATTCATAGCTGGTGTAAGTTTAGTAATAAGATTTTTCACTCCATCTCCCATAATGTTTGATTGTTCAGAAGGAAAATCATTGTATTGTCCATTACATTGATCAACACGGTTCCTTCGGGTTCCAGCCATCATCTAAAGCCCAAAAAAAATAGTGTGAGAGGCAAAAATCATGCTAGGAAAACAACATAATAAAGGGGGTGTACCTTTAATAGCTAACATATTAGGTTTGATTCTATGATCGTAAGCACAATTCTATTACTATAACCTATATGTATACTTATCCTTAGGGACAACCCTAGACATACCTTAGAAATATCTCTAGGGATCTCACTAACGTTTAGGCATCCTAATTTCCAAAGGTTAACTAAACCTTTCCTCTGATACCAACTGTAACGACCCGAAGCTTGACGTACATGGACATTACATTACTTTTGCAGAATACTTAATACATAACAAAAACAAACACACAAGGATCGTAATAGTTCAGTGTCATTGGAAACATGGAATATAAACTTCTAATAATATTGAAAGATCTTCAACAACTCCCATAACGATCTTCCCCTTTTTGTTTCCTTACCTAAAACCTTTCTTTATTTCCTGGGGAAAATAAAATATGCAAAGGGTGAGCTCAAATGCTCAGTAAGGGGAAACTTAGAGAACATAAAACAATCCATAAACAGTTGAAAGAAAAAAATTGAACATGAAATTTAAACATCAAAATCTTGAGTAAAGACATAAATTGTGGAAGTACGTAAGGCATATATCAAAATGGAACATCATCCATGATAAAATATAATGGGAATAAAACATGTAATTGTGGCAACCATTCATCACATGTTATGATTTTCGTAGTAACCAAGGCATTGATTCCAAGACCATCTTAGTGGACAAAGTCCCTTTCTGAATTGAGTTCACTCCTCGTTTCAGTCCAGTAACACTAAACCTGATTAACATACTATTCCAGCCATGTCTATCTCATGAGATATAAATCTTTACCCAATGCATTGGAGGGAGATATAGGTCTCACCCATCTCATAATGAAATCATTCTTACTTGTTCCACAATATAAACAAACATTATTCATAATAACCCAACGAATAAAATGGGTTTCATAAACATCATCTCATCATCACATAATCCATATAAAAGAAATTGATATCATTTCATAATAAGAAAATTGAATCCATGTACACCATATATACATGATACTTGAAACATACACATATGAAATAATTTCATCTTAGATAAAAAATGGTTTTGATAAAACACTTGAAATGAATTCTTGAGGAAAATATCCATTATTCTTCAAAACCATTTTCCTTTCACAAAATGTCATACAATTTTAAAATAAAAGGATTTTGTTGAAAATATTCAGGAAATATTTTGGAGTAAGCTTCATGAAAATAAGGCTTTATAAAACCATAAAAATCTGTTCATGCCGTATAAGTTAAAAAAATATTATTCTCGTACTTTTGCCGGAAAAGTCAAAAAAGTACCTCGTAACATAAACATAAGAAAGATTCCTTACATACCAAGTAGTAAAAGTAAAAAATGGGTAAAAATGAAATTAAACAAACGTGAAAACACTTTTATAAAACATGGACATGGATGATAGAAATAACCCCAGTAAATACTTACGAATAAGCAATCTCGGATAAAAATGAGATTTGCAAAATTATCCCTTACCTTAGGTTTGATATGCTTCATATGGATCCGAACCACCTGTATAATGATTTAAATAATTTCATTTACTTATTACATACTCATATTCATTGTTATTATATCATATATGTTTCACTTATGACTTTATATTACCCGGTTTTTTGTAAATTCCATGTTAAATTAGCGTTTTTGGTAAAATCATTTCATTTATCGTATGTGTTTCGACTTGTCGTTCTTGATATTATTACTTATATCATGATTTACATAATTCCATAATGTAAAACATGATTTATATTAATCATATACATATATATTATATATCTATAAAATAAATGAAATACACCGTTCATGGAGACGGTAGGCCATACGTACGCATGAACGTTGTTTTAGTTTCCTTATTGAATTGAATGAAACTAAATAGATGACATACAAATATTTATACATAAATCCAGTATAATTATTATTTCATATATATCATTATAATTCATTATATAAAATTTATGATCATTCATGTATGGTTAACATGGAGAATGAATCTCATCGCATCGTGGAGACGGTAGTCCGTACGTACACACGAGCAATGATATCGTTCCCATAATTATTGAATAGAATTTGAGTGGATGGTATAATATATCAGAATCAGTATGATGTTATTATAACAATATATACTTAGTCATTACACCATTATACCCATCCATGTAAGGTGTTGGTGGAGGTAAAGATTACACCACGGCGTGGAGACGGTATTCCGTACGTACGCACGCGCAGTGATTTTGTTTTCTATAGGAAGGATAGAAGGTGAAATGGGGTTGTTTAATATATATAATAACATATCAGTATATTATTGATACTTATGTTATTACTTTATAACGAAACAACTATAGAAGAAGAAGTTGAAGAAGAAAGAAGCTTGAACGAATCGGTAGAAAAAATTACCTCTTCGTCGATACGCCTCTTTGAAACCACTTCTTAGGGCACTATGATTTGTCTTTGAAATAGAACAGGACCTCTAGGATGTTTCTAGGTAAGTGGAGAAGATAAATTGGCAGGTTTTGGCTGAGAATGAAGGCTCAATGTGGTGTAAGGTGGAGAGGGAGGAGGTTCCCTTTTATAAGGGAGGAGAGGGGCACCTTTGGAATCCTCAAAAATAATAGTTTAATATAAATTCCAACCCCACATAAAAACCTCCGAAATTACTCATTTAGAAGATTATATAATCTAGGGTTGTAATATAATCAACGAGTCAAATTTATACATGTTTTGTTCTTATTTTAAACCTTATCATTTTTATTTATCCTTATTTAATCTACATATAATTATTTGTGGTAATACAATTCTAAATTTTAAATGGTTATAAATAATAGCTTATGTGTTTTTAATTTTCCATAATTTGATACTTTATCACATTTTAAACTATATAATTTTAAATTTATAATTTTTAAATATTTTGATGATTTTTAAACAATTTAATAATATGTTATTTTTACAAAAAAACAATAGTGTCAATTTTGAATCTATTCATTTATTTGAATTTAAATAAAAAATATACAGAAGATATGTTCCAAATAAAAGAATTACTAGATTCATAAAATGTCATATTTATCTATAAAATTAGTGGAGCACAATAAATAGTTCATATATTATTTATTTTAATATTTTTAAAACCATTTATTTGATATTTATGTTAATAAAATAATTTCAACATCACTATTATGTATCCTTTAATGATAATTATTTAATCCATAAAAATTATAAATAAATTTATATGATGTGGATAATTTTATTAGATTTTTGGATACTATTTATATCCGAAGTTTCATGAAGTTTATCACTAAACTAAAATTATTATACTTATAAGATTTAAGAAAGTCACATGTTGTCACTTTCTTTGGTTTTAATTATAATTAAATTATTTTCATGGGAAAAAAGTCCATTAAATGAATCTAATCTGACCCTTCGGTGATATGAGTCGAATTTTAGTCATCCAATATGATTTTTGCAGGTGTTAGGGTAATTTGATAATCTTTTATTTACCCATAATTACCTGATTTACCTTTAACTATGGTAAATAAAATTTACCGTAGTTACTATTTATAATGACCAAAAATAAAAAGTAGCCTATTAACATAATTTGGACCCAATGATTACAAATATGGAATCCATTTTTCTAAATTCAATACACAAATGTTGCATAAATTAAATTAAAATTAATCCTGTTGTCGAAAGAAAATGGGTTTTTGTTTAAAACATTGCAAAAGATTGTATTTATTTAACCTACGAATTCAATGTAAAATCAATGATAATGACATACATTATATTAAATGGTAAAAATATATTCTATTTATACTTTAAAACCATTAAATATTATATTTTAACTACATAAATTATTACGATGAAAAAAGTTGTTTTTAATTAAAATATAGCGTGTTTTTACTATTCATTAAAATATGAAAGTTATCAGAATAATATGAAAATTTTATCCAAGGTAAAATTTTATATCCTTATTCCAAGGAATAATTTTATTTTGTAAAATTGAACTTATAAACATATCAAAAACTAGATTTAATGTTGGTTCTCCATCAAAAGGCGGCAAAACTGCATTTTTTGACAAATATTTATTTTACCCGAAAAAATTATTTTGTTCTTATACCATGTTCTAGAAAATGTGTAAGATGAATAATAATGTTATGAAATTAAAAATTTATTTAATACTATTCATAATGTCTAGTTCATAATAATATTATAATAATATATTGTTGTTTAGTAAAACCCGGTATTGCGTACAACACACGCTATCGAGGAAGGTTGTGATTGCGTATAATGCAAGCCAAGTCAGGGTTGCATGTAGTGAAATACTCCTTTTTTGTTGCGTACACTGCAAGATAATACAGTGTTGTGTATAGCACAATATAGTCTTGTTGTATCATAAAACACATGAAGTCAAATAAATTAAAAAGAATACTTATCATAAAATATTGGGTTGTTACAATTTAAACACAGGTTTTAGTAGAATTATTAGTTTTACAGTGTGCTTGGATCATGTGCAGATTGGCCCATTTTTCTTGGACTTATCATGGGCCCTCCACCTGAAATGTAATTATCAAAACATGTAACATTCCCCTTTTTAACTGTGTTAAACACAAAATTATTGAATCAAACAAGTAGTTAATTTTTTTATTATACAGGTAATTTTCAATAAAAACTCAGTTTGATACATTGGTATAAAGGTAAAATAAAATACTGAATCATGGTATGATCACACCCCCACACTTAAACATTTTCACTCTGGTGAAAAGTCTTATAGCTGAATCAATATAAATTCATAAATAAAGTGTGATAAGACTTACAAGATTATTCTTAAAAGAAATTCACCACTTTTCATTTTTTAAATCCATTTTCCTATCATTTTTCTTCTCTCACATTCAAATTATTTCAAAAATTTTTGTTCACTCATGCAACATATCACTCCCTAACTCACCTAGTTATATTCCCTCTTCACTCAAGAAACATATTATACAATATTTTTTTCTTTATTCACAGAGTTCATGTGATCTTTCAATTTTCTTTCCAAGATTCTCAGTCTCTACCAGTAGAAACTAGTGTTCTACTCATAAAGACATCCCAGATGTTGTACTGAGGTTCATGGGGTGGAAATATTTAATGTTTACCAAATCTGCGTAAGAAGAGAAGTGTTTAATCGCTTATGTAAAAAACATGTAAAAATTATACATTTGTTCACATTTAATATAAAAATTCACTCATCGCCTATTTTAAAACATATAACTCACTATCCCCATTATCCATTGGTGTGGGTTACAACCAAGCTATTAATAATAATTGGTAAACTTCTTATTTTCTCCATCTTATTCTTATGTTCTTTTTCTTGATTTACAGAACTATATTATTTAAATATATAAATTTTTTGGAGGTAAATAGGGAAACATGTGTAAAAAATAATACAATCTTAATTTTGAACCCATTTCCAAAGGAAAATTTATAAACCGCTTATATCAACACATAAAAATGATTCACTCCCTATAATTTCAAGGGAAATCCCCTCTCAACCACCCATGTTGTAAAAAATAAGAACTCACAAAGATATGCATAGGTAGGGATAAATTATATTGTAATGTAGCTACCTAATAGTAATTTCATGGTATCTATGGATAAATAATCATTAAATGCCAAGGTTTCCAAAAATATAGGTCAACTGTAAAAATTTATTTTCAATAAATGATGTCATCTATCATGAATGTTTCACACTTAAATCTTATGGTATCAAACAAAATCAAGGAAATTCAAGATTTTATACATGACCCGAGACTATCAAGAAATATATTCAAAGAAAGAATATTAAATAAAATTATTATAATGTCACTCGGGTAATGGTTAAAAATATTGGTTAGTTTTAATGAGGCATAGGTTTCAAAAATCAATTAAACACCTAAAAAGGATGTCACACATCATTTTTCATGTTTTGGTTTTGATCTAGTTTTTTGGAAATCCCGTTCCTTTTCCTAGATTTGGGGTGAGATTAATGTTGATTTTTTAACATCCATCTTTATCTAGTCATTTTACCATGGGTTCTCCAGACTATTTTGAGAGTTTTTTGAGAAAAGGGTTGTTACTTCAAAATTTGTGTAAACCCTGGGCACATTTCCAGATTTAAAAAAAATATTTTATATCTCCTTCATTTTTTAATATTTTTTAGTCATTAATATCCCCTCTTTGCCCCAAATAACATATTAAAGCCCCCATATCCATTCTGAACCCCTAAATAATTCATAATCATGGTTTATTTGGGTTCCCTATTTCTATATCGGGTCAGCTCGTAAGCCCATTTCTCGTTAAAAAATGTCATTTCTTTCATATATTATTCAATTTTTCATATTTTTCATTGATTCACCTCTCACCCAATCCCAACAATACTATTCTAACCCCCATGTTCCATTTCCCCTCTTTGGATCTCATTTTATTCATGGATTTCGGAAAACATCCTCGTGGTTTCACAAATCATTCAGATTTGAAGAGGTAATTTTCTACATTCATAAGTTGTTATTTTTTTTAAATATTTTTCCCCAAAATATTATTCCGCTAGTTATTCTTGACCTAATAATACTCTCTAATGAGACACGATCCCTTACCTTTTTACCTACGAGTGTATATCTAATTTAAGATGATGAGTTTTTGAGTTTCAAAGGGGATATTCCTTCTCCTTTCTCCTCCCTCTTCCCCCTCTTTCTAATATTTATTGATCTTCTCTTGACCCTTAGTAATTATTTACTTAGGATTATATTATCCCATGATTTATGATGGTTTTTTTGTTCATTCGGGGTTGTTCATCATAGGTTTAGAGTTTATAAACCTCTGGATAGTGATATCGGGTGTGCGTTTACATTCCACCAAGGATTTGATGTAGGTTTCCCATTTCAAATGTCCTTTTTTATTTATTATTATTCTTTTTAATGGTATTTTAACCCTATATACTTTATAATTATTTTTTATAAGCCTTTAATAACATTATTTGGTGTAGAAAGTGGTGTTTATGCCTTGTTTTGTGAAAAGTAGTGTTATTTTGTTATAAAAGTGCACACCAAGTGTTGGTTTAAATGTTCTATAATATTCTACACCTAGTCGGTGATGTTAAGAACCAATTATAGGTTAATTTTAATATTTATAAGTATATTTCATTAATTTAAGGCTTGAAATTGGAATTTTTATTCCTTTTCATGGGCTGAAAATGAATTGTGTTGTTATATGGTGCATGTCACAGGTTCAGTAAATTTCATAGTTGGATTTTATGTGTTATGTGTGATTTTAAATGATTTTTTATGTATAAATGCATGGTAACAATTAAAAATTGGATTTTTTGGTCCTAATATGGCTATCCAATGTGTGTTTGGATGTACACACAAATGGGTTTTTGGTTTATAACATGTTTCAGTGTGAGTTTCAGAATATGGATTATTTCGCATCCTGATAAAAAAATTATTGTGATTTGGATGTGTACCATGAATGTTCTAATGTATTTATGAGACTTTTTTATGATTTAAATGGTGTATATACACATCATGAATAGAATTTATATGTTTAGCTTCGGTAAATGTTAGTTTTCAAAAATGTTTAATGGCCCATTTGGAAACATTATGAAAATGGTGAAATTTTATATCATTAAAACCTCATGTAAATGTTTCTCATTAAATTATTTTATGTATATGATGTAAGGTATTCTCTTACTAATTAATCATTTTGATCCATTATAAGAGTTCCTTGGTTTGGAATCTTTATGTTCTTTTTTATTAATGTAATGACATCGGTCCTTGGAGTTACTAGGGATGAGGTATTTTGTGCATTATTATTTTATATATGTAGTGATTAGTTGCTAAGATGGTATTGGTTGTCCCAGCCCCTTATATACATGAGTCATGGGAACATGACATATAGAGAGAATATTCTAAGAATGATTATTTCACTGGTAGGTTATGCTACTGACTAGTGAACTATAATAGGTATTGGGTTTATTAATATGATATTTTCTCTCAGAAGTCCAAAGAAATGATTGTCGAGCATATTGAGAATTTTGATTTTGTAATGTGTAACATGTCAATGGGGATTAGGTATCATGTATTGGTGTCTTATGGATTATTCTGAATCTCCTAGTTTCACCCATATCTATTAGTCTTTCAGTTTCTCGTAGTGATGAATATGATGCTTGTATGTACATTTACATTGCCCTTGCTGTGTGACTACTATCATTCCTTCTTGTGTGTTGTTTTTTTTTCGAAAGTGGTGGGATGGTATTGATATGTTTTATGATTTTTTTAAATTAATGTGTTGTATCCTCTTTATACTAATCTAAGAATGTAAACATCACTTTCCCCTTGAAAATTTTATTTTCCCTCTTATTGAATGAATATTTTTTTGGAAATGAAGAAGGGAAATGAGTTGTACTTTGTTTTGTGTACTCTTGTAGAAAACCAGAATTTTATATATTTTATTTTAAACATGAATTTTGGGTTTATTTTATTTTAATGTATGTTCATTGGGAATAGATTATTAGTCTAGCCAAAAAAAAATTAATACTGACTCCTAGAGTTCTTTTTATTTTTAGTCCTTATACAGTTCCTAGCTTGAGTTTAATATCCTTGATAAACATGAGATCATGGTGTTGGAGAGTGGCAGGTATGGTAACATGGAGTTAGTGGGTCATCAGGTCTAGTCAGTTTTGTTTTATGATTTAGTTGTACTTTATGATTTATTGTATACATGATGATCACTTCAGGTTTAATATAAGTGTATTGTGATGTCCATTTAATTCTGATGTTTGTTTTATTGTTTATATTTGTGTGAAATTGGCCCCTTGTGTAATATAATGATACAAGAAACTATTTTCCAACCTGTGGGGATGAGGAACACTCTTATGGCCATGCCAGAGATTGGTTTGGGTGCCCAGTTCTGGGTTAACCCATGTTGGTTTGTGAAACAATGGTAACATAGGAGGTCATATTTTAGCAGACCGTTATTTTTATAGTGCCCTTTTTTATTTAAGGGATGTTATGTTAGATTATGTAGGACTGTTGAAACATGAGGGCTAGGTATAGGAAACGTTTCAAAAACTCTTTCTCATTCTAATAATCAACTGTCCATGGGAAGTCTAGTATTATTAATTTTTTTGTTCTTATGGATTGTTTGGTGATTGAGATATAACAAGGGGAGTTAGAATAATTGATATCATGAGCTCACGGGTCCGGGAAAGCCATGTGGATCTTGAGAATGGTCCTAATAAGGATCTTAATTATGGTGTTGTGTTTAACATATATCCCCCAACCATATGGTCAAGTCACCCACCAACACCAGTTCCCTTTTGTGGATCCATTAGACCATTCTTTAATTCAGAATTTTGTTTGTAAAATACCTGTTTGAGAATTTTGGAAGTGTGTTTTCAAAATTTAATATGAGAAATGTTTTTAAGGATTGGTTCCTGAAAAAATCTTGGAGATAAATTGGAAATGATTTAATGGCATTGATTTCCTTAATACAAATTTGTGGTTTCTTAAAATGAAATGCTTGGAAATCTTCCATTATTTTAAAGTGATTATGAAATGTGTTTTAAACGGGGTGTTTTGGGCTACTAAAAAGTGTTTGAATCTAATGAATTGGTTCTGGAAAATTGTTTTTTAGAATCTTTTATTTTTTTTGGAAAGGGGTATTAGCCGATGTTGTTTTCGGATTATGAAAAGAGACCTCGGTGAATTTTTGAAAATAGGAAAAGGATAATAAAAAAATAATTATTGTTTTTAGAATTTCTGCTAAATGAAACGTATCGGATTTTTAATCAAATGGTTTTTGATGATGTCTGTTTTTTATTGTAAAATTTGAAATAGGTTTTAATTTTTTTGATCAATATGCCTTTGGAAGGTACATGATTCATTTTGGAGTGATGATTGTTTTATTTTTTATTTGGTGTTTTCATGGGTGCTCACATGCATGTTTTCATTGATATATGGATGAATGGATGGTATGCCATGGTGGTTGGGTTCTCATGGTGGCATGGAAATGTGCATATGACTGAGACATGATGAAACACCATTGGTGTGTATACACCTCTTTATTGAAATTTAAATTTTTACCTTTGGAAAAATTTAGTTTTTAGAAATACTTAATAGACCCTTTGGAAGCTTTGTGAAAAATAGTGAAATTTTTTATTATGAAAACATCATGAGGTTGTTTCCCATACCATGATTTTATGTATATAATGAATGGGATTTCATTACCTAAATAAAATTTATCTATTATGATAGTGCCTCAGGATATATTCTTTATGTTATTTTTTATTAATGGCATGATATCGGTCCTTGGAGTGACTCGGGGTGAGGTCTATTGTGAATTATTATTATATATATGTCGCGATAGGATGCTCGTATAGAATTGGTTGGATAACCCCCACTATATACTTGATACATGAGAACATTGAATGTTGATAGAATATTCTATGAATGACTGATTCACTGTTAGGTTATGTAATTGACTGGTGGCCCATAGTAGGTGGATATATTGGGTTTATTTCTATGAGATTTTCCCTCGATCTTCCTGAGAACGGATTTTTTAACATATTAAGAATTTCAATTTCATTATATGTGACAAGTCAATGGGGATTAGGTATCATTTATTGGTGTCTCTTATATTCTTTTTTATCTACAAGTTTCACCCATGTCTATTTGGATTTCAGTTGCTTGTAGTGATGAATGTGATACTTATATGTACATTTACATTCCCCTTGTTGTGTGATTAATATTCTACCTTCTTGTGTGTTGTCTTTTTTGGAACGTGGTGGGAAGGTTTTGAAAAGGTTTATGAAATTTGTTTTCAAATGAAAGGGTTTTATCCACTTTGTACAAATTTGAAAATGTAGACATCGCATTTCCCATGAAAATGATATTGGCATAATGGTTGAACAAATCTTCTATTGAAATTTAATAAGGTCAATGGTTTGTACATTTATTTGAGTAATCATATAGAAAATCATACTTTTATATATTTTAGTTAAAACCTGTAATTAATTTTTTTAAAGGATTTGAATTGGGAAAAGATTATCAGGCTACCCTACTGAGTTTTAAAACTCACGCCTAGAGTTCTTTTTGTTTTTATCTCTAGTGAAGGTTCTATATTGAGTTCAATCCCCTTGTGATATGTGTGATCATTATGTTGGAGAGTGACCATCGGGATCACATGGAGTTGGTTGGTTATCAGGTCTTTCCAGTTTAGTTGTATCGTTCAGTTGTACTTCAAGTTTTTCTTCATACAGGATGAATTGTTCATTTTTTATCAATGAGTATTGAAAATTTCATTTCATTTCAATGTCTGTTCTATTGTTCATATTTGGGAGAAATCATTCACTTATCTACTCTAATTATGGTCAGAACTAGTTTCCAACCTGTGGAGAATGGGAACACCCTTCGGGCTATGCCACAGATTATTTTGGGTTCCTGGTTTGGGGTCAACCTAGGTTTGTTCGTGACAAATGATTGGAAAATATGAATTCTAGGAAAATATTTCATATCAACATTCATTTGAAAAACATTTTTCCAAAAAAATCCTACAATTACCTACATAATAGACTAAATAATGGAAAATTATTTTCGATATTATTTTAATGTTTAGTTCTTTTTCTTAGAACACAAAATAAATAAAAACAAATCAAAAAGGAAAACACCCATTTTTTGTTTTTTTTAATCCTTACTTTGAAATTTTAACCTCCCCCACACAAAGAAATTGAATTGTCCTCAATGGAAGTGTTTTAAATCAATAGATAAGTAGATAAAGTTGTGGAAAAGGGACAACATACAAAGTGGTGTCATATGTGGCATCTGTAAGTTGGATTTCATCCATAATATGATTTGGAAATTCTTTATAAAAGTTTTTGCGCCTCATCGCATTGACAGTAAACCCTTGTCCACTCTTCCCATGAGTAACATGTATAGCACCCAAAGAGTAAACATTAGTAATTGTATATGGACAGAGCCATTGGGAATGAATCTTACCTAGTGGAGATTAAGCTGGAATTATACATGAGGACCTTCTCACCCATATGAAACATATAGTGATGAGTCATCCCATCATGGATTAACTTGGTATTCTATTTATAGATTCGGGAGTTCTCATATGCATCACCCCAAATTTCTTTCAACTCCTGAATTTTAAACTTCTAATGCTCACTTGTATCTAAGTGATTTATATTACACTATTTAACAACCAAATATTCATGGTGTTTGACATATACATGGTGGTGAAAAGACATTATAAAAAAAATACTATATGGTGACATTCTGATTGGGGTTTTAAAAGTTGTACGGTATGGAACAATTGAATCACCCAAGTGAAAATTCCAATCATTCCTATTTGGCTATACCATTTTATCAAGAATATCTTAACTTCACGATTTGAGATTTATGCTATTCTGTTAGTTTGGGGGTGATATTTTGTGGAGACATTACGAAAAAACCCTTACATGAGATGAAATATTTTTATTTTTGTAATTGAAAAAATGTGAACCCTGATCACTAATGACAAATCTATGAAAACCAAACATAAAAAATCTGGGACTTCAGAAAATCAACAACTAATCGAGCCGTATCTGTCCTGGTGGCCCATTCATCCACCCATTTAGATAAATAGTTAACAACCAATAACATGTAAACCAAGGTGAATTAATTTGTAAAATTTCCAATGTATTCAACGCCCCACGCATCAATGTTCTCATATAATAGCATGGGATGTTGGGTCATTTCATTCCTCCGGGAGATATTCCAAGTGAATTGAAATCATCTACATGAATTACAAAACTAATTGTCATCTACATAAAACGTTGGCCAATAAATTCTTGAGTCAATGACCTTTCAAGTCATACGTTGAGAGCCAATGTGACCCCCACAATCCAATGTGTGGAAGACTGTCAAAATAGCAGTGAACTCATGGTTTGGGACACACCCACAAAAAACATGGTCCCTAAAAATTCTCCAAAAATATGGTTCATTCCAAATGTACCACTGATAATCATGCTAATGTCTCTAAGATTGTGAAGTTTTGAAATTAGTGGGGACCCAATATGTTTCTAGAAAATTCACAATGTCTGCATACCAAGGTGTAAAGTCTATAACATCACAATGGTTCTCATGAGGGAATAATTCTCCAATGGGGAGGGATGAGTCATAATAGTGGTCCAATGGTGGTGAAATCCTACTAACATTACCAGCTACAAAATTTTCCACTCTTATATTCTCATGAATCTGACGGTCAATCTCTTGGAGGAGAAGCATCCTTTTAAGGATGTGGGTCATTGATTTAGGTTTCTTTAAGATGAAACAAATGTCAGAATGATTAGGAAAGACGATTATTTTTTTTCCTGATAAGATACAAATAGAATTTTTCCTACGAAAACAAAATATAAATTAGTTCTTTTTTTGTGTTTTTGTAGTTATCATGTGTAGGGTCAAGGGTTTGTGAGGAATATGCAATGAAATGAAGATCCTTCTCATCCCTTTGGGACAAAAATTCTCCGACATAAAAGATAGAGACATCACACATAAGCTCAATTAAAAGATCCTACCATGGTGTTTGGATAAAATGAGATGATGTGAGACTTCTTTTAATTGTATTGAAATCATCGTCGCAATTTTTATCAGATAAAAACACAAATTATTTTTTGTAATAAAAAGGACAATATAAGTGTGATTTTACTAAAGCCTTTAATGAATCGATGGTTAGAATCAGCATGGCTCAAGAAAAATCACCACTCACGAACACATTTTGGATATGGAAGGGTTAAAATTATTCAATTTATTATTTATCCATTTGAATTCTATGTTTTGAAATAACATTCCCATGAACAATCCCTCATTCAACCATGAAATTCTATTTATCATAATATAATAAAAGATCTTATTCTACGAAATGACAGAGGATAGAACCCATCTGAGCCATACAATCATCAAAGGAAGATCCATAAATCATGAAATCATCCATAAAATTTTTCATTTAGTTATATATTTACTCAGAAAAAATACACAACATACACTGAAATGTACTATGAGCATTATATAGACCAAATGCGTCCTTTTATATGAAAATGTGCCAAATAGATAGGTATGTGTTGTCTTTTCTTGATCTTTATGGGATATATAGATTTGAAAATAACCCGAATAGATATCAGAAAAACCTTAATCATACATACTAGCCCATTTTTCAAACATATGGTCAATGGAAGGTAGAGAAAATTGGACCTTTCTCATAGAATGGTTCAGTCGACGGTCGTCAATAAGGATTTTATAACTCTTATTCCCATGTGTGGAAACCAATTCATCCCTTTCATTAGACACTATTGTTATTTCAGTTTTTAGGCACAATTTGAACTAGGCTAACCCATTTACTATAAGATATGGGATCAATGATCCCTGAAGTATGTAATTTACTAACATTTAATTTTACCACTTCAATAAGAGTGGGATTCAACTGGTTTTGAGCCTATCTTATGGTCTTAACCTCATCGTCCAAAAGTACATGGTGTATTCAAATAGATGGGCTAATCATGGGAATTTCTTTCAAAGTAAATCCAGTCACATTTTTGCAGACTCTTAAATGGTAAAGATGTTTTGATTCATACTGTAGAGAGAGTCTATTGGTTTTAATAATGGGAAATTGGTTAATACCCTTAAGATAAGCATATTTTAAATTAGATGTAATTGGTTTTAATTTGAACTCTAGTGGTATATGGATTAAGTGAGGGGATTTAGGGGGATTGAGGTCCATGAAACTCTCTATCTTGCCATGTTTATTATCTATAGATAATGAATATATTGAAATGAGCTTTTAAGAATCATCAATAGCCATGGGTACCTCCATATGAACAGATTCATCAATTAAAGCAAAAAATTAACACTTTTCAGAACCCACACAAAATTCAAAACATAAATCAAAACCCAAATTACCCAAGGATGAAGGAGAGAAAAATAAATCAGAGTATGGCCATGGAGATAATGTTGTGTGTTTTATTTTATATAGGAGTTACTTCAAATAGATAAGAAGAGTGGAGTTCTATTCAATGGGGTGTTTTATGGAATCAAGAATGATAAAACATACCTTTTTTCTAACAAAATCCTTGGATAATGTACCATTGTGAACATTAATGATCATCATTTCTATTTTTTGGAATGGCCTCCCAAGTATGGGATGATCAGGTCCTTGGGTTTAGGTATCCTCTATCATAATAATATTGAAGTAAATAGGGCAGATGAGATTCTTCAATTTTACATAGACATCATCAACCACACCATATGAGTGTGTTATGATTATGTTGTCAAGTTTTACTATGATTATTTTAAGTGTATGCTCTCTAACCTATAGAGAAGTGTACATATAATTGAGAATTTATTTAATTGAAGCACCTAAATCCATTGTAGTATCAGAATAAAATGTCTCCCCTATGTTGCAATGTATTGTGAATGTTTTTGGATCCTTTCACTTGGTTGGAATTTCTTGTTGAATCATGTTCAACACATTCATTCCCTGGTTAACTCTCTCACTCCCCTTCAATTTCCTTCTATGGGTGCAAAGATCTTTATAAAATTTGGAATATAAAGGGATTTTTTTAACTACATCGAACAAATGAATGTTAAAATTATATTTTTTAAATGTATTCATTATTACATTAACAATACCATTATAAAAATTCTTTTTGGATTTAGATAATATTTTGGGGAAAGGATGAGGAATGTATTGTTAATTGGAATCCACAACAATAATTGGATTAAACATTTGGTTTTTTTCTTCACTAGAATCATTTAAGGCTTGAGAAAGAGTGTTTTCAAGAGGGGGACATACCTGTTGTTAGAATAGGTAGAAGGAAAAAATTATTTACCATTAAAAAGTTTAGTTTCACTTAAATTACCTTTTTCCTTCAGATTAGCAGTGGTTTGGGATGCTAGTATTCCAAAACCTTGCCAATTGATCTCACTGATGGTGTTTGCAAGTTGTCCCATTTGATTTCGTAGGTCTTGAATTGTTGTTTTTTTGTTCTGTTGGAACTAGAGGATCTATGATTCCATTCCCATCACTATGTCCTCTAGAATAGTTTTATATTAAAGAAAAGTGATATTGTTTTGATATGTTTATGTATAAGAAGATTTCAAACCTTGGCCTTATTGATACCAATTTCTTTAGGATAGCTAGAGATTCTTCTTTGTCAGTATTGTGGTTGTGCATTCCACCTATGGTTTGGATTTTTCCTAAATGGTACATTCATGAAGGGAGGTTCATGTTAGAATGGATTCCTAGGGAATACTTGTACAGAAGACTCAGTAGAATCCTAATGGTGTTGGCACCGGTCAAAAAAATGAGTGTTATTAGAACACATACCACAATGTAGGGGAATAAGTAAATATTGTGAGTTACCTTATTATTGAGATAATTTCATAAGAAGTTTATGCATTTAATCATGGTTATTATCTACCTTTTATTAGGGATGAATGAATTATAGCATGAAATCCCTTGGTTAGTGCAATTTCTCATGTACCAAGTTGTTGTTCATATTGAGCCATGTTTGTTGATAGGTCACGAGGGGCAGAATTAGTTATATCAACTAGGGAACCACCAACTATGGAATCAATCATTCCACAATATATGTGTATAATTCCATAATTGAAGTATTGGATTAACATTTTTCCATAGATCTAGTGGTGTAGTCACATTGTTAAAAGTCTTTTTAATCTCTACCAGTATTCCTGAAGGGTATCTCCCTGTGATTTTTTAATTCCACACATTTCATTCCTACTAGATGCAGTTCAGGAGGTTAAGAAAAACTTCTATAAGAAGAGTCTTTTCAGGTTATTATAGCCCCCAATTGTGGTGGGAAGGTAGTACATATAGTCTATGGCTACACTCTTCATTAAACATAATTAGGTCCTCATAAATATTTTGGGGTTTCATGGTGGAGCACATTATTATAAAAACATTGAGATTTGTATCAGGTTTGTCACCAATAAGGCCATGGAATTTAGAAAGGAGGATGATGAGGCCTGATCTCTACTCAAAGATGATTGATTCCTCAGGATATCTTATGTTTGAAGGTTGTTACTCTACATCCAGGGTGGTTTGTTCTATTAATGTTCAGTTATTTGCAGCCATGTTTTCAGGGGTTTGATTTGGTTCAATTTTTTATTGTTTTAGAAGCACTTGAGGTACCAAAAGGGATTCCTTAGTGTTACTTGATATTACTACACAAGGTGACCTGTTTTTTTGAGTGTTGTGATTTTTCAATTTGAAGGTCAAATTAAATTAGTGTTTCTTTTCCAGATCCTGTCATGCAACAATGATGTCCAGTTTGATTTATTGATTATTTATTTTTGTTTTTAATTTTTATGGAATAATAATGAAATAAAAAAACTCTAAAAATGAAATTATATAATAATAGAGAATTATATACTATATAATTAGAGAGACAGAGAAAAAACATGAATAAGAAGAGAGATAGAGATAGAGAAATAGTAGAAAAAACAAACAAAATTAAACAAAACAATAAATGGGGGAATGGATAATTAAAAGAGTAAAAATTAAAATATATAAATAAAAATAATAAAATGATGATGGATCCTCAGAAATGGCACCAAAATTTTATCATTTTTTTGAACAAATCAAATTAGTTATTTAATTTTTACTATAATTATTTCATTATAGAACAAACCCTAGGTCGTCTCTCAACAGAGCCTTATATCATTAATTTAAAATTAGGGTTTCAATTATGGAAATAGAAGGGGAATTATATTATTTAAAACATGTGGTTTTATGATTAAATATTACAATAGAAAATGAATGTGATAAAACAAATTAGAAATGAACATGGTTAATTAATTGTGATCACCTCAGGGAAATCTCATGATGCTCATCCTTCATCACGTTAAGATAGAGGGTTATGATCTTTTAATACCTGTTTTTTAAAACCTAGAAATATAATTTTACTGATTTTATACTATGATACCTCATAGGTTTCATTTGGAATCACACAATGATTCATCGAATACCACCGATAATTGGTTGATTTGTGTACGACATCAAAACCAAACCCGACCAAGGAAACACTCAAAGATATCGATACACTGTCAAGGTTTGTATGTTATTTTAATATGTTAACATTCGTTGAAATTACATCTCCATGAATGTGTTTATGTGAGTTCAATTAAACAATATGATCAACAGAAACACTATAATTGAGATTGGGGATAAGGCGTGGTGAACGGTGTGTGAAACATCACACTAATGGGCAACCCCAAATTTGATCATATGGGTTCATCATGACATACTGATACATAGCTCAATTAAATAATAAGAGGATGATAAAAAACTATCCCAAAACATATAATTCAAAATACCATTCAAATATTAAATAAATAATACTCAGGATTACAACATGTTCCTCTGCATGTGATAACAAGGGGTTTAGAACTCTATGGGAAGGGTGGAATAAGAACATGTTGAAGTAGAAATTAAAATATACTCTAGAACTTATAAGGATGATAAGAAGACTCCTTTAGAACCCCAAAATTTCAGCACCTTTCCTACTGGTCGAACTCCCAAATGGGGTGTCAAATGTATCTTTTTATATGCAAATTGGAAGGTGGTTTTGAGAACACAGATTGTGTAAAACAATTGGGCCCATTTTTTGACCTCTAGACAGACATAACTCACTTTAGAGAAAACTAAAAATTTATAGCCACACATCTCTAATTTCTTAACCAAACTTTTGGAACTAGATGGCAAATACATATCGTTATATTGACAAAATATATAACCCCACTTATGATATTGTGAAAATTTGATTCCTAGGAGTGACCAGTTCCTATTGGAATCATGGAGACTGAATGGGGCTTGGTTTCCTTCAAATGAAATATATCCCATTAAATATGAGACCCACCCACATAATTCCATACTATTTGGATGTATAGTTAGTAACATAATGTGGTTTAGTCCAATAGTATTCTTGGATCATGGGTATATTGGCCCATTTTTCTATGACTTCATTATGGTCCTTCCAAATCACCTCCACCTACAATTTAATTATCAAAACAAATAAAATTTACCTTGTTAACAGTGTTAAACAAAATAATTGAATCAAATAAGAAGTTAAATTTGTCATTATACATTTAATTTTCAATAAAAAACTAGTTTAATACGTTTGTATTATGGTAAAATAATACAGGGAATTGTGGTGGTATCAGTCATGAATAATCTATAAAAATTTAATACCTTCCAATTTAATATAACAGAACATTGAAATTAATTTTCCCATGTAATATGAGACACTTAGAATGTACCATTAACCTTTAAGTAATTTCTTACATAGGAAATTTCATTTAATAAATCAATCTAAGACCTTAAGAGGAGCTAGGTTCATTAAGATTTTATTTTATGGAGGGATAAACCATTTAAGAACATCAAGAATGCCATGTTATAACAAGTAACTAAATAGGTAGCATAATACATGAATAGTTAATCACCAATTTGATTAGTCCAATCAAAATATGAAATAAAAATCACCACTTTTAATTTCTAAGACAGTGAAACTTTCCTATGGTGTTTAATTATAAATACATGACATTGTTTATCAGATCATTAATATATCCCAAATAAAACCATATTAAAGGTTCACACACAATTCACTTTATAAAATAATTTTATTCTTAAAATCCTACAACACAGATTAATATCCATTGAAGGTTTCAGAAGATATAAATTAATTCTTTATTAAATTTAATTGTAAAATAGAAATAGATCCCACCACAAGAAGAAGACCAATATGAAACATGTCGACACTCAATGAAAATGAAAATGAAAAATCAAACCATAAATTTACCACTTTCATGCATATTAACCTTGTATTATATTCAAGGACACATATCCATTTTGTACATATTTTGTTGTCCAAATACGGGCAAGGGTATCCATACATATATGCTTATATGTGCATATACCCCTTTTTACAAACACATGTTTGAATTTTCATTCACCCATATGAGCACACCTATCCCGATTATATATATTCATCCTTATGTGGGTGAATATATATATATATATACATATATATACATATATATATATATATATGAGAGACATATACAAGTACATTCATACCAATGTATACATATGAAAGTATCTTGTGAAAATGGAAACCCATAACCACTGCAATAAGACCCAATCCACTCAAATAAAATTATCAGATACATAAAAACTAAAAGACACCCAAAAAGAAATTGAGAAATAATTAATAAATGATTAAGTACCACTTGATATTAATTGTGGGTGGTCCAAAATCTATGACTTCAACAACGGATGCTGAAACTTGCTTGAAGATGGCCCAAGATTCTTACTACACACCCAAATAATGGAACAAATTCAAAAAAACATATCAAATAAAATCCTAGTGGTTGGTCAAACTGTTGGGGTTATGGGGGAAGGAAAAATCATCAATCTAATGCAATGTGAGGTAGATGTATCTTACATCAATGAATCATACAATAAACCTTAATAATATGTGAGAAATCATTGAGAATACAGAAATCTGAGGATGGGGGTCGCACACGTGATCTACAGGTTTAGGGGGGTTGATTCACACATGATAAGAGGGCAGGGAGGGTGGATTAGGTTTTAATTTATTATAATTTAATTACTTTATCTATAAAACACTACAAACAGTTTGATTTTCATAGTTAGCTGAACCATGCGCTTACTATGTGATGAACAATGCATAGGTACTACCAAAGTGGAACTAATAATGAGGATTTGGTAAATCGTTTGTGTAAAAACTGGTCATCCCATGTGTTTCATATATTTTAATACCCTTGGATACATGGTTTTCTCTTGGGGACTGCATGGTTTCAAACAAACCGTTCACCCGTTCCTACTCCTCCCGATATGAGGTTTCCGAGCTCGATTCTTCAAAAACTCAACGAGACAGCCAAGGGACCCCTCGATACTTTACCCATGTCAAAAATAATACATAAATGTGTTCCAAGATTAATAATTATATTTTGAATCTCTATTTTCAAAATAGAACATCCAAATAATGATAAAATTCAAACTACATTGGAATTTCATCCAGTCTAAAAACATGGGATGCTACAATCTCCCCACCGTAGAACTTCTCATCCCCAAGAATCCTTGGGGAAATAAAGAGAAAAAAATCAACCTACTTGGTCCATTATGTATCATTAAAACAAACATGTTTAATTTCTAAAATCTCAACACACCCTCAAGAATCACCTTAACTAATAAAAAATAACCCATAGAAACTCAAGCCAACACTTATTTTTCTGAACTAAAACATCTAAATGGGGATTTCCTAATCCATATAACTAGAGATATGGCCACATAATCTTATCCCCCAAACCCAGGTCGTAACACCTAAGAACAAAATATGAATCACATTATCTCTACCTTCATATTTGTCTTTCAATACATGCCCATAACACTCCAACAACGCATAAGACATGTGAAATGATCCAATAAAAGGGACAATTCCAAACATAACCCATTTAAACTACTCTATCGTATCATTCTATGAAAAGTAGAAGTCTACATCAACCTTACACCCCTATTACCCAACACATTAAAGAATTATTTCTTCTCTGAATGCATACGACAAGAGAGAGTGGCATAATGTTTCACCATCCATGGTCTACTACCCATGAGGCACCCGACTTAGTTGGATGGGGCATTTTAAAATCTATTATTGGTGAATTTTAGACTAAGACAGACATATATTTCTCCATTAATTCCCACAAAATTAAAATAAACACTTAATATGATCTCACTAGCCCAAAACATCCATTAAAACCATCGAGCAGGAACACGATCATTGGGATGTCCTCATTCTAGAATATTGGCTTATCACAGTTAAATCATCACTTCCAAGACTGATACAAGTTTGGCATAACCATGGGGTTAAAAAATATAATTTGTGGATATAATATAAGGAAAATATCATTTAGAGTATAAGATTGAGATTTCGGTACAATCTGATCGTCTAAAAAACAAGAACACAGACTGACCCCATGTGGCACCCACCTGAAGGCCAAGTCAAAGTGAACAGTTGGTGTCCATAAGTTCATCCCAGGCTTTCCTACATGGGAAAACATGGCATCACTCTGGACTAACCCTGAATTTAAGAACTAATAATCTTCATAAGTACACTCTGAAAGAAAACACCCTACAATAAAAAATCGTTTAAAACATTAGTGGGGTATAAGACCAATGCTCTCTCAATATACCTAAATGATACCAAGATTGGGTAATTACTCATCCTTAAGATAGAAATACATTATTTTGGTATAAATGATATCTAAAAAGGATTTGAGACCATCGTTCCACAAATAGGGTAGTGTGATCTGCATGTTTTTAGATGAAACATTACAATTTCAAAGGGAAGGACAATCAAACCATTAAGTGTCGACACACATAAAAGAGATCATCAACACTTTCCGACACATCAACAACCTGACAATGATACATTCACAAGCCAAAGGAATCCCATGGACACAAAAGTAAACCATCATGGACCATTCTAGACCAATGTTGTCTTCAAAGGTTATGCATATAGCCTAGCACATCACTATCATTCTCTCAAGTAAGAAATGGATTAACAATGGATTTGTAGAAACAAAGAATTTGGAGAAAATAAAAACAGTTTGAAATAGTTCTCTAGGTTTTGATCCTTATAATTTGATGGACACATTTAGACAGAATCAGTGTGATTCTCTACACCTAATGAGTGTCTCAACATTATACTCAACTAAGAAGGGTTTATCATTCCATGACACATGATTCATCGACCACTGATAGCGGTCCTAGATGTGTCCATCATGCATAAACTAGAATTTCATTGAAGAGATATATAAAACTATACACTTAAGATTTATATATTACATTCACACCAACACATATACTTAATGCTTCTTCATGTCCAGTTCCCACCCATCAAGGTATTAGGCAAAAAAGATAGACAATCAACCTTCATGTTCAAAACTAGATTCTGCATAAATCATCATCCAGTAGATTGGGATGAGCCATGAACTTTATCAACAACTAGTTCACTCTACTCTATAGGTGGCTTATATTCTAATAATAACATATCATAGCTTTAATGAGTAATAATGAACTTATAATACATGATTATCAAGATGATGAGTATCATTTATATCGATGTGTACTACTCCCACATTCTAGAAGAAGTATAGTGCATCCTTCACTGTCACTAGAAACTGATGGAAAGTTGGAATCAGGTATCTGATTAAAATTCCAAAATAATTAGCCCATATTATTTTTACCTCATATGATTATTAATCTGATTAATGACATACTGATTCACTAAATACTATAAAGAGAAAAAATAAGGGTCTAATGACCTAATATGTGGCTGAGCATACAGAATGAATATCTATACTCCTAGAACTAAACATTTTGGAATGGTCATATTTGGTGAAAGGATCAAAAAAATACATGACAATAAAACAAGGAAGGGTTTCATTTTAGATATCAATAGTCCTATATGGAAATATGGAACCAAAATAAAACCACACAAGAGGACAGCATGCAAGAAAAAAGAAATTGTTCAAAAGATATGTGGTAGCTACCTATAAAGGCTAGCCCCCTTGATATGGAAAGAATCTTTGATCCCATAACTATATCTTACTGTAAGGAAAACCATTAACATTAAAGGTATATCATTTAGATTTTAGACATTAGAAATATGAATCCTATGGTAACCCTTGCATTAAATTTTAATTAAACTCAATGGAAACATTAAACTACCCTTATACTATGATTTAAATGAAGAACACCACTTGAGTTTTCATTTTAATGTATTTACATTAATACAAATTCAATATTTAAACACTTTAAAATATTTATATAGAACATAAAATAAAAATAGATGACTGTTTTCAAACATCATTTTTATCCTTTAAATATATATTGACCTCCCACTATAATTAATTAATTTATCATATAAATTTCATTTTATATTATGAATGATAAGGCAACCTATGAGGGTCCTGTTAAGCCATCATGGGTTCATCAGGGTGCATCCCAATAATAGTTTCATAACTACTAAAGTTTTAAACACATATAGATGGTTATTTCATAAGAAATATTCCCCTACTGACCTACTTAGGTCTAGTTTTTCAGTTAATAACTTTTCCTTATGGTCCATTATGCATGTGTAATAAAGTAACAATCCTTAATAAGGCATCCAATTCATTTAAGATCAAATTTAATAGCTTTTACAACTAAACTATTTCAAAATAAAACATGGTCACATAAATAATGGTTTAGTTATATGGGTTTCTACATAACAACTTATATAGTTCCCAAACACATTGCGATTTGGAATTTGGATCCCATTAATCAGAACCAATTTACATTACATTTGATCATTATCAGTATTTTACATTTTAAAAATGGTCTGTAATTGTAAATAGAGATCAATGATGGTTTGAGAACATGTGTTACCATTTCCCAGTTATAAGTTTCACATACACCTTACTACTAAAAACTAGATCCCAATTACTCACAACCAATATATTTTACCCATGGACCCAATTATATATTAACCACAAAACTAGGATAGCATTCTAAATAAGCAGACAACATTGAATATAATCACCTAAGAATAGTACTTGTATAACATGATAAATAAATCACATAAGCATGTTGTAAACATAGTCATGCTAATAAATACAAGGCATTTGATGAACTCAAGTCATAGAATCAGAATCATTAGGCTTGTTATAAATGCAACTACATAGCCTAGAATTTATAGGATATGTGAATTTATATGTCCCTAATAAGATTCATGTAATACTTAATCATTTCCATTCAATGATAAAGGAAAAATACTACAAATCCCATAAATAAATAAGTAGCAGAAAGTACACTAATCACTCATGGTGAAATCTTATAAACTGTAATAAAAAACAACATCAACATCAATCCCAGCTCTATTCCCTTAGTATTTTCCTTATCAATGGGGTGATCAGTCCTAGAAACAACAATTTTCCATGAACCAAAACATTAATATTCTCTTAACTACAAACCCAAAATAGTAATATAATGGGAAAATTCATGATTTGATACAACTTTGTAATTTTTTATCCTAACATACCACTAAACTGGAAGTTGGAACATTGGGTCACATGGCCTCAAGTCCACCTCCTCATATGCTAGAGGATTCTAACAGGCCTTGAGGATCTAAGGAAGTGGTATCAGGGTTCTATACACTCATGACCAGATTAGCATAACAGACTATCGCAAACTAAATGAGAGACAACAACATAAGTAATAATAAATGAATAAAGTTATCCAATGCCGATATACAATAATTAATGTTTGAAAGATGGTTCTACAAGTACAAGTAGTATGAATTTCAATAAGAAATACAATTTCCTAAAAGAATAACTGCACAATTACGATCTTAATAAACATCTATAAAACAATCTTGGTCCTCTAACCCAACGTTTTCCTAGTAATGTAAATCAAACATTAGAAGATGGATACTTCCCTTTATCAATACATGTAGACATCAAGTTTACTCATGTACCAATATCCCCCAATCTAGGTGTGAGATAAAATATCAGTAGGATATAACCCACTATGTCTAACCCAATCTATTTCCTTTAATATATATTATGTAGTGTGAAGGTAATATAAAACAATACACAGTACTTGAGCAATAACACAGGTTAGATAAGGTTCTAATCGGACACCTGACGATCTCTACATGCTTTGTCTTACTGAAAGAAATAATTTCTGATCAATTATCACAGAAATATAGTAATGATATATATGTATATAATACAATTTTATATCGCATCCACCAATATGAACAAAGTAAGTTTGGACGTATGTGTCCATATACATAGAATACAAGGTGCTGTAAAGATTGGGGAGTAACTTCTCCATCTATAACCATTATAAATGAACCTATAATCTCAAAAAATAGGTTAAATTCCCTACATACCAATAGAGTGAGAAACATCATGATTCAACACTCATAATTGCATGTGAGATGACATGGAAACTCTCTAATAATGGAACACGATGTGTAAAGTCAATCACATAAATAATGTCATTTGTGAGAGATGTCATACTCGACACTCGATGTAAGGGTATTTGATTATCCTCTATGGTCAACACCCATTACGATCTTACACATCCTATTTATAAGGCATAACTGTATTTATAATAAAGATCCATGATGGAATACCAGTCATGAATATAATTTATTAAGCCAATTATAGTCAAGGGATCTCCATTTATTATAAATTTTATAATTTTGGGTCATTAAATTATTACAATAGGCATGGTCATACCACCCAATTAAATATAATTACTATAAAACCTTTTATTTCATTTAAATATTGAAACCCACCACGAATATCTCATTGTATATAATGAATCTATTTCAAATAAATAATTTAATACATTATAAGAAAGCAAGGCATCAAAAACATGCTATTTAAATGTTATACTTTCTATTTAATTTAATAAAACATGATAATTGATTTTACCATGTAAAAAAAGATACCTAGAAGGTTCCTTTAACATTTAAGAAATTTCTTACATGGGAAATGTCATTTCAGATGGCATGCTAAGACATTTGTATGAGCTTGGTTAATTAATCATTTATATTGGTGAGGGATAGACCATTTAAGAACATCAATAAGGTCATGATATAACATGCCACTAAAATGGGACCAATATAATAGTCATAGGTAATCACCAATAAAATAAGTACAATAAAAACTGAAATAAAAATTACAAAATTTTTGGCATAAAAAATGGCACACTTCATTTAAGGGTTGTTATTATAAAAACATGACATTGTTTATTAGAAAATTATTTTACCCCAAATAAAAATTACATTATCGAGTCATACTCAATTCAAATTAATGAATAATTTATTCAAAAAAAGTAGATAACTTATTAATATACTAGGAAGGTGTGAAAAGTGAGAATATAATGAATTATTAAATTTAAAGGGAAAATGGAAAGAAATACTACATTAAGACGAATACCATGAGGAAACATCTTGGAACTCAATTAAATTGACAATGAAAAATCAAAAATTCAAATTATCACTTCCATGGATCTTCACATTCTATTATATGAATGGACACCTAGTCATTATGAATATATCTTCAGACACAAGTATTTACATTTGGATCCTTACATATATGATGATGTGTTCATATGCCCTTTTAATTACATATGTATAAATTTTTATATACCCATATAAGAAAAAATATCCCCATTATATATATTCATACATACATGAGAGAATATATATTAAATGGGAACTAATATAGGTATATTCCTATCTATTTATTAAAATGCAAGTCTCTTTTTACAATGACGACCCAAAACCACCATGGAAATTTCTGACCCAATAATACAAAATTACCTAAAACTCAAAAACTGCAAAATGCCCAAATATATATTGTTAAATAATAATGAATAGAAGATACTAGTCCCAAAATTTATGGTCGGTGGTCTGAAATGATTCTCCTTTGGTAGTGGATTCCCAAATACACATGAAGAGGACCCGAGACTCCCATAATATGCCTTAACAATGGATGAAAAGCAAAAAATCATTACTAAACCTAACCATAATATTTGGATGAATAATAAGGGTGATGGATGAATGAAAAAATTTCCAAACCAAGGTAAGAGGATAGATAGGGATCTTACCTCAACGAATATAGTGAAAAACATGAATAATTTGGGTGAAATCATTGAGAATAGGGGGAGTTGATGATGGGTTCCATGCATGCGACAGAGAGCTCCTTGGGGTGGCATCATGAAAGATATGAGAAGTGGGAGGGTATAGTATTTTTTAATTTATTATTTTTTTTAATTTCACTAATTATTTAAAAAAACTATTCTTCACTTTTCTGGTCTCACGGTCAGCCAAACCATGCACGAATTATGTGATGAATAGTGCCTAAGTACTGCTAAAGTGGCATTAACCAGGTTGTCTAGGTGCATTGTTTGGTTAAACATTGTGCATTCCATTCACATCACATCATTTCACTACACTAATATTCATGATTTTTTATTGGGGCCACACAGTTTCAGAAAAACTGTGTACCCATGCCAACTCCTCCCAACTTGAGGTTTTGGATCCCTGTGCTCCCGATACACTATGAGAAACCTATAGGGCCCCTAGAGAATTTACCCAAGTCTATAAAAAATAACTAAAGGTCTTAAAACATTTATGACATCCAAAAAAATTTTAGTTTCCAAAATGGACCATCCTTCCAATGATAAAATTCAAATTACCTGGGAATTTCATCTACTCCAAAATCACGGGACACTACCCGTGGGATAATTAGAAAATATTTTAATTTATTAAAATTATTATTCTAAAGATATTATAGTCATTAAATATTATGTCCATGAAATAATGGAATCTAATAAAGCATAACAGATTAATGTGTTTTCTTATGAAATTTGGTCTCTTTTTGATTTTTCAGAGCATATTGACAAATAAAAAATATATGAATAATTTTTAATTAAAACAAAATATTTCCTCATGGATTTGGAAAAAATATTTAAATCCATTCCAACCATATAACCATAATTAAATACTTATATAAATATAACATACAAAAAATAAAAAAAATACTGATAATGATGTATCTCCATGATAAATTCATATATTTACGTGAAAAAGTATAAAATTTTAAAACTAAGGAAAAAAGTAGATTTGAATAGATTTATGAAATTATATAAAAAATGTCATCACTACTTAAGGTTAAACCTCAAAAATTTCGTCTAGTATTGAGGTTATAAATAAGCTTTAAAACATTAAAATTAGTAATGATATTGAATTCATCCAAGAATTATATATTTTGGTAAAATATTTGAATATAAATAACATTGTGGACGGTTATTGTTAAAAAAATATGGTTCATATTTTAAAACAACCAAATCATTAGTGGGTATGTTTTCAAATAAAATATGTATTCTACGATTTTAAAAGTAGAATGGATTTCATTTTTTTTTAAAAAATAAATGGTTTGTCCAAAGAGAACACAAAATTAAAGGTTTTACCCCTATATAATAAATTTTTTATTATAATTTATTCAAAAAATTTGTCATTACATATTCATATTTCTTCAAGATTTAAGAATATCAAAAATAATTCTATTATCTCTCAAATTTAACACATCTTTTAAAAATATTCAATGACTGTATAAAAATATTTAAACAAGTTTTGACTTCATGTATTTTTCACATTTCAAAAATCCGGAAAGTATCATTAATGTATTTTCCAATATTTTTGTATGCATTCACAAAATATTTCTCTTGATACCGTTTATATAGAAGCATTTGGGGGAATAAAAAAATATATTTATATCCAGTTTTACAATTTAATGGTTCCCATAAAAAAACATCTCTCCAAACCACTCAAAAACCATAAGAAATTCTATAATAAAACAATATTCACTCTATTTTTTCATATATAGGTTCAATATGGAAACTACAAAATCTTCAATCAATATGGATATGTCTATTATTTATTTTTTGGAAAATTAAGCATGAATTCATATAAAATAAGCTTCCACAAACATGTATGGGATAAAGAATCTAAAATTATATAGCATTGTCCAAACCATAATTATTAGATGGAACCCTACGTCTAAAAAGGATAATGGGAACACATAGTTGACATGTCTCTCAGAAAATTTTCTTTTACATTATGTAAAACCATCTCATTGATTCTTGTTTTGTTAAAAAAATATTATTCCCCAAAATATAATTCCATGAGGTGAATAAGGAGGGACCCATGTTGACTCAAGTTATGTCTATGTATTCCATACTTCATCGAACAAGATGAATCATGCTTGATTTTATTCCCAAATTTAAAGGAGGATGGCCCTCTATCGGGTCAGAGAATAAGTCATATTGACTTTATGGGGGACCCTACTCTAAGCCATCAATAGAGAATCTTGTGATCCTACCCACATTATTCATCAAAGGATGTTTTATTCAACCTCTCAATATAATGAAATAATGGAAGCCCCAATCATAAATATCAATTGATAGTAATGTCACATCAATATAATTGAGTTTCTCACATGGAAAAAATATAGATTTGTATTCAAAAAAATTGATTTATATCACTTATCAATTGAATATAATAATTCCAAGATGAATATTTGTAGAAACAGCATAGAAATACCTTGGATTCCACAAAGGGAAATATATTCCTTAATAACTATATAAGGAGAATGAAGTCAAAGTACAAGAAGGTGGTGAACTAATAGAACAAAATTGTATTTATCTGAATATCTCTCTCACCCTCATGATATAAATATTCTCTTTGACTTTGGTCTCACCATTCCACATTATCTATGGTCCTCCAATGGTTTAATAATTTTTTTCAATTTGGAATTGTTTGTTCCATGAGTTCTTTTTAATCAACAGGGGGTCGACTCCTCTTCCTAATTTACCTTCAACACTTCAATATCTACTAGAATGTTAATTTGGAATTAATACAGGGGAATAATATTATGAATTACCTATTAATAAATTCCCCCTTAAGATTAATATTTCTCATTTAAAAATCAAATAACGATGGAATCATTTTAAAAATATAAATTAAGAAACAAACTAGTAGTTTACAAAATCAATATTATGAATTTTTTGAAAAATATAAAAAAATACAATATTCTTCCCATGGATTGAGAAAATTTACCTACCTAATTTTTAAATGATAATCCTCCCAAATATTTTATTATTTACTAGGTAAATTATCCTAAACCATGTGATGGATAGAATATTACTACACATATTTTATAATAATATAAATTATTGATATTGTATTTTGGTTGTTTTTTTCGTATTATAAACTATGAATGATTTTTATCTCATATAATGGTTTTATTTGTAAAAAACATTATTATGAAAAATCAATAAAAAATTGATTATATATGTTTATGTAATTTCCTTAATTCATGGTGATAAAATTAATGATATCGTGTAATGTGATTTTTGTCTGATATTAATGAAATTTAGTGATGATTAATATCCATATCTAATTCAATTTATATCATAATCACAATGATAATAACTTTTAGAAAAATAGGTAGGGGGTTAATGTCCCTTGGGATAATAATAAATCTTTACCACTTATTCTAAAACATCAAATTCTAGGAAAGAACCAATTGAATGTAAACACCGTAAGAATGTTCAAACCCAAAATAAATATAGAAACAACACTTATCAAAACATAATATCTACTCCTTCCATGGATATAAAACCATAAAGGAAAATATCATAGAAAATAAATAGGAATGTGTATATGGATATGTCTTTAGTTGGATATTGATGACATTTAATGATTAAGATTCAATGTGGATTGTCAATGTGTGTGAATGTGGGATATGAAAGGTGTGCGAAGGTATATGTTGTTTAAAAAATCTATATTTTATGAGTAATTTTGCTGGGATAGAAAAAATATAATTAAAGTATAATATATGACAATGTAAAAAAATTTATCAATTTAAAAAGAGTACATATAATGTAATGATTCAATTACAATGGACAATATTAGAGAATTGAATTAAAATTTACTACCATTAAGAACACAATAATATTTAATAGGATATGATTATTAGAATATGATATATATATATATAATATTTGAAAAAAGTAATAAAACTTGGGTATTAATACTTATACAATTTATATTTCATATTAGTAATCATAAATAAATATTCACTATATTTTAATCCCCTAATCCTTTGGTTGAGATTACTTTTTAATAAATTTCTCAAATGGTCTCCTATGTTATTTTTATTATCCAAGTATAAAATTATTTAAATTAATAAATATTTATGATAATATGTGATGCTTATATTTATTATTATTATTTTCATTATATATATATTTTTCTGAGGAATATTCATACTAGGGTGAAATCTCTCATAATATTGAGAAGATATCATTCTTTGATGGTTTTTTAGAGATCATCATCTTTTAATGAGTGGGGTCCTCTAAACTTTCTTTTACCATTGGTGAAAAATCCTGATTATGAGTAGGGGTCATCCAATACTGTATTGGGTGGAGAATATTGATGAATGAGTATGTGTCCTGTATGATGGAATTGGGTGGATAATATCTATGTTGTGTGGGGGTCCTCTATATTGGAATTGATTGGAATATATTATTTATGAATGGTGTTCATCCATGATTTCATTGAGTTGATAATTTATATGATGAGAGGGGGTTATCCATGACTGCATTAGTTATAAATTATTCATGATGAGAGTGGTTCATCTATGATATTATTGGCTGGAGAATGTCCATGGTGAGTGAGATCCCTCAATATTGGAAATAGGTCTTGAATAGTTGTGATTGTTGTTATATTCTAATGATATATCATTGGAGAAAATTCATGATGAATGGGGGCCCATATATTTTTACTCATAATCATGAATATTTAATTTTTGGAATGTAAAAAAGGTGGAACCTCCTTTTTTCATCATGTTAAGATGACTTGTTTGGAACTTTTCTTGGTTACTTCTAAAAAATAATAAAATGTTCATAAAAATTCATACATACATACATACATACGTACATACATACATACATACCAAAATAAGTACATAGACAACACACACAAATATATATATATTACAAATATTTATAAACCCTCCGAAACAGTCATAATTTTTATTTGATATAATTTTATAATCAAAAAATGATATCTATGGGATTATTTTATCAGTAAAAAAACATAAACAGTTTCATGTTAAATGTGAAAATATTAATGGAGTATTTATATTAAATAAATGGAAATCAGTCAGCATTTTATTTTTAGTAATATCAATTAGAATTCTAAAATATTATAACCACATATGATAATAATATATTACTTTTATAGAAATATTTATATAGAAATTTAAAAACCAATCATTGAACAATGTTTTAAATTAATTAAATTATTTTTATGATTTCTTATTATATTATGAATCTTTCAAAACACTAAAATATAAATAAAATATACAGTGATAATTTAATTATCACATTATATAAAAGATATATTAATTAAGATAAAATAGGTTAATATAAAACATTTTTTTGTTTTTAATTAAATAGAATAAAATGAAACCTTGTTGGGAATTGCTTTTTATTTAAAAAATTTATATGGGTGGGTTCATTGTATTTTTAACTAGAAGATATTGAAATATATTTTTTAAAGAGTAATGTAATTTATTATGTTTTTGTATTTTAATATAATTCTTATAATTGAGACGAACAAATATTCTTTCAAAAAATATGTTTTCAAAAATATATTGTACTGTTTAGTAATTGAAATAAATGTAATTTTACTTTTTATAAATTGTTATAGTTATATTGTTTTGATAAAAATTAATTTTTTTATTAATTTTATGCATACTAGAGTCATTTTAAGATCAATATTACATAACATAGAAAGAAAAATTCAAATGTATATTTTAATGGAATTATATAATTTTACATTTGAGTTTAGTAGCTAATTGAATCATGGTTATGTGTCAAACTATTATTGAAAATACTTTTCATTTTTCTTTATATTAGTTTACAATTACTTTTTAATTTTTTCCTACTAATTTAAAATTATTTGTCAATTATTGTTCTAGTTTTATTTTTTGATGTTTCAATTTCCTTTTATTATTTAAAGATCATTTTGTATAATTATATTGGTTGAAAGTGTCTCTTGATTCATTTTTATTTAAACTATATTTAAATTTCCTTTTAGCCTCAATAATATCACCATTAAACATATAAATATATTTCCAAGTAATCATTGGATCATATGTTTGGCTATTATAGTACTTTAATAAATATATTTCTTATTCATTCTTATAAATTTTAGGTAATTGAGTCTTGTAACCATGATAAAAAAAATTATTTCAGAAAAAAAATTATTTATTTTATTAAATTATTTAAACATATATATTTGTATCATTTATAACGTTTTCTATATGGAAAATTTATGTAGTTTTTAATCATATTATATATATTTTTAGTAATTTTTTTTACCTAAGTAAGATTTTCTTAATGTTGGGTCAGAAGCCTCATTTTAATATTAAAGAATAGACAACTTTTTTGGGACCTCATAATAATTTATGAATATCTAAAATTAAGGAGAAAATTACATTTTATAATGAAATTAATTAAATGATAATTTTAGTTTAAAATTTTGGTAAACAAATATTTTATATTCCTTAATTTATGGGATGATTTTGCCACCACTCTTGATAGTCATCATTATATACTTTTATAATGAATTGATATATTTTTTATTTATTACTAATCATATCATTATAATTTAATATAATAATTCCACATAAAATAATAAAATGACACAATTTATTTTATTTATTAACATTCCACTTATAATTTAAGTTTTATGGATTATTTAATAAATTTATTTTAAATACAAAAATATTTGATGTCTACATAGTTTTTTGTTATTTCTTAAAATTGTTTTGTAGTTGATTATAATTCTTGTCAATTTATATGGAATTAAATTTTTTATACAATATTTAAATATCAATAAGTAAATATAATTCCATAATTTTAAAATTATTATACTTCTATATAGATTTTATGTTATTGAGAATTCTTAGAAGGTATGTTTAATATTTGTCTCTCGTGTTTCCATTAAAGAAAAAACTATTAGATAGATAATAAATAAGATGATTTCTTATTTAATTTGGATGGTTTAACTTATTAAATGCTTATTTGAAGACATATGTTACCCATGGAGAAAATTTTTTAAAAGTATACTGATAAAAATTTTAGTTAATAAATATTTTTATATATAATATAAAAAAGGATATACTGAACACATATCAAATTGTTTTTCAAAAACATTCATGGTTTTATTTTTATATGTTATTTGAGTATAATTCTTCCAAAATAGATTATAGTAAGAAGAAGAATATTTTCCATCTTATATCTATCCTTTTATTAAATATAAATTGAATTTATTTTTTCAAATTTTATGATGGGTAAAACATTACACTCTATATTAAATAATTTGTTTTTAATATTTTTTCATTAAATGGAAAAGAATGATTAGTGTTTTTTTCAAAATTAAAATATGTTTCTAAGGCTAAATGATTTTTGAATGCTTAATCTTTTGTATTTTTATATTTTGTTTCTAAATTATCTCCACACTTTATAAAAATATTTATCCTTTATAAATTAATTTGTACTAATTAATAATTTTTGAATGCTAATTATATATACAAATGTTATTTTTAAAATAATTATATCAATATGGTTTTAACATTTTTGAAACATGTTTAAGTGTTAGATTAATATTAATTTTTCTGATTGATGATAGTGGAAATTAGGTAATATTGTTTTTAAATAATATTTATTATTTTTAATTTTATTTTTATTAATGTATTATTCTTTGATGGAATTATTATTGCCTTATTTAAATTTTTTGTAACTCCTTTTTAGTGTTATAAAACCCATCACTTATTTTTTTCAAAAATAATTGTACCATATAATTTTTTTTAGTTTTTTATATTAATTTTAACTTATATCTTTGATATATGTTTATCACTTTTACATGAAATTCTACTCATTCCTCCTTTCATTTCAATTGATTTTGTTCATGTTGAGTAAAAATAATTTTTTTTATTATTTGAATAAATTTCATTGGGTTTAATAATTGGTTGTGTTCTGTATTAAAAATATTTTAATATAATTTTTCTTATTTGGAGGAAATTTCTTCTCAGGCATTGAGTAATCACCTTAATAGTAATAAAATATAATTTTTAATCTACTATTTTAATGTTTTTATCAATAGCCTCTATAGCCTCAATATTCATCATCAAATATATTGAATTTTTTGGACGATTAATTTTATCTAAAACTATGATGAATGGAATATTATTGCACATATTTAAAAAAATCATAGTCTTCGAACCATAATATGGTTTTTGTTCATTTTTATAAAAAATGAGGATTTTTTCACTCTTATTATATATGTCCACAGAATATAAAAATTATATTATTAAATATTATTCCTTATAACATTATGTAAGTACGTCTATATAATTTTTCATTAATTGATGGAGTAAAAATAGATAATATTGAGTAATATATTTTTTATTGTGATATTGATGAATTATATTTAATATTAATATCAATGTCCTACCTATTGGATATCATGGTATCAATGATTGGAAGTTGAAGATCCACAAGAGGGGGATTTAAAGTCTCTTAAACTATGAGTCATTCATGATTCCATGAAAAATGTAACAAAAATACATAGGAAACAAATGGCTAACATTGGAAACCAATGAAATGTGTACTATATATGGAAAACCCTATCCAATTTTTTCCAAACCCTTAACTCTGCCTTTATATATATCCACCTTTATTCATTCGTAGTTTTTTCTTTGATCATTACCTAGATGGTATTAAATCTAATGGTTGAGTGGATTTTAGTGTTTAATAATAATTATATAATGATTAATTTTTGGGTTACATGTTCATCTATAGTTCATAGTATGCTAATTATTTCCAAAACATTAGTATTAAGGTATTGGTGGTTCCTAGAGCACCTACTAGAAGAAATTATTTGAACTCACTCATTTGTTGATATTCAATATTCTCTCACTGGGTCTATAATATCAACTAGGTTGGGTATAAATCTTTAGTAAATTTCATCAATATCATATAATCATTGATATTACCCAATATCCCCAATTTTTACCACATCAAGTAAGGAAAATTATATAGATTTAGTGAAATTTTTTTTATTGTAACATTTTTAGATAAAAATAATATTATTTTAAATAATACCATAATAATTGAGAAAATTTATTCATATTATATATGAAGGAAAAATAACTAAATTCCAATATCAATAATAAGATTTTTTTTTAAATTATATGTTTAATAATATTCCATCAATCACAAGTTTTATGAAACATTGCCTTCAACATATGGGATGATGAACATTTAGACCCTAAAGGATATAAAAAAATATAAAAAGATTAAATTTAATAAATTTTATGACTAATACTATTATTAATACTACTTTAAAATAAATTCCATGCATAGTAAAAAAATAAATTAAATAAAGTAAAATGTACAAAAAATATTACAAAATCTTACGAAATTTATTAAACATGTATCAGGAAAGGATTATATACTAAATAAAAAATATTAGAAAATAATTTTGGAACAAGAAGAGATAAATAAGAAAATAATAAATCAAAAAGGATTATACTTAATAAAATTATTAGAAAGAAAAATCAAATTTATTAGCTACAACCAATAAAAATTAATAATGAATTTTATAGTTGTAAAAATTAATTGAAAATTTTCAAACATGGTGATGATAAATCAATGACATAAGGATGTGTTCAAAAAATGAAAATGGAAATTTAAACATTTATATTTGAAAAAATATATTACCCAATTTATATAATCAAAAATAAAAAATAATTTTTACTCATGCAATCAACCCACATTTCATAAATGGAAAAAATATTATAATATAATTATTAATAATGAATTAAAAATATATTAAATTATTTTTTTATATAAAATTAACATTAAATATGGATTAATTCTTAGTAAATACTATATAAAATATAAAAAAATAATTTTTTACAAAGAGTAAAGCCAATTTAGAGAAAAAATATTAACATAGTAATTTAAAAATATTTTAAAAATATATATCCTTAACAAAATATTACGTTTTAATTGTTCATATAAACATTAGTTTCCTTTTAGTGAACATATATCTATTACAAATAAAACTATTTACTAAAAAAATTATGTTTTACATAACCTAACTTCTTGAAAATTTATAAAATTTAAATTAACCATATAAATAATGATAAAATAAAGAAATATTCATTCTTTGTTTTCTATGATCCATTTCAGAAAATTTATATTAAAATAACATATAATAATGAGACTAATAATCTTTTGATAGAAATTATTATGTGTTTTCAACACATTCTCTTTTAGATTAAATAAAAATAAAATTTTTAAATAATTTTTTAAATATATTATTCCTAATGAATCACAATATAAAATTTAAATCCATCTATGAACACATAGAAATGAATTATTTTATATGGAAACCCCTTAATCAAATAAAAAATTAAATTATAAATTATTTCTATAAAACAATTTAATTGAAAGGTAAAGTTAAAAATAATAGAAAATGTAAACTAAAAATCCTTAAAAATATAGAAATTTTTTAAAATGTTTTTAATTTTTAATATGTTGGTGAATATTATTAAAAAATTATATGACTCTATTTATTTTGAAATTTTGGGAACAATTTTTAATGACATAAAATGTAAAAATTTGATTTTTAATTGTCATGTAACATGAAGAAAACAACAAAAATATATAATCTTTAACCTCTATTTTGCTTTAAAAAACTCTTACTCATTTTTTATGGATCGATTTATAAGTGTAATGGATAGATTAAACATAAAAATTTCTGTATATTATAGAAAATTATTATGATAAATTATAAATATGTAATCAATAAATTTGTTTAAATAAATAAATTCATTATCATGGATTCTAGATTAAAACTAATGGGTGGTGATATAATTATCTCAGTATTATAATTGATAATAAATTAATTTATTACTAAATTATAAAACAATAAATATTAGTAAATTATATTAATAAACTAGTTAAAATTTACCCTTAATTTGTGTTATTGGTATTGTTCTTTTAGGTGAACAGAAAGGTATAATCAATGTAGATAACCATATTAAAATCTATATATGTTAGACATAATTACAAGGTTAAAAATTGTAGAAACATTTAATTTTAACCATATAATTTTTTAGTTATAAATCATGTTTTTAAAGAAAACATTATATTGAGATAACCAATTTTTTTCTCATAAGTTATAATATTTAAATATTTTAATAAAATATTATAACAATAAAAAAAACATAGTAAATTATTTATAAAAAAAATATTTTAAAATAAACAACTAGGAGTCATTACTAGGGAGTAGAGTCACAAAAAATTTTTTATTATGAGACACTTATTAATAAAGTTATCTTCAAATGAGAAAAGTTAATTTAAAATTATATAAAGAAAATGCGAATATAAATTTAAAAAAAATTCAAGTAAAAATGTTAAAATAAATTATGAAATAAAACCGAGTAAATGAAAAATTATTTCCAAAAATTAGACCCCCACTTTTTTTTTAATAATTATGAAATTAAATATTTTTATTATTTAAAATATTTTATAAAAGAAAAATATTTCATTCATTTAAAATTATCACTAAAAATATTCCTCTAATTTTAGTATTCATAAGATTATTAAATATTATTTTTTTGCATGAATATATATTCTATTATAGAAATGTTTCAAAAAATAAATTTGTATTATTTATAAAAGATAATACAATTTTTCTAAAAAACATGTGTCATTTTATATTCTTTTCAATCAATTATAATAATGATAAATAAATCCTAACACTTAGAAAATAATAATTTTATTAAAATCTAATTAAATATATTATTATTCATAACAAATTAAACTCTCCAATATTTTTTAATTTCATTAAATATAATTCCCCAATAATATATCATTTGAATCCATTTATTTCAAAAAAAACTTTTTTTAAATATATTTAATTATAATTAAAATAAGTTTAATATAAAGGTCTAATAAAATTTTCACCATATGTCTTAAATTTTTAAAGATTCATATTTTGAAAATACATCACAAAAATAAATTTTTTATTTCATATTATTAATCTATAATGATTTTTAGAATTAAAAAAAAATATTTGTAACACATTAAAATATTATTATCATATATAGATAAAAAAATTTAAAATTCTAATTTATAATTTTTAAAACCATTTTTTTTCATTTTTTAATATAAATAACCCTTTCATATTTTCACTTCCAACATAAAGAAATTGGTGGTTTATTACTCAAAAATTAATCCCATAGATTTATTTCAAGGATTATTCAACTATATAGAAAAATAAAATTATGACTCTTTCCAAAGATTTCAAAAATATTTTAAAACATATGTGTGTGTGTGTTCGTAAGTATGTGTGTGTGAGTTTTGTTGTTATTTTACAAGGTCAAAAAATTACCTAACAATTCATTTCAACATGATGAAAAAAGAGGTGTCTCTACCTTATTACATTCACAAAAGAAATGATTCTTAAATATCAAAGAAACTTGGTGGCCCCTCATTCATCATTGAGATTATCTACCCAAAGCTATAATGGAGGAACACGAGTTATCAATGACATTGCTTTAGCCAGTTCCATTTTGGTGTAATCCAACAAATTATATAAATTATTTTCCAAATTCCTTAATAGATTACACCCACTCATTAAGAATATATTCCACCCAATTAAATTATGGAGGACCCCCACTAATCATATATTTTATCCCCCAAATTCTATCATGGATAGCCCCTCCTCTTTTTCTAAAATTAAATATTTTTATTTTCAAGAAACCCTCATTTACTGGTTTAGTGGGAACACTCAATGATATACTATACCACTAAAAATCTTTATAAGTATAGGAAATCACTAGATCATTCCAGAAAAAATTGATATCAGAGCATTGTAAATTGTGTAAGATCCCCTAAATGAAACATCACCTCATCTTTGGATGATTATTAATGATTTTCTCAATGAAATATTCCATCATAGAGGAGACCACTCTTAGTCAAGATTCAATTGTAATATAAAATACATGTATAGATGACCCCACACATCAATGAAGATAATCGAAAATGAATAATTCAGGAATTATTTCATTTCAGTATCATGAGGGATCCATCATTGAAAAGATAATTCCCTATAAAAATATAACTCCATTCAAAAAATAATACTATCAATATTAATGGAGCTAAATGATTGGATTCTGGGAAAACAAGCCTAAAATACACCATTTCACCATTTCATCCTATAATTATATTTATCACCTGATAAAATAATATAATAAAATGTTGGAATATAAAAACATGGTATGTGAAATTTGGGAATTAAGAATTAATAACCTTATTAGTGGTGAATAATAAAATCCACACAAACTATTAATTTATAAAAACCCCTATATCTCCTAAATTTCATAAAAATTTATAATATAATTCATTTTAATAATTATTCTTGGGAAAAAAAAGTTATGAAAAAATAATTTAATTCTATGAAAATATTAAGATGTATATTGAAAAAAATAATAAGTTATATTAATTTGTGAAACATTTATATAAGGGAAAAAGTGTACATTATTCCTAGTTCCCCCAGAATAGATCTTGATGGAATTTTAAGTCTTCAAAGCATAATTTTACAAATGAAACGTTTCAATTGTAACTAATTTTTTCAATATATTTTCTTGATTTTTATATGACTACTTTTTTTGGATATCAGTCTTGCTATTTTTATAAGTTCATGTGTGAAAAATAATTTTGGCCTTTCTTATCTTATATAATATTTGAATCTCCTAATTGAGCTATTAAAGTATCATTATATTCATTTCAAGTATTTGAAATATTATTTTAAATATTTTATAACAAATTATTCCTAAAATTAAAAATAACTCATCTCAAACTAATTAATTATTGACTTTTTTCATGAATCCTAATCAAATAAGAATGTTTGGACGATGCTACATAAATAGTATCTTTTATAGAACCCCATGAAAAGGAAGGTACATTATATGTGAATAAATATCGTGTTTCATATATATCTTAATGTCAATTATACCAATATCCCACATTAGTATAATCAATCAACTATTCTTTTAATTCATGGATTAAATAATCATTTATTCCCTTTAAATCTCAATAACTAAAAGAATAAAAATATTTTACATCAAATTCAATATTATAAAACCTCATATTATTGACAAGTTATACATTCACATAATATAAATATTCCTTAAACACATGAATAAATATGATTTATAAATAGATTATATTATATGATATGATATATATTTATCATATAGTACAACATATATAAACCAATGGCATATCATATACTTGGATTAGACATGTTATAGGGGAGATATTTGATGTTGCTTCACTACACTATACATGTCATACCATATCATATGGTAGTATCAAATTCTATTACATGGATCAACAATGATATATGATTGATAAGGTAGTTGAATTTTTCTCAATTCAATAATCTTCTAAAAATGATAATAATATATGTAAAGGTTTTATATGATGAATCATATGGATAATAAAAATAATCTATATGATAAATACATGAATTGATGATGCATTAATAAGATGTTATGTAACGTAAGAGTTAATTTTTGAAGGGCTTATGGAGATACTTTCATGAATATATAATGATGAATCACTATAAAGATACAAATTATCATTTTACCAATCCTAAGTCTGGTTATCCTATCGCTCTCTTCCCCCTCCTTAATTTTCCACCCGATGTAGTAGAATAATGAGATTTCATGGAAAATTATTCCTAAACATTAAGTAATTATATTTAACTCATGGATGCATCACATAGATAAGATTATTTTGGTAGTTCTATAGGTATTTTCATCAACCTTATGATTGAAAACAAGATCATCAACCAAATAATGTTGCAGGTACACTTTTATGTTCTTCTTTTCTATATACAGATGGTTTTGGATTCATAGCATATTGATCATAGGATTTTATATTCCCAGTTCTTTTCAATGCCTTAAAATTTTATTGTTTGATATTAATATACCCAGCATCAGTAGCATAGAGAGAACATATATAAATACCCGACCCTAGTTTACTGGATTTGGTTCCTTAATTTATTACATTTATATGATTTTTAGAAAGTCGTATCATAAAGGTACGAATAGATTAGTAGTTTTAGAAAACTAGATACATAAAAAAATTAACATTACAACATGAAAAGAATACAATATAAAAATTCCATAGATAATATCCATAACTCCTAGGTTATCCTTTCATGTCAATCACAATATATCTCTTCATGTCCTGGGAAAATGAGAAATTAGAAATGGGTTGGCTCAAATGCCTATTAAAGGTAATAAATAAATTGCAACACATCACATACATAATCATTAGGCATAGAGAATAATTAAAAACAAATGCCTTTAAAAAAATAAAGGTGGACACATTATGGTAGGAGTAAGAGATGAATAAATAATTCCATAAAAAAGAATAATCATTGTTATTCTATAATTCTAAAAATTGCATGAACTTTAAATCGCTAGTTTCTTAATGAGGGAATTCATAATTTCGGACATCATAACCATGCCGACAGAGCCCCTTACCAATACCATAAATAACCATTTTGACAAGGCCTCATGCTAAAACCATAGTTTTTCTCATGAGACCTACTGATGCATCAAGGGGATAAAGAGGACCCCACAAATCACTTGATAAGTACATTGAATTCCTCATATAAATGGTGATAAACATAAACAACATATACATTCATATTAAAACTGACATATGAAATATAAATAACATTCCAAAAATATTAATAATAGACACTGACCATTCTGAGTACATTGGTGAATGGTTTTATTATAGAACATCCATAGTAAAACTAATCATAAAACATTCAATTAAATATTGTATATGATATCATGAAATATTAAACCCACTAATACATAACAACCAATAAGAGTGTTGAAATAGATGAAGATACTCTTATTAAATCATAGAGAAATTCTTGAGATAAATATTATTTCACTTTGAATATAATAGTTGTTTTGGAAAATTCTTTTTATTAACAAATATAATGGTTTCTAAAAATAGACTATAGATTTCCCTTGAGAATCGGTAAGAATTTGAGAAATTTCATTGAATCGGGCTTGTATTTCAGGAAGAACTTTTGAAAGATCATTTAAAAAATATAACTTCCCAAAATGAAAGTACGATTCTGCTTGGTACCCATATTTAGAACTTTAAAAAATAACTTATGATGAGTCCATATGAATAAATAAAAATTTAATTATCTATGTAGATAATAATATTAACCTGAATAAAAATGGTGGATCGGGTAGAAAACTCTTACATTAAGTTCAATGGTGTCCTTCACTTGATCTTAGTGTCCTAGATAAGAAATTTAGATTCATTAATTAATATTCTAGAAACTATTATCTATGTAATTGATTTATTATAGCCTTATTTGGTTCATTATTGGACTACTTGTTGGGTTTAAGGATTTCAATTTAATTATTTGGGAGTGTTGCCTTCCTTGGTATTCATGACTGGTTAACATATATACATGTAAGGATAAAAATATAAGATGATAATTGTTGTATATAATAGATTTTTTAATTTATTTTTTAACATTCAAAAGATTTGGTGGTTATAAAATTCATTCAGTTATTAGGAGTCAATATGAATCATTATATAAAACATTAAAGATAATTGATTAAGTTAACTGATGTTTTTTATCACAATGAACTCATTTGGATTTATAAATTAATATCATGGGTAAAATATATTCTAGAACCTTAAATAGTTTATAATACATATATAGTAGTCTGGTTCTATAAAAAATATGATTTCATGACAAAAAATGAAGAAGATAATTTAAATTTAAAAAATCATCATCCTAGAATGTGATAAATTAACACATCTCATATGGTGTTTTAATTTCATGTATAAAAGAAGGAGAAATGAGAGATGATGTGGAATTATTCCAATATCATAACATCATTCTAATACATGTAAGTTAGTAGATTTATCATAATCTTTGGATGTAAGGATTTGAGGAAATAAAATGAATATAAAGTAACATAAAACCAAAGAAATGAATAGAGGAATTTACTACTTGATGTTAACATTCTAGATAGCCTTTTTAGGGGAACTATTTTTGTTTTTTAATGAGACTAATGACTAATGTACATGATGGGGCATCTTGGGAGGATATTGGAGATGAATTTAGGCATGGAACAAGTCTAGAGATGAGTGAATAAAAGAGGGAGTGAGGGTGGTTTATAGTGGAGGAGAGGAGAGTTTTCCTATTATTTTAATCATTAATTTATTATATTTTCAAATACAACCAACAACATTGATTGCTGTGACAAAAAATTTTAATATGTGCATGTGAGTTCTTACCAGTGGACATTTACATCAATCACAACATAATAATGATGCAAAAATTCATTTATTTAGCATATTTTGTAAATTTTTTAATTTCACTGTTCACCATAAATTCAAGAATTTCAGAAAAATACCAAAAATTAACCCTAACCATTTTTTATGTGTATAATTAAACAAATAAACTACATTTTTTGAAAATAATTTTTTAAATATCATAAATTTCATTTTTATATAAAATCATAATTTATTCAAAAAATAACAATTTATAAACTACAATTTGTTTTATATCACCTTGAAAATTTAATCAAGAACTCATTATTTTATAACATTAAGACAATAAAATAATAATATGATTTACAATTCATAAGGGTCATATTTCTTCTCATATTACTATTCATATTACCAATCATAATGGTATGTTAATATTCACTAAAAATTAAGTGTGTCTTATCAGACTCTCAATATCTTACCGAATGCAACCATGAATGTCACTTTTTCGAAATTCATGTAATAAACATGGAAAAATTATGTTTACTAGATATGTTATAAAAAATTAGTGTTTTTAAGGACGTATATTCTCCTGTATTCAATATTAAATTTATTTAAAAATCATTAGGGTGTTACATTCTCCCACCCTTACAAAAATGTCATCCTTGAAAATTGAAAAATGTTACCTCATTAATACATTTGGGTAGTTCTACATCAAAATCTCATATGAATGCCATTTTTCTTCTTCAATTCTATTATTTTTCCTATGTACCTTTACCATTCATGTTGTTTGATTCCTCAACACATGTTTATAAATGTCTTAAATCTGGATAAGCCCTTCAAAGTAAGATAAGTTAGGTTCAAATTCCATAGAATCAAAAGTGAGGACATGTGTTGAGTCTTGAAGGTACTTTCTCAATAATGAGACATGGAACACATTGTGTACCTTAGAAAGGATAGGAGTAATTTTCAAATGATAATCCATATTTCCAACTCATTCCATAATTTCAAAAGGGTCAATATACCAAGGGATTAGTTTCCCTTTCATCTCAAATATTATAACACCCTTCCATAGAGATTAATTTATGAAAACATGATCCCACTTAAAATTCCAAATACATCCTTTGATTATCAGCATAGCTCTTTTGTCATCTTTTAGCTTCTTTGATATGGATTTGAATAGTCTTTACCATCAATATTGTTTCCTGTACAAGCTCTGAACCCACAAGCTTCCTTTCCCCAACTTCATCCCAACATGATGGTGTACGAAATCTCTTTCCATACAATGCTTCATATGGTACCATTTTATTGCTTGAATGGATACTATAATTGTGGTAAAACTCAATCAAAGGTAAAAACTGATGCCATAAACCAAGAAAATCAAGTGAGCATGATCTCAACATGTCTTCTAAAGTATGGATAATCCTTTCTGATTTCCCATCAGTTTGAGGGTGATAATAAGTACTCAAACAAAGCTCAGTATCAAAGGAATTCTGATTTTTTTTTTCATATTTTCAATATAATTCAATGATAGAGATCAGAATCTATTGAATGTTTTGCTCCATGATGTATGAAAACATCATTATTATAGAGTTGTGCTAGGTGGTCTAGTGGTAAATCATCCTATATCGTGGGGAAATGTTCAGATTTGTTATGTTGATCCACAGATACCAATATTACATCATGCTCTCAAAGCGTTTTGGGTAATTTAGTGAAAAAATATACAGTGATGAAATCCCATTTCTATGTTAGAATAGGTATAGGTTTCATGAAACCTCTAGGATGTTGTCGTTCAACCATCACTTGTTGAAAACCTAAATATCTTGATACATAATCTAATGTTTGACACTTCATGTTGTCCCAACAGATATGTGAGATCAAATCTATATACATTATAATGATACCAAGGTGTATACAGAAATTCTTACTATTGGAATCATCCAATTACTCTATTTTTAGATCAGTTATATCTGGAACACAAAGCCTCTTCCCATATTTTAGAGTTCCATATTTATATATGAAGTATTGTAACTTCTCATCATCCAAAGCACTAATTTTCATTTGAATATTCTCATCATCAAGCATAGAAATTTTAATTCATTATAATAAATATGGTTGGGAAAACAATTGAAAAAGTGATGATGTTTCACCTTCTTTGATAATTCCCAGGTCCATCCTGACCAGATCCATGAATACAGGATCCCTTTTAATCCTAGTTTTGTTTAAAAATCTATGATCCTTCCTTCTTAATGCAAAACATACCCTATTTTCATTTCATAGGTGGTTGTATATGTAAAAATCATAATCTTTGACTATATTGAGTCATCGTCTTTTCTTCCTGATGAGTTTGTTATGTGAGAATATATATTCCAGACTCTTGTGCCTGTTTATATCTCAACTATTTTACTATAGAGATAGTTTCTCTATATTTTTAGATCAAAGATTATAGAATATAACTCATGTTCATGTGTAGGATATTTTTTTCATTCATTTTTAACTTCTTTGATGCATATGAAATAACTCTATTATTCTACATAAGGACACAACCAAGTCCTTTCTTTTATGCATCACTATAGATGACAAATACATCATTCCTAAATGATATAATTATTATCTTAGAATTATATAATATCATATTTAATTATTTGAAACATTCATCACATTATTTTTTCCATATGAACATAACCCATTTATGAGTAAGATTAGTCATTAGTTTGAATAAACGGGTGAATTTATGAATGAAATACTGATAATAAACAGTTAAAGCAATAAAAATATATATCTTAGTTATGTTCATTGGAGTATTCTATTATTGAAAAAGCTTTTCATTCACATGATCAACAAATATTTCATCCTTATAGAATATGTGGCCAATAATGGAAACTGATTGAATCTAAAATTCACACTTTCCAAACTTCTGATACAATTCTTTTCATCTAAGAGTCTTTAGAATAATGTTCTTGTGATTTTCGTGGTCGTTGTTTCCTTTAGAGTATATTAAGATATCATCAGTAAATAGCACAACAAATTCATCAAGATATTCCTTGAAAACCTTATTCATAAGATCCATGAAGACAGATGGTTCATTTGTCTATCCAAAAGGAATTATTGTAAACTCATAATGCCTATTCTTGGTTTTAAATGTTATCTTTTGAATATCTTCCTTCCTCTCTCGCAATTGGTGATATCTATATCAAAGGTCAATCGTCAGTAAATTTTGGGCTCTAGGAAGATGATCAAATAAATCATCAATGTGAGGTTGCGAATACATGTTTTTTATTGTTATATAATTTATCTCCATATTGCCAATCCACAACCTCATTGATCCATCTTTATTTTTAATAAAAAATATAGGGGATCCACATATAGATACACAGGGGAGAATAAATATGTATCACTCAATTCCTATAGTTGTTTAATCGGTTATACTGATTCCATGGTGGAAATTCTATAATGATTCTTCGATATAGCCCTTGAACCATTACTTAAATGGATATATAACTCAAATTCCTACCCTTGAGTATATATAGGTAAGACTTCTAGAGAAACATCAATATATTCCTGAAAAATAGGTATGTATGTGATTTTGAAAATTATTTCCTCACTCATGGATTTTTTGTTCTCATCCTCCCCAAGAATTTTAATCAGTATAGCTATTGAGTGTGGATCTAGCTGGAAATTAGATGGTGATGTTTTTGTTCTAAAGATAAGGGATTCTACATCCTTCTCAAAAATTGTGACCTCCTTATTCTGGTAATAGATTTTAACATCATGATTCGAAATACAATCCATACTGATGATTATATCAAAGGTAGTCTTGGGTATGATAATAAAATCAGTAGTTAATGCACATTCATATACCATAATGTGGACTTCCTGACACATCATTATTGCAATGATACACCCCTTTGGATTTTTGATAGACAACTCCCTTATTAAATGAAATTGTAAATATCTAATTTTTCCTAAAATAGGGAAGATATGAAGGAATAATACAATCTAGATTCAAATAATAGTTTGGATATGTATGAAGACATAATTAATGTACCTTCTACTACATTCTTAGGGACTCAAATATCGGTAGTTTTGATAACATAATCATGGACTTTCTTCATTCTCCTTTTTTGGGGAATGTTTCCTTAACACCTTGTATAATAATTTTCAAATTTTCCCCCTTCCATGCTATTTTATCAATGAATGGTGTTATTCTCATTTATTCTCCTTACAATCCTAGGATAGGTGACTTTTATCTCCATACTTATGACAAACACCCATAAACATTATTCATGTACCAGGGTGTCTCTTCTAAAAATTATTGTAGGGAGGAAGGTAAAATCTTTTTTTCATCTCCATTTCCTTATTTCATTTTCCATATATTTTTGTTTCCCTCTTATTCTCTTGTATTCCCATCAATTCATAAGACTTAGAGAATTTATTTTTTTCTTTAAATAAAAGGATATTATACCTTTATATGGTGAGATAATTTTGGAGACTATATCCCTTCAGAGGAAATATTTTAAACTCTACAATGATCAATCATCTTTACTCCTTGGATTATATATGTAATATACATCAAGTCTTTCTAAACATGTGAAGTTAGATTATACATTGCAACATTTTTATCCTCTTTTGACCTCAGATTCAGAAACATTCTTTCCATATCTTATTATTATTCTTTAGGGAAGTATTCTTATAAGAATATTTCTATAAAATCCCTCAATTCCATTTCCTCTATTTCATCATCCTCCTTTTTGTTTTGAATTAAACACCACCACAAATCTGAAACTCCTGAGAGACGATAAATCTTCGTGACAACCATATCTCTTTCATTACATCCAAAAGTGGAAAATATACTATCAAATGAACTTATCCATTTCATCTCTACCAATGAATTTTTAGTCCCATTAAATAATGGAGGATATTGTTTCATAAAACTATCTAACATAGCTTTTCCATGTTTTAGATCTAGATCATCTATATGGGTAAGGTTATTGATCATAACCTAAGTCAATTATCCCAGTATAGCTATATGTTTATTATCACGAATCACATAACTAGAGACAACATAATTATCTTTCATTTGAGGGAAATCCCTACAAGGGACACATGTGTTCATGTAGTTTTCATTCCTCCCACTGGGATCCATTTCTAAATAATTTCATATAGTAGATTAGTTTATGAATCATAAGGTATAATCTCATCATAGAAATATACTAAGAAAAAATTGAAATCTTATACATTTTTAACCTTATAATAATATACATTGTTTCTTTGTGGAAAAAAATACATTTAAATCATTCGTAATGGCTTGTAACGAAATTTTGAGTTATCCTAAGATTATCCCCAAGAGTGTCAAAATATGTGGGATGTAAGGCCCATGGTCATGTACTAGGATACCCTGGGTCATGCTTGAAACCCCTTGTCAGATTTGTTAATAAAAGGTATATGTGTTCCAGAACAACATCTACTTGTAGTGTCTTGATAGGGTTTTATTTTCAAGATAAATCCACATAATATATTCCATACTAAAATTCTAGGATGTTATTGTATATTTATCATCATTTTTTATCATAGGGTTTTGTTCCCAAATCAACATTTTCTAAATATAGTTTCTAATTTTTCTATTAAACTACCTCTGATACCAACTGTAAATACCTAACCCTAATTTCCTTGAGCCAGGGACTTGATTCTTTACATTGAAATTATTACAAGAAATTTTTATCCAGAAGGAAAAAATAGTTTAGTATTTATGGAAAACAAGATACATGCATAAGTTTGACATTACTACATGAAAAGGAATACAATATATAAATTCTTTTACAACATCTGTAACTCATAGTTTATCCCTTCATTTCATTCATAATACATCCTTGGATGTCCTAGGAAAATGAAACATAAGAAAGAGTGAGCTCAAATTTTCATTAAGGGTAATCAGTACATTGGAAGATATCATAACTATAAACATTAGGAATGGTGAAAAAAATAAAAATTCATTCCTTAAAAAAATTAAACATTAACACATTATGGAAGGAATAAGAGATGAATAAATACATCCATAATAATGAATAATCATGGGTATTCTACTAGTGGAATAACCAAATGAAAATTAAATTACTATTTTCATAATTAGGGATTTCATAATGCTGGACATCAAAACCATACTGTCAAGGCCTTGTTCCAAGACCACAAATAACTATTTCTTTTATGGCCTAATGCCAAGATTGTAGATTGTCACATGAGACATATTGATGCATCGAGGGGTTATAGTGGGCCCCACCCGTCACATACTAAGTCCAAATAATTTTTTATATGAATTCAGATAAAATTAAATGAAATGTACATTCATGTTGAACTAACATATGAAATTTAAATAACTTTCCTCGATCATTAAGCATAAACACTAACCATTCAGGCTAAATTGTTGAATGGTTTTAAGAGAGAACATTCACAGAAAAACTAATAATAAACCATTACAGAAATGTAGATTATATCATACAATAATAATCCAATAATATATAGAAATCAATAATAATTTTTAAATGGATGAAAATACTCTTATAAAACCATCGAACAATTTTTCAAATAAATACAATTTTATTATTAAAAGAAGTGTCCTTTTGAAAAATTAATTTTATAAAAACAGATTTGATGTAATATGGTATTTTTATAATAAAATGAGTGATTCTAAAAAGATAATGGTTTCTAAAAACAGATTATATATTTCCAGTGAAAATAGGTATGAATTTGGAAAAATCCATTAAATCGAGCTTTTATTTCAAGAAGATTTTTTGAAATAGCCTTTTACAATATATAAATCCCCAAAAATAAAGTAGTTTTAGGGTTGGTACCCTTATTTATAACATTAAAATATAATTTATTAGGATTAAATATGAATAAATAGTAATTTAATTGAGTGAGGTAGAGAATAAGAATAACCCGAATGAAAATGGATGTTCTGGTAGAAAACCCTTACCTTAAGTCTGATGGCATTCTTCCATTGATCCTAATGTCCTGGATAAAAAAATTAAATTCACTAATTAATATTTAAATAACTAATTATATATTTATTTTATTTCCAATATCCTTTTTATGATTATTCATTGCCATCTTGATGGGTTTAAGAGGGTCAATTTTACTGTCTTAGAGTGTTTTCTTCCTTTTGTATTCATGACTAGTTTACTTATATACATGTAAGGATAAATGTTTAAGATGAAAATGGTAGTCTATAATTAAAGTTTTATTTTATTTTTCATCATCTAGAGGATTATGTGGTTATAACATTTATTTGGTTATTGGGAGTGAATATTAATCATTGTATAAAACATTAATGGTAATTGTTTGAGTAAATTAAATGATTTTTATCACAACCAACTTGTTTTGATTTATAAATTAATATCATATGTTTGAAAAGATTCCATAACCTTACATAAGTTATAATAAATATTTTATATTCGGTATCAATAATAAAAAGGGTTTCATTACCAAAATTGAATATGGTAATAGAAATTGAAAACCTATCATCCTTGTATATGATAAATTAACACATCTCAGATTGTGTTTAAATTCCTAGTATAAAACAAGAAGAAAAGAGGGATTGTGATGAATTATTAAATTATCCTAACTTAATTCTAGTACATATATATTACTATATTTATCATAACATTTTGATGAAATGAGGCGAGGAAATAAAAATATAAGCAAGAAACTCCAAATAAAAGAAATTAAAAAGAAATTTATCTATTCAAGTTATCTTCTATGAGCGCCTCTTTATGGGAGAGGTGTTTGTATTTTAATGAGACCAAGGGATGTTGGATGTGTTGGAGGATATTCAGAGGATATTTTACCATAATTTCGATAAGGAACAAGACTTGAGAGGGGTGAAGAGATGTGGGAGTGAGGGGGGTTTTATATTGGCGGAGAGGAGGGTTTTCCTATTATTTTAATAATTATTTTATTACTTTACCAAAGACAACCAATAGTGCTAATTCTTGTGACAAAAAAAAAGTAATAATTGAATTTTATTTCAAGAAAATGGTCATTTATATCGTCCATGACTCAATCATGATGCAGAAATTCATTTATTTAACATATTTCATAAATTATCAAATTTTACCATTCACCATAAATTCATGTATTTTTGTTAAATATGAAAAACCTACATAACCATTTTTTATGTGTAGAATTCAATAATAAACACCGTTTATTGAAAATAATTTTATAAATAGTATTAATTTAATTTTTAAATAAAATCATAATTTATTTGAAAAATAAAACTTTTTGAACTATAATTTGTTTAATATCAACTCTGACAATTAACCAAGATCTCATTATTTTATAACCATAAAACAATAAAATAATAATATGATTTACTATTCATAGGGGTCATATTACTATTCATATTACTATTTATAAGGTTATGATACTATTCACCAAAAAATAGGTTTGTTTTATAAAACTCTAAATATCTTACTCAATGCAACCGTGAAAGTCTATTTTTCAAAACTCAAATCAAAGAGGTGGAAAAATTAGGATTACTAGCTAGGTTATAAAGAAGGGGTGTTTTGTAGAGACACATTGTTTTAGGCATTAAATATTAAATTTATTTATAAATCCTTATAGTGTTACACCATAGTTTTTGAACTATGAAATCATTCTTACAAAATATATAATATATATTTATCATATGGATGTTGTATTGAATTTTGTTAGAAAAATATAAAATTTGAACCTTGGTGATATTTATGATATTTGATACCATAAACTTCTATTAGACCACACTAAATGATATTTAATGTCATACCCTATTATTTAGTGTAATCATTTAGATTTAAACAAATCAAAAAATATGATATGGGTAATAATATCCAATAAAAACAATGATATTCAGTATCTAATAACCATAAAATAGATCCTTCAATTATCAAAGTGATATCATTTGTATTATAAAAAATGAATCCCAACTAAAAATATGTGACATAATAGACCATTTGTAAAATAATATATGGATATGTCACAGTATAAAATATGAAAATATAGTTAAATAAAATTGATAGGGACCAAATTATCTATTACAATCCATAAGTATATTTAATATTCTATAATATATTTTTTATAGCATATGATGAAATATTAAATCAAGAAGTCATATAATATGATATAACAGAAAATAATATTTTTCTAAATTTTCATTTATGAACTGAATTATATACATTATAAATTTTTTATAAATTAAATAAAATGGTATTTATTGGTATTTATTTAATTTATAAAGGTGTAAATATATTAATTCTTTATATAATGTTTATGATTAATTAAATAAATTTTTATGAAACATTTATTAAATGAATATCCACAATATGAAATGTTAATTTTCAATACATTTTATAATTACATGGCATGAATTTTAATTTGGATAAATAATGTCTATATAAAAATTATAAGTTTATTTATAATTTTTTTATAAATTAAAAAATAATGAAAAATATAAATCAGCTTATATTTAAAATTATAATTTTTACATAATAATTAATTTAAATTGTTCAAATTAAAATGGATTTTTTGAGAAAATATTTTAATCGAATCCATATTAGTTTTGATAAGTGATAGTATATAGGTTTAAATAATAAATCTGTGTTATTATGGATGTTTAGATGATATATAAGAGTAGTTCTTATATAGAATGTTAATATTTTAGATATCATGTATCCATGTAAATGTCATATAATGAATAATATGACAGAGTTCCTATTGTAAATATATATAAATTTTTATTTATTTATTTAATTGTCAAATGTACATAATGCTTTTCTATATTAAAACATGTTTATAATTATATTTATTTAAAAATTATTCATAAATTTTTAATGTCATTTTTAAATATATTAATTGTTTATTTTTTTAGTTTATTTTATAATTTATTCATCCATATAATAGTTATTTTATGAATGTGAATAATATTTAGTTTAAAATAGTAAACTGCTTCTGTAAAGTTCTACACAAGAATTTATAGAGTTCCATGTTATGTATGATGATATATTTAGTTTTTTTTACCTTGAATTTGACTTGTAAAAGGATATAAGTGAGAATTAAAAATCCAATTATAGTCTATAAATATTAACTATTGTAATTATGAGGGGATCACTGTTTCTATTAAGTAAAGTAACCATAGATAGGGAAATTTGGTCGTAATGCTCACTGGCTTGAAGGATTATTATTTTTCTTGAAAACTGGGGGATTGATATATATAACTGTAAACTTTCTCATATGGGGATTATTGATTTAATATTATTAAACACCTTTATATTAATGGTTTTCATTAACTTTATTCATGATATGCATTTGTATGGGTATAAATATAGTATTTATTATTTTGGGAAAGTATATCATGTTATGAGTTGGGAAAAGAGTAATATATCAATATGGAGTGAACATATCTCTTTGGGCATAAAAATAAGATTTCAAACTAAATCATTAGATGTATGAATACATATAAATGGAATGATGAGATAACATGGTAATTTTAAATCCACTATCAAATAAAACAAATTCTTAGATTCCACCCACATCAAATGATTTTTAGAATTTTAATCATTTATCTAGGAATGTTTATGTTAAATTTGAGTTCCCATGGATTAACTTGTGTTAAAAAACAAGTAATAAGGTATCCTTATGCATTAATTGCCTTGTTTTTACCATTTTTGTAATGTTACACGTAGTTTAGAACCCATTTGAGATAGCATACTAGAGGAATAGTGTTTAATTTTCCCATATAATAGATTGGAAAAAATGTTATCCACTCAACCATCTAAAATTTTTATATTAAATGATTGGTATAATGGACAAAATAAATAGTTAATTAGAGAGATTAAAACTAATGTGGACTCTTTTCATAGTGAAATATAGATACTCTACCACTAATGGATGTGGTATAATTTAAAATGGCTCACTATTTTAGTTGGATAAAATTTAATAAAAAACTAATTAAATTATTGAAAGACATGATACTTATTTGATGAGATATTCTGGTGTATATAAATTACCCCATAATCACTGAAGGTTTGTAATATATTTATCCAATAATAATAATAATGAACAAAATTATTATACTAGTATTAAAAATAAAAAGAGTTTTTAGGAATGATAAAAAGTCTATGAGTGATATAAATACCTATAATGTAATTTCTAAAGAAATTATTTCTTCAATTTATAAGTTCATACGATACCAATTGTATATTTTATAAATGTTTATAAGATATATGAGTTCAAAATAAAGGCTACAATTAATTTAACATTTAATTGTTATTCAAATGATAAATAAAATGGTTTCTAAATCATAGATTTCAATACAAAGGAATATACCAAGATCAAATGGATTTTTAAAAATAGAGTGAATTGGTATATTTTTCCCTTATTTGATAAGTGATATTATTTGTTAAGAAGATAAATTTTGAAAAATAAGATACTATAGATTTAATACACATGTTTTTGGTCCATTACATTATTTCAAGTTATTAGAAATAAGATAAACATAAAGTGATATTTATCCAGGATAATTATTTTATCCTATATATTTTTTAAATATAATGAATTGCGATTCCCCCACCCGTTAATGAAATATTTTGAGGAATAAGATATTTTTTAGAATAATTCTCAAAATACATAGTATACCTTATAAAACATGTATTGAATAGTTTTTCTAAAAAATTCACAATAAATAAATAATTATTATTGTCTAAATTTTTTTTATGATTTTAATCATTATATTCTATATAGAATAAAAATTATAAGAGGATGGTGGTTGTTTTTTTAGACTTGGAGAAATTGAAAAAATTTCGAATTAATATTATAATAATAAAAATTCAAATTTAATATCACATAATTTCATAAATGTGATTAGGGTATAACATTAAAGAGAAATTTAATGCCCCAAACCCAGATGCCCGAACCTGGTGAATTATCTTATTATATTGTCATGATGATAAGGAATCAAATACTAAAGGAATAACCAATGTACCAGTCTTGGAAATCTTGATTACATATATTTTAACCGTAATATATTTAGAAATAGGAAATACATACATGATACATAAAAAATAAATTCATCCTTGAAATCTTATTCGATGACTTTATCTTCATAACCTAAGGAAATAAAACATAATAAGGGTGATCTCAATTTCTCAATAAGGGTGTGGTAAACGGGAGAAATAATGTAATAATATGAATAAATTGATGTTGAAAATTAAATAAATGATAAGACATTTCATTCAAATAACTAGATAAGGAAATATAAATACATAAAGGTAAGTAACTGAAACTGATTTCATTTGAATCAATAATCTGAGAAAGAAATGTATCCATATATATGTTTTCACACAATCTCAAGGATGAATAATAACTAAATCTAAAAGAGGGAAATTTTTAATTATTAGATTCCATGTTTTATAGGTACATGGTAAATTTAATATATATAACTTTCAAAATATGATTAAAAACATATTGGGTAAAAACAAATCTAATATTTCCAAATAATTCGTCGCATAAGACTAATAATACCTCAAGAGGCTATCTATAATTGGACCCCTACAAAGTCGTACCAATCTAAAGAATTGTTAATATTCATAAATGATCTACCTTATCAAAATATCCATATTGAATAAAGGATAAAAAGTTATCAATATTTCCTTTGTGTATGATAGGAAACAATAAAGGTTTTTGAAATTAATATAGGGAAAAATCATTGAAAGATCATAAAAACAATCTAGAGAGAAATGACATTATAAACATTCCAATGTGTAGCATACCACCTTGAAACATTTAAATCATAAATTAGATAAATTAATAAAATAATATTAAACTTATAATATCATGTTCATAAGGAGATTCATTATATTACATGTTAATGGGTAGTAAATACACAAAATAAATGTGAATTTGTTTATAAAAACAAATAAGACTCAATGGAATGTAAATTGAGACAAAATCCCTTACCTTATCCTTCTTTTGATTGTGTGGTATTTATACACTTTTTTGTTGTTTAAAATATATAACTAACTTATATAAGAAATAAAATATTGTTTATAATATAATATAATATCTTTTTATAATATTTTATTACCTATTGTTAACAATATTTCATTATTTGTAAATTTTTAGTTGTTAATTGTGTAGTTATCTAAAGTATATTTTGACCAGTTAGTTATTATTTCAATTTTTTAGAAAATTATTTAATGATATTAAAAATTTAATCCACTATTTTAATAAAATATATTTATTTATTTATTTATTTATTTATATATAATAATTTTTAATGTTCAGAGATAAGAAATGAAATGCACCATTCATGGAGACAGTAGGTCGTAAGTACGTATGAAGGCTACTCTCATTTCAGTGTCATATTTAAAATAATGAAATTAAATAATACATATTTATATTATAATAATAGTATCATATCTACACAATATTTTTACATAGGTTTATAAAAATCATCTTTTATAAGTCGTGTGTATTTTTTGAATGAATCACCTCACATTGAGGAGGAGGTAGTCCACACTTCCACAAATGATGTTATCAAATTCCTATAAAAATTGAAGGCATAAGGGTTTGTTTTATAAAGGAATAATAGAAGAATATATAAATAATAAATATCATCTATATATCTCTTATACGAATACATGTTCACCATAACTCCCACCATGATAGATGGTAAACAAAAATTGAACAATCATTGTTTTGTGAGGCAGTAATTCTATGTACACGTAAATAGTATGTTCTTCCATTATTATATGGATTTGTGTGTAATTATTGTTCAAAAACTCGTTATAAAAACATATTAGTATATTTAGGTTACCTTTTTGTTATATAATCATGAAATAAAAAAAGCTTAGGGATTGAATAATGGAAATGAATTTAAAAATCTTGTGGAAGTTTTTTACCTCTTAATCAGGTAACTCCTTTTGGTTTTAACCAAAGGATACATTGTATTGCTTCTTACCTAATTTTAATGTTAAAGAATAAAGTTATGGATTTTGTAAATTTATTTTGTCAGATATTGGCAGAAATGCGGTGGTTTAAAAGTTATTAGGAATTGGGTGGATAGTGGCCTTTTATAGTGAAGTAAAAAAGACACGTGTGAAATTATTGAGAACAAGTTTGGTGTACCAAATGTTTTTCCTAAAATATGATATAAAAACAAAAAAATAGAATAATGATAGTTTAATGGTCTAATTATGGACACAAATGGGTGTTTGATAGGTTTCAAGGTCATCTGGGCCCCTAAGATAGAGGTTTAGTCTCCTATTAATCTTAATTACACCTTAATCGTTGTAATTAATTTTAATTACATTCACTAAAAATTTTGGTTATAATCTTAATGGACCATATTATACATTATAAATTATTATTATTTCAAATATGGAATAAATTTTCCATGATTACAATCAGAGAAGTGGACTAAATTAATTTAAATTTAATCATGGATATAGGAACACAATGTGGGTTTTCTAATTAAAAACGTCCAAAACTTCGGTATGTGTTTATAGTCAATTTAAAAGTAATGAACTAAATTGGATAAATTTATAAAAATTTTATTTAATTAATATTTAAAATAAATTTAAAATATTATTAATCCATATAAATAAATTATATGAAAAAAGTAGTTTTGAATTAAATTTCAAAATTACTCACAAATTATTATAAAATGAATCATAACAGAAAAATACCAAAAATTCACCCTAAGTTATTTTTTATGTTTTGATTCCAAGTATGAAATTTATTTTCACATTTTAAATTTATAAAATGGTGACAAATTATATTTAAAATGTGTTCTCCATCAAATGGTGACAAAACTACCTTTATAAAAACATAGTATTTTATGGGTAATATAGGGTTTGTTCTTATATTAAACCTATGAAATATATTGTATGAATATTAAAAAGTTTTATTGAATATAATATATATATATATCACATTAATAACACCCACTAATTGTAATTAATTTAATTTATTTGGGTAAGACTTCTTCGTAAGAATAAAAATTGTTTTCTATAAAAATATTCCCTTTATATTGAATTGGATATTAAATCAATTTATAATTAATTTCAGACCAATCAATTAATTTTATATCTATATGAACCTTATATTTTCATAATTGTTTTAATAATATTTCTAACCACTAATTTAAAGGCTAGGTTATGTTTTATTACATTATGTAATAATATTTTAATTATATATTATTTGTTGGTTAAAACTCAATCTTGTGTGTGACGCTATATATGAAACAAGGTTATTATTGCATATAAGGAAAGATAACTTAGTGATTGAATACATTGAAATATATAGAACATATAAAATACATATAAAATAGTATATATATTTTAATGTATATGGGTATTGAATTCCAATACATTCTTAGTGTCACATATCATGCACGCTATCAATTATAAGGTTCTTACTTTTTAATTTAGAGTTGTTATATTATTCTCACCTATAATAAATTTTATCCTCACAATTTAAACATGATATTGGTGATAGAGTGATGTAAAATAAACAATATTTGAACAACCCACATCATAGAAAGTGTTAATATCATACCTTCTTAATAATAGAGAATGGAAAGTACCATTTTCACATAACTAGATTCCCATGTAAGAGAAAATAGGTGGGAAATGGAAATATGGATATGGAAGAAAAATATATCAATCATGTTTCGATAAAGAGTTATAGATAATTCTTTCATAAGAATGTTTTTTACCACAAAACTATAAACCATAGTTGTGAAAAAAGGTCATTGATATCATCATAAATAATGATAATAAAAAACATTTTTGTTTCAAATACTTTTTGAGGAATCCATTCACTATATAAGAATATAAGTAAATATTATTTTTGATAAATATTATATTTTTTTAGGATTATGTCTGGAATTATTTTTTCTTCCTCTTTTATTACTGGATGCATCATATGGTGAAGTAATACATTATCTGGTAAAATATCATCCAATTTTCAACTTAAAACATTATATTAATGGTTAAATTTTCCAAAATATTATGATCCAAAACATTGGAAAGCGGTTCATTAAATTTCCAAAATGAACTTATCATTAGCTTGTAATCAACATGAACAAGCTCTAAATTTTTAAATCCAAACATTAGAATAATATCTTCTTGCATCCTCGTGAAATATGGTAATAACTTGAATCACCGTGAAACCCTATTTGAAACATGAATTAATACTTTTTACTTATGTAATACACATGTTAATGGATATATTCCATAAATAAAGAAGTGTTTTAAACATCATCCACTATAAAAAAGAAAACTTGTTGAAAAAGTCATTAATCGGCTCCAATTTAGTCATAAATTATCAAAATTAATCATTTATTCATCATTATATCAACATAAAGAACAAATTGAGTGTTTTAATTCCCTTTATCGTGTGTTTTATGATATGTTTAAATATATACTGAATAAATTTTCTTGGTATCATTAATCATATGATCTCAAATCTTTATTAAAAACTAATGTAGTATAATCCTTATATATTTCATAATTCATTTGATGAGAACGTTATCAATGAAATACTTTTACCAAAAATTTCATAGATCCAAATACAAAATAATATCAGTCATTCAACTTTGGTTGTGTCAACAACATATGCTTCACCTTGACCCCTTAGCATTTTCTAGTGTATATTCTATTGATGTTTGGGGAATTTTTTTGTGTAGTGACCAATCTCTTATTAGTTGTATCCCTAATTTTTAATGTTTTCCTTCTTCATTTTTAATCCTTTTCTTTGTGACCCTTTTCTACCAACATATAATAAACTCGCAGTCCTTTCAAAAATTTACAATGGTGATTCTTTAGACAGTAATCACAAGTTGCGAAATCCTTTTTTCCACCACCTTATTTGACACATTCCATTTTTAATGGTGTTCAGAATAACTATTATTCTCTTGGTTTCCCTTGAATAAATAGGATCTTGATAATTCCGTCAATTTTTATGGAACATTAATCTATATATTAATATGTTGAAATATTCTTAGAAACCATTTCCCTTAAAAAATCATTTAATACCTTCAAATAAGTTCTTAATCTTACACTCCATGTTATGTATATAATCTCTTGAATATCAGGATAACCTTGTAAATATTGATGAATAATATAAAATACTCTATTCTTCTTTTTTCTTTAATGTTAGAACCATTATCTTCATAAAAATTTTCTAATCATGGGGGATGTATTTATAAAATAATGTATCCTTAAATACTATCAACTCTATTCTTTCTGTTTCTTATTATTCCCTAATATTTTGGATCAAATACAATAATTTATTAATATCACCATGGATAAAATAGACCAAAAATTTTACCTTTTCTTTTCACTGCATTTCAAGGCCATAAATATCTTCTCTAGATACACACTCCATTTCTAATCTATAATTAGACTAGTAGTCTTACTAAATGATGGTGGATTCTACCACATAAATAAATACAAAATTAAATATTATCTTTATAGACTAGGTTTCTCCTTTTTGGAAAGTTTACTTGTCATTACCTGACTAAGCTTCCATAATATATCCATAACTAGCTCAGTTTTGATACCATATAAATTCAATTTATCACTAGGGAAACATTTATATTATCTACGAGTATCAATACCATTCTTCGATCCATGTACCATTTATAAACAATGTCTTATAATTAAATAAATCCTAAAATTACAAACCTTGTATAACTCTAAATATGGTATAACACACAACATAAATTCATGCATCCTAAATCCTAGAATCAAAAACAATTGTTACTTTTGGTAAAATATTACATTCAAAACCAACATAATGGTAATTAAGTAAAATTTGAATTATCCTATGATTATCCCCTGGGAGTGTTGAACTAGGATCACAAAAAGTCTCATTGCCATGTACTATGATACACCAAGTTAGGCTCAAAACACCTTGTTGGAGTTGTTACTGCTATGTACCTCTATTCCAGAACCATGTCAACTTGTAGTGTCCAATATGTAAAGGTATGAAACTGAAATTCATTCCATAAAAATTAATAAAATAATAATGAAATGTATCTATAGATATTTCGACACAAAATCCCATGGATGAATAATAACTGAATCTAAATGAGGGAAGTGATTCATTTTTGGATTCCATGTTTCCTATGTACATAGTACCTTTTATGTCAAGACCATTCACAAGATAGTTTATGACACATTTCTTAAAATCCTTATATAATTTATCCAAATGATATGTCTCATGATAATATTGATGCATTTAGGGGCTATCTATAACTGGGCCTCACCTGTGTCATACTAGTCCAAATCATTATCTATATTCATGAACAATGTGCCTTATATAAATATTTATATTGAAAAAAGGATATAGTTTTATCAATATATCCACAATGAGTTTTAATTACATAGAATATTTTTTATATTAAATGATAGAAATGCTGCTTAACTATCATAAAAAACAATATTGAGAGAAATGACATTTTATACATTCCAATTGTACCATACAACATTGAAACATTTAAATAATAAACCTCATAATGGAATAATATAATATTAAAATTAAAATACCAGGTGAGTAATAATATTCATGATATAACATGATAAATGTTATTAAATACAATAAATAACAGTAAATTGGTGCGTAAAAACAAATAAGTCCCAATAAAATGTAAATTGAGATGATATCCCTTTCCTTAAAAATTTTTTAGTTTTTTTGGTCTTCATCCACATGATTATTGGTTTAAAATATGTTAATAACTTATACCAAAACCATACTCATGTTTATAATATCACAAATTATCTTCTTATAATTTTTTATTACCCATTGTTAACAATAGTTCATTATTTTCACTATTTCGTGTGTTAATTTCCCAATTTTATCAAGTATGTTTTGACATGTAATTTGTTGTTCATATTAATTAGATCATGAATTGATCATAAAAAAATTTAAGGCATTATTTTTATATCATATATATTAAGTATATATATTTATTTATAATAATATACAATTTTTGGAGATGAGAAATGAAATGCATCATTCATGGAGACGGTAGGTCATACTTACGCATAATGCTTCTTTCATTTCATTGGCATGTTTTAATGAACGAAGGTAAATAATAAATATTTATATTATAATTCCATTATTATATATATTTCATATAATTTACATATTTTTATTAAAACCATATTTTATACCATCCGTCTATAGTTTGAATTAATCACATGGCTTTGAGGGGATGCTAGTCCATACTTCCACAAACTATGTTATCATATTCAAACAAAAATGGAAAGAATTAGGGTATTATTTATAAATAAATTATATAAAATGAATAAAATAAAAAGTATCATATATATATAGTTTTAATCATAATTCTTTCTATGAGACGTGGAAAAGGAAAAAAAGAATATTGATCGTTTTGAAATGTGGTAGTTCGCCAAACACATAAACAGTATGTTCTTTACACATTAGATGGATTTTTCATATTATTATAGGTTGAACCATTTTCCTAAAAAAATTATAGTATATTGATTATTCCATTTTATTTATATAAGATTTAAATATTTATAGTTTAGGGATTTTATAATGGAAATAAAATTAAAAGGCATGGGGATGTTTATTGCCTCTTAATTTGGTAACTCCTTTTGGTTTGTACTATAAACTTTGTTGGATTGATTTCATCATAAGTAGTGGATTGAAATACTAGTTGAGAGATGTTTTAAATCTATTTGGGTTGATATTTTCTATACCTATGTAGTTTTATAATATTTTGTGAGTGGGAGGTGTAGTGGCCTTTTATAGGGAAGGAAAATGACACCCTTAGCATTTTTGAAAACAAGGTATGTGTGCCTATGTTTTTACCTAAAACAAGACATAAAAACCAAAAAAACGGAATAATAGAATTTTTTTGGACGAAGTTTGGACATACTAAGTGTTTTGAACCAGTGTATATGTCATTTCTCTCTGTATGTTAAAGGTTTAGTTACTTGTTATGATTAATTTCACATTAATCATTGTAATTAATTTTTGTTAATTGAACTAATATTTTTGGTCCAAAACTAATTTGACTTTAGTATAAAAAATAAATTATTATTATTACAAATTTGAAATCCATTTTTTAAAATTAAAATCATTGAATTTGAGGAAATTAATTTAAATTTTTTCTTGTATATGGGATGACAATGTAGGTTTTTAATGTAAAAACGTCCAAAATACTTCTTTGTTTTCATAGTCTATTTCAAAGTGGACATTATTATAAATATTTAAATTGGATTAACTAAAAAAAATATGATATAATTAAACTTAAAACCTATATAAATATAATTCAACCTTATAAATGAATTATAATAAAAAATAAATTAGAATTAAATTTCAGTATTTTTCAATATCCAATAAAACTGAATATTCATAGAACAAATTACCAAAAATTCACCCCAAGTTAATTTTTATATTTCTCATAAAAATATTGCTTTTATTATGAAAAATTAAATTTATAAAATATTAAAAAATTATATTTAAAATGGGTTCTCCATCAAAAGGCAGCAAAACTACCTTTATAAAAAAAATTGTATTTTATTGGTAAATTTGGGTTTGTTCTTATATTTAGATAACCAAATATATTTTTTAAATATAAAAAAATTATTGAATATAATAAATATATATTAAATTAATTGAACAAAATAATTGAAACTAATTTAATTTATTAGGGTAAAACATCTTTGTGAGCATAAAAAAAATTCTATAAAAATATTTTCTTCATATTCAATTGGTTTTTATGTTAGTTTATAATTAATTTATGACCAATGAATTCATTTTATATTTTTATAAACTATATATTTTCATAAGTTATTTAATACTACTTATAAAAACTAATTTTAAGGATAGGTTGAACACTATTATATTACATAATAATATTTAAATAATATATTATTGTTCAGTAAAAACATGATATTACCTGTAACGTAAGCTATCAGACATAACATAGTGTTTTCATAAATTTAAATGTATAAAATATATAAAATATATTTTAATGTGTCACGGTATTATATTTCTTTATGTTCTTTTTGTTACATGTCATGCATGTTATCGAATATAAGTTTTTAACTTTAGAATTGTTGGGGGCATTATAAGAAATGTAAAGAATTGCATTTAGTTACCATTATGAATGGAATATCACATTATAAACTAATTGATTTTTTGTTAAATAAAAATGTAATTATATATATTTTTACCAAAATAATCTCAACAATAATGTTTAATTTAAAATTTTTATCAATGATTATAAAGATTAACTAAGAAGTATATTTTCGTATATAAAACAAATTATTAACCTTAAAAAAATTGTGTTCTAAGGTTGAAATTTTTGAATATATACTCAAGGATTTTAGCATAATGAATATGCCTATGATGTCTCATAATTATTTAAATTGAAATTCTTTATAGGTGTTACTCACTAAAATAGTTTAGTGGGGGACTTTTGAAAATTATCACATGGATATATGGAAAGAAGTATATAGATATATAATTAGTTTAAAAAAACCTAAATTTTAAGAAAACCTAATTTCTCTCCATTAATATAAAATTTGTTATATGATAAGTTAAGGACTTTTAAAATGTTTTTTACTATCATTAAAATGTTTTTTACAATATAGAATATATCATGATGTAAAAAAGTTAGTATCTACTTTATCATTCATTCTAATTGGTTGCATATACCACGTTAATTGAAATTATAATTAACCTATAAAGGTATAATTTGACTAATACTATAAGACCCCGCCCTTAAGCTTTACTTAATATTGAATTAAATGAATAATTCACATTGAGGATCTTTTCAGGAATAGAGTTTTAGAGAATTAGGACATAACTATTACATCTCAAAAGATTACAAAGTAGACACTTCTACTAAGTTTCCATAAAAATAAAAACACTTAAAAAGAAACATGTCTAGTTCCACATTTTATATAGCATGACTTTCCCTTGATCCCATCCTTGACCTTACTCCACATTAAGACCTGTGAAAAACATTTCAAAAAACATGGGGTGAGCATAAAAGGCTCATTAAGGGATACACAAGGAATGAAAACTGTTAGTTTTCTAAAAACCACAAGTAAACCATGTATAATTTATCAAAGTAATACTTTTCAACTTTATGAAGTAGTAAAAAATCTTTACTGAATAGAAGATAATTTCTTACCCTTTTGTAACCCAAATATTACCATAAAACCCATATAAATAACACAAAACATATAAATGTAACTTAGGGCATAAACATACTTAAATGGAATAACCATACGGTCGACTTCCACACATATCACTTAATGGATTAGCCATACGGCCGACTTCCATACCCAATGCATTGGAGGTTATAACGAAACCACCCATCCTGGTATTCATGTCCCCACCCGACATATGGTTTATCACGTAACCACCCGTCAAATGTCCAAGTACCATTATAAAATCATAAGACATAAAACAAATATAATGAAAAGAAACAATTTCCACACTTTGATCACAATATATCAATTAAATATATTGTAATAACAAATCCATTATAAAAATCATTTTCAATACCAAAATACATAAAATAGTATATGGTATTTATTTCATTTTAAAAACATTATGGCATGTTGAGAAAGCCAAAGACCATATAATACTCGTGGGGTGGAAAAGGTCGTTGTCACCGCGTACGTTAAAAGAAACATTCATTTTTGTCATTTAGTAAAACACGTCATAGAAAAAGACTCATTTTGTATAAAATTAAAAGTCAAAGGGGTTTATACACAATATAAAATAAATCCTTGTATTAGAACAAAAGATGCCTCAATGAAAGGAGATTGAGACGAAGTCCCTTACCTCGTGTCCGACGTGACTCGATTTCTCTTTAATCTCCTGAATAATAAACAAAAGTTAATTTATACTTGTTTAATAAAATTTTTTCATGTTTATTATTCCTTTTATGTCACTTATTTCCATGTTATAAACATTATGTAATCATTTAGGTTAAACATGTTTTTTTGTCGATATTTGGATCTTTAGTCGAAAGTGGAGTTCTTACAATGACATTTGTTTATGTGGTCAAAGGTTAATTATATCCAAAATGATATTAATGATTTTGATATCATATATATCATATATATCTAGAATATACATGTATTTATAATAGTACATAACATTTAGAGGTAAGAAATGAAATGCACCGTTCATGGAGACAATAAGTCATATGTACGCATGAACGCTACTTTCATTTCTATTTAATATTTAATGGAGTGAAATCATAATTATATAAGGGTATATTATAATTTCAGTATAATATCATATATAATAACATTAACTCCATCCTTTATACGTCCCACATATGGAATTAACAAATCAAATCACTTTGAGGGGGCGGTAGTCCGCACTTCCTAAAATGAAATTATCGTGTTTACCCATAATGGAAACCATAAAGGTATACCACAAATGAAAAATAAATAAGAATAATTAAAACATAAACATAATATATATCATATATAAATAGAGTTACATCTTAATGTCCACCACTAAATGTGTTAAAAGAAGATTGAACAATCATCATTTCGTGAGGCAGAAATTCACCAACCACAGAAACAGTATGTTCTTTAACCATTAGACTGAGAAGTGTGTAGGTGTAACTCAAATACTTCTCATAAAAACATCCTATTATATTTAATATACTGGTTTTGTTACAAAATAAAGTAATAAAAAGATTTAAGAGGGTTGGAGAATCAAAATAAAACAAAAGAACACAAGTGAATACATTACCTTAAAATCGGGTAACTCTTCTTGGTTTGAACCAAAAGGGTTCCTTGAAAAGATTTCTGCCCAAGGTAAGGCTTCTCAGATGAATAGAGGTATGTTGAGAGATAAAATGAGCAGGGTTTGGCGAATCCAAAGGCTTGAGAGGTGTAGGTAAGGTGGTATAGCTGGGGGCCTTTTATAAGAGGAGAGGAGGGGCACTCTTGGAAAGTTATAAAAGTTTACTTTATTATAAAATGATTTTCAGATTTTATAGGTCCCACATTGATTTATTTCGAGTATAAGGTGATGAGAGTTCGAAATCCACCCATAAAATAGGTTTTTTACAAGTGTAGGTCTTATATTTTATGTAATATTTTCATTTTATTTAAATCATTAAATAATGAGGTGATCACGGCATCATCATGATGTCATAAATAATTTAATTTATTTAATGTCTAAAAATTATAAAAAAATATCATGATGTAGGAAATAGTTTTATATTTCTAATGAATATTTATAGTCAAAAATATGACTTGTATATCCCCATTTAAAAATTCTTTTAGTAAAACAACTCATGTTTGTGACATTTTTATTTTAACTTTAAATAAAAATTTATTAATGTCATTTTCCTACCAAAGTGTCTCCATGGGGTCCCAAAGTTGACCCATGGATTTTCTTTGTCGGCAATGACACATCCAATAAGAGTAGGACATATTTCAAGGTCATTTCATATTATTAAAAAATTATTTTTACCTTTAACTACACTAATTACCTCTAATCACAATTAAAAACTTAAAAGTTACTATTCACCAAAAAATTATTTTAATCCCATTTTACCAAATTTTACTTCTTCATGACAACCATGTATTTCGTATTTTTGGAATTCGAAACACAGAGGTGGTAAAATTTCATTTAAACGAAAAAAATCAGTTTTTTAAGTGCCACTTAGTGGTTTCACTATTCATCAAAAATTGAAGTTTTTCAGAAAAATACCAAAAATTCACCCTAAGATATATTTGATATTCCAAATTCAAAAATGATGTCTATTTTACAAAATTTATAACGTATAAGTTGAATCAATTAATTTAATAATTAATTCTCGCTTTCAGAGCAAATAGCGTGTTTTTATGAAACAATAAGTATCAAAAGATTGACACTAGTTTAAGTCCAATTTTAAAGTGAATTAAATTCCAACAACCACTATTGGATAAAATGGTAAAAATATATTCTAATTTCACTCTAAAACCAATTCAAAAGATAATCTAATCATATTAAAAATTTAGATTAAAATGAGGTTTTGAATTAAAATACAACATTTTTCACTATTCATTAAAAAAATGATCTTTATCGGAAAAAGAACAAAAAATTACACAAAGTAAATTTTGATGTCCCGATTGTAAAGAAAAATTTTATTTGGTCCAATAGAATGTATAAGAGTGACCAAAACTATATTTAAAGAGGGTTCGCCATCGAAGGGCGATAGTTCGACCTTTTAGTGATTATTAGAGTATCTATGCCTAAAATTGAATTTTTTTCTTATTTTAAGCATTTATATTTTATTGGATAAATTTAAAAACATTTAAAAAACATATATAATCATATTATAGTTATTTCTATTCTTTCCCACCAATACAACAGCTACGTGTTAACTACCATTTAAAATAATATTATTATATTATTAGTGTGCAACGTAACATTTCAAAGAAACTCATTGTTTCGTATCGGGTATGCTATCGAACATAGAAACCCATTTAAAGTAAAATTAATATATAATTCGCAAATATCAATAAATATGAAAATGCTATATTCTTTATTTACCTGGGATTTTACATCCTTCCCCCCTTTTGGGAAATGCGTCCTCACAATTTTATTCACTTATCAAAATAAGTGTGGGTATTTATCCCTCATAGAATTTTCAGATTCCCACGTTGCCTCTTCAACCATATGTTTTTCCACAAAACCTTTACCTAGTGAATTACCTTATTCCGCCACACTTTTTCTCTATGGTCAAGAATCTGGACTGGTTGTTCTTCATTAGAGAGATTCTCTTCCAACGGAACTACCTCTGGGCAAAAAACATGAGATGGATATGGCATATACGTTCTCAACATCGAAACATGAAAAACATTGTGTACCTGAGATAAAATTGGAGGTAAAGCCACTCGATAAGCAACTGATCCAACTTTCTCTAGAATTTCATATGGTCCAATGAACCTTGGACTCAGCTTTCATTTCTTACCTAATTGCATCACACTTTTCCATGGTAAAACTTTTAGAAAAACATGATCACCTACCTAAAAAGATAGTTCCTTCCTTCGGTTATCCGCATAACTCTTCTGCCTGATCGGAGCTATTCTCATGTGTTTCTGAATCAACTGAACTTTTTCTGCCATATCTTCTACAAATTCTAGTCCCATCAGCTTCCTTTTACCCACTTCATCCCAAAAAGCTGGAGTTCAACACCGCTTCCCATATAATGCCTCAAATGGTGCCATCTGTATACTAGAATGAAAACTATTATTATATGAAAATTCAACCAAGGAAAGATTTTGGTCCCAATATCCCTGATAATCCATCGAACAAGCACGTAGCATATCCTCCAAAGTCTGAATTGTTCGTTTTGACTTCCCATATAATTGAGGATGAAAAGTTGTACTAAAATTTAATTCAGTACCCAACGACTTCTGAAGGCCTTTCCAAAAGTTAGAAGTAAACCAGGGATCAAAATCTGATACAATGGAGAGGGGAACTCCATGCAAGCTGACTATCTATTTAAGATACAACTGAGAATGTTTATCTAGAGACAAAGTATCTTTAATATGAATTAAATGAACATATTTAGTCAATTGATCAATAATAACCCAGATTGCATTATTACCTCGATATGTCCTCAGTAATCCCAAAACAAAGTCCATTGATATATTTTCCTATTTCCACTCTGGCATCGGTATTGACTGAAGCATCCCTTTCGGTAACTGCCACTCTGCTTTAACCTGCTGACAATTCAAACACTTCATAGTAAAATCAGTAATATCGCTTTTCATGCCATCCCACCCTTAATACACCCACAGATCTCTGTACATCTTAGTACTGCATGGATGAACTGAAAATGAGGAACTATGAGCCTCACATAACAACTCACCCTTAAACTGTGAATCACAAGGCACACATAATCTATTCACAAACCTCAAAACACAATCATTATCAATATTAAACTCAGGAAACTTACCCTTCTGAACCAGCTCTACATTTTTCTGTAATCCACTGTCTTTCTTCTGCACTTGCTTAATTCTGTCCGATAGGGATGATCTCACTATCACCTGAAACAAATAGAAGAACTTCATGCACCAACAAATTCTATACCAAAGTTCATCAAATCAAAAACCAAAGGATCTCATTCCAAACTTTGCATAGTTAATGAAGCATTACTTTTTCGACTCAAAGCATCATCCACTTTTTTTTGCTTTTCCCAGATGGTAATGAATTGTACAATCATAATCCTTGATTAATTCTAGACATCTCCTCTGTCTCATGTTCAATTCTTTCTGAGTGAATATATACATTAAAGTTTTGTGATAAGTATATATTTCACACTTTACTCCATACAAATGGTGCCTCCAAATTTTTATAGCAAAAACAATAGTAGCTAATTCCAAATCATGTGTAGCGTAATTTACCTCATGAGTTTTCAACTGACATGGAGCATAAGAAATTACCTGATCATTCTGCATTAGGATGAAACCAAGTCCTTTCAATGAAGAATCATTGTAGATAACAAACTCACCATTCTTTGAAGGAAGTGCCAAAACTGGAGCACTCACCAATCTTCTTTTCAACTCCTTAAAACAATCATCACATTCTTTTGTCAAGATAAACTTAACACCCTTCAAATTTAGCATAGTCATTGGACTAGATAACTGTGAAATATTTTCAACAACCCTTCTATAGTAACCTGCCAAACCAAGAAAACTATGGATCTCGGTTACATTTTGGGGTCTTGGCCATTCTTCAACAACTTTTTTTAGCTGGATCAACAGTTATGCCATCTTTTGAAACAATGTGACCCAGGAAAGAAATTTGTTGTAACCAAAACTCACACATGATAAATTTTCGATACAGTTTATTTTCTTATAAGGTTTGAAAGATAACCCTTAAATGACTTTTATGCTCCCCTTTACTTTTAGAAAACACCAAAATATCATCGATGAAAACAACCACAAACTTATCCAATAACTCATGGAAATTTTTTTTCATAAGGTCCATGAATACAGTAGGTGAATTGGTTAACCCAAAAGGCATAACTAAACATTCATATTGGACATATCTAGTAAGGAACTTAGTCTTCAGAACGTCTACTTCTTTTACTTTCAACTGATAGTACCCCGACCTCCAGTCAATCTTAGAAAAATACTAAGATCCCTAGAACTGATCAAACAAATCGTTGATATGAGGAAAATGATACTTGTTCTTAACAGTTATATTATTCAAGGATCTATAATCAATTATATGTCTCATTGAGCCATCTTTCTTTTTAACAAACAAGAGAGGAGAACCCCGTGGTGATGTGCTAGGTCGAATGAAACCTTTATCTAATAACTCCTGCAATTTCTTCTTTAAATCTTAAAGATCAACTTGAGCCATTCGATAAGGGGGTTTTGAAATTTCCTTAGAATCAGGAACTAAGTCAATAGTAAATTCAACTCCCCGATCATGAATAATACCAGACAACTCATCAAAAAAACATCAAGATACTCATTTACCACTAGCACATCATCAATCTGAATAGTTCCCTTGTTTTCAATGATATGTGCAAGATAACATTCATTTCGATCATTTATTAGTTTCTCAACTTCATTATATGTTATCAAAAGCAATGGTTCATTCTTGTACACAAACTGAAAATCTTTCAGAAAAGAAAACATTTTAGCTCTACAGCCAATCTTATCATGATAAACAGAAATCCAATCCATTCCCAAAATAACATCAAACTCTACTAGAGGAAAAACAATAAGGTTTTCTGGAAGATTCTTTCTGCATATAAGGATAGTAAGGTTCTTATAATTTCTTTTAGTCTCATTGTTTCCTCCGTGTGTTTTTACCTTATGTTCAGGATTCATATCTTGAGATGGAATTTCCAATTTACAAGAAAACTTCTCAAAAATGAAAGAATGTGTAGACCCTGAATCAAACAACACATTGGCATAATCTTAACAAACAAATAGTGTACCTCATACTACCTCATTTGATGTCCCACCATCTACTAAAGTAGTTGAAAATGATTTCACCACCCCTTTCTGCTTGTAGTCTGGTTGCTTTCCCCCAGTTGAGTTCTTTGTTAGACACTCATTTTAATAATGACCCATTTCATTACACTTAAAACATCTTACCGATGACTTTTCATTGCCTGCTTGATCATCTTCCTTATAGTTACGAGCAATATGACCAGACTTACCACACCGAAAGCACTTTACAGACATGGATAAACATTCTCCAAGATTCATTTTACCACACTTTTTATAGGATGGATGTTTGGTTTTATTACCTACTTGCTTCTTTGATGAATTCTTCCCTTTTCCTGCCAACTGGACCTCTTATTCTGTTGTTTGTCAAAGAACACCTGGTCAATGGAAAACTCTATTTCCACCTTCTTCTCACATCGAAAAAGCTTTTCATAACTTTTGAACTCACGAGAAGATAAAGCCCTTCGATACGTTGGCTTTAACCCTGAGTAAAAATGGTTGATTTTACTATCAAGATCTCATATGAAGTTTGAAGCATACCTTGCCAGTCGAGTGAACTTTGCTTCATAAGCAGCCACTGAGTCATCCTCCTACCTCAATTCTAGAAATTTTTCTTCCATCCTAAGACGAACCACCTTAGGAAAATATTTCTCAAGAAACATACCTTTGAATTTATCCCAGTGAAGATCATAAATCTCATCACTATACCTGATATTTTTTATCATCGACCACCACTGATCTACTTCACCTTCCAAATGGTAAACAGCAAGACTAACCTCTTGATGTTCTGAACACCCCATGACATCAAAAATCTTCTCCAGTGATTTAATCCACCCTTCAGCTAGCACAAGGTCAGATGATCCTCTAAATGATGGGGGATGTTGACTCATGAAATGTTCCACCACTAACATGTTCCTCTGTGGTTGATCTGGATGATCTCGAGCATGGATACAACCACTGTTTATAGCCTAAGTCAACTATTCCATCACTACAACAAACTATTCAGTTCCAATTCCGACCATCTCTGGTTGCTGATTTGGAAGGTTGTCTTCCTCTTGATGTCATCCCAACATAGCTACCTTGTTTCCTCTGTGGAAAACCATTCTGAACACAGAAATATATTAGGCGAAGCAACATGGTAATATTTAAATGCTATATCATTTCAGTCACACCATAAATTAACTTATAATTTAACAATTTTCTAACTCCTAAAATTTTCTAAACTGACTTCTGATACCAACTATAAGGCCTCGGCCTTAAACCTTACTTAATATTGAATTAAATGAATAATTCACATTGAGGATCTTTTCAGGTTTAGAGTTTTAGAGAATTAGGACATAACTATTACATCTCAAAAGATTACAAAGTAGACATTTCTACTAAATTTCCATAAAAATAAAAACTCTTAAAAATAAACATGTCTAGTTCCACGTTTTATATAGAATGTATTTCCCTTGATCCCATCCTTGACCCTACTCCACATTAAGTCCTGTGAAAAAAATTTCAAAAAAACCATGGGGTGAGCATAAAATGCTCAGCAAGGGATACACAAGGAATGAAAACTGTTAGTTTTTTCAAAACCTCAAGTAAACCATGTATACTTTATCAAAGTAATACTTTTCAGCTTTATGAAGTAGTAAAAACTCTTCACTGAATAAAAGATCATTACTTACCATTTTGTAACCAAAATATTACCATAAAACCCATATAAATATCACATAACATATAAAGGAAACTTGGGACATAAACATACTTAAATGGAATAACCATACGGTCGACATCCACACATATCACTTAATGGAATAGGCATACGGCTGACTTCCATACCCAATGCATAGGAGGTTATAACATAACCACACATCCTGTTATTCATGGCACCACCCGTCATATGGTTTATCACGTAACCACCGGTCAAATGTCCAAGTACCATTATAAAATCATAAGACATAAAACAAATATAATGGAAAGAAAACATCTCCACACTTTGATTTCAATATATCACTTAAATATATTGACATAACAAATCCATTATGAAAACCCATTTTCAATACCAAAATACATAATATAGTATATGGTATTTATTTCATTTTAAAAACATTATGGCTTGTTGAAGAATCCAAAGACCAAATAATAATCCCGGCGGTGGAAAAGGTCGTGGTCACCATGTACGTTAAAAGAAACATTCCTTTTTGTCATTTAGTAAAACTCTTCGTATAAAAATATTCCTTTTGTATAAAATTAAAATTCAAAGGGGTTTATACACCATATAAAAGAAAGGCTTGTATTAGAACAAAATATGCCTCAATGAATGGAGATTGAGACGAAGTCCCTTACCTCGTGTCCGACGTGACTCGATTGCTCTTTAATCTCCTGAATAATAATCTAAAGTTAATTTCTACTTTCTTAATAACCTTTTTCAATCTTATTATTATTTTTATGTCACTTATTTCCATTTTATAAACATTATGTAATCATTTAAGATAAAAATGTTTGTTTTGTCGCTATTTGGTTCTTAAGTCGAAAGTGGACTTCTTACAATTACATGTTGTTTATGTGGTAAATGGTTCATTATATCCAGAATGATATTCATGATTTGGATATCATATATATCATATATATCCAGCATTTACATGTATTTATAATAGTACATAACATTTAGAGGTAATAATTGAAATGCACCGTTCGTGGAGACGGTAAGCCGTATGTACGCATGAACGCTGCTTTCATTTATATTTAATATTTAATGGAGTGAAATCATAATGATATAAGGGTATATTATAATTATAGTATAACATCATATATAATAACATTAACTCCTTCCTTTATACGTCCCACATATGGCATTATCAAATCAAATCACTTTGAGGGGGCGGTAGTCCGCACTTCCTAAATTGAAATTATCGTGTTTACCCATAATGGAAACCATAAAGGTATACCACTAATGAAAAATATAGAGGCATAAAGAAAACATAAACATAATATATATCATATGTAAATAGAGTTACATCTTAATTTCCACCATTAAAGTAGTTAAAATAACATTGAACAATCATCGTTTCGTGAGGCAGAAATTCGCAAACCACATAAACAGTATGTTCCTTAACCATTAGACGGAGGTGTGTGTAGGTGTAGCTCGAATCCTTCTCATAAAAACATCATAGTATATTTAAGATACTGGTTTTGTTACAAAATAAATGAATAAAAAGATTTTAGAGGGTTGGAGAAGCAAAATAAAACAAAAGAACACAAGTGAAGACATTACCTTAAAATCGGTTAACTCTTCTTGGTTTGAACCGAAAGGGTTCCTTGAAAAGCTTTCTACCCAAGGTATGGCTTCTAAGATGAGGAGAGGTATGTGGATAGATAAAATGATCAGGTGTTGTATGATTCAAAAACTTGAGAGATGTGGGTAAGGTGGTAGAGGTGGGGGCCTTTTATAAGAGGAGAGGAGGGGCACTCTTGGAATGTTATAAAAGTTTACTTTATTATAAAATTCTTTTCATATATTAAAGGTCCTAAATTGATGAATTTCGACGATAAGGTGATAAGAGATTTAAATCCACCAGTACAATAGGTTTTTGACATGTTTAGGTCTTATATTTTACATTATCTTTTCATTTTATTTAAATCTTTAAATAATGAGGTAATCGCTGCATCATCATGATGTCATAAATAATTTAATTTATTTAATGTTTTAAAATTATAAAAAAATATCATGATGTAAGAAATATTTTTATATTTCTAATAAATATTTGTAGTAAAAAGTATGATTTGTATAACCCCATTTAAAAATTGTTTTAGTAAAACAACTCATGTTTGTGACATTTTTATTTTAACTTTAAATGAAAAGTTATTAATGTCATTTTCCTACCAAAGTTGCTCCATGGGGTCCCCATGCTGACACATGGATTTTATTGGTAGAAAATTACACATAAAATAATGTTAGTACATGTTTCAAGGTCATTTCATATTATTAAAACATTGTTTTTACCTTAAACTACACTAATTATCTCTAATCGTGATTAAAAACACAAAAGTTTCTATTTACCAAAAAATTATTTTAATCCCATTGAACCACATTTTACTTCTTAATGAAAACCATGTATGTCAGATTTTTTAAATTCAAAACACAGAGGTGGTAAAATTTCATTTAAACGAAAACATCAGTTTTTTAAGTACCACTTACTGGTTTCACTATTCATCAAAAATTGATGTTTTTCTGAAAAATACCAAATATTCACCCTAAGCTAAATTTTATATTCCAAATTAAAAAATGTGGAATATTTTACAAAATTCAAAACATATAAGTTTCATTAATTAATTTAATAATTAATTCCCACTCTCAGAGCAAATTGCGTGTTTTTATGAAACAATAAGTATCAAAAGATTAACACTAGTTTAAGTCCAATTTCAAAATAAAATTAATTCCAATGACCACTATTGGATTAAATGGTAAAAATATATTATAATTTCACTTTAAAACCAATTCAAAATAAAATCTAATCATATTAATAAATTATATTAAAAAGAGGTTTTGAATTAAAATACAACATTTTCACTATTCATTAAAAACGATCTTTATCAGAAAAATACCAAAAATTTACACAAATCAAAAATTTGATGTCCCAGTTCTAAAGAATAATTTTATTTGGTCCAATAAGTTGTATAAGAGTGACCAAAACTATATTTAAAGATGGTTCACCATCGAAAGGCGATAGTTCAACCTTTTAGTGATTATTAGAGTATCTATGCCTAAACTTGAATTCTTTTCTTATTATAAGACTTTATCTTTTAATGGATAAATGTAAAAACATTTAAAAAACATATATAATCATATTTTAGATATTTTTATTCTTTCCATCCAATACAACGGCTACGTGTTAACTACCATTTAAAATAATATTATTATATTACTAGTGTGCAACGTAATATTTCAAAGAAACTCATTATTGCGTATCGGGTACGCTATCAAACATAGAAACCCCCTTAAAGTAAAATTAATATTTAATTCGCAAATATTAATAAATATGAAAAAGATTTTTTCTTTATTTACCTAGGATGTTACATCCTTTCCCCCTTTTGGGAATTGCGACCTCACAATTTTAATCACTTATCAAAATAAGTGGGGGTATTTATCCCTCATAGAATGTTCAGATTCCCGCGTTGCCTCTTCAACCATATGGTTTTTCCACAAAACCTTTACCTAGTGAATTACCTTATTCCGCAACACTTGCTCTCTACGGTCAAGAATCTGGACTCTTTGTTCTTCATAAGAGAGATTCTCTTCCAACTGAACTACATCTGGGCTCAAAACATGAGATGTATCGGGCATATACTTTCTCAACATCGAAACATGAAAAACATTGTGTAGCTGAGATAAACTTAGAGGTAAAGCCACTGGATAAGCAACTGATCCAACTTTCTCCAGAATTTCATATGGTCCAATGAACCATGGGCTCATCTTTCCTTTCTTACCAAATCACATCACACTTTTCCATGGTAAACTTTGAGAAAAACTTGATCACCTACCTCGAAAGATAGATCCATCCTCTGTTTATTCGTATAACTCTTCTGCCTGCTCTGAGCTGTTCTCATGTGTTTCTGAATCAACTGAACTTTTTCTACCATCTGTTCTACCAATTCTGGTCCCATCAGCTTCCTTTCACCCACTTCATCCCAAAAATCTAGAGTTTGACACCGCTTCCCATATAATGCCCCAAATTGTGCCATCTGTATACTGGAATGAAAACTTTTATTATATGAAAATTCATCCAAAGAAATATGTTGCTCCCAACATCCCTAATAATCCATAAAACAAGCACGTAGCATATCCTCCAAAGTATAAATTGTTCGTTCTGACTGCCCATCTGATTGAGGATGAAAAGCTGTACTAAAATTTAATTCAGTACCCAACGACTTCTGATGGCCTTTCCAAAAGTAAGAAGTAAACCTGGGTTCACGATCAGATAAAATAGAGAGGGAGACTCCATGCAACCTGACTATCTCTTTAAGATACAAACGATAAAGTTGATCTAGAGATAAAGTATCTCTAATAGGAAGTAAATGAGCAGATTTAGTCAATCGATCAACAATAACCCGAATTGAATTATTACCTCGAGATGTCCTCGGTAATCCCACAACAATGTCCATGGATATATTTTCTCATTTCCACTCTGGCACCAGTAATGACTGAAGGATCCATTTCAGTAACTGTCACTCTATTTTAGCATGCTAACAAGTCAAAAAATTCATAGTAAAATCAGCAATATCTCTTTTCATTCCATCCCACCAGTAATACTCCCACAGATCTGTGTACATCATAGTACTACGAGGATGAACTGAAAATAGGGAACTATGAGCCTCACATAACAACTCACCCTTCAACCGTGAACCACAAGGAACACATAATCTCTTCCAAAACGTCAAAACACAATCATTATCAATGTTAAACTCAGGCAACTTACCCTTCTGAACCAGCTCTACCTCTTTCTACAATCCACTATCTTTCTTCTGCGCTTCCTTAATTCTGTCTGATAGGGATGATCTCACTGACACCAGAAACAAAACAAAAGAACTTCATGCACCAACAACTTGTAGAAAAAAGTTTATGAAATCAAAAACCAAAGTATCTCGTTCCAAACATATCATGGTTAATGAAGCATTAATTTTTTGACTCAAACCATCAGCCACTTTATTTTCTTTTCTCGGATGGTAATGAATTGTACAATCATAATCCTTGATTAATTCAGGCCATCTCTTCTGACTCGTGTTCAATTATTTCTGAGTGAATATATACTTTAAACTTTTTTGATCTGTTTATATTTCACACTTTTCTCCATAAAAATGGTGCCTCTGAATTTTTAGAGAAAAAACAACATCAGCTAATTCCAAATCATGTGTAGGGTAATTTACCTCATGAGTTTTCAACTGATGTGAAGCATAAGCAATTACCTGATCATTCTGCATTAGGATGAAACCAAGTCCTTTCAATGAAGCATCACTATAGATAAAAAACTCACCATTCCTTGAAGGATGTGCCAAAACTGGATCATTCACCAATCTTATTTTCAACTCCTAAAAATAATCATCACATTATTTTTTCCAGATAAACGTAACACCTTTCAGAGTTAGCTTAGTCATTGGACTAGATAACTGTGAAATTTTTCAACAAAACTTCTGTATTAACCTTCCAAACCAAGAAAACTATGTATCTCGGTTACATTTGTGGGTCTTGGCCATTCTTCAACAACTTTTGTTTTAGCAGGATCAACAGTTATGCCATCTTTTGAAATAATGTGACCCAGGAAATAAATTTGTTGTAACCAAAACTCACACTTGCTAAATTTTCCATATTGTTTCATTTCTTTTAAGGTTTGAAAGATAACCCTTAAATGAATTTCATGATCCTATTTACTTTTAGAAAACACCAAAATATCATCAATGAAAACAACCACAAACATATCCAAGAACTCGTGAAAAATTCTATTCATAAGGATCATGAATACAACAGGTGCATTGGTTAACCCAAAAGGCATAACTACAAATTCATAATGGCCATATCTAGTACGGAACGCAGTCTTCGGAACGTCTGCTTCTTTTACATTCAACTGATGGTACCCCAACCTCAAGTCAATCTTCGAAAAATACTGAGCTCCCTGGAGCTGATCAAACAAATCATCGATATGAGGCAAAGGATACTTGTTATTAACAGTGATATTATTCAAGGATCTATAATCAATTCAAAGTCTCATTGTACCATCTTTATTTTTAACAAAAATGACAGGAGCACCCCTTGGTGATGTGCTAGGTCGAATGAAACCTTTATCTAATAACTCCTTCAATTGATTATTTAACTTTAAAAGTTCAACTTGAGCCATTCGATAAGGGGGTTTTGAAATTGGATTAGAATCAAGAACTAAGTCAACAGTAAATTCAACTTCCCGATCAGGAATAATACCAGGAAACTCATCAGGAAAAACATCAAGAAACTCATTTACCACAGGCACATCATTAATCTGAACAGTTCCCTTGTTTTCAATGATATGTGCAAGATAACATTCATTTCCATCTTGTATTAGTTTCTCAACTTCCTGATATGTTATCAAAAGTAAGTGTTAATTCTTGTACAAAAACTGAAAATCTTTCTTAAAATAAACCATTTGATCTCTACAGTCAATCTTAGCATGATAAATAGAAAGCCAATCCATGCCCAAAATAACATCAAACTCTACTAGAGGCAAAAAAAATAAGGTTTCCTGGTAGAATTTTTATGCACACAAGGATAGGAAGGTTCTTATAATTTCTTTTTGTCTCAATGTTTCCTCCGGGTGTTTTTACCATAAGTTCAGAATTCATATCTTGAGATAGAATTTCCAATTTATTAGAAAACTTCTCAGAAAAGAAAGAATGTGTTGACCCAGAATCAGAAAACACATTGGCATAATCTGAACAAACAAACAGTGTACCTGATACTACTTCATTCGATGACCCAACATCTGCTGAAGTAGTTGCAAAGGATTTCACCACCCCTTTCTAGTTGTATTCTGGTTTATTTCCCCCAGTTTAGTTCTTCATTAGACACTCATTTGCATAATGACCCATTTCATTACACTTAAAACATCTTACCGCTGACTTTTCATTCCCTGATTGATCATCTTCCTTACAATTACGAGCAATATGACTAGACTTACCACACTGAAAGCACTTTCCAGACTTGGATAAACATTCTCCAGGATGCATTTTACCACACTTTTCATAGGATGGATATTTATTTTTCTGACCTCCTTGCTTCATTGATGAATTCTTCCCTTTTTCCTGCCAACTGGACCTCTTATTCTATTGTTTGTTAAAGAACACCTGATCAACCGCAAACTACATTTCCACCTTCTCCACACATCGAACAAGATTTTCATAACTTTTTAACTCACGAGAAGATAAAGCCCTCCGATACCTTGGCTTTAACCCCTGAGTAAAAACGGTCAATTTTACTATCAAGATCTCGTATGCATTTTGGAGCATACCTTGCCAGTCGAGTGAACTATTCTTCATAAGCAGCCACTGAGTCATCCTCTTGCCACAATTCTAGAATTTGTTTTTCCATCCTATGACGAACCACCTTAGGAAAATATTTCTCAAGAAATATGCCTTTGAATTCATCCTAGAGAAGATCATCAATCTCCTCACTATCCCTGATATTATTCATCATCGACCACTACTGATCTGCTTCACCTTCAAAACGGTAAACACCAAGACTGACCTTTTGATGTGCTGAACACCCCATGACATAAAAAATATTCTCTTGTGCTTTAATCCACCCTTCAGCTAGCACAAGGTCAGATGATCCTCCAAATGATGGGGGATGCTGCCTCATGAAATGTTCCACCACTGACATGTTCCTCTGTGGTTGATCTGGCTGATCTCGTTCATGGATACCACCATTGTTTAAAGCCTAGGTCAACTATGCCATCACTTCAACAAACTTTTCAGTTCCAATTCCAACCATCTCAGGTTGCTGATTTGGAAGGTTTTCTTCCTCTTGATGTCGTCCCAACATAGCTTCCTTGTTTCCTCTGCAGAAAACCATTCTAAACACAGAAATATCTTAGGCGAAGCAACATGGTAATATTTAAATGCTATATCATTTCATCCATACCATAAATTAACTTATAATTTAACAATTTTCTAACTCCTAAAGTTGTTTAAACCGGCCTTTGATACCAACTATAAGGCCCCGGCCTTAAACCTTACTTAATATTGAATTAATTGAATAATTCACATTGAGGATCTTTTCAGGTTTAGATTTTTAGAGAATTAGGACATAACTATTACATCTCAAAAGATTATAAAGTAGACACTTCTACTAAGTTTCCATAAAAATAAAAACTCTTTAAAAGAAACATGTCTAGTTCCACCTTTTATATAGCATGACTTTCCCTTGATCTCATCCTTGACGCTACTCCACATTATGTCATATGAAAAACATTTCAAAAAAACATGGGGTGAGCATAAAAAGCTCAGTAAGGGATACACAAGGAATGAAAACTATTTGTTTTTTCAAAACGACAAGTAAACCATGTATACTTTATCAAAGTAATACTTTTCTCCTTTATGAAGTAGTAAAAACTATTAACTGAATAAAAGATCATTACTTACCCTTTTGTAATCATAAGTTTACCATAAAACACATATAAAGAACACATAACATATAATGGTAACTTGGGACATAAACATACTTAAATGGAATAACCATACGGTCAACATCCACACATATAACTTAATGGAATAACCATACGGCCGACTTCCATACCCAATGCATTGGAGGTTATAACGTAACCACCCGTCCTGGTATTCACGGCACCACCCGTCATATGTTTTATCACGTAACCACCTGTCAAATGTCCAAGTACCAATATAAAATCATAAGACATAAAACAAATATAATGGAAAGAAAAAAATTTCACACTTTGATCACAATATATCACTTAAATATATTGATGTAACAAATTCATTATGAAAACCCATTTTGAATACCAAAATACATAAAATATTATATGGTATTTATTTCATTTTAAAAACATTACGGCTTGTTTAGGAAGCCAAAGACCAAATAATACTCGCGGTGGCGAAAAAGGTCGTTGTCACCGCGTGCGTTAAAACAAACCTTCATTTTTTCGTTTAGTAAAACGTTTTGTAGAAAAAGGTTCAGTTTGTATAAAATTAATATTCAAAGGGGCTTATACACCATATAAAAGAAAGCCTCGTATTAGAACAAAATATGCATCAATCGATGGACATTGAGACGAAGTCCCTTACCTCGTGTCCGACGTGGCTCGATTGCTCTTTAATATCCTGAATAATAAACTCAAGTAAATTTCTACTTGCTTAATAACCTTTTTCAAGCTTATTATTATTTTTATGTCATTTATTTCCATTTTATAAACATTATGTAATCATTTAAGTTTAAAATGATTGTTTTGACGATATTGGGTTCTTAAGTCGATAGTGGACTTCTTACAATTACATGTTGTTTAGGTGGTCAATGTTTCATTATATCCAGAACGATATTCATGATTTGCATATCATATATATCATATATATCCAGCATATACATGTATTTATAATAGTACATAATATTTAGAGGTAAGAAATGAAATGCACCGTTCGTGGAGACGGTAAGCCATACGTACGCAGGAACGCTAATTTCATTTCTATTTCGTATTTAATGGAGTTAAATAATTATGATATAAGGGTATATTATAATTCCAGTATAACATACTATATAATAACATTAACTACATCCTTTATACGTCCCACATATGTCATTAACAAATCAAATCACTTTGAGGGGGCGGTAGTCCGCACTTCCTAAAATGAAATTATCGTGTTTACCCATAGTAGAAACTATAAAGGTATACCACTAATGAAAAATACATAAGCATTAGGAAAACATAAACATAATATATATCATATATAAATATAGTGACACCTTAATTTCCTCCATTAAAGGTGTTAAAAGAATATTGAACAATCATTGTTTCGTGAGGCAGAAATTCGCCAACCACAGAAACAGTATGTTCTTTAACCATTAGATGGAGGTGTGTGTAGGCTTAGATCTATTAATTCACATAAAAACATCCTAGTATATTCATGATACTGGTTTTGTTACAAAATAAAGGAATAAAAAGAGTTTAGAGGGTTGGAGAAGCAAAATAAAACAAAAGAACACAACAAGTGAAGACATTACCTTAATATCGGGTAACTCTTCTTGGTTTGAACCAAAAGGGTACCTTGAAAATATTTCTGCCAAAGGTAAGGCATCTAGGATGAGGATAAATATGTGTAGATATAAAATGAGAAGGTTTTGGATGATCCAAAATCTTTAAAGGTTTGGGTAAGGTGGTAGAGGTGGGGTCCATTTATAAGAGGAGAGAAGGGGCACTCTTGGAATGTTATAAAAGTTTACTTTATTATAAAATGATTTTTGGATTTTAAAGCTCCCGCATTGATTTATTTCAAGGATAAGGTGATAAGAGTTCAAACTCCACCCATCCAATAGGTTTTTGACAAGTGTAGGTCTTAGATTTTACATTATCTTTTCATTTTATTTAAACCGTTAAATAATGAGGTAATCCCTACATCAACATGATGTCATAAATAATTTAAATTATTTAATGTCTAAAAATTATACAAAAAAATATCATGATGTAGGAAATATTTTTAGATTTCTAATTAATATTTATAGTCAAAAATAGGACTTTTATAACCCCATTTAAAAATTGTTTTAGTAAAAAAACTCATGTTTGTGACATTTTTATTTTAACATTAAAGGAAAAGTTATTAATGTAATTTTCCTACCAAAGTGGCTCCATGGGGTCCCCATGTTCACCCATGGATTTTCTTGGTCGGCCATGACACATCCAATAAGGGTAGGACATGTGTCAAAGTCATTTCATATTATTAAAACATTATTTTTACCTTAAACTACACTAATTACCTCTAATCGCGATTAAAAACATAAAAGTTACTATTCACAAAAAAATATTTTAATCCCATTGAACCACATTTTACGTATTAATGAAAACCATATATGTCAGATTTTTTAAATTCAAAACACAGAGGTGGTAAAATTTCATTTAAACGAAAACATCAGTTTTTAAGTACCACTTAGTGGTTTCTCTATTCATCAAAAATTGATGTTTTTCAGAAAATATCAAAACCTCTACCTAAGATATATTTGATATTCCGAATTAAAAAATGATTTATATTTTAAAAAATTCAAAACATATAAGAATCATTAATTAATTTAATAATTAATTTCCACTGTCAGAGCAAATAGCGTGTTTTTATGAAACAATAAGTATCAAAAGATTGGCACTAGTTTAAGTCCAATTTCAAAGTGAAATTAATTCCAACAACCACTATTGGATTAAATGGTAAAAATATATTCTAATTTCACGTTAAAACCAATTCAAAAGATAATCTAATCATATTAATAAATTATATTAAATAGAGGTTTTGAATTAAAATACATCATTTTTCACTATTCATTAAAAAATGATCTTTATCCGAAAAATACCAAAAATTGACACAAAGTAAATTTTGATATCCTGATTATAAATAAGGATTTTGTTGGTCCAATAGATTGTATAAGAGTGACCAAAACTATATTTAAAGAGGGTTCTCCATCGAAAGGTGATAGTTCGACCTTTTAGTGATTATTAGAGTATTTATTCCTAAATTTGAATTCTTTTCTTATTTTAAGTCTGTATATTTTATTGGATAAATGTAAAAACATTTAAAAAAACATATATAATCATATTTTATTTATTTATATTCTTTCCCACCAATACAACGGCTACGTGTTAACTACCATTTAAAATAATATTATTATATTACTAGTGTGCATCTTATGATTCTAAAGAAACTCATTGTTGCGTATCAGGTATGCAATCGAACATAGAAACCCCTTTAAAGTAAAATTAATTTATAATTTGAAAATATTAATAAATATGAAAATGCGTTATTCTTTATTTACCTGGGATGTTACAAATACCTTATCTATATTTATCATGGATTATCATTTTTATAATAAAATGTTTAGGTTAACATTGTTAGGATTTTGTATATAGATATGAACTATGTTTCTAAGGCACGAAATGATTTTTTTACACTATATTAATCACCATGAATACCAAATGGAGTGTGATACACTACATCTTTGGTATACTAGGGTGTCATTTTTTATATTTATTTCCTCAAACATGTGATTAGACAGATACATATCATGAAAACCTTCATACTTTGATCCCTCTCTTATGTAATCCATATGGATTATCTAATTAGGGGTGTTTGGGCATGTTCCTAATCAATTAATCAGTTGAGTATTAACTATGGGGAGATTTATCCACACAAGTTACATGTGTAAATTTGGGACATCAATTGATATATACTAATGGTGTGTACAGTTTTACCTTGATAGAATGTTTGATGTGCATATATATTCAATGAGGATAATTTGATGTGATAATCTAGAACGGTAAAAGAAATGTGATGCATTCATTGACCTTACGTGTCTATACTCAATGATTTTGGAACATATGAGTAACTATATTTAATTTTCATACTTTGTGTCCCATGGTTACTCGATATTTTTGATAAAGGGACTATATGAAAATGCATGCTTATATATGACACTATTGGTGGACATGGGTATAAAGATGCACATATTTAATTGAGATCTCAGAATATAAATTTATAGACTAAGTATCATTGATTCATTACCATAGAACACAATTTGTATACATTTATAGATATGGGAATTAGTATTTTTTATGATGATACAATGGCACATCATGTCACAATTTTAGGTTAATTTAATGGGGATTGAGTTTTATGAAACTCATATTGTATCACATCTCGAATTTGAATTATATTTTTAAAATTTAATTTATTTATTGGTCCAAATTTTATACATTTATTTTGAGGAATTTTTATTTTTCTATTATTTAATTTTTTCTATTTTCAACGTGCATCACAATTAGTTCATAGTTAGTGATAAACATAAAAATTGAATGTTATTAAGGTATGTAATTTTTGAAAAAAAATTACGTCATTGCTATATGGTTTTCTTAACCATGCAGCCCAATCAAGGGGATCTCTAAGTGTTCCCAGGGAACAGTGCATGGTTGGTGCATAGTTTGGGTCAACTATGAATAAACCATTAATTATTCATAAAACTAAAAAAATGGAATTACAAAACTACTCATCCTAATTTACACCTAACATGCACCCCCTCTCACTCACTCTTCTCTTTTGCATCACCTTTCCAAGAGAATCCAATAGTTTTTTACCCTATAGTTTTAATATCTTATTCTTATGGATTCAATCATGTCTGACTGGGGAAGGAACTATTATTCTTATTCCTCACTCTTTATATCCTTTTATCTTACCCTCTATTTATTCCCCTAATTCATGAACAATGTGTTGATCTTTAAGTGGGTATTGATCCAATTTGTTCTATCTCAATCAATATTGGAGTTGTCGTTATTTAGGGTTCATTTTACCTTCTTATAGTTTCTTGGAAGATATTGTTATGTTTTTAGGTTCTAGTTATTGAAAGAAGTGGGATTCAAGTAGGCTTACCCCATGCTTGACTCATTAATTTTATAACCCCCGATTTTTTTTCTTTTAATTCATGTTTTGAGATTATAATAATAGTATTTAGTATATTAATGAAATCAGTGTGATAATATCATGTTTTTTACATGGTATATAACGAATGTGATGGTTTGTCTATTAAAAAATATTGTTTTAATTTTTTTTTCAACTTCCTTTCACACTAAGTGTTTATAAAAATACATGGTGGAACCTTATAAATATCTTGGAAATGATTCGAGTTAGCATTGGCTGTTTTCAGATAGATGGATTAGGTAGGTTCCTTAAAAATTGGTATATAATCCTCTGTTATTATGTGGGCCTATTATTTAGACCACCATTTATTATTTGGGATGTTTTATAAATAAAATATAGGATCATAAATTAGTGGTATGTTATTCCTTTTAGGGTTCTTAATCCTTATCATTCGTGATGAAACCTAAGTCACCATAGAATGTTAACAATTGAGTTTTGAATGTGAAATTTAATATTATTTTCTTTGATGGATTTATTTTTTTAATCAATTTAATTTAAAATTCTATTGGTGGGGTTTCTTTATAGTTTTCATGATTGGGGTGGAAAGAAGGTAGATATGGATGCATTGGTAGCTCACATGGCCTAATAACCCTTGTAAATCCCATGTACATGGTTCCACAGAGCCCTTAGTGGTAGTAAGATGGTTTTAACATGGTCTATCAAATTAAGTGGAAATTATATTCACGACCACAAGACCCTTTAAATTTTATTTTATGGATTCTTTTTAATTTTATGGTGTTTCAAGTAGTATATAAATTTGATTTTGTTTTTTACGATTTTTAGAAAAGGTATATTTAGTATTTAAATGGTAAAACAAAATTAAATGAGTAACAACATTATAATTTAAATATAACTGAAATATGTTTTTTTTGCATTAAGTCTCACTAATTAATTTAAAACAATAATTTTTAAGGCATTTAAATGATTATAAATGGGTATTCGGGGATTTAATATTAAATTTTAGTGTATTTAAAATGTTTTTTAGTAATGAATCAAGATTTTGAAATTCATTGTGTGGTTCGAAATGGGTTGAAAGGATAAAGTTATGATTTTTTGGTCCATGATTTATTTGGTAAATGCTTTTGTTTTACCTTCTTGAGATGTTTTGGAATGTAAATTATTTAATTTGGAGTTTTTTAAAAAAAATTATTCATGTGGGGGGTCTAAATTTTTTTTAAGAATATATAAATTAATTTTATCAATTTTTCTGTTCTAAATATGGTTTTTGATTATTTTTATCAACTTTGTTTCAATTATATTCTTTATATGTTTATATTATTATATTTTTATGATTTATGTTGTCTGGATATTCCTCTTAAGAATGTATTGTGTGTTCTTGGTCCTTAGTGGCTCCCAAATATAGATTCTTTATCAAACGAGTTTGTGAGGTAATTTCTATTTCAATGCTTTCTATTGGGTCCCTCCTAGGTTGTTCATAGGGTTTCTGATTCTTTAGGTTTATGTCCTTGTTTATTTACTGTGATTCTGTTTCTTTAGAGAATTATTTAATGAGGGTTGGGGTGATATGATTTTTCAATAGACTAGCTATGGGAAACCCTGGTGGTGTTTTATGTAACTTGGACAGATGTTACAACTATTTATCTTTCACTTTTGATAGTGTTGGTTCAAATATTAATGTAATAACCATAGTTATGGATTAATATTTGATTTCCTATGTTACCACCATTTTATTAGTGACCCTAGAATGGATCCCATGTCGTTTCAAAGTAATCTATCTCTTGAATTATGCCTCTTTAACATTCGATCATGAATTGGGGTATATTGATGAGATTGTTAGTGGTTTTTAATTGAAAGATTATTAAATTGATCCCTGGGTTTTACTATTCCTTTAGAAGGTCTTGTTGAATCATCTGGGGTATTCATTTCCCCCCTCATCTCTTATATTTCCTTTTAATTAATGTCACTAGTTTGATCTATATTTGATATTTTGGAAAAATTGAGACCTTGTTATTATTTTATGAATGAGTTATTTCGTTTATGTAATTATAAATGTGGCATAAGATAGATGTATCTTTAGGACCCTATTTGTTATTTATTAGGGTAATGGTTATTCTGGTCTACTTAACTGACTTCATATTCTCATCATGTGAGATTGGTTCTTATATTATAGCTAGACAAATTATGATATTACATTATTTAATGACTACGTAGAATGGATTGGTGTGATTTATGATTATAAGATTGATTGGTGTGTGTAGGTTAAAATACATATTCCATCATGTCTTAGAGATCAAGTACCATTTAATTTTATTTTCAATTTATGACTCATGTGTTTCCTTTTAAAATCAGTATATTTCATAGAATAAAAAGTTTTATTGTGGGTAGTGATATCACACCCCAACCATCAATTATTTTATTAAAATTTATTTATTTATTATTCCTTATTATCTTCAATTATTTTCATACATTTTTATTTATTAATTCATAAATTTTTAATAAGTTACACATGTCACAGGGTCAGTTTCAACCACGATAATTTTATATGATTCAAGTATACTATTTTAAAAAGCTATTTTTCATTATTAACACATGGAAATCACAATCATTAATCTCAACCATATGTACCAACCATTTATCTCTCCAAGTGTTACTAGTAAAATGACCATGTTTAAACCATCATTTGGGAAATCATTAGGTAAACTATGTGTTATTCCCAAAATTAAATTTTTTCATAATTACAAAACATTTCCCCTTCATTTACCCCAAATCAACACCCCTCTCCATCACACTTCTCTCTCACATAGCGCAACTGAGGGTATCCCTATGTTATGAAACCCCCTACAATGGACTCCTCTTGTTAGATATTTTGATGTTCTCATCCTAGTAAAGGGATTCAAAAATTTCACATCCCTCATCGTCTTCTTTCTTATTCCCTCTTCTTCGTCGAGCATTCTATGCACACCATGGACTAAACCTTATGTAGGTTTTAGTTTGATTATTCAGTTGCTTGATTATTCACTAGGTTTCCCTTTATTTAGGATTCCTTTTAACATCTATGTTTTTCATTAACCATGTTGTGTTGGTTTTAGGCATCAGTTATTAAAAGAAGTTAGTTTTGAGTATATTTCCCCAGGCCTGATTCATTAATTTTAGAACCCTTAATTTTATAGTCTTTTAATTCATTCTTCAGGATGATAGAAATTTAATGAATTATTTTTATGAAATAATAATGATGAAATCATGGTTTTTTATTAGTGTATAATTAATGATAACAGTTTTTCTATTAAAAAATACAGTTTTAAACTATTTTTCAACTCCCTTTCTCACGAACTATTTATAAAATTTACCAATTAACCACTATAAATAATTTTTTTTTAAATTTTAAAAGGTGTTGAGGTATTCAAAGTGATCCTTAAGTCATATTTAAAATTTTACTTTTAATTTAAAATAGTTCTTAAATGAGATGTATTAATAAAGCATACCATGTATGGGGTTGAATAATAATTTTTTCTTTTAAAAAGGCCATATTATGTATTTGTTGGTTATAAAATTTTATATAGTTGATAATTTTCAATCAGTTAATATATATACATGTGTAAATTTTTATAAATTCCTACAAAGATATGTGTTTTTTTTTCAAGGATAAACATGTGTATATACAAATGTATGTGGGTATAATGTTAGGGAAAACTAAATAATTTTAAATTGATACTCAAACTCTATTTCTCAAAAGAGTTTTTTAAATTATTTTCGAAAATTACATTTTAATAGAAAAATTGGGATGATTTATTGGGATAGTAATTTTTTGTAAAAGGTGCTTAAATTTATTAAATTCATGTTATGATAGTTTATATGATTTATTATGTGTCTCTTGTGTATTTTAAAATTTTCCTCCTTTATTTGAGAAAGAATTGATTTTGATGGGTGTGTATATTTTTTGATGCATGAAATAGTATATAAAGGCCTTATTTTACATGAAATGTGAATCTTTTGAAATTGGTGAAGCACATTGGAATCCAGGAATTTAAGATTGTAATGATTTTTTTATCTCTTGATATTATGACACTTTACAAACTAAATGGATATTGGATAAAGGTTATTGTGTCATAGAGGGGAAACACCACACCACTAGGCAAAGACATGTACTCCATAGTGGATGGTTGGATGTGGTTTTATGTATGAGTGGACCTACATCACTAGTTCAGAGGAATGTTATCCTTACTTGTTATCATACACATTGGATTTTTACTACATTAGATCAAGAGTATGATATGAGGAACTAGAGTTCCCACAAATAATAAATTAACTAAGTCTTTTACCAATGGTTCATATTTTTTAGATGTTTATTTTTTTATACATTCTCTCATATATTAATTCTTAAATTATGCCTTTTCCTTTCTTTCATAAATTTTTGAAGTGTATTTATCTCTTTCTTTTATAAACTATTTAATCATGTGGTTTAAAGTTATTGATTATTTAAATTTTAATTAGTATTAGTGAAGTGGAGGTTACATTTTAAAATGACTTTTAAAAGTGGTTTTCCAATGGGGGATTTCAATAATAGAGGAGTAGGCTGATGAAATGTGTTTTACAAAAAGGTTTTTATTTGAATGAAAAAGAAAACGAATTTTACAAATTTTGAAGAAGTACTTTTAGTTTTCATTTCAAAATATAAAACCGAATTAACAATTTTATTTCCCAAAAAAACATTAAAATTGATATTTAATTAAAATATAATCATGTGGAATGTTTTATCATGAGATAATAGGAATATTTATACCCCCCCCCCCCACACACACACACAGAAACACACACACACACACACACACACATATATATATATATATGAGTTTCATCTTCTAACTTGCTTGGAGATTTATCAAGGTTCATTTTTCAATTGGGTTTTGATGATGAATTAGGGATTCACATTAAGGAATTCCATTTGATTTAATTTATTTTTAGTTCTATTTATCACATCTTCTAAATATGAATTTAATGATTTCAATTATGGTTATCGGTGGAAGCATTATATTTATAAAGGTCATATTTGAACTCAGATATGGCTACAGGAGTGGGAATTTGGAGGCTTTGAATATGGTTTATATTTGAATTAAATTGATTATTTTGTTAAAAATATTTCAATTATTAATATATGTTTTATTATTATTTAATTTGGAGTGGGTATCCAACTTATGAATATGTCAGGATAAAATGTTAATATAATTACTGTTGTTTGTTTAATTAATTGTATGAGGGAAATAAATCCCATCTACATTTACTTTTATTACCTAGCTCTTTTCACCACCCCAAGGTGATTGGGAACCCACCACATGTATATTGTTTTTTGGATCAGGGATTCAATGGATGAATGGTTTGGGTTGGATTTGAATAAATAGATTCAATAAACGTGTCTTAGAGTTTATCCAAAATGAATTTTGGATGGATATTCAAAAGGCATTGAATGTGATCTGATACATAGTAAAATTGGTAATAGCTTCCCAAAAGTATTTGAATATATATATATAATGATTTATATATATGGTTTTATAAGTTATTTTATATGATACAATATGAGGTGGAATGACACCACAATTGTAAATATTTTTTACAAGTAGGAGATTGGAGAAAATATTATCTAAATACATGAATAAATATAATGTATAAATAGAATGTGTCATATTGTATGGTATAGATTTTTTTATTCAAAATTATATATAAACTAATTTCATATCATGTACTTGGATTGGGTATATCGTAGGGGATATATATAATGTCACTCCACTACACTAGTAATGTAATACCATAAAATATGGTGATATCGTATGTTATGATTTAGAACAATCATGTTGTTTGATTGATAAGGAAACCGAACATGTTAGATAATGGTAATCTTCAATAAATTGTTATCATTATCATAAAGATTTCATATGATAAGACACGTGGATAATCTAATGAATTTATATAATAAATGCATGAAAAACTAATGTATTACTTGTACATTCTGTTATCTATCAGTAAATTCACATAAGGCTCGGGGATGGACCTCTATATAAGGATTTAACTCTATAGAAACATAAATGAAATATTTCATAAAAAATCTAGATTATCATTCTTCCTTTGTGCTCCTCTTTCTTTTGTTACACAAGGTAGTAACTTACCAAATTTATGAGAAGAATTCAACTCAATCATCTGATGATTCAGATCAATATATTTATACACCATAAAAGAAAAATTAATTTAGTTATTCTTAAAATATATTTTTAAATCATAAAATCAATGAGAGGAGATATTTCCAACAAAGGTTTAAGGTGAAATTACATGTAATGTATATTTATATATACTTTGTTTCAGTTTCAATGAATGTTGATCTTCAGATTTTCGGTTTCTCAGGTATTTCACTACTTTGAAAAAGTGTTGTTCAATACTTAGAAACCCATCAACACATTTAAATCCATTGGGAATAAAAAAATTAATTTTTATTTAATACTCTAGTGACAAATAAGTTTTTCAATTTTCCTTCACATATAAATTATATCAATCATTGAAGAAAGATATTTCTTTTATTAAGGGTGTTTTCATAAATATGTAAAATTATGATTCATTTTAAAATTTCATGTTCAAGATAATTAATTTAAAATACAATGAAATTATTTATAATTTTATCACTTAACATTATATTTATTTTTTAAACTCTTAAAAAGTTTTAATCTTATCCCAAAAATACAGATTAATATAAACAATTTATTTATTAAAAACATTTAATGATAAAATAAATTTTATATTGTTTCTTATATAAATATATTTTAGTATGGTCACACAATGTATATCTTTTTTAGTTCATTCCATATTGTAATTTATTAGATTGTGTGAAAGTTTCATAATTTTGAATATTATTAATGTATTAAGAACCCATCAAGGATCTATATAAATATGTGGTAATAAATATTATTATAATGGAAGAAATTATATATAATATTCTCATCATTATTATATTGTATTTTTAGTTTGGATAGACAATAAGAAACATTATAAATTAACAACATCACATATTCTATCAATTATTTTTACGCAATTATTTTTATATTTGAATATCTAAAAATAACAAATTACAATGATTTTTAAATGAATTTATAAATTAAAATACATCATTGACAAAAATAAATATGATCTAATTATTTATCAGGTACCAGTTTCACCTTAGAGACAATATATAAAATTACTTATTATTGTTAAAGAACTAAATTTTTACTAAATTGAAAATATATTTATTGGTTTACACATATGATGAACAATGGTATTATATAATCACATTAACCACAATTCAAATGTGTATAAATAAAATCATACTCTAGATTTTTAATACTTTTATATGGAATTATTCTTATATGTGTTATGATAATATTATAAATTATTATGATTGACCATTTTATATATGGTATTGATGAATATGTACTCTAAAATTTCCCACAAGATGTGGTGGTTTAGACTAAACCATGTTTTAGACCTATTTGCTAAATGATGTTGTATGATACACTATATTGTGGTGGATATTAATAGAACTATCACATTATGTGATAATTCACTAGAATAATTATTCTCTAGATCTAAACTCTATCATACAAGGAAATTTATCAGAACATGATGCAATTGTGTATTTGGAAGATTATGGATGAATTGTTTATGCATTAATGAATTCATTATAATGATTAAACTATCATTACAAAATATATAACGTTAAAATATATTTATGAAATTATTTATTAATATATGAATAGATCTTTTATTTTTAGATCCCTATATAAAGGTTATTTGATCGTCATATGGGTGATATATTTTTTAGGTGACCAAATTCTGTACAACTCCTCAAATATAAATCAATCAAACTCACATCCCCGACATTATAATAAGGTTACAGAACACCATGGTGTTAATATAAGTCCCTATAAAGAGTCAAAAGATTCCCATTATTTGAATATACTACAAGAGGTAGGATCCCTTCAGTTTCTCCCCAACTATATTGATGAAATACTAGTTGGAAGATCCAGAAAAAAAAAATTAATAAGTTGAAAGGTATATGTTTTTTTTTATTTTTTTATTTTTTCCTTATGTATAAATAGATTTTGGGATTAATGGTATTTTATAGTTGTTATTATCTTCTTTTCTTTATGTTATATATCCCTTTGAAACCCATTAATAGATCAAAATAGATCTATCAATGTTTAGTTTGAATTCTAAATGAATAAAGAAACTAGAAAATTTGATTCACCGAACACTAAAATGCTTCAACATTAAAACAATCACATTTATTCTTCAAATTAATAGATTATGGAATCATAGTTATAAAAAAATTTCAGAGTGTGTATAAATGTTATGAGGCTTTTTGTAGGGTAAGGTTAACTATCATTTTAGGTATCATAATAAAATCATGGAAAAAATTCCTTAGATGACTCTCTACACCACAGTGAGATGATATATGTGTTTGGACATACATACAAGAGATTATTGGAAATGGAATATATTAGTATTTTTTAGACATATTAATATTTGTCTGAAACTAAATTCTCATCCTAATGGATAGCATAAATGGAATTGAAAATTTCTATAGACAAACTTATAATGACCAACAAATTGATCATGACTTGAGGTGTTTTTATAGGACCAAAATGGTTTTCATTGAAATTTAGTGCATGCCATTTGGTTGAACATTAACGAAAAATAGTGTTTTTTTATTTCTCAAAATAATTATATAGTGAGATCCCTCTAGGACTGTGATATATATGAATAGGGCCTTTAATAAATAATAAAACTATTTTGTTAAATGTTATATTAGTTTAATGTTCACCTTAATGGTTAAAAATAAAGGGAAAATTTAAAGTATATATTTTGATTTAGGATTAGAACATAAATATAAATATAAAATATTTATATTAGTAACTGTATTTTAAAAATGAGATGTTTTTGTAAATTGTTTCATAATTAATGCAATTATTATTATTTGAAAATAAATTTATTCATAAAAAGAAAAAATTTAGAAAAGATTAATAATTTCATATAAAAACCTTGTGAATGATAATATAAGAAATTTATATTTGAAAAAATTGAATTATTCAAGTTTGTAAATGGATAATTTACAAATATTCTATAATTTATTCATGAATCATTAAAAAAATTATTTTATATTTTAATAAATGAATTGCTTATTTAATTTTTTATCTGCTTTTTACTATTCATAAATAAAAATTATATATATTATTGATAAATGTGTGCTTTAATTTATGGTTTTAAAATGTTTCTATAAGTTATATTAAATAATTTATGGGTGTACATTCTAGGTATTATAATAGGTTCTGTTTAATTTTATCATAGCTTTAACTTATTCATAAGTCAGGTAAAGTGATAAATCTCAAAATGGTTTGAACATATTTATATTTTGGATATAAAATATATTCCAAACTAAATTTTTAGTTTCTTGTAAAAATTTATATTGAATACATGATATAATATTGTATTTTTAGTCCCCTATAAGATATTGAGGTTTATATTTTATCAAAAGTAAACACTTTCCAAGACCTTGTTCTTCAAACTAGGTAAGTTTATGCTAAATATGGGTACCCATTGATTGTATTTCTTAAGGAAATATTGTAATTAGGTAACCATAATAGGTAGCAATATCATTTTTTAATATGATTTCTGTTAAACTAAGTTTTGAAATGTGGTGATATATAAAATTAGGGGAATGGTGTTACGTTTATCCACCTGAAGGATTGGGTACGGAGTTTTCAACTCAACCATCCAAGAATTATATGTGATATTATTGGCCTGGTAAACTATCTAAATAGTAATGTGGTGAAAGGATCAATTAATCAAAATTGTTACTAATTAAAATATAGATCTTATCCTAATAGTGGATATAATGGATTTAATATGTGCTATCATTTCAGTTAGAACATATTTAAAAAAATCCATTTTAAATAAATGTAAAACAAGATACACATTTGATAAAATATTACATTATTGATTTATTTTCCTCATTATCATAAAATTTTAATTTGAGATCAATATTTTAAATGGAAAAAATATACATCATATACTAGTATAGATTCATTACAATCTTTCATAATCGAGAAGAACATTTTATGTGTTGGAGTATCCACGTTCTAAGTATCCAAATATTAAAGTAACATAACTATTGGATCTATATTATTATGGGAATCATATAAAAATTCACATACCATTTCATTGGAATTATTTAAATGAAATATTTCCAATGAGAATTTGGAATCTACTCATAAATTCAATATAATTGGAAAATAAAATGACATTGAGAGACTGGAAGTTTACCAAAAGGCTAGTTTTGGATATGGAATTCATTATAGAGTCATCATTAAATGTTTTCCAAAATAATAAATTTTTTATATAAATTTATACTATATTTTCTTAAAGTGTTATAGAAAAATGATAATAACATGTGATTTCTAGGCACTACCACTATGCAAATGAAAATAATGGGAAAAAGTTTAAACTCGAGTGAGAAATGTTAGTTGAAAAATCCAATAATGTTTTTTTATGAACCCAAAAAATATAATATAATCCTAAAGGAGGTTTTAGAAAAGATAATCTATATTTACATATGATATATAATTTCATAAAACACATGATAGATTTTTTGAAACTCTCTTTAATGTTCATGCATAGCATTAATGTTATAAAATCATTTTTCCATAGGCAATATAAGACCATAAGTATATTTTACAACTATTGTAAATATACAAGAATTAAAAATCAAAGTAATAATTAATAAATATTGTAGTATTTATTCAAACAATAAATATTGGGCTTTCTAAATCCTATAGTTGAATATAAACTAATCATTCAAGGTAAAATGAATTATATTAAAGGATGTGTATTTTTAAATTATTTCACTTATATGATAAAAGATGTTGTTTTTTAATAAAGGTTTGTAACGAGAAAAATGAAATAAAGTTTTCAATACAAATGTTTCATGATTCATCAAAATTTATAATAAATTTTGGGATTTTATGATGATAAAATAACTAATTTCCAGAAAAAAAAAATCATACGATATATTTTTTAAAATAAAATGTAACAATTCCCGACTCCTATCAATGAAATAGTTTAAAAAATATATTTTTATAACTAGAATAATTCTATAAAACCGTACCATATATGATATGGCTATAATATTTATTTGATAAATATTACCTCTAAATAAAATTGGTGTTTTCTTGAAATAAAATAGATTGTGTATATAGACATGATATACTAAAGGGAATATTGTTTTTAAGAGGATATGAAGAGTATAATTAGACTTAAATATGTTTAAAGTGCAATAAATAAAATTATAAACATGTCATAATTAAAAGTTAATTTCACTTAATATTCTAAAGTAGTTTTATAGTATTTTGATAAATAGAAATTTATATAGTAACACTTTGTTACTCTAAAAAAGATAACCCACTTTATATCATAAAAGAGTTAGAGATGTGATGGAAAATAATAATTTAAAGAGAAAAATCTATTAAAAATGATATCAAATAAAATTTGTTATGTAAGAGTTTCAAAAATGATGATAATGACAAACTTATAAAGATTTTTAAGTAGATAATAGAAGTTATTAACATTGTAACATTATATGTTATGAAGTAGAAGAGTTTGGATTCTATGTTTATTGTGTTAAACATTATTAATATGATTCCAAAGCCATGATATTATTTAAATAGGATATATTGAATAATATTACTCACTAAAATTATTTAGGGGGAGGATTTTATCCTATTTCCACATAGAGATTCTATAAGAATTACTTATAGTTGTAATGAGTTTGAAGAAATATGGATACTTTAGTGAATATAAGGAATATGTGGTTATTTATAATATGAGATATAATTAGAAATGTTATAATATATGGTTTTTCTAGTATGATAAAATTAGTTTAATGATATAAAATGTATCATGTTATATAAAAATGTAGTATCCACATTGTCATTTTTTCATGTTGGATGCATATATTATGTGAAGTGAAATGAATATTAATCTCTCAATGTATAAATGTTAGTTATCTATAACTGATGTATGTCGTTATGTATTATATGTTACAATGAAATGATATGGGTTGATTGGGTTGGACATTGTATTGAGATATAGAATATGATTAAATGGCATAAAAGGATTTTTGTGTGCTAGATGACTCTCCAAGGATACCATATGTACTATCATACATTATGTATTTGATATGTTATTAGTGAATATTTTATGTTTAATCCCCATACCTATGGTTGTAAAGATAATTATCAAGATATACTTTATATATTGGTAATTATATTATCCCATCCTTGAGGTACAGCCAATCAAGGGGTGGTGGGTTATATTACTGATCATGTAGTAATTTGAGGCTTAGAAAATATGAGATTTTTTCTCTCATATGAAAAATATGAAATATTGGAACTTGTTTTATATAGATTGAATAAGTGTATTTCTATGACTATATAAGGTATATATAATGTGAAAATATATATTGAGGAGTGGAATATGTTGTTTTTATCTCTAAAGTATAATGAAGTTCGATGTATTCTTGGGCATAGTATGTATGTTCTTATAAAATTGGGAAAGTGTGATTAGGATATATTGGATTTACATACCATATGTCTCATAGTTACTAGATATTTTATACAACTAGATTATATGATAATCCATGGTTTAAAATGTTACAACTAGGGGATATAGGTATGTGGATACAAGTATTTGATAGAGATCATGTCTGATCCCTTTCAATATTGAGTAGTGTTAATAATTATTTAGGGAATACTTTTTACTAACATCTATGGATTCTAGAATATTTAATTCCATTCAATTATAAAAAGACCTATAAGTCACTCATTGAAAATAAATATAATTTTTTTATACATTTATCTATATAATGTCCATGGTGCATGACTATATTATAAAGTGTATATAATTAGATTTATTAATCAGTTCATCAAAAAATTATTTACTCAAGTTTAAATATATATTAATTGTTTATTTATTTAGTTTATTCCTTTTTTAAGGAATACAATAGCTATGTATTCAATGAATTCATAATTTAATTTAATTTATTAAACTACTTCTATAAATCTATATACATGTATTTAGGGATTTTCATGATAGGTATGACAGTTGATTTAGATTTCTATCAACATTACAAAGAATTATATTATGATATATGATTGAATATAAATATTGATTACAGTTTATACATATAATGCTTTATAATTATGAAGGAGTTGAGGTCACCCTTGAGTAACGTATCCTAGGATATAGGGACTATGTGTCACACTTCCAACATTCCTATTGGCTTATTCTATATCTAGAAAAGTGTGGGATTACTATATATCATTATAAGCTTACCATTTTGTGGATTTCTAATTTAATGTGATTACAAACCTTTATATGAATGGGTTTCATTTACATTATGCATGATATGCATTTGGATTAGTAAAAATATACTTTTATTTTAATTTGGGTTAGAACCCCATGTTATGAGATATGTAAAGAGTTGTATATCAAGATGGTTTAATATATTGATTTGGTTAATATAATAAGATTCTAAAGTAAATAATTATAATCATGAATACACATAAATGAAATATATGAGATAATATCATGAGATTAAATCTACTATAAAATAAGACCAATTTTTATATTCCTTCTAAATCAAAGAGTTATCTAGATTTTGATCATTTATCTATATAGTGTTACAATAAATATGGGTTTCCATTGATTATATTATAAAATGAATGCTAGTTATAAGGTAACCATAAGAGTTAAGTTCCAGGTTTTTGGAATTTTCATTGACTTACACTTATTTGAGAAACATTGTGAAGTAAGATACTGTAGGAATAATGTTTAGTTTACCCATATGATGGATTGAGAAAATATTTCTCCACTCAACCATCCAAGAGTCCAATATAATATTATTTTCATAATGGAGGAGAAAAATTGCTAAACCATTTAATGAACACTAACGTCGACTCATTAAGTAAAATATAGATCATATTTCACTAAGGGTTATGGAGAATTTTATAAATGGTCCTCCATTTTAGTGGGAGCATATTTGATAAAAATAATAATTAATTTATGGAATAACATATTACTCATCTAATAATATTTTTTGTTGTTGATAAATTACATTATCAACATTGTACATTTCATAGAGATATATCATATAATAATAAGAAGTTTACTATAAGAAAAATATTGTACTAGTACTAAAACAAAAGAATAATTTTTAAGAAAAATGGAAATTCTATGTGTGATAGAAATACCTTCTTCAATTACAAAAAGTTAAAGTAGTTTTACATGTGAATATGTATGTTTTTGAGATGTATTAAAGGATTGAATAAATTTTTAAGAGGATTTATATATAAGATTACTAGGGAAAAATTATTATCCACTCATATATTCGGTTATATTGATTATTATAGTGATTTGGAGATATTGAAAATATTTCTATGTCCTCGTCTAGTAGTTCAATTCATTAGGAAACGATGATTGTAAATTTTATAAAAATGTGTATGAGTTTAATAATTTTATACATTATTTTCTCAATGTGTTTTGTGCATTTCAATATGAAATGAGATTTTTAGACTCTTGTGTTGTGTTTATAATACAATTGAGTAATGTTTTAATCTTAAAAATGTTATTTTAATTTTCTAATAGCCAACCTCATTCATTAATACCTAAGGTTAGAATCATAAAAGATGAGAAATTATTCTATATTTTATAGAATTATCTAGAATACCTAAAGGTGTTTAAGAACCTCCATAGAATTTCTATGTTAGGTATTAATATTACAAAAATTAATTCATTAATTTTGAAGGGTACATGATATTAATTGTATATTTTACAAGTGTTTTAATTATAAAAGAGTTCCAAAACAAGGAAAGAATTGTTATATCTTGTATTTCATATTCAAACAATGAACAAAAAGAGTTATTGTGTCGGGGATTCAAATGAAAAAGAATATATCAAACTCATATGTATCCAAATAAAATATATGTGTTATAATATTATTTATCATATATTATAATATAATTAGTTTTTAAATAAGTTTTTTTCAGGAATAATATGAGATTACAATTTTTATGCACATCATTTATGATTTATCAAATTCTATAACAAAAATTAAAAGAAGATATGGATTAGTTATGTTTTTCCATATAAAGCATTTGGTAAGTAGTTCTCTACTCAAACATCTAATATTCAAATATGACATTATTAGAATTATGGACAACCTAAATATCTATGTGGTGAGATGAAAGCTAAATCAAATCCATTTCTTAATGAAATATATATCTTGTCCTACTAATGCATATGATGATTTTTTTAAAAATTTATGCCATTTTAGTCAAATAATATTTAATAAAACTCATCATTAATTGATTTTAAATATGATAAAAATATGATAAAATCTTCATTTAAAGATATATAATTTTAATTTATCAAAATTTACTTTTATATCAGTCTAATAAAATGGAAGATTTTAATATAACAAACCTATTAGACTGGTGTAAATCATCATAATTTCTCCTATGAAAGTAATAAAAAAATATATATGTGTTTGATTAATACCAATAAAACTAACCTAATTTTAAAATACTTTACTATGTTGTTCAAATAGATGCATATGATAATAATTTATGTACTCAAATGACTTTCAAAGCCACTATATGTGAGATCATTGAATTAATATTATTCACTACTAATATATTCACTCTGATTGAGTGTGAAAATGATTTCTGTAGATTAGAGGTTCTTCTTAAGGATTAATCTAGCTATGTAATTCATTTTTGATTCATAATTGGAAATTTTAAAATAATTTTAATGTGTTCTAACAAAATTTTACACAATTTCATAAAACAATTTATGATTAGTGAGAATCACAAGGTTTGTTTTGGAACTTTTACTATGTTAAAAATACCGAAGGGTAAAATTATAAGATATAAATAAAATATTTTATATTTCTAATAGTTAGAATAGTTCATTTAAGTATAAATATATCATGAAGGGAAGTAATTTTTTGATAAGTTATGGGGTTATATGAGATAATTGGATGACTTTAAGAAACTACAAGAAATTCTTTGTTGGGTATTGGTGTTATAGAAATTATTTATTCAATTTTCATGTTTATATGATACCAAATTTATATTTTACAAATGTTAAAACTCTACAGAAGTTCAACATCAAGGATAGTATTAATGGAACTATAAATTTCAAATCCAATTATGAATTAATGTGCTTCTAAATCATATATTTAAATTAAAAGGGATATAATAGGCTCATATGGATCAAAATAAAGGATCTATATCTTGATATTGTTTCACATATATGATAATAAAATTATTTGTTAATAATGAGATGTAATGAATAATATGATATAATAGATTTAAATCATATTGTTTATGATTCATTGGATTGTATAACATACAAGAAAATAATGTAAAGAACAAATGAGTATTATCTAGGATAAAATGATAATCATTTATATTTGTATATATATGAGAAATTGAAATTCCACCACCAGTTAGTGAAATATTTTAATAAATAAAATATTCTTTTTTATACTAATTTTCAAAAAAAATGAAAATTCTTATAAAATATTTACAAAAAAGTTCATTTCATGAAAAGGAAAACTAAAATAAATAATGTTAATTTCAAAATATATAAAATATTGTGAGTTTTAAATGGTATTTTGGAGAAAATAGTGTCTCTAAGAGGCTAGTGGGGTTATGTTTGGGATTTTTTTTGTTCAAAATAAAAAAATATTACACCTATGATAATTAAAATTAAATATCACATAATATCCTAAGATATATTAGGGGATAATAAGAAAGAGAAATATTAAGATTTCTATTTAGTTAATGTAGTGACCCTATATTATATGTCATGACTCTTTTAAATTGAACATCTTTTATAGCTTATGTTTCACAGAACACCATGTTTAAAACTATGATATACTATAAAATATTAACATGAATTTTGGAATAGTAATGTGACCACAATGAATAGTAATCCAACCAATATAATATTAACATCACATATGCAAATTTATATGAAATTTTGTAACATATAAGTGAAAATATAATAAATTTATATTAATTAGTATGTAGTTTAATGTTTGAAAAATTATAAAATAATTATTGGAATTTCTGTAAAACATGAGTTTCTATTTACAATTAAATAATGAATAAAATTGTTTAAAAGAAGATTTATTTTTACAAAAGAGATTAATAAATTAATATTTTGGTTTCTTATAATTATAATATAATTTTATGAGGCCTAAATTAATTTTTTAATGTTTCATAAAATTAGTTATAATTTTAAAGTCATATTTTTTGAATAAATAATTATTTTAATTTAAAATTAAATTTATCATATTTAGATAATTATTTTCATAAAATGGGGAAATTTTTTTAAATCTAACCATTGAATTTTCTAGGGATGAGTTTTGGGTTTTTTATAAAATAGTGGAATTTTGGCGAATAATGAAATATAGTAATTTACTGTATTTAACATTATAAGTAAATAGCTTAATTTTTGAGTCATGGATGAGTCATGGATTTTTTAAGTGGACATTATCTAAAAATAACATGATCTTTTTATTATGATTATTCAGAAGAATCCACAAAATTGAAAGTTTTGATCCCAAAATAATAAACAAATGAATAAAATAATAAAAAATACCCCTCTCCTCACGCTATAAATATGACCCATCACCACCACTTCTAGTCAAACCATATATGACATGGATATTTATTTTATTCTTCAAAATTACTCTCCCAAACCTATTCTCAAGGTTTCGGTCTTCCTAATATCAAAAAAATACCACTTCCATGTTCCTTAAAGCGGTTCTCAGGGAGACGAAACTCAAAAGTTAAAACCATCTCTTTTTATATTTTAATTTCTATTCTTTTCTTATAATTACATCACTTACCATATCCAAAGTGGAATGATAAATACATTATAGTACATATAATATTATTTTATAATGTTAATTTAATATCTATAATCAAAACTCTTCTCCTCTCCTATCATTCTAAAAGTACAAATGTCATTTGTGAGGTGTTAATTCATCACCTTCAAGGATGATGTGTTTTCATTTTTAAATAACACCTTCTAGTCTCGACATAAAACCATTATTTTTATTAAATAATATTTTATTCTAAATTTTATAAGTTATATTATTTTCTGAAATTAATTTTTAAACAAGATATTAAATAAAATTATATAAGTTATTGATAGTCGTAAAAACAACCAATATGAATTAAATCATTTTCATTAAAATTTTATCTAATGAATAATTCCCATAAAATATATAAAAATGATATCTACCTTAAATTAAACTTATTTAGTCTCTTAATAAATTTTAATTTCAATCCTATAAAATTATTCCCATTTTACAGGAACATACATACTTGTATACAACTAAACAGCTCAAGAAAAACCAAGAAAATAAACATTCCTAGAAAGACAAAATTGAATCTTATAACTCCTCAAAAATTTCATACATGATCTTAATAAAACAATAATAAGTAAAATATTTGTTTAATAAGTATTTCATTAAGTAATTAATGAATCTAATTTTATTATCTACGATATTAAGCAAAAGTTGAAAATAATTTTAGATATAAGGTATGGGATTTTTTCTGATCCTCCATTTTCTTCCATTGGGTTATGATTTCTCTATCTTTACCCTAATTTAATTCCTAATTAATATAATTTAATACTACTATATTATGTTTTTATGTTCCAAAAATATATTCATAGCCCAATTATTATTTCTTTTAATGGTAAATACATTTTTTATATGGTTCCATTTTCAATTCACCTTTATAATCAAGCTTGATTAAATGGAACCTCCTAATTTCTTACCCATTTTCAATTACATTCCATAATCTATTTTATTACAAATATATTTTTCTAAGAACATATTTTTTCTTTAAAAATAGTCTAATTTCACTATAGGTTTTTAGAAAGTATTTATACATTTTCCCCCATTAAAGGATCTTTTATATTTTCCCGAAAACCGCATTAAAGTGCCTAATTTCAATAGTTTCTTAGTACTATTTTTATATGTTTTCAAATAATTTGGACATAAATTTTCAGGAAATAAGTCGATTTTCCCTTATGAATGTCCATGTATGATTTAAATCCATTATTTCACGGTTTTTGGGAATAAATAACTCAAGGTGTCCTCTTAGTATGTTTTGGGTGTGATTATGTTTGTGGAGAAAGACAAACAACTACTTACAACATTAGGGAATAGATTATGGATTCACACGAATTAGAAATAAAGGTATGTCGAATGGTTTGTGGTGAAAGATTCATGGTAATCCAAAGGTATGGAGATTCAAAAAATCATACACAGAGTAGGAAGTGACGCAGTATCCGGACCGCGGTGGAAATGGTATGGGAAAGGGTTACATTATGCGACAGTAAGATTAGTATGAAGTAGAGGCTATATCAAATCAACGATTTCGTAAATGTCGAATTAGGGTATTTTTAGGATAACTTTGCCTATATTAGGAGCACTAATACAGCCGATTAGAGGGATAGTGAATATCATTAAAGAACATCTCTTTGCATAGGGAATTCAACTAAGTACGAATGTGGTCTGCGTGGAAGAAATTCCACTGAAGGTTTTTGTGGTACACTATATACCAAAAAGGATGCAGTGTGTGGAGGTAGAAATTAAGGTATTAAGGGTTGTCTTTAATGGAGAAGTGGTTTGGTGGAAGAAATTTCGCAATGGGTCAACATGTTCACAAAAGAAATTTTGCAAATAGATTTTTCGGGGTGTTGTAGGCCGCAAAAGAAGAACATCCTTATATGAAGAATGCGGTATGAGGATGGGGAGCTTTGTAATGAGGTAGAGAAGTTAGTATGTGAATATAGAATAGTTCGTGTGAAGAGATTGATTCACAGATGAAAATACAGTACGCATACATGGTATGAAGACACAGTATGTGTAGGTTGTTCATAGAGGTGGAACACAGAGGCAGTACATGGAATAGAGGAAGTGGTACTCAGAAGAACAGACATCGGAATATAGAGAAGGAAATATGCATAAGCAACACAATGCACATTACATGGAATTGCAAGTTGGTTCACAAAACTCTCAATAACGCTTCCAAAATATTCAAATTAGATTGGTAAAGTATTTTTCTGTAACTAACAATACATGGGAAGGTGGACTTCATTTGTGAGGCAAAAAGAAACATCAATAGAGCATCTACATAATGTTAAGGATACAAGAATTCATATTAATGGAGAGAACTATATTTCTATAAATTGTGTTTTACCTAGAAGTTTATAAAGGGTGAGTGTATTCCTTTCTAATATAAGGGAGTTATGTAAGAGGAAGACATTAACCCTTTCCACCAGTAATAATACAAATAATGAGGCATAGGATTGACCCTTAGGAGTGTAGTGAGAAGACCCTAAAACATGTCATGGTACTGAGCCTATGAAATGAATATATGACCCAAACCTTGTAATCATTATTGGAAGGGAGACTTAATAAATTTACTACAATAGAACATCCCCACTTAGATTCTCTTTGGACGTAGCCCAGTGTGGGTGAACCAAGTAAAAATCACTCTATCATGTTCATGATTTCATTTATAATCATATATTTTTATTGTAGAAGGAGGTAAGTGTATTTTTTTAAAACAAAACATGATTCCGAGGGGTATAATTTTTAATCTTACATACCCTGATTCACCCTCCCCCCAAGGGTATTCGACATAGTGGACCATACAATGGGTATCAGAGCCCAAGGTTGGAAGTCAATTATTCTCTCTCAGTAGAATAAATATAGGTGGTGAATAAAAAAGGAATTGTGATCTTCAATGGTTATAACATTTAGCTATAGAAGAATAATATGAAGAACTACTTCTGATCATTATGAATGTATGTCTTCTCTACAACTATGTATGAAATATCTAATGATATTAATATTGGTTCCTTATGAGAAGCTAAAATAGTGAATTGGATGAAAATGATAAAGGGATCAATTCTTTCAGTGGATCCCTTTCAAACGATGTTTATATGAATGTGATCTCATGTAAAACATTACACACTATGTAGGAAAACCTTTAGAATAACTTTGAGGGGGACTAAAAGGTCATAAAAACAAAGAAGCAAGTTCTATTCATCAAGTATGAGGATCTCAGAATAAAACACAATTATTTTTTTGATGCATTATTTGATAGGGTAAATTTCATTTTGTAAGGAATTAGTAGGCTTGTAGAAGATATCGAAGATATAAAAATTTTGATGTGTATCTTGAGGAAAAATACACCTAGATTAAATTCAAAGGCTTCAGTTTTGTATGTTAAGGACCTAAAAGAGATGAAATTAGATAAATTACATAGTACCCATGTGGTATATGAAATGAGAAATGAGGATAATGATGCTCTAGAAAAGGGGAAATCCAAATAAGTGTCATTTAAGGCCATGAAAAATCAATCTATTGAATATGGAAATGAAGAATACTATATAGATTAGGTGATGTCATTCCATTCCTCAAATCTCAATAATATAAAATCAATTTTAAAAGGGAACCTTCCACATGAATGCATTCAATGTTGAAATATTGCACATCTTGAAGAAAATTTCCCAAATAAGTGTTTTGAAGATCAGGAAGATTATGATTAAATTCTTACAAAGAAATCGGCAGACTACATGAAAGAGAAGAAGAAGTTTTAGAAAAAATTATTCACAAAGAAGAATTTTTTTTCAAGTTAAACTGGTAGTTCCGAAGAATATGTGCAAAAAAGAATTAGAGGGATGTAAGGAACAAAGAGCTAAGGTTATGGTATCTATTTTTAGAAATTATTTAACAAAATAAATCAACAAATAATTAGTAGATGTTTAAGGAAGATTTGAACATCAGGTTTTGGTTTATTTTTCTCTTGAGGAAATAGGTGTTTGTAGAGCAATAATATGTAAAGAAAAAAGTGGTTAGAGATGAAAAACTATATATAAACCAGTAACAAGAATGGAATTCAGGTCTAAATGAATAAATCCAAAACTTAATGTCTTCAATGTTATAAATTTCAGAGGAGGTTGTTGAGTACAATATTAAAATTGAGGAACATAAAACGGAAATACATTGTTTGTCTGAAACTGGAAAAGATCAAATCAAACATATCGAAACACTTGAAGAAGAAGTATTTGTTCTTAGATGAAGAGTTAAGGATCAAGAAAATTGTAGACTCTTAATATGAAATAATGAAATCTGATCATATATGAAATAGAGATGATAAATGTTGCGCGCATTGTCCAAAAAGAAAAAAACCAAAGGTCAAATCAAAATAATAATGCTGGAGTAGGGTTTGGTCAAAAAAACCAGTAATAGTTGATGTCAAACCACAAGTACCAAATCTGAGATTGAATACTCATTTGATTATGAAGTAGAATTACAACATTAAAATAAATCAATGGGTAGTTAGTTGTTCAGTAGTGGAATATAGGAATATACCTCCCATAAAATGTTATAGATTTGGAAATATGGGACATTTGCAAAATGTATGTTCCATAGAAAATATATAATGAAGAGAATAACACTAACATAGGAAGACACACAAATCTCAATATTCTAAGTCACCATTTGATGGTTACTATTTTAGATTTGGAGGACTCATCCATAAGGAAGGATATTTCTCATCAACAATAAAAAATAATTTGATGATCGTGATAGAATTTGGTAATAAGTAGAAAACAATAATAATTATCAGATGATTTGAAAATGAAAAAATGATTTGTGGCTCTACAATATGATGTATGTTTATTATATACCGAGTTATATCATGATTATCATTCCACATCGGGTATGATTTAAAAAACATGTGTTAGAATGAAAAGAGTCAAACAGGAAGAGGTTTCAGAAATTGTGTTCAAAGCAATAGATCACACTACGATATGGAGAATTGATTGTGGATACAATTCCTATATGACAGTTTATAAAGATCTAGTGACCAAAATCATGTATTATAAAGAATGAATCATAATATTTGTTCATAATGAGTTTCTCAAAAATTTTGGTTCAAGAAAATCCATGTCTGGAGAAAAATACATGACACGAGAATATCTCTTGGTTGTTGAATAGCTTAGTAACAACTTGATTAATGTCAGACAATTGTGTGACTCAAGGAATGTGATAAGATTTTCCATGAAATTATGTTTCATTAAAGAAAAATATGGTACTTTTGTATTATAGGGAAACATAAAAAAGGGAATTTCTACCTCATGAGTAGACAAGAAGATATGTGTGTTTTTTCAAAGGAAGAAGAAAACAAGTTGTGGAATATTTTTCTTGGCCACAAAAGTCCAATGTCCTTGGAAAATCAGTTGAAATATGATGTTGCTTAAAATATCTCTTCATTATCACGTGATCATACCCATACATGTGATGTCATCCAATAAGGGACGACCATTCGAAAGACATATAATCAAAATGAAAAAAAGTCAATATGATTTCTTGAGTTAGTTTATATTGATGTATTTGGGCCAATTTCTCCATGCGATATTGATGGGAAGATATATTTTTTTGATTTAATTAATTATTATAGAAGAATGGAAAGGGTTTCAATTATCACCCAAAAATCATATGTTTTCAATTTCCTTACATGATATCGATGAGAGTGTGAAAAGATGCTTGTTCATAATATATATATGAGTCGAACAGATTATGGAACAGAGTTAAAAAAAATACAAGTAATGGATTATCTCGATATAAATGGGATATGGAATCATGTTATAGTGGTAAGAACTCCATTGAAGAATGATTTAGTTCAGATAATAAATCAAATTTTCAACAACATAGATAAAAAATGCTCATTGAGAAAGTACTTTTGGAGAAATTTTTAAAAGAAGTAGTGATGATAGTAGTCTACACATCAAATATATATTTAGTTCATCTGAAAGTGGAAAAGACTTAAAATGAGTTATTGTATGGAAAAAATTAATCATTGAAGTATATTTGAGTCTGTAGAAGTAAATGTTTTATTCTCAATAGAGAGAAATATTGTAATTTTGACTCACATGGGGATGAATGGATATTTTTTGGCTACTCAAAAAAATAAATGAATATAAAGGCTTAAATAAGTGTTTAGGAATGATAACTGAAATACATGATGTAACTATAGTGGAGAATGAATATAATATTCACCAAATACATGATCAGACACTAGAGGGTAGTGATGAAGATATGAGTAGGTTAGGATATGCTTCAGCTCTAGAGTTTTATTTAGAAGAAGAATCATTTGATGAGAATAAATCAATGTCTATACAAAGACTAGTGAGAAGAACTGAAATTGACATGCAGAATGTAATTGGTTTTCTAATAGCACCAGTGTAGACAAGGATAATAAAGACTCTACAAAAAGCATCATACTTGTCATAGGTAAAACCTAATTGTTTTGATGATGTTTTTGGATCTAAGAACTATATTCAAGCTATGAATAAATATCATGAACAAGTTTAATAAAATAAAACATGGGATATTGTTTCAAGAACAACAGACCATAATTCCATCAGGACAAAATGGGTCATCTGTAACAATATGAATGATAATTGTTCTGTGATTCAAAAAAAACATGAATTGTGTACAAAGGGTACTCCTAGATTTAGGGTATTGATGTTGATTTGAAATTTTCACCTATTTCAAAGAAAAAGAAAATCATATTATTCTTAGCCATAGTAGTTCAATGAATGTTCTATGTTTTCTAAATGGATTTATAGTCATCATTTCTAAATGGAGTTCCATAATAACATGTCTATATCGAGAAGCCATATGGTTTTCACAATCATAAAGATGATAATAGAGTTTGATGGTTGAAGAAGGAACTATATGGGTTGAAGAAAGCACTTAGATAATGGTATTCAGGACATGATCAGTATATGGAAAAGCTTGGATTTCTGTATGGTGTTGTTTATTTCAATCTCTATTTAAACAATGATAGTAATAAAAGGATGATGTTGTTGGTTTATGTAAATGACATAATATTTGGGGGATCTGATGAAGCACAGTGTAGATAGTTTTCTGAATTCATGAAAAGTTATTTTGAAATGTCAATGGTTGGTGAGATAATGTTTTTCCCTGGTTTATAGGTGACACAATGATGGGATGGAACTTTCATTTCTCAATCTATATATGACAAAGTTGTTTTGAGAAGATTTGTAATGTAAAATTCCATAGAGATAAGTAATCTGGTCGCTCCCTGGATGAAATTATCAAAGGATAATGATGGAAAAATAGTTAATATCACAGAATACAAGAAAATTATTGGAATTTTACTGTATCGTATAGCGAGAAGACCTAATATTGATTTTTACACATTCCATGTAGTGTGATATGAAAGAAATACCAAGTAAAGTCACATGCTTGGAGTGAAAAGAATACTTAGGTATATCAAAGGCACTGTGGATTTTGGTTTGGTGTATAACGACTAATCTCAATAGGAGTTATTGAGATATAAAGATGTAGATTGGGCCGGTTTAGTAGATGGCTAGAAATCTACATCTGGAGGTTCTTTCTAGCTTGGTGGGTTGTATATTTCTTGGTTGAGCAAGAAACAAGATATTATATCATTAAGCACTGTAGAAGCTGAATATTCGGCGGGTACTCAAGAATTCACACAATTATTGTGGATAATGAAAAATCATGTGGATATGGGAGTTGCAGTAAAATCTTTGATCAGAATTCATTATGATAATTCATGTTCTATAAATCATCACAAAAATCTTGTCCATAACTCTAGTAAAAAGCACATTGGAATCAAAGACCATTTTATCTATGAGAAGGTGGAGCAAGGGCTTGTGATGTTGGATTATGTTCTAACAGAACAACAAGTTGCAAATATTCTTACAATGGCCTTACCTGAAGATGAATTTGAAAGGCATAAACTGGATCCAAGAGTCTTGTCAACACCACGAAATTGAAAAATTGTGGTTCTGGGACCCCCTCTCCCTATGGTATGATATGTATCTCCCTAATGTAAGGATTTGTGTTCTTTACCCTATTTTAGACAACCTTGAAATTCACTTCGGGTTCATTGAAAAAGGGGGAGAAAATTGTAACTTTTTTAGTGGAGAAAATACACAGTGAGAAGCTACGAAGTGGAGTAGTGAGATATTAGGAGTTGAATCTGAGATGAAGCTATTTAGAGAAGTAGTAAGATATGGGGTGTATTAAATCTAACCATTCTAGATATGATTGATTAAATATTTCATATCCTGATTGATGATGTTCTTAATGAAAGTGGTAGTTCGGTTTCATGAATAGTTGTTAGGAATGAAGTGTTTCATTAATCAATTTTTCATACTAATCTTGTTTCTCATGCTGAGAATGACTAATGTGGGCTTAGAGTCTGTGTTGAGTAAATTATTGATCACTATCTTAATCTCTAGAAGAAAATGATGGTGGATGATGGAAGAAGCTTTAATGATGTATTAGAATATAATGAATTATTAAGAAAGTATTTTCAACAAACCCTATGATTTGGTAAATATCGAAATAGATTATTTTGATTTTATCATTTCCTATATAATGATCTCTAATACAACTAATAAGAGGGATATTGGATATCATTAATGAACATCACTTTTCTCAGGTCATTTGACTGAGTCTAATGGTATTTCATGTGGATGCAATTCAACTAAAGGTTGTTGAAGGAAATTCTATCCTGCAAAGGACGAGGTCTGCGGTGGGAGTACGCATCGTACATAGGGGAGTCTCTGAAGGAGAAGTGGTTTGAGAGAAGGAACTCCAAAAATGGCGATGTTATTCATAGAAAAAAAATCTATGAATGTTTTTTAAGGGGTGTTTTAGGACCTAAATGAAGAACAATTGTGGAAGAAGAATGCGGTGAGTGGAGGGGCAGATTCGATATGAGGAAGTGAAGGTAGTGTGAAAATATAGAATAGTTTGCTGGAAGTGGGTGATTCGAAAAATCATATCTAGTACCTAGACATGGTACTTGGATGCAATATGACCTATGTGGATGCAGTATGTGGAGATAGTTCATAGAGGTGGAATGCAGATGATGTATGTGGAATGAAGGAAGCGATACGTGGAAGCAGTAGCAGTTATATGTAGACGAAGAAATCCGCATATGAAACCCACTACACAATATGATAAATAGCAAGGTGGTTCACAAAACTCTAAAATAATATTGAAAAAGATTCAAAATTGTTTTTGAATGTATGTTATGATATCAAAAAGTTACATGGAAAGATGACTTCATCTACCTGTGAAAAAGGAACTCTAACAGAGCATCAACCTAATGTTGATGATGCATGAATTCATAAAAATGATGGGACCTACATATACATAAATTGTGCTTGACCTAAAAGTCTATAAACTATGATTGTATCTCTTTCCAAGATAAGTATGTGAAATAAGAGGAAGGTGGTGACCCTTTCCATTGGTAGAGAGCCAAATAAATTGGCATCGGCAGTGACCCTTGGTAATGTAGTGAGTAGACCCTAAACATTGTAATGGTAGTGAGTTTGCGAATAAAAGATCTTGCCTGAACCTTGTAGCCATTAATGTAAGTGATACATAGTAAATTTTTTACAACAAAACATATGTGGTTGTATGCTCCTTGGGTGTCACCCTGTAAAGGTGAACCAAGTAAAAAATCAGTGTTCCATGTGCAAGATTTAAATTTTTATTCAAGTATTTCTACAAGAGAAAGAGAGATGTTTTTTTAAATGATGCATGATCTGAATAAGAATAAGTTTTAATCTTTTATTCCTTTATTCACTACCCCCTACTTGCTAGGGTATTAAACTTAGTAGGCCTGACAATGGTCACTACTATGATATGTCAATTTTTTATTCCTTGTAACATAATTTTGATGCCCATTTATTTCCATGGGTAACCATTATATTAATTTATTATGATTAATTATGGTTGACTTCTTATGATGACATCAAAAATATTTTATTCAATGGTTTATGATCATTTTGACTTTGGATGTAAAATATTAATACCATTTAACTTATTACTCTTTATATTTTATGATTATGTATACTGATTGGGGAAACTATTTACATTTCATACTGTAGTTTCAATATGAATGTATATGTTGATTAGGTTTCACCCATTTTGTATGAAGAATGCATTGGACTCAGTAAGTATTCATATGGGTCCCTGTATAGAACCTTTATGCATCAGTAGATCTCATGAGACAAACTAGATCAGGTTTTTGTGGAGGACATACCCAATTATATAGACCTCTTGGCTAAGGCCTTGACGGTTTGTTTATGATGTCCTGCCATTTGAATTCATCATTAAGAGAATATTTTTTGATAATCCATTGGATTATTTGACTAGTATAATAAACATGTGTATTTATCAATCTCATTTGATTATTTATATGGATTTATTTGATCATATTTTATTCCTACTATATTATTCTAATGAACATGTTTTAATAGAGTGTGTCTTTATGTATTCACATTTTTATATTATTATTTTTTTATTATATCTTCTACTATATTAGTTACCCTTAATGGGAATCTGAGGTCACCCCTTTTTTTATGTTTTATTTTTTCCAGGATACAAAGATGTATATTATGAGTGAAATAGAGGGATTATATAGAATAATATAGAATTTTCCAAAGTATTTTCTTTGTAGAATTACATTTCATGTTGTAATATAAAATTTATGTTTATATCTAGATTTTAAAAGATATTAAACAATTAGATACTTCAGGATTTGATTTCCTTTTTTATTATACCAATGTAATAATTTAAGACACCATCTCTAGGATATTATTGATGGTGTATTTATAGTTTTTATGAGAGGAATTTTAGTAGAAACTCTGGTAATAAGATTAAGGAACCATATATTAGAGAAAAATAGCCCTATAATATCCATTTAGAATATTCTAAAGGAAACCAAGAATATGATTTTGAGATTAGTTATTATATAAGTTTTTTAATTGTTTTAAATATCATAATATAATATAGTGTATTCCATTATTTAGAAATGGCACCTAGTGGATGAAATGGAGACCATATCAATTCACATATTCCTTGTAGGGATTTCCCTCCTATGTATGATAATGATGTTAGAGATGGATTTTAAACTGGAGTTGAAAAATATATATCTATAATGGGATAACTAACTCATGTGATGACTAATAACCTTATTTTCATTGAGAATAATGATCCATAATTAAATGTTCCAATGTTAGACGACTTCATGCGATGAAAAACATCATCACTGAATGGGATTACAACCCAATTTGTAGTTCTGAAAAGAATAAGTTTCTTATAGAAGATATTTCTCTCTTTGAGAATTAATTAAAGCGATAAGGTTATCATGGGAGTTTATCATCTCTCAAGAGATGAAGACCAATTATGGTAAATAAATCAAATCACAAATGATGAAGAATAAATTGAAAATATGTAATGAAATTATTTTATGGAAATTTTAATTGAAGAATAATTCCCTCACAAATAGCGAGAGGATATTGATAGGAAATTCTTGAGTCTGAGTCAGAAATAGGATGGAAATGATGCCAAATATGAATCCAAATTTATGTGGTTATCAAGGCATTCGGTAGACTACATTTGTAATCTAATGAGAAAGGTTTTACATTTGTTATATGGTATCAAGCTGATTCGACAATGGGAACTAGTCTCCCAAACATTCTCATAATACAAGGATATATTATCATGTTCCATCGTGATAGTGAAATAATTTTCCAATCCATATGGTTTCAAATGATATAGAAATAATAATAGGGATGTTGATTACTATGGAAAAAAATAATAAAAATGGAAGAGGGGAATAATATAATTTCAAACATGCAATAATTTTGGAAAGAAACATCATGGAATATGCCTATAAGGGATGGGAGTGTGTTATAAATGTTGAGAAAAATCCAATAGTCCCATCATTTAAAGGGAAAGAAATAAGTTATCAATGTTCAAAAATTCAGTTGTAATGATATAGAAAACTATTCACATGAGTGTTTTATTTTTCAAGGTAAATCTTCAACGAAAAGGCCAAGGGAACAAAGCCATGAAATGGAAATCACTATAGATAGGGTTAAAGTCCCAAATGATATAGTGGAAGGTACTTTAATCATCTCTTAAATTTTATCTGAATCATTATTTGATTTTGGATCAACACATTCTTTTATATCATCCAAATTATCTATAAAAATTAGATATTTCCAATTCATATTATCAAGTCAGTTATTAGTAAAAACAACTAGTGGAACCCTTATTAGAACAAAATGTGTAGATGAATTTATATTATGAAACATAAATTTTGTCTAATTTCCAAATTTATTATCTTACTTATGGTGGGTTTTTATGTAATATTTTGTATGGACTGGATTTCAAATTATAATTCAAAACAATCTAAGAGGAGTAAATTACGATACATGATGAAGATATAGAATTTATCATCTTTAGAGGAGAGACTTCATCATCTATGTCATATCTATATCCACCTCCATTATCTCTTATTGATGAGATTCTTAGAGAAGAAGAGTACTCAAAACCTACTAATGAAAAAGGTGATCTTAAAATTGAGGATATACCTTTTCCACAAGAATACATTGACATTTTTATAGAGGATTTACAAGGATATCCTCTATAGTGGGAAATTGTGTTTTCTATTGATTTAGTCCTACATGAAAAGTATATATCAGCGAATATTTTTATAATGGTTAGGTTAAATTTAGTAGATATAAAGAAACAACTAGAGGAATTAAGTGATAAGTGATTTATATTCCCTAGTGTTTCACCTTAGGAACATCATATTATTTTCATTAAGAATAATAATGTATCTATAAGGGTATGTATTGAATATAAAGATATCTATTCTATTATTATAATGGAAAATTATATGCTTACTCAAATTGATGACTTATTTGACCAACTTCCTGGAGCTCAATATTTTTTTCAAGAATGTTCTTCATTATGTGAATCATTAATTGTATGCGACGTTGGATGATATTCCAAATATGGTATTTTGAATATGTTTTGAAAATTATGAGTTTATATTAATTCCATTTGGACTGACTAATGCAACCTACGCCTTTATGGATCTAATGAACAATTTATTCATGTAATATCTTGATAATTGTTTTTTGGTATTTATTAATGATATCTCAGCATACTCCAAAATCTACAAGAACCATGAGAACCACTTGAGTATTGTTCTAGAGACTATTATTAGAAAATAGATATATGGGAAGGTTAGAAATTGTTGATTCTAGCTTTAATATTATTCTTTTCTTAGACATATTTTATCTTTTTATGGAATCACAGTTGATCCTGCAAAGACAAATGTAGTCCAAGAATGCACTACACTAACAAACAAAACTGAGTTACATAGTATCATTGGTTTATCAGGTTACTATAATCATTTCATTCATATTTCTTCCCAATTATCTAACATTTTAACTAATATTACTCATGCAATAATTAATTTTATATGGATAAAGGAATTTTAAGAATTCTATGAATAATTAAAGTGGAGATTAGTTAATGTTCTTATTTAGACTATACCATTGGGAAATGGTGTATTTGGGGTTTATATAAATTCATCAAAGAAAGTACATGGTTTTGTACTTATATATAATGATAGAGTTATTGCCTGGGCATCAATGAAGATAAATACTCATGAACAAAACTATCCAACTCTTGATCTTGAGTTAGCTGTTGTAATCATTTCACTTCATATATAGAAACAAAATCTCGAGGGTCAAAGATGTGAGATATATATATATATATATCAAAAGATTTTTTAATATATCTTCTCATATAAAGAACTCGACATGTGGACAAGGTGGTGGCTCAACCTAATGAACAATTTGGATTTCTCAATACACCCCCACCTAGTAATTGAATTTAATGTAGATGATTCCTTGATCATGAAAGATCATGGACCATTGAATAAAATGAGTATTTACTTGGATCCCTTGTATATGGATCTAGTAATAATTTATATGAAATTATAAAGGTAGTTGAACCTTCAAAACATTTTCAAATGGTTTCCAAACAATAATTATTAGTTAGGATAAAATGTTCTCAGTCTGATGATGAGAATTATCAATAGAAAATTAAAGCTATGAATGGTGGGAAATTGGTAGATTTATTATTTGAAGATGAAATATCAAAATATGGTAAGAGTATTTTTGATCCCTTTATACCTGTGATAAAACTATAATTAACGGATGATTCTCAAAGCTCAAATTACTCTATTCACCCTGGTATCACTATGATGTATAGATATTTAAAGAACATTTTTGGTGGGATAATTTGATGATAGAAATTAATAATTATGTATCACGGTGTTTAGTTTTTCATAGGTTAAGGCTGAAAGAAAATATCCTAGAGGATTCATGCAACCTATACATATTTATATATGGAAATGTGATGAAATTATTATTTATTTCATCATTTTATTTACAGAAACAAAAAAAATATAATGATGTGATATGGGTAATTGTATATCAACATACCAAATATGTACATTTTCTTACTATGAGGGAAGAATTTCCATTAGCAATCATTACACAACTCTATATTACTGAAATTTTAAGACTTCATAGAACAAAACATTAAATTGTGTCTCATCATGACTCAAAATATACATTGAAATTATAGAGAAGACTTTAGAGACCTTTGGATACTAAGACTCATTCGAGTACTTCTTATCCCCACCAAACTGATAGAGGGTTTGAAATAATGATCCAAACATTATATGATATGTTCAGATAATTCTGACTTGACTTTCAAGGGATATGGGATCAATATTTACCTGTTATAGATTTTTACCAAAATAATTGTTTCAATTCTAGAATTCAAATGGTACCGTATAAAATGTTATATGGAAAGATAAGTCATACACCATCTTGTTAGGACGAATTTGGTGAAAGAATGATTGGAGAACCAAAACATGTGTAGGAAACAATATAAAATGTATTTATTATTCAAATATATATAAATGAATCTCAAAGTAGGAAAAATAGTTATGATGACAATTGAAGAATGTATTCGGAGTTTCAAGTGGGAGATCATGTCTCTCTAAAAGTATCTCTAGGGAAGGGTGTTATAATGATTTCTAAGATAGAGAACTAAACCCCAAGAACATCATATCTTTTTGAATGTGGGGTATAATTGGAGTTGTTTCTAATCATTTAGAAATTCCACCTAGCCTTCCTATGGTACACAATGTGTTCCACATCTCCTTGTTAAGGAATTACATGCAAGACCCAATGCATGTTCTTACTTCTAAAAGAAATGAATTTGAACCTCACTTATCTAATTGTGAAGTTCCTATCTATATTTTGGACAGTAGTGAATAGGTATAGATGAATTAGATAACTCAGATGGTAATGGTGATTTGGAAAAATAATAAAATTAAATAGGCGATTTGTGAACCAGAAGAAATTATTTTGAAGAGATACCCAAATATTGTCATTAGGTGACATATTGGAAATTTTGAGGAAGAAATTTTTATAGGGGATAATGTAAAACCCCATGATTTTATGGTATGACTATTTTAAATTTAACATCATTGATAGATTATGTTTTGCAAAAAACAATGTTCAAAGACACAATATACTATAAAATATTAACATGGCCAATGGAAAGGTAATGTGACTACTAGGAATGGTAATCCATCCAATAAAATAGTTACCTCACCTAAGAATTTATAAAATAAATTTATGTATCATATGAAGGAATTAAAATATATTTATATCATGGAATAAATTGATTAATTATTTTAAAATGATAAATTAATTATTGGAATTTTTATGAAATGTAATGGATTACTTATAATTTTATAATTAATATAATAATTTAAAATAAAATTTATTTTCACAAAAATAGAGCCATAAATTTATATTTTTTTCTTACTATTATAGGATAATTTTATGATACCTTATTTAGTTTTTCAAACTATCATAAAATCATTACTAATTTTAAAATCAGTATTTTTCAAATGAATTTTGATTTTAATTAAAAAAATATTAATATTTATAAAATTATTTTCTCAAAATGTATCCTTTTTTAATCAAAACTTCATAAAATTGTTAGTTTTAATTTTGAGTATTTTTCTAAAATATTTGAATTTTTGGTGAATAGTGAAATATGGTAATTTTCAATGTTTAAATTTTAAGTAAATGAATGAATTTTTGAGTCATTTTGGAGTCATGGATAATGTAAGTGTTCATTATCTCAAACTAACATTTTCTATTATCTATACATAGTCTCAAGAATCAAAACTATTGATATTCTTGATCCAAAGTAACAATCAAAATGAAAAAAATAATCAGAACCACCCCTCTACTCCAACTATAAATATAATCCCACACCACATCTTCTACTAAAACATTATAAGACTTGTAGATTTCTAATATTATCCCGAATTCCTCTACAAAACCTATTCCTTAGATTATTGTGTTTATGGTCTCACCAAAAGACTATTTCCAAATTCCATAAGAAGGTTCTCAAGTAGATGACACTCAAGAGGGAAACCCTCCCTCTTTCTCTTTTAATTTATTTACATTTATTATCCTTACCTCACACCCTATAAAAATATACATTGTAACTCCATTATAATAAATATATTATAATTTTATTATGTTAACTGAATATCCACCATCATGTCTCTTCTCTTCCCTTTTTAATCGAAAAATGAAAACATCATTTGTGGGGTGTTGATTCACCGCCTTCATGGATGACGAGTTTATTTTTTCATTACCACTATTAATTATGGTCATAAAACCATTATTATGGTTATATTATATTTAATTATAACTTTTATAAGTTATATAATGTTTTAGAACTAATATTTATTCATGATATTAAATAAAATGATATACGTTCCTGACCGTCGTAAAAACTGCCAAAATAAATTAAATAATTTTCATTAACATTTTATATAATGAATAATTATCATAACATATAACCATATGATATATAAGACAATTTAAAATTATTTAAGACAATTAATAAAATATAGTTTCACTTTTATAGAAATATTTCAATTTTAAATAAACTTCTGTTCTTATATGCAGGCATACCGATCATGAAAAAACAAGAAAATGAACACTCACGGAATAATGAAATTGAATCTTATAACTCATAAAAAAGGACATGAATTAAAATAATAAAATAATAATAAATTAAATATATAATAAATAGGTTTTTAATTAATCAATTATTTTATTTTATTTTATTTTCCTAGACATTAACCACAATTTCAAAATGCTTTCAGACATAAGGTAATAGATTCATTCCAAACTTCCATTTTCCAATTAGAATATGATTTCTCTCTCATTACCCAAATTTAATTTTTAATTATTATTATATACTCCTTCTAAATTCTCTTTTTTATGTTCCAAACAAATATACCTACGGAAATTATTTTTTCTTTTATTGAGAAATATATGTTTTATAAGGTTCTATTACAATTCCACCAGACAAGAAAACCTGATTAAAGGGAAATTCCCAATTTCATACTATTTTCAAGTATAATACATAATAAATTTTTTCCACAAATAGTTTTATAATTAAATTATCATGAAAAACTATAAATTTAAATTTCATGTTTTTTTCAAACAATTATACCTTTTCTCTCTTTAAAGACACAAATATTTTCTCTTAAACTGCACTGAGGTGGCCCATTTCTAAAGATTCTTAACCACTATTTGTACACATTTTTAATTTAGTTATATATAAATTATCTTTACATATGCCTATTTTTTTTTGAATATCCATCTATGGTTTAAATCCATTCTTTCATGGACACCATTGTGATATGCTGTTTTGTTATGCCTTATGACTTGATTACGATACCCATTTCTTTCCATGGTTAACCCTTATATTAATTTCATACGCTAAAATGATTTTGATTTATTATGATACCATATAAAATTTTTTATTGAATTTTTTATGATCATCGTTGTTGGGTATTTATAATATTGATACCATTATCTTTATTACACTAGAGAATTTATGATTTTGTTTACGGATTGGGGAAATTTTTTAAATTTCATGTGATAGTTTTAACATTAATTTATATATTGATTATGTTACTCATTTTCATATTATGAATTAATTAGATTTAGTATATGTTGGTTGGGGGCCGCTATTTCCCTTTGATGCATTTTTAGAGCTCTTGAGACAAACTAGTCTGGGTTTTTGTTGAGTCATTACCCATTTTTTTAGACTTCTTGGATGAGGCCTTGATTGTATACTTATGATTCCCCTCATTATTTATTACCTAATTATGATATTAGTTATTCATAATCCATGTTATTACTTTACTAGTATAATATCTATTGTAATTATCATTCTCATGTTATTATTTCTATGGTTTTATTTGATCGGCTTTTATTCATGTCGTATTATTCTCTAGATTGTGTTTTAATGGGATGTGTCATTAAATACACCTTAACTTTTTATTAATGAATATTAATGATGGATTTAATTGTTTTTATTACCATTATTAATAATCTGATCTCACCCCTTAATTATGTTTTGGTTTTTCTATGATGCCAAGATATGTATTATTATTAACACGCATGGATAATATATATGAAAAAGGATGTTTCCATAAGAGTTTCTATGTTGTATTTTATTTCATGTTGTAATGTAAAATTTATGTTTCTATCTATTTTAAAAAGTTACTAAACTATTTATTCATTTTAGATGTGATTTCCTTGTATTTATACCAATTTAATAATGTAAGGCACTGAATCCAGAGTACTAGGGTCAGGGTCTTATAGTTACAATTATTAAGTGAATAAAACATTATATCCTAATTTACATGTTGTAAAATAAAGATTTAAAAACGTATATATTATTACAAAAGAAATCTCATCTGAAAAATCTAATGAAAAATGGTAATGAATATTAATAGGAAAATATATTAATGTATATGGAGAAGTTATTAACATCGAAAGGGTTTATATTATGAATTAATAGAGTTTTAATACATATTTAAGTATTTTACTATTATTAATATGATTTCTATATCTCTCAATTATTCAAATTGAATTTCTTTATGGGTGTTACTTACTAATAGTGTTTAGCAGGAGGTATTTTTTAAATGGTCACATAAATATTTGGAAATAATTATATAGAGATGTATTGAGTATTAGAAAACCCAAAATGTTAAACAAACATAAGAGCTCTATATTTTTATATAATGTTTTCATTTATAAGACAATAAATTATATATGGTTTTTTAGTATTCTTAAAATTAGTGTAAGAATATTAATCATATCATGTTATAAAAAAGTCATTATCCACTTTATTGTTCCATCACATTGGTTTCACATATCATGTTATGTGAAATGACAAGTGACCTCTCAAAGTATTAATTTGAGTCTTTTGTGACTAATATTCATCATGGAGTGTCAATTTTTTATAAAAATTTTAAGGTTATCATGGGTGGGATTTCATATATAGATATTAAATATTCTCGTGATGCCTAAAATGAGTGTTTTACACTAGATAATGAACTTGGTATACCACATGGTGTTTCATACACTATATCATTGGAATGCTTGGGAAACATGTTTTATATGTAACTAGACAAACATATGATTGTCAAAATACCCCATATGAGTACCTTCATACTTTGATTCATCTCATATATAAGCCTTGAGGATTAGCTCATTAGGGGTGGTTGGGTGTGTTTCTAATTAATTCATCGGGTTCGGAATATCCAATATGGGATTCATCCATTCTTGAGAAAAAGTATTAAATACACGACCTTCATTGATATAGACTAAAGGACAGAACAAATATTCAAAGATAAGGCATGTGACGTAATTATATATTAGATGAATAGAATTTGATCTGCTCATCGAGAATTTTTAAATTCATGTGATGTGTTCATTGACTTGGTGGGCCTATAGATAGATAATTAGAAACATATGAGTTGGTATGTGGGATTTTCATACTATATGTCCCATCGTTATTTGATATTTCGGATAGAGGGATAATATTAAATTACAGGTTTACATATGACACAACTAGTGGACATGCATAAAAAGATACATGTGTTTGATGGAGATCACCCCTGATACATTTACATTTTGAGTACCACTGATGCTTTACTATTGAAAACTCTCTAAATAATTTTATGGATATGAGCATTCATATTTGTTTATTTTTATGTAAAGGCCCATTGGGAAAAATTAGTGGTTAATTGAATGGGGATGGTCTTTTTAAAAAAAATTAGAGTATCACATCCTAAACTATAATTACTATTTTAGGTCTTATTTTTTTATTTTTCCTTATTTTTTATATTTATTTTCTGATATTTTTATATATGAATTTTTAAATTTTTAGAATTTTTTCATGTCACACTATTAGTGTTTGGTTAGTTCAAAACATTTAGATATAATGTTATTTAGGATTTTAATTTATAGCCTTATTTTGCGTGATTGGATATATATTTTTCAACCATGTTTGCTCAATGAAGGGTTCAGGATTAGTGCATAGTTCAGGTTAACCATAAATAAAACTTTTAATTTTCACAAAATTTATTTTTTTGGAGATAAAAACTACCCCTCTTCATATACCCCTAACCCACATCCCCTCTCACTCACTCTCCTCTCTCACATAACCCATATAAGGGAATCTCCTAGGTGTGTAAACCCTTATTCCAAGCCACATATTCTTATGTATTTGGGCACATATAACCTAGGAAAGTGAATTATTTATTCCACAACTCTCTTTATATCAATTCTCTTCCCTTCTTATTCTTCCCCTATTCTTCTTCCCCATATTGTGTGCACCATGGGTTGAACCCTATGCAGGGGTTGGTTTTATTATTCTGGTGGCTTGATATTTCATAGGGTTTTCTTATTTGATGGATTCTATTAACTTCTTTGAGTTTCATGGACTATTTGTTTTGTAGTTTTAGGCACCATTTATTGAATTATGTGAGTTTTATGTAGGTTTTCCCAATACTTGGATATTTAATTATAGAACCCTTAATTGTTTTCTCTTAAAATTTATGTCTTTGGATTCTAATAATAGTATTATGTATTTTGATGAAATCCTCATGAAGAAATCATGGTTTTCACTTGTAATCTAAGGAATGTGATGGGTTTTCTATCACAATGTATAGCTTTAAATTTTTTTCCAACTACCTTCCACACTATGTGTTTGTAAAATAACATGATTGAAACTAATAAACTGATTCTTTGATTTTAATAAGTGTTTATTTATTCAAATTGAATCATAAAATTTATTTTTAAAATTTTATTATTAGTTGATTTATATTAATGTAAATATAATATTTTTATTCATAAAAAATTCTTTATAACTATTTTTTCTTATCATATTATTTGTTGACATCCAACTTATAGATGGGTCATGGTGAAATTTATGTTGAATTTACATTATTTATTTAATTAGATTAAATTGTTTAATTTATCTCATATAGATTTACTTTGATTCCCCATTTATTGTCTCCACCTCAGAGTGATTAGGAACATGCCTCTGGGATTTTACGAGGAGTCTTGGGAATCCAATGAATAGACTGACTATGTTTGTTTACGAAAAATTGGTATCTGATCCTAGATTCTTAAGTGGGCCTAGGGTTCAGAGGACCCATTGTTAATTTTATTTCTAATATATGGGAGATAGGATTATGGTAGGTCTAGATGTTGGGCTTGGTTGGGTTCCTAATCACCACTATTCATTATGAAACATGAAATTCCATAGGGTGTCAGGATTTTTATTTTGAATTGGTTATTTACATTAATTTATTTCATGGGTTTAGATTTGAATTAATTTCATTTTAAATTCTATGGTTTTATATCGGTTTCTTTTCATTTTTCATACATGGGGTGAGAAGAGGGTGGAAAAGGATATACTGGTAGCTAACATGGAATGAAAAACCCTATGAATCCAGTGCACATAGTTAAAAGGAGTCCTCAATGGTAGTAGGTTGATTGGAACATAGTCCATCAAATTTAGTGTAAAATCCATGCCTAACCACTTTCCCCAAGGAATTTTTTTTTATTCATTTATATTTATAGTTGTTTCAAGTATTATTTTAGTTTGATTGGTTTTTGTTTGATAGAGTCAAAAAAGGATTATTTGGTTTTAAATGCTAAAACAATTAAAATGAGTACAAGGTTTTTCATTAGAATTAATTAAAATGGGTTTTGTGTTTTAATACTCTTGAAGAAATTTTAAAATGTAAATTTTTGGGTCTCAAAATAACCTTAAATGGATAATTAAGTATTTAATATTCTATTTTAGCATATTTAAAAGAATTTTCAATCATGATTTAAAATTTTTAAATTAATTGTGGGGTTAAACTGGTTTGATAAGATAACATTAAAGAGTTTTTTGGTTTGGGATTTATTTCTGATATTATGTGGTTTACTCATATGGGTTGTTTTTTTAGAAGAATTATTACATATAAACTATTTTTAATTACTTTTATTCATGTGGAGGATGAGAAAATTTACTTCAAGATAAAAAAAATTAATTTCGTGAAAGGTTTCAGTTTTAATTAAGGGATTCTTTATTTTTTTTGATGAAATTATTGAATTTGTCTTATCATGATGGGTTTTTATTTTTCTGGGTTTTCTTTGATGTCTGAAAATTACTCCTAAAAAAGTCTTTATTGTTCTTAGGAATTGATGAATACCTAATTCAGGTACTTTATTGATTGAATTTCTGAGATATTTTACGTTTGAGTTTTTTCATTGGGTCCCTCTTTGGTGGTTAATGGGGATTGAGATTCTTTTGTGTTATTCCATTTACTTGTTTGTATGATTTTTTCATTGTGGATTTATGTGATTGGGGTTGTGGTGAGATTTTTTTAAATTATGGGCATGGGAAACCATTCGTGGTGTTTTGTGTATTTAGGATAGATGTCACACCTATTGATCTTTCACTTGGACTGAAGTTGGTTCGACATTTGATGCCATATCCATAGTTAGTGATTCGTATTTGAGGTCATAGGTTACCCTCCTTTTTCCCAACCCAAGGATATATCCCATATTGTTTTAAATAGCCATATTCATGATTTATTCTTCTTTCATTATATTTTAAATGGTGACTAGTTGATGGTAGTTTTGTTGGGTTTTTCTTTAGATATCAACATATTGTTCTATGGTATGTACTGTTCATTGGGAATGGTTTGTTGAATCCTTCAAGGAATTCATTATCTTCCATATTCCCTCCTATTTATTTATCCACTAGTGTCAGTATTTTGATATATGATTTATATTTTTGGAATCATGAGACTTTATGATTATTTGGATAATGGGTTACTGATTTTAGGTAATTATGGAAGTTACACTAGATGGATTCCTCTTTAGGACAATATTTTTTATTGCTTTGTGGAAATTTTAAAATGGTTTTCTTAAGTATTATCATCATATTTTTATGTTATAATGGTTATTATATTGTGGGGATATTAATTTTGAGTCTCCATTATTTAATTACTTTATTTAATCCACCATTTTGAGTTAATTTTGAAAGATGTATTGGTTTTTGCAGGTACCAATTCATATTCAAAAATGGCTTGGAGATCAACTCATAGTTAGATTTTCTTTAAAATTTAGTTATAATTTTTTTCTACAGAAGTCATTGTATTTATGTGGCTATAATGTTTTATAGTGTGGAGTGTTGTCACACCAAAATTATAATTATTTTATAATTGTTTTACTTATTTATTAGTACGTATTTTAATCATTGAAATTTTGTACTTTTTATCTTGGAATTTGATAAATTTTTACAATTGTTCATATATTTCAAAGTTAGTGATTTTTTAGTGATCACTATGAAATTGTCACATAATTAAAGTCTAAAATATAAAAATATGATTTACCTTTTCAGATCAGCTATTTCCCAATCATGCATCCCAACCATGCCACCCAACCATGTATCTCTCCATGTGTTCCCAAGGAAGGGAATAAGGTTAACTCATTATTTGGGTAAATTATGTGGAAACCATGTGTTATAACTCAAATTAATATTTTTTTAAATTATAAAACTGACCACCCACCCACATTATTTACCCAGAACCCACACCCCCTCCCCATCACTCACCTCTCCCTTATCATCCAACTAATGGTAGTATGTCGGAAACAAACCCCCTACTCTTAGCTTCCTCTTCATACAGAGTTGACTGTGTTCGACCTAAGAATATGATTTCCAATTTCCATCTCCATCCTTCTTTCCATTATCCTCCCATAACCATCTTAAAACCATATATTCACACCATTGGAAAAACCCTAGTTGGGGTTTATAATGACTTGGATTTTCAGATAGATACATTTTTTTAATTTCGATCAAATCCTCATTCAGTTTTTCTTTTTAGATTAATCCCAAAGATCATGCCTTAGGGAGAGTTGGCATTATTTTTAAAAGAATTGATGAAAAGGGGTTGGAGCCAAGATTTCGGTCAAATATATGGAACATATTTAAATATATGACATGTATTTTTTGGGCCAAACCCCTTTTACATCGTGAACTATTTTTTCCTATGAGGGAAAAAATCTGATCTTTACACACTATGTAATGTTTACATATCATGTAAATAATATTGATTTTTTATTGGGGGAAAAGCCTATTATTGAAGAGATCCATATTTTATTTTCTCCAGCATGTGTCAAGGGAGAGAGAGGGAGGGTGAGATAATCTAAGTTGAACCAAGATTCATTTGGTTCTTCTTCATTTGGTGTTTGTTTCATTTATCATCAGCCATGTTGGAATCATAGAGGTAAGATCTTCATTCATCTTCCTCCTTTTATCATTTTTATTACACTCTATGGAGTTATTTTCATGTGAGCTAATACAGCCTGTTTTTGGGGTATTTGTTTCTTTTGTTGATTTCTTTTGTTCTTCTTTGATTCAAAGGATTATACGTGATGGGTAGTCATTAACCTACCCTAGGTAGGTGGTCTAGTAATTTTCACAAAAATTGTAGAAGTTTTTATAGAATATTTCATTGCACTACATGTCGTACATCCCATGAATTTACTTAAAATTCCATTCCTCCTCCTAATTAAAAGAATCAAATTATGACCTACCATAGTTCCTTGTTAAATGATCAGAGGATCTCTACATTGTTGGTTTCCACCCATATGGTTGTGTTGAATTTAAGTCCCTCTTTTAATTTTTTTTATTGACCAACCATCACCTATCTGGTTTTGATTTAACCTAGAATGCAATTTCCGAATCTTTTTAAAGTAAATTAACTATTTTAATTAAAGGGATGCGAGTGTAAAGTCTATATCATGTGATATAATTAATAAATAAAATGCATAATTTTTGATACCCATGATTAGATGGGGATACATAAATAAAAATGATATAAATATGAATGTATTTAGACTATTTTATTAGACCATGGAAAATGGTTATTGAACAATGGATAAGGGACTCGTTGAGCATGAGGTTTGACTCTCCCTTAAATTGGATAATGGGAATTGAATCTCACAACATTTACATGGAAATTTGGAATGATGATTGATGTTCCCTTACATTGGGTTTTAAGAATGATTACAGACACTGCTATCTCGAGTGAAAAAGAATTACATCTCAGATTATCTTTAGATTCAGGGATAGTACCCTTGCTGGAGAATACTACTTCTTAGACTATGCCTCGATGCCTGAGTTATGGCATGGGTCCAGCTAACACCTAGTATCTATGTATATTCATATATTTTCCTCACATATATAGTGTATATACATATATACATATTGTATATATACATATATGATTACATATAAATGATAGGACACAATAAACTAAGACCAGAGTTGTCTTGGCCTACGCTGAAGTATATAGAGTCTTCCAAGTGTCATACAGGAACTTGGGATGACCGTTATTTAGTTTTCAGTATTTATTATTATTTATTATACTCTCACACTACCAAGATAAACACACTAAATGAAATATTCTAGACACCATCGGTGGTGTACTATTGAGTTTATCTAACATCTTATTCATGTTTCTGATTGGTACTTGGATAGATGTTATGGATGAAGATAGGTATAAGAGAATGTTCCATGACATGGATGCTTCAAATGTTTTTCTTATAGAACAGCGCACGAGGTAGAGGACTGAGTGCATTATTGTGATTATAGTGGAGATTCCTCTTGATTCTTTTGAATTTTTGTATAGCATGTTGTATGTTCTTATACTATGTATATTATTATATCTCCATGACATGACACCATTTTTTATAGAACTCAACTTATGTATTTTTATTATTATAACATCTTTGATTTATTCTTTTATTAAGTGTTTTTAGTTATATTATGAATCCACTATTTCAATTTATCTATTATAATTGTTTCACTACTCTATTATGAGGGTATAGACTCCCCACCATACCACCTTAGACCCTTTCTACATTTCTATAGTATTTCGAACATTGGTAGGTGTTCTTGAGGCTATGTGACACACCTAATCAGGGAACCATATTAGTTGATCCTATATATGGATTTTTAAAAGTGGCATTAGTGGGGTTATTGTATTTCTGAATTATCATTTGGGAATATTATCCAGGATATTATGTAAGTGTTGGAGGTTAGTAATGAGCCTTTTGTGGTTATAACTAACCCATGTACATAGAAAATTAAGATTACATGGGATGTACTATAGATTTTTTGGTTTTATTATTATAGTTTTTTTCAATTTCAACATTGGGTGATGCACATTTTTCTAAAGTTATTATTATTGAAATTTTTTTAATAGTCTTCTTTTTCCTTGTCCTAGTACAGCTAGGAGGTATCATCTCATGTATCATTATAGGAACTTGAGGATTCACATGTTATGTATTTTTCAATTCCATATTTACTTTCTACATGCATTACCTATTAAATATAGTTTGTTACCTTTATAATTATATATGGAAATGTAGTAATGCTTCTTAAAGGGATAAAGTAACTAGATTATTTAATGTCCCAGCATCAATCTAAATTGTTTTTTTTTTCACATAGGTTGATGATGACACCATGATTAACCAATTATACTCGGTTTGAGTGATGGACCACTGGTTCTATGGGATGATACATTAATTGATTTTATTTCCAGAGTTTATATGGTAATTTTTGAAGAATGTACTTCAACAAATTCAAAATGATAATTAAAATAATAAAATAATTTTACATGACCTTCTACATCTTGATACCAGATGTAAAGGCTATTTCAGGGTTACATGATGTTCCAATTTCTATTTATATGTGAATGCATTCTATAAATTGGGAATGGTGGAACATTTAAATGGAAAGTGATGTATATTTATATATAAACAATAGTACAAATGTAAATGAAATAAAACCTTTAAATGGGGATTCCAATTTCAAATTGAAGGGTTTCATCCCCTATAACATTCCAATTAAATCTCCATATACTACAACCATAGTTGTGAGATATGAGACCAAGACATAAACTAGGTCTTTTTAGTGAGTTATGGGGAGTGTCTCATACAATTCCAATTGGTTGTTATAGTTTACCATTACCACCTAGATGCAGATTTTTGAGAAGGTAGAGAGGTTTAATGTTTTACATAGTAAGTATATGTGCCTATCCTGCTACATATATGTGATCCATTTTATGATAAATTCTCTTATTAGGTGTATATTTGGCATTGTAGAATCATGCCTCCTTGACAGAATCGATTTGTATGTTCAATGGGTGGAGAAGAACATGCTACTAAGGTGGTTAGACCTAATCCACTAGTGTAACCTCCCAAAATTCCCCCTATGGAACCAACTGATATTCCTAACATGGGTAATAACTCACAATATTTAGAGTTTTTTATACATATGATGATATATAATAATGTAGCTATGATACCTACCTTGACAATTGAAGAGATGAATACGAAACTCTAGTAGTATTATCCACCTTGTTTTCTAAGGAGGGTGGCCCCCATGCTGATGAGTCATGAATATAGACAATGATTTCTATATTAAATCATCTGGAGAAACCTCTAGAGAGTAGGATCAAGCTCAAAAATTATATTTTATGAAGAAATTCAATAAAATGGAATGATTTTATTACCAAGGAAGACTGACATTATGATGTGATCTAGAGGGACTTTCATATTGTCTTCAATTGTTACTTATCTAAACTGACATTTTGGTATGTCCTTTCTAGAGTGTTTAGGAACTTGCAGTAGGGGGTGATGTATGTGATGTAGTATTCATCCTATTTTAAAAAGATTAGGGGATTTTCGATGACTTTAGCTGGTGTTGAGCTCGTGATTATGAGGAGATTTGAGGATGGGCTGGTATACACCATCCAATTGTAGGTTAATGTTTAACAATTGAAAACTATTTTTTAGATAGTCAATTAGTCCGTCATTACTGGCCAGAATGTGATGGAAGCTAAAGGAGTGTGTCAGGGCAGGTTAGAACATCGACATGGTGGTAGTTCTTCTAGTGGAATATAGTGTCCCTTTAAGGATTCCCATGGGGGAAGTGGTAGCAAGAAAGATCATACTAACAGTTTCATTATAATTCACCAGTTTAGGCATTTGGGAAAAAAAGAAACCCCAGTATATCTGTGATCTAGTTGGGTAAAAAAAATTGTAGTATGAGCCATTTTTATCATTTCTATAGAACTTTTCCCCCAGTTATTTGTGAGAGAGGATTTACACCAACTCAAAATTCTAAAGTGGGGTATGTAGTACCACTCTATGCAAGTATTTTTATTACCATCAAACACATATTCTGAGGTGGTGGTCATGGCAGTGGAAACCAGACTCAGGATTCACAATGCCAACAAAGCGGCCCTACTCAAGGTGGTCAAGTGTACATCAAAGACATGTTATAGGCCCATTACATGAATTGAATCTTATACTGGAAGATGATATCATCATACCTATTATATTTTGATGTTATATTTTAGTATCATCTAATATAGTGTCTACTTTTTACCTTGGTGTATGACACACTTTTATATCTGTGGAAATTTTAGAGAGTTTGAACTTTATGATAGAGTACTTAAGTGGTGTGATGACACTCTATACCCCATTGGGTATATGATAAAAGTGTATTCACTGATGTATGGAATGTCTTTTATAGGTGGGAGGTTATCTATTCATTTGGAATCATTTTATCCCAAACATGTCAAAATTTGATGTAATTATTAAGAAATACTTTTCAATTCCATTTGGATATCATATCCATTTTCATTTCTATTAGGTGATGTTTACATCACCGAAGGGAGGTATACATATTCCTATGGTAGAAGAGGATGTTCATGTGACTCGAGCTGAACCTGGGCATAAGGCACTGGAGAGAATTACATCTTATATTTCATGTCTCTTCATATATGATCACGGGACACAACCTACCATTTTTCCTCTTATATAGTGTCATTTCAGGGACATTTTATTTGATTAATTTTCTAGGATATCTATCATGAGAGTAGTAGATTTCACAATTGATCTAGTTCCTAGAGCGGAACCAGTTTCCATTACTCTTTATAAGATGGAACCTACAGAGATTTCCAAGATCAAGAACTAAATGGAAGACTTACAAGATAAGTGTTTTATTTTCCCCCACACTTAGTCCTAGGGTTCACTATTCCTTTTTCCAAATAATGTAGATATTGACATCAGATGTTGAATCAATTATATATAGATGAACTGGATTATTGTTAAATACTGGTATCCACATCCTATAATTGATGAACTCTTCAACAAGCTATGAGGATCATGAGTTTTCTCAAAGATATATTTTAAGTGAGGTTATCACCAGGTTCATGCTGGATCCTCAAAAATATTTCAAACAACATTATTGATCATATATGATATTTATGTGTATCTAGTTAGGTTATTAGGCCTCACAAATGCTCCTTTAGTTTTCATGGATCTAATGAATTGGGTTTTGAATCGTATTTAACTCTTTTCGGGTATAGTTTATAGAATACGTCTTGGTGTATTTTAACACCTGAAAAAACCATTCCCAACATGTTGATATCATGATGAATACACTAATATAGAACTATATTTAAAAAAATCTCACCACATACCAATTTTGTAAGGACAAATTACACTTTCTAGGTCATATCATCTTAGTTACAGGAGTATCAATAGACCAAGAGAATGTGAGAGATATAGTTTCCATGGATCATCCTAAGAACATATTCAATATACAATGTTTCTTACAGATATATGGGTATTAAATATGCTTAAAACATGATTTTTCATGCCCATAAATGCCTCATATGTGATTGACTAAGAAGGATGGTAAATTCAAATGGTTATAATCTAATTATGAAGCCTTTCATGTAGGAACCATGTTCTTCTTTTTAAGGTACGAGTCTCTTATTTTCCATTTTACATAAGTGTTTTTGATAAAATAAAGAAAATGGTGAAAATCCCAAATTTTGGGACTACACACTATGTATTTTTTCACACGTCGTCAACTTTGGCCATGTGGGATGAGTACACAAGGCGTGTAGGCCTGTCGGTAATGGAGGGTGCAAAAACTGACTACATGCCGTGTATAGGGTATTTACACGCTGTGTATTCAGTCGGTTGGTAAACAATAAGGCTGTGGAGGTAGCCACCAGCAGATCTACATTTCACGTCGTGTACTCAGGACTACACGTCATATACTCATGTCGACCGATGAACAGTGACGCGGTGGAAAGAGGCTACTAGAGGAACAGTTTAAAAAAATGAGAAGTATACGCCATGTAATTGAGAGTACACACCATGTAATGTTTTCACATAAAATGGGAAGTAGCTTCCTCTATTCACAGAGGAATCTTAGAACATTTTTTGGAGCTCGGGGGGACGACTGGAGCTTGGAGGATATCTCTTATGCGCACTGGGAATCCATTTCTGCTTCTGTCAATCACATTGGGACCGAAGTTGTAAGCCCTTCCTTCCCCTAGATCTTTTATTACCATTTTATTGTTGAGGGAATGTTATTTGAGTTTGAACGAGATTATGTTCAAATCAGATTTGCGCTGTTCTCGTTTGTTTTGGGAGGCATCACTCACGTATACCGATCTGAGACGGTCGAGTTAGGTGATCTGGTGTTTAAATTCGAACTGTTGTGTGTTTTTGTGTATCGTTTTTCTACAAAACCATGTTGGCGTGTCGTATGCCTGTGGTCTTTGCTGAAAATATATCTAGAATTGTATATATAATCTAATTATATGTTTGAACTACTGTTTGGGATCACTGTTTGGATCCAGGACCACCCCAGGGGTGAATTCCTCTATATAGCTATTTGGACAGGATACCCGAGAGTATTCCATGATTATATTGTGCATTTCTTTTCTTGAGAGAAAGTGTATATAAATTTTTGGTTTGTGCTTTCAGCTTGGCCTGGTTCCTTTAGCCTGAGGGCGGTGTTTATTAGCCTATGGGTAGTGTTTTTCTTAGCCTGAGGGAAGTGTTTCATTTAGCATAAGTGAAACCTTTGTGTGCCTGTGGGAAGTAGATTCTGTGCCTATGGGCGACACATCATATTCCTGTGGGAAATATCTGTTATGCATGTGGTCAGACACCTGTGGGTCTTGATTCTAATTACCTGAGGGTAAGGATTGTATGTCTGATGATAGTGTTATCATGAATATTCACTATGGTGATTTTAATATGTTGTTCCTTCAAAGTTAAAGCACATTATTTGAATGGTAAAATTAATATTGAAATGGAAATATAACTGGTAGAGTTAGCTACTTTTTAGTACTGGTTAGTTTATTGCATTTACTACTGCACACTGTTGTTGTACATTTTCACTGATAGTTGGGCACGATCATTTGGTGGGTGCCTACTGGGATTTATTTATAACTCCCTGTTTGGGTCATTTATTCGACCCAAACAAACTATATTGATGTAGGTGTCGATAGGTGAAAGGGTCCCTATACAGGTACATGACTGTAGTAGAGGAGGAGGAGAGCATGGGACCGAGCCTTGTCTTGCAATGCTACTGTGTTTTATTTTATCTTCTTTGTTTTTTTTATATAACTTGTACTTTGAGTTGTAATGTATTGTATTGCAGTAAAACTTGTTCTGGATTCTTTCATTGAATTGGTGACATGCTTCATCTTTATATATATGACTGGTGGTTTCCTTTACTTCAGTTATCCATTTAAGTTGTATATTTTTTACTGCTTCCACTGTTATATTTTTTTTATCTTTTCCGCTACACTACACTTAGAAAAATGAGGGCATAGTTTCCCCACTATCAGATCTGGGTCTTCACTACTAGTAGGCAGCCTCTGACGTTTGGGGAAATGCTCTTGAGGTCATGTGACCAACCGGGTTCAGGGAACCCGTTGAGTGGCACCCAGATCTGGGACGTTACAAAGTGGTATTAGAGGAGGTTCTTTTCTTGGACATACTATTTGGAGCCTTAGTCAGGGATAGGACGGACATGGTAGTTGGAAATAAGTTATGCTTGGGAGAATCTAACTTTTTTATAGGGAAAATCCAATATACCTCATTATCTTAATTATTGTTGGTTTTTCAATTTTACAGATGATTTTATTTTCACCGTTGGGTGACGCACTTTTGTTGTGTTGTTTATATGTTATACATGGGTTCTATTTACATCCAACCCAATTAAATGAGGGTATTCCATCTCATGAATCATTTAGGCACATTCTAGCAATCACATGTAATGCATTCTTTCTATTCCATGTAGGTGCATTAGAAATTTCATTTTGTTATGATAGTTTATGTGTTAGTATAGAATGATGTTGTCATAGCTGCCTTGATAAATACCAACTTCAGTTACAGTATTATTCTGTGATATTTTGATAGAATGAACGGAAAACTCTGGTTCTTGAGGAGTATTGGCCCTTAATTACCAGAATTTTGTGGATCATTGACATGTTTACTTTGTTATAACATGTGTAAGATTCCAATCTTTGATTCATGTAGAGTATGGGCCCTCACGGATCGAAATTTGGCACATAGGTGTCAGTTTCTGTGTTTTTCCGGGTTCCGGAGTAGTTTATGAGGCTTACTGTCTGGAAAACCCAGCATACACGAAGTGTAGTTCCTTGGACACACGTTGTGTGTTCTTCTGTTCGGGAAGAAGGAAAACTTTTAAGTACACATCGTGTACCCACAGTACACACCATGTAGTCTCTTCTCGTGTCGTAGACTGTGTGGGTAGGGACACGGGGTAGGTAAGGTCTTGGGGGAATACACCATATACTGGTTGTACGCACCATGTAGTGTTGACTTAATGTCCACCCATGTAACTAAAAACACAGATGGAGGAACCCTTAAGACATCCATGCCGTGTCTACCTTGAACATGTTGTGTAGTCTGGCCCAGGTACCTGGTCCTGTCACGAACAACACATGTCGGTGTTATCATTCCTAGTACATGTTGTGTTCTATTGGAACACGCCATGTAGTTTCAACCATGTAACCAGCCTTGTGGAGAGCAATAAGGGTCGGTCTGGGGGATTCTTTCAACATGTCATGACGTTTGGAACACATCTTGTAGTGTGAACTGGGTACACAGGCCGTGTAACGAACAACATGGGTCGGTGAAGTGCTTTTCACGAACATGCCATATTCCCATGGGAGCCACTGTGTTGTTTCGTTTTAGGAGATCCGTGTGGATTAGATGTATAGAAGGACTCGAGGATGGAAGAAGGATTCAAGTACATGTCGTGTATTCAAACGACATGTCATGTGTTTGGGGTGTTAAATGACCAGTTTTAGCTGGAGTACACACCCCTGTGGATGACCTATGACAACACACAATGTAGTAATTATAAAAGTCATGTATTCATGTTTTATGGAACTTCAATTCTTTTCATCTCATGTTCCCTTCTTACACCCCTTGTTTTCCGTATTTGATAATCTTGATCTAATGTCTGCATTTGACCTCGTAGAGTCATGACACTTAGACGACCAATGGTTGTTCTCCAGGAGAGCGACAATGATTTTACTCTTGAGAAGGTGGGCCATGGGCTACCAGTTGATCCTCCAGCAGTACCAGATGTAGTGCCAACCATTATACCGGATGCAAGAATAGAGGTTCAGTTCTGTGAAGGCTTCTTGGGGTTCATGCAGTCCTTCCATGGAGCACTACAGGCCTCCACATCTATGGCAGAGCTAATTTGTATCTTCCAGCAGCAGTTGCTGCCTACGTTTTCAAGTGATGGTGGACCTCAGGTTGCAGAGTCTTGTCCGGATTCGAAGAAGATGATATTTGAGCATCTAGAGACGCCTCTAGGGCGGAGGGTCATGCTCACTACATAAATTTTGTGTGATTCGTCCAAGAGTTGGTAAGATGTTACCACTCAATCTGAGCATCACCGAGACATGGCGTGGAAATATTTTCAGGCAGCCTTCCATGACTTATTCTTCACAGAGACACTGTGAGAAGATCGATCTCGAGAGTTCAGGAATCTACAGTAGGGTTCCATGTTAGTGATGGATTATTCTGCTCGCTTCACCGAGCTTCAGCGTTTTTCACCCATCCTGGTGGGTGATTATGTGTTGAGGGATATGCGCTTTGAGGATGGTCTTCAGAGTGACATCTAAGCACTGGTGAATATTTTTAGGCTGCCTACCATACATTCTATTTTGAACCAGACCCTGATTACGGAGCGGATTCTATGGGAAACTAGTGCTGTGGGCCAGGGCGGTTCGACACGAGTTATTGGTACTATATCTACTGGAAAGAGGAAGAGGCATATGAGTTTCTCTCCTGGTGGATGTGCTAGTCAGTAGATTACTTCAGGTAGACAGGTCATGTGCTACTAGTGTGGTAAAGGGGGTCACAAGAGACTGTAGTGTCCACGTGACCCAGTGAAGTTCCAACCGTGTGGCAGGATGGAGAATCGGCAGTGCTTTTGTAGGGCATTTCTACCAGTGTCTAGTGAGAGGGGTCTTGTGCAGACTCTACGTGCAGGAGTAGGATCTGCAGCTTCTTACCAGTTAGGGAACTAGAATACGTCAGGGCATGCATGCAAGGATGGTGGTTGTGGTTGTGGTATCCTGACACCAGGATCGCAGAGGCATCAGGGCGGGACAACTCAGGGTAACCAGGCTGTGTCATAGGGTCGTAGCACTGGGATGGAATATGTAGTGCAACAGACCCAGTAAGAGAAAGATCTCAGACCTTCTACTACCAGAGGTACTATTCTAGTAACTTATGTTTTATCTTCAGTACGTTTAAATACTGGTGCTACACATAGTTTTATATCTGTGGCTGTTGTGGAGAGCCTTGGGTTCTGTGTGTCTTCTACTTCTGATATTAGGATTCTAGACACTATGTTGGGAACTATAACAACTTGTGTGTGTCATTGCAGGGAGTACCCTCTAGAGGTTGGTGGGAGTCACTGTCTATAGGACCTCTATGTATTAGAGATGACAGCTTATGATTTCATTCTCAGGATGGACTGGTTGGTTCCCTTTTGAGCCTTTGTAGATTTCTATCATCGTAGGGTGAGTTTCACGTCAACAAAGGGTGGAGAGTTTCTATATAAGGGTGAATGGGATGTCCAGACAAGCTGAGCTGGACCCAAGCATCGTGGGTGAGGAGGAGTGACATCCCAGATTGAGAGCTTATATTTGGATGATCAGGGAACTTGTCAGAAGGATTTCCCTCTAGTAGTTAATTATTTCAGGGATGTCTTCCTGGATGACTTTTCAAGACTACCTATCTAGCATGAGGTAGATTTCTCTATTGATATTATGCCAGGAGCGGCATTGGTGTCCATTCCTCCTTATAGGATGGCCAGAACTGAGTTGTTGGATCTCAAGAGGCAGTTGGAGGAGTTTCAGGAAAATGGTTTCATCTGACCCAGTACATCTCCTTGGGGTTCACCTATCATGTTTTCTAAGGCGGACGACAGCCTCAGACTTTGTGTGGATTATCAGAATCTGAACCAACTGATGGTCAAGAACCGATATCCCTTACCGATGATTGATGACCTTTTTGATCAACTTTGAGATGCACGAGTGTTTTCAAAGATTGACTTGAGGTCTGGATATCATCAGTTACATGTTAGACCATCTGATGTACCGCTCATATCTTTTCAGAGTAGATATGGACTATATGAGTACTTGGTTATGTCGTTCGGACTTACAAACGTGCCAGTAGTTTTTATGGATCTGATGAATCGTGGGTACAATCCTTATCTAGATTATTTTATGGTAGTATTCATGGATGACATCTTGGTGTACTCTGACACTCAACACGGTCATGCCTCCCATCTTGAGATAATACTAAGTACACTGAGAGAGAATAATCTATATGCTAATATCTCAATGTGCCACTTTTGGATGAACCAAATTCTCTTCCTTGATCATATTATCTTAGACGATGGAGTTGCGGTAGACCCAAAGAAGGTGAGAGCATTAGTTTCATGGAATCATCCTAAGAATGTGTTAGAGAAACGGAGTTTGATGGGGCTGGATGGTTAATACAGGCACTTTATATAGGACTTCTCCCACTTAGCAACGCCATTTATGGGTTTGACTAAGAAGGGAGTGAAGTTAATTATGTCAGAAGAATGCGAGATAGCCTTTTAGGAGATGAAGGGAAAGTTGACATTAGCACAAGTCCTGATACTTCTAGAGCAAGGGAAGAGATATACAATTTACTATGATTCATCAGGTATTGGATTGGGTACATTGTTGATGCAGGGTGATCGAGTGGTTGCATATGGGTCTCAGCAGTTGAGGCCATATCAGAGGAATTACCCAGCGCATGACTTCGAGTTGGCTGTAGTTGTTTATGTGTTCTGCTGTTGGAGACATTATCTCTTGGGAGAGAATTTTTTGGTTTTCACTGACCACAAAAGTCTCAAATATATCTTCACCCAACGTGATCTGAATCTGAGACAGTGAAGGTGGGTCAAATACCTTCAGTCCATCAACATTGAGCTTGCCTATACACCTGATAAGGGTAATGCAGTAGCTGGTGCACTGAGTAGGAAGACTCAGACACAGGTAGTGTAGGAGACCTATGGTGAGTGGAAGCTTATGGCTCTGTTCTCTGAGATGCATTTGGAGGTGCACAACAGTCAGGGGAAAACCTGTCTCTCCTCCATATTTGTGACTTCTACCCTTCTGGATGGAGTGAGGATGAGATAGCTCTCGGATTCGGATGGCCTAGTTCTATGGGAGTCAGTGGCAAGTGAGAAACCTCCCCCTAGATGGACGATAGGTAATGATGAGGTCTTGTGTTTCCATGGATGAGTGTGGGTTTTAGGGGATATACGTGAGGAGCTGATGTGGGAGTTTCATGCTTCAGCCTAGACAATGCATCCTAGAATTACCAAAATGTACCATGACTTGAGACGTCAGTATTGGTGGCTGGGTATAAAGAGAGAGGTTGCTTGATTTGTTATGAGATGTTCCACCTATCAGCAGGTGAATGCGGAGCATCAGAGGCCAGCTGAACTATTACAGCAGTTACCCATTCCGGAGTGGAAATGGGATGATGTCACGATGGACTTCGTGATTGGGTTGTCGTGGACACCTCAAGGCAGGGATGTCATGTGGGGTTTTGTAGACATACATACAAATATAGCTCACTTTTTCTGGTCAAGGAGACCATCAGTGTGGACGAGCTAAGAAGGTTTTATATCAGAGAGGTAGTAAATCTTCATGGGGTCCCTCATTCTATCATTTCTAATAGGGACACCCGCTTTACATCTTGTTTATGGCTGAGTTTTCATAGGGAAATGGGTACACAGGTGCTTCTGAGCACAGCTTACCACCCTCAGAATGAGGGCCTATCAGAGCATACGATACAGGTGCTAGAGAACATGATGCGTGCATGCGTCCTAGACTTTGGGGACTCTGGGGAGACGCACATACCCCTGGTTGAGTTTTCCTACAATAACAGTTTTCAGGAAACTTTTGAGATTGAACCTTACGAGGCTTTATATGATAGGACATGCCAATCACCATTGTGCTAGTCGGAGGTAGGTGAGGCAGCATTATTGGCACCATGTCTTGTACAGGAGACTTCAGAGCTGGTCAAGTTGATTCAGATGTGGAAGGCTACTACACCATCTCATTTGAAATATTATGTTGATCGTCATAGACGACCTTTCGAGTTCGTGGTCGGGGATCAGGTTTTCTTACGTCTTTTGCCGAGGTTGGGACACAAGAGGATCAGGAGACATAGTGATCTTTCACCAAGGTATGTGGGGCCATTTGTGATTCTGGAGAGAGTCGGTTCGGTTTCCTACCGGATGTAGTTACCACAGAGGTACAGGGCCATGCATGAAATCCTCTATATATCTCAGCTACACCATTATCACACAGACCCATCAAACGTTTTTCAGCCCGATGAGGATGAGCTTCAAGACGATGCATCCTTTGAGGAGCATTGGATTATTATTGTTGATAGGAGCACAAAGGTTCTCTGAGGCCGATCAGTTCCTCTCGTTCGGGTGTTATGGTAGCATGGCCAAGTGCAGGATGAAACCTAGAAGTGGGAGACCGACGTACGTGCTCTGTGGACAGAGTTGTTCGGAGCTTTATCTTCACCACCATTGGAAGGGAAATTCGGGGACGAATTGCTTTAAGGGGGAAAGTGTGTAGGAACCCGATTCTTTTTTTTGAGGTACGGGTCTCCTCTTTTCCCTTTTCCTTTAGTGTTTTTGATAAAATAAGTAAAATGGGGAAAATCCAAAATTTTGTGACTACACGCCGTGTACTTTGGCTGTGTGGAATGAGTACACAGGGCATGTAGGCCTTTCGGCAGTGAAGGGTGTAAAAACTGACCACACGCTGTGTATAGGGTATTTATACACCGTGTATTCAGTTGGTAGGTGAACAGTAATGAGGTGGAGGTAGCCACCAGCAGAGCGATAGTACACACCGTGTACTCAGGACTACAGACCGTGTACTCATGTCGACTGATGAATAGTGCCGTAGTGGAAAGAAGCTGCTAGAGGAACAGTTTAAAAAACTGAGAAGTACACGTCATGTATTTTGTGTTGTTTTGTTTTTTGTTTAAAATTGGAAGTACCCTCCTCTGTTCACAGAGGAAGCTTTTAATATCGTTTAGAGCTCAGGAGGATGGCCTGATCATGGAGGATCTCCCGACTGCACACCGTAAATCTGTTCCCGCTTTTGCCGATCACTTTGGGACCGCACGGTTAAGCCCTTTCTTCTCCAAGAGATTTTCTTACCAATTCCTTCCAAAGGGAATGGTATTTGAGTTTGAAATATATTATGTTCACCTCAGATCTACGCCGTTCTCATTTTTTTTCGGGAGGCGTTGCTCATGTATAGTTATCTGAGACGGTCGAGGTAGGTGGTCTGGTGTTTAAATTCCAACTGTTGTGTGTTTTTGTGTACCGTTGTGCTACGAACCCATGTTGGGGTGTTGTATGGCAGTGGATTTTTTTGGAAAATATATCTAGAATTTTATAGATAATATAATGATAAGATTGACCTGCTATTTGGGATCACTGCTTGGATCCAGGACCACCCCAGGGGTGTGTTCTTCTGTTTAGCCATTTGGCCAGGATACCCAAGGGTATGCCATGATTATATTGTGCATTTCCTTTCATGAGAGAAATTATATATAAATCTTAGGTTTATGCATTGGTCTTGGCCCGGTTCCTTTAGCCTGGGGGCAGAGTTTATTAGCCTGTGGGTAGTGTTTTGCATAGCCTAAGGGAAGTGTTTTGTTTAGCCTCTGAGAATGATTTTTGTGCCCATGGTAAGTAGATTCTGTGCCTATGGGTGTCACTTAATATGCCTATGGAAAATAACCGTTATGCCTATGGGTAGACACCTTTGGGTTTAAATCTTGATTACCTGGAGGTAAGGATTATATGTTTGAGGATAGTGTTATCATGAATATTCACCGTGGTGATTTTCATATGTTGTTCCTACCAAGTTAAAGAACAGGATTGGTATGGTAAAATGAATTTTAAAATGGAAATATAACTGGTATAGTTAGTTACTTTTGAGTAATTCTTAGTTTATTGCCTTTACTAGTGCACACTGCTATTGTACATGTTCACTGACAGTTGGGCACGGGCCTTTGGTGGGTGCCTACTGGGATTTTTTCGCACACCTTGTTTGGGTCATGTCTTCGGCCCAAATAGACTATATTTTTGTAGGTCTCGATAGGGGAAAGGGTCCCTATACAGGTACATGATTATAGCAGAGGAGTAGGAGAGCAAGGGACCAAGCCTTGGATTTCGATGCTGATGCGCTTTATTTTCTCTTCTTTGTTTTGTTTAGATGTACCTTGGAATTTGAGTTGTATTGTATTTTATTGCAGTAGATTCTATTCTATATTCCTTCATAGAATTGGTGACATGATTCATCTTTTTATATATTACGGCTGGTTATCTTTACTTCAATTATCCATTTCAGTTTTTTATTGTTTACTTCTTCCGTTGTTGTATGTTTTTATCTTTTCTCTTGTGCTACACTTCAATAAATGGGGGCATAGTTTCCCCACTATCAGACCTGGGCCCTCGTAGCTAGTCGGCATCATATGGTATTTGGGGAAATGCGCTTGAGTTCATGTGACCAACCAAGTTGGGGTCACTCGTTGAGTGGCACCCAGATCTGGGACGTTACATTTCATGAGTTGAAGGGAAGAATAAATTCATCACTAATCCTGATTGGGTTATATATCGGTACAATCTATAAATTTTACTATGATGCATTGGGAATAAGGATGGGATAAATTTTGATGTTGTATGAGTGATTCGTAGCATAAAATTATTTTCGGTTGAGGCCTCATGAGTGAAATTTCTGACATATGACCTCGATTTGGCAGTAGTTCTACATGATTTATGCTATCATAGGAACTATTTTCTTCGAGAGTATTTTCTATTATTTACATATAAAAAATTTCAAAAATATCATTATGTTCCATGATCTAAATCATAGTAAATGCAGATGGGTCAAATACCTAAATTTGATTGACTTTGAGCTTTCCAGTTGACATTGGAAAGGAAATATAGTAGTCGATGCATTGAGTCAGAAGACTAAGTCTTTGGGAGTTATAGTGGCCAGTGGTGAGAAGAAAATTATGAAATTATTCTGAGGAATTCATGTTTAGTTTTAGCAGAATCATAAAAAGATAGTCCTCATATCATTAATAGTAACCTCTACCCTTCTAAAAGCACTAAGATGATGATGGTTTCCAATCCTAAGGACCTTGTCATAAGGTAATGTATCATAGATGGGTATACATTTTTTAGTTATAAAATGTATTTTAATGAGACCTTATTAATATATGGGAGTGTTTGGGTTTTAGCAGACATTAGAGAGGAGTTAATGCGGGAATCACATGCCTCAGTATGGGTGGTGCATCAAGGAATCACAAAAATTTGTCAATATTTATGTCGCTAGTATTGGTGGTCAGATATGAAATGGGATATAGACAACTTTATTACTCGGTGTTCTACATGTCAACGGGTGAAATAAGAACACTAGTGACAGGAAGGCCTCTTACATTCATCCATTTCTGAGAGAAAATGGGATGATGACACCATGAATTTTATAATAGGTTTGAAATTATCACCTTGAGGAAATGATAATTTTTTTGGTCAATATTTTTCATTTTATGAAGGTCACCAACTTATTTACTATTGGGAAGATCTCCATAGTAGATAATCTAGGTAATATATACATCTGTGAGATAATACACAATCATATAGCTCCATATTATATCATATATGATAGGGATGCTCATCTTACATCACCGTTCTAGTACGGGTTGTAGAAGTTCCTATGTACATAATTTCTTATGAGCATGGAAAAACAAAATTAGACCAATAAGTATAAATAGAATGTGATTCAGGTGTTATAGGATATTATATACTCATGTTTCATTAACATTTGGGGTTATTGGGAGAAACACAAACCTCTAGTTAAGTTATCTTAAAATAATAGCTTTCAGGCTACAATTCAAATGAATCTTTATGAGGCCTTATATAGTATGCTATTCTGATCACCTATTTGGTGGTTAAAGGTAGGGAGATATATTTTCTTGCGCCACATATTGTTTATGAAACTCCATATTATGTCCTGTTGACTAGGAAATTCATGTTGACAGCTCATTCTAGGCAGCCGTCTTATTCCAATGGTGATTTAAGAAATCTTTAGTATGAGGTTGGGAATCATTATTTCTTGCATGTTTCTACCTAGTTGGGCCTTATATGGATTCATATATAGGGTAATATTTATCCTTGATTTTATATAACCTTTAAAATTTCAGATAGAATAATACCAGTGGATTAAATGATAACACTTCCTCTGAGATACAATTTCATGCATGATTTGTTTCACTTTTCACAATGTCTTCACTATTATGTATACCCGACCCATGGTTTATATCTTGAGGAGGTTGAGTTATTTATGGATACTTGTTTTGAGGAGTAACTAGGTTCAATCATTGATTAGAGAATGATGTAACTCCAAGGAAGGCCAGTTCCTCTAGACCAGGTGCTATGAATGAATGGTCATGTGCAGCACAAGACATAAGAAATAGAATTTGATGTACATACTAAGTGGAATAAAATTTTCATTTAAATTGTTCTACCACCCATGAATAGAAAAATCTAGGATGAGTTATTTTAAGGAGTGGAGGTTTTATCTACCAAAATTTTCAATGTTTTATGTTTATTTTTTAATTTCAATCCAATCCTTTTTGAGTTGTTCTTTATGGACTAATCCCAGGGACAATAACATAGGATGGGTCGGTTATTCTTTTCGAAGAATGGTTGTAGAGGATTTAGAGACTCACTACAGTCCAAATACAATATGCGTATTTAAATACATGACTTGTATTTGACGTGCCAAGATACTTTCATGGTGTGACTAGATTTTACCAGGTGGAAAAAACTCAAGAATTATATAGTGTGTACTCTTTATACAACATGTAAATTCCTTAGGTTATTTAATTAAATTAGGAAAGGCCTTTTATTTGATTGATCCCTCTTTTATTTTCTCCTATAGTAGGTAAGATAGAAATAGAGATCCCATCTATGTCAAACCTAGATTCATCTAGTTCTTCATCATCTGTTGACTGTATTATGCATCTTCAGAAACATTGTAAGGGTAATAGTAATATCTCTACATATCGTCCTCCATTCATTGTTTTTATTACCACTCTCAGAGTTATATTCGTGGGAGATAATATTCCAAAATTTTAGGGTATTCTTTCCCTTTAGCTATTTCTTCTCTTCTTCATCGATTCAAAGTCTAATAATGGACGAGTTGTTATCTACCAAACCAAGGTTGGTGGTATAGTAATATCCCCTAAAATATTAGATGTTTTATAGGGATATTAAAATTTTTCGCATGCGAGACATCCCACACATTTCCTTAAAATATGTTTCATCTTTCTAAGTAAATGAATCATATTATGATACCATCATAGAGCCTTGTTATATGATTTGAGGTTGTATACCTCATTTTTTCCCATCCCACTAGGTGTGCTGAATTAAATTACCTCTTTTAAATAAATTTTTAATTGACCAAACACATCCAAAGTGGTTTGGATTGACCCTAAACTGGAATTTCCTTATATTTTTAATGAAAATGTGATAATTTAATTAAAGTTATGTGAGTGGAAAGTCTACATAACATGTTATAATTTATAATGAAATTGTATAATTTTCCATACCCATGATTATATAAGGATAAATAAATTTATGTGATTTAAATGTAACATGATAATGATTATAAATTATACCATGGATAATAGATGTTGGACAATGGTTAAGGGAATTGTTGAGTGTGACATTTCATGCTCCCTTCAGTTGGGTATTGTGTTAATTGTCTCACACTATTTACTTGTACATAGGGAATAAAATTTCATGTCCTCTAGCTTCAGGTATTGGAAATGATGACTCACCCCACTATCTTGAGTTATGAGTACGACATCTCTCATTTTCGTGAGATTCAGGACTAGTACCCTTGCTAGAGCCTACTTCTCATTAAACTATGCATGGGTTCCTGAGTTTCACTCTAGGTCCAGCTATCACCTAGTATATATGTGTAGGCTTATATACTTCCTCATATAAATATAGTGGTTAAAAATATATACATATTATGTAAATATATATATGATTACATATAATTTTTTGGACATTGTAAGCTGAGATCAAAGTTATCATGGCATATGTCGAAGCATGTAGGATTATCATGTGTCCCACATGAACCTAATACAACTATTATTTATATTTAATCATTGTTTGTCATTTTTTATGCATGTGCACTATTATGATATACACACCAACTATATTATTATAGACACCACTGGTGGTGGACTACTATGTTGATCTCCAACCATGTTCAGGCTTCCAATTGGTACCCATAATGAACTCATTGATATAGGTAGGTACAAGGGAATGTTACTGATCAAGGATTCTTGATCTTTTTTTCTTATTGCATGGATCATGGGTTAGATAACTGATTGAGTGATTATAATTCTAGTGGATATGCCTCTTGGGTCTTTTGAATTTTTTAATAGAATTTTGTACATGCCTATTCTATTTATCCCCTATATCACATTTATGTATATTAATTTGAAATGACATAGTTTTTTACATAACCAAGCTTATGGATTTTGAAAATTATTACAACTTGGATGTTTCATTTTCTATTGTGATTATAATTAAAATATGGTTCTGCTATATATATTTATCTATTGTTACTATTGTGAAACATTGATATGTTGGTATATTCTTCCCACCATAACACTTTGGATTCTCATTGTTAGTTAGTAGCCATTGGTATTCCGGGATGTTTTCTTGAGTCTATGTGACTGATCGAATTTGGGAAACACTTTTGTAATTCTAATGTAAGAATTTTATATGATTTGTTTATATTCGTTTGGATTGATTTTTTATGGGGGTTTTATTTATTTCGGGTTATACATAACATCATTGAGTTTTATAAACCATGTTTGGTTTCCTTTAGGCACTGGTTATTAAAAGAACCATGTTCTGACTAGGATTTCCCCATGCTTGGATATTTAAATTTAAAATCCTTTAATTCATAGTCATTTAATTCATGTTTTTTTATTCTAATAATACTATTAAGTCTGTTGATGAAGACATCAAGATAAAAAAAATTCAATTGGTATCTAATGAATGTGAAAGGGAATTCTATTAAAAAATATATTTTTAAAAAGTTATTCAATAGAATTTCACAATAATTATATCTAAAATTTCCTAATTAGACCTTCTAAATGGATTGTGTGATTTTAGAATGTGTTGAGGTATTAAAAGAGAAAATTAAAATAAATTTTAATATTATACTTGGAATTTAATGTAATACATGAAATTATAAGTATTAATAAATCATATCAAGGATGGGTTTGAATAAAAATGTGGTATTTTTCAATTGTTTTCATTTGTATTTAGTTATTAAGAACTTATATATGGTTGTCCATATATATATGTGTGTGTTTGTGTACAAATTCACATGGAAATATATCAATTTGTACAACAAGAGACACACACACTCAAATATATATATATACACACACACATATATTTATATAGGTATAATTTGAGGAAAGCGTATTGAATTTAAAACATATACTAAATCTCCATTTTTCAAAAGAGATTTGAAATGTATTTCTAAAATAAATTTTAAAGTGATAATTGTCACTATTCGTTGAGCTTGTCATATTTTATAAAGGGTCTATAAATTTAATAAATCAATGATATGATAGTTTTAATGATTTATTATGAGTATCATGGGTAATGTAAATGTTTCATCCTTGATTTTAGAAATAAAATGATTTGAAGTGGCTTGTGAACTTTTAATGAATGAAATTTGATATCATTGGTTGTTGAAGGTCCCTCTTTTAAATAAAATGATACACTTTTTAAGTGGGTGGAGCACATGGGAATATAGTCATATAAGATGGTAATGTTTTTTTTTTTGAATCTCTCTAGATTATGGCACATTACCAATTAAATGGAACTCTGATAAAGGTAATTGTGTCATAGATGGGTGACACCACACCAATAGGCCAAGACATGTACTCCTTAGTAGATGGTGGATGTTTTGTCATGTACGGGTTCCACTACCCCACTTAGTCAAATGCTTGTTATCCTTAGTTTTTAGATTGTGCATCGGATTTTTTCTAGATTAGATCATGTGATTTGTGTGAGGAACTAGAGATCCCAATAACCTTAGATGAAATTGTTCCTTTTTTCGTGGTTCATATTTGTTAAATAATTATTTTTTTATAATTTATCTTTTATATTAATTGTAAGAGTATGAGATTTTATTTCATTGATAAATTATTAAACTGTTTTGATCATTTTCCTTTATAAATTTTTAATGTATGTTGTTTTCCTCTAAAAATTCATTAAATGTTTAAAAAATTTGAGAAGTGGATGCTTTATTTTAAGATAAATTTTTAAACATGTTTTCCAATGGTGTTTCTCGGTAATAGTAGTGTAGGCTGATGAAATTTTTTCATAGAATTTTTTTATTTAAAAGAAAATGAATAAAAATTTTATAATTATTGAATATGTAGATTAAACTTTTCTTAGGAGTTAAAAATCCAAACTCATTACTTTTTTTAAAAAAAAAATTGAAAATTGATATTTAATTAAAATATAAGCATGTGTAAATCTGGGTGGTGTCATTATGGGAGTTTTTATTCTCACATATATATATATATATCATTTTTATGTTCTAACTTGCCTCGAGATCATTTTGTGAGGGTTATTTTCCTAGTTTTTTATGGTGACTCTGGGACTCACATAGAGGTATGTTTTTTTATTTAAATTTTCTACATATCATTATAAAATCAACCAAATAAGAATTTATTACATTTAGATATGATTATTGGTGGACTTAGTATATTTTTGGAGGTAATAGTAATACACAAAGAATGCCATAATAGAGGGACTTTAATGGCTATGAAAATGGATTTTATTTAATTTTAATTTACTATTTTGTTTGAATTAATTGAATTATTTGTAACTAAATATATATTATTTGATTTAGAGGGGTTTCCCAACTTATGTATGGGTCATGTGAAATTTATAAAGATTTTTTTTAATTTTATTAATTATTTTTAATTGAGAATAATTCCTAATCTAGATTTTATTTGATGCCTTAAATCTTTTAACAACCCATAGGTGATTGGTCATGTTCCACAGGTATTTCATGGTTGAGTTTATGGAATCAGATGGATAGATGTCTCAAGTTATGTTGTGACAAAAGAGATACTCTAAAAGTGTTTTATGGTGTATCCAAAAGAAAATTTGGATAAATACTCACAAGGTAATATATATGACAGGATATGTATGAAAATGATGATAGATTCGAAACTGTGTTTTAATATATATATATATATATATATATATATATATTAGGTTTTGGTATTATTTCATGATTTATTTTATATGATACAATATTAGGTGAAATGAAATAAAATGTATGAATCTTTAGAATGAGTAGGAGATTGGTGGAAATATTCCTAAAAGATATGAATACATATGATGTATAAATGGATTGTATCACATAATATGGTATATATTTATTTTATGCTTTGACATATATAAACCAAAGTCATATCATATTCTTAGTTTAGGAATATATTAGGGGGAATATAAGATGTCACTACACTACCCTATCTATATCATACCATACAATATGGTGATATCATATGATGTGATCTATATCAATAATAGTGTATGATTGAATAGGAAAATGAACATTATAGTGTATGGTAATATTAAACCAATGGATATCACTAACATAAATAATTCATATAATGAAACACCTATATAATCAAAATTATTTATATAACCAATTATTTAATAGTTGGTGAATTGTTGTACATTATTTAATGTATGAAAAAAATCATACAAGGAATGGGGAGGGTCCTCAAAACCTATATAATAATTAAATACAATATAAATGGAAAATAAATATTCTGTAAGCCTTTTCCCAATTTCTCTACTTCTCTCTTCCACTTATTTATTTTTTTTACCCTAGGTACATACATACCATGGTTTTGAGAAGAGATCCACCTGAGTATTGGGTGATTCAGATCAACCTATGGATACACCATGGATGTAATTATCCTTTAGTTATTCCTCAAAGATATTCTTAAATCACTTGATTAAATATAATATATATTTACAATGAAAGTGTAATGTACACTTTCATATTCTTCATTTTTATATATCTGTGGTTGCCGTTTCAAATAATAGTGATCATGTCTAGGATGTCTTAAAATACCATGAAAAGTGTTCTATGATCCTTATATACCCATTAGAACATGTGAATCATTCAAGGATAAATAAAACGTTCATTTATATTTAATACTCTAGGGATAAATAATTTGTTCATATTTTCTTCACATATGAAGTATATCAACCTTGGAGGCAAGATATTTTAATTGTTAAGTGTATTTTCATAAATATATGAAATTATTATATAATAACATGTTTCATATTCTGGAAAATTTATTCAAAATACATGGATAGTCTTTATTATTTTATCATTAATCATTCTCATGAGTTGGTAAACAATTTAGAAGTTTTAATGTTGTCCAAAAAAATATGGGTTAATGTAAAAAAATTATTTATATAAACCAAGTGATGATAAAATGAATTTAACATTAATAAATATATAAATATATTTTACTATATATACTTGAGGTGCATATTTTTCAGTTCCCCCCATATTTTAATTTATCCAAAATGGTGAAATTTTCATAATTTTAAATTTTATTCATGTATTAATAAACATTCAAGGATTCATATGTCGGTTGTTTAATAATTATTATTATAAGGAAGTAAATTTATATAACATTCAAATTTTTTTATATATTATTAGTATTTTTATATCCAATCCAAAACATTATATAGTAAACATATCACATATTACTTCAATTCTATTTATAAAAAAATTATATTAAAATCTCTAAAAAATCCTTGTTATAATGTGTTTTGAGGGAATTAAATAATTAAATATATTATCAATGAAAATTTATATGATCTTATAATTTATTGAGTACCAATGTCACCTCATATAAAATATCTAAAAATACTTATTTTTGTTGAAAAATTAATTTTTATCTTCAATGGAAAATATATTTATTATTTTCCACTCATGGTGAACAATGATTTTATATAATCATTTAAACCAAAACTCTTGTGTTTATAAAACATATGAAACTCTATATTTTTAACACCATACTATTTAATTATTCATATAAGTGTTGTGAGAATCTTATAAATTATTTAACAATACCATTTTATATATGTTATATATGAATTTGTACACTAAAATCACACCCATGATGTGGTGGTTTAGACCACACCATGTTTTAACCTTATGTGTAGGATGACCTAGTGTGATACACTATAATGTAGTTTCTACGCATAGAACTATCATGTTATGCGATAATGAACTAGACCATTAATTATTGTGATATAAATGATATCAAAATCAGTTATTTATCCTAAGATACTAAAAGTGACGAGTTGGAACATTATGCATGAATTTTTTAAATGTTAAAAAATTCACTATAAGGATTGAACGATCATTATAAAAGTTTTACTATTAATAGGTAATTTATGAAATGTCTCATTAATAAAGGGATATATATTTGTTCATCCAAGAATATATAAAGGTTTTTTATCCTTATATGTTTGTATTCTTTCCTATGTCACCAAATATTATAGAACTCCAAATAGATAAATCAATTAAGATCACATTTCTCTTCCAATATTAAAAAACAGTTCCAATATGAAATGTTTTTAAGAGAAGTCCCTCCAAAGATTTAATAGATTTCCCAAATATGTGGATACACCAAGATGTAAGAACCCTTAATTTTCTCCATAGTGGTATTGATTAAATATACATTTCATGCTTGTTCTAAACAAATCATCTAGATAAAGTGTACATGTTTTTATTCATTATATTATTCATTACAAATGTAAAAATAGTTTTTAGGATTTATTTAATTTTAGATCTTTTCTTACATAATTTTTTGAATGTTAAATATCCATTTTATTGAATTTAATTTATTAGAGTAAATCGTTCAATTTTTTTTTTAATACTAAATGAATAATGAAACTGTAAAATATGATTCTCCAGGAACCACACTATATCCACTTTAAAATAATAATTTTGATTCTTCAAATTAATGTACCATGAAATAAAAGTTATAAAAAATGGGAATGGTTCTTAAAAATTTTATAATACTATGTTGTAAAGTATGGTTAACAATAATTTTAGGCATCATTTTTTTAAAAAAAATAAAGAACCATAGGAAGATGCTTTAATGCATAGTGAGTTGATATATTTGTTTTGGTGTCCTTCAAATTAAAGATCATCCAGGGTAATGGTCATTATTTTTTGGACTTATGAATATTTTCTTAAAGATAACTTCTCACAATAATGTATAAGATAAATGGAATTATGAAATTCCCAAGACAAACCCGTAACAATCGATAAAATTATCATATATCATGGAATTTTGATAGGACCAAAATATTTTTCATTATGATGTGGTGCATTTCATTAGGGCAGAACATTAAGGAGAATATTTTTTTACTTATCAAAAACCTTCCCTAGTGTGGGCTCTCTTGGATTGTTCCAAATCGAAAGAGGGGATTTAAGACAAACCTAATTTATTTTGGTAGATGTTATCCTAGTTTAAAGTTCTCTTAATTGGTTAAAGATAAAGTAAAAAATTAACAATGTTTACATTTATTTATGACTATATCATAAATGTTATTATAAAATATCTATAATAGTATCCATACATGAAAACAATTATGATTTTTAAAATGCTTTCATAATTTTTAAAATATTATTAATTTAAAATAAAAGTATTCCTAAATATAACATATTTATAAAATCTGAAATATTTATTAATAAAACCATGTAAATGATAATATGAAAATTTTATATAGAATATAACTAAATTATTCCAGCTTATACATGGATAAATTATAATTTTTTTATAATTTATTCATGAATCTTACATAAATGTTTATCTTATGTTTGAATAAATGAATTTTTTATTTTTTGTTTATTCTCTTATTTATTATTCATAAATACAAATTTTTTATATTCTAAAAAAATGTATTATTTACTTTAATGTTTTAAATTTCTTATTTAAGCGTTATTATATGCATTTAATGGGTTACATTCATGGTTTTTTAATTGTTTTAGTTTAGTTATACCATGAATTAATCTTATTAATAATTTATTTAAATATTTACATGTCAGTATAGTGTGAAAATATTGATTTGGTGGATAGAAATGGTATTCTATAGTAATTTTTGGTCACATAAATACATGTAGAATAAATACAAAAGATAAGACAGTGTGTTTAAAACCCTTTAAAATATTAACTGTCAAATTATTTCTAATGTAAACAATTTTCAAGACCTTGGTCATATCATTGATTATTTTTATAAAAAAGATGAGTTCTCATGGATTATCTAATTTATGAAAATAATGTAATGAGGTAACCCTAGTAGATTGGGTTCATATTTTTTAAATTTAATTTGGGTTAAACTTAGTAGGGAATCCCTATGATATTTGAATCTAGTGGTATAGTGTTGAGTTTATCCACATAATGGATTGGGTAGAGATTTTGCAACTCTACCATCCAAGAAATATATATGATATGGTTGGCATGATGGAAAACCTAAATATCCAAGTGGGGATATGGACACTAAAGTGGACTCATTACATATTTTAGTATTAATATTATCCCAATAATGGATATGATTGATTTAAAATGGGTTTCCTTTTTAGTTCGAACACATATAATGAAGATTATTATTAAATAAACATAAAATTTGATACCCATCTTATAAAATATTATATTATTGATGTAATTTTATCATCATCATAAAATTTGAATTGTTGATCAATATTTTAAAAGGTAAAAGAAAATTATTATACAAGTATATTATCCTAACAATCATTATTAAGAAAGATTAAAATTCTATCTGTTAGAGTAACCACTTTCTAAGAATCCAAATATTGATATAATTTAAAATGGTGATCTATATTCTTATATGAAGCATAGAATTATTAACTAAAGGTTTTTAAGGAATTTTGTTAAATACCTTATTACCTTAGGGATTTTAGTATCCACTCATGTATTCAATATAATTAGATATCGAAATTACTTTTAGTGACTATTGGTTTCCCTTCAGGCTAGTTCTGGCTAGAGAATTCATTTGATAATCATCATTTAAATATTCCAAAAATGTGACTGGGTTCTCTAAATGTCACCCCACTTAATTAAATTTTATATTTAAAAATTATCAGGACATTTTATATCTAGGATTTTGAACTGTGTTGAAAAAACAAGTGGGTAAAAGTTCAAACTCGAATGAGAAAAGATTATTGGAATGTCAAATAATGATTCTTCAAGTAACTAGTCTGGGTCATGGAATCCAAAATAAGGTGTCAAAATAGAGGATATATGTTTCTATATTATATCAAATTATATAAAATACATTATGTAATTTTTAAAACTAACTAAAAAGTAAACAAAAGGTGTTAATGTTATAAATTCATTTTTTTGAAGGGTACATAATACCAAAATTAATGTACAACTGTTCTAAATATACGAGAGATTAAAATCAAGTTAATAATTGATAAAAGTGGTAGTTTATATTTAAATAATAAATATAAGGATATTTAAATCATGGAGTTGAATAAAATTTAATCTTTCAATCTCAAATGAATATGAGTAATTGATGTGTATTTTCATCTTATTTATATTATATGATAAATGAAGATTTTTTAACAAAGGCTTTGTAATGAGAAACATGTGTTGATTATTTTAATATGAAATATTTATGATTCATCACAATTTATACCATGTTTTATTAGAAAATAATTATAAAAATGGTTTTATTCCTGGGAAAATATATTATATTATATTTTTTAAAAATTTAAGGGAAAGAGTTCCACCAACCCATCTGGGGTATATTTTAAAAAATAAATTATTATTTTTATAGTAATTCACTAAATACATTCAATATATCATATCTAAAAATTAAATCATTCGTTAAATATTCCCATGAATGGAAAAAAGTGTTATTTCCTAACATAAAATAGTTTTTTATCTTATCATGATAATCATTTAGCACCCTGTGATTTTATGTTATGTTTCTTCCTAAATAAATTTAATCTCTTCATTACCTTGTATTATATGAAACACTACTCTAAAATGAGGTGATATATATTATTAAAATATTATTATGTGACAACTATAACCTATATATTAAAATTGATGGATATAAATATGAAATTGTAAGTATAAAAATTATATGGCTCATAAATTTATAAAATAAATTTATTCTATATCAAAAACAACATTTTAATGTTAGAGAAATGATTATTAGAAAAAATAATTTTATTTGTGTGTAATTTTTTTTATTTTAAAAACATTAATCAATAACTATTGGTGAATTATTTTAATTAAAATTATGCATTACATATTTTGGTAAATGTTTTAACATTCATCTAGATATTTTAAGTAGAATAGGATAATAATAAATCCAGTTTTATGCTTAAAAATATCTTTTTCTAAAAAGCAATTTTCATTGTGTTTTATGCACTGGTTTTTTTAAAAAAAATATGAAATTTAGAGAAATAAAATAGATTCCATAATTTGAATTACAAGATTGAAATTTGTTAAATTGGTACCTTTTTATTTTTCTTCATTATGTATAGTAGCTGAGGAAAAATTTATCACATCAGTGAAGGGTAAATTAAGTTAATCTGTGTTAAATCTAGGTGATAATGTCATAATATTTATTATTAATTATTATTTGATTATATAAATTCGGACTTTAATACCTTATTATATATGTTTACTAGTTTAATGTAAACCATTCTATGAAAATGAACCTTATAATATTTAAATCAAATATAGATACAAAATATCACTCACTTAGTTTTAAATATCTATTTTGTATCCACATATGGGCCAAATAAAGATAATAATCAAAATTAATTTCTATATTAATATAAATTAAATTATTTTAAAAAATATAAATTTATGTATAATTATTAGAGATTATTTATTTACCTCAAATTCTTGTGAAACACTAATACAATAATAATTTAATTAACAAAAAAATAAATCTAAAGATTTTAAAAATAGAAAAATTGATATAATTTTAATGAAATAATGGTTCCCAAAAACATTATAGATAAATATGATATGTTAGGGTAGATTTAAATGATTTTATTTTAATTTCCCTTTTATAGTGATGTATTTAATTTCAAATTAATTAAATTGTATCAAATTGATATTGATGATATTTTATCAAAATAATATTTTATTAAATTATTTAAAATCCACAAAAAAAATTATCCTGAGACATATCAATGAAAAATGGTTTAAAATATTATATAGGTTCCATTTACAAGTCAATTTTCCATTTATAATAACATTTTTCCCTATATGATTAAAATAGAGGTTATCACTATTACGGTAATAAATAATTAACCAAGGTATTAATAAAAATGATAATAGTTAAAATGATATCAAAATTTCTATCTATTTAATTGGTTCATTTTATTTTAACCGTACCCATTTTTTCATCTAATTCGTGAAAATTTGGAAACATTTGGATGTATAATAATATTGTTATATTTTAATTTGTTAAGACGTTCTAAATATTCTTACCACATAAATTATAAAAAGGCACCCCACTCTCACCTATTTTCACTAATTTCGGAAATATTGATTGGAAAAAACCATAAAATTTATCTTCTAAATAACATTATATATGTTCTAGAGGTTCTGGTGATTTTGAAATACCTTATATTATCCTTTTATGAAAATATCTAAAGAAAGTCTACAGAAGAAGAGGTAATCATCATTACTAAGTCCTTCAGGTTTATTTATTCTTCTCTTGAAAATTAAACTATTATAACCATGATAAGATAATAGATATAGTAACATAAATAAACCAATATGTTATTATAATTATGGTATAACCATATTCATTCTCTTTTCCATCCTAAACAAAAGTGAAAACATCGCTCGGTCATATGTACGGCTTACCATCTCCACAAAGAGGTGTAATTCATTTTTCATCACCATTTTACTTGGAAGGTTATAAAGATAAAAATAATGGATATATATGATATTTATAACATAAATATTTTTTTGGTAACTATAATAACATGCATACCTTCTTACCTTTCAATCCATTATAAAATGATAACGTTGATTGTGTGTATGTGTGGACAACCTCCTCCATAATGCGATATGATCTGTTTTAATTAAAATTTTACATTAATGGTAATGAAGATATTTTTAATGAATATATATTATATATATGATATAATAATGATTTTATATTTATTAATTATTATTCAGCTTTCTTTTATTTTATCCATCGAAAAGTGAAAACAATGTCCATGCGTATGTACGGCCTACAATCGCCATGAACAATGAAATTCATTCTTAAATATATATGTTTTAGGATTAATATAAATATATGTATTGAATATATATGATATTAGTAACATGAACAATGTTATATATATGATGTATCCAAAATAAAATTACAAGTACATGAACTATCGAATCCAAGCATATAAGAAAAACAAAGCTTCTATCACCCCAAACAATAAGAATAATAAAATATCATTAACAAAAGGGTGATAAAATGTTATCAATGGATCATATATGATATCATATAGATGAATATAGTTATTTTATGTATGTATAATAAACATAAATTTATTATAAAGTCGATTTTTGAACCTATGTTATGATTTATAGCTGAGGTAAGGGATTTCACCACAATTTCCACTCCATTGAGACATATTTCGTATTGTTTACCTATTTATTATTATGTGGTGTATATAATACCTCTTTTAGGAAATTAACATGAAAATATATTTATTCATGATGATTAAAGTTCATTTCAAGTTTACTCTCTGGAATAGTTTCTATATTTTCATCCAACTTTTCCTCTATTTAGAACATGAATCAAGAAATGAAATAATTAAAACAAACAATGATATTATTTGTATAGGTTTATTAGATATATTTTTTTACAACAATAATATTTAATATAAAAAACAAAATTTTTTAAAGTTCATAAATTATTTATCAGAATAAATTTTTTCCCATGTTTGACTTTTAAAAAACAGTTTGAAAGGGAGCATTTTATCATTTTCCAAACAAGGCACTTTGTGAATTTTATGTAAAATGTATGGGACATTTTTTAAAAATTTATAAATAATAAGAAGATATTTATTCTATACTGAATAATACTTTCATTGAAGATTCTTTTATAATATTAAAATTATATTTTTAAATAAAATGTTTTTCTTTTTCATTGTATGGTCTTTATTAAATAATTGATTTAAATAATGGAAATGTAATTTTACTCTAGAACGTTTTAATACTATTTTAATTTAATTTATAATTCTAAATGGAAAAACCTTTTACTTATTCTTCATTGGGTATATGTTGTCATGATAACATATATTAAATGATTCACTTACATATGATTATTGGATATTATATTTTTCTTAAATATTCATATTTTTTGTATGAAGGATATAATTATTTCATATAACATATAACATTTTTAAATATAGTGTTATACATTTAACGTTTTTTATTTACAATGTAATTATTGGTAAACTTTTTTAATTTTTTTAATAAAAGTATTTTTTGATATAGAATTTTGTTTATGAATTAAATTTATCATTCAATATGTGAGGAATGCATTGGACATGTAGTGATAGCTAGGGCCCGATATTATATAGACCCTCAATGTATTGAAAAGTATTATGAGACACATTAGTGGACCAAATTTAATTTGTCTTTACATAATAATTTAATCATTATTGTCACTAGGCCTCGATGATATAGATACAATGATATCTATGATCATGGAATCTGATATTAATCCTTTCCTTCATTGAGAAACCATTTATTATTATCATCCATGGAATTACTGTATTGAAATTATCCATGGATGCATTTTTTACTCAAGTTATTCATTAAATAGAAAGTTTTTTTCTATTATTTACCTTTAAATATTGATTAATATTTATTTACTAATGATATATTATGTTATATGTAACCCATTTTAAGTATCAAATATCACCTTTTATTTTTATTCATTTCCCCAGGATATGAACCAATATTTTATGAATTATATCTTATATGAAAGAAGTTTTTTATTTTATTTATTTAATAAATAAAATATAATGTGAGAATAATTTTTATATCTACTCAAAAATAATTGATAAACTGATAGATTCTAAATAGTGATATATCTTGTATATTTTATAATGTAATGAATTATACACCATCTATTGGTCCCTAGATTTGGGGTTGTTAGAGTTGGTATAAATGGATTCTTAATAGAAACATTTGTACTTATATTTTAAATAAACATAGGTTACATGGAAACTATGATTTTATCTTATATTTTTAAATATTTTTTATGACTAAGTGGATTTTATTTTATGGATCAATATTCATGATGATATTGCGATATCTTAGATTATTCAAAAATATAGTGATGACACAAAATAAAATAAAAATAATCAACAGTCATGGTCAATGTAGGGATTTCCCCACTAAGAAACCAAATAAATATTGAGTTTTATCCAAGTAGATCATGACCATATTAGGTATTATTCCCCATGTTATGTCTAATAACATTTTACTTATGGAGTAACAATATTTATTGTGACATGATGCGCCTATATTGGATCATTTAATGTGAAAAATGCCTCCATCTTTTTATAGAACCACTAATCTAATGGTATCTAAGAAATGGGTAAAGTTTATTGAAATGACATTTTTAACCCTGGGATATAAAGAAAAGGAAATTTTTATACTAGTATTGTATTCTCATAGAGGTAATGATGATCAATGGTGGTCCTTGATCAATAATACAAAAGACGGGGAAAATCATAATATATGAGGTAGAGATATTTTAAATTAATATTTATAGATAAATATTTCCCCCATAATAAATGATCATAAATGAAGATAGAGTTACTAAAATTAAGGGAAAATGATGAAGAAAGTGTTTCGGTGTAACACCTCCAAATTAAAATATAAGAACATTGTATTTGTTAGCATATGCGACATACAACACCGTGATTATAAGAAAACATAACACCCTAAGACATTATGGTATATTTGTTTTTAATTAAATTCAATAAATTCAATATATTGTATTATATAAAACCTTGAGTTATTATTTTATTACACACAAAACTGTATTTATCTTTTATTACATACAACACTCATTTTTTTTGCATTACAGGCAACATCGAGTTTAAAGAAAATGAAAAATATTATTGAAATATTATTATTTAATATAATAGTTATAATATAATTTTTAAATTGTTGGGTATAAATAGTAATAAGTATATTAAAAGTATTATGTTTATATTTTGACTATTAATAAAATAAGAATCATTTAGTAGAAAAATAAATACTTTAGGGAAAAATGGTATTTTTAGAAAAAAGACAGATTAATCATGCTTTGACATCATAATTAAAATTAAATTTTACAATCATTAAGAAATTTATAATAAAAATTAATTTAATTTTTTAAATTCCCATATAATAATTACAACATGGTAATTTTTTGGTACTATTAAGTGAAGTTTAATCTTTTAATGAATGGTGAAAAATAATAAATTTTAATTGAAAGCTGCCCTATCATTTAAATTATTTATAATGTTAAATTATATATTGAATCGGTTTAAAAGTAAAATTAGTAAAATTAAATATAAATTAATCTAATTTAGATTAATTTAATAATATTCATGTTGAATTTTGATATAAATAATTCGTAAACTTTTCAACATTTACACTTTAAAACCTCGCTTTCTCGTCATGCCTGCAAGACTAATTTTAAATTTAAATTTTAAAATTTTGGGAACTGAATATGAAAAAAATAATTCCAGATATTTAGTAATAATAATATAAATTTATAATAGGTTTATAATAATATTTTTCCTAAATGAATCATGAATGTTGGAAAAATTAATTTCCACTATTGAGGTAAATTTTGGTTTACTAGGGGATAAACTAAAAATATAAGGGAAAATGCCCAATAAACATGTTTAAAAACTATTTTCCATATATTTTTCTACCATCAAACCTCTATGGTTCTATAAGGTCCCATTTTTATCCATTTTTACATATGAAAAATGTGTGATCACTTAATTCTTTTCAAAAAAAACCAAGTGTGTCTTCTACCCCACTTATAAAAGGACATAACCTCACCTCTCTTATACACTCATTAAAACTATTTGGTTCATCCAATCACTAACCAAATCACATCAAAAATTACCCCTTATAATTATATAATACATAGTTTATTCTTAAATCCATCCTAGTAAGTCATTAGTTACAACATAAAGTGGATACCCAAAGAAGATGTAATGTTATTCAACTAGCGTCTTTATTTTATTTCTTAATCGACCATATTTAATAATTGTTATAAAATTATTATATAATAAACAAAATATATTCCATGTAATGGGAGGTTTTTCTAATAATGTAATGACCTAAAACTATCCCCACTTCCATCAAATTTGTTCTGAAATCATCATTTTTGTGTACAGTAGACTACGGCCTCACAAATTGATGTTATTCGTTCTTCCATTATTACCTTTCATGAATGGGTGTGACAATGGATATAAAGTATATATAATATATTTATAAAAAAATTATACAAATGGATTCATTTTATCATATATATAAATATATAATATACATTCTGTAGGGTACATGATAACATCACTCGAGTGTACGGTGGACAACCACCTCATGATGTGATGTGATTTTTCTTTCATTACAACATCACAAGGAATGTAATTTGTTTACATTTAATAAATATATATTATATTCATGAAATAATTATGATATTAATTATATATTTAATTTTTAAGAAAAATAATATTTCTCATTTTATTTTTCATCTTTATACTCACATAGAGGTGATAACATCATTCATGTACGTGTGGTCTATCACCTTCACGAAGCGATGTTACTATATTTTCATCACCACACCACATGGATGATATAAATAAGTGTATAATATCATATATATTATTTTATAATCATTATTTAATGATTACATATAACATTCCTTCTTTCCATAATTATCATTGGAAAATGAGGATGCTACTCATGTGTACGTACATCATACCATATCCATGATCAAAACATAATTCATTTTTCATAGCCATCTTTCATGATTTGTTTGAAATATTTAATTGATATAGAAATATGATAGTTATGTAATTATTATTATTCATTTTTCTATATAACTATATAATATTCCTAAGAACCATATTCTTCCAGATGAAACGTATATGAGAAAATAAGGTAATTAACAATAGAAACAATGAAAATTAGAAAATATTTTTAATAAACAGGTGATAAGATCATATAAAAGTATCATAAATGATATTATAAATATTAATACTGTCTCTATGTAATTTATTAAATTTTTTAAAACCTCAATATAGTAGATAAAATAATGTTTTATTCAAAGGAAGTGCGAGGTAAGGGATCTCTAAACTCAGTTTTTTTTCAATGGTACAAACATCTACTTCATTGATTATGTCATTCTAAGATTATGTGTATAATAAATTTTTATTTATTTTTTGTGTATATACACTTATTTTATGTGTATTTATATTTGAAACACATAATCTATTCATTTTATTTATTTTTACTTCAACTTTATGATCACTGTAAGTGTTTATTTTACAATCTCTATCTAATCGAGACTGTTTACCATAGAATTTGAATTGAAGGAAATTAGATAACCATTTCCTAATAAAGCCTTTAAATTTTATTATAAACTATTTATTCATGATATTTTCATGTAATAGTAAATAAAATCCACTCTTCGGTACTTAATCTAACTGAAAATCTGTTTAAAAACATTCTAGCTTCTTTTCTTTCTTCAGTTAGAAATTTGTTTTCTTCCAAAAATATGTTTTCTAAAAATATTATCAAAAATGTTTTAAAAATTTTAGAAATTATTTATTAAATAAAATTTGACCCATTTTTAATATGGAATTTCATTTCAAATTAATTTTATTTTGGAAACCACTCTAGCATGGATTTTACAGAAAATGTGAATTGAATCTTCATATCATTTTTTGAAATATTGACCTTCCTAACCTATTTATAGTGTAAAAGTAATCCTATTTTTAAATTCTACAGCTTGAAAAAAAAATCTCCTTTATGAAAATTTTTTCTTTGATGTTTAATTTTCCATTCTATGAGGATTTTTTAAATAAATTTCATCTCAAATAGTTATTTTCAAAGGAAAGGATGTCAAAAAATATTTTCAAAATTTAAAGGATATTTTCCTAAATAATGTTTTTAAAGATATGTTTATTTTATTTATATTAATAAATAACAAAAAATATTTATTATTACCCGAATGGGTATTTGTGGACAACATATTTATTCATCCTTTGGAAGGTTTATGATTATTTTAACCAATTATAGTATTGACATTCAATTCATTGTATGATTTTTGAACTCACTAAATTCACATTAAAATATTCACTTTCTTGTGATCATTTGATATAAAATTTCCCCTAAATCTCTACATTATTTATCACGGATATAGTAACATCCAAAATAAGTAATGACTAATAGATATTTTTATCTATGTCTATTAATTAATTAGATAGTGTTTTAGAGGATTAAAGGAGAATAAATCCAATCTTAAGCATGGAATACACTAATATTTTTAAAAGATTGTTTTACTGCCTTTTGATGGAAAACCATTTTTAAATATATATTTTGACAATTTTATAAGCCATGTTTTTCATAATAAACTTATTATTTGTTATTGGGACATCAAAATTTACTTTGTGTGAATTTTTGGTATTTTTCTGACAATGTTAATGTTTTAATGAATAGTGAAAAATACTGCATTTTACATCAAGATTTCTTTTTAATCTAATTTATTTATGTGATTATATTATATTTTTAATTGGTTTTAGAGTGAAATCAGAATATATTTTTACTATTTAATTCAATAGTGGTCATTGGAATTAATTTCACTTTGAAATTGGACTTAAACTAGTGTCAATATTTTGATACTTATGGTTTCAGAAAAACACGCTATTTGCTCTCACAGCGGGAATTAGTTATTAAATTAATTAATGAAACTTATAGGTTTTTAATTTTGTAAAATAGACATCATTTTTGAATTCGGAATATCAAATATATCTTAGGGTGAGGTTTTGGTATCTTTCTGAAAAACATCAATTTTTGATCAATAGTGAAACCACTAAGTGGTAGTTAAAGAAACTGATTTTTCGTTTAAATGAAATTTTTCCACTTCTGTGATATGATTTTCAAAAATCCAACATACATGATTGTCATTAAAAAGTAAAATGTGGTTCAATGAGATTAAAATAATTTTTTGGTGAATAGTAACTTTTAAGTTTTTAATCGCGATTAGTGGTAATTAGTGTAGTTTAAGGTAAAAATAATGTTTTAATAATATGAAATGACATAGACACATGTCCTACCCTTATTGGATGTGTCATGGACGACCAAGAAAATCCCTGGGTCAACTTGGGGACCCCATGGAGCCACATTGGTTGCAAAATGACATAAATAACTTTTTATTTAATGTAAAAGTAAAAATGACACAAACATGAGTTGTTTTACTAAAACAATTTTACATGGGGTTATACAAGTCAGATTTTTGATGATAAATATTCATTAGAAATATAAAAATATTTACTGCATCATGATATTTTTTTTATAATTTTTTGACATTAAATAAATTATATTATTTATGACATCATGATGATGCAGCGATTACCTCATTAATAAAGGATTTAAATAAAATGAAATGATAATATAAAATCTATGACTTACACATGTCCAAAACCTATTGGATGTGTGTATTTCGAACCATTATCACCTTAACCTATAATTATATTAATTTGGGACTTTTTGAATCTGATACTCATTTTAAAATAAAGTAACATTTCTTTACATTCCAAGAGTGCCTCTCCTCTCCTCTTATAAAAGGCCCCCACATCTACCTCCTTACCCAAACTTCCAAAGACTTTGGATTGGACAACCCCTTCTCATTTTGTCTCTCCACTTCCCTCTCTTACTCCTTGAAGCCTCACTTTGGGCAGAAGTCTTCCCAAGGAAGCCTTTGAGCTCAAACCAAAGGGAGTTGCCCGATTTTAAGGTAATGTCGTCACTTGAGTCCTTTTGTTTTATTTTGCTTCTCCAACCCCATAAACTCTTTTTATTCATTTATTTTGTAACAAATACAGTATCTTAAATATACTTGGATGATTTTATAAGAAGGATTCGAGCTACACTTACACACACCTACATCTAATGGTTAAAGAACATACTGTTTCCATTGATGGCGAATTTCTGCCTCCCGAAACGATGATTGTTCAACATTCTTTTAACACATTAAAAGGTGACCATTAAGATGACACTATATTTATATATGATATATAATATTTTTATGTTTTCCTTAAGCTTATTTATTTTTATTTATGGGAATACCTTTATGGTTTCCGTTATGGGTAAATTCGATATCTTCATTTAAGGAAGTGCGGACTACCGCCCCCTCAAAGTGATTTGATTCATTAAATACCATATGTGGGACGTATAAAGGATGGAGTTGTGATATTATATATGATATTACACTGTATTTTATAATATACCTTTATATCATTATGATTCCATTCTATAGAATATGAAATAGAAATGAAAGTAGCGTTCATGCGTACGTACGGCTTACCGTCTCCATGAATGGTGCATTTCATTTCTTACCTCTAAATGATTATGTAATATTATAAATGCATGAATGTACTGGATATATATTACATATATGATATCTACATCATGAATACCATTCTGTATATAATGGATACATGAACAAATTGTAATTATAAAGGGATTATTTTTCACTCAAGTACCAATGATCATTAAAACGACCGTTATTAACTTAAATAATTACATAGTGTTCATGACATGGAAATAAGTGATATAAAAGGAATAATGAACTTGAAAAAGGTTCTTAAAAAAGTATAAATTAACTCATGTTTATTATTCAGGAGATTAAAGAACGACCGAGTCAAGTCGAACCCGAGGTATGGGACTTCGTCTCAATCTCCTTTCATTGAGTCATATTTTGTTTTATACACAACCTTCTTTTATACGGTGTATAAACTCCTTTGACTTTTACATTTATTCAAAAAGAATCTTTTTTATACGAAGCGTTCACTAAACGAAAAAAGGGAATGTTTTAGTCGTATGTATGCGGTGACAACGACTTCTCCGCCGCTGTGACCATTATTTGAGTTTCGGCTTCCTCTACAAGCCATACCTTTTTTTAAAGAAAAATAAATACCATGTTTTACTTTTCTTTTATTTTGGTATTGAAAATGGTTTTCATAATGTTTTTATATCAATGTGTTGTATTGATATCTTGTGATTGAAAGGTGGAAATGTTATGTTTCCCTTATGCATGTTTTATGTGATACGATTATGTTGAGTTTCTTGGGAATTATTATGAAGACGGGTGGTTCCATGATAAACTAAGGGCGGGTGAGCTCGATATAGCTCTCCAATGCATTGGGTAATGCGGAGGAGTGAAACGTTAAGGTTTCTCTGAAGAGATATAGGGAATATACTATGATGGGTATTCCAAACGTAACCAAGAGGGTTACTCCCTACGTAAGAATGTTATGAATGCCTCAAGTTACCTTTATGTCTTATGATTTCTATGATTTATTCATGATTTGATGAGGTATATTAAAGTGATTATGTTTTATGCGTATAGTATGATTTCATTCTTATGTATATATGTACCCATGTTTCCTTTCCATATATTTTTATATCCCTTACTGATCTTTTTATGCTCATCCCATGTTTTTTTTATATGTTTTTCACAGGTCAAGGGAAAGGTACATGATATGATGATAGTTTCAAGGAAGTGTCAAAAATGAATCCATGTTTTATTTTAAATATGTTCCATTGATGGGAAAAATGAATACTATCTTTATGTTACCACTTTGTTTAAATGTGGAATGTAATGATAGTTTTATGATCTAATTCTCTAAAACTCTAAACATGAAAAGATCCTCAATGTGTAATCTTGTAATAACTCAAGATTAAGTAAGGTTTAAGGCTGGGGCCTTATAGTTGGTATCATAGGTTGGTTTAGATAACTTTAGGAGTTATAATTCTATTGAATGATTATCCAAAAATATTTTTTTTGAAATGATATAGCATTTGAAGATTACCATGTTGCTTCATCTAAGACATGTTTGTTCAGAATGGTTTTCCGCAGAGGAAACAGGGAAGCAGTAATAGGAAGGCATACAAAAGGAAATAACCTACCGAATTAGCATCCCGAGATGGTTGGAATTGGAACTGAACAGTTTGTTGAAGTAATGGTGCAGTCTAATCAAGTGATAAATGATGGTGGTATCCATGTACGAGATCAGCCAGATCAACTGCAGAGGAACATGTCATTGGTGGAATATTTCATGAGGCAACATCCTCCATCATTCAGAGGATCATCTGACCCTGTGTTAGCTGAAGGGTGGATTAAAGAACTGGAGAAGATTTTCGATGTCATGGGGTGTTCAGAAAATCAAAAGGATAGTCTTACTATTTACCTTTTGGAGGGTGAGGCATATCAGTGTTGGTCTATGGTTAAAAATATCATGGACACCGATGAGATTGATTCTCTTGACTGGGATGAATTCAAAGGTATGTTTCATGAGAAGTATTTTCCTAAGGCTGTTCGAATTAGGATGGAAAACCAATTGTTGTAATTGAGGCAAGAGGAAGACTCAGTGGCTTCCTATGAATAAAGGTTCACTCGATTGGAAAGGTATGCTCCAAATTTTATCAGAGACCTTGATAGTAAAATCAATCGTTTTTACTCAGGATTAAAGCCAAAATATCGAAGGGTATTAGCTTCTCGTGAATTCTAAAGTTATGAAAAGCTTTTTCGATGTGCTGAGAAGGTGGAAATGGAGTTTGACGATTATCAAGTGTTCTATAACGACCAGCAGAAGAAGAGACCAAGGTGGCAGGAGAAAGGGAAGAATTCTTCAAAAAAGTCTGCTGGTAAGAAATCTATGTTTCCAGTTTGTGATAAATGTGGAAAAAGGCATGCTGGGGAATGTCTTCTGAATTCTGTAAAGTGCTACTGATGTGGTATGATGGGACATAAGGCTCGTGATTGCACTGAAAAAGATCAAGGTGAAGGTAAGACCAAATTTGATTTACAGTTAGTGAAATGATTTAAGTGCAATGAGATGGGTCACTATGCAAACGAGTGTCCGACAAAGAGCTTGAGTGATGGGAAGCAGTTAGACTACAAGCAGAAATGGGTGGTGAAATCCTTTGCATCTACTTCAGAAGATGTCGGGCCATCAAATGAAGTTGTATCAGGTACTTTGTTTGTTTTTCAGATTATGCTAGTGTGTTGTTTGATTCGGGGTCTACCCATTCTTTCATCTCTGAACCCTTTTCTAGTAAAATGGGAATACCATCTTAAGAAATGACTCATGAACTTTTGGTAAAACCACCTAGGGGAAATGTTGAGGCAAAAAGAATTTATAAGAATCTTCCTATCCTTATATGTGGAAAGAACCTAATTGCAAACCTTATTGTTCTACCTCTAGTAGAGTTTGATGTTATCCTGGGTATGGATTGGATCTCTATTTACCATGCTAAGATTGACTGTAGATTTAAAGATGTTTCTTTTCAGAAATACTTTCAGTTTGTGTACAAGAATGAACCCTTACTGTTGATAACATATCAAGAGGCCGAGAAACTTGTAATAGATGGAAATGAATGTTACCTTGCACACATCGTTGAAAATAAAGGACCTGTTCAGATTAATGATGTGCCAGTGGTAAATGAGTATCCTGATATTTTTCCTTATTATTTGCCTTGAATAATACCAGATCGAGAAGTTGAGTTTACTGTTGACTTTGTTCTTGATGTTAAGCCAATTTCAAAACCCCCTTATCGAATGGCTCAAATGGAACTTTTAGAGTTGAAGGAGCAATTGCAAGATTTATTAGAGAAAGGTTTCATTCGACCTAGCACATCACCGTGGGGTGATCCTGTTTTAGTTGTTAAAAAGAAAGATGGTTCAATGAAACTTTGCATTGATTATAGGGCCTTAAATAATATCACTACTAAGAACAAATATCCTTTTCCTCATATCGATGATTTTTTTGATCAGCTCCAGGGAGCTCAGTATTTTTCAAAGATTGACTTGAGATCGGGGTACCATCAGCTGAAGGTAAAGGAAGCAGATGTTCTGAAGACCGCGTTCCGTACAAGATATGGCCATTATGAATTTGTAGTAATGCCTTTTGGGATAACCAATGCACCTGATGTATTCATGGACTTAATGAATAGAATTTTCCATGAGTTCTTGGATAAGTTTTTGGTGGTTTTCATTGATGATATTTTGGTGTTTTCTAAAAGTAAAGAGGAGAAATCAATACATTTAAGGGTTGTCTTGCAAACCTTAAAAGAAAAGAGACTGTATGGAAAATTTAGCAAGTGTTAGTTTTGGTTTCAAAAAATTTCTTTCCTTGGTCACATTTTATCTAAAGATGGGATAACTGTTGATCCTGCAAAAACAAAGGTTGTTGAAGAATGGCCAAGACCCAAAAATGTAACAGAGATTCATAATTTCCTTGGTTTGGCAGGTTATTACCGAAGGCTTGTTAGAAATTTTTCACAGTTATCTAGTGCAATGACTAAGCTAACTCGGAAGGGTGTTAAGTTTATCTAGAAAAAATAATGTGATTATTGTTTTCAGGAATTGAAAAGAAAATTGGTGAATGCTCTAGTTTTGGAACTACCTTATAGGAATGGTGAGTTTGTTATATACAGTGATGCTTCATTGAAAGGACTTGGTTGTGTCCTAATTCAGAATGATCAGGTAATTGCTTATGCTTCACATCAGTTGAAAACTCATGAGGTAAATTACCATACACATGATTTGGAATTAGCTGCTGTTGTTTTTGCTTTAAAAATTTGGAGGCATCATTTGTATGGAGTAAAGTGTGAAATATATACTGATCACAAAAGTTTAATGTATATATTCACTCAGAAAGAGTTAAACATGAGACAGAGGAGATGGCTGGAATTAATCAAGGATTATGATTGTACAATTCATTTCCATCCAGGAAAAACAAATAAAGTGGCTGATGCTTTGAGTCGAAAAGGTAATGCTTCATTAGCAATGTTGTGTTTGGAACGTGATCCTTTGGTTAAGGATTTGATGAACTTTGGCATAGAAGTTGTTGGTGTAGGAAGTTATTCTATTTTTTTTCCGGTATCAGTGAGATCATCTCTATCAGATAGAATCAAAAAAGCACAGAAGCAAGACAGTGAGTTGCAGAAAAAGGTAGAGCTGGTTCACAAAGGTAAGTTGCCTGAATTCAACATTGATAATGATTGCGTTTTGAGATTTGGGAAGAGATTTTGTGTGCCTTGTGATTCACAGTTCAAGAGAGAGTTGTTATGTGAAGCTCATAGTTCTCTGTTTTAAGTTCATCCTGGCAGTACTAAGATGTACGGAGATCTGTGGGAGTATTACTGGTGGGATGGAATGAAAAGAGATATTTCGGATTTTAATGTGAAGTGTTTGACTTGTTAGTAGGTTAAAGCAGAGCGGCAGTTACCGAAAGGGATGATTCAGCCTTTACCAGTGCCAGAGTGGAAATGGGAGAATATATCCATGGACTTTGTTGTGGGATTACCGAAGACATCTCGAGGTAATAATGCAATCTGGGTTATTTTTGGTCGCTTTACTAAATCTTCTCATTTCCTTGCTATACGAGATACTTTCTCTCCAGATAAACTTTTTTGTTTGTATCTTAAAGAGATAGTCAGGTGACATGGAGTTTCTCTCTCCATTGTATCCGATCGTGATCCAAAGTTTACTTCTAACTTTTGGAAGGGCCTTTTAGATGTCATTGGGTACAAAATTAAATTTTAGTACAAAATTTCATCCTTAATCATATTGGCAGTCAGAACGAACAATTCAGACATTTGAGGATATGCTATGTTCTTTCTCTATAGATTATCAGGGAAGTTGGGACCAACATCTTTCTTTGGTTGAATTTTCATATAATAACAGTTTTCATTCCAGTATACAGATGGCACCATTTGAGTCGTTATATGGGAAGCGGTGTCGAACTCCAGCATTTTGGGATGAAGTGGGTGAAAGGAAGTTGATGGGACCATAATTGGAAGAAGAGATGGCAGAAAAAGTTCAGCTGATTTAGAAACACATGAGAACAACTCAGAGTAGGAAGAAGAGTTATGCGGACAACAGGAGGAAGGATCTCTCTTTTGAGGTAGGTGATCATGTTTTTCTCAAAGTATCACCATGGAAAAGTGTGATGCGATTTGGTAAGAAAGGAAAGCTGAGTCCAAGGTTCATTGGACCATATGAAATTCTTGGAGAGAGTTGGATCAGTTGCTTGCCGAGTGGCTTTACCTCCGGGTTTCTCTCAGGTACACAATGTTTTTCATGTTTCGATGTTGAGAAAGTATATACCAGATCCATCTCATTTTTGAGTCCAGAGGTAGTTCAGCTGGAAGAGAACCTATCTTATGAGGAACAACCGGTCCAGATTCTTGACCATAGGTAGAAAGTGTTACAGAATAAGGTGATTAATCAGGTAATGGTTTTGTGAAAAAACCACATAATGGAAGAGGAAAAATGGGAATCTGATAATGCAATGAGGGATAAGTACCCCCATTTATTCGATAAGTAAATAAATTGTGGGGTTGCAATTTTCTAAAGGGGGGAGGATGTAATATCCCAAGTAATTAATGAATAATAGATATTTTTATCTATGTCTATTAATTAATTAGATAGTGTTTTAGAGGCTTATGGAGAATAAATCCAATCTTAAGCATGGAATACACTAATATTTTTTAAAGATTGTTTTACGACCTTTTGATGGAAAACCATTTTTAAATCTATATTTTGACAATTTTATAAGATATGTTTTTCAAAATAAACTTATTATTTATGATTGGGACATCAAAATTTACTTTGTGTGAATTTTTGCTATTTTTTTGACAGTGTTAATTTTTTAATGAATAGTGAAAAATACTGCATTTTACATCAAAATTGCTTTTTAATCTAATTTATTTATATGATTAGATTATCTTTTGAATTGGTTTTAAAGTGAAATTGTAATATATTTTTACCATTTAATCCAATAGTGGTCATTGGAATTAATTTCACATTGAAATTGGACATAAACTAGTGTCAATCTTTTGATACTTATTGTTTCATAAAAACACGTTATTTGCTCTCACAGCGGAAATTAGTTATTAAATTAATTAATGAAAATTATATGTTTTGAATTTTGTAAAATAGACATCATTTTTGAATTCAGAATATCAAATATATCTTAGGGTGAAGTTTTGGTATCTTTTTGAAAAACTTCAATTTTTGATGAATAGTGAAACCACTAAGTGGTAGTTAAAGAAACTGATTTTTTGTTTAAATGAAACTTTTCCACTTCTGTGATTTGATTTTCAAAAATCCGACATACATGGTTATCATTAAGAATTAAAATGTGGTTCAATGAGATTAAAATAATTTTTTGGTGAATAGTAACTTTTAAGTTTTTAATCGCGATTAGTGGTAATTAGTGTAGTTTAAGGTAAAAATAATGTTTTAATAATATGAAATGACATAGACACATGTCCAACCCTTATTGTATGTGTCATGGCCGACCTAGAAAATCCATGGGTCAACTTGGGGACCCCATGGAGCCACTTTTGTTGCGAAATGACATAAATAACTTTTTATTTAATGTAAAAGTAAAAATGACACAAACATGAGTTGTTTTACTAAAACAATTTTTATATGGGGTTATACAAGTCAGATTTTTGACTATAAATATTAATTATAAATATAAAATGATTTACTACATCATGATATTTTTTTATAATTTTTAGACATTAAATAAATTAAATTATTTATGACATCATGATGATGCATTGATTACCTCATTAATAAAGGATTTAAATAAAATGAAATGATAATGTAAAATATTTGAACTACACATGTCCAAAACCTATTGGATGGGTGTATTTAGAACCCTTATCACCTTACCCTAGAATTATATCAATGTGGGACTTTTTGAATCTGAAAATCTTTTTAAAATAAAGTAACATTTCTCTACTTTCCAAGAGTGCCCCTCCTCTCCTCTTATAAAAGGCCCCCACCTCTACCTCCTTACCCACACTTCCAAAGCCTTTGGCTCGGCCAAGACCGGCTCATTTTGTCTCTAAAATTCCCTATATTACTCCTTGAAGCCTCACTTTGGGAAGAAGTCTTCACAAGGAAGCCTTTGAGCTCAAACAAAAGGGAGTTGCCCAATTTTAAGGTAATGTCTTCACTTGAGTCCTTTTGTTTTATTTTGTTTCTCTAACCCCCTAAACTATTTTTATTCATTTATTTTGTAACAAATCCAGTATCTTCAATATACTAGGATTTTGTTATAAGATGTATTCGAGATACACTTACACACACCTACATCTAATGGTTAAAGAACACACAGTTTCCGTGGATGGTGAATTTCTTCCTCTCGAAACGATGATTGTTCAACATTATTTTAACACCTTCAAAGGGGGCCATTAATATGAAACTATATTTATATATGATATATAATATGTTTATGTTTTTCTTAAGCTTCTGTATTTTTCTTTTTGGGCATACCTTTATGGTTTCCATTATGGGTAAACGCGATATCTTCATATAAGGAAGTGCGGACTACCGCCCCCTCAAAGTGATTTGATTCGTTAAATACCATATGTGGGACGTATAAAGGATGGAGTTATGATATTATAAATGATATTACAGTGGAAATATAATATACCTTTATATCATTATGATTCCATTCTATAAAATACGAAATAGAAATGAAAGTTGTGTTCATGTATACGTACGGCTTACCGTCTCCATGAACGGTGCATTTCATTTCTTACCTCTAAATGATTATGTAATATTATAAATGCATGAATGTACTGGATATATATGAAATATATGATATCTACATCATTAATACCATTCTGGATATAATGGATACATGAACAACTTTTAATTATAAAGGGCTTATTTTTTACTCAAGTACCAATGATCGTTAAAACGGCCGTTATTAACTTAAATAATTACATAGTGTTCATGACATGGAAATAAGTGATATAAAAGGAATAATGAACTTGAAAAAGGTTCTTAAACAATTATAAATTAACTCAAGTTTATTATTCAAGAGATTAAATAACGACCGAGTCAAGTCGGACCCGAGGTATGGGACTTCGTCTCAATCTTCTTTCATTGAGGCATATTTTGTTTTATACACAACCTTCTTTTATACGGTGTATAAACCCCTTTGACTTATACATTTATTCGAAAGGAATCTTTTTCATACAAAGCGTTTACTAAATGACAAAAGGGAATGTTTTTGTCATACGTATGTGGCGACAACGACTTCTCCGCCGCCGTGACCATTATTTGAGTTTCGGCTTCCTCTACAAGCCATACCTTTTTTTAAAGAAAAATAAATACCATGTTTTACTTTTATTTTATTTTGGTATTAAAAATGGTTTTCATAATGTTTTTATATCAATCTGTTTTATTGATATCTTGTGATTGAAAGGGTGAAATGTTATGTTTCCTTTATGCATGTTTTATTTGATACGATTATGTTGAGGTTCTTGGGCATTATTATGAATACGAGTGGTTCCGTGATAAACTAAGGGCGGGTGAGCCCGATATAGCTCTCCAATGCATTGGGTAACGCGAAGGAGTGAAACGTTACGGTTTCTCTGAAGAGATTTAGGAAATATACTATAATGGGTATTCCAAACGTAACCAAGAGGGTTACTCCCTACGTAAGAATGTTATGAATGCCTCAAGTTACCTTTATGTCTTATGATTTCTATGATTTATTCGTGATTTGATGAGGTATGTTAAAGTTCTTATGTTTAATGGGTAAAGTATGATTTCATTCTTATGTATATATGTACCCATGTTACCTTTCCATATATTTTTATATCCCTTACTGATATTTTTATGCTCATCGCAAGTTTTTTTGATATGTTTTTTACAGATCAAGGGAGAGGTACATGATATGATGATAGTGTCAAGGTAGTTTCAAGAAAGAATCCATGTTTTATTTTAAATATGTTCCATTGATGGGAAAAAATGAATACTATATTTAAGTAACCACTTTGTTTAAATGTGGAATGTAATGCATGTTTTATGATCTAATTCTCTAAAACTCTAAACCTCAAAAGATCCTCAATGTGTAATCTTATAATAACTCAAGATTAAGTAAGGTTTAAGGATGGGGCCTTATAGAAATTCTTCTTTCTTAAACTGTATCTCGTTTATACATGTGGTTAATTACATTGAAATTTATTTGATTGACTAGAGAAATATTTATCAATCAGTATCCCCTACTCAATATTGATATTTGATGTTAATTGGTATTGATTCCTGAATAAAATTTATTATTAAAAATATTAGAAATGTTTTGGACCTGTAATGATGGGTGGACTATGAAATTTTATTTCTTATAGATGCATCAATAGATATCATGAGACAAATCAGTTAATATAGTATTTAATATGTTTTTACCATTAGTTTAAACCATATTCTGATAGGTTATCATGGTAGAGGTATTTTGATGCCAATGATCATTGAATCTGATAATTAAGAATTTATTATAATATTAATTTAGAAATTAGTTTCTATGAGATTATCACAATTATATTATCTCTAGATTAATTTAATAATCATTTTATTGCTTAAATGGTATGTATTTTCAGTTATTTAAATTTCCAAATTGATTATGCCATATCCAGTTATTTAAATGAAAAGTGGGCTCATTTATTTACCTTTAAATGTTGATTATGATTACAAATTCATGATATGTAATGTTTTATTAAACCCTTACTGAGAATTTTATTTCACCCTTATTTTGTTTCCATTTTTAGGAGTCCATGAGGTTTACTATTTGTGGTAGGAAATGATATGCTTGAGGGAATAATGGTATTAGAGAAAATATTATGTTCTAATTTGTGCATTCAAATATAATTTAAGAACCAATTATGTATCCATTTTAATAATAATGATAAACTATTTGTTCCTTTGATATCCAATTCCTTATATCTTTTGAAAATGTAATAAATTAGGCACTGGTTTTGGGCTACGGGTGTTGTGGTTTTAATATTTGGTTTAATAGAATGTTTGGTAGAAACAATAGGAACTATAATTTTGACATCATAGATTATAGAACGTAACCCTATGATATAAATTGAGTATATTTCTAGAAGTACGTCTTATATTTTTGGTAAGTTAGATATTATATGTTTTCCTTGTAATACATTCTTGTCTGGATACTATAAGTGGATGTGGTTTTGGCATAGATGTACCTAGGGGTTTTTAACTTCTTAAAGGGTGTATTGGGCTTGACCCAATCATTAAAAAGTTCATGAAAATGGGGCCTACAGTTCACCTAGTTTAAAAATCCAAGGTGATATTCTTTGGATAAATAACATTTCTTTTACAGTCCATTATAAAGATTTTAAATAGATGATGAAAATGAATAACATAGGTTAAACCTAATGTTTCTTAGATTAAATAAAATGTTCCTTAAATTAATGGGATCTACATAATTTCATATAATCCAATGTTAATGATTTATCATCTATTTGATGGGATTGGATGAGTATTTCAACAGAAACTAGATTCTCCACAGAAGATATAGGAAACTATGTCAATCCATGTCCTAAGTTTCAATGGAATATACCCTAAAAATCAATGGAACATAGTCAAGCTTCTGCTACTACCATAGATGAAGTGGAATGATTATTTTAATTATATTTGGATTCAATTATTATTTCATTTGAGTATTTAATCAATGATATATTTTTTATAAGAGTTATCTAATATATAATTTTTCCATCATAGTATATTTTCTCTGAGTATTTGAATGCATTTTTTGAATGGTTGCAAAAACAATTCAGTGGCTAGTTGAAAGTATTGAAAAACACGTGATTGAGGACCCTTAATATGTTCTTGATGTTGAGATAATTATATTTCTATAAAGATATGATTAATATGTATAATGTAAATTGGATAGAATTGATACCTTTTACTTGATTAATTATTTTTTGATATAGTAGGTTATGCTTTCATTGATGGAGTTTACAACATTTTTGGATTTAGTTAATATGTTCAATAATTTGTGTGTTTTTAAAGGAATAAGGAAGCATGGATGTTTTCAATAATTTTTTATGGTAATTATTGTTATTACCATGTATGAAGAGAATACATGATTAAGGTATTCACATGTTTGGTATGAGAGGATTAATATCTACTTCATGTTTCTTGATAGATTAATGATAAGTTCATTTTAGAAATTTTGGGACCTTCCTTTTAATTTTTTGGATCATAATCTTTTGGAAGGGTCATAAGGTTACACATTTATGAAATGGTTTTAGATTAACTTTGGATGTAGAGATAAGTTTATTACGTCACCATATAGTGATTCATGCATATTATAAAACATCTTCTGACCATATTAGTTTTGGAAAAAAAATTGAGATAGAATGAAATACTTATCACTCTTTAAGGATATTATAATCCATTAAAATTGAAATTTAGTGCTTCAGGTATAAAAAATTCATTTTTAGATATTCATTTTTTGTATTAAGAAATAAATTTTAAATTTATCAATGAAAAACTAAAGGATGAAATTTTTATTATGAAATATAAATGTATCATGTAAGTATATTTTCCTATATTACTGGAGAGTAAAAGAATTCTTCAACATTATGAAAAAGGGATTTTGAAATAAAAAATTTATCCTAATACCTTCATAATAGATTAAGTAGATGGACTTTTAAATTATCACATATTTATGTTTTTGAGACCCTGAACATTCCATTAATCATTCACATTCTTATGATCAATTACCTCCCTAACTCTCTATAATTATTATTTTTTTCTATGTCCATATCTTATATTTCCATTAATGTTCTCCTATATGTAAACCTAGTTATGTGATATTACATATGACCTTATTAATTCATATTCTTTCTTAATAATAAGATATTTAATTAACTCTATAATGATTTGGTTTTTTCAAAAATGGTACTTCCAAATATTAAACCCTATATTTCAGAGATCATGTTTAAATTTCAACGATGCAATTTATTTAAGTGGGGAGGATATAACACCCTGAAATTATAAAATAAAGAAATCATAAGGAAAGTGTATGCGAGAAGCAACAACAAGTATATAAGAAAATATAACACACCATAACATTATGATATATTTATTTATAAATAAATTCAATCTCTCTAATAAATTGCATTACACACAACACATATTTGATCTTTCATTATAAGAAATGTTTAGATTGACTTTTGTGACATGCGACATTGAGTTTAAAAAAAATGTCAAATACTATTAAAATATTATTTTACAATATAATATTTATCAAAAATATATCATACTGGTGAGTATAAATAGTACTAAATAAATTATTAAAAATATGTTTATCTATTTATTAGTATTAAAACAAGAATCATTTAGAATAAAAGTAAATGTTTTTTGAAAAAACAATATTTTTTCTAAAAGATAGCTTAATCATGCTTTTCAAAAAAATTTATAATTAATATTTAAGAAATTTATAAAATTTATATTTCAACATTAACTTTATTTTCAAAATCATCATATCAAAATTATATTTGGTTTATTCTTTTTGGATTTTTCTAAGAAATACAATTTTTTGATGTAAAATTAAAATTACTAAATATTAATTAAAACTTACTTTAAAATTAAATTATTTATAATTTATACTTTTTTCTTTAATTATATTCAATGTAAAATAAGTTAAATTATATATCAATTAATAAAATTTATGTATTTTCAATAATTTTTATATTTAATTGACATAAATAACATTGTAAACTTTAGAACATCTCCACTTTAAAAACCAACTTTCTCATCACGTCTACGGGATTAATTTTAAATAAAATGTTATCCTTTTGTGAATTTAATTTGGAAAAATGGATTACATGTTTGAAATAAAAATAAATACAAATTTATAATATTATAAACTTGTTTTTTTCTAAAAATGATAGTGAATGTAGTTAAAATTAATTATCGTGGTTTACCTAAAAATGGGTTTACGTAGGGATAAACTAAAAAAATAGGTGTTAAAATGACCATTAAACTTTTCAAAGAACTATTTTCTAGAAATATTTATACAATAAAAAATATAAGACTTAATAATGAAGTATTTTTTACAATTTTTAACATATTAAAAATATTAGAGCATTCAATTCTTTTCAACAATACCAAGTGTGTCATATCCCCCAAATATAAATGACACCCTCTCTCCTCCCTTATTCATGCCATCACACCACTCTGGCTAGTCCAAGACTACTAAAGTAACTTCCCATAATCCATAATATAATCATAAAATAATTATTTTGTCTATAATTCTAACCAAGTAAAGAGTAAGAGCACATATAAAGGAGATACCGAAATAAGAGGTAATTTTCATTAACAAGTGTCTTTATTTTATTTTCCCTGCACCTCATTCAATAATTTTTATACCATGCTGATATAATTCCATAATTATATGACATATAATTGGATTTATTTTCATAATGAGATAATTACAATCAACTATCTTAACTTTAATTGAATGGATTACAAAATAATTGTTCGTGTGTAAGTTGGACCACTGCCTCACGAATCAATGTTATTCGTTCTTACATTACTACATTTAATAGTTGGGTATGATGGTGGATGTAAATTTTTATATTTTATTTATAGAATTATTATACCTTTTTAGTAATTATATCAATTTTCTAACTTTCCATTCAATAGGGGACACGATAACATCGCTCGTGTGTACAGTGGACAACCACCTTGCGAAGTGATGTGACTTGTCTTTCACTAACTCTTCACAAGGAATGTAATAAGGTTAAAGTTAATCAATATATGTGATATAAATGATATATTTATGATATTAATTACCTATTTATCATTATATAAAGATAATATATATCATTTTATTTCTCACATTTCCTCTTACTTAAATACGATAACATCATTCTTGTATATGTGGATCACCACCATCATGATGACATGTGACTCTCTTTTCATTGCCAAAATATATGGATAATATATATTAGTATATTATATCATATATATGATATTTTTATCATTCTGTAACTATTATATATTTCTTATCTTCATTCCATAATTTTAATAGGATAATTAAAGCATTATTCACGCGTACGTACAACGTACCATCTCCATGATCGTAATATATTTCATTTACCATAACCATGTTTCATGATTGGTTTTAAAAATATAATTTATGTAAAAAATATGATAATTATTTCATGATTATTATTATATATATTATATAGATATATATTATGTGCTGGAAGTAGGTCTTTTGTGGAGAAACACGGTTGATAAAATATAGAAATTAACACCAGAAATAATGAAAAAAATAAAAGATTGTTAATAAAATGGGGATAAGATTTTATAAAAGGATAATATATGATATTATAAATATTAATGTGGTTATGATGTAATTTATTAACACTTTATAAACAACTATACCTAAGGATAAATAATTTTCAATCAAAAGGAAGCATGAGGTCAGGGGTTTCCTAACTATGTTTTCATTCATTAGGATAAACATGTACATCATTGATTATTTCATTATAATATTATGGGTATAATGAATTATTATTACATTATATTGAAATTACACTTGTTTATTTTGATTCATTGTGTAAAAACAAAATTTATTCGTTTATTATCTCCCGGTTCAACATTATGATCAATGTAATGGTTTATTTCACAATCACATTCAAATCAAGACTGTTTACCCAACAATTTCAGTTGAAAGAAATTATTAGACCATTTCATAATAAAACCATTTAATTTTATTATAATCTGGTTTATGATGATATTTTAAAGTAATATTACCATTTTCACTCTTTTCTACTTAAATTAATCGATAAAAAAATTAATAATATTTAACATCATTTGTCTCTTACGTTAGAAATGTGTATTCTTTCAAAAACATGCTTTCAAAAGATGTTTTCCAAAAATGTTATTAAAATTTTAAAAAATAATTTATCAAACTTATTTTCAACCATTTTTCCCTTTAAAAAATATCTTCAAAGGTATATAATTTCATTTTCAAAATAATGATTATTTTTCTTTAACCGAAAATGTGAAAGGAATATTTTTATTGTTTTCTAAAAAATTCACTTTCCTAAATTTTTTATAGTGTAAAAGAAATGTTGTTTTTAATATCTATAACATGTAAAGATATACCCAAAATAATTAAAACCATTTATTTGTAACATTATTTTCATGTTTCAGATGATATTTTTAAACAAAATATTTTTAAAAAAATTATTTTAAAAGAAAATTATTTTCAAAATGAAAAGGATATTTTCCTCAATAATTTTTTTAAATATATTTTTATTTTATTTATATTAATTTATTATAAAAACCCTTTATTATTATTCTATGTTCTATATGTTGATACCATACTAATTTAACCTTTGGAAGTTTTACCATTATTTTGACCTAGTATAGTATTGAAATTCAATTCCTTATTTTATTTTTGAACACATTAACATCCCTGTGAAATATTCACATTACTATGATCATTAAACATTAAATTTCACATAAATATACATATTATTCATCATGGATATTATTATCTATTAAACCATATATCATTTCTAAATATGGTGTTTTACTTTGAAATATATTTTATATAATGGTGAAATATTGATAAATTTGTATCCTTTAATCAAGGACTATATTTGATGATAAATAATATTGATTCTTGAATTAAATTTATTTTCCCATATACGAGGAAATAATTAGATCAAGCGTTACTATTGGTACCCAACATTACATATCCATTTTATGCATGAGTAGGTCTCATAGGACAAATATGTTAAGCTATCATCAAAGAGGTTTTTACATGTTGTTTACTCCATCCAATGAAATGACATGATAATAGAGGTATCATGATACCTGAAATCATCGAATCCAATAATTAAAAATTTCCTAAATTATGAACATACTTATTTTTATCCATGATATTTTGTTAATTATAATATATTTAGATTCATTTCATTCCCAGTTTATTAATTAAATGACATGGGTTTTGAGATATTTACTGTTCGATATTGATAATGCCTTATCACGTTATAAAAATAGAAAGTTTGATATTTTATATAACATAGCATTTTGATAAGTATTATTTATTCACGAGAGCTTTCACTATATTTAACCCTTACTGAGAATTTGATCTCACCCATATTAGGTTTTATTTTATTAGGAATTCATGAAGTGTGATGTAACACCACAGGTAAATAAAGAATATAACATCTTTATATTTATCCATATTTGTGAATAAAATATTAATATTACTTTAAAGGGGATGCTATGCTCGATGGCGTACCCAATACGCAACAACGAGTTTCTTGGGAATCATACGTTGCACTCTAATAATAAAATAATATTATTTTAAATGGTAGTTAACGCCTAGCCGTTGTAATGGCGGGAATGAACAGAACTAACTAAAAAATGCTAATATATGTTTGACAAATATTCTTACTCTTTACAATATATTTTAGAGGATTAAAAATGAAAATGAATCCAATTTTTAAGCGTAAACATTCTAATATTCTTTAAAAGGTCGATTAACCGCCTTTTGATGGAGAAACCCTTTTAATTCCACTTTTTGAAAAAAAAAATTAAGCTCTATTTTTCAAAATAAACATATTATTTATGATTGGGACATTGAAATTTACCTTGGGTTAATTTTTGGTATTTTTCTGACAATCTTCATTTTTCAATGAATAGTGAAAAATACTGCATTTTACATCAAAACTGCTTTTTTATATAATTTAATTATATGGTTATGTTATCTTTTTAATTTGTTTTAAAGTGTAATTATAATATATTTTTACCATGTAGTTCAATTATTTTCATTGGGATTCATTTCACTTTTTAATTAGGTATAAACAAGTACCAAACTTTTCATAAATATTGTTTCAAAAAAACCCGCTATTTGTTTTGGCAACAGGACGTTTTTTTAAATTAATTATTGCAATTTATGTGTTTGAATTTGGTAAAATGAATTACATATTTGGAATAAGAAGGAATAAATTATGTAATTAAGACTCTTTTTTTTGACATTATAAATAGTAACGATGGTAATTATCTTTAATTATCTTGATTAATGAGAAATCAGGTTGTTAAAGAAAATAAGATAATATCAGAATAATAAAACATGACCACAAAATGTGTCCTAAGGCTACTGGTTGTCTCATTTCCGACCATGGGATTCCTTGTGCCGAACTTGGGGGCCCCATGGAATCACTTTTGTGAGAAAGTGATTTTTATCTTTTTATTTTTAAAGAATGTTAAGTGTAACAACGAATGTATCACCTAAGTAAAATATTTTTAATTTTGTCTACATAAATGATATTTAGGAATTTAAACATTAATTGAAAATCTAAAAATATTTCCTACATCATAGTATTTTTTTAAAATTTTTAGACATTAAATAAATTAAATTATTTATGACATCATGATGATGCAGCGATGACCTCATTATTTAACGATTTAAATAAAATGGAAAGATAATGTAAAATCTAAGACCTAAACATGTCCAAAACCTATTGGATGGGTAGATTTAGAACCCTTATCACATTATCCTCGAAACACATCAATGTGGGACCTTTAAAATCCGAAACGCATTTGGAAATAAAGTTAAATTTTATACCTTTCCAAGAGTGCCCCTCCTCTCCTCTTATAAAAGGACCCCACCTCTACCTCCTTCCCCACACTTCCAAAGCCTTTGGCTCGGCCAACCCCTTCCCATTTTGTCTCTCCACATCCCTCTCTAACTCCTTGAAGCCTCACATTTGGCAGAAGTCTTCCCATGGAAGCCTTTGAGCTCAAACCAAAGAGAGTTACCCGATTTTATGGTCATGTATTCACTTGTGTTATTTTGTTTTATTTTGCTTCTCCGGCCCCATAAACTCTTTTTATCCATTTGTTTTGTAACAACTCCAGTATCTTAAATATACTAGGATGTTGTTATAAGAAGCATTCGAGATACACTTACACACACCTACATCAAATGGTTAAAGAACATACTGTTTATGTGGATGGTGAATTTCTGCCTCACGAAACGATGATTGTTCAACCCTCATATAACACCTTAAAAGGCGGCCATTAAGATGTCAATATATTTATATATGATATATAATATTTTTATGTTTATGTATTTTTCTTTTTTGTCATTCCTTTATGGTTTCCATTGTGGGTAAACACGACAATTTCATTTTAGGAAGTGTGGACTACCACCCCCTCAAAGTGATTTGATTCGTTAATGCCATATGTGGGATGTATAAAGGATGGATTTAAAGTTATTATATATGATTTATGTTACATATAAATGATGAATATAATTCTGGAATTAAAAGATACATACCTCTCATTGGGTTTTAATTCCATTAATATGACATAGAAATGAAAGTAGCGTTCATGCGTATGTACGGCTTACCGTCTCCATGAACGGTGCATTTCATTTCTTACCTCTAAATGATTATTTAATATTATAAATACATGTATATTTTGGATATATATGATATATATTATATCCAAATAATGAATATAATTCCGGATATAATGAACATTTGACCACGCGAACAACATGTAATTGTAAGAAGTCCACTTTCGACTTAAGAAACAAATATCGACAAAACAAACATTATTAACTTAAATGATTACATAATGGCAATAAGAGATATAAAAGTAATAATGAACTATAAAAATGTTCTTAATAAAGTGGAAATTAACTCATGTTTATTATTCTGTACGTTAAAGAACGATCAAGTCAAGTCGGACCTGAGGTAAGGGATCTTACTCCTCTCTTTCTTTTTAAGTACACTCTTTTATATCATTCCTTTTAAGCTCATATTTCTTGTGATTGGGATGTTATTTTATATTACTCTTTCTGTAAACTTTTTGTTAATATGATGAGAGATACTATTTTATCTCATCCATCCATTTTTTGTAAGTTTCAAGTGGCAACGTTAGGCTGCCGAGTTTTCATAAGGAATTTTTCATCTCACTTTTATTCCCGTGAGATTTATACTACATTTGCCACAAATTCCATTGAGTGGTGTATTTACTTCCCATTATTTTCCTCATTGTGTAATATACTTTCATTTATGAGTATTTACATCAATGTTTTATTTTCCTTCTTTCGCGGGGTGTATGTTTCGAAAGATACCCATGTCAGTAAGGGAACCCTTCACCCTCCCCTTTTAAAAGACTTCTTTTGTTATGTCTTTTAATTCACATACTATTATGTTGGGATATGTTATTCTATATCCTTATTGATGTAAATTTTATGTCCAAGTGATAAGATACCCTTTTTATCTCTCATCAAGTCATTTTCTGAATTTCGAAGTGACGCCGTAAGGCTGTCAAATTTTACCAAGGGAACTTTTTAACCCAATTTCAATTTCTTTGGGTTCAACATGTAGTTATTGAATATGTCATCCTTTGAATATGTGTGAATGAAATTTTATTGTTTTACACTTAATATCCACTTATATTGGGTGTATTTATATTTTTCACACATAATTTTGAGATTGATTTATCCTTAATTTAAGGATACCTTCTTTATAAGGGATTTCATCGCATTTTACATTTCTATTGAGACTTAATTTTTGTTATGCATCAATTCACTCTTATATGGTGTATATACTATCCTTTGGAATATTATATCATGAATACATTTATTCTCATGATATTATAAAGTTCTGATTAAATGTTATTCCTCAATTATTGTATTCAGGTGTCTCTAATTTTGGTAAAACCCCTTTAACCAAAATATCGCTTTAAATGTTTTAATTATTTGTTATTATTAATATCCATGTTTTAAAAATTGTTTTATGGATTTATTTATATGGATATTAATGGTTTTAAATTTTAAAAGCTTCAAGGTGGTATGGGACACTTTGATTCAATAATCTCTTTATTAAATGTTTTAAATGGTTTTGGAAATGGTTTCTTTTTGAATGGATGCATTATTTCAATATACTAAAATGTTATATTGTGATTGAAATGTGGAAATGTTATGTTTCCTTTATGCATGTTTTATGTGATACGTTTATGTTATGTTTCTTTGGAATTGTTTTTAAAATGGGTGGTTCTGTGATAAACAAAGGGCGGGTGAGCCCGATATAGCTCTCCAATGCATTGGGTAACGCGGAGGAGTGAAATGCTAAGGTTTCTCCGAAGAGATTTAGGGAATATACTGTGGTGAGTATTCCAAATGTAACAAAGAGGGTTACTCCCTACGTAAGAATGTTATGAATGCCTCAAGTTACCTTTATGTCTTATGAATTCTATGATTTATTCATGATTTTATGAGGTATGTTAAAGTGATTATGTTTTATGGGTAAAGTATGATTTTATTCTTATGTATACATGTACTCATGTTTCCTTTCCATATTTTTATATCCCTTACTGAGCTTTTTAGGCTCATCCCATGTTTTTGAAATTTTTTTCACAGGTTAAGGGAAGGTTACATGATATTATTATAGTGTCAAGGATGTGTCAAAAAGGAATCCATGTTTTATTTTAAATATTTTTCCATTGATGGGGAAAATGAATACTAACTTTTATGTAACCACTTTGTTTAAATGTGGATAGTAATGCATGTTTTATGATCTAATTCTCTAAAACTCTAAACCTGAAAAGATCCTCAATGTGTAATCTTTTAGTAACTCAAGATTAAGTAAGGTTTAAGGCTGGGGTCTTATGGTTGGTATCAGTGGTCGGTTTAGATAACTTTAGAGGTTAGGGTATTATTTAAGCATAAGTGACATTACCATAATGGTTATGATTTTAGAAAGAGTCCTAGTTTTAGATAAGTTAAATGAGTAAGTATATCTTAGTGTTTATCTTCCTCATTAGTACATGATGGTTTTGTTGATATACTCACACAGACCTTTTTGGTTTTAGTAAATGGCTGGATCTACCAGGAACCAAAGTAACAGTGGATGTGAAGGAAACTGTGATAGTTTTTTGAGCAATCAACTGAATGATATGGGAGCTGCAATGAGAACTCTTGTGATTATCCTCAACCAACTATTTGGAGTCATGATTGACCACCTAAACCATGGATATTTCTCTAAGTCATCATATATGCGAGAAACAAATCCCTACGGAACTAAAGGTAATAATCATAAAGGTAAGTGTGTTCAAAAACATATGTGTCAAAAAAGTGGAAAGAAACACCTAGGAAAATGTTTCAAAGGGACAGAAATATGCTATAGATGTGGAAATGAAGGTCATAAAGAAACAACCTGCCATGGAAAAAGGAAGCATCCAGTTGACTCGAGGAAAGGGAAAGAAGTTCTTTCTGAGGGATCAGTTGAATGTTTTAAATGTGGTGTGCATGGTCATTATGCAAACACATGTCCTATGAAGAAGTTTCATGAATGGGATCACCAAGATCGTACAAATGTTCATTTACCAATACCTAATGCCATTCCGATTGAGGTTGAAGAAACTAAAAATGACCAATCAAAGGTATGGATTATTTCATAACTATTGTTTTCGTATTTTGGAATCTTAGGATATGATTCATGATTTTGTTTGTAGGAAAATATTATTTCAGAATAAGTTGGAAAGGAATGGTTAATGGGTCATGAATAATGTTGAATGAGTAAGATGTCAACATATAAGGGCTTCAAGAGTTATGGTGAAATTATTAAGAGTATTAAGTATCTTTTGATGATGCGGTTACATTGGAAGAAATTTCATGGTATGTGTAACCCTGATGTTTAATATATGAAAATTTTATTCAAGGAATAGTTATCTGTTCTTTTGTGGACATAGTTATAAAGAACCATTTAGTTTTATATGATCCTTACTTTTGAGGTAATTATGGGTTACTATATGTTGTGATGGATGTGAAAGGCTTGAGATAAAATTGAGGTTAAATTATGTTATGGTTATTTTTGATGATTTTATCTCTTTTTGGGGAATGATTTGAGAATTATATAGTTTTGGAAAAAGGACAACATGAAGACCGTGTGACAACCCATCGCATCGGAAAAAGCTGCGGGAATAGAACCCACAACCAAAGTGCAACTGGTATTTATCACCTACCACTGGACTACGTGAAGTTCCTGGTTAGTTTGACTGATTATTTTTAGTTAGATGATTTTATAAATTAAGAGTAAGTTGATTTTTGGTTATCTATGGATATTTATTAACCTATCATGGAGGATATGTGATTAGGATAATTACTTTTCAATACGATACATTAAGAGAAACTGATGTTTTTTGGAGATAAATGTTACGATTTAACATGGAATACTATGTGACTAAATACTTCAAATATTTGGGTTTCAATCTTAGTTTGTTTTACTTTGAAGAATTTTATGGACAAATTGATTATAGAATGGTCCTCGTTGATCATTGGGTTTTGTTGGATAAATTTTGGAGATTAAGAATAGATTTTCTTTTTATAAAGGGTTATCCTTTTCTGGATTATCTGATCTTGTACTAACCTTTTTTGTTTTTTTTTGGTTAAAGTCTAAAGACATGGGAAGTATATAGTTCTCTTTTGTGGATTAGGTGATTCTCTAGAAGTTGATTATAGTACTCTTAATGTGAACAAGTCTTCCTAAATACTCCTCTATTGGAGAAAATATGAGTTTGTGTAAGGAATCTAATAAAAGTTGAAAGTCTACATGATAAGTGATTATGTTTCATTATGAATATATTACTCAATAAAATTTAACTTTAAACAAAAATGTTTTCTATTAACTTTTCCTATAGGGGAATCGAATACCGTTTAACCCATCACAAGCTTGTGATTTTCTTATGGTTAACTTTCTCCTAAACATGTTTTCTATCACTCTCCATCAGAACATGACCCTTTTTTTCCTCCATGTCCATATATTCATACTTGGAATCATAGTATGGGTTAACTCGGGTGACCATTGTACTTATCATTCTTTATTTTAAAGTGATTGTTTTACTGACTCTTGTTCCGATGTGAGACTTTCAAGGATGTTTCCAAGCCCAATTTTAAAATGGCGAGGACGTAATTCCCAAAAGGGGGGAAGGATGTAACACCCCAGGTAAATAAAAAATATGACCTCTTTATATTTATCCATATTTGTGAATAAAATATTAATATTACTTTAAAGGGTATTCTATGCTCGATGGAGTACCCAATACGCAACAACGAGTTTCTTGGGAATCTTACGTTGCACTCTAATAATAAAATAATATTATTTTAAATGGTAGTTAACGCCTAGTCATTGTAATGGCGGGAATGAACAGAACTAACTAAAAAATGATTATATATGTTTTTCAAATATTTTTACACTTTACAATAAATGTTAGAGGATTGAAAATGCAAATGAATCCAGTTTTTAAGCGTAAACATTCTAATATTCTTTAAAAGGCCGATTAACCGCCTTTTGATGGAGAACCCCTTTTAAATCCACTTTTGACAATTTTATAAGCTCTATTTTTCAAAATAAACATATTATTTATGATTGGAACATTGAAATTTACCTTCGGTTAATTTTTGGTATTTTTTTGACAATGTTCATTTTTCAATGAATAGTTGAAAAATACTACATTTTACATCAAAACTGCTTTTTCATATAATTTAATTATATGGATATATTATATTTTTCTTTTTTTTTAAAGTTTAATTAGAATATATTTTTACCATTTAATTCAATGATGTTCATTGGGATTAATTTCACTTTGGAATTAAGCATAAACATGTACCAAACGTTTCATAAATATTGTTTCAAAAAAACATGCTATTTGTTTTGACAATGGGAAGTTTTTTTTAAATTAATTATTGCAATTTATGTGTTTGGAATTTGGTGAAATTAAATACATATTTGGAATAATAAGGTCCAAATTATGTAATTAAGCCTCTTTTGTTTTTGGACATTATGAATAGTAATGATGGTAATTATCTTTAATTATCTTGATTAATGAGTAATCGGGTAGTTAATGAAAATAAGATAATATCATAATAAAAACAATGACCACAAAATGTGTCCTGAGGCTACTGGTTGTCTCATAGAATACCAGTGGATGCCTTGTGCCAAACATGGGGGCCCCGTGGAATCACTTTTGTGAGAAAGTGACTTTTTATCTTTTTATTTTTAAAGAATCTTAAATGTAACAAGGAATGTATCACCTAAGTAAAATATTATTAATTTTGTCTACATAAATGATATTTTAGACTATAAATATTCATTGGAAATATAAAACGATTTCCTACATCATAGTATCTTTTTTATAACTTTTAGACATTAAATAAATTAAATTATTTATGACATCATGATGATGCAGTAATGACCTCATTATTTAATGATTAAAATAAAATGGAAAGATAATGTAAAATCTAAGACCTACAGATGTCCAAAACCTATTGGATGGGTGGATTTCAAACCCTTATCACCTTATCCTCGAAACACATCAATGTGGGACCATTAAAATCCGAAACTCATTTGAAAATAAAGTTACATTTTATACCTTTCCAAGAGTGCCCCTCCTCTCCTCTTATAAAAGGCCTCCACCTCTACTTCCTTACCCACACTTCCAAACCATTTGGCTCGGCCAAACCCGGCCCATTTTGTCTCTCCACATCCCTCTCTAACTCCTTGAATCCTCACTTTGGGCATAAGTCTTCCCAAGGAAGCCTTTGTGCTCAAACCAAAGGGAGTTACCCAATTTTAATGTAATGTATTCACTTGTGTTCTTTTGTTTTATTTTGCTTCTCCAACCCCCTAAATGCTTTTTATTCATTTATTTTGTAATAACACCAGTATCTTCAATATACTATGATGTTTTTATAAGAAGTATTTTAGCTACACTTACACACACCTACATCAAATGGTAAAAGAACATAATGTTTCTGTGGATGGCGAATTTCTGCCTCACGAAACGATGATTGTTCAACACTCATATAACACCTTAAAAGGTGTCCATTAAGATGTCACTATATTTATATATGATATATAATATTTTTAGGTTTCTGTAGTTTTCTTTTTTGGCATACCTTTATGGTTTCCATTGTGGGTAAACACGATAATTTCATTTTAGGAAGTGCGGACTATCGCCCCCTCAAAGTGATTTGATTCGTTAATTCCATATGTGGGATGTATAAAGTATGGATTTAAAGTTATTATATATGATTTATGTTACATATAAATGATGAATATAATTCTGGAATTAAAATATACATACCTCTCATTTTGTTTTAATTCCATTAATATGACATAGAAATGAAAGTAGCGTTCATGCGTACGTACAGCTTACCGTCTCCACGAATGGTGCATTTCATTTCTTACCTCTAAATGATTATGTAATATTATAAATACATGTATATTCTGGATATATATTATTTATATGATATCCAAATCATGAATATAATTCTGGATATAATTAACATTTGACCACACGAACAACATGTAATTGTAAGAAGTCCACTTTCGACTTAAGAACCAAATATCAACAAAACAAACATTATTAACTTAAATGATTACATAATGGAAATAAGTGATATAAAATGAATAATGAACTAGAAAAAGGTTATTAATAACGTGTAAATTAACTCATGTTTATTATTTAGGACGTTAAAGAATGATCGAGTCAAGTCGGACCCAAGGTAAGGGATCCTACTCCTCTCTTTCTTTTTAAGTACACTCTTTTATGTCATTCCTTTTAAGCTCATCTTTCTTGTGATTGGGATGTCATTTTATATTCCTATTGCTATAAACTTTATGTTAATATGATTAGAGACCCTATTTGATCTCATCAATCCATTTTTGTAAGTTTTAAGTAGCGCTGTTAGGCTGCCGAGTTTTCATAATGGATTTTTCATCTCACTTTTATTCCCATGAGATTTATGCTACACTTGCCACAAATTCCTTTGAGTGGTGTATGAACTGCCCATTATTTTACTCATTGTGTAATATAATTTCATTTATGGGTATTTACATCAATGTTGTATTGTACTTCTTTCACTGGGTGTATGTTTCGAAAGATACCCATGTCGGTAAGGGAACCTTCCACCCTCCTCTTTTAAAAGACTTCTTTTGTTATGTCTTTTAATTCACATACTATTATGTTGGGATATGTTCTTATATATCCTTATTGATGTAAATTTTATTTCCAAGTGATGAGATACCCTTTTTATCTCTCATTAACTCATTTTCTGAATTTTGAAGTGACGCCGTTAGTCTGTCAAATTTTACCAAGGGAACTTTTTAACACAATTTCAATTTCTTTGGGTTCAACATGTAGTTATTGAATATGTCATCCTTTGAATATGTGTGAATTACCTTTTATTGTTTTACACTTAATATCCACTTATATTGGGTGTATTTATATTTTTCACACATAATTTTGAGATTGATTTATCCTTAATTTAAGGATACCTTCTTTATAAGGGATTTCATCGCATTTTACATTTCTATTTAGACTTCATTTTTGTTATGAACCAATTCACTCTTATATGGTGTATATACTGTCCTTTGAAATATTATATCATGAATCCATTTATTCTCATGATATTATAAAGTTCTGATTAAATGTTATTCCTCAATTATTGTATTCAAGTGTCTCTATTTTTGGTAAAACCCCTTTAACCAAAATATTGCTTTAAATGTTTTAATTATTTTTTCTTATTAATATCCAGGTTTTCAAAATGGTTTTAAGGATTTATTTATATGTATATTAATGGTTTAAAATTTTATAAGATTCAAGGTGTTATGGGACACTTTGATTCAAAAATATCTTTATTAAATGTTTTAAATGGTTTTGATAATGGTTTCTTTTGGAATGAATTCATTATTTCAATATAATAAAATGTTATATTGTGAATGAAATGTGGAAATGTTATGTTTACATTATGCATGTTTTATGTGATACGTTTATGTTATGGTTCTTTGGAATTGTTATGAAAATGGGTGGTTCCGTGATAAACTAAGGGCGAGTGAGCCCGATATAGCTCTCCAATGCATTGGGTAACGCGAAGGAGTGAAACATTAAGGTTTCTCTGATGAGATTTGGGGAATATATTGTGGTGGTTATTCCAAACGTAACCAAGAGGGTTACTCCCTACGTAAGAATGTTATTAATGCCTCAAGTTACCCCTATGTCTTATGATTTCTATTATTTATTCATGATTTTATGAGTTATGTTAAAGTGCTTATGTTTTATGGGTAAAGTATGATTTCATTCTTATGTATACATGTACTCATGTTTCCTTTCCATATTTTTATATCCCTTACTGAGATTTTTATGCTCATCCCATGTTTTTGAAATGTTTTTCACAGGTCAAGGGAAGGGTACATGATATGATGACAGTGTCAAGGAAGTGTCAAGAAGGAATCCATGTTTTATTTTAAATATGTTTCCATTGATGGGAAAAATGAATACTATCTTTTATGTAACCACTTTGTTTAAATGTGTAATGTAATGAAAGTTTTATGATCTAATACTCTAAAACTCTAAACCTGAAAATATCCTCAATGTGTAATCTTGTAGTAACTCAAGATAAAGTAAGGTTTAAGGGTGGGGCCTAATATGTGCTATGTTTGATAAGTAAGGATATGCTAGAGGGAATAATTTATTCTAGAAAAAAATGTATTTGTGTATTAAAATTTAATATAAGACTAAAGTATATATATTTTACCAATAGTTCTAAACTATTTGATTTTATAGGGTGATAATTCTTATATCTTATTACCATGTAATGAAGTTGGAATCAACCTCATGACACTAAGGTCGGGTTCATTACATAAATAGTATGAGGCTACCTTTATAATACAATCTATGTATACAGTAGATTATATGTGTAATCTAGAGTGAAATATTGATCATTTCATTTAATTCCTTTTTCCAAACCTCCTAAGGGTGATGGTTTCCAAAACATTTTCATCATTTGAGGAAATAGTATTATATTCCATCATAATAGAGAAGAAATTTTTGAGATCCTATATCATTAAGGAAAATAAAGTGAAGAAGAGGTCAGATGAGAACCATGAAAATGGTAAAGCATCCGAGAAGAATATGTTAAAATATAAATTCCCCTTCATTTGAAAATTATGGGAAGAAACATCCATGAAAATCCTTGAAGTTAATAGGAGTACTTTTACAAGTGTCGAGATAAGGGTCATATGGAAAATGAATAAAAGGGGATGAAACAAATCAATGGTTTCTAGTTATTAAAATTTATTGAATACTGATATCATTAACACCAATTACCAAAGATTTATGGGAACATAAAATATAATAGATTAAGGCAATAAGGTTAAGAATATGCAGTCACTACAGCTGAGGTAGAAGTTCCAAGTAAAGTGGAGGTAGGTACTTTAATCATAAACTAAAATTTAACTAACACATTACCTAATTATAGATCATTTTACTCTTTTATATTTTTCATTTTTTCAATGAAAAACATATAATTACCTAGAACCTTATGGAGGGTGTTGTCAATCAAAACACATTGTGGACATCTCACTGCAAAAACCATGTGTTAGTCAATTCCCATTTTGAAACATAAATTTACTCTATTTGTAGACTTGATATTTATACATATGGTTTCTTTTGATGAAATACTTCAAATGTATTAGATTTTAAAATATGATGAAAAAATTTATTACAATGTTAAGTATGTTTTGATTCTTGATAAAAATATATAATTTCTTATCTTTATTAGGGAGACTTTATCACCTAAATCATGTCTATATCCCCCCAAAATGGATCTTCTTAATGAGATTATTGGAGAAGAAGAGAATAATAAACATATAGATGGAAAGGGAAATAATCAAATAGGTTTCATACCTATTGTATTGAAATATATTGATTAATTTCCTAAGGAATTATCTAAACATCCACCACAACATGAAGTATAGTTTTCCATTGATTTAATCCCTAATTCAAGATCTATATAAAAACCATATAAAATGTCTTCTTTAGAATTATTGGATTTAATTATACAAGAGGAGTTTTCTAGTAAGGAATTTATATGACCTTTTTTTTACCACGGGGATCCCGAAATCTTTTCATTAAGAATAAATATGGATTTGTGAGGATATAAATTGAGTATAGAAAAGTCAACAACATTAATATAAATAAAAAGTATCATATATCTCTTATTTATGAATTATTTGATCAACTTCATAGATCTTATTATATCTAAAATATTTAACTTCATTTTAGGTAACATTAATTGTGAGTAAATAACGAACATATTCTAAAAACAACATTTCAAAAAGGTATAGACTTTATGAGTTTAATGTAATTTGATTGGGTTTGAATAATGCACCATATATTTTCACGGATCTAATGATCATAGTATTCATGAAATATCATGATGATTTTTTGTGGTATTTATTAATGATATCTTTATATACACCAAAATTTATGAGGACCATGATAATTACTTGTGGATAATTCTTGACATTCTATAAAGAAATAATTTATATGCTAAATTTATAAAGTGTGAATTTTTACTACAGAATGTTTCTTTTTAGGGAAATAGTGTCTCCAATGATAGAATATTAGTCAACCATGTGAAGAAAAATCCCATAAAATAATAGCCTACAACAATTAACATAAGCGGGGTAGTTAGTTCCATTAGCTTAGTAGGTTACTATTGGTGGTTTGTTCAAAAAAAATTACTTGGATAACCCATTAACCAAGATGAATCATAAGGGGTTTTGTTTGTATGGAAAACAGAATGGGAAATTTTTTTGAATAATTGAAGAGGAGATTTATGAATGCTCTAATTTTGAATACAAGTTAAAGAAACAATTTGTTTTTGATATATAGTGATGCATTGTGGAAGGGACGTTGTTGTTTCCTTATATAGAATAGTAGTGTTATTTCATATGCATCAAGGTAGTTAAAGACTCATGAAAAAACTATTCAACCAATTATCTGGAATTATAACCCATAATATTTTCTCTAAAGACATAGATACACTATCTCTATAGTGAATGATTATAGATATATACATATCACACTAGTTTAAAATACATCTACTCCTAGAAAGAACTCGACATGTGGTAAAAAAGATAGATCAATCTATATAAATATTATGATTGATCAATAAAATAACATATAAGAATGTAAAGTGATGAATTTAATGTATTGATCAGAAAATATTTGGGAGTTATGACCAAAATGATGATTTATAGGGATCCTCTATTAATAAATTTAGTAAATATGTATCCATGAATTATTATGTTAGGGGAAACATCAGTCCTTTTTCAAATGATTTTCGAACCATGTTTATTGGAAAATATAAAAATTTCTCATCATAATAATTATAATATTCAAAGAAAAATTAATGTTATGAATGAATATAGATTGAAAAACTTTGTATATGAGGATAGTGTTCTAAAATTTGGAAAGAGTCTATTTATTTCATCTATACCTAAGGTAAAAATGTTATTATTATATGTTCTTAAAAGCTAAAATTTCGATATTCACCCATGAAGGACTAATATGTTAAGATATTTTAGAGAAATTTTTTTTTATAATATGATGTTTTAAATTATTAATTTTTTGTTAAGATGATCCATTTTTTAATCAGTGAAGTTTATGAGAGAATATCCAAAAGGTGTTTTGCAACCTACACCTAGTTTTATGTATAAATTGGATTCTAACACTATGTATTTTGTAACTTGATAATCCAAGACTCTAATAAATAATTATGTGATATTATTTATTATTTATCACCTTACCAAATCTACATATTTACTCACTATAGGAGAAGCTTATCATCAATAGTGCCTGGAATAAATCTATATTAGTGATGTTGTTAGAATTCATGGAACACCTATTTTAATTGAGTCTAATCATGATCAAATATTTACATAAAAATTTTAGAAAAGGATTCATAAGTTTCTTAATATCGAGCTTTATTTGATCACCCCTTATTATACTAAAACTATTGGGTAGTCCAATAGGATTATTCAAACATGGGAAGATATTTTTTGATCATTGTAACTTGACTTTCAAGGTGTGTGGGATCGTTATTTACCTTTGAAAGAGTTTTCCTATAATAATTGCTTCTCTTAAAGTATTCCAATAGAATTTTATGAATCATTTTATGGAAAGAAAGGTTATACTCCATCTTGTTGGGAAAAATATAGTGAAAAGAATCTTATAAGACTATAATTGTTGAAGAGGTAATAGAAAAGGTAAACACTATTCCAAAACATATTAAAGTGGCTTAAATAAGGTAAAATAGTTTTTTCGATAACCTAAGGAAAGATGTAGAGTTCCATATAGAAGATCATGAAGTTATATCTCTGGAAGGGTGTTATAATAATCCGTAAGAAGAAAAAAATGTGACCTAGGTACATGAGACCTTTTAAAATTATGGAAAGAATTTGAGTAGTGGATTATAGAATGTAAATTCCACCAAGCCTCTAAGAAGTAAATGATATTTTCAATATCTCATTCTTAAAGAATTACTTGACAAATCAATCACATGTGACCTCTTCCAAAGAAATTAAATTGGAACCTAAATTTTATTACAATGAAGGGACATTCTATATTCTATACACTATAGAACAAGTTTTGGGGGATCAGTTGACTCTATTAGTAAAGGTACATTAGTGAAATAAAAATATTGAAGAGTCTACATGGGAACCTGATTAAATGATTAATAATAACTACCTAAATTAATTAATGAGGTAAAATTATGGAAATTTTAAGGATGAAATATTTTGAACGGGGAAATAATTTAACACCCAATGATTTTATGGTATGTTACTTTTCATAATAATTTAATCTCCACATTATCTTTCATTACACACACCACCAACATTAAATGAATTGTAATCTATTATTAAAATTTTATTATAAGACTGTTAAAACCAAGATATCAAAATTGGATGGTATGAATAAGAATAACGAAATAATGGAATTCATATTATTTACATATCTATAAAATAAACTCCTTAGTTATATGTAAGAATAATACGATGGAAAAAAAATGTTTTTCAGAAAAAAAAATATTATGTGTCTACAATGGGTTTTTATTTTAATAGATTTAAATAGTAATTATTATTGAATGATTTTAATTCTATTTAAATATTAAAAATTTGATAAAAAAATAACAACCATCTAGAGTTTTTATAGTTAGATGATAATAATATAGCCACTTTTATTCTTCAAAACTATATTTAAAAAAATTATTTTCATTGTGTCTTAAGATATTATTTTATAATAAATACTTTCAATTTATAGAAATTTAATCTTGATAATTTTATTAATTATTTTTAATGGGTGTATTTAAATTTGGAAAATAATACCCTTTTATTTTGGCTCTATATTAATAGTAATTGTGTTAAAATCTATCATCTCAGTAAAGGATAAACCCGGTTAATCATAGAAAAAACCAAGTGACAAGGTCATAATATTTCATATTAATTATTATTTGATGAATTTAATTTAACCATTAACATCTTAGTCTCAAAATTTACAATTTTAATGGAATCATTTCCATGAAAATGAAAATTATAATAGTTAAATAAAGTAATGTTAAAAAAATTGGTCTCTTAGTCTTAAAAATCTATTATGTGTACAGTTAGGGAAAAAATAAATATACAAATGAAAAAATTTCTTTTTGGAGATTAATTAAATTATTTTCCTGATATAAATTAATTTAAAATTTTTATTAATTATATAATTACATTAAATTATTCTGTAACACTAATAAAATAATTATTTAATTTATAAAAAAATTAAATAAATGATTTTAAAAATACCAAAATTGAGGTAATTTAAATGATATAATGTGTCCCACGAATTGTATATATCTAGAATACATTTTGGGATATTTATAATGGATTATATTTGAATTCCACTTTTTACTTAGTGTATTTATATTCAAACTAAATGAATAGTGTTAAAAATGAAATAAATGATATTTTATCAAAATAATATTTTTTGAAATTATTTAAAATTCATAAAAAAAAATATCTTCATAAATTTTAATGGAACATGGATTAAAACCTTATAAATGGTCCATTTATGTGTCAATTTCCCATTTATATTAACATTATTACCCTTTGTGATTAAAATAGTGGTTACTGTGATTGAGGTAAATTATAATAAACCTAGGGGTTATTAAAATTATATGGATGAAAATGATTTCAAAAAGTATCTAAATTTTATTTTTTGATGTTATTTCAACAATATATAATTTTCATATTAATTCCTTACCATTTCGAATCATTTGGATCTATAATTGTGTTAATATATTTTAAATTTTTAAAGAAATTCCAATATTTCCCTTTCACCTAAATTATAAAAGTGGTGCCCCCTCTCTCACTTCATTAAATAACTATGAGACATGTAACTAGAATAAAACATTCAAATTTATCTTCTAAACATCATTATATAAGTTATAAAGGTTCTTTCAATTTCAAAATATTTATCCAATGTTCCTTAAAAAGAAATCTAAATGAAGTCTACAAAAAAGAGGTATTCATCTTTACTAAGTCAATAATATCTATTTCTTATTAAAATTACTCTTAAAGTGTTGTTCCCAACCTAGTATTATAAATATAGTATCCTAAATATACTGAGATGTCATTATAATTATTTTGAAACCATATTCTATCTCTTTTGCTTCTATTGAAAAGTAAAAAACATCGCTTGTTCGTATGTACAACTTACCATCTACAAACAGTGGTGTTATTCACTTTTCAACAACATTTCACATGGGTGGTTATAAACATATAAAACACTATTATTATGGTAAATAATATCATACATAACTTCTCAACTTTCAATCCAATGGATGATGATAATGTTGATTATGCATATTTGTGGACTACCACCTCCACGAAGCAATGTGGTCAGTTTTCATTTATGTTTTATATAGATAATAATAGTATAGATTTAATGAATATAAATGATAAATATGATATAATAATGATTCTATAAAGTATAATTATTATTCACCTTTCTTCTACTCCATCTATTGAATAGTGAAAACAACGTTCGTGTGTACATTCGACATATTGTCTCTATGAATGGTGTAATTAATTTTTATATCTCTATCTTTTGTGGATAAATCTATATATGTATTTATATTAAATATATGTGATACTTATAACATGAATAAAAAAATTTATATTGTTTTACCATAATAAAAGTATAATGATCGTAACTACTGAATAAAAATATACATTAAAAAATAATTTAATACCTGAAACAATTATAATAACAAAATATTGTTTACAAAAAGGTGATAAAATGGTATAAATGGAAAATCTATGAAATTATCGATATTAATATAGTTCTTTTATTTAATTATAATAAACTAAAATTTATTATAAATTGTGTTAGAGAATCTACATGACAAATTAGATCTTAGGTATGGGATTTTATCTCAATTTCCACTCCATTGAGAAGTATTTGTTATTATAAACTTATATATTTTTATGTGTTGTATGTAATATAACATTTAGATAATTAAAATGAATATATATTTATTAATTATTATTATAGTTCATTTCAATTTTTCTATCTTGAATATTTTTCCTATTTTCTTCTAACATTTCCTCTATTTGGAATATAAATTAAGCAAAGAAAGATTTATAAGACAAACATTCCTTATTTTTATCTTGATTGTTAATATTTTTCTTCCATATCAATATTTTCTCAAAAATGTCTTATAAATATTTATAAAACTTCTAGAGTTATTTATGAAAAGTTTTTTTACCCATGTCTATCTTTTTTAAAATGGTTTGAAATAAATATTTTTATCTTATCCCAAATAGGGTACATTATGGCATTTCTGAAAAATAAAAGTATGTATGGAATGTTTTATTAATATTTAATAAATGAAAGTATTTTTACACCATCATGAATAATATTTTATTTTAATATTTATTTACAATTTTATAGGGTTAGTTTTAATTAAAATGTTTTAATTTATAATTTCATAGTTTTTTTTAATAAGTGATTTCAAAAAATAGAAACGTTATTTTTCTCAAGAATGTATTAATGATAATTTAAGGGAAATTATATTCATAAATGAAAAAATCCCTTAACATATTCACTATAATAGATATTTTTTAATTATACCATCCTTTAAAACTTTTACTCACTTTGTGTCATTGGATATTATATTTTTTTTAAATATCGATATTATTTGTATTATTGATAAGATTATTTCCTAAACCATATACCATTTCAGCATATGGTTTTAAAATTTTAAATTATTTGATTTGATGGGTAATTATTGAAAAATATATATTCTTTATCCATTAGGGATATTTGTAGATAAGGCATACTATATATTAATTAAATCGGTCATTCTATATATGTGGAATGTATTGTACATGTAGTGACGGTTGGAGTTTGGAATTATATAGAACCTCAATGCATCAACATGTTTCATGAGACAAATCATGGGGAAATTAAATAAGGTTATACCCATAGTTTTAATCTATCTTAGAACAAGTCCTCAATGGTATAGATACCATAATTTCTGAGATCATGGTTTCCAATATTAATCATTTCCTTCATTGATAATTCAGTTATTATAAAAATTCATGAGATTACTATATTGAAATTATCTATGTATGAATCTTGTACTTAATTTTTTTTATAAAATGGAATTTTTCTCAGTTATTTACCTTTAAATATTGATTATTACTTATTTACTAATGATAGATTCCACAGTAATTATAACTTATAATGAGTTTTAACTTACCATTTTATTTGTATACCTTCCCCTAGAATATAATGAAGGATTTTATTAATAATTTCTATGTAATGGATAAGAACCCTCTCAATGAAATTTATAGTCTTATTTTTATATAGTATTGATCACATAAAATCAATTATATAAAACAATAAAAATTATAAATGCAGAATGAATGAAATAAGAAGTATTTCTAGAATTTATGGAACAAATAACGATGAAATAGTAACATGACCATTAGAATAGTAATATGACCCATATGAATAGTAAATCAGACTAATGAATAGTGACACCACCCATGAAATTATAAAAAAAAATTATGCACCTTATAAATGATTTTATCATATAATTATAACATAGTGTAAGTAAATGAATATTTTAAAAATGGTTCAATTATGTGTCTGTATTTTTGTATGTTATAAATATTTAATTACAATTTTATAATTAATAAATTTAATTAAAATAAAATTAATTTAATATGTATTCATAAATTAATGTTTTGTTTTTTTTATGATTATCATATATTTTTATGACACCTTAGTTAATTTTTGAAAGTATTATAAAATCAATTATAGATTTAAAAATTGAATTTTTTATAACATGATGGTTTTAATGATAAATTAAATTCCTCATATTTAGAAAATTATTTTCATAAAATGGATTTCATTCCAGAATTCTACATATTGAAAAAAATTTAGGTTGATTTTTTCGAATTATTCTAAAATACTTGAATTATGTGAATAGTAAAATACAATAATTTATAATAAATGATAAACATGATTTATTAATCCACAAGTGATGCTTGGATGATGTAATCATCCTTGGTTATAAATCACATGCACTTATTACTATATTTAGTCACATAAATCAACACTATTTCTTGTCATGATAAAAATGGTAAAATAATGTGAAATCACCCCTCCCCTCCACTATAAATCCAACCCGTCTCGACCACTTCTCCTCATACTGTTATGCCTTTAAGATTGTAAAATTTAAACCCAATCCTCTACCAAATTTTCTCCCCCACATCTTTTAGATCTGTGTCTTAACAAAATACCATAATCCAATCCCCTTAAAGTTGTTCTCAGGGAGGATTATTCAAGAGATAAAATCCTCATTCTTTTCAATATAATTTCATTTAAAGTTATATTATTTTTTTCTTCTCTCTTAAACTAATCTATAAAAGTGAACATGATAACATCAGTATCATATATATACTATAAAGATATCATTTAAATGGAATATACTTACTTAAAATCCTTTCTCTATCTCTTTATCTCTTTTATATTAAAAATGAAATCATTGTCTGTGAGGTGCTGATTTACAACTTTCATAGATGTTGTATTTTCGTTCTTCAATATCTCCATCATGTATGGCTATGAAACCTTTTTTTTTATAACCCAGACTATAATATATGTATTAAAACCTGATTAATGTTCTATTACAAGTATACAAAAATAATATTAAATCATATGACGACACTAGTTTGTAATGATCGAAAACCGATGAAAATAATCTAAATGATTGTCACTAATGTTTTATCTAATAAATAATCCTTATACCATATAAAAAATAAATTATATAACCATTTAATTTTATGGATTTTCATTAATAACATATAAATTCAATTCTGGTGAGTTATAATTATTCTACATGAACTTCCATACTCATATACAAGTATACCGATCGTGAAAATTATGGAAATGAACGCTCTCAAGAAATAAAAGTGTATATTATAACTCATAAAAAAGGACATAAATGAAGTTAATTAAATTATAATAAATCAAATAAATGAATATAATGTTATAAATTAATTAATTTGTGTATTTAATTTCATTATCTAGTATTTTAAGGTCATATACTGAAGATAGTCATACATAAGGTGATGGATTTCTTCCAGAACATCCATTTACATTTAGGATATGATTTAATACACTATACATAAATTTAACTCTTCATTGTTTTTATATTATTATTAAAAAAAATTATATATAGGTTAAAAATCATGTATCCATATCATTTCATCATTCTTCTATGGGATAGTAAAAAAATTTACAAGGTTCCCTTCTTATTTATTCTCAATACGCAAGCCCGGTTAAAGGGAACATCTCAATTTATTAACCATTTTAAAGTATCATAAATAATCTATTTTAAGACACCATTATATTTCTAAAATCACTAATTATTTATTAAAAACAATAGTTTTTTCACTTCTAGCTTTATACAAAAAATCTAGATAATAAAATGTTTTTTCTAAAGAACCCTTCTTTGCAAAGTAAAAAGGGGTATTTATCTCAATAATTATTTAATGAATTTATTATAGAATTTTCATCCATTTCAACACATAAATTTAATTTTATTCTCTATTGAGGTTTATCTATTAAATTTATCATCCACCACATTTTTAAAAATTATTTATTCTTAGTTTGACTCTGGATGTTGTATGTTGATATCATTCACCATACTACTCAAAATGGTTACTGTTTATATTTCCAAGACTGAGGAAAGTTATTTACAATTCATATTTATATATTGTTTATGTTTATCCCCATTCATATTTGGAATGAATTGGACTTTTTATGTTTTTTTATGGGCCCTTATAGACCCTCAGAGTATTGGAGGGTCTCTTGAGACCAATTAGACTGTGTTTTTACCCATTATGTATGGTGTCTTGGTCGAGGCCTTGATGGTATGTTTATGATGTTCGGCATTATGTATTACCTCTTTATAAAACTATAAATTTTTTGTCTTTGTGATTATTCAAATAGTATAATATCCATTTTTATATTTTATTATGGAATTATTTAATCAGATTTTAATTCCATCCACTTTATGGTAAAGATTTTGTTTTAATGGAATGTGTACTTTTAGTTATTTACCATGATTTATATTTATGATTCTATTATATTAGTCACCCTTACTGAGCATATGATCTCACCCATTTCGTATATTGTATTTTTTCCCTAGATGAGAAGATAAATATTATGAATTAATTTCAGAGATAATCTAGGAATTATGTATGTTTACAATTTAATATCTATATTGTTTTTCCCTTCAAATTTGAAATGTAATACTTATGTTTGTATCTAGTCTTCCAAAACAACTAAACTACTTGGTCCTTCGGGATACTACATAATTGTAATCATACCAATGTAACAAATTAAGGTACTGAATCCAAATTAATAGGGTTAATGTCATTATAGATTGTATTAAATGGAGTTTTGTAAAAAACATGGAAACTATATTTATAAAACATAGATTATGGAACATATCCCTAAGATATATTTTGAGGATAGAATGGATGAAAATCCTAAAATTTTGGTAAGGTAAATATTATGTGGATCATCCTTTAAATATATCCCTATCTAGATATTATAACTAGGCAAGGTTTTGGCACAGATACACCTAGGTGTACCAACTCTAACAAGGTGTCTTGGTCTTACTCGGGGTAACCTTGTACATGATAACGGGACTTTATTTATACCTATTTTGACACTCCTAGTGGATTTTTTTAGATAATTCACATTTTATTTATGAAAAATTATGAATTATTTAAAAGTACATATGTCCCCAAAGTACCCTTGTTTATGATAAATACATTTTCTATGAATAAAACATCAATTTATGTTAAGTGTTTTTCTAGTTTAAGATTATACATTATGATTCAGAACCAAATATAGTGTATGCCATCATTTAGAAATTGATACTAGTGGAAGTAATGGAATCCATATCAATGCCCCTATCCCATGTAGATATTTACATACTATGTAAGAAAATAACGTCGGTATTGGAGCTACAGCCAATGTTGAGCAACTTATAACTATACTGTAAAAAATAACTCAGGTTATAAATTATAACCTTAACTATACAGATCATCCTGATCCATAATTTGTAGGAGAAATTTTATACCTCTTTATGCAACAAAAACCTTTATCATTAAATAGAACTATAAACCCATAGGTATCTAAGGAGTGGATATATTCCTTAGAGAATATGTTTCTCGCTATACAAAGTTACGAAAGGGAGAAGGTTGTCATGATAGCTTATCAACTATTGATAGATGAATATCAATGGTGGTCACTGAATCAAAACAGAAAGGTGGATGATGAAATTTAAAATATAAAATGAAGGTATTTTAAAGAAATTTTCCTACAAAAATATTTTCCTCTCAAACAATTAGTTGATATTGAAATTCATTTAAATCTAAGAAAAAAGGAGGATGATATTGTTTCCATGTATAAACCCAATATAACAAGGTTATAAAGTCGTGTTGTGAACTACATAAGTAATCCAAGGAGAAATAATTCTTTATTATTTTATATTTTGAAACCATTCCTAAGGATGTCTTTGTCTCCCAATATTTCACATCGTAAGAAGATATAGTGTCATGTTCCATAAAGACAGAAAAGGAATTATCGATGTCATATGAATTCAAAGTAAGGTAAGAAAAGAATATGGACTATGAAAACTCTGGAAAATGAAATAAGAAAAAGTGGAATAAGGTTTGAGTTTATATTCCACCCTATAGTAATTGTGGGAAGAAATTCCCAGGTACCAGCCTGAAGACTATAGGTGATTGTTACAAGTGTAGAGAAAAAGGTCGCCAAGACCTTGATTCCAAGGGAAATAAAGAATCTAACAGCGTTCAATGATAAAATTTCCAAGATATGGGAAATTATGATATTGATTATCCTATGAGCTAAGGAAACATTACCTAAATAATTCCAGCAGAGGAAGGCCAAAATTATGTGGTCACAACTACTAAGATTGTAGTTCATAATGATATGGTGGTAGGTACTTTAATTGTTTCCTAAAACATATCCAATGCTTTATTTGATTTTGGATCATCTCATTATTTTATACCTTTCCATTTTTTCTAGAAAATAAGACATTTCCCTTTTGAATTAATAAATGATTTTATAGTCAAAACTCCTAAGGTAATTATCAGTATAACAAATATCTATCGATTTGTTCCTTTAATGACACATGAACTTGCTTTAGTTTCTAAACTTATCATCATAACCATGATTTATTTTGATATAATTATAAGTATGAATTGAATTTAAAATTATGATGTGAAAATCTATTTTAAGAAAAAGGAACATTCAATTTTTGAAAATGATATAGAGTCTCTTATATTTAGAGAAGAAACCTTTCTATTTTATTCTTATCTAGATCCACCCTTACTAGTTGTACTTAATACATTTATTACGGAGGAATATGCGGAAATATATATGGGTGAGTAAAGAAAAATTCAAGTTAATGATGTACCTATTATGTAAGAATACATTTACGTATTTCTAAATTATTTACCTAAACACCCTCCAATGTTTGAAATAGAAATTTATATTGATTTAATTCCTCATGCAAGGTATATATTAAATAGTCCTTAAAAAATGGACACATTCGAATTAATGGAGATGAAGAACAAACTAGAGGAGTTGAGTAGTAAGGGGTTTATTCAACGTAGTGTTTCTCTATGGGTATATCATGGTCTTTTTGATAAAAAAAAATATAGATCTAATAGAGTGTACATTGAAGATAGTGAGATCAATACTATTATGATAAAGAATAAGTATCCTCTATGTCACATTGTTGATTTATTTGATCAACATCAAGGATCAAAATATTTTCCAAATATTGATCTCCAATCTAGATATAATTAATTTTTTTTAAGGAAATATGATATTCCAAAGATAGTATTTTGAAGAAGTTATGGAAATTAATAGTTTATATTAATGCCATTTGGACTTAATAATGCACCATTTGTTTTCATAGATCTATTGAATAGTTTTTTCAATGAATATTTTTATGACTTTTTTAAGGTTTTTATTGATTATATCTTGGTATAATCCAAAATATATAAAGATCTGGAGATTTACAATCACATTGTTCTTAATAATCGTAGATGAAATTGGTTATATGGGAAGTTTAGCATGTGTGATTTCTAGCTTCAAAAGTTTTCTTTTCAATTCTATATTGACTCCAATGACAAAATCTTATTTTATCTTGGGATACTAAAGGCGGTTTAGGAATCACATACACCAATGAACATAACTGAGGGATGTATTTTATTAGTTTAGAAGGTTATTATTGGAATTTCATTCAGAACATCTCCTTATTAGCTAACACGTTAACCAAGCTTACTTATAAAGTGGTTAACTTTATATGTACAAAAATTGTGAATAATTTTTTTTTTTGAATTGAAGAGGATATTGATAAATACTCTAATCCTAAATATACCATCTAGAAATTTTGTGGTTTTGATCTATAGTGATGCATCAATGAAAGGACTTGGATGTGTCCTTATGTGGAATTAAAGAGTTATTCTCTATAAACTATGGTAGTTAAAAACTCAAGAACAGAACTATCCAGCTCATGATATAGAGTTTGAATCTTTAATATTTTCTCAGAAGATATAGAGTCAATATATCTATGGTGAAATATGTGAGATATATATTTATCAAAAGAGCTTAAAATATATCATCTCACAAAAATAACTCATCATGGAGAAAAGGTGATGGCTTAAGCTACTCAAGGATTTTGATTATTCAATAAACTACCACATTGGGAATGAAAATAAGGTAATATATTCTTTGTGTAGGAAGGATCGTGGAGATATGAACAAAATTTGGATTCAAAAAGATCATATGTACATGGATCTAGAAAATAGGGATATTGGAATTATCAAGAAAGGTGAAACTTCATTACTTTTTTAACTTGTTTTACAACCAAATTTATTGGAAAGAATTAAAATTTCTTAGTGTGATGATGAGAATAATTAAATGAAAAATAAACCTATGAATGATGTGGAGTTCCTCAACTTTATGTGATAGGGTGGAATTCTAAAATTTTGGAGGAAGTCATGTGTTCCCTATATTCCTGAGCTAAGGGTGTTACTAGATGATGCTCATAGTTCTAATTCCTCTATACACCCTGGTAGAAATACTATTTATAAGGAATTGAAGGAACATTTCTAGTTGGATAACATGAAGTAGGGAATTAATTATTATGTTTCAAGATGTCTATATTTTAAACAATTGAAGGTAGAAAGATAATATCCTATAAGATTCATGAAACCTTGGCCTAATCCTATATAGAAATGGGATGTAATAACTATGGATTTTTTAACTAGATTACCATAAACTTCAAGAAATAATTTTGAAATATTTTTTTAATATTGATCGACTTACCAAATTAGAACATTTCCTAATTATAAGGGAGGATTTCCCACTGGAACACCTTGAATTTTTCTATATTAATAAATATATAAGAATTCATGGAGCACCACTCTAAATTGTGTCTTATCATGATCCATGATTTAAATTTAAATTCATGAAATGTCTTTATAAATCATTGGATACAGACCTTCATTTGATTATTTTTTATCACCCTCAAACTGACAGGAAATACTATAGGAAATTCCAAACATTATAAGACATTTTGAGGTCTTTATCACTTTACTTTCAAGGTATGTGGGACTTGTATTTAACTTAGGTAGAGTTTTCCCATAATAATAGTTTCTATTTTAGTATTAAAATGTACTATATGAAGTATTGTATGGAAAGAGATGTCTGACACCAACTAGTTGTGATGTTGTAGCTTAAAGGAAGCTTGGGGTCCCCAAGCTTGTGGAGGAAAAAACTAAAATGGTAAAGACTATTCAACCCAATATAAAATAATCTCTATATTGGAAAGATATATATTCTAATAATAAAAGGATGTATATATAATTTCAAGTTGGAGATCATGTTTTTCTGAATTTATCTTTATGGACGGGTGTTATAATATTTTGGATGAAATGGAAATTGATCCCTAGGTATATTTTCCCTTTTAAAATTATAGAGATAATTAGAGTTTTGGATTATCATTTATAAATTCCACCTAGACTTTCTAAGGTGCACAATGTGTTCCACATCTACTTTTTAAAGAAGTACATGCCCGACTTAACACATGTACTCAATTTTCAAGGAATTGAATTAGAACATGACTTATCTTATTGTAAAGATCATATCTATATTCTAGACACTAAAGTGCAGGTTTTGAGGAATTAGATGACTCAGCTCGTAATGGTACATTGGAATAATAATAAAAGAGAAGAGGTGATGTGGGGGCCTGAAGAGTTTATGATGAAGAACTATACTAATCATTTTGTGGTGTGATAATCTAAAAATTTCAATGTTGAAATTTTTTAAAGGGGGGAGAATGTAACAACCCAACACTCTATAAATTAAATTTTCCTTCTTGAGTTTATATAGTATAGATCACATAAAATAACTTAATAAACATAATAAAAACATCATAAATGAATATTGAATGAAATAAGAGTTAATATTAGAAGTTAAGGAACTTATACCGATGAAATAATAACTTCACCATATGAATAGTAATTTAAACCTTATGAATAGTAAATCGGACCAATGAATAGTAACATCACAAATGAAATTGTAAAAAAAATTATCAACTTATAAATAAAAGTATGATATAATTATATCATTGTATATGTGAATGAAGATTACAAAAATTATTAAATTAAGTGTTGGTATATTTTTAAGTCATAAATATTTAATTACAATTTTATAATTAATTAAATTATTTAAAAGAAAATATATTTATAGAAAATTTATTCATAAATTCAAATTTTTTCATAGAATTTTAGGGTTAATTTTTAATACCATATTTAACTTTTGAATGTGTTATCAAATTTATTATAAATTTAAAATCTGTATTTTTTTAGCTAATGATGGTTTTTTTTAAAAATTAAATTTCTCATATTTTGAAAAATATTTCCATAAAATGGGGTTCTATTTTTAAATCTACAATTTTAAAAATGTATATTTTTAATTTTTGGGAATTTTTTAAAATACATCAATTTTGGTGAATAGTAAAATATGATAATTTATGATAAATTTTAAATATATGATTTATTGGGTCATAGATGATGTTTAGATGATGTAATAAACCTTGGTTCGAACTCACAAGCACTTATTACTCTATTTAGTCACAATAAAAAACATAATTTCTTATTTTGACCAAAAAAATAAGATAATGAAAAAAATAATGAGAAATCACTCGTGTCCTCCACTATAAATACCACCCATCACAACCACTTCTCCTCACACATAAAATCATTGAATTTTGTCAAATTTATACCCAATACTCTCCCCAATACTATACCCCATTTCAATTTCTTCATTAACTTAAAAAATAACAAAAATGATTTCCTTAAAGTGGTCTGTAAGGAGTAGTATTCAAGTGGTAACATCCTCTTTCTTTTCCTTTTAATTTATTTTATTGGTTTATTTATTTTATTATTCTATCCTTGCCTTCTCTATCCAAAAAAATAATGATAAATACATTATCATATATATACTAAAATTATAAATTTCTAATGGAATATCCTTTCATAAAATCCTTTCTCCCTCTCTTTTATTTTACAAATGAAATCATCGTCCATGAGGGGCTGATTTACTGCCTTCATGGACGACGGATTTTCATTCTTCAATTTCTCATTCATGTCTATTACCCAAAACATTTTTATGGTTAAAAATACTATAATATATTTATTATAACCTAATTAATTTTCTAGAACTAGTATATATACATATTATTAATTCATATGATGAAACTAGTTCGTAATGATCAAAAAATAGCCAAAATAATCTAAATGATTATCACTAATGTTTTAACTAATAACTCATCCTCATACAAAATAACCAAATGAATTATATAACCATTTAACAATTTTTATATTTATTAATATAATATTACTTAATTCTAGATAATTATACCCATTCTATATAAACATATATACTTATATACAAATATACAGATTGTGAAAACCAAGGAAACAAACTCTCCCGAGCAATAAAATTGTATCATATAACTCATCAAGAAGACATAAATGAACATAATAAAATTATAATAAATAAAATTCATTTATATAATGTTATTAATTAATTAATTAATTAATTTATCTTTATTATCTTGTATATTAAGTTCATGTGCATAACACAATCTGATATAAGGTAAGGGTTGTCTTCCCGAACCTCTATTTTCAATGGGGTTATGCTTTCATTCACTATATACCAATGTAATTCTTCATTATTTTTATATAATTATTATATATTATATATATGTTCCAAAATCATATATCCAGATCAATTCATAAATATTTTATGGGATAATAAATGATTTACAAGTTTCCCTTCTCATTTCATCCCAATATGCAAGCCCGGTTGAAGGGAACGTCTCAATTTCTTACCCATTTTCAATTACTATCCATTGTATGTTTTAAGACACCATTATTTTTCTAAAAGAACTAATTTTTATATGGAAAAACTATGTTTTTTCATTTCTGGTTTTATACCAACAATCATGACAAATACTAATGATTTTTCCAAAAGAACCCTTCATTGGAATATAAAAAATTGTATTTCTATCAAGAATTCCTTGATGATTTTACTTGAATATTTTAATACATTTTAAAACATATTTTTAATTTTATTCTATATTTATTTTTATCTATTATTTTTATCATCCATCATATTTTTTTTCAATGGTTTATGATCTATTTGATTGTGGATGTGCTATCTTGATACCATTCTCCACACTACTCATAATGGTTAGTGATTATGTTTACAGGATTGGGGAAAGTGGTTGAAATTTCACATTTATATGTTGAATATGTTTATCTTCATTCATATGAGGAATTAATTGAACTTATTAAGTGATTTTTGATTCCTAATATATTCCCTTGATGCATCGGTAGGTCTCTTTAGACAAACTAGATGGGTTTTTTACCCATTATGTATGGTGTCTTGCCTGAGGCCATGATGGTTTGTTTTTTATGTCCAATGTTGTGAATTACCTCTTTATGAAACAATTAATTGATTTTAGATATGATTATTCAACTTTTATAATATCCATGTTTATGTATTATTATAGAATTATTTTGTTAACTATTAATTCCTTCCATTTTATGCTATAGATTATGTTTCGATAGAATGTGTACTTTTAGTTATTCATCATGATTTATATTTATTCTTCCACTGTATTACGTACACTTACTGAAAATATAAGATCATCCTTTTCTTATGTTTTTTTTTGTGATGAAAAGATGAATATTATGAAGGACTTGCATGAATAATCTAGGAGTTATGGATGTTTCCAATGAAATCTCTATAGAGATTTCTCTTTCCAAGATGTAATGTAAAAATCTTGTTTTATTTGGTTTATCAAAACTACTAAACTATTCAGTCCTTCAGGTTAATAATTCTTTATAATCATACCAATTTAATAAATTATGGCACCAGATCTGGGCTACTAGGTTTGAGGTCATTTCAATCAAGGATGAAATAATTTTTTTATGTAATGAGTTTTATAATTTCAATATAATATGTAAATCATGTATATATATAGTTTACCCAAACTTATAAACTGGTTGATCATGCATGATGAGATATCTTTTATATATTCCACTGTAATAAATTATATACCATCAATGGGTTTTTGTAGTTTGGGTTGTTACAACTCTAAAGGTAATAATATTTTCAAGAGGCTAAGGTGAGTATGTTTGGACTTAAATAAGTTCAAAGGGTAACGAATAAAATTATTTATAAGTAAAAATGAATATTTAATGTCACTTAACATCCTATTATATTTTTTTTGAATTTTGATAAAGATAAATGTAAAGAGTTACACTTAGTGACCCTAAATAAGTGACTTTTAATTTATGTCATAAAGAAGTTTAATATGTGATGGTAAAATAAAAATGTAAATAGGTAAATTAGTTATTTAATGATATGAAAGAATTTTTTTGATGGAATATATCCAATAATTATGATTTTATTGGAAATAAAAAGAGTTTTATGTAGATAATATAAGATATTAACATTTTAACATTCTATTTTATGAATTAAATGAGTTTGGATAATATATTTAAAGAGTTAAACATTTGGGATGTTATTCCTAATACTATCTATTATTAAAAAATTATTTCTTCATTAAAATTACTCTCTAAAATATTTTTGTTCGAGTTTTTTATCATATTTTCATATAGATATGTTGTAAGAATTACATAGAGATGTAATAAGTTTAGTGATACCAAAAAAAGATGAACATAAGGAATCTTTGGTGGTTTATCATATGTAATATGATTAGATGAGTGCATGTATATAGATTTTTTAGTATTATTATAACGACTCGAGCTTAAAATATATAGATATTACATAATTTTATATAAATACTCATCATATTAAATAAAAGCATGTTCCAGTACTATATTAGTTTAGTGTCTTTAGAATCATGGAAAACAATCTGCTGATCTAGTGAATGATCTTCAATGTTTTCCAAAATATTATTCTCATTTATAACTCCTTCTTAAAACATTTATTCATAACCAATGGAAAATAATCATAATAAAGGGTGATGAAATATTCTCATTAATGGTAAGTAAAAGAGGTAAGTAATCATAACATGAAGATAATGATATGAAAACATGGGCATAACATTTGAAAACCATACCATTTATATCAAATATCATTATCATGAGTCATGGCTTAAAGATTGGTTGTTCATAATACATTATTCATAAGGTAATCAAGGGAAAAGATACATAAGAACACAGGACATAGCATGGGTGGTTTACATATAAGCATAGAAAATATCTTATTCTGGCAACCCACAAAGACATTCACTGCATGTTAGGATTGTGAAAACCACCTGTGTGCCTTATTTGGGATTGGGATTACCACCTATGTACACTAATTTTTGGGATTTAAATGAACACTTTTGTACCCTCATCTATGGTCCTAGGATAAACACCCATGTACAAACATTTTTTGTCATGGGATAAACACTCATATACACTATAGGATTATATAGAATGTATCATTTCCAAATTCATTAGAGGGAAATATAGTTCCCCTTAATCTCATAATGAAAAGAATATTTATGGGTGAAAAAATTTCATAAACATTCATCATATCATAACTTGTGAAATGAAATGGGTATCATAAGTATTTTATTGTCACAAAACCTGTGGAAAAGAGATGGGTTGCAGAGTCATTTCACCATATCATAACTCATGAAAAGATATGTGTTTTATAATCATTTTACTATGGTATAACCCATCAATGAGAAATGAATTTCATAAACATTACTCTATCAAAAAACAAACCATTCATATAATGAATATGATGTGTATTATTGGATCATATCCACAGTAAGGTATAGTTAACACAAAAAGATGTCATCTTAGATTGAAATTAATTTTTAAATATCATTTAAATAATTTTTTAATGAAAATATATTTCCAAATTTGAAAATATCTTTAAAAATGTAACATTATAAAATATATTTTCCTTTGAAAAAAACATGAAATATTATAAAGGAAACTTTGGAAATCAATTAAAAAAATTAGTCATAAAATAGTTATGATATTATTTTCTTTTAAAAATCATTTAATATAAAAATATATCCAAAATATTTAAGAAATCATTATTCTTTTTAAAATATTCTTTAAAATATATAATGTAAACATATAAAAATTTAGTGGTGATGACAATAGATAATTTTTTATGTAACCTATATATAAACAAATATTCTTTATATATTGTCAGTATAATTCAAAATATACTTTAACAAAAAAATGAAGCATTGCATTTAAGAAAATTTTATTAAAAGGTAAAATATGTTTAATTTCTTTTCCAAAATCGTATGTTAGTTTTTTAAATCCTTGGTAGAAAACATGGTGTTGGGAAAAATGATTTCAATTGAAATTCATTACTAGAATGGCTAGGGAACAGACCGATTTATTAAAATATAAACAAATAAAATCCATTTTTGTTGGGAGGGAACCCATTAAATTATAGAGAAACCCAAACCAAAAATCAAATAAAACTAAAAATAGATTAACATGTCCCAATGGCCTAGTACCTAAAGGACAAAACAAAAATCCAAATGAACCAATTTCTAGGGATGGAAACCTGAGAAAAAAAGGAACAAAATAAAATGCCACTACACATCATAGGACATGCCACTATCCAAGATAGAACCATTATAAACATTCATTGAAAGAAACGACCTACATGATCTTCTGACTCTACTACCGCATGATACACTATAAATTTCTCCTTCATCACCTGATAAAGAAAACTCTCCCTCTAACACTGATGAAAATCCAAAAGGATCCCACCAATCCATCAAGTCATTCTACCACACATCTGCCCTCCAAAAATACCAGCAACCAAATCTGGACAGGCCATATTTGGAGAGACCACGCCCATAGAGATCGAAGAATGGCCAAAGACGAAGTTCTAATCCTCCATCATCGGCACCAAGACCAGATACAAGGATATTGTTGAGATTTTGCGCCTCACCGCTGATGCCATATATAGACTACCTCCACCACTCAAAGCCTAGTAACAAGATATAGATAGACCAGATCTAGAGAGAATAATGACAACCAACTAAGGGGGAAATTATCTCGTGCACCATCATCGATGGTTGACGCCAGATTTGAATCACTGAGATAAGTGGGGTGAATATTACAGTAATGGAGATAAAGGATATTAGAGGATAAATCCATGTATAATAACCAAGATTGATCTCAAGAGAAAATATAATGAGAGAGATATCAATTGAAATTCAATATTTTTCATTGTTCATAAAAAAAATCTTTTCTAAAAAATAAAAAAAATCCTACAATAATATAATTAAGAAGTTTTTCCTTAAAATAATAAATTTTATTTTTTATAATATAATTTATAAAAGTGTCAAAAAATATCTGTATAATAAGTGCACCTTTCCAATCAAGTAAACCAAGTTTTAGAAAAATACTTATTTTTATGCATAAAATTGGATTTATTTTTTTCTATAGAATATAAATAATATATAATGAATGTTTAATATTTTATTGAATATATAATAAATTCATTTCATTAAAATAAATCACAAAATTTTTTTGTTTAATTAATTGAGATAAATCATATTTTTACATCGAAAAATATTTTTCCAAAAATAGAATTTCATTAATTTCAAATAGTTCATACTTTCATTTGTAATTAATTAGTTTATGAAGAATTCAGTTTATAAAAATTCATGAGATATATTTTAATAATTTATTTAATGCTTCTATTACCATCTATTCCAATAGCAAGGTGATAAATATAATAATATTTTAAAAAAAATTCCTGTTTTTTCTAAAATAAGTGTTGTGTGTAATGAAATATAATGTTAGTGTTATGTGTAGTGAAAAATAATAAATAGATTAAATTAAATCTTTTTTTACAAAATAGTATTGTTCTACAATCTACACCCCTTAAAATGAATTTATCCCTCTAAATTCATATCTATCATTAAATGTTTAATAAATGACAGTTTTTTCATAGAAACCCACATCATAGAAAGGGTTAATAAAACATCATCTTGAAAACAGAAAGCGATGTGAGAAAGTAATATAGAATAAAAAATAAAAATTTTATAAAAATTAGAACATATGTGATAAGTGTAAATGGGCATTGAAGAGAAAACTAACACCTAATTACTGATAGAGCATGGTCGAGAACATGGTTCTAATGATATTAGTAATCCCAAATTCATAAGCCAAAGAGGCAAGAAAAAAGTCATTGATATCACAAAAATGATGATAATAGGGAAAACAATTATTTCAAAACCCTTTTACTCAAGTGTATGAATTTTCATGGGAATATATACTTACATGATTTCATTCTATTTCATAAGAACAATACCACCCTATGCTCATGCCTTGATCAATTTCCACATCATCCCTTACATCATGAAATGTATTTGAATTTGTTACACATAAAGTACTAACAAATCATGATACCCTTATATAGAATGATAAGTAATCCCTATTATATGTAGCTGTCATTATAACAAAATAGTTATCACAAGTTATGCATAAATAAAAATATATTGAAATAATATATTAATTTATAAAACCTCATCGAATGTTGAAATTGAACCCTTAATAAATGGTTAAACATATAACCCTTCTAGAATTAAGAATTTATAAATAAGGTCAATTAATTTCTCAAACACAACAAAACATTACTTCTAAAAATATCATTAAGAAACGCATAATAGTCGCATTGCAAATATGTTGATTTAAGGGTCATATATTCTACTAAATCTTGTTAATAAAAAAAACATAAATGTAACATAAAATATACCTAATCTTGATAATATATCATCATGTTAAATCTAGAGAGGGGGTGTCTTGGATTTTGGACATATTATCGACCTTAAAATTATAAACCCATGAAGGAATCCATAAATCTTAAGTTAATCATACATGGAGACATGTACACATCCATATATTAATTCTCTGTTTATTCCTTATATAATCCATTATCTTATACAAAATATATTTCATTTGAATCTTGGTTTCATCTTTATAAAAATAGTATATATTATTTAATTATTCTAAAATCCTTGTAGATAATAACATTCAATTTCAATAAAGTATGAACAATAAGATTACCATAAGGGGCTCATTCATAGATACAAAACCATGAAATTCCCAACTATGTAATGGAGGATAAGTATTCCATATTTATCTGGGTTCACTTCATCCATTATGATGGCATGAGACTACCCTTTATTAATTGTCTCTAGAGGTGTATGTGTCTTATCATCCTCATCATTCCTTGTATTGGGGAACTTGTTAAAATAATACCCAAACTCTATGCAATTGAATCAGTGAGTTTTATAAGGTTTCATCTATGGTTATTAATAATTATTCACATCATTAATTTACTTTTTCACATAACTTTAGTATTAATCTACACAATTACCATCCTTTTAATACCTAAAACATTTACTACTCTCATTAAGGTAGTTACCTCCAAGTTTCTTCCAAAATATTTCACATAAAGGGAAGGTCATATTCTTCTCTCCATATTTCTTAAATTTTCCTTTCAATTCAATTTTGATCTTCTTATCAAAACCATGAGATGGATACATAACTCTAAAATTAATTTAAATATTTAAATCATATCTATCAATAAATTCAAAGAAATGGATGTCCCTTTTTTCTAACTCCCTTCGAAGTGTTGGTTTTAATCCACTAAATAATCAGTCAATCTTACATTCAGGATGAATGATAATACCCAAATATTACATTGCATGTCTTGAAAAATTTATTTCATAGGTCCTAATAGATTCATTTTCCTTCCTCTTAAAATCTAGTAATTCCATCTAAATCTTTATTTTTTGAATAAAATGAAACTACTTATTGAAAAATAATTTCTTGTAATCAACCCTATCCAAGGATTAAATTTCATCTTGTCACCACGTAATCATGATAAGATTCCAACATTTATCTTAATCCCATTCTAGATGGTAGATATAAAAATTGAACTTTTCATACTCTAAAAACTAGATAATGGAAAATATCTTTTCAGTGGTCATGATCTAATTCTTAGAAACTAACAAATCAATGGACCCACTGAAACAAGTTAGCCACTACCTCATGAGGGACTCAATATAGTGTTATTAACCCATATTATTGGTTTAATGTTCACCATGATTTTTATGTTGATAAAGTTCTGTGATAATAGAAATGTGGTTTTTAATTTCAAATCTCACAACATTTGGTTTCTGGGAGTACAATCATTATGTTGTCCATTGCATTCCTCATTAACAAATATCATTTAGGTTCCAAAAAATTTCTAAAATTGAAAACATAGTTTGAACAACACTGATCAGAGAGTGGAGCCACATAATCATGAAAATAACTTATTGTATTTATAAATCATTACAAAATCATATTTAGTCTATGAAACATTAGTTTTATCCAAGTTCATTAATACTAATCTTCTATTTAAATCCACCATGATGGTTCACAAAGAGTCTATGAGTTTCCAATGCATATCTCGTGGGAGTTTCAAATGGAGTGTGAAGTAATGTCCAGTTTCATACACAAGTTCCTGGTCGATTATAGTTCAATACGATTATTTCACGGTTTTTAACCCTAGATACAATTGTGCGAGAGCTACATCCACATGTATTATATAGATATTTATGTCATTCTTGTAAATCACTCACTCTATTATTTACCAAAATTTTAGGTAATTTTCCCATACTTTGACTCATCCTTATAATTATCCTTAGATACATCCTTAGAAATATCCTTATAAATATATTTAGGGGTCATACAAATTTTTTCCCATCCAATATTACAAAATTTAGCTAAATCATTATTTGATAACAACTATAACAACCAAGGATTAACATATATGGATTCTAAAACATTTTTTATGAATATTCATTATATTAAATAAACACACTCTTGAGTATTGTAATAGATTAGTGTCTTTGAAAACATGGAACACAATATACAAATCTGGTGAAATATCATCAATGTTTCCCACAAATATCATCCCATTTAGTGCTCCTACTTAAAAACACTTTATGACAAGGGGAAAGTAAACAAAAGAAACGGTGGTCTTAGATGATCAGTAAATGTAAATAAAGGATATACATAATAATAGCATGAAATTAAGTGTATGGTACCATGAGATTAATATTTGAAAACCATAACCAGTATATAAAAGATCACAATAATGAGTCCTGGCATAATGTTTGGTGGTTAATAATACATGAGTTATAATGGAATCAGAGGTCATGAGTCATGATATCACAAGAAATAAAATTTGGGGAATTCAAATAAGTATATGAAATATTTTGTTTATTCTACCCACCAAGATGTTCATAACATGTTAGGATTATGATAATTACCCTTGTACTTGCTTTGGGCTTTGGATGACCTCCCATGTACCCTATTTTTTGGGCTTGTTCTAAACACTCATTCACCCTCAACTTTGGACTTGGAAAAAACACACAGGTACTATCATATATAAGTATATGCTAAACACTTGTGTACCTTATGATCTCATATAGAATTTATCATTAAATAATGCATTTGAGGGAAATATAGGTCCCAAACATTATGTATTGAAAATCATATTTATTTGTTCTTAAATATAATAAACATTGAAAATATAATAACCTAGGAAATAAAATGGCCATTATAAACATTTATTTTATCATAACATGTGGAAAATAGACACGTTTCATAATCATTTCATCATAGAATACCTTATAAAAACAAATAGGTTCTATAATCATTTAATCATGGTATAACATTTTGAATAGAAATGGGTTTCATAAACATCATTCCATTAAAAAATAAACCATTTATTGAAATAATTTAAATGGTATTTTTGGATGATATTCCCAGTAAAGTATAGGTAACACGAACAAAAGTTACCTTAGAAGGAAAATAATTTACAAATATCATTTAAAACAATTATTCATGGAAATATACATTCTATTGTGGAAAATCATTAAAAAATTTCCAAAACCCTTTTCCTTTTGAAAATAACCTTAAATACATAAATAATATTTCAAGATCATTTAAAACACTTTTTAAACATAAAACATTTATGAAATTATTTTATTTGAAATTAAATTTAAAATAAAAAAATTTCAAAAATTTGTAAAAATATTTTTTCCTTTTAAAAAATTTCTTCAAAATGTATAATAGAATATTCAATTAATGTAGTGTTCATGATAATAGAAAATTCAATACATTATCTCTATATAAAAACAATGTTTCCTTTTATATAGTCTACAGAAATAAAATGATACTTGATCAGAAAATGATAAAAAGACATCTTTTAAAATAATATTTCAAAAATATAAAAATTTATCAAAATTTATATTAAAACGTTTAGGTGAATATTTTAAAATATTTTCAGAAAACATGGTTTGTGGGGAAAACAGATTTCTGACCGAAGTGAGAAATAATGTCATATTTTCATTAAAACATCTTATTAATTATATTATGTAAAAAAGAGTTGTAAAATAGTACCATTACAATTTTATATAATTAATAACAATAGGATAAGAAAATTCATAATAATTCTTCAAATATGGATCATAATGTTTCATCAATTAAAGCTAAATCATAAACCATCCCAATAAACATTGGGATTATAACAATAAAATATTACCACTTTGAAAACATTGAATTATATTATCCTAGAAAATAATATTATATTTATATTAAAATAACTTTGAAATAAGACTTTTCTTGATATATCCTTTCAACGTGGAGTTATATACACCTCGTAAGAGAATATAGGTGCATACCACAAAATTTGTCTCAAAAAATGAAAATTGAATCAAAATCCCCTGATTGATTTGGTAACATTTAAGCCATAAAACCTATGAAAAAGATATCATAAAATGTATATGTAAATAAAAATATATTTTATTATTATAATAATAAAATATATTCATGTTAAGTATATACAAAATATAGAAGAAATAGGTGGTGAATATAGCTTGTGTCTCACAAAAGTAAAAAGTGAGACAGAAATCCCTTACCTAAGGTCTAGACTTCATTCATACATATTCAAAGCTCTTTTATAATCATTATATTTTAATGAAAATTATACTACAAAATACGCATATATATATAACCATATATTATTTTCTAATGACCTTTTATTTTCCATTTATTAACAATTTTATGATAAAGATTCCTTTGGGGTAAAAACCGCTTTTCCTTTTATATAAGTTTTTTATTTGTTATAATTTTGGTTATATTACATTAATAATGATTTAATAATCTCCATATGATAAATATGAAGTAAATATCATATATATTCAGTATATATATATTTATAATAATGTATAAAATATATAAATAAGAAATGAAATACATCGTTCATGGAGACGGTATGTTGTAAATATGAAAGAACATTGTTTTTATTGTTATTGTCATAATGAATGAAAGAAAAATAAATAAAATATGTATATATATATTATAATTTTAATTCAATTTGTATGGTTTATATATCACATATATATTAAAGTCTTACTTAATACATTACAAGTAAAGTGTGAACCAATCACCTCACATTAGGAGGAGCAAGTCTATTGTACACACGAACGGGAATATCGTATTCCCACAAAATGGAAAGCATGAAGTAATGTGTCATATAATATTGTAATAAGAATATATAAATAATAAATATAATATATAAATAGTTTTTACATCATTATTACCAACTTTGAGAGGTAGTAGTGGAAAAACGAACGATATTGGTTCACGACGTGGTAGTTTCCGTACACACAAACAATTTTCTTGTATCTTATTTGATTGAAGTGTGTCTGATTGTAGGTCATAAAAAAATTAAAAAATTATATTTAATATATTTTGGTTATTATGTTAAAATTATATTAAAAAAATGTAACGGGTTTCATGAATAAATAAAACAAAATCATATGTTGATGAACATTACCTCTTCTTCAGGTATCTCCTTTTGGTTTTCACAAAAGGCCTTCATTTGATGGATTTTTGCCATGATTATGAATAATATGATGATATGAGGGAATTTAATTTGTTATTTTGAGTTTTTTTCCGAAAGAAAATATTTTTAAGGTGCAAAGAGAGGGGGAGAGGGTGGCCTTTTATAAGAGAGGTTAGTGGCACTCTTGTAATGTTTTTGAAAGCGAGAATTCCACCAATGTTTTCTCCATGTCATGTGGATATAATAATGAGAAATATAGATAATATAATTTATATGGCCAATATATGATGATGAAATGGGTTTCTTCATGTTTCTATTTCCTTTTGTCTCTTATGCTTATGATCTAGCCCATTGCTAAACTCGTTTTCTCTTAATCTTCCTGATTAATTTCAAATGCTTTTACTAATAATTATGGTCAAAATTTCCTTTATAATTATTATAGATAATAAATTATTATGATAATAAATGTGGAATCCATTTTATTAAAATGAAATATCCTAATTTGAAAAAATTAATTAAAATTAATCATATATAAGTGTGCAGAAAGCAGGGTTTTACAACAAAAAGTTCAAAAGTTTACAATTTTTTTAGATGAAATTTAAATAATAAATTCATTACAAGGACCAAAATTGGATTAATATATTTATCTAATTATATTTTTAAAACAATTTAAATTTTCATAAATCTATATAAAAAATTAGAACAAAGAAGATGTTTTTCAATTAAAATTTTATTATTTTTTACTAGTCATCAAAACAATATTCTTTTCTGAAAAATCCAAAAAATGAATTCTAATATAATTTTTAAATTTAAATTTCAAAAATTATTTTTATATTATCAAATATATTTAATCAAATATTTAAAATTTATTTTTAAAATAAATGTGTCATTAAAAGGTTGTAAAACCGCCATTTAGAAAACAAAATACTTCTTTTTAGGTGCAGAGTTGAATTTATTATTATATTTTGTCTAGAAAACACATAAAATGAATATTAAATAATTTATTGAATATATATTATATATATATAATTAAAATAATTCTTAAATTTTAGTTTTTTTAATTTATTTAGATAAAACAAGTTTGTGCATAGAAAAATAGTTTTCTAGAAAATCAATTGCTTTAGTTTAAAATAGTTCTTACTTTAATTTATAATTAATTGGTCTCCAAATTATTAATTTTATAAATGTGAATAAATAATATTTCATAATTTAGTTAATCATTCCCATGCCAACCATTCCAATGTCTAGGTTATAACTATAATAATATTCAAATAACATGACATGTTTCGTTTAAACATTGCATTTTGTTTAACGTGAGACGAAATTAGTGCTTTATAAAACTCAAAATCCCAAATATCTTATATTGATTTAAATTTATTTTTCACAAATTCTCAAGTTGTTATAATTATTAAATAAATTAAATAAGATAATGTTTATATTGATATATTAAAATTAAATATCAACTATAACATTCTTTCTTGTTGGATGGATATATTGTGTGAAGTAAAATGAAGATTAATCTCTCAAAGTATTATTTTAACTTATCCATATTGACTGTTTTTTATGGAGTATTACAGTTTATAATTAAAATTTTTGGCTATAGTGTTTAGGATTTTTTTATAGAGATGTCGAATAAGATCACATGAATTAGAAGGAGTTTTGTGTGTTGGATATCAAACTGAGCATACCATATAGACTATCATAGACTATTTATTTGATATAATAGGGGTGAAGATTTGAAATTGAATCCCAATATATGAGGTTAAAAATATACTTATATTGATATCCTTCATACATCGACATCTTAATTATTCAATCATTGAGGCAAATCAAATCAAGGTGTTTTTATATATGTTGATTATCATGTTATCAGTTAAGTCTCATCCAATATAGGATTGTTTCCCCTTATATGACGAGTATGAAATCTGAGACCTTAATTTAGAGAGACTGATGAATTATATTTACAAGCCTATATAAGGTACAAATGATGTGATAATCTTTCTAGATGAGTATACTGTGATGTTTTCATCTAATAATGATAAATGACATATAGTGTATTAAAATGACTTATAAGTCTATACTTAGAGAATCGAGAACATATGAGTTGGATATTTTGGATTTACATGATTTGTGTCTCATAGTCACTCAATATCTTAGGAAATGGAGTTATATTGTTATGCACAATTTTATATGATACAAATGGTGTATTTATTTATGTATTTGTATGTATTTGATATAGATCATGTTATATCCCTTTTTAGCTTGAGTAGTATTGATAATTTTTTTGGGACTACTCTTTGATTAAAGTAATTGATTCAATAATTAATAATTTTGTTCAATGTTACCAGGTAATAAGGGACACACTTTTTCATTTTGAAAATATAGATATAGTGTATAAAACATTGAGAGATATCCCAAAAGTTATTTTTACGATATCTGAAAGAAGATATATATGGATTTTCAATAGTTGTTACAAGAGATTTTATATGTTGTGAAAATGGATGATATAATTTTGATAAGAAATATTTGAAAATTTTAATTTATTTTGATATTGTTTAACAAGCTATTTCATATTTTGTGACATAATGTAAAAGTATTACAGTATATGTGGTTCTCTATAAAAGTGAGTGATTGATGGATATTCTCACTAAAAGGTTGACCATGAAATTATGGCTAAGTTGGAACTATGGCCTAGAATTATATTACCCATGATATTGGAGGGAGGAACCCTTCATTTGATCCTTAATTATCTTGTTCAAATTCCTATTTGGAGCATGAGCATGAAAAATTATCATAGTAAAAGGCACATGTTTTTCTTCATTTTATTATATATTTACAATTTATAGATATATTCTAGGAATAATGGAATTTTGGGTAATTATTATATACAGTTTTGGATAATGGGTATCCCTCAAAAATCCTTAATTTATGTTATAGTCAATATTTATTTTAACTTACATGCATAACAAGTGATTTATACATTAATACCTCAAAACTTTGGAATATATATATATATCTAAATTAATAATAGGTTTCATATATTGCCTCACATGAATAATCAAACTAAAATGAGTAATTAAATATTTATAATTAAGAAGATTAAATAATAATAAAACCTCTTGTAGATAAAATTTTTGTAATCAATTATAAAATGCTTACATTATATGATTACAAACACTTACCATTTTAAAATGGATTTTTTTAATACCAACTGTTTTTATTTATATATAATAGTAATTCATTTAAAATATAAATATATCTATTTTTTATTTTAATTTAAAAAATTTTAATTCTTTTTTGAATTCTCCATATAAAAAATCGCCTATGGTTAATTTTTGATATTTTTGTAAAATAATTAATTTTTAGTGAATAATGAAAATTATTGTTTTTACCCCAATTGTAAACTAAAAGACTTAATCAATATATTACAAAAAAATCAATGTTTATAAAACCATTTAAATAATCAAATATTTATTTAATGAGTGAAACTATCTATATTAAAATATTATTATGTATTTATAAATCCTATGTTTTAATAAATTATGAAATATTATGCAATAAATGAAAATGATTTGGTTTTTTTATTAATTAAATATTATTTTTGTAAAATTCATTTTATTTATTTATTTTAAATAAAAATAATTTTTATTTATTTTTATAATAAACCAATCTATATAATTTAAATCAAATATATTAATAATTTTATATTACATATAAATTGAAAATATAAAATTCAATTTCTTTTAAAAAAGGTTTTTGTGGAATATATATGTTAATATTAAAATTTATTTTCCTTTATGTGGAGATTTCATAAGATAAAATAGTGTTTATATTTTTAATTACTTGTTCAAAATTATTTTATAATTTAAATTTTATTTTTAGGCATAAAAATAAATTACATGTTAAATTCTAAAAAGAGAAAAAATGGGTAAACAAAAGAGTAAAAGACCTAAAATGTTGAAAAGATGTTTCTAATTGATTAGATCAGGTATTTCTAGACCAAAAAATTTCTAAACTGAATTATTTTATATTTTATATTCTTCTTAACATGTGAAAAATGTTCTCTAATTATATTAAGTTTAAATATTAAAAAAAGTCAGTCTCATAACATATAATAGGGGCCTCTCCTCACACATTCAATACCACTCCAATATTTTGGTTTCCATTTGAAACACAAAACTTTTCCTTTAATTTATATTGTTATTTCACATATTTAATATTCTTTTCACAAGAATTTATCCTAATATGTCAATTTTTATAGATTCCTCCAAGGGAAAACTCATGTCCTCGACAAAAGTACTCATTTTTCCTTGACTTCTTTTATTTTCTATCTCACTTTACCAAATGAATTTTTCCTATTAATATATATTGACATCAGTACTATTTTTATAATTAATTTTATTATTATTATGTTATTAATATTAAATAGATCTTCCCTTTTCCATTAATAAAAACAAAAACATCATTTGTGCGTGTCTGGATTACAACCTCACCAAAGTAACGTGTCTCATTTTTCAAATAGACTATTTATAATTCATTAAAATAAACTATATTAAAATTAAACACCTTAATAATATATATAGAATATCATTAATTTTATATAATAATGATATTATTCAAAATCAATCTACTTCCATAATCATAATCATCTACTAATTATGGAATGTTCATGTTTTAGGTCAGTCTGACCACCTACTTGAATAATGATATAAAATAATATAATGGTGGAATATAAATCCATTATTATTGATGATTTATGGGAAAAACCTTTAATTTATTTTGGTTCTAGAATGGTTACATTATTATTAAACTCATTAATTAATATACCATTATTTGTTAGTTAAAGATATATAAAACATGTTTTTAAATAATTTCACCTAAAATAACCATGATTGAAACATTAATTAAATTAAATTATAACTTTTTAAACAATCATGAAACATCCAATAACCTACCTTTAATGATATGTTAATGATTAAATTTTGATAAAAAATTAATTACAAAACTTTTGTTATGAAACTGTATCAAAATAATCAAAACATCTCACAATTAATTTCAAATATATTTAATAATTAAATAATATAAATGAAGAGTATAATTATAAATAATGTTTACAAAAAAATTAAATATTAATAAGTTTCTAAAATTGGTTATTAAGAATTTTATTTTTGTTAAACATGATATTCAGGCACATTAGTGGAAGTCGGTAATTAAGGTAATGGAATCTTTGTATCATATTTAATTTCATGAGATATATTTCTAACTATGAACCATGATATCTTTTATATAGTGTAATTAATATCTAATGAATTTATTTTTATATATTAATAAAATTCAGGTGATTTGGAGATTCGTATCATGTTTCTTCTTTAAATAGCCTTCGATTTAAATGATACCAAGGTTGAAAGGGTCTTTGTAAACTCAACTTCCTTCATTGAGTTATAATTCTAAATCTTTAACTTCTTCCTTCCAGGATTGAATTATTCCACCCAAAAATTTTATTTCATGATTCTATCTATTATTCTCAACCAAAATTATTTTTCTATTTGACCAATGACATCATCTTTTAATATTTCGGTAAAGAAATTTCTAAAAAATTGTTTACAATTTCCCTCATTATATGAGAATTCTTATTTATGAAGCATTCATTCCATGTTTTAAATTTTTTTTCCTAAATTATTATAACACTTGATGATTTTTAACATATAAATATTCAAAAATTAATTTTTAATTTTTTAATGAAATCTTGAATTAAAAAATTATTTTTAATGGATTTTATTTATAAGAATTTATTCTTAGTTTTTTTGTATTTTCAAGAAAAGGGTTTTAAAATATATTTTTTTTGTAAATTATATTTTATGAAACACATTTTTTAAAATGGTAATTTAAAATAATTATCAATCATAAATTTTTTTAAAAAAATTATTAATTTTTAGATGTTTTCAAGCATTTTGAAAAGGTAAGTTTCTTTATTTTTTCCAATATATTTATTCAATAATAATTTTTCCCATTTTACTCTAACAAAAAAATATTTTACTCTAATATTATTGATGTTATATGAATAAAATTTTTAAAATAAATCATGAGAACTCTTTTGGGGTGATTTTATTTTTTGTATCAATCGATCTTCTTCTGATTTATTATTTTGTGATACCATTTTGAAATTATATGAAACCCATTTTAATTACATGGGTTATTTAAGTTTTTAGATTATATTTATTTTATGTGCATAAAACATGTGTATCGGTTATCATTATGAAAAGTGATTGTGTGTGATAAAGGCCTAAGATGATCTGGGACCAATAAATCCTTAAGATGGTTTGGGATCTATAAATCTATAATACCATTTAGTTCTAATAAATCCATTAGACGGTATGGATTATATAAATCCTTGAGATGTGGTTTGGAATTAATAAATTCATAAGACACATTAGTTCTTTTAAATCATTTCAATTCATTTGGTAATGTTTTATATATCCTGAATATTATAGGGGGTATACTTTCAGTTGATCACAAACTTAAGGGGTGGAAAACATGGATTTTTTGACAACATACAGGGTGGTCATCATTGTTTTATCTCACAATATTACTTTTTACCATGATTATGTTATGTGGATTTATTATACTTTATAGATCATGATTATTTTACCTTTATTTTTCACTCTTATTTCGTGGTATATATTTCTCATTTGAGTTTATATGTCATTTTTTCATGAATTATTGATAACCCTTTTTATTCATGTTTTTTAATAATAAATTTATCCCCTAATAATGTTTTATAATGATTTAACCATTGATGACATTTATATATGTTTTCACTTATGGATCATTTGAGTTGTTTATTTCTTATATTTTATTTCATTAGGTTATGATGATTAGTATAATGTATAAAAAGATTAAAAGTAAGTCTAGTGTGGTTTAGTTATTGAGATATATCCATAAGGGTTTTGAAATACTTTTCTTATATAGCTAGTCCTAAAAATAACTAAACCTTATGTTCTAGGTATTGTCTTATAATTTTTGTGATGTAATGTTTACCTTATTGAAATATTGTAAATTAAAGATATGTTTATCTTGGGTTTTTTATTTAGAATTGTTGTTTGGTATTTCCATATTTTAGGATTAGTATTTTTATATTTGGTAATATAATAAGATAAATTTAGTAGACATTTTATGGATATTTCTAATGGATAGATCTAAGCATAGAAGGACATCCTGAGGTTGGCGTAAAGTATATAATTAGTGGTTCAATTAGAAATTACATACCAATTTGAATACTAGAAAGTGGATGTGGCCATAGAATATATTAACATTGGGTTAATCACTTTAAGAAATATGGTTGTGCATTGAATCGATATTTACTTAGTTATTGATGAGGGGGCATAAAATTTCACACCTATGTGAACATTAAAAGGGACCACCATAGGTTAATTCACATTTTATTTATAAATTCTTATGAATTATTTAAATTAAATGTGAGGTTACAATATATAACTTGTTAGGTTATAGAACATAAAAGGAATAAGGATATGGAAAACCTAGAAAAACGAAAGATTTATAGGTTTATCCTTTTATATCATAGTTAGGAAAGAAATATCATAGGTTGAAATAATGGTGTAATTGGAGAAGATATCATGGGATTAATTTTTCATATTCATCTTAGAATTTACTTTGATTTATTAGAAAATATCATAAACATTTTTGTTGTAGCATTTGGCTGTAAATAGTATTATGAAAATAACATTCTAAAATTTATGCCCCTAAGAACTCCTAATAAATCATATTGGAGTTAAAGATTTTCCTAGTATTTCTAGGGATTATAGGGTGGAAATATCAGCAGATAATATATCATGAGTTTCTTAAATTTCACTTAACTTATTACTTCAATTAATGATAATTTAAATTTTAGTAAATTAATTTATTTAGGGGGGATAATGTAACCACTGGGGATTTTGGATATATATATATATATATATATATATATATATATATATTAAAAATATGTTTGATAGCTTACTCCACACACAACACAAAAATAAAAAGAGATTTATCTAATTAAATATTAAGAAAAATTTTGAATAATTAAACCTCTAAAAAATAATATTGTAATAAAGAAGAAAATTCATACAAAATATGATTAAGATAACTTAATGTTATAAAGCGGTATATTCAATATAATCAGTTTTTTGTTATATATATTGAATTTCAAATTAAAAGGTAAATTTAAAAAATTTAGAAATTTAATTTTACAAAATAAACATATTTTAAATTGAAAAAATCAAAATTTTACTAATTTGAATTTATGAGATTCTTCTAAAATGAATAATTTTTAGGTAGATGATAGAAAATTATATTTTTACAAAAATTGAATTTTTTTTTATTTATCAATATAAGAAAAAAAAACAAAAAAGATTATAAAACATGTTAATTGATTAATTATTTATTTAAGGAGTAAATATATGCATTTTTAAAAGATTTTATAAATTTATAAAACCAATGTTTAACAACATATATAATATGTTCCAATAAATAATTGTTTTGGCTTTTCTTTGAAAAAATCATTTTTAAAAAATTTGGTTTCAAATGTATTTTAAATACCAATTACTTTTATTGTTTGCTAAAAAATAAATATATATTATTAAAATAAAATATTATGATAATTTTTTTCAGCAAGTAAAATTTAATCATAAAAATATATTTTTTCAAAAATTATGTTTTTACGCAGTATATTCTATAATGTAAAAATTAATTTTTCTTACGCATACAAATTTTAACGAATAAAAAACATTTAGTATTTTTAATTTTTAGGTCTAAATTATTTAATAAGGTCAATTTTACTTTTATTCATAAAAATGAATGACTTAGGTAAGAACTATTTACCACGTTAGAAGCCAAAAAAGATAAAAAGGGGAAACCAAAAGATTAAGAGACCAAACATGTATATAATTGAGTGTTTGAGGCTTTATAGACAAAAAATTACCTTTAGGCAATTATTTTCTATTTTTTAGTCTTCCTGAAATGTGAAACATGTGATGTCTTTATATGAAGTTGAAATGTTTATAAAAATTTCATTCTCACCACATATAGAATGGGTTTCATACAACCCCCTAAATACCACTACCATATTTTAGTTTACTCTTGAAACTATCCCATTTTAGCTTCCCCTATAATCCTATTTCACTTAATTTATCTTTTGTTAACAATAATTTATCCAAATACCTCTATTTTTATGGGTTCCTCTAAGGGAAAATAGAATACCTTAATGTTAGTACTAAATTTTCCCTTACTTCATTTATATTATATATTAATTTCCAAAATCTAATTCTAAAATTTCTATATAATATAATTCTTATTGTTTATCTGTTGAATATTATTATGATCATTTAACAACTACTACCCACATTTCCCCATTTACATTATGAAAATCAAAAACATATTTTGTCTGTGTGAGGACTATCATCCCCACAAAGTAACGTATCATTTTTCATCTAGCTTCATTCTTATTTATTAATATCTTATAATCTATGATTCAGAACCGAAAAATATCTAAATAATATCATTATGTATCTCTAATAATTATATTATTATAAACTAAACCACTTTAATAATCATAAACATCCATTAATTATGGAATGTTAATGTTTTTGGTCAATTATAACCGCCAACTTGAACAATGTTATAATATAATATCATGGATGACTACGAGAACTTAATTAGTTATGATATATGATATAAATAAATAAATAATGAATTAAGTTTTTTAAAAAAATGGTACCATTAATACTAAACTCATTTATTTTTATCTTGTCTTTCACTTATTGAATATCACTAAAACATGATTATCAGCAAATTCATTTAAAAGAACCATGAATAAAACATCCATAGAATGAAATTACAAATTTATAAAATATTATGAAAAATAAATTATAGTACAATGTATGGTCTATTAATGATGAAATTTTGGTTAACAATAAATAAAAAACCCACTATTATGAAATTATTTCAAAATGACCAAAAATATTCACACATAATATTGAAAATATATAATTATTAACTTGTGAAAGTTGAGATTCAATTATAGAAAGAATTTTTAAGAAACACTGGCATAGTAAACATAGATTTATTCAAGAATGGGATTAAAAAATAAATTTTCAAATTTAATTAATTACATTTTCTTAAATTAGTTACATTTTTTAAATCATAATTTTTAAATTAAATTAGGGTGAAAATTTTATAATTTTTGTAATTATTAATTTTCAATGAATAGTAAAAAATATCGATTATAAAAATATTTTCATTTACTTTTATTAAATATTTTAATTTTAACGTAATTTAATATTTTGGAGTTGGTATTAAAGTAACATAAATTCATTCCATTTATAATAATTTATTTTTAATCAATAATTTTTTGTGCTTTTTATATGATTTAATTTTTATGATTATAAATGCATTATTCTAAAAATTGTTTCTCATTTAGTTTTGATTTTTTAATAAAATTAATATCTTAAAATTATAGAAATTTAATATTTAAAAACATATACATTTTTTGGAATCTTGGGGTATAAATTTTTAAAATAACTCATTTTTATTTGTAGGTATTATGAATCGTAACTATGGTAAAATTTATCACATTAAAAAATGGTAAATTTGGTAATTATGGTTAAAAATAAATGATGAGGTCTAAAAACAGCCTAAAACTTGTGTTTACCTTATTTTATAATTTTTTTCTCAACCTAGTATATTAATCATTTAAAAATGAGGAAATTTTTTTACTTTTCATTGATTATAACATTTAGGTTTTTTTTCAAAGAGGCGACATGGATTTGTTACCCAATCCATGCCAAAAGAAATTTATTAAATAAAAAGGTTAAAAGTAAATCCCGAGGTGTAAAATTCATGCACCATATTAAACATAGAAAATACCAACAAAGATACAACATTATAAACTGGGTAAGAATCTTCAAAAGATTCCAGAATAAGATTTGCATGATCAGCCCTACCATATCTTCAGCATTCTAGGACATCAAAATCCAGTGCAGGATCAACGCTTCTCCAAGAATATATGATTCAATCAACACATCATCTTAGCAAGTCCGAAACCATACAGGTGAAAGGAAATACCGGCAGCAAAAATCCAAAACAGAACTTGAGTATTTTAGCCAAATCATGCTTAAGACAGCACAGATTAAGCAGGTTTTCAACTGGAAAAAAAATCTGCTGACATGAAAAATAATGAGCCCAAACTTCAAACAAAAATTTGATAGAGGAATCCATAAGATGAAACAGCGAGACTCCAGTAAGCAGGAACTAAAATTAAATATTTTAAAAACTCTAATAGTTATATTTGTAGTGAGCTTCAATGAACTAAAAAAATTATATATATTTATGATATATTAAATATGTGTTATAATTATATATTCAAATTATATTTCTCCCATGTTGTCTTTAATGTCAAATTAAATGAATAGTGTCAAAATGACAATATTGATATTTTAGGAAAGTAAATATTTTATAAAATTACATAAAATCATAAAACACTTATAATAAGATAGGTAGGATAATAAATGGGAGTAAATATCATCTTGTATCCATTTTATGAGAAACTTATTATCCTATATTTAAACTTATAACCCTTTCAAGATTTAAAAAGTTGTTACTATGGTTAATATTAAAAAAATGAAAAAAGTGTTAAACTAAAATGTAATGTTTAAAACACCACTTAAATATGAAAAAATTTATATTAGATGAATGTATTTAATCCATATCATATATTATATTTGAAATTATGGCCACATTGTGCAACTTTTAGATGAAGAGGAATTTATTATATTTAAATATTTTTATTAATTTCATGTGTTTTCTTTTATTCACTATAAAAAGGTGCCACCACTATACTCTTTTATAGACCACTGAGATCTTATTATATCAAAAAAACCTGAAAAATATCCTCTATAAATCCTTATACACGTTTTGGATATTTTTTATTCCTAAATGACCGACCCTAGGTCCCATAAGAGTATATCTTAATGAGCTCCTTCAAAGAAGTTGTAATCGCCTTTACAGACTCCTTAAAAAAATTTCATTTTCTAAATTCATTTAAATATATTGTAACCACCCAAAAATAATATCTATAGAATAAAAAATATATTTATATTTTGTTATGATTATGGTACAACCATTTTTCTTCTCTTTTTCATCCCATTAATAACAAAAACATTGATCTTCTGTACATATGACATGTCGTCTCTATGTAGTGGTGTAATTTTTTTTTTACCAATTTAAGAGGACGTTTATAAAGATAGAAATAATTAATATATGTTATATTTTTTACATAAATATTATCTTTTTAATTATAATATTATATATACCTCCGTATTCTGCAATCCATTGGAAAATGATATCGTCTCTCATGCGTACGTGTGGACTACCACATATGTTAAGCGATGTGATCTATTATTCATTTATGTTTTACATAGAAGGTAATAAGGGTATTTTTTGGGAATTTATATTATATTTATATCATGATAAATATTACACATTTTATAAAACCATAATCAAATAATAAAGTCCAAACATTTTTGAAAAAACATTCCTGATAATATAAAGCAGTTAACACCCAAAAAAATGATAAAAATTAATAACTATGGATGAAAGCTTTATAAAAAGATATCAAAGGATCAAATAATATTTTATAAATTTTTGTATAGTTATGGTATAAATTAATAACATATTTAAAACTACTATATTGGAGGTCAAAGCAAATTCAACTAAGGGGAAATATGAGATTATGGGTTTCTTAACTCAATTTTCATTCCTTGAGTTATACAACAACTTTATTAAAAATGTTATTCCAAGATTATGTGTGAAATTAAATGTAATTGATTTATATTTAATAAAAAATTATTCTTTTGATATACATTTATTATAAATAATCTATTTATTTACTAATTATCACTTCAATGATATGATCTTTTCAATGTATTTAGTCTCAATAACTTCTCCATTGAGATATATTTTATATTATGAACTCATTTATTTTTATGTGGGGTATATACCACCCCTTTAAGGTATTTTACATGAATAAATATTTATTCATGATGATAAATATTACAATTCATGTTATTTATTTCATTATTTTACAATTAAAAAGTAACCAAAGTGGTTATAATTTATATTAAAATTTAATTTATTTGAGGTTGCTCTTATTTTCATTGAAGAAATATTATAATATTATTTCTTAAAATAAAAATATAATATTTTCCTTTATACAATAAATTATTTTATATATTTTTATTTAAATTTTCTTCTCACTAGATATTCAATTTAGAAAATAAACTTCTAAAATAAAAGTTGATCTTATTTATCTTTGTGATCGAATACTTGTTTCTTTCATTTCTATATTTTCCAAGAATATTTCATGAAATTATTTTTATTTACTAAAAATTAATTTTATGTTATCCTATAATTTCTAATTGTATTTAAAGTAATATTTATATATTTTTATTAAATGTTCATTTACAACATTCTTTATAAAAAGTCAAATGTAATTATTTTTTATCGTAAACAAAGTTATCATATTATTCATGTTTCTATAACCATTTTACGGTCTATAGCTTATTCTACATGGTTTTAATAATTTTACTAATTAAAATATTTATGAAAATATTATTTAAATGTTTCGATTACAATTTTTTTATTCATTAAAATAACTGATTTTACTATAAAGTCTACTTTTCATATAAATTGAGAGATATCTTTTATCTCTTCCAATTTTTATGGCTGTTAAAATTCCCGTGAAGCATTGGATTTCTTATAATTATTTCACATTATATTTATCATAAATATATATATTTTATATATCATGGATATTATTATTTTCTAAACTATATTCAATTTCAACATGAGATATTTTACTCTGAAAGTTACTTTATTAGTTGAGGAAATATTTTTAATTCGTATTCTATACTCAATGTTGATATATATTGATGAGTCATATTGTTTATGGATTGAATTGATCATTAAATAAAGGAGTAATTAATTGTACATCCAGTGATGGGTGGAGTCCAAAATTATATATCCCCTCGATGCATCAACATGTCTAATAAAATAAATCAATCAGTAAAAATTATTAAATGGATTTTTTAGTGTATACCTACCGATTGTTTAAAATATCTTCACACAAGGATTTAATGATAGAGATATAATGATATATGAGATCATTTATCTAAAATTATGAATTTCCTTCAAAGGTAATAGAGTTATTTTTATCAATTATATTACTATGTTGATATTATCCATAGATGAATTTTTTTTTTCTCAAGTTATTGATTAAATGGAATGTTCATTTATTTATTCTCCTAGAAAAATTGACTATTAATTATTTACTCATAATAGTTTTTTATGTTCTGAACACTTAATGAGAATTTCTTCTCACCCTTATTTTGTTTCCTTTTTATAGGATATGACTATGTATTCTATAAATGAGTTTCACTAATTTATAACTTTGTTAGTTATGTTTTATATTTTATTCCCAATATAAAATGGGTAACATGTATGTATCTAGTTCTCTAATACTACTACATTTATTAAATATTCCTGATTAGATCCCTTTTATCTATGGGAATGTAATAAATATGATAGTAGCTCTTTCTTACTAGAGTTTAAGTCATTATTTTTTTTATGGTGGGAAATTTTGTAGAAACTGTGTGAATTTTATTTTAAATGAATGCAACGTACCTAATAATCAAGATAATCCATTCTAGTATTTGATAAATTACATCATTAGGTGGGTTTTTTATTTTATATCTATATATTCAATATTATTATGATATAACTCAATGTATTCCATTATTTTGTGTTGGTACCAAACATAATATAACAAAAAAACACTAGTTGTCAATATATGTATTTTCTTATAGAAAAAACTAATATAACTAGTATTGGATAAGAGAATAACATAACCATATTATATAATCTATCCCAGGTTATGTCAAAAAAATTCATAACCAGATCTTTTAGGGCCCACTTTTCTAGTGGTAAGCTAAGTATGATACTCCAATGCCACCTCTAATAGACTAGGTGATGGAGACCAACACCCAGTATGCATTTTACACACATGGGATGTTTTAGCCTAAGGTACATGTACACCCACAAACATTTCCCAATACCAATAAAATGTTGATAAGTAAAGTATAAATGATATCAAATATAAGAATATATATATATATATATCCCATAATTAAATAATGATAAAACTACAGGAATGTATAAGGCCCAAATACCATACCACAAAAAATTAAAAGAGTCTAACATGATAAGAAGGAGGGGACTACTGTCAAATGAAACACCTAGTACGAACCATGGCCGATCTAGCTCTCTATGATCGACCTGCACACAGTCCTCATTAAACTTCTTCAAAAGGTATGTCATCTACATAATACATGACTAGTGTGGGTGGACCCAATGTAGGTGTGACTATAACAATTCCAAGGGTGGCACCCTGAATTCATAAAAAATAAATCATTAAGATAGTAGTCAACTAATTTTCATAATTTTATTTATTCAAGATATGATAAATAAAAAAATCAAAAAACCAGATAAACTCATAACAGTCCTGAAGTATCAAAGAGGTCATAACCATGATACTAACCACTGATTCTATTTGAGGATTCAAAACAATGATCTTCTATGATAAATAAATCCACGAGACATGATTTTACTGATAACACTCATCCAATTGGTTTTGATCATTGAGAATCACAAAATAAGTACTCACTTGATCTCTCAAGACCTCGATATACAGATAGGGGATCCCACTTAGCACCTACAGGGTATATCAAGTCATACGTGGAATAATCCACTAAGTAGGGGATCGTATTCCCATGTTTGTTGGTCTTGTTTTATCATAAAACCCCACCTAGTAAAGATGATAAAATGATAGTTGATCACACCCTAGGTCACATGGAGGGGTTCTTTAACTCTATCTGAAACTAATCCCATAGAGGGTTTCAGAATACTACTCTTAGGAAGAAATTCCACACAGTATCCTTGAGGTGATGGTCCAAAGAAACACATCCAGTTAAAACTACTCCAAACTAAAATACAGAAGGCCTCAACCTACCCTATAAAAAGAACACAACATGTATTAGGAGTACACAACCTGTCTTGTATTCCCCAAGTCTTCCCATGTCTCATCATCTCACAAGAAATGTTTTTATTCATATGAATTTTGTTTCATTTTGGAATACACTATGGGTAGTTGTAGAGTTAAAACTCCACATTTCATTTTCCCATAATTATGTACTTTTTTTATGAATGTGTACTTTAGGTCATGCATGTATACCAGCTTGTTCTAGGTTCATTTTCCTTGTATGAGTACTAGTTCATACTGATGTAATCTTGTTGTGTGTTTGTTCATATTATTTCTCATGTACTCTAAGGATATGTGTCTAGCCTCATGGAATAGGTCGCATGGTGTGTGAGAGATATCACATTATGCATGATATTTTTCTCTATGTCTAAACTTTAGTTCTCCTTGGACTACATGTTGTGTAGTTGTTATTTTTCGTGAAATCGAAAACATTAAAAGCCCATTTCAACTACAGAACTAAACACATTTCATGTCTTCCTTGAACACATTTCATTTTGTCTAGTGGATTACACCATTATTTATTTTTCAACTAGACATGAAAATAAATGAAAATATAGGATCATATGAGCATGTGAATCACTAGTGACCAAATTCAGGCCATGAAAATCCCAACATGGAGAGTCTCTCATTGCACCTCCATACCGAGACACCCCAAATAAAAAACATGAACTCTTGATCAGATCCTAATCCATCATCACTTCCACAAATAGGAATCCCACCAATAATCTAGAAAATTAACCCATGGTAATGATCCATTTCACCATAGAATGACTTCACAATGACGATTCACCAAGTGTTTTTTTCAACTATATACCAAAAAGAATGTCGATGACGATAACATCATGAATGTTGGTAGAAAATCATAAAACACAACAAGAGGAAAAAAACTGAGTCATTGTTTATGTTAGACCTGATTCATTTTCACTATAACAAGAAATGAATAACCAGGTAATAACTAAGTTATATCAATTCCAAAATCATAATCATATAAAAACATCCACAAAACATGATCGACCCATGAATCAAACTATTAGTGGAGTTTATTTGTGATCATCCAGTGATAATTAAATGGGGAATAAATCAATGAAAAAAATTCCCTACCTCAAATTTGGATTAATCATTAATAAATAATGGTTCTCCATCATTTACATTGGTGATATCCATGAACTTTATTTCTGTAAAGGATCTCAGTGGTATCGATCCGTTAGACGATGATCGATCAATGCAACAATCCACTCCTCTACTAATACTCTCATATATCCATTTTTATTTGTATGACCCTAGTATTTTCCCATAACTATATAGAAATAGTAGGATGATAGGTCTACTAAAATAAATAACGAATTAAATTAGTTAATTTACTAATCCACCCATGACCACTATTTATCCAAATAGTTGATACTGAAAAAAGTTATATTGTTCGTAGGGTAAAACTTACAATATATATATAATGATGGCCTCAAATATGTGGTCTGAGACCCTTTACAAAATATATTCCATTATTTTATAAAAAAATTTCATGTATGATGTAATATATTTAATATTTGTATTATCTCACTACTGAGCCTCTTCGGGCCCCATAATATCACATGAACACAGTTCCTAGTTCTACAAATATTATTTAAAAAAATTCAAATATTAATAATGAAAAAACGTGTTGTTACATTCTCCCCACCTTATGAAGATTTATCAGAAAACGAAAAATTCCTACTAAAAAAGATGAGGGTACTGATGTTGTATAATGATCACCTACTCCCAGGTTCTCTCCTAACGATTCCCGTGAATTCACCCGAAATACATGAATGGAATTTCTCTCCCATATAGGATCTTCACATTCCAAATATGGATCACTGGATGCCACTCTGAAGAGATAGCTCCATCCTTTTTTTCCAGCTCATCCCAATTGATAATATACAATGGCTCATGCACATACCTTCTCATTTGGGACAAGTAGAAGACATAATTTACCCAATATAACTAGGACATTAAGTCCAAATATTACACCACCGTAACAATCATACATTGTATTTTAAAATTTAAATATAATCTTAGAGTTAATTTTTCTCCCTAACCAAAATTTTGTAATCCAAATTAAGGTGATACCTTATGGAATGCATGATCTCCCTCCTCAAACTATAAAGGCCTATGTCGTCGGTTTGCAAAAAACTTCTATTGGATCTTGGATGTATTCAACCACTCATGGATAATCTACACATTCTAATTCATCATTCTCAGTAACTACGAGCCCATTAGTGCTGACTCACTTGGATCCGTCCAACATAGTGGTGATGTAAAATATCTTATATACAAGTCCTCAAATAGTATCTTACAGATGGTTTAATTGCAATTCGTGTTATATGAAAACTCAATAAAATTTAGTTGATACTCTCAACTAAATCCAAATGCCAACACGCATGCCCATGGTATGCCCTCTCAAAAAATAATGGTTTGATTTGTATGGTCACCAATCTGAGGATGAAATGTTGTGCTCAAAAGAATCTAACTACCAAAGGTCTACTAAAATCTCCAATATAATCATGATGTGAGGAAATAATCATTTTATGAAATAACCATCACATGATTTTCATGAGCCAATATTATCTCATTCATTTAATGGACTCTCAATATCTCTATTAAACTCTACTCTTGGATTTCTAGGAAGTGGGATGAATTGGTGATTTGGTCTATGATCAACCAATTGGTATAATGTTCTCAATATGTTCTTGGTATACCCCTAAGGAATTCCACATATGTACCATCCCACTTCCATTATAGAATATAAAAGGTTTGACATAAACACAATTGATCTTGGTTCTTAGCGTTCACATATTGAAAAGTGAAGCATCGAGAGATTAAAACATCTATACACTTTTTCATCTCAACCCAATTGAACTGATGTTGTTAGTCTTGGTATATATTTTCTAAACATGGATATACCACGAAGTGGTTTTATAGAAATATCTCAAAACATTCTCATGAAATTTCATTACTACCATCATCCAACCTCTAAAAATGATAACATGATCCCTATCTTTAGAAAATCCATCAGAAGAACATCCAATGGATATATGAACATATAAGGTATCACAGTCAGTATCTTAGAGACAATCCCCCCTAAATGTTGTAGAATTAGTGGTGTAATAACTATAAACCCTATGTAAGATACTCCATTCTCATCCATTAAAAACAATTGTAACTAGGCTAACTACTCTGATGCCTTAGTCAAATACTATGAACAAGATCTCCAGATAAAATCATCTACTACAATGCTCCCTTTCTTATGAGTATAGACTATATCAAATCCCGAATCACAGAGGAAATATATTCATACCCTAAATCCCAAGTTAATATCCTTATATAGAATGATATAATTGAGAGTCTTGTGGTTGGAATAAATGATAAATCACTCACCCATAAGGCAATGTCACAAAATCTTTGGGGGGAAGACTACTACTAGTATCCCAAGATCATTGGTCATGTAATTCTTCCCTTGTGGTCTCAAATTTTAGGACCCATAAAAAATAACCACCTACCTATGCATCAGAACACTACCAATTCTAGTCCCCAATTCATCACAATACATTATGTACTCAACATCCACTTTAACAGTCTCAAAATGCGGATACTCATCATCCTCTACCACAATGCCTAAAATTTATATTGGCACCTCTTCATCCAAAAAACCATTCCTCTTCCTGGTTAAATAATTAAAGGGTGTCACTCTTCGATATAAATTATACATGAATCACATATATTATCCTCCCAATCAAAGGAATCCCAGTACCACTTTCTTGCTCTTGGGTGGCTCCCCAGATACCGTTGCCCCAACATTCATTGGGTTTATTGCCAAACCCTCTACAGGTATGAAATTTCCCATAATATGGAATTTCAAATCCATAAATGACACTTATAGAGCTTATAATACGGCTAATTGTCTAAGATTATGTCCAATACCATACTCAACTATCTTGCATGATCCTCCTCAAATGTTGAGTTCAATAGAATTTCAAAAATTAAAACAACCATAAATCTATCTAAGAAAGGATAAAAGATCTAGTTCATGAGTCCCATTAACACTACTAGGGTGTTATTCATGATGAAAGGAATCACCAAGTACTCATAATGACTGTATGAAAATAAAAATATCATCTTCTATATATCTTTGTCACAAACTGGGTGATGGCGATAACCTGAACCAAGGTCAATATTTTAGAACCATATCGCCCCTCTCAAATGGTTAAAGAGGTCTCCAGTCATTATTTTGGAAGACTTATTCATCACTCTCACCATATTCAAGTAATGTAAATACACACAAAACATCAAATCCTATCCCCCTTCTTGAAAATAAAAAATGTTTCCCATGGGGGAAATAATGGGGATGACGAAACCCTATCTACCCAATTCCTCAAACTACACATTCATATCACAAATATCTATGGGATACATATGATATATTAGTGAAAATATCTGGGTGGCACCTATGTGAAATTCTAGGGATTAGTATGTCTCTTGATATGGAGGTAATATTGGAACCCCCATAGGAAATACATCCTTATACACCACCACAACTATAGGAAGCTGAAAACTATTAAATTCCATTGATATACAGGAAATAATATTCAACTGATGAGTAATTGACTATATCCTTATATGTTTGATCTCATCCTACTATGCACATTTTTGATTCTAACCCAAGATAGAAAACCTCATTCCTTTATTGGGAACAACCAGTATCCTCGACATAAAATATTTAATCTGGTAATGAACTTTGGATATCAAACAAATACCTCATATGAAATCATAAGTCCACATCACTTCTAAAAAGAGGTCCCATAATAATCTCTCTAATACCAGAGTAAATTAACCCTATTGGTAGAAGTTTTTGATCAACAAATCCCTTCTGATAGGATTCTCTAAAAATAGGGGTCAATCTGAGGGATCAAATGGAATCTCTAAGTCTCAAACAATAGAAGTGGAATGAAAATAGTGTCTCACACCTATTTTTTTAGTACTGTGTTAATGTAGAGAGTATACATATCATACCTCTAATCATCCATAGATTCTCTAGGTCATGGACCTCAATGTCATCTAGTCTTCTACGTCATATCTATTATCTCCATATTCCTAGTACAGAACACACTCGGGTTGTGATTCGAATAGTTAAAACCATTTACCACTACCTTATACTCTCTCAAATCCTCCCTCGTGTCTTCCACACTATGGACCTCCCAACTCTTGTTCCTTTTATTTTGGGAATTCCATCACCCTATCTGTGTCAGCTTCATGGTGGATTAGATAATCCTCTGTGAGATGTCCCTAACCATCACAATTGAATGATTGCATATCTCTTTGATGAATATAACTATCCTAATCACACATAACTACAGACCCTCTATCCTGAGACCATATCAAAAAGTGTCTTTCACTCCTAGATCCTTGTATCTTATATAAACTATCGTATTCTGAAGTATCAACTCTTATGTTACCTCTAAAAACACCATTAGTTGTCATTTTCATGACCAAAAATCTCCCCTATACAAAATCCCACTCAAGCACTCCAACATAGGTGGTAATTCATAGAGATATCACTCTAGGAAGAAATTCTCATCATTGTACCCACTCTGAGATCTATGTTCTGAGAAATAGATCTCAGGCCATATTCATAGTCTATAATCTGAGTTTTGTGAACCTCGGTCAATACTCTTCCTTGGTCATGCTTCCCTGCTAAAGTTATTAAACATCCAAGATGCACACAACTCACTACATAGCTGTATAGAATGCCTCTCTAAAGATATACTCAACCTATGTCTAAGAGAGAATCGATTCATCATGAATCTAGGTCACTAGACTCATCCATTTACTAATAGATCCCTAAATAATTATCAATGCAAGGACCACCATCTGATCTATTTGTGTAAACACAAGGCTGAAAACTATGGTAACTTCCACTAGACAGTCCTCAACTGTGTGGGGGTTTGGATCTCCCCAAAACCTAGGAATTTATATACATTGAAACTCATGGAGTTCATTTAGACTATAAAAAACCTCAGCCAATACTTTTGGAACAACCTTCTACTCAACAGGTGTTGTGAAACTAGAAAACCACCTGGAGATTAAACCTCTGTATACGACCCAGTGTCGAAGTCTAATCACTAGGTGGATCATCATCTCAATAATTTTAAGGAATCATGACTTTCTATCTTTTCAAATGAATCCTAAATTAATACATATGTACCATGATCAAATAGTATATTTTGGGAGTTGACTCAAAAAGAAAATGGAAGCCACAAAACAATATTATATGATTCTAGTACCAATGTTTTCCCGGTGACTAGTATATACATAAACCATGTAATGAGTAGGTTATTATAGTCTTAGTTAATGGATATTTCAATTTCCATGACAATACTGGAGTCCTTGTTCTAGGATCAAAACTCAAAAAAACTTTAACACTATTTCCCTAGTTCCCAAAATAAACTCAAAGCTATAAAAACTATAAACTCTTGTCCAAATATGAACATGATTTGATACCACCCTATCACAACCCGACCCACTAGGATGTTCTATAACAATTATAATCTGATTATGACACCCCAATCCTACCTACAATTTGTCATGGGCTAGAGACCCTCACCAATTAATCATGTCACACACATAATAGACAGTAGCCTAAGGTGAATGTACACATAAACATATTTAAATAACTATTAAATGATGAAAGGTAAAGAAAAAAATGATCCAAATTAATTCATACATCTATATCACAAAATTAGTGTACAAAAAACTATTTGAATGTTTAAAGTCCAAATACAATCCCACCAAAAACTCAAAAATTACAATATATAAATAAGGAGGGGATAATTATAATTTAAAACACATATTATGATCTATGTTCATTCTGCTTCACTATTCTCCACCTTCCCTTATTCCTCCTAGGACTCTATCAAAAGTATTTTCATATACACTAGAAAATGGAAGGTGTGGATAGTTCTCATGTATGGGAGAGTATGACAATAACCAATTGAATACCCCAAAATCACCAATCATAAAGTATCATGAGAGTAGTAAAATCATCATAAAAAGGTACATCAATAATGATATGATACATAACAACAGTAAAACCCATATATATATTCATAACAACAGCTCAGTCTCAAAGAGGTCACAACCATGTACCTGACCACAATATTCTATTTGAGTCTTTAATGTAATGATCATCCAAGACAACTCACTCCCTGAGCCATGTTATCATTGATGGTACTAGTATGTGAAGACTTTCCCATTGAACCTCACTAAATATGTACTCACTGGAACTCCAAAGACCTCAATACACTAATATGGGATCTCACCTAGGGCATCAAGGGTATACCAAAACCTACTGAGAAAAACCTGATAAGTTGGGGTTTTATGCCCACATAAGTAACTCACAACGATTACTCAAACCACACTTGGGGAAAATGATGAATTGATAGATGATATAACCTCAGGTAAATTAGATGGATCCCCAAAAGTTATCCCAAACTAATCCCTTAGAGGGGATCATAATCCTATGTTAGGATGTAATTCCACATTATACCATTTAGGGGAATGAACAAGGGAACACACCCAATATAAGTTATTCCACACTGAAGAGATGAAGGGCCTCAACCTACACTAGAAATAGCATATTGTGTGTACTGGGAGTGCACAACATGTCCTTTCATCTAGATGTCTGACTATGTATTTTTGTCTCATGTGATATATTTTTCTTCATATTGAGAGTGTGCCATTTTCTGTTACATTATAGGTAGAGTTTTTGTAAGCATTTGGTGTTCTTCTTTCCCATTCCTATATACTTTACATCATTTTTGTGTACTTCAGGCCGTTCCCATGTACCTAACCATGTTTGGGTTCCGAGACCATGTCAGGGTATACATTCATGCATATGTATTCTATCCATTCCCATGTACTACTAGTGTACATATCAAGCCACCAATCATGTTTCACATCAATAGTGACACATTGTACACCGTATTTGATATGTTTCTATGCATGTAAACCCTAGAGCCACAATAGGGGACCACATGTTGTGTATTATTCAAATTACATGCTATGTAGTTGATATTCCAATAGATATTAAGAGCCTTTATGTTTCTTCTTCTTATAGAATTTCTACAATCAATTCCACCATTAGACCCACTGATAAACATAGATCTAGGATCTTTGGATCCGGGAGGTTGTTGGTGACTAGATTATGGCCACCCAAATCCTATCTTGAATAATCTCTCATTACACCACAATTTTGAGATTACAAAAATGTGAAATAGGAACACCCAATCCATTTTCATCACTATTTACAGAAATTAGAAAATATATCATAGGGAAGAACAGAAAATAATGATTTTTTGTGAAAAAGAATATTTATTTCATGATCCTCTATCGGTTATTATTAGAAATTTTATCCAAATTGTATAAAAATGATGATCATGTAATGAAAGGTAAAAGAACAATAAAAAACAATATAACAAGAATGAAACAAGTCCTTTTTTATTTTTTTTATTCATTCATTTCCATTAAAACCAAGAATTAAAAACCGACAAATAACCAAAATTATATCAATTACAAAATCCCTTGAAGATAAAACTGCCCGGACAAAGCATGATTTGCCACAAATAAAAATTTTAGTAAAGTTTATTCATTTTAATCATTGGGTAACAAAATGGGGAATAATCCAAAGAAAAAAATGCCTTACCTCAATTTTGGATCAATCAATAATGAAGATCGATTTTCCTTCATTGTCATTGGTGAGATCCATGAACTCTATTGGTGTATATGATTCTAGTGGTGTCGATCCATTGGACAAGGATCTATAAATATAACGACCCATACTTTACATACATTGTTAATACTTTAAAATTGATGTACACTTATTACAACATATAACAAGACCATGAAAGGACCATATAGGTATAGTGTCTTTAGTAACTGGGAAACAAAAAAAACTGGTTCATAAATCATATATGCTGTCTCCCATTTATTTCATCATATCTAGAGTCCCTTTTTGGAATATCCTACTTAATATCCTTCTTCCTGACCTGGGGAAAATAAAACATACAAAAGGGTGAGCTCAAATGCTCAGTAAGGGTAAAAAAAGAAATATCAATCACATCATATTCATAAGAACATATCATTTTGGAAATCTTAACCTGCAAAAGAGATCATAATTTCATAACATGGGATAAATCATAGTAGTGAAATGTAATCCCAATAATAATAACATAAAACATGAAACTTTGTGGCATAAACACAATAATAGAGAATCATTTTTTAGTAGTCAAGACTCATATCCAATACTATCTTAGCGAATAAAGTCCATTTCTGAACCGAGTTCACTCCTCATTTCAGTCCTGTTTCACTGAACCGGTTTAACCTTCCATTCCAGCCATGTCTATCTCATGAGATATAAATATTTACCCAATGCATTGGAGGTAGATATAGGTCCCACCCATCTCATAATGATACCATTCTTATGTGTTCCACAAAATCAAAAATCATACATCATTGCATAACCCATGTAATAAAAATGGGATTCTTAAACATCATGACATCATAAAACAATTCATATAAGATAAATGAATTTATAAAAATAATTCCATCACAACATAATCAAATCAATGAAATAATAGGGATAGAAACAGAACCCTATATTAACTTAGATGGAAAATAATTTTGATAAAACACTTGAACTCCATTATTGAGGAAAATATCTTTTCTACTTCAAAAACATTTTTCCTTTTTTAACATGTCATACAATTTTAAACTAAAATAAGTTGATTAAAAAAAACCTGAAAACTTTTAATGGCTGCTTCTTGGAAATAATGTTTTAAAAATCCATTCATGCCGTATAAGTTAAAAATCATTTTTCTCGTACTTATGTCAGAAAAAACAAAAAATACCTCGTACGAAAAATGACAAAAGATTCCTTTCATATCTTTTACTAAAAACTCACCAAAGGGTAAAATTGGATTTAAACGATTATAGGAGGATATAAATAATATTACATATTGAGGAAACATGTATGTGGATGATAAATATTCCCCAGTAAATTCTGAAGTATAAACAATCTCGGATAAAAATGAGATTGTGAGATTTTCCCTTACCTTAGGTCTGATTTTCTTCGTATGTGTCTGAACCTTCTGTATAATTATTTAAATAATGTCACTAACTTATTACAGAATCATACTCATTGTTATGATATCATATATGGTCATATTATTAGCTTCATATTAGTAATATTTCATTGGTACTTATTATTCTGGTGTTCATTACTTTTTGTTCTTATGTGTGTTTTGTCGAATAACTTCTTATTCTACTTTTTAGGTTATAGATAAGACATTTACAGAATGTTATTAGTGTAATACATATCATATTTATTCAATCAATTCATTTATGTAATCATTATTCAAATAAAATCATGTAGAACGAGTCACATCACATCGTGGAGATGGTATTCTTTACATACGCACGAGCGATGATATTGTTCCCATGATCGTGGAATTGTATTAGAGTGTATGTATACTATTTTAGAATCAATATCACTTTAACATAATCAAATACAGTTATTATTTACACCATTATACCCATCCAAGTAAGGTGGGGCTGGAAAATAGATTACACAACGGCGTCGAGACGGTATTCTGTACGTATGCAAGCGCGGTGATTTTGTTTTCTGTAGGATGGATAGATAGTGAAATAGGGTTTTTTCATACTTATAATAACATATCAGTATATTAGTGATACTGATTTTATTACTTCATAATGAAACAACTAAATAATAAGAAGTGGAAGAAGAAATAAATTTGAAAGAATTGGTAACAGACATTACCTCTTCTTTGAAGCGCCTCTTTGAGACCTCCTTTTAGGGAACTAAAATTGGTCTTTGAAGAAGACCATGACATCTAGGATGTTTCTAAGTAATTGAAGAAGAGAATTTGTCAGGGTTTGGCTCATCTTGAAGGCTCATAGTGGTGTGAGGAAGAGAGGGAGGAGGCACCCTTTTATAAGGGAGGGGAGGGGCACCTTTGGAAAAACTAAAAATATTATTTTATTATAAAGTCATATTCGGTTTTTAATAGCTCAAAATTGATTTATTTATAAGATAAGGTGGGGATGGGTCGAAATAATCTCATCCAATAGAATTTAGAAAAGTTTATGTATCTATTTTAACTTTATCATTTAGATTTAACTTTAAGTTAGATAATTTTATTTTTACTATGTCTTCTTATTTTCTTACACTATAAGGTTAATAAACTTAAAATATCAAGACAAACGAACCCCAAGTTGTTTATTATTATTATATATAATCTTATCTAAGTCATTTGGACACACCTTAGATTTTTAGGAATAAAATAACAATTAATACTTTAATATTTGTTTTAAAAACTATTTTATGTCAATTTTGACACTATTTGGTAATTGATTTTTGTGAAAATAATAACAGAAATAATAGTTCTAAAAAATTAACTTAAATCCATAGTAACATGTCATATTAACCTATAAAATTATTTTAAATCATAAAAAGTCTCAAATTACATTTATTTGGGTATTTATAGCATCAATTATGTCAATATTTCATTAATAATATAATTAATGCATCATCATTGTGTCATAAATAAATTAAATTATTTAATGTCTAAAAATTACAAATAAAATATAATTATGTAGGAAATCTTTTTATCTTTCTAATAAATATTTATAGTCGGATTTATCTTATGTATAACCCTATATTAAAAATTATTTAGTTATAGAACTTTTATTTTAACTATTTTAACCCTTCTTTATATAAATTAATAATAAATGTCCTAATCTAATTCAAGTGGGCCTAAATGGTCATATTTTATTCCTAAGGTTGTTTCTGGTCGAATTAAACTTATCTAATAGAATTAGAAAATGTTTTAGGGTAATAATAATATCATTTTTACCCTTAATTTCCCTATTTACTTTTAACCGTGGTAAAAAAAAGTAAAAAGTTACTATTCACCAAAAATTATTTTCATCTCACTGAACTACATTTTAGTCCTTGATATTAACCGTGTCTCTCGGATATTATAAATTCCTCTCACATAAGTGGTAAAATTATGATTTATGTGAATTTGGAAATTCTTATAGGAGGTGGGTAAAAGACAGTGAAAAGTTCAATAAAATTTTTATATATCTAAAATTATTATAAAATGACTCCAATGAATTGAATTGAACCTATATAGATATTATGTATCAATTTTGACCTAGAATAACTTTAAACAAAATAAATAATTATTTAAATAAAAATTTGGTTTTTAAATAGTAACCCAGTGTTTTCACTATTTATCAAAAATTGAAAGTTTTCATAAAAATACCAAAATTTCTCCCTAGGCTAATTTCAATATTCCGAATCCAAAAATGAAGTCCATTTTAAAAAATAAAATTTATAAAATTTTAAAAAGTGGGTATTACTATTCATAATGACTAGTTTTAATAATATTTCAATAGCATATAGTTGTTTAGTGAAACTCATTATTGTGTACGACGCAAGCTATCGAGGGAGTTCGCGATTGTGTGTAAAGCAATCCAGGATAAGGTTGTGTGTGGTGAAAGATTCATTTTATGATTTATATAACATAAAAACAAAATATTTCTCATAAAAGTCTCGGGTGTTACAATCAATTCGATAGCACACTACTCCACAATTTATCTAAAATCACCATTTTTATGTAGATAACCCTTATTTTTTCTATAATTGGGTTTAAATTGGAGGAGCTTAGGTCTGGGGAAATAAATAAATAAATAAATTTAAAAATACACATATGAACTCTTTTTAACAAGACACATAATGATGGAAAATGTTATATTTTTTCTATGGTAAACCCCACTTTCAAAATATAATAAATATCACAGATTTCTAATTTGATACTCTATTTAGGAGTTAGTAAATTTATTCAAAAAAACGTCATGATCTTGATTTAGTTTATTTAATAGTTTTATTATATCAGTTTTTATCCAACTTGGTCCACGGTATCTCATGGTAACTCAATGACTAGCTTCAAATATATTATTTAAAATATTAAAAAACATGATAAGGATAAAATAGATTCATTACAAATAACCTTACTCATATAGAGATACATGATGTTCAATAGCATGATACAACTATATTGGATCGTTTCATGGGATGGTAGCCTCCATAATTTAGTGGAAATAGTAATCTATAGGTAGTAGATTAATAAATTCAGACCCCTGAAAATATATTTCCCACTTTGGGATGCAATGAATAGAAATATTTTACACTGGAAGTGTATTTTTAAAGAGGTGATTCTGATTAATAGTGGAAATTGATCCAAAATAATATAAAACAAGAATAAATAGAACATATGTAAAGTAGATCATTTAAATTAATATTATTTTATAAATATTTCCCTCACGAGAAATGAACTAAAATGAAGAGAAAGTTCTTTATCTTAATGAAAATGGTTGAATAATTTTTTGTGGAGTTTGAGAATACCTTTACATTATATCCCATGTATTTTATGAATTAAATACATAATCTACAGAGAAATATTTAACCTTTATTTTAAGCAATTTATACAAATCTAAAAAAGGAACTAGTTTACCAAAAAAATTCATTATATGATTAAATAGTTACGTGAAATCAAAATCGAGAATTAATTTTCATGATCATATATATTTAGGAAAAATAAATTGAATAATGGTATAGTTGAGAAACAATAAAAAAGATAATTGTCAAATAAGAATAATGTAACGAAGTAATTTCCCTTATGTGAAATTTTTGGAAAGAAACATATTATATATTTTTTGAATTTAATTTGAGATTGTTAAAAGTATATATATTAGAGTCACATAACTAATTAATTAAAGTGGAAGAGAGAAACCAATATTTTCAAGTTCTTCAATTGTAGAGAAATATGCAATTATTCACACCAATGTATCAGAAATCTATAAAACCTACAAAAAAGAGTCCTATAAGAGAAAGGCCTATATTATATGATCACTACAACTAGGTTTTAAGTTCCTAAATATATTTTTTTAGGTACTCTAATCAAAGAATCAACTTTATAAAATGCATTATTTCATGTTGGATCTTCACACTCATTCATATCTTCTAAATTTTCCAGGAAAATTAGATATTTCCATATAACCTTAAGAAATGATTTGTACGTAAAAATACCTATTGGAAATCTCATAGCAACATGGATGTGTTTCTTAGCTCCCATTATGAAACATAAAAGTATACTATTTTCAGAAATGGTTATTATACCTATAGTATATTTCTAAATAATCTTTCATATTGATTTAATTTAAAAATATAATGAAAATTTTTTTTGAAAGAGAAGGAAATTAAGATTCAATATAAATATATAGAATTCAACATCTTTAAAAGGGATTCTTCATCCTCCTAGTCATGTCTGGATCCACCTTTAGTTGATTTTCTGAATGATATTCTTCCGGAAGAAGAGTAGGCACAGTCTATAGATGGAAAGGGTAATATTCATGTTTAGAATGAACTTATTTTATATGAATACATTGATGTATTTCTTAAATAATTTCCTATACATACCCATAATGAAAAGTTCATCTTCCATTGGTTAAATCCCTAATCCTAGGATGGCTACAATGGAATTAGTCATGTTAAATAAAAAACTATAGGAGTTGTGTGAAAAGGGATTTATGCACCCTATTGTTTTACCTAGTGGAACCTATGTTTTTTTAGAAGAAAGATGGACCAATGAGGCTTGAATTGATTATAGGAAAACCAATTCTATTACTATAAATAATAAGTATCCTCTTACTAGAATTTTTGAATTGGTTGAACATATTAAAAAATTGAAATATTTTTCAAATAGTCAACTTCATTCTAGATTTCATAATTTTCTAGTAAATAATGAATATATTCTAAAGAAAAAAAATTGATAAAAGGTATGGAAATTATGATTTTATATAAATTTCTTTTGGAATAACTAATTAATCCTCTGTTATTATGCATCTAATGAATATATTATTCAATAAATACTTGGATAATTTTAGTTTTGTATTTATTCAAGATATCTTGGTGTACTCTAAAAGATATGAAGATCATGAGAATCACTATAGGATAATTATTGATATATTTAAAGAAAATGAGTTAAATGTGAAATTTAGAAAGTTTAAATTCGTGTTTCCAAAATCTTATCTTCTTTTCTATATTATCTCTAAGGATAGAATATCAGTTTAACCTTCTAATAAAAAGGTATTTAATGAAATTCATTTACTAACAAACATAACTGATATATGTATTTTCATTAGATTAGCAGGTAATTATTATTCATTTGTTCAAACAAATCACAATTGGCTAACATGTAAACCAAGATTAAAAATAAAATGGTTATGTTCATATGGAAAAGTAATGTTATGAATGTTTTGAATAATTTATAAAGATATTAATGAATTCTCTGGTTTTGAATATACCATGGGGAAATGAGGGATTTTTTATATATAGTAACGCATCAAATAAAGGAATTGATTGTGTACATAGGTATAAGAATAAATATATTTCCTATACATAAATGAAGTTAATGACACTTTAACATAAATATCTTACTCATGATCTTTATTTGGTAGCCATAATCTTTGATATGATGATATGGAGTTGTTTTCTCTATTGTCAATGATGTGAGATAAATGCATCCTATAAGAACCTAGAATACATATTTTTGTAGAAATATCTCAATATAAGGAAAAGGATATGACTCTAGGTACTTGTAGATTATGATTTACTCATAAACTACCTCTAGCGGAAGGAAAATAAGGTAACAGATTCATTGAGTATAAAAGATCATGGAGTCCTCACTAAAATGTGCATCAAAGGGAACATGTGTTCATGGATATAGTGAATATGGGTATTGGAATTATTAAGGAAGGAGAAAATTCAATACTTTTTAAAATTATTTTCAAACAATATTATTGGAAAATATAAGAAGTTCTGAACCTAATGAAGATAATTTTCAAAAGAAAACAGATGTTGTGAATGATGGAAAATTAGAAGACTTCTTATACAAAGATGGAGTACTAAAATTTTGAAATAGTCTTTCTATTCCATTTATACCATATCTAAAAATATAATTATTAAATGATACTAATAACACTAATTTATTTATACACAATGGTAGAACCATGAAGTATAAATATTTAAAGGAATTTTTTTTATGGGATAATATAAATAAGGAAATATATGATTATGTGTCAAGATGTTTCATTTTTCAAAATATAAAGGATGAGAAATAGTATCCTAGAGAAGTCATGAAATATTTACATATTCTTATTTGGAAATGGGATGACATTACTTTCTAATTTTTCATTGGATTACCAAATAATCATAGAAATAATAATAAAATATGGTTTATTATTGATTACCTTATGAACTCTGTACATTTACAAGCTATATAAGAATATTTACCTATTTAGAACATTGCACAACTCCATATTAATGTTTTTTTAAGACATAATTATTTAAATTTTTAAATCTTTTTTATTGTGATCCATGATTTACATTGAAATTTAGAAAAATCCATCAAAAGGGTATGAATATTGAGCTTTATTTGGGAACTTCATTTAACCCTAAAACTGATGGACAGTCCAAAAGAACAATTAAAACATTATAATATATGTTGATGCCTATCTCACTTGACTAAAATTAACTTTTTTATTTTTCAAAACACATTAAAGGAAAAATTGTGAAACCACATAAGTTGGTCAATAATATAAAATACCTTAAGATAGCACAAAATCATTAAATAAAAAAATAATTCAATTGGAAAAATTCTCAAAATATAATTTACAAAATAAAGTAGTTACCTTTGTATCAAGATCACCTTTATGAGTTCTCTTAACTGATAATCCATCTTGTCCCTAGTTTTAATGCACTCCTCTCTATTGATCTTCCCTTAATTGAATCGTCTTATCAAGATGAAATCTTTATTAATAATACATAAACATTTCTCACTATTAGTTTCCATAATTATCAATATTTCAATTATCCTATCAACTTCCTCTAGTGAGGCATTAATCCAAAAATCATCCTCCAACATTTCTTCCTCAAAATGAATAAGCAGCTTTAGTGTTTTTCTATTTTTGGTATCCTTTTCACCTGAATCCTTATGCAGGGTAGCCAAGATGCCCTAGGAAAGAGTGGACCTATCCAATATTTCTCTCTCCATTATCAAGATCCAGTACTTCTAATCCTCCCTACAAATGGTTTATTTTTTTCATTGATCATTCAACCTTCTCTTGATTCTTATAATCCCTACATTCAACAATTTTGTTGTTTTACTGAAAGTACTCACTATTTTCCCAAATTTGATCCTCAAAATAAAGCACACAATACAGCTCCTTTAGTATATTCATTTTAATAGTTCCAGTCTTAATTGACTTTGGTAAACACAATTAAACATTTCAACCTTCGATTTTATTCATGTTAATCAAAATAAAGCTTCCTGAATCTCGGTTTTTCATCTACCCCCTTCTTCTTTATTATGTAGCAATGAAAATTATTATATCTTCCACTTCTAGTATCTTCTGAGAAATAAATTAATTAATTCATCATCAGAATCATCCCCAGATAATCCTTGTACCACATTGATGTTCTTAGTATGTGGAAAATATATTTATTCTTGATCCAATACCTCAATTTCTAAACCATTAAATTGGTTACTTAATTTAGTAGTTGAATTTTTCATCTTTTACTTAGCTTATTTGACTCATTCATCCATCACCCAAATGAACTGGATTTACCTAACCTAAAATAAAATTTTCTATGAAAGAAGATATACTTCCCACACCTTGATCCAAAATCACTACTTCATGAGCAGGTTCATAGAAAGATCACATAGCCTCATCATGAGATGAAGGATTAAGTATGTTTCTAACAGGGTCCAAGAAATCAGCTACACATACCCCCTCATCCCCTGTGAAACAAAATGGCCTTGTACAATCATGTTATTTACCAAATAAGTCTTTAAGAAATCAAAAATGTCTATAATCTTTAGAACATTTGATGAGAATTCCTATTTTAGTAAAATATTATAGTCTATATCCCCATTACAACCCAACTGATCAACTCGACGAACTGACCAATCATATTCCCCCAATATCTAACATATTATAATTTCAAACTACCCATATCTGACTCTACAATGAAGAGATAAAACCAAATGACCTAGTTTTCTACATGATGAGGAGTAGTTGGACCAAGATTCAAATAAAACTGATTTTTTACACCAAAATTATTCTCCAACCACAATCCAACCCCACTCCACTGGTGGATTTTAAACCTAAAATTCCACACATAGACAAGGATAAATTTGATGAAAGGCTGATTTTTTTATTCCATCAAAATAAAAAAAATAACCATCAAAATATTCAAGAATATGGATAGTGGAGGGATTTGTTAGTGGCAGTAATAGTTCAGGGATTCATACCCAAATCAATAATGTAGGGGCATCTTGTTTTATATAAAATCATATGACCATTTAAAGAGGTATAAACGGTATTAGTTACATTATCAAGGATCTCTTAACCACACATAAAATTAGATAATCTGTAGATATAAAACAAATCATAATATGAAGTTTATCAAGAATACTGAAATCACTCAATCTTGTAGCCCCCATGTTCTAAAGACACACCTACTATAATCATCCACCAAAGGTGTATGATGTATGAATCATGATATAATGTTAAACATCCAAATAATTGAAGCTTCTACAAAAGTTAAAATAAAAAGATAAATCCAAGGTGGTCCATATTGTAAATCTTGAACATTTGGGAATAATGGGATATTTAGGAAATTTTGGATAAAGTCCGGTTTTGAGAATAAGATAAATGAGTAATTATGTGTACCAGGAGAATATGGTGGTGGAACATGCACCCCCCCCCCCCACTAAATGTAAGGGTGGGGAACCTCAGTTATCTTTATATAAGGAATCACTGGTGAGCATGTGACAATGAGAATGAACCCTTGACTTCTTTCCATGCTCACTTGGAATTCAAGGTATATTGGAGACGTTTTTACATTTGTTGGAGTTTTCCTATAACAATAGCTTCCATTTAAACATTAAAATGGATTCATATAAGGAATTATATGGAAAGAGATGTCATACTCCAACTTTTTGAAATAAATTTGGTGAAATAAATATTATAGACCATTAACTTATTGAGGAGAAAATTATGAATGTAAATAAATTTCAAATTCATATTAATGTAACTTAATGTATGAAAAATATATATATTAATAACTAAAGAAAAGATATGAAATTTATAGTGGTAGATCATGTTCTCCTAAAATTATCTCAATGAATTGGTGTCATATGTTTTCATAGAAAAATAAAACTATGTCCCAGGTATAACAGACCTTTTCAAATTCTGTAAAGAATTTGATTTGTGGCTTACTATTTGAAAATTACACTTATCCAATCAAAAGCACATAATTTTTCACATATCTCTTCATTATGGAAGTAAATGTTAGATACAATAAAGTTTCTCACCTATAGAGAATTAAGATCAGTGCCTGATTTATCTAATTAAAGAACCTATCCATATTCTATGCACAAGAGAACTATTTTTGAAGAATCAAATGACTTGGTTTGTAAATGTACTTTAGAGAAATAAAAAGATAAATAATATGGTGTGGTAAATTGAAGAACATGTGATGAAAAATACAAAAATATATTCATTGGGTGATATTATATAATTTTTAAGATGAAATTATTGATGTATGGAATAATGTAATGCCCGTGAATCAATTATAGTAATCTTTTTTAAAGAAACATTAACTCCAAACACATTGTTTTATTCAAGAATGTGATTAAAAAAAATTTTCATATTATATAAATTGAATTAGGTAAAATTAATTTAATTTCTTATGTAATAATATGAATATTAACTCAATGAAAAATTCCTTAATTTTTATGAAATGATTGATTTTTCAATGAATAGTGAAAAATACCTATTTTTCCAATGCAATAATTTCATTTCATTAAATCCAGAAATTTAAGATTAACATTATATTTTTTATTTTATTTTTAATTAACATAAAATAAATTTGTTTATAATATTTTTTTTAACTTATAATATTTATGATTTTTACATAAGCTAATTTTTTTTCTTAAAATGTATTTTTTCAAAACAAAACTATTTTTCATAACATTTTAAAATTTTATATTAAAAATAATTTCATTTAGTTATATAAATTGAATCTTAAAAACTGGATAATATATTTGGAATAATGTGGTTCAAATTTGGTAAATATTTTCTTTTTATTTATAGCATTATGAATAGTAACATTGGTAAACATTATCTGATCGTTAAAAGGTAAATTGGTTAATTAAGGATAAAAATCATGTGATATGACCTAAAAATCCCCATAACACTGATATTGATCAAATTTTATAATTTTTTTTACCATTATTATTAAATATTTTAATATATTGAAATTTATTTCCAATTTTCTGTGGTTATAAAATTTATATTATTTTAATTAAATATAATGTCAAAAAATTCCACTATTTTCCTTTTGATATTCATAATATTTTGTGGAAGAGATAAAAAACATTGGTTTGGTTATAAATTTTTAGTTGAGGTATATATTATTTTTTATCATGGTAATTTATTTCTAATCTTTAGTGATGATATATTTACCTTAAATGCTTATGCAACACCGACACTGTATTTATTCAATGAATAAATAAATAAAATTAATTATTTCAGAAACGAAAAATAAAATAATACTTTACAGTTACGTTATAGAGAACCTATAATATTATAGAGATATATTATATATTATATATGTTTTAGATATTTATATTCTAATTACATTTACATATTTATGTCTTTAAATTCAAATTAAATTAATAGTGTAAAAATGACATTATTAATATTCTATGATAAATAATATTTTACTAAATTATTTATAACACAAAAATATATTTGAATAGGACAATTAAGATCTTATATACTCTAAAATGTCATCAACTTTCCATTTATGAGACTATTGTTGACATATAAGTAAAATTATTTCCCTTTAATTTTGAAAAATTAGTTATTGCATTTAAGGTTAAATTTGTTTAACGAAGGGGTTAAACCAAATGATATGGTTTAAAATACCACATTAACCTATCCAAATTTTGTTACTTTAATTTATTAAAATGATATAGTATCTTATATTATAAATTATGGACTCACTAATCCACATTATCTGGAATTTTAATTTATTATATTTAAATATTAATATAAATTCCAGGTGTGTCCTTTCGTTCACTATAAAATGGAACCACCTCTCATTTATTATAAACACGACCAAGATCCTCCTAGATATACCAAAACTATAAAAATACCTCTAAAAATCCTTATATATGTTCTTTATTTTTATTTCATCCAAAAAATCCTACCTTAGGTCCCTTAAGAGAAAATATAAAAGAACCCTTTCAAAAATAAGGTAATCTTTTTTACTGACTCCTTCAGATTTATTTATTATTTAAAATAATTTAAATTTCTTTTAAACTTCCTAATATAATAATAAAACTATCATAAATATATTTATCAATTAATATAATTATTATACAACCATTTTCCATCTCTTTTCAATCCTATGAAAAGAAAAAAACACCACACGTGAATATGTACGACTTATAGTCTCCATATAGAGGTGTATTTTCACTTTCATGACCTCTTTATGTGAATGTTTATAAAGATAAAACTAATGAGTATATATTATATTTATGATATAAATATTATTCTTTAATTATAAAATCATTTATACCTACTTACCTTCCAATCCATTAGAAAATGATAACATTGTTTTTATGTACGTGTGGACTACCACGTCAACGAATCAATGTGGTCTGTTTTTTTTTGGCTTCACAAGGATAGTAATTGGTAAATAATGAATGGAAATATATTATCTTTAAATAATTATTTAATTTAATTATATTATATAACAATAATAAAACTAAAAGATCCAGAACTTCCATAACAAAACAAGCATGAGAAAGTAAAGTCATTAACACCCAAATCCCTAATGGTAATGATTTTTTTTTAACAAATTAGAGATATGAGGTCGTAAGATGATCCTATATGATTTTATAAATATTAATATGGTTTTTTATAAATTAATAACATGTTTAAAACTATTATATTATTGTTCAATTCATATTTAATGAAGAGGAAACATGAGATAAGGGGTTTCTTAACTAAATTTTCATTCATTGGGTTATACCATTACTTCATTGGTTTTGTTATGAAAATATTAGGTGTGAAATTTCATTTTATTAATTTATTTTTTATTTCCATTTTTTATTTATATAAAATATTTATTCCTAATTTTTCATTGAAAAAATCTTACTTCAATGATGCAATCTTTGTAAGGGATTTTTTTTTTCTAAATTTCAGCATCATTGAGACATATTTGGTATTATGTGTCTTTCTTTTTTAATGTGGTGTATATACTAACCAATTTATGCATTTAATATGAATTAATATTTATTAATTTTGGTTAATTTCTCATTTCAATTTAACACTTTCATGGGGTTATGATTAGAATGATATGAATTAGGTAACAATTTATTTTACACTTTCATTTATTTGGGATTGCCCTTATTTTCATTGATGAAATATTTTTATATATTCTACTTAAACTCCATATATTTTATTATCATTTTAATATTTAATTATTTTAAAATTTTTATTTTAAATTTTCTTCTCTTTTCTACTTCAATCAATAAATGATTTTTTAACGAAAATGCAAAAAAAAATCTCTTTTTAATCAAGTAATTTTCTCTTCAATGTCATATTTTTATAACGTGATTTTAAAAAAGTAGTTTTTATTTTAACAATGTAAAATTCATGTTATCTTGGAATTTTTAAAAGGTTTGAAAAAAATATTTCTAATGTTTTATAATTTTTTTAATTTTTTTTTAAATTTCAAATGTAACTTTTCTTAAATGCAAATTACATTAACATGTTTTTCTACCACCATAACCATTTTTCTCTCTTTATCTTATTATAAATTATTTCTATAATTTTCAAAATAAAACTTCAGAATAAAATATTATTTAAATTAATCGCTTCAATTTTAATCAATTATTTAAAATAAATGATTTTACTATAAAATGTACTTTTATGATGAATTGATGATCGTTTTTTTCTCTTATTAATTTTATGATTGTTAACTTTCTCAGGAAAAAAGGATTTTTTTTATGATCATTTAATATTAAATTTATTTTAAATATCCAAATTATTTGTTATACGGATATGAATATTTCTTATATTGTATACTATTTCTACATACAATGTTCTCCTTTGAAAGTTATTTGATTTACTGGGGAAGTATTCGTATTCAATATTCATTATTCAATATGAAAATTTATTGATAAAGGGTATTTTTTATGAATTAAATTTATTATTCAATGTATGAGGAATTATTTAGACATGAATTGATGGGTTGGACCTAGATTATATATCCCCTTGATGAACTGATAGGTCTCAGAAGACAAATTAGTTACCCAAAATTATTAAATGGGTATTTGGTGCAAGCCTAACCATATATTAAATAGTCCTAGCACAAGGATTTGATGATAGTTATTTTATGATTTTAGATATTATGACATTGAAAATTATGAATTACCATCATTATGAATTCAGTTACTATTATCCATGAGATTATTACATTTATATTACCCATTGATATATTTCCTTCTCATTTTATTGATTAATTTTTACTTGTTTCAAGTTATCTACCTTTGTATATAGATTACACCTTATTTAATATTAATTATTTCCATTGTAATTAACCATTATTGAGATTTTGATATCACCTTTATTTTTTTCCCATTCTACGTGATATGAAGAACCATTCTACGAATGATTTTTAGTGATACTAAAAATTTATTTTGTCATGTTTTATATTATATTATCGATGTAAAATTGGAATCATGTATTATTAAGTACTTCAAGACTACTAAAAGGATACATCCTTCAGGATTACATCCCTTATATCTATACTAATGTAATAAAGTTGACATATTATTGGGGTTACTGGAGTTATATTTGTCACATAACTAATATACATATAGATATTTATTATAAATGTATTTTATAAAAGGTTAATAGATATGAATATTGATTATATGTAGATTATTTAGAATATTAATGTTTTTATGCATGAGATTCAATAACTTTATTGGAATTTAGGAATTTACGTAACAGGTTCTTTTTCTCAAATATAATTTTTTTAGTTATATTTCTTATTATAAACCATGATATCATTGAAATGGTCTGATTACTATATAATGAATTTATTTTTCTATATTCATGAAATTAATTTGGTTGAGAAATATATTTCATTATTTCTTCAACATTATTTTAATTCAATGGATACCATTTTTTAAGGGTATTTTTCAACTCAACTTTATTTATTTAATTATAATTATTCTTTATGAACTTCTTCCTCATAAGATTGGTCGCTTCCACCCTAAGATTATATTTCATTGTACTATATATTATATTATATGTAAATAAATTTTTAATATGATCCATAACTTTATCTTTTTTGAGTGTGGTAAAAATATTTTCAAAAAACTCTTACAGTTTCTCTCTTTTTTATGATTATTATTTATAAAGATTCCAATACATTTTTAAAAATTATATTACCAAAAAAAATTACTCTTGATGATTTTTAAAAGAAAATGAATTATTATTTGAATGAAATTTTTTTATTTTAAATTGAATTTTTTAATTTTTTAAATTTTTTTTTAAATTTTTTTTATGAAATAATTATATAGTGTTTTATATCTTTTCAAGGAATGTTTTTGAAAACATATTTATTTTATGAAATTATAGTTTTGAAAAAAAAATTATTTCAAATTTTAAATTTTAATTGTATTATCAATAATAAGTATTTCATTTTAAATAAAAAATCTTTAATGAGCTTTCAAGAATTTCAAAAATAGATATTTCTACTTGTTTAAAAGTTATTTATATAATAATAATTTTTCTTATTTTTTCACATTTTTATAAATAATATCTAACTCCTATAAAGTTACATTTTTTAAATCACCTCTAGATTCCATTATAAAAAAACATATTTTTTTGATTTTATTTTTGTTATCAACGAATCTACTTTTGATTTCACACATGTGATAAAAATTTTAAATGATATAATACATATTATCATTCCATGGGTTCTTGTATTTATGATGTTCAATATATTTTATAGGTGTAAAACATGTGTATAGATTATCATTATGAAAAAAAATTGGTCTAATAAAACCCTGAGATGATTTAGTTTTGATAAATCCCTTAAATAATACAGGTCTGATAAAACACTAAGATAGTTTGGATCTTCTAAATCCATATAATATATTGGGTAATGTTTTATATCCATTTAGATAATAAAGGTAGTGCATACATGGATTTGTTCATATACTTAAAGAGTGGAAATAATTGGATTTTTTCACAATATAAAAGTTGTTAAAGATTAGTTTTTCACAATATGTGATGTATTAATGGGCTTATGTCTTGTGCCTTTTTCATAATTCATAGATCATGATTGTTTTCCCTTGATTCAACACTCATATTCCATGGTTTATATTTATTCATTTGGAATCATGTGGCCTTAAATTATTCCCTACAGACATATCTTATAATTTCATGTTATTTATATAATAAATTTCTCCCCTACTAATGGTTTCTATTGATATAACCGTTGATTCCATGTGGGTAAGATTTCCCTTATTATGCATTTAAGATCAACCCATTCCTAGGTTTCCCATCCCTAGGTTATGAAGAATAGTATAAATTATAAGAATTATAGGTGGGATTGTATTGTTTCTGAATTATTGAGAAATTTATGAAAGGGTTCTAAATTAACATACTTATATAGCTATTACTCATATATATTAAACATTACATTCTTGAGATTGTGTGATTATTTTTTAAAGTTGTTATTTCCTTATAGAAGTTTTCTAAAATAGTGATATGTTTAGATTTGGTTTCTATATGTACCCACCAATAAATAATAATACATTTAGAAATTAGTAGATACATCTTAAAAATAATATTTATGTGATTCTAGTGGTAGGTTTAACACCTATATATATTTCATATTTCATAATTCACATAATTATTAAAGATCGTCTTCCTACATAAGTGATGATGATATAAATAATTTACCTTAATTATAAATAATACATGGAAATTTCTCATATAGAGGCATTCATAATAATATAATGATAATGAATAGTTATCTTATAAGTGATAATTTATTTTTCATACATTCATTAAATAAATTCATCATTCTCCCCATGATTAATTTCTATTATTTTAACAATAAATTAATGATCATGTATACATGTTTCGATATTCTTAATTATATTTAATCTTGAAAGACCTGTATGATCTTTCCATGTATTTAATGTGTCTTGATTGATAAACATCTGGTTTTCCATAATTGATTTGATTGTACATGGTAAAAAACCATATAAAATTATTTAGAATCAATTTTAATATATTTTTTATGATTGTTATATATATAATTATTTAATACCTCCTCTATCCAATGTCTCTATACGATATTCTTTTACATGGATATCATTAATTATTAATGTATTTAATGAATAATTCAGATAAAATAATGTTTTATTTACTAAAAAAATCTATACCAATATCTAAGAAAATATTTTTACATATAGTGTTATTTATTTATTTTTACTACCTATCAATGTACTTATATGATTATAAATTATCACTTCAACTGTTTTTAATAACAATAAACATATAAAAATTTAATAAATTATTTAATTAAAATATTTTTTATAAAATTTATGACTTATCAATTATATAAATAAGATCGTTGGTATATTCCATAAAGAAAATTTAATATATTTTTGTAATATAATTAAAAACTAAAATATTCATATTTATCATAATAGTTTCCACTTCAAGTGGTTGGTCATCAATTAATGAATAAATTAAAATTATAATCATAATTGGATAGGCCCATCACTTACCAGATAATGTCTTCTTTGAATGTTATTAACAAAATATTTTTAACATATACATTTTATGTAGAGGATAACCCATTGTTTTAAGACAACGAGATGTGGCATGAAGAAGAAAAGAAAAAGAATATTATTGATTCACATTATTCACCACATTGAAATTATAATTATAATTCATAAAATAATTTTTATAATAAAATTAACATCATAAAATAAAGGATAAGACACATGATCAGAATTTATAACTACCAAAATATTTTTGATAAAAATTAAAATATGAATAATTTTAGGAATAATTTTATTCAGATCAAAAAAATAAATTAATTAATTAAAATATGATGACATTGGGTGATGAATTATATTATTTTAGGTCATGATTCATGAATTATAATTTATTATTTGTCAATATTTATCATTTGGTACAATAATAGTAATTTTATTTATCATGATGGTCACTATTTAATCAATTTAGGTGGTAAAGTTATTTTCATAAAATATATTAGATTACAAAAATTATCATTTCATGTATAAGCTAATAAAATTATATATAAACTATATTAATAACAACATCGACTCATAGGATAATATCTAATGAATTATATGAGATGGTGTTGATAATCCATAGGATTGTGATTAATAATGAATTTTTTCTTAATATTCTTATTATGGGATTAAAATTTGATAAACTAAAATATTCTTTAACTAAATGAAAAAATAAACTATTTCTACATCATTTTTCAAAGGAAAAAATCATAAATATTAGTTTATTCAGGAGTCTATTTAAATATGTGTTTCCCCCAACCCCCATCTGTAGGTTTTATTATTATTATTTTCTATTTTCTCTGTAAACAAATATGGAACAATGATAAAAAAATAATATTCATCCTATATATTTGTTAAATTAAAATAAAATATATTTAAATTCAATTTATATAATTAAACCGCATTATTTTAAGAAAAATCTCATTCACCTTAGGGAATAAAATAAGATTGTTTTGTCAAGTTTTATATTATCATTAAGACGATAAATTGAATATTAAATTCATCATTTTCATTCTCTTTAGGGTTTTATTGTCAATAAAATATAATTATGTTGTATTTAGTACATAATAAATATCATACTTATAATTTTTATGAATTGAAATTAAAGTTGAAATAATAAAAATAATAGAATATTTATTGTAAAAATAAAAATAAAAATAATATATATAATGTGAATTTATTCATCATAATAAAGTTCAAAGACTTTAGAGTGTAAAAAGAACTATGAGATGTCAGATATTATTATGTTATCATCATGGATCATGCCATGATTAATGATGTTTTCTTTGGCGTACGGTACGTACATTATTTTCATTATCTTACCATTTCAAGTGACATTGTATCATATTTTTATTTATTTAATGTTTTTTTAACATAGAAAATGTTGACTATTAGATCAATTTAAATTATAGACAATTAAATTCAATTTTTCTAATGGGGTGGAATTTAATAGTCACATGTGATCACTACTCTTCTTAAGCTCAATATTTTTCTAGTAACAAAATATTAAGAAAATAATTCAATTTTTTTAAAAGGTTTTCAAGAAATGGGAAATAAATATAAATATATATTAAATATAAAACAATACTGGTTATAATGGTTCTTTGGATTGGTGTATCTAATGTGCATATGAAGTATCATTCCAAAAAAAAAGTTTGAAAAAACTTTGGACATTTTTTTAGTGTATCAATTATCTTATGTCCATGATAGTGGTGGAGGTAGCATCATCACAATTAAAAATATAAAGAATATGATCATGATAATAATGTGTTTTGAAATGGGATCGTGACACCAATTTAAACCATGAATTATTATTAAATTAGAATATCAATTTCAGTTGTAATTGAATTGTGATGTTGATCAAATATGAAACAGAATGTTGAATATAAGGAAATTATAGTGAATAAACATAGTATGCAATTAAAAAGTAAAATAAATGGATAAAAGAAATGGATAATGTATGAAACAAATGTCTAATTTCATTAAATTCATGAATAAATATTTATTTAATATTCAACTCACATATGTACTATTTTGAATAAATCATTACTAACTATTAGCGATGAACATAACTTGGATAATTATTATTTTTTATAATTTGATAATACTATTTATTCAAATATTAAATTCATATATACTTTAATAAATGTTATGGATACCCTTATTGTGTGACCATATTGGCCTCTTAGTTTGTTTAATTAGGCTAACTCACCGAAAATCCAAGATCAATGACTAGGAACACATCGAAGAACCCCTAGAAAAATTTGTTATTTCCATAATAAAAATAATAACCCGTGAATGTTCACTATTTAATATAATACAATTACGTATATATCTCATCAAGTTGGTTGAATCCAATATGTGACTTACCTAATTTCATGAAATATTTAATTTGAATATCCTAAAATGAACATGTTAATAACACCTCCATAGTAATGAAATTAGTCAAATAGTTCCATTCCAATCAATGGGACGGAGATATCTTCTTCTATTAACTAAAAAGGAAAAAATAATTTATTTAATTATTCATTAATTTCATATCATGTTTAATACATGCAATGTATCCTACATCACTATAAACATATTTGATCAAGGGTTTTTATCAATACATCTAAGTACATGATGATGTGTATTAAAAATAATATCATGTCTATAAACCAATACCCATATCCGCAGATAGAAAAATATAATGATGTGGATAATAAGTAGAATCCATATGTTTTGGTATGCTCTTATAAGCTCATCTCTTAGAGATAACCAAGTGCAAACTGCATGAGAATAAATCATTTTGTCTTATAATCCTCAAACCCTTAATGTATTATGTCATCTATTTTTAGTTAGATGTGGTGATTTATCCATAAAACATGTATAGAGGAGAGGTTTTATTTCATTTTGATGCAATGTATACTCTATGAACATTATCAAATTAATTTTATGTAGAAGAAAATTCATCAAATGATAAGATATTTATTAATATTCAAAACCATGAATATAATAGTATTTTAAAATACAAAGTACTTATTTCGTGGTAACAGACTAAAAAACAATTATTCCAAAACTACCATCATTTGAAGAGGCATTATAAAATCTAAAAATATATTAATTAGGAATATAACGATCAAATTATTTTTATACTCCAATTAATTAGAAACCTAAGGTAAAAAATATTTCATACTACATCCTTAGAATGTGTAACCCTAGAAATAGACTAACATGTGAAATAAAATCCCACTCTCTTTGATGGTATATGGATAAATGACCATTATAGTTCAATATGGTTGAAAAATAACACAATGAAGATGAGTACAATTATAATGGTGTAGACCTCTCTTATCTATTCCTTTACCAATATCGGGTGTCTGAGCTGTTCCAGGATGTCAAGGTGACTTATTCCAAACACTTTTCCAAATTTCCAGTTTTGTGAATAGTGTCATCAGTAGTCTTAGGTGAACATTGTCATCGGTAGACTTTTGTGAACAGTTTAATCGGTAGCCTTAGTTGAACAGTGTCATCGGTAGCCTTAGGTGAACTGTGCATTGGTAGCCTTAGGTGAACATTGCATTAGTAGCCTTAGGTGAATAGTGTCATCAGTAGCCTTAGGTGAACAGTGCAATTGGTAGCCTTAGGTGAACAATTTCATCGGTAGCCTTAGGTGAATTGTGAAATGGTAACCTTAGCTGAACAGTGCAATGGTGACCTTATGTGAACAGTGTCATTGGTAGCCTTATGTGAACAATACAATGTTGGGGTTCCAATGGTGACCTCTTTCCTTTGCCAAATTTTGATTTCATGAATAGTATTTCCAAAATAGTGAGGTTCCAATGGTAGCCTCTATTTCTTTTTCCAAATTTTGAGTTAATGAATAGTATTTCCAAAACTGTGAGGTTCTAACAGTAGCCTATATTTTCTTTTCCAGATTTTGAGTTCATGAAAATTGTTTCTAGAATAGTGAGGTTCCAACAGTATCCTCTGTTTCCTTTTCGAAATCCTAAGATCTTGAACAATGTATCAAGAATGGTGAGGTTTCAATGGTAGCCTATATTTCATTGACCAAATTTTGAGTCCATGAATAGTGTTTCCAGAACAGTGAGGTTCTAATGGTAGCCTATATTTCCTTTGCCAAATTTTGAGATTATTAAGAATGTTTCCAGAACGGTGAGGTTCCAATGGTATCCTATATTTCCTTTTTCAAATTTTGAGTTTATGAATAGTGTTTTTAGAATAGTGAGGTCCAACGGTAGCCTCTATTTCCTTTTCCAATTTTTGTGTTCATGAACAGTGTTTAATGCTTCCTATAGTTTCTCCCCTTTGACGTTTCCCTTGACGCAAAATGCATTTAACACCTTGTTTTAAGGAATCTAAGGATGATTCAAATTTCATAACTCCTATATTAATTTCCATAAGGCTCGGGATTCTTTTACTTGGTCAAATCAGGTTATTTAATGTGATCCACTTTTATTAGAAAATACAGTGTATCTTAAACCACTACTCTGTTAAATCTTCTAAAGGGATGATTTATCTTCCTCTTTAGTTCTTCCTCATTTTTCTCGGGTGTGAGATGCTCAAACATTTCCTTCCATCCCGAAGGAGTTGTATAATCAAACTTTCCTCCTTGAATTGGTTCCCCTCTATTTTTGGTGCAACTAAGTAGTATCGATCGATCTCCAAAATAATGTATGTTCTATCATCATTTTGTTGGGTTAATCTCCTTTTGTTTCCCCTCTCCATTTTATTGAATGTAATCTCCATGTTCTTAATGGAATTATCTTGGGTGTTGACTAGTGTGGTGGTGTCTCTGCATCCTTGGGTGGATACAGTTGTCACAGGAGAGTAAATCATTACCCATTTTGTGACTCATTCCCATATAAAGAACATCAAGAACCATTTAAGTTAGGAGATTCATTTCTTCTCTTTTCATTTAAATTAAACTATACAGTTATTATGTTTTATCCCACTAAATCACAATGGAATTGATATAACAAATATTTGAACTGGATAAATAAATTGATATCAATCATATGTTATTGCCTCTTGTTTTCCTAGATAGTGTGATATCTATTCTTTCTTTGTTTAGCTATTCATTCTTGAAGGAAATTGGTAGAGAAAAAAAATCGGAAATAATTGATAATTGTTTGGAAAAAAATGACACATGTAAATTAATCTGGTTCTTCTTGTAGTAATTTTATGTTAATAAAATTAGTATAGTAGGCATGATTAATCAATTTTTGATAGATTACTATTTAGGTTTCCTGAAGTTGGAACCTACGAATAATAAATCGGTTAATCCAAGATGGATTAAAGAACTAGTTGTTTGATGAAAGAAAATCCTTTGAAGGGTTCTGAGTTACCCTCTTTCTTGTTTAAGGGATAAGAGACCAATTGATATGATTTTTTTTCCTGCTGGTTGTGTTGTGATGTGAGCTTGGATGGCTATCTTGATATGTTGAGGCAGGGAGGCCTACTCGTTGTGGCAACATTTGACACTTAGATTGGAGATATGCATCTTTTTATACATGTGGGTGTAGGGGAGGAAACTAGGGATGATGAAATGGGTTGAATGTGAATGTTTGGATGCTAGTTGAGTCTTTTTTTGTTTATCTGATTTACATTCCCCACTACTCAAGGAATCTGGTCTTGTTTACCCTTCTTCAAAATGGGATGAAGACACGTGAGGTATGCTATGTTTTTCTATGTTTAGCTTCACAAGGGAGGATGGGTCTATTCTCTTTCTATAGGTGGGAAATGCTCGATGGGTAGTTCATCTACTCATTGTATTGATCCCCCCTTGTGTTTAGTAGATTAGAATGTTTTTTTAAAATTCCTTGGAATATAGGAAAGTAATGTTGTAAATAAATAATTAAATAAATGATGTTAACCCAAGGAGTTGGAGATTTCTTGTATGCAATGTTGAGATTACAATTTAAAGGGACAGTCGACTTTGGGTGTGATGTGAATTAAATATAATGTGGAAGTTTATAATGGTTAATTATAGTTTAACGAATTAATTAATGTAAAGTGTAACTAAAAAAGGGAATTAAGTAATGTAATTAATATCTCTAAGTTGTTGTCTGATTATAGGATACCTAGTCTTAAAAGTGGCACCTGAGAGTCCGAGAGATGTTAGCTGCAGTTGTGTCTAAGACTGGGTTATTCCCATAGTGTGGTTGTCAGCTATAGTATATTTTCTACTTTTGGTGTATCTATACACTAATCCACCTCTTCAATTAGGGAAACTGACACCCCAGAGATTATAAGGCCTAGGAGGGTATTTTTCCCAACATTCCAGTGGGAGGTTGGATGACTAACAACCCCATTTGGCCCAACTCTCTTCTCTTGGTAGTTTCTTGTGCTTGTAGGAATAGCGGTTAGTTTTCCCCATATATGAGTTCAGAGTTAGGTAATGTTTTTTGGTGTTTCACAAACATATATTCTAGATATAGTATCCTATATACTATTATAGGCATAATGTGTCTAGGTTTTGATGACTCGAGGATTCTTACTCGATGTGTGGACTGTAATGGCTTGAGGTACAATGCTCGGCGTATGATACATGTTATGTGAGTAGTGGTGGATCCCAAAAACTACCTAGTTACATTTTTGTGTAGACGTGGTGGTTTTGTTGCAGAAGGTGCATGTTGGGGTGCTTCGCCCAGGTGTCCACAGGCATTCCTTTTAGAGAGAGATTCTTAGGACGTGCGATGTTGGGGAAAATAAGAAAACTAGTGGGGAAGTACTAGCGGGGTACCCTTGATATTGTTTATTATATTATATACTCCTGTATGCGTTACTTGGTTAGAGTATACATAGTGAGGTTGGGAACATAGTATAACTATTTAGGTGAGGAGTTAGTTTCACTTGTTGTTCATTGTGATTTAGAATGATTTCATTACTTTTTCATGAGAGGCTTTGGGTAGGATATTTCTGAGTATTCTGTTATACTAACCCTATGTCTATATAAAAAAATTTTCAGTTTAGTTAGAGGAGGTTAGAGGTCAAGTTGGTTTCTAATAGCTTGTGGTTGCAGGAGCTGTTTGGGCTTCATGGTCGCTAATGTTTTTACTTTTTATTTTGGGTACATACAGTTTTCCCTTTTTGGTTGTAGTAGTTTTCATAAAATTATATATGTGTACTTTGTATTTCTTTTATATTGATGTTTGACATGAAGTTTGTTGGTTTCTATCTTATCACACTCTTCTTCATGTGTTATCTTAGAGGGTAATTCATCCCATTTGTGTGTTTATTATACCCTCGATGCTAGTCGCCAACCTGGGTCCTACTGGAGTCGGGACTCGGGGGTCATTATCTCCCTTCTAACATTGATAACACAAGAGGGGTACACTTTTTGGGGAGGAGGTCATGACAGAGTCGCATCAGAGAGAGGTTGAGAGATAGGATGGATGTTGGAGTTAGGCATAGGTGAGGTTTCATGGGTTGGTAGGGAAACGAGGTAATTCTTGTTCAGAAATTGATGTAAACACTAGAGACCGGCCGAGACATAGGAGTTTAGGGCCCCCTATGATCTGATGTGTGGACCTTTAAGTTTACAATTGATACTAAATGAGTTGATACTAGTTATAGGGTAAAGACCTAGGAAAGGATCATGCATCAGTCTTCCTTGTTCCTGTGTTTGGATGGGTAGACCTTGCGACAGGGTAACCTAAAATAAATAAAAGATAATAATTAATTAATTAATTATTAGTCTTCCTTATTCCATGTTTAGACGCTCTAACTATTTTTTATTTTATAGGTATGGCTCCAAGTCGATGTCCTCATCAGGACCGCATAGAATATGTCCATCAGGCTATGCTAGTAGATCGTCGCAGGGTAGAGGTTGATGAAAACGACACTTGGAGGAGATTACTAGGAAAGTTTCTACCCCAGAGTCTATAGATGAACGAGGGCTCTGTTTCATATGCAGTCATGGAAGACTGGTTGGAGGAGATCTAGATATTCTTCAGTTTGGTCTGTGCTCAGATAGAGCACTATGTGTTCTTGGTTGTGACGATACTGTGTGGAGCAACAAGGTAGTGGTGGTTTATGTTCCTCGGGGATAGTGAGGAGTCAGCGATCTCATGGGAGGAGTTCCAAGACAAGTTTAAAGTCATGTTTCATTATTCGACTGTGAAGTCGTCTAGTGGCTAAGATCATATTACCCTTCGACAGGGGATAAACAGAGTACGAGAGTTTGGAATCCATTTTAGTAAACATTTACAATATTATTTGGACTTGTTTCGAGATGAATAGGCTATGGTGAGGCATTTAGAGGAGGCTTCATATCTAGAGATCCAGCGCCAGGTCACCACATTTACACTGAAGACATATCTTGAGGTGTTGGAGAGGGCAGAGTTCACATAGAGGACAATTTCCAGAACTGGATCATTATAATAGGGATTTCATCATGATTCCTTATGAAGCATATCTGTGGTCCAGGGTTCCCAGATTTTAGGGTAGAAGAGTTTTTGTTCGGATGGGAGTAGGTCACAACCCTCGTCATCTCGTTTCGCCATGGGAGCCTGTTCTCAGGCCTATGGAAAGGTATCATGTGCTTGTTTTTTATGGTGGTAGTGGTCATCAGTGGTGAGAGTGCTCGACCTTTCAGAGATTTCATCATGCACTAGGTGATCTACACCAGGTTCCTCCTCTGATGTAGTTCCATCTGAGGTATCAGTAGTAGGTTTCACCTACTTTTGATCAGCATAGGCTAGAAGGGGAAGGATGAGGACAACCATGTGATGCTCTCTGTCCTCAGAGAGTAAAGCACGACCATAGTGGTGGTTGTCATCAGGGTCAGAGAGGCCCTGTAGGAGGTCTTGGTCATCTTCATGCTTTATCGTTGACAGTTCTAGGCAAGCCAGACATTGTTCGAGGTACCTTTTTCATGTTTTCTAACGTTTCTTATGCCTTGTTTGATTCAGTAGTGACACACTCCTTCATATCACCTACCATTTTCCATTCTTTGGGACTTGAGGTTGAAAGGCTTCCATTTCCATTGGCACTGAGTAAACCTATAAGAAGTTTAGCTATGTAGAGACTGTGGGCTAGTGTTGGGGTTGTACCACTCTGGGGTAGATTTCCTATGTTTATGAATACAACCATATGATGTCATCCTCAACATGGATTGGTTGTATTCAGTGAAGGATATCGTGGATTTCTTCAAGAGTTAGTTTTTGTTCTTTGTTGAAGATGGAGATCCAGTGGTGGTCGTTGGCGAGAAAGACCCTCGGATTGGTCAGACACATGTTCCATCCTTATCATCCATGATGGTTGACCTAATGGTGAGTTCTTCATTGGTTTAGTACTCGGATTTTCCAAGGTTAATATAAGAGTACCCTGATGTATTTCTAGAATAGGTTGTAGCCTTACCCCCTCGACGAGAGATCGATTTTGGGATCGAGCTACAACCAGGAGAATATCCTATCTCTGTGTCTCTATATAGTATGGGTCCTTATAAGTTATGAGAGCTACATATAAGCTTGAAGGTATATTACAGTGCTGTTTTTTTCGGCCGAGTGTGTCACCAAGGGGTGCACCATTTTTGGTCATGATGATGGCTGATGACAATTTGCGATTTTCTGTCGGTTATTGTCACATAATCTAAGTGACAATAAAGAATCGTTATCCTCTTCAATGTATTGATGATTTATTTGATCAATTGAAGGGTTCAATTTGGTTCTCAAAGATCTAATTACGGTCAAGATATCATCAGATTCATGTGAAGGATGAGGGTGTCCAGAATACTGCTTTTTGTTCTCATCATGGGCATTAGGATTTCATTTTAATGTCGTTCGGTATGAAAAATGATCCAGTTGTGTTCCTAGGATTGATGAAATATGTGTTCCATGAGTTTCTGTACAAGTGCGTGGTGGTTTTCATCTATGATACCCTTGTGCACTCCAAGTATTAGGAGGATCATGTTGAGCATCTACATGCCATTTAAGGAGTTCTTCATCACCATCAGCTGTTTGGGAAGTTGTCTAAGTGTGAGTTTTGGGATTGAGAATTCCATTTCAGGGGGAATTGTTTTCCCCAATATAGAGTAGTTGTAGATACATAGAAGATATAAGCATTTGCGTCTTTAGCATCCCCCAAGATAGTGTTAGAGGTGCAAGGGTTTCCTTGGTTTCGTAGGATACTACAAGAGGTTCATATTCAATTTCTCACATGTTTCAACTCCTTTGACAGCATTGACCAGGAATCATTAGGTGTTTATATTGACTGATCAGTTTCATGAAGATTTCGAGTATCTAAAGGAGAAGTTTCTATGTGATCCAGTTATTTATCTTCCTACTGAGGGGGTTCAGTTTGATGTTCTCTGTGATGTTTCGCATCTAGGGTTAGTCTTTGTTCTGATGTAGTAATGATCAGTAGTTTTTTGTGGGTCTTAGCAATTACATCCCCATGAATGTAACTCTGCCACCAATGATCATGAGTTAGAATCCATGGTGTTTTTTATGATGTTGTAGAGACATTACCTCATTGGTGAGCACTTTGTGGTTTTCACCGATCATAAAATCCTGAGGTATGTTTTCACCCAACATTACTTGACCTTGCGAAAGCATCGGTGGATGGAGTTATTACAGGAATACGACATTGAAATATCTTATACACCTAGATTGGGGAATGTTGTAGCTGATGTGCTGAGTCAGAAGTCACATAGTGATTTAGTGAGTGAATCTGGTGACTTTTGGAGAGTAATGGAATAACTTCCAGCATTACATCTTGATATGGGAGAAATTTGGGGGAAGAGGTTATATTTATCTGATGATGGTGCAGTCGTCTCTGGTGCAGCAGGTGGAAGAGTCCTAGTTGGTGTATCTTGAGGTGGTGGTCTGGAGAGACTGATTTGTTTGTGGCGAGGTCCCTTTGGATTGAGGATGAATAACACCAAGTGTTGTATCATGGAAGTATTTTTGTTCTGTTGGTGATAAGTGAGATGGTTTTTAGATAGTTCCATAGTTCACTATTAGTAGTGCATCCTGTAGTGACAAATATGTACCAATCCTTGAGAATTCATTTTTGGTGGCTTGGGGTAAAGCGTACAGTTGCAGAGTTTGTGTCACAATGTTTGGTCTACCAGAAGGTGATGTCCGAACACCGTGTTCTTGGTGATATGCTCGTTCCATTTCATATTCCTCAGTTGATGTGGGAGGATATATCAATGGACTTTTCTATTGGTTTACCTCGAGCTCCAGGAGGACATGATGCTATTTGGGTGCTATTGAACTGTCTTTCAAAATCGTCCGACTTCATACCGATCAAGGTGCCGATCTCAGTGGAAATTTTGTTGAGGTAGTATCTAGAGGAGGTGGTGAGACTTCATAGAGTCCCAAGGAAGATCATTTCTAATCAATATCCTTATTTTACCTCCAGGGTGTGGAGAGGTCTCCATCATGAATTAAGTTCTCAACTATGCCTAAGCACTACTTTTCATCCTCAGACGGACGGTCAGAAAAATAGGACTATCTAGACTCTTGAAGACATGTTACGCTCTTGTGTCATAAATTTTAGAGGTTCATGGATGAGGAACTTACCCTTTATGGAGTTCAATTACAATTATAGTTTTCACTCCAAAATCAGTATGAAGCCGTTTGAAGACCTTTATGTTCGGCCTTTCCGTTCTTCGTTATGCTGGACTGGGGTCGGAGAGTCAGCACTTCTCGGATTGGAACTACTATAGAATACAATAGAGATGGATTAAGAAATTCATGAGAGGAAGAAGACAGCGCAGGATCATCATAAATCATATGCTGATCAAATGAGGAGACCCTTAGAGTTTGATTTTGGGGATCACGTGTTTTAGAAGGTGACTCCCCATCATGGGAAGCGAAGGTTTGGTCAAGGGAGTAAGCTTTATCCCTGGTTTGTTGGGCCTTTCGAGGTGTTAGCACATGTTGTAGTTGTGGCATATCGATTAGAACTTCCCCTATAGATGAGATGAATACATGATGTTTTCCATATATCACAGCTCCATCGTTATCTTCATGATGACTCTAACGTCCTCGATTGGCATGAGATTGTTGTTGATGATGATACGACCTTTGAGGAGCGACCTGAGGAGATCCAAGACCACAAAGAGAATATGTAGTGCCGGATTTTTATACCCATGGTTCATGTCTCATGGTGACACGGTGGCATGGAGAAGATTACCTGGGAATGTGAGTCACAAATACATGCTCATTACCCAGTGTTGTTTGATGTTTAACTCTTTTCATGTAACGATATTCCCTTTGTGGTTATAGACCTTTCTTGTTTATGAGATGTCTTTCCTCGGTTACTTCTTGTGGAATGCTATCTTTTGAGAGGTATCTTGAGGGGTGATCGTTGAGAATTATTTTCAATTCCCTTTTAGGTTGGTTTTGAATTCTTGAGGATGGGAATGTTTTGAGAGGTATTTGATGTAATGGCTCGGACCTCTCTAGTGCATTTCTTTTCAAAATTCTAGCGTTTGAGGTGTTTTGGAAGGTCAAGGTGACTTATTCTCAAAACATTTCCAAATTTCTAATTCTTTGAATAGTTTCATCGGTAGCCTTAGGTGAACAGTTTCATCAGTAGCCTTAGGTGAACAGTTGCATCGATAGCCTTAGGTGAATAGTGCATTGGTAGCCTTGGTTGAACAGTGCATCGGTTTCCATAGGTGAACAGTGTCATCGGTAGCCTTAGGTGAATAGTGTCTTTGGTAGCCTTAGGTGAACAATGCATTAGTAGCCTTAGATTAATAGTGTCATCAGTAGCCTTAGGTGAATAGTTCAATGTTAACCATAGGAGAACAGTGGAATGGTGACCTCATGTGAACAGTGTCATTGGTAGCCTTATGTGTCACGACCCGACCTCGGGGCACGTGCCGTGACTACCCCAAGCCCTCCTTCCATAGGCCAGGGGCTGGCGACTAGCACCAAGGCGTAAAATCCCGGTAAACAGGGAAGGCATTGCCTTTATAAGTAACAACCACCACAGAGTCAGCAAGCGGAAAGTAACTACAAAGTGCAGAAAAGTAAAGGGGGCCGGAATACAAGCCCAAATGAAAGTAAAACTGAAAAGGGAAAGAACAGCAACTGAAAAAAAAGACGGCGGCCTCGTGTCGTCCACTGGCAATCCCACCTGAAGGGTGGGTACAGATAGCCTCCAGGCTCCTCGGGTCCCACGTCCGCTCCGAGCACGTCCCGCCCAGTGGTCCGCCTCCAGGTACCGTCCTGCTCCACGCCCCAACCGAGATCAGTGCTGTCCGTCGTCTGCATCCAACACAACAAGGTGCGGGAATAGCCCGTGCAGGGGTGAGTATAAACTACTCAGTAAGGACCCCGAGACCCCCGAAGGTCTCCCGAAATCCACAAAGGATATAGCACAAAAGAAAGGGGCAACCACGAAGAAACAACTGACTCGACTTAGGTATATGGCCATACATATACCTAAGTCCCCATTTCTAGCTCTGCTCTCGAGCTCAAGGTCAACTCGATCCACACAGGAAAGCAAGACTCAAATCCACCAGGGAGAGTAAATAGTAAATAGTAAATCCACATAGGATAGTTCAACACAATCCACAAAGGAGAGTAACATAAGATTAAGCTCAACCAGGTTTACTTTTTCAGATGACGTCAAAGATGACCACTGATCCATCTAAGTCGTCGGACCCACGAAGGATCGATAGGTACTAACCTCGGCAATGACACACACAGGATCGGGCCCACACAGGACCTGTAGCAATGGCTCACATAGAACCGTAAGAGATGACCCACACAGGATCGGGCCCACACAGGACCTGTAGCACTGATCCACATAGGATCGCTGAGTGCAGTAGTCGACGCAGTCCACTGAGGATCCCTACACAGTCGTCGCCGCAGTCCACGAAGGATCTCTGCTCTGTCGTCGTCGCAGTCCACGGAGGATCTCTGCTCTGTCGTCGAAGTCACAGCCAGCGCTAGGGTTCCCGCACACATCGAGCTCGTTTAGGAGGGTCCGCTCCACGAGCCGAGAGGCTGATACATCAACTGACACGTAGTCCGAAGTTGATGTATCCAAAAGTTCCGTATCGACAACAGGATCTCAACGCAACAGACGGCGCGTCAATCGGACGCCCGGTCTGAGAGTTATTGGCATTTTCGTCCCAGGGGCCCGGTTGGTTTTTAGGGAAAAACCAACCCGACCGTACTCCGCCTGTGTCTGATCCTCGGGCGGAGTATGCCAAAAGTTCCGTCTCACTTAGAGGAAACTACCACAGCTGACGGTACGTCGATCGGACGTCCGTAGCTCAAGTTATGAGCGTTTCCGCTCCGAGGGCCCGGTTGGTTTCGTGTACGAACCAACCCGGCCGAACCCAAAGTCTTCCGAAACCTTGAGTGTAATATACCGAAACGACCGTATTGATCCAAGGATCGCGTATCCGCTGACGGTTCGTCAATCGGAGGTCCTAGGCCCATGATATGGGCAAAAGACCGGAGAGGGCCCGAAAACGGGGGTTCTGGGCCCGGGGCGACCCGGCCCGAACCCCCCCTGGGGGTCGGCCGAACCGGGTCGACCCGACCCGGCCCGGCCGACCGGACCGGCCGGCTCGACCTCGGCCGAGCGGCCAAGGGGCGCCGCGAGTTTGACCCGCGGCTTAGGTGGAACGCGGCCCGCGCGGGCCGCGTGTTGGGTGGCCGGACCGCGGACGCGGTCCGGCGGTTCGCCGCCGCCGCGGCGGATCCTCCGGCGGCGCGCCGGGCGCCGCCGCCCCCGGTCGCCGACGCCGCCGCCGCCTTCCGCGGGCCGCCGGAGTTGCTCCGGTGGCCCGATTCCTCTCCCGTCTGCGCCGTTGCTCCTCCCGGGGGCCGATCTTCACTGCGGGATCAATGGATCACCCTTGCCGCACGGTTCATTGTCGCTTTCCAAAACCGCACACGAAAAGGATCGGCGGAGGGTTGTCGGATCTTGTTCGTTAGACCCGCACCCTCCGCGTTAGTCATAAACAACGGGAGAAAGGGGCTACAACAATTTTTAATCAAGATAAAAAATTGTTCACTTCTTTTTCTTTTAAACGGAAATTCAATTTTAATTAATTGAAAATATTCATGCCGGTTCTTTATTCAAAAAGAAATAAAAACACGGGAATGAATCATCAAGAATTAAATCCCTACCTTGTCGTCGTCGTCGGACGAGAGGTCGTCGCGGATTTGGTGATCGTCGCGGAAGAGACACTCGCCGCAGCTCGGGAAGGAGTCACGCCGACGATCTCCGGATCAAGATCAAACGGATTTAATTAATTTAAATCCGTTGATATCGAATTATAAAAAGGGAGAATTTAGAAGATTCGATTCTCACCTTTAACCGCCGATCGTAGGTTTGCCGCGGAAGAAGAAGCGCCGAAGAAGAAGAAGAAGGTCGCGGAAAAAGTTTGTCGACGTCGCGGATCACGGTGTGCGTCGTCGAATTTTGGTTCCGGCGTTCTTCGCGTTCTTCGCGTTCTTCGCGTTCTTCGCGTTTCTCACGGGGAGGGTGGAGGCCCAGAGAATAAAGAGTAATCCTCCAAAATTGACATGTTGGTCTATTTTATTAAATCGCCAACGAACGCAAACGCGTAAGTAACGACCCATTAAATTCGTTGAATTAATTCAACGAATGAAACAGCCCATTTAATTCACGAAATAAACCGCCCAATTAAATGGTCTGTTAAGAAATTAAAGAAAACGCGCCGGTTGACTTTTCAGTTACTTTGACGGGTTTTCGCGGGTGCGTTACATAGCGAAAGAAACGGCGGGGCTCGTGCGGGCCCCACCTCACAAATATACTACCAAGGGGTAGGGTATTTCCGGATAGCACCCTATCCGCTTTAACTCAGTTCAAGTGGCTTCCAAGTGACTTCCAAGCGGCTTAAGTGAAATAAAATAAAGTTGTCGCACAACCTTTATTTTATTTCCGACTTAATGCCCAAAATTTTAAAAACCACGGTTGAGCAAACGCAACTCCGGAAGAGGCGTTTCTAAGCAAATACCGGCGCTGCTATTTCATCGGTGCCCTCAGAATTCGATTCCGGGCACCGGTTTCAAAGATAGAAAAACTCGCTCGTCCGTTCACTGAACGTACCCGAGCCAAACTTCGGAAATTGATTCCGGGCACACCGGGCCTCGGAATCAGGTTCCGTCTGAAGCTGCGCTCTTGAAAAATTCCAAAGAAAATTAAGAAAAAAATTTCCTTGAAATTTGCGGGTCTTTACATTACTCCCACCTCAGGGCTTTACGTCCCCGTAAAGATACATCAAAACTAGGGGAACAAATGGGGGTACTGAGCACGCATCTGAGCCTCCCGCTCCCAAGTGCTCTCCTGGAGGTTCCCGTGCTGCCATCTGACGCGCACAAGAGGAATCGACCGCCCACGTAGGACCCGCTCCTGTCGATCCTCGATCTCCACTGGGACCTCCGCAAAAGTCGCCCCATCGTCCACGTCCAGCTCCCCAAAGTCGATGATGTGCGTCGGGTCGTGCACGTATCTCCTCAGCTGAGACACGTGGAAGACGTCGTGCACCCGGTGCAACGGAGGTGGTAGAGACAGGCGATAAGCCGCCTCTCCTATCCTGCTGAGGACCTGGAAAGGCCCGATGAAGCGTGGAGACAACTTGCCGCCTCGGCCAAATCTCTGTAAACCACGCCGAGGTGAGACACGCAAAAAGACGTGGTCGCCATCCTCGAACTCTAGTGGCCTCCGCCTCCTGTCAGAATATGACTTCTGTCGGCTCTGAGCTGTCCTCATCCTCTCCTGGATGATCTGGACCTTCTCTGTCGTGGCTCGGACCATCTCTGGTCCCACGAGTGCTGACTCCCCAGGGTCTGTCCAGCACAACGGTGATCTGCAGGGTCTTCCGTACAACGCCTCGTATGGTGCCATCCCGATGGTGGAGTGGTAGCTGTTGTTGTACGCGAACTCCACCAAGGGTAGGTGGTCCTCCCAGCTGTGACCAAAGTCGAGAACACATGCACGGAGCATGTCCTCGAGTGTCTGTATGGTCCTCTCAATCTGACCATCCGTCTGAGGGTGGAAGGCTGTGCTCAGATGGAGCCGCGTCCCGAACGCCTCCTTCAACCCCTTCCAAAGCTGGGAAGTGAAACGAGCATCTCGATCGGAGACGATAGACGATGGCACACCGTGAAGCCGTACGATATCCTGGACGTAAAGACGTCCCAAGCTCTCCACTGAGCCCTGCTCTCTGATGGGTAAGAAGTGTGTCGACTTGGTGAGTCGGTCGACAATCACCCAAATGGAGTCGTGACCTCTGGAAGTGCGTGGAAGTCCAGTCACGAAGTCCATAGATATGCCGTCCCACTTCCACTCCGGGACCTCCAAGGGCTGTACCAAGCCTGCTGGTACCTGATGCTCTGCATTCACCTGCTGGCAGGTGAGGCATCGTGAAACGAACTCTGCCACAGCTTTCTTCATGCCCGGCCACCAGTGCTGTCGTCTGAGATCCCGGTACATCTTTGCCACTCCGGGATGCACCGCCAAGGGAGAAGTGTGAAACTCTCTCAGCACCTCCTCTCGTAAAGCGACTGGTACGAAGGTACGTCCTCTGAAAAGGATGTCGTGCTCTGCTCCAAGGGAGAAGCCATCAGGCGCCTGACCTGAGGATATCAGTGCACGCCGGGTCTCACAGTCAGCGTCCTCACGCTGAGCCTCTCTGACCCACTGTAGAAGTGGAGGAGAGACTGTGAGAGACTGAAGAAAGGCTGCTCCGTCTCTATCCACGAAGGATATCTGTAAGGAGGCTAGCTGCTCCGTCGCCTCCTCAAGTAGCTGAATGACCGTCCTCCTGCTGAGGGCATCGGCTACCACGTTCCCCTTCCCCGGAGTATAGACTATCTCAAAGTCATAGTCCGGGAGGAACTCAAGCCATCTCTGTTGTCTCAGGTTCAGGTCCTTCTGAGAGAAGATATACCTGAGACTCTGGTGGTCAGAAAAGACTGTGAAGCGCTCGCCCATCAGATAGTGCCGCCAAGTCTTCAGAGCGAAGACCACTGCTGCTAACTCCAGGTCATGAGTGGCGTAGTTCTGCTCATGCGGCCTCAACTGACGTGATCCGTAGGCGATCACGGCCCGCTCTTGCATCAGGACGCACCCGATTCCAGTCCCTGATGCATCGCAGTAAACTACGTATCCAACTCCCTCCTCAGGCAACCTCAAGATAGGTGCGCTGGTCAATCTCAGTCTCAGCTCCTGGAAGCTCTGCTGACATCTGTCTGACCACACAAAGGGTTTCCCCTTCTTTGTCAAGGCTGAGAGTGGTGCCGAAACTCTGGAGAAGTCTGGCACAAATCTCCGATAGTATCCGGCTAGGCCCAAGAAGCTCCGCACCTCCGTCACGCTCCTGGGTGGCTCCCAAGCTAGCACTGCCTCGATCTTCGCGGGATCCACTGCAACTCCCGCCTCAGAGATGACGTGCCCCAAGAAATGGACCTCACGTAACCAGAACTGGCACTTTGAGTGCTTTCCATAAAGCTGGTGCTCTCGGAGTGTGTCTAGCACAACTTGCAGGTGGTAGGCATGCTCCTCCTCAGTCGTCGAGTATACCAAAATGTCGTCAATGAAGACCACGACAAATCGGTCGAGGTATGGCTGGAAGATCCTGTTCATGAGGCTCATGAACACTGCTGGAGCATTGGTTACGCCGAACGGCATAACCAAGAACTCATAATGGCCATACCGACACCTGAAGGCCGTCTTCTGCACGTCCTCGTCTCGAACTCTGAGCTGATGATAGCCTGACCGGAGGTCTATCTTCGAGAACCACCGCGCTCCCTTGAGCTGATCGAAGAGGTCATCAATCCGTGGCAGCGGATACTTGTTCCTCACTGTCACTTGGTTCAGGCGATGATAGTCGACACACAGTCGCAAGCTCCCGTCCGCCTTCTTGGCGAACAATATCGGGGAAGCCCAGGGTGAAACACTGGGTCGGATAAACCCCTTGCTCTGCAAGTCCTCCAACTGTACCCTCAGCTCTCGAAGCTCGGCGGGGGCCATCTGATATGCTGGAGTAGATATAGGGGCTGTCCCGGGGTACAAGTCGATGTAAAAGTCTACCTCTCTACGAGGAGGTAGCCCTGGAATGTCGTCGGGAAAGACGTCCACGTACTGGTCCACCACTGCAGGAAAAACTGGACTCCGCACGTCCACTGCTCCTAGGATGAGGCTAGCCAACTGATGAGAGATGGGCTGCACTCTCCTCCGCGGAAGTCCATCCTGTGCTGCAAAGGTTCCCTTCTTGCCGGTGAAGGTAAACCTGCTCCCGTCGGTGCGAACACATCGCACCTTGCGCCTAAAACAGTCGATCTGGGCATGAACCGTTGATAGCCAATCCATGCCCAAGATGACGTCGTAAGGCCTCGACGCCGCTACAAGGAGATCCCAGCCGAAGCTCTCGCCTCCTAGAGTAAGCTCACACTGCCGGCACCAGTGCGTAATCGTCGAGTCTGCTCCCGTAGGAGTCTCTAGCCGTAAGGATCGAGCCAACGGCTCAGTCGGAATCTCCGAGTTCCGAACAAGGGCAGAGGCTATGAAAGAGTGACTCGCTCCTGTGTCTATAAGTACTACAGCAAGGGTGGAATAGACACAGATCGTACCTCGAATCATCTCTGGCATGTCGGGGTCGTAGGCCTCCACTGCCTGAAGCTGGGCCTGTCCCTGCCCGCCAGCTCCCTGTGGTCGAGGTGGCCCTCCTGGTGGTGGTGGGGGTAGATCCTGGAAGCGTCGCCCACCACCCGCTGCTCGGCCAGCTCCTCTGCCTCGTCCGCCTCCTCCCTGCGGACCGCCACGGTCGACCCTCTGCCTCTGCCTGGGTGGCCCCTCCACTGTCTGCTGCTCCTCTGGTCGGTGAGTCGGGCAGTCACGAGCCATGTGACCCTGCCCGCCGCAGGAGTAGCACAGCCTGCCTCTCGGAAGGCTGGCACTCCGCTGTGTGCCCCGCAATGCTGAGCTGGTGTCCTGAGGCCGTCTGCGTGGGGGTCTGGTCTGCCTGGACCCGAGAGTCATCCGTCGGCTACCTGCTGCCGAAGACTCAGCTACCTGCCGCCCTGCGCTAGGTCTCGCCGCTGAAGAAGGCTCTGCCAGGAAGCTCTCGATCAAGAGGGCTCGCTCCAGCACTCCCGCCTGGGTCGGAATGCTGAGGGAGATCAGCGACGCCCGAATCTCCTACCGCAAGCCCTGCTCGAAGGTCCGGGCCCGGAAGAAGGGGCCCCGTACCATGTCGGTCGAGTAGCGAGATAGGTCAGTGAACCTCGCCGCGTACTGAGCGACCGTCATGTTGCCCTAGCGCAGCTGGAGAAGCTCCTGGATGCGCACCGCTCGGAGGGTGGCCGGGACGAACTCAGAGCGGAAGAGGCTCTCGAAGTCCGTCCAGAGCAAGGATGCCTCATCGTGAACCTGGAGCATCAAGCTCCACCATCGTCCTGCCGCCGCCTGCAGGAGGCTCGCCGCGAGAATCACCATGAGATCCGCTGGTGTCCTCACTAGCCTAAAGATCTGTACCACCGCCTCTAGCCAGTCCTCGGCGGCCTGGGGGTCCGCCTCACCGCGAAACCTGGGCGGTCGCTGGCTCTGAAACTCATGCAGTGCTCTGAGGCGACGTGCATCGTCAGCGTCTGGTACTGGTAGCATCGGTGGCTCGGCAGGTAAAGCTACCGCCGGTGCCACTGCTGGCAAAGGGCCCTGCACCGAGGCCTCATCGCTCGGTGGGCTGCCGTCGCGCCCTACACTCGGAACCCTAGCTGGTTGTCGTCACGGGGCCATCCTGAAAAGGAGAACAAGAGCACCACAGTCAGAACAGTATACCTGGTGAGCTGGCACAAGTAATCACAACGAAAACTTGAGACTTTCGTGAAGCAGATCAGTATACCCGGTGAGCTGACACAAGTAATCACGAGGAAAACTTGAAACACACACGCAATCAATGTTTTCATGCATTAAGTCAGAAATCAGGAGTCAGGGTCCTGGTGTACGGATACGTCGGCCGCCGCACCAACACTGGGCTCCCTGAACTGATAACCACACTCAATACACTAAACACTATTGCTTCATATAGGAAAAAAGACGATCAGAGTCTGCGGTAGAACCGACCGCCTTTGATACCAATTTGTCACGACCCGACCTCAGGGCCCATGCCGTGACTACCCCAAGCCCGCCTTCCATAGGTCAGGGGCTGGCGCCTAGCACCAAGGCGTAAAATCCCGGTAAACAGGAAAGGCATTGCCTTTATAAGTAACAACCACCACAGAGTCAGCAAGCGAAAAGTAACTACAAAGTGCAGAAAAGTAAAGGGGGCCGGAATACAAGCCCAACTGAAAGTACAACTGAAAAGGGAAAGAACAGCAACTGAAGAAAAGACGGCGGCCTCGTGTCGTCCACTGGCAATCCCACCTGAAGGGTGGGTACAGATAGCCTCCAGGCTCCTCGGGTCCCACGTCCGCTCCGAGCACGTCCCGCCCAGTGGTCCGCCTCCAGGTACCGTCCTGCTCCATGCCCCAACCGAGATTAGCGCTGTCCGTCGTCTGCATCCAACACAACAAGGTGCGGGCATAGCCCGTGCAGGGGTGAGTATAAACTACTCAGTAAGGACCCCGAGACCCCCGAAGGTCTCCCGAAATCCACAAAGGATATAGCACAAAAGAAAGGGGAAACCACAAAGAAACAACTGACTCGACTTAGGTATATGCCCATACATATACCTAAGTCCCCATTTCTAGCTCTGCTCTCGAGCTCAAGGTCAACTCGATCCACACAGGAAAGCAAGACTCAAATCCACTAGGGAGAGTAAATAGTAAATAGTAAATCCACATAGGATAGTTCAACACAATCCACAAAGGAGAGTAACATAAGATTCAGCTCAACCAGGTATACTTTTTCAGATGACGTCAAAGATGATCACTGATCCATCTAAGTCGTCGGACCCACGAAGGATCGATAGGTACTAACCTCGGCAATGACCCACACAGGATCGGGCCCACACAGGACCTGTAGCAATGGCTCACATAGAACCGTAAGAGATGACCCACACAGGATCGGGCCCACACAGGACCTGTAGCACTGATCTACGTAGGATCGCTGAGTGCAGTAGTCGACGCAGTCCACTAAGGATCCCTGCACAGTCGTCGCCGCAGTCCACGAAGGATCTCTGCTCTGTCGTCGTTGCAGTCCACGGAGGATCTCTGCTTTGTCGTCGAAGTCACAGCCAGCGCTAGGGTTCCCGCACACAGCGAGCTCATTTAGGAGGGTCCGCTCCACGAGCCGAGAGGCTGATACATCAACTGACACGTAGTCCGAAGTTGATGTATCCAAAAGTTCCGTATCGACAACAGGATCTCAACGCAACAGACGGCGGGTCAATCGGACGCCCGGTCTGAGAGTTATTGGCATTTTCGTCCCAGGGGCCCGGTTGGTTTTTAGGGCAAAACCAACCCGACCGTACTCCTCCTGTGTCCGATCCTCGGGCGGAGTATGCCAAAATTTCCGTCTCACTTAGAGGAAACTACCACAGCTGACGGTACGTCGATCGGACGTCCGTAGCTCAAGTTATGAGCGTTTCCGCTCCGAGGGCCCGGTTGGTTTCGTGTACGAACCAACCCGGCCGAACACAAAGTCTTCCGAAACCTTGAGTGTAATATACCAAAACGACCGTATCGATCCAAGGATCGTGTATCCGCTGACGGTTCGTCAATCTGAGGTCCTAGACCCAAGATATGGGCAAAAGACCGGAGAGGGCCCGAAAACGGGGGTTCTGGGCCCGGGGCGACCCGGCACGAACCCCCCCTGGGGGTCGGCCGAACCGGGTCGGCCCGAACCGGGTTGACCCGACCCGGCCCAGCCCGGTTGGGCCGGGTCCGGTCCGGCCTGGGCACGGCCCGGCCGACCGGACCGGCCGGCTCGACCTCGGCCGAGCGGCCAAGGGGCGCCGCGGGTTTGACCCGCGGCTTAGGTGGAACGCGGCCCGCGCGGCCCGCGTGTTGGGTGGCCGGACCGCGGACGCGGTCCGGTGGTTCGCCGCCGCCGCGGCCGAGCCGCGGCGGATCCTCCGGCGGCGCGCTGGGCGCCGCCGCCCCCGGTCGCCAGCGACCCGCGCCGCCGCCGCCTTCCGCGGGCCGCCGGAGTTGCTCCGGTGGCCCGATTCCTCTCCCGTCGGCGCCGTTGCTCCTCCCGGGGGCCGATCTTCACTGCAGGATCAACGGATCACCCTTGCCGCACGGTTCGTCGTCGCTTGCCAAAACCGCACACGAAAAGGATCGGGGGAGGGTTGCCGGGTCTTGTTCGTTAGACCCGCACCCTCCGCGTTAGTCATAAACAACGGGAGAAATGGGCTACAACAATTTTTAATCAAGATAAAAAATTATTCACTTCTTTTTCTTTTAAACGGCAATTCAATTTTAATTAATTGAAAATATTCATGCCGGTTCTTTATTCAAAAAGAAATAAAAACAGGGGAATGAATCATCAAGAATTAAATCCCTACCTTGTCGTCGTCGTCGGACGAGAGGTCGTCGCGGATTTGGTGATCGTCGCGGAAGAGACGCTCGTCGCACCGCGGGAAGGAGTCGCGCCGACGATCTCCGGATCAAGACCAAACGGATTTAATTAATTTAAATCTGTTGATATCGAATTATAAAAAGGGAGAATTTAGAAGATTCGATTCTCACCTTTAACCGCCGATCGGAGGTTTGCCGCGGAAGAAGAAGCGCCGAAGAAGAAGAAGAAGGTCGCGGAAAAAGTTTGTCGACGTCGCGGATCACGGTGTGCGTCGTCGAATTTTGGTTCCGGCGTTCTTCGCGTTCTTCGCGTTCTTCGCGTTCTTCGCGTTCTTCGCAGGGAGGGTGGAGGCCCAGAGAATAAAGAGTAATCCTCCAAAATAGACATGTTGGTCTATTTTATTAAATCGCCAACGAACGCAAACGCGTAAGTAACGACCCATTAAATTCGTTGAATTAATTCAACGAATGAAACAGCCCATTTAATTCATGAAATAAACCGCCCAATTAAATGGTCTGTTAAGAAATTAAAGAAAACGCGCCGGTTGACTTTTCAGTTACTTTGACGGGTTTTCGCAGGTGCGTTACTTAGCGAAAGAAACGGCGGGGCTCGTGCGGGCCCCACCTGACAAATATCCTACCAAGGGGTAGGGTATTTCCGAATAGCACCCTATCCGCTTTAACTCAGTTCAAGTGGCTTCCAAGTTACTTCCAAGCGGCTTAAGTGAAATAAAATAAAGTTGTCGCTCAACCTTTATTTTATTTCCGACTTAAAGCCCAAAATTTTAAAAACCACGGTTGAGCAAACGCAACTCCGGAAGAGGCATTTCTAAGCAAATACCGGCGCTGCGATTTCATCGGTGCCCTCAGAATTCGATTCCGGGCACCGGTTCAAAAGATAGAAAAACCCGCTCGTCCGTTCACTGAACGTACCCGAGCCAAACTTCGGAAATTGATTCCGGGCACACCGGGCCTCGGAATCAGGTGCCGTCTGAAGCTGCGCTCTTGCAAAATTCCAAAGAAAATTAAGAAAAAACTTCCCTTGAATTTTTCGGGTCTTTACATTATGTGAATTGTGCAATAGTGAGGGTCTAATGGTGACATCTTTCCTTTGCCAAATTTTGAGTTCATGAATAGTGTTTCTAGAATAGTGAGGTTCCAACGGTAGCCTCTATTTCTTTTGCCAAATTTTTGGTTCTTGAATAGTGATTTCAGAATAGTGAGGTTTTAGTGGTAGCCTACATTTCCATTGACAAATTTTGAGTTCATGAATAGTGTTTCTAGAACGGTGAGGATCCAATGGTAGCATCGATTTCCTTTTCTAAATTCTGAGTTCATGAATAGTGTTTCTAGAATGGAGAGGTTCCAACAGTAGCCTATATTTCGTTTTCCAATTTTTGAGTTCATGAACAGTGTTTCTAAAACAGTGATGTTCCAACAGTGGCCTATATTTCTTTTTCCGAATTTTGATTTCATGAATAGTTTTTCTAGAATGGTGAGGTTCCAATAGTAGCCCATATTTTCATTTCCAAATTTTTATTTCATTGATATTGTTTCCATAATAGTGAGGTCCAATGGTAGCCTCTATTTCCATTGCCAAATTTTATGGTCATGAACAGTGTTTCCAACTTCCTGCAGTTTATCCCCTTAGATGTTTCCGTTGACATAAAATTCATTTAAAGACTTTTTATAAGGACTCTAAGGTCGATTCGAAGGTCATAACTCCTTTAAAAATTTCTATAAGGCTTATTATTCTTTATCTTGGTCAAACTGTAAGGTTTAATGCGATTAGATTTTAATGGAAAATCCAGCGTATCTTAAACCACTGCTCCATTAAATCTTCCTAAGGGATGATATATCTTTCTTCTAAGATATTCCTTTGTGTTCTTGGGTGTGAGACACTCAAACATTTTTTCCCATCCCATAGGAGTTGTGCAATCAAACTTTCCTCCTTGGATAGGATCCCCTCTGTTTTTAGTGCAACCAAGCAGTATCGATTGATCTATGGTATAAGTTTTGTTTTATAATAATTATTTTGGGTTCATCTCCTTCTATTTCCCCTCACCCTTTTATGGAATTATATCTCCATGTTCATAATGGACTTTTATTGGGTGTTGACTAGTGTGGGGGTGTCTCTACATCCTCAGGTGGATATAGTAGAAACATGGGGTAGATATTGTAACCGGTTGTGTTTCTCTTTCACATATAAATAACATCAAGAACCATTTAAGGTAGAGGATTTGTTGCTTCTCTTTTATTTTACATGAAAATATATAGTTAGAATGTCTTATCCCACTAGATCGCAATAGAATTGGTATAATAAATATTTGAACCAGATAAATAAATTGATATCGATCGTATGTTATTGCCTCTAGTTTTGCTAGATAGTGTGATATCTATACTTACTTTTTTTAGCTATTTGTTCTTGATGTAAATTGATAAAGAACATAAATCATAATTAATTAATAATTGTTTGGCATAAAATAATGAAGCATGTAAATGAATCTGGTACTTCTTGTTGTAATTTGATGTTAATCAAATTAGTAAAGTAAGCCTGATTAATCAATTCGTGATAGCTTAATATTTAGTTTTCCTAAAGTTGGAACCTAAAAATAATAAATTGGTTAATACAAGATGGATTAAAGAACTGGTGGTTTGGTAAAAGAAAATCCATTGTAGGTTTCTGAGTTACCCTCTATCTTGTTTAAGGGCCAAGAGCCAAATTGATATGATGTTTGTTTTCCTCCTACTTGTGTTGTGATATGATCCTGGATGGCTATTGTGATATATGGGGGTAGGGAGGCCTACTGGTTATGGCATAAGTTGATGCCTAGAGTGCAAAGATGCATCGGTTTACGCATCTAGGTGTCAGGGAGAACAGCAGAGATGATGAAATGGGTTGAATGTAAATGTTTGGATGCTTACTGATTCTTTGGTTGTTTACCTACATTGAAATCCCCACTTCTCAAGGCAACTAGTCTTTCTTACCCTTCTTTAGAAAGGGGCGAAGGTGCTTTGGTTATGCTAGATTCTTTCCGTGTATAGCATCTCAAGGGAGGATGGGTCTAATCTCTTTTTATAGGAGGAAAAGACTCGACCTATAGTTAATCTACTCACTATGTTGAGCCCCCTTATATTTAGTAGCAGAGAATATCTTTCTAGAATGATTGGGAATATGGGAATGTGATTCTATAAATAAATAATTGAATAAATGATGTTTACCAAAGGGGTTGGAGCTTTCTAGGACGCAATGCTGAGGGTACAATTTAAAGATATTGTGGACTTTGGGTGTGATGCGAATGAAATATAATATGGAAATTGATGATGGTTAATTAGTGTTTAAATAATTAATTAACGTAAAGTGAAAGTGAAAAAGGGAATGAAGTAATGTAATTAATCTTTTTAAATGGTTGTGTTCTTATAGGATACCTAGTCATAGAAGTGTAAGTCGAGAGTCTCAGAGAAGTTATCTGTAGTTATTTATAAGACTAGGTTTTTTCCATAGTGTGGTTTTGAGCTGTAGTATATTCTATACTTTTTTGTTTCTATACATTACTCCACCCCTTCAATTAGAGAAACTGACACCACAAGGATTCTGAGCCATAGGGGTGTTTTCCCCAACATTCTGGTGGGAGGATGGATGGCCAAAAACCCATTTTGGCTCTTTTCTCTTCTCTTGGTAGTTAATTTTTCTAGTAGGCACAGTGGTTATTTTTTCCCTTATATGTGTGTAGAGGGATGTAATGGCTTGTGGTTATTCACACACATATATTCTGAATATAGTATCTTAGAGAATATTGTAGGTTTAACGTGTATAGGTTGTGATAGCTTGAAGATTCTTACTCAGTGTGTGGGCCGTAATGGATTGAGGTATAATAACTGGCATATGATACTTGTTACGAAAGTTGTGGTGGATTCTAGAAACTAACTGTTTACTTTCCTGTGTGGACGTGGTGGTTTTCTTTCATGAGTTATATGTTGTGGTGCTTCTCCCAGGGGTTTGTGGGAAAGACTTTTTGGAGAGAGATGCTTAGGATGTACGACATTGGGGAAAAGCATCAAAATAGTGGGGAAGTAGTAGCGGGGTACCCTTGATTTTCTTTATTATATTATATACTCTTGTATTTGTTCCTTGGTGTGTGTATCCATGGTGAGGCTGGGAACTTAGTATACCTATATAGGTGACGACTTGGTTTCACTTGTTGTTCACTATTCTTTAGCATGCTTTCTTTACTTTTTCACGAGAGGCTTCGGGGAGGATCCTACTGAGTATACTGTTATATTCACCCTTTGTCTATATAACTGTTTTTTTTGTCACTTGGAGAAGGTTAGAGATCAACATGGTTTCTACTAGTTTGGGGTTGCAAAATCTATTCGGGCTTTGTGTTCTCTGCTATTTTTACTTTTTGATTTTGGGTACTTAATGTTTTCCCCTTTCAGTTGTAGTAGTTTTCATGACATTACATATGTGTACTTGGGATTTATTTTATATTGATTATTGACTTGGAGTTGGTCAGTGTCTATCTTTTCCCTCTCTTCCACATGTATTATATTATACGGTAATTCCTCTCATTTGTGTGTTTACTATACCCTCAGTGTTAGTCACCAAATCGGGGCCTACTTGAGACAGGACATGGAAATCATTAGCTCTCTTATCACATTGTCAACCCAGGAGGACTACACTTTGTGGGGAGGGGTCGTGAAAAAAATCCCAATATCATGTGGAAGGAAGTGGTTGAAGATAATATACTAATCATGTTTTAGACCATTTCCAAATCCTAGTATGGAATTCCCAAAACCATGTAAGTGGAATATATACCTAAAATCCATCAAAACATATGGGTTATACTCCAGTATCTTAGATCCTGGAACCTTCCATTTGATGGATATTCCAATTCTCTTAAGGTGTTAGATCATTAGTGTCACTAGGTCAATCTAGCTACATTCATAGTGGATTGGAATCCCAAATTTAGAAGACAAAATCACTTCATATGGTAATCTTGATTTAATGATCTAAATACACTCCACAAAATGATAAAGAAAAAATTAACATAGGCATCAGTGTATGTGTTGATTATATATCTCTACACTTCCCTCTTCTTACATACCAACAATTTAATTTAGGAAATGTAATTTTTAGTGTCATTAAATTGGGATAGTTCTTAGGTCCAATGTCTATATATAATAGTTTATCCATCCAAAAAAATAATCCATCCATAGAGCTCTAGAAACTAAAACCTGAATGGATCATATTATTAAAATTATTTTAATTAAGAAACCATAATGTTTAAGTATGTGAAAAATTTCTAAAAATATGATTCCATGAAATTTAAAGCTCTTTTAATGGAAACTACCTCACATTCAGATTAGTTAAAACAAAAACTAAACCCAACTTGTGCTAGAGTGTGAGATCATAAGGTAAAGTAATATGAAAAAATCTATAGTAGTAATATAGGGGAAGACTTGGCCTATTGTAATGGGGGTATTTTTACCTCCATTTTTAACCTTATAACCATCAAACACATACTGGTGTGCACTCATAGACACAACATAAAAGGTTCCACACCAAATAATTGGACTGGGGGGTATTTTTACCTACCCCTCATATAAGAAACACACTCTTTTATAGACTAGGATAATCTCCCGAAGAAGTGACATTTTGGTTTTTCTAGCATAATCTCATGATTTTCCACCTCTATCAGTAGCATGTTCTTTTAAAATAATGGGAAATTCTCTCTGTATCACTATTTAAGAATCATTTATTACATCCTCTTAACATGATCTCTATAAAATATAATCAAATAATTTAAGTTTTCATCATTTATACAATATCAATTAAATATTGTGAAATGTCACTCAAAGGATACATGGACACCCATGAGTATACTTACTACTCCAATGCGGATAATGATTTTATTCTTTCCAAAAGATTTTCATTAGAGAACATTATTGAGGTGAAACCTATATATAGTAAGGAACATGATATCAATAAATAATAACATGATCAAGATTCATCTTTTGGAAAATGTTCTAAATTAGGGTGTGGAAAAAGGGTGTTATGATTTGGCATTAAAGGAATAATCATAATTTGGGAGCTCTAAAGAACATTAAATTATCTCCCACTCACTATGTTTCTATCTAGGAAAATAGGGAATTTTTTGTTTCACTCATATCCCACCCACTATCAGAATAACTAAAGCCTTTTTCTATTGAGAATAATTCTGAACAGCATGAAGCCAAGTTAAAAAAATAGGTGAGATAATATCAAATTAATTTTATGAAATATTCCCAATTAATGTAACTCTTAATTCTAAATTATTATTCCTCCCTCAGATGAACCTATTCAATGAAATAATATTTAATGATATACAAGGATAATTCAAGTCTTTTAACTCACTTAAAGTCAAAATAACTAGTCTACTTCACATCAAAATTGTTTGAATATAAATAATTTCCTTCATTGGGGAAACAACCATAGCCAATTCAAATAATCATTTTAAATGAAATTCAGTTTGGATATAAACCATAGGTATAGATATATTTACCATATTAAGAATCACCATCCATTATTTCATAGGCTCCGACTCTTGTAGTTATAGTGCAACATATTCATGAATCCATTAAATCTTTTCCTAAAAAATGGAAACAAGGGAAGTCTGATAATCATTGGTCCGACCATAGAGGAAACCATATATTGAGTAGGACTATTTATTTTCACCTTCGTGAACCTTTAAAAAATCAATCATTCCGACATTCACTGACTCAAGATACCTAGAATAGTATCTCATGAATTTCACATCTTGAAGTCTCCCTATTATAACACCCATCATCTATATTAGTTAGGATTTTATTCAAATATTTTTCTAACCCAGTTTGAGTGTTTGAGTAGTTGATGGGGTATTTTTTGAGAAAAATGGTTGGGTGTTAGGACATATATTTATTAATAAATACCAACAAGAATGATGTGGACTTATACTAGGTAATCAATGGGTGAGGAAGTACCTATTGATGGGTCACTAAGTGGTTAGAAGCCCCTGGATGGGTACTATCTGTGTTCTAAATCTGTTTTTTTAATTAATAAAAAAATAAATTTATTAATTTTTAGAAATTAGAATGATTCTCATTTCTTCTATATAGTAGTATTGGTATCTTGAAATCTCCCTTGGTCCCTCTTCCTTCTCCTCTTTATCAACACTGGATTTTTCTTCATTCAGCCTCATAATAGAGTTTCATTCATCACTTTGTGTTTCTATGGATGATTCTAGGAATCCTCCTCCCTGTATTCTTGGTTTTCAAAATTATTTCACCTAATATAGTTGTTGGTGTATAAATATTGTGTTTTTTATATTTCTCTGTTTTATCTATTTAAGGTCAAATTAGTTGATAATTACTATGAGTATGACTTAGGTTGACCATGGTATGTGGTCCCATAATTTTATTTTTGTATTCACTCATCTAATATGTACAATATTAAATAAACTTATGTCACATTGTTTGGTATGCCCTGAAACTAAATTGAATTGCATTCGTTATGTTATTATGGTGAAATTGGAACCTAATATATTTTCAGTCTCGCATGTGAGGTGTGTGATGACATCATTGGTTACCAATGACCAATTAAATTTTGGTATATATTATAAAACCATGAATTTATATGTAGGATATGTTCTTATGAATGATAACTAACTCTAGGAGAAAAGTGTAGTTACCTAGTGTGCATGCCTTCATGAGGTTTGTCTTAAGTGTGATTTATGCTAGTACTGAGATGACCTAAGCATGGGCCTTTGGAATGGATTTGTGTATTAAGTAAATAAACAATTATATTTTGATAATTATAAGTGTTTTATACAGTGTTTAAATTTTTTACCATCCATTTTAATTGATTTTTGTAATGTGGTGGTGTCCCGTCCACCTAAAGTTATTTGATGGTGGTAGCTCATCCATCTAAATGGGGTTAGTGATCCATCATTTTCTTTATGTCTAATGTAGGGTCTGAATCTCATCCACTTTGGAATTTAATATCTATGATATATATTTCACTTATTTTTTTGGTATTAGTGTTGAATCGTCCACGTTTAAGAGTAATCCTAGGGGTGCCTCATTTACTTTCTGATCAATTATAGTGGTATACAGTTACTAGTAAAAAATATTATTTTCCACATTAGTTATTTAAAATGTTGGTTAATATGTAATGTTATTTTGGGATACATTTTAAATAATTTTTTAACATCAGTTATTAAAAATGGATGTTATAAATGCATTATGTTGTCTGTTTTTCACAACGGTTTTAAAGTAATAGTAATTAAAGTTTTATCATACATGATTTTCACATTGGTTACATATAAATAAATTTGAAAAATAATATTTTTCCTTGTTTACTACATCATTTATATTAAAACATATGTGAAATATCATTTACCACAATAGTTTTTTAACCCGACATGGTAAATACATTATCATATTCGCTATTTCATAACAAACATAAAAATTATACCATACTATATTTTTCAAATTGACTATATAAAAACCAATGTGAAATATATTATTTTTCTTATTTTACTACATTATTTTTATTAAAACCAAAGTGAAAAAACTTTTACCCTGTGGGATTGTTAAAAAAACTGGTGTGGTAAATCCTATTTTAAATTTTTCATGTCGGCTATAAAATAACCAATATAAAAAACATATATTGATTTAAATAAAATTATATTAATTATTCCCCTCCTAATAGTACATCAGATCACCTACATAAAAACAATAGGTTACCATCAATGCATGATCTAAAAAACGGCCATACCACAACCATTTTCAATTTAAACATTCGAATTTACAATGTATCTTACAAAAAAAGTAAAACTAAACTTGACCATTTAAGTCATTCTCCCATTCAATTTTCAAGTGTTCAGATCTTTTATAGTATAAGTTCGAGGGTCATAAAAAATAAACTTAAAATAAAGTCATTAAACAATTATTATAAATAAAATGATGGACAAAATAAATGAAAGGTTTATAAAAAATATAACCTTTAGGAAGTTTATAACAATACCAATTGAAATTATTTCAAACATAAATATAAAAGCATAGATTCAACATTCCTTTATTCCTTATTTTTTATGAAACATATATTATTAGAATTTTTTAACTCTAAACAATATTTTATGTATATCCAACCAAAATGTATTAATTGTAAATGAAAAGGTACATTTTCTTTAAAATATCTAATATTTTCACTCTTCTTTCTTATTTTCTCTTTAAAGTAATTAAATGCCCTATTTAAAAATAATATTTATATAATAAATTTAAATTTCATTATAATATATATAAGTATTAAGATAATCAAACTTACATGTTCAATACATTAATAAATTTTTCTCACACTTCACCATGGATAGAGAAAAGCCTGTAAAGCATCTTATCCCTTTGAAGAAATACCAAATATCTAATTGCCACTAATATAGAATAAAATATAATGTGAGTGGTTATTTTGTTAAGACATTTATATGAATTTATGAGATATAAGATTCATACTCTTGAAGATTTATAATCATCCATCACTAAAAAAATTATATTCTTTTTTAATTATTTCAACAATATAAATCATTCTTAATATATCATAAATTTTACTATCAATAGGTAAAATAAATTTTTGGTACATAAATCCATATATTAATATTGCTTCATCGTATTTATAAATTTTATAAATATTACTAATACAAAACAAACATAAATATAATTCTTCAATAAATTAAAATAACATAAATATTTATATTAATAATGAAAGAAAACTTGCATCATTTTCATGCCCAACTCATCTCTAGTAAATAAGCTCCATGATATGTTTTTAGAAATAGTCACAATTATTGCATTCCCACAAATTTCAGATTCCATTGGATTATCATGAACATCCAAAAATAAATTTGAATATGTAAAAAATCAATCAAGACTAGTAGAAGTTGAAACTATAGTAATAATATAAAAATATTTTGTCTATATATTATATCTTTACCAAGAAATTATTCTTGTAAAAACATAGATAAATATAAAAAAATCAATTTGAAAAAAAAAATTAATAAAAAAATGAAATAAGATATATAATATATACATACCACTATTTTAATTTTTCTAAAAATTCTTTATAGTTAAACTAAAAAATGGATGATACTTTGTCTAACTATACTGACCTCATCTGTAAGAAATGAAATTCTAACTCACCTATCTATAAAATCATATATATTGACCCAATAACACTCTACGTCTACCTTTTGATGAAGAACTATATCTCTAATAAAATATTTCATGTCATATGAAACAATATGATATTATGCATCTTCAATATATATCTAACAATAAATGGGAAGTCAGGGAGGAGGAGGTGTAGGAGTAGGATAAGTATGATGAGTCAAATATGCCAAAGGAGGTTGAGAAGTTCTATTTGTTGCCCGAAAATGTCTTTGTATGTCTTTAAACATCAATTGTACCAAAGATTTGATCTTTCCTTCCATTGTCTCATGAATAACCTAAATTTTATCTTCCAAATATTTTATTTTCCATTTTTAAATTGCCTCCATTGATGAAGCTTCATAAAATGGGAATAATTTTTTTTAAATATAACCATCATATATCCTCAAACATGAACCAAGTGTTTGGTATTTTCTTATGTGGTAGCTAAAACATCTATCTTACCCATAGATATGAAGGTATCTTGTGTGATATGCTCCTCAAGGTATTTTTTAAATAATGTATAAAAAAATATATATTTAATAACAATATTAAATGAATTTATTTTACTTAAATAAAATATTATTTAAACACCTTTAAATCCTCCCACCTACAACCCTGGACTCTTCTATAAGTTTTATTCCTTTTTCTAATCTGAACCCCCTTTAATTTTTGAGGCCTATACTGAGGGGAAGGTGGTTCAACCTCTGTTGATCTTGAACACTCATCTCTCATTTTTTGAAACTCATAAGCTCTAATTTGTTCTTCCAATGAATTATACCCACCGTGAAATAAATAATGAAGGTTTATTTTTTAAAATTGGAACTTATAATTAGATCTAGTCTTTTTTATAAATTAAAAAAAATCATTAATATGATCATAAATATAAAAAACTCAAAATGGGAAATTTCACATGCCAAAAATTCTTCTCTTTTCTACATTTAAAAAATTGTTTCCATATATATTCATTTATAAATGGATATATATCACCAGGATTTTAATATCATCTATGCCCAAAAATGAAATATAATTTTTTGGTTTATTTAAAATCCTTCCATATATTAGTAGACAATGTTAAACACTTCCTCCCAACTCCTCCACTATCATGTATATCATATGTCATCTGATAAGAATGGGGAAAGGCAATATAACTATGAACACTTAATTATAATAGAAATAATAACAAAAAATATTACAAAAAATGTGTACCATAATTGAAATATTTTTATTTTTTAAAACATTTATCCATTTAGAAATCAAAATTTTAACTTTTATTTTATTCTTCACTTCAAAAAAAATCATGAATTTATTTGAATATAGTCCCCTTGGAAAATTATTATCATCACAGTCATCTAGTATCCTCTAGTCTTTGTTTTGAGAAATTGCTAATTTTCGTAAATGTGTGCTTCAACATTTACAAAACCTTAAACCCCTTTTCTCTATGGAATTACATTCCTCTTGTATAGAAGGATGAGGAGTCTCATCAACAAGAGTATGTGTACATTCCCACCAATATGTATGTGTAAAATCCTCCCCAGAAGTATGTGATTGATTAGATGTTTGATCTCTTGTTATACTGTAAATTAGATTGACAAATAATTAGTAAATATATATAAATCCAACTATTAGATAAAAATTAAAATTTACCAAGAAAAAAGTAATGTAAACTCAAAACATTTTTATTCATATTTTTTATAATTAACTAAAATTAGAAAAATATTAATAAGAAATTAAATTAAATAAAATAATGAAAAAAGGTACCAAAATGGTGTGTAAATAGCAAAAATCCCCCAATATATATAACCATTTTTAAACCAAAAATAATATTCTTTGAATATATTAAAAATTATCTAACATAAATTAAACTAAACTAATCAAATTTTTATTCATATTTGATTGAGTTATTAAATAAAATGGAAAAAACATTAACGAGAGTTGAAAAAACATACAAGAATGAAAACAAATCCAAAATTGGTGTGTGGATTATAAAAACTCTCAAAAATACTACATCATGTTTTACAACAATTTTTTTTTTTAATATACTACATTTTTTATTTTTTTATTTTTACTTAACATATTAGATTAAATAAAATTATTTCCCATTGGAATAAACAAATGAAAAATTAATTAAATGTAAACAACGTAAATAAAATAAAATAAAATTAATATAAACACATTATTTAACTAATTAATATTAATATGTGTTTTAATAAATAAAATAAAAAAAATATATCTATCAATTTTGAAATTTTAAAAAGTAAACAAGAAATAAATATATGATACTGGTAATATTATGAAATTTCTAAAGGATTAAGTTCCTAAATCCCTTCCCCAAAATCGTTTGATATGGAAAAAAACATGTTTATAATATGATTATCAATATTCTATATTAATTTTTCCATGGAAGTTCATATCTCATGAAAATCAGTATCTTCATTATGTTTCCCTTGAGAAAGATACTATTTTTCTTTGTAAAATGATATACAACTATATATTGGATGGACCCAGAATATAGAAAATATGTATTACATTTTGTTCAAGTAAAAAGGATCAATTTTTTATTCCATTCTATTTAGATTAATGTTGGTTATACCAAATTCATCATGTATGAACAATTTTTACCGATATCCCACTTGAATTTAAACACTGTAACATGAAATTTGTTGTAATAAATAGCCCATATTTCTTAAATATATCTATAATATGATATTAATGAAGAGATTGTGTTTTTTATTTAAAATACAAAAAATGCATTGCTTGTGAGAACCCTAATAAACTTCTATTATCAAGATATTTGATATGAAATGTATATTTATTAATGTAATACCAAGACCATGAAATCAAATTTAAATGTATAATATCCACTAACCATATCTTTGTTTTTTTCATCTAATCTACCATGAATGGACTCATTAAACCAAGAAAAAACTTTTTGTTAAGCTCATTAAAAATTCAAATTTTTTTCTTCGTTGGATAACATTGTTTTAGCGCAATAATATGCAATGTAACATATGGTTAATCATCATCAAAGTTATTGAAGATGTATAAATGTATATTATTTACATATTCACATATCAACAATTTTATTTTTAATACAAGTATATTGTTTTACATTTATTTGACTCATTAAAGTGGGGTGTAGGCAAAATGATATGTTCCACTATAGATAAATAGTTTGTACAAAACTCTATAAATTCATCATAAATATACCTCTCAACAATTGAGGCTTCGGGTCAATATAGATTCTTAACATATCCCTTAAATACCATCACATAACTTTGAAAATCGTATATCCAATGTAGATATACTGGTCCTAAAATATTTATTTCTCACATAAAAAGAACCATTATAGGCACCATGTTATCAAAAAAATATGGATTAAAATAAATTTTTATTTGATAAAATATAGAAATCACATCATTCTCCAATTTTTTCAATGAATTTGATTTAACAAATTTGTTAAAAAAATGAATTGGAAAAATAAAAAACCTTTGTGATCATATCTTTAACAAGAGTTGGAAATATTCTATTAATTGTAATTATTATTAGTTACAATATCTTGATTTGGAAATAATGTGATTTCATGTCTCTCAACATAAAATATTTTAGTGATAGATTTTTTTTTACATTTGAAGAATACCCCATTGTAACTTTGATACCATGGAGACACTGACAAAAACTAATTTTTTTTAAATTTCAAGAATACCTCATTGTCAAATTAAAATATATTTATTGTATCTTACAAATAGTTCTATCATTACTAAATTATTGTGTCTTTCTGAATTTGACAACAATGCTTCTCACCTTCTCAAAATATTGATTAATAGAAAAATGTTTCGAAGAAATATAAATTCTCAGTAGACATTGAATAGATTTTTATATATTTTATAATATTATTCAATATATAAAAACCCCGATGACTCATGTATACTATATTTATCCCCTATCATAGTTGATAATATAATGTTTTTTACTCACAAATCCGGCAAGATTTATTCCCCTTAACATTATGTCCAGAAAAAATTCCATAATGTGGGAAGTCATTTATATTGAATATAATCATTACATATATTTTAAAATGTTACATTTTATAATAATCATAAAACATAATACATTCCTCCCATAAAAATTTAAATCATCAATTAATGTTGATAAGAAAACATCAATATCATTTCAAGGTTGTTTTGGTCTTGAGATCATTAAAATCAAAATGACATAATTTCATTTCATACAAAATTTAGGAGATAAGTTGTAAATTACATATAAAACTATCCATGAACTTTGTGTTCTACAAATTAATTGATATTTATTCATTCAATATATTCATAGTACAAATTTAAGATTTCTAATTTCACTTCAAAATGATGGAAACTATTGATAAATTTCTTTCTACTTTGAAATATCAGTTTTAAGATGTAATTTTTTATCATATATCCATTTATTTTCAACATATTTAAAAAAATTTGCATAATTTGAATTTTAAAATAAACATTTCAAATGAATAATTATATTAGGACACCAAATTTACATGGAAGAATAATTTCTAACTACTAAATCATCTTGTAATTTTTCTTTCAATTTATACTATGACATCTCACTTTTTCGAAAATTTCATAGACATTTCTACTCCTTCCTATTTATCACACAATTATTCGGTCAGGAAAGTGTTTTTGGTACCCCAAACCCATCAGGAATAATATTTTTTCACATTATAATGTGAATATGGAAGATTATTGTCTTTAGAAAGTACATATTTAAACAATTGTCAAAACTATATAAAACTCTTGTTAGTCCATAAAATTTTCCCTTTTAGTTAATCAATCTTAAAAAATTGGAAAAAACCATGTGTTCCATGTAAGATGGAAATAATGGATTTTCGACATCACAATATAGACGCTTAATTTTTAGTTCCTTCTCAATTTCATCTACTTAAATATCATAAATCATTTCTTCAATCTGATCAAACATATCATATTGAAAATCACCAACATTAAAAGATCTAGAATTCATCCTATTATTTCCATACCGAACCCAAGGAATGTAACCCATATTAATACTATGGAAAACAATTATCATTAATCTCTTTACATTTCAAATTATTCATATTTAAATATTTCAGGCATGGAAAAAAATATTTTTGTTTGAAACATTTCATTTATAAAATTCCAAAAATAGAACGAAACACCCCACATATTTATCACTATTTTAAAGTCTTATAATCCAACATTGATTCATAATTATCTATAAAAAATATCACAAATGTTAAATAATTTATTATATTTTTAAATGTAATATTATTACTAAAAATAAAAAAATCAGAAAAGTTTTCACAAATAAAATAAATAAAATATATTCAATAAAAAATTACCATTTTGAACATATTTAGTTATAATTATTTTATTAAAAAAATAACAAATTATCATCTAATTATCTTAATCACCAAATATATTCAAACCTCTTAACCCATTATACATTCAAAATAATTGTTCCAATAGAGACAAAAAACATACCTAAGATACACATTAATTATTACATTAAACCTATTTATAATAAGATTTCATAAAATAATTGAATAATCAAACCAAAATAAATATACATTTATTAAGAATACCATAGATTCATTCATAAAAGGAACAAACAAACCAATAGTGAAGAGATGAAAATATATTAGTAGGGACAGGGATGAACTTGGCTAATAAGCCAAAATAAACAGTCATCAATACAAACATGCTTGTATAATCCAACAAATAATAATTATCCATAATTAAAAACCCAATGGGGGACAAATAAAGAGTTTAAGATAATATAAATATGGCATAGAGAGATTAAAATTGGCGATTGATGATACCTGAGGGCAGATGATGATGGTAATTCCAAAAGAATGAGATTTGAGTATAGTGTAGATAAAAACATACCTTAGATTCATATTAATGATTAAATTAAATTTATTTATAATAATATTTCATCAAATAATCATATAATAAAACCTGAAAAAAAAACAACAATTAAAAAATACATTACATGCAATAATAATCAGAATAGAACAACAAAAATATAAAAGATATGAAAAAATATTAGCAGTGGTGGGGATGATTAAATAAAACAAGCTAAAATAAAAATTCATCTATTATAACATACCTTTTTTCATGGGAAATCAAAAAAATTAAACATTATCCGAAAATATATGCCCAACGAGGGCCAAATGAGGAGATGATGGAAATGGAAATATGGTGTAGAGAGATCAAAAGTGGTGGTTAGTGATACCTGAGGGTGGATGATTGTGGTAATGTCAAATGAATGAGATTAGAGTACAATGTAGACAAACAACATACCTTCGATACATATAAATTAGTAAATTAAATTATTTATAATAATATTTCAAAAAATAATCGTATAATAAAATCTCAATGCAAATATACATAAATTAAATACTACCTCACATACATGAATAATGACAATCAAAAATATAAATAGAGAAGAGATAAAAAAATATTAGCAGTGGTGGGGTTGATTCAATAAAACAAGATGAAATCATCATTCATAAATTAGCATATACCTTATTCCATGAAAATTAAAAAATAAAAATGGAACATAAATATATATCCAATGAGAATGAATTAAGAGATGACAATAATTGAAATATAGCACAGAGGGATCAAAAGTGGTGACCAATGATACCTAAGGTTGGATGATAATGGTAATGCAAAATGAATGAGATTAGAGTTCTTCATATTGAATAAATTAAGGGTTATTTTTTTCATGAGAGAAAATAGACCATTATCATGATAAATAAAGACCTAAAAATGATTCCACGTGACATTTGTAAAATATTTAAAAGGATAATCACATCATTTATTTCATAACAGACATGAAAAAATATTTTTCATGTATGTTATCTCGAAATCGATGTGATAAATCTCATTTTAAACCTTGGTTCCTATATAATTGATGTCTAAAATAAACGATTTTTAAATTTCACATCGGTTATAAAGACACATACATGAAAAATATTTTTTAATTCCGGTTATAAATAATCGATGTTAAAAACATGTCTCAATAAACATATTATGTACTAGTGAGTTCACTTAATATTTTTTGTTGGTGGAATATTAGTTTTGTATCGTCCATTTATAGATGTTTTTCTATTAGAGAATCTTCCACCTAGGGACATATGATAAGGATATACCATCCAATATGAGAGTGATATCAGTGGTATATTATAAAATTCAATAATATATTTTTTTATACCTCTTCCACTTGACCTATGAAATAGTGGTGTATCATCCACCCAAGCATGGAAATGGTAGTGTATAGTCAACTTAATATTGGTGATTCCATGTTCCCTAACAATGATTCACACATCTTTGATTTTTGTTTGGTTTCAGACCATTAACCTAGATTGATTCTGATGGTGATAAATTAATCATCAATTGATGGTTGATAGTGATAGATCATTAAATATTATTTTTATATAAGGAGTGATATTACTTTTATCATTATTTTTTGTTCATAGTATGGGTATATTATCTCATTTTGACATTTTTTGCAGAAAATTTGGTCACTGATCGATTGTATGTAACACAAAATGGGGTGAAATTTTATTTATTCTTACTGTTTACTTACTAGAACTTTATATTGAGAATGTAACGGTATTTACCTGTGTTATTAGGGAAACTATTAGTGGTGGCCTACTATAATTTACTATAACCCTACTTGGTAACCTTAATACCTATATATATTTCTTTTTTTAACCTAAATAAGAGAAATATCCCTAATAAAATGGATAGATGAGTTATTGCATCATTGTTGGAGTAGATATATTGGTACATGACAAGACAAAAGACTAATTGTGGATCTCTCATCTACTTTTGATTTTTTGGAAAAAAATAATAAAATTTTTCTATGATATATTTAACATACACCTGTATCACCTGAATAATATGAATAGTTATTCATTTTGATATAACATGATGAACATATTTAATTTATTATAGAATTTTGGTGCTGTATATATCATTAAAATTTCATTATATCATGATGACTATTTATTAATATTGCTTCTTGTTGGATTCCCAAATGATTGATAGTGTGTTCCCTACGGGTCATGGTTGGTAGGTGAATAGGTGTTAGGGTGTGACATATGGGTGTCATATCATGAAACCTTTTTCCCTATCCCACATCTGATCTTGGATGGTTTTGGGAGTGTAATATAAGACCCATGCATATGATCCTCATCACAGGGCATTTTCATAGTGGGATGGTATGTGAGCCACCTTAGTGGGCAGTGAGCCCTACTGAAGATCAAAACCTTGATTCAGTGACCTAAAACGGAAAATATTTTGATGAAGGGTTAAGCATCCAAAATGTAGATCCTACAATTGGTATCAAAGGAGGTATAAAATCATTTATTCGTAGTTCAATCACTATAGAGGAGATTATTGGATTCCCAAATGAATGAAAGCATGTTCCTTACAGGTCAAGGTTGTTAGGTGCAGGGGTGTCACAGCGTGGAATATGGGTGTCATACCCTGAAACCTATTTCCTTGTCCCACATTGAAGACTATAGGGGTTTGGGAATGTTATATATTCCCCAACTATCATGTCCCCTTCAAATGTCCTTTTAAGTGGGGGAAGGGTAGTCTACCACTCTAGTGGGCAGTGAGCCCTATTAACGATCAAAACTGTGAGTGACTAACCTAAAGGGGGTAATATTGTTATGGAGGGTCCTGCATCCCCATTATAGGTCAAACACTTCTATTATGTTTATATTTATCTATAACTAACTTTATTGTATCCTAACCTATTATATATCATCTCTCACCACTGATCAACAATCTTTGGTATATGGGGAGACACACATGAGGTAATAGGAGAATTGATTAATTATTGGTAGAGGAAGACCTGACCATGGATTATTGACATATGTTTGAATTTTGTGATGGAAAGAATCACTAAATATTTCGTGTTTCATTCGGACTTTGTAATGGCCTTATTTTATCTATTATAGTAATTTACAAGATGGATCAATCACCAGTTGTGAAGATCTTCCAAGATAGTTTCTATAAAAGTTTAGTTTAACATTAGGGAGGATGATCACCATGATCTATAAAACTATAAAAAACATGAAAATAATTTGGTCTTATATATCATCACTAGGTGGAAATTTTTGAACAATTCCCTAAAAATAAAATTCCCACATGAGTTTTTCTTCAAATTTATATAGAGACAATAGGAGATGAGCTTCAAAAAAATCATCCCATTGTAGTAACATGAACATTTTCAGGATTTAGTTATAGTGGTAAAATAATTATAAGGTGAACATTGATATTCAAAATCTAAATCCCAACAAAAATTTACAATATATGGAAAACTGTCATATTAAAACAACAAAATATTTCACTCTCAAAACAGTGTTTATGCCTACTTCGGCACTCAAGCCTTCCTACTATATCATAGTGCATCCTATTTGGAATAAATTAAAATTCTCATTTCAACAAGGGAATAAAGTACTGAATTAATAGGATTTTGATTATAGGAATACAAAATTCTATTCCTTCTAGGAAGAACAAGGCTTAAAAATTATTTCCACTTTGGAAAAGAATTTGGTTACACTACTTGAAGTCGAGTGATTGAATGAGGTCGGTTTGAATGGTAAACTCTGTTATTATCCTTACCATTATATGTTATGGTTAAATATCCAAGATTAATTATTCATTAATGATTTTATCTGGAATATGATATCCATTAGGGATGTAATTTTGGTCTACCCCCACCCCATTTTAGGTGATTTATGAATTTACTACCCCACCAGAGAAATAATGAGTGTACGAGGAAGTATCTTGTGGAAACACATGAAAATTTGATGATCATATAGCCAAAAAATAAATCAAACACACACACCATCTTGAGGTAATGACTTAATGGTCTAGTTATGACCCCAAATTCCACTAAAATAACCTAAGATATGTCTACATCCTCATAAAATTACAAAATACTACAAAACTAACATTAATAGAAAAAATAACTTGAAAAAGAGAACCCATGGGAACACAAGATGGTTTAGACCCTATTCTACTTCCTTCCCCCATTGTTGGGGTCATGGTTACCACCCTTCCATAAAATGTTTCTATCAATAGAAGTGACATAATAGGGTTCTGTTAATGTCATCCATTTGATAGATCTCTTCACTAATGGGTAAGGATATTATAAAGTATATTTTCCCACCAATAATCTAAGAGGACCACATAAGGGTTGAGGAATGTAAGTCCTTTTTATAAATCAATGTTCAACAATCACTCATTTCAAGATAATACATATTGTTGAAACTCGAGGTAGGTGCTCCAACTAGCTTAACTAAAGAATCAATCTAATCAATATTCATATAGTGATTATTTTGATCGGATCATATTGGTAGATCGTATAGCCAAAAGATAGTAAACATGTAAACCTTATGATGTGGGTAGTTAAACAGAGCCTTACCTTCAAATAAAAAATACACCACTAAATCATGAACAATAGAAAGGGTCATTACTTATTTATATCTTACTACTGAGCCCCAATTTAAAGAATAACCACATTGAAAGAGGAATTTTCCTTGACTTAAATGTTTGATTTGTAAAATAATTTCTTTTTCATATTCACTAGGATTTAAGTCCTATATTCCATTCATCTTTACAATGAACTCATAAACACTCTTATTAAACCCCTTAGGATTTTGAAACCGATGTTTCTATGACGTAGACATTTCATGATGAAATAGGTTCCGATGATTATCATGAAATCATTTTATTCACTGGACAAGATTCAGAAAATTTTATAAAATGGCACACTATACCAATAAAAATAAAGAAAACATGGTGTTTCAAAATTCATCAATCCTTAGTTGATAATTATTCTATAATTAATCACATTTGTTCTAAAAAATCATCATTTGGTCTATAATAAATTATATTTGTATCCTTCTAATCTAACAATCCAAGGATACAAATAGAGTGAGTAAAGGTTACTTGGAAATATCTAATTGAGTACTAAATTTAGATATCTTAGTTTAAATTCATATTTTATAGTGGATTTATGACATAGATTTCAACCCCTTATTTAAAATTCCCAGATTTCATTTTTATAATATAATTTCATCACTATATCATCAATTATTAACATATTATATTGATGAGTTAGATAGGGTAACGAAGGGGAATATATCCTCATTTCAATGCTATGAATCCCAATATATCATTTTGGATTGTTAAAAAAGAGATGGGAATCCTCCATTGGTGCATAATTCCACACAAATTGATACCCCCTAATGGATTGAAAACTATTACTATCGATCTGTGGAGCATAATTAGTATAAATTTTACAATACCAATCAGTCGTATTGAGGTAGAAGCTATATATTTTGGGATTCATCACATTTTTTTGGCTAATGATATAGACCCTAATATCATTTTCTTCCCTTATGATGTTCAGGATAACACTTCCATTGAATAACCACCATTAAAAGAAGAATAGTTTCCCAAAAAGTCTATAAAAATTAATCTTACCCCTAAACATATCTACATAAATTTATGCTTGACTAATATTTGTTCAACACAAGAAAAAATATTTAAATAAATCAATAAGAACCCCTAAAGGAGAATATGGGGTTTACACATATTTTTCCCCTCCTATAGTACCATTTATGACATACGTACACTCAAACTCCTAAGATAGGTGTAATATCAATAGAAATGATGATAATAATGCATCATCCCTCATATATGGGGATATCAATCCATCTTATTATTTTAATAATGATTAATACGAATAGATCAAGGACCCCCACCCAATTTTGAATAGGGTGTTTCCATGACGATTCATGAATTTTTATGGGTTAATTTGGGTGATGAGGAGGACTTATAGAAAATAATAATCCATGATAACATGAACCAAAAAATAAAAATAAAAAGAATACATCAATTAACACTAGGAAGTTTTAATGTGTAACTTCACAATGATACCTAGGTCAGAGCTACAATTAACTACATATCTTGTAGGTTTACTAGAAAAATACAATGGTTATAAACTAGTACGGGAGGGAATACATCTGACTCATACATCAAAGGTGTAAGCTGAGTTTTAAAAATTGATCAATTATAAATTCATTAAATAAGTTAAATACATAATGGTATCACCAAAATTGTCCTAACAATAATAATAACTATAAATTCAATGATTGTATCTACATCAAAGAATTGAATCATCACCGTCTAAATGTTAATTTCCCAGCACTGATCACAAAAAATGTTTATCAATGTGACATATGATTTTCAAGCTCTATTATTTATGGATGATTATTATGGTTAAAAATATATCCCAACAGATCAAAAGGATAAATAATATTTTGACTTTAAGTAACCCTAGGGAGTATAATTTTACAATGTGGTTCCCTTTGGCGTTAATAATGTGAGGACTATATACTAATTTGACATTAACCATATTCTCAAGTCTTTTAGTAGAAGAATTGTTGATGTTATTTGATAAACTATTATTTAAATCAAACTAATATTATAATCACCTTTAAACCCTTGGGCCACTTTTCAAAAAGGTCCATCAATATAGATTTAAAATATACCCACTAAAATCACCTTTAGAGTGACATTAGGGAAATACCTCTACTCCATAACCCACCATCATGTAATTGAGGTCAACACTCAGAAAAATAGTTCTATACATGTTATTACCACTCACTGAAAACTATAATAGTTGAGTGTAATATATGGGTGACTTAATTATATTGAAAATAACATTGAGAGCCTCACTAGTTAATGCTTTCCCTTTATAAAGATGAAGAAGAAGGGGGTGACATATCAATGGTATGACCACTTCTAAAAGGCCTTTTATGGCCTCAAATGGTATCATATGAATCCTATAGTGTTAATTACACCTATGTAATGGAAATAAATTTTTATTAATATAGTAAATATAGAACAATTTATTGGTACCTCCTTTCCTAAAAGAATTATTAAAGGGGAAAAATATTTATTACCTCAGGGGAACAATGTTGGAAGTTGAAACCCAATACACCAATATTCAGAAGAACTATATTTAACTAATATTTAGAGAAAAAAATCTTACAAATTATCTATAACATAATTCTTTCAATATGATCTCTCTTTTGGAACCACTTTATTATATCCTCATTCCCATTATTTTTAAAGGAGGATTAGCAAGATGAGTTTCCATCTTAATGTGCATCGACATTTTATTTATATCAAAAAATGAAATCAAGGTAAAAATAATTTCATACATTAATGTAGCATAAATAATCCTTTATTAGGTACCATTGGAAATGGAAATCTTATAAAAATGGGTTTTCACTATTAATGATACTTCCCAAACATGGGAAGTGTACTTTGATGGTAATTCCCAAAGTTTTTCTAAAAGAAGGATGGGAGACCAAAAAATATACTATGTAGGCTTAGGGATTTTATTTTATGTACTAAAAAAATATAGTTCTACACTATTATTTCCTCCTAAGGGTAGGATATACCAACAATGAGGAAGAATAAAATTCCCTCATCAGAGGATTTTAACTTTATTTATAGAAACCAACTTCCTAATTAATTATCAGTTGAAATTTGGAATTAGTTATCATAAAATGTAATAGAGAATTTATCTATTTCCATTAAATATATGAATAAAGATGAAATAGTGAATCATATTGCACTTTATATGGTGCTGTAGAAATTTATTACAAACGATTTAGAGGAAACAAATAAATTTAGCTCCATAACTAGTCAATGTGATAATCAACCCTCCTCAACTAACACCATAGTTAGTTAGATGTATCCCACAGAAGAATATCTCTAAAATGAGGCCCTCATATAGGATCGATCAAAGAGAATAACATATATAAGTGGGATATAAAAAGTAATATTTCACAGCCTAAATTATCAAAACATATTCTAAATATGAGGCTTTTATGGAGTCATCATATGATATATGAAAGGGGGATACACCCTCACTATTATGTAAAAAGTCCACATCGGTGTATATAGTTCTCATTAATTAGGGTTCAAGCCTTACCATCATATTTTGAGACTTTGATATTTATATCCATCAATGATTTAATACTTCATGGAATTTGTCACAAATTTCCAGTCATTCTAGATTCATGAGAGTTTCATTCAAAAACCCATAGAGCTATTCCATAGACTCCAACTAGAATCATGAAGTTCAAGTATATCCTTAATACTACCAACTTTTTCTCTAAATGGGTTGAATTTATACCCATAAATGAGGTTGTTATAATACCTATAATAAAATACCCCAAATCTAAAATCATTACTCGATTTAGAATTCCTCAAAATATCTTAATAGATAATGACACAAACTTATGTGCCTCCAAGATGAATAAACTATACCATGAGCATAATATATACTCAAATCATTCTTACTATTATCATGGGCATCTGAATGGATTAATAAATTATTTAAATAAAAATATATCCAATGGAAATTAGAATATGGTGGTTAAATATAATAAACCCTATCCAAAAAATTCATTCAATCATTTTGCGTCTATCACACCATTAATTATACTGCCTAATACGCGACCGCATACTCACTTGAATATGAGAAAGAAACAATTTTTCCCATCAATTTTCAGCTTCGATCACTTAACATTTATATTTATAATCAACTGTTTTAGATGTAAAATTTTAGATCTAGCTCGATGAACTAAAATAACATGAGGATAAAAGGTCTCAAACATTACATAATCTTGAAGTTCATCAAAATTATGTCATATTAGTATTCAATTGTAAGATATTCCTCTTCTAATCTATCCATGGAGAAGTTGTATTGGAAGTTAGAATTAAAATTATTCTTAGAATAAATCCTCAAAAACTAGAACAGAAATAGAAAGGACCTTACATCATACACAGGTTCTACATCAAATGATCTTTCTCCCAAGTCACGTTGGATGAAGTGTGTACCATGCCAACCACATATTTAAGGTTTCTCAAGAAGTAATTTTTATATATTTTAATTTGGTTTCAATTCTTCTCTAAATTAATTTATACTAATTGTATATGGTCTTAATCATATAAACTTAAACAATAAGACATATAGGTCTTGGTCATATAACCCTATATTCCATGGCACCCAACTCTTCACCACGTGACTTTAAATTTCATATAATAACATCTAAATCACATTATATTAAAATTAATTGATCTAGGTCTATCCCACATGACCCTTAAATTTATTGGGGTGTACTATCTTGTATGATTTGATTTTTATATATCATATTTCAATCCATATAAGATTCCCAAAATAGGGTCTTCTCTCTCTATAAGAATATGCTATGTAACGCCCCGACCCTAGTTACCTAGAGTCGGTGCATTATTACATAACATTGGCATGATCACGAGAAAGATCAAGTCTCGAAAGACCGATTAGTTTAGTAGCCTTGGAATAACTAGATACATCCATAATTTTTTGCATTACATCATAAAAAACATCTTGTCTTCATATCCCCTCATACTATCCCTGCAGGTCATTCATAAATTACTTCTTCATAATCCTGGGAAAAATAAAACATTGAAAGGGGTGAGCTCAGATGCTCAGTAAGGATAACATTATAGCAGAAGCTTTCATAATTAAGCATAAACACTTAAGACAATTTATAACTAAAACAAAAGCCTTTTAAACTTGAACTTCAGCATAAAAAGGCAAAGGTAAAATGAAATAATGCCATTTACTTACTGACATGGATATTCTACTAGTTGAATGATCACATGCAATATCAATATCCACTTTCATAATGTTGGAATGCATAATTCCATACTATCATAACCACTTAGCCAAGGACTCGTGCCAAGACTACAAATAAGATTTTGTCAAGGCCTTGTGCCAAGACACTAGTTTGTCTCATGAGACCTACCGATGCATCGAGGAGCTATAGCGGGCTCCACCCGTCAATTATTAAGTCCAATGCATTCCTCATATGAACATGTTTAAACATAACATAAACATTCGTATTAAAATTTGCATATGAAATGTCAATACTTTTACCACAAACCATGAATGGTATAAAAACAGCGCATCCACAGTCAAACATGACTCATTCGATACAATATGGAAGATTGTATTGTATCACATTAACCTCAATAAAGAATAATGAATGATGTTGACATAAATGAAAATAATCATCAAAACTATTTGAGAGAATTGTCCCCCTTTTCTTGAAAACATTTAAAAGTCACACTATTTGTCAAGAAGCCATTTAAAAGTAGATTTTTGAATCAAAGTGTCCCATACCACTTTGAAACTTTTAAAAGGAGTTTTAATTTCTAAAACTTTAATCCCCATATAAATAAATCCTTAAAACCATTTTTAAAACATGGACATTAATGAGCAAGATTTAGAAGAATAAGTCTTTAAAACATTTAAAAATTGTATTTTAGTTAGAGATTCTAACCAAAAGAGACACTTGAATACAAATAATTGAGGTAATCAAAACTTTGTAATATCATGAGAATAAAGGGATTCATGATATACTATGTCAAAATACATTATATAAACCACATAAAAGTGATTTGTTGTATATCAACAAAGAAGTCTCAATGGAATGTAAATTGAGATGAAATCTCTCATAAAGGCCGTATCATTAGGTTAAGGATAAATCAAAGACATAATTATGTGTGACAAATATAAATACACTAAATATGATTGGATATTCAGTGTAAAACAATCAAAGGATATTCACACATATTCTTGTAAAAACAACACCAACGAATTGGATGTTTAACTCAACAAATGGTGAATGAGTTAAAATTACTCTTATCAAATTCATATCAATGACTTGAGAGTTACCAATGAGTGATTATGTGTATCAAACTTATATCCACAGGAAGGGGAGTGGAAATTATGACATAATCAAATGAATAGTGATTCCACACATAATCATGGAGTAATATAATCAATGAAATATGCGTAAAGCCAAATGAGTGGGAATTGATATCTCAAATTCCCTTACCGATTAGGTAACATACGAAACATACACCCATGAAAGAAGTATCATACCATGATGATGTAAATACCCATAAATTAAAGTATATTACACAATGAATACAATCATGGGCAGTACACATACACCACATGCAATAATTAAGTGGTGATCAATGGAAATCTCACGAAATTAAAAGTGAGATAAGAAACCCCTTACCACGTTAATCAACTGAGTCGTATGGCCAAAAGTTAATAACCACCAAATGATTTACATAATAACATGAATATAAATAGAATCATGAATATATATCAAATGGCAGTACACAATACACCACTTTCAATAATTTAGTGGCGAAAAATGGAAATCTCACGGAATTGAAAGTGAGATAAGAAAATCCTTTACTTTGTACTTTTTCCTTGGTCGATGGTAGGTTTACCTCCTGTATAATGGTGATATAATTGTTATTGAATTATAAAAGAATCATTTACTTTAATATGATATCATATATGATCTTTTAACATTGATTTGTTAATAATATCTTAGAATTATCGTCATTTCGGGTGTTAACGGGTTCATTTTACTTTATATTCTTTGTTATGTGAGCAATATTCGTTATTAATGGGATGTATATTATTCATATCCATAATGATATCAAGTCCTTAGATACTATTTATAAATCATCAAATGATAATTATACTTGAATGGATATGATGGACAATGAATCTCATCGCGTTCGTGGAGACGGTAGTCCGTACATTCGCACGAGCGACAATATCATTCTTTTGATATTAAAATAATATATAATTGGATTTTATATCATATATACAGAATAATTATCATGTTATATTTATTATTTACATTAGTTACAAATCATTATTATACCCATCCAAATAATAATATATTGAATAACAATTACACCACGACGTGGAGACGGTAAGCCGTACGTACGCACGTATGGTGACATGTTATTCAAAGGATGAATAGAATACTGAATATGGTTGTACCATATTTATAATAACATCACAGTATATATATGATACTGGAGTTATTATTTTATAATGGAAATAACAAAGAAAGAGGAAGTGGAAGAAGAAAGGAACTTGAAAAGGGGTGGTGAAAACATTACCTCTTCTTCGGGTTCTTCCTTTTGATTTGATCAAAAGGGCTCCTTGTGATGGCTTTATGATCAAACTAAGGCCTCTAGGTTGTAGTGAGGGATGTTGAGATAGTATTTGGGCAGGGTTTGGCCGAACCAAAGGGCTTTGAAGGTGTGAAGAAATGAGAAGGAGGAGTGCCCTTTTATAAGAGGGGTGAGGGGCACCTTTGGAAAAGCTAGAGATATTAGTTTATAATAAATTCATATTCGGTTTCCAATGGCTCCAAAGTTGACTATTAAAAGGTTAAGGTGGGTATGGGTCTAAAAAAACTCAACCAATAGAATTTAGACAGGTTTGGGTACTTATATTAACCTTATCTTTAAGTATTAACTCTAAGTTAATTAGTTTCACTTTTACAATGTCTCTTTGTATTTTTATATTATATGGTTAATAAACTTACCATATACATACAAGCGACCCCCAAGTGGTCCATTAATGATACACCTATCATGATATAAGTCTCTTGGCAGAACCTTATATTTTTAGGAATTTAATATCAATTAATAATATATTATTTGTTTTAAAAACTCTTTTATGTCAATTTTGACACTATTCAATAGTTGATTTTTTTGAAACTCATAACAGATTGATTACTTCGAAAAAATTAAATTAAATCAATACTAATATATCATATTATCCTATAAAATTATTTTAATTCATTAAAAGTTTCATATTATATTTATTTGGGTATTTTTAATATCCATTATTTTGATTTTTCACTATTATAGTAATTACTACATCATCATTGTGTCATAAATAAATTAAATTATTTAATGTCTAAAAATTATAAATAAAATATCATTATGTAGAAAATCTTTTTATATTTCTAAGGAATATTTATAATATAAAATCCAACATATATAACCCTCTGTAACAATTGTTTTGTTAAAAGATATATGCTTGTGTCATTTTTGTATTTATTTTAACTTAATTAAAATAAAGTGTCATTATCACTTACAAGTGGATCCATGGGGTCCCAAAATAGACCCAAAGATGCCCATGGTCGACCATGTATCAAACAATAGGGTTAAGACGCGTTTTAGGGTAATTTAGTATTATTATAATATTCTTTTGTTAACCCTTATTTACCAGATTTACCCTTAACCATGGTAAATAAAATATTTACCGCAGTAATTATTCAAAATGTCTAAAAATAAAAGTTACCTATTTACACAATTTGAACATACTGATTCCAAATATGGAATCCATTTTTCTAAATTCAAAACACAGAAGTGGCAGAAATTAATTTAAAATTAATTCCCGCTGTCAAAACAAAAAGCGTGTTTTTAAGAGATAATAACTATCAAAAGATTGACACTTGTTTATGTTCGGTTTAATTGAAAAATTATGTCCAATGACCAAAATTATATTAAATGGTAAAATTATATTCTAAATATACTTTAAAACAACTCAAATTCATAATTTATCACTATTAATTATTTTGATTAAAAAAGTTGTTTTTTAATTAAAATTTAGTAATTTTCACTATTCATCAAAATATGAAAGTTATCCAAAAAGTACCAAAATTTCACCCTAGGCTAATTTCGATATTACGAATCCAAAAATGAAGTCCATTTTGAGAGATAGAATTTATAAAATTTCAAAAAGTAGGTATTACTATTCATAACGGCTAGTTTGATTGGTTATGGTGTGTTAAAATCTCGAAGTTGTGTACAATGCACGTCATTACATTATTCGAAAGGAAACATACCGAGGAAACATGGGGTGTTACATTCTCCCCTCCTTCAATAAATTGCGTCCTCGCAATTTTTTAAAATTTTTCTTGGGAATATAATGGAAAGTCCCACATCGAAAAAAGTGCCAATAAAACTATCACTTTAAAAGAAAGAAAGAGAGGTATAAGGGTCATCCAAGATAACCCATACTAGGATTCCATGTAAGAAAACATGGATATGGATGATAAACTAAGTGTCAAGTTCTGATGGAGAGGGATAGAAATCATGATCAGGAGAAAGATAACAATGAGAAAACCACAAACTTGTGTTGGGACAAACGACCATTAGTCTCCTAGTAGGAAAGTAAACGGACAACATTTTTTTTTAAAGTTACATTACATAAGGAAGAAGAATTCATTTATGATATTGACTAAGAACATTATGAGATATACTTACATTTTAAGTAAATTTTCATTATTTAATAAATTTCCACCACTAACTCAATTTTTTTTAAACGATGAGTATTCAAGAAGACTTGGTCACACTGGAAGAGCTAGAATAAACTTCTATAGAATCACATGATCCATGCAGGATGAACCATATATTTACATTGTCTTTGAAGATTAATCAAAACCAAAATGGTTAGTGAATGATCTAATGATCCCCCAAAAGGATATTCATTGAGATAAATATGCACTAATCTTAATTTCTAAAATTAAACCAACAATACCCCAAAGTTAAATAGATACCATTCAATAACCAATTGTCCTTAAAATCCTTTAATATAATCCAAACTAATATTGAAACCCAAATCATAGAAGAATTGGATTATGTAGTCTCCCATGTTACATTGTATCTCCAAATGACATCAAATACTCTTAAAGTCACATACTCAAAAGTAATTAACCTAATAACATATTCTCTATTATAGGTTAATCATTTCCATAAATAACTCAAATCACTATAAATCCACAATAAAAACATAGATAAAAATATACCATTAATCCTCAAATGAAACCCCATAGTATTCTATTTTCCTTGGGCATATAGTGTTCCCAACAAATCGAACATCTTCCAAAATAATATTTATCACTTAAGCACCAAATCATTTTCCTATACCAAGGGTATTTATTTGATAAGAACTAAGAACCCAAATTAACTTATTATTGATCAATAAAATCATTTAACTAAAAAAATAGTCACACTAACCAGGGACTTCACGTAGTCCAGTGGTAGGCGATAAATCCCAATCGCACTTTGGTTGTGGGTTCGATTCCCACAGCTTTTTCCAACGCGACGGGTTGTCACACAGTCTACGTGTTGTCCTTTTTCAAAAACTATATTTTATAATATTACCAAAATGAGATAAATTCCTCAAAATAACATAATTTAATTACAAATGTTATATCATACTTTGCATTTTTATCCCAAATTATAATAACTTATAATTTTCTCAAACCCCAATGATCATATAAAACCAAATGGTTATTTATACCTATATCCACAAGAGAAGAGACAATTCTTCTTCAAATATCATTCTCACATGGCAAACTGCGGGGTTACAAATACAAGAGAAAATTATTCCAAAGTACCCATCAACAAGGAGTTCTAATACATTTTAAGTTTTTCTCCAACCATTTATTTCCACATATCTTCTTCTTTGACCAAGAAAATATCCTATAGAATAGGACATTCACTCGGGTAATGGCCAGGTCCCGTACATTTACGGAAAATGACTGTAAATGGACTCTTGGGACCATTTTTATCTTCTTCCATATTACTCTTCATTTTTCTTCGGCAATTCTTCACTTTATGTCCTTCCTTCTCGCACGTAAAACATTTCGTTGTCCCATTGAAACACTTTCCTGGGTGTCTCTTTCCACATTTCCTGCATGATGAAAATTGAGGTTTCTTTTCTCCATGGTCTCCATTGCTGGAGATCTTATCATTTATCACCTTTCTCTTCCTTGTTGAGTCTGGGAGTTGGTCAATATATATGTTGTTGATCATATTTTTGGAAAACTGATTTGGAATAAAGACGATATCTTTTATGCCTATCAACATTCCATTTTGTTACTCATTTCCACCACCGTTCCCACCTTGTACATCAATCTCAAAGTCACTATGACTTCCTTGGAATCCAGCCATTGACTAAAACCAGAAAGCATTGTGTGAGTAATAGTAGTCGTAAAATCATTTAGAGATTAAAATGTCACCATATTCTCAATTTGAAACATATTAGGATTAACAAAGGTCATTTACTCTCATCTTATATATATATTACTTAAATTAGTTTGTAAAGAAAATGTAAATTATCCTAAGAATATCCCCCGGGAGTGTCGTAACCAAGAGTGCAGCAAGGCCCGTTGTCGGGCACCAGTTCCCGTTCGAGTCTAGCTCAAAGCAGTGTTTTCGGGTTTTACCCCTAGGTACATCTGTGCCAGAGCCGCCTCTACCTGCTCGTATCCAGACAGGGGTGTATTGCTCGGAAAACTCACAAAATCTCTACAAAACCAAAATTCTCGGAAGTTATTTTATACTAATCCTCAAAGTTCATCTTAGGTCTACGTGCTCTAATCGGAGTTTATCTAAATCTAGCTTCCAAGGTTTGTACTAAACTTCCTATGATACCAACTGTAACGCCCCAACCCTAGTTACCTAGAGTCGGTGCATTATTACATAACATTGGCATGATCACGAGAAAGATCAAGTCTCGAAAGACCGATTAGTTTAGTAGCCTTGGAATAACTAGATACATACATAATTTTTTACATTACATCATAAAAAAACATCTTGTCTTCATATCCCCTCATACTATCCCTGCAGGTCATTCATAAATTACTTCTTCATAATCCTGGGAAAAATAAAACATTGAAAGGGGTGAGCTCAGATGCTCAGTAAGGATAACATTATCGCATAAGCTTTCATAAATAAGCATAAACACTTAAGGCAATTTATAACTAAAACAAAAGAATTTTAAACTTGAACTTCAGCATAAAATGGAAAAGGTAAAATGAAATAATGTCATTTACTTACTCACATGGATATTCTACTAGTCGAATGATCACATGCAATATCAATATCCACTTTCATAATGTTGGAATGCATAATGCTAGACTATCATAAACACTTAGCCAAGGCCTCGTGCCAAGACTACAAATAAGATTTTGTCAAGGCCTTGTGCCAAGACACTAGTTTGTCTCATGAGACCTACCGATGCATCGAGGAGCTATAGAGGGCTCCACCCGTCACTTATTAAGTCCAATTCATTCCTCATATGAACATGTTTAAACATAACATAAACATTCGTATTAAAACTAGCATACGAAATGTCAATACTTTTACCACAAACCATTAATGGTATAAAAACAGCGCATCCACAGTCAAACATGACTCATTCGGTAAAATATGGAAGATTGTATTGTATCACATTAACCTCAATCAAGAATAATGAATGATGTTGACATAAATGAAAATAATCATCAAAACTATTTGAGAGAATTATCCCCCTTTTCTTGAAAACATTTAAAAGTCACACTATTTGTCAAGAAGCCATTTAAAAGTAGATTTTTGAATCAAAGTGTCCCATACCACTTTGAAACTTTTAAAAGGAGTTTTAATTTATAAAACTTTAATGTCCATATAAATAAATCCTCAAAACCATTTTTAAAACATGGACATTAATAGGCAAGATTTTGAAGAATAAGTCTTTAAAACATTTAAAAATGGTATTTTAGTTAGAGATTCTAACCAAAAGAGACACTTGAATACAAATAATTGAGGTAATAAAAACTTTGTAATATCATGAGAATAAACGGATTCATGATATACTATGTCAAAATACATTATATACACCACATAAAATTGATTTGGTGTATATCAACAAAGAAGTCTCAATGGAATGTAAATTGAGATGAAATATCTCATAATGGCCGTATCCTTAGGTTAAGGATAAATCAACGACATAATTATGTGTGACAAATATAAATACCCTAAATATGATTGTATATTCAGTGTAAAACAATCAAAGGATATTCACACATATTCTTGTAAAAACAACACCAACGAATTGGATGTTTAACTCAACAAATAGTGAATGAGTTAAAATTACTCTTATCAAATTCATATCAATGACTTGAGAATTACCAATGAGTGATTATGTGTATCAAACTTATATCCATAGGAAGGGGAGTGGAAATTATGACATAATCAAATGAATAGTGATTCCACACATAATCATGGAGTAATATAATCAATGAAATATGCGTAAAGCCAAATGAGTGGGAATTGAAATCTCAAATTCCCTTACCGATTAGGTAACATACGAAACATACACCCATGAAAGAAGTATCATACCATGATGATGTAAATACCCATAAATTAAAGTATATTACACAATGAATACAATCATGGGCAGTACACATACACCACATGCAATAATTAAGTGGTGATCAATGGAAATCTCACGAAATTAAAAGTGAGATAAGAAGCCCCTTACCACGTTAATCAACTGAGTCGTATGGCCAAAAGTTAATAACCAAAAAATGACTTAAAGAATAACATGAATATAAATAGAATCATGAATATATATCAAATGGAAGTACACAATACACCACTTTCAATAATTTAGTGGCGAAAAATGGAAATCTCACGGAATTGAAAGTGAGATAAGAAAATCCCTTACTTTGTACTTTTTCCTTGGTCGATGGTAGGTTTACCTCCTGTATAATGGTGAAATAATTGTTATTGAATTATGCAAGAATCATTTACTTTAATATGATATCATATATGATCTTTTAACATTGATTTGTTAATAATATCTTAGAATTATCGTCATTTCGTGTGTTAACGGGTTCATTTTACTTTATATTCTTTGTTATGTGAGCAATATTCGTTATTAATGGGATGTATATTATTCATATCTAGAATGATATCAAGTCCTTAGATACTATTTTTAAATCATCAAATGATAATTATACTTGAATGGATATGATGGACAATGAATCTCATCGCATTCGTGGAGACGGTAGTCCGTACATACGCACGAGCGACAATATCATTCTTTTGATATTAAAATAATATATAATTGGATTTTATATCATATATACAGAATCATTATCATGTTATATTTATTATTTACATGAGTTACACATCATTATTATACCCATCCAAATAATAATATATTGAATAACAATTACACCACGATGTGGAGACGGTAAGCCGTACGTACGCACGTATGATGACATGTTATTCAAAGGATGGATAGAATACTGAATATGGTTGTACCATATTTATAATAACATCACAGTATATATATGATACTGGATTTTTTATTTTATAATGGAAATAAAAAAGAAAGAGGAAGTGGAAGAAGAAAGGAACTTGAAAAGGGGTGGTGAAAACATTACCTCTTCTTCGGGTTCTTCCTTTTGATTTGATCAAAAGGGCTCCTTAGGATGGCTTTCTGATCAAACTAAGGCCTCTAGGTTGTAGTGAGTGAAGTTGAGATAGTATTTGGGCAGGGTTTGGCCGATACAAAAGGCTTTGAAAGTGTGAAGAAATGAGAAGGAGGAGTGCCCTTTTATAAGAGGGGTGAGGGGCACCTTTGGAAAAGCTAGAGATATTAGTTTATAATAAATTCATATTCGGTTTCCAATGGCTCCAAAGTTGACTATTAAAAGTTTAAGGTGGGGATGGGTCGAAAACAACTCAACCAATAGAATTTAGACAGGTTTGGGTACTTATATTAACCTTATCTTTAAGTATTAACTCTAAGTTAATTAGTTTCACTTTTACAATGTCTCTTTGTATTTTTATATTATATGGTTAATAAACACACCATATACATACAAGAGACCCCCAAGTGGTCCATTAATGACACACCTATCATGATATAAGTCTCTTGGACGAACCTTAGATTTTTAGGAATTTAATTTCAATTAATAATATAATATTTGTTTTAAAAACTCTTTTATGTCAATTTTGACACTATTCAGTAGTTGATTTTTGTGAAACTCATAACAGATTGATTACTTCGAAAAAAGTCAATTAAAGCAATAATAATATATCATATTATCCTATAAAATTATTTTAATTCATTAAAAGTTTCATATTATATTTAATTGGGTATTTTTAATATCAATTATTTTGATTTTTCACTATTATAGTAATTACTACATCATCATTGTGTCATAAATAAATTAAATTATTTAATGTCTAAAAATTATAAATAAAATATCATTATGTAGGAAATCTTTTTATCTTTCTAAGGAATATTTATAATCTAAAATCCAACATATATAACCCTCTTTAACAATTGTTTTTTTAAAAGATATATGCTTGTGTCATTTTTGTATTTATTTTAACTTAATTAAAATAAAGTGTCATTATCACTTACAAGTGGATCCATGGGGTCCCAAAATAGACCCAAAGATGCCCATGGTAGACCATGTATCAACCAATAGGGTTAAGACACGTTTTAGGGTAATTTAGTATTATTATAATATTATTTGTTTAACCCTTATTTACCGGATTTACCCTTAACCATGGTAAATAAAATATTTACCGCAGTAATTATTCAAAATGTCTAAAAAAAAGTTACCTATTTACACAATTTGAACATCCTGATTCCAAATATGGAATCCATTTTTCTAAATTCAAAACACAGAAGTGGCAGAAATTAATTTAAAATTAATTCCCGCTGTCAAAACAAAAAGCGTCTTTTTAAGAGATAATAACTATCAAATGATTGACACTTGTTTATGTTCGGTTTTATTGTAAAATTATGTCCAATGACCAAAATTATATTAAATGGTAAAAATATATTCTAAATATACTTTAAAACAACTCAAATTCATAATATTTCACTATTAATTATTTTGATCAAAATAGTTGTTTTTTAATTAAAATTTAGTAATTTTCACTATTCATCAAAATATGAAAGTTATCCAAAAAGTACCAAAATTTCACCCTAGGATAATTTCGATTTTAATAATCCAAAAATGAAGTCCATTTTGAGAGATAGAATTTATAAAATTTCAAAAAGTAGGTATTACTATTCATAACGGCTAGTTTGATTTGTTATGGTGTGTTAAAATCTCGAAGTTGTGTACAATGCACGCCATTACATTATTCGAAAGGAAACATACCGAGGAATCTTGGGGTGTTACATGCTAAGATAAAAATTCCTTCATGTACAAGAAATATGTGTGTCTTGATTATTTTTATTATAGGATATGTAATTAATAATAAGTTTCTTACACCAGGCCTAGCCACAAACATTATTCACTCAATCCTTCTACTCAATCCCATTTATTGGGATTCTCAAATCAGGTTGAGTTTTTTCATCCATGGATTGATTCTAAGAAGATGTTATTCTATTTCACCATGCACATGACCTAGATTACAGAGTATATCTTATTATAATTGTGTTTGGGTTTATTAATATTATATAAGGATTTTTCAAGACTTACATATCACCTATATTAAACCTATATGAAAAATACATTCACATTTCACTCTCTATCATGATCCTAACACTTGTGTTTCTCAATTCACATCAGGTTTTATTCGATTAAACCTATATTAAGATGAGAGATTTTATACTAATTATGAGAACAACATGTGAGTTGATTATTATTCTCACAAAATATGTGGTGACGTCCATGACACTTATCTTGGACAAACTTATTAAATTCATCCTCTTTTATTATGCATTTTATCTTGGTGTTTGGCTCCAATTTATATCGGGTTTCTCAATCAATACCCTAATGCTTGGATAGATTCATTCCATATTCCCCCTATACATGATACAGGCTGGTATGGAGACCTATTTATGACTATTTAAAATGGATAGATTCCTTCTCATAAAGTATTCGTAGTTACATCTAGATATCCCATCATAGAACCTATCAAAAATACCACTCTCATATCAATTCCTCCTCCCGTCTTGTTGTATTTTCCTTTTTATTTATGTTGGGTCTTCTCCATCTTCCCTTTATTAGGATAGACTCATCTCATATATCCCAAAATATGACCTATATCCATGTAAAAACTATTTTACAAAGAGCTACATGTGGATAAATTTCTATTATCATATGAATTGTAGGGACATAAATATCACTTATTTTATATCCATCCACAAATACCATTTTCATTCCATTTCCACCTCCATACTAGAACCTTAATTTCTAAATTTGTATGATTTTTTACCTAATTAACCTTGAGTGAAGAAAAAAAATTATACAATCCCAAGTGATAAATGAGGTTTTATTTTTCATTACCCCCCACTGGTAACCCTCTAATTCTAGTAAGGAAGAGAAGGGGAGGGCCTTTAATATTTCCTCTAATAAACTATGGGTTTGAGACAAGAATAAAGAGTATAAATAAACATTAATTGGAGTAACTACGCTAACCAAAGACTGAAAAGAAAATACATATAATATCCATTAACGAACTCCATCACATAATAATATATAAATTGTCTTATGGGTAACTATCCCACCTTAGGCTCAAATTATAGCTAGTGTCGCTCATTAAATCCCCAGGTTCCATAATTCTGATTAAAAGCTAATTCAAAACTATGAATTTAATTAATCAAGGTAAATCATTACTCATTAAGTAATCCATTAATTACCATTCAATTCATTGATTCAATCATAATTTTTTTCAAAACATTTTTCATTTGTTCATTGAACTGAGAGTGTATCATCACATTATTAAGATTTCTTATTTCAATCCCATGCTTCTCAAATAATTTCTCCCAACCATCCCATGTATTTCAAATTAATGTTTCATTTTCATATGATAATTCATTATTATAATTATCACACATCTAAGGATTTCATTGCATTCATCACAATCATTTTTAATTCAAGTGTCCCATAACTTATCTTAATATACAATGATAAGAATCACTTGAAGTAAATTGACACAAACACTACTAGTAATTAGAGTAACAATGTAAAAAGCATCATAAAAAAATAACAAATAAACAAGACCAGCTCTCAACCCATGTTACTAATTCAAGCATCATCTCCATCTCACCACATCAATAATCAAGGAATCCCATCACATCCCTCTCCTAATAAATTACTATATAATGTTTATAAAAATTAAAAATGATATTTACCATTCTATGGAATACACAAGGAAGAAAAAATTACATTTTATCAAAAAAAATATTAAAGAGGAAACGAAGGCCATCACACCCAATAAAAAAATATTAATAGAAATCACATGACATAACAGACTCAAAAATATTAATTTTAGAAATTGTCATTACCCATTATCATCATGAATTAATTAATTAACTATGAACAAAATTAAAACAGAGAGAAATATATAATAATGGCTAAAATAGCTACAATTATCTAATGGGATAAACTTTTATCATTCAACATCATTAAGAAATCATAGTAATATCAATGCACATTCCTCATTTTTTATCTGAAAAATTGATCATATTTAAATTTTTTAACCTATTTCAAGAATATTCATAATGATAAATTCAAAATAATATAGAAACGCAAAGAAAACTATCTCGAAAATAACAAGTGGTTTCCAATAATAGAGTGTAATTCATAGGAGATTTCAATACCAATATATTACTTTAATTTCACAATTCTTGTTAATTATCATTTTTAAGGAAAATTTCCCTTGTTTACCTAAATAACCTAAATAATGATACTCCCACATCGACACATAAAAGTTAAGGAGAAGTAAAAATACCCACTACCAATAAATGAAGCTTCTAGAATCATCCACCTAAAATGGGAGAATTGAGGATCTACCACCACTAAATTTGAATGTAACCACCCCAAATCCTAACAAAAAACACCATCAATAGATTCTTGAATATCGATACCAAATAGAGAAAATTCAGGAAACCAAAACTATAAAGAGAAAAATGATAAGGAATAACAGTTGAAGAGGTGAAGAGGGTACCTTGATCTAAGAGAATTTGGTCCCAATGGACCAATAGGTTTTAACCCTCAGGAATGGTCGGAAAACACTAAGTGTCCCTAGGGATGACTAGGGTTCAAATAGAGAATACAAAATTGAACCAAGTAAGGTTATACCCACTATTAATATATAAATATTGAAATAACTTCTTTATAGTGTGATAACCTCCCATCATGCTCGTGGTACCACTAGTCACCATAGGATCCATTTATTCAAGAGTTTGAAATAACCAATCTCCAGAACATAATATAAAATTTAAAAACAACATTACAATAGTTGACCATAACTATAACATTCTCAATGGTGTAGAGGATTTCATTTCATTGCATCATGATGCTATTATACCTCTCACCACGGCATAGAGTAAAATCCCTCGTAATTTAAACTCACAATGACTATGTTCATAGCTTTGTGAGTCCCCACTTATTGTTTCCCCTCCACTAGGAATAATATAGTGTCTCATTAGATCCACCCATTACCATAAAAATGGATAGACCTAGGGTCTTTATAGGTCTAAGTTTTATATAGGTGACCTTTCTAGATGAAATGTATTGTACCCTGGAAAACCATGAAACTTTTCCTCGTTGTGTTCTATGAAGCACCGTCAGACCAACTAAAAAAACCATACTCCAAAACTAAAAACCCAAAATGAATTTTAATATGATAAAATACACTAAAAAAGGATAACCACAACTACCACCATGATAATCACCATGGTGTGATAAACCTAAAAATAGAAAAAAAACAAATTTCTAAACATTATAACACTTAAAAAATATATCTTGGAACCTATTATACACATGATGATTCTAGATAAAGGGTCAATAAACAATAGTATATTACATTATATATTTCTCAAAATATTATGATCTATGAGAATTAAAATAAAATTGTCTAGGAAAATAGATGGAGGTGTTGAAATAACCACCCTATGATATACCTATCAAGATTATATTTTTATTAAAAAATCACCAATACATAACTAGTAATGATCATATAATGATGAACCATTGTTATTAGTATGATAGAGAAAACACCCATACCAAATTTGTTTATGCGTTGACTACCCTGCCAAATCGAGTTGTGGAGAGTATAAGATCATAAAACATGATGATATTATATCACACAACCACTATCTATCTTAACCAAATGATCTAATACCACTTTTTTACAAATACCCTCCACTGGTACCCCTCCTAAGATGATAGTGAAGAGACATAGTAACCCACTAAGCCTGCCACTAATAACCCATGGGCTGAAGACTAGAATCAAGGGTATAAATCTGCATGAATTGGAGGAGTTACCCTTAATATATAATAAAAAGGAAATATAAAAAAGATCCAACAACTAAATCCATAACATAATAATATATACACAATATTATGGTAAATTACTCTACCTTATTCTCAAACTATAGTTTTAAGCCTTCCTGAAACCCGTGTTTCCGTATTTAATATTACAAGGTAATTCAACTAGGAAAAAAATACATAAATTCTTATCATTAATCATAAAGTAATTCAAAAAACTTAATTAAATTCCTGGATTCTATAATAATTTCTAGATAAATAATTTTAAATTATTTTTCTAGATAAGGGGCACTCGTTACTTCATATAAATTACATATTGTCTTCCCATGTGCCTATGAGAATTCCTTCCAGCCCTCAAATGGTTTCTAAATTAATATTTAGTTCCCATTTTGTAATTCATCATCATTAATGTCTTCTAGTAAGATATTTTATTTCATTTATCATAATCATTCAATAAAATAGGTATTCAAAGACTCATCCTATGATATAATAAATAGAATCACTCATTGTGTATTAATCCAACTACACAATGATTTTCGAAGAACACATCGACAAATCATAAAGAAAAAATAATAAATAAATGGGAAATCCTATATATTAACTTGTTACATTTTTCCCAATAGCATCCCCATCGAACCAGATCCATTATTATGGAGTCCCATCGCTTCCCTTATCAAATAAATAACCGAATATGGTTCAAAAAAATCCAATCAAGGGATCTACCATTGAATGGAAAATGTATGGTAGAAAATATATATTTTAGCGAAAAACATTTAGGGAAACTAAGGATATCACACTAAATAAAATAATCTTCACAACAATATTAGATCATAATACCCTTAAATAATTTCATTTTGAATATTAACATAGAAATATCGGAACCCAGAGATGATCATTTTCTTGCTAAAATTGTAATTAATTTAATCATATTTGAATAAATAATACCATTTATTAATATATTTAATCAATGGTGTTGTTTATTGTATAGAAACCTTTTTGGATTACCATAATTTCATAGTAAGGACGCAAATTAGAGGACCTCTATTAGTGATCTACACATCATCCTTTGATATCTAAACAACACTGATGGAATTCGAGGTGCTAACCTAGTCGATCAATCATATTTTGTTATTCTTCTTGCTTTCTTCAAGATAATTCAATATGAAAGGAATCTATTATTCTAGAAAAGAACATATGAGGAGGAATTAAAGGAGAAATATATTATGAGTAATGATTTTCAATTTTTATTATCCCTACACAATAGACATTTTTATCCATTTCTAGAGTTAGAGTTGATATTGAAATAAAATTTATTTCACAACAAATCTTAAATAATATAATAACCTTTGTCTGAAACTATGTCATAAAATAATATTTTTATTTTTATTTTTATGTTATGTTATAACTAGTGATATGATAAATATTCTTATACAAGTTAGAAAATTAATATTTATCACCAGACATGATCATGGTCTGCTTATCCTCCTTGAAATTTATAGAATCTGGGAACAAATATTTAGTTAAATATTTATTTTTAAATAAATATTAAATTCATTGTTTGGTGAATAAATATTTATTTAATAATCAATTAATAAAATAAATATTTTATTCACATTCTAAAAAATAAATATTTACTAAATATGTGTGACAAAGAAAATATGAATAAATTTATTCCTCAATATGAAGAATAAAAATAAATCTAAATATTAAATTCAAATAGAATTTCATCTCGATCTATATAAACACTTAATTTGTTCCCATATAGGTTTATTTATTATTGGAATTAGGTTGGATTTCTAAAATTCTAAAATTTCTATTTATAAATGGGTCAAAGAACCCAAGAAAATGATGTTATTGTTTAAACATCAATAACCACACACAAATGTTTACAATTTCATATAATACCTTTATCACAATATCTCATTAGGTATGTTTCACACTCATGTAATCAAACTATATTCTAGATATGTCTTTCATTGACTATCTGAAATAAACTATCAATTATTCCATGGATATTAAAATTAATATGACGGTTCCATTTCAATAAAATGGTCAAGATATTAGCTTCCTGAAATATAGAAAGGAAAAATATTTCCTCAGATTTTTAATTAATAATATGTCATTCATGACGCACCCAACATACCCTACTTTCCATGAATATATGGCATCATATTTTTGTTCAGTACATCAAAGTATGTGAGTATTAACAATCATTAAAAATAATCTTAAATTATAATGACTGTTATAAATGGTCACGTATAGAAATATCTAACGACATGTAACTTGCATAATTACTAATGGAGGGTCTGTTTTCATGATATCTTACCTTGGAGATTCACATGTATGAAATTCATGAGAATAATTCTCATCAAATAACATATAATTGCACATAACAGTCAACATTCAATGTCTCCCATCATATTATGGTATCCAACAACAGAACTATATTTAAGAATAGCATTATTGCATATTATGGTTTTCATCATAGTGGGGAATTACAATGAACTTATTGATGTGTTAGATACTAAAGAAAATTATGAGATTAAGGTCATGTAGAATGATGAAAAATATGTAATATTATGTTTTAAAAATATTCAAATTTTAAAAAATACTTTTGATCCAATGTATAAAAAATTTGGTTCTAGAACACAAACTCCAAAAGTCTTCCACTTGGACTGAAGCCAACTACCTATGACTTTCTATCTTTTAGAACTAAAATTATGATCATGTTTATATCAATATAATTCTTTTTTATGATTATCCACCATATTTTATCCTATGGATATTCAACTCACAAAACTTCACCTCATTGAAAAAAATTCCTCAAGGGATGAAACCTATAAATTATGTACTTCATTTGCTGATGAGACCATATCTTCTTTGGAACAGCCACCACTATGGTATTATCACAATATAGTAAGATATTATATTTACTACTAGGTACCATGTGAAAAACATGGATGATGTTTCATACCCATATTTATTCTTTATCTACATCATAAGACACAATATACTCATACTCTAATGTAGAATATACAACCACAACTTTCATGGGGCATTTCTAGATCACAACACATCTACTGAGAGTTAAGATGTATCTCGTCTATGATTTAAGGTCATACTATTATATTTAGAAACTATCATATATATAACCTCTATTTACTAGTTTCGAATATCCTCCGTAGACTAAGAACATGTCATTAGTTTGTCTCAGATACTTAAGGATAGTCTTGAATTATATCCAATGGTGGTCATAGGGTCCATCCATATATCTTCACACCACACATAAGTTTTATGTTATATCTAGACTAGTGTAGAACATACAATACATGACTAACCAAATCACTGACACATATAGAATTTTTTCTACCTTTTCCATTAATAATGTTTCAGGGGACACATTTTCCTAAAAAGATGAATTCCATGTGGCATTGGTAATAATCCCTTATTAGATTATTCCATATCAAATCACTTCATTATATTTTCAATATATATACCTCATATCAAACTAATAATTTTGTTGTATATATCATTATATATATTCATTTTAAAAATATATGATGCATTTCCTAAATCCTTTATGAAGAAACATGTATTTAAAAAATCTTTAATAGATACTAATATTGGTATATCATTTCTAGTAAGTAGTATGCCCCCAATATAAACTATTAAAAAAATGATCACACTCCCTCTAAACTATTTATAAAAACAAGAACTGAAATCATTATTTATGAAACAAAATTCTATTATAGATTCATAAAACTTAATATTATATGACCTAGACACTTCCTTTAATCCATAAATAGATCATTATCATTTTTACACCTTGATAGAATCCATTGGTGTCAAAATACCATTAGGTTGTGCTATATAGACATCATAATAACGGTTCCCAATAACGATATTTTGAAATACATTTTTCAAATCTCATATTCATGGAAAGATGAAATTAAAAGTATAATCCTAAGGTATTTCCGCATATAAAATGGTGAAAATGTTTCTCCATACTATATTCCATGATATTGTTTGAACCCATTTGTAACAAGTCATAACTTATAAGTACAGACATACCAATCCATATCAAATTTATTCTTGAATACCCACTTATAAACAACAATATTTATATCTAGTGGATGATATACCTAAATCCAGACATTGTTTTTCTTCATGAAATCCATTTTGTAATTCAAATATTTTTTCATTTAGAACCATTTATGATGATTATTGCTTCCTTGTTTGTTACAGGATCATTATTTTATACTAATAATGCTTCACCATCCCCAATTAATAGAAAAAAAGTTCTATAGGTTTATTAACCTCTTTTATAATTTTACACAATACTTGTGTCTCTGTAAATTCTTCTTATATGGGGCTTTGTGGAATTTGTTCGAGATCCAACTTCTATGAATCTTGAGCCTATACTTTATTAATGTCTATATCACTCCCACTATCACTTCTAGATATGTTCTCCCTCTTAAGGAATATGGTTTTCCCTTCTATGATTACCTTTTTTCTTGGCCTTTATTAGCTCTGAAATTTTCACTGATAAATGTGTTCCTTTATAAGTATTATTTTAGCATCGATAAAGGATCCCATTACCAGTCCTTTTAATTACACTAATAAAGGATCCATTTATCAACACTTTTAGTATTCTAAATAAATTATCCCATTATCATTACTTTTCATAGTGCTGATAAAGGTCCCTTTTATCAGTGTAATTACTTTCACTGATAATGGGGCATAACATTAGAGTGTGTTATTAAAATTATAGCACATTGTAGTAGTGAAAACAAAAAATAATGGAAAAAATTATTGGATCAAATATATAATTTAATTGAAATAAAATTCATAGCACAAAAATAAGAAAAAAATATATTGTATAAATTTCAATCATTTTCTTTTACAATTACATTCACAATCAAAAAAATATCACAGAAAATCAAAAACATCAATGTTCATATGTCTTTGGCCCATGATCCCTAGTCATGATATTAGTTGTCAAAAAAAAACCACCCCAGAATAGGAAAAATAATTCATGGGTATAAAAAATTATTAGTTTATTAATTCAATAAATAAAATAATTAAACAAAAAATGTCAATTTTAAACTAAAAAAAATATACTTTAAGTCATACCTGGAACATCGTGTATCAGATTGAGTTGCGGTTCATTATTACAGATCACACCAGTTATTGTTGCTCCTTAAACTAGTTTCTCTTCAATTGCCTCTCATATTAGGTGATAAAAATACTCACTATGAATGGGATCCAATCCAAGAGGACTTTTTTTGAGAAAAAATCTTCAACTATCACACCATTTCTTGCTTTTCTTCGAATATTATCTCTATTAGAAATAACTGAATAAGTATCAGATAAAAGTGATAAGGAAATTAATTAAGTAATACTAGGTAAAATGATGTGAAAACAATATAAGATTTTAATTCCAATTTTGGAGACGTGATGACCATTTTAAACTAAAATGGAACTTCTATATTGAAACACACACATCATGTCAAACCGAACACATTGCATGTCAGATTGATGTGAGGTCCATTTTTATATGTCACAAATTAATTATGGATCATTTTCCTAATGTTCGAAAACAATAAAATATCTTTTCCTAAATTTTAGTTAGTTATGTTCATTATAAACTAATCATTCACCTTTATATTGAGAACACACACATTGAGTCATATTAGCCACATCATGTGATTGATTGATGTGTAGTCAATTCATACACATCACAAATGAATTCTGGATCATTTTTATAATGTTTTCAAATAATACAAGAATGATTTATCAGTTTGTCCTATTTGATGTGTGTTTTAAACTAAAATGAGAATTTAATATTGAAAACACATAATTTGAGTTATATTGACCACATCATGTGTCATATTTGAGTGTGGTAAATTCCTCTATATGAAAAATAAATTATAGATCATTTTACAATATTAAAAACAATATGATCGTTTTTTCACAGTTTTGGATTTTTGGTTTTCATTTTAAAATAAAATGGAACCTTTCTATTAAAAACATGCACTCTAATTCATGTCTGTCAAATCATGTGTTAGATTGATTTGTGGTCGATTATTACACATCAGAAGTTAATTGTGCATATTTTTACTAAATTTTGAAAAAAGAATCCATATCTTTTCTCATTTTAGGCTATTGGATGTGTGTTTTAAACTAAAATTACATTTTTTTATTGAAAACACATACTCTGAGTCATACAAACCACATCGAGTGTCGAATTGATGTGTCGTTTATTCCAAAATGTCAAAAATGTATTATGGACATTAATTTTAAAAATAGTCTGAGCTAATTTACTTGGTTTTGTCTATGTCATTAATTTTTAACTAAAATGGTAGATTTATATTTAAATCACATACATCAAGTCATATCAACTATAGAATGTGTTGAAATTTTATGCAGTAAATTCCTATACATGAAAAATGAATTATGAGTCGTTTTCCAAAATTTTGAAAGCCATATGATCTTGTTTTCTTTACTTTGGAAATGTGACACATGTTTTAAATTAAAATGGCACCTTTCTATTTAAAACATGAAATTTTAGTCATATCATCTACATAATATATCAGATTGATATGAAATAAATTATTGCACAACAAAAATGTATCAGGGACTGCTTTCCTAAATTCTGAAACCAATTGAAGCTTGTTTTCTTGTTTTTGACTATTTGAAGTGTATTTTAAACTAAAATTATTCTTTTTTATTGAAAACATTCACTTCAAGTCATACCAACCAAATTGGGTATCATATTTTTGTTAGGTCAATTTCTATAAGTCATAAATAAATTATAGACAATTTCACTAAATTTTGAAAATAATCGAATCTTTTTTGATCATTTTTAGCCCTGTGATGAATTTTAAACTAAACTAACACAGTTATATATAAAACATTTACATCAATTAATATCAACCAAATAATGTTTCAAACATATTTTTAGTCAATTACTACACATGCAAGATTAATTATATGTCAATTTCCTAAATTTTAAAAATAATATGAGCTCACTTTCTTATTTTTTTTGGGATGCGATGCATGTTTTAAACTAAAATGGCCCCTTTTTATTGAAAACATGTACTTTGAGTAATATCGATCACATCATGTGGTATATTGATGCGTGGTTGATTATAACCCAATAAAAATTAATTATGTCCATTTTACTAATGTTCAAAAATCATTAAATCTTTTATTCTCTGTTTTATCTATTTGAAGTGTGTTTTAAACTAAAATGACACTTTAGTGTTGAAAACATGCACATTGATCCATGCTGACCACAATGGGTGTCATATAATTGTGTGGTCAATTATTAAATGTTACAAACAAATTATGAACCATTTTCCTAATCTTTGAAAATAATGTGAGCTTGTCTTCCTGGTTTTCTCTACGTGGTGATTTTTAATACTTAAATGACACTTTTATGTTGAAAACACGTACTTCAATTCATATGGACAAAATTGTGTGTCAGATTAGTGAGTGGACAATTATAACACATGAAAAATTAAATATGGATCATTTTCATAAATTTTGAAAACTATTTAAATCTTGTCTTCTCAATTTTGCTGATATGACTTGTAACACACTGAGATTTTTATATAATTCATTTTTTAGTAATTTGATATCTTTTATATCTTGTGTTAAATGCAATAGTATGTTTATAAAAAACTGTGACTTATTATTCAAATATTTTAAATCTATTAGAACCTAGTGGATAAATTCACGGGAATGAATATGAATAACTGATTTATGAAATAAATATAAATTTCCAACTCAATATAATTGTATTATGATGATCATAGAAAAATTATCACAGGGTTTTTACTAAAGCCGCTTTATTCTTCAAAAATATTTTTTCTTCAAAAATGAGTTTTTATTGTTTTTATGAGTGAATGTTAATTTTTTTAAGTTATATAATATTTATTTTCTTATATTAATTTTATTTTTAATTGAAAATGTAAAATTATCATAAAATTATTATTTTTAATTTTTGGAAAAGATATATATTTCAAGAAGTATTGAAAAAACTATTTTTATTGAATACTGTATTTTTTTTAATGTATTTACAGAGTAAAAATTCTATTTGGGTTACTTATAATTTTTCATTAGTTAATTTTGATTTAAAATAATCTAATTTGGGTTTTTGGAAAGGATTTTATGCATGAATAAATTATAAAAACATTTTATGTTTTAAAATGGAATTTTCTCGAAGAAATATTTTTATAGCGTTTTTCCGATTTTATTTTAAATTGAATTCTAAAACTTCTGTATTTTGAATTTTTAAAAATGGATACCATATTTTAATTAGTGGGTCCAAATTAAGAAAATAGGTTGCTTTTATTTTTATACAATATTAATAATAACTATGGTAAAATTTATTACCTCGGTAATGGGTAAAACGAGTTAATGTGGATTAAAAATAAGTTATAAGGCCATAATTGTGTATTGTATTTATTATTTAATGAATATAATTTGACCATTAACACATAGGTTATAAATTGAATTTTTTAATGGACATTTTTACATGAAAATGAATTAAATATTATTTAAACAAAATATTGTCACGAAATGGTACTTTCTTGGTCTTTAATATCTTTTATGTGTCCACATGGGGACAAAAATTTGTTATGAACGAATACAAGTGTCCATTTTAAACTAGTCATCTTATTTTAACGATCTAAATTTATTTATGACTTTTTTTAGAACATGGATTTTATTATGATGTTTAAAATATTTTATTTAATAAAAATAAATGATGTCACATTTATGTTTTTAATACTATTACAATTTTAATATATGGTAATTCAGAATATATGAGTAACTAATAATATTATTATCAAAATTATAATATTTATCTACATCATGGTATTTTATTTTTAAATTTTAGTGATGAAATAATTATCTTAAATAATTACCCAATGATGATGTAGTAATTATTCAATTAAATGAAAAATGAATTAAATAATTTTAAAAACATCAAACTAAATAAAAATTTTATTAATTAAGATGTTTTTTAAAGACTCTAAATTTTTAATATAATTTATTTTTAAATTATATGGGAATATTAAGAGTCCTCAAAAATTGATGACGCATGATTCTGAGGCCCGGAGTGCCTATAATAAATTTATAAACTTTTTTTCAGGTACGTTTAGTGAACGTGTAAGCGGGTTTTTGTGTGTTTTGAACTCATGCTCGGAATTAAAATCAAAGGACACTATTGAACTCCCATCATCGATATTCGCTTTAGGATACCTTCACCTCGACCGCAGTAGGTTGAGGGTGAATGTTAGTTTTTCAGTTTTTAATGGAAGAAGAAGAATAAAATAATTAACATTTTATTTTTCTTTTTGAAACATCTCTTTTTGAATTTTGTGGTGGGGACCACACGAACCTCTCTTAATGTGGGAAAACATTTCAAATCTCCAAGGTTAATTGTGCCTAACTTCAATTGATTAATTATTCCAACATCAATTAATTAATTGTGACAAATTTAATTAATTGATAGACTTATTTTTTATTATGTTTTCTCATCATTTCCTTTGGGTGAAATCATTGGAAAAGGAGGGTTGGGAGAATAGGGATGAACTTTCTCCAATGAATAACTCTCCTCCTTCGATGAACTTTTCTCCAATAAAGAACTATGTTGAAGGATCTCCAAGGAAGAACGACTTCATTGATGACAAACTAACATCTTCCCTTTCCTCTCCTCACTGACGTCAACCATAAATTGAGGTAGGGAATGTTGTTTTGAATACCCCTTACCATGTTCCTGTCAATCTTCTTGATTTATGAACAATTATGTCGCTTGTAACCCTTCTAATGTAGAGGGTGCATGCCAAATGAACAAGGCCAGACCACACTGAAAACTTTGTGGTTTATGATGGTCTTGAATCGATGTTGACAATTTGAGTCGAGTGTGGCAGTTTTCAGAATGAAGGATGGGCCATTGGGGTGCGCCCGGTGACCTGAGAGACATCGTCGGCAACCTGTGCCAGTGACCAGCAGCAATGGGGATCGGGAATGGAGGTCAGCACTATGTCCAGTCGTGAAAATGTTGGGGGTGCGACCACACTGTCGGAGAAGGGTCGCGGCCCGTCGGTCGTGGTGGTGCAAGGGCGGCGGCCGGCGCAAGGCCAACCGCACCAAGGGGGCGGAGGCGCGTGACCATGTCGCTGAGTGTGCAGGATCCACGACACGAGGCAGCAGTGGCGATGGAGAGCAGCCGGCTCGCTGTCGGCCACTGGTGGAGGCTGGCGTGTGACCGCACCATAGAGGAGGGCTAGACATTCAGCCAGTTGGGGAGCTGAGAAATACTAGGGTTCTGAATACCAGCTTCCAGCGCCACACAGTGCACGTCGGTCAACTACCCAACCGGAACGGCCCAGCCGTTCGGGGTACCCAAGGGGCACCTCCCCCTTAGGTGGAAGCTAGGGCAGACCCTACCACGGGGCCACCCAGCCGCGGGCCAACGTGGGCCAGCGGGCCACCCAATGCAAGTCGTATCACGGGCCTCCCAATGCGGGAAACCTAGCGGGCCTCCCAGCACGGGCCTCCCATCATGGCTCGCCCAGCAGGTCGTGCTGGTGGGTTGGGCCAGTGGGCCAGACTACATCAGCGGGTCGGGCCAGTCCCAGTGGGCCAGGCCAGACCCAGTGGGTCAAGTCAGACCTGGGTCGGCCCAAGCCGGGTCGGGTCGGGTCGGTCTGGACCTGGACCAGCTTCAACCCCTTTTTCTCTATTTTGGCCATAACAGGAGCTATGGGTATCCATTTGATGAATTGTCTTCGACGCCAAAAAACATGGATTAAGATGGTCCATTTGGTATACCCCATTTTATTTTTTGATAAATTTGGGATACTGCTGGGTAGGATTGAGCACGAATCCTACTGGGCCCTCAGGACTAAAAGGACAATAACTTAGAGATCGGGCATCCGATTAATGCACCATCTATTGAGTTTATACCCCTATTATGTGAAGGTCCATTGGGATAATTATTCGTGGGACTTCATGGCATTTGAAGTATCTACTTGTGTCTTGAGGAGTGAACCCTCCGGGAATCAAGCGAGCTTAGTGTGCGAACCCTGTAGCTGGCTGTAAGATGAGAAAGGGATCGTATGTGTGTATTATCCATATGATCATATATGGGTCTGTGCTTTGGGATCCAACATGGGTCTGTGTTCTAGTATCACACTTGGATCCGCTCTAAGAATCCATGTGGGATTACTCTAGAATCCTAGCTGGATCTGTTTTACTAGGATCCTATATGGGTCTGATGTTTTAGGATCCTACATGGGTATTCCTCTTAATAGAGTAAAGTGATTTTGTAGTAACATATAATCATCTTTACTTCAATACCTAAGATATACCTAATGTGGGCAGAGTCTTTACATTTTTGGTATTCTTCTATGTGGCATACCTTTGTGGTACTAACCTTTGTGGTGATATCTATGTGGTATTATTCTATGTGGAATACCTTTGGGGTACATACCTTCGTGGTGATACCTTTGTGTTATTATTCTGTGTGTCGTTACCTTTTAGGTAATTACCATTGTGGTGTTATCTTTGTGGTATTATTTTCTTCATGGAACATTTGTAATTTGGTTAATATTTGGGCCTTGTGTTTCCTCATGATTGAGATGGGTTTACTCGACTTCTTGGGTATATTTATGGGAATATACCTAAGTAGGGTTCTCAGTTATTTTCATTCTTTTTGGTGTATCCTTTTTGGATTTTTTTAGACCTTCGAGGGTATCGGGGTCCCTACTGAGTATCGTTATACTCACTCATGCACGTGATACGCCCATGCCAAGTTGTATTTGGGGCAGACGATGGATAGCACTGACTGAGGACGAGGGTACCAGGTCTGGAGGTTGCTCGAGGGTGGACCATAGGTGAGGCGTATCGCAAGGTCGATCGTACAAGATTTTTACCTACCCTTCAGGTAGGAATCCTTGGAGGGTGTTCACAAGAGTTGTACTCATATTTTCTTATACTTTATAGTTTTCCTTGTACTTTACTTTTGGGCTTGTATTTTGGTCCCTTTTTACTTTCTATAAGCACTTAATTTACTACATAGTTGTACTTTGTGCTTGTATACTTCTTTGTGCTTAGTTGTGAGAGTTACAGGTTATAAAGGCAATGCCTTCCAATTTTTAGGGAATATGCCTTTTGTGCTAGTCTCTAGCCCCTGGCCTATAGAAGGCGTGCTTTGGGTAGTCACGAAATGGTCCCTGAGGGGTGGGTCTTTACAAATTGGTATCAGAGGAGTCGGTTCAATAGTAGAATATTGGAATCTGATCTTTTAACAGCAATAGTGTTATGTTTTATTAGTGTGGTTATCAGTTGAGGGAAACCAATGTTGGTGTGGCGGTCGTCATATCCATAAACCTGGACCCTGACTTCTTATTTCTTACTCACTGCACGAAAACACTGATTGCCTATGTGTTTTAAAACTTTTCCTTGTGATATCTTGAGTCAGCTCACCAGGTACAAATTATTTACTGTGGAAAACCTGTTTCGTTCTGGGATGCCTCCATGCAAATATCCATCTAGGGTTCTAAGAAGATTATGTGATGACATCCCACCAAGCGAAGAGGCCTCGGTGCAGGGCCCTTTATCATTAGAGGCACTAGAGGAGGCACCAGCGGTACCATTACCTATTGGGCCACCGATTCCACTGACCCTAGTAGTATAGAGTGCACATTTCTTGAGTGTGTTTCATGAGTTCCAGTACCAGAGGCCACCCAGTTTCAGGGTTGAGACGGACCCACAGGCGGCTAAGGATAGGATGGAGGCCGTAGTAAGAGCCTTTCTAATAGAAGAGACACCAGCGGATCTCATGGTGATCCATGCCACCAGTCATCTACAGGCAGCAGCAGGCAGATGGTGGAGCTTGATTCTCTAGGTTAACGAAGAGGTGACATTTCTATGGGTAGACTTTGAGAGCCTATTTCGGGCGGAGTTTGTCCCAGCGACCCTTCATGAAATGCCCATACTGGAACTTCTTTGTCTACCACAGGCCAGCATGACTGTAGCTCAGTACTCAGTGAGTTCCACCGACCTCTTGCACAACTCCACTGATATGGTGTGGGACCAATTGTTCAGGGCCATGACCTTCGATCAGGGACTCATGTGGGATATCAGGCCATCGATGATATCTCTCAGCATCCCGACATAGGCAGGGTTGTTAGAGCGATCCCTCTTAGTGGAGAGATTTCTTGTTGAGCAGTCACCAGTAGTGAGACCCACCACTGGCCATCACGTATAGGAGTCATTCGCAGCTGGCAATAGACAGATGTCATAGAGGTCCAAGAGAACCAGACATACAGGTGGACGACCACATGATTTAGGTTCATTTGTGTGGGTCACTCGAGACAGAGCTAGTCATGTGAAGAACAGGTAGTGTTACGCATGTGGTGAGAAGGTTCACATGGATCGTGAATGCCCGACCCATTGTACAGATGATCAGTAGATGGTCAAAGGACAACTAGAAAGTGGATGAGGTTCGACTGAGGAGCTTCGTAGGGAGTAGGAAGATGTGGCAGATGAGTTGGACGTGCATTTGGTGGTAGTAAACAATTTGATGTGTTACAGCAACCACCATCAGGTGGTCCACCCTGACCACATGGAGTAAGTGGATAGGGGTGAGCTTAGCTCCAGTTAGATGAGTCCTAAGAACACGGTTCTCCGGAGATTATATGAGGTGCGATCTGTGTCTACTCCAACTTAGTTGTGGTACATATAGACATAGGTGACGGTCATTCTTTTATTTCCACTGCCCTCGTTCGGAGCTCGATAATTCAGGTGTTGTTTTTGGCTCAATACTTATGTCTAGAGACTTCTATAAGAGAGGATTTTATGATTACACACTGGTTTCGGTAGTGTGACCTTACTCTAGAAGGCGAGAGCTTCGGCTGGGATCTTCTAGTATTGGTTTCGAGGCCTTATGATGTCATTTTCAGTATGGACTGGTTATATACACCCCATTCTCAAATTTACTATATTAGGCACAAAGTGTGGTGTGTCCACATTGATGGTACTAGTTGTCCCTTCACCGGTGATAAAGGAGCCTCTTCAGTACAGGATAGACTTACCTAGAGGTGATTGCAGACGATCACTCATCTGTTGGCTAGAATTAACCTCAGAGTGGTTGATGTGGAGAGTCCAAGCTATCCTGTAGTGGTGGACCAGTATGCGGATGTCTTCCCTGATGATGTTCTGGGTCTACCTCCTTGCAGGGAGGTGGACTTTTAAATTGATTTGTACCCCAAGATGACATCAATATCTACACCATCATATCGTATAGCTCCCACGGAGCTTCGTGAGCTGTGAGTATAGCTGGAGGACTTACTGGGGAAGTGGTTAATCTAGCCTACTGTTTCTCCTTTGGTAGCCCTAATTTTGTTCGCCAAGGAGGATGGGATATTAAGACTTTTTTCTAACTATCGACGCCTAAACCAGGTGACTGTGAGGAACAAGTACCCACTTCTAAGGATTGATGACCTCTTTGATCAACTGAAGAAAGAATGTTGCTTCTCGAAAATAGACCTCAGGTCAGGAATCACCGGCTCCGAGTATAAGATGAGGATGTGCAGAAGATGGATTTCAGATGTTGGTATTCCAACTATGAGTTCTTGGTTATGCCATTCATCATGACCAACGCTCAAGCAGTGTTCATGGGACTCATGAACAAGATCTTCCAGCCACAAATTGATCTATTTGTAGTAGTCTTCATTGATGAAATTCTGATCTACTCGGCTACTAAGGAGGATAATGCTTATTATTTACAGGTACTTCTAGTCACACTCTAAGAGAACCAGCTTTATGGTAAGCTCTTGAAGTGCTAGTTCAAGATCTAAGAGGTTCAATTTATAGGAAATGTCGTCTCGGAGGCTGGATTTTTTGTGGATCCAGTGAATATTGAGTTGGTATTTTCTTGGGAGCCACTCAAGAGTGTGACGTAGGTATGGAGTTTCTTGGTTTTGGCTGGATACTACCAAAGATTTGTGCCACATTTCTCCTCAGATGAATCATCTTTATCAGGGTTGAAGATGTACGGGCAACCCATCATGTGGTCGGAGAGATTCCAGTGGAGTTTTTTGTAGATGAGGCAGAGGTTGACTAGTGCCCCCGTCTTGAGGCTTCCGGAGGATGGTGTTGGGTACGTAGTCTACTACGACACATCAGGGAGTGGGCTTGGATGTGTCCTGATGTAGGAGCGAACAGTTATCGCATATGGTTCTCAACAGCTGAGATAGAATGAGCAGAACTATGCTACCCATGACCTTGAGTTAGCAGCAGTTGTCTTCATTTTGAAGATGTGGTGACACTATCTGAAGGGAGAGCATTTAATGTTCTACTCTAATCACTAGAGTCTCGGGTATATCTACTCCCAGAAGGACCTGAACCTGAGATAGTGATGGTGGCTTGAGTTCCTCAGGACTATGACTTCTAGATAGTATATAATCTTGCGAAGGGGAATGTTCTAGAAGATGCACTTAGCCAGAGATCTGGTATACAGCTGCTAGGTGAGGCGATGGAGCAGCTGGCCGCTTGGAAAATTTCCTTTGTGTATCGAGATGGTGCAGCTTTTCTTCAATCTCTTACCATCACATACCCACACCTTTAGAAATTCAGGGAGCCGCAGTGTGGGGACACTGACTGCGGGGCTCGACGTGTTCAGATATCCATAGGATAGGCACCTGATGGATTTTCTGAAGGTGCGGAGCATGTCATCTTCTTCAGAGGATGTAACATGGTACTAGTGTCTCTTTGGGAAGATTTTTTAAGGGAGTTCCAAACATCCCATCTAGCAGTACATCTTGGAGTGGAGAGGATGTACTAGGACCTCCGACGGCAGCACTGGTGGCCAAGAATGGAGAAAGAAATAGCAGAGATTGTCTCTCGGTGCCTCACTTTTCAGCAAGTGAAGGAGTAGAATCAGGTACCAGTAGGATTAGTTCATCCTTTAGAGGTCCCAGAGTGGAAGTGGGACCGGATATCCATGGAAATAATGATAGAACATCCACACAAATTCAGGGATCATGATTCTATATGGGTGATCATTGATTGACACACCAAGTCGGCCCACTTCCGACCGATCAGAGAGTAGGGTTCAGGAGATATCTTGGGACCCCTCTATGTACAAGAGATTGTGCGGATACATGGATTACCCTCAATGATTTTCTCCAATAATGATGCACTTTTCACTTCCCGGTGATGGAAGGGGTTGCAGGAGGCTTTTACGACGCAGCTTCGTTTGAGCACCACCTTCCATCCCCAAATGGATGGATAGACTGAGGTACAGATCATCCAGGAGCAGATGAAGACTACACAGAGCAGGAAAAAGTATTCTGCCATAGGAGATTGAGACCTCTGGAGTTCAAGGATGGTGACAACATCTTTCTACAAGTCTCACCCAGATGAGGTTTGCAAAGATTTGACCGAGGTGGAAAGTTATCTCTAAAGTTCATCAGACCCTTTCGGTCCTTAGTAGAGTTGGCGAGGTGGCTTACCACCTATAACTTCCCCCTCAGTTTCACTGGGTGCCCGAAATTTTTCATTTATCCCAGATGAGGTGAAACGTACATGATCCTTCGCACATCATTGACTGGGGTGAGCTAGAAATCGACGATGGGGTGATGTTTTCAGAGGATCCAGTTGACATTGATGATCGATAAGAGAGATTCCTTCGTGGGTGATTGAAACCTTCGGGGCATGTACATTGGAAGCAAGGGAACCTCTAGGAGAGCACCTAAGAGTGGGAGGCTCATATTGGTGCCTAGTATCCCCACTTGTTTTCATAGTTTGTGTTGTGGCTTTTAGGGACGCAAATCCCTGAGGTGGGGAGAATTTAAAGACCCATAATTTTCCATGTAAATTTCGTTAAAATTAATTTTGAATATTAAAAGTCTGCAAAAATTGACGGTGCATGATTTTGAGGCCCCGACTTCCCGAAATTAGTTTTTCAACATCATTTGGGTATTTTCAGTAAATGTGCAATAGGTTTTTTGTAACTTTTGAACTGGTGCTCAGAATTGAAGTTTGAGAACACCGTTGAACTTGCAACACTGATATTCGGTTAAGGAGACCATCACCTCATCCGTAGTAGGTCAAGGATAGAAGTTAGTTTTTCAGTTTTTCATGGAAGATAAAAAATAAAAAAAATTAACATTTTATTTTTCATTTTGAAATCTCTCTTTCTAAATTTTGTGGTGGGGACCACCTAAACCCCTATTAATGTGGGAAAACCTTGCAACTATCCATGGTTAATTGTTCCATATTCAATTAATTAATTTTTCAACTTCAATTAATTAATTATTCTAACTTTAATTAATTTATAGGATTATTTTTTATTTTATTAGATCCTCATTTCCTAGGGGAGATCATTGGGAAAGGAGGGTTTGGAGAACTATGGAGAACCGGGAGGAACTTACTCCAATGAATAAATCTTCTCCTTCGATGAAATTTTCTACAATGAAGAACTCTATTTAAGGATCTCCAATGAAGAACATCTTTAACAATGACAAACTGATGTTCGTCCTTTCCTCTCCTCACTGACGTCAACAAGAAATTGCGGCAAGAAATGTTGTTTTGAATACCCCTTACCTTGTTATTGTCAATATTCTTGATTTAAGAATAGTTATTTCGCTTGCTACAATTTTAACACGGAGGTTGCGGGCCAAGGGAACATGGCTCAACCTCTCCACAAGCATTGTGTTTTATGATGGTCTTGAATTTATGGCGACGTTACGAGTCGAGTGTGGGAGTTTTCAGAATGAATAATTTCCCACCAGGGCACGCCCGGTGACCTGAAAGACGTCGTCAGAAACCCGTGCCGGCGACTGGAACCAATGTTGCTCGGGAACTGCGGCCGGCACTCCAGTCGGCCGTGACGACATTGTCAGTGCAACCATGCCCCTTGAAAAGGGTCATAGTTCGTCGGCCATGGTGGAGTAAGGGCATCAGTCGGTGCAAGTCCGGCCCCGTGAAGGGGGTGGCGGCACAGGACCGCACGGCCGGGTGTGTAAGAGTCGTGGAATGAGGCCACTGCTATCATGGAGGGCGGACATCTTGATGCTGACCACTGGTGGAGGTGCGGCGCGTGATTTCCCCATAGAGGAGGGTAGGCCATCCATCCAGCCGGGGAGCCGAGCGGGACCTGGGTCCCGCGTTCCATCTATCGGCTCCATGTGGCACCGGCGGTTCGGGTACCCAACCTGAACATACTAGCCATTCTTGGTACCCAAGGGGAGCCTCCTCCTTGGGTGGCGGCGAGGACGGACCCCATCGCAGGTTTACCCAGTCGTGGGCTAGCACAGGCCAGCGGGCCACGCCAGTGGGCCAGGCCGCTCCGGCGAGTTGGGCTGAAACCAACAGGTCGGGCTAGACCCAACGATCCAGGTCAGACCCAAGCTAGACCTAGGTCAGACTAGTCCAGGTCGGACCAGGTCGGTCCGACTGGGTCTGACCGGGTCTGACCGGACCCATACCAGCTTCGACCCCTTTTTCGCTCTTTTGGCCATAACATGAGCTACTTGTATCCGTTTGACAATCTCTCTACGGCACCGAAAAAATTGGATTGAGAAGATCCTTTTGGAATCCCCCACATGAGTTTTGGATAAATTTGGGACGTGTTCAGGTTGGATTGAACACGAATCCAACCAGTCCCTCGGGACTAAAAGGACAATAACTTACAGACTGGGAATCTAATTAATGCACTTTTTGTTGCGTTGAGACCCCTATTACATGACAACCCTATGGAATTGTTCTTTGTGGGACTTCATGTCAGTTAGAGCATCGACCTATGGCTTGAGGAGTAGACCCTACCAGAATCAAGTGAGATTAGTGCGAGCACCCTGTATCTAGCTATAATATGATAATGGGATCATATGTTGGTTTGTGCCTTAGGATCCTACGTGGGTCTGTCCTTTGGGATCCTAAGTGGGTATGTGTTCCAGTATCCCACTTGGATCCGCTCTAGGAATTCACATGGGACTACTCTAGTATCCTACAGGGTCTGTTGTACTTAGATACTATGTGGGTCTAATGGTTTAGGATCCTACGTGGGTATTCCTCTTCACAGAGTATGATAATTCAGTAGTTACATATAATCATATATAATTCTGTACCTAAGTTATACCTAATGTGAGCTGAGTTTTTACCTTTTCGGTATTATTCTGAGTGGCATACATCTGAGGTACTTACCTTCGTTGTGATACCTATGTGGTAATTTTCCTGTGTGGCGTACCTTTCTGGAACTTATATTTTCAGTGATAACTTTGTGGTATTCTTCATTATGGAATTACCTTTGAGGTACTTTCCTTTGTGGTGTTACCTTGGTGGTATTCTTTCTTTCGTGGAATATTTATACATTGATTAAGGGTTGGGACTTTTGTTTCCACATGATTGAGATGGGTTTACTCGACATCTTTGGTATATGTATGGGCATATACTTAAGTAGGGTTGTCGATTGTTTTCATGTTTTGTGGTTTATTCTTTGTGGATTTTGTGAGAGTTTCAGGGGTCTCAGGGTCCCTACTGAGTATCTTTATACTCACCCCAACATGGGAGACTCCCAAAACTTGTTGTGTTTGATGTAGAAAATGAATAGCGCTAACTGAGGATGAGGGTACTAGGTCTGGAGGTAGCTCGGAGGTGGGCCATAGGTGAGGCGTACCGTAGAGTCGATCGTTCTATAGTTGTACCTACCCTTCATGTAGGAGACCTTGGTGAGTTTTCACAGGATTTGTACTCAAATTTTCTTGTACTTTTCATTTTTCCTTGTACTTAACAGTTGGGCTTGTATTCTGGACCCTTTTTACTTTTTGTACACATTCTGTTTACTACATAGTTTTACTTTGTGCTGGTATCCTTTTTTGAGCTTAGTTGTGTGAGTTACAGGTTATAAAGTTAATGCCTTCCTGTTTTTAGGGAATAAGCCTTCTGTGCTTGTCGCCAGCCCCTGGCCTATGGAAGGCGGGCTTGGGGTTGTCATGGAACGGGCCCCAAGGGACGGGTCCTGATATGTTTTAAGAATTATATAGATTATTTTTATATTTTATATGTTTATTAAGTAATATTTGTTTAAGTTATATTATTTTCATTATTTTCTTAAAGTCAAAGTAATGAATAGTTTCAAAATCAATACTAATGGTATTTTATCTAAATAATATTTTATTAAATTATCTAAAAATCAAAAAGAATAATTTAAAATATAAAATTAATTATGATATGGTATAAAACTTTTTAAATGTATCATTAGTGGTCTAATTTATATCACATGATTAAAAATTAAAACCTTTTAATATTGAAAAAACTCTTACCATAGTTAAAATTAAAATAGGGTAACTAAGGGTTTGTTAATATGAAAAGGTTAAAATAAAAAAAACATGTCAAAAGTATATATATTGGTGATATTAAGTGTATATAATATCTTATATTCAAATAAATTTTTATTTCGTGGTATTTGGATAGAAAATTAATTTACTAAAACTTAATGATTTTTGAAATTCCAAAAGAACCCTTCACCTCAATTATAAAAATACACCTCCTCCCTCACTTTTTAACAATGTATATATGATTATATATCATCCATAAATATAAAAAAATTTATAAAATTAAATATAAACATTCTATATGTGCCTTTATTCTCAAAATACCAACCATAGATCCCTTTAGAGGAGAACTAATGGAGACGTTTCGAAGAAGATGTAATCACTGTAACCGATCCCATTATTTTTCTACTCTTCATTAACTCCTATAAATATATGATTTCTATCGAAAAATAATAACTTAAATATCTTAAATATTCTTAAATTTAATTATGATTATTAAAAAACAATTATACACCCTCTTTCTCAAATAACAAGGAGTGTAAGTATCGGTTGTTGCGAACTTATGTCTTACCATCTCCGTGTAGCGATACATATAATTTTTCTAATCCATATTATATGGATTGGTATTTTTATGGTATTAGTGATTTTCTATGATATTTATAATATAATTATACCTATTTTATGGTAATATTATTTCTACCTTATCATCATCCAATCTTTTGAGAAATGATAACATCACTCAAGCTTACGTATGGAATACCATCTCCATTATAACATGTGTTTTATTTTCACTTATATTTCATAGGGATGATAATAAGGATAATTTTAATGAACATGTATTAAAAATACATAATAATAATTATTCTATAAATCATTCCATTAAATGAAAAATGGAAACAATATTCTTGGTTCTGTATAGTTTACCATCTCTATTAATGGTGTGATTTATTATTCTATCTGTAGTTTTTATGAATGATTATAAATACATATATAATGAATATATATTATTTTATAACATGATTAAAAAAATTAAATGATGAGAACATGGAAAAAGTATAAGGACCAATACTCTCAAACTAAAACAATTTTGAAAACGAAGCAGTTGTCACCCAGAACAATTATTTTAATAACAAATTATTAATAAATAAGTGATGAGATGTTATAAATAAAGAATACATGGAATGATAATTTTGTTTAATATATTTATAATAAATATATATTTTTTGTAAATTATGTTTTAACATGAACATATAAATAAGGGACTTTAGGTAAGGGAATTCTTAACTCATTTTCCATTAATTCAGTTAAACAACTAATTCATTGATTATTTCATTCTAATATTAAGTGTGAAATGATTTTTTATTATCATATATTGTATTTACACTTTTTTAAGTTAATTTATGGTGAATTTACATAATATATTCTTTTTATTAATTCTCACTTTAATGATATTATATTTTTAAGGGTTTGTTTTACAATATCATAATCATATGGGATTTTTTCTATTTAAGCATATATTGAGGAATATTTCTCTCCCATATCCAGGAATTAAAAATGTTTAAAAATGTTTTTAATGTTCTTCTTTGAAATTTTGATGCAACTTTTTCCAATTTTTTACTTTTTAAAAAATGGATTGAAAATAATATTTTCTTTCCTTTTTATAAACCAGTCTATTTGTGACTTTTCTAGAAAAAATACAAGAAGAATGTTTTTTAACCTACACAAAATGAGATAATTTATCCTAAATCATGGGGAATAAATGTATTGAAGATTACTTTACAATATAACAGTGATAATTACAAATAAATTTTTTTCCCTTTATAATTATGTGCATTTTAAAAGAAATAAGTTCTCTAAATAGATAGGATGTTTTCCGTGAGAATTATTTCATGTGATCATTCCAAATCATTTTAAATATATGATATTATTATTTTATGTTAATTATGTTTTTTGGAGGGTAGTATCCAAGGATACAATTCTCAATATTTCTCTCTATGGTTTATGTTTATTATAGAATGATGTTTATAAATTCTATTTCGTTTTCATGAGTTATGATATGATTAGTTGTTTAACAAATACATTAATTATTATGGATTTTGATCTCATGAATGAATTTTATTCATGTTGAAATATAATATTTGATTTTATTATATTATATGTGGGGCCTATATCTGACTAAAATGAATTAGGTGATTATTTAAGTCCCATGGGAGATATGGAACTACAATAAGTAGTGAACTTAGTTTAGTAAGTGACTTTGTCCACCATTATAGTCTTGGGAGTGATAATTGGTTAGAATTATTATTTGGGGAGTTAACCCATTCCAATATGATAGTCTTTTAAAATATCTCTAAATAGAAATGAAATGATTTTATATAATTATCTGTATTCCAAAAATTATTTGTTTTTTTCCAATGTTATTTTCTCACGGATCAGGTTTATTTATGATTAATTTCTAATGAACATCCCAGATTTATTCCATGACTCCTGATTAATATATATATTATAAAATAAATTATTTTAAAATATTATATTCTTATTTTTATTTCTTTATGCTCATGTTTTTCTTGATATCTGTATTAGTTACCCTTACTGAGCATTTTATCTCACCCTTTTTATGTTTATTTTCCCCAATATATAAATAAACTTTTTACTAGGTATTCTTATAAAGAGTACTAATTAGTAATATATCTATGGGATATATTGAAGATCATTTATAAAATAAAAATATTTTATATAAAATCTCTAAAGAATCTAATAATTTATGGATCTGGTGTGTATTCTATTTTTATTCGTCTAAAAATATTTTATTTATATGTATGAAAGGGTTGGGCCATTATAGTTGGTATCATAGTAATGTTTAGGAAATATTCTGAGATTAGGGTTAGAAAGCATTCATTAAAATAATGGGGATAGGAATAAGTATTGGATAAAATCTTAATGTTATGATTATGATCATGAATAAACTTGGTTAAACCTAAGGTGTCATTTATTGAAAATAAGGGTTCGTGATTTAGAAACAATCTCTCATGATTATGGGGTTTACCCATTGTGATTTGTGCTACTCACACTATAAGTTTTTCATTTATTCAAACACTAGAATTGGAAGGAACCACGTTAGTATTAAATTCTATAGGCAATGAAATTATTGTCCAGATGAGAAAATAAATGTTTTAGTAGAAGGAATGTAAAATCTTGTTGTTATTCTCTCACAACTATACCAATATATAAATTGGGTTGGACTTAAAAATGAAAAAAAATAAGGGAAAAATTCTATCAAGTCCTTTATGAGGTAACATATACCTTCATTTAGTAATTCATCTAATCCACCAGTGGTTGATCAATGGATTAGTACAACTGAAAAGATATTTTTTGGATCTCCAATTTTTAGAACATGAAAAAGTCATTTTGATTATCTATCAATAGAAAGTTGAAGAGAATCAATGGTGGAATATTATCATGGATATAAGGAAATGGGATGAAATTAACTCCATGGAATGGGAGGAGTTCAAGAACTTATTTTTCAATAGGTACCTTCCTTTTTTTCTACATATAAATATGTAGAAGGATTTTATTGTTCTAAATAAATTTAATAATTAATTTTTTTTATGTATGAGGAAAATTTTACAAGACTTTAATAGTATGATTCTGGTAATATCACCAAACCTAAAATAAAGTTTCAATAATTCTTATGTGGCTTAAAACAAAGTCTCTGAAGGTTGTTAGCCAAAAGAGACTTTGATAGAAATGAAAAAGTGTTATATGGTCTCTTAACGTGGAGATGGAGGTAGTAGTTACCCATCAATCTCATAGTTTTAAAAATATAATAAAAATGAAATTCAAAGGAAATTCTAAAAACCATGTAGATAAGAATATTATTTTTCCATTCCGTTCAAAGTGTGGGAAAAATAATGGTGTAAATTATCTTAAGGGGACTAGTAAATGTTTCAAGTGTGTAAAGGTAAGTCCTATATAAAATGAATATCGAATTGGTGGGAAAAGTTATTTAATGATGAAAATATAGATAAGGCTACACTGAATGCACCCTCACACTTGAATTCTTCCTGTGTGAAGAAAATGGTAATTTTTCTAATCAGTGCCTGAATCTAAGGGTTAACGATGACGATCAACATCATAAACCCCTTAAATATAAATAAAAATGTAAATATCATATATTCACTATTGGTGATATAGGGTATGTAAATTATGTTTTGGAATAAGTGGGTTTTTATATATTGTAATATAAGAATAATTTTATAGAAGTACTTTTATAGTATTATAAAATAAAGAAACATATAAGGATTTTTCCACTGTAGGTTTTACATAATAATTTGAAAGCATATACTTATTAGTAATGGTAACCATGAAAATATATTCAGGTGGTGTTTTTAGAGAATACATGATTAAGGGAAAGATACTCCTTAATATGTGTATAATGTTGGGATAATGAGATAAATAGATTATTAATTGTGATAAAACAAATAGAACAGTACTGATGACCTTGTAACTAGTTTGAAACATGAGGAAAAGGTGTTTTATGATATCATGGATTGATTTTATAGAATTTTTGGATTTATAGTATGAGGAAACAGTAAATTTTTTAATTAATGAAAGTGTTCAAAAAAATTATTGTAATTTTGATTATTACCATGTTTCAAGATAACACATGATAAAAGTTTTGGAATGTTTAGTGTGTAACAATTAATATCTACATCAAGATGTTTGGGAGAAAAATGATTAGTTGATTTTTTAATTTTTGTGACCTTCTTTTAACAGTTTTGGGTATTAATATTTTAAAAGGTTCATAAGGTAAACCATTTATGGAATTGATTAAGACTAATATTAGATGAGGTTTTTCATATTGATGTATTTCTTTACTAAATGATGATTTATGCTTATTGGATACCCTATGTTAATAATTTTTCTATAATGAAAACTAGATATAAAAGAAATTACATATCATCCCATTATGGATCTTATGATCCACCAGTTCTTCAAGAATTACAGTTTCTTGGTGTATGATTTCTATAGGAAATTGATCAAAGAACAACCAAAGAGTGAGATTATAATAATGAAATGAAATCAAAAATGTATATCTTCTAAAAGGACTTTAAATGAAAATTTTATCCTATTATCTTCATTTCTGATGATATCAATGACCTTCTTTAGACCTATTTGATCTATGGTGTTGTAGTCATTAAAATCATATTGACCATGATCTATATTAATATATATTTGTTTCTATGAATTATTTTTCCCTTCCAAATTCATCTTTAAATTTTTTTCCCCGTTGTATAAACCTATCTTTGTGTTACTTAACATAACACTTATGTTTCCAACATTCCCTATTTAAGGGAAGGTTTATTAATCAGTTTTATAATGGGGGTTTATATGAATGAATTATAAAATATTTAACCTTTGATGAAAAAGATGAATTTTGAGGGTGAACTTAATTTTAAGGGGTAAAATGTGACTCTGTGATATTTTAATGAAATTTATTTTTAAGGAATTTTATTTCATTGATAGCTTGTGTTACATACAGTAGTAGGTTTATAAAAACTATGAAATATTATTAAAATATTTTTAAAATATTATGTATCCCTTATAAAATAGCAATTTTATTAGTGGTAATGAATAAAAATAATAGATTTATGAGATAAATATAATGTTCCCACTCAATTTTAATTTATTGTTAAGTGCTTTGAAAAATAATCAAATAATTTTTAGTAAACTCACTTTTTTCTTCAAAAATGATATTTATTTATTTTTGTGATTGAATATTATCCTCTATACGTTATAGAAAAAATATTTAACAATAGTAATTTATTTTTTTAATTCACAATGTCAAAGTCATACTAAAAGTGTTTTTTATACTTTTCTGAAAACCTTTATTTTTCAATGAGTTGTGAAAATACAGATTTTTAATGAAAATTTAATTTTTTTTATGTATTCAAAAGAAAAAAAATTGTTTTGGATTAGTTTAAAATTTTCCTTAGTTAATTTTGATTTAAAATAATCCTATTGTGTTTTTAATAATTATTTTTTAAATGAATTTATTATAAAAACATTTTAGGTTTAAGAAGGTAATTTTCTTGAAAACTATTTTTATGTCATTTTGTGAGTTTTATTTTAAATTAAATTCTAAAACTCATATATTATGAATTTTAAAAAATGGATACAAGATTTAAAATCAGTGTATCTAAATTTAGTGACTAGTTTAATTTTATTTTTATTCAATATAAATACTATTTGTTGTAAAATATTATTAACTCGGTAAAGGGTAAAAATGGTTAATTTGGATTAAAAATAAGTGATGAGGCCATAATTTTTCACAATATTTATTATTTTTTGAATCTAATTCTAAAATTTACACCTATGGTTTGAAATTTAATTATTTAAAGGACACTTTTCCATGAAATGACTTATATGTTTTTTAAATCAAAGAAATTCACAAAATGTCACTTTCTTTGTCTTAAATATCTTTTTTTAAGACCAAACGGAGAAAAAATAAGTTGTTAACACATATAAGTGTCCATTTAAACATAATAAACTTATAATAATTATTTAAATTTATTGATAATATTTTCGTCAAATTGTATGATATTTGACTATTATAATATTTTATTTAATAACAAGTCAAAGATGTCATATTCACGTTTTAAATACTATATAATTTTTAATATAGGTTAATTTAGAATATATGTTCAACAATAAATATTCTTATGAATTATAAAATATTTATAAACATCATTTTATTTTTTTAAGTGAATAAATAAATACCTTAAATAATTACCCAATGGTTATGTAGTAATTATTCAATTAAATGAAAAATAAAATAAATGATATGGAAAATATAAATGGAAATGTAATTTGAATTAATTAAGTTGTCACAAAAAAAATTAGATGATTAAGAAATATTAGGACTGAAAAAAAAAATTATGTTATCTTGTTTTCATGATTCTCTTAAAGTTAAAGTAATGAATAGTTTCGAAATTGACATTAATGATATTTTATCAAAATAATATTTTTTAAAATTATTTAAAAACAATATAAAAACATTAAAAATAAAAATTGGTTGTTATATAGGGTAAAATGTCAAAAATGTTTCATTTATGGTCCAATTTACAACACATTAGTAAAAATTACATCCTTTTAATATTGAAAAATTTATTATTATAGTTAAACATAAAATTGGTTAAATACGGGTCAATAAAAATTATAAGGTTTTAAATAACACCAAAAAAATGTCCAAATTCGATTGGTTGATGATATTACAATATTATCATATCTTATATTTGAATCCATGGCTATATTGTGGTATTTTTGTAGAAAAAAATTAATAAAATTTAATCTTTTATGAAATTCAAAATGTTCCCCTCAATTTAATTATAAAAGGAAACCTCCTTCATCACATCATCACTTCACTTTGAATCATGTATATCAACCATTATAGAAACTCATGCTTTATATACATATATATTACATAATTTTAGATTAATATTTACCAAATTAAAAAGGTAAATTCCTGGGGACCATAATAGTTTAGTGTCCTTAGAAGCATGTAAACATAATATTCTATCTTGGTGAAATATCTTGAAAACCTCCATTAAAGATCATCCACTTTCGTACTCCTACATAAACTCAGTCATCACAACTTGATAAAATTTTTCATATGAAATGGTTAGCTCAGATTTTGAAAAAGGGTAAATAAATGAGATGCATAAGAAAAACATGAACATAAGATTATAAGAACATGATCATAACATTTTAAGATCATACCCTACATATCAATAATCATATACACAATTCGTGGAATTAATATTGGAAGATCATAATACATTAATAAAAATGGAATCAGAAAAATTATCTATAATAGAATAATATAAAAATAATACATATAATTTTGGCAGATATATAAGATTATAAAATCATTCCCTAGAAGTCAGGGATCATTTCCAAAACTTATAAGGGCACTTCATGGGGGCTACACCTACTGTACCGGACACATCATCATCCCTAATTTCACCCATTACCTTATACTATAATGGGTTGCTTCCCTAAAACAATCTTAGTAGTTAATGTTCACTCTCAAGACCATCATAGTAATTATGTTTCCCTCCCAATACCATCTTAGTAGTCTAGGTTCAATGTCAACACCATATTAGTGGAAAAACTCTTTTATTGAACTGATTTCACATCTCATTCGAACCATGTCTATTTTAAGAAGGCTAAATATTTACCCAACCCATTGGAGGGATATATAGGTCCCATCAATAACATAATTAAATCATACATACATATTCAAAAAAACATTCATCATGTTATAACCCATAAAATGATATTAGTTTCATAAACATCATATTATAACCCATGAAATGAAATGGGTTTCATAAACACTTCTTCATATAACCTATGGAAAAGGTGTAGGTTTTATAATAATAGAATAACTCATGAAAGGAAGTGGGCTTCACAAGTTTTTTATCATGTTATGACTCGTGGAATAGAAAGAGGTTCAATAAAAAAATTTCTATTTAAACATAAATAGTTAAAATAAATAAAAAGAATGGTTTCCAAGGATTATATCCACAATAAAGCATAAAATATTCCAAAGGATGTCATCTTATATGGAGAATTATTTTGAAATATCACATAGATCATTTCTTAAGGTAAATTACCTTTATTTGAAAATAAATTTTTAAAACATAAAACATTTTCAAAATCATTTTCATTGAAACACACATTTTAAACATATGAATTATGCATTAAAAATAATTTAAAATATTTCTTGAGGAAAATATCATTTTCACTTTGAAAAACGATTTTTAGAACAACAAACTTTTTTAAATGGTTTTTTATTTAAGATAGAATTTAAAACTTATATAATAAGATTTTTAAATTATTTAAATTAATTTTTAATCACATCAAATTTTTAAAATATTTTTCTCTTAAAAGAGCTTCGAAAAGTTGTAGAGGATAATCTGAAATCATTGAAATCATTTTATTTAAAAATTACCTTTGAAAACATATAAATAAATCTTTGAAAATAACTTAAAAAACATTTTAATCAAAAAAAATTCTTTAAAACCCCTTTTATTTTAAAATTTATTTGAAAAAATCTAAATTAATGTTTCAAAATTATTAAAACACTTTTTATTCTTAAAACTTGTTTTAAAATATTTTTCTTTGAAAATAGCTTTGAATACTTTTAAAAGACTCTTTGAAAATCATTTAAAATACTTTTTAAAAATAAAATATTTTTGAAATGTTTTCCTTGAAAATTATAATAAATTATTATTTGAAAACATTTTTGAAAAAAATAGAAAACATATTTTTTGAATAAAACAAATTTACACCGAAGAGAAAAATAAGCTCATATTACCATAAACCACATTCTTACTTATCTTAAGTACTAGAGAGTGGAAAAATGGTACCATTACTTGATGATATCATGAATATCTAGAGGATAATAAAAGTAATGATAATTTTTGAGGTATTTATCACAATATTTTATCAAAGCTAGCATAATTTTAAACAATATCGACAAGCAACGAGATTCTAGAAAAAAAACTCTAACCAGTTTGGTAACATTTCATGAAAATATCCATGAAATAATAACCTTAAATGAAGCCTAAAATATCAATAAAACAAGTATATTTATGATCCATCATTTCAAATTGTACTATATAAACCTCATAAAATAATGTAGGTGTATAACATAACATGTGTCTCAATGAAGAAAAATTCACACAAAATTACCATAAAGATTTGGTAACTTTTGAACTATATACCCCATGAAAGGGAGATAATAAACTGGATTTATAAATAACCATAAATTTATAGATAATAATCATATAATATATTCATGGTACGTATATACACCACAAAAAAGTGATGTTTGGTGAATAGTGAAAAAGTCTCAGAGAAATAAAAGTTAGACTAGAAATCTCATTACTATTATATTAACTTCTAAATAAAGATATATGTGAAATAATAACACAATTTTAAGCTTTTAATATCTGGGAATAATTTAAATTCAATATATAACATTTCATAGGTAAGTATATATACCACAATATAATAATAAGTGTTGAATATAGCCTATATCTGAAATAAATAAAAGTGAGATGAGAAAACCTTCTTGAATTTCCTCATATGCATTCAAAAACCATCTATAATTAATAAAAGATTACTATACATATATAAAATAACCATATAATTATATATCATAGCATATATGATTTTATTATTACTTAATATTACCAATTTATTAACAATTCCATGTTAAAGGAGTGTCTTGGGAAATATATTGTTGTTTTTCATATATGTTTTGACTTATTATTTTTAGTCCTTTATCATTGATCATGGTTTGATTATATATAAAATTTGAACTATTATATAAATATAATATATATTCATTATATATGTGTTTATAATATTCTATAAAATATATAAATAGAAAATAATATACACCGTTCATGGGGATAGTAGGTCGTACATACGCATGAACATTGTTTTCTTTTTCTTATCATATTGTAATAAATAAGTAACTTAGATGATATATATATATATATTATAATTACATTAGTATTATTATTTAATATATATCACATATTTATAATAGACCAGTCATTAATACATTTCATTTAAAATGTGAACGAATCTCATAGCTTTGAGGAGATGGTAGTCCACACGTCCAGAAACGAAGTTTTTGTATTCCAATAAACTGGAAAGCATGAAGGTGTGTGTTATAAAATAAATAATAAATCACAAATAAATCATAAATATCGTATATACCATATAAAAATATGTATTTTATCATTATTTATAACCATTAAAGGTGGTAATAGAATAATTAATGACATCAGTTTGTAAGGTCGTGGTCCACCGTACACATGAACGAAGATTGTGTATCCCATTTGATGTAACTATTTGTGAGTAAAGGTCATAAATTTAACCTAAAAAATCTAATTACATTAATTATACTTAGGTCATTATATAATCATGAAATAATAATAATTTAGGGGGTGGATAAATAAATAAAACAAAAGTGTGTGTCCAAGGATGTTACCTCTTCTTTGGGTAACTCCATTTGATTTGCACCAAATGAATTCCATGGTTGGATAACTAACCAAAGTTAGGAATTTTGGATGATTGGATGGAATTTCAGAGGTTATTTGATAAGTTTTTTGAGGATTTAAAGAACTTGATAGGTTTGAATAAGTTATAGGGGTGAGCCCCTTTTAAAGTTGAGGAGTGGAATTCCTGAAAATAAAAACAAGTAAAAAATATTGAGAGGTATCCCTTACATAATGTAATAATAGTAAATTATTGATAAAATATCTTAAATTGTTGAAATATGGTCATAAAATGGATTTTCAACAATTTTCTAGTTCATTTATCATTTTATTATTAAATTTTAACTACTAAGTAAACTCATTTTTACCATAATCGATGTAATTAATTTTAATTTCATTCACTAATTTTCGAGTCAAAAAATAATTTGAATTTATTAGACATTATAAATTATGATAATTCAAGCTATTAAATATATTTTTCCAAATTCTAATCATAGAGGTGGTAGAAAATAATTAAAAATTAATCATATAGAAGGAATGTGATCATGGATTTTAAAATTGAAAAAATCCAAAAGATTGAAAAATTTTATATCCAAATTCAATTTTGAAATGGTTCAATGACCTAAATTTTATTAATTTATTTTTAATTGACCTAATTATACTTTAAAACCAAATTAAGATACTATATAAATAAATTAATTGAAAACACGTTTTTTAATAAAAATTCAATATTTTTCACTATTTATCAAGAAATGAAACTTCTCATAAAAAAATAACCCAAACAAATTTTGATGTTACACTTGAAAAAATAAATTTTATTTTTTCAAATATAATTTATCAAAGTTTCAAAATTTGGATTTAAAATAGGTGCATCTTTAAAAGGAATCAAAATTACCTTTTAGAAAATTATATATCTCTAGGCATAAAAATGGGTTTATTCTTATCTGTTGTCTAAAAACATATATTATGAATATATTATATTTAATTAATTAAAATAATCCATAAAAATTGTACTCATTAATTTATTTAGGTAAAATTTGATTGATTCCATTAATATAGTTTTCCAGTAAATTATTTCCTATATTTCCAAAACGGGTTTTATTTTCATTCATATTTAATTTGTAACATAGGAATTAATTTTATAAGTATGTGTGAATCATTTTTTTCATAGTTTTATTAAACTTATTTGAACATAAATTCCATAAAATTGATTAAAAATATAATAATATTTTAATATTAATATTTATAGTATACTATAGTTCGGTAAAACATTGTCTTGTGTGTCATGAAAGATATCAAAGGAATGTGGTATTGTGTGTAACATAAGACAAACGTAGTGTTGTGTGTAACACAATCATGGCTCAGAATTTCTTGTATACTAATAATTACATTGTTTTTTGTATAAATAAATCTTAACTCAGTGTAGTGTGCAATATAATCTATAAAAGTATTTTAATTTATTTGAAATAATAATAATTCATAAAAACGGAGGGTTTTACATTCTACCCCCCTTTAAAATGAATTCCAACCACAAAATTCATCAGGGATATCAAAATATTAATACCTTAAATTTCCTTCAATATAATCCCACATTTTAAAAATTAATACCAGAACTTCCTTTAAAAAATGAAAGTTAGAAACATAACTGTTTCCCGAAGAAACTCATATCATGGTTTCTATATAATAGAACAAAGGTGGAAAATGAAAACAAGTACATTGAATAGAAATATAAATATCAAGTTCTAATGGATAGTGATAGAGAACATGAATAGGTCAATATTATCGATCATAAATCCATAAACCATAGTGGGTTAAAATGTTCATTGATATCATCAAAAATGATGATAACGGGACAATATTTTATCTCAATATCCTTTTTTCTTAATATTGAAGAATTATCATGTGAAGATATAATTACATTATATTAAAACCTTTCATAATGACAATATAACCCTTTGTTTATGCCTTAATCAATTTCCACTTCATTTATAAATCTAAGAAATAAAGGTGAATTTGTTATCCCCAAAGCACTAATGAATAACAAAACCCATAGATAGACTGGTAATTCATTTATTTTATCTTCAGGTATCGTCAAAATAAAAAATGTAAGCATAGGTTATTAAATATGTATAAATATTCATATAGTAAAGTAATATGATAATATCTAAAACCTCTACCAATGTTAACTCAAACCATTCTAAAAATGGTAATCCATATAACCCTTTTGAAACATAAAAGTTCAAAAATTTATAAATAATGTCACGAATTTCTTAAAATCATCTTAATAATGATCCATCATGTATCATAAAGTAGCTCCAGGTTGTCACATACCAAATATGTGAATAAATTCATCATTTATTCTCTGGAAACATGTTAATAACTTGAATTTCCATAAATCCGTATTTATAACATGAATTTTTTCTTATTCCAAATATTATTTGATATATTTATTAAATATGAAAATGTCATAAACTTCATCAATGATAGCATAAATCACTTTTTACCACAAAACCTTATCAATTTTGAGGTCATCGATACTATCCAAATTAATTTATCCAAATCAAACATCTATTTATCTAAGATAAACACAATTTTCTCAACATCTGAAACACGTTAATGTTTACTTACCTCGGATCACAATATCACCTTTCAATTAAACCACCTTTCAAGTTCATAAACACCATTCAATATATTTTTTCAAACTCTTAATTTCAATATAATTCATGATTCATAAAAAATAATTCTTGAATTCAAATACATGTTTACTTGAATCATCTCAGTTTTCTATCAAACCCTTAGCTATGATTCATCATCTTATTCCTTAATAACTATTCTTAAAATATGAAATATGAATCATGTCTTAACATTTATCAAAATAAATTTAACCATTCTTATAAATAATAATATTAGAATAGCACATACCATTCATATGACATTCAAGGTTTCTTCATCAGCCTCAGTAAGAACCTTGATGATTTTCTTCATGATATTTTCCCTGAAGGCATTAACTTTCATAATGGCCATACTATCCATAGTTAAAACATTAAACTATTAATAAAAACATATGGGGACCATTTTCCTATATATTGAGTTAATTGAACTTTTTTTTCATTTTCCATTTTAAATACACTGGTAGTATATATAGGTGGATTTAATTTCTTTGAAACCACTCTCTCAATACTTTACCAAATTTCTAGGATGTTTTTATAAACATTAACTCACCCTTAACCTTATCATTAGAAACATCCCTAGACATATCCAAATAAATATCCACAAGGGTGTCCCAAAATTTATATCATCATATTTCATAAATATTGACTAAAAATTTAATTTGATACCACCTATATATACCTAGGATTAACATAAATGGATATTACATAATTTCATGCGAATATTCATCACATTAAAAAAGTACATACCAAAGGAACATAATTTTTTAGTGCCTATGGAAACTTGGAAACATAATATTCTATCTTGGTGAAATATCTTCAACATATCCCTTAAAGATCATCCCCTTTATTAATCCTACTTAAAACCATCCTTCATGACATGGGGAAAGGAAACATAATAAAGGGTGATATCATATTCTTAGTAAAGAAAAATAAATAAGATGTGTAATCATAACATGAACATAATGGTATGAGAACATGAGCATAAAAATTTGAAAAGCATACCCTTCATATCAAATATCATATACATGAGTCATGGAGTAAATTTTGGTAGATTATAAGACAAGAATCATAATGGAATCAACAAAATATTAAATGAATGTATAACATAAAAATAAGGCATGGAATTTTGGAAGACACATAATACTATAAAAATATTACCTATAAGTCGAGGATTATTACCAAAGCTTATCAGGGAACTTCTTGGGGGATGCACCTACTGGTTGGGACACTCCACTATCCCCAGTCACAACCCTTTTCCTTGTATTGAAATGAGTTCACACCCCAAATTAATCTAAGTATTCAAGGTTCACTCCCAATACCATATAGTTCATGTTTCACTCCCAAGACCATCTTATTTTTCAACTTTCACTCCCAAAACCATCTTATCATACAATGTCTTTTACTAACAAAGTTTACTCCCTGTTCTAGTCAAGTCTAACTCATGATATATAAATATTTAATCAATGTATTGATGGGTGATATAGGTATCACACTTAACATAATGAAATAATATATATGTTTTCCACAATATAATAAAACATTAGGCATATCATGATCCATAAAAAGTTATGGGTTTCATAAACATCATATCGTAACCCATTAAATGAAATGTGTTTCTTCAAAAATAGATCATATAACCTATGTAAAAGAGACATTTTTCAAAATTGTAGAATATCCCATGAAACGAAGTGTGTTTTCCAAGAGTTTTATCCTATTATATGTTATGGAATAAAAATGAGTTTCATAAAGAACATGTAAAATTAAATATGAACCATTCAAAATAAGAATAATAATAGTGTACTTGGATCATATTCCCAGTAAATCATAAACTATATAAAAGGATAACATCATATATAGATAAGGATTTAGAAAAATAACTTGGATAATTTCTTAAGGAATATAACCATTCTTTGAAAATAAATTGTTAAAACAAAAAAATAAACATCATTGAAACCCACTTTGAAAAGATATGAATTTATCTTAAAAATTCATTCAAACAATTTCTTGATGAAAATATCCTTTTTATTTTGAATAACGTTTTTTATAACATAAAACATTTTGAAAACTATTTTCCTTTAAAATATCTTTGAAAACTTATAAATTAACCATTAAAAATAAATTAAAACGCATTTTAAAAATAAAAAATTTCTTAAAACCATTTTCATTTAAAATATATTTGAAAACTAATAAAGGCTTCCCTGAAATCATTGATATCATTTTCATTGAAAATAACCATCGAAAACATATAAAAGAAGATATGATAATAATTTAAAACACTTTATATATAGAAATAATTTTTGAAAACCTTTTTATTTGAATGTATATTTAAAAACATAGAAATGAATATCTGAAAATAATTTAAAACACTTTTTGAACATAAAATATTGTTGAAAATATTTTTCTTCGAAAATAACTTTGAAAACATTATATGTAATATTTGAAAATAATTTGAAACAATTTTTAAAACTTAACACAATTTTGTAATATTTTTCAATGAAAATGATTTTACAAACATTTAATAAAATTTTCGAAAAAAATAGAAACATTGTTTTTTAATAAAAAAAATTTCAGATAAAAAGAAAAATAAATTAAAAATTTCATAAAAACACTTACTTAATTATATTAAGTACAAAATAATGATAAAATTATAACTTTTAAATAATATTAAAATAATACCTAGTGTATTAGAAACATCATGACAATTTTTTCTGATATGGATCATAAGATTTCCTTAATGGAAGTATAATCATAAACAATCCTAATAAGCAATGAGTTTGTAGAAGTTAACTCTTACCACTTTGGTAACATCGAATCAAAATCCCAATGAAATAATAAAAATAAATGAAGTATAAAATATCATTAAAAAAATTATATTCATGATAAAAAAAATTCAAAGGTAAGAATATACACCATGTAAAATAATTTGGGTGCATAACATATCATGTGTCTTTAAGAATGAAAATTGAGACAAAAATACCTTTCCGATTTGGTAACTTTGGAACCATAAACCTCATGGATGGTGATAATAAAATAGATATGTAAATATCAATAAATATAATTATAATAATCATATAATACTTTATATACACAAAATAAAATAGATGAGTGGTGAATGGGGTATAAGTCTTGTAGAAATAAAAGTGAGACTAGAAATCCCCTAACTAATTAAGTAACCTTTAAATCATCAGAATATTCCTATAATATCAATTAAAAAAATTAATATCATGAAATAAATTAAATTCTTGATATATCAATTCATAGGGTAGTATATACACCACATAAAAAAAGAATAATTGGTGGATATAGAATATATCTCACAAAAATAAAAGTGAGATGAGAAAACCCTTACCTTAAGTTTTCACAATCTTTGTAAATGATAAAAACTCCTTTATAATAAATATAAGTTTATTCTATTTATACCACATTAACATATTATTATATATCAATCCATATATTATTTTATTATGAATTTATATTTCCCATTTATTAATAATTCATCCTTAAAGTTACGTTTTGTGTAATATCTGCTTTGTTTTTCATATATGTTTTGACTTGTTGTTTTTGGTCCATTTTATTTTATCATGATTTCATTATCTATAGAATGTAAAACATGATGTATATATAATATATAATAAATATATATTAATTAATAATAATCTATAAATATATATAAAGAGAAAATGAAACACACTATTCGTGGAGATGGTTGGTCGTACGTACGAATAAACGTTGTTTCCATTTTCTTATCACATTGAAAGAAAAAAATTATATATATATATATATATATATATATATTTATATATATATATTATAATTATATAATATTTATTATTTAATATATATCATATATTTATATTAAACCTATCTTTAATACATTCCATGTAAATTGTGAATGAATTGCATCGCTTTGAGCAGGCGGTAGTCCATACGTCCACAAATAAAGTTATTGTGTTGAATAAAAATGGAAACAATTACCTTATATGTTATATAATAATAAAATAAGCATAAATGAATCATATATATCTTATATATATTATATAAATATTAATTAAATCATTATTTCCATCCTTGAAATGTGGTAGGGGAAAAATAAATGACATCAGTTCATTGGGTGACAGTCCACTGTACACACGAACGATGATTGTGTATCCCATTTAATGGATGTGTGTGTGAGTGTAGGTCCTGTACTTAAAATTAAATCATTTAATTATATTTAGGATAATAATTTTATTATATATTCATGTAATAATAATATATTAGGGGGTGGATGAAGAAATAAAACAAAATTTCATTTTCAAGGGTGTTACCTCTTCTTTGGGTAACTCCTTCTCATTTTCACCAAAGGGATTCCTTGGTTGGATTTCTGCCAAAAGTGGGACATATAGGATAAATTGAGGGTAAATTATAGCTTATTCGTAGAGGGTTTATATGACTAAAAGTTCATTATTTGTGTCAATAAGGGAAGGGGTGAGTGTCCGTTTATAGTGGAGGGGAGCGGCATTCTTGTTGATACAAAAAGGTCAACACTATTGAGAGATCTTTGTTAAATCATGAAACTACAATAACAATAAATTATCAATAAAAGATAAAAAATTTCCTAAATATGGCTATAAAATGGATTTTATAAAATGTTTCCAGGCCATTTATCCTTTTAATATTAATGTTTAACCACTAAGTAAACTAGTTTTTACCATAACCACTATAATTACTTTTAATATTTTTCACTAAATGTTTTTGAAAAATAATAATTTGAACTTATTATATATTATAAATTATTTTTATTCCCAATATTTAATCCATTTTTCTAAATTTTTATCATATAAGTGACAAAAATTAAATTAAAATTAATCCAGTAGATGGTATGAGATGATGGGTTTTTAAAGTGAAATAATTCAACAGATTGAAATGTTTTATATCCAATTTTAGTGTAAAATTGGTTCAAATAACCAAAATTGGATAAATTAATTTATAAATTATCTAATTATAATATAAAACTAAATTAAAATACTATGAAAATAAATTAAGAAAAAAAGAATCTTTCAATTAAAATTCAGTATTTTTCACTATTCATCAAAAATCAAACTTCTAGGAAAAATACCAAAAAATCACTCTAAAATAATTTTTAAGTTCTAATTTAAAAAATGAATATTAACTTTTCAAATATAATTTATAAATTTTTCCAATTTTGATTTAAATTAGGCGATCTATTAAAAGGTAGTGAAATTATCCTTTAGATAAATATATATCTTTATGCCTAAAATTGGATGTATTATAATATTTTGTCTAAAAAAATATAAGATAAAAAATAAACAGTTTATAAAGTATAATATATAAATATATATAATTAAAATAATTCAGAAAATTTGGTTTCATTATTTTATAAATGTTAAACTTGTTTGATTTCATATATATAGTTTTCAAAAAACTAATTTCCTATGTTTTCAAAAAGAGTATTATGTGAATTTCTAGTTAAGTGCTAACCAAAGAATTAATTTTATGATCATGTTTAAACCATAGTTTATAATTTAATTAAATTTATTCATACTTCCATTCCAAATGATAGGTGATAACTATAATAATATTTTAATACTAATAGTAATAGTATATTGTAGTTCGGTAACACTTTTTATTGTTTGAAACCCAAACCACTGAAGGAACATGGAATTGTGTGTAACACTAGACAAACTTAATATTGTGTGTAATTCAATATATTTTCCTTGTTTTATGTGGAACAAGATAAAATTTGTGTTCGTTATAAATAAATTTTAACATTGTATATCATGAATTTCAATACATCAAAATATTTTGATTTATTATAAAAAATAATAATTCATAAAAACATGGTTGTTACATCCATACCATACCAATTTATATTATCAAATTCTCTATACACATTACATAGGTTCTGGTATTCCCAAAAAACCAACCCTAGAGTCCTTTGTGGGAGATCCAAATGAGTCATTTCCAAGAAGATATAATCGCTCTAACAGATCACTTTCTTTTTCTACTCATCCTTACCTCCTATAAATATGTCATGTTTATCATAATATAATAAAAAAATTAATAAATATTGTGAAATGTTATTCTGATTATGAAAACACTATTATAAACCCTCTTTACCGTCAAACAAGAAGTGAAAGTATTGCTCGTGTCTGTGTATGACTTGTTGTGTCCACGTAGCGATACAATTCATTTTTATCACCATAATATATAGATGGTGATTATGATGTGATTATTGATTATATTTGATATTTATAATATAATTATACCTTTTTAATGTTATTATTATATCAAACTTATCATTATCAAATGATTTATGAAATGATATTGTAGCCCCTGCGTACATATGGACTATCATATCCATGATGCAATCTGATTCTTTTTCACTTATATTTCACATGGATGGTAATAAGGATACTTTTTTTGAAACTAAATGATAAATTTTACAAAATAATGATTCAATAAATTTATATTATTATTTACCTTTATTTCACACAATTATATTGAAAATGGAAACCTCGTACATGTGTATGTATGACCTACCATCTCCATGAACGGTGTAATTCATTTTTCTATCTCTAATTTTTATAAATGATTATAAATATATATACAATAAATATATATTATTTTTATACCTTGGTTAAAAATTTGAAAATGATTATACCAAGATCAAACAATAATGACCCAGACTACCAAACCGAAACATGCTTGGAAAACGAATCAGTTATCACCTAGAATAGTGATTTTAGTGACAAGTTTTTAATAAACAGGTGATGAGATGTTATAAATAATTAATAAATGCTATTAAATGGTAACATAATAAATCTATCATAAACGTATACTTGTTATAAATGAATTCTTATTGTGAAGAAATGAAATAAAAAACTTTAGATATGGGAAATCTTAACTTGATATATATTCATTAAGTTAAGCAACTATTTCATTAATTATGTCATTTTATGATAATATGTAAATGAAATTTGATTATTTTATATTTCCCTTAAACTTTTTTTATGGAATTATCATGAATACAGATAATCAATTCGATTGATTAAGGGTCACATCAGTGATATGATATTTTTAAATATCTATTTCAAAAGCTCATCATTATTCATAATTATTTATGTTTAAGTATCCAATGGAGAATATTTCCATTCCATGTACCTATTTTATAAAAATTATTTCAAATTTTTTTTGGTAATCTCCAATGAATTTTCTTTTTCCTTTTTACACATCTTTTGAATTTTTACAAAGGGTTTGAAAAGATTAATTTTTCATATTCTAAACAAGGATCTTTATGACTTTTCTAAAAAATATATGAAAGGAATTCTTTATTAACTTATACGGTAGGAGTATATTTTTATTATTTTAGGATTAATTAATTTCTTCGAGATTCCTTTCAAATATTACAAGGTTGTTTATAAATAAAAATTTTTTATTTTAATTAAGTGAATTTAAAAAAAATATGTTTTTAAAATGGAAAGTACATTTCCTAAAGAATTATTTCAAGAGATATTTAAAAACAATTTTCCTTATAAGAAAAAATTATTTGATGTTTCTTATTTTTCACAAGTGTACTATTAGTGGAAAAAAAATTATTCTTTCTCTAAATGTTTTATATTAATGATGGAAAGATGTTTATGAATTATTTTTTCTTCTATGGGTTATGTTATAATTAAATATTTATGAAACCCATTTATTTTTATAGTTTTTGATGTGTTGAATGATTTATCTTACTCTGAAACACATATGTATGGTTTTTATTAAGTAATTAAAGAAACATGTATCTCCCTCTAATGCGTTAGGAAATGATTAATTTCTCATTAAATAGATAGAACTGGAACAGGGAGTAAACTTTGTTCAGTAAGGGACTTTTTCCACCACGATAATCATGTGGGTGAACCTTGAATACTATGATGGTTTGGGGAGTGAACCCATTCCTCTATTACAGTATTGGAAAAAATGTTGGACTACTAATGAAATAATTTTCTATGCTTATGTGTTTTCAAAAATTTAATGTTATATTCATGTGTTCTTTTATCATGTCTTATGTTCCTTTATGATTTATGTCTAATGAACTACCAATATTTATTCCATGACTCAACATTCTGATATATGTTATAAATTTTATAATTTTTAAAATTTATTTTCAAGTTTTTATATCCTTATTCTCTTGTTTTGTTTCATATCTCTCATGTTTACAATTACTGAGCATTTAATCTCACAATTTTCTTAGGTTTATATTACCTAGGATATAATGAATATTTTTTTTAGGTATTCCAATGAAGTGTACTATGTTTTATGATCTCAATAAGAGATATTAAATACCATTAATAAAAAAAGATTGTTTTTATAATATCTAAAGTCTCGAAACCTTTATGGTTTTGGTATGGATTAAATAATTATTCATCTAAAATATGTAATATCTATTTATGGATGGATTGGGCCATTATATGAAACACATTTTAAACTAAGATGGAACATTTATATTAAAAAAAATTAAATCGAACCATATCAATCACATCATGTCTTGAATTGATGTTTGACCGATTTATACATGTCAGAAATGAATTATAAATTTTTTTCTAAAATATGAAAACAACCTGAGCCTGTTTTCGTGGTTTTTTCTATTTGATGTGTATTTTAAACTAAAATGAAACTTTTGTATTGAAATGAAATATTTCAAGTCATACTGATCACATCAGATGATGGATTTATGTGTGGTTACTTATTACAGGTCACAAATGAATTATGGAATATTTTCCTAAAGAATTATAATAATCATATATCATTTAATCAGTTTTGAAAATTTTATCTACCCTAATCTAAAATGGCCTTTTTATATTGAAAACACATACTTCTGGTCATACTAACCACATTGTGTGTCATATTGTTGTTCTATCATTTCATATGAAAGAAAAATGAATTATGTATCATTTTAAAAATAAATTAAAACAATTTGATCCCATTTTCTTGGTTTTAATGATGTGATGATTTTTTAAACTAAAATGGAACTTTTATATTGAAATCACTCACTATGAGTCATACTGACCACATCAGGGTTCTAATTGATGTGCAGTTGGTTATTAAATGTCACTAATGAATTATCAATCATTTTCCAAATTTATTTTCATAATGTTTGAAAACATTATGATCTCATTTTCTTGGTTTTAGTCATGTGGAACATGTTATAAAATGAAATAGAACTTTTATATTAAAAACATGAACTTTGGGTCATATGGACCACATCAGGTGTCAGATTTACATGCACTCAATTACTACAAATAAAAAATGTATTATAGATATTTTTCATAAATTTTTAAAAAAATATGATCTTGTTTCCTATTTTGTGGATAAGTGATATACATTTTAATATAAAATTACACTTATTTTTAAAACATGTACTTGGAGTCATACTGACTGCATGTTTTGTTAATTTATAGTGTAGTAAATTCCTAGATGTGAAAAATAAATTATGGATTCTTTTCATAAATTTAAAAAACAATTTATATCATTTTCATGGTTTTGAGAATGTGATGTACATTTTCAACTGAAATGATACTTTTACATTGAAAACATGTGCTTAGTGTCATACCAACCACATCAGATGTCAGATTGACATGTGTCCAATTCTTATATGTAGAAAATGAATTATCAATAATTATATAATATTTTTAATACAATATGATCTCATCTTCTTGGTTTTTGTGATGTGACCCATGAATTGAAATAAAATGAAACTTTTATATTGAAAACAAGAAATTTGAGTCATATTGGTTGTATCGGGAATTGTGTTTATTTGAGGTCAATTTCTACATATCATTAATAAATTAAATATCATTTTCCTAATTTTTAAAAATAATTTGACCATGTTTTTTGGTTCTAGTGATGTGGCATACATTTTTAAAATAAACTGACACTTATTTTGAAAGTAGGTACTTAAATTCATACCAACCACATCGTGTGTTGGATAGGAATATGGTTAGTTACTACACATGACAAAAAAATATAAACTTTTGTCCTAAATTTGGAAAAAATGTGATCTAATTTTCTCATATTTAAGCATGTAATGTACATTTTAAAATAAAATTAAAATTTTATATTTAAAACACATACTTGGAGTCATGCCATCTGCATCAGATGTTGAAATTGCGTCTGGTTAATTCCTACACATAAAAAACGAATTTTGGATAATTTTACTAAATTTTGAAAACATTTTCAACTCAATTTTTAGATTTTGGAAATGTAGTATGCATTTTATAATAAAATGACTCTTATATTAAAAACACACACTTCAACTCATACCAACCACATCATGTGTTGGATTAGTATGTGATCAATTCCTACATATAAAAAATAAATTAGGGATTTGTTTCCTAAATTTTGAAAGTAATATGGGTTATTATTCATATTTTTGAGCATGAGATGTTCAATTTAAACTAAAATGACATTTTTATATTGAAAACATGCACTTCATGTCATACCCACCACAACAGTTTTTGTATTAATGTGTGATCGATTCTTACACCTCAAAAGTGAATTATGGATCACTATGCTGAAGTTTTAAAACAATTAGATCTTTTTTTTCTTAGTTTTTGTGATTTAACATGTGTTTTAAACTAAAATGACACTTTTTTTATTTAATACAAATACTTCAAGTCAGGTTGACCATATTGGGTGTTAGAATGATGTGCAAGGAATTCCTATAATTCCAAAATAACATATGTATCATTTTTCTAAAGTATGAAATTAATATGAATTTTTTTTGTTGGTTTTTATAAAATGATGTGTATTTTTAAATAATGTATAAATTTTAAAAAATAAGTATCAGAGAAAAAAGATAAGGAAATTAACTAAAAAAATTAGAAAAAATGATAAGAAAAAAATAAGTAGTAGGAAGTAACCTATTCATAATGTCTGTATGCATTCTAACACCTTGTATTCTTTTTATTTATTTATAAAAACATAATTTCATCCATTATACCACTCTCTGAGAAATAGATCAAAATTAATTCACACACATTCTCATAATAATGATTTACATACCAAGTGTATCACAAAGGTCATAGCCCATACTAAATCACAAATATAGTAGCTAATAACCTAAATTTGATGTCTACAAACATAATGACACCATGTTTGTTTCCCACTCAAATCTAAACAAACATAATTATTCTTTTTAGTATGTATATTGTCATAAATCTTGGTATTAAAAATAAAATAAAGAAAAAAATGAACCAGAAGTATTTTTAATAAAATTTTATTTAATTTCATAAATTACCTATTCATGGATGCTTTTATTTTGATTTCATATGATATCTTTTATAAATTTTGAAACAAAATATCCAAAAAATTTGTTGTTATCATTATTTGGACACTATTGAAACATTAAACAAAATAATTAATATGTTTTTAAATATATTGTGATAGTTAATATTTTTATATATACCTTAGACTATTTCGATATGAAGTAATCAATAAGATTATTATTTTCAGTCATCGACCACATACCATCATTTAGAATATATTTAAATAGTTCCCTATTGTAAAAAAAATTATTTCTAAAACACAAACTAAAACATATATTTCAAATTTTTTTAATAAAATATTTATTGAAGTGTATTAAAAATTCACAATATACATCATGTGTGGTTAGTTTGTTGGAAATTCATTCATTGGATCCAAAAAATAAATATTTGGTGTATCTAAATTTATTACAATAAATATCATGTGCCTCTAAAAAAACAAAATCAAATAAGTAATGGAAAAAATATAAATATATTTTATATGATTAGATTGACGATTTTTAAATCTGCATTGTAGGATCCAAAAATAGTTTGTTATATTTTATTTTTTTCCCAATTTCCTCCTTTGGCTCATATTTTTTCTCATCAATTTTTTCAAATCCAAAGAAATTTCTTCCATAGACACAATACAGGGTTAATGAATCCAAATCATGCTTCATAGGTTCTTCTGATTATATAGCAGTAATATATATTCCTATAGAAAAAATGAAATGTTATTAAATTTGATAAATATATTAAGTCATTTTTTGAAAAGATTTATTATGAGAGTATAACTTATGTATGTACTCATAATTGAGACTCCCAACCATTCAAACTAAAGAATTTCATTCGTACCCTCAATACTAACCACGTTGATAATAAAGATTTAAAATATCTCTTATTGATATTGAATGTAGGAAATATATTAATATTTGAATATATATTATGAATGAAGTCGTAATAATTATGTATATTAAAATGGAATTGATACCGAGAATGTACTCCAAAAATGTATTTTTGTTTTCTTGGTTGATTCACTAGATTTCCTTGATCTAACCTTCTAATTTTTTATATCTATTTGTAATATCATAACTCACTAAAGATATTTTTTCATCAAATGTTATAAGTATTTATTTTGAAAAAATTTTATAAGTACATACCTCATGTATCATTATAATATTATATGTCCATTCTATGAAAGTTCAAATAGCATCACTAACCCTTGTAATATCCAGATCATCAAGTGGAATAGGAAACTCAACACTCGTCTCTTAAGATACTTCAATCCCTAATATTGTGTACTCCATTGGGAGTCATTTACTTTGTATCATATCATCTAGGATATTATCAACCATACCCATTGTAACAAGGAGTTTCATGTGTGTAGATAAATTGAAATCACGTATAAATTTACACTACATAATTTTAGTAAACTAAAGTTATCGAATATTTTTTCATTCATGTTAAGAGAAAGAGAAATGAAAAAATTGATTAAATTGAGTAAGGTATGAAGTTTATTGGAATAAATATCCTCAAATATTGTGTTTTCATTTTTTTTCATGTAATAATATTTTTTCCCACTTATGAGTCTCTTTGATCCACTATCTTATATTGGTCTTCCAATATAGACCGAATAATAATATCTTGTAATGAATCTATTTGTACCTAAAATTCATTCATCATATAATTTGTATCTTATTTTGGTTTTTTCATCTTGAAATATTTTCTAGGTGACACTCCAAAACCTACATCTCTAACACCACCATATTTTCCCGACCACAACAATGCTACTGAAAGTGGGTTTTCTTCAAGTATAACCATTATCGATTCTTATATCTAAACCATATAAAAAATTTAAACATAAATAGATATTTTTATGTAATATGATTATAAATTAAAAATAATTACTATTATTTAATACAAAAATATGTTTCCCATACTAATTCTATGTTTTCATCAACTGGTTTACCGTATTTATTTTAATAGTCCCTCTTCCATAGCTTATGACATGGGTTGTAATTGGCTTTAGATTTTGATTCTTCTATTTTCATATAAACAAATGAACATATGTATTTTCCTATCACATAAAACATTTATTGTTTATTTTAAATATATACTATTTTCTTCTCTACTGAAGCATACCCTATAACTATTTTTTGATAAGTGTACATTGGTTTTGATGTATGTTTTTTATTATCGTCACTCATTTATTTTTTTCATATATTACAAATTTTGAATCAAATTAGATAAAATAAATAATGTAAACTAATATATTATTTACTACAATGCACATTAAATTATTTCTCATTGTATAGACTAATGAAAGCATTATACGTTTTCTTCTTTATAATGTGTGTATATGTAACTAGTGGTTGTGGTTTTACATTCCCCTCAACATCCCTATGATAAAACATGGTAAGAAGTTTTTGGAAGCCTGTATTGGATTTTCCAACAACCATTATGATGTATATCTCATATAAATCATCTAAAATAAATGAACTCTCAAAGGTACAATGAAAATTAAGAAAAAAATTCATTATATAAGTTTTTTGTAAAATTGAGGATGTATATAGTAACATTACCTTAATTTCCTCCCAAAGGGAATCCTTTATTATAGGATAGAGATGGCACCATGAATCTATATCAATAGTAACATTAATTATCATTATGACCCTAACATAACTAATAAAAATGAACTTATTGGGGTCAATAGTTTGGCTGCATTGAATCAATCTGACCTCAAATTTTATACCCTTTCTTCTTGTCATGATAATTGTAGTCAACACAGTGATGCATCATCATTATTTTTTTTAATTAATATGTTTTTGATAACCTAATAATTATATAGTTTTAGCATCAATAATATGTTATTCCCCATGATTGATAACATCATCAAATGGAAAAGTCACTGTCTTGATGATTAGTCAAATATTTAATTTAGATTATGTTTATGTAGAAGATAATATAGAATATAATGAGGAAAATCAGCGTATACTAAAAATATTTTAACTTAATCATTAAACTATCATTAATATAATTAAAGTTTTAAGTTATTTGTCTCCATTAGCAAGATTCCAAATCCCCTATTTTTGGTCCCATCAAATGTACAAGACATTGTTTACATCAGGACCGCCAGGAAATGATTGTGATATCCCAATGAAATGTTCATCCTTTATAAAAATTTTATCTGAACCTATAGTTGTTTTATGTATAAACATGATAATTAACTAATTAGTTTTTACAGGATCTAGTTCAGAAAATAACTACATTCAGTATTTATCCATTATAAAAGGCTCATCATTTTTACCTTCTATACTAAAATTCACCTTCAAGAAACCTATTTCATCAAATTTCACTACACTCATATTGTCAACCCATTTGCAATGGAAAATAAGAACTTAAAATGTTATATAATCTAACTCATATATCTATTAGATGATGTTAGAATATGGTAAATTTACATAAATTGGATTTCCATCCTCAGAACTAGATATGTGCATCTATTCTTCCATAATGTAACTTTGGTATTTTTTAATGTACTATTTTCATCATGCTCTTTTTTGTAGACAATATAACAATTAGTTACAAAACTAGTGTAAGATTTAAAAATTGAATTTAGTCCCCTAGCTAGCCATCAAAGTCAATTGGAAATTAAATTCATATTTTTATATAATTACATACAAATATGATCTTGAAACCATCCTATAAACTATTTATTAAGTGTATTTGATATCCATCTATCATCTTTTGATGGTTTTAAATGTCTAGTAATTTTTTTGTGGTCATCAACGTATAGATAAAAAACTTCACTATTATATAGAATATTAAGGTCATAATGTTAACACTTTGTGATGGTAATTGTAACAACATCTCTTCCAGAAATCCCTTCACCCATAAGGTGTCTATTGTGATGATACTTTGGTAGATTGATGATATCAACATCTTATAAGTAATCTGTAAATAATTCAATAGCTTTTTCAACAATATATCATTCTATAATACAACCTTCCTCTTAACTTTGACTCTTGAAGTTAACTTTCAAAATATTAAGATTCTATTCAATGGGGTATGTAACACCCTATGATTTTGTGAAATAAGTTTTTCCAAAATATTTTAATCTTTTTGATAATTTGTATTTCCTATAACACTAAATATAGATTTTTTTATAAAAAAGCACTAAGTTTGGCAAGCATTAAATGCAATACTATGTTTAGATTTCACTACACACAACACTTATATTATCTTATACTATATGTAACACTATATTTGTCCTATGTTACCCAGAATGTCAAGTTCCTATGATAGCTTGCATTACCTGCAAGACTAAGTTTTACCATACTATAATATACTATTGATATTGTTATTGAAATTTTATTATGGTTACTACCTAGAAATTATAATGTAATTTATAAATACCATTAACTGAATTGTGAAAAAATAATTTAAACATGTATATTAAATTAATAAGTTAGTTTTTTATTAGTTTTAAATTAATGTAAAAACTATTAAAAAATATTATAATTACTTTTCTAAGAAAACTATTTTTCTATGTAAAAACACAATTTTATCTCAATAAATTAATCAAACAACATTTTATGAATGATTTTAATAATTTTTATATATTTTATATTCAATATAATTTTTTGAAACTCATCCTTATATATTTGATAATTAAAAGATAATAATAAATATAATTTTATAAATAAATAAATGTATTTTCAAAATGATTTTTTACCACCTTTTAATGGACTACCTATTTTAAATATAATTTTTCAAATTTTTACAATTTTAATGTTAGAAATTAAAATTAATTTTTAAAATTGGAATATAAAAACTTTCTTTGGGTTAATTTTTTATATTTCTCTAAGAAGTTTCATTTTTTTGATAAATAGTGAAAAATACCTAATTTTAATTAAAAATAGACATTTCTTATAATTTATTTATATAGTTAAATTATTTTATTATTTTGTTTTAACATATATTTAGATAAATTATATATCTATTAATTCATTTTAATTCATTGGAATTAATTTCATACTAAAATTGGATATAAAAACATTTCAAACATTTTAACATTTTCACTTTAAAAACATGTTGTCTCTTCCTGTCTGTGGGATTAATTCTAAATTGATTTATTCTTATTTTGTCTTTAGAATTTGTAAATATGGATTAAATATTTAGAATAATAATAATTTATAATTTATTGTAAGTAAACCTTATTTTTTTTTACCAAAAGTATTTGTGAAATCAATTAAAATTAATTACAGTGATTAAGGTAAAAATGAGTTTACTTGGTGGTTAAACATTAACATAATGGTCTAAATAACCTAGAAACATATGTAAAATCTATTTTCTGGAATTATTTACACCATATCCACCCTTTTTGGAAAAATTTATCATTATTAGATCCACATTATGTAAGGGATGCCTCTCAATACTGTTTAGCTTTTTGTATTTATAATAATGTCACTCCTCCTATACTATAAAAAGGGCACGCACCCCCCCCCCTCGTACTTCTTCAAACCTATAATTCAATTTATATTGGCCAAAAAATATTTAAATATCCTCTCAAATTCTCTCCCTTAATCCTATATTCCTTGATTTGGAAATAAATCCAACCAAAGAAGCCCTTTGTTGAAAACCAAAAGAAGTTACCCAAAGAAGAGGTAACTTCCTTCAACAAGAAATTTTGTTCTATTTCTTTATCCACCCCCTAAATTATTATTATTATTAAAAATTTATATAAAAACCATATTATCCTCACTATACTGATATTTTTTATGATGATTTTATGACCTATACTCACAATCTTCAATCATATTGAATACATAATCATTCTTCGTGTGTACGGTGGACTACCGCCTCACGAATTGATGGATTTCGTTCTTTCATTGCCACATTTCAAGGTCTGTAATAATAATGGAATTAATATTTTAATGTTGTATATATTATTTTAATGATTTATTTATACTAAAATAATTATTAAATAACACATAAATTCATGCTGTTCTTTTTTTGGGAATACGATGACATCATTTTTGGATGTGTGGACTACCTCCACCTCAGAGTGATATGATTCATTCATGCTTTACATGGAATGTATTACATATGAGTTTAATAAAAATATTAGTTAAATTTAAATATTAATTATAATTTAATAATAATATTTGTATCATTTACTTTTCTTCTTTTTTCAAAAGGTTAATAAAATGGAAACAACATTCATGCGTACGTATGGCTTGCCGTCTCCATGAATAGTGTATTTCATTTCCAATTTCAATATTTTATAGATTATTATAAATAAATATATTATCAATATATGATATATTTATATCATGTTTTAAATTCTGGAAATAAGTAAATCAAGATCTAATTAAGTGGATCAGTAACAACAAGTCAAAACATGTATGAAAAACAACGCGGTTATTACACAAAACAAAAATTTAAAAAGTAATTGTTAATAAACGGGTAATATAGAGTCATAATTAAATAATAAATGGTATTATATACATGAATATGGTCATTTTATATATGTATAATAAAGTAATATATCTTATACTATAGTTTTGGACAAGTATGACTAGAGCCAATACAAAAGGTAAGGGTTTTCTTTTCTTGCTTTTATTTCTATGAGATATGTGGAATATTCACCAGTTATTCTTGTTTTTTTCTCAATATACTGACCTTTGAAATGATATATAATCAATTTATTTTATTTTATTATATTTAAATTTTCAATTTAATTTATTTTTTCTTGGATCTCATGATTTAAAAGTTACCCAAGTAGTAATGGGATTTCTAGTCACACATTTATTTCTGCGAGACTTATGTAATATTCAATAGTTGTTTATTTTTTATGGTGTGTATAATACTTGTGAATGTTTTTTATGATTTTTATCCTTATATTTATGTGTATTTTTATATCCATTTTATTATATATATTCATTGACTTTAAGGTTGAAAAGTTACCCAATCGGTAAGGTAATTTTCTATCAATTTTCCTTCCTTGAGACACATGTTATGTTATGAATCTACATTATTTTATGAGGTGAATATACTGAACATTTAAATTTTATTTCAGGAATCAAATTATTGTCATGGTTTTTTAACCATTATGTAATTTTACTCCCTCATGGTGATTATGATTCAAAATTACTAAAGTGGTAAGAGTCTATGATATAATCTCATCGTCCATCGGGATTGACTTCATTTCTTCATCCATTGATGTAATATTATGACCCATATCTCAAGAACTATCATGAAGTTTCTTCACATCTAGTTATTCTTGATATATTCATTTAATGGTACCATTTTTCCAATATTTTTAATTTAAGATAATTATTAAAATGTTTTTAAGAAAATCTTACTTCGTTTCTCTCTTCATCAAGAAATCTATTTACTTCCAACACCATATTTTTAAAAAATGTTTTCAAAAAGGTTTTTAAATGATATTTTAATATTATTTTCAAAAAAAATATTTCTATTATTTTCAAACTTTCTATTATATGCTTTCAAAGATACTTTCGATGAAATATTTTTCCAAATGTTTCCAAGCTTCATTTATAATTTTTCAAAGATATTTTCAAAAAAAAAAAAATTCCTCAATAATTTTTCAAATTATTTTTTAAATAAAAGATCTTTAAAAAAATTCAAGATTTCATTATAATTTTTCAAAGATATTTTAAAAGAAAATTTTCTTAAAATGTTTTCAAGTTTCCTTTATAATTTTTCAACAATATTTTTAAAAAATAGGTTTTCAAAAAAAATCAATATTAATTTATAATTTTTCAATGAAATTTTCAAAGAGAAGTTTTTCAACATGTTTTCAAGCATCCTTTATAAGTATTCAAAGATATTTTCCAGGAAAAAAAATTTTAAAATGTTTTATGATTTTAAAACTGTTTTTCAAAACATAAAGGATATTTTGCTCAATAAATGTTTTCAATTATTTTTAAATCTTACCTAATATGTTTTCAAAGTGGTTTTTAAATAAAAGGATTTTGAAAATGTGTTATTCCTTAAAAATGAATTTTAATGAAGTATTTTTCTATTTAATTAACGATCCAAGTGATCATTCAAAATCCTTCTCCATAAAAGATGAAATCCTTTGATACAGTTTGTTATTTACTGAGGATATTATTCGAGGACACCATTCTTATTATTTATTTCAATGGTTTATCATAATGATGAAAAAATATGATGAAACATTTTTATATTCCATGGGTTATACCATGATATAATTCTTATAAAACCTACTTTTTTCATGGGTTATTCTATGATGAAATGGTTATAAAATCTTTCTCTTTTTAATCAGTTTTGATATGTTGAAATGTTTATGATACTCATTTCACTTCATGGGTTATGATATTATGTTTGTGAAAACAATCCTTTTTATGGGTAATGATACGATGAATTATGTATTATCTTGTGGAACATGTATATATTATTTCTTTATATGAAGGGTGGGACATATATCTACCTCCAATGCATTGGGTAAATATTTATATCAAATAAGATAGAAATATATATAATGGGGTGTGAGCTCGATTCAGTAAAGGACTATGTCTACTATGATGGTCTTGGAATGAACCTCAACTACTATGATGGTTTTATGAGGGAACCTATTCCACTAATATGTACTCGGAATTAATCCTTGGATACTGTGGGAATCATTTTATTTTCTTATGTGTCTTCTACAATTCCATGTCTTATTCCAATGTAATGATTTCATGGATTATACTTCTTATTTCATTATTATTCATGTCATATGAACTGGAAATATTTATTCTGTGATTCATGTTTATAATATTTGATATATAAGGTATGATTATCCAATTTTATTCTGATATTCTCATACCCTTGTACTTAAGAAATTATTATGTATCTTACTAGTTTACCCTTACTGAGAATTCGAGCTCACCCTTTCTTATGTTTCCTTTCCACAGGTTATAAACAAATGTTTTAAGTAGAGTATTCTTATAAAGAATACTAAAGTATATGATCTTTATAGGAGATTTTGATGATATTTCACCAAATTAAAATAAAGTGTTCCACATTCCAAGAGACATTAAACTGTTATAGTCCTTATGCATTTAATTTTGTAATGGGATGAATATTCACTTATAACAATCTAATATCCATGTATGTTAAGTTTCAATCACTATAGTTGGTATTAAAAGAATTTTTTAATCAACATTTTGAAACTACGATGAGAAAACTTTAGTTATATCCATTGGGATATTTATATGGATGTTTTTTTTATTTCTCTAAGGATAAGTCTAAGGATGATTAAAAATTTAAGAAAATATCCTATAATTTATGTAAAGGATTGAGAGAGTAGTTTCCAAGAAATTAGATCCCTATATAAATAAAACAAGTTGATGTCTTAGAGAAAAATGAAGATTTTTTCACTATATATAAGAAAGACACAAAAAAAATTAACACCAAATGAAAAAATAAATAGAGGTTTAGTTTACTAAATAGATAGGAATATTAGTCACTCAATGGTATTATAAATAGATAATTTTTTTATGTTTGTAAAGTATATCCATTTTTAATTTAAATTTCTTAGGGGGTAATATCATGGTGAAAATAAATTGGAATGTAAGAGTAATGGTTTTTCTACTGATGATGAAGAAACCAAGTATGGCAAGAAAAAGGTATGTGTTGTTCAAATAGTGTTGTTTATATGCATGGTTAAATTGATTTTGATGAATGTTAACACATTATTTAAATTTCATAATCTCTGAAGTGGTATTATAGAATAAGGTGATAAATTCATGATATTGGTTTGAGAAATAAGTGGGTTGATTAAAGTAAACATGTATTGGAATTAAATAATTTTTTTATATGAATAATGAAGTATATGTTCATTAAAGAGTTGAAAAAATATGTTAAATGGATCAAATGAAATTGAAGTGTGATTTAACATAATGGTGATATTGTGATCAACGAAAGTTAACACTTCATTTGATTCTCATGTTGATAAAATTGTGTTTAGCTTGGATAAAGAAAAGATTTATGTGGAAAATGTAAATTGGATTGTATTGACCACCTCAAAAATGATGAAGGATATGTTAAAAAAGTGGTCTATGGTATCATGGATGGAGTATATGAAATTTTTGGATTTAAGGAATATATCCAATAATGTTAGGAATGATAAATAATGCTTGTTTTAAATAAGTATATATGGTAATTCAAATTGTTACCATCTTTCAATATAATACATGATGAAGGTATTCACATGATTGATATGTGAAAACCCATAGATACTTTATGATATATAGCAGATCAGTTTTAAGTTTATTTTTAAATATTTAGTGACCATATTTATAATTTTTTGGATTTTTATATTTCTTAAAGGTTAAAAGGTTAACCATTTATGGAATGGTTAAAGTTGAACATTGATTGAGGTTTTATAGACTAAGGTATTATCTCTCCATACAAGTATTTTTTATATTGGATAACCTATAATAAACATTATTTGTGATGTTAACTATAAGTAGATAAACTGAATTATCATTCACATAATCTATTAGTGCTTCAAGAATAAAAAACTCACCTTTATTTCTTAGAGTAAGTGATGAAGTGGAAATTGAAAAAGGCACAACCAAAGGGTGATATTATGCATATAAAAAGGAATGAAATCAAGTAAGTATAATCCCTTATGTTATTATATTTTAAAATAATTCCTCAACTCTAGGAAAATCATATTGAAACATATTTATTATAAAGCATTTGTTTCTATTGAAGTGGTGGTATTACAAGTCATCACTGATTTATGGTTTTGAGGCCCTTAACTTTCCATTTATCATTCACATTCTTATTATAATCTATCTTTATCACTCTCTATAATTATTTAATCTTTTCTTCTAAGTATAATATTTACTTCCCACCTATGTTCTTATATATGAAAATTAATTATGAGTTACTTTGGGTAACTTTTATGGTTCTATCTTTATGTTTTTAATGTAAGTTTTAGTATTCTTTTTTGTGTTGTGTGTTTTTATAAAATGAATATTCAAGTATTAATCCTTTAATATACTAGATGAAGTTTGAGGGTGAAATTAATTTTAAGGGGGGTAAAATATAATACCCTTGTACTTTTTTTTAAATATATTTTTTTAATTAATTTAATCTTTTCAATATTCTTCATTTCATGCATCATTGAATATAGCTTTTTTTATATAAAAGCTCTAAGTTTGGCTTGTGTAACATGCAAAACCCAGTTAATCTATCACTACGTACAACCCTAATATTTTCTTGTTCTATATGAAACACTATGTTTGGATTATGTTACACACAATTTCTTGTTCCTTTGATAGCTTGCGTTACACGCAAGGCCGAATTTTATCGAACTACAATATACTATTAATATTTTCAGTAAAACATTATTACAGTTACCACCAAGCCATTAGAATAGAAGTTACCAATAAGATTAACTAAATTGTGAAAATATTATTGACAAATGTATATAAAATGAATCATTTCGTTATAAATTAGTTATAAATGAAAGTAGTACCCTTTTTTAATATAAATAAAATCCTTTTTTAAGAAAACTATTTTTCTATTTAAAAACATAATTTAATCCAAATAAATTAAAAAATCACTTTTGATGAATGTTTTTAATAAAATTTATATATTAAATATTCAATAAAAAATATACTCATACAATTGATTTTATTGGTATAAGATAAGAATAAATCAAATTTTATGAATAAAAAAGATGTATTTTTCTAAAAGTCAATTTTACTACCATTAAATGGTGCACCTACATTAAATTAATTTTTTGACACTTTTATAATATTTATTTATAAAATTAAAATTCATTTTTAAATTATAAAAAAAATTATGCTAGGTTAATTTTTTGTATTTTTCTGAGAAGATTCATTTTTTGAGGAATAATGAAAAATAATAAATTTTAATTGAAATTTAACTTTTCTTATAATTTATTTTTATAAATAAATTAAATTTTAAATTTCTTTTAATTTTATTTAGATAAATTATAAATATATTAATATGATTGAGGTCATTTTAATAAATTTCACATTGAAATTGGATATAAAAATATTTTATACTTTTGAACTTTTTTACTTTAAAAACCCATTATATCATCCCGTCTGTGAGATTAATTTAAAATTTATTTCTACCTCTTCTATATTTATAATTTCTAAAAATGTATTAAATATTTTTAATAATTATAATTTATATTTTTTTTTATGTTAGATATATTTTTTAGAAAAAATATTACTGAAAATAAATAAAATTAATTACAGTGATTATGGTAGAAATGAGTTTACTTAGTGGTTAAATTTTAACATATGGGAAACAATAACCTAGACACATTTACAAAAGTTATTTTTTGAAAAAATTCATTCATATCATCCCTTTTCGAAAAATGGACCATTATTGGAAGCATATGATGTAAGGAAGACCTCTTAATAGTGTTTGCCATTTTGAATTTACAAGAATGTCACTCCTCTTTCACTATAAAAAGGGAACTCACCCCCCCCCCCCCCACCCACTTATTAACACATATAAGTTCATTTGGATCATAAAATTTTTTCCAAATATCCTAAAATATTCCCATATTTTACCATGGAGTCCTCACTTTGGTCATAAAGTCAACCAAGGAATCTCTTTGCTGCAAAACAAAATGAGTTACCCAAAGAAGACGTAATATCCTTCAACAGAAACTTTTGTTTTATCTCTTTCTCCACCCCTACTTATACTTATTCAATGATTATATAATATAATTAGTATAATATATATATATATATATGTATGTTTTTATTATAATGTTATGACCTTCACTCACACACACTTCCATAAAATCAGATATTCATTCATCATTCATGTGTACGGAGGACTACTGCATCGCGATCCGATGTCATTCATTCTTCTATTACCACATTTAAAATTGGTAATAATTATGGAATTGATATTTTTATATGATATTTTTAATATTTATGATATATTTATAATTTTATATTATTATATAAAACATACCTATTTTCTTTCCATTATGTGGGATTATGATAACCTAGTTTATGGATGTGTGGACTACTGCCTCCTCAATATAATGTGATTCATTCATGATTTACATAAAATGTATTAAGGGTGGTTTTAATAAAAAATTGTGTTATATATGAAATAATAATTCAATACTAATTATAATATATGTATCATTTAATTTTCTTCTTTATTTTAATATGATAAGAAAATAGAAACAGTGTGCATGCGTACGTACGGTCTACCATCTGTATGAATGGAGTATTTCATTTAATATTTATATATTTTATATATTATTATAAATACACATATTATAAATATATATTATATTTATATAATTTTCTAAATTATTTAAATAATTAAATCATGATCTAATTAATAGGATCAGGAATAACATTTCAAAACAAGTACGAAAAACAAAGCGGTTATTACCCAAAACAAAACATAAACATAGAATTGTTAGTAAATGGGTGATAAAAAGTCATAATTAAATAATATTTTGTATTATATATATTAATTTGTTTCTATTACAGATTTATAATAATTTTATATTTATTATACATGTGTTTTCAACTAGTACGATAAGAGTTAAGACTTAAGGTAAGAGTTTTGTCCTCTCACTTTTATTTCTTTTAGATATATTCTATATTCAGAAATTATTCTTGTCATGTGGACTATAAACTACCCAAATAAATGTTATAACATTAATTTACATTAATTAAATATATATAAAGTTTCAACTGATCTTATTCTTTCTTGTGTCTTGTGATTTAGAAGTCACTCAAGTGGTAAGGGAATTTCTAGTCTCAATTTATTTCAGTGATATTTATGCCATATTCAACACTCACTTATTTTTTTGGTGTATATACTACCCATTAATGTATTATATGATTATTATAAATAAATTTATGCTTATTTACAACCAATTTTATTGTATCTCTTTCATGAGGTTTATAGTTCAATAGTTATCAAATCGGTAAGTTAATTTGTCTCAATTTTCTTTTTTTGAGACACATGTTGTGTTATAAACCTATATTCTTTTACAAGGTTTATACACTACCATTTGAAATTTTATATACAAAATCCAATTATATTAATTATATTTAAATCTTAATTTATTTTTATTCTATCTTTGGTATTATGATTCAATGATATCAAAGTGGTAAAAGTCTATTTCTATAATCTCTTTTTTTATCTATATTGTTTACCATTATACATCCATTGATGAAATATTATGTTTCATCTCTCAATATATCATATTAATTTTCTTATCCTTGTTTATTCATGATAGCTACATGTTAAGGTACCATTTCTCTAACATTTGGTACATAATATAATTAATAAAATGTTATTTATAAAATCTGTCATCATTTATCTTATCGGTAAAAATTTATTTTCTTACATAACCATCCTTTCTAAAAATATGTTAAAAAATGTTTTTAAATTATAATTAAATATTATTTTAAAATAAAAATGATTTAAATAATTTTTTAAGATTCTTTTTTATATTTTTAAATATATTTTCTATGAAAATGATTTCAATATGTTTTCAATATTTCATTATAAATTTAAAAGATATTTTCAAAGAAAAGGTTTTCGAATTATTTTTAAGATTCCTTTATAAGTTTTTCGATATATTTTGAAATAAATTAAATCTTACTTCATAATGTTTCAAATATATTTTCAAGTAAAATGATTTCAAAATATTTTCAAGCATCATTCATAATTTTTTAAATATATTTTCAGAGAAAATAAAGCTTCTTTTGATTGTTATTAAAGATATTTTCAAAGAAATTGGTTTTAAAATTTTTTTATGATTTAAAAAGTGTTTTTAATAGTGGAAAATATATATTCATCAAGAAATTTTTTAAGTAAACTTTATTTCATAATTAATAAGTTTTCATAGTTGTTCACAAGGAAAAGGATTTTGAGAATTTTTTATGACTTAAAAATGAATTTTAAATAAAGGATATTTTCCATTAGAAATGATCTAATTATAATTCAAATTCATTCTCCATATAATATGAAATAACTTGATATAGATTATTATTTACATGCTATATGATCTAATGAGACCATTATTATTTTTTCTTAATATGGTTTAATATTAAGATGATAGGTTGTTTTTAAAACTCATTTCTCTACCATGGGTTATACCATGATATAATAATCATGAAATCCACTTACATTAAGGGGTTATTATATGATGAAATGATTATGAAACTTGTATATTTTCCATAGGTTGTGATATGATGAACTTTATAGGATAACCATTTAATTTCATGGGTTATGATATAATTTTTATTAAAACCATATTTTTTATGGGTCATGAGATGGTAAATGTTTTATTATATTGTAGAACACATATTTAATATTTCATTATTTGATGGTTGGGATCTATATCTCCCTTAAATTAATTGGGTGAAGATTTAAATATCTTTAGATAGAAATGTAAAGAATGAGAATTGAAGTTGGATTAGTAAAGGAAATTTTCCACTAAGATGGTCTTGGGAGTAAACCATGAATACTAAGATGGTTTAGGGAGTGAACCCATTCCACTATGATGTCCTTGGAAGTAATAATTTTACACTGTGGAAATGATTTTATATTTTTATATGAGTATGATGATTTGATGTTTTATAAATATTATATTATTTAATTTTTTAAGATCTTGATTTTATTATGATTAATGTCTCGTAAACTACCAATACTTATTCCATGATTCATGTTTATAATATTTGATATACAGGGTATGATTATCAAATTTTATTCTCATGTTCTCGTACCCTTATGCTTATTTTATTTTTATATATATTCCTTGTTTTCCCATACTAATAATTAGATCTCACTCTTTCTTATGTTTCCTTTCCCCTTGTTATAATGAAAGATTTTATGTGCGGTATGCTTATAAATATTAGTAAAGGGGGATATCTTTATGGGAGATGTTGATGATCTTCCACCAAATTAAGAGAAAGTGTTCCAAGTTTCTAATGACAGTAAACTATTATGTACCTAGGTATTTTAATGTTTTAATGTGCTAAATATTTATCTAAAATTATGTAATATCCACATTTGTTAAGACTAGGTCTCTATAGTTGGTATCAATGGAAAGGTTTATTAAACCTATGGAAATTAGTATGAGGAAAATTTAGTGAGATCCCAAGGGATATTTATATGGATATATCTATGTTTTTATCTAAGGATAATTTTAGAGATGATTAAAATATTAAGAAAATGTCTTGGAATTTTTCTAAAGGACTAAGAGAGTAGTTTTTATGAAATTACATCACTGTCTAGATACTACATATGTGTGTCTTTGAATAACATGAATATATTTTGATTGTGAGAAAATAAGGACACAAAGAAAGTAAAAACAAATAGAAAATGAAAAAAAGTTTTTTTCAATGGAATGGATGGGAATATTAGTCTCCCATAGGTATTATCAATTGTTTAATGATTTAGGTGTGGAATGTATTAAAATTATGAAAAATAATGTCTCTGGGAGAAATTTCTTGAAGAAAATTATCAATGTTGTTGGAGTAATAGTTTTGTTAGTGATGATGAGGAACCAAAGAATGATTAATGAAAGGTATATGTTGTTATAATAATATTTTTTATAAGCATGATTAAATTAATTTTGATTAATATTAACATAAGATTCATATTTAATATTTTGAGAAGTGATATTAAACAATAAGATGATAAATCCTAAAAAATGGTTTGATAAATAAGTGGGATGACTGAAGTAACCATGTATTGGAATTCATGAATTATGTTATATAATTCATGAATTATATATTCATTAAGGATTGAAAAAAATATATTGAATATTGTTGACGACCTAGAAAAGTGATTTAATAGAATTTTGATATTGTGATAAAAGGAATGTTGACCCTAATCAGTTTAAAATGTTGATAAATTTTTGTTTATCTTAGATAAATATATAGTCGATTTGAATAAATAAAATTTGATAATATCAATGAATTAAAAAATAATAATGTATTTTTTTTTAAAAAAATTATGTTATCATAGATAGAGTTTTCTACATTTTTTGATATTAGGAATATATTAAATAATATTTGGAATAACAAATAATACATGTTTTCAATAAGGATTTTCGGTAATTCAGGTTATTATAATGTTTCAAGAGAATTCATGTTGAAGGAATTCACATGTTTGGTAAGTTAAAACCAAGTGATAATTTATAGTATATCAGGGATTAATGTTAAGTTAATTAGGAAAAATTTAGTGACCTTATTTCTAATGTTTTAGATTTTCAACTTTTAGAAGGGTTACAAGGTTGACCATTTATGGAATGTTATAAGTTGAACATCTAATGAGGTTTTGGAGATTAAGGTTTTATCTCACCATATGAGGATTTATGTATATTAGATAACATGTGCGAACCATTTTCTATGATGTTAACAAAATATATATGGAATGAATTATCATTATCATGATTTGTTAGTTATTTGAGAATGAAAAATTCACCTTCATTTATTTTAGTGAATGATGAAGTTTAAATCAAGCAAGGCAGAACAAAAGGGTGAGATTGTTCATACAAAAAGAAATGAAATCAAATAAGAATATTTCCTTATGTTTTTAGATAGTAAAATATTTCCTCAACTCTAGGAAAAGGGTATTGAAAAATATTTATCTTAATATATTCATTTCTATTGAACCTAAGGTTATATAAATCATCATATATTTTGGGTTTTGATGCCCTTAACATTCCATTTATCATTCATTTTCTTGTTAAATTTGATCTTTATCACTCACAATAATTACTTCTATTATTCATCCATGTCAAATATTCATTTCCAACGTATCTTTTCCTACGTGGAAACTTAGTTATGAGTTTCTTTGGGTAACCATTATGGTTACCACTTTCCCTTTTTAAAGTATGTTTTAGTATTCATTTTTTGATAGGGGTTTCTATTGAAGGGATTTAAAATTATTAAACCATTGAAAACCAAGATAAATTTAGATGGATATATTCATTTTAAGGGGGGTAGAATGTAACACCCTAATATTTTGGGCAATCATTTTTTTAATCAATTTAATCTTTTCGATATTCTCTATTTCACACAACACTGAATATAGATTTTGTTATATGAAAGAACTATGTTTTTCTTGTGATATATACAACACCAGATTAATATTTCAATATAAAAATACTTAGATTAATAAGTGATACAGATAAAACTATGGTTGGATTTTGTTACAACAAATATCAAGTTTCTTCAATAGCTTGTTCTACGCATAATATTGAGTTTTACCATACTATAATATACAATTAATATTTTTATTAAAATATTATTATAGTAACCACCTACCCATTGTTATGGTAGTTATGAATAAGATTAACTAAATTGTAAAAATATTATTTACACATATATATAAAATGAATCATTTGTTTACCAATTATTATTAAATGAAAGGAAGAACTAATTTAAAATAATGAAATTCATTTTCTAAGAAACAAAATTTTATATGTATAAACACAATTTTATCACAAGAAATTAAATAACCCACTTTGGATGACTTTTTTAATAAAATAGAAATATTATATAATCAAATGAATTTCAATACACTCATCCAAAATATTCTGTTGGTATAAGATAATAATGAATCCAATATTATGAATAAAAAATGTATATTTTTCTCAAAGGTAATTTTACCACCTATTAATGGTGAACCTATTTTAAAAATAATTTTTGAAACTTTTATAATTTTTAAAATAATATCAAAAATTAATTTGGGTGAATTTTTCTAATTTATCTCAAGAGTTTCTTTTTTTAATGAATAATGAAAAATACTTAATTTTAATTGAAAACATTTCTTTTCAAATTTAAATATATATATATATATATATTATTTGATTTTAAATTATATTTAGATAAATTATAAAAATATTAATCATATTTTTTCATTATAATAAATTTCACCTTAATTTTAGCTATAAACAATTTAAAACTTTGGAACATTTTCACTTTAAAAACTTATTGTCTTATCTCATCCGTGAGATTAATTTTAAATTAATTTATGAATATTATGTGTTCATAATATAAAAAAATAGATTTCATGTCTATAATAATCTTAATTTAAAATTTATATTAAGTTAAACTTATTTTTTTACCAAAAAAATTGTGAAAGTTATTATAATTAATTACACTGATTATGGTAAAAAATGAGTTTACTTAGTGGTTCAACTATAACTTAAGGGTCAAAATAACCTAGAAACATGTCAAAAATACATTGTATTGACATATATAGACCATATATTACCTTGGATAAAAAATTAACATAATTTAGGCACATTATTTATGTGATACCTCTCAATAGTGTTTAACTTTTTCTATTTACAAAAATGTCGGTCCTCCTACACTATAAAATGGACACCACCCACCCCACTACTTCACACATATCCATCCATTTGGATCCATCCAAAAATATCTAAATATACATAAAATTCACTAAATTCATCATATAGACCTTAATTTTGGAATAAATTCAACCAAGGAACCCCTTTGGTGAAAAGAAAACGAGTTATTCAATGAAGAGATAATATCCTTCAACAAGCACTTTAGTTTTATTTATTTATCTACCCCACAATTATTATTATTATATGATTATATAATAAAATAAATATACTCAATATAATGATATGTATTTATTATAATGGTACTACCTACACTCACACACACTTCCATAAAATTTGATATGCAATCATCGTTTGTGTGTACGGCGGACTACTGCCTCACGAATTGATATCAATTGTTCTTCCATTTCCACATTTCAAGGTTGTGAATAATTATGTAATTATTGATTTTATATTATATATGTGATATTAATGATGTATTTATACTTATGGAATATTTATATATCACATACCTTCATTCCTTCCATTTTTTGGGAATACGATAACATTGTTTGTGGATATGCGGCCTACCACCTCCTCAAATCAATGTGATCCGTTCACGCTATATTTGGTATGAATTAAGGATTGGTTCAGTAAAAATATGTGTTATATATTAAATAATAACTCTTATGTAACTATAATATATATATAATTTACTTTTATTGTAACACCACGATCTTCCACAGTACGCTTGTCTTTGAATAATACAGTAGCGTGTGTTGTACGCAACTTCGAGTTCTAACACACACCATAACCAATCAAACTAGTCGTCATTAATATAAATACCCTCTTTTTGAAATTTTATAAATTATATCTTTCAAAATGGACTTCATTTTTGGATTTTTAATATCAAAATTATCCTAGGATTAATTTTTGGTATTTTTCTGAGAACATCCAATTTTTGATGAATAGTGAAAAGTACAAATCTTCAATTAAAATCAAATTATTTAATCCAAATAATTTATAGGGATAAATTATACTATTGAGTGGTTTTAAAATATAGTTAGAATATATTTTCACCATTTAATCCAATTTTGGTTATTGGACATAATTTCACATTTAAACTAGACATAAACAAGTTTCAATCTTTTGATAGTTATTATTTCTTAAAAAACACACTTTTTGTTTTGACAATGGTAATTAACTTTAAATTAATTTCGGCCACTTATATGTTTTGAATTTAGAAAAATGGAATTCATATTTAGAATTATGAGGTATAAATTTTTTAAATAGTTAACTTTTATTTTTATAATTTTTGAATAATTACTTCGGTAAATATTTTATTTACCTTAGTTAAAAGGTAAATCCGATAAATATGGGTAAAAACAATAATATTATAATTATATTAAATTATATTAAAACGTGTCCTAAACCTATTTTATTATAAATTTCCAACCATGGGAATCTTTGGGTCGATTTTGGGACCCCATGAAGCCACTTGTAAGTGATAATGACACTTTATATTAATTAAGTTAAAGTAAATACAAAAATGACATAAGCATATATCTTTTAGCAAAACAATTTTTACATAGGATTACATATGCTATATTTTTGACTAAAAATATTAATTATAAAGATAAAAAATATTTCCTATATAATTATATTTTATTTATAATTTTTATACATTGAATAATTGAATTTATTTATGACACAATAATGATGCAATATTTTCCTTATTAAAGAAAGGATCAAATAATTGGTATTATAAATGTAAAAATAAATATAATTTGATAGTTTTGATGACATCCAAGAATTTTATTGGTTAATATGGCATGTTAGTATTGCTTAAATGAATTTGGTTCTAATTAATAATGTTATTAAGACTTTAATAAAAATAAATTATTAAATAGTGTCAAAATTGACATAAAGGAGTTTTTAAAACAAATATTATATTTTTAATTGATATAAATTTCCAAAAAAAATATAAGGTTTGGTAAAAGGACTTATATAATGATATTTATTCCATTAATGAACCACTTGGGGTTCTCTTGGCAGTTTATAGTATGTTTATTAACCAAATAATATAAAAATACAAAAAGACATGGTAAATGTCAAACTAATTAACCAAGAGTTAAAACTAAAAGATAATGTTAATAAAGTGACCCAAACCTGTGTAAAACGTATTGGTTGAGTGTTTTTCGACCTATACCAACATTATCCTTTAAATAATCCCTTTTGGAGCCATTATAAAATGAATATTAATTTGTTATAAAATAATATTTCTAGTTTTTTCTAAGGTGCCCCTCACCCCTCTTATAAAAGGGCAGTCTCCCTTCTCACTAATTCACCCCTTCAAAGCATTTTTTCTCAGCCAACCTCTGCCCAAATATCCTCCCAACTTCCCTCACTTCAACCTAGAGGCATTATTATGATTATAAATCCAACCTAAGGATCCCTTTTGATCAAATCAAAAGGAAGAACTCTACGAAGAGGTAATGATTTCACCATCCTCTTTCAAGTTCCTTTCTTCTTCCACTTCTTCTTTCTTTGTTATTTCCATTATAAAATAATAACTCTAGTATATTATATATACTATGATTTATTATAAATATGGTAAAACCATATTCAGTATTCTATCCATCTTTTTAATGACATTTCACCACACGTGCGTACGTATGGCTTACCGTCTCCACGTCGTGGTGTAATTGTTATTCAAAACATTATTATTTGGATGGGTATGATAATGATGTTTAATTGAATTAAATAGTAAATATGACATTATAATGATTCTTTATATATGATATACTATATAATTATATATTATTTTAATATCAAAACAGTGATATCGTCTCCCGTGCGTACGTACGAATTACCGTCTCCACGAACGTGATGAGACTCATTCTCCATCATATCAATTCAAGAATAATTTTAATTTGATTATTAAAATTAATTTTTAAGGACATGATATCATTCTAGATATGAATAATATAAAACCTATCCATAACAAACATAGCTTATGTAATAAAACATATAAAAGAAAACGAGTAAGTTAATACCCGAAATGATGATAATACTAAGATATTATTAACAAAGAAATGTTAAAAGATCATATATGATATCATATTAATTTATATGATTCTTGTATAATTTAAAAACAATTATTTCACCATTATACATGAGTTTAACTTATCCTCAACCAAGGAAAAGTACAAGGTAAGGGGTTTTCATCTCACTCCTTATTCACGTGTGATTCATGCCATATTGCCATTATTACCTTTTGTGTGGTCTATGTACTGCCAATAATTGATTTATTTGTGTAATAAACTTTAATTTATGTGTATTTACATATTAATTGTATGATACTTCTTTCATGGGGTGTATTTTCAATAAGTTACTATATTGGTAAGGGTTGTTTTCACAATCTCATTATTATACAAGGTTGTTTTTACGTAAGTATCTACTGGGACATATTTATTATCCAAGTCTATATTTCATAAAAGAGTTTTCAAATGGATTATTTTTAAGGGACTTTTTACAAAAACATCATTTTAAAATTTTTAAATATTTATTCTTCTAAATCGTTCTCATTAATGTCCATGTTTTTAAAATGGTTTTTAAGGATTTATTTATATGGACATGAATGTTTTAAAAATGTTAATTTCTTTCAAATGTTTCAAAGTGGTATGGGACACTTTGATTCAAAAATTCCTTTAAATTTTTTGGTTTATAAATTGTGTAACTTTAAAATGTTTTCATGAAAAAGGTATATTTCTCTCAAAGAGTTTTACAAATCATTTTCATCTATATCAACATCCTTTGATGGATTTTAAACTTGTTTGAAGTTGATTTATTATGATACAAATCTTCCATATTATATTGAAGGTTTGTGATATGTTTTAATATCGATGTGTTATTTTTATACCATTCACAGTTTATGGTTAAAGTATTGACATTTCGTATGCTAGTTTTAATATGAATGTTTATGTTGTGTTTCAACCTTTTCGTATGAGGAATGTATTGGATTTAGTATGTGATGGGCGGAGCCTGATATAGATCCTAGATGCATCAATTGGTCTCATGAGACAACTAGAAGTGGAATTGGATGAGGCCTTTCCCAATTTTGATATATGTTTTTGGCCGAGGCCGTAATCATTTTTAGACGTCTTAACCGAGGCCTTGAAAAAAATGTTTCAGAATGTCCGGCATTATACATTCCCTCATTATGAAAATAATATTGATGTTTCATGTGGTCATTAGACTAGTACAATACCCATGATTATGTTTTATTATGTCATTATTTACTCAGCTCATATTCCTTCCATAAAAGTATTCATGTTTATTATTGGTAAAGTCATGTGGTTTCAATTATTCACCATGCTTAATATTTATGTCATTTTCTGCTGTATTGCTTACCCTTACTGAGCATTTGAGCTCACCCCTTTCTATGTTTTATTTTTCCCAGGATTACAAGAAGTGTATTATGATTGATATGAACGGTTAAGCTAAAGGGAATAATGGTGTTCTCAAATAACAACGTATGATGTGTTTTATGTTTGTAATTATAATTTAATGTTAATGTATGTAATCTATTTTGCAAGACTGCTAAACTGATCAGTCCTTCAAGACTTTATTCCTGGTAATCATGCCAATGTATTCCAATAATTCACTGACTCTGGGTAACTAGGGTCAGGGCATTACATTTATTCATTCCTTCAATATAATATGAAAATGGAAACAGTGTTCATACGTACGTATGGCCTACTGTCTTAATGAACAGTGCATTTCCTTTTCCTATTTCTCTATATTATATATTTTTAAAAATTCATATATGATAAATATATATTATATTAATATCATTTTTTCATTCTATAAATAAATAAATCATCATCAAAGTAAGAGTATCAATAATAAAAAGTCAAAACATATACGAAAAACAAAGCAGTTTTTTACCGAAACATAACTATAACATAGAATTGTTCATAAACAGGTAATATAAAGTCCCAATTAAATACTATATGGTATTATATATATAAATATGGTTATTTTATATATTTATAATATAATTGTATTTATTATATAGTATTTTTGAACAAGTATGATGATATTCAAAACTTAATGTAAGGGTTTTATCATCTCACTTTTAATTCTATGATATATATGTTATATTCACCACTTATTATTGTTATGTGGTTTATATAATTACATATGCCATGTTATATCATTAATTATATTTATTTCATTATATTTGAGGTTTTTATTGATTTTATTCTTTAATGGGTCTCACAATTCAAAATTTAGTCATATAAAAAAGGGGGATTTATAGTCTAACTTTTTTATCTACAAGACTTACTCCATATTCACCACTCATTTATATTTTGTGGTGTACATACCAAACATGAATTATTTATATTATTATTACCATTAATTTTCTTTTTATTTACATATAAATTTTATGATCTCTCTTCCATGGGGTTTAGGGTTCAAAAGTTACCAAATCAATAAGATAATTATGCCCCAATTTGCCTTCTTTGAGACACATGTTATGTTATAAACCTACATTATTTTACAAGGAGTATATACTATCACTTTAAAAGGAGTATATACTATAATTTTACATGTTATATAATGAATATAATTATTTTAGGTATATATTAATCATCATGTAATTTTATTCTCTAATAGGTATTATAAATCAAAGGTACCAAAGTGGTACGATTTTATTTCCACAATCTCGTCATTTATCAGAATTATTTATGATTATTCATACTTTGATGAAATATTATAATCTATATATCAAGAAATATCATTACTATTAATATCCCCTATCTATTCATGATAACATTATTTAATGGAAAAAAATTCAATATTTTGTACATATAATTAAGAAAAAAATTAATTACATTTGACTGCTTTTCTATCCTCAGTCAAAAATCTGTTTTCTGCCAAAACCATGTTTTCTAGAAATGATTCAAAAATTGTTTTTAAAAGATATTTTAATATTATTTTAAAATAAAACGTAATTAAATTATTTTAAAATGTTTCTTTATAACATTTCAAATAAATTTTTTTTAAAATGTATTTATGCTTCCATTATAAGTTTTCAAAGTTTTTTTCAAAGAAATGGTGTTAAAAATGTATTCAAGAATAATTTATAATATTCCAAATATATTTTCAAATAAAAGAGTTTAAAAATGTTTTCAATAATCCTCTATATACTTTCAAATATATTTTCAATGAAAAACTTTTCAAAATGTTTTCGAGCTTCCTTTATAAGTTTTCAAAGTTATTTTTTTCAGAAATTTTTTCAATGTGTTTGCAACATTACATAATGTGTTTTCAAATATATTTAAAAAGAAAAATGTTTTTAAAATATTTTATGATCTAGATTTTTTTTAAAGAATAAATGACATTTTGTAGAGGAAATGTTTTTAATTATTTTAAATTCTTACATCATATATTTTTAAAGTGGTTTTCAAGTAAAAAGATTTTCAAAATGTTTTTTGTCTTTAAAAATGAATTTTAAATAAATTTTATCTTCCTTAAGAAATTATTTGAGTAATATTTTAAAATCCTTCTCCACCTAATATGACATACTTTGATATAGATTATTATTTACTGTGGATTTTATCCAAAGATATAATTCTTATTATTTATTTAAATGGTTTATGTTTGAGATTAAAATTTATTTATGAAACTCATTTCTCTTCCATGAGTTATACCAATATATAATGATTATGAAACTGACTTTATTACATGGGTAATTCTATGATTAAATGATTATTAAACCTGACTCTTTCCCACTGGCTATGATATGATGAAATTTTTATGATACTCATTTCATTTCATGGTTAATCATATGATGTTTATGAAACCCATCTCTTTTTATGGGATATAATATGATGAATGTAATATTATATTGTCAAACATATATATATGATTTCATTATGTAATGGGAGGGACTTATATCTCCCTACAATGAATTGGGTAAAGATTTATATTACATGATATAGAAATTTCTAGAAGATTTAGTGAACTCTGTTCAACAAAGGAATTTTTCCACTAAGATGGTATTCAGAGTGAACCTTGACTACTAATATGGTTTGGGGAGTGAACCCATTGGACTAATATGGCCTTGTGAGTAATCCGGGTCTACTAAGGAAATTATTTTATATTATCATGTTTCTTCTAAAATTCAATGTTTCCTATGTTATGCTTTCATGGATTATACTCTTGATTCTCCAATAATTAATGTCTTATGAACTGCCAATATTTATTCCATGATCCTTTTTTATAAACTATGATATGTAGGGTATGATTATTCAATTGTATTCTCATGTTATCATTCCCTTATTATTATTTCATTCTTATATATCTTCCTTTTTTACACTTAATCATCATTTTCGATCAACCTTTCTTATATTTAATTCCCCATGTTATAAAGAAAGGTTTTAAGTATGGTATTCTTATAAAGAGTAGTAAAGGGAAAGATATTTATGGGAGATGTTGAATATATTTCATAAAATATGAATAAAGTGTTACATATTTATAAATACACTAAACAATTATGGCCATTAGGCATGTAATTATTTAATGACCTGAATATTCATCTAAAAAGATATAATATCCATGTATGTTATTACTAGGTCACTATAGGGTACATATTTCTATAATGGATAGGACCACATATTTGAACCTTTATAACCAAGTTAACCATAATGTGGAAGATTATATCATAGGTTTATAGTGGGAATGAGATCTCTAATTCACATAATATGAATTTTACCTAATTATTCATTATTAGAAACTTAACAAGGTCTATAACTTTACTATGTATGGATTTGAAAAAGAAGAAATTTTTTGTTAATGTATGTCATCAATTTTTAGGGAGAATATAATGTAAAGTGATGGGCATAAAATATTGCATCAAAACAGGGTATTCATGTGATTTTAGACCTTGTAACATTAATTTATTCATTGACACAACATTATTGATATTTTTGAATACCCATATATAACTTTTAAACAATTAACAAAAATAAAAAATTTTAATTTTTCTTTTCTGAATAGAGTGTATGTTGCTGGAGGAACAAGAGGTTACCTTTTACCTTTCATCAGTTCCAACTCTTCCCTTATCCACATACCGTTTAGGTCCTACCTCACATTTATTAAATCTTTTTTTAGAAACATTTAGTAACATTACAATAGCACAATCAAATAATTTTTTTCTACATTCATGAAATAAAGATAATGTATGATGTACAAGAAATTCTATTATGTTATGGTAATGAAAATTATCACTTTATCTAACTTGAATTCGTAAATTTTTTCAAAAATTATTTACCAAAAAGAGTTTCAATATCATTTACTTTATCAAATAGTTTATCACTCATTATTGGAGATGGTGTTGTACCTTTTTTTTATTGCCATCAAATTTTGTCATCTGGGATTGGTATTTATGCCATTGAGGTAAAAAAAATTATTTCCTAAAAACATAGTCTTTGATGAATGTTTCAACCAAAATGAGTGTGTGTGTTATTCACAAATGGTACACCCAAAAAATTCATTTAATCCTATATAATGAAAAATTTCCATAAGTAGGAGAGACATTTATTGTTTTGTATAACATGGGCATCAATGTGAATTATTAACTCCTATGAGAATCATACATTATAACAACTATATCCCATGAAAATTTCAAGTCTTCAATCAGTGTATCCAAATAGAAATCAATATCATTACCAATAGATTTTGGTCCAGATATATGAGGGAAAAAATAATTAATTTCTGCTTCATTTATACACATGATTAAATGTTATAATTTACCAAAATTACTAGATATGTGATTTGAGTGATAATATGTTCACCAGAATCATTTATTCCATCTATAGATAACAAAGGACATAAGTTTCATGAATCATTTCAAAATTCCAGACACTCATAATCAGTTTTATGTCACTGGGGAGAGTCTATTGGATGCCAAAGTTTACCATATTTAATTCTTGTATCTATGTCACATGTCAATTATCATGTGGTTTCCTCACATCCATATAGTTTTATAAACAATGGAATGATGGTAAAGTACCATGAAACTTTCAAAGGACTTGCTTCATCTTTCTTGTATTTATTCTCACCACACATGGGCAATTTTATGAGTGATTTAGGGAACTCGTAAAATAATATGAAATAATTTGGAAAATAATATATTTTTTGAGATCATACCCATTTAATGTATAATTCCTTTTTTGTTATATTTTTGACAATGAAGTTCATTTTCTTCTAGTGGAATATAATTTAGGTGAAAAATTAATTTTATAAAGTCAGTGTCACTCCATTTACTACCAGCATTGAAATTATATTACTTTTATATAGTATAAAATGTTGTTTATTTAGTAAAATCAGTATACAATGGTCTTTTAGAAAAACCAATTAACTTATAAAAAAAATTTGTACAATAAATAAGTTCATCATCAATTTATATTTCTATTTCTTCTATATGATCTATATTATCATTTATACTATTAATCATATCAAATGATATATAAAATTTAGTATCATCGCAATCAATAAGAACATTTAGTTTTTCCCCATGTTTAGTCCAACATTTATATCCCTCATCTATTGTTTGAAAAATAATATTTTCTCCCAACTCTTCCAGACCAACATTTCTTGAATAATAACAATCTAGTTATGGAAAAGGATTTTAGAAGGGTCATATACATACCCTATTGAAAACTTGATGAACTCTTTAACTCCATATTCGTACTCAATTTTCATAAAAATAGTGTGTATCCATTTTAGATATATATTCATCTTATTAGGTTCAAAAAATATTCATTTTGTATAAAAAATAAAAAAATACACATAATATATTCATAATCAAAGGATAAAGTTATAGATAATTCTAATATAGGGAACTGAACATTTTATAGTTAACAATTATGATTCTTGAAAAGTTATAATTTTACACAAGGGTGACTTGAAATGAAACAACCTAGGGAAAACATGTGGTAGTTTTTCTAGGTTCTCAATTTGATGTTGTGTGGGACAAAATGGTGGTAATAAATTTGTTGGAAAAAATTATTTATTAATAATTTAATTGAATAATTTCCTCATAAATTTCGGTTCTTTAATGTCATTTAATTTTGTCCTATATTGCAAAATTTGGGTAAAAATATAATTCCTCAAAATATATAAGGTTATGTAATCACTATATTTTGACACAGGGTCAAGGAGCTTGAAATTTCATGAAATAAATTGTTTAAACTTTTATTAATAATAAAATTGTAGTGTGATTCCATGTTACTCTATTTTTCTATAAATTTTTCTAGACCATGTATTATAGGAATACCAACAAATATATTTCTACTATAACCCATTGACTTACCCCTATTTCAAAAAAAGTATATTTATCAATCTTATGTATATTTCACATATCTTACAATATCATAGACCTCTATTAAACTTCTTCATACACAACACAAATAATTTCCTTTAATAAACATTCCAGAAAATCATTTAGAATGGATTGAAAACCATTGAGATCCAACACATTTTGATTCCACCTCTAATAATGAAATGGATCACTATAAGTTATCTCCCACATCTAGTATCCCAAACCAACACAGGCATATCCAAAAGAGTATACTTATTATTAATAAAATTCATACCACATATATGGTTTGGAGAGATTATAATAAAATTTATTAAAATTTTCCACTATATTCTAATAATATTTTTGTTTAAGATAAATGTGTTTTAAATTCGACCTTTTTATGGGTGACACTCAATCTATTCATAATGGAACACAATAGATCAAAATAATAATAATATCATGTACATGGATAATTCAAAATAAGAAATGTTATAAATAAGAATATGAAGACTATATATACCCACACAACTCAAACCAGGAATAAATATTTCCTTCTCCACCCCTTATATTTAAGTTAACTAGATAAAAAATGAATCTAAAAAATCATTTTCTCATAATTCATATTAACCAAGAGAAACTCACAATGCCTTTGGTTTTAAATTCCTTGTTGGTGCCCGTTTTTCATAATCCTAACGTTAAACTCTTTTAAGACATTTTAAACACTAAAACAGACCCTTTAAATGATTGGACTTCCAAAAAAGTGAATTTATAGAATTTTTAAACTCATACTCTTTGATAAGAACATAAAAATATGCTCAAATAACTAATTAATTTAACCTAAATAAGAAATTTTTCCAGAGCTAAACCACTATAAATCATATTGATTAAATAATGAAATCAATAGTGACCCTTTAAAATTGAATCTTAATAATTTTATGAATTAATAATAAAATGATATAATAAAAAATAAAATGATGCAAAATTTCTCAAGTCAACGTAAGTAAACCAACACTCATATAATTAAGACATTAATTCCCTCAATAAAATGAACCTAAAAAGAAGAACCTACCTACCTAATCATAAATTTGTGAATAAATAATAATAATTTATTATATAGATTGATTTTTACTTTATGATAAATGATGTACTTAATCAACTGAAATTTTTTTATAATAGTGCATAGGGGATAAATAATGATACATTATTAATTAAAGGAATTATTTAATCAGGAAAATAAAAAATTAAACCAAAAAATTATAACTCTATAATTTAATTCAAATGATATCATCAAATATTAAAAATTATTCTTGAAAATCCTTTGATAAAAAGCACCTAAATGTAGAATATTCACTCACAATTGAATTATGTTCAAACGATACCATTTAAGAAATGAAGGATTAGTTCTCATAAGCAAGATAATAACATAAATAATTATATACCAATGAGAAAAAACTAACTCATATCATTCAATGACAACACTCTAACAATTAATGAATATAAAAAATAAAATTTTAAACCATGAGAGTTTAATTTTTTATCAAAATTTTTTCTCTTATGTAACATTATTAGAAAATTAATTAAATATAAAGGTTACATAACCCAAAATATATAAACATAATATGTGGAATATGAAAATTTATTAATATATAATTATATAATATATATATTATAATTATTTTGAAAACAATATAGAATAAATAATTTTGTATTTGGAAAATACTAATTTAGAATACTGAACACAATGATTTTCTATAATTTTATATATAGTTCATTATCTCCAAAAAATAATGTTTTGTATCAAAAAAATTAGGAATTATTAAATATATTTTATAAATATAGAAAATATATCCAAAAATTTATAAAAACACAAGAAAATTATAAATGTTATAACTTGATAAAGCATAGAACATTTTTCTAAAGAGATTATTTTATAAGGAAAAATCCGATAGAACATATTTCATAACTCATAAAACGTATGTTCTTTATTTTATAATACTAAATATAATAAATACATGACATATAAATAATAAATACTAAATAAATAAAAAATAAACATATAACATGTGTTCTATGTTTAAAAAAATTATATATTATATATAAAACATATATACTCTATTTTAGTTAAAATTAAAGGAAAATGAAATCAAAATATATAATTTCAAAAAAAAAATAATTTATAATCTTATTAAAATAAAATTAATTCATATAATATTGATAATGATATTAAAAAATTAATAGAATCAATAAAAATATAAGAATACCCTCTTTATTCATGAGTCACGAAATAAACATTCCACCAACATCAAATGTAAATTGATTACATAATGAAACCATGTTTCATTTAATTATGTTTTACTAAAAAGAAAAAAATATTGAAGGATGATACTCAAACGATCACATAAAATAAAATACACATGTTAATTATGTGTTTTAAAAATACATTGTGGTTTTTTTCTAATTCTAGTATATTTTAATGACCATATAATGTAATCCTTTTAAACTAATAACGCATTAACTTTTATAGTCCTCTCCAAAAACACATTTTAAATTGAGAATCCCAGATTATATAGTGGATGATAGAATTCCATTTAACATTAAATTTTTTTTGATGTACATCATAATGATGTATTTTATGAAAAATATCTCTTGGCTTTGGAAGGAAACTAGACAATGAATGACACAATAAATTTTATGAAACACCATTCATAACCACATTGAACGAGACATCTAATTATAGAAAGAGATTGTGAATGGGGAAAAACTTTTATGGATGTGAATAAAAATATACCATAAGAATCTACCCATATGCATCTAAAAAACTATCATCAGATGGTTCATTCGGTACATTTGAAAATTTTTAAAACTAACAAAGGTCTTTGATAGGGACGACGAATTACAAGTGATCCCATACCATAGATTTTAAAGGTGTCGATTTGTCCAAAATGATCAAGAGAGAGTGACAACTGGGATTCAATTCTATGAGATCTTGAACACCACGAGCGAGAATGACTCTATTAGGGTGTTATCTAAAGGATCAGGAAGGCTTTTATCAACATTATCAAAAATTGTTAATAATGAGTATTTTTATCATCGTTAAAATAGTAAGCATGGATAAATTAGATCTTTGTTGAATCTAAAATTCTTGCTCTTATAAAGATATGTTTTGTCAGTACTAATTGAAATAATTCTTTACCATTTCTCATAAAGTGCTTATAAAGGCCAAATTTTAAAAATAATAAATTAACATTATCAAAAAATAAAAACATATATAATTATAATTAAATATCTAAAAAAATTCAAAGATGTATTTATAAATATGATTTTAAATAAATATATTATTTATTTAAATATATTTATTATAATTTTATAATTATGTAAATACATATTTACTTATTTATATTTAAAATTAAAAATAAATATATTTACAATTATGTTTATGTAATTATAGATATATTTATATAGTTATATATATTTATATTATTATAGTTATTTATATTAATATATATATTTATATAATTATATATATATATATGATTAAGTATTCTTATATAATTATATATATTGATATAATTATATATATTTGAAAAATTATATACATTTTTATAATTATACATATTTATATATTTATATATATTTATATATATTTACAAATATTTATATATATTTAAATATATTTTTATATTTATATATATTTAATATATTTATATATATTTATATATATTTATATATATTTATATATATTTATATATATTTATATATATTTATATATATTTATATATATTTATATATATTTATATATATTTATATATATTTATATATATTTATATATATTTATATATATTTATATATATTTATATATATTTATATATATTTATATATATTTATATATATTTATATATATTTATATATATTTATATATATTTATATATATTTATATATATTTATATATATTTATATATATATTAATATATAAAATTATACATGTAGAAATATTTTAAATTATTTAATTTAGATATAAGTATATTTTCAAATAAATATATTCATTTATATATTATATAATTATTTATATAAAATATTAATTTAATATATTTATATATAATGTAATAACTTAATTATAAAAAATGAATAAATAAAAATAAATATTAAAAATGAATAAATTTGGTTTAGAAAATGAAATAAAAAATATGAAAATTATTAATATATATCAATTTTAAAATTTAACAATATTTATATATATATATATGTATTTTTATATATGAAATAATAATTTAATATAAAAAATGAATAAATATAAATAAATATTAAAACTGAATATATATATATATATATATATATTAATTTTTAATATATTCATATATATCAATATATATTTTTATATTGAATAAGAATTTAATTATAAAAAATTTATGAAATCAACTGGCCCTCAACCTAAAGGGACATCCACTTAGGCAGCCGAATAGGGAAGGCCTACTGGATAGAGGGTGGGTAAAGGCTAGAAGAAAGTGTATGGTGGGAAAAGGCATGTGTGGGTGGTTTTATGTTGGCACGACCACATATAGGTTTGTGTGAAGCATTTATGTGGAAGAAAATCCGGTAGAATGATTTTGAAATCATGACACCATGGAATGATTTAAAAAATAACCCGTTGACCATCCGTATATTTCATGTGGCGCTGAAGCATTGGTTTTATCATCTCATTAACTAGAACTAATAAAGAAAGACTTTATCAATACTAGAAAATACATCAGTAAAGGTTACTCTTTATCAACAATAAAACCCACTGATAAAGATATCCCTTTATCAAGGGTAAAAATAAGCGTTGATAAAGGGTAACATTTTTTAGCATTGTTTTTAGTATAGATAAATGGTACCATTTATCATCTCTTTTTATTGCACTACTGAAGGAATCCTTTGTCAGTTCTTTTCATTAACACTGATAAAATCTAGCACTAAATAAACCCAAAACTATATTAGTGATACCTCATCAAATTTACATATTCATATCTACTATAATAATTTGTAAAAATTATAAATTATAAGTACTCACCCCTTGCTTCAAATAGAAATATTCCATACACATCAATATGGACTAATTCAAGAATCCCCTTGGCCCTTTCACCTTTTCCACTAAATGGGGTAGTAAACAAGCATGACATAAACCAAGTGGTTATAGTTCAAATCAATATGAATATCCATCTTGGTGTAAATTTTTCAAATTCATTTCATTTACATTACTTAGATTTTGATGCCATAGTTGGGTGTTCTATGAGTCATGTGATATAGTTTCATTATCAATTTCAATTACTAGGTTTGTGTAATATAAAACATAGAAACCATTATTTAAATATATCTTACCATAATAAAAGTTGTCTTTATAAAATAAGAAGCATTTATTCCCGAAAAATAAAATGAATCCATTTATATTAGGTTTGGAAACATAAATACTATTTTTGGAAACAAACGGAACATAATAATAATATTTTAAAACCAAGGTCATTCCTATATTCAATGTAAGGTTGTAGTCCCAAGCTTGCCTGATAGTAATTCTGGCTTCATTAACTACCTATAGATTTACCCCCCCCCCCTCTATCAATCTTTTTAAATCTACTTGGTTCCTATATTTGAATATGTATGTGGGCACCACATCATGTATCTAACACAAAAAATTGTAGAAATAGATATATGTCAATCAATAAAAAAAATCACCTAAAACATCCTCTTGCTACTTTTTCGGGGTGAATTTTTTCTTCAAGTGTCACTTATTGCCACAAGAGAAACTGGTAGAATCTTATTCCCTTGCATTACCCTCGATTTTTCTCTTCTACGAAGGTCTTGGTAAAGTGGATTTAGACATTGATTTCTTTGCCTGGACTTTTTTTTATTCACCATAATGATAGAAATATGTTTTCAGTTCGTCTCCTTATCCACTTAGTGAAGTAGTGTCTGAGAATCTAGGATAGGCGTATCAGTTTTTTTTATATTAAAATTAACAAAAAAATATAGTGATTCTCTAAGGAAGTAACGAAAGAATGAGATCAGTGCACCGTTCTTTAAGGAGTTTAATCCATAGAAATTCGACACTCAATGTTACCAATGAATTTGACTATGTGTGGCCCAATTGGGACACCATCAATAAGATTACTATGAAAGAGCACCTTGTATATCTCAAATTGTTCATATATCTCTCTCTCTTAATATAGAACATGGAGAACATGGAGTATTTTATAAGAATTCATGTATTCATGTGACTTCATGAGTTCACTATACATAGATAACAACCTTTAAAACTGAACATAGATTGCATTGCTTATGTGTTTATCATAGAAAATGAACACTCTACAACTCACCTCCCTTGAAGGTGGGTCGGGAAGTGAGGACTTAATCATATAATATTTATGTTCATGGTGCAATACAACCTGTAAGCATCTGAATCATTTTAAAAAGTTACTTCTAGTAAATATATGGTCTTTCTTAGTAATGGATCACAGTAATAATTTGGTTTAAGAACATGAAATTATTATACAATTAAAAAAGAGCAGATTATTAGTACTTTACATAACTACAATTTAAGTGAGACATAATAATTCTTTTAATTTTATTAAGTCACCCAATAATTTATCAGGTCCCAATATCCATCACCATTGGATTAATAATTCTTATTTACTTAGTAACTCTTGTAGAAAGGATCTCCATTCTCTTTATCATAAACAAAGTGAGGTATTTAGTTAGGTAGGTCTTTTCCAACAGTGGAATTGCAGATCCCTGACCTGTAGAGTGGACTCCCAATCCAAAAACCCTTACATAGATTTCCTCAACATATGAATCCAAGTCACATCATGTCTAGTGAGGGATACTTCTCATAATTCAAATTAGTTATGTAAACTCAAAACATTCAAAATAAATCCACAATAAAAGTAAGTGAACCAATGAGGGTTTGTCAAATAGTTAGTTATATGGTTTTTATTTCAAATCAAGTAATGAAATGTTTAGTTTGACTTAATATTAAGTTGAGTGATTTTATATATTATGTGTGAATATTTGTTTTTATACCCTATTTTTATTTTTAATATTAAGTGGATTTTACTAAAGTGATTAACCATGTTTTGATTAAAAATTTACACATGATTCATTTATAAAAATTATATCTTTTTCATATTATTTCATTTATTTATGTGATCATATTCTCACATATATAAAATAAATACTTCATAAGATAAAAATAAATAAATAAATGACAATATCATAAGCTTATCTAATAGTTGATTTATTGACTGGATAATAAATCAACCTAAAACCTAGGAGAAAACTCTTTGTGTCAGACTTGGTATAAGTTGTAATATTACTCTGGTCCACCGGCAATCACCTGAGTCCATTTCATCCTAGTTTCATATTAAACCACCTATATGTTCCTTGGGATACTCCTTTTGTTACATATGTTTATAACACACATGCTGGTGAAGGGAACTAAATGATTCGATAAGGGAAATTATATAAACAACCATGGACATACAGGTCCTATATAATAAAAATGGAGGTATGAATCATAGGACATCAAACTGAAATTAGTAATTAATAATTTTAATACCATGCCATGAAATTAAATTAAATAAATCTAACACATACTCAATATTGGTCAATGATTATGAATTATCATACACATATAATGAATACACACAATTACATGACCTATCACTCACTTAAATTAATTCATTATTATTATGATAAAAATACTCAAACAAATTAATTAATTCTCTTTATCTTAATGGACATTCGACGTCCCTTGTAAGTACCCTTCATAAATGAATTCATGCAAAATAAAAATAAATAATAACCATGAATAATTACATTAAATTAATTTATTCTTTATTAATTTTTCAAAAAAAAATTAACATATTCAAACACATATAGTTCAAGCAGTATAATTAGGTTTTAATACTATAATTACATATTTTAACTAAATTTAATTCTGTATTTTATTAAGAGACTACACAGTTTGTATTTATGAGCTACATGCCATGTTACTCAATTATCGTGCAACCAAAATAAATTCCTAGAGCTTTGGCGTGTACCTAGGTCAAACTAATCCATATCTACTAACCAGTTAAACATCACGTTTTCCAATTTTCATGTGTCTGCGTAGCCCACCAATTGAATAAGTGTCTTTACTATATGGAATCTGATGACATGTACTCTAGATACACATTGTGTGTTATTCTTTTTTGAGTGTCTATGTAATGCACTGATTTACTGGACATGTACTTCAAGTAGGGGGAAAATGGTTACATGACCTATACTCTATCTATATACCATGTGTACCATTAATTATCCATTTTTTAGTCTCAAATAGTTATAAACCATCTATTTTATCCCATGTTTAGCATGAATTTATATGTTAAACCATGTAAACTACACAACATGTACACAAGTTTTACGCCATTTAATCCAACAAAACATGTTCAAGGTTGGCCAGGTCTAGACGTAGTGTGAAATAAATGCACCATTTTCAATATATTTGCAGCTTGTTGTCTATCCCACAAAACATCCAAGTACAGTGAACATGGGTGCACTATGTTTACTCTAACTAAAATTCATGTAACCCAATCATTTTCCCAATAAATTTGGAACCTTATAATGGAATATCCAATAATTCTTCATCTTTTCATGGGTCTTAAGAGTAGATTAATATTGAATGATAAATATTGAAATGTAGAAATCATGTTGATTAGACATTTTATTTAAAAAAATGTTAATCTAGAAATGAAATATATTTTTACTATTGAGCATATATATCAACAATCAAATAAATAATAATAAATTTAACCATGACCTTATGATATAACATGAAGATTCCAAAAACTTGGTAAGTTCCTAATTGGAAAATAACCATTGATGTTTTTTTCATATTCAATGCATTATTCTCCAATTTTTTACGTCATAAACATCATGAACAATGAAATGTTTTCACATAATGTTTACATAAAAAAATCATAATCTAGAGGGCATCTTTTACACGTTAAATTTATTATTAATTTAATTGGATCTGAAGAAAGAATACCTTGTATTAGGATATTTTTTCAATAGTGTTTTTTATTTTTTAAAATCATTTTTGGTTTAACATCATTTTGTAAGAATGACACAAATTATATCCACTCTAATAGTGATCCACACACAGACATATTATCTCTGAATAACAATAATGGAATTTTGGGTTCTAGATAGGCAGATTGATCATCTTTTGTTTTTAATCATGACCAATTACTGATCCTTCAATCTAGAAGGAATCAGTTATTCTTGAGAGGATAATAGGATGATTAATTAGTACAGAAATCATTTATGGTCAATGGTTCTTCATTCTCGATTAACTATACACAATTGATATGGTTATATTTTTATAGACTTAGGTTTTGTTTTAAAATATTATTTAATTTCACAACAGGACATAAATAATATAATAAACTTTCTGTGAACCCATGTCATTAAATAATATTATTATTATTGTTTTATATTTTTCGCTAACTAGTATAATGATAAATATTATTTCATCATTTCTCAAATTAATATATATCATTGGAAATGGTCTTTGTTTACTCTTACTCCTCAACATTTAACAAATAATTTAATTAATATTTAATTAAATATTTATTTATAAATATATATCCTATTAACAGTATAGAGAATAAAAAATTATTTAATATCCAACAAATAAAACAAATATTCTATTTAAAATTAGTCAAAAATATCAATTAAATATTTAAAACCAATAAAACTAGAATAAATTTATTCCTCGGTCTTGAGAATAATATTAATTTTAATAATTAAATTCAAATAAAATTTTGTCATGATCAGTAGAAAAACACAGTATGTGGACCTCTAGGATTATTTATAATTAACATTAGATAGGTATGCTAATAGTCCAAGATTACTTTCCAGAAATAGGTCAAGACACCCAATTGAAAGAAGTTATTGTTGCAACATCAAAAACCACACAAAAATACTTACTATATAAAAAAATACTTCTTCAAAATATCATATTAAATACGTGTCACACTTGTATAATCAACCTATGTGTCTGATATGTCTTTCTTTGACTGTATGAAATAAACTCATTGTTAAACCTTGGCCATGGAATTTAATGGGGAAGTTCCATTTTGATTAAACAATCGTGATATTAACTTTCATTGATATGGAATGTAATAGTCCACCCTTGAGTGAGTAATTAATAACATTTCATTCATGAAAACCCAAATGTACCCTACTTCCAATTAATATTTGACATCATGGATTTCTTCTGTATGTCAAAGTATGAGATTCACAGTAATCATTAATAATAATATTAAAGTATAAGGACCCTTAAACATGGTCACAAATAAGGAATATTTGGTGGCACATAAACATGAGGAATTATTAATGGTGTGTGTGTTCTCATAATCTATCATATTATAGATTAAAAAGTGTGAACTTCATTGGAATATTTATAATTTACTTATGAGTACTCACACCTAATAGTGAACATTTTATGTGTCACATCATAGTATTTTATCCAACTGTAGAACAATATTTAGAAATTTCATTATTAAATTTAAAGTTTATAATCATAATAGTGATGTTTTATGACCATATCAACAAGACATATACCCTTAAACATTATTACATTAAATTTATGTAGAACAATGAAAAATATATAATAAGATGTTTTATTAATATTCAAATCTTCGAATATTCATGTAATCTAAAGTACAAATAGTTGGTTCTAGAACACCAAATCCAAAAATATACACTACACCTTAATCCATCACATCCCTTGTATATATATAATTTCATTCCATAACCATGATTCATTATAACCTCTAAAGACTATACATTTTTTCATTGATTCATCACATACCTTGTATAAGTGAACTATGCTTTAAAAAATTATAGCCCATCGAGTTAAACACATAACTGGAATCAACTTCAACATGCATGTATAAACATAGAAAATCAAGCATACAACCCATAATTTAATAATTAATCACTCAAAAATAATAAACAAACAAAAAAACAAAAATAATAATCACGCGACATCATAAATAATAAATAAGGGATACTCTCAATGCATATTTAATGAATTTTTCACATCAATCTCCGTTCCAACAAAAAACATCATACCAGATACCACTACTAATTGCCAAATCAAACCTCATGCTAAAATATAAATTTTTTTATCATTTAGAGGTTACTCTATTTCAATTGATTATTCAGTTTTTAACACAAAATATTACTACAAAAAAAATTTATAATTTTCTACCATTAATTATTTAGTTCCCTGATTTAATCAATTGTTTGTCAATTTAATTTAGAGTTAAAATTCACACCTATTATTTAATCCTATAAATTAAATTAGAAAAATAATTAATTACTATTCCCATGTTATCATATTTATTTATATCCATCCTTGAGTTTCTTCCTATCATATTAATCCTAGATTTCATACAATATATATATATATATTCTCATTAACATTCACCAACACATATGTTTTAGGGTAATAATTCTCACACAATGTAGTAGAATATAGTGAAAATTTATTCAATAAAATGTAGTATAATTAGAAATTAATCCTATAATTACATTTTTAGATTTATGGTTGCATCATAATTTAATAATTAATATTAAGTGATTTAGTAAAGGATTGACTAGACATATCTATCTTTCCCAAATAATCATTATCTTCCCAACATTAAAAGTTTATATCTCCTATATGACCTAAAACATGATTCCTTGTTACATCTATATCCAAATTCATTATTAACGAACACTATTAATTAAATTCATTTATTGATTTACTTGTCACTACCATATTTATCTTACTTCCTGTTTACTCATATTTTCTTTATAACATAGACATCAATAAGAAGTCATGTAGGTAAATATATTCCTCAAAAATTGAACTCATACTTTAATCCAGTAAGACAATATTATTAATCAATAATTATATTGAGAAAATATACCAAAGTATTAGAATAACCATTTCTATTATATATTTTCTATTACCATTTCCATTTCGAAAGTATCTACCCATTCCCATAGAAATTTTTTTAAAAAATACATGATTAGTATATAATCGTCACATGTCATATAAATGAAGTCATATTCAACTTCTATTTTTCATTCCCTTATAGTTTTCCCTTACCATTCCCATTCTTAGGATCACACATACCTAATGATAACCACATAATAGAAGCATAGATAAATAATAATAAACCATGCTCAAGTGGTGATTGAATGTGAAACCAAATAATTATAATTAACCTTGATATAATTTATACTAAGTAAAATATAAAATAAGGACATCCAAGACCCCTTCCCCCTAGAATAAATAAGGAACAGATATAAGAGATTTAATAAAAAATCATGTAAATTATAACCTATCCCTCAGACCAAATCATCACCAATGATATTGGGGACATTGAATGATAACAAATGAATAAGTTAATTATAACCCCTCCCCATAGATCGTTTCATCTACATAGATCACGTGGGGAGAGTGTATAATTACCATGCTCCCTGGGGTTTTTTGAATGTATATTATAAATTCATTAGAGTGGTAAAATAAAACGAGGATTATGGGATATGATGGGTTAGTCTCACTCAAGATAATAAATAGGAATCCCTTTACTAATTTTTAAGGGGATAGAAAACGAAAGTGAATGATAATATTCATGGTCATTTAATTATTGGGGCTAAAAATCAAAGGGTTTCCTAAGGATTCAATATGATTTGTTAAAATAATTCATAGTTTTAAATTAAATAATTTATTTATGAACATAAAATAAAAGGGAAGAAATTATTTACATTAAATAACTAGGTAGACTACTCTTTGAGGAATCTAGAGAGGTACACTAATGGTTCTTACTTAATCTTTCACCATATTTCCTTAAGCCAATTAGTCTTGAAGATTCCCCAAACATATAGATTCATAACTATAACAAATATCTTTTATAATAGATAAAAATGAGAAAAAGGGATAATCTCTAAAAACAGGAGGGTATGGTCATGACTTATTTTCAATATCAATGATTTCCACCCATTTTAATATAACCGAAGGGGAATTTTGTAGTGTTTTAAAGCTTCATCTCTCTACATTAAAAATCGAAAAGCAAGGAACTAACTAAGTATGGGTGAAGGGAATAAATTATTCATATAAAAAACCTTACTTCTGAAAGAAGTATTGGGTTGAGGTCATTACCATGGATTATTAATAGTCAAAATGGTCATAGATTTATTTTAATATGTAAATTGGGAAGAGATCCACATTGGGGATTAATTACCTTGGATTTTTTGAGCTCACCATGGGAAGGACAATACTATAGTGGAGTTTTTATCACCATTTCTAGACTATAATCACCACTCAAACTCATTGTGACACAAAAACACCAATCCAAAAAAAGGAATATCTCTAACCCATATACCATATAAAACATCACGAAGAAACACACCCAAAAAATTAGGATTTTGACGTGGTGAATTGGCCCATCACACAACCCTAATATGAAATTGTTAAGGGTTTAAACCTAATAGACCACAATTGGGGACAAACCAGTCATTGAACCCCTTCCCATGGTTTGTGGGTGAACTTATTAAATCAACTAACAACCACACCCAAAAGAAATATTAATAACCATAGAAAAATCCCATGACCAAAGACCCAAATTACCTCAACAATCTAAAAAATTCACCCCCAAAATTAATTTCACTATTCCTCATTTCACATAAGGATGTCCCGAGTGAAAACATAGTTAATGTTAACAATAATTAAATTTCATGTCATATTAATATTTTTTATTATATTTTAGGTATTCAAATTCATTTCAATAATTTTATATGGTTTTTCAAATTGAAAAAGAATTAATTTTATTCTTACTAGAGTGTTTTTCATGTATTATTATGTTTTACTTAAAATTTAAATTTTTGTAAATTTTTTCAAAAGATTTATTTTTTGGTGAATAGTTAAAAATACAAATTTTTTTAAAAAAAATCAGTTATTTTACAATATTTTAAATGTACCAATATATTTATTATTAATTTAAAAGTAAAATTATTCCCACTTTAATAAACATAAAGAAATTAATTCCAATGGAGGCAAAATTATTATTTATTTTTCTATAAATATATTTTTTTTCTTCAAAACTCTTTTTTCAAATATAATTTTTTCTGTTACGTTTTGAAAAATTATAAAAGTAATTTATACCTATTATAAAAATTTTATATTTAAAAATTTTATTAATATTTAAAATCATGATGGTAAAATTTATTATTGATTTATATTTCATTTTTTATTATAATGAAAAGTGACTATAATAAAAATTTGGCACCTTAGTACAGGGTAAAAAAGTTAATGAAGGTTAAAATTAAGTGATACAGTTAAAAAATGTCATATTAAATATTTTAAAATGTACCCAATAATATTATCTTATAAATTTAATATATTTATGGTTACTTTACCATGAATAAGGCATTATATTTTTTTAAACATTGAAAAACTACAAGAGTGCCACTCTACTCACTTATAAAAGGTAACCACCCCTCATCATCTCTTATTTAGAAACTTTAATCCATCTATATATACTAATACCTATCCAAATACCTTAAAAATATCCAATACCTTGTTCTAGAGGTATTTTTTCTCTGAAATACCATCACATAAGGCTTAAGGTGTAATCCAAAGTAGGTTTTCCAAGGAAGAGGTATAACTCTTAACCGAGTGTTTTCATGTGTAATTCTTATAACACCTCAATATAATCTTATATAACCATGATGATATGATAAGATAATTATTTTAAATATACTAAAATATAATTATATTGCTTAAATCATTATTTTCCATCTCATTTACTGTCACATAGGAAATGAAGACATTGCTTGTGTGTACGTGTAGACTAACCCCTCTATAATGTGATGTGTATAATATTTTATCACCAATTAACATGGTTGGTTATTAAGATTTATTTAAGGAATATTTATGATATTCATGGAATAATTATGATTATATAAATATAAAATTTTACTTAACTTGTTACCCTTCCATCTATTGGGAAATAATAGTGTAGCTCGTGTGTACGTGTGTAATACCACCTCCAATAAGTGATGCAATTAATTTTTTATATCTTTCATTAATCATTGGTTTCAAAAAATTTAATGTATAAATGTTATAATTATTTCATGATTTAAATTATGGATATGATTTATCAATGACCCCATTAACCATGGTCAACCAACCAATTTTGTTTTGGGATTATAAACCAAACATTCTCAAAACATCCAACATGAAACTAATTTATTTAGTAACTATAAAAGAAAAGGTAATAAATGAAATAAAAGGGTTATTAATAAGGTAATAAACCATAAATGTTTTATTAATTAATTAAATAATTAATATGAATTTATCATATAGTATTAAATAATATACAAGGAAAGTCGAACTCAAGGTAAGGATTTTTTCAAACCTTAATTTAATGTTTTAAATTTTTTTCTTATCTTTTTCATTCATATCTATATTATTTAAAATAATTAATTTATATTATTAATATTGTTAAATTTATTTTAAAATTAATTTTAAACCATGTTTTGCTTCCTTTAATAAATTTTTAGAATAATGATTTTAAACTATTTCTAAACATATTATTTTTGACATTTTTATAAAAGTGTTAAAGGAATTATTTTTTAATATATATGACATAAGTAGAATTACCCACCATAATTACACTTATTATTTAATAATCTTAGTCTACATGTTTTTATTATTTTAAAATACAATATTATATCCCATTCTTCTTGTAATTTTTCATTTTAAGAGTTTTTTAAGGAAAAGGTACTTATATCCTTATTTTATGAGAATCCCAACTATGATTCTGCATATGTGATAAATGGAATAATTTAAGGGAATTTATTATCTAAATGACATATTAAATGTGTTTTATGTATGTTTGGTCTTTTAAAATTCTTTATGATGATGGGTGAGACTGATATAGCACTCCAATCAATTGGGTAATTATTTTCTTCTCTAGGAAATATATGTTGCAATTAAACGAATAGGTTTTTTAGTTTTTAAGTGCTATATGAAGAGGATGACCCAATATACTAAAATGACTAATCTATGCTCGAAAATTATTTTTCAATGAGGTATTTTTATTTTATAAGGTAATCTAATTATATTATTGTTAAAGGAAATTTAGTTCCCCTATTAATGTAGAAAAGTAATTTTTTCAAGAAATTATATTCACGAGTACCCATGTTTTACAAGAAACTCTCTTGATTATAGATTTACCTTTAAGAATTATTATGAGGTGTTTTAAGAAAAAAATTTGGCAATTAATCTTGTTTCATGAGTAATAAAAATAATATTTTAGCTCAAAGTAACATCTAAAAAGGGAAATATTTCCGATGGGATTTCAGGAATTTCACAATAGACTAATGGGTCTCATTATTTTTATATCCTTTTCTATGATTTTTATTCTCATCCCATGTTTTCAAATGTTTTTCATAGGTACAAATGTTTAGTAATATATATATAAAGTTTTATATTTATGCTAAAGATATTTATCTTTATATAATCAAATGAGTTTTGAATAAAAAATGATTATTAATTTAATAATCACATTTTCATAGAAAAAATGGTTATCATAAGAGGTATCCATTTTGTTTTGTAAGGGTTTTATATGTATGATTTTTACCTAATTATATAAAAATATAAACATAAAATTTAATTTTAAAGTAATAAAATTTAATTTTAAAGTAATAAAATTCAATCTTTTATATCAAACACATAATTATGGGATGATAAAGGAATGGGTTTTTATATCCCCAATATTCCATGACCTCTAAAATGGTCATAACTAAAAGAGTTTTGGACCCTAGGATCACTATCGACCAAAACTGTCGATAATTAAGGCCACAACACTAAAACGAAGACCTCAAAATTCATTACATACCCTAATAATTTCTAAAAAACCCAAAATGGATGACCTCCAGGACCAACTTCCAAGATGACCTGCTAAAATGACCATCCCCTCCCAAATCCCAATTTTTACCACTATAACAGCCTAAAATTTTATGAAATATCTTCTTTCAAATTAATTTAAATTATTTAATATGTTATGTTGCACATAATAAATACTTTATCATACATCACACACAACACTGTTTTTATATTTTTTTACACAAAACATTTAGTCCCATTGGTGAATTATGTTACACACAAGTCTGAGTCTTATCGAACTACAATATACTATTAATATTATTTATTTAAAATAATATTTGTCACCTAACTATTGGAATGGTGAACATTAATATGATTAAATAGATTATGAAATCATAGTTTACACAAGTTTATAAGATGAATTCATTGGTTACTAATTAATTAGAAATTAAAATAAAGACCAATTGAATATAAAGGATGTGTTTTTATGAAAACTGATTTTTATGACTAGAATATAATTTTTTTCCTATAAAGTTAAATTAATAACTATTAGTGAAATATATTAATGAAAATTATATGTTATATATTTAATAAAAAAAATTTAAATTCATCTAATATGTTTGATAGTCTAAAGATAATAATAAATAAAAATTTAAGCATAAAAAGTTATATATTTTTTAAAAGGTAGTTTTACCACCTTTTAATGGAAGACCTGTTTTAATACTAAATTTTGAAAATTTTATAATTTTAATTTGAAATAATAACTTTCATTTTTGAAATTGTAATATGAAATTTCCTTTGGTTTAATTTTTTGGTATTTGTTTGAAAACATTCATATTAGATTAATAATGAATGATGCCTAATTTTAATTGAATAATGGTTTTTCTTATAAATAATTCAAAATGATAAATTATATTTTTAATTTGTTTTAAATTGTAACTAATTCAATTATATATCCGTTAAATAAATTAGGTAAGCATAATAATGAGTTTAATTAATGATAAATTAAGTTCAAAATGATAAATTATATTTTTCTAGGTTTAGAATTTTTCAAAATGGAGTCCATATTTATAATCATAATAATTTCTAATTTCTAATATGTTTAACATAGTTTTTAAAAAAAATATTAGTTAATTTAAATAAAATTAATTACATTGATTATGGTAAAAATGAGTTTACTTAATGATTAAACATTGAATATGAGGTGTAAAAATAACACTATAGTTTTCCAAAAAATATTTTCTATCCATATTTATACCTTTCCACATATGAGGTTCTATAATAAATTACATTTAACCCTTTGGGGATAAGTAAAATTCAAGGATCACTCAGATCATTTAAAGAATACAAAATGTTTCATTTTCCCAACCTATGAAAGGCCTCTTCTCCTCCTCATTCTATCACACCTCTCAAGACCTTTTGGATCATCCAACCCCTTCTAAAATAATCTCCCAATATCCCCCATCTCTTCGTATAAGCCTAAACATGGTCATAAATCAAACAAAGTAATCCCTTTAGTACAAACCAAATGGAGTTACCCAAAGAAGAGGTAACATTTTACAATGACCAATTTTATTTTATGTATTTATACATCCTATTAAATTATTATTTTTACATGCTTATATAATAACCTTAGTATTATCAATATACTATGATTATATAATTTTAAGTATTTGATCTACTTATACCCACACTTCCATAAAATGGGAAAAAAATTGATATTCATGTGTACGGTAACCTACCACCTTGCGAAATGACATAGCTCATTTTTCCTTTACCACCTATTATAATTGAGAATTATTATAAAAATACTATTTTTATATGATATATATGATATTTATAATGTCTCCATACTTTTGAAATTATTATATGACACCCACCTTTATGATTTTCATTTTTTGTAATATGATAACATTGTTTGTGGACATGTGGACTACTTCCTCATCAAAGCAATGCCATATGTTCACTCTTTACATGGAATGTATTAATGATGAGTTTAATAATGCGAAACGATGTCATTCATTTTTTCTTTACCGCCTCTTATAGTTGGGAATTATTTTGTAAACAATATTTTTATATGATATATAATATATTTATAATGTCTTCATACATCTCGAATTATTATATGACACATACCTTCATGCGTTTCATTTTTTAGGAATATGATAACATCATTTGTGGACATGTGGACTACTTCCTCCTTAAACTGATTTGATAGGTTCACCCTTTATATGGAATGTAATAAGGATGGTTTTGATAAATTTATATGATATAAATGACATATTTACGATATTCATGACATAATTATCAATTAGAAAATATAATATATCATTTTCTTCTTTACAATTCACACACTGAAAAAGTGATATTGTCATTTGTGGATGTGTGGACTACCGCCTCCTCGATGCGATGTGATTATTTATTTTTCATCACCATGTTCACAATAATGATTTATATAAGTATATATAATTAAATAATATGTTATTTAAGATATAATGGTCATTCTTGATAGATAAATGTTACTTACCTTATTTCTATAATGATAATTGAAAAATGAGAATGTTGCTCATGATTACGTACGACGTACCATATCCATGATCATAACATTGTTTTATTTTTCATTACGATATTTCCTATATTATGTTAAAACTATATTTGATATAAAAAATTTGATAATTGTATCATGGTAATTATTCTGAATATATTTAAATAATAACCTCATTGACCATAGTTGACCAATCAATGCCAGTTTTGACACATAAAATAAATATGGCGAAAACATCTGACTTAAACATTATTGATTATGTAATTGTATATAAATTATTTATACAGGAGATAAAATTAATAATAAACTTTAAAAAGTTTCTAAATAAATTAAATAATTAATATAATTTTATTATTCTAGAATATAGAGGAAAATAATGACAAATTTGAATCAATGTAAGGGGTTTCATCTCAACATACCTTTCATTAAGACTTATTTGTTATTATGAAAATAGTTATATTTGTATGGTGTATCTATTTCCATGTTAATTTTTTTATCATGAGTCAATGTTTCAATTGATGTTATTCTATCACGTATCTCGTGATTAAAAAGTTAATCAAATAGTAGGATATTTTTTAACTCAATTTCTATTCAATGGGTTAATCTTATATATAATTGGTTATGTTATTCCAATAATATTTTTGAAACAAAATATGATTATATTATTATGTATTTCCACATTTATTTTTCAGTTTTATATGATGTCCTGACCCAAGTTCCACTGAACCCGACCCCTGAGCCATAGGATCACAATGACTCAAGCATGCCTCCTCGTATGCTAGAGGGTTCCAACTAAAATAAATGGTGTAAAGGTGGTAAATTGGGGAGACTATACCCTCATTTCATGGTAAAAAAGTGGATAAAATCAATAGCATTCAACAAATGACTCATAATATAGATGTTCAAAATCAACAAACATTAGAATCCTAAAAACTTATCTAAATAAGAAAGAATCAGAAGATGCAAAAAAACTAATCAACAAATAAATATCTCAAAATCCTATAAATTTTTTTGATACATGTATGAATGGAATGTTTTAAAAAAAATACTCAAATATAAAAGCATGATATACGATAGCTTAAAAAAGAAAAAAAGGACAAAAATAACTCCATAAAAATCCTGAGCCTAAGCTTGGTCATCTATGTAGAGACCTGAATCTTGACGTACATGGACATTACATTACTTTTGCGGAATACTTAGTACATAACAAAAAAACACACACAAGGATCGTAATAGTTTAGTGTCTTTGGAAACTCGGAACGTAATCTTATAATCGTGGTGAAAGATCTTCAACATCTCCTATAAAGATCTTCCTTTTTTTTACCTAAAACCTTTCTTTATATCCTGGGGAAAAGAAAACATAAAAGGGTGAGCTCAAATGCTCAGTAAGGGTAAACAAAAGAAATATCAATCACATCATATACATAAGAACATAACTTTTGGAAAATCTTAACCTGCAAAAGAGATCATAATTTCATAACATGGGGTAAATCATGGCAGTGAAATGTAATCACAATAATCATAACATAAAACATGAAACTTTGTGGCATTCACACATAATCATAGAGAATCATTTCTTATTAGTCAAGACTCATTGCCAAGACTATCTTAGTAGACAAAGTCCCTTTCTGAATCGAGTAACCCTCGTTTCATTCCTGTTTCACCGAACTGTTATAACCTACCATTCCAGCCATGTCTATCTCATGAGATATAAAATCTTTACCCAATGCATTGGAGGGAGATATAGGTCCCACCCATCTCATAATGATACCATTCTTATGTGTGCCACAAAATCATAAATCATACATCATTACATAACCCATGTAATAAAAATGGGATTCTTAAACAACATGACAACATAAAACAATTCATATAAGATAAAGGAATTCATAAAAATAATTCCATCAAAACATAATCAAATCAATGTAATAATAGGGATAAAAACAGAACCCTTTATTATCTTAGATGGAAAAAAAATTTGATAAAATACGTGAAATCCATTCTTGAGGAAAATATCCTTTCTATTTCAAAAACACTTTTCCTTTCTTAATATGTCATACAATTATAAACTAAAAAAATTTGTTTAACAATAAACGTGAATACTTGTAAAGGAAGCTTCTTGGAAATAATGTTTTAGAAATCCATTCATTCCGTATAAGTTAAAAAAACATTCTTCGTACTTTTGTCGGAAAAGTCAAAAAGTACCTCGTACGAAAAAAACGACAAAAGATTCCCTTCATATTATTTACTAAAAACTCACCGAAGGGTAAAATGGGATTTAAACTTGTGTAAGTGGATGGAAAAAATATTACATATTGAGGTAACATGGATGTGGATGATGAAATACACCCCAATAAATACTTACGAATAAACAATCTCGGATAAAAATGAGATTGTGATATTTTCCCTTAACTTAGGTCCGATTTGCTTCGTATGTGTCCGAACCTCCTGTATAATGGTTTAAATAATGTTATTGACTTATTACATAATCATAAATATTGATATGATATCATATATGGTCATATTCTTAGCTTCTTGTTAGTAATATTGCATTGTTACTTGTTACTCGGGTCTTTATTGCCTTTTGTTCTTATGCGTGTTTTGCCGAATAAATTTTTATTATTATTTTAAGGTTATAGATACCTTATATCCATAATGGTATTAGTGTAACATTTATCATATTTATTCATTCAATTCATTTATATAATTACTATGTAATGATGATCATGTAGAACGAGTCGCATCACATCGTGGAGACGGTATTCCGTACGTACGCACGAGTGATGATATCGTTCCTATGATCGTGGAATTGTATTGGAGTATATATATATTATTTAAGTATCAATAGTACTTTATAATAATGATAAATAGTTACTCATTACACCATTATACCCATCCTTGTAAAGTGATGGTGGAAAATAGATTACACCACGGCGTGGAGACGGTATTCCGTACGTACGCACGCGCGGTGATTTCATTTTTCCGTAGGATGAATAGAAGGTGAATTAGGGTTTTTTAATATTTATAATAACATATAAGTATGTAAGTAATACTGATTTTATTACTTTATCATGAAAAAACTAAAGAAGAAGAAGTTGAAGAAGAAACAAATTGAAAAGATCGGTAATGGATATTACCTCTTCTTTGGAACGCCTCTTTGAATCCTCCACTTAGGGAACTAATATTGGTCTTTGAAGAATACCAGGACCTCTAGGATTATTCTAGGTAAGTGGAGAGGAGAAAATGTCAGGGGTTGGACAAGATTGAGTTCTCAAATTGGTGTGAGGAGGAGGGGGAGGAGGTGTCCTTTTATAAGGGAGGAGAGGGGCACCTTAGGAATATCTCAAAATATTATTTTATCTTAATGTCAAAATCGGTTTATAATGGTTCCAAAGGGTCTTATTTCGAAGATAAAGTGGGGATGGGTCGAAATCCTATCAACCAATAGTATTTAGACAAGTTTAGGGTATTATTTTAACCTTATCAATTAGATTTAACTCTAAGTTAAATAATTTAACTTTTACCGTGTCTTTTTGTTTTCTTTCACTATATGGTTAATACACTTACTATAGCATGCCAAACGAACCCCAAATTGTATATTATTAATACATATATCCTTATCTAAGTCATTTGGCCGAACCTTAGATTTTTAGGAATAAAATAACAATTAATAATATAATATTTGATTTAAAAACTATTTTGTGTCAATTTTGACACTATTTGATATCTGATTTTTGTGAAAGTCATAACAGAATTTTATGTTCGAACCAAGTTGATTAAATCAACACTAATATATCATAGTAACATAGAAAATTAGTGTAATTCATAAAAAGCCTCAAATTACATTTATTTTGGTATTTATAATATCAATTATGTCAATATTTCATTAATAAGATAATTACTGCATCATCTTTGTTTCATAAATAAATTAAATTATTTGATGTCTAAAAATTACAAATAAAATACCATCATGTATGAAATCGTTTTAGATTTCTAATTAATATTTACAATCGAATTTATCTTATGTATAACCCTATATTAAAATTTTTTAGTAAATAAACTTTGATTTTGACTCTTTTAACTCTTCTTTGAATTAAATAAATATAAATGTCCTAATCTAATCCAAGTGGGCCTAAATGATAATATTTTACACTTAAGGTTGTTTTCGGTCGAGATAAACTTGTCCAATAGTATTAGGACATGTGTTAGGGTAATATTAATATCATTTTTACCCTTAATTACCCTATTTACTTTTAACCGCGGTAAAAAAAATAAAAAGTTACTATTCACCAAAAAAATATTTTTATTTCATTGAACCACATTTTACTTACTGATATCAACCTTGTCTGTCGTATTTTCGAAATTCCATTCACAGAAGCGGTAAAATTAAGTTTTATGCAAAATTCTGTTTTTAACTACCACTTAGTAGTTTCATTATTCATCAAAAATTGATGTTTTTCAGAACAATGCCAAAATTTCATCCTAAGCTATATTTCATATTCCGAATTCAAAAATGAAGTCTATTTTACCAAATTCATAACATAGAAGTTTCATTAATTAATTTTATAATTAAATCCCGCTGTTAAAACAAATAGCGTATTTTTAAGAAACAATATCTGTCAAAAGATTGACACTAGTTTATAACTGGTTTAAATGTGAAATTACATCCAATGACCAACATTGTATTAAATTGTAAAAATATATTCTAAATATACTTTAAAACCACTAAAATTAATTATTTGTCACTATTAATTATTTCGATTAAAAAAGTTGTTTTTAATTATAACTTAATAATTTTCACTATTCATCAGAATATGAAAGTTATCCGAAAAGTACCAAAATTTCACCTTAGGCTAAATTCGATACTCCGAATCCAAAAATGAAGTCCATTTTGAGAGCTAAAATTTCTAAAATTTAAAAAGGTGGTTATTACTATTCATAATGGCTAGTTTTAATAATATTTTAATAGCATATCGTTGTTTAGTGAAACTCAGTATTACGTACTACACACGCTATCGAGGAAGGTCGTGATTGCGTGTAATGCAAGGCAAGTCAAGGATGCGTGTTGTGCAAGCTCCTTTTTGTGTTGTGTACAACACAAGACATTAGTGAAATTAAAAAAAATATTTTTCATAAAATCTTGGGCTGTTACATTCTACCCCCCTTAAAATGAATTTCGCCCTCGAAATTCGTCGGGGTTATAAATGGTTTACTATTCGAAAGTTTCTTTAATAGAAACCCACATCGTAAAAAAGAATACCAAAAACAATATTTTAAAACAAAATTATGAAACTTAATGGTTACCCAAATAAACTAATCACTGGGTTTCCACATAGGTGAAAATATGGATATGGAAGAAAAATCTAACCATCATGTTCTTATGGAGAGTGGTAGAGAACATGGCTATGGAAAAGCCAACAATCACAAATCCATAAATTTGTGACGATCTAAGGTACCATCCGATTCATCAGGTATAAGATCACTAGGACAACATTTTTGGTTTTCAAGATCATTTCCCTAAAGTTGAAAATTTGAATTAGAATAAATACTTACTTTTTTTTGGTACAATCTCACTGTTGTTCGTGCCTTGTACAATTTCCACTTCATCTCTGAAATAAATGAAGTCGAATTTCTTATTCGTGAAGTGTTATCAGATCATGTGATAGAATGACGGGTCATTCATAAGTCATTCTATAGTGAGATTAATCATATATGGTTCCTAAAATGGACTTATACATCATATTGCTTAATATAATAAAACTAGTTTCTACTAAACAGGGACTTCCTGTAGGCCAGTGGTAGGAAATAAAGGCCAGTCGCACTTTGGTTGTGGGTTCGATTCCCACAGCCTTGTCCGATGCGATGGGCTGTCGCTCGTCCTGCAGGTTGTCCTTTTTCTAAAACTAAATTACTATAACATCCCATCAATAATATCGAAAAAAAACTTCTATCCTTAAACAATACTCACTTAAGTCCAACATAATCCATTTCAATCTTTAGGCTTATCCATAATACTGCAGTCCACTCTCATAACATAGTGAAAACAATTACCAGAGATTTAATACCATCGTTGATCCCCATATATCATAAGATATGTTTTGTTGGTCACATTCCAAACATTCAAAGTCCTTAATCATGTATTCTCTTGAATACCTTAGTGAAAACATGAAATCAGTTTAAAGTTAACACTTTCCACATACCAAAATCCTCAAAATTCTATATACTCAAACCATGATATCACTTAGTTCTTATATCAATCATGAGCTCATGAATACTATTAAACATTTCATTTTCTCGTTTTCCCTTCATTATACGCATATCATCTTATTTCCAAAAAATATCTCAATCACTTTGAATACCACATCAATAAATATTGCAATACTCAATGATAAAACATTATTTTGGAATCCCATTACATAAACACTTAATCATTCCCCCACATCGTTGTCATATTCAATATTTCCAATAGTGATCGCATGTGACTTCCCTTTGTCCTTTTCCTTCAGTGGTTGCTCATGTTGGTCATCACTAACCCTTGGATTAGGGCATTTATTAGCATAATGCCCCATTTCCTTGCACTTGAAGCATTGAAGTGTTGGTGGTGCGTTCTCTGCAGTGTTTTCTTTATTCACATCATTAGAAACCCTTTTTCCATTACTTCGACACTCAGCTGCTCGATGACCTTCTTTTCCACACTTAAAACATTTTCTAGTCCCTTTAAGACAATCTCCACCATGCTTCATTCCACACTTTGTGCATAAGGAAACATTCATCTTCTTTTCACCATTATTCTGAGATTTCTCCTTGAACTCCATCTTTCGTTTCTTGTCAAAACCATGAGATGGATATGTAACACCAACTTCCATTTCTACTTTGATAGCACAACGCACAATTTCTTCATAGCTACTGAAGTCTCTTATAGCTAATTCCCTTCGATGACTTGGTTTTAAGCCACTGAAAAATCGATCAACTTTACTTTCAGGTTGGATGATAATGCCAGATGCATACCTTTCAAGCCTTGTAAAATTCTCTTCGTATATACCAACAGATTCATCATCCTTTTTCTTTAGTTCAAGAAAATCCTTCTCCATCTTTGTTCGAATAATACGAGGGAAGTACTTATTAAAAAATAAGTTCTTGAACACTTCCCATTCCATGGACTCAATTTCATCTCTTTGCCTTGTATTCTTGATAAGATTCCACCATTTATCAGCTTCACCTTCCAAACGATATACTGCTAATATGACTTTATCATGTTCAGAACATTGAAGAACTGAAAATATCTTTTCAGTGGTACTGATCCATTGTTCAGCAACAAGTGGATCAGAAGACCCACTGAAAGAAGGTGGATGTTGCCTCATGAAGGACTCAATAGAATATTGTTCCCTTCTCTGCTCATTTGGAAGTCTAGAATGATTCATAGCTTGTGTAAGTATAGAAATAAGATTTTTCACTCCATCTCACATAACATTTGTTTGTTCAGGAGGACAATCATTGCATTGTCCATTGCATTGATCAAGACGGTTCCTTCAGGTTCCAGCCATCATCTAAAACCCAAAAAGAATAGTGTGAGAGGCAAAAATCATGCTAGGGAAAACAACATAGTAAAGGGGGAGTACCCTTAATATCTAACATCTTAGGTTAAATTCTAAGATCGTTACCGTAGTTCTAGGACCATATCCTATACGTATACTTATCCTTAGGGACATCCCTAGACATACCTTAGAAATATCTCTAGGGATCTCACTAAAGTTCTGGCATCCTAGTTTCCAAAGGTTGACTAAACCTTTCCTCTGATACCAACTGTAGAGACCCGAATCTTGATGTACATGGACATTACATTACTTTTGCGGAATACTTAGTACATAACAAAAAAACACACACAAGGATCGTAATAGTTTAGTGTCTTTGGAAACTCGGAACGTAATCTTCTAATCGTGGTGAAAGATCTTCAACATCTCCTATAAAGATCTTCCTTTTTTACCTAAAACCTTTCTTTATATCCTGGGGAAAAGAAAACATAAAAGGGTGAGCTCAAATGCTCAGTAAGGCTAAACAAAAGAAATATCAATCACATCATATACATAAGCACATATCTTTTGGAAAATCTTAACCTGCAAAAGAGATCATAATTTCATAACATGGGGTAAATCATGGCAGTGAAATGTAATCACAATAATCATAACTTAAAACATGAAACTTTGTGGAATTCACACATAATCATAGAGAATCATTTCTTGTTAGTCAAGACTCATTGCCAAGACTATCTTAGTGGACAAAGTCCCTTTCTGAATCGAGTAACCCTCGTTTCAGTCCTGTTTCACTGAACCGGTATGACCTACCATTCCAGCCATGTCTATCTCATGAGATATAAAATCTTTACCCAATGCATTGGAGGGAGATATAGGTCCCACCCATCTCATAATGATACCATTCTTATGTGTGCCACAAAATCATAAATCATATATCATTACATAACCCATGCAATAAAAATGGGATTCTTAAACAACATGACAACATAAAACAATTCATATAAGATAAAGGAATTCATAAAAATAATTCCATCACAACATAATCAAATCAATGTAATAATAGGGATAAAAACAGAACCCTTTATTATCTTAGACGGAAAATAATTTTGATAAAATACTTGAAATCCATTCTTGAGGAAAATATCCTTTCTATTTCAAAAACACTTTTCCTTTCTTAATATGTCATACAATTATAAACTAAAAAAATTTGTTTAAAAATAAACTTGAATACTTGTAAAGGATGCTTCTTGGAATTAATGTTTTAGAAATCCATTCATGCCATATAAGTTAAAAAACATTCTTCGTACTTTTGTCGGAAATGTCAAAAAGTACCTCGTATGAAAAAAACGACAAAAGATTCCTTTCCTATTCTTTACTAAAAACTCACCAAAGGGTAAAATGGGATTTAAACTAGTGTAAGTGGATGGAAAAAATATTACATATTGAGGGAACATGGATGTGGATGATAAAATACACCCCAATAAATACTTAAGAACAAACAATCTCAGATAAAAATGAGATTGTGATATTTTCCCTTACCTTAGGTCCGATTTGCTTCGTATGTGTCCGAACCTCCTGTATAATGGTTTAAATAATGTTATTGACTTATTACAGAATCATAAATATTGATATGATATCATATATGGTCATATTCTTAGCTTCTTGTTAGTAATATTTCATTGTTACTTGTTACTCGGGTCTTTATTGCCTTTTGTTCTTATGCGTGTTTTGCCGAATAAATTCTTATTCTTATTTTAAGGTTATAGATACCTTATATCCAGAATGGTATTAGTGTAAAATATATCATATTTATTCATTCAATTAATTTATATAATTACTATGTAATGATGATCATGTAGAACGAGTCGCATCACATCGTGGAGACGGTATTCCGTACGTACGCACGAGTGATGATATCGTTCCTATGATCGTGGAATTGTATTGTAGTATATATATATTATTTCAGTATCAATAGTACTTTATAATAATCATAAATAGTTACTCATTACACCATTATACCCATCCTTGTAAAGTGATGGTGGAAAATAGATTACACCACGGCGTGGAGACGGTATTCCGTACGTACGCACGCGCGGTGATTTCATTTTTCCGTAGGATGGATAGAAGGTGAATTAGAGTTGTTTCATATTTATAATAACATATCAGTATGTAAGTAATACTGATGTTATTACTTTATCATGAAACAACTAAAGAAGAAGAAGTTGAAGAAGAAAGAAATTGAAAAGATCGGTAATGGATATTACCTCTTCTTTGGAACGCCTCTTTGAATCCTCCACTTAGGGAACTAAGATTGGTATTTGAAGAAAACCTGGACCTCTAGGATTATTATAGGGAAGTGTAGAGGAGAAAATGGCTGGGTTTGGCCGAGATTTAGTGCTCAAATTGGTGTGAGGAGGAGGGGGAGGAGGTGTCCTTTTATAAGGGAGGAGAGGGTCATCTTAGGAATATCTCAAAATATTATTTTATATTAAAGTCAAAATCGGTTTATAATGGTTCCAAAGGGTCTTATTTCGAAGATAAAGTAAGGATGGGTCTAAATCCTATCAACCAATAGGATTTAGACAAGTTTAGGGTATTATTTTAACCTTATCAATTAGATTTAACTCTAAGTTAAATAATTTAACATTTACCGTGTCTTTTTGTTTTCTTTCACTATATGGTTAATAAACTTACTATAACATGCCAAACGAACCCCAAATTGTATATTATTAATACATATATCCTTATCTAAGTCATTTGGCCGAACCTTAGATTTTTAGGAATAAAATAACAATTAATAATATAATATTTGATTTAAAAACTATTTTGTGTCAATTTTGACAATATTTGATATCTGATTTTTGTGAAAGTCATAACAGAATTTTATGTTCAAACCAAGTTGATTAAATCAACACTAATATATCATAGTAACCTATAAAATTAGTGGAATTCATAAAAAGTCTCAAATTACATTTATTTTGGTATTTATAATATCAATTACGTCAATATTTCATTAATAAGATAATTACTGCATCATCTTTGTGTCATAAATAAATTAAATTATTTGATGTCTAAAAATTACAAATAAAATACCATCATGTAGGAAATCGTTTTAGCTTTGTAATTAATATTTACAATCGAATTTATCTTATGTATAACCCTATATTAAAAATGTTTTAGTAAATAAACTTTGATTTTGACTCTTTTAACTCTTCTTTGAATTAAATAATAATAAATGTCCTAATCTAATCCAAGTGGGCCTAAATGATAATATTTTACACTTAAGGTTGTTTTTGGTCGAGATACACTTGTCCAATAGTATTAGGACATGTGTTAGGGTAATATTAATATCATTTTTACCCTTAATTACCCTATTTACTTTTAACCGCGGTAAAAAAAATAAAAAGTTACTATTCACCAAAAAAATATTTTTATCTCATTGAACCACATTTTACTTACTGATATCAACTGTGTCTGTCAGATTTTCTAAATTCCATTCACAGAAGTGGTAAAATTAAGTTTTATGCAAAATTCAGTTTTTAACAACCACTTAGTAGTTTCACTATTCATCAAAAATTGATATTTTTCAGAACAATGCCAAAATTTCATCCTAAGCTATATTTCATATTCCGAATTCAAAAATGAAGTCTATTTTACCAAATTCATAACATAGAAGTTTCATTAATTAATTTTATAGTTAAATCCCGCTGTTAAAACAAATAGCGTGTTTTTAAGAAACAATATCTATCAAAAGATTGACACTAGTTTATAACTGGTTTAAATGTGAAATTACATCCAATGACCAGCATTGTATTAAATTGTAAAAATATATTCTAAATATACTTTAAAACCACTCAAATTAATGATTTATCAATATTAATTATTTTGATTAAAAAAGTTGTTTTTAATTATAATTTAGTAATTTTCACTATTCATCAGAATATGAAAGTTATCCGAAAAGTACCAAAATTTCACCTTAGGCTAAATTCGATACTCCGAATCCAAAAATGAAGTCCATTTTGAGAGATAAAATTTCTAAAATTTAAAAAGGTGGTTATTACTATTCATAACGGCTAGTTTTAATAATATTTTAATAGCATATCGTTGTTTAGTGAAACTCAGTATTACGTACTACACACGCTATCGAGGAAGGTCATGATTGCGTGTAATGCAATGCAAGTCAAGGATTCGTGTTGTGCAAGCTTTTTTTTGTGTTGCGTACAACACAAGACATTAGTGAAATTAAAAAGAATATTTTTCATAAAATCTTGGGCTGTTACAATCTACTCCTGAGTTCCAACTAAGAAAAATCACATAAATAACTTGTAGAACAGTTTTTTTCCTTATCCATATCTATAAGAAAATAGTCTTATCAGGTGTCAAGGGAAGCCCGAGTAGGGTGTGAGGTAAAAAATCTCAGTAGGCTACCACTAATGATTTCTAAATGTAATATGAGTAGTGATTATAATTAAATAGTGTCAAGGTACAATGAATTAATAAACATAACTAAATAAATAAATACATAACTGCATGTTCAACATCTTAAAGGACACCTAAAAGGTCTACTTACTTCTTCTCAGGGCTGGAATAGAAGAGAGTGATCATTTCACTATATATATAATTATTATATATATATATATATATAGTTTAGTTCTATATTGAATCCACCTATAGGAACCAAGTGTGTGAAGGTGCCTAAGGGACATATACCTAGAATACTAATTATAGCTTGATTAAAGAGTAACTCACATATCCATGACCATTATAATGAACATATAAGCTCAAGACAATGGGTACAAGCCCCACATCCCAAGAAGAGATAAATATGTCACGAAATAATGCTCATAATGATGAGTGAGTCATTATTTCATCCCCCAAATCATGGAATTTGGAACCTCAACCCAACATTCATATAGTATCACTACTGGGAGATACCATTAACCCAATGCCCTATGTAAGGGAGTCTGATTATTTGCCTGGCTCCACACCCCTTACCGTCATACACAACCTTTATAAAGGTGTATTACAAATATAGATGCAATGGGGAATTTCCTCTAATACATCTCTTTCATATATCACATATATATAGAAGAGGAAAATCCTATTTAAAATTTAATACATGATGCATTACCTCTCATATTCTACTCTAAAAATGTTTTAGTACATTCAAATTAATTAAATTCATCATATGAATTTAATATGAAATAATCAAAAGTCATTTTTTCATCATCCTTTATACTCCATTCTATTTAAACCATTTCATTTTAATAAGACAATTAATTTAATAGAGGGTAACCATCAAGACTTATCCATCATATATAATAATCAACATTTAACCTAATCGACAAATTTTGTTCAATAAGTCATGAAAATTCCATTACGACAACTCAAGTTCTATGGTAGGGTGTTATTATGAATAAGGGAATTTTATAAATCGGAAATTACAAGCCTATGGTTTCCAAACACATTAAAGGGACCCTTAGTAGAATATAACATTCATAATAAAAAGTAAATTCATCTTAAAATATAATTCTAATTCTTAAGAGGCAAAACGAGTGCATTCAATTTTCACAAAAAGATGTTATTCACTTAGCACACCCACGGGGTGAACATATGAAGTATTTCTAGCAGCTAAACCAAAAAATGAAGATCAATTTACATGTATCTATGAGAAATTGTCAGTTATAAATGAAGGAATAAAAATATTATAGATTCTCAGAAAAGGATGTCATATCGCATGAGGTTAGAGAAGATTGAGTCACAATCTGCATGGGTAGTGCCACTTAAGTAGCACCAATGCACTGTAGTCCATATGGTTTGTGCTCCTTTTGCAAAACCATTCAAGATAACAGTGAATCCCTTTAAAATGTGTGAAATTTTGATTTTTTTCCTTCCTTCTATTTTCCCTTTTTTTCTTCTTTTCCCATCCTTCATCATTTTTGGGTTGTGTGGTAGCAAAGGATGAGATTTCCTCCTCCTCTCTTCAATAGTATGGCTTAGATCTATAATTTTAGATCGGTTTTAAATGTCGTTAGGTGTGTTGGAACCACATTGGTAATGTTATTCTCATCCTACCATCTGTTTTATTTTTCTTTCACCTCACAAACCACTAAATATTTCCAATTCATATTATCCAATTTTTAGGGATTTTGGTCAAAACTCGGGTCTCTCTCGAATCTCTTGGAGTTAGAGGCCGATACCGGATATGCCTACGTTTACTAGTCTTAGGTGAGTGGTGCATAAATTTCTTTGATTTTTCATAGACTTTGGGGGGGTTATTGCACTATTGTTTATTTGAGTGATACCATTTCTTACGGTATTAAACTGAACGTATGACCATGTGGGATACCTATAGTCATTCCCTAACCCTTTCCACCCCTGTAAGGTTGGTTTAGAGTTTTTCGACCACCTTGGGTTGCTATAATGAGGTGTGTTTTTCATATAATTGGATATGTTTTGTTTAAAATTAGTTAATTCTGTTTAATTGATATTATGAAATTCAATTATACAAAATTAATTATTTAATTTGAGTACATAATTTGAATTTGAGTTAGTCAATTCAATTAAATTGAATTGTTATTTATATAAATTGTACAATTCAATTGTGTTGAATTAAAATATTTACTAAAGAGAGTTGTTTTATATATAATTAAAAGTCAGATGATGTATAGAATGAGATGAGACCTAATGGTTCCTAAAAGTCCTGGCCCAAGATTGGGATGGCATTGGCCCTTTGATGTTTCTTAGTGACTATTTTGGTTATTTCCACTCACAAATGATGGAAAAGTGCAAATTTGAGTTGTGTGGATACATGTTGAACCTTTGATGTGGTTGTTTTGAAAACTCGTGTGGGTAGAGGCCCTCGGTAGTATGGATTAGGATATTTTTAGGGGGTTATTTTTATAGAAATCCATGTGGAAGGTGAGGATCATTCAGTTGTTAGTGATGTGGCTATTGGTTGGGGTAGAGGCTCATCATATTGAGGTCATGGGGGTTATTTGATTTGGTAGAATGGATATTGCTATTTCGCGGGATGTCATGTTATGAGAAAATGGGGAACTTTATTTGATAATTGAAATCACTGTGAATCTTGATGTCATTCTATGGGACGACATGTTCTATTGAGAAAGGGACTAAGGGACGAGTGACTAGTTTGGGTCTACCTTCGAGATGTCAGTGATTGTCTGAGACACGAGGTGTCAAGAGGCATGTGGTGCTGGGTTATTATATTGAGGTGGAACATCGGGATTCACCTGGGATGTTGACATCATGGGATACCTTTTTCCATGGTCCAAGTATCCACTCCTATTTAGACATATGGCATTGGCAGAAGTTGGTGACAGCACCCTAGTGGCTTTTGAGGACTAGTAGATCTTTTATTAATTTTAATTGCATGAGATACTCTCTTGTTTAATTTTATAATACTTTTTTTAAACACTTATGTTGGGTACACAAACTTGGGTTGTATCCCATAGAGACATATTCTCACACCCTAAATAGGCCCTTCAGTTCATGTGTATATTTTATGATGTTGCATTCAGGTAAGGGATCGATATTGGGAGCTGGTTTGTAGAGCTGTTTGGAATAGAGGTTATCATAGGACCTTGAGGTCTTGCCTTGGATACAGTCTTCTATTTATTAGCTTTCCTTTTATATGTCAACATGTTTCTTTGTATTTGTATTTAGCTATTATGGACAGCCATGGGTGACAACTTTCTGTATATAGACTTGTATGTCATGTGTTGATATGCATACTTGGTTTTGGTGCTACAAGTGGTACATTTGGATTGTATCATTTAATTTCTAATTCTTATGTTTTATTTTGATATTCTTCCCCTATTTATTAATATTTAATATGCTCTCACCTCTGGAAAACCTGGTTCAAGTCTGCTTAATCTTTATTTTTACTTCATTTTATTTATTATTACTCGGACCAGTATATTATCATCTACTGATGGTATATCCTCCCCACTATACCCATTTCACACCCTTACAACTATTCAAAGGACTTTGGCATTTAGGGAGTCATTCTTAATTCTTTTTCGGCCTCTATACTAGAGTATTATTTGAAAGTTGATTCAATTTTAGGGAGGCTACATCTTCAATCACCGGCCAACCCCACACAAGCTCGTCGAAAGATCCATTCTTTTTAGTTCATCATCACCGCCAAAAAAACCAAAACATTCCAAAATATAAACATCAAACAACCATGAATTCGGAACGAACTTTCAATGAGGGCCTCTACAAAAAGAGACAAAACACATTAACTAGTCCAACATGCATTGAACGGTAAATCATCCGCAGAAAGAACCTAGTAAACGTCACTAAATGTTTGAGGAAAAACCCCAATCAAAACCGACAAACCAGAACTGTAACCATGAAGGAGTTGATTCTGACTGGGAATGTATCGTCAAATGGGTGAGCACTTAGAACACTGAAAAACACCGAACCTCATTTCCCATAAACTTCTATGAATCCATCATGCCAGATCTGACTTTGAGAGGTACAGTGAAAAGAGAGGACAGAGCAGTGATCAGAGTGGCCGAATATCCCAGCGTCGATAGTAAATAGGTACTTCCAACAAATATCTCTATCCACTAATATTGTACATTAGATTTCTACTCCCATGTCTCATCCTATACTTGGTTGTGCTTCTATAGCACTATAACCAGAGGAATGGACCTACCTTAGATTGTCGTTATTCTTTGATACCCTATAAAACTATGTATTCCTTGAAGAAATGGTCCATATCCAATTAAACCTCATCATGCTAAAATATGTGTGATAGGTCTAGATAGTATCAGTGAAGATGAGATACATAAAAGACATCATGTATGCACCTGTATATCTGATGAAGTGATAACTAATAAGATACTCATTTGAACTATTTTACAAACTTGAAGGGTCCAAGGAACCTCAATGATATCTTATCCATATTTTATATATATCATGGCCTAACCCATGTGAGACTCATAAGAAAAATCAGTCACCAACCTCAAACTCTAGAGGTTATTGATGTCTATTTTCACAAGACTATTTTCTATACTAAGCTAACAGCATGTGATTTAGGATCAATTAGACTTTCTCGGTAGTCTCATGGATTAGATGTTGTCCAATCATAGCTACTTTCCCAACTTCTTGCCATCACAGAGGTGAGTGAGAAGGCCTATCATATAATGCTCCATATGGATCCATCTCAATGGTATCCTTAAAGATTATTTTATAGGAAAACTCAATGAGTGGAATTTGTTTCTCCAAGAAATCCAAAAAGTCAAGGATGTATACATGGAGCATTTCCTCTAACACCTATATCATAAGCTTTGTTTGTACATATGTCTGTGGGGGAGAGGTCATACTCAGCAGTAACTGCATACCAAAATCCTTCAACAACCCCTTCCAAAAACATTACTTCAAATAAGTTTCTCTATATTAAATGATAGAACAAGGAGATCCATTAAGACGTACAACCTATCAGATGTAAAATCATCAAAGATAAACTACCAATAGGGTCTCTCATGTGGGTAACAAGTGTGTGAACTTCATCTAAAGATCTACAACAACCCATAGTAAATCTTTTATATGAGGAGATATGGGTAGACCACTCCCGAAACCCATCTAAACTTATTCATATTTCAATTCGGTAATGGAAAATGCTTATAGAATCCCTACTAGTCATTGATGTTCTAACTTCACCTACTGATAGGTGTACCACCTAGTGATGAATCCATAAATATCATGTTTCATACCATGCCACCAATATAGGTATCATATGTCTTGATACATTTTGGTGACACCGATCTGAACCACCAATGTCGAGGCATAAAATTCACGCATTAGCTCCTTTCTGGTGTCTAATGAGGGCCATACAATCTAATAAAACAATAGAGTATCATCCCCATCCATAGTCCAACTAGAATATATATCTCCATCTTAAATTATTTCCCTTAGAACAATGCCTTCAGGATCAGATAACTATCTCGTTATTACCTATTCTAGAAGAGTATAATTAACTGCAAAGATGAATGGATAGTATTCCCATGGTTCTTCTGAACCGCAACATGAATATCTAAAAATAATTCCATAAGCTTCCATTTTCAAAAGGATTCCTAAACCACCTTGTTCATGGCTACTGAATATCCTTTTCCATGCATGTAAGAAATCATGAAATCAAATGACTATAGTTACTTCATCCACCTATAATGTTTGAGATTCATATCCCACTAGGTAATGATATACTTGAGGCATTTGTGGTCTATGAATACCAAAAAAATTATCTCCATGTAAATAGTGTCTCCAACATTGTAAAGCATGAACTATAGAATTGATCATGAGATTATGCATTGTGTAATTCCTCTCCTGAGGCCTCAACAGATAGTACCTGAACATGAGGACTCGGTCATCCTGCATCAGAATACCTCCAAGACTGATACCAGATGTTTCACATTATATAGTATAACTCCTTCTTGGATTTGGGAGAATCAGTATCAGCACTAAATTCAAATTTCCCTTCAACTCTTGAAAGGATGCTTCACAAGATTTGGACAAAAAAATTCACTCCCTTTTTTGTAAAGATCATACATGGCACTGCTAGACATGAGAAATCCTGGTTGAAGTTTCTGTAATATCAAAAAATCCACAAGAAAATCCGAATTTCAAAACATTATTAGGATTCTCCCAAGAAACTACAACTCCCACTTTCTCTTGTTCTACTAAAAATCATGACTCGAATATGATATAACCTAGGAAATGGACTTTGTCGGACTAGAATTTGTCATTTACTGAGCTTATCAAAGTGTTGATTCTCTCTCAGTGTATTAATCATGATATAAATATCTGTTTTATGGTTGTTTCTGGATTTTGAATACACCAAGATATCATCAACAAATAATACCAAGAATGAATCTAGATATAGGTGGAAAAACTATTTCATAAGATCCATAAAAACTGTAGGTGCATTTGTGAGTCCGAAAGCCATAACCAAGTTCTCGTATAGACCATATCTGCTCCTGAAATATATGAGAGGTATGTTTGAAGTCCAGATATTCATCGGATGATATCCTGAACTCATATCTATCATTGAAAAAACTTTCACTCCTCAGAGTTGATCAAAGAGGTCGTCTATTCTAGGTAGTTGATACCAATTCTTTATAGTAAGATAATTCAGATGGATTTAATCGACGCATAACCTTAGGGTACCATCTTCCTTCATAGAAAAAAGAACCGGTAAACCCCATGGAGAAGTTTTGGGGTGTATAAATCCTTTATCCATCACATCCTTTAATTGATTCTCTTGATCTATAAGCTCCGTAGGTTCCATTCTATAAGGAGTAATGGTCACTGATACTACTCCTAGAATAATTAAAATAATAAAATCTACTCGTCACACCATAGGTAAACAACAAAAGTCATTATTAAATATGAATATGAAATGATCCACCCCATGAAGAATGAAATGGGTGGTAACCCATGATCATCAAGAAAAAGACTAGTGATATGCATTGTCCAATTACCCAACATATGTTGCTCTGGTCCTGATCATGATGTGTGCACATCACATTCAGCCATATTCACATGCTTACCACCCTCTGGTGATATAAACATCACCCTTCGAAGATAGAAATCAATATGGTCTTGGTGGGGAACAAATCATTACATTATGATAATTATGTCAATGCCCATCAAGATGAGGATGTATAGATTCTACATGAAAAGGTAATCTCATATCTCAAGGGGAAAATTAGGACAGTGATGAATGACCACAGAACGAATACCTAACAATGTGTCTAGAATCATAACACCATGAAATTACTCTATTTCAAAGTTCATACTCCCAGTGATTGATTCTTAAATAAAAGAGTGATATGTGCATGTTTCAAATAAACTAGACACTAATGTTCAAAAAAATAGAATAGTACCTCAAAAATTAGAATGTATGGAACTCTGCTTCAAAGGAATAGAATGGAAGGAATGTAATTTTCCTATACTGTGAACCTGAGTCACTGCCTGACTACCCTAAGCTAGCTCACTCTGCTGGCGTTGAGATTCTTAAGTCTGCCTGCCTCTACCTCGACCTCCACCTCGGCCCGATCAGTTGGTGGTATTCAAACTACTTACCTACCATGATCCTTTTTAACCCACTCATGACTGAGGAGTGGGTGTAGATCCCTACCCTCTTGGAAATAGAGGGAAAGTCATATAGAAATGCTAGAGATGGCCTATCCTTCCATAGCCTCTACACTCGACTGGATCCCAAAATCACCAAGACCTGGTGTGTCCTAATTTTATGCACTGGTGACATATAATAAAATTATCTGTATAATTAGACTGACTATATCTACCTTTGTGTGTAGTCTCAAGATTCCTCTTTATCTTAAAAGAATAACCACTGGAAGATATATGTGATGATCTGCCCTGACCCGCACATTCATCATCCCTCAAATTTTGCTCTATGATTTGGGCATGGTTGATTATTTCAAAAATGGTAGTCATCCTAAAGACATTAACCTATGATCGTATAGATTATACCATCCCATCCTCGATTCAGATCATCATTATCTATATTAGAAGATACCCACTACAGCTCAGTGAAAAGAGAATATTATTTCATAACTAACATTCTCACATACTGCGTATTCATGAATTCTCAATCTCTTTCATCTGTCAGAGTATGAGGAAAGAAGTATTAGAAGGAGATGGTTTGAAAATCATCCCAGACCATGTCATGATGTTGGTCTTCCTGGGTGATGACATCCCACCATCGATTGGATAAATTACATAGAATATAAGCTTATAACGTGACTATACACTATATAGGTGTCTCAAGATTCTCAAAAATAGATAGGATTTCCTCAAACCAAGAACCCACAGCATGAGGTCTGATATCCCCAAAAATGGTGGGAGGATACTACTATTGAAAGTCTTGATTCAACTCTTCTATACTTAGGGAAGTTCGAACAACACCTTGCATCGACTGAAGAATTAGTAGGAAACCTTCTCAGAACTGGGCATCTACACCCACATATAAAACAGGAAGATGACCCATAGGTGGATCTACAGAAGGAATCACTAGAGGGTCACATCCCTTTACCTTAAGAACATGATCATCACCACCTTCAAAAAGAGTGACCATGGGACTTCATGGTGGCATTAAACTAAAATTCCAAGAAAATACCTCAGAATATATTTAATCAAGTATAACAACGACAAATAGAAAACTAGGACAAGTGTTAATCCTTACTATATTAAAGACCATACCTCCCTTATATATCAGAAAACTTGGTCTAGATGGTATATTAGATCGTCACGGGCTATAAGAAATTCATAAGATACCCCACTACCCACTGTTAAGGACAGGTTCGGGTCTAAGACTATGTGTCAAATATATATAAGATGTATGTTCTTAATTTAGGTTCATATTCATTTTGAATATTTTCTTTTAAAATATTCAAAACACTTTAAAGATGGATGAATCTGATGGTTTTCCCATTTCTGATCCATAAGGGGCCATACTCCTTATGAACCAAAACATGTCATCCATTAGACCCACACCATAACAAGTTCTATCTCATGTGACAAATGGTCCCAATATCCCCATGAGCATCATAAATTCCCATCAAGTTACCAAATTTTGAAATTTAAAACAATAATCAAACAAATCTATAAACTATATGTTATTATAGGATATTCAAGTATATAGTTGAACCCAAATATATAGGGTTGGAGAAAATATTAATTAAATAAAATAAACGTAATTTAATTTCAATTTATTGAAAATAAATCTAAACTAACAATAATTTTATTGTTGAATAATATGGGAGAATAAAATATAAAATAGGTGTTGGGAAGAAATGAATCTAGGTTCATGTGGTGAAAAGGTATAAAATTATTAATTAACAATTATGCAGTCATTGGAATCAGGTCTTGTCGAGTTTAATGGTCATGAAAAATGATCTTTATCTAAATATATCATTTTCCCATGGTCAGTTACTTCGGATTATAATGAATGGGTAACCGAAAAACTTAGTTAAACATAGGGAATAATCCAATTCAATGGTCACAGTGGGAGTCTAAATCCTAAATCTATTATTAAGAAGATGAATTCAATCAATCTAGGCAATGTCCATGCTTAAAGAAAGAAATTAATTAAACCCAATCCCCAACCCTGATGACAATGGTAATGCAACAAGAAATGTAGGGAAGGGTATAAATGAAATAACCACATGAATTGAAATTAAATATAAAATACCTTATACAATCAATCCTTGTTCATCTTGCATGCATCTACATAAATAATTCACCCTATCATGTTATCCATGATCCTAGTAATTAAAGAAAAATCCTACACAAAGTGGTGAATCATGGCTCTACGACAGGTCAGTGTATCTTCTTAGGAATCCATAGGTGGTCCCCCATCCATAATGCTCCCAAAGGTGAGGTCTAGTGTGTTATTTAAATGAGTTTCGGTCAAACCGTCGTCCGTATAGTAGATCTCACGGTTCTCTATTTTTGTCTCCTTCTTGACACCATCATGGCGTGTACTGAATTTTCATGTCATGTAATCTTGATCCATGTTTTCCACCACATTTTTTAATTCAATTGAATCTCATAAATAGATTTGAAACTTTGACTCCTTTCATGATGTGTAATTGGGACTCATGATGTGTAAGTGATTATCATAGTGTGTAACCTCATCATGAATTGTTCAAATGAATCTACTTCTTTAGATGAAGTAATGATGTGTAATCATTTTGCTCTAATTTTTTAAGCTTCAAACATCCTTGATGTTTCAGTGTCACATTGTTATTAAGATCCTATTTCCACCTCTTTTCATTCCTTTTACACAAATTAATTGATTTTTTCAAAAAATCATAAATCAAGTTAAATCTCTAACAAATTGGAAAGAATATTCATTTAAATATAGATATCAAAATAATAACACTCAAAATGTATGAATGAAATACACATATTAGGTCCATATCTCAATATTCCATAATTGACTACTTAAGGTGTCTAATTTAACCTATTTAGGAAAACACTATTTGGTTAAGGCTAACACATTAAGTATCAATTAAGTTTCCAATTTCAATAAGAAAGGTTATCACAATTCAACACATATCAAGGAACTATAAATATGAAACAAGCAAATTCATACTAAAAATAACCATGGAATGTCAAAATGCATAGCACATTCATCCTAGTATTCCTAATAATTATTCCTGACATAATGCATAGCCCTCATTTTATCGGGTGATAGTAAGTAAATAATAATTTAAAAACATCAACATCAACAACATCATAACCCAAGTTTATCACCCAATGGTTAAGTCATATCAACAATAAATTGAAAAGTCATAATAACAATTATAATTTAGAAAACTTCACTTTTACCCTGAACATGGATTCACGATGCCCAAGAATAGATTTTGAAGAGGTTCCTGGCATTCCCAGTCTTCAATCTACTATCTCCAAATAGTAAAACAAGAAAGTAACCCATCTAATACCACTCTGTATTGTCCCAACCAGGGGTCCACTTAAATAGTTCTCCAAGAAAGTGGGTCACATGGCCTCAAGAGCACCTCCCTATACACTATAGGTTGCTGAATAGTAGCGATGGTGTAAAGGTGGTATGGTGAGGATACTATAGCCTCATGTAATGGTATCAAAATGGATACAATCAATAACATTCCACAGTGGAAGCATAACATAAACATTAAGAATCAAAAAAATTTGGAAGTGTAAATATATAACTGAATAATTAAGCAAAAGAAGAAGTAGATAAAAAAAACAATAGATAAATATCTCAAAATACCTTAAGGAAGTGTCTTATACATGTATACATGGCATTCTCTAAAACAAAAATAATAAGCAGATACAAACATGTTATACAGTAGTAAAAGAATTAAAAAAAGAAAAAGAGCTCTATAAGCATCTAGAGCCTGAGTTGGTACTCTTCTCCTTAGCTCCAACTAAGAAAAATCAAATCAATAACATATAAAAGGGTTCTTTCAATTATCCAAACCTATATTTAGACAGTTTTCTAGGGTTCTAAAGGCATCCTGAGTAGGGTGTGAGATAAAAATATTAGTATGCCACCACCAATAGTGTCTACATGTAATTTGAGTCGTGATCGTAACTAAACAGTGCGAAGCTATAATTAATTAATAAATAAAACTAAATGAATAAATAAATAACCACCTGTATAGGTTCCTAAAGGACACCTAGTAGTTTCAACTTCTTCATCTAATTGGTAGAATAGAATATTATGATAATATCACAATATATATATATATAATTAGTGTATATATATATATATATTAGTTCTCTATTTCATCCACTTATATTAACCAATTTTGTGTGGATTCCCAATGGCTATATTCTTGAAATGCTAGTGACGGATGGACTTGGGCATCACTCACATACCCATGACTAGTCTAATGAGCCTATAATCTCAAGACAAATGGAATATTCCCCACATCCTAAGAAGAGTGAGAGATGTCATGAAACAATACCTGGGATAGTGAGTGATCCATCACATAATCACTGTAATCATAGAATATGGTGCCTCATCCCAACATCCATATAGTATCACTGGTGTAAGATTCCATGAACTCAACTCCCGATGTAAGGGAGTTTGATTATCTTTCATGTTCAACACCCCTCTCCATCGTACACAGCCTCTATAAAGGCGTATGATAAATATAACAGGCATATGTAATTGCCTCCAATACATATCATTATTATAGCCCATATATATATATAAGAGGAATAATCATATTTACAATTTAATACAAGAGGAATTACCTCTCATGTGTCGTTCTATCCAAGTTCAAATTCATTCAAATCAATGCAATTAAACATAATCATTTAATATGGCATAATCAAAAGGCATCTTTTTATCAACCTTTATACTTAATTTCAATTAAACCATTTCATTTTATTATGATAATTCATTTAAAGGAGGATAGACATCAATATTTATTCATTATATAAAATTAGTAACAATTAACCTAACTGACTAGATTTTTTCATGAATGCATGACAATTCCATTACAAGAGCTCAAGTGCCAAGGGAGGGTGACTTTCTTAACAAGGGAATTTCTTATACGAAAAATTCAAATTCTAGGGAATCCAAACACATTCAAGGGACCCATTGTTAAATCTAAAATTCATATTACAAAAGTAATTTAACTTAAAAGCTAATAAAAACTCTTAGGAGGAAAAACATGCACGTTCACTTTTTATAAAAAGGGGTAATTAACTTGGAACACCCATAGGGTGACCATATTAGGTATTTTTGTCCTCTAAAACACTAAATGAAGATCAATAAATATTTATCTAGGTGTAATGGTTAGTTATACGTGAAGGAATAAATATAGTATAGATTCATCACAAAGTTCGGCATATGGAACGATGACATAATTACAAAACAGCAAAAACTTATAGGTAAAATTATGTGACCACATACCTCAAGTTTGTAGATGATTTCTTTCTTTATATCAAGTTTAGATTCAAAATATGATGGAAGAGATCTTAGAAATGGTCAATTTCCCTAAAAATAGGGAAAATGAGCTAGCACCTTAATTGAGAAAAAAAAATATGGCAAGATTAAGTTTGATAGGAGTTGATAAACTAGAGGATCTTAGAAAAATGAATTCATAGCTTCCAACGGATTGATAAATGGACACCAGAGGTGATAGTTACTTGGATACATATAATTTAGATAATATGATCTCAAATGAGTAAAATACGTTATGTTTTAGCTTCTAGAGAACATGAGAGAAGATAAATAATTTCATAACTTAAGTTAAGTGAAAAAAAAATATTTCACTCTAAAATACCAAAGTTCATGTTTAAGGCCCATTGTTAGTCAAAATATGTTCCAATAATGCAACATTGTATATAGAAAAGGTCACCCCACATGGTCCAGTGCATGTTTTGACTAACCATTCACACACATTAAAAGTGGGATTTGTCCCATGTCTTCAACTGGCCACATAGCCATGCACCCTAGGTTACACTATTTCATAAAAACCATATAGACCAATATGTTTTTCCAAATTCGGAGCATCAGGCTTTGAACAAGCCTTGGAAACACCCATGGTCTCTATGAATTGACAAAGAGCCAAATTAAAACAATTTAAGGAAAAAAAAGAAAAAACTAATAATCCAAACCTTCATTCAAAAGATGGTTTATTACAATTTACACTTCTCACACATAATTATTTCATCGATTTATTATCACTCCAATGATATGATATTGGTAAGGGTTTTTCTCACCTCAATTTTATTTTTATGTGATATACACTATATTCACCACTTATTTTTTTTTGTATATACACTACCCATGAATGTATTTGATGATTCCTATCCTAAATTTATTTAGTTTTACATATCCATTTTTTGGATCTCTCTTTTGTAGTGTTTACGTTTTCAATACTACCAATGTTATAATGTAATTTTGTCATAATTTTACTTCTTTAAGATGTTTGTTATGTTATACACTTATCTTATTTTATGAGGTGTATGTACTTCTCTTTTGACATGTTGTATCATAAATATCCTTATTATCATGATATTATAAGTTCATTTAATGTTATTCCTTGATGAGGATTATAATTCAAATGTTTCGAGGTGGTATGAAACACTATGGTATATTTAATGAATATTTTACTTATTAATGTTTTAATTATATTTAAATAGAACTTACATTCATAAATGTAAAAAAAACATTGTTGTCAATTATCCTCTTCTTGGGATATTTTGTTTTGAAACCATCCCCATTATTTCCTTGGTAGATTATTATTATTTCAAAGAAATCGTTATGAAACCCATTTCTTTTCCACAGGTTTATTATGTTCCCAAGATATTGTTATGAAACTCATTTCTTTTCCATGGGTTAATAAAATTTCAAATAGATTGTTATGTAACAAATTTCTTTTCCAAGGTTTAATCATGGTTCAAAGAGGTTGTTATGGAACCCATTTATTTTATATTATTTAATCATTTTTTGAAGAGATTGTTATTGTAGCAATTTAATTTTCATGGGTTAATCATATTTTAAATAGATTATTATAGGAACCATTTCTTTTAATTGTGTGAATCATGTTCCAAATAGATTTTTACAGAACCCATTTCTTTTACAGTGTTTAATCATGTTTCAAATAGATGTTATTGAACCCATTTTTTTTAATGGGTTAATCATGTTTCAAAGAGATTGTTATAGAACCCATTTCATTTCCCTAGGTTAACCAAGTTATGAAAGGGTTAATGGTTGTCTCTTTGAGTTTTAATGAAAATAATGATTTTATGAGTTATGGTACTTTGACATTTTATTGGTGGTTATGTGATAAACCAATGAAGTGTGTTTTTATGATAAACCAATGGTGGGTGGTCCCGTGATAAATCAAAAATAAGTGGGTCCATGATAGCCCTCTAATTCATTGGATATGGAAGTCATCCATATGGATATTCCATTTTTAAAAGTGACATATGGGGAATTCAACCACCTTTTTATTCCATTTATACGAATTAAATGTATAATAAAGTTCCAAGATACCTTTATGTGTTTTATATGCCTAATATGACTTTATAATGTTTTTAATGATTGAGATTGATATCACATGGATTTTGATTATTTATTTTGATGTCTCTTGCATTTTCCATGTTTTTATATTTTATGATCTAGGTATTTATGGGTTTTTAATTCTTTTATAATTCTCTCATGCAATTTTATTATGTAATCATACCATTATGCACACTTATTCTTATTAATGAATTTTATTTGTTAATGGTTACATTTTCCCTTACTGAGTGTTTGAGCTTTACCTTATCATGTTTCCTTTTCCATATGTTTAAAATAATGATGTTTAATTATTTATGTATATAAATTATTTCCTAATGATGATTTTTATGACCTATTGTGAAATAAACAAAGAAGGGTAAAATAGAAAAATGTTCTTTTAAAGACTTTTGAATTATTTATGAAGTAGTTTTTCCAAATTCTCGCAAACTCTAAACATAAAAGTTCCTCCAGTATGTAAGTGATCAAAGTTTTACATTTTCTGTTCTAACGTTTAGATGAAACAGTTAGGTCATAATTATTAGCATCAAATACAAGAATGTAAAGTTATGGATTTCAGTATAGGATCTCGCAGTATGAGTTTTGTGATGTTATAGTTGGTAACAAAGTTCATTTTAGATATCTTTGGAGATTAAGGTTCTTTCAAATGAGTTTTTATTAAGATTTATATATAATTTCATATAACTATATGATTAATTTTGATCATAATTTCAAATTCTTAATACACCCCATTTAATTTTTTTAAGTAGTAAAAAATTTGAGGCCATCAACGGCATTTTTGTAGAATTTTTTTCAATTGAGGTATTTGTAACCCCTAGGATATACATGAAGTTTTTTAGGGAGTATTGTATATGAGGAATAATGGTTGATTTAACTTGTAAGAATATATCATCAGATCCTTCTAATATTTTTTTTAACATATTCAAGAAATGTTTTAATAATTTTAAGGATATTTATTTATGGAATAATTTAGTTGAACATTATTTATTACAATTGAAATTTTATAATGATTGTGTGAAATGAAGTTTTAATCATTTTTTGAATTATATTACCAAGTTAAAAAAGAATTGGGTTATTGTATAATATATATTTAATTTCTCGATTATCCCTTTTAATGTTTTGTGGTCTTTAAAGGTCAATTTTAGTTCTTTAGGATTTAACATTCTTCTTAAATACTCATTATTTGGAAAGAATAATGATATTTTTGGGGAAATTGAATATATGATTAAATTATACTCATCATGTAAGTATATTAATTTTTTTGTCACGCTATAAGGGGACATAAATCACTCAAATTTAGTAAAATCATCTTGAAATTAAATTGTATCCTATTACCCTAGTTTTTTATGATAACAATGAAATTTTCCACACATATTTGTTTTTTTGTTTTATTTTCATTGACATAATATTGACCATGTTCTCCTTAACTCTCTATTACTCTATGGGAGTAATTTTTTCTTCCAAATCAATATTTTAATTTCCCAACAATGTTCTCACTACGTGTAATTCTAGTAATGCATAACTTCTGGTGACATTTATGATTCCAAAATTCCCTTTTTTAATATATTTTTTTAACTCATTTTATAATTTTTGTTTCCGTAATGGAAATCTAGAAATGTTAATAATTTTATAACCAAGATGAATTATGAGGTTGAAATTCATTTTAAAGGGGGTAGGATGTAACATCCTGAAATTTTATGAAATATATTATTTCAAATTAATTTATATTATTTAGTAGATTTTGTTTCATGAAATAGGTAGTTTAGCTTCCATTACACTCAATACCATGTTTATATTTCATTGCATGAAACATATAGTCCATTTGATTACTTGAGTTACACAAAATCACAAGTCTTAACGAACAACAATATACTATTAATATTATTAATTTAACATAACAGGTATCACCTAGACAATGGAATAGTGGGAATGAATATGATTAAATAAATTATAAAATCATAGTTTAAACATTATTATAAAATTATTTCATTGGTTAAATGTTAATTATAAATTAAAATAAATACCAATTGAATATAATGGATGTGTTTTTTTGAAAAACTATTATTATGGTCATAATAGAATTTTTATCTTAAAAATGTAAATGTATCACTATTAAAAAAATATATTAGTGAAATATATATTTTATATATATAATCAAATATTTTTAAATACATACAATAATGTTAATAGGATAGAGATAATAATATTCATATTTTAAGCATAATAAGTTATATATTTTTAAAATTGCAGTTTTAGGGCCTTTTATTGAAGAAATTATTTTTAAACTAAATTTTGAAAATTTTTAAAATTTTATTTGGAAAATTAAAATTATTTTTTAAAATATTAATATCAAAATTTACCTTGTTTAAATTTTTTGGTTTTTTTGGGAAAACATTCATATTTTTATGAATAGTGAATGACAATGAATTTTAAATGAAAACTAATTTTTGGTATAAATTATTTATAGTGTTAAATAATATTTTTAATTGTTTTTAAATTAAAATTAGACTCATTTTATATTATTTAAACCAATTTAGTTCATTGTAATAAATTTAATATTGAAATCATATATAAAAAATGTTGAACTTTTAAACTTTTGTCAAGAAAAACAAATGTCGTATCTCATCTATGAAATTAATTTTAAATTAATTTTTTCCACTTATGTGACTAGAATTTTTCAAAATAGATTCCATAATTGGAATAAGAGTAATATATAATTTATGTTAAGTAAAAATTATTTTTTTACTTAAAATATCAGTTAATGTAATTAAAATTAATTAGAGTGATTAAGATAAAAAAGAGTTTACTTAATGATTAAACTTTGAATATAAAGTGTAAAAATGACACTGAACTTGTATAGATATTATTTATGGAAATTTTTACACCTTTCTACCTATAATTTTATATAATATTTCACCTTGGGTCCTTTGGAGACTTATCAAATGTAGGGATCACTCAAACCCTTTAAAGAATTCCAAATGTGTCCTTTTCCCAACTTATAAAAGGACTCTTATCCTCCTCCTCCAATCACACCTCTCAAGACCTTTTTTATCAAACAAACACTACCCAAATAATCTCCCAACATCCCTATTCTATTCATATGTGCCTCAACTTGGGTATAAATCAAACCAAGGAATCCATTTGGTTCAAACCAAATGAAGTTTCCCAAAAAAGATAAAACATTTTTCAATAAACACTTTGGTTTTATTCATTTATCTGCCCTATTTTATTACTCTTGTTATGTTATTACATAATAACCATAGTATAATCAATATAATAATATATTTTTATGTTAAATTTTCAACCTATACTAATACACACTTCCATAAAATGGGTATGAAATCATCATTTGTGTCTACAACAAACTACTACCTCACGAAATGATGTCATTAATTTTTCCTCTACCACCTCTTATTGTTGGAAATTATTATGAAAATATTTGTTTTATATTACCTATATGTTATTTATAATTTCTTCATACTTCTGGAATTATTATATGACACAATCCTTCATGATTCCATTCTGTGATAATATGATAACATCAATTGTAAATGTGTGGACTATCTCCTCCTCAAAATTTTGTGTTATGTTCACTATTCACATTGAATTTATAAAGGATAACATATATGATATAATTGACTTATTTATGATATTCATGACATAATTATAAATCTATAAATATAATATATAATTTTATTCTTTCCATTTCACACACAAAAAAAGTGATAACATAGTTCGTGGATGTGTGTACTACCACCTCCTCTAAGAAATGGGATTCTTCCTTTTTCATCACCACATTTCAATAATGATATATATTTTGACGCCCCTAAATTATAGAGTAATAACATTTTATTCTATTTCATGTATGAAATGAAAAAACAAGCGTGCAAGGTAATATAATAACATGAGGCTTTATAATATATTTACTATTTTAAATAAATTCAATCTATGATATATATTTTAATTGAAATGATACTGAGTTATCTTATGTCGAACACAACAATGAGTTTCTTCGATAGCTTACATTATACGCATGACTGAGTCTGACCAAACAAAAATATATTATTAGAATATTAATATTTAATACAATAAGACTTAACATTGACATTAAATTAGTGGTGATAAATAATATTAAACAACTTATTAAAATATATGGTTTATAAAAATATTATACTTATTCAAATTTTATCAAATGATTAGAAATGAATATAAAAACTAATTAAATATAAAGAAAATTTGTTTATAGTCACAAAAGTGTTTTATCTAAATTAATTACAACTAGTGAATTATATTAATGAAATATATATCATATATATTCATTAAAATGTTTTTTAAATTCATCCAATATATTTTATAGGAATAATATAAAAACATCCCAGATTTTACGCATAAATACCTATATTTTTAGAAAGGCGGTTTTACCACATTTTAAGGGTGAACATATTATAAATCCAATTATTGAAACTTTAAAATATTTTATATATAAGAATAAACTAAATTGTTTTAATCATAATAAAAAAATTATCTTAGGGTGATGTTTTTTATATTTTTCTAAGAAGTTTCATTTTTTTGATGAATAGTGAAAAATACTAAATTTTAATTCAAAAATTATTTTTGTCTACTTTATTTATAATTTTAAATTATATTTTTTATTTTCTTTAAAGTTTATATAAATATATTTTATATCAATTAATACATTTTAGGTCATTGGAATCAATTTTTCTTTGAAATTAAACATCTAAATCTTTTGAACATTTTTACTTAAAAAACCCACTTTGTCATCCAATCCATGAGATCAAATTTAAACTAATTTCTTCCTAGTATGTTTTTTTAAATTTTAAAAAATGGATTACATATTTGCAATATTAATAATTTCTAATTCCTAAGAATTTCAACTTATTTTTTTTTCAAAAAAATATTAGTAAAAGTTGAGAAAATTAATTACAACGATTTGGACGAAATTTTGTTTAACAAGGGATAAAAATATAAACTTAAGAGAAAAAATAACCTATAAAATTATATGAAATTAATTTTATGTAAATATTTAAATCTTATATTCCATTTTATATAATAGGTATATTATTAGATCCACCTTTCATTAGAAAAACATGGGTGGAATTCCTTTTCAAGAATTTACAAGAATATCACTCCTCCTCCACTGTAAAATGTCACTCACCCATCCATTTATTCACACCTGTCAATACCTTTTTTCTCACAAAACACTGATAAAATAATATCCCCACATCCCTACCTCTATACTATAAGCCTCTCCTTGGGAGAAAATCTATCCATGGGTTTATTTTGGTATAAACCAAATTGAGTTACCCAAATAAGAGGTATTGTTCTTCAACGATCACTTTAGTTTTATTTCATTCTAAAATACTTAAATTATCTTTATTACATGATTATCTAATTACTCCATTATCCTAAATATACTATAATTTTTTTTGTTAAGGTTTCAACCTAAACCTTCACACACTTTCTTCAATTGGGTAATGAACTTATCATTTCTGTATGGTGAACTATAGCCTCACGAAATGATGCCATACATTTTTTTCCATTACCACCTCTTATGGTTTAGAATTATTATAGAAAATTTATTTATATATGATATATATTATATATTTATTAGGATCTTATTATTATTTAATATATATATATAACAACCCTTCATGTTTTTTATTTTTTTGGAATATGATAATATCGTTTGTGGAAGTGTGGACTATCGCCTCCTCAAAGCGATGTGATAAGTTCATGAAATACATGGAATGTATTATGGAATGATTTTAAGAAACATATTTTAAATATAAGACATTAATATTATATAGGAATTTTAATATATATATATTATTTACTTTTTAATCTTTTAATAAGATAAATAAATGGAAGTAGCATTCATCCATACGCATGGCCTACCGTATCCATGAACGGTGCATTTCATATCTTATCTCAAAAATTTATGGATTTTTTTAAATAAATATATACTAAATATATATTATATTCATATCATGGTTTAAATCCTTGATATTATTAAATAATGATCTATATAATAAAAAAATAGCAAGTCAACACATTTGAAAAACTAGAAAATTAACACCTGAAATAGTGAAAATGATAAAAGATTATTAACAAACTACTGATAAAATATTATAAGAAGATAATATATGATATTATTACAATTATTATGATTATATTATAAGTTATTAACATGTTTTAAATGATTCTACAGGATGATAATTTATGTTCATCTAAAATTAAACACAAGGTAAGGGATTTTTGTCTAACTTTTCCTTCCATGAGACATACACCATTTTCACCAATTACTTATTTTATGTTGTGTTTATACTTACCATTTTGATATATTATATCATAAATTATTTTATATTCAATGTATTTTGAGTTTAAATTTTATTTATTACTTCTATGGGTTTTTTAATATAAAATTACTAAGAGGTAATGAAATTTAATGACTCAATTCCTTTTTCATTGGCTAATATTACTTCCTCATTGTTGTTAATATTATATGATTATATGTAAAATTGAATTGAATATATATTAATATATTTACAGTTATTATATGTTTATTTACATTTTATACACAAAATCTATTCATTTATTGATTCTCACATCAACATTGTGGTATTTTCAAGGGTTTATTTCCAAATCTCATTTTGTTCAATATTGTTTACACTTGAATTTACATAAACGGAAATTATTTGTTCATTGTTTTTTAAAATCATTCATGTTCTTCTACACTGGTTATTCATGACCTTTTTCAAGTAATAGTGCCATTTTTTCACTCTTTGGTACTTAAAATGTTTTTGAATATGTTTTTAAGAAAACCTAACATCATTTTCCCCTTTAGTCAGAAAACTAATTTTCATCTAAAAACAATGTTCCTTTAAAATGTTTTCAAAAAAAATTGACCTCTTAAAAATGATTTACTAAAGACATTTTTACCCCTTTTCTTTTAAATTTTCTTTTCGATGAATCTTCTTATCTCTTTTTGTGAAATGAATTTTTCTAACCTTTTACCATGAAAAATGAAGGTTATTTTTACCATGTATATCATATAGCAATTTAAACTCTATAATTTCTTCAAATAGAAGTTTCTAGTTTAAAAGGTTAATTTTTATAGAAAATATTTTTAAAATTCATTTTCAAGGATAAGGATTTTCAAAAAATCAAAAATGGAAAGAGTATTTTCCTATTGAATGTTTTCAAAAGAATTTTTTTTATATATAGTAATCAATGACAAAAACCATTAATTTTTACTCCACTTAGGATATGTTGTATTGATACCATCCTTATTCATCCACTTAATAGTTTATGATTTATTTCTCCAAGGATGGTATTGACATTCAATTCCTTTATTCCTTTCTTATTCCCCTTGAAATATTTAATTTCTAGTGATCATTGAACATTGATATTCCCTTAATTATCCATATCATTTATCATGGATGTGATATTTTCATAAAATGTATATCATTTTTATATATAGTGTTTATTTTAAAGTTATTTGAATATATGGGTAAATTTTTATAAATTTTTATTCTTTATTCATTATAGGTCTTTGATAAGGAATATTTTTTATTAGTTAAATTTATTTCTTGATATATGATGAATAATTTAGACAGGAAGGACGGATGGGTCCTAAACATTGTATAGCCCCTTAATGCATTCACAACTCCTTATGAGACAAATAAGTTATGAAAATTAAATAGGTTTCTGCCTTTATTTTTAAATTTTCTTATGAAATGTCTTGATAATAAAGGTTTTCATGTGCCTCACACATTACATTCAATAATTAGGTACTTCCTTCATAAATATTCAGTATCTATTATCCATGATATTTTCACTATAAAAATTATATGGATGCATTTCATTCTAATTTTATTGATTAAATGGAAAGTTTTTTTACTTTCTAAACATTACATAATGATTTTTCATTATATAGTTATTTAAATGGAATTTGTTTTCAGTTATTTACATTTCTCTATTGTTTATGAACTTTCATCTCTATTTATTGATTGTATGGCATGGGTGTTCAGTTATTTACCTTGATATAATGAATATTCTAATTGATTTATTGTTTCTACTATACTTACCCATTAATGATCATTTTATATCACATTTATTTTATTAACTTTTTCTAGGATTTTCTAAAGAGTACTAAGACATATATGAAAGGATATGTTAAATGTAATAAAGTTTTCCTCAAGAAAATTTATGTTGTAATTAGTGTAGTCATTTTCAAAAAAAAATAATCATATATGTATCTAGTTTACCGACACTATTAAAATTTTTGTCCCTTTAAGATGCAATTTACTTGTATATTATGCTAATGTAATGGCATTAGACACCAGATCTTGGCATACTAGGGTCAGGTCACTACCGATGGTATCAGAGTAAGTTTAGTATCAACCTTGGAAACTAGATTTAGAAAACATATATTAGGAATCATAACCCTAAGATATAATTTGAGGATAAATATTTAAGAGAACCCTAGAATTTTGAAAAGGGAGAGATTATGTAGGTCTTACTAACAATATATCTTTGTCTGGATACTACAAGTGAATGTGGTTCTAGCACAGATGTACCTAGGGGTAATAACTATAAAAATGTGTGTCAGGAATGACTCAAGCATAACCTGATATACAACAACATGCCTTATTGTGCACCTAGTTTTACACTCCCATGGGATACTCTTAGGATACTTCAAATTCTATTTATAAACCATTATTAAGGATTAGAATATATAATTACAATGAATGACCTCGGTTAACCTTAGGTGTATTATATTTAAAATAATGTTTCAATATTTAGAAATCCAAAAAATTATTATATGTTTTTTCAAATATGATATTTGATTCTCACACAATGGTATTTAGTTTTAGGAAATTCTATCTTCTAAAGATTAAACTGTAGACCAAGGAAGGACCAGTGTTAATGTAAATTGATGAAGTATTTGTGTATCATAGTTGTATTAAAAACCATAGTTAAAAGGATATTTATTGACTAAATTTCAAGGACGTACATTATATTTATTTTTTGGAAATTATATTAATATGGTTTCAGAAAATGAAAACCAATATTTAGGATGACAACAAATCAAATACAATAATGTGGGGGGTCTTGAATCCATGACTGAAGGACGATAAGGTTTTCGCACCTACCATTGGCCTACGTGATGTCCTTGTTGATTTTTTATTGTTTTAGTTAAACAAATTATGAATAAATATTAATCGTGAACCATTAGTATTATTTTTGGTGTTTAGATATTAAATAATTATCCGTATTAGTTTTGGAAAATATTTAGATACAAATGTAATGAATTTTTTATTAACATTATGATCCATAAATAGTAAGTTTTAGAGCTTCATACTTCAATGTTAAATATTTTCATATCAATTTCATGAAGTGATGGATAAGTTATAAATTGATAAAATCACAAAAAATAGGATAAAAATATTTTTATAAAATATATATACAAAGTAAGTATATTTCCTTATATTCTAATGTAGTAAAATAATTACCCAACATTAGAAAAATGATCAAAAAATGTGTGATTCTAATAGTTTAGTTTTTCTTGAACTGGTGTCCATTTAAATGATTATATATTTATGGCTTTTAGGTCTAAAAATTTTCATTCATAATTCATTTGTTTTTGTTTTATTACCAATATTACTCCCTATAAATATTTATATTTTTCCTCTTTGTATGTATATCGACATTTCACTAATGTTCTCCAACTTAGAGACCAAGTTAAATGTTAATCCATGTGACATTTTTAATTACAATTCTCTATTTTGAAGAGTATTTTTTATGAACCCTTATGATGATGTGGGATTTCAAAAAAGAAAATATCTAAAAATCTATCACCAATATCATGTTTAAATTTTGAAAATGATATTTATTTAAACTGGGAAAAATTTCTCACCCCAAAATTCTAAAGTAAAAAACATTATATTCAATAACATGTATGAAATGAAACACCAAGAGCGTAAGGGAATATAATATCATGATACCTTATAATTTATTTAAATGTTTAAATAAATTAAATCATTTATATATCTTTCAATGTATGTGATACTAAGTATGATTTTTTCACATGAAATAATGAGTTTCTTTGAAAGCTTACGTCACACGCAAGACCGAGTTTTACTAAACAGCAACACATTAATAAAATCCTATTTTTTAACATAATATGACTTCAAATAGAATTTAAAAAAGGTTTTATTAATAATATTAACTAACTTATGAAAATATAAGGTTTATAAAAATATAATTTCAAGTTATAGGTTACTAATTAATTAGAAATGAATAAAAACCCAATTGAATATAAAGGAAGTATTTTTATGCTCACAAAGGTGTTTTATCCTAATTAGTTATCATTAGTGAATTATATTAATTAAATATTAAAATTATATATTCATGAAATTATTTTTGATATTCATCGAATAGAATTTATAGTCATAAGATAAGAACAAGCACAATTTTATGCAAAAAAACTTATATTTTTATAAATATAATTTACATCCTTTAATGGAGAACCAATTTAAAATATAATTTTTGTAACTTGTATTAATTTTATTTGTTAAAATAAACTTATATTTTGAAATGAAAAATAAACATTAGCTTAGGGTGAATTTGTGGTATTTTTTTATAAGTTTTATTTATTGATGAATAGTGAAAAATACTAAATTTTAATTCAAAAACTTTTTTCATCTAATTTATTTATAAGGAAAAATTATATATTTTATTGGTTTTAAAAATTAATTTGAAAATTTTTATATCAATTAATACAATTTATTTAATTTTAATCAATTTTACTTTTAAATTGGATGTAAAAACATCTCAAACGTTTGAAAAGTTTTACCTTAAAAAATCATTGTGTTATCCCATCCTCGGGATTAGATTCAAATTTATTTCTCAACTTATGTGATAGGGATTTGGAAAAATATATTTAATATTTGGAATCATAATATTCCATCATTTAAAATAAGTTCAACTTATTTTTTTTTCAAAAAAAAATAGTGAAAGTGATTATAATTAATTTCATCTATTAAGAGAAAAAGTATCTCCATAAGGGATTAAATCCTAAATTTAAGATACAAAATGACCTATAAACATATAAAAAATAAACATTTATTTCCCTATTTATACCATATTATCCCTTTTATATAATTTTTACCATTATGGGATCCACCATTCATAGGAAAAACAAGGGTATAATTCCCGTTTTCAAAAATTTCCAAGAATACCACTCCTCCACAACTATAAAAGTGAACTCACTCTTCCCACTTATTCACACCACTAAATTCCTTTTTATCACAAAAAATATGATAAAATAATATCCAAAAATCACTAACCTAATCCAATATTCCTCACCTTTGGCATAAAGCCAACCAAGGAAGTCTTTTGGTATATACCAAAAGGAGTTACCCAAATAAGAGGCAACGTTCTTCAATGATCACTTTTGTTTTACTTCTTTATACACTCCTTAAATTACCTTATTACATGATTTTAAACTAGAATAATTATCCTAAATATTCTTATATGTTTTCATGTTATGTTTTTTACCTACACATACACACACTTTCATCAAATTTGTAATTAACTTACCGTTTTTGTAAGGTGAACTATCTTCTCATGAAATGATGTCGTTCATTTTTCCTTCACCAAATATCATGGTAGAGAATTATGATGGACTCATTATCTATATATAAAATATATTATATTTATAATTTCATTGTTTTTATATCATATTTATAAATAACATACCTTCATAATTTCTATTTTTTTAGAATACGATATCATCATTCATGGAAGTGTGGAATACCGCCTCTTCAAAGCAATGTGATTCATTCACACTATATAAGGAATGTATTAATGAATGGGTTTAACAAAAAAAATATGTGTAATATAAGAAATAAATAGGAAATTGTGATTTTAATATACATATAAATAATTTAATTTTTATTCTTTTAATATCATAAAGATATGGGAGTAACGTTCATGCGTACATACGACAAATCATCTACATCAATGGTGAATTTCATTTCTTATCACCAAACATTATGGATTATTCTAAATATTAATATACTGAATAAATGTGATATTAAAATCATGTTTTATGTTCTTTATATTATTAAATTATTATCTTTTTAAGAATATCAAAAATACCAATTCAAAACATACTCAAAAAAACTCTCCAATTCACACCTAAAATAGTGAAAAGATTAAACATTGTTAACAAATGGGTAATAAGATATTATAAGAAGACAACATATGATATTATAAATATAGTTATTGTTTTTTTATAATTTATTAAAATTTTTAAAACCATTATAACATATTCTAAAGGAAGTTCACAAAAAATTAAACACAAGGTAAGGGATTCTTGTCTCAGTTTTCTTTCTGTGAGGCACACACCATTTTTACCATTTACTTCTTTTGTGGGGTGTGTCTACTACCCATTTTGATATATTATATCATTAATTATTTTATTATCATGGTACTTCGAGTTTCAATTTTAATTATCTATTCTAATGGGATTTGAACATAAATTTATCAAGTGGTAAAGAAATTTCATACCTTAATTCATTTTTCATTTGGTTATATTATTTTTTCGTCATTAATATTTTATGATTAGGTGTATATTTAATTTGAATATATATTTCTGTATTTACACCTATGATATTTTATTTATAGTTGATACTCATAATATATTCTTTGATTGATTCTCACATCAATTTTATGGTCTTTCCAGGGGTTTATTTCAAAATCTCATTTTTAATGAAATTTTACACATAAATTTACATAAAAGAAAATTTTTGGGTCATTTTTTAATGAATCGATTAATTTTAATCTCTTATAGTAATTAATTATTTTTTTCAAGTAATAATAACTTTTTTACTCTTTGGTAATTAAAATTTTTTTGAACATTTTTTTCAAAAAATCCAGCTTTATTTCTCTCTTTAGTCAATGAACCTCCTTTCATCTAAAACCCATTTTTTATTAAAATGATTTCAAAATTGTTTTTATCTTTTTTAAAATGACTTATTGAAGAAATTTTTACCCCTTTTTTCTTCAACAAATGATTTCCAAATAATATTCATATCTCTTTCTAGACAAGACATTTTTATAATCTTTTTACAATATAGAAGGAATGTTCTCATTACCTTGTACGACGTGTATGGATTTACACATCATAATTTCTTAGAAACATACTTTGTAAGTTTAAAAGGTTAATTTATCAAGAAAATGTTTTTAAAATTGATTTTTAATAAAAAAATTGAAACTGTTTTTCAAAATGAAAGGGTTATTTTCTTCAAGAACATTTTTAAAATATATTTTTATAGTATTCTATTCATAAATGACAAAAACCCTTTATTTTTACTCCACTTAGGATCTGTTGTATTGATACCATTCTTATTATTTCATTAGATGGTTTATAATTAATTTGGCTAAGGATATTATTGACATTAACTTCCTTGATTCCTTTGTTATTCCCCTTGAGATATTCAATTTCAAGTGATCATTAAACATTGAATTTCACCTAAGTATCCATATCATTTGTTATGGATATGATATTTTCTTAAACTATGTATAATTTTTACATGTGGTATTTACTTTGATAGTTTTTTATCTTATGGGGAAATATTGATAAATCAGTGTTCTTTATTCTATACAGATATTTGATAATACATATTGATTATTAATTAAATTGATTACTATATATATAAGTAGTTCTTGGGACATGAAGTGATGGTTGGGTCATAAGCTTTATATATCCCCTATATGCATCAATTTTTTATCATGATAGAAATAAGTTTTATAAATTAAATATATTTCTACCTTCATTTTTAAATTGTCTTGTGAAAGGACATGATGGTATAGGTTTTCATGTTCCCCATACATGATATCTAATAATTTATCATTTCATTTATCAATATTAAGTATTTATTATCCATGAGATTTTAACTATATAAAAGTCTATGGATGAATTTAATTCAAAAATTGTTCATTAAATGGAATGTGTTTTCATTTTCTTACATTTTTATGTTGATTATGCCTTATCCAGTTATTTAAATGGAATGTATTTTCATTTATTTACATTTTCATCTTTTTTATACACTTCCATATAAGTTTATTTATTACATGCCATGTATTTTTAGTTATTTACCATTCCATAATGATTATTCTCATTTATTAGTTATTTATTTTACTATACTTAACCCTTATTTGGCATTTCTGGTCACCCTTATTTTATTTTCTTTCCCCAAGATTCCCTGAGGTATACTAACAAATATTTGAAAGGATGTGATAGATGGAATAAATTTATACTTAAAAAATTGTAATTAGTGTATTAATTTTTAAAATAATATTGTTTTATTTATCTAGTTTACCAAGACTACTAAACTATTTGGTCCTTTGGGATGCGATTTACTTGTATATCATGCCAATGTAATGGTAGGATACATCAACTTTGGGATTACTAGGGTCATTTCAATACATATATAAGTATATATAATTAAGTAATATGGTATTTATGATATAATGGTCATTATAAAAATATGAATGATGCTTACATTCATTCCATAATGATTATTGAAAAATGAGAATGTTTCTCATGTGTACGTACGGCTAGTCGTCTCCATAGTCATAACATTGGTTCATTTTTCATAACCATGATTCATGTATGATTTTAAAATTATAATTTATGTAAAATTGTGATTATTATTTCATATTAATTATTCTCAGGATATTTAAATAATTCCCTCATTGATCATAGTCGATCAATCAAAGTCGATTTTCACATACAACCTGAATACGGTCAAAACATCTGACTTACAAATTTTTGATTAAGTAATTGTATATAAATTATTTATAAGTTAAATAAAAATATTAATAAACATTTATAATATTATAATTCGAGTAAATAATTTATATAAGTTAATTATTTAGGACGATATAGGATAATCATGACAAATTGGACTCATGGTAAGGGGTTTCATCTCAATTAACACTCTATCGAGATTTATTTATAATTTTGAACCAAGTTACATTTATATGGTATATATACTACCCTATTAATTTTAATATCATAAATTTAATTTATTTCATGATATTCAATGTTTCAATTGATTTTATTCTTTCACATATCTCGTTATTCAAAAGATACTCAAGTAGTAAGGTATTTCTTAACTCAATTTCCATTCATTGGGTTAAACCTCTATGTCATTTGTTATGCTATTACAATAATTTGTGTGAAATTACATATGATTATATTATTTTGAATTTAAAATTTTATTGACTGTATTTAAATTTCTCAAAAAAATAATTTAATTTATTTATTCTCACTCCAATGATATGATATTTGTAAAGGTTTTTCCCATATAACTTTTACTTTTATGAGATATTTTAAATATACAACAATTATTTTTGTTATGTAATGTTTATAATACCCATGAATGTATTTGGTTATTATTATCTTTAAATTTATGGGGTTTTATATATCCCTTTTTGGATCCCTCTTTCATAGTGTTTACGATTTAAAAGTTATCATAGTGGTAATGGATTTTTTCCCAATTTTCCTTCTTTAAGACATTTTTTATGTTATACACCTTTCTTCTTTTATGAGGTGTATATTATTCTCCTTTTAAATGATGTATAATTAATTTCCTTATACTCATTATATTCTACGTTAATTTAATGTTATTCTTTCAAGGGTATTATAATTCAAAAGTTTTGAGATAATATAAGACACTTTGGAATTTTTAAAGATTATTTTTCACATCAATGTTTTAATGATTTTTATGGAAATTTCCATTTATAAATGTGAATAACACTTTTTTTTTATTTATCTTTCACTAGGGATATCTTTTATAGATACCATACTCATTATTTCTCTAGATGGATTATAATTGTTTTCCAAAATACTAATATGAAACTCTTTTCATTTCCACTGGTTGATTATGTCTTAAAGAAATTAATATGAAACCCATTTCTTTTCCATAGGTTAATAAAATTTCAAAAATATTTTTATGAAACCCAATTATTTTGCATGGTTTAATCATGTTTTCAAGGAACTTATTATGGACCTTATTTATTTTACATAGGTCAATCATGTTTCAAATATATTTTTATTGTACCCATTTCATTTCCACAAGTTAATCGTGTTCTAAAAAGATTATTATTGAACCCATTAATTTTCCATGGGTTAATCATGTTTCAAATATCTTTTATTGGACCTATTTATTTTCCATTGGTTAATCATGTTTTAAAGATATTTTTTTAACCCATTTATTTTCTATGGTTTAATCATGTTCCAAAGAGATTGTTATAGAACACATATCTTTTCTATAGGTTATTCAAGTTATGAAAGGGATAATGGTTTTTATAATGATTTTTGATGAAATGAAATATTTTATGTGTTATTGTACATAGACATTTGATGGGTAGTTATGTGATAAACCAATGGTAGGTGGTTCCATAATAAACCAGTGACAGGTGGTTTTGTGATAAACCAATGACGAATGGGTATGTGATAGCCCTCTAATGTGTTTGGTATGGAAGTTATATGTATGGATATTCCATTTGTAAGAGTGTCATATATAGAATTCAACTACATGGTTATTCCATTTATAAGAATGAAAATTATAATAACATTTCAACATACATTTATATTTTTTATATGCCTTCTATGAGTTTAAAATGTTTTTAATGATTGGGAATGATATCACATGGATTTTGATTATTGATTTTGATATATATTTATTTTTCCTTGATTTCATATTTGACGATCCAGGTATTTATGGGTGTGAGTTACATTATAATTCTCTCATGAACATTAATTATTTCATCATACCCTTATAAACTCTTATACTTATTGATGGAATTCATTTTTTAATTCTTACGTTTTACCATTCTGATCATTTGATCTCTTCGTACTTATGTTTCCTTTTAACAAGGTTTTAAATAATTATGTTGAATGATTTATGTCTATGAATTATTTCATAAGGATAATGTTGATGACATATTAAGAAATAAGAAAATCTGAGTTAAATAGTAAAAATTTTCATTGGATGACTTTTTAATTGTTTAGGTAACAGTTTTTCCTAATTCTATAAAGCTCTAAACCTAAACGGTCCCTCGGTATGTTAGTGATCAAAGTATTCTTTTTTATTTTCTAATGTTTAGATGAATAATCTTGGTGATAATTATTAGCATCAAATTGGAAATGTAATGTAATGTCCCAGAAATTCGGTATAATTTTTTTTAAAATTATATAGAATTATTTCAAGGCCACAAAACTTGATGGTGCATGATTCTGAGGCCCGGAGTTCCCAGGATGATCCGTCAAAGTTTGGTTGAGTTTTAATTAGCGCGTGTAAGCAGTTTTCCTTAAAAAGTAGAATATCTATTAAAATGTAAATCAGATTAGAAATCTGAGGGAACCATTGCGTTCAAGATGGCGGGTTTACACTAGGAATGACTAAAGATTATTTGGAGCGGGTCTCATTTGAGAAAACAAAAAAATGGAATAACTGTAAATAAAATAATTAAATAAATTAATTTATTTTTCAAATGCTTATAACTCACAAATGGTAGCTCGCATTAAAAAACTGAGACCACCGCTGTACTATTGAGGGCATTATTTATTAAGTAGATACTAACTTTGGTCGGCACAGTCCACCAGTGAAATTTAGTTTTTGGACGTAAATAAAATAATTAAGTGACAATTATTTTATTGTAAAATCCATAACTTTTAAATGGTAACTAAGATTTGAAATCTAAGAGTACCTTTGGGTTCTTTGGGGCCTGTTTCACTTACGCATAGCCTAACCTTGACCGGCGCGGGTCAAGGGTGACTGTTATGATTTTTCCAAAAAACAATTTCTATATGTGTCAGTAAACGCACGAGCGGTGTTATATAACTTTTGAACCAGTGATCGGAATTGAAATCTGAGGGAACTATTGAACTTTTAGTATTCATATTCACTTAAATGAACCTTCACCTTGATTGTAGTAGGTTAAGGGTGAAAGTTGTTTTTTTGAGAATTTTGTGGGTGATTTAAAAGAATAAAAATAAAATAAAGAACAACTTGTATTTTATTTTTAAAAACTCCCATTTGATGTTTAGTAGTGGGGAACACCCGAACTAAAAAAATATCAATTTAAATTCAATGGTGGAGATCACCCTACCCTTTAACTCCCCCTTTAATGGGAGATAACTCTTATTCTTCCTCCCAATGATGTTCCAACTCAATTAGTTTATTTAATAAACTTATTTTGCACTTCACCATTTTGTTGGAGGATTTTTGGAAAAAGGGAAAGCATTGGAGAACATGGAAGGATATTATTCAATGAGGAACATCTACTACAAAGAAGAGAATCCTCTGAAATCGAAGAACGATGATGACGCTTGAGCTCAGATCGGAAACATCTTGTTGGATCAATGAATGCCAATGTCACCATCTCATCGACTTCATCATCTTCCTTACGCCACCTCCAACGGACAATCGAGGTAGGGGTTTTTATATATGTTTTAATTTGATTCATTGATTCTTAATATTCTAAATTCATGAAAAAAATGGTCAAATGAACATGGCCATCATCCCGCACATAAACCATGCTCCAATTTATTTTTAGTCTTCGAGTGTTCTTAGTGTTGAAGTGCAATGAGTTGCATTTGTTGTCAATGAGGCATGTTGTTGTCTTAGAATGAATGGATGTCAAGGAATGTCAAGATGTGAATGAAAAAGGTTGTGATGGTGTAGGTGGTGAAGGAGAATGGCCATGGTACTAAGATGCATGTCACTTAGGAGATTCACTAAGTGGCATAGGAGATGTGGTTGAAACATTATCTAGTCAAATCAGACGATTGTTGAGTTGTTCTTTAAGTTCCAAGAACTTGTATCAACTGGATACAATGTCACAACAATGTTAGAAGACCATGTATTGTATTGACAATGCATGAGGAGAAGCAAGAGATCCATCCACAACTTCTAAGTGGATGAAGTGGATTAAAGAAGTCCATGTACTAACTCTTAGTGCATGTGAATCAGAAGAAGATCCAATTGATCTCTGATTAGATCAATGAAGAATGTTGAAGAACATGTGTGATAAATGAGATTCAGTTGAAGAAGTCCCTCCTAAGTATTGAACACATATGGAAGAGGAGATGAAGAAGATTAAGAAGAAACCTTTTGAATTCCATATCCTAAGTGAAGATCATATGAGGTGAAGTAATGGAATTCTTAAGAAGAAGATGAGAATAAATGAAGAGGAAGATGGCTTAAGTGGCATTTGTCATATTTCACTTGGGAGTACTTTGTTTTTATACAAAGTATTATTCTGTCCCTTTGCCAAAAAATATGGCCAGCCAAGGCACCTTCAGGGTTCAACCCCAAGGCATGGGCACTAGGGCACCACGCCCATGGGGGAAGCCGTGGGGCGAGCCAGGGCCGCAGGGCGCACACCCAAGACACCGCATGGGCGCCTGGGGCACGCCCGAAGGAGCGCGTCAGGGGCGTAAGAGCGCGCCCCCAAGAGTGTCAGCGCGCATTGTGGGCGCTAGAAGCGCGCCCACAGGGAGCATAGGTGGGCGCAGAGCGCGCCGCAGAGAGAACCCGGTGTGGGGCGGCACCGGGAGGGGAGAAGTTCAACTGATGTGTGGTGGATAGCGCCAGGGTGATAAAGCGCGGAAAAATTGCGGCCCGTTTCAATGTGGGACGCGGAAATTTCACCCGGGACAGATCTGAGCCGTCCGTCTCATCGCGCGCTGGATCGCAGCCGCTCATCTCATCTGTCGCGCACCGCGATTTAATCCGGCCGTCTGATGTATCTCAAACGCTTGATCTGACGGCTCCCAGCTCGTCTCCTTCATTGAGCTTGACTGAGGCTTCCCCGAATTCTCCCGTGAGCTGCCGAAGAACCAAGCGCTCTCCGATCATCGTTCTTGATCTACCGGCCACCATTTCCGAAGCCGAAGGCTCCATTGAGTTCGTCTGGACTTATTGAACATGATCATGCCTAAAAATGACCATGCATGAAATGTTTGGAAGAATCCGAAGAAGGCTGAGGCAAACAACGTTGCCGAGGCATCGGGTGTTCGTGTTTTGCATGGGATGGCCTAAACAGAGGCCATGCACACGTTCCGCGACTCATGCATGAGAAGGAGCGAAAAATAAATGAGCCTGCGTGAAACAGAGAGTAAATTCAAGATTTGGAAAGTTTTTAATGAACCGAAACTTTCGGGGATTTGGAATTATCACACGCGGATGATTTGAGGATTCTACTGCCTATAAAAAGAGAGGGTGAACTCTCGTTTTTGCTTTCTGAAGTTTTGTTGAAGATCCGGAGTCCCGTGAGAGCGCTTAGCCTCGCGAAGTAGAAGCCCTGCGCGTACCACTTGCGCGGCAGAAGCCCGAAGCCTCCTGTTGGCTTCGTGAGTTCCTTTCGCGCACACTTGTGCGAAAGAAGAAGAAGGGGGACCCTGCGCGCCTTCCCTTTGCGCGGCAGGAAGACCCGAGGCAGCCGCAAGCACCTTGCGCGCCTCAGGAGTTACCACACCCTGCGCGCCCTTGAATCTTGAGGCTTGCACGGCAGTTGTGAAGAGGAGAAAGGCCACAACCCCTTGAGCGCCTTCATTGGATATTCGGGAAGTGGGTATGCAAAGGTGGAAGACCCGAGACTTGTGCTTGTGTGCCAAGTGAAGGAGGAAGGCCCTACGGCTGGTGTGTGCAAAACAAGAAGGCCACCACAACTTGTGTGTGCAAGACAAGTGGAAGTGTCTTTGGCTAAGTGTGTGCACAAAGAAGGAATTGGCAGAGGCTTGCACAAAGAACTACACCAAGATTTGTGTGTGTACAAAGGAGGAAGGCCATTACATACCTACGGCTTGTGTGTGAAAAATAACAAAGAGGTCGTAGCCTTGGGTGTGTGCAAGAAATGAAGTGTAGGCCACAACAAATAAGAACTCATTCAAGTGTGTGTGAAAAGTGAAGAATTTGTGTGTGCTTAACAAGTGAAGGCCGAACCTAGGTGTGTGCACTAAGAGGTGTGTATACACTTAGAAGAAGAAAAGGGAGGACATCCACACTAAAGTATAACACACATTCAAGTGTGTAAGAAAATTGAATAAAGTGTGTGAAGATTGTGAAGGAGGTGTGTGCTATAGTTGACTACACCCTCTGAGGGTTTACTGCACCAAGAAGAGAAGAAGGGGAGTGCATGCTTACATGCATGCACGTGCGCACGTGAACAAAGCTAAATCTGCTTGTGTGCATTTGAGTTGTCCAAGACTTGAAGATCTTGAAGAGATTTGAGAAGGCCATGCAATCAGTGCATGAGGAAGCAGAGATGCCATGCACTCAGTGCATGGAGATGATGTGAAGTCAGACTGAAGCAAGACTGAAGTTAGAGATATCAGTTGTCTGAGTTTTCAGTGATTGAGAAGATCCTGATCAACAGAAGTGATCAGAAGCTTTGAGCAAGACCAGCAGACCTTATCAGAGGCTGTTGAAGATTCTTGAAGAGAGAAGTCAGTTCATCCTAAGAAGAAGGTGATAAAGCCTGAGCTAGACGAGAAGTCCTGATCATCACAAGTGATCAGAAGTACAGAGCAAGGCCAGCAGTCTTTATCCCAGACTGCTGAGGATACTTGAAGAACTTAAAGTGAAGAAGAGCTACTCGTGTGACTCGAGGAGCCAGGAGAAGCCCCCTGTGAGACTCAGGGCGGAAGAAGTCTTCAGTGGGATTCTGGAGCAGGCCAGTGGGACTCTGGTAACACTGTGTGAATCAGTATAAAGACCCTCATGTGGGACTCAGGAGAGATACTGTGGGAAGCTGTATCGACCATTGTAATACTAACAGATTATAATGGGAGAATCCATGCTGGGAGAGCATGGCAAGGATGTAGGCCTTTGGTGTCGAACCTTGTAAATCCTTGTGTCCTGTGCCTTTTCATTACTGCATTATCCGGGAAAGGTTGAGAGACATAAGAAGAGTGGATCGAGGCCTTAACAAGCCATAGAGGTTTAATTGATTAAGAATCAATTAGTAAAAAGTTTTAAAGGATCACTGATTCACCCCCTCCCCCTCTCAGTGATTCACACTGATCTGGGCACTTCAATTGGTATCAAAGGGAAGGTTACCTCTAAAAGATCCAAGGGAGTCTTTATGAAGTGCATATTTAAAGAAATGAGCGACCAGCCTCAAATGGAGATATCTGCCAAGACTCAGAAAAATAGAAAGAAGAAACAGGCCAAGAAGATGAAGAAAGTCTGTCCTAGCTGTGATGAAGTTGGAACAATGAAAGATCTTCAAAGTGCAATCGAATATCTTCAGAAGATAGTCCCCAAGGAAGTGGCAATGTGTATAGATACAGGCATCCTTGATCTTCAAGAAGAAAAATCACAGTTAGAAGAAGAAGCCAATGCAATGGAAGATCAATTGGAAAAAAGGGTTGGCATAACAAACACTCTCAGAAAGCTGGTGAAGGCTAAAGATGAAACCATTTCTCTTTGCAATGAAAGATATGAAGACACTGCTGAAGAATTGAAGAGAAGCCTTTCTGAGAAAGAATTATTTAACATAATGGTCAGAGATGTTTTCCATGCACTGGAAAAGAGGCACAAAGTTTCAATGAATGTCAGAGATGCTCTACTTGAAGACAAAGTAAACAGGGTAAAGGAGCTTGACAATTCATTACAAGAAATGAAAAAGGTGCATGAAGACCAACTAGAACAGCTGAAAGAAAATTGGGAAGGAAGGCTAAGAACTATTGAGGATGAGAAGAACTCCCTCAATATGAAATGCTTAGAACTAGAGGTGATATTGAAAAATCTGCAATCACCCAAAGCTGAAGCCTCCCAGTCAGCAGAAAGGATAAATGTTGCTACTCAAGTATGCATTGAGCAGGATGATTCTAAAAGAAAGACATCCTCTAATGAAAGGGCAACATCTTCTAAAAAGAAGGTACCATCCATACCATCTTGTACTCATGCTTCTAAAAGTGTTTCTACTAAAAGTGCAGGATGGAAGAATGAATCCAAACAAGTATGGATGAAGACAGTGAAGAAAGAATTCTCTCCTGAAACAACACAGCAAGTCAAGAAAAGTACCCAACAATCAGAAGGACTGAAGAGGTCAAGATTTGTGGGTCAGTGTTGGTGTTGTAATAAGTATGGGCACTGTGCAAAGGATTGTTGGTACAATCCACTGAATGTCAAAGCACAAAGGAAGCCCATGCCAAGGGGGAGCAATCCAGAAGAAAAGAAGTTACATCCACAGGTCCAGAGACATCTGTTTACTGCTAACAGATTCGGATTGCTTGATAACATCTGGGATGTGTGCAAAAGTGATCAAAGAGATACATGTCAATCTCCAACTGTATCCAGAGCTCAAAAGAAGAAAAGATCACAGAACCTGGCTGAGAAAGAATCCTTGGGAAGCAAGAAGGAAGTTGAAGATGCTCCCAAGAAGGTTTTGAAAAAGGAAAAGAAGTCCTTGGAGTCTAAATCCAAGAAGGGTGATGCATCCAGAAGGACCACCAAGAAAACATGCTTCTACTGTGGAAAGAAAGGACACACCATGGATCTTTGTAAAGAAGCCATGAAATTCAATAGAGGCAGACTGGACTCAAAAAGACAATCAATCCAGAAGAAGCAGAAGGGATTGATTGAAAACAAGTTTCCTAAGAAAGGTAAAAATGACAGCATCAAAAGAACCATGTGGAATATCCAGAACTGAGGCCACACTTCCAAGTGACTTACTTGTCATATGGCCAAATCAGTTGCAACTTTCCAAAGATCTGCAGAGAGCTGAAGATGAAGCACTGGAAATTGCTAAGGAAAAAAGGAAACAAAAGATTTCACATGAAGATGTATTGAGATCCACACCAGCACAAACATCATTGAAGATCAAATGTGCAAGTGTGAAGAATGGTGAAAATGGGACATCTCGGTTGAGAGAATCTTCTCAACCTTGTTGTTCACATTGATGAACCAAGGAGGTTCCATCTTATTCCCTTATACTTCTGGTATTTACATGTGCTAAAATTGCAGGGAATTGAAGATGATGATCATTCTCATCTAGAGGATGGTTTGGAAGGAATGGAGTGCACCCCTTAAGGGGGAGCCAATCTGTAGAAGATGGGATTCTAAGATTTAATACCATCTTGAGAAAAGTGAAGGTATTCCAACCATACTTTCATCCCTTGTTTCTTAATTGTATTCATCATGACAATTAAGGGGGAGTATTGATTGAAGTTAAATGGATGAAAGGGGAAGCTTTATCTTTGCACCTGAACTTTCTAATGAGTTTTTTGAAGTTGTGCAGGATTTAGCAATTCATTGATATATCTGAAAAATTTCAAACCCCTGAAGCATGATCTCACATGTACAGTGAATTATGGATAGCATTGAGTTCCTTGGTTTTATCACTCTTGTTTTCTACACCGGGTTAGCCCAAGTAGACTTAGAGTTGATCAACTAAAGGTTCTTTGCTAAAGAAGAACATGTGACATCATCCCTCTCTTAGTGTTTTTCAAGAAGATGCTATTCGAAGGGAGGAAGAGATATTGTGGAAGAGAACCACACCACACCTTTGCATTTGATTTCCAATAAGGGGGAGAAAATATTGGCACACATATTGACCCATTCATATGTGCTGAAGTTGTGTATTGACAACAAATACAAAGGGGGAGATTGAAGTGCAATGAGTTGCATTTGTTGTCAATGAGGCATGTTGTTGTCTTAGAATGAATGGATGTCAAGGAATGTCAAGATGTGAATGACAAAGGTTGTGATGGTGTAGGTGGTGAAGGATAATGGCCATGGTACTAAGATGCATGTCACTTAAGAGATTCACTAAGTGGCATAGGAGATGTGGTTGAAACATTCTCTAGTCAAATCAGACGATTGTTGAGGTGTTCTTTAAGTTCCAAGAACTTGTATCAACTGGATAAAATGTCACAACAATGTTAGAAGACCATGTATTGTATTGACAATGCATGAGGAGAAGCAAGAGATCCATCCACAACTTCTAAGTGGATGAAGTGTATTAAAGAAGTCCATGTACTAACTCTTAGTGCATGTGAATCAGAAGAAGATCCAATTGATCTATGATTAGATCAATAAAGAATGTTGAAGAACATGTGTGATTTATGAGATTTAGTTGAAGAAGTCCCTCCTAAGTATTGAACACATATGGAAGAGGAGATGAAGAAGATTAAGAAGAAACCTTTTGAATTCCATATCCTAAGTGAAGATCATATGAGGTGAAGTAATGGAATTCTTAAGAAGAAGATGAGAATAAATGAAGAGGAAGATAGATTAAGTGGCATTTGGCATATTTCACTTGGGAGTACTTTGTTTTTATACAAAGTATAATTCTGACCCTTTGCCAAAAAATATGGCCAGCCAAGGCACCTTGAGGGTTCAACCCCAAGGCATGGGCACTAGGGCACCACGCCCATGGGGGAACCCGTGGGGCGAGCCAGGGCGGCAGGGCGCACACCCAAGACACCGCATGGGCGCCTGGGGCACGCCCGAAGGAGCGTGGCAGGGGCGTAGGAGCGCGCCCCCAAGAGTGTCAGCACGCATAGTGGGCGCTAGAAGCGCGCCCGCAGGGAGCATAGGTGGGCGCAGAGCGCGCCTGCAGAGAGAACCCGGTGCGGGGCAGCACCGGGAGGGGAGAAGTTCAACTTAAGTGTGGTGGAGAGCGCCATGGTGATAAAGCGCGGAAAAATCGCGGCCCGTTTCGATGTGGGATGCGGAAATTTCACCCGGGACAGATCTGAGCCGTCCGTCTCATCGCGCGCTGGATCGCAGCCGCTCATCTCATCTGCCGCGCGCCGCGATTTAATCCGGCCGTCCGATGTATCTCAAACGCTTGATCCGATGGCTCCCGGATCGTCTCCTTCATTGAGCTTGACCGAGGCTTCCCCGAAGTCTCCCGCGAGCTGCCGATGAACCAGGCGCTCTCCGAGCATCGTTCTTGAGCTGCCGGCTACCATTTCCGAAGCCGAAGGCTCCATTGAGTTCGTCTGGACCTACTGAACACGATCATGCCTAAAAATGACCATGCATGCAATGTTTGGAAGAATCCGAAGAAGGCCGAGGCAAACAACGTTGCCGAGGAATAGGGTGTTCGTGTTTTGCATGGGATGGCCTAAACAGAGGCCATGCACACGTTCCGCGACTCATGCATGAGAAGGAGCGAAAAATAAATGAGCCTGCGTGAAACAGAGAGTAAATTAAAGATTTGGAAAGTTTTTAAAGAACCGAAACTTTCGGGGATTTGGAATTATCACACGCGGATGATATGAGGCTTCTACTGCCTATAAAAAGAGAGGGTGAACTCTCGTTTTTGCTTGCTGAAGTTTTGTTGAAGATCCGGAGTCTCGTGAGAGCGCTTAGCCTCGCGAAGTAGAAGCCCTGCGCGTACCACTTGCGCGGCAGAAGCCTGAAGCCTCCTGTTGGCTTCGTGAGTTCCTTTCGCGCACACTTGTGCGAAAGAAGAAGAAGGGGGACCCTGCGCGCCTTCCCTTTGCGCGGCAGGAAGACCCGAGGCAGCCGCAAGCACCTTGCGCGCCTCAGGAGTTACCACACCTTGCGCGCCCTTGAATCTTGAGGCTTGCGCGGCAGTTGTGAAGAGGAGAAAGGCCACAACCCCTTGAGCGCCTTCTTTGGATATTCGGGCAGTGGGTATGCAAAGGTGGAAGACCCGAGACTTGTGCTTGTGTGCCAAGTGAAGGAGGAAGGCCCTGCTGCTGGTGTGTGCAAAACAAGAAGGCCACCACAAATTGTGTGTGCAAGACAAGTGGAAGTGTCTTTGGCTAAGTGTGTGCACAAAGAAGGAATTGGCCGAGGCTTGCACAAAGAACTACACCAAGATTTGTGTGTGTACAAAGGAGGAAGGCCATTACATACCTACGGCTTGTGTGTGCAAAATAAAAAAGAGGTCGTAGCCTTGGGTGTGTGCAAGAAATGAAGTGTAGGCCACAACAAAGAAGAACTCATTCAAGTGTGTGTGAAAAGTGAAGAATTTGTGTGTGCTTAACAAGTGAAGGCCGAACCTAGGTGTGTGCACTAAGAAGAGTGTATACACTTAGAAGAAGAAAAGGGAGGACATCCACACTAAAGTATAACACACATTCAAGTGTGTAAGAAAATTGAATAAAGTGTGTAAAGATTGTGAAGGAGGTGTGTGCTATAGTTGACTACACCCTCTGAGGGTTTACTGCACCAAGAAGAGAAGAAGGGGAGTGCATGCTTACATGCATGCACGTGTGCACGTGAACAAAGCTAAATCTGCTTGTGTGCATTTGATTTGTCCAAGACATGAAGATCTTGAAGAGATTTGAGAAGGCCATGCAATCAGTGCATGAGGAAGCAGAGATGCCATGCACTCAGTGCATGAAGTTGATGTGAAGTCAGACTGAAGCCAGACTGAAGTTAGAGATATCAGTTGTCTGAGTTTTCAGTGATTGAGAAGATTCTAATCAACAGAAGTGATCAGAAGCTTTGAGCAAGACCATCAGACCTTATCAGAGGCTGTTGAAGATTCTTGAAGAGAGAAGCCAGGTCATAATAAGAAGAAGGTGGTAAAGCCTGAGCTAGACGAGAAGACCTGATCATCACAAGTGATCAGAAGTACAGAGCAAGTCTAGCAGTCTTTATCCCAGACTGCTGAGGATACTTGAAGAACTTAAAGTGAAGAAGAGCTACTCGTGTGACTCGAGGAGCCAGGAGAATCCCCTGTGAGACTCAGGGCGGAAGAAGTCTTCAGTGGGATTCTGGAGCAGGCCAGTGGGACTCTGGTAACACTCTGTGAAGCAGTATAAAGACCCTCCTGTGGGACTCAGGAGAGATACGGTGGGAAGCTGTATCGACCATTGTAATACTAATAGATTATAATGGGAGAATCCATGCTGGGAGAGCATGGCAAGGATGTAGGCCTTTGGTGCCGAACCTTGTAAATCCTTGTGTCCTGTGCCTTTTCATTACTGTATTATCCGGGAAAGGTTGAGAGACATAAGAATAATGGATCGAGGCCTTAACAAGCCATAGAGGTTTAATTGATTAAGAATCAATTAGTAAAAAGTTTTAAAGGATCACTGATTCACCCCCTCCCCCTCTCAGTGATTCACACTGATCTGGGCACTTCAAGTGTGTTCTTCAACACCAAATATTTATTGGCACTGGAAATATAGAGTTTGGTTGGGCATGATATATGGATTTAAAGCCATCAATACAAGGACCGCAAATATGTGATTGTTTAATTTTTCTATCTTGTAATGAAACCACAATGGATCAAAGAAATAGGCGGTCAAATATTTATTGGTGCTGGAAACGCAATATTTTGTTGGGCGCGACATATGGAGGCGGATCCCTTGACCCGAGAATCACGAATATGCGATCATTATATTTTTTGGGTTCAGAACGATGATTTGGTGGCCCCCATAAGTTGCGACATGGTGGTTTGATTTTTATTGTGTGTTTAGGGTGCGGCTCCGAGGGAGGTAGACGGTGCGATGTACGGCGGTAGAGGAGAGCCGGGAGGCAACATTCAGGCGGTGCGGTAGTCTGGAGGTGTCATGGCTTAGGTATCTGGAGGTGGTGGCAGCGGTCTGGCCTTGAAGAAGAAAGAAAAATCATGAATGAAGATAGAATTAGATTGGAGATAGAAACTTATATATTTTGATAGATATATTAAAAATGAATATAAGGTGCTGATTAAGAGGGATGCACACTCAACTTGAAAAAAAAAAGGATATGCAACATAATACATGGAAGTTTTAAAACAAAACATTAATAATAATATTAAAATATTATTATTTTAATTTTTGTTGGGAAAATCGTGTTTTGACCGTAACTTCTTCATGCAACCTTGGTTTCACGAGCCCTCAGCGGAAGTACGACCCTTACTTTGAGACATAAATTATGAGTCCAATATTGGAAGTCTTTTTAGGTTTTTGGAATGGGTACCTGAAATGCTCAAAGAATAATAATATATTATTATTATTAAATCTTAGACCATCCATAACTCCTTTTTGTGACGTCTGAATGACTTACTATAAGTGGGGACGTGATCTTGACATTAAGACGGTCAATTTAAGTCTAATGTTGAATATTAAATTTTGGTTCATGGCTCGGGTCCAAAAAAACCCAAAAATATTATTATTGTTATTATTGTGATATCTTTTATTCAACATATCTCCCTTATACTGTATCAAAATGAAGAACCATCTATGACACCAGTAACCTTGGATCGAGATGGTCCTTTTGGTATAGCCCACTAGAGTTTTGGATAAGGATGGGGTACGGTCGGGTTGGATCGAGCACGAATCCAAATGGACCCTCAGGACTAAAAGGCTAATAACTCATAGATTTGGCATCTGATTGACGCATCGTCTATTGAGTTGAGACCCTTATGATGCGAAGGTCCTTTGAGATACTTTCTCGTGGGACTTCATGGTATTTGGAGTATCGAACAATGGCCTAGGGAGCGGACTATCCCAGAGATGAGCAAGGCTAGTGAGGGAACCCAGTAGCTGGCTATGACGAGATGACTAACTAGCAATCATCTGTGGGTCAGCTCTTAGTGATACTATGTGGGTCATCTCCTAGAGATCCTGTGTGGGTCAGATCCTAGAGATCATTTGTGGATCATCCCCTATGGATCCTATGTGGTTCAGCTCCTAGCGATCATGTGTGGGTTAACTCTTAGTGATCATGTGTGGGTCAGATCCTAGCGATCCTGTGTGGGTCAGCTCCTAGTGATCCTATGTGGGTCATCTCCTAGTGATCCTGTGTGGGTCTGCTCCTATCGATCCTGTGTGGGTTAGCTCCTAGTGATCCTATGTGGGTCAGCTCATAGTGATCCTATGTGGGTCACCACCTAGAGATTCTTTGTAGGTCGGCAGCAGAGCCTCTTAACAGAGTAACATGATATAGTAGCCATAACTAATCATCTCTACTACCGTACCTGAGTTATACTTAGTGTGAGATGATTTCATACATGTGTGGTACTTTACTTCTTGGTAATACCTTGGTGGTATTCTTATGTGTGGCATACTTGTTGGGTACTTGCCTTTGTGGTCTTCCTTCATTTGTGGAACAGTTGAGCATTGGGATTTTAGGTTGGACCAAGTATTTACTCATGATTGAGATGGGTATACTTGATAACTTATTTATATGTATGGTAATATACCTAAGTAGGTTTGATAGTTGACTTCATGCTTTGAGGTTTATCATTTGTGGATTTTGTGGGACTTTGAGGGTCTCATGGTCCCTACTGAGTATCGTTATACTCACCTCTGCACGGGCTATGCTCGCACCTTGTTGGGTTTGGTGCAGACGACAGACAGTTTTGATCGAGACTGAGGGTACCAGGACTGGACGGTGCCTTGAGGTGGACCATACAACAAGTCAGTACACAGAGGAGGACGGACGTGGAGTGTTGAGGAGGCGATTTGTACCTACCCTTCAGGTAGGAACCTCAGAGGACGACCCAATAGCTATCTTCCTTTCTTCTCCTACTTAATTATACTTACAGTTTCTTGTACTTTCCAGTTGGGCTTGTATTCGGACCCCTTTTTCTTAATTTACTTTCAATATTTACTATATAGTTTTCCTGAGTTCATATCTTGATGTGTTCTTGGTTGCGTGTGTTTAAAGTTTATAAAGTAAATGCTATCCTAGTTTAGGGAATACCCCTTCGGTGCTAGTTGCCATCCCCTAGTCTATGGAAGGTGGGCTTGGGGTAGTCACGGCACGGGCCTTGGGGGACGGGTCATCACATGTAAAGTTATATATTTCAAAAAAAGATCTTGGAGTGCAGGTTGTGGGAAGTTATAGCCATTCCATCCCCCATGTCTAGCACCATATCACGGTGAATCTAAATAAGGGAAAACCTCAACTCTAACATCCAAAAATCTTCCAAATACATCTTGATAACTCAAAAAATTATGGTATATAAATGAAATGGGTTTATAGAAACCAAGTCCTTACATTATATACCTATCAAATGATTCAATTCCTCAATAATCTAAACAAGAATAGAAGAAGATAGAAATTAGACTCTAATAAAAGAAAAAAACATAACATCAAAGGGGAGATGACTCTAAAATAAGATAGATTCTATTCCAATATACCTAGAAGAAGATCTGAGCTACAACTCTCACTTACTTCAATCAAATCAAGTAATTTCACCCCTGATTCCACCACTAATTTCCCTTTTTATTTTAATATTGTTTCAATCATAGATTCATTATTAATATTAGACATAAATCCTTTTAAAATAATTCAATTTACTCAAAATAATTTCATACAATATATTAAATATCTACAAATAAATATCCGAGGAAATTATTTAATTTATTTAACATAAATTCACATAATCCCTCTATTTTCAAAAAAAATTAATCTTAATTAAAAAATGAATATCAATTATGGGTATGATTTAATATTTTTAAAACCAATAATGATTAAAAAACCTATTTAATATTTTTAAGGTGTGACAATTATTTTTAGGAGGAAAAAAACTTCAGAATCAACGCACACCCTTTTTCCTTTAAACGACGGAATATTTGGATTATTGTTTACTATTTTGGTAATGGAAAATTTTCATTTGAATTTATAGAAATAAAACACAGAATAATATTTGAAAAAAAATTAAAATGTATTTCAAAATAATTTTGGCATTTTACAAGAAAGGAGCATAGAAATTAACTAATAATAAACCTCAATCCAAAACAATATCCACTAAAGACTAAGAGACTCACTGAACCCCAGATATCCCTATCAATGACACTCCAGAAAAAAAAAGGAGCATGATTTTGTACATATTTTATGACATGCAACATCATCCATATCCACGTAACCATGTTGTATCATCAATCATTCCTAATACATTTCTGAGGAAATCAGCATGGTTTGCACATATCTCATAAATCACATTAATCAACCAAATTCGAATTTCCAGTTTGGAATCACCACAAGGCCTTGAGATATTATAACATATGGTTTCATGATCTTAAAACAATTGTAAATTAATATTAATAATAAAAAACATGAATTTTATAAATTAATTCTTCATTTAAACAATCTTGGGTTGGCCACCTCTATTCGCTAACATCAGTTTCTACAAACTCATTCTTTAATTTCCCATTTTAATTCATTATAATCTTCTATAAGAAGTTTTTAAAAATATTAAATCCCTTTAAAAGTTTATATAGTATCAATAAACATTAAATGAACATGAAAAACACAATATTTTATGATCTCAAAAAAACATTAGCTAAAAACAGGCATCCAACAATAAGAAAATAAGATAAATGGAGGCTATCAATCAAGCCATTATTAGTTAATTGTCACAAGTTTTTCCCACATCCATCCTACCATCATATTATCCAAAACACATTTCTATGCCAATAGAACCTTCTCACCATCAAAAATATCAAATATTTCTAATGATATTAATAACAATTGTATATTGTTAAATTTTAGAAATAGTTATCTTGGGGTAATAAATAAAAAGAAAAAAATAATGCTTCTGGATTTAAAAAACCATTTCATCCAAATAACATTCTTGTATTTAACTTTCCTATACAATAAGAACATTTCATGGGAGTTGAACATTGAGTATTCATTTTAAATTATTACATAACTATCACCCTCATTTTACACCACAATTTCATAATCATATTAATTCATTCATGGTCATTTTATCATGATTTTTATTTTTCACTTAATTTCCTTTTATTTTCATTTCATGTTTCATACCTAAGACCTAGAATAATAAATCATCAACCAAATTAAAATCATGTGAAATAAAATCATGAAGCGAATCTAAAACATGATATAACTTTTGAAACTTATCATCCTAAACACGGAATAACAATGATCAACATGCAACATAGTTTTGAATGGCCACATAGAAATACACTAATACAATTTAGTAATCATGGTACTGTTTTTTACATTAAAAATTTTATACATATCACATTATATTTTATTTTAAACCATTCATTATTTGTTTATTATAATAGAAAATATATAATAGGAATGCTTCATAGTATTTTATTAACTTATTCATGTTTTGTGACATGAATCTAAAATTCTAGATAAATTATCTCATTCTTATTACTTTCATTTGATTATAACACTTTCTAAATTGAAACATTAGCTTATCACATGAAATAAGAGTTCATTTCATGAAAATATAGGAAAAATCATGAAATTATTATATTTATTACGAACTTTTATTTAATTAATAAATATCTTATAAATGAATCCCAAGAAAATAAATCTTTCAAAAATAATTTGGTGTAAAAATATGATTTTATACATGCTTCACTATTAATTAAAACATTAAATAATTTACTCCTAAAAATGATAAATTAAATTCTAATGTGCTTACATGTTTTCTAGTAACATTCATTGATATTCCAATTATAATCTTAACAAAGATTATATAAACATTTAGAAATGATTTTCTGGTAATGAAATCATATTAGAACACTACATTACTGAGTTAAAAAAAATCATTTTTAAAATTATCTTACTAATTCATTAGTTAACATTCATCAATCATTAAAGCATAAAATTTATCATGGAATATTATGAAATAAAACTAAACACCTCGGTAATTTAGGTGTTTTAATATTACAAGTATTACTATCACAAATCAATATATTAGAATTGGATATTACAGAATCATTAAGGGTGAATAATATTAGTATATTTTATCATAAATAAATATGATATTCATAATTAAAATTCAATATTTAATCATAAATTTAACCATTGAAAATTATGTATGCATATCTTGGAGATTTCTTACCCTGCAATCAGTGCATTATCACCTAAATATGAATAGTTGGTTGTTGTAATCCTTGCATCGAATTACTGGGGGCCATGATACCTATGTCCTACCTTGTCTCCATGAAATTAGGAGACTATAGTCATTAAAAATGGGAATTAAATATATATGAACTATCAATATTCCTACCTTCCTCATAGATTAAGGAAAAATGGAATTATTTCTCTACCAATACTATGAAAACCTCACTTGTGACTAACTCTGAAATCCATCTTTTCTCTCAAAAAAATATCTAATTCCACTTCAGAATGAATAACTCTTAGTGGAGGTGAGTGTAACAATAAAATCCCACAACAATTAAAGGCCAATTTTGTAAATACAATTGGGGTTATGTTAGGACTGATCCTAGAAAAAGCATCCAACTAGACTCTCAATCGGGCCACGACAAGACTTGAAGGGTGTTCTCAATTGACCCGGGATAGTTAATAGCACTTGGGAATCCAGCAACAACAAAAAGGAAGTTATTTTCTCAAACTAAAATAAGAGAAATAGAATATATATATATATATATATAAAACCATAAAATAAATATTACAAAACAAAAGAGTGATAATGGTAGTGATACAACACAATGTGTAATGATAAATCCAAGTTATTGTTGGGAATGTATTGTCTCAAAAATACACTATAAATATTATTGATTTAGATGATCATCAATACCATTATTTATTTTACAAATGAAATTAATTTAACTGATATTCATGAAATTAATATTTTTTAAAATATTTATTCTACAATTATATTAAATTTTTTGATTCACCAGGAATATTTGTTAAAGTATTCTGAACATATTTTGACATATTATAGAAACATTTTTCATACCCTAATTTTTAAATATTAATGTAATTAATCAACCCTAAATTTGGAATAGAACTCATGGATCGTATACCCTACACTGTCAAGAAAGTAAGGTTAATCAACCTGACATTTGGATGAAACCTTGTGTTTGAGAAAATAGTATGTATGGATAAAGAACCCTATATAAGTGAAGAACCCTATGTTATAGGAAACAAAAATATGGTAAATAAACCTTGATTTTGTAATCCATTGTACATTGTCAACCATATGTTTGGTTTTTTTCTTCATAAAAAGTAACCTTAATGTTGTGTATTTAACAATTGATTTTTAAATCCAATATATTATTTATTATTTCTTAAATGGTCTCGATGGAAATGAAGATTTATTCAAATATTTTTTACAATAAATTCAAAGGAACATATTCCAAAAAGTACATTATTTCTATTTCTAAGGAAATTTACTACACTCTTTAAAGATTTAAATTTTAATTATTTTGATATCTCAAGAAACATTAATGAATCTACTAAATCAAAATAAAGTTGTGTGTTTTATATTTATGGTCTGATTATCCTTTCCCAGTAATAAGATATATCAATTTATACTTTTGAAATATATTTTTTAATACAGAACTTCTACAAAAAAACAAAATATTGAGCAACTCTACTATTTTCTGAAGAGGCTATACTTTGAGGATATACATATTTCAACATAAAACTGATGTACCCACTACTGCTGTTTGTTTATTGATATTATTTTTGAAGATAATTTGCAACCAGGATCTCTTCAAATCTATTTTTAATTGAAGACATTCAAATTTGAAGAATAATATTTGTATTCTATAATTTACCACTGAAACTGTTGTCAATAACCCATTGATTCAATCAAATCAAACTATTTTGAGTTGTTGGAGTTTCGAATCCTTGAACTCAGTCATGTAAGAGTATCATCTTCTCATGCTAAAATATGGACCAGTTCCCTATAAAATAATAGGAAGGATCATTTATGCTTTATTGTAAAAGGAATCAACTCCGTATACATTGTTTTGAAGGTCTTATGATCAGAGGACCATTCTAGTGAAAATTACCAAGCTCATAGAGAGATCCTTTGTGGAGTGTACTGGGGGATCTTTGTGCCCTAAAAAACTATAAAAATTGATGTGGTCTTATTTACTATTTATCCATTTCTCAAATATCATATATAATAAGAAGTTATATATCTACATAAATCACAAATAAATCTAAAATCTAGAATCATTCAAGGTTATTGAAAAGACAAAATTCACCCCCCCCCCCCTCTTATGTATCTTTTTATTATTCCATCCAAACAATTGGTATTAGAGGGAATATTTTTGGATAAATGAAATAAATATGTAACAAGATTAAAATTATAAGGTCTATAAAATGAAGATGTCTATAGATGGTCCTAGATAAGGTATATCTATGATTCATAATCCATGTTTTAATAGTAATAAATATGGATTATTGAGATCAAGAATGATAGTCTATCTAAATAAAGTTAGATTTAATGTTTATATGAAGATCTTTACTCCTTATGTAATTCCTAAGAAACAAATAACATTGGAGGCCAAAAAAGAAGCTGAATATGACATCAACTCAAAAGAAATGAATTTTATCATTTGTGGATGATGTCCGGATAAATTCAACTGGGTATCACAATTTCATATGACTTATTAAATGTGAAAAACAATAATTTTTTCATATTAAGGAACCGATAATGTTAGAAAAATTAGGTGTGATATTGTAAAATTAATGTTTGACATCTTTAAGATGTATAACGGTGAAAGAATCAATCAAATGATTAGATAGTTAAAAAAATCAACAGTATTTCTACCATATAAGTTCCAATAACACAATCATATCAAGTTCATGAAGTACTTATAGTAATAAACTCAAAATGGAATAAGATATTTGATATTATAAGACAATCATCAATAGTCAAAAACATGACTATGAAATGATTTATTGGAACTCTAATGATGTGTGAAGCATAAATACAATGTGATGATTAAAATCATATGATAGTAAAAAGGGAAAACATTATCCTTAAAGATACATCATAGGAACATGAAAATAATTCTAGATAAGATGTCAAATATTCAATATATTCTTATTGCTTAGATATTGAAATGAAACAGGCTAAGTCAGCCCAAAAATTTAAAAATTTCATTAAGAAGAAGAGTGGATTAAAAAATCCTTCAAGAAAGATAAAAAATGATCTAAATAAGTAATATTATATGAATGAAATTATATGGGTCATATTATATTATACCACCCTCTGCTAAAATAAGAAAGAAGCAAGATGGAGAAGAAAAACCATAAGAAAACTTATTCGGATCATAAATGGAAAAGAGCTGTAAAAGCTACATGGAGTGTGTCTGAAGACTCTAAGAGATCTTCTAAATATTATTTATAAAAATATCCATAAAATTTGATAGATAATATGTGATTTTTGTATAAAGAAGAAGATGAGGTGAAAACCTATTACTATTCTTCTTCTGGCTCTGATATCTTCTCAAATAGTAAGTTGGATGCTTACTCATCAATGATTGAAGAAAAATATGGTTCTTTAATAAAAATTTATAAGTCAATACAAATATTCATAATGATATTTTAAATGAAATAAATTTAATTCTAAAACAACATCAAGAACTGATAGAAAAATATAATACATCTACATAAAATTGTTTTATTCATGAAATGAAATTAAAATAATTACAGGATGATGTAGAATCCTTTAAAAGAGGTGATATTAATATAAATAAAGTAAAAAATCACTAAATTATATTCTTGGTAAAAATTTTATTAAAAGAGAAAAATATGGAATAGGAAGAAACGGAGAATAATCAAATGTGTACAAAAAATATATTTTACCATGTTTTAAAATGATATCACCTCCTATTTTAGAATAAAAATACATTACTTTAACAATTATAAATAAAGAAATAATCAACTAAGTGGTGTTAAAAAGTCTTTAATTAACAAAAAAATTGAAGCAATTAATTTCAATTTTTGTAAAATAAGTCAAATCTAGATTCCCAGATCTTTTCTTGCTGACAGGGTAGGACCAAAGAAAATATATGTACCGAAACAATATTTTTCTTAAATGACATAGTGGGAAAAGAACTAGAGGAACAAAAATTTTATATGGTATATGGATTGTGTTTACTTAAAAAAATGAGTGCATACCCTAAAAATTTCCATACACTAGAAAAAATAGATGTAGGAAAATCCAAATATGTTTATAATGTTAAAGGAAATATAGTTATAGTTTGATCAGTTGGAGATCCAAAGTCAATATAAATTCACAAAGTATTGTATATACAAGGGATGAAGAATAACATAATAATTATTTCTTAACATTGTGATGATATATTTTATGTTTATTTGTTTAACAATTCTTTCCTAGTTTTCAAAGATAAACTCCTAAAATTTAGAGCACCTAAAACGAAAAATGTGTATACTTTGGATCTTAATTCATTATTTAAAAAAATAAATTTTTTAACTACTGAGACAAATGAGTATTCGATCTAGCCTAGTATAAATGGAAACTATAATATATTTGATTTATATAATTTTTTTAAGAAACATTTGGTTTTTTATTTTCCTAAAATTAAATTTTTTAATGACAGATTCTATGATGCATGTCAAATTGTCAAACAACACAAATAATCTTACAAATAAATTAAAAAAAATCTACATCTAAACCACTATAACCTACCCACATTTTGGACTATCAAGGGTAGTAAGTTTGTATGGAAAACAATATATTTATGTTTTAGTTGATGATTTTCCAAGATTTACTTGGTTTTATTTTCTAAAACTCATAATTTAAGTGTTTATAGTTTTTGAAAGATTTTAAAAAATTATTCAATAAAAAAAGATATTAAAATAATTTTATTAAGAAGTGATCATGGTTTAGAATTTGAGAACCAATAATTTCATTCTTTTTTCTTAAACATAGGTATTAAAAAAAACTTCTCTACCCCAAGAACACCTCAAAAAATGAATGGTGGAAATAAGAAATAGAACTATTCAAGAAATGGAAAAGACTAAGTTTAATAAATTCATTATTCTTACCTATTTTTAGGGAAAATCTATTAATATATCTTTCTAAATCATGAATAAAGTTTTAATAAGAGCAATTTTTAAAAACAAACTTTATGAGATTTAGAATAATATAAAACCTAAAGTAAATTACTTTAAAGTAATTCGATGCAAGTTATATATCTTCAATACTAAGAAAAACCTTGGTAAATTTGATCCAAATGCTGATGAAGAAATTTGTATACGATATTATGGTATTTATAAAGCCTATAGAGTGTATAATAAAAATTCAATGATTTTTAATGAATCTGTTCATGTAAAGTTTGATGAAAGTGACCCCTTCTGTAAAAGGAAAAATCAAATAGATGAAATTATTGACTCTTTTGACAACATGAGGCTTGAATCACCTAAAATTGATATTGAAAATAAAATAAATGAAATTTATTCTAGTCCATAAGAACATGAGATATAAGAACTTTAAATTTTCTTACCTAGATATTTTATAACCTTAATGGATCATCCTTTCAAAAATATTATAAGTAATCTAGATACAGGAGTAAGACTATATAGAATATAAGAAACTGAGCTGAATTTTCTTCCCTTTTATCACAATTAGAGCCTAAGTCAATTGAAAAAGCTTTAAATGATGAAAGTTTATTAGTAGATATGCAAGAAGAGATTCACCAATTCAATATAAATAAAAATTGGGAATTAGTAGACAAACCAACTAATTATCTAGCAATATGAACTAAATAGGTTTTTAGAAAATAATAATATGATCAAGGGATAATTACAATACAAAAATGATAAATTAAAAGAAAAAGGTTAAAACTATGAAAAAGGAATGGATTATAAGGAAACCTTTTCACCTATTTCTAGATTAGAGGTAATTAAAATCCTTCTAGACTATTCATCTCATATTAATTTTAAATTATATCATATGGATGTTAAATTTTCATTATTAAATGGTTATTTAATGGAGGAAGTTTATATTGAACAACCACCAGTTTTTGAAAACCCTCTAAAAATAGATTTAGTTTTTAAACATACCAACGAACTTTGTAGTCCTAGTTTGGCACCCAAGGCTTGTGATCAATGATTCAGCTCCCTTTTACTAGAACATTAATTTTCTATACAATTAAATGATCCTACTCTTTTTAAGAAAATTTTTTACTCTAATATTTTATTAGAAAAAAATTATGTTTATGATTTAATTTTTAGATCAACAAATGAAAGTATTTGTTATGATTTTTCAAATCTAATGCAAAACAAATTTAAATTAGTATGATGGAAGAATTGAATTTCATTTTAGGATTTCAAATTTATCAAAAAGATTATGTAAATGTTTTTAATAAAAGAAAGTGAATTATTGACTTATTGAAAAAGTTTGGACTAGAAAATATTAAGACCTATACAACTCCCATGTGTTCTAATGTAAACCATGATTTGGATAAAGTTTGAAAATCTGTAGAAAACAAGTTATATAAAGGTATGATTAGAATTTTATAATATCTTACTACTATCATATAATATATAATGGTTTATGTATGTTTATGTGCTAGATTCTAGTCAAACCCAAAATAATCCCAACTTACTACTATTAAATTATTTTTATACTGTTAATCGGGACTATTTTTAAATCCCTACATCACCCAAAAATTTCTAATTTTAATTTAATTTTATGATTAGATTCTGAATTTGGAGGATGTAGATTAGATAGAAAAATAAAATCATAATCCTTTCACTTTTTATTGAAATATTTAGTGTAATGGTCGAGTAATAAACACCATCCATTTGATCTATCAACAGATAAGGAATAATTTATACCGGTTGGTAGTTGTTTTAAACAGGTGTTTTGTATAAAACACACTTTATTGGACTTTGAACGTAATTTTAATAATATGCCTATTTTATGATATAATTTAATTGCAATTAATATTTTTAAAAATCTTATAAGTCATTCTAGATCCAAACATATTGATATAAGACATCATTTTCTAATAGATCATGTTTTTAAAAATGATATTTTCTTATAATTATTATATATAGAATATCAAATAGCTAATATTTTACTGAACCACTTCCCACATTAAGTTTTTATTTCATTAAGGGGGGTTAACAATATTTAATTTCAAATAAATGATTATTAATTTATTTTTTGAACTCTTATATTAATTGTTTTGTTTTATTCAGTCATTATTCATTTACTTATTATTTAAAAAACAAGATTTTATTTCGATTTTTGAAAAATAATATCTATTAAAATTAAAGAATTAACGATTACACAATGTAATCGGCACTAAAACTAGTCTGCATCACCAAAACTGCTAGAAAACCCTTCCTTTCTATTTTCTATCCTTACCCTATGATTTCAAACCCTTTCAACATCCAGAGTTCTAGATTCTATTTTGAAACCCTAGAAACGAAAACCTTCAACTCTCAGGTTCTCATAAACATCAATAAAAGAAGCAGGAAAACATAGAGGAATGAAGAAACATGTTAACTATAGAAAGATTATTCAAGGGAAAGTAATATATTTAGAAATTATCCATCAGGAAAAAAATTATTATGAAGAATGATCTAGGTTTCCAAGTTCTAGAAAATATTTTTACTAAAGGAAAAACATATTTATTTTTTGATATAGAAGTAAAAGAGTTATTTATAAATTCTTAGTTAAACTTCATTGAAACAGAAGATGTCATCATATTTAAGATATATCATAAGGATTTTTCAATCTCATAAGTAGGAATAGCCAATGTTTTTAAGTCTCCCCATGAAGTTATTTTTTATTTTAATCTTTGTTCAAAAGGAAACCAAGAACATAAATAATAGGATACTATATTATTCCATTTTGGATCCACCTATATAATAAATATGTTTGTTAAGAATATTGGCGCTGCTCAGAATGTACTGGTCATGTTTATTCAGTCTGCTACCATTTATAGAACTTTTTAACATTAAAATGTTCTTTATTCAAACATGTATATAGTATTTTTTATGATGAATGATGTCATGTTTAATTTACCAAGGTACATGTTAAGATATATGCGTCATTGTTTCCAAGAGGTGGAAAATATGTCTTTTATCCTTATAGAAAGATAATTTCAATGTTGCTACATCAAAAAGTCATAATTTTAGATGTAATAATAAACTCCAAATGTCATCACAATAGCATTATAAATACTGGAACTCTTTGGAAGATATGTTAATTTGGGATTATATCACAAGGAAAGTTGTTGCATGTTAGTGAAGAAGGACAACATGTACCTAGTCCTAAAACTCAAGGAGGGCTAAATTTTTTGGATTAGTTGTTGTGATAAAAAATCAAGGAGAAGAAGTCACATAATCAAGAATTTATGATGCAGCTCTACAAAAGAGGAACCAAATTGGATATAACTTCTCTAACTCAGAATATGCAAGAGATTTTCCGAAATCTCATTATGATAATTTATAAGAAATAAATGTTGATTCCCTTGTCATCCAGCCTAGAAATATGGATGAACCTGTAGTTCAAGAAACCACAATTCAAGCACCAGAATTAGAAGGTGATGAAACTGGTGAAGTTCCCCCACTAGAAAATCAACCAGTCAATAGAGAAGATAAAGAGGATCTAACTCAAGATAAAAATCAGATTCAACAATATTTTTCTGAATACTAAGTGAAATAAAATGATAAAGGAAATGATAAAGATCAAAAATTAGTGGATGAAACTATAGGGTTAGTCCAGAATCAATCAATTTTGATTATAGCTAATTCCCTGGACAAATAAACCCTTGAACCTACTCAGATAAGAGTGGTACTTTAGGATGGATTCTCTATCAATAGTGATATGAGTAAATAAAAATATTTACCCTTGGTTGACTGAGGCCAACCATCCTATGTTCATGAATTATAATCTTCTAATTCAATGAACAATCAAATTGAAGGATTTATTTTTCAATTAAATAGAAAAAGATAATAAAATTATGTTTTTTAAGGTGTTTTAAAGGATACAAGAAAATATTTTGAAGATTTAAATAATTCAATTATTCCCATAGAGAAATTTAAATCTGTTCAAACTCAACTCCAAAATATCATAGAAAATTCAGTTTCTAGATGATATTTTGATGCTTTTCAATGAGAAATGTTTGATCATTTTTGAAAAGTGAAATCATAATTAGTCCGGAAGATTTAATTTAGTGATTTAAATGGTATTTGGGAAGTTGGTTTGAATCAATAAAAATAAGTGTGAGTCAATCAATATATTCCACTTCGGCACCACTAAACTCTACAAACACAATCAAAAGTTTTTAAGCAATTACTTATGTGATATCTAGTATGAATAATAAGATTTATACTCTAAAATGTGATAGTGAACTTCTTAATGTGCATCTAGACAAATAATTAGATCATATTGAGAAACTAACCTTAGGAGAGCCAAAAATAAGGACTCTTTTCAATAAATTTGGAAAAATGATTTATTATATTGTTCATTTAGAAGAAATTATTCAAGAATTTTTTAAAGTAAATCTGGTAGAAATCTTGAATATTGGCCAAGATTCAATGATTTTGATGAGAAAGTTATCTGAAAATATAACTGAATATTTATGTGAACAGATAGAATATTTAAAAGAAGTTATTCATCATGCTCAAGTTTCATCAGAACCTAAAACCTCTTCTAAACTAACCCTTTCACATCCATCCAGTCCTAATTTTTAATCCTAACTCAGCCAGCATTATTCTTGTAATCAAAAACATCTTTTTATGAATTAATTTTTATTATTATATTTAAGTTTTTCTTATTTCTATTCATCTCTACTACCAAAATACATATCTCTTTTTTGTCTTATGTATAATTTAACATTCATTTACATTTTTGTGCTACATTAATTTTATTTTATTTTATTTTAAACTACTTTATTAACTCAACAATCATTTATTCTTAACTCAACTACAACATTCTTACATTATTAACTTAACTAAAAGTTTTTGTTATCAATTCATCGAGATAATACTATGAAAAATAAATTTTAAACAAAAAATTTTTGTTAAACACAACCTTCATCGAGATAATATAATGAAAACTATATTTTAAACAATAAATATTCTCTATATAGTTTTAAAATAATATTTAATTTGTGTTTACAATTCCAATATTTTCTGAATGTGCGTGATATTTTATGGTTTTTGTGATCATCAACAAGTGGGAGATTATTGGGAATGTATTATCTCAAATATACACAATAAATATTATTGATTTTGATGATCACAAATACCCAAGTTTGTTTTAATAATGAAATTATTGAATTTGAATTTCAAGAAATTAATATTTTCTGAAATATTTATTATGTAATTATATTTATTACTTTAATACATGGGTAATATTTTTTAATGTATTTTGAACATATTTTAATGTATTCTAGAGACATTGTTCATGCCCTACATGTGCAAGAATAACATAAGGAATCAACCCTATGTTTGGAAAAGAATACATGGATCATATACCTTACAATGTTGATAGATTATGGTTAATCAACCCTTTGTTTGGATGGAACCTTAAATGTGAAGAAACAAAGTATATGGATAGAGAACCCTATGTAATTAAAGAACCCTACATTTGAAGAATCAAATGTATGGTACATCAACCCTACATTTGTAATCAACCATATGTTTTTGACCCTATATTTGTTGTTTTTTCATCACATGAAGGAACCCAACATTTGACTATTCAACAACCAATAAACAACTAGTGAGAACTCATGTCCCTAGTGTTAATGAATCCATAAACATGGGATGCATGAACACCATAGAAAATGAACCCCCTTACAATTTCAATCACATTCCTAGATCCAATGTATCTATGATCCAAGAATAGAGAAGTTCCCAAGAAAGTGAAACCCCTTACATTCCAATTGGAAAGGACTAATATTAAACCCTACACCAGAGTACCCAAGGCTCCCATGTGTGGAATATATCAAATAAATTTCAAAAGGTCTTATCACATTTGATAAACAATTATATAGAAACCTTTATTCATAAAAAACATCCTTTGAAAACCAATTTCACAATCCATTTCACAATACTTTAAAAAACACATTTCTCTAACCAACACGTGGGGGAAACATATTTTATCAAAAATAATTTAACACACAAAAATAAATAAAAAATGAATCATGAAAACAAATTTATAAACCAATTTAATTAATCAAGATCATTCCCAATTCATAGAACATTGTCCAGATATAGAAACGCCAACCTCAAACTCAGGCCGTACACTAACTGTGATGATACCCAAAGACACAAGAAGAAAAGGAATGCAATAACAATGAAGGGAGTCTCTATCATTGGTTATCATGTATTAGAATAATTTTTCCATGATAAAAAATGGTTTTAATATAAGTTATATCAAAACATACATTAGAAATAACACGCATCGCACCACAACCAACAAGAGAACTAGAATCCAAAAGATAATCACAAAATAGATCTATAAGAGATTATAGAATAATTGTCACATGATCAATAGATCCCATAAATGTAGATTAGATCCTATTATAATTACAAGGAGAGTATAAAATAGAATAAATAATGTAATTGATTCATCCAAACTAACTAAAAGAGGACCAACTACCAACCAGGGATCGAAATTCCAAACGAATGATTTCAAAGGGGGAGATATCATCCAACACCACTTGGAGAAGAACTCAGGTTCCCTGAAGCGAGGATAAAGGTGAAAGAGAAAATATATGGGTAAAAAACATTTATTCTATTGGAATGTACACCATTCATGATGTGACTGATGGATTCATGTCATGTACAATCAAAATGGACAATACACCAAAAAACATGCCACCTAAACTTAAAATCCTAAAATCATAGTTCGTAGTGTAAATATCAATTCATTTCATTAGTGGTTTTCACATAGTATAAAAAATCATGGGTACTTCTGAGAATTCATTCATGTGATGATTATACATTCACATTGTGAACCAAATCTTTTATCCCACATTCATCCCAAGTCCTTTAGAACCCCCACAAACCACCTCTCACACCACTTGAACCTAAAAATCAACCTATTAAACATTAAAAGAATGAATAACATAATATTAATGTTATAATTCTCTACACCGTAGAATTTTTTATCACCAAAAAATCATGTAGAATATGGATACTATATAATGTGGTGAGGCTACTCCTCCCTCACTGATGATTCATACTCCCAAGTCACATGAGAATCTAATCTGTGCTGCAATAACACTTTGACCAATGAAATATACTTCCCATGAAAGACTTTGATTGTAGGATCCATAATCTCCACTAGTTTCTCCAAAATAGAAACATCTAGATCCAAATCAATCTCTTCCCAACTCATAATAAGGGAAGGATTGGGATGATACTTCATGAGTTGTAATATGTGGAAAACATCATGAATACCCATCAACTGAGCCAGAAAAACTAACTAATAAGTAACCTACCCAAACTACTCAGTGATCTATAATTATCAAACATATCTCAGAGAATGATTAACTTATTCGCCAATCCAACAGTGACCCAACAATGGAAAAATTTTAAATATGACTAGGAAACCAAATAAAAACTTTAAATAATGGCATCGATGATCTGAATATGATTTATTCTGACTCTGATCTATAAACAAGAATCAATTTGTATCCTGAATACTCACCAAATTATCCTAAATGTGACTTGGTCTCATAATTGAGGCCTCACCCACCTCTTTATAATAAATATCTGACCTGCATGGGTGATTGTACAAAGCCTTGAAGAAATCCATTCTGATCAAAGGCTGGTAACTATTATTATAAGAAAATTTGATATTTCTAAGATGTTTGTCCCATGATCCACCAAAATCGAAGACAAAATAATATAGAATATTCTCTTGAATCTATATAGAATGTTATTTCTTTCCATCAATCTATGGATGGTATGTTGTACTCAATATGACTTGAGTCATCATCACCTCTTGGAGACTCTTCCAAAATCATGTGGTAATACAAGGATCCATTTAAGAGACCATGTAATAGGGGACCCCATGCAGCATCACAATCTATTTCTCATATATCTTACTCAGATATTAAACTTTGTTGGTGCCCTGATTTAAATAAAATTACTTGATTAAATCAACTAATCGATCACTACCCAGATAGAATTATTCCTTCATATATACCATGGTAATAAAACAATGAATTACATGGAAATATCATCCCATTTACAAATAGGAACCATAATAGGTTTTTGTAGACCAGAAGATTTTTTTTACTCTGTCATTGTCTTCTAGAATGTGTAACAATGGGACACAAAATCAGCAATGTCGTGATTCATACCCGACCACCAGAAACATTGTCCCATGTCATAATTCATCTTCAAAGTTACATGGTGTAAAACACCTAAATAACTATATGTATCATGAGACATTTAATTCCTCAAATATTATGGTATGAAAAATCAATCCTTGAAGTAGAGAATACCATCAGAAGAGAGAGACCAGCCAGAAACAATCTCCCCACCATATAAGGTTTCTATGATTCATCTAAAATTTTCATCACACTACTAATATAGCAAAATATTCTCAAAGAGTGATGATGATTACTTAGTAATAGTATAACCATACATTAATCATCATATCAAGCATCCAAATGAAACTAATTGAAAATCCCTATAAGGTTCCACTCCGTAGATTCAAAGAAAACCTACGATGGAATGTTTCTATTAAGAAAATTATCAATGCAATTCCCCTTCTCTAGGGTATAGGTGATATCAAAGTTGAATATATAGAGGTATTCCACCCACTACCTCTTCCTATTATTTTGTTCCTTCTAAAAAATTTAAATCTCATACTCTCATTATTAGAAAATACCAGGAACCACTCCCCAAAAAGATAGTTTTTTAAACACTTAAGTTCATATATTATATTGGATCACTCAAAATCATGAGGGGGTAATTGTTATCATGTGGTTGAAGAAAAAGAGAGTTTTAATCCACAAAATGGAATAGACATATATTAGAATAACCTCTGCACATAGCCTTGGTGGTCATAAGCAATGAAAACCTTCACAGGTGCGGGGAAATACCAATGAACGTTTTATACCTTTTCTCACTAATAGAAAGTTAAAGAAACAATTTTCTCTATTATTTATGGTTTATAGGAGGCTCATTACTGAGAACCACTTATATCACCCTTATTATTATCATGCCACATCCTCCTTTTTCCCAATTTTCTTCTAAATCTAACACTATGTGGAATGAAATATGCATACTATCTAATCTTTTTGATTATATCAATTTTTATTATTATATCCCTATCAATTGTCTCTATATAGGTTGAAATAATTATCATATACACCTGAAATTATATGTCTAGTCATAATACCTATAGGTATTTGTAATATTTAAGCTAATCATTCATCACCACCTACATATCCAAATAGACCATCTCCACAAAATAGTTGGTACAATTTGACAGTGAACAATCTCTCTACTACAAGGAGAGGAACTCCAAGGATTTCACTATATTTAGAGATTATATTATAAATTAGGATTACATTCCAGAGCATCTCCCACTACACCCTCCTGAGGAACCCATCGAAGACATCTCAGAGGAATGTCACTACATACCTAAAAGCAGAATGAAATGATCTAATAATGAAACAATAGTAATTTTAACCGGAATAAAAAAAATGAGATCAAGATCAAAACCCAATACAAGAGACACACATCCCAGCATGCCATGGTGACTTAAGGATTATCATAGAATGATCTTCCCATGAACTCACTATAACATACCCCTCAAGTCCTCAAAATCTTATATCCTCTCTATCAACATCCCAAGAGTGGGCATAACCATCCTCTAAAACCAAATTTTCATGAACTATCCAAGAAAAACCATACAACTAGGCTCTGAACCGGATGATGGAAAGACCCAAAGGTTGTTCCTGATCCTTGTGGACTAGTGACTAGCACCCAAGAATCCAAAAACAACCATAGGTAATTATTTTCCCAACCTAAAACAAGAGAAATAGAATATATATATATATATATAACAAAATATATATTCTATAAAAATGAGTAACAATGGTTGTGATACAACCCAAGGTAGAAAGATAAAACCAAGGTACATGTCTTAAAAAATTACATTTAAACTAATAACTTAAACACTATGTTTCATGTGGGAAATATCCTTCTATCTCACCCCCAACTACTCATACCTAGCTGACATAAACCATGACACCTCATTATGGTATCTTTACCTTTCCTATATTAAATAAAACTAGGTCTACACACCCCTGAGGGAGTATTAAGGGTGTGAGATAAAAAACATCAACCTCATCTCACTTAGGAGTTCTATATTAAATCTCTATATAATAATCCAAATATTTTCAATTTAAATAAAATAAGGCATGATAAAGAGTTACATAGATTTAAATCAAAATTATGGTAAACCATTACCCATTTTAAAAATCTTTCATAAGACTAGGTAATAAAATTTCAAATCATAATTTCCATAAACCATTTACATTTATCAAATCATGTAGCATATCATATCAAAGATAAAATAGGTAATATATAAAGAATAATGGTAAACACCCCTAGTAAAGAATGTTTGAGATACAAAGTTCGTTTATACCTCAATAACTAATCATTGACTAGTTCCTACTCAAGTCCCTATATTCAATGAATCCAAAAAAAATTGATGGAGGAACACCCAAGAAAGCGAAACCCATTACAATGTAAATTAACAAACTAGATCCAGTTTATCTATTATCTAGGAACAAAGGAGAACCTAAGAAAGTAAACCCCCTTACAATTCCAATGGAAAAATCCCAATACTAAACCCTCCCCCGAGATACCCAAGTCTCCCATGTGCGCTATATATCAAATCAATTTCAAAGGGATTATCACATTTCACAAATAATTCCAAATAACCCATTTTTCATCAAAAACATGTTTTGAAAAGCAATTTCAGAGTCCATTTCAAAATGATTTTCAAAAATACCTATCTTTTACCAAATAAGGGGAAACTGTATTTTCTCAAAAAAATTACACATACAAATAAATCAATAAAGAATAATGAAAATTCATTTAGAAAATCATTTAAGAAATCAAGAAAAAGTATAGTTCATTGAACATCGTCAATAGATGAACCAGCTAACTCAAACTAAGATCGCACACCAACCATTATGAGATCCACTCAAACTATAAGGAAATGAATAAAAAACAATAAATAAAGTATCGATAATCAATTATCACATCATATAATCTTGTTTCCATAAGACAATATGGTTTTGGGAGAATGTATATCAACACACTCCTCATTAGTCACATGAACTGCACCACAAAAATTAAGAGAATCATCCTCTAGAAGACAATCAAACAAGGGATATAGAAGAGATTTGATTATAATTGTCACATGATCAATATATATGAGAAAAATTGATGATATCTTCATCCAATTCCAATGATATTATAAAATAGAAGAAATAATGGAAATTATTTGATCAAACTTACTGAAAGAGGAGCAACCAACCAATTGGGGATCAATGTGCCAAATGAAGTAGTTTGAAGGGTCTTGGATCACCCAATATTTCCTATAGAAGACTCAGTGTTCAAGGAAGGGAGGAGGAAGGTTAATGAGAAAAGATATTAGAGGCTAAAACATTTAATTTTCTATAACGTACACCATTCATGGTGTGAATGATGGATTCACATCACGAACTTTCAAAATGGCCAATATGCTAAAAAACATGTCACCTGAACTTAAAACCCCAAAATTCATGTTCAAGGATTGAATAATATCTCACTTAATTAATGATATTCACAAACTTAATCCAAAATCATAGATTCTACCCAAAATTAATTAATATAATGAATATACATTCATAAAATGAACCAGCTCCAATACCAGCACTCACCCCAAGTCCTTTAGAAAACCCCCAGATCACCTTTGATATGAATTAAACCTAAAATACAACCTATTAAATATAAAAATATGGTATAACTTAAACAATATGTTATATGGAATATGTAACTAATATGATTGTTATTACCCTCATAAATTCTAAAAAGAAATAAAATAATTTTTTCCACCGATCAACTATGAAAAGAAAAAATGAAGATTTGTATTTTCAATCCAAAATTATAATATATGAAATAGCTATAATGAAATAAATTATAATTACTAGAACCACATAGACTACATATTATCGTCCCAAAACTATAGTAGATCCAATATTTATTGGACTATCCTGAAAAACTACTCCAAAAGTTATAGATGGGTGAGAACCTGGGAGTACCAGGTAGGACTGTCATTCTAAGCAGTTCCTTATCCATGTGAAATAAAAATTTTAGGATGTCCATTATTGAAATAATATAAGAAATATAATAATATAGATAAAAATAATAATTAAAGTAATATCAAACCTACTAATCACCACAACTAAATCACTTGGGGGATCATATCTTTTAACTTAACAAGTTGATGCTATAATAAATGAGGATGATAATAATAGTTCTAGATTCATATAATAATTAATGGTTATATAAGAAAATTATGTCTGATAATTCCCAATAAGAAGGAACATATAGAATAATATATTCCATATCAAAAAAATGAAATATGTAACCATCAAAAATATCATATCATAAAAAGAAAGAGAAATAGGAAAGACCATCTCTCAACTTATTTCCATCATCCCATTCCTATCCTATCATCATAATATAGAATCCCCACGCTCAACATATGTCAATAATCCCATCATTAGAAAATCATCCTAATTGTCAATCCCTTCTCTAAACCTATTTCAGTCATCCTCTCATCATCATATTGCAATATCATTTTCAAGATTTGTATTTAACCTTGATCCATCACATTCTTAAACATGGAATAACCTTCAATCTATCATAGTCTGAGAAAATATGTACATGTTAACCTTAAAACATTACAACCGATATTAGTTTCACATGTATCTATTAAAACATATATATGTATCTATATATATACAATACACCTTATTCCATTACATAATGCTTATACAGTGTCCATTAAACACGGACAAGAAATCACACAATCATCAATTATAAAAGAAATCAATGAACAAAAACACACATACTAGGAAAATTTTAAAAACAATCATGAAAATCACAAGCATAATTAAGGGATAATATCAACACATAATTATTCAATTAACCATATTAATATAGGTTCCAATCACAACATCATACTAGCTACCACCACCAATCATTAATTTAAGCCTCATAGTAAGATCTCAAATTATAAATATTTTACAAGTTAATATATTTCATTTCATCCCTCAGTCTCCATTGATAACTTTTACTTAAAATATTAAATTAATAATTATCTACTATTAATTATTTTGTTCCATAATTTCCTCAATTATTTATCTAATTAATTTAGAGCTCAAATTCATAACCTATTCTTTAATCCTTTAAATTGCTTCACAAAAATACTTACATACTAATATGAGGTTACATTATTTATTTAAAACCATATTTAAGTTCCTTATTACCAAATTAATCATATATTTTACATATAATATCCATATTTATATTAACTTTCATTTACATGTATTTTTTAGGGTAGTAATTTTAACATAATAGAGCTGCATATAGTATAAAAAATATTCAATAAAGGGTAGAATAATAGAGAATTCATCCTATAATTAAATTTTTATCATTAATGTAGCATAATAATTTAAAAAAATTAATATGTGGTAGTTTAGTGATTAATAGGACATATCTATCATTCGCCATTAATTATTAACTTCCTAGATTCAAGAGTTTATTTCTACTATAACACCGTAAACATGACTCCAGGTCACATTCCTATAAAAAAATCATTCTTAAGAAACTCTATTTATAAAATTAAATTACAAATTTACATGTAAATACTATCTCTTTATAACTTCATATTTACTCATATTTTCTTCATAATGTTTTCATAAAAAAGAAGTTATGTATAAAAATATATTCCAGAAGTAAAAAAACATATATAAATTCATTAAGTGAATATTATCAATAAACATTGCATATCAAGAAAACATAAGTCATTGTAATCATAGAAGTTTCTATTCCATATTTCCTTCCTCCTTTCAATTTCGAGAATAACTCCCAAATCCCATGGGAAATCATATAAAATAGGCATCATAGGTTAAATTTGTGATACACATATATAATATAAAGGAATTCATATTCATATTCTATTCATCATGATCTTCTATTTTCTACCATTCCATTTTTTAAAAAAGTATTACACATCTCTCATAAAAACCATAGAATGGTAGTATAGATCAATAACAATAAATCATCCACAAGAAGATATTGAATTGAAAAATATATATTTATAATCAACCATGATAAAATTTAAGCTAAGTAGGATATATAATAAATAAATTCATGACCCCTTCCCTTGTACTAAATAAAGAACCAAAAGAATAGTTGTAGTAAATTCATCAAGTAAATTGAAACCCCTCTCCTCAGATCAAATCATCCCTAATGGGCCCAATGGGAGAGTATAATAACAAATACATAAGTTAATCTTAACCCCTCCCCCTAGACCATATAATATCTACCAATATGTATGGGTGATTATAGACTTTCCATTATCTATATGGTTTATTAATGGTATATTATTAATTCAACTAAGTGGTATAAGAATTATTGGCTTATAGGGTATGATGGGTGACTCTCAATCAAGAGAATAAGAAGGTATCCCTTTACGAATTTTGAAGGCACTGGAAAAGGAAAGTGAATGGTGATATTTCATATCATTAATATATAGGGTATGATAATAAAATGGGTTTCATGATGATTAAATATGATTTTTTAAAATAATTTATATTATTCTGAGGAACAATTTATTTTTCAAGATAAAATAAAAGTGATAAAAACCCTTACCTCAAAGAACTGGGTAGACTTCATCTTGATTAATGTGAATCTAAACAGCAATGGTTTTTCCATGAGCTTCAACAATCCTTTATTATTCCAACCACACTTGAAAAATCCCATAACATGCTAATTAAACACTGCTACAACTCACTTCTATAAAAGATAAAAAATGGGAAAAGTTTAGAAGAACATTTTCTTGGCATTTGAGAATGAAAAAAAGAGAGTGTGGTTACACCTTTCTTTACTACACTCTTATTCCCACACATTTTAATACAAAAAAATTGAAAATATGATGTTTTTTAAGCACCATGTCATTGAATTCAACCTCGGTAGGTGAGAAACTAACTCACCAAGGGTGATGATAATATATTACTTAAAAACCCTCTATTTTGTAAGGTAGGACTGGTTCGGGGCCTTTAAAATTGTATCATGACATCCAAAAATCCATAGTAAGCTTTTAATAGGGTTTCCATAGGTAACTCCATGGGGTGGAGTAATTACCCTAGCCATTTTGAACTCACAATGGGTGGAACCATAGTGTTGCGGAGACAACCTCACCATTAATAACCAACTTACACCACTAAAACTCACCGTGACATAGAAACATTGTGTCTTCCAAAATGGAATTATTTCCTTCCAATTTCCCATAGGGAAACTCTCTAATAACCACACCCATAAAATGATTATTTTTCCTCAATGTGGCGACCCATAATTTATCACAATAATTAAATTGATAAATAATTATACATAATATAAATCCACAGTTCCCACAATGGGTATAGATCCCCTCCCTATGGTTCACAGGTGAATTAATGAAATCCCTTAGGCACCACCCCAAATGAAATGATGGGAACCATATCATAGACCCATGAATAAGATCCAAAACATCATAAACCATCCAAAATTTCCACCCTTATTATGACATGACCTACTCCTCATTTCACATATAGAGATCCCCGAATCTTCCACTCCATCTAAAATGGTCATAACTATGATAATTTTATATCCAGGTTTCATCAATAACCAAAATTGATTATCTCCATGACTATTGAACTAAAACAGTTATCAATGTAGATGTTTCATACCTATTGGTTCAACCAAACAAACAAAATGGCCAACCTCTTTGACTAAATTCAAAAATGACCAACCAAAACAGATAGCCCCACCCATGTCCCAGGCTCCACAATTCCCTGAACCATTCTCATTACTATGGTGTGATGAATATAAAGAGGGAAAAACTCAAATATAACCTCTAAAAATCCTCTAAATACATCGCAAAAAAATTAATCCCAAGATACACAAATAAAAGGGGAATGGATAAATTAGTCCCTTATACTGTTGATGGATTTCATGTTTTTATTTTAATTTTTTTTAGTTTAAATATGAGTTGAGTTTTGATTTGGTATTTTTGATGAATCATATCAATCCAGCTAATAACAAAGTTTTCTACATTTAATAGAAAAAATAATAATTTTTGGAAGAATAAAATTTTTCTATACTTTTTTTATTAATTATAGATGTGGTAGAAATTTTAATTAATGGATTCACTTCTATTGAATAAGGTGTATCAATAAATACTATTTATAGAAAGAAAATTGAGAAAAAATATTGTGTAATAATTTTTTTTATCCTTACATTTTAAAAAATCAGGAATGTTATGGGAATCAAGAGTTTGAAATGAGTTTCAGAAAAATTAAATAATATCCATGAATGAATGGTTAAAGAAAATAAATGAAATATGAAAATTTTTCATGTTGAATTTAAATATATATTTCATGTTTGATGGTGAAAATATGGATGAATTCTCCACCATATTTAATGAAATTGTTTAATATATATAAGTTTTTAGAAAATATATAGTCAATTCCATGATTTTTTATAAGATGCTTCATATCTATTTAGAAAAATTAAATGTAAAGATTTATTCCCTTGAAGATTGTGATTTTAATTTATTCTCATTGGATGACTTTAATAGTTTGTTGATCACAAATAAAATAAGGAAGATATATTATTTCAACAATATATATAATCTTGAGAAAGATATTGCTTTCAAATACTTAGGGAATTGTAAAAATAAAAATATTTTCAATAAGAAAAAAAGACTATATTTTTTATAAATACATTGAGTTAAAGTTTGATGAACTCATTTAGCTTATCACATTAAATGTTTGAAAAGTCATGGAAAATATCATGGTATTTTTATATTAAAATGTTTCAATTATAGACTGGTTTTTTACTTATCTGTTAATTTCCTTAAGTTAAAGAGGATGAATATGATGATGGATGTGATTCCTAAATAATATTTCTAGGGATTTAATCCATGAAATTAAATGAGTCAAATTTTCCTTCCAAAGAAAAAAAAATAATTAATCAATGGTGATAAAATGAATTTTTTATACTGTATTTATATGGAAGAAAGTTAGGTATTATAAGTGGAGATGGTGTCAAATTTATTGATAATAAGTGATTGATTTATAAATTTCATGGAGTAGAGTTCTATAATGATTAAGACAAGAGTTTAATGAAGAATAAAGAGTTAAAATGTAGAATTCATGATGAAATTTTAATTAAATAAGTGTAAGTGAAGATATTGATGTTGGATAAAAAGAATAAACATTTTTATATGGAATCTAAAATAATAAATGAGGTTGAGAATTTTCAAAGAGAGAAAGAATTGGTGTTGGAAATGAAAGTTAAAAGTTTAAAAATCTGACATTTAGAATATTATTAATCAAATAGTAAGCTATATTATAAGTTTAAAATATAAAAGTAACATGAAATTAATAAATAAAATGTGTTATTCAATGAATAACAATTCAATAAATTCAATTTTTTATTGAAAAAACAACGTAAGAAGTTGGTGAAATATTTATGTTCAATGAAAAAATTTGTAAAACATTTAAAAAATTTATAGTCATATTAGTCATCAAATACATAATATAATGGATACATAAAGTCTTGGAGTTGTAAAAGATACAAATGGATATCAAAAAAAGATAAAGTGTATGAATTTTTTTGTATAAAAAGAAAAATTATAGAAATTTGTATCATATGAAAATTTCAACATTAAATTGAAATACATAACTAACTGTGATAAAAATATGGGGAAAATTCATATATTAAATTTTCACACATCGACTCTAATCTTACCTATTATCTTATTTATTTTTGGTCCTACATTTATTCTATGTATTTCTCTACGATTTTTTAGAAAAAATAATGGTTTTTTGACAGACATTGGCATTATAAAGGGTGCATGGCTAGGAGCATAGACATTTAATCCTCCCTAGCAGCCCATGTGGTCCCTCCCCATTAGGATAGATGTAAATACATGGTTGGTTCATGGTCTGAAAGACTACGTGACCAAACTATGTTGTCTTCTCGGCCTTAAAAATAAACATAAAAAATATTAACAAATAAATAAACTTTTTAATAATAATAATAATAATGATTATATTATTATTATTGTTATTATTATTATTATTAAACTCTCCAATTGGTTTTTCATGCCCCTCCCCTCTTCTTAACATGTAACACTCCCCCTCCATCCCTTTCTACATGGTTGCGTGCCACCCTCCCTCCATGTGAGCTCTCTTCTTTCAGTGATTTCACTTGATTTCTTCTAGTTTGTTGGTCGAAAACTCATGGTTTGGTCTAGAACTCACTTATCCTTCCATTTTGGGAATTTTAACTTCTCCTCATCACTCTTCTTAGTTTGGCCAAACCCTAGGGTTCCAGGTGAGATGATTTTTTATGTTTCTCTTCTTAATAGGAAATTTGATGGGTCTCTCTGGTTGGATTCATGCATATTTATGAATCCTCTATTGAAGGTGAAGCATTTTCATTTGTTTCAGTTCACCACCACTATTTGGGTATTTATTCTTCCACCATTATTTATTATTACAAATTTTGTTGGGGTCTTCTAGTGATTTTTTTCCACCTCTTATTATTTAAGGTGTTTTGTGGATCCATTAAGTCTTCCACACATATATATAGGTACATATGTCTGTCTATATATATATCCTCCTTATACATATTACCTTATTGTTAGGAGAATATTTACATTGTATTAATGGTTTATATGTATATATAAGGGTGTATCTGCGTGTAAGTGTGAGTGACCATTGTCAAAGACATCGACTTTCGAGGTGTTTCAGATTTATTCTCTTCCCGTTGTGGTAGTTTCTCTTTGTCTTATACTTTAATTTGAATTTATTGATTTCTAGAGTGTTTTAAAAATATGAATTTATTATTATGTGGTGTGTATATGATATTAAAATTAGTTATGTCACATATAAATGGTAATTTAATTCATTTGTCATAATTTACTTAAACATGCAACATAACTTTTTCATGTTAATATATGCTTTTAACCTTGTATTGAAAAATGTAAATTATTTTCAATTTTTGATTGGTTTTTTAAATGATGTTTCATTAAAAGTGGTAGGGAATGTTTGGATCTTTTAAGTACTTCTTGAAGAATGGTTCTGAACTCTCATGATGTGTAAACCTGGTTGGAACCTTAGAAATGTTTTTTGTATGATGGGAATCCCCATGGTTATCCTCTATTTATAGAGGGTATCTACATGTATGATGTTAGGAACTAGGAAAGGCATGCACATTGGCACCTGTGTTAGTGTCATGCATGTGATTACCTCCTCGATTATCCTTTATTCTACAATCATGCAATCCTTGGAAACATAGTGGGATTTAAGAGACAGCTTCTCTTTAGACCTGATTAGACGGACTCGATCCCCATTATAGGTAAATGCCATATTGGTTGTTCCATTGGTGAAGATGTTTGATAGAAGTCATGTCAGTCATTGACTATGTATTGCATCAGTAATTCTAGAGATGGATTCTAAATCAAATATGTCAAGGGTATCTTAACTTGGTGTCTTAGTATATCACATGATATCTTATTAACATGTATTTTAGTTTCCCTTAATTTTTTATGCTTTTAATAAAATCATTTCAAGTGTTATGTTTTGAATGGTAGTTCTTATAACAATGCTTATTTTTTTGTACTTAGATTTCCACTTCTATTTTTTCACTAAGTTATTTATATCACTATATGTTCTTATTTATAAAATTATTTGTTGGAAAACCTCTCTTATTTGGAAACCATTTTTGTAAAAAGTGTAGGAAATATTTATTTCGAAATTATTATCTTGTTAATTTTTTGAAAAAGGAAATGAAAACCTTATCTTTAATATATGTATTTCAAACTATCATGACATGGTTTTATATTTAAGGGTAAGTCATAGGGCATGTTTCTTATTTTTTTCATTCCTATTGATCATCTATATGATCACACCTACAATATGTTTTCAGTTTCAGGTTCTTAGATTTTTCTATCTCTCTTAGAGTGAGCGTGGTATTGTGGTTGTTAGTTAACCACAAGGTCACTTGGAGGTATTTTTAGCCATTTAGTTTTATTTATTTTTCCATTTCTAGTTTGTTCTTTTATTTTTTATTTTTATTTTTTTATCTATATTTTATGGTTTAAATCATTCCCATATGTGTTTTATCTGATTTCAAACACCAGTTATGAGCCTAGTAGGATCATGACTGACTCTCAAGCCTTATTATGAGCCAGCTTGGGTGACCAGTTTAGGGATTATCTCAGTAACTTCATGATAAAATGTTGTCATAGAATTATCCCTTATTATTTGGGGATGTCTGGTAGTTTAGAGATAGTATTTTTTTCATAATTCATGTGGTCATTCGTAGGTAGGTTCTTGACCAACACCTATTCGGAAGGACTCTTGAATTTCAATGGTGGTTTTTGATGGTTGGGCCTTGAAATCCAAGCATGGTTATATGATTTGTTTGAGGTTTCTAGTAATTGTTTTAGTGGATGCGATTTAATTTGAGATTTAGTGGGTAATTTTGGGAATCTGAAAAGGTTGGAATGGACTTTTAGAGGGACTCATTGGGTGAATGATTATTGTGAATGGTCTAAAATACCTTTCACATACCATCCAACTACCTTAGATAACCTCCAATGTGCTCACTCGGTTGGGGAATGGCCTACCAAATCATGTTTCCAAGACGTGTATAGTAATTGTTCCACTGATATTTTTGTTTTTTTATTGAGTATTGGGTTGTATCTATTTTTTATGGATAGTGATTTAGTTTGTCTTTGGTGTGTTTCCCTTAGGTTTTATAATGGTAATTAATTTATTGAAATTGGATTTCAAAAATGAAAATCTTGGGATCATTGAAAATGAAATGTGTAGTTTGCATAATGTAATATTTTTTTGTAAATGAAAATATTTTAGAAATTTTTTTAGAGTTTTTCGAAGGTTGTGTAAAATGTGAAAAGTAAGATTCTTAAAAATAGATAATTTTGAAATTATTTGTTTTGGGATGAAAAAGGGTGGATTCAAATTTGTTGAGAATTTGAATTTAGGTTTAATGTTTTGTTTTTTGGAATAGTGAATTGTTTTTCAATTGACCCTTAATATTCATTTGAATCGTCACATATATAAGTGTATGTATGTTCCACGTATATATATGTTCATTAGAATCGGTGGATGGGTGTTTGATCTAGCATAGGGTTGTATATATTTTAGGCTTCATGGAATACAAATGGAGGGTATTTAACCTCTTAAGTTTTTTTATTTCTAAAAATGGTTTTCAAATAAAAGTGGGTTTAAATATTTTTAATGGTGGGAGCGATGTGGTGTTTCCTTTTTTGTGTTTAGATTTTTCCTTTTTTGGACCTTTTTGGTTTGGATGTGTTGGAAGTGTTGTTGAGGTTTTTTTTAGTTGAGTGGTTTATTTTTTTCATTAGGATATGGTATTTTGTCTTGTGATGCATTTTGATTTGATTTTTTGTTTCTTGAATTTGGTGTGTTTCCCAGAAATATCTTAGTGAGGAGTTGGAGGATGGTCTTTGAGGTTCCTTCCTTATTATATTAAGTAAAGGTTGGTTTTTGAAAAAAAAATTGGTCATAATTTTGTGTTATGATCTTATAAAATTTAAGGTGGTTAGAGTATTTGACTAAATACTTAATAAGTGTTTCCCTAGGTATTCACCTTGATGACACTACCCAGACTCAGAAATGAGTGGTGGAGTTGGATACATTCCTTAATTTGTACCATACCTGAGTCTTATTGGTTTTTCTCCCACCTTTATTATCTGGAAAATAGAATAATAACTCATTCATAGTCGGCTCATGATAATATCATTCAGTTGGCATGGACACTTGGGTTACATGAAGGGGGTTCTCATAACTTATGACGTAGAAAGAGTAAGTTTTAGTTGAATATCTACAGATCCTTACTAAAGGGAAGTAATTTCTTCATTATATTAGGGCTCTACCCATACATCTTGAAGTAAATCTTTTCATGTAGATTAGGAGTTGTCAGGTTTGGTGTATATTGACCTAACTGATTGTCTCTAATGTCAACGTGGAAACTATTAAAGTTTCTCCTTTCTAGGGATTTTCATTTTAGAAAATTCTTTTTTATAGATATTGGTAGCCCCATTTACTTATCATTTATGTGTTTTTACCTTAGAAATGTGAATAATTGAATGGTTATCCTTCTATTGTAGTGGTTCTGGTTTTGGGTGTTACCTATTTACAAATGATCATCTTGGGGAATTATGAATTGTGATCTAGTTTGATGCCTAGATTTAGTTTCTTAGGTTAGGTCCTTTCTATGTCAGAAGGTAGTCTATTAAATGATTCCCTTATTGAAATCCCCTTTCTAGTGAGTACCTTAATGGTGGGGAGACCCACTATGGGTATTATTGATGTATTTTCATAAGTTGATCTGGTGTGACTTGGAAATTTAAGAGATCACACCTATGTTATATGATTTATCTGGATTTGTGTGTTGTTATGACTTTGGAAATCAATTTTTGGCCACATTATTAATATGGTGGGGATAACACCATGGGAAAATCTTGTGATGAATCTTATATTATAGTTATTGTGTTCCCACTTAGGGAATTTTTACTTTTATCACCAGTGTGTTTCTTTGTTTTTAGCCCACACAACCCTAGTTATAGTAGTTAGTTGGCCTGGATAGTGAGTCTCATTAATGATGTTCAAAGATATCCCAAAAATACCAGGATTTGTTGGTTTTGTGATTTATATACTAGGGGTTAGGGTATTCCTTGTTTTGAGGTTATGTTTGGAGATGTGAGTTCCTCACTATAATTTCTTTCATTTGGTGGTTTGATTCATCAGGCCTTAGTAATTATTTCATTGGAAATTGATTTGGTTCCTTGAGTATTTTCTTACCAACTTATTTTGTTTTTGAAGTTTTATGTTTTTCAAAGAATGTGAGTTTTTGGTTCTCAGTCATATGGTGGTTATGGTTTTTCTTTGGGTGCTAACTTGTTTATGTCCTAGTTAGTCATGTCTTTTTGGACTTTTTCAGGGAAGAAATTGTTAATTATGGGGAGAATTGTCACACCTCGACCTAACACTTACATATTACTTTATTCATTTTTGGTATTTCCTTTATTATATGGTTTTATCTAGGTGTTTTTTGGAAAAATGATTGTTTTTGGACAGACAGATGAAGGCTCACGATTAGAAGAAATTGTGTTCCTTCCAAATGATAATTGTATGCCCTATATAATGGAACTATCCAGGGTTCACAGATAATCACTTTGGCATGTGACCCTCCCTAGTAGATAATGCATTCCCTCCCCCTTGGGAAAGATTCAACCCCACGGTTGGCGCAAAATCTGACAGATTGTGTGGAAAACCCTTTCGTTCATCCCAACCTTAAAAAAGATTAAAAAAATAATAATCAATAAATTTTTTAATTATAATAATAATAAATATGATATTATTATTATTAAACCCTCAAATGTTTTTTCCTCCCCCTATCCTCTCCCTATCATGTGACACCCCCTCCTCTATGGCTAAGTGAAAACCCCATCCATGTAAGCTCTATTCTTCCAAATATTTCACTAGATTTCTTCTAGTTTCTTGGTTGATACCTCAAGTTAGAGTCTCCACCCTTCTTATCCTTTTTTTATCATCTCATTATCACTCCTCTTATTTCATCTCAACCCTAGGGTTCTAGGTGGGCTGATTTTTTTTTTCTATTCTTAATAGCGTGTATGATGGGTCTCCTAGGTTTTATTAATGTGTATTTCAGAATCCACCACTGAAAGAGAAGCATTTGGGTTTGTTTCAGTTCACCACATCCATTTGGGTAGGTTTTCTTCCACCATTTTTATTCTTCCAAAAACTTTTGGGGGTTTATTGGTAATTTATGGCCGCCTCTTGTTGTTTAAGGTGTTTTTTTCTCCATAAATTCTTGCACATATATACATATCTATGTCTGTGTATATATCCTCATACATATTCCCTTATAGAGAGGGGAATATTTACATTGGATTAAGATTATATATGAATATATAGGGATGTATATACATGTAATTGTGAGTGATCATTATCAAAGATATTGAGTTTTGGGGTATTTTGGCTTTATTATCTTCCTATTGAGGTAGCTTCCCTATTTTCAAGAATTTAATTATAATTAATTTGTTTTTTGAGTGTTTTTAATTTTTTTTTTATTATTATGTGGTATGTATATGCAATGAAAATTAGTTGTGTCACATAGAAATGGTAATTTCATTATTTGTTGGTAATTTACCTAAAATTTCATCATTATTTGTTCATGTTAATATATGATATAAACCATATATTGGAAAATGTAAATTATTTTCAATGTTTGATGGGTTTTTTAAATAATTTTTCATTAAATGTTATAGGGACTATTTGGGTCCTTTATATACTTATTGAAAAATTGTTTTGAACTCTCACTATGTGTATCCCTAGTTGGAACCTTAGAAATGTTTTATTTATGATGGGAACCCATATGGTTGTCTTATAGTTAGATATGGTATCCGTTTGGATGGTGTTGGGAAGTGAGAAATGCATGCACATTGTCACCTATGTTAGTGTCAATCATGTGATAACCTCATCACTATTATTTTATGTTATAGTCATGAGATACTAGGATTCATATTGGGAGTTTAGATATGGTTACTATTTTTCCCTGATTATACTAAATAGATCCCTATGGTAAGGAAATTTCATGTGGGTTGTTCCACTAATGAGACTAGTTGAGATCTTCCATGTTGGTTATTGACTATAGATCACATCGATAGGCCAGCAGATGGATTCCAAACAGATTACATCTTGGGTATTTCCACATGGGGTCTTAGTATATCCTATGATATCTAATTCACATGTATTCTATTTTCCCTAAATTTTTCTTTTTTAAAAAAATCATTTCAACTGTTTTGTTTCCACTGTTAGTTCTTATAACAACACTTATTTTCTTATACTCCTCTTTCCACTTCTTGTTTTTCACTGATGTATTTTTGTCACCACATGTTATTCTTTGTAAAATTATATATTGGAAAACCAATCATTCACTGGAAACCATTTCTTAAAAGTGATAGTAAAATGGTTATTTTGAAATTATTAGCATGTTACTTGTTTTAAAAAGAAAATTAAAACCTTATTTTAAATATATGTATTTAGATCTAGAATGATGTGGTTTTCTTTTAAAATGTAAGGTGTAGGGTATCATTATTATCTTCGAATTTCTATTTAGAATCTCAATTCTCATTGCTAAACCATATTTTCAATTTTAGGTTCTTACTTTTTTTGATCGCTCTCAGAACAAACATGGTTCTATGATTGGTGATGAACCACAAGATCACATTGAGGTATGTTTAGATTTTTAGTTTTATTATTTTTTTTGCTACAAATTTTTTATTTTATTTTATTATTATTTATTTATCTATATTTTATGGTTTAAATTATTCTCATATGTGTTTTATCATATTACTGAAACTTGTTTCTAGACCCGGGAGTATTGGAAACGCCTCATGAGCCTTGTTGCAAGCTATCTCAGGTGACCGGTTTGAAGTTGAACCAGGTTGGATCATGGAATAAAGTGTGCTAATTATAGAATATCTAATAATTATTATTTGAATACATGAGTCTATAAAATAATTAAATGATTGAAGAATTATAAGTACTTCATAATAGACAAAGAGAATGTTTTAGATGAAATTTTTTTTAGGTTATTTTTGGTTCTATGATGGTTTTGGTTAGGTATAAAGAGTTATTTGACTTAATGGGAAGAATTTTTTTTATTTTAAAAATTATGGAATGTGATGTTTTAGGGGGATAAAATCCACTAAGATAAAAAATTAAATTCAAAAGAAATATAAAATTTCCCAAAATAAAGTGGAGAATCAGTTTCAATTATTGAATGATCTTTATAAAGGGTGTGATCTATTTTTTATATTTTATAATATGTTTTACTATATTACAAGAATAAATAAATATTAATAAATTCATTTAAGTTCTTTATATTATCAGTAAGGAAAAAAGAGAAATTTGACATTGGGTATTGGACAATCGTTATTTATCTAACATGAGAGGTGACATGAATATTTTAAAGCGATTTGAGAATTGTATATAGGGTTTTATAGAATTTTTTAGTAAGGTAAAACTTAATATAAAAGATGTTATCTTAGTTTAGATAAGTAACTCAAGTCTAAAATAAAATATCACTTTATATTTTTATGGTTTGAAACAAAACTAATTTAGTGTTTCTCAACTCTATGATGAAGGAAACAAAATCATATTCAAGAAAGATGGATTATTAGTGAATAAAATAAAATATGATTATATACTAAATATGGGGAAATGAATATAAGAATGTTTATTTCATGTGAGATATGTTAAAAACATAATTTTGTTATATCTAAAGGAGAATAGTGATATGTGGAATCCGAGATTTGGTCACATTAGAGAAATAAAAATTATTAAGTTAACTCAATAAAAAGTTTTTTTGAGATTTTCCTATATTAGATAGAGAGAAATAGTGGATGTGTGATAAATTTGAGAAAGGTAATATATTTTATTATTCACTAATGATAGATGATATTCAAAACACTCAACCCATATAAAATATTCACTCTAATATATACAGACTAATGAAGAAAAATTAAACACATTAAGATAATTATTTTATATAATTCATTAATTATTTCACATGTATTATGATTATTTAATGTAATTTAGATTCTCAAAATAATTTTAAGAGTTTCAAAATGTAATTAGATAAGTAATTTGGTTATTAGTTGAAGATATTTAGATCAAATATTAGGGATGAGTATAAAATTGAGAAGTCTGAAGCACATAGAAGAATAAAATTTGAAATGACTATAGTGTACCATGTATCCCTTAAAGAAATGGTGTTATTAAGGAAAATAATGCATTTTTGGGTGAAGATAGTGCATACCATGTTAGTTTAACATGGAACACCTTATTAATTCTGGAGAAAAACAATTGAAGTAGTAATTCACATTCAAAATCATTGTTTATTTTATCTAAATTCATTCATGTAGCCTTATGATATGAATTTTAATAATTACATAAGTTTAATTTAATTTATATTGTTTAAAATTCCTTTTATAATAAATATGAAAGGATAGTATAAGAAAAAATAAACCAATTTGGAGTTGATGGGATATTTTTAAGATATTCATCAAATAGATGAGAATAAAACTTTTACAATAAAAAATAAAGATAGATAGGTACTACATATAATGTGAATTTATTTTCAAACACTTTTTTTGAGTGTGGAAATAGAGAGAATCCAATGAAAAATAATGAAAAGGGTGCTGATTTTGTTAAAATAAAAAATATAAATTCAAAATGTGTTGAATTTTATTTTGAATAGAAATATTGAGAATATGATTAAAGTGTTTAAATTAATGAGGATCATTGTGTTTTTTCATCCAAGGTTGAGAAAATATTTCAAGGCCCATAAAATCACTATATAAAAAAATGGTTTGAATAAGATTATATTTAGGGAAAACATATCATGTCTCTTTGATTTATCAAGATGAACTAAGGAATGTGAATGAAGGTTTCAATTTGATCCCAGTAGATTCAAACTGGCTTTGAATATTCAAAGTTTGTATATTAGTATGAATTTTTCACTTTTTGTGGTGTTCTATACTAAATCTATGAACCATGGACTATCTCAGCCTGATCCCAGGTTTCTTATTCAAGAAATTCCTACTTGAAGAGGAGTTTTTTTCATGTTTCTTCAGTTTACTCTCTGGGATTATATTTTTAAGCTCCCCTACCCCAATATAGCTACACAAAAAATTCAAGGAGTTGAATGGGAATTTTGACAGAGGGAAGGTGAATTCTATTAATAGGATGAGTCCTAAGAAGATTTCTCATAATTTTAAGTGAGTAATAATTTTAATAGTCTTAAAGAAAATCTTCAATTATGAATATAAGGAATAGAAAATGGTTACATAAAAAGCAAAATGAAAGGCATGGGAAATGATGAACTACAGAATCCCAACACCAGAAGAAATATATACTACTTTATAGGGCACTACTACGTCTGGGTAAAATGACAACATTCACATCTCATCCTCAACAGACATTGAATATGGAATGCATTCTAGAAGAATGCGGAAACCAAGGAGAAAGATAGGGAATAAGGGAAAATATAATTCAAACTGATTTATAATGTGTATGGGGAATAAATACAAAGTATATAAAGACTAATCTCACCTTCCAAAACCTATAGAGATAAGGTCTGTCAAGTGGGAAAGTTCATGAAATGATTCAAAATGAAAAACCCTTTTTTTATAAATATGAAAACTTAAAGGGTTTTTCAAATAAAATAGAAATTCATGTGAATGATTATAGGGATAGCAAGTAACATGTTTTGGAAGGTGAAACAAATAATGTCCCATACAAGGTTAAAGAAGGTAACTTAGATGTAGGGGATCCTATTTCCAAACAAGAACTACCCTAGGTCATCTAAAAGCATGAATTTATATATTATCAACCAAATCCACATAATGGTGTGATAAAGGAGGAAGGAAAGGATTAAATTGATAAAGTAAATTTCCTAGAGCTTATTCTACACTCAATGTAAGAGATATTATAGAATGTTATCTCTCTTAAGGCTACATAGGACGGCATAAGTAGAATGATCAAGAGAGATCTTTGAATTATTCTCAATGAGGAATAAGAATTTTGGATCAATAAATAGGACTATGTTTTGACATGAAGATTCAATGAAGGAAAATCTATATGGATGGTTATGTTCAAATTTTAGGTAATATGGGATGCCACTTCAATGATCTCATCAAGGAGAACCTAGATATAAAGGTAACCTAAATTGAATGGTTCTTAATAATGGTAAATTATTCCAAAATGCTTAAAAATTTTAGAATTTTCTTATTATATGTAATGATTTTCGATTTAATATTTTTTCTAAATAGTTTTATGGCTCCCACTTTTCCTAAAAAAAGTACTTTTAGAAATAAAAAAAAATTATTCAGTTAATGAATCTTTAAACCATCATAAGAAGAATGAAATAATGAATGTTGAATTGTCTCAAATTAATAAGAATAACATAAGTGTATTGGTTTTAATACCAAGAGGATATTCATGTTATTGGAATAAATTTGATGTTATAAAAAACACCATAAAATAGGTGATACAATAATGAACAAGAAGATACTAGTTTTCATAGGGGACTCTTAAGAAGAAAGAGTTAACTTTGTTAAGATAGTGTATTTTTTATAAAAGTTTAATACTATAATAATATTTTTTCTAGTATCATCACTCAATATAGATACAATATATTTCATATGGATTTAATGTATTCATTTTGGAATGCAAGTCTTGAGGAAGAGGCTTTTATTGACCAAACTAATAGATTTACCTTAGATAAAATACAAGGATTGCGTGTGATTTTATGAAATATTTATACAGTTTAAGAAATACTATATCAATTATTATTTTATGTTGGACTCATTTTTTAATTCACTAGAATTTTGGAAAGAAATATTTGGAAATATCCTTTATATAAAGGAGATCTCAATGAAATCGTTCATAGAGATTATTTATGTCAGTGATATAATTTTTTCTAGAAATGATAATGAATCATATAGGATGTTTTGTTCTCAAATGAAAATTTTATTTGATATTTCAATACATAGATAGATGAGATATTTGTTGGTTCTTAAAATGGATCAATTAAAAGATATTATTTTTCATTATAAAGAGAATTATTCTCAAAATAGTTAAAGAAATTTAGAATTGAAAATATAAAGGTTGGTTTTACTCCAATGTCTATGGGAATAAACATTTCTAAGTATAATAAATGTAAATAAGTAAAACAAATAGAATTTAGAAAAATAATTGATATTTTACTCTACATGACTACTCAAAAACTAGAAATAATATATATTTTTCATTGTGATCTCAATATTAAAGTACAATAAAGAAATATCACGTCATTATAGGAAATAGAATCCTAAGGTATTTCAAAGGTATAATTGATTTTCAGATGATGTATTACAGTATTTGAAAGGTTTATATTTTCATATTGGGTGATGCGGGTTTGGATGGAATCATTGATGAATAAAAGTACATGTTTGGTGGAGTGTTATTATTAGGATAAAACTGTATTTATTTTGTAGCGACTCAGGTTTGTGGCATGAGCTGTGTATATCTAGATTGTTCAAGGTGTATGTATGGGCATAAACCTGAGCTGAGCTGAGATGACTAGTTTTGTTTAGCCAAGGATTGTCACGAGATGGAGTTTCTCTCTCGTCAGGGTTCCCTCTGGCTGGGTTGAGCGGACTGTTTCCTTTCAGTTTCTCCCTTAGGTTTTGGGTTTTTGGGGTGCCTACTGAGTATTTTTATACTCACCCCTGCATGGGCTTTGCCCGCACATGTTTGTGTCTTGTGCAGACCAAATGCCTTTTGACGGAGTCCCGGGAGGACCCGGAGCAGGAGGAGCTTAGTGAGCGAGTTGACCGGGGTGTTTACCGGAGTTGTGTCGAGGGAGCTTTCCGGCGGGTGTTTTTGGTAGCGTTCCCCTTCTTCAGAGCAGGTTGGATACACTTTGTAGTTTTCTTTTGGTGGGTCCCGTTTTTTCCTTTGTACTTTTGTTGTTGCTCTCTGGTTATGGGATAGTGTATGCATGCATTTACTTTCCAGTTTCTATATCTCTGCACTGTTTCATGTAGGTGTTTGTGGGTGCGTGTGTACAGGTACCTTAGGCTAATGCCTCCCATGTGTGTGATAGCCTACTCGGTGCTGGTCGCCAGCCCCTATCCTATTGGAGTCGGGCTTGGGGAGTCGCGGCTCGAGCCCCGTTGGGTCGGGTCGTGACAGAGTGGTATCAGAGGAGGTTCCGCCCTTGGGATCTCAGAGCGTAGCTGGTCTAGCTGTGAGCTTGGCTTGGGTTGCATAGTGGTAGTGTTAGGATGTTTCGAGTTCGGCTTTTAGGCCAGGGACTCCAATGTTGGTGCGGCGGCTGACGTATCCATACACCAGGACTCTGATAACCTGCCTTTCGACTCGGGACATTCGTACATTGGTCGCGGGGAAATAATGGTACATGCATCATATAGGACTGGGTTTTTGGTTTTCCCTTGTCCTTCTTGAGTCAGCTCTCCAGATATAATCTTTGATTGTGGTGCATCTTGAATGTATTTCAGGATTCCTCCACGACGATAGCTAGCGAGGGTTCCGCAGCAGGATTGTGCTGATGACCCACCCCGTGTAGAGGCTGTGGAGCAGGGCGCAGGTTCTGAGGTTTCACCTCCAGGTGGTCTGCCAGTTGAGCCGCCACCTGTCGAGCAGCTGGTTGTGCCGGCAGTGCAGGACGAGGTTGCGCACAGGCTGAGTGCGCTGCACGAGTTCCAGAGGCAGTGACCTCTAAGGTTCCGGGGTGATCCAGACCCCCAGGAAGCTGATGACTGGCTTGAGGCAGTCACCCGAGTTTTTCGCCTAGTGAGGACACCTCCAGATCAGATGGTGGTCCTAGAGGCGAGCCTTCTGCATGGTTCTGCTGGGCAACGGTGGAGTTTGGTGATGCAGTCCCATGACGAGGAGACGCTCACATAGGCAGAGTTTGAGCGGCTCTTCAGGGAGGAGTTCTATCTGGTGACGCTGAGGTCAGTGCGGATCTAGGAGCTTCTACAGCTTCGACAGGAGAGCATGACTGTGTCAGAGTACTCAACGAGGTTTAAAGACCTGTCGCGCTACTCCCTGGATATGATTCGAGACCCGTTCTTTAGGGCTCAGACCTTCAAGTAGGGCTTACGCAGGGATATCCGAGAAGGTGTGGTTTCCTTGTGTCTGCCCACCTATGTTGGGGTGCTGGAGCGAGTGTTGGTGGTGGAGAGTTTTCTGGATGAGCAGTTCCCCCTTGTTAGTGTTGGGAACTCGAGAGCTGAGACTTGGTCGGTCGGATCGGCATATGGTAGCCGACGACAGACTTAGGGGTCTGGACGTGGCCTACGTTTCAGGAGGCGACCCCAGGATGAAGGATCTGAGCCTCAAGGCTCACAGGGCTCATAGGCCAGTTTTGTTTCAGCCGTAAGAGAGGCGGTGTTATGCTTTCAATGGTTGGGGACATCTTTTAATGGATTGTCCGACCCGACGTGCTGCTGAGAGGGAGCCGGTCGATGGACCGCCTTGGTAGAGGCAGTGTCTCGAGCAAGGAGGTCCACAGGGCGGCAGACGTGGCGGCGGAGCTGGTGTAGTAGGAGGCGCTTGTAGGTAGTACCAGTTTCCACCACCCCCACCCCTATGTGGTCCACGCCAAGCTCAGGGAGCTGGTGGCTGAGGGCGAGGACAGCTGCATGCCCTGGAGGCTGTTGACCCAGAGGCACCATGGATGGATAGAGGTATGCCTTGTGTCTTTTCTGCTTACTGTAGTAGTTTATCAGACACTGTTTAGCGGTACTCTTTCCTTTTGTTTCTTGCTCGAGTTTTGTCCAGGGCGTTGATAAGACCCTCTGTGGGGGTTGTTCTGCATGCTTCGAATGCGTGAGGAAGGGGGATCCTTCCCCCACCGAGACGCATTTTTGTGACGCGATTAAAACCGTGCGGGCGAGTCAGTGCCGCCCAAAGTGGATAGTATTGAGGTGTGGCGAATGAGTTCCTCTGACTTATACATTCGGGCATGGATGTTTGTTGATGATCTCGCTGGTGTGTGAGACCCAGTTGAGAGTCCGATCGCTTTCCATGTACTTAGGGCTTTTCAGGGATGAAAAGTTCTAAGGGGGGGAGGATGTAGAGACTCAGGTTTTTGGTCCTGTAAGACTTCGGAATATTTCTAAGAATAATTCCAGATCTAGGTGCAAATACGGCGTGCGATTCCGAGGCCCAGTGTGCCCAGAATTAATTTTATAAAAATATTAAGTATTTTTATACTATGCACGTGGCGGGGGTGTGATATCTCCTAAACGGTAGCTCAGAACGGGAATCTGAGGGCACGGTTGCATCCGTAACGTTCCGTTTACCCTAGGCGAGGTGTAAACATTGCGGGCGCGGGCCTGCGGTGAGAAACGCCACCAGGGGCGTTTTCGTAAATAAGTGGCGAAGTTAGTGTAAGAGCGTCGGCTCGAATAACTTCTGAACGGAGTCTCGGATGGAAAATTTGAGTCCTCCGTTGCATTCAGAACGGCGCGTTTACCCTAGGGGTGACCATACTTTTATTCGCATCGGGCGTCGGGTCCGAGGCGGGTTTGGTGCCGGCGGGCCGCTGATATAAATATCACCCCCCCCCCCTTTATCGTTCTTCTCGACGTTCTTCGCTGTTCTTCACCACCACTCCACCGAATCGAGCAAACGAAGCACCCATGAGCTCGGAATTCAACGGTGGACTTTCCAGGAGTGCGCAGCGGAATCTCTGGAGCGCGGATCTAAGGCAGAACGTCGGCGTTTCTCCCACGAGGTAGGCGGTTTTGAGTTTTAACCCCTGATCATGTTTTTGCTGCGTTTTTCTGTAAATTGAAGTCGTTGCACTATAGATCGAGTCCCAAGGGTCGTGTAGACGCCTCTGGATCGCAAAAAGGACCACCGGGGTGCCCTCGGCGCGGCGGAGCCGCAGAGGCACGCCGGCGGCGTGCGGCGGAGGCCGCCCGCCAGGGCGGGCCGGCGGCGGCGGCCGATCCACGCCGGTCGGACCGGCCGGTCCGGCCTCTTTTACTATACTGGGGTCTTTAAACCCCCGTTTCTTCCAATCCGGGAGCCGGATTCACGCACCGTTTGCGGCGACACCACCATGACGACAAGGCGAACCCTCCGGTGTGGGTTCAAGGGTTTAAAGGTTCGGGATCGTGGCCCGGGAGCTAGAACCGTCATATAAAATAATATTATTTTATTATTTCACGACTTCGGGCCGTTGTAACTTCTACCCGGAGCGTCCGATTGACGTGTCGTCAGTGGCATTGAGACCCTGATGGTACGACGGGATTTTTGAGATGGTTTCTGTGTGTTGGGACTGAGAACGGGGTGCGGGCCCGACGAGGCCGATTTTTGGCGTTTGAGGGGAAACACAGCTTTTGCACCAGGAGTCCGATTTTGGCGGATGAATAGTCGATCCTGTGTGTTTTTTCGAGAGGAATGCAATGGTGCGTTCCGTTCGATGAGTTTCGGAATCCAGGCGTGGGCCCCACCCGAGCTGGGCTTCGGTGAATAGTGCCTTTTTCACCGGGTGTCCGTTTCAGACGAGTGAGTAGTCAATTCCGCTTGTTTTTCTGAGGGGATCATCGGGGTGTGATCCGCTCGATGGGTTTCGGGATCGTTGTGTGGGCCCCACACGAGCTAGTTACGGTGAATAGTGTCTTTTTCACCGGTGCTCCGTTTTGGGCGAGTAAACAGCCTATCCTGCGTGTTTTTCTGCGTGGAATGCGATGGTGGCCTCGGTTTTGGCCTAAGAGGTGCGCAGTGTGGCATTGTGGCGGGTCGCTCGGGTTAGCGACGTTTGGACCAACAGTGGTTGAGGGTTCTCCCTTGGTTCGTTCCTACGAGGGTTTGTGTGGCATCACAACCTTCGTATGGGTTTGTGATCCTCTCGATGGGATTTTTAAACTGTTAGAGTTGTGGTATCCCTTCGGTGGGCCGGAGCGGATCCTCTAGCATCTTTACCCTAGATCGGGTTCTTGGTATCGTTGTGACCGCTTATTTACGGGCGGTGATCCCCTATCTAGCAGGCTTACCCCATAGGGTTTGTGGCATCATCGGAAATATGATCCCCTACGCGGTGGGCCGTGCTCTGTAGGGTTGTGGCATCGTCGGGTATATGATCCCCTACTCAGCATGTGATTTATAGTAGGGTTACGGTATCGTTGGTTATGTGATTCCCCACTCAGCGCGTGGTTTCGGTAGGGTTGCGGCATCATCGGTTCGATCCCCTACATCGCGAGTTATACCAGATAGGGTTCTGGTATCTTCGGGACCATCTTTATATGGACAATGATCCTCTATCTAAGTGTGGAGCTTCTTTCGAGTGCTAGATCGGGTTGTGGTATCCCACAGCGGATCCTGGGTGTAATCCCCTATATGTGAGAACTACCTATGCCAGATCGGGTTGTGGTATCCCCCAGCGGACCCTGGGAGTGATCCCCTATCTATGAGCTACTTATACCATAGTGGGTCTTTGTATCCCCTAGCGGACCCTAGCGGGGATCCCCTATCTGTGGAGTTTGGTGGTTATGGTGTTTCAGCGATGTTTCCTCAGTGATGTTATCCGACGAGTGTGGTCTCTTGGGTGAGAATCTGAGATGTTTGTTTGGGACCCTATAGAGTGTATCTCTTGGCTGATTTTCATCTGGTATGACAGTGTTCGTGTGGTGTACTCTCCTGGTTCGGGCAGTTGCTGGTGATGAGGTAGGTACCTCTTGTGGCTTTGTGGCGTGAGCTGTGTATATCTAGATTGTTCAAGGTGTATGTATGGGCATACACCTGAGCTGAGCTGAGATGACTAGTTGTGTTTAGCCGAGGATGGTCACGAGATGGAGTTTCTCTCTCATCTAGATTCCCTCTGGATGGGTTGAGCAGACTGTTGCCTTTCAGTTGCTCCCTTGGGTTTTGGGTTTTGGGGTGCCTAATGAGTATGTTTATACTCACCCCTGCACGGGCTCTGCCCGCACATGTTTGTGTCTTGTGCAGACTACAGGCCTTTTGACGGAGTCCCAGAAGGACCCGGAGCAGGCGGAGCTTAGTGAGCGAGTTGACCACGGTGTTTACCGGAGCTGTGCCGAGGGAGCTTTTCGGCGGGTGTTTGTGGCAGTGTTCCCCTTCTTCAGAGCAGGTTGGACGTGCTTTGTAGTTTTCTTTTGGTGGGCCCTATTTTTCCCTTTGTACTTTTGTTGTTTCTCTCTAGTTGTGGGATAGTGTATGCATGCATTTACTTTCCAGCCTCTATATCTCTGTACTGTTGCATGGAGGTGTTTGTGGGTGCGTGTGTACAGGTACCTTAGGCTAATGCCTCCCATGTGTGTGATAGCCTACTCGGCGCTGGTCGCCAGCCCCTGGCCTATTGGAGGCGGGCTTGGGGAGTCGCATCTCGAGCCCCTTTGGGTCGGGGCGTGACATATTTTAACAAAGAGATGCATAATTAAGTTACTTTGAGTATAATAAAAGTAAAATATGTGATTATGACTCAAGAAAAATATATATTTTATGTGGATGAAGACTCTTATAGAAGGATTAAAGATGGAAGATAAGTTTGTTTTAGTAGGTGATGATAATTATAGTGTAATAAATCATTTAGGGAATTCAATAAAACACTCTTGATAAAATCATATTAACATCAAGTGGAAATTTACCAAGGAAAATGTAGAGAATTGTATTTTGAAGTTATATTTTTTCCTATATATATGTGACTAATGGATGTTTTAATCAATTTTTTTATTAAATATGTATTTTGGAAATTAAATTTTAATGATGGGAGTTCATCCTCATGTCTCAAAAAGTTAACGTATGGTTTTTTCCATTTGATCATGATATTTATATTTTCTAAAGGGGGTAATAAATGCAAGTTATTTTATATTTCTATAAAAATGTGAAAATATATTTAAGGGGTGAATTTTAAAAAGGAAATCTATGAATTTTACATGTGTATAATGTCTAGTTGTGTGTGTTTCCATGAAAATATATAAGTTCTATGTGTGTGTGTGTTGGTGAAGGTGAACTATTTTAGTATTTTTATTCAGTATGTGTTTAGGAAATTTGTTAGCATATATGAAGGGGGATTTTCAATATACGTTATGGTAAGATGATTCAAAGTTAAGAGAATGGAATAAAGATAAATTGACATATAGTGGGTTGTTATAGTGAGTGAAGTTATTCATTCTTTATTGACATGCTTGAGAATTTATTTTATTCATTATTTTATCCTCTATCTGGCTTGATCATATAATCTCATAATTTAATAATTTAAATAAAATTTCTATGAAAGAGATCATTCATTAAAGGTATCATTATTTTCTATGGATTAAAGTTTTGTGAATCGATATCAAGTGTTAATATCATGTTAGTTAAATTTATATCAAAGAGTTTTTTATTAAATTTGTATCATTTCTTGAGGAAAGTAGAATTTTGGAAAGATGTAGATTTATGATTCATGTTCGATTCATTGGATTCCAATAAAATTCAAATTATGGGATTTTTTAGACCATGTTTTATCATGTAAAATTAGGTTATATTTTAGTGATATCATTTTTCAACATCCTGTAAAAAAGTCATTTGTGTATTCAGGTACTTTATTTTACATTGAGTACATTGTTTACGTAGGTTTTCTTTTACCATCATCTGAAGTGTGAAATCACAGGATTATTGGTATTTGATCTGAAATATGGTTACACATTTTATGAAGACATGTGAATGAATATAGAAGATTTGAAGTGAAAATGGTTGATAATTAAGAATTATGTGTCATGCGATAAAAAGCACATCATGAAGGTATTTATATACATCATGGTGTTATATGGATTTGAAAAAAAAATAGTGTATTAAAATGTATTGAACATGAAATTTTCTTGGGATAAGATAATGATTTCACATATCAACACAAATAAGAAATCAAGTTTTGTTCATATATTACGTCATTCAGTGTGGTTTTTCATATAAACACCTCATAGTTAACAATCCATGGTTGATTGTTTTGGTTTTTAATTAGTTTTAGTTGGTAATAATTATATAGAAAATACATTTTATTCTATGTGTTATTGAATAAAGATGATTCAATTTATTAGAATTTTAAAATTATCATGTTGTGATTTGGTTGTTTTGATTTAAGATATGAATAGATGCACTCTATTTTTTAAAATCCCCATATAGTTATTTTTAGTGGGTATTGGTTCTCGAAGTAGTTTAAAAATAATAGTTCAAACTAACTAGAAACATGTTTTGGTATTTGAATAATATGTGTATATTTTTCAGATTTTCTAAATTTAATAAAGTGTGAGTGAATTATGTTAGAAATACCAATAAATATAGAGAAGTGTGGAACGTTTGAGTAAGGTGGAAGAAAGAATAAATAAGAATATTCTTAGAGTAAAATTATTATATCTCTTCTAAAAGGCTGATATATTTAGTTTAAGGATTTAATTTATATATTTAATAAGATGAATGTTTGTTTGGGTTTTATAGAAATTTTTTTGAGTTTTTATTTTTGTATAATTTTTGCATCAAGATATATCATATTTATGATAGATGATATTTATAAGTGAAGACTCATTAACATTAATAAACACATTGGGGCCCAGCCTGTGTTAGCAATAGGTCATGGGTACCACCCCAATCCTACCTATAATATACTAGGTATTGGAAACTAATTCTAAGAAGGCATAGCATACGTCATAGGACTTATCCTATAACAACATGAAATATAAATGGGTCATAGATATACAATAAAAGATAATAAAATCAAAAAATAAATATGACAACTATACTGTATACAATTTTAGGATAGGATATCAATTATAAGTACAATTACATAGAGTCAAATTTTAGAAAGGAAATTACATTTATATATTTTAATAATCACTGGGTATATCTGATTCTAATTATGGGATGACACCTCCTCTCTCTAGGGTCTCCCAGAATAGAGTTCATTTGAACTACATATACCAAAAACCATCATTTAATTATATGTATTAGATCCTCTAATCCACTATCTCTATATCTTCCAATGTAATATTTGACTTTGGTAACATCTAAACAAACCCAAAAAGTGTGAAAATGAATTCCGTGTAAATGTGGGTATAGACATACCTAGTAGTATACCCCAAAAAGATAGATTAGAGGAAAACCAGTAAGTCAAATAAAACCCAAATACAAGGAATAAAAAAAGGTATCCAAAAGGAAATAGATATTACCTAATGTAAAGTATACTTTGGGAAAGGGAAGAAACAAAATACACATAGCTCTACTCCATGAAGAATCATATAACACTAGAAACCAGGGATACATAGGGTAGTGTAAGCCCCAAAATGCTTGCAGTTGATAGTGTGACTAAAATTAATAATTTTTGGGAAGCTATAAATTCTCATAATACCTATAGTATATCAAATTCATCTATATATTGATACATAATAAGTCTCATGAATCCTTATTTATTAATATTCCATGACATTCATGATACCTCAACGGATCCTTAGTTGGGTATCACACCTCAAAAAGGTATGTGTGTATTGAATGATATAGTACCTAAATCATATATATAACTACTCCCTAACATAAAAGTGGGTACTAAACCCATCTATGGGGGACCCCACCCTAACATATCAGGGAGTATTGACTCTAATAATGTAGGAACCTACCCTAACATATAAAGGAGTACCTAAAATCCATTTTCATATGGGGGACTACACCCTATCATATATATGTTAAAAAGGGATTAATTTAAACCCATGAATAGAGGAACATATCCCAACACATAAGAGAGTAACAAATCTATCTATGCTTCAAATGTCTCACCCACTTCCTTTTATCCCTCTGGAAAAGATATGATCCTAAAACTATCCAAATAATAATGTGAATAGATTCCAATGACTAAGAGGAATAATATTTTTTTTCTTTATATAAGAAGATACTCAATTTGGACTACTCATATTTACAAAACTAGAACCATGTTATGAAATCATGGAGAATATAATAAATAGTCCAATACATGACATGACTAGTGAGGTACATGATGTGTAGGTCTCTCAGGAAAGGTTGGACATGTACTACCATTGCTCAAACCATGAGAAGGAAATATAAATAGTGATTCCACTATCGATACATGATTTGTATGGATAAGAGGTATCTTACATAATCTTATGTATGAAGGTGGGACTCCATTATTTTCTTACACAATCTACATAGTGTGTGGTAATGGTAATAAATGATGTTTTTCAATTAATTATCTTCTATGGAATGTATCTCCAGTACATGAAGTCCAATAATTTTGGGTTTATAGGTTACTTGGTGTGTACTCTGATCACATGATAGGATGTTTTAGAAATTATACACACATTGTAGTTAGGACCAAAAAATGTGTAGTCTGATCCAATTGTCTAGTTGGTTGTTCGATGTGTCCAATTATTACATTGACAAACTATGTGGCTAGGTGTACACTACATATGGCCCAATTTCACATGTTTTGTGATATTTATTGAACAAGAAACCCCTATAAAACATATATTTTTATATATGTGGTTTCTTCTCCTATTTTTACACATAATTTAGTTTAGAATATCATATACATTCATTCTTTTAACTACTATATTTATTTCTGATTCAATTATCCATGATTCGAGTGATAAATTGCACCTATTATGTTGTTGACACATCCATAAGTCATTATCACCAAACCAGGTCATTCTTAGTAGTATTTTTTTCTTTTTCTATTGTTTTTTCCATCATTGGACCAAGTTATGATGCCTTCCTACTTGAGCCCTTCCTAAAACCCACTAGTTATGCAAATATATGATTCCTTAGTTATCCACAATAATAGTGGTACAAAATCATAATTAAAACCCACTATGTAGAACATAAAAATTGTTCCCAAGATGGTTGTGTTTGGAGGAATACCCACCACTAAAGTTTGGGATTGTGTTTAGGTTATTCAAAAAATGTGAGCCCTTTATATGTTTTATTTTTTCCAGGATGCCAAGAAGTGTATTATGATTGACATTCATGGTTAAGATAAAGGGAATAATGGTGTTCTCAAAGAACTATGTACGGTGTGTTTTATGTTTGAAATTGTAATGTAATGTTAATGTATGTAATCTATTTTCCAAGACTGTTAAAACGATCAGTCCTTCAAGTCTTTATTCCTTATAATCATGCCAATGTATTAAAATAATTCACCGACTCTGGGTAACTGGGGTCAGGGGGTTACATTTATTCATTCCTTCAATATAATAAGAAAATGGAAACAGTGTTCATACGTACGTATGGCATGCTGTCTTAATGAACGGTGTATTTCCTTTCCTATTTCAATATATTATATATTTTTAAAAATTCATATATGATGAATATATATTATATTAATATCATTTTTTTTCATTCTATAAATAATTAAATCATCATCAAAGTAAGAGTATCAATAATAAAAAGTCAAAACATATACAAAAAACAAACCGGTTTTTTGCCGAAACCTAACTATAACATGGAATTGTTCATAAACAGGTAATATAAAGTCCCAATTAAATACTATATGGTATTCTTTATATAAATATGGTTATTTTATATATTTATAATATAATTTTATTTATTATATATTAGTTTTGAACAAGTACTATGATAGTCAAAACTTAAGGTAAGGGTTTTATCATCTCACTTTTATATCTATGAGATATATGTTATATTCACCACTTATTATTGTTGTGTGGTTTATATAGTTAGATATTCCATGTTATATCATTAATTTTATTTATTTAATTATATTTGAGGTTTTTATTGATTTTATTCTTTAATGGGTCTCACAATTCATAATTTAGTCAACTAAAAAGGGGGATTTATAGTCTTACTTTTATATCTACAAGACTTACTTTATATTCACCACTCATTTATATTTTGTGGTGTATATACCAAACATGAATTATTTATATTATTATTACCATTAATTTTATTTTTATTTACATATCAATTTTATGATCTCTCTTCCATGGGGTTTAGGGTTCAAAAGTTACCAAATCAATAAGATAATTATACCTCAATTTGCCTTCTTTGAGACACATGTTACGTTATAAACCTACATTATTTTACAAGGAGTATATACTATCACTTTAAAAGGATTATATACTATCATTTTACATGTTATATAATGAATACAATTATTTTAGGTATATATTAATCATCATGTAATTTTATTCTCTCATAGGTATTATAAATCAAAGGTACCAAAGTGGTAAGATTTTTTTGCCACAATCTCATCATTTATCAGAATTATTTATGATTATTCTTCCTCTGATAAAATATTATAATCAATATATCACGAAATATAATTTCTATTAATATCCTTTATCTATTCATGATAACATCATTTAATGGAAAAAAAATTCAATCTTTTGTACATATAATTAAGAAAAAAATTAATAATATTTGACTTCTTTTCTCTCCTCAGTCAAAAATTTATTTTCTGCCAAAACATTGTTTTCTAAAAATGATTCAATAAATGTTTTTAAACGATATTTTAATATTATTTTAAAATAAAATGTAGTTAAATTATTTTAAAATATTTCTTTATAACTTTTCAAATATATTTTAAAATAATATTTTTTAAATGTCTTTATGCTTCCATTATAAGTTTTCAAAGTTGTTTTCAAAGAAAAGGTGTTAAAAATGTTTTCAAGAATAATTTATAATATTCCAAATATATTTTCAAATAAAAGAGTTTAAAATTTTTTTCAATAATCCTTTATATACTTTCAAAGATATTTTCAAAGAAAATATTTTCAAAATGTTTTTGATCATCCTTTATAACTTTTCAAAGATATTTGTTTCGGAAATGTTTTCAATGTGTTTTCAACATTATATTATGTGTTTTCAAATATATTTAAAAAAATGTTTTTAAATTATTTTATGATCTAAAAAGTTTTTTTAAAAGAATAAATGACATTTTGTAGACGAAATGTTTTTAATTATTTTAATTACTTACTTCATATATTTTTAAAGTGGTTTTCAAGGAAAATGATTTTTAAAATTTTTTTTGTCTTTAGAAATAAATTTTAAATAAATTTTATCTTCCTTAAGAAATGATTTGAGTGATATTTTAAAATCCTTATCCACCTAAGATGACATACTTTGATATAGATTATTATTTATTGTGGATTTTATCCAACGATATAATTCTTATTATTTATTTGAATGGTTTATGTTTATGATTAAAATTTATTTGAGAAACTCATTTCTATTCCATGAGTTATACCAATATATAATGATTATGAAACCTACTTCATTATATGGGTAATTCTATGATTAAATGATTATTAAACCTGACTCTTTCCCACTGTCTATGATATGATGAAATTTTTATGATACTCATTTCATTTCATGGTTAATCATATGATGTTTTTGAAACCCATCTCTTTTTATGGGCTATAATATGATGAATTTCATACTATATTATGAAATATATATATATATATATGATTTCATTATGTAATGGGTGGGACCTATATCTCCCTTCAATGAATTGGGTAGAGATTTATATCACATGATATAGAAATTTCTAGAACATGGAGTCAACTCAGTTCAACAAAGGAATTTTTCCACTAAGATGGTATTCAGAGTGAACCTTGACTACTAAAGTGGTTTTGGGAGTGAACCCATTGGACTAATATGGCCTTGTGAGTAAGCCGGGTCTACTAAGGAAATTATTTTATATTATCATGTTTCTTCTAAAATTCAATGTTTCCTATGTTATGATTTCATGGATTATGCTCTTGATTCTCTAATAATTAATGTATTATGAACTTCCAATATTTATTCTATGATTCTTGTTTATAAACTATGATATGTAGGGTATGATTATTCAATTTTATTATCATGTTCTCATACCCTTATTATAATTTCATTCTTATATATCTTCCTTTTTTACACTTACTCAGCATTTGAGATCAACCTTTCTTATATTTCATTCCCCATGTTATAAAGAAAGGTTTTAAGTATGGTATTCTTATAAAGAGTAGTAAAGGGAAAGATACTTATGGGAGATGTTGAATATATTTCATAAAATATGAATAAAGTGTTACATGTTTCCAAATACACTAAACAATTATGGCCATTAGGCAAGTAATTATTTAATTCCCTAAATATTCATCTAAAAAGATATAATATCCATGTATGTTAATACTAGGTCACTATATGGTACATATTTATATAATAGATAGGACCACATATTTGAACCTCTCTAACCAAGTTAACCATCATGTGTAAGATTGTATCATAGTTTTATAGTGGGATTAACATATCTAATTCACATAATATGAATTTTACCTAATTATTCATTATTAGAAACATAACGAGGTCTATAACTTTATTGAGTATGGATTTGAAAAAGAATAAATGTTTGGTTAATGTATGTCATCAATTTTTAGGAAGAATATAATGTAAAGTGATGGGCATGAAATATTGCATCAAAATAGGGTATTAGTGTGATTTTAGTCCTTGTAACATTAAATTATTCATTGACACAACATTATTGATATTTTTTGAATACCCATATAGAACATTTAAACCATTAACGAAAATGAAAAATTGTAATTTTTCTTTTCTGGAGAGATTGTAAGTTGTTGGAGGAACAAAAGGTTACCTTTTACCTTTCATCGGTTCCAACTCTTCCCTTATCCATATATCATTTAGGTCCTACCTCACTTTTATTAAATCTTTTTTTAGAAACATTTAGTAACGTTCCAATATCACAATCGAATAATTATTTTCTAAATTCCTGAAATCAAGATAATGTATGATGTACAAGCAATTATATTACATTAAGGTAATGAAAATTATCACTTTATCTAACATGAATTCCTAAGGTTTTTCAAAAATCATTTACCTAAAAGAATTTCAATATCATTTACATTATCAAATAGTTTATCACTCATTATTGGAGATGGTGTTGTACCTTTTTTTATTGCCATCAAATTTTTTCATCTAGGATTGGTATTTATGCCATTGAGGTAAAAGTTTCTGATTTCTTAAAAACATAGTCTTTGATGAATGTTTCAACCAAAATGAGTGTGTGTGTTCTTCACAAATGGTACACCCAAAAATTCATTTAATCCTATATAATGACAAATTTCCATAAGTAGGAGAGGCATTTATTGTTTTGTATAACATGGGCATCAATGTGAATTATTAACTCCTATGAGAATCAAACATTATAACAACTATATCCCATGAAAATTTAAATTCTTCAATTAATGTATCCAAATAGAAATCAATATCATTACCAAGAGATTTTGGTCCAGATATATGAGGAAACAAAATAATGAATTTTCGCTTCATTTATAAACATTGTAGAAAGTTATAATTTACAAAAATTACTAGATATGTACTTTGAGTGATAATATGTTTACTAGAAGCATTTATTCCATCTATAGATAACAAAGGATATACGTTTCTTGAATCCGTTCAAAATTCCAGACACTCATAATCAGTTATATTTCACTGGGGAGGGTCTATTGGATGCCAAAGTTTACCATATTTAATTAATATATCTATGTCACATGTCAATTATCATGTTGTTTCCTCACATCCAAATAGTCTTATAAACATTGGAATGATGGTAAATTACCATAAAACGTTCAAAGGACTTTCTTCATCTTTCTTGTATTGATTCTCACTACACATGGGCAATTTTATGAGTGATTCAAGGAACATGTAAAATAATATGAAATAATTTTGAAAAGAATATATTTTTTGAGATCATACCCATTTAATGTATAATTCATTTTGTGTTATATTTTTTACAAGGAAGTTCATTTTCTTCTGGTGGAATATAATTTAGGTGAAAAATTAATTTTATAAAGTCACTGTCACTCCATTTACTACCGGCATTGAAATTATATTACTTTTATATAGAAGAAAATGTTGTTTATTTAGTAAAATTGGTATAAAATGGTCTTTAAGAAAAACCAATTAATTTATCAAAAAAATTGTACAATCAATAAGTTCATCTTCAATTTATATTTCTATTTCTTCTATATGATCTATATTATCATTTATACTATTAATCATATCAAATGATATATAAAATGTAGTATCATCACAATCAATACGCACATTTTGTTTTTCCCCATGTTTAGTCCAACATTTATAACCCTCATCTATTGTTTTAAAAATAAAATTTTCTCCCAACTCTTCCAGACCAACTTTTCTTGAATAATAAAAATGTAGTTATATAAAAAGATTTGAGAAGGGTCATACACATACCCTATTGAAAACATGATGAACTCTTTAACTCCATATTCATACTCAATTTTCATACAATTACTGTGTATACATTTTAGATATATATTCATCTTATTAGGTTCATAAAATATTCATTTTGTATAAAAAATAAAAAATACACATAATATATTCATAATCAAAGGAGAAGGTTATAGATAATTCTAATATAGGGAACCAAACATTTTACAGTTAACGATTATGATTCATGAAAAGTTATAATTTTATACAAGGGTGACTTGAATTGAAACAACCTAGGGAAAACATGTGGTAGTTTGTCTAGGTTCTTGATTTGATGTTGTGTGGGACAAAATAGTGGTAATAAATATGTTAGAAAAAATTATTTATTAATAATTTAATTGAATAATTTCCTTATAAATTTCAGTTCTTTCATGTCATTTAATTTTGTCCTATATTGAAAAATTTTGGTAAAAATATCATTCCTTAAAATATATAAGGTTATGTAATCACTATATTTTGACACAGGGTCAAAGAGCTTGAAATTTCATGAAATAAATTTTTTAAACTTTTATTAACAATAAAAGTTTAGTTTGATTCCATGTTACTCTATTTTTCTATAAATTTCTCTAGACCATGTATTATAGGAATACCAACGACTATATTTCTACTATAACCCATTGACTTACCCCTATTTCAAAAAATAGTAGATTTATCAATATTATGTATATTTCACATATCTTACAATATCCCAGACCTCTATTCAACTTCTTTATACACAACACAAATAATTTCCTTTAATAAACATTCCAAAAAAATCATTTAAAATGGATTGAAAACCATTGATATCAAACACATTTTGATTCCACCTCTAAAAATGAAATGGATCACTATAAGGTATCTCCCACATCTAGTATCCCAAACCATCACAGGTATATCCAAACGAGTATACTTATTATTAATAAAATTCATACCACATATATGGTTTGGGGAGACTATAATCGACTTTATTAAATTTTTCCACTATCTTCTAATAATATTTTTGTTAAAGATAAATGTGTTTTAAATTCGACCTTTTTATAGGTGACACTCAATCCATTCATAATGAAACACAATAGATCAAAATAATACTAATATCATTTACATGGATCAATCAAAATAAGTAATGTTATAAATAAAAATATGAAGACTATATATACCCACGCACCTCAAAACAGGAATAAATATTTCCTTCTCCACCCCTTATATTTAAGTTAACTAGATAAAAATTGAATCTAAAAAATCATTTTCTCATCATTTATATTAACCAAGGAAAACTCACAATGCCTTTGGTTTTAAATGCCTAGTTGGTGCCCGTTTTTCATAATCCTAACATTAAACTCTCTTAAGACATTTTAAACATTAAAACAGACCCTTTAAATGATTGGACTTCCAAAAAAAGTGAATTTATAGAATTTTTAAACTCTAACTCTTTGATAAGAACATAAAAATATGCTCAAATAACTAATTAATTTAACTTAAATAAGAACTTTTTCAAGACCTAAACCACTATAACTCATATTGATTAAATAATTAAATCAATAGTGACCCTTAAATATTTATTTCAATTGACCATGATATTGAATCTTAATAATTTTATGAATTAATAATCAAATGATATAATTAAAAATAAAATGATGCAAAATTTCTCAAGTCAAAATAAGTAAACCAACTCTACTATATTTAAGACATTAATTACCTCAATAAAATGAAGATCAAAAGAAGAACCTTCCTACCTAATCATCAATTTGTGAATAAATATAAATAATTTAGTATATAGATCAATTTTTACTTTATGATAAATGATGTACTTAATCAACTTAAAATGTTTTATAATAGTGCATAGGGGATAAACAATGATACATTATGAATTAAAGGAATTATTTAATCAGGACAATAAAAATTTAAATCTAAAAATTAGACCTCTATAATTTAATTCAAATGATATCATCAAATATTAATAATTATTCTAGAAAATCCTTTGATAAAAAGAACCTAAATGTAGAATATTCACTCACAATTGACTTATGTTCAAATGATACCATTTAATAAATGAAGGATTAGTTCTCATAAGCAATATACTAACATAAATAATTATATACCAATGAGAAAAAAATAACTCATATCATTCAATGTCAACACTCTAACAATTAATGGATATAAAAAATAAAATTTTAGAGCATGAGAGTTTAATTTTTTATCAAATTTTTTTCCCTTATGTAACATTATTAAGAAAGTAATTAAATATAAAGGTTACATAACACAAAATATATAAACATAATATGTGGAATATGAAAATTTATTAATATATAATTATATAATATATATATATAATATACTTATTTGGAAAACAATATAGAACAAATAATTTTATATTTGGAAAATATTATGTTAGAATATTGAACACAATGATTTTCTATAATTTAACATATAGTTCATTATCTCCAAAAAATCATGTTTTGTATCAAAAAAATGAGTAATTATTAAATATATTTTATAAATATAGAAAATATATCCAAAAATTTATAAAAAACACCTGAAAATTATAAATTTTATAACTTGATAAAGCATAGAACATTTTCTTAAAGTGATTATTTTATAAGAAAAATTCCCATAGAACATATTTCATAAATCATAAAACGTATGTTCTTATTTTATAATACTAAATATAATGAATACATGACATATAAATAATAAATAATAAATAAATAAATTAAACATAGAACATGTGTTCTATGTTTAAAAGAATTATATATTATATATAAAACATGCATACTCTATTTCAGTTAAAATTAAAGGAAAATGAAATAAAAATATATAATTTCACAAAACATAATAATTCATAACATATTAAAATAAAATTAATTAATATAATATTGATAATGATATTAAAAAATTAATAAAATCAATAAAAAATATAATAATACTCCCTTTATTCATGAATCATGAAATAAAATTTCCACCAATATCAAAAAAAAATTTAGTACATAATGAAACCATGTTTCATTGTATTTTGGTTTACTAAAAAGAAAAAAAATATTGAAGGATGATACTCAAATGATCACACAAAATTAAATACACATGTTAATTATGTGTTTTAAAAATACATTGTGGTTTTTTTCTAATTCAAGTATATTTTAATGACCATATAATGTAATCCTCTTAAACTAATAATGCATTAACTTTTATAGTCCTCTCAAAAAATACATTTTAAATTGAGAATCCGAGATTATATAGTGGATGATAGAATTCCATTTAACGTTAAATTTTTTTTGATTTACATCATAATGATGTATTTTATGAAAAATATTTCTTAGTTTTTGAAGGAAACAAGACAATGAACGACACAATAAATTTTATGAAACACCATTCATAACCACATCGAACAAGACATCTAATCATATAAAGAGATTGTGAATGGGGAAAAACTTTGATGGATGTGAATAAAAAAAGACCATGAGAATCTACCCATATGCATCTAAACAAATATCATCGGTTGGTTCATTCAGTACATTTGAAAATTTTTAAAACTAACAAAGATCTTTGATAGGGGTGATGAATTACAAGTGATCCCATACCATAGATTTTAAAGGTGTCAATTTGTCCAAAATGATCAAGAAAGAGTGACAATTGGGATTCAATTCTATGATATCTTGAACACCACGAGCGAGAATGAATCTATTAGGGTGATATATAAAAGATCAGGAAGGCTTTTATCAGCATTATCAAAAAATGTTAATAAAGAGTAGTTTTATCATCATTAAAATAGTAAGCATTGATAAATTAGATCTTTGTTGAATCTAAAATTCTTGCTCTTATAATGATATGTTTTATCAGTACTAATTGAAATAATTCTTTACCATTGCTCATAAAGTTCTTATAAAGGCCTAATTTTAAAAAAATAAATTAACATTGTTAAAAAATAAAAACATATATAATTATAATTAAATATCTAAAAAAATTCAAAGATGTATTTATAAATATAATTATAAATAAATATATTATTTATTTAAATATATTTATTATAATTTGATAATTATGTAAATACATATTTACTTAATTATATTTATAATTAAAAATAAATATATTTACAATTATGTTTATGTAATTATAAATATATTTATATAGTTATATATATTTATATTATTATAGTTATTTATATTATTATATATATTTATATAATTATATATATATATATGATTATGTATGCTTATATAATTATATATATTGATATAATTATATATATTAGAAAAATTATACATATTTTTATAATTATACATATTTATATAATTATATATCTTTATATAATTATATATATTTACATATATTTTTATATATTTTTATATATTTTTATATTTATATATATTTATATATATTTAATATATTTATATATATTTAATATATTTATATATATTTAATATATTTATATATATTTATATATATTTAATATATTTATATATATTTATATATATTTAATATATTTATATATATTTATATATATTTAATATATTTATATATATTTATATATATTTAATATATTTATATATATTTATATATATTTAATATATTTATATATATTTATATATATTTAATATATTTATATATATTTATATATATTTATATATATTTATATATATTTATATATATAAAATTATACATGTAGAAATATTTTAGATTATTTAATTTAGATATAAGTATATATTTAAATAAATGTATACATTTATATATTATATAATTGTTTAAATAAAATATTAATTTAATATATTTATATATAAACTAATAACTTAATTATAAAAAAATGAATAAATAAAAATAAATATAAAAATGAATAAATTTAGTTTAAAAAATGAAATAAAAAATAAAAAAATTATTAATATATATCAATTTTAAAATTTAACAATATATATATATATATCAATACGTATTTTTATATATGAAATAATAATTTAATATAAAAAATGAATAAATTTAAATAAATATTAAAACTGAATATATATATATATATTAGTTTTTAATATATTCATATATATCAATATATATTTTTATATTAAATATGAATTTAATTATAACAAATTTATGAAATCAACTGGCCCTCAGCCTAAAGGGACATCCACTTAGGCAGCCCAATAGGGAAGGCCTACTGGATAGTGGGTGGGTCAGGGCTAGCAGAAAGTGTATGGTGGGAAAAGGCATGTGTGGGTGGATTCATGTTGGCACAGCCCCATATAGGTTTGTGTGAAGAATTTATGTGGAAGCACATCCCCGTAGAAGGATTTTGAAATCATGATACCATGGAATGATTTAAAAAATAAGCAGTTGACCATCCGTATATTTCATGTGGTGCTCAAGCATTGGTTTTATCATCTTATTAACTAGAACCAATAAAGAAATACTTTATCAATACTAGAAAATACATCACTAAAGCTTACTCTTTATCAACAATAAAACCCACTGATAAAGGGAACCCTTTGTCAAGGTAAAAAATAAGCATTGATAAATGGTAACATTGATTAGCATTGTTTTTAGTGCAGATAAATGGTACCCTTTATCATCTCTTTTTATAGCACTATTAAAGGAATCCTTTGTTAGTTATTTTGATTAACACTGATAAAATCTAGCACTAAATAAAACCAAAACAATATTAGTGATACCTCATTAAATTTACATATTCATATCTACTAAAATAATTTGAAAAAATTATGAATTATAAGTACTCACCCCTTTCTTCAACTAGAAATATTCCATAAAAATCAATATGGACTAATTCAAGAATACCCTTGGCCCTTTCACCTTTTCCACTAAATGGGGTAGTAAACAAGCATGACATAAACCAAGTGGTTATAGTTGAAATCAATATGAATATACATCTTGGTGTAATTTTTTCAAATTCATTTCATTTACATTACTTAGATGTTGATGCCATAGTTGGGTGTTCTATGAGTCATGTGATATAGTTTCATTATCAATTTCAATTACTAGGTTTGTGTAATATAAAACATAGAAACCATTATTTAAATATATCTTACCATAATAAAAGTTGTCTTTATAAAAGAAGAAGCATTTATTCCCGAACAAGAAAATGAATCCCTTTATTTCAGGTTTGGAAACATAAATACTTTTTTTGGAAACAAATGGAACATAATAATAATCTTTTAAAACCAAGATCATTCCTATATTCAATGTAATGTTGTAGTCCCAAGCTTTCCTGATAGTAATTCTAGCTTCATTAACTACCTATAGATTTACCCTCCCTCTATCAATCTTTTTAAATCTACTTGGTTCATATATTTGAATATGTATTTGAGCACCACATCATGTATCTAACACATAAATTTGTAAAAATAGATAGATTTCACCCAATAAAAAATCACCTAAAACATTCTCTTGCTACTTTTTCGGGGTGAATTTTTTCTTCAAGTGTCACTTATTTCCACAAGAGAAACTGGAAGAATCTTATTCCCTTGCTTTACCCTTGATTTTTCTCTTCATAGAAGGGCTTGGTAAAGTGGCTTTAGACATTAATTTCTTTGCCTGGACTTTTTTTTATTCACCATAATGATAGAAATATGTTTTCACCTCGTCTCCTTATCCACTTGGTGAAGTAGTGTCTGAGAATCTAGGATAGACTTATCAGTTTTTTTATATTAAAATTAAAAAAATGGTGATTCTCTAAGGAAGTAATGAAAGAATGAGATCAGTGCACTGTTCTTTAAGGAGTTTAATCCATAGAAAGACGACACTCAATGTTACCAATGCATTTGACTATGTGTGGCCCAATTGGGACACCATCTCTAAGCTTACTATGAAAGACCACCTTGGATATCTCAAATTGTTCATATATATCTATCTCTTAATATAGAACATGGAGAACATGGAGTATTTTATAATAATTCATGTATTCATGTGACTTCATGAGTTTACTATACATAGATAACACCCTTTAAAACTTAACATAGATTGCATTGCCCATTTGTTTATCATAGAAAATGAACACTCTATCACTCACCTCCCTTGAAGGTGAGTTGGGAAGTGAGGACTTAATCATATAATATTTCTGTTCATGGTGCAATACAACCTATAGGCATCTGAATCATTTTAAGAAGTTACTTCTAGTAAAGATATGGTCTTTCTCAGTAATGGATCACAGTAATAATTTGGTTTAAGAACATGAAATTATAATACAATTATAAAAGAGCAGATTATTAGTACTTCACTTAACTACTATTTAAGTGAGACATAATAATAATTTTAATTTTATTAAGTCACCCAATAATCTATCAGGTCCCAATATCTCTCACCATTGGATTAATAATTCTTATTTACTTAGTAACTCTAGAAGTAAGGATCTCCATGCTCTTTATCATAACCAAAGTCAGGTATTTAGTTTTGTAGGTCTTTTCCAACTGTGGAATTGCAGATCCATGACCTGTAGAGTGGACTCCCAATCTAAAAACCCTTACATAGATTTCCTCAACACATGAATCCAAGTCATATCATGTCTAGTGAGGGATACTTCTCATAATTTAAATTAGTTATGTAAACTAAAAACATTAAAAATAAATCCATAATAAAAGTAAGTGAACCAATGATGGTTTGTCAAACAGTTAGTTATATGGTTTTTATTTCAAATCAAGTAATGAAATGTTTAGTTTGACTTAATATTAAGTTGAGTAATTTTATATATTATGTGAAAAGATTTGTTGTTTTATACCCTATATTTATTTTTAATATTAAGTAGATTTTACTGAAGTGATTAAACATGTTTTTATTAAAAATTTATACATGATTCATTTATATAAATTATATATTTTTCATTTTAGTTAATTTATTTATGTGATCATATTATCACATATATAAAATAAATAATTCATAAGATAAAAATAAATAAATAAATGACAATATCATAAGCTTATCTAATAGTTGATTTATTGATTGGATAATAAATTAACATATAACATAGAAGAAAACTCTTTGTGTCAGACTTGGTATAAGTTGCAATATTACTCTGGTCCACCAGCAATCAACTGAGTCCATTTCATCCTGGTTTCATATTAGACCGCCTATATGTTGCTTGGGATACTCCTTTTATTACATATGTTTATAACTCACATGCTAGTGAAGGGAACTAAAGGATTGGATAAGGGGAATTATATAAACAACAATGGATATACAGGTCCTATATAATAAAAATGGAGGTATGAATCACAGGCCATCAAACATAAATTAGTAATTAATAATTTTAATACCATTCCATGAAATTAAATTAAATAAATATAACACATACTCAAGACTGATCAATGATTATGAATTGTTATACACATATAACGAATTCACACAATTACATGACCTATCACTCACTTAAATTAATTCATTATTATTATGATAAAAATACTCATACGAATTAATTAATTCTCTTTATCTTAATGGACATTCGAAGTCTCTTGTAAATACCCTTCATAAATGAATTCATGTAAAATAAAAATAAATAATAACTATAAATAATTACATTAAACTAATTTATTCTTTATTAATTTTTCAAAAAAAATTATAACATATTCAAACACATATAGTTCAAACAGTACAATTAGGTTTTAATACTATAATTACATATTTTAACTAAATTTAATTCTGTATTTTATTAAGAGACTACACGGTTTGTATTTATGAGCTACATGCCATGTTACTCGATTGTCGTGCAACCAAAATAAATTCCTAGAGCTTTGGTGTGTACCTAGGTCAAACTAAACCATATCTACTAACCAGTTAAACATCATGTTTTCCACTTTTCATGTGTCTGAATAGCTCACCAATTGAATCTGTGTCTTTACTATATGGAATCTGATGACATGTACTCTAGATTCACGTTGTGTGTTATTCTTTTTAGAGTCTCTATGTAATGCAATGATTTACTCGACATGTACTTCAGGTAGGGGAACAAATGGTTACATGACCTATACTCTATCTATATACCATGTGTACCATTAATTATCCATTTTTTAGTCTCAAATAGTTAGAAACCATCTATTTTACCGCATGGTTAGCATGAATTTATATGTTAAACCATGTAAACTACACAATATGTACACCAATTTTACGCCATGTAATCCAACAAATCATGTTCAAGGTTGGCCCGGTCTATATGTAGTGTGAAATAAATGCACCATTTTCAATATATTTTCAGCATGTTGTGTATCCCACAAAACATCCAAGTACATTGACCATGGGTGCACTATGTTTACTCCAACTAAAATTCATGTAACCCAATCATTTTCCCAATAAATTTGGAACCTTATGATGGAATATCCAATCATTCTTCAACTTTTCATGGGTCTTAAGAAGAGATTATTCTTGAATGATAAATATTGAAATATAGAAATATTGTTGATTATACCTTTTATTTTATGAAATGTTAATCTAGAAATGAAATATCTTTTTACTATTTAGCATATAGATCAACAATCAAATAAATAATAATAAATTTAACCATGACCTTATGATATAACATGAAGATTCCAAAAACTAGGTAAGTTACTAATAGAAAAATAACCATTGATGTTTTTTTCATATTTAATGCATTATTCTCCAATTTTTTACGTCATAAACATCATGAACAATAAAAATTTTTCACATAATATTTACATAGAAATATCATAATCTAGAGGGAATCTTTTACACATTAAATTTTTTATTAATTTAATTAGATGTAAAGAAAAAATACCTTGTATTAGGATATTTTTTCAATAGTGTTTATTATTTTTAAAAACCATTTTTGGTTTAACATCATTTTGTAAGAATGACACAAAGTACATCTACTCTAATAGTGATTCACACATAGACATATTATCTCTGAACAACACCAATGGATTTTCAGGTTCTAGATAGGCAGATCGATCATCTTTTTTTTTAATCATGACTAATTAATGATCCATCAATCTAGAAGGAATTAGTTATTCTTGAGAGGATGATAGGATGAGTAATTATGATAGAAATTATTTGTGGTCAATGATTCTCCATTCTCGATTAACTATACACAATAGACATGGTTATCTATTTATAGACTTAGTTTTTCTTTTAAAATATTATTTAATTTCACAACAGGACATAAATAATATAATAAACTTTCTGTGACCCCATGTCATAAAATAATATTATTATTATTTTTTTTCTATTTTTAGCTAACTAGTATAATGATAAATATAATTTCATCATTTCTCAAATTAATATATATCAGTGGAAATGGTCTTGGTCAACTCATACTCTTCAACATTTATCAAATAATTTAATTAATATTTAATTAAATCTTTATTTATAAATATATATCCTATTAACAGTATAGAGAATAAAAAATTATTTAATATCCAATAAATAAAACAAATATTCTATTTAAAATTAGTCAAAACTATCAATTAAATATTTAAAACCATTAAAATTAGAATAAATTTATTCCTCGGTCTTGAGAATAATATTAATTTTAATAATGAAACTCAAATTAAATATTGTCATGATCGGTTGAAAAACACAGTGTGTGGACCTCTAGGATTATTTATAATTAATATTTAATAGGCATGCCAATAGTCCATGATTACTTTCTAGAAATAGGTCAAGACACCCAATAGAAAGAAGTTATTGTTGCAACATCGAAAACCACACAAAAATACTTACTATATAATAACATCCTTCTTCAAAATTTCATATTAAATAGGTCTCACACTTGTATCATCAACCTATGTGTTTGATATGTCTTTCTTTGACTGTATGAAATAAACTCATTGTTAAACCATGGCCATTGAATTTAATGGGGCAGTTCCATTTTGATTAGACGATCAAGATATTAACTTTCATTGATATGGAATGTAATAGTCCATCCTTGAGTGAGTAATTAATAACATTTCATTCATGAAAACCCAAATGTACCCTACTTCCAATGAATATTTGACATCATGGATTTCTTCTGTATGTCAAAATATGAGATTCATAGTAATCATTAATAATAATATTAAAGTATAAGGATCGTTAAACATGCTCACAAATATGGAATATTTCATGGAACATAAACATGAGGAATTATTATAGGTGTGTGTGTTATCATAATCTATCATATTATAGATTACAAAGTGTTAACTTCATGAGAATATTTTTAATTTACTTATGAGTACTCACACCTAATAGTGAACATTTTATGTGTCACATCATAGTATTTTATCCAACTGTAGAACAATATTTAGGTATTTCATTATTAAATTTAAGGTTTATAATCATAATGGTGAAGTTTTATGACCATATCAACAAGACATATACCCTTAAACATTATTACATTAAATTTATGCAGAACAATGAACAATATATAATAATATGTTTTATTAATATTCAAATATTAGAATATTCATTTAATCTAAAGTACAAATAGTTGGTTCTAGAACACCAAATCCAAAAATATACAATACACCTTAATCCATCACATCCCTTGTATATATATAATTTCATGCCAAAACGAAGATTCATTATAACCTATAAAGACTATACATTTTTTTCATTGATTCATCACATCCCTTGTATAAGTGAACTATGCTTTAAAAAATTACTTCCAATCGAGTTACACACATAACTGGAATCCACTTCAACATGCATGTATAAACATAGAAAATCAAGAATACAACCAATAATTTAAAAATTAATCACTCAAAAATAATATACAAACAAGAAAAACATAAATAATAATCACGTGACATCATAAAGAATAAATAAGGGATACTATCAATGCATATTTAATGAATTTTTCACATCAATCTTGGTTCCAACAAAAATATCATACCATATACCACTACTAGTCACCAAATCAAACCTCATGCTAAAATATAAATTTTTTTATCATTTAGAGGTTACTATATTTAAATTGATTCTTCAGTTTTTAATACAAAATATTACTAAAAAAATGAAATTTATAATTTTCTACCATTAATTATTCAGTTCCCTGCTTTATTCAATTATTTCTCAAATTAATTTAGAGTTGAAATTCACACCTATTATTTAATCCTATAAATTAAATCAAAAAAATACTTAATTACTAATCCCATATTATAATATTTATTTATATCCATCCTTGAGCTTCTTCCTATCATATTAATCCTATATTTTATACAATATATATATATTCTCATTAACATTCACCAACACATATTTTTTAGGGTAATAATTCTCCCAAAATTTAGTGGAATATAGTGAAAAAAATTTCAATAAAAAGTAGTATAATTAGAAATTAATCCTATAATTACATTTTTAGATTTATGGTTGCATAATAATTTAATAATTAATATGAAGTGATTTAGTAAAAGATTAACTAGACATGTCTATCTTTACCAAATATTTATTATCTTCCCAACATTAAGAGTCTATATCTCTTATATGAACTAAAACATGATTCCTTGTTACATCCATATCCAAATTCATTATTGAGGAACACTACTAATTAAATTCAATTATTGATTTACCTGTCACTACCATATTTATCTTACTTCCTCTTTACTCATATTTTCTTTATAACCTAGACATCAATAAGAATTAATGTATGTAAATATATTCCTCCAAAATTGAACTCATACATTAATCCAGTAAGACAATATTATTAATCAATCATTATATCAAGAAAATATACCAAAGTATTAGAATAACCATTTATATAATATATTTCTATTACCATTTCTATTTCGAAAGTATCTACCCATTACCATGGAAAATTTTAAAAAAAATACATGATTAATATATGATCATCACATGTCATATAAATGAAATCAAATTCAAGTTCTATTTTTAATTACCTTATAGTTTTCCCTTTCCATTCCCATTCATAGGGTCACACATACCTAATGAAAACCACACAATAGAAGCATAGATAAATAATAATAAACCATGCTCAAGTGGTGATTGAATGTGATAACAAATAATTATAATTAACCTTGATATAATTTATACTAAGTAAAATATAAAATAGGGACATCCAAGACCCCTTCCCCATAGAATATATAAGGAAATGATATAAGAGTTTTAATAAATAAATCATGTAAATTATGACCTATCCCTCTGACCAAATCATCACCAATGATATTGGGGACATTGAATGATAACAAATGAAAAAGTTAATCATAACCCCTCCCCATAGATCATATCATCTCCATCGATCACATGGGGAGAGTGTATAATTACCATACTCCCTAGGGTTTTTTGAATGTATATTATAAATTAATTAGAGTGGTAAAATAAGACGAGGATTATGGGATATGATGGGTTAGTCTCACTCAAGATAAAAAATAGTTATCCCTTTACTAATTTTTAAAGGGATAGAAAATGAAAGTGAATGATAATATTCATGGTCATTCAATTATTGGGGCTGAAAATCAAAGGGTTTCCTAAGGATTGAATATGATTTGTTAAAAGAATTCATAGTTTTAAATGAAATAATTTATTTATGAACATAAAATAAAAGGTAAGAAATTATTTACATTAAATAACTAGGTAGACTACTCTTTGAGGAATCTAGAGAGGTACACTAATGGTTCGTACTTAATCTTTCACCATCTTTCCTTAGGCAAATTAGTCTTGAAGATTCCCAAAACATATAGACTCATAACTATAAAAAATCTCTTTTATAATATATAAAAATAAGAAAAAGGGATAATCTCTAAAAACAGGAGGGTATGGTCATGACTTATTTTCAATCTCAATGATTTCCACCCATTTTAATATAACTGAAGGGGAATGTTTTAAAGCTTCATCTCACTACATTCAAACTCGGAAAGCAAGGAAATGACTAAGTATTGGTGAAGGGAATAAATTATTCATATAAAAAACCTTACTTCTTAAGAAAGTATTGGGTTGAGGTCGTTACCATGGATTATTGATAGTAAAAATGGTCATAGATTCATTTTAATATGTAAATTGGGAAGAGCTCCACATTGGGGATTAATTACCATGGATTTTTTGAGCTCACCATGGGATGGACAATACTATAATGGAGTTTTTATCACCATTTCTATACTATAATCACCACTCAAACTCATTGTGACACAAAACCACCAATCCAAAAAAAGGAATATCTTTAACCCATATACCATTGAAAAATTCACCAAGAAAGAAACCCAAAAAATAAGGATTTTGACGTGGTGCGGTGGCCCCTCACACAACCCTAATATGAAATTGTTAATTGTTTCAACCTAATAGACCACCATTGGGGCCAAACCAGTCATTGAACCCCTTCCCACGGTTCATGGGTGAACTTATTAAATCAACTAAAAACCACACCCAAAGAAATATTGATCACCATAGAAAAATATGATGACCAAGACCCAAATTACCTCAACAATCTAAAACATTCACCCCCAAAATTATTTTCACTATTCCTCATTTCACATAAGGATGTCCCCTGTGAAAACATAGTAATGTTAACAATAATTAAATTTCATGTCATATTAATATTTTTTATTATATTTTAGGTATTCAAATTCATTACAATGATTTTATATGGTTTTTCAAATTGAAAAAGAATTAATTTTATTCTTACTAGAGTTTTTTTCATGTATTATTAGGTTTTACTTAAAAGTTAAATTTTTGTAATTTTTTTAAAAAGATTTATTTTTGGGTGAATAGTTAAAAATATTATTTTTATAAAAAAATTAAGTTATTTTACAACATTTTAAATGTACCAATATATTTTTTATTAGTTTAAAAGTCAAATTATTCCCAGTTTAGTAAACATACTGAAATTAATTCCATATGAAGCAACATTATTCTTGATTTTTCTAAAAATATATTTTCTGGCTTCAAAACTCATTTTTCAAATATAATTATTTCAGTTACGTTTTGAAAAATTATAAAATTAATTTATTCCTATTATAAAAATTGGATATTTAAAAAATTTATTAATATTTTAAATCATGATTCTAAAATTTATTAATGATTTATATTTCATTTTTTATTATAATGAAAAGTGACTATAATAAAAATTTGGCACCTTAGTAATTAAGGTTAAAATTAAGTGATATAGTTAAAAAATGTCATATTAAATATTTTAAAATGTACCCAATAATATTATCTTATAAATTTAACATATTTATGGTTACTTTACCATGAATAAGGCATTATATTTTTTAAACATTGAAAAACTACAAGAGTTCCACTCTACTCACTTATAAAAGGGAACCCCCCCCCCTCATCTTCTCTTATTTAGAAACTTTAACCCATTTATATATACTAATCCCTATCCAAATACCTTAAAAATATCCAATACCTTGTTCTAGAGGTATTTTTTCTCTAAAAGACCATCATATAAGGCTTAGGGTGAAATCCAAAGTAGGTTTTCCAAGGAAGAGGTATAACTCTTAACCGAGTGTTTTCATGTGTAATTCTTATATCACCTCTATATAATCTTATATAACCATGATGATATGATAAGATAATTATTTTAAATATACTAAAATATAATTATATTGATTAAATCATTATTTTCCATCTCATTTCCTGTCCCATAGGAAATGAAGACATTGCTTGTGTGTACATGTGGACTAACCCCTCTATAAAGTGATGTGTATAATTTTTTATCACCAGTTAACATGGTTGGTTATTAATATTTATTTAAAAAATATTTATGATATTCATGGACTAATTATGATTATATAAATATAAAATTTTACTTAACTTGTTACCCTTCCATCTATTGGGAAATAATAGTGTAGCTCGTGTGTACGTGTGGAATACCACCTCCAATAAGTGATTCAATTAATTTTTTATATCTTTCATTCATCATTGGTTTCAAAAAAATTAATGTATAAATATTTTAATTATTTCATGATTTATATTATGGAGATGATTTATCAATTAAACCATTAACCATGGTTAACCAACCAATGTTGTTTTGGGATTATAAACCAAACATTCTCAAAACATCCAACATGAAACTAATTTATTTAGTAACTATAAAATAAAAGGTAATAAATGAAATAAAAGGGTTAATAATAAGGTAATAAACCATAAAAGTTTTATTAATAAATTAAATAATTAATATAAATTTATCATATTGTATTAAATAATATACAAGGAAATTTGAACTCAATGTAAGGGATTTTTTCAAACCTTATTTTAAAGTTTTAAATTTTTTCCTTATCTTTTTCATTCATATCTATATTATTTAAAATAATTAATTTATATTATTAATATTGTTAAATGTATGTTAAAATTTATTTTAAACCATGTTTTACTTCCTTTAATAAATTTTTAGAATAATGATTTTAAATTATTTCTAAACATGTTATTTTTGACATTTTTACAAAAGTGTTAAAGGAATTATTTTCAATATATATGACATAAGTAGAATTACCCACCATAATTACATTTATTATTTAATAATATTAGTCTACATGTTTTTATTTTTTAAAAATATAATATTATATCCCATTCTTCTTATAATATGTCATTTTAAGACTTTTTAAAGGAAAAGTTACTTATATCCTTATTTTATGTGAATCTCAACTATGATTCTGCATATGTCTTAAATGGAATAATTTAAGGGAATTTATTATCTAAATGACATATTAAATGTGTTTTATGTATGTTTGGTCTTTTAAAATTCTTTATGATGATGTGTGAGACTGATATAGCACTTCAATTAATTGGGTAATTATTTTCTTCTCTAGGAAATATATGTTTCAAGTAAACGAATAGGTTATTTAGTTTATAAGTGTTATATGAAGAGGATGCCCCAATGTACTGAAATGACTAATCTATGATCTAAAATTATTGTTCGAGGAGGTATTTTTATTTTATAAGGTAATCTAATTATCATATTGTTAAAGAAAATTTAGTTCCCCTATTAATGGAGAAAAGTAATTTTTTCAAGAAATTATTTTCATGAGTACCCATGTTTTACAAGAAACTCTCTTGATTATGGTTTTACCTTTAAGATTTATTATGAGGTGTTTTAAGAAAACTTTTTGGCAATTAATCTTGTTTCATAAGTAATAAAAATAATATTTTAGCTCAAATTAACATCTAAAAAGGGAAATATTTCTGATGGGATTTCAGGATTTTCAAAATGGACTAATGGGTTTCATTATTTTTATATCCTTTTCTGAGATTTTTATTCTCATCCCAAGTTTTCAAATGTTTTTCATAAGTAAAAAGGTTTAGTATGAACTATATAAATTTTTATATTTATTCTAAAGATATTAATCTTTATATAATCAAATGAGTTTTGAATAAAAAATGAGTATTAATTTAAGAATCACATTTTCATAGAAAAAATGGTTATCGCTAATAAGTGTCCATTTTGATTTGTAAGGGTTTTATATGTAATATTTTTACCTAATTATATAAAAATATACACATAAAATTTAATATTAAATTAATTAAATTTAATTTTAAAGTAATAAAATTCAATCTTTTATATCAAACACATAATTATGGGATGATCAAGGAATGGGTTTTTATATCCCCAATATTCCATGACCTCTAAAATGGTCAGAACTAAAAATATTTTGGACCCTAGGATCACTATTGACCAAAACAGTCGATAATTAAGGCCACAACACTAAATCAAAGACATAAAAATTCATTACATACCCCAATAATTTCTAAAAAAATCCAAAATGGATGACCTCCAGGACCAACTTCAAAGATGACCTGCTAAAATGACCATCCCCTCTCAGATCCCAATTTTTACCACTATAACATCCTAAAATTTTATGAAATATATTCTTTCAAATTAATTTAAATTATTTAATATGTTATGGTTCACATAATAAATACTTTATCTTACATCACGCACAACATTGTTTTTATCTTTTTTTGAACAAAACATTTATTCCCTTTGGAGAATTGTGTTACACACAAGTCTGAGTCTTATGGAACTACAATATACTATTGATATTATTTATTTAAAATAATAGTTGTCACTTAACTATTGGAATGGTGAACATTAATATGATTAACTAGATTATGAAATCATAGTTTACACAAGTTTATAATATGAATTCATTGGTTACTAATTTATTAGAAATTAAAATAAAGACCAATGGAATATAAAGGATGTGTTTTTATAAAAACTGATTTTTATGACTAGAATATAATTTTTGTCCTATAAAGTTAAATTAATAAATATTAGTGAAATATATTAATGAAAATTATATGTTATATATTTAATAAAAAAAATTTAAATTCATCTAATATGTTTGATAGTCTTAAGATTAGAATAATTAAAAATTTAAGAATAAAAAGTTATATATTTTTCAAAAGGTATTTTTACCACCTTTTAATAGAAGACCTGTTTTAATACTAAATTTTGAAAATTTTATAGTTTTAATTTGAAATAATAACATTCATTTTTGAAAGTGTAATATGAAATTTCCTTTGGTTGAATTTTGTAATATTTGTTTGAAAACATTCAAATTTAGATTAATAATGAATGACGCCTAATTTTAATTGAAGAATGATTTTTATTATAAATAATTCAAAATGATAAATTATATTTTTAATTTGTTTTAAATTATAATTAGATCAATTATATATCAGTAAAAAAAATTATGTAAGCATAATAATGAGTTTAATTAATGATAAATTAAGTTCAAAATGATAAATTATAATTTTCTAGGGTTAGAATTTTTCAAAATAGATTCCATATTTATAATAATAATAATTTCTAATTTATAATATGTTTAACATAGTTTTTAAATAATATATTAGTTAATTTAAATATAATTAATTACATTGATTAAGGTAAAAATGAGTTTACTTAATGATTAAACATTGAATATAAGGTGTAAAAATCACACTATAGTTTACCAAAAAATATTTTTTATCCATATTTATACCTTTCCACATATGATGTTCTATAATAAATTACTTTTGACCCTTTTGAGACAAGTAAACTGAAAGGATAACTCAGATCCTTTAAAGAATACAAAATGTTTCATTTTCCCAACCTATGAAAGGCCTCCTCTCCTCCTCCTTCTGTCACACCTCTCAAGACCTTTTGGATCATCCAACCCCTTCTAAAATAATCTCCCAATATCCCTCATCTCTTCATATAAGCCTAAACATGGTCATAAATCAAACAAATTAATCCCTTTAGTACAAACCAAATGGAGTTACCCAAGGAAGAGGTAACATTTTACAATGACCAATTTTATTTTATGTATTTATACATCCTATTAAATTATTTTTATTACATGCTTGTATAATAACCTTAGTATTCTCAATATACTATGATTATATAATTTTAAGGATTCGATCTACTTATACACACACTTCCATCAAATGGGTAACAAAATTGTTATTCATGTGTACGGCAACCTACCACCTTGTGAAATGATGTAGTTTATTTTTCCTTTACCACCTATTATAATTGAGAATTATTATAAAAATACTATTTTTATATGATATATATAATATTTATAATGTCTCTATACTTTTGAAATTATTATATGACACCCACCTTTATGATTTTAATTTTTTGTAATATGATAAAATTTTTTGTATACGTGAGGACTACTTCCTCATCAAAGCAATGTCATATGTTCACTCTTTACATGGAATGTATTAATGATGGGTTTAATAATACGAAACGATGTCATTAATTTTTTCTTTAACACCTCTTATAGTTGAGAATTATTATGTAAACAATATTTTTATATGATATATAATATATTTATAATTAATTTACACATCTCGAATTATTATATGACACATACCTTCATGCTTTTCATTTTGTGGGAATATGATAAGATCATTTGTGGACATATGGACTACAGCCTCCTTAAACCGATTTGATATGTTCACCCTTTATATGGAATTTATTAAGGATGGTTTTAATAAATTTATATGATATAAATGACATATTTATGATATTCATGACATAATTATCAATCAGAAAATATAATATATCATTTTCTTCTTTCCAATTCACACACTGGAAAAGTGATATTGTCATTTGTGGACGTGTGGACTACCACCTCCTCGATGCGATCTGATTATTTATTTTTCATCACCATGTCACAATAATGATTTATATAAGTATATATAATTAAATAATATATTATTTATGATATAATGGTCATTCTTGATAGATAAGTGTTACTTACATTATTTCTATAATGATAATTGAAAATTGAGAATGTCACTCATGATTACGTATGATGTACCATCTCTATGATCATAAAATTGTTTTATTTTTCATTACCATATTTCCTATATTATCTTAAAACTATATTTGATGTAAAAATTTGATAATTGTGTCAAGGTAATTATTCTGGATATATTTAAAAAATAATCTCATTGACCATAGTTGACCAATCAAGTCCAGTTTTGACACATAAAATAAATATGGTAAAAACATCTGACTTAAACCTTATTGATTATTTAATTGTATATAAATTATTTATACATGAAATAAAATTAAGAATAAACTTTAAAAAGTTTCTAAATAAATTAAACAATTATTATCATTTTATTATTATAGAATATAGAGGAAAATAATGACAAATTTGAATCAATGTAAGGGGTTTCATCTTAACTTACCATTCATTAAGACTTATTTTTTATTATGCACTTAGTTATATTTATATGGTGTATCTATTTCCATGCTAATTTTTATATCATGGGTTAATGTTTCAATTGATGTTATTCTATCACGTATCTCATGATTCAAAAGTTAATCAAATAGTAAGGGATTTTTTTACTCAATTTCTATTCAATAGGTTAATCTTATATATCATTGGTTATGTTATTCCAATAATATGTGTGAAACAAAATCTGATTATATTATTATGTAATTCCACATTTATTTTTCAGTTTTACATGACGTCCTGACCCAAATTCCACTGAACTCGACCCCTGAGCCATAGGATCACAATGACTCAAGCATGCCTCCTCGTTTGCTAGAGGGTGCCAACTAAAAGAAAGGGAGTAAAGGTGGTACAGTGGGGAGACTATACCCTCATTTCATGGTAGAAAAGTGGATGAAATCAATAACATTCAACAAATGAATCATAATATAAACGTTCAAAATCAACAAACATTAGAAGCATAAAAACTTATCTGAATAAGAAAGCATCAGAAGATGCCAAAAACCAAATCAATAAATAAATATCTCAAAATCCTATAAAAGTTTTTGATACATGTATGAATGGAATGTTTTAAAACAAAAAAACTCAATTATAAAATCATGATATACGGTAGTTTAAAAAAGACAAAAAGGACAAAAATAACTCCATAAGAATCCTGAGCCTGAGCTTGGTCATCTAATCCTGAGTTCCAACTATGAAAAATAACATAACTAACCTATAGAATAGTTTTTTCCCTTATCCATATCTATAAGAAAATAGTCTTATCAGGTGTCAAGGTAAGCCCGAGTAGGGTGTGAGGTAAAAAATCTTAGTAGGCCACCACTAATGATTTATACATGTAATATGAGTAGTGATTATAATTAAATTGTGTCAAGGTACAATGAATTAATAAACATAACTAAATAAATAAATACATAACTACCAGTTCATCTTCTTAAAGGACACCTAGTAGGTCTACTTACTTCTTCTCAGGGCTGGAATAGAAGGGAGTGATCATTTCACTATATATATATATATAATTAGTTTATATATATATATATATATAGTTTAGTTCTATATTAAATCCACCTATAGGAACCAAGTGTGTGAAGATTCCTAAGGGACATATACTTAGAATACTAAGTCTATCTTGATTAAGGAGTAACTCACATATCCATGACCATTCTAATGAACATATAATCTCAAGACAAGGGGTACAAGCCCCACATCCCAGGAAGAGATAAATATTTCATGAAGTAATGCCCATAATGGTGAGTGAGTCATCATTTCATCCCTCAAATCAAGGAATGTGGAACCTTAACCCAACATTCATATAGTATCACTACTGGGAGATACCATTAACCCCACACCCTATGTATGGGAGTGTGATTATCTTCCTGTCTCCACACCCCTTACCGTCATACACAACCTCTATAAAGGTGTATTACAAATATAGATGCAATGGGGAATTTCCTCTAAACTATCTCTTTCATATATCACATATATATGGAAGAGGAAAATCCTATTTAAAATTTAATACATGATGCATTACCTCTCATATTCTATTCTAGATAAGTTTTATTACATTCAAATCAATTAAATTCATCATATTAATTTAATATGAAATAATCAAAAGTCATTTTTTCATCATCCTTTATACTCTATTCTATTTAAACCATTTCATTTTAATAAGGCAATTAATTTAATGTAGGGTAACCATCAAGACTTAGCCATCATATATAATAATCAACATTTAACCTAATCGACAAATTTTTTTCAATAAGTCATGAAAATTCCATTACGACAACTCAAGTTCTAAGGTAGGGTGTTATTATGAATAAGGGAATTTTCTACATGGGAAATTTCAAGCCTATGGTTTCCAAACACATTAAAGGTACCCTTAGTAGAATATAACATTCATAATAAATTGTAAATTCAACTTAAAATATAATTCTAATTCTTAAGAGGCAAAAGGAGTGCATTCAATTTTCACAAAAATATGTTATTCACTTAGCACACCCATGGGGTGAACATATGAGGTATTTCTAGCTGTTAAACCACCAAATGAAGATCAATTTACATGTATCTAGGAGAAATGGTCAGTTAAAAATGAAGGAATAATTATATTATAGATTCTCAGAAAACGATGGCATATAGCATGATGGAATAATTACAAAACAACCTAAACTCAAAGTTAAAACAATTTGACCACCCACCTCAAGGTCGTCGACAATACGTCACTCGATATCAGCCTCAAATTTAAAGAAGGTTGAAATATATTTTAAAAATGGTCCAATACCCTAAAAATGGGGGAAATGAGCCTATATTTAAATAGCTTGGTAGATGGTAATATTAATATTGATAGGATTTGATAAACTAGGGGAGTTACCAAGATAGATTCATAGCTTCTGACAGATTGAGAAACAAACACAGGAGGTGAGAGTTACTTGGATGCCTAACCTTGGGAGAATTTGATCATAAAAGAGGGTAAATCCTCAAGTTTTAGCCACTGGAGAACAAGGGAGAATATAAATAAGGTTTTAACTAAATTTTGGGGTAGAAATATCATTTCACCCCAAAATACCAAAGCATGTGGTTTAGGCCCATGGTTTGTCAAAACGTCTTCCAATCATGCATGGTTGTATATAGGGAAGGGAAACCCACATAATTAGGTGCATAGTTTAACTAACGTTGTACAAACCATAAAAATGGAATATTTCTCATCTCTTCTGTAATATCCTGGGTTTTGGAATCGAGTCGAAAGCCTCTCTCTTTTTATATATTTGAGTTAGTGTATTCCATTTTCATTTTAATTGATTGGAACAAAATTCTGAGAGTTCTGTTTTACTAATATAATTTTTTTACAAATGCTTAAGGGTTTATATGAATCCATGGGTTTTTTGGCAGAGGATTCGAGAGTTTTACTGGCTAGAAGACATGTTTTAGAGTTTCATGTCAAGGTGCATGGTTTAGGGTAAACTGTTTGGCCTCTTACAGCTAACTATATGCCCTATTTTTGAACTACCACATGATTTGGGAAAACCATGTGGGTGAGGTTCATGATCATGTGGAATTATTTACAATTATTTTAGAGGCTGCCACATAGTTAGAGAAAATGGTGTGGAAAGTCAAATAGGTAGTGCCACTTAGGTAGTACCCACTCACCATAGCCTGGATGGCTTTCACATGGTTTTCCAAACCATACGAGCTAACCATGCAGCCCCTTAAAATGTTTGAAAAGTTGATATTTCATTTCCTTATATTTTCTATTTTACCATTATTTTACCTTACCTCTTCTTTCGTGGGTCACACAACAGTAAAGGAGAAGCTCTCCTCCTCCTCTCCTCTAGGGTGTGGCCTGGATCTGTCATCCGAGCTCCATTTTTAATGTCTTCGATTACATTGGAACTATATTGGTAAGGATATCCTCATCCTAAAATCTCTTAAATTTTAATTTTTTCACACATACTGTTAAATCTATCTAAGACATTTTACCATAGTTTTGAGCTTTTGATGGAAAATCTGATTTCTCTCATATCGCTCTGATTTATATGCTGATACTGGACATATATCCATGGTACATGATGCATACCTTTCTTTGTGCTTTCATGAAATTTTTTGGGGCACATATTTTAGCGTTCCATTTGGTATTCGAGAGATAAATTGATTATTTGTGTTAAATTGAACATATGACTATGTGTGATTCATCTAGGCATTCCCTAATTCATTCCACACATGTGTGGTCAGGTTAGAGTCCATTGACCACCTTAGTTAGCTGGTTCAGGGTGTTTTTTTATATAATTAGAGTTTTTTTGTTTTAGATTTTTTTACTTATTATTTAATTTGAGTTTATCATTTGAAGTTGAGTTATTCAATTTAATTATATTTAATTATTATGTTGATCTAAATTTTACAATTCAATTATGTTAAATGTAATTGTTTACAAAAGTGAGTTCTTTTATATATAATTGAAATTCTTATGATATATGGAATGAGATGATACCCAAGGAATCATGAAGGTCTTTCCCTAAGTCTGGGATGGAGTTGTCCATTCACAATTGAGGTGATGTGATCATCTGGTTGGGATTGGCCTAGATTACTTGGGTTATGTGATCACTAGTTGGTATTAGTGGACAACAAATTTAGGTATTAAGGCCATCAACTATTGGGAATGTTCCATGATATTGGATGGCATGGACATCAAATTATAGAAACATAGTCATAGGAGAAAATGATCTATTTTCATGTGTCTTTGGGAATATTTCTTTGATTGTAACTTACTTGTGATGGAAAAAAGAACTGATTGGATTCGTGTTTACATATGTTTAATCTCTAATGAGGAGGTTTTTACCACATGTGTGGGTTGAAGTACCTCTTAGTGATGATTATGAAATGTGTTGGGGTTTATTATCATAGAAACCCATGTGGAAGGTTAGGATCCTTCTATTGATAGTGATGATGCTTTTATTTGGGGAATGAGGCTCTCCATATTGAGTTCATTGGCTGGGTTTGATTTGGGATAATGGATATCACCATTTCTCGAGACATTTTACTATGATATGGAAGTGAATTTTATATGAGTACAGACATTTTTGTGCCTCTGGATGTAGGGGTTTAAGGGATCAGTGACTATTTTGGGAATTCCTTTAGAACGTTAGTTAATTTTTGAGACATGAGGCATCATGATCTAAATTGTTCTGGGTTACATTCTTGAGGTGGAACGTGAGGGTTCACCTGGGCTGATGACATTAGGGGATACCATGGGCCATGGTCCAAGGATTCAACCCTATTCAGACTTCAGGCTTGGTTCAAAGTAGGTGATAGCTCCCTGGTGGCTGTTGAGAACTAGTGGATCCTGTATTTATTTTAATTGAATGAGCCTATATCTTGTTTAATTTTATAATACTTTTTCATAAAAACTTATGTGGGTTATTAAAACTTGGTTGGTATCCAACTTAGACACATTCTCACACCCATCATGGCCCCTTTGGGATGTGTTTAGATTTTATGATGTTTCATTCAGGTAAGGGATCATCTTTAAGAGATAGTTCATAGAGCTATTTGGCATGGAGGTTGGAATTGGACCTTGAGGTATTTCCTTGGATGGATTCTTCATTTTTGTTTTAGTTTTCCATTTTTTCATTATGTTTGTTCGTATACGTATGTATCTATTGTGTTCATCAATGGTTGGCCCCTTTCTGTATATTTACTTGTATGACTTGTATTGATATGCATGCTTGGTTTTAGAGCTACAAGTGGTATGTTTTTCTTGTATTTTTTACATTCTAATGCTTATATTTTTTAGATATGATTCTCTTATTTATTGATATTGAATATGATCCTACCTTTCGTGGGCCTGGTATGAGTTTACTGGGTCTGTATTTATGCAACATGTTATATATTATTACTCAGACAAGTATAGTATCATCTCCTACGGGTTCATCATCCCCACTATACCCATTTTACACCCTCATTTATAGTTGGAATCCTTTGAAATTATGGGAGGAATTTCTAAGGCTCGGTATCCCTCCATCCTAGAGCACTTTTTGAAAGTTTCTTTCATTTTTAGGATTCTACAAGTTTAAAAAGAGAAGTTCTTGACTGGGATTTAGTAGCATTGTATGACTGGATAATGATGAGATCGAGACTTGTTTTCTTTTCTCATCATTTCATCATACTATTTGGGTTGTATTAGACTATATATATTTATAAACTTGGTTTATAACCCATGTTTGGGTGCCTTAAACCCCACACACAAGGTACATACCAAGTTAACAAGGGTGGGAATTATTGTTCTATTTTTCTATGTTTATATTTGGTTTAATTTTCACCTATAGTGGAATTTTTGGAATGTTAATTGTTGGATTTTATGATTAGTGACTATTGACATGCTATGTTATGGGATGGGATAATTGGATCTTTTGCCCGATAAGGCAAGGTGTTCTTGTTATGATCGTTATTTTTTTCTTAAGAATATAATAGGATGTTTCATTTTTTAAATGATAATACACCTATGAAAATTTATTCTCAAATTCTTAGTAAATGAGATATTCCATATGTAATATATATGTATGTGTATATATATATATTACATGTGATTTTATATGGGAATGGATCTTATAAGAGCAGTTAGGAATAATGGAATGGGGTGATGTTGATCACCAGGTTTGGTGACTTAGTCGTCGAATTGAGGCAACGTTGGTTGTCAGGATGGTATAGCCAAAGTGATTTTGATACTTTGTTATGTTGAAGCTATGTAAGGGGCCCTGAGGATGGGATACCAGGGGGAATCTTTATGATTGGAAAGGTTAAGGGTAGTGAGTATGCACTTCATGTTATTCCTTTCCCTATCTATGTGATTATATATATATATGGTATGGAATGTCCTAAAATTTTATGGTATTCAGTAGGTTCCTCCTAGATAGTTCGACTGGACCACCATCCCGATGATGATAGGGTGTCATTAGAGTATGAATTTTATGAATAGCTACAGGTACATGCTTAGTTACCAGAACTGGTTCTAGTTCAGGATGGTCACCCACCATATATGACAGCATTCAAGTCATGGATTGATGAGAAGCTCTAAGAGATCCTAGTATAGGTTATCCAGGGTATTTATTGGGGTGATTAGGGTACAGATCCAACAATCGAATATCTGACTTATGAATTTCAGTCAAAGCACCCACCTTTTTTTTAGGGTGAAGGTGGTCCGCAGGCGGCAAACAATTGGTTTGATTTGATGCAGATGATCTTTTAGCAGTTATATACTCCTCCAGGGTGGAGGTTGTATAGGAAAATATACATTCTCTAAGGAATGAATAAGAACTATTTGGTTGTGTAGGTGTAGACAAGATGACAAGATGGATTTTATTAGAAGGTCATTGAGGCCACATTCTTTGAGCACTACTTTCCCAAAAATTATGAGGATAGAAAGGACTCAAGAGTTCTTGAGCCTTCTGCATGGAGACCTATCTGTCATGGACTATCCAGCGACATTCACTAAATTGTATCACTTTGTACCTGTAATGGTGATCAATGACACCAAGCGAGTGAGGCCCTTTGAGAATGGTTTATGACACACCATTTAGGTGTAGGTAAACATCTTTAGGTTCACCTCATTCTCATAGGTGGTAAAATAGGTGCTCATCACTGAGGAAAACCAGATGGATAGGTCATACTCAATCCGGTCAATGGATTCAAGTTATTTCATTGGTGATGCTTTAGATGGAAGGAAGTGAGGCCGATATAATCACCAATAATAAGTAGGATAGGAAAAGGAATTATTCAGATTACTTTAGAGTGAGTCTTATATGGCCTTATTTCAGTGTGGGAATATAGTATATGTCTAGACTCAGATTTTTGTAGTATAAAAAATATTTTTGAGAATGTGTATAGGTTATGAATCTTTAGGGGTTCTATTGGAATCCTTCTTAGATAGAAAGAAGTTAGTGATTTTTGCAGACTTAGGCTTCTGAGGTCAGTTTAAAAGTGGTGTCAAGTGATGGCAGTCAATGTTCAGCTGAATTCATAGGTCATGGTAAAGAAAGTGGGACCCAATAATGGGGTCAGTGGTAAGTGGATGGTGTATCATTACAAGGAGGTCAGGCCTTAGGCATTCGAGATTCAGGCCAGGTGCACACCGTGGAGTTTCCAAGAGCTGAGAAGGATGGTGAGCCAATGACAGTTGTAGGTACACCATGGGTGTATCCTAGTTCCACTTATGTTTTTTTATGACCTATTAAGGCATGTCCATTTTTGGTTCACTAAGTGCACGAGATGTATGTATGGACTGAAAAGAATTTGGTCAGTAGGTTACAATCATATCAGATGTGTTTTATACATATATGAGGTGTGGGACACCATGATCTATTTATAGAATTGTGGGTTCATAGATTGTGTGAGGTTAATGGAACTGGGGAATCATTGGATATGGGATTACTGAGGTACTCGGAAATGAGGAATCATTGGATGTGGTGATCGAATGAGGTTTGAGGAATCTGGTCATCTTTGTAGTGTGGTACTTCATTGATGTGCAAGGAACTGGGGTTTGATTTGAGAATCTGTTGAGATGCAAAGCCTCATTGGTTCCATGTTAGTCATGGGAAAGAGGATAGAACTGATGTGGTGGGGGACTTTGATGGGTGTCAGGAATGACACGGAAATTCCTGATGAGGTTAAAGAGTGATGATTCATCACTAGAGGACATTGAATTCAAGAATTTGTGGAGTTACCATTGCATGTTTTGATTTTTTGGGTCTATTAAGACCGAAGTAGGTCACTCCTAATGTGGGGATCCCCCCATTAATAATTTGACTAGTTCCCCTGACACCAGGGTAGTCTATAATGTTTTTTAAATGGGATTGGTATGTTTAGTACCATCTCCATGTTTCATTTGATAGATCAGGGCTAAACTATAATAAGGTGTGAAGATTATATCATCTAGATTTTTTGAATTGGGGTGAAAACCACTCCTTATTTGATTTTCTGAAATAGTGGGTATTCCCTTTTATTTTTCATTAATTGTAACCAAACACTAAGAGTTTAGTTATCCTTATATCATTATTTTCACATGTTTTTAAAGATTTATCCAATGCTTTGGGCGTTTGGAAGAGGTTTTGGGAACATCAGAGGCCAGAAGGTGAGTTATGGAGTTGTAGGTCTACGAACATGGTTTAGGGTAAATCGTTTGGCCTCTTATAGATAAATGCGTGCCTTATTTTTGAACTTCCTCATGGTTTGAGTGAACTGTGTGGGTGAGGTTCATGGTTGGGAAGCCCTATCAGTAGTCTTTATAGAGGCTACCACACAGTTTGTGCTTGGTTAGAGAAGATTGAGTCGCAATCTGCATGGGTAGTGCCACTTAAGTAGCACCAATGCACTGTAGTCTGTATGGTTTGTGCTTAGTTTCCAAAACCATGCAAGCTAATAGTGAATCCCCTTAAAATGTGGGAAATTTTGATTTTTTCCCTTCCTTCTATTTTCCCTTTTTTTCTTCTTTTCCCATCCTTCATCATTTGTGGGTTGTGTGGTAGCAAAGGATGATCTTTCCTCTTCCTCTCTTCTATAGAATGGCCTAGATCTATAATTTGAGATCTGTTTTAAATGTCGTTAGATGTGTTGGAACCATATTGTTAATTTTATTCTCATCCTTACATCTATTTTATTTTTCTTTCACCTCACAAACCAATAAATATGTCCAATTCATATTATCCTATTTTTAGGGATTTTGGTCAAAAATCAGGTTTCTCTCGAATATCTTGGAGTTAGAGGCCGATATAGGATATGCCTACGTTTACGAGTCCAAGGTCAGTGGTGCATACCTTTATTTGATTTTTCATAGACTTTGGGGTGGGGTTATTGCACTATTTTTTATTTGAGTGAGACCATTTTTTATGGTATTAAACTGAACGTATGACCATGTGGGATACCTATAGTCATTCCCATACCCTGTCCACCCCTGTAGGTTGGGTTAGAGGTTTTCGACCACCTTGGGTTGCTATAATGAGGTGTGTTTTTGATATAATTGGATATGTTTTGTTTAAAATTAGTTAATTTTATTTAATTGATATTATGAAATTCAATTATACTAAATTAATTATTTAATTTTATTTGATCATTTGATGTTGAGTTAGTCAATTAAATTAAATTGAATTGTTATGTTATATAAATTGTACAATTCATTTGTGTTTAATTAAAATATTTACTAAAGAGAGTTGTTTTATATATAATTAAAAGTCATATAATGTATAGAATGAGATGAAACCTAATGGTTCCTGAATGGCCTGGCCCAAGATTGGGATGGAATTGTCCCTTTGATGTTTCTTAGTGACTATTTTGGTTATTTCCACTCACCAATGATGGAAAAGTATAAATTTGAGTTATGTGCATACATTTTGAACCTTTGATGAGGTTGTTTTGAAAACTCGTGTTGGTAGAGGCCCTCGGTAGTATGGATTATGATATTTTTAGGGGGTTCTTTTCATAGAAATACATGTGGAAGGTGAGGATCATTCAGTTGTTAGTGATGAGGCTATCGGTTGAGGTTGAGGCTCATGATATTGAGGTCATGGGGGTTATTTGATTTGGGAGAATGGATATTGTTGTTTCTCAGGATGTCATGTTATGAGAAAATGGGGATCTTTATTTGATAACTGGAATCACTGTGAATCTTGATGTCATTCTATGGGAAGACATGTTCTTTTGAGAAAGGGTCTAAGGGAAGAGTGACTAGTTTGGGTCTACCTTCGAGATGTCAGTGATTGTCTGAGACACGAGGTGTCAAGATGCATGTGGTGCTGGGTTATTATATTGAGGTGGAACATCAGGATTCACCTGGGATGTTGACATCAGGGGATAACTTTTTCCATGGTCCAAGGATCCACTCTTATTTAGACATATGGCATTGGCAGAAGTTGGTGACAGCACCCTGGTGGCTTTTGAGGACTAGTGTATCTTTTATTAATTTTAATTGCATGAGATACTATCTTGTTTAATTTTATAATACTTTTTTTAAACACTTATGTTGGTTACACACACTTGGGTGGTATCCCACAAAGACATATTCTCACACCCTAAATAGGCCCTTCAGGATGTGTGTATATATTATGATGTCTCATTTAGGTAAGGGATCGACATTGGGAGTAGGTTCATAGAGCTGTTTGGAATAAAGGTTATCATAAGACCTTGAGGTCTTGCCCTGGATGGAGTCTTCTATTTTTTATCTTTCCTTTTATACGTCATCATGCTTCTTTGTATATGTATTTAGCTATTATGGACAGCCATGGGTGACCGCTTTCTGTATATAGACTTTTATGTCATGTATTGATATGCATGCTTGGTTTTGGTGCTACAAGTGGTACGTTTGGATTGTATCATTTAATTTCTACTGCTTATATTTTATTTTGATATTCTTTCACTATTTATTAATATTTAATATTCTCTCACCTCTGGAAAACCTGGTTTGAGTGTGTTGAATCTTTATTTTTACTGCATGTTATATATTATTACTCGGACCAGTATATTATCATCTACTGATGGTATATCCTCCCCACTATACCCATTTCACACCCTTACAACTATTTAGAAGACTTTGGCATTTATGGGGTCATTCTTAATTCTTTTTAGCCCTCTATACTAGAGTACTATTTGAAAGTTGATTCAAGTTTAGAGAGGGTACATCTTTAATCATCCACATGGTTATATGCCTTGGGTCATGCGGTTTCCAAAAAATCATATGGCCCATTATTTTTTCCCATTTTTTAGCTCAGGGCTACAAATGAACCTCGGATGCTCCCTTGATCTCTGTATCTTAACGGAAGACTCAAAATTAGTACCATTTTATGGTAAAATGTAAAAACTAATGATTTTCACCTTAGTTGAAAATACAAGTGATTACAACTTCCCAATCCAAATATTCTTTTTTTGATTTTCAAAATGGCTGATTTTAGGGTGAGCGGTAACCAAACACCACCCGGTAAACAAAAACAAAGTTATCCAGTTTGTAATTCAAAATTAAAAAACACATGATGGACTTGTGGATAGAGGATACCTCGACCCAAGAGACACCCATTGTCCAAAATCACATCACATGCCAACCTTCATCATCCCTGTCTTCTGTCATTGTCCAATATTCACCATCTACATCACCGGCCAAGCCCACACAAACTCGCCGGAAGATCAATTCTTTTTAGTTCATCATCACCGCCAAAAAAACCAAAACATTCCACCATATAAACATCAAACAACCATGAATTCAGTACAAACTTTTAATGAGGGACTCCACAAAAAGAGACAAAACAAATTAAATAGTATAACATGCATTGAACGGTAAATTGTTTGTAGAAAGAACCCAGTAAACTTCACCAAATGTTTGAGGAAAAACACCAATCAAAACCGACAAACCAGAACGGTAACCATGAAGTAGTTGATGCCGATAGCGAATGTATCATCAAAGGGGTGATCACCTAGAACACCGATGAACAACGAACCTCACTTCCCAAAAACTTCTATGAATCCACCGTGCCAGATCCGACTTGGAGAGGTACAGTGAAAAGAGAGGTCAGAGCAGCAATCAGAGTGGTCGAATATCCCAGCGTTGATAGTAAAGAGGAACTTCCAAAAAATATTTCTATAAACTGATATTGTACATTATCCTTATACTCCCATGTCTCATCATATACTTGGTTGTGCTTCTATAGGATTAGAACCAGATGAATGGACCTACCTTAGATTGTCTTTATGCTTTGATACCCTATACAAACTGGGTATTCCTTGAAGAAATGGTCCAAATCCAATTAAACCTCATCATGATAAAATATGTGTGATAGGTCTAGATAGTATCAGTGAAGCTGAGATACATAAAAGACATCATGTATGCACCTGTATATCTGATGAAGTGCTAACTAATAAGATACTCATTTGAACTATTTTACAAACTTGAAGGGTCCAAGGAACCTCAATGATATCTTACCCATATTTTAGATATATCATGGCCTAACCTATATGAGACTCATAAGAAAAATCACTCACCAACCTCAAACTCTAGAGGTCACTAATGTCTATTTTCACAAGACTATTGTCTATACTAAGCTAACATCATGTGATTTATGATCAATTAGACTTGCTCGGTAGTCTCATGGATTAGATGTTGTCCAATCATAGCTACTTTCCCAACTTATATCCATCAAAGAGGTGATCAAGAAGGCCTATCATATAATGCTCCATATGAATCCATCTCAATGGTATCCTTAAAGATTATTTTATAAGAAAACTCAATGAGTGGAATTTGTTTCTCCAAGAAATCCACAATGTCAAGGATGTATACATGGAGCATTTCCTCTAACACCTATATCATAATCTTTATTTTTTTATCGGTATGTGGGGGAGAGGTCATACTCAGAATTACCTACATACCCAAATCCTTAGACAACCCCTTCCAAAAACATTACTTCAAATATGTTTCTCTATATTATATGATAGAACAACGATCTCTATGAAGACGTACAACCTATCTGATGTAAAATCATCAAAGATAAACTACTGATAGGGTATCTCATGTGAGTAAGAAGTGTGTGAACTTCATCTAAAGATCTACAAAAACCCATAGTAAATATTTTCTATGAGGAGATATGGGTAGACCAGTCCTGAAATCCATCTAAACTTATTCCCATTTCAATTCAGTAATGGACAATGATTATAGAATCCCTACTAGTCATTGATGTTATAGCTTCAACTACTGATATGTGTACCACCTAGTGATTAAGCCATAAATATCATGTTTCATACCATGGAACCAATATAGGCATCATATGTCTTGATACATTTTTCTGACACCAGTGTGAACCACCAATTTTGAGGCATAAAATTCCCACATTAGCTCTTTTCTGGTGTCTAATGAGAGAAATACAATCTAATGGAACAATAGAGTATCATCCCCAACCATAGTGCAACTAAAATATATATCTCCATATTAAATTCTTTCCCTTAGAACAATGCCTTTGGGATCAGATAACTATCTCGTTATTACCTATTCTAGAAGAGTATAATTCACTGCAAAGATGAATGGATAGTCTTCCCATGGTTCTTCTGAACCTCAACATGAATATCTAAAAATAATTCCACAAGCTTCCATTTTCCAAAGGATTCCTAAACCACCTTTGTCATTGCAACTGAATATCCTTTTCCATGCATGTAATAAATCTTGAAATCAAATGACTATAGTTACTCTATCCACCTACATTGTTTGAGATTCGTATCCCACTATATAAGATATACTTGAGGAATTTGTGGTGTATGAATACCAAAAAAAATATCTCCATGTAAATAGTGTCTCCAACATTGTAAAGCATGAACTACAGCATTGATCATGAGATTATGCATTGTGTAATTCCTCACCTGAGGCCTCAATAGATAGTACCTAAACAAGGGGACTCGGGCATCCTGCATCAGAATAGCTCCAACACAGATACCATATGTTTCACATTATATAGTGTATCTCCTTGTTGGATTTGGTAGAATCAGTATCAGCACTAAATTCAAATTTCCCTTTAACTCTTGAAAGGATGCTTCACAATATTTGGACAAAAAAAAATTCACTCCATTTTTTGTAAAGATCATACATGGCACTGCTAGACATGGGAAATCCTGGTTGAAGTTTCTGTAATATCAAGAAATACACAAGAAAATTTGAATGTCAAAACTTTATTAGGATTCTCCCAAGAAACTACAACTCTCACTTTCTCTTGTTCTACTAAAAATCTTGACTCGAATATGATATAACCTAGGAAATGGACTTTTTCAGTCTAGAAGTTTTCATTTACTGAGCTTATCAAAGTGTTGATTATCTCTCGGTGTATTCATCATGATATAAATATGGGTTTTATGTTTGTTTCAATATTTTGAATACACCAAGATATCATCAACAAATAATACCAAGAATGAATCTAGATATAGGTGTAAAAACAATTTCATAAGATCCATAAAAACTGTATGTGCATTCGTGAATTCGAAAGGCATAACCAAGTTCTCGTATAGACCATATCTACTCCTGAAGTATATGAGAGGTTTGTTTGAAGTCTTGATATTCACCTGATGATAGCCTGAACTTAGATCTATCATTGAAAAAACTTTCACTCCTCAGAGCTGATCAAAGAGGTCATCTATTCTAGGTAGTTGATACCAATTATTTATAGTAAGCTAATTCAGATGGAGTTAATCGATGCATAACCTTAGGGTACCATCTTCCTTCATAGAAAAAAGAACCGATAAACCCCATGGAGAAGTTTTGGGGTGTATAAAACCTTTATCCATCATATCCTCCAATTGATTCTCTATATCCATAAGCTCCTTAGGATCCATTCTATAAGGAGTAACGTTCACCGATACTACTCCTAGCATAATTAAAATACTAAAATCTACCCATCACACCATAGGTAAACCACAAAATTCATTATTAAATATGAATCTGAAATGATCCACCTTGTGAAGAAGGACATGGGTGGTAACCCATGATCATCAAGGAAAATACTAGTGATATGCGGTGTCCTATTACACAACATCTGTTGCTCTGGTCCTGACCATGATGTGTGAACATCCCATTCATCCATATTCACATGATTACCACCCTTTGGTGATGTAAACCTCACCCTTCGATGATAGAAATCAATATGGTCTTGGTGGGGAACAAATCATTACATTATGATAATTATGTCAATGCCCATCAAGATGAGGATGTATAGATTCTACATGAAAAGGTAATCTCTTATCTCAAGGGGAAAATTATGAGAGTGATGAATGACCACAGAACGAATACCTAACGATGTGTCTAGAATCATAACACCATGAAATTACTCTATTTCAAAGTTCATACTCCCAATGATTGAATCTTATATGAAAGAGTGATATGTTCATGTTTCGAATAAAGTAGAGATTAATGTACAAAAAAATAGAATAGTACCTCAAACATTAGAATGTATGGAACTCTTCTTCAAAGGAATATAATGGAAGACATGTAATTGTCCTATACTGTGACCCTGATTCACTGCCTGACTACCCTAATCTAGCTCACTCTTCTGGCGTTGAGATTCTTAAGTCTGGCTGCCTCTACCTCGACCTCCCCCTCGGCCTGATCAGTTGGTGGTATTCAAACTACCTACCTACCATGATCCTTCTTACTCCACTCCTGACTGAGGAGTGGTTGTAGATCCCTACCCTCTTGGAACTGGAGGGAAAGTCATATAGAAATGCTAGAGATGGGATATCATTCCATAGCCTCTACACTCGACTAGATCCCAAAAGCACCATGACCTGGTGTGTCCTAATTTTCTGCACTGGTGACATATAATAAAATTATCTATATAAGGATACTGACTATAGCTACCTTTGTGTGTAGTCTAAAGAGTCCTCTTTATCTTAAAAGAATAACCACTGGAAGATATAGGTGATGATCTGCCCTGACCCGCACCTTCATCATCCCTCAAATTATTCTCTATGATTAGGGCATGGTTGATTATTTCAAAAATGGTAGTCAACCTAAAGACATTAACCTATGATCGTATAGATTATACCATCCCATCCTCGATTCAGGTCATCATTATCCATATTGGAAGATACCCACTACATCTTAGTGAAAAGAGAAGATTATTTCATAACTAACATTCTCACGTACTGCGTATTCATGAATTATCAATCTCTTTCATCTGTCAGAGTATGAGGAAAGAATTTTTAGAAGACGATGGTTTGAAAATCATCCCAGAACATGTCATGATGTTGGTCTTCTTGGGTGATGATATCCCACCATCGATTGGATAAATCACATAGAATATAAGCTTATAACGTGACCATCCACTATATAGGTGTGTCAAGATGATCAAAAATAGATAGGGTTTTCTTCAAACCAAGAATCCACAGCATGAGGTCTGATATCCCCGAAAATGGTGGGAGGATACTACTATTGAAATTCTTGATTCAACTCTTCCATACTTAGGGAAGGTCGAACAACACCTTGCATCAACTGAAGAATTAGTAGGAAACCTTCTTAGAATTGAGAATCTACACCCATATATAAAACAAGAAGATGAGACATAGGTGGATCTACAGAAGGAATCACTAGTAGGTCACACCCCTCTACCTTAAGAACATGATCATCACCACCTTCAAAAAGAGTGACCATGGGACTTCATGGTGGCATTAAACTACAATTCCAAGCAAATACCTCAGAATATATTTAATCAAGTATAACAAAGAAAATTAGAAAACTAGGACAAGTGTTAATCCTTACTATATTGAAGACCATGCCTCCCTTATATCTCAGAAAACTTGGTCTAGATGGTATAGTAGATCATCACAGGATACAAGAAATTCATAAGATACCCCACTACCCATTTCTAAGGACAGGTTCGGGTCTAAGACTATGTGTCAAATATATATAAGATGTATGTTCTTAATTTAGGGTCATATTAATTTTGAATATTTTCTTTTAAAATATTAAATACACTTTAAAGATGGTTAAATCCGTTGGTTTTCCCTTGTCTGATCCATAAGGGGCCATACTCCTTATGAACCAAAACTTGTCATCCACTAGACCCCCACCATAACAAGTTCTATCTCATGTGACAAATGGTCCCAATAGCCCCATGAGCACCATAAATTCCCATCAAGTTACCAAATTTTGAAATTTAAAACAATAATCAAACAAATATCTAAACTATATGTTATTATAGTATATTAAAGTATATGGTTGAACCCAAATATATAGGGTTGGAGAAAACATTAATTAAATAAAATAAACTTAAATTAATTTCAATTTTTTGAAAATAAATCTAAACTACCAATAATTGTATTGTTGAATAATATGGGAGAATAAAATATAAAATAGGTGTTGGGAAGAAATGAATCCAGGTTCATGGGGTGAAAAGGTATAAAATTATTAATTAATAATTATGCAGTCATTGGAATCGGATCTTTTCAAGTTTAATGGTCATGAAAAATGATCTCCATCTAAATATCTCATTTTCTCATGGTCAGTTACTTCAGATTGCAATGAATGGGTAACCCAAAAACTTATTTAAACATAGGGAAGAATCCAACTCAATGGTCAAAGTAGGAGTCTAAATCCTAAATCGATTATTAAGAATATGAATTAAATCAATCTAGGCAATGTCCATGCTTAAAGAAAGAAAGTAATTAAACCCAATCCCTAACCCTGCTGGCAATGGTAATGCAACAAGAAATCTAGCGAAGGGTATAATTGAATAAAAAATATTAAATATCACATGAATTGAAATTAAAAATAAAATACCTTATACAATCAATCCTTGTTCATAATGCATGCCTCTACATAAATAAATCACCCTATCATGCTTACCATGAGCAGGAGTAGACAAATAATTAAAGAAAAATCCTGAAAAAAGTGGTGAATCATGGCTCTACGGCAGGTCAGTGTATCTTATTAGGCATCCATAGGTGGTACCCCATCCATAATGCTCCCAAAGGTGAGGTCGAGTGTGGTATTTATAGGAGTTTCGGTCAAACCATCATCTGTATAGTAGATCTCACGGTTCTCTATTTTTGTCTCCTTCTTGACACCATCACGGTGTGTACTAAAGTTTCACGTCATGTAATCTTGATCCATGTTTTCCACCATATTTTTTAATTCATGTGAATCTCATACATAGATTTGAAACTTTGACTCCTTTCATGATGTGTAATTGGGACTCACGACGTGTAACTGATTTTCATAGTGTGTAACCTCATAATGAATTGTTCAAATGAATCTACTTATTCGGATGAAGTAATGATGTGTAATCATTTTTCTCTAGTTTTTTAAGCTTCAAACATCCTTGATGTTTCAGTGTCACATTGTTATTAAGATCCTATTTCCACATCTTTTCATTCCTTTTACACATATTAATTGATTTTTTCAAAAAATCCTAAAACAAGTTAAATATATCACAAATTGGAAAGAATATTCATTTAAATATAGATATCAAAATAATAAAAAAACTCAAAATGTATGAGTAAAATACACTTATTAGGTCCATATCTTAATATTCCATAATTGACTGCTTAAGGTGTCTACTTTAACCTATTTAGGAAAACACTATTTGGTTAAGGATAACACTTTAAGTATCAATTAAGTATCCAATTTCTATAAGAAAAGTTATGACAATTCAACACATGTCAAGGAACTATAAAAATGAAACAAGAAAATTCATACTAAAAATAACCATGGAATGTCAAAATGCATAGGACATTCATCCTAGTATTCCTAATAATTATTCATGACATAATGCATAGCCCTCATTTTATCAGGTGATAGTAAATAAATAATAATTTAAAAACATCAACATCAATAACATCATAACCCAAGTGTATCACCCATTGGTAAAGTCATATCAACAAAAAATGGAAAAGTCATAATAACAATTATAATTTAGAAAACTTCACATTTACCCTGAACATGGCTTCACGATGCCCAAGAATAGATTTTGAAGAAGTTCCTGGAATTCCCACTCTTCAATCTACTATCTCCAAATAGTAAAAAAAGAAATTAACCCATCTGATACCACTCTGTAATGTCCCAACCAGGGGTCCACTTAAATAGTTCTCCAAGCCAGTGGGTCACATGGCATCAATCCCACCTCCCTATACACCATAAGTTGCTGAATAGTAGCAATGGTGTAAAGGTGGTTTGGTGAGGATACTATAGCCTCATGTAATGGTATCAAAATGGATACAATCAATTACATTAAACAGTGGAATCATAACATAAACATTCAGAATCAACAAATTTTGGAAGTGTAAATATATAACTGAATAATTAAGAAGAAGAAGAAGTAGATAACAAAACAATAGAAAAATATCTCAAAATACCTTAAAGAAGTGTCTTATACATGTATACATGGCATTCTCTAAAACAAAAAGAATAAGCAGATAAAAACATGTTATACAGTAGTACAAGAAGAAAAAAAGAAAAAGAGCTCTTTAAGAATCTAGAGCCTGAGTTGGTACTCTTCTCCTTAGCTCCAACTAAGAAAAATCAATTCAATAACCTATAAAAGGGTTCTTTCACTTATCCAAACCTATATTTAGACAATTTTCTAGGGTTCTAAAGGCAGCCTGAGTAGGGTGTGAGATAAAAATATTAGTATGCCACCACCAACAGTGTCTACATGTAATCTGAGTCGTGATCATAACTAAACAGTGAGAAGCTATAATTAATTAATAAACAGAACTAAATGAATAAATAAATAACCACCTGCATAGGTTCCTTAAGGATTCCTAGTAGGTCCAACTTCTTCATCTCATTGCTATAATAGAATATTATGATAATATCACAATATATATATATATATAATTAGTGTGTTTATATATATATATATATATATTAGTTCTCTATTGCATCCACCTATATGAACCAAGTTTGTGTGGATGCCTAATGTCTATATTCTTATAATACAAGTGAAGGATGGATCGGGGAATCACTCACATACCCATGACTAGTCTAATGAGCCTATAATCTCAAGAAAAATGTAATATTCCCCACATCCTAAGAAGAGTGAGAGATGTCATGAAACAATGCCTGGGATAGTGAGTGATCCATCACATAATCAGTGTAATCATAGAATGTGGTGCCTCATCCCAACATCCATATAGTATCACTAGTGTGAGATTCCATGAACTCAACTCCTAATGTGAGGGATTTTGATTATCTTTCATGCTCAACACCCCTCTCCATCGTACACAGCCTCTATAAAGGCATATGATAAATATAACAGGCATATGGAATTGCATCCAATACATATCATTCTTATGGCCCATATATATATATATAAGAGGCATAATCATATTTACAATTTAATACAAGAGGAATTGCCTCTCATGTGTCGTTATATCCAAGTTCAAATTCATTCAAAGAAATGCAATTCAACATAATCATTTAATATGGAATAATCAAAAGGCATCTTTTCATCAACCTTTATACGTAATTACAATTAAGCCATTTCATTTTATTATGAAAATTCATTTAAATGAGGTTAGATATAAATATTTATTCATTATATAAAATTAAGAACAATTAACATAACTGACTAGTTTTGTTCATGAATGGATGACAATTCCATTACAAGAGCTCAAGTGCCAAGGGAGGGTGACTTTCTTAACAATGGAATTTCCTATATAACAAATTCCAATTCTAGGGCATCTAAACACATTCAAGATACTCATAGTTAAATCTAAAATTTAAATTACAAAATTTATTCAACTTAAAAGCTAAGAAAAACTGTTAGGAGGAAAAACAGGCACATTCACTTTTCATAAAAAGGGGAAATTTACTTAGAACACCCATAGGGTGACCATATTAGGTATTTGTGTCCTCTAAACCACTAAATGAAGATCAATAAATATTCATCTAGGTGTAATGGTTAGTTATACATGAAGGAATCAATATAGTATAGATCCATCACAAAGGTCAGTATATGGAACGATGGCATAATTACAAAACAGCCAAAACTTATAGGTAAAATTTTGTGACCACCTACCTCAAGTTTGTAGATGAGTACTTGATTTATATCAAGTTTAGATTCAAAATATATTGTAAGAGATCTTAGAAATGGTCAATTTCCCTAAAAATGAGGAAAATGAGCTAGCAAATTAATTGAGAAAAAAAATATGGCAAGATTAAGTTTGATATGAGTTGAGGAACTAGAGGATCTTAGCAAGATGAATTCATAGCTTCCAACGGATTGATAAATGGACACCAGAGGCGATAGTTACTTGGATACGTAGAATTTAGAGAATATGATCTCAAATGAGTAAAATACATCATGTTTTAGCATCTAGAGACCATGGGAGAAGATAAATAATTTTATAACTTAAGTTAAGTGAAAAAAATATTTCACCCTAAAATACCAAAGGTCATGTTTAAGGCCCAAGATTAGTCAAAATATGTTCCAATAATGCAACATTGTATATAGAAAAGGTCACCCCACATGGTATAGTGCATGTTTTGACTAACCATTCACAAACAGTAAAAGTGGGATTTGTCCCATGTCTGCAACTGGCCACATAGCCATTCACCTTGGGTTACACTATTTCATAAAAACCATACAGACCAATATGTTTTTCCAAATTCTGAGCATCAGGCTTTGAACAACCATTGGAAACTCCCATGGTCTCTATAAATTGAAAATGAGTCAAAATTAGGACCATTTAGTGAAAAAAAGAAAAACCTAATAATCCAGACCTTCATTAAAAAGATGGTTTATTACAATTTACACTTCTCACACATAATTATTTCATCGATTTATTATCACTCCAATGATATGATCTTAGTAAGGGTTTTTCTCACCTCAATTTTATTTTTATGTGATATACTCTATATTCACCACTTATTTTTTTGTTGTATATATACTACCCATGAATGTATTTGATGATTCATATCCTTAAATTTATTTAGTTTTACATATCCATTTTTTGGATCTCTCTTTTTTAGTGTTTACGTTTTCAATGCTACCAATGTTATAATGTAATTTTTTTATAATTTTACTTCTTTGATATGTTTGTTATGTTATACACTTATCTTCTTTTATGAGGTGTATGTACTTCTCCTTTGACATGTTGTATCATAAATATCTTTATTATCATGATATTATAAGTTCATTTAATGTTATTCCTTGATGGGGATTATAATTCAAATGTTTCGAGGTGGTATGAAACACTTTGGAATATTTAATTAATATTTTACTTATTAATGTTATAATTATATTTAAATAGAACTAACATTCATAAATTTTAAAAAAAATGTTGTTAATTATCCTCTTCTTTGGATATTATGTTTTGATACCATCCTCATTCTTTCTTTGGTAGATTATGACTATTTCAAAGAAATTGTTATGAAACCCATTTCTTTTCCATGGGTTGATTATGTTCTCAAGATATTGTTATGAAACTCATTTCATTTCCATGGGTTAATAAAATTTCAAATAGATTGTTATGTAACAAATTTCTTTTCCAAGGTTTAATCATGGTTCAATGAGGTTGTTATGGAACCCATTTATTTTCTATTATTTAATCATTTTTTGAAGAGATTGTTGTTGTAGCAATTTCTTTTTCATGGGTTAATCATATTTTAAATAGATTATTATAGGAACCATTTCTTTTACTTGTTTGAATCATGTTCCAAATTAATTTTTACAGAACCCATTTCTTTTACAGGGGTTAATCATGTTTCAAATAGACTGTTATTGAACCCAATTCTTTTTAATGGGTTAATCATGTTTCAAAGAGATTATTATAGAACCCATTTATTTTCCCTAGGTTAATCGAGTTATGAAAGGGATAATGGTTGTATATTTGAGTTTTAATAAAAATAATGATTTTATGAGTTATGGTACTTTAAAATTTTATTGGTGGTTATGTGATAAACCAATGAAGTGTGTTTTCATGATAAACCAATGGCGGGTGGTCCCGTGATAAATCAAAAATAAGTGGTTCCATCATATCCCTCTAATTCATTGGATATGGAATTCATCCATATGGATATTCCATTTGTACAAGTGAGATGTGTGGAATTCAACCACATTTTTATTCCATTTATAAGAATGAAATGTATAATAAAGTGCCAAGATACTTTTATGTGTTTTCTATGCCTACTAAAACTTTATAATGTTTTTAATGATCGAGATTGATATCACATGGATTTTGATTATTGATTTTGATGTCTCTTGAATTTTCCATGTTTTAATATTTTATGATCTAGGTATTTATGGGTTTTGAATTCTTTTATAATTTGATCATGCACTTTTATTATGTAATCATACCATTATGCACACTTATTCTTATTAAAGACTTTCATTTGTTAATGGTTACATTTTCCCTTACTGAGGGTTTGAGTATTCCCTTATCATGTTTCCTTTTCCATATGTTTAAAAGAATGCTGTTTAATGATTTATGTATACAAATTATTTCATAATGATGATTTTTATGACCTCTTGTGAAATAAGAAAATAAGGGTAAAATAAAAAAATGTTCTTTTAAATACTTTTGAATTTTTTATGAAGGAGTTTGTCCAAATTCTCGCAAACTCTAAACATAAAAGGTCCTCTGGTATGTAAGTGATCCAAGTTTTACATTTGATGTTCTAACATTTAGATGAAAAAATTAGGTTGTAATTATTGGAATCAAATACAAGAATATAAAGTTATGGATTTCAGTATAGGATCTAGCAGTATGGGTTTTGAGATGTTATAGTTACTAACAAAGTTCAGTTTAGATATCTTTGGAGATTAAGATTTTTTCAAATGAGTTTTTATTAAGATTTATAGATAATTTTATATAACTATATGATTAATTTTGATCATAATTTAAAAGTCCTAATACACCCCATTTAATGTTTTTAAGTAGTAAAAAATTTGAGGTCATTAATGGCGTTTTTGTATAGTTTTTTTTCAATTGAGGTATTTATAACCCATAGGATATACATGAAGTTTTTTAGGGAGTATTGTATATGAGGAATAATGGTTGATTTAACTTGTAAGAATATATCATCAGATCCTTCTAATCATTTTTTTTAACATAGTGAAGAAATGTTTCAAGAATTATAAGGATATTTATTTATAGAATAATTTAGTTGAACATTATTTATTACAATTGAAATTTTATAATGATTGTGTGAAATGAAGTTTTAATCATTTTTTGAATTATATTACCATGTTCAAAAAAAATTGGGTTATTGTCTAATATATATTTAATTACTCGATTATCCCTTTTAATGTTTTGTGGTCTTTAAAGGTCAATTTTAGTTCTTTAGGATTTATGCATTCTTCTTAAATACTCATTATTTAGAAAAAATGATGATATTTTGGGGGAAATTGAATATAGGATTAAATTATACTCATCATGTAAGTATGTTAATTTATTTTTTCATGCTATATGGCGATATAAATCCCTCAAATTTTGGAAAATGATATAGAAATTAAATTGTATCCTATTACCATAGATTTTTATGATAACAATGACATTTTCCACACATATTTGGTTTTTTGTTTTATTTTCATTGACATAATATTGACCAAGTTCTCCTTAACTCTCTATTACTCTATGGGAGTAATTTTTTCTTCCAAATCAATCTTTTAATTTCCCACCAATGTTCTCACTACATGTAATTATAGTAATGCATAACTTCTAGTGACCTTTATGTTTCCAAAATTCCCTTTTTTAATATATTTTTTTAACTCTTTTTATAATTTCTATTTCAGTAATGTAAATCTAGAAATGTTAATAATTTTATAACTGAGATGAATTATGAGGTTGAAATTCATTTTAAAGGGGGTAGGATGTAACATCCTGAGATTTTATGAAATATATTCTTTCAAATTAATTTAAATTATTTAGTAGATTGTGTTTCATGAAATACATAGTTTATCTTACATTACACTCAATACCATGTTTATCTTTCATTGTATGAAACATCTAGTCCCTTTGATTACTTGAGTTACACAAAATCACAAGTCTCAATGAACAACAATATACTATTAATATTATTTATTTAACATAATATTTATCACCTAGACAATGTAATAGTGGGAATAAATATGGTTAAATAAATTATAAAATTATAGTTTAAACATTATTATAAAATGAATTCATTAGTTAAATGTTAATTATAAATTAAAATAAATACCAATTGAATATAAAGGATGTGTTTTAGTGAAAAACTATTATTATGGTCATAATAGAATTTTTATCTTAAAAATGTAAATTTATCACTATTATAAAAATATATTAGTGAAATTTATATTATATATATAAAATAAAATATTTTTAAATACATAAAATAATTTTAATAGGAAAGAGATAATAATATTCATATTTTAAGCATAAGAAGTTATATATTTTTAAAATGGCAGTTTTAGGGCCTTTTATTGAAGGAATTGTTTTTAAACTAAATTTTGACACTTTTAAAAAACTTATTTGGAAAAATAAATTTTTTTTTTGAAATATTAATATCAAAATTTACCTTGTTTACATTTTTTGGTTTTTTGGGAAAACTTTCATATTTTGATGAATAGTGAATGATACTAAATTTTAAATGAAAACTAATTTTTGGTATAAATTATTTATAGTGTCAAATTATATTTTTAATTGGTTTTAAATTAAAATTAGATCAATTTTATATTATTTAAACCAATTTATGTCATTTGAATAAATTTCATATTGAAATCATATATATAAAATTTTGAACTTTTAAACTTTTTTCAAAAAAAACAAATGTCTTATCTCGTCTATGAGATTAATTTTAAATTAATTTTTTCCACTTAAGTGACGGGAATTTTTCAAAATGGATTCTATAATTTGAATAAGAGTAATATATAATTTATGTTATGTAAAAATTAGTTTTTTACTTAAAATATCAGTTAATGTAATTAAAATTAATTAGAGTGATTAAGATAAAAAAGAGTTTACTTAATGATTAAACTTTGAATATAAAGTGTAAAAATGGCCCCAAACATGTCCATAAATACTTTATGGACATGTTTAGACCTTTTTACCTATAATTTTATATAATATTTCACCTTGGGCCCTTTTGAGACTTATCAAATGTAGGGAGCACTCAAACCCTTTAAAGAATACCAATTGTGTCATTTACCAAACTTAGAAAAGGACTCTTATCCTCCTCCTCAAATCACACCTCTCAAGACCTTTTTATCAAACAAAAACTACCCAAATAATCTCCCAACATCCCTATTCTCTTAATATATTCCTCAACATGGGTAGAAATCAAACCAAGTAATCCATTTGGTTCAAACCAAATGAAGTTTCCCAAAAAAAGATAAAACATTTTTCAACAAACACTTTGGTTTTATTCATTTATCCACCCTATTTAATTACTCTTGTTATGTTATTATATAATAACCATAGCATAATAAATATAAAAATATATTGTTATGTTAAATTTTCAACCTATACTAACACACACTTCCATCAAATGGGTATGAAATCATCACTTGTGTCTACAACAAACTACTGCCTCACGAAATGATGTCGTTCATTTTTCCTCTACCACCTCTTATGGTTGGAAATTATTATGTAAATATTCTTTTTATATGACATATATGTTATTTATAATTTCTTCATACTTCAGGAATTATTATATGACACAAACCTTCATGATTCCATTCTGTGATAATATGATAACATCAATTGTAGACGTGTGGACTATCTCCTCCTCAAAATGTTGTGTTATGTTAACTATTCACATTGAATTTATAAATTATAGGCTTAATAAAAATATATGATATAAATGACATATTTATGATACTCATGACATAATTATCAGTCTGTAAATATAATATATAATTTTATTCTTTCCATTTCACACACTAAAAAGTGATAACATAGTTCGTGGTCGTGTGGAATACCACCTCCTCTAAGAAATGTGATTCTTACTTTTTCATCACCACATTTCAATAATGATATATATTTTGACGCCCCTAAATTATAGATTAATAAAATTGTATTCTATATCATGTATGACATGAAAAACCAAGCGTGAAAGCTAATATAATAACATGAGTCATTCTAATATATTTACTATTTTAAATAAATTAAATCTATGATATATCTTTTAATTAAAATGATACTGATTTATCTTTTGTCGAACACAACAATGAGTTTCTTCGATAGCTTACATTATACGGAAGACTGAGTTTGACCAAACAAAAATATATTATTAGAATATTAATATTTAATATAATAAGACTTAACATAGATATTAAATTAGTGGTGATAAATAATATTAAACAATTTATTAAAATATTTTGTTTATAAAAATATAATATTTATTCAAATGTTATCAAATGATTAGAAATGATTATAAAAACGAATTAAATATAAAGAAAATTTTTTTATAGTCACAAAAGTGTTTTATCTAAATTAATTACAATTAGTGAATGATATTAATGAAATATATATCATATATATTCATTAAAATGTTTTTTAAATTCATCCAATATATTTTATAGGAATAATATAAGAACAACCCAAATTTTACGCATAAATATCTATATTTTATGAAAGGTGGTTTTACCACATTTTAATGGTGAACATATTATAAATCCAATTATTGAGACTTTAAAATATTTTATATATAATAATAAACTACATTTTTTTAATCATAACAAAAAAATTATCTTAGGGTGATGTTTTTTATATTTTTCTAAGAAGTTTTCATTTTTTTGATGAATAGTGAAAAATACTAAATTTTAATTCAAAACTACTTTTTGTATACTTTATTTATAATTTTAAATTATATTTTTTATTTTATTTAATGTTTATTTAAATTTATTTTATATCAATTAATATAATTTAGGTCATTGGAATCAATTTTTCTTTGAAATTAAACATCTAAATCTTTTGAACATTTTTACTTTAAAACCCCACTTTGTCATCTCATCCATGGGATAAAATTTAAATTAATTTCTTCCTAGTATGTTTCTTTTAAAATTTGAAAAAATGGATTAAATATTTGGAATATTAATAATTTCTAATTTCTAATAATTTTAACTTATTTTTTTCAAAAAAATATTAGTAAAAATTGAGAAAATTAATTACAACGATTTAGAGGAAATTTTGTTTAACAAGGGATAAAAATATAAACATAATAGAAAAAATGACCTATAAACATCTATAAAATTAATTTTATGTAAATATTTAAAACTTATATTCCATTTTATATAATAGGTATATTATTGGATCCACCTTTCATTATAAAACGTGGGTGGAATTCCTTTTCAAGAATTCACAAGAATGTCACTCCTCCTCCACTTTAAAATGTCACTCACCCATCCATTTATTCACACCTATCAATACCTTTTTTCTCACAAAAACTCTGATAAAATAAAATCCCCACATCCCTACCTATATACTAGAAGCCTCTCCTTTGGAGGAAATCTATCCATGGGTTTATTTTGGTATAAACCAAATTGAGTTACCCAAATAAGAGGTCTTGTTCTTCAACGATCACTTTAGTTTTATTTATTTCTAAAATACTTAAATTATCTTTATTAAATGATTATATAATAACTCTATTATCATAAATATGATATAATTTTTTATTTTAAGGTTTCAACCTTAACCTACACACACTTTCATCAATAGGTTAATGAACTTATCATTTCTGTATGGTGAACTATAGCCTCGTGAAACGATGCCATACATTTTTTTTCCATTACCACCTCTCATGGTTTAGAATTATTATAGAAAAGTTATTTATATATGATATATATGATATTTATTAGGACCTTATTATTATTTAATATATATATATATAACAACCCTTCATGTTTTTTATTTTTTTGGAATACGATAATATCGTTTGTGGAAGTGTAAACTATCACCTCCTCAAAGCGATGTGATAAGTTCATACAATATATGTAATATCTTATGGAATGATTTTAAGAAACATATGTTACATATGAGACATAAATATTATATAGTAATTTTAATATAAATATATATTATTTACTTTTTAATCTTTTAATAAGATAAATAAATGGAAGTAGCATTCATGCATACACACGACCTACCGACTCCATGAACGGTGCATTTCATATCTTATCTCAAAAATTTATGGATTATTCTAAATAAATATATACTGAATATATATTATATTCATATCATGGTTTAAATCCTTGATATTATTGAATAATGATCTATATAATAATAACAAAAATAACAAGTCAACACATACTCGAAAAACTAGACAATTAACACCTAAAATAGTGAAAATGATAAAATATTATTAACAAACTAGTGATAAAATATTATAAGTAGATAATATATGATATTATAAAAATTATTATGATTATATTATAAGTTATTAAAATGTTTTAAATGATTTTACAGGAGGATAATTTATTTTCATCTAAAATTAAACACAAGGTAAGGGATTTTTGTCTCACTTTTCATTCCATGAGACATACACCATTTTCACCACTTACTTATTTTATGTTGTGTTTATACTTACCATTTTGATATATTATATCATGAATTATTTTATATTCAATGTATTTTGAGTTTAAATTTTATTTATTTCTTCTAAGGGTATTTTAATATAAAATTACTAAGTGGTAAAGAAATTTAATGACTCAATTCCTTTTTCATTGGCTAATATTACTTCCTCATTGTTGTTAATATTATATGATTATATGTAAAATTAAATTTAATATATATTAATATATTTACAATTATTATATATTTATTTACATTTTATACACATAATCTATTCATTTATTTATTCTCACATCAACGTTGTGGTATTTTCAAGGGTTTATTTCCTAATCTCATTTTGTTCAATATTATTTACACTTGAATTTACATAAATGGAAATTATTTGTTCGTTGTTTAGTAAATTATTTCATGTTTTTCTACACTGGTTATTCATGACCTTTTTCAAGTAATAGTGCCATTTTTTCACTCCTTGGTACTTAAAATGTTTTTGAAAATGTTTTTAAGAAAACCTAGCTTCATTTTCCCCTTTAGTCAAAGAACTAATTTTCTTCTAAAAACAATGTTCCTTTAAAATGTTTTCAAAAAAAATTGGCCTCTTAAAAATTATTTACTAAAGACATTTTTACCCCTTTTCTTTTAAATTTTCTTTCAGAAGAATCTTCTTGTCTCTTTTTGTGAAATGAATTTTTATAACCTTTTACCATGAAAAATTAAGGTTATTTTTACCATGTATAACATATACCGATTTAAACTCTATAATTTCTTCAAATAGAATTTTCTAGTTTAAAAGGTTAATTTTTAAAGAAAATATTTTTAAAATTCATTTTCAAATATAAGGATTTTCAAAAAATAAAAAATTGAATATATATTTTCCTATTGAATGTTTTCAAAAGAATTTTTTTTATTTATATTAATCAATGAAAACAATGATTAATTTTTACTCCACTTAGGATATGTTTTATTGATACCATCCTTATTCATCCACTAAATGGTTTATGATTTTTTTCTCCAAGGATAGTATTGACATTCACTTCCTTTATTCCTTTCTTATTCCCCTTGAAATATTCAATTTTTAGTGATCATTGAACATTGACTTTCCCCTAATTATCCTTATCATTTATCATGGATGTGATATTTTCATAAATTGTATATCATTTTTATATATAGTGTTTAATTTTAAAGTTATTTGAATATATGGGTAAATTTTTATAAATTTTTATTCTTTATTCAGTATAGATATTTAATAAGGAATATTTTTTATTAGTTAAATTTATTTCTTGATATATGATGAATACTTTAGACAGGAAGGACGGGTCTGTCCTAAACATTGTATAGCCCCTTAATTCATTCACAACTCCTCATGAGACAAATAAGTTATGAAAATTAAATAGGTTTTTGCCTTTATTTTTAAATTTTCTTATGAAATGTCTTGATAATAAAGGTTTTCATGTGCCTCACACATTACATCCAATAATTAGGTATTTCCTTCATAAATATTCAGTATCTATTATCCATGATATTTTCACTATAAAAAATTATATGGACGCATTTCATTCTTATTTTATTGATTAAATGGAAAGTATTTTCACTTTCTAAACAATCCATAATGATTTTTCATTATATAGTTATTTAAATGGAATGTGTTTTCAGTTATTTACATTTCTATATTGTTTATGAACTTCCATCTCTATTTATTGATTTTATGGCATGGGTGTTCAGTTATTTTCCTTGCTATAATTAATATTCTCATTGATTTATTGTTTCTGCTATACTTACCCATTAATGATCATTTTATATCACCTTTATTTTATTTCCTTTCCCTAGGATTCTCTAAAGTGTACTAAGAAATATATAAAAGGACATGTTAAATGTAATAAAGTTATCCTCAAGAAACATTATGTTGTAATTAGTGTAGTCATTTGAAAAAAAATCATGTATGTATCTAATTTACCAAGACTATTAAAATTTTTGTCCCTTTCAGATGAAATTTACTTGTATATTATGCTAATGTAATGGAATTGGACACCAGATCTAGGCATACTGGGGTCAGGTCGCTACCGATGGTATCAGAGTAAGTTTAGTATCAACATTGGAAACTAGATTTAGAAAACATATTTTAGGAATCATAACCCAAATATATAATTTGAGGATAAGTATTTAATAGAACCCTAGAATTTTGAAAAGGGAGAGATTATTTAGGTCTTCCTAACAATATATCTTTGTCTGGATACTACAAGTGAATGTGGTTCTATCACAGATGTACCTAGGGGTAGTAACTCTAAAAAGGTGTGTCATGAATGACTCAAGCGTAACCTGATATACAATAAAATTCCTTATTGTGCACCTAGTTTGACACTCCCATGGGATACTCTTAGTATAATTAAAATTCTATTTATAAACCATTATTAAGGATTTGAATATATAATTACAATGAATGACCTCGGTTAACCTTAGGTGTCTTATATTTAAAATAATGTTTCAAGATTTAGACATCCAAATAATTATTATATGGTTTTTCAAATATGATAATTGATTCTCACAACATGGTATTCAGTTTTAGGAAATTCTCACTTCTAAAGATTAAACCATAGACCAAGGAAATACCAGTGTCAATGTAAATTGATGAAGTATTTATGTATCATAGTTGTATTGAAAATCATAGTTAAAATGCTATTTATTGACTAAATTTCAAGGATGTACATTATATTTATTTTTTGGAAATTATATTAATATGGTTTTAGAAAATGAAAACCAATATTTAGTATGAAAACCAATCAAATCCAACAATGTTGTGGGTCTTGAATCCATGACCGAAGGACGATAAGGTTTTCGCACCTACCATTGGCCTATGTGATGTCCTAGTTGATTTTTCATTGTTTTATTTAAAAAAATTATGAATAAATATTAATTGTGAACCATTAGTATTATTTTTTGTGTTTAGATATTAAATAATTATCCATATTAGTTTTAGAAAATATTTAGATACAAATGTAATTACTTTTTTTATTGACATTATGATCCATAAATAGTAAGTTTTAGAGCTTCATGCATCAATGTTCAATATTTTCATATCCATTTCATGAAGTAATGGATAAGTTATAAATTGATAAAATCACAAAAAAAGGATAAAAATATTTTTATAAAATATATATATATAAAGTATGTATATTTCCTTATATTCTAAGGTAGTAAAATAATTACCCAACATTAGAAAAATGATCAAAAAATGTGTGGTCCTAATAGTTTAATTTTTCTTGAACTGATGTCCATTTAAATCATTATATATTTATGTCTTTTAGGTCTAAAAATTTTCACTCATAATTCATTTGTTTTTATTTTATTACCTAGATTTCTCCCTAAAAATATTTATACTTTTCCTCTTTGTATGTATATCAACATTTCACTAATGTTCTCCTACTTAGAGACCACTTTAAATGTTAATCCATCTGACATTTTTAATTACAATTCTCTATTTTGAAGAGTATTTTTTATGAACCCTTATGATGATGTGGGATTTCAAAGAAGGAAATATCTAAAAATCTATCACCAATATCATGTTTAAATTGTGAGGATGAGATTTATTTAAACTGGGAAAAATATCTCACCCCAAAATTCTGAAGTAAAAAACACTATATTCAATAGCATGTATGAAACGCAACACCAAGCGCGTAAGGGAATATAATATCATGATACTTTATAATTTATTTAAATATTAAAATAAACTAAATCATTTATATATATTTCAATGTATGTGATACTAAGTAATATTTTTTCAAATGAAATAATGAGTTTCTTTGATAGTTTACGTCACACGCAAGACCGGGTTTTACTAAACAGAAACACATTAATAAAATCCTATTTTTTAACATAATATGACTTCAACTATAATTTAAATATGGTTTTATGAATAATATTAACTAACTTATGAAAATATAAGGTTTATAAAAATATAATTTCAATTCATAGGTTACTAATTAATTAGAAATGAATAAAAAACCTAATTGAATATAAATGAAGTATTTTTATGCCCACAAAGGTGTTTTATCCTAATTAATTATCATTAGTGAATTATATTAATGAAGTGTTAAAATTATATATTCATGAAATTATTTTTGATATTCATCCAATATAATTTATAGGCATAAGATAAGAATAAGAAAAATTTTATGCATAAAAACTTATATTTTTATAAATGTAGTTTACAACGTTTAATGGAGAACCAATTTAAAATATAATTTCTGGAACTTGTATTAATATTATTTGTTAAAATAAACTTATATTTTTAAATGAAAAATAAACATTATCTTAGGGTGAATTTGTGGTATTTTTTTTATAAGTTTCATTTTTTGATGAATAGTGAAAAATACTAAATTTTAATTCAAAAAATTTTTTCATCTAATTTATTTATAAGGAAAATTTATATATTTTATTGGTTTTAAAAATTGATTTGAAAAATTTTATATCAATTTATACAATTTATTTAATTGGAATCAATTTTACTTTTAAATTGGATGTAAAAACATCTCAAACGTTTGAACATTTTTACTTTAAAAAATCATTGTGTTATCCCATCCTCAAGATTAGATTCAAATTGATTTCTCAACTTATGTGATTAGAATTTGGAAAAATAGATTTAATATTTGGAATCATAATATTCCATCATTTATAATAAGTTCAACTTATTTTTTTGCAAAAAAAAATAATGAAAGTTATTATAATTAATTTCATCGATTAAGAGAAAAATTAGCTCCATAAGGGATTAAATCATAAAATTAAGATACAAAATTACCTATAAACATTTGAAAAATAAACTTTTATTTCCATATTTATACCATATTAACCATTTTATATAATTTTTACCATTATGGGATCCACCATTCATAGGAAAAACAAGGGTATAATTCCTGTTTCAAAAATTTCCAAGAATACCACTCCCCCACAACTATAAAAATGAACTCACTCCTCCCACTTATTCACACCTCTAAATTCCTTTTTATCACAAAAAATTCTGATAAAATAATATCCAAAAATCACTACCCTCATCCAAGATTCCTCACCTTGGGCATAAATCCAACCATGGAAGTCTTTTGGTATATACCAAAAGGGGTTACCCAAATAAGAGGCAACGTTCTTCAATGATCACTTTTGTTTTACTTCTTTATACACTCCTTAAATTACCTTATTTCATGATTTTAAACTAGAATAATTATACTAAATATTCTTATATGTTTTCATGTTATGTTTTTTACCTACACATACACATACTTTTATCATATTCATAATTAACTTACCGTTTTTGTAAGGTGAACTATCGCCTCATGAAATGTTGTCGTTCGTTTTTCCTTTACCAAATATCATGGTAGAGAATTATGATGGACTCATTATATATATATAAAATATATTATATTTATAATTTAATTGTTTTTATATCATATTTATAAATAACATACCTTCGTTATTTCTATTTTTTTAGAATACAATATCATTATTTATGGAAGTGTGGAATACCGCCTCTTCAAAGAAATGTGATTCATTCACGCTATATACCGAATTTATTAATGAATTATTTTAACAAAAAAATATGTGTAATATAAGAAATAAATTGGACATTGTGATTTTAATATACATATGAATAATTTAATTTTTATTCTTCTAATATCATAAAGAAATGGGAGTAATGTTCATGCGTACATACGACAAATCATCTACATCAATGGTTAATTTCATTTCTTATCACCAAAAATTATAGATTATTCTAAATATTAATATAATGAATAAATGTGATATTAAAATCATGTTTTACATCCTTTATATTATGAAATTATTATCTTTTTAAGAATATCAAAAATAACAATTCAAAACATACTCAAAAAAACTCTCCAATTAACACCAAATATAGTGAAAAGATTAAATATTGTTAACAAATGGGAAATAAGATATTATAAGAAGATAAAATATGATATTATAAATATATTTATTGTTTTTTTATAATTTATTAACATTTTTAAAACCATTATAACATATTCTAAAGGATGTTCACCCAAAATTAAACACAAGGTTAGGGATTCTTATCTCAGTTTTCTTTCCGTAAGGCACACACCATTTTTTCCATTTACTTATTTTGTGTGGTGTGTCTACTAACCATTTTGATATATTATATCATTAATTATTTTATTATCATGGTATTTGAACTTTCAATTTTAATTATTTATTTTAATGGGATTTGAACATAAATTTATCAAGTGATAAAGAAATCTTATACCTTAATTCCTTTTTCATTTGGTTATATTATTTCCTAATCATTAATATTCTATGATTAGGTGTATATTTAATTTGAATATATATTTCTATATTTACACTTATGATATTTTATTTACTGTTGATACACATAATATATTCTTTGATTGATTCTCACATCAATTTTATGGTCTTTCCAAGGGTTTATTTCAAAATATCATTTTTTTAATGATCTTTTACACTTAAATTTACATAAAATAAAATTATTGGTCATTGTTTAATGAATCACTTAATTGTAATATCTTATAGTAATTAATTATTTTTTCAAGTAATAATAACTTTTTTACTATTTGGTAATTAAAATTTTTTTGAATATTTTTTTAATAAAATCCAGCTTTATTTCTCTCTTTAGTCAAAGAACCTCCTTTCATCTGAAATCCCTTTTTTATTAAAATGATTTCAAAATTGTTTTCAACTTTTTAAAAATGACTTATTGAATAATTTTTACCCCTTTTTTCTTTAACAAATGTTTTCAAAATAATATTCATATCTCTTTCTAGACAAGACATTTTTATAATCTTTTTACCATATAGAAGAAATATTCTCTTTACCTTGTACGGCGTGTATGGATTTACACATCATAATTTCTTAGAAACTTACTTTGTAAGTTTAAAATGTTAATTTTTCAAGAAAATGTTTTGAAAATTGATTTTTAATAAAATAAATTGAAAATGTTTTTCAAAATAAAATGGTTATTTTCTTCAAGAACATTTTTAAAAGATATTTTTATAGTATTCTATTCATCAATTACAAAAACCCTTTATTTTTACTCCACTTAGGATCTATTGTATTGATACCATTCTTTTTATTTCATTAGATGGTTTATAATTAATTTGGCTAAGGATATTATTGACATTAACTTCCTTGATTCCTTTGTTATTCCCCTTGAGATATACAATTTCTAGTGATCATTTAACATTGAATTTCCCCTAATTATCCATATCATTTTTTATGGATATGATATTTTCCTAAACTATGTATAATTTTTACATGTGGTATTTACTTTGATAGTTATTTTATTTTATGGGAAAATATTGATAAATCAGTGTTCTTTATTATATACGGATATTTGATAATACATATTGATTATTAATTAAATTGATTACTAAATATATAAGTAATGCTTTGGACATGAAGTGATGGGTGGGTCATAAGATTTATATATACCCAAGATGCATCGATTTTTTATCATGATAGAAATAAGTTTTATAAATTAAATGTGTTTCTACCTTCATTTTTAAATTGTCTTGTGATAGGACATGATGGTATAGGTTTTCATGTTCCCCATACATCATATCTAATAATTTATCATTTCATTTATCAATATTAATTATTTATTATCCATGAGATTTTAACTATAGAAAAGTCTATGGATGAATTTAGTTCTCAAATTGTTGATTAAATGGAATGTGTTTTCATTTTCTTACATTTTTAAGTTGATTATGCCTTATACAGTTATTTAAATGGAATGTATTTTCCTTTATTTACCTTGTCGTATTGTTTATACACTTACATATAAGTTTATTTATTACATTCCATGTATTTTTAGTTATTTACCTATATATAATGATTATTCTCATTTATTAGTTATGTATTTTAATATACTTAACCCTTATTTGGCATTTCTGGTCACCCTTATTTTATTTTCTTTCCCCAGGATTCCCTGAGGTATAATAACAAATATTTGAAAGGATGTGATAGATGGAATAAAGTTATACTTAAAAAAATTCAATTAATGTATTAATTTTTAAAATAATATTGTTTTGTTTATCTAGTTTACCAAGACTACTAAACTATTTGGTCCTTTGGGATGCAATTTACTTGTATATTATGCCCATGTAATGGTAGGAGACATCAACTCTGGGATTACTAGGGTCATTTCACTATATATATAAGTATATATAATTAAATAATATGGTATTTATGATATAATGGTCATTATGAAAATATGAATGATTATTACCTTCTTTCCATAATGATTATTGAAAAATGAGAATGTTTCTCATGCGTGCGTACGGCTTGTCGTCTCCATAGTCATAACATTGGTTCATTTTTCATAACCACGATTCATTTATGATATTAAAATTATAATTTATGTAAAAATGTGATAATTATTTCATAGTAATTATTCTCATGATATTTAAATAATTCCCTCATTGATCATAATCGATCAATCAAAGTCGATTTTCACATACAACCTGAATACGGTCAAAACATCTGACTTATAAATTATTGATTAGATAATTGTATATAAATTATTTAAAGTTAAATAAAAATATTAATAAACATTTATAAGATTATAATTAGATTAAATAATTGATATAAGTTAATTATTTAGGAACATATAGGATAATCATGACAAATTGAACTCATGGTAAGGGGTTTCGTCTCAATTAACATTCTATCGAGACTTATTTATAATTATGAACAAAGTTACTTTTATATGGTATATATACTACCCTATTAATTTTAATATCATATATTTCATTTATTTCATGATATTAAATGTTTCAATTGATTTTATTCTTTCACATATCTCGTTATTCAAGAGATACTCAAGTAGTAAGGTATTTATTAATTCAATTTCCATTCATTGGGTTAAAACTCTATATCATTTGTTATGTTATTACAAGAATATATGTGAAATTACATATGATTATATTATTATGAATTTAAAATTTTATTGTGTGTATTTAAATTTCTCATAAAAAATAATTTAATTTATTTATTCTCACTCCAATGATATGATATTTGTAAAGGTTTTTCCCATCTAACTTTTACTTTTATGAGATATTTTAAATATTCACCACTTATTTTTGTTATGTAATGTTTATACTACCCATGAATATATTTGATTATTATTATATTTAAATTTATGGGGTTTTATATATCCATTTTAGGATCCCTCTTTCATAGTGTTTACGATTTAAAAGTTGCCATAGTGGTAATGGACTTTTTCCCAATTTTCCATCTTTAAGACATTTTTTATGTAATACACCTTTATTATTTTATGAGGTGTATATTATTATCCTTTTAAATGATGTATAATTAATTTCCTTATTCTCATTATATTATATGTGAATTTAATGTTATTCTTTCAGGGGTATTATAATTAAAAAGTTTTCAGATAGTATAAGACACTTTGGAATTTTTAAAGATTATTTTCCACATCAATGTTTTAATGGTTTTTTATGGAGATTTACATTTATAAATGTGAATAAAACTTTTTTTATTTACCTTTCACTAGGGATATCTTTTATTGATACCATACTCATTATTTTTCTAGATGGATTATAATTTTTTTCAAAAATACTATTACGAAACTCGTTTCATTTCCACTGGTTGATTATGTCTTAAAGAAATTATTATGAAACCCATTTCTTTTCCATAGGTTAATAAAATTTCAAAAATATTGTTCTGAAACCCAATTATTTTCCATGGTTTAATCATGTTTCAAAGAACTTATTATGGACCTTATTTATTTTACATAGGTTAATCATGTTTCAAATAGATTGTTATTGTGCCCATTTCATTTCCACAAGTTAATCATGTTCTAAAAAGATTATTATTGAACCCATTATTTTTCCATGGCTTAATCATCTTTCAAATATCTTTTATTGGACCTATTTATTTTCCATTGGTTAATCATGTTTTAAAGAGATTTTTTAACCCGTTTATTTTCTATGGGTTAATCATGTTTCAAAGAGATTTTTATAGAACACATTTCTTTTCTATAGGTTAATCAAGTTATGAAAGGGATAATGGTTTTTATAATGATTTTTGATGAAACGAACTATTTTATGTGTTATCATACTTAGACATTTGATGGGTAGTTATGTGATAAACCAATGGCAGGTGGTTCCATAATAAACCAGTGACAGGTAGTTCGGTGATAAACCAGTGACGAATGGGTATATGATAGCCCTCTAATGTGTTTGGTATGGAAGTTACATGTATGGATATTCCATTTGTAAGAGTGACATATATAGAATTCAACTACATGGTTATTCCATTTATAAGAATGAAAAGTATAATAACATTTCAAGATACCTTTATATTTTTTTCTATGCCTTCTATGAGTTTAAAATTTTTTTAATGACTGGGAATGATATCACATGGATTTTGATTATTGATTTTGATATATATTTATTTTTCCTTGATTTCATATTTGATGATCCAGGTATTTATGCGTGTGAGTTACATTATAATTCTCTCATGCACATTAATTATTTCACCACACCCTTATAAACTCTTATGCTTATTGATGCCATTCATATTTTAATTATTACGTTTTACTATTCTGATCATTTGATCTCTCCCTACTTATGTTTTATTTTACCAAGGTTTTAAATGATGATGTTGAATGATTTATGTCTATGAATTATTTCATAAGGATAATGTTGATGACATATTAATAAATAAGAAAATCTGAGCTAAATAGTAAAAATTTTCGTTGGATGACTTATTAATTGTTTAGGTAACAGTTTGTCCTAATTCTATAAAGCTCTAAACCTAAACGGTCCCTCAGTATATTAGTGATAAAAGTCTTCTTTTTTATTTTATAAAGTTTAGATGAAAAATATAGGTCATAATTATTGGCATCAAATTGGAAATTTAATATAATGTCCCAGAAATTCTGTATAATTTTTTTTAAATTACATGGAATTATTTCGAGGCCACAAAATATGATGGTGCATGATTCTGAGGCCTGGAGTGCCCAGAATGATCCGTCAAAGTTTGGTTGAGTTTTAATTAGCACGTGTAAGCAGTTTTCCTAAAAAAAGTAGAATATATCTTAAACAATAACTTAGATTAGAAATCTGGGGGAACTATTACGTTCAGGATAGCCGGTTTACACTAGGAATGACTAAAGTTTATTTGGTGCGGGCCCCCTTTGAGAAAAAAAATTGGAATAACTATAAATAAAATAATTAAATAATTTTTTTATTTTTAAAATGCTTATAACTCACAAATGGTAGCTCGAATTAAAAATCTGAGACCACCGTTGTAATCCTGGGGGAATTCTTTATTTAAGTAGATACTAACTTTGGTTAGCGCAGGCCACCAGTGAAAGTTAGTTTTTGGCCGTAAATAAAATAATTAAGTGAAAATTATTTTATTGTAAAATCCATAACTTTTAAATGTAAACTAAGATTTGAAATCTAAGAGTACCTTTGGGTTATTTGGGGAGTGTTTCACTTACTCATAGCCTAACCTTGACCGGCGCGGGTCAAGGGTGACTGTTGTAATTTTTCAAAAAAACAATTTTCGGGTGTGTTCAGTAAACTACGTTATATAACTTTTGAACCGGTGATCGGAATTGAAATCTGAGGGAACTGTTGAACTTTCAGCATTTATATTATCTTAAGGGAACCTTCATCTTGATCGTAGTAGGTTGAGGGTGAATATAGCATCCCACCTTTTTATGACATAAACTTTCATTACATTTTACAAAACCGAGGATATTTAAGGTTTAGTGTCTTGTAAACCAGTAACTTAAAACATAAAAACATAAAACATTATTCTTAAACACTTGAAAGGCTTCTCCTCATGTTCATCCTAGGTTCATTACAGCATCTCATAACCTGGGGACATACATCAAAAGAAAGGGTGAGCAGAAGGCCCAGTAAGGGAAACCAGATAAACATTTAACATGTGAACTTGAGATACATCAACTATGTCATGAAAAAGAACTTTAAGGAATGAGAAAGAAATCATGAGGCATATCATAATAAAAATAGCATTTTTCATAACTTGAATATGTAGCTGCAACATTTAATATAGAGAATCATGAACATATCACCAAGGTCCATCCCCAAGGTGTCATTTGAAAATTACCAAGGTTATTCACCAAGATATCGTGAAAATTGTAATCTCTAGTGGTTACATCATTACCCAATGCATTGGAGCGCTATCAGGACGCACCCTTAAATTTTCCTTTATTATCATGTGATACACATATATCATCATCAAACATTTCACAAAGAACCCATATAGCACAAAATAAATGGGTTTCATTTCATAATCATAACGTTTTAAAAACTGCTTTAAAGACATGATCTTAATGTCACTTTAAACCCACGGAAAGGGAAAGCGGGTCTCATGTATGTAAATCCCAGAATTTAAAATAGAACATTTTGATATATATGTGAATACACCTGTAGAAATAGGAGCTTTTAGTATTCACTTAATAACATAAAATAATTTTGAGATAGAGAGGGAGGCATTTTGAGACGAAAATTATGCAGCATAACGACTATGATACATGGTTTTAGAAAACATTGAAAAGAGATGGTACATGGGTCAAACATTAATAAATGACCCAAAAACAGTATAGGGACAGAATATAAGGGATTTAAGAACATTTTAATGAAATTTGAAAATAAAACATATGAAATGAAGAACATGAAAGGAAGACAAAATAAGATTTCTCTTATGAAAATTCTGCAGCCTAACGGCGTCACATAAACTTCAACCAAAAATGAATTGATGAGATCAAATAGGGTCTCTCATCATATGAACATAAAAGATCTGTATGATAGATATAGAGATCATACCCCAACATAATATAAAGGAACTTGCAATACTAGACATGGAATTATAAATTTGAAAAATGAGAAAGGTGAACGAATCCCTTAAAAATTCAGCAGCCCAACGGCGCCACTTAAACTTCAACAAAAATGAATTGAGGAGGTCAAAAAAGGTCTCTCATAATATGAACATAAATTATCAGTATGATATATATATAGAGACCATACCCCAACATAATGTAACTTCAAATACTTGACAAGAAAATAGAACTTGAAAATGAGAAGGGTGAAAGAATCCCTTAAAAATTCGGCAGCCTAACGGCATCACTTAAACTTCAACAAAAATGAATTGATGAGATCAAAAAGGGTCACTCATAATATGAACATAAATGGTCAGTATGATAGATATAGATATCATACCCCAACATAACAAAAAGTAACATTAAAGAATTGACATGAAAGTAGAACTTCAAATTGAGAAGGGTGAAGAACCACTTAAAAATTCGGCAGCCTAACGGCGCCACTTAAAACTTCAAAATACTGAATTGAAGAGATCAAATGGGTTCCCTCATCATATTATCATAAAATATCAGTATGATAAATTTAGAGATCATACCCCAACATAATAAAAAGTAACTTGAAATACTTTACATGAAAATATATCTTGAAAAATGAGAAGGGAGAAAGAATCCGTTACAAAAATTTCGGCAGCCTAACGGCGCCACTTAAACATTCATAAAATGAAATTATGAGAGTAAGAGGGGGTATCTCATCATATGAACATAAAAAGGACAGTATAATTAATATAAAAGAACACCCTCCAACATAAGAACATGGAGCATAAAACAAATTACATAAAAGAGATTTCTTGAAAAGAAAGAGAGAGATCGGATCCCTTACCTTAAAACGTAACTATTAAAACTCAACGGTTGGGACCTTGAGGGATTGGGTCACCTTGGGAGGACTCCTTGGGAGGTAATGAGACCAGAACTTCGTTGGGGGAGAGTGGGGATTCGAATGGATGAGAGGATGGCTTGGTATTTATAGGGAAAGTGAGGGGACAAGGCATTAATGGCCAAGGGACGCCTCATTAGTGGTTTTGGAAAAACCATGGGCTTGCCCATGGTATTGGCCACTTGGGAAACCTCATACCTTATCTTACTATTCATAAGTCGACCATATTGATTACATACTTAATGCATTATTTAATGATGTCATTAAACACTCGTAACTTAAAAACTGTATTTTCACTATTCATCGAAAATTCATCTTTCTCAGAACAATCCCAAAATTTTACCTTAACCAAATATCAATGCTCTGATTTCAAAAATGAAATCCATTTTATAAAAATAATTTTCTAAATATTTTTAATTAAATTTTTTATTTAAAAAACACTATTCACCGAAAATTCATTTTTTTCTAAAAAATCCCCAAAAATTACCTTAACATAATATCGATGTTCTGAGTTCAAAAATGAAGTCCATTTTATAAAAATAATTTTCTAATTATTTTTAATTATTTTTTTTTATTAAAAAATACTATTCACCTGAAAAAACTAATACTTGAATACTAATTTATGAAAACGTTATTTAACCATTTTATTGAATCACATTACTTAATCAAAGTGCCTAGATTATTTTAATACCTTATTTAAGTGAGATTACTAATCCATTTGGACACATTACTAATCCTAATCCTAAATCACTATTCATAATTTACTATTCATCAAAAAATCAAGTTGATCTTATTAGACTCTAAATTTCGTACTGAACATAATTGTAGAAGACCATTTTTTGAAAATCATTACACATTTTTAATTATTTAAGGTTTTCATAAACATTTTTAAAATATCCATTTTCTAAAATTCATCAAAAATATGCATACTATATTTATTCGGACATTTGAAAAGTCATAAACATCATCATAAGAAGAAATAACAACTTTTATTTAAAACAAAGGATTACACAAGGCAGTTAAGGTCTCCTAACATAGCCCCGAATCACACCAGCATAGGACCTAAGTGTAAGGTGTGCTAAGGTGAGAGAATCTGAGGGAGGCTCGGCCAACATCACACGAGTAGTAATTTCTATCAGTTTGAACTTCTCACAAAGGCGATTCCGTTCTAGCTTCACACGATGAAGTTCGGCATGGGTTTGGTCCAGAGCAAAGCCCATTGGTGCTACCTCCTTCCCAAGTTATGTAAGATGGGCTTCGATCCGTCCAAGACTACTGGGTGAGGCCATCGAATCTTATTTCTGTAATAATTAACCAAGATTACTTGTATTTAGAGACAATAATCAAAACATTTAGCTTCCAGCGGTCATATTGACCAATGGTCATATAATAGTCAAAACCCAATTGTCTCATTTTAATTATACGCATGTTATCAAATGAAACATTTTTGTTGAGTATAAAAATAAAATAAAATAACACATAAATTAGGAAACAAGATTTATTCAAAATTTCGGGTCGTTACAATCTTCCCCCCTTAAGAAATTGCGTCCTCACAATTTTTAAAATTTGGTTTTGAAATTTCATTGAAAGTCCCACATCGGAAAAGGATTCAGTAAAACTATTACTTTAAAAGAAAGAAATGGAAGTACAAAGGTCACACTAGTTAACCCACACTTGGATTCTATGTAGGAAAACATGGACATGGAGGAGAAAACAACGGGTCAAGTTCTGAGGGAGAGTGATAGAAAAAATGATTAGGATAAAGTTAACCATAAGAAAATCCCAAACTTATGATGTGTGTAAACGGTCTTTGATTACCTAGTAGGAAACGTAAACCAACAACGTTTTCATTTTATGTTCCTCTTCATAATTTTGAGGAATTCATTTACAACATAGAACATAAGAAAATATACCCACCTTCATGTAGAGTTTCATCCTTTAATAAGTCCCTACCAACACTAATATTTTCTCCAAACGATGAGCATTCAAAACTACTTGGTCTCATCAAAACACAAGAATCATCTTCTAGAGAATCACATAATCCACAAAAGATTAACTATCTATTTCTTCTATCTTTAAATATTATCCCAAAAATAGAAAGGGTAAGTTAAAACAACTCTTAAAAAAAGAATCCCATAGTAATGGAAACTACTTTTAAATCTTCAAAGTTTCATGGTACTACCCAAAGTTCATCATAGACCATTCCATAAATAACGGTCCTTAAAATTCCTCAAAATAAAACAAACTAAGATTGAAACCCAAATACAAGAAGGATTTGATAACATAGTCTTCCAAAATAAACTTCATTGTTCATCTCCAAACAACATCAACCACTCCTAATATCTTAAAACAAAAGTATCTAACCTAAACATATTTTACCCAAGATAGGTTAATCATTCCCATAAGTAACCTAAATTATTATAAGTCCACCTTAAATTCATTGATTCTTCAAAATATAAGTCAGCCTTACTCCTCAATGAAAATACCGTAGTAATATATTTACCTCGATCATATAGGGTCCCCAAAATAGTGAACGTCTTCCAAAATAATAATCATCTTTTAATCCATTAATCATCTTTGTCATATTAATACGGCAATCGTCGCATTTCCTAACACATTGGTTGTTGGGACACGTTCTTCCATTTCCCACCATTCACTAAGAAGAGAAAGTATTATTATAGGCTTAAATACTTAACCAATAATCATGAAAAGGAACTTAAAGCATATAAGGATAACTTGTAAAAGAAAAGTATACCCTAACTTGTGATCCCATAAGTTTCAATCTAGGTTATCCATGATCATATATTCTTATGTGAATCTTTATTTTATTCCATCTTGGTTCCTTTAACAATGGTTCATACTAAGCTTATGAATTTACCAAAGAATATCCCCCGGGAGTGTCGTAACCAAGAGTTCAGCAAGGCCCATTGTTGTGTACCAATTCTCGTTTGAGTCTAGCTCAAAGCGGTGTTTTCAGGTTTTACCCCTATGTACATTTGTGCCAGAGCCACCTCTACCTGCTCGTATCCAGATAGGGATGTATTTTCTTGGAAACCCCTTACTCAATACTCACCAAAATACCAGGAAGATTTCCTATATTTAAACTTTTCTATAGAGTTTTCATATCATAATTTCCACAAATAACTAAACCATCCTTTTATACCAACAATATAATCCCGCCTTTTTATGACATAAACTTTCATTACATTTTACAAAACCGAGGATCTTTAATGTTTAGTGTCTTGGAAACCAGGAACTTAAAACATAAAAACATAAAACATTCTTCTTAAACACTTGAAAGTATTCTCCTCATGTTCATCCTTGGTTCATTACTGTATCTCATAACCTGGGGACATACATCAAAAGAAAGGGTGAGCAGAAGTCCCAGTAAGGGAAACCAGAGAAACATTTAACATGTGAACTTGAGATACATCAAATATGTCATGAAAAAGAACTTTAAGGCATGAGAAAGAAATCATGAGGCATATCATAATAAAAATAACATTTTTCATAACTTGAAGATGTGGCTGCAACATTTAATATAGACAATCATGGACATATCACCAAGGTCCATCCCCAAGGTGTCATTTGAAAATTACCAAGGTTATTCACCAAGATATCGTGAAAATTGTAATCTCTAGTGGTTACATCATTACCCAATGCATTGGAGCGCTATTAGGGTGCACCCTTAAATTTTCCTTTATTATCATGTGAGCCACATATATAATCATCAAAAATTTCACAAAGAACCCATATAGCACAAAATAAATGGGTTTCATTTCATAATCATAACGTTTTAAAAACTGCTTTAAAGACATAATCTTAATGTCACTTTAAACCCACGAAAAGGGAAAGCGGGTCTCATGTATGTAAATCCCAGAATTTAAAATATAACATTTTGATATATATGTGAATACCCCTATAGAAATAGGAGCTTTGAGTATTCACTTAATAACATAAAAAAAAATTTGAGATAGAGAGGGAGGCATTTTGAGACGAAAATTATGCAGCATAACGGCTATGATACATGGTTTTAGAAAACATTGAAAAGAGGGGGGACATGGGTCAAACATTCATAAATGACCCAAAAATAGTATAGGGACAGAATATAATGGATTTAAGAACATGGTAATGAAATTTGAAAATATACCATATGAAATGAAGAACATGAAAGGAATACAAAATAAGATTTCTCTTATGAAAATTCTGCAGCCTAACGCTGTCACATAAACTTCAACCAAAAATGAATTGATGAGATCAAATAGGGTATCTCATCATATGAACATAAAAGATATGTATGATAGATATAGAGATCATACCCCAACATAATAGAAAGGAACTTGCAAGACTTAAAATGGAATTAGAACTTTGAAAAATGAGAAAGGTGAACGAATCCCTTAAAAATTCGGCAGCCCAACGGCGCCACTTAAACTTCAAAAAAAAATGAATTGACGAGATAAAAAAAGGTCTCTCATAATATGAACATAAATTATCAGTATGATATATATATAGAGATAATACCCCAACATAATGTAATTTCAAAGACTTGACAAGAAAATAGAACTTGAAAATGAGAAGGGTAAAAGAATCCCTTAAAAATTCGGCAGCCTAACGGCGTCACTTAAACTTCAACAAAAATGAATTGATGAGATCAAAAAGGGTCTCGCATAATATGAACATAAATGATCAGTATTATAGATATAGATATCATACCCCAACATAACAAAAAGGAACTTGAAATAATTGACATGAAAGTAGAACTTCAAATTGAGAAGGGTGAAGAACCACTTAAAAATTTGGTAGCCTAACGGTGCCACTTAAAACTTCAAAATACTGAATTGAAGAGATAAAATGGGGTCCCTCATCATATGATAATAAAAGATCAGTATGACAAATTTATAGATCATACCCCAACATAATAAAAAGGAACTTGAAATACTTTACATGAAAATATATCCTGAAAAATGAGAAGGGAGAAAAAATCTGTTACAAAACTTTCGGCAGCCTAACTGCGCCACTTAAACATTCATAAAATGAAATGATGAGAGTAAGAGGGGGTCTCTCATCATATGAACATAAAAAGGACAGTATAATTAATATAAAAGAACACCCTCCAACATAAGAACATGGAGCATAAAAGAAATTACAAAAAATAGATTTCTTGAAAAGAAAGAGAGAGATCGGATCCCTTACCTTAAAACGTAACTCTTAAAACTCAAAGTTTGGGACCTTGAGGGCTTGGGGGAACCTTGGGAGGACTCCTTGGGAGGTAATGAGACCAGAACTTCGTTGGGGAGAGTGGGGAGTTGAATGGATGAGAGGATGGCTTGGTATTTATAGGGAAAGTGAGGGGACAAGGCATTAATGTCCAAGGGACACCTCATTAGTGGTTTTGGAAAAAACATGGGCTTTCCCATCGTATTTTCCCATGGTATTGGCCAATTGGGACACCTCATACATTATATTACTATTCATAAGTCTACCATATTGATTACATACTTAATGCATCATTTAATGATGTCATTAAACACCTGTAACTTAAAAACTGTATTTTGACTATTCATCGAAAATTCAACTTTCTCAGAATAATCCCAAAATTTCACATTAACCAAATACCAATGCTCTGATTTCAAAAATGAAATCCATTTTATAAAAATAATTTTCTAAATATTTTTAATTAAATTTTTAATTGAAAAAACACTATTCACCGAAAATTCATTTTTTTCAGAAAAATCCCCAAAAATTACCTTAACATAATATCGATGCTCTAAGTTCAAAAATGAAGTCCATTTTATAAAAATAATTTTCTAATTATTTTTAAATATATTTTTTTATTAAAAAACACTATTCACACGAAAAAACTAATACTTGAATAATAATTTATTAAACCGTTATTTAACCATTTTATTGTATCACATTACTTAATAAAAGTGCCTAGCTTATTTTAATACTTTATTTAAGTGAGATTACAAATCCATTTGGACACATTACTAATCCTAATCATAAAATCACTATTCATAATTTACTATTCATCAAAAATCAATTTGATCTTATTAGACTCTAAATTTCGTATTGAACATAATTGTAGAAGACCGTTTTTTGAAAATCATTACAGATTTTTAATTATTTAAGGTTTTCATAAACATTTTTAAAATATCCATTTTCTAAAATTCATCAAAAATATGCATACTATATTTATTTGGACATTTGAAAAGTCTTAAACATCATCATAAGAAGAAATCCCAACTTTTATATAAAACAAAGGATTACACAAGGCAGTTACGGTCTCCTAACATAGCCCAGAATCACACCAGCATAGGACCTAAGTGTAAGGTGCGCTAAGGTGAGAGAATCCAAGGGAGGCTCGGCCAACATCGCACGAGTAGTAATTTCTATCAGTTTGAACTTCTCGCATAGTCGATTCTGTTCTAGCTTCACACGATGATGTTCGTCTTGGGTTTGGTCCAGAGCAAAGCCCAGTGGTGCTACCTCTTTCCCAAGTTCTGTTAGATGGGCTTCGATCAGTCCAAGACTACTAGGTGAGGCCATCGAATCTTCTTTCTATAATAATTAACCAATATTACTTGTATTTAGAGACAATAATCAAAACATTTAGTTTCCAGCGGTCATATTGACCAATGTTCATATAACAGTCAAAACCCAACAGTCTCATTTTAATTATACTCATGTTATCAAATGAAACATTTTTGTTGAGTATAAAAATAAAATAAAATAACACATAAATTAGGAAAAAAGATTTATTCAAAATTTCGGGTTTTTACAGTGAAAGTTGGTTTTTGAAAATTTCGTGGGAGAGTTAAAAGAATAAAAATAAAATAAAGAACAACTTTTATTTTATTTTTAAAACCTCCCATTTGATGTTTAGTGGTGGGGACCACCCGAACTAAAAAAATCCCAATTTAAATTCAAAGGTGGGGATCACCCTACCCTTGAACTCCCCCTTTAATGGGAGATAACTCTTGTTCTTCCTCCCATTGATGTGCCAAATCAATTAGTTTATTTAATAAACTTATTTTTCACTTCACCATTTTGTTGGAGGATTTTTGGAAAAAGGGAAAGCTTTAGAGAACTTGGAAGGAGATTCCTCAATGAAGAACATCCACTAAAACAAAGAGCATCCTCCGAAATCGAAGAACGATGACAAAGCCTGAGCTCGGATCGGAAACATCTTGTTGGAGCAATGAACGCCAATGTCACCATCTCATCGACTTCATCATCTTCCTCACGCCACCTCTAATAGACAATTGAGGTAGGGGTTTTTATATATGTTTTAATCTGTTTCATTGATTCTTAATATTCTAAATTCATGACAATAATGGCCAAATGAACATGGCCATCATCCCGCACATAAACCATGCCCCTCTTTCTTTTTATTCTTCGCGTGTTCTTCGTGTGTTCTTCAACGCCAAATATTTATTGGCACTGGAAACATAGAGTTTTGTTGGGCACGATATATGGATGTGAAGCCATCAATCCAAGGACCGAAAATATGTGATTGTTTAATTTTTCTGTCTTGGAACGAAACTGCAATGGCTCGCGGAAAGAGGCATCCAAATATTTATTGGCGCAGGAAATGCAATATTCTTTTGGGTGCGACATATGGACGCAGATCCCTTGACCTGAGAATCACGAATATGAGATCATTATATTTTTTGGGTTTAGAACGATGATGTGGTGGCCCACAGAAGGTGAGACATGGTGGTTTGATTTCTATTGTGTGTTCAGGGCATGGCTCCGAGTGAGGTAGACGGTGCGACGTGCGGCGGTAGAGGACAGCTGGGAGGCAACGTCCAGGCGGTGCGGTAGTATGGAGGTGTCGTGGCTCAGGTATCTGGAGGTGGTGGCAGCGGTCTGGCCTTGCAGAAGAAAGAAAAATCATGAATGAAGATCGAATCAGATTGGAGATAGAAACTTAAATATTATGATAGATATATTAAAAATGAATATAAGGTGCGGATTAAGAGGGATGCACACTCAACTTGAAAAAAAAGAATATGCAACATAATACATGGAAGGTTTAAAACAAAATATTAATAATAATATTAAAATATTATTATTTTAATTTTTTTTGGGAAAACTGTGTTCTGACCGTAACTTATTTATGCAACCTTGGTTTCACGAGCCCTCAGTTGAAGTACAACCCTTAATTTGAGACGTAAATTATGTGTCCAATATTGGAAGTCTTTTTCGGGTTTTTGGATCAGGTACATGAAATTCTCAAAGAATAATAATATATTATTATTATTAAATCTTTGACCATCCATAACTCATTTGTGTGACATCTGAATGACTTACTGTAAGTGGTGACATGATCTTGACATTAAGATGGTTGATTTAAGTCTAATGTTGAATATTAAATTTTGGTTCATGGCTCGGGTCCAAAAAAAACCCAAAGATATTATTATTGTTATTATTATGATATCTTTTATTAAACATATCTCCCTTATACGGTATTGAAATGATGAACCATCTACAGCACCAGAAACCTTGGATTGAGACGGTCCTTTTGGTATAGCCCACTAGAGTTTTGGATAAGGATGGGGTACGGTCGGGTTAGATCGAGCACGAATCCAACTGGACCCTCAGGACTAAAAGGCTAATAACTCATAGATTTGGCATCTTATTGACGCACCGTATATTGCGTTGAGTCCCTTATGATGTGGAGGTCCTTTGAGATACTTTCTCATGGGACTTCATGGAATTTGGAGTATCGACTAATGGCCTAGGGAGCGGACTATCCCTGAGATGAGCAAGCCTAGTGAGGGAACCCAGTAGCTGGCTGTGACGAGAAGACTGACTAGAAATCATGTGTGGGTCATCTCTTAGTGATCCTGTGTGAGTCAAATCCTAGATATCATGTGTGGGTCAGCTCCTAGAGATCATTTGTGGGTCATCTACAATGGATCCTATGTGGTTCAGCTCCTAGCGATCCTATGTGGGTCAGCTCCTAGCGATCATGTGTGGGTCAGCTCCTAGCGATCCAGTGTGGGTCAACTCCTAGTGATCCTATGTGGGTCATCTCCTAGTGATCTTGTGTGGGTTTGCACCTAGTGATCATGTGTGGGTCAGCTTCTAGTGATCCTATGTGGGTCATCTCATAGTGATCATGTGTGGGTCAGCTCCTAGAGATTCTGTGTAGGTCGGCAGCAGAGCCTCTTAACAGAGTAAGATGATATAGTAGCCATAACTAATCATCTCTACTACCATACCTAAGTTATACTTGGTGTGAGCTGATTTCATACATGTGTGGTACTTTAATTCTTGGTAATACCTTGGTGGTATTCTTCTGTGTGGCATACTTGTGGGGTACTTTCCTTTGTGGTCTTCCTTCCTATGTGGAACAGTTGAGAATTGGGCTTTTAGGTTGGACCATGTATTTACTCATGATTGAGATGGGTATACTTGATAACTTAGTTATAAGTATGGTAATATACCTAAGTAGGTTTGATAGTTGACTTCATGCTTTGAGGTTTATCATTTGTGTATTTTGTGAGACCTTGAGGGTCTCATGGTCCCAACTGAGTATCGTTACACTCACCTCTGCATGGGCTATTCCGGCACCTTTTTATGTTTGGTGCAGACGACGGACAGTGTTGATTGAGACTGGGGGTACCAGGACTGGACGGTGCCTAAAGGGGGACCATACAACACGTTGGTACACGGAGGAGGAGGACGGATGTGGAGTGTTGAGGAGGCGATTTGTACCTACCCTTCATGTAGGAACCTCGGAGGAAGACCCAGCAGCTATCTTCCTTTCTTCTCTTGTTTAATTATACTTTCAGTTTTTTGTACTTTCCAGTTGGGCTTGTATTCTAGCCCCTTTTTCTTACTGTACTTTCACTATTTACTATATATTTTTCTTGAGTTCGTATCTTGATGTGTTCTTGGTTGTGTGTGTTTATAGGTTATGAAGGTGATGCCTTCCCAGTTTTAGGGAATACGCCTTCGGTGCTAGTCGCCAGCCCCTAGTCTATGGAAGGTGGGCTTGGGGTAGTCACGGCATGAGCCTTGGGGGACAGGTCATCACATGTAAAGTTATATATTTCAAAAAAGGATCTTGGAGTGCGGGTTATGGGAATTTATAGCCATTCCACCCACCATGTCTAACACCATATCTTGGTGAATCTAAATAAGGGAAAACCTCAACCCCAACATCCAAAAATCATCCAAATACATCTTGATAACTCAAAAAATTATGGTATATAAATGAAATGGGTTTATAGAAACCAAGTCCTTACATTATATACCTATCAAATGATTCAATTCCTTGATAATCTAAACAAGAATAGAAGAAGATAGAAACTAGACTCTAATAAAAGAAAAAAACATAGCATCAAAGGGGAGATGACTCTAAAATAAGATAGATTCTATTCCAATATACCTAGAAGAGGATCTGGGCTACAACTCTCACTTACTTCCATCAAATCAAGGAATTTCACAACTGATTCCACCACTAATTTCCATTTTTATTTTAATATTGTTTCAACCATAGATTCATTATTAACATTAGACATAAATCCTTTTAAAATAATTCAATTTAATCAAAATAATTTACTACAATATATTAAATATCTACCAATAAATATTTGAGGAAATAATTTAATTTATTTAACATAAATTTACATAATCCCTCAATTTTCAAACAAAATTAATCTTAATTAAAAAATACATATCAATTATGGGTATGATTTAATATTTTTAAAACCAATAATGTTTAAAAAAACTATTTAATATTTTTAAGGTTCGATAATTATTTTTAATAGGAAAAAACTTCAGAATCAATGCACACCCTTTTTCCTTTAAAAGACGAAATATTTGGATTGTTTTTTACTATTTTGGTAATAGAAATTTTTCATTTGAATTTATAGAAATAAAACACACTAATATTTGAAAAAAAATTAAAATGTATTTCAAAATAATTTTGGCATTTTACAAGAAAGGAGCATAGAAATCAACTGATAATAAACCTCAATCCAAAACAATATCCACTAAAGACTAAGAGACTCACTGAACCCCAGATATCCCTATCAATGACACTCCAGAAAAAAGGAGCATGATTTTGTACATATTTTAATGACATACAACATCATCCATATCTATGTAACCATGTTGTGTCATCAATCACTCCTAATACATTTCTGAGGAAATCAACATGGTTTGCACATATCTCATAAATCACATCAATCAACCAAATTCGAGTTTCCAGTTTGGAATCACCACAAGGCCTTGAGATATTATAACATATGGTTCCATGATCTTAAAACAATTGTAAATTAATATTAATAATAAAAAACACGTATTCTATAAATTCATTCTTCATTTAAACAATCTTGGGTCGGCCACCTCTATTTTCTGTCATCAGTTTCTACAAACTCATTCTTTAATTTCCCATTTTAATTCATTATAATCTTCTATAAGAAGTTTTTAAAAATATGAAATCCCTGTAAAAGTGTATATGGTATCAATAAACATTAAATGAACATGAAAAACACAACATTTTATGATCTCAAAAAAACATTAGCCAAAAATAGGCATCCAATAGTACGAAAATAAGATAAATGGAGGTTATCAATCAATCCATTATTAGTTAATTGTCACTATTTTTTCCAACATCCATCCTACCATCATATTATACACAACACATTTCTATGCCAATAGAACCTTCTTACCATTAACCATATCAAATATTTCTAAGGATATTAATAATAATTGTATATTGTTTGATTTTAGAAATAATTATCTTGGGGTAATAAATAAAAAGAAAAAAATAATGCTTTTGGATTTAAAAAACCATTTCATCCAAATAACATTCCCATATTTAACTTGACTATACAATATGAAAATTTCATGGGAGTTGAAGATTGGAGATTCATTTTAAATTATTTCATAACTATCACCCTCATTTTACACCACAATGTCATAATCATATTAATTGATTCATGGACATTTTATCATGATTTTTATTTTTCACTTAATTTCCTTTTATTTTCATTTCATGTTTCATACCAAAAAACTAGAACAATAAATCATGAACCAAATTAAAATCATGTGAAATAAAATCATGAAGAAAATCTAAAACATGATATAACTTTTGAAACTTATCATCCTAAACAAGGCATAACAATGATCAACATGAAACATAGTTTTGAATGGCCACATAGAAATCCACTAATACAATTTAGTAATCATGGTACTATTTTTTACATTAAAAATTTTATACATATCACATTATCTTTTATTTTAAACCATTCATTATTTGTTAATTATAATAGAAAAATATATAATAGGAATGCTTCATAGTATTTTATTAACTTATTCATGTTTTGTGACATGAATCTAAAATTCTAGATAAATTAACTCATTTTTATTACTTTCATTTGATTCTAACACTTTCTAAATTGACACATTAGCTTAGCACATGAAATAAGAGTTCATTTCATGAAAATATAGGAAAAAATCATAAAATTATAATATTTATTACCAACTTTTATTTAATTAATAAATATCTTATAAATGAATTCCTAGAAAATAAATCATTCAAAAATAATTTTGTGTAAAAATATGCTTTTATACATGCCTCACTATTAATTAAAACATTAAATAATTTACTCCTAAAAATAATAAATTAAATTATAATGTGCTTGCAAGTTTTATAGTAACATTAATTGATATTCCAATAATAATCTTAACAAGGATTATATAAACATTTAGAAATGATTTTCTGGTAATGAAATCATATTAGAACACTACATTACCAAGTTAAAAAAATGTTTTGCATTTTTTACATGATCTTACTAATTCATTAATTAACATTTATCAATTATTAAAGCATAAAATTTATCATTGAATATTATGAAATAAAACTAAACACCTTGGTAATTCAGGTGTTTTAATATTACAAGTATTACTATCACAAATCAATATATTAGAATTGGATGTTACAGAATCATTAAGGGTGAATAATATTAATATATTTTATCATAAATAAATTTGAGATTAATAATTAAAATTCAATATTTAATCATAAATATAACCAATGAAAATTATGTATGCATCTCTTGGATATTTCTTACACTGCAATCTGTGCATTATCACCTAAATATGAATTGTTGGTTGTTATGATCCTTGCATCGAATTACTGGGGGCCATGATACCTATGTCATACCTTGTCTCCATGAAATTGGGTGACTATAATCATTCAAAAGGGAAATTAAATATATATGAACTATCCATATCCTTTCCTTCCTCATAGATTAAGGAAAAATGGAATTATTTCTCTACCAATACTACGAAAACCTCACTTGTGACTAACTCTAAAATCCATCTTTTCTCCCAAACAAAATCTCTAATTCCACTTCAGAATGAATAACTCCTAGTGGATGTGAGTGTAACACTAAAATTACACAACAAATAAAGACCAATTTTTTAAATACAATTGGGGTTATGATAGGACTGATCCTAGAAAAAGCATCCAACTAGACTCTCAATCGGACCACGGAAAGACTTAAAGGGTGTTCTCAATTCCCACGGGCTAGTTAATAGCACTTGGGAATCCAACAAAAACAAAAAGGAAGTTCTTTTATCAAACTAAAATAAGAGAAATAGAATATATATATATATATATAGAAATAAAACCATAAAATAAATATTACAAAACAAAAGAGTGATAATGGTAGTGATACAATACAAGGTGGAAAGATAAATCCAAGCTATTGTTGGGAATGTATTGTCTAAAAAATACACTATAAATATTATTGATTTAGATTATCACCAATGACATTATTTATTTTACAAATGAAATTAATTTAAGTGATATTCATGAAATTAATATTTTTTAAAATATTTATTCTACAATTATATAAAAAAATTTGATTCACGGGGAATATTTGTTAAAGTATTCTGAAAATATTTTGACATATTATAGAAACATTTTTCATACCCTAATTTTGAAATATTAATGTAATGAATCAACCCTAAATTTGGAATAGAACTCATGGATCGTATACCCTACACTGTCGAGAAAGTATGATTAATCAACCTGACATTTGGATGAAACCTTGTGTTTGAGAAAACAGTAAGTATGGATAAAGAACCCTATATAAGTGAGGAACCCTATGTTGGTGGAAACAAACATATGGTAAATAAACCCTGATTTTGTAATCAATTGTATATTGTCAACCATATGTTTGATGTTTTTTCATCATAAAAAGGAACATTAAGTTTGTGCATTCAACAATTCATTTTTAAATCCACTATATTATTTATAATTTATCAAATGGTCTCGATTGAAATAAAGATCTATTCAAATATTTTTTACAATAAATTCAAAGGAACATATTCAAAAAAATACATTATTTCTATTTATAAGGAAATATACTACACTCTTGAAAGATTTAAATTTTAATGATTTTGATCTCTCAAGAAACATTCATGAATCTACTAAATCAAAATAAAGTTGTGTGTTTTACATATATGGTATGAGTATCCTTTCCCAGTAATAAGATATATGAATGTATACTTTTTAAATATATTTTTGAATACAGAACTTCTACAAAAAAACAAAAGATTCCGCAACACTACAATTTTCTGAAGAGGCTATACTTTGAGGATATACATATTTCAACCTAGAAATGATGTAGCCACTACTGCTGTTTGTTTACTGATATTATTTTTGAAGATCATTTGCAACCAGGATCTCTTCAAATATATTTTTAATTGAAGACTTTCATCTTTGAAGAAGAATACTTGTATTCTATAATTTACCGCTGAAACTTTGGTCAATAACCCATTGATTCAATCAAATCAAACTCTTTTGAGTTATTAGAGTTTTGAATCCTTGAACTCAGTCATATAAGAGTATCATCTTCTCATGATAAGATATGGACCAGTTCCCTATAAAAGAATAGAAAGGATCGTTTAAACTTTATTGTAAAAGGAATCAACTCCCTATACATAGTTGTGAAGGTCTTATGATAAGAGGACCATTCTAGTGATAATTACCAAGCTCATAGAGAGATCTTTTATGGAGTGTACTAGGGGATCTTTGTGCCCTAAACCACTATAAAAATTGATGTGTTCTTATTTACTATTTATCTATTTCTCAAATATCATATAGAATAAGAAGTTATATATCTATATAAATCACAAATAAATCTAAAATCTAGAATCTTTCAAGGTTATTGAAAAGACACAATTCACCCCCCCCCCCCCCCCTCTTATGTATCTTTTTATTATTCCAACCAAAAAATTGGTATTAGAGGGAATATTTTTGGATAAATAAGTTAAAGATGTAACAAGATTAAAATTATAAGGTCTATAAAATAAAGATGTCAATAGATGATCCTAGATAAGGTATATCTATGATTTATAATCCATGTTTTAATAGTAATAAATATGGATGATCGAGATCAAGAATGATAGTCTATCAAAAGAATGTTAGATTTAATGTTTATATGAAGATCGTTACTCCTTATGTAATTCCTAAGAAACAAAAAACATTGGAGGCCACAAAAGAAGCTGAATATGACATCAACTCAAAAGAAATTAATTTTATCATTTTTGGATGATGTTCGGATAAATTCAATTGGGTATCACAATTTCATACTACTTATTAAATGTGAATAGAAATCATTTTTTTCATATGAAGGAACCGATAATGTTAGAAAAATGAGGTGTGATACTGTAAAATTAATGTTTGATATCTTTAAGATGTATGATGGTGAAAGAATCTATCAAATGATTAGATGGTTGAAAAAAAATCAACAATATTTCTACCATATAAGATCCAATAACAAAATCATATCAAGTTCTTAAAGTACATAGAGTACTAAACTCAAAATGGAATGAGATATTTGCTACTATAAGACAATCATCAATAGTCAAAAACATGACTATGACATGATTTATTGGAACTTTGATTATGCATGAAGCATAAATACAATGTGATTATTAAAATAATATGATAGTAAAAAGGGAAAACATTATCCTTAAAGATACATCATAGGAACATGAAAATAATTCTAGAGAAGATGTCAAATTTTCAATAGATTCTGATTGCTTAGATATTGAAATGAAACTGGCTATGTCATCCCAAAAATTTGAAATTTTCATTAAGAAGAAGAGTAGATTAAAAAATCCTTCAAGAAAGATAAAAAATGATCTAAATAAGTAATATTATATGAATTAAATTATATCGGTCATATTATATTATACCTCCCTCTGCTAAAATAAGAAATAAGAAAGATGAAGAAGAAAACCCATAAGAAAACTTATTTGGATCATAAATGGAAAAGAGTTGAAAAATCTACATGGAGTGTGTCTGAAGACTCTAGGAGATCTTCTAAATATGATTTAGAAAAATATCCATAAAATCTTATAGATAATATGTGCTTTATGTATAAAGAATAATATGAGGTGAAAACCTATTACTATTCTTTTTCTTGCTCTAACATCTGCTCAAATAGAAAATTAGATTCTTACTCATCAATGATGGAAGAAAAATATGATTCTTTAATAAAACTTTATGAGTCACTAAAAATATTCATAATGATATTTTAAATGAAATAAATTTAATTCTAAAATAACATCAAGAACTGATACAAAAATATAATACATCTACATAAAATAGTTTTATTCATGAAACAAAATTAAAATAATTACAGGATGATGTAGAATACTTTAAAAGTGGTGATATTAATTTAAATAAAATAAAAAATCACTAAATGATATTCTTGGTAAAAAATTTTATTAAAAGATAAAAATATGGAATAGGAAGAAAGGGAGAATAATCAAAGGTATACAAAAAATATTTTTTACCCAGTTCTAAAATGCAATCACCTCCTATTTTAGAATAAAAATACATTACTTTAAAAACTATAAATCAAGAAATAATCAACTAATTGGTGTTAAAAGGCTTTAATTAACAAAAAATTGAAGCAATTAATTTCAATTTTGGTAAAATAAGTCAAATCTAGATTCCCAGATCTTTGCTTGCTGACAGGGTAGGACCCAAGAAAATATATGTACCAAAACAATCCTTTTCTTAAATGATATAGTGGAAAAAGGACCAGAGGAACAAATATTTTATATGGTATATGGATTGTGTTTACTTAAGAAACATGATTGGATACTCTAAAAAATTCCATACACTAGAAAAAATAGATGTAGGAAAATCCACATATGTTGATAATGTTAAAGGAAATATAGTTAGAGTTTGATAAATTGGAGATCCAAAGTCAATATCAATTCAAAAAGTATTGTATATACAAGGGATGAAGAATAACATAATAATTATTTATTAACATTGTGATGATATATTTTATGTTGATTTGTTTAAAAATTCTTTCCTAGTTTTCAAAGATAAACTCCTAAAATTTAGAGCACCTAGAATGAAAAATGTTTATACTTTGGATCTTAATTCATTATTTAAAAAAAAAAAAAAATTTAACTACTGAGACAAATTAGTGTTTGATCTATCCTAGTATAAATGGAAACTATAATATATTTTATTTATATAAATTTTCTAAGAAACATTTGGTTTTTTATTATCCTAAAATTAAATTTTTTAATGACAGATTCTATAATGCATGTCAAATTGTCAAACAACACAAATAATCTTTCAAATAAATTACAAAAATTGATACATCTAAACCACTATAACCTACCCATATTTTGGACTATCAAGGTTAGTAAGTCTGTATGGAAAACAATATATTTATGTTTTATTTGATGATTTTCCAAGATTTACTTGGGTTTATTTTCTAAAACTCAAAATTGAAGTGTTTATAGCTTTTTAAATATTTTGAAAAAATTATTCAATAAAACAAAGATATTAAAATAATTTTATTAAGAAGTGATCATGGTGTAGAATTTGAGAACCAAAAATTTCATTCTTTTTTCTCAAACTTATGTATTAAAAAAACTTCTCTACCCCAAGAATGCCTCAAAAAACAAATGGTGGATATAAGAAATAGAAATATTCAAGAAATGGAAAAGACTAAGTTTAATAAATACATTCTTCTTACCTATTTTTGGGGAAAATATATTAATATATCTTTCTAAATCATGAATAAAGTTTTCATAAGACCAATTTTTAAAAACAAACTTTATGAGCTTTGGAATAATATTAAACCTAATGTAAATTACTTTAAAGTATTTCGATGCAAGTTATATATCTTCAGTACTAAGGAAACCCTTGGTAAATTTGATCTAAATGTTGATAAAGAAATATTTATAGGATTTTATGATATTTATAAAGCCTATATAGTGTATAATAAAAATTCAAGGATTTTTAATGAATCAGTTCATGTGAAGTTTGATGAATGTGACCCCTTTCATAAAAGGAAACATCAAATAGATGAAATTGTTGACTCTTTTGACAACATGAGGCTTGAATCACCTAAAATTGATATTGAAAATAAAATAAATGAAATTTAGTCTAGTCCAAAAGAACATGAGATATAAGAACTTTAAATTTTATTACCTATATATTTTATAACCGTAATGGATCATCCTTTCAAAACTATTATAGATAATCTAGATACAGGAGTAATACTATATAGAATATAGGAAACTGAGCTGAATTTTCTTCCTTTCTATCAAAATTAGAGACTAATTCTATTGAAGAAGATTTAAATGATAAAAGTTGATTATTAGATATGCAAGAAGAGATTCACCAATTCAATATAAATAAAAATTGGGAATTAGTAGACAAACCAACTAATTATCTAGAAATATGAATTAAATGGGTTTTTAGAACTTAATAATATGATCAAGGTATAATTACTAGAAAAAAATGATAAATAAAAGAAAAAGGTTAAAACTATGAAAAAGGAATGGATTATGATGAAACTGTTTCACCTATTTCTAGATTAGAGGCAATTAAAATCTTTCTAGACTATTCAACTCATATTAATTTTTAATTATATCATATGGATGTTAAATTTTCATTATTAAATGGTTATTTAATGGAGGAAGTTTATATTGAACAACCACTAGTTTTTGAAAACCCTCTAAAAATAGATTTAGTTTTTAAACTTACCAAAGAAATTTGTAGTCCTAGTTAGGCACCCAAGGCTTATGATGAAAGATTCAGCTCCCTTTTACTAGAACATTAATTTTCTATACGATTAGAGGCTCCTACTCTTTCTAAGAAAATATTTTACTCTAATATTTTATTAGAAAAAAAATTATTTTGATGATTTAATTTTTAGATCAATAAATAAAAGTATTTGTTGTGATTTTTCAAATCTAATGTAAAAAAAATTAAATGAGTATGATGGGAGAATTGAATTTCATTTTATGATTTAAAATTTATCAAAAAGATTATGTAAATGTTTTAAATCATAGAAAGTGAATTATTGACTTATTGAAAAAGTTTGGACTAGAAAATAGTAAGACCTATACAACTCCCATATGTACTAATGTAAACCATGATTTGGATAAAGTTGGAAAATCTATAGAAAACAAGTTATATAGAGTTATGATTAGAATTTTATTATATATTACTACTATAATATCATATATAATGGTTTATGTATGTTTCTGTGCTAGATTCTAGTCAAACCCAAAATAATCCCGGCTTACTACTATTAAATTATTTTTATAAAGTTAAACAGGACTGTTTTTAAATCCCTGCATTACCCAAAAACTTCTAATTTTAATTTAATTTTATGATTAGATTCTGAATTTGGAGTATGTAGATTAGATATAAAAATAAAATCATAAGCTTTTCACTTTTTATTAAAATATTTAGTGTAATGGTCGAGTAATAAACAATATTCATTTGATCTATCAACATCTAAGGAATAATTTATATTGGTTGGTAGTTTTTGTAAACAAGTGTTTTATATGAAACACACCTTATTGGACTTTGAACATAATTTTAATAATATACCTATTTTATGTGATAATTTAAGTTCAATTAATATTTTTAAAAATCTTATAAGTTATTCTAGAACCAAACATATTGATATAAGACATCATTTTCTAATAGATCATGTTTTTAAAAATGATATTTTCTTATAATTGTTATATATAGAATATCAAATAGCTAATATTTTTACTAAAACACTTCCCACATTAAGTTTTGATTTCATTAAGGGGAGATAATTATATTTAATTTCAAATAAATGATTATTAATTTATTTTTAACTCTTATATTAATTTCATTGTTTTATTCAGTCATTATTCATTTACTTATTGTTTAAAAAATAAGATTTTATTTCAATTTTTGAAAAATCGTGTCTATTAAAATTAATGAATTAATGATTACACTATGTAATCAGCACTAAAACTAGACTGCATCACCAAAACTGCCAGAAAACCCTTCCTTTCTATTTTCTATTCTTACCATATGATTTCAAACCCTTTCAACATCCAGAGCTGTAGATTCTATTTTGAAACCCTAGAAACCAAAACCTTCAACTCTCAGGTTCTCATAAACATCAATTAAAGAAGAAGGAAAACATAGAGGAATTAAGAAACATGTTAACTATAGAAAGATTCTTCAAGGAAAAGTAATATATTTCGAAGTGATCAATCATAAAAAAATTATTATGAAGAATGATCTAGGTTTCCATGTTCTAGAAAATATTTTTACTAAAGGAAAAAAATATTTATTTTTGATATATAATTAAAAGAGTTATTTATAAATTCTTAGTTAAACATGACTAAAACAGAATATGTCATCATATTTAAGATATATCATAAGGATTTTTCAATCTCATAAGTGGAAATAGACAATGTTTTTAAGTGTCCCCATGAAGTTATTTTTCGTTTTAATCTTTTTTAAAAAGGAAACCAAGAACATAAATAATAGGATACTATATTATTCCATTTTGGATCTACCTATACAATAAATATGTTTGTTAATAATATTGGCACTGATCAGAAGCTACTGGTAAAGTTTATTCAGTCAGCTACCATTTATAGAACTTTTTAACATTAAAATGTTCTTTATTCAAACATGTATATAATGTTTTTTATGATGAATGAGGTCATGTTTAATTTACCAAGGTACATGTTAAGGTATATGCATCATTGTTTCCAAGAGGAGGAAAATATGTCTTTTATCTTTATGGAAAGATAATTTCAATGTTTCTACATCAAAAACTCATAATTTTAGATGTAATAATAAACTCCAAATGTTATCACAATAGCATTATAAATAATGGAACTCTATGGAAGATATGATAATTTTGGATTATATCACATGGAAAGTTTTTGCATGTTAGTGAAGAAGGACAACATGTACCTAGTCCTACTACTCAAGGGGGGGCTAAAAAGTTTTGGATCAGTTGTTGTGATACAAAATCAAGGAGAAGAAGTCACATAATCAATAATTTACGATGAACCTCTACAAAAGAGGCACTAAGTTGGATATAACTTCTCTAACTCAGAATATGCAAGATATTTTCCTAAATCTCATTAAGATAATTTGGAAGAAATAAATGTTGATTCCCTTTCCATCCGACCTAGAAATATGGATGAACCTGTAGTTCAAGAAACCACAATTCAAGCACTAGAATTAGAAGGTGTTGAAACTGGTGAAGTTCCCCCACTAGAAAATCAACCAGTCAATAGAGAAGATAAAGAGGATCTAACTCAAGATGAAAATCAGATTCAACAATATTTTTCTCAATAAAAAGTGCAATAAAATGATAAAGGAAATGATAAAGTTCAAAAAAGTAGTGGATGAAACTATAGGGTTAGTCCAAAATCAATCAATTTTGATTATAGCTAATTCCCTGGATAAATAAACCCTTGAACCTGCTGAGATATGAGTGGTACTTTAAGATGGATTCTCTATAAATAGTGATATGAGTAAATAAAAATATTTACCCTTGGTTGACCGAGGCCAACCATCTTATGTTCATGAATTATAATCTTATAATTCAATGAACAATCAAATTGAAAGATTTATTTTTCAATTCAATAGACTAAGAGAATAAAATTATGTTTTTCAAGGTGTTTTAAAGGCTACAAGAAAATATTTAGAAGATTTAAATAATTCAATTATTCCCATAGAGGAATTTAAATCTGTTCAAACTCAACTCCAAAATATCATAGAAAATTCAGTTTCTAGATGATATTTTGATGCTTTTCAATGAGAAATGTATGATCATTTTTGAAAAGTGAAATAATAATTAGTTCGGAAGATTAATTTTAGTGATTTAAATGGTATTTGGGAAGTTGGATTTAATCTATAAAAATAAGTGTGAGTCAATCAAGATATTCCACTTCGGCACCACTAAACTCAACAAACTTAATCTAAAGGTTTCAAGCAATTACTTATGTGATGTCCAGTATGAATGATAGGATTTATACTCTAAAATGTGATAGTGAACCTCTTAATGTTCTTCTAGACAAATAATGAGATCATATTGGGAAACTAGCCTCAAGAGAGCCAAAAATAAGGACTCTTCTCAATCAATTTGGAAAAATGATTTATTATATTGTTCATTTAGACGAAATTATTCAAGAATTGTTTAAAGTAAATCTGGTAGAAATCTTGAAGATTGGTCAAGATTCAATGATTTTGATGACAAAGTTATCTAAAAATATAACTGAATATTTAAGTGAACAGATAGAATATTTAAAAGAAGTTATTCAGCATGCACAAGTTTCATCAAAACCCGAAACCTCTTCTAAACCAACCCTTTCACATCCATCCAGTCCTAATTTTTAATCCTATCTTAGCCAGCATTATTCTTGTAATCATAAACATATTTTTATGAATTAATTTTTATTATTATATTTAAGTTTTTCTTATTTCTATTCATCTCTACTACCAAAATACATATCTCTTTTTTGTATTATGTATAATTTAACATTCATTTACATTTTTTTTCTACATTAATTTTATTTTAATTCATTTTAAACCACTTTATTAACTCAACAATCTTTCATTATTAACTCAACTACAACATTCTTACATTCTTAACTTAACTAAAAGTTTTTGTTATTAATTCATCGAGATAATACTATGAAAAATAGATTTTAAACAAAAACTTTCTGTTAAACACAACCTTCAACGATATAATAAAATGAAAACTATATTTTAAACAATAAATAATCTCTATATATTTTTAAAATAATATTTCATTTGTGTTTACAATTCCAATATTTTCTGAATGTGCGTAATATTTTATGGGTTTTGTGATAATAAAAAAGTGGGAGATTATTGGTAATGTATTATCTCAAATATACACAATAAATATTATTGATTTTGATGCTTAAAAATACCCTTTTTTGTTTTAATAATGAAATTATTGAATGTGAATTTCAAGAAATTAATATTTTCTGAAATATTTATTATGTAATTATATTTATTACTTTAATACATGGGTAATATTTGTTAGAGTATTTTGAACATGTTTTAATGTATTCTAGAGACATTGTTCATTCCCTACATGTCTAAGAATAACATAAGGAATCAACCTTATGTTTGGAAAATAATTCATGGATCATATACCTTACGATGTTGATAGATTATGGTTAATTAACACTTTGTTTGGATGGAACCTTAAATGTGAAGAAAAAAAGTATATGGATAAAGAACCATATGTAATTAAAGAACCCTACATTTGAAGAATCAAATGTATGGTACCTCAACCCTACATTTGTAATCAACCATATGTTGTCGACCCTATATTTGTTGTTTTTTCATCACATGAAGGAACCCTACATTTGACTATTCAACTATGGAGTTTTAAATCCGTGATGTTATATGAAATTTCATACATGTTCTCAATGGAAATAAAGATCGATTCAAAGCTATTTTATGACATATTCAATGGATCGTATTCAATTGAATAAATAATTCCAATTTCTAAGTGAATTTATGAATCTCTTGAATGATTTAAATTTTAATTATTTCAATCTCTTACATAACATTCTTAGATCTACTCATCTGAAATAATAATTTGTGTTCTATAAATATGGAGAGAGTATTTTTTCCTAGTAATATGATATATGACTGTATACATTTACAATATATTTTTAACATAAATTTTTTTTAAAGAAATAAAATATCTAATGAATCTACTATTTTTTAAATATGCTATACTTTTAAGATATATATATTTATACCTCATAATGGTGTAACTACTAATACTATTTATTGATATTAGTATTGAAGGTTATTTGTAATTAGGATCTCTTCTAAGATATTCTCACTTAAGGACTTTAATATTTGAATAAGAAGTTATATATTATATTAGGTACTATTTTAACTAAGATCAAGAACCCTTATACTCTATCAAATCAAGCACTTTTGATTTATTAGAGTTTTGGCTACTCAAACTCAGTCATGGAAGAGTATTAGTTTCTTAGACTAAGCTGTGGAGAAATTGATTCCCTTTAACAAAAACTTAAGTCTCAGTAAATGCTTGCTATAAAAGGTGTCAACTGCCTACATTCGGTTGTAATGTTATTATGATAAGATTACTATTCGAGTGAAAATCAAAAATCTTGAAGAGAGAACATTAGTGGAGTACACTAGGGGATCTTTGTTCCCTAAACCACTATAAAAATCATTGTGTTCTTATTTACTTTTTATCTTATTCTCAAATCTCATACATAATAAGATAAAACATATGTGTAGAAATAGAAAATAAATATAAAATCCATAATATATCAAGATTACTGAAAAGACACAATTCACCCCCCCCCCCCTCTTCTGTATCTTTATATTATTATGACCTAACAAGTATTTTTACTTAAAAATAAGCAATATAAAGGGAAACCAAAATACCAATTTCTACTCCATGTGACATATGGGAAACATCCCACCATTTCACCCCATTATACCCATACCCAACTGATATAAGTCTCACTAACTCACTACAGCACCATGCCCTTTCCTACATCAAATAGAACAATATATACACACTCGTATGGGAGTGTGTAGGGTGAGAGATAAATAATATTGGTATTATATCTCCTAGAAGTTACATACCTAGTATCTATATAATAATCCCAATAACCTCAATTTAAAAAAATGGCATGATAAGAAGTTAAATGATTTTATATTAAAATAATGGTAAACATTTCACCTTTTTCAAGATCATTCACAACACCAAGTTATACAATTTCAAAAGCGCAATTTCCATAAACCATTTACATTTATGAAATAATATATCCTATCATATCAAATATAATATAGTACAAAGACAAAAAACACTAGTAAACACCCCTAGGATAACAATGGTCAGGATAGCTAGGTCACTCATACCCCAACAACCAATAAATAACTAGTGAGAACTCATGTCCCTAGTGTTAATGAATCCATAAACATGTTATGCATGAACACCGTAGAAAATGAACCCCCTTAAAATTTCAATCACATACCTGGATCCAGTGTATATATGATCCAGGAATACAGAAGTTCCCAAGAAAGTGAAACCCCTTACAATTCCAATTGGCAAGGACTAATATTAAACCCTACACCTGAGTACCCAAGGCTCCCATGTGTGGAATATATCAAATAAATTTCAAAAGGTCTTATCACATTTTATAATCAATTATATAGAAACCTTTATTCATAAAAAACATTCTTTGAAAACCAATTTCACAATCCATTTCATAGTACTTTAAAAAACACATTTCTCTAACCAACATGTGGGGGAAACATATTTTCTCAAAAATAATTTAACACACAAAAATAAATAAAAAATGAATCATGAAAATAAATTTATAAACCCATTTAATTAATCAAGATAATTACAAATTCATAGAACATAGTCTAGATATAGAACCAAAAACCTCAAACTCGGGTCGTACACTAACCGTGATGATACCCACATACACCAGAAGAAAAGGAATGTAATAACAATGAAGGGAGTCTCTATCATTGGTTATCAAGTATTAGAATAATTTTTTCCATGATAAAAATGGTTTTAATATAAGTTATATCAAAACATACCTTAGAAATAACATGCATCGCACCACAACCGACAAGAGAACTAGATTCCGAAAGATAATCACATAATAGATCTATAAGATATTAGAGAAGAATTGTCACATGATCAATAGATCCCAGAAATGTAGATTAGATCCTATTATAATTCCAAGGAGAGTATAAAATATAAGAAATAATGTAATTGATTCAACCAAACTTACTAAAAGAGTACCAACTACCAACCAGGGATTGAAATTCCAAACGAATGATTTCAAAGGGGGAGATATCATCCAACACCACTTGGAGAAGAACTCGGGTTCCCCGAAGCGAGGATAAAGGTGAAATAGAAAATATATGGGTAAAAAACATTTATTCTATTGGAATGTACACCATTCATGATGTGACTGATGGATTCATGTCATGTAAAATCAAAATGGACAATACAACAAAAAACATGCCACCTAAACTTAAAATCCTAAAATCATAGTTCATAGTGTGAATATCAATTCATTTCATTAGTGGTTTTCACATAGTATAAAAAATCATGGGTTCTTCTGAGAATTCATTCATGTCATGAATATACATTAACAGTGTGAACTGAATATTTTAACCCACATTCATCCCAAGTCCTTTAAAACCCCCACAAACCACCTCTCACACCACTTGAACCTAAAAATCAACCTATTAAACATTAAAAGAATGAATAAATTAACATTAATGTTATAATTCTCTACACCATAGAATTTTTTATCCCCAAAAAATCATGTAGAATAATGATACTATATAATGTGGTGAGGCTACTCCTCCCTCACTGATGATTCATACTCCCAAGTCACATGAGAATCCGATCTGTACTAAAATAACACTTTGACCAATGAAATATACTTCCCATGAAAGACTTTGATTGTAGGATCCATAATTTCCACTAGTTTCTTCAAAATAGAAACATCTAGATCCAAATCAATCTCTTCCCAACTCAGAACAAGGGAAGGATTGGGATGATACTTCTTGAGTTGTGATATGTGGAAAACATCATGAATACCCATCAACTGAGCCAGAAAAACTAACTAATAAGTAACCTACCCAAACTACTCAGTGAACTATAATTATCAAACATATCTTAGAGAATGATTAACTTATTCTCCAATCCAACAGTGTCCCAATAATTGAAAAAATTTAAAGATGACTAGGAAACCAAATAAAAACTTTAAATAATGGCATCGATGATCTGAATATGATTTATTCTGACTCTGATCTATAAACAAGAATCAATTTTTATCCTAAATCCTCACAAAATTATGCTAAATATGACTTGGTCTCATAATTGAGGCCTCACCCACCTCTTTATAATAAATAGCTGACCTGCATGGGTTATTATACAAAGCCTCGAAGAAATCCATTATGATCAAAGTATGGTAACTATTATTATAAGAAAATTTTATATTTCCAAGATGTTTGTCCCATGATCCACCAAAATCGAAGACAAAATAATATAGAATATTCTCTTGAATCTATATAGAATTCTATTTCTTTCCATCAATCTATGTGTGGTATGTTGTACTCAATATGTCTTGAGTAATCATCACCTCTTGGAGACTCTTCCAAACTCATGTGGTAATACAAGGATACATTTAAGAGACCATGTAATAGGGTACCCCATTCAGCATCACAATCTATTTCTCATATAGCTTACTCAGATATTAAACTTTGGTGGTGGCATGATTGAAATAAAATGACTTGATTAAATCAACTAATCGATCACTACCCAGATAGAATTATTCCTTCATAAAGACCATGGTAATAAAACATTGAATTCCATGGAAACCTCATCCCATTTAAAAATTGGAACCATAATAGGTTTTTGTACACCAGAAGAATTTTTTTACTCTGTCATTGTCTTCTAGAATGTGTAACAACGGGACACATAATCATCAATGTCGTGATTCATACCCGACCACCAGAAATATTGTCTCATGTCATAATTCATCTTCAAAGTTCCATGGTGTAAAACACCTGAATAACTATATGAATCATGAGACATTTAATTCCTCACATATTATGGTATGAAAAATCAATCCTTGAAGTAGAGAATACCATCGGAAGAGAGAGACCAGCCAGAAACAACCTCCCCATCATATATGGTTTCCATGATTCATCTAAACTTTTCATCACACTACTAATATAGCAGAATATTCTCAAAGAGTGATGATGATTACTGAGTAATAGTATAACCATACATTAATCATCATATCATGCATCCAAATGAAACTAATTGAAAAGCCTTATAAGGTTCCACTCCTTAGATTCAAAGAAAACCTACGATGGAACGTTTCTATTAAGAGAATTATCAATGCAATTCCCCTTCCCTAGGGTATAGGTGATATCAAAGTTGAATATATAGAGGTATTCCACCCACTACCTCTTCCTATGATTTTTTTCCTTCTAAGAAAATATAAATCGCATACTCTCATTATTAGAAAAACCATGAACCACTCCCCAAAAATATAGTTTTTTAAACACTTAAGTGCATATATAATATTGGATCACTCAAAATCATGATGGGGGGGTAATTTTTATCATGTGGTTGAAGAAAAAGAGAGTTTTGATCCACAAAATGGAATAGAAATATATTAGAATAACCTCTGCACATAGCCTTAGTGGTCAAAAGCAATGAAAACCTTCGCAGGTGCGGGGAAATACCATTGAAAGTTTTATACCTTTTCTCACTAATAGAAATTCAGCGCAACACTTTTCTCTATTATTTATGGTTTATAGGAGGCTCATTGCTGAGAACCACTTTTATCACCCTTATGATTATCATGCCACATCCTCCATTTTCCCAATTTTCTACTGAAACTAACACTAGGTGGAAAGGAATATGCATACTATCTAATCTTTTCGATCATATCCATTTTTATTATTATATCCCTATTTATTATCTCTATATAGGTAGAAATAATTATCATATACACCTGAAAATATATGTCTAGTCATAATACCAATAGGTATTTCTAAGATTTAAGATAATCATTCATCACCACCTGCATATCAAAATAGACCAGCTCCACAAAATAGTTGGTACAATTTGACACTGAACAATCTCTCTACTACAAGGAGAGGAACTCCAAGGATTTCAATATCTTTAGAGATTATATTATAAATTAGGATTACATTCAAGAGCATCTCCCACTACACCCTCCTAAGGAACCCATCGAAGATATCTCAGAGGCATGTCACTACATACCTAAAAGCATAATAAAATGATCTAATAATGAAACAATATTAATTTTAACCAGAATAACAAAAACATAAATTGAGATCAAGATCAAAACCCAATACAGGAGACACACATCCCAGCATGCCATGGTGACTTAAGTCTTATCATAGAATGATTTACCCATGAACTCACTACAACCTACCCCCCAAGTCCTCAAAATCCTATATCATATATATCACCTTACCAAGACTGAGCATAACCATCCTCTAAAACCAAATTTTCATGAACTATCCTAGAAAAACCATACAACTAGGCTCTGAACCGGATGATTGAAAGACCCAAATGTTGTTCCTGGTCCTTGTGGACTAGTGAGTAGCACCCAAGAATCCAAAAACAACCATAGGGAATGATTTTCCCAACCTAAAACAAGAGAAATAGAATATATATATATATATATATATATATAACAACAAAATATATATTCTATAAAAATGAGTAACAATAGTTGTGATACAACCTAAGGTAGAAAGATAAAACCAAGGTACATGTCTTAAAAAATTACATTTAAACTAATAACTTAAACACTAAGTTTCATGTGGGTAATATCCTTCTATCTCACCCCCAACTACTCATACCTAGCTGAAATAAACCGTGCCACCTCATTATGCTATCTTTACCTTTCCTACATTAAATAAAACTAGTTCTACACACCCCAGTGGGAGTATTAAGGTTGTGAGATAAAAAACATCAACCTCGTCTCACTTAGGAGTTCTATATTCGATCTCTATATAATAATCCAAATATTCTCAATTTAAATAAAATAAGGCATGATAAGGAGTTACACAGATTTAAATCAATATTATGGTAAACCATTGCCCATTTTCAAAATCTTTCTTAAGAATAGGTAATAAAATTTCAAATCATAATTTCCATAAACCATTTACATTTATCAAATCATGTAGCATATCATATCAAAGATAAAATAGTGCATATCCAAATCAAAATGGTAAACACCCCTAGTAAAGAATGTTTGAGATACAAAGTTCGTTCATACCTCAATAACTAATCATTGACTAGTTCATACTCAAGTCACTATATTCAATGAATCCAAAAAATTGATAGAGGAACACCCAAGAAAGTGAAACCCCTTACAATGTAAATTAAGTAACTATATCCAGTTTATCTATCATCTAGGAACAAAGGAGAACCTAAGAAAGTAAACCCCCTTAAAATTATAATGGAAAAGGCCTAATACTAAACCCTCCACTGAGATACCCAAGTCTCCCATGTGCGCTATATATCAAATCAATTTCAAAGGGATTATCACATTTCACAAATAATTCCAAATAACCCATTTTTCATCAAACACATTTTTTTCAAAGCAATTTCACAGTCCATTTCAAAATGATTTTCAAAAATACCTATCTTTTACCAAAATATGGGGAAACTGTATTTTCTCAAAAAAAATTACACATACAAATAAATCAATAAATAATCATGAAAATTCATTTAGAAAATAATTTAACAAATCTAGAAAAATTATAATTCATTGAACATCATCAATAGAGGAATCACCTAACTCTAACTCATATCGCACACCAACCATTATGGGATCTACACAAACTATATGGAAATGAATAAAAAACAATCAATGAAGTACCTATAATCAATTATCACATCATATAATATTTTTTCCATAAGACAAAATGGTTGTTGGAGAATGTAGATCAACACACTCCTCATCCGTCACATGAATTGCACCACAAAAAATAAGAGAATCAGCCTCTAGAAGACAATCAAATAAGGGATATATAAGAGATTTGATTATAATAATAACATGATCAATATATATGAGAAACATCGATGGTATCTTCATCCAATTCCAATGAGATTATAAAATAGAATAAATAATGGAAATGATTTGATTAAACTTACTGAAAGAGGAGCAACCAACCAATTGGGGATCAATGTGCCAAATGAAGTAGTTTGAAGGGGCCTGGATCACCCAATATTGCCTAGAGAAGACACAGTGTTCAAGGAAGGGAGGAGGAAGGTTAATGAGAAAAGATATTGGAGGCTAAAACATTTAATTTTCTATAACGTACACCATTCATGGTGTGAATGACAGATTCACATCACAAACTTTCAAAATGGCAAATATGCTAAAAAACATGTCACCTGAACTTAAAACCCCAAAATTCATGTTCAAGGATTGAATAATATCTCACTTAATTAATGATATTCACAAACATAATCCAAAATCATAGATTCTACCCAAAATTAATTAATATAATGGATATACATTCATAAAATGAACCAGCTCCAATACCATCATTCACCCCAAGTCCTTTAGAAAACCCCCAGATCACCTCTGATACAAATTACACCTAAAATAAAACCTCTTAAATATAAAAATATGGTATAAATTAAATAGTATATTATATGGAATATGTAGCGAATATGGTTGGTATTACCCTCAAAAATTCTAAAAAGAAATAAAATAATTTGTTCCAACGATCAACTATAAAAAGAAAAACCGAAGAGTTGTATTTTCAATCCAAAATTATAATTTATGAAATAGGTATAATGAAATAAAGTATAATTCCTAGATCCACATAGACTACATATTACCGTCCCAAAACTATAGTAGACCCAATATTTATTGGACTATCTTGAAAAACTACTTCAAAAGTTATAGTTGGGTGAGCACTTGGGAGTACCAGGTAGGACTGTCATTCTAAGCAGTTCCTTATCCATGTGAAATAAAAATTTTTGGATGTCCATTATTGAAATAATATAATAAATATAAGAATAAAGATAAAAATAATAATCAAATTAATAAAAAAAACTACTAATTACCACAACTAAATCACTTGCGGGGATCTTATCTTTTAACATAACAAGTTGATGCTATAATAAATGAGGATGATAATAATAGTTCTAGATTCATATAATAATTAATGGTTATAGAAGAAAATTATGTCTCATAATTCCCCATAAGAAGGAACATATAGAATAATATATTCCATATCAAAAAAATAAAATATGTAACCATCAAAAATATCATATCATAGAAATAAAGAGAAATAGGAAAGACCATCTCTCAACTTATTTCAATCATCCCATTCATATCCTATCATCATAATATAGAAGCCCCACCCTCAACATATGTCAATAATCCCATCATTATAAAATCATCATAATAGTCAATCCCTTATCTAAACCTATTTTAGTTATCCTCTCATCATCATATTGCAACATCATTTTCAAGATTTTTATTGTAACCTTGATCCATCACATTATTAAACATGGAATAACCTTCAATCTATCAAAGTCTGAGAAAACATGTACATGTTAACCTTAAAACATTACAACCGATATTAGTTTCACATGTAGCTATTACAACCTATATATGTATCTATATATATACAATACACCTTATTCCATTACATAATTCTTATATAGTTTCCATTAAACATGGACAAGAAATCACACAATCATCAATTATAAAATAAATAAATGAACAAAAACACACAAACAAAGAAAATTTTAAAAAAAATCATGAAAATCACAAGCATAATTAAGGGATACTATCAACACATAATTATTGAATTAACCATATTAATATAGGTTCCAATCACAACAGTATACTAGCTACCACCACCAATCATTAATTTAATCCCCATAGTAAGATCTCAAATTATAAATATTTTACAAGTTAATATATTTCATTTCATCCCTCAGTCTCCATTGATAACTTTTACTAAAAATATTAAATTAATAATTATCTACTATTAATTATTTAGTTCCATAATTTCCTCAATTATTTATCTAATTAATTTAGAGCTCAAATTCATAACCTATTCTTTAATCCTTTAAATTACTTCACTAAAATACTTACATACTGATATTAGGTTACATTATTTATTTAAAACCATATATAAGTTCCTTATTACCAAATTAATCATATATTTTACATATCATATCCATATTTATATTAACTTTCATTTACATATATTTTTTAGGGTAGTAATTTTAACACAATAGAGCTGCATATAGTATAAAAATATTCAATAAAGGGTAGAATAATAGATAATTCATCCTATAATTACATTTTTATCATTAATGTAGCATAATAATCTAAAAAAATTAATATTTGGTAGTTTAGTGATTAATATGAAATATCTATCATTCGCCATTAATTATTAACTTCCTAGATTCAAGAGTTTATTTCTACTATAACACCGTAAACATGACTCCAGGTCACATTCCTATAAAAATTCATTCTTAAGAAACTCTATTTATAAAATTAAATTACAAATTTACATGTAAATACTATCTCTTTATAACTTCATATTTACTCATATTTTCTTCATAGTGTTTTCATCAAAAAGAAGTGATGTATAAAAATACATTTCAGAAGTAGAAAAAACATATATAAATTCATTAAGTGAATATTATAAATAAAAATTGCATATCAATAAAACATAAGTCATTTTTATCATCAAAGTTTCTATTCCATATTTTCATCCTCCTTTCAATTTGGAGAATAACTCCCAAATCCCATGGGAAATCATATAAAATAGTCATCATTGGTTCAATTTTTGATACACATATATAATATAAAGGAATTCATATTCATATTCTATTCATCATGATCTTCTATTTTTTACAATTCCATTTTTTTACAAGTATTACACATCTATCATAAAAACCACAGAATGGAAGTATAGATCAATAACAATAAATCATCCACAAGAAGATATTGAATGGAAAAATAAATAATTATAAACAACCATGATAAAATTTAATCTAAGTAGGATATATAATAAATAAATTAATGACCCCTTCCCTTGTACTAAATAAAGAACCAAAATAATAGTTTTAGTAAATTCATCAAGTAAATTGAAACCCCTATCCTCAGATCAAATCATCACTAATGAGCCCAATGGGAGAGTATAATAACAAATACATAAGTTAATCTTAACCCCTCCCCCTAGACCATATAATATCTGCCAATATTTATCGGTGATTATATACATTCCATTATCTATATGGTTTATGAATGGTAGATTATTAATTCAACTAAGTGGTATAAGAATTATTGGCTTATAGAGTATGATGGGTGACTCTCAATCAAGAAAATAAGAAGGTATCCCTTTACGAATTTTGAAGGAACTGGAAAAGGAAAGTGAATGATGATATTTCCTATCATTAATTTATAGGGTATGATAATAAAATGGGTTTCCCGATGATTAAATATGATTTTTTAAAATAATTTATATTATTCTGAGGAAAAATTTATTTTTGAAGATAAAAGAAAAGTGATAAAAACCCTTACCTCAAAGAACTAGGTAGACTTCATCTTGATGAATGTGAAGCTAAACACCAATGGTTTTTCCGTGAGCTTCAAAAATCCTTTATCATTCCAACCACACTTGAAAAATCCCATAACATGCTAAGTAAACACTGTTACAACTCTCTTCTATAAAAGATAAAAAATGAGAAACATTTAGAATCTAATTTTCCTGGCATTTGAGAATGAAAAAAATAGAGTGTGGTTACACCTTACTTTACTGCACTCTTATTCCCACACATTTTAATACAAAAAAATTGAAAATATAATTTTTTTAAGCACCGTGTCACTGAAATCAACCTCGGAGGTGAGAAACTAACTCACCATGGTTTATGATAATATATTAATTAAAAACCCTCTATTTTGTAAGCTAGGACTGGTTCAGGGCCTTTAAAATTGCATCGTGACATCCAAAAAATCCATAGTAATCTTTGAACAAGGTTTCCATAAGTAACTCCATGGTGTGGAGTAATTACCCTAGCCATTTTGAACTCACAATAGGTAGACCCATAGTGTTACAGAGCCAACCTCACTATTAATAACCAACATACACCACTAAAACTCAATGTGACATAGAAACACCTTGTCTTCCAAAATGGAATTATTTCCTACCAACTTCACATAGGGAAACTCTCTAATAACCACACCCATAAAACGATTGTTTTTCCTCGATGTGTTAACCAATAATTTATCATAATAATTAAATTGATAAATAATTATACATAATATAAATCCATGGTTCCCAGAATGGGTATAGATCCCCTCTCTATGGTTCACAGGTGAATTAATGAAATCCCTTAGGCACCACCCCCAATTAAATGATGGTAATTATATCATAGACCCATGAATAAGACCCAAAACATCATAAACCATCCCTAATTTCCACCCCTATTATGACATGAACTACTCCTCATTTCATTTATAGAGATCCCCTAATCTTCCACTCCCTCTAAAACAGTCATAACTATGATAATTTTATATCCAGGTTTCACCAATAACCAAAATGGATTAGCTCCATGACTATAGTACCAAAACAGTTATCAATGAGGATGTTTCATACCTATTGGTTCAACCAAACACACAAAATGGCCAACCTCTATGACTAAATTCCAAAATGACCAACCAAAACAGATAGCCCCACCCATGTCCCAAGCTCCACAATGCCCTAAACCATGCTCATTACTATGATGTGATGAATATAAAGAGGGAAAATCTCAAATCAAACCTCCAAAAATACTTTAAATACATCTCAAAAAATTTAATCCCAAGATACACAAATAAAAGGGGTTTGGATAAATTAGGCCCTTATACTGTTGATGGATTTCATGTTTTTAGTTAATTTTTTTTAGTTTAAATATGAGTTGAGTTTTGATTTGGTATTTTTGATGACTCATATCAATCCATCTAATAATAATGTTTTCTACATTTAATAGAAAAAATAATAATTTTTGGAAGAATAAAATTTTTCTATACTTTTTTTTTATTAATTATAGATGTGGTAGAAATTTTAATTGATAGATGTAGTTCTATTGAATAAGGTGTATCAATAAATACTATTGATAGAAAGAAAATTAAGAACAAATATTGTGTAATAAATTTTTTTATCCTTACATTTAAAAAAAATCAGGAATGTTATGGGAATCAAGAGTTTGAAATGAGTCTCAGAAAAATTAAAGAATATCCATGAATGAATGGTTAAAGAAAATAAATGGAATATGAAAATTTTTCATGTTGAATTTAAATATATATTTCATGTTTTATGGTGAAAATATGGATGAATTCTGGACCGGATTTAATGAAATTGTTTAATATATAAGAGTTTTAAGAAAATATATATTCAATTCCATGATTTTTTATAAGTTGATTCATATCTATTTAGAAAAATTAAATGTAAAGATTAATTACCTTGATGATTGGGATTTTAATTCATTCTCATTGGATGAATTTAATAGTGTATTGATCCCAAATAAAATAAGGAAGATATATTATTTCAACAATATATATAATTTTGAGAAAGATATTGCTTTCAAATACTTAAGGAATTTTAAAAATAAAAAGATTTTCAATAAGAAAAAAGACAATATTTTTGATAAATACATTGAGGTAAAGTTTTATGAACTCATTTATCTTATCACATTAAATGTTTGAAAAGTCATGGAAAAATATCATGGTATTTTTATATTAAAATGTTTCAATTATAGAGTAGTTTTTCACTTATCTGTTAATTTCCTTAAGTTAAAGAGGATTAATATGATGATGGATGTGATTCCTAAATAATATTTCCAAGGATTTAATCCATGATACTAAATGAGTCAAATTTTCCTTCCAAAGAAAAAAAAATGAATTAATTGATGGTGATAAAATGAATTTTTTGTACAGTATTTATATGGAATAAAGTTAGGTATTATAAGTGGAGATGGTGTCAAATTTATTGATAATAAGTGATTGATTTATAAATTTAATGGATTAGAGTTCTATAATGATTAATACAAGAGTGTAATGAAGAATAAAGAGTTAAAAACATGGAATTCATGATGAAATTTTAATTAAAGAAGTATAAGTGAATATATTGATGTTGTATAAAAAGAATAAACATTTTTATAAGGAATCTAAAATAATAAATGAGGTTGATAATTTTCAAGGAGAGAAAGAGTTGGTGTTGGAAATTAAAGTTAAAAGTTTAAAAATCTCACATTTAGAATAGAATTAATCAAATAGTAAGCTATATTATAAGTTTAAAATATAAAATTAACATGAAATTAATAAATAAAACGTGTTATTCAATGAATATCAATTCAATAAATTCAATTTTTATTGAAAAAACAATGTAAGAAGTTGGTGAAATATTTATGTTTAATGAAAAAATATTTGAAACATTTACAAACATTTATAGTCATATTAGTCATCAAATACATAATATAATGGGTATATAAAGTCTTGTAGTTGAAAATGATACGGATGGATATCAAAAAAAGATAAAGTGGATGAATTTTGTTGTATCAAAAGAAAAATTATAGAAATTTGTATCATATGAAAATTTCAACTTTAAATTTAAATACATAACAAACTATGATGATAAAAATATGGGGAAAATTCATATATAAAATTTTCACACATCGACTCTAAACATACCTATTATCTTATTTATTTTTGGTCCTACATTTATTCTATGTATTTCTCTACGTTTTTTTAGAAAAAATAATGGTTTTTTGACAGACATTGGCATTATACAGGGTTCACAGCTAGGATCATGGAAATTTAATCCTCTCTATCAGCCCATGTAGTCCCTCCCCATAAGTATAGATGTAAATACATAGTTGGTGCATGGTCTGAAAGACTAGGTCACCAAACTATATTGTCTTCTCGGCCTTAAAAAATAAACATAAAAAATATTAACAAATAAATAAATTTTTTAATAATAATAATAATAATGATTATATTATTATTATTATTATTATTATTAAACTCTCCAATTGGTTTTTAATGCCCCTCCCCTCTTCTTAACATGTGAAAATCCCCCTCCATCCCTTCCTACATGGTTTCATGCCACCCTCCCTCCATGTGAGCTCTCTTCTTTCAGTGATTTCACTTGATTTCTTCTAGTTTGTTGGTCAAAACCTCAAGGTATTGTCTATACCTCACTTATCCTTCCATTTTGGGAATTTTATCCTCTCCTCATCGCTCTTCTTAGTTTGGCCAAACCCTTGGGTTCCAGGTGAGATGATTTTTTATGTTTCTCTTATTAAAAGGAAATGCGATGGGTCTCTCTGGTTGGATTCATGCATATTGATGAATCCTCTATTGAAGGTGAAGCATTTTCATTCGTTTCAGTTCACCACCATTATTTGGGTATTTCTTCTTCCACCATTATTTATTATTACAAATTTTGTTGGGGTCTTCTAGTGATTTTTTGTCACCTCTTGTTATTTAAGGTGTTTTGTGTCTCCATTAAGGCTTTCAAACATATATATAGGTACATATGTGTGTCTATAAATAAATACATATATATATATATATCCTCCTTGTACATATTACCTTATTGTTAAGAGAATATTTACGTTGTATTAATGGTTTATATGTATATATAAGGGTGTATATGTGTGTAAGTGTGAGTGACCATTGTCAAAGACATCGAGTTCCGAGGTGTTTCGGATTTATTCTCTTCCCGTTGTGGTAGTTTCTCTATGTCCTATACTTTAATTTGAATTCATTGATTTCTAGAGTGTTTTAAAAATATAAATTTATTATTATGTGGTGTATATATGATATTAAACTTAGTTAAGTCACATAGAAATGGTAATTTAATTCATTTTTCATAATTTACCTAAACATGCAACATGACTTTTTCATGTTAATATATGCTTTAATCCTTGTATTGAAAAATGAAAATTATTTTCAATGTTTGATTGGTTTTTTAAATGATGTTTCATTAAAAGTGGTAGGGCATGTTTTGATCTTTTAAGTACTTCTTGAAGAATGGTTTTGAACTCTCATGATGTGTAAACCTGGTTGGCACCTTAGAAATGTTTTTTGTATGATGGGAATCCCCATGGTTGTCCTCTAGTCATAGAGGGTATCTATATGTATGGTATTAGGAAGTGGGAAAGGAATGCACATTGGTACCTGTGCTAGTGTCAAGCATGTGATGACCTCCTCGATTATCCCTTATGCTAAAATCATGGGATCCTTGGAAACGTAGTGGGATTCAAGAGACAGTTTCTCTTTAGACCTGATTAGAAGGACTAGATCCCCATTGTAGGTAAAGGCCATATTGGTTGTGCCATTGGTGAGGATGTTTGAGAGAATTCATGTTAGTTATTAACTTTGTATTGCATCAGTAATTATAGAGATGGATTCTAAATCAAATATGTCAAGGGTATCTTAACTTGGTGTCTTGGTATATCCCATGATATCTTATTAACATGTATTTTAGTTTCCCTTAATTTTTTATGCTTTTAATAAAATCATTTCAAGTGTTATGTTTCGACTAGTAGTTCTTATAACAATACTTATTTTCTTGTACTTAGATTTCCACTTTTATTGTTTCACTAAGTTATTTCTATCACTATATGTTCTTATTTATAAAATGATTTATTGGAAAACCTCTCTTCTTTGAAAACCATTTTTGGAAAAAGTGTAGGAAATATTTATTTCGAAATTATTATCTTGTTACTTGTTTGAAAAAGGAAATGAAAACCTTATTTTAAATATATGTATTTTAAGCTATCATGACATGGTTTTATATTTAAAGGTAAGTCATAGGGAATGTTTCTTATTTTTTTCATTCCTATTGACCATCTATATGATCAAACCTACAATATGTTTTCAGTTTCAGGTTCTTACATTTTTTGTATCTCTCTTAGAGTGAGCGTGGTATTGTGGTTGTTAGTTAAGCACAAGGTCACTTGGAGGTATTTTAACCATTTAGTTTTATTTATTTTTACATTTCTAGTTTGTTATTTTATTTTTTTTATTTTTTATCTATATTTTATTGTTTAAATCATTCCTATATGAGTATTATCTGATGTCAGACACTAGTTATGAGCCTGGTAGGATCATGAATGACTGTCAGGCCTTGTTATGAGCCAGCTTGGGTGACCAGTTTAGGGATGATCTCAGTTACTTCATGATAAAATGTTATCAGAGCATTATCCATTATTATTTGGGGATGTCTGGTAGTTTAGCGATAGGATTTTTTTCATAATTCATGTGGTCATTCGTAGGTAGGTTCTTGATCACCACCTATTCAGAAGGACTCTTGAATTTCAATGGTGGTCTTTGATGGTTGGGCCTCAAAATCCAAGCATGGTTATATGATTTTTCTGAGGTTTCTAGTAATTTTTTGGGTGGTTGTGATTTAATTTGAGATTTAGTGGGTAATTTTTGGGAATCTGAAATGGTTGGAATGGACTTTTATAGGGACTCATTGGGTGAATGATTATCGTGAATAGTCTAAAATACCTTTCACATATCATCCAACTACCTTGGATAACCTCCAATGTTCTCACTCGGTTGGGGCATGGCCTACCAAATCATGTTGCCAAGACGTGTATAGTGATTGTTCCACTGATATTTTTGAGTTTTTTATGGAGTATTAGTTTGTATCTATTTTTTATGGATAGGGATTTAGTTTTTCTTTGGTGTATTTCCCTTAGGTTCTATAATGGTAATTAATTTACTGAAATTGGATTTCTAAAATGAAAATCTTGGGATCATTGAAAATGAAATGGGTTGTTTGCGGAATGTAATTTTTTTTGTAAATGAAAAAATTATAGAATTTTTTTTGGATTTTTTTGAAGGTTGTGTAAAATGTGAAAAGTAAGATTCTTAAAAATAGATAATTTTGAAATTATTTGTTTTGGTATGAAAAAGGGTGGATTCAAATATGTTGGGAATTTAAATTTAGGTTTAATGTTTTGTTTTTTGGAATGGAGAATTGTTTTTCAATTGACCCTTAATATTCATTTGAATCGTCACATATATAAATGTATGTATGTTCCAAGTATATATATGGTCATTAGAATCGGTGGATGGGTGTTTGATCTAGCATAGGGATGTATATATTTTATGCTTCATGGAATACAAATGGAGGGTATTTAACCTCTTATGTTTTTTTGATTTCTAAAAATGGTTTTCAAATAAAAGTGGGTTTAAATATTTTTATTGGTGGGAGTGATTTGGTGTTTCCATTTTTGTGTTTAGATTTTTACTTTTTTGGACATTTTTGGTTTGTATGTGTTGGAAGTGTTGTTGGGGTTTTTTTGAGTTGAGTTGTTTATTTTTTTCATTACGATATGGAATTTTGTCTTGTGATGCATTTTGATTTGGTTTTTTATTTCTTGAATTTGGTGTGTTTACCAGAAATATCTTAGTGAGGAGTTGGAGGATGGTCTTTGAGGTTCCTTCCTTATTATTTTAAATAAAGGTTGGTTTTTTAAATTTGTGTTGGTCATAATTTAGTGTTATTATCCTATAAAATTCTAGGTGGTTAGAGTCTTTGACTAAATTCTTAATAAGTGTTTCCCAGGGTATTCGCCTTGATGACACTACCCAGACTCAGAAATGAGTGGTGGAGTTAGATACATTCCTTAATTTTTACCACACCTAAGTCTTATTGGTTTTTCTCCCACCTTTATTATCTGGAAAATAGAATAATAACTCATTCATAGTTGTCTCATGATAATATCATTCCATTGGCATGGACACTTGGGTAACATGAAGGGGGTTCTCATAAATTATGATGTAGAAAGAGTAAGTTTTAGTTGAATATCTACAGATCCTTACTAAATGGAAGTAAGTTCTTCGTGACATTAGGTCTCTACCCATACGTCTCGAAGTAAATATTTTCATGTATATTAGGAGTTTTCAGGTTTTTTGTATATTGACCTAACTGATTGTCTCTAATGTCAACGTGGAAACTATTAAAGTTTCTCGTTTCTAGGGATTTTTATTTTAGTAACTTCTTTTTGGGAGATATTGGTAGAACCATTTTCTTATCATTTATGTGTTTGTGCCTTAGGGATGTGAATTAGTGAATGGTTATCCTTCTTTTGTAGTGGTTCTGGTTTTGGGTGTTACCTATTTACAAATGATCATGTTGGGGAATTATGAATTGTGATCTAGTTTGATGCCTAGATTTAGTTTCTTAGGTTAGGTCCTTTGTGTGTCAGAAGGTAGTCCATTAAATGATTCCCTTATTGAAATACCCTTTCTAGTGAGTACCTTAATGGTGGGGAGACCCACTATGGGTATTTTTGATGTATTTTCTTTAGTTGATCTGGTGTTACTTGGAAATTTAAGAGATCACACCTGTGTTATATGATTTATCTGGATTTGTGTGTTGTTATGACTTTGGAAATCAATTTTTGGCCAGATTACTAATATGGTGGGGATAACACCATGCTAAAATCTTGTAATGAATCTTATATTTTAGTTCTTGTGTTCCCACTTTGGGAATTTTGAGTTTTATCACCAGTGTGTTTCTTTGTTTTCATCCCACCCGACCCTAGTTATAGTAGTTAGTTGGCCTGGATAGTGATTCTCATTAAAGATGATCAAAGATATCCCAAAAATACCATGATTTGTTTGTTTTGTGATTTATATATTAGGGGTTAGGGTATTCCTTGTTTTGATGTTATGTTTGGAGATGTGAGGTCCTCACTATAAGTTCTTTCATTTGGTGGTTTGATTCATTAAGCCTTAGTAATTATTTCATTGGAAATCGATTTGGTTCCTTGAGTATTTTCTTACCAACTTATTTTGGTTTTGAAGTTTTATGTTTTTCAAAGAAATTGAGTTTTTGGTTCTCAGTCATATGGTGGTCATGGTTTTTCTTTGGGTGCTAACTTGTTTATGTCCCAATTAGTCATGTGTTTTGGGACTTTTTTGGGGAATAAATTGTTAATTATGGGGAGAATTGTCACACCTCGACCTAACACTTACATATTAATTTATTTTTTTGGTATTACCTTTATTATATGGTTTTATCTAGGTGTTTTTTTGAAAAATGATGGTTTTTTGATAGACAGAGGAAGGCTCACGATTAGGATAAATTTTGTTTCATCCAAGTGATAATTGTATGGCCTATATAATGGAACTATCTAGGGTGCACGGATAAGCACTTGGGTATGTGACCCTCCCTAGTAGATCATGCATTCCCTCCCCCTTGGGAAAGATTCAACCCCACAATTGGCGCATGATCTGACAGATTGTGTGGAAAAACCTTTCGTTCATCCCAACCTTAAAAAATATTAAAAAATAATAATCAATAAATGTTTTAATTATAATAATAATAAATATGATATTATTATTATTAAACCCTCAAATGGTTTTTTCCTCCCCCTATCCTCTCCCTATCATGTGACACCCCCCTCCTCTATGGATAAGTGAAAACCCCATCCATGTGAGCTCTATTCTTCCAAATATTTCACAAGATTTCTTCTAGTTTTTTGGTTGATACCTCAATGTACAGTCTCCACCTCTCTTATCCTTTTTTATCCTCTCCTTATCACTCCTCTTAGTTCATCTCAACCCTAGGGTTCTGGGTGGGCTGATTTTTTATTTTTCTATTCTTAATAGGGTGTATGATGGGTCTCCTAGGTTGTATTAATGTATATTTCAGCATCCACCACTGAAATAAAAGCATTTGGGTTTGTTTCAGTTCACCACCTCCATTTGGGTAGGTTTTCTTCCACCATTTTTTATTCTTCAAAAAACTTTTGGGGGTTTATTGGTAATTTATGGCCTCCTCATGTTGTTTAAGGTGTTTTTTTCTCCATAAATTCTTGAACACTTATATATAGGTATGTCTGTGTATATATCCTCATACATATTCCATCATGGATAGGGGAATATTTACATTGGATTAAGATTATATATAAATATATAGGGATGTATATACATGTAAGTGTGAGTGATCGTTATCAAAGATATTGAGTTTCAGGGTATTTTGGCTTTATTATCTTCCTATTGAGGTAGCTTCCCTATGTTCAAGACTTTAATTATAATTAATTTAAATTTTTAGTGTTTTTAAATTTTGATTTATTATTATGTGGTATGTATATGCAATGAAAATTAGTTGTGTCACATAGAAATTGTAATTTCATTATTTTTTCGTAATTTTCCTAAACTTTCATCATTATTTGTTCATGTTAATATATGATATAAACATTATATTGGAAAATGTAAATTATTTTCAATGTTTGATAGATTTTTTAAATGATGTTTCATTAAATGTTGTAGGGACTATTTGGGTCCATTATGTACTTATTGAAAAATGGTTTTGAACTCTCACTTTGTGTATCCCTAGTTGGAACCTTAGAAATGTTTTCTTTATGATGGGAACACATATGGTTTTCCTATAGTTAGATATGGTATCTGTATGGATGGTGTTGTGAAGTGGGAAATGCATGCACATTCACACCTATGTTAGTGTTAATCATGTGATAACCTCCTCACTTTTCTTTTATGCTATAGTCATGAGATCCTAGGAGTCATAGTGGGAGTTTAGAGATGGTTACTATTTATCCCTGATTATAATGAATAGATCCATATGGTAAGGAAATTTCATTTGGTTTGTTCCACTAATGAGACTAGTTAAGAGCTTCCATGTTGGTTATTGACTATAGATCACATCGATAGGCCAGCAGATGGATTCCAAACAGATTAATTCTTAGGTCTTTCCACATGGGGTCTAAGTATATCCTATGATATCTAATTCACATGTATTATATTTTCCCTAAATTTTTCTTTTAAAAAAAATAATTTCAACTGTTTTGTTTCCACTATTAGTTCTCATAACAACACTTATTTTCTTATTCTCTTCTTTCCACTTCTTGTTTTTCACTGAGGTATTCTTGTCACCACATGTTCTTTTTTGTAAAATTATATATTGTAAAACCAATCATTCATTGGAAACCATTTCTTAAAAGTGATAGTAAAATGTTTTTTTCGAAATTATTAGCATGTTACTTGTTTTAAAAAGAAAATTAAAACCTTATTTTAAATATATGTATTTAGATCTATCATGATGTGGTTTTCTTTTAAAATTTAAGGTTCAGGGTGTCATCATTATTTTGGAATTCCTATTTAGAATCTCAATTCTCATTGCTAAACCATATTTTCAATTTTAGGTTATTACATTTTTTGATCGCTCTCAGAGCGAACATGGTTCTACGATTGGTGGTGAACAACAAGATCACATTGAGGTATGTTTAGATTTTTAGTTTTACTAATTTTTTTGCTACCAATTTTTTATTTTATTTTATCATTATTTATTTATCTATATTTTATGGTCTAAATCATTCTCATATGAGTTTTATCAGATTATTGAAACTAGTTTCCAGACCCGGGAGTATTGGAAACGCCTCCTGAGCCTTGTTGCAAGCTATCTCAGGTGACTGGTTTGAAGTTGAACCAGGTTGTATCGTAACATAAAGTGTGGTAATTATAGAATATCTAATAGTTTTTATTTGAATACATGATTCTATAAAATATCTAAATTATTGAAGAATTATAAGTACTTCATAATAAACAAAGAGAATGTTTTAGAAGAAATTTATTTTAGGTTATTTTTGGTTCTATGATGGTTTTGGTTAGGTATAAAGAGTAATTTGACTTAATGGGAAGAATTTTTGTTATTTTAAATATTATGGAATGTGATGTTTGAGGGGGAGAAAATCCACTCAGATAAAAAGTTAAATTCAAAAGAAATATAAAATTTCCCAAAATAAAGTGGAGAATCGGTTTCAATTATTAAATGATCTTTATAAAGGGTGTGATCTATTTTTTATATTTTATAATATGTTTTACTATATTACTAGAATAAATAAATATTAATAAAATCTTTGATTTTTTTTATAATATGTGTAACGAAAAAAGAGAAAGTTGACATTGGGTATTGGACAATTGTTATTTATCTAACATGAGAGGCGACATTAATATTTTAAATCAATTTGAGAATTGTATATAGGGATTTGTAGCATTTTTTAGTAAGGTAAAACTTAATATAAAAGATGTTATCTTAGTTTAGATAAGTAAATCAAGTCTAAAATAAAATATCACTTTATATGTTGATGGTTTTAAGCAAAAATAATTTAGTGTTTCTTAACTCTTTGATGAAGGAAATAAAATAATATTCAAGAAATATGGATTATTAGTGAATAAAATAAAATATGATTATATACTAAATATGGAGAAATGAATATAAGAAAGTGTATTTCAAGTGAGATATGTTAAAAACTTAATTTTTTTATATCTAAAAGATAATAGTGATATGTGGAATCCAAGATTTGGTCACATTAGAGAAAAAAATTAAGTTAACTCAATAAAAAGTTTTTTTGAGATTTTCCTATATTAGATAGAGATAAATAGGGGATGTGTGATAAATTTATGAAAGGGAATATAGTTTATTATTCACTAATGATAGATGATATTCAAAACACTCAACCCTTTGAAAATATTCACTCCAATATATACAGACTAATGAAGAAAATTTCCACACACTAAGATAATTATTTTATATAATTCATTAATTATTTCACATGTATTATGATTATTTCATGTAATTTAGATTCTCAAAATAATTTTAAGAGTTTAAAAATGTAATTAGAGATGTAATTTGGTTATTAGGTGAAGATATTTAAATCATATATTAGGATGAGTATAAAATTGAGAAGTCTGAAGCACATTGAAGAAAAAAATTTGAAATGACTATAGTGTACCATGTATCCCTTAAAAAATGGTGTTACTAAAGAAAATAATACATTTTTGGGTGAAGACAGTGCATACCATGTTAGTTTAACATGTAACAACTTATTAATTTTGGAGGAAAACAATTGAAGTAGTAATTCACATTCAAAATCATTGTTTATTTTATCTAAATTCATTCATGTAGCCCTATGATATGAATTGTAATAATTATATAAGTTTAAAGTAATTTATATTGTTTAAAATTACTTTTATAATAAATATGAAAGGATAGAATAAGAAAAAAACCAATGTAGAGTTGGTGGGTTATTTTTAAGATATTCATTAAATAGATGAGAATAAAAAATTTAAAATTAAAAATTAAGATAGATAGGTACTACATATAATGTGAATTTATTTTCAAACACTTTTTTTGAGTGTGGAAATAGAGAGAATATAGTGGAAAATAATGAAAAGGGTGCTGATTTGGTTAAAACAAAAAATATAAATTCAAAATCTGTTGAATTTTATTTTGAATAGAAATATTGAGAAGATGATTCAAGTGTTTAAATTAATGAGGATCATTATGTTTTTTCATCCAAGGATGAGAAAATATTTCAAGGCCCATAAAATCACTATATAAAAAAATGGTTTGAATAAGAATATATTTAAGGAAAACATATCATGCCTCTTTGATTTATCAAGATGAACTAAGGAATGTGAATGAAGGTTTCAATTTGATACCAATATATTCAAACTGACTTTGAATATTCCAAGTTTGTATATGAGTAATAATTTTTCACTTGTTGTGGTGTTCTATGCTAAATCTATGAACCATGGACTATCTCAGCCTGATCCCAGGTTTCTTCTTCAAGAAATTCCTACTTGAAGAGGAGTTTTTTTCGTGTTTCTCTAGTTTACTCTCTGGGATTATATTTTTAAGCTCCCCTACCCCAATCTAGCTACACAAAAAATTCAAGGAGTTGAATGGGGATTTTGAGGGAGGGAAGGTGAATTCTATGAATAGGATGAGTCCCAAGAAGATATCTCATAATTTTAAGTGAGTAATATTTTTAATATTCTTAGAAAAAATGTTCAATTATGAACATAAGGAATAGAAAATGGTTACATAAAAAATAAAATGAAAGGCATGAGAAATAATGAACTATAGAATCCCTACACCAGAATAAATCTATACTACTTTATAGGGAACTACTACGTCTGGGTAAAATGACGACATTCCCATCCCATCCTCAATAGACATTGAAGATGGAATGTATCCTAAAAAAATGCACAAAACAAGGAGGAAGAAAGGGAATAAGGGAAAATATAAATCAAATATATTTATAGTGTGTATGGGGAATAAATCAAAAGTTTATAAAGACTACTCTCACCTTCCAAAACCTATAGAGATAAGGTCTGTCAAGTGGGCTAGTTCAAGAAAGGATTCAAAATGAAAACTCTTTTTTTATGAATATAAAAACATAAAGGGGTTTTTCAACTTAAATAGAAATTCAAGTGAATGGTTATAGGGATACCAAGTAACATGTTTTGTAAGGTGAAATAAATAATGTCCCATACAAGGTTAAAGAAGGAAACTTAGATGTAGGGGATCCTATTTCCAAACAAGAACTACCCTAGGTCATCTAGGAGCATGAATTTATATATTATCAACCAAATCCTACTAATAGTATGATAAAGGAGGAAGTAAAGGAGTAAATTGATAACGTAAATTTCCAAGAGCTTATTATACACTCAATGTAAGAGATATTAGAGAATGTTCTCTCTCATAAGGCTTCATAGGAGGACGTTAGTAGAATGATCAAGAGAGATCTTTGAGTTATTCTCAATGAGGAATAAGAATTTTGGATCAATAAATTGGACTATGTTTTGACATGAGGATTCAATGAAGGAAAATCTATATGGATGGTTATGTTAAAATTTTGGGTAATATGGGATGCCACTTCAATGATCACCTCAAGGAGAACCTAGATATAAAGGTAACCTAAATTGAATGGTTCTTAATAATGTTAAATTGTTCCAAAATGCTTAAAATTTTCAGAATTTTCTTATTATATGTAATGATTTTTTATGTAATATTTTTCCTAAATAGTTTTATGGCTCCCACTTTTCCTAAAAAAGTACTTTTAGAAATAAAAAAAATTAGTCAGTTAATGAATCTTTAAACCATCATAAGAATAATGAAATAATGAATGATAAATTGTCTCAAATTGATAAGAATAACATATGTGTATTGGTTTTAATACCAAGAGGATATTCATGTTATTGGAACAAATTTGATGTTATAAAAAACACCATAAAATAGGTGATACAAAAATGAACAAGAAGATACTAGTTTTCACAGGAGACTCTCAAGAAGAAAGAGATAACTTTGTTAAGATAGTTTATTTTGTATAAAGGTTTAATACTATAATAATAGTTTTTTTAGTATCATCACTCAATGTAGAAAAAATATATTTCATATGGATTTAATGTATTCATTTTGGAATGCAAGTCTTGATGAAGAGGCTTATATTGACCAAACTAATATATTTACCTTAGATAAAATACAAGTATTGTGTGTAAGTTTATGAAAAAATTATACAGTTTTAAGAAATACCATATCAACTATTATTTGATGTTGGACTCATTTTTTAGTTCACTATAATTTTGGAAAGAAATATTTGGAAATGGCCTTTATATAAAGGAGATCTCAATGAAATCGTTCATAGAGATTATTTATGCCAGTGATATAATTTTTTCTAGAAATGATAATGAATCATATAGGATGTTTTTTTATCAAATGAAAATTTTATTTGATATTTCAATACATAGATAGATGAGATATTTGTTGGTTCTTAAAATGGATCAAGTAAAAGATATTATTTTTCATTATAAAGAGAATTATTCTCAAAAATAGTTAAGGAAATTTAGAATTGAAAATATAAAGGATGGTTTTACTCCAATGTCTATGGGAATAAACATTTATAAGGATAATAAAGGTAAATAAGTAAAACAACTAGAATTTAGAAAAATAATTGATATTTTACTCTACTTGACTACTCAAAAACTAGAAATAATATATTTTTTTCATTGTGATATCAATATTAAAGTACACTAAAGAAATATCACGTCATTATAGGAAATAGAATCCTGAGGTATTTCAAAGGTATAATTGATTTTGGGATAATGTATTACAGTATTGGAAAGGTTTATATTTTCATATTGGTTGATGCAGGTTTGGATGGAATCATTGATGAATGAAAGTACATGTTTGGTGGAGTGTTTTTATAAGGATAAAACTGTATTTATTTTAACAAAGAGATGCATAATTAAGTTACTTTGAGTATAATAAAATTAAAATATTTGATTATGAGTCAAGAAAAAATAGATTATATGTGGATGAAGACTCTTATAGAAGGATTAAAGATGGAAGATAAGTTTTTTTGTTAGTAGGTGATGATAATTATAGTGTAATAAATCATTTAAGGAATTCAATAAAACACTCTTGATAAAATCATATTAACTTCAAGTTCCCATTTACCAAGGAAAATATAGAGAATTATATTTTGAAGTTATATTTTTTTTCCAATATATGTGTGAGTAATGGATGTTTTTATCAATTTTTTTATTAAATATGTATTTTGGAAATTAAATTTTAATGATGGGAGTTCATCCTCATGTCTCAAAAGGTTAACGTATGGTTTTTTCCATTTTATCATGATCTTTATATTTTCTAAAGGGGGTAATAAATGCAAGTTAATATATATTTCTATAAAAATGTGAGAATATATTTAGGGGATAAATTTTAAAAGGAAATCTATTAATTTTACATGTTTATAATGTGTGGTTGTGTGTGTTTGCATGAAAATATATAAGTTCTATGTGTGTGTGTCTGTGTTGGTGAAGGTGAACTATTTTAGTATTTTTATTCAGTATGTTTTTAAGAAATTTGTTAGCATATATGAAGGGGGATTTTCAATATACTTTATGGGAAGATGATTTAAAGGTAAGATAATGGAATAAAGATAAATTGACATAGATTGGGTTGTTATAGTGAGTGAATTTATTCATTCTTTATTGACATGTTTGAGAATTTATTTTATTCATTATTTTTTTCCTCTATCTGGCTTGATCATATAATCTCATAATTTACTAATTTAAATAAAATTTCTATGAAAGAGATAATTCATTAAAGGTATCATTATTTTCTATGGATAAAAGTTTTGTGAATTGATATCAAGAGTTAATATTATGATATTTAAATTCATATCAAAGAGTTTTTTATTAAATTGGTATCATATCATAAGTAAAGTAGAATTTTAGCCAGATTTAGATTTATGATTCATGTTTGATTCATTGGATTCCAATAAAATTCAAATTTTGGGATTTTGTAGACCATGTTTTATCATGTAAAATTAGGTTATATTTTAGAGATATCCTTTTTCAACATGCTGTAAAAAAGTAGTTTGTGTATTCAGGTACTTTATTTTACATTGAGTACATTGTTTACGTAGGTTTTCTTTTACCATCATCCAAATTATGAAATCACGGGATGATTGGTATTTGATCTGAAATATGGTTACACATTTTATGAAGGCATATGAATGACTATAGAAGATTTGAAGTGAAAATGGTTGATAATTAAGAATTATGTGTCATGCGATAAAAATCACATCATGAAGGTATTTATATACATCATGGTGTTATGTGGATTTCAAAAAAAATAGTGTATTAAAATGTATTGAACATGAAATTTTCTTGGGAGAAGATAATGATTTCACATATCAACACAAAGAAGAAATCAAGTTTTGTTCATATATTTCGTCATTCAGTGTGGTTTTTCATATAAACACCACATAGTTAACAATCCATGGTTGATTGTTTTGGTTTTTAATTAGTTTTAGTTGGTAATAATTATATAGAAAACACATTTTATTCTATGTGTTATTGAATAAAGATGATTCAATTTATTAGAATTTGAAAATTAGCATGTTGTGATTTGGTTGTTTTGATTTAAGATGTGAATAGATGCACTCTATTTATTAAAATCTCTATATAGTTATTTTTAGTGGGTATTGGTTCTCTAAGTAGTTTAAAAATAATAGTTCAAACTAACTAGAAACATGTTATGGTATTTGAATAATATGTGAATATTTTTCAGATTTTCTAAATTTAATAAAGTGTGACTGAATTATGTTAGAAATACCAAGAAATATAGAGAAGTGTGGAACGTTTGAGTAAGGTGGAAGAAATAATAAATAAGAATATTCTTAGAGTAAAATTATTATATCTATTCTAGAAGGCTGATATATTTAGTTTAAGGATTTAATTTACATATTTAAGAAGATGAATGTTTGTTTTGGTTTTATAGAAATATTTTTGAGTTGTTATTTTTGTATAATTTTTTCATCAATATATACCATATTTATGATAGATAATATTTATAAGTGAAGAATCATTAACATTAATAAACACACTAGGGCCCCGCCTGTGTTAGCAGTAGGTCGTGGGTACCACCCCAATCCTACTTATAATAGACTATGTATTGGAAACTAATTCTAAGAATGCATATCACACGTCATAGGACTTATCCTATAACAACATGAAATATAAATGGGACATTGATAAACAATAAAAGATAATAAAATCAACAAATAAATATGACAACAAAACTGTATACAATGTTCGGATAGAATATCAATTATAAGTACAATTACATAGAGTCAAAATTTAGAAAGGTAAGTACATTTATATATGTTAATAATTACTGGGTATATCTGATTCTAAGTATGGGATGACACCTCCTCTCTATAGGGTCTCCCATAATGGAGTTCATTTGAACTACATATACCAAAAACCATCATTTAACTATATGTATTAGCTCCTCTAATCCACTAGATCTATATCTTCCAATGTAATATTTGACTTTGGTAACATCTACATAAACCCAACAAGTGTGAAAATGAATTCCGTGTAAAGGTGGGTATAGACATACCTAGTAGTATGCCCCAAAAAGATAAAGTAGAGGAAAAATAGTATGTAAAATAAAACCCAAATACAAAGAATAAAAAAAGTTATCCCAAAGGAAATAGATATTCCCTAATGTAAATTATATTATGGGAAAGGGAAGAAACAAAATATACATAGCTCTACTCCATGAAGAATCATATAACACTATAAACCAGGGATACTTAGGGTAGTGTAAGCCCCAGAATGCTTGCAGTATATAGTGTGACTAAAATTAATAATTTTTGGGAAGCTATAAATTCTCATAATACCTCTAGTATATCAAATTCATCTATATGTTGATACATCGTAAGTCTCATTGATCATTATTTATTATTATTCCATGACATTCTTGATACCTAAATGGATCCTTAGTGGGGTATCACACCTCAAAAAGGTATGTGTGTATTGAATGATAGAGTACCTAAATAATATATATAACTACTCCCTAACATAAAAGGGGGTACTAAACCCATATATGGAGGACCCCACCCTAACATATGAGGGAGTATTGACTCTAATGATGCAGGAACCTACCCTAACATATAAAGGAGTGCCTAAACTCCATTTTCATATGGGGGACTACACCCTATCATATATATGTTAAAAAGGGATTAATTTAACCCCATGAATAGAGTAACATATCCCAATACATAAGAGAGTACCAAATCTATATATGCTTCAAATGTCTCACCCACTTCCTATCATCCCTCTGGAAAAGATAAGATCCTAAAACTATCCAAATCATAATGTGAATAGATTCCAATGACTAAGATGAATAATATTTTTGTTCTTTATATATAAATATACTCATATTGGAATACTCATATTTACAAAACTAGAACCAGTTTATGAAATCATGGAGAATATAAAAAATATTCCAATACATGACATGACTATTGAGGTACATGATGTGTAGGTCTCTCAGGAAAGGTTGGACATGTACTTCCATAGCTCAAACCATGAGAAGGAAATATAAATAGTGATTCCACTATGGATACATGTTGTGTATGGATAAGAGGTATCTGACATAATCTTATGTATGAAGGTGGGACTCCATTATTTTCTTACACATGCTACATAGTGTGTGGTAATGGTAATGAATGATGTTTTTCAATTAATTATATTCTAGGGAATGTATCTCCAGTACATGAAGTCCAATAATTTTGGGTTTATAGGTTATTTGGTGTGTACTCTGGTCACATGATAAGATGTTTTAGAAATTATACACACATTGTATTTAGGACCACAAAATGTGTAGTCTGGTCCAATTGTCTAGTTGGTTGTTCGATATGTCCAATTAGTACATGGACAAACTATGTGGCTATGTGTACACTACATATGGCCCAATTTCACATGTTTTGTGATATTTATTGAACAAAAAACCCCTATAAAACATATATTTTTATATATATGGTTTCTTCTATTATTTTTAAACATAATTTAGTTGAGAATATCTTATAGATTCATTATTTTAACTACTAAATGTATTTCTAATTCAATTATCCATGATTCGAGTGATAAATTTCACCTAGTATGTTCTTGACACATCCATAAGTCATTATCACCTAACCAGATAATTCTTAGTTGTCTTTTTTTTATTTTTCTATTATTTTTTCATCCTTGGACCAAGTTATGATGCCTTCCTACTTGATCCCTTCCTAAAACCTACTAGCTACCCAAATATATGATTCCTTAATTATCCACAATAATAGTGGTACAAAATCATAATTAAACCACACTATGTAGAACATAATAATTGTGCCCAAGATGGTTGTGTTTGGATGAATACCTGCCACCAAAGTTTGGGATTTTGTTTAGGTTATTCGAAAAATATGAGTATGAGATAAGAATAGAATGTCTATATGAATTAGTTGAATTCTATCAATGTTTTATGAATATTTTATATAAGTTAAAATTATAAAAGAAATTATTTATCAATGAATTATTTTATCAAATATAAATAATAAAATAAATATTCATCACCAAGAATAAACTGTGTTAGATAAATAACCTAAGTAAAATTATTTAAGAAAAAATTATTTACAAACATAGAGGATTCATCCTATCAAAATTTTTAAGGTAGTATAAAAATTAAACTAGGTAATGGAAATGATTTTGAAACCTATAAACTAACATTTCCAAGCATGAAACTAGAATTACATGTAAAATATAAAATTAATAAATCATGAACCTTCAATAAAGCATTACTGTAACCTTATTCTTCATTGTATGGGAATGAAAATATCATAAATGATCTAAATGAATGACATACTTCATCCATGGTGTATCCTCATGATTCACTGAATCACTCATCATATGAGTAGGACTATTTCACACTCTATTACATGATAGTTCCATATGGTGTAAATAATTAATAATAATAGATCTAAGGAAATGAGTTATTTGATATGGAGTTAAACACACATAAACCCACTACCTCGACTTCCTTTTATAACCATGGTATTATCTTGATCTTATCCATGAATTAAATCAAATGTTAATAAATTATGAGTATGTTTTATATCTTACCTTTCATGCATTTGAATACATCACTACTCATGATCATTTCATCTTGAGAAATAGATTAATTAATTATAACTAGTGAAATTTAACAAAACACATTAACATTTGATAGTCATATAAGGCCTTATATGAAAAGGTAGTATTAAATGATATCAACTTATAATTTTATATGATATTCCTAAAAATAAGAAATACCAAATTTGTTGGTTACTAAATTTATTACCATATGACATATCAATATCATACACTATGATATTGGAATATATAAATAATATATATATATATATATATATATGTAATAGTTCCAATAATCTCTCACATAGAGTAAAACCTCATGCACTTCGTATCATTTAACATTATACTATATTTTATACAATAATTTGTGAAATAATATCTAAAACTACATTTGGATATATTTTAAAACACTTTTAAAAATTTATCATTAACTTTACTATGTACTGCATCATATGAAATTCCTTGTGAAAACCTATCCGAAACTCTATTTGGATTAATTCTAAAACACTTTTAGATTATAACTCTAAGTGAAACTCAATCCTAGTTTAGTCAACCAAAAAGTATGATATCAGAGAAATTTGTATCATTGAAAACAAATATAAATCAATGGATATATAAATGAAAGAAAATAGAGACCTTTATAAAATCATCAGCACTACTCAAGATATAAAGGGATGTTGATTAATATCCATATAACACATGTATATTTATACCTTTCTCCACCAACAACATCATAAACAATCATAAATTATCATATGATGCATTTTTTACATGAAATTGAGTGACCATGGGACATAGAGTGTGTTAATATCATATTTCCTTCTCATATGTTCTTGATTCTCCATGTATTGACTAACTTAGTCAGTGAATACATATCATGTCATTCAACTTTATAGATAATCACATCACATGACCCTCATAAAAATATATAATCATATCATATATATTATTTATATATGGTCATAGATTTCCTCAATCCATATTAATCATGGACCTAGGTGTTATACTCCTCAAATGACAGGGAAAGTCCCATCTTGGTTAAGCTCCAACCTATGACATGATAGGTGATGAGCCCACCTTTTTTGTGAGTTGAATTTTTTTTAATGGATTTCAATGGTTGTAACGAAATATAAATACTTCATTCATTAAAATATGTTAAAGAAGTTATGAAGAAGAAGTTGTTGAAAATTTTGGTTGAATTATCCAATCTTGGTAGTGAATTTGATATAGATTGGATTAATGGATGAAGAATAAATAATTTCTCATGTATTATTATCTTAATAAATATATCAATGGTGTTCTTACCTTAGTGAAGATCGATTTTATTCATTACTTAAAAGGTGAAAGTTATTTAAAGAATTATATTTTATCTAAGTTGAATATTGATATGATATTAATGTCACAAACATGTGCTTTATACACTAGTGCAGAAAATGTTTTTTACGTCACCATTTTTTACGTCGGTTATATAAAACCGACGTCATAATATGTAAAACGAGGTTTTTTACTTCGGTTATTTAATAACCGACGTAAAACCCTGTGTTCGGTACACCTTTAACGTCAGTTATAAAAATAACCGACATTATTAATCGTGCGGCTTCATTTTTTACGTCGGTTATTTTTATAACCGACGTAAAAAAACGCGATTTTCGAAGGCCTTTTTACGTCGGTTATTTTATAACCGACGTAAAAAAGTAATCCGCAGATGTTTTTGACGTCGGTTATGGAATAACCGACGTAAAAAAACGCGGATTTTGAGCCCTTTATAACGTCGGTTATAAAATAACCGATGTAAAAAAGGAATCGGAGGAAGGTTTTTACGTCGGTTATTGAAATAACCAACGTTATAAATGTTTTTAAAAAACTTATCACGTCGGTTATTGAATAACCGACGTGATAACTCATTTAAAAATTTACCCAGACCCGTGGATTGTCATTCGCGAGTTTACCTTCGACAGTCGCGACTCGTCTCTCTCGCGCGTAAACCCGAATCGGCTCGTCCATTTCATTGGTTTAGATTCGTTTTGTGATCATCGTTTCTCATATTTAATCTCCTCGGATCAATCATATAAACTCGCAGCACTCAGGTAATCCTCCCACTCGTTCGTTTTTTTTTTCGCGGATAGTATATATATATGTGTTGTGATTTTTTTGTTGAAACTAGCTAAGATTCTTCGATTGCGAACCCTTTTAACTCGTTTTGGCACCATAATCTTATTTATCATCCCTAGATCTATTTTTTCGACTTGCAATATTGAGTAATTTTATGATTTCACTAATTTTTCATCGTTTTCTATAAATCCCCGAGAGGGTTGGGGCGTGTCCATTTGGATGGGTTGCCCTTTTACAGTTGTTACTACTTTATTCACACACAACCATGGCATAGGTGCATGGATTTGGGGTCGGGGGGTGTCCAGGGGGGTTTACAAGGGGGTGGGTGGGTGTGGGGGCTGTCTAAGGGTGTGGGTGGGTGTTGGGGGGTGTCCAGGGGGGTGTCCAAGGGGGTAGGGGGTGGGGGTGGTGTTTAGGAGGGGTGGGGGGCTGTCCAGAGGGTTGGGGGGTGTCCAGGGGGGTGTCCAAGCAGGTCGGGGGTGGGGGGTTGTGTCCAGGAGGGGTGGGGGTGCTTTCTAGAGGGGTCGGGGGATGTCCAGAGGGGTCGGGGGGTGTCCAGGGTGGTGTCCAAGGGGATGGGTGGGTGTGGGGGGCTGTCCAAGGGGGTGGCGGCCTGTCCAGAGGGGTCGGTGGGGTGTCTAGGGGGGTGTCCAAGGGGGTGGATGGGTGCGGGGGGCTGTCCAAGTGGGTGGCGGCCTCTCCAGAGGGTATTTGGGGTTGTCCGGGTGGGTGGGGGGGGGGGCTGTCCAGAGGGTTGGGGGATGTCCAGGGGGTGTCCAAGGGGGTAGGGGGTGGGGGTGGTGTCCAGGAGGGGCGGGGGGCTGTCCAGAGGGGTCGGGGGGTGTCCAGGGGGGTTTACAAGGGGGTGGGTGGGTGTGGGGGGCTGTCCAAGGGTGTGGGTGGGTGTTGGGGGGTGTCCAAGGGGGGTGTCCAAGGGGGTAGGGGGTGGGTGGTGGTGTTTAGGAGGGGTGGGGGCTGTCCAGAGGGTTGGGGGTGTCCAGGGGGTGTCCAAGCAGGTCGGGGGTGGGGGGTTGTGTCCAGGAGGGGTGGGGGTGCTTTCTAGAGGGGTCGGGGGCTGTCCAGAGGGGTCGGGGGGTGTCCAGGGTGGTGTCCAAGGGGATGGGTGGGTGTGGGGGGCTGTCCAAGGGGGTGGCGGCCTGTCCAGAGGGGTCGGTGGGGTGTCCCGGGGGGTGTCCAAGGGGGTGGATGGGTGTGGGGGGCTGTACAAGGGGGTGGATGGGTGTGGGGGGCCGTCCAAGTGGGTGGCGGCCTCTCCAGAGGGTATTTGGGGTTGTCCGGGTGGGTGGGGGGGCTGCCCAGAGGGTTGGGGGATGTCCAGGGGGGGTCTCCAAGGGGGTAGGGGGTGGGGGTGGTGTCCAGGAGGGGTGGGGGGCTGTCCAGAGGGGTCGGGGGGGTGTCCAGGGGGGTTTACAAGGGGGTGGGTGGTTGTGGGGGGCTGTCCAAGGGTGTGGGTGGGTGTTGGGGGTGTCCAGGGGGGTGTCCAAGGGGGTAGGGGGTGGGGTGGTGTTTAGGAGGGGTGGGGGGCTGTCCAGAGGGTTGGGGGTGTCCAGGGGGGTGTCCAAGCAGGTCGGGGGTGGGGGGTTGTGTCCAGGAGGGGTGGGGGTGCTTTCTAGAGGGGTCAGGGGCTGTCCAGAGGGGTCGGGGGGTGTCCAGGGTGGTGTCCAAGGGGATGGGTGGGTGTGGGGGGCTGTCCAAGGGGGTAGCGGCCTGTCCAGAGGGGTCAGTGGGGTGTCCAGGGGGGTGTCCAAGGGGGTGGATGGGTGTGAGGGGTTGTCCAAGGGGGTGGATGGGTGTGGGGGGCTGTCCAAGTGGGTGGCGGCCTCTTCAGAGGGTATTTGGGGTTCTCCGGGTGGGTGGGGGGGCTGCCCAGAGGGTTGGGGGATGTCCAGGGGGGTGTCCAAGGGGGTAGGGGGTGGGGGGTGGTGTCCAGGAGGGGTGGGGGGCTGTCCAGAGGGGTCGGGGGGTGTCCAGGGGGGTTTACAAGGGGGTGGGTGGGTGTCCAGGGGGGTTTACACATCGATTTGTTTTATATTTCAAAATTGTTTACATTCAAATTATGATTTTTTTCATATAAACATATATTTGTCTTATCTAAAAAATATATATATTTTTGCTATTTGTTATAGGTAATAATGAGTCGAAGTTGGATTACGGCACATTGAATGAGCAATGAATATGAGGAAGGTGTTGATGCCTTTTTGGAATTTGCTAAACGAAATGTTCCAAGTAGTGACATTTTTTTCTGTCCATGCCTGAAATGTCTGAATATGAAGAAGTTGAAAAGTAGAGAGATAAAAGATCATCTGATTTGTTATGGTTTCAATCCGAGTTACAACCCTTGGATTTGGCATGGCAAAACTGGACAGAATGTCACTGATGATAATGAATCGCAAGATGGTAACTCCGATGGAATTGAAGAAATGATTCGCGATATTGTAGCAGAACAAATTGAGATAGAACCGACAGTTGCACGTCTATATGGTGATGCCGAAAAACCATTATATCCTGGTTGTACAGATTTTACGGTTTTGTCGGTGGTGTTAAGATTGATTAACCTGAAGGTGAAACATGGATGGAGTGACAGAAGTTTTACAGAGATGCTACAATTGATGAAAGACATTCTTCCAAAAGATAACGATCTTCCAGATTCACATTATAAGGCCAAAAAAATATTATGCCCGATGGGATTGGGATACAGGAAAATACATGCCTGTCCGAATGACTGCATTATATATAGGAAGGAATATGAATTTCTGAAAGAGTGTCCTAAATGTGGAAAATCACGGTATAAGGTGAAAGAAAAATCACAAGCTGATGTAGAGATTACAAAGCTCCCTTCAAAGGTATTTTGGTATCTTTCTATAATTCCTCGTTTCAAACGTTTATTTTCTAATTCACATGATGCAAAAAGGTTAAGATGTCATGCTGATGAGCGGGTATGTGATGGGAAAATACGTCATCCAGCTGATTGTCCACAATGGAAGAAAATTGATGCCCAGTACCCTACATTTGGAAATGAAATTAGAAATCTGAGACTAGGCTTGTGCACAGATGGAATGAATCCATACCGAACCCTCAGTAGCACACATAGTTCATGGCCTGTTTTATTGGTAATTTACAACCTCTCTCCTGAAGTTTGTATGAAGCGCAAATATGTCATGTTGAGTATCATGATCTCTGGTCCAAAGCAACCCGGCAATGATATTGATGTATACTTGTCACCGCTGATTGATGATTTGAAACTGTTATGGGCTGATGGTATTAGGGTGTATGATTCTTATAAAATGGAATATTTTCAACTGCATGCAGTGCTTCTATTCACTATAAATGACTTCCCAGCATATGGAAATTTGTCTGGATACAGTGTTAAAGGGCATAAAGCATGTCCAATTTGCGAACAACAGACGTCATATTGTCAATTGCATCATGGGAGGAAAACAGTGTACATGGGTCATCGAAAGTTTTTGCTTATGGATCACCCTTATAGAAGACTAAAAAAGGCATTCAATGGCTCACAAGAATTTGATACTGCTCCAAAACCATTATCCCCAGAATTGTATTTTGAGAGGGTGAAAAAACTTGATGTGACATTGGGAAAGACACAGAAATCTGGTAATGATAGACATATTTGGAAGAAAAGGTAAATATTTGACTTGACATAGGGCCTTAATGGTAAGATAATGAGGTCCGGATAATGAGGTCTTGAAGGTAAGATTGTGATTTCCTAGTATTTGGACTTGATGGTCATATTAAGATGTCATTTATTATTCATATGATATGTCTAGAAGCATTGAAAGTAATTAAGAAAAATATGCCATGTTTATGATTTGATAGTTTCTAATATATGATACCCCTTTATGAGTACTTAAGATCACCCTTCTTGTGTTTCTATTACCCCAGGAAATGAAGAAAATTACTATGTATTATATGTATATAATAGTAGCATGTGAGGATAATTTTATGGGTGATTTCGAAAAATTAATGATAAATGATAAATTATGGGTTTAATGGGTAAAATTTAAATTGGATGAGAAAAATGTTGGTTTTGTTTGTGAATGTTTTTTTCAAACCCTCTATAACATTACACCTAAATGTTCTTTGTTCTTTAAGTGACTAAACAGTTTTTTTATATTATAATTATGGATTCTTAAGTTTTGATCTATCATAATTGGTATCAAATCCAATTTTTAATGTACAATTTATTAGTTTGAGATCTGGAAGTCCGAGTTTGAAGCACCACAGTTGTTATTAAATTATTGTTTATATAACTCTATAGGTAATGAAGAGTGCCTAATTTAGGTATAGGTATCCCTTAAGTCTATTATGTGATTTTAAAATCAGGTTATTTTTGGAAAATATTTCTTTTCTTTAAGAGTATACAAGATTTAGGTATATATTTATCAATATATGATTTTATAAGGGTTAAGTTGAAACTTTGGAGAATATTTTTCCAGGATTTTTATTTTTAGGATATTGTAATGAATATCATGATTCAATTTTTTGTAGAAATTATGACTATAATACATTTAGTGAAACCCTATATATAAATATAAATGTATATAAAATTCATAATTTATTGGTAAAGCATAGGGTGTTTGGTATCCTAGAAATAAAATCCTTATCTTGATACAAACAAGTGGATTTAAGCACTGGAATAGATTCAACTAGGGGTAATAACCCTGAAAAGGATTGTTGGGTATTAAATCTATCTTCACTTAATGCACAAAAAAAGGCTAAATTTCACACTTGGTTTGACACTATTTTTGGTGATTCATATTCTCTTTACAAACCATTATAGTGGATTAAAATGGAATTTTAAGATTTAATATGTAACTTTTTCGGTGGTAGAACCTAAAAGGAATATAACCATTAATATCCTGAGTTAAAATGAAGGATTAATATTTTTTTCCAATTATATCATTGTTGAATCACAAGTATTATAGGTTCAAATGAAGGTACAAATAGAGAAAATATCTAAAGATTTATTTTTCATATTAATATGATCATTTACTCTAATTTTATTAGATATTTTCATAACCTCTTTGGATTTAGTATTTTTTTGGAATCAGGATCCTGAAAATGAAGCTTTAAAAAATTCTCTAGAAACCCTAATGTATTAAAAACCCATTAAGGGAGTTTATTATGAAAAGGTGGTTTGGAAAAAATAAAATTTAAAAATATTTTTATTAAGAGGTAAAAGATGAGTTTACTAGTTTTACCTAAGATGGTGAGGTTTATATCTCATTAGAAATTATATTTCATGTCTTTTATATCTTATATATACCCTTAGTAATTTCATTAATAATTAATCGTGAAATTATCAAGATTAAATTTATTTAAGTGTGGGAGAGTGTGACACCCTGAGATATTAGAATCAATTTTCCTATAAATAAATACTATATTTAATAGCTTGTTTCACACACAATACCGAACTAAAATAAACCACCAAACTATTTATTAATATAAAATTATTAGTATAAAATATGATCATTATAATTTTTGAATTAAGTTGGTGGGTATAGATAAAGGTAACAACATTCTATAATATTTTTATAAATAAAAATATAAAAATTAATACTAATTTGTTGATAAAATTCAATTCGTGTAGCTAATAACTAATAATAATATTTTATACACAAAAAATATATATTTTACAAAAAAATGCCTCTTGTGCAATGAATTTTATGAAATTATATTTAAAGAATTGATAATATATATATATATAATAAAATAATTTAACATACATATAACTGTTATTACTAGGAAATTAACAAATTCATTTTATGCATAAACAATGTTTTTTAACTAAAATTGTCTTTTTATGCATTATGAATGATTATATTAAAATAAATATTTATTAAAATTAGAAATTGAGTCTAATAAAATTATTTTGACATTTTAAACAGAATATATAAATTTTTTTATATTTTCATTCTTATTTTAACTTAAAAATAAGTTATCAAATTAGATAGTGTTTACCATAATAAAGTAGTTATTTTTAAAATAATTATTTTTATAAATGTGTGTAATTTTTAATTATATAAACTAAATTTATATCTATTAGGTAATTACTAATATATATATATATATATATAATATCAATCATTTAATTATTAATTGAAATAAAATTAGGTAAATAACACTTAAAGATTAAAAAAATCTTTAAAAATATTTTTTCTATATATTATATGTTTTAATTTTAAAGTTAAAATTTTTAATATTTTTAAATTTAATTAGATTAAATTGAATCTAAATTTTTATTTATAACATCAAAATTTGGTAAGATGTTTCATATTATAATTTTATTAAAAAAATATTTACCATGGTTAATTTTTAATCAAGTTAAATATAGAAAAAATGAGTAACATAATGTGGCTCCAATTTTACTAAATTAACTTAAAAAACATCTATAATACCTTTTTTAGGTTTATAAATTTATAAATACATGTCTCATCAACCTTTACTTACTTAACTCACCTAACTCTCAGGTAATTCAATTCTACCCCTTACCTAACATTTTTTCCAAGGAAAAGTTCATTTTTTACCTATAAAAGAACACCACTTCCACCCAATTCAAGTCACACTTCTAGTTCAAAAATTTTAACAACCAAATATTTTATGATACAATTATATATAAATTAATTTCATTTATTTGATATATTTATTTACTCGTAACACTGAGTTTAGATGAACTATGATATACTATTGAAATATAATTATTTAATGTGACAGTTATCCCGTAGTTGTTGGATTGCCAGGTATAAATAGGACTAAATAAATAATGAAAAATTATGGCTTAAACATGTATAAAATGAATTTTTTTATCAATTTATTATAAATGAAAATAAAATTCATTTGAAAACAAAAGAGATGGTTTTTTAAAATATTTGTTTTTGAGCACTCAATGTGTTTTTACCTAAATAAATTCAATTAATCACTGTCTTTGAGTGGTTTTAAAGAAATATATATTATATATTCAATAAAATGTTTTAACATTCATCTATTGTTTTTTTAGGAATCATATAAGAATAAATTCGTTTTTATGCATAAAAATGTATTTTTATAAAAAAAGATTTTCATCACGTTTTGTGCACTTATTTTAAAATGAATTTCTTCCACTTATAGAATTAGCATGATAAAAAATGGATCCATTATTTTTAATTTTAATATTAAATTTTTTTAAATAGGTCTTGATTATTTATAGTCATTATGAATAGTAACTTTGATAAATTTTTGTCAGCATGGTAAGGGTAAAACTGTTAAAACTCAGTTAAGACTGTGGGTTAAGGATTTAAAATTATTCTAAAATTTTAATTTATCCTATTTTATGAGTGTAATTCAAAAAATCTCATACAATTATAAAAAATATGGCCACTTGGTTACATTCTGTATTTTCTAATTATGACCGTTATATTATTTTAAGAAAGGGATAAATACAAAATGTCAATCTATTAACTTTAATAACTCTAAAATTATATTATCAGTATAAAAAGAGAATAAATTTGATTTTATAATTTTATTTTAATGAAAAATAATTTTATAACTTGTTAATTTATTTCTAAATTTTATTTATTGAATAATTACCTAAAATTCATATACAACAATGATGTAGTATTTATTCAATTGACAAAAAAATAATATAAATGATTTCAAAAATATTAAAAGAAATAAAATTTCAGTTAATTATTGTGTCTCGTGAATTTTATAGATAAATATAACATATTAGTAATATTTTAAAGTTTTATATTCAAATTAATTTATCATCATGTGGTATTTAAAGATAAATTAATTGAATAGTTTTAAAATGACATTAACGAAATTTTATGTTAAATAATATTTTATTAAATTATATAAAAATCATAAAAACTTGAAATAGGACAATTAGGATGGTTAATAGTCTAAAATTTAATCAATTTTCCATTTATGAGATAATTTTTACCTTATAGGTAAAATTTTAACCCTTTAATATTAAAACATTCATTACACAGTTAAGATTAAAATTGGCTAACCAAGGGGTTATATCAAAAGATAAGGTTTACAATGACACCAAAACCTGTATAAATTTAGTATTACAATGATATTTAGATGTTTTAATTTTTTACTTCAAATATATATCTATTTGGAATCATTTTTATTGAGAATCACTTAATTATTTTTTAATCTTTTTTGTAATTTCAGGTGTTTCATTCCCATCCCTTATAAAAGGACCCCCCATATCTCTTTTCTTTACACAAATTTGAACCATCTACTCAAAAAAACCATGAAAAAATATCTTCTAAACTTTCCTATCCAAAAAATATTTTTTCTTTTATTCTTAAAAGATCATTCCAAGGTCTTTAAGAAAGGATCTAAAGGAGGTCACCTGAAGAAGTGGTAATTGTCTTACCCGACCTATTTAAATTTATTTCTTACTATACCTTCTATAAATATATGATATCCATAATAAATTAATAAATTAATTTTATTTAATATACTTAAATGTAATTATGATCATTGAACCACCATTATCTACCCTCTTTTCAAACAAATGAAATATGAAATTATCGCTCGTGTGTACGTGTGGACTACCACCCCCACATAGTGCTAAAAATATTTTTTCAGCATCATCCTTCATGTATGGGTATTATGAAGGGTTTTATTTTAATACATGATATTTATGAATTATTTTATAATAATAATATCACATCAACCTTCTTACCATCCAATCCATTGGAAAATGATAACACCGCTCATGTGTACATGTAGACAACCACCTCCACGAAGTGATGTGATTTGTTTTTAATTTATGATTTATATAGAGATTAATAAGGATGGATTTAATGAAATTATATAATATATATTATAAAATATATATTTTATAAATATGAATCATTATTTACCATTCTTTTGTTTCATTTTCTAAAAGTTGAGAACAACATTCATACGTACGTATGACCTACTCTCTCTATGAATGATGAAATTCATTTTTCAATATATAAATTTTATGGATTATTATATATATAATGATTGGATATGATATTTAGATTATAAATAACATTTTGGATATGATGTAACCATGATCAAAGTAAAATGACTAGAACTACCAAAGAGAAATTCTCATGAAAAACAAAATAGTTAACACCCAAAAAAGATGATTTTAATAGAGTTATTAATAAATTTTTATTTAAATTTTATAAGTATATTATATATGATTTTTAATTATTTAAATGAATCAGGTATATTAAATTAAAATTTATCATATAGGAGGTTAGAGTGACTTTGAAGTTAGTCTAACTTAAGTTAAGGGATTTATGTTTCAATCTCATTTTAATTGGGATTGTTTATGATTAAATTTACATTGAAGTAAATTATATGACTATTTCCTAATACATACCATTAACTTTATTTTACTATTTTTATTTCTTTAGAATACATTTTTAACTTTTGTTTTTTTATCTTTAAGTACTCAATAGACCGAACTTATGTTTTTAAGGAAAAAATGACTTTATTTCTCACTTCAGTTGAAAATATTTTTTCTTCCATGCCCATTTTTTCAAAAAAGGTTTTCAAGAATATTATTATTAATTTCATATTATTTTTAAAATCATTTTTTTAAATATTTAACTTTTTAAAACATGTTTTAAAAGGAATATTATTTTCATTTTCTAAAATATGTACTTTTGAATTTTTACCAAAAATGTGAAACGTATGGTTAATTTAACATAAAAAACATGAAAGGAATTTCCCACCATCATGAACAGTTAAATATTTGAATATTAATTTACAATTTTTGAAGAATATTTTTATTGGAAATTTTTCCCTTTATATTTTTTATACTTTTAGGTTAAAAATAAGTGATTTCAAGGTTAAAAGGATATTTTCCTCAAGAAATTTTTTGGTGATATTTTAAAGGGATTTTTCATCTATGATAGAATATTTAGAAATTACCTTATATATTTTAGTTATATGATCCATTAATAGAATTTTTATTCTTTCTCTAGATGGTTTACGGTTACAATGATGAAATATCGATGAAACTCATTTTATTTTCCATAGGTTATGTTATGATGAATTTTTTAATGATATTGTGGCATAAATATTAATGAATTTATGAATATATAATGGGGGCCAAAAAATACACATACCTCTAATAAATTATGTAAGGATTAATGTTTTCTGAGATAAAAGGGTGTGTGAAAGGTTATCCTAAGACTAAAAAATGAGGGTACCTAGGAGTTTATCCCAATCCCTAAAAAGAGTAAATGGGAGGTTGTCACAAGCCCAAAAGAAGGTAAAAAAGAAGTTAGACTAAGCCTAACATGTTATAAATTTATTATTAGGAAACCTTGAAATAATATTTATATGATTATGTTCATTCCACAAATTATTCCACTCTTTTATGATATGATCTTACACCAATGTTATGTTTCCATGGATCGTTTTATTTGATCCATTTATGATTCATGTATTATAAACTGCTAAGATTTATGCCATGAATCATGTTTATGATTTCAGAATTGATGTGTAATATTTTAAAATATTAATATCATGTTCTCATTATAGCAAAAAAAAGATTTTTAAAAAATAATATTTCATATTTTTATATGAATGTTCATTACATTAAAAAAATACATTCCTAGGGATAGTAAAATTTTAGTGCCTTTGGAACCTTGAAATAAAATCTCCTTTATTAATGAAATATCATCAATGTATCCCATAAATATATTACCCTTTATATAACTCTTCACAAATATATCATATTAAAACCTTTCTTCATAACATGTGGAAAGGAAACATATGAAGAGTGATCTCAAATGCTCATTAAAGGTAAACTAGAAAAATACATAAGAAAAACATAATCATAAGGGTATGAGAACATGATCATGACATTTCAAAAACCATACCTTGCATCTTAAAGATCATAATCTTGATCCATGGAATAAATTTTAGTATTTCATAATACATGAATCATAAGGAAATCAAACAACGTTATCTATGAGAGCATAACATTGGAATAAGACCTGGATTTGTTTGGTATACATATATGCTTATAACATTGTGAACATGTATAAATAGAAATATCTTGACTAATTATGTTAGGGACATTAAACTAGGCCCTCACATAAACTTATGGACATGTAACTAGGTCTATGGTTAACATTATGGACATGAAATACAGTTCTACACATAACATTGTGAACATGTAATCAAGTTCACACATAACATTGTGAAAATGTAATTAGCTTTGCACATAACATTATGGACATGAAATAAAGGTCTACACATTACATTTTTAACATTTAATCAGGTTCATGCATAACATTTTGAAAATTTAATCAGGTTTACGTATAACATTATGGACATGAAATACAAGTCTACACAAAACATCATAGCAGTCAAGGTTCACTCTTGAGACCATCATAGTAGACAGTTTCCCTTAATGAAATGAGTTTATTCTCTATTCCATTCCTTTATATATCATGATATAAAAATATTTACCCAATGAATTTTAAGTATAAATAGTTCACCCCATCACATAATTAAAATTATACAAATGTGTTCCACAAGATCATAAAACATCCGTCATATCATAACCCATGAAATAAAATGAGTTTCATAAAAATCATAGTATAACCTATAGAAGATGAATGGGTTCCCTAAAATTATTTTCATCCTAAACCAATCATATAAAGAATAATAATTTTATCCTCGGTTCATATCCCTAGTAAATCATAATTTACATCAATGTATGTCATCTTAGATGAAAAATTATTTCAAAAGATAAATCACATGGAACATTTCTTGAGAAGATAACTTTTCTATGAAAATAAAATTTAAAACATAAAAAAAATTGTAAATAATTTTCTTTGAAAATAATCTGGAAAACCGGTAATGGAATATTTAAAAATCATTTAAAACATTTCTTGGGTAAAATATCATTTCCTCTTTCAAAAACACTTTTTTAAACATAAAACATCTTGAAAATATATTGTTTGAAAATAACCTTGAAAATTTATAAAGGAATATTTTAAAATGATATAAAATATTTCTTTATATAAATATAATATTTCACTTGAAAACCCTCTTTAAAAATATTTTTGAAAACATTTTTAGAAAACATGGTTTTAGAAGGAAAAGGGTTTTCAACCGAAAAACAGTTTTTCTTAAAAATGTTTTTTCTAAATTATTGATTGAATAAAGAGAGTAAAATGGTAGGAAAAAATGTATTATCATAAAATAACCATATAATAAGAAAATATAATTATATCTAGTGATATATATCATAATATTTTATCATTAGAAGCAAAATCATAGACAATCCCTATACACAATTAGATTGTAATATAAAACTCTAACTACTTTGGTAACTTTTAATCATAAGCCCCATGAAATAATGAAATTAAATGAAACCTAAAATATAATTAAAATAATTATATTTGTGATATAACATGTAAAATGTGGATTATATTCACCATATTGAAGAAGATAGTTTCATAACATAACTTATGACCCAAAGAAAAAAGTGTGACAAAAATACCCTATTGATTTGTTAACTTTTGAACTGAAACCCCACTAAAGAGATATCCAAAAATTGATTTTAAACTCCCCATAAAATTAATTATAATCATATTAAACTAAATTAATTTTCATTTTATACACCTCATAAAATAAATCGGTGGTGAATATGGCATGTGTCTCATAGAAGTAAAACGTGAGATGAGAATCCCTTACAGTAAGTCTTGACTTTCTTTATACACATTAAAAACTCATGTATAATAAATATATGTTTATTTTTCATGTATGTTTTGAATTGTTATTTATGGTCACATTATATTAGTCAGGGTTTCATAATATACATAATTTTAAACATGATATAAATATCATATATATATTAATCATATAAATTTTTATAGTAATCCATAATATTTAAAGATTAAAAATGAAATGTGTTATTAATGGTGATGGTAGGTATTATGTACGCATGAATGATATTTCCATCTAACTACGGATAAAACATAAGAAAGATAAATACTATATCACCCATAAAAAATCATTATTATTTAATATATACCATATATATACCATATATATTCCTTAAATATATCCTTAATATCTTTTATGTAAAGCGCGAATGAATAACATCTCTTCACGAGGTGGTAGTCTACCATACACACGAGCAACATTATCATATTTTTTCACTAAATTTAAAGCATAAAGTTATACAAAAAATGATTGTTGTAATCTCAAACATAGGATCAATTCACTTCTCCCAATATCATCCTCCTAATTCAAATCAATCATGCATTTGAATCTAGTTGCTTCCCCTATCTATACATGCAACCATAAAGTCTATTCGAGTACCAAAGGTGGCTATGTAAGGTGTAAGATACAATCTCATTAGGCCAAAAACCATGGTTTATAGTAAAATGCATTTCATACAATATAAAATAATCAGTGTGTATAAGTAATTAAATTAAAAAAATAAGTAAATATATGTATTAGACTGGGTTCCACTTGGACACTTGTCCAATTTACCATCGTGTTCCAAAGTCGATGAGTATGAATCAAAGAAATCTCCAAAGGTAAATTGAAATGTATAAGGATCAGAATTATATATTTTCCTCAAGCTTTTGATTGGACTTGGAGGACACATCATTACGTTTTTAAAACCAAGTGATCATTTTCTCATTTGAAAACTTTTATTTACTTCTTTCATTATTTCAATTTGAAAAACACTTTATAAAGCATAGTGAGAAACCCTATGCCCATCCATGAAAATATGGGGAAATTTTCCAAGGGATCCTCATATGACTAATTCTAGGGAGTTCATATGTGGTGACCTAAGGATGAAGTCCCATGTGTCACTTCAAGCATGGTATAAAAAAGAAAAAGTCTAACATATCTTTGAGTTCATACCTGGTATCGCACATAGGGTCCCAACTCTCTCTTGATGCATGGTAAAACCATCATTCCTTCAAGCCCATCCTAGGGGTCTCCCATAGAAAACCGATGTCTCTCATATGGAGGTAAAAATAGATAATTCACATAAATCTTATCTCATACATATCTGATATTTCCCCTAGCATGTTTACAATACACTAACAAAGTTTAACTAAGGCATGATAGTTCATCCAAGGGGTCCTTAAATTAAAACCCCTTGTATCACCCCCAATACTAAGGTACAAAAGCTAAAAAAGAAACACATATACATATATAACATGCCTAGCAGAGAACTATTTAATTTTTTTTGTCATGACCCGTCCTCGGGGCCCGTGTCATGACTACCCCAAGACCACCTTCCATAGGCCAGGGGATGGCGACTAGAACCAAAGGCGTAAATCCCGATAACTTGGAAGATATTTCCTTTATAAAAGTAAACAAAACACCACAGTGTACAAGAGGAATTAAAATACTAAGTACAAAAGAAAGTGCTGAAAAGTAAATGGGTCAGAATACAAACCCAACTGAAAGTACAGATACAACTGAACAAAAGTACAATAGAAAAAGACAAATAGCTGGAAGAAAGGAAGCAACTCCGGGATCGTCCTCCTCAGATCCTACCTGAAGGGTAGGTACAGATAGCGCAGCTCCTGGATCGTCCACCACGGATCCTACCTAAAGGGAAGGTACAGATAGCCTCTGCAATGCTCTCGCCCGTCAACCTCTTCCGAGTATCGTCTCGTCGTGAAGTCCACCTTCGGATACTGACTCCTCGTGAGGTCCCCCTCCGGGTACCATCCAGCCCTCAAACACTCAGCCTCTGTCAGTGTTGTCCGTCGTCTGCAACCAACACAACGAGGTGCGGGCATAGCCCGTGCAGGGGTGAGTATAACGATACTCAGTAGGGACCCTGAGACCCTCAAGGTCTCACTAAATCCAACAAGGATAACCACAAAGAAGATCTCAATAGATAACCTCTACTTAGGTATATGCCCATACATATACCCAAGTTATCAAGTAACCCATCTCAATCGTGAGGAAACACAATAATTATGAAATCAATGGATAACCACTACCTAGGTATATGCCCATACATATACCTAAGTTATCAAGTGACCCATCTCAATCATGAGGTAAACACAAAGGTCATAGACTCAGCTCAAACCAGGATTTCCATTATCGAAACCGTAACTGCTGAAAAGCCCCATCTCGGGAGTGTACAGTGGTCCTGTCATGACTCTGAGGTACTACTCACTAACCTAAGACTGCTGAAGTACTCCACCTGTCGAGTACTATGGGTCTGCTGCTACAACCAAGTGCTTTCCACCATGGGTCTGCCGCTACAACCAAGCGCACACCCTCATAGCCTACAGAGGTACTCCTTCTGTCGAGTACCGCGGGTCTGCTGCTACAACCAAGCACTCCTCCACTGTGGGTCTTCCACTACAACCAAGCGAACCCCGCTGGGCTATCTGAATCACTCTGAGATGATCGATCAACAGTCTTCAGGTCTCTGCCTGCTACACGGTCTCTGTACTCCATACGCTCGTCTCCAAGAGGGTCCGCTCCATGAGCTACTAGTCGATACTCCAAGAATATCAAAGTCCCACAAAGAAGTATCTCTAAGGACCACCTCTTCATAGGGGTCTCAACGCAATAGACGGCACGTCAAACGGACACCCGGTCTGTGAGTTATTAGCCTTTTCATCCCCGGGGTCCGGTTGGTTTCATGTTCGAACCAACCCGGCCATATCTCAACTGTACCCCGAACTCTCATAGGGTATACTCATAGGTACCGTTTCTCAACGTTATCACCAACGCCACTGACGGTTCATCAAACGGACGTCCGGTCTGAAAGTTATCAGCTTTTCCATTCCAGGGGCACGGTTAGATTTTGGGTTCAATCCAACTAGAACACTATCCAACTACGTACAAACCTCAGGAGAAGCATTCCAAAAGTTTTGTCTCATCAAGAGGAATCCAACAAAGTCGATGTCACGTCAACCGGACGTCCGGAGCTCAAGATATAAGTGTTTCCGCTCTGAGGGCCCGGTTGGTTTCGTGTTCGAACCAACTTGGTTGTACACAAAGTTCTCCGAAACCCTGAGTGTAATATATTGAAAAGATCGTCTCAATCCAAGGATCACATCACAACTGACGATGTGTCGATAGGAGGTCCATGGCCCAAGGTATGGGCATTTGAAAAGAAACTGCCCGAAAATAGGGGGTTCGGGCCCGGTCCGACCCGGCCCGGTGGGCGCGGCCCGACCGGTTGGCCTGTGGCGCTGGCGCGGCCGCGAGGCCGCTTGGCTGTCCATCTGAGCGGAACAGGGGGGTGCGGTCCCCCCCCCCCCCCCCCCGTGAAAGAAGTCGCGGCCCCCGTGTGGGGGACGCTCCCTGCCAGCAATGCGACGGCGAGCACCGCGTCTCCCTTGGTCCTGCGCGGCCATGGGACCAACCGCCTGCCGTCGCCGCGGCGCACCGGCGGGGTCTTCCGCGGACCACCGGATGGGTTCCGGTGGTCCGTTTTTCCTGTCCTCTTCACCAGTGGTCCTCCCTGGACTAACTCTTCACTAAGAAGACCTCAAAACGCCATTGAGGCCTGCTTCTTCGTCGCCCGACGATCCGCTATAAATTAATCAAAATTCAGAGCCTTAGAAACGCCACAGTGGTGCGGCGCGATGGCGCGGCGCTTCTTCACCTGTTCTTTATTGTTTCCATGCGGTGTCATTGCACCATGCCTCCTTTTCTCATGCTGCAACAAGAACAACCAACAAAAGGGGGAGGAGGGTCGGTTGTGTTCGTGCAGTCCGACCTCCTCCCGTTTTTACGATAAAAGACGGCTCAACATCTATCAAAAAATTAATCAAGGGCTGAGGATATAATCCACACAAATTTAAATAAACCAAACCCCCTACCTCATAGAAAAGGTTGAACGAAGGTTTTTCGCGGAATTTTACATCGTGGAATAAGGCGTCACGGAAGGAGGATCGTCACGTCGCGGAGAAAAGACTTGTCGGCATCGCATCGTCGACCTCCGAGGATCCGGCGTACTTGTCGACCTTCATCGGAGGTCGGCATTCTTCGCGTTCTTCGCGTACTTCGTTGAGGAAGGAGTGCTTCAAGTATTTGAGTGATTTCTCCTAAGCCCTCTCGCACAATGAAAAACTCTAATAAAATAAGACTTGTCTTATTTTATTAACACACAAGACAAACGTTTTGAAAATCAAAATTTGAATTAATCAAATAATTTAATTAATTGAGAAGTTTTAAACTGCCCAAATTAATGAGGCATTTAAACATTAAGTTAAACACAAGAGTTGACTCTCAATTAAAGGGGGTGTGGGTGCGTTACCTAATTAAAGGTGGGGGTTTCATGGAAGTTGAAAAGTTGGGGCTTGTGTGGGCCTCACCCCACAAATATCCTACCTAGTGGAGTAGGATATAGTGGGTCCCACTTAAACCACGTAGCTTAGGTTAAACAACTTAAAATAAAATAAATTGGTTACCCATTTTTTCTATTTTATTCGTTTACTTAACCCAAAAAAAAAATTTAAAACCACACCCGAGCAAACGCAACTCCAAAAAATGTGTTCCTAAGAAATTACCGGCGCTACGAGTTCATCAGTGCCCTCGGATTTCAATTCCGAGCACCGGTTCAACAGTTAGAAAAACCCGCTCGTCCGTTCACTGAACTTACCCGATCCTAACTTCGGAAATTGATTCCGGGCATAGCGGACCTCAGAATTAGGTGCCGTCAGAAACTGCATTCTTGTAAAATCTCAAAGAAAATTAAGAAAAAAAATTCCTCGAATGTTATGGGTCTTTACATTACTCCCACCTTGGGGCTTTACGTCCTCGTAAAGCTTTATCACAAACTAGGGATACAAAAGCGGTACTGAGCACGCATTTGAGCCTTCTGCTCCCATGTGCTCACCTGGAGGTTCCCGTGCTTCCAATGGAAGTGCACAAGAGGAAACGACCGTCCTCATAGGACCGCTCCTATAGATCCTCAACTCCTACTGGAACCCCGCAAAAGTCACCCCATTGCCAATGTCCAGATCCCCAAGGTTGATGATATGCGAAGGGTCATGCTCGTATCTCCTCATTTGTGATACATGGAAGTCGTCGTGCACCTGGTGTAACTGAGGTGGATGGGTCAAGCGGTAAACCACCTCACCTACCCTGCTAAGGACCTAGAAAGGTCCGTTTAACCTTTGAGATAACTTGTCGCCTCATCCACATCTCTATAAACCTCGTCAAGGTGAGACTCGTATAAGGATTTGATCATCATCCTTGAACTCTAGAGGTCTCCAATTACTATTAGAACTGAAACTCAAAACTCATGCGGCCACGAGGGTACGGTTGACTGACTCAAGAGTGATCGGCCACACCCTCCTATGCATGAGTTTATCTGGTGCTGCCTGGGGTTTCCTTTTCGCTGACCAAGGAAAACCCATACCGACGTTGTAGTTAAACCACAACCTTTTTTCCTAATACAGTCAATTTGTGTATGAATTGTGATTGCCCGGTCCATAATCAAACCAACATCGTAAGGTCTCGACACTACCACCAACAGATTCCAACTGAAACTCTCACCTAGAGGGTCTGACCACACTGTCGGCGTAAGTGTGATTATTGAGTTTTCTCCCAAGGTATCTCCAGACGTGAGGGTAAAGTCTACAGCTTACCAAAAACTCTAGGTCTGAGACAAGATTTGTGGAAGGAAGGAATGATTCATATCGATGTCTGTTACTACGGAAGCTAGTAGTGGACACAGACTATCCCTTGAATCATTTTTAGAGCCATTGGGTCACACTCCTAGACCACATTCAGCTGTACTCTTCCCCTGCTCTCCAGCTCCCTAAGCCTGGCGGGGACAACTATGGCGGTTGGTTGTAGAATGTTGAAATGTACACCACCTCATGCTTCTCTCCTATCTCTACCTCCACGTCTACTACTCTGTAGATTTATCTGTACTTAACATTTCCTATTTTTGAAACATTCGCACACCCAAGTCTCTGAGACTAGCACCAGTTTCCTGTTTCTACAGCACTGTGCAGTCTTCATCCGCTCCTGGATGATCTTCACCTTCATTGCCTACGATCTGTAAGAGCTACTAAGATTTCTCCTTTTCTGAAAAGAGAAACTTGGTCTCATCCCCTGGATGAACCACTCCCATTGCCTAATATAGTCAATCCTGACATGAATGATGTATTCATGCCATGGATGACGTCATAAGTCCTCGACGTTACTACCAAGAGATCTAACTGTCACTCTCGCCTCCAAGGGTCGAGTCACACTGTCGGCATCAGTGTGAGGTCACTAGGTCTCCTCCAGTAGAAATCTCAAAAGTGAGGGTCAAGTCAATAGTTTTAACTGAGACCTCTCAATATCAACCAAACAAAAGGATAGGAAAGCAAACATCACAAAGACATGTGTCTTTTTCATTATTACAGCTCATAGTACAAAGACACGAATACAACAACAACATGAAACTAGAAGTACAAGGGACGTATCCACTAGTTTTTCTCCTGTCCACCTACTCTCGGAGCTCTACTGCCTTGTCCACTGCTCGGCTGTTGCTCAAGCAACCACCGTTGCTTCTGCCTCGGTGGCCCCTCTAAAGCCTGTGGATCAACTGTGCGGGGGGTCGGACAGTCACGTGCCAGGTGACCCTTCCTGCCACATTCATAACACATCTTACTCCTCGTACGACTACTCTGGTTCTCTTGGAACTCTGCATCATCTGTCTACTTCCCACAGATGACTCGGTTACTGATCAAAAATCCCGTGGCAAAGGCAGCAGCTCCTGTACACGCTCGGGGTGTAGAGCTACTGGCACAAACTCCACCCTGAATAAGGTCTCAAAATCTTCCCATGTGAAGTTCATACCATCGAAAAACTAGAACAAGTGGCTCCACCACCTTCCTGGTGCTTCCTGAAAAAGGCTGGTAGCAAAGATCACCATGAAGTCTGTTGGCGTCCCCACTAGCCTGAAGACTCTCACCACAGCCTCCAGCCAATCCTCAGCCACCTGCGGGTCCGTCTCTCCCCGGAAACTGGGTCTTCTCTAGCGCTGGAACACGTGCAGTGCACTCAAATGGAATGCATCACCTACTGCTGGGGCTGGTGGCATCGGTGGCCCAACGTATGGTAGTACCGCTGGTGCCTCCGCTGTTGCCTCTACTGTAAGAGGGCCCTGTACCGAAGCCTCGTCGCTCGGTAGGCTGTCAGTACGCACATCCCTATGGGCTCTAGCTGGTCGTCCCTGGAAACGCATCCTGAAATAAACATACGTGACACGATCAAACGATTATACATGGTGACATGACCTAGTTTGAACTATTTTAAGGGGAAAAACTTTTGAAAACTCACACGCAATCAGTGTTTTCGTGCACAAAGTTGGAAATCAGTTGTCAGGGTCCTGGTGTATGGATACGTCGGCCGCCCGCACCAACACTGGACTCCCTAAACTAAAAACCACACTCGGTACCCTTAACATTATTACTTCATAGAAAGAAAATATCAGAGTTATAAGTTCTGTGGTAGAACTGACTCCTCTGATACCAATTTGTCACGACCCGTCCTCGGGGCCCGTTTCGTGACTACCCCAAGCCCGCCTTCCATAGTCTAGGGGATGGCGACTAGTACCAAAGGTGTAAATCCTGATAACTGGGAAGGCATTGCCTTTATAAAAGTAAAAAAAACACCATAGAGTACAAGCAGAAGTAAAACACTAAGTAAAAAAAGAAAGTTCTGAAAAGTAAATGGCCCAGAATACAAACCCAACTAAAAGTATAGCTACAACTAAACGAAAGTACAATAGAAAAAGACAAATAGCTGGAAGAAAGGAAGCAGCTCCTGGGTCGTCCTCCTCGGATCCTACCTGAAGGGTAGGTACAGATAGCGCAGCTCTTGGATCGTCCACCACGGATCCTACCTGAAGGGTAGGTAGAGATAGCCTCCACAACTCTCTCGCCCGTCAACCTCCTCTGAGTGTCATCTCATCGTGAAGTCCACCTCCGGATACTGACTCGTCGTGAGGTCCACCTCCGGGTACCTTCCAGCCCTCGAACACTCGGCCACTGTCAGCGCTGCCCGTCGTCTGCAACCATCACAACGAGGTGCGGGCATAGCTCGTGCAGGGGTGAGTATAACGATACTCTGTAGGGACCCCAAGACCCTCAAGGTATCACTAAATCCAATAAGTATAACCATAAATAATATCTCAATAGATAACCTCTATATAGGTATATACCCATACATATACCCAAGTTATCAAGTAACCCATCTCAATCATGAGGAAACACAAAGATTATGAAATCAATGGATAACCACTACCTAGGTATATGTCCATACATATACCTAAGTTTTCAAGTGACCCATCTCAATCATGAGGTAAACACAAAGGTTATAGACTCATCTCAAATCAGGATTTCCATTATCGAAACCGTAACTTCTGAAGAGCCCCGTCTCTGGAGTGTACAGTGGTCTTGTCAAGACTCTGAGGTATTGCTCACTAAACTAAGACTGCTGAAGTACTCCACTTGTCGAGTACTGTGGGTCTGCTGCTACAACCAAGTGCTTCCCACCATGGGTATTCCACTACAACCAAGCACACCCCCTCATAGCCTACAGAGTTACTCCTTCTGTCGAGTACCGCGGGTCTACCGCTACAACCAAGTTCTCCTTCTCTGTGGGTCTGCCGCTACAACCAAGCGCACCCCACTGGGCTATACGAATCACTCTGAGACGATCGATCAGCAGTTGTCAGGTCTCAGCCGGCTACACAGTCTCCGTAATCTGTACGCTTGTCTCCAGGAGGGTCTTCTCCATGAGCTACTGTTCAATACTCCAAGTATCTCAAAGTCCCACAAAGAATTATCACTAAAGACTGCCTCGACATAGGGGTCTCAACGCAACAGATGGTGCGTCAAACGGACGCCCGGTCTGTGAGTTATTAGCCTTTTTTGTCCTTGGGGCCCAGTTAGTTTCGTGTGCGAACCAACCCGGCTATATCTCAATTGTACCCCGAATTCTCATAGGTTATACTCATAGGGACCGTTTCTCAACGTGATCACCAACGCCGCTGACGGTTCATCAAACGGGCGCCCGGTCTGAAAGTTATCATCTTTTTCGTTCCAGGGGCCCAGTTGGATTTCGGGTTCAATCCAACTCGGACACTATCCAAATGCATCCAAACCTCAGGAGAATCATGCCAAAAGTTTTGTCTCATCAAGAGGAATCCAACAAAGTCGACAGCATGTCAATCGGACGTCCGGAGCTCAAGATATAAGTATTTCCGCTCCGAGGGCACGGTTGGTTTCGTGTTCGAACCAACCTGGCCATACCCAAAGTTCGTCAAAAACATGAGTGTAATATACCTAAACAACCGTCTCGATCCACGGATCGCATCACAACTGACGGTGCGTTGATCGGAGGTTTGTGCCCCAAGGTATGGGCATTTGAACGAAAACTGCCCGAAAATAGGGGTTCGAGCCCGATCCGACCCGACCCAAGACCCCCTGGGTTGGTCCGAACTAGGTCGACCCGAACCGGGTCCAGGTCCAGACCAATAGGGCATGGCCCGGCCAGTTGGCCTGCCGAGCTGGCGTGGCCGCGTGGCCGCTCGGCTGTCCAGCTGAGCGGAACAGGGGGGTGCCCCCCCCCCCCCCCCCCCCGTGAAAGAAGCCGCGGACCCCACGTGGGGGCTGCTCCCTGCCAGTGACGTGGCGTCCAGCGCCGCATCTCCCTTGGTCCCGCGCGGCCACGGGATCAGCCTCCTGCCGCCGCAGCTTCAGCCGCCGCGGCCCTTCCCGGTGGCGCACCGGGCACCTCCGCCTCCAGGCGGCCGGCCGGTGTCGGCCGCCGGCGTGGTGCGCCGGTGGGGTCTTCCACGGACCACCAGACATGTTCCGGTGGTCCGTTTTGCCTTTCGTATTCTCCAGCGGTCCTCTCGGGACCGGCTCTTCACTGCAAATACCTCAAAATGCCATTGCGGCCTACTTCGTCATCGCCCGATGATCCGCCATAAATTAATCAAACTTTGGAGCCTTCGAAACGCTGCAGTGGTGCGGCGCGACGGCACGGCGCTTCTTCACCCGTTCTTCATTGTTTCCATGCGGTGTCGTTGCACCGTGTCGCCTTTGCTCGTGTCGCAACAAGCACAACCAACAAAAGGGGGAGGAGGGTCGGCCGTGTTCGTACGGTCCGACCTCCTCCCGTTTTTACGATAACAGATGGCACATCGTCTATCAACAAATTAATCAAGGGACGAGGATATAATCCACACAAATTTAAATAAATCAAACCCCATACCTCATAGAAAAGGTTGAACGAAGGTTCGTCGTGGAATTGAACATCATGGAAGAAGGCGTCGTGGAAGGAGGATCATCGCGTCACAGAGAAAATATTTTTCGGTGTCGCGTCATCGATCTCCGACGATCTGGCGTTCTTGTCAACCTTCGTCATTGGTCGGCGTTCTTCGTGTTCTTCGCGTTCTTCATCAAGGAAGGAGTGCTTCAAGGATTTTAGTGAGTTCTCCCAAGCCATCTCACACAATGAACAACTCTAATAAAATAAGCCTTTTCTTATTTTATTAACACACAAGCCAAACGTTTTGAAAATCAAAATTTGAATTAATCAATTATTTGAATTAATTGAGAAGTTTTAAACCGCCCAAATTAATGAGGCGTTTAAATATTAAGTTAAATGCAAAAGTTGACTCTCAATTAAAGAGGGTGTGGGTGCGTTACCTAATTAATGGTGGGGGGTTTTGTGGAAGTTGAAAAGGTGGGGCTCATGTAGGCCCTACCCCACAAATATCCTACCTAGTGGAGTAGGATATAGTGGGTCCCACTTCAACCACTTAGATTAGGTTAAACAACCTAAAATAAAATAAATTGGTTGCCCATTTTTTATTTTATTCGTTTACTTAACCCAAAAAAAAAATTTAAAACCACACCCAAGAAAACGCAACTCCAGAAAAGGTGTTCCTAAGCAATTACCGTCGTTGCGATTTCATCGGTGCCCTTGGATTTCAATTCCGAGTACCGGTTCAAAAGTTAGAAAAACTTGCTCGTTCGTTCACTGAACGTACCTGAGCCTAACTTCGGAAATTGATTCCGGGAACACCCGGCCTCGGAATCAGGCACCATCAGAAACTGCATTCTTGTAAAATCCCAAAGAAAATTAAGAAAAAAATTCCCTTGAATTTTACGGGTCTTTACATGTTTAATAATTTATTACCATAGGAATTTTGGTCAAGGATTGTTATTAGTCAAATTTCATTTATGTCAGAAGGTACAAGGCATAAGCACTTGGCAAATTCAATTTAAGTTTAACCATTTCATTAGGCATGGATTATAGTGGTATACTCATGGTTACACCTTGAATTAAACTAAAACAAAAAGCTCAATGAATTGATTAAGTAACAGAATGCCACAAGGGTGTTAGGATTACATAGAACAAAAGAAATTTTTATCCCCTAAGTTTGATCACAACAAATTGGATGACATAACTTAAGGTGATCAATCTAATGAAATGATCCCCGCTTACTTGAGTCGCCAATGGCATGGGAAAGCATTAATTTTAAATTAGTTTAATTTTTTTATGAAACCATAAGGGTCTGGCTCATGGAACCACAACACAATTTATGTAATGTGATAAAATGAAGGGAGAGATCATAAAACATCTACCATAGCCTCATAGAGCTTCCCTCGTCAAAAATGAACTTTTGATTCAATATAGGTTAGAAGAAATCAGAGAAACCATCAAATGACTTGAAAATATGACAAAAAAAGTTTCACCTAAATATCACAAAAGATGGAAGGGAAACCTTGAAATATATTAAAGGGGGGTAAATATATTATCGAGGGATTTTCATTGCTTTCGACAGAAAAAAATTCATATGCGAGATGGAGGAGTTATCACTAACCCTATGAAGGAGGGGGAAGAAAATCCATGAATGGAGAGGAGGGTAACTCGATAGAGAATACAGAGAAAGAAAATGAGGGTTTAAAATAATTCATTAAAGAGGGATGTTTGGGTAATTTCACCCCAAAACTATGGCACAAGTTTGACCACATGTTTATCCAAACCGTACAACAATCATGGGTTATTCACTGCTTCAAAGGGGCACCCCACATGGTTAGCCACATTATTTAACAAATAGTACACAAACCATGTGAAACTTCTCTATACCAAACCTGAAATTTTCGACACATATGTGAGATTGGGGTCTTATGGTTGTAGACAAACGATGCAACCCCAACACCCTACTATCTGCAACCGCACGGTTTAGGGAAACTATGTAGGCTAGGATGCACGGTTACTTATAATCGTGTGGCCTAGTCTTTTATTTCTATTTTAGGGATCCAAGCCCTGAATGATCCCCAAGAACACCTGAGACATCCTTTACAGCATTAGTCATATTTATAAGGTCCATTTTAAGTAATTTTAAACCAAAAATAAATGTTAAGTATCTTTGGTAAAATTCGAGATGTTACAACCTCCCCACATTAAAACTTTTCATCCCTGAGAAGCCTTAGGGAAAAAAAGATAACCTCATTCATCCTACTCAGGGTGGGGAGTCTTGTTCAAAAGACCGCATTGTATTTCCAAACACCCAACACACCTCTTATATCCACCTTAACACAACACTCATAATCCATAGAAACCCAAGTCAATTCTTGTTTCCAAACTGAATCATCGAGATAGAGCTTACCCAAACACGTCCAACCTGAGACACAATCACATTATCATCTCTGACACCACAAGGTTATAGAATTTTAGGAATAAATTTGATTCATTGTATCTATACCACTATTATTTCCTTTCAAGATGTTATCATAGCATTCCAACGAGGCTCATAACAAGATAAGTGACCCTATCGAGGGGTCAATTCTAAACTGACCCCATTTAAATTGATTGTGTCACCCTTTCCCTAAAAAACTACATCTTCCACTTAAAATTCACTTATATTACCCAGAAAAATGTCATTTGGTGGTTTCTCTCTGATCTCATATGATAGAGATAGGGGTTTCAAGTCATATAATCCCTGGTTGACCACCCTTGAGGCACTTGGCTTATATGGCAGGTGCATTTTAAAAACCAGGATCAATGAAATTTAGATGAGGGTAACTCAAAGTTGTTCTTGGAATTCTCACTAAAGTCATTAACTGGATTCTTCTAAATTATCTAGCCCAACATCCATTTAAACTGACACACCTCAACATGAGCATAGAATATGATTGAGATAGTATAGATTGATCGTTATTCACTTAACACGCCCTCTGAGCCTGAATAAAGTCTGAGGTAACCTTATAGTTAACAACTGGATTCTAAGGAGATCATCCACGGAATATCAAACTTAGTATTTACAAGTGAGATGTCAGTATAAAGCTGAATTTCAACATAATAAGAATTTTGACTAACCCCAAAACAGCATCTTTCTAGCTATCGAGTCAAAGGGTAACAACTAGTGTCGATGAGTCCCATCGTGGAATTACTAATCAGATACTTGAGCATCAATTAGAACTAAATAAGCCTCTCTAAGGAAATCCATGCTTCTGGAGCACTCTCTGATATCACTACTACAAATTGGGCCTTTAACAGTGCTAGTAAAAGGTCTTTATCAACATTATAGAAGTGTTGATAATGTAAGTGATGTTAAAGGGTTATCTATTATAGTTCTCATAAAAATCATTGATGAAGGGCCCCTTTAATAGCGCTAAAAAGCATTGATAATGGGGGCCTTTATCCCCACTTTTTTAGCACTACTAAAGGCCCCCTTTATCAACACTTTTTTTAGCACTATTAAAATGAGATTTTAACATTGCTAAAAAAATTGATAAAGGACCCACTGATAAAGGGGGTAAATTTTTTTCCACCCCCTCCCCCTATCAGAACCCCCCCCCCCCCCCCACCCCCCACCCCGCAGTACTTCCCCCACCCCTTTATCTGTACTTTATATAATCCCACCCTCTTATGCATCCATCTACCTCCAGTAAGTTTCCAACCTGAGACCTCCAACTTTTATACTAGTGCCTTTTCCACTCCCCTATATTGTTTTTATTTATATTTTATGATATGTATATATATTTATATATATTTCTTTACATTTTTTATCCATATATTTATATATATGTTTATATATATATATATATATTAAATACATATCTAAAATATGTTATTGTTTGTGTGTATGTTTCTATTTGTTTATGTGTGTTTATAAATATATACAAACATACATATATAATATATGTGTGTGTGTGTACATGCTTATAGTTAGTTAAATATATTATATATTAATATTTATACACATTTATTAGAATATATAGATAAATATATATACTTTTTTCAATACACACACACAAATATATATATATATATATATATATTAATTGTATAGGTATATAAATATTCATACATTTTTATGTTAAATAAAATGTATATTAGTTTTTATTTTGATAAGGTTTATATATTTAGGAATATATTTTATATGTAATTATGTTTAATTATTTATTTATAAAAATAAATTTTTCTGTGTTAATACATAAAAAAATATGTATATAGTGTTATATATTTTCATATAAATAACCTTAAATTATGAAAATAATAAAATTTAAAAGTCAAAATATCAATATGAATGTAACTCCTAGGAATATATTCAGTCCCCACTTAAAAATAGAAAATAACCCCCTTAAATGAGGCTGAAAATCGATTGAATCTTAAAAAATTCGGTACACTTACTAAAAACATAGTTTTGGAGGCCTTATGGACCTTTTGGACACAAAAAAACATTAAAGGGGGATTTTTAGGTCACAAAATCATATTAATCATCGTAATATTTGATTTGATATGTGGTAGAGCCCAAATGGACACCCAGATCAAAATTTATAGTCGTTTGAAGTTCGAGTTATGTTTTCAACTTATTTTGGATATTTTATTGATTTTTTGATTTTTTGATCTTCAAATTGTTTTTAAATGACCATTACCCAATTATAATTAGTAAATTATTAATTAAAAATATTTTTAAATTGCTTTATAAATAATTTTTTCAAAATATATTGTATATTATGTGTAAATTCCTATTAAGCCTTATATAAAACATATTTAAAAATATATATATATTATATTTACATAAATATAAATATATTTATGTATTAATATGTTAATATATTATTTTAAATGAAATATAATTTTTTTTTGAAATATACCTGTTATCATCACTTTTTTACAAGAACTGATAAATACCCCTTTTTACCTGTGCTTTTTTACTATCACTAATAAAATGGGGGCTTTTCAGCTCTTCTTTAAAAACACTGATAAAGTTCCTCCTTTAAGAAAAAAATTTAGCTTTGTTAAAACCGAATAACGGGATAAAAACCAGTTTTTTAGTAGTTTATAGTCCACCTATTAATCCCAAAAGCTTCTTAAAACTCAGTGAGGTGTATAAAGGGTCAGTCAAACCTCTAAATATAACTTCCACTAGAGGGACTCGACTTCACCTACTGATGAATTACCCCTACCTAATCACTAGTCCCATACCACACAAGGAATCCCATGGTCACTCCAACTTAACCACCAAATTCCCTCGATGACCAACGATGTCTTCACATATTATGCATATAGACAAGTAAAACATCATTGTCCTCTTGATCAAGCGCTGAACTAAATGAAATATTACCAACAACAAGGGAATTCAAGAGCATAAAAGACCTACTCAAAAAGGATATTATTGGTTTTGTCCCTTCTACATTGAGAACACATGTAACAAAAATTGACATGATGCTCCCCACCTTAGGAGTGTCTTATTCATTGGTTCTGTTTAAGTAGGTTGTCTCATCCCATGGCACACACTCCATCGACCACCGATCATGAGTTGAAGAGGTGTCTATCATGCTTTAGAAAATGTAAACCCAAAAAGAGAAGGAAAACAGTGAATTAAATGCGCACTAGATTAGATTCATATTTAGACATATGTGTAACCCTCTTCTTGAGTTTCCTCCATATGCATTACAACATTATGTGTGAAATCCAATACTACTGAACAATGTGTCAAACACCTGATCCTCATAGAATGACATCCCAATAATTGTGATGATTATGGCTCTTATTAATGCCTAGGTCACTCTACTTTGGAGATAATCGGTGTTCAATGTGTAATAGCACAAGGCTTTAATGAATACCAATAAAAGTAAATGGTTCATTACACAATTTAACAAGATTATGGGTACCACGTATATCAATTCATTATATTAAAATATCAAATGGTGAATTCTTGATACTATCCATAGTTATTTAATTACTATTTATTTTGAAATATTATGTACCATGTGAAGTGCTAACTCTGAGTCTTATTACTCTATAAGGCTACATAACAAGATGACGGCCTCTCGAGTTTCCCAACACTAACAAAGAAAGAAAAGAAGGTTCACACAACCTACTAAGAGGATGATAATTCCCTTGGAATGTATAGACCTATCAAACTGAGCATTTTGAAATGATAACCCTCATAGAAAAGGTCAAAGAAACACATGACAACCCATCTAACTAAATGTGTCATTTTGGAAACTAAGAGTCCTACATGGACAATGGCACTAGAATGATGCCTCACAATAGAAACTACTAAAAAGCAATTGGAAAAGGTTCTAATATATGATGGAGCTACCCACAATGGGCAAGCCCTATACAGAAACTATAACTGTCAACCATAGTAAGGGATCATGAAACAAAAGGCCATTTGGATAAATTACCTATCACTTGGGTTTGAGATATAGGTGAAAGGGCCTATGGAAAATGTCCACACCCCCATTTCAAGACAAAACTCAAGGAAAACACATAAGGGATTGACTACCCGTACATGAGGGGTAAAACTAAAAGGAACACACCTTAAGGATTCATTGAGCCAGTTTGTTTATTTATATTTAAACTCAAACATTTTAATATATCAGTTTTAAAACATTAGATATTGGTTATAAAACAATGTGTGTTGGATCTCAATTTAGCTAGGTCCCTATGGAAAAATATGAAACTTATATTATCTTCCTTTTAAAAATAATAATTTATTGACATCCCATTATAATTAGGACATTTTATTATATAAACCCCATTTTATACATCATTATTTGATTTATAAAGACTTAAATAAAAAATAAACTCATAGAAAAACAAAATGTATTATATTAATTAAAGATTTTATGTCAAATGCTTTACCAATTTACATTTACCAACCAATCCATATGGGTGGCTACGAGCACTTTAAAGTGTCCCTCAACAAAAGGAATAAGCACAACCCCGTAGTGTTTAGTACTAAAGAATACCTAAAAAATTAAATTCGAACTATAGGGGTCCCATTAAGACATTTTAGGTTCAATTAAAAGCAACTTGAACTTTAAATCATTTAGTTTTAAAGAAACACCCTTAGCGGGTTTACTTCATTAACAACATGCCCTAACTGACCTACCTGGATCCAATTGTGCATTTATAAAATTAGAAACATGGGTTATTACGCACAATAAATAAAGGTACAATCCTAAATAAGGAAATCAAAACATTAAAGGATAGAAGATTTCATATTACTTGATAGTCTCTAAGAAAGAAAAACTCATAGCAGATCATTCGGTTTTATTGGTTACCAAGATAAATTTATGAAGTTCCCATAAACCTTAAAAGTTAGGGGTGGCTCCCATCTAACTACAACTATTTTATTCAAAATGAAAGGGAATTTATAACATCTCAAAAATTTAAAACATAGTCATTAAGCATAGAGAACTCATCAACAATGGTTTGGTTATTTTGGGTCATCACTTTCCAATTTATAAGGAACCCATACACCTTACAACATGGAAGTTCACTCCCATTTAATCGTAACCATAAATTTTAGCCCATGCTCAACAAAAATAAAAGAATGGTAATTTAAAATAAGCACACTAATAAGTTATCTAAAAATGGTAAGCACTCAAACATGCTAAATATATCACTTAGTATACTAAATAAGCACAACTAGGTAAAATAATCAAAGAAACTACTAAGTAAGTAGGGAAAACTCAAAAATGGAATATCAGGCATGATAATTAACCCTGTGAGGTTATTAAATAACCCGAGAAGCACTTAAACATGCTAATAATACATTAAAATCATGAAATAATGGAATAACACTCAATTAAATCACATTAATTATACAATTAATAAGGTTATACACAAGCATGAAATAAAATACCTTAGTATGTAAAAGCTAAACATGCTACTAAAAACACCCTGTATGGCATAATGCATGACAATTTAGTCCTTGAAGTGTCTAGTATGATGCATGAGATTGATACACCCTCATATCATTGGTCCAGACCTGAAAAACTCATATTAATCATATCAAAAGTAATAACATCATGAGGTAATTAGGTCACCCAATGGTGAAATCCATGAAATGTTAACAATGTAATAAATAACAGTATTTACCCATCCATGGTAATTTGGGTTTCCAAAATATACGGGGTAGCTTCTCCCACACACAGGATCATAACTAAATCCACATATCCTAGTCTCATATCTAATACAAATATTAAGAAGAAAGGAAAATAATAGCTCTTAAATAACTTTGTAGCATCTCGCCCTGGATTTCACATAACTGGGCCCCGAGACAATGCGCCACAATACCTCAAGCTTTACTCCTTGAACAATAAAGGCTACCAACTATCATTGAGGGCCTACGGTGTGTTTGTGGAGAGATTATTCCCTCTTTGATCAGAGTAGAGTGTAGTAATATGTATATGTGTATAATATGAGATAGAAGAAAAAAATACATAATCATGAAAGAATAAGAAGTAAGCAATAGAAGATAAATAGTAATAAAGAAAAACATGGTGATTTTGTAATGGTAATGTAACTATACCAAAAATGATGATGTTGGGGAAGGGGATACAAGAATAAAAACATGATAAAAATAAACAAAAAGAACTAAAAACTATCAAAACTAGCATCTTGAGCACAATCTTGGTCCTCTACACCCAACTTCATCCTAGTAATGAAAATAAATCAATAAATAGAAGTTGTTTTATTGTATTGTTTATACCTACTGTCATAAAGTCTACTCAGGTACCAAAGGCTCCTGAGTAGGGTGTGTGATATAATCTCAATAGGTTGGCACCCATGGTGTCTAGGAAAATCCATTTCTTACAATGTAAAATAATCATTATGCCCAAGTAATTAAATGAAATACAGAAATATATAAATAAATGTATTGGAATGGGTTCTACTAGACAGATGTCTAATTTACCATCTTTGTCCTAATCTGATAAGTCTTAAATAAAGGAACCTACAAAGGTAAAGTTAAATTTATAAGGTTCCAAATAATGGACTATCCTCCGACTTTTGATTGGTCTCAGAGGACATATACCTATGTTTTTAAAACCAAGGGATCAATTTCTCATTTAAAACATTCATTTACTTATTTATTTATTTCAATTTGAAAACTAATTTATAAATCATAGTGAGACACCATGATCTAGTCCATGGAAATCTATATATACTTTCCAAGTATCACTCGAGGGGATCCTCAAATGAACAATTATAAGGAGTGCGTACGTGGTGACCCAAGGATGAATTCCCAAATTTCACTACAGTCATGTTGTGAAAAATCAAAAGTATAACAGACCTCTAAGTCCATACTTAGTATCGCATGTAGGGTACCAAGTCTCTCTTGTGGCATGGTGAAACCACCATGACTTTGATCCCATCAAAGGGATCTCCCCTAGGGAACCATTTAATTTTTTTAAGAATTTATTATTATAGGCATATTGTTCAAGGAATTTCATTGGTAAAATTTTATTTTAAGTCACGATGAAAAAGGAATAAGAACTTATCCAATTCAATTTAAATTCAACCATTTGATTAGGCATATCGTATAGGGTTTTACTCATGGTTAAACCTAGAATTCAAGTAAAAAAGGCTCAATTAATTAAGTAAGTAATGACACAGCACAAGGTTGTTAGTATAATTTAAAACAAGGGTAATCTTTAGCCACTAAGGTTGAGCACATCCAATTTGATAATATAACCCAAGTTTATCTATCCACCAAATTGATCATCACTTACTTGGGTCTCTAATGGAATAGGAAAGTGTTCGTTTTAATTTAATTGGAAAAAATTTTATGACATAGGAAGGGTATGGCTCACATCCCCATGATATAATTTATAGAACACGAATAAATAAAGGGAAATATTCTATACCACCTACCTTATCATCATAGATATTCCATCATCTAGCATCAACCTTTAATTCAATATAGGTTTGAAGAAATCATAGAAATAGTCAAATTCCCTAAAAATAAGGGGAAAACATTTTCACATAAATATTTTATTTAATGGAAGAGAAACATTTAAATAGATTCAAGGGGAAGTAAGATCTTACCGAAGTATTTTTGTTTCTTCCAATGGAAAAGGATTTAGACACCGGATGGAGGATTTATCACTAACCCTATGAAGGAGGATGAAGGAAATAAATGTGTGGAGAAGAGGGGATTTATTAGTACCTTTGGTAAAAGTCAGGAGGTTACACTTTAAGACTATAATTAAAATTATTTTTATTAGATAATTTCTAACCACTGATTATAAATAAAAAATATATGTGTGTGTAAAATTAATTTTAATACAAATGCATGTAATGCACAAAATATATTTTAACTATAATCATGATAATTAATTTTAATTATTTTCACTAATAATTATGGACAAAAATTATGTTGACGTTGTTAGATAATATAAACTATTATGATTATAAATTTATAATCCATTTTTCTAAATTAAACTCAAATAAGTGGAAGAATAAATTTAAAATTAGTCTCACAAATGCGACGAGAAAGCATATTTTTAAAGCGAAAATCTTCAAAAGATTACATAGTTTTTATGTCCAATTTCAATATAAAATTGATTCCAATGATTTAAATTGGATTAATAGAGGTATATTTTATCAAATTATACTTTAAATTAAATATAAAATATAATTTAACTTTGTAAATAATTTGTCTGAAAATATTGGTTTCAATTAAAATTTAAAACTTTTCACAATTCAGCAAAAAATTAGATTTTTTAGAAAGAACCCAAAAAAATACCCTAATATAATTTTGATATTCCAATTTCAAAAATTATATTTATTTTATGAAATTAATTTTCAAAAATTTTCAAATAGAAAATAAAAATAATTTGGCATTGAAAAGGCGATAAAACTATTTTTTAGAAAAAATACTATTTTTAAGCATAAATTTGGGTTTATTATTCTTTATTATCTAAAAAACACATAATATGGGTGTTTAAAATTTTTTATAAATATATATAATATATGAATTTCATTAAATTCATTAACCTAAATTGATTTGTTAATTTATTGATTTAAAGCACACTTGGGCGCATAAAAATAGTTTGAGAAATATTTCCTTCTATTTTCAAAAGGGTTTAATTTTCATTTCTAATTAATTGGTCACTAAATAATTCATTACATACACATGTGTAAACAATATTTTAAAATTTTATTTAATACTATTAATACTTTTCATTTCAATGTATAGGTGATAATTATCATATTAAATAATAATATTTTAATTTTATAACACATTTCATTTAAACTCAGTGTTGCGTGTAACACAAGTTAATCTCTGTATTGTGTGTAACACAAGAAAAATGTAGCTTTTCATATAATTCAAGATAAACATAGTGTTTTATGTAATGTAAAATATCAAAAATATTAAATTAATTTGAAAAAATAAATATTTAAAAAATATCATGATGTTACATTCTACCCCATTAAAATGAATTTCTCCCTTAAAATTTGTCTTGGTCATCAAAGGTTTAACATTTGAAAATTACTTCATAAAAAGCCATTGTGTAAAAAGATTTTATAAAAAATACACTTGAAAAAGATAAGGGATGTGTAAAGGTCTTCTATAATAACACGTAATAGGTTTCTAAATAGTATAACATTTCTGTGAAGTGAAAACATGGACATATAAGAGAAAACTAACTGCCAAATACTGATAGACAATAATAGAGAACATGGTCAAGAGAAAGTTAATAACCACAAATTCATAAACCAATTAGACGTGAAAAATTTCATTGATATCATAAAAAATGACAACAATGGAACAAAATTTTATTTCAATAACATTCCTCCTAATGTTTGGGAATTATTTTTTTCTTCTAAGATGAGAACATGTGAAAACGTACTTACTTGATTATTTTTATTTCAAAGGAATAATTTCATCCCTTAATTATTCCTTGATCAACTTACACTTCATCTCTTACTCCCATAAATGAAGGTGAATTTTTATGCTTAAATCACTAATGACCCATAATATCCATAAATATAATGATAATTTATTATGTCTATCTTTAGTTATCATCAAAACAAAATGGTTACCACATGTTATCTAATATGAATAAATATTCACATGGTTATGTAATACATTAATCCATAAATCCCAATCCAAATTTCATCTTAAACTATTCCACAAATGGTTTACCTTATAAAGCTTCCTAAATTCATAATTTATAAATAAGGTCACTAAATTTCTCAAAATCAACTTAACATTATTCACCCATATATCAAAAAGTAACTCTTGATTTCCATATACCGAAATTGTGAATACCTTCATAATGTATTCTCTGGAAACATGGTAACAACTTGAGTTATCATAAAACCTTTTTGAAAACATAAATTATTCCACATTCCTTACATAAAATATAAATTATTAGATATATTATTTAAATACATAAAATTTTGTTAACTCCATCCAGGATAGAATAAACCACTTTATCAAAAAAATCATTAATATGTTCCAAGGTAATTTATACTATACAATTTAAATTATTCATATCTAATATCTCTTTATCCTAACGTCATTACCTCAACATCAAAAACATATTAATGGTTGCCTTCCATTAATAAAAATATCACTTTTTTATTACAGGAGTACTATTTAACACATTCTTCAAAATCCATGATGCAAAAAATTTACAAATAATTCTTATATATATTATGATTAATATATAATAATTCATAAATTCCAATAAATAAACACTTCCATTAATCCACCTCATCCTTAATCCAACAACTAGGCCTCATAATCTCATTCCTTAATAATTCATTGCTTTCATATATTATGTGTAGTATCCTCATCATCTATAGTAGAACTATTAATCATACCATTTTCATAATTCTCTTCATGATCTTTCCCCATAGGAAATAAATTTTCATAATACACAAACATTAAATATTTTAAACATTCAATAATCGAAGATATATTAAGAAGACCAATATTCCCATCCATTATGTTAAATAGAATTTTCTTTTTTCTTCATCAATTTCTTGATTTCTGTATTTATTTTCTACACTTGATAAATCTTATTATCCCTTTGAGACATTCCCTTGATCTCTTCCCACATTCTTGACATATATGAGATTGAATCTTATTTTCACTATGGTTTTCATTACCCAAAACCTCATATAACTCTATCTTTATATTCTTTAGTGATTCCTAGAGTTGGTTAAGGTGACCAATTTTAATCATATTCTATGATTATATATTTTTCATAATCACAATATCCTTCATTATAGTCATTATACAATTTGGTTTATCATCAAAAAAAATTCCGTCACATTCAATTTTAACCTCTATCCTTCTAGTTTCTTCCATTGACTAAAACCAAAAAGTATTGTTTAAGAAACACTAATCATAGTGGTGAACCATGTAATCATGAAAAATCACTTATATGGTGTAAAAATAATGAATCCTTATTTTCAATATATGATACCTTTGGATTAACTTAGTCCATTCATGTTCATAATCTATTTAAATCCTTTATGATGGTTTGTAAAGATTTTTTAGAATTTCCAAATCATATCCCATGTGAGTTTCAAACTAGGTGTAAATCAATCCCCATTGTTGTGCACCAATTACCAATCGATTCAAGATCAATATGGTGTTTTTGAGGTTTTTACCCCAAGGTAAATATGAGCTAGAGATACATCGACTTGTAGAATCTAAATAGGGATGTAATTACATGAAAACCACTTGTTTTATCCCTTACCAAAATTCTAGTCTATTTTCCTAAACTTTGACTCATTCTTAGACTTATCCTTATAGGAACCCCTATACATATCCTTAGAAATATCCCTAGGGATCTCACTAAAGTTTTATCATCATAGTTTTCTAATTTCATCTAAACCTTTCATTTGATAGCAACTATAGAAACTCAGGCTTCTTATACATAGATGTTATATCTTTTTAGATTAATATTCATTACATTAAAAAAGTACACGCCTAAGGACCATAATATTTTAGTGCCTTTGGAAACATGGAATATAATTTTCTTAATTCCTGAAATATCTTCAATGTCTCTCATGAAGATCTTCCACGTTATAGAACTCTTCTAAAATATATATACCCTGATTTTTCTTATATAGCTATTAAGACATTTTAAATATACACATCATAAAAGCATTACACAAAAAGGACACAAAGGTTTAGTGTATTTGGAAAATTAGGACCATGCATATATTTTTTTAAAAAAACATAAACAGTTTTTAATTATTTCATATCTAACTTCTTATTGGACTTCTCATTCTTCTTATTACAAGTATTCACCTAAGGATATACATCAAAAGATGGGGTGAGATAAAATCCTGGTAAGAGGATGAATAAGTGACATGAAACATGGGTGAGAATAATAACCATCATCATAATATAATCTGAGTATCATAATCATAGTCATGATAGGAAACATTAGATAAAGTCATGGAATGTGGTAATTCATAAAAATGAAACATCATGTCTTAGTGGTCAAATACCAGACATAGTTGTGAACAAAGCTAGCATTATAATCACAAATAGTTAACTTTTTATCAAGAGGTGCATCTCATTACCCAACGCATTGGAGTGTTATATAATTCTATGTACACCCCATCACATCATAAAATTTAAATGCGCTATATAATTTTGGGTGCACCCCTCATGTTATAACATTTACAATATCATGCATTCCACATAGATCGTATATCAATCTGAGAAATAAAATACCACATGAAAATGAATCGGTTTAATTTTGACAAAGAATATATTCATAAGCTTTGGGTTTCCCAAATTAAATAGTGGATTACATAATTGGAATAAGAATCATCAATCTCAAATGAATAATAAACAATCTCAAGAGAAGTAAAAGATGTATTTTTGGAAAGAAGAGTTCTTTTTGAAAAAACTTTGCATTTTTCATAAAACCAGATTGGACACATGTATTTCCAAACAAAAAAGGTAAGGATAAATAAATGATGTTTAATGAACATTAATGGAACATCCATATTGAAGATAGTGTGAAAAATGGTAAACCTAAATTAATAGAGTTGGGTTTGAGAATCTGCTTACCTTAGGTCTGAATGATTTATTCACTTTAATATATAGAATAATAAAATTAAATTCATTAATTAACAAATACAGAAACTTTTATAAATTAAATTGATTCATTATAGTTTTTTTAAATTATTTTATAGGATTTTATATGAGTTATAGAGTTCAATTTCATCATTCGAGGGCATTCCTTTTCTTGGTTTTCTTGATCAGTTCACCTATATACATGAATGGAAGTTCATATAAAATAGAAATAAATATATAGAATTTATATTATATGTAATTAATGAACTTAAAAAGGTTTAAATTATCTTATAAATAATTTTTTTATATATTATGAAGATGAATCATTAGATAAAAGTTAATGATCATCTTTTTAGGTGAATTTTGGCGGTTTTCGATCACAATGAACTCATTTTGTTTTATCATTTAGTTATATGTATATATGCTAGTTCCCGAACATAAAAAGGGTTGTAAAATAAATTTTACAATCTTTTTCAACCATTATAATGGTTTAATGGCCATTTTTTAAGGTGTTGGAGGAAAATTAAAATTCATCATCCACGGTGGTGGTAAATCGACACACCACAGACGATATTTTCATGTTTTGAAAAAAAGGTAATATGATTAATGATGAATTATTCCATTAACATAATTATATTCCATTATATTAAATACACAAGATTTATAATGTCTCTTTTATAGGTGGGGTGAGGATAGGATAATAAATTAAATGAAATTTAAAAGAATTTAAAAGAAAAAGAAAGTGGGTTTTACCTATTGAATTTCTCCTCCTTGAGAACTTCTATAGAGAAAATGGTTTAGTATATTGATGAGACCAGGATCTCATGTAAATTTGAGAGTGACTTGGGAAGATTATTGGGTAGATCATGTAAATTCTAAAATATTAGAAGGTGTGGGGAGAAGATGTGGTCAAGGGTGGTATTTATAGGGGGGAAAGGGGTGTTTTCTCATGATTTTATTCATTAGTTTATTATTTTGTCTCAGGAATGTGAATGGTTTGAGAATTATCACTAAATATATAAAAATAATTGATGGTATTTTTATATTATGTTTCTTACATAATTGATGACTCAATAAATAGTGTATTTAACTTTTAATGTATATATACCGTAAATTATTATATTTTACTAGTCACCCAAAATTCAAGTATTTAAGAAAAATCCCAAAAAATCACTCTAACCATTTTTTGACATGTAGAATTCAAAAATTAACTCCATTTTATGAAAATAGTTTTATAATTATGAGAAAATTAATTTTTAATTAAATCATCATCTACCTGGAAAATACTGATTTTAAAATTATAACTAATTTTAAAAAACTTTGAAAATTTAATTATGGTCTCATAAAATTATATAAAAATAAGAAGAAAACAAAATATTAATTTATAAATACATTATCTTTTAAATTGTTATATTAAATGACAAATTTTAATTAAAAATTTATTAATTACAAAAATACCAACACATAATTAATAATTTCTAGAACATTTATTTATTTATACAATGATATAATTATATCATATTACAATTTATAAAATTATTAAATTTTATTTATACTTGTATGGGTGAGGTTACTATTCTATTTTGTGGTTTACTATTCATAAGGGTTATATTACTATTCCAAAGGTCAAGTTACTATTCCATTGGTATTGGTTCCCTAACTTCTTAAAATACCCCTTATACTATTCATTATTCATTTATATAGTCTGTATTGTGTTATCTAAGTGATTTTATTTGATTTATACTATATGAAAAAATTAGAAGAAGGATATTTCCATTTATAAAATTTTGAGTCATTACATTATTCCCCTTTTATGAAATTTTACCCTCGAAATTTTGTTTTACATACTATGGTGAAAAAAAGTGAGGATACTTCTCCATAATCACTTCCACTGGTTCCCATATTACCTCTTTCTAATTATGGTTTTTCCATAGTAATTTTACAGGTGAGTGGTCTTGTTATGTATAAATTTATCTTTGCGGTCTAAGATCTTCAATGGATTCTCCTCATAAGAGAGATCATATTCCAACTATAGTAACTCTGTATTTTGTACATGTGAGGGATCCAGTGTGTACTTACTCAAGATGGATATATAGAATACATCACGTACTTGGGACATAGTTTGTGGAAGTACAATTTGATAGGTCACATCTCTGAATTGATCAAGAATATCGAATGGGTCTATGTACCTAGGACTAGTATTTCCTTTCTTCAAAAATCTCGTGATCCTCTTCCATGGAGATATGCAAAGGAATACTATAACTTTAACCATAAACTCACAATCTCATCGACAATTATCTTCATAGCTATTTTTTGACTTTGGGCTAGCTTGATGTGTAGTTTAATGATTTTCACATTTTCCACCATTTTATTGACCAAATCTGGTACTAGAATCTTATGTTAACCAAATTCATCCTAAAAATCTAGTGTTCTGCATATTTTCCCATAAATGGATTTATATGGATCCATTTTGATGCTAGAGTGGAAAATTTTTTTGTAAGATAACTAAGACATAGGTAGATTTTGGTCCCAACCTCAAGTTCATAGAACATGCCCTCAACATATCTTCCAGTGTCTGAATAGTTCATTCAGATTACATGTCATTTTGAGGGTGATAATCCATACTGAATTTTATTTTAGTGTTTAGAGAATATTTGATACTTTTATAGAACATTGAGTTGAATCTAGGATCTCGATCAGATACAATCGATAGTGGTACTCCATTCAGCCTTACCACTTCTCTATTGTATATCTATTCATGTTGATTCAGTGAGAATTCTTATCAAATTTCTATAAAGTGATCTGTCTTTGTAAGACAGTCCACAATAACCCATATATCATTTTTTCCTCTGGATGTATTTGGAATTCATATGAAATTTCCCATGGTGATGTTTTTCCATTTCTATGTTGGTATGGGTAATGGTTTCATTATCCACTTATACTTTTGTCTTTTAGCATTCACTTGCTAACATAACAGGAACTTTGAGGTATGTTCAACAATCTTCTTTTCCATATTGTCCCACCAATAGTTTTTCTAGATATCTTGATACATCTTTGTGCATCCTAGGGGAATAAAGAAGGTTAACTTATGCATCTCATTCAGAAACTCCTTTATCTCTATATTGGATGGTATACATAGTCGTGACCCAAATATTACAACTTTTTCATCATCAATCTTGAACATTGAGGATTTATTAATTCTGATAGCACACACTTTCTTCTAAAATTATACATCATTTCATTGATCACCCATTATTTTCTCTATAAGGGGTGGTTGAGAAATCATTTAAGAAAAGATTGATGATGTTCCATCCTTAATGATTCCCATTTCAGTTATTTTAAATTCTAAGAATATTGGATCCATCTCAATTCTCATCGTTGATAATGTTGTATAATCCTTTATATTTAGAGAATCCTCTACATTATTCACCTTATCAGAATGGTAGTGGATTGAGAAGTCAAAATCTTTGATGATATCTAACCATGTTCACTGGATCATATTAAGATCCTTATTTGTGAATATATATTTGAGTCTCTTATGATCAGTATATATTTCAAACTTCTCCCCAAAGATATAATGTCGAAATATTTTCAACAAGAAGATCAAAGATTCCAACTCCATATCATTTGTGGTGTAGTTTTTCTCATGAATTTTTAAATTCATTGTGGCATTTTCTATCACCTTATCATTTTCATATGTACATAGCCTATGCCATTTTTTTAAGAATTGTTTTATACTAAAAATAGTTCCCCACTTGTTCTAAGTGTGAGTATTGGTGTGGTCATAATCCTCCTTTCTTAACTCTTGGAAGTAGTCCTCAAATTCACCGGTCTAGACAAACTTTACTCTCTTTCTAGTAAAATTGGTTAGTAGATTTGAAAATAATGATAATTTCTTCACAAATCACTGATAATACCCTGCTAACTAAAAAACTATGGATCTACATTAGAGATATTGGATTGGGCCACTCCTTGATTGTCTTTGTCTTGGAAGGGTCCATAGATATTCCTTTACTGGTGATAACATTCCCCTAGAATGATAATTCCTCCATCTTGAACTCATATTTAATGTTCTTTGCATAAATTTTCTCCCTTAGTAAATTCATTAGCACAGTATTCAAATGCTCCTCATGTTCCTCCATTCTCTTGGATTATATTAGAATATCATCAATAAATACAACCATAAATTTCTCAATGTAATCTCTAAAGACACTATTCATTAAATCCATTCATATTTATGGAAAATTGGAGAGTTTTAATGTAATAACTATGAACTCATAATGTTTATTCCTTATATGAAAGGTGGTCTTGGGAATATATTCCTTTTTCATCTTTAATTAGTGATATCTTGACCAAAGTTCCACCTTAAAGAAATACTTGGCCCCACAAAGTTGATTGAACAAGTCATTTATCCATGTAAGAGGATACTTGTTCTTTATCATGATTTTTTTGAGCTCGTGATAATCAATGCATGTGTGCATTGATCCATCCTTCTTCTTAATGAAGAGGAACGGTGCACCCCATGGTGAAGAACTTGGGCATATAAAACCCCTATCTAGATTCTCTTGTAACTTCTTATTTAGTTCTTCCAACTCAATGGTGTCCATTCAATAAGGTGTCTTTGATGTAGGTAGAGATCCAGGAAAATTTTCAATTGATAACTCAACCTCTCAGCTAGGAGGAAGACTATTAAATTCTTTGGGGAACAAATCAGTGTAGTCCCTCAAAATGGGCATGTCTTCAAACATGATTCTCAATTTATCTCAATAATTTGATCTAGATATGATTTCTCATAAGGCAATAATATCCATACTTGAGATGATGACTATGAAGGATATTCATCCTCCTCTTTAAACTTGTACAGTATTGGAGGATGCTTTGGGATGTGAAGAGTGATCACCCTTTACTAATAGTTGATGTTGGATTTGTATAAAGATAGCCAATCCAAGCCCAATATATCACCAAACTCCACCAAAGGAAGTATGACTAGATTTTTTGGAAGGTTACGTCCACAAACATTAACTCAGGGGATATATATACTAGGGATGCAAAAATTTCAACACTTTTTTTCTCATAGATAAATAAACCTCCATATTTTGAGCTGGTATTTGAATAGTTCTACTAAACTTGCAAGATGTTAAAGAATGTGTAGAACTAGAATCAAATAGTATATTAAAAAATCTTGAATAAATAACCAGTGTACCTATCACCATATCATTTTTGGGATCCACCTCAGTAGTATTAATGGAATAATCCTTCCCTTTATCTTTTGGATTTAGTGGTTGATTATGCTAATTACCCTCGAGGGATCAAGGTTTAGTGCACTATCTTGCATAGTTCCCTTACTCTCTATAGTTGTAGAATTGAAACATATGTGGTGCTCTTCTTTCCTATAACACATTTTACTACATTCTCATGTATTTTTGACATTCATGAGCTTGATGGAATTCTCTCCCACACTTATAGAATTTTCTCGTCACATTGAAAAAATTTCCCTGATGATTCTTACCACATTTTTAGCATGTTGGTGGTTGAGAATCATTCCACGCTTCTCATTAGATCCCCCAGCTTAAAACTCTATCTTTCGTTTCTTATCACCATAGTCGTGAGACCGTTCCCCAAAATCCATCTCCACATTAAGATCACATCGAACAACTTCTTCATAACTCCCAAAGTCATGAATTTCAAGATTATTTAGAAGGTGTGGTTTTAAACCACTAAAGAATCTATTGATTTTTCTATCATTGTTGACAAAAAAAACCCTGAAGTTTACCTTGCAAGCCTTTTGAGATTTTATTTGTAATCCGTGATAGATTCTCCTTACTTTTTCTTCAACTCTATAAATTATTTCTCCATATTTGTATGAATATTTTGAGGGAAATACTTGTCAAGAAACATTATCTTAAAGTCTTCCCACTCCATATCATCAATTTCATCCTTCATATTGGTGTTCTTAATCAATTTCCACCATTGTTCAGCCTATCCATCTAAATGATAAATAGATAGATTCACCTTCTCTGTCTCAGAATAGTGAATCATAAAAATGATCTTCTCCATTTAGTTAACCCACAGTTCTGTGATGAGTGGATCAGAATATCCACTAAATTTCGGTGGTCATTGTTTCATAAAAGACTTGATAGTCAAATAATACCTCTTAGGTGAAGAAGGTTGTTCCATATTATTAAGGTTATTGTTAATATATTGAGATATCTGGTTAAGAATCTCGATGAAATTTTTATCTCCACCTACTAAAGAATTGGGTATGTCATTATGGGAATTATTGCATTGTCCCTCTCATGGGTTGTTGGTCTTGTTTCTCCTAGTTCCCACAATTTTCTAAAATAGAAAAGGTTATAACAAAACATAATTCAACAAGTCATGAATAAAAAATTTATTCATTTGTACAATTAATTCTAAATTCATATCTTGTGGGATACCTATGTTTATGATTTTTCTAAAACAAAGCTTCTTGGTTGATTACTTATACTCTTTCTCATACTAATGGTTTTCACTAAGGTTATATAATCCCAATTCCAATATTAACTAAATTTTTCTATGATACCAACTATATAGACCCTTATTTTTATTATATAGCTATTATATTATTTTAAATATAAAAAACATAAAATAATAACACAACTAGGATCCAAAGGTCCAGTGTCTTGGGAAAATTATGACCATACAAAACCTTTACATAATAAAATATAAACATTTATTTAATTCCTTCTTCTCTAACTTCTAAGTTTCCTTGGCATTCTCCTTAGTATAAGTATCCACCTGAGGATATACATCAAAAGAATGGGTGAGCTAAAATACTTGTAAGAGGATGAATAATAGACATGAAACATAGGTGAGAATAATCATCATAATCATTATATAAGAAAAGGATCATAATCATAATCATGAGAGGAAACATTAGATAAAGTCGTGGAATGTGGCAATTAATAAAAATGAAGCATCATGTCTTAGTGGTCAAATACCACACATAGTTGTGAAACAAGATAGAATCATGCTCACATATATTGAGATTTTTATCATAAGATACTTTATATTACCCAATGAATTATAGTTCTATATAATTCTGGGTTCACCCATCACAAAATAACATTTACATGTTCTATATAATTTTGGGTGCACCTATCACATCATAACATTTACGTTATTAGGCATTCCGCATAGAACTTATATCAATCTTGGATATAAAATAACCCATGAAAAAGGAATGGGTTTAATTTTAAAAAACTATGCATTAATAAATTTTTAGGTTCCCAAATGAAAGAGGGAATAACATACTTGGCATAAGAATCATCAATATTGAGTGAAGAAGAAACAATATCATGAGAAATAAAAGTTGTATTTTTTGAAAGAGGAGTTCTTTTGAAAATATTTTCACATTTTTCATAAAACCATAATAGAAACATGTATATCCAAAAAAGAAAAGGCAAGGATAAAGAAATGATATTTATTGAACATTAATGGAACATCCATACTGAAAATGGTGTGAAATAGGGAAAACCCAAAGGAAGATATTTGGGTTTGAGAGTCCTCTTACCTTATGTCTGAATTCTATATTCACTTTAATATCCTAAAAAATAAAATTAAATTCATTAACTAAAAAATAAAAATCATTTTATACCATAATTTGATTAATTATAGTTTTATTAAGTTCGTTTATGTTCTTTTATATGAGTTATAGAGTTTAATTTCATCATTCTAGAGTGTTCATTATCTTGGTTTTCATGATCAGTTCACTGGTATATATGAATGTAAGTTCATGTAAAATGAAAATAAATATTTGGAATTGTTATTATACGTTATTAATGAACTTCCATAAGTTTAAATGGTCTTATAAATTATTTTTTTATATGTTATGATGATGAATCATTAGATAAAAGTTATTGATAGTCCTTTTAGGTTAATTTTGGTGGTTTTTTTTCACAACGAACTTGTTTTGTTTTATCATTTAGTATTATGTATATATGTTAGTTCCAGGACATAAAAAAGGTTATAAAATATATTTTAAAATATATTTAAACAAATTATAATGGTTTTATGAACATCCATGAAGGTGGTAGAGGACAATTAAAATACATCATCCACGGTGGTGGTAAATCGACACACCATAAATGATATTTTAATGTTTAGAAAAAAAAGGAAGAGGGAATTGGATTGAAGATTTATTATTACATTAACATAATAACATTACAGTATATATAGGGTATTTTATTTATAATTCCTATTTGAAATTTTGGGGTGAGGAGAGGATAATAAAATAAATGAAATTAAAAAAAATTAAAAGAAAAAGAAAAATGGTATTACCCCTTGAATTTCCCCTCCTTGAGAACCTCCTTAGGGAAGGGGTTTGGTATTTTGATGATACCAAGAGATCCTAGACAAGGAGTAGGGTATTGTGAATATTATCAGGAATAACATAGAGAAGGCTCAAATTTTGGAAGGTTTGAGGAGAAGATGTGGTGAGGGTTGGTATTTATAGGGGAGGAGAGGGGTGTTTTCTCCTTATTTTATTCATTAGTTTATTATTTTAGATCAAGAATATGAATAGTTTGAGCCTTATAATGAAATATATTGAAATAATTAATGGTACTTTGATATTAAGGTTCTTACATAATTGATTACCCAAGAAATACTATATTTAACTTGTAATGTATATATATCGTAAATTATCAGATTTTACTATTCACCAAAAATCCATTTATTTTAGAAAAATACAAAAAATTAACCCTAACCATTTTTCCACATGTAGAATTAAAAAATGAACTCCATTTTATGAAAATAATTTTCTAAGTATGATAAATTTAATTTTTAATTAAAATCATCATTTACTTGGAAATTTATGCTTTTAAAATTATAACTCCTTTTATAACACTTTGAAGCATTAATTAAGGTCTCATAAAAATATATTATATTCATAATAAAATACAATATTAATTTATAAATAAATTTTATGAGAATAAATTTTCTTTTGAATAAATATATCAATTATAAAATTGTAATTAAATATTTATGACTTAAAAAAATACAAATACTTAATTAATAATTTCTAAAACATTTACTTACTTATACTATGATATAATTATATCATATTTACATTTATAAGATGATTGAATTTTATTTAAACATTCATGGGTAATGTTACTCTTCTATTGGTTGTTTTACTATTCATATGCGTCATATTAGTATTCTGAAGGCCATGTTACTATTTCATTGGTATAGGTTCCTTAACTTCTAGAAATACCTCTTATACCATTCATTATTCATTTATAAAGTTTTTATTATGTTCTATAAGTGATTTTATATGATTTATAATATATGAAATAATTATAATAATGGAATTTCCATTGATAAAATTTGGTTCGTTACAACAAACATTCCCTACTAGAACGTTTCTTTATAACCTGTGGAAAGGACACATAACAAAGGGTGAGCTCATATTCTCAGTAAAGGTAAAAAAGTAAAATACATAAGCATAACATGAGTATAAGGGTATGAGAAAATGAGCATGAAATTTTAAAAAACATACATTGCATATAAAATATCAGAATCTTGATTCATGTAATAAATATTGACAGTTCATAAGACATGAATCATGAGGAAATCAAAGAACAAGGGTCATGAGAGTAAAAATTTTCAAAAGGTATGGGATTTGTGACATGTGAATCTACTTATAACATTTTGAATATGTACAAATAGAAGCGAATTCACTCATTAAGGAAAGTAAATGAAATCAGACCCTTGAATAAAATTATGGACATTTAAGAAGGTCCACGCTTAATATTATGTAAGTGAAAGATAGGTCCATGAATAGCATTTTGAACATGTAATCAGGTTCATGAATAACATTATTAATATGTAATCAGGTTTAAGTATTAAATTAAGGACATAAAATATAGCTCCATGCATAACATTTTTAACATGTAATCAGTTTCACACATAACATTGTGAACATATAATCAGGTTCACGTATAACATTATTGACTCTTGACACCATCATAGCAGACAAAGTCTCTTGTTTAACTAGGTTCACTCTCTAATTTATTCATGTCTATCTCATGAGATATAAATCTTTACCCAATTCATTGGAGGTAGATATTATTCTCTCCTATCACAAAATAAAAAATCATACATATGTGTTCCATAATATCATAAAACATTCATCTTATCATAACCCATGAAATGAAATAGGTTTCATAAACATTTTTCATTATATAACACGTGGAAGAGAGACTGGTTTCATATACATCATTTCATCATAAACCATTCAGAGAATGAATAATAATGGAATCCTTGGTTTATAACCCCATTAAAGAATAAGTTTCATCAAAGATATCTTCTTAGATGGAAAATTATTTTGAAAAATAATCACTTAGAACATTTATCGAGGAAGATAAATTTTCTTTGAAAATAAATTTTAAAACATAAAACATTTTGGAAATATTTTTATTTTAAAATAAACTTTAAAACTTATAATTTATGATTTAAAAATCATTTAAAACATTTCTTTAGGAAAATATCATTTTCTCTTTGAAAAATAATTCTTAAAATATAAAACATCCTGAAAATGATTTCTTTAAAAATAACCTCTAAAAAATATAATGTAATATATTAAAAAAATTTAAAAAAATTCTTGGGAAAAATATAATTTTACACTTTAAAAACAATTTTTTAACATTTATAAAAACATTTTTATAAAACATGGTTTTGGGAGGAAAAGGTTTTTCGACTGAAAAGATAGTTTTTCTTAAAAATGCTCTTTTTGAATTATTAAGTGAATAAATAGAGGAAAACGAAGGTGAAACATGTATTATCATAAAATAACCATAATATAAGAAAATTCATGAATTTATAATGATATATATCATAATATTTTATCATTATAAGCATAATTATAAACAATCTCAATATACAATGAGATTATATCATAAAACTCTTACTATTTTGGTAACTTTGAATCATAATCCCCATGAAATAATAACATTAAATTATACATAAAAAATCATTAAAAAAAGTATATTCATGATAAAAAAAATTAATTGGCAGTATATAAACCTCATTTAAGAAGATAGGTGCATAACATAACTTATGTCCCAAAGAAGGCAAATTGTGACAAAAATCCTGTATTGATTTGTTAAAATTTGAACCATAAACCCCATAAAATAGATATCATAAAATGGATATTTTAATACCCATAAAATTAATTATAATCATTATAAAATACATTCATGGTCATTATATACGCCACATAAAGAAAATAGTTGTTGAATATGGCATTTGTCTCACAAAAGTAAAAAAGTGAGATGGAAATCCATTACTGTAAGTCTTGAATTTATTCATGCATGTTAAAAATACATTTATAATGAATATAATTTTATCATAAATATATTAAAGAACCATATTCATAAATATCATACCATATGTGGTTTTCTTATGACCTTTTATTACCTGTTTATTAACACGTCCATGTTAAAGTCACGTTTTGGGTAATAACTGCTTTGTTTTTCATGTATATTTTGAATTTTTATTTATGTTACTCTTATATTTATAATGGATTCATCATATCCAGGATGTTAAAATGATATAAATATCATATATATTCATTATATAAATTTTACTTGTATTCCATAATATTTATAGATTAAAACCGTTTATGGAGACGGTAGGTTGTACATATACATGAACGTTGTTTCCATTTTCTTGACGGATGGAACATGAGAACGGTAAATAATATATCACCCTTAAAAAATAATTATGATTTTATATAATATATATATATATATCATATATATTCATTAACTATATCATTATTACCTTTTATGTAAAGCGTGAACAAATCACATCACTCCATGAGGAGGTAGTTGTCCGTACACACGATCGATGTTATCGTATTCCAAAAAAATAAAATTATGAAGTTATGTGTCATATAAAAATACCATAATAATAATAATATCATAAATATCATATATAAACAATAAAGTTATAATTATTTCCAATCATGTGAGGTGGTAATGGAAAAACAAACGATATTGGTTTGTGAGGCGGTAGTCCTCCATACACACGAACGATGATTTCGCAACCCATTTGATGTAAGTGGATATGGTTTTTTTCATGCCAATAACATAAAAAAAGTATATTTAATATAATTAGTACATTATATCAACATGGTATAATAATAATTGAAGGTGGTTGTGGAATAAATAAAACCAAAATGTGCATTGATGAATGTTACCTCTTCTTCAGGTATCCTCCTTGGGTTTGCACTAAGTCCCTCATCGGTTGGTTTTATTCCAAAAATAAGGATTCTAGGATGGGATGAGGGAATTTTGGAATTTATTTTTTCAATTTTTTTTAGACAAAAATGGCTTTATATGTGTTAATAGGTGAGGGTAGTGAGTGCCCTTTTATAATTGAGGAGGAGTGAAATTTTTGTAAATATCCAAAAGTATTAAATATTGGGAGCTCTACATTGCCAAAAGTGCCTCAAAAATTGAATAATAATGGGTTAAAGGGTTAATTTTTTCTATGAAAACCTCCACCACACAAAAATAAAAACAATTTTATTATTTTATTCCTTAGTCTTTAAGTTTACTCAATTTTACTCTTTTAGTTTTTAACATGGTAACTTGTATATTTTTATTTACCTAGGTTATTTATCCTTTAATAATACAATTAAAATGAGTTTTATTATATAATTTAGTCCCACTTATTATAAATATTAAATCCAATTTATTAAACAAAAAATCAATGTGTGTAGAAAATTAATTTTAATACAAATTCATGTAACGCACAAAACCATGTTTTAACCTTAATCGTGGAAATTAATTTTAACTATTTTCACTAATAATTATGGTAAAATTTTAATTTTACCTTATTATATAAAATAAATAATTCAGATTAAAAAAATTTAATCTATTTTTCCAAATTTTACTAACATAATTGACCGAATTTAATTTAAAAATAGTATCATAGACACGATGAGAAAGCATGTTTTTAAAGTGAAAATATTCAAAAGTTTACAAAGGTTTTATATCATATTTAAAAATGAAATTTATTATAATAACCTAAATTGGGTTAATATATGTATAATTTAACTAATTTTAATTTAAAACCAATATAAAATATAAATTAACTTTTTAAATAATTTAGGTAAAAAGAGAGGTTTCAATTAAAATTCAATATTTTTTATTATTTATTAAAAAATAAAATTTTTAAGGAAAAAAACCAAAACTTCACCCTAATATAATTTTCATATTTATATTTCAAATATTATTTTTATTTTAAAAAATTTATTTTTTAATAGTGGAAAATTTTTGTTTTAAAATAAGTGCATCATAAAAAAAGATACAAAACTGTTTTTTAGAAGAAAAAAATAATGTTTTTTAGTGTAAAATTGAATTTTTTTCTTATTTATTGTATAGAAAACACATAATATTAATGTTAAACATTTTTTATAATATATTTAATATATAAATTTACTTAAAATCATTAAAAAACATTTTGGTTATGTTATTGATATAAAACACACTTGGGCACATAAAAATAGTTTTGCAGATAAAGATTTCCTTCTATTTTAAAAAGGGTATTGTTTAAATTTCTAATTGATTATATTCTAAAGAATTAATTTTATATACATATTTAAACCATATTTTCATAATTTATTTAATCTTATTCATACTCATGACTTCAACAGCTATGTTATAACTATCATATTAAATAATAATATTTGAATTATATGACATGTTTCATTTAAATTCGGTGTTGTGTGTAACATAAGTAGAACTCGATATTATTTGTAACACAAGACAATCTTAGTATTGTGTGTAACTCATGTGAAACTTAGTGTTTCGTGTAAAGTAAAATATCAAAAATATTAAATTAATTTTAAAAAAAATCAAACAAATCTCAGGGTGTTACAATCATACCCATTATGCTCATGTTGTGTTTAAATGATAATTGGTATCTACCTTGTTTCCCCATACTAAGCATATGATCTCATCCTTTATTATGTTTTCTTTTCCCCAGGATAAAAAGGAGAATTTTTAAGTATGATTTTTCTAATAAGGGTTCTAGTTATGAAGAAATAAATGAAGGATGATGTAGAAATGTTATGAACCATTTATTTATGTATTCAATTTTCCAAAGACACTAAACTTTTACGGTTCTAGTATGGATCATTTTGTTGTGTATTAAATATTATTCTAAAAAGATGTGATTTTTATATATGAAAATTATGGGTCTCTATAAAAAATACCTTGAACCTATGGATATTTTACCTCTCCTAGAATAATTTTACACATTTTTTGACCCTTTTTGACAATAAACTGACATAACTCCTCTAATTCTAAGAAGTATTTAAAGAGAAAACTCAAATCCTCAACATGTGTATTATCCACCCCTAGTATTTTCTTATTTATGTTTCTCATACATCCTCCTCAAAACCTATTCTAACAATATTAAAATAATTAAATTGGTATACTTTTTATACTTAAATGTTATTGTATTCATGGTATAACTATTGACCAAGTGTTGTTTTCAACAATACATAATTTTATATGGGGGAGATTGTTGAGAACAATACTCTATCTCTTTAGGATGATTTTGATGCTCACAAATATCCTTATTTGTTATTTTAATATTTTTACTTTGATTACATTTCAGGAAATTAATATTATTTATTACTCTATTTTTGAGATAATATTAAAGCTTTTAATTCACGTGGAATATTTGGCAAAGTATTTAGAAATCGTTTTTAGTGTGTTCTAGAAACACTATTCATGCTCTACATGTTCAGATTACTTAAGCATGTTCTGGAAACACTATTCATACCCTACGTTGAAGAGCATAGTGTAAGGATGGAATCCGTCATTTACTTTACAGGTTATCAGAAAAGTATGGTTAAGAAACCATATGTTATCAGAAAAGTATAAAAGAAGGAACCTTACTTTTGGAAGGAACCTTACTTTTAGAAGGAACCTTACTTTTGGAAGGAACCCTACTTTTGGAAGGAACATTACTTTTGAAAGAAGAAACCTATGTTTGTAAGGAGCCTTATGTTTGGAAAATTAGAAAAGTATGGAAGAAGATCATTATGTGAGTATGTAACTTTAAGTTTGTTTCTTAAAAGTAAGGTTCATCAACCTTAATTTTGTAAACAACCATACATTTGAGAGTTGAAGATAAAAGTATAGTTCATCAACCTTAATTTTGTGAATGATCAACCTTATGTTTGGAAGATGAGAAAAGTATGGATCATTAACCTTACATTTGAGATCAACCTTATATTGTGAACCTTACGTTGTGAACCTTACATTCAGAGATTGTATGTTATAAAGTTTAACCCTACATTTGGCATTGGATATCTAAATTATGAATTAAATAAAGAAATGGTATTTATGCAGATTATTAGGATGATTTCAAGCTAGATTAAAATCCTGAATCTAAAACATGTCATTGAATAATTCAAAGCTGTTTATTTATGATTCGTAGGAACATTTTAAGATGATATTTTCATGCCAAATTTTCAGGGGAGTTACGACTACTCTATTTTTGAAAATTTTAAATATTGCGATTCTAAGGGAGAATTTTGTGGAGCTAAATTTTAAAAGGAGGCTGCTTATCTTTGTTTTATATATACCTGTATTATTTTTTATTATAGATATAGAGGAGAATCATTGAAAATAAATATCAAGCTCTTGAGTTTTTCACTACTACAATTTACATAGACAATCGAGACTTATAGATCTGCTGTTATGAAGAATGAAAAATTTCTGTTTTCTGATGAAGAAGAAACATGATTGAAGATTCACCAATTCTACATCAAATATCTTTTGTCAATTGACTATTGATTAAAGTTGCGAATTATATTTCAAGATCTACTACAACTGGATCATCTCAAAACTACTTCTAACTGAAGAACATATTTTCTGAAGATGACGAACATTCTACTATCAATTATGTGTTTTTGTAATTTTGAAGAAAAATTGGAAAGTATTTTAAAGAATAAATACTCTTTTAATTTGTGTAACCAGCTTCTCATAAAAAGATATGTATTTGGTTTTGTGTATAAACCAGAAGGCTCTGTTTAGCCTTAAAATTGTAAAGTTGTCAAATTCCTGAACTAATTTGTGGGACGGTCTGTTGATGAGAGGACTAAATAGTGAAAATCACCAAGCTCATGGAGTAGAGCATTGGTGGAGTGGACTATGGGCCTTCTGTTCCCCAAACCACTATACATCATGTGCTCTCTGCTATTTATTTTCCACTGCTTAATCATTCTGATAAATTTGAAAGTACAGATCATGATCTTGAGAAAAAATTGTAAAATTCATAATTCACCCCCTCCTGTGTATATTTGGTATAACCTGATCCAACAATAACCATTATCTATTCCCCTCTTATCCAATTAAAAAATGAAAACACCACCCTTATGTATGTTTGAACTATAGCCTCTATGGTTGATGTGTTTTATTTTTCATAACCGCCTTATATGTATGGTTAAAAGGGGTTATCTAATGAATAAAATATGATATTCATAACATTATTGAGATTCAAAAAATATAAATATATTTAAACCTTCTTTATGTTATTAAAAAAATGAAAGCGTTATACATCCATATGTGCAGACTACCACCTCCATGAACGACATGTTTTATTTTTCTTAACCACCTTAAATGGATGGTTTCAAAATTGTATTTAATGAATTAATATAATATTTATAAAATTATTAGGATTATAAAAAAAATAAACCATTTTATACCTTTCTTCCTTTTAATCTAAAATACAAACATTTGTCCATTTGTACGTGCAGACTACCACCTCCATAAAACGATGTAGTTAATTTTTCATCACCACCCAACATGGATGGTTATAAGAATATAATTAATTAATAAATATGATATTATTATATAAATAATGAATTTTTTGTTCTAGATAGGAAATATTAATATTTAACTTATTAATGAAGATACTACCTTTTTTTTATTAAAAAACTATCTCATCGCTAATTTCAACCTCAAAAACTCTCATGGAATGAATCTATAACTTCATAAATTTTTAGGAAACATCTATTATAGTAACTTAAATAATTTTATAATGATTAATTTTTTATCAAATGAGTAGCTACATTGATATTTTGAAACTTGTATGAAATGATAATGGATATTAACACTTAATGATGAAGATAAACAATAATTATCTATTGAGTGTATAATGAATGATTATAATTTAATAGTATAAAAGTAAATAGATATGAATAAGGCTATAAAATTGGTTTTTATTATGTTTATTTTTATTATACATGAGGTTAAATCACTTTCATGGAATTAAAGAGTAAAGTTAAGGGTTTCTTGTATCGATTTTCTTTCCTTCATAAATAAGTCATATTCACAACTTATTATATTTTTTATGTTTTATATAAGGAACTATGGATGTTTTAAATCAAAATTTTCATCCAAATAAATGTATTTACAAATCCATATCATGTTCTATATTTCATGGTATTTTGATTTAAAAGATACTGAAGTTTTAATGGTTTTTGTCTCAATTCCCCTTCATTGAGGAACAATGTCTTATTTTAATCCAATTATTATTTTACATAGTTTAATTACTGACCCATTTAATTATTTCATAAAAATAAACTTTAATAATATAATTTAAAATTCAATTTAATAATATATCTTTCATGTTCCTTTAATTCATACACTTCCCAAATTGTAAGATATTTGGCTAACTCAACTTCATTTTATTGAGTTATAAGGTTTCTTCTTAAACTCTATTCGTACAAGTTCCCTATATTCATTAATTTAATATTTAATTTGATATTTCCTATTTTATATCTAATTAAAATTACATTCTTAATTAAAATATTCTTATTGATGAATTTATTTATCATAAAAGTATCATTTTAATAATAATTATCATCCTATTTATTAACTCTTTTTCCTCTATATCCATATTTTTTATTTCTAAAATATTTATCATTTTTTTTGAAATAAAAATATGTATTATCACATGTTAACTTCTTATTTATATTTACATATTTCATAAGAAAATTTTATTATCCATTTTATGATGTGGGATTTCAAATAAAGGTATTTGAAAATAAATAAATAAGGTTTTTCCTTTCACAGTCATATATTTTATCATCCACTTAAAATTTAATCTAAAAATATTTTATTTATTTCAAGGTTCCATTTCTAGTATTTCTTTTAATGTGGTGTTTTAAAAAAATCATGTTACCTTCTTGAAAATTATTTTTGAAAGTGATCGTAACATTATATTTTTAATATAATGCTAATAATGTTTTTCTAAAATATATTTTTATAGTTTCAATTATACTTTCATCTCAATATATAAAATTTATATCTCTTTTGGATTTATGTTTCATGAATTTCCCTTCAAATAATCTTATACAATTTTTCTTTTGAGGGTATTAAATGCATGGTATCAATTAATCTAATTTTAGATCCCTTCTTATGTGATATCATTCAAAGTGTTCTTCTTGTGAATGTGTTTTCATCTTTGACAACATCTTTCCAAGTTTATATGTCTCAATTGGGATATGCCTTAAAAATATTATCCATATAATTTATATGTACATCTTATGATCATGTTATTCTATTTATTAACTAGAGGAAATCATTTACATCCCATAATTTTATTATTCCAAAACAAGTGTTTATTGATTAATAAGGAAAGTTGATTTTGTATTGTATTGATATTTATTTCCATAATATAGTGAATGAATTTGACTTAATTAAGTGATGGGTGGTTCCCAATGTAATATTTACCCTTAATGCATTAGTTGGTCTTATGAAACAAACTAGTTTGGTTATTTGGTGTATACCTGCACATATATTAATATTTCCTTGACTAGGATCCTTGATGTAAGATCATGATGTCCTAGAAATAAGGTCATGATGGTATAATCAAGATTTCCTAGAATGTAGCCTTAACATTTAGATTATTATATCTTGAATAATTCATTTCACCATCATGAAATCGATTATCATTATATATGTAATTAATTATATTATTATGTTATCGATGGATTTATTTCAAGATCATGTGATCAATTATATGAAATTATTTGATTCTTATTTATTATTACCATCTTTAATTAATTTGGGATTATGATTTGATAGATTATAATATATTCTACCATTTACTGAGAATTTGAGATCACCATTCTTATGTTTTCATCTCCCCAATTTATGAAAAAAAAAGTATTACACATGATATGTCTTGAAGAGTAGCATGTGTAATAAATTTTATGAGAGGTATTGAAGAGTTAGTGTTAAATAATAATTTATTGGTATTATGGTAAAAAATCCATTGGTTGTGAAAGATATGGGTTTTGTTAGTTAAATGTTTTTCTGGACTCTCTAAAATTCTAAACCTAAAAGGTCATTAGTGTATAAATGACTCAACATTTTTTATGGACATTATAATATAGATAATTAAGTTTGGTTCTCTCATATTTAGTATCAAATCCAGTATGTAAGGTATGTGTTTATTAAGATTGGATATAGGAATGTGGGTTTAGGGCATCACAACTCTGGAATTGAAATAAACATAAATGAACCACTACACCACCATCTTAAATGTCATACTTAAAGGGTTGTACTTCCCAAACCCAGAACTCACACCTCGAGGGTTTTCCATAAAATTGGTGTTTGAAAAAGAGGTTGAAAACAACTTCAAGCACTTGATATTCTCACCCTCAATTTTATTTCAAATGAGGGTAGCATTAATGAATATCACTAAAAAATTAATGGTTTTTATATTTACTAAATGGTATTCATTACTTCCAATATCATTATTAAGATTTTTAAGATGGCCAAATAATGCAATGAAAAATTCTCATAAAGGTTCATTATCATTAAACTAGAGATGTTACCAACTAAAAATAATCTAAATCTCTAAGAAAAACTAGTTCATAAGGTCACATAGAACCCAAAAAAACCTTCCTCTAATAAGTCTGAAAATTATACATCAGTTCTCTATGTTATTCCATATTATTTGATAAATTTACTAGTAGATAATTAATTCAATACAACAATATTATATTGTTGATTATTTAATATTTAATGTTAAAAATTAACATTGATTACTAAATAATAGATTTCAAAATATAAATGTGGTTAGTATTTACAATGTTTATTAAAATAAAAAAAGTAAAATTTACTTTATAAATATGTTTTAAAAAAATTAAAATTATGATATGAAATTTTTTAAGACATATGTTAGTAATTTTCATTATTTTACATCACACACTTGTGGTTTTTTTCTTCGCACATAAAAATACATATCAATGACCATTATTATACATTTCAATCAAACCTTTCATTTATCTATCTTTTCACTTTCGTTATCTACTCCAGATTTTACTACTTATAAGTGGTACTCCATCCATATTTTAGCTATTTTTATGATTTTTTTATATCATATACATTTTCTGACTTTTTTTTTTATGAATATGACTTCTTAAAATATATTATAAATGATTAAAATTTCACATGTGATCTAATATCCAAAGTTCAAAATGGATCATGAGTTTCTCATTATAAAGTAAATTAATATCAAGAAATAGTCTATAATGTGAAAGGAAGAGACAATAAGTATGGAGAAGATGGTGAAACATTATCTCTTATTTTTTTCATTTGGATTATGTAATTTGATGGTTATAATATTTTTTTCAACTGTATAGTTTTAGTTTTTGTCAATTAAAGGTTTTTATATAATATATCTAATTATATATATTTAAAAAATAATAATATTTATTATAAAAATAATTGATGTAAAAAACTATCTTCCTTTTCGGTTATAAAATAACCGAAGGGGAATTTATTTTTCTTGTAAAATTTTTTAACTAATATGGAAAATGGGTTTTCAATATTGGTTATAATAATATCTGATATGGAAGATATTTTTTTACATAAGTTAAAATATTTAACATGAAAAATGTATTTAAAATGATGCTTAAATTCATTTCACTTTATAACTGATGTTTAAAAATCTTTTTTCAATAGTGATAGTATGAAATAATGGTACAAACTTCAAAAAAAGATGATATATTAACCTAATACTTTATAAAGGAAACCATGGGATATAATCTAGGATAATTTTATCTAGTTTAAAAACCACTGTGGGTAACCACTCCACCAAATATTCTATAACTCGACATGATATTCTTTCAAACTAATGCATGATCAGTTACAATACTAAATATTTTATTTACCACTATAGTAAACATTTACACTCTTAGTAGTTGTGAGTAAGGGATGACCAATGTCAGTAGGTGTCTCTAACCATAAATATTTGACTAGGTGATCTATTATAATTTCTAACCCTAGAACAGAAACTCTAGAAGGGAAAAATGGTTCAATTTGATATTAATGAGCATAAGTGTATCTGAAGGTTACATGAGTCATACCTCTAACATTTTCAGTCACTTCCTTCTTTGAGTCGTCTATTACATGAAACCATCAAAAATCTATCTGTTAACATTATGATCATAGAGAGGATTACCTGAGTGTATTAGATGGAGATGGTCCAAAATCATCTTCCAACTTTAACTTTTTTTACATCACTAACTCCCTACTATAACTGCCTCATGGAAAACTATTAGATCCTTTCACAGGGAACCACTAAATCTCAAATCTACCATCTGTAATGCCCTGACCCCAGTTACCCAGAGTCGGTGCATTATTTTAATACATTGGCATGATTACAAGGAATCAAGTCCCGAAGGACCGATCAGTTTAGCAGTCTTGTAAAAATAGATCGCATACATGAATGTTACATTTTCACTTTATGACGTACAAAAAAACATAAATAATCTTTATGAATGCTTTTATTCCCTTGTCTTAACCCTGCAGATCAATGACATTACACTTCTTGGAATCCTGGGAAAAATAAAACATAGAAAGGGGTGAGCTCAAATGCTCAGTAAGGGTAAGAAATACAGTGGTAACTTTCATAAATAAGCATAAACATTTAAGGTAATGTATAAAACTAAAACAAAAGCCTTTTAAAATTTAACTTCAGCATAATATGGTAGAAATAAAATGAAATAATGTCATTTACATATTCACATGGATATTCTACTAATCGAATAATCACATGCAATATCATTAACCACTTTCATAATGATGGAATGCATGATGCCAAACTTTAATTTCTTTGTCGAGGCCTCGTGCCAAGACCTAAGGGATAACTGTAACCGGAACCCAACCTAGAGAGCCTCTGTAACTGAACTCCATCCCGGAGTGCCTCTAATAACCGGACACCAACCCGGAGGGCTTACTTTTACCGGTCCCCAACCCGGAACATACTAGTCCAACACATTCATCTTAAGAAGAGGATGAAATATAACATAAACATTCGTATTAAAACTAACATACAAAATGTCAAAACTTTAATCATAAACCATTAATGGCATAAAAATAACTCATACATAGTCAAAAATATCACAAAACCTTAAATACAATATGGATGATTTGTATCATAATAAATCAACTTGAAACAAGTTTAAAATTTATCAAAGTATATTGACATAGATTAAATCAATACTATTTGAGAGAAATATCTCTTTTTTTTAATTCATTTTAAAACTCGCATAATTATAGAGAAAACCTTTATTTTGAAAATATCTTTATAAGCTTGTGAAGGAAGATTCAAAGGTGTAATAACGGCGGAGAATAACCGCACCCGCCATATAAGTTAAAAAAACATTCTTACCTTAATTTTGTCAAAAAGGTTAAAAAGGACCTTGTTTGGAAAACGACGGAAAGATTCCTTTATAAACCACTTATAAAAGTCAACAAGGGTATAAATGACTTTAACCAATATTCTAGTAAATAGTAAAAATGTTTTGAAATACATTTTTAAGAAACATGGATGTGGATGATAAAGAAATCTCAGTAGATTATTACGTATAAACATCCTCAGATAATGAAGAGATTGTGAAATAAACCCCTGCCAATTTGGTAACTTACGAAACATACAACCCATGAAATAGGTATCATACAATGAATATGTAAATACACATAAATTAAAGTGTATTACACAAACAATATAATTATGGGCAGTACATACACCACACAAAAGGTAACGGTGGCAATATGGCATGAATCTCACAGGAATAAAGAGTGAGATGAAAACCCATTACCTTACACTTTCCTTTAGTCGAGGGTACGTTTAACCTCCTGTAAGAAAATCGTAGTATGTTATTAAATTATAACAAAACCATATTAATATTTATGATATCATACATGATTCATTTATGACTTTATATTACCCATTTAATAATAATTTCCATGTTAAGTTAACATTTTGGGTAACAATCACTTTCTTTATCGTACATGTTTTAACTTGTCACTATTGGTTGTATCACTTAGATCATGATTTAAATACTTCAAGAATATAAAACATGATAAATGTATCATATATATTTAGAATATAAATATTAATAATAGACATATATATGAAATGGAAAACACCATTTATGGAGATGGTAGTCCATATGTACGCATAAACGTTGTTTCTGTTTTCATATAGTATTGAACGGAAGTAAGTGAATAAGATATATGTAAGTACATAAATCCTTATATATATATATATACAGTAGCATTATTATGTCATATATTACATACTTATTAGTAATATATATTTTTATAATCGTCGATGAATGGTGAACTTGGAAATGAATCTCATCGCGTCGTGGAGACGGTAATCCGTACGTACGCATGAGCGAAAATATCATTGTTTTGATATTAAAATAATATATAATTGGATGGTATATCATATATACAGAATCAATATCATGTTATATTTATTATTTACATGATTTACACATCATTATTATACCCATCCAAATAATAATTTATTTAATAACAATTACACCACGACGTGGAGACGGTAAGTCGTACATACGCACGTATGGTGACATGTTATTCAAAGGATGGATAGAATACTGAATATGGTTGTACCATATTTATAATAAAATCACATTATATATATTATACTGGATTTATTATTTTAGAATGGTAACAACAAAGGAAGAGGAAGTGGAAGAAGAAAGGAACTTGAAAACGTGTGGTGAAATCATTACCTCTTCTTCAGGTTCTTCCTTTTGATTTGATCAAAAGGGATTCTTAGGTTGGATTTATGATCAAACTAATACATCTAGGTTGTAGTTATGCAAGTTTAGAGAGTATTTGGGCAGGTTTTGGCCGAACCAAAAGTCTTTGAAGGTGTGAAGTAATGAGAAGGGGGAGTTCCCTTTTATAAGAGGGGTGAGGGGCACCTTTGGAAAAGCTAGAAATATTAATTTATAATAAATTTATATTCGGTTTCTAATGGATAAAAAGTTTATTATTTACATTTTAAGGTGGTTATGGGTCGAAAACCATTCAACCAATAGAATTTAGACAGGTTTGGGTTACTATATTAACCTTATCTTTAAGTATTAACTCTAAGTTAATTAGTTTCACTTTTACAATGTCTCTTTGTATTTTTATATTATATGGTTAATAAACTTACTATATACATACAAGAGACCCCCAAGTGGTCCATTAATGATACACCTATCATGATATAAGTCTTTGTTCCGAACCTTATATTTTTAGGAATTTAATATCAATTAATATTATAATATTTGTTTTAAAACCTCTTTTATGTCAATTTTGACACTATTCAATAATTGATTTTTGTGAACCTCATAACAGAATGATTACTTCTAAAAAAGTAAATTAAATCAATCATAATATGTGATATTGACCTATAAAATTAGTTTAATTCAATAAAAGTCTCAAATTATATTTATTTGGGTATTTATAATATCAATTATTTTAATTTTTCACTATTATGGTAATTACTTCATCATCATTGTGTCATACATAAACTAAATTATTTAATGTCTAAAAATTATAAATAAAATATCATTATGTAGGAATACTTTTTATCCTTCTAATTAATATTTATATTCTAAAATACAACATATATAACCCTATATAAAAAAAATTCTAAAGGATATATGCTTATGTAATTTTTGTACTTATTTTAACTTAATTAAAATAAAGTGTCTCTATCACCTACAAGTGGGTCCATGGGGTCCCAAAATCGACCCAAAGATGCAAATGGTCTGGAATGTATCCACCAATAAGGTTAGGACATGTTTTAGGGTAATTTAGTATTATTATAATATTATTATTTAACCCTTATTTACCGGATTTACCCTTAACCATGGTAAATAAAATATTTACCACAGTAATTATTCAAAATGTCTAAAAATAAAAGTTACCTATTTACACAATATTAAAATCCTGATTCCAAATATGGAATCTATTTTTCCAAATTAAAAACACAGAAGTGGAAGAAATTAATTTAAAATTAATTCCCATTGTTAAAACAAAAAGCGTGTTTTTAAGAGATAATAAATATCAAAAGATTGACACTTGTTTATGTACGGTTTAATTGTAAAATTATGTAAAATGACCAAAATTATATTAAATGGTAAAAATATGTTCAAAATATAATTTAAAACCACTCAAATTCATAATTTATCAATATAAATTATTTCGATTAAAAAAGTTGTTTTTAATTAAAATTTAGTAATTTTCACGATTCATCAAAATATAAGTGTTATCTGAAAAGTTCCAAAATTTCACCCTAGGATAAATTCGATATTCCGAATCCAAAAATGAAGTCCATTATGAAATATAAAATATATATAATTTCAAAAAGTAGGTATTACTATTCATAACGGCTAGTTTGATTGGTTGTGGTGTGTGTTAGAACTCGAAGTTGCGTACATCACACGCTACTGTATTATTCAAAGAGAAGTGTACCGTGGAAGCTTGGGGTGTTACATTCTCCCCTCATTCAAAAAATTTCATCCTCGCAATTTGATATTGTTCTTTGAAAATAATGGTTGAAAATAGAAGATATCTTTGTGGAAAAAAACCCACATTGGAAATTTGGTTAATAAAATTTTAGTCTTAACAAGATGAAAAGAGAAATGAAAGGGTCACCACAAAATTATGATCTCGATTAGGAGGACATTGGTGGCAATTATAGAAATATAACTGGAGGAAAAACGTAAATATTTATAGGTAGTGATTGAGGTCATCAATCACAAACAAGTTTAAAATTGAGGTCCTTAAATTCATCAATCTATGATGATTTAAAATACCATCTGTTCAACAAAACATAAGGTATTAGGATAACACATTTTTTACATTTCAAAATATCTTAGTTGAAATCCCACATCAAAAAATGCATTAATGAGGCCTCTATTTAAAATAAAGACTGTAAAGTATGAAGATTACCGAAAATAACACATACTGGGGTTCCATGTAGGGAAATATGGATATGGAAGAGAAATATAACCATCAATTATATGATGGAGAGTGGTAGAGAACATGGCTATGAAAAGGCCAACAATCCCAAAGCCATAAATTAGTGATGATCTAAGGTACCATCTAGGACAACATTTTTGTTCTAAGTTCCTTTTCTTAATGTTGAGGAATTTATTTATGAGATTGGATAAGATCATAAAGAGATATACTTACTTTATAATTAGAGTTTTATCCATTAATAAATTTCTACCAAAAACTCATCTTTCTCCCCAAAACATAATACAACTCAAAAATACTCTATTTATCCTAATCGTATAGGGTTCCAAATATAATGAATTTATATTTCACATATCAGACCAATTATGTAAAGAAACTACATTATACCATCGAGGAACATCATGTAGCACAATGGTAGGTGATAAATCCCAATTGCACTATGGTTGTGGATTCGATTCCCATAGCTTTGTCTAACACGACGGGTCGTCACACGGTCTGCGTGTTGTCCTTTTATAAAAATCCAAAAAAAACTAACCTTTCAAACTTAATCCATTCCAACCATTAGACTTACCCAAAATAATATTATCCAAACTCACAGTCCAAAATTTACAAGGAAGTTAAACATAATGAGGATCCTTTTTTCCAGGTAATAACATGTGAACGCATTCCTCATATATTCTTTTAAAACACCGAAACATCCTAAATTACCAAAATCAACCATCTCTTATTCCAAAATCACTACCTCAATATTAGGACAATATTAAGGTTTATCTTTCCTTTAACCATGTAATTTCCAAAAAAATTAACTCGTTGTGGAGTCACTGTTCTTAGTAACATAAAATATCAAATCCTTAATTAAATAGTACTGTAGTACAATCCTTATTTATTTCCAGAACATCATTGATACAACACTTAAATGAAATAAGTCTAAAATGACAACATAAGAACACTATTCATTCCTCTTCATATGTGGTAGTATCATAACGTGGTTATCATCCAATAGCATCATTTGTGGCATAGTCTGATGACCGGGACATTGGTTCGCATAGTGTCCAAACTCCTTGAAAATGAATCATTGTACATTTGAAGCCATTTTCTTACCCTTGCAGTCACGTACTTTGTGCCCTTTTTCCTCCACACTTATAACAAACTCCCATTCCTTTCAGGAAAGTTCCAGGGTGTTTCTTCCCACAGTTATCACATATGGGAAAATTCTTCTTTTCCCTCTTCCCTTTACCCATATTTCTCTCTTCCATCTTTTTCTTCTCTTTCTTCCCTTCAAATACATAGGACTCCGATAATTCCTTACTCATCTTATCAACACATGATACTATTTCTTCATATGATGATAATACGTGGGAAACTATTTCCCTTCTAAATTCTGGCATAGGACCATGAAAGATATGATCCTTATTACTCTTTGGATCATACGTATTATAGGAGTTCACATTCCTTCTACTGGGCGCCATTTCTATACAATAGCATAAACTAGTTCAGTTTATGAATTGCAATGAATAATTACCAATCTTGTAAAATACCTAACACAAATTTAACAGTTTATGGATATAATCCATAATCATAAAAATGTTTTCTTTGAGTAAGTATATACTCATAAGCCCTTAATAATAGTTTGTAAAGAAAATGAGAATTACCCTAAGCATATCCCCCGGGAGTTTCATAACCAAGAGTGAAGCAAGGCCCGTTGTAGTGCACCAGTTACCATTCGAGTCTAGCTCAAAGCGGTGTTTTCGGGTTTTACCCCTAGGTACATCTGTGCCAGAGCCGCCTCTACCTGCTTGTATCCAGACAGGGATGTATTGCTCGGAAAACTCACAAAATCTATACAATACCAAAATCCTAGGAAGTTCTTCTATACTAATCCTCAAAGTCTATCTTAGGGCTATGTGCTTTAATCAGAGTTTATCCAAATCTAGTTTCCAAGGTTAATGCTAAACTTCCTCTGATACCAACTGTAACGCCCCAACCCCAGTTACCCATAGTCGGTGCATTATTTTAATACATTGGCATGATTACAAGGAATCAAGTCCCGAAGGACCGATCAGTTTAGACGTCTTGGAAAAATAGATCACATACATGAATGTTACATTTTCACTTTATGACGTACAAAACAACATAAGTAATCTTTATGAATGCTATTATTCCCTTGTCTTAACCCTGCAGATCAATCACATTACCCTTCTTGGAATCCTGGGAAAAATAAAGCATAGAAATGGGTGAGCTCAAATGCTCAGTAAGGGTAAGAAATATAGTGGTAACTTTCATAAATAAGCATAAACATTTAAGGAAATTTACAAAAATAAAATAAAAGCCTTTTAAAATTTAACTTTAGCATAATATGGCAGAAATAAAATGAAATAATTTCATTTACTTATACACATGGATATTCTACTAATCGAATAATCACATTCAATATCACTAACCACTTTCATAATGATGGAATGCATGATGCCTAACTTTAATTTCTGTGTCGAGGCCTCGTGCCAAGACCTAAGGGATAACTGTAACCAGAACCCAACCCAGAGAGCCTCTGTAACCGAACTCCATCCCGGAGTGCCTCTAATAACCAGACACCAACCCGGAGTGCCTCTAATAACCGGACACCAACCCGGAGGGCTTACTTTTACCGGTCTCCAACCCGGAACATACTAGTCCAACACATTCATCTTAAGAAGAGGATGAAATATAACATAAACATTCGTATTAAAACTAACATACAAAATGTCAAAACTTTAATCATAAACCATTAATGGCATAAAAATAACTCATACATAGTCAAAAATATCACAAAACCATAAATACAATATGGATGATTTTATCATAATAAATCAACTTGAAACAAGTTTAAAATTTATCAAAGGATATTGACATGGATGAAATCAATACTATTTGAGAGAAATATCTCTTTTTTTTAAATCATTTTAAAAGTCGCATAATTATAGAGAAAACCTTTATTTTGAAAATATATTTTTAAGCTTGTGAAGGAATCTTCAAAGGTGTAATAATGGTGGAGAATAACCACACCCACCATATAAGTTAAAAAAACATTCTTACCTTAATTTTGTCAAAAAGGTTAAAAAGGACCTTGTTTGGAAAACGGCGGAAAGATTCCTTTATAAACCACTTATAAAAGTCAAAAAGGGTATAAATGACTTTAACCAATATTCTAGTAAATAGTAAAAATGTTTTGAAATACATTTTTAAGAAACATGGATGTGGATGATAATGAAATCCCAGTAGATTATTACGTATAAACATCCTCGGATAATGAAGAGATTGTGAAATAAACCCTTGCCAATTTGGTAACTTACGAAACATACAACCCATGAAATAAGTATCATACAATGAATAAGTAAATACACATGAATTAAAGTGTATTACACAAACAATATAATTATGGGCAGTACATACACCACACAAAAGGTAACGGTGGCAATATGGCATGAATCTCACAGGAATAAAGAGTGAGATGAAAACCCCTTACCTTGCACTTTCCTTTTGTCGAGGGTACGTTTAACCTCCTGTAAGAAAATCATAGTATGTTATTAAATTATAAAAAAACCATATTAGTATTTATGATATCATACATGATTCATTTATGACTTTATATTACCCATTTAATAATAATTTCCATGTTAAGTTAACATTTCGGGTAATAATCACTTTCTTTATCGTACGTGTTTTAACTTGTCACTCTTGGTTGTATCACTTAGATCATGATTTAAATACTTCCAGAATATAAAACATGATAAATTTATCATATATATTTATAATATAAATATTAATAATAGACATATATATGAAATGGAAAACACCATTTATGGAGATGGTAGTCCGTATGTACGCATAAACGTTGTTTCTGTTTTAATATAGTATTGAACGGAAGTAAGTGAATAAGATATATGTAAGTACATAAATCCTTATATATATATATATATATATATCCAGTATCATTATTATGTTATATATTACATACTTATTAGAAATAAATATTTTTATAATCATCGATGAATGGTGAACTTGGAAGTGAATCTCATCGCGTCGTTGAGACGGTAATCCGTACGTACGCACGAGCGAAAATATCATTCTTTTGATATTAAAATAATAAATAATTGGATGGTATATCATATATACAGAATAATTATCGTGTTATATTTATTATTTACATGATTTACACATCATTATTATACCCATCCAAATAATAATTTATTAAATAACAATTACACCACGACGTGGAGACGGTAAGCCGTACGTACGCACGTATGGTGACATGTTATTCAAAGGATGGATAGAATACTGAATATGGTTGTAACATATTTATAATAACATCACATTATATATATTATACTGGAGTTATTATTTTAGAATGGTAACAACAAAGGAAGTGGAAGTGGAAGAAGAAAAGAACTTGAAAAAGTGTGGTGAAATCATTACCTCTTCTTCGGGTTCTTCTTTTTGATTTGATCAAAAGGGCTCCTTAGGTTGGATTTATGATCAAACTAAGACCTCTAGTTTGTAGTGAGGGAAGTTGAGAGAGTATTTTGGCAGGGTTTTTCCTAACCAAAAGTCTTTGAAGGTGTGAAGTAATGAGAAGGGGGAGTGCCTTTTATAAGAGGGGTGAGGGGCACCCTTGGAAAATCTAGAACTATTAATTTATAATAAATTCATATTCGGTTTCTAATGGCTCCAAAGTTGATTATTTAAATTTTAAGGTGGGTATGGGTCGAAAACCATTCAACCAATAGAATTTATACAGGTTTGGGTTACTATATTAACCTTATCTTTAAGTATTAACTCTAAGTTAATTAGTTTCACTTTTACAATGTCTCTTTGTATTTTTATATTATATGGTTAATAAACTTACTATATACATCCAAGCGACCCCCAAGTGGTCCATTAATGATACACCTATCATGATATAAGTCTCTTGTCCAAGCCTTATATTTTTAGGAATTTAATATCAATTAATAATATAATATTTATTTTAAAACCTCTATTATGTCAATTTTCACACTATTCAATAATGGATTTTTGTGAACCTCATAACAGAATGATTACTTCTAAAAAAATCAATTAAACCAATCCTAATATGTCATATTAACCTATAAAATTATTTTAATTCAATAAAAGTTTCAAATTATATTTATTTGGGTATTTATAATATCAATTATTTTAATTTTTTACTATTATGGTAATTACTGCATCATCATTGTGTCATAAATAAACTAAATTATTTAATGTCTAAAAATTATAAATAAAATATCCTTATGTAGGAAATATTTTTATCTTTCTAATTAATATTTATAGTCGAAACTCTAACATATATAACCCTATGTAAAAATTGTTTTTCTAAAGGATATATGCTTATGTCATTTTTGTACTTATTTTAACTTAATTAAAATAAAGTGTCCCTATCACCTACAAGTGGCTCCATGGGGTCCCAAAATCGACCCAAAGAAGCCCATGGTCGGAAATGTATCCACAAATAAGGTTAGGACACGTTTTAGGGTAATTTAGTATTATTATAATATTATTATTTAACCCTTATTTACCGGATTTACCCTTAACCATGGTAAATAAAATATTTACCACAGTAATTATTCAAAATGTCTAAAAATAAAAGTTACCTATTTACACAATATGAACATCCTGATTCCAAATATGGAATCGATTTTTCCAAATTGAAAACCCAGAAGTGGCAGAAATTAATTTAAAATTAATTCCCGTTGTTAAAACAAAAAGCGTGTTTTTAAGAGATAATAACTATCAGAAGATTGACACTTGTTTATGTCCGGTTTAATTGTAAAATTATGTAAAATGACCAAAATTATATTAAATGGTAAAAATATATTCTAAATATACTTTAAAACCACTCAAATTCATAATTTATCAATATAAATTATTTCGATTAAAAAAGTTTTTTTTAATTAAAATTTAGTAATTTTCACTATTCATCAAAATATAAGTGTTAACCGAAAAGTTCCAAAATTTCACCCTAGGATAAATTTGATATTCCAAATCCAAAAATGAAGTCCATTTTGATATATAAAATATATATAATTTCAAAAAGTTGGTATTACTATTCATAACGGCTAGTTTGATTGGTTGTGGTGTGTGTTAGAACTTGAAGTTGTGCACAACACACGCTACTGTATTATTCAAAGAGAAGCGTACCGTGGAAGATCGGGGTGTTACACCATCACCATAGAGTTTCATACATGTAACCAATATATTTTTTCATAGGAAATCAATTTCCTATTTTAAAATTTATGGTTCACTACATTGAGAAAATATAAACCATAAAAATTTAACCCTAGTATCTGATATAGTTGGGGGATGCAAGAGAGGTAAAACCCCAGTCTCAAATATTATACTGGAGTCCCTAATAAAACTCCTAATCTCATAGGAATCAATATTGAATCAGGTTCAGTAACTTACCTACTAACAAGATGGATGAATCATACTTTGAATGAGAATTCTAGGAGTATAAGGTTGAGTGCTAGATTCCCAAATGGGTTTTGGTCCAATGTAGTTAACTATATAGTTTATCTATTAAAATAGATTCTGTACAAACCAATAGTGTAGAAACATCAAAAATAACTTTGGATTGGGATATTAGTTGATTTTACTCACTTATAATTTTTCAAATTAATCATGTATTCCCATTTAGATTCCATTAAAAGAGATAAGTTAAAATCTAAGTCCCATACATGTTTCTTTGTGGGATAAAATCATGAAAACTTTGGATTTCATCTCTAGAATAAAAATAAGTTTATGGTTATAAAATTTTGGAGTTTCCATGAAATCCTATTGAAGGATCAAAATTTAGAGGGATATGTAGTTGGAATAAAAGATCCAATGTATTAAAAGGTTTATTTGAAGAGAGGTTGGGTGGTTTTTAATTTTTCAAAGAGCATAGAATTTTAATAGGTACGACCAAGTTCTAGGATAGAAGATTCTAATTGGGTTTTGGAAGTACCAAGGTGTATTGTACCAAAATTATCAAGGAATGTGAATTCACGGGTTATATTTTTTGAAATAGAAGGGCTCATAAGGAGATAAAAATATAATTTAAAGTATATTTTTACTAAACATTGATAGTAAAAAATGTAAAGGGGTTTTCAAGAAATACAAGAAAGTGGGGATACAATTAAAAAATATATAATAATCTCAAACATAAAATAAAATCATGGAATATATGTCATGGGATTTAACCTTGGTCCTAAATTGAGATTATTGCAGACTTTACCAAACATAAGGGACCAACTATCAGTGTATGTTGATTCCAACCAAAATACAAGCCACCAGAATTTCTCACCATAGCCTCATCGAGGGAACTACCCTAGATAGGGTTTTAGTGTGTAGATGGGGTAAACTAGTCTATTGTGAGGCCTAATATAATGTAGTATAAATGAATGTATCCTATTAATTCAATGGTTTCCCATGACCAATGCAGCAAGGAGGTGAGTGAACAATCAAGCCGAGATAAATTAATGAGGAACAATTAATAATTATCCCCTATCTTCAACACCCATTCATAGAAAAACCCCTTTTCACATCATACATCCATCATATAAAAATAAAAAACACATCACCAAGTAAAATTATAAGGGGTAAATCAATGAGTATCTTTCACAAAAAAAACCATTAGTCTTAAAAAGTTCCAAACTGTCCATTAAGATCACACACACCATTTTAACTTCAAAACACACCTTTAAAAAACATAGTTTTCCTTCTTTAAAAAACAAAAAAAAAGTCTAAAATACTTTCATTTCAATAAAAATTACTTACAATTTCTATGGAGGTATTTTCAAAAAGGTGTTTTCATAACTAAACATTCATAATTCATATTAATTTCATTCCAATCCAAATGTTCATATAAATTATTTAGAAACACCAAATACATATCACATATATCCATAATTTTAATAAAAATGAATTTATAAAACTAAATAAAATAATGAATTATAAAATAAATGAATTTAATAGATTCATCCACCTTAAAGAAGTGGAAATCAATCCATGATATTTCTAAAAAAATCACCTTTGGTAGAGAACACCTAAACAAGTAATAAGATGTTTCATATATTACCTATACTTCAAAATCACCAATATTATATCAACCAGAAACCTTAAATTGGACAATAAGACCCATGGAGTTCATGAAATAAGTTAAATCCAAGTAAAATGATAGAATAAATGGATAAATATCGGTTTAGATGAGGATTAATTTGGAAATCAATATCAAATATTGAAAGAATCCATGAAAATTTCCATAGAGGTGTATAGGAATAAGGGAGAGGTGTGGCTATATATGAAAAATTCAAGTTGGAGGGGGACAGGGTTATATAGGCTTAAAAACAAGTTGGGGAAACTTAGGGATTTCTAAAATTTTAAAAACTAGGTGAATCACATGATTTAGATGGATAGTTAGGGATAATTGTTCACTAACCACATGGACTTACCCTTATACACCAAACCTGAATGCATAATTCCTAAGAATCCACACATGGTTGGAAAACTGTGAAACAACTACAAATAACTCCAATATCACCATGATAGTACCCCTAACACATTTATCTTGAAGTTATTCTAAATTTTGCAGGCTAATAGTGAAACACCCATAAAAACTCAAAAACATTAAATTTTAATCCCAAAAATTTTCAAAACTCAAAGTAACAAAAAAATATAAAATAACACAAAAACACCAACTATGATAACATGATTTTGTTACAATTCTCTCCACAATATTAGTTCCTTCCCCTAAAAAGTATTCAATCAAAATTAGAGAGAGATAAAAATTAAATCCCACCCACACTCCATATAAGAGGTAGGTTAGTAAAGGAATGATTTAAAAAAAATAAGCTAAGAAGAACCTCTCAACATGAACACTCTACAAACCATCCATCCAAAATCCTTGAAACGATCAAACCAATCATCCAAAAACTCTCTAAACTCTATAAGCACAACCCAAATAACAAAACCAAACCATGAATCCAAGGAATAAGGGAGACCTATTATGGTCTCCCTACCATTTAGAGTTCCTGTAATATGGTGGAACTAAATGAGACTATTGATAGATATATCCTCAAAACATACAAGAAACCATAAAATAAATATGTTCCTTAAACCACAAACACTTCCAACCCAAAATAAATAAGGGAAACACATAAGTGGTCTCAGAGAATGACCAGAGTCATAACCTCAATACATAACACACAAGGATAACCTAGGGTCACAAACTAGATCAACATCTCATGGTGAATATATAAAAGTTCAATCCCAACATCATCCAATATATAATCTCAACTTGTGATTCACCCACACTAGTCACCAAAATATTCACCCAAAAATCTTGAGATAGATACATCCAAAAAAAGAGTCACATAAAAAAACAACACTCATAACCATCATTAGAAGAACATCTCACTGGATTCCCAGTACCCAACTACATAATCCACAATGGCCCAACATATCCTACATTTATCAAATAAAATTCATAAAATAAGCCATCAAACATGGATAGATCACAACTAAAACTTCTTCTAATAACCCATTTTACAACATTTTTGAATATAAACTAAATATAAACAACAAAGGTAAGTCATTGTATTTTTATATGGGAAGTATTAGAATACCATAGATCCCCACACTAAAGCAGATGATAGGTATCTTCATCTTATAAAGAGATTCATTCACTTCTGACTTAGGCTCATCCCACTTCTACTTCATTAATGTTGAGTTAACCCCATTTCTATATAATGGAATCAAGGAATCACCCATCACCGATTACCTAGATTGGTCAATTTCCACCCAAATGGACTCTATTGGCACCTCCTTGTTTTAATTCTCACAAATAAAGTAAATTATTTTTTAATCTATTTTATGTTTTATGATATCATTTAATAATATAAGGAAATTTGGAGAAAATTTGGTGAATTATAGAAAATAATCAGCATTGAGGATGAGTCGCCACCAGAAATGACTCACCCCTAAAAAGGAGTCACCTCCAAGAATGACTCGCTTCTAAAAAAGACTCCCCACCAAGAATGAATCGCAATTGAAAAAGAGTCACCAACATACTTCACCTACCACAGATAATGTCTCACCGCCATGATAACTTACTATAAAATGAGTCAAAATTGAGATGAATCATCGCTAAAGATGACCTACCATCAGATGAGTCAACATTGGGACGATTCTCTATTGAAATAAGTCACCACTGAACATGAGTCACCGCCAAACCTAACCTACCAACAGATGACCTACCGCTATCCTGACTCATCACCAAACATCATTCAACACCAAAATGGCTCATTTTCACTATTATGGTATATTTAAACTCAATGATTCTAATAACAGTATCATTTAATTTAATAAATAGTATTATTTTAATAATTATTCTTAACTTCTGAAGGAATACATTAAATATTGTGTCAGATCTAAGTAAGAGGATTCAAAATAACCAAAATATTGTTCCTAAAATGGTGTCTCCATCCTGTAGTGATATATATTCAAATAATTCACCCACGTGCATGTAGAGGAATGCATGCATGCATACTATCCAAGTACAAACACATGATCAAGTGTGTCACTTATTGAAGAGCTAACACAGTTCATCTTACCTATACTCAACTGAAAAATAGTGGAAATTACATAACATATATATTCTTTCTATAAAAAAACAAATAGAGCTTATGATGCTCTATTTTTTTGCAATTTTTAGAAATATGACTTGATCACCACTCCAAGATACATTCAAGTAATCTCAAGCTTTAGATCATATCAGACCAAGAAACTCTATCTTTTATACATCTTTATATTTTATCTTTCTATTTTTTGCATTTACATTTGAGTGGTGTGTGTTTTACCCTATTTATTAAACACACACTATCTTTTATTATATAACTGTAAGATACAATATATATTTTTAACTCTATTTAGATTTTTTTACCCACATTGTTGTGCATAGGTCCTTATATGGTATGTGATTGTCTTATTCCCACAGTTATTGAGGAAGAGGTTTATGTATAGCCTAGACAACTTATAGATGTTGCATATTTACCTGATCTAAGTTGTGGATCAAGATTATTTTTATATAATCTATTGGAAGTGGTTGAAAGTTTGGTGGAGAGGATTAGGAATTAGTTTGAGACTAAACCTATTATTTTAATTCACTTGTGTGTTTTTTTTCTTTATTTATAAGCTTTAAATTAAATTTGTTTTAAACTATAAAAAAAACCACTACTTTGATAGTTAATATTAACTAGTGCTTATATAAGTATTTGATTTAGTAAATTTGTTTAAAAATTTAAACTAATTTTCATGTATTGTTTTAATTTCGACTTAATAACTTTTTTAAAAATATTTTAAAAGATCATGACTTATAAAAATATTCTATTTTGATTAACTAGGAATTTTTAATTAAAATGGGGCGATTCTATTTAAACTTTTTTAATAGAATTTTTCATTAGGAAATTAATTCACCCATATCTTTAGTTACTCAATTTGACCAACATTTCGTATCAAATGTTTTTCAAAATCTTTCCAACTGTGATTTTAGTTGTGTTTTAAAGATCTTAAATTTATGTCAATTCTAAATTTAGTTCATTAAATGGATAATAGACAAGAAGGTTATACTACCAACAGAACACCATTATTTAATAAAAATAACTATAAACAATGGATAATCAAAATTAAAATGCACATTAAAATAAGGGGTTTTGAAATATGGATTGTTATAGAAGATAAATATGAATTACTTTCAGCTGTTAGAGTTACATGGGATAATTCTACTAAAATTTATTATAACAAAAATTAAAAATCATTTAATTCTCTTTACTATAATTTAGGTGGTAAATATTTTAACAATATATATACCAATAAAACTGTATATAAATTTTAGGACACATTATCTATTTCTCATAAAGGAATAACTAATGTGAATGAAAATAGATTTAATACCTATAAAATTTAATATGATACATTCAAGGTGAAACCTGGTTAGTTGATTTCTAATATGTATCTTAGGTTTAATGATAAATTGAATACCATGATCTCCTTGGGAAATACGGTTTCAGAAAAATATCAAATCATGTGAGTGAAATGATTTCTTCTAGAGAGATGGAGAGGAACATCAGTTTGAATAAGATAATCTTGTGATATTAGCAAACTACATATTAAGGGTTAATAATAAAATTGATCATGTATAAAGAAGTTCTTAAATGTAATCCTGAAGAGTAATATTAACCTAAGAGGATATCTATATCCTTCAAGACCACTACATCAAAATAGAAATAAAATGAAAAAAGTACAAGCTGAAAGAACCATTAATGAGGAATCACCAGTAGATAGTGATGAGGGGATATCCCATCTGGATAGAAGGTTTAAGAAATTCTATAGCAAGAAGATATTATTCAAGAAACCAAATTACAAAAGAAATTATGATAATAAAGGTAATTGGATGAAATATTGTAAAATAGATGATAATTCAAATGACATTACATTCTATGAGTGTAAAATAAAATTACATGTTAAGGATGAATTTTCCAATTTAAAGTAAAAAAAGAAGTATTTTGATAAGTATAAAAAATATATGAAATCCATGAAATAAACCTGGAGTGCTTCTGAGGATAACTCTAGTGAATCATACTCAACTCAGGAGGAAAATCCTAATAGATAAAATATATTATTCATGACAATATTATATAATGTGCATATTGTCTCTCTTGTACATAATTTAAATCATTTTGGAGATGAACATGATTAAAATATAAAAAATGAGGAAATTATTAAATACAATAATATGATTGAATATGCCTTCAATGAGCTTAAAGATAATAAAAAAACCATAAAAAATAGAATACTTTATCTGCTGGTGTTAAATCTTATTTTGTAATAGAGAGAGAAAAGAATACTCAATTTTTAAAATAAAATACTGAACTAAGGTTTTTAAATGAGTAATTAAATAAATAATTATATATATTCAATAATGGTAGAGAAACTCTAACTCAAATTATAGGAAAATAAATTGCACCTGAGTATATTACCGGCTTTGGTTATCAACCAGTATAAGGAGAATTATAAAGAAAAATCGTGTTCCTAAATCTATTTTAGAAAAATATTCTATAAGTTATTATTCAAGTGGACCGAATAAAGTTTTTTATTTCAAACAGTGTATAATCTACTTATTGGAAACCCATCAAGAAAATATGTGTTCCTAGATCTATCATTACCAATATTTCTAGACCCAATAAATTTTTCATACCAAAATCATTTTTGGAATAAAATTATTTTGTAGGGAACCTTCATGAAGAGATCCTATAAAAATCTATTTTTCCTGGATAGTGTTTATTCTAGACCTATAATAAAAGATTAATTGATTTTTAAGAACCTTATAAAGGTTCATGGTGTACATATCACCTTTGGTGATAATACTAAAGGAAACCTAATTAGACTTTGAAAAAATGGTAACTCTAACTTAGTTTTAATTTCAAAATTAATTTTTATTAATGGTATAAAATAAAATCTTCTTAGTATCTCACAGCTATGTGATGATATATTTTATATAAAATTTTAAAAAAAAATCTTGCAATTTTTTTTATTCTAAAATTTTTTTAGTGTTTACTTCTTTGAGAAATGAAAATGTGAATGATGTTAATCTTGATTCTTTAATTTCATAAAATGTTTCTTACTTATGTGCCTTTCATATAGAATCTTATCTTTGTCATAAAAGACTGGGTCATTGTAATAATCACTCACTTAGAAAGATTACTAGAAAAGGGTTAGTCAAGTATCTTCCAAAACTTGAATTCCAAAAGGACAAAGTATATAACCCATATAAAAAATATAAATATCACAAAATATATTTTAAATTAAAGAAATAATATTAAACATCTCAACCCCTAGAATTTGCTGATATGGAATTGTTTGGACCGTCTATAGTTTCTAGTTTAAATGGGAAGCATTATGTTTTATGTCCTTGTAGATGAATTTTCTAGGTATACTTAGGTATTATTTTTAGCTCACAAAATTAAAGCTTTCACACACTTTAAAAAGTATGTAAAATCTATAGAAAATTTAAGTGGACTTATAATTAATACCTTAAGAATTTACCACGGCTGTGAGTTTGAAAATAAAGGCTTTAAATCCTTTTTCTCACAAAATATCTATACTCATAACTTCTATAATCCTATTACTCCTTAGAAAAATTTAGTTTTAGAAATAATAAATAGAACACTTCAAGATATATCCCTTATAATTCTTAATCAATATAAATTACCTATTTACTTTTATGTAGAGACTGTTAATACAACCTATTATATAATTAACAGATTTTTAATTGTCCTTATCTTGAAGAAAACCCCTTATAAACTTTGGAATAATAAAAAGTCTATGTTTAATTAATTTATATATTTTTGATGAAAAGTATATATTCTTAACACTAAGGATAATCATGACATGTTTTCCTCCAACAGTGATAAAGTAATTTTTCTTGGTTACTCAACATCTAGTAAATCCTATAGAGTGTTTAATAAAAGAACCAGGACTGTAAAAGATTATTTCCATATCATGTTTGATGAGAAAAATCCAAAAAAATCTAAAATTACTTTATAAAACCATGAGAAATATTTATCAACTTTTAACATAAATGGATAAACTTCTAACACTATTGTAAAACATGCAAAAAAATCATCCAGTTCTAAGGAACTTCTAGAACCCAGACCAGAACCTATAGAAGACCATGTGGTGACCAGCCCATCTTTTTCTATAACTATTAGGACGATTAAATATCATAATTTATATGTTTTATTTGGATACTTAGATATAGGTATACATAGTAGAGTTTCTCTAATGAACAAGGTTGAACATCAAGCATTTTTGTCACATCTTGAACGAGTTAGCATCAATGATGCAATCAATGATAAATTATGGGTAATGGTCATGCAAGAATAAATTAATTAATTTGAAATAAATAAGGTTTGGTAACTTATTGATAGGCCTAAATACACCTTGATTATAGGCACTAAATGGGTGTTTAGAAACAAGGTTTAAGAATATAAAAAAATAATAATAAATAAGGTTAGACAAGTTGCACAAGGATATAGTCAATAATAGGGTATAGACTATAAGGAAACCATCTCCCATGTAGCCAAACTTGAATCCATTAGAATACTTATAGCCTATAAAACTTATCTAGATTTCAAACTATATTAATTTTTTCTGAAGAGTGCATTCTTGAATAGGTGTATAGTTGAGGATGTTTTTGTTGAACAATCCCTTGGTTTTTAAAATCCTAATTTTCTAAATCATTTTTTTAAATTAACAAAAGATTTATATGGTTTAAAACAAGCACCAAGAGCTTGGTATGATAGGCTCATCTCTTTTCTTATTTCTAAATGTTTTTGAAAATGTATATTTGATCCTAAAATATTTATTAAAATAATTTCAAAAGATATTTTAGTATTTAAAATATATTTATATGATATTATATTTGGATCTTATAAAAATTCTTTGTGTACTGATTTTTCTAAAATGATGCAAAACAAATTCTAAATGGGTTTAATGGGTGAACTAAAATTGTATCTTGGATTTAAAATTTTTCAAAATAAAGACAAAATTGTTTTAAATAAAATTAATTACACTAAATATATTTTAAAATGTTTTGGTTTTGATATCACTAAAATTTGTGACACTCCTATGAGTACCACCTGTAAGTGGGATCTTGATGAAGCTAGGAAATTTGTAGATTAAACAAGTTATAGTGGTATGATCGGAAGTCTTCTCTACTTAACTTCTAGCTAACGTGACTTTATTTATAGTGTGTTTATGTGTTCTCATTTCAAGAAAACCTTAAAGTGTTACACTTAATTTCTAAAAAAGAATTTTTAAATACATTAAATATACAACTAATTGAGGATTGTTCTACCCTAGAAGAAAATCATTTGACTTGGTTAGCTATTCAGATGCTGATTTTGTTGGTTGAAAGTTAGATTGAAAAAAAATATTATAAAATGACATATTTTGGGAAATTATTTAATTTCTTAGTATACTAAGATGAAAAATTCAATTGCACTGTCTACTGTTGAAGCTGAGTACGTAGCTGTAGGTAAATTTTGTGCTGAAAATTTTTGGGTGAAACACACTCTACTAGACTATGGATAAATATTTCAAAATGTATTTATAAATTGTGTAAAAGCAAGTCCTATAAATATTTATAATAATCCTATGTATTTATCCAGAATAAAACACGTTGATGTAATACATCTCTTTTTTAGAGACCATTTTCAAAAGGGAGATATAAATCTTGAATATATTGTAATTGGACATCATATTGTTTATATTTTTACTAATCCATTGAATTATGAGATAATGAACTACATAAAACATTAATTAGGCATGATTAATTTTGATTAAACATAATTTTCTAGGAACCACCATTATATTTTACCAACCATTGGTTTTTCCCACCATTGAAGCTTACCCATCATTGGAACAACCCATTATTGGAAAAACCCACTGTTAGAAATGATTATCCATTGGAATTTAAGCCACCATTGCTAATTTTTATTTACGAGTTCAATATTTAATTTCTTTAATATTTAAATTTTGTTTAATTTTTAATATTTTAGAGTACCTAATTGATATAAATTAGACCCTTAGTCTAATTTCAATGTTTTATCCCTCTCACTTTACCTTTTAACTTCACCGACCTTTCACCTTCCCTCAACCTCGTCTGAATCTTCCACCTCATTCACAATGGTTAGAGTGAATTGTGCAGTGGTGTTTTATCCTAATGAGTCACATCCTTCAAATAAATAAATTGGAGAATCAAGAAGACCAGGTGAGGTTCTATGGAACCCATAGCTTGAAAATCGTATAGTAGTTCCTAATAAAGAAGTGAATGTTGAGTTTTTAATATCGATAAGTTCATTGGTTCCAAAAGTAATCCATTACCAAGGATAGGTAGAGTGGTTCTCGAATAATGATAGGTCATTATGTACTAGGTTATTACATAGGTTTTATTAAAATTTAGAGTTTATATTTGAATAATATAAAGACTGGGATCAAAGTAGGATAAGGGGGTTAAAGGTTGTGTTCTCTTCAAGTCACTGGGCTAGATGTCTGAAATTTCTTTATAAAGGAGTCTCAAATGATTATCTCGGATTGATTTCAAGTGATAGATACTCTTTTAAATATCATAATTTCTTGTAGGTGATAACAATAGATGTAAATCTCAAAAAACCAGTAACAACCAAGCTTGATGGTAAGATTAATTTTCTGTTCAAGTTTATTAAACACATGTTGTTCCCAAGAAAAGGGGATTTCCTCACAATATGATACCAGGATTTGTATCTATTATATGTTATTAGAATAAGAGATAAAATCAACTTTTGTATATATTTTATGGTCAATATGATGGAGATTCATAAAACATCATCAAGGTCAAATTCAATAATTTATCCCAAGTTCATTTTGTCCAAACTGGAGTCTGAGGTTTTATTTGATGAAGAAGGAGAAAATAAGGGGAACTGTGGATAATTTTGTTTGACCAAGGTGATGATCTGTAAGAGTTCTCAGTTGATGAGGGTAGTGACCCTAACTTGCATAAGATCCCCCCTACTATCACTTTCAGTTTGTCCAGTCCTCTAGGATCTCTCAATGTTAGAGAGACTCTTTTGAGAGAAGTAAGTGAAGAAAGAGAAATAGAAGAATCAAGAGAAGAAAAATATAAAATTTCTTCTTCCAAATCCTCTAAGGAATTTGATGATTTCTCTGATGGAGATGATAAATAAGAAGACAATTAATAATAGAATGGTGATGAAGAAGAAAATTTTAATTCAGAAGAAAATGGATATGATGATAAAAAATAAAGGAGATGGTAAGGATAAAGAATTTGGTGATGGAAATGGTATTGAAGATGGATATGATTTTGATTATGATAGGCCTGATAATCATGATATGTCTCAAGAACATGTTTCATATAAATACTTGTTAGATTCCTCTAGGTTTAAGGAGATACCAATATTAGTTTGATATGTTGATGTGGATACAAGAGATGTGTTGGGAGCATATATTGAGGGGGAGGAATCCCTATTACTCATTAGTAACCATGTTGACCCTATTAATGAAGACATTTCTAAGCTTTCTGTTGGTGAAAATATGGTTATTGAACCCATAGTTGTTGAGTATATAGTTTTTGAGCTTGTTGTTGTGTCTCCTATTAGGTTGGGGACCCATATCTTGAATAATGGGAAAGATATACAGGGTATGTGAGGATAGACCTAAACTACCCTGACTCATATTATGATAACAGTCCACTAAAACATGGTGGAATCGTTATTCCAGTTTGAGTAGAGATAGATCCAAAGTGATCAATGGTGAATTAGATAGATATTTCTGGGGAGTTACAGAAGTTTTATTCAGATATGTGTATTAGATCTGGACAACAGAGACTATTGTACATGTTTCCACTGCTTCTGTGCCCATTAACAGTGTATCCATAGATTACCTGGAATCCTTCAGAGAGGTTTCTATCTAATTTTTGTATTATATTGAGAAATATATCACCTTGGGACATTAATATTAGTGAGAAAGATGTAAGTCACTTGTTTGAGCTTGTGATACACCACATAAATCCTAAGATGATGCATCATATTTAGGAAGTTGAGATAGAGAATACACGACTAGCCAGTGAGATGGAGTCTTTCAGATCAGTGATGGAAGGGATGCAGACATCATTTGACTCCATTATGGATGACTTATATGAGAGGTTAGAGTTATTATCTTTAATGTCTTATACTTCTAGTTCTTCACATCCTACCCTATTTATTGATTTGATCTGATAAGTTGTTAGAGAGGAGCATCAAGATGTTTCGGGAGATTTTCCCGATATCCCTTAGGAGATTTTGAGGAATATTATGCATAATAATGATAATGTCTTCAAGATAGTCATGGAATGCCTAAATAAAGTCACGTCTGATAAAGAAACAATTACCAAATATGAAGAATATGTTTTGAGGATTTACACTAAACATGATCTCAAAATCCACTTAAAGTTTCCTGAAAAGAACCTCATAATTCCTCTCGTTACTCAATCCTTCAAGGAATAGGTCAATTAGCTGAAAGTGATAACCCTTCTACTTAATTTTTTTATGGAGCATAAAATTTCATTTTTAATTCCATGGAAAGGGGAGGCAATATTATAATGGAAATAATCAATATGATGAATCCCTTCTTTTATGTATCTGGTTCTAAAGTGGTAGCTCATGATTCTATTCTAATGAATGCTCATCTCACACCTCCAGCTATTAATCTAGTGATGTTCATAGAATTTGTTACCCAAGATCCTCGTGATCCTTTACCTTCTCAGTTCCATCCTTTCAGTCTGTCTCCCATAGAAGTTATCTAGCATCTCAGGCCTATTATCATCTAATATCATCCCTCTCTCTATGAAATCCCTACATCCTCAACCACAACTTCTTCAGCCTCTACCATGGTGCCCTCTCCCTCTGATAAAGTAAAGGATCCTATTTTTCCTAGTACCAAAGTTGAAAAGTGATTAAAATTTGGATTTGTTTTCTATATGGACTCATGTATCACCTTTTTATCTCTTTATTTTATATAATCATTTTTTTCTTTAATGGAATTATCTTATTATTTATCTTTTCATTCTTTCAATTTACAGATACTTGACTTCACTTTTTTATAATCCCAAAAGGGGGAGAATTATTATGGAATTTATTTATAATTATGTTATCCTTTTATACCTTCTTCAGGTTTTCTCCTTCATTTATTTTCATATTTTTTGTACAATAATTTATGTTATTCTATGATACTATAAAGTTTGTACATTAAAATTTTTCTACCATTTTTACTAATCTTGGGTATTTACTTTTATTGTTCTATACCATACCTTTTACATTTATTTGATACCTTTTTTATTTACTATCCTTAATACCATTTATTTTATTTTCTATTTTCAAACATTATGTTCAAAAATATCACAATAGTTTTTGAAATTTTAACCATATGTAATGATTTTCTCAAAACTATCTATTTATTCCAAAAGTTTATTTCCTACATGGTTTCTAAAATATCATTATTTGTGATCATCAAAAGGGGGGAGAAGGTTGGAACCTATTTATTTTAATACTCACAAGTCATGTTAATTATTTTTTTAAAGGTTTTTATATTTTATGATAGACTTTATTAATATAAGAAAATTTGGGGAAAATTTGGATAAGTATAGAAAGGACTCATTATTGAGGATGAGTCACCACTAGGAATGAGTCACAATGGAAAAATATTTGCCGCCATGAATTAATCACCACTGAAAAAGATTCACACCCATGAATGACTCATCATTGAAAAAAGATTCACCACTTGAATTCACCAACCATTGAGAATGTCTCGTCGCCTAGATGGTCTACTTTCAGATGATTCACCATTGAGATGAGTCACCATTGAGATGAGTCACTATTGAAAATGAGATACCATCATATGAGTCACCATTGATATGGGTAATCATTGAGATAATTCACCACTAAATATGAGTCACTTCCAGAACTAACATACCTTCAGATGAACTACCTCCAGCCTGACTCAATGCCAAATATGATTCACTACCAGAATGACTCACAGTCAATATTTCGGGATATTTAAACTAAATGGTTCTAACATATATATCATTGAATTTAATACTAAGGATTATTTTAATGATTATTCGTAACTATTGCATAAATACATTAAACATTGTGTCATATCTAAGCATGAGGATGTAGAATACCCAGATGATTTTTCCTCGAATAATATCTTCATCCTACAACAATATATATTCAAAAAAGTCACCCTTGTTCATGTAGAGGAATGAATGAATTCATGTTGTATAAGTAAAAACCCATGATTAAGTTTTCCACTTACTAAAGATCTTCACATGGTGCATCTTTTATAAACTCGACTAAAAAAGACTGGATCTTACAGAACATACAGATCCTTTCAACAGACTGAAAAAAGAGATCATATAATGCTATGCTTCATTGTGATTTTCATAAATACAAATCAAGCTCCACTCCAAGATAGAAATGAGGAGTATAAAGCTTCAAATAACATCATACTGATCAAGTCTATCTTTTATACATCTTTATACTTTCTCTTTCTATTTTCTTCATTTATATTCGAGCAATCAGTAGTTTACCCTATTTATTGGTTGAACATTATCTCTTGCACTATAAAAAGAAGATACAAGATATCTTCTTAACTATATTTAAATTTTTTTTACCCATGTTGTTATGGAAGAGTTCCTTGTATATCATATTACTATTTTATTCTCGTGGTTATTGTGGAGGAGGTCCTTGTGTGGCCTAGACATCTTGTATTTGTTGTCTATTTCCTAATTCAGGTTGTGGGTCAAGATTATTTTTATATAATCTTCTTATCAGTGGGAGATTTCTAAGTGGATAGAATTATTTCTAGGATTGATACTAACCCACATATTTTAATTTTGTTCTATTTTTTTTTTCATTTCTAATCTTTAAACAAAATTTTTTTTAAACTATAAAAAAAACACTACTTTGATATTTTTTCTTAACTAGTGTTCATATAAGTATTTGATTGAGTAAATTGATTTCAAAAGTTAAATTAATTTGATATATTTTTTTAACTAAGAATCAATCACTCTTTAAGAAATATTTTAAATTATTTGAACTGATATTGATATGCTATTTTGATTAATTGGGTACTTTTAATTAAACTGGGGGGTTTAATTTAAACTTTTTTTATAGAAATTTTTATTGGGAACTCAATTCTCCCCACTTTTGAGTTACTCACTCCAACCAACATACTCTTCAAAAACCTCCTTAAATGATTTTATACTTTATTAAAGAATAAATAAGTCAATATAATTGAATACCACCTCTAAATAAGTGATCTTTCTCAGATTCATTGGTAACAATCTCCAAAGGGAAGATGATATGTTCCGAGAAGTGATCAACATACTTCTTCACTGACTTATCACCCTGGTGAAGGCTTATGAACTCAATATATCTCTCTACCTTTATATCATTTGGATATAACAAATTATTTAACATCATCTTGAAGAAATCCTAAGGTAGGGTCCAAGAGTGTAGAAGTTTATGAGTCCACCACTCTATTCGGAGTCTCAGGAGACTCCAAAATAGAAATAACTCCTTTAAAACCATGATATGACTCAATAAGTGGATCATACTTGATGATATTTCTCAAAATTTATCTCTCCACCATTCTAATAGGCATACTATAACTCACACAAGACATAAAATCGTTATTTCATGACTCAAAACTTAAATTAATCAATCTCATCATAAATTGGGGAACAAAACAAAAAACATACATCACTAAAAAACATGTCAATTATATACCATAAAAAGTAACTATTTACCTATAAACTCACTAACTTCTAATAAGTTATTTAAAACTAAAATTCACCCAGGCATGTATTTAAAAATAAAACCAAACTCTCTTTGAAAATAGATGACCACGGTGAAACACATATCACCCCATTTTAAAAACTCAATAAAACTATTTCAAAATATATTTATCATTTAAAATCATTTCTAAATTAATTATATTTATTTATATTACCATGAACCAACTTAGTACATACCAGATCAAACCACCCAAGAAAGCCCATGAAATACCCAAGAGGCATTCTCGATCCATGTAGGACAGTAAAAAATTCCAATTCAATCAAATAAGTATCAATGGGAATGATTTTTCTTGAACAAAAAAAATAAAGAAAAGGGGTTCCAATTGGAGACCTAGCATGACCAATCCATATGCTGGATTATTGTGTCAAAAAATAAATAGATACAACACATATGTAAAACCAAATGAATCCAAAATAAGAACAAACATCCCACATACCAATAATCAAATTTGCAAAGGAAAAAAATACAGCCCAATTTCAACAAAATAACTGAAATAATACAGATACAAAGTTGAAAGAGAAAATACTTAAAGGATAATATATCAATTATACTAAAATAAAAAAAGATATCTAAAACAAATCGTGTTGACTATCTCCATCAGGAAGTGTAGTATGTTCACTTTCCACCATCGTCATCCTGAACTAAGAACTCAATACCAATCCTGAATCAGATATCAAACTATTTCATCCAAGTGAAATTGGATTATGCGTGATTTATATAGCCTAGTAAGCAACCACCTATAATCCCATGAATAAATGTTAAAATTAAAACTACTTTATGCTAGTTTTAAAATAGATAAATACATATATAAATTATATTTTCATTTTTAAAAGAAAAAAACCTAATTTAAAACTTTTAAAACCAAGATTTTTAAAAGAGAAAAGAACTAAAGAAAACGTATTTTATTTCTACATTAATAAGTAATAAATTGAGGGATTTCATTTTTTAAAAGTAAACATTTACACTTAAACTATTTAAAACTTCAATTATCAATATTTTCCAAATACCAAATCATAAGAAAATATGAACTATTAGGATAATATAGGATAAGGACATACAAAAATTAAATAAGATTGGCACTGGATAACAAAAACCTACCCTAAAACTTGGTTTTTCCCTCACTAGCCTAACTAATGGGAATACCCCATAAGAAAAGTAAATTATATCTCGGGTCCACTAGTCATAGAGTGATTCTGAACTAGTGTAACATATGTACTGAGACTTCCCACCTAGAAACTTATGGTGACCTGTAAATTGTAAATAGAGGCGTGCCTAACAATTATTAACTAATATTATATGAAACAATTCATAAAAATCAAAATATCACCTCTGATTACCTCATAATAAATAGCCCCAATTCCATTAAGAACATGTATAAATTTACATAATCCCCTTAATTGGGAATCATCATATAGATAGCATTAAAATATCTATTTCCCATAATACATAGGGTCATGTTCCAAGTGGTTTTCATTTTACTAAACCTTCTCAAAAGTTTCAAATGGGACTTGTAAGAATTTATTATAAAACTGAGCCATAAAACATATTTTTAAACCAAAATACCCTTTATAATTTGACTATCAATTTCAAAGTGGAAACCAGGAATTTTTAAAAACAATTCTTAAGAATGGATTTCAAAAATAGTATTTAAACATTAGAAACAAGGGAAATAAAATACGCATTTGATAAAACTAAAAGATAAAAACCATATTCATATAAATCCTACTAATTATACTCAATAACATTTTTAAATTATATAAAAAACATTTCAAAAAACAAAATATCATAGTTCTAAAATTAATGATTTGTTCAAGGGACCACATACCTTTTATCCTTTCACTTTTGCAAAAATTGGCTCTATTCCACCTCAAAAAATCCTAAGGAGACCAAGGAGATATATAGAAACCAAAAAAAGTAAATATAAAAGAAAAAATGATCCAAAATGAAACCCAAGGTCATTGATACCTCACCGGGAAATAATAAGTGTAGAGAAAGAAGGAAATAAAGAGAGGTAGATGAGTTTACTTTGAATAATCACACTAAAAATAATGAAAAATCTATTTGGTATTCCCAAGTGGTAGATTGGAAAATAATTAGAGGATATTCTAGGGTGTATGAGGTTTAATGGTATAATTAAGGTTTGATTTAGGGGTAAATATGAGTGAGATAAAATGTTATAAATAAATTTTTAATGGCCTAGACACCATGTATGGTTTGGATGAATGCTTGGACTAATAGCACAAAAATGGTGTGGTTGGATTTGTTAAAATATATTGGCCTATCACATGGTTGTCATAAATTTAGTACTAATTGTGTTCCAAACATTGAAACATGCACTATATGCCCAAATAGTTTTGAATTTAAAGGAATTTTCATCTAAGAATATAGAGAAATAAAAGAGTCTCAAAAATAAATAAAATAATAAAGGAAAACAATTTTGAGGTCAGGAAATTATCCCCACCATAATTCTTTTACCCTATAATAACCAAAATGATTAGTTTATTAAGGTAAGGAATTAATGTTTATACATCCAATAAGCACATATCTTAAGAGATGAAAAACTATGAGACTAAGGAGACCATCCTCAAAGAACTAGACCAATCAATAAAAGAAAACTATGTACACCATGTGTGACCAATTTATGACATAAAATTAACCTCAAAAGACAAAATACCATCACACCTAAGGTTTCATGATTAAAAATTGGGGTATCGTTAAGAGGATGGGTTAGCTCTCTCATAAGAGATCTCAAAAAAAGGGAGTACTCTAACTCAATCATAATTAAACTAAAGTGACCTTTCAGAGCATGAAACAACCTCCAATATCATCCATAACATGGTCTTTACTTCCAATATATCCAAACATCCAAAATTAGGATCAGGTTTGGTGGGGGTAATGCACAAACCAAATGACTAAAAACCAAAACTCAAAATTAATACAAAGATGAATGCCTAATGGCTTGGTAATAAATTCTTTTATAGTGGTATACCTACCATATTAGAACTCAAAATAGACCCTAACCTTAAAAACTAGAATAGTTATATGAATTATAACAAAATCCAAGAACTCCCATAGAAGATTCTTGATATAAGGTCCACTATGCATTTCAACCAAAATTCAAAAATAACCATAATAGATTTCTACTATCAATAGTTTTTCCTAGATTTAAAAAAATTAATCATACCTAAACATTACAGTACCTAAAAAATAGAATAAAACACATGACAATAATGATCCATCTGGAAAAGATATATCAAAATCGGAAAAAACCTTCAATGTATGTTTCTTAATTACTAGGTTATGTGGTTGGATCTTGAATATCATTCATAGGGGTGGATCTAGATCCACCTATTTTATGAGAAACTCCTCAAAATTACCTTTATATATGTCCTAAATAGTCATATGTATGATAATTATTTCATGTTTTTAAACATTTTTTATTCTAATTACAAGCCTTCTGGTATTTATATCACACATAATACTTGATCCCAAAAGAGTACGGAATAAAGAAACTAGATGGATGCTTAATGTCACAATCAGACTTAGACATGGCTCGTTTACCCACCCCTTTACTTAATAATCCTATTCCACTTCTAGGGATGTGTGAAACATTGATTTCCTATGGGATCCCTACAAAGATGGTTTCAATTCTCATTTCCCAATTTTCCACTTCTTTATAAGTGATAAGTCCAAGGTAATATACTGCCAATTGAATATCTGTTCAGAGGCCTATTTTAATATACTTATCTCTCAGTAATTCATCAATATCTAGAACAAGAAGTTTTGAAATTAGTTTGGATAAATGACAATAATAATCCAACATCATCTTATCACCATTATAGAGAAAAAAACTCAATTTTCATTGGTATTGTCACCTACTATTGAAAGTATTAATATATGAAAAATTCCTTAAAGCCTTCCTACGAAATGTACCTTGGTGAATTTTTCTAGAATAAGAACTTCCACCACTTCCTACTTTTTCCCTCCAACACAAAGGTAAAAAAATGAGTTTTAGATACTCAGGAAGTTCAAGATGGATTAAGGTCTCCTCAATAATCTATAACCATTAATATACATTATGAGAAAAGGTTTATCTAAGGAAATGATGAGGATTGCGGTTCTAGAACTCCTAAACAAAATCATGGGTCTAGGCTTAAAAAGAAATACTACCACACTTTGTAACTCAAGAAAATAAAGACATCAACCTAGAACAATCTTCATTAACCAGAGTTTTTTCTCATGGTGAACCACCCACAACTCCATCTTATAATTCTATTAGGATTTAATAGGTCCATACTCTAGAAAAAAACCAAAACACAAAAAAATTAAACTTCATATATTGAACACAAATTAACAAATAAAATGAAAAGGTCATTTAAAACAATTCTCAAATTATATAATAGATCAATACCAAACATAGTATAGAAGTTAGTTTATCAAATTTTAAAATAAACATTAAACTTATTATAGTCCATTAAAACTTAAATACACCAGAAATTTTCTTAAATTTATTATAAAATTACTTTAATCATTGGTTTTAAAAGCATTATCCAATTTAAAAAAAATCATTTAAACCTTTTATTAAATTTTACTTGACTTATTCTTAAAAAAATTCTAATACGTACCTTCTTCAAAATAATAATAAATAATTTCTAACAACTTTTCAAAAAAAACATCCTCAAAACATTTTCGAACCAGATCAAATGGCCTCCCTTTATCAATTCAAAACTTTCAGGAACTATATTTCTTTTTTGATTATAAAACATTAAACAAATTGTTTTAATATTTTTTAAATTCCAAATCATTATTAATACCACTCAATGTTTTTATCTATGGAAATTGAGTATAAATGAATCAAAATACCATTTACAATCTATAATAAAGACCCAAAATCACCCCAAAAATAGTAATAAATAATAAAGGAATATACACTCATAAAGAATAAAAATTAAAAAAATATGGAAGGGTTAGAAACTATTTATGGCTTGTATATGTGGTTTGGTAGATCTTTTGCTGACCATACAAGTCTCACTGGAAATTCCCTAGATGGGTATGCATAGTCTATGCATACTTTTCAAAACTATTCCCAATAACCATACACCCCCTTAATTACTTAAAAATTTCACTCCAATTATTTTAAATTCTAAAAAAAATCATAAATTCTCAATGACACAAATAAAAACTCAAATATTGATAAAATAGTACTGAAAACACTAGAGTACCAACTCAGATTCGAGACTTAATCTACCTATACTACCATTGTAACTCACGTACAATCCAAAATATGTGGTGATAAATAACTTACCTATGATAAATCACTGGAATCCCAATGATATTACCTCTAATTCACTAGACATACCAAAAATTAAGGGATAATCTAGAACCTATTAATTCTCAGGAACATAGGCTTTGATTCCATTTTTTTCATAAACCAACCCAGTCTACGCCTGATCTAGAAAGTTTATCCATCCTAGTGTGACCATTATAGATGTGGGATGTTCATTTAACCAAATAAATAGATACAATGAAAAACCAAATTAATCAAAAATTGGAACAAACATCCTACATAAAAATAATCAAAGTCAAAAAATAAACAACACAATCTAACTTCAACAAAAAAATGAAATGATATAAATATAGAGTTCAAAAATAAAATCCTAAAATCTAAATATATCAATGATACTAAAATAAAAATTGAAAAATAAAATAGGCTACACTAACCATCTCCATGTGGAAGCATAGAATCTCTATTTTCCAACACCATCATCCTGAAGAAATAACTTGATTTGAACCATGAAGCATATATCAAACTTTCAAATCCATGTTAAATTAACTGAGCTACAATTTTTATAGGTGTGATCTTTATGACCTAATAGGCAACCAACCTTCATTCCATGCATACCTTTAAAAAGTAAAATTACTTCATGCTAGTTATAGAATAGATAAATACATATATAAATTAGTTTTTATCTTCTAAATAAAAAACAAGATTTAAACCTTATAAAATTGAACTTTTGATATGTTAAAAGAACTAAAGAAAACATATTTTCTTTCAAAATAAATAAGTAATAAATTTAGTACTTTCATTTTTTAAAATGAAACATTTACAATTACACTATTGAAAACATTCAGCATAGATAGTTTTTAAATACCACATCTTGAGAACCTATGAGATAATAGAACAGTCTATGAAAATTATATACAACTACCAACTAAGACTGGTTATAGATAAAAACAACCTACCCTAAAACCTGATGTTACCCTTTCTAGACAAACCAAGGTTCATACCTCATAAGAGGAATAAAATTTATCTTAGGGCCACTAATCAGAGTGTGATTCCAAACTAATGTAACTTGTGTACATAGAATTCCCACCTAGACACCCATGGTTATCCATTAATCAAAAATGTAGGTAATCCTGTCAATTATTACATAAAATTATTGATACAAGTCATAAAAAATCAAATTCTCACACTTACCTCCCAAATAAGAAACATCCCCAATTCTATAAAAATACATAATACCCTTCCCTGGGAACCATCACATAGATAAAATAAACATATCTTTTTTCTATAGCACAAAGGGGCATGTTCCAAGGGGTTTTCATTTTATGAATCCTTCTAAAAAGTGTTAATTGGTCCTTTTAAGAATATATTATAAAAAGTGTCACAAAAAAATTTTCCAAAACCAAAACACACTTTATAATTCAGTTATAAGTTTCAAATATCCAACTAGGAATTTTTATAAATAATTATTAATTATGGATTTCCAAAATAGGATATACACTTTGAAAATAAAAGGAAAATCCCATATGAATTTGATAAAACTTATAAAACAAATTCCTTATAAAAAATCCAAGTATTTATACATTATATCATTTATAAAATATATAAAACATGAATTTTAAACAATAATAAATCATAGTTATAAAATTACAAAACTATAAAAGGTACTAGATACCTTTTATCCTTTAGAATTTATATATGGTGGTGAAATCCCACCTCAACTAAGATAAAGGAGAATTATAAGGTCAAGATGAACCCAAAAAATAAGAAATACCTAAATAAAAATTGAGGTATAGTGAAACCCTCGTCCACCAAGACCTCACTGTAAAAGAATAGGAGTAGCGAGAAGCAAATAAGAAAAAGAATAGAGGGATTAGAGTTTACCTTGAAGAATTACACCAAAAAACATGAAGAATATACATGAAATATCCAAGTTGCAGAATGTAAACTGAAGGGATTAGATCATGAGGTGTGTGAGGTTGAATGAGAAGAAGAGTGATATTTGGGGGTAAATCCGAGCAAGGGTAAAAATGTAAAAAAACAAATTTTAATGACCTAAACACAGCATACGTTTGGAATAACCATGAACCAACCATGTGGTTATATTTTTTTTCAAAAAATATATTCCTCTAATATGGTTGTCACATGGTTAGTACCAACAATGCACAAAACGATGTGGCATTAACAGTATGCCTATGATTTTAGAATTTTAAGGAAATTTCATGTGGGGGAGAGAGAGAAACAAGGGAGGCATATAAGTATAAAATAATTAGGTAAATCATGGTTGAGGTGTGGTATTTAGGTCATTAATTTAAAAACCCCATTTATCTTCAAAAAAATTCAAAACATCATAATGAAAACAACCACTTAAAAAAATTCCTCAAAAAATAAAAGAAATAATTTTTCAAAAAAAAATTAAAAATAAATTTTGAAATTATAAATTTCATAAAATTATCTCTTTATTACCCAACAAAAGTTTAAAAATTAACCATAACCAAAACACCACATAATCTATCAAAAAAATACACTACAATTATATTAAAATGTCATTAAAAACTCCCTTTATTTTATTTCAAACAATTTAAAAACATTTTAAGATAAATTTGTAATTAAAAGGAGTTAAAAACATAATCAAGAAATAAAAAGGGTTGTTCATGGTTTCGTATCATGGGTTGGGAAAATGTGAAACAAGATCTAGGAAGGTTACAGACCCAAATTGCATAGGCTTTGCATGGATGGCCAGACCATGTGTGCTAACTGTGCATCTTGATTTATCCTTCATTTTTAACCCACCTAAGATAGACCCTTTAAATGACTATAATAATCAAATGGGGTCAAAATATCATCATTAAATATAAAAATACATCAAAAATAACCAAAAATATATTCAAATTAACAATTTAAAACCCAACTACCCTGGTGATTTGAAGCTTGGGATGAGAAAGAGCTCACTAGATTCTCTCAACCCTCACCTCTCAAGTCTTGATGACCATAAATTCATTTATACCATGACACACCCATAATGATGAGAAGGTTTGGAAAGAGACTAGTCTCCCTTTTAGGAGCTTAGGCTATGATACCATTTTTAATGAACCATTTTGAGCTGCCACCTGAACCAGCACCTGAACTGATCCACCATTGGACTAAAAGGGTGTTCCCATCCCCCACGATCTTGCAATTAGTACCTAGGAAACACACAAAATCACATTGGGAATTATTTATCCCTTAAAAATTGACCTAGTAGTTTATATATTCCTTAATCCAACATGGAGTGTCCATACATTAGATTTCAATGCATATGAAGTAATATGATACAAAATAGAAAATCAACCAAATGGGAATAATGAAATAAACATTTATCAAAATAATCATTTGAATCACATAAAAAATACATAGAGAAAGCATAATTGAAAAATAAAAAATTTAAAAGTGAATCATATTGAAATGCATAATAAAACATCGCAATCTAAAAACAAATTCAAGTAACATATTCCACTAGATTTATTATATGTAGCCATAGGTTTCCACCCAAATCCATAACTCACCCATCAAAAACTATGAAAGGGATAACCAAGATGAAGAGAGAACCTAGATATTGTATACAAGATAAGATCTATATACACATACATGGATGTCTATGTATAGTTTGATAAAATAGGCCTGGTAGGATCTCACTAAATAATCTATTAAATTTATTTCATGAATTAATTCATAAATAATAATTTGGAATACAATTAGGAATTAGGTTTTTCAAACATAAGTATACAAAAAACCAATATCAAGACCATATCCAATTTGTAAACTTACCTTTTTTCTTTAAATGAAAAAAAAATAACTTTTAAATTATTTTTTTCAACCAAAGAATTATTTAACCAAAAAACACATAATAAAATAACTTTTAAAACCCAAAGAATTGAAATATTTTATCTAAAATGGTTTCCAAAACACTATTAATAACCATTTAAAATAAAATAAACCAAATATAAAGGTTAAATCATATTATAGGGTGGTCACAACAATTATAGGGAAAATTATGAAAGTGAGAAATTAAAAGTGTTTCGTAAGTAATTTAACAATAGGGTAAATTTTAAGAAAAAGTTTATAATCCCCTATATACCCCACAAATCAAGGAATATGTGTCATGGGATTTACTCTAGGTAAAAAGTGAAATGAATCTAGTAATTACACAACACAAAGTACCGAATATTATTCTATGTTGATTCCAACCAAATCACACACACGTTGCCTCATTGGGGAAAATATCTAAGCCAGGTTCATAGCCTACAACTAGGGGAGAATAGAATAGTGTGTGAACTTGGATAGTGTGTCATAAATCAAGTTATCCTACTTTGTTCCTAACTTCTCATGACCCATGCATCATAAAGGTTAGTGGACTATCAGGCTAAGATCAACAAACAAGGCACAATTAATAACTCTCACTCGCCTCAAGCACCCTTTCATAGAACTAACCCTTTTCACATAATGAATCCATCACATAAAAATAAATATCCCATCACTGGGTAAAACTATAATGAATATTATTTTATTATTTAGTCCCTTATGATATACAAATATATATATATGTGTGTTTTTATTCAGAGTTTTTGTTCCAATACAAGTGCCATGGGACCCAAAAACTAATATATATATATATATATATATATATATATATTAATTATAGGAATTCAAATAATGGTTTTCCTCTTGAATAGAGGCTCATATGGGGAAACTAATATCACTATTGGTTTCAGAAAATATCGTTTACCCTAAGGAAATCATATGTTTTTTCTGCATCATGTTCCGCTTTAGACTTCTATAATCGGTAGATACATTAAATAAATTAAATAAATTAAATGGTTAATTTATTTGGTTTATTAATATTTGACCTAATCCCCCACCTTTATTTAATACCCATTATGGAAAATCTCAAGGGTTATCCACCTGACCTTAAGAGATTTTTTAGAAAGGATGGAACACCCTTCAGGATAGGATTTATTATAAAATCAAGGAGTTCATGGATAAATGAACATTCTTCAAGTAACATGTCTTCAGTATTGATGTGGAACCATTCTTATAGAGAAAAAATTTATCCAATAATGAGTTATGGATATTTTATTTGTGAATTTTCACCCTACGATTTATGATTTAATCATGGATATTATTATATACTTTGAATCCTCAATCCATTTTGTATTTTCATGGCCCTTTTGATACACAAATTAGTTTTAGGATGAATTTATTTTTTAACAATGGAATCCTTGATTTATTTCTTTATTTTCTATAATATTTATCATTTAATAGGTCAACATTTGATAATAAATATATTTACTTTGATGTTTGATTGGATTTATCCCACCTTTTTTCTTTCTCTTCGCCACCATCTTCACTTTATGTGGCAGTTTGACCATTGTTGGTCCTATTCTAAAAGTGATTGAACCTCATGATTCATTTTTATCAGGGTTATGGATTATTTTTAAGATCATGGCACTTGGGACTATTGTATATGATAGTATAAATTACATGTTCATATGGTTGACTTTCTAAGTTTGAGTGTACAGGATAAATGATATTCAATAACAATTCATGTTCCAATGAATAAAGGGCCATATTTCATCAATAGTTGATGGAGGATCCATGTTACATTCTTATAGATATGTCTTAATCAATATTGATGGTGGATTTGGTAGTTTCAGGTGAGATTGGTGGTAGATCCACAAACATAGAAAGTTTTTGGGAAAAAAAATACCCTTATGAAAAAATAACCAACTACACACCATGTATCCCAAAGGAACACATGTCATGTGGTCTTAATTCTTATAGTGGATATGGTTTTAGTGTGATTTAAATATCATATGTCCATGTGTAAGGCCTAAACACCATGTTAATCTACTTGAGTAATAGAGTTGTATATAGATAGTACAATCTTAAGACCCCAAGTAGTCCAACATGCCATTTCCTCCTAACGGACAGGTTGTGTGACCCTACTTGGTTATCCATTTAATATACTAGGAGTACACACCTGGGACCTTGGGTGGTCCCACACATCATGTTTCATAAGATACATGTCGTGTATATGCCTTTTTATATTCCATATTGGGCATTAGGGAATGACCAGGCATGGATTTGGGAGTACAATTCGTGTACACCAAGGGACATGTCATATACTTCTTTTCAGATGTTCCACCTATAATATCATTTTCTTTGATACTCAAAATTGATCCCATGAGTAATATTTCTGGATTATAATTCTATAAATAATGTGATGTGACCTTTGTTTCACTATTAGATATGTAGTGTGAGGTGGAATAATAAATTCACTTCTTCTAGCATTAGTTACTGACATTTAGACTTGAGAGTGACATTTGGAAAAATTACGAGGTTGGGAACCCCCTAAAATCATTTGTAGGTCAATTCATGGGTCCCCTGTTTTATTAGAAACCCCCTCCCACTCATACACACCCCATCTATTGGGTATTCAATATTTGAAGTGGAACCCACTCGTCATCGAGCAAAGATAAGGCATGGGTCCTCTACCCTCTTGAGGTTAGAACCCCCTCAACTATAATGTGCCTTTGTTGAGGTGTGGGTCCCATATATCTAGTAAGGTTTACATTGGGCTACTATAATTAAAATAACACTGTATTTTGGAGCTGTGGAAAAAATCAAAATCCTTAACCGAATATAAATATTGAGAACTTCCTCTCTCTCTTTGTTTAGTTTCTTCTATGAGCATATATATTTTTTTGGATTCTTATTCCCTCTTCATATTGTGGATTGACTTAAATATTTATTTCTATTGTTTCTCCCTTTTTTAGTTAATCCTACTAGGTATGTATATATACACCCCTGTATATGCTTTTCCAAAATGTTTGGTGCCTTATCCAGACAATGGGAAGTTAGACAGTGACCTTGGTGGGCCTAGTGTTAGTGGATCTTAGTGGTACTTGGTGAAGGTGATCATAAGTGATGGTCAGTATTAGTGTTCTAAAGTAAGGTTCTACCACCTGACCAGTTCTTATATTGGGACTCCCTTTACATTTGGTTGTCTATGTGTTTTTCTCTTTCATACTTGGGTTATATTTATATTGATTAATTCGGTTTATTCTATATATTATTAAATACATTTTTTACTAGGGGTTAGCAAATATTTATTTATATTAAATGGTTTTTATTTAATTAGAGGTATGATTGTGTATAGGTTTATTAGGCTAATTCCTTCCATATGTGAGATATACCTACTCAATACTACTCACAATCCCCTTTCCTATTGGAGGTGGGCCTAGGGTGTCACTCTCAACTTATCATCGATCTAGGTGAGGTCTCGATGGGTTGGGTCATGAAAAAGTGCTATTGAAGTATCCTATACTATGGTTGGTTTTTTGAGTTAAATGTATTGTGAGGATTATTTTGGGAACTTATAGAGATGTTGTTAAGTTTATAAAATTCAAATTTTAGGATAGGGAACCCAATGATGGTGCAGCGGTCGATGTATCCATTAACTAAGACTCTGATAACCTGGTTATCAACTCAACATGCTAAGACACTAGTTATAGGGAAACCAATGGAGAATGAATCTTATAGGAATAGATCACTAGCTAGGCCCTTCTTGATTCATCTCCCAAAATATGACCATATGATTGTGGTATGTCTTGTTAACTTTCAGTATGATTCTACATCAACAGCTAGTAAGGATACTAAGATAGTGTCATGATGACAACCAATTGAGTGATGAGGATTCAGTTCAAGGTACTATTCAAAAGTGGTTCTATCTAGGTGATTAGAGAGTAGTGCTTACACCTATTGAGGGACATGTGGACCCTCCCCAATAGTTCATGATGGTGTTCATCTTCAGGTCGAGCATCCAATTATTCTAATAGGTTAGGATGATGATTCCCATAAACTAAGTGGGATGCATAAGTTTCAACACTAGAGACTACTCATATTTCATAGTGATCAAGAAACATATGTATTAGAGGACTATGTAGAGTATATATCTTGAGTACTCCAACACATGAATAAAATTATTGATCCTATAGTTGAGCTCTAACCAGTCTTCCTCATGGAGCAGTAAGGCGTTGGTGGAGTCTTGTCATATAGACCAATGATGATGTGATACTCTCATGGATATAATTTCAGTAGTTTCTTTTTAATTATTATTATCCTTCAAACTTTCACTCTATGTGGATCTATGAGCTTCAAGATTTTTAGTATGGTGATATGACTAATGAAGCGTACTTTTTTAGGTTTACTAACCTCACATGCTACTCTCTCAACATGGTGTGAGATGGACACTTCCGGACATGGATGCTTAATCAGGGACTCTATAGGGATGTTAAATATTATGTGGTATCTATATTCATCCTTACCTATGTCTTGGTGAGAGATAAGTCCATAGTGATATATAACTACTTGGAAAATGATTATCAAGAAGATAGAGATGGAAGTGAATAATGTGGAGAAGAATCATATATTATATCCTATAGGCAACAAACTTTAGGTTCTTGGAATGGAAGGTATTCAGGAAATCACACTCAACCTCAAACATCAGAAACATATAGATATCACTAAAGATTATGTCAGTAAAGAGACGGGCAGTTTTAGGGTTGTGATGATCAGGGTCATGTGGCTCATGATTACCCAACATTTCATTTTGTATATGGTGGATGGGCAGTGGATGGACCTTTGCAGTAGAGGCAGAGTCACAATCAAGGATCTCCCAAGGGTGTTCAAGTCATACCCCAGTGAGGTAATACTAATAGAGGGGATAACAGAGCCCTAGTAAGTGGAGTTTTATGAGGAGGATGGCGCTATGACCTACTTCCCCCACCACCCTCGGGTGGTCCACACTAAGATCAAAGGGTCGACAGCCGATGACATGTCCAATTACTGGATATGGAGGGATATGATTAGTCCATGCATGAGATGATTTGATTTATGATTTATGTCGTCTCTAATTTATCACAAATACTTGTAGAAATAGGTTTCGGTCATTATTTCATCACTGTATCCCTTGTTTGAGAGATTGAGATTTTTTTTGACCTTTTAGTCCATTATTTGTGGAAGGAGATTCCTATAGAGAGTGATTCCACTATTTCACACATCTTTCAGTAGTGATATTTTTCAATCGGTTGAAATTATTTAACTTGGGACCTCTTGGTTATTATAATAATACCATATGATTTCATTCTAGGTATGTAGTGTCTATCCACGATATGTTCCCATATATATTGTCACTGCAGAAGGGTTAGGTTCATGTGGGTGGATGGGATCAGATTCCTCTTTAAAGAGAGAAGGACATATAGGCAGAATTATTAAGGCATTTAAGTAGGAATCTACAACCTATATCTCTTCATTTGATGAGTTTATTTCCCGGTGCAGCGGGATCTTTAGACTCCTAGATTCTAATGGTAGTTCATCAGTACAAGGATGTTTTCCTCAAAGATGTTCCTAGACTACTCCACAATGAGAGAAAAAATTCTCCATTTAATTTAACCCTAGGATTATATTGATATCATTTATGACATTTTTAATTTCCCTTACTGAGCTCTGGAATATGAAGGTGTAGTTGGAGGACCTTTAAGATAATTTTTTTATCATGACTAGTGTGTCCCCTTAGGTGCTTCTAGTGTTGTTCACTAAGATATAGAAAAAGTACATGGAGTTATACATTGATTGTCATCACTTGAATCAAGTGACTATCAAGAACAAGTACCCTTGGATAAGGATAGATAAACACTTCAACCAGCTAAAAGGTGTGTGATGGATCTCAATGATTATCCTTTGGTATGGATACCACTAGTTGTGGGTTCACAAGGAGGATATACCAAAGATGACATTTTGATGTCCCTACAATAATTATGAGTTCCTAATGATACCCTTTGGTGTGATGAATTCCCCCACAATCTTCATAAGATGTATGAATCAGATCTTCCTATATTTCATAGATTAGTTTTTGGTTGTCTTTATTGATCAAAAACAAATTTACTTAGTGTTTGAGGATGATAACATAGAGAATTTGATGATGGTTTTGGACTTACTCTAGGAACACCAGGTATAAATTAATCTCTAGAAGTGTCATTTTTGGATTATAGAGGTTCACTTTGTGAGTAATTTCATCTTTAAACAAAGTATAACTATATATCCAAACAAGTTACCAGAAGTGACATCTTGTGACCCACCCAAGAGCATGTATGAGGTGTGGAGTTTTCTTGGTTTGGTTGGGTACTATCAGAGGTCTTATACATAATTTTCAAGGATTTAGGCCCCTTTTATAGCGTTTAAATGAAAAAAGATTTTTTTTATTAGACCAATCAATGTTATAAATCCCTCATGGATATGAGAAAAAGTTTAGCTATTTCTTCTATTTTGAGGCTTCTCTAAGAAGGTGTTGAGTATATGGTGTTTTGTGATGCCTCTGAATCTGGTCTTGGTTTCATGTAAATGTAGAGGCAAGAAATGATTATTTATGGGCCTAGATATTTGAGACCCCTTGAGAATAAATATGTAACACACAACTTGGAGTTGAAAATAGTGGTATTCACCCTGAATATTTAGAAGCATTATCTTCTGGGTGAGAATTTTAGAGTTTACTCGTACCACCAAAGTATTAGGTGAATCTTCTCTCAGAGTGACATCAACTTGAGATAGAGGAATTAGATATAGTTCTTATATGAATACGACTTATAGATAGTAAATACTATATTAAAGGGAAACATGGTGTCATATTCCCTTAGTATGAAATCTTGATATAGTTAAGTGGAAGAGGAATTAGAGTAGTTGGCCTTATTATAGCTGATCTTCGGGGAGGATAAAGGGATAACCTACCTCTATTTTAGGGTAGTGACTCTACTAATTCTCTATAATATGAAAGAGGCACACTTGGGAGACATAAATTGTGAAGTGATACATAGCCAAATATCCTCATAAGATGCACCAGGTAGAATTTTTGAAATTGGGGAGAACATCATACTTTAACAAGGATGGATAGTGGTACTGCTTATATTGTGTGAAGAGGTGCTAAGGGAGTTTAATACCTCCCAAATATCAGTACATCTGATAGTGGTGAAAATATACCAAAACCTTTGGTGTAAATTTTGGTGGGAAAGATTAAGGGGGAGTGTTTTTAAGTTCTTTTCTTGATGTATCACCTGTCAATAGGTGAAGGAAGTGCATCATATTCTAAAAGGTTTGACTCAACCTATTCAGATCCATGAGTGGTAGTGGGATGGCATATTTATGGATTTTTTATGTGTATTACATGAATAGTGATAGGCCATGATGCTATCTGGTAGATTATTAATTGACTTTCCAAGTCATCTTACATCCTTTCTATCTGGGAGAAAAGTTTAATATAGAGTTTTGGGTGCTTGTACATACAAGAGATCATCTGACTTAATGGGATTCCCTGGATGATTATCTTAAAATTTAATTCTCGGTTCACATCACCATTTTGGAGAGGTATACAAGATACTTTTGGGACATAGTTACATATGTGCACCATGTTAAACCCCCATATAGATGGCCATACTGGAAAAAACATTTAGGTTTTGGAGAATATGTTGATATAATGTGTTTCAAACTTTGGTAAGAGCTAGGAAGATCACTTAACATTGGTTTATTTTATCTATAATTACTATTACAGCCCCACTATTAGTATGGAACCATATTAGGCACTATATGGAAGACCCTATAGGTTACCCTTAGGCTAGAAAAAGATAGGAAATTCATCGCTTATGGGACTGAAGCTGGTGCAGGAAATAACACAGAAAGTTCAAGTGATCCACAAACGAATGAAAAATACTTATATTGGGTAGAAATATTATATATATCGATTTTATAAGACCTTAGATTGTGAGGAGAGGGACCATTGTTCTTGAATATATATCCATTATGAGGTTTGTGGTGGTTTGGTCTGGGTATCCATCTTTCCTTGAGGTTTACCAGAATATCCCAGATACCGCATAGGGTTAGGTGTTACATATTTCTTATCTTTACCCCATAGTTGGACCAAGTTCATGAAATCTTCCATGTGACATAGTAGAGAAGATACTTGAGAAAACCATCACACATAATTTACTAGGCTTAGCTGGACATCAGGGATAGATCTACCCTTTCATAGTACCCAGTGGGGATCAGGGATAAGTAGGAGAGGATCCTTCATGGGTGAACCATTCTGTTAGTGTTAGTTATTTAGTAGCATGGGAACCACTAAGAGAGATCATAGTATTATGTGATCAAAATTTTGTCTCAACAACCTCACCTTTTTGAGTAGTTTTTTCTTTTCTGGAAAAAAATCCTTGAAGTTGGGTAGTTTTTTAAAATTGGATTTCCAATACCCAATTTGAAAAGTACTTTTGGATTACCAAATAATGAATACATAGAGTTATTCATGATGTATACTTAAAATAATAGTTTTTACACTTTTATATCCACTATTTATATAGTAATGTCTTTGGATTATTTATTTTATCAATAGGTAATAACAGTTACTATCTATAATAAAAACCATGTGATAAAATGAAATTAATCTTAAAAAAATGTAATGTGGCCTAGATATATCATACTGATTAGACAGATATGATGTCTAACTATCAGGTGTAGTGGAACAATAATCACTGATAATGTTTCTCATTAAGTTCACATTTTGTGATCTTAAGTAGAGGAGATCATAAGGAATAAACCTCCAATAGGAACACCACATGTTTTAAGTGTCATTAGTAGTTTCTATTTATTGAGCATGCGTATTAGTCTTTAGATTTGATATCATTATAAATTTTTACAATTTCATTTTTTACTTTGATTCAATAAAAAAACATAACATTTATGATTTGGTGAGTAACCTTGTGTTGGGAAATTCATTGATGGTATGGCATTGGTTGAATGTTTAAGAAAGTTTTTGTCACTTCTAAAATGATGAGATGCATCAGACCTAGTTGACTAGGATAATAATACCTCTATTAAATCCATGGACATGGTGATTAATGGAAATTCAATCTAGTAAGTTCATGAATAGATAGATCATGAAAGGATTATGACATGAATTGTGTGTCCTACTTTACGAGATATCATGAGATAAAGAAATTATATTACATAACATGTGTTAATATAAGTTTTCCATTGATATGAAGAAACCTTATCTCATTAGAGGACTTGATGGATTGCTAGACTCTACTCCTTATCTATGACCATCACTCACTTCTATTGAGATAATGGCCTAGAGGGTCATTCACAAAGTATATTTAGAAGATTGGTCAATTCTTGTGAATTAGAGATTAGGAAATGGTGGGCCCTTTAATGGGGGTCAGGTAATTTATAAGTTTACACAATCATAAAGGAAATAAATAAATTCAATATACTTAAATTTTAGAATAATAACCATTGAATTTACTTATTTATTATATTCACAAATTATTGAGTGAATATAATGAAAAATACTTTTCAAACTAATATTTAATATTTAATATTTAGATTTTGTTAAATATTCATGTGAGATGAGTCAAGTTAATGATTTAGAATTTTCTATGTTGCATATTTTTATTGTTACAAGTATGTGATAAATTACTTATGATCATTTTGACACATTTTCAAGGTTATAAGAGTTATTTTGGGTGTTAAATGAAGGGTTAACTTATTAAAGGGATTAAGTTCAATTTTAATAAGTTTAAACCTGACTATAAATATAAATATAATCCCAAATTAGAATTATTATTCATTCTCTCCAATGTAAGTGACTCTCCCCCTACTCTCTCAAGTTCTAGAGTAATAAAGAAAGGTTCAAAACCCCCAATCCAAGATCTATTAACTAGATTGAAGATACAGTGATCTCATGATCATTGTGATGTCGATGAGATCTTCATTACTATAATCACCCTTGAACATGAAGATAAATGATATTCAAGGTTTAAAAATGTGTGTGGATTATCTATAGGGTTCTGTTTTTTATTCCTTCGAGTGATCAACATCGAAGACAAGAAAAACATGTTTTTGATCAAAATTGGTTATGGAAAGATTTAAATTTAATTTTAATTTTTATTCTTCATTATTAATTAATTTTCCCACAATCCATGAATGAATATGGGATAGGTTTTACTAGATTTTTTTAGTCATAAATCTGGACCTAAAATTTATAAAATTCCATTTTTTTGCTTCAAAAAATCCCAGAGTTCCTTAAATTGATATAAAAGTGATATTTTTTTAATTAATTAAAATTAAAAAATAAATTTTCATTTTTTCAAGAAAAGGGTATCACCACAGTCCTACTTCCATAAACAGCACATCGATTATAGATCAAATAGTTGAGTTATGGTCATCTAAATATTGAAATTACAATTATTTGGCCTTAAAACCAAGAAAAATATATATTTATATATATATATATATTAGTTCTAGATTATATCTCTAATAATTGGTGACTTTGGGTTTAAGGTGATGAACAAAACCCTACTCATGTAGGATCTGTACATCTAAATTGTAGTACTGAGGAAGTCCAAATCAATGTAAAATTAATTAAAAATAAATTGTAATATATATATATAAGGTGTTAGGGTGGGAGAATAAACCACCCAAAACACTTTAAAAAACTAGTCCCTAAATTATTATTATTTTATAATTTTTTAATTAAAAAAAATGGGTCTAGGGGGGTGGAACAGCTACAATAGACATGGAATAAGGCCCCCCTTTTATGGGGGAAAAAGTTAAGTGCATAAGGAACTACTTTTATAAAGATTTTATATTAATTTATACTTTACTTATAGTATTGATATATATAATTACTAGTCATTAATTTCCCACCACATATCTTATCTAGGACCTAGAGATTCTGGTTAAATCATTGACCCAACCCTTATGCTTTGAGACACCCACTAGACAAGACTCAGTGATCACACATCTATACTGATAGTGTGACCTGAGCCTTGAAGGTGAGAACTTAGGTTGTATCCTCTTGGTTAAATCATTGAGGCCTTATGAATTCATTCTTGGTATGGATTTTTTATCCATAGTTCATGCCCAGATTTACTATTGTAGGTGAAGGGTGCGGTGTGTCCGCAACGACAGACCGAGGTTTTTTTGTGGGTGAAAGGGAAACATGGGTATCACAGGATGGACTCATGCATAGTAGGGTACAACCGATTAATCATGATTTGGCTAGCTGGACCCTTTGAGTAGTATATATTATGGGCTTCCAGTTTCCTATAGTAGTGGAGGAGTATGAGGATGTCTTCCTGACAGATGTTCCAGGATTACTTCTCTATCAGGAGATAGACTTATGCATTGACTTACACCCTGAGATAGCACCAATATCATCATAAGAATATCATATGGTTCCTATAGAGCTCCATGAGCTAAGGGTGTAGTTCGGGAACATGTAGAGGAAGGGCTTCGTGAGACCCAGTATTTCGCCCCAGGGATCCCCAATTTTGTTATTCAAAAAGGCATATGGGATATTGAGGTTGTATGTTGACTACCAGCCCTAGAACTAGGTGACTGCAAACAAAAAGTATCCACTACTGAGGATTGATGGCCAATTCAATCAGTCGAGAGGGGAATGATGGTTCTCAAAGGTTGGCCTTCAATCAGGAAATCACTAGTTGCGAGTAAGGGGTGAGGATATACTGAAGACAACTTTTAGGTGTCGCTACAGACATTATGAGTACTTGGTGATTCTCTTTGGCATGACGAATGCCCTAGAAGAGTTCATGGGACTCATGAACCAGATCTTCTAGCCTTACATAGACTGATTCATGGTAGTCTTCATCAATGATATACTTTTTTACTTGGAATCCAATGAAGAGCATGAAAAACACTAAAGGATGGTTCATGGATGTGCTCCTAGAGAACTAGATTTATGGGAAACTCTAGAAGTTATAGTTCTGGATTTAGGCGGTCCACTTTCTGATACATATTATCTCAGCAGATGGAGAGGCAGTGAACCCAACCAATGTGATGGCACAGTTTTCATTGGATCCACCTAGGAGCGTGGTTGAGGTACAGAGATTCTTAGGGATCACAGGATATTACAGGATATTCATACCTGATTTCACCAAGATTTTAGAACCGATGACATATTTGACTTGAAAGTGAAATCAATTTGTGTGGATAAAGAAGTGACATCAGTATTTTCAGTAGTTGATACAAATTTTGACGAGCTCTCTAATCTTGAGAATGCTGGAGGAGGGTGTCGAGTATGTAGTATTCTGTGATACATTAGAGACTGAACTTGGTTGTATCCAAATTTAAAGTAAAGTGGTGATTGCCTATGGTTCAATCCAGTTGATCCCACATGAGAATAACTACACAACCCATGATATTGAGTTAACAGTGGTAGTCTTCACATTAAAGATGTGGAGACACTACCTGATAGGAGAGCGGTTTATCATCTACTCTGATCACAAGAGTCTCAAGTATATATTCTCTCAGAAGGATCTGAACATAAGATAGATGTGATGACTATATTTTCTCTAGGATTATGACTTTGATATTTTTTATACTCCTGGTAAGGGGAATTTGGTTGTATATGCTCTCAGTAGGATATCTAGTTCATAGTTGATGAACTAGGCATAGGAGAATATTTCCTTATTACAATTATCCTTTATGGATGAACATAGAGCATCTTACCTTCATTTGATGGTTTTCACCCCTCCACTCTTATAGAGAGTCAAGGAAGCACAACTTGGGGATACCTAATACGACACCCTATGTGCTCAGATATCCACAGCACATATGGCTGATGGATATTCACAAGGTGGGGAGCACATCATTCTCTTTAGGGGATGCACAGTTGTACCAATGGCATTGTGGTAGGAGGTTCTGTAAGAGTTGTATAAGACCCCTTTTTTCTATACATCCTGGAGTGGAAAGGATGTATCGAGACCTCCGACATCAGTTTTGGTGAACCTGGATGAATAATTCTATGGAAGAGTTCATTTCTTGATGCCTTACATGCCAGTATGTGAAGGCAAAGCACTAGGTTCTAGCAGGTTTAGCTCAACCCCTTGAACTGTTGAAATGAAAGTGGGATGGAATGTCGATGGACTTTGTGATGGGTTTACAATTTATGTCCATATGACACGATGCCATTTGGGTTATTGTTGACTGACTCACTAAGTCAGCCCACTTTCTAGCTATCTGAGAGAATAGTTCAGTAAAGATTGGGAGGCATCTATGTTTAGGAGATAGTTTGACTCCTTGAAGTACCATTAAAGATAGTTTCTGATCATGGTGCTCATTTTACATCTTGGTTGTGTAACGGATTTCAGGAGTCATTTGGGACCCAATTGTGCTTAAAGACAATGCTTCACCCACAGATGGATATCCAGATAGAGTGGACCATTCAAATTATGTAGGACATGATGCAATCTTTCATGTTAGAATTTGGTCATAGTTGGGTGGATCACCTACCTCTGGTGTAGTTAATATACAAAAATAGCTACCATTCCACCATTGGAATGGAACCATTTCAGGATTTATATGGAAGACTCTGGTGGTAACCCCTTTGCAAGATTTCCCTAGGAGAGTTAGCAATCATGGGCCCGGAGTTGGTGTGATCGAATACCAAGAAGGTTCAGATCATCTAGGAGCAGGTGAAGAATAAACAAATCCATCATAAATCTTTTGCCGACAGGTTTCAGAGGCCTTTGGAGTTTGAGGAAGAAGACCATGTGTTTCGTTGAGTTTTATCTTGATAATCATTTCGAAAGTTTTTCTAGGTCGGCAAGTTATCTAAGAGGTTTATTGGCCCTTTTAGGATACTTTATAGAGTTGGCGAGGTGGTGTACTACTTGGCTCTACCTCCATAGTTAGATTGGGTACATGATGTCTTCCATGTGTTGTAGTTGAGGAGGTATGTGAATGATCTATAGCGCATCATCGACTGGGGCGAGTTGGATATTGATGATGGAGTAATGTTTCTTTAGCACCTATTGGAGATCGAGTATTGATAGGAGAGGATCCTTTATGGGTGAGTGATTACTTTAGTGCATGTCTGGTGGAAGAACAGGAATCTACAAGAGATCACTTGGGAGCAGGAGGCTTAGATATATGCTCAGTACCCCAATATTTTTTTGAAGCCTTTGTTTCTGGATTTTTGGGGATGTAAATCCCCAAGGTGGGGATAATGTAATGTCTTGAATTTTTCCATGTATTGTTTTTAAATATTATATGGAATTAATTTTCGACCAGGAGCTCAGACAGTGTGAGATTCTGAGACCTAGTGTACCCGGAATAAGTGTTTCAATAATATTAAAATATTAAATAAAACTAGTGCACATTTTTTTCTGAAAAAAGTGGAATAACTTATAAACGGGTCCCCGGATCAGAAACCCAAGGGAACCATTGTGTTCAGAGTAGCGTCTTTACCCTAGGCAGGGCCTAACATCATCCAGCATGGGTCATCTATGAAAAATAGTTTTTTGAGTTTTATTAAATAAAACAAAATATGAATTTATTTTATTTTAATGTTTCAAAGAGACGTAGAAAAGTTTCTTTTAAGTTATCCTTTTAATAAGGGATCTAGGTTTAGGCTCATAACCTTGGAATTTGTTAGAGGCTTTGGAGAGAACCCTAGAGAACTCTCTCGATGGAAAACAACAATGGAGCTTGGATTGGTGATCGACAGACGAAGTTTTTGACAGATCTCTCAAATGGAGATGATGTGACGGTTGATCCTCTTCAGTGAATGATCCAACCCAAAGGTGGGATGTTGTTATTTAGATTTCTATTTCCCTATTTTTAGATTCAATGATAAACACAAACTAACCAATGAACAGGTTGATCTGTGGTTCGCTCGTTCTTACAAGATGGGCTATGATTGCCGGATTTTTTTTCAAGGTTTTAATTATAGAGATTTTATTTTGATTTCATGATTGTTCTTATAGGAATGGATAGAGTCTTGAATGAAAAATGGATGGGGTTTATTCCTTGGGTTGTTCTTGTGTTCTTTTTCTCCCCTGGTATTCTTTGCATTTTTCTTGGTTTATGAACAAATGATCATTGTGCCATCCACTCTTGTAAAAATGATCTGGAACTAAAGATAAAACCTCTTAATGACCTAGAGGAGGTGAAACAACAATGGAGACAGATGAATTGAAGTGATTCAGGATATATTGTTCATAAGGTGATTGGAATCAGATTTTGAAACCTATTAAAGGACTTAAACCCACTGATTTGGTGTTTCAAAGGAGGGATGACCTGGGATATGAAGTTTCAAGGTGAATAGAGCATTGGATATAACACTAAAGTATCATCCAAGGCATGTGGATAAAGAATTAAAGTTCAATAAATTCACGATGAACATGGCTTGTAGTCCGGTTTACACGGAATTTGGCCCGCACAGAGCGAAGGATAGGGTTTTGGGAGGCATTAAAGTGTCACACTACATGTGACCCCTTTCACACAGCATATGGGCCCTTCCCTGAGACTCAACATGTATCTTGGGAAATACATGGAAATGGGATGGTAGTTTTGACTTACCTCTAGAGTGAATTTCTTAGTTTGGGTATATCTAGATATTCTTGATATATGTGTTGTAGATATATACTATTTTGAGAAGACTGTAACACTTTCTTTGTGTGTTGTTTTTGGGTTTCGATTGTCCTACTGATTATTTTCATACTCACCTCTATATGGGATTTTCTCGTAAGTGTCGTGTCTTGTGCAGACGAGCGACCTTTTCACGGACCAGGACCAAACATAACTCTATGAGTTTATGAAGGCCGAGGTGTTCCTACAACATCGAGCAATAGTCCCAGTACTTATTATTTTTACAAGTTAGACTTGTCGCTTATAGAATCTATCTTTTTGTGGTCTTGTATTATGGTTCAGTTTCTTTACTATAGTTTACTTCATGTACTACTCTGATGGTTGGGATAGTAGTATGCATTAATTTTCTTCTTAGTGGTTATTACATTTCATTATTTGTGGGATTGGATATGTGTGTGTGTACATGTACATAGTCAATGTCTCTCTTGTTAGTGATATGCTTACTCGGTGCTAGTCACCAGCCCCTGGCCTATTAGAGGTGGGCTTGGGGAGTTACGGCATGAGCCCCGCTGGGATAGGTCATTACAGAGTGGTATTAGATGTGGTTGATTCTACCTTAATAGCAAGAGTCTGTGAGATTGCACTAGTGCAAAAACACTTTTTCACGTCGGTTTTTTTTAATTTTTAACGTCGGTTATAAACCGACGTCTTTATAGGCGACGTTAAAAATACAGTTTTCGCGTCGGTACATAGAAACCGACGCGAAAAATAATTCGCTTATGAGCTTCGGCGTCGTTTTTTTATAAAACCGACGCCGAAGCTACAATTAGACATTATTTTCCGCGTCGGTTCATTAAAAAACCGACGCGGAAAATATAGTCGACTAGGTTTTCGGCGTCGGTTTTATATAAAACCGACGCCGAAATATCGGTTTTCCGCATCGGTTTTTCTAAAAACCGACGCGGAAAACCAATTTAAACAGGATTTTCGGCGTCGGTTTTTTGAAAAACCGACGCAATATCAAACTTAGGGTGTCGGTTTTTAAAATAACCGACGCCGTAAATTTTTTTTTTTAAATAAAATACATATATTTTCTCCTCCAAACAAATCGGAACCCTGAAAAAAAATAACGAAGTATACAAAAACAATTAAACAGCTTTAACAGAAGTACTTGAGAAAACTCAAAGTAAAGCAGAATTAAAATACACGTACCTACATGGTGCATTTTCTTAATCTAACCATACTCAGTATCAATCATTGTAAGTTTCCTCCCATAGATAGCACCAATCCTGTCAAAACAGTAATGAAACTAAGGAGATGTGCGTGAAAAAATCAATCCAAGATATTAGTGCAATGAATAAACATTAAATGAAAATGTGTAATTTATTTGAATCATTCATTTTTTCACAAAGTAAATTACCAAAATGAAATGTTACAACTCCTGATCAAAATTCCAGGAACACTCAGCCGATGCAACCTCTTCCTCACCTCCCCCACTGAAGATGTTGGGGGTGTCTTTTCACCATAGGATCCCCACCACCCCCAACCTCAGGTTTTTATATTTGCTCTGTATAGACGTGCATTACCCATTCACTATTGTTATTTGTTTAAGTTATGGAATAACAGAGAAATAAGTTTGAGTGAAAAAAATAGGTTAGAAAATTGAAATCAAATGCAGATTGAAGAGACATAAAGAAACATACCTTAAAAATTGACGCCTTCTATTTTATCTTTGTGCAAACCCACTAAGCGCTGTTTCAGGTATTATGTGATATGCTTCTCGGCAATCATTTTTCGATATTTATTTGCATAAAAAATAAAAAGGCCTATAAGATATTGCTGTGCATTCAAGGGAGACAATTTTTAGTGTTTGTGAATGTTATTTCGCTATACGAATCTCTATGTTCATGATCCAAGTACCACCCTACAGATCTGTCACTGTACAGACAAATGATTTTAAGAAATAACAATGAAAATAAATATAATAACTAATTCTGAATTAAAATACACGTACCTGAAATATACGACATGCTTATTGTTGGTTATTATTGAAGGATTCATTTGATTATTAGTAGATTCAATAAAACAGTTTTTGCAGAGGCACTTGAGAAAACTCAGTAAAGAAGAATTAAAATACACGTACCTGAAATATATGACATGCTCATTGTTTGTTATTGTTGAAGCATTCATTTGATTATTAGTAGGTTCAAACACCTAATATATCATAAGAGTTAGTTTTTTAAACCCATATATATTATTATTTATAAATATTAGTATACATACCTCAAATCTTAATCAGACTTAACAAATAGTCCGCAAAAGTAGATTGAATATGAATCATATCAGATTGAGAATATGACTGTGAATCATTGAATACCTACAATAATATTGAATGATATGAAATTAATAAATAGAAGAAAGTGGATGAAAATATATAAAAAAGTTAATACAACTAACCTTATGAAAATCAGTAGTTTCCCCAGTTGTGATTATCTCGTACATAAATCGTAGAATATAATAACCACATTCAACATTTCCATTTTGACGATGACACTGCAGTTATAAAACATTTAACTAATAATGAAACCCAATATATAACAAAAATATAAAAACTAATTACCTGTACTTCCACATATTTGATTTTCGTTGGTTTCTTTTCATTTGTAAAATGTTTCCATGAACTGCATTTTTTTATATAAGAACTAATAAAACTTGTGTAAACAATTAAAATTAAACATAACAAACTTCTAAAAATAAAAAAACAACTTACCTGTTTAATAAGTTGGAAAACGGTTTACGCACTTTTCCTAATAAAGAGCAAAACCAATATAAGGTGCATTCATTTGGGAAAAATACACCTAACATCCAATGCCCCCTATAATACAAAAAGTTCATAATTAATGACATTATAATGATCATGAGTTCAAAATTATGTTGATATTCTTACTTATCAAGAAATGGCAAAAACCAGCACTGAATCTCTATTTGTGATAATCTCTCGGATATATATTGAACTCTTTCATCATTTTTCACATGTTTGACTTCCAAGGAAATGTACTCTAGATCTATAAAGCTATAAATGCTTGTAGTTTCATTTTGTAAAAGAATCCTGTATAGATACCTAATTTAAAAAGAAAATATAGTTAGTCAATGACATAACAATATTTTATTAAAGAAATAGCAATTCAAACGTCAATTTACTTACATGGAAAACAACTGCACCACATTCAGCCCGATCTCTTCAAAATTAACTAAATTCATGATATCTTCTTTCAATATTCTCAATTTATAATTTCTTCCACATATATCGGACGTCATCCGAAACTCATAGATAAAATTCAAGGAAGAAGAGCACTGAGATAATCTTTTCAACCCAGAAGAAATATCAGAAGTATCTACAGCCGACTGTTTCTGAACATTTTGCTGCATTTGTACAGTTTCTTTTGCTTTCAGATATTCCTATATAAGTTAAATGTCAGAAAACATTATAAGTAATTTGGAATCATTTCTAATTACTAGTTAAAAAAACTCATACCTCATGTGAAATATAACGAAGAAGTGCAGTTGGCCAAAGTAAAAAATGGCCCATACATTCCCCAACACTGGTGATCTCCGCAGTAGGAAATGGTAGTAGAGCAGTAGGATCTATAATAACAAGTACTGATACTCTAACCTGACCCATCTGCATAGGCTGATGATGTACCGAGTCCCCCAAAAAATACACTTGTCCTAACGCAACAATATGTACATGAGGATCTCCCGCAAACAACTCACAATATAAGGTTCGATCCGATGGAGGAGGTGGAGGCTCAAAGTTAGCAGGTGGGGCAGGGTAGTCAGGGTGAGCAGGCTGAGAAGTCAGAAAAACGAAAAGGGTATATTAGTGTTTAAAATTTATAACATAGAAAAATTGATTAAAAATTAAATAAAATAATATACCTCAAATGGTTGCGCAGACGGGGCAGGGTAAGCAGATGAGGCAGGGTAGTCCGGGTGAGTTGGCTGAGAATGTTGAAAAATGAAAAAGTTATATCAGTGTTTATAATTTATAAAATAGACAAATTGATGACATTAAATAATATACCTCGGAAGGCTGCCCAGACGATGTTGGGTAAGCGTATGAGGCATGATAGTCTGAGTGAGTAGGCTGAGAATGTTGAAAAATGAAAAAGTTATATCAGTGTTTATAATTTATAGAAAAGAAAAATTGTTAACAGTAAATAATATACCTTGGAAGGATGAGCAGACTGTGACTGTCTTGCCAAGTGTTCTAATAAAGCCTTCTGTACTGCTGCTTGAATTTGATCACCCATAGACCGTTTCATATCCTGCAGCTCTTCTTTTAAGGATTCGATTTCCGGGTCTCTTGGTTGCTTACTCTTACCAAAAACCTTCCGAATACTAACACCTTCCTGATATCCTCTAACACGGCCAGGGTGTTCAGTCTTTCCCAAAGCAGTGGCTAGGATATCCATCCTACCCTCGGGGATAAAAGAGCCATGTGTCTCTTTCTCCTGAAGTTCATCCTGAAATGAAAAATAAAAAATTTATATTAGTGTTTATAAATTATAAAAAAGGAAAATTGTTAACAAAGAATTAATATTTACTTACAATTATATCAGCCACTTGATGAGCTTTGTCTGTAAGATATTGTTCATTTTTTCTTCTTCTTGCTCGTTTCCATTTCTCATGGCGAGTGGGAGGAGATGGAGGACCATACTGGACCTCTTCTGAACCACTACTTGATCGAGCTCTTAATGCTTCAAATTTTTCTTCAATAATTTTCTACTCCAAATACGAGTATCCTCCACGTGATAAAGTATGAGGGTATACGTTTTTCAACTGGATCTCTTGATGAGATCTTCTGGAGGCCTGTTACATAAAAATAAACACATAAGTAATAAGGAAAATATAGCATAAATTTTAAAATATAAAACAATTACAATACCTGAAATTTCTCTTCCTGACGACTGTCAACAAATCGCTTCCATGTTTCTTCATCTATATATGGATACTTAAGACATGGGCTTTCAAACCTTCTCTTTCCAAAAACATAATCTTTCGTCAGTTTGTTTTTAAAATCTCTCCATCGAACCGCCGCTAAAGAGAGATGTCTTTTCCTAATTTCTTTGGTTTCCTCAAAATTGAATGTCATCTGTAATTGAAAAAATTAAATATGTAATTTAAACTATATAATATTAAAAAAAATGAGATAAAATAAATAAATAAAGATATTTTACCATCACGGCCTCCCAAAGCTGTTGCTTTGCCGTCCTGTCCACTGACTTCCAATCAGGATATAAAATACTAATCCTCCAACAGCTCTGCATCGCTATATAACTGACAAACTGAACTGCATTTGGGCCAACTGCATTATTATTATCATCAAAACGGATGTGTAATTTGTTATCATCACGAGCGAGTGATAGTTTTGGTAAACGTGTAATACCACGTTTACCAACTAGAGAACTTGATTTTTCAGTAGTAACTGGAGAAGTCTCCTCCGCCGAGGATGCATCAGTAGTCCTGCAATTTTTTTAATAAATTAACAGTTTTATTTCATTAAATATGTATATTACTGAATATTTAATAATATGTCAAAATAGATATACCTCGGTAACTGCTCCTCTCTATCTGTATTTGACATTGCTACTAGAAAGTGTAATGAAATTTTGGGTACCTGCATATCATTAGAAAACTGAATAATTAGAAACAAGGAAATGAAAAATAAATATGTAAAAATAGAGGCATGCATTTGTAAGTTTTAAAAATAGACACAAAATATAAATATTTACCAGAAAAATTAGGAGACTAATTTAGTGTTTTCCCACGTCCCTTCATCATGATCGGTACGTACTGCATGCACTATGTCTGTCTTATATTCATTGTAATCATCTGAAAATTGCATAATAGATGAATAAGGCTCATGTAAATCACTAGCATCATCAGAATCATCATCATCACCCAAATGATATCTTTTCCCTTGCAAAACAACTGACCACTGATCATTCGACGGATCAATGACATAAAATACTTGTTTTGCATGTGTCGCCAAGATAAATGGTTCCTCATTGTGATTAAATCTTTTCAAATCAACCAATTTAAACCCATATTCATCATGTTTCATGCCACTATTACTATCAACCCAATTGCACTTAAAAATAGTGACTCGAAATTTAATATAATCAATTTCCCATATGTCTTCAATAACTCCAAAATATGATGTTGATGCAGAAATTGGGTTTTTATCTTTGGCACTCGAAAAATGCACTGCTTCAGCGAATACCATCACACCACTATTCTGAACGGTACTCTTGTCATCCAGGTTTTTTGTGTAAAATGTGTAGCCATTGATATCAAAACCAGACCAAGTGATCACATTAAAAGATGGTCCCCCTGATAACCACTTCAATGTTTCTGATACAGATATATCTGAGGTGACTTTCTCTTTAAACCATGAAACAAATGTCTTCTTATGCTCAATCATCAACCACTTTTCATTTCTTTTCTGATATCGTAACTTTAATTCAGCAATATGTGAGGATATATATGGTTGAACCTCATCTGTGTTGTTCAAAATGTATAAATGTGCTTGCATCACTTCATCACGTGGAATGAACTTTACCTTTAAGCCTCGAACCCCTCTACCTTCTCTGTCAACTGTCATATGTCGAGATAGAGGGAGACCAATATGCTCCACCTCATTCAAATAATCAGTAAAGAACTCAATCACCTCTTTTGATACATATTTTTGAACAATAGAGGCCTCTGGTCGATAAAGATTTTTAACATATCCTTTCAAAATTTTCATATATCTTTCAAAAGGATACATCCATCTTAAATAAACAGGCCCACACATTCTTATCTCACGCACCAAATGAACCAATAGATGAACCATTATATCAAAAAATGTGGGTGGGAAATACATTTCTAGTTGACAAAGAATAAGAGTTGATTCATTCTCCAACAAATCTAACAAATTTGGATCAACGACTTTGCTACAAATGGATTTAAAGAAATTACATAACCTGATGATTGTCTTCCTGACAGATTTTGGTAATATACCACGCACTGCTACTGGTAGAATTTGTTGCATTAACACATGGCAATCATGTGATTTCATACCTATTAATTTACAATCCTTCAATGACACAAAATTATTCACATTTGAAGAAAAACCGTTGGGTACTTTAATACCATGAAGACACTGACAAAAATTCATCTTTTCAATCTTTCTTAATGTGTGACAAGCTGGAGGTAAATATGTTCTTTTTCCTTTCACAGCGGGAGCTAACTCCAAACGTATTCGCATTAATATCAAGTCCAATCTAGCATGTAATCCATCTTTTGTCTTTCCTTTTATGTCTAACAAAGTTCCAATCAAACTATCACATATGTTTTTCTCAACATGCATAACATCAATGTTATGTTTTATCTCTAAAAATCTCCAATAAGGTAGTTCGAAAAAAATAGACTGCTTCTTCCAGATATGTTTTTGTAAACCAGAACTTTTTCTCTTTCCAAATGTTGAATCAATATCTTTCACTCTGTCATAATATTATTCAGCTGACAATGGTTGAGGGGGGATGTTGTATTCTTGTAAACCGTTAAATGCTTTTCTCAATCTACGATAAGGATGATCAATTCGCAAAAATCTTCGATGTCCCATGTACACTGTCTTTCTTCCATTCTGCAATTGATAATATGAAGTTTGTTCTTCACAAATTGGACATGCTTTATGTCCCTTAACACTATATCCAGATAAGTTTCCATACGCAGGAAAGTCGTTTATAGTGAACATTATCATAGCACGCAAAAGAAAATACTCTTTCTTGTATGCATCGAAAACTGTAACACCTTTCTCCCATAGCAGTTTTAAATCCTCAATCAATGGTGTAAGATACACATCAATATCATTTCTCGGTTGTTTTGGTCTAGAAATCATCAAGCTCATCATAACATATTTTTTCTTCATACATAGATGTGGGGACAAGTTGTAAAGTACCAGAAAAACAGGCCATGAACTATGTTGGCTACTGAGGCTCCGATATGGATTCATTCCATCAGTACACAATCCCATTCTGAGATTTCTAACTTCACTTCCAAAATCATGAAATTTTTTATCAAAACTCTTCCACTGTGGTGAATCGGCAGGGTGACGTAAGTTACCATCAGAAATGCGCTCATCTGAATGCCATCTTAACCTTTTTACATCATTTGAATTTGAAAATAGACGCTTCAAACGAGGAATAATTGGAAGGTACCAAAATGATTTAGATGGAGTTTTGATTTTGGTACCTAAAAATAAATTAGAATTGAATTATCAGAATTTTTTGAAAGAAATATTGGATGATATCATTGGAAAGTAAAAAAATTGATTTTTCATAACGTTACATGACATCACCTGAAAATGAATCTGAGTTGACTTTCTCATCCATCTTATAGCGCGATGTTCCACATGTAGGACAACTTGATAAATGTTCATTTTCTTTCCTATACAGTACACAATAATTGGGGCAAGCATGTATCTTTTTATACCCCAATCCCATTGGGCATAATATTTTCTTCGCCTCATAATTGGAATCTGGAAGCCCATTGCCTTCTGGAAGAAGCTCTTTTAAAAGCTCAAGTAAACTGGAGAAACTTTTATCACTCCACCCATTTTTTGCTTTTAAGTTAACTAATCTCAAAACTGCTGATAACACTGTATATTTACTGCAACCTGGGAATAATGGTTTCTCAGAATCTCCATACAATCGTTCAACAGTTGGTGTTTTTTCGATGGTTTCAACACCTAAATCATGAATTAATTCTTCAATACGATCCTCTGCCTCATTATGAATATCGTCATCAACATTGGATGTTGAATTTTCGGTTCTTTCACCATGCAAGATCCAACGTGTATAATTAAGGCTAAAACCATAACAAATGAGATGATCTTTGATTTCTCTAAAGTTTAACTTTCTCATATTTACACACTTCACACATGGACAGAAAATCAAATCAATATTTTGATTATGCCGTTTAGCAAATTCCAAAAAATTGTCAACTCCTCTTTCATATTCACTAGTAGTTCTTCGTAGATAAATCCAATTATGATCCATTAATACCTGATATCACAACATAATTGATGAATATATTAAAACATAAAAACATTTAAATATCTATCAGATAAATTGTAAACAAAAACATATTCCATAAAAACTATTGATAATCAGATAAAAGACATCAGATATGAAACACGTTTACAAATACAGTAAACAGTTAATTTTAATATTATATACATGTGTGTTATATTGAAATACAAGGACAAAATGGTTAAATCAAAGGTTTCATTTTTTGAAAATAAAGTTTCATGATATAAATATTATATGAATGACATACAAGATAATATGATTTCTCACTATGACTACTATTGATCACACTATATTTATTTTTTTATTCATTTGATGTAACATGAATGAATCATGGAAAAATTAATGTGAAAAATAGTGCAATAACTATCCTTATTTAAGAAAATGTGTATTAAGAGACATGATACAATTTTTGGTGACTATGATAACTCAACTCCCTCAATCCATGAGTTTTATAATAGGGAACTATGAACATATAAATTCATTATGGAGGGATAAAAAATCCATTGCATATTGTAGGTGACAACTTACACCCCCATCCATGGGTCTATTGCAGCAAAACATGTCAAGGAATGGATCAACATGAAGAGAAATATATTATCCATCCATGAAAGATTAGATCATGAGAATGTTTTATTTGCATCCTATGACTTAGAGGGGGAAGTAAATCATTTCATGACTATTATTTAGAGGGAGAGAAAGATGAATAAATATAATCAATGGAATGAGATTAGTTTAAGAGGACATTTATTAAAAATGCATGAATCTAACCCCACATATGAAAGTGGAAAGGTATTTTTGAACATTAATAGAGGGATAATGATTATATTATTATCTACGAAGAAATAATTACAATACATTATGATTCTAGTCGTATTATGGACATTGCAAGAAAAATTATTTATTATATAATGGCATGAAAATAATTATTCAAATTTTTTTAACATAATAGATAGTGGTAATTATTCATGTCTTAGTTAAATGATGAGAACCAAAAAGAATTGAGGAATTTGGCATGGTAAATCTCAAGAAGGAATGAAATAACAACAAACTACATGAAAAAATGTGAGTGAATTCATTTAACACAATAAAATTATTTTTTTGAAGAAGAATTTATTAAAATGGAAATGGAATTAAAAATATAGTACTTCATAATGTAATGAAAGATCATTTTAAACAGGAATAATGATAATACAAACAAAAAATTTGAAGTTCAACCCGAATGGAGATGTTAAATCCAAACTGCGACCGGTATAATTACTTCCAAAAACAAACAATATCAAATCTACACCAACAATGATAATACAAACAAAAAATAATGATAAATTACAACTAAAATCTAACCAATAATCAAAATCACGCAAAATAGGGTTATTGATAAAGAAATAAACAATGGGATATGAAACAAGAGATAAATAGGAAGAACACATACCCAAAATCGTGCAGACGACAAAAAACCTTCAACAATGGCCGTCCAAGATCGCAAATCAAGTTCGAAGGTCGTCGGGAGTCCGAAGCGCCACAGCGGAACTCGATTTCGACGAACGAACAAAATGAGGGTTTCTGACCGTGAATATTTTTAAAAGACTTTTCGCATTGGTTTTAAGAAAAACCGACGCCAAAATGTTGTTTTAAAATTTTCGGTGTTGGTTTTCATGAAAACCGACGCCGAAACATTTTAAAAAATTTATTTTCTGCGTCGGTTCCCAGGAAAACCGACGCGGAATATATTTTTTTTTATTAGTTTTGGCGTCAGTTTTAAAAAACCCGATGCCGAAAACTTTTTTTAATTATTTTCTGCGTCGGTTTTTAAAATAACCGACGCGGAATTATGAGTTTCGGCGTCGGTTTTCATGAAAACCGACGCCGAAACATTTTAAAAATTTATTTTCCGCATCGGTTCTCATGAAAACCGACGCGGAAAATATGTATACTAATATTATTCGCGTCGGTTCTTAGGAAAACCGACGCGGATAATAGGTATACTAATATTTTCCGCGTCGGTTTTCTTCAAAACCGACGCGAAAAATCAACGCATAATATTATTCGCGTCGGTTCTTAGGGAAACCGACGCGGATAATATGTATACTAATATTTTCCGCGTCGGTTTTCTTCAGAACCGACGCGAAATATCAACGCATAATTATTTTTGGCGTCGGTTTTTTGTAAAACCGACGCCAAAAATTCACCGCACATACTATTCGCGTCGGTTTTTAAAAAACCGACGTTATTACGACGACGTTAAAGCCCGTATTTCCACTAGTGTTGGTTGGAGGAAATAGTTTTAAGTGTTTGGAGTTCAGCTTTCAGGCCAGGGACTCCAATTTTGGTGTGGGTGGATGACGTATCCATACACCAGGACTCTGATAACTTGTTTTTCGACTCAGTATATGAGAACAATGGTTATAGGGAAAATAATGGCACATGCATCATATAATAATGGGTTGTAGTTCCATGTGCTAATTTAGTGAGCTCTCTAAATATAATAATTGATCATGGTACATCTTATTTTATTACAGGATGCCCCCAAGACACATACCATCTAGGATTCAGAAACTTGATCATGAGGATGACCCCCTTAGTGATGAGGCTTTGATACAAGGATCAGTTCACCAGATGTCACTTTTAGGTGGTGCACCAACCATACCGCCACCTTTAGATTAGCATGTGGTACTCTCAATACCAAAATATGTGGAGTGAAGGATGAGTGTGCTCCATGAGTTTCAGAGATAGAAACCCCTCGGGTTCCAAGGTGATCCTGACCCACGTGAAATTAAGGACTGGATTAAGGTGGTGACCTGATTTTATCTATCTAGTTTGGAAACCATCAGATCATATGGTAGTCCTGGCAGCGATCCTTCTACATGTCTCATCAGGTAGATGGTAGAGTTTGGCCTTGTAGACTCAATAAGAGTATAGTCTTTCATGGATGGAGTTCGAATATCTCTTTAGATATGGGTTCTCACTGGTTACGCTGAGAGAAATGTGTATACAGGAGATTCTTCATCTTCTGTAGGGTAGCTTGGTCGTGACTGATTATTCATCATGGTTTAAAAACCTTTATAGGTACTCGATGAATATGGTTAGAGGTTAGTATGTTAGGGATCGAACATTAGAGTAAGGTTTTCATAGATACATCCAATCCAGTGTTATAACTCAATGCATTCTGACTTATATTAGAGTGCTCAATCAATATTTGGTGGTCAAAATATTCTTAGTTGATCAGATACAGCTGGTGATAGTCAGTAGTGGATGAGTAGGTGTAGAGACCTTGGAATCATGGATCTTATTTCAGTATCAGGGATCCAAATGAGGGATACATTTCAGTAGGAGGTCCCAGGATAGAGGATTTATAGTTCAGGGTTCACAGGGTGTGTCTAGTCAGACTAGGGAGAGGTGGTTCTACAATGTGATGGTAGGGGAAATCTCAATTGAGATTTTTGAACCCATAGAGATACTGGTAGGGAGAAGGTGAACAGACCACCGAGGTAAATATAGTGACAAGAGAAAGTAGATCTGCATGGTGTAATACATGGAAAAAGGACTTGGGAGAGAAGTAGGAGGTTTTTTATGTTTTAACTTATTACCACCACCACCCCTAGGAGGTCCATGCTAGGCTCATGTTACTGGAGGATAGGGGTGGGTACAGCTACATGAGGTCAAGGAATGTGACCCAGGGGATCTAGGAATGATTAAAGGTATGATCTGTGTCTTTTCTACTTTATCGGTAGTACTGATAGACACAGGTTCTAATCATTCCTTTCACACCACCTATCTTGTTCAATACCTAGGGATTCTGGTTGAACCATTGACTTGACCCTTATGCTTAGAGACACCCACTAGAGAGGACTCTATCATCATACATCTATGTCAATAGTGTACCCTAACCTTTAGAGGCAAGAGTTTCGGTTGGAACCCCTTAGTAGCAACATTGAGGCCTTACAAAGTCATTCTTGGTATGGATTTCTTATCCATATTCCATGCCTATATTGGTTGTTTTAGGCGAAGGGTGGGGGGTGTCTATAGTGATGGAGCAAGGTTTTTTTTTATTTGTAAAAGGGAAATTGAAGAAGAATAGGATGGACTCATGCATAGGAGGTTGAAGAAAATTACTCATGAGTTGGATAGCCTGACCCTCGGAACAGAAAATGTTATGGGCTTCCAGTTTCCTGTAGTAGTGGTGGAGTACGAGGATGTCTTCCCCAAAGATGTTCCAAGATTACCTCCCCATCTAGAGATACACTCCTGCATAAACTTACACCCTGGGAAGACACTGATATCAGCACCAGCAAATTGGATGGCTCCTGTATATCTTTGTGGTCTAAGGGTGAATTTGGAGGACTTGTATAGGGAGGTCTTTGTGAGACCTAGTGTTTCTCCCCAAGAAGCTCCAGTTTGGTTTTCCAAAAAGGTATATAAGAGATTGAGGTTGGGTGTGGAATATCAGAACCTGAACCAGGTGACCATGAAGAATAGGTATCTTCTACTGAGAATTTATGACCTATTTGATCATTTGAGAGGGGCATGATGGTTCTCGAAGGTTGACCTTCGATCAGGAAAACACTGGTTGTGAGTACAGGACGGGGATATACCGAAGATGGATTTCAGATACTTCTATAGTCACTTTGAGTACTTGGTGATGACCTTTGGCATAATGAATAACCTAGTAGTATTTATGAAACTCATGAACTGGATCTTCCAACTTTACTTAGACTGGTTCATGGTAGTCTTCATTGATGATATCCTTGTGTACTCGGCGCCCGAGTACAAGCATACGAGACACATAAGGATGGTTCTAGACATACTCCAAGAGCACTAGATTTATGGGAAACTCATGAAGTGCCAACTCTGGATTTAAGTGGTCCACTTTCTAGGACATGTTATCTCAGTGGGTGGAGTGGCAATGGACCCAGAAAAGGTGTGGGTAATGTTAACATGGGAGCCACTTAGGAGCGTGATGGAGGTACGGAGCTTCCATGGGCTAGCAAGCTATTACCAAATATTTATACCTTATTTCTATAGGATATCAACACCAATGAAAGATTTAATCAAAAGGGTAATCCTTTTGTGTGGACAAAGAAGTGTCATCAATCTTTACAGAAGTTGAGGTAGAGTTTGACAAGTTCTCCAAGCTTGATATTACTAGAGTAGGGTGTTAAGTACGTAATATTATGTGATTCATCAAGGACCAAACTTGGTTGTTTCATAATGTAGAGTAAAGTGATGATTGCTTATGGTTCATTCCAGTTGATGCCACCTGAACAGAACTACATGACCCAGAATCTTGAGTTATATGTGGTAGTCTTTACATTGAAGATTTAGAGAAACTATCTGATGTGTGAGTATTTTATCATCTACTCTAATCACAAGAGTCTCAAGTATATCTTCTCTGAGAAAGATATGAACTTGAGATAGAGGTGATGTCTAGAGTTCCTCCAGGATTATCACTTTGAGATTGTCTATAATCCTAGGAAGGGGAATGTGGTGGAAAATGCTCTCAACAGAAGATCAAGTTCTTAGTTATTGAACAAGGCGTCAGAGTAGTTGGCCTCATTACAGTTATACTTTATGGATGAAGAAGGAGAAACTTACCTCTATTCGATGGTTTTCATCCCTCCACTCTTATAGTAAATCAGGGAGGCATAGCTAAGGGATACTGACTGCAAGACCCTGTGTGCTTAGATATCTGTAGGACATATGCCAGATGGATATTCACAAGGTGGGTAGCACATAATTATTTTCAGGTGACACATAGTTGTACTAGTGGTGTTGTGGGATGAGGTTCTATGGGAGTTTCATATGTCCCCTTTGGCATTATATCCTAGAGTGGAAAAGACTTACTAGGACCTTCGGTGTCAGTTTTGGTGGACAGGGATTAAGAAGGAAGTGATAGATATTGTTTATTGATGCCTTATATTCCAGCCGGTGAAGGTTGAGCACCAGGTTCTAACTGGTTTAACTCAACCCCTTGAGGTGATGGAATAGAAGTGGGATGGAATATTGAGGGACTTCATGACAGGTTTACCACGTACATATAGGGGATGCAATTTCATATGGGTGATCATTGACCGACTCACCAATTCGGTTCACTTCCTAGATATCCAAGATTAGAGTTTAGTATAGAGATTAGGATGGCTCTACATTTAGGAGATAGTTAGACTCCATGGAGTACCATCGATGACAGTTTCTGATCATGATGTTTTTTTACATCCCGGTTGTAGAAGGCATTGCATGAGGAATTGGGACCCAATTTCACTTGAGATCAGAGTTTCAACCATAGGTATATGTCCATAAAGATCAGACCATTCACGTTCTAGAGGACATGATGTGAGCTTACATGTTATATATTGATCATAATTGGTAGGATCACCTACCTCTGGTAGATTTTTCATATAAAAATAGCTACCATTCCACCATTAGTATGGAACCATTCGAGGCTTTATATGGGTGACCATGATGGTCACCCCTTTGTTGGACTGGCCTAGGAGAGTCAGCACTCATGGGCTAAATGTTTGTGTGAGCTACTATTGAAAAGGTTTAGATCATCTAGGAGTAGATTAAGACTACATAGAGTCATCCAAAATCTTATGCTGATAGTAAGTAGAGGCCTTTAGAGTTCAAGGAAGGAGACCATGTGTTTCATTGAGTTTCACCTAGATAAAGATTGTGGAGTTTTGGCAGGGGATACAAGTAATCTTTGAGTTTTACCATCCCTTTTTAGATACTATGTAGAGTTATAGAGGTGGTGTACCACTTGGATATACCCCCACAGTTGGATCGGGTACATGATGTCTTCCACATGTCACAGCTGAGAACGTACATGCATAATCCATTGCACATCATCGACTAAGGTGAGCTGGAAATTAATGATGGACCGATGTTTGTTGAGTACCCAATGGATATCAAGGATCATAAGGAGAGGATTCTTCAAGGGTGAGTGATTCCTTTAGTTTGTTTCCAGTGGAATCATGGGAATCTCCAAGATATCACTTGGGAATGGGAGTCTTAGATTCATGCTCAGTACACTCATCTTTTTTAGTATCCTTTGTTTTTGGCTTTTTGGGGTTGTAAATCCCTAAGGTGGGGAGAATTTAATGTCCTATATTTTTTTATATATTATTTTAAAATATTAGATGGAATTAATTCACGTCTATGAAATAAAACATTGTGCAATTATAAGGCCTGGTGTTCCCATAATAAATATTTGAATTATATTAAAATATTAAATAGCACGTGGAAAAAATTTTCTTGAAAAATTAAAATAACTTCTAAATTAGTGTACATATCATAAATCTGATGTCACCATTGTGTTTAGAGCAGTGGATTCACCCTAGGTGAGACCTAACATCAGCCAGTGTGGGTCAGCTGTGAAAAGTTGTATTTGGCATTGTAATAAATAAAATAAAATAAAAATTTATTTTATTTTAAAGTTTCGTAGTGATGTTTTTTAAGTTAGACATTTATGTAGGGATCTCGGGTTAGGCTCATAAACCCTAGAACTTCCAAGAGGATCTAGAGAGAAATTTATTGATGGAAAACAATGACAGATCTTGGATCGAAGATTGACAGATGTTGTTTTTGACGGATCTCACCAACGGGGGTGATGTAATGATTGATCCTCTTCAGCGAATGATCCAACCCCAATGAAGGATTTTTTTTTATTTATATTTATCTTTCCTCATTATTATATTCAACAATAAACTTGGACCAACCAACGAACATGTTGATCCATGGTTTTCTTGTTCATGCGGGATGGTCTATGATTGTGGGATTTTTTATCAGGGTTTCGATTATAGAGATTTGGTTTTGATTTATTGATCATTCTTACAGGAATGAATCAAGGCTGGAATGAACAACAGTCTAGGTTTGTTACTTAGGTTGTTCTTGTGTTTTTTTATCCCCCGATATTCTTCGTGTTCTTTATGTTCTTCATGGTTTATGAACAAACGATCATTCTTCCATTTACTCTTGGTGAAATGATCTGAAATTGAAGATCTGGCCTCATGAAGACCTATCATAAGTGTAAAGACGATGAAAATGGATGAATCTAAGTTATTTGGTATATATAGTTCTTCGATCAATTTACATGAGGGTGATCAGAATCGGATTTTGGAGCCAATTAATGACCTAAAACCCATTAATTCATCGTTTTAATAGCAAGATAAATTTAGATCTATAGTTTCGAGGAGAATAGATTATTGGATCAAACACTGGATGATCGGTCGAGGTGTCAGTAATAAGAATGATAGTTTAGGAAATTAATGATGAACACGACATCTAGCTCAGTCTACATGATGTGTGGCCCCTACAGAGCGGAGTCTAGGCTTTCAGGAGGAAGTCAAGTGTCACATGGCATGTGTCCCCTATCACACGGTGTGTGGGCCCTTCCCTGAGACTCAGCATGTATCTCGAGAAATACACAGACATGTGGTAAAGTACATTGGTTTCACACACTGCATCTACTCCCCCACATGGATTTTCTAAACCAGTTACAAAGATAACCCCATGTACTGATACACCGAAAGAGCCACCTAGGTTGACACCATATATTGGAACACGGCTAGAGTACGTGGGTGGACCCTGAATGGAAATGTGTGTTTTTTAAGTATTTATACATGTTATTTACTCTCTTTTTACATGACATGTTCTAATAATACAGGTCATTGTACACAGGCAGAACCCAGGGTCAAGGAACATGGTGTGTGACCCAACTACACCTCGTGTATACCATTCTGAATGGCTTGATTATCTTGTCCACCATATCTTGGATAAATTTCATTAGGGTTAGTTCCCTTTATCACTTCCCTGAAGGTTGGTGGGTATTGTTTCCTACTCATAATAGTATGATCCCTTCAACTGGACTTCCTAGATAGAGTCATTGGAATCCCCCAAGATACCCATTGTGGGAACCTCTATTCATTCTTTGTGCCCTAGGTAGATTCATTGGTATTGATGGGACTAATACTACCAGATGTTTATTCTCTACTTAGTGGGTTAATATATATGTAGTTGTTAGAATCACCCCATGTCCCTAGCTGTGATCCTCATCAGTTTTATCATATCTCTCTCTTTAGATCTATCAGTGTATCTTTCATAGGATGGTTTCCGATGAACAGTACTTCTCAGATGGACTTCATCAGGGATATCAGACTCAGGAGTGTGTTCTCCTAGATGAGTGCTTCTTGGAATCTTTGAACCAAATCCCTAGGGTGGGTATGTGGTAGTTCTGACTTACCTCAAGACTATGTTTCTTGGTTTGGGTATATCTGGATATTCTTGTTATATGTGTTATAGACATACACTATATAGAGTTGACTGTACATCTTTCTTTGTGTATTTATTTGTGGTTTTTGTGTGTCCTACTGAGTATTGTTTGACTCACCCCTGAATAGGATTTACTCTCGCATGTTGTGTCTTTTGAAGATGAGCGACCTTTTGAAAAACCAGGATCGAACATAGCTTTGTGAGTTCAGGTAGTCCAAGGTGTTCCTACGGCTTCAAGAAGCAGTCCCAATACCTTTTTTTTATAGGTTGGACTTTTATTTTACAAATTATTTTTTTTTTGTCCTTATATTTTATCCCAGTTTACTTTACTACACTTTACTTACTATCATACTCTATTGGTTGAGATAGTGGTAGGCATGAATTTTCTTCTTAGTGGTTTTTACATTTCATCATTTGTGGGATTAGAGATGATTGAATGTATATAGGTATATACGAAATGAATCCCATGTTAGTTATATGACTACTCGATGCTAGTCACCAGACTCTGTCCTATTAGAGGTGGGCTTAGGGAGTCACGGCACAAGCCCCACTAGGACGGGTCATGACAAGCCCAAACACTGGAAGGTTGGGATGGGTTTCACCTTACCTGTCCGACCCTTCAATCTTTTTCCAGTAATTCAAAACCCCTATAAGGGGTTTAAAAATTCTGAAGTTCCGAAATAAATATAGATGAAATCCAAAAAAAATTAAAAAAAATTGGAATTTAATTAAACATTTTTTGATACTATGATATATAAGTTTTGTTTATTAAAATTAAATAAAATTTATTTTAATTTATAAAAAACATCCTCAAGATGAATTTATAAAAAAATATTTACATGATTTTAATGCATACCAACTGATCATGATCCATAGACCGACCAACACTTTTCTGTTTTTTTATTTATTTTATTAAATTATTACAATATATTTTTTGTAATAATTGTTTAATAAATGTTGATCTATTCATCACTTCTTTAATCATAATTTGTATAAGGGACTATAAATTCATAAATAAATATTATTTATTTTTATCCCACATACTTGATAACTCCTCACCTATATGCAATTGTTATTATAAAATGATGACGATGAAAGGTGATAAATTTTAAATTGATACTTGGTAAGACATCAGATGGGACTTTAATGTGGGTGAGTTCTATAAATTGAGTCATGTGAATTTAAACTCAAGGAGTTACCCCTTGGGTGTGGGTTGATCTATTTTTTTCTCAATGGATCAACCATTAATATTGAATTATGATCATATAATTTAATTTTATCTATGTATGGTTTGTTATTTTATACATGTGTAGTTTGTACGTGTGATAACATAAAATAGTAAGAGAGTATGTGTTGGTTAAATGATCATGTGCAGTAAATGTTTTTATATTTATATCATTGTAAATATGTTAGTGTGGTTACATAGAAAAAGAAAGTTTAAATAGGAAATAATTACATTCAGTGAGAATAATAAAAGACCCTCAAAGAAATATTAATTCATAACTACTTCCATTAATTAATTTTTAATAAAACTAATTGTATGAGGTGCTTATCAGCCCTAGTTAAGGGTGCCTCTAACTTCAGGGGAGCTTTTATTAGAGAATTGGGTTGACTTAAATAATTTTTTAAAAAAATAAATATCCACAGATAGCTTGTTACAACTTTAGAGCCAAGGTGTTAAGCAATGAAAAGTTATCCTTTATAAGAGATTGGACATCACTCAGTAGATCATGGAGTCACAAGTTAAAGTGATTGGCCAGTTAAAAGGCTACATTGAGACTCTCATATTATTGGTGTAGCAATGTATTGGGCTATGAGGTGAGTTTTTAAGGATTCTTTCCACTATAATACTTAAGAGATTGTGATTACAATGAATAGGAGTAAATTGAAAGATATATCATGACCCTTTAATACATACATTTATAATATTCTTATCACCCAATTACTTGAATTTTATTTTAGTATTATAAAATAATCAATATAAATAAAAGGTTTCATTTCTTTTGGGGTGAGGCTTTCAAAGAAAATAATAACTTAAATAAAGATTAATATTTAGTTCTTATGGAGAACAAGTGAAACATAAAGAAAAAATTCCAATAGTAAGTGTGATGCCAAAGGCACCCTTACAAAATCCTTCAAAGAAAATACAATAATCATCATATAAGAGGTTATTTTATTTTTATATTATGAGATAAGTTTATGAAATATAAAATATAATGATTTTAAGTAGAATTAAGTAGTGACTTTGACTTAGTGTATATTCATCATTTTTCGTGATGTTTCTATTTTACTTATTGGGTATTATATACTAAATGTGTGTCACAAATATATATCCAAATACAGTAACCATTTAAGTATAAAAACATTACAATAAGTAAGGTAAATTCTCCAAGTGGCAGACAAAGGGTAATTCTTAATTCAGCGGATATAAGTACACAACTTATAATGAATAATTTTATTAATTCTAATTAAACTTTTATTAAGGGTTACTAAAAAAATTATTTCATGTGTCTATTTCACACAAGGAGACATTATTCATTTTTTAGAATGAATTTTTCTTATGTAATCTCATACTAAACTAATAGTTCAATGATTCTTGAATCATTAGAAATATCTAATAAATATAAAATGTTATACTTAAATAACTATGTGTGGAAAGATGATTATTTTTCCTTTAAAACATTAATTAGTTGTAAAGGATATACCTAGTATGGTCATTAGACTCTTTGGATATAAAAAACCATAGTTATTATCAATACAATTACTTATCATGTTTTGAAAGAGAAACCTTTAGATGTAAGGGAAATCCAAAAAACTTTCAAAATTATTTCATCTAGAGAGCATGAACTACTCCAATCACAAGTTAGATGTAATTTAATATACTTCATGAGCTTCCTTTAAAGTTTTAAGGAATGTAAAAGTGATTCAATGAACATTCATGGTTAAAAGATATGATTTTCTTCAGGCCTATGAGATAAAGAATATATTGATCAAGAATTCATTGGTTATAAAAATATATAGTGGATTTATTCCTAAACTGACATTTGTTTATACACATCAGTGATATGATATTAGTAAAAGGATTATAGATGATGTGCCTTACATACATGCATTGATAATTAAAATTTATAGTGGATTAATTCATAAAATCACATTTCCTTATACACATCATAGTTTTTATGTAAGTAGAAGGATGATCAATGATGAGTTTAATAAGTCATGTAAAACCATTCATTATCTTTCTAATACATGATTCACAAATAGAGGTGTTAACCAAAAACCATATGCCAACTATAATGAAAAATGTATATAATATGAGTTATAATATGAAGAAGATACATTATGTCACAAATCAATGTGTTTAGATGCAAAGAGTTTGTTAATCCTAAATCAGTAGACACACCTGTATTAAGAAAAACACAAAGTTCATCTTGATAATTTATCCTAAAATATTTATTAAGATATTAAAAAAATACCTAATATATAAAAGGTAGAGTCAAGTAATAAATTATATTTATATAAAAGGGATAAAATCTCTATTTGAGATAGTGGGGGCATATTAACCTGAAAAATTCATGGCTTGAAACACATAATTTATTGGCAAAGGAACAAATTCCACAAGAGTGCGTGGAAAAGGAATGTTTCAAAGAAACTTACTATATAGGATGATTAAAACTAAGAAATGGTTTTATATTCACTTGAGTGGGTGATATATTATTAATCCTACAAGGACATGTTTAATAGAAACAGGTTCATATGAATTAAAAAATGGATACCATATACCAAAATCAATTCTCTATTTTGGTAGTTTCTCCAATTGATGTAAAATCATTTATGGGTATTCAAGCCAAACTATACATGGGTGGTAAAAGAATGGTACCAATAAGTATAAATTATTTATACCAAATTATCATGATTAATTTCATTTAAATTAAATTTTCCATATAAAATTTCTATGGTCATTATATTTGGTATTGGATTTCAAGACTACCAATCTTGGAAGGTATCACTACGACGCATACAGAAAGTGATAATGACACCATAGAATTCCAATTATTAATTCAAGTTATAGAGACCCATTTTGGGATTAATGAAGTAATTTTCTTCATGTAATATTCATTTGGAATGAAATTTTACCATATGTCTATAAGAGGTTAGCATGAGCACTATATTTTTTCAGGTAGATATGTTGTTAACATATGGAAAATAGTTTATTAGCCTTGCAGTTAGTTAAGACAAGAATAAAAGAGAATCTACAAAGATTTAATTAAATTATAAACCCAAGTTTTAGGTAAATATATTTACTAAGGTAGATCTAAGGGTTTATTATACCAAGTAAATATTACATATACTAAAATGGTATTGAAGAATACTAGTTGGATTAATTTGAGAAAGAATTACAACCAAATATCACATGGAATAAATATATCTAAGAAGAAATGTATGAGACATAGGATGGGATTAAAATAGTTATTAAAATTCCAAAAACTGTTGAAAGTACTTGATAAAGTACAAGGCATATCTACTAAGTAATTAGATAGAATGGAACACTGGTTTTGAGGGGGGAACTAGTCTTTTATGAGATCAATATGATCTTATATAATAATTTGGATAAGGAATAGAATCTCATTAATTCCAATGGTTTCCATATCTATAAATACTATGTTTGTAATTAATTCTATTTCATATAAAGAAGAATAAAATATGCAAGGATTCGTTCCAGTTCATGGAATCATACTTTAGGCACTAAACAAGATGTCAAGATTATGGTAGAGGATGAAAATGTTATACACTGTGATATAATCTCTTGGGAATATTTAAACTTGGAAGTTAAGATGTATATAGTAGAGTTTTCATGTAGTAAAATGTTGAATTAGAAGTGAATAAATCCATAACTAAAAAGAAGCATGATCTTGCAATATGATAGCTCATAAGTTGATCATTGGAAAGTTGGATCTAGTGAAAGTGGGAGGGTTCTAAAAGTGGGTGTCCTTGACCCATCTCGAAAAATAATTATTGAATAAAAAATCATGTATATAGAGATTTATTCATGATGTATACTTACCATAATAGTGTTCAAAATCCTTCATTCACTATTTACATAGTAATTCCCTTATATTATTTATCATATGAACAGTTTATAGCAGTTCCTAGATATAATGGGAACCTTGAGATACTATGAAATTAATCGTAAACATATGTATTATGGTCTAGATACATTATACTAACAAAATATAGATGATTTATGACTATCATGTTTTGGGGGATTATAATCATTGATACTTATTTTCATGAAGTTCTTGCATGGTGATCTTAAGTAGAGGAGATCATAAAGACTGACCCACCAATAATAACACCACATGTTTTTTAAGTGTTATTGGTTGGTATTATTTATGATCACATTTATTTGTATTTGTACATGATATCATTACCAATTTATAACATTTTATCACATATTTTAATTCAAGATTAAAACCACAAAATTTATGTTCTGGAAAGGTAGCTTTCGTTGGGTGCTTCATTAATGGTATGGCATTATTTTAATGTTCAAGAAATTTTGTATTGTTTCCAAAAGGATGTGATGTATCATGCCCAGTTGACCTGGATGTTAGTACCATTATTAAATCCATGGTTATGGTGATTAAATTTAATTATATCTAGTAAGTTCAATAATAAATAAAGAATAAAGGATTATGACATGAAGTGTATATATTTCTTTATGAAATATCATGAGATAAAAATATTATATTATATGGTAATTGTTTTTAAGAGGTTTTAATTATTCTAACTAAACATTATCTCTTTAAGGGCCTTTATGGATTTCTAGACTTTGATCTTAGTCTATGAAAATTACTCACAACTATAGATATAAGGTCCTACAGGGTCACACGCAAAGCTATTAAAAAGCTTGATCAATTCTAGTGAATTAGATATTAGTACATAGTCGGGCCCATAGAGTTGGTCAAGTAATGTCCAAGTTTATACGATCACAAGGAAAGTAAATAAATAAAATATTATTCAAGTTTAGAATATAACCATTGAATTTATTTATTTATTATATTCACGTGTTATTCAATGAATATAATGAAAAATATTTTTCAAATGAATATTAAATATCTAATATGTAGAGTTCATTAAATATTCATAGGGAGACAAGTAAAGTTAATAACTCTAAATTTATCACATAGCATAGTTCAATTATTACAAGTAATTGATAAATTACTTATGATCATTTCAATACATTTGTGGGGTTATAATTTTTATTTTGGGAATTAAATGAAGGGTTAACTTATTAAAGGGATTAAGTTTCATTTTAATAAGTTTAAACCTAACAATATATAACAAAATAATCACAAATTTGAGTGACTATTCATTCTCTCAAATTTGAGAGACTCTCCCCATTATCTCTCAATTTATATAGGGGGAAGGGAGGTTCTAAACCACCTGATCCAATATCTCCTCCCCATACTGAATATATAGTGATCCTTAAATCATTACAATGTCAAAGATATCTTTGTTACTCTATTATAACACACATGATGCAATTATCAATTATCACCAAGCTTTTAGAATATATTTTGATAATCTATAGGGTTACAGGTTTGGTTCATTCTAGTGACGATTGTTAACAATGAGAGAAATGTGTTTCTGATCAAAATTAAACATGGTTTAGTTTTTATTTAATTTTTCTTTTTTTATTTATGCTTAATTAATTTTCACTAGATTATTTGATGAATATGGTTGAGGTATACTGGATTTAATGTTTCAGAAAAAAAATTAGACCCAAAAAATTTAAAATACCATTTTTCACACATCTTCAAACCCTTCTCTTCCTTCCAGTAGAACTTAATGACTCTAATTATCTCATTTAGACCCCTATTATATTTCTATATATAGTTATTGTTTTTTATTTAGATTTGGTCTGACGTTATGGGTTCTATGGTACCTCGAAACTAATATATTAAAAAAATATTATATTATATCACATGTGTGCATCTTTTCAACATTTTTTATTTTCATATTAAATAGAGTCTTGGAAAGAGAAAATTAGAACACCATTGATTTTATAAAATTGGGTTTACCCTAAGTGCGATATAATTTTTTTCTACATCGGGTTCTATTTTAGAGTGTTATCATTGGCGTATACATTAAATAAATTAAATGGATAATTTATTTGGTTTACTAAATGTTAACCTAGGGATTATCCTCTATTTAATACCCATTGTGGATAATTTCAAGTTTTATTCTCATAACACTGGGATATTTTTGATAGTGGGGAGAGCACCCGTTGGGAGAGGATTCACTAGGTGATCAAGAAGATTGTGGATTGATGAACATGCTTCAAGGAATGCGTCATTGGAAACAATGTGGAACCATTATTCTCCAACGATAAATCCAAATATGGGGAAGGAATTTTTTATTTTTGTATCTTATCCTTATGATTTATGATTCTAAAATAGATATAATTATCTTCTTTTAATCCCTAATCCCTTTACAAATTCACATGGCCCTATTGACATACAATTTAATTTTGTTCTAAATTTATTTTTTAACCATGGATTCTTTGATTTATTTCTTTGGTTTTAGAAATTTTGATCATTCTCTAAATCCATATTGGCCAATGATGATATTTAATTTGATGTTGTATTGGATTTCTCCTATAATATTTCATGTTATTCACCACCAACCATGTTTTGGATGGTGGTTTGACCATTTTTTATCTGGTTTGAGACATGATTGAACCCTCAAATTTATTTAGATCATGGTTTCAAATGATTTTAAATATCATGGATCTTCGTAATATCATATATGAAATCAAAAATGAGATGTACAGATGGAATTGAGTTTAATTTATGAGTTTAGGTGTGTGGGAGTGATGGCCTTCAATGATGATTCTTATTCTGATGAAGATATGGTCAAAGATCATAAATCCATGATTATGGATCTATGGTAAATTCTTATATATATGTCTTGGATTATATTTATTGTTAATTCTATGGGTAGTGGTGAGAATGGAGGTGAATCAATGGACACAGCAATCTTTTGGGAGAAAACTCACCCTTTTGTTAAAAACCCAAATACACAACTGTGTACCCCGAAGGAACACACACCATTTGGTCCACATTATTGTAGAGACAAGGGTTTAAACATAAGTTAAATATCTAATATTCATTTGGAATCACTAAAAAATGTGTGACTCTACCTGGGTAACTAATCCTTGTATAGGTAGTACACTCATAGGACCTTGAGTAGTCCTACACATTGTTTTCTTATAATAGAAAAATTGTGTGACACTACCTAGACAGATAATCTTTGTATAGGAAGTGCATTTCTAGTACCCCTAGGGTCTTACACACCATTTTTTATGGGACATATGCAGTGTATGTTCCTTTTTTACATGCCATGCTGGGAATTGGAGCACAACCAAGAGATCACTTTGGAGTACACCACATGTACACCAAGACACATGTCGTATATTTTTCTTTAGATGTTCTACCTCTCTTATATACTTCTTTAGGACTCATAATTGGTACATTTAGTTATCTTTACTAGGTATAATTATTCATATGATGTGATGGTGACCTTTTTTTTAATATCAGAGATAAATTAAGAGGTTCCATAAGAAATTCGATTCTTCCAACGTGATTTTTTTATGTTGAGAATTGATAGTGATATCTAAAGTAATAGTGGGGTTGTAAATCCCCTAAATTCATGCATAGGTCAAGTAATGGGTACTTTATTTACTATATAGGTAGGATTAGAAACCCCCTTCACCCTAGTACACACCATGGGTCATGGTTCTTCTATATGTGTAGTGGACCCCCTCATCTTCAAGAACAGATGAGGGATGGGTCTTCCACCCTCTTGGGGATGGCACCCCATTGGCCGTGATGTTCCACCGGTGAATCAATGGTCCCTGGTATTTGGTGAATGTTATTTTGGGATACTATAATTGGTAAAATACTATCTTTTATAGTTTCTTACAAACTCATCATCATTGGTTGACTATGAAGATCGAGATCTTCCAATCTCTATTTATTTAGTTTATTCTATGAGTATTTTTTTTGGGTCATATTCTCTCCAATACATCCTATGGGTTGAGCTAATATTTTATTTTTATTATTTCTTCCTTTTGGTTTTTGGGGAATCTTACCATGAATATATATACTCACCTCTGCATGGGAATTATTTTCATTTGTCATGTCTTATGCAGATGATATGATGTAAGACTATGACTTTATAGGGATTGGTGTTGGTAGATCTTAGCAGTACGTGGTGATGGTGATCAATTTTTGGGGTTAGTATCGATTTTTGGGATAAGGGTTCTACCTCCTTGTTAGTTTTTAGTTTGGAAATCTCATTACTTCTCTTTGGGTGTGTATTTTTCCCTTTCATACTTAGGTTACATTTATATTGCTGCAATCTAGATATTCTAAAGGTTATTAAGTGAATATTTTTTTTTGGGTTATTAAAAATTTATTTATCATTAATGTTTTTGATATACTTGGAGGTGTGTGTGGGTACAGGTTTATTAGGTTAAGGCCTCCTTCATGTGAGATATGCCCACTCAATGCTAGTCTCTAACCCCTGGTCTACTGAAGGCAGGATTGGGATGTTACTCTTGGATTACCACTGATCCAAGTGAGGGGATGGTGGGTTGGTCCATTATAGAAATTAAAAGGTTTAAATAAATGATAATCTCTCATGAAATAAACCATTCATCCTACAAAGTTCAAAAAGATCCTTTAAGATCACATACACTATTTTCATTTCAAAATGCTCCTTTCCAAAACATAGATTTTCTTCTTTGAAAACTAAATCAAGGATAAAATCATTTCATTTAAATCAACCTTTATAAAAATATCCATATATAAATTTTCATATAGGTTTTGGCATGAATAAACATTCATTTCAAAGAAAATTTTGAAATTAATAAGATAAACATTTTATTCCAATCCAAAACTTCATAGAAATGGTTTAGAAACACCACATACATATAAAATATAGCCATAATTTTAATAAAAATAAATTTAAAAATATCAACCATGTAATGAATTAAAAATAAATAGATTTCATAGAAACACTTACCTAAAAGAAGTATAAATTGGGTCATGATAAGCTAGAACATGTCTCCTTTAGCAATGAATTCCTAAACAAGTACGGATATATTTTCTATAGGCCCAATACATCATAATCCTCAACATTAGTTTCACACCGAAACCTAAATCAGCTCTATAGTTCATGAGAGAATTTAAAACCAATAAAAAGGAGAGAAAATGGAGAAATTTAGGTTTATAAGAGTATTAATGTAGAAATAAAGCTCAAACATGGAAAAAATCCAAGAAAATGTAATGGAGGTAGAGAGGGACAAGGGGAGTTCCTAGGGTTGTTTTAGTTGAGTGGTAGAAAATTAAGGTCCTATAGGATTAAAATCAGGGTAGGTAAACTTAAGGATTTTTTAAATTTTAACAACAAGGTGAAGTTCATTGTTTGGACACATGGTTAGAGATAACCATGCACCAACTATGCATTCCTACCCTTACACACTTGAACAAGACACACGGTTCTTAGGAATCATCACATGGTTGGAAAGTGTATGTATCAACCAGGAAAAACTTCATAATCACCATGAAAACTGCCCTCACACATTTGTTACATGGTTACTCTTAACCATGTAGGATAACTATGAAATACATATAAAAACTCAAAAAACATTAAATTTTGAGCCCAAAAAATTATAAAACCTAAATTATCCTAAATTAATATAAAATAACTCAAAATAACTAATTACAGTTACATGTGGGTGTTACATGATTTAGTGGGGATTGGATGAATTGGTTGTCCTAATATCATGGAAGAATTATAGAAGGGACGAGTTGAACCAGGAGTGATTTTTTTGGTACATAGTGGTTTGTAACCCATAGGAATTTGTGGTGAATCCTTGAAAATGATTCTCAAGTGGTATATTCCTAGGATTAGTGTGAGAATTAATTTTATATATAAGTTTTTTTTCCTTAGAAAAGGATGAAATTCTAGAAAATAAAGCATAGTCAGGTGGATCAGTAACATGAAACTATAAATTAGAACCAATAACACTAACAACTTATAAAAGTATGGGTATAGGGTGGTGAGTTATAAACATATGAATTATTCATTAGAAGTAGAATTTAATTCAGTGTGTTCATTGGGTTTTTGGAAGTGTCCATGATCAAGTAAATGGGTGTCTATCAAAAACAAATTGTAGTGGAACCAACTCAACCATATTATTATTATGGAACTCATCACAAATGGATGGGTGGGGTCAATTAAATTATACATGATTTTTTATATTAATATTCTATTATCTTATTTTTTGGATTGGATATGAAGTCTCATTCTATTTTTAATCTCTTGTTTCTCTTCTATTGAAGTTGATTATTTCTCATGGAGTAGAAATTTTTATAGACCACATAATCCCCTATGTTTTGTGCTAAGTTATCCTTCCATTTTTATTTATTAAATTTTTATTTTTTGGAATGAGTGTTTGGTCGAGTGTGTGAATGGTGTGAGGCTTCTCATTTTTCAATACACTATTTTTTGTTTTTTTTTCATTTCAGACAGTATGAATCTCTTATTTCAACCATTATAGGTTCTATAGATCATTTCATTCCAAATAACTTATTATTTAAAAGCATAATCATCCCTTATTTATATACATATTTTGAACACCCATAATATCATGGAGGTATATGTGTTGATTGAAATTAATTTCGATAGTGTTCTTAAGAGTATAAGTTATTTTTTAGGAGTTTGAGTCCTTTTTCTTTCTTTTATTTTATGGTATACTAAGTTTTTTATTCTGTAGTTGTTTTATACTTACATGAAGAGATATTCTATAAATTCCTATATCATATGGTATGAGATGAATATATTATAAATCATGGTATTTGAAATCATGTTGGTTCCTAAACCAGACATAGTATATAAGATAGGTTATATCATAATATAATATTATAGATGTCATGATATGAGGAATCGTATTGTATGATTCCTTGAAATGTTATATTTAACAATAGAAATTTAACATTAGGTAGTTAATGTTTAAATCTCTTTAAGATTATATATCATTTATTATAGTCATTTAACAAGATGGAATAAATGGAAAAACATTCAGTAGCAGGAGATTATAATTGTTATAACTAATTCCATTTACTAGTAATTTTTTAACATATGATTAAATTCCATGAAAGGATCAGGAGTTCCCTAAGGTATTTATAAACATTAAAAAGTCCATGGAGTTGATCTATGAATTATATAGATTCTCCTTGCTCTAAAATCTCTATTTTTATCCCTTTTAATACAAGAGGCACTAATATGTCGTGGGAGCAAAGAATAATCCCCTCTAAGCATTGAGAAATTCATGTTTATCTATGGATACACCACTGAGGAGGGAGTCCTTCGGCCACCTCTAAGAGATCTTCACCAAACCACTATAATGAAGGTAGTATATGATTCACATCGGTGAAAGGTACATGAGTTTTTCATTTTATGTTATACATGGTTTTGGTTATCAAACAAGATAGATCTTTGTTCTTGAATTTCTATTTGTTTTTGTTATGTAGATTAAGTATTAAATGATCCTTAGAAACCTAATAGTGGAATAAAATTCAGCCATGATCATTGATTCATGAAATCAATTGTGATAATGAAGAAATTTGATATTGTTTTGGATGTAATATTTTCTATTATAAAAAATGATAGAACATTTATATTACGGTTCACATTATGATATATGATATCGTAAGTAGTGATATTAGATTTGCATTGCAATGGGGAATATGATCTAGGATATTTTAAGCTGACAATATGGTCATGCCATATGATATAGGATATCATAGGCAGTGATATAGTGTTGTGTATTCTTCAATTTCTTCATGTCACAACGTATGACATATGAAACCCTTTGTACCCTTCTCAAACCCTAGCTACCTCCCTGATTTCCCGAAGATTTCTCTTGGCCCGAAGGTTCCTGACCTGCATCAGGGAGAGCCGCAATTACCGATTTCATCGTCGGAATTTCATGAAGCTTCAAGTCACCTGGACCTCACACTGGTGGCTCGGTTCAATCAGCGAAGGCCCTCTGTTGACGATTTTGATCGTTTCATTTTTGGTAAGTGGGATTTGCAGGACAGAGCTGTTGTTGGTCTTCTCGATAATCGTCATCTCATGATTCGGTTCTCCTCGGAAGTTGATCTGATCCGAGCATGGTCCAGTGCCCCGCGTAGGTGCAACGGCTGTCGATTCTTCCTTCTTCGCTGGTCTTTCGAGTTATGCATGAATCGTGATCCATCGACTGTTGCGACTTGGGTTAGTCTCCCTCAGCTCCCACTTCCCTTCCAAAATCCTGCGATTTTGTGCATGATTGGTAATATGGTAGGAAGATACTTATGTTCCGATGTTCGGACGTCCACTATCAGTCATCCTGTCAATCCACGCATATGCGTGGAGGTTGATGTTGCAAGGCCACCAGTTAACTGGATATGGCTTGCGGTAGGAGAAGAATTTAGATGGAGACAGTCTGTGGTTTTTGAGTCTTGGGTTGAATACTGCAATTCTTGCTGCCGTTTGGGGCATGCGTCCTTGCGGTGTCATGGTGAGGCTATAATGCGAGGAAGTGTCAAGCCGAGGGAAAGAGTTGGAAAGTCTCAAGGGCCGAGGTTGCTTCCTGCTGAGGGTGTGCCTTCTGGAGCTGCTGGTGGTATGGAGGACCGGAATGCTGCGCCTTTGAAGAAGGCAGAGGCATATGCAAATCCTGCTGTGTCTACTGTTTTCAGAAGGATGCGCCAAGATCTGATGTTGGACAAGGTGGCTTTGCCAGCTAATGCAGGGAACTCTAATAATAGGGAGAAATTGGTTTGCTCAGCGACTGAAGATGCAGCCCTGCAGGACTTGCAGTGTGATCTGGGTGCAAAGGTATCTGATGGGATGAATGTGAACTTGTGCAAGGGAGCTGGTAAGGTGGATGGAAGTGGGTCGGATGCTGCTGTCTGTCGGAGTGGTTCCTTGGGGGTGGTAGATGATGCGAATGGGGAGCAAGGGATAACTGTGAAGGATGGGGGTGTGAACAACACAAATGGTGCTGGTGGCTGTCTCCAATACATGGTGCAACAGAATTCGGAGAACGGCTGTCCAGTGGTTGAAAGGCAGATTGGGCCTTCGATGCAGAAGGGTGGCAGTGAAGCTGAAGACCTGCAACAGGGGGCTTTGATCTGTTATGAGCCGGCGGAACAGCCGAGGTGTCTCGCTCAGAAGGGTTGTGGCGAAAAGGATATTTTTCAGAATGTGGTCATCAATGGGAAGTGGGGGGATTGTTGTGAGAGTGGAGAGGAGCATGGTGGCATGATCAAGCCCTCTTTCAATGAGGTGGTTCAAGGTAGGAGGATGAAGATAAGGGAGCCTCAGGAAGCTGTGACCGCCCCTCCGCGTCGCAGGCCAAGAAAGGATTACTCATACCTGCCAAAGCCGGTGAACACTAGGTCTTCCGGTGGCAATACTGAGCTTTTAGCCTTGGAACGGATGAATCTGCGGAGGAAATACGCTAAGATCCTGAAGCATCATGACAGCTCTGAATGGGAGACGGCGACTGTGGATGAAGTTGGATATCAAGGGGGTGAGGATGGGGATGTTTTTGATGTCATGTAATCTTCTCTTTTTTTGTGCTGCTTGCTACTGTCTTTTTCTTTTATTTTAATAAACTGTTAAGGGATTATCCCTTGGCTGAGCCTACCTTGGTGTTTTAATATATTTATTTTATTTATAAAAATATTTTTAAATTAATTAATTATAAATTATTTATAATTAATTATTTAGTGTTTTTTAAACACTTAAATAATTATCCATAAAATTAATTATAAATATTAAATTGATATTTAAATTATATGGAATAACTTATAATTTGGAAAAAAAATACTTATATATACATTATTAATGTAATTTATAAAGTTTTTATAAATTATAAAATAATGAAAAAGCATAAAGAAGTTTATATTTAAATTTATGAATTGTTTATAATTATTTAATATTGAATTTTTTAAATTAAAATTAATTATTTGAGAAAAAAATTTAAGCAATATCAAAAGGATTTTTTATAATTAATATGATCATGTTTTAAATAATATTAAATATTTAATATTTAGATTATATAAATTATTTACATAATATATTTGGAATATAAATTATTTAAATTTCATTTAATATCATATATTTAAGTAAAATGAAATATAAAGGGTAATATGAAAGAGTTCTTATTAGAAAAAAAATATTAAGTTTTTATATTTATTTGATTATAGAATATTCATAATACTTGGATAAATTATAAATTATTTATAATTAGTTTTATTTATGAATTTTTCATAAAATAATATATCACATGTTGAAATATATAAATTGTTTATTTTTTTTATTTTATTCCCATATCTATTCATAAATATAATTCTTAAATTTTGAATGGATGTATGTTATAGTTTAAATAGCTAAACTATTTCAACAAATTTCCATACATGCATCTAAGAAGTTACGTGATATGTATGATGATTGATTTAGTTTTATTTTACCTTAACATTGGCTTTTAATAGGTTATGGGTTTGAATTTAAAGTTTAGTTATAGTTCATACATATTAGGTGTTAGAATTATGATGTAATTAAGTTCTCTATTGAGTGAGTTATCCTTGGGTAGAGGGCCTTTAGATCTGACTATTCACTGACCTGGAGGCTTTTTCCTTGTCTAGAAAAGTGGGGGTTGGCTATCTATCACTCCAAGCTTACTTTTTTTGATATATTTTATTTCATATGATTCAAAGCCTTTACATTAAATGGTTTAAAGTACCTTATTCATGTGATGCATTTGGTTATGTATGAATATAGTTGGAATTTTAATTCATCTTAGTAGAATAAGATATGAGTTGTGTAAAGAGTTGCACATTAATATGGTTTGAACATATTTATTTGGTTGAAGGAATATGATTTAAAATTAAATCATTATAAGAATTCATACATGTTAGGGAAATAATATGAGATAATATGGTGAGATTAAATCCCCTTTTAAAATATTAAGTATTTTATTCCTCTAAAAGACAAATATTAATGCCTTGATCATTTAACTAGGAAAGTTATACCAAAACAATGTGCACATGGATTATTTTGTGTAAATAATGGTGGAAATGGATAACCATGAGAGTTAGGTAATCAAATACCACTATTATATTATGTTCACACTTATTCATGTAACCCTAAGATTTATGGTACCATAGTAATTGTGTTTATTTTATCCATATGATGGGTTAGACAAAGAGTTGTCTCCTAAACCATCCAAGAATCATATATTATATAATCAACATGATTGTCAGCATAAATAAAAATGTGGTGAGATAAATGATAAATTTTACTCACTGCTTGGTGAAATATGGATCTTGGAACACTAATGTATATTATAAGATCTCATATTTTCTAGGTACATCCCTCTTGAGTTTTTTTTAACCTATTTTAGTTGGGTTTTATTTTCTTCTTAAAAAATTGGTGGTTGAGCCTTTTCTTTTAAAATGGAAATATTTTTCTGGAAAAAATGACCTAAACTTTGGGTATGTGTGCTTATTTATATTAATAGATTCATTTAATAAATGTTTCAAAGGTATTATGAGGGTTATTCATATGTCTATAAATCATCGGAGATGATTCATTATTTTTCTGTAATATCTGGGTTGTGATCAATCTATTGTACACATTCACATCGTGAAAATGTTACATTACATGAACCTATTTCTAAGAATATGTCATGAACTAGTTCATAGCATGAAATTTTTACACACTGTGAAACTAGTTCACATCATAAAATGGTTGATCTGTGTTAATTTAACCCGAGGTTACATGTTTTCGGCGTATCTTATAAAATTAGAAATTCACTTCATGAATGGGGTTCACGTTATGAATATCTCAGGAACAACAGTTTTAAAAAAACATTGTGCATATAATTTTATTTTCATTCATTATGTAGCCTACTCTCTCAAACCCTAGGGTGACTCGAGGAGATCTTAGATTGATTTCTACCCTTCCAAAAATCTTGGCCTAACAATTAATCTCTGGTGAGTTATTTCACTCCGGTTTTCCCCATCTTTCATCTGTTATTATCCATTATAGTGGTGTGATCTCTTGACCACCATTTAATATGGTTTTGATCTTGATATTTGGGTGATCTAGGTTTTATTTATGATCTCCTTCTCCTTCCTTCTTCATTGGTGTTCCCTATTGATAGTGTTTCTTTGATCGATGTATAAAGGTATGTGGTCTAGAACAAATCCCTATGACCAGTATCTATTTATTTAAGTGTGTTAAATATTATGATATTTTACCAACATAACATACACTTTAACTAACATAATAATGGCTAATGATAATAATGTGTTTGGTCTAATCCTTTGATCAATTTGGATCCATTAGTGTTGAGACCTAGATTAAGACCACACATAGGGTAAACCTACCCTTGAATGATAATGAACTAGATATTGGATTAAAATATGATCTAGCATGACATGAGACCTTAGGTGATTTCTTGTGGTAGGATCACTTAAAAATGGATTACATGTTTACTGAAATGGCTGGTGACACTTTTATATGTTATGGTTATGTACACTGTAATTTTAATTGGTTAAGACATAACATGATGAATGAAAAGGAAATGAAATATAAAAGATAATTGGATGAATTGAACTTTTTGGGTTATGATTTATATTGTTTCATTATTTCCATTATGTATTTTTTATAGGTTAATATGTAATTCTTATAGCGTACTTGTTCGGGTTATGTGGTAATGCTTATAAGGATTGTCTAGGTTCTGTTGTAATGCTTATAGGGCTTGACCAGATTATGCTGTAATTCTTATAGGTATTGGCCCGGTTATGCTATAATTCTTATAAAACTTGGATATTTATACTTAAATGCTTATATAGAGGGTTTGTCCCAGTTATGCTATAATTATTATAGGTCTTGTCTCTGTTATACTGAAATGATTATATAGAGGGATTGTCCGGGTTATGAAAAAATTATTATAAAATGGTATTTTTCCCAGTTATGTGATTTATCCATGGTATTTTGGTTTTGTTTGGAATGGTAATGATACATGATCATATATATTTCATCATGGTATTGAAGAATTTTAATTGTTGTACAGTATTAATTGATTAATTAATACTCTTGTTTATCACTTTATTGCATTCACTTACTATGAGACTAGTTTTCTTTAGACACGATGGTGTCAACCTATTGAGTTATACTAAAACCCTATTTGAGTAGCTATTTGTTACCTAAGAATATTACATGGATGTAGGTTTGGACAAGGGAAAAAGACCTGGTTGTTTATTGTTCCTTGTTGGATGGGTTGACGATTAGAGATAGGATCGGCATGTGGTTCAAGACCAGTGTCTTTTGAGTTTATCTTTATTAGATTAGTCTTTTATCTATATTAATTTTAACATGAATTTTCATTATATTCAATCCTATCATTACATTACTCTTGTATTATAATTGGTTATATTTGTTTCTTTCACTATTTGGTTTATTTATTGTGTTGTATTGTTTCCTCTATTTTCATCACTCTGATATTCATTTATTCACACTATGTTGAAACTTTTTACCATGGGGTATAGTCTCTCCACTATGTTCACTACACCCCAGGTACTATTCAACAGCCATTCGAATATGAGGTGGAATCCTTGAGGTCCAGTAACCAACACATTTTGACCACGTGAGAGAGTGCCAGGCTAGGGGATGTTATAAAGTGGTATCATGGGATATTAAGTTTTTCTTTTCTATTACCTTACAATTTGGGAAATTTAAAAAGGAGACTAAGATGTGTTGGGACATGGTAATTAGCTTTTTTATGGGAGTATCTAACCCATATATGGGGGAAAATATGAGTTCCCAAGGATGGGATTTTTGTTCATGTTGTTCAATTTTTATGGTTAATATTATTTCACCTTGGGTTTTTTACATGTTGTGTGATGTTATTATTTATTGAGATTTATACTCATGCCCTGGTATTGTATGATATGATTATGCATGCCTCATGATATACATGCAAGGATATGTATTGAAAGTCATTATTCAATATATATATATACTTATTGCATGTGATATATTACTTTAATGAATTGTGAAATGAGATCCATGTTATATCTGATAAATGAAATGAAAGAACTATTATGTCATGCTAGTTCACTTGTTAAATAATTTTTATAGACACCACGAGTCAGTGGCTCTATTTTTTTATCACCTATTGATCTTGACATTATTGTTATCCAGATTTCTAAGGAGTGTGTTTGTATTATAGAGATAATGGCTCCTTATCATCATTGAATAGAGTGTTAGGAGAATGGAAATTATCACACTCCTAACACAGTTGGACCAAAGATTCCAATATCTCTTGAAGATTAGATAGATGTTCAACTTCATGAAAGCTTCCTGAGGTTCATACAATTCATGTAAAGGGATATTTTTCACATTTTACCTTCGATGAATAAGCTGATGAGAGAGTTTCAACTATAGAATCTGCCTATGTTCACTAGGGAGGGATTCCCCTAGGTAGTTGAGCTCTAGATTTATTTAGTTCGGACATTCTTCAATCATCTTGATACACCCACATATATGAAGGTGAATATTACTATATACATTATTTTTGGACCTTCCAATCATTGGTGGTACATTCTAGAGAGATATGGGAAATAAGAGTATTTATCCTGGAAAAACTTATAGGAAAATTTGTTGATCCACTTCTATCATAAAACATTGAGGGATGAGAAGGATCGCAAGTTCATGCACTTGATTTACGAGGGCTTTCTAGTGATGGACTATATTGGACATTTCACTAACTTATAGTTCTTTTCTCTATATTTAATAGCTAATGTGATATCTAGGGTGAGGTGTTTCTATTATGGGATTCTCTATGATATTAGTCCATAGGTGAATTTTTTTCACTTGAGTATCATTTAGAACAAGATGAATCATGATCTCATCATGAAAGAGAATCTAATTAAGGCCCCAAGTAGTGGTTGAGATATTTCAGTAAGGAGAACTAGTATCACTTCTTCTAGTGTAAAGAAGCGCCACTGTGACAGTTATAGGCAAGGATACAGTAGGAAGATTAGTCAAGGAATTGGGTATCCATCTTAGGATCGTGTTTCAATGAAGTCCTATCAATGTGGAATTTTTTCTCACAAGTGGACTCAGTGTCCACACCCTTATTTAGAGTTTCATTTCTAAAATAGGTTGGGCCACCAGTGGAAATTTTTCAGGGGAATACAATAGTATATTAGTGGCATGGGATCATGAAAGGTACCAGATTCTGCGAAGGATTTAGATACCCCTTAGTATACTAGTAGTGGGAGTTCCACTATGTGTTCTATTTTAAGAAGGTTACATGGTACCCCAGTGTTGGAGAGGAAGTACCATCTTAAGGCAGTAGAACAAGAGAGTAAGATTGGAGACTAGGGAAGAAGTGGAAGTCAACTACACACTATGTAGTCTACTCTACCAAGTTTGGATGTATGAACATCTACCATCAAAGTTACAATTCTAGTATCATCTACCTTAGATTGATTTTTGTTTGATATGGGAGCATGAATTCCATTATATATGCTCTTTCTTCAAACATTTTATGATTGTTTTTGAAAATATTGGATGGTTTCTTGACTATCAACACACTATTGGGAGTGTGTTTAGAGAATATAAAATGTTGCAAGGAATGTTTTATAAAAATTGACGCTTACCATTTCTTTTGGGAATTGTTTGTGATATAAATGATAGGTTTTAATTTGATTCTATTTATGGATTTTTTTAGTTTTGTACCAGTCTTGTATCGATTATTACTGGAGGAGAGTTACCTTTCTATCTCTAGAAGGAGGAAACTATTTTCACCAGTGAGAGTGGGATATTCAAGCTGATTGTGTAGGATCAATTTAGTGCATATTGTATTGCCTCATGAATCAGATAATAGGTCATTCTTATATGATTGTGGAATATAGTAGGATACTTTTCCTCTAGTGGTAGACTATTTTTAGGATGTTTTTTTCTAAAGAGTTATAAGTCTTCCCACCCGAACGAGAGATCGATTTCATGATCAAGTTGGTGTTGGGAGAAGATCTAATTTCTATTTTTCCTCACAGTATGTCACCATCAGAGCTTTGGGATTTGATATTTTAGTTGGAAGATTTTGAAGCTAAGGGTTTCATATGGAATAGTATTTCACAATTGGGTTCTCCTATGATTTTCTATGAGAATCCTGATGAGACTTTAAACTTGTGTGTGGACTATCATAGATTGAACTAGATGAAAGACAAGAATTGGTATCTCCTTCCACACATCGATAATCTCTTCTACCAGCTAAGAGTTTCATTGATTTTCTCTAATAGTGAATTAAAAATAGGGTATCATCAATTGAGAGTGATACCATCATACATACCATGGAATACTTTTAGGAGAAGGTATGTCTTGTATGATTTCATGGTGATTTCATTCGGTTTGATGAACACACTGGTTATATTCATGGAATTGATGAATCAGATATTTCATCCTTTTTATGGATCATTTTTGTGGTGGTGTTCTTTGATAAAATCTTAGTGTACTTCCGGTTAGTATATGATCATTTCCAATATATTGACATTGTCTTGAGTACATTGAGAGGGCATTAGATTTATGCCAAACTATCTAAATTTAGTTTCAAGACTGATAAAGTTAAATTCTTAGGCCATGTTATCTCAGAGGCTGGAGTGTCAGTGGACCCAAAGAAGATTATCGCCATGGTATATTGTGAGTGGCATAGGAATTCCTTTCAGATTTATAGTTTTATGGGTTTAGTGGGTTATTATCAGTGCTTTATCTAGGACTTATCCACTATGGTAACATTTATGTCTATGTAGACCAATAAAGGGGTGAAGTTTGTTTGGTTAGATTCGTGTGAGATTGATTTTTAAGAGATGAAGGGAATGCTGACCTCAGTATTGATTCTCACCTTACCTTTTCTAGGTATGGTATATATTGTGTACTTTGACGCATCCAAAGTTGTACTTGGAGTTGTTATGATGCAGGAGGACTGAGTGGTTTCATATGTCTCCAGAAAACTAAGACCACTTGAGAAGAATTATCCCACTCATAATCTAGAGTTATTTGTGGTGGTACATTCCTTGAGATGATAGAGACATTATATTTTTTGTGAGAGTTTTGTGGTGTTCATGAATCATAAGATTCTCAAGTACATATTTTCTTATCATGAACTAAAACTTAGGTAGAGAAGATGGATCAAGTATCTTCAATATTTCAATTTTAGTATGGCTTATACAATGGGTAAGGGAAACATCATTGTAATTTACATGATCCAAAAGGTGCAGGAAGAGGTAGTTTGGGATTATTCTGATCAATGGAAGATTATGTAACTCTTTGCAGACATGCATATAGATGGTCAAGAGTCCTAAGGATTAGTATCTCTAACTTCAAGATTTTTTATACCCATGATTTTGGATTAGATAAAATATGAGAAGTTATTTAATTTGGAGGGCCTATCTGTAATGGATAGCAGATATGGTGGAGAGCCACCACCAGGATGGTATCTTGGTAGTGTAAATTATATTCTTTTCCATAGAAGATTATGGGTTCCTATGAGCTTATGCAAGGAGTTGATGAGTGAGTTTCATGATTCTAGATGGGTGGTACACCCAGGTCTGAGAATGATGTATCATGATCCCCATAAGCAGTACTAGTGTCCAAGAATGAAGAAGTAGGTATTAAGGTTCTTGGAAAGATGTTTCACTTGTCAGTAGTTGAAGGAAAAGGATCAAAGTCTTTTTGTATTGTTACATACACTACCTATTACAAAATGAAAATGGGATGATGTCACTATGAATTTTGTGATAGGATTACCCATGACATGTCACAAAAATGATGAATTATGGGTGATTGTAGGTCAACTGATGAAGGTATCCCACTTCATTCCCCTTAGAGAGACCATCACTATTGATGATATGGGTAGTCTCTATGTGCGGAGGATAGTTAGGTTGTATGGTGTTCTGAGGAGTATCATTTCTCATATAAATCCTTGTTTCATGTCTCAATTCTAGAAGGGTCTTAATAAGGCTTAGGGATCATAGGTTCTTATGATTATAGCCTATCATACTCAGATAGACAACCAAAAAAACATATTATTCAGATTTTGGAGGATATGTTGTGAGATAGTGTGCTGTATTTTAGTGGTTCATGGGAATAGTATATGGAAATTTTAGATTTTACATATAATAATAGCTTCACAGTATTGATCTAGATGGAACATTTTGAGGATTTTACTAATAAGTTGTGTCATTTTCCTCTTTTTTGGTTGGAGGTAGGTGAGTTAGTGTCCATTGGAACTAGTCTCATGAAAGAGACATATAAGTAGGTTTAGCTAATTAGGAAGAGGTTTGTGACCACGCAAAGTAGGTATAAATATTATGATGACCAGTGAAGATAACCTCTAGAGTTTGAGGCAGGTCATCCTATTTTCCTTTAGGTGTCACCTAGGTTGGGGAAATTTTATATCATGAAATAGGGAAATCAAGTGACCAGTTTTTTTGAGCCATTTGAGAAAGTGGAAAGGTTTAGTCCAGTAGTGTACTGATTAGAATCCTTCATAATGATACAGTTCCATGAATGTCATGTTTCATGTGTTACATCTTCAAAGATATCATCTTGGCCCTTATCATGTAGTATATGTTTATGTTGTCAATCTTGGTGTAGATTATTTCATTGACGAGCATCTAATATTAATTGTAGACCGTAGTGAGAATTATCTTCAAGGAAAGACCATACCTCTAGATTTACTGCAATGGAAGCATGGTAATCTTCAAGAGGATACTTGGGTGAGGGAATTTTATATGTGATCATAGTGTCCATACTTATTCATCAATACCCCTTAGTGTTTCTTGAATAAGCTTAGCGAAAAGATTTTATATGGTGAGGAGGTTATAAGATATTGTATTTTCAAAGTACATCACTCTTGATTTTTGTTTGAAACTCTTTTGATGGGTTTTTTTCTTCTTAAAACCTTGGTGTTCAAACCTTTTATTTGCAAATGGATATATTTTTGGGGGGGGAAATGACCTAAAGTTTGGGGATGTATTTTTTTTAATTAATAGAGTTAAGGTATAAATGTTTCAAAGAAATTATGAGTTTTATCTATGGGTTTGTAAATATTTAGAGGTGATTCAAGTTTTTTTTTCAAAATCCGGACTGTGATCAGTCTGCTAGACACTTTCACATTATGAGAATTTTACACGACATGAACTTGTTTCCAAACATAATCCATGAACTGGTTTAGAGAATGAAATATTTACAAACTGTGAAACTATTTCATGTCATGAAATGGTTGATTTGGGTTATTTTAACCTGATATAGTTTATTTTTATCCATATCTTATAAAATAATAAATTCAAGTCAAGAATGGGGTTCATGTCGTGAATATCATGGGACCGGTGGTTTTAAAAAACTTTTTGCATATGAATTTATTTTCATCTAACATGAATCCTCCTATATCAAACCCCAGTGAGACTCTAAGAGATATTGGAGAGATTCATCTCCTTCCAGACATCTTGGTATACCATTTAATCTCAAGTGATTTTTTTATCTTTGGTTTCCCCCTTCTTTCTTCTTTTATTCTCAATTTTAGCGGTGTGATCGCTTTACCATCATTGAATATGGTTTTAATCTTGACGTTTGTATGATCCAAGTTTTCCTTGTGATCTATTTTTTCATCATTATTTATTGGTTTTACCTTTTGATAGTGTTTCCTTGATCACCAGATAAAGGTTAGTTTTTTAGAATAAATACATATGGTCAGTTTTTATTTGTTTAATTGTGTGTGATATTATGTGATTTCACTAACATGATGTTTATGTTAACTAACATATTAATGAGTAAACATAGTCATGTTTTTGGTCTAATACTTGGATCCATTTTGATCCATTAGGGTTGACACCTATCTTGTGGAAAACCATAGGGTGATCCTACCCTTGAATGATAATGAACTAGCTATTGGATTAAAATATGAACTAGCATGACATGAGACCTTAGGTGAATTCTTATGATGGGATTACATGGAAAATTTCTTAGTTGTTTATTGAAATGACTGGTGATATTTTGATATGATATGGTTTTGTACACTATCATGTAAATGGGTTAAGACATAACTTTATTAATGAAAGGGGATTGAAAGATAAAAATTAATTATCGAACATGACCTTTGTGGATTATGATGTTTGTTATGTTATTATTTCCATTAAGACTTGTGTTGTTGGTTATGTTAAAATTCTTATATAGGGTTTTTCTAGTTATACTTTAATTCTTAAAGGTCTTGGCCTAGTTATGATGTAATGTTTATAGGGCTTGGCCTTGTTATGCTGTAATGATGATAGGGATTGGTCTGATTATGTTGTAATGATTATAGGGCTTGGCCCAATTATGTTAAAATGATTATATAGAGGGGTTGTCTTGGTTATGTTTTAATGATTATAAGGCTTGGTGTAGTTATTTTGAAATGATAATATAGATTTCTTAACCCGTTTATGATGAAATTATTATACATATGGATTTTCCTCAGTTATGTGATTATTACATAGACTTATTGTTATAGTTGGCATGGCAATGCTATATGCTCAGAGATATTTTGGCATGGTGTTGAAGTAGGTTGATTATTATACTATATTAATTGATTTATTAATAATTATATTTATAATTTTCTTATTATAATTTTCTTATTTATACATGGTGGTTTCAACCTACTGAGTTATACGCACACCCTATTCGGGCCGCCATTTGGTGCCCAAGAGGATTACTTAGATGTAGGTTTGGACAAGGTAAAAGGACATTGTTTTTTATTGTTTATTTCTAGTTTGGTTAGAAATTTTAGATGGGAATGATGTGGGGTTTAGTACCAGGGTATTTTTGAGTTTATCTATGTCAACTTGGTATTTTATCTATGTGACTTTTATCATGACATTTAGTTACATTATGACCTATCAGTACATTATTCTCTTATTATCATTGGTTTGATTAGCTTCCTTCACTATCAAGTTTATATATTGTGTTGTATTGTTTTTTCTATTTTCATTACTTTGATACTTCTTTATTTCCACTATATTGCAACTCTGTACCATGGGGAATATTCTCCCCACTAGGTTTTATACACCTTCAATACTAATTGATAGCCTCTTGCATAAGGGGAGGCCTGCTTGTGGTCTATTAAATTATCTGGTTTGGCCACATGAGAGAGTGTCAAGTCATGGAAATTTATATATATAATGTTTTAAAGGGGGGGTAAATTTAGTGAGAGAACATTTAATAAAATTACTTATTAAATGAGTGTAAAACATAATACCAGTTTGATAAAGACATATGTTATAAATAAATTACATCATCATCATTGTAATTAACATTGATATCATTCTTGAGAAGGAGAATCTTAATGTAACTATCATCTTATACAAGTACAGAAATTTAATAATAATTCTTAAGTAAGATGGGAAATTCCATTTGTTAAAGAAACCCTTATTATCCCCTGGTCCAAAGGTCTTTAATTTTTTATTATTATTAGGATAACCACTCTTGTTAACTGGGTTGAGAGGGGATACTTACATAACCTGAAGGCCTAGAGGTATAAAAGCCTAGAAAAATACATGACTTGAAGGCCAAACAGCATAGATAGATTTACATGAGGCTAAGTAATTAGATGTAAAATAACCAAAATAACTTTAAACTATACACATATACTCAATGTTATTAAGTATTCTAATAACTTGGTGAGACTAAAGATATCCTATAAGGATTTTTCTAGTTGTGGAATTAATTATGGAGTCATAATTGGAAATTTTTCAATAATGTGAATTTATTCAATAAAATTTTACCCTATTTTCTCAAATTATTGAGAATAGATAAACTATAGAATGATATGTCTAGGTTTTGGTGTTTTATTTCCAGTAAAAGTGGGTGAAAGTTCAAACTAGAAAATAAATTTAATTAGGAAGTCTAATAATGTTTCTTCATAATGCTAGTCAAGGACATTGAAACCTAAAGGAAAAATTAGGAAGAGGAGACTATGTTTCCATATAATGGAATTTTCCTAGATACCTAGAAGAATTTAAGGAAATCTATGTAATTTCCATATCTAGTATCGGTGTTATAGAAATGAATTCTTCATTTTTGAAAGGTATATGAAGCTAAATATATATTTTAAAAATTCTATAAAAAATACAATGATTCAAAATCAATGAAATGATTTAGAAATCTGGTAGTTTTCATTAAAATGATAAATGAAAGGGTTGTTAAATCATGGAATATATATATATATATATCAAGATTATATGAATCTATGTAAAGGATGTATGTTGTTATCTCATTTATCTCATATGATAAGAATATTATTTTATTAAAAAAGAGTTTTTATAAACAATGTGAGATGATTTAATACACAAGGTTTATGATTCATCAAATTATATAACATGCATGAAAAGGTGAAAGGGATAAAAAATTATCCATGATAGAAGTGTTTATATATATGTTTGTTAAAGTATGAGTGATTTGATCCCACCATCTTTGGAATATTTTAAAGAATAAAAAATATTTTCATAATAATATTCCAAAACACATAGAATACCATATAATATATGGTTTCCAACCATTTCTTTATTATGTATTCCCACTAAAAGAAAATAATTTTTATTTCCTAACACAAAATAGTTTGTTTATTAAATCATAATATTATTAATAAGATATAATTTATAAGTGGATGGTAAAAGTATGTTTTGACTTTGAGAAGTTCAAAGTTAACAAATAAAATATTATTTTAATAAAAACATAAAGATAATGTTACTTAATATACTAATATATTTAGGGTATTCTCTAAAATATTAAAATAAATATTTAATTAGTTACTACAATATTTAAAGGGAAGAGTTTTAATGAAAAATACCAATAATGATGATGATTATGAACATAAAATGAGTTTTATGTAAAAAATATAAGTTATTAAGATCGTAACATTAGATGTTTTGAAGTAAAGGAGTTTGAATACTTGTTCAATGAGTTGAACATTAGGAATTGGATTCCTAAACTATCATCATTGTTCAAAATATCTTATTTCATATATGTTACTCACTAACAGAGTTTTTTGGTAGGGTTTTATCATATGGTCACACGGAGATGTGTTAGGAATTACTTGAAGATGTAATGAGTTTAACAAAACTCTAAAAGTGTAGAAAACATAATGATGATTTGGTTTTATTTCATATGATTATATGAAATCTTATGTATGGTTCTATTAAGTGTTCATAAAAGGTTTAAGAATATAAAAATTATCATGTTAATACAAAATGGAAGTCTCCGCTTTTCATGTTGGTTTCATATATTATGTGGATTAACCTCTCAAAGTATGAATTTAAGTTATCCCTAATTGATGTTCACCATAAAGTATTATAGGTTGAGTTAAAATGTTAAGGTTATCCTGGGTAGGATTTTTTATAGAGATATAAAATATTCTCATAAGTATAAAAGGAGTTTTATGTGCCAAATTATCCCCTCCCACCCAAGTATACCACATGGAGTTTCATACATTATGTATTTGATATACTAGGAGTGCATGTTTCATATTTGTATTTCCCCAATACATTAGGTTAGAAAGATACCAGACATGAAAACCTTCATACATTTCTACCCTTATTGTGAAATCCTTAAGGCTTAACTAATAAAAGGGTGTTAGGGTATATTGTTGATCATTTTGTTAGTTGTATCTTAATCAATATGAGATTTATCCTCTTTTTTGGAAAGTATGAAATTTGGGCACTCAATTGAGATGGACTGGGGAAGTGTACAATCATACCTAGATAATACATGTGATGTGAATATCTATTGGATAGGGGTAATGTGATACATTAATCCATAAGGGTGAATTAAATGTGTTGTATTCATTGAATTGTTCATCTTATACTCATAGAATAAAGATTTTATGAGTAGATATATGGGATTGAAATACTCCATGTTCTGTGGTTACTCAATGTCTCAGAAAAAGTTATCATAACATAATGCATGCCTTCCTATGATTCATATGACAACCCATATCTTTTATAAACTTTATTTAATGACTTATTCCATAAATATACACATAATACAATCCAAAAATATATATAGCCTTGGTGTCTTTGGGTAATTACATACATATCAAAATAACTTGAAATTCCATAATTTAAAAACTTCATAACATGCTTATGTATTCCATTGATCTTCTAATATTGTATAAGATAACCTGGGGATGCATATGAGAAAAGAGTGATCTATAAATCTCAGTAAGGAAATAATCAAATCATAACATGATGAAAGTGATAAATTTAAGTCAATATGAATGTAAAGGTGATTTAAAATGGTGATAATCATAAACAATAACATCAAATCATGATATAAGATAATAACATAAAGCAAACATAATAATGTGGCAACAACATAAAACATGACATCATAAGCATAATTCAAGGATAACCATAGAAACATAATAACATAGTGTTCTTAGGATAAACTAATATGAACTATAAATAGTATCTCATGAGATAAAAATATTACCCAATGCATTGGAGGGATATATAATGTTGGGTCCAACCGTCCTATTTATATCATGTGCATGAATTTGTGTGCCACATTGATCATACAACATAAGAATGTTTGTTATCACTTTTAATCCCTTGATTAAGGAGTTTAGGTTACATAAATGGAATTACCAAATAAATGAAGGATAGTTACATGTAGTTGAATACCCTTGAGTGGAAATAGAGATGGGTATTCACAACACAAAAGTTTGGTATGGAAAATCATAGGATAATTTTGATAGCATAATAGGTGTAAATGAAGGTTAATAAAATAGATTAATGAGAGTGAAAGGTGGTCTCTCATTATATGGTCATAATAAGTACAATAATAGTATTTTTTAAAATAATATCCAACATGAACAATTGTAAATAAAAAGGTATAATACAAAGAAATTATTTGAATAAATAGGAGGAGGAATAGAATTTATTACCTTGAGGGGCTTCTTCTAAAAGCAAGAGAGGAGGTTGGTGGGTATTTATATCAAATAATAGGGTAATTATTTATTAATTTCTTAACTTATATTGTGGACTCTAAGTGATAAAATAATAAAAACCACCAACCTTACCATGGTTTTTCCCATGGTTTCTTCAAAAGGGGAGTGATTTCTAATATTAATTAGGCTAATAATAGAATTCATTGAAATAATACCATTGGTTATGTGGAAGTGATTCATGTTCATAAAGAATTGTTTTTAAAACATTAAAATAAAATTTAAAACTTTAGAGGATTCATTATAGCTTTGTAAAATTAATCAATTAAATTCAAAAACATATGATTTTAAAGGGGAAATATATTTCTAGTCATGGATATCCTTTACAATATTTATTACATCACTTTTGGTAAATTATGTTTTCATAATACATAACATATATTTATATTGTATTTAATTTTTCCCCAAAAAAAGACTATATTGGAAACATATAACAAATTTACCATCGGCTTACTTCAATATGTTGATTTCAAAAATAACAGTTATTTTACCAAAAAAATCTTACTGTGAGAATTTAAACTTTTAAATAAAATACTTATATACAATAAAACACTAGTTTTTACAACACCAACAACTTTATAGACCTTATAAAAATTAAATTGGTATTCATTAAATTATATTATCATATATATTTAAATAAATATCATTTAATAATAATATTTCATGAACATAAATTTATCTTAAAAATTCATTAATTTATCAAAAAATTTATTTTAATTGAAACTATATATTTCCTAAAAAATAAAAATTTTATTTATTTATATAAAAATCTTATTTTTATCAAATTTATTATATATTCATTTATAAATTAATAATAAAAAGGGAAAAATATAATCATTATTTTATTAAAATAAAGATATATAAATTCATACTACTGGGGTCTAGATACAAAACCCCTTTATTACACCAGCACACACCCTAAGGGTAAGGTGTGTGATGGTGGTACTTTCTTAGGGTGGTTTAGAAAACATGTTTTGGGTTGTGATATTTATAAACTTAAACTTCACTCATAAATGAGTTTTCTTGTGTTTTAGTTGTTAATATTAGCTTGGGCTCGGTCAAGGGAAAATCCCAAAGATTCAATCTTCCTCAAAAGCTCTAATAAATGGGCTTCATAAGCTATGAACCTGTTAGTCAAGGTTATCACTTCTTCTATTTATTTCAATTATACTTTATCAAAACCCTTAATGTATAATAATATTAATAGTCATTATATAATGTCTATATTATCAATGTTTATGATGATAAATGGTCTTTTATAATTAACAGAAAAATTATGTCAATATTTTAAAATGATCAAAAATAAAAAAAAATTAAATATAGTGTATGTGTTTTCTATAACTAAATTTTCTGATAGGTAATTTATTCATTAAAAAGGGGATTTCATTTATAAAATTTTAGGTTGCTACATTCTTCCTCCCTTCATAAATTTCACCTGAAAATTTCATTTCAGGCACTAAAAATGATCAAGGTACTTCTATTTCATTGACTCTTTTAGTTCCCATGTTGCCTCTTAAAACTTGTGGTTCCACCATAGTACTTTGACTAGTTGATTTTTATTTTTTCATAAAGCATTGTCTTTATGATTTAAGATCTTCATTGACTACTCCTTGTATGGATGATTATTCTCCAATTTCACTACCTTTGGATTTAGTACATGTGATGGGTATGATATGTACTTTTTAAAAATGGATACATGGAACACATCATGTACATGAGATATATTTGGTGGTAATGTAGTAGGTATGTTATAGATCTGATATAATAATAGATCTCAAAGTGGTTGTTGTATCTAAGACTAAGTTTTCCCTTCTTCCAAAACCTCATTATTCCATAGTGATATATAAAGGGATTATTTGTATCTATCCACAAACTATAGGTCTCATCAATGATTGTATGCATAACTTTTCTATTGAATTTTCATAGATTTCATATGTCATTTGTAACATCCTGAGTATTTATAGTGGGTCAAAATCCTATCCCTTTTTGAATTTTTTTGAATTGGTGGGTATACCAATTTCTTTTTTGATCATTAGAACTCAATTATGAGTTTTACATCAACCTTATATTATGTTTTCGGATGTATTTAGAGTCTTGTAGAGTTCCTCAAGTGTTTTTAAGGGTTTTGGGGCATCATAGGCCTAAAGGCCCTATTTTGGAAGTTGTAGGACAGGGCACATGTCTCAGGTAAACCGTGTGTCCTCTTCGAGCTAATCGTGTGCCCTAATTTTGTACTATATGATAATTTTTTATACTATGTGGGGTGAGGTGCATGGACATGAGAAGATATTTGTAGTTTTTTTAGAGGTCTTTTTCAAGGTTTGTGTATGGTTAGGGAAAACCATGTGCAAGCCACATAGGTAGTACCACTTATGTAGTACCTCAACACTGTAGTACACACGGTTCACACATGGTTTAGAAAATCATGTGATCTAACCATGTGGCCATTAAAAAGTGTAAAAATATGATTTTTACCTCCTTTCTATTTAGTTTAGTTTTCCTCCTTTTCTCTTCCTTGGTTGCACATACAGAAATGATGTCCACCTATTTTATTCCTCTCTTTTATTTTTATCCAACTCCTTCGCTTGTGGTCTATTCTATGAGCCATCAATTTCTTTAGGTCCACCTCATTAAGTCTCGCCTCACTCATAATTCTCTTTTCCTTTTCCCTCACCTCACGGACCACTAAATATATGTGAGTGGTTTTCCCTATTTTTAGGTCGTTCATCAAAAATTTTGATTTCTTCCAAACCACTTTGAGTTAGAGGATAATACTATACATGCCTACATTTATGAATCCAATGTAGGTGGTGCATACCATTCTTTATGATTTCACAATCATTTTGGGGTTTGTCTTTCAGTGATCCATTGGGTAGTTGAGAGAGACCCTAAATAAATTGAATACTTGATGTCGAATTGATCGTATGACCTTATGGGATGTCGTTAGGAATGATAAAATCTTATTAACTTGTGTGAGGCTAGGTTAGAGGCCATTGACTACCTAGGTAGTTAGGATAGGTGTATTTCTTTAATTTAATTTAATTTTTATTTAAATTGAAGTGAAGTATTTATATAATTGAAATGATTATGATGTATGGTTATCCATGGGATCGTGATAGTCTCAGCCTGAGGAATTGAGGTGGAATGGACATTAGGTTTGAGGAGATGTGATCATCTAGTTTGGATTAGCCTGGGTTACTTCAGTTATGTGATCACTAGTTGGACATCATTGACATCGGTCTAGGTAGCGAGGTCATCATGTTGATGACATGGCCCATGATATTCGATGGAATGGTCATCAATCTTGAGCGGCATGGTCGTAGGGGCATGAGGTGCTATTTGGATGTGGATTAGGTACTATTTTGGTGATTACCACTCACCAGTGATGGCCAAAGCACTGACTGGAGTCTTGTTCACATAGTTTTACATAGTGATGAGGTGGTTTTGACCACTCATGTGGGTAAAGGCCCTTGGTAGTGTATCTTAGGTATTTGGTAAGGGGTGATTGACATAGAAATCCATAGGGAAGGTGAGGAGCCTTAAGATGATATCATTGAGGCTATCAATTGGGGGCTGAGGGTTGTTTTACTAAGACTTTTGGGCCTGGAATATATTTGGATAATAGATATCATTGTTTATTGGGATGTCGTGCTATGAGACGACAGTGATTTTTATTTGAGGACAGATATAGTTTTGCCTATGTACATCGGGCTTCAAGCCTATGGGTGCTTTGAGCAGGGGTCTGAGGGACCAGGGTTCTATTTTTCTTGGGTGTTCCTCTAAGACATCAGTGACTTGATTTGGGACATGAGGTGTCATCTAGTATGAGGTTCCAAGTTTCTTTTATAGAGGTGGAACCTGAGGGTTCACCTTGTTCATTTGACATCAGGAGATACCACGGGCCATGGTCCAAGGATTCTCTCCTATTTAATGATGTCGGTATTTTCTAAAGCAGGTGACTACTTTCTGGTGGCTGTTGAGTACCAAAGAATCTTGTATTTATTTAAATTGCATGATTTGTTTCCTTATTTAATTTTATACACACCTAATTAAACACTTATGTTGGGTATGCACACATGGGTGGTACCCTACTGAGACACATTCTGAAACCCTATATAGGCCCATCAGGACATGTCTAGATTTTATGATTTTACATTCATGTAAGGGTTTGGGCTCTAGAGTTGGATCCTAGTGGTTTAGTTGGCATGGATGGATGGTAGGGGACCTTGAGGTTCATGACTTAGTTGGAGCTTTCCTTTTTTGTTTTATTTTCTGGTTCATCATGCTTATATATATTTACATGTTGTTTTCATCCATTAGTTACCCCTTCTTCTTATTTTATTATATGACTTGTATTGGATGCATGCATTATTTTAGTAGCTGCAAGTGGTATATTTTTATGTTTATTCATTTTTGCTTCTATTATTCTTTATGATTCTGTTATTGTATGTTATTGATTATGCTTCTGTCATTGGTGGGTCTGGTTTGAGTTTTTTTTTTGTATTTTATTCTGCTATATGTTTTATATGTACTCAGAACATTATTATATTATCCCTTTAGGGTATAGCCTCTCCAATTTTCCCTCTTTACTCCATTTATACTAGTCATAAGCCTTTGGCATTTAGGGAGGTGTGCCTAAGGCCAGTGGCACCTGGCCTGAATGCACTATTCGGGTGGCTAATCGGGTCAGGGATGTTACAAGTGGTATTAGAGTAGTTCTTTACAGGGAATTATTAGTGACAATTGGATGGCTACTAATGGTACTAAGTGTTTTAATTTTTTTTTCTTTTACTATTTGGGATATGGTATACTGGAGATTAGGATGTCATTGGAACTACGTTTATATCTCATGATTGGGTTCTTATAGTCCCATATATGAGGGACATGCCAAGTTACCATGTGTGAGAATTTCTATTCTATTTTTCTCAATTTATAGTTTATATGATTTTCACCTTGAATGGAATTCTTGGAATGTGATTTTTTATCTTTTATGGAATGTAACTTATGATCATTGGCCTATTACGATAAGGAGGGAGATATTGGACCCTTGTCCTGACATAGAAAAGGGTGTTTATAATGCATGTTTAGGATTTTATTAGGCACATGATAGGATATTTAAATTTAATATTCATGTTTCTTGATATCAAATGCCTTGTGAAATGTGGTATGCTATGTATTATGAGTATATATGTGTGTGTGTTTGTTTCAGCCTGGCTCTTATAGGAGCAGGAAAGTTCTTTGAAATGGGGTGTTGTTGATCACTAGGTTGGGTGATGTGGCCATCGGTTTGAGGCAACATAGTTCTTTGAGATGGGTGTGGCCTGAGTCATATTGATACTTGGCTCTATTCAGGGTGGGTAAAGAAGCCATGAGGTTAGGATTCCAAGTGTCATATTTGTGATGGGGAAGGGTAAGGGTAGTGAGTTAATGTTTCATGTTACTACTTTCCCTATCTACAATATATATATATATATATATATATATATATTATCTAGGATTTATGACCATGTTGAGGGTATTCAGTAAGTTTCCACCTAGACGGCTCGGATGGAGCATCAGGAGGGCGATGGTTTAGTGTCGTAGGAGAATGTGCAGGTTAAGGACCCTAATGGTCAGGAAAAGCATGATCTTTAGGTACGGGCTTAGATATTGGCTTAGGAAAAGGTTCTAATAAAAGCAGGGTAGCCACTATAGTTGACTACGTTTGGTTCGTGTCTTGACAAGCAACTCAAAACAAGCCTGGTAATCTAGGGTATCGATAGGGGAGATGAGGGAGAAGAGCCTTCAATGGTGTATCTGACCTGAGAGTTATAGTCATAGGACTCAATTCTATTTCAGTGTGAAGGTTTTACATGGGTGGCTAAGAATTAGATTGATTCCATGAATATGATCTTCAAGTAGCTAGATACCCCTCTAGGGTAGAGGGTAAAACTAGAAAACCTATATTCTTAGAGGACCGGCTAAGTGTCAGTGGGACATGTAGCTATAGGCAGGAATACATGAGGGAATGTATTGGAAGAACTTTGAGGATAGGTTCTTTGATCACATCTTTCTGAATATGCAGAGAGAAAAGAGATATTGGGAGTTCTTGAGCCTTCAGTAGGGAAACATTTATGTCATGGACTATGCAGCGATGTTCACCGAATTATCTTGCTTTTCACCATTCATGGTGAGATATGGAACCTTGAGGGTGATGTGCTTAGAGGATGGTTTATGGAATTCTATTTGGGTGCAAGTAAACATCTTTAGGTTGGAAATATTCTCAGATTCAGTGAACCAGGCATTCATAGCTGAGGGAAACTTGACAAATTGGTCACATTCGAGTAGGGTGACATCTTTAGGTGATTTCAGTGGCGATGATTTAGATGTAAGGAAGTGGGGGAAAGATGACTTATAGTAGGGAATTCAGGACAATTACTTGAGAAGACCACTTCAGATTGGGTCTTTGATGGTTTGATTTCATTTTGGGTAGCTTAGACATGTCCAAACTCAGTGTGAGTGGCCCCCAAAGGAGTTTGTTCATGCGGTTAGGTCAGGAATCTCGATTGGCTCTCGAGGAAGCCTAATTAGATATCCAGAAGTTGGGGACTAGGGAAGAATCAAGTTTATAATATCAGAATGGTATTGGTACTGAGTGAGGGTAGCTAAGCCTTAACTGCACGCAGAGGTCGTGGCAGAGACAGTAACACCCACCAGTGGGTTCAATGGTCAGTGGATAGTATAGCACCACAAGGAGGTCAACCTTTAGGGAGTTAGGATTTAGGTTAGGTTCATGTTGTGGAGATACCAGGGGTTGAGTAGGTTGGTGATCTATTGATGGTCAGATTTATGTCATGGGCGTATCCTTGTTTTGTTTTGTTTTGCCATGGAATTTTGAGGCATGTCTGTTTTGGGAGTACTAAGTACACGATATGTAATTATGGACTAACTAGATATTGGTTATTATGTTGGAATCATATCAAATTCATTATATATATATATATATATATATATATATTTGTGTGTGTGTGTCTGTGTGTGTGAGGTGTGTGGCACCAATACTTATACGTGAGAACCATTGGGTGTTGGACATTGAGGTGATTTAGCATTAGATCAATGAGGAGATGCATGCTACTTGAGGTGCTTTCGAATTGTGGAATTGTTTCGATGTGGTTCTTGATTTTGTTGTAAGGCATCATGAATTTTTAGAATCTATTGAGAAGTAGGGCCTCATGGGTTCCATGTAAGACATGGGAACAAGGTGGGCATCTATGTGATGTGGGATCCTAATGGGTGTAAGATATGACATGGGAGCACCTAATGAGGTGAAAGATTGAAGATTCATCATGGGAGTACTTTTGAGTCTAATAATTGGGTGATGTACCATTTGTTTAATTTTAGTTTTGGGTTGGGTTGCGACCAGGGTAGGTCACTCCTAAGGTGGGGGCCCCCTTGAGGTAGTTGACCTATGCCCTTGAGACTAGGTTAGTCCAGTATAATTTTGATCAGGATGGGTATTATTGATACCATATCTAGGTTTTTTTATAGTTAGAGGATGATCTATATTAAGGTGGGGATATTATAACGTCTCGAATGTTTGGAACGGGTGAAAATCCTCTCCCTTTTTGAATTTTTGGAATTTTTGGGTATACTAATTTCTTTTTTGACCATCAAAACTCAATTATGAGTTTTCTTTCAACCCTATATTATGTTTTTGGATGCATTTAGAATCTTGGAGAGTTCCTAGGGTTTTCATAAGGGTTTCATATGAATCAAAGGCCTAAAGTCTCTATTTTTGAAGTTGCGGGTCAAGGCACGCGGTTTAGGTAAGCCGTGCGGCCTATTCCACCTAACCATGCACCCTCGTTTTATATTTTTGTAGGGTTTGGAATACCATGCAGGGTGAGGCATACATTATCCACAGTTTTTTTAGGGTAATTTATCATGGTTTGCGCATAATTAGGGAAAACCATGCACATGACACACAGGTAGCATGGTTTGCGCATGGTAGCATGCACAGTTTGCGCATGGTTTGGAAAACTGTACAAGCTAACTATACAGCCATTAAAAATTGTAAAAATACAATTTTTACCTCCTTTTTATTTAGGTTATTTTTCATCCTTTTCTCCTCCTTGGTCATGAATATAGCAGTAGGTCACCTCTTTTCTTCCTCCCTTTTATTTTTATCCAACTCTTTCATCTGTGGTCCATTCTTCGAGCCATCAGTTGTATTGGATCCTCCTTGGTAAGCATCACCTAATCCATGATTCTATTTTCCTTTCCTCTTGCCTCATGGACCACTAAATTCAAGTGAGGGTTTCTGTAATATTTTTATGGCATTCATTTAAAACTATGATTTCTTCCAAACCACTTTAAGTTAGAGTCTAATATTGAATGTGACTACATCTATGACCCCAAAGTAGGTGGTTCATACCTTTATTCATGTTTTCACATCCATTTGGGGTGGAGTCTATTAGCGTGTCATTGGGTATTTGAGAGAGACCCTAAATAAATTAAATTCTTGGTGTTAAATTGATCATATGACCTTATAGGTTGTTTTTGGGAATCCCAAAACTTATTCTCTCATGTGATTCTAGGTTAGAGGTCATCAACCACCTATATAGTTAGTCCATTGGTGTTTCTTTAATTTAATTGAATTGTTTATTTATGTTTAATTTAATTATATATATAATTGAAATAATTATGATGTATAGTGATCCATCAGATTGTGATGGGCTCGGACCAAGGAATTGAGGTGGAATGGCCATCAGGTTTGAGGTGATGTGATTGTTTCGTTGGTCTTGGATCGGGTTACTTGGGTGGTGTGATCACCAGTTAGGAATCATGGACATTGGTTGAAGTGGATAGACCATCAGGTTGAGACAACATCCCATGATATTGGATGGAATGGCCATTGATCTTGATATACATGGTTGGAGGGGAATGAGGTGCCGGTTGGATGTGGATTAGCTACTATTTTGGTGATTTTTACTCACCCATGATGGACAAAGCACCAATTGGAGTCATGTGCATACATGTTTACTCAACGATGAGGTGGTTTTGACCACTCAGGTAGAGGCCCCCGATATTGAGACTTAGGTATTTGGTTTGGGGGGTTCTTTCCACAGAAATCCATAGGGAATGTGAGGAGCCTTTAAATGATAGCATTGAGGATATCGATTGGGGGATGAGGTTCGTCTTATTGAGGTTGTTGGGCCTAGACTATTTTAGGATGATAGAGATCTTCATTCCTCGAGACATCATTCTATAAGCCAAAGATGATTTTTATTTGAGGATAGATATCATTGTGCCTTCATACATTGGGCTTCGAGTTAAAGGGCGATTCGAGTAGGGATCTAAGTGACCAGGTTTTTATTTTTATTGGGAATTCCATTGGGACATCAGTGACTTGATTTAGGACATGAGGTGTTGGTTATAATGAGGTGTCAGGTTTCTTCCTTAGAGGTGGAACCTGAGGGTTCACCTGGACAATTTTACATCAGGGGATACCTTGGGCCATGGCCAAGGATCCACTCCTCTTTAGTGATTCCAGCATTGGATAAAGTAGGTGACCACTTCCTGGTGGTTTTTGAGCATGATATAAGAATTTATTTATTTAAATTTCATGAAATTTTTCCTTATTTAATTTTATACACACCTAATTAAACACTTATATTTGGTATGAACACGTGGGTGTTACCATACTGATACACGTTCTCACACCCTACACGGTCCCTTTAGGATTCATGTAGATTTTATAATTTTATGTTTAGGTAAGGGTTTGGGATTTGGAGTTGGATCCTAGTGGTTGACTTGGAATGGATGGATGGTAGGGAACTTTGAGGTTTCTACCTCAGTTAGAGCTTTTTTTTTGTTTTGTTTTATGTTTCATCATGCTTATATGTATGTGTATACTATAGTCAGCCATTGGTGACCCCTTATGCTTATTTTATTATATGTATTGTATTGGATACATACTTTGTTTTAATAGTGTAAAGTGGTATGTTTGTCTATTTATTTATTTCTATTGTTTCTATTCATTATGCTTCTGCTATTGTATGTTATTGACTGTACTTCCACCATTGGCGGGTCTGGTTTGAGTTTTTTGAGTCTTTTATTCCATTTCATGTTTTATATGTACTCATACCATTATTATATTATCCCTTAAGGTCATATCCTCCCTAATTTTCCATCTTTACACCCTCACTGCTAATTGGCAGCCTTTGGCATTTGGGGAGGTGTGCCTATGGCCAGTGGAACCTGACCCAAAAGAACTATTCAGGTGGCTAATCAGGTTGAGGATGTTACATTACTGAATAGTTTTATCCTTCTCTATCATATCTTGGATAATATTAGGTCCTATCATCTTTATCTTTCCAATTTTATCCTAGAATTTTGTAATCTAGAACCTCTTCCCAAATAGAGCCTCATAAGGTGTCATTTGAATGCTAGAATGGAAACTATTATTGTATGAGAACTCCACTATGGGAAGGTATTGATCCTGAAGTCATTAAAAATACATTGAACATGATCTCAACATATCCACTATACTTTTACTGGTTCTTTCTAACTAACCATATTTATAATGGTGATAAGCATTATTGAAACTCAACTCTGTATCCAACGCTTACTGAAGGCTTTTCCAAAACCTTGAAGTAAACCTCATATCTCAATTAGATACAATGGATAGTTTCACTCTATATATTATTTCCACTTATCTTATTATATATTATTAATTTAGTCAAGAGATAAATCTTCCTTTATAGCAATGAAAGGTGCAGACTTTGTAAGGAGATCGACTATCATCCAAATGGCGTTGTTTTCTTTTGATGTCTCGGGGAGTCCTGTAACAGAATCCAAGGTTATGTTTTCCCATTTCTATACTGGTAAGGGAAATGGTTGCATCATACCCTTATACTTTTTTCATTCATCCTTGACTTGTTATAATAGAAAGTATAGAGATACAAATTCTGCAATCTCCCTCTTTATGTTATCCTACCAGAAGTTTTTCTCCATATCTCTAAACATCTTGGTGCTTCCTAAATAAATATAGAAGGATGAGCTATGTTCATAATAAAAAAATTACCTCTTCAGTTATAGTTTTATGGGACACATATCCAGGTTTCAAACCTCATAACTCCATTGTTAGCAAAGTTTAAATCTATAATATTCTTAACTTTTTATTGTATCTCCCAATCATATTCTCAGAACTCCTTTATCCTCTCATGAATTGATGGTTGGGAAATTATTTGATAAATGTAGGATGATTTTTTTTATGATTCCCATGTCTATTATTTTATTGTCTAAGAAGATTATATCCCTTTAAATCATTATCATGGAGAGGGTTACTATATCCTTTGTATTCAGATTTTCTACCACTTTGTTCGATTTCCCATGATGGTAATGGATTAAAATATCATAATCCTTGATCATCTATAACCACCTTCATTGGTGCATATTGATCCCTTTTGTGTGAATATATACTTTAGAATTTTCTAATCCATATATAAGTGACACTTCTCCTAATAGAGATAAATTTACCAAATATTCAATTTGAATATCACTGTATCCAATTCCAGATTATGCATCGGGTAGTTTTTCTCATGGATATTTAATTGTTCAGAGGCATAATATAACACTTCTTTATTTTACATGAGTACAAACCCCAATAACTTTTTAGATCAATCAATATAGATCAAAATTTATTCCCCACTAGTGGGTATTTTGAGCATGAATGTAGTGATTAGACACTTCTTTAACTCTTTAAAGATCTCCTCACATTCATCAATCTAGAAAAACTTCACTCCCTTTTAATTTGGCTTGGTTAGTGAGTTTGAAAATCATGATAATTTTATCAAAAATTGATTATATTACCTATATAATCTAAAGAAACTATGGATCTCCATCATAGATATTAGTCTAGGCCATCCTTCAATTACCTATGTCTTTAAAGGATCCATAGATATACCTTTGATGGTGCTAACATGCCCCAATAATCTTACTTTCTCCATCAAAAATTCACATTTACTATACTTTTCATAAATATTTTCCTTTCACATGGTATTCAATACAACATTAAAATGATCCTCATGTTTATCCTTGATTTTGTAGTAGATAATAATATTATCTATAAAGAATACCACAAATTTTTTGAGGTAATTCGTAAAGACTCTATTCGTTAAGTCTATAAACATAGTTAGAGCATTAGTGAGTCCCAATTGAATCAATATGAAGTCATAGTTCCCATACCTTGTATGAAAATAATTCTCCGATATATCCTTTTTATTCACTATTATTTGGTAATATCCTGACCGAAGATCAACCATGTTGAAATAATGGGTTCTACATAGCTAATCGAACAAGTCATCAATCCATGGTAGAGGATAGTTTTTCTTTATCATGATCTTATTAAGATTATGTTAATTAATTCAAAGGCATATTAACCCTTGATTCTTCTTGAAGAGAGGTATTGGTACACCACATAGTGAAGCAATTGGGTGTATAAAACCTTTATCTAGATTATATATAGTTTCTTTTTCAGTTATTCAAGTTCAACAATGTTCATTCTATATATATTCATGGATATTGTAAAATATTCAAGTATAAGTTCAATTGATAACTCAACCTTAATTCAATGAGTAAGACCTGAAAATTATTCATGAAAAACATCATAATATTCTCTTATAATGGGAATGTCATCAAGAATGATCTTCTCCATAGTCTCAATCATTTTATCTATATAATATTTCTCATCAAGAAATAATATACATTCTTTATATGATGATTTCAAAGGAGATTCATCCTCCTTACACTTGTATAGAATTAGGGGATCGATTAGCTATATAGAGGGTTATTTCCTTCTCCTAGAAATTTATGTTAGATCTATACAAGTAAATCTAATCCATTACCTAAATAGAATCAAATTCTACTAAAGGGAGTATCACTGGGTTTGATGGTAAGTTAAAACCATAAATATTTATTGAGGAGAAGTTATATACTTTGGATGTAATAATTTCCCCATTTTTCATTTTCACTGATATCTCCACTTACATGTTTTGAGGTAGTGTATGAATAGTAATACTAAAATTTAATGATATAAAAAAAATTAAAGACTTTAGTTTTTTATGTAAGACTTTGGAATATTCCTCAGAATATTTTCAGAGCTAGATTCTAAGACAACGTGCGATTTTGAGGACCGATTACCCTAGAATTAATTTTGTAAAAATATTAAATATATTTTAATTCACATGTGAATAGTTTTTCAGAAAAAGTGTAATAAAACTGAAACATAGATTCAGATCTAAAATATAAAACCATAGTTAAATCTGGAACATGGGTTTTACCCTAGGAGCAACCTAAAGTTGGTCAGCGCAGGATGTTTGGATGAGGGAGCCATTGAAGGCTGCATTGGATAAATTAATAAATTTATTTAATAATCCTAAAACAAATAAATCACAAATGGGGACTTATATGAGAAATCTAAGACCATCATTGAGTTCATAACATGAGTTTTACCCTAGGTGAAACATAACCATGGTCGGTGCTGGGTGTTTGGCTTGAGTTCCATCGTGGGAAAAATAATTAAATAAATTGAAATATTTTTTTTATTTGTTTTATTAAAGAACCTAACCTAAAATACTCTATAAATTTTTCATTATAGAATTTATCTAGGTTTATTCACATAACCCTTATATTTTTTTAAGAGAAGCTCTGAATATCTTCATTGGCAGATCAATATCAGACGATGATCGGTGATCGGATAGTGGTGGATTAATAGAAAGTAGTCACAGTGGATCACTTTCATCACTAGTAGATGCATTCTTCACAAAAGATCGATCTATAATCTATTTAGGACTCATCAATTGTGTTTTCCATCCCTTTTGATTAAAATTTTGATCATGGAATTTAACGGTATTTTATCTACAATAATTATTCTTCGCCTGATCCCTACTTTATATATATCATATTGATATAATATAATTCTTATCTTATTTCAAATGTTATATTCCAATTTATATAATATTTGGACAAGAACACTTTGCCAATGATGGTTCTCCATTGTTATTGCTTCCTTTCCTCCACTGTTCATCATGTTTATAACAACCCATACTTTACATACATTGTTAATACTTCAAAATTTAAGTACACTTATTACAACATATAACAAGACCATGAAAGGACCATATAGGTATAGTGTATTTAGAAACTGGGAAACATAAACAATTGGTTCATAAATCATCTATGTTGTCTCCCATTTATTTCATCATATCTAGAGTCCCTTTTTGGAATATCCTACTTAATATCCTTCTTCCTGGCCTGAGGAAAATAAAACATACAAAAGGGTGATCTCAAATGATTATTAAGGGTAAACAAAATAAATATCAATCACATCATATTCATAAGAACATATCATTTTGGAAATCTTAACCTGTAAAAGAGATCATAATTTCTTAACATGGGATAAATCATAGTAGTGAAATGTAATCCCAATAATCATAACTTAAAACATGAAACTTTGTAGCATACACACAATCCTAGATAATAATTTATTAGTAGTCAAGACTCATAGCCAAGACTATCTTAGCAGACAAAGTCCATTTCTGAACCGAGTTCACTCCCCGTTTCAGTCCTGTTTCACTGAACTGGCTTAACCTTCCATTCTATCCATGTCTATCTCATGAGATATAAATCTTTAACCAATTCATTTTAGGGAGATATAGGTCCCACCCATCTCATAATGATACCATTCTTATGTGTTCCACAAAATCAAAAATCATACATCATTGCATAACCCATGTAATAAAAATGGTATTCTTAAACATCGTGACATCATAAAACAATTCATATAAGATAAAGGAATTCATCAAAATAATTCCATCACAAAATAATCAAATCAATGTAATAATAGGGATAGAAACAAAACCCTATATTATCTTAGATGGAAAATAATTTTGATAAAACACATGAACTCCATTCTTGAGGAAAATATCCTTTCTACTTCAAAAACATTTTTCCTTTCATAACATGTCATACAATTTTAAACTAAAATAAGTTGATTAAAAATAAACTTGAAAACTTTTAATGGAAGCTTCTTGGAAATAATGTTTTAAAAATCCATTCATGCCGTATAAGTTAAAAAAACATTCTTCTCGTACTTATGTCGGAAAAGTCAAAAAGTACCTCGTACGAAAAATGACAAAAGACTCCTTTCATATCTTTTACTAAAAACTCATATAAGGGTAAAATTGGATTTAAACAATTGTAGGAGGATATAAATAATATTTAATATTGAGGAAACATTGATGTGGATGATAAATATTCCCCAGTAAATTCTAAAGTATAAACAATCTCGGATAAAAATGAGATTGTGATATTTTCCCTTACCTTAGGTCCGATTTGCTTCATAAGTGTCTGAAACTCCTGTATAATGATTTAAATAATGTCATTTAATTATTCCATAATCATACTCATTGTTATGATATCATATATGTTCATATTCTTAGCTTCTTATTAGTAATATTTCATTGCTACTTGTTATTAGGGTGTTTATTACTTTTTGTTCGTATGAATGTTTTGTCGAATAAATTCTTATTCTTCATTTTAGGTTATAGATACCTCATTTCCATAATGGTATTAGTGTAATACATATCATATTTATTCACTCAATTCATTTATGTAATCATTATGCAATGAAAACCATGTAGAACGAGTCGCATCACATCGTGGAGACGGTATTCCGTACGTACGCACGAGCGATGATATCATTCCCATGATCGTGGAATTGTATTGGAGTGTATGTATACTATTTCAGAATCAATATCACTTTACAATAATTGTATATATTTATTATTTACACCATTATACCCATCCAAGTAAGGTGGTGGTGGAAAATAGATTACACCACGGCGTGGAGACGGTATTCCGTACGTACGCACGCACGGTGATTTCGTTTTCCGTAGGATGGATAGATGGTGAAATAGGGTTGTTTCATACATATAATAACATGTCATTATATGATTGATACTGATGTTATTACTTCATAATTAAACAACTAAAGAAGAAGAAGTGTAAGAATAAATAAAGTTGAAAGAATCGGTAACGGACATTACCTCTTCTTTGAAGCGCCTCTTTGAGACCTCCTTTTAGGGCACTAAAATTGGTCTTTGAAGAATACCAGGACCTCTAGGATGTTTCTATGGAAGTGGAGAAGAGAATTTGTCAGGTTTATCCGAGCTTGAAGGCTCAAAGTGGTGTGAGTAAGAGAGGGAGGAGGTGCCCTTTTATAAGGGAGGAGAGGGTCACTTTTGGAAAAACTAAAAATATTATTTTATTATAAAGTCATATTCGGTTTTTAATAGCTCAGAATTGATTTATTTAGAAGATAAGGTGGGTATGTGTCTAAATACTCTCATACAATAGAGTTTAGACAAGTTTAGGTATCTATTTTAACCTTATAATTTAGATTTAACTTTAAGTTAGATAATTTATGTTTTACCGTGTCTTCTTGATTTCTTACACTATAAGGTTAATAAACTTATCATAACAAGACAAACGAACCCCAAGTTGTTTATTATTAATATATATAACGTTATATAAGTCATTTGGCCGATCCTTGGATTTTTAGGAATAAAATAACAATTAATAGTATAATATTTGTTTTAAAAACTATTTTATGTCAATTTTGATACTATTTGGAAATTTATTTTTGTGAAAATAATAACAGAAATATTAGTTCAAAAAAAGTTATTTAAATAAATACTAACATGTCATATTAACATAGAAAATTATTTTAATTCATAAAAAGTCTCAAATTACATTTATTTGGGTATTTATAGCATCAATTATTTCAATATTTCATTAATAAGATAATTATTGCATCATCATTGTATCATAAATAAATTAAATTATTTAATTTCTAAAAATTACAAATAAAATATCATTATGTAGGAAATATGTTTATCTTTCTAATGAATATTTATAGTCGAATTTATCTTATGTATAACCCTATATTAAAAATTATTTAGTTATTAAACTTTGATTTTAACTATTTTAACCCTTCTTTAAATAAATTAATAATAAATGTCCTAATCTAATCCAAGTGGACCTAAATGGTCATATTTTATTCCTAAAGTTTTTTGGGGTCTAATTAAACTTATCCAATAGAATTATTACATGTGTTAGGGTAATAATAATATCATTTTTACCCTTAATTACCCTATTTACTTTTAATCGTGGTAAAAAAAAGTAAAAAGTTACTATTCACCAAAAATTATTTTCATCTCATTGAACGACATTTTAGTCCTTGATATTAACTGTGTCTCTAGGATTTTTGAAATTCCACTCATAGAAGAGGTAAAATTAAGTTTTATGTGAATTTGGAAATTCTCCTAGGAGGTGGGTAAAAGACGGTGAAAAGTTCAATAAAATTTTTATATATCTAAAATTATTATAAAATGACTCCAATGAATTGAATTGAACTTATATAGGTATTATGTATCAATTTTGATCTAAAATAAATTTAAACAAAATAAATAATTATTTAAATAAAAATTCAATTTTTAAATAGTAACCCAGTGTTTTCATTATTCATCAAAAATTGAAAGTTTTCAGAAAAATACCAAAATTTCACCCTAGGCTAATTTCGATATTTTGAATCCAAAAATGAAGTCCATTTTGAAAAATAAAATTTACAAAATTTCAAAAAGTGGGTATTAGTATTCATAACGGCTAGTTTTAATAATATTTTAATAGCATATCATTGTTTAGTGAAACTCAGTATTGTGTAAGACGCAAGCTATCGAGGAAGGTCGCGATTGCGTGTAAAGCAAGCCAGGCTAGTGTTGTATGTAGTGAAAGATTCATTTGATGATTTATATTACATAAAAACAAAATATTTCTCATAAAAGTATCAGGTGTTACATTCTACCCCCCTTAAAATGAATTTCTCCCTCGAAATTCGTCACTTTGTAACAAATAGATGAGGATACCTCTCCCTCATAATATCCTCAAACTCCCATGTAGCTTCTTCTAATTGGAGGTTCCTCCATAAAACTTTCACCAAGCGATTGGTCTTGTTCCGTCGGACTTTTTCGCTACGACCCATAATTTCTATCGGTTGTTCTTTATAAGAAAGATCTTGCTCCAGCGATACAACTTCTGAGCTGAGTACATCTGAAAGATCAGGTATGTACTTTCTCAGGAGAGATACATGGAACACATCGTGAACTTGGGAGAGATTCGGTGGAAGCACCAATCGGTAATCTACCTTCCCAACACGATCTAGTATTTCGAAAGGACCGATATATCTAGGGCTCAACTTTCCCTTCTTTCCAAATCTCATTACTCTCTTCCAAGGAGATATTCGTAAGAACACTTTATCACCCACTTCAAACTCTAGGTCTTTTCTTCAGTTGTCGGCATAACTTTTTTGTCGACTCTGAGCAGCTCTAATTTTTTGTTGAATATATCTGACCTTTTCTGCCATCTCATCAACAAGATCAGGTCCTAATAGCTTTCTTTCCCCAACTTCATCCCAGCAAGTTGGAGTCCTGCATTTCTTTCCCTAGAGATCTTCATAAGGAGCCATCTGAATACTGGAGTGAAATATATTATTATAGGAAAATTCCACTAAAGGTAGGTGTTGATCCCAACCACCTTTGAAATCCATAGAGAAAGATCTCAACATATCTTATAGAGTTTGAATTTTCCTCTCAGACTGATTGTCTGTCTGATGATGATAAGCAGTGATGAAACTCAATTATGTATTTAGACTATGTTGAAGACTTCACCAAAACTTTGAGATAAACCTCGAATCCCGATCAGATATAATAGAAATTGGTACTCCATGCAATCTTACCACTTCCTTTACATATATCCTGGCAAGCTGATCCAGATAGAAATCCTCTCTAATAGCAATGAAGTGTGTAGACTTTGTAAGATGATCAACTATGAACCAGATAGCATTATTCCTTTGGATGTTTTAGGAAGTCTAGTGACAAAGTCAATAGTGATGTTTTCCCATTTCCATTCGGGTATGGGTAATGGTTGTAACATCCCCTTAGACTTTTGTCTCTCAACTTTAACTTGCTGAAAAACCAAGCATCGAGAGACATATTCAGCAAAATCTCTTTTCATGCCATCCCACTAGAAGTACTCTTTCAGTTCCCAATACATCTTCGTGCTTCAAGGATGAATAGAGAATGAAGAACTATGAGCCTCATCCAGCAGCTCCTTCTTTAATTCGGGGATGGGAGGAACACAAACCCGATTCCTGAACTTTATTATCCCATCACAATCAAGGTTGAATTCAAGAACATCTCTCACCTTCTTTTGTAACTCTACATATTCTTTCTATGCCTCTTTAATCTTAACATGTATATATGGTTGAACATTCATTTGATAAAGATACGATTTTTCTCCTTCCATTATAATTCCAAGATCCATCCTTTGTAAATCCATAAATATTGGATCTTTTGTGATCCTCATCATGGATAAGCTAGCATGGTCTTGTCAACTTAATGCACCTGCCACCTTGTTTGATTTCCCAGGGTGGTAATGAATTGAGCAGTTGTAATCCTTAATCATCTCCAACCATCTTCTTCGGTGCATATTCAGCTCTTATTGTGTGAAAATATACTTTAAACTTTTATGATCAGTATAAATATCACACCTTTCTCCGTAAAGATAATGCCTCCAAATCTTTAATGCAAAGATTACTGCAGCTAACTCCAAATCATGAGTTGGGTAATTTTGCTCATGGATTTTCAACTATCGTGAGGCATAAGCTATCACCATATCATTTTGCATAAGAACACTCCCCAGCCCCTTCTTGGATGCATCACTGTAGATCACAAACCTTTCTCCACTACAAGGAAGTGTGAGTACAGGTGCACTGGATAACCTTCTTTTCAACTCCTTGAAATTCTCTTCACATTCCTCTTCCCACATGAACTTAACTCCTTTTCGGTTCAACCTGGTGAGTGGATTAGATAATCATGAAAAATATTTCACAAAATGTCGATAATATCCATCCAAACCAAGAAAACTTCGGATCTCAGTTAATGTTGTTGGTCTCGACCATCTTTCGATAACCTCTGTTTTTTCTAGATCCATAGATATCACCTCTTTTGAGATTATGTGACCCAAAAATGCATCTTTTTGAAGCCAAAATTCACACTTGGTAAATTTGTAATAAAGATTCTCCTTTATCAGGGTCTTCAATATAATTCTCAAGTGATCTTCATGTTCTTCCTTGCTCTTTGAATAGACAAGAATATCATCTATAAAGACTACCAAAAACTGATCAAGATAGTCTCTAAAGACTCTATTCATCGAATCCATGAAGATAGCAGGGGCATTAGTAAGACCAAATGGCATCACTATAAATTCATAGTGTCCATACCTTGTACGGAAAGTTGTATTTGGTATATCCTCCCTTTTGACCCTTAATTGATGATACCCTGAATGAAGATCAATATTGGAAAATTATTGAGCACCGCATAGTTGGTCAAATAAGTCATCAATGTGTGGGAGAGGATATTTTTTCTTGATAGTGATCTTGTTAAGTTCTCGATAATCAATGCAGAGTCTCATTGATCCATCTTTCTTCTTAAAAAACAGAACAGGTGCTCCCCAAGGTGACGCACTAGGGCGTATGAATCCTTTATCAAGATTCTCTTAGAGTTGCTTCTTCAATTCCTGCAACTCAATTGGTGCCATTCTATAAGGTTTCTTTGAAATAGGCAAAGCACCCGGTATGAGTTCTATTGAAAACTCAACTTCACGATTTGGTGGAAGACCCGAAAATTCCTCTGGAAAGACATCCTAAAACTCCCATACAATGGTCATATTCTTAATCGTGAGTTTCTCTCCAATCATTTGAGATAAATAACCCTCATTTAGTGGAATAAAGACCCATAAGATGGAAGAAATTTCCACTGGAAGGTTATGTTCATCCTTACATCGATAGACGATCATAGATTGATCTATAATATGAAATTTGACTTCCCTTATTTGGCAATTGATATGAGCTCCATATAGAGAAAGTCAATCCATGCCAATAATCACATCAAATTCCATTATAGGAAGGATCACAATATTTGTAGGAAGCACTTTCCCACAAACTTCAATCGGAGAAGAATTATAAACTTTTGATGCGACTGTTATGCCATTAGGGGTTGTCACAGCTACCTCAACATCTAATTTTTGAGGTAATACGGTGATACCCTTAGAAAATTCTTCAGAAATAAAAGAGTGGGTGGATCCAGAATCAAATAAAACATTTTCTACTTTAGAGTGGATGGTAAGTGTACCTTTCACCACTTTGTTATCGTACTTCACATCGTTGATAGAAATTGCATGTGACTTTCCTTTGTCTTTATCCTTAAGAGTTTTTTGGCGTCGATCATAATCAAAAACCCTTGGATTAGGGAAATTATTATCATAATTCCCCATTTCCTTACACTTGTAACATTGAAGTGTAGGAGGTGCACTCTGTGTAGCCTTTTTTTGTTCGCATCACTAGACATCTTCTTCCCATCATTGCGGCATTCAAATGCCTGATGACCTTCCTTTACACATTTGAAACATTTACTTGTCCCTTTAAGATAACTCCCTCTATGTTTCTTTCCACACATTGAGAATAAGGGAAAACTCGTCTTCTTTTTAGTGTGCTCTTTAGATTTTCCTTTGAATTCCATTTTCCTCTTCTTATCAAACCCATATGACTGATGGGTTACTCCAATCTCCATCTCAACTTTGAGAGCACATCGAACGATTTCCTCGTAGCTATTGAAGTCCCTTATGGCTAATTCCCTTCGAAGACTTGGTTTTAAGCCACTAAAGAATCGATCGATCTTACTCTCAGGTTGGATAATAATACCATAAGTGTACCTTGAAAGTCTTGTAAAATTTTCTTCATAGGTACCAACAGATTCATCATCCTTTTGCTTTAGTTCAAGAAACTCCTTATCCATCTTTTTTCAAAGAATATGAGGGAATTACTTATTGAAAAATAAGTTCTTGAACTCGTCTCATTCCATGGACTCAATTTCATCTCTTGGCCTCGTATTCTTGATAAAATTCCACCATTGATCAGCATCTCCTTCCAAACGATACACTGCTAAGATGACTTTATCATGTTCAGAACATTGAAGAACTGAACATATCTTTTTAGTAGTACTAATCCATTGTTCAGCAACTAATGGATCAGTAGACCCACTGAATGAAGGTGGACACTGCCTCATGAAGGATTAAACAGAATGTTTCTCCTTCCTTTGCTCTTTTGGAAGTCCTGCATGATTCATAGCTTGAGAAAGTTGTGTGATCATGGCTACAAGATTTTTCATTCCAACTCCCATAACATTTGGTTGCTCAGGGGGACAATCATTGCATTTCCCGTCACATTCCGCATTAACACGGTTCCTTCGGGTTCCATCCATTGACTAAAACTAAGAAGAATAGTGTGAGAAACACTAATTATAATAGGAAAAACACATAATCAAGAATAAAATTTCACACTTAAGGTCTTATCATAGGTTTTTCATGGCCATTTTTAAAACACTAAGATCGTGTTCTATGTTTAGACTTATCCTTAGGGTTTTTACTAAGTCTTTCACATCCTAGTTTCCAAAGGTTGACTATACCGTTCCTCTGATACCAACTATAATGACCCATACTTTACATACATTGTTAATACTTCAAAATTGAAGTACACTTATTACAACATATAACAAGACCATGAAAGGACTGTATAGGTATAGTGTCTTTAGAAACTGGGAAACATAAACAACTGGTTCATAAATCATCTACGTTGTCTCCCATTTATTTCATCATATCTAGAGTCCCTTTTTGGCATATCCTACTTAATATCCTTCTTCCTGGCCTGGGGAAAAGAAAACATACAAAAGGGTGAGCTCAAATTCTCAGTACGGGTAAATAAAAGAAATATCAATCACATCATATTCATAAGAACATATCATTTTGGAAATCTTAACCTGCAAAAGAGATCATAATTTCTTAACATGGGATAAATCATAGTAGTGAAATGTAATCCCAATAATCATAACTTAAAACATGAAACTTTTTGGAATACACACAATCATAGAGAATCATTTCTTAGTAGTCAATACTCATATCCAAGACTATATTAGCGGACAAAGTCCATTTCTGAACCGAGTTCACTCCTCGTTTCAGTCCTATTTCACTGAACCGGTTTAACCTGTCATTCCAGCCATGTCTATCTCATGAGATATAAATTTTTACCCAATGCATTGGAGGGAGATATAGGTCTCATCCATCTCATAATGATACCATTCTTATGTGTGCCACAAAATCAAAAATCATACATCATTGCATAACCCATGTAATAAAAATGGGATTCTTAAACATCGTGACATCATAAAACAATTCATATAAGATAAAGGAATTCATAAAAATAATTCCATCACAACATAATCAAATAAATGTAATAATAGTAATATAAATAGAATCCTATATTATCTTATATGGAAAATAATTTTGATAAAACACTTGTACTCCATTCTTGAGGAAAATATCCTTTCTACTTCAAAAACATTTTTCCTTTCTTAACATGTCATACAATTTTAAACTAAAAGAAGTTGATTAAAAGTAAACCTGAAAACTTTTAATGTAATATTCTTGGAAATAATGTTTTAAAAATCCATTCACATCGTTAAGTTAAAAAAACATTCTTCTCGTACTTATGTCGGAAAAGTCAAAAATTACCTCGTACGAAAAATGACAAAAGATTCCTTTCATATATTTTACTAAAAACTCACCGAAGGATAAAATTAGATTTAAACAATTGTATGAGGATATAAATAATATTAAATATTGAGGAAACATGGATGTGGATGATAAATATTCCCCAGTAAATTCTGAAGTATAAACAACCTCGGATAAAAATGAGATTGTGAGATTTTCCCTTACCTTAGGTCCGATTTTCTTCGTAAGTGTCTGAACATCCTATATAATGATTTAAATAATGTCATTGACTTATTCCAGAATCATACTCATTGTTATTATATCATATATGGTCATATTCTTAGCTTCTTATTAGTAATATTTCATTGCTACTTGTTATTCGGGTGTTTATTACTTTTTGTTCTTATGCGTGTTTTGTCGAATAGATTCTTATTCTTCTTTTTAGGTTATAGATACCTCATTTAAAAAATTTTATTAGTATAATACATATCATATTTATTCACTAAATTCATTTATTTAATCATTATGAAATGAAAATCATGTAGAACGAGTCGCATCACATCGTGGAGACGGTATTCCGTACGTACGCATGAGCGATGATATCATTCCCATGATCGTGGAATTGTATTGGAGTGTATGTATACTATTTAATAATCAATATAAATTTACAATAATCATATATAGTTATTATTTACACCATTATACCCATCCAAGTAAGGTGGTGGTGTAAAATAGATTACACCACGGTGTGGAGACGGTATTTCGTACGTACGCACGCGCGGTGATTTCATTTTCTGAAGGATGGATAGATGGTGAAATAGGGTTGTTTCATACTTATAATAACATATCAGTATATGAGTGAGACTTATGTTATTACTTCATAATGAAACAACTAAAGAAGAAGAAGTGGAAGAAGAAATAAAGTTGAAAGAATCGGTAACAGACATTACCTCTTCTTTGAAGCGCCTCTTTGAGACCTCCTTTTAGGGCACTAAAATTGGTCTTTGAAGAATACCAGGACCTATAGGATGTTTCTAGGGAAGTGGAGAAGAGAATTTTTCAGGGTTTGGCCGAGCTTGAAGTCTCAAAGTGGTGTGAGGAAAAGAGGGAGGAGGTGCCCTTTTATAAGGGAGGAGAGGGGCACCTTTTGAAAAACTAAATATATTATTTTATTATAAAGTCATATTCGGTTTTTAATTGATAAAAATTGATTTATTTCGAATCTAAGGTGGGGATGGTTATAAATACTCTCATCCAATAGAATTTAGACAAGTTTAGGTATCTATTTTAACCTTATCATTTAGATTTAACTTTAAGTTAGATAATTTAAGCTTTGCCTTGGCTTCTTGTTTTCTTACACTATAAGGTTAATAAACTTACCATAACAAGCCAAACAAACCCCAAGTTGTTTATTATTAATATATATAACCGTATCTAATTAATTTGTCTGATCCTCAGATTTTTAGGAATAAAATAACAATTAATAATATAATATTAGTTTTAAAAACTATTTTATGTCAATTTTGACACTATTTGGTAATTGATTTTTGTGAAAATCATAACAGAAATATTAGTTCGAAAAAAGTTAATTAAATCAATAATAACATGTCATATTAACCTATAAAATTATTTTAATTCATAAAAAGTCTCAAATTACATTTATTTGGGTATTTATAGCATCAATTATGTCAATATTTCATTAATAAGATAATTACTACAACATCGTTGTGTAATAAATAAATTAAATTATATAATTTATAAAAATTAAAAATAAAATATAATTATGTAGTAAATATTTTTATCTTTCTAATGAATATTTATAGTCGAATTTATATTATGTATAACCCTATATTAAAAATGATTTAGTTATTAAACTTTGATTTTAACTATTTTAACCCTTCTTTAAATAAATAAATAATAAATGTCCTAATCTAATCCAAGTGGGCCTAAATGGTCATATTTTATTCCTACGGTTGTTTTTGTTCAAATTAAACTTATCCAATAGAATTACAACATGTGTTAGGGTAATAATAATATCATTTTTACCCTTAATTACCCTATTTACTTTTAACCATGGTAAAAAAAAGTAAAAAGTTACTATTCACCAAAAATTATTTTCATCTCATTGAACCACATTTTAGTCCTTGATATTAACCGTGTCTCTTGGATTTTAGAAATTCCACTCACAGAAGCGGTAAAATTAAGTTTTATTTGAATTTGGAAATTCTCCTAGGAGGTGGGTAAAAGACGGTGAAAAGTTCAATAAAATTTTTATATATCTAAAATTATTATAAAATGACTTCAATGAATTTCATTGAACTTATATAGGTATTATGTATCAATTTTGACCTAAAAAAAATTAAACAAAATAAATAATTATTTAAATAAAAAGTCGGTTTTTAAATAGTAACTCAGTGTTTTCACTATTCATCAAAAATTGAAAGTTTTCAGAAAAATACCAAAATTCCACCCTAGGCTAATTTCGATATTCCGAATCCAAAAATGAAGTCCATTTTGAAAAATAAAATTTAAAAATTTCAAAAAGTGGGTATTACTATTCATAATGGCTAGTTTTAATAATATTTTAATAGCATATCGTTGTTTAGTGAAACTCGGTATTGCATATGACGCAAGCTATCGAGGAAGGTCGCAATTGCATGTAAAGTAAGCCAGGCTAGTGTTTTGTGTAGTGAAATATTACTTTGATGGTTTATATAACATAAAAACAAAATATTTCTCATAAAATTCTCGGGTGTTACAACGTTTTTCATCGTTGGACCATGGGGTCATGATTTGACATTGTTAGGGTGGGTTCGAATGCGATTGAACCCTTATATTCATTACAGTAGCAGGAATGATGAATGGATCGATGGTTTTTTGACTGATTTATAAATGAATGGGGTGATGTTTTTTGAATGGTTTAGATCGTTATCGTGAGTGTGGTTTTTGTGATCAGAGGTGGTTCGGGATTGGATTGGGGATCCTGGTTTTCTGTGTTGTTGTGTAGAAATGACGTGTGATGTGATGAGATCGGTTCTGAGTAGAGTCCATGCCCGGGGTCCCATGGTGGAGTTTACTCAGTGTGTACATGACAATGGATGGAATCGTATCACTAATAAGGTGGTCAGATGTGGTCAATGAGGTAGGTGTTAATATTATTACTAATAATAATAACAAGGGTGGTGAATATTATTATTAATGTTAATAATGAATGAAAAATAAAATAAATAAAAGGTGGGAATTAAGAAGCTTGAAATGGTGAGGTGCCATCAATTCATAGGGGAGGGGTGAGGGAGACCTCCTTTGCGTGGATAGAGTATGGAAATATTAAATTTTTTTATTAATTTATATAAATTATTAACAATTTTTTTTTGTTATAATGAAATTTAATAAAAAGGAAATCAAAAAATGGGATAAACCGTCTAAATGGGATGTACCAAGGTGGGGGAGGTGTGGAAATTGAGAGGGTTATGTGCCTTCTCATTAATTAACTTATTATTATTATTATGATAATAATAATAAATATGTTAAAATAGTTAAATGAATCAAAGGGGTGATGAAGTGTTGTAGTCTTGTAAATAAAAGTGGGTATGGCTTTGAGAGGGTAATGTTTATAAGAAAACTAATAAATAATATTATTATTATTAAAATATTATTATTATTATTATTATTATTATTAAAACATTGATTCGGCCATAACTTCTTCATATGGCATCAGATTGATGCGTCGACGGTGGCAGTGTGACCTTGGAATTGAAATGGTCATTTGACCAAAGAACCATTTTTATTTATTTTAAAAGAGTAAAAATAAGAATGAGAAATGTTGGATACCTTTTTTTGGATTGTGGCTCTGGTCCATGAAGCTCCCAATAATAATGATAATATTATATTATTTTTGTTGTTGAATCTCATATCTAATGTAACGTTTTCATATGATGTTGAAATGAAAAAATCATCTTTAGTGTTTTGAATCTGATATTGAGGTATAAATTTTGATACCAATATCGAGTATTTAATTTGGGTTCATGGCTCAAGCCCACAAAGCACCATTTGTGCATGATGTAGTGAAATGAATCTTTTTCACCAGGTGTCTGATTTAGGAGAGTAAATAGTGTTTTTTGAATTTTTTTCCAAAAGGATCATAACTATTTGATCAATTTGGATATCTGATACCTTTTTCAAAGGCATATTTGTGGAATTACTTTTTTTCCTTCATCCCAATGATGAATCTCATGCATTCGTCGGGATTTTGGATGACATACGCCATGCAGTACCCTTATATGACATTTTGTACTACATGGACAGAAATTCATGTGCTAGTGAGGGAATATCTAAACAGAAGATTGGGACCACACACTATGTGGGTCCCCTACACGTCATTTACTTTATTTTGATGAAACTTCAACCTCTCATATCTCCTTCATTTGGAATCATATTTTGGCCTGTAAATAGCCAATCCTGAGTGTTTGTCTAGATAAAACATGATGGTGGCCTCTGTAGTGGATTTTGAGATATGATGTGATGTGTTCCAGGTGTGATGCTTATTTAGGTGATGCTCTACTATGGTGGTGATTAGGTAGGATCACTAAAGGTATTGGATTGGAACTCTCCAGCTAGACTGGGCATGAGTCCTTTATCTACTAATCGAGTGTCACCCTCCTACTGGGATAGGGAATGGTTCCTCAATGGATTTATTGAAACCCTCCAATGGATATAGGACACATTTCCTCAATCATCTAAGTTGAACCCTCCAGTTGGGCTAAGCATGTGTCCTCAGTGACTAGAGTGGCACCCTTCTACAAAGACAGGGCAGGGTTCCTCGACTATCTGAGTGGAACCCTCTAGCTAGACTGGGTATGGGTCCTCAAATACTAGAGTGGAACCCTCCTATGGAGACAGGTAATTATTCCTCAACCATTTGAGTGGTACTATCCTACTAGGTAGGGAATGAGTCCTCGACTACTAGAGTGACACCCTCCTATAGAGATAAGGCATGGGTCCTCAACCATCTGAGTGTAACCCTCTTATTATACCATGGAATGGGTCCTCTTCTTAGAGATTGTTTCTCCTCAAATGTGTGGAATAGTGATGAGGTTTTTATTGACTTTGATTTTCTCTTCTAGGACTAATCGTGAGATGTTGGGAATCATTGTTGGACTTCTAGAACTTTTGACACTCTTTGTCTGGGATGGATTTGGAGATGGATATCTCATTTCTATCTCATTGGGTTTCTTTAGTTTGAGTATATTTATATCTATATCCATGTTGTTGGATATTGTTACTCTATTACTGTGGGTGGTAGATACACAACCTGTATTCCACCTACATGTCGTGTTGAGATCCTTGTTGTTGGATGAGTTCATTATCTTACTTTGGGTTGATCTTCTTCCTATTTAATATCTTTTCTTATTTTATTATATCTCCTATTGATTTCCCCTTCATATTTTGGGGCATCCTACTAGGTATGTATATACTCACCCCTACATGGGATTTTTTTATACACTCGTGTCTTATGTAGATGATGTATAGGTCGGTAGTGACTAAAGAGGAGCTTAAGGATACCTAGTGAATTGGACCACATACGGTGGTAGGAGCTTGGAGATCATGATCTAGGATTTATCATCACATTTTACTTTCCAATTTTTTTAGTATTGGACATATTTATAGTTGGGAATGTATTTTTTCTCTTTACTTTCAATTTTCACTATATTACTCTCATTCACCCTAGAGGTATTTCATGCTTGGTTTGTAATATAGTTATTGCATATTTTTATTATTATTTTCCTATAAACTTCTTCATTGAGATTATCAGGTGTGTGAATATAGTTGCATTAGCTAAAGTCTTCCCCATGTTAGATATTCCTTTTTGTGTTTTTCACCAACTCCCATCCTATCTAGGTGGACTTGGGGTAATTACAGCTCGAGCCTCATTGGTTTAGGTCATGATAGATTTGTATCAAAGGTGGTTTAATCCTTGGGATGGTGTTTGGAGTAGTACCCTTACAAGTATTTGGTTGGGACATAGGTAAATAGTGTCAGAGTTTCTTGAGTGAATATTTCAGATAAGGAACCCGGTGTCAATGCAGCAGTTGACATATTCATACATCAGAACTTTTATCACCAGCTTGTCGACTCGGCATAATGAGACATTGGTTGCAGGGAACAATGGTCCACTAATCATATATTATTGATTCTTTGACTTCCCTTCTTGAGACAGCTACCCATATACATATATTCTCATTTGAATGTGGTATTTATTGATCACTTTAAAGATGTATCCATGAATATATCCATCCAAGTTACCAATTCAGGATCATTATGATGATCTGATGAGTGATGAGGCCTCAGTTCAGGGGACATCATGAGAGGTACTTCCTCTGAGTGGGAAGGTAGAAGCACCTCCCCCTGCCAACCTATCGAGAATCAAATAATACCAGTAGAGTAGTTTGAGGATGAAAATGGGCTTAGTACACTCCATGAGTTCCAACATTATAGATTTTTTTGGTTCCTTGATGAGCCAAATCCCTAGGAAATAGTGGATTGTCTTGATTCGGTGATCTAAGGTCCCATAATTGTAGAGATCTCAACTGATTGAATGGTTTCCCTCATAACCAGTTCTATTCGTAGAGCATTAGTTGGTTTAGGTTCTACTATCATGTGATGAATCTATGTTGAGTGCACACTGTAGGTTCCAGAGATAGAAATCACCCATGTTTTATGTTGATCCAGAATCCCTTCTCAAGTGTTAGAGTATTGACTCAAGCCTATGGTGTGAATGTCCCGCTTGTATAAGACCTCCTGATGGTGGTCCTGAATGTGAAAATTCTTCAGGGTGACATGGGGCATCGTTAGAGCCCTGTATTGGTGATGTTTTATGTGGATTCATACATGCAAGGAAGAGGGATACTCCCCCCCCCCCCCCAAGATTTTTTCTTATGATGAAATCTAAAAGCATGTGGGTGAGTAAGTTTCATCCCAAAGAGGAATGTATCAAGGTATGGTGGATGAGTTTATTTGACTTGTGTGTTTGATTTCTTTTTAATGTGATAAGGTGTTAGAGATAACCCTAGCTATGGTGAGTATGTGGGAAAGGGAAGGGATAGATTCAGGTTGTGTGATCTTATGGCTTAATGGCTTCAAGTGTGGTTTGAGTTATGACATGTGTCTCCACTACTCCAACTGTTTTTATAGAATAGATATGTAAACTACATTTCCCTGGATGCGGATACTATTTGAGAATTACAAATACCAGTGGAGGCCCTTCTTTCTCAACCTTTGTGTTGGATAATTCTTTAGATAGGATTAGTGATTACATGTTTCTACTGATGGGGCGACCTTACTCTATGAGGAGAGAGAGAGCCTCACACAAAATATTTCCATAGTAGTACTGAGACCCTACAATGTTTTACTTATCATGGACTATTCATTTACCATCCATTATTAGATGATTTCTACCAGTGAGTGTAGTAGAGCTTCTAGTTTTCTAGGACAGAGGTTTCATCCTTTTATAAGGAGTGATCCCTATGCAGGGTAGGATGAGCACCTTCGTAGGAGGTTACAGCCACTTCCTTATTAGTCGGATGTTATTACCCTTGGAGTAGTATATTACATGAACTTTTATTTTTCTATGATGGTATAGGGGTATGAGGTAATCCTTATTGAGTACATATCTAGTTTACCTCACCATTTATAGTTTTATTTTTTCATGTACTTGAGCTATGGATGACTTGATATATGTGATATCATATCAGATTACCTCATATAGTTGTAAGAGTTGGAGGTGTGGTTAGAGAGGTCTATATAGAGGGTAATTCATAAGAACCAAGTTTTTTCCCTGGGAATCCTAGTGTCATTCACCTAAGAGGCGGATGTGATCTTGAGATTAGGTGTGGATTAGTGTCACTTGAACCAAGTGATGTAAGGAAGATTATCCAAACCCAAGAATCATTAAGTTCTTCGACCAGTGGATTGGGATTAAGTTGTTCTCACAGTTTGACCTCAATATGGGTTATCACTAACTCTAGGTTTGATAGGTGGATGTATTGAGTGGGGATTCCAAGAGCCAATGGGGTAGCTTTGAGTTCTTGGTGATACTATTTGGCATGTTTAATTCCATAGTAGAGTTCTCAAGACTTATGATATGGATCATTAAACTTCAATGTATCAGTTCATGGTAGTCTTCTATAATGGTACCCTCATATCCTTGGTGTATGAGTTAGATCACCTGACACATATGAGTATAGTTCTAGATATTCTATGGGATTTCTAATCATATGACAACTCTCAAGGAGTTGGTTCTATATTCAAAGGTCCACTTCTTGGGATATGTATTCTTAAACATGGGAGTGATAGTGGACCCCAAAAATGTTTATCTAAATATATATTAAGAGACAACCAGAGTGTGGTTATGGTATTGTATGCTCATAGTGGGGTTTTTATTCTACTATTATTGAGCGATATGAAAGAGCAGTTGACCTCTTTGTAGTTAGACTGGTTGCTTGGTGTTCTCTACATGTCTCTAGTGAGAAGGTATCTATAGAACTCTTCGTATGATACTGACCTATGTAAGTTTTCTATGAGAATTAAGTTTTATTTTTCAAGGACCCAATTACATTGATAAATGGCATAGAAAGACCCTTTATGGGAAAGTATTTTCCTTAGGTGTGTATTTTTTGTTATCGTAGGAAACCATCATGGGAGTGGGAGAGACGAATGCTGGCTCAATATCACCACCTTCCTACTTAGTTTTTTCTTTTTGGGGATGAAAATATATGAATAATGTAATAATATAAAGACTCTATTTTTTCTTTTTAAAACATTGGAATATTCCTAGGAATATTTTCGGAGCTAGGCACTGAGACGGCGCGTGATTTTGAGGCCTAGTGAGACCAAAATTAATTTTTTAAAAATATTAAACATATTTTATATCTAGAATGCATAGTTTTTTATAAAAAGTGGAATGAATCCAAAAGAAAAGTATCAGATCAGAAATATGATACCACATTTTAATCGAGATCATGGGTTTTACCCTAGGTACAATCTAAAGTTGGTCGGTGCGGGGCGTTCAGATGAGACGTCCATTGGTGGGTGCATTGGATAAATTAATTTATTTATTTAATAACCCTAATAAAAATAACTCAAAAATGGGGACTCAGATGAGAAATATGAGACCATCATTGAGTATAGAATGTGGTTTTTACCCTAGGCATGATATAATCTTGGTCTATGTTTGGTGTTTGACATGAGCGCCATCATGGGAAAAATAATTAAATAATTTTAGATATTTATTTAATTGTTTTATTAAAGAGCCTAACCTAAAAGTAATATATAAATTTATCATTATAAATTTTATCAAGGGTTATTCGCATAACCCTAGGAGTTTTTTGATAGAATATCTGATGATCTTCATTGGCTGATAGAGATCGGACGACGACTGATGGTCAAATCGAGGTGGATCAATAGACAGCAGACAAAGTGGATCACGTTCATCTCTAGCAGATGTTTTCTTCACCAATTATTGATCCATCATCGAGGTAGGACCTATCAATTGTAGTTTCCAACCCTTTTGATTAAAAGTTTGGGCATGAATTTTATCTTCATTTGATCTGTGATAATTATTCTTCGCATGATCCCCCTTTATATTGATTATATTGATCCAATATAATTAGTCTTCGTATATGACGTAACCTTTTCATATGGTGTCAAAATAACAAACCATCTATGGCATTACAACCCTGATATTGATTCAAACATTTTGAGACAAATATATAATATTTTATTCAAGTTCATGGATTAGGTCTACGAAACATTGTTCATGTGTGATGCGGTGAAATGCAATTTTTTCACCAGGTGTCCGATTTGGGAATGTAAATAGTCCTTTCTGAGTTTTTTTCAAAAGGATCACAATGGTTTGATCTTTTTTTCCATCTGATACCTTTTACAAAGGTATGTTAGTGGAATTTTGTTTTTCCCTTTTGATTGATGATGAGCCTCATGCATTCGTCGGGCTTTTAGATGAGACACGTTGTGTAGTACACTTACATGTCATGTAGTACTACATGGCTAGAAACCCATGTGTTGGAGATGAGACTTCCATACAACAGAGTGGGACCACATTCCATGTGGGTCCTCTACACGTCATGTAACTACATTTGAGGAAACTTCAACATCTCATATCTTCCTTTTTTAGACTCTAATTTAGGATCAAGATTAGCCTATCTTGATTTTTTTCATGTAAAACGTGATGGTGGACTCCATAGTGGCTTTTGAGATAAAATGAAAGATGTTCTGGGTGTGAGATTTATTTAGGTGATGCATGATGAAGGTAGTGATCATACAAGATCACCAGAGGTTTCTAGAGTTCCACCCTCTAGTCGGGGTGGGCATGGGTCCTCTATCTACTACTCGAGTGACACCCTCCTACTGGGATAGGGCATGGGTCCTCAAGGACTAGAGTGGAACACTCCTTCGGAGATATGGAATGGGTCCTTGACTATCTAAGTGACACCTTCTAATTGGGTAGGGCATGGTTACTCGACCATCTGAGTGACATCCTCCTATTGTACAAGGGTGTGGTTACTATACCTATAGATTATTTACCCTTGACTGTGAAGCATGGTGAAGATTCATGGATTGAATTGTATGTTCTCTATAGGGTAGATGTGTGAGATGTTGCAGATCATTGTTAGACTTCTAGAACTGTTGGCACTCTTTTCCTGATCTAGGCTATGAGATGTAGATCCCCTTTCTATCTTTTTGGGTTTATTTGGTTTGAGAATATATATTTATTTATTTATTTATCCATGTTGTTGGATCTCGTTACTCACTTTTTATGGGTGTCATAGACACGACGTGTAGTCCACCAACATGATTTGTTGAGCTCCTTGTGGTTGGATGATGTTACAATCTTTTTTTGTGTTGATCGGTTTGTCATTTATTGTCTGTTCCACTTCTATCGGGTCTCCTATTGATTTACCCTTCAGATTTTAGGGAATCCTAGTAGGTATATATATACATACATATGAATGGTATTTTCCTTAATATATCATTTTTTATGTAGATGACAGATAGGTCAAAAATGACTACTGAGGAGCTTAGGCATACCTAGTGCATTAGACCGCATATAGTGGTTAGAGATTAGAGATTAGGATATGGGCTCTCTCAACATATTTTACTTTCCAGTATTTTCAGTTTGGGAGATATTTCCAGTTAAGTGTTTATTTTTTCCCTTTACTTTTATTTTTCACTATAGTACTCTTGTACACCCAAGAGGTTTTTCATACATGGTTTATATTGAAGTTGTTGCATCTTTTTATTATTATTTTTCCTCTGTACTTATACATTGAGATGATAGAGTGTGTGAATCTAGGTATATTAGGTAAATGCCTCCCCATATTAAATATGTCATTTGGTTCTTTTTTCTAGCCCAAAGCTTATATAGGCAGGCTTGGGGTTATTGTGGATCATGCCCCATTGGGTCAGGTCATGAAAAATGCGTCAAACCATAATCACATAAGACGTTTGGAATTCATTAATGTAAAATAATCCTTCTTGTCACTATTTGATTCTGGTTCTAATCATTTACATCATCCAAAATTGACCTAGGTAAAAAAGTTCCAAAGCAATATCCACTTTTATTATCCAGACAAAAATTTTGTTTCTTAGAAACCACTCACTCTATAATTCTCCAAAATTTAAGGATTTTTTCCTATTTTAAGTATTATCTCTAAGGATTTTATTAATGTTTTATAATCCTAATACTTAAACATAAAAATAAAAAATTCTATGATACCAACTATGACAACCCATATATTTTATAAACTTTATTTAATGACTTATTACATAAATATACACATAATATAACCCTAAAATATTAAGAGGCCTAGTATCTTTGGGTGATTAGATAAATATCACAATAAATTTAAATTACATTATATAAATACTCTATAACATGTCCTTATATTCCATTGATCTTCTAATACAAAATGGGATAACCTAGGGTCTTATATAAGAAAGGGGTAAGTTATAAAACCCAGTAAGGGACTAATCAAATAATAACATGATGAAAGTAATACATATACTTAAATAGAAATATAAAGGTAACATAAAAGGGTAAGAATCATAAACATGATCATTGAATCATGATATAAGATGCCAACATCAATTCAACATAAGAATGTGGAAACAACATAAAACATGACATCATAAGCATAAGTAAAGGATAACCACAAAGACATCATAACATGGTGTCATTAGGATAACCAACCATGAACCATACATGGTATATCATGAGAAAAAAACATTACACAATACATTAGAGGTTTATATAATTCTATTCCCACCCGTCATATTTATATCATGTACATCAATTTGTGTAAAACATATATCATACAACATGATAACATATATTGTCACTTCCAATACCATGAATAATGAGTGTGGGTTACATAAATAGAAGTACCCAATAAATTAAGTATAGTTATATTTATTTGAATACCCTTAAGTATAAATGGGTATGGGTATTCACAACATATAATTTTTTCATGGGAAATTATTGGATGATTTAGGCAATATAAAGGGTGTGCATAAAGGTTCATAAAATGGATTAATGAAAGTGAAAGGTAGTATCTCATTACATTGGAATTATATGGGAAGTAAAATAATGTTTAAAAACATATTCCAACATTAAAACTTAGAAATAAAAAGGATTAATATAATGAAAGTACTAAAATAGATATGAGGAGGAACAGGATCTCTTACCTTGAGAGGTTGCTTCTAAAAGCTTTGGGGGAGCATCATAAGAGACTGGGAACACCTTGGTGGGATTTAAAGAGGTAGAGGGATAGTAAATATTTACTCAATAGGTTTTTAGTAAATAATAATGGTAGTTTGGGTGGATATTTATATCAAAAACTAGGGTAATTATTTATTAATTTTTAAACATAGCATTAGAACTCTAAGTGACAAAATAATCAAAACCACAAACCTTACCATGGTTTTTTCCCATGTTTTCTTATGAATAGGAGTGATTTTAAATATTTTATTAGGCTAAGAACCGAAATGTTTAAAATAATACCATTGGTGATGTGAAAGTGAGTCATGTTCATGAAGAAATATTTTTAAAAAATCAAAATATAATATAGGTTTCGGAGGATTCATTATTGGTTTATAAAATTAATCAAATAAATTCAAAAACATATTATTTTAAAGGGGAAATATATTTTTTATCATGTATATCCTTTATAGTATTTATTACATCACTTTTTGTATATTATTATGTCATCAAAATATCATATATTTATACCGTATTGAATTTTTACCTTAAAATTTGACTCTCTTAGAAAATTATGAAAAAATCACCACTGGAAAATTTTGAAATACTGATATAAATAATTACATTTATTTTACCAAAAAAAATTCTAAATAGGTTAATTTATAATTTTAAATGAAATAATTATTTACCAAAAAATTATAATTTTTATGAAACTAACACCTTTCTAACAGTTATAAAAATTTCATTGGACTTTATTAAATTATATTATCATATATATTTTGTAACACTCTGAGATTTTAAAATAGAAAAATATTTTTTGATAGTTTATGTGACATTCAACTCCAAAATCAGAGGAGAATATAACAACCCAAGACTTTATAACATATTTATTTTAAAATAAGTTAAATCTCTTCAATATCTCACAATTCATGTAACGTTGGGTTTAAATGAAACATGATACTCTATTAAAATATTATTATTTAAACACGATGATTATAACCTAGCCATTAAGTTGGTGGGTATGAATAGTAATAAATAAATTATAAAAAATATATGATTTTCATATCTATAAAATAAATACAATGTACATATATTGATTATAAATAATATAATAACCATTTTATAGAAAAAGAAATGTTTTTTGAAAAAAAAAATTAGATAAGGCAGTTTAGTTGCTCTTTGCGCACATAATTTATAATTAATTTTTTCCAAATTTAGAAAATTTAATTTAAAAAATAAAATTAATTTTTAAAATAATAATATCATAATTATTTTAGGGTTAATTTTTTTGATTGTTTTGAAAAGTTTCATTTTTCAATGAATAGTGAAAAATACTGATTTTTATTGAAAACTGGCTTTTAATTTAAATTATTTAAAAAGTTAAATTATATGTTAAATTAGTTTTAAAGTTAAATTATTTAAATTATATTACAATTTAACTAATTTATTTAATTTTTATCAATTTCATATTGAATTTTTATATAAAAACCATCTGTACTTATGAGGATTTTCTCTTTGAAACCACACTTTTTCATCACGCCTATAAGTATAATTTTAAATTCAATTCTTCTTCTTCTGTGAATTTAATTTTAAAAAATTGAATCAATATTTTTAATAATAATAATTTATATTATAGAAAAAGTTTAACATAATTTTATACCAAAATAATAGTGAAAATAGTAAAAATTAATTTTTGTGGTTAAGGTAAAAATGGGTTTACCGTGGGGTTAAACTAAGAAGATAAGGGTTAAAATGACCTAAAAACATGTCAAAATATTATTTTATAGACATATTTCCACCTTATACTATCCAAAATTTTAATATAATGTTATTTTTTATATTTTTTCATGTAAATAACTTTATCATTTTGGATTCTTTTGGGATATTTCCAAGTAATTTCCAAAAGGGTTTCATTTCCCCATTTATAAAAGGGCACTCCCTCCACTCACTTCTCCACACCTATAAAGCCATTTATCTTGAAAAAAACCTACCAAAATCTCTCACCTAAAATAATTAGACATATTTTATATCTTAATTTCCAACCAAAATACCATCCCTAGGGTCCTTAAGGGGAGATCCAAAGGAGGTTTCTCTTAGAGAATGTAATTCTCTCAATAAAGCTCTTTCATTTTCTTTTTTATTTTTCCACCTTCAATTATGTATTAAAAATTATAATAAAATAACACAATTATATAACATATAATTATATTTTATTATGTTTATGGAATAATATTTAACCATCTCCACATCCATCAAATGGTAAACAAAATCAATGATCGTGTGTACGGTAGACTACCGCATCGCGAACCGATGTAGTTTGTTTTCAATAGCCACTTATCAAGGATAGATATAATAATTGATTTACCAAATATATATTATATTTATGATATTATTATACTTATTTAATTTTGATATCACATATAACTTTTTTACTTTCCATTCTGTTATAAATATGATAACGTTGCACATGTGTATGGTGAACTACCACCTCGCGAAACACTATGATTAGTTTTTCACTTACACTTTGAATGGAATTTAATAAGGATAAAATTAATGGATATATTTAATATATATGATATTATATTTATTCTGAAAAATTAATATATCACTCGCTTTCTTACCCTTTCACTCGTTAAGTGAACGATATCATCGCTCGTGCGTGCGTACGACCTACCGACTCCACGAAGTGATGTGATTAATTTTCCATGTATAACTTTCATAAATGGTTCTAAAAATATATATAATGAGTAAATATGATTTTTATAATATTATTATTATTATTGAGATGATATATATATATATCCAATTCATAAGAACTAGAAATTTCTTGACAAAACGCGCATGGGAAAACAAGGCAATTAACACCAGAAACATTAAAAATAATAAAATGTTATTAAAAATGGGTGGTAAAATGTTATAACAGTATAATATATTATATAATAAATATTATTAGGGTTTTTTATAAATTAATAACAATCTTAAAACTATTATATAGTATTTATGGACATGTATGAAGGAAATCATACCTAAGGTAAGGGTTTCTCGTCTCAGTTTTACTTCTATGAGACATATGCAATATTCACCACTAATTTACATTGTAAGGTGTATATATTGTCCCTTTTTATATTATATATCATGAAACTATTTATATTTATGGTATTTAATGTTTCATTTGAATTTATTTCTTTGATGTAGTATATGATTTAAAGTTACTGAAGTGGAAGTGTTTATTTCATAATCTGATCATTATTACAGATTATTTTTATTTAGGTATCCCTTAGAGATATTATTTGATATTTATATATTAAAATCAATATATTTTATTATCCAATTATTATTAATAAACTTTTTCAAGTAATATTACCATTTTTCACTCTTTGGTATTTAAAATTATTGAGAAAATGTTTTTGAGAATACCTAACATTATTTATCTCTTGGGTTGGAAATACTTTTTAATCAAAACCCATGTTTTATAAAAAAAAATCAAAAAAAAATTAACTTTTAAAAATGATTTATTAAATGAATTTTAATCCATTTTTACTTTTTACAAAATGTTTTGAAATGAATATTTATGTCATTTTCACAATAATCCCCATTTGGATTTTACAAAAAAAATCTGAAAGGAATCTTTGTTTTAACGTGTATGTCATGGATTAAATTTTCCACCATCATGACCAAAGAAAATAACTTTCAAAATATTTTGTGAAATTTTTTTTTAAAGTTTATTTTCAAAATGAAAAGTTTATTTTTCTCAAAACAAATTAGGGATATTTTCATATTACTTCTATTCATCAATGACATCGATCCTCTATTTTACTTATGATCCACTATAGATATGTTATATTGTTATCATCCTTATTATTTATCTGTATGGTTTATGATTAGTTTTACAGTTACCTAGGTTTTTCATACATGGATATTATATCTTTTTATACTAATATTCAAAAAATTATACAAACAAATTCCTGAGGACCATATTATTTTAGTGCCTTTGGAAACTTGGAACAAAATATTCTAATCTGATGAAATATCTTAAACATATCCCATAAAGATCTTCCCCTTTATTACTCTTTACACACATACCCTTCTTAAAACCATTCATAATAATTTTGAGAAAGGATATATTAGAAAGGGTGAACTCAAATGCTCAATAAGGGTAAATAAGGAAGATACATAAGCATGATATCAGTATAATGGTATAAGAACATGATCATAACGTTGGAAAATTATACCCTATATATCAAATATCATAAACTTGAATCATGGTATAAATATCGGTATTTCATAAGACATGAATCATAAGGAAATAAAATAAAATGAGTCATGATATTATAACATTGGAATAAGACATATATTTTTTGAATATACATAATCATATAAAATCATAGGTCAAGGATAGTCACCAAGACATTCATAACAAATTAGCATTGGGCTGACCACCCATGTACCTACTTCATCCTTAGTATAACCACCCATGTACCCTCCTTTCCAGTCTTGGGATGACCACCTATGTACCATATGTTCTCATAGAGAATTTATCTTTACCCAATTCATTGTAGGGAGATATAGGTCCCACCCTTCATAAAATTAAATCATACACATGTGTTCCACATGTTTATAAAACAATCATCATATCATAACCCATTAAATGAAATGGGTCTTATAAATATTTAATAATATCATAACCTATCTAAAATATATAGGTTTTATAATCATTTAATCATAGTATAATCCATGAAAAGAAGTGGGTTTCATAAGGATAATATCATGGTATAACTCGTGGATGAGAAACTGATTTCATAAACATCATTCCATCAACACATAAACCATTCAGAGAAATAATAAGAATGTTATCCTTATATCATATCCCTAGTAAGACATGGGTAAAATAAATGGATTTCAAATTAGATGGAAAATAATTTTGAAAGATCATTTAAAACATTTATGAAGAAAAATTTATTTTCCTTGTTGAAAAAATATTTTCAAAACATAAAAAAATTTAAAAACCCTTTTTCTTTTAAAATATCCTTGAAAACTTATAAAGGAATCTTCAAAATCATTTAAATCATTTTTTTTAAATAACCTTTGAAAAATTATACAGTAATCTCTGAAAATCATTCAAATCCTTTTATTTTAAAATATTCTTAAAATTTAATTTAAAAACCTTTTTGAAAAACATTTTTAGAAATATGGTTTTGGAAGAAAACAAATTTACAACTTAAGAGTGAAATAAATCCATATTTTCTTAATATTAAGTACTAAAGAGTGGGAAAATGGTACCATTACTTGGATATATCATGAATAACCATAGTATAATAACATTCATGATAATTATTGAGATATGTATTATAAAATTTCATTAATATAACCATAATCATAAACAACCCTGATAAAAGATAAGATCATAGAAATAAACTCTTTCCACTTTGGAAACTTTGAATCGTAATCTCCATGACATAATAACATGAAATTAATCTTAAAATATCATTAAAAGAATTAAATTCATGATATAACATGTCAATCATGCAGTATATATGCCTCATAAAAGAATATATGTGTATAATGTAACATGTATCTTAAAGAGGACAAATTGAGTCAAAATTTTCTTACTACTTGAGTAGCTTTTGAATCGTAATGCTAGTGAAATAATAACATTAATAGAAACATTAATTTTAATTTAATTAGGTGTATTCATGATAAATCATGTAATAGGGTAGTATATACAACACACCAAACAAATGAGTGGTGAATATGGAATAAGTCTCTCAGAAATAAAAGTGAGACAATAAATCCCCTTACCTTAAGTCTTGACTTCTTTCATACTCTTTCAAACTTCTTATATAATAAATATAACTTTATTATACATCTATTATAGAACCATATTTATAAATATCATTCCATGTGTGATTTTATTATGAATTTATATTACCCATTTATTAATAATTCCATGTTAAAGTTGATTTTAGTATATTTATAATGATATAAATATCATATATATTCATTATATATGTATTTATAGTAATCCATAAAATTTAGTGATAGGAAATTAAATACACTGTTCATAGACACGGTAGGTCGTACATACGCATGAACATTGTTTTTCATCCTCTTGTTGGTTTGGAAGAAAAACATTAAACGATATGTTATAATTATAGAATAATTTATATTTCATATATATCACATATATTTATTAAACCCATCATTAATAAATTCCATATAAATTTTGAATGAATTACATCACTTCATGAGGTGGTAGTCCATTGTACACACGAATGACATTATTGTATTCCCACAAAATGGGAAGCATGAAGGTATGTGTCATATAAAAGTTAAATAAGAATAATAATATCATAAATATCATAAATATAATATATAAATAGTATGTTTATCATTATACCCAACCTTTAGAGGTGGTAATGGAAAATTGAACGACATCAGTTTGTAAGGAGGTAGTTCGATGTACACACGAACGATGATTTTATAACCCATTTGATATAAGTGTGTGTGGTTGTAGATCATACCCTTGAAATTAAAATATATAATTATATGTAAGATAATAATTTTATTATATAATCATTATATAATAATAATTTAAGTAGTTGGAGGAATAAATAAAACAAAAACATTCATTGATGAACTTTACCTCTTCTTCGGGTATCCTCCTTAGGTTTGCACTAAAGCCTTGCTCAGTTGTATTTTTGCCCAAAATAAGACTTATAGGATTATAGGAGGGATGTTGGTAATTTATTTTGGTAGATATTGGTTTATTAAATTGTCTTTATATGTGTGAATAATTGGGGAGAGTGATTTCCCTTTTATAGTTGAGGAGTAGCGTTCTTGTAAATACTCAAAAAGTATTCACTATTAGAAGGTAAATATTACCTCAAGCTGATCCAAAATTGATTATTAATGGGTTAGAGAGATTATTTGGTTGATCCACACCTCCACCAAAGGATGAAATATATTTTTTAAACATTTCATTCCTTTAATTATATGTTTCCTATTTTTTTACCATTTTGGTTTTTCACTACGATAACTAGACTTCTAACCTTGGTAATTTATCCTTTAAGACTAAATTAGAGTCATCCTTATTAAATAATTTTGAAACATTAATTATAAATATTATATATAATTTATAAAATATAAATACTATGTGTGTTAGAAATTAATTTTAAAAAAGGTAAAGTAACGCGTGAAAACACTAATTTAACAGTAATCATACTAACCAGGTTTTACAATTTAACGGTCATTATAGTCATTATAATATATCAATTGGTCCATGAGTGGATAATATTTGATATTTATTAATATTTAAAAAATATTTTACAAAATATAGGATTTTTATTAAATTTATATCATTTAATAAAATATCATTTATTATAAAATAACATTAATGTCAATTTTGACATTATTCATTTAATTTCAATTTTAAAAAATATCAAAAAAAATGATGGAATTAGAATATATTAAGTTTTCTCCTATGTAATATAATATATTCATCTAAAAAATAATATAATACAATAATTCATTCAATTTACTTCACTTTTAATATTTTCAGTATTATTTATTTTATTTAGTTATTAACTAAATAATTATTGTGTAAGCATTTTTTAAGCATTTTAATTAACTAATTCATCTCTAAAAATTGAATATAAATTATTATGATAAAAATAACTCATTAATATTTCATAATAATATGTATAACCGAACCAATTTTTTTTCTGTATCTCAAATCATTATAGATATTATAAGTGAGAAAAATATCTTTTTTGTCATTTTCTTTAATTAACTTATTATATGGGTCATATTCAAAGGAAAGTGGAAATAAATTGTTGTATTTTAAGAATTTGATTTCAAAGGTCTAAATAAAATAATATATAAATTAAAGATAATATTTTAGGCCATTTTAACTCTTATCATTCTAGTTTAACCCCCCCCCCCCCCACGCCATAAGCCCATTTTACCTTAACCGTGTTCATTAAATTTTACTACATTTGCCATTCATTTTAGTCAAAAATTAAGTTGGTCTTATTAGAAATTATAAATTATGATAATTAAAAATATGGAATAAATATTTACAAATTAAATTCACATAATTTGAAAAAATTAAATAAATACTAATCCCTTATACGTGACAAAAAAGTGGGTTTTTAAAAGTGAAAATGATCAAAACTTTATAATGTTTTTTATATCAAATTTAATTACAAAATTGATTCCAATGAACTAAATTGGAATTATTGATGTATAATTTAACTAATTTAACCTTAAAACCAATTTAAAATATAATTTAAATTTTTAAATAATTTTGGAAAAAATGTCTTTTTTAATTAAAATTTAGTATTTTTCACTATTCATCAAAAAATGAATTTTTTAGAAAAATCCAAAATATTAACCCTAATATTATTTATAAATTAAAATAATTTTTTTATCAAATTAAATTTCTAAAAGTTTAAATATTTAGTTTTAAAATAAGTGAACTATAAAAATGAGACAAAATTGTATTTTAGAAAAATACAGTTTTTAAGTGTAAAATTGTATTTATTATTATCTCTTGAATATAAAATCAATAATTTTAATTTTAAATATCTTATTGAATATATAATATATACATATCATTAAAATCATTCATCTAAAGTGGTTTTTTTAATTTATTGAGATAAAATGTGTTTGTGTATAGAAAAATAGTTTTCAGAAAATGAATTTCTTTATTTTCAAGTAGTTATTAATTTAATTTATAATTAATTGGTGACCAAATAATTAATTTTATATAAATGCCTAAACCATATAATCATAGTTTATTTAATCTTATTCATACCCTCTGTTCCAAGGGCTAGGTGATAACCATAATAATATTTTAATAATATGTCACGTTTCCTTTAAACGTGTGTTGTGTATAATGTTAACTTTATATTTTGTGTAACATAATCTAAATTAGGTATTGCGTGTAACATAATCCAAACTTAGAGTTTTTTTAAATTCAATATATACTCAGTGTAACATAAAGTATTAAATTTATTAAATTTATTTGAAAATATATATTTCACAAAATCTCGGTGTGTTACATTCTACCCCCCTTAAAATGAATTTTTCACTCAAAATTTTTCTTGGCCATAAAATGTTTAACATTTTAAAATTTCTTAATAGAAACCCGCATCATAAAAATGAATAATAAAACTTACTTTTAAAAGTTAAATTTTGAAAAATAATTTTTACATAAATTAACTCATAACTTGGTTTCCACATAGAATAAAAACGTAAATAATTATAGAGAGTGATAGTGGTCATTGATCACAAGAAGGTGAATGATAAATGGAAAGTTAAGGGCCTAAAAACCATAATTTTTTATGATTTAAAGGACCATTTTATTCTTCATATTTTAAGGTGATGGGATAATAATTTTTTTTCGATATACTTTTCCCTAAAGTTGATGAATTCTTTTACAATCTAAGAATATAAGGAAATATACTTACTTGATATCTTTCTATTTTATAAGAACAATTTAATCCTTTGGTTATTCTTCAATAAAAATTAAAAAAAATGATTTTTTTATGCCTTAATCACTAAAATTCACTTTTAATGAATCATAATATATAAAATAGTGATAAGTTTTTCTATCTATCTCTAACTATTTCCCAAAACAAGTATGGTTAGCACCAGTAATCCAATATGCATAAATATTCACATGGTAAAGTAATACATTAATCTCCAAAAGCTCATCCAAAGTTCATCTCAAACTATTCCATAAATTTTTAACCTTAAAACTACTCAAAAATTCAAAATTTATAAATAAGGTCACTAAATTTCTTAAAATAAACTAACCATTAATCCTCTAAATATAATTAAATAGTTCTTAATTGTCAAATACCAAAAATGTGAATTTCTTATTCATGTATTATCTTAAAACAAAAATTAACATAGAACATAAATGAAAAAATGAATGTTTTCTCATTCATTGAATAAAACAATATATTATTGAATATATTTCATAGATCCAATAATTTTGTAAACTCTATCAATGATAACATAAACCATTTTTTCGAAAAATCCTTTATCAGTTCTATGGTCATTAATATTATCTGATTTACTTTATACATATCAATCGTATTTTTATCTAAACTAAACACCATTTTCTCAACATCAAGAACATATTAACAGTTATCTTTCCCTTAATAAAAATATTACCCTTCTATTAAATCACTTTTCTAGGTCATCAGTATCTTTCATAATATTCTTTCAAATCATTAATGAAAAACTTATAATGAATGATCCTTATATATTTCACAATTCATAATTCTTGAATCTAAATACATTAATACTTTATTACTTCCACTTTAATGATTTTCATGGTATATTAGCTTCTTTGTTTTATAAGTTAATTCTTGGTTCGTGTCATTGAGTTGGGTAACTCCCATTTTCTTTATAGATAATACATTGAAATCCTTGAAAATTTGTCACTTTATAATCCTTTTCCCAAACCGATAACATCTTCCACTTCATTTGATATATTCCTCCAGATTTTTCTTCCCACCTTCTTGATATGTAAGAAGCTGAGTATTCATTCCTCTATGTTCATTACCACATGAACTTTAATATAATTTCAACTTCCTATTATTTTATGTGTAGGAATATCACTAAAATTTATATTGTTAGTCATATATTGTGATAGATGATTATGCATAATCATAATTTTTTTCTCTCCAATCATCATCCAATTTGGTTTCTCATAGTCACTAAGATGTAGATCAAATTCAATGTTAATCTTGTTCTTTCTCATTCTCACCATTGACTAAGACTAGAAATCATAGTATGAGCAATGTTAATCAAAATGGAAAATCGTATATTCTGAAAAATCGTTTAGGATGTATATATCAAGCCACCGCCTTTTTAATCTATGACACCATAGTTATATCCTAGTTTAATATTATTCAACATTTATTTAAATCCTTCATTATGGTTTATAAATATTTTGTGAATTTATAAAAGAATATCCCCCAGGAGTGTAAAACCAGGTGTTCATCAAGGACCGTTTTCATTCAATAGTTCTCAATTGAGTCTAGCTTTATACATTGTTCTTAGAGTTTTTACCCATATGTAAATATATTATAGATCCACATCTACTTGTAGTATCTATAAAGGTATTTAATTTCTTGGAAACCACTCTCTTAGTCATTTACCAAAATTCCAAGACATTTTTCTAAACTCTAACTCATACTTAGTCATATCCTTAGAGACATCCCTAGACATATCCTTATAAATAACCCTAGGGATCTCACTAAACTTTTCTCATCCTAGTTTCTAAAGGTTATCTAAACCTTTCCTTTGATACCAACTATAGAGACCTAGTATTTTCATACATGGATATTATATATTTTTATATTAATATTCAAAACATTATACAAACTAAGTCCTAAGGACCATAATAGTTTAGTTCCTTTGGAAACTTGGAAAAAAATATTCTAATCTGATGAAATATCTTTAAAATCACCCATAAAGATCTTACCCTTTAGTACTATTCACAAACATACCCTACTTAAAACTTTTCTTCATAACATGGGGAAAGGAAGCATAAGAAAGGGTGATCTCAAATGCTCAGTAAGGATAAACAAGGAAGATACGTAAGCATGACATGAGCATAAGGGTATGATAACAAGATAATAACATTAGAAAAACATACCCTACAAATAAAAGATCATAAACATGAATCATATCATAAATATTGGTAGTTCATAAGACATAAATCATAAGGAAATAAAATAACAAGATTCATGATATTATAAAAATGGAATAAGGAATAGATTTTTGGAATACATATATGCATAGAAGATATTATATCAAGTCTAGCCACCAAGACATTAATAACATGTTAGGCCTGGGATGACCACCCATGTTCTTGCTTAGGTCTTGGGCCAACCACTCTTGTACCCTTCTTTTCAGGCTTGGTTTGACCGCCTGTGTACCCCCTCAACTCGTAGAGAATTTATCTTACCCAATGCATTGGAGGGAGATATAGTTCCTTCCCTTCACATAATTAAATCATACACATGTGTGCCACATGATCATAAAACATTCATCATATAAAAACCCATGAAATTAAATGGGTTTCATAAACATTTCATCGTATCATAACCTATGGAAAATAGATAGGTTTCATAAACATTTCATCATAGTATAACCCATGACAAAAAGTGGGTTTCATAAGGATTATATCATCATATAACCTGTGGAAGAGAAATGAGTTTCATAAAATTATTCCATCAAAACATAAACCATTAATAGAAATAATAAGAATGTTATCCTTAGATCATATCCCCATTAAGTTATGGGTAACATCAACAGATGTCATCTTAGATGGAAAATAATTTTGAAAGATCATTTAAAACACTTATTGAGTAAAATATACTTTACACTTTGAAAAAATATTTTTAAAACACAAAACATTTTGAAAAACTTTTTTCATTAAAAATAACTTTGAAAACTTATAATGGTTCTTGAAAACATTTTAAAAATATTTTTCTATGAAAATATCCTTGAAAACTTATAAAAGAATCTTTGAAATCATTGAAATTCGTTTCATTGAAAATAAACATAGAAAACTTATAAAGGAAGATTTAAAAATAATTGAAATAATTTTCTTTTAAAATAATATTAAATTTTCATTTAAAAACATTTTTTAAATTTTTTTTATAAAACATGTTATTGGAAGAAAAAAGATTTTCAAATGAAGAGCGAAGATTTTACTAAAAAAATTCTTATTTATCTTAAGTATCAAAGAGTTTAAAAATGGTACCATTACTTGGATATATAATGGATAACTATAGGATAATAAAATTCATGATACTTCTTGATATATGGATCATAGTATTTCATTAATAGAACAATAATCATAAACAATCCTGATAAACAATGAGATTGTAGCCATAAACTCTTACCGCTTTGGTAACTTATGAAAGAATAACATTACATGAAGATTAAAATGTCATTAAAAAAATTAAACTCGTGATATAACATGTAAAATTGTGAGTATATACATCTCATAAAATAATATATGATCATAACATAACATGTGTCTCAAAGAAGAAAAATTGAGACAAAATTCACTTACTGCTTGAGTAACTTTTGAATCATAATACCCATGAAATAATAACATAAATGAAAACATTAATTTTTATGAAATTAGTAATATTAATGATATATCATTTCATAGGGTATTATATACACTATACCAAATAAACTATTGGTGAATATGGAATAAGTCTCTCAGAAATAAAAGTGAAACTAGAAATCCCCTTACCTTTAGTATTGACTTCCATCATACTCATTCAAACTTCCAATATAATAAATATAATTTCATAATACATATATCATAGAAAAATATTCATATATATCATACCATATATTATTTTATTATGATTTTATATTACCCATTTATTAATAATTCCATGTTAAAGTTACGTTTCGAGTAATAACCGCTTTGTTTTCATATATGTTTTGACTTGTTATTTTTGGTCCTCTTACTTGGATCATTATTTCATCATGTAAATAATTTAAACCATGATATAAATATTATATATATTAATTATATATGTATTTATAGTAATCCATAAATTTTGTGATAGGAAATGAAATGCATCGTTCATTGAGACGACATATCGTATGTACGCCTAAACATTGTTTTTAATTCTCTTGTCGGTTTGAAAGAAATAAAATTAAATGATATGTTTTCATTATAGAATCATTTTTATTTTATATATATCATATATTTTTATTAAAATAATATTTAATACATTCCATGTAAAGTGTTAATGAATCACATCACTTCATGAGGCGGTAGTACTTCGTACACACAAATGACATTATCATATTCCTACAAAATGGAAATCATGAAGTTATGCGTAATATAAAAATTATAAAAAATAATAATATCATAAATATAATATATAAATATTATTTCCATAATTATTCCCAACATTGATATGTGGTAATAGAAAAATGAACAACATCGATTCATATAGCGGTAGATCATCGTACACACGAATGATGATTTTGTAACCAATTTAATGGAAATATGTGTGGTTGTAGGATTTAACCTTGAAATAAAAATATATAAGTATTTTTAATACACTTAGGTTATTATATAATGATGATATTATAATAATTTAAGTATTTTTAGGAAGAAATCAAATAAAAATGTTCATTGATGAATGTTACCTCTTCTTCGGGTATCCTTCATAGGTTTACAATAAAGACTTTATTATTTGTATTTCTACCAAAAATAAGGATTATAATATTATAGGAGGGATATTTGGAATTGATTTGGGTAGATATTGGTCATATAAAATGTCTTGAGGGGTGTGAATATGTGGGGAGAGTGAGTGCCCTTTTATAGTTGAGGAGGGGTGTCATTTTTTGTAAATACTCAAAAGTATTCACAATAGGGATATAAAAATTACATAAAGTGAATAAAAAAATTATTATTAATTGATTTTAGGTATTATTTTTTTTATAAACACATCTGACACACAATTAAATACAGGTTTTAAACATTTCATTCCTTAACTTTTAAGTTTCTCATTTTTTTACCATTTTGGTTTGTCACTACGGTAACTAGATTTATAACCTTGGTAATTTATCATTTAAGACTAAATTAGAGTCATAATTATTATATAATTTGGACCCACTTATTCTAAATAATATATATATTTTTTAAAATATAAATCATGTGTGTGTTGTAAATTAATTTTAAAACAAATGCAAGTAATTATAAAATATAAATTTATCCATTAATGGAACATAGTTTGCATTTATTAATATTTAAAAATAATTTGGAATAGTATAGTATCTTTAGTAATTTTGAATCTTCTAATAAAATAACATTTATTATAAAAAAACATTAATGTCAATTTTAAAAAATATCAAGAAAATGATGGAATTTGTATCTATTAAGTTTAAACCTATGTAACCTTATATATTAATCTAAAAATAATAATTTAATACAATAATTCATTCAATTTACTTAACTTTTAATATTTTTAGTATTATTTATGTTATTTGGTTATTAACTAAATTATTATTATGTTGGCATTTATTAAGAATTTTAAGTAACTAATTCATTTATAAAAATTAAAGATAAACTATTATGATAAAAATAATCAATTTATATTTCAAAATTATATTTATAAACTAACCAATTTTTTTCTTATACCGAATCATTATAGATATTAAAAGTGAGAAAAGTGTCTTTTTTGACTTTTTCTTTAATTAACTTATTATATGGGTCATATTCAAAGGAAAGTGGCAAGAAATGTTCATATTTCATAGACATTGATGTAAAAGGTCTAAATAAACACATAAAATAAAATTAATATAATATTTTAGGTCATTTTGACTCTTATCATTCTACTTTACCCCCCGGGTAAACCCATTTTTCCTTAACCACGATAATTAATTTTTACTACGTTCACTGTTCTCTTTGGTAAAAAATTAAGTTGGACTTGTTATAAATTAAAAATTATGATGTTTCAAAATATAGAATATATTTTTAAAAATTCCATTCAGATAATTATAAAAAATTAATTTAATATTAATCCCACACACATGATGAGAAAGTGGGTTTTAAAAGTGAAAATCATCAAAAGTTTACAATGTTTTTATATCCAATTTCAATTTAAAATTGATTCCAATGAAATAAATTTTATTAATTGATTTATATTTGAACTAATTTAACTTTAAAAATAATTTAAAATATAATTTAAATTTGTAAATAATTTAGGAAAAATTGTAGTTTTTAATTAAAATTCAGTATTTTTCCCTATTCATCAAAAAATGAAACTTTTCATAAAAATATAAAAAAATTACCCTAAGATAATTTTAAAATTACAATTTTAAAAATTATGTCTATTTTATCAAATAAATTTTCTAAAATTTTAAAATAAGTGTTCCATAAAAAGAATACAAAACTTCTTTTTAGAAAAATATAGTTTTAAAGCATAAAATTAGATTTATTTTAATATCTAGTATATAAAATAAATAAGATTAATTTTAAATATTTTATTGAATATATAATATATAAATTTCATTAAATCATTTATCTAAAGTGGTTTGTTTAATTTATTGATATAAAACATGTTTGTGTGTAGAAAATAGGTTTCCAGAAAAGGAATTTCTTTATTTTCAAATAGTTAATACTTTCATTTATAATTAATTTCTTACCGAATAATTAATTTTATAGAAATTTTAAACCATATAATCATAATTTTGTTAATATTATTTATACCCTCCATTCTAATGGCTAGGTGATAACTTTAATAATACTTTAATAATATGTCACAGTTCGTTTAAAATTAATGTTGTGTGTAATGAAAGATAAACTCAGTGTTGCATGTAATGTAATCTAAACTCGGTATTGCATGTAACATAATCAAAACTTAGTTTTTCAGGAAATGAAATATATACTTAGTATAATGTAAAATATTTAAAATATTAAATTCATTTGAAAATAAATTTTTCATAAAATCGTATGGTGTTAAATTTTACCCCCTTAAAACTAATTTATCCCTCAAAATTTGTCTTGGTCATAAAAGGTTTAGTATTAAAAAATTATTTAATAGAAAACCACATCATACAAATGAATAATAAAACATCCCTTTAAAAGGAAAAGTGTTTAAAATAACTATCACCTAAAATAAGAAGTAACTTATTTTCCACATGGAAGAAAATCATAAATAATTATAGAGAGTGATAGAGGTCTTTAATAACAAGAGGGTGAATGATAAATGGAAATTTAATGGCCTAAAAACCATAAATTTTGGATTATTTAAATGACCATTTGATTCTTCATATATGAAGGTGATAGGATAATATTTTTGTTTCGATATCCTTTTCCCTAAAGTTGAGGAATTATTTTACTATCTTAGAATATAAGGAAATATACTTACTTGATATCTTTCTATTTTTCAAGCATAGTTTAATCATTTGGTTGTTCTTCGATCAATATTCAAAAATGAATTTTTTTTATTCCATAAGAACTAAAATTCACATTTAATTGATCATAAGATATATAAAATAGTGACATGTATTTTCATCTATCTCTAACTATTTTCCAAAACTAATATAGTTAGAACGATTTATCCAATATGAAAAAATATTTACATGGTTAAGTAATAATTTTGTCTTCAAAACCTCATCCAAAAGTTAAAATAAAACCATTACATAAATGGTTAACATTATAACCCTTCAAAATTCAAAATTTATAAATAAGGTCACTAAATTTCTCAAAATTAACTTACCATTAATCTTCCAAATAGCATGAAATAGTTCTTAATTTCCACACACAAAACATGTGAATACCTTCATCTTGTATTCTCTTAAAACAAAAATTACCATATAAAATCAATGAAAACATGCATGATTTATCATTCCTTGAATAAAAACAAATATTATTGAATATATTCTATAGATGCAATAATTTTTTAATCTGCATCAATGATAACATAAACCACTTTGTCAACAAATCATTTATCAGTTATGAGGTTATCAATACTATCTGATTTACTCTATCCAGATCAATCATCTATTTATCCAAATTAAAAACTATTTTCTCAAAATAAGGAACATATTAAGGGTTATATTTACCTTAATAAAAATATCACTTTTCCATTAAACCAATTTTCTAGGTCATAAGAATATTTTAAAATATTATTTCAAATCCTTAACAAAAAAAAGTATACTAAATAATCCTTATATATTTTATGATTCATAATTCTTGAATCCAAATACATAAATACTTCAATGATCAGAATGGTATAGGTCCTTCCTTGTTTTTGAAGTTAATTATTGGGTAAGTCCATTTAGTTGGGTAATTTCCATGTTATCCATAGATAAGACATTGAACTACTTGATAATTTTTCACCATATGACCCTTTTTCCCACACTGATAACATCTACCCCTCCATTTGAGATATTCCTCTCGGTTTTTCTTCCCACCTTCTTGACATGTAGGAATCTGATTCTTCATTCGTCTATGTTTATTACCACATAAAATTTCATAAAAGTTCTTATTCCTATTATTTTATGTGTTAGTAATCTCACTGAAGTTCACATTGTCGATTACATATCATGATAACTGATTAGGTATAATAAAAATATCTTTCACTCTAGACATTATCCAATTTGTTTGCTCATAGTCACTAAATTTCCCATCAGATTCAATTTCAATCCAGTTCCTTATATTACCCATTATTGACTAAGACTAGAAAGCATAGTGTGAGAAATACTAATCATAATAGAAAATCACATAGTCTGAAAAATCATTTAGTATGTATAAATCAAGTCACATTATTATTAAACTATAACACCTTAGGTTTATCCTAGGTCATTCATAGTAATAATATATTTAAATCCTTAATAATGTTTCATAAATATTTTTTGAATTTCCAAATCATATTCCCTGAGAGTGTCAAACCAAGTGTGGAGAAAGGCCTATCGGCGGACACTGGTTCCCAATTGAGTCTGGATCAATATAGTGTTTTTGAGGTTGTTACCCCTATGTACATATGTTCTAGGGACACATCCACTTATATTATCTAGAAATCGATTTAATTTCTTAGAAATAACTATTCATTCCAAAATTTACCCTAGTTTTTAGGGTTGAATCATTTTCTTGTATTGTAGTTTAGGTTATTGAATCCTCAGAGACCTAAGAAGAAGCCAATAGAAACATACATTCTATGGGTTTTTTTGGCTATGAAGTGGCCAACTTTGTTTTGATTTTATATGGGTTTAAATGATAACTAAGAGACCTATGTGAATTCAAATTATGATAATGGGTTAATCTTAGGATACTGAAAAGGGTTGATTGGATGAATTTCATTCTAAATTATTTCAATTTCATTAACTTGAGAAAGATTCATCCAATGAATTCAAAATAAAATCATCACTTAATGGTTAAAAACCTTAAAAACACATAAAAATCACCTATACACTTGGATGATAATTTTCATGACAAATCCAAGGTAAAGGATCTTATTAGCACATAAATTTGGGGTGATAAAATTCAATAAGGAATAAGAAGAATAAAATAATTGAATGAAAAACTCAAATAAAATAAATTATTAAGAATTTGTAGATTTAGAACTAATATCCAATATATATCATTACTAATCCTTTGTATAAACCCATAATAGGGTTATCCCTCTATTTATTCCATGATCTCAATGGAAACAGGGAGTAGACTCATGAGGGTGGAATTGAAGAAGTAAAAATAATGAAATAACGATCACTCCACCATTGTGTGAAGAATTTCTATCTTCTATGTATGAATAAATTCACACCTTAATTAAATGGTATAAAATTTTTAATAAAAACGTTAAATTATAATAATAATAATCATAAGTTTTATTAAGAGACTTAATTGATTCAAATAACTTACAATTAAAAGAAGAATTTTACAAATACAAAGCAACAACATAACATTTCAATGAAAAAACACCAATAATTATATAAATACTTCACCACAACTAACTTAAATAGGAATTTAAAGAGTCTTGGATCAATAACCCAACATAAAAATTCTTCCCACTTGATTATGGTAGGCCTAGGATGGTGGAAAGTTTGTGGAATGTATACTTTTCCACCCTTGACCTGAAATGGCATCCAGCTTGCATGCCTCCGAGAGATGTGTCCAAAGGATATTATAGATGGAATAATTATTTTATGAAATATACTAATAAATTTAATATCAATATTTTACCTAACATCATGTAAAATTTTATCATATTTGGATATTTTATTTTCGATATATGATCTAAATGTTAAGATGTTTTTCTAGGCCATAAAATTTGGCCCAAATTTTCATCTTTAACTTGGGACACCTATAACTCCATTAAAAAAACATAATTATCTCTGTAAAATGTTTAATTAAAATTTACCCTTCATTTAATATATCTATATTTAAAATTTTAGCATCATTGGTCTTGTATCTTTGCTGCTACAGTCATTTTATTATGTTGTTGTCCAGTTCACTTCGCCCAGAATGTTCTTGGTTCAAGGCCCCCTTTGGTCATCTTCCCAATTGAATATTTAATATCTACAGAAGAATATAATGTACCTCATATCATGGGATACATTAAAATAAAATATTAAAATAAAATCAACACCATTGGGTGTTTTCATAGCCATTCAAAAGTGTACTATGTAATAGTGTATTTTAAGAAGGAATTACAAACATGCTAGGAAAATAAGTTCAAATTGAAAAATGCACTAGTGAAAATTTTTATTAACATTGAGTCACATTAATATTATAATATAAAAAATTAATATTATTCTATTTTAGTGGCTAATCACACTCCCTAACTTGAGTTTTGTTGTTACCTAGAAAAATGTATCAAAAAAATATAAAATTTGAATTCACTTTTCCAAAAAAAAATTAATATACATTTCTCACCAAAACACCTCATACCGAACAATTATGAAACCCATAAAAATATATTAGCATAATATAGGTTCACAAGAATATCTCAATACCAAGCTCATTCCTCTAATCAAATTCATCTCCACATTTCATCCAATTTCAATTAAGCATGATGATGTGTTGTGCATCACAATAGACATGGGGGGTTATTTTTATTCAAGGGGAAAATATGGAAGTGCTAGGTGGAATAAAATTTTAATATTAATATAATTATTCAATTTTTTGTGTTTTTTTTCTTGCTTTTTCCATTTTTCCATGGTAATTAATATTTAACTCAATCAAGTCAACCCTTATAGAGAGACTTGGTCGATGACTCCTAGGCTCAAATACCTTAGGAAACCAAGTGAATATCACATAATCAGGCATAATATTGAGTTAACTCAATCAATAAAAAATTAAAATTTCTAAAAATAGAGAAAAAATTCCCAACTCTAGGATAGAAAACTATGGAGTCACAATCTCCAGGTGTTTAAAGCCACACATTAGGTCATTTCATTACTCAACGCGTAAATTTATTATTATTATTATTATTTATGATTTTTTTTAATACTCATGTTAAAATTAAAATGACAAAAAAACCTATACCATTTATTATGGGACCACAAGAACTCAAACAAATACTTCATAGTCCAAAGTACATGCACTGTGAATTTGTTTTTAAATGGATTAAAATGTAAATGGTGAAAAATCATTTTAAACAGCCACACATTCAAATTCTCATTAACATAAACATGGATTAAAATAAAAATCAAGGAATGTAAAATTATTTTATATTCAGTTTCAAAGTTTTCAATGTGTATTATCATGTTTAAGGTTAAATAAATTTTTACTTCTATTTCTGCACACAAAATTTTCTTTTACATGGACAATTTTTTCTTTATTTTCACCCCCCAAATTAGAATTACACTATCCCTAGTTTTTAAATAAAATAAAATTTAGAAGGAGGTAGAGGTATAGGAGATGAGTTATAAAAGGAAATTAAAATAAGAAACATAGAACAAAGTTTCCTAGTGATTGAATTTGAAGTTCATGATGCTCTTGATTAGTCCTTGTATCTCCATGTCACTCAGAGAAACCTCATCAATGGTGATATTTTATGTTTTTACACCTATAAGAAGTGTGATTTTCCTAAAAAATCATCAATCTCAGTATCCTCTGAATCTTACACACCAATATAATTAGTACATAATGGAAACCCCTTGAGTTTCCTTTAATTAAAAATTAATGAAGACAAAAGGAAAGGATAAAAATGTACCAGTTTAATTTCAAACAACAAAACATGAGTTAATGTATGGGTAAAGGTTGGGTTGCCTCCTAAAAATCACTTTGTTTAAAGTTGTTAACTCTACATGGACCCTAAATATATCAACTTTTGTATAGTTCATAGGTTGGATCTACTGAATCCTCCTTTATTTCTTATTTATTGAATAATTAAATGAATGGTTTTAACCTGTGACCATTAACATTGAATAAATGACCACTAGTTGGATCCTAAATCTCTACTTCCCCATGATGGTATACATGATGCACTATGTAAGGACCTGACTATCTAGACCTTAACTTTATTAGGTGTAAATGAATTTTGTAACTATACAAGAGCACAAATTTTCTTAGTTCAAAGTGTTTGACTTTGAGATTACTAGATTGGTAGGCTTGAACTCTAGATTTATTAATCATTGAATTTTTATAAGCCTGCATCATAAGTTTCTCAAGTTCATTATGATCTAATTTCCTCTTTTTTTGGGAAAAATAAATGTTAAAGTATATTTTTTTGATTTTATAAAAGGCCTTATGTTCAATTTCAACAGGTAAAAGGCATGATTTTCCATAAACCATCCTATATGGTGACATTCCTAGGATGGTTTTGAACATAATAAGATATTCCCAAATGGAATCCAAGCATTTCTCATACCAATATTTTTTACATGGATAGAAAGTTTTTTCAATAATTTTCTTAATTTCCCTATTTTCCAAATCAACTTTACCATTGGTGTGAGGATGGTAGGAAGTGGAAATTTTGTGATAAATCCCATACATATACATGAGTGTTGAGAATGTATGGTTATAGAAATGGGTTCCACAATCATTAATGATAGCCCTAGGAATTCCAAATATATAAAATATGTGCCCTTTCAGGAATCAGATCATAACATGATGGTCATTAGACTTGGTGGGAATGAACTCAACTCATTTTGAGACATAATAAACAGCTAAAAGGATGTATAGATATCCCCTAGAGTTTTGTAAGGGTCATATTAAATAAATTTCTAAAAAATTAAATATTTTGAAAACCATATTGGGATTAAGGGGAATTTGATTCCTTTTGGTTATAGATCCTAATTTTTAACACTGAGGAAAATTTTGGCAGAATTTATAGGAATACTTAGTGATGTTCGTCCAGTAGAAACCACTTTTTAGGACCTTTAAAGTGGATTTATGTGTGGAAAATTTTCCTCCATATTCCTCTCGATGATATAATTTTATAATGGAATCTTTCTTAGACTCAGTAACACATATCCTAATGATTTTATTAGGATAGAAATTGAAGAGGTTTGGATAATCAAAAAAGTAGTGTTTGAAATCAAAAACGAATTTCCTATTATCTTTATTCATAAAGAATTTTGGAGTGAAACCCATAACCAAGTGGTTTTATATGTCATTGTACCATGGTAAATCACTCATAGAATTGAGTTCTTCATCAAGAAATCAATCATACATAGAAATGTGTTGTGAGTTGTCTTTTAATTCTATCCTAGAGAGGTGATCGACTACAACATTTTCAATAACCTTTTTATCCTTAATGGTTGAATCAAACTCCTCAAGAATAAGGAACCTCCTAATAAATCTATCTTTGGAATCTTCTTTTTGGAAAATTTATTTTAGATCTGAATGATTTGTGAAGACAATGATGGAGGATCCTAAGATATAGGACCTGAATTTTTTTAAGTAAATACAATATCAAGAAACTCTTTACCAATGATGGTGTAGTTTATTTATGCATCATTTAAAAATTTACTTTCATGAGGAATGACACATGGAGTTTTATTACTACGTTTTCCTAAGAAATATTCTACAATAAAGTCACTCACATCACACGTGAGTTAGAATGAAAGTTTCCAATTGGGATATTTTATGATAGGTGGAGAGATAAGAGATGATTTGAGTGTCCATAATGATTCCGCATAGCTTTATGTCCATAAAAATGCAGTATATTTCACCAAAAGAGCGCAAAGTGGTCAATAAATGGAGATGAAATTACAATTAACCTTCTATAGAAACCATCATGTCTTAAAAAGTACCTCACTTCCATGATATTTTTTGGATATGTTAGCTGATAAATGATATTAACCTCATATTTATCAACATTAATCCCTCTACCATAGACCAGATAGCCTAGAACTAATCCTTACTTTTCTATGAAATAGAATTTTTCCGAGTTTATGATGATATTCTTATCCTCACATCTAGAAAAAAACCCTTTAAACATTTAGAATTCAACCCTCAAATTTATAATCAAATATGGAGAATTCATCCATAAATACCTCTAAAAAATCCCCCACCATGTCAAAAAATATTCCCATCATGCACCGCTGGAAGGTACCAGGGGAATTACATAACTAAAAGGGAATGTTCTTGAAGGAAAAAGTTTTGAATGGACAGGAGATGGTTGTTTTTCCTTTATCTTCTCAGGAGAATTCATTTTAATTATACCATTAGAATCCATCTAGTAAATAGTAGAATTGATGACATGTTACTCATTCAAGGACTTGATCAATGAAAGGCAATGAGAAATGTTCTTTCTTAGTCAATGATTTTAACTTCCTATAGTCAACTCACACTTTTCATCCACTACTAACCCTTGTGGGTAGAAGATCATCATCCTCATTTTCAATCATAGGGATTTTATCCTTATTTTGAACAACTTGAATTTAGCTTACTCACTCACACTCTATAAATGGGTAGATGATACATGATTTCAATAACTTTAGAAGTTATTTCCATATCGCATCCATAATATTGGGATTTAGTATTTACTGAGTTTGAATACGTGGTTTGGTGTCAGATTATAGAAAAATCCTATGAGTTCTAATGAGTGGGATAATCCCAAGAATATCATAAAGGGTCCATACAATTTCTTTCTTGTGCTTTCACAGGACATCCAGAAGCATCCTCTCTTGATTAGCTTCAAGAGAAGAAGAAATGAAAACTATGAGGGATTTATTGTCTTCTAATAATTCATACTCGAGTGATGAAGGTTGGACCTTACGTTATAGATCAGGTTAGTTAACACTTTAAAAAAATATGGGACTTTTCATCAAACTCGATTTCTTTTTCCAAATTTCTTGATAGAATTGGTTCCTTTTGGACATAATTTCTATCCACCACATTGGCCAGATCAGCATCAGGAATGGGTATGGACTTGATGTTTTTTATTTCTCTAATGGTATCATTGATGGGTGATCCTTAAAAATAATCAAAGGTTTCTTCTGAAATAGATTCAAGCCAAGGAGACAAATTTCCCTCATGTAAACAAAGGAAATCAATATCATGTTGAATTAAATATCCTTTAGCAATTCCTTAATGTTTATATGGTTCAATATCAACACAACCTATCCAATTGAACTTGTATATCTCTTCATTATCCCTAATTTGAGAGTTTTAATTGTAAATTTTCAGATCAAGGCTCATGTTTTTGAAGGTTATTTCCATGTTCTCATTCTTTATTCGGATGACTGATTTGATTATTACTAAGAATTTATAACCAAGGATGATGGGGGTTTTCTCCCTAGGACCTTTTCTTGGGTAATTTTCAAGGATAATGAAGTCATTAGGGTAAATGAAATTTTCAAATTTTACCAAGACATCCTTTAAGATCCCCTTAGGAAATCAAACACTACGATTAGCAATTTGAAGTGTAAAAGAAGTTAGTTGGAGCTCTTCAATCCCTAATTGAAAATACATGACATATATAATGAGTTTAACAATAGATCCTATATCATAAAGAGATTTTAAATTTTTGATTTCTCTTATTTTGACATTGATATATGGGAAATCATGTTCTTTCAACTTGGGAGGATTGGTTCCCTAGATGGTTGTGCTTACATTAGTAGCTAAAAGGACTTGGTTTTTGTGTGTGAGCTTTATTTTGAATGTACAAAGGTCTTTTCAGTACTTGTAGTATGTAGGTATGGTTTGGATTTCATCGATAAAAGGTATGTTCAACTTAACATGTGAGAATATTTACTTTAATATTTCATTCAGTTTAGGTTTAGATATTCCTCTCATGTGTTAAGGGAAGGGAGAAGGTTGTTTGATTGTTTGGTGTGGTTGTGGTTCCTTCACATTCTCATTGGAGTCTTCATATTCTAATGGTGGTTATTCAAAATTTTCATGTGTTATTGAATCTTTTAATGGTTCTAGAATGTTTTTCTCAGTTTTTTCAATAGATTTAACACTTATTAATATATTCACTACTTTTAGTTGTTCATGAAAGGTTTGTATGAAACTAGATTCTCCCATTAAGGTTTGGGATGGGACAACTAGAGTAGGCATTATGTCCTTTATAGTTTTAATGGTTTTCAATTAATTTTTAAGTTATGATAATTTTGAGTTCATTTTCTCCTTTTTTTACACAAATTTTCAAGTATCAAGAGTGGGAAAGATTGGGTAGGGGATTTTGCTGGTTATTTTATCCTAGGAGATTACTTTAGTTGTTGGATTTGTTGTTGGATTGGTTTTTTGATTGGTTGTTGAATAGGTTTTTGGATGGTTTTTTTGGTATTATACTGTAGGATGATAGTATTGGACTGGTTATGGTTGGAACTGATTATGGGTTTGAAAATTATATGGTGTTTAGGGGTTTGTTCCTTGCAGTTGACTGGATTGTTGGTTATCTTTCCAACAGAATCTTGGATGCACGTTTTAGTTTGAATTGAAATTGTTTTAGTACTGTGGATTATGAGAGTTTATATTATTAACCTCTGTTGGTTTTTCTCCTAAAATAAAATCTTTTATAGAAGGTATGGTAAGTAATTTTTTATTATTGTGGTAATTTTTTCACAAATTGTACAAACAAGGTCCACAATTTTGATTTCTTGTACCTTCTTAAGATCGATCACCTCAAACTTTCTAGTGATTATAGAATGTTTTTCCTTGAGACATTATTCTTCCCTGAGAGTTTGAATTGCACCATATTTGGTTATATTCTCATAGTAAGGTTATGTTCCACACGTTTGGTTTTGTTTAACCAGATTTTCTAGATACTCTTATAAGTATTATTTAGGACTTTTTTTAAATGTTCCATTACACATCATGTCAATGGATTGTTTTTTTATTGGACACAACCCTTCACAAAATATTTTAACTTATTATGGGATTAAAAATTCATGTATAGGTACCATTTTGAGTGTATCTTTGAACCTTTCCCATGTTTCATAAAATGACCCCCTTCTTTTTTGAAAAATTTCTGGATGCTCTTTTTAATTTAATTTTTTTGTGATGGGGGGAAGTATTTTTTGTAGAATTATCTTTGAAATAGGTCTCAATAGTGTATTGATGTAGGTATTATATTGTTTAACCAATTATTTTTTTGATCCTTCAGTGAGAAATTAAATATCATCATCTTATATGACTCAAGTTGATGTAGTGGACACATGGTTTAAATAATGTCATTTAATTCCTTAACATGGAGGTAGGAAATTTCTGAATCCATCCCATAGAAGGTTGGAACATGGTTTAGGACATGAGGTTTGAAGAAATGGTGGGATTATGGTAGTGAATAATTTTTAATTCAATAGGGTGTGTTGTTCTAGGTATTTTTGAGGTATTCACTCATGTTTTGATTGAAAACATTCCCCAAGTTTGGGGCTACCTCATTTAGATTTCCATTTTGGTTCCCACTCAGGTTTATGAGTTAGTTTATTTGAAGACCCTCCATTGGAATGGGAAAATTTTTTGAATATAGAGTATTAGGGATATTAGGATATAATATAAATCTACCCCAATGTGTACTTTACTCCCCAACCCTAGGATTATCCACCCAAAAACTTAGTTTGTTTAGTCATGGGTATAGGAGGGCATGCACCAAGAAAAGTGAAAAAAAAATAAAGGGTAAAATATAAGAGAAATTGAGGTGAGAAAAAAATGGGGGATAATAGAATGAGTTTTAATATGACTTAATTGAGTCCCCGATGGTGCCAAAATTTAGTCTTGCCCAAATTTACATAAGTTTTTAGGGTTAAAGCATTCACTTGTAGTGTGTCTTGTGTTGTTGAATCCTCATAGACCTAATAAGAAACCTATAAACATGTACATTATATAGATTTTTTTTGGATATGAAGTAAAAAAATATGGTTTGATTATATATGGGATTAAATGTTCATTAATAGACCTATTTAAATTCAAATTTTGAGAATGTGTTGATCCTAGTATATTGAAAAGGGTTGATTTGATGAATTTCATTCTAAATTATTTCTATTTCATTAACTCGAGAAGGATCCATCCAATGAATTAAAACTAAACCCATAACTTACTAGTTAAAACCCTTCAAAAACACATGATAATCACCTATATACTTATAAGATCATTTTTATGATAACTCCATGGTAAAGGATCTTAATATCACAAAACGTTAGGGCAATAAAAAATAATAAGGAAGAGGAATCAAAAAATCATTGAATGAAAAACTCGAATAAATTAAATTATTAAGAATTTATAGAGTGTGAAATAAGATCAAATACATACCCTTTATACTCCCTTGGATCAACCCATAAGATATTTATCCATACATTGATTCCATTATCTCAATTGAAGTGGTAAGTTGACTCGTGAGGGAGAAATTGAAGAAGTAAAAACAACAAAATAATGACCACTCGGCTATTGTGAGAAGGATTTCTCTCTTTGATGTATGAATAAATTCACAAATTAATGAAAAATTATCAACATGTTAATAAAAAATAATAGAAAATAAGAATAATAATAAGTTTTATTAAGATACTAATGTTATTTTAATAAATTATGATTCAAATAAGAATGTTACAAAGACAAAGCGGAAGCATAACATTACAATGAAAAAACACCAAGAATTATCTAAATCATTCACCACAACTACCTTAAATGGTAATTTTAAGAGGATTAGGATGATAACCCAAAAGTAAAATTATTCTCACTTGACTATGGTAGGCCTAGAGTGGTAAAAATTTTGTGGAATGTAAACTTTTAGACCCTTGACCCAAAATGAAATCTAGCTTGCATGCCTCCAACAGATGTGTCCAAAAAAACTTATAGATGGAATAATTTTTATGGGCCATAGAATAAGAAATTTAATATTCTATTTTTTCCTAAAAAATTGTAAAATTTTATCCTATTTGAATATTTTTATTTTCAATATATGATCAAAATGGTGGGATGTTTTTCTAGGACATAGAATATGTCCTAGAATTCCATCTTCAAATTGGGCCACCTAGAATTCCATTAAAACATTTGAATTATATCTATCTAATGTTAAAAAAATATTCTCCATTATTTTTTCTATATTCATTTAAAATTTAATAATCATTTGGACTGGATATTGGTTGTGACAGTCATTTTATTGGGTTGTTGTTTAGTTCACTTCACCCAGAATGTTCTTGCTTCATGGCCCACTTTGGCCATCTTCCCAATTTAATATTTAATATATTCATAATAATATAATGTTCCTAATATAATGGGATAACAAAAAATAAAATATGAAAATAAAATCAAGAACATTGGGTGTTTTAAGAGGTTCTTAAAAATAAACCATGTAATAGTGCATTTTAAGAATGAATTAAAAACATGTTAAGAAAAGAAGTTAAAATTGTAAAATGAATTAGTAAAAATGTTTATTAAAATTTAATATCATGAATATTATAATATAAAAATTAATATTAGCCTCTTTTAGTGGCTAATCAACCAATATCTCATTCCATTACAAAAAATCTAGGACATTTTCCTCAATTTTGACCCATCCTGTGACTTATCCTTAAATACATCACTAGACATATGTATATAAATATATCTAGGGATCTCACTAAAATTTTATCATCCTAGTTTCAAAATTTTAACTAAAAATTTCCTTTAATACCAACTATAGTAACTCAGGCTTTTCATACATGGATATTACATCTTTTTAAATGAATATTTAAAACATTATACAAACAAATGCCTGAGGACCGTAATATTTTAGTGCCTTTGGAAACATGGAACAAAATATTATAATATTATGAAATATATTCAACATCACCCATAAATATCTTCCCCTTTAGTAATATTCATACACATAACCTACTTAAAACCTTTTTCATAACTTGGGGAAAGGAAACATAATAAAGGGTGATCTCAAATGCTCATTAAGGGTAAACAAGGAAGATACATAAGCATGACATGATAATACGGGTATGATATTGTGATAATAAAATTGGAAAACCATACCCTTCATATAAAAGATCATAATCTTGGATCATGTAATAAATATTGTTAGTTCATAAGACACTAATCATAAGGAAATCAAAGAATATGAGTCATGAGATAATAACACTGGCATAAGACATAGATTTTTGGAATGCACGTAATCATAGAAAATATTATGTCAAGGATAGATACCAAGACATTAATAACATGTTAGGAATGGGCTAACCACCCATGTACCTACTTCTAGCTTAGACTAACCACTCATGTACCCTCTTTTTTAATCTTGGGATGACCACCTGTGTACCCTCTAAGCTCATAGACAATTTATCTTTACCCAATGAATTGGAGGGATATGTAGGTCCTACCTTTCACATAATAAAATCATAAACATGTGTGACATAAGGTCATAAAACATTAATCATATCAGAACCCATGAAATTAAATGGATTTCATAAATATTTCATTATATCATAACCTATAGAAAAGAGACAGGTTTCATATTCATTTCATCATAGTATAACTCATGAAAAGAAGTGGGTTTCATAAGGATCATAACATGGAATAACCCGTGAAAGAGAAATGGTTTTTATAAAAATAATTCCATAAAAATATAAGCAATTTATAGAAATAATAATAATGGTATCTTTGGATCATATCACCATTAAGGCATGGGTAATATCAACAGATGTCATCTTAGATGAAAAATAATTTTAAAAGATCATTTAAAACATTTCTTGAGTAAAATATCCCTTCTAGTTTGAAAAACTATTTTTAATACATAAAACATTTTGAAATCCCTTTTTCTTTGTAAATAGCTTTGAAAACTTATAAAGGAATCTTGAAAACATTTTTAAAATAATTTTATTTGAAAATATCCTTGAAATATTATAAAGGAAGGATTGAAATCATTAAAATCATTTTTATTGAAAATAACCCTTAAAAATTATAAAGGAAGATTTGAAAATAATTTAACTCATTTTCTATGAAAATAATATTAAAATATAATTTAAAAACATTTTCATAAAACAAGTTTTTGGAAGAAAACGGATTCCCAACTGATGAGAGAAATAAATTCATATTTTATTAAAACATTTTCATAATTATCTTAAGCAACAAAGAGTGGGAAAATGGTATCATTACTTGAATATAAGATTAATAAATATAGAATAAGAAAATTATTGAGACTTATTGAGGTATGGATCATAATATTTCATCAATTTAATCATAATCATAAATAATCCGGATAAATGATGAGATTATAACAATAAACTTTTACCACTTTAGTAACTTTGAATCATAATATCCACGAAATAAGAACATTAAATAAAGATTCAAATTTCATGAAAAGAATTAGATTCATTATATAACATGTAAAAGGGGAATTATATGTGCCTCGTAAAAGAATATATGATCATAACATAACATGTGTCCAAATTGCGACAAAATTCTATTACTGCTTGAGTAACTTTTGAATCGTGATCCCCATGAAAGAATAAAATAAATTAAAACATTAAATACCAAGAAATTAGTTCTATTCATGATATATCATGTCATAGTGTAGTATATACAACACACCAAATAAATTAGTGGTGAATATGGAATAAGTCTCTCCAAAAAAAGTGAGACTAGAAATACCCTTACCATAATTCTTAACTTCCATCATACTCATTCAAAATTTTTGTATAATAAATATAATTTTATTATAAATCTATAATATAAACATATTCATATATATAATACCATATATTATTTTCTTATGTCTTTATATTTCCTATTTATTAACAAATTCATGTTAAAGTTGTGTTTCAGGTAATAACTGCTTTATTTTTTGTATATGTTTTGACTTGTTATTTTTGGTTATCTTAATTAGATAATTATTTAATAATATGAATAATGTAAAAAATGATAAAAATATAATATATATTAATTATATATGTATTTATATTAATCCATAAAATTTATTTATAGTAAATAAAATGCACCATTCACGGACATGGTAGGTCGTACGTACGCATGAACACTGTTTTTCATTCTATTATCGGTTTGAAAGAAATAAAATTAAATGATATATTATAATTATATAGTAGTTTATATTTCATATTTATCTTTTATTTTCATTAAATTTATCCTTAATACACTCCATGTAAATCATTAATGAATCACATCGTTTCTCAAGGCGGTAGTCTGCCGTACACATGAATGATCGTAGTCCCACAAAATGGAAATCATAAAGGTATGTCTGATATTATAATTAAAAAAATCATAATAATATCATTAATATAATAAATATATATATAAATAGGATTTAAATCATTATTCCCAACCCTGGTAGGTGCTTATGTAAAAACAAATGACATCAGTTCGCAGGGCGGTAGTTCGTCGTACACATGGATGATGATTTTGTAACCCATTTGATGGAAGTGTGTGTTTTTGTAGGTATTAACCTTGTAATAAAAAAATATAATTATATTTAATATACTTATGTTATTATATAATAATTATATAATAATAATTTAAGTATTTTGAGGAATAAATAAAACAAAAATGTTTTTTGATGAACTTTATAACCTTTTTAGGTATTCTCCTTAAGTTTGCACGAAAGCCTTGATCAGTTGAATTTATGCCCAAAATAAGACTTATAGTATGACATTATAGATGTTATGAATTTATTTTATCATATATTTTTCAAGTAAAATTTCTTTATATGTGTGAATAAGTGGTAAGAGTGAGTTCCCTTTTATAGTTGAGGAGTGGAATTCTTGTAAATACTTAAAAGTATTCAATATTGGGAGGTCAATCTTACCTAAAGTGGCTCCAAAATTTATTATTAATGGGTTTTATGGATTATTTTGTTGATAAAAATATCCAAAACACAATGAAACACATTTTTTAAACATTTTATTCCATAACTTATAAGATTCCCAATTTTTTACCATTTTGGTTTCTCACTACGGTGATTATATTACTAACCTTGGAAATTTGTCCTTTAATACTAAATTAGAGTCATACTTATCAGATAATTTATATAAAATTATTATAAATAATATATATAATTTATAAAATATAAATCATATGTGTGTTGGGAATTAATTTTAAAACAAGCACAAGTAACGTGCAAAAACACCACTTTAACTGTAATTGTGTTAACCAAGTTTTTACTATTTAACTATAAATATAGTCATTATAATAGATAAATTGGTCCATTAATGGACCATAGTTGATATTTATTAATATTTAAAAACAATTTTTAAGAATATATTACTGTTAGAAATTTTATATCATTTAAAAAATAACATTAATTATAAAATAACATTAATGTCAATTTTGACATTATTTATTTAATTTAAATTTTAAAAAATATCACTACAATTATGGAATTATAATATATTAAGTTAAAACATATGTAGAATTATATATTCATATAAAAAATAATTTAATACAATAATTCATTCAATTTACTTCACTTTTAATATTTTTAGTATTATTTATTTTATTTAGTTATTAGTTAATAATTATTGTATTGACATTTCATAAGCATTTTAAGTAACTAATTCAACTCTAAAAATTAAAATAAATTATTATGATAAAAATCACCCATTTATATTTCAAAATAATATGTATAATATGAAAAAAAAAATTCCTTATCCCAAATCATTATAGATATTAAACATCAGAAAAATATATTTTTTGTCTTTTTCTTTACTTAACTTATTATATGGTTCATATTCAAAAGAAAGTAGAAATAAATTGAAATATTTTATATAAATTTATGTAAAAGGTCTAAATAAACTCATAAAATAAAATTAATATAATATTTTATGTCATTTTAAATCTTATCATTCTAGTTTAACCCCCTAATAAACTCATTTTTACCTTAACCGCGGTAGTTAATTTCACTGCATTAACTATTCATTTTGGTTCAAAATTAAGTTGTAATTATTGTAAATAATAAATTATTCTTGTTCCAAATATGGAATATATTTTTCCAAATTTCATTCACAAGAGTGGAAAAGGTTAATTTAATATAAATCTTGCACACGTGTCGAGAAAGTGAGTTTTTAAAGTGAAAATGATCAAAAGTTTACAAAGTTTTTATATCCAATTTCAATGTGAAATTGGCCCCAATAACCTGAATTATATTATTTGGTGTATAATTTAACTAATTGAACTTTAAAACCAATTTAAAATATAATTTTACTTTGTAAATAATTTAGTCCAAAAAGTAGTTTTCAATTAAAATTCAGTATTTTTCACTATTTATCAAAAAATGAAATTTTTCAAAAAAAAATCCCAAAAAATCACCCTTAGATAGTTTTTACATTAAAATTTAAAAAAATATGTTTATATTATCAAAACCTCATATTTATTATTTATATTTAGTTATTTTATAATAATTTATTCTCACTCAAGTTATTGATTAAATGGAATGTGTTTCGGTTATTTACCTTACCATGTTGATTATGCCTTATTTATTCATAACTTTCATTGTACGCTTACCCTTACTGAGCATAAAATATCACCCATTTATTATTTTTTATTTTCCCCAGGATAACATGAAGTGTTTTTTTATTGATATACAGGGATATTCTATGAGGAATAATTATGTTCTCAAATAAAATACATTGTGTATTTTATGTTTTCAATTATAATAATAATTTCAAGTATTTATCTATTTTATCAATAATAATAAACTATTAGGTATTTTTGGGATATGACTGATTATATATTATGGTAATGTAATAAATTAGACATTGGATCTGGGTTACCAGGGTTGGGGTATCTACAGTTGGTATCAGATGAAGTTTAGTAGAAACCTTGAGAACTAGATTTAGGAAAACATAGATTAGGTAAAATAAACCTATGATATACTTTGAGGATAAATATATAAGAACATACTAAAGTTTTTTTAAGGAATATATTATGTGTTTTTTCCTATAAATACATCCTTATCTAGATACTACAGATAAACATGGTTCTGAAACAAATGTACCTAGGGGTAATAACTCTGAAAAGGGTGCATTGGGCTTGACCCGATCATCACCTAGTACATGAAAAGGGGTCTTACTATGAACCTGTTTTTAAAATATTAGTGGATATTATTAGGATAATTAACATTTTATTTATTAACCATTGTTAATTATTTTAAAATAAATATATCCCCAAATAAACCATGTTTATGATTATGAGATTATCTATACCTAAATTTTTCAATTTATGTTAAGTCTTTCACTATTATTGGGATTGTACATTATAATTCATAATTTTATGATCTAATATAGTGTATTTAATTATTTATAAATGTATCCTATCATAAGTAATGGGAACCATATCAACACATGTAATCCAAAGAGTAATAATGTTCATTTATTTGATGATCTTAAGTAAATATTTCATAGGAAACTAGTCTCCCAAACATTATAATAATATAATGACATGGTATCAAGTAAATAATTCTTTAAGTACTATAGCTTAAAAGGTAATCCAGATAAGAAGAAGGTGGAAAAGAAAAAATGTATAAGGTAAATAAGGAAAATAAGGATTTTCCAACATGTGATACTTGTGGAAGGAAACACCTTAGTTCATGCTTAAAATAAAAAAGAGTTTACTTTAAGTGTGGAGAAAAAAACATGCTCGTGATTTAAAGGGAGGGAATGATTTTCCCAATTTTTAGTGTTTCAAATTTAAATAGATGGGGAACTATGAGAATAAATTCCCCAAGCATCAAGAGAATATACCTTAGAAAAATATAAGGTATCATGGTCAAGCTTATGATATTACTATATAATAAGTGTAATGATTAATGTTATTATGTTTGGATTCAAAAATTATGATATAGGAGTATTTTAATCAATGATATTTCAGGTATAAAAATTATGATATTTATAAGGATTGTACTACAGTGCTTTTTCATTAAGGTTTTGAGATCATATATTGAATGGTACCAATGACCAGGAAAAGTGATTTAGTGGAAAGTTGAACTTCTTTTAAAACACATGATTGAGGGATGATAACCATTAATATATTATCTATGTTGAGATAATTGTTATAAATATATTTTTATGGGATATTATTGGTGACCATGAAATTTTTTAGTGATTTGATGGTTTATGTTATTTTTGTTGAAGTTTACTATAAGTATTTATTTATGGAATATATTTAATAACCTAAGATTTTATATTTGGAATCATGTATGTTTTCATTAAGGTTTTACAGTGATCAAGGTATTCACATATTTGGAATGTGACATTAAGATCCACTTTATATTGTATGAAGAATATAATGTTGATTTAGTGACCTTCCATCTAAATTTGGTCAGACATATTTTGGATGATATTTAAGGTTAAATATTTATAGAATGTATTAAGTTGGACTTCGGTTATTAATGGATAATTTTTGTTAACTATTTTGGTTTTAGTAAATATATGAGTAATAACTTGTTACTCTTTTATGGATCTTGTGATCCATTCAAAGGTAATTTTAGTGGTTCATGGATAAAAAATTATTCACGGATATTAATTTCTTGTAATAAGAAATATAGTGTAAAATTATCAAATCACAACCAAAAGATGAAATTGTTCATATAAAATAAAAATATATCAAGTAAGTATATTTCCTTATAATCATAGACCATAAAATAGTTCCTAAAATTTGAAATAAAAAATTTATCCTAATACCTTCACTTCTATTAAACTAATGGTCTTTTTATCTATCATATATTAATGGATTTTTGGTAATTAATTTTTCAAGATCATTCACTTTCTTGTGATAAATGATATCTATCACTCTCTATTAATACTCGGGTGTTATTATTCCCTTTCATGAACATATTTTCATTTCCCACCAATGTTCTCCTATATAGAAACCAAGAAATATGATATTCTAGATGAACATTGTATTTCCTTTTATCTTCTATCAAGAGTATTTTTTATTAACCCTTTTTACAATTTGGATTTCTGATAATTTTATTTTCAAATTTCAAACCCACGATTTATTGAAATCAAGATTAAATTGTGAGGACATAATTTATTTAATGGGGGTATAATGTAACACCCCAAGATTTTAAAATAGAAACATCATGTTCAAAAGTTTATGTGACATAAAAAAAACAAGATTAGAAGAAAATATAATACCCCAAGACTTTATAGTATATTTATTTTTAAATAAATTCAATCTCTTCAATAGTTTGTGATGGATGTAACATTGGGTTCAAACAAAACATGATACACTATTAAAATATTATTATTTAAACATGGCCATTATAACCTTATCATTTAGTTGGTGGGTATTAATAGTACTAACTAAATTATGAAATATTATGGTTCACACATCTATAAAATAAATAAAATGGATATCTGTTGATTATAAATAAAATAAGAACCATTTGAAAGAGAAATAAATTTTTTCTAAAACACTCTAATTTTCTAAAAGGGGATTTAGTTGTGCTTTGCGCACATAATTTATAATTAAGTTTTACAACTTCTATAAAATTTATTTTATAAAATAAAATTAATTTTTTAAATAATCATATCAAATTATATTAGGGTTTATTTTTGGGGATTTTTCTAAAAAGTTTTATTTTTATATGAATAAGGAAAATACTCATATTTATTAAAAACTAATTTTTAATTAAATAATTTTTCATTGTTATATTATATTTTAAATTTGTTTTATAGTAAAATTAGTTCATATATATTAAAATTTAAAAAAAATATTTTATTGTAATCAATTTCATATTAAATTTTTAAATTAAAATCTTTTATACTTATTAGAATTTTCTCTTTAAAAATCAACTTTTTTATCGCGTCTATGGGGAAAATTTTAAACTGAATTCGGCCACTTCTATGAATTAAATTTGGAAAATTATTTTGAATATTTTTAATCATAAAAATATTTATTATCTAAAAATTTTAACTTAATTTTTGAACAAAATAAATAGTGAAAGCATTAAAAATTAATTATTGTGATTAAGGTGAAAATGGATTTATTATGGGGTTAAACTGAGAAGATAAGGATTAAAAAGACATAAAAACTTGTCAAAATATTATTTTATAGTAATATTTATACCTTATACTATAAAAAATTCTAACTTAAGGATATTTTGAAGCTTTTTAATGTGAATTACGTTATCATTTTAGATTCTTTGGGGAAATTTCCAAGTGATTTCCAAGAGGGTTCCCTTTCCCCGCTTATAAAATGGAACTCCCTCCCCTCACTTATTCACACCTATAAAGACCTTTTATAGAATAAAACCTAAAAAATATCTCTCCAACATCCTTATACATATTATAGATCTTTTTTTTTCTCCCAAAATACTATCCCTATGGACTTTAATAGGAGATCCAATGGAAGTTTCTCTTAGAGATGGTAATTATTTTAACAAATCTATTTCATTTTATTTATTCTATTTCTAGCTTCAATTATGTATTAAAAAGTAAGATATAATAACATTATTATATCTAATATAATTATATGTTCTTATTTTTATGTAATAATATTTATCCATCTTCACTTCCATCAAATATGAAATAAAATCATTGATCGCGTGTACGACGGACTACCTCCTCACGAAATGATGTAGTTTGTTTTCCATCACCAACTTTAAAGGGTGGATATAATAATGGATTTAACACATGAATATGATATTTATTATATTATTATATTTATTTAATTTTAATATCTCATATACCTTTTTAAATTTCATTCCATTTCAAATACGATAATGTTGCTCGTGTATGGCGGATTACCGCCTCGTGAAGCGATGTGATTCATTTCTCACATATGATTTACATGGATTGTAATAAGGATAAAATTAATGTATATATGTGATATATATGATATGATAATTATTCTATAAAATTAATATAATACCCACTTCCTTACCCTTTCACTCGTTAAAGGAATGATATCATCCCTCGTGCGTGTGTACGGCCTAACATCTCCACAAAGTAATATGGTTCATTTTCCATGTACAACTTTCATAAATGGTTATAAAAAAGTATCTAATAAGTAAATATTATATTTATAAAATTATTATAATTATTTATATGATATATATATATCCTATTCACAAGAACTGAAACTTTCGTGACAAAACACGCATGAGAAAACAAGATAATTAACACCCAAAACAATGAAAATAATAAAATATTATTAACAAATAGGTGTTAAAATGTTATAATATGATCATATATAATATTATAAATATTATTATGGTTCTTTTATAAATTAATAACATTCTAAAAACCATTATACAGGTAGTATGGACACGTACGAAGGAAATCAGACCTGAGGTAATGGTTTCTTGACTCACTTTTACTTTCATGAGAAATATGTCATATTCACTACTTATTTCCTTTATGTGGTGTATATACTACCCATTTTAATATGATATATCATTAATATATTTCTCTTCATGTTATTTAAAGTTTCATTTGAAGTTATTTATTTCATGGGGGTTATGATTCAAAATTACCAAAGTGGTAAGGTTTTATGTCACGACCCGTCCCCCGGGGCCCGTGTCGTGACTACCCCAAGCTTGCCTTCCATAGGCCAGGGGCAGGTGACTAGCACCAAAGGAGTAATTCTCTAAAAATGGGAAGTAATTACCTTTATATAGAGTAACCTCACACAACAAAGTATGAGCTGAAAGCAAAACACTAAGTAAAGTTGTATACAAAAGAGTGCTGAAAAAGTAAAGGGGTTCGGAAATACAAGACCAACAAGAAAGTACAAGTACAACTGAAAAGAAAGTACAACTGAAAAAATTAAAGGAGACACAAGATCTTCCTCCGGGGTTCCTACCTGAAGGGTAGGTTCAAATGGCCTCCTCAACACTCCACGTCAGTCAGTCTCCTCCATGCACCGACTCGCTGTAAGGTCCACCTCCGGGTACCGTCCAGTCCTCCTAATCAGCCTCAGTCAGTGATGTCTGTCATCTGCATCCAACACAATGAGGTGCGGGCATAACCCGTGTAGGGGTGAGTATAAGAATACTCATTAGGGACCCCGAGACCCTCAAGGTCTCACAGAATCCAATAAGGATAAACCACAAAGTACGAAATCAACAGATAACCCCACTTAGGAATATGCCCATACATATACCTAAGTTATCAAGTAATCCATCTTATTCACGAGGAAATACAATAGTTACTGAATCGGCTCACATAGGTATACAACTTATGTAGAGATATAGAGATGATCAGATATGGGCACTGAATCATTAGAGTTGTCGGACCAGCACATGATCCAGGAACAGCTATTCGGTCAGACCAACACATGATCCAGGAATAGAAGTCAGAACTGTCAGACCAACACATGATCCAGGAACAATCGTCAGAGCTGTCAGACCAACACATGATCCAGAACCATCTATTCTATCGGACCAACACATGATCCAGGAACATAAGTCAGAACTGTCGGACCAACACATGATCCAGGAACAGTCGTCAGAACTGTCAGACCAACACATGATCCAGGAACAGTCAATAGTGCACAGCCAGCCTCAGGGTTTCCACTAGCATGCTTGATTCTGGGAGGGTCTTCTCCTCAAGCCAAGAGTCGATACATAAACTTCCATGTCATCCCAATTTTATTTATCTCGAAGTTCCATCTCGTCAAAAGGAACACAATGCAATAGATGGTGCGTCAATCGGACATCTGGTCTGTGAGTTATTAGAATTTCCGTTCTGAGGGCCCGGTTGGATTTACATTTCATCCAACCTATCTGTATTCCAACTATGTCAAAACCTTGATTGGGGTATACAAAAATAATTGTCTCTCTCCAAAATTTCTTTCACCGAAGACGGTTTGTCAATCGGACACCCGTAGCCCAAGTTATGGGCGAAAAGGTGAAAAAGGATAAAATGGGTCTGGGTCTGGTCCGGCCCAGTCAGACAGACCCGGCCCGACCCAGGTCTGAACTGGGGTCCGATTCGGTCCGCGGGTCTGACCTATTCCATGGGTCCAACCCAGTATGAGGGTCTGACCCAGTCCGCGGGGGCTGCTAGGCCTGTGGGGGCGGCTCGGCCCGCACTAGGTCCGGCCCGTGCTGGGTCCGGCCCAGTGGCCCACGCTAGGTCCAGCCCACATGGCTCGCGCTAGGTCAAGACCACATGGCTGGCGGCCCACACGGCTGGCGGCCCGACAGCCTATGGGGTCCACCCTAGCCGCGTCCAGGGGGAGGTCACACGCCCCCTGGTAACCCGAACGGCATAGCCGTTTGGGTGGGAGGAAAACCGGTGACAGGTGGCATTGGTCCACGTCACGGGGGACCCACGGTGGGTCCCGCTCCTCCCGACTGTCCGAGTGGCGAGTCGTCTCCCGCGCGGAGCCGGATGTGTCGCGCCTCCTCTAGCGACCCAGCGGCTCGGGCCGCCGGTCTTCATCGCGGCCGAGATCGATCTGTCCGCTGCTGCACCACCACCACCAGGGGGCCGCAGCTTCTCCCTCTGCGCGGCGCGATGGCACCACGCCCCTCCAGTGGCCTGGTGGCCACCCGTGTGCACCGCCACATCCAAGGGCCGCGGCTTCTTCCTCCGCGCGGTGTGATGGCGCTGCGCCCCACTGGTGGCCTAGTAGATGCCCATGTACACCGCCGTAGCCAGAGGCCATGTATCCTTCCTCTATGCAGCACAATGGTGTTGCGCCCCTTTGGCGACCCAGCGGCCCTGCGCCGCCGGTTTCCTTCTTGGTCGGCCCGACGCTGGCTGTCGTTGCACTACCACCATCATCAAAAAGTGAGGAAAACAGAGGGGGGTAGGACTATGTTCATTCGGCCCACACCCTCTTCTTTATGGTGATAACAATCGGCAAATCATATACCAAGTTTGAACGATGAAGAACGGGAATAAATTCAAACTTGAATCCCCTACCTCGTAACGTTCATTGGCTATGAGGAGGAAGTATGGACGTCGTTCATAGACGGAGTCACAGATGGTAGACAAAGAGAATTTTCATTCATTGTGTCTACTGCATGCTCCCAAACTCATGCTGCGTCAGTTGTGGAAGATGCTCCACGTCGGTAGGTGTACGGGGAAGAAGTTGAGGAAGGATCGTCGCCGGTGTTCTTCACTCTTCGTTGGGAGGAGCATTCTTTGTTGGGAGAATTCCAATTCTCCCAAGCTCTCCTCTAAAAAAGATCCTCCAAGTGTGAAATTCCAAGCCCCAAAATAATATTAGATATCTTTTTATTTTATATGTTGGGAAAAAATTAAAAGAAAATGGAGAATTCAATTAAGAGGCTCCACCTAATTAATTCATGTGTGTTGGAACGAATTAATTAGGGGAGTTCAAGATTCTCCATTAAGGTGGAGGATTTCAAGGGGTTGCTCCCCATTTAATGGGGAGTTGAGGAGGTTTTACTCTCCTCCATCAATAGGGGTTAAGCCTCGTGTGGTCCCCACGTCATAACCTCTCATGGAAGGTTATGTTCGGGTGGGCCCCACCACCATAACCTCTCAAGGGAGGTTAAGGTGTGGTGGTCCCACCTCCAACTCTCTTGAGGAGGTTTTAACAACCCAACCTCCACATGACATCCAAAAATAAAATAAAGTGTTAGCTCACTTTATTTTATTAAAATTTTATAAACACCCAAAAACTAACTTCTACTCTCGACCATCTGTCATTGAGGTGAAAGTCATATTAAGAGAATACCGGAGCTGTGAGTTCAACGGTGCCCTCAAATTTCAATTCCGATCACTGCTTCAAATGTTATAAAATCCTGTCTGTACGTTTACTGAACGTACCCAAAAAAAACTTCAGAAATTGATTTCAGGAACACCGGGCCTCAGAATCATGCGTCGTCAGTTTTCGCAGACTCGTAAAATTTCCATGTATTTAAGAAAAAAAATCCAAGGAAATTAAGGGTCTTTAAATTCTCCCCACCTTAGGGATTTACATCCACTTAAGATAAAACTCAAATTAAGGAAACAAATGGGGGTACTGAGCACGCATCTGAGCCTCCCCCTCCCATGTGCTCTCCTAGGGGTTCTTGTGCCGCCATCGAATGCACACCAGAGGTATCGACCATCCACATAGGACCCGCTCTTGTCGATCCTCAATCTCCATTGGAACCTTCGTAAAAGTCACCCCATCATCGATGTCCAGCTCCCCATGGTTGATGATGTGTGAAGGGTCATGCACGTATCTCCTCAGCTGAGATACGTGGAAGACGTCATGCACCAGGTGAAAATGAGTGGGTAGAGCTAAGTGGTAAGCCACCTCGACAACTCTACTGAGGACCTGAAAAGGTCCAATGAACCTCGAAGATAACTTTCCGCCTCATCCAAATCTCCTTATACCTCGTCGAGGTGAGACCCATAGAAATACGTGGCCGCTATCCTCGAACTCCAGAGGTCTCTGTCTCCTGTCAGCATACAACTTATGCCTACTTTGTGCAGTCTTCATCCACTCCTGGATGATTTTCACCTTCTCTGTGGTAGCTCATACCATCTCTGGACCCACTAGTGCTGACTCCCCTGGGTCTGTCCAGCACAGTGGCGATCTGCAAGGTCGACCATACAAGGCCTCAAAAGGTGTCATCCCAATGGTGGAGTGATAACTGTTGTTGTAGGCTAACTCTACCAAGGGTAAGTGATCCTCCCAACTGCAACCAAAGTCGAGGAAAAAAGCACGTATCATGACCTCGAGGGTTTGAATGGTCCTCTTAGTCTGGCCATCTATCTGAGGATGGAAGGTGGTGCTCAGACATAGTTGCATCCCGAAAGCCTCCTGTAACCCCTTCCATATCCAGGAAGTAAACCATATGTCATGATCAGAGATAATAGAAGAAGGTACTCCATGTAGCCGCACAATATCATGCATGTAGAGACGTCCCAAAATCTTAACTAAACCCTGCTCTCTAATCGGTAGGAAGTGGTCTGACTTGGTGAGTCAGTCAATGATCACCCAAATTGAGTTGTGACCCCTAGATGTACGTGGAAGACCTATCACGAATTCCATGGATATCCCATCCCACTTTCACTCAAGGACTTCTAATGGCTTAACCAAGGCTGCTGGTACCTGGTGTTCCGCTTTCACTTGCTGACAAGTGAGGCATCGAGAGACAAACTCTAATACCGCCTTCTTCATACCTGGCCACCAGTGTTGTTGTTGAAGGTCCTGGTACATATTTTCCACTCCTGGATGTACTGCTAGAGGGGGCGTGTGAAACTCCCTCAAAACTTCCTTCTAAAGTGAAACTGGTACCATAGTACATCCTCTGAAGAGGATGACGTGCTCCCCACCTTTAGAAAATCCAGCAGGTTCCTGCCCTATGGATATCTGAGCACGTCGAGTCTCACAGTCAGCGTCCCCATGTTGTTCTTCCTTGACTCGCTGAAGAAGTGGGGGAGTGATTGTAAGAGATTGTAGGAAGGCTGCTCCATCTCTATCCACATAGGATATCTGTAAAGCATCCAGCTGCTCTATCACCTCTCCTAATAGCTATATACCAAACCTCCTGCTGAGTGAATCTGCAACAACATTCCCCTTCCTAGGAGTATATACTATATCGAAGTTGTAGTCCTGGAGGAACTCAATCCATCGGTGTAGTCTCAGGTTCAGGTCCTTCTGAGAGAAGATATACCTAAGACTCTTGTGATCAGAGTACATGGTAAAATGCTCGCCCATCAGATAGTATCGCCACATATTCAAGGTGAATACCACTGCTGCTAACTCCAGGTCATGGGTATCATAGTACTACTCATGTTTTCTCAACTGCTGAGAAGCATATGCGATCACTGCTCTCTTCTGCATCAGGACACACCCGAGTCTGGTCCCTGATGTGTCGTAGTAGACTACGTACCCTACTCCCTCCTCTGGAAGTCTCGAGATGGGGGCACTAGTCAGCCTCTGCCTCAGCTCCTAAAATATCTATTGGAATCTCTCCGACTACACGAAGGGTTTCCCCTTCTTCATAAAGGCTAATAGTGGTTCTGCAGCTTTGTAGAAGTTTGGTACGAACCTCTGGTAGTAACCTGCGAAACCCAGAAAACTTCGTACCTCTGTTACACTCTTGGGTGGATCCCAAGCAAGTATCGCCTCAATCTTCACTGGATCCACTGCAACTCCAGCCTCTGAGATGACATGTCCCAAGAATTTAACCTATCGGATCCAAAACTGGCACTTCAAGAGTTTACCGTAATGCTGGTGCTCTCAGAGTGTGTCCAGTACTACCCACAAATGGTAGGCATTCTCCCCCTCAGTAGTCGAGTAGATTAGAATTTTATCGATAAAGACTATGAAAAAGTGATCAAGGTATGGCTAGAAAATCATGTTCATGAGTCCCATGAACACTACTGGAGTGTTGGTTACACCGAAGGGAATAACCAAGAACTTGTAGTGTCCGTACCGACACCTGAAGTTCATCTTCTACACATCCTCATCTCAAACTCTAAGTTGTCGATAGCCTGATCTGAGGTCTATCTTCGAGAACCAACGTGCTCCCTTTAGCTGATCAAATAGGTATTCAATCCTCATGAGTGGGTACTTGTTCTTCACGGTCACCTAGTTCAGGCGACGGTAGTCAACACAAATCCTCAAGCTCCCATCCTCCTTGGAGAACAGAATCGGGACTGCCCAGGGAGAATAACTAGGTCGGATGAATCCCTTCCCCTGTAAGTCCTCTAGTTGTACCCGCAGCTCACAAAGGTCAATGGGAGCCATCTGATATGATGTTGTAGATATAGGTGTCTTCCTGGGGTACAGGTCAATGTATAAGTCCAAATCTCTGTGAGGAGGTAGTCCTGAAACATCATCAGGGAAAACATCCGTGTACTGTTCCACCACTACAGGATAGCTCGGACTCTCCACATCTACTACTCCGAGGGTAAGGCAGGCCAACTGATGAGTGATCTATTGCACCCTCATCTGAGTAAGTATTTCTTGCGCTATAAAGGCTCCCTTCTTGCCGGTGAAGGTGAAACTAGTCTCATCTGTGAAGACACACCGCACTTTGCACCTAATTCAGTCGATCTGATCATAGAATGTAGATAACCAGTCCATACCCAAGATGACGTCGTAAGGCCTTGATGCCGCTACGAGGATATCCCATCCAAAGATCTCACCTCCTAGAGTAAACTCACACTACCGGCACCAGTGCGTAATCATCAAGTCTGCTCCCATAGGATTCTCTAGTCGTAAGGATCGAGCCAACAGCTCCGTCGGAATCTCCCAGCTCCGAATGAGGGCAGTGGCAATGAAAGAGTGACTGGAACCTGTTTCTATAAGAACTGCAGCTAAGGTGAAGTAGAAACAGATCATACCTCGAATCATCTACGGAGCGCCACGGTCATATTCCTCAGCTGCCTGGATCTGATCTCTCCCCTATCCACCTGCTCCCTACGGTCGGGGTTGACCTCCTAGTGGTGGTGGTGGTAACACCTCGAATTGTCGTCCACCACCAGCTGCATAGCCAGCTCCTCTGCCACGTCTGCCTACTCCATGAAGTCTGCCTTGATCGAACCTCTACCTCTGCCTGGGAGGCCTCTCATCTGTCTACTGATCATCAGTATGGCGGGTCGGACAGTCACGATCCATGTGACCCTATCCGCTGCAAGAGTAACATTACCCACTCCTGACATGACTGGCTCCGTCTCGTGTGCCCCGCACAACTAAAAATTTTTCCTGAGGTCGTCCACCGGATGTTCTGGTCCACTTGGACCTCTGTGACATTTTTCTACTACCAACTGCAGAAGACTCCACTACATGTCGACTAGTGATGGGTCTCGCTGCTGGTGAATGCTCAGCAAGGAAACTCTCCACAAGGAGGGCTCTCTCTAACACCCCCGCCTACGTAGGGATGCTAAGGGAGATCATCGAAGCTCTGATCTCTTGCCTAATCCCCTGATCAAAGGTTCGGGCCCTGAAGAATGGGTCCCACAATATATCTGTGGAGTAACTCGAGAGTTCAGTGAACCTCGCTAAGTAATATGCCACAGTCATGCTACCTTGCTGCAGATGCAGTGGCTCCTGTATCTGCACCGCACGTAGGGTGGCTGGGACAAACTCTACCCGAAACAGGCTCTCGAAGTCTGCCTAGAGTAGTGTCGCCTCGTCATGCACCTAGAGTATCAGGATTCACCATCTGTCTACTGCTGCCTGAAGAAGACTCGCGGAAAGGATCACCATAAGGTCGGCTGGTGTCCCTACCAGTCTGAAGACTCTCTACTGCTAGGGCTGGTGGTATCAGTGGTCAAACGGGTAGTGGTACCACTGGTGCCTCCGCTATGATAGGGCCCTGCATCGAGGCCTCATCACTCAGTGGGTTGTCATCTCGTACAACTCTCAGAACCCTGGATGGTTGTCTGTGTGGAGGAATCCTGAAAAGAAACAGGTGTTCCACGGTCAATAAGTTATACCTAGAGAGATAACTCAATATATCACAAAGAAAACTCTTGAAAAAAGACACGCAATCAATATTTTCATGCACTGAGTCAGAAATCAGAAGTCAGGGTCCTGGTGTATGGATACGTCGGTCGCCGCACCAACATTGGAATCCCTTAACTGGAAACCACACTCAGTACCTTTAACACTATTGCTTCATAGAAAAGAAAGATCAGAGTCCTGAGTTCTGCGATAGAACCGACTCCTTTGATACCAATTTTTTACGACCCGTCCCCTGGGGCCTGTTTCGTGACTACCCCAAGCCCGCCTTCCATAGGCCAGGGGCGGGCGACTAGTACCAAAGGTGTAATTCCCTAAAACTGGGAAGGCATTGCCTTTATATAGAGTAACCTCACACAACAGAGTACGAGCTAAAATAAAAACACTAAGTAAAGTTGTATACAAAAGAGTGATGAAAAAGTAAAGGGGGTCAAAAAATACAAGCCCAACAGGAAAGTACAAGTACAACTGAAAAGCAAGTACAACTGAAGAAAAGTAAAGAATCCACAGGATCGTACTCCGAGGTTCCTACCTGAAGGGTAGGTATAGATGTCCTCCTTAGTATTCTGCATTCTTCAGTCTCCTTCATTCACCGACTCGTCGTAAGGTCCACCTCTGGGCACTGTCCAGTCCTGCTACTCAGCCTCAGTCAGCGTTGTCTATTGTATGCATCCAACACAACGAGGTGCGGGAATAGCTCGTGCAGGGTTGAGTATAACAATACTCAGTAGGGACCTCGAGACCCTCAAGGTCTCACAAAATCCAACAAGGATAAACCACAAAGTACAAAATCAATACATAACCCCACTTAGGTATATTCCCATACATATACGTAAGTTATCAAGTAATCCATATCATTCATGAGGAAAAACAAGAGTTACTGACTCAGCTCACACAGGTATACAACTTATGTAGAGAGATAGAGATGATCAGATATAGTCACTGAATCATCAGAGCTGTCAGACCAACACATTATCCAAGACCAGCTATTTTATCGGACCAACACATGATCCAAGAATAGAATTCATAACTATTGGACCAACACATGATCCATGAATAGTCTTTAGAACTGTCGGACCAACACATGATCCAGGAACAGTCAATAGTGCACAGTCAGCCTCAGGGTTTCCACTAGCATGCTTGATTCGGGAGGGTCTGCTCCTCAAGCCAAGAGTTAATGGATCAACTACCATGTCTTCCCAATTTTATGTATCCCGAAGTTCCGTCTCATCAAAATTAACACAACGCAACAGACGGCGCGTCAATCGGACGCCCGGTCTGTGAGTTATTAGCATTTCCGTTCCGAGGGCCCAGTTGGATTTACATTTGATCCAACCCAACCATGCCCCAACTATGCCAAAAACTCAAGTGGGGTATACTAAAAGAACCCTCAAAGCTTTCTGTATCCATAGACGGTTCTTCAATCGGACACCCACAGCCCAAGTTATGGGCGAAAAGGTGAAACAGGCCAAAACGGGTCTGGGTCTGGTCCGGCCCAGTCGGACCGACCCAGTCCACGGGTCCAACCCAGTTTGTGGGTCCGACTCGATCTGCGGGGGCGGCCCAGTCCGCACTGGGTCTAGCCCGGCGGTCTATTCTGGGTCTGGCCCAGCGGCCCGCGCTGGGTCCGGCCCACGTAGCTGGAAGCCCACACGGCTGGCAGCCCAGGAGCCCATGGGGTCTACCCTAGCCGCATTCAAGTGGGAGGTTACGCGCCCCCTGGTAACGCGAATAGCATAGAGGTTCGGGTGGGAGGAAAACTGGCGCCAGGTGGCGCTGGTCGGTGTCACGCAGGACCTGCAGTGGGTCCCGCTCCTCCCGGCTGGCCGAGCGGCTAGCCTTTTCCTGCACGGTGTCGGATCCGCCACACCTCCTCCGGTGACCTGGTGGCTCGGGCCACCGGTCTTCATCGCAGTCAGGCTTGAGTCGGCCGCTACAGCACCGCCGTAGCCAGGGGGCCGCAACTTCTCCCTCTGCGCGTCGTGATGGCACTACGCCCCTCCAGCGGCCTGGTGGCCGCCCATGTGCACCGACGCGGCCAGGGGCCGCGGCTCCTTCTCCACGTGACGCAACACTGCCACGCCCCTCTGGAGACCCAACGGCCCTGCGCCACCGGTTTCCTTTTTGTTTGTCCCGACACCAGTCATCGTTGCACCGCCACCATCGTCAACAAGCGAGGAAAAACGGAGTGGGGTCTGGCCATGTTCGTTCGGCCCACACCCTCCGTGTTATGGTGATAACAATCGAAAAAACGTAAACCAAGTTTGAACGATAAAGAACATGAATAAATTCAAACTTGAATCCTCTACCTCATATCATTTGTTGGCGGTGAGGAGGAAGTATGGGCATCATTAGTCAAAGGAGTCACATAAGGTAGACGAAGAGAATCATCATTCTTCACATCTGTCGCACGCTCCCAAACTCTTGTTGTGTCGGTTGTGGAAGACACTCCACATCGATAGGTGTCCGGGGAAGAAGTCGAGGAACAATCGTCGCTAGCGTTCTTCACTCTTCATTGGGAGGAGCGTTCTTCATTGGGAGAATTCTAATTCTCCCAAGCTCTCCTCTCAAAAATATCCTCCAAGTGTAAAATGCCAAGCCCCAAAATAATATTAGATGTCTTATTATTTTAGATGTTGGAAAAAAATTAAAAAAATGGAGAATTCAATTAAGAGTCCCCACCTAATTAATTCACGTGTGTTGGCACGAATTAATTAGGGGAGGTCAAGATGCTCCATTAAGGTGGAGGAGGTCAAGGGGTTTCTCCCCATTTAATGGAGAGTTGAGGAGGTTTTACTCTCCTCCATCAATATGAGGTTAAGCCTTTTGTGGTCCCCACATCATAACCTCTCGTGGAAGGTTAGGTACGGGTGGGCCCCACCACCATAACCTCTCAAGGGAGGTTAATGTGTGGTGGTATCACCTCCAACTCCCTTGAGGTGTTTTTAACCACCCAACCTCCACATGGAGGCCTAAAATAAAATAAAGTGTTAGATTACTTTATTTTATTAAAATTTTAAACACCCAAAAACTAACTTCTACTCTCGACCATCTGCCGTTGAGGTGAAATTATTCTTAAGAGAATACTGGCATTGTGAGTTCAACGGTGCCCTCGGATTTCAACTCTGAGCACCAGTTCAAAAGTTATAAAACTCCACTCGTACGTTTACTGAATGTACCCGAACAAAACTTCAGAAATTGATTCCGGGAACACCGGGCCTCAGAATCAGGCACCGTCAGTTTTTGCAGACTCGTAAAATTCTCATGTATTTAAGAAAAAAAATTCCATGGAAATTCTGGGTCTTTACATTTTATTACATAATCTCATAATTATTCAGGATGGTTTTTTTTTAAGTCTCCATTGGGGGGATTATTTAATATTTATTTATTAAAATAAATTTTTTTTGTTATGCTATGGTTATTAATGAACTTTTTCAAGTAATAGTACCAATTTTCCACTCCTTGGTACTTAAAATGATTGAAAACTGGTTTTAAGAAAACCTGAATTTATTTATATCTTCGATCAGAAATCCTTTTTCATCAAACCCCGTGTTTTATAAAAATGGTTTCAAATTTTTTTTAACATTTTAAAAATTATTTATTAAATACATTTTTAACCATTTTTACTTTTAAAAAATTTAAAGGAATATTCATGTTGTTTTCAAAATAATTCTCATTTGGATTTTACTGAAAATGTGAAAGGAATATTTGTTTTAACATGTGTGGCATGAATGGGATTTTAAACCATCATGACCAATCAAATTTTTAATGATTGTTTTAAAATTTGTAAAAGTTTATTTTCAATAAAAAATATTTTCAAAATGTTTTGTGAATTTTTTTTTAAATGTTATTTTCAAAATGCCACGGTTATTTTTATCAAAAATGTTTTTAAGAATATTTTCATGGTATTTCTATTCATTAGAGACATCAAACCTCTATTTTAATTATGATCTAAAGATGATATGTTGTATTGATACCATCTTTATTATTTCTCTAGATGTTTTATGACCATTTTGGTTGGGGGTGTACAATTTTATTACCATTCACCATTTTACTCTGTATGATGTATGATTATATTTATTTATTGTGGTAATTATTAACATTTAAAATGTTAGTTTTTAAATATTAATGCTTATATCGATTATGTTTCACCCCTTTCATATTAGTAATTCATTATACTTAGTAAGTGATGTGTGGGTCCTGCTACATCCCCTCAATGCATCAGTAGGTCCCATGAGATAAACTATATTGGTTTTTGGGAAAGGCCCCACCAATTAATTTAGATGTCTTTGAACAAGCCCTTGATGGTATGTTTTAGATATATAGCTTTAAGAGTTCCATCATTATAAATTTAGTTATTGATATTCCATGTGATTATTTTATTAGTTATAATATCCATGGTTAATGTTTCAAGATCACGTGATTATTTATATGGAATTATTTGATCGTCATTTATTCTTACTCATGTTATTTATTAAGTGGAATGTGTTTCAATTATTTACCTTACCATATTGATTATGCCTTATTTATTCATATCTTAAATTGTACGCTTACCCTTACTAAGTATCTGAGTTCACACCTTTCTTATGTTTTTCTTTCCTTAGGATACCAAGAAGTGTTTTTGGATTGATATGCAGGGATATAATATCAGGAATAATAGTGTTATCAAATAAAATAATTTTTGTATTTTATGTTTTCAATTGTAAAAATAATTTCAAGTATGTGTTTAGTTTACCAATATTACTAAGTTATTAAGTCCTTTGGGATGTGATTCCTTGTATCTTAAAATAGTTTTTTAATTGAAACTATACATTTCCCAAAAATACAATTTTTATTTCTTCATACCAAAATATACTTTTTATCAAACTCATTATATAATCATTTATAAATTAATAATAATAAATTGATAAATATAATCATTATTTTATTAAAAATGAAATATATAAATTTATACAACTATGGTCAAGATACATAACCTCTTATTACACTTGTGTATTCCCTAAGGGTAAGGTATGGAATGGTGATACTTTCTTGAGGTGGTTCTATAAACATGGTTTGGTTCATGATATTGATAAGCTTAAATTTATCCCATTAATAGTTTCTCTCATGTTTTAGTTGTTGAATCTTGGCATGGTCTTAGTCAAAGGAAAATTCCATAGATATCATCTCCTGTAGAATCTTTGATAAATGGGATTCATAGGGTACAATACAACTAGTAGAGTTCATCGATTCTTTCATCTGTATCAATTAGACTTTATCATAACCCCTAATATATACTAATCTTAACAGTCATAGTAGAATGACTATATTATCAATGGTTGTTGTAACGAACCAATGTTTTATCAATGGAAACTCCCTTCTTATAATTATGACATATAATCACATGAAATCACAACACAATGAACTACTAAGTACTACGTGACCTTTAACCATAATATTGTCACTTCTGTGATTTGAATTTTGAAAATCTAACATACAAAGTTGTGATCAGTAAGATGTTTAGAGTCTGATAAGACAAACTTAATTTTTGGTGAATAGTAATTAACCCTTATGAATAGTCATGTTACCCTTATGAACAGTAATATAACCCTTATGAAAATTAAATTGTCCAGGTGAATATTAACCTTACCAATGAAAGTATAAATAAAATTTATCCATATTATAAGAGACAATATGATAGTTTTGGTATTTTTATAAGTCGTAAATATTTAATTAAAAATTTATGAATAATTTAATAATTAAAAAATAAAATTTATTTTCATAAAATATATACATAAATTATTTTTTTATGTCTTCTGGTTTTAAGATAATTTTATAAGACCTTATGTAATTTTTGAAAACATTATAAAATCAGTTATAGTTTTAAATTTTGTATTTTTCAAGTAAATTATGATTTTAATTAAAAATTAAATTAATAATAATGATAAAATTATTTTTCAAAACTGGAGTTCATTTTTTGATTCTCTAAATCTAAAATTGGTTAGGAATAATTTTTTGGGATTTTTCTAAAATACTTTAATTTTTTGGATGAATAGTAAAATACGGTAATTTACTGTATATATACATTATATGTTAAATACACTATTTATTGAGTCATGTATGATTTAATCACCTTGGGTTTGAAATCACATGCACATATTTTTTTTGGTCATTGAATCATCACTATTTCTTTTCTTATGGAAAAATAATAAAGTAATGATTAAAATATTAAGAAAAACCTCCTCCCCTCTACTATAAAAAACCACCCACACTCCCCACTTCTCTTCACTCCTCTCAAGCCTTGTGCCTTACCAAAATTCTACACAAATATACCTCCAAGATCCTCCCTCATGTCATTCATCCATTTTTCTCCTCAAAAGACCAAATCCTATCCCCTTAAGAGGCTCTCAAGGAAGATTAAATCAAGAGGTAAATTCCTCTTTTCTTTTCTTCCATTTTCTTTTCATATTACTTTGTTCTCTTTTCTTTCCTAAACTCTACTAATCCAAATGGTATGAAAAATATAGTACCATACATGTACTGTAATTTTTTTATGCTAATGGTATAATTCATTATCATCTCTCATTTCCCCTTCTTCTTTATTAAAGAAACAAAAACACTGTCTGAGATGTGTTAATTTATCACACTCAAGGATGATGGGTTATAAATTTCTATTAACATATTCAATTATGGTAATGAAATAATTTTTATGCTTGAAACATAATATTAAATATGTATTTTATTTTATGTAATTTTCTGGAATCTTTTTCCCACAATATGTAAAATAATAATACAAAACAAGTTAATTATGAGAAAAATCGCCAAATTAATCCAAGAATTTATCATTAATGTTTTACATTTTAATTCACCTTCACTCCAAATAACCAAATGAATTTTATAACCATTTAATATTCTATATGTTCACTAATTTCATATAACTTTAATTGTGTACAACCATTCTCATCATACATGTTTATCCAAACATGAATATAAGTGAACTGGTCATTAAAACCAAGGAAGTAAACACTCCCAAATAATGAAGTTGAACCTCTTAACTCATCAAAAAAGACATGTATGAACATAATAAGGTTATAAAAAATCAATAACATGTATTTGTGTTTCTTAAATTATTAATTAATAAACCTAATTTGATTATTCAGGTCATTAATATCAAGCGAAGAACACCATAGGACTTAAGGTAAGGGATCCTCTCTTTCTCACATTTATTCAAAAATATACTCTATGTTATGTCCTTTTATGTTTATTTACTAATTATGGGGTATGGTGTAACACCTCCTACATACTTCCCTAATTATTTATAAATGAATAGAAACTCCTTTATCTCTCATTAATCCCTCCTAAGTACACTCGGTACCATACCAATATTCTGTAAGGGATTTTACCCGAACCTCCATTATTCCTTCGGGCTATTCTGGCTCTCTTTTTACCCAAATTAAATTCTATATTATTTGTATTTACATGTTCTAATTTCTATTTATATGTCTAAAATCATGTATTAAGATTCATTAATCATTATTTTTCTGGGATATACATGCTTTTATGTGATTCCCTCCTCAATACTTCCTGATAAGCAAACCCGTTTTAAGGGAACTTCACGATTTCTTACCCAATTTCAAGTACACTATATGATTTGTTTTTAAGAACAATTATATTTATAAAACCTCTCTTTTAATCATGAAAACTTTATTTTTTCACTTTTGGTTTTATGTAAAATATTATGCCCTTTTCTGTTTTAAATGATCTTTGATATTTCCATTATACCGCACTAAAATGTTTTAATTTTAAAGTTTCTTAAAAACTATTTTACATGTAATCACTTAAATTTGGAATCAATTATTATGATATATACCTATTATACCTTATTAATTTCCATTATTGATCTAATTCCTTTTTCTCATGGACACTTGTATGATACGCCCATTAAATTGTGCTTTATGGCTTGATTACGATACCCATATCTTTCTATGGGTTTCCTTATGTTTATGTATGATTGATTATGTATGATTATATATGTAGAAAGAATATTAATGAACATGTTATGATGGGTGCACCCAGATATCACTCTAATGCATTGGATAAATTTGAGTCTCATGAAATATTATGTGCAAAGGTCTTGGTGGTTTGCCTTGACTCGTGCTACCATGTGCAAAGGTCTTGGTGGTTAACATTGCCTTGTGCTCCTCTATGTGCAACAATAATTAACTTATGATAAAGACATGTTTTATATTGCTTCCACATTACTATGAATACATGTTTATAAGAACCCATGTTTATATGTTATGATTCCATATGTTCCATGCCTTTTTATATTATTTTGTTATGTATTCTAACCCGTGTGATAAAGCTTTATGTCTCATGTTTATTTCCCTTACTGGGATTTTAGCTCATCCCTTCATTCATGTGATCCCCAGGTTACCCTATGTAGATATAATGGCTCAAAGTAATTTAGGATCTTTTTAAGAATATTAAATAAAGAAGTGTTTTTTTTTAGTCTCATGTTTTAAGTTTTATGTACCTAGTCTTCCAAGACACTAGTCTTTACGATCCTTGGCTTGTAATATGATGTTTTATTATGCTTAAAATCATGTAATTTTTTTTTAAAAGGCTATGGTCTCTATAGTTGGTATCATAGGATGGTCTATTTATTTTTGGAGATTATTAATAGATCACTTTAGTAAGAACCTTAAGTATGAGACAATGTATAATAAAACATCCTTAAATTTTGGTAAGCATAGAGTAAGTGGTTTATCAAGAAAATGCATCCCTATATGGATACAAATAGGTATAGGTGGCTCTGGCATAGATGTATCTAGGGGAAAAACCTGAAAACACTACTTTGATCTAAACTCAAAATGGAACTGGTGCACGAAAATGGGCCTTGTTACACTCTTGTTTTGACACTCCCAGGGGATATGCTTTGGTAAATTCATGAGAATAGTACAAACCATTATTAAGGGAATAAAAAAATCCCATAAGAATATAAGTTAAGAAATATATCAAGGATACCCTATATTTAAACCTAGGGGATCACAAGTTAGGATATACTTATTCTTTACAAGTTTATCCTTTTATGTTCAATGTTTCCTTTTTATGATCAATAGCTAAGTATTCAAGCCCTCTAATTATATGTTATTTTTCTTAGTTAATGGAAGGAAATAGAAGAACATGTTCCAACAATCAATGTTATATAGAATGTGAATATTTACGTAATGATATGTCGAATATGATGGGATCGGGTGTTCAAAATTTCATGACAGTACTTTCTTAGTTGGTTCAAGTTATGAAAAATAACTTGAATCATGTGGAACGCCCTCCATCCCCAAGTAAAGATCAAGTTGTCATAGAATCCTTCCGGTGTAAAAGGTCTCCCATGTTTAGTGGATCTTTTGATCCCCTCCTTACAAACAGTAGATTAACTCCATTGAAAAGATATTTATTGTCCTCCAGTGCTCAGAAGAAGAGAAATTTGTGATGGAAGTCTATTGTTTTGATGGGGAATATGATCAGTGGTGTACATTGATCAAGAATATGAATCCCTAGGAGGAAATTGATTCCATGTATTGGGAGGAATTAAAGATAATGTTTTTCAATAAAACATTTCCATGAACCCTCCATCTCAAGATGGAAAGAGAATTCCTCGGGCTCAAGTAGGAGGAATATGAGTCAATTGAGGCATAAAAAGCAAACTTTATAAGGATTGTAAGGTACACCTATGGATTTTTCATGAACATCGAAAGCAAGGTGGATCGCTTCTTTAGAGAACTAAATACAAGTCTAAAAAAATCTTTGGTGATTTGAGACTTTGACATTTATAAGGAGATTGTTCGTTGTGCCCTTAGGTTGAAATGGAGATTGGAGACTCTCAGTGGTATCATGGGTCCAGCAACAAAAAGAGGAAAATGTAATCTAATGTGGGTGGTCCTGCAAATAAATTCCATGATGGAAAGAAGTCCGACTATCCCATGTTTCAAAACTGTGGGAAGAAGCATTCTGAGAACTATCTAAAGGAAACCCAGAATTACTTTAAATGTGGAAGAATGGGACATCTGGATAAAAACGGTCGATGGGATATGAATAATCCTACTAATGTAGAATAAGAAAGGAAGGTTCATATAAACTCTCGGCCATTGGTGTAGTGTTACAACAGAAAGTAACGTGGTCATTATGTGAATAATTTTTCTAAGCCAATGGTTGTTAGAGGAAATCAACAACAACCTCTAAGGAAACAAGGAAGGGCTTATTCTATCACTATTGCTGAAATGGATCCAGAAAATGATGTGGTGATAGGTATGATAGTTATTCATTAAATAATAGTGAATATACTATTTTATTCTATTTCTATTCATTCTTTCATATCTTTCAAGTTTAGTATAACTATTTAAACACCACCTCAAAATTTGAAGGATATGTTATCTGTGTGAACTAATAATGAGGAAATTATTACGTCCAAGTTTTATAACTTCTCCCCAGTAAATTTTTGTGTTCTGGAACTCCTAAAAAATATTTTCATGCTTCCTTTAGTGAAGTTTGATGTTATCTTGGGCATGTATTGGATGTCTTTATAGAAAGACAACATCAACTGTCGTTAAAGGGATATCACTCTTCACATCCCAAAGAATCCTCTAATTATTTACAAGTGTAAGGAGGAAGATGAATCTCTTTTAGAATAATTGTCTCAAGTTTGGATATTAATTCCTTATGAGCAATCATTTTTAGATCAAATTATTGCGACAAAGGAGAGAATCATGCTTGATTCATACCCATCATGAGGAATTATAATAATGTATTCCCTGAATAGTTTTCTAGTCTTCCTCCTGATTGAGAGGTTGAGTTCTCAATTGAACTTATTCTTGGATCCCTACCTATATCAAAGATGCCTTACAGAATGGCCACCGTAGAGCTGGAAGAGATGAAGAAGAAGTTACAGGAGAATCTGGAAAAGGGTTTTATACACTTGAGTGCTTCACCATGGGGTGTGCCAGTCCTCTTCGTCAAGAAGAAGGATGGATCAATGTGCCACAGCATTGATTATCATGATCTCAATAAAATCACGATAAAGAACAAGTATCCCTTGTCATGGATAGATGACTTGTTCAATCAGCTTCTTGGGGACAATTATTTCTCTAAGGTGGACCTTCAGTTGGGATATCACCAATTTAAGGTGAGGAATGAAGATATTCCCAAGAATACCTTTTAAACGAGGTATGGACACTATGATTTCATAGTAATTCCCTTCGGACTCACTAATGATCCAGAAATTTTCAAGGATTTACTGAATAGAGTCTTTAGATATTACCTCAACAAATTTTTGGTAGTCTTTATTGATGATATTCTGATATACTTCAAAAGAAAGGAGGAACACAAGGAGCATTTGAATATTGTGCTAAAGACTTTGAGAATGGATAAGATGTACGAAAATTATAGTAAATGTGAGTTTTGGATGGAGGAAGTATCATTATTGGGGAATGTTATCACCAGCAAAGGGATATATGTGGACCCCTCCAAGACAAAGGCAATTTAAGAGTGGCCCAAGCCAACATTTGTAACAAAGATTCGCATCTTTTTGGGTCTATCTGGGTATTATTAAAGATTTTTTAAGAACTTATCATGATTTTAAAACCCAATGACCAAGATGAAAAGAAAGGTAGTAAAGTTTTTATGGACTCAAGAATGTGAAGACTATTTTAAGGAGTTGAAAAAAGTGGCTTATCACTGTGCCAATAATTACACTCCCAATAAGTGGATAACTATTTTTGGTGTATATTGATGCTTCATAGAAGTTATTAGGTTGTGTGCTGATGAAAAATGATAATGTGATAGGCTAAACCTTAAGGAAACTAAAAATCTATGAGAAAAACTATCCTATGCATGATCGGGAGTTGGTGGTTGTGATCTTTGCATTAAAAACTGGCGGCATTATCTCTATAGGGAGAAGTTTGAGATATATACTGATCACAAGAGTCTCAAATATATATTCAAACAAAAATAGCTTAATATGCACCAGTGAATATGGATAGATCTCATTAAGGATTATGACTACTCAATCTACTACCATCCTGGTAAGGAAAACAAGGTGGCGGATGCTCTAAGTAAAAATGATCCAGTATCTTTATCAATGATGAGAATTGAATAGGATCCAATATTATTATATTTTAATAGGATGGACATGGGAATCATTAAGGGAGGAACATCATCAATCCTTTTTCAAATGATTTCTCAACCATACCTCATGGAGAAAATAAAGGATGCTCAAAGAAAATATATGAAAATTCAGAAAAGGGTGGAATCCATTCAAAGTGGGACATCCTCTGAGTTTATGATTGATGAGGAAGGATTTGTAATATTTGGTTTATGATTATGTGTATCATCCAATCCAGAGATAAAGAAGGGGATTTTTAATGATGCACATAGCTCAACCATCTCTATTCACCCAAGTAGCACAAAGATGTATCGAGATCTTTGAGAGAACTTTTTGTGGGACAATATGAAGAAGGAGATTTTTGAGTATACATCAAAGTTCTTGGTATGTCAACAAGTGAAGGATGAAATACATAAATATAAGGGGATGATGAAACCACTACCCATAAAAATATGGAAGAGGTAGAACATCACCATGGACTTTTTCACTGGACTTCCAAGGAAATCTAGAGGAAACAAGGCTATATGGGTCATTGTGGGTCGTATTATAATGACAGATCACTTTATCATGATTTAAGAGGACTTCTCATTGGATCAACTTGCATAGATATATATCAAAGACGTGATAAGGTTTCATGGAGTACCACTATCTATTATATTCGGTAGAGATCCAAGATTCACCTAAAAGTTTTAGAAAAGTATCCAACATGCTCTAAGAATTGAATTGAACTTTAGTATGTCCTATCATCCTCAAAATGATGGTAGATCTAAGAGAAATATTCAGACACTAGAAGATATGTTGAGATCGTGTTCTATGAACTTCAAAGGACGGTGGGACCAGCACCTTCCACTGGTTGAATTCTCCAACATCAACAGTTTCTACTCCAGCATCTGAATAGCACTATATGAATCCCTTTATGGAAAAAGGTGTAGAACACCGGCATGTTGGGATGAAGTTGGTGAGAATAAGCTTCTAGGAACTGAAATGGTTAAAGAAATGTTAGAGAAGTTGAAAACCATTCATTAGCAAATCAAGGTATCCCAAAGTATATAAAAGATTTATGCAGACAATCATCAATGGGACCTTGAGTTCAAAGTTAGAGACATGTTATTCCTCCACATATCTCCATGGAAGAAGGTCATGAGATTTGGGAATAAAGAAAAGGTAAGTACTAGGTACATCAACCCCTTTGAGATTCTTGATCGTGTTAGAGTTTTGGCCTATCTACTAGCACTTCCACCTACCATGTACAAAGTACATGATTTTTTCCATGTATCCCTCCTATGAAAGTACATACTAGATCCTTCATATGTAATGTCTTCATAGGTGGTACAGTTAGAGAATTATCTTTATTATGAGGAGAAGTCAGTGAAGATCTTGGTTCGTAGAGATAAAGTTCCACGTAACAAGACTACTCACCTGGTAAGAGTACCATAGCAGAACCATAAGTACAAAGAGGCAACATGGTAACTGGAGGAGGAAATGAAGGAAAATTACCCACACCTATTTATAGATTAGAATGTAAAATGAAATTTGGAAGGTGAAATTTCATAAGTGGGGAATAATGTAATGACCCAACCAATGTTTTATCAATATAAATTCTCTTCTTATAATTATGTCATATAATCACATGAAATCACAACACAATGAACTACTAAGTACTATGTGACCTTTAAACATAATATTGTCACTTATGTGATTTGAATTTCAAAAATATGATATACATAGTTGCAATCAGTAAGATATTTAGAGTCCAATAAGACAAATTTAATTTTAGGTGAATAGTTACTGACCCTTATGAATGGTAATGTTACCCTTATGAATAGTAATATGAACCTTATGAAAATTAAATTGGCCAAGTAAATATTAACATTACCAATGAAAGTATAAATAAATTTTTTCCATCTTATATGTGAAAATATGATAGTGTTGGTATTTTTATAAGTCATAAATATTTAATTAAAAAATTATGAATAATTTAATAGTTAAAAAGGAAAATAAATTTTCGTAAAAATTATACATAAATTATTATTTTCATGTCTTTTGGTTTTAAGATAATTTTATAATACCTTATGTAATTTTAAAAAACATTATAAAATCAGTTATAGTTTTAAAATTTGTATTTTTCAAGTAAATTATGATTTTAATTAAAAATTAATTTAATCCTATTTATAAAATTATTTTTGAAAAATGGGGTTAATTTTTTGATTCTAAACATTAAAAAATAATTAGGGTGAGTTTTCTGGATTTTTCTAAAATACTTGAATTTTTTATGAATAGTAAAATATGGTAATTTACCATATATATACATTATATGTAAAATACGCTATTTATTGAGTCATGGATAATGTAATCACATTGGGTTTTAACTCACATGCACATATTACTATTTTTTGTCATGTAATCATCACTATTTATTGTTTTATGGAAAAATAATAAAGTAATGATTAAAATATTAATAAAACCCTCCTCTCCTCCACTATAAAAACCTCCCTCACTCCCCTCTTATCTTCACTCCTCTCAAGCCTTGTGCCTTCCCTAAATTATGCCCAAATCTCCCCCCAAGATCTTCCCCCATTTCCATCATCCCTTGGTCTCCTTAAAAAACCAAATCCTCTTCCCTTAAGAGGGTCTCAAGGAAGATTAAATCAAGAGGTAAATTCCTCTTTTCATTTCATTCATTTTCTTTTAATATTCCTTTGTTTTCTTTTCTTTACTAACCTATACTAATCCAAATTGTATGAAAAATAAAGTAACAAACATGTACTAGAATTTTTTTATTCTAATGGTATAATTCATTATCATCTCTCCTTTCCACTTCTTTTGTATGAAAGAAATGAAAACACTATTTGAGATGTGTTAATTTATCACACTCAAGGATGACGGGTTATCAATTTTTATTACCATATTGAATTATAGTAATGAAACCATTTTTATGGTTGAACCGAACTATTAAATAAGTATTTTATCTTATGTTATGTTCTAATCCTTTTTCACACATGATATAAAATAATAATAAAAAACAAGTTAATTATGATCAAAATTGCCAAATTAATCCAAATGTTTATCATTAATGTTTTATATAATGATTCACCTTCACTAAAAATAACCAAATTAATTTTATAAACATGTAATATTATTGATGTTCACTAATTTCATATAACTTCAATTCTGGACAAACATTCTCATCATACATGTTTATCTGAACATGAATATAAGTGAACTGATCATTAAAACCAAGGAATTAAATGCTCCCAAACAATGAAATTGAACCTATTAACACATAAAAAATAGATGAACTTAATAAGGTTATAATAAATAAATAACATGTATTGGAGGTTCTGTAATTATTAATTAATTAACTTGATTTGATTATTCTGGTCATTAAGATCATGAAAAAGAACACCATCGGACTTAAGGTAAGGGATCCTCTCTTTCTCACATTTATTCAAGAATATCCTCTATGTTATGTCCATTTATGTGTAGTTCCTAATGATGGGGTATGATTTTTCACCTCCCCCATAATTCCCTCATGATTTATAAAATAAGAGAAACCTCTTTCTATCTCATTAATCCCTCCTAAGTACACCTGGTACCATGCAAATATTTTGTAAGGGATTCTACCCGAACCTCCATTATTCCTTTGGGTTATTCTTACTATATTTTTACCCAAATGAAATTTTATATTATATTTATTTAAATCTTCTCATTTCTGTTTATATTTCCAAAATAATGTATCAAGATCCATTAATCATTCTCTTTCGAGGATATACATGCTTTTAAGTGATTCCCTCCTCAATACTTCCCAATAAGCAAACATGTTTTAAGTGAACTTCCTGATTTCTTACCCAATTTCAAGTACACTATATGATTTGTTTTTAATAAACCATTATATTTATAAAATCACTATTTTAATCATGAAAAAAATTCTTGGTTCACTTCTGGTTTTATATAGAATATTATACCCTTTTTTGTTTTAAATGATCTTTGATATTTTCATTATACTGTACTAAAATGTTTTAATTTTAAAGTTTATTAAAAAATATTTTACATGTTATCACTTAAATTTGGAATCAGTTATTATGATATATTCCTATTATAACTTATGAATTTCCATTCTTGATCTAATTCCTTTTTTTCATAGACACTTGTATGATACACCCATTAAATTATGCTTTATGGATTGATTACGATACTCAACTATTTCCATGGGTTTAATTATGTTTATGTATGATTGATTATGTATGATTATATATGTGGAGATAATATTCATAAACATGTTATTATTTGTGCACCCAGATAGTGATCCAATGCATTGGGTAAAGTTTAGTCTCATGAGATGTTATGTTAAACGATCTTGGTGGTTAGTCTTGACTCGGGCTACTATGTGCAATGGTCTTGGTGGTTAACCTTGACTTGTGCTCCTATATGTGTAACGATACTTGAATCATGATAAAGCCATGTTTTATGTTGATACCACATTTCTATGAATACATGTTTATAAGAAATAATTTTTGTATGTTATGATTCCATATGTTCCATGCCTTTTTTATATGATTTTGTTATGCAATGTAACCCATGTGCTAAAGCTTTATTTATCATTTTTATTTCCCTTGTTGGGATTTTAGCTCATCCCTTAATTCATGTGATCCCTATGTAACCCTATGAATATGTAATGGCTCAAATTAAGTTAGGATATTTTTATGCAGATTAAATAAAGAATTTTTTTTTATTCCCATGTTTTAAGTTTTATCTACCTAGTCTTCCAAGACACTAGACTTTATGATACTTGTCTTGTAATATGATGTTTTATTATGATTAAAATCATGTAATGTTTTTTGTAAAATGTTAGGGTCACTATATTTTTTATTCTTAATGGTATTTTAATCTTTATAGGCAAATTATGGTCATATTTTATAATGGTCTAAAAAAATTGTACATGTGTCTTATATAACTGCATTTCTTAATAGGGCATTTATTCATTAAAAAGTGAATTTCATTTATAAAAGTTTTGTAAGATTTAGATCCCTAAAAATGAATTCTATATACTTTATGATTACTTTTATCCATATTTATGAATATTAATAAACTACTTATCACAACATGATTGTTTTTCTGTGTGATATAGTATACGATAATATCTTAAGAGTAGTTTTCACACTAAAAGGTCATAGTAGTTTTCGGCTATGATGAGAACCTAGAATTTTCATGATAGTATTATTAAATATATGTTCTATATCCAAATGAAATAATTTGAGGGACATAAATGATATAGACTATGAGGGATAGAGACTCATAAAACTTGGAGGCACCTTCTCAGGGTGTGCACCCATGGTAATTTCTAGTGTAGGAGATTATGAGAACAGGACTCATAGGTAGAAAATCCACATTGATATGTGTCACTGAATGTTCCTATTTTTTGATATTTGTATTGATCCTTTGGCTTTAAGATTATTATTAAAGGATATTATGAGTTACATACTTTAATTTATTGATGGAAATTGTGTTGGAATATGTTTTTGGTGAAGTAGGATATGTCGGGTGCATCACGAGTAATATTTCATTAATAGATAATGTGGGAAGGGATCTGTCCCTTATATTCTTTAATATAATTTTATATCTCATGACCTTTTATGGAAATGATACAGTATAAATAAATCCATGTCTCTAGTTTTTAGTGGGAAAGTTAATTTCTGGAAAGTCAAATAAAGAGACATTGAGCACATGGATTGATGGCACCAGCATGGAACTTGATTATTTATAAATATCACATTAAAGGGATTATATTACATATTAAACCTCTATATGAGGATTTATGTCATTAAAATATTAACTTCATTCTCTATGGGTGCCTTGATGTGTTGTTAGACACTTACCTTGGACTCAAGGCTTATTCACCTAATGCCACTAAGAAAGAGGCCTAAAGGGTCACACACTAAGTGTATCTAGAATTTCAATTAAATAATATTATTATTTATTATTTAACATGATGAATAAATATTATTCTCAGGTGTGGTTTAATAATTATTCATGTTTTCTTGATCGCATATATTTCATTACTAGTTATTTGAGAGAATATTTTGTGAGTAGAATATTTAACAAATATTTATATTATATTTAGTGAATATAATATTTATTTATTTATTTGTTAGAGAATAATTAAGTGAATTTTTATTTAATAGATAAATAGTCATTATTCAATTCCTGATAAAAATTATGGAGGAATGGCGGACCAAGTTTAATGGTTCAGTGAGAAATAATATATATATATATATATATATATATATATATATTAAATATTATTTGAATAAATATTATTTAATTAATTAACTAGTTTTTAACATCTCAAGAAATATTTTTATTATTATTCATATAGATATGAGATTTTGTAGGGATTAAGGAAATAATAAGGGGGCATTTGCAATTATTATTTTCTAACCCTAGAAATATTTAACCCTAAATATATTATTTCTTATATAGGTTTATTTTTGTTTTCTTTTTTTTTTCATAACAAAATATGGAGAATTATCTCAAATCCCTAGATAGATCCCTCTCCAAGTATTCTCTCAAGAACAAAGAGGAATACTCATCCACATCCACTCTCAATTATTAAGAGATCAAAGAGAATCATTTTTAAAGTGATTCTCAAGGTGTTCAAAGATGAATGACATGAGTGTTAGGATATATCATGATATTACATGGAGATTCCTAAGAATATTTTTGGAGGTTTGTAGAGCATGTGTGGATCACTATTGGATGGAATATACATTTTTTCTACAATGAAATGATGGTACAACATAGATATGTTATCAAATTCATCAACAGAGAAAGAATCAATCATAAGGTAATTCTTTAATTTATTAAATTAATTATAAATCATTATGTGATAATCCTAAAATTTGGTTCTATTGTTCTCTTTTCAATTAATATTTGATTTAATTTTATTGGTCATGACACTTATCATTGATGTAAATCTTGGATTAATTATATATTATGATAAAAAAACTGAGCTGGACAGACCCCATTTAGCACTTTAGTTGTGCCTAGAACCTTCTACTGGTATTAGAACGGTCGTATAATTATTTATAATTATTTAAATATCGTTGATTGATTTATGAATTTTTAATTAGTTTTAAATTACAATTTAATTTTTTTTAATCTAAATCAAGAGTTCTAATCTTCTTCCTCTTCATTCTCAAAAAATAATCAAAATTGGTGAATTTTATGAATGAATAACATTCAAAGAACTCATCCATAGGTGTTGAGGATTTTGGTCGGATAGCACAATAGTAAATGTTGTGTAGAATGTTGGTACACATCATGTATCCATGTTTAATGCACCAAGATTGTTAATGAATTAATTTAGAATTAATTCAATCAGTGTGAATTTATTACATGTGGTTTGTATTTAAATACACCATGCGTTTACCGGCCAACCTAGTGCATGGTTATCCAGACTACATGATGTGTAACATTTTTACAGAATGTGTAGTCCTTTAGTCAAAGAAAGTTTGTTTATTTTCTTACATGACCTACATTAATGGTGACCATGTAACTCAGACACCACAAGATGTGTATCCCATATACATTTCATGTACTCCATTATTTTACATGGCATGATTACATGTTGAGTCCCTAGACGTGTTCCATAGATAGAGTGTAATAACTATACATGATGTGTAGTTGGATTGTACATGCCATGTATATTACCAAATTCCATGGAATTAAAAATTAATTTATTATAATTATTAAACCTTATTAGTGTGTGTTATGCATGTCATTTATTTGACTATATACATGACCTATGATGTTTTTTATATATATTAAATGTCTAATTAATTTTTACATAATGTTAATAACAGCATATCGTGTATAAGTCATAATACATTCATTACTATACATGAATTGAAATATAAAACTCTATGTAAATAACATGTATTTTGTGTTCCATTTATTTGAATATGTATGTGCTATGAAATTACATGATAATTTTTTTATTCCAAATGTCACATGATTAAACAGTATACGAATATAAAACACGGTTGGTAGTTTAGATGGGTACTCATCGTGTTACCTCAAAGATATATGTTTTGTACATAGTAAATTTTAAATAAATTTATATAATTTGTTTGAAATTATGATGGATGAGAATCTCAAGAAATTTCGGATTAAAATTAAGATAAAGTAATTGATTAATTAAAGAATATAATTAATTAATTCATGAGTGATTTATCTTAAATAAGATTGATTGGAATTGAATTATTTTTAATAAATGAATAATTCATTGTATATATGTGTATAATCATGTGAATATACCAGAACTTTTATGTAATTGGTTTTCTTTTAATTTAAATTGATGGATTACACATTATCCCACCTCTAATTATGTAAGGTTTTTCATGACCACGGTTTCATTTTTTATAAACCCCTTAACCAATCCTTTGGTTCCCCTATCATATATGTGAGTAAAAGTTTATGTAATGGATAGAGTTCCCAATAGAGTGGAGTTGGTTCAAGTTTAGAGCTGATTTGAAACCAATCAAAGAGGTGCACGGGTGGATAGGTGGAAATCTGCAACACAAACCAAGCCATGGTTCAAGGTGTTTTTCCCCTAGGTCAAATGTTAGTTTATCATCTGATAGATAAACTAAGAATTAGTAAAATATCATGATCATACCACTTTTTTATTTTATTTCTATCAAGTTACATGGTTAATTTCATTATTTATGCTTTTTCATGATATCATAAATTAATTAATTAACAATCATGCAATATAGAAATAAAATAAATTGTATTGTGCATAAACTTTATCTAAGACATGTTTAATCCCTTATGTAAATCCAATTAATATTAACTAGAATGTAATAAATATAAAATGGGAAATTTTTTCATAAAGATAAAATCCATCAATTACATATACATTAAGTCGGTATAGACTTACACTATTTAAGTTAAAATTGAACCATGGTTAAAAGTGCTTAATCGGTCCAAGTTGGGGTGATTTTAATTATCAAGGAATTCTAACTTGACGTTTTGGTTTGACTTAACTTAGTTCACATTAAGGGTTGACTTCCCAATAAGGACTTAGCGTAACTAAGAGGAAAATGTTGATGAAATCCAATTTAAGAATTTTAGGATTATAGAGCTCACTCAATAGATCAAGGAACTATTTTTTGGCTACCTAAAACCCTTCAAATAGCTTGTCAGGACCAATTTTAAGTTATGAGAAGGGGAATATGGGTTCTTTACACTAGAATGTCCCAACAACAAGATATTTTGAAGCCAATAGTAAGGGATATTGGGTTTCAATAAAATAGTGGGATATTAATAAATATAATATTAAGTTATCTAATTTTATCAAATAAAGTACTAAAATTCTACTCATCTTAACTATAGAAACATCAATAAAAATGACTTTAAACATATCACTATAATCCATACTTTAGAAGTATATCCTTCTCACTTTTACTAGTTTCTAAGAATGGAAATATTCTTACACATTATCCTACACCATGAAAGGAAATAATATGTGCTTAAAATCCTTATTCATAAAGTGTTTATCCAAAATACTAGTGAGGACGATTTATCTCTCTATGGGAAACATTTGAATGATGCCAAAGATATCCAATGTTTCATTTTATCATCCATGACCAATAGGTTTCTAAAAAAATATGAGGACATGGAAGTGTATAGCATGAAGTATCACCTGCGTGATCTCTATCAAGAGAATGTGATACAAGAGAGAAATGAGATCTTCAATGCACTGTTTACATACAAGATTGAAGATTTGGTGCAATTTGGGCCTTAGGTGGTCAAGATTATTTTCTACATTGAATGATTAGACATCTTGGGCATTAAATTATCAAATGATTTGTGCACAGATCTCATAATTTCCTCACTACCCAAATACTCCTCTATTTTTATTATTAATTATAACATGATAAATAAATAGAATATTCGTTCAAAACTTCTTAATACCATTCCCCAAGTAGACAAGGAAATGGGGAATGAAAAACCTATGATCCTTAAGGTGAACAAGAAAGGTAATAAAAACACAAAGGGTCCCAAGACTCATAAAAAGTTTAAAGATCTTGAGTACTATCCTTCCAAGAAGAGGAATATCCAAAGTGAGGAAAACGAAAATTAATTAGTATGTTTTTCATGTGGAAAGAAATGATAATAGAAGAGTAACTACACCTAAAAGATTGGGGAATCTAAAAGGTATGTTTTTATCAAGTATAATATTTATATATATACACATTGGGTATTAGATATAGATTATATTTCTCACATATGTATCCAAAATCAGAAACAAAGTAGATTCCGAAATATTACCAAAGGAAAGGTGGATTTGTGGGCTACCAATGGTGCAATATTGGTTGTTATAGCTATTGGATACTACCAAATTTCATTACCAACAAGATTGATCTTAGTTTTAAAAGATTTTTATTATATACTAACTATTACCAAAAACATAATTTGTGTATCCTGCCTAAATACATATGGTTTTGTTTTTAAGTTTGGAAATAAAGTTTATTTCTTTTATAAATACTTCATATGTTATGGTTCATAACATTTAAATTATTGTTTTTATATATTAAATCATGAAAACCAAATTTTTTCAATTGATACGAATCATGTTCACACAACTCACATAAAACCCAGCTACAGTATCACCATCTTGGTTATGTAAATGAGAAGCATATAGAAAAACTCTATCAAGATGGTTATTTAGAATCTTTTGGGATAAAACCACTTGAAATATGTCATTATTTTTTACAATAAAAAATAACCAAACCACTATTTTATGGATAGGGTGAAAAGGTCATAGGTATTATAGGATTGGTATACACTGATGTGTGTAGACCATTTCCAATATAATCTAATGGTGGGTATTCTTACTTTATAACATTTATTGATGACTATAGTAGATATGGTTATTCCTACTTGATGAGGTATAAGTCCAATTCCTTTTCAAAATTCAAAGAATTCAAGAATGAAGTAGAAAATCAAATTGGATAGAAGATAAAGAAGCTTCAATCTAATCGAGGGGGTGAATATCTTAACCAAGATTTTATCCACTTTATATGGGAGTTTGGGATTCTTTCACCACTCACTCCACTTTACATGCCATAGTATAATGGTGTTAGTGAAAGGAGGAATCATACCTTGTTGTAAATGGTAAGTTCAATGATGAATCATATAGATATTTCATTATCCTTTTAGGGATATGCATTTCAAAATATGGAATACACACTAAACTGAGCACCATATAAAGAGAAACATGTTTACCTTTGAGTTATAGAGTAGAAAGAAATTTTTTTTTCACAATCATGTGTATAGGTTTGCGAAGAATTTGTTAAGTACATATCAAGAAAAAAAATAGCACCCTAGGACAAAAATTGTATCTTAATGAGTTATCCTAATGAAACAAGGGGATACTACTATACAACCCCTCATAAAAGAAAGTGATTATATCCATAAAATTCATTTTTCTTGGGAGGGATCACATCCTCAAGAAAGATATTGGGAGAAAGATTGACTTCAATGAATTTGATGATCAAGATATAAAATAGTTAGTATAAGAATAGATTTTATATGTCTCTATGGAAGAAGTTGTTCATGAAATAAAAATACTACATTGGAGCACCATAGAGGTAAGAGAACCAAAGAGGTATGGTTTTATAGTTACTAAATATAGTGACTCATTATTGGTTGACAATAATGAAACTCTCTCCTACAAAGAGGTGGTAGAAATCTCAGAAGCTGCAAGATAGAAAGAAGCCATAAATTCTAAAATGGATTATGTATATCATAATAAAGTTTGGGTCCTAGTCAATCTTCCAGTTGATGTAAAGTATGTTGGGTGAAAATTTGTATTCAAGAGGAAACTATAAATAATAATGTAAAGTAAGTACCTATAAAAAAGAGTAGTGGTTAAAGGGTTTAAATAGTGTCAATTCATTAACTATTAAAAAATCTTTTCTCCAATTTCCATGTTTAAATCCATCAGAATTATACTTGATATAGTGGTTTACCATGACTATGAAATTTGGTAGATAGATGTGAAAATAACTTTCCTTAATAGTAACCTTCATTAATATGTCAATATGACACAACTATAGGGTTTTGTGACACCAGGTGATTCTAAAAAGTTATGAAAGTTACATAGATCCATTTTTGGATTTAATTAATCATCTAAGTCATGGAAAATTTAATTTTATGAAGCTATAAAATAATTTGGATTCATTAATAATGAATGTGATCCATGTGTTTACAATCAATTTAGTGGGAATGTGATCATTATCCTAGTAGTATATGTTGATGTCATATTACTTATTGGAAATGATATACTAGTCTTATAGTTTGTTAAGGACTATTTAAATAAATGATTCTCCATGAAGACTTAGGTGAAGTGGCCTATATTCTAAGGATTAAGAATTTTTGATAGATCTAAGAGGCTTTTTGGAATAATTTAAGGTACATACATTGACTAGATGATAAATAGATTCAGTATGGAAAATCCAAGAGGATATTGGTTCCAATGTCACATAGTATACATCCTTCCAAGAAAATTTTTCCTTGAACACAACAGGATAAAGAGAGAATAAGTAATATCTCATATGCTTCAGTGATAATATCAATAATACACTACAACATAAAATGCCTTTAGCGGCGGTTTTTTAGCGGCGTTTTTTTAGCGGTGGTTTACAAAACTACCACTAAACCTTTCATTAAAAAGGTTTAGCGGCTTTTTTTAATAAGCCGCCACAAAACCCATTTATTTTTTTACATCAGCGACACTTCCCCCCCCCCCACCCGAGGCAAAGCTCTCTCCCCCCGACCCCGCAAGGCTTCTACCCCCGACGAGCGCGAACCCTAGCTCTGTTCCCCTCTACTACCCTCCCGTGCCGCCAGTGACCTCGCCATCGGTCACTGCTGACCCCACTTCTCCCCCCGACACCCGTGACGCCAGCTTCTCCCCCGACCCCGTCGAGTTCATACCCTAGGTATGCTCCCCTCCCCTGTCGCCAGTGGGATCATCCTGTTACGGTGGATTTTTTATGTGTAATGGTTAGAGAAATCTTGTGGAGGAAAAATGCATAAGGTTTTATGTAGTTTCATTATTGTTGAGTCATTTCCATAAGTTATTTTGGTTTATAATCAAATTTGGATGAATTCATTTAATGGATTTATTTCATATATATGGTTTTTGTTTAGAAATGAGCTCATAGGTTTTCCAAGAGTGATCCATACCCCATTTCTTGAAGTTACAGTGAGGATACATAATTTATGAGATGTCCCTAAAGTATGACTAATTTGATTAATATGGATTAATTCTCTTAATTAATTATTATTGCTTTATAATATATGTTTTAATTTTGTGAGTTAGGGGATTGAGATGGTATTGGTTCCTAGAGACGGCTTTGATGAGGATGGAATGAGATTTCTTAAGGGGTAACTCTATGGTCAAGGTATTTTATGACTAATATTACCATAGGATATGGTTATGCATTTATTGTGTGGATTGAAATTTCATGTAGGTGGGTATGTGACAGGAATGAGATTCATTAGTTATTTACCTTATGAGACATGAGGATAGAGATTCATGTTTGGTTCATAGAATTCCCTTTAGTATGATGAACTGATTATACAACCATTTATGGATATGTTATATATGTGAGAGGCTTAACTATATGGAAATTAAAACCCCAATAGGGTGTCCATCATGTATTTATGGGTCAAGTTATCTATAAAGGTCTTGTTTTTGGTAATTGATTCTCTCCTAAAGAAATTTCTAGGGGCGAGGATATGGGATGATGTGGTAATGGTCATCTATGGTATGATAATCTATGAGAACATATGAATGACCTAGTATGGAACCAAGTTAGGTTCCTTTGCTCGATGAGCAATCAATATGGACTATATGGATAATGATAGGTTCTCCAACCCTTATGAGTTGGGAATGTGGACCTTAACAGGCATTTATCCCTTAGGTAGGGGTGAGATACCTAGGGAATGGAACCGTAATTGGTGTCTTTATCATCAACATTAATCAGTTTGCACAATATAAATATAACTTCAAAATTAGATTCATCATGTCAATAACAACTTACCAATCACACTAAAACCACACTAATGATAGCAAGGGAATAAATACTTCCTCCTCTAAATTTTTCTTCTTATTAGTGGTATAATTATACTAAATTCAGTGCTTGATATGCCTTGTTATAAACCATATTCAATATTACATCATTTATTCTCTTAGTTAAGACTTGGAAACCTTTTTTTATTCTAGAATAATCCCCTTTTTATGTAATTCTAGATTCAACAAGTGACTTTACTTCAGCATGAAACTTCTAGATCAAGTTTTGAAAAAAAAAAAGTGGTTTCTTAACACCACTAGCTGATTCATGATCATCCATGACATGTTTTGGTCATATTTTATATCAAATGAGACTAGAAATAATTATTACATCACTTATTTCATGCATTTTTTGGATTTAATAAGTTCTTCCTTTATCTGAATAAAATGTACTTTATTAGCACATCCACCCCATGGATAATATCTCCCCATAAATATTGGGCCACTTCAAACAATGGTTAGAATTATTTAATTTAATGGGAGATGGGAACCTCCAACTTTCTTAAGTTGATTAATGTGGTTGGACTTTGTTCACTCACCCTAATATACCAATTTAATTCTAATCCTGTGTGGTGGTACTACTTTATATGAAACCACTACTGGGTGATTTACCATATGTATTGATATAGTAAAACCTTATGTAACATATTTATATATTATTTCAACTAGTATATATGAATCTCTTTCCCTATTTAGTAATAGTTATGTGTTTTAATTTTTTTTAATATTATGTAGGAACATTGTGATATACATGGATAAAAGTTGTATCACATTACCGAGAAACGCACCTCAGTATATTAAGGGTTTGAATGAGTTTTTAGATTTTTCAATTTTCAATCGATCCGTTGAAGGGAGAATAAGATTTCCATGTCCTAAATGTAAATTTAGAAGATGTTTTAAGAGAGATGAATTATATGAACATTTAATATTGAAGCAATTACCTGGTCAATATTTGTGTTGGATTTGGCACGGAGAATCGAATTTTAGAGAAAGGTTGAGCACTGATGTCAATCCACAGAATGACCTCCCAACTTCATCGGCAATGGAAAATGAAATGCAAAACCTTATAAATGATGCATTCGGCACTACAAGAGACCACAATCAACATCAAAACATATTAGAACAACCAGATGAGGGTGCTACAAATAGAAACGAGACAAGTGATGTTTTTTAGACTATAGGACAACCATATCAAGATTGTAACATATCATTGGATCATCCTCTTGATTCTGTGGAGACTAATGTAAGAGAAAACATCACTAAGGAAAATACGTTCCATGATTTAGTTGACGATGGAAATCAAGAGTTGTATAGTGGATGTTTGAAATATTCAAAACTTTCTTTTATGCTGAAGTTGTACCATATCAAATGTCTATGTGGAATTATAAATAAGGAAATGTCCATGATATTGGATTTTTTGCATGATGCATTTCCTGAAGCAAACATCCCCAAGTATTTTTATGATATGAAAAAATTTGTTAACAGGCTTGGTCTGAATTATACAAAAATACATGCATGTCCCAATGATTGTATGCTTTATTGGCGAGAGGATTTAAGTAGACAGGATTGTAAAAAAATTTCTTCTTCTAGATGGAAGTCAATGGGTGATGTTGGAAGTATGAATAAAAATACTTTCATGAAGAATAAGAAAAGGAACACACCTGCAAAGGTTTTGCGTTACTTTCCTTTAAAGCCTCAATTGCAAAGATTATTCATGTCATTGAAAACTGCCGAACACATGAAGTGGAATTCTGTAGATAATAACAATGATGGGTTAATGATACATCCATTAGATTCACAATCATGGAAGAAATTTGATTCATTAAATCCATATTTCTCAGCTGATCCTAGGAATGTTCGATTGGGATTGGCTACCGATGGATTCAACCCATTTGGGACTTTGAGTACCAGTTATAGCATTTGGCCAGTTATTTTGATCCCTTACAATCTGCCTCTATGGATGTGTATGAAACAAACATATTTTATCATTTCGATGATTATTCCTAGAAAACAAATGCCTGGAAATGATATTGATGTATACTTGCAGCCTTTAATTGAAGAATTACAGGAGTTGTGGAGCAACGGTGTTGAGACATTTGATGCTTCTTCTAAAACAATGTTCAAAATGCATGCTGCTTTAATGTGGACTATTAGTGACTTCCCTGGGCTTGGAAATTTATATGGTTGGAAAACTTACATGGGTTTGGCTTATCCTGTTTTTAAATTTGATTTTGAGCCCAAATGGATACTTCATAGTAGAAAATGGTGCTTCTTGTTCCATCAAAGATTTCTTGATGCATCTCATAGATTTCGGATTAACAGATCAAAGTTTAATAGTTTCATTGATCATAGACCACCTCCAAAGTTGTTAGCTGGTTCTGAAATATTGACACAACTTGGAAATGCTGAAACAGAATTTGGGAAGGTTTGTCATTTGAATGATAGCGGGAAACAGGTTTGAAGTGCATCGTCAAGCGAAATCGGAATGCAATAATGGAAGAAAAAAGTATATTCTTCAAACTTATGTATTGTGAATTTAATTTGTTGCGGAATAATCTTGATAAGATGCATATTGAGAAGAATTTATGTGAAAATTTGATTTTCACATTGCTTAATGATCATGGAAAGTCTAAGGATCATCTCAATGCTCACAAATACTTATAAGCAATGAACATAAAACATGATCTCTGGCCAGATGAGAATGAAAAGTATCCTCCGGTGATTTTTGCAATGAAAAATAGGGATAAAGATACATTCCTTCGAATTTTAAAGAATGTTAAGGTATCTGATGGGTATTCAAGTAACATCTCGAGGTGTGTTGACTTGAAGAATCATAAGTTACATGGATTGAAAAGTCACGATTCACATATTTTGTTACAACAGTTACTACTATTGGAATTGCGTACATTATTACCTGAAAAAATTTATGTTGTTGTACTCTAATTCTGCACATTTTTCATACAACTATGTGAGAAATATATACATCCATTTCATCTTGACAACCTCTAGGAGAGGTTTGTATTGACCCTTTGTGAAATAGAGATGATATTTCCATCGTTTTTTTTACTGTAATGATGCATTTAACTGTGCATTTAGTTGAGGAAGCTAAATTGGGAGGCCTTGTTCATTATCGATGGATGTATCCAATTGAGAGGTACTTTATTTATATGTTTTTTAGTTAATTAAACAATTTTTGGCACTTAATTAAATGTATAATTATGTTTATTTTATTTCACAGATATCTTGGGCATTTGAAATCATATGTGAGAAATAAATCTCAACCACAAGGCTTTATTGTTAAAGTCTATTTAGATAAGGAGTGTCTTACCTTTTATTCTAGATACTTGGATGATATTGAGACAAGATTTAATCAATTTGGACATGTTTAAGACACATCGACTCAATCTCAAATACATCAAAAATCAAAAATATTTCTTGTTATTGGTCGATCAGTTGGGAGGACCTTAAATGTGACACTGATAAAATTAGAATTATTACAGGCACATAGATATGTGCAGTTGAATAGTGAAATTGTAGATCCATGTATTGAAGAGTTGATGATAGAAACAAATAGATGAATGAGAGGCCGAACACAAAATCAGAAAGATATAACAAAATCTGTTAATAAAGATCTTATAGAATGGTTTGCACACGTGTAAGTTTCTAAATATTTCAATAAATATGAATATTAGTTTCACACATATATTTTGTAAATCTAATAAAGTGTACTTCTTTTTTTAGATCATGAATACTGATATTCAAGCATAGGTGTTAGAAGAATTGAAGTTTCTTGCTCGAGGTCCTCTAAAACAAGTTAGAAAGTTCGACGCTTACAACGTTAATGGCTTTAGATTTCGTACAGTCGGTCAAGAAGAGGGTTTGAAAACACATAATAGTGGTATATTTACATTTTCTGAAGTGGAATATTATGGAAAGCTGACTGATATTATTGAATTAAACTACCATGGGAATTTTTCAGTTGTTTTATTCAAATTCAATTGGGTCGATATTATCAGAGGTGTTAAAAGAGATTCCTTGCAATTTACTTCTGTGAACTTATCTCGCTTGATGGATGTTGGTGATCGTGAACCGCATGATCCATATATCTTATCATCGTAAGAAAAAATGGTATATTATGTGAATTATATTTTGGATGAAGTTTGGAGTGTGTTTTCTCACATAATACAAAGATATTTGTATGATATGGGTGATGAAGTAGAAGATTTGACCTCTGAAATTGAATCGCATCAACAACAAGAAGCAGAATTATTTGTCCATCGTGATATTAAAAATATTAGTCTAGTAAGGATGAATGAAGTGGATGAAGTAATGGAGAAGGAAACAGACATGATTTAAGGGTAAAATGATTGTATGTATAGTTATTTATTCATTCAGCAACCACTTATTTCATTTATGCAGTCATTCATTATCATTGTTATGTATATTTTGTTTTTTAGTACTGGGCATCTATTGTCATTTTTAATTTTTTTTCCTGCATAATTTTTTTGAAATATATGTTCTGAACTTAGTTTTATTTGATTAAATGATAGGAATGCCAAGGAGGAAGCGATACACTCTTTCATCCACTACTACGACAGATGACGATCCATCTGTCTCCCTCCCTATGACATATGAGCCATCAACTGCCTGTCCCCTACACCATCTCCCCCTACACCATCTCTCACACCATCTGTGAGTGTCCCTTTAGAAGCTGAGTCATTGACTCCCTCTTCAGCAGCCTCATTAGCCGGGTGGTAGTGCGCCACTGCCAGTTCATCATAGACATACTGGAGGGTCACTTTCATGGATATAAATTTTAATTAAATAAATTTATTGAATTTTGTTTATACTAATTATTTTATCATTGAGGATGAAAACAATTCAAACGTGGAGAAAAACATAAAAATTTCAGATGTTTGGAATATGAATGGCGAGAAGATAGTCGTGCCATTTGATTCTTATGGGGTCCCTACGGATGACGTCGTGGGGTTACTTGGCCAGATTATAGGCCAGCTGGTAGCGGAGCCCATTTCCCTTCCTATTTCTTATGATGATTGGAGACATATGAATCCAAGCTGGAAAAATGAAGTTTTTGATTCCCAAATAAAGGTAATTTTATTACATTATGGTTTAATTGAATTTCATGTTACTAATATGTTCAAAATGAATTTATGTATACAGATGTTCTTCCACTTTACAGTTATTGATGTGATATCATGGAAGCGGACGTTGAAAAATCTTGGTAAGAAATGGAAAGATTTCAAATGGAGATTGTGGTGTGATTTCAATGATACTTCGTTGACCATACAACAAATGTATGAGAAGCTACCCAGTGGGGTACCTAAAGAACAGTGGAAAGTTTTTGTTGACAGAAATCGTGATGAGAAACGGATGGTATTGAAATATATATTATTATATTATCCTTATTTTAAATTTATACATGTATATGAAGAGGAGATGACACTGAATACATTACTATTAAATTTCATTTTATTTATTTCATGATCTCTCAAGAAAGAATGCATCAAGCCGGGAAAAGCAAGTCATCCCTCACGCTGCGGGCTTAAAAAGCTTTTCTAGAAGCTGATCGTCTCTGGTAATCTTTTAATTAGTTTAAATATTTATAATAAAATATTATCTATTTAATATATTGAATTTTTTATTTATCTTTGCTTAATGCAGTCATAGAGTTTAGGGCACGAAGCATCCCGAACTGAACTATGGTTGGATGTTCACAAAAAATCAGATGGAAGCTTTGTTAATGAGCCTGCTAAGGAAGTTGGGGTATGAAGTCAATTTTTTATTATAATAACTTATTATTAGTTTTTACTGTGTTAATATATATTTATATTTTATTTATAGGTAAAAATTAAAGAACTATGGGATGCCAATCCTAGGCAGTCCTACTCAGTCTCCCAGGATGACACGATTGCTAAAGTCCTTGGGAAAAAGAAACCTGGTAGAGTGTGCAGGATAGGTTTAGAACCCGTACCATCTGAGGTTTTTAGCAGGCCATCAGGGATGGCAGCTGCATCTACTCCTGGATGTAGTCATCCCATACCTGGAGATGCTAAGAAAGAGATTTTTTTTATACAAAATACAGTTCAAGAGAATGGGGATCAGATATCCATGTTACAGAAAGAGTTGAATGAAATACATCAGTAGATGAGCAGATATTCCCCTGGTGGTACTGTATTGACTAGTGGTGAGCAGGTAAATCACAAAAATTCAAAATCATTTAGTTTTCAATATTTTATTGGTTTTAAGTTAAAATATAAATATGCAATGCTATTTAATTTTTAATATAATGTTCTTACAGGTGGTAGCTGGAAGTAGAGATGGAGGTGGAGAGGGTGACAATATGGGTTCATCATCGGACAGTTATTAGTTGTATTGTTTTTATGTTGGAGGTGGAGAGGGTGACGATATGTGTTCATTGTCGGTTTGTATATGTATCATGTGTGGCACATAGTTGCCGCCAAACATTTTCATGACCTAACATTTTCTTGATTTTTCATGTTTCCTTTATGTATTTTATTTATTTATGATGTTTCCTTTTATGTCTTGATTTCTTTAGTGTGGTATGCATATTTAGGAAAAAACAGCCTACATCAATCCCCTACCAAATCATTAATAGAACAAACCATTATCTTTCCAACAACTTTGACATAGTGAAGAATAAGGAAAAAATTAGGAATGAAAGGGTTGAGGAATGTCATGGTATGCATATTATATAGTTTTTTCTCATATATCTTAATTATGTTATTATACATAATAAAAAATTGTGGTTATACGGGTAACCATGAAAGGGTTGAGGAATGTCATGGTAATGCAGTGTTCATGGGATGAGAAACACTCTGAGTGGTTTTGGTATTTAGTTCAGGGTAGAGGGTAGGGTCAATTGGATAACAATACTTATAGATTGAGATCTTAGGTTGTCAAGATAATGTTGAGAATAGAATAGGTAATAATATTAAAATACCCATAAGGATTAAATTTTATAACCTAGTTGCAAGTCACCTCAAGAAGGTAATAAGAAGTGTCTAATCTATCATAAGTCTTTATGTACCTGAACTACTTAAACTTCCCATATTATGTATTTACACCTAGAATAATAGTGGGTCCTATACAATGAAGAGGTACACACTTTAGTTTAGAGAGTACTAAACCATTGTTTCAAGACAAATTTTCTAAACCCACATCACCTCTTAGAAACAATATCAAGGATTCCAACCACACAAAGTCATAGGAGTGTCGCCTTTTGGTGTACTAACCTCATTAAAGGACCCAAATCTCATTGAGAAAACCACATCGAAAGCAGTGGTACCTATCTCCCAAGATAGATGACCTACAAATCATTGTTGGGAGAGTTCCAAGATTTATGATCCATTATATGGGGGAGCCACACCTTGTCAGGTCCAAGAGAGAGTTGATTATATACCTTAACTTATAGGACCCACAATTTGAGTATATGGGTGAGTATCAAGCCCTGTGAAGAAAGTAAGATACCCATGCCTTATAATCGACACATTGCCAAGGGAGTAACCAACCCCATGTATTCTCCAATAATCTTTCCCAAACCTAGTCATTAGACCTATAGAGATAAAGAACACAAATTTATTGAATTTCTAAAAGTTTCACCTCTAATTCCAAAGAGGATCATAACACTGTGATATATATAGAAAATGCATCGAATAGACTACTCACATTCCAATATCCAAGTCTCAAGATGGAAAATAGGGAAATACTATAGAATTCCCAATATATGTAATTTATTATCATGTAGACAACATGTATGTATCAGGTTACAACTAAGAGTTCCACTAATGTCTCTATAGTGTCAAGTCAACCTCAACTGCATGTCCTTGTGGGATGATCAATTTGCGGGACCTATGATTTAGTTAGAAATGTATCTTTGATACACACAATCATGTTATCCCAATATATATGGTGTGTTATCCAATGATACATGAAATGTGACTCTACAAGGTTAGTTAGTGTGTATATCCATGGCCTTATTCATGTTCCTAAAATTGTACACAACATGTACCCCTACCGATATGACATGTTTGGACATGAAGAAATCCATGTGGATGCTATATTCTTGTAATTGTTTTTTTTTCAAGGAACTGGTACAGAAGCTGTAGAAGCTGCTATGTTTTTGTAATTGTGGTTTTAGTGGTGGTTTAAACCGCCTCTACATGTCATCGTTTTTCAATTAGCAGCGGTTATAACCACCGCTAAATGTCATCATTTTTTCTATTCGTGACAGCTTTGACCACCGCTACAGTGGTCCATCTTCCTTGTGAACTTCGCGGTGGTTATTATGCTTTTAGGGGTGGTTCTCCCGGCCACGGGCTTACATTTTTTTAGCAGCGGTTTTATCCACCACTAAAAAAACTAATCCCCTGGCTGGGACAACCACCGCTAAAAGCATCATAACCGCCACGAATTTCTCCATCTAGTATGGTTTCTAAAAACCATCGTGAAACATCTATAACTGTTGTAAATAGAGTCCTGACACACAATTTAGCGGCGGTTTTTAGAAACTGACGCAGAAGCATATAGTGGCAGTTTAAACCGCCGTTATACCCAAAAATAACCGCCGCGAACAGTGAATTTTCCTGTAGTGATATATGTAATGTTATGTTCTAAACTTGATATAGCCTATATATTTATCCTAGTAGGCATATATCAAGATGATCCAAGTGAATAACACTTGTCTACTATTAAGTTTATCCTTAAGTATCTGAGAAGAAGTAATGATATGTTCTTGGTGTATGTAGGAGATGAGGAGCTAGTCATTAGAGGTTAAACTGATGCTAGTTTTTAAATAGAATGGAATGATATGAATTCATGGTCAGGATATATCTTCAGTCTCAATGAAGGATTTGGGAGATGGAAGAGTTTAAAGAAACTAGTTGTCATAGATTCTATAGCATAGACTAAGTATATTACAGCTTATTATGTATCCAAATAATCTGTTTGGATGTGAATCTTTGTCTATGATCTTGATGTGGTACCTATAAGTAAAGACCTTATCACATTATATTGTTATAATACTACAACAGTGGATCTTGAAAAAGATCTAAGATTACACCAATAGAAAAAGAACATACTCCAGAAGTATCACCTCTTGAGGTATTTTTATCAGAGGGGTGTTGTTATTGTAAGTATAGATTCCATTGAAGAAAATGTTGTTGAATCCTTGAATAAAAATTATTTTAGTAGAAGAATGAGCATCATGTTAGAGTTAGTGGACTAAAGGTTGTTAGCATCTAGTTCTAGTGAAAGTGGGATTCTTTTGGAGTTGGTGCCCTAGAACCATATTCTGTTTACTTTATGATTATCTGTATGAATAATTTTTAATATTAATAAACTACTTATCACATCCTGATTATTCTTCTGTGTGACCAAAAATATTATAATTCTTGAAGAGTGGTTGTCGCACTTAAAGGTCATAGTAGTTTTTCTAATATTATGAGAACCCAAAAGTGTCATGAAAGTATTATTAAATATATAATTTATAGCTGTATGAAATTATTTTAGGTACACAAATGATATAGGCTATTAGGGGTGGATATTCCTAAGAATATGAGGCACCTTCAAATAGTGGACACCAATGGTAATATCTAGTGTAGGAGATCACGAGAACGAGACCTGCCAATGGGAAATCCATGTTTATATGTGTCATTGTATGTTCCTATCTGTGGATGTATGTATTGATCCTTAGAATTTAATATTATTATTAATTTAAATTGTGATTCATTCATTTTGATGTATTGACAAAACTCATGAAAACATATGTTCATGATGAAGTAGGATACATTAGGTGTGTCATGAGTAATATTTTATTAATGAATAATGTGAGAAAAGATTTTTTCCTTCTATTATTTAATGGAAGTTGATATTTCGGGCCCTTTTATGGAAATGATACATCCTAAATAAATCTATGGTGATGGTTTTCTATGGAAAAGTTCATTTCCAAAAAAGTCTAAGAAAGAGGCATCGATCACATAAGTTGATAGCACTAGCATGCAACCTTATTGATTAGAGATATCATGATAAAGGGATTATATTACACAATAAATGTCGGTATGAGGTTTTATTTCATTGTGATGTTAACTTCTTTCTCTATGTGTGTCTTGTTGTGTTTCCATAAGATAACATTGGACTTTGGTCTACTTTGCTTAATGCCACTGAGAAATATGCCTAGAGGGTAACACACTAAGTGTATCCAGAACCTTAGTAAAATAATATTATTAATTATTATTTAACATGTTGAATAAATATTATTCTCACACATGGTTTGATAATTAGTCACATTTGTTTGATCACGTATATTTTTTTACTAGTTATTATAGAGAATATTTTATAAGAAGAATATTTAATAAATATTGATTTTTTATTTATTAGATATAATATTTATTTATTTTTTGGTGAATAATATAGTGATATTTATTTAATAAATAAATATTCATTATTCAAGGCCAGATAAAAATTTTGTAGGAATCACAGACTGAGTTTAATGGTATGGTGATAAATAATATATATATTAAATATTATTTGAATAAATAATATTTAATTAATTAAAAAATCACATGTAAAGAGTTAATATTATTGTTGTTGTTGTTGTAGACATGGAGATCTGAGGATTAAGAAAATAATAAGGGCGCATGTGTATTTATTATTTTCTAACTCAAGTAGTATTTAAACTCAATTATATTATTTCTCACATAGGTTTTATTTTGTTTTTTGTGCATAACAACATTCGAGGAATTATCTCAAAGCCTTATATATCTCCCTCTCCAAGAACGCTCTCAAGAACAAAGAACAGTCCTCCTCCACCACCACTCTCAATTCTAGAGATATCAAATAGAATCATTCTTGAAGTGATTCTTGGGGTGATCAAAGATGAATGATGCATGTATTGGGATTTACCTCATTAGCACCCGGGGATTCCTATGACAGTGTTCATAGGTTTTTGGATAATGTGTGGATCACTGTTGAAGATAATCTATGCTTGATTACTACAACGCAATGACTTTATGATGAAAATTAATTATTAGATTCATAAATAAATAAATAATTCATCGTAGAGTAATTATTTAATTACTTAAATTAATTATAAATCATTATGTGATGATCCTGCACTTTGCTTTCAGCATTCTCTCATCAATAAATCTTTGATTCAATTCTGTTATTCATAGAATTTATCTTCAATGTACATCTCAGATTAATCATCGATTATGAAAAAAATTGAGTAGGGTATATCCCATCAAGAACTTTCATTATGCCTGAAACCTTGAATTTTGGGTTGTTATAATGCAGTTAATGGTCATGGGTATAGAGATATAGGTGTTTGATTGAGCTCATAATAAAACCCTTTGTGGATTATGTAGCATTTATGCTTTTCTAGTGGATGATATTTTCTTACATATATGAATTGATAAAATCATATTTTTTGTCAATGATACAAATGCTCATGAGGTCACACTTTGTGGTTCAATGAATTGGGATTGATTTTAACATAAATATTTTCTCTAAAAGTTTCTTAAAGATTGTTCAAAAATAGTTTTGAGTGATTATTCATAAGATATTAAAAATGATGTGTATATGAACATTTCATGCATGTTTTTTCGTATTAAAATATATTATTTTTGTGGTATAAATAAATAATTACTACACATATATTTAATATATTTTTTATGTTTGGTAGGATGCAACAATTTATGGGAAATGAGAAAAGGAATCCAAAACAACAAATATTTCCATAAAAATATGACTTTTTATAATGTTGGATGCTTATGGGACACTTTTGGGGCATGAAATTGAATAATTGAGAAGAAACAAAGCTTTTGAAGCTAGAAAATTCATTTTAGTTCCTAAATCCTATTCAAGGTGTGAATCCAATTTAGGGTGTAAATTTAGTTCAGGACGTCAAATTTATAATATTTTCTTAGATTTAGTAATTTGATATTAATTTTCAATGGAAACAGTATATTAATTACCTATAATTCCTCTCAATAAACAAGATTTACTTAAGACTCATAATGAGCCATATTAGTGAAAAAATAATTGCAACATGAGCCCCATGTATATCTATAAATAGAGGGTTGTTTCACTTATTCCAAGGATGAATCCTAGAGACCAAATCTTAGGGAGAGAAGCTTCACTATATAGGGTTTTCATCAATGTTTATCTTTTCCTTTTATTATGCTTTCTTTCTTAGTACTTTTTCCTACTTAGTCCCTCATCACTAGGATGAAGAAATAATTATTGCATTGTTCTAGGGTAATATAGCCAAAGGGGGAGGTGTCATTGGATTGTTTTCTTTATTTTTATTCATGAATTGGTCTTAAAAATTTTATTAATAAAATTAAAATCACTTTATTTTTGTTTAATAATGACCATTGGTTGGAGAATATGTAAGTACCTTTTAATTTCACAATCAGTTACCCTAAATTAGGCATGACCATTGTTGAATTTTGGGTAGCCATGTTTAAAAATGGTATCGAGACAGACCCAATTCACTAATTCCCTAAACTACCTGACCATAGGAAAAGGGTATTGTCACATTGAGGAGGAGATACCATGACCATTGGATCCATATCATCTCGACTCTAGCACCAAACATGAATTAATCAATTTAATTTCTAAATAAAAATTCACATTAACCCTAAAACTAAAAAACCCTAGCACATCTTCAAACCAATTTATTTTGAAAACCCAATCTGTTATGCTTTATTCATTTCTATTACTTTTACAAAACTATTTTCAAACCCAATATCTATTTATTCACTCTATTTCTTAAAAATAAATTAAATAAAATCATTTTTTAAAACCAAATAAACTAATTCACTATCTCATGGATCCATCCTCGATCTTTCCGCATACTATATTTTAATTAAGTTGTTTAACGGTTTGAGTATTTTTATAAATTTTTTATTTTGAATATCCCCGTAGGTAAATAGACACCCTCACAGGCCTATCAAAATTGGAATTTTTTCTAGGTATGGTTAAAAAGTAGTTTTTAGGTTTTCAGTTTTAATTTTAATTTATTTATTTTTTTTGCTTTTATTTCTCTATTTATGATGAGTGCTTCATGTTATGTTTTAACAACCCATGTTTTTTATCCAAGGTAAAATTCCATGGGAATTTTAATTTTGGCATTTAGTGGATGGGTTTTTCTTTTAACTGGGATTTAGAAAATAATTTTTAGAGTTGTAACACTTAAATGTGTTGTTTTTAGACTTGGTAAAGTCCTGAGGGGTTCCCCATGTGTCTTGTTGAGTTTCAGGAGCATCAGGTCCCAAAAATACCAAGTTTTGGGGGCCTAATAGAGGCACACAGTTTGTTTAAAACCGTGTGTATGACAACCCTGCTTTTATTACAAACTTAAACATGATTTATTACATAAACTATTCACTTGATACAACATGGAAGATCGAGATTTATAGTGTATTTGGGTATTAGGATCATTACATAACAACTTAAAACATTAAATACAACATCTTTATTGAAGACTTCCTTTACATGACCACTACATTCCCTCGTACTTAGCATTGCATGGGATAACCTGAGGACATGCATAAGAAAAGGGTGATCTATAAAGCCCAATAAGGGAATAAACATGGAATACATGAGGAGTAAAATACAAGTTATAAAATAGGAATATCAATAGAGCATAAGAGAAACATGGATATAAAGGCATGATAAATCATGATAATCATAACATGGAAATGTGGCAAAAACACTTAACATGGAATTAGCATGAGTCAAGGCCCATTGCACATGAAGCATGAGTAAATCCTCATTGCACATGAAGCGCGAGTAAACCCTCATTGCACTTGAATTATCATGATTCAACACTCATTGCACATGACGTATCATGATACTATACTTTACCCAATGCATTGGAGCGCTATAAGGGCGCACCCTTCTTAAACATTTCATTTCATGCATAAGTGTGCCACATGGATCACAAAACATGGATTCATTAAACATAATAATTTATTACACGATAAGGAATGTGGAATTCATACATGAAACTTTATAATAAATAAGTAAATGTGCATAAAGTTGAATACCCTTGATGGATAAATGGTCATGGTATTCACTACACAAAGGCATTGGCTTAGAAAATCGATGCAATTTCGACAGCGTAACGGCGTGACATAAGAATTCATAAAAATGGTTGTTGAGAGAGAAAGGGGTGTCTCATAATATTTACATGAAATGGACAGTAATGGGGTCATATAGATACATTTCCAAACAATTGTAATGGAATTTAGATTCATGATACAAAAGTATTGCTTGAATGTAAATGAAGAGAGAGAAGTTCCTTTCGGAATTTCGGCATAGTAACGGGTGTACATGGGAGGCATTTAATGAGAGAGAAAGGGGTATCCCATCATTCAAACAATAGAAGGGAAGTATGGGTGAGGTTCTAAACCATACCCCAGCATTTATAATAGAAATTAAAAGGGCATAACAATATTAAGAAAATTGGACAACAAAAGTGAAAGGAAGAAAAACCCTTACTTGGAAGTGTGATTCCAAAGGCATCAGAGAGGCTTGAGAGAGGATTATTGGGAGATTGGGGAACCTTGGGAGGATTCTAGAGAGAGTAGGGAAGAGGTTGGATGAACTCCAAAGGCTTTGAGTGAGGATGAAGTGGGAGCTTGGGTGGGTTTATATAGGAAAGGTGAGTGAATTATTTATTATTTAGGTTTGGGACCCCTTACATTAAATTAATCCAAACCATAAATAAGATCATGGTTTTTGCCCATGGTTTTTGGAAAAGGGGAGAGGAAAATAATATTTTATAAGGCCAAAGTCTAAACTTCTTAAAAATAATGGGTTTGCTTATGTGGAGGTGAGTCACACTCCCATGGAAAATAATTTAAAAAGACAAGATGTTTAATAAGTCTTGAGGGGTCCATTAATGATTTGAAAAGAAAGCAAAACAAAACCAAAATCACATTATTTTAATGGTAAAACATATATTGGCCCAAAATAAAGCTTATATTATTTTATTACATCACTATTGGGTCATTATGATGTCATAAAACACATTATATATTTAAATGGTATTGAATTTTTACCCAAAAATTTGATTGTCTCAGAAAATTATGAAAAATTCACTGTTGGATAATTTCGATGTCCTGATTCCAGAAATATTATTTATTTTATTTAAATAATTTTCTAAATATGTTAATTTTCACTTTAAAAATAAAAATTGACATTTATCGAAAATTCACGGGTTTTGACAGAAATGGCTTTCAAACCTTAATAAAAATTATAATTGCATTTATAAAATTATAAGATCATTTATATTTAATAAAAATTAATTTAATAATAATAATAATATTTTATTAAAATATTATTTAATTCAAAAATCCCTTAATTTAATAAAATATAATTCTTAATTAAATAATAACTAAAAACACTATTTTTAATTTAAAAATTATTTACAATGTATCAATAATGACAAGAAAGTATATTCATTATTATATACAAAAATAATGTACATGATCATAGTACTAGATATTTTTTACATAACCCCTTAAAATAGATGCATAAGACCTAAGGGTAAGGGGTGCGATGGTGAAAGACTCTTGGGGTGGCTCAGACAACATTGCTCGAGTGGTAATCTCTATCAACTTCCACTTTTCCCATAGACGGTCTCATTAGAGCTTGACATGATGAAGCTCAGCTTGGGTTTGATCAATAGTGAATCCCAAAGACGCCACCTCTTTTCCGAGCTCCGACAAATGGGCTTTGTATGGAGAAATTCTATTGGATGAGGTCATCGCTTCCTTTATCTGAGTAAAATGGATTTGTTAAAGCCCTATATTTATACTAATCATGTGATCACTATTAAATAGCTATAAAATCAACGGTCACAATTCTTAACATAAAACCAAAGAATTTGAAATTTTATATAAACATTTTACATAAAGAGACATTTAATTAGATCAAGAGGGATTTCCATTAATGAAACTTTGGGTTGTTACAATATTCCCCCTTAAGAAATTTCACCCTCAAAATTTCCTTTTACCACACTAAAACATATGTGGGTAACTCAGCTTCATCATTTCCTCTGATTCCCAAGTCTCTTCTTCAAACTTGTGGTTTCTCCACAACACCTTGACAGGGGGCATTGTCTTATTTCGTAGAACTTTTTCTCTACGATCTAAGATCTTCACTGGTTTCTCCTCATAAGAAAGATCATCCTCCAACTGTACCACCTTAGAAGAGATTACATGTGAAGGGTCTGGTATGTACTTCCTTAAGAGGGATACATGAAATACATCATGTACTTTGGTCATGGTAGGTGGAAGTTCTAGTCGATAGGCCACAGCCCTGACACGATCAAGAATCTTGAAGGGGCTGATGTACCTTGGACTTAACTTCCCTTTATTTCCAAACCTCATGACCTTCTTCCACGGAGATATGCGTAGAAGAACCACGTCTCCAACTTTAAACTCAAGTTCTCATCTACGATTATCTACATAACTCTTCTGTCAACTCTGGGCTACCTTGATATGCTGCTAAATGGTTTTCACCTTCTCCACCATTTCCTTGACCATTTCCGGTCCAAGCAGCTTATGTTCACCGACCTCATCCCAACATGTCGGTGTTCTGCACCTTTTCCCATATAGGGATTCATAATGTGTCATTTGGATGCTCGAGTGGAAACTGTTATTATAAGAGAACTCAACCAGAGGAAGATGTTGATCCCATCCTCATTTAAAGTCCATTGATCATGCTCTCAACATGTCCTCAAGTGTTTGGATAGTCTGCTCGGATTGGCCATCAGTTTGAGGATTATAGGCCATACTGAAGTTCAGTTCGGTATCTAGAGCATGTTGAAAACTCTTCCAAAATTTAGACGTGAATCTTGGATCTCGGTCAGACACAATTGATAGGGGTACTCCATACAGCCTTACCACTTCCCTGATATATATCTGTTCTAGTTGATCCAATGAGAAATCCTCCCAAATATAAATGAATTGTGCAGTCTTTGTAAGATGATCCACCACAATAGATTGCATTGTTGCCTTTAGATGTCCTCGGAAGTCTGGTGAAAAATTCCATGGTGATGTTCTCCCATTTCCATTCGGGTATGGGAAATGTTTGCATCATCCCCTTAGACTTCTGCCTCTCTGCCTTCACTTTCTGGAACACCAGTCACCTTGATGTATATACAGTGATCTCTTTCTTCATATTATCCCACCAAAATATTTCTTAGAGATCTCGATACATCTTTGTGCTCCCTGGGTGAATAGAGAAATTTGAACTATGTGCATCATCCAAAAGTTACTTCTTCAGCTCCAAACTTGAGAGAACACATAGTCTTTTCCCAAATCGCACAATTCCTTCTTAATTAATATTAAACTCCGAGGATTTCCCTTTTTCGATAGCTTCTACTTTTTCATGAATTCCCACATCATCCTTTTGAGCATCCTTTAAACTTTTCAAAAGAGATGGTTGAGCAATCATTTGTGAAAGGATTGATGATGTTTCCTTCTTTATGATTCCCATGACCATCTTCATCAAGTCTAAGATGATTGGATCCTTCTCAATTATCATCATTGATAGAATCATTGGGTCCTTTCTACTTAGGGAATCTTCCACCTTGTTTGCTTTCCCAGGGTGGTAATGTATTGAACAGTCATAATCCTTGATGAGCTCTATCCATCTTCTCTGGCGCATATTAAGCTCTTTCTATGTGAATATATATTTAAGACTCTTGTGGTCAGTATATATCTCACATTTCTCCCCATAGAGATAATGTCGCCATATTTTCAAGGCAAATATCACCACCACCAACTCTAGATAATGCGTTGGATATTTTTCCTCATGGATTTTCAACTGCCTTGAGGCATAGGATATCACTTTATCATTCTACATCAGCACACAGCCTAATCCCTTCTTCGAAGCATCACTGAATACCACAAAAGGTTCCCCACTTGTGGGTAAAGTGAGCACGGGCGCAGTGATAAGCCTCCTTTTCAACTCCTTAAAGCTTTCTTCGCATTCATCACTCCAAGAAAACTTTACTACCTTTTGAGTTATCTTGGTAAGAGGGTTGGAAAATCGTGAGAAATTTCTCACAAATATTCGATAATATCCAGCTAACCCCTAGAAGCTACGGATATCCGTTACTGATGTTGGCCTCGGCCATCCCTCAATTGCATTTGTTTTTGGTGGATTCATATATATCCCATTGCTTGTGATGATATGGCCCAAGAATGAGACCTCCTTCAACCAGAACTCACACTTGTTGTACTTTTCATAGAGCTTCTCCTTGCGTAAAGTCTCTAGTACAGTTCTTAAATGCTCTTCATGATCCTCCTTGGTTTTGGAGTATATTAGAATATCATCTATAAATAATACCACAAATTTGTCGAGGTAATCTCTAAAGACTCTATTCATCAAGTCCATGAAGATTTCTGGAGCATTTGTGAGTCCAAAAGGCATTACTATGAATTCATAGTGCCCGTATCTTGTACGAAAATCAGTATTGGGGATATCTTCCTTCTTCACCCTTACTTGATAATATCCCGACCGTAAATATACCTTGGAGAAGTATTGTGCTCCATGCAACTGATCGAAAAAGTCATCGATCTATGGTAGAGGATACTTGTTCTTTATTGTGGTTTTGTTAAGTTCACGATAATCGATGCAAAGCCGCATTGACCCATCCTTCTTCTTGACGAAGAGGACTGGTGCACCCCATGGTGAAGCACTTGGGCGTATAAACCCTTTATCCAGATTCTCCTGTAGTTGTTTCTTTAGCTCTTCAAGCTCCACGATAGCCATTCTATATAGAGTCTTTGATATTGGTAGCACCCCTGGTATAAGTTCGATTGAGAATTCAACATCTCTTCTAGGAGGAAGACCAAGAAGCTCCTCGGGAAACACTTCAGCAAATTCCCTCACAATAGGCATTTCTTCAAGTATGTTTTATTCCTTGGAATCAATCATTTGAGCCAAATACGCATGCTCATAGGGTAGTAATATTCATGCTTGAGATTATGGAGCTAAATTAGATTCATCTTCCTCATTACACTTGTAAAGAATCGGGGGTCGATTCTCCATATGGATTGTGATTTCCCTCTCCCGACAATTTATGTTGGCTCTATATAAGGAAATCCAATCCATGCCAAGAATTGCATCAAATTACACCAGAGGGAGTATGACGAGGTTTTCTGGGAAATTAAATCCACAGATTATAACAGGGGAGGACTTATATTAATGGGATGCAATGATTGCCCCATTTGATGTACTCACCATCATCTTCACTTCCATGATTTGTGGTGGTGCTGGGATTATTCTACTAAAATTTCGAGATATAAAAGAATGGGTAGAACCTAAATCAAAAAGTACGTTCTATATTATTGAATGAATAACTAGCATACCTGTCACCACTTCATTTTCGGGGTTCACTTCGGCAGAAGTGATGGAAAAATCTCTTCCTTACTGCCTTGGAGGTTGTTGGTTGCCTCCGAAAACCCTTGGATTAGGACACTAATTTGCAAAATGCCCCGGTTCTCTGTAGTTGTAGCAATGAACAATGCGTTGAGGTTCGAATGGAGTGTTCCTCTCCTCTGTCGCAGCCGCGGGTCTTTCTTGCCAATAGTTAATAGATAGGCTCCCTTCTCTTCCACACCTAAAGTATTTCTTTATCCCCTTGAGGCAATTTATAGGGTGATTCTTTCCGTACTTTTGGCAAGTGGGGTGTTGGATCTTCTTAGCACCGTTGGATTTATCCATCGGGCCGCCAGCATTGAATTCCACCTTACGCTTCTTATCCCCATGATACCCCTATGATTCCCCAATATCCATTTCGACCTTGAGGGCACATCGGAAAATTTCCTCATAGCTTTTGAAGTCACAGATCGCTAATGCTTTCCGTAGGCTAGGCTTTAGCCCACCAAAGAAGCGGTCAACCTTTCATTCGGGGGTAACAACAAATCCAGAAGCATATCGTGCAAGCCTTGTGATGTTTTCCTCATACGCTCCAACAGATTCTTCGTCTTTTTGCTTGAGGGAAAGGAAGTCCATTTCCATCTTAAGCCAGAGGGTGTGCATAAAATATTTATCAAAAAACATCTTCCGGAAATCCTTCCATTCCAACACCTCGATCTTCTCCTTAGGCTTCGTATTTTTGATCAATGTCAACCATTGATCAGCTTCACCCTCCATATGATAAGCCGCCAGGAGAACCTTCTCTTGTTCAGAAAATTGAGGGATGGAGAAGATCTTTTCAATGGATTTGATCCATTTTTCAGCGATCATGGGATCGGATGATCCATTAAAAGTAGGAGGCCTTTATCTCATAAAGCTCTCGATAGAGACTTGTTCCTTAATAGGGGGGTTTGGACATTACTCTTGACCTGTGTTTCTATTCAAATCTTGAGTTATCTGAGAGAGAAGCGTGACTAAGTTCGCGATTCCCGCTCCAAATGGATTGGGCATCTCATTAGGACAGTCATCACACTGATCTTCACATCGGTTGTTAGCCTGAGTCCTCCTATTACCGGTCATTGGCTGGAATAAAAGGAAAGTTAGGGGGTAACACATAAAGGGTAATCCAAAGACAAAAGTTGATGACTTATAAATAAACTTGTATTTCCTTAACTCATGAGTCTACAGGCTTCAATCTAGGCTTTTCATGATCTACTTTCTAACATATATTCTTAGGGGAATTTTGTTAATTCCATTAATAAGGGTTCATACTAAGCTTGTGAATTTATCAAAACATATCCCTTGGGAGTGTCGTAACCAAGAGTTCAGCAAGGCCCGTTGTCGTGCACCAGTTCCTGTTCGAGTCTAGCTCAAAGCAGTGTTTTCGGGTTTTACCCCTAGGATACATTTGTTCCAGAGCCGCCTCTACCTGCTCGTATCCAGACAGGGATGTATTTTCTTGATAAACCACTCACTCAGTAATTAACAAAACTTAGGGATGTTTTTATTATACTTAGTCTTGTCTCTAAGGCTTTATTGGGGTTTTCTAATCCTAATCCCAAAAAATAACTAAACCTATCCTCTGATACCAACTATGACAACCCTGCTTTTATTACAAACTTAAACATGATTTATTACATAAACTATTCACTTGATACAACATGGAAGATCGAGAGGACTAGTGTATTTGGGTCTTAGGATCATTACATAACAACTTAAAACATGAAATATAACATCTTTATTGAAAAATTATTTTACATGGCCACTACATTCCCTCGTACTTAGCATTGCATGGGATAACCTGAGGACATGCATAAGAAAAGGGTGAGCTATAAATCCCAGTAAGGGAATAAAAATGGAATACATGAGGATTATAATACATGTTAGATAATAGGCATATCAATATATCATAAGAGAAACATGGAAATAAAGTCATGATAAAGCATGATGATCATAACATGGAAATGTGGCAACAACACTTAACATGGAATTAGCATGAGCCAAGGCCCATTGCACATTAAGTCGGAGTAAATCCTCATTGCACATGAATCACGATTAAAACCTCGCTGCACTTGAATTATCATGATTCAACACTCATTTCACATGACGTATCATGATACTATACTTTACCCAATTTATTAGAGTGCTATAAGGGCGCACCCTTCTAAAACATTTCATTTCATGCATAAGTGTGCCACATGGATCATAAAACATGGATTCATTAAACATAATCATTTATTACATGATAAAGAATTTGGAATTAATAAATGAAACTTTATAATCAATAATTTAATGTGGATAAAGGTTAATACCCTTGATGGAGAAATGGGCATGGTATTCACTACACAAAGGCATTGGCTTAGAAAATCGGTGCAATTTCGGCAGCGTAACGGCGTGACATAAGAATTCATAAAAATGGTTGATAAGAGAGAAAGGGATGTCTCATCATATTTAAATGAAATGGAAAGTAAGGGGGTCATATAGATATATTTCCAAACAATTGTAATAGAATTTAGATTCATGATACAAAAGTATTGCTTGAATGTAAATGAAGAGAGAGAAGTTCCTTTCGGAATTTCAGCATAGTAACGGGTGTACATGGGAGGTATTTAATGAGAGAGAAAGGGGTATCCCATAATTCAAAAAATAGAAGGGTAGTATGGGGGAGGTTTGAAACCATACCCCAACATTTATAATAGAAATTAAAAGGGAATAATAATATTAAGAAAATTGGACAAAAAAAGTGAAAGGAAGAAAAACCCTTACTTGGAAGTGTGCTTCCAAAGGCTTGAGAGAGGCTTGAGAGAGGCTTATTGGGAGCTTGGGGATCCTTAGGAGGATTATAGAGAGAGTAGGGTAGAGTTTGGACTAACTAAAAAGGATTTTAGTGAGGAGGAAGTGGTATCTTGGGTGGGTTTATATAGGAAAGGTGAGTGAATTATTTATTATTTAGGTTTGGGACCCCTTACATTAAACTAATCCAAACCATAAATCAGGTCATGGTTTTTGCCCATGGTTTTTGGGAAAGGGGAGAGTAAAAAAATATTTTAGAATTCCAAAGTCCGAACTTCTTAAAATAATGGGGTTGCTTATGTGGAGGTGAGTCACACTCCCATGGAAAATAATTTAAAAAGAGAAGATGTTTAATAAGTCTTGAGGGGTCCATTAATGCTTTGAAAAGTAAGTCAAACAAACTCAAAATCACATTATTTTAATGGTAAAACATATATTGGCCGAACATAAAGCTTATAGTATTTTATTACATCACTATTGGGTCATTATGATGTCATAAAGCACATTACATATTTAAACGGTATTTAATTTTTACCCAAAAAATTGACTGTCTCATAAAATTATGAAAAATTCACCATTGGATAATTTCGACATCCTGATTCTAGAAATATCATTTATTTTATTTAAATAATTTTCTAAATATGTTAATTTTTACTTTTAAAATAAAAACCAACATTTATCGAAAATTCACGGGTTTTGACAGAAATGGCTTTCAAACCTTAATAAAAATTATAATTGCATTCATAAAGTTATAAGATAATTTATATTTAATAAAAATTAATTTAATAATAATAAAAATATTTCATTAAAATATTATTTAATTCAAAAATCCCTTAATTTAATAAAATATAATTCTTAATTAAATAATACTAAAAAAACTATTTGTACTTTAAAAACTATTTACAGTGTATCAATAATGACAAGAAAGTATATTCATTATTATATACAAAAATAATGTACATGAACATAGTACTAGATATTTCTTACATAACCCCTTAAAACAGTTGCATAAGACCTAAGGGTAAGATGTGCGATGGTGACAGACTCTTGGGGGGGCTCAGACAACATTTCTTGAGTGGTAATGTCTATCAACTTCCACTTTTCCCGTAGACGGTCTCATTCGAGCTTGACATGATGAAGCTCAGCTTGGGCTTGGTTGTAACGACCCGAATCTGGAGCCCCTCCACTGGTGCCTCGTACTCGATTCGCCACATGACCTCAAGCGCGTTTTCCTAAATTCCAGAGGCTTCTGACTAGCAGCGAGGGCCTTGGTGAGTCGGTGGAAAAACTATGCCCTCATTCGGTAAATTATACAGCGGAAAAACAACCAGACACAATAGCAAAAACAATCAACAGCATACAACAATTGAACTAAACAGTGGAAGAAATGGATACATAATAATGATGCAACATGGTACATATGTCTATAGAAATCAGTAAACAAAACAACGTGCTGAAGTACAACTAAAAACAAAGAGAAAAAGAAAACAAAGTAAACTCATCAGCATCGCAAGCCTCAGCTCTGTCCCATGCTCTCCAGCTCCAGTGAATTAAGAACCCTAAGTAGAATGGTGCTTTCCCTTATCTATACCTGTAGCAACATAGTCTGCTTGGGCCCAAAATCATGGTCCAAACAGGGTGTGAGATACAATCCCAGTAGGCAATCACCCAAAGATATGTGCCCAACAGTTAATGAATACATGGCAGTAATAAAACAAGAAGCAGTAAACAGGAACACAAGAAGCTACAATCTACAGTTCTAACAAAAGAAGTACACAAGTAAACAGCCAGTAACAAAGGAAATAAGGTAACCCTCTAGGTATCTCTCACAGCCTAACCCCTATGGGTCAACCTATAAGTAATATGAACCCTCTAGGAGGCACACACAGTCTCACCCCTCTGGTTCAGCTACAAAAATTAATAGACTCTCTGAGTAAGCACTCACCATCAATTCCCTTTATAGTCTCTTATCGTACTAAAGGCTCTCTTGGGAAGCATTCAACATCAATTCCCCTTGTGGCCTGCGTCGAGGAACTACAAACTCTATGAGGAAGAACTCATCGTCAATTCCCCCTGTGGTCTTGCATCATATTTAAAGACACTCTGGAGAAGCCCTTATGTCAATTCTCCCTTTGGACTACTACTCTAGGTTCTCACAGTCCTGAGTAAAAATAAACATTCATAGCATGTGTGTATTGTCCAAGTAAACCTCAAGAACTACTTGGATACCATTCTAAGGCTCAATAGTAATAAAGTAGCAGTTCTATTATCCTACGGCTAGGCATGGAAACTAGAAAAAAGACAAACAGTCAGAACAAACATGGAAAAGCATCTTGAGCACAAAATAAATTACTCTACTTAAAAGCATAAACCTCTACTACAGCAATCAAGCAAAGCAGGCAAACAGCAGGGGAAAAACAGAAAACCCACAATTCCCCGCCCAAGGGAATTTGTGGAATTTGCACAAAATAATCATCGACTTTAAACATAAAGGCACAAACCACCTACCTCGATCCTAGGAGATCGATATACGTGAACCACTATGATTGATTACCTTTAGAACGTCGTAGATCTGAGAAAATGCACAAAATTCTCAACCCATGATAACTCGGAAACGAAGAGGAATCAGAAAATGAAGCTCAAGTAGAAGGAAGATCTTACCATTGTGATTCCAACACAATCAACCATTCTCAAATTAGAGAACGGATGAGGAGAAGGGATCTCATAGAAGATTCGGCCGTATGGGTCACTCACGGACGAATGGGACCTAGAAGGAGGTATTTCTGTGTGTCAGGCACAACCCCGGTCTGTTTAGTGAAAAAAAGTTCACGGCGTGTACTGAGTATTTTCCGTACAATGCCAAAATCGGCCTCCACGTCATCCCTACACACCGTGTGTGTGGCCCGGGCATGGCCAGCACACGGCTTCGAGATGGAGAAGAGTACACAGCGTGTACTCAGAAATTACATGGCGTGTACTTTGAAAATTTCCAGAAAGTTCATTTTTCTTAAAAACTCCAGAAAAAGGAAAAACATGCCTTAATGAAGATCCGGGTTCTTACAAACTTCCCCCCTTAAAGAAATATGTCCCCGAATTTCCCTAACGTGTCATAGAAGAAGAATCCCCAAATAGCTCTGGCCACTGCGATCGTACATCGGCCTCCCTTTCCCAAGTCTCATCATGTACTCGCCCGTGCTTCCATAGCACCCGTACCAGAGGAACAGACCACCCAAGGAGAACCTTCGTACTGCGATCAACAATCCGGATGGTATTCTCCTCAAATGATGCATCCGCTTCAAGTTCAACCTCCTCAGGCTGAAAGACATGAGACGGGTCTGAAAAGTAACGTCGAAGTTGAGAGACGTGGAAGACGTCGTGCATGGCCCGGTACCTCTGGGGTAGCTGCAGCCGATAGGCAACCGGCCCAACCCTCTCCAAAACCTCAAACAGCCCGACGCTCCGCGGTGAAAGCTTACCCTGTCTCTGAATCCTCTTGTGTCCAAACCTTGGTGCGACACGCAGGAAAACCTAATCCCCGACCTCGAACTCCATAGGTCGTCTCCGCTGATCAGCATAAGACTTCTATCAAGACTGAGCTGTATCCATCCTCTTCCGAATTAGCTCTATCTTCTCTGAGGTCTCCTGAACGAGATGAGGTCCTAGAAAATCTGCCTCTCCCGCCTCCATCTAGTATAAGGTTGATCGACATGGACTACCGTACAAAGCCTCGTAAGGTTCCATCTGAATAGTCACCTAGAAATGATTGTTGTAGGCAAACTCCACCATAGTAATATGTTTCCCCCAAGAACCTCCAAAGCCTAGAATGCAGGCTCGGAGCATATCCTCAAGCACCTGGATCGTGCGCTCGGATTGGCCATCAGTCTGGGGATGGTATGTTGTAGTCAAAAGTACCTGTGTGCCCAAGGCCTTTTGAATTCCCTGCCAGAACCGAGAGGTAAAGCATGCATCCCAGTATGAAACAATAGAGTGTGGAACTCCATGCAGACGAACAATCTCTCGAATGTAAAGTCGTCCTAGATCATCGACACTGAAGGTCTCCTTGATCGGTAAGAAGTGAGAAACCTTTGTGAGTCTGTCGACAACAACCCAAACAGCAGCGTTCCCTCGAGGCGACCTCGGAAACCCGGTCACGAAGTCCATCGCAAAATCTTTCCACTTCCACTCTGGAATGGGTAACTGCTATAAAAGGCATGTTGGTCGCTGATGCTCCGCCTTCACCTACTGGCAAGTAGAGCATCTCATGAAAAAACCAGCAACATCTTTCTTCATACCTGGACACCAGTACTAGCGATGAAGATCTCGATACATCTTGGTGACGCCAGGATGAACTGCCCAAACTGAGGAATGAAAATCCCGCATCAGCTCCTCGCGTATGTCTGCTGGCACCCATACGTGTCCCTGGAAATGCAAGATCTCATCCTCGCCCATTGTCCATCTAGGAAGAGGGTCATCGCCTGACACACCCTCCCGTAGGACTAAGACTTCTGATTCTAATAGTTGCCTCATCTGTACCCGATCAGGAAGTGTAGAGGTAACAGCTACAGAAGAAATAAAAGTTTGTCCTTGTCTGTCATGAACCTCCAGATATATCTCAGAGAATAGATCCATGAGCTGCCACTCACTGCTGGCCTCATGAACTGCCTGAATCTGAGTTCTCCTACTCAACACGTCTGCCACTACATTGCCCTTTCCTAGCGTATAGGCAAGATCGAAATCAAAAGACTGAAGATACTCGACTCACCTGTTCTGCCTCAGATTCAGATCATGCTGAGTGAAGATGTAATTGAGAATCTTGTGGTTGGTGAAGACCATAAAGTGATCTCCCAGCAGATAGTGTCTCCAACAGCGTAGGGCATAGACAACAGCTGCCAACTTCAGATCGTGCGTAGGGTAGTTCCTCTCATGTGGCCTCAACTGCCGAGATCCGTACGCAATGACTCCATCTCCCTGTATAAGCAAAGCTCCTAGACTGATACCTGAATCATCACAGTAAACAGTGTATCTCTTTCCTGGCTCTGGAAAGACTAGTATCAGTGCTGACGTCAACCTCCCTTTCAGCTCCTGAAAGGCTGACTCGCAAGAATCTGACCATAAGAACTTCGAACCCTTCTTGGTCAGACCTGTCAAAGGTGCTGCTAGATGAGAAAAGTCCTGAATGAAGCATCTGTAATATCCATCCATCCCTAGAAAACTTTGTACCTCAAAGACGTTCTTTGGCTGCTCCTAGGAAACTATAGCTCTCACTTTATCTGGGTCAATAGATACTCCTACCTCTGATACCACTTTGTAACGACCCAAATACGGAGCCCCTCCACTGGTGCCCCATACCCAATTTGCCACATGACCTCAAGCGCGTTTCCCCAAATTCTAGAGTCTTCCGACTAGCAGTGAAGGCCTTGGTGAGTCGGTGGGGAAACTATGCCCTCATTCGGTAAAGTATACATCGGAAAAACAACCAGACACAATAGAAGAAACAATCAACAACATACAAAAATTGAAATGAACAGTGGAAGCAATGGATACATAATAATGATGTAACATGGTACATATGTCTATGGAAAGCAGTAAACAAACTAACGTGTTGAAGTACAACTGAAAAAAAATAGCAAAAGAAAACAAAGAAAACTCCTCAGCATCGCAAGCCTCGGCTCGGTCCCATGCTCTCCAGCTCCATTGAATCAAGAACCCGAAGTAGAAGGGTGCTTGCCCTTATCTATACATGCAGCAACATAGTCTGATTGGGCCCAAAAGCATGGCCCAAACAGGGTGTGAGATGCAATCCCAATAGGCAATCACCCAAAGATCTGTGCCCAACATTCAATGAATACATGGAAGTAATAAAACAAGAATCAGTAAACAGAAACACAAGCAGCTATAATCTACAGTTCTAATAAAAGAAGTACACAAGTAAACAGCCAGCAAAAAAGGAAAGAAGGTAACCCTCTGGGTATCTCTCACAGCCTAACCCTTGTGGGTCAACCTATAAGTACTAGAAACCCTCTAGGAGGCACACATAGTCCCACCCCTCTGGTTTAGCTACAAAAATTAATAGACTCTCTAAGGAAGCACTCACTGTCAATTCCTCCTATAGTCATGTATCGTACTAAAGGATCTCTGGGGAAGCACTCAATATCAATTCCCCATGTGTCCCACGTCAAGGAACTACAGACTCTCTAAGTAATCACTCATCATCAATTCCCCCTGTGGTCTCGCATCGTATTTAAAGACACTCTGGAGAAGCCCTTACATCAATTCTCCCTTTGGTCTACTACTCTAGGTTCTCACAGTCCTAAGTGAAAATAAACATGCATATCATGTGTGTATCATCCAAATAAACCTCAAGAACTACTTGGATACCATTCTAAGGCTCAATAGTAATAAAGTAGCAGTTTCACTATCCTACGGCTAGGCATGGAAACTGGAAAAACACCAAACAGGCAGAACAAACATGGAAAAGAATTCTGAGCACAAAATAAATTACTCTACTTACAAGAATAAACCTCTACTACAGCAATCAAGCAAAGCAAAAAAACAGCAGGGGCAAAACAAGAAACCCACAATTCCATGCCCAAGGTAATTTGTGGAATTTGCACAAAATACTCATTAACTTTCAACAGAAAGGCACAAACCACGTACCTCAATCCTAGGAGATCGATATACGTGAACCACGACGATTGATTCCCCTTAGAACGTCGTAGATCTGAGAAAATGCACAAAACGATCAACCCACGATAACTCGGAAATGAAGAGGAATCAGAAAACGAGGCTCAAGAAGAAGGAAGATCTTACCACTGCGATTCCAACGCAATTGACCGTGCTCAAATCAGAGAATGGATGAGGAGACAGGAGCTCGTCAAAGATTCAGCTGTATAGGTTGCTCTTGGACGAACGGGACCTAGAAGGAGGTATTTCTGTGCATCAGGCGTGACCCCGGTCGTTTTAGTGGAAAAAAAAGTACACGGTGTGTAATTTTAGAGTACACGGCATGTACTGGGTCTTTTCCGTACTCAGCCAAAATCGGCCTCCACTTCATCCCTACACACTGTGTGTGTGGCCCGTGCATGGCCAGCACACGGCTTTAAGTTGGAGAAGAGTACACAGTGTGTACTCAGAAAGTACACGTCGTGTACTTCGAAAATTTCCAGAAAGTTCATTTTTCTTAAAAAATCCAGAAAACGGAAAATCATACCTGAACGAAGATCTGGGTTCTTACATTGGTCAAGAGCAAAGCCCAAATACGCCACCTCTTTTCTAAGCTCTGACAAATGGGCTTCGTATGGAGAAATTCTACTGGATGAGGTCATCGCTTCCTTTGTCTGAGTAAAATGGATTTGTTAAAGCCCTATATTTATACTAATCATGTGATCACTGTTCAATGGCTATAAAAGCAACGGTCAAAATTCTTAACATAAAACCAAAGAAGTTGACATTTTATATAAACATTTTACATAAAGAGACATTTAATTAGATCAAGAGGTATTTACATTAATGAAACTTTGGGTCATTATAGTGTGGCCCCCGATAGTAAACCATGCAGCCTAAATCAGAGGAGCAGCAGGTGTCCCATGGGATGTGCATAGTTTTCCCAAACCATGCACCTAGATCACATCGTTAGTGCCACTTAGAAAGTACCTAATCATTTTTCATCGCATGGTTGGTGCATGGTTAGAAAAACATTGTGGTGTAACCATGCAAGGTGGGTTTCCTAGGTAGTGTGAGCCGTAAGTTGGAACACGGTTTGTCCAAACTGTGTGGCCAAACCATGCGACCCAGTTTTGAGGGTGAATTTACCCTTTTCCCCTTAATGAGTTTTAAAACTCATTTCTCCTTTATTTTCTCCTCTAGTCGTGTGAGCCCTCTCCTTTGGCACCTTGGGTTCCTCCTCAATCCTAATCTAGGCATTGCGATAACTCCTACATTAAAAGTCTGAATTGAACATCATCAGTCTCTATGGATCTACATCGGTAAGCTCTCGATTCATTTTTAACCTTTCCTCATTAAATATTCTCTTGACCAAGTTATCATTGTGCAATCTCATTTTACCTATTTTTAGGGTAAATTTTTGTTTCTTATACTTCTCCCAAACCGAAACAAATCAGACCTTGATATTGTATGAGTGAAGCATCCAAGGTAAAAGATAGGTGGTCTATGGTTTTTTTCTTAATTTTCTATCATTTTATAAATATCGATACATGTTGTTGTTTGCCTCCTGTTTCCTTAAAAATTATTTATTTGATCTAAATTGTTATATGCACCATGTATTGCACCCGTTGAGCATTACTAGGTAAATAGAGGAAATTATCCTTGATCATGGAAACCCCATGGGTGTGATAGCCTAAATTGGCCCTTTTTAACTAAATTAATTAATGTCTGGAACACCTCATAAGATTTAATCTTGTCTTATTAATGTAATTTCCCCCTTTTGGAAATCACCCAATTGATTAAGGCACCACCTAAGTGCCAAGTTTATCCATATATTTGTTTGCTATATGTGGTAGCTTCCTAAAATGATCCTTTAATGTGAATTTGGTTATGATTCTTAAATGTGATGTTTAATTATGATAAATTAATTGTTTGGTAAACAATGTCTTGTTTTTATAATAAAACCCCTCATATGAGGAGTGTTTTCTTTGAAATTACAAAGTTATGATAGTGGTTTATAACATTTGGTCGTGATGCTTTGGTATTTATTCTATGATTTGATTTCATTGTTTAGTATATGGAATGTTTGCGACATGGCCTTTATTGAAGTTATAAAATGAAGTTACCTCCTTTTATATATAAATTTGTGATGAACCAATCTCCTACTAAGGGATTGGTTTGATTTGTAAATGGTATTTCCCATGTAGTCAAATTCCCAATAGACCATGGTACCTCCTAAGTACCTTATTGAGCCTTATAAAATAATTTCCCATGTTTTGATAGATTAAATGACATGGGTTAAATGGAATGGGTTGTTCATGATGGATTACCTTCCTTGAATGTATTAAATGAATTTTTTATGTGAAATTAATTATGAAAGGGTTTTTTGGCCACGTAGTTTGATCATATTTTATTAGATGCTTAAATTGAAATGTTGTGCCTTGATTTTAATGGATAAACAAAGATATATCATGAGAGGTAATGCCTCATATATTTTGTTATAAATATGATTATTCATTGATATAGGTTGTGGAAAAATGGTAAGGGTTCTATTGAGAATAGTGGTATCATGCTCCCTTACATCGGGTGTTGATCATGACGTCTCATAACAGTGATACTATGTGGATGGTGGGCATGACACATCACATCCCTTGTGAGTGTTGACATGACGGATCACTCACTACTATTTGAGTGTTGAAATGATAGCACACTCACCATCTTGAGTGACGTGCTTGATGTATCCCACTCATTATGAGATATAGGTCATGTACCCTCTATTTGATCGGCTCATTTAGACTATTTATGGATGATTGAGTTATGCCCTGGTCCAGCCAACACCTAGTATTCTAGGAATATGGACACTTATGTACCCACGTACTTGGTTCATATAGTTAGATGAAATATATAACTATACTATGTATATATATTATTACTATATACATACAGTTATTGTTCATACAATATTTCCGACCATGAACTGAAGCAGGTAGACCCACCATGTGTCCTTTAGGAACTTAAGTGGGCTGGTAATTGTTTATTTCAGTACTGTTTATTTATTCATAATGCATTCACACTACATTACTTTATATTCATGGGATAGTTTTAGATATAGACATTATGGGTGGTAACCTACTGGGATTTATATCTCTCACCCTGCTTGGTCCACCATTGCACTGGGGTACCTGAGTAGACCTTATGTTCGCAAGACCATAGAATATTGATTGAGTTGTCTCTCTTGTACTTGGGAGTTAAGAGCACAAGACAAAGCTGGAGCTCAGAATTATAGTGGAGATCACACTTGGGTCATTTATTTTCTTTCTTTATTTTTTACTATGCTATATATTGTTTCCTAATATATGTATGTTGTTTTTTTTATGTGTCATCATCTAAACATTCATACATTGTTATCTATTAGCATTGTTCGTATTTAGTATTCAACTTATATTACTCTTTTTATTATCTATCATTTATTTATTACTTATTCCATTATTTTATATCATTTGATTTTTAATATACCATTGTGTAACTCTGATCATGAGGGTATAGTATCCCCACTATCACCTCCTTATACCCCCATTGCTAGTTGACAGCCTCTAGCATACAGGGAGGCATGCTTGAGGCCATATGACCTCTTGATCTGGACACCGTTGTAGTGGTGGGTCGATTTGGGACATTATAAAGTGGTATTATATATGTGTTTATTTTCTTTTGTCTTACTATTTTGGGCTGGTAGGCAGGAGAGTAAGAATTTGTTAGTGCTAGGTAAATAGTCATGTCTGGGACTGATCACCCCTCCCATGAGGAAAGGTCCAAGTTACCAAGGATGGGACTGTTGTTCATGCTCTTTTTTATTATAGTTGATTATGATTTCAAATTTAGTGAATGTTATACTTTTTACTTCTTATTAATTTATGAAATTTATGGTATTTTTCCCTTGGCCTGGTATGGAAAGGATGAAGAATTACATGCATCATTATAGGTACATATAGATTCACATTCCATGCATATTCCATGCCATGTAGTTGTACTTGTAGGTTGTTTACTAATTTGGATTTTGTGCCTTGAGTGTTATTCCATGATTTTGTTTTCTTTAGCATGTCTACTTTTATAACATGATCGTGTGATTATATGCAACGTTGCCTATTTATTTGAAATTTATTTTTTTTGTATCATGCTTCTATAATTTTTATCATGTTTCTTTGTGTTTACTACTTGTAATAACATAACAATTTATGATTTTGATATATGGAAATGGTTCCATGGTCTGAATGTATTGGTTACGATTTAATGGGAATTGATTTTTAGTTATAAGGTGTATGGGAACCTTATAGTTGGGAAAAGGTAACCTATATACTCGAACCATATTTGGAACCTTCTATAAATATATAGAGGTTATTGTTAAAATATAAAAGATTCTAAAGTTTAAATGTTAAATTGAATTGGTTTCAATTAATGGGAGTAAAATTCTAACTTGTAAAGTGTATGGGTGATTTATGGATTGGTAGATGGTCACCCATATAATTAAACCATTATATATGATCATGTTATATATTTTGAACTAGTTTAAATGTAAAAGATGTTTAATTTTAATCTAAAATGAATCGGAGACCTTATTAATGCTTGTACCTTTATTACTCAGGTATAATAACTTGTATGGCTATGTTCTTAAATGAACAACTAGACCCAAGTAGGTTAGTTGGTACATGTTTCTTATGAGATAACCCACTATGGGTGTTTTAAAAATTAATAATTAAGCAACTACTATAGGGTTTCATACTGATAAATACATGTTGTCTTAACGAAACCCTAGTAGGTCACCTTAGCCAACGAGCCCGTACCCGAGTGGTAAGGGCTCCTACTTGTAATCCAAGAGACCCGGGTTCAAAACCGGGTGGAGACGAATTTCCGGGGTACTGTTGCAGTTACTGTTCGGTACTATAGCAGCCAGAACTATTCACCCGATTTGGGCCTTCAGGCCATCAGTTTGGGCTTACGGGTCTCAAGGGCCTTCAGGTCATCAAAAGTCTTCAGGCCATAGGGCCTTTGGGACACAAAGACCATGAAGTATCCCAGTTCACACAGAACAGGCCCCATAAGAGGTTCAGAGCAACAAGAGTAGCAGCCACTAGAAGCAGAGATAATCGGATTGGAAGAATGAGTGGGTATGGCGGCCGCCATCGGGACCAGGCACCGTGCAGCTTTGTATGGGGAAATACTAGTCGATCAGTAATGCAAGGTGGGGAGCTAGGTGATCAATGACACAGAAGCTGGGGAGGGGCAGTTCTAGTGGGTTTGGCCTACGGGTCATGTTATGGGCATGGTTTTCCTCTGGTCCTTAGGGTCATGTATTACGGGTCATTTGGGACTATGGGTCATGTTTGGGTTCCCCTTCAACCCTTAAAAAGGGGATTATCCATAATAAAAAAAATAAGGCCTTTAGGCCATTCGGGTAAGTAAGTCTCCTTATCTATTATAATTTAAAAAGGTTTTTAATTCATAAATTTTCAAATTATGATAAGATGTCAATAAATGTTTAATGTTTTAAAAAGTAATTTTGATAAGACTTTCCTGAATGCCTTGGTGTTTTGTTTTAAATCTTTTGAATGTTTAAATTTTGATTGTGATTCAATGTAAAATACTTAAAAAGGGAACCTTAGGTGGTATCCTTGGTTTAAACCCTCATGTAAGGGTAGTTTAAGTTTCTTCTTGAGTTTCCTTAAAATGTAAACATGATCATTTTCCATAATCCTTTCTCCTTTTTATAAATGGATCAAATAATAGGTGTTGGACCAAGTGAAATATGTTTGGCATGAACTAGTGATAGGGTCGATGCTTATGATTTTGTAAGGGGCTATCTCATGGGAGTTATCACCCTTATAACAGTAATTCTTTGCTAAGGGTCGTGAGATTTTTATTGTATGGTCATATTTTGGTGCCTTTTCCCCTATTAGGACTCTTAACTTCAAAATGACACTCTTGTTTTTATGGGTGGTCATGGTATCCTTGGAACTTTTTATGGGTGTGAGCATCAAGTAATGATTTGTTTTGAATGATTAGACATACTAAGGGCATGGTCAACTGCTTTATAGGTCTCATGACCCTATTTCTATTTCCTTGGATGACTCAAGAGGCCATCATTATATTTCACAATTGTATGAGATAGAACTAATTTGAGATAGTTTTCTACGTAGGCCAACTGATACTTAAATTCATAGGGTGGTAAACCTATGAATAGTTTTAAGGGTATGTTTTCTTGTTTCTGAATCCTCTGGGTGGTGTTCATTCATATACATGGTACCCCCCAAGTTTCTAAATTGTATAATGAACCGGTTAATTTTGGTAAAATCATTGAGCTTTGAGCTGTTGAGTACATTCTTGGTTCATCTCCAAAGTAGAGTGACCTGGGTGTTAAAGCAATCAATTCATCCCAATGCTCAGGATGAATTCCAGAGGATTGGGTGTTTTGACACAGCAATCGGGTTGGTTTTGGTTTTCATGTTGAATGCCTTTATGTTGTGATTATGGATCAGAGGATCAAAACAAATATGTTTAAGGTGGTTTTGATCTAACATGCTTATAAGTGTCTAGTCCATCCCTTCTCTCAAAAACTATGATTCTCCTAAGTTGGGAAGTGTTTTGTCTGTTCTAGTGTACATGTCAGTGCTTGCTCGGCAGCACGATGTTGATGTAGTTGGTTGGGTATGCAACCTCTGAGAAACATTTTTGGTTTTTTATGGACTTAGATATTTATGTCAACCAATCATGGGATTCCTTGGGTGGTAAAGGCATTATGAATGGTTAATAATGATACATTAGCAGGTGAATCCAAGCTTCTTTCAAGGTAAGTCGACCGGTAGTGGTCCGGCTACTTTTATTTTTGGTAGTTGGGATTGGTTGGTTGAAAACCATTAATACCCTCTTAGTGTACTCTTATTAAAGAGACAAACATGTACCCTATCTTGACGTCATCCTTGGTTCACTAAGAGAGCATTGTTCTTACATCATACTAATTTTTTTAACCTATTGGTCTTGAGATGAAATATCTATCTAGGTTTCATGCTTGATTCATTGTTTTCTTCGAGCCTTGGTTAGTCCTCAGTTATACTCAGGTTCCCATGTAGGAATGCCTTGGATGGACTCTTAGATACCAACCATTTTCCTTTGACTTGACTACCAAGTGGATGCTGCTCTGGGCGCAGTCAATGATCTAATGTGGATTTTGTGGCCTTGTTCCAACATATCTTTTATAAGCATGGAGTATGGACTACTTTGGGTTAGTTTCTTGGACTCCAGTTCATTGAATCTGAGGTTATCCTGGACTTTTTGTTAGGATCGGAGGTTCTATTTTAAGGGGTGGATATTCTATTGGTCTAGATCTAGATTACACCTTTTTCATGTTGAGGCATGATATTTTAAATTTTTAGGTGATGGATTGATCAGGAAATGTCACCGAAAGTTGCGTATGGGATTCGGTGAACATGTTTGAGGTAAATGTAAGATGCCTTAGAAGAATTCATTGAGGTTCTATTGTAATATATCAGTTGTTTAAGATGAGAATTTTGAGAATGGTAATCTAGAGGTGTATTGACTAGTTTCTTTTTTCTCTAAAGAATATGGTTAAAGGAAATCATTTTAAAACACGTCGCTAGGTTATAGCGGGTGTGGTGTGAGGGTCAGCAGTGTCTTCTGTGAGATCTTGTGTGACCTATTTCAGTTAGTTCGATCAAGATTCAAACATTACTTTACAAAGAGGTTCTTGATATGAAATTGGATTTAAGCAGGTTTTCTTAGTTAAAAAACCATGTCAGGAGCATCATTATAATTATTAGGGAATGCTTCATAGGAAATTACAACGGTGGAGGTGTTGTGGTTCAGAATGGGACCCTTCTGATGTTAAATCCAATAGTGACAAGTACCATTGGCCAAATATTTAAAGAGACAATGACATGATCATTTCTCTAGCTAGATAGTCTTGGGTAAGTATTGTTTCAATTTTTTAGTCAGAAAACGAGCGTTGGCTCGGGTCTTTGTGGTTTAAGTGTCGTATGATTAAGTGAATGCTTAAAGGTGTGTTGGGAATTTAGAAATGAAACACAGCCATTTAAATGAGACTTCATGAACCTCATATTTTGGGTGGTGTTTTCATTATTCCCAAAGGCTTCTCAGGGATGATAATTTCTAAGTTTGGGAAGTTGTAATGACCCATGTTTTTGAGTCATGGTAAAATTCCATGTGAATTTGATTTTTTCCATTTAGTATATGGACCACGCTTTGAACCAAGCTTTGAAATGTAATTTTGAGAGTTTGAAAACTTTAAGTTAGACTCAGTTAAAGGCCTAAGGGGTTCCTCGAGTGTCTCATTGAGTTTTAGGAGCATCGGTCCCCGAAAATCCCAAGTTTTGGTGGCCTAATAGAGGTGTACGGTTTTTCTGAAACCATGCAGCCCCTGGAAACCTATTGTGTGGCCTAAATCAGAGGAGAAACATGTGTCACATATGCTGCACATAGTTTTTCCAAATCATGTGTCTGTCCCACATTATTAGTGCCACTTAAGCAGTACCTAAGAACTATTCATCACACAGTTGGTGCACGGTTAGGAAAATCATGTGGTACAACCATGCATGGTGGGTTTTCTAGGTAGTGGGAGTCGTGTGGTTGGCACATGGTTTGGTCAAACTATGCGCCAAGTTTTTATGGTTAATTTACCCTTTTCCCTTAATTAGTTTAAAACTCATTTCTCCTTTCTTTATCCTCTAGCCACATGATCCCTCTCCTTTAGCAGCTTGGGTTCTTCTTCAAGCCTAATCTAGGCATGTAAATAACTCCTCCATTTAAAGACCAAATTAAATTTTGTTGGTCTCTATGGATCTACATTAGTAAGCTCTCAATTCCTTTTGAACCTTTCTTTGTTTAATATTCTCTCTACCAAGTTATCATGGTGAAAGATCATTTTCCCTATTTTTAGGGAGGATGTTAATTCCATATATTTATCCAAAACTGGATAAAATCATACCTTGATATTAGATGAGTGAAGTGTATGAGGTATAAGTTAGGTGGTCTATGCCTTTTTCCTTAATTTTCTATTGTTTTATAAATAGTGTCATTATGTCACACGTCGGCCTTTATCACATGTTTCCTTAAAAATTCTTTCTTCAATCTAAATTGTTATATACACCATGTATTGCACCCATTGATAATTTTTAGGTAAATAGAGGAATCTATCCATGATCACAGACACCCCATGGGTTTGCTGGCCTAAATTGGCCTTTTGTAACTAAATGAGTTAATTTCTAGAACACCTCCTAAGCATTCAGCTTGGCTTATTAATTAAAATTCCCCCTTTTAGAAATTTCTCAATTGATTAAGGAACCTCCTAAGTTCCATGTTGATCCATGTATTTTTTTCCATATGTGGTAGCTTCCTAAAATGCTTATTTATTGTGAATTGGGTTATGATTCTTAAATGTTATGTTTAACTGTGATAAATGAATTGTTTGGTAAACAATGTCATATTTTTATAATAAAACCGCTCAGATGAGGAGCACTCTCTTTGAAATTAAAAAGTGATAATAGTGGTTTATAACATGCTTAGTCTTCATGCTTTGTTCTTTATTATATGCTTTGATGTCATTGTTTGGTATATGGAATGTTTGCTACATGACCTTTTTTAAAGTTATAAAATGAATTTCCCTCCTTTTATATATAAATGTGTGATGAACCAAGCTCCTCCTAAGGGACCGGTTTTCTTTGTAAATGGGATTACCTATATAGGAAAATGACCAATCAGCCATGGTACCTCCTAAGTACCTTCTTGATCCCTATAAAATAATTTTCCATGTTTTGATAGATTAAATGACATGGGTTAAATGGAATGAGTTATCATGATGGTTTACCTTAATTGAATGAATTGAATGAATGTTTTATATGAAATGAATTATGAAAGGGTGTTGAGGTCACACTGTTTGATCATGTTTTATTATATTCTTAAATTGAAATGTTGTGACTTGATTATAATTTCTTAAAAAAGATAAATCATGAGAGGTAATTCCTCATGGATTTTTCTATAGATGTGATTATTACTTGATATAGGCTATGTAATGATGGTAAGGGTTCTATTGATCATAGAGGTATCATTCTACCTTACATCAAGTGTTGAGAATTACTTTTCACACCAGTGATACTATGTGGATGGAGGGAATGACGCACAACACCCATTGTGAGTGTGGACATGATGGTGCACACACCACTATTTGAGTGTTGACATGACGGCACACTCACCATCTTGAGTGACGAGAACGATGTCTCCCACTCCTCATGAATGGACCAAAGGCCTTTATTTTTTATTTATTTTTTTATAATATCCCTTTTAAGGGTTTAAGGGGAACTTGTACATATCCCTTAGGCTTTGTGATAATACAAGACCCAAAGGTCTTAAAGGAAATCATCCTAGATAATGAATACTTGAAACTACCCCTCCTCAGCATCTACATCGTGATCAGTACTCCACCATCACATGACTAGTCAGATAGTTGTCATGTGTAGGGATGCACAGGCTTGGTACTAATGGAAAAGTCATACCCTCTCATTCTTCTAAGTCCAATTAGCTCTGCTCTGGTGAATGTGTTTACTTTTAATCCTCATCTAAGGCCTTGTTCCTTGTAATTCAATTTGATATATCTTCAATTCATGTGGCCCGAAGGCCTTGATGTGTCCCAAAGGACTTTAGGTGGCCTGAAGGCCTTGAGGTGTCCTGAAAGCCTTGTTGTCAAGAAGGCCTTGAAAGACCTAAGGACCAAATAGGTGGCTCAAAGGCCTAAACAGGTGAATAGTTTCAGCTGCTATAGTACCAAACAGTACCTACTATAGTTCCTGCTATAGTAACTACTACAATACTGCTACAGTAACCCAAAAAAATGCCTCCACCTATATTTGATCTTGATTATCTTGGATACACTTAAGGATTCCTCACCAACTGGGCTAAGGCTCATGTGTATGACGTCTCCCACTCATTATGAGATGTATGGAATGCACCCTTTATTGGAGATGATGGGATCATTTAGAATGGTTATAGATGATTTCTTTACGCCCCATTCTATCTAGTACCTAGTATTCTAGGTATATGGACACTTACATCTATACGTATTTGGATCATATATGTGGATGTAATATATAACTATACTATGTATATATATTATTACTATATACATATAGTTATTATTCAAACACTCTTTACGGCCATGAACCAAAGAAGGTAGAGGCGCTAGGTGTCCTTTAGGAACCTGAGCGGGTTGGTTGTTTTTTATTTTAGTACTATTTATTTATTCATAATACTTGCACACTGCATTACTTTATATTCATGGGATGGTTTTAGCTGTAGACACCATGGGTGGTAACCTATTGGGATTTATATACCACACCCTACTCGGGCCTCCATTGCATTGGGGTACCTGATTAGAACTTATGTTCATAGTACCATGGACTACTGCTTGAGTTGTTTCACTTGTACCTGGGAGTTAAGAGCATAAGACCAAGTTGGAGCTTAGGATGCTCATGGAGATCACCCCTAGAGATTTTATTTTCTTTCTTTATTTTGAATTGTTTTTATACTGTTGTCTGATGTATATCTATTTTTTTTGTTATATATTATCATCTAGACATGCATACATTGTTATATATTGGTGTTGGACTTATTTAATATTTAGTTTATATTACACTTATGATGCTTTGTCATTCATTTATTACTACTTCTATTGTTTTATGTTATTTATTTCCTAATATACTATTGTGATACTCTGATCATGAGGGTATAGTCTCCCCACCATCACCTCCTTATACCCTTTCTACTAGTCGGCAGCCTCTGGCATATGGGGAGGTGTGCTTGAGGCCATGTGACCCACCAGTTTGAACATCATTGTAGTGGTGAGTCAGCCCGGGATGTTACATATATTTTTCAGGATTTTAAACCTTAATTCACAACTAAAACACAATAGGAAAAAGGAAAATAGACCCTTGAAATTGATCCCAATCCAAAACAACATCTAAAGAGAAACAAGTTAGGTGCAACCATGGATGGCATAGAGAATCAATAAATTATTAGGGTACCAATAAGATATTTGGGGTTGTGTACGCTTGAAAATTATAGGTGGCCATAAAATATAGGAATGAAACTGATCATCTTGATTCCACCCATTTCATATAGTCACTTCAATATTAAACTTACGCTCAATTAGATGATTTCAAACATTGTACATTTTTATGACCTACCTCACAATGACTAGAACACACATTTGGGAAACTTTATTCAGCTCTGCGACATGTTTTTTTTCAGAATGTCTCAAGTGACATGGTAAGGCTTTAACTCTTCTTATTTTCATTATGAGATCGGGAACGGGAATGGATCCAATATTTCAAACTCATTCCATCACTATATGGGATGCGCTAAAATTACATTTTCTTACTCACTTCTTTCCCCCCTCAAAGTCAATGGATTTTTTAGTAAACTTTCTGAACTTTAGTAAATTTTAATTTGAATCTCTCTACACTAATTGGGAGTGTTGTAAGGATTTAATTATAAAATTAACCCTTCATGGTATAAAATTGTGGCTTTTAATACAAACTTTTTATAAAGGACTTTTTTAGGGAAATATGTCAATATTAGATGCTACATCTAGTAGGTAGTTGATGAAGAAATCACCAGAGGAAAGCTAAATCCTACTAAATGAAATGGAAAGAAAAATATCCCAATGGAAGACTAAAGGTACTCAATAAAAAGGTGTCCACATTGTTAACAAAAATAGTTAGATGGTGGCGCTAATGGAATCCCTGACAAAGAAGATGAACATAATGATGTTCTGACAACCACAATCCCAATGTGCTTATATAGAAGAAGTAAATTATTCAGATTATAATCATGGTAATAATTTTTATGGTTTGCAGCCACAACAACAAGTTCAAGGATACAGGAAAAGAGCACCATGTTTTCAAGAATAGTAAGGACTATTGTTGTAGATCCAATTCCACATAATAGAGGATACTTTAGATACTTTCATGACTTATATCATAGTTTCCATCAAATAATTGAAAGTTTATTCAAAAATTCAAAGTGAATCAATAAAATAGTTAAAGGAAGACTCAATGGATTAGAGGGTGGAACTCTGAAACCTCTAATTCTAAGTGGGAAATATCATTGTGTAACTCAGAGATAGACTATAAGGATCACTGCCTGGATGCCCCGAAGTGCGCCCACATGATGATTTTAAAGTCATTGCTCTGAGGAGTGGAAAATTCACTAAAGATCATCTTTAACCAAGAAAAGTAAAATAATAAAATCAAGAAGATATAGAAAATAATGAGGACCAAGTAGTTGAAGAAGATTTAAAAGAAGAACCACCATGGTGCAAGCCGATGATATATTTTCCCGAGAGACTCGCGCAAGGAAATATCGACACGTGAAAAGGTAAATTTTTTAAACACTTTAAATAATTTCATGTTAATATCCCTTTTTAAAATGCTCTTATAAACATGCCAACCTAAGAAAAATTCATAAAATAACTGGTGATAAATAAGAAGCTAGAGTAAATTGGCATCATTTCACTCACATGGGAGTGATTGGTGGTTGTATAAAAGGACCTACCTAAGTATCAACAAGACCCTGGTAGTTTTTCCATTCCAATATTTATTAGAGCTAATAAATTTGGAAAATATATATTTGAATTAGGTGTGAGTGTCAACATATTTTCATACACCACTTTCAAAATCCTAAGGCTAGAAGGACTAAATCCCATAAGAGTTTCACTTTAGTTAGAAGATTTGATAGTGAAGTACCCCTGAGGGTTCATTAAAGATATTCTGATCACAGTTAAAATAATAATAATTTCTTGTTTACTTTTTAGTGCTAGATGTGAAGGAAGAGATAACACCTCTCATTTTTAGAAGACCATTACTGAACACTGGATTTGTGCCTATAAACATACAAAGTGAAGAGCTATGTTTGAGAGTTGGTAGTGAGAAAGTCAGTTTTAATATCCACTGAGTGATGAAGAACTGTGATGTGAAATAGGAAAATGAGTTGGTAAAAGACAAAATACTCAAATTTGAATATATTTCTGACGTTGAAGAAGTGTATGATGTAGATACTATTGTGCAAGAGGGGTCTCAAATTAAAAGTAATGAAAAGAAGAAAGGAAATCAAAGGGGTTAGACTATTGACACTAGAATAATGGTCAAATCCACCATGTTTGAAAAAAGGAAAATGGGTATGGATGGTACATGACCTTACATTTATTGTTTCAGTATTAAGGAAGAAATGATGGATTGATCTAATGGAAAACAAGCAAGTGCTTCTGGGATGAAAAGTTATGTTGTTTAGATAGGAAGGATAGGGGTCGACCTATGTGGAAAAGTCACAATTGAGACCATTTATGGATCCTAACTAGGTGAAATATTTCTAATCATCTGTCACTTGAGTTGAAGCTTAAAGATTTATGGTTGATCCAACAATGGTAAACAATAGCGCTTTTGGGAGGGAACCCAAGTTTTTTGGATTTTTTCTTTATTTGTTTTTCTATTTTTAGGCACATGCACTCTCCTATGTATCATTCAAATTTCATTCATAATGGTATATGTTCATTTTTACTTTGAAATACCATAAAGAAACTGAAAAAAATTATCATATGTAATGAAAAGAAGTTGTAGGACCAGTTCACATCATGAAACCCATTCACATCAGGAATTTGAGAAAATACACGTCATGAATTCAGTACAGGAAGAACCCATACAGCAACTTCGAAGCATAATTTAAAGGGGGTAAGTGTTTTAATTATTAATTTTTCTATTTTATTCTTCTAATTTAATATAATTAAATATTTTAACTACAAATTTTATTCCTCAAATTTTATTCTTACTTTAATCAACTTTACAAGGAGACATAAACTTCTTAGGATAATTACCATGTCGTGATTTTTAAATTTATTTGTCAATAAATATGAATGATAAAAATGAAATAAGTAATTAGTAGGGATAATATTGTGGATTTGGATTTTTCAAATCATGATTTAGGGGATCATATTGATTCTTGTAAAAAAAATTATATTTGGTCTACCTTGAATTTATGATATTTACATTCATTGATTGAATTATTCGTGTTCATTTCCATGAGTATTTGTCTCAACCCTTCATTATCATTCTCAATAAATCCTCTAAGATCAATATTTCATGCTCCTTCTATTGTATATTTCTTATGAGAATCAGGCATGTTCTCTTCTATAATTTTTTTGACATCTTATCAAAGATATGAATAGATATAATCACTTTTAATATGATTGCGACATCTTTTGTTTAACCTTTTATCCTTGGAACCACCTAACATTAATCCTTTTTAATACTATAGGATCCATGAATAAAAACCTATTTTATCCATTTCTACCTTCCTCTAAATATATTTCATGATATTTAAAAGAATAGGTGTGGGGGAGAAACTTTCCATGGTAGGTGGGGATATACTTCATTGAGAAAACTATTCTGGGGTTTTCTTGCTATTTGGGGAGAGGTCGTGATATTTTTTATTATATTTTATCATCATTCACCTCTCTTTCTAAAAAAATATATATACAAAAAAATTTGGGTTGTGTCTTAGGAGAATTAAAAATCACCATTATCAAACTGATGATCTTTTGATCGTATTTAGTTAGGTGGTGGATGTGATATTTGTCTTAAACATAACTTTCAGGGAAAAAATATAGAGAAATAGAGAAAGAGAGGATGATTTATTCATTATGATTAATTTTTTCATGATCCCATTTTAAGATTTTTGGAGTGAAGATAGAGATGAAATTTGTAAAGGGAGATTTTTATTGTGCTTATATTTTTATATCATGTTCGATGTTTTAGAGTCAAACCTAATTTTTGAACATTATTTTTTTCACATCATTACCCACCTACCTTGAATCCTCAAAAACATTTGAACATTAATGAAATATGTCATGATTAAATTTGATTTCTATCTTTACACAATGAAGATGCTAGATGTATTGTAAGCCTATGGTAAGTGACATGTTCTTGAGATGTGTTCATTACTCTATTCAAAATTATACCCTGATGGTGAGAATAAAATTCATTGTGAGGTAAATTGAAAATTACATGTGTATTAATAATGAATTGAAAAATTAAAAATAATGAATGAAAATGATTTAATATTTCAAAGGAGAAAAGTAAAATACTTGGTTAATTTGTTTCTTTGAAAAATGAGACATTTGATGAATTTTTCCTTATTGAGTTCTATTATAATAACAGCTTCCATGCTACCATCGAGATGGATCCTTATGAATACTTATATTATAAGCCTTATCGTTAACCTATATGCTAGACAGAGGTAGGGGAGAAAGATATGATTAGGCCATGTCTTGTGAAGGATACTACAGAGTAGGTCCAATTGATCAGAAAGTGCATGATGATAGCTTAGTCCAGACAGCATTCATATGCCAACAGACACTAACGACCTCTTAAGTTTGAGGTTGGAGGTTAAGTTTTCTTGTGAATCTCACCCAGGTTGGGTCATAGACATATTTGGAGGTAGGGTAATCCCTCACCTATGTTTATTGGACCCTTTGAGGTTGTGAAATGGATCGGACCAGTGGATTAAAAAATAGTACTTCCTTAGATATATCGGTCAATGCATGGTGTCTTTCATGTATCTCATCTTCGCTGATATTATTCAGACCCATCAAATTTCTTTCATTCTGATGAGGTATAATTGGATTTTGATGTTTCCTTTGAGGAGTATCATGTTCATATTGTTGATCATAGAATGAAGACACTCTGAGGCAGGTTAGTTCCTTTATTATGTGTGTTATGGTAGCACAAACAGGTACAGGATGAGACCTGGGAACAGAAAGATGATATATGAGCTCAGTGGCTAAAACTCTTTGCTAGAGATACCTATTTAACCTCATAAGGCCAACTTGGGGATGAGTTGCTTTAAGGAGGGGAGGTTATAACGACCCATCTTTTCATGAAAGTATGGATAATTAGTTTTTGGTTTAAATTCCTTTAAATAAACCTTATAATGTTACTCAATGGAGTCACAGACATCATGAGGATGTTTGGGGCTTATTCGGAGCTCATAACCCCATATTTTGGAAAAATGACTAGGTTTCACATTTAGTAAAAACCATTTAGACCAGCCCACATAGTCTTTACTAACCGTATATAGTAAAATAGAGGAGTATCAGGAGCCACACATTTTTTCTGAAACCATGAAACTCCAGGTTCACAACCATGAGAGAGACTACAGACATTTGATAGTGGGATTTTTCCCGGTTTGTGCATGATTAAGGAAACTATACACTTTAACTATACAAGGTATTCTCTTGGGTGGTGAGGGAAGAACAGTTTGCACACATTTTGGAAAATTGTGTGGCCAAACCATGCGCCCCCTATTTTGAGGGTGAAAAGTTATTTTTTCCTTTAATGATCTCTTTTTATAAAACCTTTCTTCCTACTCTTCTTTTCCAGTGGCTGAACATGTTTCCCACCTCCTGTGAGCTCTCACCTCCCTCAATCTAGCCATTGAGGTAACTTCTTTATCTAAATACCAAATCAAGATTTATCAGATTCATCTTGGTAATATATATAATCCTCTCCCTTCCTATTTCAGTTTATCTTTGGATTTGTTATGATATTTAGGTGCAAACTCTTTTGCCCTATTTTTAGGGATTTGAACTATTTCTTTGATTTCTCTCAATATACTTAAAATCTATGGATTCCATTGGATGAGGAGTTATCAACTACCCTAAGGTAATTAGTCTTGTCATTTTCCCCAAAAGTTTTGGTGTTTTCATATCTTGTTGTTGTTTTGCACATCGTCATTTTCCACACATTGCTATTTAATTGAGTTATTAATATTAAATTGATCTAAGCACCTTGATATATGTATTTTGATCCTTGTTTAGTATATTAGAGGATGTTTCCCTCGAATATGGACACCCCTTGGGTGTTCCAACTTGAATTTCCCTATTATAATTAATTGAATATATCCACATATCACCTTCTAAGTGTTTGGATTGGATCATTAACTAGTTTTCCTCTATTATATAAATGTTTAATGAAATAAAGGCACCTCCTAAGTGATTAGACCAACTTATAATTGGAATTTCTCATGTAGGTAATTTCCTATTGACTATGGCACCTTTTAAATGCCCCTTGAACCTTATAAATTAAATTTCCAAGAAATGCTTGATTGAATGGTATGTATTTAAATAGAATGGATTGTTAATGATGGTTTGTTTTCATTAAATAAATTAAATTTATTTAATTAATTAAATGATTAAATTTTGTAAATTCCACACCTATTGTTTCATTCCTTATCAAATGTTTTAATTGAATAATAATTCCTCGTTTAAACTTGATCTCAGTGAGTATAAAGCATGAGAAGTATTGCCTCATGTATATTATTATAAATATGATTATGAATTTGATATAGGTTGTGATATGATGGTAAGGGTTTGGTTGGTCATGATGGTTACAAACTCCCTTATATTGGGTGTTGATCATAACGTCTCACACCATTGACATTATTTGGACGTTGGGCATGACGCACCACGTCCCTTGTTTGAGTGTTGACATGATGGAACACTCTCCATACTGAGTGTCGAGAATGATGTCTCACATTATTCATGGGATGTGAGGAATGTACCATTTTTATTGATCTTATAGGCTCATTTAGACTGGCCATGGATGTCTGAGTTACGCCCCAATCCAGCCAGCACCTAATTTTCCAGGTATATGGTCACTTACGTTCGCATGTACTTGATCTATCTAGGTGGATGAAATATATAAAAATACTATGTGTGTGTGTTTAGTTACTATATATATATTTATCGATCATACATTCATTCCATCCATGATCTGAAGTAGGTAGAGCCTCCATGCGTCCTCTGGGAACCTGAGAAGGCTGGTTATTTATTTCAGCACTTGTTTCTTATTTTGTTTATACCTGCACAATATTTAGCTATGATCACTACTTGGATTATTTCTAGAAATCATTGTTGGTGGATGGAAAGCATGTCTCAATGTGTGAAAATTTGAAAATTTATAAACCTACTAACTACTATAGAAGTGGGAAGCAAGGTCGAACCAGAAAGAGAATGAGAGTAGACACTAGGAATATCCTCTTGGAAGAATGTTTAGGAAGATGAGTTCTTAATGTGATTAAAAACTAAGAAGTTATAAAAAAATAAATGACCATTTTAAAATGACTATTTAAATTAACTAAAACTAGCTAAGAAAACTAAAATGGGAAATATAATAAACTAAAAGAGATGGAAGTGTTAGAGTCTTGATGTCCTTTTAGGTTCATGCGATGCCAATTATTCAATTTCGATATCCGAATATTTATTTATTTAATTATCACTGATTCCAAATTTAATAAAAATATTATTAGGTCTTGTTCTTTGATGTTAGATATTATTCTAATTTTCACACAAATTATTCGTCATTTCATTCATTGTCTTGATAAATAATTTATGTGTCAATATAGCACTGAATTACTTAGTGAAATACAATGACTCATTTCTCATAAAGTCGAAGAATATACCTGTGTCAGATTTACTCACATGAGATCACCTATTAGGTGGCACTCACTCAAGTTTAGAGAGTGCACATAAAATATTAATTTTTTCGATTAATATATTTATTTACTCAGAATTCGCTCACGAGCGCAATCAAATTTCAGATAAATAAATTCTCTGATGAACTCCCACTCGTGATTACTTATTAGGTATCACACGAATGGGCACCAAAGCATGCGTGCAGAGCCCAAATGATAATTAATTAAAATGAATATATAATTAATTAAATAAACATCCAAATAAAATTAATTCAAAAGGAAATCAAACATGGTTCAAAAATAATGACATGCAATTACAATCACTTTTCTTACAACTCTGACACCGATGAAATTATCCAACCATCACACAAACACGACACAAAAAATAAATAAATGAAGTCATCATGTTCTTGTTAGAATGAGAACCACTGCAATCCACCATAGATTATCGTAGAATAAAATCCTTCACTTTGTTGATCACCACAACATCAAATTGAACCATCACGCCGCCAAAAAAATAATTAGTTGTGTGTTTTCTCTTTTCGTGCAGTTTCGATCTCCGAAAGCAATTTGAATCTCTACGTACACTGACGTTTTGTGAAAACTGCAACTCACCAACAACTGTGCACCCACCCAAACCAAATACTCTATGTGCGGTGAAGTAGTGTCGAATCAATGGTGATTTAGTGTTGAATCATTGGTGATACAGCATCTAGTTCACAACTAGAAAAGAGGATTCATGTCTGTGGTACACAATAGAGAAATGATGTTGTCGGCCTGGTGTGTGAGTAGGGAACAGTACAGGAGGGGGGTTTCCTGTACTAGTGGTGTGTGCCCTAGTGTTTGTTACTGTGAAGCAGAGAATAGGGGATGAAGGGGGTGGCCAGGGGGAAAGGGGGGATGGGGTGGCATGGGGATAAGGGGGTGGGGGATGCTGTGGTGTGAGGGGGGAGGTAGGGGTGGTGGGGCGTGGCGTCTGGGTAGGTGGGTGATGGGAGGGGTGGCTGGGGTTAGAGGGGTGAGGGATGAGAGTGGGGGTGTGGTCGGGGGGTGAAGGGAGGATAGGAGGGTAGCGGGTGAGAGAGATGGCAAGTGGGAGGGGGTGCACCAGAGGAGTGGGGCGAGAGGTGAGGAGCGTGAATAAGGGGGTGGAACGGGTCAAGGGGAGAGGCAGGGAGAGCGGAAAGGGGCAAGGAAATTCAAAATTGAAAAACAAAAACAAAAAAAGTTAAATTCAAATTCCAATTAAAAAAAATAAATCATATTATCTAAAAAGTTAAATAATAATAATAATAATAATAAATAGTAATAAGAATTACATATTAATGTACACGTAATTAGAATTAAAAATACATATATATATATACTTGTGTACATGTAAATAAATATAATACTACTATTAAATATAAAAATAATAATAAACTAATAAAAAGATACTATTTTATTAATACTACAAAAATAATTAAATAAAATAAAATACGAATAGAGAATTAAAATATACATACTAATAAAAATTAATAAAATAAAATTAGCAAAACTAGTAATAATAATATAGTGTTAAATATAATATATAAAATTAATATAATTAATAAAAATACTAAATTACTAATATAAGTATATAAATGAACTAAAAATTATCAAAATATCTAAAATACTATAAAATTGAAAAAAAACTAAAAATATAAAAAATGGTTAAACTAATTAATTAAAACTAAGTTAGAAAATTATAAAAATACTAGAAAAATCCATGTACATAAAATCCCCCACACTTAATTTTTTTCACTCTTGGAAAAAAATCAGAAAAAATACACAAGTAGACCCATAGACAAATCAAAACATCAAAATTACAAGTTCAAAATTTTTCAATCTCTTTTACCCATAAAATATCATGCTTCATTTTAAAATTCCAATTTTCAAAAACCATTTTTCTTCCACTCGCATTCTTTCCAAAACAAGTACGTGCACTCATGTATCATGTGACCTACCTCACCATCACTCTCATAGATCAAACAATCTGATCAAATCTATGTTCAATTATTATAAACATACATGTTTACCATATTATTTCCATGGATTTTACATCTACACTAGTGGAGATCAAAATAATGCACCAATATCCAAGTCTTCACATTAGGTTCAATTGTCTCTTAGGCTGCGGTGGTTCGTAAAAAAATTGTGATGGTTTTTGGAAAAAAGTAGGGTTGAATCTTGAAATAAATGAATGATAAGTATCAATACAAATGTCTCCCTCAAACTCTCACTCACCCACACTTAAAACATTGCTTGTCATCAAGCATATGATAATCCAAGGTTTTTCTCTTTTTTATCTTTTTTTCAAGACACAACTCACTCAAATAAGATGGGTAAAAAAACTCGGTGAGTATTGAATCCAAAACCCCATGAAATAAATGTCAGAAAAATTCTCAAGGAAAGGTATAAAAGTAGCACATATGTTGTAGCATCTCAGTGAAAGTATGTTATATAGAAAAACTCTATAGATCCTAGAGTAATGATTCATCACTTTTATAGGTATCTATAAAGGTGAGGGTTACCATGTGAAGACCATAGATGTACTCATTGTTAGAACCAAAAAAGAATATATATTCCCATAGAAAAATACATGTAATGAATGTGGATGCTGTGAAATATAACACATATAATCATGACAGGATAATGTCGATCTATGTGCATCAAATGACTCACTACCCATCAAACAACCCTCTCTATGAATAAATCTCTCCCCCACACATAGATTGAAAATAATTATGCAAATAGTCAAAAAAATGGATAGGGAATGATATCGATTGTTGGCTCATCCTAAAAGGATTATTCATGGCTTATAAGGGCTACACAAAGGATAAAATGTGTGGGTTTCTCAGTGGGTCAAAGGAGATAAATAAATAAAAAAATTCCTCAATCATTTTAGTGAAACTTTCAAAATTTATATCGCTTTGATAGAAAAACATGGAAAGTTATAGAAGTCATAACATGGAAGAGATTCCCTCAAGAAAAAGAGAAACATAAGATGATGCAAAAATGAACCAAAATTATCACGGATATGGAAATAATGTAGGACAACACAAATGAACATGAGTGTAAATAAGTGTCTCAAAAATATACAAGTTTCCAAAAAACATTTTTGAAGAATGGAATAATATCAATAATTATCTAAGTCATGAGATCAAGGATAAAAACATTCCAAATAGGAATCATGTGCTAAAACTACCCAGGGATACAAGTGGTATGTTTTTTACTATGTTACGACAAAAATGCAAGGGATTTCATGTGGGTTCATCAATGACAGGAATGTGAGTTTTTTTTTCAAAATTTTTTGGTTTTTTTTCTGAGTTAGTTATTTTACATGATGTTTTTGGAAGAATAAAATATGGAAAAAAACACTTCCCTTTGTAAGTGCAGATAGAAATAGAAAGGTTGCTTGTATCTGATAAAGCTCTAGAAATGATATACTTTCAAAATCTACACATGGACATCACATACCTGCATCATATCAAATAATTCACACCATAATCAAAATCCTTTGGAAAATAAAAATGTGTATGATGAATTCAAATCCACTTCAGTTCTAGGAGAAAATAGATTGCGATAATTTCATGACTTTTTATTTAAAAAAACTAAATTAAATAAAATTAAATAAAATGAAAATAAAACAAAAAAATGATGGGTTGTCTCCCATTGAGCTCTAAGTTTATTTCATCTTCAGCTAGACATTGTTGAAACTCCACCAGGATTGAATGGAAATGTATACCATGAATTTTCTTCTTTATTAGTGGGAGTTTGGAATCCATTCATTGAAAAATAAATTATCCTAGAATCTGTATAATATCTCAACATAAACTTGTTATAAAAATGGATGGTTGGAATAAAATTAAAATATCCCAGATTATAAGGGAATGAATATACCTCTCCTGAAGAAAGACTCACCAAATAATTGAAGTTTTTTCAAAGGGAAACATCATGAAGATCATGAAAATTTAATTTTTTAATTTTTAGAAGAGAATAAATACCCTTACCATAATCTTCCAGTGGTTAGATTATATACATCATATCCTTGAATACAGTATCTGGGTGTATGATGTATCTCAATTTATTTTCACATCCAACTACTAGAATAGGGAAATCCACTAGTTTCCAACTCAAATCATGATCGATCCAAAGAGTAAGATGGTAAGGCTCAATTGGAGCAGATGAATTCATTGTGTCAAGAATGACATCTTTTTCAAAAGTTTATTTTCTAATGCCCTCATTATATTTCTCTGTTGGCACATGTTTCACCATGAACTTAGGATCCTCCAGGTAATTCCATTCTTCCATTGTTTCTAGAAAATTATGAGTATTTTCCACCACTAATGTTGACTGATTCTCTAACTATAGAAATGTTTTAGATGTATCTATTTTAGAAAAAGTTTCGGAATCACAAAGATTTTTAGAAAGATGTGATTTGATGTCATTTAAAGTGATGTCCTCTTCCGTGTGGTAATCCATTGTGTCTTGGATATATTTTGAATCTAACATGGTAAAGAAGGGTCATAGTTCAACGTCATCTTTATCCTCAAAAGGTTTAATTTGATATACATTGAACTTGTCCTTTTTCACTTTGGGATTCCTGGGTTGTGAACTCACAAAAGTACATGAAATCACATTTTATGAGGTACCATTATGTTCAATGGGGTGGAAGGATAAGCTATCATATTCTTAAAATGTTATTGGATTGTAAGAATTAAATTGTGATGGAGGGGAGTCATCAATGGTATGATAAGAAGGAAGATCAATCTCATTATCAGAATCGGGACATTGATGTTGTTCAAATGGAACCTCTACTGCATTGTCCTCAAAATAATTATCCTGGATTAGATCATCAAGTGGTAGTTAGTCAGTTAGTTGGACAAGATGATTTAATTGATTTTCTAGATTTTTCATTTGATTTTATAGACCTTTTGTTTTATTTTATAAATCTTTTTTTGATGAAAGAAACTTTTCATTGAATTCATCTTGAAGTTTAAAAATCCTATTTGTCTCAGTGATAGTAGAATGCAACATGTGGTCAATTATTGAATCATTTTTTTCACATGGATTATCATGTTTTAAATTTTCAAGAATGTTTTGACTTTGAAAATGATCAAATGGTGTAAAAGGAATTCTATCACAACTTTTTGAAACATTCTCATATGGATCACAACATAAACTTGAATAAAAATCATTAAAATAAACAAGATTACCTGATGAGTTCATGTGTGGTGTAAGATTTTATTCAATACCATGTAATGTTGGTGGGTAGGGTGGGTACTAGTTGTAACTATGAAATGTGGCTCATGTAATTCTGAACTTTTTTTCTTTAGCTTTTTCTTAAGTTTTTTTTAAAAAAATTGACCTAAATCACTTTTTTAAAGGAACTCATAATGCTACTATTCTCTCTGGAAACTGTGCTAGAAATTTGGCACACGCATCGCAACACGTGAAAATTTAAAAATTTATAAACCTACTAACTACTATAGAAGCGGTGATCAGGGTCGAACCACAAAGAGAATGAGAGTAGACATTAGGACTATTCTCTTGGAATAATGTTTAGGCAGATGAGTTCTTAATGTGATTAAAAACTAAGAAGTTCTAAAATCTAAATGACTATTTAAATTAACTAAAAATATATAAGAAAACTAAAATGGGAAATGTAATAAACTGGAGGAGATGGAAGTGTCAGAGTCATGATGTCCTTTCAGGTTTATGAAATGCCAATTATTCAATTTCCATATCCAAATATTTATTTAATTAATTATCACTAATTCCAAATTTAATCAAAATACTATTAGGTCTCATTCTCTGATGTTAGATAGTATTCTAATTTTCACACAAATTATCCATCATTTTGTTCTTTGTCCTAATGAATAATTTGCGTGTCAATGTAGCACTGAATCACTTGATGAAATACAACAACCTATTTCTCATAAAGTTGAAGAATCTACCTTCGTCGGGTTTGCTCACATGAGATCACCTATTAGGTATCACTCACGCAAGTTTGAAAGAGAGCACACATAAAATAGTAATTTTTTCAATTAATATAATTATTTATTTAGAATTCACTTGTGCGCATGATCGAATTTTGGATAAATAAATTCTCTAACGAATTTTTACTCGTGATTACTTATTAGGTATCACACGAACGGGCACCAAAGCATGTGTGCAGAGCTCAAATGAAAATTAATTCAAATACAGATATAATTAATTAAATAAACATCCAATTAAAATTAATTCAAAAGACAATCAAAAATGGTTCAAAAATAATGAAATAAAATAAAATACTAATAAGGAATTAAAATATACATACTAATAAAAATTAATAAAATAAAATAAACTAAAATTAGGGAAAATAATAATAATAATAGTGTTAAATATAATATATAAAATTAATATAATTAATAAAAATACTAAATTAATAATATAAGTATATAAATTAACTAAAGATTATCAAAATATCTAAAATACTATAAAATTACAAAAAAAACTAAAAATATAAAAAATGGTGAAACTAATTAATTAAAACAAAGTTATAAAATTATAAAAATACTAGAGAAATCCATGTATATCAGTGGCCTTCTAGTATTTTATCTCACCCCTACTCAAGCTGCCTTTGGTACCCGAGAAGATTATATGACTACAGGTATGGATAAGGGAAAGTGTCTTGCTTCAGATCCTTGATATTCATTACTTATAGATGGAACATAGGAGTATATGATCGAGCATATGATCGAGATGCTGGAGGAGAATATTTTTGTCTTTTTTGTACTTTTTGTATACCATGACTGTATATTTTTGTCCCTCGTTACCCTTTTCTATATCAACATGTCATGCACCCATGAATATGACACTGCCTAGTGGATTTTGCTTATTATTCAGTTGATCAATTATCTATTCTTTTGTTGCTTTATTATTCCGTCTCTTTATAAATATGGTTCTGCTATTGTATGTTCATGGTTATATTTGTTGTGCCACTCTGATAAGAGAGTATAGTCTCCCCACCATACCACCTTTACACCTCGTTGCTAGTTGATAGTCTTTGGCGTACCGGAAGGCATGCTTGAGGCCATGTGACTCATTGGCACGGGGAACAGGTTAAGTGGATCTCACTACTACAAAAACGGGCAAGGGAAGCGCGCCCTTATAACAGCGCTAAGCAAAAACGCTGATAAAGGATACCCTATATCAGCGCTAATATTACAGCGCTGAAAAAGCTAATTTTTATCAGCGCTTTCTTAGCGCTGATAATAGTAATATTTATCAGCGCTAGAAAAGCGCTGATAAATATGATCTGTATCAGCGCTAAAATATTAGCTCTGATACAGTTGGTCTTTATCAGCGCTTTTTGAGCGCTGATAAAGGTTTCCTATATAAGCGCTAAAAAATCGCTGATACAGAACACCTCTATCAGCGCTCAAATTTCAGCGCTGATATAGGGTATCCTTTATCAGCGCTCAAAAAGCGCTGATAAAAATTATCTTTATCAGCGCTAAAAAAGCGCTGATAAAGAGACCCGGTATCAGCGCTATAATTGTAGCGCTGATACGGGGAATCTTTATCAGCGCTTTTCTAGCGCTGATAAATCATAATATTATCAGCGCTAGAAAAGCGCTGATAAAGCTAGATTTTATCAGCGCTATAATTTTAGCGCTGATAAAGGTAGCCTTTATCAGCGCTTTTTTAGCGCTGATAAAACCTTAGTCGACTTTTTTATAAAGTCGGTCGCACAGTGCCCTCGTTTTATCGCAGCTAAAGCTCTCGCGGAACCGTAACCCTGCTACTCTTCTCCCGAATACCGCTGCTGTGTTCGCTTCGCCGGAGCTTGCCGCCCTCGGTACAGTCTCCGTCCTCCGCCGCCCGCAACACCCTCGGCCGACCTCCACCGCCTGCCGCCCTCGGCTGCCCGCAACGCCCTCGGCCGCCGTTCTCTGCCGCCCTCGGCCGCCCTCCGCCGCCCTCGGCCGCTCTCCGCCGCCTCCGTCGCCCTCCGCCTCACTCGGCCGCCCTCGGTCACCCTCCGCGGCCGCCTTCCGCAACCCGCAACGCCCTCGACCAACTAAGGGTATGAATTCTATTCTAGTTTTATTTATTTGTTTCAAACATTCATGGAATCCCTTCAAGTTGTTATGGAATGTATAAAACCTACTAGAATTTGTCTTATGTAATGGAGAGTTGAGGCATGGTGTAGTTTAATGTCCTAAAACCAGGACCTTTGTGCAGGTTTCCATTTTGTTCTGATAAGGAGGGGAAATGATTCACCCTTTTCACTATAGTATAACCAAGAATGTTCTACCATAATCATGCATGAGGGGGGGGTGGTAGATGTAAATTTTAACCCAGGGGTTCATGAATCCAAGGATTGATATGGTACTTAAATGTCATAGGGTGTTTGATGGTAGTAAAATCCATTATTGAGGACGAAATTGTCTTTGGTTGACATGCCTTTTTAGTGGGAAACATATGCAGATCCACCAGTGCATATTGTGATTAGTCAAATAAAGGTGACCTTAGGATGATGACCGCTCATTTCCGATGGCCATGGAAGGATATGAGGATTAAGACCTTTTTGTGCATAGTGTATGGTTTTTGAAAGGAAGAGGCCTGAACATGAAAGGGTAGATGCAAGTCAAGATTTCCTAGTGAAAATGATAGAGATGTTTTCTCTTATAACGATGTGGTAAGGTTCCCTTATGTAGGACCGACCCATGCATAGGGACAGAACATTGGCCACACAGTTTAATGTCTTGTTATAAGGACCTACCTATATTACATCCTCCCATACAGATTTAGATTATTCATGGGAGTGGATAATTTTTTTCATAAGATATCACTAGTGGGGAAAACCTCACATTTCACTCCACTATGTAGATTTATTTAATTCATGGGAGCACAAGGGGAAAACAATCTTTATTGTGTTTAAAATTTCATCTGTAGATTTGGCTCCGACATAGTGACAATGGGGAAATTTATGTCTCATGAATAGACCCTAAATATGATGTTTATGTATCACCATGTTTCTTGTGATGGAAAGAATCAAGCTGTACATAGATATTTTAAGTTAAAACTACATGCATGGGTCTAACCCACACAAAGGGAGGGGGAATGTTTAGATTTTGGGGTGTCTGGACTAGAACATAATGACTTAGGCATTACTATAGAATCAAACCAACTATAGTACTTGAAATCATGCATTTTAGAATCATGCAATTAGAACTATGGTAGAAATTTTTAGTGTCATATTGTGGGGACTGATTCCTTGAAAATCCTGAGTAACTTAATGGAAAATCAGTCTAAGATAATTTGACATGCGCTGGACATGAAGGTGGAGAAAGGTGTAGACTATGACACCAGGGATTCTCGAATCGATAAGAATAAGTCCATGCATGCAACTTTTTACCATGCACGCAACTCTCTTTACAAACTCCTATTGAATGCAATTCTACGCGATTCAAAGCCTCATATTTTCTATAAAAGTTGAGATACTAAATTAAGGGGGTATCCTATTATTTATAATCGTTTCTGAACATGAACACATGTTTATCCCAAAGTGTGTAAAACCATGTTTGATGTCACATTAGGTGCATACGTATCTTTTTCTCCTAATAGAGTGATAGATAATCATCTTTTTAGTGAATCTAATATTATTTTTTATGAATCTTGATTATAGGTTAGACTACTTGATCTCCTTCCAAGGAAGTGGTTCCCTTCTACTGTATTTGGAAGTCTTCTTTTGTGTACTTGAACCATAAATACTAATATTTGAGATTCAAATAGGATGAAGATGAATAAAGATTGGATGGATTCTAATCGTTTAACAATAGAGTACGAGAACGGAGTGAAAGAGTTCATCAAGTTTGCAAAGGATCACACAAAGGATCCTTCTCAAATCCTTTTTCCGTGTTTACGTTGTTGTTATTCTAGACTACTTACTCCAGAGGAGTTGGAAGAACATTTGATATGTCACGGAATAGATCGGAGTTATAAATGTTGGAATAAACACGGAGAAAAAGCGAATGTAGCTACTGGCTGGGATAAAACTGCGTTTTATGGATCGTCAGATATGAATACAAATATAGATAATGAAGAAGACCGTATGGAGGATGTGATTACAGATGTCAATGATGATGAAGATCGTATTGAGGAAATGACAAAGACAATTCAAGATGAACCCCGTGATTGCCCAAAATTGTTTGAGAAGTTAAAGAGTTGTGCAAAGACGCCATCGTATGCTGCTTGCACTAAGTATACAACATTGTCAGCTGTACTGAAGTTGTATAAATTGAAAGCAGGCAATGGATGGAGTGATGTCAGTTTTACGGAACTACTTGCTCTCTTGAATGACATGCTTCCGGAAGATAATGAGCTCCCAAGCCGGACGTATGAAGCTAGACGAATGCTACGCTCGATGGGAATGATTTCTGAAAGAATACATGCCTGCCCGAAAGACTGTATATTGTTTCGAAAGGAGATCAAATCACTTACAGAATGCCCAAAGTGTGGTGCTTCTCGATACAAGAAAGATAAATCCAATCCTACGAAAGTTGTATGGTACTTTCCAATCATTCCAAGGTTTAGGCGTTTATATGGAAGTAAAGAAACTGCAAGACAATTGTCGTGGCATGCAGATAAAAGAAATAAAGATGGGTTATTACGTCATCCGGCCGACTCTCCTCAATGGAAGAAAATTGATCATGAGTATCCTGAATTTGGAAAAGAGCCGAGAAACCTTCGTCTTGCGTTATCTACAGATGGAGTGAATCCTTTTGGTTTTCAAAGCAGCACGCATAGTACATGGCCTGTTATGTTGCTAAATTATAACTTGCCACCCTGGTTATGCATGAAGCGAAAATTCATCATGTTATCTATGCTTATATCATGACCAAAACAACCAGGTAACGATATTGATGTTTATCTGACTCCTTTGATCGAGGATTTGAAGTTATTGTGGGACTCAGGTGTAATGTTGTATGATGCTTATAAAAGTGAATACTTCACGTTGAGAGCGATGTTGTATGGGACAATAAATGATTTCCCTGCTTATGGAAATTTGTCAGGCTATAGCATTAAAGTAACTCAAGGGTGTCCCGTGTGCGAAGAAGATACAGAATCAATTAGGTTGAAACATTCATCGAAATCTGTGTTTCTAGGACATCGTAGATTTCTACCTCGTCGGCATAAGTACCGATCTTGGACGACATCATTCAATGGAAGTTCAGAAAAACGCACAACACCGTCTCCACTAACAGGTGATCAGCTGTTTGAGAAAGTAAAAGATATGAACACTGTTTTTGGTAAACCATTTTCGAAAAACCTTACGAAAATCGGTTGGAAAAAGAGATCAGTTTTTTTTGAATTACCATACTGGAATTGTTTGTACGTCAGACATTTTCTTGATGTGATGCATGTGGAAAAAAATGTATGTGATAGTGTTATTGGAACGTTGCTAAATGCCCCTGGCAAAACAAAAGATGGAATTAAGGCAAGGTTGGACATGGTTGACATGGGAATACGAGAAGAGTTGGCTCCCGTGAAAGGTGAAAATCGAATGTTTCTTCCTCCTGCTGCTTATACTCTTTCTAGGGCAGAGAGATATCAGTTTTGCAACTTCTTTAATGATGTAAAGGTTCCAGAGGGGTACTCATCAAATATCAAGAACATTGTGTCAATGAATGATTTGAAGTTAAAAGGTTTGAAATCACATGATTTCCATGTTTTGATGCAAGATCTAATTCCTATAGCTTTACGTTGCATTTTACCCAAGAATGTTCGTCATACGTTAACCAAACTTTGTTTCTTTTTCAAAGCTATATGTAGCAAAGTTTTAGACCCGGGGAAATTGCCAGCTATGGAAAAAGAAAGTGTCATCATATTATGTGAATTAGAAATGTTCTTCCCGCCAACATTCTTTGATATGATGGTTCATTTGATGATTCACTTGGTGAGAGAGATTCGACTTTGTGGTCCTGTGCACTATAGATGGATGTATCCTGTTGAACGGTATATGAAGATTTTGAAAGGATATGTCAAAAATCGAAGTCGGCCAGAGGGTTGTATAGTGGAGCGATATATTGTTGAGGAAGCCATTGAATTTTGTATTGAATACCTATCTGATGTGGAAAGCATTGGTCTCCCGAAATCTCGTCACACTGGACGCATTGAGGGTGAGGGAATTTCTGGAAGAGAAGTTGTAACAATCAGTATTACAGATCGGGAGCAGGCTCATCTTTATGTTTTGCATAACAGTTGGGAGGTTGCTCCATATATTGAAACTCACAAAGAAATTCTTAGGCAGTTGAATCCATCGAGGGCTGAAAAATGGTTAGCAGATACACATAATCACCAGTTTATAGGATGGTTTCAGGACCATATTTTTAAGCAGTTGGATGAAAATCCGAATTCAATTTCAGAATGACTTCGATGGCTAGCCGCTGGACCAAGTGTGTATGTATTATCTTACAGTGGGTATGTAATTAATGGTTATACATTCTATACGGATGAACATGATGAAGAGAGTACCATGCAAAATAGTGGAGTTACACTAGTGGCTGAAGCGATGCATGTTTCTGGTAGTAAGGATATAAATCCAATTTATGCAAATATGTCATACTTTGGCATTATCAAACTAATATGGGAGTTGGATTATACGACATTTCAATTGCCGATTTTTCAATGCAAATGGATTGATAACAATAGTGGTGTTAAAATAGATGAATGGGGATTTGTGAAAGTTGATTTTAGTAAAGAAGGGTACAAAGACGAACAGTTTATAATGGCATCACAAGCGGTACAAGTTTTTTATGTTCCAGATCCCGCAAACCGAAAGTGGTCGATTGTTCTGTTATCGTCCAAAACTATTGAGGGTTCCGATGAAAATTCAGTTGAGGACGATCCTTTTAGTGGTACGTCACAATCAATTCAGAGCGGTCCCAATGCAGATGATGTTTTGTATGTTAGAGGAGACCACAATGAAGGGATTTGGATTGTCGATAGAGGTGTCAAATCTCTTCAACCTTTGAAAAAAAGAAAGAGAGTTCAGTAAACAGGTTATATTTTGTTTGTAATATAGATCTTGTTATCTCATGTTATTATCTTATCATTACAGAATTTATGTAATTTGAATGAACTGTTCAACCACTTTTGCAGATAATGACATCTGCACATTCTGGTGCTCCTAACCTTGAGACTAAACAAGTCTCTCAAGCAGCTGCTGCTGCGGCTGCTGCTGCTCCTGCTGCTCCTGCAGCTCATTCTGCTGCTACTGTTGCTCCTGATGCGGCTCCTGCTGCTCCTACTGCTGTGACTCATACTCCTCCTCCTGCTGTGGCTCCTGGTGCTCCTGATGCGGCTCCTGCTGCTGCTCCTGCTGCTCCTACTGCTGCTCCTGCTGCTGCTCTTGCTGTTGCGGCTCCTTCTCTTAGTGTTGAGGTCCAACAACCATCAGCACATGCCGTTGATATCATAGTAGATGAACATATAGATGATGTTGATATCGATGAAATGGTCGGGAATGAAGGACCGAAGTCGCAGAAATCACAGGTGCGTCGTAGTTTGACAGTGTTAGCCAAAATTCTTAAGGCGAAAAGCAAATGCATCAAATTTGAAGTCGGATGGAATGCACGAGGCCAACATGTGAATCCCAACAAGGCTATGTTTAGCAGTTACATTGGAGTTGTCACTCGGCAACGCGTGCCGATTGACGTAGATTCACGGCACCATGTTGTGTCCGGGTTGAAGGCTGTGATCTGGGAAGAAATTACGGTAACATTATGAATTTATTTTTTTAATTAACTAGCAAATAAAATGATGAAACAGTGTCTTACTCTTCTCAATCTCTTGCAGAGTACATTTATAGTAGACGACTCACACAAGGATTATGTACTAAGGCTTGCAGGAAAGATTCATCGAGGTTTTCGTACTATTTTAACAAGATGTCACCTGAAAGATTCTAAAGGTAAAATAAACCCGCACCCACCCATTGTCTATGCGCACCTGATATCCCAAGAAGCATGGGATGCATTTATTGGCCGTCGTGGGGATGAGAAGTTTCAGGTACATTGTGAGTGATAATACGTTGTTTGAGGATACCTGTATTCATCACTTTGATTGTCAATATTTCATTTATGAAACAGAAACTCTGTACTGAAAATAAGGAACGTGCATCAAATCCAACATACCCCTATCGTAAAGCAAGGATGGGGTACGCTTCATTAGAAAAGAAAATGGTACGTATTGTAAATTTACAGTAATATTGTTAGGTGCCAATAAACAACATCATAATTATCTTTCTATGTTTATATGTAGATTGATGAATCTAAAACCAAATGCACTTCTATCCCACGTCATGTGCTATGGAAGGAGGCACGTGTGAACAAAGAAGGGAAGTTAATAGATGAGAACACACAAAAAGTGTGGGAAATATGTGTAAGTATGACACGATGATAAAAAGATTTGTTTAAAATTTCTATTACATAAAAATAATTAGTTTTTTTCCTATATCTGACAGTCACAGGAATCAGCTACTCCTGTAGCTGATACAGACCTATTATCGACGGCTTTGAAGCAGCCGGAAAAATACGGTCGTGTCAGAGGTGCAGGGTTTGGGGTGACACCCCGAGTATATTTTGAGAAGAAGAAAAAAATAGATGATACAGAGAAAAAATTGGAACAAATGAGCGAAAAAATAGCAACCCTTGAAGAAAAATTGCAATGGCAGGGAGAGTTGCTAGCAAATTTTATGGGTGGGAAGCAAAGGGAGGACACAACTCAGGAAGAACCACCGCATGAACATCCTGCCCCACCCCCCACCATCTTTGAGGCGAGCCATTCACCTAAAAAAAATGTCTTAGCCGTGGTAATCAATATTCTAATAACGGTTCCCATTAAATATGAATCAGACAAACACTGATAATTTATCTGTACTGATCTTCTACAGGGTGATAATGATTGTGATTTATATCTGTCAACACCCACCTATCACCTTGTAGCGAGGGCTACAGTGTTCAATATCCCAGATGCCACACTGCATAATAGACCACTTTCAAAAGATCATCTGAAAGTGACGATTACTGTAGCTCATGAGCCAAATGCAATGCTACCTATTCCACTTGATGACGATGATATTCATACGGTTGAAAAGGCTATTGGGACATTCATTGCATGGCCGGCAGAACTTGTAAGAGTACATGCAGACAAAGAGGTATTTATTTCCTTTTATTTTCAAGCTAAACCCTTAACAATTAATGAAAAGAGTGTCTGAATCAATGATTGTTGTTATAGACGGAGAAAGGAAAGGGGGTGACTAACATCGGCTCGAAACCATCTAAAGGATCGACCAATCGATCCCAAGGAGCTACTGAAAGCACAATAACACCACCTGTTCTCTTTCCACATTTACTAGCATTGAAGACTCATGTGGATACGAAGCTAAAAGATGGTAATAGTCATATAGTGATTTTCGAAGATAATATATACGGAGAGGAAAGTCAAGATTTCGTTGCTGCTGAAAATGTAAATGAAATCCTTGAAAACGGTTGGTTAGGCGTCACTGTTGTAAATGTATATATGAGGTATGTTTCCATGAATTGATTTTCTAAAAGCTGATCTAATGTGCAAATTATGACTAAATGCATTTTATATTGTTTACAGACGCATTTATGAAAAACAGTTGAAGGGATTTTCCCATGAGCCAAGATTTGGACTGGTTAGTCCTCATATCACATCAACACACCAAACAAAAATAGAGTCATCAAAAAGGGATGCAATAGTGAAGGACTTGCTGAAAACATTTGAACGCAAGATTACAGATGACAGACTTTTCCTAATACCAACCATGCAGGGGTAATACTCTACGATTAAAGCATATCAATTATATTTTCACTTTTTTTATTACTTATTCCTTTTTGTGTTTTTAGGCAACATTGGTTGCTAATTGCGGTGAACTTGGATACTCCGAAGATTTACTTTCTGGATTCAAAGCTAGGATATCCATCAAACCGACCATACATGATGGAGTTTGTGAATCTGTAAGACACTACATCTTACGTTTTAGGTCTAAACATCAATTTATATAATATATATTATCTTTTACTGAGGATTCTGTTATGATAGGGCGGTGTACCAATATCGTCTAAATCATGGTATGAGGACAGGGGCTAAGCATAAGGAGCCGAGCAAGTACTACGTCTGGACAAATATCAGGGTATATATAATAAAATTTCACTATCCAAACACACCTCAACACAAGTTATTTATTCTCCTAATGATCAATTTTTTTGCAGTGTCCAAAACAAACAAACGATAATGATTGCGGTTATTATGTTTGTAAATTTATGAAAGAGATCGTTTTTCATCAGCAAACTAGCATCCCTAAAGAGGTATTTTCAAAAACAATTACTAGTTCGTTTAAGTTATTTATTAATTCTTTATTTTTTTATTTTGCAGTACTACTATGACTGCCGAAAAGCCTCATACTCACAAGACGATATAGATGTGTTCAGAAACGAGTGGGCCGCATACCTGATGACAGATTGTACACAAATACAATGATGATCTGACTTGGGGACATGTACAATTGGTGGTCATTTTTGAGAGGGGTTAAGGGGATCAAAAGATAAAATATTGTTGTATGTAAATGTTCGTAGCAAAATTGTAATTGTTATTAAATAAAACATTCTTTCTCCAATGAGTCATTTTTCCATTTTAACAGATGATATGCACCAGCAACATGCAAGAATGTTGAACCACTAAAATGGTCGCTCTCTTGTTTAAAATGGACACCACTTTAATTGAAAACAACAACTGACCTACGGAAATCCGACCAGACGCATCTGGATTGCCTTCATCCTTTAGGAGAAGGATCCACGGGTCCTTGGTGACGTGTACGAGTCAACCTCGCCTCAATCCGAGGCACGGTGTGACCGCTACCACCCAAAGGGTCGCTCTCTTGTTTAAAATGGACACCACTTTAATTGGAAACAACAACTGACCTACGTAAATCTGACCAGACGCATCCGGATTGCCTTCATCCTTTAGGAGAAGGATCCACGGGTCCTTGGTGACGTGTACAAGTAACATGCAAGAATGATGGACCACATTTCTTTGGCCTTTGGACAAAAAAACCAGTAAAATCTCCAAAATACCTTCATATCATGCATGAACCAGTAAAATCTCCAAAATACCTTCATATCACGCAGTTCTGAAAAGAGTCACTATTTAAAAGAAAGTCACAAATTTAGATACATCTCGAGATGGTCAGTTGTTGATTTCACTTAAAATTAAGTCCATTTTTAACAAAACAGTGACACTGTGAGTGGTGTCGGCCACACCGGGCCTCGGATTGATGCGGTGTTGAATCGTACACGTCACACATGAGTCATTGATCATTGTGAAAAAGTATCAACGCAATCAGAAGCCGTTAGATCGATTTGGCATATGTACGTAAAATATTGTCCATTTTAAACTAAATACATACACTTGGAGTGATACCGGTCACACCGTGCCTCGGATTGAGACCCCACCCTTTCCCCTCGGCTGTCAAAAATCATAACCAGATAGTCGAAGGGTGATTTTGACAGCCGAGGGGAAAGGGTGGGGTCTGAAGACATTGTAGGATATGTCGAAGGGTGATTTTGTGTGTGACTGGTATCACTCCAAGTGTATGTATTTAGTTTAAAATGGACAATATTTTACGTACATACGCCAAACTGATCTAACGGCTTCTGATTGCATTGATACTTTTTCACAATGATCAATGACTCCTGTGTGACGTGTACGATTCAACACCGCATCAATCCGAGGCCCGGTGTGGCCGACACCACTCACAGTGTCACTGTTTTGTTAAAAATGGACTTAATTTTAAGTGAAATCAACAACTGACATACGGCAAACCGACCAAACACATTGGGATTCTATTGAAACTTAAGGACAACTATCCATGGGTCAAATGTGACGTGTAAGATTCAACCCCGCCTCAATCAGAGGCGCGGTGTGACCGGTATCACTCCAAGTGTATGTATTTAGTTTAAAATGGACAATATTTTACGTACATACGCCAAACTGATCTAACGGCTTCTGATTGCATTGATACTTTTTCACAACAATCAATGACTCATGATACATAGAGAAATTCACTGGCCACCTTCGAGAATGATCTGAAGCACAAACCATGACAGCATTATGTTTTTAACTTCAGCACCTCAATTGAGAATGTGACACCTTTCAGGACTTGGCGCCATTGTATGTCGTTTCGTCCACTGAATGGGTCTATCCTTTTATTTAATTTTTTTAACTTCAGTCAAATATTCTAGAAAGATGTCGCGGCAGATCCTTCACCATTTTGTTTTGCTGAACATCTCATTACATTGTTAAAAAAAAGCAGGGTGTCTTGCATGGGCAATACGTTCTTGTATTGAAGATGATGCACTCCCATTTATTCGAACCCACATGGTTAATTATTTTGTTTAAGCCTAATGATTGATTTAATTATTGTGGAACACATAATCATGAAAATCGTATGATGGTTGTACCCAGATAGGACTCCAATTCATTGGTTAAATCTATTGTCTCATGAGATGTTATGTATGAGATTAGGGAGTAAACCTAGTCCATTAAAATGGGAGTGCATCATCTTCAATACACGAACGTATTTCCCATGCAAGACACCCTGCTTTTTTTTAACAATGTAATGAGATGTTCAGCAAAACAAAATGGTGAAGGATCTGCCGCGACATCTTTCTAGAATATTTGACTGAAGTTAAAAAAATTAAATAAAAGGATAGACCCATTCAGTGGACGAAACGACATACAATGGCGCCAAGTCCTGAAAGGTGTCACATTCTCAATTGAGGTGCTGAAGTTAAAAACATAATGCTGTCATGGTTTGTGCTTCAGATCATTCTCGAAGGTGGCCAGTGAATTTCTCTATGTATCATGAGCGTTCTAATGCATATCTTGTTTGGAAGATCATTGTAGTAGACAACGATCTAAAAGTGGGGGATGAGTGCATATCTGAGCATGTCTTTAGTAGTGTCCCTCAAAATGTCTTTAAACTGACCATCTTGAGATGTATCTAAACTTGTGACTTTCTTTCAAATAGTGACTCTTTTCAGAACTGCGGGAGTTAACATTTCTCCAACATATTCACACACAAAATCACCCTTCGACATATCCTACAATGTCTTCAGACCCCACCCTTTCCCCTCGGCTGTCAAAAAAACCTAAAAGACCATGGCTAGCAATGATCATTCCAAAATGCATTTAAACTGAAACCTTCCAGAAAAAAATAGAGTAGAATACTTGCAAGTTGTAACTTAGGTCGCTTTGCACAAGCCGATTTCCACATTGTTTGTAGCAACCACATTTGCTCCAACACTCTAATGATCTTCATTGCTTCATGTCTTTTATACTCTTCCAGAAACCCTTCTCTAAGAAGGTCAACTATCGTGTATGCATACTCACCTTCAAATGTGACGTGTACGAGTCAACCCCGCCTCAATCTGAGGCCTGTTGTGGCTGACACAACTCCAAGTGCCTCTGTTTTGTTCAAAATGGACTTATTTTTAAGTGAGAAATCAACAACTGACATACGGGAAACCGACCAAACGCCTTCGGATTGTGTTGACACTTTAGGACAACGATTCATGGGTTATATGTGACGTGTACGACTCAACCCCGCCTCAATCCGAGACGCGGTGTGACCGGTATCACTCCAAGTGTATGTATTTAGTTTAAAATGGACAATATTTTACGTACATACGCCAAACTGATCTAACGGCTTCTGATTGCATTGATACTTTTTCACAATGATCAATGACTCATGTGTGACGTGTACGATTCAACACCGCATCAATCCGAGGCCCGGTGTGGCCGACACCACTCACAGTGTCACTGTTTTGTTAAAAATGGACTTAATTTTAAGTGAAATCAACAACTGACATACGGCAAACCGACCAAACACATTGGGATTCTATTGAAACTTAAGGACAACTATCCATGGGTCAAATGTGACGTGTAAGATTCAACCCCGCCTCAATCAGAGGCGCGGTGTGACCGGTATCACTCCAAGTGTATGTATTTAGTTTAAAATGGACAATATTTTACGTACATACGCCAAACCGATCTAACGGCTTCTGATTGCGTTGATACTTTTTCGCAACAATCAATGACTCATGTGTGACGTGTACGATTCAACACCGCATCAATCTGAGGCCCGGTGTGGCCGACACCACTCACAGTGTCACTGTTTTGTTAAAAATGGACTTAATTTTAAGTGAAATCAACAACTGACATACGACAAACCGACCAAACGCATTGGGATTCTATTGAAACTTAAGGACAATGATCCATGGGTCAAATGTGATGTGTACGAGTCAACCCCGCCTCAATCAGAGGCGCGGTGAGACCGGTATCACTCCAAGTGTATGTATTTAGTTTAAAATGGACAATATTTTACGTACATACGCCAAATCAATCTAACGGCTTCTGATTGCGTTGATACTTTTTCACAATGATCAATGACTCATGTGTGACATAACATCGCATCAATCCGAGGCCCGGTGTGGCCGACACCACTCACAGTGCCTCTCTTTTGTTCAAAATGGACTTATTTTTAAGTGAAATCAACAACTGACATGCGGCAAACCGACCAAACGCATTTGGATTCTGTTGAAACTTAAGGACAATGATCCATGGGTCAAATTTGACGTGTAAGAGTCAACCCCGACTCAATCCGAGGCCCGGTGTGGCCGACACCACTCAAAGTGCCTCTATTTTGTTCAAAATGGATTTATTTTTAAGTGAAATCAACAACTGACATACGGGAAACCGACCAAACGCCTTAGGATTGTGTTAACACTTTAGTACAATGATCCATGGGTCATATGTGACGTGTACGAGTCAAACCTGGGGTGGATTACATGGCTTTCCTACATGGAATATATCCCACTACACGTCTTTAATGAGCCAGCTACGCAGTTTATCCTATGTACAGATACACAGGAAGAATCACACGAGATCGACATCATGTACTAACATAGGGCAAGGGTGCATAAGAGGACACAAGATCAAAGGGTAACACGTATATGTTTTTTAACATGCCATGTAATTTCCTATTGATATGACATGTATATTCACACAGGCAGCTGAACATTGGAGTTACCCAGGGTAAAGCGACAAGGCATGTGACCCTTTAAATGACACATAATTTTATGTACCATGATTGATCTCTTTGAACACTATATCAAGGACATATTTCATTAGGGTTGGCTCCCATGATCCTTCCTAGGATGGTTTTGGTATCTTTTCCGACTTACGGTAGTACGATCGCTTCAGCAGGACGTCCTAGACATAGTTGGAGTCTCTCTGAAAGTTCTGGAGTGAGATCATATATCTATTTTTGAGGTCCAGGTAGAGTCATGTATCAACGCAACCAATCCTACCAGACATTGATCCTATATATAGAATGTTAATCTTGATGTCTCATTACAGTACCCCAATTTATGATATGTTACCTTTTTTGTATTAATATACATAATTACTAAGGGTGATGGTTGGGAGAGTTAGGATATCCTTTTTATGTATTGCAGAATGATTCAAGGAGCACGGGCTCTGCACGATTTGTCAAAACCAAGTGGCAATCCAAGGAGAAACAATGCATAGTGGAATGTTCTAGTATTTATCTTCTGAGTTGTGTAGGAATATTTTGTGATACTATGTAATGAGGTAGTTTTGCTTTCTGGGTAGATGGTATCTAACTCATGGTAAGAACACTGTTTGGTTGGGTTGTGATCGGTTGATGACATGCTTGTGGTTGATATACTGGTTTTTGTGCAGGTCTGTGGTTGATATACTGGTTTTTGTGCAGGTCTGCTCGGCTGGCTGTACTAGTGCAGGTTTTTTATTAGCAGCAGGCAGGGATTTAACAGCGCTTTTTTAGCGCTGTTAAAGGCGACATTTAACAGCGCTAAAAAAGCGCTGTTAAAGGAGATATTTAACAGCGCTAAAAAAGCGCTGTTAAAGGACCCCCCCTTTATCAGCGCTGAGCTTTACAGCGCTTTTCTAGCGCTGTTAAAGCCCGATTTTAGCGCTGTTATTGCCCGTTTTTGTAGTAGTGTCTCGGGTTGGGACTTTACAGCTCGCTTTGAGATTTTTTGAGTGAATAGGGGGATGACATCTATAAAGAAATATTTTTATCGAAATTATATTTTGATATAATGCATGATGTTTTAGAGTAAAACCTCATTTTTTAGCTTTATTTGTTTTCACATCATTATCCACCTACCTTGAATCCACGAATACATTTAAACATTACTTAAATATCTCATGATAAAATGTAACTTCTATCTTTACATGGTGGAGATTCCTGATTTCTTGCAAGCTTGTGACAATTGACATGTTCTTGAGGTGTGTGTATTACTCTATTCACAATTGTACATTGATGATGAGCAGAAAAATTCAATGCGAGGTAAATTTCAAATGATGTGTGTATTAATAATGAATTGAAAAATAAAAATAAATTAATGAAAAGGATTTGATGTTTCAAAGGAGAAAATTAAAATACTGAAGGTCCCGGGAATAGCAGAATCTCGTGGGTGGATGTGCCCACTTGAATTTTTTTCATTTGCAATGATCAATCTGAGATCAATACAACGATAAATTCTAGTCTCCACAGATCGAATCACAGAAATAGACAAAGAAGAAGAAAATTCCTGGAACTATAAAGTAAAGATCATCATAGGTTGATTATAATTAATTTAATTAATTGACAAGAAGTACCTTTTATGGCGTTCTTTCTTCATTGGTATTTCTGATCATATTATAATGTGATTCATTGTTGCATCATAGAATATAATTGTAGACTTCCTCTAGCGGTGATCCACACATGCACCATGTATCTCTATACGTCACCAAACTAATCTTTGGGTGATAGCATGAAGAAGACTTTTCTTGCATTGTCTGGATTAGATCGCCTTGATCCGATGGTGGTGGATCTCTCTCGGTCTTGAGAGCATTCTTGGAGGATGTAGTTCTTTCGGTCTTGAGAGAATTTTCAAAAATTGTTGTGCACAACGATTCTCAGGAAAAGAGTTGGTGTTGTGAGGATATTTATAATCGTGTTTGAGGTTGTAGAGTTATGAAAATAAATAAACGTGTTACGCATTTTATTTATTTTATTAACACTTTTGAAAACCCCATGTCAAATAATTAATTCCTTAACATGAACCCACGCTGATTATAATAAATATCATTTAATAAAACAATATTATTTCCTCAAAATATCAACTAGAAAAACTACACATCATGTAATCATAAATACACGGCGTGTACTTGTTTTTCATTGAAAATTACACATCGTGTACATTAAATGTACACGGCGTGTATATCTTGTTTTCATTTTTTCATTTCCATTCCAAAACAAAAACTACACGGCGAGTACATTCATTGTACATGTCATTTATATCTTGTTTTCATTTTTCATTTCCTTTCCAAAATGAAAACTACATGGTATGTAATCATTAATATACGGTGTGTACTTGTTTTCAAAATAAAAACTACACGGTGTGTAATCATTAATACACGGCGTATACTTGTTTTCATTTTATTCTTCCTCCAACATTAAAATGATTTAGGCTTCCTCGAATAATTATTAAACCACGTACTGGAATAATTTTTATTCTACTTGAGATACTTTAATACACTTAGTGTGTGACCCTCTAGGCCTCTTTCTTGTTGGCATTAGGTAGGCTTGCCTAAAGTCCAAGATTATTTTCTAGCAATGGGTCAAGGCACCCAAGAGAAAGAAGTTGATTCCGCATTGACGTATCACCTCATACGAACACTTACCTTTTAATTTAATCCCTTTTTCTCAATATCTCATCAAGAAGGTTTCATGGTAGTGTCATAAACCTATATGCTTGATCTTTCATTCTTTGACTTCCATAAATAAACTCGTCGTGACACCATGGCCATAGAATTTGGGCGACAATTATATTTCAATCAAAGGGCCCGAGATATTTACTTCCATAAACATGGAAGGGAAAAATCCTTCCTCGACTTATCTATTAACAACATGTCATTCGTGATGCACCCAATATACCCTACTTCCCACCAACTGTCTGTTGGAACAATGGTCGTGCTATGCATTAATTGAAGTATGGTCTCTGTTTTTCAATCCTTAATGGAAGTTCAGAATGTGTGCCAGTAAAGTGATCATATAGTTCAAGCAGATAACAGTATTGAAGGTGGCGCTGTTCTCCAGTGTTTACAAAATTTTTGGACCTGAAAATCAGAAAATGAAGACATAGGTTGTTGGTAAGAAGAGGTGCGCGCAAAAAGGAAGTGGTGCATGAAATAAAGGAGGCGTGTGCGAAAAACAGCGGCGTACGTGAAAAAACAGCGTGGTGCACGAAATAGTGGAGAGAGATTTTTTGCACAAGAGGTGTTTCGGAATCAGAACGTCGAAAAATGGAAAAGGAAAGGGTTGCGTGAAAAACATGAAGATGTGCGTGAAAAACTGTACCTGCGTGAAATATTACGCACCGAATGAGAGGTTTTTCACGCCATAGGGGGTTTTGCACACGGGGGGTCTGAGATGCCTATAAATAAGAGGTGATTTCCTTCATTCCAAATGGTTGAAGACTTCGATAATATCCAAGGTCTGATGCATGTAAAAGTTTCGTATAAAGGTAGTAGTGCAAAAAATTTAGGTTTGCGTGAAAAATTCCGACCCGTGTGGAAAAATTTAGAGCGGCGTGAAAAATTGTGGACTTGCGTGAAAAATTCTGGCTCGCACAGAAAAATTTAGAGTTGCGTGAAAAATTTCGACTTGCACGAAAAATGTGAAGTTGCACGAAAAACTTGAGGTTGCGCGTAAAACTTGGTGTTGTGTGAAATTTTTAGTGAAACCTTTTTGCGCGTTTCTGATTATCCGATTCAGTGGTTCAGTGCATTCAAGTGCATCATTTCCAGACTTCGATGCAAGTAGAGTCTCTTGCTAAGCTGAGGCAAAGACTTCAATGAGAATCTATTGAAGAGACCTTCATGTCTATAAACTGACTGAGACTTCACCGAAGGCAGTGAGCCAAGGGGAGACAATGGGAGTGACCCGAGGGACGCAGTGGGGTATCCCTGAACATTTGTAAAGGTAGTGATCCTAGGACAGAGTGACGATTCCCAAAACATTGTAATCCACAACTAGTAAAGAATAGTGGAATTAGGTACGACTGAAAACCTATTAGCATATGCTCCTTGGATGTATCCCTTAGTGGTGAACCATGTAAAAATTGTTGTGTCATATCTTTCCATGTGAATGTTTGATTTCTGATCATATCCATCATACAGGTTTGACTAGTTCCTACCAATGTGGGAAAAAGATCCATCAGTTTAAAATAAAAAGTTGACACCCTGATTTACCCCTCCCCTCTCAGGGTGTCCCGGGGTCCTACAAGTGGTATCAGAGGGTAAAGGTTGTTGTTGTTAGATCTTTCCTTTGTCTTCATGGAGAATTCAGTCAATGCTAGGGGAATACCACTCTTCGATGGAAGTAATTTTCAAATTTGGAAGAACATAATGAAATCTCGTTTAAGATCCCTTGGAATGGAAGTCATCTGTGTTACTGTGCAAGGAATACAAGTTACTGATCCAACAGGACTTGCTATGACTGATACAGACAGGAAAGTTTTTGACGCAGATGCTAAAGATCAGAATGATATCACTGCGGCTCTTTCAGATCAGATATATCTAAAGGTGATGAGTTACACCTTAGAAAATTCTATGTGGGATAAACTTGAAAACATTTATGAAGGAGACAACAAAGTGAAGGAGGTGAAACTTCAAGTCTTACACAACAGGTTTTACGATCTAAAGATGCATCCTAATGAGAATGCAGATTCATTCTTCAATCGAATTACTGAAGTAGTGGGAGCAATTCAAGGTCTTGGAGAGGAAATCAAAGACATTGATATTGTAAAGAAAATATTGAGAAGACTTCCTCCTATGTACAATGAAAAGGTGTCATCCCTTGAAAAATAGATCTATCTAAATTATCTCTAGATGATCTGTTAAGTAGTCTAATGTCATATGAGATGAGAGTCAAACACGAAGATGCCATGACTCATGTAAGCAAGGAAATGGCATTCAAATCCATGGACAAACTAAAAATTTCATAAGATAGTGGTGGTTAAGATTATGAGGAAAAATAAATTCTTTCTATCATCGCCATGAATCTGAAGAAGGGAAAAGTTAAATTTAAAGGTAATCTACCTCTGGAATGTTTTCATTGTGGAAGAGTTGGGCACATTGCCTCTCAGTGCCAAAGAAAGTTTGATGATGATGAGAGCGAAGCAGAAGACATCGAGAAGCCTCGGAAAAGGTTTTTCAAAAAAGGAGACTTCAAATCTGGAAAGAAAATATAGAGGGAGAGTTTTTTTTTGTGAAGAGGAAGATAATGATATTTAATTTTTTGAATAAGAAGAACTAAAATTTAAAACAGGAAACCATGCTTCCATGATGGCTACCATTGAAAAGTCAGAACCCTCGATCAGTAAAGGAATAGATAATCAGATTACTCCTAATGGTGATCCAAATATTCAAATTAAGGATGAATTTTTTAAGCTTGAGAATAAATTTAAGTGATGTAATAAGTGGAAGGAAATGGTGGAAGAATATTCAGAATATGTTGATGAGCTTGAAGTAGAAATTGAATGACTAGAAGAACTAGTGAGAGTTCAGTCTTCAATCCTTAAAAGCACAGATGACATTGTGAAACTAAAGATTAGAATTTAAGAACAAGCAAAGGTCATAAATGACCTTTCATCCAGACTGGAAGAGAATTCCAAGACTGTTGAGGGTCTTGAGGAAGTAGTTGTTACTCTTAGGATTAAAATCATATGTCAATCAACCACAAATGAGGGTAAGAAGAAAATTCATTTTGGAAGATTCTTAGATGCAGAATTACTGGCAAGAGCCAAGTGTGATTCAGATGGGGTTGGAAAAATCTTGAGTGATCGAAGACCCACTTGCATGGGAAAGAGTAAAATTGGCTGTGAAGCTGAGACATCAACTGCTATAAGTGAAGAGATCCAAAATAAAGACAAGATGAAAGTTGGACATGTTGAAACATTACCTGAAGTGCTGAAAAAGAAACCCTCAATCTAAACTAAAATAATAACTAAAAATTATCCTCAAACTTTTAGAAATGATAGGTAGTCCAACTATTCTCCCAAGAAAGAAGGCATAAGGAGAAATTCAAGTGAGAAGACATTTCCTCTCATAAAGTGTCAGTTATGTGGCTATCTGGGCCATACCATGTCATATTGCAAAGAGGCAAGGAGCTACATGAATGGTGAAGATATGGGACATCAACAAAGGATACTGACTTCATATCCTCCATCTTATAGAATAAATAGTTTCTATGGATACTGTTTTCATTGTTCTAACTTTGGCCATAAAGCTATGTATTGCAGGTAGAGATTCGATAGGAGAGATTTATACAACTCTCATAGATGGGTCAATATTCACCCCCTGATTGTGTTGATCTCACAAATAGGTTTTCTCCTCTGGAATAAGATTATGGGTATGAAGAATCTGATTATGTAGAATAAATAATTAAAAGGCCATCAATATCTTATACTCAATCCAATTTCTCTTGGAAAGAAAATAAGAAGATCGATAAATCCAATCTTGCAGAAGTAGCCGTCAAAGCTATAAAAATCAACAGCACCTAGATTCTTGATAGTGGATTCTCTTCACATATGACAGGAAATTTTGACCTTTTAAATAACATTAAAAAGAAGGTTTATGGAACAATGAGGTTTGGTAATGATGGTGCTTTGAAGATTAAAGGTAGTGGGAATACTGCTCTTGCCAATGGAGAGATGAAGAAGACTGGAGTACTTTATGTGGATGGTCTACGCCACAATTTCCTCAGTGTGAGTCAACTCTGTGACTCAGGGATCGTAGTAACTTTCAATCAAAAAGGATGCACTACAAAGGGAAAAATAATAAATTCTCTTATGAAAGGCTTTAGAATAGATGGAAACTTATATCAGGTTGACAGCAAAGTAAACTCTTGCTATTTGTCTGTTGAAGAAGAAAACAACCTATGGAATCGAAGACTGGGGAACATTAACCAACAAGACATGGAAAAGATATCTAAGCTAAAGATTGTCATGGATATCCCCATTCTGAAACATGAATGGGAAAAGGCTTGTGATGCTTGCATACGGGGGAAGCTAGTCTATAATTCATATCGACCAAAGAAGAAAAAGGCATCACACCTTCTTGATCTCATCCATACAGACATATGTGGCCCAATAAATGTTTCAATAACTCATTGAGAGAGGTACTTCATCTTTTTAATTGATGATTATAGTAGAATGGATTGTGTAATGGTTATTCACGGGAAGTGACAAGTACTTGATTTCATGAAAACTTATCACCGGATTTCCGAGAATGATATTAGACGGACAATAAAAGTCATGCGATCTGAAAATGGAGGGGATTACACATCCATTGAGTTTGAGAATTGCCTAGAAAAACATGGAATACAACATGAGGTAGCAGCTGTGAGAACTCCATGGAAAAATGGAGTTGTTGAGCACCGCAATTGATAGGTCAAAAATATGGACAGGACTATGCTGATTGAGAGTTGTATCTCTCGCCATTACTAGAAAGAAGTTTTTGAAGTTGCAGTGCACATTCAGAATCGAACGAGGCTTTATATGGTAGAAATGAAGACACCAAATGAATTTTGGCATGGAAGGAATCCTTTATTGAAATACTTTCGTGTTTTCAGAAGCAAATGTTTCATCCGAAATAAAGAAGGAAATAAAGGGATGTTTGGTGACAATGCTGATGAAGGAATTTTTCTTGGGTATCCAATGAATAGAAAATCCTACAAGTGTTTCAATAAACTCTTGGGGAGGATTGTGGAAAGCAATGATGTTAAGATCATTTAAGGCAAAACCCCAAATGATTAAAATATTTCCTATGCTGATGAGACAGAAGATGAGGATGAATGTGAACATGGAGTAAATACAAATATAGAAATAGAGGAAGGTGTACAAAACACTCAGGATTCATATCATGATTTTGACTTAGAAGAAGAATCTAAAGAGGAAATCTTGGCTGGAGAGAATGCGACTGAACCTAACAGGAGAAATCGAAGAGATGAGATTGATCCATCTAACATAATTGGGGATAGGAGTGCACCCACACAAACAAGGAGTATGAGTAATAACATACAATATGCATTTTTATCTATTGTGGGGCCATCCTCATTTGAAGAAGCTGCAAAGGATGAATCTTGGGTGAAATCCATGAATGAAGAATTAGATCAGATTGACAAGAACCAGACATGGGATCTAGTCAAGAGACCCGAAGGTCACAATGTGATTGGTACAAAATGGATATTCAAGAAAAATTTGGATGATCATGGAAGTGTTATTAGAAACAAGGCACAGCTAGTATGTAAAGGATACTCCCATATTGAAGGTGTTGATGTTGAAGAAACCTTTGCTCCAGTGGCTAGACTAGAGTAAATCAGGCTTTTCCTTGCCATGGCACTCCAAATAGGATATAAATTATATCAAATGGATGTCAAGACAGCATTCTTGAATGGTGTACTCGAATAAGAATCTTACATTGAACAACCAGTGGGTTTTCTTCTTGGTACTGATGAAACAAAGTTTTGCAAACTAAAGAAAGCTCTATATGGTTTGAAACAGGAACTACAAGCATAGTATTCCCGGGTAGACTCTTATATCAAGAAGTTGGAATTCAAAAGAGGAGGAGTAGATCACAATATATATGTGAATAATTCTCCAAAATATCAGTTCATGGTTCTAGTCTACGTTGATGACATTATATTTGGTGGCAGCAGGCAGAAATCAGTGGATAAATTTTCTGATCACATGAAATCAGAATTTGAGATGTCTATGATTGGGGAGATCACATATTTCTTGGGACTATAGGTGATTCAAAAGAAGGATTACACTTTCATTTCTTAGTAAAAGTATGCAAGAGAGATACTGAAGAAGTTTAACATGCAAGACTCCAAACCAATGTCAACTCCGATTGCAGTTGGAACCAAACTTGGAAAGCATGAGGATGGGACATCTGTAGACCCCACCATGTACAGGAGGATAATTGGTAGCCTACTATACCTGACAGTGACATGGACAGATATTGTCTTTGCAACATGTCTAGAGGCCCGCTTTCAGAGTAATCTAAAGGAGGAACATATGGCAGCAGTGAAAAGAATCATGGGGTATATTCAAGGTACTCACAATTATGGATTATACTTTGCTGCAGGAAGGGATGGTGAATTATCAACATTTTTTGATGCTGACTGGGCTGGCGATGTAGTGGAAAGAAAGTCTACAAGTGGTGGAGCATTCTATATTGGGAATAAATTTGTTGGCTGGTTGGGCTAAAAAAAGAAATTACATCTCTTGGTACTATTGAAGCTGAGTATATCTCCGCCACAAAGGCATGCACTCAACTGCTCTGGATGAAGAAAAAACTAACAGATATTGGTGATGAGGTGAAGCAACCAATGGTAATTTACTTTGATAACAAGAGCATAATTGATCTTACAAAGAATCATGTTCATAATTCTCGTACAAAACATATTGAAATCAGGTATCACTTTATCAAAGAAAAAGTTGAGCAAGGTTTGATTAGAATGGATCATGTGGGAACTGATGAGCAAGTGGTTGATATCCTGACTAAGCCACTGACAGTGGATGTGTTTGAGAAGCATCGGTTGAACCTCGGTGTTCATCCACCTCCCAGTGCATAAGGAGGTTACGAAATACCCCTCTCCCTAGTTATGTTAACTGTTTTTAATCTATTTATGGATGTGATGTAGGTTTTTGGGGGAGATACTATCCAGGGGGAGTGTGTTTTTTGAGATGAACAATGAACAATTACCGGTCTTTGGGTTTATTTTCAATGGGGGAGAAATGAATAAATTCAGGCATGTTTAAGAAGTCCTGGACATGTAATGCTTCTATGACACAATGAGAATTCAGTGTCGATGATAGGATGAGAAGGATGAGAAGGAATACATTGGAAATGTAATGCTTCTGTGACACTGTAAGAGAATTACTTGGGCGTCATTGAGAATTCCAAAACACGGGAACCCAATTCAAGCTTCCTCTCTTGTTTTCTACACCGAGCATTGCTCACGTAGACTTAGAGTGTGGGTTGAGTTGATTCTTGCATATTTGGTTTGCATGTGGCTGGTGCTCTATTGAATTTATTTATTGATTTCCAACAAACCCAAAGGGAGAGATTGTTGTAACCATGGTCGTGCTATGCATGAATTGGAGTATGGTTTGTGTTTATTGTCAATCCTCAGTGGAAGTTCAGAATGTGTTCCAGTAAAGTGATCATACAGTTCAAGTAGACAACAGTATTGAAGGTGGCGTTGTTCTCTAGGGTTTGCCAAATTTTTGGACCTGAAAATCGGAAAATAAAGACATAGGTTGTTGGCAAGAATAGGTGCGCGTAAAAAGGAAGTGGTGCACGAAATAAAGAAGGTGTGCGCGAAAAACAGCGGCGTGCGCGGAAAAACAGCGTGGTGTGTGAAATAGTGGAGAGATATTTTTCGTGCAAGTGGTGTTTCAGAATCAGAACGTTGGAAAATGGAAAAGGCATGGGTTGCGTGAAAAACATGAAGATGTGTGCGAAAAATGGTACCTGCGTGAAATATTATGCACCAAATGAGAGGTTTTTCGCACCATAGGGGGTTTTGCGCACAGGGGTATGAGACTCCTATAAATAAGAGGTGACCCCCTTCATTCCAAACGGTTGAATACTCAGCAAAGATCTAAGGTCTGATGCGCATAAAAGGTTTTCATAAAGGGAGTAGCGCAAAAAATTTAGGTTTGTGCGAAAAATTCCAGCCCACGTGGAAAAATTTAGAGTGGCGCGAAAAATTGTGGACTTGCGTGAAAAATTCTGGCTCATGCGGAAAAATTTAAAGTTGCGTGAAAAATTCCGGCTTGCGCAAAAAAGGTGAAGTTGCGCAAAAAACTTGAGGTTTCACGTAAAACTTGTTGTTGCACGAAATTGTCAATGAAACCTATTTGCATGTTTCTGATTATCCGGTTCAGTGGTTCAGTTCATTTAAGTGCATCATTTCCGGACTTCAATGCAAGAAGAGTCTCATGCTAAGCAGAGGAAAAGACTTCAATGTGAATCTATTGAAGAGACCTTCACGTCTATAAACTGACTGAGACTTCACCGAAGGCAGTGAGCTAGGGGGAGTCAATGGGAGTGACCTGAGGGACGCAGTGGGATATCCCTGAACATTTGTAAAGGCAGTGATCATGGGATAGAGTGACTATTCCCGAACCATTGTAATCCACAACTAGTGAAGAATAGTGGAATTAGGTATGACTGAAAACCTATCGGCGTATGCTCCTTGGACGTAGCCCTTAGTGGTGAACCAAGTAAAAAGTGTTGTGTCATCTCTTTGCATGTGAATGTTTGATTTCTGATCATATCCATCATACAGGTTTGACTAGTTCCTACCAACATGGTAAAAAGATCCATCAGTTTAAAATAAAAAGTTGATACCCTGATTCACCCATCCCCTCTCAGGGTGTCCTGGGGTCCTACACTGTCTTCGTGACAGTTTTCGTCAACAAATATAAGTGCGCGAGTCATGACATGAGTTAATGATAATCTTCCAGTCTAAGGACCATTACACACGCTCATAGATAGCAATGTCTGATGACACCAAAACATGTGGAATTACTACTGGCGGGTCTGTTCTCATAATCTCCCATCTTGGAGATTACCAAGTGCGAACTCCATGAGAGAGAGTCTCATCTTCTTATGAGTACTCACACATGATGGTATGTATATTATTTGTCCTATAATAATATGTCATCCAACCGTAGAACTTTATTTAAGAATATTTTTATAGCATTTCAAGGTTCTCATCATAGCGGTGATCTTCCATGACCTTATCAATGCAACAAATATTTCAGGACATTATTATATTATAGTCATGTAGAACAATGAACAATATATAATAAGTTTACATTTATGTAATCAAAGTAGAAAACAATTCGTTCTCAGGACACCAACCCTAACAAACTCCCACTTGGACTAGATCTAACTGCCTATGACCTTTAGTCTGCTAGACCTCACATGATGATCATGTTTCTGCTGAGTCAAGGCTTTATTCAAGGGGTCCCCCATGTTGTCTTCCATGGAAATATTGCTCACTGCAACTTCGCCTCTCTGAGAAAAATTACTCAAGAGATGATACTTCTAAAGTATGTGCTTTGTCTGCTGATGTGACCTTGGCTCTTTTGAAAGTGTCACCACTGTAGTATTATCATAATAGTGTGTGATAGGATCTTTACTGCTAGGTATTACATCCAGCTCTTGGACAAAGCTTCACATACATACTACTTATTTAGCTACCTCAGAAGCTGTGATATATTCGGACTCTGCTATAGAATCTGCAACTACACCTTGCTTTGAGCTCCTCCATCTCACTACACCTCCATTCAAACTGAAGATGTATCCAGTTTACGACTTCATATCATCTTGATCAGTCTGGAAACTAGCATCTACATGTCCTCTGATGACTAGTTCCTCATCTCCTCCATAAACCAGGAACATATCCTTAGTACACCTCAGATACTTAAGGATAGTCTTGACTTACATTCAATGGAGGTCTCCTATATTGGCTTGATATTTGCCTACCACACTTAATGCGTAAGCAACATCAAGCCTTTTACATAGCATAGCATACATGACTGACCCAATCGCGGATGCGTAAGGGATCCTTGCCATTTTCTTTCTTTCCTCATGTGTCTGAGGACACATTTTCATGGAAAGATGAATGCCATGTGACACTGGAAACAATCCCCTCTTGGACTGTTCCATACTGAATCTCTTCAATATCTTGTCAATGTATGTACTTTGACTTAGGCCCAGCATTCTCTGGGATCTATCACGATGGATCTTGATCCCAAGAATATATGTTGTCTCACCCAAGTCTTTCATAGAGAAGCATTTATCCAACCATGCCTTAACTGACTGTAAGACAGGTACTTTGTTTCCAATTAGTAATATTTCATCAACATATACTATTAGGAAAACAACTACACTTCCACTAAACCTTTTGTAGATACAAGGCTCACATTCGTTTTTAATAAATCCAAATTCTATTATGGCTTCATCAAAACGAATGTTCCATGACCTTGATGCTTGCTTTAATCTATAAATGGATTTCTGCAACTTTCATACCTTGTTGGCATCCTTTGGAGTCACAAACCCTTCAGGTTGTGTCATGTAGACATCTTCTTGGAGGTTCCCATTAAGGAATGTTGTTTTGACATCCATTTGCCAAATTTCATAGTCATGGTAAGTGGAAATGGCCAATAGGATTCTGATGGATTTCAGCATCGCAACCGGTGAAAAGGTTTCATCATAGTCAATTCCTTGACGTTGTCTAAAACCTTTTGCAAACAGTCGTGCCTTATAGGTGTTGAATTTCCCCTCCATGTCTAGTTTCTTCTTGAATACCCATTTATTACCAATAGGCTTTACATCAACTGGAGGATCTACCAAAATTCAGACTTGGTTTTGGTACATGGAATCCATTTCAGAATTCATGGATTCTAGCCACTTGGAAATGTATGTGCCTTCAACTGCTTCCTTTTAGGTTAGAGGATCATCATTATCAACCAATAATGAGTCACCATCCTCAGTGACAAGAAAACCATATCGTTCTGGTTCTCTCACCTCTATCGTGCTTCTACGTAGTTCTTGTGTCACTGGAGCATATTGTTCTTCCACGGGGCTTTGTGGAATCTATTCTTATACCAACTCCTGTGTATCTTGAGCCTTGAATTCATCGAAGCCTATATCACTCCCACTATCTCTTTTGGAGATGTGTTCCCTCTCAAGGAATATGGCGTGTCTTGCCACTGTAACCTTTTTATTTGAGGTTTTGTATCGGTAATATCCCCTTGTTTCCTTGGGATATCCTATAAAGATACACTTTATGCCTCGGGGTGCAAGTTTGTTACCTGAAAAGGCCTTAACAAATGCTTCACTACCCAACACATGTAAATTTGATAACATGGCTTTGCGCCCACTCCATAATTCATATGGAATACCATTTATCGATTTAGTTGGTACTTGGTTTAGTATGTGTGCTACTGTTTATAATGTATATCCCCAAAAGGATAATGGAAGACTCGCATGACTCATCATTGATCTCACCATGTCCAACAGGGTGTGGTTCCTCCTTTCACTTACACCATTCCACTTAGGTGTGTAAGGATGAGTGAGTTGAGATAAAATCCCAAACTCCCGTAAGAAATCAATGAAGTACTAATTAAGATATTATCCTACTCTATCTGAGCAGAGTTTCTTAATCTTCTTACCAAGCTGGTTCTCAACTTCATTCTTGTATTCTTTGAACTGATCAAAAGAATTTGACTTATACCTCATTAATTAAATATATCCATATCTACTAAAATCATCAGTAAAAGTTATAAAGTACAAGAACCCACCCCTTGCTTCAACTGGAAATGGTCCACATACATCTGTGTGAACTAATTCTAGAAGCACTTTATCCCTTTCACCTTTCCCACTAAATGGGTCTTTGGTCATTTTTCCTTGTAGACACGCATGACATACACCAAGTGTTTTTAGTTCGAAAGAATCTAAATACCCATATTGATGTAATTTTGTCAAACGTTTCTCATTGACATGACCTAGCCAGTGATGCCAAAGTTGGGTATGGTATGAGTCGTGTGAATTAACTTTGTTATCAATTTCCATTACTTGGTTTGTGTATTCTAACACATAAAGGTCGTTATATAAATGTGCCCTACCAAAAAAATGCTATCTTTATAAAAGTAGCAACATTCATTTCCAAACTTGAAGATGAATCCATCAGTATCTAATCTGAACACTGAAATAATTTTTTTGGTTAAGGAGGGTACATAATAACATCCTTTTAATACCAAGACCATCCTAGTAGGCAATGTGAGGTGGTAGTCCCCAAAAGCTACAGCAGAAAGTCTGGCTCCGTTGGTTACTCGTAGATCTACCTCCCCTCGATAAATCTTCCTGAATCTACTTGGTTCTTGTATTTGGATACTTATGTGAGCACCACAAGTTGTATCTAATACCCAATTTGTAGAAACAGATAGATTTCATTCGATAACAAACACACCTGAAGATTCCCCTTGCTTCCTTGGCTGGGTGCAGTTTTTATTCCAGTGGCCTTTCTTGCTACATGCAAAACAAACAGCCTCCTTTTATCGTGCCTTCCCTTTGATCTTCCTTTTCTTGGAAGGCCTTGAAGAAGCCTTGGGCTTAAAGCTCTTCACCTTCCCTTTCCTTTTATTCACCATAAGGACAGAAGGCTTTTCACGCTTCATATCATTTTCCACTTGGTGAATAAGGATAAGAAGATCAGATAGAGACTTCTCAATGTTTTTCATGTTGAACTTTACAACAATGTTAGAGAAGCTCTGGGAGAGTGATGTGAGAATGAGATCGGTACCCAGTTCTTCGAGGATTTTAAACCCTAGAACCTCCAAGCACTCAATGTAGCCAATGAGCTTGACTACATGAGGCCCAGCTGGGGAAACCTCTCTAAGCTTGTTTTGAAATAGAGCCTTGGAGATCTCAAACCTTTCATGTCTTTCTCTCTCCTGGTATAGACCACGGAGGTGCTCAAGCATGCTATAGGCATCCATGTCTTCATGAGACTTCATGAGATCACTAGACATTGATGATAGCATCAAACATTGAACATCAAGTGCATTGTTCAAATGTTGATCATAGACTAGGAAATCTTGATCACTCGCCCCTTGGGCAGGAGAATCAGGAAGTGAGGACTCCAACACGTAAAACTTTCGTTCATGGCGTAGGATAACCCAAAGGTGCCTAAACCATTCCTGAAAGTTACTGTCGGTGAGGATATTTTCTTTATCCATAATTGATTGCAGAAAAAATTTGGTTGACGAGCTTGTCATATTGATTCTACAAATTAAAAGAGAATATTTATCACTACTTTCTTGATTACATTTTATGAGAAATAATAAATTTTATTAATTCTCCGACTATTTTATCAAGTCCCAATGGCCCTCACCATTGAATTTGGAATATCCAGTTACTATGATATTCTAGTGGAAAAGATCCATATTCCCCTTCGCATAACCCCAACAAGGGTTGGTCAAGCTATTAGAAGGTATTTAGGTAGATATTTCTTTGCCAACTGTGAGCTTACAGTTCCTTGATCTGTTGAGTGGACTCCCCAATCCTGAAATCCTGACTTGGATTTTCTCAACACTTCACATTTTACAACAAGTCTAACAAGGGCTACTCCTCTTGATGTAAAATGTTTAATTCAACCGGAAACTTTCATAAGAGCTTCCTTTATAAAAGTAAGTGTCCCAACAAGGGTTGGTCAAACACATAGTTGTCTCCCATTGAGCTCTAAGTTTATTTCATCTTCAGCTAGAAGTTGTTGAAACTCCACTAGTATTGAATGGAAATGTATACCATGCATTTTATTCTTTATCAGTGAGAGTGTGGAATCCATTCATTGAAAAAGAAATTATCCTGGAAGCTGCATAATATCTCAACATAAACTTTTTAGAAAAACATATGGTTGGAATAAAATGAAAATAGCCTAGCTCATAAGGGAATGAATATACCTCTCCTGAAGAAAGACTCACCAAATAATTTAAGGTTGTGCAAAGGGAATCATCATGAAGATCATGAACATTTCATTTTTTTAATTTGCACAAGAGAATAAATACCCTTACCAGAATCTTCCAGTGGTCAGCTTATATACATCATATCCTTGAATATAGTACCTGGGTTGATGATGTATCTAAATTTATTTTCACATCCAACCACTAGCATAGGGAAATCCACTGGTTTCCAATTCAAATCATGCTTGATGCATGGAGCAAGAAAGGCAGGCTCAATTAAAGAAAATGACTCCATTGTGTCAAGAATGAAATCTTTTTCAAAATTTTCTTCTATACTTCCCTCATCATATTTCTCTGTTGGCACATGTGTCACCACGAACTTAGGATCCTCTAGGTAATTCCATTCTTCCATTGTTTCTAGAAAATTATGAGTGTTTTCCACCACCAATGTTGACTGATTCTCTAACTCTAGAAATTCTTCAGATGTCTCCATTTTAGAAAAAGTTTCGGACTCACAAAGATTTTTAGAAAGAGGTGATTTGATGTCATTTGAAGTGATGTCCACTAGTGTGTGGCAATCCATTATGTCTTGGCTATATTTTTAATCTATCATGGTAAAGAAGGGTCCCAGTTCAATGTCATCTTCATCCTCAAAAGGTTCAATTTGATAGACATTGAACTTGTCCTTTTTTACTTTGGGATGTCTGGTTTGTGAACTCACAGAAGGACATGAAATCACATTTTATGAGGGACTATTATGTTCAATGGGGTGGAAGGCTAAGCTATCATATTCTTAAAATGTGATTGGATTGGAAGAATTAAATTGTGATGAAGGGGAGTCATCAATGGTATGATAAGAAGGCGAATCAATCTCATTATCAGAATCGGGACATTGATGTTGTTCAAATGGAACCTAAACTGCATTGTCCACAAAATAATTATTCTGGATTAGATCATCAAGTGGTAGTGAGGCAGTTAGTTGGAAAAGATGATTCTGTTGATTTTCTAGATTTTTCAATGGTAGTTGGACCTTTTGTTTGATTTTATAAATCTTTTTTTGAAGAAAGAAACTTTGCATTGCGTTCATCTTGAAGTTCAAACATCTTATTTGTCTCAGTGATAGTAGAATGCAACATGTGGTCAATTATTGAATCATTTGTTTCACATGGATTATCAAGTTCTAAATTTTCAGGAATGTTTTGACTTTGAAAATGATTAAATGGTGTAAAAGGACTTCTATCACAACTTGGTGAAACATTCTCATATGGATCACAACATGAACTTGAATAAAAATCATTAAAATAAACAGGATTACCTGAAGAGTTCATGTGTGGTGTAAGATTGTATTCCATACCATGCAATGTTGGTGGGTAGGGTGGGTACTGGTTGTAATTGTGTAATGAGGCTCACGTCATTCTAAACTTATAGGTGTCTTGAAATTTCCCTACAATGACAAAAGAAACACCCATAGTAGATCTGAACTTTTTTTCTTTAGATTTTTTTTAAAGTTTTTTTTAAAATTGACCTAAATCACTCTTTTAAAGGAACTCATAATGCTACTATTCTCTATGGAAATTGCACTAGAAATTTGGCACACACATCGCAATGCGTGCAAATTTGAAAATTTATAAACCTACTAACTATTGTAGAAGCGGAAAGCAGGGTCGAACCACAAAGAGAATGAGAGTAGACACTAGGACTATTCTCTTGGAAGAATGTTTAGGCAGATGAGTTCTTAATGTGATTAAAAACTAAGAAGTTCTAAAATCTAAATGACTATTTTAAAGTGACTATTTAAATTAACTAAAACTATCTAAGCAAACTAAAATGGGAAATGTAATAAATTGGCGAAGATGGAAGTGTCAGAGTCATGACGTCCTTTCAGGTGCATGAAATTCTAATTATTCAATTTCCACATCCGAATATTTATTTATTTAATTATCACTAATTCCAAATTTAATCAAAATACTATTAGGTCTCATTCTCTGATGTTAGATAGTATTCTAATTTTCACACAAATTATCCGTCATTTTGTTCTTTGTCCTGATGAATAATTTGTGTGTCAATATAGCACTGAATCACTTGATGAAATACAACAACCTGTTTCTCATAAAGTTGAAGAATCTACCTTCGTCGGGTTTGCTCACATGAGATCACCTATTAGGTACCACTCACGCAAGTTTGAAAGAGAGCGCACATAAAATATTAATTTTTTCAATTAATATATTTATTTATTCAGAATTCGCTCGTGCGCGCGATCGAATTTTGGATAAATAAATTATCTAACGAATTCCTACTCGTGATTACTTATTAGGTATCACACGAACGGGCACCAAAGCATGCGTACAGAGCTCAAATGACAATTAATTCAAATACAGATATAATTAATTAAATAAACGTCCAATTAAAATTAATTCAAAAGACAATCAAACATGGTTCAAAAATAATGAAATAAAATAAAATACTAATAAAGAATTAAAATATACATACTAATAAAAATTAATAAAATAAACTAAACTAAAATTAGTGAAACTAATAATAATAATATAGTGTTAAATATAATATATATAAAATTAATATAATTAATAAAAATACTAAATTACTAATATAAGTATATAAATTAACTAAAAATTATCAAAATATCTAAAATACTATAAAATTACAAAAAAAACTAAAAATATAAAAAATGGTGAAACTAATTAATTAAAACTAAGTTAGAAAATTATAAAAATAGTAGCGAAATCCATGTACATCAGTGGCCTTCTGGTATTTTATCTCACCCCTACTCAAGCTGCCTTTGGTACCCGAGAAGATTATATGACTACAGGTATGGATAAGGGAAAGTGTCTTGCTTCAGATTCTTGATATTCATTACTTATAGATGGAACATAGGAGTAGAGAATTGAGCATATGATCGAGATGCTAGAGGATGAGTTTTTTGTATTTTTTTTGTACTTTTTGCATACCACGATTGTATATGTTTGTCCCTCATTCCCCTTTTGCATATCAACATGTCATGCACCCATGTATATGACACTGCCTAGTGGCTTTTTCTTATTATTCAGTTCCTCAGTTATTTATTCTTCTGTTGCTTTATTATTCTGTCTCTTTATAAATATAGTTCGGCTATTGTATGTTCATGGTTATATCTGTTGTGCCACTCTGATAAGAGAGTATAGTCTTCCCACCGTACCACCTTTACACCTCGTTGCTAGTTGATAGTTTCTGGCGTACCGGAAGGCGTGCTTGAGGCCATGTGACCCATTGGCTCGGGGCGCAGGTTAAGTGGATCCCGGGTTGAGACTTTAAAGCTCACTTTGAGCTTTTTGGAGCAGAGAGATGACATCTATAAAGAAATATTTTTATTGAGATTATCTTTTGATATAATGCATGATGTTTTAGAGTCAAACCTCATTTTTTAGCTTTATTTGTTTTCATGTCATTATCCACCTATCTTGAAGCCTTGGAGACATTTAAATATTACTGAAATATCTCGTCATTAATTGTTACTTCTGCCTTTGCATGGTGGAGATGCTTGATGTCTTGCAATCCTATGACAATTGACATGTTCTTGAGGTGTGTGTATTACTCTATTCACAATTGTACACTGATGATGAGTGGAAAAAATCAATGCGAGGTAAATTGCAAATGATGTGTATTAATAATGAATTGAAAAATAAAAATAAACAAATGAAAAGGATTTGATGTTTCAAAGGAGAAAAGTAAAATACTTGGTTGATTTGTTTCTTGGAAAAACGAGGCGTTGATGAATTTTCGTATGTAAATCTTGAATGTTTAATTTCCAATTTAATCAATTTTTTTATTGGCATTGAAATTAAAACATGGTAGGAGTAGCGTCTTTTGTAGTATGTTGAGATTTCATCCTTGAAAACAAGTTTGAATTCAAGTGTGGAAGATTGATACAATGTGAAGTTGATGATAGCATTTCAAAAGTGTTTATGAAAATATTCAGAATGAGTTTTGGGAATGATTTCATAAGTTATTGTATATGATACAATATAAGGTGAAATGATACAAAGTTTACAAGGCTTTAGTGCTTGTGAAAAATTGAAAAAGATGTGCCCTGAAGCCTTATATCATACACTAAGATATGAGAATATTGTAAATCATGGTATGAGATATCATGTTGTTGCCTAAACCAATTGTAGTATATGCCATATGGGTTGTACCGTAGGACCATATTATAAACGTTATATTTGTACAATTTAGCGGCGTCTTACGATTAACAACGACAACCAAACATTATGCTATTAATGTTCATATCTCCTTCATATTAGCTATCATTGATTATAGTCGTTTCATAAGATGAAATGCATGGCAGAACATTTGATGGTCAAAGGTTATAAGTGTTATAACAAATGTAATTTGCTTGAACACATTGTAATATATAAGTAAATGTCATGGAAGGATTAGGAGCGTCTTGAGACCTTTATAAACAAGCCAAAGGTCTGGAGTTGGTCGATTCTCCAAGTGTGTTCTCACTTATCTACAAAACATTTTATTTTACACACCAAAATTTATAACATCACATTTATCTATAAAACATTTCATAATATCAATTAATACTTATGTTTTCCAATAAATACATTATACCATTTAAATAAAATCACATCATAATCATATCATCTCATTTGAAATAAAAATTGTTTTAAATATATTGGGCAGAGCCCTTTTTGATTTAATAAATCAAAGTCACGATTTTAATTAAGGCGACCCATCACCCCCCACAAGTTTCGGTGCATTGCAAGGGACGGGCGAAGATCTGAGCGCCACAAATACATGTGGCTCAGAATCCCCGACCTATGCTGACGTGGCGCCCGACCCCTCCGTCGCATCCTTCTGCCGTCATCAACGAGCCTCTGCTTCCCATGCTGGATGTAAGAGATCCAGCGATTAAGTTGTTCGGCCGGACGATTCCGGTCACCCCTGACGGCGATTCCACCGGAGAGGATGGAGGAGGAGGAGGGCGAGAGAGAGAGTGGAGCAGGCGAGGAGAGACTCGAAGAACAGGTGAGGAGACTCATTGGCTGGTTTCTTCAGATAACTCTCTGTTCTTTGCTTGATTCTTTGAATTCTTGCTGAACTCTGTTTTGATTCCAGGACCTCCAAGCGGGGAGGACAACTGAGAACGAATGGTTCCATCGGATTCCAGAGGAGCAGTCGAATTCGGGGACGACCCATGATAGCCCAATCAAGCTTCCTGTCGGCGCCCCCACCGCCGGGGAGAAGGAACACAAAAACAGAGAGAAGGGCGGCATCCCGCCGGAGAAATCCCTGAAGAAGCCGGAGAAAATACTCCCCTGCCCTCGGTGCGGTAGCATGGACACCAAATTCTGTTACTACAACAATTACAACATCAACCAGCCGCGCCATTTCTGCAAAAGCTGCCAGCGGTACTGGACCGACGGCGGCTCCATGCGGAACGTCCCGGTGGGGGCGGGGCGGCGCAAGAACAAGTGCTCCGCCGTCCCCGATCCCCAAACTGGGATCCCCAGTCCCCTGCTGAAAACCAGAGGAACGGTGATGAGATTCGGCGCCGGCTCCGGCGAGAAAACGATATGGGCAGGCGGCGGCGGGGGGAACGGTTTCCTCAACCCCCGGCCGGAGTTCGCAGGCCCGGGAGGCAAGGGTGGAGGCCAAGTCGATGACCGCCGCTCGACTGGGTCGTCCGCGGCGGGCGGCGATACAAACTCCATGGAGGAAGCGAGTCCGGAGCCGCCTCAGATCTTTCACGGGTTCCATTTCCAAACCCCGCGCCTCCCCGGGACGCCGTGGCCGAGCCCGTGGAACGCCGCCGTCCCCATTATCTACTGCGCTGCGCCCTGCGCCTGGCCCGTTCCTTTGGCCAGCCCGAATCCAGTCACTCTAGGGAAGCACGCCAGGGACGGAACCTTGTCGGAGGCGGCGGAGGGGGGTGATCCGCGGGAGCAGAAAGGCACGGGAAGGAACATCTGGGTCCCTAAAACCCTGAGGATCGACCACCCGGATGAGGCTGCGAAGAGCTCCATATGGGCGACGCTGGGCATCGAGCGCGAGCCGATGGGCAGCAGAGGCCTGTTCGAGGGGTTCCGGCGGAAGAGCGACGGCGGCGACGAAGCCTCCCCGGTGCTGCGTGCGAATCCTGCCGCCATGTTCAGGTCTCTCGACTTCCACGAGGGATCCTGAGACTGAGATTAGGTACCCTCATATGGGCGTAGAGATGGGTTCAAGGATATGAACCAGGCCCTCCATCGGCTTCTTCGGTTCCTCTGTAAAATGGCATGGAGAGAAGATCTGGGTCCCCTGAGGTAGGAATTATGAGGCATCGCGGGAGAGAGGGATCGGGGATTCCCCATTGCCGCCTGTAGTGTAATGTGCAGCTTAGGCTCTACAGTATATCTGTAAAAGTGCAGACCTCATTATAGTTACCCTCTGCCATCTTGGTTTTCATGTGTTTGTGGATGTGGAGTGGATAAGAACAAGTGGGTTGAGGGATGAAGTGAGAAAAGGAACATTATTTGTTTGGATGGAGAAGCGCATCCGTCCAGGGCAATCCGTCTCTTCAATTGGTATCTGTGGGCAGCAGGAGATGGCCATGGGGCCCCGACTCCCTGTTTCCTTCCAACGTACTCTGTTTCCATCCAACGTACTCTGTTTTCTTAATAAAGTGGACCTTTTGTCTCCTTGCATCCATATGCCACTTTTTGAACGCCAACTTTTATACTATTTTTTTATTATAAAAAAGCATGAATGTTATAAACGTTTTTAAAATCCACACCACTCGTTTGTACAATATATTACAAACATTACATGTACCAACATTACATTTTCTATTAAATTCAAAATCATCATGGATTACTTTGTATTTAAAACTCCCTTTCAAAAGAACCAAATCAACCTTAAGCTTGAGAACAAAAAAAAGTGTACTTATAATAAAAAAAGATTACATTAGTAATAGTATAAAAAAAAAATGAACCATAAATCTGACACAATGTATTAATAAAATGTCACTTTTAAACCAAAAACAATCATTTCAAACCATATCGATCACATCATTGTCAGATTCACATGTGGTTGATCTCTACATATCACAAATGATTTATGAATTGTTGTCTTAAAGTGATACTCGATATCTCTTAGCATTTTATCGTGAGGGGTGTTCGACCCCTACCATTGCCCACCTTCTCCTTTGCCCCACGAGGTGCAACCTAGTGGTTGTGTCCTCGTGGCTGTGTTTGGGAGGTCTCAGATTCGAGCCTCCCCATGCGTATGTAGTGTAGCTTTTTGTTATCTATTCTCTTACTTGTACTGATGTATATGAGTTGTTGTCCTAAAGTATCAAAACAATCTAATCGTGTTTGCTTGATTTTGAATACGTGATACACGTTTTGAACTAAAATGTTACTTCTAAACTGAAAACACGAACTTTGAGTCATATCGGGAACACCGTGTGTCAAATTGATGCGCGATTGATTTCTGTAAGAATTCGGATCTTCGTTTCAGGTACGCCTTTCCTTTTTCTAGAGTTTTTAAGAAAAATGGAGTTTCTGGAAATTTTTGAAGTACACGCCGTGTACTTTCTGAGTACACACCATGTACTCTTTTCCTGCTCGAAGCCGTGTGCTGGCCGTGTCCGGGCCACACACACGGTGTGTAGGGGTGACGTGGAGGGCGATTTTGGCGGAGTACGGAAAAACCCAGTACACGCCGTGTACTTTTTTTTTCATTAAACGCACCGGGGTCGCGCTTGACGGACAAAACTTGCTTCTTCTTCAGGATCTTCATCCGAGAGCGACCCGTACGAACGAAAATCTTCCCCGAGCCCCCGTGCCTCTGTCCGATCTCCGTTCCAACCGCCGTCGATTGCGTTGGAATCGCAGCGGTGATTTCTTCCTTCTGCTTGAGCCTTGTTTTCCAATTCTTCCTCTTTCTCATGTTATCGTGGTTTACGTGTTTCAGATGTTTTCTCCGATCTACGACGTTCTAAGGGGAATCTGTCGTCGCTATTCACATATATCGATCTCCTAGGATCTAGGTAGGTGGTTTGTACCTTTCTGTAGGAAGTCGTTGAATATTATGTGCAATTTCCACCAATTCTCTTGAACGGGGAATTGTGTGTTCACTATTTTGCCCCTGCTGTTTGTCTGCTTTGCTTGATTGTTGTAGTAGAGGTTTATGCTTGTGAGTAGAGTAGTTTTTTTTGTGCTCAGGTTGCTTTGCCATGCTTGTTTTCCCTGTTAGGTGTTTTTGCCAGTTGTCATGCGTAGTTGTAAGATAGTGGAACTGTTGCTTTATTATGCTGTTGAGCCTTAGTTTGATAGCCAAGTAGTTCTTCAGGTTTACTTGGATGATGCACACGCGCTGAGCATGTTTATTTTCCACACAGGACTGTGAGAACCTAGTGTAGTAGACCATAGAGAGAATGGACGTAAGAGATTCTCCAGAGTGTCTTTTAATACGATGCGAGACCACAGAGGGAATTGACGATGAGTGCTTCCTCAGAGAGTATGTAGATCCTCGATGCGGGCCACATGGGGAATGAGGCGTTGAGTGCTTTCGCAGAGAGCCTTTAGCACGATACGAGACTACAGGGGGAATTGACGGTGAGTGCTTCCTCAGAGAGTCTATTCTTAGCTGAACCAGAGGGGTGAGACTGTGTGTGCCTCCTAGAGGGTTGCTAGTACTGGTAGGTTGAACCATAGGGGTTAGGCTGTGAGAGCTACCCAGAGGGTTACCTGTTTTCTACTTGTTGTTGGTTGTTACTCGTGTACTTTATATGTTAGAACTATGAATTGTAGCTGCTGTGTATTTCCTGTTTACTGTTCCTGTACTTTACTTTCCATGTATTCATTGACTGTTAGACATAGATCTTTAGGTGGTTGCCTACTGGGACCTTGTCTCACACCCTGTTTGGGCCATGTTTTTGGGCCCAAGCAGACTATGTTGTTGCAGGTATAGATAAGGGCAAGCGTCCTTCTACTTCAGGTACCTGACTTGCCGTGGAGCTGGAGAGCAGGGGACCAAGCAATGGCTTGCGATGCCGAGGAGTTTAATTTGTTTTTCTTTTACACTTTGTTTTTCAGTTGTACTTTAACACGTTGGTTTGTTTGCTGTTTTCCATAGACATATGTACCATGTTGCATCATTATTATTTTATACATTGCTTTCGCTCTTCTGTTCAGTTGTTGTATGCTGTTTATTGTTTCCGCTATTGTGTTTGGTTGTTCTCCCGCTGTATACTTTACCGAATGAGGGCATAGTTTCCCCACCGACTCACCAAGGCCCTCGCTGCTAGTCGGCAGCCTCTGGCATTAGGGAAACGCGCTTGAGGTCATGTGGCGAACCAGGTATGGGGCACCAGTGGAGGGGCTCCGGATTCGGGTCGTTACAAAGTGGTATCAAAGGGAGGTTTCACTCAGAGTGGTCAGCCAGGGGCGCAGGGCCGCGGTGCAGGCCAGTCTTTCGCCGTGGAGAAGACCTATCAGGAGCAGGATCCCGACCCTTCTACAGTTCGAGGTACGGTTTTAGTAGCCTCAGTTTTATCTTCAGCCCTTTTCGATACTGGTGCTACGCATAACTTTATCTCTGTTGCTGTTGTGGAGAGCCTTGGGCTCTGTGTCTTTTCTTCTGCCGACTCGTTGACACTAGACACACCTCTGAGGACAAGGACATCTAGTGTACGTCAGTGTAGAGAGTTCCCTCTCGATGTTGCAGGGTATCGTTTCTTATGGGATCTCTATGTCCTAGAGATGACAAGCTATGATGTCATTCTCAGGATGGACTGGTTAGTTCCCTTCCAGGCAGTCGTCAACTGTTATCGCCACAGAGTGAGTTTCGTTTCACCAGAGGATGAGTCTTTTCTTCATAGAGGTGAATGAGATGTTCAGGCAAGTCGGGCAGGACTTGAGCATCATGGGTAGGAAGGGTGACGACCCAGATTGCTAGTCTTTATCTGGATGATCAGGGGACCTCACAGTTGGGCTTTCCTCCAGTGGTGGATCGTTTCAGGGACGTCTTTCCAGAGGACTTTTTGGGTTTGCCTCCGGAGCGTGAGGTAGACTTATCTATTGAGATCGTGCCAGGAGAAGCACCGGTGTCCATTCCTCCTTATAGGATGACTATACCTGAGTTGCAGGAGCTCAAGAAGCAGTTGGAGGAGTTGCAGGCAAAGGGTTTCATCCAACCTAGTACTTTTCCATGGGGTTCGTCTGTCCTATTTGCGAAGAAGGCAGATGGTACCCTTCAACTTTGTGTGGATTATCGGAAGCTGAACCAGTTGACGGTCAAGAACTGGTATCCCTTGCTAAGGATCGATGACCTCTTTGATCAGCTTCGAGGAGCCCGGGTGTTCTCGAAGATCGACTTGAGGTCCAGTTATCATTAGTTGCGCGTTAGACCATCAGATATACCTCTGACAGCCTTCAGGAGCAGATATGGTCTATACGAGTATACAATCATGCCGTTCGGTCTCATGAACGCGCCTGCAGTTTTCATGGCACTGATGAACCGAGTGTTCCATCCTTACTTGGACTCCTTCGTCGTGGTCTTCATGGACGATATCTTGGTTTACTCTCACACTCGACACGACCATGCTACACATCTTGAGATCGTTCTGAGTACACTGAGAGAGTATCGGCTTTATGCTAAACTCTCTAAGTGCCACTTTTGGATGGATCAGATTCACTTCTTGGGTCATGTCATCTCAGAGGCAGGAGTATCCGTGGACCCAGAGAAAGTGAGATATGTAGTTTCCTGGGAGCATCTGAAGAATGTTTTTGAGGTACGGAGTTTTCTAGGGCTGGCTGGATACTACAGACGCTTCATTCAGGACTTCTCGCGCCTAGCAGCATCGTTGATAGGTCTGACCAAGAAGGGGGAAAAGTTTTTATGGTCAAATTCTTGTGAGTCAGCCTTTCAGGAGCTGAAGGGAAGGTTGACGTCAGCACCGATACTAGTATTACCAGAGCCAGGCAAGAGCTACACAGTCTATTGTGATGCTTCAGGTATTGGGTTGGGCGCTGTGCTTATGCAGGGAGATGGAGTCGTTGCGTACGGATCTTGGCAGTTGAGGCCACATGAGAGGAACTACCGACACACGATCTGGAGTTGGAAGCTATTGTTCATGCCTTACGCTGTTGGAGACATTACCTTCTGGGAGATCACTTTGTGGTTTTCACCGAGCACAAGAGTCTCAAGTACATCTTCACTCAGCGTGATCTGAATCCGAGGCAGCGCAGGTGGGTCGAGTATCTTCAGTCTTTTGATTTCGAGCTTGCCTATATGCCGGGAAAGGGCAACGCAGTGGCAGATGCGTTGAGCAGGAGAACTCAGATTCAGGTAGTTCAGGAGTCCAACAGTGAGTGGCAGCTTATGGCTCTGTTCTCTGAGTTGCATCTGGAGGTGCAAGAAAGACAGGGACAAACCTTCCTATCTTCTGTAACTGTTACCTCTACACTACTTGATCGGGTACAGATGAGGCAATTATCAGACTCAGAAGGCTTAGTCCTGCAGGAGAGTGGGTCAGGAGAGGACCCTCTTTCTGGATAGACAGTGGGCGAGGATGAGATCTTGCATTTCTAGGGATGCGTATGGGTGCCAACAGACATACGCGAGGAGCTGATACAGGATTTTCATTCCTCAGTTTGGGCAGTTCATCCTGGCATCACCAAGATGTATCGAGACCTTCATCGCCAGTATTGGTGGCCAGGTATGAAGAAGGATGTTGCTGGTTTTGTCATGAGATGTTCTACCTGTCAGCAAGTGAAAGCAGAGAATCAACGACCAGCGGGGATTTTGCAGCAGTTACCCATTCCCGAGTGGAAGTGGAATGATGTCGCGATGGACTTTGTGACTGGGTTACCAAGGTCACCTCGGGGGAGTGATGCAGTTTGGGTTTTCGTCGACAGGCTCACGAAGGTTGCTCACTTCTTGCCGATCAAGGAGACCTTCAGTGTCGATGATCTGGGACGACTTTACATCAGAGAGATCGTTTGTCTACATGGAGTTCCATGCTCCATTGTTTCAGATAGGGATGCGCGTTTTACTTCTCAGTTCTGGCAGGGACTTCAGAAGGCTTTGGGTACCTAGGTACTTCTGAGTACGACATACCATCCCCAGACTGATGGCCAGTCCGAGCGCACGATCCAGGTGCTTGAAGATATGCTCTGATCTTGCATCCAAAACTTTGGCGGTTCTTGGGAGAAGCATATTCCACTGGTGGAGTTCACCTACATCAACAGTTTCTAGGCGACCATTCAGATGGAACCTTACGAGGATTTGTACGGTAGGCCATGCCAATCACCCTTATGCTGGCTGGAGACAGGAGAGACAGCTTTTCTGGGACCTCATCTTGTTCAGGAGACCTCAGAACAAAGTGAGTTGATTCAGAAGAGGATGGATACAACACAGTCTCGACAGAAGTCTTATGATGATCAGTGAAGACGACCTCTAGAGTTCTAGGTTGGGGATCAGGTTTTCCTGCGTGTCGCACTGAGGTTGGGACACAAGAGGATTCAGAGACAGGGTAAGCTTTCACCGCGGTACGTCAGGCCGTTTGAAGTTTTGGAGAGAGTTGGGCTGGTTACCTATCGGTTGCAGTTACCTCATAGGTACCGGGCCATGCACGACGTCTTCCACGTCTCTCAGCTCCGACGTTACTTTTCAGACCCATCTCATGTCTTTCATCCCAAGGAGGTTGAGCTTGAAGCAGATGCGTCATTTGAGGAGCATCCTATCCGGATTGTCAATCGCAGTACGAAGGTTCTCTGTGGTCGGTCTGTTCCTTTAGTACGGGTGCTTTGGCAGCATGGGCGAGTACAGGACGAGACCTGGGAGAGGGAGGCCGATGTATGATCGCAGTGGCAGAAACTGTTCGGGTTTTCTTCTTCTACGCATCGCTAGGGAAATTCGGGGACGAATTTCTTTAAGGGGGAAGTTTGTAAGAACCCAGATCATCGTTTCAGGTACGACTTTACTTTTTCTAAAGTTTTTAATAAAAATGGAGTTTCTGGAAATTTTTGAAGTACACGCCATGTACTTTCTGAGTACACGCTGTGTACTCTTTTCCCGCTCGAAGCCGTGTGATGGCCGTGTCCGGGCCACACACACAGTGTGTAGGGGTGACGTGGAGGCCTATTTTGGCGGAGTACGAAAAAACCTAGTACATGCCATGTACCCTAAAAGTACACACAGTGTACTTTTTTTCCCACTAAACGCACCGGGGTCGCGCCTGACTGACAAAACTTGCTTCTTCTTCAGGATCTTTGTCCGAGAGCGACCTGTACAACCGAAAATCTTCCCCGAGCCCCCGTGCCTCCATCCGATCTCCGTTCCAACCGCCGTCGATTGCGTTGGAATCACAACGGTGAGTTGTTCCTTCTGCTTGAGCCTTGTTTTCCAATTCTTCCTCTTTCTCATGTTATCATGGTTTACGTGTTTCAGACGTTTTCTCAGATCTACGACGTTTTAAGGGGAATCTGTCGTCTCTATTCACATATATCGATCTACTAGGATCTAGGTAGGTGGTTTGTGCCTTTTTGTCGGAAGTCGTTGAATATTATGTGAAATTTCCACCAATTCCCTTGAACGGGGAATTGTGTGTTCCCTATTTTTCCCCCGCTGTTTTCCTGCTTTGCTTGATTGATGTAGAAGAGGTTTATGCTTGTGAGTAGAGTAATTTTTTTTGTGCTCAGGTTGCTTTTCCATGCTTTTTTTTCCTGTTAGGTGTTTTTTCCAGTTTCCATGAGTAGTTGTAGGATAGTGAAACTGTTGCTTTGTTATGCTGTTGAGCCTTAGTTTGATAGCCATGTAGTTCTTGAGGTTTACTTGGATGATGCACACGTGCTGAACATGTTTATTTTCCACACAGGACTGTGAGAACCTAGTGTAGTAGACCATAGTGAGAATGGATGTAAGGGATTCTACATAGTGTCTTTTAATATGATGCGAGACCACAATGGGAATTGATGATGAGTGCTTCCTCAGAGAGTCTATAGATCCTCGACGCAAGCCACAGGGGGAATGAGACGTTGAGTGCTTCCCCAAATATCCTTTAGCACGATACAAGACTATAGGGGGAATTGACGGTGAGTGCTTCCTCAGAGAGTCTATTCTTAGCTGAACCAGAGGGGTGAGACTGTGTGTGCCTCCTAGAGGGTTGCTAGTACTGGTAGGTTGAACCATAGAGGTTAGGCTGTGAGAGCTACCCAGAGGGTTACCTGTATTCTACTTGTTGTTGGTTGTTACTCGTGTACTTTATATATTAGAACTGTGAATTTTAGCTGCTGTGTATTTCCTTTTTACTGTTCCTGTACTTTACTTGACATGTATTCATTGACTGTTAGGCACAGATCTTTGGGTGGTTGCCTACTGGGACCTTGTGTCACACCCTATTTGGGCCATGTTTTTGGGCCCAAGCAGACTATGTTGCTGCAGGTATAGATAAGGGCAAGCACCCTTCTACTTTAGGTACCTGACATTCTATGGAGATGGAGAGTAGGGGACCACGCAATGGATGGCGATGCTGAGGAGTTTACTTTGTTTTTCTTTTGCACTTTGTTTTTCAGTTGTACTTCAGCACGTTGGTTTGTTTTCTGTTTTCTATAGACATATGTACCATGTTGTATCATTATTATTTTATACATTGCTTCCGCTGTTCAGTTCAGTTATTGTATGCTGTTTATTGTTTCCGCTATTGTGTCTGGTTGTTCTCCCACTGTATACTTTACCGAATGAGGGAATAGTTTCCCCACCGACTCACCAAGGCCCTCGCTGCTAGTCGGCAGCCTCTGGTGTTGGGGAAACGCGCTTGAGGTCATGTGACAAACCGGGTATGGGGCACCAGTGGAGGGGATCCTGATTCAGGTCGTTGCAATTTCTTCACATCACAAATGACTTATAGATTTTTTTCTAAAGTATCAAGATAATGTAATCATGTTTGCTTAGTTTTGAGTATATGAAGTGTGTTTTGTACTAAAATATCATTTTTAAATAAACACACACACACATCCAATCATACCACCCACACTTTGTGTCAAATTGATGTATGACTGATTCCTATATGTCATAAATAAATTATGGATCATTATCATAAATTATCAAGACAACCTGAGTGTGTTTGTATGGTTTTCAGTTAGTGACACATGTTTTCAACTATAATGTTACTTTTAAACTCAAAACAACCACTTTGAGTCATACCAGACACACCATATGTCAAATTGATGTATGATTAATTCCTATACATCACAAATGATTTATGGATAATTTATCTAAATTGTCACTAAAATCAGAGTGTGTTTGCTCTCTTTTCAGTCAGTGACACACGTTTTGAACAAAAATGTCACTTCTAAACCAAAAACACACACTTTGAGTTATACCAAGTGCACCATGTTTCAAATTGATGTGTGATTGATTCCTACAGATCATAAATTACTGATGGATCATTTTTCTAAAGTATCAAGTCAATCCAAGTGTGTTTTTTGAGTTTTCAGTATGTGAAGTGTGGTTTGAACAAAATGATCAATTTTAAATGGAGAACATGTACTTTGAGTTATATCTGACGCACAGTGTTTCAGATTAATATGTGGTCAATTCATCTATGTCAAAAATAACTTATAGATCATTATACTCAAATATCAAGACAATACAAGTGTTTTTGCTTAGTTTTTAGTGATTGGCGCATGTTTTGAAATAAAATATCATTTTTAAACTAAAAACGCGTACTTCGAGTCATATTAGGTACACCTTGCGTCGAATTAATATTTAGTCAATTCCCACATGTTACAAATGATGTATGAATTGTTTACCTAAAATATTTAGACAATTTGAGTGTGTTTTATTTATTTTCGATGTGCGACACACAATTTTAACTAAAATGTCATTTTTAAACTGAAAACAAGCACTTTGAGTCATATTGAGCATACAATGTGTCAAATTTATCCTAAACTCTTATAAATAAAATCCCCCTAGTGATTTAACAAAATGTATTATTATATATTATGGATATAGAAAACACATGCACTTCTTTGGTTTCATTATATCCCATAAAATTTAAAAAACCATTAAGCATCATTATTGTTGATAATATAGTCGTTGAATAGTGATCGTATGATTAGTATAAATATAAGGTTTTAACAAATTCAATTGACATAGACAAATGAAGTGATGACCTCAACCAGTAGGACTATACCCTGTGAAACCCATTCATCAGAGCTTCCAAAGAAGATAACATAAATGAGATTTTCCTTTGACCAAGCCTAATACGAGATCCAACAACTTATGTACGAGTGAAACCGTTTACGGGAGAAGTTAAAGCTCATCGAGATCACAACCCAAAACATGTACGTCAAACCACCCCATTAATGTCTCACCGTCGCACACCTTACTTTTAGGGTGCTTGCCGGTGTATTAAAGAGATATGTATTAAGACCCTAATAATATGAATATGTATATTTTATAGAATAATTAATATATTTTCATTTTATTATTGTTACATTATAAATTATTTTTGATTTTTATATAATAAAACACAAATTATATTTTTGGGTAATATTCAAATTCAATTAAGGCATTTATGAATTAATGGATTTTTTAAATAGATAATATTTTATTAAATTATTATTATTAAATAATTTTGAATAAATATAAATGATCAAATATTTTTTATAAATATAAATGTAAATTTTATAAGGGTTCAAAAACTATTATTGTCAAAAAACCCAACATTTCTCAATAAATGTCGATTATTATTTTAAAAGTGGAAATTAAATATTTAGAAATTTATTTGGGAAAATAAATATTATTTTTAGAATAAAAATGTCGAAATTATCCAATAGATAAATTTTCATAATTTTCTAAGATAGTCGAATTTTTGGATAAAAATTAAATACGATATAAATATTCGGTGTGTATTATGACATCATGATGACCTAAAAATGATGTAATAAATACTATAAAGGGTATTCAAAACCAAATCTATATTTTCCATTTAAAATAATGCAATATTAATTTTATTTGATTAATTTTATAAATCCTTTATGAGTTCTCCAAAACCTATAATTATTTTAAGGTTTTAAAATCATTTCATTATAAACATGACTCACTTTCACATCAACAAGAGTATTATTTTAATAATTTTGGCCATTTTCCTAATAAAATAATGAAAAAAATCTCTCTTTGGTAGAAACCATGGTAAAAAACCATGGGAAGGTTTTTGGTTTTGCTTATTTTACTATATAGAGTCCAAAATCTAAGTTTGAGAAATGATAAAGAATTTCCCATTCATTATAAACCTACCAAGCTCCCATTTCCCTTCACTCAAAAACCTTGGAGAACATCCTTACCCTACCCTCCCCTCTCTAGAGTCCTCCCAAGGTGCCCCCAAACTCTCAAGAAGCTCTGCCCAAGTATTTAGAATCACCCTCTCAAGGTAAGAGATATCATCTTTCTCCTCTTTATTCAAGTTTCTACATTATCTTATGTCTTTTATCTCCAATTCCTAATGATGATATATGTTCTTCCATATCCTCCTTACTTTCCATTTTATTTCTAAATGATGATAGACCCCTTTCACTCTCATTAAGATGTTGGATTTTGTGCCTCAGAACCAACTTCTGTTTACTTTATGATAACTTGTAATCATTGTTTTTGAATATTAACAAATTTCTTATCACATCATGATCGTTGTTATGCGTAACATAGTATGTGATAATGTTCCAAGAGTAGTTGTCACACTAAAAGGTTATAAAAGTTCCCCACTATGATGAGAACCCAGAAGTGCTACGATGCTATTCTTAAATATCTGTTCTATAGCTGGATGATATTTTTTGATGGACACAAATGATACAGGATATCAAAGGTGGAGACTCATAGGACTTTGAGGCACCTTCTCGTGGTGTATGCCCTTGGTATTATCCAGTAGGATATTATGATAATGAGACCCGCCAATAAAAAATCTACATTTATATGTGTCATTGGATGTTTATATCTGCAGACGTGTGTATTGGTCCTTAGACTTTAAGATTATTATTAATGAGTATTATGAGTCGCGTACTTTGATGTATTAACGAAAACTATGATGGCAGATGTTCGCGGTGAGGTAGGATACGTTGGGTACATCATGAGTAATATTTCATTAATGAATAATACGAGTAAGGATTTTTCCATTTCGTTATTTAATGAAAGTTGATATCTTAATCCCTTTGATGTAAATGATATAGCCTAAATAAATCCATGACCATAGTGTATAATAAGCAAGTTCAATTTCCATAAAGTCAAAAAAAGAGATATCAAGGATATAGGTTGATGACACCAGTATGAAACCTGATTGATGTCATACCCCAGCTCCCGAATACCCGAAGTCGGTGCCATATAGAGGATCAAATTCGGTTCAGGCTCTGAGAAACCAGCTACTTCTGAAATGGTTCATCTGCTAAAAGTTGTTACCTGAAAACTTTATTTCAAAAACATAGGGTGAGCATACGAATGACCAATAAGGGGTTTTAAAATAAACCAATATAACTTTTGAAAACATTTTTTAAAACTTTCCATAAAACATTTTTCTTAAATAAAAGCTATAACACATGTAACAAGTCTTAATAAAAGTGCTTAACTAAAAACATGCTAACAGAATTACAAGGATACATGATTCGAAAATAGGCATGCTTGATAGGAGTAATGAATAAAAGAAATTTGAAAACATGTATGCCATAATAATATGTAAGCACAAATTAAACAGCTAAAAGTAATGAATAATCAGAGTTGCGCATAAAGGTAATAAATTCAATTTCATACATAGAATACTAAATCACTGAGTACTAAACATATGACATGAAATAAGATTTTACTTTTTTGATACTCATAAGTAATGAATCTTAACCATGGATATTCTACTAGTCAAATATCCATTTGGTTAATTAATTATCATACACATAAAGAGGGAATGTATAATGCTGGACTTTAAAAACTGTGTCAAGGCCTCGTGCCAAGACCTAGGGGCTAACTGTAACTAGACCCCAACCCGGAGAGCCTCTGTAAGAGGAATCCATACCGGAGAGCCTCTATAACCGGACTCCAACCTGGAGGGTCTACTGTAACCAGACCCCAACCCGGAGGGATTACTTTTACCAGTCCCCAACCCGGAACATACTAGTCCAATACATTCCTCTTATGTTTAATAAGGCCAAGTATCCAAAGTGTCCCATGCCACTTTGAATACCTAATTCCAGGTCTTTTATTTGGGGTGTCCCATACCACTCCAAATAAATAAATTCTCAATTCATTATCATAAGTGATGAATAATAAAATAGTTTGATTTAACACATAAATTAATATCATTACAACTACTTTCATAAAATTTCAATGCATTACATTGCATGTTTATAACATCAGATAGGTATTATTCATGTTCAAATCATGCGCTGATAAATGGAAATGACATTGGGATAAATCATAATATGTTAGTTATTATTTAAATAATAATTTTCCCAACGTCATGCATAAAAGTAAACATTCTTTTCACATGTGATATTAATTTAAAACACACAAGTAATGAATGGATGAGGTTAACACATAAAATGATAGTTCCTTAATTTTCAAAATCCTTGATTCGTGGAAATGAACATTTATAGTTAAAAATGACTAATTTTAAATTAAGATAGATGTCATTTGTACACAAGGAATGTACGGATAACAGTCACGTCTTATTAAGTGGCCATGCCTTATGTTGCATAGAATATAAGGCCAATTGGTTTGTAGCTCATCATTTGTTTTATGTAATGCATATGTTTAATTAAACATATCAAAAACATACTTTAACCACTGAAGTTTATTTTAGGCCAGGTTAATTCGGACTATGATTAAAACTTATAGGTGCATACATATATCCATATATATATATATAATATGTACATGTCGCACCCAAGTATTTATTTAAAGATTTTAAATCATCTTTAATATCATAAAATAGAAATAGATTGAAATATGTGTGTATGTCCGAATATACCCTAAGTGTATAACAGAAAATAATTATAAATTAAAATAACCCTTAACTTATGTACACATAAAATAACAAGTTATATATGTATATATATATATGTATATACACACATATAACTACCGTAATTTGATCAAATTACACCCTCAGAAACCATAAGATTTAGAGATAAATACTTAAAATTTAAAACCATTATCATTTTAAAAAAATTACAGGTTATATAGATAGATATGGTTTCTTATATATATATATATATAGACATGTATAACATTTTATAACAACACGGTTTAAGAAAAACAATTAAAACCCTTTCAACACATATATTTTAAAATCATAACCCTGTTCGGAAAATAATATGTTATAATGAAATATATAACTTCATATAAACATTTATATATAAGTATATATGTGTATACCTTTGTAAAAAAAATAGACAACAAAAATGGTCAAATCAATTTAACCCTTACATTATTTGCTAATCGCCTTTTGGTAAGACTCAGATTCACTAAGGAGGTGCAGTGCTCAGTTTTGGAATGCAAGAACCCCCGATTGCATGTGCAGGAACACAATCAATTTTAAAGACTCCACTTCATTGTCTATATAGTATTTATAAATATATATATATATAGCTTGTTGAAAGGAGTATAGTAAATAAATTTATATATATATATATATATATATTTAAAACAGGTTTGGATAAGATTCTATTTAGAGAAAAAGTAAAAAAAAACAACGTATAAATTACCCCCGGATCAAAACAACAAGATAACAATCTCAAAAGCAGATTCATCCGTTGTTCATAGTCCAAAGAAAGACAAACGCCCGAGTTAAAACAAATACGATATCCCAAAACAGTAGAATCGCACGCCTACCTAGTAGATTGGGGAATAATCAAAACACCCGAATCTAGACATGGAGACCAAGAGAAAAACCCTACCCCACGTAGACCGAAGACCGTAATACCACAATGTTCGAAGACTACAGATCCAGATCTGGATCTAGACTACTTTTGCGACTGTGACAGACCTCCGAGATCGACACCGTCCAAAATGCGGCCTTCTGGGAACCTCGTCTTCTTCGGACGAAGCCCAAAGGCATCACGTAGACCTTGCACGGCCTCCCGCACTCGCTGCGACTCTTCCTTGGCGTCATCTTCCTCTCCTGAAAGAAACCCGCAGGGCTGCTCGAGGAACCCGACACCATGACGTCGCTCGACACCACCTCGCTGAAACCCTAAATGAGGCCTCGACCACACCTCACCGAGGTTCCGGACTTGCGACTTGTATCTGGAGCGTGGACCCCCCCTCTCACGGATCTTCCAACATGTACCGCGACACCCAAATCACATTACGGGATTTCCCTTTTTTTTTCTTTTGTCTAATTTTCTCCCCTATTATTATTATTACTTTATCTTTATTTATTTAATCAAATATCATATTATAAAAAAAATTCAAAAGTCTAATAAAGTTATTTATCCATTAAGCTTATTTTATCAATACTTAAAAAAGTTATTATTATTAAATCCTTTTACAAAACATATATTTATATATATGTTATATTATATAATCATAATGTTATAAATTACACTTTTTCCTTTTTTATTCAATTACATTTTTTCCCATTATACTTTAAAATTTCTCTCACTTGTTACGAGTCAAGTCACGCCACCCTTAAAAATCATCATCATTTTATATTTAAAAACGTTTTATTCTCTTTTTTCATTTTCCATAACATTTGTTTTTTTTAAACCTACATTTTTTATTTGTTCCAATACATTTATCTCTCCAATAAATTCACCCTTGTTGTTAGTAAACACGTTATTTTTCGATTCAATCATTTCACTCTTTAACATTTTATTTTTTTATAAAACAGATATAATCATTAAAAAAATGTTTTGAATAACATATATAGATATAAACAATATATATATTAGAAACACATAGCAAAGGGGTGTTTTTTTAATAATAAATTTATTAAATAAATTTATAATTTATAAAAACATAATATATTTTCAAATATTTATAAAACATAATATCTTAAAATTAATAAAATTACTTTTTATATAAAAAATGTTTATATTAATAATACATTCAAAACAATAAATATTAAAGTATATATTTTTTTTAAAATTATATATATATATATTAACTTATTAAAGAAAACATTTATTTAAAGAAAATAATATTTCAATTTCTTGAGTTCATGTTACATTTCAAAGCATAAAAAAATAAATTCAATTGGAAACTACATTTTAAAGATAATACCTTTAACTGCTAAACAAAATTAGAAATAAAAACTATAGTTTTAACATTTAAATGTATAAATCATGACTTACAATATAATTCTAGAACACACTTGAAATACATAAGTTTTGAAACCTTATAAAATATAATGGTTTTGTAAGAACTAGGTTTCATTATTTAAATACTATAACATTATAGATGGAACATAAAATACTTTAAAAACTTGAAAAGATTAAGTTATATAATCTTTATAAAACTAGGTGTTATTATTTTGAAAATACAAAGTAAAGTAAAAAATTATAAAATATAACATTGTCCATTTAAATTCGAGTTCATAAAACTCAGGGTGTTACATTATTCCCCCTACAAACAATTACGTCGTTGAAATTCTAAAATTCTCATACACAACCACAACAACGCCAGACACAAGTCATTCACGAGGTCCCTTTACCGGAAACACCACTGATGGTAGGGTGCTGACGACCACAGGTGGATTCCTAAAGAATTATTCAGTTGCTCGATCTCTTTGGCCCAGACACACTGTGAACAGCTGGGGTCATACCTGTGCCTAAAGCACTCGACCTTCCATAAAGAGGCACGAGAAGTGTGGAGGTCAGAAAGTTAAGAGTGGACTAAATCCATATAATTCCCACACACCACATCGTTCTTGAAAATATTGATTTCTTAGAGGTCCCCATACATACTAAAACTCAGGACCTGGAATAGGTAGGCCGCTCGATGGTCACCATCCAAAGCAGCTTCTAGAAATTTACCCACAACTTGGTAGTTATCAACCAAAGTGAAACATAGAAAAAGGGATTCATGAAACTTTCCACTTTTCCTATATGATGAAAATTGTGAAAATGTGATATGGTAATAGACCAGATTACTTACTTGGTAAAGATGAAGGATATTTGGGCGATTCAACACCCAATGTAGTTGTTTACAGGACAACCTAAGATTTTCAAAAGTCTCATAGTCCTCTGAACATGACTTTACCACTATGGTTTCTACTATCTCTATTGGGATAGACAGAAGGCGTGATGCATCAGCCATCTAAAAATTGAAGGAAACTACCATTTAGTAACACATAACCAAGTTTTTAGTATTGTTCTAATTTTATCGGATGTCTATGAAGAGACATAAGACTGGTATTTTTTTTGTTTTCAAGAAACATCATACTTAGTAATGCTTAAATAAATTTTTCTTTGTTCAGTTCTAGTTTTCCAGAGTTATCTAAACCAAATCCTCTAATACCAACTGTCACGCCCGAGCTCCCGAATACCCGGAGCTGGTGCCATACATAGGATCGAATTCGGTTCAGGCTCTGAGAAACTAGCTACTTCTGAAATGTTTCAACTGCTAAAAGCTGTTACCTGAAAAATTTATTTAAAAATAATAGGGTGAGCATATGAATGACCAGTAAGGGGTTTTAAAATAAACCAATTTGAAAACATTTTTTAAAACTTTACATAAAACATTTTTCTTAAAGAAAAGCTATAACACATGTACCAAGTCTTAATAAAAGTGCTTAACTAAAAACATGCTAATGAAATTACAAGGATATATGATTCAAAAATAGGAATGCTTGATAGGAGTAATGAATAAAAGAAATTTCAAAACATGTATGACATAAGAATATGTAAGCACAAATTAAACAACTAAAAGTAATGAATAATTGAGTTGCGTATAAAGGTAATAAATTCAATTTCATACATAGAATACTAAATTGCTGAGTACTATACATATGAAATGCCATAAGATTTTACTTTTCTGATACTCATAAGTAATGGATCTTAACCATGGATATTCTACTAGTCGAATATACATTTGGTTAATTAATTATCATACACATAAAGAGGGAATGTATAATGTCGGACTTTAATTTCCATGTCAAGGCCTCGTGCCAAGACCTAGGGGCTAACTATAACCAGACCCTAACTCGGAGAGCCTCTGTAACTGGACTCTATCCTGGAGAGCCTCTGTAATCGGACTCCAACCCGGAGGGTCTGCTGTAACCGGACCCCAACCCAGAGGGCTTACTTTTACCAGACCCAACCCAGAACATACTAGCGCAATACATTCCTCTTATGTTTAATAAGTCCATGTATCCAAAGTGTCCCATAACACTTTGAATACCTAATTCCATGTCTTTTATTTGGGGTGTCCCATACCACTCCAAATAAATAAATTCTCAATTCATTATCATAAGTGATGAGTAATAAAATAGTTTGATTTAACACATAAATTAATATCATTACAAATGCTTTAATAAACTTTCAATGCATTAGATTGCGTGTTTATAACATTGGATAGGTATTATTCATGTTCAAATCATGCGCTGATAAATGGAAATGACATTGTGCTAAATCATAATATGTCAGTTATTATTTAAATAATAATTTTTCCAACATCATGCATAAAAGTAAACATTCTTTGTGCATGTGATATTGATTTAAAACACACAAGTAATTAATGGACGCAGTTACCACATAAAATGATAGTTCCTTAATTTTCAAAATCCTTGATTCGTGGAAATGAACATTTATAGTTAAAAATGACTAATTTTAAATTAAGATAAGTGTCATTTGTACACAAGGCATGTGCTGATAACAGTCACGTCTTATTAAGTGGCCATGACTTATGTTGCATAGAATATAAGGCCAATTGATTTGCAACACATAATTTGTTTTATGTAATGCATATGTTTAATTAAACATATCAAAAACACACTTTAACCATCGAATTTTATTTTAGGCCTGGTTAATTCAGACTATGATTAAAACTTATAGGTGCAAACATATATCCATATATATATATATATAAAATATGTACATGTCACACCCAAGTATTTTTTTAAATATTGTAAATCATCTTTAATATCATAAAATAAAAATAGATTGAAATATGTGTGTATGTCCGAATATACCCTAAGTGTATAACAGAAAATAATTATAAATTAAAATAACCCTTAACTTATGTACACATAAAATAATAATTTATATATGTATATATATATATATCTATGTATATACAGACATATAACTACCATAATTTGATCAAATTACACCCTCAGAAACCATAAGATTTAGAGACAAATACTTAAAATTTAAAACCATTATCATTTAAAAAAAATTCCAGGTTATATAGATAGATATGGTTTCTTATATATATATATATATAGACACATATAACATTTTATAACAACATGGTTTAAGAAAAACGATTAAAACTCTTTCAAAACATAGATTTTAAAATCATATCCCAGTTCAGAAAATAATATGTTATAATGAAATATATAGCTTTATATAAACATTTATACATAAGTCTATATGTATATACCTTTGTAAAAAAATAGAAAAAAAAATTGATCAAATTAATTAAACCCTTAATTTATTCACTAATCGCCTTGTGGTAAGACTTGGATTCACCAAGGAGGTGCAATGCTCATTTTTGGAATGCAAGAACCCCCAATTGCGTGTGGAGGAACACAATCAATTTTAAAGACTCCCCTTCATTGTCTATATAGTATTTATTTATATATATATAGCTTGTTGAAAGGAGTATAGTAAACAAATATATATATATATATATATATATTTTAAAACAGGTTTGGCTAAGATTCGGTTTAGATCAAAAGTAAAACAAAATAGCGTATAAATTACACCCGGATCAAAACAACAAGATAACAATCTCAAAAGAAGATTCATCCGTTGTTCATAGTCCAAATAAAGACAAACGCCTGAGTTAAAACAAATTAGATATCCCAAAATAGTAGAATCACACGTCTACCTAGTAGATTGAGGAATAATCAAAACACCCGAATCTAGACATGGAGACCAAGAGAAAAACCCTACCCAGCGTAGACCGAAGACCGTAGTACCACAGTGCTCAGAGACTACAGATCCAGATCTGGATGTAGACTACTGCTGCGACCGTGACAGACCTCCGAGGTTGACACCGGCTGAAACGCAGAATTCCGGGAACCTTGTATTCTTCAGACGAAGCCTAAAGGCTTCATGCGGACCTCGCACGGCCTCCCGCACTCGCTGCGACTCTTCCTTGGCGTCATCCTCCTCTCCTGAAAGAAATCTGCAGGGCCGCTCGAGGAACCCGACACTGTGACGTCGCTCGACCCCACCTCGCTAAAACCCTAAATGAGTCCTCGAACACACCTCACCGAGGTCCCGGACTTGCGAATTGCAGCCAGAGCGAGGACCCCCCTTCTCTCACGGATCTTCCCACATGTATCGCGACACCCAAATCACATTACGGGATTTCCCTTTTTTTTCTTTTGTCTAATTTTCTCCCCTATTATTATTATTACTTTATCTTTATTTATTTAATCAAATATCATATTATAAAAAAAATTCAAAAGTCTAAAAAAGTTATTTATCCATTAAGCTTATTTTATCAATACTTAAAAAAGTTATTATTATTAAATCCTTTTACAAAACATATATTTATATATATTTTATATTATATAATCATAATGTTATAAATTAAACTTTTTCCTTTTTTATTCAATCCCTTTTTGTCCCATTATAATTTAACATTTCTCTCACTTGTTACGAGTCAAGTCACGCCACCCTTAAAAATCATCATCATTTTATATTTAAAAACGTTTTAATCTCTTTTTTTATTTTCCACAACATTTGTTTTTTTTAAACCTACATTTTTTATTTTTTTCAACACATTTATCTCTCCAATCAATTCACCCTTTTTGTTAGTCAACACATTATTTTTCGATTCAATCATTTCACTATTTAACATTTTATTTTTTTATAAAACAAATATAATCATTAAAAAAATGTTTTTAATAACATATATAGATATAAAGGATATATATATATATATATATATATTAGAAACACATATCAAAGGGGTGTTTTTAAAAAAAATAAATTTATTAAATACATTTATAATTTATAAAAACATAATATATTTTCAAATATTTATAAAACATAATATCTTAAAATTAATAATAGTACTTTTTATATAAAAAATGTTTATATTAATAATACATTCAAAATAGTAAATAAAGAATATTTTTTTAAAATTATATATATATATATATATATTAACTTATTAAAGAAAACATTCATTTAAAGAAAATAATATTTCAATTTCATGAGTTCATGTTACATTTCAAATCATAAAAAAATAACTTCCATTGGAAACTACATTTTAAAGATAATACCTTTAACTTCTAAACAACATTAGAAATAAAAACTATAGTTTTAACATTTAAATGTATAAATCATAACTTACAATATAATTCTAGAACACACTTGAAATACATAAGTTTTGAAACCTTATAAAATATAATGGTTTTGTAAGCACTAGATTTCATTATTGAAATACTATAACATTATATATGAAACATAAAAAACTTTAAAAACATGAAAATATTAAGTTATATAATATTTATAAAACTAGGTGTTATTATTTTTAAAATACGAAGTAAAGTATAAAATTATAAAATATAACATTATCCATTCAAATTAAAATTCATAAAACTCAAGGTGTTACATTATTCCCCCCTACAAAGAATTACATCCTCGCAATTCTAATATGCCCGTACACAACCACAACAACGCCAAACACACGTCACTTACGAGGTCCCTTTATCGGGAATACCACTGATGGTAGGGTGCTGACGACCTCAGGTGGATTCCTAAGGTAGTATTCCGATGCTCGATCTCTTTGGCCCAAACACACTGTGAACAGTTGGGGTCGTACCTGTGCCTAAAGCACTCGGCCTTCCATAAAGAGGCACGAGAAGTGTGGAGGTCAGAAAGTTCAGAGTGGAATAAATCCCTATAATTACCACGCACCACATTGTTCTTGAAAATATTGATGTCGTAGAGTTCCCCGTACATACTAAAACTCAGGACTTGGAATAGGTAGGCTGCTCGATGGTCACTATCCAAATCTGCTTCTAGAAATTTACCTATAGCTCGGTAGTTATCAGCCAAAGTGAAACATTGAAAAAGGGATTCATGAAACTTTCCACTTTTCCTATATGATTCAAATTGTGCAAATGCGATACAGTAATAGACCAGATTACTTCTTTGGTAAAGATGGAGGATTTTTGGGCGGTTCGACACCCGATGTAGTTGTTTACAGGACAACCTAAGGTTTTCAAATGTCTCATAGTCCCTTGAACATGACTTTACCACTATAGTTTCTACTGTCTCTATTGGGAGAGACAGAAGGCGTGATGCATCAGCCATCTAAAAATTTAAGGAAACTACCATTTAGTAACACATAACAAAGTTTTTAGTATTGTTCTAATTTTATCGAATGTCTCTGAAGAGACATAAGACTGGTATTTTTTTTTGTTTTCCAAGAAACATCATACTTAGTAATGCTTAAATAAATTTTTATTTGTTCAGTTCTAGTTTTCCAGAGTTATCTAAACCAAATACTCTAATACCAACTGTCACGCCCCATATCCCGAATACCCGGAGCCGGTTCCATACAGAGGATCGAATTCGGTTCAGGCTTTGAGAAACCAGCTACTTCTGAAATGTTTCATTTCCTAAAAGCTGTTACCTGAAAATTTTATTTCAAAAACATAGGGTGAGCATAAGAATGACCAGTAAGGGGTTTTAAAATAAACCAATATAACTTTTGAAAATATTTTTTAAAACTTTCCATAAAACATTTTTATTAAAGAAAATCTATAACACATGTAACAAGTCTTAATAAAAGTGCTTAACTAAAAACATGCTTACATAATTACAAGGATACATGATTCGAAAATAGGAATGCTTGATATGAGTAATGAATAAAAGAAATTTCAAAACATGTATGACATAATAATACACAAGCGCAAATTAAATAGCTAAAATTAACGAATAATCAGAGTTGCGCATAAAGGTAATAAATTCAATTTCATATATAGAATATTAAATCACTGTGTACTATACATATGACATGCCATAAGATTTTACTTTTTTGATACTCATAAGTAATGTCTCTTAACCATGGACATTCTATTAGTTGAATATCCATTTGGTTAATTAATTATCATACACATAAAGAGGGAATGTATAATTCCATAATTTAATTTCTATGTCAAGGCCTCGTGCCAAGATGTAGGGGATAACTGTAACCGGACCCTAACCCAGAGAGCCTCTGTAAGAGGACTCTATCCCGGAGAGCCTCTGTAATCGAACTCCAACCCGGAGGGTCTGCTGTAACCTGACCCCAACCCGGAGGGCTTACTTTTACCAGTCCCCAACCTGGAACATACTAGTCCAATACATTCCTATTATGTTTAATAAGTCCATGTATCCAAAGTGTCCCATAACACTTTGAATACCTAATTCCATGTCTTTTATTTGGGGTGTCCCATACCACACCAAATAAATAAATTCTCAATTCATTATCATAAGTGATGAGTAATAAAATAGTTTGATTTAACATGTAAATTAATATCATTACAAATTCTTTCATAAACTTTCAATGCATTACATTGCGTGTTTATAACACCAGATAGGTATTATTCATGTTCAAATCATGCGTTGATAAATGGAAATGACATTGCGCTAAATCATAATATATCAGTTATTATTGAAATAATAATTTTCCCAACGTCATTCATAAAAGTAAACATTCTTTGCGCATGTGATATTAATTTAAAACATACAAGTAATGAATGGATGAGGTTACCACATAAAATGATAGTTCCTTAATTTTCAAAATCCTTGATTCGTGGAAATGAACATTTATAGTTAAAAAAGACTAATTTTAAATTAAGATAGGTGTAATTTGTACACAAGGCATGTGCTGATAATGGTCACATCTTATTAAGTGGCCATTATTTATGTTGCATAGCATATAAGGCCAATTAGTTTGCAGCACATCATTTGTTTTATGTAATGCATATGTTTAATTAAACATATCAAAAACATACTTTAACCATCGAAGTTTATTTTAGGCCAGGTTAATTCAGACTATGATTAAAACTTATAGGTGCATAGATATATCCACATATATATATATATAATATGTACATGTCACACCCAAGTCTTTATTTAAAGACTGCAAATCATCTTTAATATCATAAAATAGAAATAGATTGAAATTTGTGTGTATGTTCGAATATACCCTAAGTGTATAACAGAAAATAATTATAAATTAAAATAACCCTTAACTTATGTACACATAAAATAATAAGTTATATATGTATATATATATATCTATGTATATACACACATATAACTACCGTAGTTTGATAAAATTACACCCTCCGAAACCATAATATTTAGAGACAAATACTTAAAATTTATAACCATTATCATTTAAAAAAAATTCCAGGTTATATAGATATATATGGTTTCTTATATATATATATATATAGACACATATAACAGTTTATAACAACATGGTTTAAGAAAAATGATTAAAACTCTTTCAACACATAGATTTTAAAATCATAACCCAGTTCGAAAAATAATATGTTATAATGAAATATATAGCTTCATATAAACATTTATACATAAGTATATATGTATATACCTTTGTAAAAAATATAGACAACAAAATTGATCAAATTAATTAAACCCTTACTTTATTCGCTAATCACCTTGTGATAAGACTTGAATTCACCAAGGAGGTGCAATTCTCAGTTTTGGAATGCAAGAACCCCCGATTGCATGTGTAGAAACACAATCAATTTTAAATACTCCCCTTCATTGTATATATAGTATTTATATATATATAGCTTGTTGAAAGGAGTATAGAAAAAATATATATATATATATATTTTAAAACATGTTGCTAAGATTCGGTTTAGATCAAAAGTAAAACAAAACAGCGTATAAATTACACCCAGATCAAAACAAAAAGATAACAATCTCAAAAGCAGATTCATCCGTTGTTCATAGTCCAAAGAAAGACAAATATCTGAGTTAAAACAAATCGGATATGCCAAAACAGTAGAATCGCACGCCTACCTAGTAGATTGAGGAATAATCATAACACCCGAATCTAGACATGGAAACCAATAGAAAAACCCTACCCTTTGTAGACTTAAGACCGTAGTACCACAGTGCTCGGAGACTACAGGTCCAGATCTGGATCTAGACTACTACTGCGACTGTGACAGACCTCCGAGCTCGACACCAGCCAAAACAAAGCCTTCCGGGAACCTCGTCTTCTTCGGACGAAGCCCAAAGGCATCATGCAGACCTCGCACGACCTCCCGCACTCGCTGCGACTCTTCCTTGGCATCATCCTCCTCTCCCAAAAGAAATCCACAGGGCTGCTCGAGGAACCCGACACCATGACGTCACTCAACCCCACCTCACTAAAACCCTAAATGAGTCCTCGACCACACCTCACCGAGGTCCTGGACTTGCGACTTGCAACCGAAGCGTGGATCCCCCTTCTCTCACGGATCTTCCCACATGTATCGCGACACCCAAATCCCATTACGGGATTTCCCTTTTTTTTCTTTTGACCGATTTTCTCCCCTATTATTATTATTACTTTATCTTTATTTATTTAATCAAATATCATATTATAAAAAAAAGTCAAAAGTCTAATAAAGTTATTTATCCATTAAGCTTATTTTATCAATACTTAAAAAATTTATTATTATTAAATACTTTTACAAAACACATATTTATATATTTTTTATATTATATAATCATAATGTTATAAAGTAAACTTTTTCCTTTTTTATTCAATCATGTTTTGTCCCATTATAATTTAAAATTTCTCTCACTTTTTACGAGTCAAGTCACGCCACCCTTAAAAATCATCATCATTTTATATTTAAAAACATTTTATTCTCTTTTTTCATTTTCCACAACATTTGTTTTTTTAAACCTAAATTTTTTATTTGTTCCAACAAATTTATCTCTCTAATCAATTCACCCTTGTTGTTAGTCAACACGCTATTTTTCGATTCAATCGTTTCTCTCTTTAACATTTTATTTTTTTATAAAGCAAATATAATCATTAAAAAATGTTTTGAATAACATATATAGATATAAAAGATATATATATATATATTAGAAACACATATCAAAGGGGTTTTTTTTAATAATAAATTTATTAAATACATTTATAATTTATAAAAACATAATATATTTTCAAATATTTATAAAACATAATATCTTAAAATTAATAATAGTACTTTTTATATAATTTTTTTTATATTAATAATAAATTCAAAATAATAAATATTAAAGAATATTTTTTTTAAAATTATATATATATATATATTAACTTATTAAAGAAAACATTTATTTAAAGAAAATAATATTTCAATTTCATGAGTTCATGTTACATTTCATAGCATAAAAAAATAACTTCAATTAGAAACTACATTTTAAAGATAATACCTTTAACTGCTAAACAACATTATAAATAAAAACTATAGTTTTTGTTGGGCGCCTTCCTAGTTGGCGCACCGGGTAACGCCTCCTCAAATGGTGCCCACGTGGTTTCTGTTTTAATGGGGTCTTTTTAATGCGGGCCAAAACCATGTGAATTAATTCACGCGGTGACACTCTTTTGATGTGGCGACATTATTTTGATGCTGATTCTTTTCCTATATAAAGAGGCAAAGTCAAGGCATTTCAACATCACCGGCAGCAAAAACACTGAGAGAAAATCCCATTTGGTGATCGCCTTTCTTCGACGATCATCTTTCTTACTCTCCGCCTTTTGATCCACACTTTTATTCTTGAGTATTACTTTTGAGATCCCTTCCATTTTTGGGAGTCTCTACCGTGTACTTCTTGATTTTAGTGGATCCATCTTTATGGACTAGGTTCCGTGGTTTTTCCCTTTCAGGTTTTCCACGTAAAAATTTCCGGCGTCAAATTTATTTTCTGCACATTTAATTTTGTCGCTGCGCATCCGCTTCTATTTGGGGGGAAAGATTCAATTTCCACTGCACGTTCGATTTTTCTATTTTTTTACCATTCGTCACTTTCCTATCTTTCCCAACATCTGGTATCAAAGTGTTTGGTTCTTTTTCCATATTTATTATGAAGGCCAACTACAGTCGGATGATTTTGTTAAATGGTACCAACTACCATATGTGGTGACTTAAAATGAAGGATCTGCTTTTTGTCAAGCGAATACATCTTCCAGTGTTTAGTACCCAGAAGCCAGAGAGGATGTCAGACAAAGAATGGGCATTTGAGTATGAGATGGTTTGCGGCTTCATTCTTCAATGGGTCAAAGACAACGTGATGAACCACATTGTCAACATCTCTCACGCCAGAAATTTGTGGGAGAAGCTTGAGATGACCTACGCTTCGAAGAGGGGAAACAATAAACTGTTTCTTCTCAAGCAAATGATGAACTTGAGGTACAAAGAAGGTACGTCTATTTCTGATTATTTAAGTGAATATCAAGTATATTTTGATCAGTTGTCTGGCATGGGTATCAATTTTGAAGATGAGGTTTTATCTCTTTTACTTCTTAACACTTTACCTAATTAATGGGAAAATTTACGTGTTACTATAACTGTTTCTTCTCATAATGGTTTTGTGACATTTAGTTTTTTCAAGTTTTCTATTTTAAATGAAGAGTTCAGGAGACACACTCAGGAGAAATCTTTTTCTGAGCTTTTGGTCACAGAGAACAGGGGGAGAAGCCAGGACCGGGGGCAGAACAGTCGAGATAAGAGCAGAGGCAGAAGAAAATCCAGACCGAAGCAGAGAGATTTTGAATGTCATCATTGTGGTAAGAAGGGGCATGTTAAAAAGTTTTTTATCAGCTGAAAAGAGAGAACATATTGAAGCAAAATCCACAGAAGAAAAATGGAGATGGAGATGATCATGTCACCGCTGCTACAGGGGGTGATCTTGTTATTTTTTATGACTCCATTAACATTGCTTCTGATGATTCTTGCTGGGTTGTTGACAGTTGTGCCTGATTTCAACTGACATCGAAGAAGGAGTTCTTTACATCTTACAACCCAGGTAATTTTGGGATTTTGAAGATGGGAAGTGATGGTCATGCTGACGTTGTAGGCATCGGGACTATTTGTTTAAAGACCAGTACAGGAATTAATCTGATTTTGAAGAATGTCCGACATGCACCTGAGGTTCGTTTGAATCTTATCTCTACCAGTGTTCTTGATGATGAAGGGTTTATCATAACTTTTGGTGATTGCCAATGGAATCTTTCCAAGGGCTCTTTGATTGTGGATCTAGGGAAGAAGCAATCAAGTTTGTACTGGACTAGATCTTCTATTTCTTGTGATACTGCTTGCGTTGTTGAGTGCAGTGTTTTGTCCAAGTTATGGCATAAGAGACTCAGTCACATCAGTGAGAAAGGACTTGGTTGTTTGGCCAAGATAAATCTTCTTCCAGATTTGAAGAGTGTCAAATTGGACACATGTGATCATTACATGGCTGGGAAACAGAGCAGAGTGAGTTTCAGAAGTCATACTCCACACAGGAAGTCACAGGTACTTGAGTTAGTACATTCTAACGTTTGTGGTCCTTTGAAATCGAAGACCTTTAGTGGCTGTCTTTATTTGACATCAGAAGACGCCGCCCAAGACACCTCAGTTGAATAGTGTAGCTGAGAGGATGAACAGGACTTTGCTGGAAAGAGTTCGTTGTTTGCTTTCAGAAGCAAAGTTTCCTGGACACTTTTGGGGTGAGACTTTACTTACTGCTGCTTATATTATCAATTTATCACCTGCATTTTCTTTGCAGACAGACACTCCTGAAAAATTTCGGTATGGCAAAGAGATCAGGTACGATCACTTGCATATTTTTAGTTGCAAGGCTTTTGTTCATGTGCCTAGAGATGAGAGATCCAAGCTGTATGTTAAGTCACGCCAGTGTATTTTTATTGGCTATGGAAACGATGAGTTTGGGTACATGTTATATGATCCTGTTTTGAAGAAACTTGTCAAAAGCCGTGATGCAGTGTTTAAGGAGGATCAGACTATTTCAGACATTGATAAGGGAGAAAAAGATGATTCTCAAACTTCTGATGGTTTTTTCAGTCTTGAGCCAGGTTCTGATTCACATTTACCTCATATTGTTGATTCTGATGATCATGTTGATGTATAGAATGATGCTCAAGGTGAACAGTTTGGAGTTGAAGTTTCCGATGTACCTTTTATTTCTGATGATCCGGTTCCAGGGGTTATTAATGAACCCGCAGTTCCACTCCAGAGGTCATCTCGGCATCGCACCGCTTCTACTCGATATTCACTAGATGATTATGTACTCCTCACTGAAGGGGTAGAACCAGAATCGTTTGATGAGGCAATGGAGAGTGAACAGAAGGACAAATGGGTTGCGGCAATGGATGACAAGATGACATCATTGCACGACAACCACACTTTTGAGCTGGTGAAGTTATCGACAGGGAAGATAGCTTTGCAAAATTAGTGGATTTATCTGATTAAGAATGAAGAATCCAGTTCTGTTCCACGATACAAGGCAAGGTTAGTTGTCAAAGGCTTCCTTCAGAAGAAAGGTATTGATTTTGATAAGATTTTATCACCTGTTGTCAAAATGTCTTCCATTCGGGTTGTTCTTGGTTTGGCTGCCAGTTTAGATCTGTAGATTGATCAGATGGATGTGAAGACAGCTTTCCTCCATGGATATTTAGAGGAGGATATTTATATGGAGAAACCAGAGGGTTTTGTTGAAACAGGTAAAGAAAATCATGTCTGTAAGTTGAAGAAAAGCTTGTATGGTTTGAAGCAAGCTATGAGGTAGTGGCATAAGAAGTTTGAATCTGTCATTTCTCATCAGGGTTTCAGGAAGACATCTTCTGATCATTGTGTTTTTTTCCAGATATTTACTGATGATTATTTTATTATACTGTTTCTTTATGTTGATGATATTCTCATTGTTGGCCATGATACTTCTAGAATTGACAGATTGAAGAAGGATCTTTGTTAGTCTTTTGTGATGAAAGACTTGGGGCCAGCACGATATATTCTTGGCATGACGATCTCCCGTGATAGGAAAGCCAAGAAGTTGTGGTTATCTCAGGAGAGATACATTAAGAAGGTTCTTCAGAGATTTTCTATGGATAGAGTGAAAGTGTTTAGTACTCCTCTTGCTTTACATTTTAAGCTCAGTACCAGTCAGTCACCTTCTACTAATGAAGAGAGAGAGGAGATACAGCACATACCTTATTCATCTGCTGTTGGCTGTTTGATGTATGCAATGGTATGTACTAGACCTGATATAGCTCATGCAGTTGGTGTGGTCAGTCATTTTCTATCAAATCTAGGTAGAGAGCATTGGAGAGCAATGAAGTACATTTTTTGTTATCTTCGTGGTACTTCTGATCTGAGATTGTGTTTTGGAAAAGGGGAACATATGCTTTGTGGCTTTACAGATTCAGATATGGCAGGAGATATCGATTCGAGGAAGTCTACTTCAGGCTATTTGATCACTTTTACAGGGGGAGTTATATCTTGGCAGTCTAGATTACAGAGATGTGTTGCTTTATCTACCACAGAGTCAGGGTTTATTGCAGCTACTAAGGCGTGCAAAGAATTGTTGTAGATGAAAATGTTTATTCGAGAGCTCAATTTAAATCAGGACAGGTATGTTTTATTTTGTGATAGTAAGAGTGCTATTTTTTTGGGAAATAATTCTACTTTTCATGGCAGGTCGAAACATATTGATGTTCGATATCATTGGATTCGCAACGTCCTTGATTTGAGACAGTTAGATCTTGAGAATATCCACACTGATGACAACGGGTCAAACATGTTGACAAAGAGTTTACTCAGAGGAAAATTTGAGACTTGCCGACAGATTGTAGGGTTGTCGGTGATCCCCACTTGAGTCGGAGGGGGAGATTGTTGGGCGCCTTCCTGGTTGGCACACCGGGTAACGCCTCCTCAAATGGTGCCCACATGGTTTCTGCTTTAATGGGGTGTTTTTAATGCGGGCCAAGACCGTGTGAATTAATTCACGCGGTGACACTCTTTTGATGCGACAACATTATTTTGACGCTGATTCTTTTCCTATATAAGGAGGCAGAGGCAAGGCATTTCAACATCACCGACAACAACAACACTGAGAGAAAATCCCATTTGGTGATCGCCTTTCTTCGATGATCATCTTTCTTTCTCTCCGCCTTTTTATCCACACATTTATTCTTGAGTATTACTTTTGAGATCCCTTCCATTTTTGGGAGTCTCTACCGTGTACTTCTTGATTTTAGTGGATCCCTCTTTCTGGACCAGGTCCCGTGGTTTTTCCCTTTCTGGTTTTGAACGTAAAAATTTCCGATGTCAAATTTATTTTTTTCACATTTAATTTTGTCACTACGCATCCACTTCTATTTGGGGGGAAAGATTCAATTTCCACTGCGCGTTTGCTTTTTCTATTGTTTGCGCGTTCTTCACTTTCCCATATTTCTCAACAGTTTTAACATTTAAATGTATAAAGAATGACTTAAAATATAATTCTAGAATACACTTAAAATACATAAGTTTTGAAACCTTATAAAATATAATGGTTTTGTAAGCAATATGTTTCATTATTGAAATACTATAAAATTATAGGTGGAACATAAAATACTTTAAAAACTTGAAAAGATTAAGTTATATAATCTTTATAAAACTAGGTGTTATTATTTTGAAAATACGAAGTAAAGTACAAAATTACAAAATATAACATTATCCATTTAAATTCGAGTTCATAAAACTCAGGGTGTTACATTATTTCCCCCTACAAAGAATTGCGTCCTCACAATTCTAAAATGATCATACACAACCACATCAACGCCAAACACACGTCACTCATGAGGTCCCTTTACCGGGAACACCACTGATGGTAGGGTGCTGACAACCTCAGGTGGATTCCTAAGGTAGTATTCAGCTGCTCGATCTCTTTGGCCCAGACACACTATGAACAACTGGGGTCATACCTGTGCCTAAAGCACTCAGCCTTCCATAAAGAGGCATGAGAAGTGTGGAGGTCAGAAAGTTCAGAGTGGACTAAATCCCTAAAATTACCATGCACCACGTCGTTCTTGAAAATATTGATGTTGTAGAGTTACCCGTACATACTACAACTCATGACCTAGAATAGGTAGGCCGCTTGATGGTCACCATCCAAAGAAGATTCTATAAATTTACCTACATCTCGGTAGTTATCAGCCAAAGTGAAACATAGAAAAAGGGATTCATGAAACTTTCCACTTTTCTTATATGATGCAAATTGTGCAAATGCGATACATTAATAGACCAGATTACTTCCTTGGTAAAGATGAAGGATGTTTGGGCAGTTCGACACCCGATGTAGTGTTTACAGGACAACCTAAGGTTTTCAAAAGTCTTATAGTTCCCTGAACATGAATTTACCACTACTGTTTCTACTATCTCTATTGGGAGAGACAGAAGGCGTGATGCATCATCCATCTAAAAATTTAAGGAAACTACCATTTAGTAACACATAACCAAGTTTTTAGTATTGTTCTAATTTTATCAGATGTCTCTGAAGATACATAAGACTGGTATTTTTTTTTGTTTTCCAAGAAACATCATACATAGTAATGCTTAAATAAAATTTTCTTTGTTCAGTTCTAATTTTCCAGAGTTATTTAAACCAAATACTCTAATACCAACTGTCACGCCCCAACTCTTGAATACCTGGAGCCGGTGCCATACAGAGGATCGAATTCGGTTCAGGCTCTGAGAAACCAGCTACTTCTGAAATGTTTCATCTGCTAAAAGCTGTTACCTGAAAAATTTATTTCAAAAACATAGGGTGAGCATACGAATTCCCAGTAAGGGGATTTAAAATAAACCAATATAACTTTTGAAAACATTTTTTAAAACTTTCCATAAAACATTTTTCTTAAAAAAAAGCTATAACACATGTAACAAGTCTTAATAAAAGTGCTTAACTAAAAACATGCTAACAAAATTAAAAGGATACATGATTCGAAAATAGGAATGCTTGATAGGAGTAATGAATAAAAGAAATTTCAAAACATGTATGACATAAGAATACGTAAGCACAAATTAAACAGCTAAAAGTAATAAATAATCAGATTTGGGCATAAAGGTAATAAATTCAATTTCATACATAGAATACTAAATCACTAATTACTATACATATGACATGCCATAAGATTTTACTTTTATGATACTCATAAGTAATGGCTCTTAACCATGGATATTCTACTAGTTGAATATCCATTTGGTTAATTAATTATTATACACATAAAGAGGGAATGTATAATGCCAGAATTTAATTTCAGTGTCAAGGCCTCGTGCTAAGACCTAAGTGCTAACTATAACCGGACCCTAACCCGGAGAGCCTCTGTAACTGGACTCTATCTCGGAGAGCCTCTATAATCGGACTCCATCCTGGAGGTTCTACTGTAACCGGACCCCAACTCGGAGGGCTTACTTTTACCGGTCCCCAACCAGAAACATACTAGTCCAATACATTCCTCTTATGCTTAATAAGGCCATGTATCCAAAGTGTCCCATACCACTTTGAATACCTAATTCCATGTCTTTTATTTGGGGTGTCCCATACCACTACAAATAAATAAATTCCCAATTCATTATCATAAGTGATGAATAATAAAATAGTTTGATTTAACACATAAATTAATATCATTACAACTGCTTTCATAAACTTTCAATACATTACATTGCGTGTTTATAACATCGGATAAGTATTATTCATGTTCAAATCATGCGATGATAAATGGAAATGAAATTGCGCTAAATCATAATACATTAGTTATTATTTAAATAATAATTTTCCCAATGTCATGCATAAAAGTAAACATTCTTTGCGCATGTGATATTAATTTAAAACACACATGTAATGAATGGATGAGGTTACCACATAAAATGATAGTTCCTTAATTTTCAAAATCCTTGATTCATGGAAATGAACATTTATAGTTAAAAATGACTAATTTTAAATTAAGATAGGTGTTATTTGTATACAAGGCATGTACTGATAACAGTCACATCTTATTAAGTGGCCATGCCTTATGTTTCATAGCATATAAGGCCAATTGGTTTGTAGTGCGTCATTTGTTTTATATAATGCATATGTTTAATTAAACATATCAAAAACATACTTTAACCATCGAAGTTTATTTTAGGACAAGTTAATTCGGACTATGATTAAAACTTATAGGTGTATACTTATATCCATATATATATATATATATATAATATGTACATGTCACACCCAAGTCTTTATTTAAAGATTGTAAATCATCTTTAATATCATAAAATAGAAATAGATTGAAATATGTGTGTATGTACGAATATACCCTAAGTGTATAACAGAAAATAATTATAAATTAAAATAACCCTTAACTTATGTACACATAAAATAATATGTTATATATATATATATATATATATATCTATGTATATACACACATATAACTTCTGTAATTTGATCAAATTACACCCTCATAAACCATAAGATTTAGAGATAAATAGTTAAAATTTAAAACCATTATCATTTTAAAAAAATTCCAGGTTATATAGATAGATATGGTTTCTTATATATATATATATATATAGACATGTATAAAATTTTATAACAACATGGTTTAAGAAAAATGATTAAAACTCTTTAAACACAAAGATTTTAAAATCATAACCCTGTTCGGAAAATAATATGTTATAATGAAATATATAGCTTCATATAAACATTTATACATAAGTATATATGTATATCCATTTGTAAAAAAAAGACAACAAAATTGATCAAATTAATTAAACCCTTAATTTATTCACTAATCGCCTTGTGGTAAGACTCGGATTCACCAAGGAGGTGTAAGGCTCAGTTTTGGAATGCAAGAACCCCCGATTGTGTGTACAGGAACACAATAAATTTTAAAGACTCCCCTTTGTTGTCTATATAGTATTTATATATATATATATAGCTTGTTGAAAAGAGTATCGTAAGAATATATATATATATATATATATATATATATATATATATATATATTAAAATAGGTTTGGCTAAGATTCGGTTTAGATCAAAAGTAAAACAAAACAGCGTATAAATTACACCCAGATCAAAACAACAAGATAACAATATCAAAAGTAGATTCATCCGATGTTCATAGTCCAAAGAAAGACAAACGCTCGAGTTAAAACAAATCAGATATCCCAAAATAGTATAATCGCACGCCTACCTAGTAGATTGAGGAATAATAGAAACACCCGAATCTAGACATGGAGACCAAGAGAAAAACCCTACCCAGTATAGACCGAAGACCGTAGTACCATAGTGCTCAGAGACTATAGATCCAGATCAGGATCTAGACTACTACTGTGACCGTGATAGACCTCCTAGCTTGACACCGGCTGAAACACGGCCTTTTAGGAACCTAGTCTTCTTCGGACGAAGCCCAAAGGCATCTTGCAGACCTCACACGACCTCCCGCACTCACTGCGAATCTTCCTCGACATCATCCTTCTATCCTGAAAGAAAGCTGCAGGGCTGCTCGAGGAACCCGACACCGCGACATTGCTCGACCCCACCTTGTTAAAACCCTAAATGAGTCCTCGATCACACCTCACTGAGGTCCCGGACTTGCGACTTGCAGCCGGAGCGTGGACCCCCCTTCTCCCACGGATCTTCCCACATGTATCGCGACATCCAAATCCCATTACACGATTTCCCTTTTTTTTTATTTTGTCTGATTTTCTCCCCTACTATTATTATTACTTTATCTTTATTTATTTAATCAAATATCATATTATAAAAAAGTCAAAAGTCTAATAAAGTTATTTATCCATTAATCTTATTTTATCAATACTTAAAAAAAGTTATTATTATTAAATCCTTTTACAAAACATATATTTATATATATTTTATATTATATAATCATAATGTTATAAATTAATCTTTTGACTTTTTTATTCAATCACATTTTTTCCCATTGTACTTTAACATTTCTCTCACTTGTTACGAGTCAAGTCATGCCACCCTTAAAAATCATCATCATTTTATATTTAAAAACATTTTATTCTCTTTTTTCATTTTCCACAACATTTGTTTTTTTAAACCTTTTTATATGTTCCATCACATTTCTCTCTCCAATCAATTCACCCTTGTTGTTAGTCAACGTGTTATTCTTAGATTCAATCATTTCACTCTTTAACATTTTATTTTTTTTATAAAACAAATATAATCATTAAAAAAAATGTTTTGAAGAACATATATAAATATAAACGATATATATATATATATATTAGAAACACATATCAAAGAGGCGCTTTTTTAATAATAAATTTATCAAATACATTTATAATTTATAAAAAGATAATATATTTTCAAATATTTATAAAACATAATATCTTAAAATTAATAAGAGTACTTTTTATTTAAGAAATGTTTATATTAATAATACATTCAAAACAGTAAATATTAAAGCATATTTTTTTAAAATTATATATATATATATTAACTTATTAAAGAAAACATTTATTTAAAGAAAATAATATTTCAATTTCATGAGTTCATGTTACATTTCAAAGCATAAAAAAATAACTTCAATTGGAAACTACATTTTAAAGATAATACCTTTAACTGCTAAACAACATTAGAAATAAAAACTATAGTTTTAACATTTAAATGTATAAAGCATGACTTACTGTAACACCCCGGGTAAATAAAGAATATGACATTTTTATATTTATTAATATTTTTTTGAATAAAATATTAATATTACTTTAAAGGGGATGTTATGTTCGATGGAGTACCCAATACACACAACGAGTTTCTTTGAAACCTTACATCACACACTCATAATATAATAGTATTATTTTAAATGGTAGTTAACGCCTAGCCGTTGTAATGGCGGGATTGAATATAACTAACTAAAAAATTATTATACATGTTTGTTAAATGTTTTTACATTTATCCAATAAAAGATAAAGGCTTAAAATAAGAAAAAAATTCAATTTTAGGCATAAATACTCTAATATTCACTAAAAGGTCGATTTATCACATTTTGATGGTGAAACCTCTTTAAATATAGTTTTGGTCACTCTTATATGTTAAATTGAACCAAATAAAATTCTTATTTAGAATCGGGACATCAAAATTTACTTTGTGTATCTTTTTGGTATTTTTCCAACAAAGTTAATTTTTTAATGAATAGTGAAAAAGGTTGCATTTTAAGTCAAAACCTCCTTTTAATCTAATTTATTTATATGGTTATATTATCTTTTTAATTGGTTTTAAAGTTTAATTATAATATATTTTTACCATTTAATTCAATGGTGGTCATTATAATTAATTTCACTTTGATATTGGACATAAACAAGTGTCAGTCTTTTGATAGATATTGTTTCTTAAAAACACGCTATTTGTTTTGACAACGGGAATTAATTATAAAATTAATTAATGCAACTTATATGTTTTGAATTTTAAAAAATAGACATCATTTTTGAATTCAGAATATCAAATATATCTTAGAGTGAATTTTTGGTATTTTTCTATAGAACTTCAATTTTTGATGAATAGTGAAACCACTAAGTTGTAGTTAAACAAACTGATTTTTCATTTTATTGAAAGTTTACTGCTTATGTGTATTGAATTTCAAAAATCCAATAGACATGGTTGTCATTAGTAATTAAAACGTGGTTCAATGGAATTAAAATATTTTTTTTGATGAATAGTAACTTTTGAGTTTTGTTAACCGCGATAAGAGGTAATTAGTGTAATTTAAGATAAAAATCATATTATAAAAATATAAAAATATCTTGACACATATACTAACCTTATTGGATAGGTCATGGCCAACCAAGACAATCCATGGGTCAATTTTTGGGACCCCATGGAGGCACTTGAGTGAGATAATGACATTAATACCTTTTATTTAAAGTAAAAATAAAAATATCACAAACATGCATTGTTTTACTAAAACAATTATTAAATGGGGTATATAATCTATATTTTTGACTATAAATATTCTTTATAAATCTAAAAATATTTCATACATCATGGTAATTTTTTTATAATTTTTAGACATCAAAAAAATTAAATTATTTATGACACAATGATGATGCAGTGTTTACATCATTAACAAATGATTTAAATAAATAAGATGAAAATGTTTAAAATAATATCCAACACTTGTCCAATTATTATTGGATGATTTTATTTCAATAATGGACCACCTTATCCTAGAATTTAATTATTTTTGGAGCTTTAGAAACCGAATTTCATTTTATAATAAAATAACAGTTTCAAGATTTCCAAAAGAGCCGCTCCTCTCCCTTATAAAAAGACCCCACTTCCTACCCATCTCTCACACGTCTCAAGCCCTTTGGATCATCCAAACTATACTAAAATAAGCTCAAAATATCCCTATATTCATCCTAGAATCCTCACCTTAGGCAGAAATATCTTCAAGAAACCCTTTTGGTTCAAACGAAGAAGAGTTACCCGATTTAAAGGTAATGTCTTCACTTGTGTTCTTTTTCTTTTTTTATGCTTCTCCAACTCCACTAAACTCTTTTTATTCATTTATTTTGTAATAACACCAGTATCTTAAATATACTAGTATGTTGTTATAAAGAGGATTCTAGCTACACATACACACAACTCCGTCTAATGGTTTAAGAACATACTGTTTCTGTGGATGGTGAATTACTGCCTCACGAAACGATGATTGTTCAATATTATTTTAACACCTTAAAAGGTGGCCATTAAGATGTAAATATATTTATATATGATATATAATATGTTTATGTTTTCCTTAAGCTTCTGTATTTTTCATTTATGGCATAACTTTACGGTTTCCATTATGGGTAAACACGATATATTCATTTTAGGAAGTGCGGACTACCGCCCCCTCAAAGTGATTTGATTCGTTAATGCCATATGTGGGACGTGTAAAGGATGGAGTTAATAATATTATATATTATATTATACTAGAATTATAATTTACCTTTATATCATTATGATTTCATTCCATTAAATATGAAATAGAAATGAAAGTAGCGTTCATGTGTATGTACGGCTTACCGTCTCCATGAACGGTGCATTTCATTTCTTACCTCTAAATGTTATTTAATATTATAAATGCATGTATATACTGGATATATATGATATATATTATATCTACATCATTAATATAATTCTGGATATAATGAATATCTTACCACATGAACAACTTGTAATTATAAGGAGTTTATTTTTGACTCAAGTACCAATGATTGACAAAACGACCATTATTAACTTAAATAATTACATAGTGTTCATAACATGGTAATAAGTGATATAAAAGGAATAATTAACTTGAAAAATTTTCTTAAGAAAGTAGAAATTAACTCAAGTTTATTATTCAGGAGATTAAAGAATGATCGAGTCAAGTCAGACACGAGGTAAGGGATCCTTCCTCTCTCTTTCTTTTTAAGTACCCTCTTTTATGTCATTCCTTTTAAGCTCATATTTATTATGTTGGGGGATGTTATTTTATATTCCACTTAATGTAATTTTTATTTTCATATTATGAGAGACCCTATTTGATCTCGTCGATCCATTTTTGGAAGTTTTAAGTGGCGTCGTTAGGCTGCCGAGTTTTCATAAGGGATTTTTCATCTCACTTTTATTCCCGTGAGATTTATGCTACATTTGAAACTATTTCCTTTGAGTGGTGTATGTAATTAAAATTATTATACTATTTGAGTAATATGATTTTGTTTATGAGTATTTACATCAATGTTTTATAGTCCTTCTTTCATGGGGTGTACGTTTCAAAAGTTACCCAAATCGGTAAGGAAACCTTTCACCCTCCTCTTTTTAAAAGACTTCTTTTTGTTAAGTCTTTTAATTTACATCTTATTATGTTGGGATATGTTCTTATATATCCTTATTTCTGTAAATGATATGTACAAGTTATGAGATACCCTTTTTATCTCTCATTGTCTCATTTTATGAATTTTAAAATGACGCTGTTTGGCTGTCGAATTTCTGTAAGGGATCCTTCCTCTCTTTTTTTGAAGTACTCTCTTTTATGACATTCCTTTTAAGATCCTATTTATTATTTTGGGGGATGTTATTTTATATTCCTATTACTGTAATTTTTATGTTCATATTATGAGAGACCCTATTTGATCTCGTCAATCCATTTTTGGAAGTTTTAAGTGGCGTCGTTAGGCTGCTGAATTTTCATAAGGGATTTTTCATCTCACTTTTATTCCTGTGAGATTTATGCTAAATTTTCCACCATTTCCTTTGAGTGGTGTATGTACTACCCATTATTATACTCTTTGAGTAATATAATTTTGTTTACGAGTATTCACATCAATGTTTTATAGTTCTTCTTTCATGGGGTGTACGTTTCGAAAGTTACCCAAATCGGTAAGGGAACCTTTCACCCTCCTCTTTTTAAAAGACTTGTTTTTGTTAGATCTTTTAATTTACATATTATTATGTTGGGATATTTTATTATATATCCTTATTTATATAAATGATATGTCCAAGTTATGAGATACCCTTTTTATCTCTCATCGTCTCGTTTTCTGAATTTTAAATGACGCCGTTAGGCTGTCGAATTTCTGTAAGGGAACCTCTTAACCCAATTTCAATTATTTGGGATAAACATCTACTTCTTGATTATGTCATACTATGAATATGTGTGGATGACCTCTGATTGTTTTACACTTAATATCCTCTTATATTGGGTGTATTTATATTTGTCACACATAATTATGTAATTGATTTATCCTTAATCTAAGGATACTGACTTTGTAAGGGACTTCGTCTCAATCTCATTCCATTGAGGAATATTTTGTTTTATACACAAATTTATTTTATACGGTGTATAAAACCATTTTACTTTTATTCAAAAGGAATCTTTTAATACGATGCATTTTACTAAATGACAATAGGAATGTTTTTGTCTTATGTATGCGGCGAAAATGACTTCTCCGCCGCCCTGACCATTATTTGAGTTTCGGCTTCCTCTACAAGCCATAATTTTTTTTAAGAAAAATAAATACCATGTTTTAATTTTCTTTTATTTTGGTATTGAAAAGGGTTTTGATATAGTTTTGATCATATCAATGTGGTGTATTGATATCTTTTGATTGAAATGTGGAAATGTTGTGTTTCCTTTATGCATGTTTTATATGATATGATTATGTTATGGTTCATGGGCATTGTTTATGAAGACGGGTGGTTCTGTGATAAACTAAGGGTGGGTGAGCCTGATATAGCTCTCCAATGCATTGGGTAACATGATAGAGGTAAACATGAATGTTTCTCCTAAGAGATTTAGGGAATATACTGTGATGGGTATTCCAAACGTAACCATGAGGGTTACTCCCTATATAAAAATGTTATGAATGACTCAAGTTACCTTTATGTATTATGATTTCTATGATTTATTCATAAATATTATGATTTCATGAGGTATGTTAAAGTGCTTATGTTTTATGAGTAAATTATTATTTCATTGATTCTTATGTATACATGAACTAATGTTTTCATTTCGTATTTTTATATCCCTTACTAAGATTTTTATGCTCATCCCAAGTTTTTGATATGTTTTTCGCAGGTCAAGGGAAAGGTACATGATGTGATGATAGTGTCAAGTAAGTTTTAAGAATGAATCCATGTTTTATTTAAAATATGCTTCCTTTAATGAGAAGAGTGAATATTGTCTTTGATGTAACCACCTTGTTTACAAGTGGAATGTAATGCATGATATATGATCTAATTCTCTAAAACTCTAAACCTGAAAAGATCCTCAATGTGAATTCTTGAAATAACTCAAGATTAAGTAATGTTTAAGGCTGGGGCCTTATAGTTGGTATTAAAGGCCGGTTTAGATAACTTTATAGGTTAGAGTGTTGTTTAAGCATAAGTGACAAGTTGTGTATAACCACAATGGTTATTATATTAGATAGAGTCATTGTTATTTTTGAATGTTGGAATGAGTTTGAGATAACTTGGATAAGTATATATTAGTTTTTATCTTCCTCTTTAGTACATGATTATTTTGTTGATATACTCACACTGACATTTTTGGTTTAGTAAATGGATGGATCTATCAGGCACCAAAGTGACAAAGGAAACTATGGTGGTTCTCTGATTAAGAGACTAAATGAAATGGGGGATTCAATGAGAAATCATGTGGTTATTCTAAACCAACTATCAGGAGGCATGATTAACCACTTGAACCTTGGTGAGTTCTATAATGCATCATGTACGAGATGACCAACTCGATTTGGAAGTTCAGGTAATAATTATAAAGGTAACCATTAGGGTTTATATGATCCTTACTTTTTAGGTAATTATGGGTTACTCTATGATATGATGGAATATGAAAGGAATGATATAAACATGAGGTTAAAATATTTTATGGTTATTTTTGAAGATTTTATCTCATTTTGGGGAATGTTTTAAGAATTATATAGTTTTGGAAAAAGGACAACACGCAGACCGTGTGACAACCCGTCGCGTCGGACAAAGCTGTGGGAATCGAACCCACAACCAAAGTGCGACTGGTATTTATCACCAACCACTGGACTACATGAAGTCCCTGGTTAGTTTGACTAATTATTTTTAGTTATATTATTTTATGAATCAAGATTAAGTTGATTTTGGGTTATCTATGGAAATTATTAACCTATCATGGAGGATATGTGATTAGGTTAATTACTTTCCAGTATGAGACTTTAAGAGTAACTGATGTTATTTGGAGATAAATGTTAAGATTTACCTTGGAAGACTATGTGATTAAATCCTTCAAAGATTTGGGTTTCAATCTTAGTTTGGATTACTTTGAAAAATTTTATCGATAGCTATTTATTGAATGGTCTTAGATGGACTTTGGGGTTTGTTGGAAAATTTTTGTAGATTAAGAATAGATTTTCTTTTTATAAAGGATTATCCTTTTGTGGATTATCTGATATCGTACTAAAAATTTTGGTTTTGGTTTTGGTTTTGGTCTAAGGACATGGGAATTATATAGTTCTCTTTTATGGATTAGGTGATTTTATAGAAGTTGATTACAGTGCTCTTAATATGAACAAGTCATCTTGAAATACTCATCATTTGGAGAAAATATGAGTTTGTGTTAGAAATCTAGTAAAAGATGAAGTCTACATGAAAACTAAGTATGTATCCTTATGTTTTATTTAAACCCATAAATAAATTCTTCAATGAAAAGAAACTTTAAACAAAAACGTTGTTTGTTAACTTTTCTTACTGGGGAATCAAATACCGTTTAACCCATCGCAATTTTGTGATTTTCTAGTGGTTAACTTTCTCCTAGACATGTTTTCTATCACTCTCTATAAGAACATGACCCTTTGTTTTTTTCTTCCATATCCATGTTTTCCATACATGGAATACTAATATGGGTTATCATGGATAACCTTTTTACTTCTCTTTTTTTCTTTTAAAGTGATAGTTTTATTGACTCATTTTCTGATCTGGGACTTTTAATGAAGTTTCCATGACCAATTTTAAAACTGCGAGGATGTAATTCCAAAAAGGAGTGAAGGATGTAACATCCCGAGTAAATAAAGAATATGAAATTTTCATATTTATTAATATTTTTTTGAATAAAATATTAACATTACTTTAAATGGGATGTTATGTTCGATGGCGTACCCAATACACACAATGAGTTTCTTTGAAACCTTACATCACATACTCATAATATAATAATATTATTTTAAATGGTAGTTAACGCCTAGCCGTTGTAATGGTGGGAATGAAAAGAACTAACTAAAAAATGATTATACAAGTTTTTTAAATGTTTTTACATTTATCCAATAAAAGATAAAGGCTTAAAATAAGAAAAAAATTCAATCTTAGGCATAAATACTCTAATACTCACTAAAAGGTCGATTTATCGCCTTTTGATTGAAAACCCTCTTTAAATATAGTTTTGGTCACTATTATATGTTAAATTTAACCAAATAAAATTTTTCTTTAGAATCGGGACATCAAAATTTACTTTGTGTATCTTTTTGATATTTTTCCGACAAAGTTCATTTTTTAATGAATAGTGAAAAAGGTTGTATTTTAAGTCAAAACCTCCTTTTAATATAATTTATTTATATGGTTATATTATATTTTTAATTGGTTTTAAAGTGTAATTAGAATATATTTTTACCATTTAATTCAATGGTGGTCATTAGAATTAATTTCACTCTGAAATTGGACATAAACCCGTGTCAGTCTTTGGATAGATATTGTTTCTTAAAAACACGCTATTTATTTTGACAATGGGAATTAATTATAAAATTAATTAATGCAACTTATATGTTTTGAATTTTAAAAAATAGACATCATTTTTTAATTCAGAATATCAAATATATATTGGGGTGAATTTTTGGTATTTTTCGGAAGAACTTCAATTTTTGATGAATAGTGAAACCAATAAGTGGTAGTTAAACAAACTGATTTTTCATTTAAATGAAAGTTTACCGCTTCTTTGTATTGAATTTCAAAAATCCGACATACATGGTTGTCATTAGTAAGTAAAATGTGGTTCAATGGGATTAAAATATTTTTTTGGTAAATAGTAACTTTTGAGTTTTGTTAACCGCGATTAGAGGTAGTGTAATTTAAGATAAAAATGATATTATAAAAATATAAAAATATCTTGAAACATATTATAACCTTATTGGATAGGTCATGGCCGACCAAGACAACCCATGGGTCAATTTTTGGGACCCCATGGAGCCACTTGAGTGAGATAATGACATTAATACCTTTTATTTAAAGTAAAAAATAAAAATATCACAAACATGTATTATTTTACTAAAACAATTATTACATGGGGTTATATAAGCTATATTTTTGACTATAAATATTCTTTAGAAATTTAAAAAGATTTCCTACATAATGGTAAATTTTTTATAATTTTTATACATCAAAAAAATTAAATTATTTATGACACAATGATGATGCAGTGTTTACGTCATTAATGAATGATTTAAATAAATAAGAAGATAATGTTTAAAATAATATCTAAAACTTGTCCAATTATTATTTTATGATTTTATTTCGATCATGGACCACCTTATCCTCTACTTTAATTATTTTTGGATCTTTAGAAACCGAATGTCATTTTATAATAAAATAATAGTTTCAAGATTTCCAAAAGAGCCCCTCCTCTCCCTTATAAAAAGACCCCACTTCCTACCCATATCTCACACTTCTCAAGATCTTTGGCTCGTACAAACTATACTCAAATAAGTTCCCAATATCCCTATATTCATCCTAGAAGCCTCACCTTAGGCAGAAATCTCTTCAAGAAACCCTTTTGGTTCCAACGAAGAAGAGTTACCCGATTTAAAGGTAATGTCTTCATTTGTGTTCTTTTGTTTTTTTATGCTTATCCAACCCCCCTAAACTCTTTTTATTCATTTATTTTTTAACAACAACAGTATCTTTAATATACTATAATGTTGTTATAATGAGTATTCAAGCTACACATACACACACCTCCGTCTAATGGTTTAAGAACATACTGTTTCTGTGGATGGATAATTACTGCCTCACGAAACGATGATTGTTCAATATTATTTTAACACCTTAAAAGGTGGCCATTAAGATGTAAATATATTTATATTTGATATATAATATGTTTATGTTTTCCTTAAGATTATGTATTTTTCACTTATGGCATACCTTTACGGTTTCCATTATGGGCAAACGCGATATCTTTATTTTAGAAAGTACGGACTACCGCCCCCTCAAAGTGATTTGATTCGTTAATGCCATATGTGGGATGTGTAAAGTATGGAGTTAATAATATTATATATGATATTATACTGGAATTATAATTTACCTTTATATCATTATGATTTAATTCCATTAAATACGAAATAGAAATGAAAGTAGCGTTCATGCGTAAGTACGACTTACCGTCTCCATGAACGGTGCATTTCATTTCTTACCTCTAAATGTTATGTAATATTATAAATGAATATATATACTAGATATTTATGATATATATGAAATATAAATCATGAATATAATTCTAGATATAATAGATATTTTACCACAGGAACAAATTGTAATTATAAGGAGTTTATTTTTGACTCAAGTACCAATGATCGACAAAATGACCATTATTAACTTAAATAATTACATAGTGTTAATAAAATGGTAATAAGTGATTTAAAAGGAATAATTAACTTGAAAAATTTTCTTAAGAAAGTATAAATTAACTCAAGTTTATTATTCATGAGATTAAAGAACGATCGAGTCAAGTCAGACACGAGGTAAGGGATCCTTCCTCTCTCTTTCTTTTTAAGTACTCTCTTTTATGTCATTCCTTTTAAGATCCTCTTTATTATATTGGGGGGATGTTATTTTATATTCCTATTACATTAATTTTTATGATCATATTATTAGAGACCCTATTTGATCTCGTCAATCCATTTTTGGAAGTTTTAAGTGGCGTCGTTAGGCTGCCGAGTTTTCATAAGGGATTTTTCATCTCACTTTTATTCCCGTGAAATTTATGCTACATTTTCCACCATTTCATTTGAGTGGTGTATGTATTGACCATTATTATACTCTTTTAGTAATATAATTTTTTTATGAGTATTTACATCAATGTTGTATAGTCCTTCTTTCATGGGGTGTACGTTTGGAAAGTTACCCAAATCGGTAAGGGAACCTTTCACCCTCCTCTTTTTAAAAGACTTCTTTTTGTTAGGTCTTTTAATTTACATCTTATTGTGTTGTGATATGTTATTATATATCCTTATTTATGTAAATGATATGTTCAAGTTATGAGATACCTTTTTTATCTCTCATCGTCTCATTTTTTGAATTTTAAAATGACGCCGTTAGGCTGTCGAATTTCTGTAAGGGATCCTTCCTCTCTCTTTCTTTTTAAGTACTCTCTTTTATGTAATTCCTTTTAAGCTACTCTTTATGATGTTGGGGGATGTTATTTTATATTCCTATTAGTGTAATTTTTATGTTCATATGATGAGATACCCTATTTGATCTCGTCAATCCATTTTTGGAAGTTTTAAGTGGCGTTGTTAGGCTGCTGAGTTTTCATAAGGGATTTTTCATCTCACTTTTATTCTCGTGATATTTATGCTACATTTTCCAACATTTCCTTTGAGTGGTTTATGTACTACCAATTATTATACTCTTTTATTAATACAATTTTGTTTATGAGTATTTACATCAATGTTGTATAGTCCTTCTTTCATGGGGTGTACGTTTCAAAAGTTACCCAAATTGGTAAGGGAACCTTTCACCCTCCTCTTTTTAAAAGACTTCTTTTTGTTAGGTATTTTAATTTACATTTTATTATGTTGGGATATGTTCTTATATATCCTTATTTCTATAAATGATATTTCCAAGTGATGAGATACCCTTTTTATCTCTCATCGTCTCATTTTCTGAATTTTAAAATGACGCCGTTAGGCTGTCGAATTTATGTAAGGGAACTTCTAAACCCAATTTCAATTCTTTGGGTTAAACCTCTACTTCTTGATTATGTCATACTATGAATATTTGTGGATGAACTATTATTTTTTTACACTTAATATCCTCTTATATTGGGTGTATTTGTATTTGTCACACATAATTATGTAATTGATTTATCCTTAATCTAAGGATACCGACTTTGTAAGGGACTTCGTCTCAATATCCTTACATTGAGGAATATTTTGTTTTATACACAAATTTCTTTTATACAGTGTATAACCCCCTTTTAATTTTACTTTTATTCAAAATTAATCTTTTTATATGAAGTATTTTACTAAACGACAAAAGGAATGTTTTTGTCTTACGTATGCGGCGACAACGACTTCTCCGCCGCCCTGACCATTATTTGAGTTTCGGATTCCTCTACAATCCATAACTTTTTTTATGAAAAATAAATACCATGTTTTACTTTTCTTTTATTTTGGTATTGAAAAGGGTTTTGATAAAGTTTTGATTAGATCAATGTGGTGTATTTATATCATGTGATTGAAATGTGGAAATGTTGTGTTTCTTTTATGCATGTTTTATATGATACGATTATGTTATGGTTCATGGGAATTGTTTATGAAGATGGGTGGTTCCGTAATAAAATAAGGGTGGGTGAGCCTGATATATCTCTCCAAGGCATTGGGTAACGTGACAGAGGTAAACGTGAATGTTTCTCCTAAGAGATTTAGGGAATATACTGTGATGGGTATTCCAAACGTAACCATGAGGGTTACTCCCTACATAAGAATGTTATGAATTCCTTAAGTTACCTTTATGTATTATGATTTCTATGAGTTATTCATAAATCTTATGATTTCATGAGGTATGTTAAAGTGATTATGTTTTATGAGTAAAGTACGATTTCATTGATTCTTATGTATACATGAACTAATGTTTTCATTCCGTATTTTTGTATCCCTTACTGAGATTTTTATGCTCACCCCAAGTTTTTGATATGTTTTTCACAGTTCAAGGGAAAGGTACATGATGTGATGATAGTGTCAAGAAAGTTTCAATAAATAATCCATGTTTTATTTAAAATATGTTTCCTTTAATGAGAAGAGTGAATATTGTCTTTGATGTAACCACCTTGTTTACAAGTGGAATGTAATGCATGATATATGATCTAATTCTCTAAAACTCTAAACCTGAAAAGATACTCAATGTGAATTCTTGAAATAACTCAAGATTAAGTAATGTTTAAGGCTGAGGCTTTATACTTACAATATAATTCTAGAACACACTTGAAATAAATAAGTTTTGAAAACTTATAAAATATAATGGTTTTGTTAGCACTGTGTTTCATTATTGAAATACTATGACATTATAGATGGAACATAAAATACTTTAAAAACTTGAAAAGATTAAGTTATATAATCTTTATAAAACTAGGTCTTATTATTTTGAAAATATGAAGTAAAGTACAAAATTATAAAATATAACATTATCCATTTAAATTCGAGTTCATAAAACTCGGGGTGTTACAATTGATTTGAGATATCATGATAAAGAGATTATATTACACAGTAAGCATTCGTATGAGGTATCATTTCGTTGTGACATTAATTTTTTTCTCTATGGGTGCCCTGGAGTGTTTTTAGATTCTAACCTTGGAATTTAGGCTGCTTCACCTAATGCCACTAAGAAATAGGTCTAGAGGGTCACACACTAAGAGTATCCAAAATATCAGTTAAATAATATATTATTATTTATTATCTAACAGGTTGAATAAATATTATTACCGAATGTGTTTTAATAATTATTGATGTATACTTGATCGCATAAAAATATTTATTTTCTATTTAGTGAATGTAATATTTATATATTTATTGGGGAATAATGTATTGATATATATTTAATAAATAAATATTCATTATTCAAGGCCCGATAAATATTATAGAGGAATGATAGACCAAGTTTAATGGTCTAATGGGAAATAATAAATATTGAATATTATTTGATGAAATAATATTTAATTAAATTCACAGGTGTAAGAACCCGGGTTTTTAGAATAGGTCAAAATCCTGACCCTGTTTGAATTTTTGACTTGTTTTTGAGAAACTGGAGAAATTGTACAGTTTCTGGAAATTTCCAGACTACACGCCATGTAATTTCAAGTACACGTCGTGTATAGGTTAGGTGAGTACCAACCATGTGCTCGCCGAGTACATGCCGTGTGATGACTGTGTAGAAAATTCGTACTACACGGCGTGTAGTTATAAACACGCCGTGTACCCTAGATCGTGTGAAGGCCATACATGGCGTGTGGGCATGTTGGCCGGGTATAATCGTATAACCAAGTACAATCCATGTAGTCTAGCTGTGTATGAGGGATATACATGGAGTGTGGGTAAGACGGTGAGGAAGAGAAGAAAAACTAAGTACATGTCGTGTACCCCTCGGTACACGTTGTGTACTCATGTCGGTAGGTTCTGGAATTAAGTCAGTGGAAAATTGGCCGCCATATGAACAGTAAACGAACCTACATGGCGTGTAGTCATAAATTACATGCAGTGTATTTTCTTTTTTTCGCTTAAAATGGGCAGTAGCCTCATTTCTCAGGTTCTGGATAGAACCCTTAAGAAACAGGTGGATGAGACTTCAAATTGATCCCGTTTCTTCATCTGAACCCCGATTCGAACAACATTTGATCCGTTGTAACCCCCTCAATAAGACCTTTATTACTCTTAATACGTTCTTCTTGATTTATTTTCTATAAAGAGTTATAGGGTTTTGAGCAGTTTTGATTCTTTTATTGATATACATCATTTTAAACCTAATTGGAGGTTGTTATCGGAGGAGTAGCATCATACAAGTCTCAGGTAGGTGGTGCATAATTCTTTTTGTGTTTTCGTGGTCATTTGGGTGGTGTGGAATTCATCGTGTTTTCATGTATTTTGATCAGGACCTAATTTTATCTGATATTGCATATTAAATTGTTCACTAGACCCGTGGGATGATTTTGGGTATTCCCTTTTACCCGTTTTACTTTAGAGGGGCCGTGCGAGGGGTCATTGCTCAATTGGGGCATTTTGGCTGGGGGAAGCCAAAATGGTTATGATTGAACTGTGATGTTTTAACTGATAAATTTAGTTTATTAAGACTTGATATGAATTATTAGAGGCCTTAGAGACCTCAGTGTTGGTATGGGGCAACACATAGTTAACACATTTCAATCATTGAGTTTGTTTTGCCTTTTTAAAAGTAAACCTTTTGATTATGTATGTAATTGATGAATTTCATATGCTGGAACCCTTTGGGTTGTGTTCGGCATGGCCTAGATTTTGTTGAGTGATGTTGATCACAGGTTGGGCTTGGTCCGGGTTACTTTGGGTGGTTCTGACGATGGGATTGGGCATCATGGATGTCGGTTTGAGGTAGGATGACTGTCAGGTTGGGCATGACCCGAGTTACTAGGATGGAGAGACCATCAGACTTGAGTAGCATGGTTTTAGGGACACGAGGTGTCAGAGGTGTTGTGGCTTGGGTACTATTTTGGTGACTACCACTCACTCGAAACTTTGAGTAGTGTGCACACAGAGAGACTCCGTGATGAGGTGGTTTTGACCACTCATGTGGGTAGAGGCCCCCGTTAGTTGCGGTTTAGGTACTTTTGGTTTGGGGGTGCTTTCCGTAGGAAGCCATGTGGAAGGTGAGGAGCATTCAAGGGATAACATTGAGGATATCGGGTTGGGGGTAGAGGATCGCCGTGATTTGAGGGTAGACATCATTGTCCCTCTGGTTACTTTATTTTGATGGCAGACATCGCTGTCCCTCCAGTTACTTTATTTTGAAAGAAAGCATCACTGTCCCTCTGATTACTTATTTGAGGATAGACATCATTGTTCCTCTAGTTTACTACTGTTGGGAAAGCCTTCGGGACGTTGGTACTTGATACACACGGTGTCAGGGGCACATGGTGCCAGGTTATATGACAGAGATTCCGACGTTAGACGAAGCAGGTGACACTCCATGGTGGCTGCTGAGCTCCAGTGGAGTTTGTGATTATTTGTGCATCGTTCTGTTTACTGTTTTCCTTATAAATACATGACTACTTAAACACATATATTAGGTACGCACTGTTGGGTGGTATCCTACTGAGATTCATCTCACACCCTGCACGGGCCCTTCGAGACGCGTGCAGAATTTATGGATTTACGTGCAGGAAAGAGGCCAGATTCAGGAGCTGGGCTGCATTAGCTATTGCCTAGAAATGGTATGGACCTTGAGGTCTTTCCTAGATAGAGTTTACTTTGTTTTTCTTTATTTTCTGTATTATCATGCGTACTTCTTTTGTAGCTACAGATGGTTAGCCATTGGTGCTTTACATCTAGATATGTATGACCTGCTTTTGATGCATTCTTGTTGTTCAATAGTAGTTACAAGTGATCAACATGTTGTTGTGTTTATTTGCTATGCTGTTGTTTATATTTATTACTTCCTCTGTTTATCGATATTGGATGTGATTCCGCTCTGCGGGTCTGGTTCGAGTCTGCTGAGTCGTTTATTTCGCTGCACCTTTATTATTATACTTGGACCAGTACCATTATTATTATCCTCCGAGAGGGTATAGCCTCCCCAATATACCTATAAGACCCTCACTGCTAGTTGGCAGCCTTTGGCGTTCGGGGAGGTGCGCCTAAGGTAGTAGCACCCGACCTGTTTAGCACTGTTCGGGTGGCTGCTCGGGTCTGGGTCGTTACAAAGTGGCATCAGAGGAGTTCTTGATAGGGATTTAGTAGTAGTATTTTGCTGGATACAAATGAGATTGAGGTTTCTATTTTATTTATGCTAGTTTTACTATTTTGGATATGGTAGACTGGAGATAGGTTGTTACTGGAACTGGGTTTCTAGCGTGTTCTTGGGTGCCTGAAGCCCCAGGTACGAGGGATGAACCAAATTTCCATGGGTGTGATTTTCTGTTTTCTTTTTGATCAAATTACAGTTTATATGATTTCCACATCAGTGGCTCACTTGGTGTGTGATGTTATTGATTGTGATATGTGAACCTTGACCCGGTGCGGTAAGGGAGAATTGGACCTTGGCCCGGTATGGCAAGGCTTGTTTGTTTGGCTTTTGATAGGCACATTTTTAGGGTATTTCAATTTCATAACTGCACATATTCTTTGTGAAGTGATAATTCCATGTGAATAATATCAAATTTCCATACTTTGTATTCCTTGAAATGTGAATAGGTGAAATTCCTGATATAATTGCTGGTTTATTGCAATGTGTTATTCCATTCTTTATATATTTGTAGAATTGCATGTGACAGGGTATTTGGGTCTGGCTCTCGATGGAGCGTCAGGCGGGAGATGATACAATGTCGCAGGATCAGGTTCCGGATCCAGTACAGGTAGAGTAGGAGCCGCGGGAACAGGCTCAGGGAAAGGATTAGGTTTAGGATCTAGTGCAGGCAGGACAGCAGCCGGGTTTGGCAGCGTTTGGACCATGGATCGACGAGCAGCTCCGAGCTAGCCTGGTACGTGTCTTGCAGGGGTTCGATAGAGGTGCACAGGGTACAAAGCCATCTATTTCATATCTGATGTGGGAGTTCCAATCATATCACCCGCCGCTTTTTCATAGTGAAGGTGGTCTATAGGCGGCTGAGAACTAGATATATAGCATGCATATTATCTTTGAGCAGCTCGAGATGCCTCCAGGTCAGAGGGTCAAGCTGGCGATGTACATGCTGCGAGGACCGACAAAGTGTTGGTGGGATGAGCAGGTTCAGGCTCGTAGGCACGAGAGACTATCATGGAGGGACTTTGAGGACAGGTTTTTTGAGCACTTTTACCTAGATACACTGAGAGTTAAGAGAGATTGGGAGTTCTTGAGCATTCATTAGGGAGACATGTCCGTCATGGACTATGCAGCTACTTTCACTGAGCTGTCTCACTTTTCACCTAGTATGGTTAGTGATGATGCGGTAAGGGTGAGGCGCTTTGATGATGGATTGCGACACACCATTCAGATCTAGGTGAATATCTTCAGGATGGGTTCTTTCTCAGAGGTAGTGAACCAGGCACTCATAGTGGAGGGAATCCAGAGGGATAGGCCCCAGGTTGGCCGGGCGACAGCTTCGGGTGATGGTTCGGATAGCAGGAAGCGAGGACGTGATGAGTTTCAGCAGGGCATTCAGGCCAAGGACTCAGCTAGACCACCTCGTAGCAGTTATTCAGTGGTTTTCTTTCAGTGTGGATAGCCAGGACATGTTCAGACTCAGTGCGATAGGACTCTAAAGGAGTGCTGGGCATGTGGACAGGTTGGGAATCTGGAGAGGTTCTGCAAGAATCCTTCTCAGACAGCCGACAGGAAGGGACCAGGATAGACAGTGACATCTGGAGTTGGTTCAGGTTCGGTACCAAGAGAGGGTAGCCTAGGTTCAGCTGCATGCAGAGGACATGACAGAGATAATGGGATCCAGTTGAGGGGTCAGTGGTCAGTGGCTGGAGAAGCACCGTAGGGAGGTCAGGCATCAAGCAAACATACTTCAGGGTAGGTGCACGCCGTGGAGTTGCTAGAGGCTGATCCAGCTAGTGAGCCGACGACGGTTAGAGGTACACCAAGGGCATGTCCATGATTTTCCATGTTTCCTTTTTGGAATGACCTATAGAGGCATGTCTGTTTTGAGTGCACATGATGCACAAGATCTATGTGGACTGACTAGATGCTAGTCAATGGGATTGGCACCATATCGGGTGCGTGATATATTTATATATATATGTATGAGATGTGTAGCATCAGGGGCATCGAGGATGTAGGTTACTTGAGGTGTCGTGGGCATCAAGGCATCGAGGATGAGAGTTACTTGAGGTTCCTTGGGCATCGGGGAATCGAGGATGTGGGTTACTTGAGGTTCTAGGCACAAGGTTAATTTTTGAGCATCCATGGGATGCAGGACCTCATGAAGGTGGACACTGATGCGGTGCAGGATACGTTGGGTGTCAGGAACGACACATGAGCACCAATGAGGCATAGGGGTGAAGATGCGTCACGGAAGGACTATGCGTCCGGAAAACAGGTTAGTGAACCTTTGTTTTGTTTTGAGTTTTATCGTGTTGAGACTGAGTTAGGCGATTCCTAAGGTGTGGATCCCCTTGAGGAATTTTTCCAGAACCTTTGAGACCAGGGAAGTCCGGGTTACTTTGTTCAGGGTGGTCTATTCGGTTCCATCTCCAGGTTTCATTTGATAGCTTGTGAATGAGCTATGTTAAGGTGGGGATATTGTAAGAACCCGAGTTTTTAGAACGGGTCAAAATCCCAACCCTATTTGAATTTTTGACTTGTTTCTGAGAAACTGGAGAAACTGGGCAGTTTTTGGAAATTTCCACACTACACACCATGTGCTTTCAAGTACACTCCGTGTATAGGTTAGGCAAGTACCAGCCATGTGCTCGACGATTACATGCCGTGTGATGACCGTGTAGAAATTTCTTACTACACGGTGTGAAGTTATAAACACGCCGTGTACCCTAGAACATGTGAAGTCCATACATGGAATGTGGGTGTGTTGGCCGGGTAGAATCGTTTAACCAAGTACACGTCATGTCCTCCTTGGATGCGCCGTGTAGTCTAGCCGTGTATGATGGGTGTACATGGAATGTGGGTAAGTCAGTGAGGAAGAGAAGAAAAACCAAGTACATTCCATGTAACCCTAGGTACACGCCATGTACTCATGTCAGCAGGTTCTGGAAAGTAATTTGGTGGAAAAGTGGTGGCCATATGAACAATAAACGAACCTATACAACATGTAGTCATAAATTACACATCGTGTATTTTATTTTCTTTTTGCTTAAAATGGGCAGTAGCCTCGTTTCTCAGGTTCTGGACAGAACCCTCAATAAACAGGTGTCTGAGACTTCAAATTGATCTCATTTCTTCATCCTAACCCTGATTTGAACACCATTTGATTAGTTGGAACCCCCTCGATAGGTCCTTGATTCCTCTTGAGCCGTTCTTATTGATTTTAATTCTAGAAAGAGTTATAGGGGTTTGAGCATTTTTGATTCTTTTGTAGATCTACCACGTTTTAGACCTAATTGGAGGCTGTTATCGGAGGAGTAGCATCATACAAGTCAAAAGTAAGTGGTGCATACTTCTTTTTGTGTTTTCATGGTCATTTGGGTGGTGCGGCCTTCAGTGTGTTTTCAGGTATTTTGAGCGGGACCTAATTTTATCTGATATTACATATTAAATTGTTCACTACACATGTGGGATGATTTTGGGTATGCCCTTTTACCTGTTTTTCTTGAACAGGGCTGGGAGAGGGGTCGTTGCTCAATTGGGGCATTTTGGCTGGGGGAAGCCAAAATGGTTATGATTTAACTGTGATGTTTTAACTAATAAATTTAGTTTATTAAGACTTGATATGAATTGTTAGAGGTCTTAGAGACCTCAGTGTTGGTATGGGATAACACATAGTTAGTGCATTTCAACTGTTGTGTTTGTTTTTCCTATTTAAAATTAAACCTTTTGATTATGTATGTAATTGATAAATTACATATGATGTGTCGGGTATGGCCTGGATGTTGTTGAGTGATGTTGATCACAGGTTGGGCTTGGCCCAGGTTACTTTGGGTGGTTTTGACCATGGGATTGGGCGTCATGGACGTCAGTTTGAGGCAGGTTTACTATCAGGTTGGGCATGGCCTGGGATACTGGGATGACGAGACCATCAGACTTGAGCGACATGGTCGTAGGGACACGAGTTGTCAGAGGTGTTGTGGCTTGGGTACTATTTTGATGACTACCTCTCACCAGGAACTTTGAGTAGTGTGCACACAGAGAGACTCCGTGATGAGGTGGTTTTGACCACTCGTGTGGGTAGAGGCCCCCATTAGTTGCGGTTTAGGTACTTTTGGTTTGGGGGTGATTGCCATAGGAAGCCATGTGGAAGGTGAGGAGCCTTCAGGGGATACCATTGAGGTTATCGGGTTGGGGTAGAGGCTCACTGTGATTTGAGGGCATACATCACTATCCCCCTGATTAGTTTATTTTGGGAGCAGACATCACTGTCCCTCCAGTTACTTTATTTTGAGGGCAGACATCGCTATCCCCCCGGTTAATTATTTGAGGATATGCATCACTGTTCCTCCGGGTTACTACTGTTGGGAATTCCTTCAGGACGTTGGTACTTGATACATGCGGTGTTAGGGGGAACATGGTGTCGGGTTATATGACAGAGATTCCAGCATTGGTTGAAGCAGGTGACAATCCATGGTGGCTGCTGAGTACCAGTGGAGTTTGTGATTATTTGTGAATCGTTATGTTTACTGTTTTCCTTATAAATGCATGAATTTTTGAACACATATATTAGGTACGCACTGTTGGGTGGTATTCTACTGAGATTCGTCTCACACCATGCACGGGTCCTTCGGGACGCATGCAATTTTTATGGATTTACATGCAGGAAAGAGTCTAGCTTCAGGAGATGGGCTGCATTAGCTGTTGCATGGAAATGGTATGGACCTTGAGGTCTTTCCTAGCTGGAGTTTACTTTGTTTTTATTTCTTTCTTGTATTAGCATGCGTACTTATTTTGTAGCTACAATTGGTTAGCCATTGGCGCCTTTACATCTGGATATGTATGACCTACTTTTGATGCATGATTGTTGTTTAGTGGTATTTACAATTGATCAACATGTTGTTGTGTTTATTTCCGCTGCTGTTGTTTATATTTATTACTTACACTGTTTATCGATATTGGATGTGCTTTCGCTCTGCGGGTCTGGTTCGAGTCTGTTGAGTCGTTTATTCTGCTACACCTTTATTATTATACTCAGACCAGTACCATTATTATTATCCTCCAAGAGGGTATAGCCTCCCCACTATACCTATAAGACCCTCACTACTAGTCGGCTACCTTTAGCATTCAGGGAGGTGCGCCTAATAAAGTAGCACCCGACCTGTTTAGCACTGTTTGGGTGGCTTCTCGGGTCCGGGTCATTACAGAAAGTTAAGTGCATGTCGAGAAATAATAATAATAATATTATTATTTGACACTGGGTTCCACTGGGATTAGATAAATAATAAAGGTCACTTGTGCAATTCTTTTATTTTAACCCTAGTGATATATAAACCCAATTATATTATTTTTTCAATAAGCCAATTCATTTATTTTGGTTGTGTACAACATATTTGGAGAATCCTCTCAAGAACTTGAGAGCTCCCTTCTCCAAGAATTCTCCCATGAATGGAGAGTGGTCTTCCTACACCTCTCACTCTCAAGTCAAGAGAGATATAGGAGAATGCTTTAGAAGCGGTTCTGGAGGCAATCAAATGTGGACAGTGTAAGCGCTAGGATCTGTCGTTCTAGCACCCGAAGATTCCTATGATGATTTTCAATGATTTTTAGAACATGTGTGGATCACCGCTAAAGGGAATCTACTTTGATTTATGCAATGAAATGACAAAACAATGTATATATGTTTTCAGATCCATCAACGAATATATAATTCCATCAAAGTTATTCTTTATTTAATTAAATTAATTATAAATAACATGTGATGATCCTCTATCTTGGTTCTAGAGTTCTATCCACTATCTATATTCTTTTATTCAATTTCTTATATCATGACATTTATCATTGTGTAAAACTCATATTGATCATCGATCATGAAAAAAATCAAATTTAGGCATGACCCTTCATATTCTTCCGCTGCGCCTGGAACATAAAAGTGGTATCAGAAGGATCACATAGTTATTTATAATTATTTAAAGATCATTTATGATTTAAAAATTTGTGATTTAGTTTTTCAATTCAAGTTTAATAATTCTTTTAATACGAATTGAAAGATATTCTTCTTCCTCCTTTGTTTCTTGTAGATCTAATCGAGATGATTAATTTTATAAATAAAATAAAAGCGAGAAACTCATACGAAGGTGCCAAGGTTTCTAGCTAGACAACATAGGAGTACACACCGTGTAACCAAATTTGCACGTCGTGTAATTGTGTTAAATGCTTCATAAGTTAATTCAGTAATTACTCAAACCATGTAAATTGATTATATGCAGTGTAGTTAATTATTACACCGCATGTTGACTAGGCTAGTCTATTTCACAATCAACATGAGTAAACGTCATGTAACCCACATACATGGAGTGTAGTCCCTTTGAGTCATAGACGGGACATATGTTTTATACATAACATACATGACTGGTGACCATGTAACTCAGAGTCCATAAGATGTGTATCACCTTTTACATGCTGTGTAATCCAATTTTTACAAGGTACAATTTACACGCTGAGTCCCTAGGCTTGTACCCCGGATAGATGGTGATAAATGTACACATCGTGTAGTTCACCTGTACATGTCGTGTACTTATACCAAATTACATAGATTTAAAATTTATTTATTATATTGTGTAAACCTTGAGAAATGTTCTTATGTGTGTTCATTAAGTTGACAGGACACACCATGTGATGAGTTTTTAATATATATATATATATAAATATATATAGAAATGTTTAATTAATATTTTCTTAGTATTCAAATATGCAGATCATGTATGAGTTGTATTACAGTTGTTACTCTATGTGCATTGAAGCATAACATGTGACCAAAAAATCACGCAATTTGTGTAATCATTAATTTGATAGTACAAGTTATAAAAGTACGTGATATGTCATGTATGCTATACGTCAAAAAAGTAAAACTTTATACGAGTATAATACATGTTGGGTGGATTTGGATGAGTATTCGCCATGTCACCTCCAAATTAAATTTAATGTACACTATTAATTTTAAATGAATTTATTAAATTTGTTTAACATTATGATGGATGAGGATCTCAAGAAAATTCAGATGAGAACTAAGATAAAATAATTTATTAATTAAAGATAATAATTAATTAATTCGAGCATGATTTATCTTAAATAAAAATGATTAAGAATTTAATGCTAGTTTTATTAAATGCGTAATTCATTTAATGCTTATGGATGATCATGAGCATAGACCAGACCTTTGTATGTGATTGGTTTCATTTAATTTATTATTAAATTAAATCATTGGTCTGCATGGATTCTCTCCTCTTATTATGTAGGGCCTGAACACCCATGGTTTCTTTTATGTAAAGCCTTTTCCCTCACTTACATGTGAGTAAAATCATATGTAATGGATGAAGCTCTCAAGCTAGTGTAGGTGGTTCAAGTTTGGAGCCGAGGTGAAACAAAACCAAGAGAGATACATTGGTGGACAAGAGGAAAGCTACAACACAAACCTTAATTGGTTCAAGGTGTTTTCCCCTAGATCAGCAGTTATTTTATCAACTTCTAGATAAACTAACCATTAGTAAACTCTCATGATCATACTGCTTTATTTTTTTATTTTTGTCAAGTTTCATGGTTATTTCATTATGAATGTTTTGTTGCAATCACATAATTTAATGAAATTAATGAGCATGAAAGATAGAACTAAAATAAATTGGCTAATGCGTAAATATTATCTAAGACATAGTTGATCACTTAAGTAAATCCAATTAATATTAACAAGCATGTAATAAAGATAATAATTGTAAATTTACACATAAAAGGATAAAATCCCTCAATTATATATATTAAATTGGTATAGCCTTCCATTACTTCATCTAAAATCGAGTTGTATGTTCCGGGTGTAGCAGAAGCATGTGATGGGTGGTGCCCAACTTCGTTTTTTTCCATAATCAATTATCAATCCAAGATCTATGCGGAGATGAAAGCCGTGATCAACAAAATTGAATCAAAGAAATAGATAATGGGTAATTACACTAGAACCAAGAGAGAGGATCATCACATATTATTTATAATTAATTTAATTAAAAAAATAATTACCTTTGTTGGAATTATTTCTTTATTGATGAATCTGGTGACAGATCTACGGTCCACCATCGTTTCATTGTAGAAACCAAGTGTATATTTTCTCTAGCGATGATCCATGTGTGTTCCATGAATCTCTAAACCGCACCGAAGGAATCTTCAGGTGCTAGCATGATAGATACTTATGTTTGCATCGTCCGCCTTTGATTACTTCAAGAACCGCTTCCAAAGTGTTCTCCTTGATCTAGTAGAGGAGTATTTCTCTCTATTCTGGGGAGCAATATTATAGAAGGGAGCTCTCTAGGCTTGAGAGGATACTCTAAATCCATTGTCCACAACCAATACAGACGAATTGTATTAATGAAAAAAATAACATAACTGAGTTTATATATTGATAGACTTAAAATAAAATAATTTTACAAGTTTTCTTAATTATTTAATCATAGAAAAACCTCATGTCAAATAATAATAATAATATCATTATTCCTCAATATGCACTTAACTTGTGAATTATAATTAAATATTATTTAATCAAATAATATTCAATATTTATTATTTATCATCAGACCTAAAATATTAGTCTACCATTCCTCCATGATATTTATCTAACCTTGAATAATGTCTATTTATTTATTAAATAAATATCACTGCATTATTCTTCAATAAATAAATAAATATTATATCTACTAAAATAATAAATAAATATTTATATGCGACCAAGCATACATGAATAATTATTAAACCACATACGGGAATAATATTTATTCAACCTATTAAATAATAAATAACAATATATTATTTAACTGAGATTTTGGATACACTTAGTGTGTGACCATATATACCTCTTTCTCAATGACATTAGGTAGAACAACCTAAAGTCTAAGGTTAGCATCTAGAAACACGCCAAGGAACCCATAGAGAAATAAATTAATGTTACAACGACATGCCACCTCATACGAACACTTACTGTGTAATATAATCTGTTTATCATGATATCTCAAATCAAACAGGTTGAATGTCGGTTCCATCAACCTATGTGCTTGATTTCTCTTTCTTTGAATTTTCAGAAATAGAACTTTCTTATAGAACACCATGACCATGGATTTATTTAAGATATATCATTTCCATCAAAGGGCCCGAGATATCAACTTCCGTTAAAGAACAAAAGGGAAAAAATCCTTTCCTGTATTATTCATTAATGAAATATTAATCATGATGCACCCAACATATCCTACTTCACTACGAAAATCTATTGTCATTGTTTTCATCAATACATCTAAGTTCATGAATCATGATTATAGGGACCTAGACCCTAGTAGCCTAGATCTGGCACCTTACTTTATTACATTGGTATTATTACAAAGAAGTTATATCTCAAAGGACCGAGTAGTTTAGTAATTTTGGAAAACCAGATACAAACATAATATTTATATTAGAACTTGAAAGGAAATACAATATATCCACAATCCATATTTTTATTTTCAAAAAACACTTTTATGGAATAAGTGTGAACCAAAGAAACTACAAATGTTACAAATTCAACCACTACAAGATACCCACTGAAAATTCAAATTTCAAATGATATAAACTTCCCATAACTCAAAATTAAAACCGATCATACAATACCATACTTGGACCATGAGCCAACCTGCGTCCTTCTTTTACCATCAGTCACACACTACCAATCACCACCATCATCAACATCAGAGCCGACCAAATCCACACCATCGAGAAACAAGCCATCATCATCATCTTCGTCCTGAAGCCGCTCACTCAAACTCACATCCCAAAAGAGCCTTAAACTCTTCTATGCAGCTCCACCTCGGAGAGATCAGGGGAATTATGGATCCAGAGTAGAGAATGAACTGGGCTATTGAAGGCCAAAACAACAACAAGAAACCCTAGAACCATCGACATAGAAGAAATCCAACACTGTCGCTGCCATCACAGTTAACCTCAAAACAACAATTGCACTGGAGGAGACGTCGCACCACCATTGGAAACAACCATCATACTTCGAATATGAGCCACACGAGGCACAACCTGATGTTCCATTCGTATCATACTAAACTAAATAACTCTGGTTCCATCCGAGACACCACTGGAACCCACCCCACCATAGAACAAAATCCAGAACTAGTGAGCCACTTGAGAAACACGAACCAAATCCAACAGGCCGATGACCCACATCCGCAACAAAAAACCAGTAGAAAATTGGACCAAACCCATTGAAAAAACACAAAAAATCCAAAAATACCGAAAGCCGCATCGAAGAATGGAATCAAATACAGAATAGAACTGGGGATTAAAACCTAGGGAAAATGGGAATAAACAGATATTTAAGAGGAAAGGGGTCGGAACCCTAAAAGAAGAAGGAGACACTTGGAGAACCACGACCGCCGGACTGCGAAGCCCAAAAAAATCCATGAATCGGATGCTCCCAGTCCGACCTGGAAGGGAGAACATGATCGTGAGTTTAGAGTGCAGAATAGGTAGCTGAGGAAGATCCAAAGCGCCGTCAACCACTCACCGTCGAAGAAGCGTGCCCCAATCCATGGACGCCGAAAGAGATAGATATACCCGAGAGAACTGGTCTGAGGAGGAACCGATGATCGGAATGACACACAAAAGAAAAGAAGGAGAAAGAAGTAGGGGCTGAGAGGTGGCGCTCCATCGCGAGAGGAAGAAAACCTATGGGGGGGGGGAGGAAACCGCTCGAGGGAGCCAACCAGGAGAGGAAATACAATATATAAATTCCATTTGAAACATCCATAACTTCTAGATTATTTTTTCAATTCGGTCATAATATTCATCTTCACAACCTGGGGAAAAATAAAACATAATGAGTGATCTCAAATGCTCAATAAGGGTAAGTAATACAATGGAAGTTATCATAAACATAAACATTAGGCATGAAGAATAATTAAAAACTCATTACTTTAAAAAATAAACTTGATCATAATATGGAAATAATGAAAGCTGAGTAAATAAATCTATATAAATAATCATAAGAGAATGAACCTTAATCATGGATATTCTACTAGAAAAATATCACATGGTTTATCAAATAATAATATCATAATTAGGGAATGCATAATGCTGGACATCTAAAACATATTGCCGAGGCCTCGACCAAGATGTCTAGAAATACTAGGGTAAGGCCTCGGCCAAAACCCAATTTTGTTTTGTCTTATGAAACCTACAGATGCATCGAGGGGATATAAAATTTCTAAACTATAACTTTCTAAGTCTAATTAATTCCTTATATTAATGAGGCTAAACATAAACAACATGAACATATGAAATATAAATAAATTTTCCCAATCTATAATCATAATCACTAACCAATCTGAGTAGCACGGTGAATGGTAACAAGATAGTACATCCATAGTCAAACCAACCATAAACTATTTAATAACATATGGTAGATGACAATAATAAGATATCAATATAAATAAATCATATAATTCAACATAGGTGTTGAAATATATGAAAATACTCTAATAAAATCATCAAGGAATTCTTGATAGAAATACCCCTTTCAAAGAAGAGTTCTTTTGGAAAAATTATTTTTATTTTTCATAATTGTTTGTATAAAACCAGTAATGAAAAAATATATCTTTTCATGACAAAATTAGTGATTTTATAAAAATAATGTCATTTTAAAACAAATTATGGATGGTACTTGAAAATGGGTAAGAAATTGAGATGTTCCCCTTAATCGGGCTTACGTATTAGGAAGAATTGAAAAGAGAACCTTGAAAAAAAACATGTATTTATTATAAATGGAAGTTAAAATGATATGGAAACATGATTTTGGAATGTATATACATAATTAATAAGTAATATATAAAAATAATGAAGAATTATATTGGTGTATAGAGGAAGAAATCATAACCTGAATGAAAATGGAGGTTCGGGAATAAAACCCTTACCTTATGTCTGAATGAGTTATGAACATGACCTTAACATCCTGGATAGTCAAATTAAATCCATTAATTAATTAATTCATAACCTTCTCTACATGTATTTTATCTATTATAATTTTATTAAGTTCATTTATAGCCTTTTCTATGAGTTATAAAATACAATTTTATTACTCAGGAGCATTAGTTTCCTTGGTTTTCATGATCGGTATACTTGTATATGAGTAGGAAAGTTCATTTAGAATGAGTATAATTATCTATAATTGAATTCATATGATATTAATGAACATAAAAAAGTTTAAATGGTTATATATATATATATCATTTGGTTATATTGTATGAGGATGAATGATTAGATATGACATTTAGTGATAATTGTTTGCATTATTATGATAGTTATTGATCATAACGAACTCATTTTGTTTTATTGTTTAGTATTATGTAAATATGATACTTACAAAACATAATAATGATTTTAATACATTTATTATATTCTGGTTTAACCATAAAAATAGTTTCATTACCAGCCATGATGGAGAAATTGAAGAACGAAAATCCATCATCCACGAGGGTTGTAAATCCGTACCTCTCAGATGATGATTTCATTTTTAAAATAAAAGAAAGAGAGAGAAAGTAGTTTGAGTTAGCAATGTGAAACGGGTGGGGTGGGGCAGGGTGGGTCAAGATTGTGTGGGCTTGATCCCATGCAGGCTAGACCCGTAAAATCCTGCATAAAAAATGAGTGGATTTATCAAGCTCGCCCCGCCCCACAGCAAATGAGGGTGAGCCCACAGGCAACCCACATTCATTATTGTTTTTATAATTTTTTACATTTTTATAGGCTCGTAAAATCACTCATTAAAAATTAGTGGATTTATGGTTGGAAATCATGAGAATGAGAATGTAAGCTTAAAAGTATGAACATAATAATAATTTAAAAAATGATTGTAAGGATTATTAAAAATTCCACCTAATTATAAAATTGTCCATGATTAGCATAAAAAGTCCAAATTTTCAAAATCAAAGCTACAAATATAAAGTATACAACACTCAACAAAAAATATAGAATGAGGTCGATCTCTTTCACATGATTCTCCAATATTACATGCACCTTTGTCTCCTTTAATACTTCCTCTAAATCATACATCAAAACACAATTAAAATTAGATTTCCAAACAAATATAAAATAAAAAATATAGTAAAAAATAAAAGTATTGATGTATTTAATTTTGATAAAATTATTATAAAAAAAAATCATAATTAAAAAATATAAAAAATAATATTAAGATTTAATAACCGTATAAATAACAAAATAATATAGCTATATTATAAAAACAATTACATTTAAATTAAAAAATAAAGGTGTGATATAATATTTATTGATGTTATAAGTTTTTTTAAACTTACATTAAAATTTTATGAGATACAGAATAAAAATATGAAAAATGTTAAATATTAAAATAATTTTATAAAAGAACATATATCAAAAAAATAAAAAATAAAAATAGCATGACATACTTACCTTAACTCTTCGTAGTACCAAAGGAGGAGGTGCGCAGGGACACCAGGGGGTGGCAGAGCCATTGTAGTATCAAAGGAGGAGGTGGGCAGGGACACCAGGGGGTATTAGATGAGGTGGGAGAGGTGAAGGAGGGGGGGGGGTAGCAGGAGAGGACTGGGGGGGGGGGGTAATAGAGGAGGTAAGGGATCTTAGAGGAGGGGGGATATGGCATCCCGCCTTTTTATAACATAACTTTCATTACATTTTACAAAACTGAGGATCTTTAAGGTTTAGTGTCTTGGAAACCAGGAACTTAATACATGACGACATAAAACATTCTTCTTAAACACTTGAAAGGATTATTCATTGTTCATCCTAAGTTCATTACAACATCTCATAACCTGGGAGCATACATCAAATGAAAGGGTGAGCAGAAGGCCCATTAAGGGAAACAAGAGAAACATTTTACATGTGAACTTGAGATACATCAATAAAGTCATGATAAATAAGTTTAAGGCATGAGAAAGAGATCATGTGGCATATCATAATAAAAATAAATCATTTCATAACTTAAAGATGTGGATACAAAATTTAACTTAGATAATCATTTCTGTATCACCAAGGTCCATCCCCAAGGTGTCATAAAAAATTTACCAAGGTTATTCACCAAGGTATCGTTAAAATGGTCATCTCTAGAGATTATGTCTTTACCCAATGAATTGAAGTGCTATCAGAGTGCAACCTTAATTTTTATTTATTATCATGTGAGACACATATATCACCATCAATCATTTCATAAACAACCCATATAGCATAAAATAAATGGGTTTCATTTCATAGTCATAACATTTTAAAAAATGCTTTAAAGACATGATCTTTATGTCACTTTAAACCCACGAAAAAGGAAAGTGGGTATCATGTATGTAAATATCAGAATTTAAAATAGAACATTTTGATATATATGTGAATAAACCTGTAGAATAAAGATTTTTGAGTATTCACTTAATAAAATAAAATAATTTGAGAAAAAGAGAGAGTCATTTTGAGACGAAAATTCGGCAGCAAAACGGCTATGTTGCAGGGTTTTAGAAAACATTGAAAAGAGAGGGGACATGGGTCACCCACTCATAAATTATACATAAAATAGTATAGGGAAAGAATATAAAAGATATAAGAACATGTTAATTAAATTTTAAGGACATACCATATGAAATAAAAAACTTGAAAGGAAGAAAAAAATAAGATTTCTCTTATGAAGAATTCAGCAGCCTAACGGCGTCACTTAAAACATCAAAAAAATGAATTGATGAGATTAAATAGGGTCTATCATCATGTGAACATAAAATGATAGTATGATGAATATATATATAATACCCCACATGGAAAAAAGTAACTTTAAATACTTGACATGAAAGTAGAAACTTGAAAATGGGAAGAGTGAAAGAATCCCTTACCTTGAAGAGTAACTTCAAAATCTTGAAGTTTGGGACCTTGGGAGGATTGAGGGAACCTTGGGAGGACTTATTGGGAGTTAAGGAGACCAGAAATTTGTTGATGAGGATTTTGTAATGGAAAGGATGAGAGAATGTCTTGGTATTTATAGGGGAAGTGAGGGGACAAGGCATTAATGGCCAAGGGACACCTCATTGGTGGTATTGGAAAAACCATGGGCTTGATTATGGTATTTTCCCATGGTATTGGCCAATTAGGACACCTAATACCTTATATTACTATTCATAAGTCGACCAGAATTATTATATAATTATTACATCCTTAATGATGTCATTAAACACCCGAAACTCTAAACTGAAAATTCACTATTTACCGAAAATTCAACTTTTTCAGAAAAATCCCAAAAATTCACCTTAACATAATATTGATGCTCTATATTCAAAAATGAACTCCATTTTATAAAAATAATTTTCTAAATATTTTTAATTTAATTTTTAAATAAAAAACACTATTCACCCGAAAAAAACTAATTCTTAACTAATAATTTCTGAAATAGTTAATTACCTATTTTATTGAATCACATTACTTAATCAGGGTGCCTAAATTATATTAATACTTTCTTTAAGTGAGATTACTAATCCATTCGGCCACATTACTAATCCTAAGCGAAAAATCACTATTCATAATTTACTATTCACCAAAAATTAATTTGATCTTATTAGACTCTAAATTTCTTACTGAACACATTTGCAGAAGACCATTATTTGAAAATCCATAAATATCATTAATTATTTAAGGTTTACATAAATATTTTAAAATATCCTTTTTTTCAAAATTCATCCATAAGATACATTCTATTTTTATCCGGACATCTGAAAATTCACAAACTTCACAATAGGAAGAAATCACAATTTTATTTATCTCAAGGGATTACACAAAGTAGCTACGGTCTCGTTACATAGCCCCTTATAACACCATCATATGACCTAAGTGTAAGGTGTGCTAAGGTGAGAGAATCTAAGGGAGGCTCATATAACATTACCCTAGTAGTAATCTCCACTAACTTGAACTTGTCTCGTAAGCGATTCCATTCAAGCTTGACACGCTGGAGTTCAGCTTGGGCTTGGTCCAAAGTGAAGCCCAAAGATTCCACCTCCTTCCCAAGCTCTGATAAGTGGGCTTCATATGGTTCGAGTCTACTTGAAGAAGCCATCGACTCTTCTTTCTGCATTAACCATTAACATCTCTATTAAATCGTTAAGAGTAAATTAATATACTATTCAAAAAGTTTGGGTCGTTACATTCTCCCCCCTTAAGAAATTTCGTCCCCAAAATTTTAAACCAAAGGCCTAGTCGAAAAGGTGAGGGTACTTTTGCTTCATTGTTTCCTCAGGATCCCGCGTCGCTTCTTCATACTTATGATTCCTCCACAACACTTTCACAAGGTGGGTAGTCTTGTTGCATAGAACCTTGTCTCTACGGTCTAAGATCTCCACTGGATGATCCTCATAAGAGAGGTCATGTTCCAGTTGTACCACCTCTGGGTTCAGTACATGCGAAGGGTCGGGTATGTACTTCCTCAAGAGAGACACATGGAAGACATCGTGAACTTGAGTTAGGTTCGGTGGAAGTGCTAGATGATAGGCCACTGCTCCTATGTGATCAAGGATTTCATAGGGGCCAATTTACTTAGGGATGAGCTTCCCTTTCTTCCCAAACCATATGACTCTCTTCCATAGAGAAATTCAAAGGAAGACTTTGTCGCCAACACCAAACTCCAAGTCCCTTCAACGGTTGTCAGCATAGATCTTCTACGACTCTGAGTAGACTTTATGTGTTGTTGGATGGCATGAACCTTTTCTGTCATCTCTTGCACAAGATCAGGCCCAAGAAGCTTTCTCTCACTAGATTCATCCCAACAAGTAGGAGTTCTACATCACTTTCCATACAGAGCTTCATAGGGTGCCATTTGAATACTCGAATGAAATCTATTGTTGTATGAGAACTCAACTAATGGGAGGTGTTGATCCCATACACCTTTAAATTCCATTGAGCATAATCTCAACATGTCCTCAAGTGTCTGAATAGTCCTTTTAGATTGTCCATCGGTTTGAGGATGATAGGCCATACAAAAATTCAATTCAGTATTCAGAGCATGTTGAAGACTTCTCCAGAATTTTGATGTGAATCTTGGATCACAATTAGATATTATGGATAGTGGTACCCCATGAAGCCTTACCACTTCCTTTACGTATATCTTGGAAAGTTGATCCAGAGAGAAATCTTCCTGAAAAGAGATAAAATGGGCGGTCTTGGTGAGACAGTCCACTATAACCCATATCGTATTATTCCCTTTGGATGTTTTCAGGAGACCAGTGACAAAGTCCATAGTGATATTATCCCACTTCCATGCTGGTATGGGTAGTGGTTGTAATACACCCTTAGGAAGTTGTTGTTCTTCCTTTACTTGTTGACACACTAGGAACCTTATAGTGTAATCAGAAATCTCCCTCTTCATGTTATCCCATCAATAATGATCACGAAGGTCTCTATACATTTTAGTGCTTCCCAGATGTATAGAGAAAGTAGAGCTATGAGATTCATCAATCAGTTCTTTCTTTATCTCTGGAATAGATGGAACACATAGTCTTGTATGAAATTTCAATACACCTTCTTGATCAATATTTAAATCAGGAAACTTCCCACCCTTCACAGCCTCAAACTTCTCCTGCAACAAAAGATCTTCTTTTTGAGCCTTCTTGATCTTCTATAGTAATGAAGGTTGAGAAATAATTTGGTATAGGGTTGATGATTTCCCTTCCCTTACAATTCCCATGTCCAGTTTTACTAGATCCTTAATCAAGGGATCTCCTAGGATCCTCATTATTGCCAGGACAACATGGTCCTTTCTACTTAATGCATCCAAGACTTTATTTTCTCTTCCAGGGTGATAATGAATTGAACAATTATAGTCTTTAATAAGCTCCAACCATCTCCTTTGTCTCATGTTCAATTCTTTCTGCATGAAAATATAATTTAAACTTTGGTGGTCGGTGTATATATCACATTTCTCCCCATAAAGATAGTTCCTCCATATCTTTAGAGAAAAAACAATTGATGCCAACTCTAGATCATGCGTAGGATAATTCTTCTCATGTTGCTTCAGCTGACGAGATGCATAAGCAATCACCTTGTCATTTTTCATGAGGACGCACCCAAGACCTTTCAGAGATGCATCGCTAAAAATAACGAATACTTCTCCGATAGAGGGTAGTGTTAACACAGGTGCAGTAACCAATCTATTATTCAGCTCTTGGAAACTTTCCTCACATTCCTTTGTCCAGATGAACTTAACCCCTTTTCGAGTCAACTTGGATAGTGGATTAGAAATCTATGAAAAGTTTTTCACAAAACTCCTATAATATCAAGATAAACCAAGGAAACTACGAATCTCAGTTACTGTTGTGGGTTGAGGCCACTCCTCTACAACCATTGTCTTTGCAGGGTCAACCAAGATTCCTTCATTGGTTATGATGTGCCCCAAGAAAGCCACTTATTGTAACCAAAACTCACACTTTCTGAACTTTCCAAAGAGCCTCTCCTTCCGTAGAGTTTGCAAAATAACCCTTAGATGATCTTCATTCTCCTCACGACTTTTTGAATATATCAAAATATCATCAATAAAAACTACCACAAAGTTATCAAGGTAGTCCTTAAAGACTCTATTCATCAAATCCATGAAAATAATAGGAGCATTAGTCAAGCCGAAGGGCATAATAGTAAACTCATAATGCCCATATCTTGATCAGAAGGAAGTCTTTGGAATATCTTCCTTCTTCACCCTTAGTTTATGATAACCAGATCAAAGATCAATCTTTGAGAATAATTGAGCCCCACGAAGTTGGTCAAATAAATCATCAATTCTTGGAAGTGGGTATTTGTTCTTCACCCCGTTAATTTCTCTATAATCAATTCATAGCCACATTGATCCATCCTTCTTATTCACAAAGAGAACTATTTCTCCCCAATGAGACACACTCGGTCGGATAAACCCCTTCTCCAACAAGTATTGGAGTTGTTTCTTTAACTCCTCTAGCTCCAAAATTGTCATTCTATACGGGGTCTTTGATATCGATTGAGATCTAGGTACGAGTTCAATGGAGAACTCTATATCTCTTTCTAGGGGAGGTCCAGGTAATTAACTCCTCAGGAAATACGTCCATGTATTCCTGAACAATCAGAACATCTTCTATTTGTATACTTCATTTTCCTTCTTCATCCTCACCGATTAACTCTATAAAGTAGGCTATAGGAGGTTCCTCTAGACAAGGATCAAGTCAGGATATCTCTCCTTGGAAGATAATTGTAGGTCGTTCATTAAAGACTACTGAGATTTCTTTACTTCTGCATTTGATCTTAGCATTATACTTTGAGAGCCTGTCCATCCCTAGTATAACATCAAATTTCATAATGGGAATGACTACTAGATTTACGATAAGATTGTGCTCACTAAAGTAAACACTAGAGTATCTAAACACTGTTGATGCATGGATAATCTCAGTTGGAGTCTTGACTGACAACTCTACCTCTAGAAGTTCAGGGATTGATTCTATATTCTTTGCAAACTTGGAGGAAATAAAGGAATGCGTAGAAACAGAATCAAACAAAGTACTTTCTAGTTTTGAGAGGAAAACAAGAGTACTTGCTACCACATCATTCGGAGCTTCAACTTCAGTTGTTGTGATAGAAAAATCATGACCTTACTCCCTTGGCCTTTGCTGAGGTTGATGGTGTTTCCCCTCCACTGCCCTCATATTTGGACAGTGATTAGAAAAGTTCCCAAGTTGTCCACACTTGAAGCATTGGACTTCGGGTAGGTACATAACCATATTTCCTCTGTCGTTAGTGTTGGGGAGTTGAGGCTTCACCTCACTACGATAATTCCAAGCAATATGGCCTTCTCTTACACACTTTTAGCACTTTCCACTTCCGATCAAGTAGTGCCCCGAATGCTTCTTCAAACATTTATTGCATGTGGAAAGTTACATTTTCTTTCCACCTATTTTCTAATAAAAGATTCTTCCCAGTATTGGTTCTAGAGCTCTATTCTTCTCATTAGATTTGTGAGACCACTGTTTCTCACTAAACTCCAGTTCGACTTTCATAGCACTTTGAACTATTTCTTAGTAGCTATCATAGTCCCTATTGGCTAGATCTTCTGCAGATGAGGTCATAGTCCAAGAAATAATCTATCAACCTTCCCATTAGGGTCCATGACAAAGATTGAGGTATAAAAAGAAAGCCTTGTGAATTTCATCTCGTAGATTCCAACAAATTCATTCTCCATCTACTTTAGCTCGAGAAATTATTTCTCCATTATCGTTCTCATTGAATGAGGGAAATAATTATTGAAGAATATTCCTATAAGGCCCCAGCCTTAAACCTTACTTAATCTTGAGTTATTACAAGATTACACATTGAGGATCTTTTCGGGTTTAGAGTTTTAGAGAATTAGATCATAAAACTTGAATTACATTCCACATATAAACAAAGTGGTTACATAAAGATAATATTATTAATTCCCATCAATGGAAACATATTTAAAATAAAACATGGATTCTTTCTTGACACTTCCTTGACACTATCATCATATCATGTACCTTTCCCTTGACCTGTGAAAAACATTTCAAAAAACTTGGGATGAGCATAAAAAGCTCAGTATGGGTTATAAAAACATGGAAAGGAAACATGGGTACATATATACATAATAATGAAATCATACTTTACCCATAAAACATAAGAACTTTAACATACCTCATCAAATCATGAGTAAATCATAGAAAACATAAGACATAAAGGTAACTTGAGGCATTCATAACATTATTACGTAGGGAGTAACCCTCTTGGTTACGTTTGGAATACCCATCACAGTATATTCCCTAAAATCTCTTCGGAGAAACCTTAACGTTTCACTCCTTCGCGTTACCCAATGCATTGGAGAGCTATATCGGGCTCACCCGCCCTTAGTTTATCACGGAACCACCCGTCTTCATAATAATGCCCAAGAACCATAACATAATCGTATCACATAAAACATGCATAAAGGAAACATAACATTTCCACATTTCAATCACAAGATATCAATACAACACAAAAAAACATTGTGAAAACCATTTTCAATACCAAAATAAAATAAAATTAAAACATGGTATTTATTTTTCTTTTAAAAAGAAGGTATGGCTTATAGAGGAAGCCGAAACTCAAATAACGGTCACGACGGTGGAGAAGTCGTTTTCGCCGCATACGTATGACAAAAACATTCGCTTTTTTCGTTTAGTAAATGCTTCGTATAAAAAATATTCCTTTTGAATAAACGTAAAAGTCAAAGGGGTTTATACACCGTATAAAAGAAAGTTGTGTATAAAATAAAATATGCCTCAATGAAAGGAGATTGAGACGAAGTCCCATACCTCGTATCCGACTTGACCCGACCGTTCTTTAATCTCCTGAATAATAAACTTGAGTTAATCTATACTTGCTTATTAACCTTTTTCAAGTTCATTATTCCTTTTATACCATGTTATGAACATCATGTAATCATTTAAGTTAATAATGTTCATTTTGTCGGTATTTGGTTCTTAAGTCAAAAATAGACTTCTTACACTTATATGTTGTTAATTTGGTCAAAGGTTCGTTATATCCAGAATGATATTAATGATTTGGATAACATATATATCATATATATTCATCATATACATGTATTTATAATATTACATCACATTTAGAGGTAAGAAATGAAATGCACCGTTCATGGAGACGGTAAGCCGTACGTACGCATGAACGCTACTTCCATTTCTATTTCGTATTTTCTGGAATGGAATCATAATGATATAAGAGTATATTATAATTACAGTATAATAACATATATAATATCATTAACTTTATCCTTTACACATCCCACATATGGTATTAACGAATCAAATCACTTTCAGGGGGCGGTAGTCCGCACTTCCTAAAATGAAGATATCATGTTTACCCATAATGGAAACCATAAAGGTATGCCCAAAATGAAAAAAAAACATAAGCTTAAGGAAAACATAAACATATTATATATCATATATAAAAATAGTGACATCATAATGGCCACCTTTGAAGGTGTTAAATGAGTATTGAACAATCATCGTTTCGAGAGGCAGAATTTCGCCATCCACGGAAACCGTATGTTCTTTAACCATTTGATGTAGTTGTGTGAGAGTTTAGCTCAAATAAATCTTATAACAACATCCTAGTATATTGAAGATACTGGTGTTGTTACAAAAGAAGTAAATAAAAAGAGTTTAGGGTGTTGGAGAAGCATAATAAAACAAATGAACATGAGAGAATGAATTACCTTTAAAAGTGTAACTCTTTTTGATTTGAGCCTAAAGGCTTCCTTTGAAAGGATTATTCCCAAAGTTAATCCTCTAGGATGAGGATAGGGATGTGGAGAGAGTAAATGGTCAGGGGTTGGCCAAGACAAAGGCTTGAGGAGTGTGTGAAATGAGGTAGAGGTGGGGGCCTTTTATAAGAGGAGAGGAGGGGCACTTTTGGAAAGTAAAGAAATATTACTTTATTTGAAAATGTGTTTCGGTTTTAAAAGGTCCCACATTGATATAATTCGTGGATAAGGTGATAAGGGTTCTAAATCCACCCATACAATAAGTTTTGGACAGGTGTAGTTCATAGATTTTACATTATCTTTCCATTTTATTTAAATCGTCAAATAATGATGTCATCGCTGCATCATTATTATGTCATAAATAATTTAATTTATTTAATGTCTAAAAATTATAAAAAAAATACTATGATGTAGGAAATCTTTTTAGCTTTACAATTAATATTTATAATCAAAAATATGATCTTTATAACCTCATGTAAAAATTGTTTTCGTAAAACATTTTATGTTTGTGTCATTTTTACTTTTACATTAAATAAAAAGTTATCTATGTCATTTCCCAACCAAAGTGGATCCATGGGGTCCCCAAGTTTACCCATGGCTTGTCTTGGTCGGCCATGACACAACCAATGAGGGTATGACATGTTTCAAGCTCATCTTATTTTATTAAAGCATTATTTTTACCTTAAACTACACTAATTACCACTAATCTCGATTAAAAACTTAATAAGTTACTATTCACCGAAAAAATTATTTTAATCTCATTGAACCACATTTTACTTCTTAATGACAACCATTTATGTCGGATTTTCAAAATTCAATACACATTAGTGGTAAACTTTCATTTAACTGAAAAATCAGTTTGCTTGATTACCACTTAGTGGTTTCACTATTCATCAAAAATTGGAGTTTTTCAGAAAATTACCAAAAATTCACCCTAAGATATATTTGATATTATGAATTCAAAAATTAATTCTATTTTAAAAAATTCAAAACATATAAGTCACATTAATTAATTTAATAATTAATTCCCGCTGTCAGAGCAAATAGCGTTTTTTATGAAACAATAAGTATCAAAAGATTGACACCAGTTTAAGTCTAATTTTAAAGTGAAATTGATTCCAATGACCACCATTGGATTAAATGGTAAAAATATATTATAATTTCACTTAAAAACCAATTCAAAATATAATCTAATCATATAAATAAATTATATTAAAAAGCATTTTTGATGTAAAATGCAGTATTTTTCACTATGCATAAAAAATGAACATTGTCAGAAAAATACCAAAAAAATATCCAATGTAAAATTCAATGTCCCAATCATAATGAATATGTTTATTTTGACAAATATAGATATTAGTGTATTCCATCAAAAGGAAGTAAAACAATCTTTTAAGAATATTAGTGTATTTCATGCTTAAGATTGTATTTATTTTCATTTTAAGCCTCTAAAACACTATCTTAATCATTAATAGACATAGATAAAAATATCTATTATTCATTACTTACTTGGGATGTTACAATTCCACTGAACTCTTCCCACTCCATAGCTTCCATATCTCCTCTTGGCTTCGTGTTTTTGATCAGTGACCACCACTGATCAGCTTCTCCCTCTAGGAGGTAAATAGCAAGGGTGACTTTTTCGTGTTCCGAACAATAAAGAGAGAGACATTTTGAGACGAAAATTCGGCAGCATAACGGCTATGTTGCAGGGTTTTAGAAAACATTGAAAAGAGAGGGTACATGGGTCACCCACTGATAAATGACCCATAAAATAGTAGAGGGACATAATATAAAGGATATAAGAACATGGTAATGAAATTTTAAGGACATACCATATGAAATAAAAAACTTCAAAGGAAGAAAAAAATAAGATTTCTCTTATGAAGAATTCGACAGCCTAACGATGTCACTTAAAATTAAAAAAAATGAATCAATGAGATTAAATAGGGTCTCTCATAATATTAACATAAAAGGATAGTATTATGAATATAGATATCATACCCCAACATGGAAAAAATAAACTTGAAAGACTTGACATGAAAGTAGAACTTTGAAAATGGGAAGAGTGAAAGAATCCCTTACCTTGAAGAGTAACTTCAAAATATTGAAGTTTGGGACCTTGGGAGGATTGAGGGCACCTTGGGAGGACTCCTTGGGAGGTAAGAATACCTGAACTTTGTTGAGGAGTATTTTGGAATGGAAAGGATGAGATAATGGCTTGGTATTTATAGGGGAAGTGAGGGGACAAGGCATTAATGGCCAAGGGACACCTCATTGGTGGTATTGGAAAAACCATGGGCTTGCCCATGGTATTTTCCCATGGTATTGGCCACTTGGGACAACTCATACATTATATTACTATTCATAAGTCTACCAGAATTATTACATAATTATTACATCCTTAATGATGTCATTAAACACAGGAAACTCTAAACTGAAAATTCACTATTCACTAAAAATTCAACTTTTTCAGGAAAATTCCAAAAATTCACCTTAACATAATATCAATTCTATGAATTCAAAAATGAACTCCCTTTTATAAAAATAATTTTATAAATATTTTTAATTTAATTTGTAGATAAAAAAACTATTCACCCGAAAAAACTTATACTTAACTAATAATTTCTGAAACAGTTATTTACCTATTTTATTGAATCACATTACTTAATCAGGGTGCCTAAATTATATTAATACTTTATTTAAGTGATATTACTAATCCATTTGGCCACATTACTAATCCTAAGCGTAAAATCATTTTTCATAATTTACTATTCACCAAAAATTAAGTTGATCTTATTAGACTCTAAATTTCTTACTGAACACATTTTCAGAAGACCATTTTTTGAAAATCCTTACACATAATTAATTATTTAAGGTTTACATAAATATTTTAAAATATCTTTTTTTTTCAAAATTCATCCATAAGATACATCCTATTTTTATTTGGACATCTGAAAATTCACAAACTTCACCATAGGAAGAAATCAAAATTTTATTTATCTCAAGGGATTACACAAAGTAGCTACGGTCTCTTTAAATAGACCCTTATAACACCATAATATGACCTAAGTGTATGGTGTGATAAGGTGAGAGAATATGAGGGAGGATCATATAACATTTCCCTAGTAGTAATCTCCACTAACTTGAATTTCTCCCATATGTGATTATGTTCAAGCTTGACACGCTAGAGTTCAACTTGGGTTTGGTCCAAAGTGAAGCCCAAAGATGCCACCTCCTTCCCAAGCTCTGATAAGTGGGCTTCATATGGTTCGAGTCTACTGGATGAAGCCACATATTCTTCTTTCTGCATTAACCATTAACATCTCTATTAAATCGTTAAGAGTAAATTAATATACTATTCAAAAAGTTTGGGTCGTTACATGGGAGTCATAGAGGAGGCAGTGGAGGTGGGAGTCGCAGCTAGGAGGGGGTCACGAGGGAGGTGAAGGAGGGCTCGGGGCCAAGCGGGTGTGAGAGAGTAGGCGGGGGTGGCGGGGGAGGCTGGGGGTAGGGAAGGGGTAGCGAGGGTCATGGTAGGAGGCGGTGAAGGTGGGGGTTCCGAAGGAGGCCAAGCGGGGGTGGCAGGGAGGAGGGGGTGGCAGGGGTGGCGTAGGAGCTGAGGGCGGTAGATGAGGCGAGATAATGAGGGCATGGGGTGAGAAATGGGGAAGTCAGACGGGGTAGGGGATGAGTAACGGGGAAGTCAACTAGAGGCGGGGGATAACAATGGCATTGTTTGGGGGGCGGTGGATGCTGACGATGGACTGAAGTAGCAAGGGGAGGGGATGCCAGTGAGCCTGTGCATATAGGTGAATGTGTATGCAAGGAAGGAGTAGAGTAGTAGGGTATAGTTTGGATAAATACAATAAAAAGGAGGAGATGTTGAGAATAGGATGAGGAAGACTTAGTTAGAGGCATTCTCAAATTAGGAGATGTTGGTAAAAGGAGGATGTTGTCTGGTGTTGGTTCAAGGTGTCTTATATTGAATGAGTTCCTTACACAGGTATCTCACCTCATAACATGAAATTATTTTTGAAAATTTAATGTTATGATAATTATTGTAAAAAAATTTAAAAGAACCCAAGGGATAGCTCATATTTGTGTGGGTAAACCCGCATGGGTTGGCTTCCCATGTGGGATTTCCATATAATCTTGCTTAAAATGTGGATTATTTTTAATAAACCCTCCCCACCACAAATCCGCCCCAAGCCTACTTAGCTCACGGGTCCGCAACCCGTTTTTCACTGTTAGTTTGAGTAAGGATATTCCATAAACATGATATCATTCCAATATATAGATGATACACTAGAGTTATCATGATCATTTAGATAGAGGAGGTGATGAGAGAATAATAAAAGAAAATAACTTGAAAATAAATTAAAAGGAAAAAAGGAAGAGGATTTTACCTCTTGAATATTCCTCCTTGAGAACCTCCTTAAAGGGATTGGTTTTAATTTTTTGTTAAGACCAAGAGATCCTGGATGTGGTAAATAGGATTGGTAATATTTTTAGGTAGAAATTTTACAGGGCTCAAAGCTTGGAAGGTGTGAGGAGAAGGGGTGATGAGGGGTGATATTTATAGTAGAGGAGAGGGGTGATTTCTCATTATTTTATTCATAATTTTATTATTTTTCTCAAGGAAACCAATAGTGTTGATTCTTGTGAGTAAATACAGTAATAAGTGCATGTGATTTTGAACCAAGAGTTCTTACATCATCCAAACTGTAACAAGTGGGCCCCGCTAACAGCACAGACACCCCGCCTTAACATGGACGTCAGGTTCTGTCCTGCCAGTTACCACAAGTTTCCCCATAGAAACGTTGTTCCCACCCTGGGGTCCACCCACATGCCTAAATGGGTTATATAACTAATGGAAGTCTCCACTGGACAACACGTCCTTTCTAGTGTGCATTGTCCTCACTCGCACACACCCTGAGAAAACTTCCTAGATGTTCACCCATTCTAATCACTACACTAAGTCAAGAATGCTTAACTATGGAGTTCTAATCAGGTAGGTTCCTGAAGCCCGACCAATTGTTTCCTATCAACCGTTCAAGGTTCCGGTGCTCTGCTAATGTGTATAGTAGCACTCGGGTCAAATCCTCAGCGATGATACTTTTTATAGTCAATTATTTTTAATTGATTTTATTTTGATGGGGGGGGGGGGGGTTGTTTATAGAGCTTAAATGAAGTGATTAATGGTTAATTTTTGATTTAACAATTTAATAATGATTGAGGTGAGTTCATCATTAGGGAATTAAGCTTTCTATATCCTTGAGCTCTGCTTTATATTGCATTAAATTAACACCCACTTCACAAGATGACTTTGATCGGAATTCCCAAGTGTTAAGGCTTTAATCAAAGCCTTAAATTAACCTAGGGTTATAATATTAATTAGATATTGTTTATGGTTGTGTATTTATGGTTCAAATAATCCATGTAAACCACATGTTAAACAAAACAAGTCATTAACCCATGATGTGTTAAGTCGAACATACACAATGTTAATTTGAAGAATATTTATCGAGAAAATACTCTCAATTACTTAACATCCCTAAAATTTGACTCACCCCAATGAGAGATTTACACATCCATTGAGATTATTATTAATCTGTTTTATTATATTTATGATTATAAATTAATAAGAGAAGAAAAATAATGGTATACAAAATGAGTAGTGCGCTGAACACATACAAAAACAGTGAAGTTAATGTTAAATACAAAATTTATATTGAATGAGAAAGAGAAGGAGGGAAAAGGTTTCAACTTTATTTAAACTATTTTAAGACCATTAATATTTAAGAACATAGGGTGTATGATTAAAATAGAATAAAAATAATTAACTTTCATTAAAATTGAAACAAAATTGAAAACAACTTATACGATTACAGATAAAAAGAAAACAAAAGAATATGAAAGCAAAGAGAGGAGGAAGGGTCTCTCAAGTAAAAAATATATTATAGAAGGTCCTACCAAGCCTTTATAAAATATTTTTCCATGCCAATTTATGCTCTTATCTTCTGAAATTCCAACCCCATGCAAGGATAAGAGGGGGTTGTATTTATAGCCCAAGGAGGTGGACTGTTTGCATTCCAAATCTTTATCTCCACTTGCATCGCCAATTTGATAGATTAGACAGCCAAATATAGAGAAATATTTTTCTTAAAAGTTGTAGATATTAATGTTTTTAGTCTAATCTAAAAATTTGGTTGCATTTATACTTATTAATCTAAAGTTATTTCGGTTTTAATAAAAAATGTTAAACTATCCATTCCTATCCATGATTTTTTGATGTCTAAAATGTGAATGAGTTTTTGAATAGGAAGATTCCCTAAAATCTGAAAAATTTATTCAAAAAATTAGTTCATATAAATTTAATCTTCCACACTATAAGATATCATCTAGAATGGATGTCTCTATCAGAAGAATTGTCAATATTGGTGTGGGATTTTAATTCCCGTATAGAATGATGGGCTGGATTTAAATGTATCAGTTTGGCCCCTTGTTTTTGGAGTTGGGACTTGAAATTTTTATCCAATATTAATGGTTTTGTCCCCCAAATTTTGGTGGAGAATAAAGGATTTTGTAATTCTTTATTGAGCCCAGTAATTCAATCTTTATGGCTGGTCCATTTTCTTCACAGATTCTATGAGATTTCTTATGTGGTCCATATGACCCTTCAAATAACATAATTGGACAATGATTCCTTGTATTTCTATGTTTTAAATTGAACAAGGAATCCTAAAAAACAAGAACCATGCAATTTGGATAAGTAGGTTTAGATTTATAATTAAAATAGTAAACTGACTCAATTGGACTACTTCAAATAATGCTAAAAAATTATATTTAGTATTAAAACAAGAGTATCTCACAACAATTATGAACTTTTACATGAAATTTACTAAAGGGAGTATAAGAAAAGTTATGAATAAGTTAATAAAATCAACTCCCCATACTTATTCCTATGAATGTACTTATGTGCAACAAATATAAAACCATAACAAAATTATTCTCACTCACCAACAAATATTATAATTTTGTTTTCCAAAATCAGGGGAGGTTTAGACCATTTCACTCATCCATATTGAACTAAACCACAAATTGTTACAGAAAAAATGTTAAAAAACAATTCATTTTTCATGATCAAATTTAGAAACGGAAAATGTGGGCACTCAAAACTTACTCCTCTCAAGATGATAAAATTTATTTATGGAGGTTCACTCATTCACCAACCAAAGGTTAAAATATTAGAGTTTGAAAGAGATCTCAGCTTCTATTAACTATCCTAAAGTGAAAAAGATTCAAGAGGCCTTTTTAGGTATTTTCTATGGCTATGGGATGATAGGAATTTAATTTCCAAGAGAGAGAAGAAGAGAGGTGAATCATCAGCATGGGTAAAACAATGCACAATTTTTTTTAAAACGAAACATGGAAGGAAATGGAAACATATATTTAAAAGGGAATGATTTTGTAAAGAACTAAATAAAGGAGGAAGAATATTTTAAGGGGATTATAAGATGAAATATTTACAAAACAAAAAACTTCTCCCAATGACATAAGAATATATAATGCAAGTGTTCTTTTCTTTTTATTTTCTTCTTTTTTTTTGATTTTTTTTCAAAAGTTGAACTTGAAACAAATATCATACTCATCTCTCAAACCATGATTGATCTCCTCATGACACTAATTTTAATAGTTATAACAAGATAAAAGGTTGAATAAGAGTGATTTTTACCTGCCCAAGAAACAAACCATTTTTTTCTTTTTTTTTTGATTTTTTGAACACTTTTCAATAAAATTTATACAAGATGTCATAAGCATATATACATTCCCAAAACTCACTAAATGACAACCTACCCCCACAATAAAATGGATTATTTCCCTCAAGAATATGATAACACACTAAATATTTAAAAAAGGATACCCAAAATGAAATCCATTCCCACAACACTTAAATTTCAATAATTTATGCAATGTAAATCTATGTAGATATTGGGCGGGACAAGGTATTGGTATTGTAATGTGGATATCAAAGAAAAGGTTTTCATAGGCCCAAATAGGCTTTCAAAAAGAGGATTCATGTATAGAAAATAAGAGGCTATTTGGCTATTGTTATTCTCATGTGGTTAAGAAATTGCCTCTATCATATTGATGTACACCAATGTAGGAAATTCAGCTTTAAGGTCCACAAACTCAAGACTCATAATCAGGGGTGAAAACGCACATTTTGAAAAGATTGCCATAGGTGACCTTTTAATTAAATATAATGTTGTTCCTCATGGTTGGGGAATAATCGTTTTCCAAATATAAAACTAGTCATTAATTTTTTTTTTGGTTTTTACACAAGATTATTTATCCAAATTCATGATGAAAATACAAAATTTTTGAATTAAAACATGTCTTTTGACTCACCAAAATGGTTGGAAAAAATTTCAAAACTGTATGGTGAGTAAGTATGAATTTTTTTTCATATATTTTTTTATAGTTTTTTTAGTTTCTTTAGTTTTTTAGTGTTTTTTAAAATAAAAACCCACACAAAAGAGAAAGATAAAAAGAATGGGTTTGATTAAGGAAGTGGTAAAAAATGAAAGAGAGAGGGAGAAGAAGAAAGTGGAAGAGGGAGAAATAGAGGTAGAGTTAAAGGGAAAGAAGTGCCCCTTGGTTTAGATTTGGTGGGTCATAATCTCCATCTAGTGGTGGGTCAACTGTAGAAGGTGTGTATATGATGGAGGTTGATGTGGTTACTGAGATGTTTTTCCATTCATGGTGATGATTTAACCGATGTCTGTTAACCATGAATTTCATTTTAGAAGTGGGATCTTGGACTTGCACTGAACCAAATGGGTAAACATTAGAAACAATAAATGGAACTTTCCAATGGGAATTTATCTTACCTGGGTGAAGTAGAAATCGAGACTTGAAGAGAATTACCTTTTCACCTTTATGAAATACCTTTCGTAGGATGTGTTTTTTCATGGAGTACCTTAGCCTTTTCTTTTTATAGATTGTAATTCTCATAGGAATCAAGTCAAAGATCCTCCAATTCAGTCAACTGCAACAATCTCTCTTCACCAGTTTTTTCACAATCAAAATTACAAGTTTTCACTTCCCAAAATGACTTATGTTGGATTTCAACTGGTAAATGACATGCTTTACCAAGAACTAGCATAAAAGGAGACATACCAATTGGTGTTTTATAGGCAGTTCAATAAGACTAAAGTGATTTACTAAGTCTTTCAGGACAATATTTTCTGGTGGGTTTTACAATTCTCTCAAGCACTCTTTTTTCACTTCTCTATTAGAATGTTCAGTCATGCCATTTATTTGGGGGTGATAAGAAGTTGATGTTTTATGTAAAACACCATTATTTTTCAAAAGATATTCCATGGTTCTATTACAAAAATGGGTTCCTAACTCACTGATCAAGGCATGAGGAGTTCCAAATCTGTGGAAGATATGGGTTTTTAAGAACTCACTAACAGTATGTGAATCATCCTTTATAGTGGGTTTGGCATCAACCCACCTAGAAACATATTCAACCACAATAATAATGTATGAGAATCAATTGTAAGGGGGGAATGGTCCCATGAAATCGATTCCCCAAACATCGAAGATATCACAGAAAATTAAAGGCTTTTAAGGCATTTTATTTCTTTTTGAAATTGTGCCAAACTTTTGGAAAGTGGTTTAACATCCCAAGTAAATAAAGAAATATTACATTTTCATATTTATTAATATTTGTGAATTAAATATTAATTTTACTTTAAATGGGTTGCTATGTTCAATAGCGTACCCGATACGCAACAACGAGTTTCTTTGAAATCTTACGTTGCACACTAATAATATAATATTATTATTTTAAATGGTAGTTAACGCCTAACCTTTTAATTGGAGGGAATGAATAGAACTAACTAAAATATTATTATACATTTTTGTTAAATGTTTTTACATTTATCCAATAAAAGTTAGGGGCTTAAAATATGAATGAATCTAATTTTAAACATAAATACTCTAATATTTAGTAAAAGGTCGATTTACTACCTTTTGATGGAGAACCCTCTTTAAATCTAGTTTTGGTCATTTTTATATGTTCTATTTGACAAAATAAAATTCTTCTTTATATTAGGGACATCAAAATTTACTTTGGGTAAATTTTTGGTATTTTTCTGATAATGTTCATTTTTTGATGAATAGTGAAAAATACCGTATTTTAATTCAAAAGTGCTTTTTGATCTAATTTATTTATATGGTTTTGTTATATTTTTAATTGGTTTTAAAGTGTAATTAGAATATATTTTTACCATTTAATCCAATTTTGGTCATTGTAATTAATTTCACTTTGAAATTAGACATAAACAAGTATCAATATTTTGATAGTTATTGTTTCTTAAAAACACGCTATTTGTTTTGATAACGGGAATTAATTTTAAATTAATTAATCAAACTTCTATGTTTTAAATTTGGTAAAATAGACATAATTTGTTAATTTGTAATATCAAATAAATCTTAGGCTGAATTTTTGATATTTTTCTGAAAAACTTCAATTATTGATGAATAGTGAATCCACTAAGTCGTAGTTAAAAAACCGACTTTTTCATTTAAATGAAAATTTACCGCTTTTGTGGATTGAATTTAGAAAATACGACATATATGGTTGTTATTAGTAAGTAAAATCTGATTCAATAAGATGAAAATAATTTTTGGTAAATAGTAATTTTTGACTTTTATTTACCACAGTTAAAGGTAAATAGGGTAATTAAAGGTAAAAATAATATTATAACAATACAAAATTACCTTAAAACTTGTCCTAACCTTATTTTTTGAGTCATTTACGGCCATGTTCATCTTTGGGTTGATTTTGGGACCCCATTGAGCCACTTGAGTGTGATAATAACACTTTAGATTAATTAACTTAAAGTAAAGGAAAAAATGACAAAAACAAATATCTTTTAGTAAATTATTTTTTACAAGGGGTTATATACATTATATTTTCAACCATAAATATTCATTGGAAATATAAAAATATTTTACTAAATGACAAGAAAAGAATGTTTGTTTTTAATGTAAGCGGTGACAACGACCTTTCCACCGCCGCGAGTATTATTTGATCTTTGGCTTCCTTAACAAGCTATAATGTTTTTAAAAGAAAAATAAATACCATATACTATTTTATGTATTTTTGGTATTGAAAATGGTTTTGATAATGGTTTTGATACGTTAATATATTGAAATTTTATATTTTTATTGCAATGTGGGAATTTTATCTTTCCTTTATGATTATGTTATGTGTTATGATCATGTTATGGTTCTTGAGAATTATTTACGTATATGGATTGTTCCATAATAATCCTAGAGTGGGTGAGCCCGAGATAGCTCTCCAATGCATTGGGTAATGTGACAGAGGTAAACGTGAATGTTTCTCCTAAGAGATTTAGGGAATATACTAAGATGGGTATTCCAACGTAACTCCCTATGTAGCTGTGATGGCTACAATGTAAGTATGATATGGATGCCATAAGTATTTTTATGATTTGTGATTACTATGTGTTATTCATAAATCTTATGTTTTCATGAGGTAAGTAAAATATTTTATGTTTTGTATGTATTTATGAACTAATGTTTTATTTCTTTGTTTTATAAACCTTATTGATCTTTTTATGCTCATCCCAAGTTTTGAAATGTTTTCATAAGACTTAAATATGAATAGGGTCAAGGATGAGATCAAGGAAAAGTCATGCTGTCTAAAACATGGAACTAGACATGACTTTTTTTTCAAGAGTTTCTATTTTATGAAAAAAATTGAAACTGAGTAGAAGTGTCTACTTTGTAATTTTTTTATATGTAATAGTTATGTCTTAATTCTCTAAAACTCTAAACCTGAAAAGATCCTCAATGTAAATTATTCGTTTAATTAAATATTATGTAATGTTTTAAGGTCGGGTCCTTATAGTTGGTATCAAAGGAAGGTTTGAACAACTTTAGGAGTTAGAACATAGTTAAATTAATATCCCTAAATTATTTTAGTTTAAGTTATGATTGAAATGATATAGCATTTACAGATTACCATGTTACTTTGGCTAAGATATTTCTGTGTTCATAATGGTTTTCTACAGAGGAAACATGGGAACTATATTGGAACGACATTAGGAGGAAGACAACCATCCAAATCAGCATCCTGAGATGGTCAGAATCAGAACGAAACAGTTTTTTGTAGTGATGACATAGTTGACTCAAGCTATAAATGGTGGTGGTATCCATGTACGAGATCAGCCAGATCAACCATAGAGGAACATGTCAGTAGTGGAGCATTTCATGAGGAAACATCCCCCATCATTCAGAGGATCATCTGACCCAGTGCTAATAGAAGGGTGGATTAAAGCATTGGAAAATATTTTCGATGTCATGGGTTGTTTAGAACATCAAAAGGTTAGTCTTGCTGCTTACCGTTTTGAAGGTGAAGCTGGTCAGTGGTGGTCGATGGTGAAAAATATCCGGGATAGTGAGGAGATTGATGTTCTTGATTGGGATGAATTCAAAGGTATGTTTCTTGAGAAATATTTTCCTAAGGTGGTTCATCTTAGAATGGAAAAAAAATTCCTAGAATTGCGGTAGGAGGATGACCCAGTGGATGGTTATGAAGAAAAATTCACTCGACTGGAAAGGTATGCTCTAAATTTCATACAAGATATTGATAGTAAAATGAACCATTTTTACTTAGGATTAAAGCAAAATTATCGAAGGTATTAAGCTTCTCATGAGTTAAAAAGTTATGAAAAACTTATTAGTTGTGTGAAGAAGGTGGAAATGGAGTTTGATTATGATCAGGTGTTCTTTGGAAAATAACAGAATAAGATGTCGAGGTGGCAGAAAAAAGGGAAGAACTATTCAAAAACGTCTAATGGTAAGAAACTTAAGTTTTCAGTTTGTGAAAATTGTGGTAAAAAGCATGCTGGGGAATGTCTTTTGAATTTTGGTAAGTGCTACCAATGTGGTAAAATGGGACATAAGGCTTGAAATTTCACTGAAAAAGATTAGGGTAATGGTAAGACAAAATATGATTTACAGTGAGTAAAATGTTTTAAGTACAATGAAATGGGTCATTATGCAAATGAGTATCCAACTAAGAACTCAAATGAGGGAAATCAGTTATACTACAAGCAGAAAGGGGTGGTGAAATCCTTTGCTACTACTTCAACAGATGTTGGGCCATCAAATGAAGTAGTATCAGATACACTGTTTGTTTGTTCAGATTATTCCAATGTGTTGTTTGATTCAGGGTCTACACATTCGCTCATTTTTGAGAAGTTTTATAGTAAATTGGGAATTCCATTTCAAGATATGAATCCTGAACTTATAGTAAAAACACTGGGGGAAATATTGGGACAAAAAGAAATTATAAGAACCTTCCTGTCCTTATGTGCGGGAAGAATTTACCTACAAACCTTATTATTTTTCCTCTAGCAGAGTTTGATGTTATTTTGGGTATGGATTGGCTTTCTGTTTATCATGATAATATTAACTGTAGAGCTAAAGAGGTTTCTTTTCAGAAATATTTTCAGTTTGTATACAGGAATGAACCCTTGATTTTGATAACATATTAGGATATTGAGAAACTAGTAAAAGATGGAGATAAATGTTACCTTGCTCATATTGTTGAAAATAAAGGAAGTGTTGAGATTAATGATGTGGCAGTGATAAATGAGTATCTTGATGTTTTTCCTAATGATTTTCCTAGTATTATACCTGACCAGGAAGTTGAATTTACTGTTGACTTAGTTCCTGATGCTAATCCAATTTCAAAACTCCCTTATCGAATGGATTAAATTGAACTTTTAGAGTTAAAGAAGCAATTACAAGAGTTATTAGATAAAGGTTTCATTCGACCTATCACATCACTATGGGGTGATTCTATCTTATTTGTTAAAAAGAAAGATGGTTCAATGAGACTTTGAATTGATTATAGAGCATTGAATAACATCACTATTAAGAACAAGTATCCTTTGCCTCATATCGATGATTTGTTTGATCAAATCTAGAGATCTCAGTATTTTTCAAATATTGATTTGAGGTCGGGGTACCATCAGTTGAAAGTAAAGGAAGAAGACATTCCAAAGACCGCATTTCGTACTAGATATGACCATTATGAATTTGTAGTTATGTATTTTGGTTTAACCAATGAACCTGCTGTATTCATAGATCTTATGAATAGAATTTTCCGTGAGTTCTTGGATAAGTTTGTGGTTGTGTTCATTGATGATATTTTGGTTTATTCTAAAATTAAATAGAAACATGAAAGTCATTTAAGGGTTGTCTTGAAAAACATAAAGAAAAGAAACTATTTGGGAAATTTAGCAAGTGTGAGTTTTGGTTGAAACAAATTTATTTCCCTTTTCACATTGTTTCAAAAAATGGCATAACTATTGATCCTTCTAAAACAAAAGTTGTTGAATAATGGACAAGATCCACAAATATAATCGAGATCTGTAGTTTTCTTGGTTTGGTAGGTTATTATCGGAGGTTTGTTGAAAATTTTGCATGATTATCTAGTCCAATGACTAAGTTAACTCGAAAAGGTGTTAAGTTCATCTGGAAAAAAGAATGTGATGATTGTTTTCAGGAATTGAAAATAAGATTGGTGAATGCTCCAGTTTTGGCACTGACTTCCAGAAATGGTGAGTTTGTTATCTATAGTGATACTTCGTTGAAAGGACTTGGTTGTGTCCTTATGCATAAGGATCAGGTAATTTCTTATGCTTCACGTCAGTTGAAACCTCATGAGTTAAATTACCCTACACATGATTTGGAATTAGCTTCTGTTGTTTTTTCTTTAAAAATTTGGAGGCATCATTTGTATAGAGTAAAATGTGAAATATATGCTGACCACAAAAGTTGGAAGTATATATTTATTTAGAAATAATTGAACATGAGACCAAGGAGATAGTTGGAATTAATCAAGGATTATGATTTCATGATCCTTTACCATCCAGGAAAGGAAAATAAAGTGGATGATTCTTTGAGTCGAAAAAGTAATGCTTTATTAACCATGATATGTTTGGAACGGGATACTATGGTTTTTGATTTGATAAACTTTGGCATAGAAGTTGTTGGTGTAAGAAATTATTCTGTTTTGTTTTAGGTGTCAGTGAAATCATCTCTATCAGACAGAATAAAGAAAGCACATAAAGAGGACAGTGAGTTATAGAAAAAGGTAGAGTTGGTTCAGAAGGGTAAGTTTCCTGATTTTAACATTAATAATGATTGCGGTTTGAGGTTTGGAAAAAGATTATGCATGCCTTTTAATTCACAATTGAATAATGAGTTGTTATGTGAAGCTCATAGTACCCTATTTTCAGTTCATCCTGGAAGTACTAAAATGTATAGAGATCTTCAGGAGTATTACTGCTGGGATGGAATGAAAAGAGATATTGCTGATTTTACTGTGAAGTGTTTGACATGTCAGCAGGTTAAAGAAGAGAGACAATTACCGAAAGGGATGCTTTGGTCTTTACTGGTGCCAGAGTGGAAATGATAAAATATATCCATGGACTTAGTTGTGGGATTACCAAATACATCTCAAGGTAATAATGCAATCTGGGTTATTGTTGATCAGTTGACTAAATCTACTCATTTCCTTCCTATTCGAGATACTTTGTCTCTAGATCAACTTTCTCGGCTGTATGTTAAAGATATAGTAAGGTTTCATGGAGTTCCCCTCTCAATTGTATCTTATCGTGATCCTAGGTTTACTTCTAACTTTTAGAAAGGCCTTCAGAAGTTGTTGGGTACTAAATTAAATTTTAGTACAGCTTTTCATCCTCAATCAGATGGGCAATTAAAATGAATAATTCAGAACCTGGAGGATATGCTACGTGCTTGTTCACTGGATTACCAGGGAAGTTTGGACCAACATCTTTATTTGTTTGAATTTTCATATAATAACAGTTTTCATTTTAGTATACAAATGGCTCCATTTGAGTCATTATATGGAAAGCGTTGTCGAACTCCAGCTTTTTGGGATGAAGTAGGTGAAAGGAAGATGATGGGACCAGAATTGATAGAAGATATGGAAAAAAAGTTTAGTTGATTCAGAAGAACATGTGAACAGCTCAGATCAGGCAGAAAATTTGTGCAGATAACCGGAGGAAGGATCTATCTTTTGAGGTAGGTGATCATGTCTTTCTCAAAGTTTCTCCATGGAAAAGTGTGATGCATTTTGGTAAGAAGGGAAAGTTAAGTCTGAGGTTCATTGGAACTTATGAAATCTTGGAGAAAGTTGGATCAGTTGCGTACATAGTGGCTTTACCTCCATGTTTATCCTGGATACATAATTTTTTTCATGTTTCAATGTTGAGAAATTATATGCCAGATCCATCTCATGTTTTGAGCTCAGAGGTAGTTCAGTTGGAAGAGAATCTCTCTTATGAGGAACAACCAGTCCAAATTTTTGACCATAGAGAACAAGTGTTGTGGAATAAGGTAATTAACCAGGTAAAAGTTTTGTGAAAAAACCATATGGTTGAAGAGGCAACGTGGGAATCTGAAAATGCTACGAGGGATAAATACCCCCATTTATTTGATAAGTGAATAAAATTGCGAGGACGTAATTTCCAAAAGGGGGAAAGGCTGTAACATCCCTGATAAATAAAGAAATATGAAAATTTCATATTTATTAATATTTATTAATTAAATATTAATTTTACTTTAAAGGGGTTTCTATATTCGATAGCGTACCCGATATGCAAAAACGGGTTTCATTGAAATCTTACGTTGCACACTAATAATATAATATTATTATTTTAGATGGCAGTTAATGCCTAACCGTTGTACTAGTGGGAATGAATAGAACTAACTAAAATATGATTATAAATGTTTGTTAATTTTTTTTACATTTATCCAATAAAAGTTAGGGTCTTAAAATATGAATGAATCTAATTTTAAGCATAAATACTCTAATATTCAGTAAAAGGTCGATTTACCAACTTTTGATGAAGAACCCTATTTAAATCTACTTTTGGTCATTTTTATATGTTCTATTTGACAAAATAAAATTCTTCTTTATATTCAGGACATCAAAATTTACTTTGGGTAAATTTTTGGTATTTTTATGATAAAGTTCATTTTTTGATGAACAGTGAAAAATACTGTATCAATCAAAAGTGCTTTTTGATCCAATTTATTTATATGGTTATATTATATTTTTAATGTATTTTAAAATTTAATTATAATATATTTTTACCATTTAATTCAATGTTGTTCATTGTAATTAATTTCACTTTGAAATTGGACATAAACAAGTATCAATCTTTTGATAGTTATTGTTTCTTAAAAACACGCTATTTGTTTTGATAATGGGAATTAATTTTAAATTAATTAATCCAACTTATTTGTTTTAAATTTATTAAAATAGACATCATTTTTGAATTTGTAATATCAAATAAATCTTAGGCTAAATTTTTGGTATTTTTCGGAAAAACTTCATTTTTTGATGAATAGTGAATCCACTAAGTCGTAGTTAAAAAACTGACTTTTCATTTAAATGAAACTTTACCGATTTTTTGGATTGAATTTAAAAAATCTGAAATAAATGGTTGTTATTAGTGTGTAAAATGTGGTTCAAGAAGATAAAAATATTTTTTTGTGAATAGTAATTTTTGAATTTTATTTACCACGGTTAAAGGTAAATAAGGTAATTCAATGTAAAAATAATATTACAATAATTCAAAATTACCCTAACACTTGTCCTAACCTTATTGGTTGAGTCATTTATGACCATGATAATCTTTGGGTCGATTTTGGGACCCCATTTATCCACTTGGGATTGATAATGACACTTTAGATTAATTAACTTAAAGTAAAGGAAAAAAAGAAAAAAACAAATATCTTTTAGTAAATTAATTTTTACAAGGGGTTATATAAATTATATTTTCAAATATAAATAGTCATTGGAAATATGAAAATATTTAATACATCATGGTATTTTTTTATAATTTTTATACATCAAATAAATTAAATTATTTATGAGACAACAAAGATGCAGTATTTACCTCATTAATAAAAGATTTAAATAAATAAGATTATAAATATTAAAACAATATCCAAAACCTATCCAATTATTATTGGATGATTTTATTTCTACCATGAGTCATCTTATCTTTGACTTTAATCAGTTTTGGAACTTTAGAAACCGAATATCATTGTATAATAAAATAATATTTTCACACTTTCCTAAAGAACCCCTCCTCCCCCTTATAAAAAGCCCTCACTTCTAACCAATTCCTCACACCTATAAAGCCCCTTGGATTGTCCAAACCCTACCCAAATAATATCTCAATATCCCTCTCCTTCTCCTAGAAACCTTACCATAGGCATAAGGCACTTCAAGAAGTCCTTTTGGTTCAAATCAAAGGGAGTTACCCAAATTAAAGGTAACTATTCCTCTTAACTTCTTTTCTTTTATTTTACTTCTCCAACCCCTAAAATCTTTTTATTATTTTATTTTATAATAACAACAGTATCCTCAATATACTAGTATGTGTTTATGAGAATTATTTGAACTACACTTACACAGACCTTTATCTAATGGGTTAAGAACACACTGTTTCTGTGGATGGAAAACTAACGCCTCACAAAACGATGATTGTTTGATTATCTTTTATCTCCTCTCATGGTGGATATTAAGATGAAACTTTATTTATATATGATATATATTATGTTTATGTTTTCTTTATACTTCTGTATTTTACATTTATATCCTACCTTTATGGTTTCCATAATGGGTAAACGCGATAATTTCATTTGAGGAAGTGCGGACTACCACCCCCTCAAAGTGATATGAATCGTTAATTCCATATGTGAGAAGTATAAAGGATGTATTTATTGATATTATATATGATATTATACTGTAACTATAATATTACTATGTATCATTATGTTTTCATTCCATTAAAATAATAAATAGAAATGAAAGTAGCATTCATGTGTATGTACGGCTTATCGTCTCCATGAACGGTGCATTTCATTTCTTTCTTCCAAATGATATGTACTGTTATAAATGTATATATATATACTGGATATATATGATATATATGATATCTAAATAATGTATATCATTCTGGATATAATGGACTATTGACCACATGGACAACTTGTAAATATAGGTTGTTTATTTTTGACTCAAGTACCAAATATCGACAAAATGAATGTTATTAACTTAAATGATTACATAATGTTTATAACATGATAATAAGTGATATAAAAGGAATAATAAAATCAAAAAAGGTTCTTAATCAATTATAAATTAACTTTAGTTTATTATTCATGAGATTAAAGAATGATTGAGTCAAGTCAGACATGAGGTATGGGACTTCATCTCAATCTCCTTTCATTGAGGCATATTTTGTTCTAATACAAGACCATATTTTATACACTGTATAAACACCTTTTAATTTTCATTTCATTCAAAGGGAATCTTATTTTATTAATTATTTTACTAAATGAAAAAAAAGGAATATTTATTTTTAACGTAAGTGGTGACAATAACCTTTCTGTCACCACAAGTATTATTTGATCTTTGGCTTCCTTAACAAGCCGTAATGTTTTTAAAAGGAAAATAAATACCATATACTATTTTACATATTTTTGTTATTGAAAATGGTTTTGATAATGGTTTTATTACATTAATATATTGAAATGTTATATTTTTATTGCAATGTGGAAATTTTATCTTTCCTTTATGCTTATGTTATGTGTTATGATCATGTTATGGTTCTTGGGAATTATTTACGTATAGGGGTGGTTTTGTGATAAAACTAGGTCAGGTGAGACCAATATATCTCTCCAATTCATTGGGTAATGTGATGGAGGCAAATTTGAATGTTTCTCCTAAGATATTTAGGTAATATATTGATATGGGTATTCCAACAAAACTCCCTATGTAGCTGTGATGGCTACAATGTAAGTATGATATGGATGCCATAAGTATTTTTATGGTTTGTGATTACTATGTGTTATTCATAAATCTTATGTTTTCATGAGGTAAGTAAAAGAGTTTATGTTTTGTATGTATTTATGAACTAATGTTTTCTTTCTTTGTTTTATAACCCTTACTGAGATTTTTATGCTCATCCCAAGTTTTGAAATGTTTTCACAGGACTTAAAGATGAATAGGGTCAAGGATGGGATTAAGGAAAAGTCATGCTGTCTAAAACATAGAACTAGACATGATTTTTTTTCAATAGTTTTTATTTTATGAAAAAAAAGGAAACAGAGTAGAAGTGTCTGCTTTGTAATCTTTTGATATGTAATAGTTATGTCCTAATTCTTTAAAACTATAAACCTAAAAAGATCCTCAATGTGAATTATTCATTTAATTCAATATTATGGAATGTTTTAAGGATGAGTACTTATAAGTGGGACATGATTTACAGAAATCATGTGAGTCCTTGAAGAGTGAATGCCAGAAAAATCTAGAGTCTAGGACCTTTCAGGAGGTCCTTTGTGGTCTAATGTGGCCATCACAAGGCTTGGAGTGAAAAAATTCCAAGATTGAGGAATGTTCATCTTCATCGACACGTCTCTTAATTACCATGTCAGTCCCAGTTTTCCAAAGTTTATTATATTCCCAAAAATATAATTTTGAATCACTTTTCAACTTCAGTTTTTGTTCTTTTGAAAAAATTTCAGGAAAAATACCAGCAACCAAGTAGTTTACAATTGGGGCATACCATGGTAACTTTGGAGTGATAGACGAGAGGTGCTCAATTGGAAATTTAGGATCATTTTTTTAGAATGAGAAGAATTAGAAATTCTACTAAGGTGATTAGCCACATGGTTTTATTTTCCTAGTACATCTTTGATTTCAAGGTCAAACTCTTGGAGCATTAGGATCCATCTTATTAGCTTCGATTGAGAATAAATTTTATTGAGTAAGAACTTTATATCATAATGGTCTATGAAGATGACGATTTTGGCACCTAAGAGATAGGGACAAAATTTATCTAAGGTAAAAACCACTACTAAAAGTTCCTTTTCAGTCACAATATAGTGAGAATGAGTTTCATCCAATGTTTTTGAGACATAATAGATGACATGATGAATTTTTTCTCTTCTTTGACCAATAATAGCCCCAAGGGCTCTATCAGAATCATCACACATCAACTCAAAGGGTAAGGACCAATTTTGGGGTTGGATTATCTGGGTAGATGTAAGAGCAGTTTTGAGTTAAATGAAGGATCTCTTGAAAACCTCATCGAAATGAAAAGTGACATCATTTTGGAGAAACTGAGTTAGTGAGAGGGAAATCCTACTAAAGTTATAGATGAATCAATGATATAAACTAGAATGACTGAGGAATGAATGAATGTATCAAATAGAGGTTGGTTCGGGAAGTTATTGGATCACTTCAATTGTGGAATTATCAACTTTAATACCCTCTTTTGAAACTATGTGCCCTAGAACAATCCTGTTTTCCACCATGAAGTGACATTTTTCAAAATTTAACACAAGGTTACACTTGACACACTTTTTAAGACCAGAGAGAGTGAATTCAAGAAATATTCAAATGACTCACCATAAATGGTAAATTCACCCATGAATACTTCCACATAATGTTCAATGAATTCAGAAAATATACTCATCATACACCTTTGTAATGTTTCAAGATCATTTCAAAGGCCCAAATTCATTCTCCTATATGCATATGTTTCAATGGGAAAAGTGAAAGTAGTCTTTTCTTGGTCCCGATGTGTGATTGGGATTTGAAAATATCTAGTGTATCCATCAAGAAAGCAATAATGTGACTTTCAAGCTAACCGTTCTAGCATTTGATTAAGGAATAAAAGAGGGTAGTGATAATTTCTTGTTTCAAAATTCAATTTCCTATAGTCGTTGCACACACACCATTTGTTCTTCACTTGATTTGTGACTACCTCCCCATGTTCATTTGTGACAACAGTTATCCCACCCTTATTAGGTACAACTTGAATTGGACTAACCCATTGACTATCAAAAATTGGGTAGATAATACCAGCTTGAAGAAGCTTGGTGATCTATTCCCTAACTACCTCAAGCATGAGTGGATTGAGTATTCTTTGTGGTTTTCTAATTGGTTTGGATGATTCCTCAAGATGGATGTGATGCATGAAATGGATAAGGTTGATTCCTGGTATGTCATCTAGGGTCTAACCAAAGGCCTTTTTGTTTTCCTCTAACACCTGAACAAGTTTTAACTCCTCAGTTTCAGTAAGTGAAGCAGATATAATGACAGGATAAGAGTGATCATGGAAAAGGAATTCATATTTCAGGTGTTCAGGAAGAGGTTTCAGATCAATATCAACTTTCATTTGTGGGTTATACAACTCAAGAATGGAGTAAGGGATTTTAGTTGGTTTTGATTCATTTTCCTTAATACTATCCAAGTTGGATCAGTAGAGATTAGAGTTGATGTGATATTCAAGATAGTTTTCAAGATCCTCTAGATTGATAGATTCTATGATTGAGAGGTCCACAACAACTTCATCATTTATGACTTGCTTAATCATGGTGCAGATTTCACAAGATCCTCTCTAATTATAACATGATGAACATAATTTAATGGGGTTTAATTGAATCTCAGAAGTGTCCTGAGAAGCATGGATTTATAATGCATAGTGGTCCTCATATGGGTATGACATGGCTCAGAAAATGTTAAACTTGACCAGTTGGTCACCAAATTTCATGGATAAGATATCTGAATGGACATCAATCTTGGTTCTCATTATCATTAGAAATGGTTAGGGGATATTGAGAAGAGTTAATCTCATATTCTATGTTAAGTACATAGAAATTAGCTAAGAATATAAGATCATTGACATGAACTAGGACATCCTCGATTATTCCCTCAGGATTGGAAGTGATTCAATTGTCTAATTGAATGAAAAAACCCATTGGATGTAAGGGACCTAGACCAAGGTTGGAGAATATGGGTTTGGTAATGACATCAATTGAGTATTCTAGGTTTATGAGTGCATCATTGTAGTTGAAACTTCCAATTTGGCATGGAACTGCAAATTTTCCTGGATCTTTTCACTTTATGGGAATAAACTGTTAGGTGGAAACATTTTCTAAGGTCCTAAGCTGCCTCTTATTGGTGCACAATTCCTTAATTAACTTATCATACTTAGGGATTTTTTTATGGAATCTAATAGGGGAATATTGACTTAAACATGTATAAAAATGTCGAGCATTTCAAGATCAGGATCAAAGTAATTCCTTGGATTTGAAATGACTTGAGGAAAATGAATTGGGTTCCTAAGTTGAATGGAAGGAGGCGAGGAAATGGATTTAGGTTCCTTTTCTAATTTCTTTTTCTTTTCATTTTTTAGGTCAACATTTAAAGGGGTGTTGGAGGAATCATCATGAGGCATAGAAATTTGCTTTCCCAATCTAAGTGCAATTGCACTTAAATTACCCTCAGGGTTGGGTAATGGTTGAGTTGGGAGTTGGGAATAATTTTATTGTTTTTACTGGCTCAGGAGGGATGCAAATTGAAAAATTTGGGTTTCAATATTTTTAAGGCTGGAATGGGTAAAGGAGGCAAGATCTTGCACTATGATTTCCCATGGTTTCTTGGAAGAAGAGTCTTGTCCCAGATTGGTATTGGCTTGATTTTGGTTCTTGGGAAAGCGATTGTATTGGTTTGGGAATTAGGAAGGATCATTAGGATAGTGGAATCCAGGAGGATAAAGAGGAGGACTGATCTGTTGAGTTTGAGGAACAAAAGGGTAAGGTTGTTTGAAGTTACCAAAACCTTGACCATATTGGAATTAGTTTGGGTTTTGATGAGTGAATTGATGGGGATGAGAAATTATATTACCATACCTCAATCCTTGGTTTAAGGTAGAAGATAAGGGAGAAGAGTGGGTTTGGTTAAAGTTTCTAATGAACTGACCTAATTGTTGAGGGTTGGTGTTCCTCTGAGCATATGATGCATTGAGATCCATTGGGCTAGATGAATCAGATGGATCCTCTTGAAGTTGTAGAAATATGTCAGTTGGATGAGATGGGGAGTTGTAGATTCCATAGTTCTTGATAGTTCTAGTGAACATAGATTGTGGAGAAGATGATGTTGGGGCTTTGGCAGCCATAACTAGTTGATGCACAAGACCTGTAAGTTCACCCATCCACTCTGTCATCTTGTTCGGCTCTATCGATTGACTGTCATGGGATTGTTTGACTTGACCATGTGCTCGAGTATGGAATTTTTGTGTGTTTGCATCCATGCTGCTTATGATATCTCTTGTAGCTGCTAGAGTTTTATCAACAATAGCACTGCTACTTGAAGCATCAATGAGATTTCTCTCCATAGCCAATAACCCCTCATCGAAGTATTAGATCAAGAGTTGGTAAGATATTTGGTGATGTGGATAGGTAGCCACAATATTTTTGAACCTCTCCCAATCCTCATGGAGTGATTCATTTGGGAATTGATGGATACCACTTTTTTACTTTTGGATAGAAGCAGGATGAGAAGTAGGAAATATTTTTTCTAAGAAAAGTCACTTCATGTCATTCCATGTGGTTATGGAACCAGGAGGGAGGTAGTAAAGCCATGAAATAGCAGTGTCAGCTAGGGAGAAAGGGAATTCTTGGAGTTTTATTTGTTCCTCAGAAACCCCTTGAGGCTTCATGGTAGAGAAAACCACTTGGAACTCTTTAAGATGAAGATGTGGATCATCACCGACTAGCCTGTGGAAATAAGGAAGAAGATGAATCAAACCCGATTTGAGTTCAAAGTCAGCCTCTATGTTTGTATATTGAATGACAAGAGGTTGGAAATTCATATCAGTGGTATAAAGTTTAGTAAGTTTTTGTTCCCTAGTATTATCCATATCTAATTTAATTGGTTGAACAAGGACTAGTTCTTGAATGATTTTATTATCTCTTATGTTCCTCCTAAGTTGGTGAAGATTTTTCTCTATTTCTAGGACAAACAGATCTAAGGGATTTTTTGGGAGTCTACAGGGCATTCAGAGAAAATTTTTAAGGATGATGAAGATGAGTTTTCTTTGTGTTTTTTTTCATTTATGATTTTTATGGGAATATGGGGTTTTCTTTGTGTTTTTTTTATTTTTTTTTAAATTTTGTTTTTTTTTGTTTTTTTTTGTTTTTTTACAATAACCAAAAACTAATGAATAATTAATGCACTATCCCTAGAAACAACTCCATTTGAAGCACAAAATATTGTTTCCTATCAAACGTTCAAGGTTCTGGTGCTCTGCTAATGTGTATAGTAGCACTCAGGTCGAATCCTCGGTGATGATACTTTTTATAGTCGATTGTTTTCAATTGATTGTATTTTTATTGGGGGGTTTGTTTGTAGAGATTAAATGTAATTATTTATGGTTAATGTTTAATTTAAAAATTTAATAATGATTAAGGAGAGTTCATCATTATCTAGTTAATCTTTTGATATCCTTCAGCTCTGCTTTATATTGCATTAAATTAACACCCACTTCACAAGATGATTTTGATTGGAATTCCCAAGTGCTAAGGCTTTAATCCAAGCCTTAACTTAACTTAGGGTTATAATATTAATCAGAGTTTGTTTATGGTTGTGTATTTATGGTTCCAATAATCCATGGAAACTACATGTTAAACAAAAAAATTCATTAATCCATGACATGTTAAGTCCAACATACACAATGTTAATTCAAAGAATATTCACCAAGCAAATACTTCCAATCACTTAACGTACCTAAATTTTGACTCACCCAAATGAGATATTTACTCAGCCATTGAGATGATTATTAATCTTTTTTATTATATTTATGATTATGAATTAATAATAGAATAAAAATAAAGGGATAAGAAAAGAGTAGTGTGCTGAACACACACAAAAATGGTGAAGTTAATGTTAAATACAGAATTTAGATTGAATGAGAATGAGAAGGAGGGAAGGGGTTTAAACTTGATTTAAACTATTTTAAGACCATTAATATTTAATAATAGAGGGTGTATGATTAAAATATAATATGAAGAAGAAACTTTCATTAAAATTTAAATGAAATTGAAAACATTTTATGCGATTACAAATAAAAAGAAAACAAAATAACATGAAAGAAAAGAAAGAGGGAAGGGTATTTAAAGTGAAAAAATGAGTATATAAGGTCCTCCCAAGACTTTTTAAAATCTTTGGTCTTGCTAATGTATGATCCTATATTCTGAAATTTCAACCCCTTTCAAGGAGAAGAGGGGGTTGTATTTATATCCCAAAGAGGTGGATAGTTTGCATTCAAATCTTCCCCTCCACTTGCATCACCAATTTGAGAAATTAGACAGAAGAATCTGGAGAAATATTCTTCTTAAAAGTTTTAGATATTAATGTTGAAAGTTGACTCTAAAAATTTGGTGGCATTTATACTTATGGATCCAAAGTTATGGAGGTTTTAGTAAGCAATGTTAAATTGTCCATTTCTATCCATGTTTTTTCGATGGACGAAATGATAATGAGTTTTTTAATAGGAAGATGCCCTCAAATATGAACAATTTCTTAAAAAAAGTTGGACACCTAAATCTCTTATTTCACACTATAAAATATTAGTTCGAATGGATCTCTCTATTAGGAGAATTTTCAATATTGGTGTGATGATTTTAATTCCCTGAAAGAATGATGGATTGGAATTAAATGTATTAGTTAGCGACCTTATTTTTTGAGTTGGGACTTGAAATTTTTATCCAATATGAATGGTATTGTCCCCCGACTTTTGGTGGAGAATAAAATATTTTGGAATTTTGGATTGATCCTAGTAATTCAATCTTCATGGATGGTCCATTTTCTTCACATATTTTGTGGTCCTTCTTGTGTGGTCTATATGACCCTTCAAATAGAAAAATTAGAAAATGATTTCTTCTATTGATATGTTGTAAATTGAATAAGAAATCATAAAAAACAAGAACCATACAATTTTGATAAGTAGGGTGAGATTTATAATTAAAATAGTAAACTAATTCAATTGGACTACTTCAAATAATGCTAAAAAATTATATTTAGTATTAAAACATGAGTATCTCACACCAATTATGAACTTTTACATGAAATTTACTAAAGGGAGTATACACAAAGTTACGAATAAATGAATAACATTAGCTCCCAAAAAGGAAGGTGAACCTTGTTGACATGAGTCATATAATTTAGTTATTTAACCCATTTATCATTCAGGAGTGTTACACAAACATCACCAATGACTCAATAAATCATATATTTATTATTTATCGTAAATTGTCATATTTTACTATTCACAAAATTCAAGTATTTTAAAAAAATCCCCAAAATCCACTCTAACCATTTTTTTGATATGTAGAATTCAAAAATGAACTCTATTTTATGAAAATAATTTTCTAAATATGAGAAATTTAGTTTTTAATTAAAACTATCAGTTACTCGAAAAATACAGATTTTAAATCTATAAATGATTTTTTTAACAGTTTAAAAAATTAACTAAGGTATCATAAAATTATCCTAAAATAATAAGACAACAAAATTTTAATTTATGAATACATTTTATATAAATATATTTTCTTTTAAATGATTTTATTAATTATAAATTTATAATTAAATATTTATGACTTACAAATATACCAACACTTAATTTAACAATTTTTAAAATATTTATTTACTTATACTATGATATAATTACATGATACTTTCATTTATAAGGTGCATAAATTTTATTTATACTTTCATGGGTTATATTACTATTCATTTGTCTAGTTTACTATTCATATGGTTCATATTACTATTCTTAAGGTCAAGTTACTATTTCATTGGTATAGGTTTCTTAACATCTAGAAATACCTCTTATTTCCTTCATTATTATTTATGATATTTGTATTGTGTTCTATAAGTGATTTTATGTGATCTATACTGTATGAAATAAAAATAAGAATGGAAATTTCATTGATAGAGTTATGGTTCGTTATATTCTCCCCTCCTAAAACAATTTCACCCTTGAAATTTCTATATTGTCACCCCACAAAAAGATTTAGGTAGTTCTTCATCATAAGCTTCTCAGGCTCCCACGTTACCTCTTTAATTTTATGATTTTCCAATGTACCTTTACCAAACGAGTCATTTAATTCTTCAAAACTTGTTCTTTAGTGTCCAGAATCCGGATAGGCTCTTCACAGTAAGATAAGTCCAGTTTTAATTCTATTCTTTCAGAAGTGAGTACGTGAGTTGGGTATGACATGTAATTCCTTAACAAGGAGATGTGGAACACATTGTGTACTTTGGAAAGGCTATGCGACATTTCCAAATGATAAGAAACCGCTCGAATTCTCTCCATAATTTCAAAAGGACCAATGTACCTGGGGATTAGTTTCCCTTTCTTCCCAAATATTATAACACCCTTCCATGGATTTACTTTCAAGAAAACATAATCTCTCACTTAAAATTCTAAATCCTTCATTTGATTATTGAAATAGATATTTTTACTACTTTGAGATGCTTTGATATGGGTTTGAATAGTCTTTACCTTTTCTATTATTTCCTCCACAATCTAAGGGCCCATAAGCTTACTTTCACCAACTTCATCCCAACATGTTGGTGTACGACATATGCTTCATATGGTTCCATTTGAATACATGAATGGAAGCTATTGTTGTAGAAAAAATCCACCAAAGGTAAATACTGATCCCACATACCTTGAAAATCAAGTGAGCATGATCTCAAAATGTCTTCTAAAGTTTGGATCATCCTTTCTGACTACCCTTAAGTTTTAGGGTGATAAGCAGTACTTAAATGAAGCTTAGTATCCAAATCTTTATGAGGAATTTTCCATAATTTCGATGTAAATCATGGATCACGATCATACACAATAGAAAGATGTTCTCCATTAGGTCTTACAACTTCATTAATACAGAGTCGTCCAAGGTGCTCTAGTGTCAAATCCTCCCTTATAGAAAGGAAATGTACAGATTTGGTAGGTTGATAAAAAATCACCCACACTGCATCATTCCTTCTTGGAGTTTTGGTAATCCAGTGACAAAATACATAGTGATGTCATCCCATTTCCATGTAGAAATAGGTAAGGGTTACATGAAACCTCTAGAATGTTGTCTTTAAACCTTCACTTGTTTAAAAAATAGACATCTTGATACATAATAAGCAATTTCCCACTTCATATTATCCTACTAGAAATGTTCCTTCAGATATCTATACATCTTAGTGCTACTAAGGTATTAAGAGAAATTCAAGCTATGGGAATCATCCAATAACTCCCTTTTTAGCTCAGTTATAGAGGGAACACATATCCACCTCCCAAATTTCATAATTCCATCATCACACATGAATTCTGGTAGCTTCCCATCATTTATAGATTTACTTTTCTTTTTAAGGTTCTCATCATCACACTAAGAACTTTTAATTATTTTGAATAAAGATGGTCAGACAACAAGTTGAAAAAGTAATGATGTTTTACATTCCTTGATAATTCCCATATCCATATTTTCTAGATCCATGAACAAAAGGCCCTTGTCAATCCTCATTTTGTTTAGAACTCCATGATCCTTCCTGCTCAATGCATCTACTACCTTCTTCGCCTTCCCAGGGTGGTAGTGTATTAAAAAATCATAATACTTGAGTAGCTTGAGCCATTTAATTTTACTCATGTTGAGTTCTTTATGTGAGAAGATATATTTTAAACTCTTGTGATCTATATATATCTCACATATTTTACCATAGAGATAGTGTCTCCATATTTCCATATAAAATATTATAGCTGCTAACTCAAGATCATGATTTAGATAGTTCTATTCATGAATTTTTATCTATCTTAATGTATAGGAAATAAATATATCATTATTCATAAGGACACACCTGAGTCATTTCTTTGACGCATCACTATAAACCACAAATCCACCATTTATCGATGGCAGAGTAAAGATCAGCACATTCACTAATCTCCTCTTCAATTCTTCAAATCATTCTTTACATTCTTTTTTCCATATGAACTTAACCCCTTTACGAGTAATCTTGTTTAACAGGTTAGCTAATCAGGTGAAGTTATGAATGAAACACCAATAATAACCTGCTAAACCAATAAAACTATATACCTTGGTTATGTTCGTTGGTATAGGATATTCTTGAACTACCATTGTCTTCATCGAATCAACTAAGATTCCATATTTAGAGAAAATATTATCAATAAAAGAAACTATTTGAAGACAAAATTCATGCTTTCTAAACTTATCATATAATTCATTTCTTTTAGGAGTCTTTAGAACAATCCCCAAGTGATTCTCATGGTTTTCATAGCTTTTAGAGTATACCCAGATATCATCAATAAATACCATAAAAAATTCATCAAGATATTCCTTGAAAATTATGTTCATTAGATCCATGAGAATGGAGGATACATTAGTCAGTCCAAATGGAATTACTATAAACTCATAATGTCCATACCTAGTTTTAAATGCTGTCTTTGGAATATCTTCCTTCCTCACACGCAACTGATGATATCCATATCGAAGGCCAATCTTTGAAAAATATTGATCTTTATAAAGTTGATCAAATAAATCATCAATACGAGGCAGGAGATACTTATTATTTATTGTAAAAGCATTGATTTATCTTTAGTCAATGCACAACCTCATGGATCCATCTTTCTTCTTAAAAAAGAGAATAGGGGCTCCCTATGGAGAAACAATAGGGAAGATAAATCCTTTATCACTTAATTCCTCTAGTTGTTTCTTCAGTTATACTAATTCCACTATGGACATTATATAAGGAGTCTTTGATATATGATGCACTCTAGGAATTAAATCAATAGAAAACTCAAATTTCCCACTTCGGAGGATGTCTAGGTAAATCCTTTGGAAATAAATTAACGTATTATTTCACAATAGGTACATCCTCAATTTGAATATTTATTTCCTCACCCATAGATATTGCATTCTCTTCCTCCCCAATAATTGAATTCAGTAGAGCTACTGGGGGTGGATCTAGATAAGAATCATATGGTGAGGTTTCTTCTCTAAAGATAAGGGACTCTAAATCATTCTTAAAAAATTGTATCTTCCTTATTCTTACAATATATTTTCACATCATATTTTGAAAGACAATCCATACTGAGGATTCTGTCAAAGTATACCATAGGTATGGTGATAAAATCAGTAGATAAAGCACATTTATATGCCATAATGTGAACTACCTAACACATCTTTATTGTAATGATAATTACCTTAAGGATTTTGACTGAAAACTCCCCTATTAAGGAGAATTGGGAATATCTAAATTTTAATGAAAAATGGGAAGATATAAAGAAATGAGATGATCCCAAATCAAATAAAGCTTTAGCTAAATTTGAGGATATGATTAATACACATGCCACCACATCATTAGGAACTTCAACCTCCACTGGTGTGACCACATAAGCTTGTCCTTGCTCCCATGACCTTTTTTGAGAAAATTTTCCTTGATGTTTCAAAAAATCATTCTTATAGTGTCCCATGTCCCTATAATTGTAGCATTGAAAATTGGTATCTTCTTTCTTTCCCTTGAAATCACAGGTGTGGTGGCCTTTTTCTCCATACTTGTAACATAATATTTTTCTTTTTAAGTAGGCTCCAAGGTGTTTCCTTCCACAAGTATCACATTTTGGAATGCTTTATTTTTTATTCTTCCCATTATCCATTCTTTCCTCAACCACCCTCTTATTATCTTTCTTTCCCTTAAAGTTATAAAACTTAGATAATTCTCTTTCTATCTTGATATTACATGAGACTATATCTTCCTAAGATGAGAAATTTTGGGTGACTAGTTCCCCTAGGAGGAATGGTTTTAAACCATAAAAGAATCGATCAATCTTACGCATATAGACCACGATATGCCTTGATAGCCTTGTAAAGTTGGCTTTATAATTGGAAACATTCTCATCCTCCTTTCACCTTAGATTCAAGAATTTCCTTTCCATATGTGCTCATTGTTCACAAGGAAAATATTTTTCTAGGAAAATTTCTTTAAAATACCTCCATTACATATTTGTAATTTCTTCCTCCACCTTTTTCTTTTGTAATAGTGACCACCATTGATATGAATCTCCTGATAGAAGATAAAATTCCATTAAAAACTTCTTTATTTCTTTACTCCCCAAAGCAAGAAATATCTTCTCTAAGGAACTTATCCACTGCTCAGCTACAAATGGGTTTGTAGTCCCATTGAATGACGAAGGTTATTTTCACATTAAGAGGTCTAAAATTTTTACTTCATGTTGTGGATCAGAATGATCCATAATGGTAAGGTTATTTTTCATAAACTAAGTCAGCTATCTTGGTATAGTTATAAGTTACTCATTACTAACCATAACTCTAATATTGACATCATTATCTTTCATAGGAGGGAAATATCTACATGGGATACATGCGTTGATATAGTTCCCATTCCTTCCACTAGAAACCATTTATAAATAATGGAATATACTAGATTAGGTTATTAATTGTAATGTATAATCTCAAACTATAAAAAAACTTAACATAAGTTTATGTTTTATGCATAGTTAATCTCATAATAAAACACATGGTTTCTTTGGGGACATATTTATTTTAAATCCTTCATAATGGTTTGTAAATAAAATGTGACTTATCCTAAGCATATCCCCTAGGAGTGTCAAACCAGGTACATAGTAAAGCCCATTTTCGTGTACTAGGTTACCCTAAGTCAAGCCCTGTACACCTTTTCAGAGTTGTTACCTCTAGGTACATCTATTCGAGAACCACATCAATTTGTAGTATCCAAAGAGGGATGTATTTCTAGGAAGACTCACATAATCTATAATTTTTAAAAATTCTAGGATGTTCTTCTATTATTATCCTCAAAGTCTATCTTAGGGTTATATTCCCTAATCTATGTTTTCTAAATATAGTTTCAAATATTTCTACTAAAATTAATCTAATACCAACTGTAAGGACCCCGACCCCAGTAGCCCGAAGCCGGTGCCTTACTTTATTATATTGGTATGATTACAAATAAGTTGTATCCAGAAGGACTGAGTAATTTAGTAGTATTTAAAAACCATATAAAAACATAATATTTACATTACAACTTGAAAGAAAATACAATATTGCAATTCCATTAGAAACATCCATAAATTCTAGATTATTCCTGAAAGATATTCATAATATTCATCTTCGCATACTAGGGAAAAAATAAAACATAAGGAAGGAGTGAGATCATATGATCAGTAAGGGTAAGTAATATAGTGGAAGTTATCATAAACATAAACATTAGGCATGTTTAATTTCTAAAAACACATTCCTTTAAAAAAATAAGCTTGATCATAATATGAAAGGAATGAAAGATGAGTAAATAAAGCCATATAACTAATCATAAGAGAATAAACCTTAACCATGGATGTTACACTAGTCAAATATCAAATGGTTTATCAATTGATAATATCATAATGAGGGAATGTATAATTCTAGACATTTGAAACATATCATCAAGGCCTCGACCAAGACGTTTGAAAATACTAGGGTAAGGCCTTAGCCAAAACCCAATTATGTTTTGTCTCATGAGACCTAAATATGCATAGAGGGGATATATTGGGCCTAAACTATCACTTGATAAGTCCAATTCATTCCTCATATGAATGGGGCTAAACACAAACAATATGAATATATGAAATGTAAATAACTTTTCCCAATCTATAATCATAATCACTAACCAATCTGAGTAGCATGGTGAATGGTATCAAGATAGCACATCCATAGTAAAACTAGACATAAACCATTTAATAAAATATGGTAGATGAAAATTATAATATATCAATCTAAATAAATCATATAATTCAATATAGGTATTGAAATAGATTAAAATACTATAATAAAATCATCGAAAAATTCTTGAGAGAAATGCCCCTTTCAAGGAAGATTTATTTTGGAAAAATATTTTTTATTTATCATAATTGTTTATATAAAACTAGTAATGAACAAATATAGTTTTTCATGACAAGTGTAGTAATTTTAGAAAAATAATGGTGTCTTAAAACAGATTATTGGTGGTACTTGAAAATGGGTTATAAATCGCGACGTTCCCCTTAATTGGGCTTGCGTATCGAGAAGAATTGAAAAGGGAACCTTGAATAAAACATGTATTTATTATGAAATAAAGATGAACTGATATAAAAAAATTATTTTAGAATGTATAAACATAATTTATAATAATTATATAAAAACTAATGAATAATTATATTGGTTTATGGAGGAAGAAATCATAACCTGAATGAAAATAGAGGTTCAGGAAGAAAACCCTTACCTTATGTCTGAATGAGTTCTACACTTGAACTTAACGTTCTAGATAGTAAATTTAAATACATTAATTAATTAATTAATAAACTTATATACATTTATTTTATTTAGTATAATTTTATTAAGTTCATTTATGGCCTTTTTTATGAGTTATAAAATACAATTTTATTGCTCGGGAGCATTTGTTTCCTTAGTTTTCACGATCAGTATACTTGTATATGAGTATGAATGTTCATGTGGAATGGGTTTAATTATCCAGAATTAAATTTATATGATATTAATGAACATAAATAAGTGTAAATGGTTATATATATATATATATATATATATATATCATTTTTTATATGGTATAAGGATGAATCATTAGATAAGACATTTAGTGATAATCGTTTGCATTATTAGGGAGGTTATTGATCATAACAAACTCATTTTGTTTTATCGTTTAGTATTATGTAATTATGATACTTCCATAACATAATAAATATTATAATTCATATATTATAGTATGGTTTAACCATAAAAATGATTTCATTACTATCCTTGAAGGAGAAATTGAAGAACAAAAATCTGTTGTCCATGAGGGTTGTAAATCAACCTCTCAGATGATGATTTCATTTTTAAAATAAAAGAGAGAGAGAAAGGAGTTTGAGTAAGGATATTCCATTAAAATGATATAATTATAGTATATATATTATACACTAGATTTATCATGGTCATTTGGACAAAGGAGGTGATGAGAGAATAATAAAAGAAAAGAACTTGAAAAGAAATTTAAAGGAAAAAGTAAGAGGATTTTACCTCTTGAATATTCCTCCTTGAGAACATCCTTAAGGGGATTGGTTTTGGTATTTTGTAAGACCAAGAACTCATGGAAGTGGGGAATAATCTTATTAATAGGTTTGGGTAGAAATTTGACAAGTCTCAAAGCTTTGAAGGTGTGAGGAAAAGGGGTGATATTTATAGTGGAGGAGAGGGGTGATTTCTCACTAATTTATTCACTAATTTATTATTTTTCTCAAGATGACCAATAGTTTTTATTATTGAGACTAAATATATTAATAAGTGAATGTGATTTTAAACCAAGGGTTCTTACATCATCCAAACATCTCATATGGCTCAATAAATCATGTATTTATCATTTATCGAAAATTATTGTATTTTACTATTCACAAAAATTCAAGTATTTTAGAAAAATCACAAAAATTAAACCTAAACATTTGTCAATGTGTAGAATTAAAAAATGAACACAATTTTAGGAAAATAATTTTCAAAAAGAGATATATTTAATTTTTAATTAAAACCATCATTTACTCAAAAAATACAATTTTTAAATCTATAACTGATTTTATAACACTTTCAAAAATTAACTAAGGAATCATAAAATTATCCTAAAATAACAAGACAAAAAAATTTTAATTTATTGATACATTTTATATGAATATATTTTATTTTAAATTATTTTATGAATTATAAAATTTTAATTAAATATTTATGACTTATAAAAACACCATCACTTAATTTACAAATTTTTAAAATATTCATTTACTTATACTATGATATAATTACATGATAATTTAATTTATAAGGTGCCTAAATTTTATTTATACTTTCATGGGTGATGTTACTATTCATTATTCCAATTTACTATTCATAAGGGTCATATTACTATTCTTAAGGTCAAGTTACTATTTCATCGGTATAAGTTTCTTAACTTCTATAAATATATCTTATTTCATTTATTATTAATTTATTATGTTTGTATTGTGTTCTATAAGTGATTTTATGTGATCTATACTATATAAAATAAACATAAGAAGGGAAATTTTATAGATAGAGTTCTGATTTGTTACAATAATACTCATTAATAATAATCTTAAAGTCTAAGGACCAATACATACATTCACAGATAGTAACATCCAATGACATGTATAAATGTGGATTTCCTACTGGTGGGTCTCATTCTCATAATATCATACTGGATATTAATAAGGGAATACACCATGAGAAGGTGCCTCAAATTCCTATGAGTATCCACCCTTGATAGCCTATATCATTTGTGTCCCTAAAATGATATCATCTGACTATAGAATATATATTCAAGAATAGTGTCGTAGTACTTCCCAATTCTTATCATAGAAGGGAACTACTATGACCTTTTTGTGTGATGGATACTCTTAGGACATTATCACATACTATGTCACATAGAAGAATAATCATGATGTGATGAGTATTTTATTAAAATTCAAAACAATGAATACATGTTTATCATAAAGTACACAGAAGTTGGTTCTAGGTCACCAACTCCAATAGACTCCCACTTGTACTAGAGCCCAATGCTGACAACCTTCAATCCGCTAGATCTCACTTGAGAATCATGCTTCTAATGAGATATATCTTTAGTCAAGGGGTCCACCATTTTCTCTTTTGTGGGTACTATACTCACTGTAACTTCACCCTTAAATACCTCAAGAGGTGATAATTTTGGAGTATATGCTTTGTCTTTTGGTGAGATCTTGGCTCTTTTTCAAGAGCCACCGCTATGATATTATCACAATACAATGTTATAGGGTCTTTACTTCTAGGTAATACATCAATCACATGAACAAAGTTATGAACCCAAATAGATTCCTTGGATGAATCAGAAGACTCTATATACTCTCACTCTACTATAAAATCAACGATAATTGGCTAATTTGAAATCTTCCAGCTCACAGCTACTCTGTTGATAGATAAAACATATCCTAATTGAGACTTCAGATCATTCTTATTTGTCTAAAAAATATTATCATTATAACCTTTGATGACCAGCTCCTCATCTCCTCCATACACTAGAAACATATTTTTAGTTCTTCTCATATACTTAAGGATATCCCTAACAGTATTCTAATGTTGTTCTCTTGGATCTGCTTAATATCTTCCTACTATTCTCAATGCATAGGCAACATCAATTCTAGTACATAACATGGAATACATGATTGATCCTATCACTAAAGCGTATGAGATCTTACTCATTATCTATTTCTCTTATTGTGTATAAGGACACATTTTCTTAGAAAGATGTAAACCATGCGACACTGGAACAAATACCCTCTTGGATTGTTCCATACTAAATCTCTTTAGTATCTGGTCAATATATTTACTTTGAATTATTCCAATTAGCCTCTTGGATCCATCACAAATGATCCTGATCCCTAGAATATAGGCTGCTTTTCCTAGGTCCTTCATGGAGAAACACTTTTTTAACCAATCCTTAATAGATTGTAAGAACGGTATGTCATTTCCAATAAGTAATATGTCATCAACATATACTACTAGAATAAAAACTACATTCCCACTAAACCTCTCGTAAACACATGACTCACATTCATTCTTAATGAAACCAAATTCTTTTATGTGTTCATCGAATCGAATGTTCCATGACCTAGATGATTTATTTAATCCATAAATAGATCTATGAAACTTGAAAATACTTTTGGCATCAAATGGAGTCACAAATCCTTCTGTTTGTGTCATATAGACATCTTCTTGAAGGTTCCCATTAAGGAATGAAGTTTTGACATCCATATACCAAATCTTATAGTCATGAAAAGCTTACATGGAAAGTAGAATTATGATGGATTTAAACATGGAAAATGGAAAAAAATGTTTCATCATAGTCAATTACTTGATGTTTTTTAAACCCTTTATCCACTAGACTTACTTTATATGTACTTACTTTACCTTCGATGTCCATTTTATTCTTGAATACCTATTTACATCCAACAGGATTTACATCAACTGACACATCGACCTAAACCTAAACTTGGTTTTGATACATGGAATCCATTTCATAATTCATGGTTTATTTCCATATTGTAGATTCTAAGCTCTCTAATGCCTCATTGTAGGAGATAGGGTCATCATTTCTATCCAATAACGAGTCACCATCCTCAGTGACCAAAAAAATATATCTCTTGAGTTCTCTTACCTCTCTTACACCCCTACGCATTACTTGTATTTTAGGAACTACTTCTTCCATGGGGACCTGTGGGATCTATTCTTGTACCAAATCTTGTGTATCTTGAGCATCAACTTCATTGAATTCAATATTTCTCCCACTATCCACTTTGAGGATATGCTCCCTCTCAAGAAATATAGATTTTCTGGAAACAATCACTTTCTTATCTGAGGGGTTGTATAGGTAGTATCCATTTTTTTCTTTAGGATACCCTATAAAGATACACTTCGTGCCCTAGGGTGATAGTTTTTTTCCTAAAAAATATTTAACAAACACCTCACAACCCCATACATGTGTATGTAATAAAATGGGTTTCTTTCCACTCCATAGTTCAAAGGGAATTCCATTTTATGCATTAGTTGGTACTCAATTTAATGTGTATGCTACAGTTTGTAATGCATATCCCCAAAAGGATAATGGAATATCTGCATGAATCATTATCAACCTTACCATGTCCAACAAGGTACGGTTCCTCTTTTCAGTAACACCATTCCACTGTGGTGTATAAGGTGGAGTGAGTTGAGATAGAATCCCAAACTCCCATAGTAAGTCGATGAACTCTTGGTTAAGTTATTCACCACATCGATCTGATCAAATATTCATTATATTTTTACCAAGATGATTCTATACTTAATTATTGAATTACATGAATTTATCAATATACTCGGGCTTATATATCATTAAGTAAACATATCCATATCTATGAAATTCATTAGTAAAAGTTATGAAGTAAGAATAACCACCTTCCGATTCTACTAGAAATGGTCTACACACATCAGTGTAAACTAATCCTAGAAGCTCTGTGGCCCTTTCACCCTACTCACTAAATAGCGGGTTGGCTATTTTTCCTTATAAAAAATAAAGACATCTATTAAGTGGTTTTATCTTAGAAGATTCTAAATAAACATCTTGACAGAGATTTATTAAATGCTTCTCGTTTACATGACCAAGATGGCGATTCCACAACTGGGTGTTATATGAGTCATGTGAACATGATTCATTATCAATTTACAACACCTAGTTTTCATAATTTAATACATAAATACCATTATTTAAATGTTCCATACCATAACATATGTTTTCCTTATAAAAGAAAAAAAATTATTTCCAAATTTGAAAATAAACCCATCTGTATCTAGTAATGATACATAAATTATATTTTTAGTAACTGTATGTACATAATAGAAATATTTTAAAACCAAAATCATTCCTATTGGAAATGAGAGATGGTAGTCACCAATGTCTAGAGCTGCTAGCCTTTCACCATTGGTAGCTTTTAGATCCACCTCTCCTCTATAAATCTTATAGAATCTACTTGTTTCCTACATTTGGATATAGATGTGAGCACCGCAAGATATATCTAATAACCAATGTGTTGAAATGAAAAGATTTTTCTTGATAACGAACACACATTTATCTTCCCCTTACTTCTGGGTGTAGTTCCTCTTCCAGTGGACTGGCTTTCCATATAAAAAACATACTGCCTCCCTTTCCTTTCCCTAACTCTAGATCTTCTTCTTCTTAGAAAGATGATTCTTGAGGGATTTATATTGTTTATAAGTCTTGGTCCCCTTTTACTTGTTCTTCCTTTTCTTATTCATTATAAGGACCATGGGTTTATCATGCCCCATGTCCCTATCCACTTGGAAAATCAAGGTTAGAAGTTACGAAATAATCTTCTCATTAGTGCTCATATTATAATTCAAAATAAAGATGGAGAGGGTCTTGGGTAGTGATGAAAGTATGAGATCTATATGAAACTCATCTGGGAATTTAATCATTAAGATTTTCAGGCATTCAATGTAGCCAATAATCTTGACTACATAAGGCCCAGATGGCGTAGACTCTCTAAGATTAGTTGTGAACAAAGCATTGGAGATATCATATATCTATTTTATCTCATTCTCTTAATAGATATATTGAAGGTGATACATCATGCTATAGGAATCCATATCCCCATGTTACTTCCAAATATCATTGGAAATGGATGATAACATGAAGCACTGAACATATGTAGCATTATTTAGATGTTTCTCATATAGAGATAATTCTTTATCACTTGCCTCATTACCAGGTGAAACTGGAAAAAGTTCTTCCAAAACATACAAATTCCTTTCATGGAGAAGGATGACACATAGGAACCTTTTCTATTATTAGAAATTTGTTCTGATGAAAAGGTTTTACTTCTCAAGTATTGATCACAATGATATGTTTGAATTCATTTTAATATTTTTATACAAAATAAGATAAGTAAAATTTTAATACTTTATTTGATAAAATTTAGAAAAATAAATAAACATTATATTTATTAGTCTCCTGATATTTTATCGAAACCCAATAGCCCTTACCATTGGCTTCAGAATATCCTATTTCTTGGATATTATAGTGGAAAGGATCCACATTCCCCTTATCATTACCCCAACTTTGGTTGTTCAAGAAACTCGAATGGTTTTAGGTAGGCATTCCAAATTCCAATTGCATTAACTCATAGTTCCTTGATCTGTTGAGTGGACTCCCCAATCATGAAATCATTAATTTATATTTCCTCAAAATTTTCCTCTCAGTTACACGAAATCCTACTTTTGAAGTCAACACTTGATGTCAACTAAGTTAATTCAACCCAAAACATCAAGTTATAATTCCCCAATAATTGTAAGCACCCCAACTTTGGCTAGTCAAGCACTTTGAACTAAGGTTTGATTCTAACTGAAGTAATGGAAGGCTATACCGGATTAATATTTTATTAAGGTATTTTATCCTTTTATGCATAAATTTAAAATTATTATCTTCATCACATTATTGCTAATATTAATTGGGATTAATTAAGTGATTAAACATGTCTTAGATAATATTTACACATAAAATGGTTTATTTTAGTTCTATCTTACATGCTCTTTAATTCATTAATTATGTGATCATGAAAAGACATCCATAATGAAATAAATATACAACTTACAGAAATAAAATAAATTGGTATGATTATGAGATCATACCAGTGGTTATTTTATCTAGTGGTTGATAAACTAACCACTGACCTAGGAAAAAACTCCTTGAACCAATTAAGGTTCTTGTTACAACTTTTTACCTGTCCACCAATGTATCTCCTTGGATTGGTTTCACCTTAGTTTCAAACTTGAACTGCCTCCACTAGCTTGGGAGCTCCATCCATCACATATTCCTTTTACTCACATGCAGGTGAGGGAAAAAATAGGTTTATATAAAAGAAACCATGGTCACACAAACCCTACATAATGAAAGGAGAGAAGGAACACATACCAATAATTTAATTTAATAGTAAATTAAATCACATAAAAAAGTTTTGGTCTAGCTCATGATTATCCACATGTATACAACGAATTGCTAATTTAATAAAACTAGTATTCAATTCTTAATCATTATTATTTAAGATAAATCACGCTCTAATCGATTAATTATTATATTTAATTAATAAATCCTTTTAACTTAATTCTCATATAAATTTACTTGATATTATCATCCATTATATTTTTAAACAAATTAAATAAATTAATTTAAAATTAACCTTGTACATAAATGTACCATGGAGGCAACACAGTGAATACCTGTCTGATTCTTCCCAACTTGTATTATACTCGTATACTCTTTTACTCTTGTGACATATGGCATACACGACTTATCACGTAATTTCACAATGTTAACTTCATGGATGATTACATTAATTACATGATTTTTTGGTCATGTGTTATGCTTAAATGCTCATAGAGTTACAATTTGTAATTCAAATCTTACATGATATGTGGATCTTAACATTATGTAGATATTAATTAAAATTTTAAATATTTATGTATATTAAAACCTATCACATGGAATGTATTATCTTTATAACCACACTCAAGTACATGTCTCAAGGTTTACATAGTAAAATAAATAAATTTTAAATCTATGTAACTTGGTATAAGTACACAACATGTAGATATGATCTACACAGTGTGTACATCTCTCACCATCTATTTGAGACACATGCCTAGGGACTCGGCATGTAGTCGGTGCCTCTGAAAATTTATAGTACATGATTTTTATAATGGTCCACACACCGTGTGAACTCCAAGTTACACGGTCACCAGTCAGGTAGTCCATGTATGGAATACACAACCCATCTGTGACTCAAAGGGACTACACGCCGTGTATGTGGGATACAAAACTTGTAGCCCAACTGACCGTGTGCTATTAAATTCTAGTCAAAACATAGTGCATTAACTGTGTAATTAATGAAATAATCAATACAAAATCTTGAATTGATTTCTGAATCAATTTTGATATGTTGAACGTGACTACACAATGTGTAACAATGGTTACACAGTTTGTAGTTTGGTGTTGTCCTGCCAGAAAACTTTTCACCTCTGGATTAGTTCCTAAATATTATTTTAATCATAAAATTAAACATCTTGATTAGATCTAATAAAAATGAATGAGGAAGAAATATATCTCACAATTCATATTAAAAGAATGATTAAACTTGAATAGAAAGACTAAATTAAAATGTGTAAATACCAAAAGGTCTTTAAAAAATTATAAATAATTACGTGACTACTTTGATACCACTTATAGGTTCTAGGAACAGTGGAAGAATGCGATGGGTGGTGACCAACTTGGTTTTTTTTACCATAATCGATGATCAATCTGAGATCTATGCAACAATGAATGTCGTGATCAATGGAATTGAATCAAAGAAATAGACAATGGGTAATTACACTGAAACCAAGATATAAGATCATCATATATTATTTATAATTAATTTAATTAAATAAATAATTACCTTTGTTGGAATTATTTTTTCATTGATGAATCTGGTGACAGATTCATGGTCCACTATTTTTTCATTGTATAAAACAAGTGTAGATTTACTATAGCAATGATCCACACATGTTCCAAAAATCTCCAGATGCCGCTGAAGGAATCTTTGGGTGATAGCATGATAGATCCTTGTAATTTCATCATCTGACTTTGATCACTTTGAGAACCACTTCCAAAACATTCTACTTGATCTAGTGGAGGAGTATTTCTCTCCATTATTGGGAGAGTTCTTGGATAAGGGAGCTCTCTAGGCTTAAAAGTATTCTCTAAATCCGTTATGCACAAGCAACACAAATGAATTGGATTAATGAGAAAATAACATAACTAGGTTTATATATCTCAAGGGTTAAAATAAAATAATTTCACAAGTGAACTTAATTATTTATTTAATCCTAGCGAAACCCCATGTCAAATAATAATAATAATAATATCATTATTTATCAACATGCGCTTAACTTTCAAATTATAATTAAATATTTTTTAATCAAATAATATTCAATATTTATTATTTCTCACTGGACCTAAAATATCAGTCCACCATTCCTCCATAATATTTAACTAACATTGAATAATGTCTATTTATTTATTAAATAAATACCACTGCATTATTCGTTAAAAAATAAATAAATATTATATTTACTAAAAATAGAAAATAAATATTTATATGCGACTAAACATACACGAATAATTATTAAACCATGTATGGGAATAATATTTATTCAATTTTTTAAATAATAAATAATAAAATATTATTTAATTGAGATTCTAGATACACTTAGTGTGTGACCCTATAGGCCTCTTTCTCCTTGGCATTAGGTGGAGTGGCCTAAAGTCCAAGGTTAGAATATAGAAACACACCAAGATACCCATTGAGAAAGAAGTTAATGCCACAATAACATGTCACCTCATACTAATACTTACTATGTAATATAATCTCTTTATCATGATATCTCAAATCAAGCAGGTTGCATGCAGGTGCCATCAACCTATGTGCTCGATGTCTCTTTATTTGACTTTCTGAAAATAGAACTTGCCTATAGAACACCATGGTCATGGATTTATTTAAGCTATATCATTTCCATCAAAGGGATTTAGATATAAACTTCTGTTAAAGAACAGAAGGGACAAATCCTTTATCGCATTATTTATTAATGCAATATTAATCATGACACACCCAACATATCCTACTTCATCATGAACATCTGTCATCATGGGTTTCGTCAATAAATCTAAGTGAATGACTCATAATACTCATTAATAATAATATTAAAGTCTAAGGACCAATACAAATGTCCACAAATAGGAACATCCAATGACAATTATAAATGTGGATTTCCTATTGGCGGGTCTCATTCACATAATATCCTATTAAATATTACTAAGGGCGTACACCATGAGAAGGTTCCTAAAATTCCTATGAGTCTCCACCCCTAATAGCTTGTATCATTTTTCCCTAAAATGATATAATCCAACTATAGAACATATATTCAAGAATAGTGTCGTATCACTTCCCGGTTCTCATTATAGTAAGGAATTCTTATGACCTTTTAGTGCGACAACTATTGTTAGAACATTATCACATACTATTTCACACATAAGAATAATCATTATGTGATAAGTAGTTTATTAATATTAAAATAATGAATACATGTTTATCATAAAGTACATAGAAGTTGGTTCTAGGGCACCAACTCCAACATGAACCATAGTTCAAAGTTCTGGACCAACCAAATTTGGGGTGCTTTAAATTATCAGGGAATTATAACATGAAGTTTTGGGTTTACTTAACTTATTTTACATCAAGAGTTGACTAAAAAAGTAGGAATTGGTGTAACTGAGAGGAAAAGGTTGGGGAAATATAATTTAATGATTTTAGGATTGGGGATTCCACTCACTAGATCAAGGAATTATGAGTTAATACCGTTGGTATTTGGAATGCCTACCTAAAATCATTCAAGTTTCTTAACCAACCAAAGTTGGGGTAATGAGAAGGGGAATATGGATCCATATCACTAGGATGTCCAAGAAATAGGATATTCTAAAACCAATGGTGAAGGTTATTGGATTTTAATAAAATATTGGGAGATTAATAAATATAATATTTATTTAATTGTCTAAATTTATTAGATTATGTACTAAAATTCTACTTATCTTATTTTGTAGAAACAACATCAAAATGATATTAAATATATCATTATGATCTATATTTGAGTAGGAAAACCTTATCACCAGCACAAATTTACAATAATGGAAAAGGTTCTTACATGTCATCTTTTTCTAGGAAAGGAAATTATATGTGTTGGAAGTACCTTTTACTAAAGCACCTGGAAATGAGGCTAGTGATGAAGAGTTAAAACTCTAGGAGAAAAATTTGAATGATTCCATAGATGTTAAATGTTTCATGCTATCATCCATGTCCATTGATATTTTAAAGCAACATGAGGACATAGATTCATATAACATGATGTATCACCTTTGGGATCTCTATCAAGATAAGGAGAGATAAGAGAGGTATGAGATCTCAAATTCTTTGTTAACATCTAATCTTGGAGAGTTTTATCTAGATGGGCCTCATGTAGTCAAGCTTATTGGATACATTGAATTATTAGGCATCTTAGGGATTAAATTCCTAGATAAATTGCATACAAATATCATACTTTCATCACTTCCCATGACCTTCTTCAGTTTTATTGTTAATTATAATATAATAAATAGTGAGAAGAGTCTTTCAAAAATTATTACTTTGATTCTATAAGTAGATAAGGACACCAGGTGTGATAAACCGACGGTTCTTATGGTGAATAAGAAAATAAAGAGCAATGAAAAGGGGTCCAAGATCTATAAATTGTCTAAATCTCCCAAGAACCATCCTTCTAAGAAGAGGAATACCCATAGGTAAGGTATGGAAAAGGAGGAAATATGTTTTGTGTGTGGAAAGCCAGACCACTGGAAGAGGAACTGCAATTAGAAGCTAGAGGAAGATAAAGGTGAATTCGTTGTCAAGTGTAATCTTTCCATATCTACACATTGGTTATTAGATATAACTTGTGGTGTTCATATCTATATCCAAATGTAGAAACCAAGTATATTCTAAAATATTTACAGAGGAGAGGTGCATCTGAGAGTTTCTAATGGTGAAAGTCTAGATACTCTGGCCATTGGTAAATACCACCTTTCATTGAAAATGGGAATGTTTTTTGGTTTTACAATATTTTTATTATGTACCTATGGTTACCAAGAACATAATTTATGTATCATGTCTAGATTCATATGGGTTTATTTTCAAGTTTGGAAATAAAAGTTGTTTCTTTTATAAGGAAAACATATGTTATGGTATGAAATATTTAAATAAAAATATTTATTTATTAAATTAAAAAAAAACCAAGTGTTGGAAATTGATAACGAATCATGTTCACATGACTCATATAACACCCAACTTTGGTATCACTATCTTGGTCATGTAAATGAGAAGCATTTGAAAAAGGTATTCCAAGATGGTTATTTAAAATAATTTGAGATGAAACCACTTGAAAGATTTTATGCTTATTTACAAGGAAATATGGCCAAACCACCATTTATTGGATAGGGTGAAAGGGTCATAAAGCTTCTAGGATTGGTACAGACTGATGTATGTGGACCATTTCCAATAGAATCTAGAGGTGGATATTCTTACTTCATAATTTTTATTGATTTCTTGAGTAGATATGGATATATCTACTTGATGAGGAATAAGTAAGATTCCTTTGAGAAATTCAAGGGATTAAATAATAAATTAGAGATTCATCATGAAAAGAAGATAAATAAGATTTTATCATATAAAGGTGGTGAATATATTAACCAAGAGTTCATTGAATTTCTATGGTAGATTGAGATTATATCTCAACTCGCTCCACTTTACACACTAAAGTATAATGGTGTTAGTGAAAGGAGGAATCATACCTTATTAGACATGATAAGGTTGATGATGAGTCATGCAGATCTTCCATTATCATTTTGGGGATATGCATTAAAAACTATGACATACATATTAAATCGAGTACCAAATAAAGTGGAAAATGGAATTCCCTTCAAACTATGGAGTGGAAAGAAACCCATTTTGTTGCACACATGTGTATGGGGTTGCAAGGCAATTTTTAAGGCCTTTTTAGGCAAAAAACCATAACAATGGGGCACAAAGTGTATATTTATAAGGTATCCCAAATAAACAAAGGGATACTACCTATAAAACCCCTCAAACAAGAAAGTGATTTTCAATAGACAAGTTGTCTTTCTTGAGAAGGAGCATATCCTGAAAAGGGATAATGGGATAAATATTGACTTCAATGAAGTTGATATTTAAGATACATAAGAGTTGGTATAGGAATAGATTCCATAGGTCCTCATGGAATAAGTAGTTTGTGAAACACAAGTACCACATAGGAGTGTAAGAGAGGTAAGATAACTAGATAGATATAGTTTTCTAGTCACCTAATATGGTGACTCATTATTGGTTGAAAATGATGAAATTATCTCATAAAAGGAGGTAGTATATAGCTTAGAATCTTGAAGATGGAAAGAATTCATGAATTCTAAAATGGATTCCATGTATCAGAACTAAGTTTGGGTTCTATTCAATGTGCCAGTTGATGTAAATCCCATTGGATGCAAATGGGAATTCAAGAGGAAACTAGACATGGAAGGTAAAGTAAATACCAATAAAGAAAGTCTAGTGGATAAATGTTTTAAACAACATTAAGGAATCGACTATGATGAAAACTTTTCACCAGTTTCCATGTTTAAATCCATTATAATTCTACTTGCTATAAAAACTTACCATGACTATGAGATTTTGAATATGAATGTCAAAACTACATTCCTTAATGGGATCCTTTAGGAAGATGTATATATGAATAACCAAAAGGGTTTGTGACTCTAAGTGATGAAAAAAGGATTTACAAGTAGTAAAGATCCATTTATGGATTAAAGAAATCATCCATTCCATGGAACATTCAATTCAATGAAACCATAAACGAATTTGGTTATGTTAAGAATGAATGCGAGCCATGTGTTTACAAGTGGTTTAGTAAAAATGAAATTGTTATCATAGTAGTATATATTGATGAAATATTAATTATTGGAAATGAAATACCATTCTTACAGTCTATTAAGGACTGGTTAAAAAAGTGTTTCTCCATGAAGGAATTATGTGAAACAATCTATATTCTAGGGATCAAGATCATTTGTGATAGATCCAAGAGGATTCTTGGACTAATTCAAAAATACATATGTTGACTAGATACTAAATATATTTAGTACAGAACAATACAAGAGGGTATTGGTTCCATTGTCACATGGTTTACATATTTCTAATAACATGTGTCTTCAAACACTAGAAGATAAAGAGAGAATGGGGAAGATACCATATTCTTAAATGATAGGATCGATCATGTATTCCATGTTATATACTATAATTTATGTTTCCTATTCATTGATCATGGTAGGAAGATATCAAGAAGATCTAGGAGGAAAACATTAGAATGATGTTAAGGCTATCATTAAGTATTTGAAAAGAAATAAGGATATATTTCTGGTGTATGGAAAAGATAAGGAGATGGTCATCAGGGTTTATACTGATTCTAGTTTTTAGATAGATAATAATGATATCAAGTCACAGTAAAGACATGTTTTCTATCTCAATGGAGGAGCTGCGGTTTGGAAGAGTTCAAAGTAGCAAGTTTTCATTGATTTTATAGTGGATTCTGACTATATAATAGCTTCTGATGAAGCCAAGGAATCCTTTTGGATTCAGATCTTTGCCCAGGAGATTTATGTGGTACCTTGAAGTAAAGAACCTATAACATTGTATTGTGATAATACAAAAATGGTGGCTCTTGCAAAAGAGACAAGGTCACACCAACCGAAAAAGTACATACTCCGAAAGTATCACCTCTTGAGGTATTTTAATCAGATGGGTGAAGTTATAGTAAGTATATTTCCTACAAAAGAGAATGTAGTGGACCCCCTGAGTAAAGGACTATATCAGTAGAAGTATGTGTATCATGTGGGAGTTAGCAGACTGAAAGTTGTTAGTAGTTGGATCTAGTGCAAGTGGGAGTCTGTTGGAGTTAGTGACCTAAAACCAATTTTTGTGTACTTTATGATAAGTCATATTCATATTTTTTGAATATTAACAAAATTCTTATCCCAACACGATTTTTCTTTAGCATAACATAGTATGTGATAATGTCCTAAGAGTAGCTATCACACTAAAAGGCCATAATAGTTCCCTGCTATAATTAGAACACTAAAGTGATATGATACTATTCTTAAATATATTTTCTATAGATGGATGATATCATTTAATGGATAGAAATAGGCTATCAAGTGTAGAGACTCATAGGACTTTGAAGAAACTTCTCATGGTGTACACCCTTAGTAATATCTAGTAGGACATTATGAGAACAATACCCACCAGTAGAAAACACACATTTATATGTGTCATTAGATTTTAATATATACGGACTTGTGTATTGGTCTTTAGACTTTAAGATTATTATTAATTAGTATTATGAGTCACATAAATTGATATATTGATGAAAACTGTGATGACAGATGTTCGTGGTGAGGTATGATACATTGGGTGCGTCACAAGTAATATTACATTAATGAATAATGCAAGAAATGAATTGTCCATTATGTTCTTTAACAAAAGTTTATATCTTAGGCCTTTTATAAAAATGATATAGCCTAAATAAATCCATTTCCATGGTGTACAATAGGAAAGTTCAATTTTTGGGAAGTCAAAAAAAGTGACATCGAGCACATAGGTTGATAGAACCATCATGAAACCTTCTTGATTTAAGATTTCATGATAAAAGGATTATATTACATAGTAAGTATTCATATGAGGTATCATGTCTTTTTTGTATTAACTTCTTTCTCCATGGGTGCCTTAGCATGTTTCAAGATACTAAAATTGGACTTTAGGCTACTTCCCCTAATTACATTGAGAAAGTGGCCCAAAGGGTCACACACTAAGTGTATCCAGAATCTTAGTTAAATAATAAATTATTATTTATTATTTAATAATTTGGATAAATATTATCCCCGGATGTGGTTTAATAATTATTTATGTATTCTTGGTCACATAAAAATATTTATTTTCTATTTAGTAAATATAATATTTATATATTTATTAGTGAATAATGTAGTGATATTTATTTAATAAATAAATAGTAATTATTGAAGAATCGATAAATATTATGGAGGAATAACAGACTGAGTTTAATGGTTCAGTGAGAAATAATAAATATTGAATATTATTTGATTAAATAATATTTAATTTAATTTACAAGTTATGTGCATGTCAAGAAATTAGAATAATAATATTATTATTTGACATGGGGTTCTGAAAGGATTAAATAAATAATAAAGGGCACTTGTGAAATTATATTATTTTAACCATAACGATATATAAACCCAATTATATTATTTTCTCAACATGCTAATTCATTTGTTTTGGTTGTGCAAAATAGTTTTAAAGAATCCTCTCAAGACCTAGAGAGCTCCATTATCCAAGAATTATCTCAAGAATAGAGAGCGGTCTTCTTACACCTCCCACTTTGAAGTCAAGAGAGATCCAGGAGAACTCTTTGGAAGTGGTTCTAGAGGCGATCAAAGGAAGACGATGCAATTCTATGATCTACTGTGCTTGCACCTGGAGATTCCTACGAAGATGTTTGGATATTTTTGGAAAATGTGTGGATCACCACTGGAGGGAATCTGCTTTGATTTCTACAATGAAATAACAAAACAATGTAGATATGTTATCAGATCCATCAAGGAAGATAGAATTTCATCAAGCTAATTCTTTATTTAATTAAATTAATTATAAATAACATGTGATGATCCTCTCTCTTGGTTTCAACATTCTATCCATTATCTATATTCTTTGATTCAATTCCATATATCATGAAATTTATCATTGATTAAATCTCGGATTGATCATCGATCAAGGAAAAAAGAAAATTTAGGCACGACCCTTCACATGCTTCCACTGTATCCGAAACCTACATAAGACCTTATATGAACATTTATATTCCCCCGTTATGCTGCTGAAATTTCACTTCAATTCTCCATGCCAAACAATTGTGTAGTGAATACCCGTTACCATTTCTAATCAAGGGTGTTCACCTTCATGCACTTATAGTTCTTTGATTGTGGAATCACATGTATGTATTACACACTCCTTGATCATTGAATAAAATGTGATGATAAATGATTCCATGTTTTATGATCTATGTGGCACACTTAAGCATGAGAGTAAAATGAAAGTGATGGGTGAACCCAAAATTATATAGAAATACAATGCATTGGGTAATGTTTTTAATCTCATGAGACATCATGCAAGGGATTAGGGATTGAACCTAATCCATCATAGGACATAGACCATCATGATGTCCTGGAATTTATCCTTGACCTATGTTTATGATACAATGTTTTAAGTTGTCTTCACATTTTTTAAGATGCCTTTATTATTATCATGCTATATCATGCCTCATTATTAATGTTTATGATTCTCACTCCTTTTATGACCCATTGATATGCGTATTCTCTTACATGTATTACTTTCTTCATGTTATACCATTTTTATTCCATTATTGGGCTTTACAGCTCACCCATTTCTTATGTATATCCCCTGGTTATCCCATGCAGTTTTAAGTATGAAGGAATAATATGAGCATTTTAAGGAAGTTTTCAATAAACATGATGTAATACTTATTTTAAGTTGTTATATATTGTACATAATTTCCGAAGGCACTATACTTATCAATATTATGGATTGTATTATGTGCAATATTATGTATTAAATCATGAATTAATGTATAATAAAGAGAAGTACTGTTATAGTTGGTATCAGAGTAAAGTTTAGTTATTTTTTGGGGTTAGGATTAGGATAATCTAGAAAAATACTTAGGGATAAGAATAAACATAATAATACATCCCTAAATTTTGGAAATGTATAGAATAAGTGGTTTACAAGAAAATATATCCCTATCTGGATATTAAAAGTGTATGCAGCTCTAGTATAGATGTACCTAGGGGTAAAAACAAAAAACAATGCATTTATCTAGAATCAATCAGGAACACATGCATGATAACATTCCTTAATTCACACCTGGTTTGACACTCCCGATTGATATGATTTAGTAAATTCAAAAGCCTATTATGAACTATTTTTAAGGGAACAAAAATTCCCATAAGTTTCTATGTTATAAAATATATCATGGATAACATACATTGAAGCCTATAAATTCATAAGTGAAGGAATAAATTTAATTTATAAGTTTTATATTTAATGTTATTGGATTCCCTTTTATAAATTTAATAGTTTTAAAATTATCATCCCTAAGTCTATTTTGGATGAACTAAATGGATATAACCAGAATCAAAAAGTGAAATGTAGGGTTATCATCCACAGTTTTACGCATTCCTTCATATCATGAAAGTTTAGTAGAACTATTCAAACACCACCTCAATGCATAGAAGTATAGTTTTTGGTGTAAATAATAGATGGAGAAATTATTTCATCCAAAGTATATAACTCCCCATGTAAAAATTTATGGGATAAAATTTATAGAAAACCTTGTGATACCCCCTTTAGTGAAATTTGATGTAATTCTGGGCATGGATTAGATTTCCCTATATAGAGTTAACATAAATTTTTGTGAGAAGGAAATCACTCTTCATATCGTGAATCATCCACTGATTATATACAAATGAAAGAAGAAGGATGAATCTTTTTTAGCACCAATATCTCAGGAATGGATATTATTTCCCAAAAAGAAAGTATATATATATCAAATGATTGAGTCAAGGGAAAGGATTATCCTTAAAGACATTCCCATTTTGAGATAATACATTAATATGTTTCCCAAAGAATTTTCCAGTATTCCTCCTAGCCAAGAGGTTGAATTTTCAATCGATCTTATACATATGGAATTAAAATTATCCAAGACTCCATAGAGAGTAGATAATTTAGAACTTGAAGAGCTTAAGAAAAAAATATAGGAGAATCTGGATCAAGGGTTAATATGCCCAAGTGCTTCACATTGGGGTGCGCAGGTCCTATTCATTAATAAGAAGGATGGGTAAATACACATTTTCATTGATTATAGTGAGCTCAAAAAGATCATGATAAATAATAGGTATACAATGACACAAATTGATGACTTTTTCGATCATCTATGTGGAGAACAATACTTCTTCAAGGTGGATCTTCGATCAGGATATTAATAAGTAAGGGTGAAGAAGGATGATATCCCCAAGACCACTTTCTGTAAAAGTTATGAGCACTATGAGTTCATATTAATGCCATTAGAAATCACTAATTTTCTAAAAATCTTCATGGAATTGATGAATAGAGTCTTTAAATATTACCTTTATTTTTTTGTAGTATTTATAGATGATATTCTAATATACTCCAAAAGTAAGGAGGAGCATGAGGAGCATCTAATCACTATGCTAAAAACCTTATCAAAGGTGAATATTTTTGAAAAGTATATAAAATGTGAGTTCTGGTTGAAGGAAGTATCTTTCTTGGAGAATATTATCACAATAAATGGGATATTTATGGACTCTTCAAAGAAAAAATCAATTGAAGGATGGATGAGGTCAACATCTATGACATAAATCTTTAGTTTCCATGGATTAGATGGGTACTACCATCAATTTATGAGAAAATTATCATGATTATCAAACCCTCTAGCCAATATAACTCAGAAGAGAGTCCAATTTTTCTATAATGATACATGTAAAGAGGGATTTAAAGAGTTGAAAAAGAGTCTTATCAATGCACCTGTACTCACACTAACCATAATTGGAGAACTTTTCATGGCACAAAATGACGATTCAAAGAAGGTATTGGTATGTGTGTTGATATAAAATGAAAAAGTGATAGCCTATGCTTCAAGGAAATTTAAATTTCATGAACAGAAGTACCCAACACTTGATATAGAATTGGCTGTAGTGATATTCATGTTGAAAATATTTCAGCATTATATATTTGGGGAGAAGTATGAAATACATACGAATCATAAGATCCTCAAGTATATATTCACACAAAAATAGCTGAATATGAACAAGTGAAGATATTTAGAGATGATTAAGGATTATCAACACTCAATCCACTTCCATCCTAGGAAAGAAAATAAAGTGGAATATGCTATAAGTAGAAAGGATCCAACAATTTTATCATTGATGATAATTGAGAAGGATATGATCTTCTTAGACTAAAAAAGGATGGACATGGGAATCATAAAGGAAGGAACATCACCAATCCTTTCACAAATTTTTTCCCAACCATCCCTTCTCAAGAAGATAAAGGATGATCAAAGAGATTATGTGGTAATTTAGAATAATTTGGAAGCTATAAGAAAAGGAAAATCCTTGGGTTTTAATGTTAATGAATAAGGATTTTTAATATTTTGGTCAAGACTCTGTGTACCATCAAATTATAAATTAAAGGAGATATTGGATGATGCACAGAACTCAACCTTATCCATCCATCCAAGAAGTACAAAGATGTATTGAGATCTATGAGATAACTATTTTTGGAACAATATGAAGAAGGATATCAAATAATATACATCAATATGTCTTATATGTCATCAAGTGAAGTAAGAAAGGAAAAAAATCCAAGGGGATGATGCAACCATTACCCATACCTACATGGAAATGGGAAAACATCACCATTGACTTTGTCATTGGTCTTCCAAATAAATCTAGAGGAAATAACGCTATATGGGTTGTGGTGGATTTTCTTAAAAATATCGATCAGTTCATTGAAATTTGATTGAAATTATCACTTGATCAACTTGTAAGGATATAAATTAAAGAAGTGGTGAGGCTTCATGGAAAGACACTATCGATTGTATCTAATTGAGATCCAAAATTTAACTCCGTGTTCTAGAAGAGTCTCCAAAATTCTCTAAATACTGAGTTGAACTTCAATATGACTTATCACCCTCAAACTAATGGCCAATATGATCAAACTATATAGAAACTAGAGGACATGTTGAGAGCATGCTCAATTAATGTCAAAGGAGGATGAGATCAATATCTTCCTCTGGCCGAGTTATCATATAATAATAATTTCCAATAAAAAATCCAAATGGATCCCTATGAAGCCCTTTATATGATGAGGTTCAAAAAACCTACATGTTGGGATGATATTGGAGAGTGAAAACTACTAGGTCCTGAAATTATTGAGAAAATGGTGGAAAAGTTCAAGACCATTCAGTAACACATCAAGGATGATCAGAGTTGACATAAGAACTATGATGATAGTAATTGATGATACCTAGAGTTTGATGTTTAATATATGGTATTCCTCCACATATCTATATGGAATAAAGTCATGATATTTAGGATGAAGGGAAATCTTAGTACAAGATACATCAGTCTCTTTAAGATCCTTGATCGTATTTGAGAGGTGGCCTATTGAATAACACTCCCACCTAACCTATATAAATGTATTCTATGTATCCCTCTTGAGGTGGTACATACCAGACCCCTCACATATACTGAATCCATATATAGTACTATTGGAGAATGATCTCTCATACGAGGAGCATCCAGTGAAGATATTAGATTGTAGAGATAAAGTTCTACAAAATAAGACAATGCACCTAGTAAAAGTGTTATGGAGAAACCAAAAATTTTATGAAGAGATGTGGGATCCATAGAATTGATGAAACAAAATTACCCTCATCTATTTTAGCATGTGAAAATAAAATTTCAAGGGTGAAATTTCTGAATGGGGGAAGATTGTAATGACCCAAACTTTTATACATAAAATTACCCTAATGATTTAATAAAATGAATTTTTATATATTATGGATATATAAAACACATGAAATTATTTGGTTTTATTATATCCTATCATATTTAAAATTCCATTAAGCATCATTACCATTGATTATATAGCTAGTGAATAGTGATCATATGATTAGTAAAAGTATAGGATTTTAACAGATCCAATTGACATAGATAAATAAAGTGATGACCCCCCATGAATTCCATTTATCAGAGCTTCTAAGAGAGACAACATCACTGGTATTTTACCTTGACCAAGGCCAATCTAAGATATGACAACTTAAGCATGAGTGAAACTATTTACTTGAGAATTTCAACCTCATTGAGATCACGACCCAAACCATGTATGCCAAACCACCCCATGAAATTCTCACAGTCACACAACTTAATATTAGGTTGGTTTGATAGTGTATTAAAGGGATATGTATCAAGACCACAATAATATGAATATTCATATTATATAGAATAATGAATATATTTTCATTCTATTATTATTACTTTATAAATGATTTTTGTTTTTTATACAATAAAACACAAATTATATTCTTGGAAAATATTAAAATTAAATTAAGGCATTTATGAATTAATATATTTTTGAAATATATATAATTTTATTAAAATATTATTATTACATGATTTTTATTAAATATAAATTATCATATATTTTTTATGAATACAAATGTTATTTTTATAAGGGTGTAAAAACTATTATTGTCAAAAAACAAATAATTTCTCAATAAATACCAATTATTATTGTAAAAGTAAAAATTAAAATATCTAAAAAATTATTTTTATAAAATAAATATTATTTTTGTAATCACAATGTATAAATTATCCAGTGGTTATTTTTTCCTAATTTTCAGAGACAATAATTTTTTTGGGTAAAAATAAAATATGATATAAATATATGGTGTGTATTATGACATCATGATAACCCAAAAATGATGCAATAAATACTATAAATGTTATAAATTACGAAATATATGTTTTAATTTTAAAATAAATTAATATCATGTTTATTTGATAAATTTTATAAAGCCTTTATGAATCCTCCAAAACCTATAATATATTTTAAGGTTTTAAAATCATTTATTTATAAACATGATTAACTTACACATAATAAATGGTATTATTTTAATAATTTATGCCCTTGGAATAATAAAATAATTAAAACCATCCCTATTTGGAAGAAAACATATTAAAAAACCATGATAAGGTTTGTGGTTTTGGTTATTTTATTATATAGAGTCCAAAACCTAAGTTTGAGAACTAATAAAGAATTCCCCACACTTATCCTATATAAACCCACTTAAGATACCATTTATATTCACTAAAAAAACTTTAATAATGTAATTACTCTTATATACCCTCTCTAGAGTCCTCCCAATATTCCCTAAAGTTCTCAAGAAGCTCCTCCCAAGCATTTGGAATCACCCTCTCAAGGTAAGGGATCCTTTCATTCTCCTCTTTATTCAAGTGTCTTCATTATCTTATGTATTTTATGTCCAATTCCTAATGATGGGATATGTTATTCCATTTACCCATTAATATCCATTTTATTTATAAATTATAAAATAAACATTTCACTATCATTAACACCTTCCATGAATATTTATATACACCCCTGTTATGTTGCCATAATTTCACAGCAATTTTCCATGCCAAACAATTTTGTAGTGAATAAACATACCCATTTACTATCAAGGGTGTTCAAATTAATGAACTTATAATTATTTTATCTAGGAATTAAATGTATTTATTTCAAAATTATTTATTTTGGAATAAAATTTTATGATAAATGATTCCATGTTTTGTGATCAATGTGACACACTTAAGCATGAGAATGAAATGAAAGTGACGGGTGCACCTGGAATTATATTGTACTCAAATGGATTGGGTAATGTTTTAGTATCATGATACATAATGAAAGGTATTAGGGATTTAACCTAATATATCATGAAACTTTTTCCATTATGATGTCTTGGTAGTTATCCTTGACCTATGTTTATGATGTAGTGTTTTAAGTAGTTGCCACATTTCCTAGGATGCCTTAATGATTATGATTCTATATCATTAATCATTGTTAATTTATATGATTTTAAATCCTTTTATGCACCATTTATATTAATATTGACCAAAATATATTACTTTCTTCATTTTATTCCATTTTTTCCCTTACTAGGCTTTATAGCTCACCCCTTTCTTATATATATCCCCAGGTTATCCCATGTAGTTTTAAGTACGAAGGAATAATACGAGCATGTTAAGGAATTTTTAAATATAGACAATGTAATACTTGTTTTAAGTTGTTATGTAATGTACACAATTCTCAAATACACTATACTTCTTGATCTTCTGGGTTGTATTATGTGTAATCTTATGTATTAAATCACGAATTAATGTGTAATAAAGAGCAGAGTTTCATATGATGTGTAGTTGATTCCTATATGTTAAAAATGACGTATGTATAATTTACATAATGCATCAAGACAATATGAGTGTTTTTTATCTGTTTTAAGTATGTGAAGTGTGTTTTGTATTAAAATATTGATTCAAAATAAAAACATGCACTTTCAGTCATACCATTCACATCGTGTGTCAGAGTGATGTGAAAACGATTTTTATATATCAAAAATGTATTATATATCATTTAACTAAATTATCAAGATAATATGAGTTTGTTTTCATGGTTTTCAATAAGTGACATGTGTTTTGAACTAAAATGTTACTTTTAAACTGAAAAAATGCATTTTGACCCATACCTAGAATACCATGTATTAGAATGATGTGGAGATGATTCCTAAACACCAAAAATGACTTACACATAGTTTTCTTAAGTGTTTTGAAATTATGAGTATGGTTGCTCAATTTTGAGTATCTGATACAAGTTTTAAACTAAATGACCAATTTTAAATTGAAAATATGCACACTGTTGAAAGGACGTTGTCGCACACACTCTCAAAAATATTTATTTGTGATTTTACTAAGTGCAACACAATGGCTAATTTAGGTAGTTATCTCAAGGAGGAAGTGAATTAAATAACTATTAATGGGATTTAAGTAAGTATTTAAATATTTCAAAACAAAGGAAAAGAAAGATGGGGGTTTGTTTTGTGACTTTTCAAATAGTAAATTAAATAAGAAAATGAGAAGCAACAATCAAGAGACAATTTCTTAGAAACACTTATATGAGAAGACATAGTTGATCTAATCAAACATCTTCTCTATTCATTTATCATTATCCCATATAATTATAATTCATTCAATTATTATCCCCTAACCTTGTTAACCTCCGAACCCTATGGAAATTAACACAACCACAAATATTTGTGAAAATGAGCCCTAGGTTAACTTTGGGACCTTCAATAACAACACCCTGCTTTGATTATAATCCAAAATCCAACTTATGGTAAGTGGTCAATTAGGGAAGAATATACTCCCTGTATTTGAGAATTAATTGTGTTTAGGGATGCAACTTGAACCCTAAAATTCTATCCCAAAGTGATTAGATTTTGTGGTTGAGGTTTCACTCACACGGTTTACACATGCCCGAACACGCGGTCAAGTGAAAGTCAATTGAGTCACTTAGAAATTAAAACTCAATTAATTGATCAAGATTTATGAATTACAGTATATTTATGGATTCAAAATAAATAAATGAAGGGAGTGGGGATTAGATCAACTACGAAAGAAATCACTCTTCCATGGGCGAAATTGTCATCGTGGAGACGTTTTGCATAAGCAATGGATTGAAAGGGGAATACCCAATATCATATCCACTATTATATTCCAGAACAATAATAAAAATAATAAGATTAAAATAGAAAAACATATAATATTTATTGAATAAAATTCACGTTACAAGCATAAAAACAAGGATAACAAAGAGGAGGTGGGAGAGGAGATCCTTCTTGGAAGAGAACTTTGCACAAGACCTTAATTCTTACAAGGGTTTTGAGGTGTTCCAAAGAGACACAATTTCGACCAAACCTTCCCAAATCCTCTAAAAGACCTCCCAAAGAGTGAAAATTCCATTTAAATAGAGTTTTTGAGGTCTAGGGTTACATAACTTTTTAAGTGTGAAATGAAAACTCATCCAAATATTTTATTCCAAGTTTTACCACATATTTGACCTCCAAAAAGCGTTAATTGTCTGGACTTATATAAGGATTATTTGTTTCTAATTATGTCCCCGAGCTTCCCTTCAAATTTGGGCTCAATCCAAGTTCTGATGAAGAATATACGACCCAAATAGTGAAGTAGTGTCCAATCTGGATAGTTCTGTCCAATTTTGTCTTAATGACCCATTTACTCCACACAAATGCATGATCCAGCTCCAATGTACTCAATAGAATTTGTAGACCATTGAGTCAGGAAAACAGTTACAAAATTTTATGTCAAAACATTTTACATAACAATGTTTATTTCTGAAATACTACGGTAAATTTTAAAAAGGTAAAACTGGATTTTTCATCAAATTTGAAAATGAATGATCTAATCCAAAATATTTCATAATTGATCATATTTAGCATAATGTGAGGAAATTAAATCATTTATTATCAATAAAATTGTGTTTTATCAACTCCCCCACACTTACCCTTTTTCAATCTTGGGTAAAACCTCATATCAAGTAAACATCAATATCAAATCAAAACAAATTTTAAAACACACATCCTTGAGATCCAACAATTCCCCACCAAGAAACAAAAGATATCCCGAATCATAAAAAAACCATTATTTCAAGTTCTCCATTTATATCATTCAATATATTTCCACTTAATTTATCATCCCATGCAAAAAACACTTACCTCAATTGAATTTTCTCTTATCACATAAATGTCAATTTTTAGCAATGTATTTCTCATCCAAACTCATACAAGGGTCACCATAGGCTTGATAAATTCCTACATTGCCACCCGATGTGAGTCAAGGACATATGTTTATCATGAGGACTTTTTAGGTTTATTTTGTGGCTTTTGGTTGTTAGGATTAAAATGTGAAAAATGCTGAGGTTGAATGAGGAGGGATTGACTCTTTTTGAAGAAAAATTGCATTAATCTAATTTTTACTTTAATATGGTCTCCTCCTCAATCCCCATAGCATCGATTCATGTTCATCATAATGAAAAATAAAGGAATGTTCATACCATTCAATGTTTCAGTAGTAAAAATTTCAATCTTCTCAAACATGATTTTCTTGAAAGCTCCAGATAGGCACAACTTTCTCTCTCTATTAGAAGCTCTAGAAAGGCATAAATTCACTTATCATGAAAGCTCTAGAAAAGGAAAAACTTTCAATATGATGATTTTATTTAGCAGTAAACACATATCTTTAGAATTTAATTTTCCACTCAAATTATCATAGAATGTGGTAGCACAACACAAGACAACTTCCCCACACTTAAGTTCAACTAGATTATGCAATTTCACTTCAAGAGTTGGTTGGATAGGGAAAATTGGCTTTTAATGTGGCTAAACTAATAGGATGTTCATGGATCCTAAGGGATACAAGGATTAAATGTTCAATGTAGGCCATTATAAAAAAATACTCTTGAAATAGGGGCTTTGATACCAAAAAAATTCCTCAATCATTTAAAATAAGTACCTCAAACCCTCCAGTTTTGATAGGAATAGATCAAATTCCGGTTAAATCAAGCATGGTTTGGTTCTCTCAAGAAGTGAGGTAAATGTAAAGAATATGAAAATAATGGTTCAGAATCCTCCTAGAAATGTGATTTAAAATATAAAGACAGTGAGATGTGTCATGGGATTCAAAATTCAGTGTACTTTTCATGAAATTACTAAATATTTGAACTTGTAACAAAGTCATTTTCAACATTCATTTAAGCTCAGTTTCAAGGGATAAATTGTTTCACTTATTGATATGGATTATAAAATGGTTATGAGAATCATTTTAGCTCAAAAGTTTCAAAAACACACAAAAAATTGTAAAATAAACACACAAAATTTGAAAAACACACAATTTTTTTGTTTTTTTAAAAAAATAGGAAAAATATTGAAATTACCAAACTAAAAAGTTCCCTACCCCACACTTAAAATATTTAATTATCCTAAATGTGAACCCATGAGATGATATATGCACATAAAATGCAGAATTTTATATAGGACAAATAATATAAAAGTGAAAGGGTTAGGAACAAACTGCTATGATCAAGTGATGATGGGGTCATGTAGTGTGATGAAATCCACTACATCAGTAGAAAGTCCCTCAATGTATTTCTTCAAACATTTCCTATTGACTGTAAAGCTCCTTTCTGTGTCCTCTTGTGTGATCTCCACTACACCGTAAGGAAAAAAATTAGTCACAACATAAGTACCTAACCATCTGGAACGCAACTTACCAGACATCAACTTCAGTCATGAACTATAGAAAATGACTTTCTCTCTATAATGAAACTCCCTTTATTGGATCATTTTTTCATGATCTGCTTTTGATCTTTCCTTATAGATCCTTGAGTTCTCATATAAAGACAATCGAATCTCCTCAAGCTCTTGAATTTGTAGTTTCCTTTGGATTCCATCTTGGGCCAAATCCATGTTGCATTTCTTTATAGCCCAATAAGCCCAATGATCAACTTCCATGGGGAGATAAAAAACTTTCCCAAAAAACAATTCGAAATGGGGACATACCAATGGGTGTCTTGTATGCTGTCGTATAAGCCCACAATGCATCATCCAAGCGCTTGCTCCAATCTTTCCTATTTGGCTGCACAGTTTTCTCTAAAATTTGTTTCAACTCACGATTTGAAACCTCAGCCTGTCCATTTGTTTGGGGGTGGTATGATGTTGATGTTTTGTGTGTCACACCATACTTCCGAAGGAGGGAAGAAAAATTCCAATTGTAGAAGTGTGTCCCTTGGTCACTAATGATGGACTTCGGTACTCCAAACCTGCAAAAAATATGTTCTTTGAAAAAGTACACTACAATATGAGAATTATCAATCCTGGTGGCCTTGGCCTCCAAAAATTTACTCACATAATAAAAAATAATCAAAATATACAAAAACCCAAATGAACTAGGAAAAGGACCCATAAAATCGATGCCCCACACATCAAAAATCTCACAGAATAATATGGGTTGTTGAGGCATCTCATGTCTCCTAGAAATATTTACCATGTGTTAGAAACATGATACTAACTTACAATACACATGAGAATCATAGAATAATCTAGGAAAATATAATACAGAGTCTAAAACTTTCCTAGCTGTCTGTTGGGGTTCAAAGTGTCCACCACAAGAAAGTGTATGACATAATTTTAGAACAGAATCAAACTCACGATTAGGAACAAACCTCCTAATAACTTGGTCAATACACATTCTCCATAAGTATGGATCATCCCAAACATAAAATCTTGACTCACTCTTTAATTTTTTGACTTTATGTTTCTTTAAATTTGCAGGGATTTTAGAGGCAACAAGTTAGTTAACTAAATCTGCATACCAAGGATGCGTACCTGAGATGGAATAAAGATGCTCATCGGGGAAAGTGTACCGAATTGGTACCTGATCCAAGGTGTCATCCTTTAGTGTGTAATTAAGCCTACTCATGTGTTCTTCCACCAAGTTTTTTGAACCCTTCTTTTCCTTTATCTCAATATCAAATTCTTGAAGAAGGAGCATCCATCGGATTAGCCTGGGCTTTGCGTCTAGATTCTTCAAGAGGTACCTCAGAGCTGCATGGTCAGAAAAAACAACTACTTTCGAGCCCAATAAATATGAATAGAATTTATCTAAAGAAAATATGATAGCAATAAACTCCTTTTCCGTGGTTGTGTAGTTTGATTGGGATGAATCTAGTGTCCTCGATGTATAAGAAATCACATGTGAACGTCCCTCCACCCTCTGAGATAAGACAACTCCAACTGTGAAGTTGGAGGTGTCACATATAATCTCAAAAGGAATCTCCTACCGTGGGGACTGTATGATCGGTGGAGTGGTCAGACAATTATTTATCTCATCAAAGTAAGTCCTGCAAGAATCATCAAACACAAAATCAGAATCCTTTTGAAGTAATCGTGACATAGGAAGAGAAATATTACTAAAAGCTTTGATGAAGCGCCAATAAAATACTACATGCCCTAGGAACGATCTAACATCCCACACACATGACAGATATGATAAGGATGAAATAATTTCTATCTTAGATCTATCAACCGCTATCCCATGTTTTGACACTACATTCCCTAAAACAATGCCATGCTCTACCATGAAATGACACTTTTCAAAGTTTAAGACCATATTCTTCTGAATACTACGATTCAACACCTTTTCCAAACTACTTATAAATTCATCAAATGAGGTTCCACATACTGTAAATTCATCCATAAATACCTCCATGTAGGTCTCAAGAAAATTAGAAAAAATACTCACCATGCATCTCTGGAAGGTACCTGGGGCATTGCAAAGTCCAAATGGCATCCTCCGGTAGGCAAATGTACCGAATGGACAAGTGAATGTTTTCTTTTCATAATCCTCCAAAGCAATAGGAAACTGAAAATATCCAGAAAATACATCCAAGAAACAATAATGTGTCTTCCCAGCTAGCCTCTCAAGCATTTTATCAATAAATGGGAGGGGGAAATGGTATTTGCGAGTGGACTGATTTAGTTTCCTATAATCAATACACACATGCCAACTGTTTTGCACCCTCATTGGAACTAACTCATCTTTCTCATTTTTAACAACTGTAACACCACTTTTCTTAGGCAAAAATTGAATAGGACTCACCCACTGTGAATCTGAAATGGGATAGATTATACCTGCCTTGATCAATTTTTCAACCTCTTTTTTAACAACTTCCAGAAGGGTTGGATTGAGTCTCCTTTGTGGTTGCCTCACTGGTTTAGCCCCATCATCCAAAATAATCCTATGAATTCAAGTATAGGGGATAATACCTGATATTTCAACCAAGGTCCACCCAATTGCCCTGATGTTCTCTCTCAAAAGATTCAAAAGTTTTTCTTCATATTCAAAAGGAATATTATTAGCAATTATAATAGGTAATCTTTCCCCACTCAACAAGTATGACTATTTGAGATTTGGTGGAAATGGATTAAGATCCAAAGAAGGGGGGTGATGTATGGATGGATAGATTGAAGGAATTGAAATATGTGCATAATGAACATCAGTATCAGAATATACATCATCAAAATCAGAGAATAAAGCATCAAATCCATCATCATACTCAACAGACATGTCATAATCAGAGTTCCGATGATCAAAATTAGAATATGATTCCATTTAAAAATCAAATATGAGAGATTCTTGTGCATTAGAAATAGGTGTGGAAGTAATCTTAGACATTAAACTAGATCCAATACTCATAATCTCCCTAAGCATAGGACAATCAAATTCTATAGGGTTTTTATTTGGTGGTTCAAAATGAGAGATAAAAAAATCATAATGGTCCTCGGAGGGGTACTTTATGGAGTCCATAACATTAAATATAACAACTTTATCTCCAAAATCTATGGAAAGTATACCCTCATTGACATTTATGATATTTTTTGTAGTTTTGAGGAAGGTTCTAACTAAGATAATAGGAGAATGAGAACTTACCTAATCATCCTCCATGTTAAGAAATTAGAAATATTATGGAATGATCATGTATCTTACCTAGACAAGTACATCCTCAAGGACTCCCGTTGGATATGTTGTAGATCTATTTTCCAACTGAACCACTACTCTCATCAGTTTAAACTCACCAACCTATAAAGAAGAGAATACAGAGTGAGGCATCACATTTATGGAAGCTCCCAAAGCACAAAGAGCATCAGAAAAGTGAAACTCTCCTATGGTGCATGGGATAGTGAATGTCCTAGGATCCTTGCACTTTTTTGGCATTGTTAGAGTCGATGTAATGAGTGCTGACACATTCCTTCCAAGATTGATCCTCTCATTTCCCTTGATCCCTCTTCGATTGGTACAAAGTTCTTTTAAAAATTTGGCATACCTCGGTATTTCCTTAATGGATTCAAGTAAGGGATGTTGATCTCCACATGCTTAAATGTATCCAAAACTTCTTTTTATATCACCTCTTCAGCCATATTTTTGGTTTGTAAAACTATTTTTTAAATGGAAGGGGTTTAGGAGGAACATCACCAATATTTTTCTTACCTTTATCTTTCTCCTTGGATTTCTCATCAGTTGCTATGGAATGAGGCTTCTCTAGAGTTGAGGTGAATCTTGGTGGAACGATAGGTTCATATGTATAAGTTTTTTTCTTCCCACTTCTCAATGTGATGGCACTGACATTCCCCTTGGGATTTGGAGTAGGTTAGGAAGGTAGATTTCCAGAATTCCTACTTACCAGTTCATGGAGAGTAGTGAAAAATCTGTCTCATTTGAGTCTTCAACTCCCTCAACTCTGAACCTTGACTCTTCAAATCATTCTGTTGATTAAGAACAATTTGTTTCAAAATATCATCAGTATTATAATCAACCTTGGGTTGAGAATTCCCATGTTGTTGACTTGTTGATGCTTGATATTCAAATCACCTTTGGGGTTGTTGGAAACCCTGCTAGTAAGGTGGAGGCTGCTGGACGTTTTGTTCAAAAGGGGGCCTTTTTTGTTGTCCAGAGCCACACTTCATGTCCGATTGATCTTTCCACCCTTGGTTGTATTCTGGTGAAAAGGAATCAATCTTATTTTGGGGATATGGTTGTTGTTTCTTCTGATATGGTCTCCTAGGATACACAGCTGCACAATCTTCTATCTCTTGTAGTTGCGGGCAACAGTCAGTTGGGTGGCCTGTATCAGTGAAAATTCTATAAGGCATTGAAGGAGGGGGTTGGGATGTCTTTTGTGCCAAAGCAATCTACCTCACCATAGTTTTCAATTCTTCCAACTTGGTATCAATCAAATGAACTTCAAGAGAATATAGACTTACCTGATGTACTCCCCTGACATGTGGTGTACCTCGATCGCCAAATTGTTTGGAGTTTTTGGCCATTTTGTCAATCAATGAACGTGCAACTATTTTCATCTTGTCCACCAATTCCCCTCTATATGAAACATCCACCATTCTCCTCTCCATAGGTGTGAGTCCTTCTTAGAAGTACTGGATGAAGAGTTGCTCACTGATTTGGTGATATGGATAGCTTGCACACAACTTCTTGAATCACTCACAGTACTCATACATTGACTCCCCTTGTGTTTTCTTGATCCCTGAGATATCCGTACGAATATAAGTGGTCCTTGATGCTGGAAAAAATCTCTACAAGAAAAGACATTTCAAATTGTTCCAACAAGTTACATATTCGAGTTGTAAATAATACATCCAATCTTTCACATCTCCATCAAGTGAGAATTTGAATGCTCTTAGTTTGATTTGGTATTCACATACATTTCTTGGTTTTATGGTTGAGCAAACCACATTAAATTATTTAAGGTGTTTATTGGGATCCTCACCAAAGATTCCATGAAATTTTGGAAGCAGGTGAATTAATCCCGATTTCAGTTCAAAGTCCGACTCGAGATTTCGGTATGCAATGCAATTTGGTTGATAATTAATATCTGGTGAAACTAATTCTTGAATGGTTATATTAAGTTTATTTCCATTATTTTCAGCCATTGGTTCTTGTTTTATGGTTGAATTTGAATTGCTTCCAATTTCAATGTTTTGAGAGTGGAGGAATTCTCCAACTGGTTGAATGTTGAAACTTCCCATAGATTGAGAATGACTAATTCAAGACCGAAGACTATGTTAAATCTTAGGGTCAAGATCTAAAAGATCCTCGGTATTAGTTTGTGTCATAAATCAAATAAAAATGAAAATAAGAATAATGTACCATAGTAAAAGAAAAATGAGAAGTTTTAGTTGATGGTCCAAAAAGAAGTACAAGAAAATAAAAGAAGAAGAAAAAAATTCAGATTGGGTAAAGAAGGAAGAAAAAAAATAGAGTAAAATGTAAAATAAAATAAATACCTCTAATTAGTTTAAATAATTACTTACCTCCCCGGAAACGATGCCAATTTGAAAGGACGTTGTCACAAACGCTCTAAAAATATTTATTTGTGATTTTACTAAGTGCAGCACAGTGGATGAGCTAGGTCGTTCTATCAAGGAGGAAGTAAATTAAACAACTATTATTGGGCTTTAAGTAAGTATTTAAATAGTTCAAAATAAAGGAAAAGAAATATTGGGGGTTTGTTTTTTGACTTTTCAAATAGTAAATTAAATAAGAAAATTAGAAGCAACAATCTAGAGACAATTTCTTAGAAACACTTATTTGAGAAGAAATAGTTGATCTAATAAAACCCCTTCACCATTCATTTATCATTATCCCATATAATTATAATTCATTCAATTATTATCCCCTAACATTTTTAACCTTCGAACCCTATAGAAATTAACACAACCAAAAATATTTGTGAAAATGAGCCCTAGGTTAACATCAGGACCTTCAATCACAACACCCTGCTTTGATTGTGATACAAAAGCCAACTTGTGGTCAGTTTTCAATTAGGTAAGAATATCCTCCCTGGATTTGATAATTAATTATGTTTAGGTATGAGACTTAAACCCTGCAATTCTATCCCAAAGTGATTAGATTTTGCGATTGAGGTTTCACTTACACAATTTACACAAGCTCGATCACACTGTCAAGTGATAGTCGATTCAGTCACTTAGAAATTAAAATTGAATTAATTGATAAAAATTATTAATTATAGTATGTTTATGGATTCAAAATAAATAAATTAAGGGAATGGGGATTAGATCAACTATGAAAGAAATCACTCTTCCATGGGCGAAGTTGTCATTGTGGAGAGGTTTTGCATAAGCAATGGATTGAAAGGGGAATACCCAATCTTGTCTCCACTCTTAGATTCCAGTCCAAGAAGAAAGATAATAAGATGAAAAGAGAAGAACAAAAAATATTTATTTAAGAAAATTCATGTTACAAGCATAAAAACAAGGAAAAACAAAGAGGAGATGGGAAAGGAGAGCCTTCTTGGAAGATGAATTTTCACAAGGACTTACTTCTTACAAGGGTTGTGAGGTGTTCCCAAGAGACACCCTTTCGGAAACACCTTCCCAAATCCTCTACCAGACCTCCCAAAGAGTGAAAACCCCATTTAAATAGAGTTTTTGAGGGCTAGGGTTACATAAATTTTTAAGTGTGAAATGAAAACTCGGTCAAATATTTTATTCCAAGTTTTACCACATATTTATCCTCCAAAACCCGTGAATTGTCTGGACTTCTATAAGAATGATTTGTTCCTAATTATGTTATAGAGCTTCCCTACAAATTTGGGATCAATCCAAGTCCGGATAAAGATGATACGGCCCAAATAGAGAAGTGGTGTCCAATATGGATGGTTCTATCCAACTTTGTCTTCATGGCCCATTTACTCCACTCAAATGCACTATCCGGCTTTCTTGTAATAAATAGAATTTGTATTCCATTGAGTCAGGAACACCATTACAAAATTTGAAGTCAAAATATTCAACATAACCATATTTATGCTTGAAATAATACAGTTAATTTTAAAAGGGTAAAACTGGAATTTTCATCAAATTTGCAAATGAATGATCTAATCCCAAATATTTCATAATTGATCATATTTAGCATAATGTGAAGAAATTATATCATTTATTATCAAAAAAATATTCAATAAAATTCTTTTTTATCAACTGTATTATACCAAGAACACTGTGTGTAGAATTAATGTGTGGCTAATTCTAACATTTCACAAATGAATTATAGATAAGTTCTCTAAAATATCAAGACAACCCAAGTGCGTTTGCTCAGTTTTCAGGGAGTGATTCATGTTTTGAATTAAAATTTCATTTTTAAACTAAAAACATGAACTTTGAGTCATATATAGCACACCGAATATCAAATTAATGTGTGATTGATTCTTAAAAAGCCACAGGTTTCACCAATGTGCTACTATATTTACAACACATTTAAGCAAACCATATTAAAAATAAAAATAAAATTTAATTTCAAATAAAAAATAAATTAAAACTATAAATAAATGTACATTAAAAACATTTCAATATACTACAATAAATTTTTTTTGTACAGTTTATTACAAATATTGTATTTTCGGCAAAATTCAAAACACATGATGGGTTCCACTGTCTTTGAGATCCCTTTCAAAATAACTGAATCACGCTACCAGTTTATGAACACACAAACCCATATTGAGAAACAAATAACAATAAAAATATAATAAAATAAATTATTATGTTTTTAATACTATAAAAAATAAATGAAACATAAATTTGATACACTGAAATAATAAAATGTCACTTTAAACTGAAAAAACATACTTCAAGTCATATCAAGCACACCGTGTATCAGATTCATGTGTTATTTATTATTACATACCAAAAATGATTTATAGATTATTATCCTAAAGTATCAAGACAATATAAATGTGTTTTCTTAGGTTTTAATATATGATACATCTTTTGAACTAAAATTTCACTTTAAAACTAAAAATAGGCACTTTGACTCATACCAGATACACCATGTGTCAGATTGACATGTAGATAATTCCTACATATAAGAAATGACTTATGTATCATTGATATAAGGTATCTAGTCATTTAGATCACATTTTCTTATTTTTGAGTATGTAAAGTGTGTTTTGTAATAAAATTTCAATTTTAAATTAAAACACGCATTTTCAGTCTTACCAGCCACACCGTGTGTCAAATTGATATGTGGATTATTCTTACATGTTATAAATTAATTATATATCATTTTACTAAATTATTAAGACAATATGAGTTCATTTTCATGGATTTTAGTCAGTGAAGCACATTTTGAACTAAAATGTTACTTTTAAACTGAAAACATGCACTTTGGGTCACATTGGGAATATAATAGATCAAATTGATGTGTATATGGTTAATATACATAAAAAATTACTTATGGATTTTTTTCCTAAATTTTCAAGAAAATATAAACATGTTTACTTGGTTTTCAATAAGTGGTGCGCATTTTGAACTAAAATGTCACTTTAAAACTAAAAACACACACTTTGAGTCATACTGAGCACACCGTATGTAAAATTGATATTCAACTAATTCCTACACATCAAAAATTAATTATATATCATTTTATTAAACTATCAAGATAATTCGAGTCCATTTTTTCATTTGTGAGTATGTGAAGTGCAGTTTGAACTGAATGATCAAATTTAAACTAAAAACACGCACTTTGAGTTATATCAGGAACAATGTGTGTCAAATTAATGCATGGTTAATTGATACATGTAAAAAATTACTTATGTATTATTTTCATCAAATATTAAGACAATAAAAGTTTATTTTCTTAGTTTTCAGTGAGTGGCATGCGTTTTAAACAAAAATGTCATTTTTTAAACTGAAAACACACACTTCGAGTCATACTGGGTACATCGTGTGTTAGATTAACACTGTTCGATTAATACATTTCAAAAATTATGTATGGATTGTTTTTATAAAATATGTAGATAATACTAGTGTGTTTTCACTATCTTCAGTGAGTGACATATGTTTTTAACTAAACTATCATTTTAAACAGAAAACATACACTTCAAGTTGTACTGGGCATACCATGTGTCATATTTATGTGTGGTTTATTCCTACATGTTAAAAATGAGGTATTTATCATTGTACTTAAGTATCAAGACAATATGTGTGTGTTTTATCTCTTTTGAGAATGTGAAGTGTGTTTTGTACTAAAATGTTGATTTAAAATAAAAACACACACTTTCAGTCATACTGTTCACACTATGTGTCCAAGTGATGTGCAGAAGATTAATATATATAAAAATGTCTTATGTATTATTTTTCTAAATTATTAAGACAATAAAAGTGTGTTTTCATGGTTTTTAGTTAGTTATGTACCTTTTGAACTAAAATGTCACTTTTAAACTAAAAACGAACATTTTGAGTCATACTGGACACGTCATGTATCATATTGATGTGCAGATGACTCCTATACATCAAAAATGACATATATATAATTTTCATAAGGCATAAATACAATATTAGTGTGTTTCTTAATTTTGAGTGTGTGACGTGTGTTTTGAACTAAATAGTAAATTTTAAATTGAAAACATGCATTTTGAGTTATTCTGGCACACCGTGTGTTGAATTAATGTGTGAATAATTACTACATGTCACAAATGACTCATGGATTATTTTACTAAAATATCATAAGGATATGATTAAAGTTTCTCAGTTTTCAGTGAGTGATTCACATTTTAAACTAAAATGTCATTTTTAACCGAAAAAATGCACTTCGAGTCATGCCAGGAGCACCCTGTGTCAAATTAATTCATGGTAGATTCCTACATATTATAAATGATGTATGTATAATTGTACTAAAATATTCAGACAATCTGAAATTTTTTCTCTATTTTTAGTGAGCGATACAAGTTTTTATCTAAAATGATATTTTTAAATTAAAAATATGCACTGTGAGTCTTACCAGGCGCATGACGTGTCATATTGAAATGAGGTCGATTACTTCATTTTAAAAATTATTTATGAATCATATTTTTAAATTATAAAGATAATATAAGTTTGTTTTATCTTTTTTGAGCATGTAAAGTGTTATTTTTTCTAAAATGTTGATTTAAAATAAAAATACGCACTTTCAGTCATACCAGACACACTGTGTGTTATAGTGAGATGCGACTAATTAATATATATATAAAATGACCTATGTATCATTTTACTAAATTATCAAGAAAATATGTGTGTGTTTTCATGGTTTTGAATTAGTGACATGTATTTTGAACTAAAATGTTACTTTTAAACTGAAAACATGAACTTTGAGTCATACTAGACATATTGTGTATCACACTAACATGAAATTGATTCTTACAAATAATAAAAAACTTATAGATAATTTTAATAAAGTATAAATACAATCTAAATGTGTTTTCTCAGTTTTGATCACCTGACACAAATTTTTATCTAAATACTTAGTTTTAAATTGAAAACATGCACTTTTAGTTATATCAGACACACATTGTGTATAATTAATGTGTGGTCAATTATTACATGTTGAAAATGACTTATGGATAAATTTACTAAAATATCAAGACAATATGGGTTCTATTACTCAGTTTTCAGTAAGTGATGTGTGATTTTCACTAAAATATCATTTTTAAACTGAAAACACACACTTCAAGTCATACAAGGAACACAATGTGTCAGATTGACATGTGTCAGTTACCACATGTAAAAAATGATATATTTATCATTATAATAAAATATACAAACAATACTATTTTTTTTTCTATTTTTTAGTGGGTGACTCATGTTTTTAACAAAAATGTCATTTTTAAACTAAAAACACACACTTAGAGTCATAAAGAGAAGACTGTGTTTCATATTGATGCATGGTCAATTTATACATGTCACAAATGATGTATAAATAATTATTCTAAAATATAAAGAAAATATGAGTGTGTTTTATTAGTTATTAGTGAGTGATAATCATTTTTAACAAAAATTTCATTTTAAACTAAATACACACACTTTGAGTCATACCAAACACATTGTGTGTCAGATTGACATGCAGTTGATTCATACTTGTCAAAAATGACTTATGAATCATTTTTAAAAAGTATAAATACAATACAAGTGTTTTTATCATTTTTTAGTGAGTGATTCATTTTTTCAAATAAAATGATACTTCTATACTTAAAAAATACTCTTCAAGTTATACCGAGTACACTGTGTGTTGGATTGATGTGTGGTTGATTTCTACATGTCTCAAATTATTTATGGATCATTATACCAAATTATCAAGAAAATATGAGTTTGTTTTATTAATTTTTAGTTAGTGACAAATGTTTTTAACTAAAATGTAACTTTTAAATAAAAAAACACAATTTCAATCATTTATGATACACCATGTGTCATATTGATGTGAAAATAATTCCTATACATAAAAAATGACTTGTGAATAATTTTAATAAATAAATAACACAATACAAGTGAGTTTTCTAATTTTTGAGTATGTAAGGTGTGTATTGTGCTTAAATGTTAAATTTAAATTGAAAATGTGCACTTTGGGTCATACTAGGTACACCATGTCTCAGATTGATGTGCATATAATTCCTACACATAATCAATGACCTATGGACCATTTTCTTAAAGTTTCAAAATAATATGAGTGTTTTTTCTTGGTTTTTAATGAGTGATGATTGTGTTTCTCTAAAATTTCATTTTTAATACGAAAACACACACTTTGAATAATTTTTAAACTTAAAACACACACTACTAAACATAAAAACATCAAATAAAGAAAACATAAATTTATGATGAGAATAAACAAAATTTGAGTGCATCATCCTTATCGAAGCCTTTGTCAGTAATTGATCTTTTTTATAACCATTTTGTATTCTCTCTTCCTAACTTATGGAAAGTTTTCTTAAAGTTTTTTTTACCTACACTTTATTAAAAAGGGTTGGATTCATAATAGAATTTATTTCATCACTTCTGAACATAAACAAATCAAATAAAAAAATAACAGGATTGTGGAGAGACATTAAAAATGTACCTCAATGAATCATCCTTATCGAAGCCTTCATCAAGAATTTATTTTTCTATAAGAATTTTGTGCCTATAAAGATCAAAAATGCCTCCATACATAGTTCAAGGTCCTTATTGAAAGGTAAAACCCACTTTTATATTTCAAGAAGGAACATGAACTATGTATAGAGGCCTTTCTCTCTCTTTATAGGCACAAAATTATTGTATAAAAATAAATTCTAAATCACCTCTTTATGATCTCTTTAAAAATTAACTAAATAAGTAGTAAATAAAAATGATAAAATAATAAACTAAATAATAAGTATATAAAATGATAAAAATGTTACTAAATAGGTAGTAGATAAGTCAACTCATCAATATCTATGAGAAAAAATAAAAACATAACAGGAATTCACCTCTTTATGATGTCTTTAAATATTATGACACCATATATTCTTTCCACTCATTTCTAAATAAATTTATTTTCTATTTGAATATGTGGAATTTCGACAGTCCTGGTAGTATTGGAAAAATAAAAATAAACAAATGATTAATAAATATTTTAAATGAAATTGTAATTATCATTAGAAATAACTCTTTTTGGATGTTGGTTTGTTGATGGAATATGGTATCTTTCATAAATTTGAAAACATAATAACTATAATATTTTACATTAGTTTGTTTGAAACACTATAGAAAAATTATAAAAAAGTAATTATTCTGTTTTGACATTTGTTTTGATCATGAAATTTTTTATATATACCCTAATAATTATCCTTTGTAGAATTCAATAGAATTCTTGTTCTCATGGACCATATTCATACCATGATTTTGGTTCTATCTAAACACTACCTTATCATTACAAAATTTTCATTAAAAATAATATAATACATATAAATTTAATTTTATTTATATAATTTGAATGTAGTATATTAAAAATTAATAAACATCTTCACGTATGGTATATTTGTTGGAAATATATGCATTTGATCTAAAAAATAAATCTTTGGAGTATTTAAATTGATTGAAATGAGTAACCAATGCTCCCTGAAAAACAAAAAATAATAAGTAATAAAATAAATTAAAATATATTTGACATGATTAGATTAAAAAGTTTTACCCCTACATCATAGGTATTAAGAAGAGTTTTTCATATGTATGTTTCTTTTCAAACATTGTGTCCAGTTGGTCCACTATTTTTAAATATTCATCTTCTTCCAAGGATTTGTTTTTGTATAGAAGTGATATGAGTACTAACAAGTCCAAATTTTTGTTCACAGGGTTTTCCCTTTATATAATATTGATATATATGCTTGTAAAAAATATGAATATTGTTTAACTATAATTAATATAGCAGATCATCTATTGGAAAAATAGATTATGAAAATGCACCTCATGTATACATTTACAACTGAGACTCCCTACTATACATGCTTGAGAATTTCATCTACATTCTCAAGAACAAGATAATCTATAATGGACTCTCCATATATTTTTTTTATTAAAAATAAATAATGGTCATATTACTATTTTTGAATGTTGTATCCATATGAACTTGTAATATTAGTAAATGTGGAAGTTGAACTGGAAAGGTAAAGGTACTATTTTAAGGAATTTTGGATTGATTGGTAAATCATTTAGATTGTTTTGATTCTACTCTCTGTTTCCTCTTCCTTTTATCCATTTATAATAATATTCCTCATTTAAAGCCGTTTTTCATTAATTGTTAAATGTTTTTCATAAAAAATAAATTATAAAGGATATAAATCATTCTCGACATGTATTTTTTCAAGATCAAATGACCATGATATGAAAGTTCCAATAGAAATTTCAACTGTGTGAACATCCAGATCATTCGGGGTAATAGGTAGCTTAGTGATTAGATCATGATCTAGGTGAATCCCTAATCTCATATGATATTTTAGAAGTTGTTTGTTGTGTATAATATCTCCTTGTATATTGTAAACTACACCCCTTGAAACAAGGTAATGAGTGGGTGTTAAAATATATAAATCATAAACAATTTCACTCGTTAGAATATTAGTACAGTAAAGGTATCAGTATATGTCTAATTCAAATTTCATAGAAATATCTATGACAAAATCAATTACCTTCAGTATAAAAGACCTTTGAGGGTAATGGATAACCTCAAAGCTGGCGGAGGGGTATGTATATTCATGTAGTGGTTTTTTATTTATTATTCTCTTTGATTACTTCCCATAAAAAATCTAAGAAAATAAGTAGTCATTTTTATATAATATCAATTTAAATTATATTTTTTATTATATCATACTTACACATGATTCACATACTATTTTTATGCTTTTATCTACTAGTATTACATCTTTATTTACATGATCCTTCTTCCATAGCACATAGCGTGGGATGTAATTGGATATATATTTTGATTCATCAATCTGTATATAAACAAAGGAACATAAATATGTTTCTATTTAATTCCACATAAAAATATTACTATAGATTTAAAATAAATACCATTTTTTAAGTGAATCATACCTCATACTTGCTTTATGATATGGGTATATAGGTTTTGATACACACTTCTTATTTTCAGCAACCAGTTTCTATTTCATAAATTAACATTTCTCAATCAAAGTGATTATTACACATATTTCCAAGTAAATTATTACCAATAAAAATGTACCTAAAATGATGCCTCCTTATGATACCCAAGAAAACCATTACATGTTTTTTGGTTTATCATTTGTGCATATATCTGTGGTGGGTACAAGTTTACTTTCCCTTCACCATCCTAGAGACGATATTTTGTAATAATTGTTTTAAAGGATCTACGATCCTTTCTAGTTACCATTAATAAAAATTTAATTTGACACTCTTCTAGTATAAATACACTCTCTAAGGGATAATAAAGATTAAATTGAAGTTTCATTATTTTATTTTTTAGTAAAATAGAGAAATTATATCATAATGTTACCCTAATATCTTCTAAAATTAGTTCCTCTATCATAATAACAATATTGTTCCATGTATCTACATCAATCGACACATGCATTAGAGTGGTGAACCCAATGTAACTAATGAAAATGGACTTGTTAGGTCCAATAGTCTGGTCTTGTTCATTCCATCCAACCTATAATTTTATACCTTTCCTTCTTGAATTAATAATTTTTTCTAAGAATGTCATGTTTTGATGCTTCTATTTTTTTCTCAAACACAGGTTATTCAATTTCTACCATTTTCTCAGTTTCAACATTATCAATATATTTTTCCTTAGGATTGGTAGAATCACTACCCCCTATATATAAGATTTAGGTGAAACAGAAGTGTGGGATGGGCAGTTCCCAACTTTGATTTTTGTCATGATCGACGATCAATCTGAGATTTACACAACGTTAAACATCATGATCTATATAATTGAATCAAAGAACATGGATAAGGGATAGAACATCAGAAACAAGGTATAGGATCATCGCATATTATTTATAATTAATTTAATTAAATAAAGAATTACCTTAATGGAATTCTTTCTTCATTGATAGATCTAATAACAGATCTGTGTTGTTCCATCATTATGTTATAACAATCAAAATAGATTCCATCTAGTGGTAATCCCAACATGTTCCAAAAATATATGAACATAACTATAGGAATATCTGGTTTCTAGCACGATAGATCCTAGAACTTTCATCATCCTCCTTCGATCGCCTTGAAAACCGTTTCCAAAGTGTTCTCCTAGATCTATATTGACTCGAGAGTGGGAGTTGGAGGAAGATCACACTCCATTATTGGGAGTGTTCTTGGAGAAGGGAACACTCTAGGTCTTGAGAGGATTATCCAAATTTGTTGTGCACAACCAAAAAAATGAATTAACTTATTGATAAAATAATGTAATTGAGTTTATATATCTCTAGGGTTAAAATAAAATAATTTCCCAACTACCCTTTATTATTTATTTAATCCCCACAGAACCCCATGTCAAATAATAATAATAATAATAATAATATTTATCAACATGCTCTTAACTTGTGAATTATATTAAATATTATTTAATCAAAAAATATTCAAAATTTATTATTTCTCACTGGACCATTAAAATCACTCTTCCATTCCTCTATAATATTTATTAGGCCTTGAATAATGGCTATTTATTTATTAAATAAATATCACTACATTATTCACCAATAAATACATAAATATTATATTCACTAAATATAAAATAAATATTTATATGTAATCAAGAATACATGAATAATTATTAAACCACATATGAGAATAATATTTATTTAACTTTTTAAATAATAAATAATAATATATTATTTAACTGAGATTTTGGATACACTTAATGTGTGACCTTCTAAACCTATTGATCAGTGGCATTAAGTGAACCAGCCTAAAGTCAAAGGTTAACATTTAACAATATTCCAAGGAACCCATAAAGAAATAAGTTAATTCCACAATGGAATGATACCTCATACGAACACTTACTATGTAATATAATCCCTTTCTCATGATATCTCAAATCAAGTAGGTTTCATGCTGGTGCTATCAACCTATGTGCTCTATGCCTCTTTCTTTGACTTCTTAGAAATTGATCTTACCTATTATGAACCATGGATATGGATTTATTTAGACTATATCATTTCCATCAAATGGATTGAGATATCAACTTTTTTTTAATAAATTAAAGGGACAAATCCTTTTTTGCATTATTAATTAATGCAATATTACTTATGACACACACAAAGCATCCTACCTCAGAGTGAACATTTTTCATCATGGTTTTCATCAATACATCAAATTACATGACTCATAATACTCATTAATAATAAAATTAAAGTCACATCCAATGACACATATGAATGTGGATTTCCTACTGGTGGGTCTCATTCTCATAATATCCTACTAGATATTATTAAGGTCATACACCATGAGAAGGTCTCTCAAAGTACTATGAGTCTCCAACACTAATAGCCTGTATCATTTGTGTCCCTAAAATGATATCATCTGGATATAGAACATATATTTAAGAATAGTGTTGTAGCACTTCTGGGTTCACATCATAGTGTGGAACTGCTATGACCTTTTAGTATGATGACTACTCTTGGGACATTATCACAAACTATGTTATTCATAAGAACAATAATGATGTGAAGTTTATAAATATTTATAACTATGAATAAATGTTATCATAAAGTACAAAAAAGTTGGTTCTAGGGTACCAAATCCAACACTACCCCCAAAGAGTACCCCAATTGGGCTGATAATGAGAGAAGGGAGATTATGACTGCCTGAGTTCCTCCTCCAGTAGGCCCCAAGTTGGAGAATAACACTAAGGGTATAATAATCATACAATGGGAGGAATTACCCTATAATAAAACATTCAAAAGATAGATATAAGATAGATACACCAATGGAAACATGCTCAGACATATATATAAATAATACTAAAATTTCAAAATGCAATTTCATACAATACTAAACAAATGAAATAAAATCCACAAGTACCAAAAATGTTGATATGACAGGGACCATGAAGCCCAAATACCTCCTATAAAACCACGAGTTTAGTAATATCCATCCCGAACTCCAACCTACTTTGGCTGGCTTGAAAAATATTTTATATATATGTAGGGTGAGCATAACTAATAAACTAAGTAGGATCCTCCCTGAAGCCTCTCATGAAAAAGATAAATAAAGCATGCTAAAGCATAGTGAACAATAGTGAAACTAACTCATCATCTAAATAGGTATACTAAGTTCCCAAACTCACCATAGACATCTGTTACCAAGTATTTCATACAATATATCATATAATACAATAGTAAAACATAAAGGGTACCCTTCTCCCACTTCCTCATTGGTTTACCACTCTACCCCAATGTTTCACGACCTAATCCATCTCTCTCTAAAATAATCTAGCCCAAAGACACTTGGTAAAGGAATTATAATATAAAAATCATGAATTAAATCATCACATCATCCCATATCACATATCCATTTAGTATCCAAGTAGTTTTTAGGTGACACCATTGTTCGCATGATGTGTATCATACATTGGGTGTCACGAACCAGCCTGGGTACCCTGGTAACTTGATAACCGATCCAACCTTGACATAGCCTGAAAGGTGTTCCTGATCCCCATAGGTCAACGACTATCACCTGACATCATACAATTGAAGGTGGGAACTGTTTTTACACAAGTATTACAAAAGTAAAAAGAGACAAGTCAGTGTGTATAACAAAATAAACTCCACTGGGAGTAAAGTACCAGAATATAACAGGGCATAAACAATCCCAAAGTATTACAACACAAGTACCAAAATAGAGAGAAAAAACCCAAGTCCCTAAAGAAACAACTCACCACATACAAGGTTCAATAGATGTATCCACCTCTAAGAGATCCTTTCCCCTTTCTCAAACTTGGAAGGAGAAAATCTATAAACACCCAAAGGAACAAGTAGGGTGTGAGATAAAAATACCAGTAGGGTATCACCATGGATTCCATAATAGAAGAAAAAAATAAATTAACCAAATGAAGGATTTCAATTTTAAAACAAACAAGTTTGGAATTTTAGTGTATATTTTAAAAAATCATGCTATATAGTTCATATGATGGAAAATAATTTAAGAAAGGGCTTTAAAAGTGATATAATATTACTAAAACAATGGATTAGATAAATAAGTTTATGTAAATTCAGAAGGAATGCAAAGTAGTTTTATAATATTGGCATATATTAATTCCTCAAATATAAATAACAAGTGAGAAACATGGCCATCTTCCAAATAGGTATGAAATTTTCAGGCTATGGGAATCCAAACTCTCTAAGTGATATCAACAACATGTGTACACCCACATCCCCCTAACACTGGCCAATGGAAACTTGTCACCATTCCCTCAGGGATGTGACCCACCGCATGTATGTTTTATAACATTCACTACGGGAAAACTGTGTTATAGCGACGGGTCATTTGCGACGGGAATATATCCTGTCGCAAATGGTCCGACTGAAGACATATTTGCGATGGGAATGCATTCCTGTCGCCAATAATTAGTTATTTGCGATGGTTAGAGATGCCCTGTCGCAATTGTTTTGGCGCGGCTTTCGTGCCAAAACGCGGGAAGGATATTTGGGACGAGACGTATCCTCCCCATCGCAAATAGCAGGCACGGTAAATCATATTCGCGACGGGCTCGCTACTCGTCGCAACAAGTTCTGCAGGCAGGGGTATTTGCGATGGGGCCCGTCGCAAATAACCTTTTACACCACGCGTATTTTGCGACGGGACCCGTCGCAAGTTCCCTTTTAACCGCAGGCTGTAATAAATGGGGCGAAGGTATTTGCGACGGGACGTATCCTCACCGTCACAAATAGCAGGTGGCGGTAAATACTATTTGCGACGGGCTCGCAACCCGTCGCAAAAAGTTCTGGCGGCAGGGGTATTTGTGACGGGACCCGTCGCAAATTCCTCTTTAACCGCAGGCTGTAATAAATGCGGCGAAGGTATTTGCGATGGGTCCCATCGCAAATACTTCTAATTGTGACGGTACACTCGTCGCAAATAATACTATCGCAAATAATCTAACCTATATATACCCCCATCCGTTTTTTTCTAGAACATCCAATTCTTCTTTACTTTCTCTCTACAATCTTCAGTTTTAATAGTTTTAATTTTTTTTTCGAGTGGAATTCGAAGGCGTAAAAAAGTTCAGTATAAACTTTAAGGTATTTTTTTATTTTTATATTCCTTTAATTTTTTTATATTAATTTCAATTTTTGTTATTTAGTTGTAATTTAGATAAATTTAATTTAATTTATTATTCATATTTATTTTTATTAATAAAATGATCTTGTTAGTAATAATTAGGCATAATTAGTAGATAAATAATATAATTTGGTATAATTAGATTCTTTATCAATCAATTAATCATTGTCTGGATACGAACAAGTAGAGGCGGCTCTGACGCAACTGTACCTAGGGGTGAAAGTCTCGACAAGGAATTGTGGGCCTGACCTGTGGTATCCTGGTACACGACAATGGGCCTTACTGCACTCTTGGTTCGACACTCCCGGATGATATTTGTTTGGTAATAATCTAATTTAATTAGAAATTAAATAATAATTAAAATAATTAATAAATAATTTAAATAATGAGCTAATAATTACCAGATAATTAGAACAATTACCAGATAATTAGAATAATTACCAGATAATTAGAAAAATTACCAGATAATTAGAAAAATTACCAGATAATTAGAAAAATTACCAGATAATTAGAAAAATTACCAGATAATTAGAAAAATTAACAGATAATTAGAAAATTTAATAGATAATTAGAAAATTTAACAGATAATTAGAAAATTTAATAGATAATTAGAAAATTTAACAGATAATTAGAAAATTTAACAGATATTTAGAAAATTTAACAGATAATTATAAAATTTAACAGATAATTAGAAAAATTAACAGATAATTAGAAAATTTAACAGATAATTAGAAAATTTAATAGATAATTAGAAAAATTAACAAATAATTAGAAAAATTAACAGATAAATAGAAAAATTAACAGATAATTAGAAAAATTAACAGATAATTAGAAAAATTAACAGATAATTAGAAAAATTAACAGATAATTAGAAAAATTAACAGATAATTAGAAAAATTAACAGATAATTAGAAAAATTAACAGATAATTAGAAAAATTAACAGATAATTAGAAAAATTAACAGATAATTAGAAAAATTAACAGATAATTAGAAAAATTTATAGATAATTATAAAAATTAACAGATAATTAGAAAAATTAACAGATAATTAGAAAAATTAACAGATAATTTTAAAAATTAACAGATAATTAGAAAAATTAACAGATAATTAGAAAAATTAACAGATAATTAGAAAAATTAACAGATAATTAGAAAATTTAACAGATAATTTGAAAATTTAACAGATAATTAGAAAATTTAACAGATAATTTGAAAATTTAACAGATAATTAAAAAATTTAACATATAATTAGAAAATTTAATGGATAATTAGAAAATTTAACAAATAATTAGAAAAATTAACAGATAATTAGAAAAATTTACAGATAATTAGAAAAATTAACAGATTCTGTCTCCACATGTAATATTCTCATTCATTTTCAAAATTATCAACCTCCTCACCAACAGAGAGGTGAAAGTGAATGTAAATATTACATGTGGAGAAAGAATTTCAAGTTTCAACACTGAAAAGAGAATTGTAACATAATATAAAAAATTATGTTATTTGAATATTAATAATAAAATAAGCAGAACAATTAGCGAACAAGAAGAACAATTAACAAACAATTAGCGAACAATTAGAACAATTAGCGAAGGTGATAGATGAACACGTTTGCTTTGGTTAACCAGTTTCTATGCATATATACTCATTACTAATTAGTAACATAATTGATAATATAATTTGTAACATAATATAATAATGTTATTATTTTTATGATTAATATTTATGAAGAAATAATATTAATATTATTAAAATAATAAATAAATAATAAATTATTAAAATTATCAATATTCGCAACAAGCTATTATTAACATGTTCAAATGTTAAACGATCATCAATTTTTAGATCATGCTCAATAAGAAGTTTGCGTATGTCATGTTCGATGTAAAAACTATAATTGTCCTTGTTTGGTTGACCACCTTGCAAGTAGCATTACAATGAGACGATCCAAGTCATGTTTTTCTCAGCTATAAGAATGATATCACATGAACCTTTACATAGACCATTCTTCCTTAAAAATTTAAGGGATTAAATTTTTAAGGAATAATGATCTATGTAAACGGTCATGTGAGATGATTCTTAGAGGTGAGAACGATATTATTTGGGTCGTCATATTGCAACACTACTTGCGAGGTGATCAACCATGTAAGGATAATTATAGAGTTTAAATGGGACATGGATGACGTGAAATTTTTATTGGGCATGATTTAAAAATTAATGACCGTTTAAGATTTGAACATGTTAAGAATAGTTGTTGTTGTAATTATATATAAACTGGAAAAAATATTTCCACCATATTTCTTTGACTCAATGGAGAATTTGATATTACATTTGCCATATGAAGCAAAATGTGGAGGTCCGGTACAGTTTCGATGGATGTATCCATTCGAAAGATGTATGCAGAAATTGAAAAAGAAAGTACGTAACAAATCATCTGTTGAAGGATCTATTGCTGAAGCTTATTTATAAGAAGAAATATCTTTTTTCATCTCCCACTATTTTGAATCTGAGTATCCCTCAAAACACAACTGCATGGGATGGAATGAGAGGAATGTTGATGAAATCAAAAATCAATTATCCATTTTTAACCAGCCCGAGCTTGGTTTCGGTGGAGTTCATGAACGATGGATTTCGGATGATGAACATCACAGAGCTCATACGTATGTTCTGCTCAACTGTGAAGAGATGTCATCATTTGTACTGTAAGTGTTTTTATCACTTATTCTATCATTTATGTTACAATAAATAACTTTGTTTTTCATAGGTTATATGATAATCATATCAAGAAACAACTTCCACAAATTACAGCAGCTGCTCTCGAAGAACGCTGACTGGAAAAAATTTTCTCAGTGGTTTCAAAAACTGGTAACATAAATTCTTAATGTTTTAACATCTCATTCAATTTATAGTTTAGTATATTGATAATTATTTCACAATTTTTCAGGTGTCTCGATATGCTGATAAAATTGAAAAACAGTTGTGTATATTGAGTAACCCACCATCCAAAATGGTTAAATCTTATAATGCATATGTGGTGAACGATTTTCAATTTCATACACATGCATATGGGGAATCAAAAAAGACAATGAACAGTGGAGTTTTCTCGAGAGGATCTCATCATAGATAAAATAAAGTTGACTTTTATGTCATGATTGATGAAATTATTGAACTCTGTTATCTAGGACAACATTACATAACGATGTTCAAATGTCGGTGGTTGGATACTGAGAGAGGCGTGCGTGTTCATCCGACTCATGGAATCATAGATATTAAATATAAAAGTGTTCTTGTATTAAATGAACCATTCTTACTGGCTCAACAGGCACATCAAGTTTATTACACAAAGTATTATGCTACATCAAGAGACTTGACTGATTGGTGGAGCATAACAAAAATCAAAATTCGAGACAATCAATTTAGGCAGAGTGAATGTGCTATCACTAAAGTACAAGGAATTGAAGTTTTTCAAGAGAGTACTCAAAATAAATCTTTTTTACAAAGAGACATGAGTATCGATGATGACACCCTACAATTAAGAGTTGGTGATGACGATGATGTTAATGATGTCACAAATGAATGTGAAATGGTAAGAGATGAAGAAACTGGAAGTCAAATGGACATCGATGATATTGAGGAGGAATATGAAGATGTCATCGTCAGATATGAAGATGATGATGATGGTGAACATTGATACAATTCAATGATAGTTATATATAATCATAACTAATATATATGTATATATAATAAGAATTTTCAATTATTTTCTAACAATATTTATTTTCTGTTTCAGATGGATTCAGACATAATTCATGAGTTGCTGGAGGCTGATCTAGATTTTGATGAGGGTGATTTGGTAGCATCTGACCCTCAGCCTGCAGGCGTTTCAGGAGGTACACGGAGGGGGCACAATCTTGCCCGACAAATGATTCCTGACCCCATCCCCGAACGACGTCCATGTCTTGGGTTTGATGCACACACACAGAGGTATGATAACCTATGAATTTTTCTATGATTTCATTAATCTATTTACATAATAAATGTTTTATTGTTTTTATAGTTTTACGCATATAGCAGTCGGACAGGGAATCCCTATATTGCGCAACTATTTTTCTCAGCCATGGACCACATGGGAGTAGATTCCTGTTGATGTACAGCAGGCCATGTTCGACCATTGGTTGGTACGTACGTAAATAAATAATTTTTATTTTGAAAGTTATTTTATTTATAACTTGATATTTTGAATTATTTGTAGGGTTTATGGTATCCGATCGAGGATACCATGCGTGACCCCATCCACGAGGAATGGAAGGTGGCCATGCATGATCGCTTTTGTCAGTTTTTGCACAACTTAAGAAGGGCTACCATGAAGAAAGCAGGAGTGTCAGTGTTTTATGACTCCTGTAGAGCGCACCGACCAGAGTACATTTCTTCCCACGTATGGGATGGATTATGTTCACATTGGTTGAGTGGTGGCTTTCAGAGGAGATCATCGATGGGGATACTGAATCGAGGGAGACAAGAGGTGACTCATTGAGCTAGGAGTCATACATTCAGTACTCATAGACAACATCTGGTACATACTTTTTTTATAAATATTTTATTTAACTTTAAATATTAACAATTTATTTTATATTCTTAAATGCTGTTGAGCAGCCTGATATTACAGAGTACGACGTATATCAGAGGATGTATACTGATCTAGCTACTGGGGAGATCAGAGGTGATCGCCAGCGGCAGATTGTGGTCAGTATTATTTGTTTTTCAATTTGAAAATTAACTGCATATAATATATTCATAATTTTAATTTTAAATTGCAATTACAGGAGTCATATGAGGCCGCAGCGTCACAGACTCAGGCTGAGAGTCAGGCTGAGACTACTGATCAGGACAGTGGCCATCAGTTTGATGAGGCAGGCTGGATGCAGGCGACCCAATATGGATTCGAGAAGGGCCGAGTAGTTGGTATCGGTAGTCGACTGACTCCCAGAGATTATTATGGCACTACTACGATGTCGGCGTCCAGCTCGAGAGGAGCTCGTGCATCATCTTCCGATTCACAGTATGAGGATCAGTTGCGATCTCAGACTGAGTTGATAGAGAGTCTCCTCAAGAAGCAGGAGGAGATGCCTCTGCAGCAGCAACAATATGAGGAGGAGCGTCGACAACAGCAGCAGGTGCACGAGGAGCAGATGAGTCTGTGGCAGCAGCAACAGCATGAGCAGATGGAGTACATGCGCAGATTTACTCATGCATTAGGGATGAAGTTTCCTCCACCAGCTCCTGTAGATCCTCCCTTTCCCCCTCCCCCTCCTCCTTCAAATCAGTGATTTTTTTTGATGTTATAAAGTTTGTGAATTCAAAATATATAATATTTTCTATTCAGAGTTTATGTCTCTCTTATATATTGCATTATTTAATTTCTATTTATTTTTAATAGTTTATTATTTATTTTATTAATAATAATATTATACTTAGTATTTTAATTATTTGTTTATATTTTTTTTGAAAATTTTGATAATTTTCATATTTTTTATTTTCTAATTATTTTAATAATATTATATTCAATATTTTTAATACATAAAAAGTTTCAAATATTTTAAGTAAAATTATAATTTTTTAATTATTTATAATAATATGAATTCTTTATATTATTATTATTATTATATAATATTATAATATTAATATGATTAATAATATTATTCATATTTTATAATAGTTAATATTTTTATATATATTAGAATTTTCAAATATTTTAATTTAATTATAATATTTTTAATATGAATTATAATAATAATAATATTATTATAATATTAATATTTTATTTTTTTTATTTTTTATAATTTTTTAATTATTTATAATAATATGAATTCTTTATATTATTAATATATAATATTATAATATTAATATGATTAATAATATTATTCATATTTTAGAATAATTATTATTTTTATATATATTAAAATTTTCAAATATTTTAATTTAATTATAATATTTTTTAATATGAATTATAATAATAATAATATATATTTTTATTTTTTATACTTACTTGCGACGGGCTGACGACCCCGTCGCAAAATTTAATTGCGATGGGCCCGTCGCAAATACTTTGTAATATATTTTTTGAATATTTTTTTATACTTATTTGCGACGGTATGAGTAACCCGACACAAATATCATTTGAGACATGGCCGTCGCAAATGTTTATTTTTTGTACTTATTTGCGACGGGTTGCTCAACCCGTCGCAAATATCATTTGCGACAGGACTGTCACAAATACCATTTGCGACGGGACCATCACAAATAGTTATTTGAATATTTTGTTAAATACATCTATTAATATTAACGACGGAAATTATTCCCGTCTCTAATAATATTATTAGCGACGGTTCCGTCTCAAATAGATTTAGTTGCGACGCCATTTTCCGCAACGGGCCATTTGCGACGGGATCCCGTCGCAAATGGCCCGTTGCAAAAGAGCTTATTTCCAGTTGTGATTGTAATAGCGTAGAGTGTGTCCAAATAACTCACCAACTACCTAAGGCTTGCATGTGATATTTTTCAATCAGTGATGGGAAATTTATTTTATGAATGCTTAAAATAAAATTAAATCCCATTCTTCCATTTTAGTTCCAACTTTCCATTTAAAACCAAAATAGGCTTTAATAAAAAACATGCCTCTTTAACAAGATAAAACCACTGTGATTCTATCAAAACATTTTAAGCCATTTTCATAAGTTTGAAATCCATTCAAAACCAATTCCATCAATTTCACAATTCATTACAATAATTAAATTTAAAATTTTAATTGAAATCATTTCCATTAAAACTTGAATTTAAATTAATCAATTTAAATCAACCAATTTCCATAAACACACCCCAATTCAATGGAATTGGGGGTTTTCCCAACTATCATGCCAAAATCATTTTAAATATCCCAATTTACCAGAATTGGATTTTATCATTGAATCAATTGAAATAAATTTTGAGAAATTAATTTTAAATCAATAGTTGAAATAAATCAAGAAAATTCAAAGTTAATAAATTTGGAAGAATAGGACAAAATCACTTACCTTTTCCTGAAACTCAAAACTCAAAACGGAACCTGTCAATGATAATGAAGGGGAAGAAGGCCTCAAAACTCAACCTAGAAAAATATATGACATTTAAGAGCATAAATCCATAAATTTCAGGATAATATATTAAAATACCAAAGGAGGATAAAGAGATAATGTTTAATAATGACAGAGAGAGACTACCTGTGAATCACATCGCAAGCGCAACGACGATTGAATGCCAAAAAAGAGGATTTGGAAGTGTTGAAAAGATCCAAGATCACATAAGGAAGGATTTTGGTTGTGACAAAGAAAAACAGGAGGGGAACAAAGAATCTCATCCGCACTTCCTGTTTAAAAAAATGTAGTTGGGGTTTCACATGACGTGTAATCCCACTACACATCATGAAATAGTTAAGTTTCATATCTTCTAAAAAATGAGTGACGACAAATTAAAACTGAAACTCTACTTTAAAAAAATTTATTTGTAAATCATTCACAACATTTAAAGGCTCTTCATGATGTGTACCCTCCATAGCATGAATCATTTCATGACTTGAATCCATAATTTCTTACACATTGTGTAACCTAGTTACACGACATATAACCCTTCAAAAGCCTGTATAAAAGGCAAGTTAAAGATGAGAATCCAAAAAATCTTCAACTTCAACATTATAGGTATCCTCCCATTTCATTATAAACCCTAACCAATCCATGGAAACGAAAATACATGACAAGGTTAAAGACATACCTTTTAGATCGGTAACAGGATGTTACAACCTCCCCACTATAAAAAATTTATATCCCTAGAAATCCTATGAAGAACATTACATGTCAAAAATATGAGGCCAGTTCTATCTCATTAGTGCATCGTGTTCCCACATCTCATGATTATAAGAACCATGCTACCATAACACACTAACCAAAGGTATCGTCCTCTCACAAAGTACCTTGGTCTTAGAATCAACTATCTAAACTGTCCACTCAATCAAAGATAAATCAGGTTCAATCTCCAGATCACTCTTGCTCAAAACATGAGATGAATCAGATAAGCACTTTCTCAGCTGTAATAAATGGAATATGTTATGTATCGACTTCATTTTAGGTGGAAGTGCTAATAGATATGTAACTTTTCCCACCTTCTGAACAAACTCTAAAGGTACCACAAAATGAGGATAAAGCTTCCCTTACCTCCCAAGCTGTCGAGGACCCAACTAGGGTGAAACTTTCAAGAACACCTGGTCACTAATCGAGAAATACATAGGTCTTTAGAGATATTCATCATAAGACTTATATTGGATATGTTCTTTCAATAATATTTGATGAATTAACTTAATCTTTGCTATCATCTCTTGGACTAAACTCAGTCCCACTAAGGAAATTTCACCAATATCTAACCAGCACAATGAATGTTTACAAGGAAAACCATACAAGGACTCAAAAGGTTCCATTATTATCATGGTCTGATAACCATTTTTTAAGAAAAATCAACCATCCTCAAATTATCATCCCATGCTCTACAAAAGTTGAGAACACAAGCACAAAACATATCCTCTAGAATATGTATAGATCTTTCTATCTGGCCATGCAACTACAGATGGTAGGTCATTCTCAAATGGACCTAAGATCCAAGTTTCTCATAAAGGATCTCCAAAAGTGAAAAGTGAACTGAGGATCCCTATCAGAAACTATAACAGAGAGAAATCCATGAAAACATACAATATCCATCATGTAGATATTTCCCAACTCCTCAATTTTGGTTGCATGTCGAACAGGTATAAAGTGATCCGACTTGGTTAGACTGTCAATAACAACCCATATCACATTATTCTTTCTATGGGTATGATGAAACCCAACCATAAAGTCCATATATATTTCATCCCACTTCCAATTATGGACTGGAAGTGGCTGAAGTAGACTTGAAGTTTTCTGATGCTCGGTCTTCACCTACTGGCTTGTATAGCAATGTAAGACAAACTCAGTAATGCCTTGTCTAATACCTGGCCACTAGAACTACCACCACATTTCATATTAAATCTTAGTGGTTCTTGGGTGAACAAACCACTGAGAATTATGAAAACCCCCATCACATATTTCATTACCGCTAACAGCACAACAAAGCAATTTTTATAACATAAAACACCCTTTTTGGATAATGGATGCTAGGAAACTATCTCCCCACCATAAAGAGAGTATCTAATTCTATAGAATTTATCATCAAACTCTTGATCCTGAAGAATTATCTCGAGAAGAGAGTATTTAAAATGAACACTGGCTAAAGAAACTTCATCCCCTTTTTCCTAAACTCCAATATGAAATTGTGCAAAGAGAGCCATCATATTCCACTCTTCTAAAGATTATTTCACTTCATGGGTTGGAATTTTCTTTCTTAATCCATATACAATGAAATTCCCTTTCCCCATGGTATAGGTGATGTCAAATTCAAAAGATTTTATTCACTACACCCAATTCCTCTGATTAAGATTAAAATATTTTTGAGAGAAGATATAACTCAAGATTTTGTGTCCTAAATATAGAGTAAACCTTTCTTCGAAAAGGTAGTGCCACCAAACCTTAAGTGCATGCATCAAAACTGAAAGTTCAAGGTCATGGGTAGGATAATTATTCTCTTGTGGACTAGGATGATGAGATCCATAAGTAACCAAATTATCTCCTTGCATAAGAATCCATCCCAAGCCTGAGCCCGATGCATCACAAAGGACTACGTAGCCTTGCCTGGCCTCTGGAAGAGTCAACACTAGTGCATTACTCAAAATAAATTTAATCTCAACAAAATAAATTTGGCCCTTATCATTTCAAGAAAATTTCACCCCCTTCTAAGTTAGAGAAGTCATTAGAGAAGCTAACTTTGGGAAGTCCTTCATGAACTGACGATAATACCCATCTAAGCCTGAGAAGCTTCTAATCTCAAATACATTTCATGGTTTCTCCCAAGTCATAACAGCTTTTACCTCCTCAAGATCAATTGATATACCCTTTTTAGACACCATGTGTACCAATAATTTCACTTCCCAAATCCAGAAATCACACTTTGAAAGCTTGGAATAAAGCTAGTGATTTCTCAGTAGACTCAGAACTATTCCCAGATGATGCACATGATACTCCTTATACTTGGATTAAACAAGGATGTCATTGAAAAATAATACCATAAAGGTATCCAGATGATCATGTAAAATACTATTCATTGGATCTATGAAAACTTTAGGAGAATTTTTTAGACCAAAGGGCATAACAAGTTACTCATAATGGTCATACCTACTCCGAAAGGTGGTTTTATAAATGTCAGATTCTTTTATCCTCAACTGATGGTAACCATATCAAAGGTCGATCTTTGAGAAACACTTCCCCCTTTCAACTAATAGATAAATCATCAATAAATGGAAATAGATACATGTTCTTTATCATAACTCGATTGATCTTTTGGTAATCAACACATAAGAAAAGAGAACCATCATATTTCTTAGTGAAGGGAACTAGTTCCACCCAGGGTGACACACTTAGGCATATAAATCCTTTTTCAAGAAGATCGTTCAATTGGGACTTCGACTATTTCATTTAAGTTGGAGATATTTGGTAAGAGGGAATAGAAACTGGTTGAGTGTCAGAAATTATGTTGATGAAAAAATCCACTTCCTTTACCAATGGAAAACTAGATAAGTCAGAAGGAAATACATCAGGAAACTTGATGAAAACTAGAGGGAGACCACCATTAAAAGATTCACACTATAGATCAAAAGAAAACACTAATATTACTTACCATAACTCTGGATAAGAAGTTCCATCTTTGCTCAACCTTGGGTCCCATTCTCTTTGAAATAAAAGAGACACACCACTAGGTGTAGTAAGGTATACCCGCAGAATATAACAATAAATCCAACCTTTATTGGAAATGATCCAATCCATACAAAATATGACATTGATAGATTTCATGTCAAGGACTAGAAAACTCTAAGCCATCTCAACATCTAATAGAGAGAAGACACAAGAAAGAATATGAAGAACCTACTCTCTATTTATACCAAGGGGTGTAATAATATCCATTGTACATGATAAAATCCCCATAGTAAGATTAAGAAGATTAACAATATGGGTTGAAATAAATGAGTGAGACGCACTAGTATCAAATAGGCCAGTCACTAACGGTAAAGCTATAGTAATGGTACCTCTCACATTTGCTAGACTCATGTATGATTCCAATGGAGACTCTTCCACTATGTGAAGTAGCTTTATTCTATATTCCTATGGATGGAATCCTTTTATATGTGAATCCTTTTATTTCCCCATAGTTTTATGAGGATTTTATTATCCTTTTCCACTACATGGAGTAGAAAAATTATGGAAGAATATTTGTATGTGTTTTGAACATCTACAAGATCTATAGTTCTTGGGTGCCTCAGTGAGAAACCTCTTCGAATGTTTTGTATTGACAGACTGATAGCAAATCAAAGGACTTCCTCCTAGCATTATTGGAGGTCTGGAATGACCTTTACATCAAGAAATTATATGAGAATAATCACACTTCCATTTTCCCTTGAAGGAACTCACACTACCACTAGGAGAGAAATAAACTCATGAGAACCCTAACTTTCCATCCAGGTCTATCTTGACCATCATCACCCTATCCAATACATCAAAATAAGTGGAAAAATTTAGCAAGAAAACCTGAGAACATATATCTAATCAAAGTCTCAACTCAAACTATCAAGCCTTCATCCTCTCATTAGATACAATATCATGTGAAAACTGAACAAGTTCAACAAAGAGGTTTGAATACTCAGTCACGGTTCTGTCGGCCTACTCAAGCTTGAAAAACTCAACATCCTTATCCAACACCATAGAATCTGGATATAACTGGTTGGTGAAAATAACCTTGAAGTTTTTCCATGCTAAGCTATAATATTTCTTTACTGTCACCATCATGTCCCAGCATCTCCTACTCGGTCCTTCCATGTAACGACCTGAACTTTTATGAATAAAATTCCCCTTTTTGATTTAATGAAATGTCTCATGGATATAGAAAACACATGCACTTATTTTCTTTTATTATATCCAATTGGATTTAAATGATCATTAAGTATCTTTACCATTGATAATATAGCTGTTGAATAGTGATCACATGAATATTATAAATATAAGGTTTTAATAAATCCTTTTTGACACAGACAAAGGAAGTGATGTCCTCAAACAGTAGAATCATACCCTATGAATCCCATCTATCAAAGATTTTGAGGGAGATAGAATTTATGGTCTTTTCCCTAGACCAATAACATGTTGAGATCCAACAACTTAAGCATGCATGAATAAGTTTAAGGGAGAAGTTTAAGCTCATCGAGATCATGACCCAAACCATGTTCATCGAACGACACCATGAAAGCCCCACCACCGCACACCTTACTCTTAGGGTGTATGTTGGTTTAATAAATGGATATGTATCAAGACCCTATAATTAAGAATATTTACATTGTTTTTATTATAATATTAAATATATTTTCTTCCTATTATTGTAAATGTTTTTTAAAGAAGAAATATTATTTTTTGTTAATATTCAAATTCAATTAAGAAATCTATTTTGATGAATTAATAGATTTTTTAAATAAATAATATTTTAATAAAATATTATTATTAAATTACTTTTTTAATATAAATGATCATATAAATTTTTTTGAAGTCAAATGTAATATTTATTAAGTTTTGAAAACTGTTATTGACAAAAACCCATAATTTTCAATAAATGTTAGTTTTTATTTTAAAATTAAAATTCAAATATTTTTAAAATTATTTAGATAAAATGAATATCATTTTTGGAATTAGGATTTTGAAATTATCCAATGGTGAATTTTTCATAATTTTTTGAGATAGTCAAATTTTTGTGTAAAAATTAAATAACGTATAAATATACAATGTGTTTTATGACATCATAATATCCCCATAGTGATGTAATAAATACTATAAAAAGTATAATCGGACAAATATATGTTTTTCCATTAAAATAATGTGATTTTAAGTTTAATTAATTTATTTTATAAATCTTTAGTGAATCCTCCAAGACTTACAAAATATTTAAAGATTTTAAAACCATTTCTTTGATGGTGCGACTCACCACCACATAAGTGAGGACAATATTTTACTATATTTGGAGCTTGTACTTATAGAATAATTGATTCCACTCCCATTTGGAAAAAACCATTGGAAAAAACTATGGGATTTTGTGGTTTTGAATATTTTATTATGTAGTGTCCAAAACCAAAATAATAAATAAATCCCCCTCATTTCCTATATAAACCCACCCAATCATTCATTTATATTCACTAAAACTCATTTAATATCATCTAAACCTTTTCATATACTCCCCATAGTTCTCTAAAGGCACCTCAAGCTCCCAAGAAGCCTCTCCTAATCCTTTGGTGTCACACAACCAAGTATGGGATTCTCTCTCTCCTCTTTTTATCAAGCACTTCATTTATGATATGACCTTTTTTATTTACATTTACTTAATTTGGGATAAATTATTACCTACCCCCATCAATTTCCATTTTATGTAGAAATGATGGGATCCATTTCACTCTCATTTACCCCTCTTATGAACCCTCATGTACACCTGTTACTATGCCAAAATTTTGTAAGGAATCTTCCACCCTCCTTTTTTATCAAGAATTAATTTTATGCTTTGTCATCTAAATTAATTTTACCTATGTTTGTTATATGTTTGGATATGTTCTAAATTATTATATACCCATTTCCCTATCATCACCCATTTTATGAATTTCTATACGATGCTGCTATGCTGCCGAAATTACACTAAAATTTTCCATTTGAAAATCATCGAGTAGTGAATACCATAACCCTTTCTCTATCAAGGGTATTAACCTTCATGCACATATAATTATTTATTGGGGACTTACATGTATGTATTACGTATTATTAAATCATGGAATAAATTATGATGTTGAATTAAACCATGTTATATGATCTATGTGGCACACTTAAACATGAGAATGAAATGCGTATGAAGGGTGCGCCCTGATAGGGCTCAAATGCATTGAGTAATGGTTAGTAGCATGATACATCATGTTTGGATAGTGGATTTAAATGATTAATTTATGGTAATTTTTCTTCGATGGGTTCTTGGAAGATTTATCCTTGATCTGTTTATGATTTAGTGTTTTAAGTTGTTTCCACATATCCCATGTTATAATTATCATGCTATATCACACCTTATTATTCATATTCCTTTTATGCTCCATTGATATGACAATTTTATAACATATATTTTATTACTTGTATTATTATTTGTTTATTACCTTATTGGGGTTTATAAAGCACCCCTTTCTTATGTATTTCCTCAGGTTATCCCATGTAGTGTTAAGTACAAAGGAATGTTTTGGTCATGTTAAGGAAGTTTTCAATAAAGATATTTTTCTTTCATGTTTTAATTTGTTATGTATTGTACCAAATTTTCCAAAGACACTATACCTATTGATATTTTGAGTTTTATTAAGTGTAATTTTATGTAATAAATCAAGTTTAAAAATAAAATAAAGAGCAGGGTTATTATAGTTGGTATCAAAGGACATGTTTATTTATTTTTGGGATTAGGATTATAAAACCCTAGTGAAAACCCTTATATATAGTTCTAAATTTAAGAAAACATCTATAAATTTTGGTGAGTATAGATCAAGTGGTTTATCAAGAAAATACATCCCTTTTTGGATACTATAAGTGGACGTGGTTCTGGAAAAGATGCACCTAGGAGTAACAACTCTGATAAGGTGTTCTGGGCCTGACATGGGGTAACCCGATACACGACAATAGGCTGTACTGTACACCTGGATTGACACTACCAGGGGATATTCTTTAGTAAAATCATAATCTCATTACAAACTATTATTAGGGGAACAAAAATTACAGTAAGAATATGTTTTAGGAAGTAGATCATGGATAACATATACTAAAGCCTATAAAATCATAAGTTAAGGATATAAATTTAAGTTATCCCTTTAATGTCATTGAATTACCACTTTATGTGTTTAAATATTTAAGATAATCATCACTAATTTTCCTTTTATTGTAGAAAATAGCTGGAAATAGGAGGAATCATGTAACAATAGATACGAAGGGAAGTGTGAGGATTTCCTTAATGAGATACCCAACCTGATCAGAGAAGGAATAAAAAACATTGTCATGATACTCTCTCAGTTTACTCATATTCTGAATAGAAATATAGAACAAGAAGAGAACACAACCCCCCCCTCAGAGAGAGAAACCAGTAGTCGAGAGCTGCATGTGATAAATGGATCCTACTTTGAATGGATCATCCGACCCCTTAATCATGGAGCAATAGATAAATTCTATTGAGAAGATGTTCTCCATTTTCCAATGTTCTGAATAAGAGAAGATTATACTGGATTTTATCATGTGGAGGGTGAAGCTTATCAGTGGTGGAAATTGATCAAGAATAAAAATCCTGAAGAAAATATTGAAGTAATGGAGTAAAAGGAATTCCAAAAAATGTTATTTGATAAATATTTTCCCCGCACCCTCCATCTTAATATGGAAAGATATTTCCTTGCACTGAAGAAAAAGGATGATGAATCTGTTAGAGCATTCGGGGAAAACATCACAAGACTTGGAAGATATGCCTCCATTTTTGTCTTTAACCCTGAATTTAAGGTTTACCACTTCTTTGGTGGGATAAATCATAGTATACGAAAATACTTGGGAATCCCTGACTTTGATAGCTATGAGAAAATTTTCTGATGTTCCCTAAAAAATAGAGACTGAGATCGGTGAATCTCAGTGGAATGATGGGGATAATAAACATAAAGTTGATTTTAATTTTGGAGGTCAGATGGACATATCCAATAGTGCTAAGAAATTCTAGCACCCCATTTGTGAAAGGTGTAGAAAGAAACACCTCAGAAATTACCTCAGGTGAACAATGAAATTCTTTAGGAGTAGAAGATAAGGGCACCTGGACAATGATTTCCAATAGGATAAACCCACCAATGTGATAGAGGAAAGTAATTATCCAATCAACCTCTAGGTGTTGTTCATTTCTTTAATTTTATGTAACCAGTGAAATTTTTGAACCATCTCACTAAGAGAAGGGTTTCTGGATGCAACCAACAACATCAATGGAAACAAGGGCAATATTTTTCCATCACCACCACCAATGTGGATACCAAAAAAAAGTGGTGATAGGTTCTCTAGTTATTAATTCAATAATAGAGAACATACTTTTTTATTCTGGTTCTATGCGTTCCTTAATATCAAGAAAGTTTAGTAGAACTATTTAAATACCACACAAAATCATGGAAGTAGAGATGTCGATGAACATGAAAAATGGGGCAATTTTTCATCCAATGTATATAACTCCACCCCTATTAGAATTTTTGGATCTAACTTCCCTAAGAACCTTGTTGTACTTCCCTTAGTTACATTTTATGAAATTATTGGCATGGATTGGCTTTTACAATATAGATCCAATATAAATTTCCATTAAAGGTAAATCAATCTCCATATGTAGAATCGACCCCCGATTCTATACAAGTGAAAAGATGAGGATGGATCTTCTTTAAAACCATCATATCAAGCATGGATATTATTGTACTATAAGAAATTTTATCTATCTCAAATGATTGATTATAAGGAATGAACCATCTTCTAAGACATGCCTATCGTGAGAGAATTTGTTGATGTATTTCTTGAGGAGTTTCCTGGTATTCCTCTAAGTAGGAAGGTTGAATTTTTTTATCTAACTTATACCTGGGGTGTTTCCAATATCCAAGACTCTATATATAATGGATGTTATGGAACTTTAGGAGATAAATAAACAACTACAGAAGAAACTGGATGAAAGGTTTATATGCCCAAGTGCTTTACTATGGGGCGCACCAGTCCTCTTCATCAAGAAGTATGGGTCAACGTACCTTTGCATTGATTATAGTGATATCAAAAAAATAATGATAAAGAAAAAGTATCATTTTCCATGAATTTATGAATTATTTGATCAACTATGTGGAAAAAAATACTTCTTCAAGGTGGATCTATGGTTAGGATATTACCAAGTAAGGGTAAAGAAGGTGGATATCCACAAGACTGATTTTCATACAAAGTATGGGCATTATGAGTTCATAGTGATGCCATTCGAACTCACTAATTCCCCAAAAATCTTCTTGGATTTGATGAATAGAATATTTAGAGAATACCTTGAATTTTTTTGGTAGTCTTTATAAATGATATTCTAATATACTCAAAAAATAAGGAGGAGCATGAGGAGAATCTAAGCACTATGCTAAAGACCTTGCGAAATGATAATCTCTATGAAAAGTACAGAAAGTGTGAGTTCTGCTTGAAATAAGTTTCATTCTTATGGAATATCATCACAAGAAATGGAATATATGTGGATCCTTATAAGATAAAAACAGTTGATGGATGGCCGAGTCCAACATCTGTGATAGATATTCATAGCTTCTTTGGGTTAGCTTGATATTATCTCTGATTTGTGAGAAATTTCTCATGATTGTCAATCCCTCTTACCAAGATAACTCGAAAGGGAGTCAAATTTTTTTAGAATTATTAATGTGAAGAAAGATTCATGGAGTTAAAAAAGAGGTTTATCACTACCCCTGTGCTCACACTACCCACAAGTGGTGAGTTTTTTGTAATTTTTTCGATGATTCAAAGAAGGGATTGGGATGTGTGTTGATGAAAAATGACAAAGTCATTGCCTATGACTTAAGGTAGTTGAAAATTCATGAGAAAAACTTTCCCATGAATGATCTGGTGTTGGTAGGTGTGATCTTTGCATTGAAAATCTAGAAGCATTATATCTTTGGAGAGAAGTGTAAAATATACAGGTATTATAAAAGTTAGAAATATATATTCACACAAAAGATATAAATATGCACCAAAGAAGATGGTTAGATCCCATGAAGTATTATGACTCCTCAATCCATTACCATCATGGGAAAGACAACAAGGTTCAAGATGATTTTAGTAGAAAGGACCCAACAATTCTATAATTGATGAGAATTGAGAAGGATTCGATCTTCTTATATTTAAATAATATTGACATGGAAATCATAAATAAAGGAACATCATCAATAATTTCACAAATTATTTCTCAACCATGTCTTTTGGAAAGGTTAAAGGATTCTCAAAAAGATGATGTGGGAATCCAGAAGAAAGTGGAAACTATCAGAAAAGGGAAATCCTTAGAGTTCAATGTTAATGAAGAAGGAATTTTGAGATTTGGGTCAAGTCTATGTGTTCCATCAAATTCCGAGTTAAAGAAAAAACTTTTGTATGATGAATGTAGTTAAAATTTTTCAATTCATGCGGGAAGCACAAAGATGTATTGAGATATCTAAGAGAACTATTGGTGGAATAACATGAAGAATGATATCACAATTATACATAAAAGTGCTTGGTATGTCAGCAAGTGAAGGCTGGACGACAGAATTCTATGGGGATGATGCAATCATTAACCATACCAACATAGAAATGAGAAAACATCACCATGTAATTTTTCAACAGACTTCCAAATAAATCCAACGGCTGGCTGAATGGCCCAAAGGCCGAATTTTTTTATTGATTTTGGATAAGCCCCCTTTTAAGGGTAAAGGAGGAAACCGAGACTTCAAGGACATCAAGACATTAACAAAATTTGAAAAGTAATAGGGTTGCAACCCAGAACAAGACTATAAAGAAGTTATTCTACACAATGGAAACAATGTTATTTGGGTTATTTTGGATCATCTTACAAAGACTACAATCTTTATCTCAATTTGAGAGGATTTATCACTAGATCAACTAGCACGAATATACATCAGATAAGTGGTAAGGCTGTATGGAGTACCACTATATATTATGTCTGATCAAGATCCAAGATTCACCTCTAAGTTTTAAAAAAGTCTCCAGAACACTCTAAACACTGATCTAAACATCAGTATGACTTGTCACCCTCAAAATAACGGAAAATATGAGCAGACTATCTAAACACTTGAGGACATATTTAGAGCGTTCTCAATGGACTTCAAAGGAGGATGATACCAACATCATCCTTTGGTGGAGTTCTCTTACAACCACATTTTTCACTCGAGCATCCAAATGGCCCCCCTATGAAGCTCTTTATGGGAATAGGTGTATAACACTAACATGTTGGGATGAAGTTGGGGAGAAAAAACTTCTAGGTCCTAAAACAGTCAAAGAAATGGTGGGGAGGTTTAAGACCATCCAACAGACATGAAAGCAACTCAGATTCGATAAAATAGCTACGCTGATAATCATTGATGGGACCTGGAGTTTGATTTTGAAGAGATGGTATTCCTTCACATATCTCCATGTAAGAGAGTGATGAGATTTAGGAAGAAGGGAAAGCTTAGTCCAAGGTACATTGGCCCTTTTGAGATCCTTGATCGCATCAGAGCAGTGGCCTATCGACCATCACTCCCACCAAAACTATCTCAAGTACATGATGTATTCCTTGTATCCCTCTTAAAAAATTACATAATAGACCCATGACATGTACTAAATCCATAGGTGGTACCATTAGTTAATGAACTATCCTATGAAGAGCAGTCATGGAAGATCTTAGATCATAGTGAAAAAGTTCTACAAAATAAGACAATTCACCTCATCAAAGTGTTGTGGAGAAACCACAAGTTTGAAGAAGTAATGTGGGAACTCAAGGAGGTGATGAAGCAGAGTTACCCTCATCTATTTTAGTGTGGGAAAATAAAATTTCTTGGGTGAAATTTCTTAATGGGGAAGATTGTAATGACCTGGACTTTTATGAATAAAATTCCCCTTTTTGATTTAATTAAATGTCTTATGGATATTGAAAACACATAAACTTATTTTGTTATATTATATCCAATTGGATTTAAATGAATATTAATTATATTTACCATTGATAATATATCCATTGAATAGTGATCACATGATTAGTATAAATATAGGTTTTTAATAAATCCTTTTGGCACAGACAAAGGAAGTGATGCCCTCAACCAGTAGGATCGTACCCTATGAAGCTCATCTATAAGAGATTATGAGGGAGATAAAATTTCTAGTCATTTACCTAGACTAATACCATGATGAGATCCTATAACTTAATCATGAGAGAAACCATTTACGGGAGAATTTGAAGCTCATCGAGATCATGACCCAAACTATGTTCACCGAACAACCCCATGAAAACCTCGCTATTACACACCATACTCTTAGGGCATATGTAGGTGTAATAAAGGGATATGTATCAAGACACTATCATTTGGAATATGTAAATTATTTTTTTTATAGAATATTGAATATATTTTATTCCTGTTATTGTTACTTTGTGAAAGATTTTTAAAGCATAGATAATATTTTTGGTTAATATTCAGATTCAATTAAGAAATATATTTTGATGAATTAATGGAATTTTGATATAAATAATATTTTAATAAAATATTATTATTAAATTAATTTTTTTAATATAAATGATCATATAATATTTTTATGAAGTCAAATTTAATTTTTATTAGGGTTTGAAAATTGTTATTGACAAAACCCATCATTTTCAATAAATTTCACTTTTTATTTTAAAAGTGAAAATTAACATATTTATAAAATTATTAAGATAAAATGAATATCATTTTTGGAATTATGAAATAAAAATTATCCAATGGTGAATTTTTCATAATTTTTGGAGAGTTAATTTTTTTAAAAAATTAAACATCATATAAATATACGACGTGTTTCATGACATCATAATAACTTCACAGTGATGTAATAAATACTATAAAAGTTATATGTAACATCCCATCCTGGGTTCCATAAAATGGTGCCCCGATCCAGCCAGTCACATGACCTAACGGGCACCTCCCCATATGCCAAAGGCTCCGACTAGGAGCGAGGGTCTAGTAATGGGGAGACTATACCCTCTTTTGTTAGAGTAAATACCGGAAAAAGTAAATAAACAAATACAAAAGAATATATTACTAGAACAATACCAATGTCATAATATAAACCAAACAACAAATATAATATTCAACTGAAAGGAGAGACATTAAATACCAATGTAAGTGTTAAGGTTCCTAAAAACCCAATTGAAAATAAAGACACTAATGAATCCCAATCGGGTCCCGAACCATGTCCAATTCAATTATCCAAGATCCATCCCTAATCAGAAATCTAACACATGGACTTTGCCCTTAATCTATCCTACAATAATAAATTCAATTTGGGTACTGATCAAGCAGCCCAAATAAGGTGTGAGTACAACTTATTACTCCACCACCAACGATGTCTAAAACATGTCCAGTCAAAAGACAACGCATGCAATTCTATAAATAAAGTAGTACAATACATAAATAAATAGTTATCAAATTATCATTTATTATTTGTTTAATCATATTAACTCCAAGTTTCCTAGGGATACCCATACCTCTATACTAGATTCAGCTAGTACCGGAGCCTGAAGTGTTCCCTAGGTAATATCAACTCTTAATACCTTATTCAACTCGTTCTACAACTTGAAGTATTCACAGGTGATATGATATATCAATACCTAATTTGACTCATGCTGGAGTTTGAAGTATTATCACGTGAGGCCATATATCATAGTGCATTTATTACCATTCTTTAAATTCACACACAAAATTCCAAATCTACCAATAACAAATTCATAAGTAAGATGACCATGTTACCATTATTACTACTCAAAATAATTACCATGTTTCCATTTCTTTATTCATAAGTACAATGGCCATGTTACCATTTGTACTTCTCAATTGAATGGCCATGTTCCCATTCCTTTACTCACAAGTACAATGACCACGTTACCATTTATACTTCTCAATTGAATTACCATGTTCTCATTCCTTTACTCACAAGTACAATGACCATGTTACCATTTATACTGATCAATTTAGAATGAACATGTTCCCATTATTTCACATATAATTAATTCATAATTTATTATCCACCTCAATTCCATTACCAATTCAACAATTAGTTAAATAAATCAATATCCTTAATTAACTCCCTAATTAATTAAGTATTCCAATCCCATTAATTAATTAATAAATTAATTAATCAAAAAAACACTATTCATATTCCATAATTAAATTTTCCAAAATTAATTATGTCATTCTACATCTCAACTGTTCATAATTAATCCCACAATTAATTATCTAGATCATAGTATCAAAGCACATAATTAATTCATGATTAATTATCTCAATCTATCCAATTAAATATCCCATAATTAATCCCATGATTAATTATATATATTACAACCCTTAACCCTCATAATCAATTTCCACCAAATTAATTATATAATAATATGGACCCTTAATCTCATGATCAATTCTTCAATTAATCATTTAATTCAACAATGCTTCTATAAATCAATTGGTCAACCTAATTAACCCAATTTAGGAAATCAATTTCTTAATAATGATAGAAATTATACAATTTTTCATACATGCATCAAATCCATGACTATGGGAATTATATTTTAGACCACCTACCTAAATTTTTCGATGGACATTCACTCGATGGAAATCCACAAAATTCGAGTAGCACAACATTGTAGATTTGAGTTCTAGATCTAAATCCCTAAGTTAAGATCAAAATATCAAGATCTAGTAAATCCAAATCTAGATCTAAAATCCTATATCTATATCTCACTAAAAAGGTTTAGATCTAAAGAAACAGAGGATAAGATTCCACCAAAATATCAAGTAAAGAGAGAAGAATGAATGGGATAGGTATTGAGATAAGATCCACTTACTGGGAGAAGATAGGATCTTCAATTTGGGATTTGAATCTTGAATAAAGGTGGTCTAATGGCCTAAGAAACCCTTTGGAAAGCTATGAAATTATTTAAAAACATCTAGGTCCCACTCTAGGTCAAATTGGAGGTGTTTAGAGGGTTCAAGGGATTTTAAAAATAATTTTCAGGTGATTAGAAACCATGCATATGGATTTATTGGTAGGGGCACATAGTTTGGGTAAACTATGTGCCAACCATGTGGTCCTCACTATCCAGGGTTGCATGATTACCTGGGTTTGGGTGCACAATTTTCTTTAACCATGTGACAACCATTAACAACCCATTTTCTTTAATTTTTCTTAAAACTCTACCCAAACACACCCCAATTCATAACTCCAATCAAAGGTACTTAAAAAAACAAAATGTAACTGAAATCTCACATGAGATAACTCCAAAAAAGGTTGGGATCTTACAATATCCCCACCTTATAACAGCTCTTCCTTGAGCTGTACTTCTAAACATTTCTAAGATTCCAAGACAAAAAAATTGGGCCATTGAACCCTCATATCTTCTTTCATTTCCCATGTTTCTTCTTTCACATGTCCATGTTTTCATAACACATGAACTATAAACATGGTCATTCCCCATAAAACTTTCTCACTATGACATCACACACGTATCAGATGCTCCTCAAGGGATGCATCTATCTCCAGGTCAACCTCATCTACATTGATCAAATGAGAAGGTTCAGGGTGATACCTTCATAGTTGTGACACATGAAAGACATCATGCATAACATTGTATTTATGGGGAAGATCCAATTGGTATGCCACCATCCCGATCCTCCCACCACCTCAAATGGTCCAACAAAACTTAGTTCTAACTTTCCATGCCTCCATATCCCATGGTGATTCAACCTAGGCGACACTCGAAGAAACACATGATCACCCTATTTAAACTCTAGGGGTACTCTTCATCTATTATAATATAACTTCTACCTACTCTGAGCCATATCCATACATTTTCGAATCAACTACACCTACTCAGATGCCACCTGCAAGAGTCTCAGTCCCAAAAATTCTGATTCTCCAATCTCCATCTAGAATAGGGGTGATATACATGGCCTATCAAAAAAGAGACTCATATGGTTCCATCTGTATAGTTCCTGATAACTATTTTTGTAGGTAGACTCCATTAAAGCCAAGTGATTCTTTCAAGACCCACAGAAGTCCAGCACACATGCCCATAACATATTCTCAAGCACCAGTATAGTATTCTCTAACATCCCTTCTGTCTGTTGGTGGAAATCCGTACTCAATAAAACCTATGTACCAAGAAATCTCTACAAACCCTGATAGAAGCATGAAGTAAAAAATGAATCACAGTATGAAACTACAGTCTTTGTAAACCCATGCAAACGAACTACCTCCCGAACATACAGTTCTCCCAAGTGGTCTACTGTGAAGGTTTCCCTTACAGGAAAGAAATGTGCTACCTTTTTACATCGATATACAATAACCCAAATAGAATCATTCTTCCTAAGTGTATTTGGAATAACCACCACAAAAGCCATTTTCACATCATCCCACTTCCATTACAGAATAGGATACAACTATAGTAAACCTATAGGTCTTTTATTCTCTTCCTTCACCTGTTGATGGGTGAAGCATCTTGTCATAAACCATACTATCTCCTTTTTCATACTTGGACACCAAAATTGTTGTCATAGTTCATGGTACATTTTGGTCACACCTAGATGCACTATCCACTTCGTGGAATGAAATTATCATATGATCTCCTCTCGTATGCTTGTAGGTATAAAAACTTTATTATTCACATAGATGATCTCATCCTCATTTATCAACTTGTCCAAAGGTGTATCCCCACATTCAATGATTTAACTTAAGGAAAAACACTCCGAATCCTCATAATGTCTATCCTTGATTCATCTCAAAAGTGTAGACTCCACTGAAATTGAAACCATATTCATCTTTTCCGGAATCTCCTAAACCACCACATGCATTTTAGCTAGAAAAGTCATCATCTTCCACTCTGCACTCGGTTCCTGAACCATCTGAGTATGATTTTTCCTTCTCAAGGCATCAACCACACCATTTCCTTTCCCAAGCATATATGATAGTTCAAAATCAAATGACTGCATATAATCTACCCATCTCCACTACCAAAGATTTAAATCACATTGTGAAAAGATATAATTCAAGCTCTTTTGATCTATATAAAATGTTAAATTTTATCTCAAAAGGTAGTGTCGCTAACAATTAAGAGAATAAACCACTACTGCCAACTCGAGTTCATGCGTAGGGTATTTCTGTTCATGTGGTCTCAAATACCGAGACCCATATGCCATGAATCTATCCCCTTGCATCAACACATATTTGAGTCTGATCCCAAAATCATCACAATAAGACGTATACTCCTCATATGTCTCTGGTAGGATCAAAACTGGCACCGTATTCAAATTCTTCTTCAAATTCTGAAAATAATTCTCATATGCTTCCATCCACTAAAACTTTATCCCCTTCATGGTCAAGCTCGAAAGTGGCCCTTCCAAATAGGAAAAGCCTGGGATGAATCTCTTGTAATATCCAACTAATCATAGGATGCTTTGGATATCAAAAAAATTCTTGGATTTTACCCAAGATACCACTTCCTGAACCTTCTCTCAGTCCACTACCACACCTTCCTCTGAGATGATGTGTCCCAAGAAGTGCACCTGATCAATCCAAAACTGACACTTAGACAGCTTGGTGTATAACCTATACTCTCTCAGTGTACTTAGGATGATGCCAATATGTTGGGCATGATCATCATGAGTCTTTGAGTACACCAAGATTTCATCCACCAACACCACCACAAGATGATCTAGATATGGATGAAACATCTTATTCATCAAATCCATAAACACTGTTGGTGTATTTGTCAACCCAAACAGCATTATGAAAAACTCATAAAGGCCATACCTATTTTTGAAAGAAATCATAGGTACATAATAATTCTATACTCTCAATTGATGATACCACAATATCAATTATATCTTTGAGAACACACAATCTCCCTTCAACTGGTCAAACATATCATCAATGTGCAAAAGAGGATATTGTTTCTTCATAATAATTTTTTTCAATTTACGGTAATTGACACACAAACATAAACTCTCATCGGCCTTCTTTGAAAAAAATATAGGTGATCCCCAAGGATACATACTTAGACAAATAAATACCTTATCATCCAAATCCTCCAACTGAGCCTTGAGCTATTGAAGCTCAATCGATTCCATTATTTATAGTGGAATAGATACTGGCTCAACCCCCCAACATGATCTCAATAGTGAATTTCACATCTCTCTCAAGTGGTAGCCCTGATAAGTCTTCAGGAAAGACATATTGAAACATTTCCACTACTGGTGGAAGTACATCTTTCCTAACACCTCCATCATCCAACAATAGACTAGAAACTAGGGCTATGAGATCTCCCAATTGCGGAGTGATTGGACTTGCTTGGCCCGCTCAGATATCCCACTCTCCCCAGTGAATGTATGGGTCACAATTAAGAGACACGAAGGTCACTCTCCTTTGGAAACAATCGACATGGGATCAATATGTGACTAGATAGTACATACCCATAATCAGGTTGAATCTTACCATATCAAGAATATAGAGATCCCATAGAAAATGATATTCCCTAATCTCTAGTGAATATCCTTTGAATAGACAGATGTCTCTAGATCGTATTCCCAATGGTGTATTGATAGTCATTACTCCATTCAAAAAATACACCTCCAGGATCAAACCATTAATAAGTTTTGAAGATATAAAGGAACGAGAGGCACCAATATCAAAAGAGGAACTAGATAAAGTAGAAGCTACTAGAATAGTACCTCTCAATTTAAATGGAACAAACTATATCTCTTCAAGTGTAGGATACAATACATGTAATTGTCCTACCAATCTTCCCTATGATGTTGTCTGACTCCCCTGAGTAACACCACTATATTGATAATGGTGATATATCCCTAAAGAACCACAACCACTACCTCTTCTGCCTCGATTATTAGAACTCCAGATGCCAGACCGATATGGTGTAGAAGATCCCTTTCCCAAACTCTTTATCTACCCAAATTCTCCCTCAAAATTAGTCTATCACCACAACCTACAGAACTTCTATAGGTGTCCCATATTTCCGTAGGACTGACACTCTATGTGTGGTTGGGGAAAAATTCAATGATAGTGTCCCAAACTACCACACTGATGACAGATCACCTCGGTAAGGTCTTGTATAACTAAACCTCCTGTCTGTGTACTCTTCTTCCCACTTCCCTGGCTAAAGTTGTCATAATGGAGCTTCCTGCTCTCGGAAGTCACACCTCATAATAATCTAGTAATAACTATCTATCCAATATTGGAAGCATCCCTTAGGTACCTTTAAACTATCAGATCCCAATTCACTACTTCAGAAAAATTTTTTAGTAAAAAAATATTGACTTGGGACTTAATGTCGCACTTAAGTCCACCCTAAAAGCATCTCGCCGTAGCCACCTTATCTCCTGCTAACGTTGGAGAAAATAATTTTATATATATGAAGCTTCCAAAATAATCCATCATGGACATGCTCCCATAGGTCAAATGTATAAACTCTACATCTTTCTCTTGTCTCAGTGTCTATGGATAGAAGTGCTCCAAGAACCTCTCCAAGAAGTCGTTCCATAACATACCATTAGATTGTCCAGTTCACATCTGAATGTCCCACAAATGCTTTACTGATCCTCATAGCATATAATTATCCAGCTTGAACTTCCTCTCATCTAAAATCTCAAAATGGTCAAGTATTGTCTCTATGGACTCAATCTAGAATTTAGCTCCCTTAGGCCCACCCTCTCTAGTAAAAGTCAGAGGGTTCTACAACTGAAACTCCCTTGTCAAATCATACATGTTTTTCACAACCCGCCCTGGGTATCTTTCCATGAATTTCATGAAGCGAGAAAAGTTCTCCCAAAACTTATTTCCTTCATCTTCAGTTGGCACCATTGGTGCCTCAAGTTCCTGGACTGGAAGAACATTTTTATCCATGCCCCTTGGTTATCCCCACAACAAGATTTGTGGAGGAATATTCTATAAAATGTCAAACACACACCTTATAACAAGGATTCATAATACATATATCACATATTATGTTAAAGGGAAAATCTTAATTTTTAACAAGTATTTCTCCCAATTATTTCTATGTAGTCAACATCAAAGCTATATTACTACCCTTAACCATACTACACCAATTTCTTGGTTAAAAAGGGTAAAAACACTATCATAATCAAGTTTCTCATTTATACACACAATTATTCTCATTTATCATCATTTTTATAGCCTTTTTCAATTCATGTTAGGCACTATTTTTTTCATTTTAATCTCACCAACAAGGAAAACAGTTCAAGTTCAACAACTTACCCATAACCCATTTTACCGTGTGTGCCTAAAATGATGCATGTCACAATAACCTTGAGTTCCTAGAATGATGCATATAGAATAAAATGTAATTCCATTATAGACCACAAATCAATACTCAATGAATTCTCAGAAACAATAATCAAATTACACCACAAGTGCATTATTCAAGTTAAAATAATATTCAACTGTAATAGCAAACAACAATAACAACAATCCCAACCTGAGTACTCCGCTTTTCCCTCATACATGGGTTAAAAACTCACATGAATGATATTATTACCAAGCCCTGACTCTTCCTAGTCTCCTTTCTACCTTTCCTCAAATAGTAAGACAAAAGAAGAATAAAGAAAACTAGATATCTGATACCACTTTGTAATGTCCTGACCCGGGTGACACACAACAGTGCCCCGAGCCGGTCAGTCACATGACCTCAGGTGCACCTCCCCATTTTACATAGGATTTCAACTAGTAGTGAGGGTACGTTAATGGGGATACTATACCCTCTTTTATCAGAGTAAACACCAATAGAAGTAAATAAACAAATGTAGAAGAATATATAATTAAAACAATAATAATGTTATAAGATAACCAAAACCACAAATACAATATTCAACTGAAAGGAAAGACATGAAATGCCAATTTAAGTGTCAAGGTTTATAAAAACAGAACTAAAAATAAAGACACCAAAGACTCTCAAGCGAGTCTCGATTCACGTCTGGTTCCCTCATCCAAGGTCCATCCTCAATCAGCAATCTAACACATGGACTTTTACCTTAACCTATCCTACAACAATAAAGTCTATTTAGGTACCGATCAGGTATCCCAAATAGGGTGTGAGTAAAACTTAGTAGGCTACCACCAACGGTGTCTAAAACAAGTATAGTCAAAAGATAGTGTAAGCAGTTCTATAAATAAATGAGTACAATGCATAAATAAATAGTTATCACGTTATCATTTTTTATTTATTTAATTATATGAACTCTAGGGTTTCCAGGGATACCCATACCTCTATACTAGCTTCAGATCGTTCCAGAGCACGAAGTGTTCCCTAGATAATATCATATCTTAATACCTTCTTCGACTCGTGCTAGAGTTAGAAGTATTCAAAGGTGATATTATATCTCAATAACTGATTCGACTCAATCCATAGTTTGAAGTATTATCATGTGAGGCCATATATTGGAGTTCCTTTATTACCATTCTTTTGATTCACAAAAAAAATTAAAAAGTTACCAATAACAAATTCATAAGTAAGATTATCAAGTTTCCATTCTTACTTCTCAATAGAATTACCTTGTTTCCATTCCTTTACTCATAATTACAATGACCATGTTACCATTTATACTTCTCAATTGAATGACCATGTTCCCATTCCTTTACTCATAAGTATAATGACCATGTTACCATTTATACTTATCAATTGAATGACCATGTTCACATTCCTTTACTCATAAGTATAATGACCATGTTACCATTTATACTTATCAATTTAGAATGATGATGTTCCCATTCTTTCACACATAATTAATTCATAATTAATTATCCACCTTAATTCCTTTACCAATTCAACAATTAGTTAAATATATCAATATCCTTAATTAACTCCTCAATTAATTAAGTACGCCAATCCAATTAATTAATTAATTAATTAATTAATCAAAAAAAAAATTCATATCCCATAATTAATTTTTCCAGAATTAACAATATCATTCTAAATCTCAACTCTTCAGAATTAATCCAACAATTAATTATCTAGATCATAGTATCACAACACATAATTAATTCATAATTAATTATATCCATCTAGACAATTCAATATCCTATAATTAATCCCCTAATTAATTATCTAGATTATAACCCTTAACTCTCATAATCAATTTCCCCCAAATTAATTATCTAATAGGACTACCCCTTAATCTCATGATTGATTCTTCAATAAATCATTTCATTAACAACACTTTGATAAATCAGTTGGTCAACCTAATTAACCCAATTTAGGAATTCAACTTCCAAATAATTCTATAAATTATAAAATTTTTCACACATGAATCAAATCATTGGCTATGGGAATTATATTTTATACCACCTACCTCGATTTTTTGAGGGACATTTGCTCAATAGAAATACCCAAAATATGAGCAGCACAACATCATAGATCTGAGTTCCTGATCTAAATCCATAAGTCAAGATCAAGATATCAATACATAATCAATACCGATCTAGATCTACAATCCTAGATCTAGATATAAAAAAAGGTTTAGATCTAAACAAATATAGGATAATATTCCCCCAAAAGATCCAGGAATGAGAGAAGAATGAATGAGATAGGTATCGGGATGAGCTCCACTTACCGAGAGAAGAGTGGATCTTAGATTCATGATTTGAATCTTGAATAACATAGGTAAAAAATCCTGGGAACCCTTATGGAAAGCTCTAAAATCATCCAAAAATATCTAGGTCTAACTCTAGGTCAAATAGAAGGTATTTAGACAGTTTTATGGATTTTAAAACTAATTTTTGAGTGATTAGAAACTGTGCACATAGTTTTCTGGGTAGGGGAACACAGTTAGGGTAAACCGTGCACCAACCATGCGACCCTTACTATCCAGGGTTGTATGGTTACCTGGGTTTGGGTTCACAGTTTTCTCTAACCATGCACCAACTGTTCACATCCCATTTTTCTTAAATTTTTCTTAAAACTCCACCCTAACACACCCCAACTCATAACTCCATTCAAAGGAAATTAAAACAAAAAAAAGTACCTGAAATCACACCTAAGATAACTCTAGAAAAGGTCGAGATCTTATATTATACTAGTAAAAATATATTTTTCCATTTAAAATAATGATATTTTAAGTTTATTTGATTTATTTTATAAATATTTAGTGAATCATCCAAAAATTATAAAATATTTAAAGATTTTAAAATCATTTCTTTGAAAGTGTGACTCACCTCCACATAAAAAAGGGAAATATTTTATTATCTTCATCCCTTGGCCTTATAAAATAATGTATTCCACTCCCCTTTGGTAGAAACCATGGGAAAAAACCATGGGATGGTTTGTAGTTTTGAATATTTTATTATGTAGTGTCCAAAACCAAAATAATAAAGAAATCACCCTCCTTTACTATATAAACCCACCCAAGATCCCATTTATCTTCACTAAAACTCCTTGAAGATGGTCCAAACTCTTCCCTATACTATCTAGAGTCCTTACAAGGTTCTATAATCTCCCAATAAGCCTCTACTAATCCTTTTTGGGAACACATCCAAGTAAGGGATTCTCTATCTCTCCTATTTTTATCAAGCACTTCATTTATGATATGCCTTTTTGATTTCCATTTTCTTAAGTTGGGATACATTATTACCTATCCCCCTTTCTATAAATTTTATGTTTAAATGATTTTATCCTTTTCACTATGATTTATCCTTATTATGAACCCTCATGTACACTCATTACTATGCCAAACTTTTGTAAGGAATCTTCCACTATCCTCTTTTAATAATAATTCCTTTTATGTTATGTATTTTAAATTAATTTTTCCAATATTGGGATATGTTCTTAAATATCCCTCTTAATATCCATTTTATGTCTAAATGATGAGAGACCCATTTTTCTCTCATCAACCCATTTTATGAATTTATATATGATGTCGTTATGATACCAAAATTGGACCATGATTTTCCATGCCAAAATCATCATGTAGTGAATACCATACCCCTTTCTCTATTAAGGATATTCAACTTCATAAACATATACTTATTTATTAGGGACTTACATGTATTTATTACACATTCTTATATCATGGAATAAATTATGATGATTAATGAAGCCATGTTATATGATCTATGTGGCAAACTTAAACATGAGAATGAATTGATTATGAAGGGTGAGCCCTAATAGCGCTCCAATGCACTGGGTAATGGTTAATATCATGATACATCATGTTGGGACATGGGATTTACCTGATTATTTTATGGAAATTTTTCCACCATGTGGTCTTGGTGGATTTAGCCTTGATCTGTTTATGATTCATTGATTTAAGTTGTTTCCACATATCCCATGTTATGATTATCATGCTATATCATGCCTTATTATTCATGTTCATTTTAGGCTCCATTGAGATGACTATTATATAACATATATTTTCTTCCTCATGTTATACTTTGTTTATTCCTTTACTGGGTTTTATAGAAAAACTCTTTCTTATGTATGTCCTCTGGTTATCCCATGTAGTGTTAAGTACTAAGGAACATTTTGGTCATGTTAAAGAATTTTTCAATAAAGATGTTGTTCTTTCATGTTTTAAGCTGTTATGTAATGTATATAATATCCCAAAGACACTAGAACTATTAATCTTATGAGTTTTATTAAGTTTAATTTTATGTAATAAATCATTTTTAAAAATGAAATAGAGAGCAGTGTTGTTATATTCTAGCATGAAAGTGGCACATTTTACCTTGATCTCATACAATGTATCCAAGGACTCAAACAGACATTCTATCTTGCCCAACCATTCATCATTATGTTGATGATTAGTGTATTATTTGAAAACTGGTGGCTTATGAAGAATGAAATCTTGATAATGATTCTGTAGACATCCCCCTAAGGATCCACAGTTGGAAATTGAATGGGAACTGGAGGTGAGAGCTTGTACAGTGTGAACAATCACCTCAACTAAATTTGGGTCCATTGGAGGATTCAATCGCTGTGGTTTGGCAACATATTCCTCCTAGATCCAATTTTTGTATCTTCTCAGAGGCATGATGATACACAACATTAGTAGACAACAAGGAAAACATCAGAGTAACACTCAATTGAGCAACAAGAGAAATTATTCCCAACAGATGGAACAATGAGATTTGGATTTCACTCCTTCAAAATCACAATAGGGAAAAGACTTGAACTAATCCAAAATATGTACTTACCTAAACACCCCTGGAGACTTAAGGTTCATTGTAGTGAGATATATCCAGAAACTCAATCACAACTACCTCTTAAGTCCCGAAAATATTTCAAAAAATCATATTGACTTCAAGACAAAATCTCAACAACCTCCCTATGACACCATTTTGTCATGAACCAGCCCAGATACCCTGGTAACCTAATAACCAAACCTGCCCTGAAATAGCCCTAAGGGAATTACCAATCCCCATGGGTTGATTAATAACACCTATAATCATAAAATTGAAAGTGGGAATGGGTTTTCCACAAGCATTGTAGAATTAAAAAGAGGCAAGTTAGTGTGCATAACAAAAGAAACTCCACTGGGAGTAAAGTACAAGAATAAAATTGTTGAATAAAAAATACCAAAGTACTAAAAACCAATTAATAAAATAGAGAGAAAAAACAGAATTATCTAAGGATACAACTCACCACATCCAAGTTTCAGTAGCTGTATATACCTCCAAGATATACTTTCCCCTTGCTCGAACCTAGAAGGAGAAAATATACAAGAACCCAAAGGCACAAGTAGAGTGTGAGATAAAAATCCTAGTAGGGTCTCACCAAGGATTCTATAACATAATCCAAAAATATATTAACCAAAGGAATACTTTCAATTTTAAAATAAACAGGTATGACATTTTAAAGCAGATTTAAACAAATCATGCCATACAATTTAGATGATGAAAAATACTTTAATAAAGGGATTTATAAGTGATGGAATATTTATAAAACAATGGATTAGATAAAACAGTTACATAAAACAATTTATGTAAATTCAAAAGGCATAAAATGTAGTTTTACAACATTGACATACATTTATATCTCAACTATAAATTACAAACAAGCAACATGGTAATCTTCCAAATAGGTAAGAATGTTTCAGGCTATGGGACTAAAAAATATCTAAGTGATCTTAATAATATATATATACACATTTCCCCTTAACACTGGATAAAGGAAACTCTTCACCATCCCATAAGGGATGTGACTCGCTGCATGTATGTTTTAGAACATTGTAATAGCATAGAGTGTGTCCGAATAACTCACTAAATAAATAATTCCTGCATGTTCTCTTTCACAATCAATGATGGGAAATTTATTTTAAAACTACTTAAAATATAATTAAATCCCATTCTTCCATTTCAGTTCCAATTTTCCATTTAAAACCAAAAACTTGTTTTAATAAAAAACACGCCTCTTTAACAAGATAAAACCACTGGGTTTATATCAAAACATATTAATCCATTTTCACAAGTTTAAAATCCATTCAAAACCAATTCCATCAATTTCAAAATTAATTTCCACCAGTAAATTAAAAAATTTAATTGAAATCATTTCTATAAAATCTCCTATTTAAATTAAACAATTTAAATCAACCAATTTCCATAAACACACCCCAATTCAATGGAATTGGGGGTTTTCCCAACTCTCATGCGAAAACCATTTAAAATATTCCAATTCTATGGAATTGGATTTTATCATTGAATCATTTTAAATCAATTTTTATCAATTTAATTTAAATAAATAGTTGAAATAAATCAATAAAATTAAAATTTAATCAATTTGGATAAACATGATGGTATCACCTACCTTTTCCTGAAACTTAACACTCGCAACAACACCCATCAAGAAGAACGAAGGGGTAGAAGACATAAAAAATCAACCTAGAAATGAGATCTAACATTACATAACATATATCCATCAATTTTAGGATGATATATTGAAATCACAAAGGAATATAAAGAGATAATGATGAATAATGAGGGAGAAAGATTACCCAAGAATCACACCGCACGCACAACAACAATGAAATGCCGAACGAGAGGATCCAGAAGGGTTGGAAAGATTGAAGATCACCTAGAGAAGGATTTGGGTCAAGAGAAATGAAACTGGATAGGAGGAAAAAAGAATCTCAGTCACACTTCATATTTAAAAAATACGGTTTGGGTATTACACGACATGTAATCCCACTATACATTATGAAATAGTTAAGTTTCATATCCACCTAAAAACACATCGTCTTGAACTAAAACCGATGCTCCAATTTAAAAAATAGATTTGTAAATCATTTATGACATGTAAAGTCTCTTCACGACATGTACCCTTCACAACATGAATCCTTTTATGACTTGTATCCATAGATTCTTACACATTGTGTAACCTAGTTACACAATGTGTAACCCTCTGACAGCCTGTAGAAAAGTACGATGAAAGTTGAGAGTTCAAAAAACATATGAATTCTTCATTATAGGTATCCTACCAATTTATTCTCAACCCCACCAACTCAACAAAAAGGAAAATACAAGAAAAGGTTAAAGGTATACCCGTTAGATTGATAATGAGATGTTACAATGGGTATTGGACCTCAAGCTATCATAGTCCAAACACTAAGTAAGGTACGAAAAACTATGAAAACCTATACACATCATATCTATAATAATAATTTGGATATTATTTCTAAAGATACATATTTTTGAGTAACCAAAATCCATAAAATCTCTCTGCACACATATACAGGGAAAACTAACTACCGTTCATACCAACACAAGTTACTACCAAGAGAAGAGAGTGGGCCTCGAGGGGGTAGTCATCCATCCATCCTACCACTGGGATATTGGGGAAAAACCCTCCAAAATTCCACTGGGTGATATCTTTCCTAACCGACATGGGTGGGGTAACATATTAAGTCACAAAATATAAAGGATATAATATAGCTCACAACCACACTATGAGTATAAAAAATTCCTAAGATCAACTACAGCTATAATCACTCAGGCACCCACCTTCCACTACTAGGGACTAGATATCCTATATGCACACAAGAATTTAAATATCTAAATTAAATTCATTCTTTTATTTCATCAAAAAATTCAATTTTCATTAATTAATTCACTAGAACTTAATTAACCTACAACATTATTCTAAATTACATTAATTTAACCATCAAGTCAAGTCTATTACCTCAATGAATAATCAAAACCGAGTCCTTAGTTTATCAAGATTAACATTTTTTAGCATCTTAATTCCATCAACACCAACCCCATGTGTTAATAATTATTTATTCATTATTAGCATCATTTCATAATCCAGGTAATCTAGGAAAACCAACCTAAGATACCACCAAGAGAAAAAAATGCAACCAAGCACATCCAACTACCTCGAGTAGTGGGGGGAAGGAATGAAAATAAAACAATAAAACCAGACATTGACTATTAAATAGATTCATTCTAATAAATAATACAAATTTATAACATCAATGGGTAAGCCCAAATTTAACCCATTCCATCATATCTTGTGCCATTCTAGACACCCACAAGTATATACCGATGCATCTTTCCATACTGGAATCAACTGCTGTCACATAATCTGGCCCTCCCCACCCCACATCACATTATATATTCTAGGATCAGCCATCCCATGCTCATGTCACATCAAATAGTAAATATCACATTTGAATCACATCATAAAAGAAGTAGGAAACAAAAAATACATACCAAATTTGAAATATATGCCCTAAAAAAAGGAATCTAACCTTCACACAAAAATAAGATGTCACATCTCTAAACTCAAGGCACTCATCCTTCTTCAGAAAATGGGCACCTCAAGGCCTAGAAATTATATTTATCAAACAAATAATTTTTATTCCATATTGAATTAATAGATTCATTAAAACATGATTATTCTTTAATTATTAAGCCAATTTATTAATTAATTATGGATTTATGTTCTTTATCGATTTCAATCAAGAAAAAAATGCTAATACATAATATAACAAGATATGATAATATTAATAATATAGATAACACACTATCTAAAAAATAAAGAGGAAACCCATTATCATGGTAAAAAGAAACAACATGCGATTTCTGTAACCAATTATTTATTGATTCAGTTCCAATAATTATTAGGTTAATTCCATTTCCATTCAAAGGGATAAGCCATGTTAACTTTACAATTTCACTTAAAAAATAGAAGAATAAATGAATCCCCTACTTTAAGGGTATCAACGTCCTTTGCATGAGAACAGACCAACATCATAGATCCAAATCAACCCTCCTATAAGTGATTCATGCCTTCAAGGACACCATTCCACAATCGAACCAACAAAAAACCAATAAAACTCCGTTAGAATGACAGAGACAGACTACCATCACATGTAAAGAAGAAGTGAGAAGATCTAGATTTAAGAACCATGAGAGAAGAGGTAAACTGCACTTTAGATCACCACATATCAAATATAGAAGGCTGAGAATAAATACTCATTAAAGGGATTTTAAAACACATGGAGTGAGTGCCATGGATTTCCTGGAAATTGAGAGAGATCCATGGGGTTTGAGAAAACACGAGGTGCTGCATCTTATAAATGTGCACTTCATAATAACTTTTCATGGTGTGAAACCATTTCATGTCATGTAAGTATCAATTTTTAAGTCTCACTAAAAAACTCACCGCCTCAGAACATTTAACCTCGATTTAATTCACATCGTGAAGCACCCCATGAACCAGCCTCACATAATCTATGAATCACACATCACAATGTGAAACCCTTACACATCATGAATTCTACATTCTTCTAGATTTTAGCAGCTAAACACCTATAGAACTACACTAGGCCTTATCTGAGTACTACAGGATTTGGAAACATGAAAAGGGTTAAAATAGATAGATTCAGGCCCTAACATTAGATACCTCTCAAAACATTCTCATACTCGAGAATCCAAAACCAAACCCAGAGAGAAAACGAAAAGGGGGTCATCCGAACAGCCACCCCGCATGATACCTCTCAAGGATCTCATCATCATAGGAGCTGAACCACCTCATCATAAGAAAAACATGGAACCACACAACAATAAAAACTCACCACCAAGAGAGATACCTCTCAAACAAGATAAAATTTACCAACAAGCAACAAGATAGAACTGTATCATAAACCAAAAAGGTCACCATTTATAAAATTAACAACGTTACAAGAGAAGATATAAACATAAAATAGCTCAAGGTAATGAGTGCACATCTATGAATACCATTTCCAAGTACTCTACTCCATGAAACTATGCCACCATAAGACACAAACCAAAATAATAACACACCCACACAACACCTTCTCTTGGCAGTCCTAGATCTCCACAGGATGCTCCTAGAATTTCATATCATCATAAACATCGATCTCAACCCAATTGATGACATGAGATTAATCATGAAGATAATGATGAAGCTGCAATACATGAAAAAGATTATGTATCTGGATCATCTATTGAGGAAGTTCTATCTAAGATGACATAACTCCAACATGATCTAACACCTCTAAAAGAACCAAAAAACTAGGGATAAAGCTTACTCCAATGACCAAAACTTCACTTCCCACAATAAGGAGTCACCTTCAAGAATATGTGATCTCCAATATAGAACTCCAGAGGTATCCTACTATGACCAGTATACAATTTTATGATATTGTACAACCATAATCCTCTCAAGAATTGTAACACCCAAGCTTCCACGATACACTTCTCTTTCAATAATGCAATAGCTTGCATTGTATGCAAGTTCGAGATTCTAACACACCGCGACCAATCAAAGTAGCTGTTATGAATAGTAATACCAACTTTTTGAATTATATTAATTCTATATTTCAAAATGGACTTCATTTTTTGGATTCGGAATATCGAAATTAGCCTAATTTGAATTTTTGGTATTTTTCTGAGAACATCCAATTTTCGATGAATAGTGAAAGATACTTAAAAATAATTTTTTTAATCAAAATAATTTATAGTGATAAATTATACTATTGAGTGGTTTTAAAGTATAATTAGAATATAATTTTACCATTTTATCCAATGGTGGTCATTATAATTAATTTCACTTTGAAATTGGACATAAACAATTGTCAATCTTTTGATAGATATTGTTTCTTAAAAACACGCTATTTGTTTTGACAACGGGGATAATTTTTAAATTATTTACTGCAATTTTTTGTGTTTAAAATTTGGTAAAATGGATTCAATATTTGGAATCAGAAGATCCAAATTATTTAATTAATACTCTTTTATTTTTAGACATTATGAATAGTAACGACGACAATTATCTTTAATTACCATGATTAATTACTAATCAGGTAGTTAAGGGTAATGAAATAATATCATAATAATATAAAATGACCCCAAAATGTGTCCTAATGATATTGGTTGTGTCATGGACGACCATGGGATTCCTTGTGCTAACTTAGGGACCCAATGGAATCACTTTTGTGTGATAGTAACATTTTATCATTTTATTTTTTAAAGAAAGGAAAATATAACAAAAGTATGTAACACCTAAGTAAAACAATTTTAATTTTTTCTACATAAATGATATTTTAGACTATAAATATTCCTTAGAAAGAAAAAATTATTTCCTACATCATGGTATTTTTTTATAATTTTTAGGCACTAAATAAATAAATTTATTTATGACACCATGATGATGTAGTGATTACCTCATTAATGAACGATTTAAATAAAATGAAAAGATAAGGTAAAATATAAGACTTAAACTTGTCTAAATCCTATTGGATGGGTGTATTTCGAATCCTTATCACCTTATCCTAGATATATATTATTTTGGGACCTTTAAAATCTGAAAATAATTTCATAATAAAGTAACATTTCAATCTTTTCAAAAGAGCCCCTCCTCTCCTTTTATAAAAGGCCCCCAACTCTACCACCTTAAACACACATTAAAATCCATTTGGATCAGACAAAATCTACCCAAATACCCTATCAACTTTCCTACCTTCATCCTAGAAGACTTACCTTAGGCAAAAATCTATTAAAGAAACCCTTTTGGTTCAAACCAAGGGGAGTTACCCGATTTAAAGGTAATTTCTTCTCTTATGTTCTTTTGTGTTATTTTGCTTCTACAACCCCCTAAACTCTTTTTATTCTTTTATTTTGTAACAGAAAAAGTATCATAAATATAATTGGATGTTTTTATGAGAATAATTCGAACTAAACTTACACACACCTCCATCTAATGGTTAAATTATATACTGTTTCTGTGGGTGGAAAATTACTGCCTCATGAAACGATCATTGTTCAATCTTATTTTAACACCTATCATGGTGGCCATTAAGATTTCAATATATTTATATATGATATATATTATGTTTATGTTTTCCTTATGCTTATTTATTTTTCATTTATGTCATACCTTTATGATTTCCATTATGGGTAAACGTGATAATTTCATTTTAGGAAGTGCGGACTCCCGCCCCCTCAAAGTGATTTGAATCGTTAATTCCATATGTGGGACGTATAAAGGATGGAGTTAATGATATTATATATGATATTATATAATAATTATAATATACCTTTATATCATTATGATTTCATTCCATTAAATATGAAATAGAAATGAAAGTAGCGTTCATGCGTACGTACGACTTACCGTCTCCAAGAACGGTGCATTTCATTTCTTACCTATAAATGTTATGTAATATTATAAATGCATGTATATACTGGATATATATGATATATATGATATCTACATCATGAATAAAATTCTAGAGATAATGGATATTTTAATACATAAACAACTAGTAATTATAAGAAGTTTATTTTTGACTCAAGTACCAAGGATCGACAAAACGACCGTTATTAAATTAAATGATTACATAATGTTCATAACATGGTAATAAGTAATGTAAAAGGAATAATGAACTTTAAAAAGGTTCTTAATCAGATATAAATTAATTATAGTTTATTATTCTGGAGATTAAATAACGATCGAGTCAATTCAGACACGAGGTAAGGGACTTCGTCTCATTCTCCTTTCATTGAGGCATATTTTGTTTTATACACAAATTTCTTTTATAAGGTGTGTAAAACCCTTTGAATTTTACTTTTATTCAAAAGGAATCTTTTTATATGAAGAGTTTTTACTAAACGTCAAAAGGAATGTTTTGTCTTACGTATGCGGCGACAACGACTTCTCCGCCGCCGTGACCATTATTTGAGTTTCAGATTCCTCTACAAGCCACAACTTTTTTTAAATGAAAAATAAATACCAAGTTTTAATTTTCTTTTATTTTTGTATTGAAAATGGTTTTGATAATGTTTTTATTATATTAATGTGTTGTATTGATATCTTGTGATTGAAATGTGGAAATTTTATGTTTCCTTTATGCATGTTTTATGTGATACGATTATGTTATGGTTCATGGGCATTGTTTACGATATGTTTAAACCTTTTCATATAAGGAATACATTGGACTTAATAAGTAACAGATGGATCCTGCTATAGCTCCTCGATGCATTGGTAGGTCTCATGATACAAACTAGTGTCTTGGCACAAGGCCTTGACAAAATATTATTTGTAGTCTTGGCACAAGGCCTTGACTATGTGGTTATGATAGTCTGGCATTATGAATTCCATCATTATGAAAGTGGTTATTGATATTGCATGTGATTATTTGACTAGTAGAATATCTATGTGAATAAGTAAATGGAATTATTTCATTTTATCTTTTCTATATTATGCTAGAGTTCAAGTTTAAAAGGCTTTTGTTTTAGTTATACATTGCCTTAAATGTTTATGTTTATTTATGAAAGTTTCCGCTATATTGTTATCCTTACTGAGCATCTGAGCTCACCCCTTTCAATGTTTTAATTTTTCCCAAGATGTGAAGAAGTATTTTATGAATGAACTGCAGGGATAGTATGAGGGGATATGAAGACAAGTTGTTGTTGTATTTTTTTTCACTTTATGATCTAATGCAAGACTTATGAATATATCTTGTGTTTTCAAGGCTACTAAACTAATAATTGTTTCGAGACTTGATCTTTTGTGATCATGCCAATGTTATGTAATAATGCATTGACTCTGGGTAACTGGGGTCAGGGCGTTATAGTTGGTATCAGAGAAAGTTTAGTACTAACCTTGGAAGCTAGATTTAGATAAATACTGATTGGAGCACATAACCCTAAGATTGACTTTGAGGATTAGTATAAAAGAACTTCCTAGAATTTTGGTATCGTAGATATTTTGTGAGTTTTCTGAGCAATATATCCCTGTGTGGATACGACCAGGTAGAGGCGGCTCTGGCACAGATGTACCTAGGGGTAAAACCTGAAAACACCACTTTGTGCTAGACTCGAATGGGAACTGGTGCACGACAACAGGCCTTTCTGCACTCTTGGTTATGACACTCCTGGTGGATATGCTTAGGATAATTCTCATTTTATTTACAAACCATTATGAAGGGTTTATGATCATATACTTCCTCAAAGAAAACATTTATTTTTATTATTATGGATTATATCCATAAATAGTTTAATTTATGTTAAGTGTTTTACAAGTATGTTATTATGTATTTCGATTCATAAATTAATCTAGTTTATGAAATTGTTTAGAAATGGCGCCTAGTGGAAGGAATGGAAACCATATCAATGCACGCACTCCATGTAGGGATTTCCCTCCTGCTCAATATAATTATAGTGCATCTTATGATACAACTGGTGATGATCAGCTTATCACCATATTGGGACAACTCACTCAGGTTATGAATAATAACCTTACTCGTATGGAGCACCCTAATCCACAATGTAGAGGATCAATGTTAGATCGCTTCGTGAGGAAACAACCACCAACATTTAATGGGGGTACAAATCCATTATTAGTTGATAAATGGATAAACTCCTTAGATAAAATATTCCACACATTGGGGAGTAGTGAAAGGGAGAAAGTTGTCATGGCAGTTTACCACCTCACTGGAGATGCCGATCAATGGTGGTCACTGATTCAAAACACAAAGGAAGATGATGAATTATCAAATATGGAATGGAGGGAGTTTAAAGAAATTTTCTTATAAAAATACTTTCCTCATGACCATTGAACGGATATGGAAAGACAATTTCTCAGTCTAAGGCAAAAGGAGGATGAGAATGTTGCAAAGTATGAAGCTAACTTTACAAGGTTAGAGAGGCATGCAAAAAATTATTTACGTATCCCAATAAGTAAGATCGATCGTTTCTTTGATGGGTGAAAACTGTTTCTCTGTCGAGCATTAGTATCATAATCCTTCTCAATGTATAAAGATATAGTCTCGTGTGCTATCAAGACAGAAAAGAAATTATCTAAATCTTATGACAATAAAGTAAAGTAATAGAAGAAGAGAACAGTGGAACAAGAGACAGATAAAGGGAAAAATGGAAAGAATGATTTTCCATTATGCGATAATTGTGGTAAGAATCACCCCGGTACTTGCCTAAAAGGAATGATAGTTTGTTATAAATATGGAGAAAAAGGTCACCAGGCTCGTGACTGCAAGGGAAAGAAAGATTCTATCGATGTTGAATGCTACAATTGTAGAGAAATGGGGAATTATGCAAATGAATGTCCTAAGCGTCAGGGGAAATTACCTCATAAAAGGCCAAGGAATCAAGGCTAATCTTATGATGTTACTACAGTTGAAGTGGAATAATTAATGTATTCGTGCTTTTGGACTCAAGGATTATATTATGGTTATAAGAATAATGTGATATATATAAGGGTTGTACAGAAATACTTGTTGTTCGCATTAAGGTTTTAATATGACTAAGGTAATCATATTTTCAGTATGTGACAATAAGAGAATCTTTACTTTGTCTGGGGAATCTGATGTCACAATTGATTTTGGAATTTAGATACCTTTTATAGAGAGTCTGGACAGAGGTATTTTGGATAACTATAATGTTTGGAATGGATTAAGTTGAACTTTGAATAGTATTATTTAAGGTTAAAACATTTCTTATGATTATTTTTCAAATACTATAATACTATAGTTTTGGAAAAAGGACAACCTACAAGTCAGGAGATAACCCGTCGCGTTGGTCAAAGCTGTAGGAATCGAACCCACAACCATAGTACGACATGACTTTATTACCTACCACTAGCCTACAGAAAGTCCCTGGTTGTTACAAAATAGTTTTCCTAATCTAAATGGTATGTGTTAATATTTGGAACCTTGTATGATTAGGATAAATATAATATTTTTGAGTTCTATTATCTTTTTGAGTGAAAGATGAGTTTGTGGTAGAAATTAGTTGAAGGTTGAAACTCTACTTGCCAAGTATATATATATATATACCTCTCTCTTATTCTATGAATAAATTAATTCTTAAACTTTAGGAAATTGATATTAAAACAAAAAAATGTGTTATTCTAATACCTTATGTTTTGTTGAACTGATTATATTTTAAATCACCATATATTGAAGGCTTTGAGGCCCTCAATTTTACACTTGTTTGTGATTGATGACCTCAATCACTCCCTACAAGTGTTTATGTTTTTCCACCAATTATGTGTATCTAATTTCCACCAATTTTCTCCTAATAAAGATCATAATTTGGTGGAGACTTTTTCATTTCCATTTCCCTCTTATTAAGGCTAAATTTTATTAACCTTATTTCCGATGTGGGTTTTCCACAAAGGTATTTTCTATTTTAAACCTTTTATTTTTGAAGAAAATTTTCAAATTGCAAGGAAAAAATTTATTTAAGGATGGGAGAATGTAACACCCCAAGCTTCCACGATATTCTTCTCTTTCAATAATGAAATAGCTTGCATTGTACGCAAGTTCGAGATTCTAACACACCACGACCAATCAAAGTAGCTGTTATGAATTGTAATACCCACTTTTTGAATTATATAAATTATATATTTTAAAATGGACTTCATTTTTTGGATTTGGAATATCGAAATTAGCTTAAGTTGAATTTTTGGTATTTTTATGAGAACATCCAATTTTCGATGAATAGTGAAAGATACTTAAAAACAACTTTTTTAATCAAAATAATTTATAGTGACAAATTATACTATTGAGTGGTTTTAAAGTATAATTATAATATAATTTTACCATTTTATCCAATGGTGGTCATTATAATTAATTTCACTTTGAAATTGGACATAAACATTTGTCAATATTTTGATAGATATTGTTTCTTAAAAACACGCTATTTGTTTTGACAGCGGGAATAATTTTTAAATTAATTACTGCAATTTCTGTGTTTATAATTTGGTAAAATGGATTTCAAATTTGGAATCAGAATGTACAAATTATGTAATTAAGACTCTTTTGTTTTTGGACATTATGAATAGTAACGACGACAATTATCTTTAATTATCATGATTAATTAGTAATCAGGTAGTTAAGGGTAATGAAATAATATCATAATAATATAAAATGACCCCAACATGTGTCCTAATGCTATTTTTTGTGTCATGGCCGACCATGGGATTCCTTGTGCCAACTTAGGGATCCCATGGAATCACTTTTGTGTGATAGTGATATTTTATCATTTTATTTTTCAAAGAAAGGAAAATATAACAAAAGTATGTAACACCTAAGTAAAACAATTTTAATTTTGTCTAAATAAACGATATCTTAGAATATAAATAGTCATTTTAAATTTGAAAATATTTCCAAAATCATGGTATTTTTTTTATAATTTTTAGACACCAAATAAATAAATTTATTTATGACACCATGATGATGTAGTGATTACCTCATTAATGAACGATTTAAATAAAATGAAAATATAAGGTAAAATATAAGACTTACACTTGTCTAAAGCCTATTTTATGGGTGTATTTATAACCTTTATCACCTTATCCTAGAAATATATCATTTTGGGACCTTTAAAATCTGAAAATCATTTCATAATAAAGTGACATTTCAATCTTTCCAAAAGAGCCCCTCCTCTCCTCTTATAAAAGGCCCCCACCTATACAACCTTTTTCACACCTTAAAAGAAATTTGGCTCATCCAACCTCTTCTAAAATACCCTCTCAAATTTCTTCCCTTAATCCTAGAAGCCTTACCTTAGGCAGAAATCTCTTCAAGAAACCCTTTTGGGTCAAACCAAGGGGAGTTACCCGATTTAAAGGTAATTTCTTCTATTATGTTCTTTTGTTTTATTTTTCTTATCTAACCCTCTAAACTCTTTTTATTATTTTCTTTTGTAACAAAAAAAGTACCATAAATATACTTGGATGTTTTTATGAGAAGAATTCGAACTACACTTACACACACCTCCATCCAATGGTTAAAGAACATACTGTTTCTGTGGGTGGCCAATTACTGTCTCATGAAACGATGATTGTTCAATCTTATTTTAACACCTATCATGGTGGCCATTAAGATTTAACTATATTTATATATGATATATATTATGTTTATGTTTTCCTTATGCTTATGTATTTTTCATTTATGTCATACCTTTATGATTTCCATTATGGGTAAACGCGATAATTTCATTTTAGGAATTGCGGACTACCGCCCCCTCAAAGTGATTTGAATCGTTAATGCCTTATGTGGGGCGTATAAAGGATGGAGTTAATGATATTATATATGATATTATACTAGAATTATAATATACCTTTATATCATTATTATTTCATTCCATTAAATATGAAATAGAAATGAAAGTAGAGTTCATGTGTACGTACGACTTACCTTCTCCATGAACGGTGCATTTCATTTATTACCTATAAATGTTATGTAATATTATAAATGCATGTATATACTGGATATATATGATATATATGATATCTACATCATGAATATAATTCTGGATATAATTTATATTTTAACTCATAAACAACTAGTAATTATAAGAAGTTTATTTTTGACTCAAGTACAAAGGATCGACAAAACGACTGTTATTAAATTAAATGATTACATAATGTTCATAACGTGGTAATAAGTGATGTAAAAGGAACAATGAACATGAGAAAGGTTCTTAAGAAAATATAAATTAACTATAGTTTATTATTCATGATATTAAAGAACGATCGAGTCAAGTCGGACACGAGGTAAGGGACTTCGTCTCAATCTCCTTTCATTGAGGCATATTTTGTTTTATACACAACTTTCTATTATATGGTGTATAAACCCCTTTGACTTTGACTTTTATTCAAAAGGAATATTTTTATACGAAGCATTTTTACTAAACTACAAAAGGAATGTTTTGTCTTATGTATGCGGCGACAACGACTTCTCCGCCGCTGTGACCATTATTTGAGTTTCAGCTTCCTCTACAAGCCATAACTTTTTTTTAAATGAAAAATAAATACCAAGTTTTACTTTTCTTTTATTTTGGTATTGAAAATGGTTTTAATAATGTTTTGATTATATTAATGTGTTGTATTGATATCTTGTGATTGAAATGTGGAAATTTTATGTTTCCTTAATGCATGTTTTATGTGATACGATTATGTTATGGTTCTTGGGCATTGTTTATGATATGTTTAAACCTTTTCATATAAGGAATGAATTGTAAATAATAAGTGATAGGTGGGGCTCGCTATATCTCCTTGATTCATCAGTAGGTCTCATGAGACAAACTAGTGTCTTGGCACAAGGCCTTGAAAAAATCTTATTTGTAGTCTTGGCACAAGGCCTTGACTATGTGGTTATGATAGTCTGGAATTATGAATTCCATCATTATGAAAGTGGTTATTGATATTGCATGTGATTATTTGACAAGTATAATATCCATGTGAAAAAGTAAATGGCATTATTTCATTTTATCTTTGCCATATTATGCTGGAGTTCAAGTTTAAAATGCTTTTGTTTTAGTTATAAATTGCCTTAAATGTTTATGTTTATTTATGAGAGTTTCCGCTATATTGTTATCCTTACTGAGCATCTGAGCTCACCCCTTTCAATGTTTTAATTTTTCCCAGGATGCGAAGAAGTATTTTATGAATGACCTGCAGGGATATTATGAGGGGATATGAAGAAAAGATGTTGTTGTAGTTATTTTCACTTTATGATGTAATGTAAGACTTATGAATATATCTAGTGTTTTCAAGGATACTAAACTAATCAGTCTTTTGAGACTTGATCTTTTGTGATCATTCCAATGTTATGTAACAATGCACCGACTCTGGGTAACTGGGGTCAGGGCATTACAAGAATTACTTGTAACATCGCTATTATATTCTATAGTAGTTATGACATGATAATCGATTCCTCTCTGACCCCGATCTAGGAAAATGGAGAATGGAAAGGATGGATGTAAAAAGCTTCAAACAACACCATACCAATAGTGGAGTGGAAACTATTATTATAAGTAAACTCAACCATGGGAAGGTGCCTCATCTAAGAACCTTCAAAATCTAGGGCACAAGAGTGAAACATGTCTTAAAGATTCTAGATGGTCTATTATGTATGATAATTCTTATACAGATAGAAACTAGTTCTAAGGAATAACATAGATCCAAAAGCATACTTGATACCTCTCCACACCTTGAAGGTAAGACAAAGATTCCAATTAGAGATAATCATTCTTTGGAATCTGTGGAGTTACACCACCACCTCCAGATACTGCCTTGATAAAAAATCTACTGATCTTGACTCCCTGATCACTATTAAGTGGGAAGATTTCACCAAATGATCCACTATCACCCATATAGAATCATAGCCTCCCTGATATTGAGGTAAACTAGTAACTAAGTCCATCGAGATATCCTATTACTTCCACTGGGGAATATCTAATGGTTGGAGAAAACCATTGGGAACATGATGCATAGCCTTCACCTTATAGAAGGCCACACATTGAGAAAAAAAATCTAAAACTTCATGCTTAAACCTAGACCACCAAAACTGACCTCTCAAAGATTGGTATATCTTTTTCACATTAGGATGTACTTCCAAAGGAATGCTATGAAACTCATGGAGAACCATCTCATACATAACCGATGAAATGAAAATCCTTTTCTGAAATTGCACCAGGTGTTTTCTATCCTCATACCAACCATCATGAACAACACCCAAAACAACCCAGTCTCTCCATACCTCCACCTTAGAATCCCCCAACTGGGACTCCTCTACCTTTTTCACTAAATACAACTACATTATCAACTGGAAAAGATAACATATTACTGAAACCAATCCTATATCTAGATTCATCACTGAGAGTTATTTCATCACTCTCCATGAATGTATAGATACATTCACGATATCACTACATAACTTCTTTCTCAGTGCATTAGCCACAATATTTCCCATTACCAGGGTATATGAAATCTTAAAGTTGTAATTCTACATGAATTACATCCATCAATAATGACACAAGTTTAATTCAAACTAGGATACTACATACCTCAGGATATTTTGGTTGGTAAAAACCACAAAATGATTGCTAATGAGGTAATATTTCCACAACTTCAAAGAAAATACAACTATTCCTAACTCAATATCATGGGTGGAATAGTTATGATCATGGGGAAGTAATTGCTGAGATATACATGAAATGACCGATCTCTACTACATAAAAAAAACCCAACCCATGACATGAAGAGTTATAGAAAACCTCAAACTGAACTCCCTCTACTAGAAAAAAATGACTAGAGCATTAACCAACTTCTCTTTTAGGAACTCAAAAGCTACAAAACACTGGTCAGTCCACAAGAACACCTAATCCTTTATGGTCAAGGATTTAAGAGGTGTTTAAACCTAACATAAATAGTCTACAAACCTCGTATAATAGCTTGTAAGACCATGGAAACTTCTCTCCTATACCACCGTCTTGGGGGATACCCAAGACACAACTGACTCTATCTTCAAAGGGTCCATAAATACTCCCCGACGGGATACTACATGACCCAAGAAACAAAATTATTGATCCCATAAATCACACTTTGATAACTTACCAAACAATTTATCATGAAAAAGAACTCAAAAAATGGAACACAAATGCTTTACATGATCCTCCTCAGATGCAGAGTACACCAGAATGTCATCAATGAGAAGAACCACAAACTTATCCACAAACTCTATGAATATTTCATTTATCAACCTCATGAAAATGGATGGATAATTCAACAAACTGAAAAAAAATCATATTGAACTCATAATACTCTTGATGATAACAAAAATTATTCTTATGAATATTCTCATCCTTCACCCACATTTGATGATATACTGACCAAAAATAAATTTTTGAGAACCAACTTGCTCCCTTTAGTTTATTGAATAAATCATAAATCTGTGGAATATGATAGATATTTCTCACTGTCACTTGATTTAATAAATAATAATCGATAAAAAATCAAATACTTCCATTGGACGTTTTTGCAAAAAAAACTAGTGCACCCCAAGGCGACACACTAATTCAAACAAAAACCTGCCACAACAGATCATCAAGATGTACTCGCAGCTCTTTCAACTTGGAATGAACCATCATATATAGAGACATATAGGTAGAAGACATGGATGACTATAGCTCGATCCCAAACTTGATCTCCTGTGAAGTGGGTAATGCTACAACCTTATTTGTAAATACATTAGGTCACTCTTCTACAACCTTGGGAAACAATGACTGTTGATCCTATTATGATCTCAGCATCAACTTTTATATCAAAGATGACAAGAAAAAAACACACCACTGACCCATACAAGGATCTTGATCTCTAACAAACACCACTGGCTCTCCATCAACATTACAAAACAAAAATTTCCTCCTGATGAAATCCATGATAGCTTGCACTGAATACAACCAATCCATGTATAGGATGATGTCATATGTCTATATCCATTAACATAGGAAATCTACCCAAGAGTGGTTCTGCCCTAGGACTAGCTCATATTCTCTACATATTTTATACAAGTTAGATCAACCTCAAACTAGAATAGTCAACACTAAGGGAACTAAAATCCACTCTACCTCAAGTCCCAAATCATGGATAAGGGTAGGTTATATAAAAGAGTTCATAGATCTAGAATAAAACAATGCATGAAACTATGTAGAAAATAAGGAAAGGATACCTCGAACAACATCTAGCTCTCCTGGTACTGACAATGAAAAAACATGAAGCTAACCATGACCTACTACAAAACCTCTTTGATCTAGATGATTACCACCTCCATGGATATGCTCTTATCTCTGAGGATGAAGATCATCTTGGGACTAACTCTGATTTCAAAATTTATTCAATGTTGATCCCAAATTTAAACTCCCTTCTACTGCTGTCTTAGCTGAAACTACCACAATAGAGGAACTAGAAGAAGACCACCTAGCACATGATGACTTCTCAGAAAGGCTAAAAACTCTCACCACTGATGACCTTGAACTCTATAAGAAAAACATGCATATGATCCCTTGGAATATGTCTAAGAGATGCCACCACTAGAGAAATGGTATGATGAGGGATGTGACCTACCCCCGGCTAACCATAAGCTCTTTTTTCCATGAAACTCGAAACCCTGGACCATAACTATACTTTTCATGGATTCATAATGACTCCCCTCTCGTGATGATCCAGTTTTGCACATCATCCTCTCAATAAACTATACTCTCTCAAGTACCTATAGATACGTCTTCAGCATAAATGGGGAGATCTGACACTGGATCTCTGAACATAAATCCTAATCAAAATACCTCACCCTGTCTACCTCATCTGGTAATGAGTTTGAAGCATATCATAGAAGGGTCCTAAAATGGATCTAAAACTCTCATTGGTCAGAACTTCCCTTTCAAAGGGTAAGAAGCACCAGACGACTGGATGCCTTTGCAGTCAGAGAAAGAAAATCTACCCAAAACTGGTATAAGAACTTCTTGAATGATACCATCAACTCCTCATGATCCACGAGTAATAAGAACCACCACCACCTCACTACTCCACACAAAATCTCCATAGACAACGAAACTCAGTGTTCCTTCCGAGCACAGAACGAAATGAAAGCTATATCAACCTCCTCCAACCGATATTATGTGACTGAATATGAAACGAATACCTCATGCTTCTATAGAATCTAGCAATAAAATTCTCAGAGTATCCTCCTCTAAGTTTCATCATCATTGACCTCCACTTTGCGATGACCTTATGACGCATCCTACTGAACATATTCAGAGTGAACCTAACAAAGATAACGACCTGGAGCCATGACTTCAAAAATAAAAAACTATTAGATCTCTTAAACCTGGAATATGGAATACTTAACATTTATTAACTAATTATTTTATTATATTGTTAAGGTTTTAACCTATCCCAAGGTCTACCCATTTCAAACAGATGCACAAAGAAGAATGATGCATGATAATTTCCTAGGTCTCTACCCTATAACTAGTATCACTTAATTTAGCAGGCTTAGTAAAATTAAATGTCTATGCATCACATCATAGGGGGACCTAAACACCCATGTCTCAACTATTATCTTGTGTTAACATTTCTCACTAAACTTAGTTGACACCATTTCCCTACCAACCCATGAAATCCCACATGCGCATAACTCCAAACTCTATCTAATAACTCAACCTAAAACATTTTATACCACTATGTCATAGCCTTATCACCCCAAAGATTATTTGAAAGAACAACCGATTGTCTCTTATCGACCGTTCAAATTAATGATGATCTGCTAATGTGTATAGCAGCACTCGGGTCAAATCCTCGATGATGATACATTTTAATAGTTGATTGTTTTTAATTGATTATATTTTGATAGTAGAGGTTTGTTTGTAGAGGTTAGTTGAAATTATTGATTGATTTAAAAATTTAATAATTATTTGGGTGAGTTCATCATTAGGTAGTTAAGATAGTGATATCCTTGAGCCTCACTTTATATTGCATTAAATTAACACCCTTGTCACAAGTTGACGTTGATTAGAATTCCCAAGTGTTAAGGCTTTAATACAAGCCTTAAGTTAACTTAGGGTTCTGATATTAATCATATCTTGTTTATGGTATTGTATTTATGGTTCCAATAATCCACAGAAACCACTTTTCAAACAAAACTAGTCATTAATCCATGACATGTTAAGTCCAACATACACAATGTTAATTCAAAGAATTTCCATCGAGCAAAATATCTCAATCACTTAACATACCTAAATTATAACTCACAAAAATGAGAGATTTATTCAGCCATTGGTTTTTTTAATAGTCTGTTTTTAATGTTTATGATGATCAATTATAAATATAATGATAATAATGGGATAAGAAAATAATTGTGCGTCGAACACACACACATGAATGATGATGAGAATTAAAAACAAAATTTGGATTGAATGAGAAATAAAAATAAGGTAAGGGGTTTTAACTTGATTTAAAATATTTTAAGATCATTAATATTAAACTATAGAAGGTGGATTAGAATAAGAGATATTGAAGATGAAACTTTCATTAAAACAGAATTACAAAAAAAAGACTTACAAGATTACAATAGTGAAGAACACACAATTAAATGAAAAAAAGAGAGGAGGAAAGGTCTCTTAAGTGAAAAATTGAGTATTGCAAGCCCTCACAATACTTTTTCAAGGCTTTGGTCATGCCAATATATGATACTCTTTTCTGAAATGCCAACCCTTTTGAAAGGAGAGGAGGGGATGTATTTATAGCCCAAGGTGGTGGACTGTTTGCCAATAAAAACTACCCCTCCAATTGTATTGATAATTTTAACATCCAGAAATCTGAATATAGAGATATTTACTTCTTAAAAGTTGTATATAATAATATTTCCTGACTACTCTAAAAATTTGGAGGCATTTGGACTTATGGAGCCAGAGTTATGTCTGTTTTCATAAACAACGTTAAACTGTCCATTTCTATCCGTGCCTTTTCAATCGCCAAAATGTGAATGGATTTTTGAATAGGAATATTCCTTCAAATCCAAATTCTTTCTCCAAAAAATTCGGCCACAAATATATCCTATTTTACACTGAAAAATTCCAACTTTATTTGATGATTATATCATGAAAAATTTCATGAATAGTGTCTGGATTTTAATTCCCGGACAGAATTGTGGGCTGGACTTCAAAGCATCAGTTGGGCCCCTTTTTATTGGAGTTGGGACCTAATTTTTTTTCCAGGACTCCTTATATTTTACCGAAAACATTTTAGGATAATAAAGGAATTTGGAATTCTGGATCGAGCCCAATAATTCTATCTTCATATCTGGTATAGTTTCATTACAAATTCTTTGGGTCTTTTTTTGTGGTCCATATGACCCTTCAAATGGCAGAATTGGCCCGTGATCTCTTCTAATGAAATGTTATATATTGAAAGAGGAATACTAAAAAACAATAACCATTCAATTTGGATCAGTATAGTTATTTTTATTATTAACATATTAAACAGAATTGAATCTGGATGAATTCAAATAGTGCACAAAAACTATATTTAATATTTAAACATTAATATTTCACACAAATTATGCACCACCAAATTTAAATTTTTATTAAGATAAGGCCATTTTTTGGGAAAATGGAAACCAAGTTTCAAATTCATACGCCACTATGTGCTAAAATCACACAAATTATGCACATTTCATATAAAATCAGTAAAGGGAGTATATAATAAGTTCTGAATAATTGAATAACATCAACTACCCCACACTTAGGCTTGTGCATGTCCTCATGTGCAACAAATATAAAAACATGACAAAATCATTTTCACTCACCAAAAAATATTAAAATTTGGTTTTCCCTAATTAGGGGAGGTTTAGAAAATTTCACTCATCCATATTGAATTCCACCACAAGTTTTTATCGAAACAGTTTTCCAAAAACAATTAATTTTTTCATTCTCAAATTTAGAAATAGAAAATGGTGGCACACAAAACCTACTCCTCTCAAGATGATAAAATTAATTTATGGAGTTTCACTCATTCACCAACCAAAAGTTAGAATCTTAGATTTTTTATGATCTCTCAGATTCCACTCCCTATCCTAAAGTGCTCAAAAATCAAGAGGTCTTTTTAGGTGTTTTTATGTGGCTATGGGATGGTAGGAAGATGATATCCAAAAGATAGAAATAAGGGGGTAAAAAACCAACATGGAAAAATCAATGCACATTTTTTTGAAATAAGACATGAAAGGAAATGAAAACACATATTTATGAGGGAATGAAAATGTGAAATAAGGAACAAAAGAGGAAGGAAATTTGAATTGGATGAGAAGATGAAATATTTACAAACCAAAAAACTTTTCCCAATGACATAAGTGTTCATTTTTTTTCATTTTTTTAAATTTGAACTTGAATTAGATCTCAAAATCATCTCCAAACCCATTATTGATCTCCTCAAGACATTAATTGTAATATTTATAACAAGATCAAAGGTTGAGGAAGAGTTATTTTTGACCCACCCAAGACACAACCCATTATTATTTTCATTTTTTTGATTCTTTTTTTTTATTTTTATATATATATATATTTGAACACTTTTCAATTGTAAAAGATAGATATATATACATTCCAAAACTCCACTAAATAACAAAATCCCCCCCACACTAAAATTGATGCTTTCCCTTAATCATATGGTAACATGGTAAAAATCAACAAAAGGGCACCCAAAATGAAATCCATTCCCCATACACTTAAATTTCAAAAAAACAAAATTAAATGAAAATACATGTTGATATTGGGTGGGATAAGGTATTGGGCATGTAATGTGGATATAAAAGAATAGGTTTTCATAGGCTCAAAGGGGATTTCAAAAGGAGGATTAATGTAAGGGCAATGAGAGGATATTTGACTATTTTGATTCTCATGAGGTTCAGAAAATGACTCTATCATATTAATGCACACTAAATTTGGAAATTTAGCTTGAAGGTCCACAAACTCAAGATTCAAAAATGTGGGTAATAAACACACATTTTGAAAAATGGCCATAGGTAGATTCGACATGAAAGAAAATGTTGTTCCTCTCGGGTGGGGAAAATCATTTTCCAAATAAAAAAAATTGAGCATTCAAAATTTGTTGGTTTTGATACAATATTATTTATCCAAATTTATGAAGAAACTAATTTTTTTGAGATAAAACCATGTATTTTTAATCCCCAAAATGATTGGACAAAATTTCAAAATTGGAAGGTGAGTAAGCATGACTCTTGATTTTTCATATTATTATTTTTTTGGTTTTTTAGTTTTTCTGGTTTTTTTAGTGCTTTATAAAGAGACAACCATACAAAAGAGGAAGAGTAAATAAAAAAAGTGAGATGATTAAAGTGGTAAAAAAACAAAATGTGAAGGAGGTAGGAAGATGAATAAATAGAGAGAGAGAGAGAGAAGAGGAGTTAAAGGGAAAGAGGTGTCCCTGGTTTGGATTTGGTGGGTTTCCATCTCTATCCAGTGGTGGGTCAACTGTAGAAGTTGGGGATTTGATGGAAGTCAATGTGGTTCCAGGATTGTGTGTCCTCTCATGGTTATGCTTTAACTGATGTCCATTAATTTTTAATTTCCTTTTATAAGAGGGTTATTGGACTTGCACTGCACCAAATGGGTAAACATGAGAAATAATAAAAGGACCTTCCCAATGAGAATTAAGCTTACCTGGGTGATGAAAAAATCGCGAGTTGAAAAGAAATACCTTTTCACCTTCATGGAATACCTTTCTCAAGATGTGTTTTTCATTAAGTACCTTGTCATTTTTTTGGTACAGATTGGAATTCTCATAGGAATCAAGTCAAAGCTCCTCCAGTTCAGCCAATTGAAAAAATATTTCTTCACCAGATTTTTCACAGTCAAAATTATAGGTTTTCACAGCCCAAAAATATTTTTGTTGGATTTCAACTGGTAAATGACATGATTTACCAAAAACTAGCCTAAAAGTAGACATCCCAATGGGTGTTTTATAGGCATTTCGATAAGCCCAAAGTGCTTCACCAAGTCTTTCAGGCCAGTCTTTTATGATGAGATTTACAATTATCTCAAGCACTCTTTTCACTTCTCTATTAGAAAGTTCAGCCATGCTATTTGTCTAGGGGTGATAAGCAGTTGAAGTTTTATGTAAAACCCCTTTATTTTTCAAAATAGATTCCAGGGTTCTATTACAAAAATGGGTTCCTAAGTCACTTTTTTTGAAAAAAAAGACAGATTTATTAATGTTGAATATCAACAGACGTACAAACGCGAATCCATGTAGGGAAGTGGTCCAGCCAAATATGGTTTCCATCAAAGGGGCTAGAGGCCACTAGCTGGTGGGCCACATTGTTTCATTCCCTTTTGGTAAATGAGAAGGTGCAGCTTGAAAAGCCTTGACAGAGAGGGAGGATTCTCCTGATGAGGGAGACAAATGACTGGAGCCCGCTATTGTTGTTTCCTAAGTCACTTATCAAGGCACGAGGAGTTCCAAATCGGTGAAAGATGCGAGTCTTTAGGAACTCACTAACAGTATTTGATTCATCCTTTCTAGTGGGTTTATCCTTGACCCACCTAGAAACATAATCAACCATAAGAAGAATGTATGAGAATCGATTGGAATGGTCCCATGAAATCGATGCCCCAAACATCGAAGATCTCATAGAAAATTAAATTATTTTGGGGAATTTCATTTCTCTTTGAAATTGTGCCAAAATTTTGGAAAGTCAAACATGATTGAAAGAACTCATGTGAGTCCTTGAGGAGTGAAGGCAAAAAGAATCTAGAGTCTAGTACCTTTAGGGAGGTCCTTTGTGGTCTAAAGTGGCCACCTCCAGGAAGTGAGTGACAAAATTCTAAGATAAAGGAATGTTCATATTCATCAACACATCTTCTAATTACCATGTCAGCCCTATTTTTCCAAATATTATTATCTTACCAAAAATAGTATTTTGAATCACTTTTCAACTTCATTTTTTGTTCTTTTAAAATAATTTCAGGAAAAACACCCGAAACAAAGTAGTTTACAATTGGGGCATACCATGGTATTTTTGGAGTGAGAGATGAAAGGTTCTCAGTGGGGAATTCAGGATCAATGATTTATGAAAGATAAGAATTATAAATTCTTCTCAGGTGATCAGACACATGGTTTTCTTTTCCTAGTCTATCGTTGATTTCAAGGTCACACTCTTGGAGAATTAGGATCCATCTTATTAGCCTCAGTTTGGAATCAATTTTCTTGAGTAAGAACTTTATAGATGAATGGTCTATGAAGATGATGATTTTGGCACCTAAGAGATTGGGCCATAATTTATCTAAGGCAAAAACCACTGCTAAAAGTTCCTTTTCAGTCACAGTGTAGTGATATTGAGTTTCATCCAATTTTTTGTGGCATAATAGATGACATGAAGAATCTTTTATCTTCTTTGACCAAGAACAGCCCCAATAGACATATCAGAAGCATCACAGATCAACTCAAAGGGTAATGACCAATATGGGGGTTGGATTATCGGGGTAGATGGAAGAGCAGTTTTGAGTTCAACGAAGGATCTCTTGAAAAACTCATCGAAATGGAAAGTGACATCATTTTAGATCAACCTAGTGAGTGGGAGGGAAATCCTACTGAATTTATGGATGAATCTTCGATAGAAACCAGCATGAATGAGGAATGAATGGATGTCTCAAATAAAGGTGGGTTCAAGAAGTTATTGGATCACATCAATTTTGGGAGGATCAACATCAATACCCTATTTTGAAACTATGTTCCTTGGAAAAATCCCATTTTCAACCATGAAGTGATATTTTTTAAAATTCAACACAAGGTTACACTTGACATACTTTTGGAGGACTAGAGAGAGTTAATTAAAGAAAGATTCCAATAAATCACCATAAATGGTAAATTCATCCATGAAGACTTCCATGCAGTGTTCAATGAATTCAGAAAAGATACTTATCATACACCTATGGAATGTTGCAGGAGCATTGAAAATGCCAAAAGTCATTCTCCTATATGCATATGTTCCAAAGGGGAAAGTTAAATTAGTCTTTTCTTAGCCTTGAGGTGCGATTGGGATTTTTAAGTAGCTGGTGTATCCATCAAGAAAGCAATAATGTGACTTTCTAGCTAATCATTCTAGCTTTTGATCAAGGAATGGAAGAGGGTAGTGATATTTTCTTGTTTCATCATTAAATTTTTCGTAATCAATGCACACACTTCATTTTTTCTTCACTTGAGTTGTAACTACCTCCCCATGTTCATTTGTGACAACAGTTATCCTACCCTTCTTAGGTACAACTTGAATTGGACTAACATATTCGCTATCAGAAATTGGGTAGATAATACTTGCTTGAAGAAGCTTGGTGATCTATTCACTAACTACCTCAAGTATGGGTGGATTGAGTCTACTTTGTGGTTGTCTAATTGGTTTGGATGATTCCTCAAGATGGATGTGATGCATGCAAAGTGCAGGGTTAATTCCCGATATGTCATCGAGGATCCAATCTAAGGCCTTTTTGTTTTACTCTAACACCTGAACAAGTTTGGACTCCTCAGTTTCAATAAGTGAAGCTCAGATAATGACAGGATATGAGTGATCATGGAAAAGGAATGCATATTTCAGGTGTTCAGGAAGAGGTTTTAGATTAGTTTCATCTTTCATTTGTGGGTTAGACAACTCATGAATGGAGGAAGGGATTTCAGTTAATTTATATTCATTTTCCTTGATATTATCCAAGGTGGAACAATAGAGATCAGAGTTGATGTGGGATTCAAGAGAGTTTTCAAGTTTCTCTAGATTGATAGAGTCTATGAACGAAATGTCCTCATCAACTTCGCCATTTATGACTTGGTTAATCATGGATTAGATTTCACAAGATCCTTTTTCATTAGAACATGAAGAACATGATGGATTGGGGTTCAATTGACTCTTAGAAGTTTCCTCATAAGCATGGATTGAGAATGCAAAGTGATCCTCATATGGGTATTGCATGGCCTGGAAAATGTTGAACTTGACCAATTGGTCACCAAATTCCATACATAAGATTCCTGAATGGACATAAATCTTTGTTCTCACTGTCATTATGAATGGTCTTCCTAGAATTAATGGAGATCAAGAAGATTTTGTCTCACATTCCATGTCAAGGACATAGAAATAAACAGGGAAGATAAGATCATTCACACGAAAAAGGACATCCTCGATTATACCCTCAGGACTGGTTTTGCTTCTATTGGATAACTAAATAACAACACTCATTGGGTGAAAGGGACCTAGACCAAGGTTGGAGAAGATGTATTTGGGCATGACATTAATTGAGGCTCCTAGGTCTATGAGCGCATCATCAAAGTTGGAACTTCCAATTTGACATGGAACCGTAAAGGTCCTTGGATCTTTGTACTTTATAGGAATAGACTATTGGGTTAAAATATTTTTGAAGGTCCTAAGTTTCCTCTTGTGGGTGAACAATTCCTTAAGAAACTTGGAATACTTAGGGATTTGTTTTATGGAATCTAAGAGGGGAATGTTGACTTCAACATGTTTAAACATGTCAAGCATTTCAGGATCAGGTTCAAATGACTTATTTGGATTAGAAATGGCTTGAGGAAAAGGAATTGGGTTCCTAAGAGTAATGGAAGGAGGTGAGGGAATGACTTTAGATTATTTTTCATGTTTCTTTTTCTTTTCATTTTCTAGGTCAACATTAAAATGGAGGTTGTAGGACCTATCTTGAGGAATATCAATTTGCTTTCCTGATCTAAGTGTAATTTCACTTACATTACCTTTGGGGTTGGGTAATGGTTGAGTTGGGAGTTGGGAAGAATCTTATTATTGTTGCAGGATCAAGTGGGATGCAAGTTGACCGATTTGGGTTTCAATGTTTTTGAGGATGGAATGGGTGAAGGAGGAAAGATCTTCAACTGCACTTTACCATGGTTTCTTGGAATAAGAGGCTTGTTCTGAATTGGGATTACCTTATTTTTGGTTCTTGGGAATCAATTGTATTGGTTTGGGAATTGGGAAGGCTCGCTAGGATAATGGAAGCCTGGAGAAGTAGGAGGAGGATTTCTCCTTTGTTGTTGAGGAAAAAAAGGATATGGTTTTTGGAAGTTACCAACTCCTTGACCATATTAAAACTGGTTTGGGATTTGAGGAGGGAATCGGGGGGATGAGAGACAAGATTACCATACCTCAGGCCTTGATTATAGGAAGAAGAGAAGGGCTCAGAGTGAGTTTTGTTTAAGTTTCTAAAAAACTGACCTGATAGTTGAGGGATGGTGTTCTGCTAAGCATAGGCTGCATTGAGCTCCATTGGTCTAGATGAATCAGATGGTTCAACTTGAAGTTGTGGACATTTGTCTATTGTATGAGCTAGTGAGTTGCAGATTCCATAGTTCTTAATAGGTATAGGGAATAAATATTGTGGAGAATGGGGCTTTGGAAGCCACATCTAGTTGTTGCACAAGACCTGTAAGTTCACTAATACACTCAGTCATCTTGATCGGTTCTATGGATTGATTCTCTTGGACTTTTTTGAATTGATAATGTGCTTGAGTATGTAATTATTGTGTGTTTGCAGCCATGTTTCTTATGAGATCTCTTGCAGCTGTAGGAGTTTTATCAAGAGCACCACCACTTGCATCATCAATGGGGGTTCTCTCAATAGACAATAACCCCTCATAGAAGTATTGGATAAAGAGTTTGTCAGGGATTTGGTGGTGTGGGAAGGTTTCCACAAGATTTTTGAACCTCTCCCAGTACTCATGGATTGATTCATTGGGGAATTGATGGATACCGCTTATTTCCTTTCAGATGGAAGCAGTTCGAGAAGTAGGAAAGAATTTCTCTAAGAAAATTCACTTCATGTCATTTCATGTGGTTATGGAACTAGGAGGGATGTAGTAAATCCATGACTTAGTAGTGTCAGCTAAGGAGAAAGGGAATGCTAAAAGTTTGATTTGTTCCTCAAAAACCCCTTGAGGCTTCATGGTAGAGCACACCACTTGGAACTCTTTAAGGTAGATATGTGGATCCTCACTGTTTGGCCTGTGAAAATGTGGTAGAAGATGAATGAAACCCGATTTGAGTTCAAAGTGAGCCTATATGTTTGGATAATGAATACCAAGAGGTTGGTAATTCACATTAGGGGAAGACAGTTCTTTAAGTGTTTGTTCCCTAGGATTAGCCATATCTAATTCAAATAGTTGGACAAGGACAAGTTCTTGAATGAGTTAATTATCTCTTATGCTCCCCCTAAGTTTGAAAAGTGTTCTCTCAATTTCAGGATAAAAAAAATCTGAAGGATTGTTGGGGAGGCTACAGGGAATTCAAATGATTTTTTTAAGAAAGAGGAAGACAGGTTTTTCTTTTTGTTTTTTTTTCTATTTATGATTTTTATGATAAGGTGGGTTTTTATTTGTGTTTTTTTCAATTTTTTTTAAATTTTATGTTTTTTTTTGTGTTTTTTACAATAACTAGAAACTAACAACTAATTAATTGAACCATCCCCGGTAATGTTTCCATTTGAAAGCGTGGAAAATTTTCACCTACCGACCATTTAATGTTCCGATGCTCTGCTAATATGTATAGTAGTACTCGGGTCAAATCCTCAGTAATGATATGTTTTAATTGTCAATTGTTTTTAGTTGATTGTATTTTAATTATGGGGGTTTTCTTGTAGAGATTAATTGAAATGATTGATTAATTTAATAATTTAATAAATATTGGGGTGAGTTCATCATTAGGTAGGTAAGCTTGTGATATCCTTAATCCTTGCTTTATATTGCATTAAAATTAACACCCATGTCACAAGTTGACATTGATTAGAATTACCAAGTGTTAAGGCTTTAATCCAAGCCTTAAATTAACTTAGGGTTCTAATCTTAATCATATCTTGTTTATGGTACAGTATTTATGGTTCCAATAATCCATGGAAACCACTCATCAAACAAAACAAGTCATTAATCCATGACATGTTAAGTCCAACATACACAATGTTAATTCAAAGAATATCCATTGAGAAAAATCTCTTAATCACTTAACATACCTAAATTATAACTCACCCCAATGAGATATTTACTCATCCATTGGTTTGTTTAATATTCTTTTTGTAATGTTTATGGTTATCAATTAGAAATAGAATGAGAATAACGGGATAATAAAATAATTGTGCGTCGAACACACACACACACGAACGATGATGAGAATTAAAAATGGAATTTGGATTGAATGAGAAAGAAAAAGAAGGGAAGGGGTTTTAAATTGATTTAAAATATTTTAAAAACATTAATATTAAACTATAAAAGGTGGATGAGAATAAGAGATATTAAAGACAAAACTTTCATTAAAACAAAATTATCAATGAAGAACAAAAACTTAAATGAAAACAAAGAGATGAGGAAAGGTCTAACAAGTGAAAACATGAGTATAGAATGTCCTCCCAAGACTTTTTTAAGGATTTTTAATGCCAATATATGATCCTATCTTTATAAATTCCAAACCTTTTGAAAGTAGAGGAGGGGATGTATTTATAGACCAAGGTGGTGGACTGTTTGCATTCCAAAACTACCCCTCCACTTGGCTTAACGATTTAGACATCCATACAGCTGAATCTCGAGATATCTCCTTCTGAAAAGTTGTAGATAATAATATTGGATGACGACTCTAAAAATTTGGTGGCGTTTGGACTTATTTATCCAAAGTTATGGCAGTGTTTATAAACAATGTTAAACTTTCTATTTCTATCCTTGATTTTTTGATGGACAAAATGTGAATGGATTTTTGAATAGGAATATTCCTTAAAATACAAATTCATTATTTAACAAAGTTGGCCAACTATGTATCCTCTTTCACACTGCCAAATCTTAGCTTTATTTGATGACATTATCAGGAGAAATTTCATGAATCGTTTCTGTATTTTAATTCCAGTCCAGAATGGTGTGTTGGACTTCAAAGCATCAGTTGGGCCCCTTGTTATTAGAGTTGGGACCTGAAATTTTTATCCATGAATCCTTATATTTCCCACAAAAAATTTAAGAGAATAAAATAATTTGGAATTCTGGATTGATCCCAGTAATTAAATCTTCATAGCTGGTCTAATTTCATCACAAATTCTTTGCGTCTTCTTGTGTGGTCCATATTACCCTTCAAATAGAAGAATTGGCCAATGATCCCTTCTAATGAAATGTTTTATATTGAAAGAAGAATCCTAAAAATAGTAAAAATTCAATTTGGATCAATATGGTGATATTTATTATTAAAACATTAAATAGACAAGAATATGAATGAATTCAAATAGTGCTCAAAAATTATATTTAATATTTAAACATTAATATTTCACACAAATTATGAACATTTATTATAAAATTAGTAAAGGGAGTATATGATAAGTTCTGAATAAGTGAATAAAATCATCACCCCTCTTATTCCTACAATGAGTGAAGGGATATGTTGACTACCTGAGTCCCCTCCTCCAGTAGGCCCCAAGTTCTTTACTAGCACTAAGGGTATAATAATCATACAATGGGAGGCATTGCCCTCTAAGAAAACATGATAAATAGAGAGATAAGTCAAATAAACCTATAAAAACCTACTAAAAATATATATTAATAAAACCCAAGTGAAAATATGAAATGTCATATAGTACTAAAAAACTAAAAGGAAAACTACATGTACCAAAAAGGTAGAGACGACAATGACCATGAAGCCCAAACACCTCCCACAAAGCCAAAAACTTAGTAATATACAAACCAATATCTAATATACTCTAGATGACTTGAAAAATAGTTTATATATATATAGGGTGACCATAAAGTATAGTCAATAGTATCATCCTCAGAGCATCTCATACAAAAGATAAAGAAAGCATGCTAAACCACATTGAACAATAGAAAAACTAACTCATAGCTTGAATAAGTATACTAAGTTTCTAGCCTCACCATGGATAAATATCATCAAGTATCACACACAAGATAGAATATAATATAATAATGAAACAACAAAGGCACCACTCTCCCACTTCCCCACCAATTTTAAACTCTTCCCCAATGTCACATGTCTTGAGCCATCTCTATCCTAAATAATCCAGACCAAATATATCTAGGAAAGGTATGAAAACATGCACCCCATGCATCACATCATCATATCATATCATATCAAATATCTTTATAGTAACCAAGTAGTTTTCAGAATCCATCACAACCCGCATGATGTGTATCATACATCAAGTATTATACCTCAATCCATCACTACCCATACACCAAGCAATGTACCTCAATCCATAAAATCCTATGCTCATCATACCTATAATAATCCTTTTAATTATATATCTAGAGATAAATGTGTGTGAATAAAAAAATCCATCACAACCCTCTACACACATATATGGGAAAATTAACCACTGTGCATACCATCACAAGTAACTACCAAGACAAGATATCGTGGTTATAGGGGGTAATGAACCATCCGTCATCCCACCAGGATGTTGGGGAAAACACCCTCCTAGATTCCATTTGGTGTTAGTTTCTCTAATTAACATTTCTTGGGTATCATATAAAATCATAGAATATACAGGATATAATATATCTCACAACCACACTATGGGCATAACTTAGTCCTAAGTAGAACTGTAGCTATAATTCCTCGGACACTCAACTACCAATGCTATGGACTAGATATCCTATAATAACACAATAATTTAAATAGATACATTAAATTAATTCTTTTATTTCATCAAAAAAAATTCAATTTATGTTAATTAATTCATGGTCCCTTAAATAACCAACAACATTGTTCTAAATTACATCACTTTTACCATCAAGCAAATTCCATTCTCTCCAAGCATAATATAAACTGATTCCATGGTTTATTAAGTTTAACATCTTTTTAGAATTTTCATTCCATCAACAAAAGTTTCATGGGTTAAGAATTATTTATTCATTTTTAGTATTATTCCATAATCCAGGTACTCTAGGAAAACCATCCTATGTAACAAAGAACATCTAGCTAGCTCAATTAGTAGAGAAAGGAATGAAAATAAAACAAGAAACCCATCCATAAAACATTAAACAAATTCATTGAATTAAACTTTATAACATCAATGGGTAAGCACAACTTCAACCCATTTCATTATATTTAGTTCCATCCTCAACACCCACATGTATATCCCGATTCATCTCACCATCATAGGTGTTAACCACTACCACATCATCTAGACCACCCCACCCCACATCAAATCAAACATCCTAGGCTCATATCACATTGAATAGAAAATATCACATCTAAAGAACATCATAGAAGTAACAGTAAAGAAACAAGAATATAAAAATGGAGATCTAGTCCCTAAAACAAGTCATCCAACCTTCAAACATAAAAAAGTTCTCACATATCCAAACTCAAGCCACTAGACTTTCTCAAGAAGATGAGAAACTCAAGTATTTGAAATTATCTTTATCAAACAACTAGTTTTTATTCCATATTGAATTAAATAATTCATTACAACACACCTCTTATTTAATTATTAAGCAAATTAATTAATTAATTCAAACTTCATGTTCTTTATTAATTTCCATCAAGAAAAACATTCTAATATATAACATAACAAGAAATGATAACTAACATAACATAGATGCCACAAAATTTATAAAATCAAGATGCAACCCATTATCATAGAAGAAAGAAACAATATGTGATCACTAAAACCAATTATTTATTGGTTCAGTTCCAAAAATTATTATGTTAATTAAATTTACATACAAAGGGACAAACCATGATAAATTTATGATTTCAATTAAATAAATAATAGAAGTAATGAATCCCCCACCTCAAAAGAATCAACGTTCTTTATAGGATAATGGACCAACATTATAGCTCTCGACCCCCTACAAGAGATGCATCCCTTAAAGGATGTCGAACCACAACCATATCAAAAAATAAACAATAAAACTCTATTATAACGATGGAGAGAAACCAACATCACATGGTAAGATGAAGAGGGAGGATATATATTGAATAATAATTAGAGGATAGGTAAAATGTTCCTCAAACCACCATAGATCAAAGACAGAATTCCATAAATCTATCCCCACTGAAGGGATTTCAAAATTCCTGGAGAGAGAACTGCATATCACTTGGAAATTGAGAGAGAGCCATAGGGTTTGAGAAAAGCCGAGGCACTACAGATTATAAAGGAATGCTGCACAATGGATTTTCACAATGTGAAACCCTTTCACATCATAAAAGTATTAGGTTTTAAGGATCACTTAAAAACAAATCACCTCAAACCATTTAACCCCGATTTAATTCACATCATGAAGCACCCCATGAACCAGCCTCACACAAACTATGAACTGAACATTCATGACATTAAACCCTTACATGTCATGAACTCTCTTTGCTTCCAACTTTTATCAACTAAACACCTCCATACCCATTCTAGGGCTCCTCTGATCACTATGGGCTTCAAAAACACATAAAGGGCCGAACTAGATGGATCCAAGACCTTACAAGTAGCATCATTAGGTGGATAAACATATTGTTTCTCTAGATTAAGTGAATCATCATGCAAAGAAACCTGATATTTTTCAGGGTTGGGAGCATCGATATGATGAGAATCCATTATCTGTAGAAGTAGTTGAACATTTAATTTAGATTATATAAATTTATTAGTGAACACATAACATTAAAAGGTAACATAATGTATATTTTTTTTAAAAATTAACCTAATTATTGAACTCTCTTTTTTTTTTATTTAAATATTGAAGGGATTTATCCCCTCTATTGAGTATCCAAATCCCCTCCTTGTGGTCACCTGTGACATACAAGACCCCATCTACATTGGGACCACCATAAAATGATCACGACATCCCAATCAAGGGTTCATCCTCATCTGAATTGAAATTTAAAACTTAAGTGGTTATGTTTGATAATAAAATAATTGAACACTTTCTATTTGTAAGATCTAGGACATAAAATACTTGTATTTCCTATGATTCCATTATGAATGGTTTGTACTTGTATCATTCCTTATTAAATTTTACTTCCATAAATCCCAATTCATCAATTTTAATTTCACTCGTAATATAAACCCACTTACATTGATAAATCATCACTTGGAATGTTGTATAATCCAACTCCCATATTTTTTCAATGATGTTAAAGTATGATATATCCACATAAATTATATTTATTTCCTTGGTACAATATACATGCATCGCTTCTGCTACAAGAGTAACTACACTATTTTTCATGGTACTTCATTCATCATGTTTCTTTGTATAGAATATATAACCATTGATTATATATCCATTATAAGATAATACATGGGAATTTAGTCTCTTGGATAGACATCAAAACTATTTTGAAATTGAATTTGGATTTTCATTTGAATCATTAAAAAAATGGTCTCGAAACCATCATATGTGTTGGATTGGAATAACCTAATCATTGGATGAAGTTGGGAAAACTAATGATTTCCCATAATACACACCAGGCCATAAATCCCATGGTTTGACCTCCATGGTGAGGTCACTTGGGTTTGTAAGGGGAAATACACCCTTACTCTAGGGTTTGGGGGCATAAGGACCCCAACACAAATTTTGGGCTTTGTAGTAACTCTAAACTGAATTTAGTAGAGCCGATAAGTAACACTGATAGGGAAATGTAGTAGTGCATACTTACTATTACAGTATGTGACAGGACACTGTAGGAGTGTGGACTTCAACATGGCACTATAGTAGCATGTGACTGGAGACACTAAAAATTCACTATAGCTCCATGGACTTCCATTCCCTGGTTATTATAGTTCAATGCTCTTACTATGTTATTGGTGGAACAATTGCATCATATTCATTATTATCTCATTCAATCTAGGGTTTGATATACTCTAAGAATATCTCTATAACTTTGTTCCTTAATTAGTGAAGTGATTCTATCTCTCAATGGACATAAAGATTTTTCACGCACTATATAAATTGTTGTGTCCTATGGTCTTCTTATTGTTTTTTTATTTTTCTCTTTTACTCTTCTTATATGAATAATTTGTAACTTGTTGATCCTAATGTTTCTACAAAACTATAAACTTTTGAATATGTGTATTTGATATCCAACTTTCCATCCCTTATGGATTCAAATTCCTAAGAATTAATTTGTGGGTTCTAGCTTCGGTCCTGATGTTTCAACATTTGTAAAATGTAAAGGTTATCCCAATCCTAGTATGTAATGGTAATTGAGACAATGTCTATTATGGAAATTCCTTTACCCAAAATTCACCCATTGTGATGTTATTTTGGTGGACCAATTTTCTCCACATCAAAAAAGTTGTGAGTACAAAATTCATTATCTTACTCAACAATATATCACTCCGATTTAAAAAATTCTGACTGAATTTAATTTTGACACCCCCTTTCAAAATATTCATATACCATTCAATGGGGTTCATCCATCTATAATTTAGAAGAACAAATTTCTGGATCTCTCTAACCAAGTGAACCGTCAAGTGAACCATCATATTAAAGAATACAGATGAGAAAATTTTCTCCAATTAACATAATATGACAATGATTTCCTTTTCCAAAGCTAGAAACTTTATCAGGTCTATAAATTTACTACATATAGCTTTGAAAAAAAAAATTGGTTAATGTATGATGGATTTTTTAAGGAAAAAATGTATCATAAATCCACATGCATTAAATATTACATAAAAACATGCCAGTCATGTGATTTCAAGAACTTTAACTTTAAATCAGTCATTGTCACGATATTCTTAATATTTGATGAATACCCTTATATAACCTTCACATCATTTAGGATGTTTAAAAACTAATCTATCTATTGTTTGGAAAGAGTGTAAGAAGTTCGAGGAAGAAAAGCCCTCCTTTTACCCTTCATTAGCGCCAACTCTTACCATATCCCCATCTCAATCATGTCAACCTAGCCTTATTACCATCCTTTATTTTTTCAGGTGTATTTAGTAATGTGACAATGACACCATCACATATAGTTTTTTATAAGTGCCTGAAATCAAGAAAATTTATGATGAAAAAACAATTCCAATATGGTAATTCAAAAAAATCCGATCACTTTTTTCAATCAGTTTTCATAAGGTTTTTCAAATAAGGTTTACCAAAAGTGGTGACCATATCCTTTACTTTCTCAAATAATTTATCACCTGTTAGTAGAGAGGATGTGATAACTTTTTATAAATTCCCATTGAATGATGTCATCTAAGATCGATATTTATATGATCAGGGTTAAAATTTATGATGTCCTAGAAATATAGTCTTTGAGGAATGTTTCAACCAATTGAGTTTGCACTTTGTTCACAAATGGGACACGCTAACATTCTTTTAATGTAATATGCTAAAAACTTTCTATAAGTAGAAAAGTATTTATCATCTCATAAAACATAGATCTCAATGTGAAATATTCATTTCAATAATAATTATACAACGTAACACCTGAATCCCACATTAATTTTAAATATTCGATCAATGGAGCCAAATAAACATCAATATCATTACCTGATTGTTTTGGTCCTGATATAAGTAGAAACAACATAATGTATTTTCACTTCATACATAACCATAATGGAAAGTTATCCTTTACCAACATAATTTTCTATGTACTATGAGTGATACATTATACACCAAATGTATTCCCTCCATCTTTAGATAACACAAGATGAGGGTTTCTCAGATAATTTCAAAATTTTGGATACCCGTGATTAATTTTATTCCATAATGGAGAGTTTTCTAGGTGATGAATTTTCCCATATTGATTTTTAATATCAGCATTCTATATCAACTTCCTTGCTGTCTCCTCATTTTCATATATGTGTCTACAACTTGGAATGATTGAAAAGTACCATACAACTTTCGAAGGGCTTGATTCCTCTTTATTATATTGAGAGGCGCCACACTTTGGTCATTTTTAAGTGATTCATGGTCCTTTCAAAACAATATTCAATTATATATATAGAAATATATTATTTCATAGATCATACCCATTAAATATATAATTATTTTAGCATCATATGTTCATAAGAAATCTCATTATCTTCTAGTATAATATCATTCAATAGAGAAAGTAGTTCAGTAAAGCTAGTGTCACTCCATCTGTTTTGAGATTTTACATTATATATCTTCAGTATGGATAACAATGTTGTATATTTAGTACAATCGAATATATAATGGCATCTCATTATATATATTTAACTTCTGAAACAAATTTTAATAATCACAAAGTTCATATACAACTGTCATTGTCATTTTTTAAATACGATCTTCATCATTGTTTACATCTATAATCATATACTTGATGCAATCATCATCATCATTCACAATTCTAATTATATCAAATGATCCATAAAATGTAGTGCTATCTTAGTAACTAGATATATTCAATTATTCCCCATGTTTAGTCCAAAATTTATAACTTCAATCTATTTTATGATATATAATGTGTTATTCCAACCCCTCTAAACCAATTAGTCTTGAATAAAAACAACATAAACATAGAAAAAGGATTTGAGAAGGGTCATATGCACAATATTTTTCAAACTTGTTAAATTTTTTAACCCCATCCTCATACTCTTTTGTTATATGATTGATATCTATAGATTTTCGATTCATATCCATCCTATTTGATTTAGTAATATTCATATTTAAATAAAAAAGATTACACTGAAGGTATGAGCGTATAATCCTAAAAGGTTATTCTTTATACACAAACACACACATATAGTCATAATATTTGATATAAATTTTCATTTCATCAACAACTTGTTAGAACATATAATGATGAATAATTATATGAATATAAAGTATTATAACAATTATTATTTTTATTACAATAAATCACATATCATGAATCGTTGTATTTTTTGAAATGGATTCATCAAGGGAGATAATTCACTCCCTATCATTATCAATGTTCAAAATAAACCTATAGATTTCTACAACTGAATAGTATTAGGGTGTATATAATATGAACACATACACACACACATACACATACACATACACATACACATACACATAGACATACACATACACATAGACATACACATACACATACACATACACATACACATACACATACACATACACATACACATAGACATACACATACACATACACATACACATTCACATACACATACACATACACATACACATACACATACACATACACATACACATACACATACACATACCCATACACATACACATACACATACACATACACATACACATACACATACACATACACATACACATACACATACACATACACATACACATACACATACACATACACATACACATACACATACACATACACATACACATACACATACACATACACATACACATACACATACACATACACATACACATACACATACACATACACATACACATACACATACACATACACATACACATACACATACACATACACATACACATACACATACACATACACATACACATACACATACACATACACATACACATACACATACACATACACATACACATACACATACACATACACATACACATACACATACACATACACATACACATACACATACACATACACATACACATACACATTGACATACACATACACATACACATACACATACACATACACATACACATACACATACACATACACATACACATACACATACACATACACATACACATACACATACACATACACATACATATACCCATACACATACACATACACATACACATGTATATATATACTTACGTACACACACATACACCTACACATAAACATAAAGATACACAACACATACATCTATATACATACTCATAAACACACACACACAATACATATATACACATACACCACATACAAACACATACATACTCATACATATACATATACATATATGCGCATACAGATGTACACATACATCCACATGCATACACATACATTCATATATATATATATATATATATATATATATATATCTGTGTGTGTTCATATTTTTAATTATTTAATATGAATATAAATATATAAATTTAAATATATGTATTTAGATAAATATATATTGATTTATATATTTATATAATTGTTTAAATAAAATATAAATATATTATATTTAAATATACATTTTTTAATTAATGTATAAAAATATATATTTAAATTTTTTTATTAAATAATATAAATTTAATTTAATATTTTTTTTATTTTTTAAATTTTGAAAACAATATTTTAATATATTTTTATTATAATATAATTATATAAATAAAATTTATATATTATATTTTTATATATATACGTATTGATATATAAATAATATTTACAAATATATAAATATGTATAAATAAATTAAAATTTTCATGGTTCCCTTTATCAGCGATAACAAAAAGTGCTGGGAAATGGAACCTTTATCAACACTCAAATAAGCATTGATAAAGGGATACCCTTTATCAATGCTTATTTCAATGTTGATAAAGGTTCCATTTCTGAGTGCTTTTTGTTCGTCTTGATCAAAGGCTCCCCTTTTTTAGTGTTTTTAGAATTGATAAAGGAAAACATTGGATAAAGAGGGATCAATTATAGAGCATAGATATTAGAGATAAACAATCATATTCAATAATAGCCCCATGCCACCCTTGATCCCTCGCAAAACCTAAACTTGTACAGACTGTCATAGCCTTCACAATGAGAGGGCTCCAATATGAAACAAAAAACTTTTGTGAAGATTTCAAGACCTCACTAACCACATTCCTTCCCAAGAAACCCACATCCATACATGAAGCATCACAATATAAAACATCAACATTTACCTTAACAAAACTCTTATCTAGAGGGCACCATTGAACCGAAGCAGTAATGTAACACCCGAGACTTTTATAAGAAATATTTTGTTTTTATTTTATATAAATCATCAAAGGAATCATTCACTACACACAACACTAGATTGGCTTGCTTTACATGCAATCGCGACCTCCCTTGATAGCTTGCGTCGTACGCAATACCGAGTTTCACTAAACAACGATATGCTATTAAAATATTATTAAAACTAGCCATTATGAATACTAATAACCACTTTTTGAAATTTTGTAAATTTTATTTTTCAAAATGAAATTTATTTTTGGATTCGGAATATAGAAATTATCCTAGGGTGAAATTTTGGTATTTTTCTGGAAACTTTCAATTTTTGATGAATAGTGAAAACACTGGGTTACTATTTAAAAACCGACGTTTTATTTAAATAATTATTTATTTTATTTAAATTTATTTTAGGTCAAAATTGATACATAATACCTATATAAGATCAATTCAATTCATTGGAGTCATTTTATAATAATTTTAGATATATAAAAATTTTATTGAACTTTTCACCGTTTTTTCCCACCTCCTAGGAGAATTTCGAAATTCACATAAAACTTAATTTTACTGCTTCTCTGAGTGGAATTTCGAAAATCTGAGAGACACGGTTAATATCAAGGACTAAAATGTGGTTCAATAGGATGAAAATAATTTTTGGTGAATAGTAACTTTTTACTTGTTTTTTCCACGGTTAAAAGTAAATAGGGTAATTAAGGGTAAAAATGTTATTATTATTACCCTAACACATGTCCTAATTCTATTGGATAAGTGTAATTCGACCAAAAACAACCTTAGGAATAAAATATGACCATTTAGGCCCACTTGGATTAGATCAGGACATTTATTATTAATTTATTTAAAGAAGGATTAAAATAGTTAAAATCAACGTTTAATAAGTAAATAATTTTTAATATAGGGTTATACATAAGATCAATTCGACTATAAATATTAATTAGAAAGCTAAAAATATTGCCTACATAATTGTATTTTATATTTAATTTTTAGACATTAAATAATTTAATTTATTTATGACACAAAGATGAAGCAGTAATTATCTTATTAATGAAATATTGACATAATTGATTTTATAAATACCCAAATAAATGTAATTTGAGACTTTTTATGAATTCTGATAATTTTATAGGTTAATATGACATGTTATTATTGATTTAAGTAACTTTGTTCGAACTAATATTTCTGTTATGATTTTCACAAAAATCAATTACTAAATAGTGTCAAAATTGACATAAAATAGTTTTTAAAACAAATATTATGTTATTAATTGTTATTTTATTCTTAAAAATCTAATGTTTGTCCAAATGACTTAGATAAGGTTATATATATTAATAATAAACAAATTGGGGTTCGTTTGGCTTGTTATTGTAAGTTTATTAACCTTATAGTGTAAGAACACCAAAAGACACGGTAAAAGTAAAATTATTTAACTTAAAGTTAAATCTAAATGATAAGGTTAAAATAGTAAACTAAACTTGTCCAAATTCTATTGTATGAGATTATTTCGACCCATCCCCACCTTATCTTCTAAATTAATTAATTTGGAGCTATTTAAAACCGAATATGTCTTTATAATAAAATAATATTTTTAGTTTTTCCAAAGGTGCCCCTCTCCTCCCTTATAAAAGGGAACCTCCTCCCTCTCTTCCTCACACCACCTTGAGCCTTCAAGCTCGGCCAAAACCTACCAATTTATCCTATCCACTTCCCTAGAAAAATCCTATAGGTCCTGGTCTTCTTCAAAGACCAATTTTAGTGCCCTAAAAGGAGGTCTCAAAGAAGCGCTTCAAAGAAGAGGTAATGTCCGTTACCGATTCTTTCAACTTTATTTCTTCTTCCACTTCTTCTTATTTAGTTGTTTCATTATGAATTAATAACATCAGTATCACTCATATAATGATATGTTATTATAAGTATGAAACAACCCTATTTCACCATCTATCCATCCTACGAAAAACAAAATCACCACGCGTGCGTACGTACGGAATACCGTCTCCACACCGTGGTGTAATCTATTTTCCACCACCACCTTACTTGGATGGGTATAATGGTGTAAAGAATGAATATATATGATTATTGTAAAGTTATATTTATTATGAAATAGTACAATTCCATGATCATGGGAACGATATAATCGCTCGTGCGTACGTACGGAATACCGTCTCCATGATGTGATGCGACACATTCTACATGATTTTCATTGCATAATGATTACATAAATGAATTGAGTGAATAAATATGATATATATTACACTAATACCATTCTGTAAATGAGGTATCTATAACCTAATAATAATAATAATAATTTATTCGACAAAACACGCATAAGAACAAAAAGTAATAAACACCCGAATAACAAGTAGCAATGAAATATTACTAATAATAAGCTAAGAATATGACCATATATGATATCATAACAATAAGTATGATTCTGGAATAAGTCAATGACATTATTGAAATCATTATACAGGAGGTTCGGAAACTTACGAAGCAAATTGGACCTAAGGTAAGGGAAATATCACAATCTCATTTTTATCCGAGTTTGTTTATACTTTGGAATTTACTGGGGTGTATTTTATCATCCACATCCATGTTTCCTCAATATGTAATATTATTTCCATCCACCTATAATTGTTTAAATCCAATTTTACCCTTAGGTGAGTTTTTAGTCAAAGATATGAAAGAAATCTTTTGTCATTTTTCGTACGAGGTAATTTTTGACTTTTCTGACAAAAGTACGAGAAGAATGTTTTTTTTAACTTATACAGCATGAATGGATTTTTAAAACATTATTTACAAGAAGCTTCCTTTAAAAGTTTTCAAGTTTATTTTTAATCAACTTATTTTAGTTTAGAATTGTATGACATGTTAAGAAAGGAAAATTGTTTTTGAAGTAGAAAAGATATTTTCCTCAAGAATGGAGTTCAAGTGTTTAATCAAAATTATTTTCTATCTAAGATAATAAAGGGTTCTGTTTCTATCCCTATTATTACATTGATTTGATTATTTTGTGATGGAATTATTTTTATGAATTCCTTTATCTTATATGAATTGTTTTATGATGTCACGATGTTTAAGAATCCCATTTTTATTACATGGGTTATGCTATGATGTATGGTTTATGATTTTGTGGCACACATAAGAATGGTATCATTATGAGATGGGTGGGACCTATATCTACATCCAATGCATTGGGTAAAGATTTTATATCTCATGAGATAGATATGGCTGGAACGGCAGGTTAAACCGGTTCAGTGAAACAGGACTGAAACGAGGAATGAACTCGGTTCAGAAATGGACTTTGTCCACTAAGATAGTCTTGGAAACGTGTATTGACTAATAAGAAATGATTGTCTATGATTATGTGTGTATGCCACAAATCTTCATGTTTTAAGTTATGATTATTGTGATTAAATTTCACTACCATGATTTATCCCATGTTATGAAATTTTGATCTGTTTTGTAGGGTAATATTTCCAAAATGTTATGTTCTTATGAATATGATGTGATTGATATTTATTTTGTTTACCCTTACTGAGCATTTGAGCTCACCCCTTTGTATGTTTTCTTTCCCCAGGTCAAGAAGAAGGTTATTAAGTAGGATATGCCAAAAGGGACTCTAGATATGATGAAATAAATGGGAGATAGTGTAGATACTTTATGAACTAGTTGTTTATGTTTCCCAGTTTCCAAAGACACTATACCTATATGGTCCTTTCATGGTTTTGTTATATGTTGTAATAAGTATGCTTCAATTTTGAAGTATTAATAATGTATGTAAAGTATGGGTCGTTATAGTTGGTATCAGAGGAAAGGTATAGTCAACCTTTGGAAACTAGGATGTGAAAGCCTTAGTGAGAATCCTAAGGATAAGTCTAAGAATAGAACACAATCTTAGTGTTTTAGAAATGGCCATGAATAACCTAGGATAATACCTTAAGTGTGAAATTTTATTCTTTATTATGTGGTTTTCCTATTATAATTAGTGTTGCTCACACTATTATTATAAGGCCCCAGCCTTAAACCTTACTTAATATTGAATTAAATGAGCAATTCACATTGAGGATCTTTTCAGGTTTAGATATTTAGAGAATTAGGACATAACTATTACATCTCAAAAGATTACAAAGTAGTCGCTTCTACTAAATTTCCATAAAATAAAAACTCTTAAAAAGAAACATGTATAGTTCCATGTTTTAGGTAGCATGACTTTCCCTTGATCCCATCCTTGACCCTATTCCACGCTAAGTCATGTGAAAAACATTTCAAAAACATGGGATGAGCATAAGAAGCTCAGTAAGGGATACACAAATAATGAAAACTGTTAGTTTTTCAAAACAACAAGTAAACCATGAATAATTTATCAATGTAATACTTTTCACCTTCACGAAGTAGTAAAAAATATTCACTGAAAAAAAAGTATCATTACTTACCTTTTTGTAACCAAAGGATTACCATAAAACCCATATAAAGAACACATAAGATATATAAAGGTAACTTGGAACATAAACATACTTAAGTGGAATAACCATATCGTCGACTTCCACACATATCATTTAATGGAATAGCCATACGGCCAATTTCCATACATACTTAATGGAATAGCCATACGGCCGACTTCCATACCCAATGCATTGGAGGTTATAACGTAACCACCTGTCCTGGTATTCACGACACCACCCGTCATATGGTTTATAACGTAACCACCCATTAAAATGTCCAAGTACCAATATAGAATCATAAAACAGAAAACCAATATAAAGGAATGATAACATTTCCACATTTCAATCACAATATATCATAAATATATTGACATAATAGAATCCTTTATCAAAACCATTTTCAATACCAAAATACATAAAAGAGTATATGGTATTTATTTCATTTTAAAAACATAACGGCTTGTTGAGGAAGCCAAATACTAAATAATACTCGCGGCGGCGGAAAAGGTCGTTGTCACCGCGTACGTTAAAAAAAAACATTCCTTTTTGTCATTTAGTAAAACGCTTCATAGAAAAAGATTCCTATTGTATAAAAGTAAAAGTAAAATGAATTTATACACCGTATAAAAGAAAGTTGTGTATAAAACGAAATATGCCTCAATGAAAGGAGATTGAGACGAAGTCCCATACAAAGACAGTATCCTTGGTTTAAGGATAAATCAATTGCATAATTATGTGTGACAAACGAATACACCAAATATAAGTGGATATTAAGTGTAAAACAATCAGGGGTTATTCACACATATTCATATAATGACATATTCAAGGAGTACAAGTTTATCCCAAAGAATCAAATTTGGGCTAAGAAGTTCCATTGCAAAAATTTGACAGCCTAACGGCGTCACTTCAAAAATTTAGAAAATGAGTTGATGAAAGATAAAAAGGGAATCTCATCACTTGGAAATAAAATTTAAATCAATCAGGATATAGAAGAACATATCCCAACATAATAGTATGTTAATTAAAGGACATAACAAACGAAGTCTTTTAAAAAGAGGAGGGTGAAAGGTTCCCTTACCGACTTGGGTAACTTTCGAAAAGTACACCCCATTGAAGAAGTCTCATACAATAAATATGTAAATACCCATAAATGGAATTATATTACCAAAGGAGTGTAATAGTGGGCAGTACATAAGCCACTCAAAGGAAACTGTGGCAAATGTAGCATAAATATCACGAGAATAAAAGTGAGATGAAAAATCTCTTACGAAAACTCGACAGCCTAACGGCACCACTTAAAACATCCAAAATGGATTGATGAGAGGAAATAGGGTCTCTCATAACATCAAAATAATGTTTACAGAAAGAGGAATATAAAATAACATCCCCCAACATAACAAATAGGAGCTTAAAAGAAGTGACATAAAGGAGAGTACTTTAAAAGAAAGAGAGAGGTTAGATCTCTTACGAAAATTCGGCAGCCTATCAGCGCCACTTAAAACTTACAAAATGGATTGATGAGAGAGAATAGGGTCTCTCATAACATGAACATAAAAATTACAGTAAATTTAATATAAAATATCATCCCAATAACAAGAAATATGAGCTTTAAAAGGAATGACATAAAAGTGTGTACTTAAAAAGAAAGAGAGGAGTAGGATCCCTTACCTCGGGTCCGACTTGACTCGATCGTTCTTTAATCTCCTGAATAATAAACTTGAGTTAATTTCTACTTGATTAAGAATATTTTTCAAGATTATTATTCCTTTTTATCACTTATTTACATGTTATAAACATTATGTAATCATTAAGTTAATAATGATTGTTTTGTCGATATTTGGTTCTTAAGTCGAAAGTGGACTTCTTACAATTACATGTTGTTCGTGTGGTCAAAGGTTCTTTATATCCAGAATGAAATTACTGATTTGGATATCATATATATCATATATATCCAGCATATACATGTATTTATAATATTACATAATCATTTAGAGGTAAGAAATGAAATGCACCGTTCATGGAGATGGTAAGCCGTACGTACGCATGAACGCTACTTTCATTTCTTTGTCATATTAATGGAACTAAAACTAAATGAGAGGTATGTATATTTTAATTACAGAATTATATTAATCATTTAGATGTATCATTCATCATATATATCCATTATATACATGTACTTATAATAGTACATTACATTTGGGGATAAGAAATGAAATGCACCGTTCATGGAGACGGTAAGCCGTACGTACGCATGAACGCTACTTTCATTTCTATCTCATACTTTAATGGAAAGAAATAATAATGATATAGAGTTATATAATAATTACAGTATAAAATCATATATAATAACATTAAATACATCCTTTATACGTCCCACGTATGGCATTAACGAATCACATCACTTTGAGGGGGCGGTAGTCCGCACTTCCTAAAATGAAGATATCGCGTATACCCATAATGGAATCCATAAAGGTAAGACAAAAATGAAAAATACAGAAGCATAAGTAAAACATAAACATATTATATATCATATATAGAAATAGTGACATCATAATGGCCACCTTTGAAGGTGTTAAATGAGTATTGAACAAATCATCGTTTCGGGAGGCAGAATTTCGCCATCCACGGAAACCGTATGTTCTTTAACCATTTGATGTAGTTGTGTGAGAGTGTATCTAGAATAAATATTATAACAACATCCTAGTATATTTAAGATACTGGTGTTGTTACAAAATAAGTAAATAAAAAGAGTTAAGGGGGGTTGGAGAAGAAAAATAAAACAAATGAACATGAGAGAATGAATTACCTTTAAAAGTGTAACTCCTTTTGATTTGAGCCTAAAGGCTTCCTTTGAAAGGATTATGCCCAAAGGGAATCCTCTAGGATGAGGAGAGGGATGTGGAGAGAGTAAATGGTCAGGGGTTGGCCGATCCAAAGGCTTGAGGAGTGTGTGAAATGAGGTAGAGGTGGGGGCCTTTTATAAGAGGAGAGGAGGGGCACTTTTGGAAAGTAAGAAATATTACTTTATATGAAAATGTGTTTCGGTTTTAAAAGATCCCACATTGATATAATTCGTGGATAAGGTGATAAGGGATCGAAATCCACCCATACAATAAGTTTTAGACATGTGTAGGTCATAGATTTTATATTATATTCTCATTTTATTTAAATCGTCAGATAATGATGTCATCACTGCATCATTATGATGTCATAAATAATTTAATTTATTTAATGTCTAAAAATTATAAAAAAATTACTATGATGTAGGAAATCGTTTTATCTTTCCAATTACTATTTATAACAAAACATCTGACTTGTATAACCCCACTTAAAAATTGTTTTAGTAAAACATATCGTGTTTGTGTTATTTTTACTTTTACATTAAATAAAAAGTTATTTATGTCATTTCCCAACCAAAGTGGATCCATGGGGTCCCCAAGTTGACCCATGGATTTTCTTGGTCGGCCATTATACATCCAATGAGGGTAGTACATGTGTCAAGTTCATTTCATATTATTAAAATATTATTTTTACCTTAAACTACACTAATTACCTCTAATCGCGATTAAAAACTTAATTAGTTACTATTCACCAAAAAATTATTTTTATCCCATTGAACCACATTTTACTTCTTAATGAAAACCATGTATGTCGGATTTTTGAAATTAAAAACACAAAGATGGCAAAATTTCATTTAAACGGAAAAATCAGTTTTTATAAGTACCACTTAGTGGTTTCACTATTCATCAAAAATTAAAGTTTTTCAGAAAAATCCCAAAAATTCACCCTAAGCTATATTTTATATTCAGAATTAAAAAATGAAGTCTATTTTAAAAAATTCAAAACATATAAGCCAAATTAATTAATTTAATAATTAATTCCCGCTGTCAGAGCAAATAGCGTGTTTTTATGAAACAATAAGTATCAAAAGATTGACACTAGTTTAAGTTTGATTTCAGAGTGAAATTAATTCCAATGACCACTATTGTATTTAATGGTAAAAATATATTCTAATTTCACTTTAAAACCAATTCAAAAGATAATCTAATCATATAAATAAATTAGATTAAAAAGAGGTTTTGAATTAAAATACAACATTTTATACTATTCATTAAAAAATGAACTTTATCAGAAAGATACCAAAAATTTACACAAAGTAAATTTTGATGTCCCGATTCTTAATAAGAGTTTTATTTGGTCCAAAATAATGTTTAAGAGTGAACAAAACTATATTTAATGATGGTTCAACATCAAAAGGTGATAAGTGAACCTTTAGTGAAAACTAGGACATATACACCTAAAATTGAATTCTTTCCGTATTTTAAGCCTCTATCCTTTATTGGATAAATTTAGAAACATTTAAAAAAAAATATAATCATATTTTAGTTATTTCTATCCATTCCCGCCATTACAACGGCTACATGTTAACTACCATTTAAAATAATATTATTTTATTATTAGAGTGCAACGTAAGATTTCCAAGAAACTCGTTGTTGCGTGTTGGGTACGCCATCGAGCATAACGTCCCCTTTAAAGTCATATCAATATTTTATTCACAAATATGGATAAATAAGAAAATTTCATATTCTTTATTTACCTGGGGTGTTACATCCTTCCCCCCTTTGGGAATTGCGTCCTCGCAATTTTTAAAAATTGGGCTTGGAAACATCCTTGAAAGTCCCACATCGGAAGAAGAGTCGGTAAAACAATCACTTTAAAATAATGAAAGATAAGTACAAAGGTCACCCGAGTTAACCCATACTAGGATTCCAAGTATGAAAATATGGACATGGAGGAGAAAACATAGGGTCATGTTCTGATGGAGAGTGATAGAAAACATGTTTAGGAGAAAGTTAACAATAAGAAAATCACAAACTTGTGATGGGTTAAACGATGTTGGGTTCCCCAGTAGGAAAAATTAATAGACAAATTTTTTTTCTTTAAGTTACTTTTTATTGAGGAATTTATTTTTGAGCTTAAATAAAACATAAGGAAATATACATACTTGTCATGTTGACTTCCAATATTTACTAGATTCCTTAATCAAACTCATATTTTTTTCCAAAAGATGAGTATTTAAGGAGACTTGTTCGCATTAAGAGTACTATAATCAACTTCTATAGAATCACATAATCCACAATAGAGAACTATATACTTCCCATGTCTTTATACTCTAACCAAAACCAAAACCAAAAAGGTTAGTACATGATCAGATAATCCAGAAAAGGATAACCCTTTATAAAAAGAAAATCTATTCTTAATCTCCGAAATTTGTCCAACAAAACCCAAAGTTCAACGAAGACCATTCTATAATCAATTTGTCCATAAAATTCTTCAAAGAAAACCAAAATAAGATTGAAACCAAAATATTTGAAGGATTTAGTCACATAGTCTTCCAAGTTAAATCGTAACATTTATCTCCAAACAACATCAGTTGCTCCTAAAGTCTCGTATTGAAAAGTAATTAACCTAATCACATATCCTCCATGATAGGTTAATAATTTTCATAAATAACCCAAAATCAACTTACTCTTAATTGATAAAATCATATAACTAGAAAGAATCAGTCAAACTAACCAGGGACTTCACGTAGTCCAGTGGTAGGCGATAAATACCAGTCGCACTTTGGTTGTGGGTTCGATTCCCGCAGCTTTGTCCGACACGACGGGTTGTCACAAGGTCTGCGTGTTGTCCTTTTTCCAAAACTATATAATTCTTAAATCATTCCCCAAAAAGAGATAAAATCATCAAAAATGATCATAACATATTTTAACCTCAAGTTTATCTCATGCCTTTCATTTTCCAGCATATCATATAATAACCCATAATTACCTCAAAAGTAAGGATCATATAAACTCTAATGGTTACCTTTATAATTATTACCTGAACTTCCACATGGATTGGTCATCTCGTACATGATGCATTAAAGATCATACCAAGGTTCAAGTGGTTGATCATGACTCCTTGATAGTTGGTTTAGAACAACCACGAGTTTCCTCATTGAATCCCCCATTTTATCTAGTATCTTAATCAGAGAACCACCACAGTTTCCTTCAAACCTGTCGTCTCTTTGGTTCCTGCTAGATCTATCATTTCACTAAAAACAGAAATGTCAATGTGAGTATATCAACAAAAACATCATGTACTAATGAGGAAGGTAAACACTAAGATACACTTACTCATTCACTTTATCTAAAACTAGGACTCTTTCTGAAATCATAACCATTATGGTAATGTCACTTATGCTTAAAGAATACCCTAACCTCTAAAGTTATCTAAACCGACATTTGATACCAACTATAAGGCCCCAGCCTTAAACCTTACTTAATATTGAATTAAATGAGTAATTCACATTGAAGATCTTTTCAGGTTTAGAGATTTAGAGAATTAGGACATAACTATTACATCTCAAAATATTAAAAAGTAGTCGCTTCTACTAAATTTCCATAAAATAAAAACTCTTAAAAAGAAACATGTATAGTTCCATGTTTTAGGTAGCATGACTTTCCCTTGATCCCATCCTTGACCCTACTCCACGCTAAGTCCTGTGAAAAACATTTCAAAAACTTGGGATGAGCATAAGAAGCTCAGTAAGGGATACACAAAGAATGAAAACTGTTAGTTTTTCAAAACAACAAGTAAACCATGAATACTTTATCAATGTAATACTTTTTACCTTCATGAAGTAGTAAAAACTCTTCACTGAAAAAAAAGTATCATTACTTACCTTTTTGTAACCAAAGGATTACCATAAAACCCATATAAAGAACACATAAGATATATAAAGGTAACTTGGGACATAAACATACTTAAGTGGAATAACCATACGGTCGACTTCCACACATATCACTTAATGGAATATCCATACAGCCAATTTCCATACATACTTAATGGAATAGCCATACGGCCGACTTCCATACCCAATGCATTGGAGGTTGTAACATAACCACCCATCCTGGTATTCAAGGAACCACCCGTCATATGGTTTATAACGTAACCACCTGTTAAAATGTCCAAGTACCAATATAAAATCATAAAACAGAAAACCAATATAAAGGAATGATAACATTTCCACATTTCAATCATAATATATCATAAATATATTGACATAATAGAATCCTTTATCAAAACCATTTTCAATACCAAAATACATAAAAGAGTATATGGTATTTATTTCATTTTAAAAACATAATGGCTTGTTGAGGAAGCCAAAGACGAAATAATACTCACGGCGGCGGAAAAGGTCGTTGTCACCGCGTACGTTAAAAAAAATTCCTTTTTGCCTTTTAGTAAAACGCTTCGTAGAAAAAGATTCCTTTTGTATAAAAGTAAAAGTAAAAGGAATTTATACACCGTATAAAAGAAAGTTGTGTATAAAACTAAATATGCCTCAATGAAAGGAGATTGAGACGAAGTCCCATACAGAGACGGTATCCTTGGTTTAAGGATAAATCAATTGCATAATTATGTGTGAAAAACGAATACACCAAATATAAGTGGATATTAAGTGTAAAACAATCAGGGGTTATTAACACATATTCATAGAACGACATATTCAAGGAGTACAAGTTTATCCCAAAGAATCAAATTTGGGCTTAGAAGTTCCCTTGCAAAAATTTGACAGCCTAACGGCGTCACTTCAAAAATTCAGAAAATGAGTTGATGAAAGATAAAAAGGGAATCTCATCACTTGGACATAAAATTTACATCAATCAGGATATAGAAGAACATATCCCAACATAATAGTATGTTAATTAAAGGACATAACAAACGAAGTCTTTTAAAAAGAGGAGGGTGAAAGGTTCCCTTACCAACTTGGGTAACTTTCGAAAAGTACACCCCATTGAAGAAGTGTCATACAATGAATATGTAAATACCCATAAATGGAATTATATTACAAAAGGAGTGTAATAGTGGGCAGTACATAAGCCACTCAAATGAAATTGTGGAAAATGTAGCATAAATCTCATGGGAATAAAAGTGAGATGAAAAATCTCTTACGAAAACTTGGCAGCCTAACAGCACCACTTAAAACTTCCAAAATTGATTGATGAGAGGAAATAAAGTCTCTCTTCACATAAACATAATGTTTACAGAAAGAGGAATATAAAAGAACATCCCCCAACATAACAAATAGGATCTTAAAAGAAGTGACATAAAGGAGAGTACTTTAAAAGAAAGAGAGAGGTTAGATCTCTTACGAAAATTCGGCAGCCTATCGGCGCCACTTAAAACATCCAAAATGGATTGATGAGAGAGAATAGGGTCTCTCATCACATGAACATAAAAATTACAGTAAATTTAATATAAAATATCATCCCAATAACAAGAAAGATGAGCTTTAAAAGGAATGACATAAAAGTGTGTACTTAAAAAGAAAGAGAGGAGTAGGATCCCTTACCTCGGCTCCGACTTGACTCGATCGTTCTTTAATCTCCTGAATAATAAACTTGAGTTAATTTATACTTGATTAAGAACATTTTTCAAGCTTATTATTCCTTTTTTATCACTTATTTACATGTTATAAACATTATGTAATCATTAAGTAAATAATGATTGTTTTGTCGATATTTAGTTCTTAAGTCGAAAGTGGACTTCTTACAATTACATGTTGTTCGTGTGGTCAAAGTTTCTTTATATCCAGAATAAAATTCCTGATTTGGATATCATATATATAATATATATCCAGAATATACATGTATTTATAATATTACATAATCATTTAGAGGTAAGAAATGAAATGCACCGTTCATGGAGACGGTAAGCCGTACCTACGCATGAACGCTACTTTCATTTCTTTGTCATATTAATGGAACTAAAACTAAATGATAGGTATGTATATTTTAATTACATAATTATATTCATCATTTAGATGTATCATTCATCATATATATCCATTATATACATGTACTTATAATAGTACATTACATTTGGGGATAAGAAATAAAATGCACCGTTCATGGAGACGGTAAGCCGTACGTACGCATGAACGCTACTTTCATTTCTATCTCATACTTTAATGGAAAGAAATAATAATGATATAGAGTTATATAATAATTACAGTATAACATAATATATAATAACATTAAATCCATCCTTTATACGTCCCACTTATGGCATTAACGAATCACATCACTTTGAGGGGGCGGTAGTCCGCACTTCCTAAAATGAAGATATCGCGTATACCCATAATGGAAGCCATAAAGGTAAGACACAAATGAAAAATACATAAGAATAAGTAAAACATAAACATATTATATATCATATATAAAAATAGTGACATCATAATGGCCACCTTTGAAGGTGTTAAATGAGTATTGAACAATCATCGTTTCGGGAGGCAGAATTTCGCCATCCACAGAAACCGTATGTTCTTTAACCATTTGATGTAGTTTTGTGAGAGTCTAGATCGAATAAATATTATAACAAAATCCTAGTATATTGAATATACTGGTGTTGTTACAAAATAAGTAAATAAAAAGAGTTTAGGGGGGTTGGAGAAGCAAAATAAAACAAATGAACATGAGAGAATGAATTACCTTTAAAAGTGTAACTCCTTTTGATTTGAGCCTAAAGGCTTAATTTTAAAGGATTATGCCCAAAGGGAATCATCTAGGATGAAGAGAGGTATGTTTAGAGAGTAAATAGGCAGGGTTTGTCCAATCTAAAGGCTTGAGTAGTGTGTGAAATGAGGTAGAGGTCGGGGCTTTTATAAGAGGAGAGGAGGGGCACTTTTGGAAAGTAAAAAATATTACTTTATTTGAAAATGTGTTTCGGTTTTAAAAGATCCCACATTTATATAATTCGTGTATAAGGTGATAAGGGATATAAAACCACCCATACAATAAGTTTTAGACATGTGTAGGTCATAGAGTTTACATTATCTTCTCATTTTATTTAAATCGTCAGATAATGATGTCATCGCTGCATCATTATGATGTCATAAATAATTTAATTTATTTAATGTCTAAAAATTATAAAAAAATTACTATGATGTAGGAAATCTTTTTAGATTTCCAATTACTATTTATAAAAAAACATCTGACTTGTATAACCCCACTTAAAAATTGTTTTAGTAAAACATATCATGTTTGTGTCATTTTTACTTTTACATTAAATAAAAAGTTATTTATGTCATTTCCCAACCAAAGTGGCTCCATGGGGTCCCCAAGTTGACCCATGACTTGTCTTGGTCGGCCATTACACATCCAATGAGGGTAGGACATGTGTCAAGTTCATTTAATCTTATTAAAACATTATTTTTACCTTAAACTACACTAATTACCTCTAATCGCGATTAAAAACTTAATAAGTTACTATTCACCAAAAAATTATTTTTATCCCATTGAACCACATTTTACTTCTTAATGAAAACCATGTATGTCAGATTTTTGAAATTCAAAACACAAAGATGGCTAAATTTCATTTAAATGGAAAAATCAGTTTTTATAAGTACCACTTAGTGGTTTCACTATTCATCAAAAACTGAAGTTTTTCAGAAAAATCCCAAAAATTCACCCTAAGCTATATTTGATATTCCGAATTCAATAATGAAGTCTATTTTACAAAATTCAAAACATATAATTCACATTAATTAATTTAATAATTAATTCCCGCTGCCAGAGCAAATAGCGTGTTTTTATGAAACAATAAGTATCAAAAGATTGACACTAGTTTAAGTCTGATTTCAAAGTGAAATTAATTCCAATGACCACTATTGGATTTAATGGTAAAAATATATTCTAATTTAACTTTAAAAAAAATTCAAAAGATAATCTAATCATATAAATAAATTAGATTAAAAAGAGGTTTTGAATTAAAATACAACATTTTACACTATTCATTAAAAAATGAACTTTATCAGAAAGATACCAAAAATTTACACAAAGTAAATTTTGATGTCCCTATTCTTAATAAGAGTTTTATTTGGTCCAAAAGAATGTTTAAGAGTGAACAAAACTGTATTTAATGATGGTTCAACATCAAAAGGTGATAAGTGAACCTTTAGTGAAAACTAGGGCATATACGCCTAAAATTGAATTCTTTCCGTATTTTAAGCCTCTATCCTTTATTGGATAAATGTAAAAACATTTAAAAACATATATAATCATATTTTAGTTATTTCTATCCATTCCCTCCATTACAACGGCTACATGTTAACTACCATTTAAAATAATATTATTTTATTATTAGAGTGCAACGTAAGATTCCCAAGAAACTCGTTGTTGTGTGTTGGGTACTCCATCGAGCATAGCGTCCCCTTTAAAGTCATATCAATATTTTATTCACAAATATGGATAAATAAGAAAATGTCATATTCTTTATTTACCTGGGGTGTTACAATTCTTCTTGGTTTTAGTCAATGGCTGGAACCCGAAGGAACCGTGTTAATGCGGTATACGACGGGCAATGCAATGATTGTCCCCCTGAGCAACCAAACGTTATGGGAGATGGAATGAAAAATCTTGTATCCATGCTCACACAACTTTCTAAAGCTATGAATCATGAAGGACTTCCAAATGAGCAAAGGAAGGAGCAACATTCTGTTGAATCCTTCATGAGACAGCGTCCACCTTCATTCAGCGGGTCTACTGATCCATTAGTTTCTGAACAATGGATCAATACTACTGAAAAGATATTTTCAGTTATTCAATGTTCTGAACATGATAAAGTCATCTTAGTAGTTTATCGTTTGGAAGGCGATGCTGATCAATGGTGGAATCTTATCAAGAATACGAGGCCAATAGATGAAATTGAGTCCATGGAATGGGACGAGTTCAAGAACTTATTTTTCAATAAGTACTTCCCTCATATTCTCCGAACAAAGATAGAGAAGGAGTTTCTTGAACTAAAGCAAAAGGATGATGAATCTGTTGGTACCTATGAAGCAAATTTTACAAGACTTGCAAGGTACACTTATGGTATTATTATCCAACCTGAGAGTAAGATCGATCGATTCTTTAGTGGCTTAAAAACAACTCTTCTAAGGGCGTTATCCATAAGAGACTTCAATAGCTATGAGGAAATCGTTCGATGTGATCTCAAAGTTGAGATGGATATTGGAGTAACCCATCAATAATATGGGTTTGATAAGAAGAGGAAAATGGAATTCAAAGGAAAATCTAAAGACCACACTAAAAAGAATATGAGTTTTCCCTTATGCTCAAAGTGTGGAAATAAACATGGAGGGAGTTTTCTTAAAGGTACAATTAAATGTTTCAAATGTGGAAAGGAAGGTCATCGGGCATTTGAATGCCGCAATGATGGGAAGAAGATGTCTAGTGATGCGAACAATGAAAAGGCTACATAGAGTGCACCTCCTACACTTCAATGTTACAAGTGAAAGGAGATGGGGCATTATGCCAATCAATTCCCTAATCCAAGGGTTTTTGATGATGATCGACGTCAAAAAAATCTTAAGTCTAAAGATAAAGGAAAGTCACATGCAATTTCTATCAGTGATGTGGAGTACGATAATGAAGTGGTGAAAGGTACACTTACCATCCACTCTAAAGTAGAAAATGTTTTATTTGATTCTGGATCCACCCACTCTTTTATTTTTGAAGAATTTTCTAAGGGTATCACCGTATTACCTCAACAATTAGATGTTGAGTTAGCTATGACAACCCCTAATGGAACAACAGTCGCATCAAAAGTTTATAATTCTTCTCCGATTGAAGTTTGTGGGAAAGTGCTTCCTACAAATCTTGTGATCCTCCCTATAGTAGAATTTTATGTGATTCATGGCATGTATTGGCTTTCTCTATATAGAGCTCATATCAATTGCCAAAGAAGGGAAGTCACATTTCATATTCCATATCAATCTTTGATCGTCTATCGATGCAAGGATGAACATAACCTTCCAATGGAAACTTCTCCCATCTTATGGGTCTTGATTCCACTAAATGAAGGTTATTTATCTCAAATGGTTGGTGAGGAACTCACGATTAAGAATATGCCCATTGTACGGGAGCTTGATGATGTCTTTTCGGAGGAATTGCCGAGTCTTCCACCAAAACGTGAAGTTGAGTTTTCAATAGAACTCATACCAGGTGCTTTACCTATTTCAAAGACACCTTATAGAATGGACCCAATTGAGTTGTAGGAATTGAAGAAGCAACTCCAAGAGAATCTTGGTAAGGGGTTCATATGCCCTAGTGCGTCACCTTGGGGAGCACCTGTTCTATTTGTTAAGAAGAAAGATGGATCAATGAGACTCTGCATTGATTATCGAGAACTTAACAAGATCACTATCAAGAAAAAATATCCTCTTCCGCACATTGATGACTTATTTGACCAACTACGCGGAGCTCAATAGTTTTCCAAGATTGATCTTCGTTCAGGGTATCATCAATTAAGGGTCAAAAGGGAGGATATACCAAAGACGACTTTCCGTACAAGGTATGGACACTATGAATTTATAGTGATGCCATTTGGTCTTACTAATGCCCCTGCTATATTCATGGATATGATGAATAGAGTCTTTAGAGATTATATTGATCAGTTTGTGGTAGTCTTTATAGACGATATTCTTGTGTATTCAAAGAGCAATGAAGAAGATGAAGATCACTTGAGAATTATATTGAAGACCCTGATAAAGGAGAAGCTTTATGCCAAATTTACCAAGTGTAAATTTTGGCTTCAAAAAGTTTCATTTTTGGGTCACATAATCTCAAAAGAGGGGATATCTGTGGATCCAGTAAAAACAGAGGTTATCAAAAGATGGTTGAGACCAACAACAGTAACTGAGATCCGAAGTTTTCTTGGTTTGGCTGGATATTATCGACATTTTGTGAAAGATTTTTCATGATTATCTAATCCACTCACCAGGTTGACTCGGAAAGGAGTTAAGTTTGTTTGGACGGAGGGATGTGAAGAGAATTTCAAGGAGTTGAAAAGAAGGTTATCCAGTGCACCTGTGCTCACATTGCCTTGTAGTGGAGAAAGGTTTGTGATCTACAGTGATGCATCCAAGAAGGGATTGGGTTGTGTTCTTATGCAAAATGATATGGTGATAGCTTATGCCTCACGATAGTTGAAAATCCATGAGCAAAATTACCCAAATCATGATTTGGAGTTATCTGCAGTAATCTTTGCATTAAAGATTTGGAGGCATTATCTTTATGGAGAAAGGTGTGACATTTATACTGATCATAAAAGTTTAAAGTATATTTTCACCCAAAAGGAGCTGAATATGTGACAAAGAAGATGGTTGGAGCTGATTAAGGATTATGACTGCTCAATTCATTACCACCCTAGGAAAGAAAACAAGGTGGCAGATGCATTAAGTCGACATGTCCATGCAGGTTTATCCCTGAAGAGGATCACAAAAGATCCAATATTTATGGATTTACAAAGGATGGATCTTGGAATTATAATGAAAGAGAAAAAATCGTATCTTTATCAAATGAATGTTCAACAATATATACATGTTAAGATTAAAGAGGCACATAAAGAAGATGTAGAGTTACAAAAGAAGGTGAGAAATTTTCCTAAATTCAACCTTGATTGTGATGGGATAATAAAGTTTAGGAATTGGTTTTGTATTCCTCCCATCCCAGAATTAAAGAAGGATCTGCTGGATGAGGCTCATAGTTCTTCATTCTCTATTCATCCTGGAAGCAAGAAGATGTATTGGGACCTGAAAGAGTACTTCTGGTGGGATGGCATGAAAAGAGATGTTGCTGAATATGTCTCTCGATTCTTGGTTTGCCAGAAAGTTAAAGCTGAGAGACAGAAGTCTAAGGGGATGTTAAAACCATTACCCATACCCGAATGGAAATGGGAAAACATCACTCTAGACTTTTTCACAGGACTTCCTAAAATATCCAAAGGCAATAATGCTATCTGGGTCATAGTTGATCATCTTACAAAGTGGGCACACTTCATCGTTATTAGAGAGGATTTCTCTCTGGATGAGATTGCCAGGATATATGTAAAGGAAGTGGTAAGATTTCATGGAGTACCACTTTCCATTATATCTGATCGGGATCCGAGGTTTACCTTGAAATTCTGGCGAAGTCTTTAGCATACTCTAGATACAGAGTTGAGTTTCAGCACTGCTTATCATCCTCAGACAGATGGTCAGTCTGAGAGGACAATTAAAATTCTAGAAGATATATTGAGAGCTTTCTCTATGGATTTCAAAGGTGGTTGGGATCAACACCTACCTTTGGTGGAATTTTTTTATAATAATAGCTCTCACTCCAGTATTCAGATGGCTCCTTATGAAGCTCTCTATGGAAAGAAATGCAGGACTCCAACTTACTGGGATGAAGTTGGGGAAAGAAAGCTATCAGGACCTGATCTTGTTGATGAGATGGCAGAAAAGGTCAGATCTATTCAAGAACACATAAGAGCTCCTCAGAGTCGACAAAAAAGTTATGCTGAAAACCGAAGAAAAGACCTAGAGTTTGAAGTGGGTGATAAAGTGTTCTTACGAATATCTACTTGGAAGAGAGTAATGATATTTGGAAAGAAGGGAAAGTTAAGCCCTAGATATATCGGTCCTTTTGAAATACTGGATCGTGTTGGGAAGGTAGCTTACTGATTGGCGCTTCCACCGAATCTCTCCCAAGTTCACTATGTATTCCATGTATCTCTCCTGAGGAAGTACATACCTGATCCTTCACATGTACTCAACTCAGAAGTTGTACCACTGGAGCAAGATCTTTCTTATGAAGAACAGCCGATAGAGATTCTGGATCGTAGCGAAAAATTCCTACGGAACAAGAACACTCGCTTGGTGAAAGTTTTATGGAGGAACCACCAATTATAAGAAGATACATGGGAGCTTGTGGATATGATGAGGGAGAGGTATCCTCATCTGTTTGTTATAAGTGACGAATTTCGAGGGAGAAATTCATTTTAAGGGGGGTAGAATGTAACACCCGAGACTTTTATAAGAAATATTTTGTTTTTATTTTATATAAATCATCAAAGGAATCTTTCACTACACACAACACTAGCTTGTCTTTCTTTACACGCAATCGCGCCCTTCCTTGATAGCTTGCATCGTACACAATACCGAGTTTCACTAAAAAACTATATGCTATTAAAATATTATTAAAACTAGCTGTTATGAATAGTGATAACCACCTTTTGAAATTTTTTAAATTTTATTTTTCAAAATGGACTTCATTTTTGGATTCAGAATATCGAAATTATCCTAGGGTGAAATTTTGGTATTTTTCTAGAAACTTTAAATTTTTGATGAATAGTGAAAACACTGGGTTACTATTTAAAAATCGACTTTTTATTTAAATAATTATTTATTTTATTTAAATTTATTTTAGGTTAAAATTGATACATAATACCTATATAAGTTCAATTCAATTCATTGAATCCATTTTATAATAATTTTAGAAATACAAAAAGTTTATTGAACTTTTCACCATTTTTTACCCACCTCCTAGGAGAATTTCCAAATTCACATAAAACTTAATTTTACCACTTCTGTGAGTGGAATTTTGAAAATCCGAGAGACACGGTTAATATCAAGGACTAAAATGTGGTTCAATAGGATGAAAATAATTTTTGGTGAATAGTAATTTTTTACTTTTTTTTACCACGGTTAAAAGTAAATAGGGTAATTAAGGGTAAAAATGTTATTATTATTACCCTAACACATGTACTAATTCTATTTTATAAGTGTAATTCTACCAAAAACAACCTTAGGAATAAAATATGACCATTTAGGCCCACTTGGATTAGATTAGGACATTTATTATTAATTTATTTAAAGAAGGGTTAAAATAGTTAAAATCAAAGTTTAATAAGTAAATAATTTTTAATATAGGGTTATACATAAGATAAATTCGACTATAAATATTAATTAGAAAGCTAAAAATATTTCCTAAATAATGGTATTTTATCTATAATTTTTAGACATTAAATAATTTAATTTATTTATGACACAAATATGATACAGTAATTATCTTATTAATGAAATATTGACATAATTGATCTTATAAATACCCAAAAAAATGTAATTTGAGACTTTTTATGAATTAAACTAATTTTATAGGTTAATATTACATTTTCTTATTGATTTAAGTAACTTTTTTCTAACTAATATCTCTGTTATGAGTTTCACAAAAATCAATTACTAAATAGTGTCTAAATCGACATAAAATAGTTTTTAAAACAAATATTATGTTATTAATTGTTATTTTATTCCTAAAAATCTAAGGTTTGGCCAAATGACTTATATAATGTTATATATATTAATAATAAACAACCTGGGGTTCTTTTGTCTTGTTATAGTAAGTTTATTAACCTTATATTGTAAGAACACAAAAAGACACGGTAAAAGTAAAATTATTTAACTTAAAGTTAAATCGAAATGATAAGGTTAAAATAGTAAACTAAAATTGTCCAAATTCTATTGTATGAGAGGATTCCTAACCATACCCACCTTAGATTTGAAATAAATCAATTTTGAGCTATTTAAAACCAAATATGGCTTTATAATAAAATAATATTTTTAGTTTTTTCAAAGGTGCCCCTCTCCTCCCTTATAAAAGGGAACCTCCTCCCTCTATTACTCACACCACTTTGAGCCTTCAAGCTCAGCAAAAACCTGCCAATTTCTCATCTCCACTTTTCTAGAAACATCCTAGAGGTCCTGGTCTTCTTCAAAGACCAATTTTAGTGCCCTAAAATGAGGTCTCAAAGAAGCGCTTCAAAGAAGAGGTAATGTCCGTTACCGATTCTTTCAACTTTATTTCTTCTTCCACTTCTTCTTCTTTAGTTGTTTAATTATGAATTAATAACATCAGTATCACTCATATACTGATATGTTATTATAAGTAATAAACAACCCTATTTCACCATCTATCCATCCTACGAAAAATGAAATCACCACGCATGCGTATGTACGGAATACCATCTCCACGCCGTGGCGTAATCTATTTTCCACCACCACCTTACTTGGATGGGTATAATGGTGTAAATAATGAATATATATGATTATTGTAAAGTGATATTGATTCTGAAATAGTACAATTCTATGATCATGGGAACGATATCATTTCTCGTGCGTACGTACGGAATACCGTCTCCACGATGTGATGCAACTCGTTCTACATGATTTTCATTGCATAATGACTACATAAATGATTTGAGTGAATAAATATGATATATATTACACTAATACCATTCCGGAAATGAGGTATCTATAACCTAGAAATAAGAATAAGAATTTATTCGACAAAACACACATAAGAACAAAAAGTAATAAACACCCGAATAACAAGTAGCAATGAAATATTAATAATAATAAGATAAGAATATGACCATATATGATATCATAACAATGAGTATTATTCTGTAATAATCCAATGAAATTATTTGAATCATTATACAGGAGGTTCAGACACTTACAAATCAAATCGGACCTAAGGTAAGGGAAATATCACAATCTCATTTTTATCCAAGATTGTTTATACTTTGGAATTTACTAGGGTGTATTTTATCATCCAAATCCTTGTTTCCTAAATATGTAATATTATTTCCATCCAACTAAAATTGTTTAAATCTAATTTTACCCTTTGGTGAGTTTTAGTAAAAGATATGAAAGGAATCTTTTGTCGTTTTTCATACGAGGTATTTTTTGACTTTCTCGACAAAAGTATGAGAAGAATTTTTTTTTTAACTTATACGACATGAATGGATTTTTAAAACATTATTTCAAAGAATCTTCCTTTACAAGTTTTCAAGTTTATTTTTAATCAACTTCTTTTAGTTTATAATTGTATGACATGTTAAGAAAGGAAAATTGTTTTTGAAGTAGAAATGATAATTTCCTCAAGAATGGAGTTCAAGTGTTTAATCAAAATTACTTTCCATATAAGATAATAAAGGGTTCTGTTTCTATCCCTATTATTACATTGATTTGATTATGTTGTGATGGAATTATTTTTATGAATTCATTTATCTTATATGAATTGTTTTATGATGTCATGATGTTTAAGAATCCCATTTTTATTACATGGGTTATGCTATGATGTATGGTTTATGATTTTGTGGCACACATAAGAATGGTATAATTATGAGATGGGTGGGACCTATATATCCCCCCAATTAATTGGGTAAAGATTTTATATGTCATGAGATAGACATGTCTGGAACGGCAGGTTAAACCGGTTCAGTGAAACAGGACTGAAACGAGGAATGAACTCGGTTCAGAAATGGACTTTTTCCACTAAGATAGTCTTGGTAATGAGTCTTGACTAATAAGAAATTATTCTCTATGATTATGTGTGTATGCCACAAAGATTCATGTTTTAAGTTATGATTATTGTGATTACATTTTACTACCATGATTTATCCCATGATATGAAATTTTGATCTCTTTTGCAGGGTAAGATTTCCAAAATGTTATGTTCTTATGAATATGATGTGATTGATATTTCTTTTGTTTACCCTTACTGAGCATTTGAGCTCACCCCTTTGTATGTTTTCTTTCCCCAGGTCGGGAAGAAGGTTATTAAGTAGGATATTCCAAAAGGGACTCTAGATATGATGAAATAAATGGGAGATAGTGTAGATTCTTTAAGAGCCAGTTGTTTATGTTTCCCAGTTTCCAAAGACACTATACCTATACGATTCTTTCATGATTTTGTTATATGTTGTAATAAGTATGCTTCAATTTTGAAGTATTAAGAATGTATGTAAAGTATGAGTCTTTATAAGTAAACTAACTCTAATGAGTGATATCAATTCATTGACCATGCCATAAATAGACCCGATTAATTTCACAATAGAACACTAAAATTTTTCATCAATAGAGATCTTAGGAACTTCCTTGCACAACGGAAAAACATAAAAAACATATACACGTCTGTGAAAAAGAAAATATCAAACATGTAACTCAAAAGGAAAACCTCATACCATAAATTTTGAATATTTGGGGGCATATAAGGGCACTAAATAGCCTTAGAAGCCTCATATGAAGTCTACCGTAGTCTATTAATCACAATCAAATATCCTATTTTAATAGTGTAATTTCTATAAATTGCAGGATTCCAAAATAGCATAGCACTAAATCCTCACAAATAGATAGAAATACCCAGAATATATTTCTTATCCCTATCATTAAATAATATGAAAAAATTATCCAAATTACAACCCATGAAATCATCTTTTATAATATCATGGACCATACAATCTGTTTATCCATGTGGAAATTCCAATTTCATAAAATTTCTATTGGAAATTCTCAACCATGAATCACCCCAAATATTAACCAAACAACCATACAAAACACACCAACAAATACCATCCATAATAAGGCTATCAGACATGCAAATACATATCCACAAGTAACATGGTCTTGGGATAAATTTGGAATGAAGTATATTTGAATTCAGATAGTATTTACCTTGTAAGACCCGTGTAGAAAAAGAACTGGGAGAGGAAAACAATATCCAATATTTTTTAGCTAGAAGATCCACATTGAACTTTTCCATATACTGAATACCCAATACTCTAGAAAACTTTGGATAATAGAGTCTAATTCATGAAAGTTAGTGCCTTTTATCCTTATAATTAGACCCCCACAAAAAAATAGAGAAATCGAGTAGAGTTTATCAATAAGGAAATGAATAATTTTGAATAAAAATATAAAATAAGATTAAATTTCTAGAGCAACTGAATTTAAAAAAACCTCCTTTCCAGATTTTGAAAGAAATTTCCCCCTCCACCTATTGATCCACCCCCACACCCAATCAATAATTGTTTTGAACACCTCCTTATTGGATATACCGATGACTATCTACAATCCAAGATATTAAAGGATTTACGGTGTGGCGAAAACATTCATACCAGTGACCAACAATGTTTTTCATCAGTTTCAAAACATAAAATATGAAGAACTTGAAAAATAAACCCAATATTATTTAGAGAGATGATCTTTTCACATATAATATATAATTAATGTAAAATAATAATTGCCTCAACTTGATAATTCTTATACTTTTTTGATTAATCCAGTAGCTGCTCCTGTAGTCTCATAATTAAATTGGAGAATCAAAACTAGCATCCTTCTATTTGTAGCCACAAATGATTCATGGATCTTAGAACTTCATCATTATTATTCTTAGTGCTAGTATGGAGGAACCAATCTTATTACATTTTTAATCGTCAATCACAATAAGATATCTCTCAGTATTGAGAGAAATTTTCTCATATTATCTTAGAGTTAAGAGGGAGTAGGAGGATTATCCCCCATTATTGGGAGAGTTATTAGGAGAGTTCTCTCTAGGGTTTTGAAATAATTCTCTTCAGAGAATATATTTTACACCACCTTTTCATTATCTAAAATGATATAAATAAAACTTATAATAGGAATTGGCTAATAGTTTGAATACCTCCAGACCCTAATCCTAGATGGGGAACATGAATTTTCTTGGAATGGTGATCCCACCATCAGGTAAAAGAGAATATTTAAAAAAATATTTTTCCCTAGGGAAAACATGAGAGTGGAAGTAATGAGAAGCTCATTGACTGGGGTTTTGAGTTCGAGTTATCTTATCATCATGATCGGGATTTAATTAGAATCCATTCCATTCGCTTAACACATATAATAGGAACTAATCAATGGTTTGAGTACCACCAGACTGAGATCCTAGCTTTGGAATGTGTATTCTCCTAGGATAGTAGGCCCAACTTCGAGTATTATGGAATATTTATAAACATGTTTCCCCCAGGGGTGTAGCCTAATGATTATGTTGTTGGTGGGTGGTGGTGAGGTCTCATGTTTGAGTCTCACCGGAAAATCCATCACTAAGATGCCCTAGAGGCAATCGTATGTGGCACATGAAAGTTGAACAGAGTTTTTATAATGATTCCCATTAAATATTTAACCCATTGTTCATTGAGGGGCTAGTGATCGAGAATAGTTTTACATAGTTTTTCATGGATCACATTTGAGACCCATGTTCTAAGTACCCACTACGGTGGGTTGGAGGGCTACTCCAAGAAGGGTATGGCTTGTATGAGGGGCTTATATTTTGGTACAACAACAACAACAAAAACAATAACAAATAATAGTATTATTATGATATTCTTTTGACTTATGCTAAACTTGTTGATTAATATATCAATTTTCATTCGGCCCTTTTAACTCAGCCCAACAACACTCCTTAATATTTATCAAACCTTGAATAATAAATATATAAGTGAATAAATAAATATAATTATATTATTCATTCATTCAATAAATAAATGTTTTATTCAATAAATTTATAAATAAATATTTTTTATTAAAATTTGTGAAACTAAAAAATATTTATTTAATAATTAAATAATAATTTATTACTTTATTAATAATAAAAACGTGATAAATAAATATTATATTTTATATAGATTGAAAATAATATTTATTTAATATTCAAATCAAATGTATTATAATCTCAAATAACAGGTGACTAAATTTATGAAATTAACTTAACTTGAATAATTATTATACCATAAGTTGAGAATAATATTTATGATTAATATTATATTCAAATAGAATTTAATTGAGATTCAAAATACACCTTTTGTGTGACCCTTTAGGCCTTTTCTCAATTGAATTAGGTAATATTACTTAATGTTAAAGATAAGTAACTAGAGACACATCAAGGGGACCATAGAGAAAGAATTTAATGTTACAATAAAAACAACCACATATAAACACTTACTGTAAAATATAATTCCTTTTTCTCGATATCTCATCGATCAAGTTTCATACTTTTTGTCATCAACCAATATGTTTGATTTATATTTCTTTAACTCAATGAAAGGAACTCATAAATGAAACACCATGACCTTGTATTTAATTATAAATTTCCATTTCAATCAAAGTATATAAATCTTATCTTCTATTAACTAGAAAGGGATAAATAATTTCTTGACTTATTCAATTTATATCATATCACAAATGAAGAACCTAATGTTTCCTACCTCACTAAGAGCATATGTTTCATGATTTTTATCAATAAATCAAAGTACATGATTCATGATATACATTAATAATAATATCAAGTCAAAGGACCAATACACACACCCATAGATATGAATATCTAATGACATATATAACATGTGGAATTCCTATTGGCCGATCTATCCTCATATCCTCCCTTATTGGTGATTACTAAGTATAAAATTTATGAGAGGAAGTTTCAACCACTTTTTAATCACAATCACTTGATAGTAAAACATCATCAATGTACCATCATTTAGATGTTATATTGACCATAGGAAATATGTTTAAGAATATTTTCATAACACTTAATGGTTCTCATTATAGTTGGGAACTACTATAAACTTTTGATGTAACAAAAACTCTAAGTATATTATCACATTAATGTTATGTAGAAGATAACTCATCATGGGATAAGATATTAATTAATTATAATATTTTGATAATCAAAAATACAAATTTAGTTGGTTCTAGGGCACCAACTCCAATATAATCACTTGAACTAGACCTAAATACTAACAAATTTTAGTCTTCTAAGTCTCAATGATATTTATTATTCTATTAATATAAGACTTTAATTGACGGGTCCTCCATGTTTTATTCTGTAGAAACCCTACTTACTGCAACCTCAAACCTCTAAGAAAAATACCTCAAGTGGTGATACTTATAAATTATATTATTCATTATTCTATGTGACTTTGGCTCCTTATCTTGAACCACTGTTGTAGTATTATCACAATATAATGTGATAAAATGTTTTCTACTAGGTACCGCATCAAGATCCTAGAAAAATCTATTTATCCAAAGTACTTATTTAGCTATATCAAATTTTGTTATATACTTATACTCTATTATAAAATCGGTGAATACTAGCTTCTTATAACTCTTCCAGATCATATCCTCTATTATGGTAGAACACATATCCCAACATTGATTTTAAATCAGTATGATCTTTCTATAAACTAGAATATGTGTATCCCCTGGTAACTAGTTCCTCACCCATCTATAATCTCAGAACACATCTATTGTAAACCTTAGGTACTTCTAGATGTTCTTTATAGCTATCAAATATAGGCCACCTAGGTTTACATGATATCTACAAACCATGATTAAGTTATAGGAAACTTTAAGCCTGGTACATATAATGGAATAAATTATATAACCTATCACATAAATGCAATAGATTCTAATTATTCTCTCTCTATCTCCCACCTATAGTATATAAGGGGATATTTTCTTGGAGAGATTTATACCATGTTTCATTGACAATAATATCTTATTTGATTAATCCATATTGAATATCTTCAATACCTTTTCAATGTATTTACTTTGACTAAGTACAATCATCTTCTTAGGTCTATCATGATGATTTTTGATCCCTATAATATAGGATACTTCACCTAAGTGTTTCATGGAGATTTTTTAACCAAATATTCACTGAATGTGAGGCTACTATCTTGTTTTCCATTAGCAATATATCATCAATATATATTACCAGGAATATAAATACACTCCCACTAAACCTCATTTAGACCTAAACCAATATTTATGAAAAAAAATTCTATTATGGATTCATCAAAATCAATATTAAATGATCTTGATGCTTTATTCAATAAATAAATAGATTCTTGTAACTTGTATACATTATTATCATCCTTTATAATCACAAAACATTATGGTTGTGACAAATAGACATCTTCCACAAGGTTTCCATTAAGTAATACTATTTTAACATCCATTTTACAAATCTCATAATTATTTTAATCTGCTATGGAAAATAAAATTATGATGGATTTTAACATAGATATATTTGAAAAAGTTTCATAGTAGTATATCCCTTGAAAAATTTTAAACCCTTTATCAAACATTCATTCCTTATATGCAATAAAATTACCATCCATGTTCATATTCTTATGGAATACCCATTTTTATCCAATATAATTTACATTAACTAGAGAATCTACTAAAATATACTATTTATTTTTTATGTGGAATATATTTTAGAATTCACAGCTTCTTTAAAATTTATAAATTTTGAGTTTCTTAATTCTTCCTTATAAGATATACGTTCATTATCTTTAACTAATAATGTTTTATCTTACTCGACAACTAAAAAAATATATATCATTTGTTATATAACCTATTTTTAGTTTCTAAATAGTATATATGTATCTATAACAACTTCTTCCACAAAAATTTATAAATCTTGTTCCTATTACAACTCTTGTGTATCCCAAGCTTAAATATCACCAAATTTTACCTTACTCCCACTATATATTTTAGGGATGTGTTCCATTTCAAGAATAGAGGGACACCTATTGACTAAAACCTTTTTACATGAGTTATTATATAAATAATATCCATTAGTTTCTATAGAATATCCTATAAAGATTCACTTTGTTCCTTGTGGTGATAGTTTTTTATAGGGATTTCGATAACAAACGTATTTATCCCCATATGTGAATATGGGACACGATAGATTTATTCTCATACCATATCCTGTATGGAATTATATTTTCAACTTTATTTAGCACTTATTTTTGTGTGTATGCTATATTTTGTAATACATATCACCAAAAAGATAATGAAAGACTTATATAACTCATCATTTATCTGACCATTTCCTAAAAGGTACAATTCCTCCTTTCATCGACACTATTTTATCTTAGTGTATAAGGAGGAGTGCGTAGAGATAATATCACAAAATTCCTTAGATAATCGATGAAATATTGCTTAAGATAACCCCTCCATGGCATGGTTAGAGTTTATTTATATTCTTACCAAGATAATTCTACACTTCATTATTGTATTCTATAAATTTCTCAAAATAATCAGACTTACACCTCATTAAGTAAACATATCCATATCTACTAAAGTAATCAGTAATGTTTTTGAAGTAAAAGTATATACCTCTAGATTTTACTAGAAAAGGTCCACACATGCCTATAAAAACCAATTATATAAGATTAACAGCTCTTTCACCCTTTCCCATGAATGGAGATTTGGTCATTTTACCTTGAAAACAAACATAAAATATATCTGGGGGGTTTTAGTTAAAAATAATCAAAATAACCATCTTGTTATAATTTTTTAAAATGCTTCACTTACATAACCAATCAAATGATGCCATAACTGGGTGTGATATAATTTATGTGAACTTGAATCATTATTTATCACCAAAAAATGACTTTCATATTCTAATATGTAAAGATCGTTATTCCAATGTGTCATTCCATAACATATGATATCTTTATAAAGCATAATCACTTATTTAAAAACATAAAAACAAATATAGTCATATCTAACTTGGACATGGATATTATGTTCTTGGTTGAAATAGGCACATAATAATAATTCATTAAAACTAGAACCAATCCTATTATCAATGTGAGATTGTAGTATCCAATAGCCGGTGTAACTAGTAACACTCTATTGGTAGATCAAATATCCACATCACCCTTGGTAATTTTATAGAATATACTTTGTTACTACATTTGGATAAAAATGTGAGTGCCATATGATGTATTTAATACCCAATTTAAACAAATATATATATTAAACATAATAATCAGTGAACCTTAAGTTTAACCTTTTTTCTTCACTTAGATGTAGTTCTTCTTCTATTGGACCTTTTTACTATAAGAAAAAACACATTTTATTCTACTCCTTAGTCTACCCCTTAATCTTTATTTTCTTTAAGTGGTGGTGAAAAGATATCTTAGACTTGGTGTTAGTCTTATAGTTTCTCATATTTAATTTTAACTTATTCACTATAAATAAGAAATGTTTTTTCATGACTTATATATTTATTTTCTTAGTGAATCAGAGTTAAGAGATCTGGGAGAATCTTCTCTATATTTTTCTTTTTAAAATTTACTATAAAACTTGATAAGGTACGAGGAAGTGAGGAAATCACAAGGTATATGCACATTTACTTGGGTAACTTGAAACCTAAAATTTCAAAATGATCAATTTATCCAATCATACTACATGAAGTGAAACTGGTGAACCTTCTCCAATATTTCAAATAAAGAGTTCCTTGAAGACCTTATGCCTCTATTTTCTTGATTTCTCCTAATAGATATCACAGAGATGAGACAATATAGCATATGGATCCATGTTTTTGTAAATATTCTGAAACTCACTAATCATGGATGATAACATGAGGCATTGGATATCCAATTCATTATCTATATGTTTTTAGAAGACATTCTTCCCCTCACATTCCTCCTTAGAGGGATTAGTAGGATCTAAGGACTCTAGTATGTATAACTAATACTATTAGCATAGTGTGATGCACAAGTGCCTCTACCACTCCTAGAATTCAGAGTTGGTTAGAATATTTTATTTCTAAAAGATAGATCATAGGGATATTGTCATGGTCTAATGAGTTTAAATTTTATACAAAAAATAAAAGAATATTTTAGTACTTTATATTTGGATTAACAAGTGTAAAATAATAAATTAATTTCATTAGTCTCCCACTATTTTAACAAGTAAAATTTTCCACATTATTTGATTCAGAATGTCACATTTCATATATATTCTAGTGGAAAGTATCCATATCCCACTTCTCATTACCCATACCTTTTCCATGAAAATTACTCGAAGGTATTTTGGCAGGTAGTCTTACCAACTACATTAACTCATAATTCCTTGATCCACTGAGTGGATTACCCAATCCTAAAATCCTAAGCATGGATTTACAAAAAAATGACCTCTAAATTATATTATATAGGCTTTATTCCTTATCCATACTACTAATTTGTCCATGTAAACTAATTATATTTGTTAATACTCCTTGATAATTGAAAAGTGTCCCAAAATTTGTCCTGAACAACACTTTAACTATGATTTGATATTAACACAGAAGATGGAAAGAGAAATATGAATTATTATTTCTTTGACAGATATTATTTATCATATATGTAAATATTCTTTATTTTATCATTTACATTCTTGTTAATATTAGGTGGATTTTATATAATTAATTAACAACGCATAGTAAAATAATTTACAAATAATAACTTCATTTTATTTTATCTCGAATCCCTATTATTTATTTACTTTATATGATCATATTTAATCATTTAATAAACATTTATAATATAAATATATACACATTCACTTATCAAATAAAATAAATATGTGATATGATCATGATCTTCAAACTATTGACTGGTTTATCAAGTATAAGATAAACCAACCCTAACCTTAAAGGTAAAAAATCCTAGCTGAAACATGGATTAAGTTACAAAATTTATAAAAAAACCTATATATCTCATGGATTGGATTCACCTTAGTTTGTGTCCTGAACCATCTTCAGATACTGGGATCTTCTTCCTTTATAGTCACTTACTCACTCACAAGTAGGCAGAACTATGGATTAAGTGTTAAATAAAATAATCCTTGCACACATATGACCATATATAATAATGGAGGAATGGATGATACACTGATCATCATATTTAATGCAATAATAAATTTACTATGAAAACCTATGTAATAAATAATTATATTAAATAGAAACCCAACACATATGCTGGTTGGTCAAGGTGATGATCATTCAAAACATGCAATGACTATGCATTAAACTTGTTATCATTCATTTCAATTTGTTCTTTTTTTAAGATAAAATTTTCAAACTATTAAATTAGTCATCCTATTAAATAATTATTTCTTTATCTTAATCATATTTTCAAACATTACTTAAAATTACCATCATTTTTAATTTTTAATAAATAAAATAAAATAAAATAAATTAAAATTATTAAGTATACGATGTATACTAGTGGCGGCATAAAATGTCCCATTAGATGTCTGATTAACCCCATTTATGTAGTTTAATGCTTACATGGCATGTACTGTCACTTGAATTGGTATGTGACTTATTCATTTTACAGTCCTTATCATGTACTGCATACTTATAAAATATGTATGACCACATGATGTGTCATAATATTACATGGTGTGTTGTTCTATGGGTCAATATTTATAGTCCGCACAACATGTATGAGCACATGGCATTCCATGAATATGCATGATGTGCACTGATAGTGATACCCATGAAGTAAATGGACTGTATGATGACCATAAAAATAATTTATTTATAGAATACCATTAATACTAATCAAAATAATTCATTTCCACATGACCTACCAAAAAATCACTAAGCATGCACTCTAATGTCAAATTACTTATTAGATGACATGTATAGCCAGATACACATCATGTACTTTGATATCATATTTAATTATATAAGTTTTTGAATCACATGTAACGAATGTCTCTACATGTAACTTTCATGAGTTAACCCAAGTTACATGGTGTGTATAGAAAGCTACACACCGTATAAATAATTTATGGCAATGCACGCTACACACTAAGTGACTCCTTGATGTGGCTTATTTTGAATACACTTTTCCACATCCCTCTTGAGAAATAAAAGTGTTTTTAATGAGAAATATATATTTAAAATAAAATTATGGATTACTAGAAAATTTTAATAGAAATATAAATTATTTAATTTTTTTGCAGAAAAATGAAGATTTTTGTGCTAAATTGATTAAAGGCTCTATGCTTTACTTGTTTTTTTCATATTTTTAGGAACTAATAATTTTGTGAAACTTTTATTGAAATATCATTTTAAAATTGTTTTTGTTAATTTTGGGTTTATTTAATTATATTTTAAAATTTCCCCATTTTTATTTTGAACATAATTTTTGGGAAATTCATTTTTCCTTAATTTTTGAATTAAGAAAGGGGTGGCTAGAGACCTTCTAGAGAAAGAGCTTGGAGGAAGAACACCAAATATTTCCAAGGAAGATTGAAGTTGATTCATATGGGGATATCAAGACCAGTTTGAGAGCTTAACTTGAGTCACCTAAGGTTGAAGAAAATTCATAGTGACCTAAGATACATGGAGACTCTGGAGAAAAGCATCAAGCTACATGCCGTGATTCATGAAAACAAATTCAGTATGTGAATTCATTAAAAATAGAAATAATCATAAATTCAATGGCAGGATTTTTACTCATTCAACTGATAAATTTTTAAGAGTGAACAAACTTTTGGGAAAACTTTTAAATAAAATGGAATAGATGATAACTAGGTGAATTAAGTGATAGATGGAGTAGAAACTAGAGCTTCTCAATAGAGAAGACTCCTTGTCTTTTATTCTTTGATAGTGTGTTCTTATTAGGAATTAAATATTTTATTTTGATAATTCAAAGATTATTTTTTCTAAAATTTATTAGGGAAAATAAAAAATATTCTGTCATGATTCTTCTTTTACTTCACTCTTTCACTTTCTATTAGGTTAGTATTTTTTTCCTTTCCCCTTACATTCAATTGTTTCCAAACCTTTAATAATTATTACGAATTGATCTTGATTTACCTTTCTTTTATTGTTTGGAAATTATTTCTCAAATCTTTTGACAATATGTTTTTGAATCAATGAATAACACTCCAATATCTATGGAAATTTGATATTCATGGGACCAATATCACCATATTCCTCTCTATTTATTATTAGTTACAAACAAGCTTCTGAACATACCAGTTGAGTTCTAAATCTCTTGATAGTAGGATTTTAATTTATCTTTGAACTATTTATCAATATCATTATTTAATTTAGAACAAAAGGATTATATTTTTCAAATATATACAATTGGAATTTCCCCTAACTCACTCATTTATGGATACTACTATTAGTTTTTTCTTATATTATCATTCTCAATTTCCCTATTTCATCACTTAATTACACCATCATCACATTCTACACATCACCAATCATCATTTCATATATTTCATACTACTTGTTTCATTCTTTTCTTAATATTTGGACTATTTTCTTGGATTTCTCACAACCTTCCTTGTGGGTTGACCCATTCTTATTGTTTAACTATTGTTTAGTGGTGAAAAATAAATAAACAATATGACTTTTCTAATGATATTTGACAAAAGTTTTGTGCTGTTTCTAGGGAAGGAATGTGTGATTAATAAAATTTCAAAAATTAAAAAAAACACACAAATCTATTTTCATAGGATTAAAAAAAACTAAAGTATATTAAATGAACACTAGGTCTAGGTCTAAAAACATAGAGATCATAATTCTTAAAATTACTAGACACCATAGATATTTAAGGAAAAATAAACTAGAAATGGAAGGGGTGTGTGAGAGAGAGTTCCCATATGGAATGAATAAAATTTCCAACCTAAACTTATTGAATAACATTTAGAAAGACCTTGAATGAGGGATTTTCAGCTCTCTCTATTTTCATGAAACCCATCTTGCATTAGGATGACCCCTAAAGATAAGAAACATAAATTAAAACACTCACACTTATCATTGCTGCTTTCATTCAATGAAATGTCTAATGAGGATTATCTTACATTTATTAGGTATTTTTATAACAAAGTGTAAAAAATTCCACTTCAGGGGTTTAGTGAGAAAAAAAATTAAAATTAGAGTCTTCCCTTTTTTTAAATAGAAATTATATGAATTGGTTTATTGAATTAGATGAAAATATATTTAAAACTTCAGAACAAGTCTACGAATCCTTTATCATGAAATTATTACATATAAGACTTGAATGAGAGTTTAGAAATATAATCACTAGATTTTATAGAGAGTATGGAGAGACCTTCCATGAAGTCTGGGATAAAATTAGGGACATGATTAAGTAATGTACACAACACCAGCTTCCTTCCCATATTCATATAGATGCATTTTACTAACTATTTTCAACATTAAGTTATAAATAATTGGACTAGCCTGTTAGATGTAATTACATAGATAAAACTTATAAAAAACTTAGAGAAATTTATAACAATCTTTCTGTTAATTCACAATATAAATATTCTAAGATAATATGAGTGAATAAGGGAGAGTTCACCACTAGATTATGAAAAAAACGAATTCTCATTTTTCTTAAAAAAGTACTAAATTTATTCCATAATGAATCAAAATTTCACATAATGTGTAAACCAAATTGGAATCCAAGGATAAAACCACATACTTAGATATAAATGAAAAAAATGTGGCATATTCATCCAATCTATCAACTACTATCCCAATTTTTAAATTTCATCCCAACCATTAGAAGATGAAATATTTAAAGGGTATGTTCCTAGGATATAGGCTATCGATGGCCATTTTTTATAAGTTACAATCAAGATTATAATAATGACCCTAATTTTCCTTGGAGAGATCAAATAATGTTAAAAAAATGCCCACTATATTTCTAAAAAATCCTAGACAACAATTCAAAATCAATATAAGGATGAAACCTATAATTCCTAAGGGAATATAGAAGGGATAATGCATCAAATATTGAGTGGGATAGTGTAAAAACTTTTCTTTTTTCCAAGTATTACTTTATAATATTATATGGATTATTTTTCAAGCTAGATACTAGAATGACATGAGATTCCGAGGCCTGGTGAGCCCGAAATTAATTTTTGAAATATATTAAATATATTAAATATCATACATCTATAGTCTTCCTAAAAAAGTGGAATAAATCTTAAAAAATTGACTTGGATCCTAAATTTTAGGCTATCATTGAGTTTAGAGAATGAGTTTTATCCTAGGCACGACATAACCTTAGAGCGCATCAGACGTTCGGGTTTGGCGCAGTGATGGGAGAATGGTTAAATAAATTAATTGATTAAAATAATTAATTTAATTAAATATATGTGACCTAAATTTTCTATAGATATATAGCTATGGGTAAATATTAGGGTTATCCACATAACCTTGGAGCTATTTGGGAGAGCGTTGGAGGATCGTTCTCAGGAAAACAACAACCCAATCATGGATCAACAATCTGTGTGTAGCATAATTCAAGTATCTAACCAATGATAATGATGAAGATTTGATCTTTATCAGAAATTCATCCATATTGAGGTGAGGAGTTGTTTTATTTGGATTTATCTCTACTTTATTTATCTTATAATGAATGCGATAGATATTATTTGGGCGTATTGATGGTATGAGATATATATTATTCAGGATTGGGGATTTATTTGTTGATTATATTATCATCTCTTCATTCATCATTGTAATAGTAATGGATCAAGGCCAACATAAACATTGGCTGAGGTCCATTCCTCATATTTTTTTTTGTACATTTCTTCACCCTTTCTTCACATTTTTTATCATAGTAAACTCCTTTATCCCATGGTTCAATGAATACCCATAAATCAATAGTTTCATGCCCATTATTTGGTATAAAGTATTGATACTACAAGTGTGGGATCACTTAAAACTTATGATAGAGGTACTTACTGATGAAAGTGGATTTGGATCAGTCCAAAGATACCCATTTTTCCAGGTTGGGTGTGCAATGATGATGAGTTGTGATGAAAGACAATTCTCATGAAAACCGGATGACCAGATTCCAAAAAATGGTGATGGAGAGGCTCGGTCGAACCAGATCCATGATCTTAGGGTGAGATCAAAGACAATACTAGAGGTAATGAAAATGTTGGTATAATAAGAGAAGGAAACTCATATTCTGAAAAAATATGGGTTTAAAAGATGTGTAATATGGGAATACATTCCATTTGGTACCCCCCTGAGCAGTGGATATGGTTTACACACAGAGATAAGGATCACACTCTATGTGATCCCAACCACATGTCGTGTGACCCTAGCTTGCCAGCTCAACATGTATAGGGTGTACAACCTTGGAATCTAAGTGGACACCCTGGAATAAAACTTGATGTGTATAAGAGGTACATTCCTAGGAGACCATTTGGACCCACATTCCATGTGTAGAAAGAAACTTTCCATGTACTTAGAAATGTACACATGCATGGGCCATGATACACGGGTAAAACCAGTGCCAAAGGGACATGCCGTGTACTTCTAGTACACTCCATGTACACTTTCAAGAATGTCTTGGATCCCTTTCCCTCTTAATCTTGGAAAAGTTTTGTTAGGGTATGTTCCCTTGATCCATTCCATGAGGTTTAGTATGGAGTTAAATCCTATGCATAGAATAGTGATCCCCTCTGAGGAAATTCAGTTTTGGAGAGAGTTGTTAGAATCATTCTATGAGTCTTGGAGTGAAATCCTCTATCATCATCATAATTTCCCTAGGTGGGTTTCTTGGTATCATTGTAACCAATACTGCGCAGGTGTCGATATCCTACTTAGTGAGTTAATCTAGATTGGGTTGTTAGTATAACCCATAACCATGGGTGTGATCCCCATATATGTATCATTATATTTAGACTTCCAGTGTGTAAATATTATGGTGAGGCCTAATGAGAATGACATATTGGATGGATGCCATTAGTGCTATCCAACTCAAGGAGTGTGTTCTCCCAGATGAGTGTTATATGGAACCCTCGACCAGGAATCCTAGCATGGATTTACGATTGTGATCTTACCTTGATACTATGTGTTTACTATGAGTATATCTAGATCTTACCTTGATCATATTGGGTATTGTTATACTCAACCCTTCATGGATTTTTCCAACACATGATATTTCTTATGAAGATGACCAACCTTTTAAAATATTACTAGAGGGACTAGGACCAGATAGAGCTAAGTAATCTTGATAGACTGAGGTATGTTCTAGTGGTTACATTGATAGAAGCCCTCACCGACTTCATAGGTTGGAATTAGTTTCAATTTCTTTTGGTGGGATTGTATTTGGACCTTGCTTTCTAGTACATTGTTTTCATACTCTGATGGTGGTATTTTAGACATATGCTTGCATTTTTATGAGTTGTTTTACATTTTAGAATTGTATGGGCTTAGAGATGTGTTCACGTGTACAAGTACATTAGAATAAGACCTCCCATGTGTGTCGCATGCCTACTTGGCACTGGTTTCTATCCCTTGTCCAATTGGTGGTAGTCTTGGGGTATTCATGGATCATGATCTATTGATCAAGGTCATGACAACATAGTGTCAAGGGATTCGGTTCTATCTTAAGAGCGAATTCTGTGTGATTTGTTTGGGTTTTATGGAAATAGTGTTAAGCGTTTTTAGTTTGGATCTTAGGTTAAAGACTCCAGTGTTGGTGTGGGGGATGAAATATTAATTCACAAGGACTGTGAAAACCTTATTGTTGACTTGGTATATGTAGGAACTAGTTATAGGATAAAATATTGGTACATGATTCATATAGTAATGGGTTATGGTTTCCATTTTATTCTTTAGTCATATCTCTAGATATACACATTAACTATGGTACATCTTATGTGAGGACCCGACCCCGAACAACCGGAGCCAGTGCCTTCATAACATGATGTGTACATTTTAACAAATCATGCACTAATAAATTACACATCATTTCCCATCCAGAGAATCTAATTCGGTTCAGGTTCTGGGAAACTAGCCACTCCGGTCATACTTCTTTTAGCTCAAGCTGATACCTAAAAATTTATTTCAAAAAATTTAGGGTGAGCAAACGAATGCCCAGTAAGGGGGTATTAAAATAAACCAATATAACTTTTGAAAACATTCTTTAAAACTTTACATAAAACAATTTCTTTGAAGAAAAGTTTTAACACATGTAACATATCATAAAAGTGGTAAACTAAAAGAACATGCTAGAAGAAAAATAAGGATACATGGTTCAATTTAGGCATTACCATTTGGGGAAATAAGTAAAAGACCTTATAAACATGTATGGAATATTGATATGTAAGCACAGGTTAAAAAGAGCATAATTAGGGTTGTGAATAAAGTTAATAACTTCAATTTCATACACTGGATACTAATTCAATGAGTACTAAACGTATGTCATGCTATAAGATTTTAATTTCCTAATACTCATAAGTACTGGCTCTTAGCCATGGATATTATACTAATAAGATATCCATTTGGTTACATAATTATCATACACATAATGAGGGAATGTATAAATTCTGGACTTCTGTGTCAAGGACTTGTACCAAGAACTAAGGGCTAACTGTGACCGGAACCCAACCCTAAGAGCTTACTTTTACCAGTCTCCAACCCGGAGAGCTTACTTTTACCGGTCTCCAACCCGAAGGGCTTACTTTTACCGGTCCCCAACCTGGAACATATTAGTCCAATATATTCCTCAGATGTCAGATTTGGTCATGTATTCAAGGTGTCCCATACCACCTTGAATAATTAAAATTATTTCATATTACTCAAGGTGTCCCATACCACTTTGAGTAATTGGATTTCTTATCTTATTATCATGTTATGCGACATGCATGTATCAAAGAGTACTACTACACAATGGAAAAGGAAACCATTTAAACCATAAATACATAATTTGATATAAATTCTTTGAAAATAAGGAAGTAAGAGTTTATCTAAGGCATACATGGCTCATTACATTCTTTGAACAAAAGACAATTACTAAAGCACATCACATAGTGAGTGAGAAGGGGTTTTCCAAATGAGATGTGAAAATGATAACTATTCAATTCAAAATTCTTATAAATGAAATTACATGTTATTTAATACACTACTAGGAAGTTTTAGTGATAAAATAAATAAATTACGACTCAACTAACAACAATCACTGCAGTTGATAAAACCTCAAGTGTGCATAACCTGGTCGCAAGGTTTAATACAAACCTTGAACCTTTAAATCTATTTTGGTCAAAACAAAAGTTTATCTTCTCTTTAATCATAAAACAAAACAAGTTAAATAATACAATACCGTTGAAGAATATAATCATCATTAAGAATTCTTTAACTAAACAAGTTTTACATAATTCTATGGATTAGGACATACACCTTTATGTATGTACCTCTTGGTTTGGCTTACATAGATACCGAAATTACTTAATGTTTTACAAGTTTTAATTTCATCACTTAATTAAAAAATTTCTAATGATCCATTCATAAAATTTAGGTGTTGGAAATTATAATCACGTATACACCAAGTATATATGCGAGTTTTCAACTCTTTAATAATTTCTCATTAGTAATAGATACTTAAAACATATTTATTACACCTTCGTTAAAAACCCATCCATGTTAAGTTATGTTATATGTAACCATGTAAACCTATATAAAAGTTATTCAAATATATATGTTGCATGAGGAAAGGTATTAGTTCTTCATGTTTGAATAACCTGAAGGTCTGAAGGACATAGAATAGGGTATTTTGGGGATTTCTACCCAATCTATATGACTATACATGCTTTCATACTTTCATAAATTAAATTTACAACAAACGCATTCATATATAAATATATAGTTCATAGATTATATTTTTCTTGTATTAAAATACTCACCTAAGTTTGTACAACCTTTTGTTAACATCATCGGATTGATAATCAAAACTCATGCTTGGTTTGGAGTATATAAATGCATGGGCATACATATATAAAAACTAAAATTTTGTATACTAATATAAATACATTTGAAAACAAAGCTTTATTCGCATCCAAGTATTTATTTTGTATATTGAAAATAAAATACTTAGAAACATAAAATATAAGTAGATTTAGTTATGTGTACATATCCGAATGTGCACCAAGCGGATATTCAGTTTTTCATAACTAAAACCATATTTAATGAACCCAAATATAATCATCGACCTTAGAAAAAAATTAGTGCATACAAATTTTTTTAACCTTTAGAAAAACCAGATTCACCTTAAAGAGTATATATTTGTATAGGTGTGAGTGTATGGACATATACATACTTGTATATATATGTAAAGGATGTATATATTGGATTTTTCAGGAGAAAAATAAAACATAAAAAACTTACCTCCATCCAAGGAGAAGAAGAACTTGAGGAAGGCTTGGATGAAGATTGCAAGAGGTTTGAGAAGAGAAAATCGGAGGGGTTACTAGTTGCAACCTGTTTATAAACTATATAAAATATACTAATATTTTATTACAACTGTTGAGAAGAACCGAGTCCAACCAGTCTATTTATTGGTCGGGGAAGACTTATGGACAAAGGGGGACAAGGAGGGTCCACCTGGTCTGTCAAGGTTGAAGAAAGAAGAAAAGAAATGATGATATGGGGTGTAGGGTTCGGTGTAGCACATGTTGCGGGAAGGACTAAGACGACACAGTGGGGTGATACTGAGGAAAAAACAGACGACCGAGATTTGATCTTGGATTGATCCGACGGTCGGGATACATCCATGATTTATAAAAGTGATGGACCGTTCAGATTGATCCAAGGAGAGATCGGGTGACTCTTGATCGTCGCGGCATTTTAAAAACTTCAAATGTCCATGATTAGATCGTGCCAGATTGTACGGCCCATGAAAAACATGGAGGGGTTTGTGGCATCCAGGTATTAATCCCCAGATTGAAATCAATGGCTCAGATCGCATGTGGCAAGATCTGACATCCTGGATTCAATCCTAGTTGAAAAATTTCCATCCCACATCGAAACCATGAGAGTTCTGGCGATCCTTTATAACCCAGAACCTCCCTCAACACTAGAAATAACACAACACACACTAGGGATCCTTACACATGGGATACCGCCTTCCCCCACAGGCTTCGACCTACCCTTGCTCGCTGTGACCCTACACCCACCGTGGCACACATGAGCGCTCTTGATCCCATGTGCCATTTGGGGAACCCATGTCTATGCTTGGGCCGACCTTGGCTTGGGATGAGGGATAGGCTTAGCCACTTCGTGTGAGTTGCCTCCCTTGGAATAGCCTTAAAGGGATGCTCCCAGCTGACCGATTTTTTTGTTAAAACCTAACTTACAAGGATCCTATGTTTTAAGTAAATATATATATATATATATATATATATATTCATTAAGACTGTATAAAAATTATCTTTTTAGACATGAATTTCACTTTAAACATTAGAAGGCTAAAGATCATATATTGTTCTTAGCTCAAATTATTTACAAACACTAATCATTTAATATACAAATTTTAAAATGATAACTCTTATACCAATATTATAGAAAACTTAGTTTAATTAAAAACATAATTTGATTTGATGATATTAAACATAATTTTTAATAATGTTTAAGAAATGAAAATCTTTACATTATAATTTAAATATTTGCAATTTGTTTTTGAATTCCTTATTATATTTCAAAACTTAAGTGTAATTAAAAGAATTATATCACAGTTAGGTTTTATCTTATAATTTTTCAATTCATAACATGAAGTTGTACTTAATTGTTCTTTAGTTAAATCACCACAAGGCTAACAACTATAATTATAGCCGTTGGATTTCCAACGGTCACCCAAGGTAAAGATCGAGTTGGTGCCATATAAAACCTTGTCTTAGGGAATCCTAAACTTTAAGAAAATAAGAATAAGAAGAAGAAGAAGAATAAGGAGAAGATGGTGCTTGTCAACCGTTGATGGTCAACACAGTTTACATGATCATGGTGGTGTTGTTCTTTCTTTTCATTGACCTGAAGGATCTCCTTTATTTACCATGTCTTGTTTTATTTGTAGGGGTCCTTCCCGTATTTCTATTGGGTTTTTAAATGGTATATTTGTCTAGCATGGATCCCCTTTTAATCTCAATGTATTGTAAAAACTATGGTGTTCTTTTCTAAATGAAAGAGCCTTGTGCTCATTTGTGTGTTTTACTCGGTTGTATTCTAATATAAATTAAAACCACATTATTATTTTCTTATGAGAAGTAAGTTTTTTTTGTGAAATTCAAACCAAATGTAAAAATAAACTTATCAGTACATGAGAGTCGAGTTTTAGGGTGTTACATTATTCCCCCTTCAATGAATTGCGTCCTCGCAATTCCTTTCACATAACCTCGCTAAAAGACTCCCATACAACTTCACCACAACACCCATTGTTGAGGATCCTCAGGTAAGGCTAGATAAATAACCAGGTTGGTGTTTAGTTCCTCTGTTTCTCTGGCCCAAACACACTTCAGACATTACGGGTTAAACTCATGTTGTGTGCACTCGGGCTTCCAAAGAGAGGCTCGATAGGTGGAGAGTTCAGAAATGTCTGAATGGACAATTTCTTTGAGAATTCGCTGGGTTGACTCTTATATGAAAATGTTAATGACATAAACATGATCATACATACTGATGCTCAGGATTTGGTACATGTAGGATGTGCGTAGGTCCCCTACCAAGGCAACATCTTGAAACAACATCCTGGCCATGAAGTTTCGGGATTGGGTGAAACATAGGAAATGAACTTCATGGTAATTTCCCATTCGTCTATACACAGTAAGTTTTCCATTATCTATACAATGGTAAATATATCCATTCTCTTGATAGGAATGGAGAATGCTCAGACTGTTTGACACTTTGTAAAATTGCTTGCACGTTTCTCATAAGTTTGCGAAAGGTTGGTACTCTCTCTCACATGCTTTGACCAAGATGGTTTCAATATCTCGATAGGGAGTGATAGGATATGATTTAATCCTTCCATCTAAAAATTAGGAAAATACTCATTTTTAGTAATACCTAAGTAAATTTATCTTTGTTTAAGTTCTGGTTTTCTAGAGTTATCTAAACCAAATCCTCTGATACCAACTATAAGGACCCGACCCCAAAACACCCAGAGCTGGTGCCTTTAGAACCTGATGTGTACATTTTAAAAACCATTAAATAATAAATTAAACATCATGTCCCATCTAGATAATCAAATTCGGGTTCAGGTTCTGGGAGACCAGCCACTTCTGTCATACTTCTTTTAGCTCAAGCTGATACCTGAAAATTTATTTAAAAAACGTAGGGTGAGCATACGAATTCCTAGTAAGGGGGTTTTAAAATAAACCAATATAAATTTTGAAAACATTATTTAAAAATTTACGTAAAACACTTTCTTTAGAGAAAATTTATAACACATGTAACATATCATAAAATTTCTCATCTAAAAGAACATGCTAGCAGAAAAATAAGGAAACACGGTTCAATTTAGGCATTCCCATTTGGGGTAACAAGTAAAAGACCTTCTAAACATGTATGACATATGGATATGTAAGAACAGGTTAAAAAGAGCATAATAAGAGTTTCACATAAAGATAATAAACTCATTTTTTTGCACTAGATACTAATACACCAGGTGCTAAACATATGTCATGCCATAAGCTTTTACTTTCCTGATACTCATAAGTACTGGCTCTTAACCATGTATATTATACTAATCAGATATCCATTTGGTTACATAATTATCATACACATAATGAGGGAATGTATAAATTCCAGACTTGTATGTCAAGGCCTTGTGCCAAGACCTAAGGGCTAACTGTGACCGGATCCCAACCCAGAGAGCTTACTTTTACCGATCTCCAACCCGGAGAGGTTACTTTTACCGGTCTCCAACCCGGAGGGCTTACTTTTACTGATCCCCAACCCAGAACATATTAGTTCAATACATTCCTCATATTTCAGATTGGGTCATGTATTCAAGGTGTCCCATATCACCTTGAATAATTAAATTTATTTCATATTACTCAAGGTGTCTCATACCACTTGAGTAATTGGATTTCTTATCTTATTATCATGTTATGCCACATGAATACATCAAAGATTGCATCTAAAAAATGGAAAAGGAAACCATTTAAACCATAAATACATAATTTGACAGACATTATTTGAAAATAAGTCAGTAAGAGTTTATCGATGGCATACATGGCTCATTACATTCTTTAAACAAAAGACAATTACTAAAGCACATCACATAGTGGATGGGAAGGGGTTTTCCACATGAGATGTGAAAATGATAACTATTCAATTCAAAATTATTATAAATGAAATTACAAGTTATTTAATACACTACTAGGAAGTTTTAGTGATCAAATAAATAAATTACGACTCAACTAACAACAATCACTATAGTTGATAAAACCTCAAGTGTGCATAACCTGGTCACATGGTTTAATACAACCTTTGAACCTTTAAATATATTTTGGTCAAAACAAAAGTTTATATTCTCTTTAATCATAAAACACAACAAGGTCAATCATAAAATACCTTTGAAGCATAGAATCATCATTAAGAATTCTTTAAGGGAACATGTTTGACATAATTATATGGATTAGTACATACACCTTTATGTAAGTACCTCTTGGTTTGGCTTACATAGATACTGACATTACTTAAAGTTTTACAAGTATTAATTTCATCACTTAATTAACACATTTTTAATGATCCATTCATAAAATTAAGGTGTTAGAAATTATAACCGGATATACACCAAGTATATATGTGAGTTTCCAACTCTTTAATAATTTCTCATTAGTAACAGATACTTAAAACATATTTATTACACCTTCATTAAAAAACCATCCATGTTAAGTTATGTTATATGTAACCATGTAAACCTATATAAAAGTTATTCACATATATATGTTTCATGAGGAAATGTAACAGTTCTTCATGTTTTCATAACCCGAAGGTTCAAAGGACCTAGAATCTTGTATTTGAGGATTTACACCCAATCTATATGACTATACATGCTTTCATACTTTCATAAATTAAACATACAACAAATACATGCATATATAAATACATAGTTCATAGATTATATTTTTCTTATATTAAAATACCCCCTAAGTTTGTACAAACTTTTTTTAACATCATCAGATTGAGAATCAAAATTCATACTTGGTTTGGAGTATAAAAATGCATGGGAATACATATATAAAAACTAAAATTTTGTATACTAATATAAATCCATTTGAAAAAAAAAATTTATTCACATACAAGCATTTATTTATAGATTGAAAATAAAATACTTAGCAACATAAAATAGGAGTATATTTAGTTATTTGTATATATCAGAATTTTCACCAAGAAGATATTCGGTTTTTCATAAATAAAACCACATTGAAAGAACCCAAATATAATCATCTACCTTAGAAAAAAATTAGTGCATACAATTTTTTTTATCCTTTAGAAAACCCAGATTCACCTTAGAGAGTATATATATATGTATAGGTGTGAGTGTATGGACATATATGTAGAGACCCAAAGCTTGACGTACATGGACATTACATTACTTTTGCAGAATACTTATTACATAGCAAACACACACACACAAGGACTGTAATAGTTTAGTGTATTTGGAAACTCTGAATATAATCTTCTAATCGTGGTGAAAGATCTTCAACATCTCCCATAAAGATCTTCTATTTTTTAACCTAAATCCTTTATTTATATCCTAGGGAAAAGAAAACATAAAAGGGTGAGCTCAAATGCTCAGTAAGGGTAAACAAAAGAAATATCAATCACATCATACTCATAAGAACATATCTTTTGGAAATCTTTACCTGCAAAAGAGATCATAATTTCATAACATGGGATAAATCATAGTAGTGAAATGTAATCCCAATAATCATAACCGAAAACATGAAACTTTGTGGCATACACACATAATCATAGAGAATCATTTCTTATTAGTCAAGACTCATTGCCAAGACTATCTTAGTGGACAAAGTCCATTTCTGAACCGAGTCACCCTCGTTTCAGTCCTGTTTCACTGAACTGGTATAACCTACCATTCCAGCCATGTCTATCTCATGAGATATAAAATCTTTACCCAATGCATTGGAGGGAGATATAGGTCCCACCCATCTCATAATGATACCATTCTTATGTGTGCCCCAAAATCATAAATCATACATCATTGCATAACCCATGTAATACAAATGGGAATCTTAAACATCATGACATCATAAAACAATTCATATAAGATAAAGGAATTCATAAAAATAATTACATCACAACATAATCAAATCAATGTAATAATAGGTATAAAAACAGAACCCTTTATTATCTTAGATGGAAAATAATTTTGATAAAACACTTGAACTCCATTCTTGAGGAAAATATCCTTTCTTCTTCAAAAACATTTTTCTTTTCTTAACATGTCATACAACTTTAAACTAAAATAATTTAATTAAAAATAAACTTGAAAACTTGTAAAGGAAGATTCTTGGAAATAATGTTATAAAAATCCATTCATTCCGTATAAGTTAAAAAAAACATTCTTCTCGTCCTTTTTGTGGAAAAGTCAAAAAGTACCTCGTACGAAAAACGACAAAAGATTCCTTTCATATCTTTAACTAAAAACTCACCAAAGGGTAAAATTGGATATAAAATATTGTAGAAGGATATAAATATTACATATTGAGGAAACATGGATGTGGATGATAAAATATACCCCAGTAAATTCCAAAGTATAAACAATCTCGGATAAAAATGAGATTGTGATATTTCCCTTACCTTAGGTCCGATTTGCTTCGTATGTGTCCGAACCTCCTGTATAATGATTTAAATAATTTAATTGACTTATTACAGAATCATATTCATTGTTATGATATCATATATGGTTCACTTATTACTTTATATTACCCGTTCTTTTGTAAATTCCATGTTAAAGAAGCGTTTTGGGTAAAATCGTTTCATTTATCGTAGGTGTTTGGACTTGTTGTTATTGACATTATTATTACTTATATTATGATTTAATTACTTCAAGAATATAAAATATGATTTATATATCATATATATTTAGTATATATATATATATAATAGATAGATAAATGAAATGAAACACACCGTTCATGGAGACGGTAGTCCGTACGTACGCATGAACGCTGTTTTCCTTTCCTTATTGTCTTGAATGGAAGTAAGTAGATGAAATATATATATAAATAAATCCAGTAGATTTACCATGTCATATATTTCATTATTATTCATTATATATACTTTATAATCATTCTGTAATGGTTAACATGGATAATGAATCTCATCGCGTCGTGGAGACGGTAGTCCGTACGTACGCACGAACGATGATATCGTTCCCATGGTCGTGGAATTGTGTTGAAGTGTATGTATACTATTTCAGTATCAATATAAATTTATAATAATCATATATAGTTACTCATTACACCATTATACCCATCCAATTAAGGAGGTGGCAGAAAATAGATTACACCACGGCGTGGAGACAGTATTCCGTACCTACGCACGCGCGGTGATTTCCTTTTTCCGTAGGATGGATAGAAGGTTAATTAGAGTTGTTTCATATTTATAATAACATATAAGTATATAATAAATACTTATGTTATTACTTTATCATGAAACAACTAAATAAGAAGAAGTTGAAGAAGAAAGAAATTGAAAAAGATCGGTAATGGATATTACCTCTTTTTGACGCGCCTTCACTTAACCTCCACTTAAAGAACTAAGGATGGTCTTTGAAGAAGACCAGGACCTCTAGGATGATACTAGGGAAGTGTAGAAGAGATTTTGGCAGGGGTTGGCCGAGCTTTAAGGCTCAAATTGGTGTGAGGAGGAGAGGGAGGAGGTGCCCTTTTATAAGGGAGGAGAGGGGCACCTTAGGAAAATCTCAAAATATTATTTTATATTAAGGTCAAATTCGGTTTATAATGGTTCCAAAGGGTCTTATTTAGAATATAAAGTGGGTATGGGTATAAATCCTCTCATAAAATAGGATTTAGACAAGTTTAGGTTATTATTTTAACCTTATAAATTAGATTTAACTCTAAGTTAAATAATTTAACTTTTACCGTGTCTTTTTGTTTTCTTACACTATATGGTTAATAAACTTACCATAACAAGCCAAACGAACCCCAAGTTGTTTATTATTAATATATATATCCTTATATAAGTAATTTGGCCGAACCTTAGATTTTTAGGAATTAAATAACAATTAATAAAATAATAATTTTTTAAAAACTAATTTATGTCAATTTTGACACTATTTGGTACATGATTTTTATGAAATTCATAACAGAATGATAATTTCAAACCAAGTTACTTATATCAACAATAACATGTCCTATTAACCTATAAAATTAATGTAAGTCATAAAAAGTCTCAAATTACATTTATTTTGGCATTTATAACATCAATTATGTCAATATTTCATTAATAAGACAATTACTGCATCATCTTTGTGTCATAATAAATGATAATTATTTAATCCCTAAAAATTATAAATAAATTCATATGATGTAGATAATTGTATTAGATTTCTGGATACTATTCATGTTCGAAGTTTCATGAAGTTTATCACTAAAGTATAATTATTATACTTATAAGATTTAAGAAAGTGACATGTTGTCACATTCTTTGGTTTTAATAATAATTAAATTATTTTCATAGACAAAAGTCCATAAAATGAATCTAATCCGACCCTTAGGTTATATTGGTCTACTTTTATCCATCCAATAGGATTTTTCCAAGTATTAGGGTAATTTTATAATCTTATATTTACCCTTAATTACTCGATTTACCTTTAACTATAATAAATAAAATTTACCGTAGTTACTATTCACAATGCCCAAAAATAAAAAGTAGCTTATTAACATAATTTGGACCCACTTATTCCAAATATGGAATCCATTTTTACAAATTAAATACAAAAAATATTCAGAAATTAAATTAAAATTAATCTCGTTGTCGAAAGAAAACATGTTTTTCTTTAAAACATTGCAAAAGATTGAATTGATTTAACCTACGAATTCAATGTAAAATCAATGCTAATGACATAAATTATATTAAATGGTAAAAATATATTCTATTTAAAATTTAAAACCATTCAATATTATAATTTAACCACATAAGATATTACGATGGAAAAAGTTGTTTTTAATTAAAATATAGCGCGTTTTTACTATTCATTAAAATATGAAAGTTATCGGAAAAATATCAAAACATTATCTAATGTAAATTTTTATATCCTGATTCAAAAGAATAATTTTATTTTTTCAAATTTAACTTATAAACATGTCAAAAATTAGATTTAAAGTGGGTGCGCCATCAAAAGGCGGCAAAACTGCATTTTTTGAAAAATACTTATTTTACCCGAAAAATTTATTTTGTTCTTATACCATGTTCTAGAAATGTGTAAGATGAATAATATTGTTATAAAATTCAAAATTTAGTTAACACTATTCATAACGGCTAGTTCATAACAATATTATTATAATATATCATTGTTTAGTAAAACCCGGTATTGCGTACAACACACGCTATCGAGGAAGGTCGCGATTGCGTGTAATGCAAGCCAAGTCAGGGTTGCGTGTAGTGCACAAATACTTTGTTGTTGCGTATAACAGAATCCAACCATATTTTATTTATACATTGAATATATATATATATACACACTCAATGTTGCGTAGAATAACTTCTATCAAACGAACTTGAAATTGTGTGTAACAAGAGCCAACAAAAGTGTTGCGTATACTGCAGGCTAATACAGTGTTGCGTATAGCGCAAGATAATCTTGGTGTGTCGTACAATAGAAGATATTAATGAAATTAAAAAGAATATATCTTATAAAATATGGGGTTGTTACAATATACATACTGGTATATATATGTAAAGCGTGTATATATAGGATTTTTCATGAGAAAAACAAAACATAAAAACTCTTACCACTATCCGAGGAGAAGAAGAACTTAAGGAAGGCTTGGATGAAGATTGCTAGAGGTCCGAGAGGAGAAACCACAAGGGGTTCCTAGGTGGAGCCAGTTTATAAACTATATAAAGTATATTAGTATTTTATTACAACTTTTGAGAAGAACCGAGTCCAACCAGTCCATTTATTGTTTAGGGAATACTTATGGACAGAGGGGGACAAGGAGGGTCCACTTGGTCTGTCAAGGTTGAAGAAAGAAGAAAAGAAATGGTGAAATGGGGTGTAGGGTTCGGTGCAGCACATGCGATGGTAAGGAAGAAGACAAAATAGAGGGGTGATACCGGGAGAAAAAAGGATGTATAGGATTTGATCCCGGATTGATCCGACGATCGGGAAACATCCGCGGTTTATAAAAGAGATGGAGGGTTCAGATTGATCCAAGGCAATATGGGGTGGCTCTCGGTCATCAAGGCATTTTAAAAACTTCAAACGACCATGATTAGATCATGCCAGATCAGACATCCCATAAAAAACTCAGAGGGGTTTTTGGCTTCCAGGGATCGAACCTTGGATTGAAATCAATGGACCAGATCGCATGTGGTAAGATCTGACAGCTTGGATTCAATACAAGTTAAAAAATTGCCGTCCCACATCAAAACAGTTAGAGTTCTGGCAGTCCTTTATAACCCTGAGCCTCCCTCAACACTATAAATAACACAACACACACTAGGGAGCCTTACACACAGGCTCCCTTCCTCCCCCGCAGGATTCGGCCTACCCTTGCTTGCCATGACCCTGCGCCCACCGTGGCTCACCTAAGCGATCCTGCTCCCGTGCACCCTTCGGGGAACCTGTGTCTATGCTTGGGCCGGCCTTGTCTTGGGATTAGGTCTAGGCTCATCCACTTCATATGAGCTGCCTCCCTTGGCCTAAACTTAAAGGGCTGGCCCCAGATGGCCCATTTTTTTTGTTAAAACTTAACTTACAAAGATCCTATGTCTTAAAGAATATATATATATATATATATATTCATTAGGACCGTATAAAAATTATATTTTTATACATAACTTTAACTTTAAACATTAGAAGGCTAAAGATCATATTTTCTGCTTAGCTCAAATTATTTACAAACACTAATCCTTTATCATACAATTTATAAATGATAATTCTTATACCAGTATTATATAAAACTTAGTTTAATTAAAAACATAATTTGATTTGATGATATTAAACATAATTTGTAACACTGTTTAAAAAATTAAAATGTCTACATTATAATTGAAATATTTGTAATGTGTTTTTGAATTCCTTATTATATTTCACAACTTAAGTGTAATTCAAAGTATTATGTCATAGTTAGGCTTTATCTTATAATTTTTAAATTCATAATGTAAAGTTGTACTTAATTGTTCTTTAGTTAAATCACCACAAGGATAACAGCTATAATTATAGCCTTTGGATTTCCAATGGTCATCCAAGGTAACAGTCGAGTTGGTGCTATATAAAACCTTGTCTTAGGGTGTCCTAAACTTTAAGAAAATAATAATAATAAGAAGAATAAGAAGAAGGAGAAGATGGTTCTTTCCATATCGTTGATGCTTAACACAATTTATATGATCATGGTGGTGTTGTTCTTTATTTTCATTGACTTGAAGGATCTCCTTTATTTACTGTGTCTTGTTGTATTTGTAGGGGGCCTGTAATGCCCCGACCCTAGTTACCCAGAGTCGGTGCATTATTACATAAAATTGGAATGATCACAAGAAAGATCAAATCTCGAAGGACCGATTGGTTTAGTAGCCTTGGAAACACTAGATATATTCATAATGTTTTACATTACATCATAAAGTGAAAAACTACAACAACAACATAGTGTCTCCATAGTCCACACTATTATCCCCACATACTATCCCTGCAGGTCATTCATAACTTACTTCTTCACATCCTGGGAAAAATAAAACATAGAATAGGGGTGAGCTCAAATGCCCAGTAAGGATAACAATATAGCGGAAACTTTCATAAATAAGAATAAACATTTAAGTAAATGTATAACTAAAACAAAAGCCTTTTAAACTTGAACTTCAACATAGTATGGCAAAGATAAAATGAAACAATTCCATTTACTTATTTACATGGATATTCTACTAATCGAATAATCACATGCAATATCAATAACCACTTTCATAATGATGGAATTCATAATGCTGAACTTTAAGTTCTTTGTCAAGGACTCGTCCCAAGACCTAGGGGCTAACTGTAACCGGAACCCAACCTGGAGTGCCTCTAATAACCGGACACCAACCCGGAGTGCCTCTAATAACCAGACACCAACCCGGAGTTCCTCTAATAACCGTAGACCAAACCGGAGTTCCTATAATAACCGAAGACCAAACCGGAGGGCTTACTTTTACCGGTTCCCAACCTGAAACATACTTTTCTAACATATTTATCTGAATGAAAGGTTGAAATATAACATAAACATTCGGATTAAAAATAACTTATGAAATGTCAATACTTTAAACAAAAACCATGAGTGACATAAGAATAACTTATCCACAGTAAAAAATATCACAAAACCTTCAATAAAATATGGATGTTTTGTATCATAATAAATCAACTTCAAATAAGCTTAAAATCCATCAAAGGATGTTGACATAGATGAAATAAAAACTATTTTAGATAAATATATCTTTTTTTAGAAATAATTTTAAAAGTAACATAATTATAAAATAATACATTCAATTTGAAAATATTCTTATAAGCTTGTAAGGGATGCTTTGACGATTTTATAATGGCGGAAAATAACCGCACCCGCCGTATAAGTTAAAAAAACATTCTTACTTAATTCTGTCGAAAAGGTTAAAAAGGACATTGTTTTGAAAACGACAGAAATATTCCTTTATAAACCTCTTATAAAAAGTCAAAAAAGGGTATAAATGACTTTAACCCATATTCTTGTAAATAATAAAAATGTTTTGAAATACATTTTTAAGAAAACATGGATGTGGATGATAAAGAGATCCCAGTAGATTATTACATATAAACAACCTCGGATAATGAAGAGACTGTGAAATAACCCTTACCTTGAACTTTTCCTTGGATGGGGTAGGTTAACCTCCTGTATAATGGTGAAATAATTGTTATTAAATTATTCAATAATCATATACATTAATATGATATCATATATGATCTTTTAACATTGCTTTGTTAATAATATCTTAGAATTATCGTTGTTTCGGGTGTTAACTTACTCGTTTTCTTTTATATGTTTTGTTAGGTAAGCCATGTTTGTAATGGATAGGTTGTATCTTAATCATATATAGAATGATATCAAGTCCTTATATACTATTATTAACCATCAAATGAGACTTATACTTGAATGGATACGATGGAGAATGAATCTCATCGCGTTCGTGGAGACGGTAGTCCGTACGTACGCACGAGCGACAATATCATTCTTTTGATATTAAAATAATATATAAATGGATGTTATATAATATATAAAGAATCATTAAAGTTTTATGTTTATTATTTACATGAGTTACACATCATTATTATACCCATCCAAATAATAATATATTGAATAAAAATTACACCACGGCGTGGAGACGGTAAGCCGTACGTACGCACGTATGGTGAAATGTTATTCAAAGGGTGGATAGAATACTGATTATGGTTGTACCATATTTATAATAACATCACAGTATATATATGATAATGGATTTATTATTTTACAATGGTAACAACAAAGGAAGAAGAAGTGGAAGAAGAAAGGAACTTGGAAAAGGGTGGTGAAATCATTACCTCTTCTTCGGGTTCTTCCTTTTGATTTGATCAAAAGGGATCCTTAGGTTGGCTTTCTGATCACACTAAGGACTCTAGGTTGTAGTGAGGGAAGTATAGAGGGTATTTGGGTAGAGTTTTACCGAACCAAAAGGCTTTGAAGGTGTGAATAAATGAGAAGGAAGAGTGCCCTTTTATAAGAGGGGTGAGGGGCACCTTTAGAAAAGCTAGAGATATTAGTTTATAATAAATTCATATTCGGTTTCCAATGTCTTAAAAGTTGATTATTCAAAGTTTAAGGTGGGGATGGGTCTAAAAAAACTCAACCAATATAATTTAGATAGGTTTGGGTACTTATATTAACCTTATCTTTAAGTATTGACTCTAAGTTAATTAGTTTCACTTTTACAACGTCTCTTTGTATTTTTATATAATATGGTTAATAAACTTACTATATACATCCAAGCGACCCCCAAGTGGTCCATTAATGATGAACCTATAATGATATAAGTCTCTTGGCAGAACCTTAGATATTTAGGAATTGAATATCAATTAATAATATAATATTTGTTTTAAGAACTCTTTTATGTCAATTTTGACACTATTCAATAGTTGATTTTTGTGAAACTCATAACAGATTGATTACTTAGAAAAAAGTAAATTAAATAAATCCTAATATATCATATTATCCTATAAAATTAGTTTAATTCATTACAATTTTCATATTATATTTATTTGGGTATTTATAATATCAATTATTTTAATTTTTCACTATTATAGTAATTAATTCATCATCATTGTGTCATAAATAAATTAAATTATTTAATGTCTAAAAATTATAAATAAAATATCCTTATGTAGGAAAGATTTTTATCTTTATGATGAATATTTATAGTTGAAAATACAACATATATAACATTATGTAAAACTTGTTTGTCTAAAAGATATATGCTTATGCCATTTTTGTACTCATTTTAACTTAATTAAAATAAAGTGTCCCTATCACCTACAAGTGGCTCCATGGGGTCCCCAAATAGACCCAAAGATGACTATGGTAGAACATGTATCATCCAATAAGGTTATAACACGTTTTAGGGTAATTTAGTATTATTATAATATTATTTTTTAACCCTTATTTTCCAGATTTACCCTTAACCATGGTAAATAAAATATTTACCGCAGTAATTATTCAAAATGTCTAAAAATAAAAGTTACCTATTTACACAATATGAACATCCTAATTCCAAATATGGAATCCATTTTTCCAAATTCAAAACACATAAGTGACAGAAATTAATTTAAAATTAATTCCCGTTGTTAAAACAAAAAGCATGTTTTTAAGAGATAATAACTATCAAAAGATTGACACTTGTTTATGTCTGGTTTAATTGTAAAATTATCTCCAATGACCAACATTGTATTAAATGGTAAAAATATATTCTAAATATACTTTAAAACCTCTCAAATTCATAATTTATCACTATTAATTATTTTGATTAAAAAAGTTGTTTTTAATTAAAATTTAGTAATTTTCACTATTCATCAAAATATTAGAGTTATCCGAAAAGTACCAAAATTTCACCTTAGGCTAAATTAGATATTCCGAATCCAAAAATGAAGTCCATTTTGAAATATAAAATATATATAATTTCAAAAAGTAGGTATTACTATCCATTACGGCTAGTTTGATTGGTTATGGTGTGTTAGAACTCAGTGTTGCGTACAACACACGCTAGCGTACCATGGAAGCTTGGGATGTTTCATTTTAAATTTTTGATGTCCCCATTTAGTAAAAAAGTTTAAAATATTGTATTTAAAAAGGGTTCACTATTAAAAGTTGGTAAAAGTGTAATACTGAAAATGAATTTGTTCTTACATTATGTCTAAGAAACTCATAATCTGGATTCTAAAATTATAAGGATTATATAAAGTTTAAAATTTAGTTAACACTATTCATAACCTCTTTTGAGTGGCTTGTTTGGTAAGTCATGGTGAGCTTGAACTTGGTGTTGCGTGTAGTGATTGTTATTGAATTATTTTGAAGAAATAACACACTATGAAATCTTGGGGTGTTACATTCTCCCCTCCTTCAATAAATTTCATCCTCGAAATTTGAAATTGTTCTTCAAAAATAAAAGGTTGAAAATAGAAAATATCTTTGTGGGAAAACCCACATCAGAAATTAGGTTACTAAAATTTAGTCTTAATATGAGGAAAAGAGAAATGAAAGGGTCACCACCAAATTATGATCTCTATTAGGAGAACATTGGTGGCAATTAGAGACATATAATTTGAGGAAAAATGTAAATATTTATAGATAGTGATTGAGGTCATCAATAACAAACAAGTATAAAATTGGGGTCCTTAAATTCATCAATCTATGATGATTTGAAATACCATCGGTTCAAAAAAACATAGGGTATTGGGATAACACATTTTTGACGTTTCAAAATATCTTAGTTGAAATCCCACATTGAAAAATGAATTAATGAGGCCTCTATTTAAAATAAAGAGTGGAAAGTATGAAGATTACCGAAAATAACACATACTAGGGTTCCCTGTAGGAAAATATGGATATAGAAGAGAAATCTAACCATCAATTATCTGATGGAGAGTGGTAGAGAACATGGATATGAAACGACCAACAATCCCAAAGCCATAAATTAGTGATGATTTAAGGTACCATCTAGGAAAACATTTTTATTCTAAGTTCCTTTTCTTAATGTTGAGTAATTTATTTATGAGATTGGCTAAGATCATAAGGAGATATACTTACTTTATAATTAGAGTTTTATCCATTAATAAATTTCTACCACAAACTCATCTTTCACTCTAAAAGATAATAGAACGAAAAAATATATTCTATTTATCCTATTCATATAGGGTTTCAAAAAAACGAATTTATAATTCATCTACCAGATCTTTTAAAAAAACTACATTATTTAATCCCGGACATTACGTGGGTCATTGGTAGGTGATACACCCTTGTCGCCCTTCGGTTTTGGGTTTAAGTCTCACGGCCTTGTTGGACGCGACGGGTTGCCACCAGACCTCCGGGTTGTCCTTTTATAGAAATCCAAAATAATCCAAACTAGAACTATCCAAAATACTTCAGTCCAAAATTTATAAGGAAGGTAAACACAATGAAGATCTTTTTTTCCCGCATAATAACATGTGATCACCTTCATCATGTATTCTTTTAAAACACTGCAACATCCTGAATTAACATAAAACCTTATTGATTACATTCATGATCCCTTATTCCTTATAGAATAATAGATATACTCCTCCAATCCAAAAATGTTGTAAACCCCAACAATGATGGAATATACAAATCATTAATCAGTTTCAAGGTAGTCAATAATATCCAATATAATTTATCCAAATCAGTCATGTATTATTCTAAAATCACTACCTTAGTATCAGAACCATATTATGGTTTATCTTTCCCTCAACCATATATTTTCCAAAAATTTAACCTGCTATTGAGTCACTTTTCTTTGTTCTACACAATATCAAGTCCTTAATGAAATCGTACTGCAGTACAATCCTTATATACTCCATAATTATTATAACAAGTACGTTGTTGGTACAACACTCAAATGACATAATCAACATAAGAACTCTAATCATTCCTCTTAATCTGTGGTTGTATCATAACTTGATTATTATCCAATAACATCATTTGTGGCATAGTCTGATGACTGGGACATAGGTCCGTGTAGTTTCCAAACTCCTTGAAAATGAATCATTGTACATTTGAAACCATTTTCATACCCTTGCAGTCACGTAATTTGTGCCCTTTTCCTCCAAACTTATAACAAACTCCCATTCCTTTCAGGCAAGTTACAAGGTGTTTCTTCCCACAGTAATCACATATGGGAAAATTCTTCTTTTCCCTCTTCCCTTTATCCATCTTTCCCTCTTCCATCCTTTTCTTCTCTTGATTCCCTTCAAATCCATAGGAATCAGTAAAATCTTTACTTATCTTATCAACACATGATATTATTTCTTCATATGATGATAATACATGGGAGACTATTTCTCTTATACATTCTATCTTAAGACAATGAAAGATATGATCCTTCCTTCTCTTTGGATCATGTGCATTGCTGGAGTTCTCATTCCTTCTACTGGGCGCTATTTCTAAACAATGGCATACACTAGATCATTTTATGAATAACAATACATAATCCCAAACTTGTAAAACACATAACATAAATTTAATAGTTTATGGATATAATCCATAATCATAAAAATGTTTTCTTTGAGGAAGTATATACTCATAAACCTTTCATAATTATTTGTAAAGAAAATGAGAGTTATCCTAAGCATATCCCCTGGGAGTGTCGTAACCAAGAGTGCAGCAAGGCCCGTTGTCGTGCACCAGTTCCCGTTCGAGTCTAGCTCAAAGCGGTGTTTTCGGGTTTTACCCCTAGGTACATCTGTGCCAGAGCCGCCTCTACCTGCTCGTATCCAGACAGGGATGTATTGCTCGGAAAACTCACAAAATCTCTACAATACCAAAATTCTAGGAAGTTCTTCTATACTAATCCTCAAAGTTCATATTAGGTCTACGTGCTCTAATCAGAGTTTATCTAAATCTAGCTTCCAAGGTTTGTACTAAACTTCCTCTGATACCAACTGTAACGCCCCGACCCTAGTTACCCAGAGTCGGTGCATTATTACATAACATTGGCATGATCACAAGAAAGATCAAATCTCGAAAGACCGATTGGTTTAGTAGCCTTGGAAACACTAGATATATTCATAATGTTTTACATTATATCATAAAGTGAAAAACTACAACAACAACATAGTGTCTCCATAGCCCACACTATTATCCCCAAATACTATCCCTGCAGGTCATTCATAACTTACTTCTTCACATCCTAGGAAAAATAAAACATAGAATAGGGGTGATCTCAAATTCCCAGTAAGGATAACAATATAGCGGAAAATTTCATAAATAAGAATAAACATTTAAGGCAATGTATAACTAAAGCAAAAGACTTTTAAACTTCAACTTCAACATAGTATGGCAAAGATAAAATGAAACAATGCAATTTACTTATTCACATGGATATTCTACTAATCGAATAATCACATGCAATATCAATAACCACTTTCATAATGATGGAATGCATAATGCTGAACTTTAATTTCTTTGTCAAGGCCTCGTCCCAAGACCCAGGGGATAACTGTAACCGGAACCCAACCCGGAGTGCCTCTAATAACCGGACACCAACCCGGAGTGCCTATAATAACCGGACACCAACCCAGAGTTCCTCTAATAACCGGAGACCAAACAGGAGTTCCTCTAATAACCAGAGACCAAACCGGAGGGCTTACTTTTACCGATCCCCAACCCGGAACATACTTTTCTAACACATTCATCTGAATGAAAGGTTGAAATATAACATAAACATTCGGATTAAAAATAACTTATGAAATGTCAATACTTAAAAAAAACCATGAGTGACATAAGAATAACTTATCCACAGTCAAACATATCACAAAACCTTCAATAAAATATGGATGTTTTGTATCATAATAAATCAACTTCAAATAAGCGTAAAATCCATCAAAGGATGTTGACATAGATGAAATCAAAACTATTTTAGAGAAATATCTATTTTTTTTGAAATCATTTTAAAAGTAACATAATTATAAAATAATACATTAAATTTGAAAATATTCTTATAAGCTTGTAAGGGAAGCTTTGACGATTTTATAACGGCAGAAAATAACCGCACCCGCCGTATAAGTTAAAAAAATCATTCTTACCTTAATTCTGTCGAAAAGTTTAAAAAGGAACTTGTTTTGAAAACGACAGAAAGATTCCTTTATAAACCTCTTATAAAAAGTCAAACAAGGGTATAAATAACTTTAACCCATATTCTTGTAAATAATAAAAATGTTTTGAAATACATTTTTAAGAAAACATGGTTGTGGATGATAAAGAGATCCCAGTAGATTATTACATATAAACAACCTCGGATAATGAAGAGATTGTGAAATAACCCTTACCTTGCACTTTTCCTTGGATGGGGTAGGTTAACCTCCTGTATAATGGTGAAATAATTGTTATTAAATTATTCAATAATCATATACATTAATATGATATCATATATGATCTTTTATATGTTTTGTTACGTAAGCCATGTTTGTAATGGATAGTTTGTATATTAATCATATATAGAATGATATCAAGTCCTTATATACTATTATTAACCATCAAATGAGACTTATACTTGAATGAATACGATGGAGAATGAATCTCATCGCGTTCGTGGAGACGGTAGTCCGTACGTATGCACGAGCGACAATATCATTCTTTTGATATTAAAATAATATATAAATGGATGTTATATAATATATACAGAATCATTAAAATGTTATATTTATTATTTACATGAGTTACACATCATTATTATACCCATCCAAATAATAATATATTGAATAACAATTACACCACGACGTGGAGACGGTAAGCCGTACGTACGCACGTATGGTGACATGTTATTCAAAGGGTGGATAGAATACTGATTATGGTTGTACCATATTTATAATAACATCACAGTATATATATGATACTGGATTTATTATTTGACAATGGTAACAAAAAATTAAGAAGAAGTGGAAGAAGAAAGGAACTTGGAAAAGGGTGGTGAAATCATTACCTCTTCTTCGGGTTCTTCCTTTTGATTTGATCAAAAGGGCTCCTTAGGTTGGCTTTCTGATCACACTAAGGCCTCTAGGTTGTAGTGAGGGAAGTTGGGAGAGTATTTGGGTAGAGTTTGGACGAACCAAAAGGCTTTGAAGGTGTGAATAAATGAGAAGGAGGAGTTCCCTTTTATAAGAGGGGTGAGGGGAACCTTTAGAAAATCTAGAGATATTAGTTTATAATAAATTCATATTCAGTTTCCAATCGCTTAAAAGTTGATTATTCAAAGGTTAAGGTGGGTATGGGTCGAAAAAAACTCAACCAATAGAATTTAGATAGGTTTGGGTACTTATATTAACCTTATCTTTAAGTATTAACTCTAAGTTAATTAGTTTCACTTTTACAATGTCTCTTTGTATTTTTATATAATATGGTTAATAAACTTACTATATACATCCAAGAGACCCCAAAGTGGTCCATTAATGATGAACCTATCATGATATAAGTCTCTTGTCCGAACCTTATATTTTTAGGAATTTAATATCAATTAATAATATAATATTTTTTTAAGAACTCTTTTATGTCAATTTTGACACTATTCAATAGTTGATTTTTTTGAAACTCATAACAGATTTATTACTTCTAAAAAAGTCAATTAAATCAATACTAATATATCATATTATCCTATAAAATTAGTTTAATTCATTAAAAGTTTCATATTATATTTATTTGGGTATTTATAATATCAATTATTTTAATTTTTCACTATTATAGTAATTAATTCATCATCATTGTGTCATAAATAAATTAAATTATTTAATGTCTAAAAATTATAAATAAACTATAATTATGTAGTAAATATTTTTATATTTCTAATGAATATTTATAGTTGAAAATCCAACATATATAACATTATGTAAAAATTGTTTGTCTAAAAGATATATGCTTATATCATTTTTGTACTCATTTTAACTTAATTAAAATAAAGTGTCCCTATCACCTACAAGTGGCTCCATGGGGTCCCCAAATCAACCCAAAGATGCCTATGGTCGAAAATATATCATCCAATAAGGTTAGAACACGTTTTAGGGTAATTTAGTATTATTATAATATTTTTTTAACCCTTATTTACCGGATTTACCCTTAACCATGGTAAATAAAATATTTACCGCAGTAATTATTCAAAATGTCTAAAAATAAAAGTTACCTATTTAAACAATCTGAACATCCTGATTCCAAATTTGGAATCCATTTTTCCAAATTCAAAACACAAAAGTGGAAGAAATTAATTTAAAATTAATTCCCGTTGTTAAAACAAAAAGCGTGTTTTTAAGAGATAATAACTATCAAAAGATTGACACTTGTTTATGTCCGGTTTAATTGTAAAATTATCTCCAATGACCAACATTGTATTAAATGGTAAAAATATATTCTAAATATACTTTAAAACCTCTCAAATTCATAATTTATCACTATTAATTATTTTGATTAAGAAAGTTGTTTTTAATTAAAATTTAGTAATTTTCACTATTCATCGAAATATTAGAGTTATCCGAAAAGTACCAAAATTTCACCTTAGGCTAAATTCGATATTACGAATCCAAAAATGAAGTCCATTTTAAAATATAAAATATATATAATTTCAAAAAGTAGGTATTACTATTCATAACAGCTAGTTTGATTGGTTATGGTGTGTTAGAACTCGATGTTGCGTACAACACACGCTAGCGTACCATGAAAGCTTGGGGTGTTTCATTTTAAATTTTTGATGTCCCCATTTAGTAAAAACGTTTAAAATATTGTATTTAAAAAGGGTTCACTATTAAAAGTTTGTAAAAGTGTAATACTGAAAATGAATTTGTTCTTACATTATGTCTAAGAAACTCATAATCTGGATTCTAAAATTATAAGGATTATATAAAGTTTAAAATTTAGTTAACACTATTCATAACCTCTTTTGAGTGGCTTGTTTGGTAAGTCATGGTGAGCTTGAACTTGGTGTTGCGTGTAGTGATTGTTATTGAATTATTTTGAAGAAATAACACACTATGAAATCTTGGGGTGTTAGAGGGCCTTCCCTTATTTCTATTAGAGTTTTTAGTAGGTATATTTGGTTAGCATGGATCCCCTTTTAATCTCAGTGTATTGTAAACACTACAGTGTTCTTATTTAATTGAAATAGTCTTGTGATCATTTGTGTGTTTTACTCAGTTGTATTCTAATATAAATTAAAACCAAAATATTATTTTCTTATGATATGTAATTTTTGTTTATAAAATTCAAAAAAGTTGTAAACATAAATTTATCAGTACATGAGAGTCGAGTTTCAGGGTGTTACATCTTGTCTATTTCAAGATGAATCCATGATGTTTTTTATTTAGGATTCAATAGAAGGATCATGATGATTATCCCCTCAGTGATGAGGCTTCGATGTAGGGACCCGTTCAGGAGGTGTTACCTCTTGGTGGTGTAATAATATTACCACTAGCTATCGAGTAGTACCTGTTACCAGCTATACCAACATGTGAGGTTCCCAAGTTGAGCGCACTTCATGAGTTTCAGTGATAGTGATCCTCAGGTTCTAAGGTGATGCTGACTTCCAGGTGGTAGAATACTGGTGTGAGGCGGTGACGTTAGTCTTTTATCTTTTCTAGATACCTGCAAACCAGTTGGTGGTCTTAAAATAAATACTTATTCATGGATCTAGAGGATGATGGTGGGGCTTTGTGACCTAATAATATGATGAGGAAACTCTTTCATTGTCATAGTTTGATAAATTTTTTAGAGAGGAGTTTTATACAACTATGTTGAGGGATATGATTATCTATAATATTCTATAGATTTTGCAGGAAAATACGACTGTGGCTGAGCATCCCTCAAGGGATACCAAACTCTCTTTATAATTGATCAATAAGGTTCATGATCAGTTCTTTTGAGTGTGAACATTTGATTGAGGAATATGCAGAGACATTCAAGTTAGAATAATCACTCTATGAATTTATAAATATGTTTGGGTATTGTAGAGTTCATTTGTGCTTGAGAGTTTTTTGGTTGAGCAAACACAGACATTTGGAGCCAACAGTGGGAATAAGAGAGATGATACTTATGAAAACCCTGCTTTTATTACAAACATAAACATGATTTATTACATAAAACTTCACTTGATACAACAAAGAATATCTAGAGGTTTAGTGTATTTGGGGCTTAGGATCATTTCCTAAAAACTTGAAACATGAAATACAACATTTTATTGAAAACTTCCTTCACATGACCACTACATTCCCTCGTACTTAGCATTGCATGGGATAACCTGAGGACATGCATAAGAAAAGGGTGAGCTATAAAGCCCAGTAATGGAATACACATGGAATAACATGAGGAGTATAATACATGTTAGAAATTAGGAATATCAATAGAGCACAAGAGAAACATGAACATAAAGGCATGATAAAGCATGATAATCATAACATGGAAATGTGGCAACAACACTTAACATGGAATTAGCATGATCCAAGGCTCATTGCACATGGAGCATGAGTAAATCCTCATTGCACTTCAAGCATGAGCAAACCCTCATTGCACTTGAATAAGCATGAGTCAACACTCATTGCACATGACGTATCATGATACTATACTTTAACCAATGCATTAGAGCGCTATAAGGGCACACCCTTCTTAAACATTTCATTTCATGCATAAGTGTTCCACATGGATCATAAAACATGTATTCATAAAAAATAATCATTTATTCCATGATAAAGGAATGTGGAATTCATACATGAAACTTTATAATCAATAAGTAAATGTGCATAAAGGTGAATACCCTTGATGGATAAATGGGTATGGTATTCACTACACAATGACATTGGCTTAGAAAATTTGTGCGATTTCGGCATCGTAATGGCGTGACATAAGAATTCATAAAAAAAGGTTGATGAGAGAGAAAGGGGTTCCTCATCATATTTACATGTAATGGACATTAAGGAGGTCATATAGATACATGTCACAATAATTGTAATGGAATTTAGATTCAGGATACAAAAGTATTGCTTGAATGTAAAAGAGGAGAGAGAAGTTCCTTTTGGAATTTCGGCATAGTAATGGGTGTACATGAGAGGCATTTAATGAAATAGAAAAAGGTCTCCCATCATTCAAACATAAAAATGATTTATTACATAAAACTTCACTTGATACAATAAAGAAGATCGAGAGGTTTAGTGTATTTGGGGCTTAGGATCATTACATAAAAACTTGAAACATGAAATACAACATCTTTATTGAAAACTTCCTTTACATGGCCACTACATTCCCTCGTACTTAGCATTGCATGGGATAAACTGAGGACATTCATAAGAAAAGGGTGATCTATAAAGCCCAGTAAGGGAATACACATGGAATAACATGAGGAGTACAATACATGTTAGAAATTAGGCATATCAATAGAGAACAAGAGAAACATGAACATAAAGGCATGATAAAGCATGATAATCATAACATGGAAATGTGGAAACAACACTTAACATGGAATTAGCATGATCCAAGGATCATTGCACATGGAGCATGAGTAAATCCTAATTTCACTTGAAGCATGAGTAAACCCTCATTGCACTTGAATTAGCATGAGTCAACACTCATTGCACATGACGTATCATGATACTATACTTTACCCAATGCATTGGAGCGCAATAAGGGCACACCCTTCTTAAACATTTCATTTGATGCATAAGTGTGCCACATGGATCATAAAACATGAATTCATAAAACATAATCATTTATTCTATGATAAAGGAATGTGGAATTCATACATGAATCTTTATAATCAATAAGTAAATGTGTATAAAGGTGAATACACTTGATGGATAAATGGGCATGATATTCACTACACAATGACATTCGATTAGAAAATCGGTGCGATTTTGGCAGTATAATGGCGTGACATAAGAATTCGTAAAAAAAGGTTAATGAGAGAAAAAGGGGTTCCTCATCATATTTACATGTAATGGATAGTAAGGAGGTCATATAGATACATGTCCCAAAAATTGTAATGTAATTTAGATTCATGATAAAAAAGTATTGCTTGAATGTAAAAGAGGAGAGAGAAGTTCCTTTCGGAATTTCTGCATAGTAACGGGTGTACATGGGAGGCATTTAATGAGAGAGAAAGGGGTCTCCCATCATTCAAACATAAAAAGGGAAGTATGAGGGAGGTGCGAAACCATACCGCAACATTCATAATTGAAATTAAAAGAGCAAAACAACTTAAAGAAAATTGGAAAAAATGATAAAGGAAGAAAAAAACCCTTACTTGGAAGTGTGCTTCCAAAGGCTAGAGAGAGTCTTGTGAGAGGTTTCTTGGGAGCTTGGGTGGGTTTATATAGGAAAGGTGAGGGAATTATTTATTATTTAGGTATGGGACCCCTTATATTAAATTAATCCAAACCACAAACCATCCCATGGTTGTTGCCCATGGTTTTTGGAAAAGGGAAGAGGAAAACAATATTTTATGAGGCCAAATTCTTAACATCTTAAAATAATAGGGTTGTTTATCTGGAGGTGAGTCACACTCCCATGGAAAATAATTTAAAAAGGCAAGGTGTTTAATAAGTCTTGAGGGGTCCATTAATGCTTTGAAAAGTAAGTAAAAAAAACCCAAAATCACATTATTTTAATGGTAAAACATATATTGGCCGAACATAAAGATTATAGTATTTTATTACAACACTATTGGGTCATTATGATGTCATAAAACACATTATATATTTAAATGGTATTTAATTTTTACCTAAAAATTTGACTGTCTCAGAAAATAATGAACAATTCACCGTTTGATAATTTCGACGTCCTGATTCCAGAAATAACATTTATTTTATCTAAATAATTTTTTAAATATGTTAATTTTCACTTTTAAAATAAAAACCGACATTTATCGAAAATTCACAGGTTTTGACAGAAATGGCTTTCAAACCTTAATAAAAATTATAATTGCATTAACAAAATTATAAGATCATTTATATTTAATAAAAATTAATTTAATAATAATAATAATATTTTATTAAAATATTATTTAATTAAAAAAATCCCTTAATTTTAAAAAATAGAATTCTTAATTAAATCATAACTAAAAACACTATTTGTACTTTAAAAACTATTTACAATGTATCGATAATGACAAGATGGTATATTTATTATTATATAAAAAAATAATATACATGAACATAGTACTAGTGATTTGTTACATATCCCCTTAAAACAGCCGCATTAGACCTAAGGGTAAGGTGTGCGAGGGTGACAAACTCTTGGGGTGGCTCGGATAACATCGCTCGAGTGGTAATTTCTATCAACTTCCACTTTTCTAGTAGACGGTCACGTTCGAGCTTGACACGATGAAGCTCAAATTGGGCTTGGTCAAGAGAAAAGCCCAAGGATGCCACCTCTTTTCCGAGCTCCGACAAATGGGATTCATATGGAGAAAATTTACTGGATGAGGCCATCACATCTTTTTTATGATTAAATTGGTTTTGTTAAAGCTCTATATTTATACTAATCATGTGATCACCGTTCAATAGATATATTAGCAACGGTCAAAATTCTTAACATAAAACCAAAGAAGTTTCCATTTGATAAACACATTTTATAGAAAGAGACATTTAATAAGATCAAGAGGGATTTCCATTAATGAAACTTTGTGTCGTTACAATACTTTGGTGGAAGATAGCCAATAATAGACATAAGAGAATAGATGTGTGAGATGTTTTAGGAGGTGATACCAGGATAAAGATTTTGAAGTTTTGGGATCACAATATAGATCTAGTTATCCTAATTAGAGGAGGTTATACTCTTCTTATGGGAGGGAAAATGTCATGTGAGATTGTATGAAACTTCATAAGACTGATAGAGAGATAGTGGATGTGTCTCCTAGGTAGAGTCAGTGTAAGGAGAAGGTAGGTCCATAGGGTGGTAGACGTGGTAGACGAGATGGGAGAGTATATGGAGGTGGTATATGTTATGACTTACTACCACCACCAACCCTAGGTTATAACAACCAGAGATTTTCAAACATACAAATTTTATAAATTTTTAAAAATACTAAAACATTATAAAAATAGACGCCCAAAGACTATTATTGGTCTAGTGACGTTGGAAACATGGAAACATAAAAACTGGTACATAAATGAGATAAATCATCTCCCACTAGGTTATATTTGACTATATCCCTTCTTAGACACCTAAAACATAGTACATAACATCATAACCTTGTAGAAAGGAAACAAAAAAAGGAGTGTGCTCAGATTCTCAGTAAGGGTAAACAAGGGAGACATGTAAGAATAAACATGAGCATAAGGGTATGAGAACATGATCATGAAAATAGAAGACCATACCATGCATATCGAAGATCATAACAGTAATCATGACATAAATATTGTAAGATCAGAAGACATGAATCATAATGAAATAAAGAGGATAATCCATGAAATCATAACATAGGAATAAAAAATGAAATTATGGTAGAAAAATAAGCATATAATATGATTTCCATAATAGCCAAGGCATCACTACCAAGACCATCTTGGAAGTATAGGTTCACTCACTATACCGTCTTAGTTTTCATGGTTCACTCCCATAGCCATATTGGTAGCATAAGTTCAATCCTCAAACCATATTGGTTTTCATGGTTCACTCCCATGGCCATCTTAGTAGTCAAGGTTCATTCCTAAGACCATCTTAGTCTATATCATGAGATATAAATCTTTAACCAATGTATTGGAGGGAGATATAAACCCCATTCATCTCATATTGTAATCATGCATACATGTGCCATAAGATCATAAATAATTATATCATAACCCATGAAATGAAATGGGTATTATAAACATGTAATAATATCATAACCTATGGAAAAAGAGAGGTTTCATAATCATTTCATCATAAACATAACCCATGAAAAGAAGTGGGTTTTAAAAGCATAAAACCCATGAAAGAGAAATGAGTTTCATAAATACCATGACATTAAGTGTAACCTATTCATAGAAAGAATACGAATGGGACCTTTATATCATTTCCTAAAACGGCATGAGTAACATCAACAGATTCCATCTGAGATGGAAAATAATTTTGAAATATCTTTCAACAACATTTCTTGAGGAAAATATCCTTTCTTTAAAGAAAATGTATTTTTAATATATAAAACTATTTGATAATAATTTTCATATAAAATACCTTCAAAACATGTAAATAAGACTTGAAATAATTTGAAAACCTTTTCCCTTGAAAACTTATAAAATAATATTAAAAAAATTTTATAAACATTTTTATTCGAAAACACTTTGAAAACTTATAAGGAAATCATGAATTTTTTTTTGAAATAATTTCTTTAAATATAATTTGAAAACATATAAATAGAGATTAAAAACGTTTTGAAAACTATTTTCTTTAAAAATACTTTGAAAACTTATAAATAGAGCTTAAAAATATTTTGAATTCGTTTCATTGAAAATAATTTGAAAAATTATGAGTAGATCTTGAAAATTTTTTGAAAACTATTTTCCTTTAAGATACTTTTGAAAAATTATAAATAAATCTCGAAAATGTTATGAAAACCATTTTCCTTGAACATACTTTGAAATATTATAAATAAACCTTGAAAATGTTTTGAAAAACATTTTCCTTATAAACTTATAAAAGAAGCCTAAAAACTTTTAGAAAGCCATTTTCCTTGAAAAATTATAAAAGAAGTTTGAAAATGTTTTGAAAAATATTTTTCCTTAAAACTTATAAAAGAAGTTTGAAAAAGTTCTGAAAACCATTTTTATTGAAAACTTATAAAATAAGTTTGAAAAAATTTTGAAAACCATTTTCCTTAAAGATTTATAAAATAAGATTGAATTTTTTTGAAGAACATATTCATAGAAAATAACTTTTAAAAACATTTTCTTAAAAAATTTACCTTTGAACATGAAAATAAAGCTTCAAAGGAATGATGTCAGATAAATCTTTACATGTCGTACAAGGTAAAAAGAATATTTCTTTTACACGGTAAAAATGATTGGAAATTACCTCATTCAAAAAGCGATAAGAATATTAATTTGAAAAAATTGAAAAAATAAGAAAAAAGTTAAATTTTATTTTAATTATTATTTGATATTAGTTGGAAATATTCTTGGAAAACCTTTTTATAAAACATGGTTTTGATGGAACATAGATTTCCGACCAAAGAGAGTGTAAATTAAGGATTTCTTAAAAATACTTTCTTAACTATCTTATGTACCAAAGAGTATAAAATGGCACCAATACATGAATATATCATGAATAAATATAATAGAATAAATATTATTAATTTATTGAGATATATAACATAATAATTCATCAAAGGAGGCACAAACATAAATAATCTCGAAAAGCGATGAGATTGTTTCAATAAACTCTTATCACTCGGTAATTTGGGATCATACTATCCATGTAAGAAAATGAAATTATATGAAGTATAAAATATAAATAAAATAATTATTTTCATTATATAACATGTAAAATTTAATTATATACACCACAAAAAAATAATTTAGGTGCATAACAAAACATGAGTCGCAAAGAAGGTAAATTAAGACAAACCTATTTTACCGATTTGTTAACTTTTGAAACTTAAACCCCATGAAAGAAGGATTATAAAATAGATATGTAAATACCCATTAATTTAATTATAATAATCATTAGATACAATCAAGGTCAGTATATACACAACACCAAAGGAAATAGTGCTGAACATTACTCACATCTCACAGAAATTTAAAGTGAGATGAAATCCTCCTACCTTGTGTCTTGACTCTCTTCATTCTTGTACAAGATTACTATATAATAAATATAATTTTATTATAAATATTTTAAATAATCATATTATTATACATAATACCACATATGGTTTTATTATGACCTTATATTACCCGCTTGTTAACGATCCTATGTTAAGGTTTCACTTCGGGTAATTTTCGCTCGTTTCTTCGCATGTGTCTTAATTGGTTATATCTTTGGTATTTATAATTATATCATGATTTATAGAATGTAAATCATTATAGAAATATCTTATATATCCAGTATATTTATATTATAATAATCTATATCATAACGAAGTACGATATATAATACACCGTTCATGGAGACGGTAAGCCTTATGTATGTATGAACGCTATTTCCATTTTAATTTTCCTATTAAAAGAAATAAAGAAAATGAAATATAAGTATATATATATATATATATATATAATTATTAAAGTATATTTGTTATATCACACACACACACAAATATATATATTATATTCACTAAAACCATCCTTAGTAAAATCCATGTAGTGCATGAATGAATCATATCGCTTTGAGGGGGCTGTAGTTCACACTTTCTCAAAAGAAATTATCATAGTAACACCAAATGAAAAGTAAAAATATATGTGTTGTAAAAGGAATAAATAATTTTAAATAAATAATAAATATAACATACGACATATATAAACAGATTTTACATCATAATGTCCACCATGGTAGGTGGTAATGGAAAAATGAATAATCATCATTTTGTGAGGCAGTAGTTCACCATACACAGAAACAATATGTTTGTTAAAAATTAGATAGAGGTTTGTGTAGGTGAAGGTCTAAAATTTAACATTGAAACAACATAGTATATTTAGGATAATTTTTTTTCAAACAATAATTTAATAAACATATTTGATGGGGTGGAGAATGATAATAAAGGAAAGGAGCTTGATAGGATATGTTACCTCTTAATCTGGTAACTCCATTAGGTTTGTTCCAAAAGGCTTCCTTGATTTGCCTTATGCCCAAGGTTTGTTTTATAATATGAATTTAAAAAATTTGGGATATTATTTGAGATTATTTTTTTATGATCCAAGGGGCTTGATAGGTGTGAGGAAGTTGTTATATGTGGTAGCCTTTTATATGAAATGGAAATGAAACACTTAGTATTTTTGAAAACAAGTTAGGTGTACCCATTTTTTTACCTAAAAAAAGTTATAAAAACCAAAAAAACTAAATAATGTAAGGTTAATGGATGTATTATGTCCATAAAATGGGTTTTGGACAAGTTTATACCTCATTTTAGGTCTTATATTTATGATTTAGTACTTTATTAACCTTATTTTTCTCTTAACTGATGTAATTAATTTTAATCAGTTTCACTAATAATTTTGGTGAATTTTTTGACCATATTATACATTATACATTATTATTATTTAAAATATATATTCCATTTTTTTAAATTATAATCTCATAAGTGACAAAAATTTATTTAAAATTAATCCTTACTGATGGGACGACACTGCTGGTTTTTAAAGTAAAAACATCTAGAAATTTGCTAGGTTTTTATATCCAATTTCAATGTAAAATTGGTTACAATGACCTAAATTGTATTAATTAATAAAAATATTATCTAACTAAAATATTAAACCAATTTAAAATATAATTTAACATTATAAACAAATAAATGAAAAAGTAGTTTTGAATTAAAATCTTGTATTTTTAACTATTCATTAAAAAAATGAAACCTTACCAAAAAATACAAAAACATTTATACAAACCAAATTTTTATATCTTTATTATAGATATGAAGTTTATTTGGAAATTTTAAATCTATAAAATTTTGAAAAATTATATTTGAAATGGGTTCTCCATTAAAAGGTGGTAACACTGCCTTTATAAAAAATAGGTTTTTATGCATAAAATTGTGTTTGTTTTTATTTTAAGTCTATAAAATATATTGGATGAATATAAAAAATGTTTTATTTAATATATAATATATTTATTACATTAATATCACTTAACAATTGTAATTAATTTAATTTACTAGGTTAAAATTTATTTGTGACAATAATAATATTTTCTTATATATTTAATCGGGTTTCATATTCATTTATAATTAATTGGTAACCTATGAATTCATATTATATTTGTGTAAACAACATATTTTCATAATTTAGTTAATAATATTCATATCCTTCAACTTAATGTATAGTTTATGTAATATTTTTAATAATATATTATAGTTAGGTAATACTTGGTCTTGCGTGTTACACAAGACATCAAGAAAGGTCAATATTGTGTGTAATATATGCTAACCTCATTATTCTATGTAACATACACCAAGTTTGTGTTGCATGTAACATATTACAAGTCAATTCTGTGTGAAAGTAATGTTTGACTTAGTGAAAAACGTTTTTTAGTGTTTCGTGAAATGAAAAATATCAGAAGATTAATTTAATTCGAAAAAAAATTCCCAAAATCTCAAGGTGTTACATTCTACCCCCCTTAAAATGATTTTTTCACTAAAAATTAATCTCGGTTACCAAAGGTTTAATAATTGATAGTTTAATTCATAGAAATACACATCATAAAAATAGATTATAAAACTTACCTTGAAAGTGGAAAGTTGGAACCATAATGGTTACCCAAAGTAACATATAACAGGGTTTCCACATAAAAGAAAATAGGTTGGGAGTGAATATTGGACATGGTGGAAAAGTGTAAATATTTATAGGGAGTGATTGAGGTCATTAATCACAAGCAAAGTGAATGACCAGAGAAAATTTGAGGGCCTGAAAGTCATAAATTTGTTATGATTTCAAAATACATCGGTTTAAAATTTAAGGTATTATGACAACATTCTTTTTTATCACTTTGATAAATTTCTATAAAACAAAATTTCATTCTTTTATTATTCTTTGATAAATTTCTAATTCATACATTACCTCAGGTAATGAATGTATATAATTTAACCTTAATGTATGAAGCACTAAAATACACTTTTAACAGATGTTAAGGCCCATAAAAGAATGAAAATTATAACTATTTTCTCTTCAAAATCAATATGCATTAATCTATAGAATGTAACACTACTGATTCATCATTAATATTTATTCATCTTAAATAATTATATATTAACCAGGACATCATGTAGGCTAGTGGTAGGCATGAAACCCTTATCGTTCTTCAGTCATGGGTTCAAGACCCGTGGCCATTCCAAACTTGATTGGTTGTCACCCGATATATATAATGTTATTTAAAAAAATTCTAATATAATTTTAAAAATATATAATATGGTCATCCTTGAAATAAGTTTAATTACTAAATAGCCTTTTAACCAAGGTTTTCAATACAAACTCTGTGCATAAATACTTCCTCTGAAGTTTAACTTAAACTTTTCATGAACGATTAACCTTATAACCCTTATCAAAGATGAAAATCAAAAACTTTAGAAAAAGAGTCACAAAATTAGCTTAACATTGATTTCCATATATATCAAAAAGTATCTCTTGGTTGTCACATTCCAAACATGTCAATACCCTCATCATATTTTCTCTTGAAACATGGTAATAACCTAAATTACAATAAATAGTTTTGGAAAACATGCATGATTCCTTATTCCAAAGTATATTGGATCTATTACTTAAATCCAAAAAATTTGTAAACTTCATCAATAATATCATAAAACACCTTTCAATAAGTCCTTACTTAGTTACAAGGTATTCAATACTTTCCAATTTACTTATCCATATCCCATGTATGTTTATCTAGAAACCATTATATTAAAATAAAAACTTATTAAGGGTTACCTTCCCTTAGTCAAAATATCACCTTGTCATTAAATCACCTCACCAGTCCATCAAGAAAATTCAACAGAAACTTGTAAATATGGAGTGAAAAAAACATAAGTAGAACAATCCTTGTATATTTCATCATTCATAACTTTTGTATCAAAATATATAAAAACTTTTATTACTTCATCTTTAATCCATTAACAATGCTACCTAACCCTATTACATAATAACTCTTTAATTTAACATATCATTTGTAGTCTCGTCATCATCAAAAATGTAACCATTACTCGCACTAACTTGCTGATTCTCTTCAAAAACTTTCCTCTTGGGAAATTGGGTTTCATAATGACCATTTACTTCACACTTAAAGCACTTAAACTTTGATTATGTCTTAGGAAGGATAATATTATCATCCATTTCATCAACCAAAATATTCATTTTCCCTTGAAGTCATTTGCTCTGTGTCCTTATTTTCCATAGTTAAAACATCTTCTTGTTCCTCTAAGACATTCGGTTTGGTGATTCTTTACACATTCTTGACATAAAGGAAACCAAATCTTCTTTCTTTCATGGACTTCATTACCTGAACTCTCAACGAACTCCTTCTTTCTCTTTCTTGGTGAGTCTGAGAGTTTGTTAAGGTAAACATTATTAATCATGTTACATGAAAAATGATTAGGAATGATCACAACATATTTCACACCAGTGATCATTCAGCTTGAATGCTCATCAGAAAATATTCCATCACATTGAACTTTAATCCAATTCCTTCCGCTTCTCGCCATTAACTACAATCAGAAGAATTGTGTAAGAATTAATTATCATAGAAGAAAACCACATAGTCATGAAAATAATTACTTATAGGATATCATGATTCCTACCTTAATCTACTACACCCTAGGTTTATCCTAGGTTATTAATAAAAAACTTATATTTAAATCCTTAAGGATGGTTTGTGAAATGTTTTTGAATTTCCAAAGAATATCCATAGGGAGTGTCAAACCAGATGTGTAGTAAGGCCCATTATCGCATTCCAGATTACCTGAAGTTAGGCCCAAGACATCATTTTAGAGTTTTTACCCCTAGGTACATCTGTTCTAGAGCCACATCCACTTATAGTATCCAAAAAGGGATATATTTCTAGGAAACCACCCAATCTATCCTTTACCAAAATTCTAGGTCATTTTCCTAAATGTTAACTCATCCTTAGAGACATCCCTAAACATATCATTAGAAATATACCTAGGTATCTCACTAATTTTTTCTCATACTTGATTCTAAAGGTTAACTATACCTTTTATCTGATACCTACTATAGCAACCCTCACTTTTCAAACATAAAAATTACATAACATTTATGGAATACTTAAACATTATATAAACATATGCCCAAAGACCGTAATTGGTCTAGTGCCTTTGGAAACATGAAAACATAAAAACTGGTACATGAATGAGATACATCATCTCCCATTAAGTTCTTATTTACTAGAACCCTTATTAGACACCTCATACATAATACATAACATCATAACCTGGGAAAAACACAAAAAGGGGTGAGATCAGATGCTCAAAAAGGGTAAAAAAGGGATACATGTAAGAAAAAACATGAGAATAAGGGTATGAGAACATGATCATGAAAACAGAAGATCATACCTAGTATATCAAAGATTATAAAAGGAATCATGGCATAAATATTAGAAGATCATAATACATGAATCATAATGAAATAAAGAGAATAAGCCATGAAATCATAACATAGGAATGAAACATGGAATTATGTCAAACACATAAGCATTTAATATGATTTCTATAGTAGAAAATTAGTCTCTTCCGAGACCATCTTGGTAGTATAGGTTCACTCCCCATACCATCTTAGTAGTCATGGTTCACTCCCATATCTATCTTGGTAGCATGAGTTCACTCCTCATATCATCTTGGTAGTTATGGTTCACTACCACGGCCATCTTAATAGTCAAGGTTCATTCCCAAGACCATCTTAGTCTATATCATGAGATATAAATATTTACCCAATGCATTGGAGGGAGATATATGTCCCACCCATATCATAATGAAATCATACATACATGTTCCAAAATATCATAAATAATCATATCATAACCCATGAAATGAAATGGGTATTATAAACATGTAGTCATATCATAACCTGTGAAAAAAGATAGGTTTCATAATCATTTTATCATAAACATACCCTATGAAAAGAAGAAGGTTTTAAAAGAATATAAACCATGAAATAGAAATAGGTTTCATAAAGACCATGGAATTAAGTGTAACCTATTCATAGAAATAATATGAATGTAACCTTTATATCATTTTCTAAAAGGGCATGAGTAACATCAACGAATGTCATCTTAGATGTAAAACAATTTTGAAATATCTTTTGAAAACATTTCTTAAGGAAAATATACTTTATTCATTGAAAAATTATTTATAATACATAAAACCATTTGATAATCATTTTCAAAGAAAATACGTTTAAAACATATAAATAATACTTGAAATAATTTGAAAACCTTTTTCCTTAAAAACTTATAAAATACGATTCAAAAAATTTTCATAACAATTTTCTTCTAAAACACTGTGAAAACTTATAAATAAATCTTGAATTTTTTTTGAAAATCATTTCTTTGAAAATAATTTCAAAACTTATAAATAGATCTTGAAAATGTTTTAAAAACTATTTTCCTTGAAAATACTTTGAAAACTTATAAATAGAGCTTGAAAACGTTTTGAAAATAATTTATTTTAAAATACTTTTAAAACATATAAATACCGATTGAAAACATTTTTAAAAATATTTTCTTTGAAAATACTTTGAAAACTTATAAATAAATATTGAAAATTTTATGGAAACCATTTTCCTTGAAAATAATTTGAAAAATTATAAATAAATCTTGAAAGTTTTTTGAAAACCATTTTCCTTGAAAAATTATAAAATAAGTTTAAAAACATTTTGAAAACCATTTTCCTTGAAAAATTATAAAACATTTTTGAAAATGTTTTGAAAACTATTTTTCTTGAAAACTTATAAAATAACTTTGAAAACATTTTGATTTTTTTTCCTGAAAACTTATAAAATAAGTTTTAAAACATTTTAAAGACCATTTTCTTTTAATATATATTTTAAAATCATTTTCTTAAAAAAATTACCTTTAAAAATAAAAACAAATATTAAAAGTATTGACGACAGATAAATCCATACATGTCGTATGAGGTAAAAAGAACATTCTTATTGCACGATAAAAATTATAGAATATTTCCTCATTCAGAAAGTAATAAGAATATTACTTTGAAAAAATTGGTAAAAGAAAAAAAGGGTAAAAATGTATTTTAATAATCATAGGATATTAGTAGAATATTCTAGGAAACCTTTTTTATAAAACATGGTTTTGAAGGAACATAGATTTTTAACCAAAGAGAGGGTAAATTTAGGATTTCTTAAAAACACTTTATTAACTATCTTATGTTACAAAGAGTAGAAAATGGCACAAATAAATTAATATAGAATTAATAACCATAATATAAGAAATTTCATGAATTTATTGAGAGATGGAACATTATAATTCATCAAAGGAAGCATAAACATAAACAATATTGAAAAGAGATGAGATTGTTTCAATAAATTTTTATAACTTGGTAACTTGGGATAATACTCTCCATTTTAGAAAAGAAAATTAAATTAATCTTAAAATATCAATAAAATAATGAGGTGAATTTATATGGAACTTGTGTTCATGGAATTATGAGGGGAGGTGCAGAGATCTGGGATCTTTCTGGTTCAGTGATCTTGGATTTCAGTGCTTTATTTGGGAATGGGGACTCTTTCATGGAAGAGGAAAGGGCCATGCTTATCAGGATGGATCTTTAAAATTCAAGGAATATTCCTCTTACTGTGGTGGAGACTGACTCTAGGGTCATCTAAAGCTCCCTTAAGGGAGTCTCCCCTACCCCTTGGAAAATTACATACATTATCCACAAGTGTATGTCTCTCCTCTCAGACAACATCAAGATTATTCATATATGGTGTGAGGGAAATCAGATTGCAGACTTTCTGGACTCCATAGAATCCCAGTAACCTCCCCTTATTATTTTTTTGTTCTAACAATTCCCTCCCCTTAGGTGGTATGGAGGTGGATTTAGGATTTTTCCTTGGGCTTCACTTTTTTAGACCCCCCATGAGCCTCTGGTCCCTTGCCTTTCCCCCCTCCCCCCATCTCTCTCTCTCCTTGATTTGGTCATTTTTTGAGATGTACATTTTAATTTAGCATGGAATGAGTTTCATGATATAACATGTAAAATGGAATTATATACACCTAAAAAAATATTTTAGGTTTATAACAAAACATGAGTCTCAAAGAAGAAAAATTGAGACAAAACTATTTTAGCGATTTGGTAACTTTTGAAACTTAAACCCCATGAAAGAAGGATCATAAAATGGATATTTAAATAAAGATAAATTTAAGTATAATAATAATTGTATACAATCATGTGTAGTATATACACCACACAGAAGGAAAGAGTGGTGAACATGGCTCGTATCTCATAGAAATTAAAAGCGAGATGGAGTCCCCTTACCTTAGGTCGTGAATCTCTTCATACTCATATAAAATTCCTGAATAATAAATATAAGTTTATTATAAATATTTTACATAATTATATTATTATACATAATACCATATATGGTTTTACTATGACCTTATATTACCTACTTGTTAACGATCCTATGTTAAGGTTTCACTTCTGGTAATATTCACTCTGTTTTTCACATGTATCTTAATTTTTTATATCTTTGGTCTTTATAATTATATCATGATTTAAATAATTTAAATAATTATATAAATATCTTCCATATCCATTATATTTATATTATAATAATCTATAGCATAATGAAGTATGAAATGGAATACATCATTCATGGAGACGGTAAGCTGTACGTATGCATGAACGTTGTTTCTGTTTTAATTATCATTTTGAAAGAAGGAAAGAAAATAATATATATATATAATTATTATATTATATTGATGATATCATATATATCTTATATATTCACTACAATAATCCTTAATATAATCCATGTAGTATATGAACAAATCATATCGCTTTGAGGGGGCGGTAGTCCACACTTCCTCAAATAAAATTATCATATTAACACCAAATGAAATGTAAAAAGATATATGTTGTAAAAGGAATAAAAAAGATTAAAGAAATAATAAAAATATTAGATGACATATATAAATAGAATGTCCATCATAATGTTCCCCATGGTAGGTGTTAATAGAAAAATGAACAATAATCATTTAGTAAAGCAATAGTTCACTGTACATAGAAACAGTATGTTCATTACCCATTAGATGGAGGTATGTGTAAGTGTAGGTTGAAACATTAGTATAAAAACATCATAGTATATTTTTTATACTATTTTTATCATACAATAATGGAATAATGATATTTGAGGGGTTGGATAAGGAAAATAATGGAAAGTATCTTGAGAGAAGACGTTACCTCTTAATCAGGTAACTCCTTTTGGTTTGGGCCAAAAGGCTTTCTTAAGTTGTCTTATTCCCAAGGTACGGATTATAGGAGTAATTTATGGAATCTTGGGATCTTATTTTTGCATATTTTGGGTGATCCAAGGGGATTGAGAGGTGTGAGGAAGTGGGTAGAGGTGGTGGCCTTTTATAGGGAAGGGAAAGGACACACTTGGCATTTTTGAAAAGAAGTTAGGTGTATCAACGTTTTTACCTAAACAAGTCATAAAAAATGAACCAAAATCAATAATAGATATTTAATGGCCAAATAATGTCCATAAAATGGTTTTTGGACAAGTGTCTAGGTCCTTTTGGGTCTTATATTTATGGTCTAGTAGTTTATTAATCTTATTTTTCTCTTAACCAATATAATTAATTTTAATCACTTTTACTAATATTTTTGTTTGAAAACAAATTTAATCTTATTATAAATTATAAATTATTATTATTCTAAATATTTAATCCATTTTTTATAATTCTAATAACATAAGTGGTAGAAATTAATTTAAAATTAATCCCGACGATGGGATGACACTACAGGTTTTTAATGTAAAAATGTCCAAAAGTTTGCTAAGTTTTATATACAATTTCAATGTGAAATTGGTTACAATGACCAAAATTTGATTAATTGATAAAAAAAATTTCTAACTTAACTATTAAACCAATTTAAAATATAATTTAACCTTATAAACAAATTAAATAAAAACTAGTTTTGAATCGAAATCCTGTATTTTTAACTATTCACTTAAAAAAAAACCTTATAAAAAATACAAAAAATTTATCCTAACCTAATTTTTATTTATTGGTTAAAAATATGAAGTTGATTTTAAAATATTAAATCTATAAAAGTTCCAAAAATTAGATTTTAAATTTTTTCTCCATTAAAAAGTGGTAAAACTATTTTTATAAAAAAATAGGTTTTTAGGGATAAAATTGTGTTTGTTTTTATCTTAGGTTTATCCAATATATTGGATGAATATAAAAAATATTTTATTGAATATATAACATATTTATTACATTAATAACACTTACCAATTTTAATTAATTTAATTTACTAGGCTAAAATAGCTTTGTGACTATAATAATATTTTTCATTATATTTAATCAGTTTTCATATTCATTTCTAATTAATTAGTAAGCTACGAATTCATCTTATATTTGTATAAATCACATATTTTCATAATTTAGTTAATAATATTCATATCGATCAACTTCATAGATATGTTATATAATATTTTTAATAATATATTATTTTTAGGTAATACTGAGTCTTGTGTGTTACGAAAGCCTTCAAGGAAGGTCAATATTACTTATAATATATTCCAAAATTTTTGTTCTATGTGAGGCAATCCAATTTAGTGTTGCTTTTAATATATTCCAAGTTTGTTCCATGAGAAAAAAATCTTTACTTAGGGAAAAATTATTTTAGTTTTTCGTGAAGTAAAAAATATCAAAAGATTAAATTAATTCTAAAAAATTTTCACAAAATCTCAAGGTGTTACATTGGTAGTCCATGAAAGGCTTAGGGAGGTGGGGGATAGGGGTGAGAGAAGCTCCAGGAAGTTGATTATTATGAAACAATGTATATATGGATCATACGAGGTAGGATATATGTCTTTTATACATTCTCTATAGTATTGATAGACATTGATGCAAACCACTCATTTCTTTCCACTTATCTGGTTTTAGAGTTAGAGATTCTGGTTGATCCTTTAGTTCAAACCTTGAGATTGGATACTCCTACTAGAGGTGACTCAGTGATCACATACTTTTGAAGATAGTGTGACCTGACTCTTGAAGGTGATATTTTCTTTTAGGATCACTTTGTTGTGGTGATGAGTCCTTACAATGTCATTTTAGGTATGGACTGGTTATTCATAGTTCATGACCATATAGACTATTTAAGGTGGAGGATGTGTTGTGTTTGAAATGATGGAATGAATTTTTCATTTTTAGGTGTAAAGTGAACCCAGACAGAGCAGGATGGGATCATGAATTGGAGGGTGCAGTCGATTTCTCACCCGTTGGTGAGCATGACTCTTAGTGTAGTAGATGCTAGAATCTTTCAGTTTCCTATAGTAGTGGAAAAGTATGGGGATGTATTTCTTAAGGGTGTTCCAGGATTACCTCCCCGCTGAGAGATAAACTTTTGCATTGAGCTACTCCCTGATATGACCCCAATATCTATGAACACAGATCAGATGGATCCTATTGATCTTCGTGAGCTGATGGTGTTGTTAGAGGAATTACAGAGGAAGGGCTTTGTAAGAACCAGTGTTTCACCCTGGGCTTCCCCAGTGTTGTTCTCAAAGAAGGTAGATGGGAGCTTGAGGTTTTGTGTGGATTATCATCTCAAAAACCATGTGACTATAAAGAAAAGTATTCACTTCTAAGGATTGATGACCTATTTTATTAGTTGGGAGGGGCATGATGGTTCGTGAAGATTAACCTTAGATTAATCTATCACCATCTTTGAGTAAACGATAAAGATATAATGAATATGGATTTCCCATGTTGTTATAGTCAATATGAGTTCTTGGTGATGCTATTTGGAATGAAAAATTCCGCAGCAGTGTTCATGGGACTGAGGAATTCAATATTTTAGTATTTCTTATACTGGTTTGTGGTAGTCTTCATCGATGATATCCTAGTGTACTCGATTTCTAAGGAGGAGGATTTGAGACACTTGAGTATGGTCTTGGACATACATATAGAGAACCATTTTTATGGGAATATCTTGAAGTTCCATTGTTTGGATTCATGATGTCTAATTTTTGGGACATGTTATCTCAATAGATGGTGTAGTAGTGGACCCAAAGAATGTCAAGGCAGTGTTAGTTTGGTTTCAAGCCAAGAGAATGATAGAGGTACAAATATTCCTTGGATTGGAAGACTACTATTAGATATTTGTAGAAAATTTCTACTGGATATCAGATACCTTGATATCTTTGACTTGAAAGGGAAAGCCTTTCATGTAGAAAGAGAGGTTCCAACATACTTTCCATGAGTTGAGGTAGAAATTAATGATCACTTTCTTCTTAAGATTTTTGGAGGAGGGTGTTAAGTATGTAGTGTTCTATGATGCGTCATGGACTAGGCTTGTTTGTGATATGATAGAGAGGTAGGCGGTGATTTACTATAGTTTATGTCAGTTGAAACCACATGAGAAGAACCACACAAACCACAATATTGAGATGGTAGTGGTATTATTTACACTGAAGATGTGGAAACAATACCTGATGTGCCAGAGATTTATTTTATTTTATGATCATAAGAGTCTCAAGTATATATTCTCTTGGAAAGATCTTAACTTGATACATAAGTGACATATAGAGTTCTTCCAGGTGTATGAATTCAAGATTTCCTATACTGTTGGGAAGGGGAATGTAGTAGTATATTCACTCAACAAGAGATCTTGTTCAAAACTATAAATGAGGAGTTGGAGTAGTTTTAATCATTACAGTTATCCTATGTGGATGGGTATAGAGTATCTTACCTCCAGTCGATGGTTGTTACCACTCTTCTTTTACAATGATTTAGGGAGTCCCAACTTGTAGTTATTGACGATAAGACCCTACATACTCAGATATCCACTGGAAAAGATCATGATGGATTTTATAAAGGTGGGTAGTAGATTGTTCTTTTTAATGTATGGATGATGGTACCAATAATGTTAAGATAGGAGGTAGTGATTGAGTTTCATACTTCACCCTTTGCGGTACATCTAGGTGTGTTGAAGATATACCAAGACCATCAATGATAGTTCTGGTGGTCATGGGTGAAGAAGGGAGTTGCAGAGTTTGTCTCTCAATTCCTTACTTGTCAGCAAGTGAAAGATGAGCACCAGGTTCTAGTGGGTTTAGCTCACCCCCTTGAGGGGCTAGAGTGAAAGTAGGATGGGATATCCACAGACTTCATGGAGTTACCATGTATATCCATGGGGCGTGTTTTCATCTGGGTGATCATAGAACAACTCATTAAGTCAAACTACTTACTAGTTATCTAAGAGCATAGTTTAATAGAGATATTGGGATTCTATTACATGAAAAAGATAGTTCAGCTATATGGAGTTCCCTCAATAATCATTTTTGACCATGATGTTTACTTCAAATCTCAGTTATAGAGGGAATTTTCACAAGAGCCTCAGCCCAGTTGGTGAGGACTCTCTTGGTGCATCCAAGAGACCCGAGATCAAATCTAGGTGGAGGCATATTTCCAGGTTACTATAGAAGTACTGTAGCAGGCACTGTAGCAGGTACTATTCGGTACTATAGCAGCTAGAACTATTCATCCATCTGGGCCTTTGGGTCACCGGTTTGGTCCTCAGGTCCTACAAGGCTTTTGGGCCACCCAAGGCCTTCGGCCCGGTTGATTCTAATGGCCTTTAGGCCACCTTAAAGCCTTAGGTCCACCCCCAAGGCCTTCAGGCCACATGAATGCAGGACCCAGACACACTACAACAAAGGAGCAGCCCCAGAAGAGGATTCAGAGTAGATGCACTCACCAGAGAAGAGCCAAATGGATTGTCAGAATACAAGGGTATGACTATGCCATCGGTACCAGCCTTTGCTTGCACAGGAAGCCTAGCCAGACGGTTATGCAAAGGTGGAGACCTACTATCAAGAAGAATATGCTGGGGAGGGGCAGTTCCTTGTAGATAGTCTGGTTGAATTCCCTAATACCTTCAGGTCATGTAATCTCCTAAGCCTACGGGCCATGTAATCTCTGAGCCTATGGGCCTTGTAAGGGTTCCCCCTAATCCCTTGAAAGGGGGGTTATCAAAAATCAATAAAAATGAAAGCCTTTGGGATATTCAGGCAGAGGGAATTTCAGGAGGCCTTGGAGACTCAATGTCATTTGAGCATAGGTTTTCACCGCAGAACGATGGCCAAACTGAGCAAACTGTTTAGGCCTCAGAGGACATGATGCCGGATTTCATGTTAGAGTTTGGAAATATTTGGGAGGATCACCTACAATTGATGGAGTTTTTCATAAAACAACAGCTACCATTCCACCATCAGTATGGCATCATTTGAGGCCTTGTACGAGTGACCCTGAAGATCACCACTATTCTAGATAGACCTAGGAGAGTTAGCACTTATGGTTATGGAGTTGGTGTGATCCATGAAAGAGAAGGTGTAGTCCATCTAGGAGTAGATGGGGACTATACAGATTCATCATAGTCTTATTCATACCAATGATGGAGGCCTTTGGAGTTTGAGTAAAGATACCATGTGTTCATAAGGGTCTCACCATGATGTGGATTGAAAATATTTGGTCACAGTAGCAAGCTATATCCAATAATAATTATCCCTTTCCATATATCATATAGATTTAGTGAGGTGGATTACCACTTAGCTCTACCACTGTAGTTAGACCAGGTACACGGTGTTTCCCACACGTCACAACTGAGGAGGTATGTGCATGACCCATCGTATGTTATCTACTAGGGTGAGATGGACATCATGGATGAAGATACTTTTTTAGAGTACCTGATAGAGATTGAGGATCGATAGGAGAGGATCCTCCATGGGTGAGATATTCTTTTAGTATGTTCCTGATGATATCATGTAAGTCTTTAAAAAAATAGCTGGGTGCGGGAGACCCAAATGCGTGTTCAGTACCCACATATCATTATGTAGTTTTTTGTTTGTATTTTTGGGACGTAAATCCCCAAGGTGGGTAGAATATAAAGACTCTGATTTTTCCATGTATTACTTTATAATATTAGATAGATTATTTTCAAAGATATGCACTAGGACAACATGAGATTCTGAGGTCCAATGATCCCAAAATTAATTTTTGAAATATATTAAATATATTAAATATATTAAATATATTAAATATATTAAATATAATTCATGATCATTTTTTCTAAAAAAGTGGAATAAATATTAAATGGAGGATCAGATTATAAATATAAGTCTACAGTTAAGTTCAAATCATGTATTTTACTTTTGGTGAGATATAACCTTGGAGTGTGTCAGAAGTTTGGGTTGGGAATGGTAATTGGATAATTTTTAAATAAGTTAATTGGTTAAAATAATTTATTTAATTAAATTTCCATGACCTGAATTTTCCTATAAATATACGGTATGAGGAAATATTAGGGTTAGATTCATAAACCTGGAGCTATTGGAGAGAGCGTTAGAGGATCATTCTAGGGTAGAAAATAACCAGATCATGGATCAATTATTAGTGTGTAATGGAATTAGAGGATCTTTCCAAAAATATAGGTGGATATTTATTATTCATCAGTGATCAATTTATCTTGAGGTAGGACATTATTTTATTTGGATTTATCCCCATTTTATTTCACCTATGATGTCCATGAATCAATAAACTAACAAATTGATTAATGAATCTTTCATATTGTAGGTATGTGATAAATATTATCTGGGATCGGATATTTGTTTATTGATTATATTATAATCTCTTCATTATTTATTCTAATAGAAACAAATCGAGGCCAACACATACATTGTCCAAGTTCTATTCCTCACATATGTGTTTTATGCATTTATTCCCTTTCTATTGTCACATTCATCCCAAACAACTCCTTCGACATGAGGTTTGATGAATAAATAGGTATAAATCATTATATGTCCATTCTTTATCAGAATAGATTGATACTGCAATCATGGGATCATTTATGTCTTATGATAGAGGTGTTTACCAATGAAAATTGATCGGTATTAGTTTTATGATCCCCATTCTTCCTAGTTGGGAATACGATGGTGATGAGATATGATGAAAAATGATTCCTGTGTGAATTAGATGGCTAGATTCTAGTGAGTGGTGACATTGTGTCTTGGATAGACTAGATCTATGATCTCAGGGTGAGATTGGTGGTGAAACTAGAGGCGATGGTTATGTGGGCGTATGTGTAGGAGGAACCTTAGATTTTGAAAAGTTTAGGGTTACACAACATTTAATATTGACTACACACTATGTGGGATCTCACATGAGTGGTGGATAGGGTTTAGACACAGAGATAAGGATCACTTGCTGTGTGGTCCCTACCATATGATGTGTAGCCCTAGTAGGCCATATTAGTGTCTATAGGGTGCATATGCCCTGGAAACTGAGTTTAGTTACACGATGTGTGGGCCATGCACATGCCATGCACACCCTGGAAAGTATATCAACATGGACAGATGGTACACACCCAAGATTTTGTGTGACCCCACACATAGTGTGTGGTGGACCACACACTATGTAATCAGACACAAACACAAGCATGGGCCATGATACATGTGAAGACCTAGTGTCAAAGGGACACACTTTGTACTTGTAGTACGCACAATGTACTCCTTCAAGGATGTCATGTATCCATTTTCGTCTTCATCTTGTAAAATATTTGTTAGGGTACATTCCATTAATCGATTCCCTAAGGGTTTGCATGGAGTCATGTATTATGCATAGAATAGTGACCCCCTATGAGGAACTTCCATCATTGACCTAGGTGGGGTTCTTCGTATCATCGTAACTAACACTATGCAGGTGTCGATCTTATACTTAGTGGGTTAATTCAGATTGGGTTGTTGGTATACACCTTGGCCTTGGGTGTGATCCCCATATATGTATCATTTTATTTATACTTCTAGAATGTACTTATTATAGAAAAAGTTGATGAGAATGTCATCTTGGATGGAATCCATTAGTGCCATCTAACTCATGGAGTATGTTCTCCTAGACGCGTGTTATATGGAATTTATATACAGAAATCATAGGATGGATTTACAGTTGCAATCTTACCTTGAGACTGTGTGTCTAATATGAGTATATATATATATATGTTCTTATCATAAATTTCAATGAAATATACCTATGATGAGAAAAATATTATTCTTGATGCAATATTCTTAGTGATTTTGGGGTTTCTTATCAGGTATTTTTATACTCACCCATGTATGGGCTTTGACCGCACATGTCATATCTTATGAAGATGACCAAACTTTTGATATAGTATTATATGGAATAAGAATAGTCATATATTTGTGAGACAGATAGATCAAGGTGTGTTTCAGTGGTTACATTGATAGTACTCTTCACCCACTTCACAGGTTAGACTTTTTTTAGTTTCTTTTGGTTGGCTTGTATTTGGCCCTTTCTTTCCAGTACATTGTTTTTATACTCTAACAGGGAGATTTTAGATGTATGCATGTATATTTATGAGTTGTTTTAAATTTCATCATTGTATGAGATTGGATATGTGTACATGTATACAGGTACATTAGGCTAAGGCTGTAAAGATCCAAAGATTGACGTACATGGACATTACATTACTTTAGAGGAATACTTAATACATAACAAAAACAGACACACAAGGACTGTAATAGTTTAGTGTCTTTGGAAACTTGGAACGTAATCTTCTAATCGTGGTGAAAGGTCTTCAACATCTCCCATAAAGATCTTACCTTTTTTTCTTACCTAAAACCTTTCTTTATATCCTGGGGAAAATAAAACATAAAAAGGGTGAGCTCAAATGCTCAGTAAGGGTAAGCATGGATAAAATAAAACATACCATATACATTTGAACTTAAAAACATGAACATAATGTTTAAACATCAAAAGCTTGAGAAATGACACAAAACATGGAAGTACGTAAGGCATAGATCATAAATAAACATTAATAATGATAAAATAGCATGGGAATAAAACATGTAATTGTGGCAACCATTAAGCATATGATATGATTTCCATAGTAGCCAAGGCATTACTGCGAATACCATCTTAGTGGACAAAGTCCCTTTCTGAATCGAGTTCACTCCTCGTTCCAGTCCTGTATTACTAAACCGGTTTAACTTGCCGTTCCAGCCATGCCTATCTAATGAGATATAAATCTTTACCCAATGCATTGGAGGGAGATATAGGTGCCACCCATCTCATAATGAAATCATTCTTACTTGTGCCACAAAATAAACATACATCATTCATAGTAACCCAATAAATAAAATGGGTTTCATAAACATCATCCCATAATCACATAATCCATATAAAAGGAATGGATATCATTTCATAATAAGAAAAGTGAAACCATGTAAATCATAGAGATTTTATACACATATGAAATAATGTCATCTTAGATGGAAAAAGGTTTTGATAAAATACTTGAAATGAATTCTTGAGGAAAATATCCTTTCTTCTTCAAAATCAATTTCTTTTCACAAAACTTCATGCTATTTTAAAAGAAAGAGATTTTGTTGAAAATAGTCATGAAATCTTTTTAGGAAGCATCATGAAAATAAGTATTTATAAAACTGTAAAAAATCTGTTCGTGCCGTATAAGTTAAAAAACATTCTTCTTGTACTTTTGTCGGAAAAGTTAAAAAAAAAGTACCTCGTAGGGTAAACAAAAGAATGATTCCTTACATACCATGGGGTAAAAGTAAAAATGGGTATAAAAGGACTTTAAACATACATGAATACACTTATATAAAAAAATGGACATGGATGATAGCAATAACTCCAGTAAATACTTACGAATAAGTAATCTCGGATAAAAATGAGATTTGCACAATTATCCCTTACCTTAGGTCCGATTTGCTTCGTAAGTGTCCGAACCTCCTGTATAATGATTTAACTATTGTCATTGACTTATTCCAGAATCATACTAATTGTTATGATATCATATATGGTTCACTTATGACTTTATATTACCCGTTCTTTTGTAAATTCCATGTTAAAGAGCGTTTTGGGTAAAATCGTTTCATTTGTCATCCGTGTTTTGACTTGTAATTATTCATATGATTACTTAGATCATGATTACTTAATTACAGAATATAAAAAATGATTTATATATAATATATATTCAGAATATACATATATATAATATATCATTAAATGGAAATAAATACACCGTTCATGGAGACGGTAGGCTGTACGTACGTATGAACACTGTTTTCGTTTCCTTATTGAGTTGAATGGAATTAAGTAGACGACATACATATATATACACATAAATACAGTATCATTATTATGACATATATTTCATTATTACTTATTATATATACTTTATAATCATCCATGAATGGTTAATGTGGGGAATGAATCTCATCGCGTCGTGGAGACGGTAGTCCGTACGTACGCACGAGCGATGATATCGTTCTCATGATCGTGGAATTGTATTGGAGTGTATGTATACTATTTCAGAATCAATATCACTTTACAATAATCATATATAGTTATTATGTACACCATTATACCCATCCAAGTAAGGTGGTGGTGGAAAATAGATTACACCACGGTGTGGAGACGGTATTCCGTATGTACGCACGCACGGTGATTTCGTTTTCCGTAGGATGGATAGATAGTGAAATAGGGTTGTTTCATACTTATAGTAAAATATAAGTATATGAGTGATACTGATGTTATTACTTCATAATGAAACAACCTAAGAAGAAGAAGTGGAAGAAGAAATAAAGTTGAAAGAATCGGTAACGGACATTGCCTCTTCTTTGAAGCGCCTCTTTGAGTCCTCCTCTTAGGGCACTAAAATTGGTCTTTGAAGAAGACCAGGACATCTAGGATGTTGCTAGGGAAGTTTAGAAGATAATTTGGTAGGGTTTTTCCGATATTGAAGGCTCAAAGTGGTGTGAGAAAGAGAGGGAGGAGGTGCCCTTCTGTAAGGGAGGAGAGGGGCACCTTTGGAATAACTAAAACTATTATTTTATTATAAGGTCAAATTCGGTTTTAAATAGCTCCAAATTGATTTATTTCGAAGAAAAGGTGGGTATGGGTCGAAAGCCTCTCATAAAATAGAATTTATACAAGTTTAGGTTCCTATTTTATCCTTATCATTTAGATTTAACATTAAGTAAAATAATTTTACTTTTACCGTGTCTTCTTGTGTTCTTATGCTATATGGTTAATAAACTTACTATAAGCAGCCAAACGAACCCAAAGTTGTTTATTATTAATATAAATAATCTTATCTAAGTCATTTGTCCGAAAATTAGAATTTTAGGAATAAAATAACAATTACTAATATAATATTTGTTTTAAAAACTATTTTATGTCAATTTTGACACTATTTAGTAATTGAATTTTTTGAAAATCATAACAGAATTATTAGTTCGAAAAAAATTTATTAAATCAATAATAACATGTCATATTAACCTAAAAATTTAGTGGAATTCATAAAAAGTCTCAAATTATATTTATTTGGGTATTTATAACATCAATTATGTCAATATTTCATTAATAAGATAATTACTGCATCATCTTTGTGTCATAAGGAAATTAAATTATTTAAAGTCTAAAAATTACAAATTAAATATAATTATTTAGGAAATCTTTTTAGATTTATAATTAATATTTATAGTTGAATTTATCTTATGTATAACCCTATATTAAAAATGATATACTTATGAAACTTTGATTTTAACTATTTTAACCCTTTTTTAAATAAATTAATAATAAATGTCCTAATATAATCCAAGTGGGCCTAATTGGTCATATTTTTTTCCTAAGGTTGGTTTTGGTCGAATTAAACTTATCCAATAGAATTAGGACATGTGTTGGGGTAATAATAATATCATTTTTACCCTTAATTACCCTATTTACTTTTAACAGTGGTAAAAAAAGTAAAAAGTTACTATTCACCAAAAATTATTTTCATCTCATTGAACCACATTTTACTTACTGACATAAACCATGTGTCTCGGATTTTTGAAATTCCATTCACAGAAGCGGTAAAATTAAGTTTTATGAAAAATTCATTTTTTTAACTACCACTTAGTGGTTTCACTATTCATCAAAAAATGAAAGTTTCCAGAAAAATACCAAAAATTAGGCCTAAGCTATATTTTATATTATGAACTCAAAAATTATGTCTATTTTACCAAATTCAATACATATCATTTGCATTAATTAATTTAAAAATTAATTCCCATTGTCAAAACAAATAGCGTGTTCTTAAGAGATAATAACTATCAAAAGATTGACACTTGTTTATGTCTGGTTTAAATGTGAAATTACATCCAATAACCAAAATTGTATTAAATTGTAAAAATATATTCTAAATATACTTTAAAACCAATCAAATTAATAATTTATCACTATTAATTATTTCGATTAAAAAAGTTGTTTTTAATTAAAATTTAGTAATTTTCACTGTTCATCAGAATATGAAAGTTATCCGAAAAGTACCAAAATTTTACCCTAAGCTAATTTCGATATTACGAATCCAAAAATGAAGTCCATTTTGAAAAATAAAATTTACAAAATTTAAAAAAGTGGTTATTACGATTCATAACAGCTAGTTTTAATAATATTTTAATAGCATATCGTTGTTTAGTAAAACTCGGTATTGCGTACTACACACGCTATCGAGGAAGGTCACGATTGCGTGTAATGCAAGGCATGTCAAGGATGCATGTTGTGCAAGCTTCTTTTGGTGTAGCGTACAACACAAGACATTAATGAAATTAAAAAGAATATTTTTCATAAAATCTCGGGGTGTTACATTCTACCCCCCTTAAAATGAATTTCGCCCTCGAAATTCGTCAGGGTCATAAATGGTATACTACTCAAAAGTTTCTTTAATAGAAACCCACATCGTAAAAAGGAATACCAAAACCAATCTTTAAAAAAAAAAGTATGAAACGTAACGGTTACCCAAATAAACTAATCACTGGGTTTCCACATAGGAGAAAATATGGATATGAAAGAGAAATCTAACCATCATGTTCTGATGGAGAGTGGTAGAGAACATGGATATGGAAAATCCAGAAATCACAAAGCCATAAATTTGTGACGATCTAAGGTACCATATGATTCATCAGATATAAGAGAACTAGGACAACATTTTTGGTTTTCAAGATCATTTCCCTAAAATTGATGAATTAAAAGAAATACTTACATGATTTTGGTACAATATCACTGTTGTTCGTTAATTGAAAAATTTCCACTTCATCCCTTAATGAAATGAAGTTGAATTTATTATTCATGATGTGTTAGCAGATCATGTGATAGAATGATGGGTCATTCCATCTGTCTCAAAGAAAAGGTTATAAAAGTTATCAAAAATACATAAGTCCATCTATAGTGAGATTAATCATATATGGTTCCTAAAATGGACTTATACTTCATATATCATACTGATTAATATAATAAAACTAGTTTCTACTAAACAGGGACTTCCTGTAGGCCAGTGGTAGGCGATAAAGGCCAGTCACACTTCGGTTGTGGGTTTGATTCCCACAGCCTTGTCCGACGCGATGGGTTGTCGCCCGTCCTGAAGGTTGTCCTTTTTCTAAAACTAAATTACTATAACATCCCATAAATAATATCAAAAAAAGTTCTATCCTTAAACAATACTAACTTATGTCCAATATAATCCATTTCTATCTTTAGGATTATCTAAAATACTTTGGTCCAAGCTCATAGTATAAAGAAAACGATTACTTGAAATGTCATCAACCAAGAATGTGAATACCATCATTTATCCCCCATATATCTTGTTGGTCACATTCCAATCATGTGAATACCTTAATCATGTATTCTCTTGAAAAATGAATACCCATTAAACCTTAGTGAAAACATGAATGCTGTCAAAAGTTAACTCTTTCCACATACCAAAATCCAAAAATTCTATATACTCAAACCATGATATAACCTTCTCCTTATATCAGTCATGAGCTCATGAATACTATCAAACATTTAATTTTATCCTGATCCCTTTATTATGCGCATATCATCTATATTCGAAAAATATCTGAATAACCTTTCATGGATACTCGTACCATTAATCATACACTTTCAAAACTCAAGGAAAGACAACAGTGTAGCAATCCTTAGATGTCTCTTTATTCCATAGTACCATGAGATTACTTATACAACATTACACATGATAAACATGTAATCATTCCACTACATTCTTAAACCATTGACCAAGCTTTAACAATTCTTTCATCTCACATATCATTTGTAGTCTCTTCATCATCATCAACATAAATACTACCCATACGACCATACTGATTCTCTTCATGAGACTTTCCCTTAGGTAATTGGTTTGCATAATTCCCTTACATTCCACATTTAAAACATTTAACCATTGTTGATGTCTTAGCAATACCATTATCCTCATCCCTAGTGTTAACTGAACCTTTTACTTTTCACTTACTGGATTTGTGTCCTTCTTTTCCACACCCAAAGCATCTTCCAGTTCCTTTGAAACATTCTCCTTGATGCCTCTTCCCACATGATTTACATAGGGGAAATTGAACTTTATTTCCTCTATGATCATCACGAAACTCCATCTTTCTCTAATTAGACAAGTCAGGAAACCTACCAAATTTTACTTTATTGATCATATTATGAGATTGCTGATTCGACATAATAATGATGTTTGGACTTCCAAATCCCATTTATTTTGGTTTCTCATGAAGAATATCATTCCATTGTCCATCATATCCTCCATTACCATGAATCATCTTGTTTCCATCCATTTTCTAAAACCTAAAAAGAATAGTGTGAGAGGAAAAAATCATAATAAAGGGGGAGTAACTTCAATATCTAACATATTTGGTTTAATCTAATATCGTTACCATAGTTCTAGGACTATATCCTATACGTATACTTATCCTTAGGGACATCCCTAGACATACCTTATAAATATCTCTAGGGATCTCACTAACGTTTTCGCATCCTAGTTTCCAAAGGTTAATTAACTTTTCCTCTGATACCAACTGTAAAGACCCAAAGATTTACGTACATGGACATTACATTACTTTAGAGGAATACTTAATACATAACAAAAACAGACACACAAGGACCGTAATAGTTTAGTGTCTTTGGAAACTTGGAACGTAATCTTCTAATCGTGGTGAAAGATTTTCAACATCTCCCTTAAAGATCTTCCTTTTTTTCTTACCTAAAACCTTTCTTTATATCTTGGGGAAAAGAAAACATAAAAAGGGTGATCTCAAATGCTCAGTAAGGGTAAGCGTGGATAAAATAAAACATACCATATACATTTGAACTTAAAAACCTGAACATAATGTTTAAACATCAAAATCTTGAGAAATGACACAAAACATGGAAGTACGTAAGGCATAGATCATAAAGAAACACTAAGAATGATAAAATAGCATGGGAATAAAACATGTAATTGTGGAAACCATTAAGCACATGATATGATTTCCATAGTATCCAAGGCATTACTGCCAAGACCATCTTAGTGGACAAAGTCCCTTTCTGAATCAAGTTCACTCCTCGTTCCAGTCCTGTATTACTGAACCAGTTTAACTTGCCGTTCCTACCATGTCTATATCATGAGATGTAAATCTTTACCCAATGCATTGGAATGTGATATAGGTCCCACCCATCTCATAATGAAATCATTCTTACTTGTGCCACAAAATAAACATACATCATTCATAGTAACCCAATAAATAAAATGGGTTTCATAAACATCATCCCATAATCCAATAATCCATATAAAAGGAATGGATATCATTTCATAATAAGAAAAGTGAAACCATTTAAATCATATAGACTTTATACACATATGAAATAATGTCATCTTAGATGGAAAAAGGTTTTGATAAAATACTTGAAATGAATTCTTGAGAAAAATATCCTTTCTTCTTCAAAATCAATTTCTTTTCACAAAACGTCATGCTATTTTAAAAGAAAGAGATTTTGTTAAAAATAGTCATGAAATCTTTTTAGGAAGCATCATAATAATAAGTCTTTATAAAACTGTAAAAAATCTGTTCATGCCGTATAAGTTAAAAAAACATTCTTCTTGCACTTTTGTCGGAAAAGTTAAAAAAAAGTACCTCATAGGGTAAGAAAAAGAATGATTCCTTCCATACCATGGGGTAAAAGTCAAAATGGGTATAAAAGGAATTTAAAAATACATGAATACACTTTTATAAAACATGGACATGGATGATAGCAATAACCCCAGAAAATACTTACAAATAAGTAATCTCGGATAAAAATGAGATTTGCACAATTATCCCTTACCTTAGGTCCGATTTGATTCGTAAGTGTCTGAAACTCCTGTATAATGATTTAAATAATGTCATTTACTTATTCCATAATCTTACTCATTGTTATGATATCATATATGGTTCACTTATGACTTTATATTACCCGTTCTTTTGTAAATTCCATGTTAAAGAGCGTTTTGGGTAAAATCGTTTCATTTGTCGTCCGTGTTTTGACTTGTAATTATTCATATGATTACTTATATCATGATTACTTAATTCCATAATATAAAACATGATTTACATATAATATATATTCATAATATACATATATATAATAGATCAATAAATGGAAAGAAATACACCGTTCATGGAGACGGTAGGCCGTACGTACGCATGAATGCTGTTTTCGTTTCCTTATTGAGTTGAATGGAATTAAGTAGACGACATACATATATATACACATAAATCCAGTATCATTTTTATTTAATTTATTTCATTATTACTTATTATATATACTTTATAATCATTCATGAATGGTTAATGTGGATAATGAATCTCATCGCGTCGTGGAGACGGTAGTCCGTACGTACGCACGAGCGATGATATCGTTCTCATGATAGTGGAATTGTATTGGAGTGTATGTATACTATTTCATAATCAATATCACTTTACGATAATCATATATAGTTATTATGTACACCATTATACCCATCCAAGTAAGGTGGTGGTGGAAAATAGATTACACCACGGCGTGGAGACGGTATTCCGTACGTACGCACGCGCGGTGATTTCGTTTTCCGTAGGATGGATAGATGGTGAAATATGGTTGTTTCATACTTATAATAACATATCAGTATATGAGTTATACTGATGTTATTACTTCATAATGAAAAAACCTAATAAGAAGAAGTGGAAGAAGAAATAAAGTTGAAATAATCGGTAACGGACATTACCTCTTCTTTGAAGCGCCTCTTTGAGTCCTCCTCTTAGGGCACTAAAACTGGTCTTTGAAGAAGACCAGGACCTCTAGGATGTTTCTAGGGAAGTTGAGAAGAGAATTTGTCAGGGTTTGGCCGATCATGAAGGCTCAAAGTGGTGTGAGGAAGAGAGGGAGGATGTGCCCTTTTATAAGGGAGGAGAGGGGCACCTTTGGAATAACTAAAACTATTATTTTATTATAAGGTCAAATTCGGATTTAAATAGCTCCAAATTAATTCATTTCTAAGATAAGGTGGGTATGGGTCGAAATAATCTCATACAATAGAATTTAGACAAGTTTAGGATCCTATTTTAACCTTATCATTTAGATTTAACATTAAGTAAAATAATTTTACTTTTACCGTGTCTTCTTGTGTTCTTATGATATATGGTTAATAAACTTACTATAAGCAGCCAAAAGAACCCCAAGTTATTTATTATTAATATAAATATCCTTATCTAAGTCATTTGGCCTAACCTTATATTTTTAGGAATAAAATAACAATTACTAATATAATATTTGTTTTAAAAAGTATTTTATGTCAATTTTGACACTATTTAGTAATTTATTTTTGTGAAAATCATAACAGAATTATTAGTTAGAAAAAATTTAATTAAATCAATAATAACATGTCATATTAACCTATAAAATTAGTGGAATTCATAATAAGTCTCAAATTTTATTTATTTGGGTATTTATAACATCAATTATATCAATATTTCATTAATAAGACAATTACTGCATCATCTTTGTGTCATAAGGAAATTAAATTATTTAAAGTCTAAAAATTACAAATAAAATATCATTATGTAGGAAATCTTTTTATATTTCTAATGAATATTTATAGTAGAATTTATCTTATGTATAACCCTATATTAGAAATGATATACTTATGAAACTTTGATTTTAACTATTTTAACTCTTCTATAAATAAATTAATAATAAATGTTCTAATCTAATCCAAGTGGGCCTAATTGGTCATATTTTATTCCTAAGGTTGTTTTTGGTCGAATTAAACTTATCCAATAGAATTAGGGAATTTTTTAGGGTAATAATAATATCATTTTTACCCTTAATTACCCTATTTACTTTTAACAGTGGTAAAAAAAAGTAAAAAGTTACTATTCACCAAAAATTATTTTCATCTCGTTGAACCGCATTTTACTTACTGACATCAACCGTGTCTCTCGGATCTTTTAAATTCCATTCACAGAAGCGGTAAAATTAAGTTTTATGAAAAATTCATTTTTTTTAACTACCACTTAGTGGTTTTATATTCATCAAAAAATGAAAATTTCCAGAAAAATACCAAAAATTAGGCCTAAGCTATATTTGATATTATGAACTCAAAAATGATGTCTATTTTTCCAAATTAAAAACATATCATTTGCCTTAATTAATTTTAAAATTAATTCCCGTTGTCAAAACAAATAGCGTGTTCTTAAGAGATAATAACTATCAAAAGATTGACACTTATTTATGTCTGGTTTAAATGTGAAATTACATCCAATAACCAACATTGTATTAAATTGTAAAAATATATTCTAAATATACTTTAAAACAAACAAATTAATAATTTATCACTATTAATTATTTCGATTAAAAAAGTTGTTTTTAATTAAAATTTAGTAATTTTCACTATTCATCAGAATATGAAAGTTATCCGAAAAGTTCCAAAATTTCACCCTAAGCTAATTTCGATATTACGAATCCAAAAATGAGGTCCATTTTGAAAAATAAAATTTACAAAATTTCAAAAAGTGGTTATTACTATTCATAACAGCTAGTTTTAATAATATTTTAATAGCATATCGTTGTTTAGTGAAACTCGGTATTGCGTAGTACACACGCTATCGAGGAAGGTCGCGATTGCGTGTAATGCAAGGAAAGTCAAGGATGCATGTTGTTAAAGCTTATTTTGGTGTAGTGTACAATACAATACATTAGTGAAATTAAAAAGAATATTTTTCATAAAATCTCGGGGTGTTACAAAGGCCTCCCATATGTGTGACATGCCTACTCGATGCTGGTCACCAGCCCCTAGCCTATTAAAGGCATCATGGATTAGGACCCATTAGGCCAGGTTGTGATAGATGGATGATCATGAGGCTAAAAAAAGCCTAATATGAATATGAAAAATCCCAATTAGATGTTAGGATACACAACCTTCATCTCTAAACGGAACAACTAGCTAGAGGAATGAAAAAAATAGATAAGGGGAAGCTTCCTAGCATAATAAGAATTAACCCTAGGGAAAATACCATGGTTTTCACTGCTAGTATAATTTTGAAAATATACCAGTAGGGTATATATGACCATAGGATAGTCCAATTTGAAACTTTGAATGAACCTAGAAACCAACGTCAAGAATTTCCCAAATTTGAAAATCACAAAAACCCAAAAAAAAATGAGATAAACCTTGATGTTCTACATAAGAAATAAGAAGAAAAATGTCTTAAATTTAATAATATAAATTTAAATAAAATAACGCGGAAGAACCATAGTGTATTCCTATCATTATATAGAATATATCCCCAAACTTCCCTCACCCTTAGATAATTAAGAAAAATAAAAAACAACCTAAAATTATCTTATTTCTTGAGCTATTTACAAAGATTCACATTAATATTCCATTCCTTCAAGCTTTAGTTAAGGTACAATCTTATCAAAAAATTCATAAAAATAATTTTTCAAATAAAAAATCCCTTGAGGTGTTTTCTACCTGATACAAGATAGAGGAGTTTAGTACTATTATTTAAAATATAATACTCCAAAATCTAAAATAACCATGTAGTTTTTTATCCCAAGAATATTTGGAAATAGTGGATAGGTCAATTTATGTTGTGACCTTGGATCCAACATAAATTTGTTCCCTTAATCACTATTTATACACCTGATATTGGTAGATATTTTTTCTACCATAATGGTCTTACAATTGGTTGACCATTCAATCACACACCCAATAGGAATAGTGGATGATTTGATAGTGGGAGTGGGAGAAATGTTTTTACCCACAAAATTTTCTATCCTAGACATGAAATATAACAAGGAAGTCCCTATCATTATTGGTAGGAATTTCCTTTCCACTAGAGGATAAATTATAAATGTTAGTAAAGGGAAATTAGTTTTCAATTTGGGTGAAAAAACTAAGGAGTTTAATGTCTTTGGGATAAAAAAATTACCTCAAAAAACTAAAGAATTCTATAGAGATGAGATGTTAGAGTTTGAATAACCTTTTGATGAAGAAGATGAATACTTCTTAATAATGGTTGATGAGATTAAGAAGAGGCCCAAATCTACTGAAACCTTCATGGGAATTAGTTCATGTGAGGACAAAGATCCATATGATTCTTATGAGGGTGTGTTTTTAGAACATATTAATTATTTTTTTAAGAAATATATAATAATAACATCTTTATAATTTGAATGTGAGGATCTATCCAATTGGATAATGGTGAAAATTAGTATTTCTTTATCTCTCATTCATTATTTAAGAAACATATTTTAGACCATGGACCACCTAAGACCAATATTCAACCTTACATTCTAGGTTATATTGGTTTTTATTATATATTTATTAAGTATTTCTCTAAAATCACAAGGCCTCATTACAATCTATTGGTTAAGTATACACAACACATTTATAATGATAAATGACTTGAGGCTTTTAAATATCTTAAGGAAAATCTTACCACCTCACACATTATTAAGGAACTATATTGAAATCTCTAATTTGAATTAACGTGTGATGCTGGTTGTCTTGTCACATGGGATGTTTTGGGTAAAAGGAAGGAAAAGAGACTTCATGTGGTGTATTATCCTAGTATACTTCTAGATGGTTCCCAAAATAATTACACCATAACTGAGAAAGAGGTTTTAGAAGTTGTGTTTTCCCTAGAAAAGTTTATGTAGTACTTGATTGGATTTAAAGTCATAATATTTACTAACCATGCTATCCTAAAGTACTTGTTTCGTAAGAAATATCCAAAAGCAAGACTAATGTGATGGATCATTTTATTGTAATAAATTTATTTAAAAATGAGATATATTTAAGAATCTTATAATGTAGTGGAAGATCACCCATATAGGTTGTCCAATTCCACAATTGATGACCCAAGGGAGATTAATTCCCTTTCCCCTAATGAAAGGTTGATTGTATCCTGAGTGAAGAAAACTTATTGGTATACAAAATTTTCTAGCTACATTCCTATATAAGTTTTTCCTAAGAATCTTCCACACATTTAGAGAAAACAATTCATTTATGAGCTGAATTATTACTTTTGGGATGACCCACAACTCTTTAGAAAACATGTCGATAGTATTTTAAGGAGATGTGTGTTTAAGGATAAAATGTTACCCATCCATGAGAGTTATAATTCTTCACCTTGATGGGGACACTATGGGGGAGACATAACTACTTAAAAAGTTCTTCAATATAGATTTTATTGGATTAATATTTTTAAGGATGATAGTTGTTTAGTTATAGGCTGTGAAAATTTTCAAGGGATATACAATGTTAGTGGAAAATAAAAAATTCCCCAAAATGGAATTCTAGAAGTTGAAATATTTTAATTTAGGTGGCTAGATTTTATGGAACCATTCCCATCCTACCATAAAAATGAATATTTTTCATGGCAATTGACTATGTGTCCAAATGGGTTGAGGCTATGACTCTCCCAAATAATCAAGAAAGCAGTGTGGTTAAATTCATCAAAAATAACATATTTTCTAGATTTGGGCTGCCCAAAGGCTTTATTACTAACAATGGGACACACCTCATGAACTTTTATTTCAATACCTAAATATAAAAATATGGGTGTGTGAAGAAAACTGGTACTATACATCACCATCAATCTAATGGAAAAGATGTGGTTTACAATAGGGTTCTTAAACAGATTTCTGAGACACTAGTGTGTAGATAAAGGAAGGATTAGTCCTTAATGTTAAATGAGGTGTTGTGGAACTACATTACTGCCTTTAAAATCCCCATAGTAATTCCCCCTTATAGGTTGTTTTTTGAAAAATCATTCCATTTACCTTAGAGCTTATCCATAATCCCTTTGGAGAAGTGAAGGACCTAGATTTTGATTTCGAATCTATAGGTGAGTTAATGTTTTTAGAGATGAGTGAGTTATATAATATTAAAAGGGAATCCTATGACAATGATACGATTTAAAAATATAGAATAAAATACTTTCATTATTCCATCATTCAAAATATAAACTTTAATTTTGGGTATATGGTGTTTCCATTTAATTATAGGGTGAATATTTTTCCATGAAAACTCAAGACCAAATAGTTTGGATCTTTTAACATCCTAAGATTTCTAGTCAAGAGGGTTATGGAGAATGTAGGAGAAGAGAATAAGCCTTTATTATTTAATGGGCAGAGGGAAGTCAATCTAATGATCTTTAATAACATATTTATACTAGAGGATTAATATTTCATTATGTTTAATTGAAGAATTAAAATTTAGTGCCTCATGGAAGCCAACCCATGGTTATATTTATGTGTCTTTCTTTTTTTGAATAAAAAAACAATCTCCTTGTATGAAAGCCTTGTTCTCACTTTTTTATCCTCTTGTTTCTATTTCATTGAGTTTTATATTTAGAATCAATTGAAATGATAATTCATGTGGTCAATGTGGCACCAAGTATCCCTCAACAGTGTAAGTATAAATTCAATTGTGAGGTTAACTGACCATAAGTTAAAAGTCCAAATTGATCAGAAGAAAATGATAGGAATGATCCTGATTTTAGATCGAATACAAAAGAAAAATTAATGGTGATTAGTTCAGATTAATCATAAGTGAAAGTACCCAATGTATGATAAGTGAAAGTACCTAACTGACTATAAGGTGAAAGGACCTAATATGACGTTGATTAACCATAAGTGTAAAGTGATGATTGACCATAAGTTCAATCGACTATAAGAGAAAAGGACCAACTATGAAATTGATCAACTTTAAGAGTGTTGGGATGATTATAGCTATAAAGTCCATATTGATGACAAGAATGAAAGTAAAATTGACTACAAGAATGAATTAATATATATGATTTCAACCTAAATCAAGTATAAAGGGGAGATCTACCATAAGAATGGGGGATTGACCACAAGAAGGTTGGATTGACCATGAGGATGACTAACTGTAAGTGAAATGAAATCGACTATTCCAATATTTGATGAAACACATTAATGAAAGACTAACCATGAATCTAAACTACCGCAAGTGCAAAGAGGTGACCAACCATGATGTCACTATCAATCACACATTAAAAATTTAATCAACCACTCCAATTATCCATAAGAAGGGAGGACAGACCATGAGAAGAAGCTACATGATGGTACTAACTAAACCACTTTCCCTATAAAATCAACCTCTTATTTTATCTATTTTGAGATTTCACTTATAAAATTTAATGATAAATTGTTTTTACTTATAGGTACTACAAACTATTCAACTATAAGGGTTATCACTTACGATAAAGAGGGAATGTGTCCTTGGATGAACTACAATTGAGTAAAGATTCTTATTAGGGGAGTCATGTTTTAATTCTACATTCTTAATTCTTGTCATTTAAATTCTATTGAAACTATTGAGTGTTGTTTGATTTATTATTGTATCTATCCTTGAGTTTTTGTATAACTTAAAGATATCCTACTTCGTGAAACTAAGTTTGTGTGTGGGGTGGTCTTATTTAATTATTTTAACTTAAATGAAATTGAATCTGTACTGATTTTCTTGGTGCTATGATTTTCTTTTTCTATTATATTGATAATAACTTTAAATAAATCAAAAACTTTATTAGAACAATGAAAATATTGATTATTTAATATTTGTTTTTGAAAATTTATATTCTACATCTTAAGAAAAGTCATGTGTATTATGGAAACTAATGTGAAAAACACTTTGAAACCATGGAAACTAAATACTTGAGATTTATTGGTTCCCATAAAGCATTCTTTCATTACTATATTTTCAAAATCCATATGAGCTAATTTTTTTTAATTTTTTACCTCCATGTTGAAGCTAAAATTTAGGAAAATGTTGGATTATAAGTGTGAGGTATGTGTTTTATATTATTACTACTGTAATTCAATTCTAAACACATCATAAATCCATCCAAATTTTTTATAAATTTTCTTTTTTAAACTTCTATTTTCTTATTTAGTGGGTGTAAATATTTCTTGAAAATGGTGACTATTTTTTTGCTTTAAGGGATAATCATTTTTATTTTTCAATTGGTTCAATTGGGGAAATTTGTTTTCTATTACTTTTTGAAAACACTTTTTTGGTAAAGTTTTTGTAGAAATTTTTTAGACATTATTGGATTTTAATTTCTTGGTCACCTTTAGTATAATAATCACTGCATTAAACTAAGCTAGAAATTCACTCTTAATAATAGGTTTGGATCTTTATTTTTCAATCTAAAACTCATATATGGGTTAATTATTCATATTTGTTAATTATTATGTATACCATTCCTTTTTATTGTTTCTAATTATTATATGATAATTATATGTTTTTTACTTACTATGGATAAGAATTTAAAATTTAAGGAATAATTTAATGTAAAGTTATTTTGGATTAATTCCTCTAATGATTTTGAAATCCGATCATTTCTATAAATATAGAACCCAAATTTTCACCAAAAATTTTCTTTTGATTTGAGAAATCATCTTTAATTACATAAAAGAGTCCATGGAGGGAATCAATTCTAGAAATCATCTTCTTATTGGAATTATATATTTTTCTTGTTTAAAATTACTTTTCTTCCACTTAATTTATATTATTGACTACTTGAGGACAAGAATTATCTTAAGTGTGTGGGAATTTTATTTTTCATATTTTGAATACATTTTTCTATATCTATTATGATAAATAATAGTATTTTTAATGACAAAAATATGTTCTTAACAAAAAATTATGGATTACTGGATAATTTTAGTGGAAATAATAATTATTTATTTTTTTAAGATAAAATAGGATTTTTATACTAAATTAATTAAAGAATTTATACTCTATTTTTGTTGTATATTTTTAATAACCAATAATTTTATGATAATTTAATTGAAATTTCATTTTGAAAAGTGATTTTTATTAATTTTTGGTTTATGAAATTATATTTTTAAATGCTCCCTATTTATTTTGAACATACATTTTTGGAAATTTAGTTATACATTTATTTTTGAATTAAGCAGGGGGTGGAGACCTTTCTATGATTGAGCTTGAAGTAAGAACAATGAATATTTATAAGTAGGATTTAAACCAATTCACATGGGGTTAGAGAGACTAGTTTTAGATCTCAACTCAAGTATCCTAAGGTTGAAGATGATCCAAAATTACCTATAACACATGGAGACTCAGTAGAAAAGATCAAAGATGTAGGATATGAGTCATGAATCTAGAGTCATTTCATGCCTACTTTTTAAAGGAAAATACCTATTTATTAAAAGGTTATATTAGTACTCATTCAATTGATGGATTCTTGTGAGAGATGAACTCTGGGGAACACCCATAGATCAAGGGAAGCATAGAAGAATTCAGAAACTTAGGAAATAGATGGAGAAAGAATTGGAGTATCTCAACAGAGAAGACTCTTCCCATTTTATTATTTATTAATATTATACTGTTATGAATTCAAAGTTGTATTTTGATAATTCAAACATGTTTGTTGGATAAAATTCTTTCGGCGAAATAAATTTTTTATTTTCTTAATTATTTTTACTTTGTTCATTAATTTTCTACTGGGTTGTTATTCATTCCTTTTCCCTTATATTCAATTCTTTCTAAATCTTAAAGAATTAAAACCCATTGATCTTGAATGCATTTTATTCAACTATTAAGAAATTATTTATTAAATATTTTTATAAATGTTTTTTGAATCAATTAATAACATAACAAGATAAATGAAAATTTTATCATTGAGGGAAAAACTTCACCATATTTCCCTGTATTTATATTCAGTTATACACAAGATATTGGAAATAATGGTTGATAAACAACCCTCATAACAAAATGGTTTGGAATTTATTTATAAATGGTTTTCCAGATCATTATTTAATTTTTAAAAAATTAATATATTTTTCAAAGTCAAAAATTTGGAATTACCACTAACTAAATCATTCGTGGATAATAATGTTAGTTGTTACTCCTTCTTTGATTATCAATAGGTCTGTTTCATCACTTCATTACTAAATCAACACATTATACACATCAAAACTCATTATTTAATATATTTCTTACTTATTTATGTGTAGTTTGAATGGATTTTCACAACCTTAATTATAGTTTCGAACCATTCTTATTGATGTAATAGTTTTAATTAGGGAAAAATAAATAAAAAATTTGTCTTTTCCAAAGGTATCCAATAACTCAACATGTTTCTTTTCTAGATTATTATTTTTCACACAGTGTATATAACCAACTACAGAATGTTTAATTCATGTAATTACATATCATTTGGTTGGTAGTCGAAATGTTAGATGTGTATTAATTACATGCCATTTGCTTTGACCACACAAATCTTGAGATCTCTACGAGGTCAAAACCATATGGGTTTACACATCATGTATATCTGTTTCACACTATGTAATATCTGTCAAACCATGTTTAAAAATGGATTAAATATGCAATATATAATGACCTTGACTAGTAACACCCACTCGGAGTACCATGATTGTCATAGCCTACTCTTGTGTAGTTGAACAAGGGTACACGATGTGTAATTTTGGTTACATGTTGTGTAACCATGTATTGTATCCAACATCATCAATACCTTCAGATAAGATATTTGAGTGTTCTTCATATGACCTGGTCCCATTCTTGGTCATATGAACTAAAAAAACCACATTATCCAAACTTTTATTTTAATTAATGAAAAAATAGAAATGAAATATTGCTAAAAAATTGAAAATTCATCATCCAAATAATAAATAATCATAAATTATTATATGACAACTATCATACCACTTGAAGGATTTGGAGAATAGTGGAAGGAGTCATACCCTTTCCCAAAAATGTTTTTTTATCAAATTAAATGGATAAAATATAAATAACTTAATTAAGAAACCTCATATACTTCAAAGAGAGGATCTTTTCAGATATAATTTATAGCTAATTTAAAAATGGAATTACCTTAGCATTATAATTATTGTTTTTTGGAAATCACTATAGTATAATTTCTTATTGTCCCTTCATTATAGTAGATAATCCAAACTAGGATCAATCTATTTAAATCCACACATGCCCCATGAATCTTGGAACTTCATTATTGGTATTCTGGGTGATAGCATAGAAGAACCAAGTGCCTTGAATTTTTTTACCATTGATCGTAATAGTAAATCTATTAGGCTTGAGAATTTTTTTATCTTTTTATCTCAAAGTTGAGAGGGAGGAAGAGGATTCTCTATCATCCTTGATATATTTATTATCTCTAGGAATTTTAGATAATTCTCTTAGGAGAATCCATTGTGCACAACCTTCACATTCTCTAAAAGGATATTAATCAGATTATATATTTTTTCTTAAGTAATTGATAATTTATAGAATCCCTTTATATAATTGTTTATTTTAAGTATACCCCACATATAATAATAATAATAATAATAGTAATAATAATAATAGTAATAATAATAATAATATATTATTATTTTGACAAGCGCAAAACTCATGGATTAATATAGCATTTTTCATTTGGCCCTTTTAACTTGACTCAAAAATATTCCTTAACATCTATCAAACCTCAAATAATAAATATTTATTTAAGTAAATAATTATCATTATATTAATCATTACATAAATAAATAAATATTATATTCACTAAAATTGAGAATAAATAATAATAATTAATATTCACGTAACTAAATATATATTAATTAATAAATAATTAATTATATATTATCTTGAAAATAATAATAAATAGATAAATAAATATTATATATTCACTAGCTCGCAAATATTATTTATTTAATATTTGACTCACATATATTCTAAACTTGAAAAAATAGTCATTTAATTTTTGAAATCAAATTAATCTAAATAACTATTATTCCACAAGCTGAGAATAATATTTTTTATTAATATTAAATTCAAATATAATTTAACTTAGATTCTAGATAAACATCATGTGTGACCCATTAATCCTCTTTTTAGTGACATTAGGTGAGTTTTTTCCCAGATCATAGTCTAATAACATGTCATGGAACCCATAGAGATAGTAGTTAAATATACAATAATAATAATCACCTACAGATCTTATTGTACAATATAATACATTTTTCTTAATATCTGATTAAGAAGGATCCATAATTTATGTTATAAACCTACATGATTGATTCATATTTCTTTGAATCCCTGAAATTAACTTTTCAATGAAATAAAATGTCCATGGATTTAATTAGATAGTTCCATTCTAATCAAAGGGCTACAAATATTATTTCTATTACCATGGATTGGAAAAATAATTTCTTGAAATATTCAATTAATGTTATATCACTTATGATACATCGAACACATCCTGCCACATTATAAGAATATATCGTCATAGTTTTCATAAATATATAAAATTAAATGATTCATGATATAAAATAATAATAATAATATCAATTATAAGGACCAATACACGTATCCTTATATTGGAATATCTAATGAAGCATATAACATGTATAATTCATATTATTGGTTCTGTACTTATGTCCTCCCTTCTTAGAGATTACTAATTGTGAGCTTCATGACAAAGATTCTCATCCACTTTTGAGACTCAAGTACCAGATTGTCTAACATCATCTGTGTCCCATTAGATAGATGTTATCCAAATAATAAGACATTTCTTTAACAATATTGTTATATCACTTCAAGTTTCTCATTATAGTGAGGAACGTCTCTAACATTTCGATGAACCAAATACTATAAGGACATTATCACATTAAATTTACATATAAGAATAATCATCATGTGATAAAATATTAATTTAAAATAATATTATTACAGTATAAAGTTTAAATCTAGTTGGTTATAGAAAACCAACTCCAATAGATAATTTTTATGTATGATATCTTATCTAAAATCCTACATTGAACATAGTATTCCCCTAATTTATTACATGAAACCTCTACTAAATGATTCCTATGATTTTTGAAAATTTACTTTCTAGAACAAATCCATAAATAATAGAAAATTATGTGCTTGATAATATGAAATTCCTTCCTCGTATATCTTGAAAGAAGAATGTGATCATTAGTGATAAAAAGATTAGTGATAACCATACTCTTTCTTCTTACTTTAACACCATAAATCTACCCCTATAAAGAAAAATAAGATAAAATATTTGAGAAAAAATAAATAATAATAATGAAGAGATAGGGGATATGGAATCTACTTAATAAACCCCATTGATCAAACGATATTCTCATACTATCCTCTATTATTCTCCACCTTATAAGAAATTGACAATATACACCATATGATATTTCATACCCAAACATCATGAAACCCAATGTTCATTAAAAAAATTCCCAAAATTTCCAATATACTATATCATAGACCATCATAATGTTAAGATTAAATTTCATTGAACCCATCATGAAGCTACCTAACCATATCATACATACATAATATGCACTATTATATGATTACTCATTGAATATCACTATAAAACATACCCCAAAACCTATAGGTTTTTTGTATTTAGGGACTAGATATGTAATGATATTATTTTAATAAAATTCTTTAACATATCCAAAAAATATTATTCACACATGTTTCCCTTATAGACATATCATACATAATGATCTTCTTCATAACCTAGAAAAATGAAAACATAATAAAGGGAAATATTATTCTCTTAATAAGGGGTAAATATAAGAGATATCAATGGAATATCATAAGTGAGTATAGATGAATATGTGGGAAGGAGAAAATAATCAAGGTACATGAACATAACATATGGAAATCAAACCCAATTAAACATGGATCTTGAATCACGACTTGAGGATATGGGAATAACATAATACCTAAGTAATGGGAGTGTAAAAACATGATTCAATAATCATGAGACATGGGAGTAATACATAGGTAATTTTCAAAACATATGAACGTGTCATAAAAAATAAACATATAAATCATAACATATTTCAAGGTTATCTACCATGAAATTCATATCATAATGAAATAGGTTTACCTCCAGCCCATAACATAGTAGACTTGGGTTAACCACCCACGTCCCATATTTTTTTTTGACTTGGGATAACCACCCATGTCCCATCCCAATATAAAGATATATAAACCTTACTAAATGCATTGGATGGTTATAATGGACCCACACATCACATAACGATAGAACATACATATGTGTTCCATATGAACATGAAAAAAATTCATAATTCCATCATAACATAATTAATACATGAGAAATAAATTATTTTCAATAATATTACCCCAAAAAATGATCATAATCCTTCTAGAGAAAGAAGATGTATGGTATCTTTAGAAAATATCTATAAAACCTTGTGACTCTTTGTTGTAAAATTAAAAGAGAATTTGAATTTTTGACTATAGAGTATGGTTAATTTTGATAATGGGGTTTCATATCACAATTTTGAGAGTTAGAATATCTGAAGGATTTATTTAGATGTGGATCAAGGAATGGGAGTTGTATCAGGTGCTCGGGTGAGTCTCATGAGATTCAAGATAGATTTTGAGTTTTTAGACTGGTTTTTACCTTGGTGCATGGTTTGGTTTGAATGGTTTGTTAAAAACTGGGAAACACCCATAGTGTGGAGTGTTTTATAGTTATTTTTATTAATTCATATTGGTTTTTAATGTTTAGTGCATGGTTTAGGGATAACCATGTGGGTTATAGATAAAACCACATAGATTGGTTCTAGTTTAGGTATTGGTGAACAATTAGTGAACAATTTTATAGAAAAAAATTAAATCCCTTAAATTTATTTTCATAGGTGATTTTCATAGTTGGTGAATAGTTTGATAAACCATGATGAAAAAACATACAAGAAGGGTTTCTTAAGATAGTGATTACCGCATAGTTAATGAATGGTTTGAAAAACCATGCTGAAACTGTGTGTCATTTAAAAAAATAAAAGAATTACCACTTTTAACCATATATATTTTAACCTCTATTGTATTTTTCTTCTACCTAATGCACACTCCCATACAAATAAGATCCTCTACCTTTCTCCTTTCTTCCCCTTTTTTTGGGGTGTTCTTGGATGCGATTTCATAGTTGTTTGAGGTACAACCATCCATTTTACTCCATTATTCCACCTCATTTATTTCTAATGATTAATTATTACTCTATCTAGAGTTATTGAGTGATGATTCTACTAGAACATGGTGGAATCACCTCGAATTATGGGTAATTTTCTCAGTATGAATATATGGAATCAAGGTAGGATGATTGTATGTCGTTTCATGATGTTTCAACGAAGTTACATTGATCAGTGAGTTTTCGTATAGTTTTTTTCTAACTTTGATGAAATTAACTGTGGAATATGATATAATAATTGGAGATTTTTCTTTTATTAGGTTTAGGTGTGTGTTTTATTCTGACAAAAATTTTGTTCCTGTTGATTGATTGTGGGGGGTTGAATGTTGCACAATTATTCACACTGAGTTCACCATTTTTTCACTCCCGAAAACCATGTTGGGTGTGAATTTAATTTTTTGGTGGTGGTGGAATAACCATTCATGTAATAAAAATATTTACATGTATTTTCTAGGAGGTTTCCAATTATTTTTGTTTATGTAACTGGAAACACCCAAAATTTCCCTTATTCGATATATCTCACGAACCTACTTTCCCAAGGATGGTGGTTATTGAGAGATGGATTCAAAAATGATTATGGACTCTAATTGGTTGAGAGGTTGGGAGTTCAGACTCATAAAACCCTTCTATGGGGAATTATTACCTACTTTGGAACTCTCATAGGTTTAATATATGTTTTTGAGTCCCTTATTAAATCCCAAATATGAAACAGGTCACCCTTGAGTTAGTAATCAATCATTATCATGTATGGACTTTAGAATCATATTTATTTATATGAGTTTATTCATAAATAGATACATATGTATATATCCAATGTTCCCCATCTATGGTATCCCTTTGTATGTATGGACTAGTGATTCTTTGGTCATTTATTTTTACGATGCTGGTTTTTAGCCACACAGTGAGGCACTCTAGAATTTATAATTGTACAAGAAGATGAGAGTTTTTTTGATGTTAGGATAAGACTTAGGAGATGGGATTCCTACACATACTTGTGAAAGGAATAAAACCCCACGTTGTTTGGTACCACTTAATAGGGTACATCATACCTTTTAAGGCTGTGGATGTGGACCGAACCATGCAATTTAATGTTGTGCAACAAGGACCTCTATATAGAAGGTTCCTAGTCAAAGTTTGGTGTGGGGATTATGTTTAAGTGAATAAAAGGATTTGGAAGGGATGTATCCACCTAGTATAAATATTAATCTACTAAGAATGTGGCCCAAATAATATTTGGATTGATTGGGGTGTTGTGTTTGAGCCTCAGGGAGGCTTCCTACGTATCTCGTTTGGATAAGAATCAAAACCCACATAGTTTAGAATATTGGGGATTACACTGAATAGGCAGCCCATGGTTTCTTTATCATAAATGTGTAACTTTTAAGGTTTAATGTGTCCCTTTTAAATAGATACATGGATTTTAGGACTTACACCCAATAAGATCCTTGCCAAGGTGAGTGAAAGATCTGTCAGAAGGACTCTCTAACAAGAATGGTATTTGATCACGTGGATGTCATGATTGTCACTTACCTATAAGACCATTTCATTCATGATCAGTGTGAGAAACAAGAGAAAGTGTATGATCTAGAAAACCAAAAAATATTCTTTGTTTTCTATAAGACAAGGATAGGGATATAGAAGAGAGAAAGGGATTTGATGTGCCAGTCGCCTCTCTTGTTTTCAAGCCTCGGGGTCAGAAATTATGCATCAATATAGATACATCCTGCAATAAAGACTAATAGATTACTCAAATATGGATTCCATTTTAACAATTTTATATGATATTATGGGATTATAAGTCTCTATACCCCATCAAATGAAAATAAATGTGGTTCCCCTCATAGTCTAAAATGGGGAGGTCCCTAGAATGCCACCATGGATGGGGTCCTCGTTACCAAAAAAATGTATAATCAAGAAAAATTTGAGGATCCCACCTATTAGTTAGGATAAATTCAGGACCCCCATTAAAAAAGAATTTATAATCAATAGGAAACATTGATGTCCCCTATACTCTAATTATACATATCCGAGGGCTTTTGGGAAGGCCTCAGATTGGTCCCCTTTAGAAGAGGGATCTAAGGGAAGAGGTTCCCTAACATTGGTGGCATGAAAAAGGGTTCCAAAATATGGGTTACACTAGTGATTCCTTGGTAGAAAAAATGTGTCTTACATAGGTAAAATATGGGAAGCTGAAGAGGTCTCGTGTAGGGTAGACCTAGGTGAGATGAAGAGGTGTCATACAAGGTAGAATCAAATGAGACGAGGAGATATTTGGGATATGGAAAACTTGTGAGAAAAAACTTGGGAAAGGCCTTGATCTTGGATACAAGTGTCTCCTCATGTTTTTGGACAACTGGATCTCATGTTTTGGGCTCAATAAGGGGACTTTACCCTACTACTCTTGGATTGGGGGAGGTGGCTCATGTAGTTGTATTATGTTTAAAATACTAGGGGAACTCTAATCCCCTCATCCTCCTTAATTACATCTTATTTTGAGAATGTTTGATCTACCTAATTTTTTGAGGGTATGAGAGAAGGACTAAGGTGAGAAGAGCATCGAGGCTTCTTCTGGTCTTCTAGTCATTTCAAATGAGGAGCACAAGGGTCCTATTTATAGTCATTTTTGTGACCCTGGGTGAAGCATATAAATCACACAGGTGTGTTGAACTGGGTATCTTATGGGTTTGACCTATATGTGTTTCCTAGGTGCAACTCTCTGGGTTCTACATGGTGGCTGTGACACATAGGCTGGACCTGCACGGTGATGCTAGGCATGCAAGCTAGACGTGCATAGTGATGCTGGTTAGGCTTTGTGAGACATTACTCCATAGAGAACATAAAATCATTGATATTTTCACATAAATTTTTCGTTAGGTATTTTCCTTTGAAACTTCTCATTATCATGTGACAAGAATGAGTTTCAATAAAATCAACCCCCCTCAGGATTGGACCTGATCGGAAGAAGATGGTTTGATCCCGAGGTAGAGAAAAATGGATGTTGATAGATCCTTAATTCTCTATCCCTCACATGTTCATGTACCTTTAGGCTTAGGATTTACAAGCATTATGAGTTGAGTACCAAAAAAGTTAAAAGTGAAAGGGAGATCCACACAGGTATGTTGTGAAGGTATGTCGTGTAGGTGGATCATGCAGGTCAACCATGCAGGCATCCCTATGTCTATAAATAGTGTTTACTTTTTAGGTGGTTCTTCCTCTCACCATTACAATACTTATCTAATAAATCTACTTATCTCATCACACTATTGATACCATTGTGAAAGTATTTTCACTAAATATCCATTCATGCAAACCCAATATTACCTTCTCTACGTGATGCATGCACCCGAGTGAGGTCACTTGTGTGAGTGACCTACATGAGGTCACTTGATCGAGTGACCTACGTGAGGTCACCTGGGTGAGTGATTTACGTGAGTCCACTCCTTTGAATTTTTTTTGAATTAATTATTTTTTTCAAAACTAAGAATTTATCTCTAATGTAATTCTTGGAATATCCTTCCAGACTCCCAATGGATGCTCAAAAGGTCAGTGTCTTTGATGAACATATCATTCATCATTTCACAGAGATACTAGATGTTATTAGGCCAGAATATTATAATGCATGTGACACCACTATCCCTAATTTGAAGAATAATTTGAATAAGTATCATAATGAATATCCTAAGATTAATTATCTACCACTTTATGGTCATGAGTTTCTAAATGGAATCCTCATCCTAAAGATACAAAATTTCTTGATGATTTCCCAGTTTTAAGCGTACACAAATTTTATGACCTCCAATATCTCAGCCAAGGGCATGTATATCAACAAGGGAATATCACCCAAAAATTTTAATCATGCATCATAAAATCTATTACCCAAATTTAAATCCTAACACTCATAATTCAAAGCCGCACCACTACTCATCCATCTTTCATGATTCTATGATAGACCAATAAGAAGGCTGGAAGAAATACTAAGACCTTATCCCTAGAGGTAGTGTCAAACTAGAATGAATGTGGGTGTATTGTGTGTGCCAGAGTTGGGCTGATTTTTAGGTTGAGCTAAACATCCTCACATTAATGCATTTCAATCAAAATGATAGGAACATGAGGGTTCTCTAATTTTTTACCTATTATTTTAGACCCAGGGATAATAGTACAAATATTTCTATATTTCCATAATAGATCCTATGAAATTTTGAGTCTTTTTCATCATCTCTATAATTTTTTCCTCAGCCAAATATTAAGAAGACTTATTGACTGAGACTTGGATTTTGGTTAGTCGAACCTTTGCGGGTTCTAAACCTAACAAGTTTTATGCCACTTTCTTTTCATTTCTCATTTCCCCCCTAAACCATGAGGAGTGCATATCTAGTGATTTGAAAAAGAAATTTTATCTAGGGTTTCCTTCATAAATTTTCAGCTTGGTGAGTACTATGCCTCTTTTCATGGTAATTTTATAGTCTTTCAAGATAGACTAATGAAATTAGTGTTTTAGGTCGAACAAATTATTCCATGAGTTGTGGGATGATGACCCAAGTAAGTCTTGTTGAATTAGAATGTCCCAACATTCATTAGATGCACAAATGGAATTTTTGAGTCATGATTTTTTAATTTTCATATTTGAATCAAGATATGAGATAATTATACAAGGATCAACCATGATATATGTTCAAAAAGTGGTTTCCAACATGATATTGTCAATGATTACTGCGATAGAAGAGGTTTCTCTTAAGGAAGAAAGTTTCTCTGGCTGACAAGAATTTTGCAGGTGACTTATGAAAAGACAAATTAGGGAATATAAATGCATAATAGATATAAAGGTGTCTAAAAATTAGAAATTCTATCACCAATGGAAAAGGGGAGTTTGTGAGGATCCAAACTTCTCAAGACCATAGAGGGTGGTTTGTGAATGGAATGTGTCTGATAATGAAGAGGGCATTAAGATTGGTACTGGAAATTAATGAGAAATTTCTCCTATAAAAATTTGGTTTGTATATAAAGGAGGGGACATTCTATTTTGATTGTATGTTTTCAAAGTAGGAGATCTGAAAGAAATCTGTAACCTCCCACCATAATTAGTGCTATTTCCATGAATGGGGGAACACAAATGTTTTGGATTCTATAGAAGATAATCCTAGAATGGAGAATATAAGCATCACTACATATCTTTATGGAATGAGCATCAAGTTATACGTAGTTATTTGGGGTGATGTGGTGGATGACCAACATCAAAGGAAATGGATCCTCCCTAATGACAGTAGAAGCATTTTGAAGTTTAATGTCATGTGAATGGGATGTAGACCATTTAGTTTAATTTCTTATGGAAAGGATTTTGAGGGGAACAATTTAAGGTTATCTATCTTTGACCAAGAGTTTAGAAATTTTACATTTCATGATAATTTGACCAAGAATGTTCCATCGTTTCCAAGTGCAATGGGGGAAGGTTGTAAATTGTAATATGGGATCTTCTGGATCTGAGAAGTGATACAAGACAAGTATGCAAGGAATAACCATGTACCATGTTCAAAAATAGGTTTATAGCACAACATTGTTAAGGATTACAGAGACATAAGAGGTTTCTCTTAAGGATTAATGTTCCTCTGGTTGATAGGAATTTTGGTGGTGGATTATACAAATCCAAATTAGAAAGTATCAATGAATAGTAAAACAATGAAACCCTCTGGTTGATAGAAATTTTGAAGGTGACTTATAAAAAGAAAAACTAGGTCTTATCAATGTGTTGTCAAAACAAATATATCCTTATAAATTAGAAATTATATAATTGATGGCCGAATAAATATTACAGAGATTCATATTTCCCTGGATATAGAGTTTTTTTTTGTGAAAGAAAGGTGCATGAGTATGGAAGGATAATTTCATGTCAAAATCACATAATAATGGGGATAAATGTTTCCTACATAGGTCTTACCCATATACTAGGAAGGTGATTTTTTTTTCAGTGGGGACCAAGACATAAGATCTAGGAATATAAACATATCTCATCAAAGAGAAAATCAAGACACACATATTTATAGAATTTATTCCCCACACTGATTGAATTATTGTGCATAGAATGCCCCCTTTTTTGAATACAGGCTCATGAGAAGGGTAAGAACCCATACTGGACCATCCTATACTGATATGGATTATACATTAGAGAGTGGGAGAATTTTTATATTGCTGATGGACTGAGATGTATTATCCAAGCATCACTATATGTCTCGTCAAAATGATAATTAAACCACATGTAGTTCTTGGATTTACATCATGAAAGAGACATCAACCATGCAGTTTAATGTCATATAAATGGATATTTGGTGTGCCTTTTATGTTATTGTATTTGAAACTATAATAAACCTAATGTGAACTAATAAATCTCAATCATGCAGGTAATCCCTTTCCAAAACTCCTTAACCCATGTGAGCTATGATTTGTGTGAGAAACAAGGAGTGAAAATGGTTACTTTCACAACACAAAGGTGATTAAAATGAAGCAAATAAGAATTTTGTTCTTGTGGTGGCTGGACCAGGATATTGGATTTGGTCATTGCTATGTATCTCATTGTATTAAGAATCAAGCCATACATAGTTCTGGGAAACCATTCTATTTAATGTCAATAATAAGTATTAAGTTTACCTGTTGTAAAAAATAAGGCTTGAAACCCCATAATTGATATCCAAGAATTTGAGGAATCATCTTGTGAGAGGCATCTCATGATTTTGATGTGAGGCTTCCTAATATGGTTTCCCAATGCATCATATTCTGGGTACATAGGGTAAGACTACATTTTAAAATCATGTGTTGAAGACATTATTGTAAAATTTAACATTATGTGACTAGAATGATATGGGTGTATTAAAGTTTTAGTTCATACTGATAGGACTTTACGTCATATAAATTATGAGTGATATTGGTTTCACTAGGCTAAGTATGTTCTGACATAATTTGGTCATGAAGAAAGAAATCATAAACCATGATCTTGGGGTTTCTTATGCATGGAGATATGATATGGGAAAATTATACAAGGAGTGACTGCATACCATGTTTGAAAAGTGGTTTCCAGTATGATGTTATTGGGGCTTATGGAGATAGAAGAGGTTTCTCCTAAGGTGGATTGTGACTTTGGTTAACAGGCCCTTTGGGGGAGACTTATGTAAAGACAAACTAGGGTGGATCTATACATAGTCAAATAATGACGTCCTCTGATTGAAAAGACTTTTGTGGGAGACTTATTAAAATAAGAATTGGGGAATATCAATTCATAGTCAAAATAAATGTGTCCTCAGGTTTTATAAATTTTATCACTGATGGCCAAGGAAATCTTATGGAGATCCAAAATTTACCAGGAAAAGGAGTATGATGTGTGTAAGGAATGTGTCTGAGCACAAATGAATCATTTGAACCAATATTGTCTATAGAGTGTGATGTTCTCTCTCTCTCTCTATATTTTTATATGTAGGATATGAGGAAATTTCTTTACTTCATGTCATGGCCCAAGACATATGGTCCTGGTGTAATTATGTATCTAATTGAGATGAGAATCAAGACACACATAGTTCTGGATAAAGGTATGGGTGGATACCAACACTAAGGATTGTGATCCACTCAAGAATAGATTGAAATTTTTATGTAGTTTTATTTCAAGTAACAAGGATACGAACCATATAGTTTTACTTCATGTAGCAAGGATGTTTTCTTATAGTTTAACATCTTGTTACTAGGATGTTAGGCTATGTAGTTTAGAGTCTTACAGCTCATACTATGGTGTATTTTGGTTTTATGTCATATTACTCAGACCCTATGTCATTCCTTTTAAGGTCACACAATAAAGACCATTTGGTGTCACTTTTAATGTCATGCATACAAGTCCATATGTCTTGTAGTTTATCATCACAAAATGATGAAGATATTGTGTGCCTTTTATGGCCAAGCATCCAATACCATATGTCATGCTTCTTATCATCATGAGATGAGAATGATACAATGATCCTTTTAAGGTCATGCATCCAATACCGTATGTTTTTATTTTTATCTTCGTGTGAAGAGGATGATATGGTGTTCCTTTTAAGGTCATGCATCTAAGACCACATGTCATGTAGTTTATCATTGTGCGATGAGGATGATTTGTTATTCCTTTTAAGGTTACATGTCATGGACCATATGCCATGAATTTTATCATACTTTTTCAAGTATGATATAGTGTACCTTTTATGGTCTTTCATCCATGACCATATGTCATGCATTTTATCATTGTACGATGAATATGGTATGGTATTCTTTTTAAGGTCATGCATCTAGGACCATATGTCATTCAATTCATCACCATATGATGAGGATGATATGGTGTGCCTTTTAAGGACTTGTGTATAAGACCATATGTAATAAATTTTATCATTGTGAGAAGAGGATGATATGGTGTGCATTTTAGGGGAATGTTCCCCAGACCATATGTCCTACAGATTATCATCATGCAACGAGGAAAATACGGTGTTAATTTTAAGGTCATGAATCTAGGACCATATGTCATGAATTTTATCATAATACAACGAGGATGGTATGATTTGGATTTATCACATGACATATTTTTTGATAAATATTGAATTTTTAGGGGATGTAACAATCTCCCCATCCACCGAGATCAAGTAATAACCCTGTTAGAGTGAAAATTGTGTATGGAATAAGGCCCCTCCCACTTGGGTTCCAAGTTTATAGGTTTCTTCCCTAGTATCACCGGGGTCCTAATGACGAGTACCAGCTCTCCCTGGAGAAACAAGAAGAGGTAAAATTTCTTTTCAAAATCTTGTTCTATTTGTTTTTGGTATACCTCCAAGTGAGGTAATTTATGAAATATTTTCTCATCAAGTCACCAAATTCATCCAACTTTTTTTAGGATTTCTCATCAGTGGATAACTAATAGTATATGGAAACACGAAGGGAGGGAAATTGAACCTCAATGGGAAGGATTTATTATGTCTCATATACAAGTGAATATAAGGTAATCTGTGAGGCAGTGTAGGTTATAGTCTTGTAGGTCCACAAGGCATGAAAGAGATTTTTTGGAAAATATTTTTTATATTTATACAAAATATTCTAGATTGTGTTTGATACGGTCAAGTTTAAGGCCTCTATATATCCATTAACCACTACATGATAGTGAGAAAATGGATAGATTTGATATTATATTTTATATATAGCTTTTACAACTCAACATAATATAAATTTGTTCCATTTTACATTAGTATCATATGAGGGACAGTAAATCTAATAATGATGTTGTCTTTAATGAAGCTGACAATGCTTCTTGCCCCAACTTATTTCATGGGTATTTATTTATCCAATTTGGAGAAGAAGTTGGTAGTAGTAAGGATTTATTTTAATTTCTTAGCTGTAGCTGGAGGACATTTCCTTACAATGTCAATTTCCTATACGAAAAATGACCAGGAGTATTTGGATATGTGTTGTAACTATGAGTCATGATGGATGAAGTTAGTGTAAACATGGAATGAATGACACTTTTTGGTGAATTTTGATCAATCCCACATCATTTAATTCTAGAAGTATCAAAGTATTAGTATTTAATTGGAAATATCGAACCCTAATTTAGTGGGAACCATAGAATCCTATATTTACTTATTTCATGATAGATATAGTCCCTTATTTATTAATTCATCTGAGAAGGACTCCATTGAAGCCTTATTTATAGAGGAATTTTGGTGCTTTGGGAAATCATATAGAGTGAAGATGGTCACTCATCACCGGGTCTTATCTTTTACAACTTTATCCAAAAAGAGCACTCTATTTTAAAGGTAGTATGCAATGGTCATCATACAAATAGTTATTAGACCATATGGTCCAAGGATTATTAACCTAATTTATTTCTTCCATGTCAACATGAGAAAAATGGAACACCATTCAGTAGTGATCAATCCTAATGACCGTTTCATCCCGATCTAGATCTTCCAAATATATAGCCGCATTCACCAATGCATCTTCCTAGGAATTTTGTAATTGTGGGATACGATTATATGTGCATTTTGAGGGTAATTTATCCCTTAGTTCTTAGGCATAGTCAAATAAAGGTATTATATCTCCCTTTCTTATTGCATGATCATTGTTGATCTTCTTGATTACCAACTCTTAATCGCCTTTCACCTTTAAGTAGTCTTCTGAAATTTGAAGTGCCATTTCTGGCCCTACTATGAGGGACTAATATTCTAACTCATTGGTATTAAAAGTTATTGAAATAGGAAGGAGTAAAGAAATATTTAACTTGTTGGATAGATGAGCACAATACCCATCCCAACTTTATTGAGCTTGGGGTCTTCCATTATCTTCCCTATTGGGATTTTGGATGCACTTTAAAAATAAATTTCCTATATCTTGGGGTCATCATGAATAGAGAAGACGTATTAATCATAAAATTTAGTATTTAATGATGTTGTTTCTACATATGGATGTTCTATAAGGAATTATACCAATTCCTAACCATTTATCTCTTTTTGAAGATCAAATTGAATGTTGAACTGCTGCAGGATAACCACCCACCATTCCAAACACCTAGTCAACATAAGATGATAGATGATGTATTTGAGTGGGTTGTTGTGAGATATCAAATGGACCTTGTGGTGTTGAAGGTAGTGCCTCTTCTTCTGAACCATTAATATTAATACCATAAAACTCTTCTTGATATTCGAATAACAATTCTCAATATCGATCATGGTTGACTAAGATTATAAAGGATATTTTCATTATCAGTGTCATTTGTTTATGTGAGTAAAGAACCTAGTGATCGTTCTAGGGATGTCACATACAAAATTATTAGTTTACCATCAATAGGTGGCATTAACACTAGTGTAATTAAAAGATATTTCTTTATACTATTTAATTCTTCTTAATAATCATTAGTCCACTGATATGTGATCTCCCTTTTCATCAACCTGGTTAAGGAAAAATGATTTCTTGTGAGGTTTTATATAAAGCGCAAAATATAGGAAAGATATCCTTATAATCCACTCAACTATTTGAGTATTTTAGGAGGTGAAATATTAAGGATATTATTTTTCTTATCAGTATTGACTTTGATTCTATGATGGTGTACTATAAAGATGAGAAACATTCCTGAGGTAACTTTGAAAGTACATTTCAAGGGGTTCATCATTAGGCTATGCTATAATAGTTTGTTGAAGATGTTATTTGTATCATCTAGGTGTTCAAAATTATTTAGAAACTTAACCAACATATCTTCAATATATCATTTGATATAACTTCCCAAAAAGGTTTTCAAGATGTGATGAATGACATGTTGGTATGTAGCGTCAACATTCTTCAAGCTAAAGGGCATCACCTGGTATTAGAATACTCCATTGGGGGACCTGAAGGTGGTGGATTCTTCATCTTATAGGAAAATTATATTTTTATTATACCCTTAACATCCATACATAAATGAGAGGTCTTGATATCCAACCGTTGATCAATCCAGAGTTCCATGATCGGAACAGAAAAGTCATATTTTAGACAATTTCGGTTGAGATATATGAAGTTGAAACAAACCCTGATTTTCCCATTATTATTCTTTAATGAGACTATGTTGGCTAGATATTTTTGATATTATACCTAAATAATGAAATTTTACTTGATAATATTTCCAAAATTTGCCTTAATTTTGGTAGTGTGAGTTGGGTGTGTCCTTTTGGTTTCCCGTTTGTATCCTTGATGGGTTTTTATAGAAATCCCAGGTGGTGAGTAGACACCTTGATATCAAGGCCCGAAATTTCTATGTAATTATAGGAAATAAAATCCTAAAATTTCTTTAAAAATTATGTATATAAATCTTATTATTTGGAATACATGTCCGCACTAAACAAGGTGGGCTGTGGATCCTCCTCTATACCCAGATTTATTTGTTTGATTTTTCAATGGTGGTAGAGACACCTTCCTCAAATAATGGAGGGGAATCCTTGAGGTCCCCTTCCTATTACTCTTCCACTTCCTATTCCTATTAATCTTCCTATTCAACCTTAATCTTAGGGGGAATATAAAGTGAAATTAATTTATCATAGTTAGAAGAGGAGTCAACATTTTGACATTCATAAGTTGAAGTAGCTTCCTCTGACCCAACTGATGACGTGGGGTTTCTTTGAAGCTCTGGTGGGGATAGAGTGAGGAATATCAAATGAGTTTCTTTACCCTATCATGGTGAAATGAAAACCTTATTTGACTTAGATTATGAGGTAAGGTTATGTTAAATCACAAGGGATGGAATAATGGAATTTTTATATATTTTACCACTATCTAGAGAGTCTGTGACCTTATTATCACTAACGAGCTCAGTAATCATGACTAGTATCATGAAGGATATTGAATATTCACCAAAATTTGGGACCATATATTTGATTTTATTGATGGTAAGAACATATTATTCACTAATATATTTGAAAGGATTATCCAGGTAAATTTCTAGACCAATTGGGGTAGTGACCTGAGTGAAACCGTCAGTCATGGGTTATTTCACTTCCCTCTAATAGAATCCTGCATCAATATATTGTGATTTGCATGATTTGAATGGTTATTTATCACTATAAAAAATCCCAATTTGTGTATTAATGCAATATTTTAGGCATTAGTGGTATGAAAATGGGACTACCACATGATGATGTAACCAAGTATTTCCCAGAAGATCATTAAAGGTTGTATATTGACGAACAAATATAAATTCCAAGTCAGATATGAGGTCCCCAAACAGATCCCTAAGATTGATTCTTCCAAGAGTCTTTTACTCAATATTTTCATAACTCTATAGTTTTAGAGTGCAAGGGGACAAGTGGGCCTCCCTGTAACACAACCTATAAAGTGTTTGGGTTGGAATGAGGTTGACTCATATGCCATTATCAGTGAAGGCCTGTCAGATATCAATATCATTTACCCTTCCTAACATATACAAGGGTATGGTGTATCCATATATAATGAAATTTTTTTCCAACTCTATTAAAGATATTATTGTGGGGTATTCTATAAGATTAATCTTTGAATGATATATTTTAGTAGCAGAGACCTCATTTTCAAACAGATGAGGGCTCAAAAAAGCCTCTATGAGCACTTACCAAAAGTCTTTCGATAGAATTGGAGTATCTAGTATTGAAAACCTGGACGGAACCATGGAAGATTTCTTTATAATGTCATAATTATGACCAAAAGGTCCATGCTTCCTAGATTTAGGATTCTATTTCTTAGGTAGGTTAGGAATAGAATCACTTGATATAGGCAGACCGACCATTAAAATAAGAGTTAAAGTCACTCCTGTCCTCGATGGGTTAGGTCGAACATGTTTTCCTTATTTTTGAGGATGATCGGATAATTGCATCCCCTATAATAAATATTATAGGATGATATGGTCAGGGTGACATCTAAAATATGTGTGGGAACTTTCTTGCTTCTACTGGGCTTGCTAGATAGATTTCCCATGAGTTTCGGTGGCATAGACAGTCTTGGTGGGGATGTGTACAGAGTATTAATTTCTTTCATGACCGTGTCTTCCCTTGTATCCTTGGATCTAGTGGACTATTCCCCTAGTTCCACAATAAGGTATCAAGAACTTGATTTTATTTCCATTTTCATCATTATATAAGGGATCCATTAAATTAAATAAATTAATGAAACCAAAGATCAATTCTTTATCTGATGAGGATTCCCTCTCGCGGGCCAACTCTTGTGGTGTCATTTGAGAGGATGATTCCTGTGATTTCATGCAACACCCCAAGCTTTCTCTATACATTTCATTCTGAATAATTTAATAGCTTGCGTTGTACGAAACTTGGAGTTTTAACACACCACAACCAATGAAATCAGCCGTTATGAATAGTAATACTCACTTTTTGAAATTTTATAAATTTAAATTTTCAAAATGGACTTTAGTTTTGGATTCCAAATATCAAAATTAACTAAGGGTGATTTTTTGGTATTTTTAGAGAACTTTCAATTTTTGATGAATAGTGAAAAAACTGCATTATTATTTAAAACTGACTTTTTATTTAAATAATTAGTTATTTTATTATAATTTATTTTAGGTCAAAATAGATAAATAATACCTATATAATTTCAATGTAATTCATTGGAGTCATTTTATAATATGTTTAGATATATAAAATTTTATTGAACTTTTTACCCTCTTTTACCCACATTCTAGGAGCATTTTCAAATTTGCATAAAAATTAATTTTACCGCTTATGTGAGTTGAATTTCCAAAATCTGAGAGACATGGATGATATCAGTAAGTAAAATGTGGTTCAATAAGATGAAAATAATTTTTTGTAAATAGTAACTTGTGACTTTTATTTACCACAGTTAAAAGTAAACAGGGTAATTAAGGATATGAATGACATTATAATTACCCTAAAACATGTCCTTATTCTATTGGATAAGTGTAATTCGACCAAAAATAACCTTAGGAATAAAATATGATACCCTTTGGTCCACTTGGATTAGATTAGGACATTAATTATTATTTTATTTAAAGAAGAGTTAAAAGAGTTAAATTCAATGTTTAATAAATAAAACATTTTTAATATAAAGTTATACATAAGATAAATTCGACTATAAATATTAGTTAGAAAGATAAGAATATTTCATATATAATTGTATTTTATTTATAATTTTTATACATTATATAATTTAATTTATTTATGACACAATGATGATGCAGTAATTACCTTATTAATGAATGATTAAAATAATTGATATTATAAATATAAAAATAAATAATATTTGAGACTTTTGATGAATTTTAATAATTTTCAAGGTTAATATGACATGTTAGGGTTGATTAAATATTTTTTTTCGAAGTAATCATGTTGTTATGATTTTCACAAAAGCCAAATACTAAATAGTGTCAAAATTGACATAATTGAGTTTTTAAAACAAATACTATATTATTAGTCGATACAATATTCATAAAAATCTATGTTTAGGAAAAATGACATAGATAAGTTTATATATATTAATAATAAACCACTTGGGGTTCACTAGTCTTGTTATAGTAAGTTTATTAACCATATAATATAAAAATACAAAGAGACATGGTAAATGTCAAACTATTTAACTAAGAGTTAAATCTAAAAGACAAGGTTAATATGGTGACCTAAACATCTCTAAAACATATTGGTTGAGAGTTTTTCGACCGATCCCCACCTTAGACTAGAAATAAAACATTTTAGAGCCATTAGAAAACGAAAATAATTTTATTATAAAATAATATTTCAAGCTTTTCCTAAAGTGACCCTCACATCTCTTATAAAAGGGTACTTCCCATTCTCTTAATCTCACACTTCCAAAGCCATTTGGATCATCCAAACCCTACCCAAATATCCTTACAACTTTCCTACCTTCATCATAGAGGCCTTCCTTTTGTCATAAATCCAACCTAGGGATCCCTTTTGATCAAATCAAAAGGAAGAACCCGAAGAGAGGTAAATATTTCATCACCTCTTTCAAGTTCCTTTCGTCTTCCACTTCCTCTTTCTTTGTTGTTTCCATTCTAAAATAATAAATATATTATCTTCTATATACTATGATGTTATTATAAAAATGGTACAACCATATTAATTATTATATCCATCATTTGAATGACTAAGTCACCATACACGCGCACGTATGGCTTACCGTCTCCACGTCATGGTGTAGTTTGTTATTCAAACAGTTAATTATTTGGATGGGTATAATAATGAGTATAACTGATGTAAATAACAAATATAACATGTTAATTATTATTTATATATTATATAACATCCAATTACATACGATTTCACCTTCAATATAATGATATTATCGCTCGTACGTACGTACCGATTATTGTCTCCATGAACGCGATGAGATTCATTCCCCATCATAATCATTCAAGAATAATTTTCATTTTATGATAAAAAATAATGTTTAAGAACTTAATATCATTCTATATATGAATAAAATTCATTCTATCCATAACAAATGTGGCTTACTTAACCAATCATATAAATGAAGACAGATCAGTTAACACCCGAAACGATGATACTAATAAAATATTATTAGCAAAGAAATATTAGAGGATCATATATGATATCATATTTATGTATATAGTTCTTGTATAATTTAATAACAATGATTTAACTATTATACATGAGGTTAATTTACCATCGACCAAGGAAGAGTTCAAGGTAAGGGTTAATTGTATAATCTCTTTACTTATCCGAGGTTGTTAATACATAAGTATCTACTGGGACTTCTTTATCATCAACATCCGTGTTTTCTTAAAAATTTAATTCAAAACACTTTTACTATTTACTAGACTATGGATTAAATTAATTTATACCCTTATTTGACTATATATGTTTATAAAGGAATCTTTCTGTCGTTTTCGAAACAAGGTACTTTATGACCTTTTTGAAAAAATTAAGGTAAGAATGTATTTTTTTAACTTATACGACAGGTAAGGCTATTTTCCACCATTATAACATTTTAAAAGCTTCCCATACAAGCTTATAATAATATTTTCAAAATAAATGTCTTCTTTTATAATTATATGAATTTTAAATCATTTCAAAATAGAAAGAGATATTTCTCTAAAAAAGTTTTGATTTCATCTATGTCAACATCCTTTAATGGATTTTATGCTTGTTTGAATTTGATTTATTATGATACTAAACATCCATATTGTTTTAAAGGTTTTGTGATATGTTTAACTGTGGATGTGTTATTTTTACACCATTAATGGTTTAGGGATAAAGTATTGACATTTCATATGCAAGTTTTAATAAGAATATTTATGTTATGTTTAAACCTTTTCATATGAGGAATGCATTGGACTTAGTAAGTGATAGGTGAAGCCCTATATAGCTCCTTGATTTATTAGTAGGTTCCATGAGACAAAATAGTGTCTTGTCACAAGGCCTTGAAAAAATATTATTTTTAGTCTTGGCACAAGTCCATGACTATGTGGTTATGAAGTCTGGAATTATGCATTCCATCATTATGAAAGTGGATATTGATATTACATGTGATTATTATACTAGTAGAATATCCATGTGAATAAGTAAATGGATTTATTTGATTTTATCTTTGCCATATTATTCTGAATTTTATGTTTAAAATACTTTTGTTTTAATCTTATACATTTCCATAAATGTTTATGCTTATTTATGAAAGTTTCCACTATATTGTTATCCTTACTGAGCATCTAAGATCACCCCTTTCTATGTTTTATTTTTCATATGATGTGAAGAATTATTTTATGGTTGACCTGTAGGGATAGAATAAGGATATAAGTGTGTTAAAAAGTGTATAAAATGTTTTTGATGTTTTTATTTCATGATGTAATGTAAAACTTATGAATGTATCTAGTACTTCCAAGGATACTAAACTGATTGGTCTTTCGGGACATGATTTCTTGTATCATGCCAATTCTATGTAATAATGCATTGACTCTGGGTAACATGGGTTGGGGAATTATAGTTGGTATTAGATGAAGTTTAGTAAAAACCTTGGAAGCTAGATTTATAAAAACTCTTATTAGAGAACATTACCCTAAGATAGACATTGAGGATTAATATAGAAGAACTTCCTAGAATTTTGGTACTGTAGGGATTTTTTGAGTTTTCCCAGTAATACATCCTTGTCTAGATATGAGTAGGTAGAGGCGGCTCTGGCACAGATGTACCTAGGTGTAAAACCCAAAAACACCGCTTTGAGCTAGACTCGAATGGGAACTGGTGCACGACAATGGGCCTTGCTGTGCTCTTGGTTACAAAACTCCTGAGGGATTGACTTAGGATAATTCTAATTTTCTTTACAAAACATTATGAAGGGTTTATGAGTATATAATTCCTCAAATAATTTTTTTATGATTATGGATTATATCCATAAACTGTTTAATTTATGTTAACTGTTTTACAAGTTTGGAATTATGTATTATGATTAATAAACTAATCTAGTGTTTGACATTGTTTAGAAATGGTGTCTAGTGGGAGGAATGTAAACTATATCAATACACATAATACATGTAGGTATTTCCCTCCGATTCAAGATAATTATTGTGGATTTGGTGAAGCAACTGGTGCTGATCAGATTATCACCATATTGGGACAACTCACTCAGGTTATGAATAATAACTTTACCCATATGGAGCACCCTGATCCACAACGTGGATGATCTATGTTAGACTGCTTCATGAGGAAACAACCACCAATATTCAATGGGAGTAAAAATCCATTAGTAGCTTAGCAATGGATAAATTCCTTAGAGAAAATATTTCATGCTTTGGGGAGTATGGAAAGAGAAAAAGTTGTCATGGCAATTTATCGCCTCATAGGAGATACAGATCAATGGTGGTCATTAATCCAAAACACAAAGGAAGATTAAAAATTATCAAACATGGAATAGAGGGAGTTAAAAGATATTTTCTTAGAAAAATACTTTCCTTGTGACCATCGATAGGATATGTAAAGACAATTTCCGAGTCTAAGGCAAAAGGAGGATGAGAATGTCACAAAGTATGAGGATAACTTTACAAGGTTAGTAAGGAATGCAGTAGATTGTATATATAACCCAAGGAGTAATATTGATCGACTAATTGATGGGTTAAATCCATTTATCCATAGAGAATTAGTCTCACAATCCTTCTCGTTGTACGAAGATATTTTATCATGCACTATCAAGATAGAAAAATAATTCTCTAAGTCCTATGACATTAAAGTAAAGAAAGAGAAAAAGAGATCTGCTGAACACTCTGGAAATGGAAATAAGGGGAAGAAGGGAATATTTGAATATCCATATTGCGATAAATGAGGGAAGAAACACCCCGGTACTTTCTTAAAGGGAATGAGAGTCTGTTACAAGTGTGGTAAAAAAGGCCATCAAGCTCATGATTGCAAGGGGAAGAAAGAGGATGCCAATGTTGAATGATAAAATTGTAGAGAAAAGAGTTATTATATAAATAAATGTCCTAAGATCCAATGAAACATACCTCAGAAAAGTCCAAGGGAGAAAGAACAAGCTTATACGATCACTACTACTGAGGTTAAAGCTCCAAAAGACTTGGTGGAAGGTAATTTAATGGTTTCCTCAAGGTTAGCCAATGCTTTATTTGATTCGGGATCATCGTATTGTTTCATATCTTCCCAATTTGCTAAGAAAATTAGATATTTTCAATTCATCATTGTGTCACAAATAAATTAAATTATTTAATGTCTAAAAATTATAAACAAAATACCATTATGTAGAAAATATTTGTAGCTTTCTAATTAATATTTATAGATGAATTTATCTTATGTATATCCCTAGGATGTGAGGAAGTAATTTTTGGTTGACCTGTAGGGATAAGCTAAGGATATATGTGTGTTCAAAAGGGTATAAAATGTTGTTGATGTTTTTATTTCATGATGTAATGTAAAACTTATGAATGTATCTAGTAATTTCAAGGCTACTAAACTGATCGGTCTTCCAGGACATGATTTCTTGGATCATGCCAATCTTATGTAATAATTCATCGACTCTAGGTAACTTGGGTCAGGTCATTAAAATTGGTATTAGTGGAAGTTCAGTAAAAACATTGTAAGCTAGATTTAGAAAAACTCTTAATATAGAACATTACCCTAAGATAGAATTGAGGATTAATATAGAAGAACTTCCTAGAATTTTGGTACTGTAGGGATTTTGTGAGTTTTCCCAGCAATACATCCCTTTCTAGATACGATCAGGTAGAGGCGGATCTAGCACATATATACCTAGGGATAAAACCTGAAAACACCACCTTGATCTAGACTCGAACGGGAACTGATGCACAACAATGGTTTTTGATGTTCTCTTGGTTACGACACTCTCGAGTGATATTCTTAGGATAAGTCTCATTTTCTTTACAAAACATTATGAAGGGTTTATGAGTATACACTTCCTTAAAGATTTTTTTTATGATTATGGATTATATCCATAAACTGTTCAATTTATGTTAACTGTTTTACAAGTTCAGAATTATGTATTGAGATTAATAAACTAATCTAGTGTATGCAATTGATTAGAAATGGCGCCTAGTGGGAGGAATGGAAACTGTATCAATGCACGTAATCCATGTAGGGATTTCCCTCCTACTCAAGATAATTATTGTGGAGTTGGTGAAGTAGCTGGTGCTGATCAGCTTATCACCATACTGGGACAACTCACTTAGGTAATTAATAACAACCTTACCTATATAAAGCACCCTAATCCAAAATACGGAGGATCAATATTAGACCGATTCATGAGGAAAAAACCACCAATATTCAATGGGATTACAGATCCATTAGTAGAAGAGAAACTGATAAATTCCTTAGAGAAAATATTTCATGCTTTGGGAAGTATCAAAAAGGAAAAAGTTGTCATGGCAGTTTATCGCCTCACAAGAGATGCAGATCAATGGTGGTCATTAATCCAAAACACAAAGGAAGATTAGGAAGTATCAAAAATGGAATTAAGGTAGTTTAAAGATATTTTCTTAGAAAAATACTTTCCTCGTGACCATCGAGCGGATATGGAAAGACAATTTCTGAGTCTGAGGCAAAAGGAGGATAAGAATATCGCAAAGTATGAGGCTAACTTTACAAGGTTAGCAAGTAATGCAGCAGATTATATGCATAACCCAAGGAGTAAGATTGATTGATTATTTGATGGGTTAAAACCATTTCTCCGTTAAGCATTAGTCTCACAATCCTTCTCATCATATGAATATTTTATCTCACGTGCTATCAAGACAAAAAAATAATTATCTAAGTGTTATGATTTTAATGTAAAGCAAGATAAAAAGAGATCTGATGAACACTATGGAAATTAAAATAAAGGGAAGAAGGGAAAATTTGAATATCCATCTTGCAGTAAATGTAGGAAGAAACACCCCAGTACTTGCCTGAAGGGAATGAGAGTCTGTTACAAGTGTGGTGAAAAAGGCCACCAAGCTCGTGATTGCAAGGGGAAGAAAGAGGCTGTCAATGTTGAATGCAAAAATTGCAGAGAAAAGGAGAATTATACAGATGAATGTCCTAAGAGCCAATGGAACTTACCTCAGAAAAGGAAAAGGGAGCAATTCCAAGAATATGCGATCACTACTGCTGAGGTTAAAGCTCCGAAAGACATGGTGGCAGGTAATTTAATTGTTTCCTCAAGTTTATCCAATGATTTATTTGATTCTGGATCATCGCATTGTTTAATATCTTCATAGTTTGATAAGAAAATTAGATATTTTCAATTTGACTTAACAAGGGAGTTGTCAGTAAAAACACCTAAGGGAAGTATAATCACAAAAAAGTTTTGTGAATCAGTTCCAATTAGGGTATATAAATGTTCTTTATCTGTTGATCTCATCATCATACCCATGATTTAATTTGATATAATCCTCAGAATGGATTGGATTTCATACCATGATGCGAAAATTTATTGTAAGAATAAGGAGGATACAATTTCTGATGATGATAAGGAGTACCTTATCTTTAGAGAAAAAACATCACCACCTGATTCTTATCCAGATTGACCCCCAATATCTCTACTAAATTCAATTATTGGGGAAGAAGAAAATTAAATAACTATGGGTGAGGTAAAGAATGTTTGAATAGTGTACGTACATATTGTGCAAGAATATGTTGACGTGTTTCCATAGGATTTACTTGGACATCCTCCAGAATGAGAAATTGAGTTTTCCATTGATTTAATTCCTGGTTCAAGGCCCATATTGAAGAACCCTTATAGAATGGCCACTGTGGAATTAGTGGAACTAAACAAACAACTAGATGAATTGAGTTAACAAGGATTTATTTTCCCTAGTGCTTCTCTATGGGAATCCCCTGTTCTTTTTGTTAAAAAGAAAGATAGATCTATGAGGTTGTGCATTGACTATAGGGATATCAATGATATAACAATAAAGAAAAAGTATCGCCTACCTCACATTGATGATTTATTTGACTAACTTCATGGAGATCAATATTTTTCAAATATTGAAATTTTATCTGGATATCATCGGTTGTGTGTGAAGAAGGAAGACATTCCGAAAACAGCATTTCGAACCAGGTATGGGCATTACGAGTATACAATAATGCCTTTTGGATTAACTAATGCACCCTATGTCTTCATGTATCTAATGAAGAGAGATTTCAAGGAATATCTTGATGAATTTTTAGTGGTATTTATATATGATATCTTGGTATACTCAAAAATCTACGAAGATCCTAAAAATCACTTGCACACTATTTTGAAAACCATTTGAAGAAATGAATTATATGGGAAGTTTAACAAGTGTAAATCATGGCTTCAAGAGATATCTTTTCTTGACCATATTTTCTTTAATGATGGAATCTCTATTGATCCTTCAAAGACCAAGGCAATCAAATAATGTCCAGCACCGAGGAGTATAACTGAGGTACACTATTTTATTAGTTTATGAGGTTATTATCAGTGTTTTGTCCATAATTTTTCCCGATTGGCTAACCCGTTAACCGAGATCACTCGTAAAGGGGTTAAATTTGATTGGGAAAATAAGTGTGAAGAATTTTTTGAAGAACTGAAGAGAATATTAGTCAATGATTCTATCTTGACTCTACCATTATGGAATGATGGGTTTGTTATTTATAGTGACGCTTCAAAGAAAGGACTTGGTTGTGTCCTTATGTATAATGAATGAGTTATTGCCTATGCATCACGACAACTAAAAATTCATTAGTAAAACCATCCAACTCATGATCTTGAGTTAGAAGCTGTAATCTTTGCTCTGAAACTATGAATACACTATCTCTATGGTGAAAATGTGAGATTTATTCTGATCACAAGAGTTTGAAGTATATTTTCTCCCAGAAAGAACTCAATATCTGGAAAAGATGATGGCTTGAAATACTAAAGGATTAGGATTGCACTATACAATACCACCCCGGGAAAGAAAATAAGGTGGCAGATGCTTTGAGAAGAAAGGATCATGGAGTTTTTAATAAGACGAGAGTTTAAAAGGATCCTATATACATAGATATAGTAAAGATAGATATGGGAATAACCATGGAAGGTGAAACATCAATGATTTTTCAAATGGTTGACAAACCATCTTTACTAGAAAGGATTAAAAGTTCTTAGACTAATGATGAGGAATTTCAAAAGAAAATTAAAGCTGTGAACGATGGGAGATTGATCGACTTCGTATATGAAGATGGAATTTTGAAATTTGGGAAAAGACTTTGTGTTTCCGATACACCAGATCTAAAAAGGGAATTGTTGGATGATGCTCATACCTCAAATTTCTCTATACACCCTGGTAGTACTAATATGTATAGATATTTGAAAGAATATTTTTGGTAGAACAACATAAAGGGAGAAATTTATGATTTTTTGTTGAGATGTATGGTTTTCCAACAAGTGAAAGCTAGTAGACAACATCCTAGAGGAGTCATGAAAGGTATTCCCATACTTGAGTGGAAATGGGATGATATTACGATGGAATTTGTCATGGGACTACCAAAGACTCCTAGAAGAAATGATGAAATATGTGTCATTGTTGATCGTCTTACCAAGTCAGCACATTTTCTTGCTATAGGAGAATATTTACCACTTGAACATTTAGCAAGACTATATATTAATGAAGTTGTAAGACTTCATGGAGTACCCCTATCGATTATTTTTGATTTTGATCCCCGTTTTACGTAATGATTCTGGAAAAGTCTTCAGAAGGCCCTGGATACTAAACTTTGTTTGAGCACTGCCTATCACCCTCAAAACGACGGACAATCAGAACAAACTATTCAAACTTTAGAAGATATTTTGAGATCTTTCTCACTTTACTTTCAAGGTATGTGGGATCAATATTTACCTCTGGCATAATTTTCCTATAATAATAGCTTCCATTCAAGTATTCATATGGCACCATATGAAGAGTTATATGGAAATAGATATCACACAACAACTTGTTGGTATGATCTTGGTGAAAGAAAACTAGTAGGCCCAACAATTGTTGATGAAACAATGGAAAAAGTAAAGATTATCCAAACCCACATCAAAGAAGCTCAAAGTAGGAAAAAGAGATATGCTGATAACCAAAGGAAGGATTTTCAATTTCAAGTAGGAGACCATGTTTTCTTGAAGGTATCTCAATGTAAGGGTGTTAAATGTTTCAGTAAGAAGGGTAACTTGACTCCAAGGTACATTAGACCTTTTGAAATTCTAAAACGAATTGGAGTTATAGCTTATCGTTTGAAAATGACTCCAAGTCTCTCAAAAGTTCATGATATGTTCCACGCATCACTGTTGAGAAAATACAAGCCTTACCCAACGCATGTACTCACCTATGAGAAAATTTAACTGGAACCTGATCTGTCTTATTGTGAAGAGCCTTTAAAAATTCATGATTCCAGAGAACAAGTGCTGAGAAACCAAGAAACTCGTCTGGTAAAAGTCCTATGGAGAAACCATCAGATGGAAGAGGCAACGTGGGAACCCAAGGAACTTATGATGAAGAACCACCCAAATCTTTTTATGCAGTAATATTCTAGAAATTTTGAGGATGAAATTATTTTAAGGAGGGGAGAATGTAACACCCCATGCTTCTGCAATACGTTTCCCTTTGAATAATGTAGTAGCTTGCATTGTACGCGACTTGGAGTTTTAACACACCACGACCAAAGAAATTAGCCATTATGAATAGTAATTCCCACTTTTTAAAATTTTATAAATTTTAATTTTCAAAATGGACTTCATTTTTGGATTCTGAATATCCAAATTAGCTTAGGGTGAATTTTTGGTATTTTTCTGAGAACATTCAATTTTTGATGAATAGAGAAAAACACTGCGTTATTGTTTAAAACTGATTTTTTATTTAAATAATTTTTTATTTATTATAATATATTTTAGTTCAAATTAGATACATAATACTTATATATGTTTAATGTAATTCATTGGAGTTATTTTATAATAATTTTAGATATATAAAATTTTATTAAACTTTTTACAGTCTTTTACCCACCTTCTAGGAGCATTTTCAAATTTTCATAAAACTTAATTTTACCACTTCTGTGAGTTGAATTTTAAAAATCCGAGAGACACGGTTGATATCAGTTAGTAAAATGTTGTTCAATAAGATGAAAATAATTTTTGGTGAATAGTAATTTTTGACTTTTATTTACCACGGTTAAAAGTAAATAGGGTAATTAAGGGTACAAATGATATTATAATTACCCTAAAATGTAACTCCCCAAGCTTCCATGGTACGTTTCACTTTGAATAATGCAATAGCTTGGATTGTACGCAACTTCGAGATTCTTACACTCCGCGACCAATAAAAGTAGCCATTATGAATAGTAATACCCACTTTTTAAAATTTTATAAATTTTATCTTTCAAAATGGACTTCATTTTTGGATTTGGAATATCGAAATTAGCTTAGGGTGATTTTTTGGCACTTTTTCGACAACTTTCATATTTTTGATTAATAGCGAAAAATACTAAATTTTAATTAAAAAAAACTTTTTTAATCAAAATAATTTATACTGTTAAATTATAATTTTGAGTGGTATTAATGTATAATTAGGTTATATTTTTACAATTTAATCCAATTTTGGTGATTGGATGTAATTTCACATTTAAACTGAACATAAACAAGTGTCAATATTTTCATAGTTATTATTTCTTAAAAACACGATTTTTGTTTTGACAACAGAAAATAATTTTAAATTAATTTCGGCCACTTCTATGTTTTGAATTTTGAAAAATGGATTCCATATTTTGAATCAAGGGGACCAAATTGTGTAAATGGGTAACTTTTGTTTTTAGACATTTTGAATAATTACCTCGGTAAATATTTTATTTACCATGAGTAAAGGGTAAATATAATAAATAAGGGTAAAATATAGTATTATAAGAATATTAAATTACTCTAACATGTGTCCTAATCCTATTGGTTTATACATAGCCGACCATGGGCATCCTTGGGTTGAATTTGGGACCCCATGGAGCCATATGGGAGTAATAATGAAATTTTATATTAATTAATTTAAAGTAAAGACAAAAATGACATAAACAAATGTCTTTTAGTTATCAAATTTTTACATGGGGTTATATAGGTTATATTTTTGACTATAAATATTATTTGGAAAGATAAAATGATTTCATACATCATGGTATTTGTCTTATAATTTTTGGACATCAAATAAATTAAATTATTTATGACACAATAATGATGTAATATTTACCTCATTAATAAATGATTTAAATAAATAAGATTATAAATATTAAAAAAATATCCAAAACCTGTCCAATTCTTATTGTATTATTTTATTTCAACCATGATTCATCTTAATTTTATTATTAACGAATATTTTTTCATTTTGAAACCGAAGATGAGGTTATAATAAAATAATTGTTTCAATCTTTCCTAAAGAGACCCTCCTCTCCCTTATAAAAACCCATCACTTACTACCCATTTCTCACACTAATAATGCTTTTGGATCGTCCAACCCCTATAAAAATATCCTCCCAACATCCCTTAATTCATTATAGATGCCTTACTTTAGTCAAAAATCCAACCAAAGAGCCATTTTGATCAAATCAAAAGGAAGAACCCGAAGAAGAGGTAATAATTTCACCACCCTCTTTCAAGTTCTTTCTTCTTCCACTTCTATTTATTTGTTTTTTCCATTATAAAATTATAAATATAGTATATTATATATAATGTGATGTTATTATAAATTTGGTACAACCATATTCATTATTCTATCCATCCTATAAATGACAAAGTCACCATACATGAGTACGTACGACTTACTATCTCCACATCGTGGTGATGTTTGTTATTCAAACACTTCATCATTTGGATGGGTATAATGATGAGTATAAATGATGTAAATAAAAAATATAACATGATAATTATTTTTTATATGTGATATACCATCCAATTATATACTATTTTAATATAAAAATAATGATATTGTCGCTCGTGCGTATGTATGGATTACCCACGAACGCGATAAGATTCATTCCCCATCGTAACCATTCAAGAATAATTTTCATTTAGTTATTAAAAATAATGATTAAGAACATAATATCATTCTGGATATGAATCAAATACCTCTTATACATAACAAACATGGCTTATTTATCAAAACATATAAAGGAAAAATCTAAAACGATGATACTACTAAAATATCATTGTCAAAGCCATATTAGAAGATCAAATATGATATAATATTAATATATATGGTTATTTTATAATTTAATAACAACGATTTCACCATTATATAGAAGGTTTGGCTACCCTAGACCAAGGAAAAGTACAAGGTAATGGTTAATTTCACAATCTCGTTATTATCCGAGATTGTTTTTACATAAGTATCAACTGGGACCTCTCTATCATCCACATCCATGTTTCTTGAAAATGTATTCCAAAACATTTCTACTATTTACTAGACTATGGGTTAAAGCCATTTAAACCCTTGTTTGACTCTTTATAAAATGTTTTCAAAGTAATCTTTCTGTCATTTTCCAAACAAGTTACCTTATGACCTTTTTGAAAAAATTAATGTAAGAATGTTTTTTTAACTTATACGGCGGGTGTGGCTAATTTCCACCATTATAAAACCTTCGATGCTTCCCTTACAAGCTTATTAGAATATTTTCAAAATAAATGTTTTCTTTTAATTGGCTTCAAAATATAAAGAGGCATTTCTTTCAAATAGTTTCATTTTATCTATGTCAGCATCCTTGGATAGATTTTCAACTTGTTTGAAGTCGATTCATTATGAAAAAATCTTCCATATTTTAATGAAGGTTTTGTGATACGTTTGACTGTGGATGTGTTATTTTTATACCATTCTTGGTTTATGGATAAATTATTGACATTTTGTATGCTAGTTTTAATACGAATGTTTATGTTATGTTTAAAACTTTTCATACGAGGAATGCATTGGACTTAATAAGTGACTGGTGGAGCCTGCTATAGCTCCTCGATGCATCGGTAGGTATCATGAGACAAAATAGTGTCTTGGAAAAAGGCCTTGACAAAATCTTATTTGTATTCTTGGCACTAGGCCTTGACTATGTGGTTATAAAAGTCTGGAATTATGCATTCCATCATTATGAAAGTGGATATTGATATTGCATGTGATTATTCAACTAGTAGAATATCTATGTGAGTAAGTTAGTGACATTAATTTGATTTTATATTTTCCATATTATGCTGAAGTTCAAGTTTAAAAGTTTTTGGTTTTAGTCTTATACATTGACATAAATGTTTATGCTTATTTATGAAAGTTTTCGCTATATTGTTATCCTTACTGAGAATCTGATCTCACCCATTTCTATGTTTTATTTTTCCTAGGATGCAAAGAAGTTAATTATGAGTGACTTGTAGGCTTAATATAGGAGTATTGGATGTTTCTAATGGAATACATTAGTGTTGTATTTCTTTTTAAGTTGTAAAGTTGAACTTATGTATGAATCTTGTTTCCAATAATACTAAACTAATCGGTTTTTTGTGACATGATTTCCTTGTGATCAGGCCAATGTTACGTAATAATGCACCAAATATGGGTAACTAGGGTCGGGGTGTTAGAGTTGGTATCAGAGGAATTTTAGTACAAACCTTGGAAACTATATTTAGATAAACACTAATTAGATCACATTACCCTAAGATAGAATTTGAGTATTAGTATAGAAGAACTTCCTAGAGTTTTGGTAATGTAGAGATTTTTTGAGTTTTCCAAGAAATACATCCCTGTTTGGATACGAGAAGGCAGAGGTGGGTATGGCACATATGTACATATGGGTAAAACCCCAAAAACACCGCTTTGAGCTGGACTCGAACAGGAACTGGTGCACAACAATGGGCCTTGCTGTACTCTTGGTTACGACACTCCCAGGGGATATGCTTAGTATAATTCTCATTTTCTTTACAAACCATTATGAAGGGTTTATGAGTATATAATTCCACAAGGAATTTTTTTTTATGATTATGGATTATATCCATAAACTGTTCAATTCATGTTAAGTGTTTTACCAATATGGAATTATGTATTTCGATTCATAAACTAATCTAGTTTATGCCATTGTTTAGGAATGGTGCCTAGTGGTAATAATAGAAACCATATCAATACACGTAATCAATGTAGGGGATGACATCCTACTAAAGATAATTATAGTGGAGTTGGTGATGCAACTAGTGCTGATCAGCTAATCACCATACTAGGAAAACTCACTCCGGTTATGAATAATAAACTTACCTGTATTGAGCACCCTGATCCAAAATGTAGAGGATCAATGTTAGATCGATTCATGAGGCAATAACCACCAACATTAAATGGGAGTACAAATACATTGGTAGATGAACAGTGGATAAGTTCCTTTGAGAAAATATTTCATTCTTTGGGGAGTAGCGAAAGGGCAAAAGTTGTCATGGCAGTTTATCACCTCACTGGAGATGCTGATCAATGGTGGTCATTGATTCAAAACACAAAGGAGAATGAAGAAGTATCAAATATGGAATGGAGGGAGTTTAAAGATCTTTTCTTAGACAAATACTTTATATGTGACCATCGAGCAGATATGGAAAGACAATTTCTGATTCTGAGGCAAAAAGAGGATGAGAATGTTGCAAAGTATGAGGCTAACTTTACAACATTAGAAATTCATGCAACAGATTATATATGCAACCCAATAAGTAAGATTTATCATTTATTTGATAGGTTAAAAACATTTCTCCATTGAGTATTAGTCACACAATCCTTCTCAACGTTTGAAGATATTGTCTCATGTGCTATCAAGACAGGAAAATAATTCTCTATGTCTTATGACTTTAAACGAAAACAAGAGAAGAAGAGATCTGCTGAACACTCCATAAATGGAAATAAGGGGAAGAAGGGGAAAGTTGAATATCCATCCTGCAGTAAATGTGGGAAGAAACACCATGGAACATGACTTAAGGGAATGAGAGTCTATTAAAATTGTTGTGAAAAAGTTCCCCAAGATTATGATTGTAAGGGAAATAAAGAAGCTACCGATGTTCAATGATACAATTTCAGGGAGATGGGACATTATGAAAATGAATGTTTTAAGTACGAAGGAAAAATACCTCAGAAAAGGACAAGGGATCAAGGCCAAGATTATGCTATCACTACTGCTGAGGTTGAAGCTCTGAAAGATGTAGTGGTAGGTAATTTAATGGTTTCCTCAAGTTTAACAAATGCTTTATTTCATTCTGGATCATCGCATTATTTCATAACTTCCCAGTTTGATAAGAAAATTAGATATTTCCAATTTTATTTAACAAGGGAGTTTTTAATCAAAACTCCTAAGATAAGTATCATTGCAACAAAGTTTTGTGAATCAGTTCCGATTAAGGCGTATAAATGTTATTTATATGCTTATCTCATCATCATAACCATGATTGAATTTGATATAATCCTTGGTATGGATTGGCTTTCAGACCATGATGTGAAAATTTATTGTAAAAATAAGGCAGTTACAATTTTCGATGATGATAAGGAGTACCTTATCTTCAGATCAAAAATGTCACTGTCAGATTCTTATCTCGATCTACCCCCGGTAGCTCAACTAAATTCAATTATTTGGGAGGAAGAGAATGAAATAACTATGGGTGAGGAAAGGAATGTTAAAATAGAGTATGTAACTATTGTGAAAGAATATATTGATGTGTTTCCAGAGGATTTACCTGGAAATCCTCCAGAATGAGAAATTGAGTTTTCTATTGACTTAATTCCTGGTTCAAGGCCCATATTAAAGACCCCTTATAGAATGTCCCCTGTGGAATTAGTGGAACTGAAGAAACAACTAGATTAATTGAGTAATAAGGGATTTATTCATCCTAGTGTTTCTCCATGGGGATCCCCTTTCCTTTTTGTTAAGAAGAAAGACGGATCTATGAGGTTGTGATTTGATTACAGGGAGATCAATGCTATAATAGAAAAGAACAAGTATCCCTTACCTCACATTGATGATTTATTCAACCAACTTCATGGAGCTCAATATTTTTTAAAGATTGAATTTCGATCTGGATATCATCAGTTGTGTGTGAAGAAGGAATACATTCCAAAAACAATATTTCAAACCAGGTACATGCTTTACAAGTTTACAGTAATGCCTTTTGGGATGACTAATGCACCCTCTGTTTTCATGGATCTAATGAATAAAATTTTCAAGGAATATCTTGATGAATTTTTTGTGGTATTTATTGATGATATCCTATTATATTACAAAATCTATGAAGATCATGAAAATTACTTGCTCACCATTCTAAAAACACTCAGAAGAAATGAATTATATGAGAAGTTTAACAAGTGTGAATTCTGGCTTCAAGAGATGTCTTTTCTTGGCCATATTGTCTCTAAGGATGGAATCTCCATTGATCCTTCTAAGATGAGAGAAATACATGAATGGAAAACACCAATGAGTATAACTAAGGTATACAGTTTTATTGGTTTAGCAGGTTATTATCGGCATTTCGTCAAGAATTTTTCCCAATTAGCTAACCCATTAATGAAGCTCACACGTAACGGGGTTAATTTTTTTGGAAAAAAGTGTATGAAGAATGTTTTGAAGAAATAAAGTGAAGATTAGTCAATGCTCCTATATTGAATCTACTATTGGGGAATGATGAGTTTTTATTTGTAGTGATGCCTCAAAGGAAGGACTTGGTTGTGTCCTTATGCAGAATGATAGAGTTATTGCCTATGCATCAAAATATCTGAAAATTAATGAAAAAACTATCCTACTCACAATATTGAGTTAGAAGCTGTAATATTTTCTTTGAAGATTTGGAGACAGTATCTCTATGGTGAAAATTTTGAGATTTATACTGATCACAAGAGTTTGAAGTATATTTTCTCTCAGAAGGAACTCAACATGAGGCAAAGGAGATGGCTTGAACTACTCAAGGATTATGATTACATTATACACTACCACCTGAGGAAGGAAAATAAGGTGGAAAATGATTTGAGCAGAAAGGATCCGGGAGTTTTGAACAAGATGAGAGTTGAAAGGTATCCTATATTCATGGATCTAGTAAATATGGATATGATAATAACCATGGAAAGTGAAACATCAATGCTTTTTCAACTGGTTTCCAAAACAACTTTACTAGAAAGGATAAAGAGTTCCCAGAATGATGATGAGGAGTTTCAAAAGAATATTAAAGCTGTGAATGACAGGAGATTGAGTGACTTCATATATGAAGACAAGATTTTGAAATTTGGGAAGATACTTTTTGTTCCTCATATAACTGATTTGAAAAAGGAATTATTAGATGATGTTCATAGCTCCAATTTCTCTATACACCCTGGTATCCCTAAGATGTATAGATATTTGAAGGAAAATTTTTGGTGGGACAACATGAAGAGAGAGATTGCGGATTTTGTTTCAAGATGTATGGTTTGTCAACAAGTGAAAGATGGAATTCAACCTGGAGGAGTCATGCAACCTTTTCCCATACCTGAGTGGAAATGGGATGATATTAAAATGGACTTTGTAATGTGGATAACAGAGAATCCTAGAAGGAATGATGCCATATGGACCATTGTTGATCATTTTACCAAGTCAGCACATTATATTTATATAAGATAATATTTACCACTTGAACATCTGTCAAGACTATATATTAATGAATTTGCAAGACTTTATGGTGTACCCCTATCGATTGTTTCTGATCGTGATCCCTGTTTTACATCATGATTCTGGAAAAGTCTTCTGAAGGCCCTGGATACTGAACTTCGTTTGAGCACTGCCTACCACCCTCAAACTGATGGATAATCGGAACAAAAAATCCAAACCTGAGGAGATATGTTGAGATCTTTCTCACATGACTTTCAAGGTATGTGTGATCAATATTTACCCCTGGTATAATTTTTCTATAACAATAGCTTCCATTCAAGTATTAAGATGGTACCATATGAAGCATTATATAGAAATAGATTTCGCACACCAAATTGTTGGGATGATATTGGTGAAAGAAAACTCGTAGGCCCAAAACTTGTTGAAAAAACAATGGAAAAGGTGAAGGTAATCCAAACCCACATCAAATAAACTCAAAGTAGGGAGAAGAGGTATGCTGATAACTGAAGGAAGGATTTAGAACTCACCTATGAGGAATTAAAACTAGAACCTGATATGTCTTATTGCAAAGATCCTGTCATGATTCTTGATACCAGATAACAAGTGCTGAGAAACTAGACAACTCATATAGTAAAAGTTTTATGGAGAAACCATAAGATGGAAGAGGAAACGTGGGAACCCGAGGAACTTATGATGAAGAAACACCTGATTTTTTTATATGGTAGTATTATAGAAATTTCGAGGAAGAAATTATTTAAAGTAGGGGAGAATGTAACACCCCAATCTTCCACAGTACGTTTCCCCTTGAATAATGCAATAGCTTGCATTGTACGCAACTTCGAGATTCTAACAAACCACGACCAATCAAAGTAGTCGTTATGAATAGTAATACCCACTTTTTAAAATTTTATTAATTTTATATTTCAAAATGGACTTCATTTTTGGATTCGGAATATCGAAATTAGCTTAGGGTGATTTTTTGGATCTCTTCTGATAACTTTCATATTTTTGATTAATAGTGAAAATTACTAAATTTTAATTAATTTTTTTTAATCAATATAATTTATAGTGTTAAATTATATTTTTTAGTGGTTTTAATGTATTATTTGGTTATATTTTTACCATTTAATCCAATATTTCTCATTGGATGTAATTTCACATTTAAACTTAACATAAACTTGTGTTAATCTTTTGATAATTATTATTTCTTAAAACATGCTTTTTGTTTTGAAAGCGGGAATTAATTTTAAATTAATTTCTTCCAATTATTTGTTTTGAATTTAGAAAAATTGATTGAATATTTAGAATCATTAGGACCAAATTGTTTAAATAGACACCTTTTAGAAAATAAATTTTTACATGGGGTTATGTAATCTATATTTTCGACTATAAATATTATTTGGAAATATAAAAATATTTCTTATATCATGGTATTTTTTATAATTTTTGGACATCAAATAAATTAAATTATTTATGACACAATAATGATGCAATATTTACCTAATTAATAAATGCTTTAAATAAATAAGATTATAAATATTAAAACAATATCAAAAACCTCTCCAATTATTATTGGATTATTTTATTTCTCCCATGAGTCATCTTAATGTTTTTATTAATTAATATTTTACCATTTGAAACCAAATATGAGGTTATAATAAAATAATTGTTTCAAACTTTCCTAAAGAGCCCCTCCTCTCCCTTATGAAAAGACCTCACTTCCTACTAGTTTCTCGCAATTATCAAGATTTTTTCTCATACAACCCCTGCCCAAATATCCTCCCAACATCCCTCAATTCATTCTAGAGGCCTTACTTTGGTCATAAATCCAACCTAAGGAGGCCTTTTGATCAAATCAAAAGGAAGAACCCGAAGAAGAGGTAATAATTTCACCACCCTCTTTCAAGTTCTTTCTTCTTCCACCTGCTCTTTCTTTGTTTTTTCCATTATAAAATGATAACTCCAGTATATTATATATAATTTGATGTTATTATAAATATGTTACAACCATATTCATTATTCTATCCATCCTATAAATGAAAAAGTCACCATATATGCGTATGTAAGGCTTACCATCTCCATGTTGTGGTGATGTTTGTTATTCAAACACTTCATCATTTGGATGGGTATAATAATGAGTGTAACTGATGTAAATAATAAATATAACATTATAAGTATTCTGTATATGTTATATAACATCCAATTATATACTATTTTAATATCAAAATAATGATATTAGCGCTCATGAGTACGTACAGATTACCGTCTCCATGAACGCGATAAGATTCATTCCCCATCGTAACCATTCAAGAATAATTTTCATTTGGTTATTAAAAAAAATTATTAAGAACATAATATAATTCTGTATATGAATCAAAGAAATCCTGTCCATAACAAACATGGCTTATGTATCAAAACATATAGAGGAAAATGAATTAGTTAACACCTGAAACGACGATACTATTGAAATATCATTATCAAAGCAATATTAGAAGATCACATATGATATCATATTAATGTATATGGTTATTTTATAATTTAATAACAATTATTTCACCATTATAAAGGAGGTTAACCTACCCTTAACCAAGGAAAAGTAATAGGTAAGGGTTAATTTCACAATCTCTTTATTATCCAAGATTGTTTTTACGCAAGTATCTACCGATACCTCTCTATCATCCACATACATGTTTCTTAAAAATGTATTCCAAAAAATTTTTATTATTTACTAGACTATGGGTTAAAGTCATTTAAACTCTTGTTTTACTCTATTTAAAATGGTTTTAAAGGAATCGTTCTGTCGTTTTCCAAACAAGGTAACTTATGACCTTTTCGACAAAATTAATGTAAGAATGTTTTTTTAAATTATAAGGCAGGTGTGGATAATTTCCGCCATTATAACACCTTCAAATATTCCATTAAAATCTTATTAGAATATTTTCAAAATAAATTTTTTCTTATAAATGGTTTCAAAATATAAATAGGCATTTCTTTAAAATAGTTTCATTGCATCTATGTCAACATCCTCAGATAGATTTTCAATTTGTTTGAAGTCGATTAATTATGAAACAAATATTCCATATTGTATTGAAGGTTTTGTGATAAGTTTGAATGTGGATGTGTTATGTTTATACCATTCTTGGTTTATGGATAAAGCATTTACATTTCGTATGCTAGTTTTAATATGAATGTTTATGTTATATTTAAACCTTTTCAAATGAGGAATGCATTGGACTTAGTAAGTGACGGGTGGAGCCCGCTATAGCTCCTCGATGCATCGGTAGGTCTCATGAGACAAACTTGTGTCTTGGAACAAGCCTTAACAAAATTTTATTTTTAGTCTAGGCAAAATGCCTTGACTACGTGGTTATGAAATTCTGGAATTATGCATTCCATCATTATGAAAGTGGCTATTGATATTGCATTTGATTATTCGACTAGTAGAATATCCATGTGAGTAAGTAAATGTAATTATTTTGATTTTATCTTTTCCATATTATGACGAAGTTCAAGTTTAAAAGGCTTTTGTTTTAGTCTTATACATTTCCTTAAATATTTATGCTTATTTATGAAAGTTTCCTCTATATTGTTATCCTTGCTGAGTATTTTAGCTCACCCCATTCTATGTTTTATTTTTCCCAGGATGAAAAAAATTTAACTATGAGTGACTTGTAGGATTAATATAGGAGTCTTGGATTTTTCTAAGGGAATAAATTAGTGTTGTATTTATGTTAAAGTTGTAAAGTTGAAATTATGTATTAATCTTGTTTCCAATAATACTAAACCGATCGATCTTTCGGGACACGATTTCTTTGTGATCATGCCAATGTTATGTAATAATGCACCGACTCTGGGTAACTGGGGTCGAGGAGTTTCATAACACATGTCTTAATTCTATTGGATAAGTGTAATTAGACCAAAAATAACCTTTTGAATAAAATATGATCCCTTTTTGTCCACTTGGATTAGATTTGGACATTTATTATATTTTTCTTTAAAGAAGAGTTAAAAGAGTTAAATGTAAATTTTAACAACTAAATAATTTTTAATATTGGGTTATACATAAGACAAATTAAACTATAAATATTAATTATAAAGATAAAAATATTTCCTACATACTGGTATTTTATTTATAATTTTTAGACATTAAATATTTTAATTTTTTATGACACAATGATGATGGAGTAATTACGTAATTAATGAAAGATTAAAATAATGGATATTATAAAAATCCAAATAAATGTAATTTTAGACTTTTGATGAATTCCACTAATTTTATAGGTTAATATGACATGGTAGGGTTTATTAAATAATTTTTTTTCGAATTAATCATGTTGTTATGAGTTTCACAAAAAAAATACTAAATAGTGTCAAAATTGACATAATTGAGATTTTAAAACAAATACTATATTATTAGTCGATATAATATTGATAAAAATATATTTTTCGGCCAAAGGACTTTGAAAAGGTTATATATTTTAATAATGAACCACTTGGGGTTCAATTGTCTTGTTATAGTAAGTTTATTAACCATATAATTTAAAAATACAAAGAGACCTGGTAAATGTCAAATTATTTAACTATGAGTTAAATCTAAAAGATAAGGTTAATATGGTGACCTAAACCTATCTAAAACCTATTGGTTGAGAGGTTTTCAACCCATATTCACCTTATCCTAGAAATAAATAATTTTAGAGCCAATATAAACCGAAAATTATTTTATTATAAAATAATATTTCAAGCTTTTTCTAAAGTGACCCTCACCAATCTTTTAAAAGGGTACTACCCCTTATCTTAATTTCACACCTCCAAAGCCATTTTTCTCGGCCAAATCCTACCAAAATATCCTCCAAAAATTCCTCCATTCATCCTAGAGTCCTTCCTTTGGTCATAAATCCATCATAAGGTGCCATTTTGATCAAATCAAAAAGAATAACATGAAGAAGAGGTAAATATTTCATCACCTCTTTCAAGTTCCTTTCAACTTCCACTTCATTTTTCTTTATTGTTTCCATTATAAAATAATAAATCCAATATCTTATATATACTTTGATGTTATTATAAAAATGTTACAACCATATTAATTATTATATCAATCATATTAATGACTAAGTCACCATACGCATGTACGTACGGCTTACCGTCTCCACGTCGTGGTTTAGTTTGTTATTAAAACACTTCATTATTTGGATGGGTATAATAATAAGTATAACTGATGTAAATAAAAAATATAACATGTTAATTATTTTTTATATATGATATAATATCCAATTACATATGATTTCACCATCAATATAATGATATTTTTTCTCGTGCGTACGTACAGATTACCATCTCCATGAACGCTATGAGATTCATTTCCCATCGTAATAATTCAAGAATAATTTTCAATTTATGATCAGAAATAATGTTTCAGAAATTAATATCATTCTGTATATGAATAAAATAAATCCTATCCATAACAATCATGGCTTACTTAACCAATTATAAAAAGGAAAACGGATCGGTTTACACCCGTAATGATGATACTACTAAAATATTATTAGCAAAGAAATATTAGAGGATCATATATGATATCATATTTATGTATATTGTTATAGTATAATTTAATAACAATTATTTAACTATTATACAGGAGTTTATGTTAATATCGACCAAGGAAGATTACAAGGTAATGGTTAAGTCTACATTCTCTTTACTTATCTGAGGCTGTTAATACGTAAGTATCTACTGGGACCTCTTTATCATCCACATCCCTGTTTTCTTAAAAATGAAATTCAAAACATTTTTACTATTTACTAGAATATGGGTTAAAGTAATTTATACTCTTATTTAACCATATACGTTTTGAAAGGAATCTTTTCGTCGTTTTTAAAACAATGTACTTTATGACCTTTTCGACAAAATTAAGGTAAGAATTTCTTTTTTTAACTTATACGACTGATGCATCCATTTTCCGCCATTATAACATCATCAATGCTTCCCATAAAATCTTATAAGAATATTTTTAAAATAAATGTTTTCTTTTATAATTATATGGATTTTAAATAATTTCAAAATATAAAGAGTTATTTCTCTAAATTTTTTTATTTCATATATGTCAACATCCTTTGATGAATTTTAAGCTTGTTTGAAGTTTATTTATTATGATACCAAACTTCCATATTGTATTGAAGGTTTTTTAATATGTTTGACTATGGATGTGTAATTTTTACACCATTCATGGTTTATAGATAAAGTATTTACATTTCCTATGCTAGTTTTAATACGAATGTTTATGGTATGTTTAAAACTTTTCATATGAGGAATGCATTGGACTTAGTAAGTGATGGGTGGAGCCTTCTATAGCTCCTTGATGAATCGGTAGGTCCCATAAGAAAAACTAGTGTTTTCGAAACAAGGCCTTAACAAAATATTATTTTTATTCTTGGCACAATGTCTTTACTATGTGGTTATGAAGTATGACATTATGCATTCCATCATTATTAAAGTGGCTATTGATATTGTATGTTATTATTTGACTATTAGAATATCCACGTGAACAAGTAAAAGGAATTATTTAATTTTATTTTTTCCATATTATACTGAAGTTTAAGTTTAAAAGTATTTTGTTTTAATCTTATTCATTGCCTTAAATGTTTATGACTATTTATGAAACTTTCCAGTATATTGTTATCCTTACAGAGCATTTGAGCTCACCACTTTATATGTTTTATTTTTCCTAGGATGTGAAGAAGTATTTTATGGTTGACCTTTATGGATAGGATAAGGATATAAGTGTGTTAAAAAGGGAAAAAAATGTTGTTGATGTTTTTATTTCATGATTTAATATAAAAATTATGAATGTATCTTGTTCTTCCAAGGCTACTAAACTGATTGGTCTTTCGGGACATGATTCCTTGTATCATAAAAATGTTATGTAATAATGAACCGACTCTGGGTAACTGGGGTCAGGGTGTTATAGTTGGTATTAGAGGAAGTTTAGTACAAACCTTGGTAGCTAGATTTAGAAAAACTCTTATTAGAGAACATTACCCTAAGATAGACTTTGAGGATTAATATAAAAGGACATACTAGAATTTTGGTACTGTAGGGATTTTGTGAGTTTTCCTAGTAATACATCCCTATCTAGATACGAGAAGGTAGAGGCAGCTGTGGCACAAATGTACCTAGGTGTAAAACCCAAAAACACTGTTTTGAGCTAGACTCGAATGGGAACTGTTGCACGACAATGGGCCTTGCTGCACTCTTGGTTACGACACTCCTGAGGGATATGCTTAGGATAATTCTCATTTTATTTAAAATCCATTATGAATGGTTTGTGAGTATATACTTCCTCAAATAAAACATTTTTAGGATTATGGATTATATCCATAAACTGTTCAATTTATGTTAACTGTTTTACAAGTTTGAAATTATGTATTGCGATTCATAAACTAATCTAGTGTATGCCATTGTTTAGAAATGGCACCTAGTGGGAGGAATGGAAACCGTATCAACACACGCAATAAATGTAGGTATTTCCCTCTTACTCAAGTTAATTATTGTGGAGCTGGTGAAGTAACTGGTGCTGATCATCTGATCACCATATTGGGACAACTCACTCAGGTTATGAATAACAACCTTACCCATATGGATCACCCTAACGAACAACAAGGAGGATCAATGTTAGACCACTTCATGAGGAAAAAACCACCAAAATTCAATGGGGTTAAAAATTCATTAGTATCTGAGCAATGGAAAAATTCCTTAGAGAAAATATTTCATGCTTTGGGGACTAGAAAAAGGGAAAAATTTGTCGTGGAATTTTATCGCCTCACAGGAGATGGCGATCAATGGTGGTCATTAATCCAAAACACAAAGGAAGATGAATAAGTATCAAACATAGAATGGAGGGAGTTTAAATATATTTTATTATAAAAATACTTTCCTCGTGACTATCGAGGGATATGGAAATACAATTTCTGAGTCTGAGGAAAAAGGAGAATGAGAATGTCACAAAGTATGAGGCTAACTTTACAAGGTTAGTAAGGCATGAAAAAATTATATATATAACCCAATGAGTAAGATTGATCGATTATTTTATGGGTTAAAACCATTTCTCTATAAAGAATTAGTCTCACAATCCTTCTCATATTACTAAGATATTGTCTCATGTGCTATCAAGACAGAAAAAGAATTCTCTTAGTCATATGACTTTAAAGTAAAGAAAGATAAAAAGAGATTTTCTGAACAATATGGAAATGGAAATAAGGGGAAGAAGGAAAAATTTGAATATCTATATTGCAGTAAATGTGGGAACGAACACCCTCTACATGCCTGAAGGGGATGAGGGTCTCTTACAAGTGTGGTGAAATAGGCCACAAAGCTCGTGATTGCGAGGGGAAGAAAGAGGCTGTCAATGTTGAATTCTACAATTGTAGAGTAAAATGGAATTATACAGATGAATTTCTTAAGAACCAATGGAACTTACCTCAGAAAATTCCAAGGGAGCAAGACCAAGCTTATGCAATCACTAATACTGAGGTTATAGCTCCGAAAGATGTGGTGGCAGGTTATTTAAGGGTTTCCTCATGTTTAACCAATGATTTATTTCATTTTGGATCATCGCATTGTTTCATATCTTCCCAGTTTTCTAAGAAAATTAGATATTTTCAATTTGACTTAAAAAGGGAGTTTTCAGTCAAAACACTTAAGGGAAGTATCATCACAACAAAGTTTTGTGAATCAGTTCCAATTAGGGTATATAAATGTTCTTTATCTGTTGATCTCATCGTCATACCCATGATTTAATTTGATATAATCCTTAGAATGGATTGTCTTTTAGACCAAGATGGGAAAATTTATTGTAATATAAAGGAGGTTACAATTTTCAATAATGATAAGGAGTACCTTATCCTTAGAGTAGAAATGTCACCACCTGATTCTTATCCAGATCGGCCCACAGTAGCTCTAATAAATTCAATTATTGTGGAAGAAGAGAATAAAATAACTATGGGTGAGGAAAATAATGTTCGAATAGAGGACGTACCTATTGTGCAAGAATATGTTGACGTGTTTCTATAGGATTTACATGGACATCCTCTAGAATGAGAAATTGAGTTTTCCATTGATTTAATTCTTAGTTTAGGGCCTATATCGGAGACCCCTTATAGAATGTCCACTACGGAATTAGTGGAAATAAACAAAAAACTAGAGGAATTGAGTAACAAGGGATTTATTCACCCTTGTGTTTCTCAATGGGGATCCCCTGTTCTTTTGGTTAAAAGGGAAGATGGATCTATGAGGTTGTGCGTTGACTAGAGGGAGATCAATGCTATAACAATAAAGAACAAGTATCCCTTACCTCACATTGATGATTTATTTGACTAAATTCATGGAGCTCAATATTTTTCAAAGATTGAACTTTGATCTGGATATCATTGGTTGTGTGTGAATAAGGAATACATTCCCAAAACAACATTTTGAACCAGGTACGAGCATTACAAGTTTATAGTAATGACTTTGGGATTCACTAATTCACCTTCTGTCTTATGGATCTAATGAATAGAGTTTTCAAGAAATATCTTGATGACTTTTTAGTGGTATTTATTGATGATATCTTGGTATACTAAAAAATCTATGAATATCTTGAAAATCACTTGCGCACTATTCTGAAAACCCTCAGAGGAAATGAATTACATGGGTAGTTTAGAAAGTGTGAATTCTAGCTTCAAGAGATCTCTTCTCATGGCCATATTATCTCTAAGGATGTAATATTTTTTGATCCCTCAAAGACCAAGGAAATCCAAGAATGACCAACACCAATGACTATAACCGAGGTACACAAATTTATTGGTTTAGCAGGTTATTATCGACATTTTTTCTAGAATTTTGCCTGATTGGATAACCCATTAACCAAGATCGCTCGTAAAGAGGTTAATTTTGTTTGGAAAAAAGAGTGTGAAGAATGTTTTGAAGATCTGCAGAGAAGATTAGTCAATGCTTCTATCTTGACTCTAACATCAGGGAATGATGGGTTTGTTATTTATAGTGATGCTTCAAAGAAAGGACTTGGTTATATCCTTATGTAGAATGATAGTGTTATCACCTATCCATCACGACAACTAAAAATTCATGAGTAAAACTATACTACTAATGATCTTGAGTTAGCAGCTGTAATAATTTCTCTGAAAATATGGAGACACTATCTCTGTGGTAAAAATGTAAGATTTATACTGATCACAATAGTCTGAAGTATATTTTATCACATAAAGAAATCAACATGAGGCAAAGGTGATGGTTTGAACTACTCAAGTATTATGATTGCACTATACACTACCACACGGGGAAGGAAAATAAGGTGGCAGATGCTTTTAGTAGAAAGGATAATGGATTTTTGAACAAGATGAGTGTTGAAAAGGATCCTATATACATGAATCTAGTAAAGATGGATATGGGAATAACCATGGAGGGTGAAACATCAATGATTTTTCAAATGGTTTCCAAACCATCCTTACTAGAAAGGATAAAAATTTCCCAGACTGATGATGAGGAATTTCAAAAGAAAATTAAAGCTTTAAATGATGGGAGATTGATCAACTTTGTATATGAAGATGGAATTTTGAAATTTGGGAAGAGACTTTGTGTCCCCGATATAGAAGATCTTAAAAGGGAATTTTTGGATGATTCTCATAGCTCTAATTTCTCTATACACCCTAGTAGCACTAAGATGTATAGATATTTGAAAGAATAATTTTGGTGGAACAATATAAAGAGAGATATTTCTGATTTTGGGTCAAGATATATGGTTTTCCAACAAGTGAAAGCTAGAAGACAACATCATAGAGGAGTCATGAAACCTCTTCCCATACCTGAGTGGAAATGGGATGATATTACGATGGACTTTTTCATGGGAATATCAAATACTCCCAGAAGAAATGATGAAATATGGATCATTATTGATTGTCTTACTAATTCATCAAATTTTCTTGATATAAGAGGAGATTTACCACTTGAACAATTAGCAAGACTATATATTAATGAAGTTGTAATACTTCATGGAGTACCCCAATCAATTGTTTCTGATTATAATCCTCATTTTACATCAAGATTCTGGAAAAGTCTTTAGAAGGTCTTGGATACTGAACTTCGTTTGAGAACTACCAACCACCCTCAAACTGATGGACAATCAGAATAGACTATTAAAACTTTAGAAGAATTGTTGAGATCTTGCTCACTTGACTTGCAAGGTATGTGGGATCAATATTTATCTCTGGTAGAATTTTCCTATAACAATATCTTCCATTCGAGTATTTAGATGACACCATATGAAGAGTTATATGGCAAGAGATGTCACACACCAACTTGTTGGGATGGTGTTGGTGAAAGAAAACTAGTAGGCCCAAAACTTGTTGATGAAATAATGGAAAAAGTGAAGATTATCCAAACCCACATCAAAGCAGCCCAAAGTAGGAAAAAGAGATATACTGATAACCGAAGGAAGGATTTGGAATTTCAAGTAGGAGACCATGTTTTCTTGAAGGTATCTCAATGGAAGGGTGTTATAAGTTTCAGTAAGAAGGGTAAATTGAGTCCTAGGTACATCAGACCTTTCGAAATTCTAGAACGAATTGGAGTTGTAGCTTATCGTTCGGCAATGCCTCCAAGTCTCTCCAAAGTTTTGATGTGTTCTACGTATTACTGTTGAGAAAATACTTGACTGACCCAACGCAGGTACCCACCTATGAGAAAATTAAACTGGAACCTGATCTCTCTTATTGTGAAGAGCCTGTCAAAATTCTTGATTCCATAGAACAAGTGTTGAGAAACTGGATGACCCAACTGGTAAAAGTTCTATGGAGAAAAAATAAGATGGAAGAAGAAACATGGGAACCTGAGGAACTTATGAGGAAGAACAACCCAAATCTTTTTATGCAGTAATATTTTATAAATTTCGAGGATGAAATTATTTTAAGGAGGGGAGAATGTCACACCCCAATATTCCACGTTACGTTTCCCATTGAATAATGCAGTATCTTGCATTGTATGCAACTTGGAGTTTTAACACACCACGACCAATGAAACTAGCCTTTATGAATAGTAATCCCACTTTTTGAAATTTTATAAATTTTAATTTTCATAAAGGACTCCATTTTTTGATTCAGAATATCAAAATTATCTTAGGGTGAATTTTTGGTATTTTTCTGATAACTTTTAATTTTTGATGAGTAGTGAAAAAAACTACATTAATGTTTAAAACTGACTTTTTATTTAAATAATTAGTTATTTTATTATAATTTATTTTAGGTAAAAATAGATACATAATACCTCTATATGTTCAATGTAATTCATTGGAGTCATTTTATAATAAGTATAGATACATAAAATTGTATTGAACTTTTTACCGTCCTTTACCAACCTTCTAGGAGAATTTACAAATTTGCATAAAACTTAATTTTACTGCTTCTGTGAGTTGAATTTCAAAACTCCGAGAGACAAGGTTGATATCATTAAGTAAAATGTGGTTCAATAAGATGAAAATAATTTTTGGTAAATAGTAACTTATGGCTTTTATTTAACACGGTTAAAAGTAAATAGTGGTATTAAGGGAAAAAATAATATTATAATTACCCTAACACATGTCATAATTCTATTGGATAAGTGTAATTGGACCAAAAATAACATTAGGAAGAAAATATGATCCCTTTTGGTCCACTTGGATTAGATTAGGACATTTATTATTATTTTATTTAAAGAAGAGTTAAAAAAGTTAAATTCAAATTTTAATAACTATACCATTTTTAATATTGGGTTATACATAAGATAAATTCTACTATAAATATCAATTAGAAATATAAAAATATTTCCTACATAATTGTATTCTATTTATAATTTTTAGAAATTAAATAATTTAATTTATTTATGACACAATGATGATTGAGTAATTACCTTATTAATGAAAGATTAAAACAATTGATATTATAAATATCCAAATAAATGTAATTTGAGACTTTTGATGAATTACAATAATTTTATTGGTAAATATGACATGTTAGGGTTGATTAAATAATTTTTTTTGAAGTAATAATGTTTTTATGATTTTCAAAAAAACCAAATACTAAATAGTGTCAAAATTGACATAATTGAGTTTTTAGAACAAATACTATATTATTAGTCGATATAATATTCATAAAAATATATGATTTAGAAAAAGGACTTAGATATGGTTATATATATTAATAATGGACCACTTTAGGTTCTCTAGTCTTGTTATAGTAAGTTTATTTACCATATAATATAAAAATACAAAGAGACATGGAAAATGTCAAACTATTTAACTCAGAGTTAAATCTAAAAGATAAGGTTAATATGGTTACCAAAAATTGTATAAAACCTATTGGTTGAGAGGTTCTTGACCCATACTAACTTTAGACTAGAAATAAATCATTTTATATCCATTAGAAACTGAAAATAATTTTATTATAAAATAATATTTCAAGCTTTACCTAAAGTTACCCTCACCTCTCTTATAAAAGGGTACTTCCCCTTCTCTTTATTTCACACATCCAAAGCCATTTGGCTCGGCAAAAACCCATAAAAATATACTCCCAACTTTCCTCCCTTCATCCTATAGGCCTTCCTTTGGTCAGAAATCCAACCTAAGGAGCCCTTTTGATCAAATCAAAAGGAAGAACATGAAGAAGAGGTAAATATTTCTTCACCTCTTTCAAGTTGCTTTCTTCTTCCACTTCCTATTTCTTTGTTGTTTCCATTATAAAATAATAAATCCAGTATCTTATATATAATGATATGTTATTATAAAAAATGTACAACCATATTCATTATTATATCCATCATATGAATGACTAAGTTACCATACACGCGTACGTACGACTTATCGTCTCCATGTCGTGGTGTTGTTTGTTATTCAGAAACTTCAGTATTTGGATGGGTATAATAATGAGTATAACTAATGTAAATAACAAATATAAAATTTTAATGATTCTATATATATTATATAACATCCAATTACATGCGATTTCACCATCAATATAATGATATTGTCGCTTGTGCGTATGTACAGATTACCGTCTCCACGAATGCGATGAGATTCATTCCCCATCGTAATCATTCAAGAATAATTTTCATTTTATGATAAAAAATAATGTTTTAGAAATTAATATCATTCCGAATATGAATAAAATACATCCTATCCAAAACAAACATGGCTTATGTAACCAAGCATATAAAGGAAAACTGATCAGGTAACACCCGAAATGATGATAATACTAAAATATTACTAACAAAGCAATATTAAAGGATCATATATGATATCATATTTATGTATATTGTTCTTGTATTATTTAATTACAATTATTTAACTATTATACAAGAGGTTAACATACCCTCTTTTAAGGAAGAGTACAAGGTAATGGTTAATTCTACAATCTACTTTCTTATCTGAGGTTGTTAATACATAAGTATCTACTGGGACCTCTTTATCATCCACATCCGTGTTTTCATAAAAATGTAATTCAATTTTTTTTATTATTTACTAGAGTATGGGTTAAATTAATTTATACCCTTATTTGACTATATATGTTTTGAAAGCAATCTTTTCATCATTTTCCAAACAAGGTACGTTATGACCTTTTTGACAAAATTAAGGTAAGAATGTCCTTTTTAACTTATACGGCGGGTGCCACTATTTTATGCTATTATAACATTGTCTAAGCTTCCCATACAAGATTCTAATAATATTTTCAAAGTAAATGTTTTATTTTATAATTATATGACTTTTAAATGATTTCAAAATAGAAATAGATATTTCTCTAAAAATTTTATGATTTCATCTATGTCAACATCCTTTGATGGATTTTAAGCTTGTTTGAAGTTGATTTATTATCATAAAAAACTTATGTATTATATTGAATGTTTTGTGACATGTTTGACCGTGGATGTTTTATTATTACACCATTCATGGTTTATGGATAAAGTATTGACATTTCATATGCGAGTTTTAATACGAATGTTTATGTTATGTTTAATCTTTTTCATGTGAGGAATGCATTGGACTTAGTAAGTGACGGGTGGAGCCCACTATAGCTCCTCGATGCATCGGTAGGTCACATGAGACAAACTAGTGTCTTGGAATAAGGCCTTTACAAAATTTTATTTGTAGTCTTGGAACAAGGCCTTGACTACGTGGTTATGAAGTCTGGCATTATGCATTACATAATTATGAAAGTGGCTATTGATATTGCATGTGATTATTCGACTAGTAAAATATCCATATGAATAAGTAAATGTCATTATTTGATTATATCTTTTCCATATTATGCTGATGTTTAAGTTTAAAAGGATTTTGTTTTAGTATTATACACTGCCTTAAATGTTTATGCTTATTTATGAAAGTTTCCGCTATATTTTTAACCTTACTAAGAATCTAACCTCACCCCTTTCTATGTTTTATTTTTCCTAGGATGTGAAGAATCATTTTATGGTTGACCTGCAGGGATAGTATAAGGATATAAGTGTGTTCAAAAGGGGAAAAAATGTTGTTGATGTTTTTATTTCATGATGTAATGTAAAACTAATGAATGTATCTAATACTTCCAAGGATACTAAACTGAGCTGTCTTTCGGGAAATGATTCCTTGTATCATGCCAATTTTATGTAATAATTCACTGACTATGTGTAACTGGGGTCAGGGCGTTACATAACAATACTAAAGGAATAAGGTCTAAAATATTCGAATATAACTTTATACTTGGTAGAATTTCATCTTCCCATGTTTTTCCCTCCCTTTCATCGATGTCATTTTTTAGAAGATTTCCCTTTGGAGGACTACGGTGCTGACAGAGTCAGCTGTTCCATAGCAGAAGTGATCGGGGGCAGGATTGTTTGTTTCCATTGAGATATGAGGTTATCATGAGTATGGTCGATCATTTTCTTAGTCATCAAATCACTAAACTTCTACATATTCTTTCCAGTAACCTCTGACCATTCACTCTCTTCCTTCGAATTGGATGCAGACACACACGCTACCTACGTGGGTGGTTTTCCAAACTTCACTTTCCCAAAGTCTATCATTTTTTGTAGGTTGTATTTAAAAATAATGATTCCTAGATGGTGTCACCCAATTTCTGGTAAAATGGGATATAGTTTAGAAGATCATCAGGACTAGCCTGATTAGGCATCTTGAACTTTGGAAATTTTAGCAAGTCGTTCTCCAAATCCGCAATGAAGTATCCAAGGACTTTCTCAACTAAAAAAGAATAAATTGTTTTTATTTAGTTCCTAATACTAGTTTATCCTCTAATATTTTTCTCATCCTAATGAGTTGTTAATTTTTTCTGATGCTTAAGAGGGGGTGTCATATGATATGGCACAGGCTTTGAAGCTGGAGTTGGTGTAAGGGATGGTTTAAGCATAACAGTGGAAACCTATACTTTCCCTATTATATTTCCTTGAGTTGATGTAATTATTTGGTACTTAGACTAAGTTCACAAGATTAATTCTTCCAGACTTTCAGAAATTGTGACAAGATCCCAACACCCACCTTAATATTTCACAGGGATGAGTGGTGTTCACAACTCATCACAAAGATTCTCTGTATAGAGGGACAAAAAACCTTCTTGGGGAATTTATAGGTTTATAAAGTAGGTAAATCCCTTACAACCAACAATGAAATATGATACCCTCTCATTTTATCACTATTTTTAATTTGAGAGGTGAAGGGCTGTTGTCTTATGCAATGTTGAGCTAAATTGAAAAAGAAACTATCGATGAAGATCTTCCCATCCTATGATTTACAGAGCCTAAAAATAGGTGTGTTCATGGGATCACAGTGGGACACAAAATGTGTAAAATGTTCATTCGGGTCCCCTGATTCATAGAAAATTATAAATGTAGGGTTCCCAAGTTTGACAGGGGAGGGGTTAGATCCACCCATTGAGAATAAGACTTACTTCCAACTGTACTGGTGAACACCATTCCTCTATATCTTTCAATTGATCTGATAATGAATCAATAATATTGATAATCCCTTGAATAATGTCTAGCTAAATAGAAGATTGAACAGGGGAAACAACAAGATGATCTATCCATGAAGGATCCACTTATACCCACTGTGGGTAGCCTATAGAGGCTGGTCTATGAGGATGTGTCTTACCTAGATCTCTCTATATACAAAATAGAGGCAACTCCTAATATATCTCTACTATGGGGTCTAAATATATTGGTTTTCGACATCTAGCCTTGAGTGGATGTTTTGGATCCATTTCAATTGATGGTATGAGACCTCTTTTTTGAGCTACATCAGCTTGGGGCACTGGTTAATGCTCTACTTATAGGACATATTCAGTAGGGATGTTTCCTCATAATATTTCTATATTGTATTTTATTAAACCCTTAATCTCTTCCTCCTACTAATAAAATTTTACCTCAACTGAGAGGTGTTCATCCTCTCTGGGTAGTGGGTGAGGAATGAACTTACCTATACTATTTTCTTTGGTTAATGTTTATCAAGGAGGTAGCGGTAGAGTAGTTGAGGGAATCCCAAAATTAATAGAAAGACAATATTTTCTGGTGAGAAAACATCATTCATTAATTTCAGTATGGACCATATCTTAAACATAAGGATCCCCATCATATTCCCCCATATGGACCTCATGTTTTTTAGAATATGTCGGGTTGGTTCTAATAACATTTAACAAGACATAATGCATTTCATAAATTTCATCAGACTCTGAGAGATTTATTTTGTTTGATTTTTCCAAGAGGAATTCCTCTCCTTAACTGGTCCTCTTGGAATCATTTTTTGAATTGTGATCTTAAGGGAATCTATGGACAATTTTTTCATTCATTCTCTAAGCGAGGACACCAAATCATGAGATAGAAAAAAATAGGAAGATCTATTTTACTATGGTCCCCCTAAATGGAAAAAGATTGAATTTTATTGAGGATGAGATTAAGGTAAAAAAGTCCCCAACCCTATAGACCAAGGATACTCTCATTCCCTTTCCATAACCTTTTGAGTTTGGTTTTTCGACCTTGAAGATTTTGTTAAAAAATCCCCCATCCCTACAGGTTGGGGTTACTCTTAGATTTCCAATGCTTTTGATACCACAACCACTTTTTTGATTATATGTATCTTTATTCCAACATGGGGAGGTGTATTTTAAGATTTTCACCTAATCCAACTTCTTCCAAAGATATTGGTGATGCCTACCTATTTGCTTCCCTTAAGTGGGAGAATTTATCAATATTTTTAGATGATTGATATAGGAGTCTTTTGATGGATCTATCTCTTATAGCCCTAAGTCTTTTAGAGTCATTTAGGGCTATTTTTTGCTGATTGTTCCATCAATTGAGAACAAGACTTGTTTCTTGAAGCTATCCTGAGGCTATGACATTACATGATGCTACTTTTGGAATGATTTTTTTATTAAGGAGAGAGGTGAAATGAAATTCCCTATGTTAACCCCATCCTAGGATATGAACACTATACAGGGAATTGGTGATCAGTAGACATAACTCTTTTAATGTTTTTAGACATATGCATTGAAGGGATCTTTATTGTTTTCTCAATTTTTGGTGTTATGTAGCTAGGATAGTCCCCATGTTGATTTGATAGTGTATCCCTTCTATTACCTTGATGGAGCTTGGATATTCTTCATAAGGAAATATTTTTTTAAGTAAGAAAGAGTGGTCTATATATTCATGTATATTTCATGCACACAATCTTCTGAAAACGCCTATGGAATGATTTATTGGGGAGTGTCTAAAGTTCAAAACATGAATGGTATATTTTCTTTAGCAAACTATCACCTCTTGATTAGTGTATATTCTTTGTATTAGGTAATATGTTCCTCAACTATATTTGACCAAAGTGGATAATTCCATGAAGATTTATTATAAATGGTAGGATTAACAAGAATTTCCTTTCTTATATTATAAGGAAGGTGATCCAAGGGTGGTTTAGATAATGATCATTTCCTTGATCTATCTTTAATTTGAGAAAGGATGTCACTTTTCAAGGATGAGGAACTAGGAATAACTAAACTAATTTTCTCAAGTGACTCATGATAGAAGGGTTTTATCAAAGTTAATTCAACAAGGGAGGACCTCATTGATAAAGTGAGGTGTCACTATAGGGAGGACCTTCATAGAGAATTCCATCATAGGGAGAACTACTATCATGGATTGATTCCTAAATATAAGGTAAATTCCTAAAACATATAACCTAGGGAAGAAATTTAGAGAAAATGATAGAAATATGAGGAAATATATTTGGTTTTATCTTCTATACATGAGGAGGGTTTCCATGGAGCTCATTCGGGGATGGTACTTTGGGATTGATTAGATTCTGGACATGAAATAAGACTTCATGGTAAGATGTTCGGGGAATAACTCTGAAACTATTGGTAGAAATTTTTCACAGAGGTCCTTCACAATTTTAGCTATTATTTCCATAATTTGGTAATATAAGAGTAGGTTACTGATCTTCTATATACAAACATCTGAGGGCCTAAAGAAATCCAACATTGAGTAGAGAGGGATTATAAACTGGATATTTATTTTCCAATTTCCTTTGTTGAGGATTCTTTTAATATTTTCACTTATGGGTGACTAGGGATGCTTAATATGGATAACATATTTTATATATAAAAGATTTTTTTAATTATATCCATTATTTATTTCCACAATTTTATAATATATTTCTAGAATTTTGGTAGGTATATATTCCTACCCTAGAGTGGCCACTTGGGTAGATCGATGACCACCAATTAGAATGGGGGTAAGGACCCAATCCAGTTCTCCATTTATCAAGGCATTTGGACCATGAACCACCTAGATAAGATCCTAGATATGTGTCTACTCTGAAGTTACCCTCATGTTGAATTTATGAGTCACCCCAATTTTGAGGATGATGTTGTGTTTCTATCCCTCAACCACTTCTGATAACATTATCATATCCTAGAAAGTTTTTAGAATGTGGGATGAATTTTTTTCTTTCCCTTTCACCATTATCAAGATACACTGGGTGAATTTAGAAGCCAGAATGGGGATATATTCTCATTACATGGTCAGATCAGGGGTGTCTCCCTTCTTTTTTCCTCTATTTATTAGTAGGATAGAACAAGAATAATCAATTGTAGAGAATAGACAGGGGTATTACCTCTATTTGTTTGGGGATCTATTAGCTAGTTTCTTCGAATGCTTCCAGATTAGACTGGTAGGCTTGGTAGATCCATGAAGGTGTATGAGACTATGCACAGTTTGATGCTGTATTTGACTGGAAGGCTTCTCTGGATGCTGCCGAACTGTGATAGTAGGCTTGGTAGATGTGGATAGGTGTGTGTTAATACTTGAGGTTTTCCACTGTATTTGGTTTGTGATATTCTCTTGGGAGAACAGAGGTAGGTTCCTATTCCCTATTAACTGGTCATTTCCCTCAATAGTCTGTCTTGAGTTCTAGGGTCTGAGGGACCTAGGACGGACTCCTGAGGGCAACACCCGTATCATGATAAGGGTTCATTGCCAAAAGATATTGTAAAATTCAACTAATTTTAGGAGACCCTTGGTTATATCCCATTATTTTTAGGATGATTCCATTAGTGACCTCTTTATTAGACTCCATAAGATAAGGGAGGATCATGTTGATGTGTTCTGGGGATAGGCGCCAAAAATGGTTTGAGACCTAAACTAGTTTCATCAACTTCTGGACCACCATCCATCATTGAGTTGATTTTTGGTGGGGATTCATGAGATATACGGACAATCAAGTGGACTCCAGGGTTGGGATTGTACTATTTAGGTGATACTCCCAAACCATTTCATTTGAAACCCAACATTGAAGACACTAGTTTTGAGATAGTGTCCTAAGGTTAGATGATGTCAAAGATTATGTTTTGACTGATGCATACATTTATGGACACTGTAAAGAATCTATTAGATTTAAGGGAGTTCCTATCAAAAGTTCCTATAATACATATGGTAAACACAAATAAGAAAAATCTGTTAATGTAACATCTTAATAAACAAACACATGTGTAATCAATTGTTTTGGATGCATGTTTACCCCTCTTTTATTTTTTGTGGGCATGAATGAGGCTTGACATGTGGGAAGAACAATAATTTTGGATAAGGATTCATGTAAGGTTCACCATTTATATTTCCAATACATTTGTTGCCTGAATATTGATTATGGAGGGTTGAATGTTGCACAATTATTCATGTCAGGTTCACCATTTTTGTTTCACTCCCTAAGACCACATGGGGTGTGAATGAAGTTTTTAGTGGTGGTGACATGATAATTATCATCAGAAACATATATTGATGTTCTTTGTGAGTAGTTTCCAACATTTTTTGTTCATGGAACTTAAAACACCCAATGGATCCCTTATTCGAGATATCTTAAGTCCTTACTTTCCAAAGGCAGGTGGTCACTTGGAGATGGTTCCAATGATGATTAGGGAATGACATTGGTCGAGAATATGGGAGGTCTGACTCATCACACCATTTCAGGGAGAATTATTACCTACTACAAACTCTATTATAGATTTTAGACATGTTACCGAATCCTATATTTAATACAAAATATGGAACATGTCACCTTGTGTTAATAGTCAATCATTAGCATGTATAGACATTAGAATCATCTATATGTATTTGAGGGTCTTTATTGATAGAGAAATATATATGTATCCAAGGTTCCCCATCGATGGTACCCTTTTTAATGTACAAATTAGAGATTATTTGGTTATTTATTTTTATGATGATGGTTTTAAGCCACATAGTGGGGTGCTCTGGAATTTATTAACATCCAAGAGTATGTGATTTTTTTGGAATTTAGGATTAGTCCTATGAGATAGGACTCCTATATATCATTATGAAAGGAATCAGAAACCACATAGCTCAGAACCAATTAATGGAGCACATAATACATTTTAAGGTGATGGATGAGGATCAAACTATATAGATTAACATCATACGACAAAGAAGTCTAAGCAGAAGGTGCATAGTCAATGTTTAGTGTGAGACTTATGTTGAAGTGGACCAAGGTATTAGAAAGGATGTAGGATCCTAGGATGGATATGAACCTACTAAAATTTTTTACTAGATAATATTAGGGTTGATTAGAGTGTTTGGTATGAACCTTAGAGAGGCTTTGTACATATCCTATTCAGATAGGAATCAAATACCACATAGTTCAGAATGTTGGGGCTTGCACCAAATAGGAGACCAAAGTTTGATTCATCAAGAATGTGGTCCTTTTAAGGTTTATCTTGTAGATAATGTGACCCTTTTAGATGGATACATGGATTTGAGGACTTACACCTAATAGGAGGCACTTTTCATGGAGAGATGAAGATCCTTCATAAGGACTCTCTATTGAGACAAGTATTTGATCATGTGGATGTTATGATTATCACTAACCTCTAAGACCATGAAATACATGCATAGTGTGAGAAATAAGAGGAATTATAATATCTAGAAAACCATGAAATATACTTCATACTCTAGTGGATGAGGCTTGGGATATAGAAAATAGGAAAGCCTTTGATGTGCTAGTCTCCTCTCTTGTTTTCAATCCTTGGGGTCTGGAATTATGCACCCATGTGTATACATCCTAAAAGAAAGACTAGGGGATTAATATAAGAGGTATGGCCTTTTCCATATTTCCGATAAGATGAGAGGAAAATGAGGCACTATCCCCAATCAAAGGGAAAGTAAAGTTGTTCCCCTCACTATTTGGAATGGGGAGGTCCATGGAGTGCCACCAAGGTTGGGGTCCTCATTACCGCGAGAATTTATAATCGAGAACACTATGATGATACCACATATTAACTATGTTAAATACATGAAATCCATTACCACATGAATTTATAATAAAAATAACATAGTGATGTTCCATATTCTATTATTACACATATCTGGAGGATTTGGGGAAGGCCTCGGCTTGGCCCCCTTATATGAGGGATCCAAAGAAAGAGGTTCCCTTTCATTGGTGGCATGAAAAAGGGTCCCAATAGATGACTTGTTCAATTTAAGCTCAGGGGGATATAATATTTCTCCTACAAGTAAGGGTTAGGCGATCTGAAGGGGTCTTGGGCAAGGTAAACCTAGGTGATATGAAAATTTATGAAAATGGTAGACTTGGATGAGCTGGAGATATTTTTGTGTGACGGAAAAACTGGGTGAAAAAACTTAAAAATGGACTTTTTCTATGTTCCAAGGGTCACATCAAGTGTCCTTAGACAACTAACACTCATGTTTTGGGATTAATAAGGGGACTTATCCCAAGTTCTCTTAGACTGGTGGAGGTGGATCATGAAGGTTTTTTGTGTTTAAAACACTATTGGAACTCTAACACCCTCATCCTTCTTAATTCAATTTTTTTTAAAGTTTTAGAGATATAAATAAAAAGTTATGAGGGCCTTGGGGAAGGACTTGGGTGATCAAAGATTTGAGGCTTCTTTTGGTATTCTTGTCATTTCAAATGAGGATCCCAAGGGTCCTATTTATGGGAACATTCGAGACTCTGGTTGAAGGAGGCAGATCTCAAAGGAATTTTGTATAGGGTTTCACATAGGTTACACCTGTGCGAGTCTCTGAGGAATTCCTTTCTAGGGCTATATAATGTTGTTGGTGTAGAGGATGGACCTACATAATGATGCTGAGAGTGCAGGATGGACATGCGTGGTGATACAGGTTGGGCCTTGCATGGTATTACTTGTGTGAACATATAAAATCCTTGGTATCATTAACTTATCTTTTTCTTGAGGTATTTTACTTTGAAACTTATCATTCTCACGTGACAAAATAGAATTTTCAACCGTGTGGAGAGTAAACTGCACCCCGTTTCTCATGGTTTTGGAGAGAAGAAGATTCTTAGTGAGTATTTAGGCATTATGACCACTTAATTATTTTTTTAATTAATTATAAATTTTTGTAATTAATTTAAGTAGATGTAATGGCTTGATATATGGCCTCATAAGAATGGGATAATACTAGTTGGTCTTGATAAAGAGTTATCAGGTTATTATTTAAAAAGAATGACATGGAATGAGGTTAGTGGTCCCTTGAGAATACCCTTCTGATAAATTGATTTTATTTATGTATGCATGCTATATGTGCTCTCACCACAATGGGAAATTTACCTTTTTAATTTAAATTACTTTTTTAATTAAAATGAAATACATATGATTGGGCAGAAAAAAATTATAAAGGAAATAATGGATCCTCATGCACTGGATTGAAAAATTAACCATCGATAACTAAGGGATTTATTAAAAATGTGATTCCATGTGATATATAGACCCTAAGGGGTGAGAATTAAAATAATTAATAGAATATATTCGACATGGATAGGCCCCCTTAGCTTTATTAAGTTGGGATGTTTGATGAATTGGAATGATTAGACTGAGTAGGTCATGAAAGGACTATGAGATGCCTTAGATCCATTAGGATAACCAATTAGAGAGTGGGGATAATGTTACTCCCCCACTAGTATGTGATTACTTGGGTGGGTAGACCCTAGGAAGATCATGGATAGGCTGGGTGACTGGACTGACCTAGGTTGATCTTGGAAAGAGATATGGGAATTTCATAGTCTCTTTAGAGTAGTGTTAGTACAACATTTCCTATGAGGCCAATAAGTTTTTGAAATGATTATAATGATTCCATGGGATGTTATTATTTTCGAGTGGTAGGTGTTGGCCCTGGGGATGAGATTACGATTAAGGATCCCATGTAGGTTGTCCATGACATGATGTGGATTAGGGGAACTTAGATGATGATTCGATGATATGTTGACCCTATAGAGGGTGTGTTCAATAATTAATATAGAATTATTGATGGTGTCACCCTAGAAAATGACTCATTAGTGTGATCCTGACATGATTATAATGATGATTATAGGTTATTCGTGTGAGAGGATAACCTCTATTATATAAGATAGGTTTAGGGAGATGACAAACAATTATGAGATGTATCATATGAGATATCCTGATATGGACACATTTCCATCAATAATTTATTAATAAACTCTTAGAATTTCACTTGGTATTTATTACATTGAGGTCTATTTGGTTGACATGGGTTTCCCCTAGGAATAAACTTTGTTTTTGATGAATTGGAATGCCCATGTTTTGTTACCTTGGATTTGTATTATGCCTAATGACTATTGGTATGCTTGAGATACTCCCCAGGATCAGGCCTTTGAATCTAATATATAGGATTCCTAAATTACTTCCCAAGATCAATGGATGCACCACATATGTGGAATGCTTATGATGACACCTATGTTTAAACTTTTATGCCTATTTTGAATTCCTATAATATTACCTAGGATTAAACAAATTCTAATATGGGATACCTAGGATATTTCATATCATAAGACCTCTATCCTAACATTATGAAATACCTAAGATACTCCCTATTATTTGGAGGATGTACCAAATATTTATAGGATTCCCAGGTTATTACCTTAGATATGGTGAGTATGCTTGAATATTTACATTACCTTGGATATGGAGAGTATGCCTCTTGTATATGGATTTCCCAGGACCATATCCAAAGAATAGGTTGGTGAGCCTGGTATTATTAGATTGACTAGGATTAACATCTTGGAATCAACTATATGACTAATATAGCTACTATTTGGAACACCAAAGGTATCACATGGGGTTAATATTTGATTCTTATATAAAGGAATATCCATATAATTCAGGGTAATACACATTTCCTCATGATGGTCATGATATTCTTAGAGATAGTCTGGAACTAGTCAGAGAAAGTATTGTAGATTCAATGTGTCATTTTAGAAACTAGGGATTGATGATTTTTATTTATTTATGCTTCTTTAGTTTATTTATTATTTTTCCGAGTATATAATATGTACAAACACAACTTTACCGGTTATGTACAAGAACCTATTGGTGGTTCCCCAGTCATCCATGACACTTATGGTATCCAAGAAGACTCCGTTGATATGAGGTTTGGGTAGGGTGGAGGCCCCATGTTGCATTATTGAGTGGGATATATTAGATTATTTTAGAGATGAAGATGTGAAGTGTCTTGAAAATATTAGTAAATCCTATTATATTTCATTCCTTTATTTATTTTTATATGTGATTTTATAAGCCGGTGATCAGTTTTTATGCACTGGAATAAACACGAGTCTATATAAATACATACTTACACATTCTATTTGATATATATTGTTTTTGTTATATTTATTTATTCAATGTAATATTATTTTTTTAGTGCTAGGGTTTAGTTATTTTTCCACTGTGTTTACTTAATTTGAGGGTGAAGTCTTCCTATGGAAACACTCTAAATCCTCTATACTAGTTGGCATACATGGAATTATGGGAAGGAATGCCTATGTTTATGCGGTGATCATTGATCTAGGCACCCGTCGAGTGGGCCTATCAAGGTATGTTACTAATTGGCATCAGAGATTTCTATTTTTATTACTACTAGGGGAGATGCTAGACAAGTAATTTTGGAATGTTTATGATCTTATGATGGACCTCATACTAGTGCACCATAAACACCTTTTCTAATAGAAATTCTAGGTTAATTGGATATGGGATTTCTATTATTATGTTTTATTTTACTATTGTATAATTTCATCTATCATGACTCACTTGGGTTTAGAGATTTTTTATTTATGGTTTTTTGGATCTTTTCCTTTTGGAATGAATCACATGAACCTATATCATTCTTGGAACTAAGATTCATATGAAATTCACATTCTTTTATATGATTGATACCATTTATGATGAGGAATTAGTTGTTTAAAGTGTTAAAAGCAACTTATATTTTATTTTACTGTATAACTAATTGGTGTCATTCTACTCTGCTAGACAAAAATATTTTTACTTCCGATAATAAGTGTTGTAGATATTATAATGAGACGATCATTAATTATGATTATACCATACCTCTTGTACGTGATGAATATTTACCCCTTGGAGGGCCAGGATATGCACATAGTTCCATGTTATTGGTTTTGGTAATAAAATGCGTTTGATTATTTAAAGTTTCAATAAAATCCTATATGGTGTTTTTCCATATAGCTTTATGATTTCATTCTAATTAACTGAGCCTTATAAATATTGAATACTTGATATGAATCATCATATAAATATTTCATCATATAAAAATAGATGAGATCATGCTCTTTGAGGTTGTGGTATTGTATATAGATTCCCAAGTAGGATTAGTGACCTAGTAGGCTATGGATTTGACATATGATTCTTGATATATGTATAGGTTTATGTAATACCTAGAGTGAGTGTGTTGGAATATTAGTTTCTAGGTGGTAGCTGAGATAGGAGTGGTGGTGATTCCCCTGATATGTAACCTTTGTGATAATTGTTTTATAGGCTTGGTGGTAGCGGCTAATACCTTTTAGGATATGAATCAAGATGTTGGTGAGTTAAATTTTATGATTGATATGAGTTTTATATGTGTTGGTAACCTAATTGAGGTGTTATCCTAGAGTTGTGAGAGCCTTGGAGATAAGAATCATGGATAGATTCTTTGGGTCATGAGATCAGTGCATGAGAGGTGTTACTAGGAATATGAAATATTCCAGAAGATACCTTCATATTTCATGATGTATAACACCTGAGATCTAGTGATTTTAGTATCAAGGATGGTTCTAGAGAGAAGGATCAGTAAGATTCCTAGCCCTATTTATTTTGAGTTTGGTCCTTGATGAGATAACATGTTAGGATCTTATATGGTCATATATAGGATGGCTAGATTATGGGTAGATTAATATGATTTTAGAATGATGCTTGGGGTGTGAAATATACCTTAGCATGGGTATAATTCCTTTAATCTAAATAGAAGAAGTAAGGATGCTCCTAACTATATGAGATTGACATGTTGTATGTCATGTTTAGTTGTTGAGGTGTATGAGCCTAAAATTGATAGTGTGTATCATGGGAGTGTGATTAGGGTTTTATGGTCAAGTGGTATGGGAGCATACACCCATTAGGTTTGGATGAGATCAGGGTAGTGCACAATAGTTATGTGAGGTGATTTTTGTTTTTGGAACAATGAATGATCATCTGTGCATCGAGGACTAATGAATTTAATATAATTATCATAGGAATGGATATGAATGGTTTGAATGAGATGAAGTAAGGATTCCTATATGTAATGGTGAAACCTGATGGCATGGTGTTAGGAGTTTATAGTGTGGTTGATCATGAATCAAGAGGGGAAACACACGTGTGATAATGAAAATTTTTAGGTTACCCACAAGGAGAGGTGTATAAGGAATCTATATAATGGGGAGTGTGCCATTTCTTATTGGAGGGTGTGAAACTTATTATATATGAAACTTCAGTAGGAGGTTAGGATGGAATTCTAGTGAGTTAGGATCAATTAGCATTTGATGTTTTATGTTGATGCTCTGGTGTGAACATGATAGTCACGTGCACTCATCATGTGTGGAAATAGATTAAGCATGGTCCAGAGAGGAAAGAACCTCATTTTGGATATTCCATGGTGTTCCAAGAACAATTATTAGACTATTGATGTGGTATTTGGGTGTACTGATATAGAAACTATACTGAGAATGTTGTTGGACCGCTAGAATGTATTTTAGTATGTGATTCCAACGGTGGGGATCACCATGTCTTGGAGTTGACCCTTATGAGTTGAGAATTATGCTAGGGAACACCAAATTCCTAAGAATTATTTTATTGAGGAAACATGAGTGTCTTAGGTTATATGGGCCTGGGTAAGAACTATCTCAGTGATTTAGTGATGGTAGTGAGTATTGGATTGAATTTTTTAGAAATAATGTGCCTAATTTTTAGAATTTTGCAGCGAAATATTGATTGTCATTTTAAATTTGAGTGTAGTGTACTGGTTATTAATTTTCAAGTTAGACTGGTTGATAGTTAGGGTGAAGGACCACTAAGGATTCTTAGGGATGAGAAGTGTTATTGTAGGGATATTGTAAAACCCAATGACTCTCCCTATTGTAAAATTTAGTGGTAATTTAAATCTTTAACTTTGGGGTAGTGATTATTTTTAGAATGTGTATTTGGATCAAAATTAGAGAGTGGGAGAATCTCAAGGATATTTTTTAGATGTGTTTTGAGGCATGGGAGTTGTCTGGGGTGGTTGGGTAACTCTCGGGAGTATTAGACAAAATTTGGAGTTTTTGAAAGGGGTTTTACCCTTGTGCATGGTTTTGGAGAATAGTACATCACACCAATTTTTGGGGGTTTTAAAATTATTTTTTTCATGAATCATTTGCTTGGATGGATAACTCATGGTTTAGGGATAACCATGTGGATTATATAGTAAACCATGAAAATTGATTTTGTATTGGGGATTGGTGCATTGTTGGTGTACTTTTGTAGAGAATATCTAAAAAACCAATAATTTAGTTACAAAGGAGATTTGAATGATTGGAACATGGTTTTATAAACCATGTGAAAAAACCATGTTAGTGGGGTTTCTTGAGATAGTTACAACTACACGGTCAGTGCATGTTTTGAAAAACTAAGCAACAATCATGTGACCCATTAAAAACAGAAAAATTACTCTTCCCCCAATGATATTTTAACATATATCCTTCTATTTTCCATCTCCATTGAACACATTCCCTACCTATTGATCTCATCTACCTTTATACTCCACCCCCCTTATTTAGGGTGTTCTTGGATGTTATTTCATGATGGTTTGATGTATAATATTCCATATTTTCTTCCATTATTCCTCCTCCTTTGTTCTTATTGAGGCACGGTTCCTCCATCTAGGGTTTTTGAGTGACCATTCCACTAGAGTATGGTGGAATAACCACAAAAAATGAGTATTTTAATTGTAATTGATAGAGTGCATACCGAGAGGTTTTTGATCCATCCTCACCTTATCCTAGAAATAAATAATTTTAAATCTATTACAATGCAAAAACGATTTTATTATAAAATAATATTTCAAGCTTCTTCTAAAGTGACCCTCACCTCTCTTTTAAAAGGGTACTTACCCTTCTCTTAATTTCACACCTCCAAAGCCATTTGGCTCGGCCAAATACTACCAAAATATCCTCCGAAATTTCCTCCATTCATCCTAGAGGCCTTCATTTGGTCAAAAATTCATCCTAAGGAGCCATTTTGATCAAATAAAAAAGAAGAACCTGAAGAAGAGGTAAATATTTCATCACCTCTTTCAAGTTACTTTCTTATTCCACTTCCTTTTTCTTTTTTGTTTCCATTCTAAAATAATAATTACAGTGTCTTATATATACTGTGATGTTATTATAAAAATGGTACAACCATATTAATTATTATATCCATCATATTAATGACTAAGTCACCATACACACATATGTACGACTTACCGTCTCCACGTCGTGGTTTAGTTTTTTATTCAAACACTTCATTATTTGGATGGGTATAATCATGAGTATAACTAATGTAAATAAAAAATATAACTGGTTAATGATTTTTTATATATGATATAACATCCAATTACAGACGATTTCACCATCAATATAATGATATTTTTGCTCGTGCGTACGTATGGATTACCATCTCCATGAACACGATGAGATTCATTCACCATCATAATCATTCAAGAATAATTTTCATTTTATGATCAAAAATAATGTTTCAGAAATTAATATCATTCTAGATATGAATAAAATAAATCTTATCCATAACAATCATGACTTACTTAACCAATCATATAAAGTAAAATGAATCAGTTTACACCTGTAATGATGATACTACTAAAATATTATTAGCAAAGCAATATTAAAGGATCATATATGATATCATATTTATGTATATAGTTCTAGTATAATTTAGTAACAATGATTTAACTATTATATAAGAGTTTAATTTAATCTCGACCAAAGAAGAGTACAAGGTAAGTGTTAAGTCTACATTCTCTTTACTTATATGAGGTTGTTAATACGTAAGTATCTACTGTAACCTGTTTATCATCCACATCCGTGTTTTGTTAAAAATGAAATTCAAAACATTTTTACTATTTACTAGACTATGGGTTAAAGTAATTTATACCCTTATTTAACCATATATTTTTTTAAAGGAATATTTTCATCATTTTCCAAACAAGGTACTTTATTACCTTTTCGACAAAAATTAAGGTAAGAATGTCTTTTTTAACTTATATGATAGGTGTGGCTATTTTCCACCATTATAACATCATCAAAGCTTACCATAAAATCTTATAAGAATATTTTTAAAATAAATGTTTTCTTTTATAATTATATGACTTTTAAATGATTTCAAAATAGAAAGAGATATTTCTCTAAAAAAGTTTTTATTTCATCTATGTCAACATCCTTTGATTAATTTTATGCTTGTTTGAAGTTGATTTATTATGATACCAAACTTCCATATTGTATTGAAGGTGTTGTGATATGTTTGACTGTGGATGTGTTATTTTTACACCATTCATGGTTTATAGATAAAGTATTGACATTTCCTATGCTAGTTTTAATATGAATGTTTATGTTATGTTTAAACCTTTTCATATGAGGAATGCATTGGACTTAGTAAGTGACGGGTGGATCCTGCTATAGATTCTCGATGCATCGGTAGATCCCATGAGACAAACTAGTGTTTTGAAACAAGGCCTTGATAAAATCTTATTTTTATTCTTGGCACAAGTCCTTGACTATGTGGTTATGAAGTATGGCATTATGCATTCCATCATTATTAAAGTGGCTATTGATATTTCATGTTATTATTTGACAGGTAGAATATCCATGTGAAACAGTAAATGGAATTATTCGATTTTATCTTTTCCATATTATACTGAAGTTTAAGTTTAAAAGAATTTCGTTTTAATCTTATACATTTCCTTAAATGTTTATGACTATTTATGAAACATTCCACTATATTGTTATCCTTACTAAGCATCTGAGCTCACCCTTTTATATTTTTTATTTTTCCTAGGAAGTGAAGAAGTATTTTATGGTTGGCCTATATGTATAGGATAAGGATATAAGTGTGTTCATAAGGTTACAAAATGTTGTTGATGTTTTTATTTCATGATGTAATATAAAAATTATTAATGTATCTAGTTCTTCCAAGGCTACTAAATTGATCGGTCTTTCAGGAGATGATTCCTTGTATCATAAAAATGTTATGTAATAATGAACTGACTCTGGGTAACTAGGGTTGGGGAATTATAGTTTGTATTAGAGTAAGTTTAGTACAAACATTTGAAGCTAGATTTAGGAAAACTCTGATTAGAGAACAATACCCTAAGATAGACTTTGAGGTTTAATATAGAAGAACATACTAGAATTTTGGTACTGTATGGATTTTGTGAGTTTTACTAGTAATAAATCCCTGTCTAGATAAGAGGAAGTAGAGGTGGCTTTGACACAGATGTACCTAGGTGTAAAACCTGAACACACTTCTTTGAGCTAGACTCAAATGGGAAATGGTGCATGATAATGGGCCTTGCTGCGCTCTTGGTTACGACACTCCCGAGGGATATGCTTAGGATAATTCTCATTTTATTTACAAACCATTATGAAGGGTTTATGAGTATATACTTCATCAGATAAAACATTTTTATGATAATGAATTATATCCATAAACAATTCAATTTATGTTAACTATTTTACAAGTTTGGAATTATGTATTGCAATTCATAAACTAATCTAGTGTATGCCATTGTTTAGAAATGGCGCCTAGTGGGAGGAATGGAAACCTTATCAACACAAGTAATACATGTAGGTATTTCCATCTTACTCAAGATAATTATTGTGGAGCTGGTGAAGCAATTGGTGTTGATCATCTTATCACCATATTGGGAAAACTCACTCAGGTTATGAATAACAACCTTACCCATATGGAGCACCCTGACCCACAATGCGGAGGATCAATGCTAGACCGCTTCATGAGGAAAAAACCACCAAAATTCAATGGGGATAAAAATACATTAGTAGCTGAGCTATGAATATATTCGTTAGAGAAAATATTTCATGCTTTGGGGAGTAACGAAAGGGAAATTTTTTTCATGGATGTTTATCACCTCACAGGAGATGCAGATCAATGGTGGTCATTAATTCAAAACACAAAGGAAGATGAAGAAGTATAAAACATGGAATGGAGGGAGTTTAAATAGAATTTCATAAAAAAATAATTTCCTCCTAACTATCGAGTGGATATGGAAATACAATTTCTGAGTCTGAGGGAAAAGGAGGATGAGAATGTCGCAAAGTATGAGGATAACTTTACAAGGTTAGTAAGGCATGAAAAAATTATATATATAACCCAAGGAGTAAGATGGATTGATTATTTGATGGGTTAAAACCATTTCTTTGTCGAACATTAGTCTCACAATACTTCTCATCGTATGAAGATATTATCTCATGTGCTATCAAGGCAGAAAAAGAATTCTCTTAGTCTTATGACATTAAAGTATAGCAAGAGAAAAATATATCTATTTAACACTCTTGAAATGGAAATAAGGTGAAGAAGGAAAAATTTGAATATCCATCTTGTGGTAAATGTGGGAAGGAACACCCCGCTACATTCCTGAAGGGAATGAGGGTCTGTTACAAGTGTGGTGAAAAAGGCCACCAAGATCATGATTTCAAGGGGAAGAAAGAGGCTGTCAATGTTGAATTCTACAATTGTAGAGTAAAGGGGCATTATACAAATGAATTTCTTAAGCACTAATGGAATTTACCTTAGAAAATTCCAAGGGATCAAGACCAAGCTTATGCTATCACGACTGCTGAGGTTAAAGCTTCGAACGATGTACTAGCAGGTAATTTAAGGGTTTTTTCATGTTTAACCAATGCTTTATTTGATTCTGGATCATCACATTGTTTCATATCTTCCCAGTTTTCTAAGAAAATTCGATATTTTCAATTTGAATTAACAAGGGAGTTTTCAGTCAAAACACCTAAGGGAAGTATCATCGCAACAATGTTTTGTGAATCAGTTCCCATTAGGGTATATAAATGTTCTTTATCTGCTGATCTCATCGTCATACCCATGATTTAATTTGATATAATCCTCATAATGGATTGTCTTTCAGACCAAGATGTGAAAATTTAATGTAAGAGGAAGGAGGTTACAATTTTCAATGATGATAAGGATTAAATTATCTTTATAGGAGAAACATCACCACCTGATTCTTATCTAGATCGGCCCCCAGTAGCTCTATTGAATTCAATTATTGGGGAAGAAGAGATTTAAATAACTATGGGTGAGGAAAAGAATGTTCGAATAGAGGAAATACCTATTGTGTAAGAATATGTTGACATGTTTCCAGAGGATTTACTTGGACATCCTCCAGAATGAGAAATTATGTTTTCCATTAATTTAATTCATGGTTCAGGGCCTACATCGAAGACCCCTTATAGAATGGCCACTGTGAAATTAGTGGAACTGAACAAAAAACTAGAGGAATTGAGTAACAAGGTATTTATTTTCCCTTGTGTTTCTCCATGGGGATCCACTTTTCTTTTTGTTAAAAAGAAATATGGATCTATGAGGTTGTTCATTTACTACATGGTGATCAATTATATAACAATAAAGAACAAGTATCTCCTACCTCACATTGATGATTTATTTGACCAACTTCATGGAGCTCAATATTTTCTAATGATTGACCTTCGATCTGGATATCATCGGTTGTTTGTGAATAAGGAAGACATTCCCAAAACAACATTTCGAACAAGGTACGTGCATTACGAGTTTATAGTAATGCCTTTTGGATTCACTAATACACCCCCTATCTTCATGGATCTAATGAATAGAGTTTTCAAGGAATATATTGATGACTTTTTAGTGGTATTTGTTGATGATATCTTGGTATACTCAAAAATCTTTGAATATTCTAAAAATCACTTGCACACTATTCTGAAAACCCTCAGAAGTAATGAATTACATGGGAAGTTTAGCAAGTGTGAATTCTAGATTCAAGAGATCTCTTTTCATGGCCATATTGTCTCTAAGGATGGAATATTTTTTGATCCTTCAAAGACCAAGGCAATCCAAGAATGACTAGCACCGACAAGTATAACTTAGGTACACAAATTTATTTGTTTAGCATGTTATTATCGGCGTTTTGTCCAGAATTTTGCCTGATTATCTAACCCATTAACCAAGCTCGCTCGTAAAGGGGTTAAATTTGTTTGGAAAAAAGAGCATGAAGAATGTTTTGAAGAACTGAATAGAAGATTAGTCAATGATCCTATCTTGACTCTACCATCAGGGAATGATGGGTTTGTTATTTTTAGTGATGTTCCAAAGAAAGGACTTGGTTGTGTCCTTATGTAGAATGATAGAGTTATCGCCTATGAATCATGACAGCTAAAAATTTGTGAGTAAAACTATCCTACTCAAGATCTTGAGTTAGAAGCTATAATATTTTCTTTGAAAATATGTAGACACTATCTCTGTGGTGAAAATGTGACATTTATAATGATCACAAGAGTTTGAAGTATATTTTATCACATAAAGAACTCAACATGAGACAAAGATGATGGTTTGAACTACTCAAGGATTATGATTTCACTATACACTACCACTCAGGGAAGGAAAATAAGGTGGCAGATGCTTTGAGCAGAAAGGATAATGGAGTTTTGAACAAGATGAGTGTTGAAAAGGATCCTATATACATGGATCTAGTAAATATGGATATGGGAATAACCATGGAATGTGAAACATCAATGCTTTTTCAAATGGTTTCCAAACCATATTTACTAGAAATGATAAAAATTTCCCAGATTGGTGATGAGAAATTTCAAAAGAAAATAAAAGCTGTAAATGATGGGAGATTGATCGACTTCGTATATGAAGATTGAATTATAAATTTTTGGAAGAGACTTTGTGTCCTCGATATAGAAGATCTAAAATAAGAAATTTTGGATGATGATCATAGATCGAATTTCTCTATACACCCTGGTAGCACTAAGATGTATAGATATTTGAAAGAATAATTTTGGTGGAACAACATAAAGAGAGAGATTTATGATTTTGGGTCGAGATGTATGGTTTTCCAACAAGTGAAAGCTAGAAGACAACATCCTAGAGGAGTCATGGAACCTCTTCCCAGAACTGAGTGGAAATGGGATTATATTACGATGGTCTTTGTCATGGGATTACCAAATTCTCCTAGAAGAAATGATGAAATATGGATCATTATTGATTATATTACCATATCATCATATTTTCTTGATATACGAGAATATTTACCACTTTAACGATTAGCAAGACTATATATTAATGAAGTTGTAAGACTTCATGGAGTACCCCTATCACTTGTTTCTGATTGTGATCCCCGTTTTACATCAAGATTCTGGAAAAGTCATCAGAAGGCCCTGGATACTAAACTCTTCATTTGAGAACTACCTACCACCCTCAAACCGATGGACAATCAGAATAGAATATTCAAAATTTAGAAGACATGTTGAGATCTTGATCACTTGACTTTCAAGGTATGTGGGATCAATATTTATCTATGGTAGAATTTTCCTATCATAATAGCTTCCATTCAAGTATTCAGATGGCACCATATGATGCGTTATATGTCAAGAGATATCACACAACAACTTTTTGGGATGATTTTGGTGAAAGAAAACTAGTAGGACTAGAACTTATTGATGAAATAATGGAAAAAGTGAAGATTATCCAAACCCACATCAAAGCAGCCCAAAATAGGAAAAATAGATATGCTGATAACCAAATAAAGGATTTGGAATTTCAAGTAGGAGACCATGTTTTCTTGAAGGTTTATCCATGGAAGGGTGTTATACGTTTTGGTAAGAAGGGAAAATTTAGTCCCAGGTATATCAGACCATTTGAAATTCTAGAACGAATTGGAGTTGTAGCTTATCGTTTGGCAATGCCTCCAAGTCTCTCTAAAGTTCATGACGTGTTCCATGTATCATTGTAGAGAAAATACATGCCTGAACCAACGCATGTACTCATGTATGAGAAAATTGAACTAGAACCTGATCTCTCTTATTGTGAAGAGCCTGTCAAAATTCTTGATTCCATAGAAAAAGTGTTGAGAAACCGGATGACTCGTCTGATAAAAGTTCTACGGAGAAACCATAAGATGGAAGAAGAAATGTGGGAACCCGGGGATCTTATGATGAAGAACCACCTAAATCTTCTTATGAAGTAATATTTTATAATTTTTCAGGATGAAATTATTTTAAGTAGGGGAGAATGTGACACCACAAGCTTCCTCATTACGTTTCCCTTTGAATAATGTAGTATCTTGAATTGTACGCAACTTGGAGTTTTAACACACCACGACCAATGAAACTAGCATTTATGAATAGTAATCCCACTTTTTGAAATTTTATAAATTTTAATATGCAAAAAGGACTCCATTTTTGGATTCATAATATCAAAATTATCTTAGGGTGAATTTTTGGTATTTTTCAGAGAACTTTCAATTTTTGATGAGTAGTGAAAAACACTACGTTATTGTTTAAAACCAACTTTTTATTTAAATAATTAGTTATTTCATTATAATTTATTTTAGGTAAAAATAGATACATAATACCTATATATGTTCAATGTAATTCATTGGAGTCATTTTATAATAATTATAGATATATAAAATTGTATTGAACTTTTTACTGTCTTTTACCCACCTTCTAGGAGCATTTACAAATTTGCATAAAACATAATTTTACCGCTTCTGTGAGTTGAATTTCAAAACTCTGAGAGACATGGTTGATATCAGTATGTAAAATTTGGTTCAATAACAAGAAAATAATTTTTGGTAAATAGTAACTTTTGACTTTTATTTAACACTGTTAAAAGTAAATAGTGTAATTAAGGGTACAAATAATATTATAATTACCCTAACACATGTCATAATTCTATTGGATAATTGTAATTCAACCAAAAATAACGTTATGAATAAAATTTGATCCCTTTTGTTCTACTTGGATTAGATTAGGACATTTATTATTATTTTATTTAAAGAAGAGTTAAAAAAGTTATATTAAAAGTTTAATAACTAAACTATTTTTAATATTGGGTTATACATAAGATAAATTCTACTATAAATATTAATTAGAAATCTAAAAATATTTCCTACATAATGGTATTTTATTTATAATTTTTATACATTAAATAATTTAATTTATTTATGACACAATGATGATGGAGTAATTACCTTATTAATGAAAGATTAAAACAATTGATTTTATAAATATCCAAATAAATGTAATTTGAGACTTTTGATGAATTAAACTAATTTTATTAGTAAATATGACACGGTAGGGTTGATTAAATAATTTTTTTTCTAAGTAATAATATTGTTATGATTTAAAAAAAACCAAATACTAAATAGTGTTAAAATTGACATAATTGAGTTTTTAAAACAAATACTATATTATTAGTCGATATAATATTCATAAAAATCAATGATTCAGCCAAAGGAATTCGATAAGGTTATATATATTAATAATTAACCACTTTAGGTTCGCTAGTCTTGTTATAGTAAGTTTATTTACCATATAATATAAAAATACAAAGAGACTTGGTAAATGTCAAACTATTTAACTAAGAGTTATGTCTAAAAGATAAGGTTAATATGGTCACCTAAACCTGTATAAAACCTATTGGTTGAGAGTTTTTTGACCCATACTCACTTTATCCTAGAAATAAATCATTTTAGATCCATTAGAAACTGAAAATTATTTTATTATAAAATAATATTTCAAGCATTACCTAAAGTGACCCTCACCTATCTTATAAAAATGTACTTCCCCTTCTATTAATTTCACAAATCCAAAGCCATTTGGCTCCGCCAAACCCTGTCCAAATATCCTCCCATTTTTCCTCCCTTCATCCTTGATGCCTTATTTTGGTCAGAAATATAACCCAAGGACCCCTTTTGATCAAATCAAAAGGAATAACTAGAAGAAGAGGTAATTATTTCATCACCTCTATCAAGTTGCTTTCTTCTTCCACTTCCTCTTTCTTTATTGTTTCCATTATAAAATAATAACTCCAGTATCTTATATATATAGAGATTTTATTATAAAAAAGGTACAACAATATTCATTATTATATCCATCATATGAATGACTAAGTTACTATACACGCGTACGTACGACTTACCGTCTCCACGTCATGGTGTTGTTTGTTATTCAGACACTTCATTATTTGGATGGGTATAATAATGTCTATAATTGATGTAAATAACAAATATAAAATTTTAATGATTCTATATATATGATATAACATCCAATTACATACGATTTCACCATCAATATAATGATATTGTTGCTCGTGCGTATATATGGATTACCGTCTCCACGAATACGATGAGATTCATTCTCCATCGTAATCATTCAATAATAATTTTCATTTTTTGATAAAAAATAATGTTTTAGAACTTAATATCTTTCTGAATATGAATAAAATATAACCTATCCAAAACAAACATGGATTACGTAACCAATCATATAAAGGAAAACGAATCAGTTAACACCCAAAATGATGATACTACTAAAATATTATTAGCAAAGCAATATTAGAGGATCATATATTATATCATATTTATGTATATAGTTATTTTATAATTTAATAACAAATATTTAAATATTATACAGGATGTTAATTTACCCTCGACCAAGGAAGAGTTCAAGGTAAGGGTTAAGTCTACATTCTCTTTACTTATTTGAGGTAGTTAATACGTAAGTATCTACTAGGACCTCTTTATCATCCACATCTGTGTTTTCTTGAAAATGTAATTCAAAACATTTTTAATATTTACTATAATATGGGTTAAAGTCATTTATAACCTTATTTTACCATATATGTTTTGAAAGGAATCTTTCCGTCGTTTTCCAAACAAGGTCCTTTATGACCTTTTTGACAAAATTAAGGAAGGAATGTCTTTTTTTAACTTATATGAAAGGTGCGACTATTTTCCACCGTTATAACATCGTCAATACTTTCCATACAAGATTATAAAAATATTTTCAAAAATAAATCTTATCTTTTATAATTATATTAATTTTAAATGATTTCAAAATAGAAAGATAAATTTCTCTAAAAAAGTTTTGATTTCACCTATGTCAACATCCTTTGATGGATTTAAAGTTTGTTTGAAGTTGATTTATTATGATACAAAAATTCCATATTGTATTGAAGGTTTTGTGATATTTTTGACTATAGAAGTGTTATTTTTACACCATTCATGGTTTATGGATAAAGTATTGAAATTTCATATGCTAGTTTTAATACAAATGTTTATGTTATGTTTAAACCTTTTCATATGAGAAATGCATTGGACATAGTAAGTGACGGGTGGAGCCACTATAGATCCTCAATGCATCGGTAGGTTACATGAGATAAACTAGTGTCTTGGCATAAGGACTTGACAAAATCTTATTTGTAGTCTTGGCACAAGGCCTTGACTACGTGGTTATGAAGTTTGGCATTATGCATTCCATCATTATAAAAGTGGATATTGATATCGCATGTGATTATTCGACTAGTAGAATATCCATGTGAACAAGTAAATGCCATTATTTTATTTTATATTTTCCATATTATACTGAAGTTTAAGTTAAAAAGGATTTTTCTTTAATCTTATACATTGCCTTAAATTTTTATGCTTATTTATTAAAGTTTCCGCTATATTGTTATCCTTAATGAGAATCTGATGTCACTCCTTTCTATGTTTTATTTTTCCTAGGATGTGAAGATGTATTTTCTGGTTGAACTGCAGGGATAGGATAATGATATAAGTTTGTTTAAAAGGGTACAAAATTTTGTTGATATTCTTCTTTCATGATGTAATGTAGAACTTATAAATGTATTTAGTACTTACAAGGATACTAAATTGATCGGTCATTCGGGACATGATTCCTTGTATCATGACAATGTTATGTAATAATGCATTGAATCTAGGTGATTGGGGTTAGGGCGTTATAGTTGGTATTAGAGGAAGTTTAGTACAAACCTTGGAAGAAAGATTTAGAAAAACTCTGATTAGAGAACATTACCCTAAGATAGACTTTGAGGATTAATATAGAAGAACATACTAGAATTTTGGCACTATCGGGATTTTTTGAGTTTTCCCAGAAATACATCTCTATCTTGATATGAGCATGTAGAGGTGGGTCTGTCCCAGATGTACCTAGGGGTAATACCCAAAAACACCGCTTTGAGCTAGACTCGAACGGGAACTGGTGCACGACAATGGGCCTTACTACGCTCTTGGTTATGACACTCCCAGGGGATATGATTAGGATTATTCTAATTTTCTTTGCAAACCATTATGAAGTGTTTATGAGTATATACTTCTTCAAATAAAACATTTTTATGATTATGTATTATATCCATAAACTGCTCTATTTATGTTAACTATTTTACAAGTTTGGAATTATGTGTTGCGATTCATAAACTAATCTAGTGTATGCAATTTTTTAGAAATGGCGCCTAGTGGGAGGAATGAAAACCCTATCAACGCACATAATCCATGTAGGGATTTCCTTCCTACACAAGATAATTATTATAGAGATAGTGAACCAACAAGTGCTTATCAGCTTATCACCATACTTGGACAACTCACTCAGGTTATGAATAACAACCTTACTCGTATGGAGCACCCTGATCCACAACACAGAGGATCAATGCTAGAACACTTCATGAGGAAACAAACACCAACATTAAATGGGATTAAAAATCCATTATTAGCTGAGAAATGGATAAATTCCATAGAGAAAATATTTCATGCTTTGGGGAGTAGCTAAATGGAAAAAGTTGTCATGGCAGTTTATCGCCTCACGGGAGATGCAGATAAATGGTGGTCATTAATACAAAACAAAAAGGAATATAAAGAAGTATAAAATATGGAATGGATGGATTTTAAAGAGATTTTATTAGAAAAATAATTTCTCGTGACAATCGAGCAGATATGGAAAGACAATTTCTGAGTCTGTGGCAAAAGGAGGATGAGAATGTTGCGAAGTATGAGGCTAACTTTACAAGATTAGAAGGACATGCAGTAGATTTTATACATAACCCAAGGAGTAATATTGATCAATTATTTTATGGGTTAAAACCATTTCTTCATTGAGAATTAGCCTCACAATCCTTTTCATCGTACAAAGATATTGTCTCATGCACTATTAAGACAGAAAAAGAATTCTCTAAGTCTTATGAATTTAAAGTAAAGAAATAGAAAAAGAGATCTGCTGAACACTCTAAAAATAGAAATAAGGGGAATAAGGGAAAATTTCAATATCCATCTTGTGGTAAATGTGGGAAGAAACACCCTAGTACTTTCATGAAGGGAATGAGAGTCATTTACAACTGTGGTGAAAAAGGCCACCAAGCTCGTGATTGCAAGGGGATGAAATTGGTTGTCAATGATGAATGATACAATTGTAGAGAAAAGGGGCATTATAAAAATTAATTTCCTATGTTCCAATGAAACTAAACTCAGAAAAGGCAAAGGGAGCAAGGCCAAGCTTATGGGATCACTACTGCTGAGGTTAAAGCTCTGAAAGACATGGTGGCAGGAAATTTAAGGGTTTCATCAAGTTTATCCAATCCATTATTTGATTCTGGATCATTTCATTGTTTCATATCTTCCTAGTTTGCTAAGAAAATTATATATTTTCAATTTGACTTAACAAGGGAGTTTTTAGTCAAAACACCTAAGGGAAGCATCATCGCAACAAAGTTTTGTGAATTAGTTCCAATTAGGGTATATAAATGTTCTTTATCTGCTGATCTCATCGTCATACCCATGATTTAATTTAATATAATCCTTAGAATGGATGGAATTTCAGACTATGATGTGAAAATTTGTTGTAAGAATAAGGAGGTTACAACTTTCGATGATGATAAGGAGTACCTTATCTTTAGATCAGAAATGTCACCACCCAATTCTTATCTAGATCAGACCCCAGTAGCTCCACTAAAATCAATAATTGGGGAAGAAGAGAATGAAATAACTATGGGTGAGTAAAATAATGTTCTAATAGAGGACATACCTATTGTGAAAGAATATTTTGATGTGTTTCTAAGGGATTTACCTGGACATCCTCTAAAATGAGAAATTGTGTTTTCCATTCATTTAATTCCTGGTTCAAGGCCCATATTGAAGACACCTTATAGAATGGACACTGTGAAATTAGTGGAACTAAATAAACTACTAAATGAATTGAGTAACAAGGGATTTATTCGCCCTTGTGTTTTTCCATGGGGAGCCCATGTTATTTTGCTAAAAACAAACATGGATCTATGAGGTTGGGCATTGAATACAGGGTGATCAATGATATAATAATAAAGAACATGTATCCCCTACCTCAAATTGAGGATTTATTTGACTAAATTCATGGTTCTAAATATTTTTCAAAGATTGACCTTCGATATAGATATCACAGGTTTTGTGTGAATTCCAAAAACAACATTTCCAACCAGGTATGGGAAGTACGAGTTTATAGTAATGCCTTTTGGATTCACTAATGCACCATATGTCTTCATGGATCTAATGAATAGAGTTTTCAAGGAATATCTTGATGACTTTGTAGTGGTATTTATTGATGATATCTTGGTATAATCAAAAAGCTATGAAGATCCTGAAAATCACTTGGCACTATTCTAAAAACCCTCAGAGGAAATAAATTATATGGAATGTTTAGAAAGTGTGAATTCTGGATTCAAGAGATCTCTTTTTTTGGCCATATTGTCTCTAAGGATGGAATCTCTATTGATCCTTCAAATACCATGTCAATCCAACAATGTCCAGCACCGACAAGTATAATTGAGGTACACCGTTTTTTTGGGTTTTCCTGTTATTATCAGCATTTTGTCCAGAATTTTTCCTGATTGGCTAACCCATTAACCAAGCTCACTCGTAAAGGGTTTAAATTTGTTTGGAAAAAAGAGTGTGAAGAATGTTTTGAATAACTGAAGAGAATATCAGTCAATGCTTCTAACTTGACTCTACCATGAGGGAACAATGGGTTAGTTATTTATAGTGATGCTTCAAAGAAAGGACTTGGTTGTGTCCTTATTAATAATGATAGAGTTATCGCCTATGCATCACGACAGCTAAAACATCACGATTAAAACTAGTATACTCATGATATTGAGTTAGCAGTTGTAATCTATGCTATGAAAATATGGAGACACTATCTCCATGGTGAAAATGTGAGATTTATACTGATCACAAGAGTTTGAAGTATATTTTCTCACAGAAAGAACTCAACATGAGGAAAATATGATGGCTTGAACTACTCAAGGATTATGATTGTACTATACACTACCACCCGGGGAAAGAAAATAAGGTGGCAGATGCTTTGAACAGAAAGGATAATGGATTTTTGAACAAGATGAGAGTTGAAAAGGATCCAATATACATGGATCTATTAAAGATGGATATGTTAATAACCATGGAAGGTGAAACATAAATGCTTTATCAAATGGTTGCCAAACCATATTTTATAGAAAGGATAAGAAGTTCTCAGACTAATGATGAGGAATTTCAAAAGAAAATTAAAGCTGTGAATGATGGGAGATTGATCAACTTCATATATGAAGATGGAATTTTGAAATTTGGGAAGAGACATTGTGTTCCTGATATACCATATATAAAAAGGGAATTCTTGGATGATTCTCATAGCTCCAATTTCTCTATACACCCTGGTAGCAATAATATGTATAGATATTTGAAAGAATATTTTTTGTGTAACAACATATAAAGAGAGATTTCTGATTTTGTTTCGAGATGTATGGTTTTTCAAAAAGTGAAAGCTAGAAGACAACATCCTAGAGGAGTCATGCAACCTATTCCTATACCTGATTGGAAATGGGATGATATTACGATGGTCTTTGTCATGGGAATACCAAAGACTCCTAGAAGAAATGATAAAATATGGGTCATTGTTGATCGTCTTACCAATTCAGCACATTTTCTTGCTATAAGAGAAGATTTGCCACTTGAACGTTTAGAAAGAATATATATTAATAAAGTTTTAAGACTTCATGGAGTACCCCTATCTATTGTTTTTGATTGTGATCCCCATTTTACATCAAGATTCTAGAAAAGTCTTCAGAAAGCCCTGGATACTGAACTTCATTTGAGCACTGCCTACCACCCTCAAACCGATGGACAATCAGAATGAACTATTCAAACTTTTGAAGAAATTTTGAGATCATTATCACTTGACTTTCAAGGTATGTGGATTCAATATTTACCTTTGGTATAATTTTTCTATAACAATGGATTCCATTCAAGTATTCAGATGGCACTATATGAAGTGTTATATGGAAAGAAATGTCACACACCAACTTGTTGGGATGATGTTGGTGAAATAAATATAGTAGGCCCATAACTTGTTGAGGAAACAATGGAAAAAGTGAAGATTTTCCCAACCCACATCGAAGTATCCCAAAGTAGGAAAAAGAGTTATGCTGATAACTGAAGGAAGGATTTGGAATTTTAAGTAGGAGACCATGTTTTCTTGAAGGAATCTCTATAGAAGGGTGTTATAAGTTTCGGTAAGAAGGGTAAGTTGAGTCCAAGGTACATCAAACATTTTAAAATTCTAAAACAAATTGGAGTTATAGCTTATCATTTGGCAATGCCTCCAAGTCTCTTCAAAGTTCATGATGTGTTACACGTATCACTATTGAGAAAATAAATGTCTGACCCAACGCATGTACTCACCTATGAGGAAATTTAACTGGAACCTGATCTATCTTATTGTAAAGAGCCTATGAAAATTCTTGATTCCAGAGAACAAGTGCTGAGAAACCAGACCACTTGTTTGGTAAAAGTTCAATGGAGAAACCATAAGATAGAAGTGGCAACATGGGAACCAGAGAAACATTTGATGAAGAACCACCTGAATCTTTTTATGCAGTAATATTCTAGAAATGTCGAGTATGAAATTATTTTAAAAAGGTCAGAATGTAACACCCCAAGCTTCCACGATACATTTTTGCTTTGAATAATCTTGTAGATTGGTTTGTGCGCAACTTAGAGTTTTAACACACCATGACCAATGAAACTAGCCTTTATGAATAGTAATACCCACTTTTTAAAATTTTATAAATTTTAATTTTCAAAATGGACTTCAGTTTTGGATTTAGAATATCAAAATAATATTAAGGTGAATTTTTGGTATTTTTCTGAGAACTTTCAAATTTTTTTGAATAGTGAAAAACATTGTGTTGTTATTTAAAAACGACTTTTTATTTAAATAATTATTTATTTTATTGTAATTTATTTTAGGTCAAAATAGATATATAATACCTATATATGTTCAATTTAATTTATTAGAGTCATTTTATTATAAGTTTAGATATATAAAATTTTATTGATCTTTTTACCGTCTTTTACCACCTTGTAGGTGCATTTACAAATTTGCATAAAACGTAATTTTACTGCTTCTGTGAGTTGAATTTCAAAAATCCAAGAAACATGGTTGATATCAGTAAGTAAAATGTGGTTCAATAAGATAAAAATAATTTTTTGGTGCATAGTAACTTTTGATTTTTATTTACCACATCTAAAAGTAAATATGAAAATTAAGGGTACAAATGATATTATAATTACCCCAATAAATTTCATAATTCTATTGGATAATTTAAATTCGATAAAAAAACCTTAGTAAAAAAATATGATCCCCTTTGTTCCACATTGATTAGATTATGAAATTTATTATTATTTTATTTAAAGAAGAGTTAAAAGAGTTAAATTCATAGTTTAATAAATAAAACATTTTTGATATAGGGCTATACATAAGATAAATTTGACTATAAATATTCATTATAAATCTAAAAATATTTCATACGTAATGGTATTTTATTTATAATTTTTAGACATTAAATAATTTAATTTATTCATGAAACAATGATGATGCAGTAATTACCTTATTAATGAAAGATTAAAATAATTGATATTATAAATATCCAAATAAATGAAATTTGAGACTTTTGATGAATTCCACTAATTTTATAGGTTAATATGACATGGTAGTGTTGATTAAATAATTTTTGTTCGAATTAATCATGTTGTTATGATTTTCACAAAAAAACAAATACTAAATAGTGTCCAAATTGACATAATTGAATTTTTAAAACAAATACAATATTATTAGTTGATATAATATTCCTAAAAGTCTTTGTTTCGGAAAAAGGACTTAGATAAGGTTATATATATTAATAATGAACCACTTGGGGTTCACTTGGATTGTTATAGTAAGTTTATTAACCATATAATATAAAAATACAAAAAGACATGGTAAATGTCAAACTATTTAACTAAGAGTTAATTCTAAAAGATAAGGTTAATATGGTGAACTAAACCTATCTAAAACCTATTGGTTGAGTGGTTTTGGACCCATACCCACCTTAAGATTGAAATAAATTATTTTTCTGTGGACCATACCCTAGAAGACCAGGAGTAGGTGCCTTTTGAACATGATGTTCCGTTTTACAAATAGAAATATGCACTAATAAACACACATCACGTCCCATACAGAGGATCGAGTATGGTTCGGGCTCTAGGAAATTGGTAACTTCAGAAAAGCTTCATCTGATAGAAGCTGTTACCTGAAAATTTTAAATCAATACATAGGGTGAGAAAAAGTAATCCTAGTAAGGGGTTTTTAAAATAAGCCAATGTAATTTTCAAAAGCATTTAAAAACTTTCCCTAGAACATTCTCTTAAAGAAAACTGTAACATATGAAACATAACATAAATGTTCTCAATTAATATTTCATGGAATCCATAGATCAATTAGGACATTTACAAAGGGTTAATTAATAAAGGGTCTCCAAGCAAGTAGGACATATAAACATTTAATTACAATTTAAACAGTTAAAAGTAATGATTTATCAAAGTTGCGCTTAAAGGAAATAACTTAAATTTCATATGTTAGTTACTAATTTACTGAGTGATAAACACAAATCATGCTCCAAACTTGTACTTGTGAAATAATAACTCTATAAAAACATAAAGGCAAGGGTCGTGAAAGAATGGGAATATCATCTTGAAAAGAACTTGTAACATGACTTGAATATGTGGCTTCAACATCCCATTTAGACATTTATGAACATATCACCAAGGTCCATCCCCAAGGTGTCATAAAAATTACCAAGATTATTCACCAAGGTATCGTAAAACTTGTCATATCCAGAGATTAATTCTTTACCCAATGCATTGGAGCGCTATCAGGGCGCACCCTTAATATGTCTTTACTTTCATGTGAGCCACATAAGTCAATACTTTACTCAAACGAGGTTGTATATTCAAGATGTCCCATACCACCATGAATAATTCATTCATAGTTGGTCATAGTAGTAGAATTTAAATATCTTATAAGTGAGACATACATCTAGATAATTATAACCCAAGCTAACAATTATAAAAATGTTATTAATTGGAAAGAAGGAAAGAAGATTATGGCACATAAATTGACATCTAAGGTACTAAAGGAAAGGAAAACTAGAATTTATCACATGAAAGTTTGTTCTTTTAAAATAAAAAATCTTATCATAAAATGAACAAAAAATTTCAAGTAGTGTTTTTAACTTTTACATGATAAAACATTCAATACTGGTAAGCCTTTTTGTACTACAGAATGATGTCCATAATAGAAATCATGTACATTCACCATAAGCAACATCATTTAAAACAAAGAAAAAACATAAGATACTCTTAAATGTAGATATAAGTTTTGTTTAACACAAAATTTATAATGTTTAAAATCTCTACTTAAACTTGAGACTTAAATTGTAAGGACCCTGAAGTCAAGGTTCATACAACATATAATATATATATATGTACCTGAACTCAAACTGAAAGATTGGCACATCCATGTGTATTAATACCCTATGGATATGAGTTCAATAATGTTTTAAATAGGGTAGGTCCTGCCCTTACTCATAAAAATTTGTTTTTGAAAACCTACTAAAAAAATTTTATATAAAAAAACCAAACATATATATAACATTTTCCAAATATATTTATATTCATTTTTTGAAAATGTGAGTATGTGAATATGTGCAGTGCATGAACAAATACACACAAAATTTATACCTATAACCGAAGTAGAAAGCCCATTCCCCTTCCCACATATAACTGACGTATATACATATAACAAAAATTATATATGTAAACATATAAATATATAGCACATCTTAAGGTTTGATAAAAATTAAACAACTTATAAATACACCGAAAATACATAATTTAAAGGTTTAGGTTCGGTTATAATAAGGGTCTCAACTAATCTGTGAAGTTATTTAAAACACAAGGTTTTATGAGCATACATATATATATGTATAGATATATATAAACTAAACACCATGCATCAAAGAAAAAATTATCCTTACGTCCATTGTACAATGTGAACACCCAAAAACCAAAAGGCCCAGGTTCAATATTGAAGAAATACTGGACAGGACCGTAAGGTTATAGATATGTAATTTTTTTACGAATATATAAGTGTATATATTCTCAAAGAAGTAGGAAAAGGAAAAAATAAAAACCCTTACTTTAAACCTAGGGAAAAGAGGACTTCGGGAAGGTTGGCCGAGGCTTGCTGGAGACTTGGACGGGGAAGAAGAACTGAGAGGTCTCGATTATTTATACACAAAATCTCACACACCCTCCATGCAAAATGTACCCAATTGCATTTAATTTAATGGGGGGTGTCGTGCTTGAATAGAAGATGGGACATGGGGGTCCTTGACGGTCAGGAGGGAAGAAAACGAGACATGCCACAGGTATAGGTTACTGGTGTAGCCCATACGCAAAGGAAGAAGACAAGGCGGCCAGGGGAAAAGCCGAGAAAAAACGGACGGTCCAGATCGGGCCGATCTTGATCTAATGGTTGGGGTTATGACCGTGGTTTAGAAAAAAAGGAGGAAGGGTCAGATTTACAATGAGACTGATCGAACGGCTCACCGAGACACGATGATAAACCATGATTGCTGAAGCCATGCTAAGATCAATGGATCAAATTGTACACGTCACGATTCTACGGCCAGGATTGCGTTTCACCTGAAAAATGGTTCCCACATCAAAAGGGAGCGCGGTTTTCGCCTCTCTTATTACCTCGGGCCTCCCATCGAGTGTCTAGAAAAAACAAAATACCCACGAATGGGGCCATATACATGGGATCCTGCCTGCAGGCCTTGGCCTACCCCACCGTGGCCCCACGCCCACACTGGTGCGCCTACACAATTCTACTCACTCCCGTGCACCCTTCGGGGAACCCCTGCCCGAGCTCATGCCGACCCCTAGCTTGTGGATGAGGGTCAGGCTCAGCCATTTTGTGTGAGTTGCCTCCCTAGACCCTAGCCAAAAAGGGCTGGCCCTAGTGGGGCAATTTTTTTGTAAATTCTACACAAAAAAAGGTTTAAAGAATAGGAAAACAAACCATTCATTAAATTTATATTCATAAACATTAATGAAAACAAACTAAACATTATCTTAGTTAAAAGTATTTCTAAAATTTCAAACACTAAACCTTTTTATAGGAAAGATTTATAAAAAGATTTTAATAAACCTATATGATAACTTCTATATTAGTATAATATAAAACTTAATTCAATCAAAACATAATTTAATTTGATGAAATTTAAACATAGTTTATAAAATTATTTAAGAAAATGAAAAAAAATAATTTCATTATATTTGAAATATTCGCAACATTTTGAATTCCTTAATTCTTTTCAAAATCACTTAAGGTTGAAACAGAGTTTTAAACCATATCCTTTTTTGAGTTCATAAATGATGGTTTAATTATAACCTTAACCATAAATCAATAATTTGGAAACTAATTAATATTTAAAAAAGGTCCAATGGAAATAATTATAACTGTTGGCTTCCAATGGTCACCAGAACAATGGTCAAAAAAGTTTCCTATAAAACCAAACCTTATGGTGTCCTAAAACTCAAAAGGGAGAAGATGGTGCTTCCCATTCCGTTGATGCTCATCATGGTTTTCATGATCACAGGGGTGATACTTTTTTATTTAGTTGACTCGAAGGATTTAATATACTTACTGGGCCTAATTGTGGTGATTGGGGGTCTTCCCGTAGTTCTAATAGGTATTTTAATAGGTATTTTTGGTTAGTATGTTTACTCTTTTCATCTCAGTGTATTGTAAACACTACAATGTTCCTAATTAAATAAAGAGCCTTATGTTTGTCCTTCAAATTTCTGTTTGTTTAAAAGGAATTTAACAAAGGTAAATGAATAGTATCATCATTATATGATACCCAAAAATTTGGGTTGTTACAATTTTAGATCCATTAGAAATCGAAAATAATTTTATTATAAAATAATATTTCAAGCTTTTCCTAAAGTGACCCTCATTTCTCTTATAAAAGGCTACTTCCCTTTCTCTTAATTTCACACCTCCAATGCCATTTGGATCAGCCAAAACGAGCCCAAATATCCTCCCAACTTTCCTACCTTAATCCTAGAGGCCTTACATTGGTCAGAATGTCAACCAATAGAGCTCTTTAGATCAAATAAAAAATTAGAACCCGAAGAAGAGGTAAATATTTCATCCCCTCTTTCAGGTTCATTCTTTTACACTTCCCTTTTCTTTGCTGTTTCCATTATAAAATAATAAATCCAATATAATAAATATACTGCGATGTCATAATAAAAATGGTACAACCATATTCATTATTCTATCCATTATATGAATGAAAAAGTCACCATACGTGCGTTTTTACAGCTTATCGTCTCCACGTCATGGTGTAGTTTGTTATTCAAACACATCAATATTTGGATGAGTATAATAATGAGTATAACTAATATAAATAATAAATATAATATGTTAATGATTCTGTATATATGATATACCATCAAATTACATATTATTTCACCATCAATATAATGATATTGTCGCTCGTGCGTATGTACGGATTACTGTCTCCATAAACGCGATGAGATTCATTCCCCATCATAATAATTCAAGAATAATTTTAATTTTTTAATCAAAAATAATGTTTAAGAACTTAATTTAGTTCTGGATATGAATAAAATACATCCTATCCATAACAAAAATGGCTTACGTAACCTAGCATATAAAGGAAAACAGATCAGTTAACACCCAAAATGATGATAATACTAAAATATTAATAACAAAGAAATATTAGTGGATCATATATGATATCATATTTATGTATATAGTTCTTGTATTTTTTCATAACAATTATTTATCTATTATATAGGAGGTTAACATACCCTCTATCAAGGAAGAGTACAAGGTAATGGTTAATTCTACAATCTTTTTACTTATATGAGGTTGTTAATATGTAAGTATCTACTGGGACATCTTTATCATCCACATCCGTGTTTTCTTAAAAATGTAATTCAATTTTTTTTAATTTACTAGACTATGGGTTAAATTCATTTATACCCTTATTTGAACATATATGTTTTGAAAGGAATCTTTTCGTCATTTTCCAAACAAGGTACTTTATGGCCTTTTTGACAAAATTAAGGTAAGAATGTCATTTTTAACTTATACGGTGGGTGTGGCTATTTTATGCTATTATAGCATTATCTAAGCTTCCCATACAAGATTATAATAATATTTTCCAAATAAATGTTTTTTTTATAATTATATGACTTTTAAATGATTTCAAAATAGAAATAGATATTTCTCTAAAAAAAAATTGATTTCATCTATGTCAACATCCATTGATGGATTTTAAGCTTGTTTGAAGTTGATTTATTATGATAAAAAACTTCCATATTAAATTGAATGTTTTCTGATATGTTTGACTGTGGATGTTTTATTGTTACACCATTCATGGTTTATGGATAATGTATTGACATTTCATATGCTATTTTTAATACGAATGTTTATGTTATGTTTAATCCTTTTCATGTGAGGAATGCATTGGACTTAGTAAGTGACAGGTGGAGCCCACTATAGCTCCTCGATGTATCGGTTGGTCTCATGAGAAAAACTAGTGTCTTGGAACAAGGCGTTGACAAAATATTATTTGTAGTCTTGGCACAAGTCCTTGACTATGTGGTTATGATGTCTGGCATTATGCATTCCATCATTATAAAAATGGCTATTGATATTGCATGTGATTACTCGACTAGTAAAATATCCATGTGAATAAGTAAATGGAATTATTTAGTTTAATCTATGCCATATTATTCTTAGGTTTATGTTTAAAAGGATTTTGTTTTAATCTTATACATTTACTTAAATGTTTATGCTTATTTATGAAAGTTTCTGCTATATTTTTAACCTTACTGAGCATCTGACCTCACCCCTTTCTATGTTTTATTTTTCCAAGTATGTGAAGAAGTATTTTATGGTTAACCTGCAGGGATAGTATAAGGATATAAGTGTGTTCAAAAGGGGACAAAATGTTGTTGATGTTTTTATTTCATGATGTAATGTAAAACTAATGAATGTATCTAGTACTTCAAAGGCTACTAAACTGATTGGTCTTTCGGGACATGATTCCTTGTTTCATGCCAATTTTATGTAATAATGCATAGACTCTAGGTAACTGGGGTAGGGGAATTACATTTAAATACTAAAGGAATGATGTCTGAAATATTCAAATATAACTTTATCCTTGGTACAAGTTCATATTCCCATGTTTTTTCTCTCCCTTTCATCCATGTCATTTTTTAGAAGATTTCCCTTTGGAGGACTACGGTGCCGACAGAGTCGGCTGTTCCATAGCATAAGTGACTAGGGGCATGATTTTTGGTTTCAATTGTGATACGAGGATATCATGAGTGTGGTCAATCATTTTCTTAGTCATCAAATCACTTAACTTCTACATATTCATTCTAGTAACTTCCTACCATTCACTATCTTCCTTCGAATTGGATGCGGACACTCACGCTACCTACGTGGGTGGTTTTCTGAACTTCACTTGCCCAATTTCTACCATTTTTTGTAGTTTGTATTTAAAAATAATAATTCCTAGATGGTGTCACCCAATTTCTAGTAAAATGGGATATAGTTTAGAAGATCATTAGGACTAGCCTGATTAGGCATCTTGAGATTTGGAAATTTTAGGAAGTTATTCTCTAAATCTGCAATGAAGTATCCAAAGACTTTCTCAACTCAAAAAGAATAAATTCTTTTCTTAAGTTCCTCAAAATAGTTTATCCTATACTCTTTTTCTCATCCTAATGAGTTGTTAATTTTTTCTGATGCTTAATAGGGGTGTCATATGATATGGCACAGGATCTGAAGATGGAGCTGGTGTAAGGGATGGTTTAAGCATAACAGTGGAAACCTATACTTTCCATATTCTATTCCTTTGAGTTGATGTAATTATTTGGTACTTGGACTAAGTTCACAATATGGAGTCTTCCAGTCATTTAGAAATTATGACAGGATCCCAGAACCCACCTTAATATTTCAGAAGGATGAGTGGTGTTCACAACTCATTACGAAGATTCTCCGTATAGTGGGAAAAAAACTTCTTGGGGAAGTTATAGTTTTATGAAGTAGGTAAATCCCTTACATCCAACAATTAAATATGATACCCTCTCATTTTCTCACTATTTTTAATTTGAGAGGTCAAGGGTTTTTGTATTCTGCAATGTTGAGCTAAATTGAAAAAGAAACTGTCGATGAAGATATTACCATCCTATTATTTATAGAGCCTGAAAACTAGTGTGTTCATGGGATCAAAGTGGGACAAAAAATGTGTAAAATGCTCATTCAGGTCCCTTTAGTCATTGAAAATTATAAATGTAGGGTTCCCAAGTTTGACAGGGGAGGGGTTAGATCCACCCATTCAGGATAAGACTTCCTTCCAGCTGTATTGGTGAACACTATTCCTCTATATCATTCAATTGAGATAATAATGAATCAATAGTATTGATAATACCTTGAATAATGTTTGGATTAATAGAATATTGAATAGGGGAACAAAAAGTTGGGCTATCCATAAAGGATCTACTTATACCCACTGTGGGTAGCCTATAGAGGCTGGTCTATGAGGATGTGTCTGACCTAGATCTCTCTATATTACCAATAGAGGCAACTACAAATATATCTCTACTATGGGGTATAAATATATTAGTTTTCAACATCTCACCTTGAGTGGATGTTTTGGATCCATTTCAATTGATGTTATGAGCCCTCTTTTTTGAGCTACATCAGCTTGGGGCACTGGGTAATGGTCTACTTATAGGACATATCCAGTAGGGATGTTTCCTCATAATATTTCTATATTGTATTTTATCAAACCCTTCATCTCTTCCTCCTACTAATAAAATGTTACCTCAACTGAGAGGTGTTCATCATCTCTGGGTAGTGGGTGAGGTATGACCTTACCTCTACTATTTTCTTTGGTTAATGTTTATCAAGGAGGTAGCGGTAGAGTAGTTGAGGGAATCCCAAAATTAATAGAAAGACAATATTTTCTTGTGAGAAAACCTCATTCATTAAATTCAGTATGGACTATATCTTAAACATAAAGATCCCCATCATATTCCCCTATATGGACCTCATGTTTTTTAGAATATGTCGGGGTGGTTCTAATAACATTTAACAATGCATAATGCATTTCATATATTTCATCAGACTATGAGAGATTTATTTTGTTTTATTTTTCCAAGAGGAATTCCTCTCCTTAACTGGTCCTCTAGGAATCATTTTATGAATAGTGATCCTAAGGGAATCTATGGAAATTTTTTTCATTCATTCTCTAAGTGAGGACACCAGATCATGAGATAGAAAAAATGGGAAGATCTATTTTACTATGCTCCCCCTAAATAGAAAAAGATTGACTTTTATTGAGGATTAGTTTAAGGTAAAAAAGTCCCCAACCCTATAGACCAAGGATACTCTCATTCCCTTTCCACAAACTTTTGAGTTTGGTTTTTCAACCGTGAAGATTTTGTCAAAAAATCCCCCATCCCTACAGGTTGGGGTTACTTCTAGATTTCCAATGTTACTGCTAACACAACCACTTTTTTGATTATATATATATTTATTCCCACATGGGGAGGTGTATTGTAAGATTTTCACCTGATCCAACTTCTTCCAAAGATATTAGTGATGCCTTCCAATTTTCTTCCCTTAAGTGGGAGGATTTATCAATATTTTTAGATGAATGATGTAGGAGTCTTTTTATGGATCTCTCTCTTCTAGCCCTATGTCTTTTGGAGTCATTTAGGGATATTTTTTGCTGATTGTTCCATCAAATGAGAACAAGTATTGTTTCTTGAAGCTATCATGAGGCTATGACATTACATGATGATACTTTTGGAAATATTTTTTTATTGAGGAGAGAGGTGAAATGAAATGCCCTATGATAACCCCATCATATGATATAAACACTATACAAGGAATTGGTGATCTGTAGACATAAATCTTTTAATATTTTGAGACATATGAATTGAATGTATCTATTTTGTTTTCCCAATTTTAGGTGTTATGTAGCTAGGATAGTCCCCAAGTTGATTTGACAGTGTATCCATTCTATTACCTTGATGGAGCTTGGATATTATTCACAAGGAAATGTGTTTTTATGTAATAAAGAGTGGTATATATATTCATTTATATTTCATGCACACAATCTTCTGACAACGCCTCTGGAATGATTTATTGGGGAGTGTCTAAAGTTCAAAACATGATTGGTATATTGTCTTTAGCCAACTGTCACCTCATGAGTAGTGTGTATTCTCTGTATTAGGCAATAAGTTCCTCAACTATATTTTACCAAAGTGGATATTTCAATGAAGATTTATTATAAATGGTAGGATTGAAAATAATTTCCTTTCTTATATTATATGTAAGGTGATCCAAGGGTGGTTTAGATAATAACTGTTTCCTTGATCTATCTTTAACTTGGGAAAGGATGTCACTTTTCAAGGATGAGGCACTAGGCATAACTAAACTAATTTTCTCAAGTGACTCATAATAGGAGGGTTTTATCATAGTTAATTCAACAAGGGGAGGACCTCATTGACAAAGTGAGGTGTCACTATAGGGAGGACCTTCATAGAGAATTCCATCATAGGGAGAACTACTATCATGGATTGATTCCTGAATGTAAGGGAAATTCCTAAAACATATACCCTGGGGAGGAACTTTAGAGAAAATGATAGAAAGTGGAGGAAATATATTTGGTTTTATCTTCTATACATGATGAGGGTTTACATGGATCTCATTAGGGGATGGTATTTTGGGATTGATTAGATTTTGGACATGAAATAAGATTTCATTGTAAGATGTTCGGGGAATATCTCCGAAACTATTGGTAGTAATTTTGCACAGAGGTCCTTCACAATTTTAGCTATTATTTCCATAATTTGGTAATAAAGGAGTAGGTTCCTGAGATTCCATAGACAAACATCTGAGGGCCTAAAGAAATCCAACATTGAGTTGAGAGGGATTATAAACTGGATATTTATTTTCCAATTGCCTTTGTTGAGGCTTCTTTTAATATTTTCTCTTATGGTTGACTAGGGATGCTTACTATGGATAACATATTTTATATATGGAAGGTTTTCTTGATTATATCCATTATTTATTTCCATAATTTTATAATATATTTCTATAATTTTGGCAGGGATAGAGTGGCCACTTGGGTAAATCGATGACCACCAATTATAATGGGGGTATGGACCCAATCTAGTTCACCATTTATCAAGGGATTTGGACCATGAACTACCTAGATAAGATCATAGATATGTGTCTGCTCTATAGTTACCCTCATGTTGATTTGATGAGTCACCCCAATTTTGAGGATGATGTTGTGTTTCTACCGCTCAACCACTTCCGATACCATTATCATATCCTAGAAAGTTTGTAGAATGTGGGATGATTTTTTTCTTTCCCCATAACTATTATCAAGATACACTGGGTGAATTTAGAAGCCAGAATGGGGATATATTCTCATTCCATTGTCAGATCAGGGGTGTGTCCCTTCTCTAGTCCTCTATTTATTTTTAGGATAAAACAAAAATAATCAAGTGTAGAGAATAGATATAGGTATTCCCTCTATTTTTAGTTGGGATCTATTAGCTAGTTTCTATGAATGCTTCTAGATTAGACTGGTATGCTTGGTATATCCAAGAAGTTGTATGAGACTACGCATAGTTTGATGCTGTATTTCACTGGAAGGCTTCTCTGGATGATGCCAAACTATGATAGTAGTCTTGGTAGACGTGGATAGTTGTGTGTTAATACTTGAGGTTTTCCACTGTATTTGGTTTGTGATATTCTCTTGAGAGAACAGACATAGTTTCCTATTCCCCATTAACTGGTCATTTCCCTCAATAGTCTGTCTTGAGTTCTAGGGTCCGAGGGACCTAGGCTGGACTCCTGATGGAAACACCCATATCATGATAAGGGTTCATTGCCACATGATATTGTAAAATCAAACTAATTTTAGGAGACCCTTGGTGATATCCCATTGTTTTTAGGATGATTCCATTAGTGACCTCTTGATTAGCCTCCATAAGATAAGAGAGGATCATGTTGATGTGTTCTAGGGATAGGCACCCAAAATGGTTTGAGACCTAAACTAGTGTCACCAACTTCTAGACCACCATCCATCATTGATTTTATTTTTTGTGGGGATTCATGAGATATATGGACTATCAAGTGGACTCCAGGGTTGGGATGGTACCATTTAGGTGGTACTCCCAAACAATTTCATTTGAAACCCATCATTGAAGACACTAGGTTGGAGATAGTGTCCTCAGGTTAGATGAGGTCCTAGATTATGTTTTGACTGATGCATACATTTGTGGCCACTGTAAAGAATCTATTAGATTGAATGGAATTACTATAGAAAGATCATATAATACATATGGTAAACACAAATAAGAAAAATCCATTTAAGAAACATCTTAATAAACAAACACATGTGTAATCAATTGTTTTGGAACCATGTTTACCCCTCTTTCATTTTTTTGTGGGAATGAATGGGGCTTGACATGTGAGAAGAAAAATAATTTTGGATAAGTATTCATGTAAGGTTCACCATTTCTATTTCCAATGAACATTTAGTGCCTGAATATTGATTATGCAGGGTTGCATGTTGCACAATTATTCATGTCAGGTTCACCATTTTTGTTTCACTCCCTAAAACCACATGGGGTGTGAATGAAGTTTTTAGTGGTGGTGACATGAGAATTGTAATCAGAAACATATATTGATGTTCTTTGTGAGTATTTTCCAATGTTTTTTGTTTATGGAACTGAAAACACCCAATGGATCCCTTATTCAAGATATCTTACAACCTAACTTTCCAAAGGTAGGTGGTCACTTGGAGATGGTTCCAATGATGCTTAGGGAATTACATTGGTTGAGAATATGGGAGGTCAGGCTCATTACACCATTTCAGGGAGAATTATTACCTACTATAGAACTCTCTCATAGATTTTAGACATGTTCCCAAATACTTTATTTAATACAAAATATGGAACATTTTACCCTTATGTTAACAATCAATCATTAGCATGTATAGACATTAGAATCAACTATATGTATTTGAGGTTCTTCCTTGATTTAGAAATCTATATGTATCCAAGGTTACCCATCGATGGTACCCTTTTGTATGTACAAATCATATATTATTTGGTTATTTATTATTATGATGATAGTTTTAAGCCACTTAGTGGGGTGCTCTAGAATTTATTAACATCCAAGAATATGAGATTTGTTTGGAATTTAGGATCAGTTCCATGAGATAGGAATCCTATATATCATTATGAAAGGAATCAGAAACCACATAGTTCAAAACCAATTAGTGGAGCACATAATACATTTTAAGTTCATGGATGAGGATCAAACTATCCAGTTTAACATCATACTACAAAGAAGTCTTAGCAGAAGGTGGATAGTCAATGTTTAGTGTGAGACTTATGTTAAAGTGGACCAAAGGACATAGAAAGGATGTATCCTCCTAGGATAGATATGATCCTACTAGGAATGTTTACTAGATAATATTAGGGTTGATGGGAGTGTTTGGTATGAACCTTAGATAGGATTCCTACATATCCTATTCAGATAGAAATCAAATACCACATAGTTCAGAATGTTGGGGCTCACACCAAATAGGATACCAAAGTTTAATTCATCATAAATGTGGTCCTTTAAGGTTTATCTTGTAGATAATGTTACCATTTTAGATGGATACATGGATTTTAGGAATTACACCTAATAGGAGGTACTTGTCAAGGAGAGATGAAGATCCTTCGTAAGGACTCTCTATCGAGGGAGGTATTTGATCATGTGGATGTTATGATTATCACTAACCTCTTAGACCATGAAATACATGCATAGTGTGAGAAACAAGATGAATTATAATATCTAGAAAACCATGAAATATACTTCATCCTCTAGTGGATGAGGCTTGGTATATAGAAAATAGGAAAGCCTTTGATGTGCTAGTCTCCTCTCTTGTTTTCAATCCTTGGGGTCTGGAATTATGCACCCATGTGGATACAACCTAAAAGAAAGAATAAGGGATTAATATAAGAGGGATGACCTTTTCCATATATCAGATAAGATAAGAGGAAAATGAGGCACTATCCCCAATCAAAGGGAAAGTAAAGTGGTTCCCCTCACTGTTTGGAATGGGGAGGTCCATGGAGTTCCACCAAGGTTGGGGTCCTCATTACCATGAGAATTTATAATCGAGAACACTATGATGATCCCACTTATTAAGTGGTTAAATGCATTAAATCCATTACCACATGAATTTATAATCAAGATAACATAGTGATGTTACATATTCTATGATTACACATATCTGGAGGATTTGGGGAAGGCCTCTTCTTAGCCCCCTTATATGAGGGATCCAAAGAAAGAGGTTCCCTTTCATTGGTGGCATGAAAAAGGGTCCCAATAGATGACTTGTTCCAGTGAAGATCAGGGGGACATAAGATTTCTCGTACAAGTAGGGGTTAGGTGAGCTGAAGGGGTCTTGTGCAAGGTAAGCCTAGGTGATATGAAAATTTGTACAAATGGTAGACTTGGATGAGGTGGAGATATATTTGGGTGATGGACAACCCTGGTGAAAAAACATAGAAATGGCCTTTATATAGGCCCCAAGGTTCTCCTCAAGTGTCCTTGGACAACTAACACTCAAGTTTCGGGATTAATAAGGGGACTTATCCCAAGTTCTCTTAGACTGGTGGAGGTGGATCATGCATGCTTTTTGTGTTTAAAATACTATTGGAACTCTAACCCCCTCATCCTTCTTAATTACATTTCTTTTAAAGTTTTAGATATATAAATGAAAAGTTATGAGGGCTTAGGTTAAGGACATGGGTGATCAGAGATTCGAGGATTCTTCTCGTATTCCAGTCATTTCAAATGAGGATCCAAAGGGTCCTATTTATAGGAACTTTTAGTACTCTCGTTGAAGGAGGTAGATCTCAAAGGCATTTTTTACCGGTTTTCACATAGGTTACACCTGTGCGAGTCTCTAAGGAATTCCTTTCTAGGGCTACATAATGGTGTTGGTGTAGAGGATGGACCTACATGATGATGCTGGGAGTGCAGGATAGACCTGCGTGGTGACATAGGTTGGGCCTTGCATGGTATTACTTGTGTGAACACATAAAATCCTTGGTATCATTAAATTATCTTTTTCTTGAGGTATTTTATTTTGAAACTTATCATTCTCACATGACAAATAGAATTTTCAACTATGTGGACAGTAGACTACACCCCGTTTCTCATGGTTTTGGAGAGCAGAAGATTCTTAGTGAGTATTTAGGCATTATGACCACTTAATTATTTTTTTAATTAATTATAAATTGTTGTAATTAATTGAAGTAGATGTAATGGCTTGATATATGGCCTCATAGTAATGGGATAATACTATTTGGTCTTGATAAAGATTTGTTGGGATATTCATTAAAAAGAATGACATATAATAAGGTTGGTGGTCCCTTGAGAATACCCCTTTGATAAATTCATTTTATTCATGTATGAATGTTATATATGCTCTCACCACCATGGAAAATTAACCTTTTTAATTTAAATTAATTTTTTAATTAAAATGAATTGCATATGATTGGTCAGAAAAAATTATAAAGGACATAGTGGATCCTTATGCACTGGATTGATGAATTATCAATCGATAACTAAGGGATTTATTAAAAATGTGATTCCTTGTGATATATAGACCCTAAGGGGCGAGAATTACAATAAATAATAGAATATATTGGACATTGATAGGCCCCCTTAGCTTTATTAAATTGGGATGTGTGATGAATTGGAATGATTAGACTGAGTAGGTCATGAAAACACTATAAGATGCCTTATATCCATTGGGATAAACAATTAGAAAGTGGGGACAGTGTTACTCCCCCACTAGTTTGTGATTACTTGGGTGGGTAGACACTGGGAAGATCTTGGATAGGCTGGGTGACTGGACTGACCTAGGATGATCCTGGAAAGAGAGATGGGAATTTCATAGTCTCTCTAGAGTAGTGTTAGTACAACATTTCCCATGAGGCCTGTAAGTTTGTGAAATGATTATAATGGTTCTATGGGATGTTATTATTTTCAAGTGGTAGGTGTTGTCCCTAGGGATGAGATTCTGATTAAGGATCCCATGTAGGTTGTCCATGACATGATGTGGAATAGGGGAACTTAGATGGTGATCTCATGATATGTTGACCCTATAGAGGGTGTGTTCAATAATTGATATAGAATAATTGATGGTGTCACCCTAGAACATGACTCATTAGTATGATCTTGACATGATATATATGATGATTATAGGTTATTCATGTGATAGGCTAACCTCTATTATATAAGATAGGTTTAGGGAGATGACTAACAGTTATGATATGTATCATACGAGATATCGTGAGAGGGACACATTTCCATCAATAACTTATTAATGAACTCTTAGAATGTCACTTGGTATTTTTTACATTGAGGTCTATTTGGTTTGACATGGGTTACCCCCTAGGAATAAACTTTGTTGTTGATGAATTAGAATTCCCAAGTTTTATTACATAGGATTCGTATTATGCCAAATGACTATTGGTATCCTTGAGATACTCCCCCAGATAAGGCCTTTGAGTCTAATATATTGGATTCCTCAATTACTTCCCAAGATCTATGGATGCACCTCATATGTGGAATACTTATTATGACACCTATGTTTCAAAATTTATGCCTATTTTGAATGCATATAATATTACCTAGTATTAAAAAAATTACTATATGGGATACCTAGGATATTTCCTAAGACAATACCTCTATCCTAACATTATGAAATACCTAAGATACTCCCTAGGATTTGGAGGATGTACCAAATATGTATAGGATTCCCAGGTTATTACCTTAGATATGGTGAGTATTCTTGAATATTATTGGATTCCTAATACATTACCTTGAATCTGGAGAGTATGCCCATGTATATGGATTTCTTAGGATCAAATCCTAAGAATAGGCTAGTGAGCCTGGTATTATTAGATTGAGTATGATTAACATCTTGGAATCAACTATATGACTAATATAGCTACTATATAAAACACCAAAGGAATCACATGGGGTTAATATTTGATTCTCATATAAAGTAATATCCATGTAATTTAGGGTAATACACATATCCTCATGATGGTCATGATATTCTTAGAGATAGTCTGGAACTGGTCAAAGAAGGTATTGCAGATTCAATGTGTCATATTAGAAACTAAGGATTGATGATTGTTATTTATTTATGCTTCTTTTGTTTATTTATTATTTTTCTGAGTATATAATATGTATATACACTATATTTCTGGTTTTCTACAAGAACCTGTTGGTGGTTCCCCAGTCATCCATGACACTTGTGGTATCCAAGAAGACTTCATTGATATAAGGCTTGGGTAGGGTGGAGGCCCCATTTTGAATTATTGAGTGGGATATATTAGATTATATTAGAGATAAATATGTGAAGTGTCTTGAAATATTAGTAAATCCTCTTATATTTCATTCCTTTATTTATTTTTATATGTGATTTTATAAGTCAGTGATCAGTTTTTATGCACTGGAATAAACACGAGTCTATATAAATTCATACTTACACATTCTATTTGATATATATTGTTTTTTTATATTTATTTCATTCATGTAATATTATTATTTTTAGTTCTAGGGTTTAGTTATTTTTCCACTATGTTTACTCTAATATGAGGGTGTAGTCTTCCCATGGAAACACTCTAAATCCTCTATGATAGTTGGAATACATGGAAGTATGGGGAGGAATACCTATGGTTATGTGGTGATCATTGGTCTAGGCACCCATCGAGTGGGCCTATCAAGGTATGTTACTAAGTGGCACCAGAGATTTTTATTTTTATTACTATTAGGGGAGATGCTAGACAAGTAATTTATGAATGTTTATGATCTTATGATGGAACTCATACTAGTTCACCATGAACAACTTTTCTAATAGAAATTCTAGGTTAATTGGATATGGGATTTCTATTATTAGTTTTTATTTTACTATTGTATAATTTCATCTAGCATGACTCACTTGGGTTTAGAGATTTCTAATTTATGATTTTTTGGATCTTTTCCTTTTATAATGAATCACATGAACCAATATCATTCTTAAAACTAAGATTCATTCACATTATTTTCTATGATTGATACCATTGATGATGATGAATCATTTGTTTAAAGTGTTAAAAACAACTTATATTTTATTTTACTTTATAACTAGTTGGTTTCATTCTACTCAGCTCAAAAAAAATATTTTTTCTTTTGATAATAAGTGTTGTAGATATTATAATGAGATGATCATTAATTATGATTATACCATACCTCTTATAAGGGATGAATATTGACCCCTTGGAGGGACAGGATATGCATATAGTGCCATGTTATTGGTTTTTGGAATAAAATGGGTTTGATTATTTAATGTTTCAATAAAATCCTATATGGTGTTTTTCCATATAGCTTTCTGGTGTCATTCTAATAAACTGAGCCTCATAAATATTTAATACTTGATATGAATCATCATATAAATATTTCATCATATATACATAGATGAGATCATGATCTTTGAGGTTGTGGAATTTTATATAGATTCCCAAGTAGGATTAGTGACCTAGTAGGCTATGGACTTAACATATGATTCTTGATATATGTATAGGTTTATGTAATCCCTAGAGTGAGTGTGTTGGAATATTAGTTTCTAGGTGGTAGCTGATATAGGAGTGGTGGTGATGCCCCTGAGATGTAACCTTTGTGAGACTTGGTTTATAGGCTAGGTGGTAGAGCCTAATACCTTTGAGGATATGAATCAAGATATTGGTGAGTTAAATTGTATGGTTGATATGAGTTTTATATGTGTTGGTATCCAAATTTAGGTGTTATCCTAGAGTTTTGAGAGACTTGGAGATAAGAATCATGGATAGATTCTTTGGGTCATGAGATCAGTGCATGAGAGGTGTTACTAGGAATCTGAAATATGCCTGAAGATACCTTAATATTTCATGATGTATAGAACTTGAGTTCCAGTGATTTTAGTATCAAGGACGATTCTAGAGATAAGGATCAGTAAGATTCCTGGCCCTATTTATTTTGAGTGTGGTACTTGATGAGATAACGTGTTAGGATCTTAGATGGTCATATATAGGATGGTAAGATTATGGGTAGATTCATATGATTTTAGAATGATTCTTGGGGTGTGAAATATACCTTAGCATGGGTATAATTAATTGAATCTGAAGAGAAGAACTAAAGATGATCCTAACAATATAAGATTTACATTCTTTATATCATGTTCAGTTGTTGAGGCATATGAGCTTAAAATTGATAGTGTGTAACTCATGGGAGTGTGATTGGGGTTTAATGGTCAAGTGGTATGGGAGCATAAACCCATTCGGTTTGGATGAGATCATGGTAGTGCACACTAGTTACGTGAGGTGCTTGTTGTTTATGGATCAATGAATGATCATCTGTGCATTGAGGACTGATGAGTTTAATATAAATATCATAGGAATGGATATGAATGGTTTGAATGAGATTAAGGAAGGATTCCTATATGGAATGGTGAAACCTGATGGTATGGTGTTTGGAGTTTATAGTGTGGTTGATCATGAATCAAGAGGGGTGACACCTTTGTGATAGTGAAAAATTTTAGGTTACACTCAAGGAGAGGTGTATAAGGAATCTATATAGTGGGGAGTGTGCCATTGCCAATTGGATGGTGTGAAACTTATTATATATTAAACTTCAGTGGGAGGTTAGGATGGAATTATAGTGAGTTAGGATCAGTTATCATTTGATGTTTTATTTTGATGCTCTAGTGTGAACATGATAGTCACGTGTACTCATCATGTGTGGAAATGGATGGAGCATGGTCCATAGAGGAAAGAACCTCATTTTGGAGATTCCATGGTGTTCCAAGACCAATTATTATACTATTGATGTGGTATTTGGGTGTGGTGAGATAGAAACTATACTGAGCATGTTGTTGGACCACTAGAATGAATTTTAGTAGGTGATTCCAATGGTGGGGATCACCATGTCTTGGAGTTGACCCTTATGAGTTGAGAATTATGGTAGGGACCACCAACTTCCTAAGAATGATTTGATTGAGGAAACATGAGTGTCTTAGGGTATATGGGCGTGGGTAAGCACTATCTCAGTGATTTAGTGATGGAAGTGAGTAATGGATTGAGTTTTTTAGGAATAATGTGCCAAATTTTTATAATTTTGCAGTGAAATATTGATTTTCAATTCTAATTAGTTTGTAGTGTACTGGTTATTAATTTTCAAGTTAGACTGGTTGATAGTTGGGGTGAAGGACCGCTAAAGATTCTTTGGGATGAGAAGTGCTATTTTAGGGATATTTTAAAACCCAATGACTGTCCCTGTTGTAAAATTTAGTGTAAATTTAAATCTTTAACTTTGGGGCAGTGATTATTTTTAGAATGGGAATTTGGATCAAAATTAGAGAGTGGGAGAATCTCAAGGATATTTTTTAGTTGTGTTTTGAGGCATGGGAGTTGTGTTGGGTGGTTAGGTAACTCTCGGGAGCATTAGAAAAAATTTGGAGTTTTTGAAAGGGGTTTTACCCTAGTGCATGGTTATGGAGAACAGTACATCACACCAATTTTAGGGTGTTTTACAATTATTTTTTTCATGAATCATTTGCTTTCATGGATAACTCATGGTTTAGGGATAACTATGTGGATTATAGATTAAACCATGAAAATTGATTTTGGATTAGGGCTTGGTGCATTGTTGGTGTACTTTTGGAGAGAATATCTAAAAAACCAATAATTTAGTTACAAAGGAGATTTGAATGATTGGAGCATGGTTTGATAAAACATGTGGAAAAACCATGTTAGTGGGGTTTCTTGAGATAGTTACAACTACATGGTCAGTGCATGTTTTTAAAAACTAAGAAACAATCATGTGACCCATTAAAAACAGAAAAATTACTCTTCCCCCCAATGATATTTTAACCTATATCCTTATATTTTCCATCTCCATTGAACACATTCCCTACCTATTGATCTCATCTACCTTTATACTTTACCACCCTTATTTGGGGTGATCTTGGATGTTATTTCATGATGGTTTGATGTATAATATTCCATATTTTCTTTCATTCTTCCTCCTACTTTGTTCTTATTGATGTATAGTTCCTCCATCTAGGGTTTTTGAGTGACTATTCCACTAGAGCATGGTGGAATAACAACAAAAAATGAGTATTTTACTTGTAATTGATAAAGTGCATACCGAGAGGATGATTACATACCATCACATGAAATTTTTATAAAGTTACATCACTTGATGAGTTTTCATAGGGTTTTTACCCAGATTAGATTAAATTAACTATGGAATTGGATATAATAATTGGGGATTTTTCATGGATTAGGTTTAGGTTTATATTGGTATTAGAATACACCCCATTTCTCGCAGATTTAGTGATCATAGGATGCTCTATAATTTTTTAGGCATTGTAACTATTTAATTAAAAAAATTTAATTATTTAATATTTTTTATAATTAGTTTAAGTGGATGTTATGGTTTGATATATGGTTTCGTGATAAAATGCGATAGCTGGTTGGACTCAAACGAACATAGAAAAGAGTTTATATGATATTATTTTAAGGGAACGACATGTAATGTGGCAGGTTGTTCCTTGATCATACTAATTTTTTATAGACATTTTATTTATGTATGCATTTGATATGAGGTATTTCTACTAAGATAGATTTATATTTATAATTTAAATGATTTGTTTAATTAAAATGAAATGTATAATAGTTGTAAAAACAGTTCCAAGAACCATTGTGGACCCTTGTGCACTAGTTTGATGTCTCATCCATTGATGATCGATGCCTTTATTATAAAGTTGATTCCTTGTGATATAAAAACCCCAATGGGTGAGAATTAATTTCATTAATAGAATAAAGTGGTTCTGAATAAGATCCCTTATCCCCATTAAGTAAGAATGTGTGATTAATTGGAATGATTGTCTTGGGTAATCCATGATGGGAAAGTTATATTACTTAGATATTTTGGGTTAAATGATTATGGACTGAGGAGAGTGTTTCTACCCCACTACTATATGAGAACCTAGGTTGGTAGACCCTGTACAAATCATGGGTAGATTGGGTGAGTGTACTGATCTTGGATGATCTTGTAAAGGGAGTTAGTTATTGTGTTTTATCTCTAGACTAGTTCTAGTATGACATTACCTAAGTGGATAGTGAGGCCATGAAATGATTATAATGGTGCTGAGGGACCCTATCTCTTTGATTGATGGACACTGGCCCTTGGGATGAGATTGAGATTGAGATTGAAGATCCCATGGTGGGTGTATGTGACATGATGTGGATTAGAGTGACTTGTAGGTTTCCTCAGTGATATGTTGACACTAGAGAGGATGAATGTAGTGATGAGTATAAATTATTGAATGCATCAACTTATAAATTGACTCATTGGTGTATGAAATATATGACTATGGTGAAGATGATATGTTTTACAAGTGAAAGGATGACCTATATTATGTGAGATGGATTTTGGTGGATGGAAAATCCTTATGAGATTCATTATATGAGATATAATACGAGTGTTTCACTTTCCTTGAGAGGTTATAAATGAAGGTCCGAGATGTCACTTGAGATTTGGCTTTTGATATAGTGACCCTGCTTTTTCTGACATTACTATTACATCATTTTAAAGAAAATAAACATAAAATCATTACATAATTGGGATCCAAAGGTTTAGTGACTTTAGAAAATTAGGACCATACATAATATTTACAAAATAAAAAATAAATATTTATTTCATTCCTTCTTCTCTATCTTCTTATTGTCCCTTCAATTATCCTTAGTATATGTAATCACCTCAGGAAATACATCAAAGAGAGGGGTGAGATAAATCCAATAAAGAAGATAAATAAGAAGATGATACAATATAAAATGTGTTAGAATAATAGTTATCATCATAACATAGGCGTAGGGTCATAATCATGAGAAGAAGCATTAGATAACGGCATATATTGTGGAGATGCATAAAAATGAAACATCATGTCTTAGTGGTCAAATATCACACATAATTGTGAAAAAAGATAGCTTCATGTTCAAACATATTTCACTTTATATCATGATTTTATTCACATTTCCCAATGCATTGGAGTGCTATATAATTCTGGTCTCACCCGTAACATCATAACAATTACATTGCACTATATAATTCCAGGCACACCTGTCACATCACAACATTTACATTATCATGAATGACACATGAACATATATCAATGTTGAACATATAATAAACCATGGAAAGGAATGAGTTTATTTTCATAAGAATAAATTCATAAACTTTTGGTTCCCAAATTAAATAGGTAGTAACGTACTTGATATAAGAATAATCAACCTTGAGTGAGAAAGAAACAATCTTTAGAAGTAAAAGGTGTGTTTTTTTAAAGAAGAGTTCTTTTGGAAAATATAGTTTTTTTCATAAAATCAAGTAGAAAACATATATATCCTAGAAAAGGTAATATAATTATAAATAAATGGTGTTTTTGGAATATCCATACTGAAAACGGGGTAAAAGAGGGAAAACCCAAAGAAAGAGAGACGAGTTCAAGAATTCCCTTTACATTGTGTTCAAAAGATTCCTTCTTGTTAATATCCTATATGATCACATTATATTATTTAATTGAAAAATAAATAACATTTTTTACATTTATTTTATTTATTATGGTTTTATTATGTTCATTTATGGCATTTTAGATTAGTTAGATTATTCAATTTTACATTTTTGGAGCATTCATTTTCATGATTGGTTTTCTTGTATTCGTGAATGGAAGTCCGTGTAAAATGAGAATAAATATCCATTTTTGTTATTATTTTTTATTAATGATCTGAAAAATTATTAAATAATCTTATAAAGAATTTTTTTATATGGTATGAGTATGAATCATTATATAAATGTTAATAATGATCATTTTAAGTTATTTTTTGCTGTTTTTCTATCACAAATAACTAATTTTGTTTTTTCAATTAGTATAATGTGTATAAGTTATTAATATAATACAAATAGGGTTTTAAAATAAAATTTATAATCATTTTCAACCATTATAATGTAGAAAAATATAGATGTAGATGCTCAATTACAAGAGGGGTGAATTGTAGCTTTAAAAACTTTCCCTTTTAAGCCTAAAAGGAAATCTATGTTTATCAAAGTTAAAAAAGGCAAATTCATAGACCCCATTTGATTCTAATTCAAAGGGATAATTGGAAGGGCCCAGGTCCAATCAAATGAAACCTAAACTTAAACAAGCTAAACTTAAGGAAACTTATGCATGTTTTACTTAGAGAAAAATTCTACCTTAAAGTGTACATAATATTATTTAATAGAGTAAGTATAAGTACAAGAAGGTATAATAAAGTTATAATTTATTTATTTAACAAAATATAATTTAAATAAAACTTGTAAAAAAGAAATTAAATAAGTAGGAAATCTTTTAACCCAAATAGAAGGGTATCCAAAAACCTTGGATAAATGTCCCCTAATTTATACCTTCAAGAAAGATTGTCTTATCCAAACCAGGGTAATCCCTTGATAAGAATATCAGAATATATCTTTCTATCCCCACAAGCCCTCTAACTTTAAGGTATTCGGAACCTATGTATTCCTATCCCTAGAAGCCCTCAATTTTACTCAGTAACAATTGGATTTACACAAGGAAGGCTGAACAAGATGTTCATGGTTGAACAATATTTTCAAAGATCACACAAAGAACAAGAGTTTCTCCCCCTATAAATCACTTCATAGTATCACAACATATAATCTCTTGATCAATATTGAGCTTGTTCAAATGAGAACGTATTTATAGGAAAAAATTTCAATGGTCAGCTCCCTCCTCTAACAGTCATATTTTTCCATGAATTTTAAAGGGACCGGTACATGTGTCACTTAACCAAAAATTATTTAAAAAAAGATTTTATAACATTGTTTTATGTAAATAAAAACATGGGAAATATTATAATTCTGAATAAACAATAATAAATAAGGAAAAACAATATCATGGTTAAGAAACCAGGATCCAATAAACATGAAACAATTAGTTAGGAAAGTAAAGTAACTTTAGTAAATATGAATAATCTAAATCTAGGAAAAAATAGAAATCGAAATATAATAATATGAACAATTGGATTCTTGAAAAAAAAGTATATATAGGGTCTGAATTCTGAGGAATTCAGAGTCTAAAATCTGAGGAATTCAGAGTCTGAATTTTAGAGAATTTAGAGTCTGAATTTCAGAGAACTGGGAGTTTGGATTTTAGAGAATTCGGATTCTGAATTTCAGAGAATTTGGAGTCTGAATTTTAAAGAATTCAGATTTTGAATTTCATAGAATTCATATTTTGAAAAAAATTAAGGCTTTATGATAGAAAAGTATCCGATTATTTGATTTAAAAAAAATGGTTGAACCTGGTTTGAGAGGAAATTAAATAAGACATTGAAAACCAAGGGTAATGATAAAACTTTGCTTAGAGAATGATATTTTTCCTTTAGAAAACAATTCCTAGAGAAGGATAAATTTTTCTTAAAGAAAATTTGTTTGTGATTTTAAAAACATAAAGGAATGGAAAATTCATAACGGAACTTATTGACTTAACAATCTCCCATTTTTTTGAAATCACAAACAACTTTTTGAAAAATAATATAAGGAATAAGGTTTTATCTTTATGAGCTTTAAAATAAATACTTATCTCCCTTTTCATTAAGCTGTAATAAATACAACTAACCCTCCTTAAGTTTTGAAATCTCTAATTATCATATTTTTGTATTTCTTAGAAAGGTTACTTTTTCTTGCTTATGAATATATTTTTTGAGTAAACCCACCTTACTTAATCCCCCTCTTAATTTGGGAAACTTATTCTTTTCACTTAATATTCTTTTGATCATTATCCCCCCTTGTGATTTTCAAAAATAAATGGAGGGAATGGAAAAATTTACCTCAAAGGTTATAAATATAAAAGACAAAAAAATTGATGTATAAAAAAGTTTCATTATGATGGGAAAAAATTACAAGAAGAATACAACAAAAGATCAAATTTTAATAAATATAATACATCCTTATTTTCCTTCAGCACTAGATTTTTCACGGCGTCTCTTAGAATCTTTATCTCTTTATGATCATCTTAAAATCTCTTGAGTAGCTGATCCTGATCTCGATTCTTCTTCTTGATAACTTTGATTCTTTCTTCTTGGGATTTAAGAATTTCCTCTTGAGACATTACAACCTCTTCTTACTGTTTGAATTTTTCTTCTAAATCTTCCATAATTTCTCTTTCCCTTTTCAAATTTAGAGTAACTGAATTGGTCTTTCCTAGCAGATCTATATCCTCTTGAATATGGCTTGCTTGTTCTTTTTTCATATCTTTTAAGAAACTTGTTGAAATATTTTTGAATTTGTCATCTGATTTTTCAAAAGCATCCTTTATTAAATCTTGGAAGTCATCCATGATTTTCAAATAACCAGTCATCAAATTAGACCATTTGATTATTTCCTTGAATGATCTTCTATGAGCATCATAAAAAATTTGAAAATTATTGAACTCATCTTCAAGCTTAATATACTTTTACTTAACCATACTTATAGAATCTGAATTCTGATTGAAAGAATGCTGAATAAATTGACAATCCAAATCAATACATAATATATAATATTTTATGTGGGTTATTTAATAAATGAAATTGAAAAGGCTTTAGATAAAGGATTTTAACTTCAGTTATTAAATAAAAAACATAAAGAATAGATGTAAAAAACCTTCATCTGAAGGTTTTTGTCATTGGTTATTTAATAACGGATGTGAAAAATGATTTGTATTAATGTTTTTAACATCGAATATTTAATAAACGCCATAAAAAATATTTTCCTTTATAGATTACAAAATCAGTTTTTAACTGATGTTAAAGGAAATATTTATAACATCTCCATTAATAAAGATGGCTAAAGAGAGACCTAAAAATAAAAAAACTGATCTTAATAAGGCTTTTTTCACTAGTGTTCCTTTGTGCCTCCTCAATTTTATCTTAGATAGTTGGTTGGGAAATAATTTGGGACAGGTAGGATATATTCTTTACCATTATGATTTCCAAATCTAACCTTTTCATATCCTTGAAGATTTGGTCTTTCTCAATCCACAACATGGATAGAGTAGTAGGTTCTTTTCATCTAAGAGCATCAACTACCTTGTCCAACTTGTCGGGGTGATAGTGAATAGAGAAATTGTAGTCTTTGATTAGATATAACGACATCCTTTGACATATGTTGATCTCATTTTGTGTGAATATATAATTTAAGATCTTATGATTAGTATATATGTCACACTTCTCACCATAGAGGTAGTGCCGTCATATTTTCAAGTCAAAAATCATAGCTGCAAATTCCAGATCATTTTTTGGGTAGTTCTGCTCGTGAATCTTCAACTACCATAAGGCATAGGCCATCACATTATCATTTTTCATGAGTACACAACCCAGTAATTTCTTTGAAGAATCACTATATATCACAAAAATTACTGTACTTCTTGGTAATGTGAGTAGAAGTGTAGTGATCAGCCTTCTCTTTATCACCTTGAATCTTTCCTCACATTATTCTGTCCAGATATACTTTACCAATTTCCTTTTTAACTTAGTTAGAGCGCTTGACCATCAAGATAAATTTATCTGAAAACATCGGTAGTACCCATATAATCCACGAAAACTGCGGATTTTTGTGACACTAGAGGGTCTGGGACATTCCTCAATCTCTTTTTCAAGGATCCACATAAATTCCCTCACTTGCAATCACATGTACCAAGAATTTGACTTTCTACATCCAAAAGTCACACTTTCAGAACTTTTCGTACAACTTCTCCTTCCTTAATGCCACTAACATAATACTTAGATGTTCTTCATGTTCCTCCTTACTCTTGGATTATATGAGAATATAATCAATAAACACTACCAAAAATTTATCAAGGTAATGTCTAAAGAATCTATTCATAAAATCAATGAAAATTGCAGGGGAATTAGTTAGTATGATGGGGATCACCAAAAAATCATAGTGCACATACCTTGTATGTAAGGAAAGATTCTGAATATATTCCTTCTTCACCTTTAGATGATGATATCATAAGTGAAGATACATCTTTGAGAAGTATTGAGCTCCTCGTAATTGATCAAATAAGTCAGCAATCCTCGGAAGAGGATACTTTTTCTTTATGGTGATATTTTTGAGTTCCCAATATTCAATACATAGCTACATTGATACATCCTTCTTCTTGACAAAGAGCACTAGAACAACCCAAGGTGATGCACTAGGGTGTATGAACCCACTGTCCTAATTCCCTTGTAGCTACTTCTTAAACTCTTTCAGTTCAATAGGAGCCATCATATATAGACATTTGATATAGGAGTAGCTCTAGGAATGAGTTATATTGAGAACTATAGCTCACAATACTGGGGAAATATGGGTAAATATTCAAGAAATACTTCACTGTATTCCCTCATGATGGGAGTTTCCCCTAGGTTTATAAATTCCTTTGACTCAACCACATGAGTGCGGTATGCTTCTTCATATAGAATCAACACCCACACCATTGAATGATTTTAAAAATAATATTCATGATATTCCTTGAATTTATATGGGAGTATGGGATGGTTCATAATATGAAAAGATATTTTCCTTTTCTCGATAGTTGATATGTGCTCTATATAATGAGAACCAATCCACCCCTAGTATAACATCAAATTCCACCAAGGGAAGTATTATGAGATTTGCTGGAAGAATATTCTCTCATATGAAAATTTGAGAATAGTGAAAAACTTGGGTTTAAATGATTGAACCACTAGGTGTTTTTATATATATCTCCACTTCAAGCTTTCAATGCTTTTATTCCATAGTTTTAGAAAACTTGCAAAATATAATGGAATGCATTAAACCAGAATCAAATAAGACTTTTCCATTCTTGAATGGATAGGAAGTGTACCTTGTATGAATTCATTTTCTTGTTCCTCTTCCACAGTAGTTATAGAATAATACTTCCCTTTATCCTTTAGCTTTGGTGGATGATGATGCTGATTACCCTCGATAACTCGAGGTTTAGTGCACTGGCTTGCATAGTGCCCTTGGTCTCTACAGTTGTATAATTGAACCATGGGCGGTGATCTTCCCACTTCCACCACATTTTCCACTTCCTTAGATCCTTTAGCATTTATGAGTTTAGGGAACTTATCTCCCACACTTGAAGTATTTCCCCATCCCTTTGAGTCAGTTCCCATGATTCCTCTTCCCACATTTTTTACATGTGGGAGGTTGAGTTTTCTTTCCACCTTTGTCATTAGATTCTTTGGATTAAAACTCCATCTTTAGTTTCTTATCACCATAGCCATGGGACCATTCTCCAAACTCTATCTCCAAATTGAGAGTACATCGAGCAACTTCTTCATTACTCCAAAAGTCTCAAATTTTGAGAGCCTTCTGAAGGTGTGGTTTTAAACCACTAAAGATTCAATCAATTTTTCTATCATTGTTTAAAAAAAACACAATTCATAAATTGCAAGACTGGTGAAATTTTATTTGTTGGCCGTGATAGATTCTACTTACTTTATCTTTAGCTCAATGAATTCTATATCCATATTTTTATGAATAGGTAGGGGGAAATACCTATTAAGAAACCTTATCTCAAAGTGTTCCCAATACATCTCTTCAATATCGTCCCTTGGTTTGGTGTTCTTAATAAAATCCCACCACTGATAGGACTCTCTATCTAGATGATAAATAGAAATATTCACTTTATCCATATCATAATAGTGGATAATAGAAAATATCTTCACCATCGTGTTGAACCAATATTCCACAACTTGTGGATCGGAAGATCCACTAAACATCGGTGGTTGTTTCCACATAAAACAATTGATATCCAGTTTCTCCCTCTTAGGTGAAGGAGAATTTTCCATATTATTCAGGTTATTATTCATAACCCAAGACAACTGGGTAATAATATCCATTAAATTTTGAACTCCACCTCCCAAAGCATTTGGTATGTCATTCAGGAAATCACTACATTATCCCTCGTATCGGTTTTTGGACAGATTTCTAATGGTTCAAATCATTTTCTAAAGTAGAATAGGTTTGAACAAAACATCAGTCAACTATGCATGAATAAATAATTTATTAATTTTTGAAAATAAGTCTAAATTCATAAATTTTGTGATCCCTATGTTTAGAATTTTCTAAAAAAAGCTTCTTGGGTTCTTACTTATACCCAGTCTTATACTAAGGGGTTTAACGAAAGTTCTCTAATCCTAATTCCTAAATTAAGGGTTGTTGGCCTAATTTCTCCAAGATCGAAACCTTTTTTAAGATATAAAAGGTTAGAACATAACATAAATCAACATGTCATGAATAAATAATTTATGACATTGTTTAAATAAGTCTAAAGTCATAAACTTTGGGATCCCTTTGTTTATAATTTTATAAAAAAAGCTTCTTGGGTTCTTACTTATACCGACTCTTATACTAAGGGCTATCACTAAGGTTCTCTAATCCAAATTCCTAGTAATTTTGTTACATGATTATGATGATTCTATGGGATGTTATGATTCTCTATTGGAAGGTGTTGGCCCTGGGGATGAGATTGCGATTGAGTATCCCATTTAGGGTGTCCAGGACATGATGTGGAATAGGGGACCTCAGATGGTGATCCCATGATATGTTGAACCTATAGAGGGTGTGTTAAGTAATTTTTATAGATGATTGATGGTTTCACCCAAGAACATGACTAATTTATGTGAGCCTGATATGATTATAATGATGATTATAGGTTGTGCATTTGAGAGGATGACCTCTGTTATATAAGATATGTTTAGGAAGATGACCAACATTTGTGAGATTTATCATATGAGATATCCAAAGAGGGAAAAATTTCCCTCAATAACTTATGAACTAACTCTTAGAATGTCACCTTTTATTTTTCCTTTGACGTCTATTTGGTTTGACTCAGGTTACCCCAAAGAAATCAACTTTATTCTTGATGAATTGGAATTTCCATGTATTGTTACCTAGGACTTGTATTATGCCTAATGACTGTTGGGATGCATGAGATACTCCCTAGGATCAGGCCTTTGAGTCTAATATACAGGATTCCTAAATTACTTCCAAATATCTATGGATTCACCTCAAATGTGGAATGCCTATACTGACACCAAGGATTCAACTTTTATGCATATTTTGAATTCCTAGGATATTTCTTGGGATTCTAAGAATTATTATATGTGATACCTATGATATTTCATAAGAAAAGACCTCTATCATAACATTATGAAATTCCTAAAATACTCTCTAGGATCTAAAGGATGTACCTAATATGTATAGGGTTCCCCAATTAATACCTTAGATCTAATGAGTATGCCTGAATATTATTGGATTCCTAGTACATTACCTTGAATATTGAGAGTATGCCTCATGTATATGGATTTACTAGGATCATATCCTAATAATAGGCTGGTGAACCTACTATTATCAGATTTTCTAGGATTACCATCTTGGAATCAACTATATAACTAATGCAGCTACTATATGGAACACCCAAGGTATCACATGGGGTTAATATTTGATTCCTATATAAAGGAATATCCTTGTAATTAAGCATAATACATGTATCCTCATGATGGTCATGATATTCTTAGAGACATTTTTGGAACTTTTCAAAATAGGTATAGTAAATTCTATGTGTCATCTTAGAACCTAAGGATCAATGATTGTTATTTATTTATGATTATTTAGTTTATTTATTATTTTTCTGAGTATATAATATGTACACAAACCACTTTACCAGTTATGTACAAGAACCTGTTGGTGGTTCCTCAGTCATCTATAACAGTTGGGGTATCCAAGAAGACTTCATTGATATGAGGTTTGGGTAGGGTGGAGGCCCCGTGTTGCATGATTGAGTGGGATAGATCAAATGATATTAGAGATCAATATGTGAAGTTTCTTGAGAATATTATTAAATTCTATTATATTTCATCCCTTTATTTATTTTTATATATTATTTTCTATGTCGGTGATCAGTTTTTGTGCACTATTGTGAAATATTATTATTTTTAGTGATGTTGTTTAGTTATTTTTCATCATTTTTTACTCTAATATGAGGGTGGAGTCTTCCCATGGAAACACTATAAATCCTCTATCCAAGTTGGAATACTTTGAAGTATGGGGAGTAACGACTATGGTTATGTGGTGATCATTGGTATGGTCACCCGTCGAGTGGCCCTATCAAGGTATGTTACTAAATCGAATCGGATATTTTAATTTTTATTACTATTATGGGAGATGATTAATGAGTGATTTAGAAATGTTTAGGTTCTTGTGATGGAACTCATACTTGTGCACTATGAAAACCTTTTATGATATAAATTTCAGGTTAATTGGATATGGTATTTCTATTATTAGTTTTTTATTTTACTATTGTATAATTTCATCTAGCATGAATCAGTTGGGTTTAGAAATTTTTAATTTATGGCTTTTTGGATCTTTTAATATTGGAATGAAGACCATGCACCTATATAAATCTTGGTAAATAGGATTCATATGACATTAAAATTCCTTTCTATTATTGATACAATTGATTGTGAGGGTCTGGTTTTTTAATGTTTTAAAAACAACTTATATAGTGTTTTACTATATAACTAGTTGGTGTCAGTCTACTCATCTAGATCATAATATATTTTCTTCTGATAATAAGTGAATTAGATCTTATAATAAGATGCTCATTAATAATTAATATACAATACATCTTGTAAGGGATAAATAGTGACCCGTTGGAGGGCTAGGATATGCACTTGGTTCCTTGGTATTGGTTTTGGGAAGAAAATGGGTTCGATTATTTAAAGTTTCAATAAATGCCTATATGGTGTTTTTCCATATAGATTTTTGGTGTCACTATAATTAACTAAGCCATATGACTATTGTATAATTTATATGAATCATCATAGAATGACTTCATCATATAAAAATGGACGAGGTCCCGATCTTTGAGGTTGTGGTATCGTATATAGATTCCCAAGTAGGATTAGTGACCTAGTAGGCTAAGGAATTAACATATGATTCTTGATATATGAATAGGTTTATGTAATCCCTATAGTGAGTGTGTTGACATAATTTTTTTCAGGTGGTAGATGAGATAGGAGTGGTGGTGATACCCCTGAGATACAACCTTTGCGAGACTTGGTTTATAGGGTAGGTGGTAAAGACCTGTACCTTTGAAAATATGGATCAGGATATTGGTGAGTCAAGTTTTATAGTTGAGATGGGTTTTATATGTGATGGTAACATAATTTATGGGTTAGCCCAGAGTTGCGAGAGCCTTAGATACAATAATCTTGGGTAGATTATTTGGGTCATGAGATCAGTACATGACTGGTGTTAATAGGAATATGAAATTGTCCTTGAGATACCTTGATATTTCATGATGTATAGAACACGAGTGATAGTTATTTTAGTACCAAGTATGGTTCTAGAAGGAAGGATCAGTAAGATGCCTGACCTTATTGATTTTTAGTGTGATCCTTGATGACATATTGGGTTACATTCCTAGATGAAAATATATAGCACAGTTAGATTATGGGTTTATTCTTATGATTTTAGTATGATTATTGGGGTGTGAAATAGACCTTAGCATGGGTAGAATGCCTTGAATATGAAGATAAGAACTAAGGATGCTCCTAACTTTATGGGATTGACATGCTGTGTATCATGTTTAGTTGTTGAGGTGCATGAGCCTATAATTGATAGTGTGCAAGTCATGGGAGTGTGAGAGAGGTTTTTCGGTCATGTGGTATTGGAGTATACACCCGTTGGGTTTGGATGATATTAGGGTTGTTCACACTTGTTACGTGAGGTTCTTATTGTTTATGGATAAGAGAATGATCATCTATGCATCGAGGACTGATGAATTTAATGTAATTCTCAATGGAATGGTTGTGTAGGGTTTGTATGAGATTAAGGAAGGATTCCTCTATGGAATGGTGAAACTATATGGCATGGTGTTAGGATTTTATAGCATGATTTATTATGAATTGAGATGAGTGACACATGTGTGATAATGAGAATTTTTAGGTTACACTTGAGGAGAGGTGTTTGAGGATCCATATAGTAGGTTGCGTTCCATTAGCTGTTGGAGGATGTGAACCCTATTACAAATTAAATTTCAGTGGGTTCTTAGGATGGAATTCTAGTGATTCAAGATCTGTTAGCATTTGATGTTTCATGTTGATGCTCAGGTGTGAACACGGCTATCACGTGTAATCATCATGTGTGGAAATGGATGGAGCGTGGTCCATGGAGGAAAGAACGTCATTTTTGAGGGTCTGTTGTGTTCCAAGAGAAGTTATTAAACTTTTGATGTGTTATTTGGGTGTGGTGAGATAGAAACTATACCTAGCATGTTGTTGGAGTGATAGAATGAATTTTAGTATGTGATTCCAGTGGTGGGAAGAACCATAGATTGGATTCGACCATTATAAGTTGACAATTATGTTGGGGACCACCAAATGGATAAGAATGATTTGAATGAGGAAACTTGAGTGTCTTAGGTTAGACGGGCATGGGTAAGCACCATCTTAGTGATTCAGTGATGGTAGTGAGATGTGGCTTGAGTTTTTTAGGAATAATGCACCTAATGTTTAGAAATTTTTAGTGAAATATCGATTTTCATTTCAAATTAGAGTGTAGTGATAAGGTTATTAATTTTCGAGTAGGACTGGTTGATATTTGGGGTTAAGGGAAACTAAGGATTCATATGGAAAATAAGTGTTATTTTAGGGATATTGTAAAACCCAGTGACTCTCCAAGTTGTAAAATTTAGTGGTAATTTAAATATTTAACTTTAGAGCAGTGATTATTTTGAGAATCGGTATTTGGATCAAAATTATTAGTGGGAGAATCTCAAGGAGATTTTTTATATGTTTTTTGAGGCATGGGAGTTGTCTTGGGTTTTTGGGTGAGTCTAGGGAGATTTAGACAAAATATGATGTTTTTTAAAGGGGTTTTACCCTAGTTCATATTTATATAAAACTTTGCATCACACCAATTATAGGGTTTTTTTACAATTATTTTTTATTCATGTATCATTTGTTTTCATAGTGAACTCATTGTAGAGACCTGAAGCTTGACGTACATGGACATTACATTACTATTGCGGAATACTTAGTACATAACAAAAACACACACACAAGGACCGTAATAGTTTAGTGTCTTTGGAAACTCGGAACGTAATATTCAAATCGTGGAGAAAGATCTTCAACATCTCCCATAAAGATCTTCCTTTTCTTAACCTAAAACCTTTCTTTATATCCTGGGGAAAAGAAAACAAAAAAGGGTGAGCTCAAATGCACATTAAGGGTAAACAAAAGAAATATCTATCACATCATATTCATAAGAACATCACATTTTGGAAATCTTAACCTGAAAAAGAGATCATAATATCATAACATGGGATAAATCATAGTAGTGAAATGTAATCCCAATAATAATAACATAAAAACATGAAACTTTGTGGCATACACACATAATCATATATAATCATTTCTTATTAGTCAAGACTCATTGCCAAGACTATCTTAGTGGACAAAGTCCATTTATGAACCGAGTTCACTCCTCATTTCAGTCCTATTTCACTGAACCAGTTTAACCTGCCATTCCAACCATGTCTATCTCATGAGATATAAAATCTTTACCCAATGAATTGGAGAGAGATATAGGTCCCACCCATCTCATAATGATACCATTCTTATGTGTTCCACAAAATCATAAACCATACATCATAGCATAACCCATGTAATAAAAATGGTGTTCTTAAAAATAGTGACATCATAAAACAATTCATATAAGATAAAGGAATTCATAAAAATAATTCCATCACAACATAATCAAATCAATGTAATAATAGAGATAAAAACAGAACCCTATATTATCTTAGATGGAAAATAATTTTGATAAAACACTTGAACTCCATTCTTGAGGAAAATATCCTTTCTACTTCAAAAACATTTTCCATTCTTAACATGTCATGCAATTTTAAACTAAAATAAGTTGATTAAAAATAAACTTGAAAACATGTAAAGGAAGCTTCTTGGATATAATTTTTTAAAAATCCATTCATGTCGTATAAGTTAAAAAAAACATTCTTTTCGTACTTTTGTCAGAAAAGTCAAAAAAGTACCTCGTAACATAAACAAAAGAAAGATTCCTTAAATACCATGTAGTAAAAGTCAAAAATGGGTAAAAAGGACTTTAAACATACATGAAAACACTTTTATAAAACATGTACATGGATGATATAAATAACCCCAGTAAATACTTACGAATAAGCAATCTCAGATAAAAATGAGATTTGCAAAATTATCCCTTACCTTAGGTCCGATTTGCTTCGTAAGTGTCCGAACCTCTTGTATAATGGTTTAAATAATGTCATTGACTTATTCTAGAATCATACTCATTGTTATGATATCATATATGGTTCACTTATGACTTTATTTTACCCGTTCTTTTGTAAATTCCATGTTAAAGAGCGTTTTGGGTAAAATCGTTTCATTTGTCTTCCGTGTTTTGACTTGTAATTATTCATATGATTACTTAGATCATGATTAATTAATTCAGGAATATAAAACATGATTTATATATAATATATATTCAGAATATACATATATATAATAGATCAGTAAATGGAAAGAAATACACCGTTCATGGAGACGGTAGGCCGTACGTACGCATGAACGCTGTTTTCGTTTCCTTATTGAGTTGAATGGAATTAAGTAGATGGAATATATATATATACACATAAATACAGTATCATTATTATGTCATTTGTTTCATGATTACTTATTATATATACTGTATAATCATTCAAGAATGGTTAACGTGGAGATTGAATCTCATCGCGTCGTGGAGAGGGTAGTCCGTACGTACGCACGAGCGATGATATCATTCTCATGATCGTGGAATTGTATTGGAGTGTATGTATACTATTTAAGAATCAATATCACTTTAAAATAATCATATATAGTTATTATGTACACCATTATACCCATCCAATTAAGGTGGTGGTGGAAAATAGATTACACCACAGTGTGGAGACGGTATTCCGTACGTACGCACGCGCGGTGATTTCATTTTCCGTAGGATGGATAGATGGTGAAATAGGGTTGTTTCATACTTATAATAACATATCATTATATTAGTGATACTGATGTTATTACTTCATAATGAAACAACCTAAGAATAATAAGTGGAAGAAGAAATAAAGTTGAAAGAATCGGTAACGGACATTACCTCTTCTTTGAAGCACCTCTCTGAGATCTCCTTTTAGGGAAATAAAATTGGTCTTTGAGGAAGACAAGAACCTCTAGGATGTATCTATGGAAGTGGAGAAGAGAATTTGGAAGGGTTTGGCCGAGCTTGAAGGCTCAAAGTGGTGTGAGGAAGAGAGGGAGGAGGTGCCCTTTTATAAGGGAGAAGAGGGGCACCTTTGGAATAACTAAATATATTATTTTATTATAAAGTCAAATTCGGTTTTTAATTGTTCAAAATTGATATATTTCGAAGCTAAGGTGGGTATGGGTCGATAACCTCTCATCCAATAGAATTTTGACAAGTTTAGGTTCCTATTTTAACCTTATCATTTAGATTTAACATTAAGTTAAATAATTTTACTTTTACTGTGTCTTCTTGTGTTCTTATACTATATGGTTAATAAACATACTATAAGAATCCAAACGAACCCCAAGTTGTTTATTATTAATATATATAACCTTATATAAGTTATTTGGCCGAACCTTATATTTTTAAGAATAAAATAACAATTAATAATATAATATTGCTTTTAAAAACTATTTTATGTCAATTTTGACACTATTTAGTAATTGATTTTTGTGAAAATCATAACAGAATGATTAGTTATAAAAACGTTAATTAAATCAATAATAACATGTCATATTAACCTAGAAAATTATTTTAATTCATAAAAAGTCTCAAATTACATTTATTGGGGTATTTATAACATCAATTATGTCAATATTTCATTAATAAGATAATTACTGCATCATCATTGTGTCATAAATAAATTAAATTATTTAATGTCTAAAAATTACAAATAAAATACCATTATGTAGGAAATCGTTTTATCTTTCTAATTAATATTTATAGTCGAATTTATCTTATGTATAACCCTATATTAAAAATGATATACTTATTAAACTTTGATTTTAACTATTTTAACCCTTCTTTAAATAAATTAATAATAAATGTCCTAATCTAATCCAAGTGGGCCTAAATGGTCATATTTTATTCCTAAGGTTGTTTTGGGTCGAATTAAACTTATCCAATAGAATTAGTACATGTTTTAGGGTAATAATAATATCATTTTTACCCTTAATTAAACTATTTACTTTTAACCGTGGTAAAAAAAGTAAACAGTTACTATTCACCAAAAATTATTTTCATCTCATTGAACCACATTTTACTTACTGACATCAACCGTGTCTCTAGGATTTTTGAAATTCCACTCACAGAACTAGTAAAATTAAGTTTTATGAAAAATTCATTTTTCATAACTACCACTTAGTGGTTTCACTATTCATCAAAAAATGAAAGTTTCCAGAAAAATACCAAAAATTAGGCCTAAGATATATTTGATATTATGAACTCAAAAATAATGTCTATTTTACCAAATTCAAAACATATCAGTTGCATTAATTAATTTAAAAATTAATTCCCATCGGCAAAACAAATAGCGTGTTCTTAAGAGATAATAACTATCCAAAGATTGACAGTTGTTTATGTCTGGTTTAAATGTGAAATTACTTCCAGTGAACAAAATTGTATTAAATTGTAAAAATATATTCTATATATACTTTAAAACAACTCAAATTAATAATTTATCACTATTAATTATTTCGATTAAAAAGGTTGTTTTTAATTAAAATTTAGTAATTTTCACTATTCATCAGAAAATGAAAGTTATCCGAAAAGTACCAAAATTTCACCCTAAGCTAATTTCGATATTGAGAATCCAAAAATGAAGTCCATTTTGAAAAATAAAATTTACAATATTTCAAAAAGTGGTTATTACTATTCATAACAGCTTGTTTTAATAATATTTTAATAGCATATTGTTGTTTAGTGAAACTCGTTATTGTGTACTACACATGCTATCGAGGAAGGTCATGATTGCGTATAATGCAAGTAAAGTCAAGGATGTGTTTTGTGCAAGATCCTTTTGGTGTAGCGTACAACACAAGACATTAATGAAATTAAAAAGAATATTTTCCATAAATTCTCGGGGTATTACATTCTACCCCCCTTAAAATGTATTTCACCCTCGAAATTCATCGGGGTTATAAATGGTTTACTACTCGAAAGTTTCTTTAATAGCAACCCACATCGTAAAAAGGAATACCAAAACCAATCTTTAAAAACAAAATTATGAAACGTAACGGTTACCCAAATAAACTAATCACTGGGTTTCCACTTAGGTGAAAATATGGATATGGAAGAGAAATCTAATCATCATGTTCTGATGGAGAGTGGTAGAGAACATGGCTATGGAAAATCCAGCAATCACAAAGCCATAAATTTGTGACGATCTAAGGTACCATCCGATTCATCAGATATAAGAGCACTAGGACAACATTTTTGGTTTTCAAGATCATTTTGCCTAAAGTTGATAAAATTGGAATTAGAAGAAATACTTTTGTGATTTTGGTATAGTCTCACCGTTGGTTGTTCTTTGGACAATTTCCACTTCATCTCTTAATGAAATGAAGTTTAATTTTTCATTCGTGATGTGTTAGCAAATCATGTGATAGAAAGATGGGTCATTTTATCTGTCTCAAACAAAAGGTTTACAAAAGTTATTAAATATACATAAGTCGATCTATAGTTAGATTAATCATATATGGTTCCTAAAATGGACTTATACTTATTATATCATAATAAAACTAGTTTCTACTAAACGGGGACTTTCTGTAGGCCAGTGGTAGGCGATAAAGGCCAGTCGCACTTCGGTTGTGGGTTCGATTCCCACAGCCTTGTCCGACGCGATGGGCTATCGCCCATCCTGCAGGTTGTCCTTTTTCTAAAGATATATTACTATAACATCCCATCAATAATATCGAAAAAAAGTTCTATCCTAACTTATGTCCAACATAATCCATTCCAATCTTTAGGCTTATCTAAAATACTTCGATCCAAGCTCATAGTATAAAGAAAATGATTACTTGAAATGTCACATAACAATAACGTGAATGCCATCATTTATCCCCCATATATCATAAGATATATCTTGTTGGTAAAATTACAAACATGTGAATAACTTAATCATGAATACCCATTGAAACTTAGTGAAAACATGAATGCAGTCAAAAGTTAACTCTTTCCACATAACAAAATCCAAAAATTCTATATACTCAAACCATGATATAACCTTCTCCTTATATTAGTCATGAGCTCATGAATACAGTAAAACATTTCATTTTCTCGTTTTCCCTTCATTATGCGCATAACATCTTTTTTTCCAAAAATATCTCAATCAATTCCACGTTTACTGGTACCATTGAAAACGACAATAGACCAATACATAAATATTCCAATATTCCATGATACAACATTATTTTGGAATCCCATTACAAAATACTTAATCATTCCACCACATTTTTGTCATATTCAACATCGCCAATAGTGATCGCATGTGACCTCCCTTTGTCCTTTTCCTTAAGTGGTTGCTCATGTCAACCATCACTAACCCTTGGATTATGGCATTTGTTAGCATAATGCCACATTTACTTGCACTTGAAGCATTGAAGTGTTGGTGGTGTGTTCTCTGCAGTCTTTTCTTTATTCACATCATTAGAAACCCTTTTTCTATTACATCGACACTTAGCTACTCGATGACCTTCTTTTGCACACTTAAAACATTTTCTAGTCCCTTTAAGACAATCTCCACCATGCTTCTTTCCAAACTTTGAGCATAAGGAAACATTCATCTTCTTTTCACCATTATTCTGAGATTTCTCCTTGAACTCCATCTTTCATTTCTTGTCAAAACTATGAGATGGATCAGTAACACCAACTTCCATTTCTACCTTGATAGCACAATGCAAAATTTCTTCATAGCTACTGAAGTCTCTTATAGCTGATTCCCTTCGATGATTTGGTTTTAAGCCACTGAAGAATCGATCAACTTTACTTTCAGGTTGAATCATAAAGCCAGATGCATACCTTGCAGGCCTTGTAAAATTCTCTTCGTATATACCAACATATTCATCATCCTTTTGCTTTAGTTCAAGAAACTCCTTCTCCATATTTGTTCGAAGAATACGAGGGAAGTACTTATTGAAAAATATTTTCTTGAACTCATACCATTCCATGGACTGAATTTCATCTCTTGGCCTCGTATTCTTGATAAGATTCCACCATTGATCAGCTTCACCTTCCAAATGATATACTGCTAAGATGACTTTATCATGTTCAGAACATTGAAGAACTGAAAATATCTTTTCAGTGGTACTGATCCATTTTTCAGCAACAAGTGGATCAGAAGACCCACTGAAAGAAGGTGGATGTTGCCTCATGAAGGACTCAATAGAATATTGTTCCCTTCTCTGCTCATTTGGAAGTCCAGAATGATTCATAGTTTGTGTAAGTATAGCAATAAGATTTTTCACTCCATCTCCCATAACATTTGTTTGTTCAGGAGGACAATCATTGCATTTTCCATTACATTGATCCACACGGTTCCTTCCGGTTCCAGCCATCGTCTAAAACCCAAAAAGAATAGTGTGAGAGGAAAAAATCACGCTAGGGAAAACAACATAATAAAGGGGGAGCACCCTCAATATCTAACATCTTAGGTTAAATTCTAATATCGTTACCATAGTTCTAGGACTATATCCTATACGTATACTTATCCTTAGGGACATCCCTAGACATACCTTAGAAATATCTCTAGGGATATCACTAAAGTTCTCGCATCCTAGTTTCCAAAGGTTGACTAAACCTTTCCTCTGATACCAACTGTAGAGACCCGAAGCTTGACGTACATGGACATTACATTACTTGTGAGGAATACTTAGTACATAACAAAAACACACACACAAGGACCGTAATAGTTTAGTGTCTTTGGAAACTCGGAACGCAATCTTCTAATCGTGGTGAAAGATCTTCAACATCTCCCATAAAAATCTTCCTTTTTTTAACCTAAAACCTTTCTTTATATCCTGGGGAAAAGAAAACAAAAAAGGGTGAGCTCAAATGCTCAGTAAGGGTAAACAAAAGAAATATCTATCACATCATATTCATAAGAACATAACATTTTGGAAATCTTAACCTGCAAAAGAGATCATAATATCATAACTTGTGATAAATAATAGTAGTGAAATGTAATCCCAATAATAATAACATAAAAACATGAAACTTTGTGTCATACACACATAATCATAGAGAATCATTTCTTATTAGTCAAGACTCATTGCCAATACTATCTTAGTGGACAAAGTCCATTTCTAAACCGAGTTCACTCCTCGTTTCAGTCCTGTTTCACTGAACCGGTTTAACCTGCTATTCCAGACATGTCTATCTCATGAGATATAAAATCATTACCAAATGCATTGGAGGGAGATATAGGACCCACCAATATCATAATGATACCATTCTTATGTGTGCCACAAAATCATAAACCATACATCATAGCATAACCCATGTAATAAAAATGGGATTCTTAAACATCGTGACATCATAAAACAATTCATATAAGATAAAGGAATTCATAAAAATAATTCCATCACAACATAATCAAATCAATGTAATAATAGGGATAAAAATAGAACCCTATATTATCTTAGATGGAAAATAATTTTGATAAAACAATTGAACTCCATTCTTGAGGAAAATATCCTTTCTACTTCAAAAAAATTTTCCTTTCTTAACATGTCATACAATTTTAAACTAAAAGAAGTTGATTAAAAATAAACTTGAAAACTTGTAAAGGAAGCTTCTTGGAAATATTTTTTTAAAAATCCATTCATGCCGTATAAGTTAAAAAAAACATTCTTTTTGTACTTTTGTAGGAAAAGTCAAAAAAGTACCTCGTAACGTAAACAAAAGAAAGATTACTTACAAACCATGTAGTAAAAGTAAAAAATGGGTAAAAAGGACTTTAAACATACATGAAAAAACTTTTATAAAACATGGACATGGATGATATAAATAACCCCAGTAACTACTTACGAATAAGCAATCTCAGATAAAAATGAGATTTGCAAAATTATCCCTTACCTTAGGTTTGATTGGCTTCATAAGTGTCCAAACCTCCTGTATAATGATTTAAATAATGTCATTGACTTATTCCAGAATCATACTCATTGTTATTATATCATATATGGTTCACTTATGACTTTATTTTACCCGTTCTTTTGTAAATTCCATGTTAAAGAGCGTTTTGGGTAAAATCGTTTCATTTGTCGTCCGTGTTTTGACTTGTAATTATTCATATGATTACTTAGATCATGATTACTTAATTCAAGAATATAAAACATGATTTATATATAATATATATTCAGAATATACATATATATAATAGATCAGTAAATGGAAAGAAATACACCGTTCATGGAGACGGTAGGACGTACGTACGCATGAACGCTGTTTTCGTTTCCTTATTGAGTTGAATGGAATTAAGTAGATGACATAAATATATATACACATAAATCCAGTATCATTATTATTCCATTTGTTTCATGGTTACTTATTATATATACTGTATAATCATTCATGAATGGTTAACGTGGAGAATGAATCTCATCACGTTGTGGAGACGGTAGTCCGTACGTACGCACGAGCGATGATATCGTTCTCATGATCGTCAAATTGTATTGGAGTGTATGTATACTATTTCAGAATCAATATCAATTTACAATAATCATATATAGTTGTTATGTATACCATTATACCCATCCAAGTAAGGTGGTGGTGGAAAATAGATTACACCACGGCGTGGAGACGATATTCCGTACGTACGCACGCGCGGTGATTTCGTTTTCCGTAGGATGGATAGATGGTGAAATAGGGTTTTTTCATACTTATAATAACATATAAGTATATTATTGATAATGATGTTATTACTTAATAATTAAACAACCTAATAAGAAGAAGTGGAAGAAGAAATAAAGTTGAAAGAATCGGTAACGGACATTCCTCTTCTTTGAAGCGCATCTTTGAGATCTCATTTTAGGGCACTAAAATTGGTCTTTGAGGAAGAACAGAACCTCTAGGATGTAGATATGGAAGTGGGTAAGATAATTTGGCAGGGGTTGGATGAGCTTGAAGGCTCAAAGTGGTGTGATGAAGAGAGGGAGTAGGTTCCCTTTTATAAGGGAGGAGAGGGGCACCTTTGGAATAACTAACAATATTATTTTATTATAAAGTCAAATTCTGTTTTTAATAGTTCAAAATTGATATCTTTCAAATCTAAGGTGTGGATGGGTCTAAATGATCTAATACAATAGAATTTAGACAAGTTTAGGTTCCTATTTTAACCTTATCATTTAGATTTATCATTAAGTTAAATAATTTTATTTTTACCGTGTCTTCTTGTGTTCTTATACTATAAGGTTAATAAACATACTATAAGAAGCCAAAAGAACCCCAAGTTGTTTATTATTAATATATATAACCTTATATAAGTCATGTTACCAAACCATAGATTTTTAGGAATAAAATAACAATTAATAATATAATATTTGTTTTAAAAACTATTTTATGTCAATTTTGACACTATTTAGTAATTGATTTTTGTGAAAATCATAACAGAATTATTAGTTAAAAAAAAGTTAATTAAATCAATACTAACATGTCATATTAACCTATAAAATTAGTGGAATTCATAAAAAGTCTCAAATTACATTTATTTGGGTATTTATAACATCAATTATGTCAGTATTTTATTAATAAGATAATTACTGCATCATCATTGTGTCATACATAAATTAAATTATTTAATGTCTAAAAATTACAAATAAACTACCATTATGTAGGAAATTTGTTTATCTTTCTAATTAATATTTATAGTCGAATTTTTCTTATGTATAACCCTATATTAAAAATTATATACTTATTAAACTTTGATTTTAACTATTTTAACCATTCTTTAAATAAATTAATAATAAATGTCCTAATCTAATCCAAGTGGGCCTAAATGGTCATATTTTATTCCTAAGGTTGTTTTTGGTCTAATTACACTTATCCAATAGAATAAGTACATGTGTTAGGGTAATAATAATATCATTTTTACCCTTAATTACCCTATTTACTTTTAACCGTGGTAAAAAAGTAAAAAGTTATTATTCACCAAAAATTATTTTCATCTCATTGAACCACATTTTACTTACTGAAATCTACCATGTCTCTCGGATTTTTGAAATTCCACTCATAGAAGTGGTAAAATTATGTTTTATGAAAAAATCATTTTTCATAATTACCAATTAGTGGTTTCACTATTCATCAAAAAATGAAAGTTTCCAGAAAAATACCAAAAATTAGGCCTAAGATATATTAAATTTTATGAACTCAAAAATGATGTCTATTTTACCAAATTCAAAACATATCAGTTGCATTAATTAATTTAAAAATTAATTCCCGTCGTCCAAACAAATAGCGTGTTCTTAAGAGATAATAACTATCAAAAGATTGACAGTTGTTTATGTCTGGTTTAAATGTGAAATTACATCCAGTGAACAACATTGTATTAAATTGTAAAAATATATTCTAAATATACTTTAAAACAACTCAAATTAATAATTTATCACTATTAATTATTTCTATTAAAAATGTTGTTTTTAATTAAAATTTTGTAATTTTCACTATTCATCAGAAAATGAAAGTTATCCGAAAAGTACCAAAATTTCACCCTAAACTAATTTCGATATTACGAATCCAAAAATGAAGTCCATTTTGAAAAATAAAATTTACAAAATTTCAAAAAGTGGTTATTACTATTGATAACTGCTAGTTTTAATAATATTTTAATAGCATATCGTTGTTTAGTGAAACTCGTTATTGCGTACTACACACGCTATCGAGGAAGGTCGCGATTGCACGTAATGCAAGGCAAGTCAAGGATGCGTGTTGTGCAAGCTCCTTTTGGTGTATCATACAACACAAGACATTAATGAAATTAAAAAGAACATTTTTCATAAAATCTCGGGGTGTTACACTAATGGTTTAGGGATCACCATGTGGATTATAGAGTTAACCATGAAAATTTATTTTGAATTGGGTCTTGGTACAAAGTTTGTGAATTTTTGCAGAGAAGAAATGAAAAACCTATAATTTAGCTACAAATGTGATTTTCATGATTGCAGCATGTTTTGATAAAACATGTGGACAAACCATGTCAGAGGGGTTACTTGAGATAGTTACAACTGCATGGTAAGTGCATGTTTTGAAAAGCCATGCAAAAATCATGTGACCCTTAAAAAAAGAAAAATTAATCTTTCCCCCAATGATATTTTATCCTATATCCTCCTCTTTTCTTTTTTTCATTGAACATATTCCCTACCAATTGATCTCCTTTAACTTTATCCTTCACCCCCATATTTTGGGGGATCTTGGATGTGATTTGATGATGGTTTAAAGTATAATATTCGATATTTTTCTCTGTTCTTCCTCCTCCTTTGTTCTCATTGATGCACAGTTCCTCCAGCTGGGGGTTTTGAGTGACCATTCCACTAGATCATGGTGGAATAACCACAAACAATTATTATTTTACTTGTAATTGATAGAGTGTGTACTAAGAGGATGATCACATACTATCACATGAAATTTTGATAAAGTTACATCAGTTGATCAGTTTTCAAAGAGTTTTTACCTAAATTGGATTAAATTAACTATGTAATTGGATATAATAACTGGGTTTTTTCATAGATTAGGATCAAGTGTATATTAAGAGTAGGCTACACCCCATTTCTCTTAGTTTCAGTGATCATAGGATGCTCTATGATTTTTTAGGCATTGCACCTATTTAATTAAAATTAATTTATTATTTATAATTTTTTATAATTAGTTTAAATGGATGTTATGGCTTGATATAGGGCTTATTGATAAAGTTTGATAGCTGGTTAGACTCGAATGATCTTAGAAAAGTGTTTATAGGATATTATTTTTTTGGGAATGACATGTAATGGGGTAGGTAGTTCCTTGATCATACTCATTTTTTAATTACATTTTAATTCTGTATGAATTTGATTTGTGATCCCTCTACTAAGGATTATTTATATTTTTTAATTTAAAATAATTTTTTAATTAAAATGAAATGTATAAGAGTGGTAGAAACAAAGTTCCAAGGGCCATGGTGGACCTTGTGCACTGGTTTGATGTCTCATCTACCAATGATTGATTCCTTGATTATAAAGTTGATTCATTGAGATATAAAATCACAAGGGGTGAGAATTAATTTCATTAAGTGAATTCAGTGGACCTGGATTAGATCCCTTAAACCCCTTAAGTAGGAATGTGTGATGAATTGGAATTATTTTCTTGAGTAAGCATGATGGGATAGTGATATTCTTTTGATCTTTTGGGATAAATTATTAGGGATTGGGGAGATTGTTCCTACCCCACTAGTATGTGATCACCCAGGTTGATAGACCCTATAAAGATTTTGGATAGATTGAATGAGTGTACCGAGATCTAGGATGGTCTTGGAAATAGATTTGAGTATTATGTTTTATATCTAGATTAGTTTGAGTATGATGTTACATTAGAGGCCAGTGAGGACATGACATGATTATAATGGTGTTGAGGGACCCTATCCCTTTTATTGATGGATGCTGGTACTAGTGATGAGATTTATATTGAGTATCTCATGTAGGTTATATGTGACATGATGTGGATTAGGATTACTTGTAGGTTTCCCCAGTAATATATTGACCCTAGGGAGGATGTGTGTAGTGATGAGTATAAATTATTGAATGTATCACCTTAGAAATTGACTCATTATTTTACGCGAGATATTGCTATGGTGACAATGAAATGTTTTACAAGTGAGAGGCCGGACTCAATTATTCCAGATGTCTTTGTGTGGATGGAAAACCCTTATAAAATTCATTATATAAAATATCATGTGATTGGTTCACTTTCCTCGAGAGATTATAAATGAACACCCGAGATGTCACTTGAGATTTGGCCTTTGATATAGCGACCCTGCTTTTTCTAGCATTACTATTACATCATTTTAAAGACAATAAACATGAAATAATTTCACAATGGGGATCCAAAGGTTTAGTGTCTTGGGAAAATTAGGACCATACATAATATTTAAAAAAATAAAACAGAAATATTTATTTAATTCCTTCTTCTCTAGCTTCTTATTGGCCCTTGAATTTTCCTTAGTACATGTAATAACCTAAGGATATACGTCAATGAGAGGGATTCACTAAGGAACATTAAGAGGATATATAAGAGAATGAAATAGTATAACATGAGTTAGAATAATCATTATCATCATAACATAGGTATAGGATCATAATCATGGGAAGAAGCATTATATAAAAGTATGGAATGTGGAAATGCATAAAAATGAAACATCATGTCTTTGTGGTCAACTACCAAACATAGTTGTGAAAAATATTGCATCTTGTTCACGCTTATTTCACTTTATCTCATGAGGTTATTCACATTAACCAATTCGTTGGAGTTCTATATAATTCTAGGTGTACCCATCACATCATAATAGTTACATTGCGCTATATAATTTTGGGCGCACCCGTCACATCACAACATTTGCATTTTAATGCATGCCACATATCACATATAATAACCCATGAAAAGGAATGATTTTTATTTCATAAGAATAAATTAATAAAATTTGGGTTCCCAAATTAAATGGGGATTAACATACTTGATAAAAGAATCACCAACCTTGAGTGTGGAAGAAACAATCGTGAGAAGTAAAATGTGTGTTTTTTGAAAGAAGAGTTCTTTTGGAAAATATAGTTTTGATAATAAGCTTAGTTAGAAAAATATACATCCAAAAAAGGTAATATAATGGTGAATAAATTAATTTTATGGAATATCCATACTGAAAATGAGGTGAAATATGGAAAACCCAATGAAAGAGTGTTGGGTTCGAGAATTCCCTTTACCTTGGGTCCAAAAGCTTATTTCTTGTTAATAACCTATATAATCAAATTTGATTAATTAATAAAACATAAATAAACTTTTATACATTAATTTTTTTAAGTATGGTTTTATTATGTTCATTTATGGACTTTTAGATGAGTTATATAGTTTATTTTCATTGTTTGGGAGCATTCATTTTCATAGTTTTCAGGACTGGTTTTCTTGTGTTCAGGAATGGAAGGCCGTGTAAAATGAGGATTAACATACAAGATTGTTATTATATGTTATTAATTATATTAAATAATATTAAATTATCTCATAAAGAATTTGGTTATATTTTATGAGGATTAATCATTAGATTAATGTTAATGATGATCATTTTAAGTTAATTTATGCGGATTTTTGATCACAATGAACTAATTTTGTTTTATCAATTATTATTTTGTGTATATGTTATTTTAGGAAAATAATTAGGGTTATAAAATAAACTTTATAACATGTTTAAACCATTATAATGGTTTTATTAACATCTTTATATGTGTTAAAGGAAAATGAAAAATCATCGCCCACAATGTCGGTAGATTATCACTTCACGGACGGCAATTTCATTTTTAGATTAAAAGAGAGAGAGAGAGAGGGAGGATTTTATTTATGCATCTTAAATTAACATGATTTAATACCATTATATCAAAAATAATGGATTTATCCTTCCATTTGGATAATAGAAGTGAGTATAATAGAAAAAAATAAATGAAATTTAAAAGAGAGAGAGAGAGGGGATTTACCTCATGAATTTATCCTTCTTGAGAACCTCCTTAGGGAAAGGTTTTGATCTTTTAATGAGACCAAGAGCTCATAGAAGTGGTATAGGGGATATTGAATAGAATTGGGAAGAATTTTCACAAGGTTAAAATGTTGAGAGGTGTTAGGAGAATAGGGCGTGAGGGGTGGTATTTATAGTCGAGGAGAAGGGCGTTTTCTAATTATTTAATTCATTAGCTTATTATTTTCGATCAAGAGTATGAATATTTTGAGTATTATCACCACAAATATTAAAATATTGAATGTAATTTCTTTATTATGGTTCTTACATTAGTGATTAATCAATTAATAGTGTTTTTAATTTATAATTTATTTACACTGTAAATTGCCGTATTTCACTATTCACAAAAAAATTCAAGTATTTCAGAAAAATCCAAAAAATTTAACATAACCATTTTTATACTTTTATAATTCAAAAATTAACTCCATTTTATGAAAATAATTTTTTAAATATTTGTAATTTAATTTTAAATTAAAATCATCGTTTACTTGAAAAATAAAATTTTTAGAATTATAATTGATTTTATAAAAATTTGAAAAATTAATTAAGGTCTCGTAAAATTATCTTAAAATAATAACACATAAAAATATTAATTTATTAATAAATTTTATGAAAATAAAATTTCTTTTCAATTATTAAATTAATCATAAAATTGTAATTAAATATTTATGACTTATAAAAATACCCACACTTAATTAATAATTTTTAAAATATTTCCTTACTTATACTAGGATATAATTATATCATATTTTCACTTATAAGATTAAAATATTTTATTTATACTTTCATGGTTGAGGATACTATTCATTTGGCCATTTTACTGTTCATAAGGGCCATATTACTATTCATATGGTCAAGTTACTATTTTATCAGTATAGGTTCCTTAACTTCTAGAAATACTTCTTATTTTACTAATTTTTAATATATAACGTTTTTATTAGGGCCTATAAGTGATTTTATGATATTTATACTATATGAAATTACTATAAAAAGGGATAAATTCTATGGATAAAATTTTGGGTTGTTACATTTGAGGTCTATTTGGATTACCTTGGGTTACCCTCCTTGGAAGCAGAATTGTTCATGATGACTTGGAATGACTGGGTCTTATTAATTAGTATTTGGATTAAACCCGATGACAATTGGGATACCTGGGATACTCCCTAGGATATAGAATATCATAATAATATATAATATACCGATATTACTTCCCAAGATCTGGATAATGCACTTCATTTATGGAACGCCTATGTTGATGCATCATATTTAGATTTTATACCTATTTTTAATACTCAAGATATTACTTGGGATTTAGAAGCTTCCTATATAGTAAGACAGATATATTTCCTATTACCCAACCTGAGGCCTAACATAATTATATTCCTAGGACACTCCCTAGAATTTGGTGGATGCACCAAATATTTATGGAATTCCCAAGATATTACATCAGATCCAACAACTATTCTAGAAGACTATGGGATACCTAGGACATTACCTTGGATCTGTAAAGTATGACTCATGTATATGGATTGCCTAAGATAATATCCTATTAATCAATCAGTATGCATATTACTACTATATTTTATAGGGGTTTCACCTATGAATCGACTATATGCCTAATGCTGCTACTATATGGAATGCCCAGTGCATCACATGGGGTTTTTTTTTCATTCCTCTATGAAGGAATATCCATGAAATTAAGGATAGAAAATATATCCTCCCAATGGCATGATATGATCAGAGACATTCCGTCACAAGATGAAGTAGGTATAATTGATCTTGGGTGCCATGTTAGATCTTAAGGATCAATGATAGTTTTCAATTTACACTTATATAGTTTATTTATAACTTTAACACCCCAAGATTTAATTGTAGGTTATCTCTTTAAAATAATTCAATAACTTGCGCTACACGCAACACCGAGTTCGAGCACACCACAACATACCAAACTAGTAGTTCAAAAAGTGGAAATGAATAGTATTAACTGAATTTTGAATTTTATATACTGCATATAATTTTAGAATCCATATTATGTGTTTCTTAGACATAATATAAGAACAAATTCATTTTTTTAGATAAAAGAAGTATTTTTCAAAAATTAAAATTTTACCGCCTTTTAATGGAGAACCCTTTTTAAAACCAATATTTGACACTTTTATACATTAAATTTAATGAAATTAAATTCTTCTTTAGAACTGGGTCATAAAAATTTAGTTTGGATAAATTTTTGGTATTTTTCTGATAACTTCCTTATTTTGATTAATAGTGAAAATACCAAATTTTAATTGAAAACAACCTTTTTAATCGAAATAAATTATAGTGTTAAATTATTCATTTGAATGGTTTGGAAGTATAATTAGATTTTATTTTTATCATTTAATACAATTTAGGTCATTATAAGTAATTTCACATTTAAATTTGACATAAACACATGTCAAACTTTTGATAGTCTTTACTTTTTAAAAACTCGCTTTTTCGTTTTGACAACCAGAATAAATTTTAAATTAATTAATTAAACTTCTATGTTTTTAATTTAGTAAAATAGAAATAATTTTTGAATTTGGAATATCAAAATTGTCTTAGAGTAATTTTTTTGTATTTTTTTGATAACTTTCAATTTTTGATGAATAGTGAAAAACCCCACGTTATAGTTTTAAACAGACTTTTTATTTAAAATAATTATTTATTTTATTTAAATTTATTTTAAGTAAAAATAGATATATAATACCTATAAATGTTCAATATAATCCATTGGAGTCATTTTATAATAAAATTAGATGTATAAAATTTTATTGAACTTTTTAAACGTCTTTTACCCACCTTCTAGGCACATTTGCAAACTTGTATAAAACATAATTTTACCACTTCTATGAATTTAATTTCAAAAATATGATAGAAACAGTTGACATAAGTAAGTAAAATGTGGTTCAATAAGATGAAAATGATTTTTTGTGAATAGTAACTTTTGACTTTTATTTACCATGGTTAAAAATAAATTGGGTAATTAAAGGTAAAAATGATATTATAATTACCCTAACACATGTCTTAATTCTATTGGATAAGTGTATTTTTACCCAAAAAAACCTTAGGAATAAAATATGATCCTTTTGGACCACTTGGATTAGATTTGAACATTTATTATTATTTTATTTAAGGAAGAGTTAAAAGTGTTAAATTCAAAGTTTAATAACTAAAACATTTTTAATATAGGTTTATACATAAGATAAAGTCGAATATAAATATTCCGTAGAAAGATAAAAATATTTCCTACATAATTTAATTTTATTTATAATTTTTAGAGATTAGATAATTAAATGTATTTACGACACAATGATGATGTAGTAATTACTTTATCAATGAATGATTAAAATAATTGATATTATAAATATAAAAATAAATTTAAATTGAGGCTTTTGATGACATAATCGAATTTTCTAGTTTAATATGACATTTTTGGGATGATTAATTTTTTTTAAGTAATAAAATTTTTATGACTTAAAAAAACAAAATACCAAATGGTGTCAAATTTGACATAAATGAGTTTTTAAAACAAATATTGTAATATTAATTGATATAATATTTCTAAAAATCTTACGTTCTGCCAAAGTACTTATATAAGGTTATATATATCAATAATGAACCACTCATCATTCTATTGTATTTTTATAGTAAGTTTATTAACCATTTATTATAATAATACAACAGGACATGGTAAAAGTTAAACTATTTAACTAAGATTTAAATCTAAAAGATAGGGTTAATATGGTGACACAAAATTGTCTAAAACCTATTGATTGAGAGTATTTAGACCAATCCCCAACTTAGATTCCAAATAAATTTAATTTGGAGCCATTAGAAACCAAAAATGATTTTATAATAAAATAATATTTCAAACTTTTCCTAAAGTGACCCTCACCTCTCTTATAAATGGGTAATTCCCCTTCTCTCAAAATCACACCTCCAAAGCCATTTGGAATGGCCAAACCCTGAACAAAGCTTCTCCCAACTTCCCTCAATTCAATCTAGAGGCCTTACTTTGAGAAGAAATCCAACCTAAGGAGTCCTTTTGTTCAAATCAATAGGAAACACCCAAAGAAGAGGTAATTATTTTATCACCTCTTTCAATGTTCTTTTCTTCTTTCACTTTCAATTTCTTTTTTATTTTCACACCAAAATAATAACTCTAGTAACTTATATATACTTTAATTTTATTATAAATATGGTACAACTATAATCATTATTCTATCTATCATATAAATGATAATGTCACCATGCGTGAGTACGTACGGCTTACCGTCTCCACGCCGTGGTGTAATTTGTTATTCAACACTATGTTATTTGGATGGATATAATGATGAGTAATATTTAATAAATATGAATATGAAGTCATTATTAAATGGTTAGTATATTTTCCTAAATGAATCATGTGTGATATAATAAATATTAATATGGTTTTGGTATAATTTAATAACATACTATTGTCATTATATAGGAGGTTAAATGTACCCTCGACCAAAGGAAAGTACAAGGTAAGGGTTAATTCCTCAATCTCATTATTATTCTAGATTGTTTATATGTATGTTTTTAATGGGAAATATTTATTATCTATTTCCATGTTTCATAAAAGGTTTTTTAAAATTATTCTTTTTAAGGCACTGTTTAACTAAAACAAAATTTTAAATGTTTTAAACATTTATTCTTCTAAATATTTCTCATCAATGTCCATGTTTTCAAAATGGTTTTAAGGATTTATTTATATGAACATTAATGGTTTAAAATTTTAATTCCTTTAAAAAGTTTCAAAGTGTTATTGGACACTTTGATTGAATAATATGTTTCAAATGAAGTCTTTTATAAATGTGTGACTTTTAAATGATTTCACGAAAAGGGATACTTCTCTATAAAAGTTTTACCGATCATTTTTAACTATGTCAACATTCTTTACTGGATATTATTCTTTATTAAGGTTGATTGATTATAATACAATCTTCTATATTGTATCTAATGAGTTTTGATATATTTGACTGTGGATGTGCTATTTTTATACCCTTCATGGTTTATGGTTGAGGTATTGACATTTTGTATGCTAGTTTAAATATGAATGTTTATCTTATGTTTCAACATTTTCATATGAGGAATGTAGTGGACTTAGTAAGTGGTGGGTGGGTCCAAATATAGACCTTGGATGCATCGGTAGGTCTAATGAGACAAACTAGGGTCTTGGCACAAGGCCTTGACAAAAATTTTATTTGTAGTCTTAGCATGAGGCCTTGAAAATATGGTAATGATGTTCGACATTAGACATTCCATCATTATGATATTAATTATTACATGTGATTATTCAACTTTTAGAATATCCATGTGCATGTTTTTATGGAAATGCTTTATTTATTTTCTCCGTATTATATTCAAGTTTATGTTTAAAAGGCTGTTGTTTTTATTACACATCTTTCCTTAAAAGTTTATAGCTTCTGCTAAATTATTTACCCTTCTTGAGCATCGAAGCTTATCCATTTATTTATGTTTTATTTTCCCAGGATTCCAAGAAGTGTATTATGTTTGATATTCTGGGTTATTCTAGGGGAATAATGGTGTTCTGAACAGATTATTTATGATGATTCAGTAATTACTTTATCAATGAAAGATTAAAATAATTGATATTATAAATATAATGAAAAATAAAAATTGAGGATTTTGATGCCATACACGAATTTATTAGGTTAATATAAAATTTTAGGGTTTATTAAATAATTTTTTTAAGTAATAAAGTTTTTATGAATTTAACAAAAACAAAATACCAAATATTATAAAAAATGACATACATGAGTTTTTAAAATGAATACTATATTATTAATTGATATATTATTTAGAAAAATCTAATGTTCGGCCAAAGTACTTAGATAATGCTAGATACATCAATAATTAACCACTTGGGGTTATATTGGATTTTTATAGTATGTTTATTAACCATTTATTATAACAATACAAGAGGATATGGTAAAAGATAAACTATTTTACTAATAGTTAAATCTAAACGATAAGGTAAATATGGTGACCTAAACTTATCTAAAACCTATTGGTTGAGATTATTTTGACCCATCCCCACCGTATATTTAAAGTAAATAAATTTTTAGCCATTATAAACTGAAAATTACTTATAATAATATAATATTTTAAACGTTTCCTAAAGTGACCCTCACCTCTCTTATAAAAGGGTACATCCCCTTCTCTCAAAATCACACCTACAAAGCCATTTGGATAAGCCAACCCCTACCCAAATATCCTCCCAAATTACCTCAATTCATCATATAAGCCTTTACTTGAGCTGAAAGCCAACTAAAGGATCCCTTTTGTTCAAATAAAAAGGAAACACCCAAAGAAGAGGTAATTATTTGTCACCACTTTCAATGTTGTTTTCTTCTTCCACTTTCTCTTTATTTGTTATTTCCATATCAAAATAATAACTCCAGTAACTTATACATACTATGATGTTATTATAAATATGGTACAACCATACTCATTATTCTATTTATCATATAAATGATAATGTCACCATGCGTGCATGCGTACGACTTACCGTCTCCACGCCGTGGTGTAATTTGTTATTCAACACTATGTTATTTGGATGGATATAATGATGAGTAATATGTATATTAAAAATTAAAATAACATTCTAATTTTTTTGTAATATTAATATACCATCCAATTCCATACCTTTTAATCATTAAATAAATGATATCGTCGCTCGTGTGAGTTACGACTTACCATCTCTACGACGCGATGAGATTCATTTCCAGATTCACTATTCAACGATGATTATAAAAATATATATATTATTAATAATTATGTAATATATAACATAATAATAGTACTGGAGATACATATATATATATATATTTATATGTACTTTCATATATCTAATTCACTTACTTCTGTTCAATACAATATGAAAATGGAAACTGCGTTTATGCGTACGTATGACCTACTGTCTCCATAAACAGTGTATTCCATTTCATATATCTATCTATTATACATATTTATATTTTAAATATATTTTATATAAAAATCATGTTTTATATTCTTGAAGTATTTAAATCATGATCTAAATGATACGATCAAAAATAACAAGTTAAAACACATACGATAAATAAAGCTATTATTACCCGAAGAAAAGACCTAGAGTTTGAAGTGGTTGATAAAGTTTTCTTATGAATATCTCCTTAGAAGAGAGTAATGAGATTTGGAAAGAAGGGAAAGTTGAGCCCTAGATATATCAGTCCTTTCGAAATACTGGATCGTGTTGGGAAGGTAGCTTACCGATTTATGCTTCCACTGAATCTCTCCCGAGTTCACTATGTGTTCCATGTATCTCTCCTGAGGAAGTACATACCTGATCCTTCACATGTACGCAGCTCCAAGGTTGTACCGCTAGAGAAAGATCTTTCTTATGAAGAACAGCCGATAGATCGTAGCGAAAAAGTACTATGGAACAAGACCACTTGCTTGGTGAAAGTTTAATGGAAGAACCACCAATTAGAAGAAGCTACATGGGAGCTTGAGGATATGATGAGGGAGAGGTATCCTCATCTGTTTGTTACAAGTGATGAATTTTGAGGGAGAAATTCATTTTAAGGGGGGTAGAATGTAACACCCGAGACTTTTATAAGAAATATCTTGTTTTTATTTTATATAAATCATCAAAGGAATCTTTAACTACACACAACACTAGCTTGGCTTGATTTACACTTAATCACGACCTTCCTTGATATCTTGCGTCGTACGTAATACCGAGTTTCACTAAACAATGATATGCTATTAAAATATTATTAAAACTAGCCATTATAAATATTAATAACCACTTTTTGAAATTTTTTAAATTTTATTTTCCAAAATGGACTTCATTTTTGGATTCGGAATATCGAAATTAGCCTAGGGTAAAATTTTGGTATTTTTCTGGAAACTATTAAATTTTGATGAATAGTGAAAACACTGGGTTACTATTTAAAAACGGACTTTTTATTTAAATAATTATTTATTTTAGGTAAAAATTGATACATAATACCTATATAAGTTCAATGAAATTCATTGGAGTCATTTTATTATAATTTTAGATATATAAAAATTTTATTGAACTTTTCACCGTCTTTTACCCACCTCCTAGGAGAATTTCCAAATTAACATAAAACATAATTTTACCGCTTCTGTGAGTGGAATTTTGAAAATCTGAGAGACATGGTTAATATCAAGGACTAAAATGTGGTTCAATGGGATGAAAATAATTTTTGGTGAATAGTAACTTTTTACTTTTTTTACCACGGTTAAAAGTATATAGGGTAATTAAGGGTAAAAATGTTATCATTATTACCCTAACACATGTCCTAATTCTATTGGATAAGTGTAATTCGACCAAAAATAACCTTAGGAATAAAATATGACCATTTAGGCCCACTTTGATTAGATTAGGACATTTATTATTAATTTATTTAAATAAGGGTTAAGATAGTTAAAATCAAAGTTTAATAAGTAAATAATTTTTAATATAGGGTTATACATAAGATAAATTCGACTATAAATATTCATTAGAAAGATAAAAATATTTCCTACATAATTGTATTTTATCTGTAATATTTAGACATTAAATAATTTAATTTATTTATGACACATTGATGATGCAGTAATTATCTTATTAATGAAATATTGACATAATTGATGTTATAAATACCCAAATAAATGTAATTTGAGACTTTTTATGAATTCCAATAATTTTATAGGTTAATATGACATGTTATTATTGATTTAAGTAAGTTTTTTAGAACTAATATTTCTGTTATAATTTTCAAAAAAATCAATTACTAAATAGTTTCAAAATTGAAATAAAATAGTTTTTAAAACAAATATTATATTATTAATTTTTATTTTATTCCTAAAAATCTACGTTTCGGCCAAATGAATTATATAAGGTTATATATATTAATAATAAACTTGGGTTTCGTTTGGCTTGTTATAGTATGTTTATTAACCTTATAGTGTAAGAACACAAAAAGAAATGGTAAAAGTAAAATTATTTAACTTAAAGTTAAATCTAAATGATAAGGTTAAAATAGTAAACTAAACTTGTCCAAATTATATTGTATGAGATTATTTCTACCCATACCCACCTTATGTTCAAAATAAATCAATTTGGAGCTATTTGAAACCAAATATGGCTTTATAATAAAATAATATTTTTAGTTTTTCCAAAGGTGCCCATCTCCTCCCTTATAAAAGGGTACCTCCTCCCTCTCTTCCTCACACCACTTTGAGCCTTCAAGCTCGTCCAACCCCTGCCAATTTCTACTCTCCACTTCCCTAGAAACATCTTATAGGTCCTGGTTATCTTAAAAGACCAATTTTAGTGCCCTAAAAGAAGGTCTCAAAGAAGCGCTTCAAAGAAGAGGTAATGTCCGTTACCGATTCTTTCAACTTTATTTATTCTTCCAATTATTCTTCTTTATTTGTTTCATTATGAATTAATAACATAAGTATCACTCATATACTGATATGTTATTATAAATATGAAACAACCCTATTTCACCATATGTCCATCCTATGGAAAACGAAATCACCACGCGTGCGTACGTACGAAATACCGTCTCCACGCCGTGGTGTAATCTATTTTCCACCACCACCTTACTTGGATGGGTATAATGGTGTAAATAATGAATATATATTATTATTGTAACGTGATATTGATTCTTAAATAGTATACATACACTCCAATACAATTCCACGATCATGGGAACGATATCATCGCTCATGCATACGTACGGAATACCGTCTCCACGATGTGATACGACTCGTTCTACATGATTTTTATTGCATAATGCTTACATAAATGAATTTAGAGAATAAATATGATATATATTATACTAATACCATTCTGGAAATGAGGTATCTATAACCTAAAAAAGAATAATAAGAATTTATTCGACAAAACACGCATAAGAACAAAAAGTAATAAACACCAGAATAACAAGTAGAAATGAAATATTACTAATAATAAGCTAAGAATATGACCATATATGATATCATAAAAATGAGTATGATTCTGGAATAAGTCAATGATATTATTTAAATCATTATACCGGAGGTTCGGACACTTACGAAGCAAATCGGACCTAAGGTAAGAGAAATATCACAATCTCATTTTTATCCGATATTGTTTATACTTTGGAATTTATTGGGGTGTATTTTATCATCCACATCCATGTTTCCTCAATATGTAATATTATTTACATCCACCTACAATTGTTTAAATCCATTTTTACCATTCAGTGAGTTTTTAGTAAAAGATATTAAAGGAATCTTTTGTCGTTTTTCGTACGAGGTACTTTTTGACTTTTCCGACAAAACTATGAGAAGAATGTTTTCTTTAACTTATACGACATGAATGGATTTTTTTAAAATTATTTCCAAGAAGCTTCCTTTACATGTTTTAAAGTTTATTTTTAATCAACTTCTTTTAGTTTAGAATTGTATGACATGTTAAGAAAGGAAAAGTGTTTTTGAAGTAGAAAGGATATTTTCCTCAAGAATAGAGTTCAAGTGTTTAATGAAAATTATTTTCCATCTAAGATAATAAAGGGTAATATTTCTATCCCTATTATTACATTGATTTGGTTATGTTGTGATGGAATTATTTTTATTAATTCCTTTATCTTATATGAATTGTTTTATGATGTCAAGATGTTTAAGAATCCCATTTTTATTACATGGGTTATGCTATGATGTATGGTTTATGATTTTGTGGCACACATAAGAATGGTATCATTATGAGATGGGTGGGACCTATATCTCCCTCCAATTCATTGGGTAAAGATTTTATATCTCATGAGATAGACATGTCTGGAACGGTAGCTTAAACCGGTTTAGTGAAACAGGACTGAAATGAGGAATGAACTCGGTTCAGAAATGGACTTTGTCCACTAAGATGGTCTTGGAAATGAGTCTTGACTAATAAGAAATTATTATCTATGATTATGTGTGTATGACACAAAGCTTCATGTTTTAGGTTATGATTATTGTGATTACATTTCACTACCATGATTTATCCCATGTTATGAAATTTTGATCTCTTTTGCAGGGTAATATTTCCAAAATTTATGTTCTTATGAATATGATGTGATTGATATTTCTTTTGTTTACCCTTACTGAGCATTTGAGATCGCCCCTTTGTATGTTTTCTTTCCCCAAGCCAGGAAGAAGGTTATTAAGTAGGATATTCTAAAAGGGACTCAAGATATGATGAAAGAAATGGGAGACAATGTAGATTCTTTATGAACCAGTTGTTTATGTTTCCCAGTTTCTAAAGACTCTATACCTATACGGTCCTTTCATGGTTTTGTTATATGTTATAATAAGTGTACTTAAATTTTTATGTATTAAAAATGTATGAAAAGTATGGGTCGTTATATTTATAATTTAATAACATACTATGGTCGTTATAAAGGAGAGTAAATGTACCCTCGATCAATGGAAAGTGCAAGGTAAGGGTTAATTCCTCAATCTCATTATTATATGAGATTGTTTATATGTATGTTTTTACTAGGAAATATTTATTATTCATGTACATGTCTCATACAAGAATTTTCAAAAGGATTCCTTTTAAGGTAATCTTTAACTAAAACATCATTTTAAATGTTCTAAATATTTATTTTTCTAAATCTTTCTCATTAATGTCCATGTTTTCAAAATGGTTTTAAGGATTTATATATATTAACATGAATTTTTTAAAATGTTAATTCCTTTAAAAAGATTCAAAGTGGTATCAGAAAATTTTATTGAAAAATATCTTTTAAACTAATTCATTTATAAATGTGTGAATTTTAAATGATTTTAGGAAACGGGATATTTCTCTCAAAAAATTTTATTGATCATTTTCAACTATATCAACATTCTTTACTGAATATTATTCTTGATTAAGGTTGATTTATAATAAAACAATATTCTTGTAACACCCGAGATTTTTATGAGTAATATTTTGTTTTTATATATCATCAAAGGAATCTTTCACTACATACTAGCTTGGCTTACTTTACACGCAATCACGACCTTCCTCAATAGCTTGCGTCGTACGCAATACCGAGTTTCACTAAACAACGATATGCTATTAAAATATTATTAAAACTAGCCGTTATGAATAGTAATAACCACTTTTTGAAACTTTATAAATTTTATTTTTCAAAATGGACTTCATTTTTGGATTCGGAATACCGAAATTAGCCTAGGGTAAAATTTTGGTACTTTTCTGAAAACTTTCAATTTTTGATGAATAGTGAAACCACTAAGTGGTAGGTTAAAAACTGAATTTTTCATAAAACATAATTTTACCACTTCTGTGAATGGAATTTTGAAAATCCGACAGACCCGGTTGATATTGGTAAGTAAAATGTGGTTCAATGAGATAAAAATATTTTTTTTGGTGAATAGTAACTTTTTACTTTTTTTACCGCAGTTAATAGTAAATAGGGGTAAATATGATATTACTATTACCCTAACACATGTACTAATTCTATTGGATAAGTTTAATTCAACCAAGAACAAACTTAGGAATAAAATATGACCATTTAGGCCCACTTGGGTTAGATTAGGACATTTATTATTAATTTATTTAAAGAAGGGCTAAAATAGTTAAAATCAAAGTTTAATAAGTAAATCATTTTTAATATGGGGTTATACATAAGATAAATTCGACTATAAATATTCATTAGAAAGATAAAAAGATTTCCTACATAATGGTATTTTATTTATAATTTTTAGACATTAAATAATTTAATGATGATGCAGTAATTATCTTATTTATGAAATATTGACATAATTGATGTTATAAACACCAAAATAAATGTAATTTGAGACTTTTTATGAATTCCACTAATTTTATAGGTTACTATGATATATTAGTGTTGATTTAATCAACTTGGTTTGAATATATAATTCTGTTATGACTTTCACAAAAATCATATATCAAATAGTGTCAAAATTGACACAAAATAGTTTTTAAATAAAATATTATATTATTAATTGTTATTTTATTCCTAAAAATCTAAGGTTCGGCCAAATTACTTAGATAAGGATATATATATTAATAATAAACAATTTGGGGTTCTTTTGGCATGTTATAGTAAGTGTATTAACCATATAGTGAAAGAAAACAAAAAGACACGGTAAAAGTTAAATTATTTAACTTAGAGTTAAATCTAATTGATAAGGATAAAATAATACCCTAAACCTGTCTAAATCCTATTGGTTGATAGGATTTCGACCCATCCCCACTTTATCTTCGAAATAATACCCTTTGGAACCATTATAAACCGATTTTTGACTTTATTATAAAATAATATTTTGAGATATTCCTAAGGTGCCCCTCTCCTCCCATATAAAAGGGAACCTCCTCCCCCTCCTCCTCACACCAATTTTAGCACTCAAGCTCGGCCAAACCCTGCCATTTTCTCCTCTCCACTTCCCTAGAATAATCCTAGAGGTCCTAGTCTTCTTCAAAGACCAATCTTAGTTCCCTAAGTGGAGGATTCAAGGAGGCGTTCCAAAGAAGAGGTAATATCCATTACCGATCTTTTCAATTTCTTTCTTCTTCAACTTCTTCTTCTTTAGTTGTTTCATGATAAAGTAATAACATCAGTATTACTTACATACTGATATGTTATTATAAATATGAGACAACCCTAATTCACCTTCTATCCATCCTACGGAAAAATGAAATCACCGCGCGTGTGTACGTACGAAATACCGTCTCCACGCCATGGTGTAGTCTATTTTCCACCATCACCTTACAAGGATGGGTATAATGGTGTAATGAGTAACTATTTATGATTATTATAAAGTAATATTGATACTGAAATAATATATATATACTCCAATACAATTCCATGATCATAGGAACGATATCATCACTCGTGCGTATGTACGGAATACCGTCTCCACGATGTGATGCGACTCGTTCTACATGATCATCATTACATAGTAATTATATAAATGAATTGAATGAATAAATATGATATATGTTACACTAATAACATTCTGGATATAAGGTATCTATAACCTTAAAATAAGAATAAGAATTTATTTGGCAAAACACGCATAAGAACAAAAGGCAATAAAGACCCGAGTAACAAGTAACAATGAAATATTACTAACAAGAAGCTAAGAATATGACCATATATGATATCATATCAATATGTATGATTCTGGAATAAGTCAATAACATTATTTAAACCATTATAAAGGAGCTTCGGACACGTACAAAGCAAATTGGACCTAAGGTAAGGGAAATATCACAATCTAATTTTTATCCGAGATTGCTTATACTTTGGTATTTACTGGGGAGTATTTTATCATCCACATACATGTTTCCTCAATATGTAATATTATTTACATCCATGTACAATTTTTTAAATCCAATTTTACCCTTTGGTGAGTTTTTAGTAAAAGATATGAAAGGAATCTTTTTTCGTTTTTCGTATGAGGTACTTTTTGACTTTTCCGACAAAAGTACAAAGAATGTTTTCTTTAACTTATACGGCATGAATGGATTTCTAAAACATTATTTCCAAGAAGCTTCCTTTACAAGTATTCAAGTTTATTTTTAATCAACTTCTTTTAGTTTAAAATTGTATGACATGTTAAGAAAGGAAAAGTGTTTTTGAAGTAGAAAGGATATTTTCCTCAAGAATAGAGTTCAAGTATTTTATCAAAATTATTTTCCATATAAGATAATAAAAGGGTTCTGTTTTTATCCCTATTATTACATGGATTTGATTATGTTGTGATGGAAACATTTTTATGAATTCCTTTATCTTATATGAATTGTTTTATGATGTCATGTTGTTTAAGAATCCCATTTTTATTACGTGGTTTACGCTATGATGTATGGTTTATGATTATGTGGTACACATAAGAAAAGATTCATTATAAGATGGGTGTGACCTATATCTACCTCCAATGCATTGGGTAAAGATTTTATATCTCATGAGATAGACATGGCTGGAACAGTAGGTTATACCGGTTCAGTGAAACAGGACTGGAACGAGGGTGACTCGGTTCAGAAAGGGACTTTGTACACTAAGATAGTCTTGGAAATGAGTCATGAGTAACAAGAAATGATTTTCCATGATTATGTGTGCATGCCAAAAAGTTTCAAGTTTCATGTTAAGATTATGGGGATCTCATTTTCACTTCTATGATTTATTCCGTGTGAAGATATTATGATCTCTTTTGCAGGTTATGATTTTCAAAAAGATATGATATGATTTTTATTTCCTTTATTTTCCCTTGCTGAGAATTTGAGCTCACACTTTTATGTTTTCTTTTCCCCAGGTTAGGAATATGGATATTAAGTAGAATATGCTAAAAGGGACCCTAGATATGATGAAATAAATGGGAGACACTGTAGAATATTTTTGAACCAGTTGTTTATGTTTCCCAGTTTCTAAAGACACTATACGTATACGGTCCTTTGTGGTTTTTTCATATGTTGTAATAAGTGTGCTTCCATTTTGAAGTATTAACAATGTATGTATTGTATGGGTCCTTAAAGTTGGTATCAGAGGAAAGGTATAGTCAACCTTTGGAAACTAGGATGTGAAAGCCTTAGTAAGAACCCTAAGGATAAGTCTAAGCATAGAACACAATCTTAGTGTTTTAGAAATGGCCATGAATACCCTAGGATAAGACCTTAAGTGTGAAATTTTATTCTTGATTATGTGGTTTTCCTATTATAATTACTGTTTCTCACACTATTCTTCTTGGTTTTAGTCAATGGCTGGAACCCAAAGGAACCGTGTTAATGCGGAATGCGATGGGAAATGCAATGATTGTCCCCCTGAGCAACCAAACGATATGGGAGCGGGAATGAAAAATCTTGTAGCCATGCTCACACAACTTTCTAAAGCTATGAATCATGCAGGACTTCCAAATGAGCAAAGGAAGGAGCAACATTCTGTTGAATGCTTCATGAGTCAGCGTCCACCTTCTTTCAGCGGGTCTACTGATCCATTAGTTGCTGAACAATGGATTAGTACTACTGAAAAGATATTTTCAGTTCTTCAATGTTCTGAACATGATAAAGTCATCCTAGTAGTGTATCGTTTGGAAGGAGATGATGATCAATGGTGGAATCTTATTAAGAATCCGAGGCAAAGGGATGAAATTGAGTCTATGGAATGGGAAATGTTCAAGAACTTATTTTTCAATAAGTACTTCCCTCGTATTCTCTGAACAAATATGGAGAAAGAGTTTCTTGAACTGAAGCAAAGGGATGATGAATCTGTTGGTACCTATGAAGAAAATTTTACAAGACTTGCAAGGTACGCTTCTGGTATTATTATCCAACCTGAGAGTAAGATCGATCGATTCTTTAGTGTCTTAAAACCAAGTCTTCGAAGGGCGTTATCCATAAGTGACTTCAATAGCTACGAGGAAATCGTTCGATGTGCTCTCAAAGTCGAGATGGAGATTGGAGTAACCCATCAGTCACATGGGTTTGATAAGAAGAGGAAGACGGAATTCAAAGGAAAATCTAAAGAGCACAATGAGAAGAAGATGAGCTTTCCCTTATGCACAAAGTGTGGAAAGAAACATGGAGGGAGTTGTATTAAAGGGACAAGTAAATGTTTCAAATGTGGAAAGGAAGGTCATCGGGCATTTGAATACCGCGATAATGGGAAGAAGATGTCTAATGATGCAATCAAAGGAAGGGATACACAGAATGAACCTACTACACTTCAATGTTTCAAGTGCAAGGAGATGGGGCATTATGCCAATCAATGACCAAATCCAAGGGTTGATGATGATGGTCGACGTCAACAAAATATTAAGGCTAGAGACAAAGGAAAGTCACATGAAATTTCTATCAGTGATGTGGAGTACGATAACGAAGTGGTGAAAGGTACACTTACCATCCACTCTAAAGTAGAAAATGTTTTATTTGATTCTGGATCCACCCACTCTTTTATTTCTGAAAAATTTTCTAAGGGTATCACTGTATTACCTCAAAAATTAGATGTTGAGTTAGCTGTGACAACACATAATGGAACAACAGTCGCATCAAAAGTTTATAATTCTTCTTCGATCGAAGTTTGTGGGAAAGTGCTTCCTGCAAATCTTGTGATCCTTCCTTTAGTGGAATTTGATGTGATTCTTGGCATGGATTGGCTTTCTCTACATGGATCTTATATCAATTTCCAAAGAAGGGAAGTCACATTTCATATTCCAGATCAATCTACGATCGTCTATCGATGCAAGGATGAATATAACCTTCCAGTGAAAATTCCTTCCATATTATGGGTCTTGATTCCACTAAATGAAGGTCATTTATCTCAAATGGTTGGTGAGAAACTTACGATTAAGAATATTCCCATCGTACGAGAGTTTGATGATGTCTTTCCGGAGGAATTACCAAGTCTTCCACCAAATCGTGAAGTTGAGTGTTCAATAGAACTCGTACCGGGTGCTTTGCCTATTTCAAAGACACCTTATAGAATGGACCCAATTGAGTTGCAGGAATTGAAGAAGCAACTCCAAGAGAATCTTGATAAGGGATTCATACGCCCTAGTGCGTCACCTTGGGGAGCACCTGTTCTATTTGTTAAGAAGAAATATGGATCAATGAGACTCTGCATTGATTATCGAGAACTTAACAAGGTCACTATCAAGAACAAATATCCTCTCCCACGCATTGATGACTTATTTGACCAACTACGCGGAGCTCAATACTTTTCCAAGATTGATCTTCGTTCAGGGTATCATCAATTAAGGGTCAAAAGGGAGGATATACCAAAGACAACTTTCCGTACAAGGTATGGACACTATGAATTTATAGTGATGCCATTTGGTCTTACTAATGCCCCTGCTATCTTCATGGATATAATGAATTGAGTCTTTAGAGACTATCTTGATCAATTTGTGGTAGTCTTTATAGACAATATTCTTGTCTATTCAAAGAGCAAGGAAGAGCATGAAGATCACTTGAGAATTATATTTAAGACCCTGAGAAAGGAGAAGCTTTATGCCAAATTTACCAAGTGTGAATTTTGGATTCAAAAAGTTGCATTTTTGGGTCACATAATCTCAAAAGAGGGGATATCTGTGGATCCCGCAAAAACAGAGGTTATCGAAAGATGGTCAAGACCAACAACAGTAACTGAGATCCGAAGTTTTCTTGGTTTGGCTGGATATTATCGATGTTTTGTAAAAGATTTTTCACGATTATCTAATCCACTCACCAAGTTGACTCGGAAAGGAGTTAAGTTTGTTTGGACAGAGGAATGTGAAGAGAATTTCAAGGAGTTGAAAAGAAGGTTATCCAGTGCACCTGTGCTCACACTGCCTTGTAGTGGAGAAAGGTTTGTGATCTACAGTGATGCATCCAAGAATGGATTGGGGTGTGTTCTTATGAAAAATGATATGGTGATAGCTTATGCCTCACGACAGTTGAAAATCCATGAGCAAAATTACCCAACACATGATTTGGAGTTGGCTGCGGTAATCTTTGCATTAAAGATTTGGAGGCATTACCTTTATGGTGAAAGGTGTGATATTTATACTAATCATAAAAGTTTAAAGAATATTTTCACACAAAAGGAGCTAAATATCCGTCAAAGAAGATGGTTGGAGCTGATTAAGGATTATGACTGCTCAATCCATTACCACCCTGGTAAAGCAAACAAGGTGGCAGATGCATTAAGTCAACAAGACAATGCTAGTTTATCCATGATGAGGATCACAAAAGATCCAATATTTATGGATTTATAAAGGATGGATCTTGGAATTATAATGGAAAGGGAAAAATCTTATCTTTCTCAAATGAATGTTCAACCATCTATACATGTGAAGATTAAAGAGGCAGAGAAAGAAGATTTCGAGTTACAAAAGAAGGTGAGAAATGTTCCTAAATTCAACCTTGATTGTGATGGGATAATAAAGTTCAGGAATCAGGTTTGTGTTCCTCCCATCCCTGAATTAAAGAAGGAGCTGCTGGATGAGGCTCATAGTTCTTCATTCTCTATTCATCCTGGAAGCACGAAGATGTATAGGGACCTGAAAGAGTACTTCTGGTGGGATGGCATGAAAAGAGATGTTGCTGAATATGTCTCTCGATGCTTGGTTTGTCAACAAGTTAAAGCTGAGAGGCAAAAGTCTAAGGGGATGTTACAACCATTACCCATAACCTAATGGAAATCGGAAAACATCACTATGGACTTTGTCATAGGACTTCCTACAACTTCCAAAACCAATAATTCTATTTGGGTCATAGTTGATCTTCTTACAAAGTCTGCACACTTCATTGCTATTAGAGAGGATTTCTCTCTAGATCAGCTTGCCAGGATATATGTAAAGGAAGTGGTAAGATTGCATGGAGTACCAATTTCTATTATATCTGATCGGGATCTGAGATTTACCACGAAGTTCTGGCGAAGTCTTCAGCATACTATGGATACAAAGTTGAGTTTCAGCACTGCTTATCATCCCCAGATAGACGGTCAGTCTGAGAGAACAATTCAAACCCTAGAAGATATGTTGAGAGCTTGCTCTATGGATTTCAAAGGAGGTTGGGATCAACACCTACCTTTGGTGTAATTTTTTTTATAATAATAGCTTTCACTCCAGTATTCATATGGCTCCTTATGAAGCTCTCTATGGAAAGAGATGCAAGACTCCAACTTGCTGGGATGAAGTTGGGGAGAGAAAGCTATTAGGACCTGATCTCGTTGATGAAATGGCAGAAAAGGTCAGATTTATTCAACAACACATAAGAGCAGCTCAGAGTCGACAGAAAAGTTATGCCGACAACCGAAGAAAAGACCTAGAGTTTGAAGTGGGTGATAAAGTGTTCTTATGAATATCTCCCTGGAAGAGGGTTATGAGATTTGGAAAGAAGGGGAAGTTGAGCCCTAGATATATCGGTCCTTTCGAAATACTGGATCGTGTTGGAAAGGTAGCTTACCGATTGACGCTTCCACCGAATCTCTCTCAAGTTCACGATGTGTTCCATGCATCTCTCCTGAGAAAGTACATACCTGATCCTTCACATGTACTCAGCTCAGAAGTTGTACCGCTGGAGCAAGATCTTTCTTATGAAGAACAACCGATAGAGATTCTGGATCGTAGAGAAAAAGTCCTATGAAACAATACCACTCGATTGGTGAAAGTTTTATGGAGGAACCACTAATTAGAAGAAGCTACATGGGAGCTTGAGGATATGATGAGGGAGAAGTATCCTCATCTGTTTGTTACAAAGTGACGAATTTCGAGGGCAAAATTCTTTTTAAGGGGGGTAGAATGTAACACCCGAGATTTTTATGAGTAATATTTTGTTTTTATATATCATCAAAGGAATCTTTCACTACATACTAGCTTGGCTTACTTTACACACAATCGCGACCTTCCTCGATAGCTTGCGTCATACGCAATACCGAGTTTCACTAAACAACGATATGCTATTAAAATATTATTAAAACTAGCCGTTATGAATATTAATAACCACTTTTTGAAACTTTATAAATTTTATTTTTCAAAATGGACTTCATTTTTGGATTCGGAATACCGAAATTAGCCTTGGGTAAAATTTTGGTACTTTTCTGAAAACTTTCAATTTTTGATGAATAGTGAAACCACTAAGTGGTGGGTTAAAAACTGAATTTTGCATAAAACTTAATTTTACCGCTTCTGTGAATGGAATTTCGAAAATCCGACAGACACGGTTGATATCAGTAAGTAAAATGTGGTTCAATGAGATAAAAATAACTTTTTGGTGAATAGTAACTTTTTACTTTTTTTACCGCGGTTAATAGTAAATAGGGGTAAATATGATATTACTATTACCCTAACACATGTCCTAATTCTATTGGATAAGTTTAATTCGACCAAAAACAAACTTAGGAATAAAATATGACCATTTAGGCCCACTTGGGTTAGATTAGGACATTTATTATTAATTTATTTAAAGAAGGGTTAAAATAGTTAAAATCAAAGTTTAATAAGTAAATCAATTTTAATATGGGGTTATACATAAGATAAATTTGAATATAAATATTCATTAGAAAGATAAAAATATTTCCTACATAATGGTATTTTATTTATAATTTTTAGACATTAAATAATTTAATGATGATACAGTAATTATCTTATTTATGAAATATTGACATAATTGATGTTATAAACACCAAAATAAATGTAATTTGAGACTTTTTATGAATTACACTAATTTTATAGGTTACTATGATATATTAGTGTTGATTTAATCAACTTGTTTCGAACATATAATTCCGTTATGACTTTCACAAAAATCATATATCAAATAGTGTCAAAATTGACACAAAATAGTTTTTAAATCAAATATTATATTATTAATTGTTATTTTATTCCTAAAAATCTAAGGTTTGGCCAAATGACTTATATAAGGATATATATATTAATAATAAACAATTTGGGGTTCGTTTGGCATGTTATAGTAAGTGTATTAACCATATATTGAAAGAAAACAAAAAGACACGGTAAAAGTTAAATTATTTAACTTAGAGTTAAATCTAATTGATAAGGTTAAAATAATACCCTAAACTTGTCTAAATCTTATTGGTTGATAGGATTTCGACCCATCCCCACTTTATCTTCGAAATAAGACCCTTTGTAACCATTATAAACCGATTTTGACTTTAATATAAAATAATATTTTGAGATATTCCTAAGGTGCCCCTCTCCTCCCTTATAAAAGGGCACCTCCTCCCCCTCCTCCTCACACTAATTTGAGCACTCAAGCTCGGCCAACACCTGAAATTTTCTCCTCTCCACTTCCCTAGAATAATCCTAGAGGTCCTGATCTTCTTCAAAGACCAATCTTAGTTCCCTAAGTGGAGGATTCAAGGAGGCGTTCCAAAGAAGAGGTAATATCCATTACCGATCTTTTCAATTTCTTTCTTCTTCAACTTCTTCTTCTTTAGTTGTTTCATGATAAAGTAATAACATCAGTATTACTTACATACTGATATGTTATTATAAATATGAGACAACCCTAATTCACCTTCTATCCATCCTACGGAAAAATGAAATCACCGCGCGTGTGTACGTACGGAATACCGTCTCCACGCCGTGGTGTAATCTATTTTCCACCATCACCATACAAGGATGGGTATAATGGTGTAATGAGTAACTATTTATGATTATTATAAAGTAATATTGATACTGAAATAATATATATATACTCCAATACAATTCCACGATCATAGGAACGATATCATCACTCGTGCGTACGTACGGAATACCGTCTCCACGATGTGATGCGACTCATTCTACATGATCATCATTACATAGTAATTATATAAATGCATTGAATGAATAAATATGATATATGTTACACTAATACCATTTTGGATATAAGGTATCTATAACCTTAAAATAAGAATAAGAATTTATTCGGCAAAACACGCATAAGAACAAAAGGCAATAAAGACCCGAGTAACTAGTAACAATGAAATATTACTAACAAGAAGCTAAGAATATGACCATATATGATATCATATCAATATGTATGATTCTGGAATAAGTCAATAACATTATTTAAACCATTATACAGGAGCTTCGGACACGTACAAAGCAAATCGGACCTAAGGTAAGGGAAATATCACAATCTCATTTTTATCCGAGATTGCTTATACTTTGGTATTTACTGGGGAGTATTTTATCATCCACATCCATGTTTCCTAAATATGTAATATTATTTCCATCCACATAAAATTTTTTAAATACAATTTTACCCTTCAGTGAGTTTTTAGTAAAAGATATGAAAGGAATCTTTTGTCGTTTTTCGTACGAGGTACTTTTTGACTTTTCCGACAAAAGTACAAAGAATTTTTTTTTAACTTATACGGCATGAATGGATTTCTAAAAAAATATTTCCAAGAAGCTTCCTTTACATGTATTCAAGTTTATTTTTAATCAACATCTTTTAGTTTAAAATTTTATGACATGTTAAGAAAGGAAAAGTGTTTTTGAAGTAGAAAGGACATTTTCCTCAAGAATAGAGTTCAAGTATTTTATCAAAATTATTTTCCATCTATGATAATAAAAGGGTTCTGTTTTTATCCCTATTATTACATGGATTTGATTATGTTGTGATGGAAATATTTTTATGAATTCCTTTATCTTATATGAATTGTTTTATGATGTCATGTTGTTTAAGAATCCCATTTTTATTTCGTGGATTACGCTATGATGTATGGTTTATGATTATGTGGCACAAATAAGAAATGATTCATTATAAGATGGGTGGGACCTATATCTACCTCCAATGCATTGGGTAAAGATTTTATATCTCATGAGATAGACATTGCTGGAACGGTAGGTTATACCGGTTCAGTGAAACAGGACTAGAACGAGGGTGACTCGGTTCAGAAAGGGACTTTGTCCACTAAGATAGTCTTGGCAATGAGTCATGACTAACAAGAAATGATTTTCCATGATTATGTGTGCATGCCACAAAGTTTCAAGTTTCATGTTAAGATTATGGGGATCTCATTTTCACTTCTATGATTTATTCCATGTTAAGATATTATGATCTCTTTTACAGGTTATGATTTTAAAAAAGATATGATATGATTTTTATTTCCATTATTTTCCCTTGCTGAGAATTTGAGCTCACCCTTTTATGTTTTCTTTTCCCCAGGTCAGGAAGATGGATATTAAGTAGAATATGCTAAAAGGGACCCTAGATATGATGAAATAAATGGGAGACACTGTAGAAGATTTATGAACCAGTTGTTTATGTTTCCCAGTTTCTAAAGACACTATACCTATACGGTCCTTTGTGGTTTTGTCATATGTTGTAATAAGTGTGCTTCCATTTTGAAGTATTAACAATGTATGTAAAGTATGGGTCGTTAAAATTCTATATTGTATCGAATTAGTTATGATATATTTGACTGGGGATGTGCTATATTTATACACTTCATGGTTTATGGTTAATGTATTTAGATTTTGTATTCTAGTTTTAATACGAATGTTTATGTCATGTTTCAACATTTTTATATAAGGAATGTAGTGGACTTAGTAAGTGATGGGTGGAGCCTGCTATAGCCCCTCGATACATCGGTAGGTCTCATGAGACAAACTAGTGTCTTGGTACAAGGACTTGACAAAAATATTATTTATAGTCTTGGCACGAGGCCTTGACTATGTGGTAATGCTGACCGACGTTAAACATTCCCTCATTATGAAATTAATTATTACATGTGATTATATGACTAGTAGAATATCCATGTTCATGTTTATATGGTAATGATTGATTTATTTTCTCCATATTATGTTCATGTTTATGTTTAAAAGTCCGTCGATTTTATTACACATATTGCCTTTAAATTTTATAGCTTATGTTAAATTATTTACCCTTACTGAGCATTTGAGCTCACCCCATTCTTATATTTTGTTTTCCCAGGATTACAAGAAGTGTATTATGTTTGATATGCAGGGTTAAGATAGGGGAATAATGGAGTTCTCAGTGGATTATTTGTGTTGTGTTTTATGTTTTAATGTGTATTGTAATGTTCATGTTTGTAATCTATTTTCAAAGACTACTAAACTTATCGGTCCTTTGGGAATTGATTCCTTGTAATCATGTCAATGTAGTAAAATAATGCACCATCTATGGGCTTCTAGTGTTGGGGAATTACAGTTGGTATTAGAGTAAGTTTAGTAAAAACCTTGGAAACTAGATTTAGAAAAACTCTGATTAGAGAACATTACCCTAAGATAGACTTTGGGGAATAATATAGAAAAACTTCCTAGAATTTTTGTAATATAGAGATTTTGTGTATTCTCAAAGTAATACATCCCTGTATGGATATGAGATGGTAGAGTAGGATCTGGTATAGATGTACCTAGTAGTGAAAACTCTGAAAAGGAGTTTTGGGCTTGATCGGATGTATCTTGGTACACTAAAACGGGCATTGCTGCACTCTTAGTTACGACACTCCTGAGGGATACACTTAGGATAATTCACATTTTTTATACGATCAATTTTGAAGGATTTAGGAGTAAATACATCTCAAAGAAAATATTTTTATTATTATTATGGATTATATGCATAAAAATTTCTATTTACGTTAGTTATTTTATAAGTTTGAAGTTATTCATTTGTATTAATAAACTGACCTAGTGTATTCCATTATTTAGAAATGGTGCCCAGTTGAAGGAATGCGGACTTCAGTAATATGCGTGATCCAAAGAGTAAAAATGATAATATCTTTCATGGTATTAAGACAACATTTAGAAAGGAAACAATCTCCCACATATTCTCATTATATGAATAAATAATATCATGTGTTAATAAGATAAGTAAAGAATTATTTGAAGCCTATGGCTTTGAAGGGAAGCAGGAGAGAAAACGGACGGTAGAGAGAAAGATAGATAAATGGAATAGGGGAAAGAAGTATTTCCCATATGTGATAACTATAGAAAGAATCACCTTGGTAAAAAATTTAAGGGAATGAGTGTATTTTATAATTGTAGAGGAAAAGGAAACCACATTTATGATTATGAGGTTAAGAAAAAGGTTTCAAATGTACAATTCTACATCTACAAGGAGTTGGGACACTACGCGAATCAATGTCCAAATCATCAGAGTATGCCCCAAATGATGCTATTGGATAATAATCAAGTTATGATACTACCAAAGATGAAGATAAATGAATAGTTTTCTTATGTTTTTATTAATGAATTATTTCATTTGAGTGTTGTATCAATGATGTACTGGTTATATAAATCATGGAAATAAAAAAGGATTGTACTGTAGTACTATTTTATTGAGGATTTGAGATTATATAGTTATAAGAAAAGTGACTCAATAGAAAGGTAATTTTTTTTGGAAAATACATTTTTGGAGGAAAGATAAAACTTAATATGGTTCCGGTACTAAGGTATTGATTTTGGAATAAGATATGATTGATTTGGATAAATTATATTCGATATTCTTGACTACTTTGAAACTAATTATTTTTTTTAAATTCCATTATTGTTGGAGTTTACAACATTTGTTAATATTAGGAGTATATCCAGTATTCTATAAGGTATAAGGGAGCATGAACGTAATAAATAAGGTTTTATGGTAATTTAGTGTGTTACTGTGTTTTAAAAGAATACATGATGAAGGTATTCACATGTTATTATTTGGAAAAATGAATATTCACTGTATAAACCTTCCTTATAAATTTAGGACTGTGAGTTTGGAAAGAAGTATTTTGGATAATTCTAAAGGTCGAAATAGATTAATTTTGACATTGGATAATATTTTTAAGATTAAATTTCTTTTAAGATTATTTTTTTATTGTTATAAAAAGGACAAATTGGAGGTCGAGAGACAACTCGTCGCGTTCGGCAAGGCCGCGAGACTTGAACCACCAATCGAAGGGTGACAAGGGTGCATCACCTACCACTGGCCTAAGTGATTTCCTAGTTTGTATAATGTATTTTTTTTAATATTCTGAAATATGAATTATATATTAATTATTATTTGAACCCTATACGATTAGAAGAAATAGAATATTTTTGAATTCTATTATCTTTTGGAGTAAAAGATGAGTTTGTGGTAGGAATTAATTGAAGGATGAAACTCTACTTGTCACGTATATTTTATTCCTCTTATTATAGGAATAAATTAATTATTAAACATTAAGTAAGGGATATTAAAACCAAAAATCTGTTATCCTAATACCTTATGTTTTGTTGAACTGATGATATTTTAAATCATCATAGATTGAGGATTTTGAGGCCCTCAATTTTACACTTGTTTGTGATTGATGACCTCAATCACATCCTATAAATATTTATGTTTTTCCTGAAATTATTTTTCTCCAATTTCCACCAATGTTTTCTTAATTTAGATCATAATTTGGTGGTGACATTTTCATTTTCCTTTCCCTCTTATTGAGACTAAATTTTGTCAACCCAATTTCCGATGTGGGTTTTTCACAAAGGTATTTTTATAATTTTAACATTTTATTTTCAAAGAACAATTTCAACTTGTGAGGACACAATTTATTGAAGAAGGGGAGAATGTAAAACCCCACGATTTCAGAGTACGTTATATCTTTAAAGTAATTCAATAACTTGCGCTACATGCAACGCCTTATTCTAGTGCACCACGAATTACCAAAATAATTGTTCAGAAAGAGGTTATGAAAAGTATTAACTGAATTTTGAATTTTATATACTGCATATATTTTTAGAATCCATATTATGTGTTTCTTAGACATAATATAAGAACAAATTCATTTTTTTAGAAAAAAGAAGTATTTTTCAAAAAATGAAAATTTACCGCCTTTTAATGGAGAACCCTTTTTAAAACCAATATTTGACACTTTTATATATTCAATTTAATGAAATTAAATTATTCTTTAGAATCGGGACATAAAAATTTAGTTTTTATAAATTTTTTTGTTTTTTTCTGATAACTTTCATACTTTGATGAATAGTGAAAAATACTAAATTTTAATTGAATTTTTTTTTAATAGAAAGAATTTATAGTGTTAAATTATGAATTTGAATGGTTGGAAAGTATAATTAGATTTTATTTTTATCATTTAATTCAAATTAGGGTATTATAAGTAATTCCACATTTAAATTTGACATAGACACATGTCAAACTTTTAATAGTTTTTACTTTTTAAAAACCCGCTTATTAGTTTTGACAATGGGAATTAATTTTAAATTAATTAATGAAAAATATATGTTTTAAATTTGGTAAAATATAAATAATTTTGGAATTTGGAATATCGAAGTTATCTTAGGGTGAATTTTTGTTATTTTTCTGATAACTTTCAATTTTTGATGAATAGTGAAAAACACTCCGTTATTGTTTAAAACCGACTTTTTATTTAAATAATTATTTTTTTATTTAAATTTATTTTAATTAAAAATAGATATATAATACCTATATTAATTCTATGTAATTTATTGGAGTCATTTTATAATAAAATTAGATGTATAAAATTTTATTTAATGTTTTAACGTCTTTTACCCACCTTCTAGGCACATTTTCAAATTTCCATAAAACGTAATTTTACCATTTTTGTAAATTTAATTTCAAAAATCTGAGAGACATAGTTGACATTATTAAGTAAAATTTTATTCAATTAGATGAAAATAATTTTTGATGAATAGTAATTTTTGACTTTTATTTACCACGATTAAAAATAAATAGGGTAAATAAAGGTAAACATGATATTATAATTACCCTAACACATGTAATAATTCTATTGGATAAGTTTATTTCGAACAAAACCAACCTTAGTAATAAAATATTATCCTTTTGGTCTACTTGGATTATATTAGAACATTTATTATAATTATACTTAAAGAAGAGTTAAAAGTGTTAAATTCAATGTTTTATAACTAAACTATTTTTAATATAGGGTTATACATAAGATAAATTAAACTATAAATATTAGTTATAAATATAAAAAATTTTCATACATAATTTTATTTTATTTATAATTTTTAGAGATTAAATAATTAAATTTATTTATGACACAATGATGATGCAGTAATTACTTTATCAATGAAAGATTAAATTAATTGATATTAGAAATATAAAAATAAATGAAAATTGATGATTTCGATTCCATACATGAATTTTTTAGGTGAATAAAAAATTTTAGGGTTGATTAAATAATTTTTTTTTGAAGAAATAATGTTTTTTTACTTTAACAAAAACAAAATACCAAATATTATAAAAATGACATAAATGAGTTTTTAAAACAAATAATATATTATTAATTGAAATATTATTTCTAAAAATCTAATGTTCAGACAAAGTACTTAGATAATGTTATATACATCAATAATTAAACACTTGGGGTTCTATTGGATTTTTATAGTATGTTTATTAACCATTTATTATAACAATACAAGAGGACATGCTAAAAGTTAAACTATTTAACTAATAGTTAAATCTAAACGATAGGGTTAATATGGTGACCTAAACTTGTCTAAAACCTATTGGTTGAGAGGATTTCAACCCATCCACACCATATATTCAAAATAAATTAATTTTTAGCCATTAGAAACTGAAAATGATTTTATAATAATATAATATTTTAAACTTCTCTTAATGTGACCCTCACCTCTCTTATAAAAGGGTACTTCCCCTTCTCTCAAAATCACACCTGCAAATCCATTTGGCTCAGCCAAACCCTACCCAAATATCCTCCCAACTTCCCTAAATTCATCCTATAGGCCTTTAATTTAGCTAAAAGATAACCTAAGGATCCCTTTTGTTCAAATAAAAAGGAAACACCCAAAGAAGAGGTAATTATTTTATAACCACATTCAATGTTCTTTTCTTCTTCCACTTTCTCTTTATTTGTTATTTCCTTACCAAAATAATAACTCCAGTAACTTATACATACTGTGAAGTTATTATAAATATGGTACAACCATACTCATTATTCTATCCATAATATAAATGATAATGTCACCGTGCGTGTGTGCGTACGACTTACCGTCTCGACACCGTGGTGTAATTTGTTATTCAAAACTATGTTATTTGGATGGATATAATGATGAGTAATATGTATATAAATAATTAAAATAAAATTCTAATTTATATGTACAATTAATATACCATCCAATTCCATACCTTTTAATCATTAAAGAAATGATATCGTCGCTCGTGTGTACGTACGACTTACCGTCTCTACAACGCGATGAGATTCATTTCTAGGATCACTATTCAACGATGATTATAAATATATATATATTATTAATATGTATGTAATATATGACATAATAATGTCATTGGATATATATATATAGTTACTTTCATATATCTTATTCACTTACTTCTATTCAATACAATATGAAAATGGAAACCGAGTTTATGCATACGTATGACCAACTGTCTCCATAAACGGTGTATTCCATTTTATATATTTATCTATTATACATATTTATATTCTAAATATATTTTATAAAAAAATCATGTTTTATATTCTTGAAGTATTTAAATCATGATCTAAATGATATGATCAAAAATAACAAGTTAAAACACATATGATAAATAAAGCGATTGTTACCCAAAATGTTAATTTAACATGGAAGTCCTTATTAAATGGGTAGTATATAGTCATAAAATAATCATGTATGATATAGTAAATATTAATATGGTTTTTTATAATTTAATAATATACTATGTTCATTATAAAGGAGATTAAATGTACCCTCGACCAAAGGAAAGTGCAAGGTAAGGGTTAATTCCTCAATTTCATTATTAAATGAGATTGTTTATATGTATGTTTTTACTAGGACATATTTATTATTCATGTACATGTTTCATAAAATATTTTTCAAAAGGATTACTTTTATGGTAATCTTTAACTAAAACATCATTTTAAATGTTTTAAATATTTATTATTCAAAATCTTTCTCATTAATGTCCATGTTTTCAAAATGGTTTTAAGGATTTATATATATGGACATGAATGTTTTAAAATGTTAATTCCTTTAAAAAGATTCAAAGTGGTATCAGACAATTTTATTTAAAAATATCTTTTAAATGAATTCATTTATAAATGTGTGAATTTTAAATGATTTTAGGAAAAGGGATATTTCTCTCAAAAAATTTTGTTGATCATTCTAAACTATGTCAACATTATTTACTGAATATTATTCTTGATTAAGGTTGATTTATAATAATACAATCTTACATATTGTATCTAATGAGTTATGATATGTTTGACTGTGGATGTGCTATTTTTATACCCTTCATGGTCTATGGTTGATGTATTGACATTTTGCATGCTTTTTTTAATATGAATGTTTATGTTATATTTCAACATTTTTATATAAGGAATGCAGTGGACTTAGTAAGTCATGGGTGGGGCCTTCTATATCCCCTTGATGCATCGGTAGGCCTCATGAGACAAACTAATGTCTTCGCACAAGGACTTGACGAAAATATTATTTTTAGTCTTGGCACGAGGCCTTGACTATGTGTCAATGATGTCAAGCGTTAGGAATTTCTTCATTATGAAATTAATTATTACATGTGATTATTCGACTAGTATAATATCCATGTGCATTTTTATATAGTAATGTTTGATTTATTTTCTCTATATTATTTTCATGTTTATGTTTAAAAGTTTGTTGTTTTTATAACACATCTTGCCTTCAAAGTTTATAGCTTCTGCTAAATTATTTACCCTTATTGAGAATCTGAGCTCACCCTTTTCTTATGTTTTGTTTTCACAGGATTCCAAGAAGTGTATTATATTTTATATGTAGGGTTAATTTAGGGTAATAATGTAGTTTTAAATGGACTATTTATGTTGTGTTTTATGTTTTCATGTGTAATGTAACGTTCATGTATGTAATATATTTTAAAAGACTACTAAACTGATCGGTCCTTTGGGACTTGATTCCTTGTAATCATGAAAATGTATTAAAATAATGCACAGACTCTAGGCTTCTGGGGTCGGGGCGTTATAGTTGGTATCATAGGAAGTTTAATAAAAACCTTGGAAACTAGATTTATAAAAACTATGATTAGAAAACATTACCCTAAGATAGATTTTGAGGATTAGTATAGAATAACTTCCTAGAATTTTATTAATGTAGTGATTTTTTTTTGTATTTTCAAATAAATACATCCCTGTATAGATACGACCAGGTAGAGGCAGCTCTGGTACATATGTACCTAGGAGTCAAAACTCCGACAAGGAGTTTTGGGCTTGACCTGGGGTATCCTAGTACACAAAAATGGGACTTGGTTTACTCTTGGTTACGACACTCCAGGGGGATATGCTTAGGATAATTCACATTTTATTTACAAGACATTATGAATGATTTAAGAGTAAATACCTCGTCAAAGAATTTTTTTTATGATTATGTATTATATGCACAAACATTTCAACTAAAGTTAGGTATTTTACAAGTTTGGAATCATGCTTTGCTATTCATAAACTATCCTAGTGTATGCCATTGTTTAGAAATGGTGCCCAGTAGAAGGAATATGAGCTTCAATAATATGTATGATCCAAAGAGTATGAAGAATCATATCTTTCATAGTATGAAGCCATCATTTAGAAAGAAAATAGTCTCTCACCTATTCTCATTATATGAAGAAATAGTATCACGTGTTAATAAGATATGTAATGAATTCGCTGAGTCCTATGGCTTTGAAGGGAAACAAGAGAAGAAAAGGATGGTAGAGAGAACGATGGATAAAGGGAAGAGGGGAAAGATGGATTTTACCATTTTTGATAACTATGGAAAGAATCACCTTGGAAAATGCTTTAAGGTAATGTGGGTATGTTATAAGTGTGGAGAAAATGGACACCACGTTCGTGATTACAAGGGCAAGAAAAAGGTTTTAAATGTTTAATGCTTCATCTACATGGATTTGGGACACTACGTGATTCAATGTCCAAATCATTAGTGTATGCCTCAGATGATGCTATTAGATAATAATCAAGTTATGATACTACCACAGATGAAGAGGAATGACTAGTTTTATTGTTTTTTTATTAAATAATTATTTCATTTGAGTGTTGTATAAATGATGTACTGGTTATATGAATTATGGAAATAAAAAAGGATATTACTGCAGTGCTATTTCATTGAGGATTTGAGATTATATGGTTCTAAGAAAATGACTGGATAGAAAGTTAATTTTTTTTATAAAATACATGTTTTAAGGAAAGATAAACCATAATGTGTTTCAGATACCAAGTTAGTGATTTTGGAGAAATATATGATTGATTTGGATAAATTATATTCGATAATCTTGATTACTTTGAAACTAATTAATTGTTTGTTTATTCCATTATTGATGGGGTTACAACATTTTATGATATAAAGAGTATATCTAGTATTATATAAGGAATAAGGGAGCATGAATTTAATCAATAAGGTTTTATAGTAATTCTGGGTGTTACCGTGTTTTAAAAGAATACATGATGATGTTATTCACATGTTATTACGTGGCAAAAATAATCTTCACTGTATTTACCTTCCTTATAAATTTTGGACTGGGAGTTTGGACAGAAGTATTTTGGACAATTATAAAGGTTGGAATGGATTAAGTTTGACATTGGATACTATTGTTAAGGTTAAATAATTTCTTAATATTATTTTTTTATTGTTATAAAATGGACAACTCAGAGGTCGAGCGATAACTCGTCTTATCTGGCAAAGTCGCAAGACTTGAACCCAAAACTGAAGGGTGACAAGGGTGCATCACCTACCACTAGCCTACATGATGTCCATGTTTGTATAAAGTAGTTTTTTAAAGTCTTAAAAATGAATTATAAATTAATTATTATTGGAACCCTATATGATTAGGAAAAATAGAATATTTTTGAATTCTATTATCTTTTCGAGTGAAATATGAGTTTGTGGTAGGAATTAGTTGAAGTATGAAACTCTACTTGTCAGGTATATTTTTCCCACTTATTCCATGAATAAATTAATTCTTAAACTTTAGGTAAGGGATCTTAAAACCAAAAATGAGTCATCCTAATACCTTATGTTTTGGTGAACTGATTATTTTGTAAATCGTCATAAATTGATGGCTTTGAGGCCCTCAATTTTACACTTGTTTGTGATTGATGACCTCAATAAATCCCTATAATTATTTAGGTTTTCCCTCCAATTATATGTCTCTAATTTCCACCAATATTCTCCTAATCTAGATCATAATTTGGTGGTGACTTTTTCATTTCCCTTTCCCTCTTATTAAGATTAATTTTGTTAAACCAATTTTCGATGTGGGTTTTCCACAAAGGTATTTTTCTATTTTGAAACTTTTATTTTTGAAGAAAAATTTCAAATTGTGAGGAAACAATTTATTTAAGGAGGGGAGAATGTAACACCCCATGATTTCATAGTACGTTATCTCTTTAAAGTAATTTAATAACTTGAGCTACACACAACAACGAGTTCGAGGGCACCACGACTTACCAAACTAGCCGTTCCAAAAGCGGTTATGAATAGTATTAGAAGAATTTTTAATTTTATATACTGCATATAATTTTATAATCCATATTATGTATTTCTTAGACATTATATAAGAACAAATTCATTTTTTCAGATAAAATAAGTATTTTTCAAAAGATGCAATTTTACCGCCTTTTAATGGGGAACCCTTTTAAAACCATTATTTGATACTTTTATATATTCAATTTATAAAATTAAATTCTTATTTAGAACCAGGACATAAAAATTTAGTTTGGATAAATTTTTGGTATTTTTCTGATAACTTATATATTTTGATGAAGAATGGAAAATACTAAATTTTAATTGAAAACAAATTTTTAATCCAAATAATTTATAGTGTTAAATTATGCATTTGAATGGTTTGAAAGTATAATTAGATTTTATTTTTATCTTTTAATAAAATTTAGGTCATTATATGTAATTTCAAATTTAAATTTGACATAAAAACTTATCAAACTTTTGATACTTTTTACATTTTAAAAACCCACCTTTTGGTTTTGACAATGAGAATTAATTTAAATTAATTAATGAAACTTCTATGTTTTGAATTTGGTAAAATATAGTTAATTTTTGAATTCGTAATATCAAGATTATCTTAGGGTGAATTTTTGGTATTTTTCTAGATAACTTTCAATTTTTGATGAATAGTTAAAAACATTGCATTATTGTTTTAAACATACTTTTATTTAAATAATTATTGATTTTATTTATATTTATTTTAAGTAAAAATTGATATATAATACCTATATAAGTTCAATGTAATTCATTGGAGTCATTTTATAATAAAATTAGATGTATAAAATTTTATTGAACTTTTTAACATCTTTTACCCACCTTCTAGGCACATTTGAACATTTTCATAAAACATAATTTTACCAATTCTTTGAGTTGAATTTCAAAAATCCAAGAGACACAGTTGAAATCATTAATTAAAATTTGGTTCATTAAGATGAAAATAATTTTTTGTAAATAGTAACTTTTGACTTTCATTTACCACGATTAAAAATAAATAGGGTAATTAAAGGTAAAAATGATATTATAATTACTCTAACATATGTTCTAATTCTATTAGATAAGTGTATCTATACCAAATCAGACCTTTGGAAAAAAATATGATCCTTTTGGTCCACTTGGATTAGATTATGACATTTATTATTATTTTATTTAAAGAAGATTTAAAGTGTTAAATTCAAAGTTTAATAACTAAACCATGTTTAATATAGGGTTATAAAAATGATAAATTAAACTATAACTATAAATTATAAAGATAAAAATATTTCCTACATAATGGAATTTTATTTATATTTTTTAAAGATTAGATAATTAAATTAATTTATGACACAATGATGATGCAGTAATCAATTTATCAATGAAATATTAAAATAACTGATATTATAAATATAAAAATAAATGTAAATTGAGGCTTTTTATGCCATAAAATATTTTTTTAGGTTAATATGACATTTTATGGTTGATTAAATAAACTGTTTTTGAAGTAATAAAGTTTCTATCACTTTTAAAAAAACAAAATACCAAATAGTGTCAAAATTGACATAAATGAGTTTTTAAAACAAATACTACATTATTAATTGATATAATTTTTCTAAAAACATAAGGTTCAGAAAAATTAACTATATAAGGTTATATATATCAATAATTAACCACTTGGGGTTCTATTGGAGTTTTATATTAAGTTTATTAACTATTTATTATAATAATACAAGAGGACATGGTAAAAGTTAAACTATTTAACTAAGAGTTAAATCTAAAAGATAGGGTTATTATGGCGAACTAAACTTGTCTAAAACCTTTTGGTTGAAAGTATTTAGACCCATTCCAACCTTATATTCAAAATAAATTAATTTTTAGCCATTAGAAACCGAAAATTATTTTACAATAAAATAATATTTAAAACTTTTCCTAAAGTGACCCTCACCTCTCTTATAAAAGGGTACTTCCCCTTCTCTCAAAATCACACCTCCAAAGCCATTTTCATGGAAATAACCTTCCCAAATATTATCCCAACTTCCCTCAATTCAACCTATATTTCTTCCTTTGAGAATAAATCCATCCTAAAAATCCATTTTGTTCAAATAAAAAAAACACCCAAAGAAGAGGTAATTATTTTATCACCTCTTTCAATGTTCATTTCTTCTTCCAAATTCTATTTATTTGTCATTTCCATACCAAAATAATAACTCTAGTAACTTCTAAATACTCTGATTTTATTATGAAAATGTCACAACCATACTCATTATTCTATCCATCCTATAAATGATAATGTAACCATGCGTGCGTACGTACGGCTTACCGTCTCCATACTGTGGTGTAATTTTTTATTCAACACTACGTTATTTGGATGGATATAATGATGAATAATATGTATATAAATAATAAAAATAACATGATAATTTTTCTTTATAATTAATATATCATCCAATTCCACACCTTTTAATCACTAAGGAAATGATATCGTCGCTCGTGCGTACGTACGACTTACCGTCTCCACGACACGATGAGATTCATTTCCAAGTTCACCATTCAATGATGATTATAAAAATACGTATGCATTATTAATAATTATGTAATATATGGAATAATAATTCTAATGGATATATATATATATTTGTATGTACTTACATATATCTTATTTACTTACTTCTGTTCAATACAATATGAAAATAGAAACAACGTTTATGTGTACGTACAACCTACCATCTCCGTAAACGGTATTTTCCATTTAATTTTTCTATCTAATATACATATTTATATTCTAAATATATATTATATATAAATAATGTTTTATATTCTGGAAGTATTTAAATCATTATCTAAATGATACAATCAAGAATTACAAGTTAAAACACGTACGATAAAGAAAGCGATTATTGCCCGAAATGTTAATTCAACATGGATGTCATTATTAAATGGGTAGTATATAATCATAAATGAGTCATCTATGATATAATAAATATGAACATGGTTCTGGTATAATTTAATAACATACTATGGTCATTATATAGAAGGTTAAATTTACCCTCAACCAAAGGAAAGTGCATGGTACGGGTTTATTCCTCAATCTCATTATTATCCTAGATTTTTTATATGTATGCTTTTACTAGGATATATTTTTTTTATCCATGTCCATGTTTCATAAAATATTTTCCAGAAGGATTATTTTAAAGGTACTCTTTAACTAAAAAATCTTTTTAAATGTTTTAAATATATATTATTTTAAATCTTTCTCATTAATGTCTATGCTTTCAAAATGGTTTTAAGGATTTTTTATATGGACATGAATGTTTTAAAATATTAATTATTTAAAAAAAATTCAAAGTGTTATGGGACTATTTGATTGAAAAATATATTTTAAATGACTTACTTTATAAATGTGTGACTTTTAAATTATTTCACAAAAAGGGATATTTCTCTCAAAAAGTTTTACTGATCATTTTCAACTATATCAACATTATTTAATGGATATTATTATTAATTAAGGTTGATTTATTATAATACAATCATCTATATTGCATCGAATGATTTTTAATATATTTGACTTTGGAGGTGCTATTTTTATACCCTTGATGGTTTATGGTTAAAGTATTGACATTTCGTATTCTAGTTTTAATACGAATGTTTATTTTATGTTTCAAGATTTTTATATGTGGAATGCAGTGAAATTAGTATGTGATGGGTGGGGCCCGCTATAGCCGATCGATGCATCAGTAGGTATCATGAGACAAACTAGTGTCTTGGCACAAGGCCTTGACAAAAATTTTATTTGTAGTCTTAGCATGAGGCCTTGACTATGTGGTAATGATGTTCGACATTAGACATTCCCTCATTATGAAATTATTTATTACACATGATTATTCGACTTGTAGAATATCCATGTGCATGTTTATATGGAAATGTTTGATTTATTTTCTCCGTATTATATTCATGTTTATGTTTAAAAGGATGTTGTTTTTGTTACACATCTTTCCTTAAAATTTTATAGATTCCGCTAAATTATTTACCCTTATTGAGCATCTAAGCTTATCAATTTCTTATGTTTTGTTTTCCCAGGATTCCAAGAAGTGTATTATGTTTGATATGATGGGTTTTTCTAGGGGAATAATGGTGTTCTCAACAGATTATTTATGTTGTGTTTTATGTTTTAATGTTTAATGTAACGTTCATGTATGTAATATATTTTCTGAGACTACTAAACTGATCGGTCATTCGGGACTTGATTCTTTATAATCATACCAATGTATTAAGATAATGCACCGACTCCAGGCTTATGGGGTCGGGGTGTTACAAGTATTTTTTTAGCATATCACCTATTCATACACTATTTTACTAGTTATTTATGTAACCTTGTTGATTTTTCCCTACATAGTTTTAATCAAACCCTTTTTATGCCTCCATGACACTTGAGTACCCGAGAAGACTTCAGTAATTGCAGGCTGGAGTAGGGTGAAGGCCTAGTGTTTCATGATCGAGTGGGATAAATAAAATGAGATTGGAGATCAAGATGTGATGATACTAGGGGATGGTACTAGAGACTTATATATTTTATTTGTTTTCTTAGTTTGTATCTGCGATTGAACATGTGGGATATTAGTTGATATGTATTGTCTTGACCATGATTTTCTTGGACTATATGTTTTTGTATTCCTTTTGATGTAGCATGTTTATATAAATTTTTATTTTTTATTCATACTCAAATTATTTTGAGGGATGATTTTTTGATATTTTTAAACTATATTTATTGTAATATGAGGGTATAATATCCCCACAAGTGCACTATATACCCTCACTACTAGTAAGAAACCTTTGGTGTATGGGTAGGTGAGCCTGAGGTCATGTAGAGACCGCCTATCTAAGCACCCATTGATTGTCCTGACTAGGGGATGTTACAATATCTTCAGTGAAGTGTAGAAACATTGAAGGATATTTAAATAGATGAAAAAAACTCTATAATAGAACAAGAAATTTTCTTTGAAAAATAAGAAGAAATATATTTTATATTTTTAATAACTTTTATTTGAAAGGTAATAATATATAAAACAATGATAATAAAAATTACATTAAAAAACCATGAAAAATTGGAAAGGAAATTCATAGATAAATAAAAAGAAAATGTTGGGTAAAGTAATCATGTAGAGAAATTAAAAAATATAATACATTCATAATTTTGAAAATTAATTCAAAGTTAATTGAAAATAACATGTGTGGAAAACCTTAAAAATAGATTCCTTTCAAAATTTTGTAAATAAAGTCAAGGTAAATATAAAATTAAATTAAAATATCATAATTAATATAGAATTAAATCCATAAAATAATATAATAAATAAGGATATGGAAGAGAAATATTCATGATAAAAAAAATAAGATAAGGTTAGTACCAATTACAGGAAACCTTTCAGGTGAGTTGTGAACCAAAGGGAGGTGAAATGGTAAAAAAACATGTAAAACCAATAAATAACAATAAGAGAATAAAATATTTGGGGTTTTTAATAGAAATAATATACAATTTCCTAAAACTATAATTTATACATAGAAAATCTTATTTTCAAAGTGATATTAGAAAAGAAACCCTTACCACAAACTCCCACTTGGTCAGACATGATCTAACTTCATCATAATATATTTAGGACTAATATTCATATGTTAAATTTTTTTATTCATATTTATCTTACTTAATAACATTCATTTATTGTTCCTTATTACCCATATATTAATTTCTTATTTCTAAAATTAATGTTTGGGTGTTAACTGTTCCATTTTCTATGCATGGTTCATTTTTGAAGTTCTTGTCTTTTATTCTTTATCATGGGTTTATCATATCCCTAAATTTTCTGAAGATTTAGTATATGTGTTTTTTGGTAAAAACCATCAAGGTGATGTTTCTATATTTTTTGCGTAGGTTGTGTTTGTTGACAAAGCTAATTTGTAAAGTTCTAGTTTGTTTGTTTTCAAAGTAGGAGTTTGGAAGGTGGTACATTTTCCTAGAGTTTGCTAATTTTTTAAGAATGAAATTTTAGAGTTTATTTTTTTGAAATAGTAATCTTCCTAAATATACAATTTTGAACCATATAAATACTATGCGAAAATGAAAAAGAGGTTTTCACCTGTTTAAAAGCTGTTTAAAAAGTATGTGGTGACCAAAAATTAAGCTCATGAATTTAACCTGAAGTTTATAGGAGTGAATATTTGGAAAAGGAATTGAGATAAAATAATATTTTTGTGGACAAGACATAAGTTCATAAGGGGGCCTTTCCATTTTTTATCATTTGATGGTGTTTTGAATCCTCTTATGGATGATAACTATTCTACTTGAACCGTATAATAGATATGTTGTGCAATGAAGAACCTCACAAAATGACTTAGTGTAATTTGATTATTTGTGTATTTTTTGGGTTTATTTTCTTATATAAGGACCTCTAGTCACTTTATTAGACAAATAAATACATAATGAACAAAATATATTCATAGGAGGTAATTTTTTTAAGTTTGGAGGAGTTCACGAAGCATAATCTATAAAGTAGGTTTTTCCAAAAAGCAACTAAATTCAAAAAGGATGTTGGTTTTAAAATAATTTGAAATATCAAATTAGTTTTTTTCACAAATCATAGTATCTTATGAAGGAGAATTAGTTTTAAGTGTGATGTAGCTCAAAAAGGAGAGTTAGTTCATGTAGGAATTCATCTATGAAGAAAAGGAAGGTCATAAAGCACTCAAGCTATATGGTTCACACAGAATTCATGAAGGGATACATATAGTATATAAAGTGTTAAAAATAGTTTGTGAAAGGTATTTCTGAAAACAAATTCTATGTGGTAAAGTGGATTTCCTCTCTAAGGTGAAAATAAAGCTTCATAGAAGACACATGTGTGAACCAATCTTGTGGTAATTCAGATTAATAAAAATATCTTTTATAGGAACATTGAATTCACTTTAGTTGAGAGAAAAATTTTATTTGAAAGTATGAATGGTTATAAACTAGGGGACAATGAGTCTACTCTAAAAATTCTAGCAATAATTCTATATATTGGATTAGGTACATATGTACTTCACTTTTTTATACTCCTTGGGCTAGTCCAGTTAAGGGTGAACCAAGTAAAATTTATATGTCTCATGTATTCTTTCATATTAGTTTATACATTGATATGAGAAAGAGAGAAAATATGATTTTTTAATGGTGAAACAAGATCCAAAAGTAGAATGTGTTTTAATCTATCATACCCCAATTCACCCACATTATGTTACTTAACCTACTGGGGCCACCAATTGGTTTAGAGAAAAAGGATAATGTATTTGAATCTCTCTTAGTATAATAAATGGAAGTAGTACATACCAAAGGGATTTTGATAATTTTGGTAAATAATTTTAATTTTTGGATGATTCAAATGCATCACTACTTCCGATATCTAGGTTTAGGTGTGGAAGAATCAGATGCAATACTAATTCTGATCTCTATGCCTAAGATTTTGGCTAGTATGGATAGCGAGGCCTTGTAAAAATATAACAAAAAATATATATATTTTTGGATTCTAGTGGAATCATTACTTTATAAGGATACATATCCAACCCAATCTATATAAAAGTTATTTTATGTAAATTCTCACATTCTATGTGAGAAAATATGTGAAACACCTAGGAATGTGATTCAAAATTTTGAGAAGTTAAATTTAATGTTTTGTGGAATAAGTTTGAAGAATCGAGGATGAACCCTAATGAATCTATTGATGCATTCTTTGATTAGTTGAACATGATTGTGAAAGACATGCATGGTCTTTGAGAAATGCATCCTAAGAAGATTCACACCCCAATTCAATATGAAAGTCTCCATGCTTGAGGATAAAGATCCAAAGGAGTTGAAATTGGATATTTTTCACAATAAAAATGTTTCATATGAGATGTGAAATGATTATAATGAGACTATGGAAAGGAGGATGTATGAGGAGATGGAATTAAAGGGCATGAAGAAGCTCGCTATAGAAGATGGTCATGAAGAATATGAAGTGGATGAAGTCATGTTATTCATATCCTCAAATCTATAAAGTGTAATAGGAATATTAATAAAGATACTTCCAATAACTTGTTTTTTATGTCTAAAACTTTGGATAATTATAATAAATCCTCCCAATAAGTTTCAAGAAGAAGATGAGGATGACGACAATCCCATGAAGAATCCTTTAAAAAATGTGAAGGGTAGGAAATCCACTAATACTAATTAATATAATAATAAGTACCTAATGTCATATGATAATGACAGTTCAAAAGATTTTTAGGAATAAGAAATTAACAACTATATTGATCATAAATAAAATACTATGGTGGTATTTGTGGGAAATTCGCAAACAATGGAAGAGAGAGATAATGATATAGGATAACTAGAAGGAAGAGTTAATCTCCTGACAGAGTAATATGATATGATTGAGGTGATAGCTTTATGGAGGGATAAAAAAATCTGATAGAGTGGTTCATAATTCCAAAATCTTTATAAAGAAATAATAAGAAGAGAAGTCTGATTTGAAGGTAGAAGTTGAAAAGATAAAATCTTCAAGGCCTGAAAACTCAAAGAGGGTCATTCAATATTTTCTCAAATTTAAATAACGGACAAGGGATATCAATTATTTGAATAAAACAATAAAATATTAATTAAAATGAATTAATTTACTTGAGGATGATGTTTTAATAATTTGATGAAAAGTTGAATATTGGTAAAATAGTTTACTCTTGGTATAACATTGGGAAATAAGATCATGTATGTGATAGAAAAAGTGAAAGTGGTGCATGAAGGTCAAAAAAAGTAGGGAAATAACTATTAGTAGAACAAAAATTCATATATGAATGATAAAGATTGTTTAAGACTTTATTGAATACCAAAATCATTGATGGTTGATGTGAGACCATAGTCACCCACTATAAAATTAATGCTTTATTTGGGTATGAATCAAAAGTAGAGAACCTAAGGGAAAACCAATGATGTAGTCATGACATGATGGAATGAACCTAACATTAGGTGGTATTTTTATGAAAATATGGGATGTTTCTAAAATGTTTTTACACAAATAAGAGTCACTAAATTGTAAAAGTAAAACCTATTCATATGAGTAGTGTTCAATTTTAAATGGATTCTTTTGATGATCACTATTTTTGGGCTATATTATTTTAACATATTGCCAAATATTTCTCATAAATAATGTAGAGGAATGTGAAAAAGGAGACCCCAAAGTGGTCATACATAATATCCCGAAAAATTATTAAGAAAAAAGATCAAATTGTCAATTTTCAACTTTGGAAGTTAAAGTTGGTCAATTTTACATTGAATAATATCAATCTTGTTAATCAAAAACAAGAATTAAACCAAAGACAATGATCAATAAGGGATGATATGATTAAAAATTGGTTGAAAATATTTCCCTAAAATCATCAAATATTACAAGTGAATGGATCACTGATAGTGGATACACCTACCACAAGACATAGAATAAGGATATTTTCATATGCATAATGAATGAAAATTAAGGATTCATAAAATTCATAAATGATGAATTCCTAAAGATTATCGGATTTGGGAAATCCAAATTTAGAGTTAAATATATAAGATGCACAAATGTCTTGATTATTGAAGGTATTCATCAAAAATTTCTTAGTGTTAGTAAACTGTGTGACTTAGGGAATGAAATAATATTTTCCAAGAAGATAAATATCATCAAGAGAAAATATGGTTTATCAGTGATGTAGAGAAAACACATGAAGGGGAATATCTACCATGTGACTGGAGAAGAAAATATGTGATTTATATCCATGGAATAAGAGAATAGGTGGTGGCATAAATGTCATGGTCATTTGAAGAAACCATCCTTATAAGATATAGTGAAAAGAATTGGATATTTATATCACCCTAAGATATATTGTAATCATCCACACATGCATGATTCTTTCCAATAAGGTAATATTACTCAAAAGGTTTATAAGAAAAAAGAACACATGTCAACTAGTGTGCTAGAATTGGTGCATAGTGACATGTAAGGAACTATCTCACCAATATCCCTTAATTGGAAGAGATAATATGTTATATTAATTGATGATTATAATAGAATGGCTTGGATATTAATCATTACTCACACAATTAAGGTATTTAGTTTCATTAATCAATATTAGAGATATTATGAATCGATACTTGGATAGAAAATTATAGAGTTTAAAACCAACAATGGTATGGAGTTTATTAACATCCAGTTAGAAAATTTTCTCAAGAAGCATGAGATAAGGAACAATGTAACATTAGTGATAATCCTCAGAAAAAATGGTGTGATTGACAGGTGAAACTAGATCATAAAGAGCATGAGTAGAATAATGCTTATTAAGAAAGGTGTACTAGAGAAGTTTTGGAAGTAAGTAGCATTACCATCGGTCTATATATCTAACAGAGTTTTTTAATGTTTAAGGGAAGAGAATAATCCATATGAGTTTTAGTATATAAATAATCTTATGTTTAAGTACCTTTTAGTGTTTATACGTATGTGTTTTATTCTCAATAAGGAGAAACATAATAATTTTGAATCTAATGGATATGAAGGGATATTCATTAGCTAAATAGGAAAAGGAAAAGCATACAGACATTACAATAAGTGGTGAGGAAAGGTTTTGGGAAGAAATTATGTTTTTTAATAGAAATTAGGTAAAATATTCAACAAACCAGTGAACTAATTTAGGAGTATAGTGATGATGAATTTAGGTACTCCGAGGGAGTGAAAGTTCCTGGAGCAGTTTATGAAAAAGATACTAATGATATGAAAGATGAAGTTAGATTTGTTTATGCATAGAATCCAAAGAGTAGGGATGAAATTTATAGGTAGAATATTATTGAATATTATGTACCTCTAGTGTAGATGAAGAGATCTAATAATCTAAAAAAATATCCTTCCAATCATAGGTAGAGACAAAATGTTTTAAAGAAGCTGTAATAGATAAGAACTCGGTTAAAGTGATGAATGAAGATCTTGACCTAATAAAAATGATTCAAATATTTGAGATTGTGTATTTTGGTATATCAAAGGCATAGTGAAATTAAATTTTTTGTACAATGAAAAATATCAAAAAGAGTTATTGGGTTATATATATTCAGATGGATCCAGCTCAATAACCAATAGAATGTCAACATTAGTTAGTGTATTATATCTTAGTGGACTGTGTATTACTTGGAGAGGAAATATAAAACATTTCATTTCTTTGAGAACTATATAATTTTATATATATTATCGCCACTTAATCCTATATACATTTATTGGGGATGAATTGATACCTTAATGATATGGGAGTAGAAGTGAAGTATTTGATAAAAATCTATTATAATAATTCATGTTCTATAAATCTTATTAAAAATCCCATCCATCACTCATCGATGAAGAAAATTAAAATCTTTTATCATTTTATTAAAGAGAAAGTGGAGAATGGGCTTGTGAATATGGATTTTGTGCATATAGAACTAAAATTTATATATATTCTCACAAAGGATTTATTAAAAGAATAATTTGAACATTATTGGATGATCATTTTCATCTAATCAACTACCCACACTCGAATTGTGTGAATGTGGGAACCCCTCTCCTAGAGGTATATGGTTTTTTTACCTATGTTATGATATGATTTATTTTCCTTGTGGTAGGCCAAAAAGGAATGACCATTGGGTTATTTGAAAAGGAGAGGATGTCATGTTCATGAAAGGGGGAGAAGATGTTAGGGGGTGTAGAGAAATAAAGGGAGTTTAGGTAAATCAAATGATGGTAAATCAGTTTGTTTAATGAATAAAAACAATAGGAGCTTGTGATTAAAGTGGTTTATTATGTATGGTTGAATAAATCCATCTTCTTGTGTACCACACTCTATGAAATAGTTGAATCGATTGCTAATAAAAATAATCAATTGGAATTGGATTTAAATATAGGTTCAGATTTAGGAAACAATCATTTAGTTGCATAGATAATAAAGTGGTTTATTGATGAAATTTTTATGATAATATTGTTTCTCACACTGATTTTGGACCATGTGGTCTTTTAATACACGTTGAGTAAATATTTGATCACTTTTTAGAGCCATAGACTGTGAGCAGTGGTTGAAGAAGAAGGTAAATGCTTGTTTTTAATTGTAAAATTTCAATGGGTTTGAAGTGTTTTAAAAAAATCTTAAAGGGAATATTGTTGGGGAAAAATCCCTCAAGGTGACATTTCAGAGTTGTTTGGGATAGTTTTATTTTTTTTGAAAAGTTGGTTAGAAAAGTTCCAATTTGTTTTTTCAAAATTGGGAGTCTAAAAGGTGTTATATTTTCCCATTTATTTCCATATTTTTGTGTGTGAAATTTTGGAGTTAGGTTTTTGGAAATGGGTGCATTCTTGTATAAAAAGTTTTTAGAACACATAAAAACTATGAAAAAACAAAGAAAAAGTTTTTTCTATTTTCATACCACATATAAATTATGTGGTGACTCTTGTGAGAGATAACGAACTATATTATAAGTTCACTATATAGTTTTTTTTGGAAAAGTATTTGAGCTCACATAACATGTTTCTGAACCAAAAATTATTTTTATGGAGGTGAATTTTAATTTGAGTTTCTTTGATGGTATTTTTAAGGCCCCCATGAATGAGAGTTGTTCGATAAATACCACATAGTAGGGATGCTACACAATGAAGCATATTGCGAAGGGATTTAATAGGATTTCATGATTAGTGGGATTTATGAGTTTATTTACCTAAATAAGGACCCTCAATCACTTTATTAGATCGAGTGAAACATACATAGAGGAATATTTCATTGAAGGTAATTTAGATAATCTTGAATGAGTTCATGAAGTACAAGTTGCTAAGGTTGTTTTTCTACTAAGTAGTGTCATTCGTGAAGGATGTTTCTTCATAAAGTAGTTGAGTTCAAAAAGAAGTTTTAGTTCACGAAGCATAATAGCTTGTGATAAGAGTTAGTTTGCGATGCATGTTGCTTTAAAAGGAGAGGTAGTTCACATAGGAAGTAATCTGTGAAGTAATGGTAGTTCATGAAGCACTCATGATACATGGTGGAAAACTAGTTCAAAAAGGGATAAAGGTAGTTCTTGAAGGGGTAAGAATAGTTCATGATATGTATTTATGAAAAGGAAACACTACACGATAAGGTGTATATCATCTCTAATGTGAAAATGGAGCTTCAAGGAATACTCATATATGTGTGAGACAATTCTAAGGTGATTAAGAGAACTGAAAGGTTATTTTGGAGGAGAAATAAATTCACTTAATTTGAGAGATTAATGAAATTTAAATGTGTGAATGGTCATAAACCAGGGGATATAGTGGGTCCACTCGGAATATTGTAACAACAATGTACTCTAATGAATTTTGTATATTGCCACATCTCCATTGTATTCTCCTTGGACTACCCTAGTTGATAGTGAACCAAGTAAAATCTATTTGTCTCATGCATGCTTTCATTTTTGTTTATACATTACTATGGGAAAAAGGTAGAATGGTGTATTGTTTAATGAATAAACAATATCCAAAGGGGAAATTGTTTTAATCTATCACACCCTGATTCAGCCCCTTCTTAGGGTACTTATCCTAGTAGGGGAAAGAGTGTTTTTTATAATTATGGATTCTCATGGTTATTTATTGGAAGTTATTAGGATGGTTCATATGGAACACTTAAACATATCATTTTCAATGATTATTAAATTTACAAAAGCATTGAATTAGTTGGTTAATATACTTTGTAATATTACCTTGAATTTTTTATTATAGGTGAATTATATATAATTTTTAATTTTTTACTAAAAATTTTATTACTTCAAAGTAACTTTCAGTTACAAGCATATCTAATAACATTATATCCAATGACTATATGTATAATGAATATATAACCAATATATATATATATATATAACAGTCATATTATATTCTAATATATATCCTTCCATAAATCTATAAAATCATTCATCATATTCTATAATTTCATTTAATGATGTATTCAATTATTCTAACAAAAGTTATACTTTTTATAATAATGATTAATGGTACAATCTTTATGGTATATTGTAATGATGATAATTTCAACCTTGTATCATTTTTATTTACTTGTGGTTTATTTCCTTTAGTAATTTTACTAATTATATTTCCTTTATTTATCTCTTAATGTATTTCATTTATATTGTAATGTTCTACCAAAATAAATTGTTGTTCACCTTAGCTCAGTGTTTCATGTATCACAAGAGATCAAATACAAATGACTTATTTTATGATAAATACATACAAAAAATTATGGAGTGTAAAATTAAACTTGTATTTAAATAAGTTTTTATTAAAAATTTCATTACTCTATTGAAAATAAATGAGGTTACTTCTACCTCATTACTTATTTAGGTTCCCATGTTTCTTCATAAAACTTATGACTCCTCTATAGAATTTAAACTAGTCGATTAGTCTTATTTCTTAGTACTTTATATTTATAATTCAATATTTAAACTAGTTGTTCCACATAAGGATGATCATGTTATAACTATACAATCTATGAGTTTAGTACATGTGATGGATTGGGTATGTAGTTTATCCAAAATGATATGTGTAATACATCATGCACTTGACAAAAGTTCAGTATAAGTTCAAGATAATAAACTGTCATTCCCACATGATTGAGTATTTAGAAAGGGCCAACATATCTGGGGCTTAAACCTTATTCAAAAATATCATAACTCACTTCCATGGTGATATTTACAAGAATAACCCATCACCAACTTCAAACATAAAATCTCATTAATGATTATTAATAAATATTTTCTATTGATTTTTTTTCATTGCTAATATACCACTAAACGGTTTAAATCCTTTATATAATTTCTTAAGAAATATATAGTACCATGAATTTTCACTATCTAACATTATCCCAACATGTTGTGGTTATGAAACTATTTCTATATATATCCTCATATGATTCCATTTGAATAATATAATGGGAATTATTATTATAAGAGAACTCTACTAGGGGAGGTGTTAATAACAACCTCATTTGATATCCCTTGTACAAGATATCAACATATCTTCTAAAGTTCAGATGGTCATATCAGATTGACCATTTTTTTAAAGAAGATAAGTAGTGATAAGGCTCAATTCTATATTAAATGATTATTTAAGACTTATCCATAATTATTAAGCAATCCTTGGATCTGGATACTATACAAATTGGTACTCTATGAGAATAACCAGTTATCATTGCATATATATTGTCAAGTTGATCTAATGAGAAATATTCTTGAATATAAATGAGATATATTTACTTTTTAAGGAGATGAAATATAACCCAAATTGTAGTAAGAAATTTATAAGTATTAATATGACCTAGGTGATGTTATCCCATTTCCATAGATGTATGGGTAATAGTTTTATTATCATGTTAGACTTTCTTCATTATTACTTACCTTACTGGAACAATAAGAATCAATATTGAGATTCTTAATAAGATTGGTGTAGACACCTGGGGATTGGGGTGAATCAAGTGATACCTATTTTTACTAAATTAAATATTATCCTAAAACCCATTTAAAATTTAAACCATGTTGTGAGTTATTTAACATGGTTCTATTTTATGTTTAATATAGAAATGATCATCTGCATGCAATGAATATAAAGCAAATGAATAAGTATATATTATTTTCACAAGTTTTGATATTAAGACCTACTAATTTCCTTGATTGGTTGTTCAACCTAATAAAGGATTATCTACTATAAGTAATGTGACTTCAATGGGTTAGGTGTTTCCCAAAACTAAAATTATAATGTTTCACTAGAATTACAAATACTTATTTCACATAAGAATTCCTCCAATAGTTTCTTACTATATTAATAGAGTTGAATTGTGATCTCACAGCATACCTAGATTTGCATGGGTTATATGGAGTCCCACCATATATATTAAATTGATCCTTTTATGTTCTTATTATAATAAGATCTCATGTTGTTTATAGGATGATTCTTAACCAATTAAATCAATATCTTTCTTTCAATAACCACTTATTTGAATGCCTTCTATCCTTCGAGAATAATATACTCATATGGATATCTCAGTATCACAATCTATTTTATTCTTCTCAAGATTCTTCAACCATGGATATCACATGAATAAATTATTCTTCATTTATCTTCAATACCTATATAATATATATCCTTATCACAATATTAAATATTATCCTACTTCTTATCCTCAATATTTCTTCTAGATATCACACAATACACAACTCTTGATTTATCAAATATAAAACAATTTATTCTCTCAACATATTTATTATTTAATACATAGGTCACCCAAAAATTTGAATATCCTTTTTGGAATATTAAATATCCCAATATAATTAGGTTCCCATGATATCATTTAATTTATCCTCAATTTTTTGTACATGTGTGTTCCCATGATCTTTATTCTTCCTTTTCCTTCTCAAACAGATGTCTCCTAGGAAATTCTAGGAGTTCACACATTTTTTTTCCTTTTCTTTCTAATTTTTATCTCAAGAAAGAAGAAAATATTATAGTGTCTTCTAGTATACTTAAGATCTCATTCCTTTATTCCTCATCTTCTTTATTCTCACTAAAATAAAATTGAGGTATATCATATTTGATCTTCTTGGATGACACAATAACTCTTGAAATTAACTTAGTAGCTCTATATGTATATATGTATATCATATTATTATACTATTATAATACAGTTGAACAAAATTCTAAACTTAAATATATATGAAACATTTTCAACAAATTTTTGAAAAATCTAAAAGCATACAAGCTCATGGCTTTGCTCAAACTCTATTTTTGATTATTTTAATACTCACTAAAAACCATATCAATAAATTTTATTCATCATCATGTGATTTTTTCATGGAAAATATACCCTTGGGAATATTGAATGGAAACTCCACAATATATTCTATCGTTATTGAATATTTCATTATTAGTATAGGCCATGCATGAGGTTATATGAAAATGTTCTAGATGAGACTCAATCTTAAAAATTTATGCAAGGCAGTTTCATAAATATCATATAAGAATTTCATAGAAGATAATGAGCTAAAAAAGATAGACACCACAACTTATTTTTTTATTTAGTACTTGATTTACATGTATACATGTAAATCTTCATGCATGTATCAATATCTTAAACCCACATGTCCAATGCATCTTTTTTATTGTAGAAAATATCTCATGTAGGAATAACATCAAGTACTACATCATCAAGAATTTTTATACTGCAAAAAAATAAATTTTTTATCTACTTTAGTATGAGCACTATACATTATTAAATAAATTCTATGTAGTTATCTATACTTTAAAAACATCATGTGCCTGTATATACTTCATCCTATATTTTTAGCAGCTAATATTTTGAGTGTTATTTTTCATATAGAGGGATAATTCGATCACCGTTCACACATTCCATCATATTACCATGGAGGTACTCAGAGTTGACCATCCATCTCACAGTCGATCATATTACTATGGATATTTCATATGGTCGGACGTATAGAGTGCGGTCAATCCAAAAGGGATCCCGATTGCCAATCCCATCCACTGAACATACACAGAATCCAATCGATTGTGTGATACATGTGGTTGAAAAATAAACCTTGTGATGTGAAATACAATGGCATTTTGAAGAGTCTACCACATATACAAGTTTTGAGTTCTTGATATTGATTAAAACCTTGAAATATGGAATTGTTAAATTTAAACATGCATATCCTATTTATGTCTGTAACTTATGGAAAAGAAATAGTGAACCATATTTTTATTTGAATCTTAGATCTTGGTTAAACTCTACCTACCACTAATTAATATTCAATGATGTAGAAAATATATTTCCTCTAAGATACCTGAGTTAGATTCAGCTATACACACACACACACACACCACTACATGCGGAAAGCCATGCATGCTATGAAATGATACCGTCTATTGGGTAGACCAAGCATACACTCAAGCCTACCCATGTGTAGGACATGCCTCTATCATGATCTACATAACCACTATGAGCTTTATAGAACCATTTTAAGTTAAGAAACAACATTCCAATCTGTATAATTTCAACCTTATCTGATAAAAATGATATATATATATATACTGTACCCAATATCCTCTTTTATTTTTCACATGGATGGATCCCTCAATATCCTTATCCAATTATCTTCATAAACCATGTTTTAGACAACATGTTTTCACTATCTCCACAAATATTATCATATTTTTATTTATTAGGACCAGTTCAACAATCATAAAAGGTATAGGGATTCCCTTAGAACCTTCCTAGTTAGTTTTTCCAAGGTATCAAACTGTTCCAACATTCTTACCAACATATGATACTTCCCATGGATAATAATGGACATATCTTCAATCTCCATATATTGAGTGGATTATCTAATCAATTACCCAAACTTCTTCTGGAATATATTGGATTCTATAATTAACATTGACAAAAAATACAATAAATGCACAACATAAATCACAAGGGCACTCCAAAACCCCATATTATATTTTCTATCTATACCACTTTATATACATGAAGTTAATGTTTCTCATATCCCCCGAATTTATAATGAATTCTATTTGGGGAAAAAATTCACCCCTTAATGTAATGATTCTCCCATTAACTTCAGATACTAACTTATTATCCTTTTTGATCTTACAATATATTTATATAAGGAAGGTACCACAAATTCCTTCTCAATAATAAATTAGTAAGTCAATTTTAACTCTACATGGGCTATACCAGTGCAGAAAAAAGAGTGAGTTTACCAAATCCAAAAATCTGTAAAATCAATATAGAGACCCTCTCTTTTTATACATAATCATTACAAAAATTTTACGAAATAATTAAAACATTATACAAATAGATGGCCAAATACTATACTAGTCTAGTGCCATTGGAAACATGGAAACATAAACACTGGTACATAAATGAGATACATTATCTCTGAATAGGTTCTTCTTGACTAGTAACATTTATAGAAACATAAAAAATAATACATATCTTCATAACCTAGAGAAGGAAACATTAAAATGGGTTAGATAAAAATCTCTATAAGGGTTTACAAGGGATAGATGTAAGCATAATCTTGAGAATAAGGGTATGAGAACATGATAAAGAAAATAGAATATCAGACTCTGTATATCAAAGATAATATACACGAATCATGTTATAAATATTAGGAGTTAATATGTCATGAATCATAAGGAAATAAAGAACATAATCCCTAAAAGTATAAAATAGAAATAAAAGACGGTATTGTGGAAGACATATAAGCATATATAACGATTTCCATAATATTCAAGGAATCATTATCAAATCCATTTTAGTAGAAAAATTATTCTACTAAACTGGGTTCACACACTATTCTAGCCCTGCATTAATGTATCAAGTTTTCTCAGAATTCCAACCCTATAATACTGAATTGAGTTAATTTCCAATTCTAGACCTGTTATACTGAACTAATTTCATTTCTCATTCTAGCCCTGTAATACTGAACCGAGTTCATTTCTCATTCCAACCATATCTTTATAATGAGATATAAATATTTACCCAACGCATTAGAGTGAGATATAGGTACCACCCATCTCATAATGAAATCATACACACATGTTCCAAAAAATCATATCATAACTATGTAGTGAAATGGGTATCATAAACATTTAAACATAACATAGCCTATGGAATAAGAAATAAGTTTCATAATCATTTCTTTAAAAGCATAACCCATGAAAGAGAAATAGATTTCATAAACATATAACCCATGAAATAGAAATGGGTTTCATAAATACCATAAAATTAATCATAACCCATTAATATAAAGAATATGAATAGAACCTTTAGAAAATTTCCTATAAATGAATGATTAACATCAACAAATGTCATCTTATATGGAAAATAATTTTGAATTGTATTTAAAAAACATATCTTCAGTAATATATATATTATTCTTTGATAAGGGTTTTTTAATACATAAAACCATTTTGAAAGAATTTTATTATAAAACACCTTGAAAAATTATAAATAATAATTTAAATCATTCTGAAAACCTTTTTACTTGAAAAAATATAAAACACGATTAAAAACATTTCAAAACATTATTTATTTGAAAAAAATTTGAAAAATTGTAAAGAATGGATTAAATCATTATTAAAACCATTTCCTATAAAATACATTGAAAACTTATAAATATATATTGAAAACAATTTGAAAAATATTTTACTTGAAAACACATGAATTAATCTTGATAATGTTTTGAAAACCATTTCTTTGAAAATGCTTTGGAAACTTATAAATAAGCCTTGAAAATATATTGAAAACAATTTTCCTTGAAATTTAATTTTAAAATAATTTTCATAAAATTAAACCCTTTAAAGATTAAAATAAAGCTTCAAATAATTGATGACAATTAAATCCGTACATGTCATATGAGGGAAGAAAATATTCCCTTTACATGGTAAAAGGATTATAAAAAAATGCCTTGTTCTAAAAGTTATAAGAATATTCTTTCAAATATATATGTAAAGAAAATAAGGGTAAAATTTTATTTTAAATATTATAGGATAGTGGTATAATATTCTTGGAAACCCTTTTTAGAAAACATGATTTTAAAGGAACATATATTTCTGACTGACGAGAGGGTAAAGTTGGGATTTCTTAAAAGCAATTTCATAACTATATTATGTACCAAAGAGTAGAAAAAATGGTACTGATATGTGAATATATCATTAATAACTAGATTAGAATAAAATTAATGAGTGTTATTGAGATATGGAAGATAATATTTCCTCAAATAAGTATAATAAATAACAATATCGAATTGTGATGAGATTGTTTCAGTAAACTAGTTTGACTTGGTTACATGGGATCATAGTCTCCATGTAGGAAAAGAAAATTAAATGAAGCTTAAAATTACATTAAAATATTTATATTCATTATATAACTTGTAAAATGGAAGTAAATACACCTCAAAAAATAATTTAGGTGTATAACAAAACATGAGCCTCAAAGAAGGAAAATTGAGACAAAATTATTTTACCAATTTGGTAACTTTTGAAACCTAAACTCCATTAAATGAAGATAATAAGATGGATATGTAAATAAACATAAATTTATGTATAATAATAGTTGAATAAATCCATGGGAAATAAACACACCAAACAGTAGGAATGGGTGGTGAATTAAGCATGTATCTCACGGAAATAAAAAGTGATATGAAATCCCCTTACCTTGTCTCTTGAATCTCTTTTTACTCATGCAAGATTCATATATAATAAATTAAAGTTTATTATATATGTTTTAAATGATAATATTATTATATCTAATACCATATATTGTTTTATCATGACCTTATATTATCCTCTTGTTAACAATCCTATGTTAAGGTTTCACTTCAGGTAATATTCTGTTTTTTTATCTCATGGGTCTTAATTTGTTATATATTTTATAATTATACTAATATCTTGATTAAATAATGTAAAAAATGATATAAATATCATGTATATAAACTATATTTTTATTATAAAAATATATATAATATATAAGTATGAAATGGAATACACCGTTCATGAAGACGGTAAGCCGTACGTAAGCATGAATACTATTTCCGTTTTTAATGTCGCATTGAAAGAAAGAAGGTAAATGAAATATGTTTATATATATGTATATATATAATTATTAAAGTAGAATTATTATATCATATATGTTATATAAGTTCACTAATACCATATTTAATACATTCCATGCAGTGTGTGAATGAATCACATCGCTTTGAGGGGGCGGTAGTCCACAGTTCCTCAAACGAAATTATTGTATTTACACCGAATTGAAAGTAAAAAAGATATGTGTTATAAAAAGAATACATAAGATTAAATATTTTATAAATATAATATACAAAAATGGTGTGTCCATCATAAATTCGACAATTAGAGGTGGTAAAGGAAAAGTGAACAATCATCGTTTCATGAGGCAATAATTCACCGTACATGTAAACATTATGTTCATTACCATTAGACGGAGGTGTGTGCAAGTGTAGGTAGAAAACTTATCGTAAAAAATAATATTATATTTGTGATAATGATTTTTTATACAATAATGGAATAAATAGAGTCTAGGGGGGGGATAAATAATATAAAATAATGGAGTTTGAGAGAAGACGTTACCTCTTAATCGAGTAACTCCTTTTGGTTTGTTCCAAAATGATTCCTTAGATATATTTCTAATTGAGGGAAGGCTTATAGAAGTAATGGAGGGATATTGGGAAGTTTATTTAGAATATATTGGTTGATCCTAACTAGTTTTAGTGGTTTGAATAAGAGGTATAGGTAATGAACCTTTATATGGAAGGGAAAGGACATATTTTACATTTTTGAAATTAAGTTAGCTGTAGATTTTTTTACCTAAAAAAAGTCATAAAAAACAAAAAAATAAATAATTTAAGGTTAATGGAATATTAACTTCAATAAAAAGGTTATTTTAAAAGCGTTTAAGTCGTTTTGGGTCTTAAATTTAATGTTTATCCCCTAGTTAAGCTTAATTTTACCTTAATCGATGTAATTAATTTTAACTACTTTCAATAATATTTTTGGTTAGAAACTAAGTTGATCTTTTTATAAATTATAAATTATGATGATTACAAATATTTAATAAATTTTTTCAAATTATAAGAATATAATTTTACAGAATAAAATATAAAATTAATCTCACTAATGATATGAAATTGCGGGGTTTTATAGTAAAAACCTCTAAACATTTGCTAAGTTTTATCCCTAATTTCAAAGTAAAATTGATTAAAATGACATAAATTGGATTAATTGATAAAAATATTATCTAATTAAAATTTTCAACTTAATTAAAATATAATTTAATCTTATAAAAAAATTCGATAAAGAAGTAGTTTTGAATTAAAATTCGGTATTTTTCACTATTCATCCAAAATTGAAGTTTCTCTGAAAAATCCCAAAATATCACCCTAAGATAATTTAGAAATCATAAAATCAAAATTTATTTTATTTTGTCAAATTCAATTTATAATTATTTTTAAAATTAATTATATTTTTTTTATATAAAGACATGAAAATTAGTGTGTTTGAAAAAATAATATTTTTTAACTTATAAGGACTTTACAAAAAATTATATCTTTCATAAGAAATATATTTTGTTTATATAAAACCATTATAAAAAATACTTTAAATGTAGTTATTACAATTTATATTATTATTTTTAACATCTAGGTTATAATTATCTCATTTAAATAATTATAAAAATAAAAATACGTTTTGTAGAAACTCAGAGTTGTGTGAAACGTATGCCAAGTCGATTTGGCTTGTTGCGTATGACAAGTCAGTTTTGCATACACAAATTCACAAGATAAACTTTGTGTTCTTTTCAGAGTAAGCTAAAATTTATGTTGTGTGTAGTTCATGATTAACTTGGTGTTGTATATAAATCAATCCAAACATATTGATTTAAAATAAAATAAACTATTTTCAGTGTTATGTGGAATGAAAAATATCACAGAGGTTAAATTAATTCAAAAAAAAAATCCCAAAAATATCAGGGTGTTGCATTCTACTCCCTTTAAAATGAATTTTTATCTTAAAATTATTCTGATTTATCAAAGGTTTAGTACTTGAAAGTTTCATTCATAGAAACCCAAATCAGAAAAATAGATACTAAAACTTCTATTAAAAAGGGAATGTTGGAACCATAATAGTTACACAAAGTAACAAATAACCAGGTTTCCACATAGGAGAACATAGGTTGGGAGTGATGATTGGACATGGAGGTAAATCAAAAATATTTATAGGGAGTGATTGAGGTCATCAATCACAAACAAGTGAATGATGAAAGAAAATTTAGGCCCTAAAAGTCATAAATATATGATGATTTATAAGACCATCAGTTCAACAAATATTAAGATATTAGGACAATTTTTTAATCATTATCCTATCTTTGAGTAATTATTTTATTCACTAAGAATATTATAAAATATTCATAATTTATATATTTATATAAATAAAACTTCATTCTTTGGTTGTGATTTTAACTATTTCTAATTCATCCATTACTTCAAGAAATGTATGTCCATGAATTAACTTTGATACCCGAAGCACTAAAATACACATTAACATATATTAAGGCCCCTAAAAGAATGAAAAGTATAACTATTTATCTATAAATATTCTTAAAAATCAATATGGTTAATATATTAATATATAAACTTAAAAAGTAACACTATTGTTTCATCATGAATAATTATTCATAAAAAATAAGTATACATTAACCAGGACATCACGTAGGCTAGTGGTAGACATGAAACCCTTATCATCCTTCTTTCATGGGTTCAATACACTCAGTCTTACTAGACTTGATTGGTTGTCACCTGATATATATGATTTCCTTTTCTAAAACTACACTAATATAATTTCAAAAGAAGATGGACATCCTTAAAATAAGGTTAATCACTAAATATCCTTTTAACCAAGGTTTTAAATAAAATTTCAATACATAAATACTTCCTCTATTTTTTAACATAATTTTTTTAAATGGTTTACCTTATATCCCCTATTAAATATGAAAATAAAAAACTTTAGAAATAAACTCACAAAATCAGCTTAACATTGATCCCCCATATATCACAATGTCACTCTTCGGTGTCACATTCCAAACATATGAATACCATCATAGTAAATTCTCTTGGAACATGATAATAACCTGAATTACCATAAATCCTTTTGGAAAACATGCATGCTTCCTTATTCCATAGATTACTGGATATAATCTATAAACCAAAGAAGTTGTAAACTTCATCCATGAAAGAATGAACTACTTGTCAATAGGTCCTTAATTAGTTCAATGGTAATTTGTACCAGCATATTTACTTATTCATATACCACATATATTTCTCAAACAATAGTATCATAACATAAGGAACATATTATGGTTTATCTTTCCCTTAATCGTTTTTTTCTATGGGAATATCCTTTCCATTATATCAATGTTCTATTTCAGTGAAACCATTCAGCATGTTTATGTAAATCCACAGTGAAAAAACATAAATTTAACAATCCTTACATATTTCACCTTTCATATAACATAGTTTTCGAATCCCAATACATAAAATATATTTTTATTACCATTAATCCTTATGCCATTATCAAGGCTACCTTGTCCTATTACAAAATATCTCTTTCCTTTCACATTTCACATATAGTCTCTTCATCATCAACAATGTAAAAATTAATCATACCATCTTGATAATCTTCTTCAAGAGATTTCATATTGGGACATTTATTTGTATAATGACTATTTATTCCAAACATAAAACACATAACCTTAGATTATGTGTTAGGTAGGCCAATATTCTCAACCATTCTATTAACCGAACTCATGATTTTCCCCTTGTAGTCACTTGCTTTGTGTACTTATTTTCCAAATCCAAAACACCTTCTTGTTCCTCTAATACATTCTCCTAGGTGATTCATTTCGCATTCTTGACACAAATGAAACCAAATCCTCTTTTCTATATGGTCTCTATTACATGAGATCTTAGTGAACTCCTTCTTTCTCTTACTTGGTGAGTTCGAGATTTGGTTAAGGTATACATTGTTAACCATATTCCATGAAAACTAATTAGTCATGGTCACAACATCTTTCACTTTAGTGTTCATTCCACTTGACTGTTCATCACCAAATCTTTCTACACATTCAATGTTAATCCAATTCTTCTCGATTCCTACCATTGACTAAAACAATAAGCATAGTGTGAGCATTACTTATCATAGCAGGAAACCACATTATCATGAAAAGAATTACTTATAGGATTTATAAATCAACACACATTCCTTAATATATGACACACTAGGTTTATCCTAGGTTATTCATAGCCAACTTATATTTTAATCCTTCATGTTGGTTTGTGAAGAGTTTTTGAATTCCCAAAGAATATCCACTGGGATTTTCAAACCAGGTGTGCAACAAGGCCCATTTTCATGTACCAGATCAACCCAAGTCAGGTCAAAAACATCTTTTTGGAGTTGTTACTCCATGGTAAATCTATGCCAGAGCCACAAAAACTTTTAGATCTTGGTAGGTATGTATTTATAGAAAACCACTCACTCTATCCCTTACCAAAATTACAGGACATTTTCTTATTCTTTTCTTTATCCTTATACTTATCCTTAGACATTTACATAGGGTTCTAACTAAGGTTTTCTCATCCTAGATTACAAAGGATAGCTAAAAATTTGTTCTGATACTAACTATAACAACCCTCTCTTTTCATACATAGATATTACATAATACTCTCAAAATACATAATACACTATACAAGCATACGCCCAAATACTATACTAGTATAATGCCTTTGCAAATGTGGAAGCATAAACATTGGTACATAAATTAGCAACATTATATCCCAGTAGGTTCTTCTTGACTAGAACCCCTCTTGTAAATATAAAAAATAATACATATCTTCATAACCTAGTGAAGGAAACATAAAAAGGGGTGAGATCAAATGAGTAGTAAGGGTAAAAAAGAGAGATATGTAAGAATAATCATGATAATAAGGGCATGATTACATGATCATACAAATAAAACATCAAACCCTATATATCAAAGATCATATACATGAATCATGACATAACTATTAGCAGTTAATAAGACATTAATCATAATAAAGTAAAGAAAATAATCCTTGAAGGTATAAAATATGAATATAACATGGAATTGTGGTAGAAAATGTAACATCCCAGGTAAATAAAGAATATGAAATTTTCTTATTTAATAATATTTTTGAATAAAATATTAATATTACTTTAAAGGTAATGCTATGTTTAATGGCGTACCCAATACACAACATTGAGTTTCTTTGAAATCTTAAGTTGCACTCTAATAATATAATAATATTATTTTAAATGGTAGTTAATGCCTAGCCATTGTTATGGCAGGAATGAACAGAACTAACTACAAAATTATTATATATGCCTCTCAAATATTTTTTCATTTATCCAAATAAATGTTAGAGGCTTAAAATGAAAATGAATCCAATTTTAAGCAAAAATCTTCTAATATTCTTTAAAAGGTCGATTAACCGGATTTTGATGGGGAACACTTTTTAAATATACTATTGGAAATTTTATATGTTAAATTTGAAAAATAAAATCCTTCTTTAAAATCTGGACATCAAAATTTACATTGTGTAAATTTTTGTTATTTTTCCGATAAAGATCATTTTAGTGAAAATGTTGTATTTTAATTCAAAACATCCTTTTAATCTAATTTATTTATATCGATAGATAATCATTTTAATTGGGTTTAAAGTGTAGTTAAAATATATTTTTACCATTTAACTCAATGTTGGCCATTAGAATTAATTTTACTTGGAAATTGGACGTAAACAAGTGTCAATCTTTTGATAGATATTGTTTCATAAAAACACATTATTTGTTTTGACAACAGGAATTAATTATAAAAATAAAAAATGAAACTTTTATGTTTTGAATTTTGTAAAATGGAAATAATTTTTGAATTTGGAATATCAAATATATCTTAGGGTGAATTTCTAGTATTTTTCTGAAAAACATCAATTTTTGATGAATAGTGAAACCACTAATTGGTAGTTAAAAAAACTGATTTTTCATTTAAATGAAATTTTACCACCTCTATGATTTGAATTTCAAAAATCCAACATACGTGGTTGTCATTAGGATGTAAAATGTGGTTCAATGGGATTAAAATAATTTTTTGGTTAATAGTAACTTTTAAGTTTTATTAATCGCGATTAAAGGTAATTAGTATAATTTAAGGTAAATATAATGATGTAATAATATGAAATTACCTTTACACATGTCCTACACTTATTGGATATGTCATGGCCGACCAAGAAAATCCTTGGGTCAACTTGGGAACCCCATAGAGCCACTCGGGTAAGAAAATGACATTAATAACTATTTATTTAAAGTAAAAATAAAAGTGTCACAAACATGTATTGTTTTACTAAAACAATTTTTAAATGTGGTTATACATGTCATATTTTCGACTATAAATATTCATTCAAAATATAAATAGATTTAATAAATCATGATATTTTTGTTTATAATTTTTATACTTTAAATAAATAAATTTATTTATGACACCATGATGATGCAGTGATTACCTCATCAATGAACGATTTAAATAAAATGAAAATATAAGGTAAAATATAAGACATAAATATTTCAAAAACTTATTGTATGGGTGAATTTAGAACCCTTATCACCATATACTTGAAATATATAATTGTGGGACCTTTAATATCCGAAAATCGTTTTATAAAAAAGTCACTTTTTAAGTCTTTCCAAGAGTGCCCCTCCTCCCTCTTATAAAAGGCCCCCACCTCTACCCCCTTACCCACACATCTCAAGCCTTTGGATCGACCAAAATCTAATCATTTTATCTCTCCACATCCCTCTCGTCATCCTAGAACCCATAAATTAGGTAGATAGCTCTTCAAAAAACCCTTTTGGTTCAAACCAAAGGGAGTTACCTGATTCAAAGGTAATGTCCTCTCGTATGTTATTTTGTATTATTTTGCTTCTACAACCCCTAAACTCTTTTTATTACTTTATTTTGTAACAACAACAGTATATTTAATATACTAGGATGTTTTTATGAGAATTATTAGAGCTACAGATACACACACCTCCGTCTAATGGTTAAAGAACATACTGTTTCCGTGGATGGCGAATTATTGCCTCACGAAACGATGATTGTTCTATCTTCTCCTACCACCTCTCACGGTGGCCATTATGATGGAAATATTTTTTTTATGATATATATATTATATTTATTTCCACTATATTCTTCTGTATTTTAAATTTAAAACACACCTTTATTCTTTTCATGTTGTGAAAATGCAACAATTTCATTTGAGGAAGTGTGGAATACCACCCCCTCAAGTGATGTGACTCGTTCATGCAATACACAGAATATATAAAGAATGAAATTAATGAAATTATGTGAAAAATATAAAATATATATTATACTGGAATTATAAGATATATATATATATATCTCATTTAGTTTTAATTCCGTTAAATATGAAATAGAAATGAAAGTAGCGTTCATGCGTACGTACGGCTTACCGTCTCTATGAACAGTGCATTTCATTTCCTTCTTCTAAATGTTATTTAATAATATAAATGTAAGTATATACTGGATATATATGATATATATGACATCTACATCATGAATATAATTCTGGATATAATGGATATTTTACCACATGAACAACTTGTAATTATAAGAAGTTTATTTTTGACTCAAGTACCAATGATCGACAAAACGACCATTATTAACTTAAATAATAACATAATTATAACAACATGGTAATAAGTGATATAAAAGGAATAATGAAATTGAAAAAGGTTCTTATGCAAGTAGAAATTAACTCTAGTTTATTATTCAGGAATATAAAGAAACGAACAAGACAAGTCAGACTTGAGGAAAGGGATCCTACCACTCTCTTTATTTTTAAGTACTCAATTTTATGTCACTTATTTTAAGCTCCTCTTTCTTATGTTGGGGGATATTATTTTATATAACTCTTAATATAAGTTTTATTTTAAAATGATGAGATACCCTATTTGATCTCATCAATTTATTTTTGTACGTTTTAAGTGGCGCCGTTAGGCTGTCGAAATTTCATAAGGGACTTTTTATGTCACTTTGTGTTCCCGTGAGATTTATGCTACATTTTCCACTATTTCCTTTTGTGTGGTGTATGTAATGCACATGAGTGTATTATTAATGTAATATACTTTAATTTATGGGTATTTACATCTTCATTTTATGATCCTTCTTTCATGGGGTGTACGTTGCAAAAGTTACCCAAATCGGTAAGGGAACCTTTCACCCTCCTCTTTTTAAAAGACTTATTTTTTATAGGTATTTTAATTAACATATTCTTATGTTGGGATATGTTCTTATATATTATTATTGCTGTTAATGTTATGTAAAATTGATGAGATACCCTTCTTATCTCGCATCATCTCATTTTCAGAATTTTAAAGTGACGCCGTTAGGCTGTCGAATTTCGGTAGGGGAACTTCTCAACCCAATTTCAATTCTTTGGGTTAAACCTCTACTTCTTGATTATGTCTTGCTATAAATATGTGTGGATGACATCTGATTGTCTTACACTGAGTATCCACTTATATTTGGTGTATTTATATTTTTCACACATAATTATGTCATTTTTTTATCCTTTCTCTAATGGCATGATCCTTGATTGGGATTACATCTCAATTTCCTCTCATTGAGACATTTCTTAATGATATGCACTTTTATTCTTTTATAAAGTGTATATACACCCCCTTTGACATTCCATATCCATATTATGTCTATACTAAATTCATTTAAATGTTTTTAAAATGGTCTAATTTCATGTGGCTTATAATTTAAATGTTCAAAATGGAAAAGGACTCTTTTATTAAAACATTATTTTAAATGGTTTTAGAGATTTATTCTTTTAATCATTTATCATCCATGTAGATGTATTAAAAATGGTTTTAAGGATTTATTTATATGGACATGAATTTTTTTAAACCCTTTCAAAAGTTTCGAAGTGGTATGGGACACTTTGAATCTAAAATTTCTTTTAAATGTCTTCTTTTATTATTTTCAAAGTATAAAGGGATATTTCTCTCATAGAGTTTTAATGATTTTATTAGATGTTTTTATTTATGAAATATCATGATGTGATCTCTTGTGATTGAAATGTGGAAATTTTATGTTTCTTTTATGCATGTTTTAAGTGTTATGATTATGTTTTAGTTCTTGGGAAATGTTTATGAAATCAGGTGGCTCCGTGATAAACTAAGGGTGGGTGAGCCTAAGATATCTCTCCAATGCATTGGTTAACACGAAGGAGTTAAATGCTAAGGTTTCTCCGAAGAGATTTAGGGAATATACTGTGATGGGTATTTCAAACATAACCATGAGGGTTACTCCCTACATATGAATGTTATGTATGCCTCAAGTTACCTTTACATCGTATGATTTCTAAGAGTTATTAATAAATATTATGATTTCATGAGGTATGTTAAAGTGATTATGTTTTATGAGTAAAGTGAGTTTTCATTGATTCTTATGTATATGTGGACTAATGTGTCCTTTCTGTATTTTTATATCCCTAATTGAGCTTTTTGTGCTCATCCCAAATTTTTGAAATGTTTTCCACAGGACATAAAGTGGAATACGGTCAAGGATGGGATAAATGAAATGTCATGATGTCTAAAACATGGAACTAGACATGACTCTTTTGTTCAAGAGTTTATTTTTTGAAAAAAATGGAAACTAAGTAGATGTGTCTACCTTGAAATCTTTGAGATGTAATAGTTATGTCCTAATTGTCTAAAACTCTAAACCTGAAAAGATCCTCAATGTGAATTATTCATTTAATTCAAGATTATGTAATGTTTTAAGGCTGGGTCCTTATAGTTGGTATCGAAGGTCTGTTTAGATAACTATAGAGGTTAGGGTATTCTTTAAGCATAAGTGACATTACTATAATGGTTAGGATATCAGAATGAGTTGTAGTTTTAGATAAAGTGAATGAGTTTATGATAAAATGAATAATTATATCATAGTATTATATGATTATTCTAATGATATACTCACACTGAAATTTTTGGTTTTAGTAAATGGTTGGATCTAGAAGGAACCAAAGTGACAGTGGATGTGAAGAAAACTGTGACAGTTTTCTAAAAGATCAACTGAATGATATGGGAGGTGCAATGAGAACTCTTGTGGTTTTTCTAATCCAAATACCAGGAGTCATGATTAACCACTTGAACTCTGGTGAGTTCTCTAATTCATCATGTATGAGATAACCAACTCGATGTGGAAGTTCAGGTAATAATTATAAAGGTATACCCTAGGGTTTATATGATCCTTACTTTTGAGATAATTATGGTTTACTATATGTTATGAAGGAAAATTAAAGGCATGAGATAAACTTGAGGATAAATAATGTTATGGTTATTTTTGATTATTTTATCTCTTTTTGGAGAATGTTTTATGAATTATATAGTTTTTGGAAAAAGGACAACATGCAGACCATGTGACAACCCATCGCGTCGGACAAAGCTGTGGGAGTCGAACCCACAACCAATGTGCGACTGGTATTTATTGACTACCACTGGACTACGTGAAGTCCCTAGTTAGTATGACAAATTCTTTTTAGTTATACGATCTTATGAATTAGGAATAAGTTGATTTTGGGTTATCTATGGAAATGATTAGCCTATCATGGAGGATATGTGATTAGGTTAGTTACTTTTCAGTATGAGACTTTAAGAGTAACTGATGTTGTTTGGAGATAAATGTTAAAATTTATCTTGGAAGACTATGTGATTAAATCCTTCAGAGATTTTGGTTATTTCTTAGTTTGGATTACTCTGAAGAATTTTATGGATAGCTGTTTATTGAATGGTCTTTAATGAACTTTGGGTTTTGTTGGAAAAATTTTGGAGATTAAGAGTAGTATTTCTTTTTTATAAAGGATTATCATTTTTGGGTATTATCTGATCTTGTACTAAAAATTATTGTTTTTGGTTATGGTTTAAAGACATGTGAAATATATATTTCATCTTTTATAGTTTAGGTGATTCTCTAAAAGTTGATTATGGCACTCTTAATTTGAACAAGTCATCCGGAAATACTCATCGTGTGGAGAAAATATGAGTTTGAGTTAGAAATGTAGTAAAAGATGAAAGTCTACATGACAAGTGAGTATGTTTCCTTATGATTTAGTTAAACTCATAAATAAATTCCTGTTTGAAAAGTAACTTAAAACAAAAATGTTGTTTGTTAACTTTTCCTACTAGGGAATCACATACCGTTTAACCCACCATATGTTTGTGATTTTCTTAAGGTTAACTTTCTCCTAATCATGTTTTCTATCACTCTCCATCAGAACATGGCCCTTTGTTTTCTCCTCTATATACATGTTTTCATGGAATCCTAGTATGGGTTAACTCAGGTGACCATTGTACTTCCCTTTCTTTATTTTAATTGATAGTTTTACTGACTCTTGTTCCGATGTGGGACTTTCAATGAAGTTTCTGAGCCCAATTTTAAAATTGCGAGGACGCAATTCCAAAAACGGGGGAAGAATGTAACAACCTAGGTAAATAAAGAATATGAAAATTTCATATTTATTAACATTTGTGAATAAAATATTACTATTACTTTAAAGGGAATGCTATGTTTAATTGCGTACCGAATTTTCAACAATGAGTTTCTTTAAAATCTTACGTTGCACAATAATAATATTATAATATTATTTTAAATGGTAGTTAACGCCTAGCCATTGTAATGGCAGTAATGAATAGAACTAACTACAAAAGGATTATATATGCTTGTCAAATATTTTTTTCATTTATCTAAATAAATGTTAGAGGCTTAAAATGCAAATGAATCCAATTTTAAGCATAAATCTTCTAATATTCTTTAAAAGGTCGATTAACCGTCTTTTGAAGGCGAAACCTTTTTAAATATACTTTGGAAAATTTTATATGTTATACGTGACAAAATAAAATCCTTCTTTATAATCTGGACATCAAAATTTACTTTACGTAAATTTTTGTTATTTTTCCGATAAAGATCATTTTTAGTGAAAATGTTGTATTTTAATTCAGAACCTCCCTTTAATCTAATTTCTTTATATGGATAGATTATCTTTTTAATTGGGTTTAAATTGTAGTTATAATATATTTTTACCATTTAATCCAATGTTGGTCATTGGAAGTAATTTCACTTTGAAATTGGACATAAACAAGTTTCAATCTTTTGATAGATATTGTTTTTTAAAAACACGTTATTTGTTTGGAAAGCCGGAATTAATTATAAAAATAATTAATGAAACTTTTATGTTTTAAATTTGGTAAAATGGACTTAATTTTTTAATTTAGAATATAAAATAAAGCTTAGGGTGAATTTTTGGTATTTTTCTGAAAAACATCAATTTTTGATGAATAGTGAAACCTCTAAGTGGTAGTAAAAAAAACTGATTTTTCGTTTAAATGAAATTTTACCACCTATGTGATTTGAATTTAAAAAATCAGAAATACATGGTTTTCATTTGGATTTAAAATTTGGTTCAATTGGATTAAAATATTTTTTTGGTGAATAGTAACTTTTAAGTTTTATTAATCACGATTAAAGGTAATTATTGTAATTTAAGGTAAATATAATGATATAATAATATGAAATTACCTTTAAACTTTTCCTACACTTATTTGATAATTCATGGACGACCAATACAATCGTTGGGTCAACTTGGGGACCCCATGGAGCCACTTGGGTAAGAAAATGACATTAATAAATTTTTATTTAAAGAAAAAATAATAGTGTCACAAACATGTATTGTTTTACTAAAACAATTTTTATATGGGGTTATAAAACTCATATTTTCAACTATAAATATTCATTAGAAATCTAACAATATGTCCTAAAACATGATATTTTTTTATATTTTTTAGACATTAAATAAATAAATTTATATATGACACCATGATGATGCAGTGATTACCTCATCAATGAACGATTTAAATAAAATGAAAAGATAAGGTAACATCTAAGACATAAACTTGTAAGAAACCTATTGGATGGGTGTATTTCAAACCTTTTTCACCTTATCCACGATAAATATAATTTTGGGACCTTTAAAATCCTAAAATCATTTTATAACAAAGTAACTTTTCAAGACTTTCCAAGAGTGCCCCTCCTCCCTCTTATAAAAGGCCCCCAACTCTACCACCTTACCCACACCTTTCAAGCCTTTGTATAGACCAAAATCTGCTCATTTTATCTCTCCACATCTCTATATTAATCTTATAAGACTTACCTTAGGCATAAAGATCTTCAAGAAACCCTTTTGGTTCAAACCAAAGGGAGTTACCCGATTTAAAGGTAATGTCCTCTCTTATATTCTTTTGTTTTATTTTCCTTCTCCAACCCCCTAAACTCTTTTTATTACTTTATTTTGTAACACCACCAGTATATTGAATATACTAGGATGTTGTTATGATAATTATTCTACCTACATATACACACACCTCCATCTAATGGTTAAAGAACATACTGTTTCCGTGGATGGTGAATTACTGCCTCACGAAATGATGAATGTTCTATCTTCACCGACCACCTCTAATAGTGGCCATTATGATGGAAATATATTTATTTATTATATATATTATATTTATTTTCTCTCTATGCTTATTTATTTTACATTTAAAACATACCTTTATTCTTTTCTTATTGTGCAAATGCGATAATTTCATTTGAGGAAGTGTGGACTACCGCCCCCTCAAGTGATGTGACTCGGTCATGCAGTACATGGAATGTACAAAGAATAAAATTAATGAACTTATGTGACCTATATAACATATATATTATAATGTAATTATAATATATATATCTCATTTATTTTTAATTCCATTAAATACGAAATAGAAATTAAAGTAGCGTTCATGCGTACGTACGACTTACCGTTTCAATGATCGATGCATTTCATTTCTTACCTCTAAATGATTTGTAATATTATAAATGTAAGTATATACTATATATATATGATATATATTATATATATGAGATCTAAATCATGAATATAATTCTGGATATAATGGATATTTTTCCACATGAACAACTTGTAATTATAAGTAGTTTATTTTTGACTCAAGTACCAATGATCGACAAAATGACCGTTATTAACTTAAATAATTACATAATGTTCATAACATGGTAATAAGTGATATAAAAGGAATAATGAAATTTGAAAAGGTTCTTATGAAAGTATAAATTAACTCTAGTTTATTATTCAGGAATATAAATAAACGAACAAGACACGTCGAACTTAAGGTAGGGGATCCTACCACTCTCTTTCTTTTTAAGTACTCTATTTTATGTCACTTCTCTTAAGCTCATATTTCTTATGTTGGGGGATGTTATTTTATTTTACTCTTACTATAATTTTTATGTTAATATGATTAGAGACCCTATTTGATCTCATCAATCCATTTTTGTATGTTTTAAGTGGCACCGTTATGCTGCCGAAATGTTTTAAGGGACTTTTTATCTCACTTTGTGTTCTCATGAGATTCTTGCTACATTTGCCACTATTTCCATTTGTGTGGTGTATTTACTTCCCATGATTGTTTTTTTGTGTAATATACTTTAATTTATGGGTATTTACATCTTCATTGTATGATCCTTCTTTCATGGGTTGTACGTTTTGAAAGTTACCCAAATCGGTAAGGAAACCTTTCACCCTCCTCTTTTTAAAAGACTTATTTTTGTTAGGTCTTTTAATTTACATCTTCTTATGTTGGTATATGTTATTATATATTCTTATTACTGTTAATGTTATGTATAAGTGATGAGATACCCTTCTTATCCCTCATCATCTCATTTTCATAATTTTAAAGTGATTCCATTAGGCTGTCAAATTTATGTAGGGGAACTTCTCAACCCAATTTCAATTCTTTGGGTTAAACCTCTACTTCTTGATTATGTCGTGCTATAAATATGTGTGGATGAAATCTGATTGTTTTACACTGATTATCCACTTATATTTTGTGTATTTATATTTTTCACACATAATTATGTCATTTATTTATCCTTGCTCTAGTGGCACGATCCTTGATTGGGATTACATCTCAATTTCTTCTCATTGAGACAGTTCTTAATAATATGCACTTTTATTCTTTTATAAAATGTATATATAGCCCCTTTAACATTCCATATCCATATTATGTCTATAATAAAGTCATTTAAATGTTTTTAAAATGTTCTACTTTCATGTGGCTTAAAATTTAAATTTTCAAAATGGAAAAGGACTCTTTTATTAAAACATTATTTTAAATGGTTTTAAAAATTTATTCTTCTAAACATTTATCAACCATGTCAATGTTTTAAAAATGGGTTTAAGGATTTATTTATATAGAAATGAATGTTTTAAAACCCTTTCAAAATTTTAAAAGTGGAATGGGGCACTTTTATTCTAAAATCTCTTTTTAATGTCTTCTTTTAATATTTTCAAAGTATAAAGTGATATTTCTCTCATAGAGTTTTAATGATTTTATGAGATGTTTTTATTTATAATAATATCATGATGTGATCTCTTGTGATTGAAATGTGGAAATTTTATGTTTCTTTTATGCAAGTTTTAAGTGTTATGATTTTGTTATGGTTCTTTGGAAATGTTTATGAAATTGGGTGGTTCCGTGATAAACTAAGGGCGGGGGTGCCCAAGATAGCTCTCCAATGAATTGGGTAATGCGAAGAAGTTAAACTCTAAGGATTTTCTGAATATATTTAGGGAATATATTGTGATTGGTATTCCAAACATAACCATGAGGGTTACTCTCTACGTAAGAATGTTATGTATGCCTCAAGTTACCATAATGTCTTATGATTTCTATGAGTTATTCATAAATATTATGATTTAATGAGGTATTTTAAAGTGATTATGTTTTATGAGTAAAGTTTGTTTTCATTTATTCTTATGTATACAGGGACTAATGTTTCGTTTCCGTATTTTTATATCCCTTACTGAGACTTTTGTGCTCATCCCAAGTTTTTGAAATGTTTTCCACATGACATAAAGTGGAATATGGTCAAGGATGGGATCAAGGAAATGTCATGATGTCTAAAGCATGGAACTAGACATGACTCTTTTGTTAAAGAGTTTATATTTTGTGAAAAAATGGAAATTGAGTAAATGTGTCTACCTTGTAATCTTTGAGATGTAATAGTTATGTCCTAATTATCTAAAACTCTAAACCTGAAAAGATCCTCAATGTGAATTATTCATTTAATTCAAGATTATGTAATGTTTTAAGGCTAGGTCCTTATAGAAAAATAAGTATATATAATGATATGTATAGTAATAAAGGCATCACTGCCAAGGAAATCTCAGTTGAAAAGGTCCTTTACTGAACTAGGTTCACACCCTGTTCCAGCCCTATATTACTAAACTGAGTTCACACCTCGTTCCAGAACTGTAATACTAAACTGAGTTCATTTCCCATACCAACACTGTAATATTTAACTAAGTTCATTTCTCATTCCATACATGTCTTTGTAACAAGATATAAATATTTACCCAATGAATTGGAGGGAGATATAGGTCTAACCCATCTCATAATAAAATAATACATACATGTGCCACAAAACCACAAATAATCATATCATAACCCATGCAATGAAATCAGTATCATATACATGTAAATATATCATAGAATGTGAAAAAAGATACAGGTTTGATAATCATTTCATCAAAACCATAATCCGTGAAAGAGAAATATATTTCATAAACATATAACCCGATAAATAGAAAGAGGTTTCCTAAAGACCATGACATTAAGAGAAACCCATTTAAATAAATAATATGAATGAAACCTTTAGATCATTTCATATAAAGTCATGAGTAACATAAACAGATGTCATATTTGTTGGGAAATAATTTTGAAATGTCTTTCAAAAATATTTCTTGAGGAAAATATGCATTCATATTTGAAAAAATATTTTTAATACATAAAACCATTTGAAAATAATTTTCTTATAAATCACCTTAAAACATATAAAGAATACTTAAAATCATTTTGAAAACCTTTTTCCTTAAAAAAATTTAAAATAATATTCAAAACATTTTAGAAAAATTTTTTATTTGAAAATAGTTAAACAAATTATAAATAAATCAAAACAATTATGAAAAATATTTATTTAAAAATAAATTAAAAATGTATAAATAAATCATGAAAACTTTTTAAAAACCATTTAAGTTGAAAACATATGAATGAATATTGAAAATATCTTAAATACCATTTATTTGAAAATACATTGAAACCTAATAAATAAGGATTGAAAATATTTTGAAAATAATTTCCATTGAAAATTACTTTTAAAAATATTTTATTATAAATTAACCTTTTAAAAATTCAAAGGAATATTCAATGAAATTATGGATGGTAAATATGTATATGTCATGCGAGGTAAAAAGAGCATTCCTTTTGCATGGTAAAAAAGTTTGAAAAAATGCCTTATTCATAAAGAGATGTAAAGATTCATTTTAAGTGAGTTTTAAAAGAAAAAAGTGTAAAACTTTATTTTAAATATTTGAGGATAGTGATATAATATTCTTGGAAACCCATTTTAGAAAACATGGTTTTGAAGGAACATAAATTTCTGATCGAAGAGAGGGTAATGTTGGGATTTCTTAAAAATAATTTATTAACTATATTTTATACCAAAGAGTGAAGAAATGGTACAAATATAAGATTATATCATGAAAAACCATATGAGAATAAAATTAATGATTGTTCTTGAGATATTGATGATACTATTTCATCAGATAAGCATAATCATTAACAATATCGAAAAGCGATGAGATTGTTTCAGTAAACTCTTACCACTTGGTTATGCGGGATCATATTATCCTTGTATGAAAAAGAGATTAAATGAAGCATAAAATATTTCTAAAATAAGTATATTAATTATATAACATTTAAAATTTAAGTATTTACACCTCAAAAAATAATTTAGGTGCATAACAAAACATGATTCTCAAAAAAGTAAAATTAATACAAAACAATTTTACCGATTTGGTAACTTTTAAAACCTAAAACCTATGAAAGAAAGATAATAAAATGGATATTTAGACACTAATAAATTTAATTATAATAATTATTGAATACATCCATGGTCAGTATACACACTACACAAAATTAATGGGTGGTGAATAAATCATGTATCTCACAAGAATAAAAAGTGAGATGAAATCCCCTTACATTGCATTTTGACTCTCTTCATACTCATATAATATTGTTGTATAATAAATATAAGTTTATTATAAATATTATAAAGAATAATATTCTTATATATAACACTATATATTGTTTTATCATGACCTTATATTACCCTCTTATTAACAATCATATGTTATGGTTTCACTTTGGGTAATATTCACTTTGTTCTTCGCATGTGTGATAATTTGTTATATCTTTAGTCCTTATAATTATAAAATTATTAAATAATTTACACAATTATATAAATATAATTTATATTCATTATATGTTTATTATTATAATATATATAATATAGAAGTACAAAATGGAAGACACTGTTCATAGAGATGGTATGCCGTACGTACGCATGAACAATGTTTTTGTTTTTATTGTTGTATTGAAAGTATGAAGGTAAGTGACATATGTGTATATATAATTATATATCATTTTTATATTAGAATTATTATATTAGAAATACCATATAATTTCACTAAAACCATCCTTTATACATTCCATGTAGTGTGTGGATGAATCACATTGCTTTGAGGGGGAGATGGTCCACACTTCCTCAAACGAAATCATCATATTTACGACAAATGGAAAGTAAAAATATATATGTTGTAAAAGTAATAAATAAGATTATATATAAAATAAATATAATAAATAATAAATAAAAATAGTATTTATTTCATAATTTTGATTATGAGAGGTTCTAAATGAAAAATAAACAATCATCGTTTCGTGAGTCGGTAGTTCACCGTACACATAAAAAGTATGTTCGTTACCCATTAGATGGAGGTGTGTGTAAGTGTATCTCTAAACCTTTACATAAAAGAATAAAATTATATTTAGGATAATATTCTTGTTATAAAATCATGGAATAAGAATAGTGGAGGGGATGGATAAAGAAAACAAAACAAAGGAGCTTGAGATAAGACACTATCTTTTAATCAAGTAACTCCTTTTGGTTTTTGCCAAAAGTTATCCTTGGATAGATTTATTCCTAATGTGAGGCTTCTAGAAAGAAAGGATGTATGTTTCAAAGTGTATTATCCATATATTTTCCAAACCTAAGTGGTTTTAGAGGTCTCAATAAGAGGGAGAGGTGGTGGTCATCTATAGGGAAGGGAAAGGATACAATTGGAATTTTTTAAAACAAGTTAGGTGTACCCAAGTTTTTACCTATAAAGTCATAAAAACCCAAAACAAGTCAAAAATGGAATTTTAATGGAAGATTAATTTCCATAAAATTGGTTTTCAACAAAATTCTAAGTCGTTTTGGATCATAAATTTAAGGTTTAGTTCTTAGTTAAGATTACTTTTACCTTAAAACTATTGTATCCATTTTCCCAAATTATAATCACAAAATGGTGGAAATTAATTTAAAATTAATCCCTCTGATAGGATGACACTAAGGGTTTTTAAAGTAAAAACTTCCAATCTTTTTATATGTTTTTATACCAAATTTCAAATTGGAATTGACTCTAATGGAATAAATTGGATAAATAGATAAAATGTAATCTCATTAAACATTAAAAGCAAATTAATATATAATTTAACCATATAAAAAAATTAGATGAAAATGCAGTTTTGAATTAAAATCCGATATTTTTCACTACTCATCAAAAAATGATGTTTTTTAGAGAACTCCCAAAAATTTCACCCTATCATAATTTCGACATCCTAAAATAAAAAAAGAATTTTATTTTATCAAATTAAATTTCTAAATGTGAGGAAAATTAATTGTATTGTTTTTTCATAGGACATGAAAAGTAGTTTGTTTGAGAAAATAGTATTTTCAATCATAAAAGGACTTTACGAAAAATTATATAGTTGATTAGAAAAATGTTTTATTTATATAAAACCATTATAAAAAATATTTGAAAATTAGCTATTAATATTCATATAAATAATTTTAATGGCTAGTTTATAATTATCTCATTTAAATAACTATAACAATAAAATGATGTTTCATAAAAACTCAGTGTTGTGTTTAAGGTATACCTAGTCAGTATGGCATATTGCATTTGCCAAGTTAGTTTTGCATAAGCCAAGTCACATGCTAACCTCAGTGATAAATGTAAACAAAGATAAAATTTATGTTGTTTTTAGTGCGATATTAACTTGGTGTTGTCTATAATGGAGGGAAAACATAGTGCTTTAATATAAAAGAGAATATTTTCAGTGTTACGTGAAATGAAAAATATAAAAAAGGTTAAATTAATTAAAAAAAATAATTCAAAAAATAATTTATTTTTAAACTCACACTTTTCCATGTGTTTCCAAATTATAATTTAATTTCCCATGGGATGTACACAAATTTTTAAAGATTTTTTTGTATATTTTAACTCATCTCCATAAAATAATACATAAAGTTTGGTTTAAAGTAAACCACTTCACCATTATTGTTTGATAATCACCCACAATTAGGGTTAGAAAAAGTAAAATATATAGTAGAGATAGGAGAGTGAGTATCATACCACATATACAATATTTTTCTTGGGATATATATGTTCTAAATTTTTAGTGAATAAAACAATTTTGGAAACATTTACTTCTTCAGTTTCTCCCCCTCAAAAGATAAATTCTATATTCCACCACTATGGTTACTTCTTTCAAGAAATTGGCTCAAAATTGTTATTCTACTAATTAATACTTGATACCAATTTTAAATTTAATACAAATATATTTTTCATCTATCTATGATAGTCATCCCTTGTTGTTGTATAAGTATTATAACCCTCATTTAGACTTCACCTTCAATCCCCAACATTTAAACACAGGTACTGTATATTTGGTAATAAGTTAGACTTCATCACCTCTTTAGTTATAGAATTAGATATGTGACTTATTCCATATCCCAATTAAATTTTATTTTATTCTATAAATTATTCTCTCTTCTTCATGCTTTTCACATTCTTAATTTTCCAATCCTATACATATTTGGAGAATATGAACTTAATTTTATTTTAATACTTCACCATTTCTAAATAGGCTTCTTCACATTAGCTAGAATAGTAGTTTCACTCTTTGATGATTACATAAATTTCATAGATTATTCTATCTAATTTATTTGTATCATAAATATATCATTAGTCTCATACTCTACCTTCATATTCTATATGTATATATTCTTTATAATATCATATTTTCCACTTTATCTCATAGGTGATTTTCCTTTATCATTTTACAGCACATTTTTACTAGTCAACCAATTCATAAAATTGTTAAAATGATGAACTACATTTCTCACATTCCACACACCAAATTATAAACCTTTTAATTATATTTCTTGGGAAACCTCACAAACTATTCATTATGGGTGTCAAAAACCATGCCAATTATGGCATACCTTTAATAAATTGACTCAACTTTTTTTTTTGATTTGCTTTTCTAAATTTTATATCCATGGCTTGTTTAAAATAATCCATGGTTTTAACTATCTTACCACAATAGAAGCGTATAATTTTATCTATCATGAAATCATTATTAGTATTCAATAATGACTTCTTGAGAGAGTCTTTCTTAGAACATTTATTTTCTTGTTCACTACTCAAGGAAGAAGTTTCTTCATCTCTTTGTTGCTTTAATTGGTGCATCCACTTTTTAACCTGACTAAAATAGTTTTATCTAGTTTTAACATAACAAAATTTATCATAAGTGTGGCCATTTATGTTTTAAACTTCATAGAAATTATCAAGACTCTCATATTCATTCTTCAAGGGAATATTCCTCTTAATCCATGAATCAAACTTCTTTGCAACATGATTGATTAAGTTTTTATATTTTATTCCCTTATTTATTATCCTTTTTTAAATAAATATATTGAAATTTTATTCCAAAAATCTATGACCATATTCCTAAATCTCCATAAACAACAGTGGTATCTAACAAACCTCTTTCTTTTTATAATTGATGAAATTTATCGAAATTTTTCTGCCTGGAAACCTTGATATTTTTGAGTTGTTTCACCACTATTTTGGGAACAAATAGGGGAACTAATATTCTTACACATTACTAAATATAAACCTTATGACATTGTAGGTTTGTAAATTAATTTTCTAACCATAATTTGAATATAATTTTTCTTTTTTTATAGCACTATTTGAAAAAATTAATTCAATGCATATCTATTTTTGTAATGTGGGTGATCTTCATCCATGTTCTTAAGGTGGATGCTTCCCTAAAACTTCTTAAGATCCCCTTAATACTAGGATGAATCCCTATTTATGGGAATTTATTCTATTAAACCTGAGTAGAAACACTCTTCTTTTAATATTATTTAGGAAGTCCAACATGAATTGATTCTATAAATTTTAGTTTAATCTATTGCTCAATACACTTCAGAATGAGAGTGTTATTTTCATCTTTCACTGATGTCAACCTAACATACCAATAACTCTAGGTATTCTTGAATTTTTCATCATGTATATTAATTATATATTGTATGTAACTATTACTATTTTGGACTCTTTTAGATATCATATTCAACTGTGCATGCTTGAAATTTTTAATAACCTTATGTATCTTCTTTAATGCATGAAATACCTTGGTAATGAAAATATTAATTAATTAATTGTAAATAACTATTATTTTTAATTTTTCATCAATTAAATAATTTTTTCCATTGAAAAGTGAGGTATCTTCACCATTATATTTTGCTTGTTCTGAGAGCATCTTGAACATTACAATATATTGTTATGAGTTGGTGTACTAGATCCAAATCTTGAAAATAAATTTATTTACATTACATGTATGCAGTTTGATATATATGGATGAGTTTATTTTATGAATATAGTATTTATACTTCTATTCTAACTATTTTCATGGTAATGTACTTATATTACATATTGCATCAATATGTTATTTTAGTTACCAGGACATAATGAGAACATTGAGATTCTATAGAAACAATATTAATCTTTTTTCTGATGTTCTAGATAAATCATACTAATAGGATATATATGATTTCTTATTATCAGGTTTTTGGGGTTCATAAGAATTGAAACTTATTCTCATGAAATTTTCACTTGGTGATCTTGAATGTATTATCATGATGACTGACCCACCAACAGGATCACAATAAGTTATAGGTGGCATTGGTTTTTCCTATATGTGAGAATTTGTATTAGTATGTTGACTTTAAATAATTAATAGTGTGTACCTTTTCATTAGTTACATTGATTCTAGAATAAAACCATGCTATTATATTCTGGTGAGCTTGTTTCTATTGGGGTCATCATTAGTGGCATGACATTGGTTGAATGATCAAGATATAATTTTTCACTTCTGAAATGAGGAGATATATCAGGACAAGTTGAATAAGATGGTAATAAATATATTGAATAAATTCCTTTGGTAGAAGAAGGTGTGTCTTACCTATAATGTCATAAAATAATAAAACAATAAAAGATGATGACATAAATAGTGCATCATTCTTTATGAGATATTTCAAGAAAAATAGATTATATTACATGGAATGTGGCCGTAGGAGGTTTTGATTTCCATGACTATACCTTATCTCCTTAGGGGTCTTGATGGGTTGCTAGAATCTTATGATGGTATGTGATTATCAATCACTTCTATAAAGATAATATCTTAGAGGGTCAAACAAAAATTATATTCAAATGTTTGTCCCATTCTAAAGAATTTGAGTTGAGGACGTTGTGCTCCTCACTGCTGAGGATTAAATATGCACAACATTAAACGATCACAGGAAATTAAAAAATTTAGTATCATTATATTTTCAAATAATATGTATTGAATTTATTAAATTAATACTCTCAAAATTTACACTAGTATAAATAGAGGCTTTGGCATCAGGGTTTCAACGCAAGGTTTTTATAAACAGATATTAAATGTTATTCAAGATAATTTTGACGTTGGATTTTATAAAATTGGAGTTAAAAGTAATAAAAAACCCTTTAAAATATTTTTTTAAAAATAACTAAGGTTATTTTTTAAAAAAAAAATAAAAACCCCCTGAAACCCTCATTTTTTCACTCAAAACACTATTCTCTCAACTGACGATGGAACCCGATGACACTCGATGATCCTAGGAATCCCTAAATCTTCTACTGAAGCCAATTTTCATGATATTTCCCATTGTTTCTAATCAATCTTACATCCTTTTTCCTTATTATATGATCTTTGAGATATTCTGGTGGACTAGCAACTACGATTCGAGTTTTTTGTTGGTTTGTACTTCATTTTGGCACTAATTTTTATTCCATATTACATCATTCGTGTTGTTTCAACTGACTTTGAGTGAGTTCATTATAATTGAATATCAATTTTTTATTATGAACCTATAAGATTTTTATGTTTTTTTTGAAAATAAATTAATTATCTATTAGTTATAAATATTATTAATCCATTCATTTGTTTTTATGAATTTTATTATAAATTATAAATTATTTATGTAAAATGTATTTAATGTTATAAATTTTTTATAATTATAAATTTTTTTTCTCACTAATTTTTTTTATTTTTAATTTTTTATATTTATAAATTTTTATTGTTAAAATCATTTTTTCTTCATTTTTTTCAGTTATAATATTTTTTCTATATATTTATTATTGATTTAATTTTTTAATTATAAGTTTTTCTCTATTTTTAAATTATTTTGAAGGGATAAATTATTTTTTGAAAATTTATTTATGTTTAAATTATCTAATATTATATATCTATAATGACTTGTTTTTAATTTTTTAGTAATATGTTTTAATAATTATGTATAATTGTTTGTTATGATAAAATGGTTATCAATAAATAATTATTTTGATTATATGTTTTTATGTGTAAAATTTATCTGTTTATATATATTTTTAAATTTTTATATGTTTTAATATAATCACCTTTTTTATTGTGATCTCAGGTAATTAATGGATCGTAATTGGATAAATTTAAGAAGAACCACTAATGAATATGAAAACAAAGTTGTCAATTTCTTGGAATTTTATAAATAAAATCTTCAAAAAAAAGTTTTGATTTTCTATTCTTACATGATGTGTTTGAATACATGGAAGTTAAATTACATTAAAATCATGGATCATATAATTAGATATGATTTTTCCCATAATTATACATATTGGATCTGGCACGGTGACATAAAATAACATTTAACACCTAATGTTGAGTAAAATATTTAGAAGGTGACAAAGGACCGCATTGAAGAATTATTTCATGATGCAGATATTGAAACCATAAAAAATAGTAACTATTCAATAACTACATAAAGATTTTGATAAACTAATATTCTCTTATTGTAATAAATTTATAGTGTTAATAATTTTTCTGAGATTAATTAACTTGAAATAAAGAAATGGGTGGAGTTATAAAATTTTCTCTAAATTTCTTGAACTTTAAAAAGAGTTTCTTCAAGAAGGAAATGGATTTCCATATTTGAATTATGATGAAAAGAAAATATTAAGTCCAATGTGTATGGGGTATAAATATATATATTCATTCCCCAATTATTGTGTTCTATATGTGATGGAATATTAATGCTGATTAAAAAGTCCTAAATGTGGTACATCACAAAATAATATGGATGAAAATTTTATCTTAGATTCATTCTTAGGTAATGAAATCAAGCCCCCAACTAAAATAATTTTTTACTATCTAAAAATTCCTCATTTTAATCATCTATTTACAAATTAAAATGATTAAAAAAGGTTAACATGACATAAAAATGAGCACATATCTAATGGAAACTTACACCACCCTACTAAATAACCACAATGGAAGAGATTTAATAAAAAAAATCATGAGTGTTTTAAATAAATATCGAAATATCATAATGGTATTTTTTATAGATAGAATTAATCCATACCAGAGCCTCAACATACAACATAGTTTATGGCCTATTTTTTTGGTAGTTTAAATATTTTCCCTATAGATATGTATGAAGAAAAAATATTTTATGATGATCTTAATGATTGATAGACCAAAAAATCTTGTAAATGATATTGACGTGTATATTTCACCATTTATTGATAATTTGAAAACATTATGTGTGATAGGTGTTATAATTATATATATATACAAGAAAGATTATTTTATTTTTCTTGATATGATAAGGTTCACTATAAATGAAAATCCAGTATATTGAAACTTATCTGGATACAATGTCAAAAGATATAAATCATGACCAATTTGAGGAGAAGAGAATTTATATTATCAATTATAGAATGAAAGAAAGACAGTGTATGTGGTACATTAAATATTTTTTCAAATTGATAATCCTTTTTGTAGTTTTAAAAAATATTTTAATGTTTTATAAGAATATAATCTCCCCCACAACCATTTCCATATAAATAATATTTCAACAAAGTGAAAAATATTGATTTCACATTTGGAAAGAGAGAAAATTATGGTCGTAAAAAATTATTTTTAAGAAATAGTATATCTGATTCGAACTACCTTATTAGATATTTTTATATATAAAACATAAAATTTACATTTTGAATGTTGAAAAAGAACATATGTGATAGTTTGATTCTAACTTTATTATACATAAAATGAAAGAAAAACACATGGTTTGGATGATAGATTTGACTTAATATCCATGGTAATCGGTTTTAAGTTAGCTTCCACTGTGAAAGGAAATGAAAAATATTTACCTCAGGCTTGTCACACATTAATAAAGAGTGAGAAGATATATTTTTTTCATTGTATACATGGTATTAAAGTACCATGGGTATATTCTTCAAATGTGAAGAATTAGGTGTCAAAGAAATATTTTAAAATAACATGTATGGAATCCCATGACATTCATGTATTGATGCAATAACTACTAGGAATAACACTACATGATATATTGTAGAAACCTATCAGAAAAACTATCATAAAGTTATATTATTCTGTAAAATCCATATATAGAAAAGTTGTTGATCCAAATTGGATAGATTTTTTAAAGAATCAATATGAACTCATAATTTTTCGACTAAAAATGTATTTCAAACCTATATTTTATAATATAATGGTTCATTTGGAGATTCATTTGTTGCATGTGACAAGAACATGTGGTCCTATTTATTTATGTTGGAAATATTATTTTCAATGATATATGATAATTTTTAAGGGATATGCTAAAAATCATCAATTTTAGAAGACCTTTTCTGTTCAAAAATATGTATCGAAAGAGGTTATTGATACTTGTACTAATTATTTATATGAAGTAGAGCATATTATTCTCCCTATATATGAACATATTACAGTTGATAGTGAAGTTAGAGGGATTTATGGATTAAAGGTAATGTTCACTCAATGTGATGAAGTAATGTGGGAACATTTATACATTTTTAACAATACAGATGAGGTTAAACCATATATATCATTATATATTTCTAGATTAAAGGCTCGATATTCTAAAATAAATGAAAAGTGGTTGATGACTGATCATAAAAAGGTACTTTTTTATGGTTTAAAGTGAAATTCAACACATATTTATATGCATCAGAATCATTGTCATGGTTGTATGGGGGCATCTCTTAATGTGATGAAATGGTCTGCTTTTGATATTAATGTCTACACATTTTACACAAAAAATCATGATAATAAGAACACTATTTAAAATAGTGGGGTAATGGTCCTCACTGAGGCTCTTAATTTTTAAAGTAAAAAGATAAAAAACTAATTTCTATATTAATGAAATATTTTGGATTTCATGGGGATATATGGGAAATCGATCATACTAAATTTCATGTAAAAGTGTTTCAGTACAACTGGGCTGATAATAACAATGGTGTGAAACATGATGATTACATATTTACACTCATTGATTTGAAAATATTGAGTTGCAAAGAGGAATAATTTATCATGCATTCGCTTGAAAAGAAAATATTTTATGTTATTTATCCATCGAATGATCAGTGGTACATAATTTTCAAGGGAGAATAATTCATTTGTGTGATGAGGATGCTGAAAATGTTATAGATTTATGTAGGGTTTTTTCATATATTACACGATTTATGGATGATAATAATTAGTTATGCAGACATAGTATATGCTGTATGAAATTATCATGCTGAAGGGATATGGGAGAACACTAAATTACTCTCCTAATTATTCAGGTAAATATTTATTATATATTTTTCATTATAATCCTCCAAATTTTATAAGTTATTTTTTTCTTTATTTTTTTATCATTTATAAATTATTATTATCATTATAATGAATTTTGATTATTTTTTTATTGGAACATTTTTCATTTTTCAATTGTTTTTAAGATTTAAACTATTTTTTAAAGATTTATACATGGTTAAATTTTATATTTTTATATGTTTCTATTCAATATTTTATTCTTCCTATTTCCACTACCTTGGAGTGAGTTCAACGACATTAAAGATCTATTTACATCCATGTTTTGTAAATTTTTTTAGTTTTGAAGATAATATAATTATTTGTTACTTATAAATTCCATTCACTTAGTCATTTTTTTGTATAATTTTTTTTATCAATTATACTATTTTTTTAAAAATATATATAATGTTATAAATTATTTTATGAATATAAATTGTTTGTGTCTTTAACTTGTTTTCAGTTGTAAATATTTTTATTTATAATTATTGGTATTTATAAAGTTTGTATCATTATAATATTTTTTTGGAAGAAATAATCTATTTATTCAATTTTTTTCATTTATAAGTTTATTTTTTATGTATTATGAAAAATAATTTTTATTCATTTATTATAGATATTTAATTTTAATCAAATATAGGTTCAAATTAATTTTTTGAGGTAACATTCATCTTTCAAAATGCCAGACAATAAAACATATGTGTTTTTCTCATTTAAATATATATATATCTATTTTATTTAATTATTAAATGGTATTAAATGTATATTTCTAAAAATTATTTGTATATCTTATTATTATCTAGAGAGGACACTACTTAAATATGGTAGGTGTTGGATTAAACATTCACCATAAATTGTATTCATACATGGAGATAAAAGTGTAGTAATTAACTTCGATGAGATCACCTTCCCTACTAGCCCAAATTCCACATAGTTTAAGACTTACCTACCTATACAAAGTAATTGTAGGATAAGTATTTATAGGCTAATTAGAGGAGAGTTTACCCATCAGTGATGTATCTTTTCGGAGATTCCTTAATGGTAAAATTTATAAACTCATTAATTTAGTTTTCCAATGGTTTAAATATTCTACATTTAATAATTTTTTATTTATTCAATTAAAATGTAATTTAACTTTCAAGAGAGAAAATGATTTTTAAAAAGTGTTTATCCTTTGTGGGAATAAGATGGAGAGTTTTTAAGAAAAATTTGATTTAAAATTATATTTTTTGGAGTAAAAAGGATATATATCAATGACTTAAATATGAATTTATGGATAGTGAGACATGGATTATGTTTTTCCCGAGTAAGCATGATGGAGATTTTATGGTATATTTTTGTTCATTGTAAAATTTATTTTTTTATTTATTTTTTGTTAATTTATAAATTATTTATTTTTTCTTATGTGTCATGCCTCTAGAAAAACATACCAAGAGATACATTCTCATAATTTATACCATCTAATGTTTTCAGGAGGAGGGTACCCTTTATTAGAGGAAAAATAATTACTGAAAAACTAAGTAAATTAAGATCCAAGTCAAGTAGTGGATCAAAAGAGGTTCCAATCAAACCTCAATCTCCTCCCACTCATAATGAAAAATGGAAATGAGCCTGAATGTAAAAAAGAAACACATATTATTGATCTATCAAAGGAAGGATCAGATAATATTGTAAGTAATTAATGTCACGACCCGCCTTCACTAAAAGGAGGGAAGGGTCAACAGACTTTCAGACCCTTTCTTCTTTAAGTTGAAGGAGAGATAATGACCCTCGAAACCCACCTTCAATAGGTCCCGGAGTGGCGAATAGCACCAAGGGTATATAATCACACACTAAATGGAAGGAATTACCCTTTTTCTGTTTTACAAGATCGAGAGATAAGATGATGGAACCCAACAAATCCAAAACTAAAAGAAAAGAAAAGCCAAAAGTAAATCATTCCCACATGCGTGTTTCAAAAGTAAAATCCAGAAAGTACAAAAGGTGACTAAAAAGGTAAGTACCAAAGGAAGAAAAAAAAACAGCAACTGCAATTGCCCCAAAGGTCTGAGCTAGTATGGCCCCCCGATCCCTGAAGTCCTCCTGGAAACCTGAAAGAAGTTTTATATAATTAGGGTGAGCATACAAGTACACTCAGTGGGGAAAACCAAAGACTCTCGTGCACAAGTTGGGGAACGTACTAATGTCCCCTGAGAAAAAGGAGTAAACCAAACACCTTTGAAGGTAAACTATCCACCCAAGCCTCACCAAGGCACACTCCCCAAATAACGCAAGTCAACTAATATATATAATAAGAGCACATCGATGTTTGGGTACCCCTCACCACTTTACCACTGGTTATTGAGACATCTTACCCATCGAACCAATCCCGCCATTCTCACCGCAGTCACACTGCCACACCCGCTCGCACACACCTGGGCCACAACCGCATGCAGTCCCATTGCCGAATCCCGCCCACAAACACCTGGGCCACAACTGTCACACGTAACCATGCCTGCAAACACCTAGGCTAGAACAACTACCACCACACCCGAAGACACCTGGGCTAGAAGATCCACTACCACGCCCGAAGACACCTGGGCCTCATCCCGAAGACACTTAGGAAACCACCTTCCGTACACACCTGGCCAACCATCACACTACCTTGCCCGAATGTTCTTGGGATAATAATGGACCTCAGGCCATCACAACCTACCCTAAGATACTTGGGCTATCTAGGAAAGGGAGAATAAAAGGAGCTAATAACCATCCACTAAGAATAGTGTTGGGAAAAACACCCTCCCCCATGAAATGGGGGTGTTCGGCACAAAGTTCTCAACTTGGGTGGGGTGAGAATAAGAAACACAAATCTACAAGTATATATATAGGTAACAAGCACTCAACCAAGCTAGGTTTTTCTTCAGACAACCTACAGATCACAACATCACTCAAGTCCGAGTCACGAATCTCGCCAACAAAACCCATTTGTCCCATTCTTATTTTCATGTTTAGTAATAATGTTCAAATAAGTTCATGAACTACTGGGAAATTAACACCATAAGCATAACCAAGGAAAAGAATCCATCCAAACATCAATTTAAGTATCCACACCCGGTTCTCTTGTAAAGTCACAACAACATGGAAAAGTGAGAACTCTCGAAGTCTTGGAAACAAAGACAACCCCGAGACACTGCCCCGTGTCCCCTCCCCAAAAAGGTTTTTCATCAATAGAAGATCACACCGCAATTCGTGATATAAATAAGTAACCACGGGGTCTTAAAACTCACATCCATAGAATCCATAACAACAGGGGATCCCATCCCCTATTCCACAACCATCGAGAGTATAAAAACAAGAGATCTCATCCCCTCCCACATCTCCAGCAATCGGCCCATGAAAGACAACAACCAAACCACTGTCACCCACACTAAGCAGGGCCATGCCTATATTTTCAGATTTATAATATTTAACACACACCATGATTTCAATTCCATGTTTTGACCAGGGTTAGCACAGAAGGGATTGATCCCGGTGCTTTCAATCTATTCAGCCGGGTATACGTGATTAACTAATTTACTTTTCATAGTAGGAGTTCACAATTAGGAACATTCCATTTAATACCCCATGAGGGGTTCATTAGCGCACAGACAATGACCACCAACGACCTCAATTTTCAGAAGGCGCAAGCCGACACAAATCAGAAATATGATCATAATTTAAACAACATCAACGATCACATCCCCCTTTCTTTATTTATAGAATCCGTTCATTATTTTTATTAGGTCTGGTTTATCCAATTCTACATAAAGAAAAGCATACCCACCCCGCATGATACACAAAAGAGAGAGATGAAGGAGAAATTCCCTACCTGTTGGATCAACGATCTACACTGAGGCCAGGGGAAGAAGTTCACAGATAGCGATACGGCTCGCCTGAATGAAAATCGCTTTGTCTATCAATTCTTAGGCCAAGCGTGGAACTCTACGCATAATGATACGGCTTGCCCGATGCACCATAAGTTGTTCATGAAAAGCCGTGATCGAGAAAAGAAGAAACCACGACTAACCCTTAGTTTATAAGAGCCGCAACCGGTTGAGGTGAGAACGCGAAACCACGTAAGGAGCGGGGGTCTTGGGTTGACCACGCGGTTGGGCAGTTACACACAGAGGTCTCTTGGGATTTTTAGGAATTAATTATGGTCTTTAAACGGTTTTAAAAGAGTAAAAGAATTAATTTACGTCGAAACTTACGTTGCGGGAGCGGAAAAGTCAGGTACCGGAAAAAGAACGAAAGTCTCGCGAGGGGTCACGGTGCCACCCTCACGGTGCCACCTTCACGGTGCCACCCTCACAGTGCCACCCTCACGGTGCCACCCTCAGGGTGCCACCTTCACGGTTCCACCGTCACGGTGTCACCCTCACGGTGGCACCGTCATGGTGCCACCGTCACGGTGTCACCCTCACGGTGCCACCGTCACGGTGCCACCATCACGGTGCCACCGTCACGGTGCCACCGTCACGGTGCCACCGTCACGGTTCCACCGTCACGGTGTCACTCTCACGGTGCCACCGTTTTGGTGGAACCTCACTTTGACAAAGTAATGTACCAGGAGTGTCCGGGCCATTACATTAGATACCTCTTAAACGATTCTTGCCCTCGAGAATCAAAAAAACCCTAAGAAGGAAAGAGAGGGTCCGAACAACCACCTCTAAAGATACCTCTTAGAAGTGAACCCATGCTAACCAAAAACACTTCCCTATCAAGAACCAAGAAACATACCATGACAAACTGCCCGGGCATGTGGGTTGGGGAGCCCCCTCCCCCATGTCAAGATATTATCCACTTTGGCCAGCACTGACTCACCCACACGGGTTTAATCGCATCCACCTTAATGCGTCTTGATTAAGGGTCGGGTTCTATCATCCCCCATAGCCATGGTTTTTTTACACACAATCAGAGGAAAGAAAACCAGTACATTTCATAGCCAAAATACAAAACGTTCTACCACAACAGGTACAACAAGGAACAAAACTTAAAACAACTCTGGGTACTGGGTACACATCTGTGCTTCCCTCTCCCACGTACTCTCCTCAATCCCACCATGTCTCCACAACACATGAACCAATGGAATGGTTCGCCCACGAAGCACCTTCTCATTGCGATCCTCAATCATCACTGGTCTCTCCACAAAGGTCACATCATCCTCGACGTCCAGCTCACCCCAATCAAGGACGTGTGAATCGTCGTGCAGATACCGATGGAGCTGAGACACATGAAAGACATCATGTACCCTCAGTAGCGGTGGTGGTAACGCTAGCTAATAAACCACTTCGCCAACCCGCCGAAAAACTTCGAAAGGTCCGATGAACCTGGGAGAAAGATTAATCCCCTTTCCGAACCTCTGCTACCCACACCAAGGGGAGACCTTAAAGAACAAGTGGTATCCAACCTCAAACTCCAAGGGCCTCCTCCTGGTATCAGCATACGACTTCTGTTGGTCCTGGGCCACCTTCATCCTTTCCCGTATAAGATGAACCTTCTCTGTCATGTTCTGTACCACCTCTGGGCCAAGGATGCCTGCCTCTCCTACTTCGGCCCAACACATAGGTGAACGGAAGGGCCTCCTGTACAAGGCTTCAAACGGGGCCAGACCGATGGTAGAGTGATAGATATTATTATAGGCGAACTCTACCTGGGGTAAGTGTCGTACCCATGATCCTCCTGAGTCCAGAAAACATGCTCACAGAATATCCTCCAAGGTATGGATGGTGCAATCTGTTTGTCCATTTGTCTGGGGATGGAAACCAGTGCTAAGGCGTAACTGGGTGCCAAAAGCATGTTGAAATCCACTCCAGACTCGTGAGGTAAACCAGACATCCCTATCCGAGACTATAGACCTCGAAACTCCATGCAACCGCAATGCCTCATCAACATACCTTCGTGCCAAAGTATCCACTGCACTCGACTCCCTGATCGCCAGAAAGTGATCTGATTTCGTCAACCTGTCCACTAACACCCAGATGGTGTCGTATCCCCCTTGGACCTTAGGTAGTCCTGTGACGAAATCCATCGAGATTTCATCCCACTTCCACTCGGGGACATCTAAAGACTGTAGTAGGCTTCCTCGAACTCTGTGTTCAGCCTTCACTTGCTGACACACTAAGCACTTGGCCACAAACTCTGCCACTGCTCGCTTCACTCCGGGACACCAAAACAGTCCCTTCAGTCCCTAGTACATCTTGGAAACTCATGGGTGTACCACCAGGGGTGAGTTGTGGAACTCACTGAGAACCTTGCCGCGCATCACTCCCGGAACAAAAAACCTTTTCTGGAAAAGCATATGGTTCTGACCATCCTCTGCCCATCCTTCTGAAGCATTGCCCTGGTCAACTCGGTCACACATCACTTCGCACTCTGGGTCTCCCCACTGAGACTCCTCCACTTGCAGAAACAGAGATGACTGCACTATCATTTGATATAGGAAGCCTCTACTGCTATCCATCCTCGCATCCAGGTGCAAAGCAGCCAACTCCTCAATCGCCTTCCAGGCGTCCGCCGACTCTCGAACCGCATCCTTCTACATCCTCCTGCTCAAGGAATCGGCCACTAAGTTGCCTTTACCCTTAGTATAAGATATCTCAAAGTCGTAATCCGGGAGGAACTCCACCCATCTCCGCTGTCGCAAGTTTAGGTCCTGCTAGGAGAAGATATACCTCAAGATTTTTTAATCCTTGAAGACCATAAAGCGTTCTCCGATGAGGTAGTGCCACCAAAACTTTAGCGCAAAAACGACCGCTGCAAGCTCCAGGTCATGGGTGGAGTAATTACGCTCATGAGGGCAAAGTTTCCTGGACCCATAAGAGATCACCCCTTGTCACTGCATCATCACACATCCCAGGCCCTGTCCTGAAGCATCACAGAACACCTCATAGGCCGCCCCTTCTTGGTAAGGGATGTCAAAGGGGCTACTACTCAAGAGAAGTTGGATACAAACCTTCGATAGTAACCTACCAGCCCAAGGAAACTACGGACCTCTGCCACATTCTTGGGTACTTCCCAAGAAACAACCGCCTCAACTTTTGATGGGTCCACCGCTACCCCCTGCTCGGACACCATGTGCCCGAGGAAGTCCACTTCTTGTGTCCAGAACTTTCATTTTGATAAATTCCCATAGAGATGATGATGTCGGAGGACCTCCAAAGCTTTCCTCAGGTGCTCTACATGGTCCTCTTCCGACCTCTAATAGATCAGGATATCGTTGATGAACACAACCACGAACCGATCCAAGTACTCCCGGATGATAGAGTTCATAAGCCCCATGAACCCAGTAGGGGAGTTCGTAACACTGAAGGGCATGAATACGAACTCGAAGTGTCCATATCTACACCTGATGTCCATCTTTGGGATGTCTCTCTACTTCACTCTCAACTGGTGGTACCCATACCGCAGATCGATCTTCGAGAACCATCCTACCCCTTTCAGCTGGTTGAAAAATCGTCTATCCTCAGAAGAGCGTAGCGATTCTTGATCGTCACCTGATTCAGCCTCCTGTAGTCTATGCACAACCTGAGACCACCATCGGCCTTCTTTGCGAACAATACCGGAGCACCCCGCGGTGGCGCACTCAGCCGAACATAACCCCTCTTCATCAGATCGTCAATCTGGATCCGCAACTCCCATAGCTCTGAAGGTGCCATCCGGTAAGGAGCCATCGAGATCGGATGAGCGTCGGGCTACAGGTCTATCCCAAACTTGATATCACATCGAGGGGGTAGAGTCGTCACCTCCTCAGGAAAGATGTCTATAAACTCACGGACAACCTCTGGCACCACCACCATCTCAGCATCTACTGACTCTTCTGACAGCTCGGCTAAGAAGAAGAGGAGGGGTTCCTCTCGCATGCTGCCCTTCTGACCGCTCCTCTCGCCGGTGAAGGTAACACGCCGGCCACCCAAGTCTAAGAACACGTCCCTTCTTCGGAAACAGTCGATGATGGCGCACACAGAGAATAGCCAGTCGATGCCTAGGATGACATCGTGTGGATGTATCTATAGCAGAAGAAGATTCCTAACTGACTGATGTGGCCCCATCATCAGTCTACATCATCGACAAACAAATGACAAGTCGGTCTGACCTCCGACTGGGGTGCTCAACACTAGGGGCACTGGAAGTCTCTCGACATCTATACCCAAGGCACGGGCTATACTGGATGCAACAAAGGAGTTGGAATCTCCGGTATCGAACAAGGAATAAGCAAGAGTGATAAATAAACTGATCGTACCTCGAACAACCTCTGGACCTGATGGAACTGCTGCCTCCGCGACGTGCATCTGTCCACGCCCTGCTCCTCTGCCCCTCGGCTATCAGCCACCTCCCCGACCATGCCCTGGTCGGGGTCCCTAAGGAGAGCCCTGAGGTCGGCCCCCTCCTCCCACGCCTGTCCTCGTAGGAGCGGGAGCTCGCTGTCCTTACTGCTGTTGCTGGAAAGGTCTGGCTGGAAGCTGCTGCTGGGGCAGGTGCTGGGGCTATCCGCCACCGCCATACTACACCTGGTCCAGGCCCTGAATCCGGAGATGTCCATAGATCCCATAAACGAAGCACCGCGCTCCCAGGCCTGAAGGAAAAGGGCAAGGACCGGGGGATCGAAACTGAAACTACTGTGGTCTTCTCTCTACTGGTCGAAATCTGGAGGGTCCTGATGCTGGAGGCCTGGTGCTGACGGCCTTCCCCTTCGATGGTCAAAGTTGGATCCCCTCTCGTGACACACCTCCTAGAGCGTGCATCCTCTACACCACTTCGGCCTTCTTATGGACTTCCAAGTACGTCGTCAGGGTAAAGGGGGTAACAGCATACTGGAGGGAGGGTCGGAGCGCCTCCTCCAAACGTCTTGCCTGAGACTCCTCATTGGGAAAGAAGTCCAGAGCAAAATGTAGGAGGTCCTTGAACTTTATTCCTAGATCCCTCATGGACATACTCCCCTATTAGAGGGAGAGTAGCTCCTGTCTCTTTTCTGCCTTCATCGTTGAGGAGAAGAATTCCGCACAGAACTCCCTCTCAAAATCATCCCATGCCACCTCAGCCTCTCTCCTCTCCCCTAGGTAAAGCGTCCACCACTAACGCACTGCTCCCCGCATCTAGCTGGCAGCCAGAGGGACCCAGTATTCAGTCGGGGCCCGAATCAGGCCGAAAGCTATAACTAGCTCCTCTAGCCATCCTTCCATCTTCATGTCAGAGGTGCTTCCCTCATACTTCTCGAGGGTCTATCGCTGGAAGGCCCAAAGAGTCTTCTGCCACTAGACGTCTTCTTCCTCTCGATCAGCTCTCTGCCAATCGACCAAAGTAGTCTTCGGGGCCTCGATCTCCTGTACCACACGTAGCCGCCTTCCAGGTGACATAGCTGCAAGGTAAACAAGGAATGCCTAAGACCAAGTAGTGCAGAATATCATTCTTAAAACATATTAAAATTATAATTTATTCTTAATTACCAAGACATCCCAGAAACACAAGAAAAAAAGTCATTATGATGCATGTTCCTTTCCTAGGGTCTCTACCCTGCAATCAGTGTGACCTCACTTGGTCGTTCGGTAGGTCCAGAGTCCTTGCATCGGATCACGGGTGGCCCTAAAATCCCATGTCCTAGCCAGTATTCCCTGGACTAATTCACGCACCATGGTCACCCAACACTGTTGCCTTAACATCCCATGCAATCCTCACTATGCCTAACTCCAGACTCCATCCTATCTCTCAACTATCACCTCTGATACCATTCTGTCACGACCCGCCTTCACCAAAAGGAGGGAAGGGTCAGTAGACTATCATTCCCTTCCTTCTTTAAGTTGAAGGAGAGATAATGACCCCCATAACCCACCTTTAATAGGTCCTGGAGTGGCTACTAGCACCAAGGGTATAGAATCACACACTAAATGGAAGGCATTACCTGTTTTCTATTTTACAAGATCAGAAGATAAGATGATGGAACCCAACAACTCCAAAAATAAAAGAAAAGTAAATACAAAAGTAAATCATTCCCACATGCATGTTTCAAAAGTAAAATCCACAAAGTACAGAATGTGACTTCAAAGGTAAGTACCAAAGAAAGAAAAAAAATAGCAACTGCAACTACCCCAAAGGTTCGAGCTAGTATGGTCCCGCGGGATCCCCAAAGTCCTCCTGGAAACCTGAAAGAAGTTTTATATACGTAGGGTGAGCATACAAGTACTCTCAGTAGGGAAAACCAAAGACTATTGTGCACAAGTGGGGGAACGTACTAAAGTCCTGTGAGAAAAAGGAGTAAACCAAACACCTTTCAAGGTAAACTATCCACCCAAGCCTCACCAAGGCACACTCCTCAAATAACTCAAGTCAAGTAATATATATAATAAGAGCACATCGATGTTTGGGTACCCCACGCCACTTTCCCACTGGTTATTAAGACATCCTACGCATCGAAAAAATCTCTCCATTCTCACCGTAGTCCCACTACCACACCCGCCTGCACACACCTGGGCCACAACTGCACACAGTCCCACTGCCGAATCCTGCCCGCAAACACCTGGGCCACAACTGTCACATGCATCCACTCCTGCAAACACCCAGGCCAGAACAACTACCACCACGCCCGAAGAAACCTGGGCTAGATGATCCACTGCCATGCCCGAAGACACCTGGGCCTCATCCCGAAGACACTTGGGAAAACACCTGCCGCACACACCTGGCCAACCATCACACTACACCGTCCGAAGGTTCTTGGTCTAATAATGGACCTCAGGCCATCACAGCCTGCCCGAAGATACTTGGGCTATCTAGGAAAGGGTGTAGAAAAGGAGATAATAACCAGCCACTAAGAATAGTGTTGGGAAAAACACCCTCCCCCATGAAATGGGGGTGTTCGGCACTAAGTGCACAACTTGGGTGGGGCGCGAATAAGAAACACAAAGCTAAAAGTATATATATAGGTAATAAGCACTCACCCAAGCTAGGTTTTTCTTCAGACAGCCTACAGATCACAACAACACTCAAGTCCGAGTCACGACTCTCGCCAACAAAACCCATTTGTCCCATTATTGTTTTAATGTTCAGTAATAATATTCAAATGAGTTAATGTACTACTGGGCAACTAACACCATAAGCATAACCAAGGAAAAGAATCCATCCAAATGTAAATTTAAGTATCCACACCCGGTTCTCTTGTAAAGCCAGAACAACAAGGAAAAGTGAGAACTCTCGAAGTCCTGGAACCAAATACAACCCCGAGACACTGCCCCGTGTCCCCTCCCCAAAAAGGTTTTTCATCAACAGAGGATCCCACCCCAATTCGTGATATAAACAAGTAACCACGGGGTCTTAAAACTCACAACCACCGAATCCATAACAATAGGGGATCCCATCCCCGATTCCACAACCATAGAGAGTATAAAAAAAGGGATCTCATCCCCTCCCACATATCCAGCAATCAGCCCGTGAAAGAAAACAACCAAACCAATGCCACTAACACTAAGTAGGGCCATGCCTGTATTTTCAGATTTATAAGATTTAACACACTCCATGATTTCAGTTTCGTGTTTTGAACGGGGTTATCACAGAAGGGATTGATCCTGGTGCTTTCAATTTTTTCAGCCGGCTATACGTGATTAACCAATTTACTTTTCACAGCAGGAGTTCACAATTAGGAAGAAGACATTTAAAACACCACCAGGGGTTCATTAGTGCACAGACAACGACCACCAACGACCTCAATTTTCATAAGGCACAAGCCGACACAAATTAGAAAGATGATCATAATTTAAACAACATCAACGAAGGAGAAATTCCCAACCTGTTGGATTAACGATCTACGTTGAGGCCGGGGGAGGAAGTTCACGGAGAGCGATGCGGCTCGCCTGAATGAAAATCGCTTCATCTATTAATGCTTAGGCCGGGCGTGGAACTCTACGCATAATGATGCGGCTTGCCCGATGCACCGGAAGCTGTTCGTGAAAATTCGTGATTGAGAAAAGAAGAAACCACGACTAACCCTTAGTTTATAAGAGCCGCAGACGGTTGAGGTGAGAATGCGAAACCGCATAAGGAGCGGGGGTCGTGGGTTTACCACACAGTTGGGCAGTTACACACAGAGGTCTCTTGGGATTTTTAGGAATTAATTATGGTCTTTAAACAGTTTTAAAAGAGTAAAATAATTAATTTATGTTGAAACTTACGTTGCGGGAGAGGAAAAGTCAGGTACCGGAAAAAGAACTAAAGGCCCGCGAGGGGACACGGTGCCACCCTCACGGTGCCACCATCACGGTTCCACCATCACGATGTCACCCTCACGGTGCCACTGTTTTGGTGGAACCTCACTTTGGCAAAGTAATGGGCCAAGAGGGTCTGGTCCATTACAATTAATTGCTACTTTTCATCATTATTAGTTTTTAGTAAATATATCTTACTAATATTACATTTGAAAATGTTACTTTAGAGAACCCTTTAGAAGAAAATGAAATAGGGGACCTTTATCTCTAAGGGTAGTAATAATATACTTATAAATTCTTTAGGAAATATAGAAGACCTTGGCTGGGCCATAGGGTATATAGATGGTATTATATTTCAAAGGTTTCTGGCCATGCCCTGAGTGTGACATCAATGGGGTCAAAATAATAGGAAGAAATAGATTCCTTAAAGTATGAGTAATGAAAATTAAATGAGTCGATAGAGGATAATATTAAATCATCTTTATCGGATATGATTTTATAAGAGATGATATAGACAAAACTTGCACAACCTTCCCACCTAGATCAGACACCTCCTCATTCATACCTGACTATGTACTGTGAGTTACATGCTGAGGATACCCATATACATGTTATGGAATATACAATTGTACATTATTTGGGGTATTATTTACATCATTATATTATGAATTCAGGCTATGTGAGAGTAACATTACATGATATTATTAATCCAACTACTCCAGTGCCACTGATTACTGAGGTGTCTGTAATTGGATAGAGTATTGAATATTTTTTACTTTGGCCACCTGATCATTTCCATCAGTTGACATTTGTGGAAAGAGATGATTTTCATTTTTTATCTATCATTAAATTCAAAATTACTTATAATATTTTTTTTAAATATACCTTATATAGGAGTATCTCAAATCAATGGAACCTCTTCAAAGAAAAGGAAAATTTCAGGTTCCACTACCTTCAGATATTCCTCTCGAAGCTGATTAGGTAACAAAGTTATCAAATGTCTTTATTATATTAGATAATTATTACACTTTTCAAAGGAACCTCTTCATAGTCTTTTTATTCAAAAATATTTCACTTCTTTTTATGGATTTATCGACCAAGAACACTTTTCAATAGATTCTAAATAGTTGAAGAACTAAAATAGAGTTAAATATGTATATGAACAATTCAAAAACAATGTGATCAGATGTTATTTTCTTACATTTCCTTTATGGGTAATAAAAAATACATAATTATAAATAACTTTCAATTGTACTATTATTAATTCTGCATATTTGTTTTTGGACATTGGATATTATGAATATTTTTCCCTAATGAATGTAGAGTATATTAGTTATTCTCTTTATTGGGCGGTGGTCAAAGATGATTGAGAAAAATGATAAAGAAGTAAGTTTTATTTCATGATTTTAGTTCATTGATAATAATATTTTCATTTTACGTAATTTTTGAAAATTAATATTTGAAATTACAACAGGTCATGGAATGAGTTCAATTGGGCTCACTATCCAATAGTGGAATCATGAAACATTGATTATGTGAATGTTTAGGTGAAGAAATATTTCATTAGTGAATACTTAGTTTTTATTATATATCTGATGTTTTTATTTTTAAAATATTATTTTATAAATGCAGTTTCATCATTAACAAGGGAATGTTGAATGTAAATATCAAGTTTTATGATTTATTTATGAGATAATCATGACCATAACAATAACATATTATGAAAAAGTCAGTTTAATTATCACACTTATTATTTAAAAAAATATTTCATTTTTTAAATTCACAACACTTTATTTTGTAGGTTTTTGAATATGTTTCTTCACAAACATCCAACTACATGAAACAACATCCAAATTTATTTATAACATATTTTATATGTTTGACTAATTTTGATATTTATTTTCATTAAGTTGTATATTTGTAAAAATTATTATGAAAGTTATCAATCTTTTTGTTACTCTTGTGATGTTTTTGAACCTTTTTTTTGGCGTTCTTGGTTCTACATTTTGAGATTAATGGTGTGGTATTTTTTAATTATAATGTATCTTTTTATAAAATTTCAACTTTCAACATTATGTTTTTATAAAAAAAATATTCAAAGTACCCATAATAGGATATATACATTTTTTACTAGTAACTAACATCAAAATCATGCTTGGGTGGATTTACATGTTGGATTTTTATAAGATTTATTTTCAAATCCTTTTGGGCACTGATGATATTTCCACACTAGTTTTTTGTAAAACCAATGTTGAAACATTCTTTAGTTTCCTTTCAAAATCTATTTTTTATAAAATTGGTGCTGAAAAATATCCTTGTAATTTTTCCACATCGGTTTTAAATAAAAATATGTGGAAGGACTACCATATAGAAGTATCTTCAATGTTAGTTTATGAAAACTAATACGGAAAGTGACACTTTCAATTTCACGTAGATTAATGTTTGTTGTAAACCGACATTGAAATGTAAAGAAACAATGTTAAAGGTATCTTTTACACTTGTGTTAATAAGTGAATAATCAATTTTTTTATAAATGAATATTTTTTTATTAAATGTTTTTAAAATGTTTAATGGAATAATTTAATTCCCTAAATATTTAAAAGGGAAATCTATGTTCGATAGCGTGTGTGATATGAAACTGTAAACCCAAACGAAAAATGATTATTAAAATATGAGCATTTTAACCTAGAAATTAAGTTTTTGGATAGGAACAATATTAAATAAATGATATATATATATATGTCAAAAATATATTGATAAATTCTTAATAAATAATCAATCAATTTTTTGGTAATGCCTTTTGTTCTTCAAAATTTGTTTTCTAAAAAAATAATTTTTATTTTTTTTTGAAAAAAAGTTTTATAATAGATCATTTTAAAAATTTATTTAATGAAATTAAATCCATTTTTGATATCATTATTTTAAAATTAACTTAGTTTGAAATTTTTTTAATTTTCAAAAAATATATATTATCTAGTGAATAGTAAAAAAATACCATTTTTAATTAAAATCATCATTTCTTTTGATAAATTATGTAATATAAAGTCCCAATATTATCTTAATTTTATTTTAGGGTTACATAAGTGTTATTTAGTTATTTTTAATTTAATTAAATATATTTAAATCATCTTTATACTATATTTTAGTAGAACTTTATTTTTAGGAATAAAAATGCATTTTTTTAAAACTATTTTAAAATGCACAATGTTTCTCCTTTATAGTTAATTAAAATAACCCCCAATGAGAAATTATTTAACTTCGATTTTTATATTACACATATATCTTTATGATTTTAAATTAATATAATGAATATTAAAAGTTATATAGTTAATAGAAAAAGATTGTAAGGACCCAAACTTTTATAAATAAAATTTCCCTTTTTTATTTTAAATTAAATATCTTATTATATATTATGATTATAGAAAACACATGAAATTATTTTTTTATTATATAAAATAATATTTAAAAGGCCATTAAGCATATTTTCCGTTTATAATATAGTCATTGAATAGTGATCGCATGATTAAAATAAATATAGGGTTTTGAAAAATCCAATTGACACTAAAAAGGAAATGATGGCCTCAACTAGTAGAAGCATACCACATAAAGCCAATTTATCAATGTTCCTGAGGGAGATATCATCTATGGATTTACCCTTAACCAAAGCCAAGCTGATATCCAACAACTTAGGCATGAGTGAAACTATTTACGAGAGAAGTTTAAGTTCATCGAGATCATGAACCAAACCATGTTTGCCGAACCATCCTATGAAAGTATCACCATCAAGAACATTAACCTTGGGGTGTTTACTGGTGTATTAAAGGGATATTTATCAATTCCATAGTAAAATTTATTTATATATTTTATTTTTAATAGAATAATTTTCATATTTTCTTCTTATCATTACATTATAAATGTTTTTTATTTTTATACAATAAAACACAAATTGTTTTTTTAATTTGTATTAAATTATAATTAAGATATATATTTAGTGGAATTAATGGATTTTTTATAAAATATTTTAATAAAATATTATTGTTAAATAGTATTTTTAAATATAAATGATCGTATAATTTTTATGATGTTAAATGTAATTTTTATAAGTGTTCAAAAATTGTTATTATAAAAAACCTAGCATTTGTCATTAACTGTTGATTATTATTTTAAAATTAAAATTAAAAATATCTCTAAATTAATTTTTATAACATGAATATTATTTTTGTAATCAGAATGTTAAAATTATACAATTGTGAATTTTTCATAATTTTCTAATATAGTCAAGTTTTTGGGTAAAAATTAAATACCATATAAACATACAGTGTGAATTATAACACCATAATGAACAAAAATTGATGTAATAAATACTATAAATGGTATCCATGATCAAATATTGGTTTTAATGTTAAAATAATTTAATTTTTTTATTTTATTAATTTTATAAAGCCGTTATGAATCTTCCAAAACCAATAATATATTTTAAGGTTTTAAAATCAATTATTTAAGTGTATGACTAAATTACACATCAAAAGGTTATTATATTATTATGTTCTTACCTTTTACTTATACAATAATGAAAACCACCTCCACTTGGCAGAAAATATGGACAAAAACCAGGTTAATGTTTGTGGTTTTTGTTATTTTATAATGTAGAGTATAAAACCTAAGTTTGTGAAATAATAAATAATTAACGACTCATCTCCTATATAAACCACCAAAGCTCTAATTTTTATACACTCAAAATCCTTGTATAATTTTATTACTAATCTAACCTCCCATCTCTAGAGTCCTCCCAAAGTGACCCCAATCTATCAAGAAGCTTCTCCCAAGCATTTGGAGTCACACTCTCAAGGTAAGTGATCCTCACATTCTCATCTTTATTCAAGTTTATTCATTATCATATTCCTTATATTTCCAATTAATATTATTGGGATATATTTTTCCAAGTACCTATTAATTTCGATCTACTGTAAAATAACGAGAGACTCATTTCTATCTCATCAACCCATTTTATAAATTTTTAATTGAAACTGTTATGCTACTAAACTTTCACCACGATTTTCTATGACAAACAATTATGTAGTGAATAACCATACCCATTATATATAAAGGGTGTTCACATTTATGAAATTATACTTATTTATTGGGGACTTACATGTGTGTATCCCATACTCCATGATTATTGAATAAAATGTGACTATAAATAATTCCATGTTTTATGATCTATGTGGCACACTTAAGCCTGAAAATGAAATGAATGTGATGGGTGAGCCTATAATTATATAGTGTTCTAATACATCAAGTAATGTTTAGTCTCATGAGATATCATGTTAGGATAGGGAGTAAACCTGATTCCTTTATTGGACTTTTTCCATCACAATTTCATTGTAGTTATCCTTGACCTCTATTTATTATACCATGTTTTAAGTTGTTTCCCCATTTACCATGTTTTCATTTATGTTATCATGATATATCATGCCTGATGGTTCATTTTTATATTACTCATGGCTTTTTGGTCCTATTTATATGCCGATTATCTGACCTATATTATTCTCTTCATGTTATCCCATGTTTATTCCCTTACTGGAATTTATAGCTCACCCCTTTCTTATGTATGTCCCCAAGATATCCCATGCAGTTTTAAGTGTAATCATGTTAAGTAAGTTTTCAATAAAGATGATGTTTTTCCTATTTTAAGTAATTATGTAATGTTCAAATTCCCAAATACAGTAGAATTATTTATCTTTTGGGTTGTATTATATGTAATCCTATGTAATAAATCATAAATTAATGTGTAATAAATAAAAGGGTTTTCATAATAATCAAGTCAAGATAATGGATTGAACTTTACCTAATAATATTATATTGATTTTAAAAGAATGCGATGAAATATTCACTATATTTGTGGCAATTTTTAAGTTCCACTTATATCATTATTGGGTCTATTTTAAGGGTTATCTTTAATAGAGACCTAAATGCAATTAATGGAAGTTATAACCTATGTATTTAAATAATTGAAGACTTAAAAATGAGAGGGACAAGTATTTTCATGAATTCTCTCACCTATCCACCTATCTCACTTGATATTTTGAGAGTGAAAGTATAGGGAAGGTCAATAATGGTGTGATTTGATTTCAAGGATTGATCATTATGATCTACCATGAACGTGATGATGCTGAAAGTGTCTTTGATTCTCTAGACTATTTAATTGATAGTGAAGTTCAATGTTCAATAAATATTTTTATGAATTTGTGGATGATATAGAGGTTTTCAGCTTCAGTTCCTTTAACTGACTATCTCTAACAATGAATGAAATATGTGTTCGAAAAAAATCGAACAAGGTATATTTTTTATTTTTGAATTATAGTTTTGATTTTGTTATTTTTTCTTAAATAAAATTTCATGTGACCCATTGATGAATCTGAGTAGGGTTATATCATATTTTATGTTTTAACATGAATTTAGACCCATAAATTTTAAAACACCTATTTTCATGCTCCCATAAAGCCTAGGGTTGGAACATTTGGTATTTAAGTAGTCATACAATTATTTTAGTTTTTTTATTAAATTTTATAATATTTGGAAAGAGAGTTTCAGTACTATATCAGTGCCCCTTATGGTGCATTAATTAGATTTTTCATGACCAAGATGTGGCCGATCAATGATCGAAGAGTTAAAAAAATATGAATTTAAAATATATATATATATTGATACATGTGAAATAATATATATATATATATATCTATGAAGGGGTGTGGATAGGGTACCTAAATTATGATGTTGATGGATTAGTCAAGCCTCTACATCGATGAAGATAAAAAATTTGAACTATTGGGTCCATGCCACATTTAAAGGGGTGTAGAAAGCTTGGCCCCCCATTGAATGGTGGAGGTGGTTGATTTAAATCAGATTTTTTATATGGATTCATCCTTTAATAATAATAATAATAATAGTTATTATTGTTATTATTATTATTATTATTATTATTATTATTATTATTTTTATGTCTTATATGGAACACCAAAAGGGGATCGCCGCTCATCTATTGTGCGATCCATATTGGATTTGTGAATTTATTCTGAACTGGGAAAAATGAGGCCACCTTAACCCGAACCCAGTCAGGTTGATATAGATTTGACCCATATGACCCTTTAGGCCTTCTATAGTGCTATTTAATCATCTAGGGACCCACTCGAGGTCCAAAAAGACCCAAAATATTGTAATTTTTTCTTCAGAAATTAAATTAAATTATATCAAATTTAATACAAACATTTTGGGTGCCAAGGTATGTATTCATAATTTATTAAAATTATTTTAATGCATTATAATTATCCCTGAGTTTAAATTTTTTTTATTGTGTAATATAATTATATGTTGACAGATTATTAGTTGATACTAACCCATGCATGTTTGATATTTATTTATTTATTTAATTATTTCATTTGATTTTTAAAACATAATAATTTCATTTTTTTTTCAAGATCAATGTATCATACCTCCATCTTTCAATTCATGATGTCTTGTGTGCCAATATTTCAATATTAAAAATTAATTTCCCATCTTGAGTTCCCCTAGCCTATGTGTAAGTATACTTTGTAAATATTGAAGGCATATCTGATAACGTGGTTTGTGTTGAGAGATGGTGTGAAGCCAAAATAGTTTTATGAACTTGAGTTTTATGGGTATTGCAATATGATTTAAGACATGAATCATGGTACTCCCATATAATATTAGTTAATCCATTATTCACTCAATGGATTAACCAATAGTTAACGACTCATGATCCTATAATTATTTATTTATTTTTTCATTTTCATGGTATATTATTATTTTTATGTGTATTTATTATGTTTGATCACTTACAAAGATAAAAAAGAGTGTATAAATAAAATGGACATGTGTGGTGGATGTTATTTATTTTAATTACACTTAGTTTATGAGTGTGATCACATAGAAAAAGTATGTTAAATAAAAAATTAATTCATTCACTGTGATAAATTTAAATCCCTCAAAGTTATATTAAGTCAAAACACGTTCCATCATTTTAATTTGAACAAAATCGCATGTTTGAGGTCGTCATAGCCATAGTAGAGGGTGTCTCTTACTCTTCGGTTATTTATATTAAAATGGTGGGTGGACTTAACTAAATATGGTAGAAAATAAGTAGCTATAGCTAGATTGTTAAAACTTTAGAGGAAAATGGTTGATCAAATCATGGTTATGATTTTGAGAAGCTAGTACTTCATTCAACATATCGAGGAGCCATGATTCAATGTAGTTGTCCAGTTGACATCCTAACTTGAAACTCTTTGTATAGCGGCATAGCCATATCTTTAACTATGAGGAGAGGTTTCAAGGACTCTTACCAATAGTCTAGTGACTGAGTAAAACAAATATAGTGTTTGAGGGCTACTAGGGTTTAATAAAAATATTGGGAGGAATTTGAAGATTAGTTACCCAATAATGTCTATCAGTAATCAATATAAAGTACTAATATGGTAAATTTATTTATTGTTGATAAAATGGAAAACATTTCCATTAGCTCAATATCACTATGATAAATACTCGATAAAGATAATATCATTACCAATAATAACTTCCTGGGGTGGTACAAGCGCTTTTACATAGTACTATTCTAAGATATGAATCTTTATGAACTATAATATAAACATTTTACTAAGCCCCCCATGGGACTAAAAAGGTGGATAAATGCAATTATAATAAGCATTTTGAGGATGTTCTATATGTATAATTCATCATATTTATATCTATGTATGGTGGGCTACAAAAAATCACGAGGGCACAGATGCCTATAAAATAATATCTCATATCCAAGAGATTTATAAAGAGATATCTCATCAAGAAATATATTATATATCTAGTGCACTATCTAATTCAAGGCTGGAATAAGAGACTTAGGAAGGCCCTCTTGTACTTAAGATGATTGGGTACATCGAGAGACTGACATCCCTTAGGTTAAATTTGAACCAATAACTAGTGAACGATATCATTCTTACATATTTATGAACAATATTTTCAACATTTATAATTAATTATAAAATTAATAACATGAAAAATTCCTTCTTAGATTTATTGGATTTAGTTCACAAAGATGATAAGGATATGAAGAGAACTAACTCTTCATACCTTATTGTGAACAAGTAGAGGAAGGGAACGTATAAGGCATAAAAGGAAGAGTCTAAGACAAAGATGCCAACACACCACCCCTACAAGAATCCAATGGTCCAGAGTGAGAGAAAAACGTAGGATAATTTAAACTTTTTTTATGGAAATAAGGGTCATTAGAAGAAGAATTTAAAAGATGGGAATAATAAGTAGGTAAATTCTTCTTCCTTAGGTATATTTTTAATCGAATTAAATCTATCATTATCTCCAAGTTGGGTGTTAGATAAAGCATGTGGTGCACAAATTTTTATTCATATATAGGAACTGAGTAGAATCTAGATGATATTAAAGGTTAAGATGGATCTATGGTTCACAAATGGGGCAAGAATAGAATCCTTAGCAGTAGGAGATTACCATCTCACATTGGATAATGGTTTGGTTATTTTATTAAATAATTAAATCTATATACCTTTAATAACCAAAACCATAATCTTAGTGACAAAATTAGAGACTATGGGTTTTTATTTCAAGTTTGGAAATAAATGTCATCTATTTTATAAGGAAAACATAAGTTATGGTTTGGGAAATCATATCAATGGATTGTATATACTTGTACATTAAAACCCTATTTTGGAAATCAATGAGAAAACCAATGAGAATGACACATATCCTAACTTTATATGGAAATTTAGGCTTTTTCATGTAAAAGAAAATCATTTAAGAAAATTACATCAAGAAGGGTATATAGATTTTCTTGAGTTCAAATCCTTGTATATATTTCATGCTTGTTTTCGAGGTAAACTGACTAAATAACCTTTTAGTGGGAATGAAAAAAATAGTTATAGAACTACAATAATTTATTTATACGGATTTATATGGTCTATTTTAAAAAATGGATAGGAGTGTATTTTCTTACTTCTTAATTCTTACTGATGACTATAATAGGTATGGTTATATCTAATCAATGTAGTATAAGTTAGATTCATTTAATATGTTTAATGAATACCAAAATAAAGTTAATAATCATCTTGGTAGAAATATTAATAATCTTTTCTCATACCACAATGTACAATATCTAAATTAATATTTCATCAATCACATGAAGGTGTATGGGATAATCTCCCAAATCAGTCCTCCTTATACACCTCATTGGAATGGTGTAAGTGAAATTAGGAATCATACTATCTTGACATGGAAATATCAATGATGAGTTATGAATCTATACTATTACCTTTTTTTGGATATACTATATATATGGTGTCTTATGAACTAAAATAAGTAGCAACTAAGGTAGTAAATTTTATTCTATATAAGTTATGGTATTGAAAAAAAACCCAATCCATCTCACATATGTGCATGGGGATATGAATATTTTTTCATGATAATACTGAATAAAAAACTAGCACCCCAAAGTAAAAAAGTGTATCTTTATAAGTTATCCTAATGAAAAAAAGGATAATACATATATAATGAATAAGATAAAAAATTATTGTGGAATAAAATACCATATTTATAGAAAGGTAACTCATTTCCAATGGATTTAATGGGGGAAATATTAACTTCAATGAAGTTGATGATTTAAATGTGTAAGTGTTGGTATGAGAAAAAACTTCATAAGAGATAGTGGGGGATACAAATGTTCCTGAGATACTAGTACTATGTAGGTCTACTAGAGTGTTTATAGAACCAAATAGGTATAGTTTTATTATCATAGAGTTAGGTGACACATTAATTCTTGGGGATAATTACCCACTAAAAAAAATGGATCATTAGATGATAAGGATTCTACAAAATAGAAAGAAGACATGATTTCTGAAATAGAGTCCATGTATCAAAATAAAATTTGGATTTTGGTAGACCCTCCAGTTGATGTAAAAGAAATTGTGTCTAAATGGGTGTTCAAGAAAAAAATAGACATGGATGGATAGATTAATACCTATAAGTCATGTTATATTTTAAAAGGTTTTAAGAAACATTAATGCATAGACTTCAAAAAATCCTTCTCACTAGTCACGATTCTTAAATCCATCGAAATATTACTTGAAATAATATCGTTCTATTATAAAAGAATTTGGAAAATGAATGTCAAAAATTATTTTCTAAATTGGGTGTTATTTGAAGATGTCTATATGACATAACCTGAGGATTTAAAAATGTTAAAGAGTGACAATAATGTGTGAAATATGTATAGATCCATTTATGGATTTAAGTAAGCTTTATTATCATCGAATTTTTATTTTCATGAGGCCATAATAGAATTTAGTTTCTTGATGAATGAAAGTGATCCATGTATATATAAAAATTTTAGAATAAATATCATCATTTTCCTATAATGTAGATGACATTTCAATAATGGGAAAAAGTGAAAGTTCTACAACCAGTTAAGACTTAGTTAAATGAACGCTTCTCCCTGAAATAATTTGGTGTAACAGCCTATATTTTTGGGGTTAGGATCTATCAAGATATATCTTAAAGGATACTTTGGATATATCAAATTACATATATTTACAAGATACTCAAAAGTTACAATACGGAATAACCTAATAGAGGGTTGTTTCCAATGTCACATGGAATCAATCTCTCTAACAAGATGCATCAAAAAAACCCAAGAGATTAAAAAGATGAGTATAATCTATTATTCTTATGTAGTGGGATCATCATGTATTCCATAAAATATAGTAGGTTTGATATTGAATTTTCTTTATTAATGGTGGGAAGATATCAAAATAATCCAAGAGAGCTATATTGAGAAGCTATAAAAACCACCCCAAAGTACGTAAGACGTATAAAGGATTTTTCCTAGTGTATGGAGGAGATGAGGAACTAGTAGTGATGGGATAAACTGATGATAGTTTCCAGATATACCATGATGATCTAAAATCATAGTTAGTAAATATATTTTGGTTTAATGATTGTGTATTGATCTGGATAAGCTCAAAATAACCCATGGTTACTAATTCTATAATAGATTCTAAGTATATAACAACTTGTGACATAGATAAGGAGGTAGTACAGATACAAAAAAATTTCTCAGATATTGGTTTTATTACTAGTAGTGTAGATGTTGTATTAATTTATTATGATAATACTATTGTATTAGTACTTTTTAAAGAGCCTATATCACAATAGAGGATAAAGTATATACTTCATAAGTTTCATCTATTGAGGTATTTTAGTCAAAGATATGATGTTATAATTACTATTGTTTCCAGAGAGGATAAAATGGTACACCCCATGAAGAAATATATATCTTACCACAAGAAAGGTTCTCATGTGAGAGCTAACGGGTAAAGAGTTGTTAGCAGTTGGCTCTAGTTAAAGTGGGAGTGTTGTGATTGGGTTCCCAAGACCCAACTCTTGAATATAATGTTACTACCACTACATGTATAAAATTTTTTATATATAATTTTGTTTCTCTTAATATTATAGTTTTAATACATATGTTCCCACTAATTTCATGGTAATTTCCTTAGATTACATGTTGTATGAATAGAATATATCAATTACCATGATTTAATGATAACCTAAAGATACTATGAAAGTACTAATAAACTTTTTTCATATGGTCTAGATACATCATACTAACAAGATATAGATGATGTATGAGTTAAGGGATCATAAGTAGTGTTACTTCTTCTTAAGAACTTCACACTTGGTGATCTCGATTGTATGAGATCATGAGGACCAAGCCACCAATCAGAATGATACATATGACAAGTGTTATTAGTTGCTACTATCTGTGAGGAAGCTTCTATTGATTCTAGATGAAAACAATGACATTTATGTTAGGGTGTGGAAGCTTCTATTGGGTGGATCATTAGTTTTAGGACATTGGTTGAAAGATCAATATATAATTTTTTACTTAAAAAAAGAGAAATATCAGTTCCAATTGAACAAGAAGTTAATAAATTTATTAAATCCATGGAAATTTTAGAATAAGGTATTTTCATCCAGTATAGTGATAAAATAATAAATCAAGAAAGGATGATGAAATGAAGTGTAATTTCTTATTTATGTTATATCACAAGACATAGATATTATATTACACTAGGTTTGATGGTAGGAAGTTTTCATTGCTATGACTATACCTTATCTCTTTAGAGGCCTTGATGGTTTTCTAGAATTTGACCCTTATAAGATCCCAGGTTTCCCCATAAGGTATGTTTTAATTGTGTTTTCGTTTAATCCATTTATTTTGGTCAATTTAATATTTTCCAAGTCCTTGAGAAGTCTTGGGGGTGTTATGGGGGTTCGGGAAATGAAAAAATGGGGAAACAAGGCTTTCTGGGAAATTCGCATGGTTTGGAAAACTGTATGAGGGGAGACCATGCGGGAAGTATAAATCCACATAGTTTTTGAAAATTTTATCGAAATGTGCGAGAGAATGGAGTGCGGGCAGTGGCCTCAGCACGGTTTGTGTAGGGTTTGGAAAACCGTACGGGTAAACCATACGACCAAGAAACTTTTAAAAAATTACAAAAATTCCATTATGGGATTTTTATACCCAATTAGATATTTTCATCTTCCTCTCTTGAAACCCTAGGAATGAAACAAATCTCCCAAGATATTACATGGATCAATCTCCCTCATCTATGGGTCATTTGGAGTGCCGCTAGTTGCTGATTGAAGATCTGGGTATGGCTAATCTCCCACTTTCTTCTCTTTTTGGTTTAGGGTTCTCATTCTTATTATATATTATTATGAATATCTAAAACCCCTATTTTTTGGTGAGATTTAGGTTATAGATTAAAGGGGGTGTTGAATCAGGATCTAAGTCTTCAGTTGAGAGTGTGTTAATCAACGGATTCAAGGTAGGTGGTCTATAAGGTTTATCCCTTGGGTTTCAAGTGGATTTTTGCATAAAGGGTTATGTTATTAATTTTTCATTATGGTGTTATTTGTTCCCATTAATTTATTTGAATATATTGGGTGTCTAAATGGTTAATTAAAATCCTCATGATCCCTGCAGAATGCATGGTGGATGGCCAAATGAGATTAATTCCACCCATGGGTTGTGCCGATACTCCCCATACGTAGAGTTTAGCTAAGTAAGTGTTAGGTAATTGTGAGAGAACATAGATCCCATGACATATATGTTATTATGAATGAAAGACGTGTAATTAGTGTTTAGTAATACACTTAAGTTGGGTAATAGCCTAAGTGGTTTCTTGGTTCACATGAAAAAGGGTTAAATAGAGAAATGAAAAAATGCTAGGGGATTAGATTGGTACTTGAATATTCTTAGCATGATAGGAATGGTAAATGGGAAATGGGGCTAAAATGGTTAAGTAAAATAAATTTTTAATGTATTAACGGATTGAGGAAAAATGTTAATTTGAAATTTATTAATATTTTTGTGATGTGGTAAATGATGTTGGCTATGCTTGTTGTGATACGGTTGATTGTGGTGAATGATAAATAAGCATGTGCACATGGCATGGAAGAGTGTGGTATTAAATTTTCATATTAAACCAATGGGTTGAGTTGGACCAAGGATCTAGATTCACCCCTAAATTCATGGTTTAGGTAAGGGGATGAAGTTCTATTCCCCTAACAGCTACATTCCACCCAGACTAAGGCTTTGAGGTGAGGATTATGAGGTTGTTATAATGGGATGCCTAGTGAGATATGACTTCATTTTATTACTATATTACTGAGAACATTGAATATTCCTAATCCATTGAACACATGAAAATGGTAGATTAAATCATGAAGTGCCTAAGTAGTGAACCCTAAATCAATGCTAATATAGTTTAAAGAGCATAGTATCGAATGGCATATTAAATTTTTTATCTTTAATTGTCATTATTTATCACTTTCATGATCTATCTAATTTTTCTAGATATTCTATGTACACTGTTGGTGGTTTCCTACTAAGTTATACTCACACCCTTCTTGGGCTGCCATTGGGTACCCGAGTAGATTTCATGCTTTCAGGTCAAGACAAGGGAAAATGCCCTATTTAAGGGAGTTTAGTTGGACATGGGACATGTTGGGTGAGGTTCCAGACATGGAGTTCGGACAATTTTTGGGGTTCTTCTAATTTCTTCATTTTGGTGTTTTTGTTCCCTTGGCACTGTAGTGTGGCATGTCATATTTACTATTGCATATGTTTATACCCAGTTTTGGGAATTGGTTATTTATGCATGTTATTGATTGGTGCCTATTTTTTCTCTTATTTAAACTATTATCTACTATTAATTACTCTGTTAATGAGGGTATAGTCTTCCCACATGACCTATTAGACCCTCGCTGCTAGTTGGAAACCTCTGGTGTTTGGGGAGGCGCGCTTGAGGTAATGTGACAACCCATCTCAGAGCACCAGATTAGTGGATCCCAGGTTGGGGATGTTACAATGTGGTATCAGAGGAGTTATTTTCTCTTTATTAGGTTTTGGGGATGGTATACATGAGGTTAGTAAAGAGTCAGGCCTTGGTAATGAGCTTGTTATTTGGAGTAGCTAACCCATGTATGATGGAAAACCCAAGTTACCCTGGGAGGGGATTTTTGTTCTTGTTGTGTGTTGTAATATTTGATGTTATTTCGCCAACGGGTGATGATTTTTTTTGTGATTTGATGTTTTTTTGATGTTTATCTCATGGCCCTAAGGGTGAGAGGTTGTGAATTCATGAATAATTCTTGGCACCTATGTAGTTAAGTGACATGAATCATGATAGACACACACACGTGATGGGTGTGCGAGATATAATTGTTAGGATGCATATGATTTCTTAAAAGTAATGTAACTATGCCTAATGGGATTGTATGAATGGGTAAAGAGGAATTTCAAAGAAGTATGTAGTAATTAGAAAATGGTGCTCAAAAAAGAAGAAAAGTGGACTAACCTATTATAAGGGTAAATGGGGACATAGTAATGGTTTTGAATTGGTGTGAAAGATAATACTTGTAATCATGTAAATTAAATCCCGTGTAAGCCATGGCCTTAAAATAGAATTCAAAGGTAGTGATTCAGTTGTGATTGGGATATTTTTTGTATTGTATGTGAACCCTTTCAGTTGTGGAAAGTAATGATCATACCTATATCTTATTCATTTCTTAAAATCATTATGGTTGAATTTTAAAGCTCATGTTGGGCATTGTAGAGAAATACCACGTTGAAGACGTTTTCCATTTTTGCGACATGATGATGTTTCTGAGAACACTACTCCAATAGTGGATAAATAGAACATAGTGATCCAAGAAAATATGTAAGATCAGTTCCATGAGAACTTTTCACATTTTATGTAGATGATGGAACGAGACCCAGGGAAAGTTGTACTGAGTATTTTTGAGATGATTGGGGATTTTCAGCTGCAACACCCTCTGACCTTTACCAGAGTGGGTGGTCCAAAAGTTGAAATGTTCTGGATAGTGTCTATCCTAACTATTCTTGATCATCTAGAGACTCCTCTTGAGAAGTGAGTCATGTTGGCGGCCTATATGCTGAGAGGTCAAGCAAAGTGTTGGTGGGACATCATGGTTCAGACAGAGTAGGCTGAGGGAATGATGTTGAAGGTTTTTTTGGAGATGTTCCTTGAGAACATCCATATAGAAAACTTGATGTAGGAGAAGGCTATGAATTTCATGAGGTTGAATTAGGGGACAATGTTGGTGATGGGATATTCCATTCGTTTCCCCAATTTGAGGTTCTTTATTATGACGTTTACAAGAGATGATGCAGCTGTCGAGAAAAATTTCTAGAATGGGATGATAAATGAGATCAGATATCAGGTGAATATATTTAATATGAAAATTTTTGCTGAATAAGTGGACCAAGACCTTATCTTTGAGGGGAACCTAAAGGTTGTTTCATGTAGTGAACTTGTGGTGTCAGCTGGGCGAGTATGTGGTGAGACTTCGAATAGTAGGAAGAACTATTTTGGGATCTTTCTATAAGGTGGCAGCACACATAGAAGTTAGAAGAGGGGGTCAACTTCTCATGGTTGATATCAGGTCTTTTATTATTAGTGTTAAAGGATGGGAACAAGCATGACTAGAGTCCCTTCCCACTGGCCAAGTGCTAAGCATACGATAGGTTAAGCCATGTGCAGAGGATCTGTAGGAACCCACGACCATCAGGTAATGATGGAGGTTGATGGAAGGAACCAAGTGTAGGTATGGGGTTAGTTAACATATATCCTTTAGGCAGTTGGAGTTCTGCGGGCCGTACTAGTAGAGGAAGTGGATGTGGAACTTTTGGGAGAGACCATCCTTAACAACAGAGTAGTGCAGTGAAGGGTACTCCAGCTGGAGCCCAGGGTAAAGGGGTAGGTCACCTCCATGAAATTCAGGCTACACCCAAAGGTGGTGAGGTAAAACCATCTACTATTCAAGGAACAATTCTAATAGCTCCCACACTATCCAGTTCCTTATTCAATATAATTGAAACATACTACTTTATTTATGCTCAGTTTGTAGTTGTGATGGGATTAATTTTAGAGAATGCATGTGGGGTAATGGCTCTTTATAATCCACTAGGGGTATGAGTTGAGGACATCAGGCAGTGTAAGGGTTGTGCTCTGGAGGCTGGTGGGTATCGTTTTCTTTGGGATCTGTTTGTCTTAGAGATGTACGATTTTGACCTAATATTTGGAATGGAATGGTTAGTGTTATATCAAGCTCATATCGACTATTATTGAAATCAGGTAATGTTTACATATCTCTATGGGAGATCTTATGTCCTTCATGGTGAGTGGGATACTCGAGCAGCCCATGCAGGGCCGCAACACCAGTAGTTGGGGGAACTCAAAGCCCAAGTGGAATGTCTTATGTTAGATGATGGGGAGACAAAACAACCATTATTCCATTATAATGTGGAATAGTTTTTGGATGTGTTTCTTGAGTACTTCTCAGGGTTACCACCCAAGAGAGATGTAGAGTTTACGATTGAATTGTTTCTAGGAGCGGATCGAGTCTTCATTGCACCCTATCGAATAGTGCCAATAGATCTCCAAGAACTGAGGGTTCAATTAGAGGAATTGGAGTGTACAAGGTTTATATGTCCTAGTAAATCACCTTGGGGATCTCCATTTTTGTTTTCTAAGAAGGCTGATGGATCACTGAGGATATTTTTCGATTATAGGAAGTCGAACCAGATGAAAATTAAGAATCGATTCCATCTTCCTAGAATCAATGACCTATTTGATCATCTCAAAGGTGCCTCAATGTTTTCCAAGATAGATTTGAGATTGGGATACAATCAGTTGAGGGTAAGGCCTTCTGACATACCCTGAATAGCTTTCTGAATTAGGTACAGGTTGTATGAAATTCTGGTGATGCCGTTTGTATTGACTAATGCACCAGTAGTGTTTATAGCGATGATGAATCAGATATTCCACCCATATTTGGATTAGTTTGTAGTTTTCTCCTTTGATGACATCTTAGTGAATTCTCGAACTCATGAAGATAATGCCAAACATCTTGACATCATCTTGAGTACACAAATAGATCATAGGCTTTACACCAAGCTATCAAAATTTCAATTTTAGATTGATGAGGTGCACTTTTTGGGACACATAATTTGTGATTCAGGTGTGTCAGTGGATTCAGAAAAGGTGGGGGCGATGGTGTCTTGGGAGCATCCCAAGAATGTCTCTAATATTTAGAGTTTTATGGGTTTGGACGTTTATTACCAAAGGCTTATTAGATATTTCTATCATTTGGAATCACTGCTCGTAGGAATAACCAAGAAGGGAAATTATGTTATATTAGTTAGATCCTTGTGTGAATCCTTTTTAGGAGCTAAAAAAGCAGTTGAATACCACACCGATTTTGATCTTACCTGAACCAGGTAAGAGGCATACTTTGTTCTGTAAAGCATTTTATTTTGGACTTTGGGCAGTGTTGATCCAGGATGATCATGTTTTAGCTTATGGTTCAACGTAATTAAGAACACATGCAAGGAATTATCCTACTCATGACATGGAGATAGTTGTTGTGGTTCGTGCCTTAAAATTTTGGAGGAATTACTTGTTTGGAGAACCCTTTATGGTGTTTACCAGCGAAGTCTCAAACACATCTTCTCTCAGTGGGTTTTGAATCGTAGACAATGAAAGTGGGTTGAGTACCTATAGTATTTTCATTTTTATTTGAATTACACACCATGGAAATGAAATATTGTCACTGATGCTCTGAGATAGAAGACTTAGAATTAGGTAGTTCAGAAATCTAGTTCAGGGTGGGTGATGATGGTCTTGTTTGTGGAGATGAATTTGGAGGTACATGATGGGAACGAAAAGATGTCCCTTACATCAAAAGATATTGAATCCTCACTTTTGAGCCGAGTTAAAGAGATTCATCAAGAAGACTCGTAGTGTTTGGATGTGAAGGAATGTCTTAATGGTGGGGAGTCACCTTCATGTTGGACTTTCGGTGCCTGTAGAGTTTCTTAGGTTCAATGTTGTGTTGTGGTGCCAGAAGATGTATGGGAGGAGTTGATACTTTGGGTTCACATGTCAATGTGGGAAGTGCATTTGGGCATGACTAAGATACACTGTGATCTTCATAAGCAGTTTTGTTGACCAGGAATGAAGAAATATGTTACGAGTTTTGTGGCATGAATCCTCACCTGTCAGTAGGTGAAGGCTGAACATTATCATCCAGGTGGGTTGTTTTAGTCATTGTCTATTACAGGGTGTAAGTGTAATGAAATCACGATGGTCTTCATGATGGGTTATCCGAGGATTCCTCAGAATAATGATTCAATCTGGGTGGTAGTAGATCGGCTGAGAAAATTGGCTCATTACATTACGATCTAGGAGACCTATACCGTCGACTGATTGGGGGAATTGTATGTTCGAGAAATAGTATGGTTTCATGGTGTGATGAGAACTATAGTTTCGAATCATGATCCATGAATAACCCATCACTTTTCTAAGGGACTATAGAATTTACTTGGTACCCAGGTGTTTTTAAGTATGGCTTACCACCCACAGACTGACTGGGAATCAGAGCGTACAATTCAGTTATTAGAAGACATGTTGAGAGAATGTGTTCTAGATTTTGGTGGTTCATGAGAAAAGAACTTTTTTATTTTGGAATTTTCTTAAAAAAACATATTTCAGGCCACAATTCAGATGGAACCTTTTGAGCCACTATATGGGAAACCTTTTGGATCTCTATTGTGTTGGTTAGAGGCCAGAGAGTCTGAGCTGTTAGGACAGAGTCTTGTGCAGGAGACATAAAATAAATTTCATTTGATTCATAAGCATATGTAAATAGCTTAGAGTAAGAAGAAGTAACATAATTATTGGTGTCATAGACCTCTTGAGTTCATGGTGGGTGATATTGTTTTTCTTTGGGTGTCACCATGTTTGGATCAGCATCGAATTTGGAAACAGGAAATGTTGGCACCAAGATATGTGGGGCCATTTGATATTGTGGACAGGATTGGACCTATGGAATACCATTTGTCTCTTCCATAGTTGTATAGTGGGATGCATGTTGTTTTCCAGGTTTCATAACTCTGACAACATCACCCTGACCCGTCTCATGTGTTCAACGCTGATGATGTCGAGCTTGAGGCTGATGCATCATTAGAGGATCACCCAGTTCATGTTGTGGATCATAGTGAAAATGTTTTGCGAGGAAAGGTTGTGCCTTTGGTTTTTGTTATATGGAACCATGGAACTTTTTAGGAGGAAACATGGGAGAAAGAATCTAACATGGAGGCCCAGTGGCCCAATCTCTTTTCTTTGGGTGTTATTTTGACAACAAATTCATGGTAGTTGGTCTACAAGTTGGATCCGTTTGGTTTCAATTGGATTTGTGCATATAGGGTTATGTTCTTAATTTTTAATTATGGTGTTATTGGTTATATTTTTTTTGGATATAGTGGGTGTCTAAATAGTTAATTGAACTCTTCATGATCCCCATGGGATATAGGAGGATGGCCAAATAAGATTAGGGCCACCCATGGGGTGTGCCGATACTCCTCAGACATAGATTTTAGCTAAGTAAGTGTAAGCCCATTGTGGGGGAACATAGATCCAATGATGATTATGCTAATATTCTTGAAAGATTTTTAATTGGTATTTAGTAATACACTTAGGTTGGGTAATGTCCTAAGAGGTTGTTTGGTTGGCATGAAAAAGGGTTAAATGGAGAAATGGGGAAATTCTAGGGGATTATCTTGGTACTTGAATATTATTAGAATGATAGGCATGAGAAATGGGAAATAGGGATAAATGGGGTAAGTAATCTAAATTATGAAAGTGTTAATGGATTAAGGAAAAATATTAATTTCCCATTTATTTATATTGTAATGATGCTATAAATGATGTTGGATATGATTTTTGTGATACAGTTGACTGTGGTGAATGATAAATAAGAATGTTCACATGGCTATATAAAGTGGGGTATTTACTTGAGGTTCTACGCCCATGGGTTGAGTTGGACCGAGGCTCTAGCTTCACCTATAAATTCATGATTTGGGGAAGGGGACAATGTTCTATTCCCCTAACAATTGCATTCCACCCATAATAAGGCTACAAGGTGAGGATTATGAGGTTGTTATAATGGGATGCCTGGTGAGATAGGACTTGATTTTATTCACATTTTCTTGAGAACATTGAATACACCTAATCTATTAAACACATGAAAAGGATAGATTATATCATGAAGTGCCTATGTTGTGAACCCAAACTAAAAGGTAATATATTTTAAGAAACATAGTCTAGAATGACCTATTAAACTGTTTATAATTAATTTCCATTATTTATCACTTGGATGCACTATCTGATTTTGTTGGATATTCTGTAGACACCATTGGTGGTGGCCTACTGAGTTATACTCACACCCTGCTCAGGCCGCCATTGGGAACCCGAGCAGATTTCATGATTGCAAGTCAGGACAAGGGAAAGGGCCCTATGCTTGGGAGTTGAGTTGGAAATGGGACATGTTGGGTGAGGTTCTAGACTAGGAATCTGGACCATTTTGGAGATTTTTCTGTTTTCTTCCTTTTCTTGGTTTTGTTCACATGGCACTATAGCATGACATGGAATATTTTCGGTTGTATATGGTTGTACCTAGTTTTGGGAATTGGTTAGTTATTCATGTTATTCATTATTTCTATTTTTTATATTATTTAAATTATTATCTATTGTGTCTTACTCTGGTATTGTGGTTATAGAATCCCCACGTGACCTATTAGACTATCACTACTAGTCGGAAACCTTTGGTGTACAGGGAGGTGCACATGAGGTCATGTGACGACCCAGCTCAGGGCACCAAATTAGTGGCTCCTAGGTCAGGGATATTACAACCCTGATCTATGAGTATCACTCATCTCTATCAAGATATGGTCCTATAGTGTGACACACTAAGCGTATTCAAATGTTTTTCCAATTCTAAAGAATTAGATTTTAGGACATGGTGGGAACTGTGACCCGAGTTGGGATATGTACAAAATTAAATGATTTTAAGAAATGAATCAATTCATATTATTCATATTTAGTATCATAAGGATTAAATTTATTTAATTAAAATATTCATAAGTTATTAAGTGAATACTAGAAAAATGTTTTATGAATGAAAATTTATTTATTAAATGTTCTTTAAATAATTAATGGGGGAATAAAGATAAGAAAATGGATTATATTTTACCACATAACATCATTTTTATGTTAAAAGTACATGAAAAAATATTAATAACATTTTTAGTATGTTTTAAGGGTCGTTTATGTCATTATTTGGTCTATTTGATGGGTTAACTTCCATAAGAACCGAAATGGAATTTATGAATGTTATAACATAATTATTTAAACACATTATGACTGAAAAATATCAATTCATAGTATTTTAATGAATTATCTCACCTCTCCACCTCCCTTTCAAGTTATAGAGGGGAAAAGTGAATGGAATTTCAATAAAGGATTGATCCGAGTTCAAGGACTGATCGTTACGGTCTCCCATAATTGTGATGATGATGAAAGTGCCTTAAATTCTCTGTGATAATACCAAAATAGAAAAGGTAATAATTAAAACAATATTTTGAAGCATTTTTTCGTGATATAGAGGGTCCCATATTCATTTCCTTTAACCAAAAATCTCTAACTATGTGTAGAACACACATTCAAATAAAATCAAATGAGGTACAATTTCTATTTGGAAATATGGTTTTGAATTTTTTTATTTTTACTCAAATTAAATTTCATGAAATCCATGGATAAATCCAAACTACGGTATACTATATTTGATGTTTTTTTACAAAAATCCAAAACTAGAAAGATTAAAATACCTATTTTCAATGCTCTATAAAGCCTTTGAATCCATCATCTTTTTTTCCTATGAATTATCCATGAAATAAAAATTTTAATCTACCTTTGATTTTTATCACATTTATACGTGATAAAACCAATTATATATATAAAAACTTCCACAATAACTTAGTTTAAATAATCTTTTATATGAGAGTAAAAATGTTTCACTATTTTTATCTCTTTATGCTCTTCACCGCTTGAACTAGAGTCATCAAAAGGATATCTATAAAAAAACTCACTAGATGAGAACTTAACACATAGTACAACTTAAAGGTGTGGTTGATCTATATTCTTATTCATATATTTTCCTTAATTCTATTCCTTTTTTCTATTTCTATTTTTAGTTTCTTGGAAGATACCTATGATTCTTCATTAATATGAATAGTGATAGATTTATTCATTTGAAATTATTCCTCAAACATATCAAATACTCACATAATTAATCCAAAAATAAATTGAGTGGGTCTTAAATATAGATCCAATCTAAGGAAAACTATTTAACTGATACAAATTAGTATTTCTAATATAATCGGTTTAGATACCAGATGGGGGGGGGGATCTATTGTTTCCTATTTTTACTATATTTTATATTATCCTAAAACCTATTTGGTATTTAACCCATGTTTTGGTTAGTGAATATAGATATATTTTATTCTTAACCTAGAAATCATCAGCTGTATGCAATGAATTTAAATAAAATAAATAAGAAACTGATATTTTTTATAAGGTTTGGTACCAAGAACTACTATCTTTCATGGTTATCTTTTCACCATAATCAAGGATTATCCTCTATAATCAATGTAACTATAGTGGGTTTGGTTTCTCCCATGAGAGATATTTTAGAGTCTCAATGGAATTAAAAATTCCTCTTTCACACAATAATTCCTCAAAGATATTCTCAATATATTCATAGAATTGAACTATGGTCTCCCTACATACCCTTAATAACATAGGTTCTATGGAGTAACTCCATATATACACTAGTGTTTCTTCGAAGTTTTTCTTGGAATAAGATTTCATGTTCGATATTGAATTATTCTATATAAATAAAATAAATCTCATACATTTCAATATTATCTTCTTCGAATATCTTTAGTTCTTCAGGAATAATACCTACAACCTAGTTACTAATATAACCCAGCCTCACAAGATTTAATGAATCCACGCGTCTAGCTATCGTACTCAATATATGATCTCTTGTGATCTTGTATATCCAAAAAGTCCTCAGTTATTTAAATGTTGACATTAATAAATGAATATATACACAACAATTCAACATCATACTCTATTTTATTCTTCTCATGTTTTGGAAAAAATGGCTATCAGATGAATATTTTCTTCTTCCTTTAGCTTAAATAACAAAATAATATATCTCCTTAGCACATGATCAAATATTATTTTACTTATTCTCATTAAGAGTTCTTATAGACATTACACAATATACAACTCTCAATTTTTTAGTTATTTAACTCTTTATTCTCTCATCATATTTTTTCTTTTATATATATGTCATATAAAAATTTGAATATTCATTTTAGAATATAAAATATCCTCATATAATTCAATTCCCATGATCTAATTTAATTTATCCTCACTTTTTCATATGTGGTTGTTCCCATGATCATCATTTGTCCTTTTTTCCTCTCAAATTTCTCTCTCCTGATAAATTTCAAGAGACCCCATAATTTTTTTTCCATTTCTTTCTTATTTTTCTCTCATACAAAAGAAAATATTTTAGATTCTTCTAGCTACCATATAATCTCCTTATTTTCTTCCCTATCTTCTTTATTATCACTAAAACAAAATTGAGCTCTATCTTGTTCGATTTTCTTTATTCCCACAAAAACTCTTGAAAGTAAATAATCATCTCTACAAATATATCATATTATTATACCAATAAACTCAAGAAAAAAAATATCATACACTTAAATGTACATCAAATTTTTTAGCTGTATGAAAAATAAAACAACATACTAGTTAATGGATTACTTAAAAATACATTTCTACTTATTTTAAAACTCATTCAAAACTAAATTAACAAATTTTATTCATTGTCACATGATTTCCACATTGAAAAACAACCTTTACATAACATTCATCAAAACTTCACAATAACCTCTATTTTTATCATCTTATATATTATGATTATGTTTCATACAAGGGATTATATACAAATTTTATATATGTGAATTGAAATAATTAATTTAACAAAGATAGATACCTCAATATTGCATTCCACTATCATATATGATAATGAGATAAACATCCTAGACATTGTGGTTTCCCTTTTTCATTCAGAACTCAATTTAAATTAATTTATCTGTCTTTTGTACTGAAATATCTACTAAATTTTGTTTAACACAAAAACTCTCTCATATATTCATGAAGTCAAAGACTGTATAATGATTAATTATTATACATCATGTAAATTACCTATTATCTTCTTAAAGATGATCTCTATGTAGTTTTATAGAAATTATTCATAGTCATCTATACTCTAAATACATCTCATTAACGCATTATATTTATCCTATGTTTTTATCAGCCTATGTTTTCTTCCTGAAGCTACTAATGGTAGGAGCTTTTAGTCACACTTCACATGGAGAATCATCTTATCATGGAGGTCCTCATGGCCAATCATATTATTATGGATATTTCACATATTCAACCATATGAATTTCAGTCAATATAAAAGGGATACCTCCATCAATCCCAACCATTGACTTCACATGGAATGCAATCAATAGTGAAATACATGCAGTTTATAGATCAGTTGTGTGATGTGAAATCCAATGGTGCAATGAAGAATCTCCCATGTATGAACAATTTTGAGTGTCTGAGGTTAAAAAAAATCTTGAAACCATGTTATTGAATAAAAACATGTGAAACATACTTATGTTAGTAACATATTATATAGGATTAATTCCCTAGGTTTTTAGGTTGAGCCCCACATCAAAGTTGTGGTCTCACTACCTCCACTTAATAAGTAATGATTCATAAAAGTTCATTGTCCAAGACACCTAGGTTATATTTGGTTACACACACACACACCATATTATGTGTCAACCCATAGAATCTATGAACAAATATTACCTAATTCGAGCACCATGTGTGAAACTATATTTTCTGATGAAAAATCTATGCCTCCATCATACTCCACACAACTAGTTTTGGATAGCTAGAACTATGGACACACTCAAACTTAGCCTATGATTTTCTAGGGATACTTAAGTAGCCAGTTTATGATATACTTATCAATATTTTTAATAAACTCAAAAAATGATAATTCAAGTAACTCCATGCCAAACATAATAATGATAAAACAATATCAACCAAATGATTTTTTTATTTTTTATTATAATCAATCATCCTCTTTTATTTAGTATAAGGACCTATCCAACATCCTCCTTATGAAATCACCTTCATAAATCATGTTGCAGACAATTTTATTTCACTATCATGACAAAGATTATCGCATTCCTTCTTCATTAAGACAAATTATTCAATTTCCACACATATGGGGTTTCCCTTAGAATCTATCTTGAAATTTGTTCTAAGGAAACCAATTACTAAAACTTCCTTGTTACCATATGAGACTTAGGGTGGATAATAATGGTAGCATCTTCAGTCCCCATATACTGGGTAAACATTTTAATCCATCACCAAAACTTCATCAAGCATACACTGGCTTACATAATTAACAGTGGAAACAAATAAAACATAAGAATCATATAAATCACAAGGTAACATTATAGATATACATATTCTATAATATTCTTCTTCATATTGTCCCCCCAAGAAATGATCATTATGATCTTAATACATATTTTTGTTTCTAGGATGGATTGAGAATGATGTGCTATGTGAATCATCCAACAACTCGATTTTCAATTATAATATTTATGGAAAACATATTCATTTCATGAATCTTATAATTCAATAATTTTTATGTTTGAAATATGAGACATTACATACCATCTTGTATAGCTTCATATCATCCTTCTATACATCATTGATATTCACATGGATGATGGTTGGGAAATCAATTATGAAAGATTGAGTTTATCCACTTAATTTATAATTTAGAGGTATATAATTTATAAATCCATGAGTATTGGGCCTCTTTAATTCCACATCATGGATAAGGTAGCATGATCCTTTATACATAGGGAATCAACCATGTTGTTCACATTCTTAGGGTGGTAATTTAGTGAGCAATCATAGTCTTCGATCAAATCCAACCATCTACATTGGAATACGTTAAAATTATTATTTATGAATATATAATTTAAGATATTATGATCAATATATATGTCATAATTTTTAATATAGAGATAATTCCTCCATATATATAATGAAAATATTACCACATCTAACCCCAAAGTATTCATCAGGCTATTTACTGAAAAACCATTAATTTAATAGAGGTATAGTCTACCACTACATAATTCTTCATGAGTAAATATCCCAGTTTCTTATTTGAGGCATCACTGTAATTAAGAAACCCTAATAGAATATATGATAGTGTAATCATATGTGTAGGGATAAAAACTATCTTAACCACCTTGTAATTGTCTTCACATTCATCTTTATAAAGGAACTTGAATCCCTTCAAAGTTAACTTGGATTGTGGATTTGATAGTTATGAAAAATTTCTCACAAAGCATAGATAGTATACATCCAATATAGTAAAACTACGGATCTATGTTATAGGAATTGGTTTGGGTTATTTTTCAATTATAAATTTCTTTGAAGGATCCATAAATATACCCTCTCTTATGATTACAAGACTAAGGAATGATAATTTATATAGATAGAATTTAAACTTTTCAAATTTATAATCAAATTTTTCCTTTATTAATATCTTAAGTACAACCCTCTAATGTTATTTATTCCCTTCTTTTTTCTTGGAATACTTGATAATATAATCTATAAAGGCTATAAAAATTATTCAAGGTAATATCTAAAGACTCAATTAATCAAATCCATAAATATACTAGGAGAATTTATAATGCAAAATAGAATCACTATGAATTTATAGTGTCTATATCTTATAAAGAGGGTTTTATTGGGAATATATTCTATTTTCCTCCTTAAATTATGATATCTAGGTTTAATTTTTATATTTAATAAGTATAGATATACTATAGTTATTCGAACAAGTCATCAATACAGGGTAGAAGGTATTTTTTATTTATAATAATCATTTTATGTTAATAATAATTAATGTAGAGACACATTGATGTATTCTTTTTCTTAATAAAAAGAACTAATTTAACCCATGGTGAACCACTTGGGAATATAGAACCCTTATCTTTAATCTCTTTTAAATTCCTATAATTTATTCTAAGCCATTTTATAAGGAGTCTTTGATATAGGAATAACAATCGACATGAGTTTTATTTAAAACCAAACCTCATGACCCAGGGGAATAACATACAACCCTTTTAAAATTTCATCAAAATATTTCAAAAAAAATAGACATATCTTAAATATTGGGGTTCCCCCAAAAACATTTGTGAAAAATATATCTCATTTTTGTTTAATAATAACAAAAAAAGGGAAGTAACTTCAATAGGGAGTGTATAGTTAGCCTTTCGCCGATAGGTGGCCATGGGTTGATTTAAGATATGAAATTTGATATTCTTATTCTAGTAATTGATATGGGATATTTGTAGAGAGAGATTATCCATTCCAAAAATAACATAAAATTTGACTAATTAGAGAATAAAACGATTTTCAGGAAGTATATTTCCATAAAATACAATTAGATAATATTTTTAGACTTGGTATGCAATCATCGAACCACTAATGTTTTTCACCAAATAATTCAACATATAGATATTTGGGAAATGATTTGAAGAACTTATTAGAACATCTAGATATAAAATAGTGGATATAACCAAAATAAAATTAAAAAATTTTATTTTCTAAGTGGATGAAGATATTACATTTCACTACTTCATTTTTGTGATCTAATTCTGAAGTTGTGATTCTATAGCATTTCCCTTTATTTTTTGGATTGGTGGACTAGTTGAATTAATATCCAAACTCATTATAATTTAATCATTGATGTATGGGTGGTTAATTAGGTTGAGATTTATTTCCATCCATTTTATTGGTTGGAATATTCATATCTCTTTGGTATTCATGTGATATATTGTATCTCTTCCACACTTAAAGCATTGACTTATTCTATTGAGACAATTTTCTCATGTTTCTTCCCAAATTTTGGTATGTAAGAAGATAAATCTTATTATATATATAGTTTTTATCATTTAAGTTTCCTTGAAAATCTAATTTTCTATTCTTATCCATAAAACCACAATAATAATGTGAGTGTATAATTTCTATTTCTACCCTCGGAGCACTTCAAATAATTTCTTCCTAACTACCAAAGTCCCTTTTAACTAACACTTTTTTAAGAATTGTACAAGATTTCAGTTTTTCTCACAAGGTATAGAACCTTTTATCTTGGTTTAAATATATTTATTACCCAAATAAATGTTCCTAAAGGTTTAAAAATAATTAGAGCTCACTCAGAGCCTAGAGTTTTCTATTTTGAAGGAATAGGTCGAGGCGCACAATTGGTGCATAGTTAGTACTAACTTTGTGAGACAAACATGCTACCCAAAATAGGAATACAATGGTTAGTTTAACCATGTGAGGGAGGCCACATGACTATGAAAACCCTACATTAAATTTTTGGTGTTAGTTGCATGGTGTGTGCACAATTTTTCTACCCATGCTCCCTGGATGAACGGGGTGTGGGGTGTGAGATAGTGCTGAATTAATGGCATGTTTATGATTTTTCAAACCAATCACATGGACCGTGTGAGGTATTTTCTCCCAGATAGTGGCCAATTCATGGTTGAAAAATAGTTTTTAAAATATTAAACCCCTTTAAAAAGGTTGAAATGGTTATTTTGATCACTTATCCCACTAATTTATCCTTTCTCCTCCCACATTTCTCATGAAAAACAACCACTCAAGCTCACTATTTCTTCTTCTACTAGGATTAGTGAGATATGCCTCATCTATAAAAGAAATTGAATGTCATTAGACATGTTTGATAACCCATGATAATCCTATTAATCTTATTACTTTTTTTCTCATTTAGTCTTTTTGTTGGCGATATTCAGGTGAGCTTATATACCATATTTTTGTGGTGTTTGTCTTTTTTCTCTGATTTCTCTCATTATAGTTTTAATTTAATGCTGATACTAAATGAGGATTCATCTACCGATATTAATTAGGTGTCGTATTACATTTACCTAGAAGTTTTGATGTCTAAATCATGCATCATTATGCCACGTGCCTAACTTTCCATGCTTATCCTCTTAAATTTACAACTAATTAAATAATTTCATATCACCTTGAGTTAATTAATACTTATACCATAATTTTCTTTATTATATGTTTCCTAACTTGATTAGAATCACCCCTTAGGGTGTGTAGATTATATGACTAAACATTTACTCACTTATTAATAATATTAAATACCAATTGGAAAAATTTGTTAAATTCCATGATCTTATTGTCTTTCTTCTGTAATAATTCCCCTTGAAGTGGTTATGGGCTTGTCCCTTATTAATAAAATGTCCAAATTAATTAAATTAAAGATAAGTGGTAAGACCTTGACACTAGGACTATTGTTTCTTCTTAATTTACACTTGATTTATCCCTTTTAGAGAAAATATATAATTTAATTAAGTGAACTATTAAATGGTATGGTTAATCAGCTAACTCATGACCTGTCTATATGGAATTACATGGGAGATACTTGGGTTTTGATTTAAAATTCCATCGATGGGATCAGTGAGCATATTGAATTGAATGGATTATTAATGTAATTGTACCATGCCAAGGGTGATACATAGATTCCTACACAGAACAGTTTAGATGGGTTCACTTGGAAGATGGATTTATATTATTCAATGATAGACACATAAGTTCTTACAAGGAATTTCATGGGTGGGATTTTAGGGAATACCCAGTTATACAACACCTTGGGTGATAATAGGTTCTGAATCAAAATTCCATGGATGGGCCCATATGATAGTTGGATAATATTATGTCTAGATTGATACTTGGATTTCTTATATTTAATGAATTAAATGTGATCATAATATAAACTAATTAAATGGCGTGCTTGCTAAGTGAAAGAACATACTTGGATTCACTCAATTTCCTAAATACATAAAGTACATAAAAAAATATATTTCCTAGTTTAATTTAAACTTCTAAGTATTAAATAATATAATACTTATTGATCACCTATATTTTTATCAATATGAAATTATTCTTTGGTTATGTGACTAAATTCTTGATCATATATTATAAAATGATGATGGTTCAAATGAATTCCATCTTAAGTAGAAGTAGGTGGTATCGAACAACATCCTGTGAAGAAACTGAGTCAAGATGGGTCTTATTTATTTCATTTACTACTTCACTGTTATTACCAACACACTGATACATAATATATTCATAAACAAGATGGTATTAGACACCATTTGAGAGAACCTACACAGTTTTACTCAAACCCTGTTAAAGTCCCTGATTGGTACCTGGACGATCTTCATAGATATAGGTAGGGAAAAAGGGATGTTCCAATCTATGGATGATTGATTTTTGCACTAGAATGGTGTAAAATAAAAAAAATACTGAGATAATTCTCATGATTCTAAAAGATATATTATTTTATATTTTTTTAATATTTTTGTACATCATGTACAATATAACCCTTATACTTATTCAATTACTCTATATTTTTGTATAGAATCATAAAATCATCATTTTTGTGAGATACTACTTATTGGATATTGATATGTCTATTTATATTCATCAGGATGATTTACTTCCATTATTTTTATTACTATATTTCTTCCAGTGATTTGTCTTTTATTCACTATTGTGTCCACTTTGATAAAGAGTGTATAGTCTCCCCACCATACCACTATTTAACCCAACTACTAGTCAACATCCTTTGGTATAATGGGAGGCACTCTTGAAGCCATGTGACTATCATTCTAGGATACTTATCATTGGACTAGTATCAAGATATCCCTGAGTGGTATCATAGGGATCTATTTTTCATTCCTTATTATTTTGGGATGATTAGACGGATATTAGAAAGTGTTAGAATTTTGTAATGAAACTATACCTATGAGTATCTGACCCAAATATAGTTAAAAATATAAGTTTCATTATAAGGTGATTTCTATTTTATATTTCACTAGTTACAATTTCACTATTTCACCATTGGGGGGAACACATAATTTTTTACTTTTTTCATGATTACGGATTTTTTCTTTAGCCTATTAAGTTAAGGAAGTACTATCTCATGCATTAGTATATGCACCTAGGAATTTATATTCCTTTCATATGACATTCCATATTTATTTAATGCTTGAATTTATTACTGTATATTCTAGATTCCTTGATACATAATTGAAATAATACTAATATTTCTTGTCATTAAAAGGATAAAAAATTGGTTATTAAAAGTGTTTTAATTAAACTAAATGGAATTTTCATGCATAAATTGATGGTGGCACCTTAACTAACCAATTATGATATTTTTGATCCATGAAACATTAGTTACATGGACTAAAACAATATTTTATTATGGTTAAATGGAATCCAATTGCAATTTACAAATTTTCAGCCTCTATAAATTGGAAAAGGGGATCTATATAATCAAATAATCATAAATTTATACTTACATCCAGATAATGGATGTAAAATTATTATTATAGTTACTTAAAGGTCCAATTGTAACTTATAAATACCTGAATTTATAACTTGGGAATGGTAACTCTACTAAATAGACCATGGTGTAAATGTAAACATTGTTAAATTTTTATTCATCAATGAAAAGGATTATATTAAATGAAGATTCCAATTACATATTAAAGGGTGTTTTCCACTATAACTTTCAATTTACACTATGTACAATAGAACCTTTGAAACTGAAATTTGGGATCTTATTAATACCTCAACCTTATTAGAGGGTAGTTGGGTTAGTGTTTCTTAGGTAACAGACTATTATTCATATATTTCTATCCTAAGTTAATCTCTTAATTTTTTTAACATGTATAGATTCATTGGGATATATTGTTTCCTATTAGTTATATTCAATTATTGAATATGGTTTGAGGAATTTGTTTTTAATTTTAGATATATTCCACCTCAACGGCCTTAGGTCGAGTTCTAAGAAGGTGGTGAAGACCATGCAGTAGAGGTGATGATACCTATACCACCATTGTTTCCTCCAGTAGTTCCAATTGAGGCACCTCCAGTTATACCTGATCTGGGCAATGATAATCAATTTTTAGAGGGATTCCTATGGTTAGTACCATATACTCATGGAGTAACATAGCCTACATAGACTATGTCTGAGTTAACGTAAGAGTTTCAGTATCAACATCCACCTACTTATTTAGGGGATGGTGGCCCGAATGCTTTTAAGTCATGGTGAGTGGCTATATTTTCCATCATTGAGAATCTGGAGATGCCTCTATAAAGGATATTCAATCTACCAATTTATAATCTTTATGCCAAGAATTGGTCAGTTGTTCTAAATTAGGTAGGTCAACATCAAGACATGGTTTGGAGGTATTTCCAATCTAGTTTCTATAATTACTTCTATCCTGAGACATTAATATATTAACAAGATATGGGAATTTATATATCTAGAGCTAGGTACTCGGTCTGTTATGGATTATTCAGGTTATCTCACCAAGATTCAATATTTTATTCCCACTCTTACCAATGATGAAGTGAATAGAGTGAAGTGATTTGAAAAGTGTATTGGGAAATAAATTCGATCTAAGGTGAATGTTTTCCATATGACGACCATTTTTTGAATAGTGAACTATTTCCTTATCTTTGAGTGTAACCCAAGGGAAGATGAAGGTGTATGGAATGATGGTTTAGTACCTATAAATGGTTTAATTCTTCCAGTGGTATAAAGCATGTATTTGAGCTTCTTCATTGGGAAAGAAGTACCCCATATGTGTACCTAGGTAGCCATGTTGTATGCCATCAATGCAGTTGGCCATGGCACACAAAGTACAAATATATCAAATACCCTGTGTAGTTCAAAGCTTATGTAAAGATGGGTCATCTTCAGCTGTTTTGTAGGACACTGTTTTCACTAAAACCAGGCTTTAGGGTGGGATCAACAGCTTCACTTCAGACATGGATATGGAGTATCATAGGCCATTCAAGCTAAGAAGGTGGATAAGGTTGAGGAATTCACAATTCAGATTTATATCTCCATTATAACAAACCTGCTTATTGTAGAGAGGTTATAACTTTGGGCCGTATATCCAGCTAGATATATACAATACAACCTACACTTGAGGATCAGGGTGTTGGTCAATCTACAATATGAGGTACGACTCTAGTGGCCTTAACTCTAGTATCTTCCCTATTCGATATAGAAACTTCACATTCTTTTATATATGTGGATATCATGGAATGTATTGGGATTGAAATTCAGTATTCTCTTGGGGAGTGATGAATAATGATACTCCATGAAAAGTATGATCAGGAAATGTAGTCCAGTGTATGGAGTTTTTCCTCAAGATTAGAAATTAACATTTCTTATGTAACCTTTTTTTCCTTGAGATGATAGGATTTTAAATAATTCTCGTGATGTACTAGTTGTTTCCTTATCTCACCCATATTGAATGTTACCATTTTAGTGTTTCTTACTCATCACCCAAGGGAAATAACTCTGTATACAAGGGTGAATAAGAAGTTTAGTAAGGTCGATCTAGGCTTGAGAATCTTGGGATGGGTGGAATGATAGACCAAATTTATAATTTCTTCATGAATGACTAGGGAATGGGATAGAAAGTATTCCATCCTCTAGTAGACCATTTCAGATATGTTTTTCCTGATGAATTTTTTGCACTAAGTCCTAAGAGAGAGATAGATTTCACTATAGATCTGGTTCTAGGAGAAACACTGGCATCTATTCTTCTATATATAAAGTCTCCAAATAAGCTCTCGGAACTCAAGGGGTAGCTAGAGGACCTAGAAGACAGAGGGTTTATATGGTATAATACTTCACTTTGGGGGTCCATCCATACTTTTTTTCCAAGATGACAGATGAGACCCTTAAGAAAAGTGTGTATTATGGATGAATGAATCAGATTATGGTTTAAGAACAGGTATCCATTACCACATATATAAAATCTATTTAATCTTCTTTGAGGAGCCCATGTTTTCTCAAATATTGATTTGAGGTCAGTATATCATTAGGTATGAGTTATAACTTCAGATATACCACATACAACATTTCATAGTAGATATGGATTGTATGAGTATTTGGTCATGCAATTTAGTCTCATGAATATACATACTATATTTTTAAATTTAATTAATAAGGTTTTCTATCCATACTTGAATTATTATTATTTTGGTTTTCATGTATGATATATTTATGTATTCTCAAACTTGATACTATCATTCTAAACACCTTTTCATAATATTGAATATAAAAAGAGTGAAAAACTATATTCTAAGCTCACAAGATGTCACTTTTGGATCGATAAAGTTCACTTACTAGGTCACATAATATTAGAATCTAGGCAATCTATGGATCCAAAAAAGGTGAGAACCATTGTTTCATAGGAGTAGACCAATAAATTTTTTGATATTACAAGTTCTTAGGGATATGTGGTTATTATAAGAATTTTATTTAGAATTTATCATGCCTTACAACACCTATTATAGGACTGAATAAGATTGGTGTTATGTTTACATTTCCTTAAGAATCTGAGAAATACTTTTAAAAGTTGAAATGAATTCTTACCTCCACACTAATTCAGATTTTATTTGAACCTGGTAGTGGATATATAGTGTATTGTGATTTTTCAGGCATCAGGCTGGGAGTCATTTTGATTTAATGGGAAATATTATGGTATAAAACTATCACCAATTTAGGCATCATGAACAAAATTACCTAATTCACAACCTCATGTTAGTAGCTGTAGTTCATGATTTATGACATTGGAGGCATTATTTTTTGGGATAATGGTTCATTTTATGCACAAACCATAAGATCCTTCGATAAATATTCCCTCAACATGAATTGAAAATTAGATAGAAAATGTTGTTCGAAAACCTTCATACCTTATACTTTAATATTTATTATATTCTTGGTAATGTTAATGCAATGGCTGATGATCTAATCTAGAAGACTCATACACAAGATGTTTAGGAAGCTAGAAGCAAGTTGCAATTGATGGATCTCTTTTATGAGATGCATGTTGAGATACTAGAGTATCATGGGAAGCCTCCTATTATGGAATTGTAAGTGACATTATCACTTCCAGATTTAGTGAAATTGAGATATATTTATGATCCCAAGGTCTTAGTCCTAATGGAGACTGTTTCAGGTCAGGACCCACCTCCTGGTTGGGTTGTTAATGAGGATGGGATCTTGCATTCTCATGGATGTGTCTTGTTACCTGCAGACATATGTGAGGAGTTGATGCGAGAATGTCATGTCCCCAAATTAGTAGTTAATATCGAACTCACAATGATTTTCCATGACTTATGCCACCAATATTATTGGTCTAAGATGAAGAGGCAGATAACTGAGTTTGTTACTCAATGTTCCACCAATGAGGAGGTGAAGGCAGAACACCTGTGGCCTACATGTATTTTAAATCTATTTCCCATTTTAGATTTGAAATGGTATGATTTCACTATGTATCTTTTTATGGGCTTATCAAAATACCATTGAGGAAATGACACTGTATGTGGGATTGTGGATAGACTGATGAGGGTCACTCATTTCATGGCTATTAGAGATACCTTCTCAGTGGATGAACACAAAAGGATATATGTTCGGGAGAATATACACCTTCATGGGGCCCTATGAACAATCATGTTAGACAATTATATATGGTTTACTTCTCATATATAGCAATGGTTGAAAAGTTATTTAAGTTAATAGGAACTTCAATGTAATACATACCACCCTCAGACCGATGGTTAGTACGAGCGTACAATAGAGGTGCTAGAGGACATACTACGGGCATGAATATTTTATTTTATATGTTATTGGGGAAATAACTTATATTATTTTTTGTTTTCTTATAATAATAGTTTTGAAGAGGCTATACATATGGTTCCTTATGAGACCCTATAAGGTACGCCATTCAGATCACCTCTGTTCTAGGTAGAGGTAGAGGAGGCAACACTACTAGGACAACATATTATTTTAGAGACATAAGAGCAGGTACATCTTATTAGGAAGCATATGGATACACCTCGGTCTAGGTAAAAATATTATTCTTAGTTTTATCACTGACACTTAGATTTTAATGTGGGAGATCAGGTTTTCTTGCATGTCTCACTTAGATTATGGTGGATGCAAGATTCCAGATTTTCTTATAAGGTATAAATCCTTTTCATTTTCTATAAATCTACTGTTTATGTATAATAAAAGTAACTAAGGGTTTATGGAAGGTTTTTGGAGAATTATGTCTCAGTCATAGTGAAATTTTTTCGTTTTTAGAGGAACACGTAGAGGCACAAGGTTGGATCGAGTTAGTACTAACAACACTACTCAACCATGCATCCCAAAAGAGGAGGATTATATTTAGTTTAACTGTGTGAGGGAGGAAACATGCCTTTTAAAAAACTACATTAAATTGAAATTCTGAGTCCTATGATGCGCACATGGTTTTTCTAGTCTTGTACTTAGTCTATACGGGGTGTGGGGTGTGAGGTAGTTCTAAACGCACATTGTGAAAACAATTTTTCAATCCTATGTATAGATTGAGAAAGGGAATTATCCCAAGATAGTGGATAATGCATGATTGACGCATGGTTTGAAAAAAATGTAGATAAAGCAGTCACCCATTTAAAAAGTGTGAAATGATCATTTTACCTCCTATACCTTAAAACCAATTGAATTTTTTCTCCCCCCTCATTTCCCATGAACAAAAGTTTTCAATATCCCCATTCCTCTCCTACTAAGCTTGGTGAGATATCCCTCATCCAAACTCATAATTGAATGCTATCAGTCATGTTTGATCACCCTCGTTATGGATATCAATCCAATTGCTTCTTTTCTCATTTTATATCTCTATTTTGGATTTAATTATTATACAAGATAATAAAAAGTATTTACAGGTAATTTGTCTTATTTCTACAATTTCTATCATTTTAGATCGAATACGAAGCTGATACTAGACAAGGTTTTATTTGACATTATAAGGTAGGTTGTCTAGTACATTTCCCTACAATTATTGATATATATATATATATCATGTTATATTGTGATGTTTGCTAAAATTTTAATACATTGCATCTTAAATGTGAAACTAATTAAATAATTTACTACCACCTTGAGTTAATTAATCATTGTACCCTAATTTTCTCTGTTACTGGTTGACTACCATAATTTGAACCACCCTATAGGGTGTGTGGCTTATATATTCCTTGAATATTACTCCCTTTTTAATATATATAAACTCCCTTGGTTGATTTATTAAATTTTATGATCATATTGTATTTTTTATATAATATAACCCCCTTGAGGTGGGTCTGGGATTATCCACAGTAAATAAATTGTATAAATAAATTAAACTAAACATGAGTGGTATGATGAAGAAAAATAGCACCTTGTTTTTTCTTACTTTGTACTGGAATTATACTCTATATAGGAAATGGATAATTTAATTTAATGAACTGTTAAATACTATGAGTAATTAGATAACTCATGACCATTGTAAATGTTATGTCTTGGGTGATAACTGGGTTCTGATATGAAATTACTTGGATGGGATCATCGAGTATATTAAATTGAATTAAATATTAATGGAATTTTACCATACCATTTGAGATACTTGGATTCTTACATGGAATACCATGGATAAGATCACATAGTAGATGAGTTTATATTATGCCCTAAGTGACACTTGGGTTTCTATATGAAATTCCTTGGATGAGATTAAAGGTTATATACAATTATACCACACCTTGGGCGATGGCTAGGTTTTGAATCAAAATTTCATGGATGGGAACATATGATAGTGGGGTTATATTATGTTTGGAGTGGTACCTATATTACTTACATGGATTTCCTTAGTTGATCTTTAGACATCAACCAATTAAATGATGCATGTTCTAAGTCAAAGGACATACTTGGATATTCTCAATTTCATAAATACAAGAAGTCCTTAAAAACATAAATGTATTGGTTTACTTATGACTACTAAGTCTTAAGTACTATGGGACTTATTTATACCTTTTATTATTATCATTACACAAGGATGACTTAGTTACATACCTTGGTCTAGAAGCCTATATTATAAAATTATGATGGTTCAGATAAATTCTAGATTAGGTTGAAGTAGGTGGTATCAGATGACATCCTCTCAGGAAACCTAGCCTACATGGATATTATTTATTTCATTTACTTATTTATTATCATTACCAATATAATAATACTTTATATATTTAAATAATGGATAGTATTAGTCACTGTTGGTGGTGGACTATTGAGTTTTACTTAGACCTTATTCAAGATATAGATTGGCACCAATACAAACTTCATGGATAGAGGTAGGGACAAAGGGAAGAACATGACTATGGATTCTGGATTTATATACTAGGATAGTGTATTAGAGTTTAAGAAAAAGATATTTCTCACGAAGATAATGGAGAAGACATTTTTTTGTATATTTTTTGTACAAAATATACTATATATGCTTGTTATCAGTTCCCTTACTCCCCATTTTTTTATAGCATCATGACATCATTATTTTGAATATGATACTACTTACTGAATATTTATTTTCCTTATTTACATTCATCTAGATTATTTAATTCCCTGACTTTAATTACTATATTTCTTCTACTTATTTATCTATGATTCACCATTGTTCCCCACTCTAATAAACAGGGTATAGTCTCCTGACCATACCACCATAGATTGTCACCACTAGTGAGAAATGTCTGGCATATGGGGTGGTCCATGTGAGCCCAGGTGGCACTTAGTCTGTTTATATATCAATGAATCGATCTTGGGACGTCAGAACATGGTTTTGAACCACTAAATAAAGAATTAATTTCTTATTTCACATTCATTGATAAAACCATAACTATACCTTGAATGTATTGTGAAATGTTCTTCATAGATACCAATGAATTCATCATATTTTTGTTTTAGATCGAGGAATCCCATCTCTATTTCAGGGTGAAGATTTTGGAGAAAATATTTATTGAAAAAAAATTATTAAACACCTCTCATTCTATGGATTTTATTTCTTCTTATTTTCTAATTATCTTAAATAGGGTATACATAGATTTACCTACCCATCCAAAAAAATCAACCAAATAATCTTTTAATGCTTTGAGTGTTGGAGAATGATTTTTTTTCTACTATGCTGATCTATTTGTTTGGAAATTTGTGGATTATACAACCCACTAAAAGAGTGTGTATATTTCCACATGAAGGAATTAATGGATATTTGTTCCTTAATTTGAGAATTTGGTAGTTTTACAAAGTTTGTTATATTTTACATAGATTGATATTGTTGGGTGAGCATTTGCATGAGATTTTATACTCAAAATCACATCCCATTTGGTTTATCATTGGGGGTACTCATTACATTTCCCATTTCACTCATTTTTATTCAATTACTTCTATTTAAATCCATTTAATAAAAAAAAGAATGATAGTGTGTGTATAAAGAAATAATAAAAAGAGTTAGAAATAATAAAAAGAGTTATAAATAATATGATAATGAAAATAAATTCTAATATTTCCAAAAATTATGACACCTTCATTTCATCCAATGATATTTTCGGTACATCATACATCACTTTTGGTTAACATAGGTTATTTTAGGTTCCATTGTCTTGTTTATCATAAAATAATTCCCAAAATTTACTAAACCTTGATTTGATACCAACTAAATAAACCCAACTATATTATACATATATAATACCCTCTTATACACAATTACTGATTACATCTAAGAATAATGTACACCACACAACCTATAGGTTTAGAGTATTTTGAGACTTGATACATAACTAAATAATTTTATAATCATTCTTTAAAATATCCCAAAAATATTTTTCACAAAAGATATGATACTAAATACATCCTACATAATACCCTTAAGTTTGGGAAATGGAAACATAAGAGACAGTGAACTCAATTTCTCAGTAAGGGGAGAACATAAGAGATATCATTCGAAGATCATAAGTGGGAAAAAGAAAAATATGTGGGCATGAGAACATAATCAATTTGTGTGAACATGACATAAGGAAATCATGCCTAATTATATATGGATCATGAATCACGAATCATGACATAAGGTTTTGGGTATAACAAAAGAAATTTTTCATGGGAGTGAGGAAACATTAGTCAATAATAATGATATATTAGAAAATGACATATGTACATTGTAAAACCTAAGAATATATCAAAAAAATAAGTTTATAAATCATAAAAAATGTTTAGTTTAACCACAAATTCATTCATATCATATTTTAATAGTCCAATCACTTAGATATATCAAAGTGTACTTGGGTTAACCACTCATGTCCCATAAAATATTTGTCTAGGGATAACTACTCATGTCCTATCTCTATCTCATGAGATTTAAAACATTTACCATTTTATTTGAGTTCTATATAATACCCACCTATCTCATAATGATAAATCACAGATATGTGGGACACATGAATATGAAAACTTTTACAATCCCATCTTATTTTAATTAACATGTGATAAACAAATGAGTTTCATGAATATTTCCACAAAACATGATGACAAGACATCTATATAAAGAAGGAAGATGGTATAATTCGATCATATTCCCCATGTATCATGATAAATTTTAAAGGATATTGATATAGTTAATTTTTTTAAAAGAGAATTAGAAAAGTTCGTTGAAAAATAGGAAGAATATATTTTACATTTTTAATAAATTTTATTTGAAGGTATTAATTTATAAAATAATGAGAATAAAAATTAAATTGGAAAATGATGAAAAATAGTAATGTAATATTATTAGAGAAAATCGATGAATATAGAATTTTTTTCTTCAAAAATAATTAACAAGGATATTCCTTTCATTCTTTTTTAAAGAAAATCACATTCAATAGAAAATAACCCGTGTGAAAAATGTTTAAAATAAATCCCTTTCAAAAATTTACAAAGAATGTAAAATTAAATATTAAATGAAAATATGTGGTTACATAAGTATATATAAGGTTATACCTAAAATAATATAAAGAATATGGACATGTAGGGGAAAGATTCCTGATTAAAAACATGTGATAATGTTGTACCCCCTTACATGAAATATTTCAGTTGATTTGGGAACCAAAGAGAGGTAAAATAGTAAGAAGATATTTTAAAAATAGAAATTAATTTTATATATGAAAATATATGTGTTTTAGAGATAAATAACATATAATTTATTTAAATATTTTTTCAAATATAGAAAATCCATATTTTAAAGTGATATTAGGAAAGAAACCCTTAACCCATACTTTTTCTTGGTCAGATGTGTCGTAAATACATGTATAATAAATTTAGGTATATTTTTCATATATATAAGTAAATTATTCATATCTATTTGGTAAACTACATTCGTTTATAATTCTGTATTACCTATATATTATCTATTCATTTTTATGATTAATGTTTAGGTGTCCATTTCTCCCTTTTCCAAAGATACATCAATTTTGTGGTTTTAGTCCTTTCTCCTTAATCATGGATTAATCATCAATTTTTTTATATATATGTATTATATGTTTTTGATACATTTATATAGTCCCATGGTTATTTCATGGATCTTATGGTTATTGTTATCATGGAATGATTAAAAATATTCCTTTTCAGTGATTATTGAATTTACAAAAGACTTAAATTAATTGATGAATATAATTTATCATATTTCCATTCTAGAATTATTTATTATGCAAGTATTATATTTTTTAATAAAAATTACAAAAATTTGATTTAATTTTTGGATAAAATTATACACAATGACCATTTATCATAAAACTATATTTTCGATGACTGTATTTTCAATTAATATATATATATATATAACTATTATATTATATTCCTATATAAAATATTTTATTTATGCCTAAAATAAAATTCATCATATTTTACAATTTCATTTTCAAGAATTTTTTTTCATGTTTTTATCATGTTTAATTCATTCTATAGTTACCATTGGTGGTATAATTTTCACAAAAGATTGTGTTGATGAGAATTTCAAAATTGAGGTATTTGTATTTACCCTTACTTTCATTCATTTAGAAATTTTACTAATTATATTTAATTTAGCCGTTTCATAATGAATTTTATTTTTTATTGTAATATTATACTATAATTAATAATTGTTCACTTTATTTCTATGTTGTGTGAATCATAATATATCAAAACACAATATTTAATTTATGGTAAATACATACTACAGTCATGGGGTGTTACACATATTCCCTAATCAAACATTTATTGAATGAGATATTTAATGTGCTATAATCATATTTTCAATGATAAATATTTTGGGAATAAAAACTCATTGCATTTTATTTTTTATATATGGAAACACCTTCCAAAATCTATAAACCATCACCTTTTAGAAAATATTGTAAATAAAATTACAATGGACAATGGGCCAAAAATCAATAACAAAACTAGGTCTCTCTACTTCAGGAATCTGAGAAATTAAGGTTTCATTATATGGGTAAATTGACTCGATCCAATTCGAAAAAAGATTCAAGATATAAGAAATGTTTTCTCCCTTGATATGCCAGTATTAATTAAAAAAGACTATATAAAAGACATTAGGATCCAATGATTTTGTTTATCGAATAAACTTTAATTATATATAAACTTCACACTCATGGATATTTCATAATAGAATATTATTCATCTACATGGTAGCCTTAGGGAAAATACTGTTTCTAAATTCATTAAAAATAAACATATTTTTAGATTTAAACAAACAACTGTAAATATTTATAACTTATTTTTTAATTCCCACCCAATCCTCAATCCAATGAACAACTTCATATTTAATCTTATATATGAAGTTATTTCACTACTTACCACTGGTTTTTGATTGAAATATTTTTTTATTAATATCAACCTCCTATAACCACCTTAATTTTGATTTTATATGCCTAAACAAATCCATTATCAATAACAAATTATACAACTAACCTTCAAGTCACTGATGTGGTCCTTTACTTCATCAATTCTTGATAAAATATAAATATTATGAAGTTCATTCTTAATAACAAATATCTTTATTATGGTATCATGTAAGGTTACCTCGTGAATCTTGAAGATCATTAAATTCATTCCATATTATATTGAATATATAATTATCCTAACAAGAACAATAAATAACCACTATTGTATTTCATCTTTGAGACTTAATCTATATTGTCTCAAAATTAATAAAATATCTTTATTTTGGGTTTGAAAAACTAGTTGAAGTTAATAAAAACTAGTACTCGCCCGTGCTATTGCACGACGTATTAAATTTTTGGTTTTCTTTTTAATTATAGATTAGTATTTATAAAGGTTGATAATAAACAATTATGTTGAATAAATATTAATAAGATTGTAATGGTGTGTTATAATGGAATAAGAGTGCATAGAATATAGAGACCCCATTAAAATTAATGACAATGAAAAAGGATTGATTAAAAGTATATGAATGTCTAAATTTTGAGGATGAAATTTTGAATTCATTTTCAACTTTAACAATCACAATAATAGTAATGTGTGCACTAAAATAGAAAGTGAAAGATAAATAAAAGATAAGACAATGGTTGTGATAAAAAATGAGACATGTGAAAATGATTTAATTAAAAATAAATTGTATGAGTGGTTTGATTGTGAAAAAAGAAAACAGATTGAAACTATTCATGATGCTTATGGAATAATATGGAATGAGAGAGGAAAAAAAGTTTTCACAAATGCAGAGAGCTTAATCCTTACATTGCACTTATGAGCTCCTTATCAAGCCAGAAAGTTATATGAAAAATAAAAAGAATGGGAGAACAATTAATATTTATTTCCCTAGAGATGCTACACAATAATGTACCAGACAACCCAACTCCTTTAATATCCCATGATCAAAAAAATTCAAATGATAAAACCATTAGACATTCAACAAAAACCATTAGGACTGACCCAACCCACCTTGCTGAATAACAATGCACCAGATGCAAGATGAGTGTAGGCTTCTAGCCATCCTTCTGTAAATCATATCCTTTTGTTGTTGTGTGCCTAAGTTCTTTTTTTACTACCTCACCTTCTTCCTCCTCCTTTTTTCCTTATGAGGAATCATCATCTCTATCATCCACGCTCAACAATGTAAGAAGACATGATTTACAAAAGAATTAATTGGATAAAGGTATTCATGGGAAGAAATATATAGCAGTATATTAATAAATCAAAATTTTATTCTTGAGTTTATTTCATAATGAATTTAATGACATAAAAAATCAGTACAGACATAACCTGTTTTAAGTTGAGTATGGGATCCTCCTAGCTGATTGCTCAAAAAATTATACTCTACTCATCCCTCCATATATTCTCCCTATTTTTAGTGGAATATGGGCCCCTCCTAACTACATAAAAAACAAAAAAAAAGATTGAAAATCATAATGTTAAAGGAAATTTAAGTTATGTATTGTTGTTTTAGGTGTATTTTTTTCTATTCCATATGTGACGATCAATGGGGTTAGAATAGATTCCCCTGAGAGGCCTATTTGAGTATAAAGATAGATTTTCATGGGATAAAATCCATAGATTTTGAATCATAGAATGATATGTTATAAAAGTATGGTTGTTTTACATGCTATTTTTGGTATTCCATCTTTATAGATCATTGTGGTAAAAGGTCAAATCTATGAATGAGATGTGGGTAAAATATGGTTGTTTTAGGTACATTTATTTATAAGAAATAGGGATAAAATTATGCAAAAAAATATTTTAAAATGCTATGTATGAGCACTTATGAAATAATAGCACATGAAGTCCTGAAAATAGATAGTTTGGAAGAAATTTCACATAAAAATATGTGTACAAAAAAGAATTTATCTAAGAAAATAAGGTTCAGTTTTTCTCAAGAATAATTTTATTTTCACTTTTTTTGTTCTGTCCATCAGAGAGATTGTTGCATCCATATCCTGGTTAGAAAAATACTGCATGTCCTTGTTAGTAAAAGTCTGATAGTTGTCATTTGATTCTTTTTTAGTGAATCCCACATTTTGGATATTGGGTAAGCCACACTATGGATCCTTGCATCAGTTAGTATGGGGGGACCTGTGAATTTTTTTGTATATAGTGGATAGTCATATTTAAAAAAATTGACACTTGATAAACCAAAATAAAAATAATTACAGGAGACGTGATAGATGTTACCTCTAAAAGTTGAATAGTATTCTGAAATTCTGATATTTTTTGTTTCATTGGTCTAGAATTAAGTTGCATAATGTTGATTTTAAAGTGGAGAAACAAACAAAAAATAGGGAGGTGAAGGTTTAAAACCTAAATAAAAATTTGAATATGTATTTGTTTGAGGTATATCTTCTTTACCTTTAGTGCCCCGCCACCCCCCAACCTATGGTTTTTCTATTTTTACTACAGAGAGGTTCGGATACATTTACTGTTGGGATTTTTTTATGCTATGGAATAAAACATAAATAAGTTTTAATGTTCCAAAAAAGGATAAGAAGATTGAAATCATATGTAAATAGATGAAACATAAAGAAATGTACCTAAGAAACTGAAACCTTCTTCTTTATCTTTATGCAAATCCACCATACACTAATTAAGTGATTATATGATATGATTCCCTACTATCTTGTTGCGTTCTTGATTTTCATAAAAAATAAATAGGCCTAGAATATCTTGATGTTCTTTGAATGGAGGAAATGTTTAGTGTTAGTGAAATAGAAGTATTCTATAAGTTTTTTAAGATGATTAATAGTGCATTGATTGATGATGGGATAATAAATAAGAGTTTCAAGTGGCATTATTCAATATCAACCACATTTAGGAAAATAATCCTGCAAAAAATGAAAGAAAAAGTTAAAGAGAAATTACATAAAGAGTGCTTCTAATAATAAATATTAGATATGTGCATAGGACTATTTGATTAGAATAAATAATCAACCTCATTTGAGATTGTTTCATTTATTCCCAACTCTTCCCAAATAAAGAATAAATTTTATGAAGGACAGAGTAAACAAACTCCCAAAATTTAGCAGAACTGACTTAGGAAATTCATTTGGATTTTGAAAAAATGTTTGAGATGTAAAAAAATAATAGCTAAAAAATAGGAAAAATTAAATATCTCCAGATCACAAAGATTTTAATGATCTCCATGTGAGAGTGAGTTTATCAGCTACAGAGTATTCTTCAAAATAATAAAAAATAAAATATTGAAGATAATGAAAGGAAAATAACAGAAAAGGATCCAAACATGATGTTAGTGACATTGAAGCACTCTATTACTGATAAAACATCAGAATATAACTAACTGGTTCCATCATGACAACTGTGGAAAGATAATTTAGGGAATAATATGCAGTTGAATTGTATGAATTGAAGAAGATAAGGAAATAACCTTTAATAGTATTATTAATAGTAGTAGTGTTTCCAATATATAATCTTGTAATCACTAAAAAAACATATGAAACATAATGAAAACTGAAGATTCCACCCCTATATTGAATAAATTAAACAACCAAACATGAAACCTCATCATGTTATGAAAATGTGAGCAAGGGGAATGAGTTACTACTTAAAAATGCCAGTTCCAAGAATGAAATATAAAATTCATCCCCTGTCACTCAAATAGAGGGTTCTATTATTTCTTAACCTTTATTAGAGAAAAATATATGTATCTAATTTTTTTTGACAATATTAATGATTCCGATGGATAAATTTACTATAAATATAAATTAATAAGTAAAAAATTGATTGAATTGCACACCTTGTACATATTGTTTTCCACCCAAATCATCTGTAAGGCACATTGTAAAATTGTTCTCAATATTATTTCCATTGATTTTTGACTTGATTTCATAAATAAAATTAATGAAATGATAAAAATACCAAGTTGTTCTTCTAGATCTATGACCTCCAGCACTATAATATACACGTTCCAAGCATGAATTGAATGAAATGATTAATAGGCCTGGAAATTTAATAAAAAAATAAAACACCCTTGAATTATACACTTTCACTCTTCTTCTTAAATGTTCAATTACATGAGGATAATGGGTATGTGTTTGTTTATAACACATAAAATTTTATATTAAATTCATTCTGATTGAAAATTAAAATAAATTAAAATTTGATTATTAAAAATAATATCTGTAGTGGTTTAATCATGTTAATGATCAAGAATGGACATTAATTAAAAGATGAAATTTTAAAAATAATCAGAGTATCCCCTTCTTCAAAATCATGAAATATCAAAATGAAAGAATAATTACTCACTGAGGGATAAATATAGTGTTATGAAAACAAAACCTCTCTAATGAATTCCATATGTTGCATCCCCTTTGACTGTGTTAAGAATTGATGTTTAAATGCTGAGAAGGTAAGAGTCAAGATCTGTGACCACTGGTACACATTTCTTCATTTCTGTAAAATCCAATAAGAATGTAGTTAATGAATCATAATTTAAAAAAAAAATCACATAATGATTAATATGTATCTGTAAACCTGTTTGTAGTTGTTGCCTTAGTAGAATTCAAAGAAACACCTATCAATTTATGGACAAAATTTGAGCAAAAAAGTACTCGTAAATCATAAAGAAAACAATAATATTAAAATGAAATGTTTTATTTATAGAATATTAATATAAACATAATGGAATACCAGTACAATGAAATTTAAAAAAAAAATCAAGTAATGATTAATAAGTATCTAACAACCTTTTTGTAGCTGTTGTACTAGTAGTCTCCACTAAAACTCTTGTCAATTCTTGGTGACAATTTGAGTGATCCTGTAATATCATTAAGAATTCAATAATGTTAGTGATATGATATATTTAGAAACAAAATACATTTACTTTGTCAGTATAATGAAATTAACAATTTACAGAGATCCAGTGAAATTTACATTTGTAGTTGTATGATGGAATGTATGTTTAAACAGTTTACATATAACTCTCAAAGAACATCACAGACTAGTATGCGTGCAAACAAATTGGTTACAGTGGTAGTTTATGGAAATTTGTAATAAAATCTATTGGAATGTTGGTAATAAAACCTATATCCAATTCTAGTTTATGTATTCATAGACATTGGGAAAACCAATTGAAATTATTCAACTAAAACTGGAAATATTAACTTGTGAATATAAGGTAAATCTTTTTCATGAAATGAGGATAGAAAACCTTTTGCACAAATCTTGATCTATACTGTCTCTGAATATGGGTAGTTGTACAGTTACCATGGAAGACCGAACTATGTGGAGCCCCAATAAGCCCCAATAACTAAAACATGAAATTAGTAATATTTCATTACCTTGTGGAAGCTTTGTATAAATAGGTTTTAATGGACAATTTATAGTACAAAATATTACAGCCACATAAAAAGACTTATATAATAGATAACATCACCTAGAACATTAAATAAATTCATCCAAAAATTGAGATAAATATATAATAATAATGATAAAATAAGGAAATGAATAAAAACAATAAAACATACTAGTAGGAAGACTAATCTCATCACCTGAAATAGAACGCACGAAATATGCAAGATAATTTTCTTGAAAACTGGTCGAGAACTGAAATCAAATAAAATTCTTCCAAATGAAATGGAAATAAACCATAGCCAAAGATAAATAGAAAACAAAGGAAAATGCGATAAACAATTAGAATAAAAATTGATACTAACAAATTGTAGACCATAGAAATAAAACATTTAGATTGAGAATATTAACTGAAAAAAGCGTGGAATAAGTCTAAATTATGACGAAGAAGAAGAATATTTTCGAAAACCTTGGGTATGTGGTTAGGATCTGGAGAAGTGGCATAAGGTTTTGGTCGGCATGGAGGAGAAGTAGAAGGAAGAGACGTTGAGGGAGGAGTTGTAGGTGGAAGAGCTGAGGTGGGAGAAGCCAGAGAAGGATGAGTCAGATGTGGAGTATCTAGATGCAGAAGTGGACACAAACATGGAGGCACTAATGTAGAGGGGTATCGGGGAGCCAATGAAATCGATTGGGAACCCTAAGAGGCTGTAAACCCGAGCGGGGGAGGGAATTGGAGGGGGGAAATGAAATAATTGATGAAAAATGAAAATTGAAGGGATATGTTGATAGTTGTCTACGGGAACTGTAGGTCGAGAATAGGTGTTACTCGAGCGGTAGGAGAAATCGATGGAAATTTCCATGGGTGTGAAGAAAATCTCATGCCAGAGAAGAACTGAATCTATGTGTGGAATATATATGGGAGGGAACCCGAACTATGATTGAGACAACGACTCGGGTTTGTGAGAACCCTAGGTTGACAGAAGATGAAGCATCAATAGAAGTATAATCAAATTGAAATGGCATGCAGAATAAGGATAGAAGGAAACAAAATGGTTGAAACAAATCTTAAAGACGACTTCGTACAATGAAGAATGGAGAAATAGCAGAAACCTTGGATTAAGGTGAGTGTAGAAGGTGAAGGCGAGGGACGCTAAGAAAGGTGAGTAGGGGAGGGAGAGGAAGGTGATGGAAGAGGTGGGGATATTGTATGGAGTCATCGGGTTTCATCTATAACCCTATCTGATGGATAGGGAGAGGCCACGGGCACTGGTGTGCAGCGGGAGAATCACGAATTGGATCATGAATTAGGATGTGGGATTGTTTTTTAGTGGTGTGGTTGATTGGAGAAAGGACACGTAATAGAATATGGATGTGGAAGAACAAGAGTGTGACATGTGGCAATTGGAGAAACCTAAGATTAGTATATATATAGACTGGCCTATGATCAGAATAAATAGATGCAAGATGAGTGACCTAGAAATATGGGAACAAAATCCTCTAATATGATGATTCTATGTACCCATAGAGATGTTTATAAATCCTCAAACTAATATCCCTTCCATGACACCATTGGAAAATCTAGCTATTAAAAACTAGATTAGATAGATTGGTATTATCAATAGAAGACCAGAAAGAAAAATTTTTATTATAATTTCTATGAATACCACCCCATTTTTTTATTAAAAAAACCTTATTAAAGTAAGATCTAATAGTAACGAGATCAAAAAAATATTTCAAAAACCTTTTAAAGAATATTCCACATGTTCTACTTTTTCACCTATTGACCAACCATAAATTCCCAAAAAAAATATCACTTTGATTGATTTTCATCCTTCGTCAATTCCACAAAATGATTTTATGAAAACTAATGAATAGAAACACTAACATGAGTCATACATAGTAAACCCAATCCACTAGTGCAACTAAAACTAACCATAATTATAGTATTAGAGGAGCCAAGCTTAAACATCGAATATTATATTTCCTTGTGTATTGACATGGTCTCTGTCATGATGACTAAATCGTGGTAATAATTTTGACTCTAATGATAGATAAATTAGTATATTTATGTGGTGACAAGGCCCCAAATATTATAACATAATGTTTTCATTACTCTCTATGAGTTTGGTATTTGGTAACCTTCATCTAGGAAATATCAAATTGCATCATCTCTACATACAATGTCATCCGTTTTGTTTGTATTTAACCTTCTTCTAATAATCCATCATAAAAACATATTTTATTTTTGATACTAGTATTCATTACCCCCATCTATTTTTTTAACCAAAAAATTTACAGGTTCCTACTTGAGTACTTTTAATAGTAGTTGTAGATGAGTTTACATCATTAGACAGATATGGGAATTTCTTCACTAATTTACGATTAATATCATTTCTTTACAATCCCTCACCATGATGAAATTTTTAATTGAGATTTGACTATAGTGATGGTAAAATCACCACCTTATCCATTATTAAATTCAGTCCCAACATCCCATAAGTATCATTCATTTGAAAAACCATACAAAACTCTCCTAAACTATTTTGTGGTCATAAATTGGTAATATGGTCTTCACTTATTCGGTTACATAATCATTCTCAATAAAACATCCTCAAATTTCTTATATCCTTATCCTTATCATTATTCAAAATGTTAAGCCCAATTTTTCTGATTCGTATATTTGTAAATGAATAATTTCCCAAGTATGTTAATATGTTGATGAATAAAAATTTTTATTGGTGATAATGAATCAAATCTTGTAAAAGAAGTAGTTCCCATGATTTCTGTGATTTTATATAAAGTGATGATCTATAAAAACATCTTAGAATATTATTTTATTATTATATGTACTTTAATATTAAAGATTTGTTATTACCATTAGAATATTTGGATTCATATTTATTATTTATGGTAAAAAATCATTTGAATATTTTAGGAGATCCCTTGTGAATGATAGGGAATTAAGGTTGGAATAGGCATCTTAAAAGATCAATTAAGGATTTGAGGATCTCCATAGAGAATGAAATTTATAATGAAGTTATTTATATATCTCTATAATGAAGGATGTTTTGATGTTCCATCCATATGATTGATGATATTTAATAACATGTGTTGAAGATCCACCATGAGATGAATTGTTCTAAGATTGTAGAATTGAAAATTGTGTGTCACGACCCATCCTCGCGACCCATGCCGTGACTACCCCAAGACTACCATTCATAGGCCAGGGGCTGGTAACTAGAACCAAATGCGTATTTCCTGATAAAAGGGAAGGCATTGCCTTTATATAAGAAAACAAACACCACAGAGGACACAAGCTGAGGAAAACACTAAGTAAACTGAGAACAAAAGTAAGTGATGGAAAGTAAATGGTCCAGAATACAAACCTAACTGAAAGTACAGTAAAACTGAAAAGGAAATACAGCAACAGTAAAGTAAATCAGCAACCACCTAGTCTTCCTCCAGCTATCCCACCTGAAGGGTGGGTACATATGATCTCCTCAGCTCCTCGGGTCCGGCCGTCCGCTCCGTGTACGTCCTGCCTGATAGTCCACCTCTGGGTACCATCTCTCTCTACAAGCCTCAACCACGATCATCACTATCCATCATCTACAACCAACACAAAGTAGAGAGGGCATGGCCCATGCAGGGGTGAGTATATGTTACTCAGTAGGGACCCCAAGACCCCCGAAGGTCTCCTAGAATACACAAATGGTAAAACCACAATCGAAGGACACAAACATGAAGTATCAACCGACACTACTTAGGTATATGCCCATACATATACCTAAGTCATCAATTCTAGTTCGGATCCATTTCACGAGCCCAAGTACAACCTAGTCCACACAGGAAAGTACAACCCAATCCACAAAGGAAAGCACAACCCAATCCACATAGGATAGAAAGTAAATCCTATCGAAGATAATGATTGAAAGTCAAGACTTAGCTCACACAGGAATACTACTCATGAAGAGGGGTGGAGATTATTAGATGTAGCCTATGAATCATCTCCTCTACCGAACCCACGTAGGATCCAAGTACAGAAGTCATCGTTGTCGAACCCAGGTAGGATCCAAGTACAGTAACCATCGCTGCCGAACCCACATAGGATCCACGTAGAATCATCATCGCTACAAAACCCACATAGGATCCAAGTACAGTCTTCCTTGCGGCTGAACCCACGTAGGATCCAAGTACAGTCGCCATCGTCGTTGCAGTCACAACCAACTCTAGGGTTCCCGCACACAGCACGATCGATTCCGAGAGGGTCCGCTCCACGATCCAATGGGGTTCAATACATCAACTATCACTAAGTCCAGATTTGATGTATCAAAAAGTTCCTTCTTGTTAATAGGAACTCAACGCGATAGACAGCGCGTCAATCGGACATCCGGTCTGAGAGTTATTGGCTTTTTCGTCCGAGGGGCCCGGTTGATTTTTTTTAAGTTAAAACCAACCCAACCGTACTCTAGATGCATCCAAACCTTAAGATAAGTAATCCAAAAGAACAGTCTCTCTAAGAGGAATTCAAGATAATCAATAGCACATCATTCGAACGTCCGGTCGTTAAGTTATAAGCGTTTCTGCTCTAAGGGCCTGATTGGTTTCGGGTTCGAACCAACCTAGCCATTCCTAAACTTTACCGAAAGCTTGATTGTGATATACGAAAATGAAAATCTCGATCCAAGTATCCCAACACAACTGACGGTGCATTGATCGGAGGTCCATAGCCCAAGATATGGTTGTTTGAACGAATCTGTCCGAAAATAGGGGTTTTGGGCCTAGTCCGACCCAGCCCAATACCCCCTAGGTCGGCCCGAACCGGGTCGACCCGACCTGGGTCTGGTTCCGGCTTGGCTATCTTAGCCCGGCCGGCACGGCCCAGCCCAGCCGGCGTGGCCCGGCCCAGTGCTGGCGGGATGGCCTGGCGCGGGCGGTCTGTCCCGGCGCGGGCGGCCCGACCCGGAAGCCGGCCGCGGGGTGTGAAGGGGGGGGGGGGGGGGGCGTAACCCCCCTTTGTTTTTGAAAATGGAGCCCCCCTGTTGGGGTCCGCCCTAGGCTATATCGAGGGTTACACCCCCCCGGTTTCTCTGGAAATGGCCGGCCTTAATGGCTGGCTGGTTTGTGCAGTCGCGGGACCCATGGGGGTCCCGCCTCCTGGAGCGCCAGCGGCCGCCTTGGCCGGCCGCCCCCTGCTGAACCGCCGTGGCCTAAGGCCGCAGCTCTTCCCTGACCGGTGCAACGTGATGGCGTCGCGCCCCTCCATCGCGGCCCGCTCCGTTCACAGTTCTCTCCGTCCCCGCGCGGTTCAACGACACCACACCACCTTCGCTTCAATCATCAATGTAAATCAACAAGGAAACGGGGAGGAGAAATCAGTCGTGCTTGTGTGGTCCGATCTCCTCATGTTATGTTGGTAACATTAAACCAAAATAATCAATGAATAATATTAAATTAAACACGAACAAAGATAACCCCTACCTCGCAAAGTAATTCGCGTTTTTCAAGCACCGCAAAATATAGCGTCGTTTCCGTCGTCGATGGTGTACACCCAAGGAAACATCGTCTTCTCTTTTATCACGGTGAGAAGAAGACAATTGCACATTGTTGGAGAACTCCCATGTCGGTGTCTCCTCCCTTGTTTCAGATGAGGAAGGGGATGGAGAAGCCGGGGTCTCTGAGTCGTTCTTCGCGGGAGGATTGATGTTCTTCGATAAAGAAGATTCCTCCTCCTCTCTCTTAACACCACAAATGCCAAACAAAAATAAAATAAGGCCCTTCCTTATTTTATATACTAAAGACAAGAATTTCAAATTTTGAAAAAAAAACACTTCATTAAAATTATTAATTAAGTGTGAGTTGGCTAGCATTAAAATTTTAGAGAGTGGGGAGAGGAAAAGTCACCCACTTAAAGGAGGTGTTTAACATGTTAAGAAGATTTACCAACTTTAAGAGGGGGTGGGGGGTTAAAGGAGTTAATGTAAAGTGAAGAGTTAGGGCTCTTGTGGGCCCCAACTCACCTTTATCCTCTCAAGGGTAGTTAGCAACCAGTGGGTGCAACCCCAACTCCCACACCTAGGATATAACCACTTTGGAAAATAAATTCAATTGTACGCAATTTTATTTACTTCACATTTAATCCTCAATTTTTAACAACTCCTCCTGAGAAAATGAACCTTCATGAAATTTCCTCTTAAGCAAATACCACCACCGCGGTTTCATCGGTGCCCTCAAATTTTGATTCCGATCACCGGTTCAAAAGATAGAAAAAACCACTTGTTCGTTCACTGAACATACCCTAGCTAAGCTTCAGAAATTGATTTCGGGCACACCTGGCCTTGGAATCGGGTGCCGTAAAAAACTGCGTACTTGTAAAATCCCAAAGAATTTAAGAAAAAAATTTCCTTGAAATTTAAATCTCTTTACATTACCCCCACCTCAGGGATTTACATCCCCATAAAGATACATCATAAACAAGGGAAACAAATGAGGTCATTGTGGACACATCTGAGCATCCCGCTCCCATGTGCTCTCCTGGAGGTTCCTGTGCTGCCACTTGATGCACACTAGAGGAATAGAACATCCATGTAGGACCCGCTCCTGTCGATCCTCGATCACTACCGGGACCTCTACAAAAGTTTCCCCGTCATCGATGTCCAGATCCCCATGATCAATGATATGCATCGGGTCATGCAGGTATCTTCTCAGCTGAGATACGTGGAAGACGTCATGCTCCCGGTGCAACTGAGGTGGAAGAGCCAGGGGATAAGCCACCTCACCAATCCTACTGAGAACCTGGAATGGTCCGATGAAGCACGAAGATAACTTTCCGCCCCAGCCAAATCTCCGCAATCCACGTCGAGGTGAGACCCGTAAGAAAACGTGGTCTCCATTCTCAAACTCTAGTGGTCTCCGCCTCCTGTCATCGTAGGACTTCTGTGGCTCTGGGCAGTCCTCATCCACTCCTGGATGATCTGCACCTTCTCCATCGTGGCCTGGACCATATCTAGTCCTACAAGTGATGACTCCCCAGGGTCTATCCAACATAGAGGTGATCTTTAAGGTCAGTCATACAATGCCTCGTATGGTGCCATCCTGATGGTGGAGTGGTAGCTATTGTTGTACACAAACTCCAGAAAGGGTAGGTGATCCTCATAGCTGTGACCAAAGTCGAGGACACATGCACAGAGCATGTTTTCAAGAGTCTGAATGGTCCTCTCCATCCGACCATCTATCTGAGGGTGAAAGGCGGTGCTCAGGCGTAGCTGTGTACCAAATTCCTCTTGCAACCCCTTCCAAAGCCGGGAAGTAACTTGATCATCTCGATCGGAGATGATAGATAATGGAACACCATGAAGTCGTACGATCTCTTGATCATAGAGGCATCCCAAGCTCTCCACTGAGCCCTGATCTATGGTAGGTAAGAAGTGGGCAGACATGGTGAGTCAGTCTACGATCACCTATATGGACTCGTGTCCTCTGGAATTACGCGGAAGTACCACCACGAAATCCATAGATATCCCATCCCACTTCCACTATGGGACCTCTAAGGGATGTACCAAGCCTACTGGTACCCGGTGCTCTACCTTCACCTGCTGGAAGGTGGGGAATCATGAAACGAACTCTGCCACAACCTTCTTCATACCTGGCCACCAGTGCTTTCGTCTAAAATCCTGGTACATCTTCGCTACTCCATGATATACCACTAGAGGGGAAGTGTGAAACTCCCTCAGCACCTCCTCCCGTAAAGCAGCCGGTACCATGGTACGTCCCCTAAAAAGGATGACATGCTCTCCTCCTACAGAAAATCTATCAGGTGCCTGTCCTGAGGATATCTGTGCACGTCGCGTCTCACAGTCAATGTCCCCACACTATGCCTCTATGACCCGTTGAAGAAGTGGTGGAGTGAATGTGAGTGGCTGTAGAAAGGCTGCCCCATCTCTATCTATGAAGGATATCTGCAAAGCGGCTAACTGCTCTGTCGCCTCTCCTTGTACGTGAATGCCCGACCTCTTATTGAGAGCATCAGCTACTAAGTTCCCCTTCCTAGGAGTATATACTATCTCAAAGTCATAGTCCTGGAGGAACTCGAGCCATCACCAATGTCTCAGGTTCATGTCCTTCTACGAGAAGATGTACTTGAGACTCTGGTGGTCAGAATAGACTGTTAGGCGCTCTCCCATCAGATAGTGCCGCCACATTTTCAAGGCGAAGACCAATGCTGATAACTCAAGGTCATGGGTAGTGTAGTTCTTCTCATGCTGCCTCAACTATCGTGATCCATAGTTGATCACTGCCCGCTCCTGCATCAGGACACACCCGAGTCCAGTACCTGATGCATCGAAGTAAACTACGTACCCTACTACCTACTCTGGTAGCCTCAAGATTGGCACACTGGTCAATCTTTGTCTGGGCTCCTGGAAGCTCTGCTGACATCTATCTAACCACATGAAGGGTTTACCCTTCTTCGTCAAAGCTGAAAGTGGTGCTGAAACTCTGGAGAAGTCTGGCACAAATCTCCGATAGTACCCAACCAGACCTAGGAAACTCTGGACCTCTGGCACGCTCCTAGATGGCTCCCAAGCTAGCAATTCCTTGATCTACGCAGGATGCACCTCAACTCCCGCCTCAGAGATGGCGTTCCCCAAGAAGTGGAACTCTCGAATCCAGAACTAACACTTCGAGAGCTTACCATAAAGATGGTGCTCTCAGAGTGTATCCAGTACAACATGAAAATGGTAGGTGTGCTCCTCCTCAGTAGTCAAGTAAATCAATATGTCATCGATGAATACTACGAAAAATCGATCGAGGTAAGGCTGGAAGATCCTGTTCATGAGACTCATGAACAATACTGGAGCGTTGCTTATGCTGAAAGGCATAACCAAGAACTCATAGTGGCCATACCGACACCTGAAAGCCATCTTCTGCACATCCTCTTTTCGAACACTGAGATAATGATAGCCTGACCTGAGGTCTATCTTCAAGAACCACCGTGATACCTTCAGTTGATCGAAAAGGATTTTAATCCTCATAAGTGGATACGTTCTCTTCACAGTCTCCTGGTTCAGGTGACGGTAGTCGACACACAGTCGCAATCTCCCGTCCGCCTTCTTGGTGAACAAAATCGGGGAAGCCCAGGGTGAAACACTAGGTAAAATGTACCCCTTGCCCTGCAAGTCCTACAGCTGTACCCATAGCTCACGAAGCTCAGCGAGAGCCATCCGATATGCTGGTGTAGATATTGGTGCTGTCCCGGGGTACATGTCAATATAGAAGTCTACCACTATGTGAGGAGGTAGTCCTGGAACGTCGTCAGGAAAAACATCCGCTTACTGATCCACCACAACAGGAAAACTCGGAATCCGCACATCAACTTCTCCTAGGATGATACTATCCAACTGATGGGTGATCAGTTGTCCTCTTCTCTGTGTGAGTCCATCCTGTGCTGCAAAGTCTCCCTTCTCACCGGTGAAGGTGAACCTGCTCCCATCGGTGCAGACACACCACACCTTGCACCTAATACAGTAGACCTGATCATGGACCGTAGATAACCAATCCATACCCAAGATGATATCGTACGGCCTCGATGCCGCTACAAGAAGATCCCAGCCGATTCTCTCACCTCCTAGGGTAAGCTCACACTACCAGAACCAGTGCATGATCGTCGAGTCTTCTTCTGTAGGAGTCTCTATCCATAAGGATCGAGCCAACGGCTCCGTCAGAATCTCCGAGCTCTGAACAAGGGGAAGGACAATGAAAGAAGGACTCGCTCCTATGTCTATAAGAACTGCAACAAGGGTAGAGTATACATAGATTGTACCTCGAATCATCTCAGGTGCGCCGTGGTTGTAGGCCTCCACTGCCTGATGCTGAGCCTATCTCTGTCTGCCATCTCCTTGTGGTCGGGGTGGACCTCCATGTGGTGGTGGTGGTAGAGGCTCAAAGTGTTGCCCACAACCCACTACTCGGACATCTCCTCTACATCGTTTTCCTACTCCCTTCAGACCGGAACAGTCAAACATTTTCCTCTGCATCGGTGGTCCCTCAACTGTCTGCTGCTCCTCTGAATTGTGGTTCAGGTAGTCACGAGCCATGTGGCCCTGCCCGCCGCATGCATAGCACTGTCTACCTATCGAATATCTGGCTCTACTGCGTGTTCCCCGCACCTCCGAAATAGTATCCTAAGGTTTCCCACCTGATGGTCTGGTCCACTTGGACCACTGCGACATCTGTCTACTGCCCGCTGTAGAAAACCCTACTACGTGTCGCCCTGCGGTAGGTCTCGCTATTGGGGAAGTCTCAGCAAGAAATCTCCCCACAAGAATGGATCACTTCAGTACTCCTGCCTGAATCGAAAAACTGAGGGAGATCATCGATTCCATGATCTCATGCCTTAGCCCCTGCTCGAAAGGTCTGGGCCCAGAAGAATGGGTCTCGTACCATGTCCGTGGAGTAGCGTGAGAGATCAATAAATCTCGCTGAGTACTGGGATACTGACATGCTGCCCTGCCGCAGCTGTAGTAACTCCTGGATGCGCACTACATGGAGGGTGGCTGGAACGAAATCCAAGCGGAAAAGGATCTCGAAGTCTGACTAAAGGAGATATTCCTCGTCTTGCACCTGAAGCATCAGGCTCCACCATCTACCTGCTGCTGCGTGTAGGAGAATCACCGCAAGGATCACCATAAGGTCAACTGGTGTCCCTACTAATCTAAAGATTCAGAAAACAGCCTCCAGCCAATCCTCGACTACCTGAGGGTCCGTCTCTCTATGGAACCTGGGCGGTATCTGATGCTGAAACTCATGAAGTGCACTCAGGTGACATGCACTCTCTGCTGCTAGGGCTGGTGGTATCGGTGGCTCGGCGGGTAGAGGTACCGCTGGTTCCTCTTCTATAATGGGGCCCTGCACCAAGCCCTCGTTTCTGGGTGGGATGCCATCTCGCACAAAATAGGAACCCTAGCTTGCTGCCGTCGGGGGGGGGGGGGGGGCATCCTGAAAATAAATAGGTGTGCAACGGTTAATACAGTATACATGGTGAGCTAACACAAAGTAATCAAAAAGAAAACTTTTGAAACACAAATACAATCAATGTTTTCGTGCATTGAGTTGGAAATTATATGTTAGGGTCCTGGTGTATGGATAGGTCGGACGCTGCACCAACACTGGACTCCCTGAACTGATATCCACACTCAATAACCTAAACACTATTACTTCACATAGAATAAATTATCAGAGTCCTGAGTTCTACGGTAGAACCGACTCCTCTGATACCAATTTGCCACGACCTGTCCTTGGGGCCTGTGCCGTGACTACCCCAAGCCCGCCTTCCATAGAACAGGGGCTGGAGACTGGCACCAAAGGCACATTTCCCAATAAAAGCGAAGGAATTAAATTTATATAACAGAAGAACAGCATAGAGTACGCAAGACAAAGTAAACACTAAGTAAACTGAGTACAAAAGTAAGTACAAGAAAGTAAATGGGCCAGAATACAAACCCAACTGAAAGTACAATAAAACTGAAAAGGAAATACAGCAGCAGTAAAGGAAATCAGTAACCACCGAGTCGTCCTCCGGCTATCCCACATGAAGGGTGGGTACATATGATCTCCATAGCTCCTCGGTTCTGGCCGTCCGCTCCATGTACGTCCCACCTAATAGTCCACCTCCGGGTACCGTCCTGCTCTACAAGCCTCAACCAAGATCAGTGATGTCCGTCGTCTGCAACCAACACAACGTAGTGAGGGCATGGCCCGTGCAGGGGTGAGTATATGATACTCAGTAGGGACCCCGAGACCCCCGAAGGTCTCCCAGAATCCACAAAGGGTAAACCACAAAGGAAGGAAACAAACACGAAGTATCAACCAACTCTACTTAGAAATATTCCCATACATATACCTAAGTCATCAATTCCAATTCAGATTCAATTCACGAGCCCAAGTACAACTTAGTCCACACAGAAAAGTACAACCCAGTCCACATAGGAAAGCACAACCCAATCCACATAGGATAACAAGTCAATCATATCGAAGATAATGACTGAAAGTCAATACATAGCTCACACAGGAATACTACTCATGAAGAGGTGTGGATATGATTAGATGTAGCCTCTGAATCATCTCGTCTTCCGAACCCACGTAGGATCCAAGTACAGAAGTCGTCGCTGCCAAACCCACTTAGGATCCATGTTCAGTGACAATCGCTGCCGAATCCACTTAGGATCCAAGCACAGTCTTCATCACTGCCAAACCTGCATAGGATCCAAGTATAGTTGTGCTCGCTACCAAACCCACATAAGATCCAAGTACAGTCGCCATCGTCGTCACAGTCGCAACCAGCTCAAGGGTTCCCGCACACAGCACGCTTGATTCTAGGAGGGTCCGCTCCACGAGTCAAGGGGGGTCGATACATAAACTCTCACGAAGTCCAGAGGTGATGTATCACAATGTTCAGTCTCGTCAATAGTAACTCAACTCTATAGACGGCGAGTATATCGGATGCCCGGTCAGAGAGTAATTGGCTTTTTCGTCCAAGGGTCCCGATTGGTTTTTTTAATGTTAAAACTAACCCGACCGTACACCATCTGCATCCAAACCTCAAGAGGAGTAAGACAAAAGAACCATCTCTCTAAGAGGAATTTAAAGTAATCGACGGAACGTCATTCGGACGTCTGATCGTTAAATTATAAGGGTTTCCGCTCCAAGGGCCCGGTTGATTTTAGGTTCGAACCAAACCGTCTGTACCAAAACTTTACCGAAATATTGAGTGTAATATACCAAAATTACCTCCTCGATCCAAGGATCCCAACACAACTGATGGTGCATCGATCGGAGGTCTATAGCCCAAGATATGGGTGTTTGAACGAATCTGTCTGAAAATAGGGGGTTTGGGCCCGGTCCGACCCGGCCCATTACCCCTAGGGCGGCCCGAACCGGGTCGACCTGACCCGGGTCTGGGTCCGGCCCGACTGGAGCGGCTTGGTCTAGCCTGCGCGGGCCGACCCAGTGCTGGCAGCCCGGCCCGACACGGGCGGTCCGGCCCGGCGTGGGCGGCCCGGCCCGGAAGCCGGCCGCAGGGTGCGAAGGGGGGGGGGGCTTTGTTTATGAAAATAGCAGCCTATTTGTGGGGTCCTCCCTAGGCTATACCAGGGGTTACGCCCCCTGGTTTCTATGGAAACTTGTGGACTTAATGGCCGGCCAGTTTGTGCTCCCGCCTCCTGGAGCTCCGTCGGTCGGCTTGTCCGGCCTCCCCCTACTGAACCGCCGCGGCCTAAGGTCGCGACTCTTCACCAACTGTCGCAGCCCGCTCCAGCCGTGGTTCCTTTTCCTTTACCGGCGCGGCGCAATGGCGCCCCACACCACCGCCATGGCCTGCTCTGGCCGCGGTTCTCTCCATCCCTACGCGGTGAAACGGCACCGCACCGCCTTCACTTCGATCATCAATGTAAATCAACAAGGAAATAGGGAGTAGAAATCGGTCGTGTTTGTGCGGTCCGATCTCCTCCCATTATGTTGGTAACATTCGGCCAAAATAATCAATGAAAAAGATTAAATTAAACACGAACGAAGATAACCCCTACCTCGCAAAGTAATTCGCGGTTGTCAAGTGCTGCAAAATATGGTGTCATTTCCTTCGTCGACGGTGTGCACCCGAGGAAACGTCATCTTCTCTTTTATCACGGTGAGAAGAAGACAATTGTGCGTCGTAGGAGATCTCCTGCACTGGTGTCTCCTCCATTTTCGCGGAAGAGGAAGGGGATGGAGAAGCCGTGGTCACTGATTCATTCTTCGCGGGAGGATTGATGTTCTTCGATAAAGAAACTTCCTTCTCCTTTCTCATAACACCACAAATGACAAACAAATATAAAATAATTCCCTTCATTATTTTATTTAATAAAGCCAAACATTTAAAATTTTAAAAAACAAACACTTAATTCAAATTATTAGTTAAGTGTGAGTTGGCTTGCATTAAAATTTGAGGGAGTGGGGAGAGGAAAATCCACCCACTTAAAGGAGGGGTTTAACATGTTAAGAAGATTTACCAACTTTAAGTGGGGGGTTAGAGGAGTTAAAGGAAAGTGAAGAGTTAGGGCTCGTGTGGGCCTCACCTCACCATTATCCTCTCAAGGGTAGTTAGCAACCAGTGGGTCCCACCCCAACTCCCACACCTAGGACATAACCACATAGAAAAAGAACTAAAATTGCACACAATTTTATTTACTTCACATTTAATTGTCAATTTTTAACAACTCCTTCCGAGAAAACACACCATCAGAAAAGGTCCTCTTAATCAAATACCGCAACTGCGGTTTCATCGATGCCCTCAGATTTCAATTCCGAGCACCAGTTCAAAAGATAAAAAAACCTGCTCGTTCGTTCAATGAACGTACCCGAGCAAAACTTCGGAAATTGATTCTGGGCACACCGGGCCTCGAAATCAGGTGCTGTCAGAAACTATGTACTCGTAAAATCCCAAAGAATTTATGAAAAAAATTTCCTTGAAATTTATGGGTCTTTAAAATGGTATTGGAAGAAGGGATAGATCAACCACACAATATAATGGGCCACCAAAAGAGGAAAATTGATTGACCATGAGTTTTATGGTAGATAGAGTAATAATTAATATTTTAGTCGATGCCAAGTAATGTGATATTTCAAAGCATAAATGTCATGGTATTGGTTACTATGATTATTGAAAAGAGTTTCTTGTTTTGAAGAGTTAAATAAGGAGGATGCATAACATAAAGAAATATTGATGTTTGGAAAACTAATTGAAGAAGTAACAAACCACATATATGAATATGTATTCATTCTCTACATAATGAAATTTCTCCATATTTTGTTTCCTATGTAGAAAAATCTATGTAGTTTAATAGGCTATTTTGTATGAAATATACATGTATGATTTTTTTTCATAATGGAATCTACATAGCCAAATTCTATTCTATGTATATGAATTGTATCAAGAATTATATTTAATGAAGATTCACGCATGAAAATTCTCATGTATGGTAATTTTCAATGTAGCTGAATCTTCTACAAATGTGCTTATGGATATGTAATGGGTCATTTAGGTAAATTAAACATGTACCAAAATGTACTTCAATATATGTGAATCGTCCATGAACACATACTGCATCACATATTCCAAGAGATAAATATTAAAGGATTGTATGAGCTATTAACCATGCATGAATATGAAGAAGTACCATGGGCTATATGCCACAATTGATGTTAAAAAAATATAGGAATTTCAATGATTTGTGAATGCAAATTGATATATATGAAATAAATTTCATGGAATAAATAAATAAAAGTGTGTGAGGTTTTTTTCAAATGATATAGGATCGATAATTGAATATGTGTTTCAAATAAAAAAATATCATGGATTGAAGTATTTATTTCAATAATGATGAATCCACATTAGTTCTTATGTTTAGTTATTATAGGATAAGTTTTGTGATAATGTCTACTGTCATAAGAGAAGTTAATGCTGAGTGTTTATTCATTATGATAAGATGTTTAGGCTAGAGATTATGGATATAGTATGAGACCATGATGGAATAGATCCAATGTATTTGAATTAGTGGAAATTTTATCAATCCAAATCAAGTATTCACATGGGATAAAGAATATAGAAATAAAGTATAGAGAGGAAATAAGTAACCAACATTGCTACTAGTCATTATTTTATATATATCTTGCTAGTTTTCAATGACATTGGTTTTTTTTAAGCTAATAAAAATAATAAATAGAATATGTGTTTGTATAAAATTAGAATAGAGTGACCCAAATCTATGATTTTCATCCTCATACACATGCTGCAAGTCAAAGAGAAGAAGAAGAACCAATGAGGATTATTTATACTAAAGAAGAAGGGTAAGAAATAACATGGGAAATAGATCTTGTAAAATTTTTGTGTATTGATGAAAGAAGAAGATAATAATGTGTTGTATATTACCTGTTACGTAGAAAAAATAGAATTATTTGCCCAATATAAGAAAATAAAAATTCTAATCAGCTATTCTGAAGAGGAATAAAGTTGTGTGAACTATTGTGCATGCATGGAAATTGGATGATTTCACACTACTAAGAAAGTGAAAATAGAAGAAGAAGGAAGATAAGAGCAAAGAACCACTATGAAAATCAATAAATGTAACATTTGAAGAATGAATTTCTTAATCATGCAAATAACTTCAAGATGTTTAGGGAATTTCTATATAGGAAGTATAAAAATCTAGCAAGGTACTATAGTTTGACCAGGTTATCACCAGTGTAGGGACTCATGATTATTTTATATCACCCCTTTTGCGTGTAGGGTACAACACATCAGGTTCAATATTGTTTTTTATACAACCCACTATAGCATTCATCTCATTATATTGGAATATGTGATTGTGGATAATTTCTTGGTTACATCTTGGACTATCCTTTATTATTTAATGTTGAACCTTGTAAATATCCTATCCACTATATGTGTGTTCTAAAAAATAAAGGAAATATAAGAGAATAAGATAATCAAGATCATCATATTTATAATAGGTGAAGGGATACACTAATTTAATTGAAATAAAAATTTCCTACTATTGAATTACCCCTCGTATCAGTGCTGATCATATCCCTAAACAATCCTATCAAAAAACCCTTGTAACTTATTTCCATATTATCAAATAATTTTCTCATCTACAACAGAAACATTTATAAAGAAACCCCTTCCCAAATGATCTAATAAAAGAAACCCAAGTTAATTATGAACTCAAACTCAAATAAAACCCATTTCTTATAACCAACCACATTAATAATTAGACCATGATAAATATCCTGGTCAAATTCGGGCCATATGGAATGAAATATGGGTGTCGGTCGAAACTTGATTAACTTCAAGTATAGCCGTTTGTTCTGGATTTGACCCTATATCCTCTTATGTCCCAGGAAATGGATCCAAATTCCCTTATTTGGTACCTTGTCCCTCCTAGAAAAAAAAATGTGCAATGGTCATAACCATATTTAATATGGAAATAATATGGTTATTTGTTAGAACCTTCTCCAATGTGGAAAGAAGATGAAAATTATGAACTAGGAATCTAAAAAATAGGAATAAATGGAGACTCAAATACACTCCATTTGATAGTCCCTACTAACTATACCACACAATCTGATATAGACAAGGATAATGCACCTGAATCACTAGAAGAATCATAAAGAGTCCCTATAAACATATCCTGTATTATATTGGATGAAAGTGATATATATATATATACTGAATTTGTAACGTAATATAGTGAAAAAATATATATCTACATTACTGTTGTGTCTTTCATATAATAATAATAGAATGAGTTTCTAGTTGATCATGACCAATGTCAAGTGGTACATTAACCTAAGGATCAGCATCCTATGGAACATCATGAAACATCAACATGAGGCTAATAATATTGTGGAACATAAAATAAAATACCATTATATATCTAACTAATGTATTATTTTAGCTCCACTACTGGTGTATGAACGATACAGTGTCAAATACAAACCCTTCTACAAGATCATAGATGTAAACTAATTGTGTGATATGATCACTATATTAATAATAAAAGTGAAACTAATTGTAATTAATAAGAATAATTTAATTGAGAAAATAATTATTAAAAAGTCATGGAGGCCTCAATGATGTTTAATTAGATAGAAAAAAACATCATGTGGTACCAAGTCTTATAATACTTTGATAAGATAGATACAAGTGCATCGTGGGTGACCCTTTAAATGGGACTCCTCATTCATGCCCAATATCTCAATGCATCATGCATGAAATCACATAAAATATGTTTTTATAAATTAATATTATAATAAAACATAAAAAATTATTGTACATCGTTTGGTAAAATATTTTTGAGAATAATTTTATAACTTTTCCCAACATGCTTGATAATATAATAACAATGAAGAGTTGGACTCCACCTATAAATAAAATTAATATTGTTTTATTTTATTTTAAATAAATTTAAAAAATATAATTCCAATAAGAATGTTACACAAGAATACCATCATTTTCATGGATATTCCAAAAAAAATATCCTTGGGAAAGGACACATAAACATGTAGATAAAAGAAAGTAACCCATTCAACAAACTTTAGGGATTCGAGTGTGATGTTTTTTTTTTTGAATTTTGAACTCTATATTTTTTTTAGCCTTTGACTTTGTGGATGTTACATATTTTAAATGATGGTTTATATGGATTTTTGTTACTTCTTGTATGGGTTCTTACTAAACCCAAAAAATCTTTTGTTCTTAAATAAAAAATGGATTAGAGTGAGATGTTATCCCACACCCATATTTTTAAAAAATATCTTACAATATGTATATGATTAGAGTGAAATTAAATACATAGTTATTTTCATATATATACTAGATAAGTTGATCCCCAATTATAACTACTTGTTTACTTGAGGTCTTGAAGTAAATGTAAATGCATAATATTAATGCATTTGGTAAAATGATAAAAACATATTATTCCCTCAATAAAATATAAAAAGTAACCATGTGGGTTTCAGAGGATAGTGATGGAAATAATATCATCAAATAGATGAGTGAAGTTCCCATTGATTCAAGTCTTGCATAGATTACAACTGATGATAAAGCTATCATAATCATTCACTGGTACATCTATTAATCACTATACTAGTAAAACTAGTCACCAACTACTAGTCCTATCACAAGCATACCCTTAGTCCGGAGCATAATATAATCGATACATCCTTAAAATTGATCATCATATCTTTACTAGGTAGATGGAAAATATGTGTTTCAGGCCTCTAACTCTTGACTGGTGATTTAATAAGCTGATGATTACAAAATGTAAAATCACACATCATTACACTATAGAAATATGTATTAAATAGTTTTGGAATGATCATTGGAGGAGGTTCAATGTGATTTAAATGGAGTAATTTATATATCATTAGTAATGGAATTGGATAATACACTATGAAATCATGAGAATCATGGGTATATTAGGTTTTTAGTAACATAATGTACTCAATATTTACATATAATATAATCGTTATTGTATAATCTTAGTGAAATACATTTTAAATACTTAATATTGATGAATTATAACTATGAAATATAGGAATAAATTTATAATCCATAATTGAAGATAAATTAAGATGAAATATTAAACCATGATTACATAATAATGACCAATTAAATGAAAGGCTACCAATATTGATGAGATCTTGAGTTCCTTCCATCTACATTGGGACAATTTTTATTGTTATGATTGTCTCCATGACATATAATGTATCATAGTCTCACCCCTGTTCTTGAGGCCAATAAATTTCATTTATCATAATATTAGACTTTATCTTTAACTTTGGTCATAACCTACTCATGTTAATGACTAGACTAAGATTTTTATCAAGTGTAATAAAAATTTAAAGCTCTTCAGTTGATATCCATGGTGCACTATAACACTCAAAAAGAGTGATGATGTCGTATACTAGATCATAATATAGTTCTTAATATAATTTATTCAATGAAAATTCTTTATTGTATCCTGAAAAGGTTTACATAAGGGCATAAAATTTCCAAAAAACATAATATATTTGTTCTAATAATATCACTAACTCTTAAACACAATGGCCTGTCAGGGGGTCATGAAACTCTATAACCTCAAAGAGGCTCTCTTTCAGGTTGAATTTGGTAAGATGAAAGAATGTTCCATAAATTCTTTCCAATATATCATTGAAAATGTTGACCAAAATATATCCTATATTGTATATCATAATGTGGCAGTTGAGATCATTATATAAAGTACTTCACAGAGTGATTAAATTCATATTTCACAAATTCAGTGATTGGATGTTTATAAACACCCTTGATGATCCTGTTAATGCATCAAAAAATATTAGTGATCATTTATCCATATCTCATGACAACTACATATATTTATGATAATTTCTCCTTAAACATACACATTATATAATTATAAAATCCCTAAATTTCCCTTCAGATTCATTTAATCCATTCATTGAAACTTCATTTCCTAGGCTTATATGTTGAAATAAGTTATTATCATAGTAACTAAATTTGTAATAAGATTGATTTAAATATATATAATTATAATTATACTTACATGAAATAATAATGAAAATTTTATTTACTCATCATGAAACTTATTAACAACATTACAAGAAATATTTTTTATGTAATATCAATGATAAAAATTTGGTTTTCTATATGATATTACATAAGTGTTAACAACATCCATAATTATGTGATGATAATCAAATATTAAACAAACTATTTGTATTTTAAAAACATGGGTTCATAACCAACTCTATGATTGAAAATTATTATTCTCTATAACGGTGGATGTCAATAGGATAGGTGCACAATTAACATTATGCAATGTTGTGATGAGAATAATACTTGTATACTTTAAATAAAGAAAAGTTCTACTGATATAAATAAACAATTTTCACTACAAAAATGTTACAATACAAGTTATAAATGCCTTGAACATATTATGGAACTTTACAACAAATTTATTAATCTAATTTATTTAATATAATTACTCAAACATGTGAAGATGATAAATCAATTGATTATTTTGACAAATATACCACTGCCTATAAAAAACCTTATAAGATTCATCCCAATCACCATAAAAGTTGATAACCATCACTTTAATTTATATTGAAGCCTTTATATAGGATATACTATATTTAAAAAACTAAAGTATTCTCTACTAGAAGAGAGGTACAAGAATATCTTGATATATTCATATCATCTCAACAATAATAGAACATATAAATTCTGAATCTAGTTCCAATCGATCCTATGATTGGATTATATGGACAAAAGTATCTGACCCATCTAACTTTTACATCATCCAACATCCAATTTTGTTATCATATATTTTAAACATGAACATTATAAATTATGAATCATATATATTGAATTAAATGATGTATTTTACCATGTTTTACTCCACAAACTTGTATATAAAATGACAATTTATGTGATACTGCTTAATAATATATTTTATTACACTTTTAGTTTTAAATTATCTTTTAACAAATAACGTGTTATTAGTGGTTTCATAAGTTTTACCTATGATGCCTTGGAATTTAGTAATAGGTGTAATGATATTACAAAAAAAATTCTACACAACTGTCCCTTTACTGATGATGTTAACAAAAAAGGTTGACCAAGATTACCTGATTACTGACCACCCAATGAAGCCACCGATGGAGGAAGATTAATAGTGGTCATTTCACGAGTTTACAAATTTGGTTAAGTAAATACATCCAAAACATCCAAAACTTCCACATCTCTCATACCATCAGAAAATAAATCTTCATTAGAGAAAGTCTCATTTATTAGGAATGCAATATCCAAAGGGAAGAATCCTACAGTTCTCTTCAGATTTTGGTCACCATGTTCATAATTTGAATAATTTATTGTTAGATACCTATCAACATTTAGATATAGAGCCTTAGGTATTAAATTTATGTGATTTTACCTAGTATCATGTTTTTGGTAAGTACTAACTTCAATAGATATCCTATAAAAAGTTTTTTTAATAGTTTGGGATTCCTCAACAACATAAATATCAACATAAAATCACATTAAAATTTTTATAGACCACTAAATAAATAATGATGATGCTTCTACACAATCCTTTTTTTTCAAGCAATGGATATGAAATATGCCCTTAGTGGTCTATATATTAAAGATTTATATAAGGGATTTATTTTATTACTTGACTGAGATTTGATTTAAGTGACTATGAAACCTCATACACACTAATTGTAGTGTTGTAAAATCTAAAAAATTAAAAACTCTTATCTGGTGCAAACTATAACTACAACAACAGTAACTGTAAATTACTTATCCATTTCAGTATATATATTCAAACATAATTATATATATAAAAATATTTATTAATTAATTCTTATAAGAACTCTATATAATCATTTATATAAAATTATGAACTAGTAAAAAAAATTGAATTGATCTTGAGATTGTACCATTGGATTGGTTTGTGAAATAATGATAAACCATTTAAGACTTATGGGAAAACACCATGATCCCAATTCACTTAATGTTTAGAATCCATTAATCTTTTTTTAGTCATCAGGTAATAGTACATCATTGAATACCACTAACTCTTGTAAAATATCCTTTCAAATGTTACTCACATGAATGTAAGGGGAAGCAAGGGTATCTTGATAGATACAATTTTACCAAGAACACAAAAATATATTCAATATTAGAGAGAGGGATGATATTAAAGTCATCTATAATGAAATTAAAATTAATTATTACATATTAAATAACCAATTATTCAGGTGATTTAAAATAAAATATTCCAAACATACATTTATTGGACATATCATGACAAATAACAATCATATCATTTAGCATTATATTTTTTTGATATTTAATTATTCCAACATATATATATAATTAAAAATTCATATAACTATTATGATATGAGCACATGCTATTATCAAGTAATGGGTTTATTAAGAAATGTTAAACAAACCATGCCATAGGAGGAAATAATTATAGGGTTTGATCACCTTAAGTTTAAATAATCAATATTCTTTTCGAGTAGCCATGTTTGTATCAATTTTTATATAAGTGGCTCAGGCCTTGCTTCTTACAGAATCTTCAATATTTATATTTATACTCACATGAAAGTTATGGTCCCATATAGTGAAGTGATACAAAAAATTTACCATAGCCATGCTTATCTTTACATTATAAATTAAATATATGACACATAAATCATTAATATAGAAATTAAAATTAATTATTAAAAATTATAAAATAAAATAATAAAAAAAATCCAAACATTCATTGGCTAGTACATGTCATGATCAATCACCATTCATACTTATACATAAAAGTCTTCATGTATTATTATTAATCATAATTATTATTTTTAAATATCATATTAATTTTTATATATAATTTAATTTCACATGAATTCCCTAAAATAAATTAATTAAAACATCATAACAAATTAAATCATCTAAAAACATCTAATTAAATATAAAACATAATAATTAAATATAAAACATAATAAATAAATTTGGTAAAAATAAAATTCAAAATAGAGATTTTACTTTTCAAAAGACTTAAAAAATATTTAAGAAATATTTATATGTTGAGTATGAATTAATAAAATTAATGTGGGGGGGGGGGGGGTTGGGTAGAAAATTTTATAGAAGAGTGTCTAGGATATGTGAATGACATTTAAATTTATTATTTTATCCCTTAAAATATTGTGTGAACATAGTTACTTCAAGTTGAGTAGGTGTAACAGAACCTGAACGCACCACATTCACGCAAGATTAATAATTATTGCATGGTGCTATAAGTTTGGGTGTACCATGATCATGCATTATGATTGATAATATTTCATGAATGGGGATTATACAAGAAATATAATACTTATATGGGTTGCGCGAACCATTTTCATGCAATCATACTTTCCAGATTTCGTGAATCAGGTTCACACAAGCGGGAACCCATATTGGTAAATATTTTTTGACCTAGCACATATTAGAAAATAAAAAAATTATAAAACTAAAAACAAGTGTTTTTTTATAAACATCATTATTTTCATTTCTCATATTTATTAAACTAGTTTCACAATCACAAATTAATTTTTAAGGCATGAAAAATTCAACAGAGAATGTCCCTCTAAAAATATTTTAACATGAGAAATTTCAAATAAATCAATATTATATAAATAAGGTTACATAATCCTTTTGATATCTCATAGTGATTAAATCATTTAACTAAATAGTTTAAAATATAACTAAAGTGATAAGATATTATACTATGAAGTATGTAGTACTATCATAAAATATAAAGAGGTGATTTTATAGTTATTAAAAAACCAAAACCATTATTATTGTCAAATTGAATCCAACTTGGTGTTCATCCTAATTTTTTTTGAGAACACATAAGAAAAATGGTATTTAAAAATAAAATAAAAGAGTCTTTACGATGAAAAATAAACCATTATATTCTTCAAATAATAAAATTTTAAGCGATGAAAGTATTACACATGGATCCTAATTCGTAGAATATATTCATTTCTTGTTCTTTATCACTTGATTTACCTATTTTATATCTATTTTTTGCCTTGGTATTATTCTCAATAAAAAAAATAAAGAATTATGTTTATATGGGATGTAATCATAGAATATTACCCCTAATGTAATAAGTGATCTATGTAAGGTAAATTAAATGATGTTGGTAATTCATATTTTTTTGAAAAAATATCAATGATTGATATTTAAATAATTTTAATTTTAAAATTATAATTAGTAAAGTGAATGTTTTAAATTTAATATGATTAAAAAATTTTATTACATGATGTGTGATTCACCATGATAAATTAATTTAAATTATATTTTAATGAGATGGATATGCATAAAAATGAAATAAATAAAAAATGGTATTTTAATGTGTATAAAGAATAATATGATAAAATAAATTAATATGAAATAAATGGTGAGTCAGTATACATAAGTATAAGAAATATAATAAGTTTCATGATGTAAATGAACATGTAATATAATAATAATATTTATAATAATAATATATTGTAATAATTGATGTAATATTTTAAAATATAAGGATATATATAACATAAAATAAATATATAAAAACACATTGTGTGTGAATAAATAAGTGAAATAAAAATGGATAAATATTGAGTATTAGAATATAAAATACTATAAAATGTAAAATCACCATTATATTGTGAAAATTTATTTGAACTAAAAAATGATTTTCTTATTGTTTTGAACGTGGTGATGTTTTGTGCATTGAGAAAAAAACCACAACTTTTCTCAGTTCTAAAAAAACATTGATAAAGGGTGACCTTAATATTTATTAACATATAATTGATTAAGTCTTTTTTTGGATTCTAAAATCTATCATTGGGAAATAAAATTCTATTATTATAGTTTCACCTCCATAATTTCCAATCACAACCACAAATTTTTAAGAAAAAACAATAATTCTCAATATAGAATCAAGGTATTTTAAAAAATAATGATATTTAATTTCATTGAAACTATTTTTTATAAATTATTGTATCATTTTAACTATTAAAATAGTCATATAAAAACATTTGAAATGATTACAAACAAATAATTACAACCATAAATAATATAAAAAAAGTGTCAGTTACAATTATAGAATTTACAAACAACAAGAAAATAGTGAAACATATGATGGGGAATCTTTTGTTAAAAGATCAAACAAGTTTTGAATTTATCCGTACCAATTAAGAATATTAGTAGTTTATACAAATTTCATTTATAAATAGCACTATTGTTTTATTGTTAATACTAACTAAAAAAATTGAAACCAAATAAAGTCAAATTTTTATACTATAATGTGATAAAATTTAATTGATTAAAAATGTTTTTTCTTCATATAACATAATATAAAGAACCAATAAAGAATAAATTACTAAATTATATACTTATTTTAACCATTAAAATAATACAGAACACACATCAAATTTACTATTTCAAATATAGAGATATCTCTTTAGGTTAGTTGATACACACCTATCAGTAATGAATAAATACATATATAGGGTGTTAAGTATGCTATAATATATTATCATATTTATATTTATGATCCTTTATACTATATTGTAAAATAAATTTCCTTATATACAATTCAATTTAATTTTATCAAATGAAACATCCAAGATTATAGTTTGATGGGAAATAGTATTATACATGTGTATCCCTTGCTTCTAGGAAGGAATATACATGTATAATCTCCCTTACCATGGAACTAAAATATTAGAATATTCTTTTGGAAAATAAATTTCACTCATATATAGAAAAAATATTTTACATTAATAGAGTAGAATGAATCATTATGTAAAGATAAGTCCCATAATCTTTTAAAAATCTCTAATTAACCTAAAAGAATAAAATAATTATTTATTAAAACAATAATATAAAATATAAATCAATATAACAAAGTGACACAGAATAACTAAAGTAAATAAAATTTGTAATTGAAAAAATCACTTGAATTTATTTGGGAAAAATCACATTTAATATTAACATGATTTATATTCCTACGAGTTAAAAACTAATTTAAAGTAATTTCCCTAATTTTTTTGTGAAAATTTGAGATTATTTACACAATTTATATCATATAATGATAATTTAAAAGGTAAATGAGATTTATAATTATAAAAAAATCATTAGATAATTTTGAGAAAACTATAGGTCAAATCAACACGAGATTCATTCCTGCAAGACACAAATGAATCAATTATTTTCATCCTAAATTTTTGGAAAAAATTAAATTAAATTTTCTTAGTCTTGACCATTTTATACATATATATTAAGGTTAAAAGGTGTTAAATTATACAAATGTACTTTTAATAATCCCAATAAAATCACACATTTGATGTATGAACAATTTTTTCTTATAGGATAGAAATGAATAAAAAATATATATCCGAATATTTTTCTTAAATTAAAGATCTTTTATTTAGATTTGATCATTTAATATGTTTTTATTGAAATATAAAATGTTTTTCTTATAAAAAAGACACTTTTGTACTTTTTTCCAATATTACACCTCAAATTGATGTATGATTTATAGCTATAAGTTGAAAATATACTTCTTATTAGAATATGTATATTATAATTCCTTACAAATTTTCTTCTTTTATGGTCCATTCAAAGTTTATTTGGGCTAGTGGTATTTAATACTAATAAAAATACGAATCATTTTCTCTGAATGTACAAGTTTCAAGCTACATTTCTCTTAGTTGATTTTTGAATGGAATGTAATAATAGAAGTGTGAAATGAATGTGTGCGGGGTATCACTCCTACACACTATGATAATGAGTGAATAAGTGAGTATAATTTTTGACCTAGAGTTTGAAATTAGATCACTTACATCAATTAGAGTGGCTTACTCATGTAGGGGAAATAGAATCAACCGAACCCATATAGAGTCATCTACTATCAAGGAAAGTGCATTGGGAAACTACTACTATTTACCTAAAGAATATTTATCTAGTTAGACGAAAGAATTTGTAATTAATCCATAGGTCCGTTCATGGTTCTATCTTGAGACTCACTTTTTTTAATGAATATCTAACTCTTAATAGTGTTTTGTGTGCGACTATTATCCCTAGATTTGAGCTTGTTGTATGGGTTTTTATTTTGTACTACTTACCTCAAGTTTTATTGCCTTAATCCTAGTTAAAAACCATGTATTTTACTTTTGATAGATCATAATGGTCTTATATTCATATAATAAATGATTGGATAAGTTATCATTAAGTTATAGTTACTGAAATCATCACATAGACACTCACAACAAGTAAAATAAAGATAAAATCATATAAAATTTCATCCCATAGTAATTATTTTAAAACATCCTGAGACTATACATAATTAGATATGGTTGTATTAAAACTTGAGAACAAATATTAGGATATTATATAGATAATGTATTCACTCTTACTTCTAACACTAAATTAACTCCTCTATCTTCAACACAACCTTGAAGTCTCTTTTTGGTTCAACAAAGCTCCAGAGTCATGCTCGTATGATATTCATTAAAACCAGAGTCTCTAATTGTATATATTTTTTCTATTTATTATTAATGTTATAGAATCTACTATAAAAATCACGATTCCTCTATTAATATCAATCCACATGTGAGTGCGGTAATTACAAGATTCCTCCACATATACCATCTTTTAGCTACATTTCATTATCTTGGATAACACACTCAGTTAACCCATATTATCCTAAAATTTATTATTTCTTTAGGATTATACATGTGAAAAAACTATTATGAAATATACTAATTTTTTTTGAGATTCTTGTACGAATACTTTCTTTGTCCTTGGGGGTATATAAATGTATTTAATGTGTGTATGAGATGATATATGGTGCATTAATTTACTATTTTGAACCCTTATACTTAATTTTATAACATCTTTGAGACCTATTTAGATGATGTCTATGAAAGGGAATGAATGGTAGGAAAGGTTGATCATTGTAATTGAGAAAATAATCCAATTTGAATGAGTGAGATAAACTGATATGACTCATGGTAGTGATATTCTTCTATCACCATAAGTGTTAAGATTATATTTTTTGAAAAGTTTGTATCATAGATGAAGACTTGTGATTTTTTCCATTTGTAGTGTATTGATCCTCATCTTTTTATTTAGTAAATTTTTATGTTCCTTTTTATGAAGAATTACTTACTATTGAATTGTGTGGGAGGTGGGAGGAAGGTTAATGTATAAAATGGGGATTGAAAGGAGTTGGGTGTTAGTGCTTTAATAGTCCTTGGTATCTAGTGGTGTGGTACCAGGTATCCAATAGAGATAATGTTACTATAGGCGACACTATCAGTATCACCAGGCCATAGATGTATTTTTTACCTCATACCTAATATAAAAAATATTTTTTTATGAAATATAAAAATTAACTTTTCACATCCTAAAAATAAATCTTTTATTAAGGTATGTAGGATTTTCATTTAAACCAACACCCATTTCTTCCTATCAATCCATTTATTAAACCTCTTCTCCATTTATTATGGTATGTGATTTAAGTGTTATTTGAAAAAAATGATATCTAACACATGGTCTATGATTTAGACAAGATAATTTAGGAATGAACTTTCTTTTTCTTTATTTCTTATTTTACCAAGGAAGTGAATAAATCTATAATTCCATTATTCATAGGTCAATTTAAATCATTGCCTTATTTGAGTGTTTCTTTGGTTTGGATATTCTAGGGCCTAATAATTTTCTGATTGAAGGTAATAATTTTTTATTCTTTTATAATTAGTTTATAGTGATGAGATTTCTAAATATTCCCCATCTAGGGTGATTCTATTCCCTGATGAGTGGAATCCCACTTCTTCTCTAAGTTAGGGTGTGATGTGAAATATTTGAGTGTATGAACCAAAAACTACCTGGGGTAGAGTGTCAGTGAAGTCAAACCATTGTTATCTTAATAATAAATGTTTTTGTTGAAATTAAATTAGTAAATGGATTGAACTTTCATTTATATGTTCAATTTTATTATGGTTTATTGGTATCTCATTATTTGGTTTCCTCTATACCTACTTATGAGTCTGTTAAATTAGTATGAGATTGTATATTATTATAAGAAATTTAAGATATTAATTTAATAGGATTGTTTTTCTATTATTACTAAATATGAAATATATGTGGTTGATATACATTTGAAATGTTGTGATAAAGTAGTGATTGGATCATAGAAATTGTTTTAGAATTTATTTTAGGTTCCTTTCAATGAGAAATTATTTGGTGTCGGTAATTTAGCTTCCCAAAAGCATGTTATAACGACCCATACTTTACATACATTGTTAATACTTCAAAATTGAAGCATACGTATTACAACATATAACAAAACCACGAAAGGATCGTATAGGTATAGTGTCTTTAGAAACTGGGAAACATAAACAACTGGTTCATAAAGCGTCTATACTGTCTCCCATTTATTTCATCATATCTATAGTCCCTTTTGGCATATCTTACTTAATAACCTTCTTCCTGACCTGGGGAAAGAAAACATACAAAAGGGTGAGCTCAACTACTCAGTAAGGGTAAAAAGAAATATCAATCACATCATATTCATAAGAACATAACTTTTGGAAATCTTAACCTGCAAAAGAGAGCATAATTTCATAACATGGGATAAAACATAGTAGTGAAATGGAATCCCAATAATCATAACATAAAACATGAAACTTTGTGGCATACACACATAATCATAGAGAATAATATCTTATTAGTCAAGACTCATTTCCAAGACTATCTTATTGGACAAAGTCCATTTCTGAACCGAGTCACCCTCGTTTCAGTCCTGTTTCACTGAACTGGTATAACCTACCATTACATCCATGTCTATCTCATGAGATATAAAATATTTACCCAATGTATTGGAGGGAGATATAGGTCCCACCCATCTCATAATGATACCATTCTTATGTGTGCCACAAAATCAAAAACCATACATCATATCATAACCCATGTAATAAAAATGGGAATCTTAAACATCATGACATCATAAAACAATTCATATAAGATAAAAGAATTCATAAAAATAATTCCACCACAACATAGTCAAATCAATGTAATAATAGGGATAGAAACAAAACCCTTTATTATCTTAGATGGAAAATAATTTTGATAAAACACTTGAACTCCATTCTTGAGGAAAATATCCTTTCTTCTTCAAAAACACTTTTCCTTTCATAAAATGTCATACAATTATAAAATAAATGAAGTTTATTAAAAATAAACTTGAAAACTTGTAAAGGAAGCTTCTTGGAAATAATGTTTTAAAAATCCATTCGTGCTGTATAAGTTAAAAAAACATTCTTCGTACTTTTGTTGGAAAAGTCAAAAAGTACCTCGTACGAAAAACGACAAAAGATTCTTTTCATATCTTTTACTAAAAACTCACCGAAGGGTAAAATTGGATTTAAAAAATTGTAGGTGGATGGAAATAATATTACATATTGAGGAAACATGGATGTGTATGATAAAATACACCCCAGTAAATACCAAAGTATAAACAATCTCGGATAAAAATGAGATTGTGATATTTCCCTTACCTAAGGTCTGTTTTTCTTCATAAGTGTCCGAACCTCCTATATAATGATTTAAATAATGTCATTGACTTATTACAGAATGATAATTATTTTTATGATATCATATATGGTCATTTTCTTAGCTTCTTAGTAGTAATATTTCATTGCTACTTGTTATTCGGGTGTTTATAACTTTTTGTTCTTATGTGTGTTTTGTCGAATAAATTCTTATTCATATCTTTAGGTTATATATACCTCATTACCAGAATGGTATTAGTGTAATATATATCATATTCATTCATTCAATTCATTTATATAATTATTATGAAATGAAGATCATGTAGAATGAGTCGCATCACATCGTGGAGATGGTATTCCGTACATACGCACGAGTGATGATATCGTTCCTATGATCGTGGAATTTTATTGGAGTGTATGTATACTATTTCAGAATCAGTATCACTTTATAAAATCCATATATAGTCATTATTTACACCATTATACCCATCCAAGTAAGGTGGTGGTGGGAAATAGATTACACCACGGCGTGGAGACGGTATTCCGTACGTACGCACGCGCGGTGATTTCTTTTTCCGTAGGATGGATAGATGGTGAAATAGGGTTGTTTCATAATTATAATAACATATCAGTATATTAGTGATGATGATGTTATTACTTCATAATGAAACAACTAAATAAGAATAAGTGGAAGAAGAAATAAAGATGAAAGAATCGGTAACGGACATTACCTCTTCTTTGAAGTGCTTCTTTGAGACCTTTTTTTAGTGTACTAAAATTGGTCTTTGAAGAAGACCAGGAAGTCTAGGATGTCTCTAGGGAAGTGGAGAGAAGAATGTGGCATGGTTTGACTGATATTGAAGGCTCAAAGATGTGTGAGGAAGAGGGGGAAGAGGTGCCCTTTTATAAGGGAGGAGAGGGGATCCTTTGGAAAAACAAAAAATATTATTTTATTATAAAGTCAAGTTCGGTTTTAAATTGATCCAAATTGATTTATTTATAAGATAAGGTGGGGATGGTTCGAAATACTCTCATAAAATAGAATTTAGACAAGTTTAGGTTCCTTTTTTAACCTTATCATTTAGATTTAACATTAAGTTAAATAATTGTACTTTTACCGCGTCTTCTTGTGTTCTTATACTATAAGGTTAATAAACATACTATAAGCAGACAAAATAACCCCAAGTTGTTTATTATTAATATATATAACCTTATCTAGGTTATTTGACAGAACCATAGATTTTTAGGAATAAAATAACAATTACTAATATAATATTTGTTTTAAAAACTATTTTATGTCAATTTTGACACTATTTAGTAATTGATTTTTGTGAAAATCATAACAGAATGATTAGTTCGAAAAAAGTTAATTAAATAAATACTAACATGTCATATTAACCTAGAAAATTAGTCTAATTCATAAAAAGTATCAAATTACATTTATTTTGGTGTTTATAACATTAATTATGTCAATATTTCATTAATAAGATAATTACTGCATCATCTTTGTGTCATAAATAAATTAAAATATATAATTTACAAAAATTACTAATAAAATACCATTATGTAGGAAATCGTTTTATATTTCTAATGAATATTTATATTCGAATTTATCTTATGTATAAGCCCATATTAAAAATTATTTACTTATTAAACTTTGATTTTAACTATTTTAACCCTTCTTTAAATAAATTAATAATAAATGTCCTAATCTAATCCAAGTGGGCCTAAATGGTCATATTTTATTCCTAAGGTTGTTTTTGGTCGAATTACCCTTGTATAATAGAATTAGGACATTGTTAGGGTAATAATAATATCATTTGTACCCTTAATTACCCTATTTACTTTTAACCGTGGTAAAAAAAAGTAAAAAGTTACTATTCAACAAAAAATTATTTTCATCTCATTGAACCACATTTTACGTGCTGAAATCAACCGTGTCTCTAGGATTTTTGAAATTCCACTCACAGAAGCGGTAATATTAAGTTTTATGAAAAATTCATTTTTTTTAACTACAACTTAGTGGTTTCACTATTCATCAAAAATTGAAAGTTTTCAGAAAAATACCAAAATTTCACCCTAGGATAATTTCGATATTCCGAATCCAAAAATGAAGTCCATTTTGAAAAATAAAATTTATAAAATTTCAAAAAGTGGTTATTACTATTCATAACGGCTAGTTTTAATAATATTTTAATAGCATATCATTGTTTAGTGAAACTCGGTATTGCGTACGATGCAAGCTATCGAGGAAAGCCGCGGTTGCGTGTAAAGCAAGCCAAGCTAGTGTTGTGTGTAGTGAAAGATATTTTTGATGATTTATATAACATAAAAAACAAAATATTTCACATAAAAGTCTCGGGTGTTACATTATACCTCCCTTAAAATGAATTTCACCCTAGAAATTTGTCACTTTGTAACAAACAGATGAGTATACCTCTCCCTCATCATATCCTCAAGCTCCCATGTAGCTTCTTCTAATTTGTGGATCCTCCATAAAACTTTCACCAATCGAGTGGTCTTGTTTCGTAGGACTTTTTCGCTACGATCCAGAATCTCTATTGGTTGTTCTTCGTAAGAAAGATCTTGTTCCAGTGGTACAACTTCAGAGCTGAGTACATGTGAAGGATCAGGTATGTACTTTCTCAGGAGAGATACATGGAAAACATCGTGAACTTGAGAGAGATTCGGTGGAAGCTCCAATCGGTAAGTTACCTTCCCAACACGATCCAGTATTTCGTAAGGATCGATATATCTAGGGCTCAACTTCCCCTTCTTTCCAAATCTCATGACCCTCTTCCAGGGAGATATTCGTAAGAACACTTTATCACCCACTTAAAACTCTAGGTCTTTTCTTCGGTTGTCAGCATAACTTTTCTGTCGACTCTGAGATTCTCTTATGTGTTGTTGAATAGATCTGACCTTTTCTGCCATTTCATCAACGAGATCGGGTTCTAATAGCTTTCTTTCCCCAACTTCATCCCAGCAAGTTGGAGTCCTGCATTTCTTTCCATAGAGAGCTTCATAAGGAGCCATCTGAATACTAGAGTTGAAGCTATTATTATAAGAAAATTCCACCAAAGGTAGGTGTTGATCCCAACCACATTTTAAATCCATAGAGCAAGCTCTCAACATATCTTCTAGAGTTTGAATTGTTCTCTCAGACTGAACATCTGTCTGAGGATGATAAGCAGTGCTGAAACTCAACTCTGTATCTAGAGTATGCTGAAGACTTCTCCAGAACTTCGAGGTAAATCTCGGATCCTGATCAGATATAATAGAAAGTGGTACTCCATGAAATCTTACCAATTCCTTTACATATATCATGGCAAGCTGATCCAGAGAGAAATCCTCTCTAATAGCAATGAAGTGTGCAGACTTTGTAAGACGATCAACTATGACCCAGATAGCATTATTGCCTTTGGATGTTTTAGGAAGTTCTGTGACAAAGTCCATAGTGATGTTTTCCGATTTCCATTCGGGTATGGGTAATGGTTGTAACATCCCCTTAGACTTCTGTCTCTCAGCTTTAACTTGTTGACAAACCAAGCATCGAGAGACATATTCAGCAACATCTCTTTTCAGGCCATCCCACCAGAAGTACTCTTTCAGGTCCCTATACATCTTCGTGCTTCTAGGATAATTAGAGAATGAGGAACTATGAGCCTCATCCAGCAGATCCTTCTTTAATTCCAGGATGGGAGGAACACAATCCCAAAACCTGAACTTTATTATCCCATCACAATCAAGGTTGAATTCAGGAACATTTCTCACCTTCTTTTGTAACTCGACATCTTCTTTCTGTGCCTCTTTAATCTTCACATGTATAGATGTTTGAACATTCATTTGAGAAAGATAAGATTTTTCCCCTTCCATTATAATTCCAAGATCCATCCTTTTTAAATCCATAAATATTGGGTCTTTTGTGATCCTCATCATGGATAAACTGGCACGGTCTTGTCGAATTAATGCATCTGCCACCTTGTTTGATTTCCCAGGGTGGTAATGGATTGAGCAGTCGTAATCCTTAATCAGCTCCAACCATCTTGTTTGACACATATTCAGCTCCTTTTGTGTGAAAATACACTTTAAACATTTATGATCAGTATAAATATCACACCTTTCATCATAAAGATAATGCCTCCAAATCTTTAATGGAATGATTACCGCAGCTAACTCCAAATAATGTGTTGGGTAATTTTGCTCATGGATTTTCAACTGTCGTGAGGCATAAGCAATCACCATATCATTTTTCATAAGAACACACCCCAATACCTTCTTGGATGCATCACTATAGATCACAAACCTTTCTCCCCTACAAGGTAGTGTGAGCACAGGTGCACTGGATAACCTTCTTTTCAACTCCTTGAAATTCTCTTCACATTCTTCCGTCCAGACAAACTTAACTCCTTTCCGAGTCAACTTGGTGAGTGGATAAGATAATCGTGAAAAATAATTTACAAAATGTCGATAATATCCAGCCAAACCAAGAAAACTTCGGATCTCAGTTACTGTTGTTGGTCTCGACCATCTTTCGATAACCTCTATTTTTGCTGGATCCATAGATATCCCCTCTTTTGAGATTATGTGACCCAAAAATGAATCTTTTTGAAGCCAAAATTCACACTTGGTAAATTTGGCATAATGATTCTCCTTTCTCAGGGTCTTCAATATAATTCTCAAGTGATCTTCATGTTCTTCTTTTCTCTTTGAATAGACAAGAAGATCGTCTATAAAGACTACCACAAACTGATCAAGATAGTCTTTAAAGACTCTATTCATTAGATCCAAGAAGATAGCAGGGGAATTAGTAAGACCAAATGGCATCACTATAAATTCATAGTTTCCATACCTTGTACAGAAAGTTGTCTTTGGTATATCCTCCCTTTTGACCCTTAATTGATGATACCCTGAACGAAGATCAATCTTGGAAATGTATTGAGCTCCGCGTAGTTGGTCAAATAGGTCATCAATGCACGGGAGAGGATATTTGTTCTTGATAGTGATCTTGTTAAGTTCTCAATAATCAATGCAGAGTCTCATTGATACATCTTTCTTCTTAACAAACAGAACAGGTGCTCCCCAAGGTGACGCACTAGGGCGTATGAACCCCTTATCAAGATTTTCTTGGAGTTGCTTCTTCAATTCCTACCACTCAATTGGGGCCATTCTATAATGTGTCTTTGAAATAGGCAAAGCACCCGGTACGAGTTCTATTGAAAACTCAACTTCACGATTCGGTGGAAGACCCGGTAATTCCTCCGGAAAGACATCCTTAAAATCTCGTACAATGGGAATATTCTTAATCATGAGTTTCTCACCAACCATTTGAGATAAATAACCTTCATTTAGTGGAATCAATACCCATAAAATGGAAGAAATTTCCACTGGAAGGTTATGTTCATCCTTGCATCGATAGACGATCATAGATTGATCTGAAATATGAAATCTGACTTCCCTTCTTTGGCAATTGATATGAGCTCCATGTAGAGAAAGACAATCCATGCCAAGAATCACATAAAATTCCACTATAGGAAGGATCACAAGATTTGCAGGAAGCACTTTCCCACAAACTTCAGTCGAAGAAGAATTATAAACTTTTGATGCGACTGTTGTTCCATTAGGTGTTGTCACAGCTAACTCAACATCTAATTGTTGAGGTAATACAGTGATACCCTTAGAAAATTCTTCATAAATAATGGAGTGGGTGGATCCAGAATCAAATAAAACATTTTCTACTTTAGAGTGGATGGTAAGTGTACCTTTCACCACATCATTATCGTACTCCACATCGCTGATAGAAATTGCATGTGACTTTCCTTTGTCTTTAGCCTTAAGAGATTGTTGACATCGACCATCATCATCAACCCTTGGATTAGGGCATTTATTGGCATAATGACCCATCTCCTTGCACTTGAATCATTGAAGTGTAGTAGGTTCATTCTGTGTATCCCTTCCTTTGTTTGAATCATTAGACATCTTCTTCCCATCATCGCGGCATTCAAATGCCCGATGACCTTCCTTTCCACATTTGAAACATTTACTTGTCCCTTTAAGATAACTCCCTCCATGTTTCTTTCCACACTTTGAGCATAAGGGAAAGCTCATCTTCTTTTCAGTGTGCTCTTTAGATTTTCCTTTGAATTCCATTTTCCTCTTCTTATCAAACCCACATGAGTGATGGGTTACTCCAATATCCATCTCAACATTGAGAGAACATCGAACGATTTCATCATAGCTATTGAAGTCCCTTATGGCTAAGGCCCTTCGAAGACTTGGTTTTAAGCCACTAAAGAATCGATCGATCTTACTCTCAGGTTGGATAATAATACCAGAAGCGTACCTTGAAAGTGTTGTAAAATTTTCTTCATAGGTACCAATAGATTCATCATCCCTTTGCTTCAGTTTAAGAAACTCTTTCTCCATCTTTGTTCGGAGAATACGAGGGAAGTACTTATTGAAAAATAAGTTCTTGAACTCTTCCCATTCCATGGAGTTAATTTCATCCCTTTTCCTCGTATTCTTAATAAGATTCCACCATTGATCAACATCACCTTCCAAACAATACACTGCTAAGATGACTTTGTCATGCTCAGAACATTGAAGAACTGGAAATATCTTTTCAGTAGTACTAATCCATTGTTCAGCAACTAATAGATCAATAGACCCGCTGAATGAAGGTGGACGCTGTCTCATGAAGGATTCAACGGAATGTTGCTCCTTCCTTTGCTCGTTTTGAAGTCCTGCATGATTCATAGCTTGAGAAAGTTGTGTGAGCATGGATACGAGATTTTTCATTCCAGCTCCCATAACGTTTGGTTGCTCAGGGGGACAATCATTGCATTTCCCGTCGCATTCCGCATTAACACGGTTCCTTCGGGTTCCAGCCATTGACTAAAACCAAGAATAATAGTGTGAGCAACAGTAATTATAATAGGAAAACCACATAATCAAGATTAAAATTTCACACTTAAGGTCTTATCTTAGGTTATTCATGGCCATTTCTAAAACAATAAGATTGTGTTCTATGCTTAGACTTATCGTTAGGGTTCTTACTAAGGATTTCACATCCTAGTTTCCAGTGGTTGACTATACCTTTCCTCTGATACCAACTATAATGACCCATACTTTACATACATTGTTAATACTTCAAAATTGAAGCATACGTATTACAACATATAACAAAACCATGAAAGGACCGTATAGGTATAGTGTCTTTAGAAACTGGAAAACATAAACAACTGGTTCATAAAGCATCTACAATGTCTCCCATTTATTTCATCATATCTATAGTCCCTTTTGGCATATCTTACTTAATAAACTTCTTCCTGACTTGGGAAAAGAAAACATAGAAAAGGGTGAGCTCAAATGCCCAGTAAGGGTAAAAATAAATATCTATCACATCATATTCATAAGAACATAACTTTTGGAAATCTTAACCTGCAAAAGAGAGCATAATTTCATAACATGGGATAAATCAGAGTAGTGAAATGGAATCACAATAATCATAACATAAAACATGAAACTTTGTGGCACACACACATAATCATAGAGAATTATATCTTATTAGTCAAGACTCATTGCCAAGACTATCTTATTGGACAAAGTCCATTTCGGAACCGAGTCACCCTTGTTTCAGTCCTGTTTCACTGAATCGGTATAACCTACCATTCCAGCCATGTCCATCTCATGAGATATAAAATCTTTACCCAATGCATTGGAGGGAGATATAGGTCCCACCCATCTCATAATTATACCATTCTTATGTGTGCCACAAAATCATAAACCATACATCATAGCATAACCCATGTAATAAAAATGGGAATCTTAAACATCATGACATCATAAAACAATTCATAAAAGATAAAATAATTCATAAAAATAATTCCATCACAACATAGTCAAATCAATGTAATAATAGGGATAGAAAAATAACCCTTTATTATCTTATATGGAAAATAATTTTGATTAAACACTTGAACTCCGTTCTTGAGGAAAATATCATTTCTTCTTCAAAAACACTTTTCCTTTCATAACATGTCATACAATTATAAACTAAATGAAGTTGATTAAAAATAAACTTGAAAACTTGTAAAGTAAGATTCTTGGAAATAATGTTTTAAAAATCCATTCGTGCTATATAAGTTAAAAAAACAATCTTTGTACTTTTGTCGGAAAAGTCAAAAAGTACCTCGTACGAAAAACGACAAAAGATTCCTTTCATATCTTTTAATAAAAACTCACCGAAGGGTAAAATTGTATTTAAACAATTGTAGGTGGATGGAAATAATATTACATATTGAGGAAACATGGATGTGGATGATAAAATACACCCCAGTAAATACCAAGGTATAAACAATCTCGGATTAAAATGAGATTGTGATATTTCCCTTACCTTAGGTCTGTTTTTCTTCGTAAGTGTCCGAACCTCCTGTATAAAGATTTAAATAATATTATTGACTTATTCCATAATCATACTTATTTTTATGATATCATATATGGTCATTTTCTTAGTTTCTTAGTAGTAATATTTCATTGCTACTTGTTATTCGGGTGTTTATAACTTTTTGTTCTTATGCGTGTTTTGTCGAATAAATTTTTATTCATCTATTTAGGTTATAGATACCTCATAACCAGAATGTTATTAGTGTAATATATATCATATTAATTCATTAAATTCATTTATATAATCATTATGAAATGAAGATCATGTAGAACGAGTCGCATCACATCGTGGAGACGGTATTCCGTATGTACGCACGAGTGATGATATCATTCCTATGATCGTGGAATTGTATTGGAGTGGATGTATACTATTTCAGAATCAGTATCACTTTATAAAAGCCATATATAGTCATTATTTACACAATTATACCCATCCAAGTAAGGTGGTGGTGGAAAATAGATTACACCATGGCGTGGAGACGATATTCCGTACGTACGCACGCGCGGTGATTTCTTTTTCCGTAGGATGGATAGATGGTGAAATAGGGTTGTTTCATACTTATAATAACATATCAGTATATGAGTGATACTGATGTTATTACTTCACAATGAAACAACTAAAGAAGAAGAATTGGAAGAATACATAAAGATGAAAGAATCGGTAACAGACATTACCTCTTCTTTGAAGTGCTTCTTTGAGACCTTCTTTTAGGGCAATAAAATTGGTCTTTGAAGAAGACCAGGACCTCTAGGATGTCTCTAGGGATTTGGAGAGGAGAAAGTGGCAGGGGTTGGCCGAGCATGAAGGCTCAAGGTGGTGTGAGGAAGAGAGGGAGGAGGTGCCTTTTTATAAGGGAGGAGAGGGGCTCCTTTGGAAAAACTAAAAATATTATTTTATTATAAAGTCAAGTTCGGTTTTAAATAGATCAAAATTGATTTATTTCAAAGATAAGGTGGGTATGGGTCGAAATCCTCTTATAGAATAGAATTTAGACAAGTTTAGGTTCATATTTTAACCTTATCATTTAGATTTAACATTAAGTTAAATAATTTTACTTTTACCGTGTCTTCTTGTGTTCTTATACTATAAGGTAAATAAACATACTATAAGCAGACAAACGAACCCCAAGTTGTTTATTATTAATATATATAACCTTATCTAAGTGATTTGGCCGAACAGTAGATTTTTAGGAATAAAATAACAATTAATAATATAATATTTGTTTTAAAAACTATTTTATGTCAAATTTGACACTATTTAGTAATTGATTTTTGTGAAAATCATAACAGAATGATTAGTTCGAAAAAAGTTAATTAAATCAATACTAACATGTCATATTAACCTAGAAAATTAGTGTAATTCATAAAAAGTCTCAAATTACATTTATTTTTGTGTTTATAACATTAATTATGTAAATATTTCATTAATAATATAATTACTGCATCATCATTGTGTCATAAATAAATTAAATTATATAGTGTCTAAAAAATACAAATAAAATACCATTATGTAGGAAATCGTTTTATATTTCTAATGAATATTTATAGTCGAATTTATCTTATGTATAACCCCATATTAAAAATGATTTACTTATTAAACATTGATTTTAACTATTTTAACCCTTCTTTAAATAAATTAATAATAAATGTCCTAATCTAATCCAAGTGGGCCTAAATGGTCATATTTTATTCTTAAGGTTGTTTTTGGTCGAATTAAACTTGTCCAATAGAATTAGGACATGTTTTAGGGTAATAATAATATCATTTATACCCTTAATTACCCTATTTACTTTTAACCGTGCTAAAAAAAGTAAAAAGTTACTGTTCACCAAAAAATTATTTTCATCTCATTGAACCACATTTTGCTTACTGAAATCAACCGTGTGTCTCGGATTTTTGAAATTCCACTCACAGAAGCGGTAAAATTAAGTTTTATGAAAAATTCAGTTTTTTTAACTACCACTTAGTGGTTTCACTATTCATCAAAAATTGAAAGTTTTCAAAAAAATACCAAAATTTCACCCTAGGCTAATTTCGATATTCCGAATACAAAAATGAAGTCCATTTTGAAAAATAAAATTTATAAAATTTCAAAAAGTGGTTATTACTATTCATAACGGCTAGTTTTAATAATATATTAATAGCATATCATTGTTTAGTGAAACTCGGTATTGCGTACGACGCAAGCTATCGAGGAAGGCCGTGGTTGCGTGAAAAGCAAGCCAAGATAGTGTTGTGTATAGTGAAAGATTTTTTTGATGATTTATATAACAAAAAAACAAAATATTTCACATAAAAGTCTCGGGTGTTACACATGTACACTCCATCTACACATAATAATTAAGTGTATATATCTATATATAACCATGGATATATGTATGAGACATATAGTACTATAACAAATTTTTTATGAGGTGGAGATTACAAGTTCATGATACAAAGAACCTAACCTCTAACAATAGATTATGAATACTTATTTTCTCTTTGATTATGACTACTTATTTTCTCTTTGATTATGACTTGGAAATTATTATAGATATCCACTAAGGTTCATTGATGGATATTTTATTTTTGATGGTTTCCAATCAAGGCTTGAGATATGTATTTATGAATTATTTGGTGGATTTTATAAGACCAATAATTTAACTTACATTTTTAATAAACATTATAATTTTAACACTTATATTATATACTATAGTTTTCTCTTGGAGTTTGCTTCACTATTTACATTATAATCTTACTATATGCACCCAATTTTATGAATGGTTATAGGGTTTTGGTTTCTTATTACTACTCTATATGATGTACTCATAACCTATACATGTACGATTATGATATATATAGTCCTTATTTTTCATGGTTCAGGAAAGGGAAAAACACATAAGTATGACGATTCAGAGGGCTTAAAAAATGAAGTGGAGTTGTAATATTGATTCATTTATTAGATAGTTTGTGTGATTGTATCAAGGCTATCTATTGAGTTAGTTGATGATCTCTTCCACCTTATATGAGGCTCTGTACATTTACATTAGAGTTTTTGGTCTATGTAAATATCATGATTAACTTATATGTTGAGTTTTAGATAGAATAATAATTGTATGTTTTTTTGGATCATGAATGTGTGGATTATGTGTTCAAATAATTTTTTTCATTTAGAACTATTTTAATTATAAAGGTATCCTTTGTGGATTGGAATCTCCATAATTCATATGTTATAATTTATTTGTCTTACATCGTTGTATGTAATTAATGGACTTTGATAGTGCTTGATATGATGGTAACTATTAAAAAAATGAGATATTTTGGGAGGTTTTTGAGCTCATGAATTTAGAGGTGTGATGATGAAGTTTATATATCCTTGGTGACACTATTAAATTCTAAATATCATCTTATGAGATATGGATTTGAAGAAGTAAGCTCCATATTTATGGTTTTTATACTATAAAGAATAATTATAGAAGATGATTGGATGTGTTTATTTGTTTGTATTTTGTTCTCAAGACATAAATCATATTTAAACTACAATAAAAATAAATGCAATATTTTTCATTGAAGGACATTCTGATTTTGTTGAATGTTTTATTGTGTTTGGGAAGAGTTTGAAGAAGTATAAAGTTTCTTGGAAGTGTTTTAGTATTGATCAGAATTGAATCTTAAATATGACTAAATAATTAATAAATAATATTTAGTATAATATATAAATAAAAATTACTCTGTTTACTTGAGTGGATATTGTAAAATTCATTGTATAAAAAATATTAATCACACTGATGCGTAAAAGTTACTATGGTCCAACCGAATGAAATTTGTATAAGTCTGTGTATTTGTAGGAGTAAATCTACTAGTACATGAGAGAAACTATAAGTAGAGAATAACTAATCTAATAAGTCATTTAAGAAATAAACTAAAATTTAAAAATATATAATATTCATTTAGAATCTGAGGATATAAAATTATCTAAGGCAAATCATGTGGAAAAAAAATCGGCTGGCACATAAAATAAAATCCAAGTAATAGGAAATATATTAGTCAATTTGAAGTAGTTGGATTAGAAATTTTGAAAATTCATAAAATTTAAGATTGATTTCTAGTATATATAGTATTCATTTAGAGATTATTTAAGAGTCATTTATTTAATATATAGGGACTTCTAAACAAAGAAAACAGGTAATTTTTTTAAAAGTTAACATGAATATTTTTCCAAAGTTAGTAGGAAGTTTTAGAAATTATGAGGAGTTACAAAAAAATGTTATCTATAAATTATGAATAATTTATAAGGATTTTAAATCTAATAATTCTAAAACTATTATTTAATGGATTAAATATCAAAAGGGGAAATTGTGATTTAAGAATTTATAGGTAAATGGCTGTATTATAAAGCTAATAGTCATGTATTAATGATATACATGGAGAAAATAAGGATTTATGTGGATATTTAATTTGGATTTCACACAAACCATATTTCATGGTTTCTCTCTATATTCATGCAGACATAGAGAAGAATATTTTATTAGTGCCATAAATAACATTTCCTTACTACATAGAGAGAATATATTTTTAGTGGAACTAATTTTTAATGTTGCATGAAATAAAGACATGTTGTGTAGCCTATATAGATTTGAATACTTAAGAAATAAAAGGTTAATTAAGATGAATAAGATTAATCTATTTAATATAAGTTGTTTTTTAAATTGAAATTGAAATTAAAATTCAAAGATGAAGAAAAGGCTGTTGTTGTGAAAGATATAATTGAACTGGTTCTTGTATAGAGATGAGTGATGTGAAGTGTTGTGTTATATATCTAAGTGAAGAATTATTTTAGATATGTTAATAATAATAATAATAATTCTATATATTTATATATATTATATTTTTATTTACATTTATATGATCATAGAAGAGGGATATTATTTGCAAGTAGTGAAAGTAAGATTAGAAGAAGAGAAAGAAGACAGTAGTTTGTGTATGATCATCACAGCTGTATCACGTGGTGAAGAAGAAGGTATTCAAAAAATTTATTATCAAGGAATAAGTGAAAAAAAACTATAATATTTTTGATAGGAAATAATTAAAAGAGTAAGGATAAAATATACCTAAAAAAATATAAAAAAATAGTACAAAATCATAGATCAAGACAGAAACCTATCTTCTTTTTTTCGAGAGACAAAATTGTTAGTTATCATGTAATATTACTTCAAGGATATTACCTGATCATTTTTATTCAAGATTGTAATTGTAGTAGATCATATGGAATCAAATGAGTCAGTACTATTCAAAGTATTAGTTAATCATTTTTAATGGTGAACTTTATAGGCTAGGTGTGCTTTATTTATTTCATTCCTCGATGTGTTTGAGATAGGCAGGGAAATAAAAAACTCTAAAAAGTGATTCAGGTTGATTTCATATGAAATCATAAAAGTAAAGAAATGGATTATTGTTCACTAATTCAGCCCTACTCTTAATGAACCTCAATGCACTTTGGGTAATCATAATTGGTATTAGATTAACCGAGTTTTATCTAAAGATGTTGATGTTTAAAGATTAATGTTGTAAGAATTATTATAATAAGTCGGTGTTTGAGTTATTTCAAGGAATTTTCTCTCAGTGGTTGAAGAAAGTTTCTCTACTATTTCTAATTAATATGAATAAATTTAATTTTTTTGAATAACAAGGTAATGCACACTATTCATGGAAAGAATTACTATATTTGGGAAGATCAAATCCTACCATATATTGTTTCCATTAGCCTATATGTATTAAAGGCTACCATAAATGGGATTATTACTCATAATTGAGGAAATACTATGATAATAATAGATAAGAAGAATTTGGGGAATGATGTTTGTTAACATAATTCCATTTTTAATCTCTTTCGGAGAATAATTTTCTAAAGTAAAAGTGGATTTAGATAAAAAAAGACATTTTGGAAAAGGTGAAAAAATTTATGAAGTTAATGGAAAAGTAAAAAATGCTAAGATAAACGTTTTTAGATTTATATTTAAATATCTCAAGAGATATGATGATGAAAAATTTATGCCTTATTTACTATATTAAATGAAATTGTGAGAACTATCAGAGGTTTTGGTGATAAGTTAGAGGACACTATGGCTGTTGAGAGGATACAACACTTTTTTCATGATAGGTTTGATATGAAGGTATTGATTATTAAATAGTTTGGTACAATTAAACATGAATTTAATAATTTTATTTTAATTATTATTAAATTTATAAGGTAATTTATTTCTAGAAAAATTTCAAGGATTATAACGAAAACCCATTAAAATATTTAAATAAAGGGAAGAACATGAATTAAGTTAATTTTGATGAAGAAGATTCATATTTTGAAGAAGATATTGATATGAATCTTGAAAAACTAATGTCACTAATATCAATAAGTATCTATAAATAAAAAGGTAAATTTATTAAATATTTATATTTGAATTAATTCTCTTATAGGTGTATTAATAATTTCACTACAAATTGCACAAATCTTAAAGATGATGATTTTAATGATGGAGAGGATGAGAATCCAAGAATATAATTTAATAATTAATCCTAAAAGTGTTCATATAAGGGGAAAGTTAATAATTCCTCTAAATTTCAAAATAGAAACTATTTTATCTAAGTGTAAATAAAGTGATTTTTGTGAGGATGGTGAAGAGATAAAATCATCTAGTAGAGATAGTGAAAGGATTTTAATTGTAAAGGTTAATATAAAAGAACTCACAAGTGATGACAGAATCAATTATTAGAGTTAGGAATATATAAAAAATGAGTTCCTGATAATGTAATGACTAAAATAGTGACTATTGAATAACTCCAAATAAAAAAAGTAGAAGAAATATTTAAATAAGGATTTCCATTTATCTATTAGGAATGAAAAATTTCATATAGAAAAATATTCAATATTAGAAAATGAGATTGATAGATTACTGTTGTTTGTTAAATAACATAATAATAGAAATATTAAATTTTAAATTAATTTTAATGAATAAAATATGTAGATTTATATTTCCTAAAAAATTGTTTAATGTATAAAATAAATTGGACATGGAAAAATAAAATTTTCAAAAATATACTCATGAACATAGATAAAGATTAAATATAAAGATTTTGGAAGGATTTTAAGTCAAATATAATCACTGGATTCATGTTAACAAACAAAAATCACATTCAATGTTTAAATAATATATTGAAGGAGTTGGTTAAAAGTATGATTAAAATTCACAAATGAGAATAATAAGATCTGTGAAAAAACAAGATGAGTCTTAGAAATATGATAATTATTGGAATATTGATTTGAAAGTGAAAACTACTAAAAATAGTGATACTAAATGGAATAGAAATAAGTATATAGTGAATGAGAAAGTGTTAAAATTATACATTAATTTTGGTTAAGTAAATAGGGACATTTTGAGTGGTAAAAAAGTGAAAGAACAATAGCTGCAAACATCTGGACAAATATATATATATATATATATATAGAAAATCATGAATATAATGGATACAATTAGAACTGTGGTGGATTTGGTAACTTGGAAACAATATTTTTGTATAATTTATAATAATAATACAAGTCAATAGGTTTTGGGAGAATATTTTTTAGGGTGATTTGGCCCACTCATAAGAGAAAATTTCAAAAGCAGTTTGAAATTTCCAAAACAATGATTGGGAATAAGTTTCAATAATTTTAAGAGGCATATGGTAGATGTGACTTGCTGGCTCACATTAATGAATATTGTATTAAAATTCTAACTACCAAATTTAGTATAAATTTTAATTCTCAAACATCACATAAGAATAAATTGAAAGGAAAAGAGAATAATTTTATTATTAGATTTGTATAAAAAAACATCACATTGAAAACATCTAATGATTTTGGAAATTAGACGGTCATCTCATATGATAGGTTATTTGAAGCTATTTAAGGATGTTAATAAGTGTTATAAAAAATTTATGACATTTTAAAATGGAGACTCAATCATGATTTGAGTAATTGGTTCAAGAATCATTGGATAAGAGAAGATGGAATTCAAGAACACATTATTTGTGCATGGGTTGAAAATAATTTAAAAAGTGTGACTCATATCTATGATAAAGATAATAGAGTGGTATTTTAGAGTAATTAATGTGTTGTTAAGAAGTTCATTGATGGTTTTTTTTTGTTGAGAGGATAAAAAATGCATGGAAAATTATTTCAGGTTAATGAAGTAGTAAATAAGAAAATGACTTTTAAGAAGAATAAGGAAGATTCCAAGAAGGATTTGGAGATTATGGATTCAAAAGAGACTATAAAAACATGGATAATCAAAAATAAGGATGAAGGTAGGATCGTAATAAGAATATTATAGAGAAAAAATTATATAAAGTTTCTTCGATTTTGGGACAATTATGTTAGTGTTCTGAAAAATAAGTTTAAGTGAATAGAAACAATTATAGAAAAACATTGGCATGTCATATTGATGAAGTAAGGAATAAATACAGTTCTCCCAACCAGAAATGGTATTTAATGAAACATTTTATTCATAAATTGGTTTCCAATAAAAAGGAAAAAATAATATAAAGGCATAGAGTTTTGAGAAATCAATATCATCCTTCAATCATCAAAGGATAAGGTATGAAATTTCATTCTCTCTCTCCCTTTTTATTTAGATTATTATTACCTAAGGGGGATAAAACCAACATAAATATATCTTTTTGTTTGTTCCATAATATGTTTTCTTAGGGGGAACATTAATATTTTGGAGAATCCAAAGATATGCATTAAACTTAATGTGTGAATAAAACTATTATTTAAGAGTATCATGTGTTTAGAGGGAGTTTTTAAAATGGATATACTATGAAGTTATCATGGGATATATTCTAACATGTTTAGTGAGGATATATATAGTAAATTATTATATATAGGTTTAAATAAATGGTTTTGAGAGGTGGAAGAAATGTTGGAATGGATTCTCAATTGCTGTCAAGAGGCATTGGAATTAATAAGTTTAAAGGGCTATAAAGATGTGGATGTGAGTAACTACTATAGAAAACATGATTTTATTACTATAAATTCTTATTTATGATATTTAGTTCACTCAAGTAGGATCATAAATATTTTGTAATAATTCATTACAAGGTGTGATGAGTTTCAAATTGATTTATGTTTTATTGTTTCGAAAAAAATAAAAAGGGAATATTTTTGAGACCTAGAGATGTTTTTGGAGATTTTTGAGCCCATTAAGATGTAGGTGTGATGATTAAGTTGTTATATTCATGGGAAGGCTCCTAAATTAGAGGAAATATTTATTGAGATGAATAATTGATGAAGTATTCCCAAACTTTGTGGTGTTTATTTAGGGAAGAAGAATTATATAAGAATACTAGATATTTTTATTATGTTGAAATTTTATTACATAAATAATATTCAAACTCACAGAAAATAAATTCTATTTTATGAGGTAATGTACATTCCAAGGTTCATAAGTGTTAGAAGATGTTTTTGAGTCATTTTGAGAAGTCTATATTTATTTGGAGTTGTGTAGAATTGAATTTTAAATTTTCACAAGTATTTAATATATAAGAATTATCGTACTATATATATAAAATTAACATAATAAAAATTAGTGGAAATTGGAAAATTACTCATATGTGTTAGAGTAATCTTATTGATCTGTAAAAGTAAATTTGTTTGAAAGAGAAAAGTTTGTTTAAGTCCTATTATTTGTATGGGAAACTCTACTTTCGTGTGAGTGTAACTATGAGTAAAGAATATAGAATCAGCTAACTCATTCAATATGTAAAATTGAATTTGGAAATAAGTTAGAGTAATTAAGAATTTGAAGACTAGAAATTACATAAGGTATGTCATGCATAAAAGTAATCTATTGGTACATAAAAGTAAATTTAAGGTTGTGAAAATATGATAGAGATAATTTGAATCATATGGTTTCAAAATGTGAAAAATCACTCGAATGTAAGAGTCATTTCCATTGCACATAATAAAAATTCTAAGATTATATAAAAATAATTTCAATAACTTAGAGAGAGTTCAAGATTAATGGGAAATGTTATGTTTTTGGAAGTCAACATGAATATTTTATAGACATTTTGTGGATGTTTTATAAAATATCTAAGAGATCTTGAAGAATGTTTTCTATAAAATTAATAAGTATTTGAAAGGTTATTAAATATGATGATGCTAATGTTTTTTCTTGGATTAAGTATCACAAAAGGAAATTGTGATTCAAGTTGTTAGAGAAAAAGGGTTTTATCATGAAACTGATATTCATTCCATGATACAATACATGGAGGAATTTAGGATTATAATAGCTCAATAATTTGAAAGAATATCATTTTACATTACAAAGTATCACCCTATGTTCATGAATACCAGTATATGAAGAGTTTTGTTGTGATGTAAAGAATATTTCCATTTCATAAATAGAGAAGAAATTTTAGTGGAATTTTTTTTCATGTTATAAGGAATGAAAACATGTTATGATGAACTGTATAGTTCTGAATGCCAAATAAATAAGTAAGAGAAGATGGATAATTTTAATATATTTACAAGAAGTTAGTTTTTTTAATTTTAATTTTAAATTAACATTAAAACATGGAGAATATGTCGCCTCTATGTAACATTTAATTTAAGAAGGTCTTTCATGGGAATGGACTATGTAAATTATTATGTGTTGAATTAAAGAGAATAATTATAGTAGATTTGTAAAGGATAATTGAGAGTATTTTTATAGATATATAGTGTAAGGTTATTTTCATTGTGGCATGAATAAAAGAGGAAGAGTAATTTCCATTAGTGAAAGAAAAAGAAAACGATAAATAAGAACACATTGGTTTGTGTGTGATCATTATAGTTTTATCATGTGGTGAAGAAAAAGTTTGTCAAACATGTTATTATTAGTGATTAAGTATGGGAGAACTATAATATTATTTGAGATATAGTCATCTAATACTATAAAATTAGTTTTTTACATCATGATTTTGAAGTTAGTTTTTTTAAAAGAGATGTAAAAAAGGATTTTAACATCAATTTTTAAAAAATTGATGTTATAAGATACTTTTAACCCTGATTTTTAAAACATTGACTTTAACACTACATAATTAATGTATCCTTTACAACAATGTTAATGTAATATTTTAATGTCGGTTCGTAAAAAATCAATGTTAATGAATATTTTTGACATTTATTTTTCACAAAATGATGTTAAAATCCTAAGGTGATTTTTTTAAAATGAGCATGTCATTGATTTTAAATTTTTTACATCAGTCTATTATGAGATATATATTCCCTGTTTTAAAAATAGCAAATGATTGGGATTTTTTTGTCTTATATATACATTAACCAAATCAAAATTAATCATTTTTCTTGGAATTTTTATTTTATCATTTTTTATCTATTCATATATTCTTATTTCACCTTTTAATTGGTTTTATGTGGTAATCTACCATATTGTAGTTATTTTTTTGATTTATTTTCATCATATACTATTTTTTGAAAATTTGATTTCGTTTTTGATATATATGATGCTTTAAAGAAGGATTAAGCTTCCGAATGATATGTTCAATCTTGTGCTAAAAATAACTCATTAGTTTTTCATCATGAAAAAATTAATATCATGATACAATCACTATATTTTGAGAAAATGTGTGCAACTATGGATTATAAGAAAAAATTACTCTAATTTTTAACTTGTTTGCTACAATATTATGTTTTTATCTTATTTTTTCAATCGATGTTATTTTATGTGTACTATAAATTTAGTTTAAAATATTTTTTATGACTTTATCATCATTTATATTTATAACCAGTATGGAATAACAATTTTTCATGGATTATATATATATCCAACATGAAATTTTTTATAATACCTTTCCATGTCTATTTTTTGTAATCAATTATAAAATGTATTTGAAATGTTGGTTGAAATTTTGTCGGTTAAAAAATAACGTTAAAATAGAAGATAAAATAAATGTTGAATTGTATTTTTTGCTAGTGATACTATGCATAAGTATAATACCTACCTCAATAAATATAATATTGAAACATACTGTGTGAAAATAAGTAAAAACCCATATTCTTATGTCAGGAGACAAAATTGATGATTATATTATAATACGAGTTTATAGATATTCATTTATATTTTGTATCCATGATGGTGATTCAAGTAGATCATATGGTCTTAGGTGAGTTTGGATCATGATAAGGATTTCCCTGTATTTTTGAGTAGTTAACCTTGCACATTGTTTTTTCCTTTGATTGTTGCTTTCCAAGATGTGTGTGAGTTAAGTACTGAGATCACTCACTCCAACAAGTGAAAAACATAGATTTTATAATAAATCACAATAATAAAGAAATAGATTATTGATACCTAATTCCTCTACCCTCTTAGCGAGCCTCACTTTTCTTGGGTCCAACATAGTAACAAAAATAGGGTGTGGGTGAACCACTTTGTAAACATTATTTACATAACCCTCAAAATTTACTATTGTCTCCAGTCATTAGGATGTTCTCCTAAGAAATTGTATGAATTCAATTTCTATACTGTTTGGTTTTTTATGTCAAGGATGTTTCAAAATGGTATTAGATCTTTATTAAGGATAGTGAATTAGAGTAACTCTAAGATATTGGGATATTAAGTCTTAAAAATTAATCCATAAATATTCCTAGACAATATAATTTTTGTGGCACCTTGAGTTACTAGGTATATTCTAAGTTGATGACTAGTTTCTCATAACCTATCCTTAATTTATTGCGTCTCAGGTACTATGAGTTAAAAACTATAGACAAGAACAATTTGAAATTTATGACATACTATATGCTAACCTTTATATGTTTAGATTAATTTTGGAATTAATTAGAAAATTTATATAATTAAAATAATTTATAACAAATAAATAGGGATTTACTATTTATCTATTGGTGATGGTTAGGTGAACATAAATTATCCAATTGATTCATTTTATTAAGATAGCCCCTTTATTATTGTGTTTAGTTAAATCAGCCGTGATTATTATAACATTTTGTTACTAAAATATTTTAAACTATATTTTAAATAACACAGAGATATATAAAGGAAGATAATTAGTTGGGGGATTAAATTATTAATTGATTAAACATGTTATGTGTGATATTTTTAATTACCTACCATTTGAAATGAAATATGATATAATATATACTTAAATATATAGGATTTATCCACATTGACCTGTACGAAGGAGCTGATGAACATGATCACCCAATGAGTCCATATTTTTGCACTCTATAATTTTAGGGTCTTTCTCAAATTATACACTATATGGGGGTAATAATTATCCCAATATGAACTATTAGTAGACAAGGACCCTTTATCTTTTTTGGGTGATATCACGTAGTGGGAAATTTATGAATATATTAGATGGATATATTTCATCTATAAATTTATTGAATTACTGTATTTGTAATGTGTATGATTAGTAAAACAATTTCTTGAAAGAGATTATCAGTGTTTGTGGGATTTTATTGTGGAATATGAAGATCCTTTGGGATTTTTTATAATAAATTTTGTATTTTTTTAGAATATATTTTTGTTAATGTTTTTGATAAATAATTGAGAAAGAGTTGCTGAATTTTATGTTTATTAATTTGTTATGAATTTTTTTCCTAATAAGTTCTTGAGAAGGTGAAGGTAGTTTTTTTAACCATATTTGGAAAAATTTCTTAAGTTAGGTGATGTTGTTCCATTTTTCAATTTACTAATATAATGAATATTATCATGATCCAAGTTAAAGTAATACACATTTTTTTACAAGGTTAGAGAAGTATAACATTTACACTAGATGAGCCAATTAAAATGAACAATGACACTGAATAAAAAATACACATTTTTATCATATTTAGAATAATAATAAGTGATCACTGGTGAGATTCTAGAGAGTTTATGAAGTCCAAATGGGTTAAAAAGATTTATGTTTGAACGGTTGTGAAATGTTGAAGATGCAATACCGGATGGAGTAGGGACAATGTAAATAGAAAAAGGGGGAGATATTAAAGTTTGACTTAATGTCACCTAATAGGAAAGTATTTTGTGACATAAGTCTTTCGAAGTTGCAATAATGTTTTCATACATTCAATGGATCAAGTGCACCAAATAATTTCTGCTGAGGTGAACGAATATATGTTATATTAAAAGTTAATGATACTATATAAAGAATTTTGTTTTATTTTATTAGATGAAGATCTATTAGAATGAGTTTTTTCATCAAGAGTTTAGTTACTACTATAGAAGGTGAGTTCATACAGACTCTAGTAATGATCATTAGATGAATAAGTCTTAATAAGTGCATTATATAGAAATGGATAACAATCAATTAAGTCACCGTAATTAGTTTATAAAATTTATGTGAACTTTCAAATATCCATTGAATGCATGAGCATCAAAAAAACATTAACAATTTCATTAGATAAGATATTACATGAAGCATCACTGGGATTTTTTTTAAACTTATGAATTTTTAGCTAAGGAAGGATATACTAGATATAGTACTATTGTTTAATCCATTAGAAGTTGAATAAAAAGAGCATCGATCAAATAAATGCTTATTTTATTAGATTGTGTTAATTGGTCAATGAAAATCATGAGGCCATCAGTTAGAAATGTGTGGGATCATCAGTTGGAGATATATCTAGATTATCAGGTAGAGATGTTCTTATAAATTAATTGAATTTACATCCACTTGATGATGGTATAATAATATTTAAAAGTATTTTTAATTTCTATTACTTAATTATTCAATAATGATTAATCAAAATTTTCATATATAGAATGTTTAAAAATTTTTGAAATAGATTCTTAACACTGAGTTTAAGGAAGTCTAGAGAAGGATATGGATGCTGGAGTTTTTATAAATCTTAATTAATATTCTATATATATTTTGAGGAATACAATGAATTTTAGTTGAGTGGAAGTTTTTGAATTTATGTTTTCATTGAGTGGGAAAATGAGTTTTATTTCCCTCCTTTTCTCATATGAGTACACCTATAAAAATGGGTGTTATTATAGTACATGTTTATGAAATATACATTGTTCATACATGTGAAAATTAGAATAGGGAAAAAAGATTTAAAGAAGTCTGAGTTTACAAAAAGGTAAATATTTGGTTTAATAAGTACATTAGAAGTGATGTAGTGAGAATAGGTACCAGACATATGTGCTAGTTAGAAGCATTAGAAAAAATAATCAATCAAAGATACTGGATAGTTATTTTATTAGATAGAGTTTTTGACTAGTTTTTGAGGTACATTTTATGAAAACCCTGCTTTTTATTACAAACTTACACATGATTTATTACATTAAATTTCACTTGATACAACAAGAAGTTAGAGACGTTTAGTGTCTTTTGGGCTTATGATAATTACATAAAAACTTAAAACATGAAATACAACATCTTTATTGAAAACTTCCTTTACATGACCACTACATTCCCTCGTACTTAGCATTGCATGGGATAACCCGAGGACATGCATATGAAAATGGTGATCTATAAAGCCCATTAAGGGAGTACACATGGAATAACATGAGGAGTACAATACATGTTAGACAATAGGAATATCAATAGAGCATAAAAGAAACATTAATATAAAGGCATGATAAAGCATGATAATCATAACATGGAAATGTGGAAACAACACTAAACATGGAATTAGCATGAGCCAAGGCTCATTTCACCTGGAGCATGAGTAAACCCTCATTGCACATGAAGAACGAGTAAACCCTCGTTGCACTTGAATTAGCATGAGTCAACACTCATTTAATATGACTTATCATGATACTATACTTTACCCAATGCATTGGAGCGCTATAAGGGCACACCCTTCTTAAACATTTCATTTCATGCATAAGTGTGCCACATGGATCATAAAACATGGATTCATAAAACATAAAAATTTATTCCACAATAAAGGAATGTGGAATTCATACATGAAACTTTGTAATCAATAAGTAATGGTGCATAAAGGTGGATACCCTTGATGAAGAAATGGGCATGGTATCCACTACACAATGGCATTGGCTTAGAAAATCGGTGCGATTTCGGCAGCATAACGGTCTGACATAAGAATTCATAAAAAAAGGTTGATGAGAGAGAAAGGTGTTCCTCATCATATTTACATTTAATGGACAGTAAGGATGTCACATAGATACATGCCCCAACAATTGTAATGGAATTTATATTCATGATACAAAATTATTGCTTGAATGTAAAAGAAGAGAGAGAAGTTCCTTTCGGAATTTTGGCATAGTAACGGGTGTATATGGGAGGAATTTAATGAGAGAGAAAGGGATATCCCATCATTAAAACAATAATAGGGAAGTATGGGAGAGGTGAGAAACCATACCCCAACATTCATAATTGAAATTAAAAGGGCAATACAACTTAATGAAAATTAACAAAAATGAGAAAGGAAGAAAAAACCCTTACATGGAAGTGTGCTTACAAAGGCTAGAGAGAGGCTTGTGAGAGGATTCATGGGAGCTTGGGGAAACTTGGGAGGATTTTAGAGAGAGTTGGGTAGAGGTTGGACGAACTAAAAGGACTTTGAGTGAGGAGGAAGTGGGTGCTTGGGTGGGTTTATATAGGAAAGGTGAGGGAATTCTTTATTATATTGGTTTGGGTCCCCTTACATTAAATTAAACCAAACCACAAACCATCCCACGGTTTTTGCTCATGGTTTTTGGAAAAGGGAAGAAGAGAACAATATTTTATAAGACCCAAGTCCGACCTTCTTAAAATAGTAAGGTTGCTTATGTGGAGGTGAGTCACACTCCCATGGAAATTAATTTAAAAAGGCAAAGTGTTGAATATGTCTTGAGGGGTCCATTAATGCTTTGAAAAGTAAGTCAAACAAACCCAAAATTACATTATTTTAATGGTAAAACATATATTGTCCGAACATAAAGATTATAATATTTTATTACATCACTATTGGGTCATTATGATGTCATAAAACACATTATATATTTAAACAGTATTTAATTTATACCAAAAAATTTGACTGTCTCAGAAAATTATGAAAAATTCACCGTTGGATAATTTCGAAATCCTGATTCCATAAATAACATTTATTTTATCTAAATAATTTTCTAAATATGTTAATTTTCACTTTTAAAATAAAAACTGACATTTATCGAAAATTGACGGGTTTTGACAGAAATGGCTTTCAAACCTTAATAAAATTTTTAATTGTATTCATAAAATTATAAGATCGTTTAAATTTAATAAAAATTAATTTAATAATAATAATATTATTTTATTAAAATATTATTTAATTCAAAAATACCTTAATTTAAGAAAATATATTTCTTAATTAAATAATAAATAAAAAACACCATTTGTACTTTAAAAACTATTTACAATGTATCAAAAATGACTAGAAATTATATTCATTATTATATAAAAAATAATGTACATGAAAATAGTACTACTTATTTGTTACATAACCCCTTAAAACATCCACATAAGACCTAAGGGTAAGGTGTGTGATGGTGACAGACTCTTCAGGCGGCTCGGATAACATCGCTCGAGTGGTAATCTCTATCAACTTACACTTTTCTCATAGACGGTCCCATTCGAGCTTGACATGGTGAAGCTCAGCTTAGGCTTGGTCAAGGGCGAAGCCTAAGGATTCCACCTCTTTTCTGAGCTCCGACAAATGGGCTTCGTATGGGGAAATACTGGATGAGGCCATCGCTCCTTTTGTCTGAGTAAATTGGATTTGTTAAGGTCCTATATTTATACTAATCATGTGATCACTATTCAACGTCTATATTAACAATGGTCACAATTCTTAACATAAAACCAAAGAAGTTGACATCTTATAAAAACATTTTTCTTAAAGAGAAATTTAACTGGATCAAGAGGGATTTTCCATTAATGAAACTTTTGGTCGTTACAATATTCCCCCCTTAAGAAATTTCGCCCTCGAAATTTATTTTTCCCACACTAAAACAAATGTTGGTAACTCAGCTTCATCATATCCTCCAATTCCCAAGTCTCTTATTCAAACTTGTGGTTTCTCCACAACAACTTGATGAGGGGCATTGTCTTATTTCGTAGAACTTTTTCTCTACGATATAATTTCTTCACTTGTTGCTCCTCATAAGAAAGATCTTCTTCCAATTGTACCACCTCAGAAGTGAGTACATGTGAAGGGTCCGATATGTACTTTCTTAAGAAGGATACATGAAAGACATCATGCACTTTGGCCATGGTTAGTGGAAGTGATAGTTGATAGGACACATCCCTGACACGATCAAGAATCTCGAATGGGCCGATGTACCTTGGACTTAACTTCCCTTTCTTTCCAAACGTCATGACCTTTTTCCACAGAGATATGCGTAGAAACACCATGTCTCCAACTTTAATCTCAAGGTCTCGTCGACGATTATCTGCATAACTCTTCTGTCGACTCTGAGCTGCCTTGATATGATGCTAAATGGTTTTTACCTTCTCCACTATTTCCTCGACCATTTCTGGTCCAAGCAGCTTACGTTCACCGACCTCATCCGAACATTCCGGTGTTCTGCACCTTTTCCCATACAGGGCTTCATATGGTGCCATTTGGATGCTCGAGTGGAAACTTTTATTATAAGAGAACTCAACAAGAGGAAGATGTTGATACCATCCTCTTTTAAAGTCCATTGAGAAGGCTCTCAACATATACTCAAGTGTTTGGATAGTTTTCTCGGATTGGCCATCAGTTTGAGGATGATAGGCCGTACTGAAGTTCAGTTCAATATTCAGAGCATATTGAAGACTCTTCCAAAACATAGAGGTAAATCTTGGATCTCGGTCAGACACAATAAATAGTGGTACTCCATTCAGCATTACCACTTCCCTGATATATATCCATGCTAGTTGATCCAATAATAAAGCCTCTCGAATAGCAATGAAGTGTGAAGTCTTTGTATGATGATCCACAACAACCCAGATTGTATTGTTGCCTCTGTATGTCCTTGTAAGTCCGGTGACAAAGTCTATGGTGATGTTATCCCATTTCTATTCTGGTATGGGCAATGGTTTCATCGTCCCCTTAGACTTGCTGACACACCAGGCACTTTGATGTATATTCAGTGATCTCCTTCTTCATATTATCCCACCAAAAGTTTTCTCGGAGATCTCGATACATCTTTGTGCTCCATAGGTGAATAGATAAATTTGAACTATGTGCATCATCCAAAAGTTCCTTCTTCAGCTCTGGACTTGATGGAACACATAGTATTTTTCCAAACAGAACAATTCCTTCTTCATTAACATTAAACTCTGAGGATTTCCCTTTTTGATAGCTTTCACTTTTTCCTGAATTCCCACATCATTCTTTTAAGCATCCTTTATCCTTTCCAAAAGGGATGGTTGAGCAATAATTTGTGAAAGGATTGATGATGTTACCTTCTTTATGATTCCCACGTCCATCATCATCAAGTCTAAGAAGATTGGATCCTTCTTAATTCTCATCATTGATAGAATTGCTGGGTCCTTTCTACTTAAGGAATTTGCCACCTTGTTCGCTTTACCAGGGTGGTAATGTATTGAACAATCATAATCCTTGATGAGCTCTATCCATATTCTCTAGCGCATATTAATCTCTTTCTGTGTGAATATATATTTAAGACTCTTGTGGTCAGTATATATCTCACATTTCTCTCCATAGAGATAATGCCACCAGATTTTCAAGGCAAAGATCACCACCGCCAACTCCAGATCATGCGTTGGATAGTTTCGATCATGGATTTTCAACTACCTAGAGGCATAAGATATCACTTTATTATTCTGCATCATCACACAGCCTAAGCCCTTCTTCAAAGCATCACTGAATACAACAAAAAGTTCCCCACTTGTGGGTAAAGTGAGAACGGGCGTAGTGATAAGCCTCCTTTTCAACTCCTTAATGCTTTCTTTGCATTCATCACTCCAAGAAAACTTTACTCCCTTCTGAGTTAGCTTGGTAAGAGGGTTGGACAATCGTGAGAAATTCTTCACAATTCATCGTTAATATCTAGCTAACCCCAAGAAGCTATGGATATCCGTTACCGATGTTAGCCTCGACAATCCCTCAATTGCATCTGTTTTAAGGGGGTCCACAGATATCCCATTGCTTGTGATGATATGTCCCAAGAATGAGACCTCCTTCAACCAGAACTCACACTTGCAATACTTTGTAGAGAGCTTCTCCTTGCGCAAAGTCTCTAGTATAGTTTTTAAATGCTCCTCATGCTCCTCGTTGGTTTTGGTGTATATTAGAATATCATATATAAATACTACCACAAATTTGTCAAGGTAATATCTAAAGACTCTATTCATCAAGTCCATAAATATTGCTGGAGAATTGGTGAGTCTGAAAGGCATTACTATGAATTCATAGTGCCCGTATCTTGTACAAAAATCAGTCTTGGGGACATCTTCCTTCTTCACCCTTAATTGATAATATCCCGACCAAAAATCCACCTTGCAGAAGTATTGTGCTCCACGAAGCTGATCAAACAAGTCATCAATTCTTGGGAGAGGATACTTGTTCTTTATCCTGATTTTGTTAAGTTCACGATAATCGATGCAAAGCCGCATTGACCCATCCTTCTTCTTGACGAAGAGGACTGGTGCACCCCATGGTGAAGCACTTGGGCGTATAAACCCTTTATCCATATTCTCCTGTAGTTGATTCTTCAGCTCTTCAAGATCTACAACATCCATTCTATATGGAGTCTTGGATATTGGTAGTGCCCCAGGTATAAGTTAAATTGAGAACTCAACATCTCTTCTTGGAGGAAGACAAGGCAGTTCCTTAGGAAACACTTCAGAGAATTTCCTCACAATAGGAATTTCTTCAAGGATGGGTTCTTCCTTGGACTCAATCATCTGATCCAGATACCCATGCTCATAAGGCAGTAATATCCATGCTTGAGATGATGAAGCTAAAAGAGATTCATCTTCTTCCTGACACTTGTAAAGAATCGGTTGTCGATTCTCCATATGGAGTGTGATTTCCCTCTCCCGAAAATTTATGTTGGCACTATATAAATAAAGCCAATCCATGCCAAGAATTGAATCAAATTCTACCAGAGGGAGTATGACGAGGTTCGCCGGGAAATTCAATCCACAGATTATAACAGGGGAGGATTTATATTCATGGGATGAAATGATTTCCCCATTTTTCGTACTCACCGACATCTTTACTTCCATGATTTGTGGTGGTGCTGGGATTGTTCTACTAAACTTTCGAGATATAAAATAATGCGTAGAACCTAAATCAAAAAAGTACGTTCTATATTATTGAATGAATAACTAGTGTACCTGTCACCACTTCATTTTCGGGGTTCACTTCAGCAGAAGTGATTGCAAAAGCTCTTCCTTACTGTCTTGGAGGTTGTTGGTTGTATCTGAAAACCCTTGTATTAGGGCACTGATTTTAAAAATGACCCGGTTCTTTGAATTTTTAGCATTTAACGACGCGTTGAGGTTCGAACGGAGCGTTCCTCTCCTCTGTCGTAGCCGTGGGTCCTTCTTGCTGACAATTAACAGCTAGGTGCCCTTCTCTTCCATACCTGAAGCATTTTCTCGTCCCCTTATGGAAATTTACAGGTTGTTTCTTTCCGCACTTTTGGCATGTGGGGTGATGGATCTTCTTAGCACCGTTGGATTTATCTATTGGACAACCAACATTGAATTCCACCTTACGCTTCTTTTCCACATGATACCCCTGTGATTCCCCGATCTCCATTTTAACCTTAAGGGTACATCGGACAATTTCCTCATAGCTGTCAAAGTCACGGATCTCTATTGCTTTCTGCAAGCTAGGCTTCATCCCACCAAAGAAGCAGTCAACCTTGCATTCAGGGGTAATGAAAAAACCGGAAGTGAATCATGCACACCTCGTGAAGTTTTCCTCATACGCTCCAATAGATTTTTCATCTTTTTTCTTGAGGTAAAGGAAGTCCCTTTCCATCTTAAGCGGGAGGGTGCGCGGAAAATATTTATCCAAAAACATCTTCCAGAAATCCTTCCATTCTAACGCCTCGATCTCCTCCTCAGGCTTCATATTTTTGATCAACATCCACCATTTATCAGATTCACCCTCCATATGATAAGCTGCTAGGAGAACCTTCTCTTGTTCAGAACATTGGAGGATGGAGAATATCTTTTCAATGGAGTTGATCCATTGTTCAGCGATCGTGGGAACAGATGATCCAATAAAAGTAGGTGGCCTTTGTCTCATGAAGCTCTCGATAGCGACTTGATCTTTCTTAGGGGGGGGGGGGGGTTGAACGTTCCTCTTGACCCGTGTTTCTATTAAAAACATGAGTTAGCTGAGAGAGAAGCTTGAAAAAGTTCGCGATTCCTGCTCCCATTGGATTTGGAATCTCAGTAATACAGTCATCACACTGGTATTCACAATGGTTGTTAGCCCGAGTCCTCCTATTACCGGCCATTGGCTGGAATAAAAGGAAAGTTAGGGGTTAAACATAAAGGGCAATCCAAAGACAAAAGTTGATGACTTATAAATAAACTTTTATTTCCTTAACTCATAAGTCTATAAGCTTCAATCTAGGATTTTCATGATCTACTTTCTAACATATATTCTTAGGGGAATTTTTTTAATTCACTTAATAAGGGTTCATACTAAGCTTTTAAATTTATCAAAACATATCCCACAGGAGTCTCATAACCAAGAGTGAAACAAGGCACATTGTCGTGCACCATTTCTTGTTCGAGTCTAGCTCAAAGTGGTGTTTTCAGGTTTTACCCCTAGAATACATCTTTGCCAGAGCCGCCTCTACCTGCTCGTATCCATACTGGGATGTATTTGTTTGATAAACCACTTACTCAGTACTTACCAAAACTTAGGGATGTTTTTATTATACTTAGTCTTGTATATAAGGCTTTACTAGGGTTTCCTAATCCCAAAAATAACTAAACCAATCCTCTGATACCAACTATGAAAACCCTGCTTTTTATTACAAACTTACACATGATTTATTACATAAAACATCACTTGATACAACAAGAAGATCGAGAGGTTTAGTGTCTTTGGGGATTAGGATCATTACATAAAAACTTAAAACATGAAATACAACATCTTTATAGAAAACTTTCTTTACATGACCACTATATTCCCTTGTACTTAGCATTGCATGAGATAACCTGAGGACATGAATAAGAAAAGGGTGAGATATAAAGCCCAGTAAGGGAGTACACGTGGATAACATGAGGATTACCATACATGTTAGAAAATAGGCATATCAATAGAGCATAAAATAAACATGAACATAAATGCATGATAAAGCATGATAATCATAACATGGAAATGTGGCAACAACACTTAACATGGAATTAGCATGAGCCAAGGCTCATTGCACCTGGAGCATGAGTAAACCCTCATTGCACATGAAGCATGAGTAAAACCTTGTTGCACTTGAATTATCATGATAAACACTCATTGAACATGACATATCATGATACTATACTTTACCCAATTCATTAGAGTGCTATAAGGGCACACCCTTCTTAAACATTTCATTTCATGCATAAGTGTGCCACATGGATCATAAAACATGGATTCATAAAACATAAACATTTATTCCATGATAAAAGAATGTGGAATTCATACATGAAACTTTTTAATCAATAAGTAAAGGTGTATAACGGTGGATACCCTTGATGGAGAAATGGGCATGGTATCCACTACACAATGACATTGACTTAGAAAATCGGTGTGATTTCTGCAGCATAACGGCGTGACATAAGAATTAATAAAAAAAGGTTGATGAGAGAGAAAGGGGTTACTCATCATATTTACATGTAATGTAATTTAAGTAGGTCATATAGATACATGTACCATCAATTTTAATGGAATTTATATTCATGATACAAAATTATTGCTTAAATGTAAAAGAAGAGAGAGAAGTTCCTTTTGGAATTTTGGCATAGTTATAGGTGTACATGGGAAGAATTTAATGAGAGATAAAGGGGTATCCCATCATTAAAACAATAGGAGGGAAGTATGTGGGAGGTGAGAAACCATACCCCAACATTAATAATTGAAATTAAAAGGGCAATACAACTTAAAGAAACTTGACAAAAAATGAGAAAGGAAGAAAAAACCCTTACTTGGAAGTGTGCTTCCAAAGGCTAGAGAGAGGCTTGTGAGAGGATTCATGTGAGCTTGGGGCACCTTGGGAGGATTATAGAGAGAGTTGGGCAGAGGTTGGATGAACTCCAAGGGCTTTGAGTGAGGAGGAAGTTGGAGCTTGGGTGGGTTTATATAGTAAAGGTGAGGGAATTCATTATTTTTTAGGTTTGGGTCCCCTTACATTAAATTAATCCAAACCACAAACCAACCCATGGTTTTTGCCCATGGTTTTTGGAAAAGGGTAGAGGAATAAAATATTTTATAAGGCCCAAGTCCTAAATTATTAAAATAATAAGGTTTCTTATGTGGAGGTGAGTCACACTCCCATGGAAATTAATTTAAAAAGGCAAAGTGTTGAATATGTTTTGATGGGTCCATTAATGCTTTGAAATGTAAGTCAAACAAACCCAAAATCATATTATTTTAATGGTAAAACATATATTGGCCGAACATAAAGCTTATAGTATTTTATTACATCACTATTGGGTCATTATGGTGTCATAAAACACATTATATATTTAAACGGTATTTAATTTTTACAAAAAAATTTGACTGACTCAGAAAATTATGAAAAATTCACCGTTGGATAATTTTGACGTCATGATTACATAAATAACATTTATTTTATCAAAATAATTTTATAAATATGTTAATTTTAACTTTTAAAATAAAAACCGACATTTATCGAAAATTCACGGGTTTTGACAGAAATGGCTTTCAAACCTTAATAAAAATTTTAATTGCATTCATAAAATTATAAGATAATTTATATTTAATAAAAATTAATTTAATAGTAATATTATTATTTTATTAAAATATTATTTAATTAAAAATCCCTTTATTTAATAAAATATATTTCTTAATTAAATAATAACTAAAAAACACCATTTTTACTTTAAAAAGTATTTACAATGTATCAAAAATAACTAGAAATTATATTCATTATTATATAAAAAAATAATGTACAAGAACATAGTACTACATATTTGTTAAATAACCCCTTAAAACAGCCACATAAGACCTAAGGGTAAGGTGTGCGATGGTGACAGACTCTTGGGGTGGCTCGGATAACATCGCTCGAGTGGTAATCTCTATCAAATTCCAATTTTCCCATAGATGGTCCCGTTCGAGCTTGAAATGGTGAAGCTCAGCTTGGGCTTGGTCAAGGGTGAAGCCCAAGGATGCCACCTCTTTTCCGAGCTCCAACAAATGGGCTTCGTATGGGGAAATTCTATTGGATGAGGCCATCACTTCTTTTGTCTGAGTAAATTTGATTTGTTAAGGTCCTATATTTATACTAATCATGTGATCACTATTAAACGGATATATTAAAAAAGGTCACAATTCTTAACATAAAACCAAAGAATTTGACATCTTATAAAAACATTTTTAATAAAGAGACATTTAACTTGATCAAGATGGATTTTCCATTAATGAAACTTTGGGTCATTACACATTTGACTTCTTTATTTTATAGAACATAGATCATATAAAAAAATTTGTGAGGTGTACAAGATAGACTATACTAAATGAAGTTAGAAGGAACATCATATGAAGATACAAGATGAAATCCTCATTCTAATATCTTTCTATATGAATTTTCAGTGAAATGTGTTGAAAATTTTATTATATTATTTTGGCTCAGTTTCACAAGTAAATATTTGTAACTAATGGGAGTCATTATAATCTTTCTATCAGGAGATAGAAAGAGTATAATGGTAGTTGACTCATTGATTTCACTTTTTTATTATTGTGAATTTTCATGGACTAAATAGAGTCTCTATGGAAAGGATATAGGTCCTCACTTTGAGGAAGAATTTTGTTAATCATTAATTCCTTGATTCACTTTCCTCTTTTTCATAATTATGAGGTTATCATATAAATTTTATATATATAAAATCTCGTACAAGTTTCATGGGTCAATTTTAAGAGAATTTGAAATTTTAAAAGATCACCACTGATTCAAACCCCATTTCCCAGTGGTTCTCAAGATCTTTAAGAACTTCATAATAAATAATGTATTAATATTTATAAGGAAAGTGGAAAATTAATACACTAAAATGATTCTCAGAATATATGGATACACTTATATCATTTTTAGGAATTCAAAGTAAAAAATCTTCTTAAAATTCTAATTTATCAAGAACTCATATATTATGTTTCTGGTTTGGATTTCTAGTAAATATTAAACCTTAATATTTTTATAAAGATAATAAATGCTACTTGTGTAGTAAATTTTGTCTTATTAACAGATTTTATAGTAAAAATATATCAGAACATTTTCACAAATGATTGTAAATATCCAAAGAATCTCAGGATTAGTAAATTGGGGGTAGTAAAACACCTTTTAATAGTTATAGTTGAGGAGGAATATATTGTACACATGTCCAAAGGTGACTACACATTCATATAGTCAAGTATTTCCTCTGTAAGGAAGCTAAAGGGTATAAGTCAAATATATATAACCATACAGTCCATGAATGATATGTGATAGGGACCTTAAATGGTGCGATGTGCTATTCAAGTGATATATACACATTAATTCTCATTATTTGATATAAGGGACTCTCATTATTTTATATTTGATCATATGGTATCCCTATTGTATTTGAATGTGGATATTTACCTAAAGATAATAAACATTAAAACTCCATTAGGGAAAAGAGTAAAAAGTTGTAGGAAATTTTTATATCATTCCATTACAGATGGATTTTATGGGAACTTATAGGATTTATCTTTATTTTTATGGGGTATTTTGATGTTAACTTTATCATGGACTTGTTAATATTGTTCTAGGATCATATAGGTTATTATCAAAGTTGGGTATCATTCACTTATTCAGCAGGTGTTAAGTGTATATTCCATGGAGAGTGGAAATTATATGTTGGTCAAGCCGAGTTGGATTATTAGAATGTAGTGGATATTACTACCAATACATATAGAATTATTATTGAGACAATACTAGTTAAAAACATAAAAGTTAAATGTCATGTGGTTTTATTTTTTCCCTGATGTGTCCCCATATGTTTTTAGGGATACCACCTAAGTTATAGGTAGGATTTTTTAAAGATTCATTACCTAGAACAAATACAATCATTGATCGACTATATGTGATGTACCTGGTAGAGTTAATAAATTTGAAAATTTAATTAGATAATCTTCAATAGAAATGTTTTATTCAAATGAGGACATATATTTGGGGTGACTTAGGCCTATTTTCTATTAGAGTATGTTAGAGTTCATTATTATATGTAAATTACTGATCATTGAATCAAGTGACTATCAATAATAAAACTCCTTTTCCCATAGTTGATTATTTATTTAATTATTTAATGGGTTATAAGTTATTTTCAAAGATAAATTTATATTTTGAGTATCATTAGCATTGTATGAGACCAAAATATGTTTAAAATATAGGTTTTTATAGTATTTATGACCATTATAAGTATTTATTAATGCCCATTGGGTTCATTAATGGTCTTACATTGTTCATGGATTTGATAAACCATATATTTTATATTTTTATTATCTCCTTTTTGGTTTTTTTTCATAGATAATATCCTGGTATATTTTATATCTCATGAAGAGAATGAAAATCATATATTGGTTATTTTTGAGACCGTTCAATTTCTTCAGTTTCATACCAAGATGTATAAACGCTCTTTCTAAAAAACAGAGGTTAAATTTCTTAGTCATTTTATTTTTGAAGTGGGAGTCAGAGTTGATATTAAGAAGGTGGAGGAAGTAAAATATTGGAAATACCTTAGTAATGTCTTTGAAATTAAATATATTCTAGGACATATTTCATATTAAGGCCTATTGTTTTAGTAATTAACTAGAATTATAGCTCTTATGATAAATTTAACCAAAATTGGAATACATTTTTTATGATCCAATAAATGTGAATAAGCATTTCAAATACTAATAAAAGGTTAACAAAGAATATTATATTAATATTACCTTATCAAGATTAAGTATTCAATGACTATTTTTATTCTTAATTTTTAGCTTTAGGTTTAGGTCTAATAAAATACCACTGTTTTGTGGCTTCTGGATCTTGAAAAACTCATCCAAATGAGAGGAATTACCAAATTCATGACCCTAAATTAATCACTATTATTATTTAATTAATTTATTGTGGTGATCCTCTTTAATCAAAATATATATGATATATACTATCCATAGAAGTCTAAAGTATAAATCTTCACATTGATATCAACACATGAGATAATTTTTATTGGTGGACTACTTGTAATAATTTGATTTTGATCTCTAGTATGCTTTTTGGATGAGAATTGTTTTTCAGATTCCCTTTGCATAATTAATCCACCACAAAAATTGATAGAAGTAAAATATGAATGAAGTTTGACATATATTATAGATGAGAATTATTTAGAGGTTTCAGAGGATTAATATGAGATTAAAATATGCCATATTCTATTTAAATTTTCAATCTTTCATGTTAAGGAAAAAGAAGAGTATGGATATGATTGTTTCATAATTCTGGTGACACTCAATGGTAAAAATATCCATCAAGGTTGGTACCAATATTTTTCATTCTTTTTATTTAATCATAAATTGATGTATATTCCCATTAGTATGAGAGAGGTTGTTATGTGGGAATAATTTTCATAAAAATGGGAAGTTTATCATGAAATTTCAAAGTTGTATCAGTATATCAGTAAATATTTTTGGTTTCCTAATATGAAAAAGGGAAATAATATGATTAATGTCTTGGTGTTTCGTTTATAAATAGGTGAAAGTGGAGAAAAATAACCCATAGGGATTTTACAAGAAATTACTTTACCCATTTGGAAATGACATAATCTTATGATACAATTCCAGACTAGATTACCATGATCATAAAAGGTTCAAGATGAAACATGGTTGATTATTGATCTCATTACAAAAATAAATCATTTATTACCAATTAAAAAATCATTATATATGGATGAATTTGAGATTTTTTATGTTTTGGAAATTATAAATCTTTATGGGGGTACAAGATATTATTTTCTTAAATTGGGAATAAAGGTTTACATATCAATTTTGGAAGTGTCTGTTGAAATAAATTTGTACTTAGGTTAAATTGAGTATAACTTATGATCCCAAATGGTGGATAGTCCAAGAACACTATTCACATACATGAAGATATATTATGGAATTGTATCCTTGACTTCAGTGGATCTTTGGGTGATCATCTATAATTAGTATAGTTTTCCTATAATAACTTTTTTAACCATCAATTATATTGGACCCTTTTATGGAACTATATATATTAACATGTTTTTCTACTTTATACAAGATTAAAATTGGTGAATCATTCATAATTGTGAAATTTAGTATCTTATATATAATTGGTCAAGTGGATTACATGATATATTTATCACACAATTATAGTGATATAAATAATATTTTTATGTGTCATAATTATAGAAATACATACTTGACCCTATTAATATAATTCAATTCAATGATATTGAACTATAGGTGGATGGTTCATATGTCAAATAACATATTTTTGTTTTTGATCGAATTAAAAAGATATTATGTAAGAAGGTAATTCATTTAGTTTGAATTTTATGGAAACATGGATGGATATAAGAATAAACTTGGGAGATAAAGGCCAAAATGAAAGCGTAGTGGACATGATTGTTTCCTCAAGAGGATTGTTAAAACTTCTTATAGATGGGAATCATGATGGTTTGTATTTTGTGAAAAATCTCATAATTATGCTTTATATTTTTTTAATTTAATATTATTTAAGTGTTATTTTTAATTAATTTAGTGAGAGTAAGGAGGAATGTTAATAAAATAAAGGGGAAGGTAAAGAGTTGGGTGTTTGTGTAATTATGGCATTGGGTTCCTAGTTGGTTTGTACCAAGTAGCTAGTGGATCTATTGTTGTACTAGGTTAGACTATTAAAAACACTAGGTACCTAGTAGAGTTTCACTAAGTACCCAAAAGAAAAAATTCCTATCTTTCAAATAGGTAAAAATGGATTTTTCACATCCTAAAATTAACCCTCTTAAGAAGGGGTGAATGGATTTTCATTTGAACCTGCGCCCACTTCCGACTTCCAATATATTTATTCATCATATTTTCCTCTTATTATGGTGTATAATATAAGATTGATCTTGAATGAACGTAATATTATACAAGGTCTTTCCTATGATCTATATAATTAAGAAATTCCATTTTATCTTATTAATTTTTTCTTCCTTAATGAAATTGAATAAATCTATAATTCCCTTCTTCCAATGCCTTGTTAAACCATATTATTGTTTTATAATTTCGTTGGTTTGGTTTTTTAGAGCATAAGTACTATCTAATGGAAATTAACATCATTGTTTTCTTTGTTTTATTCTTAAAATTGGTTATATGTGATGATATTTCTAAATACCCCTCATCTAGGTTATTTTGATTCTTGAATTTGTGGCATCCTCTATAAAATCTCGAAACACACACTCCAAAATTTGATGTTAAAACATAATATTTATATTTATGGATTTGATACTGATAACCGTGACCCAATTTTAGCCATCCAAAACATATTACATCAAACAAATGTATTGGTTCACTTACATACCCAAGGATATTTATATTTGTAGTTTTGGAGAATTAGGAAAAATTATTACATAAGAATACTCATGTATTTAATTATGTATTATCACACTATACCTGTATTTTCTTATTCCACATTAATTATTCACCATTACCACATGAATCCCTTCTTCAAAATTTTTTACTTATCATTTTTTCTATAACCTCAAAAAAGGAAACATAAGAAGGCTGGGCTCAAATTCTTATTAAGGGTAAAAATAGGCATTCTTAATTGAATATCTACGATGATAAAAATATGAGCATAAGGGAATAAGTTCTTATTAAATGTGTGTGAAAATATATAAGATAATTTATATCTGTAAAAAACTATAACATAAACAATTAGACATGTAATAAATATTTAACAAAATATGATAGATATATGATTCAATAATCATGATTGATGTGAAAATAATCCCAGATCAAAGGAAACATTAAAATTTTTCAAAAGAATGAATAAAATATTTTAAATGATGGAATATTATCTTTATCACTAATTTTCACCCATGTAAAAAAGAACTAGTGCCCTATAAAATTCATAGTAGAAACCTCCCCAGATAACTCCCTCTTTTTTTCTTTAAAGACAAGTAACATTACCCAATGCATTAAAGAGATATATCATTCTCACCTTTCATTTAATATATATCACGATCACACATCATATAATTTGTATTAGTATTAACCATAACAATATATAATTTCCATGTACCAAACATAAAAATAACACATACAATCTTATTTCTTCAACATTAATATTTTAACAACATCTTTTAATCCTTTATAAAATGATTTACCCATGGAAAAGAAATGGGTTTAGTGATAATATCCTTAAAATAATAATTTTAAGACATATAAAGAAATAATATAGAGTGTATCACATTATCATATTCCTAGTTATGTATATGAATAATTAAATAATGTTAACATAGATGAAAATACCTTTAAAATTAAATTTAAACATTTCTTAAAAAATAGGTTACTAAATCATTTTCTTTTGGAACCATTAAAAACTAAAAATTTAAATAAATATTGATAAAAAATATTTACATTAAAATAAACATAGAAACTTATAAATTAATCTTTAAAACAAATAATAGTTATGATGGTGGGAAAAAAAATTTGTGTGGTAAATGTTAAAAGTAAATATTCTTTTCAAACTTTTGTAAAGAGAGTCAAAAGTAACCCTTATGAAAGATGTTAAAAAAATTCCATCTAATTTTTTTTAAAAGAAGGTAAAATGTCATGGGAAAAATTTTTTGGAAACAATTTATGTTTATAAAATATAATTCTTGAAATAATATAATGAACATGGAAGAAGAGTTTGGTTAAAATCCTTTTAAAAACTTCTAAATAAACTTATTACAGAAAAACACTTTCATGAACTTTTAAAACCAAAAACAATTTCAAAGAAAGTACATAGTAATGAAAATAAAATTACAGGAGTATAAAAATAGTCAGGATATTATATGTCAATAGTTATTTTATATAACATATAAATTAATATACGCACAAAAATCAAGACAAGTCTTAATAAAGGAAGTTTGCAATGAGAAACCACAACAACTTTGGTAATTTTTTGAATTAAAAATTCATTAATTGAAAAACATAAAATGAATCTATAACACCCATAATTTCAATGATATAATAGTTTAAGAAAAATTTATGAAGTAGTAATTACACCATATAAAATAAATCATGCTGTGTAACATAAATTATGTCTCAATGAATTGAAATTTAGACCATGAAAACCCATACAACTTTTAAAACATTTGACCAAATATAACATGAAATAAAGAAAAAAGGATCTTTAAATATCAAGATAAAAGTATCATTCATGATATAATATCTTAATAGTCAGAAAAAAACCCTAATAAAATGAATTATATTCATAATGCAAGACATGTCTCAAAGAATCAATATTGAAAGGAATAATCCTTCCTAAGATCGTGTCAATGAAGTTAGAATTAATCAATGAAGTGATTATGTATAAAAACTGTAAGAAAAAACATTTTTTTAAATAAAAAATTATAAAATAATTGGTCACTTCACACATAATCTTGGCATAACATAGTCAGTGACGTATAAGTATAACCCAATGAATTGAAATTGGGTTAAAAAACCCATTACTTTGAGTCCCAATATGCGATGTATGTTCTTTAACTCATGTATAACAAACTAATATTAATTATTTACTTGTTTAATAAAATTTAATAGGTTTATTACCTTTTTAGTAATCCATTTAATTCATTTAATCAATTATATATTTAATTTCATAATCATTTAAGTCCACATTGGGTGTTTTGAGGAAGTTCGATTCGTAATTGAATAAAGAATGTGGTTGGTTGATCATGGTCAAAGGGGTCATTTTTGAATAATATAAAAAATAATTATAATGAAATTATTATCATTTTTATGCATTAAATACAAATTTAAAACAATTCATGAAAATTTTACATGAAAATGAATCACATCGCTTCATGGAGTCGGTAATCCCCACATATGGACGAGCAAAATTATCATTTTACAAAGGATAGAAGGACCAAAAGATAAATAATATAACATTTTTATATATTGATAATTATTTATTTAATAATATATTTATACATTTAAACCATAATTATAATCATCCTTGAGATGATGTGAATGAAAATGAAACACATGAACTCATGGATGTTGTTGTCCAAACGCATGCACAAATGACGTTTTCGTTCCACATTTGATGGAAAAAATGTGATGAATAATGTTATTACATAAACATAATAAAATCTCAGTATATGGTAAATTCTAATGTTGTTATTTTGCAATGGTTGGATATAATTTAAGGAGTTATAAGAAGATGTAAAATTAAAATGCTCAGTTAAGATGATTACCTCTTATTTGAAGAATCTATTTTGGATCTCTCTTTAAGGACCATAGGGACGAACATTAAAATATAAATATATCTATAATGTTTCTAACTAAGTTAATAAGAGGTTTATTTAAGGTTTTTATTGATCAATGTTGCTTAATAATTGTGTGGCGGATAATAGAGGGGGTATTGTTTTATAAGATAGGAGAGAGACACTATTAGAAATACTTAAAGCACCAAATTAATATAAATTAATTTTTAAATTAAATTGGTCATAAATTGATATAATAAGAATATAAGATGAGGATAATTCTTAATAAGCTGATACACTAAAATTTATACAAGAATATGTTATTTTATAACATTTATCTCTTAGTTTTAACCTCCCATTAACTCTTGTAATGATTACTGTGATAACAATGTTGTTTACTATTTAGGGGTAAAGAATTATATAATAAAAGAAAAGGTAAAAAAAGTGGGGAAAATTTGATATTATATACCATATCCAATTTAAATTTCCAAATATAATAATTTTATAAATTTTAAATAATTTTATAAAATATTATATAACATAAAACATCATTAAAATAATTTTTAGAATTATTTACATAATATATATATTTTTTAAATATCAAAAATAAAATTTTGTTAAAATAAAAAATTGTAAAAAATTAATAATACATTATATTTTGATAAAAAAATTATTTTACAAAATTAAATTTCCCAATTTTTTTTTCTTTTCTGTTTTAAAAATTATTTAATTTATTTTTCTATTGCTTTCACAAAAACTGTGTCAGTGTTGCATAAGTATTTAATATAATTATTTAATTTATAAGAAATAGAAATAAATTTAAATCATAAAATTTTTATTAATGTTAAAAATAAACTTTTATAACCATTCATAATTTATTCTTATCTCTATCCTTAAATATTATTATTATTAAAATCAAGAAATAGACATTTTGGAATTTTCCTTTACATTAAATAACATAAAGGTATCTATCGAATAAAAATGGCCCCAAATTCCATATTTTTAATATACGAAAGAGTGGTTGAATTAAAATCATCAAATGAAATATAGTCAAGTGTATGAATGATTTTGATGGCTTATTTAATAGACAAAGCATTGTTATACACGTTTTATCCTTATCACAATGACAACATTTTTACCAAGGAATTATGAAAAAAATAAAGCAAAATTAAATCCCTATAAGTAGAAAAAGTTAAATTTAAAATAAACATGTAAAATGAGACGATATTGTTTTTCTTAAAAAATTTATTTTAAGTTTAAAAATGTTTTTATACCAAAATTAAGCATAATTTATTTTTATATGACATTCAATGGATATTTTTATTAAAAATTGATTAATGATATTTTTTTAATAAAAGAAAACTAAAAATAGAAATGGACTTTGTAAATACTTGAATGAAAAAGATTTTTTTTATCAAATATGTATTTTTATCAATATTTACTAAAAAATAATCTTTTCATAAAAATACCATAATTTGTCCTTAAGATAATTTTGATATGATGATTTAAAAAATGATATAAATTTTATAAAATAAAATCTCTAAAATTATAAAAAATTAATTATCATATTTTATAACAAAAATAACTAAAAACAATTTTTGATGAAAAATTAATTTTTGAAGGAAAAAACCACTTTACTAAAACTTGAGTGATTATTTACGAATAATTAATAAGTACATTTTTATAGAGTATAAAATTCATATAAATTTTTAATATATTTGTTACTACTATTCATACCCATTAATTCAATGGATAGGTTATTAGAGTCATATTTAAATAACAATATTTCTTCCGTTGTTAAAGCTCAGTGTTGCGTATCGTATACTTCTTTTTTATTCTATTATAGATAATCCCCACTTTATGGGTTGAAGGGGAACCTGCACATGACCCGTATTCCCAAGGCACAAGGCCCGACATGACCCATAATACATGACCAGAAGGCCCAGAGGCATACCATGCCCAAACATGACCCATAGGCCCAACCCACTAGAACTACCCCTCCCCAGCTTCTGCATCATTGTTTGCGGTTAGCTCCCCACCTACATTGCTGATCGGATAGCATTTCCCCATACAAAGCTGCATGATGCCTGGTCCCGATGGTGGTTTCCATACCCTCTCATTCTTCGAATCCGATTAGCTCTGCTTTTGTGATTGCAACTGGTGGTCTAATCATCATCTGGGGCCTGCTCTGTGTGAACTGGGAAACTTCATTGTCTTCAATGGTCCGAAGGCCCTGTGGCCTAAAGGCATTTGATGGCCCTAAGGCCCTGAGACTCATTGGCCAAACCCGGTGGCCCGAAATCCCAAATCAGGTGAATAGTCCGGCTGCTACAGTACCAAATAGTTTCTGCTATAGTGCCTGCTACAGTACATGTTACAGTGTTGCTACGGTATTGCTACAGTAATAATACAGTACCTAGAAATTCACCTCCACCCGGTTTCGAACCTGGGTCTCTTGGATGCCAAGTAGGAGCCCTTGCCACTCAGGTACGAGCTCGTTGGCTTGCGTGTCTTATATGCAATCGAACATAGACTTCTTTAAAATACACACAATCTTACATCCTCTTTATTCTATGAGTTAGAAATATAGTGTATTATATTATTTGGTAGGGTAACCCTTCTACACTCTCATAATTTTTAGGTGTATAGGGTAACAATGGCATAATGTACATTTAGAATAAACTCAAACCTTTGTTCTATTAATAATACATTTTTTTAAAATTAAATTGAGAAATGGTTTTAAAATGGATTTATCAGTTCTTGATTATTATATTTTTTTGGAATCTATTTATTTGTTCACTTTTATTCTAATATATGAGTAATATTAAATTTGTAATGACCCAGGATTTTACTATAGAATTTTCCCTTTATATAAACATTATGTTCAATAACTTGTTTTATAAACACCACTAAACTAAAATAAGGTATGACCTAATATTTTTAAATATTATTGATAAAAATATAATAAATATAAAACTCTAGTAAATAATAATATATTATCCAACTAAAAAAGATTACATTTAAATTTAAATTATAAATACAATTTACTTGTTCTTTTTCAATTATATTTTTAAAGAATAGTTTATTTATTCCTAATAAATTAAATTTAACCATTTTAAATTATATTATATTATATTTTAATATATTTACTTTTATACTATCAATATATGAACTATAAATTATCTTGAAATAGTAATAAGGACACATAATGTTTAAAAATGTCATTTTTCAATAAAATGAGTTTATCGTTATATTTTATATTTTCGTTCCAAAAATAGATATATAATTTTAATAATTAGAATTACCTAAAATGAAATTATTTTTTGAATTTAAAATTTTAAAATTATCTTAGGGTTTGTTTTTGGTATCTTTCTGAGATAATTGATTTTTAGGTGAATAGTAAAAAAATACTATATTACCAAGACATTGATTTTTATTACATAGTCATAATATAAAATGAACTAATAAATATAATCTTTTTTATTAATAAAATATGTATTTAATAAATAAAAAAATTAATCATTTTTTAATATTAGTTTGAACATAGAAAACATCTGTTTAGCATTTTCGTGATTAAGTAATATTTTTCTATAATAAAATATGTTTTTTATCATTTTATTTAATTAAATGTTATTTTAGAAAAATCAGGATTTGAATTTATTTTTAAAGATAAATAACATTTATTTATTTTATAATTACCCAATTAGGGTACTGAAATTCCAAAACATTGATAATTTTATCTTATATATAATTTTTAATCATAAAAACACACTTGTCTTACAACTCGTTTTAATGAATTATGTGTGCTTATTTAAAATTAAAGTTTTAAAGAATTAGAAATTTTATTTGATAAAATTATTTTAATATTTTAAATCATATGGTTCAGATTATTTAAAAAGTTAAATTTTAATTTTTTTCATTAAATTTAATTACTGAGATTGAAAATTAATTTTCCTAGTAAAAGATAAAATGTTAAAATAGATTCAATAATAGGAAATGACTCAATACATGTTAAACACATGTCTCTGAATAGAAGGATGAGGTTTGAATCAACCAAATATCACCTTTACTTATATTTTCCCCTTTATGATCCTTTTACCCTTGAATAGTAACTTTACATTATTGAAAATGAAAAGTGTGCTTCAAAAATTAGCCTCATATTCACTTATAAAAGGGGATCATCCCACCACTTCATGTTACACATATCCCTTTGGAATTCATCAAAAAATCAACATTTATTATTTTTCAAAAATTCCTATAATGACTTGTTATAATGATGGAATTTATGAATAAATATGGTATATAAAATTTATTAATGATTTCAAAATGAAAAATTAATATTTACATTCAAACCATCTAATTCGTTAAAAAATTAAAATGCCACATGCATATCTGCGAACTACCACCTCTATGAACAACGTGTCTTGTTTTTCTTATCCACCTAACATGTATCATTATAAAAGTGTAATTAATAAACTAATATGATATTTTTAATATTATTATGTTTTTTAAATTATAAACCATTCCCTACCTTTCTTGTGTTCTGTTAAAAAAATTAAAACACCATATATGCGTACATGCAGACTAGAACCTCAATGAGATTGATGTATTATTTTATCTAGTCTTTTTTATTTGTCCAAATATTTTCAATATGAATAAAAAAACTAATTGAATATAAATAATTTTATTATAATTATTTAATGATGATATTATAACTAAATCACCCCATAATCATATATATCCTTTAATTACAACATGTTTATGTTTTGGTTGGTTTAACCACCTACACGAATGATGATAAAAATTTCTATCATGGTTGAATATGGAAACATAATTAATGTTAATATTAGATAATAATTCTAAATAATTTCTTTTATTATGGTTCTATAAATAAAATATTGGACATTTTATATGTGATATTAAAATTAAACTATCATACTAAATTTAATCGCTAAGAAGGAAAATTTCAGGTAACCTTTCATACATGGAGTCCATTTTTAAAAACTATAGAACTATATGAATTTTTTTAATAATGGAATAATAAAGGATGTAAAAAAATTTAACTCTAGAGTTTGTTAAGTAATTTGATAGTACCTTTTACTAATTTAAATATATATGAATAGTTATAGAATAATTTACCGAATAACTATGAGTAACTTACATAATAAAAAGACTTTATATTAAATAAATAACATATGACAATAAATTTAAATTAGAATATTAATTAATTATTAATTAATTTCTTAGGAAATATTTTAATAATCTTAATTTCGTTATCTAGGATGTTAATTACACAGGTGAAATGAATCAGGACCAATGTAAGTGGGTTTTATCTCAAATGTAATTTCCTGAGACATATTTCTTATTATGCACCATGACATATTTAATAATAAGTGATTATTCAATAATTATTTTATTTTATAATTTTCATGTAATTATTTGTTTTTTAAGACCCTTAATTTTATTTTTATTTAAATTAAATTTGATTCAAAAGATACTATTCTTGTAAGGGTTTTTACTAACTCAATTTTCTTCCATTGAGTTATAAGATCTCTTATTGAACACTACAGTTCTAGGTTAGATTTATTCTACCTCATGGATAATTTATAAAATATTTAATAATAATTTTTTTTTAATTCACTTACTTATTATCTCAGTATCAAATGTCTTACATAAAATATTATGTTTCTTGTAAGGGTTTCTGAGTCTCAATTTCTAATTCTTGGGAAACTGTAACACCCTGAGTTTTTATGATTTTTTTTCAATAAATTAAAATTATTTATTGGAATGAATTTTATGCAACAACAATTTAATATTTTGTTTCACACATCACTCTTTTGAGATTGAGTTTCATGAAACACCGAGTTTAACTTATATTTCATAAAACACTATGTTTCTACAAAATAACATTTTATCATTATAATTATCTTAAAAATTTAGTAATAACCTTTCCATTAAACATAGTAATATGAATATTAATAAATAATTTTTAAATATTATATATAATAATTTTATATAAAAACATATTGAAAATTTAATATATAATTTTTGATAAAGTATTTATATGTTTTAAAAATGTTATTTTCTCAGAAGAACTTTTTTTTGTGACCTTCTATTAAAAAAAATAATATAAAATTTTTAAAATTTTAGAAATACGATATAATAAAATAAAATTCATTTTTAAATTCAAATTATTAAAATTATATTAGGGTTTATTTTTGATATTTTTCTCATATATATTTCATTTTTTTAATGAATGGTGAAAAATACTGAATTTAAATAGAAAACTACCATTTCATATAATTTATTCATATAGTTAAGTTATTTTTTAAATTGGGTTTAATGTTTAAATAGTTAAATTATACATCAATAAATCAAATTTATCCCATTATGATCCATTTCACATTGACAATGTATATAAAAAAATTTCTTTCTTTTGAACATTTTCACTTTAAAAACTCGTTGTCTCATCCCATCCGTGGGATTAGATTTTAAATTAATTTGTGCCACTTCTATGAATTGAATATTGAAAAATGGATTCCGGATTTTTAATAAGTATAATTTATAATTTCTAATAGGTAAATTTAATTTTATAACATAATGATTATTTAAAACATTTTAAATCTATCATGACGATTAAGAGGAAAACAAGTTTACTAAAGGAATAAACTCTAAACATAAGGGAAAAAATGACTATATACTTTTACAAAATTAATTGGATGACTGTATTTAGACCTTATCAATTTAATTATCTAGATTTTTTTATTATTGGAGCCACTTTACATGTAAAAAACATTGTATTTATCTATTTCAAAAATTTACAATTTTTCCACTTACCTCTATTATAAAAGGACACCCCAATTTCCCTCGCCCCACATCTTAAAAAGTAAATTTTTATGAAAATAAAAATGAAAATAAATTCTTAAATTCCATAATATAATACTAGATTCCTTAATTTTGACATAAATCGAACCATGTAAGGCCCTTTGGTGTAAACTAAAAAGAGATACCAGAAGAAGATGTATCGTTCATCAACGAATAATTTTGCTTAATTTATTCCTTAAACCCATTTAATTATTTTTATTAAGTAATATATAATATAATATGTTTATTAAATATAATTATATATTTATATACTAAGGGTAACACATAAATCCACACATACTTCCATAAAATGGGTTACGAAATCATTGATCGCATGTACGACAGACTACCACCTCTCGAACCTATATCAATTATTTTTTCATTTACTCCTATAAAGGATGGGAATAAAGATTTAAATATTTTTTATATATGATATTTATGATTTTAGTATTATTCAATAACTTTTATGTCAGACATACCATCATAATTTCATTTTGTGGGAATACGATTACGTCATTCTTGTGTACAATGGACTACCGCCTCACAAAGTGATAAAATTCATTCACAATTAGCATGGAATGTATTAAAGATGGTTTTATTAAAAATATGTGGTATATATGGAATAATTTTTTTTAATGATAACATCTCTTATACTTTTCATTCTTCCAATTTAAAAATTAAATGGAAACATCATTCATTTGTATGTATGATCTACCTTCTCCATGAATGATATATTTAATTTCCTATTTCTATATTATATAGATTATTATAAATAAAAATATAATGAATTTATATGATATTTATATATTGGTTATAATTTTGGAGATTATTAAATAATAATTAATTCAATAAAACAAAAAATATAACAAATAAAAAGATATTCTAAAAACCAAGCGGTTATTACCCAAATTGTAACTTTAACATAAAATTGTTAATAAATGGATAATAAAAGATCATACGTAAATAATATATGATGGGATATATATGAATACTATTATGTAATATATTTATAATAAACTTATATTTTTTATATAGGGGGATTTAATGAGTACAACAGAAGTTTAGACTTAGGTAAGGAATTTCCATCTCACTTTTGTTTTCTATGATACACAAGCATTGTTCACCACATATTTCATTTATGTGGTGTGTATAATTACCATATATTGATTTTATTATTCTTAAAATAATAATTATTAAGATTTAGATATCTATTTTAGGATCTATATTTCAAGGGGTTTATGGTTAAAATGTTATTATAGTGGTAAGGGAATTTTGCTTCAACTTTCCTTATTTTAGACACATGTTATGTTATGAACCTATAATCTTTTACAAGATGTATATATTTACCATTTAAAATGTTATACCATGTATATCGTTATTTTCATGATATTTTAAGGTTTATTTGATGTTATTATTTCAGTAGTATCAAGATTCAAAGTTACCAAAGTGGTAACATTTTTCTGCATTAATGTAATTGTTCATCAGGATTGGTCATGATTATCTTTCAATTTGTGAAATATTTCAAGAATTATAATTAAATTAATTATCCTATAGTTATTCATGATATTTTAAGGTAATGGTTCCAATATTAATCACTTTGAAACTTATTATAATTAATAAGATGTTTTTTTAGAAAATATGACTTTATTTCTACCTTCAGTCGGAAATATGTTCTATTCAAAATCCATGTTTTGTAAAAAAAAATTTAAACTATATTTTAATCTCATTTTCAAATAAATGTATTTCAATGAATTTAAAATATTCCTTTATAACTTTTTAGAGTCTATTTTAAAAGAAAATTTTTTCAATGATTTTTAAATCATCCTTAGTAAGTTTTCCAAATTATTTTGAATGAAAAATTATATCAAAATGTTTTATGTATCAAAAAATGTTTTTCAAAGTAAAAAAAGATATTTTCCTCAATAAATGTTTTAAATGATCATTCAAAATTATATTAATTCTAATATTACATCCATTGGTGTTACTCATGTATTTTTCAGGATATGATCCAAGGAAACCATTCATATTTTTGTTTGAATAGTTTATGTTTTTATGGCGTGATGTTTATGAAACGCATTTATATTCCATGGGTTATATTCTTATGAAACGTGTTTCTCTTTATTAGGATAACGTTCACTAAACCCCCATATTCTCATGGGTTATGATATGATGAAACGATTATGAAACCTCTCTATTTTCTATAGGTTAAGATATGATGTAATATTTATAATACCCATTTCATTTCATGGATATGATAAGTTGAATTTTTATAATCCTTAGGAATGCATAAATATGGATTTAATTATGTTATTAGTGAGACATATACCTCCCTATAATGTATTGGGTAAAGAAATACATCAAAATTGAATGATAGTGGTGGTTTGTTTTATTTCTCCGAGGTTTAAACTGCCTCCATATGTTTATGTGATGATTTCCAAGAACTGCTGCTAAAGTTGGGGTTAAGATCCAACTAACATTAGTTCTGACCATTTAGAAAGAGTTTCTAGTAAGCTTCATATAAATTTTATTTAGTTTCATTTTTTTGGTTTTAACGGTGGTTATACCTACCAAAAAATGCAGATGAAATAACTGTAGTTTAAACCGTCAAAATTCATTATCCATTTTTTGTGTGAGGAAACCACCACTAAAACAAAAAAATAATCTCAAAAACAAATTTTGAACTTATATAGAAGAGATTGAAATGGAATAAAAAATTATTTTTTATATATATCAACGATTTAAACTACACCTATATATCAATTTATTAAAAAAATATAGATTTAGAATCTACAACCCCAAAATTTCCAAACAGAAAACACAGATAATTTTTTTTAAAAACAATATTCAAAATAATAAAAATAGATTTAGAAGAACAATAAAAATTGTAACCACTTAAATACATCTTATAAATAATATATGGATTACTCCATATAGTTTAATGATTTTAATTGATGTATTTCATTGAATGAGGTTTCAATGATGAAGTTATCTTATGTTTTAATTTCTAAAATCGATAAAATTTAGTTAGTTCCCCTGAGAAATAGGAATTATGATAGAAAATAATAAGACCTGAAGTTATATTATTTTTACTGGTCAATCTATAAATATTTTTTAAATTCCTTGGATGATTTTGGGGAGGTTATCATTTATAACGTGTGTTATCTATCTTACTTTGAGTCGGGATAAGTGACCCTGGGGTTCTTATCACCCACATTTGAATGGGGAGCATGTGACATATTCTTAAAACTTAATGATTATTATAGTGGTTTTTCATATCATGTTTTTAATTAAATAATGAGTATGGTATGGTCATAAAAGATCAAATAGTAAATATATGAAGATTTTTGAAATAAGTTAGTATTGATGGTTGTAGATTTATGGTTTCTATTGATTGTTTATAAGTTTATCGATCTATAAGAGACCTCTAGATGGAGTAATGTAATTTAAAACATATTGACTTCAATAATATAGTTTTTATATCATAGTTTTCATGATTCTATAATAATGGGTGAAAGGAATGATACAAATTCCTTATTTTTATATGATTTTTTCATAATTTAATGGTTGTGAATGTGGTCTTCAGAAGTGTTAATAGACGTTCAAGATAGAAAATGATTTAAGAAAAGTTATAAAAACTTTAAAAGATATAAGAATATAATGGGATCCTTTATAATAAACACAACTTCTTCAATATGAAGCACTATTAATGAATTAGACTATAATATTGGTCCATATCATAATAAATTATAGATAAAGGCAGTGATAAGAAAAAATATGGATGTATTTACCTATAATTTGAAGGACTAACCAAGAACATTGAATGAGAATTACAAATAAGAATAGTTTTTTGAGGTAGAATCATCTAAAGATACTCTTTAAGTCTAGATGTTTGGCATTTATTTATCTATTATCGTCGAAGTCTTGGAGAAGTTAACCACTACCATGTTAAAACCTGAGATTGATATCCCATGTCTATAGAACATGCATCTTTCCAGTTGTAGTGATATATTTTTTAATTTCTAAACCACTATGGAAAAACTCATCAAAATAGGTTTAGATTAATAGAAATAATATTTTATTAATGGAGGTGGACTCTTGAAATTTTGAGACAAGGATGGATGTAGTGGTAGAAATATACTTTGTTTCTAATGTTCATATAGATGAAGGATCAATGAGATTTCCTAATTTTGCTAGAATTAGACATTCTAGAAGGCGGGGTGCTGGACCGAGATGTATTATAATGGTTTCATTAGAGATATTTTTATTAGTACCTCTATGATTATTGATCATTGGGGCTAGTGTCATACAAATAAAATGACTATATGGAGTGAGACCATGGACATAGTACATAGAAAAATATTTTTATTGGACTTAAACAAAGTCAGAGGTTTATAATTTAGTGCATATTTTATTTTATAGAAAATATTTCATAGATTCATTTAGTGGGTTTCATGAACTCAATTATTTGTAATATCATAATTTTGGAGATCTGGGAATGTGTTTATTCAAAAGTACACTACACCAAATTGAACCAATATTCTCATGTGTATGTATTTGTACACGATTAGTAATTTAACTCACATGGTCTACACTAACCTTATTCCATAGGTAATTACCACATATAATTTTCATATGTATTTTTTTCTGCAAAAATAATATTTTAGGCACAACTACTCATAGAAATATAAAAACCTTCTATTATAAAAAGTATACTAAAAAATAAAAGTTAAATTCAAATGCTCATAAAATTTAAAATACTAGTAATTATATCATATTTAATATAAGAGTGGCATGGGGTGTCAAGATTCATCATCTACAGAATATTCCATGAAACAATATCAATTGGAAAAATTCATAATGATACATAGAAAATGAACCAAGCATATATATTTTCATGCAATGTAAGTGAAATATAGATATCCATACGAGAAACCACAAAATGGTTTCTGAATTACCATATTAGTGTTAGTCTATCATAATTTTAGTTAAAAATCAACTCTGAATCTAATTTAGACACTAATCCCTACTCGATGAACAATTATTTACACCCTCTCCATCTCTGTCACCACACGCTGCTATCAGCACCTGTATGAAAATTTTGTTGAAAATTAAATAGCATTGTATATTTAAATTTAAACTTAAAACCAATAAATGTTTTTGTACTAAATGATTATTATTATTTTTGATTTACCTGCTTACTAACATCCATTGAGACAATATAACCAGGGAAATATCCACTTGTCTTCTTATATAATTTAATAAATTCTTTCTATAGAGAAACAAAATTTTCATCTTTCATCTTTATATGGGCCCCCAATTCCTGAATTTTGATTTTCATTTCAAAAAAAATCCCTCGTAGCATCTTGAGGTAGGGAGTAACTGAAACTAGGGAATCCCAGGTGGCTTACAAAAGACCCTCTATGGTAATGGTCATTAACCCATCCTGCTCATGTGACCAAGATGCTCCTTACAAATGACTTTACCAAGGTGATCATCCCGGGATACTGAGAAGGGCCACAAAATATTGGCATCTTATAATTATTTTATTTTTAACTATAAATCAAATATCAGTAAAATTTCAATCAATACACATTAATATAGTGAAACCTGATAATATATTATTTCAATGAAAAAGGTATTCATACCCTGACTTCTTTGGTGGGGCCATTAATATACCTCCCATTATATTCTTTATGAACATCATACCAAAGTTCTATTATCGATACTTGGTGCCCTCAATTATTTGACTGCATGAAAGAGAGATAAATGAACAATTTTATATATAAAATATATAATGTTATCATAAAAATATATAAACTATTGAAAATATTACCAGATTCGATCTCTTTCTAAAAAAAACTCTTTGACCCAACAATGTGGGGGATTATTATTTTTAACTCAACCTGATGAATTTTTCCTTGAAAAACCTTAAATTATAACATGTAATTTAATATTAATATATACAATTCAATCTCCTTGTCATATACATGTATATATATAAAATGAGATTAATATAATAATATATATTTCTATACCATGTTCGAAAACATTCCATTACTTTCTAGGTACCCCTCAGGGTACCTTATCAAACAACTACTGAGTGGTCAATGGAGCATCGTTTAATTCATTCAATAATCTCAATTTAAAATATTTCCATTTCTTACCAAAAAAATTTCAATTTCCACTTTCATATGATAAGATAAGTAGTGATAAAGTATAATAACATATTTACAAAGAGATAAATTTTTAAAATATTAGAATTTAATAACATAATGACATTCAATTACACCATAATTTATTAAAATTACCTTTATATAAGAATAAAAGGGTTCATTTTTCCAAGATTGACGCACATGCCTCCCATCAGCATAGGTAATAGGAAGGGTAACTGGATCCGCCTCCAATTGTCCTATAATCTGGCCAAATAAACCTTAAGCATCATCAATGGGGACCCAATAACAGTCAAATGAGACTAATATGCTCATTTTGTTATGATTTCATGCATATTAACTTCTTATATTTCCTTTCATAGTAACATTTTTTGTAACATTTATAAAAAATAATTAGTAGTGTAAAAAAGTGAATAAAATTTATTCACATTAAAATTTATATCTATAACTTTCACCATCCAATATCCTGACAAAAAATAGGCATGATGACCTATTACCTCATTACTGAACTTGCTGAATAGGGATGCACTATCTCAGTTGCTGATGGGACAGAGAAGGAGGGTGTGTCAGACACTGATAAAATTGGGTGAGTGTGAGATTTTGAAGGGGGAAATGGAGGGTGTCTTGGATGCTGTAGGGAGGGAGATTGATGGATCATCATCTGTCAGGGTGTTCAAGGGAATATCAAATGGTAGTCATTTGAGATTATTGAAATTCTTTTTCCCTGAAATTATTGTCATTTAATAAAATTAAATTAACTTTACAACATATATTTCAAAAAATTCATGTAGAAAAAAATTATAAATGATAACAGATACACAATACTGAAAAAAAATATACATAGCTATGATAATGAATTACAACACATATAACATAAGTGGTTGATATATTAATGGATAACTTCACACATAATCATTTTTTCTTTCAATCATGTCATTTTCCTACTCCATCATTGCTTCACCAACTTCATACACCCTTTCGAAACTGATATTTTCAAAATCATGATAGAAAAATAAGTTCTTTGTTACTGGTGTTAAGATTCATTGTAAGATGAGAAATCATCCACACCATAACCCATATCAATCAAGTCTATTTATATTTCATGAAAAACACTCCACCCTTCATCCATGACATCTTCTGAATAATATATCATTTTCTCTTATGATGAGAAGATATAAAAATCATGTAATTCATATTCACTGACACCCATCAAGTGAGAGAAGATCATGGAAGTAAATTTAAAGGAATATTTTTAATACCCTTGGTAATATCGACACACATTCATTTGAATAAAACAACCAAAAAATTCATATGGTAGTTTAATTCAATAATATCAATAAATTTTACATAGTATCCCACTACTAAAACTATAAATATACCCCAATTATGTGTTTTCAAAACCTCTTCCCAATTGTTTATACAAAATTTAAATCCATTGAAATTGTAAGCGTCAAATTTTCTAGCCCGCTTTAAAGGATCTTAAGAAAGAAAATTCAAATCTTCTGACAACCCTTCCCTAGTATTAGTATTCATGATATAAAAAATTAATATACATTATTATATTTAAAAATTATGTGTCGACCTAATATCCATATCTATTAAAATAATTATGAACTTAGACAATGTGAAAACCATTCAACATGATCTTTATTAATAAATTTTGTTATACCTTTCTCATTTTTTGTTCTTCCTCTCATATGTCAATTTTTATTATCTTGATCTCCTTTATAAATAGATATGAAATTTCACTATTCATCAGCACAAATCTATGTGCCTGAAATAATTCTATTTCTGTTAGTTTAAAATTTGACATCCTCCAAACCGATCAACCAATAACATGAATGATTTTTGATTTTCCATGTTGTTGAAATTGGTAAGATGTTTCTTCAACAAATCAAACTCGATTGGATCTTATCTTAATATTATCAAAGTATCTCGAACAAAAGGTAAGACACTCCTCTGCTAAGTATTTTTCATTAATAGAGATTTTAGGTTGAGATTTTTTTTTTCATGTATGATTTTAAATGGTCAAGATATCTATAAAATTTAATACATAAAACATAATTATGTTTTAAATTAAGTGAAAATAATTGTTTACATAAGATGAAAAACATATAAATAAAGTACCTCTCAAATGGATACATCCTTTAATAATGTACGAGACCTTCGAATTTAATTTCCTAAAAAAATACACAGTTAAATGAATCGTGATAGTAAAAAATGCTGGAGGAAATATCATATCCATTGCAAAAAGTGTCAGTACAAATCTTTACTAAAGGTTTTCAAGACCATATAGTTTTAGAGTTTTATCACATAGTTTTCTGAAGAATGTGAAAAATTGGAGTAAAACTTTAGTAACATTTTCATGTAATAATATAAGAAATTATAATGGTAGTAACTTTTTTAACAAAATAAGCAAATCAAGGATTTGAAATCTATTTCACCTAAAAGTATTTTTGTTGATACACATTTATATGTTACTTAAATAACCATAAGATACCTTTAAATTCTTTAAAATTAGATGGAATGTATCAAGATTATGCTGTAACAAATTAAATTCCCAATACAAAAGTTGTAAGAATATAATTTTTTCATCTATTCTTGCATTCCAATTTCAGTCGAAAATGCACTTAGAACTCATTTCCCACTGTCATTCAAATGATTCACCTTCCCAAATTTGGTTTCAATATTTCCAAGTTGTACAATATTTCAAAACCTTTAAAAATATTTAGAGTTGATCTATGATCAATATAATCATTTAGTTTTGAATTATTCAACTGAAATCTATAATATGAATTGGGAAATTTTTGATGAAACAAGAAGAATCATTTTTTATTGTAAGTTAGTCATTCGGGCACAAAATCAAAGTTACAAATATGAAAAACCAAACCCATGTAAGTTTTCCAACAAGATAAGTTCCCATGTTCAGGGAAGTCCTTAATGGTCCAAATTAGGGCAACATTAATTTTGAACATTGTTTTAGAAGATTCATCAAATGTCTCAAAACCATTTCTCTGTAACTTCTGTAAATATTTAATTAGAGGTAACAAGTATAAATTAATATCATTTCTAACTTTTTTTTTCTAGGAATAATCATTGAAATTATAAAATTTATTTTTTTTCATGAACATCCACAAAGGTAGATTGTATGGGATAAAAAAATAGGCTAATTTCAATAATTGGTGCTCAAAGTCAAAAATGGGTTGAATCCATTGAAAAATAATACAAATCACACATTCCTAGGATTAGATGAGAAATATTGATGTAATGAATAAAATGTATTCCATGACTGTGAATCTCTTGAATATCATATTAACCCATCATTGTTATTACTTATAATAAACCAATTTATGTTCTCGGTGATTTTTGATGACATGAATATTATTTCAAATCAAGGATTCAAAGGTAAGTAACAAAAAACCGTTATAGGTGTATTAATTTTATTCTTTTTCTTTATAGTAGTATGTTGATTCAGACTTCTAAAATCACCCTCTGACTAACATATAGAATAAGAAAAGTTTTTTACAATCTTGTCTTCTTGAATCCAGAACCCAATAAAGCATACAATCAATAGGGGCATGCATGTATTTTGGAAAAATTCAAACGAAGATAGGTAAAAACATTTTCCAAATCATAAAAACACTCAGGGATCCTAGATTTATGAATTCATCATGCAATAATTATAATATCATGGATATCGCCTTATATTTATTTACACAATGGAATTTGATACGATAAAACATCAATAGAAAATAATGTTTTGAATATTTCAAACATAAACCATGCAACTCTTGATTTCCATCATCAACTAAATTATGAAATTCATTTTTTTAGGTCTGTGAATTTCTCTCTTACATTAGTCTACAGATAATCAATAGGTGGATCCAATTATAGGTTATAATCTTTATCTGGTTGTCTTATATCCCTAAAAAATAACTTATTGAGTTACTAATAGTAACAACACCATCTAGTTGTTCTTATTATTTTTTGTTTATGTTATTATCTTTTGACGATGAAAGCATAATTTAAAGGCTTTTCATTTTATTATCCATTTTTGAAAAATTTGGGAGATCACTTTGTTTATTGAAGTTAGAGCTCAAACTTTTTGTAACATTCAATTATACATGATAAATCCAATATAAATAATAAGAAGAGAATTTATTCATCATCAAGTGTTCATAAGCTTAATGTATCTTCAACCATCTTCTAATTTTATATTTAAAACATGCAAATATTATTTTCCCATTAGGGTATCAATTAGAAATTGAAAAATATAAAAACTCTTCCAAACTCTCATCATATTGTGGTGCATTCCTCAATAATGTGATATAACTTTAATCCATATATATTATATTGTGACTATAGTTTATTTAAAAAAATAATAAAAATAAGTATTTATAATTATAAAATGAGATAAATGGAATTGTGAAAAACACAACCCAAGTAGTTTTAAGAAGATTTATATAAGTACTAAAAAGTCAAATTTAAAAAATGAAATCAATCATGGATGATATTATGTATAATTGAAGCAAGAGAAAAAATCACAAAATCATTAAGAAGACAACATTTGAAATATTATTATAAAATTAATTATCAAACATCACATTGAGAACCTATTTAGAAATCTGACTATTTCCATAAAATCACTTTTGATGGTAAGACACCCTCTTTAAAGGAAGTCAACTGGTGTCAAGCACTCGTTTTTCAAGGATATAAAATACCATATATTATATTTTGAAAACAAATAAAAAATATATTTATAATTTTAATAAAGATTAAAGAAACACAATTTTCATATCAATGTATCACCATCTCAAATCATATGATTCAGAAATTATATATATGATAAAAAGTGGAACATATAAAGGGTGGAATCAAATAATATCACCATTATGTCAAGACAATCATGGATAAATAAAAATAATATAATTTAAACCCATGAGATCATTATTTTAAAATCTATAATAATTTTATGACTAGAACATCATATATTGATCCCCTTTTATAGGTTTCTTCATATTTAATCCCTTCCCATAACCATAGATAAATTTAATATTTATTGTTAATCATTTTTGAAAAATCTCTAGGGTCTAAGATACATCCCCAAAATAAAATTTCACATCCCATATTACTATAAAATTCATCATGAATAGACTCTTAACATGGTGTAATTTTTTATAACACCATAAACTAGAATTAATGTTACACAAAGTATTACATATAAATTCCTTTATTGAAAATTAGAAGGCCCAAAACACTGGATATCAACTATAGACCTAATAATCTCTATTTACATTACAAGTAATTATTACTTTACAAAAAAATATCATACAAGAAGTTTAAAAATATTCATCTAAATTCTTTAATACAAAAATAATCCAAAAATACTTTCAAGATTATATTTAATGAAAATAAATAGTTTTATAAATTTGTTGCACATGAATTTTTTAATATAAAATTTTAAATGGCTATATTTGTTTTGAATAATGATGATTCTCTTGTTTCTAATGATGATTTATATATATCTAGAATAAGATAAATCTTGGATATTGGTTTTATTTCCCAAGATAGAGAATATATTGAGCTACATCTATATATGAAGATTATATGCAAATTACGATGGATGATGTTAAGCAGTTATAAAATGGAAGTAGGTTGTGAAATGAACTCAATTTAATATATTAGGATTACACTACCATTAGGCTATTAAATATTCATTCACATTATGGGAATGAAACTGGAATGTATGAGTTATTTCAGTGTTTTAAATTATATGGAAATAAAAAAGAATGATTTGGCTTGAGTTTCTATTATTTCATACTATGATTCTCAATGTTTATATTAAGTAGTTTTGATTTTATAAAATATATATTATCTTCATTAAAGAAAAAATTAGACAACTAAAGAATATCTCAACTAGCCAAGCATCATGGCCAATTTAGCAGCTATCAGCCAATCTTTAATCTGTGAGCTATCCAAGAGCAGTAGGAAGACTATATCATATAGAGGAATGAATACTCAAAGTGGAGTATAGGTTAAGGAAGAAAATGTATGGGGTTCTAGGAGGCCATCTAATTATTCTGTCACATAAGTGATTTTATCAAGGTAAAACATACTTCAGTTGTTTATAAGTCATTTCCCACTTAAAGAGGTATCTAATATTGGATCTATAAATGTGTACACTATTTATAGATTAAAAGTTTGAGCAAGAAAAGTTCTTTAAATGACTATATACGAGTCATATTTTAAATGGTAAACCATATATTCTTAACAAACCACTATAATTATTCATACACTATGAAATAATTTCATGAGCTGTTGGAATTTTCCACAATGAGTGCTCATCTAAAGATTAAGGAATAATTATGGGGATATTACACCATTTTTATCAATACCATGATACAATATACTTATAATAGTTGACTATGTCTAAATATTTTGTGAGATATTATTCATATATTAATATGATGATGATATATTGATAATATCAGGGAATAAACACCATAGTGATGATAGATCCACTATGATTTATGGTGTTAATTGGAAGGAAGCTATGTCAGGAATGCATAAGGTTGAAGAAAAACTCTATGAAGTAGTAATAATGAAATTGTAGACTAATAATTTCGTTTTGTGTGGTTTTTCATGAATGAGTTGAAGAACATTCTTATAGAGAAGTGTGTCTACTTAATACTATAGGTGTTTTATAATGGTTCCATAGATGATCTATGTGTTTTTTATTATTTTGGCTAAGAACATGAGTTTATTGTTAAATAGAGTTGTTTTAAATGAATTAATTACTAAGTAAACATCATTTATGTAAGGTTGTATCATTATTCTATAAAAAATGAATTATATATATATATATGAATTTTGTAAACATCATTTCTGTAACCATCTATTTCTTTGAGGATGAATTGAGTATCTGTGTAAACATCCTATATATGCATGAAGGAAAAACTATTAAGGATAGATAGGAATTATTTACACCATAGAAAATAAAACCCTAAAATTATATCATACCCTAGATATTGTTAAAACCCAACTTAAAAATATCTTTCATATACCTTACGGTGGGGATGGCTCATGGGAGAAGGCTTGTCGGTGGTGAGGGTGAGTGTGAGGGTGAGGGTGTTATGGGAAACCATATAGCCAGTGACGGAAAGGACTAGAGGGAATGAGTAGAAACAAAAAAATTAGAGAGGAAGGGTTTTTGAGGGTCTCATGAAAAAATTAAACACTGAAGATGGCTCAGGCTTAGGGGGATCAGGGGAAAACAGGTCTATGGTGATGGCTTGCACCGGTGTGGTGTGAAATGTGTAGGGTGGCTAATGAGGGGGGAAATACCACGGTGTAAAGTGCTTGGTGTAGGGGAGTGATATAGGGAGAGAGAGGGGGGATCGGGGGAGAAAGCGTATTTGTTTTAATAAATTAACTAATTTTAGCTGTGATTTTTATAAACCACCTGTAAATTATCAGAATTTTTTAGAGACAGTTTATTAAACCGCTGCTAAACTATGAATATGATGTAGTGAAGATTTATATACCTCATGCTATAGACATGGAAATAATGAAGAGTGACCCAATTATAGTAATATAGGGATGGAATAAGGATTGAACATGGTATAGTAATATAGGGTTAGAACAAGGAGTGAACATGGTACATTAAATGATTCTTTCTGATATGATGGCCTTGGTAGTAAGCCTTGATCAATATGGGAATTATTTTTTAGGGTTATGTGTATGCTAAAAATTCATGTCTTATTCCAATGTTATGCTCTAATTAATTATATTCCCTTATGACTCATGTCTTATGAACAAAGAATCTTTATTCCATAACACATTATTTTGATCTTTGATATATAGGCCATGGTTTACAAATTTTATAATCATGTTCACATGCCCTTATGTTCATGTTATGCTTATGTATCTCCCTTATTTACCCGTACTGAGCATCAGAGCTCACCCTTTATTGTGCTTCCTTTCCCCAGTTTATGAATATATATATTATGAGTTATGTGTTTAAGAAGGGAGATAGTTATGAATAACATAGTGGGAGATGATATAGTTTACTTACGGGCTAATATTTACGTTTTATGTTTCCAAATGAACTAAACAAATATGTTCTTTGGGAATGTGATTTTGTAGTGTAATAAAAATTCCAAAAAAAATAATTTCTTTTCTATGTATGCCTAGCCTAGGTCTCCATATTTGGTATCAGAGAAAAGTTTTAGTTATACTTTGGAAACAAGGATGATAAAATCTTAGTGACATCCATAAATAAACATCTACAGATAAGCCTTAAAGTATAGAACATGTCCTGTAATATTGGTAAATGATAGAGTTAGTGGTTTATAAGAAATTTCATCCCTATCTAGATACTACAGGTGTATGTGGCAATAGAACATATTTACAAAGGGGTAACAACCTTGAAAACAATGTATTGATCTAGACTCAATTGAGAACTAGTACACAGACAATAGGAGTTTCTAAACACCTAGTTTGAAACTCCCTGAGGATATGATTTGAAAATTCACAAACTCTTTAAGAACCATCATGAAGGATTTAAAATATTGATGAATATGAATGACTTTGGATAAAACTATGCTTTCAAAGATTAAAATATAATCTTTCATGATTTAGACATCCTATTAGTGGTTTTTAATGATTATGTGGCTCCAAAGTATGTATATTATTTCTTAAATGATTTAGACATCCTATTAGTATTTTTTAATGATTATGTTGCTCCACAATATGTATATTGTTTCTTACATAATGGTTATTGGTTTTTATCAATGAATGAAACATGAAGGAACCAGATTAATTATGAGGATGATAAATAATGAAATTATTGTCCTCATGAGAATCCAAACATTATGGGAGCTAGAATGAAAAATCTCATTGCTACTCTCACGCAAAATTCTCAAGAAATAAATGATATTAGACTTCTAAATGGGAAAATGAGGGGAAAAAATTCTATTGAGTTCCTCATGCGGTAACGTCCACCTTTTTAGAAGGTCTCCTAACTCAATTTTTGTTGAATAATGGATTAGTACAATAGAAAATATATTTTCCATTATACAGTATTCAGAACATGATAATGTAATTTTGGCTCTGTATTGTTGGGAAGGTGAAGTAGATCAATGATGAAATATCATTAAGAATACAAGGTAACAATAAGAAATTTATTCCATGGATTGGGATGAGTTAATTAATTCATTAATTAATTTCCTTTGATTCTTCATATGATTATGGAGAAATAGTTCAATGAGTTGATGTAAATGGCTGATGAATCCATTAGTACCTATGAGACTAATTTTACAAGACTTTCAAGGAAATATAATGGTACTATCAACCAACATGAAAGTGAGGTTGATTGATTGTTTAGTGGCTTAAAACCAATTCTCTGAAGGGTGTTATCCATAATAGACATCACCAGCTATGAATACATTTTTCGTTGTTTTATCAAGGTGGAAATGAAGGTTGGAGTTATGTATCAATCTAATGATTTTGACAAGAAAAGGAAGATGGATTTCAAAAAAAATCTAAAAACCATGGAGAGATGATGATGAGATTTTCATTATGCTCAGAGTGTGGGAATAAAAATAGAGGAAGGTTCCTTAATGTAACTACTAAAAGTTTTAATTGTGGAAGTTAATGTCATTTGAAAATTTATTGTCGAAGTGATGGGATGAAGTTAGATAACAACATTAATAGAGATAAATCTATATAGAATTAACCTCCCCCACTTTAGTAATTCAATTGTAAGGAGAATAGGTATTGTGCTAACAAATGTCCCAACATGGGGGTTAATGATGATGATCAAAATCAGGAACATCTTAAGCCGATGGAAAAGGGGAAATCTCATCTGATCATTATTTATGAAGAGGGGTTTTATAATGACATGGTGAAACTTACACTTACCATCTACTCTAGAACTACCTATGTCTTATTTGACTTTACACATACCCATTCATTCATATATAAATAATTTTTTTATGTTTATAAAGATTTTAACCAAATGATTAAATATAGAATTAGTAGTTAAAACCCCTAATGGTATAAAGATCTCATATCAAGTCTATGATTCCTTTCTAGTTTATATTGCTGGGAATATGATTCATTGAAATATTTTCATTCTTCCTCTAGTTTATTTTGATGACATCTTGGGAATAGATTGGAATTATCTACATAAATACCACATTAGTTGAAAGGGAAGGGAAGTCACAATTGATATTCTAAACAAACCTATGGTCTTCTATCAATATGATGATAATTATGAGATTTTGATGGAGATCATATTCTATTTATGGGTTTTAATTCCTATTTATAAGGTGAGTTTATCTAAAGAGGATGGGGAGAAACATGATAATGATGATATTCCTATTGTTCTTGAATTTTTAGAATTATTTCCATAATAATTTCTTAGTATTCCACAAAAATATGAGGTTCAGTTATCAATAGAACAAATATATAGTTCCACATCAATCTCAATGACTTTATATAGAATGGTTTCAAATGAGTTGGAATAATTGAATATGGAACTCCAGGAAAACCTTGATAATGGATTCAATAAACCATGTGTGTCACATTGGGGTGCATCCATTTTTTTTCAAAAATAAATATGGATCTATGTGACTCTACATTGAATACCAAGATTTGAACAAGATAATGATCAAAAACTAGTTTCATCTTCACCATATTGTTGAATTGTTTGATCCACTACGTAGAGATCAATATTTTTCCAAGTGAACCTTCATTCTATATATCATCAATTTAGGTTTAATATGGAGGATATACCCAAGATTTAATTCCTAATACGGCATGAACACTATGAATATATAGTGATGCAATTTAGTCTTACTAATTCCCCGGTAATCTTTATGGATTTATTGAATAGAGGCTTTATAGATTACCTTGATCTATTTGTGGAAGTATTTATAACTGATATTATTATCTATTCAAATTGAAAGGAAGAGCATGATTATTACTTGAAAATTTATCTAAAGACCCTAAGGAAGGAGAAAATATATGAAAAATTTAATAAGTGTGAGTTTTGGTAGAAAAAAGTTTTCAATTTTGGGTCATATAATCTCAAGAAAGGGTATATCAGTAGATGCATTAAAGATAGTGGATATTGTAGGTTATCCCAGACCAACAATGGTGACTGAGATCCATTTTTTTCTTGGTTTAGATGAATATTATCAATGGGATATGGATAATTCTTCATGAATATCTAATCCTCTAACAAAGTTTACTTAGAGAGGAGTAATGTTCTTTTGGATAGTTGATTGTGAGAAAAATTTCATAAAACTAAAGAGAAGATTAGTCAGTGTATCTGTTCATATGGTACCCTTTCGTGGATTCAGGTTTTTAATATATAATGATGCTTACATGATGGGATTGTGATGTGTTCTTATGCATAATGACATGGTTATATCCTATGCATCAGAACAACTGATGGTAAATGAGCACAATTACCCAACTCATTATTTGGAGTTAGCTATGGTAATTTTTCATTAAATATACGAAGACATTATATTTAAGTAGAAAAGTGTGATATATATAATGATCACACATGTTTAAAGTATATATTCACATAGAAGAATTTGAAGATGAAACAAATAAGATGGTTAGAGATGATTAATGATTATGACTGCTCAATACATTACCACACTTTGAAAGTGAACATGGTGGATGATGTTAAGAGTTCAAAGGATCATGCAAGATTATCCCTGACGTGGATCACACAATTTCTAATATTTCTCAATTTTAAAATGATAGATATAAAAATATTAAAGAAATGGGAAAAATATTATCTTTTTTAATCTAATGTTCAACCATCTATCCATGTGAAGATTAAAGAGGTGTAGAAGGAATATGTAGAGCTTTAAAAGGAGGTTAAAAATGTTCCTAAGTTTAATATTGGTCATGAAAGAATGATAAGGTTTAAGAACCATGTATGTGGTCTATCTATACTAGAATTAAATAAAAATTTGTTAAAGTAACATCATAGTTCTTTATTATCTATTCTTCCAAGAAGTATATAGATGTAGAGATATTTGAAATAATATATATAGTGGGATGGAATGAATTGATATTTTGTAGAGTTTTTATATCGGTGCTTGGTATTCCAACATGTTAAGGATGAAAAATATTATTAGGGGGTGTTGCATGCATTACCCATATGAGAATGTAAATGTGAGAACATCATTATAGATTTTATCATTGTACTCCACAAAACCTCTAAATGAAATAATTCAATATGGGTTATAGTCGATCTCTTTATTAATCCAGTACACTTCATTTCTATCCAATAATACGTATCTTTGGATCATCTTTCTAGTATATAATTAAGAAAGTGACAAGGATTCATGAAGTACCACATTCCATTGTATCTGATTAGGATTCGAGGTTTAACTCAAAGTTCTATAAAAGTATTCAGTAATCTCTTGATACTATGTTTATTTTAGCACTTCTTATCCTCCTCAAATAGGTGTTAATTCATAAAGAATAAATTAAATACTATAGGATATGTTGATATCTTTTTCATTGTATTTAAAAGGTGGTTGTGATCAGCATCTTCCACTCCTTGAGTTTTCTTATAAAAATAGCATTCAGTAAGGCATTAATATGGTGCCTTATAAATCCCAATATGGAAATAAAGGTAGAGATCTAATGTTTTGGAATGAAGTTTGAGAATGAAATCCATTGGGACCTGAGATAGTTGAAGAAATGGATGAGAAGCTTAGATCCATCCAGTAGCATATCAAGGAAACTCTGATCTGGTAGAAAATTGAGGCTAATAACCGCTGGAATAATATATAATTAGATTCTTGTGATAAGATGTTTCTAATAATTTATCCATGGAATAAGGTTATGGGATTCCGGATGAAAGGGAAAACATGTTCTAGGTATATTGTTCAGTTTTAAATACATAATTCTATCAGAATGGTAGCCAATCGCTTGGTGCTTCTACTAAACCTCTCTGAATTCCATGATGTGTTATATGTATCTATTCTATGGAAGTAAATACCTGACTTTTTACATGTACTGAACTCAGAGATCTTATCTCTAGAGCATGATCTTTCTTATAAAGAACAACCAATGGAAATGTGAGATTATACATTGAATGATCTATGAAAAAAGACCACTCATTTGGTAAAGGTTTTGTGGTGAAACCAAAAGTTTAAAGAAGCTACATGGAAACATGAGGATATGATGTGGTAGAAGTATCATTGTTTTTTTATTAAAGTGAGAAATTTTGAGGGAGAAATTCATTTTAAGAGAGTATAATATAACCCCCCAATTTTTTATGAATTTTTTTGAATAAATTAAATTTATTTATTTTCTTTCCTTATTCAAAACACCGATCTAATCTCATGTTTCATGCAACACCAGGTTTAACTTGCATTATAGGAAACACTGATTTTCCACGAAAACACATTTTATTATTATAATTATTTAAACAAGATAATTATGACCTATACCTTAAAATTATTAATATGAACAGTAATAAATAATTTTTAAATATGATTTATAATTGTTTTATAAAAGGAAAACATATTTATAATAAAATATAAAATTTTCATTAAAGTGTTTATATGTTTTGAAAATACTATTCTCTCAAAAGAACAAATTTGTATGACCTTATGTGAACAATAATAGAATTAATCATTGAAATTTTGATAATTTTAATTTTATAAAATAAAATTCATTTTTTAATTCATAATTTCAAGATTAACTTAGGGTGAATTTTTGGGATTTTTTTGAAATATTTCATTTTTGGTTGAATAGTGAAAAATACTAAATTTTAATTGAAAAATGCCTTTTAGTATAATTTATTTACAGAGATAGATTAAATTTTAACTTTTTTTAAAGTTTGATTAGTTCAATTATAGATAAATAAATCGTATCTTGGTAATTTAAATCAAGTTGACATTGAAATTAGATATAAAAACTTTTCTAACTTTTCAACATTTTCACTTTAAAAACCGGTTGTCTCGTCCCATCTGCAGGATTAAATTTTAAATTCATTTATTATGACTATATGAATTTAATTTGAACTTTTTTTCCATATTTGGAATCAAAAGAAATTAAATATTATAATAATTATTACTAATTTTTTTATCATAATGATTAGCGAAAATAGTTAAAATTAATCACGACGATTAAGAGAAAAATGAATTTACTAAGGGACTAAACTCAAAAATTAAGGGAAAAATAACCTAAAAACTTGTACAAATCCTATTTTATGGATATATGTTTTCCTTATACCTTATATGATCGATATTTGACCATTTTGGAGCCAAATTACTTGGAACAAACAAGGGTGTAAATATCTCTTTAAAATATTTACAAGTTTGCAACTCACCCCCCTTAATAAAAGAAACCCTATATTCTTATCTATTAAAACATTTAAAATGAGTTGGTTAAGCCATTAATTTCCCAAATAACTTATTAATTTACTCCTCTATTCCAATAATCCTTAATTTGGGTATAAATCCAACCAAGTAAGGCCTTTAGTGCAAACTAAAAGGAGATATCCGAAGAAGAGGTAACGTTCATCAACAGACATTTTTGTTTAATTTATTTCTCAAAAAAATTTAATTATATTTATATCATTATTATATAATATCTTTAGTATATTAAATATAATAATATGTTTTATGTCAAGGTAGTGAACAATAACCAAATACACTTCCATCAAATGGGTTACGAAATCATCGTTCATGTGTTTGGAAGACTGCCACCTTGCGAACTTCTGTCATTTGTTTTTCCATTAACACCTAAGAAGGATGGTAAAAATGTTTAAAATACTATTTATATATTATATTTATTATATTTATTATGTTATTATGATTTATTAAATGTTATATCACACACATCTTTATTCTTTCCATTTTACGGGAATATGATAACATTATTTGTGTGTATGTCAGACTAGCCCCTCCCAAAGCGATGTGATTCATTCACACTTTATATAGAATTTATTATTGATGGTTTTAATAAAAATATGTGGTATATATAAAATAATTTTTTTTTTATAATGATAATATCTCATTTAATTTATTTCTTTCAATCTGATAATAAAATGGAAACAACATTCATGCCTACATAAAGTCTCCAATCTCCGTGAACGATTCATTTCATTTCCAATTTCTATATTTTATAGATTATTATAAATACAAATATAGTAAATTTATAATATATTTATATCAATTTTATGATTCCTTATATTGTGAAATAATGATTAATGTAATAGGATCACAAATATAACAAATTAAAACATATTAAAAAAATAAACAGTAAGACACAAGCCATGTTCACCAACTATTTATTGTATGTGGTGTGTATACAACACATGTATATATATTTTATGACTCTTATAATAATAATTATTTTGATTTACATATCCATTTTAGTATTTTTATACCATGGGTTTTATGGATAAAATATTACCAAGCGGTAAGGGAATTTTTTCTCAATTTTCATTCTTTGAGACACATGTTATGTTATGCACCTATACTATTTCATGAGGTTTATATAATGAAAATCTAACATGTTATTTCCTAAATCCTATTATTTTAATGATATTTTATGCTTCATGTGATTGTATTCTTTCTTGGGGAATATGATTCAATGTTACCAAAGTCGTAAGAGTTTATCGCTACAATCTCATTTTTTATCGATATTGTTTATGATTATGCTTACAATGATCCAATATCTGAATAATTATCATGAATTTTATTATAATATGGTTATTACTGATAGGGTGAAGTAATTAAACCATTATTATACTATTTTTTATTTAATATAATTAATTTTTTTAAAAGAAAACATAACCTTAGTTCTATCTTCAGTCCAAAACCTCTTTTATTAAAAATCCAAGAGTTTGAAAAATGTTTTCAAAAATGTTTTTAAATGATTATTTAAGATCATTTTAGAAGAAAATATTTCAATTATTTTAAAATATTCCTTAGTGTTTTTTCAAAATTATTTTCAAAGAAAAAATATTTGAAAATGTTTTATGTATTAAAAAGTATTTTTCAAAGAGAAAAGAATATTTTTCTCAAGAAATGTTTTAAATGATATTTCAAATTTATTTTACATATAGGATAAAATCAATTTGTGTTAATCATTCCTTAATGGGGATATTATCCAAGATTACCATTAATATTGTTTAATTTAATGGTCTGTATTTTTATGACATGATATTTATGAAACTCGTTTCTATTCCAAAGGTTATATGCTTATGAAACTTGTTTCTATTACATGGTTTATATGATTATGAAACCATATTATTTTCATGGTTAATTATATTATTAAATTTTTATAAAACCTATCTATTTTCCTCGGGTTAAGATATAATGAAATGTTTATGATACACACTGCATTTCATGAGTTATGATATGATAAATGTTTATGATATTATGATACACATAAATATGGTTTTGATTATGTGATGTGTGAGACCTATATCTCCCTCCAATTAATTGGTTAAAGATTTATATATCTCATGATATAAGATTGTATAGAATAGGGAGTGAAATTGGTACAGTAATATAGGGCCGGAATGAGGAGTGTACTCGGTACAGTAATACAAGGCTAGAATGAGGAGTGAACTTGGTATAATAATGAACTTTGTCTGCTATAATGGAATTTGTAGTGAGATTTTACCAATATGGAATTTATTTTATATAATTTTGTTTATGCCAAAAATTCATGTATCATTCCAATGTTATGCTCTCATTTCTTATATTCCCTTATAATTCATGTCTTATGAACTACCAATATTTATACCATGACACATGATTATAATATTTTATACGACGAGAATGGTTTTGAAATTTTATACTCATGTCATCATATGCATAGTTTCATAATATTCTTATGTATCTACCTTTTTTACCCTTATTGGGAATCTGAGATCACCCTTTCTTATGATTCCTTTCCCTAGGTTATGAAGATATGTACTATGTATGATGTGTTTAAGAAGGGTGATATTTATGAAGAACATAGTGTGAGATTATGTAGATCACTTATGGACCAGTGTTTATGTTTCCATGTTTCCAAATTCACTAATCTAATACAACCTTTGGACATGTATTTGTGTAACGTAATAAATATTATGAGAAAATGATGTAATGTTAATATATGTTAATCCTAGGTTGCTATAGACATGCTTCATATTATGCACAAATTTACTTTCATATGGTCTATATTTTGAATATTTTTTTATTATATCATGAATTGTACTTAATTTAAGGTATTTTATGTTTAATTACAAATTATTTATCATTCAAGTGTTTTTATTTAAATGTTACTCAAATTGTAACAGTTTTTTTTGGCAATCAATTTTTCAAATCAAGATTATCTTTGAAATATAATCCACCAAGAGAATTTTTATTCTTTATAAAACCCCCACAATTTTAATTGGTTATTCATTTGGTTTTAAATGTTTCCAAAAATTTCATTTCACCCAGACTCATATTTTACCCGTATATTTTCTTATAAGTGAAACAGAATCCAACCATATCTCTTCTTTTCATTCAGGAAACTCACTTTATCAATGTCTATATTCATTGTATTCCTCTAAAAATGACTTTATATATTACAAAATAATTTATTAATGACATTTTATTTTAATTAATCATTTTTATGTGGTTTAAATAAATTTTTAATGTCTTCTGTTTAGGTTATTTTCATCAAAGTGTGAAAAATATATTTTCAACGTTTTCCATATGGACATGTATTTTCACCATCATTGATGTTTTATATGAAACATAATTTCTTATATTTAGTGCTTTTATAAAATAAAATCCTATTTTTTATGATTTATAAAATATTTCATCCTAAATTAATTTTCTAAAAAAGGTTATACATATTACTTATTTCCAAAGAGATTTTCCCTAATGCACCTAAAAAATGGTATTCATCTACATAAAAACCTTGAAAATAAATTTCACATGATTTTAGTATATTTTTTAAATATTACCATCCGTATTCTTTCTCTAAATGGAGTATGTTATATCCTTATATTTTTTTTGATTGATCCATCACAACTTTTGTCTTACCTAATAATCTTCACTGTATAACCATAAATTATGTTCTATTGTTTTCCTATATGAACATTATATGTTTAATTCCTTTGATTGATGGGTCATCACCTAGATTTTATATACATATTTACGTGGGGAAATTATTGACTTAACCATATAACCATTATCTACATGGATTAAATAATATATGCTTTATTATTTTGATTGATTGATATTTAACAAAAAAGTTAACTGATTTCATTGAATACCTATTTATTTTCCATGGGTTTATCATGTTGTGATTATTGATGAAATTAAGAATTATTACTTTATTTTATTCTATTTAAAAATTACATGAAACCCATTTTATCTTTATAGGTTCCTTACGATGTATTGAATTAAACACATTTTATTTCTATGGGTTATTTGTGATGTTAGAAATAAAAAAATTCCCATTATTTATTTTTGATATTATGAATGAATGAATTAAAGTGGAAAAAATATAGACGAATGATGGAAATGGTCCTATATATCCCTCAAATTCATTGGTTAATAATTTATATCTCATCACATATGTATCTGTGAGAATATTTTAGTTGTTTATAAGTATGATCATGGATGGTGTGGATCATCAAAATTAATGTTTCCCTATACCAATATCAGTTCCATATTTGAAATATGTTACACTTTTATTATTATTTTCATGATTGAGTTATTCTCCCATATGTCATGTTTATTAACTCCTGTATATAATCTTTTTTTATTTTTCTCAATTATGTTTACCTTTACAGAGCATCTGATCTCACCCCTTTATTATGTTTCTATTTCCCTAAGTTATAAAGAAAATTAATATGTAAGATGGTTATAGACTAGTATATTGTTTGGAGGATTTGTGTGACGTTTTTAAGGCTCGTTATGAATTAAGTAGTTCCTTATATAGTGGAAAAATTTCACTTTGATACAAAAAATATGGATTCTTATTGTTGAATATTTATCATAATTCTATAAAACTATAAACATAAGAAGGTCATTTGGTTGTAAATATTGAATTATATTGTAATTATAGATGTGTATGAAATCCAATTTGTAACTTTTTTTGTTTTTAGCACTGAATCTGGTAGTGTGGGATTTAGGGTTCCTTAGCTAGTATCAAAGGATGGATTAGAAAGCTTTATAGTTTATGATACCAATGATTGAAGATAAATTAATATTTAAAATTGTTAATAATATTTGATAGGTTAATGTTTATTATAGTATCAAAAATATAAATAAAAGGTATTATTTTTATTATAAATATCCTATTTTGGTAATGAGTTAAGATGAGATAACATTATATAAAACCCCATGAATAAGTACAACTATAGTATATCATTATCTAGTTATGGTAAATTAGAGTTTGTGTGGTTTTTCATCCATTAATATCCCTCTATAGATACTACAAGTGGATGTGGGATTCATAATAGATGTATCTATGTGTAATAACACTAAAAAAATTCATTTTTTGGTATTAACTCAATTATCACCTGGTACATGACAAAGAGGACTAAATAAAAACCTGGTTCTACACTCTAGGAATATACTTTTCTTAATTCACAATCTATTTATGAGCCTTTGAGAGGGGTTCTAAAATGTTTATATTAAGAAATATAATAGGAAAATGACCATGGATAAAATATATTGAAACATAAAGATTCATAAGTTAAGGAACATATTAGTTAATATTATCTTTTTTGGATAAATGGTAAGATAGATTTTGAGAGCGTAGATTTCTTTGATTTTTGGGTTTAAAATATTTTAAGACATTTCATTGTAATTTTAGATCTCTATTTTTAGTTTTTGTTAAAATATATGAGTAAACCCAACCTAAATAATCCTAGATTGTATGAATAATTATTTAGCTTAATTTTAAAAAAAAGTTAATGGTTTTAAATCGTAAAACATTTCTAGGTTGATTTTTTTATAATATCATTCTTTTACAGTGTTAATTATTCAACTCAAAAATTTAGTCCTTTTGGTTTTAGTAAGGGATGAATCCCAAAGTAACCAAGTTAAAAATGGATTCCTTATATAATGTATAGATTTTCGCACTGAGAAACCTAATGGGATAATAGATGGATTGAGAAACCTTATGATTTTTCTAAAATAACTAATAAGAATTATGAAGAAAAATTGGGATATAGTTGAAATCCCAAAACCATTAAATAAGAGAATGAAATATTCTCATGTAATATCACGAAAAAAGATGATGAAAGAAATAAAACATTATTTTATCCATGTAAAATCATAGGAGGAGACACTTGGGGGACATTATCTATAGAATTTGAAGATATTTTATCTTTCAAAAAGTAGGGAATAGAGCAACAAACCATTGAGGTAAAAGGAAAATTTTTATTCAAAAAATTGAGGGAAATAATATTCATCATAAGGTAATTTCGATATTTCAATGTTTAAAATGTGTAAAACATGTGAATTATTTAAGTAAATATCATAATATAAGGTTTATATCAACCTGACCCTAGAGCAACAAAAAATGGTGCCCCAAGTTGGTTTGTCACATGGCCTTATGCATGCCTCCCCATACACCATAGGCTTTTGACTACCAGTAAGGGTATAGAGGTGGTACAATGGGAAGAATATAGAATCTATATCATAAATAAATACAATGGAATCAATAATAAATAAAGGCAGTGAAATATAATAACAACTGATTATTAACAATAAATAAAAGAGTAATCATACACAAACATGCTATAATGTACCAAAATAGACACACAATAGGTAATATATAAGAAATGTACATGGAAAAGACAAAATCCCCCAAGGAAAACCTCTATGATAATCCTCATAACTAGCTCAATCCTATGCTCCTCTACTCCATCATACAAGAAAAACAACCCAAACCATAATCCTTTTCCCCAAACATACAATATGATGATATCTTTTTAGGTACCAAATGATGACATAAATAGGGTGTGAGATATACTCAGTGGGAAACCACAAATAGTGTATAAAGAAATCTTGTTCATGTATATAAAATAAATTAGTGTGCATGTATATCAAAAGTAAGACAATACTGTTAGACAAATAAAACTGACCAAGTCAGCTCTAGTTCCTTAGGGATGCCTGGCCAAGCATACATACGTCATCATAAGCATGAATATATCGGGAATAAAGTCACAAAGTGTTTATATATATATATGAACTTCATACATATGAATTTATATATATATATATATATTTAGGTATGTATATATATATATATATTCTTTTTTAAATGTATGAACATATACAACCATATATATAGATATATAGTTCTATCCAGAACCCAAGGCCTAACTCAAACATCCATGCATAGTCACATGAGTGTCATAGTGTATTATGGGATTCTATGCTGAGTATCACAACCATAAAGGATGCCATTCTCAAGTATCACAATCATAAGGGATTCCATTCCTGAGTATCATAATCATAACTGATGTCGTTCCTAGGGACACCATTCCCATGTTTTTTAATCATGAGGGACACCATGCCTGAGTATCATAACCATAAGGGAAACCATGTAGGAGTCTCATAATCTTAAGGTATTCCATTCTAATGAGAAATAATCATTTCTAATTTAAATATAATATTTGTCCATATGAAAATCCTATAATTTAAAATAATCTACTTAATTAATCTATTAACTTCAATAAGTAAAAAGGAATATTTGATGACATGCTAGTAAACAATTTCTTCTGATATATTTAATCTTTCTCAAATAAACACATTAATCATAATTGATATGGTTACATGTTTCTAGATACATAACAATTAACTTTTGTTAAGTTTGACTCACCATTCATTGTAAATAATCACGCCAGAACACCTTATAATGGTGTTTTGTTACACAATCCACATGGTCCACATACACATTTGATAATTTAGTTCTTATGTATCATTACAACCCACTCTATTCTAAAAGAATACTTCATAATATCATAATTTGCTATAATTGGATAGGCCTGATATCAACTCAATCAATTAATTTTAACGAAAGTTGACAATTTCTGTTTAAAGAAGAATCTAAACACACTTAGTGGTGTTTTGGATAATTATGAACACACTTCATCAAGGGAATGCGAGTGAAATTCCCATGGGGTGGTCTGAATTTAGGTCTTAACCTATAATAATGTAAATGTTTCCTCCATGGGATCTATATAATATGTTAGAAAATTAAATTTATGGTTTACACAATTTAGGATCAAGTCTTGGAAAATCTGGAACGCAATACAACAAAAATATTTTAGAAAAAATAGTCTTTAAGGGAAAATCATATAGACCACTTACCTGATGCTTAAAATGCTCCACTCATCCAATATTGAGGATTCATTTTTGTTGGTTTGAAATAAATAAAAGAAATCAACAAACACCCTGAAAATTGGATGAATTATCTCACAAGAAGATAGAAATAAGGATAAAAATTTAAATGAATAAAGAAAGAATGAAGAGTCTTAGACTTATTTATACAATTACAATTCACCTAATTTTTTTTGAATTAGAACAAGATTAAGGGATAAACCACCATGGTAAAAGGAGGAGGATTAGACACCGGAGATGGACTTTTTAGACCAATGAGGGAGTACAAATGGGGAAAAACCATTTTGGTGAAGTAGGGGAAAATATTAAATTTACCTCTCTAAAAGATGAAAATGTTTATGCCACACAATTTGGATAACTATATAGCAACAGTATGATGATACTGGTTAAGTTTTATTTGCCATGTGAGCTAGGTTTAAGGGTTTTTAAATAATTCAAAACCTGTGTGCCCACTTTTATAATTTACCATAGAGGTCTCACATGGCCATGTGACATCGGGTGAAAAATTCGAAAAATTGTGTGAAAAATTACAGATCCTTACACTATGTTTCATGGTTTATTCACGGGGGAAACATAGTTCCATTAAACCATTTCCCATTATAAAATATGCCACTTGGTTTGGGCCTCATGGTTAGTGATATCTATGATCCAATCATGTGACACTATTTTTTTCTCCCAAAATGAAATTTTCAGAGACTAACACCCTTGAAACATATCTGAACTCTTGAGACACCTCTTAGGACTTAAACTACTTCACAAAAATAACAATTTTAATGGTTTCAATTCTTATTTTTAAATTCTAAGGGTCAATTGAATATTTAGTTCATCCACCAAATAGGAATACTCAAATTCACTTGTGAAAAAATTACACCCATCTGAAACATGGATGCTACAATCTCCCCACCATAGAACTTATCATACCCTAAAAGCATTTGGAAAATATCGAAAACATCTCCCTACTTACAATATTCTAAAATTATCATTCAAAAAACTAGATTTAATTTCTAAACACCAAATGGGTTTTCAAGAATTACATTAAGCATACAGTACTTGAACTATTAATCTTGATACAACACTCATATCCAAAGATGAAACATCGAGATAGTGCTTACATGAGGCTGCCTAACCCAATACATGATTACATTGTTTTATATTTTATCAACAATCTTACGATACTTATCACCATTGTTTTTAGATTCCCAAAATCCATTTCAGAGACATGGTGCTTCCACCAATAGAATTGTCTATCAACACATGGACCTAGAATCCTAATGAAAGTTTGGAATGGTAAAGAACTTCTAACACCCAATAAAATATGAGGACATAATCTCCAGTTCTTGATTAAATCAAAATGGTCAAATCCCAATAGACCTTAATTTAACTAGTTGATCAAGATTTTCCTTTAAAAACCCCGGCTGAACTATTAAGTTTCACAGATCCTATCCTTACAGCATGACCGACATGATTCCTCACCTGATCTCATTCATCGAAACAAGATAATGAAAGCCAGTAGATTTTGGATGACTATACTTAGATATCTCATCTTATGAAGTTAACATATCATCAAACCAGATTCAAAATTCTTAAATTAAGGCACACTAAGATCATACCTTTCACACACACCAAATATTATAATAGAAATTCAATGAAATCACTTGAATAAAAATCTCCTGATCAAAACCATAACCATGCTGTAACACCAGAACCAAAACATTCCTGATACAATATCCATGGGCTATCATAATCTACTATGGGCTTGATGACCACATATATATTTCATCCAAAACTATAATTGAAATCATACCTATAATTCACTGTGGATTCTAGCGGTACATTTATCCATTTATTTAATGGAATGGAGGGACCATATATACTTTCATATGATTGGTATCAAGGTCCTATGACCCTTCTCACATGAAAGGTTCCCACCAACTACTGATATCTTGATTCCAACCTTAAGATAATCCTTTCTATTGCTTAAATGAAATGAAATATGATTACCTTAGAATATGTTTTACCTATTATGGACATCTGACTATCATTTCCTAGAGTTATCTCATTACCGGCACTAGTATAAATGACAACCATCACCCGTTACCACTTCCAAATATTGATTCTCATGGAAAATTCCAAATTGAAACTCATAACGAGGGTCACCAACCATAAATGAATAATAGTGTACTATAAACCACTTGGATTTCTTTAATGTGTCTGTTGATAAAAACTCCCAAGGTTTTATTTTGTTAAAACATAATATCTATTTAAACAGTTAACTAAGTGTATAACGGACACTCCCTCAGTGTACTCAAGGTGATCTTATAATAAAGGACATGATCTCCTTTAGACTATGAGTACACTAATATTTTATTTCTAGGTGTGTATAGATCTTCTAGGCCACACTCACATCAACTAGGGAAAAACATCCCATTTCACCTCATGGCACCGCATCTACCAACCATGTGTGTAAATTTCCATTTATTGATCAACTATTTCATTTAAATTATTCCATTTTTATTTTAGTCATCATACTATGCACATAATTTTAGTTTACACTCGGTCTAGGTCACCCTTTCCACAAGTTTCATATTTGAAACTATTAATACTCGACCCTTAATCGGCCTCTCACCGGTGTTAAATTCTAAAAAGTTACCCCTTGAAACCAGTGTGATCTATTCTTACCAAATAAAATGGTTGTTCCTACCGCACCACCTAGTTCAAACATGACTCATGCTATAATGAGTCTTCCATTAACAAGTCTAAACTGAACATTCTGGTTGGCAGGTTAGTTTCTAACACGTGAGGATCTCCATTGTAACTCTTTTCATGAATCCGGAACCCACATGTGGCATGATTTATTGAATGAAGGACAACCTCATGATGTCATTTTTGAGAAGAAAATACCAACTATGCAACCACTGGTCAATTTGTTCGGTAGCTGAATAGTTCTACCAAACATATCCAATTTCAATAGGAAGAACTGTAGGTGCTTTTTAGATGGTAAAGGAATCAATGTCCATATATTTTAAAACATGAGAACCTCCCATGAATTAGTATCATAATGAGTGTAAAATGAAGCTCATTTTATTTAAGGCATTCATAAACCCTAAGAAAAACCCTCTAATAGGATTCCCTCAATCAATGAAACACAACTTACCTATTAGAGTGTGCATCAAAAGTAAGGGAATCAAGGTGTCCCACCTAGACCTATGGTCTCTAGAATAAGAACTATAAACCACTAGGGGAATATATTACATAAAGTCTAACATACATATAAACACTTATTGAATGTGAAAAAATGTAAGTAGTTATATAATTATCAACCCATGAGGGTCAAAACTCAACAACAATGCATATGACATCACTTTCCAAGAATTGGGCTACTAGGCCTTGATTATATATGGGCAGCTGAATAAGATATTTATCACTGAAATGGTACAACACTAAAAAATAGGTAAATATCTAGCACATAGTGGTGTCCATATATTGTAATAACCCTATTTTTCGATTCACTTAATATAAAATCACTCATCTATCTAGGATGTAGTTTCATTAGTTAAAATTCCTAACCAACATGACTAGATCAAATGTGTATCACTTAATATGCTTAGAAACATGGATGAGGGATCTTTTATTATCTCATCTCCAAGGGTGATATTACATGGATAACCCTCAATTTATCATGAGGTGATGAATTTAAAATTAGGGTCGTGCCAAAAAGTTCACTGGCCATAACCGCATATCATTTAATTTTATGCAACAATATGTCAGAAGATAAATGAGACCAATGGGAAACACTCACATTCCCCTGAAAGTAATTCTAAATCAAACCCATACATGAGGGTTCAATCTATAACACATAGAAAGGTTAATTTTGAGGAATTTTATCATTTCCCATTCATTATGACATTTGAAGAAGCTCACACATAAAGGATATCAAGTTCTAGTTTTAAACTCAACTTCTCTAATAACCTTATTTGGATAATGGAATACATAATTTTAGGATACTTATATTAAAACATACATTTAAAACATTTTATCTAATATACTCATAAGGTTTTTACAACTATCCTCTATTAAAGAAAATTTCAATTTACAATATGTTGAGTAAAACACTATTTATTTGGTCATTAGAATTCTAATTATCTGACGCCTAATAATAAAAAAGCTCAAAATATGAAAAAATTATTTTATCAATCAAGGGGACTTGTCAAGTAAGATTCCACTATATGTTTATAGGTAACACTAAATAAGTGTCTGCGAACACTTTAAATAACCGCCCCATTAACAAAACATACCCCAATGTGGTTAAATATCAAGGAATTTAAGAACAAAGCAATCTATATGGTTCTTATCATGTCAAAATTGATTCAATTATATGGGAAACCATTCCAAATTTAGGGAAGTAACCCTCTAATAATTACAATCAGCATCCCATGTAAGTGTAACCTAATAAGAGTTTGTTTCAATAAATATTTATACATACCCTTAATGGGTTTATTTCATATGGAACATTCCTCAACTAAAATACTTGGGTTGAGTTTTTCATTTAGGAATCTGGGAATATGGATTGTCAAGCCTAACTTATAGAGGTATTATCTCTTATAATCTTACAATTTACATCATGTTTTATAATAGTTACAATCTAACACACAAACACACATATCATGGTTAATTTAGACAAATTACCATTCAAGGAAGGTACTCTAATTTATAAGTAATAATTGGAATTCATGTAATTGAAACTAGGTTATCACAATTATTTTCATCTTGTAACAATTCCATAAAAGGTAGTTTGATTATATGGGTCACTGTTCCCCAATTTATAAAGTACCCATACACTTTATAAATTAAAAATTTGGCACCCATTTAATCAAAACCATTAAGGTTCATCTCATGAAACAAATTTACATGGACTAAAAATATTCAAATTGGTTGGTTAAATATAATTCAACCATAAAGCTATAAAATAAAACAATGTTTAGGTTGATTTAGGCACTTGATTTAACTATATTTATTTCACAATTATAAATAGTCATACTATTTGAGAGTAGTAAATTTAGGTAATCAACCAAGCATGAAATACAAATAAGAATACCAAAAAATCACAAATCATGGTATACATTCAATCATTCTAAAAAATTACCTAATATAGGTTTAAAAATCATCATACACAATAAAATATATGATGCAAACTACATGGCATGGAATTTTCATGTAATTTTAACTCAATGCACCTACAATGATGAATGTAATAACAATTATTTTCTATACCGGTCCAAGGGTAAATTTCTTGAATCATTAATCAATAAATTGTAGAAGTACAACAATCACCCAAGGTGAAATAATTACCAACTATAATATCTAATATCATTAACAATAGTCTTATCTATGGAAATTTGATCTTACTACCAGGTTTGGGTTGTCCAGACCCATACATGAGATATTTACCATGTTTTGATACATTTATAGTATCTTTTATACAATCCCAAAACAATAATAAAAAATGAAAAATAAATATACTTTGATACCAAATTATAGCATCCCAACCTAGGAGACATTGAAATGATTCCCTGAGCTGGTCAGTCCCATGGTCTCAAGAATTCCTCCCCATACCCAAGAGGCTTTGAACTAGTAGCAAGGGTCTAGAGGTGGTACAATAGAGAGACTATAACTCCATTATTAAAAATAAATATTGGAAGAAATAAAATATAAATTCCTTAGAAAATAACAACAAATAATATTAAATAATAAATGAAAGAGTAATCATGCATTCTTATACTACAATGTACAATAATATAAATATAAGAGGTTATAGATAAAAAAATATATAAGGAAAAGAAAAAATACCACAAGGGATATCTCAATAGGTATCTCGATCATTAACTCAATCCTATGCTTATAATATCCTATTCACAAGCATGCCATCCCAAACTATGAAACATAGTCCTTCAATTGTAATCAGATGATATCTATTCGAGTACCAAATAGCGGCCCAAACGAGATGTGAGATATACTATGAGGCCACCAACCATGGTGTCTAATGTAATCCAGTACATGTATATAAAATAAAGCAGTGTGTAGGTATATCAAAATTAAGGATGTGTAGTTAAACAAATAAACTTGACCAAGTCAGCACCGGTTCCTTAAGGATGCCTAGTCAACTATACCTACTTCGATTAAAGATGGAATATATCTGAAATGAAGTCATAATGTGTTTATATATATACACTCTTTATATGTAGGAACATATATATCCATATATGCAGATATGTATATATATTCACTTTATACATTTTAAAATATACAACCATGTATATAGATATGTAATGCTATATAGGACCTGAGGTGTAACTCATGCATCCATGAATAGTCACAAGAGTGTCATAAGGTAGTAAGGGACACCATTCTTGGGGATCATAACCACAAGGGACTCCATTCCCAGGGGAACTATGGGTAATATTTAGATTCATAACTTATTCCATGCTCATGTATCATAATCAAAAGATATTCCATGACTAGGGATCCCAAGATTGAGGTTCATAAAAAAGGGACACTATGCTCGATTATAATAACCATAAGGGACTCCATTATAAGGGAAACTATGCTCATGTTTCAAAATCATAAATGACACCATGATTATGAGAGATAATAATTTATAATTTAACTATAAAATTAGGCCATAACAAACACCCATGATGTAATATTATTAAATTAAGTCATCCATTAACTTCAATATGTGAAAGGGCATATAAGATGCCATTCGAGTAAACAATTTCTTATGAAACATTTAATCTTCCTACAATAAAAACATTGATCACAAGTAATGCGGGATAATGTGTGTATATAAATATAACTAACATTTTTCATGTTTTTCCCATTATTCATTTTAAATAATTTGGCCACAAATCCTTAGAAAGGTTATTGGTTACATAATCCACATGGGAAACATAAAAAAATGATTATGTATGTCTTATAACTCATTTAAAACTCTTCTATTCCAAGGGAATACTTCATAGTTTTACAAGTTCCTAGTATGGGATAACCCTAAGATCAATTCAATCAATTCAATTTGACTTCATTTGATGATTTTTGTATGGATACCAAGATATACAAACTTAATGGTGTTTTGGATAATTATTCACAGCTGTTATTAAGTTAATATGAATAAAACACCAATGGGAAGGTCCAGATTTAGTTCTTAACATATGATAATGTCAAAGGGTCCTCCTATGGGATTTATATACTATGATAGATAATTAAATTTAAGGATTATGCAATTTAGGAGCGACACTTTGAAAATTCAGCAAATGAAAAAATGGAAATATTTTATAACAATACCACTTCAAGGTAAAATCATATAGAACATGAAAATTATGATTAAAATGGACCACTCATCTAATATGAATCCTTAGTGCGATCTGGTTTGGGAGAAATTGAATAAATCATCAAACACACTAAAAATGGTGCCAACTATCTCCCATGAATATAACACTAAGGATGGAAATATAACTGAGTAAAGGAAGAATTAAGAGTCTTAGATTTATCTATATGCTTACAACCCACCCAATGACACTTGAATAAGACCAAGATCAAGGTAGAAACCTCCATGGGAAGTGGAGGATGAGATGTGTATGGGGGAACTTCTAGCCAAATGGGGGAGGAAAAATGGGGAAAACCCCATTTAAGGGGGGAGAGAAAAACAATCATTTCCCCCTTTAAATGAGGTTCATGGTTTGGACACATAATTTGTCTAACCATGCCCCAACTATGTATATCACACTGCTCAAGTGCCATACCCATAATGGTTTGGCTATATGGTTTGGTCTAACCATGCACCAACCGTGCGGTGCTACTATTCAAGTGGCACTAACCATGTGGTCTAGGTGCATGGTTTGGAAATACATGTGCTGCCCATGTACCCACCTCTAAAATTTTGTATAGATATCTAACATGGCCATACATCCTCAGGAGAATGGTTTTAAAAACCATGTGACACCCTCTACATCTCTATGAAATGTAGCATAATTTCCTATAGGGGGACACATGGTTCCAACAAACCATATCCCTTTATAAAAAAATTGTACTATTTAGGTATCATGGTTTGTAATAACAGTAAAACAACTATACGCCTCAGTACATTTCTCCTAAAATGGAGTTTTTTGAAGCCTAAACCCACAAAAATCAGCCAAACTCCTGAGAAATATCTCTTTCCTAAAACCAAATAAAATAAAAAATTTCAATGTTCCAATTCTCATATTTACATTTTGAGGCTAAATTAAATATTCGTTCCTTCCACCAAAGCAGAAAAATCAAATTACCTTGAATATTTTTTCCACCAATCCAAAACACAAGATGCTATAATGGATAACGTGGTTGATAGGCATAAAAAACTTCCAAGAGAACGGAATGACTATGAAACCACAACTATGGACGTGAGTTCTAAAGATGATTTGGAGTGAGGAACATTGATCCTTTGTTTAAAAACTATGAGTGCTGTTTTTTATCCTTATTCTACACACTCCATTTTACCTATAATTTTTACTAAGAAATAACCACATTTATTAATATATTCCATTTTATTAATAAAAAATATATTTTTACAATTATTGTATCCCATGTCTATATCAATTCTCTGATGTGTCTTTTATGTCCTTTATAAAATCAAATTGTCCATTATTTAGTAAAATTTTATGTGGTATTAAGAATGGATTGGATATATCAACATATATACCATTATGATTTTAAAAATAGGAAAGCCAAATTTTAAAACCATAAATTTTCATGAAATGGACAAGGTACCCTGCTAACCCGATAACCGAACTTCCACTAACATGGTCCGAAGGGATTTCCCAATCCTCATGGTTTGGAAAGAAAAATATTTAATCATTTAATATGAAAGTGGGAACTAATTTTCCTCAAACCCAAATGAAGAAAGATCAACAGGTTAGTATGTATATAATACAAACTTCACTAGGAAAATTATACCAGAATTAAAATAGGTAAACAACCCAAAGTACTACAACAAAGTACCAGAAAACAGGATATAAACCCAAGTAACAATAGACACAAATCTCCAATCCCAAGGATCCATAGCTACAACAACCTCCAAGTTTCACATTACCCTTTCTATAACTTGGAATATGATAATCTACAAACACTTGAAGGCATAGGTAGTGGGTGAGCTAAATGACTTTTAGGGTCTCACCAAGGATTACATAATAATATGACAACATTTAATTAACTAATTAAATATTTAAATTTTAAATAAACATGTATATAAGTTAAGATCATAATTAAAACAATTCATGATTTAGATTTCAAATGATAGAAATACTATAAAAAATGGATTAATAAACATTTTATATTGAATCGTTTAAGTAAAATCTTAATGAATGTGTAAATATTTTACAATAAACAATGGAATACGAGTAACATGGTCATCTTCCAAATATTATGATAGTTAAAGGCTATGGTATCCTCACCCACTCAAAGCTGATCAAATAAATACGTGTATACACACGTCCCGATGATAACAACCAATGATGGACAATTTATTTTAAAACAATTTAAAATACAATTAAACCAATTACAAATTTCAAATATTCCAATTTACATTTAACGATAAAGACACTAGTTTTTAGTCAAAACATGCCTTTTTTCATGATAAAACTACTGTGTTTCAATCAAAAAACATTTATATCCATTTTGTAAAATAAAAATTTGAAATCAATTTCAAAAAATTAATTTCATAATTAAAATTCATTAATTAAAATTCCACAATTTTCCATCAATTTCACAAACATTGTCCATTTCAATTGAATTGTGGTGTTTTACCAATTTTGTGTCAAATCAAATCCAAATCCTCCAATTCAATGGAATTGGGTTTTTAATTAATTGATTGAAATTGTTTGAAGAAATTTAATTTAAATAAAAATAGTGTATTTAAATAAATCAATTCATGGTTAAAAAACATCGCTATCATAATGGAACCACCTACCTTTTCCATAGAAACACAAACCTCACAACGGAACCTTCCAAGAAGAACTAAGGAAACAAGGATCTTGAAACTCAACCTAGAAACAAGATTAACCAACATGAGGTTTTGATCCATTAATAAAAATATAATCTATCAAACTCAATGGAGGGGAAGAGATGATTAAATAGGGATAATACTTTCATATAAAGTCTCACCACAATCAAAGCAATGTTTAATTGTTGAAAAAAATGACCTAGAAGGGTTTGAGAGCTCCAAAATTGCACGGAGATGGCTCTAGGATTGAGATAAAGAAATTATTAGAGTAAATTTAATTTTTCGAAAATCTATTTTTTAAAAAACAACATTTGTGACATTACATGTCATGTAACCCAATTACTCATCGTGTAATTGACCAATCCAAAATTCTCCTGAAAACCCATAACCTTTTGTTTAAAAAGGATTTATTATTTTTAAAGGATTTACACATCGTGTAGCCATATTACCTGACATGTAAATCCCTAACAGTCTAAAGAAACCATATGTTTTATGCTGAGAATCCAAAAAATATATTACTTTACAATTATAGGTATCCTCTCAATTTATTTTGGGCCCTACATAGACAATGAAAAAGGAAATCCTGGAAAAGTTTTGAAATGTATATGAAATAAAGGTAAAAGGATGTCAAATCCTCCCCATCATAAATGTTTTTCCCAAGAAAGACTATCATGAAACTTCCATATTGAAAAGGTGAGGCCACTACTCTCTCATCAGTGCCTCATGCTCCCATGTCACATGATAATCTGAACTATGCTACCATAGAACATGGACCAGTGGTATATTACTCCCATGAAGTACCTTGGTTTCAGAACCAACTATCCTAATAGTCCATTATGTTAAAGATAAATATGGTTTAACTTTAAGATCAATCCATCTCAGAACATGAGATGGATCATACAGATACTTTCATAGTTGAGATACATAGAACATGTCATATATCAGGGTCATATGTGGTGGATTTAATAAATGCTATGGAACATTCCCCATATTCTAAACAACTTTATAAGATCCCACAAAATGATGATAAAGGTTCCATTTCATCCCAATCCCTCAATGACCCAACTAATGTGAAGCATTCAAGACCACTTGGTCACCAACTAAAAATTCCAATGGTCTATGATGATGACCAAAATAAGATTTATACCAACTCTAGGTTTCCAACATTCTCTAGAGAATCATATAAATATTTTATGTTTTCCCTCTAACCAAGATTAGTCCTAATAAGGAACATTCACCAATTTCTAACCAACACAACAAATACCTACAAAGATGCCAATACAAGGCCTCAAAAGTATTTATTCTAATCATAGACTAGTAACTATTTTTATAAGAAAACTCAACGATCCCCAGATAGTAATCCCATGATCAACCAATGTCAATAACATTAGAGTGATGCATATCGTAATGAATATGTATATCTATTTATATCTAGACATCTGACTACAGATGGTATACCATACTCAAATAGACCTGAGATCCCAGTGACTACTGAAATTCACTAGAAAATTGATAAGGGAATTGATGATCATTATGAAAGACTATAGAATATGGAACTCCATGCATATAAAAATCACATAGATATTTCCCAAGTCCTAACATTTGGTCATATGATGAATTGGTACAATGTTAGTCGATTTTTTTATCTGATCAATCACAACACACATAACATTATTCCTTATTTGGGCATGGTCAACCCAACCAAAAATTCCATTGAGATCTCATCCCACTTCAAAGTAAGAAATTTAAGTGAATGAATAAAACCTAAAGGTTTTTTTGAGGTCATCCTTGACCTTTTTCTACATAAAATAATGAGAGATAAATTCATCAATTCCCCATCTCACAGTTGTATGCTAGAATCTATACCACATATCATAGAACATCTTCATGGTTCTTGGGTGATATGACCATTGAGAGTTATAGAAATCCCCCATCACACATTTACTATCATCTAATAGCACAACAATGTTGTTCGATTCCATATTATGCCCTCAGTGGAGAATGACTAGTAGGGTCTCACTAAGGATCCCAAAATAAGATGCCAACATATAATTAACAAATTAAATCTTTAAATTTTAAATAAATAGTTATGGTGGATCGTAGAATAATAAAAAAATCAATAGTTACATTTAAAATTATAAAAATACATTTAAAAATGTATTAATAAATGTTTTATATTAAAAAATTTATTTAAATTCATAAGGCATGTGTAAAACACTTTACAACAAACAATGGAATATATTTCAAATACAACAACATGAAATGTGGTGAATTTTCAAATGGTACAATAGTTCTAGTCTACACGATCCTCACACACTCGAAGGTGGTCACAGTAATTTTTGTATTCACATGACCCTATGAAACTGGACAAATGTGACTCATTACCATCCCATTGGGGATGTGACCAACTGCACTAGGTTTTTTTTCCTATCATAATGCTCCAAAAATAGTGTTATCCCAATAACTCACTAACAACCTAGTCTTGCACATACCCTAATAACAACCAATGATGGGAAATTTATTTTAAAACTATTTAAAATTAAATTCATACCATTCAACATTTCAAATATGAAAATTTCCATTTAAAAACAAACACATGGGTTTTACTCAAAAAATTCCTTTTTCAAATATATTACCATTGGGTTTCTATTGAAACCATTTAAAGACATTTTCTCAAATAAAAATTTGAAATCAATTTTTACAAATCAATTTTATATATTAAATTCAAAAATTTAAATTCTAAAATTTTCCACAAATTTCACAAACACACCCTAATTCAACGGAATTGTGGGCTTTCATGATTTCTTGCCAAATCAAATACAAATCCTACAATTCAATTAGATTGGGTTTAAAAAAAATAAAATCAGTTTCAAGAAATTAAATTTAAATCAATTTATTTAATTAAAATAAGAAAACATATGTTTAATAAAATTTGGACATCATAATGTAACTGCCAATATTTTCCAAAAAGCCCGCAACAAAACCCACCAACAAGAACAATGGTGAAAAGGATCCAAGATCTCAAAATAGAAACAAGATTAAAAAAACAAGGTTTAGATCCATCAAAACAAATATGAACTATCAATAAATGATTAGGTGAAGAGAATGAGATTGAGAGATATGGAGAAAACTTAATCATAAATTCACACCACAATCGCAACAAAATTTTATTGTTGAATGAAATGACCAAAAGGTTTTGAGGGATCCAAAATTATATGGGGATGGATATTGAGTTAAGAGTAAGAACTTATGATGAGTAAGAAATAGAATTTTCATCCAAGATTAAAATTAAAAAAAACACTCAGGACTTTACATGACATACAACCCAATTAAACATCATATAATTGTCAAATTCCAAAATCGCTAAAAAACACAATGACTTTTGTTAAAAATAGATTTATTTTTATTTTAGGATTTACACATTGTGTAACCATGTTACACAGCATGTAAATCCCTAGTAGGCTATAAAAAATTATTTTTTATGCTAATAATCTAAAAAATCTTTGACTTCACCATTATAGGTATCCTCCCAAATTCTGTCTCAGCCCTACCCAGTTAAAAAAAGAAAAACCATAGAATGGTTTTAAACATACCTGATAGAAATTTAACAGAATGTTATATAAATCAACCCACTATTACATATTATTATGAGGTTAATTCTAAAATACCTACAAAAAATAACTCCCAATTTGTATATTTTTACACCGAATCATGAAGGGTACTTAGCCCAAACCACTAGAGAGAAACTAAATATCAGTGATATTCTAATTATAATGAAAAATATAGGTTTAGTTTCCATACCTAAAATAGCACGGATGAAACCTCACAAAAAATAACATCTTAATTCATGACTATATTTTAGATAACCTTATGTTTTATCACAAGTGAATAATAATTAGAATTTAGATTTTACAATTTTGGGGGGGGGGGGGGGTTGGATGTAATGACCTAATATGTTACTATATAATTTTATCCTTTAAATAAACATTATGTTCGATAATTTTTTTATATACACCACCAATATAAAATGACCCGCGACCTAATAGATAAATACTATTAAGTAAACTATAAGAACAGTAAAACCTCTAGTAAATAAGAATATATAATTATGCTAAAAATTCTTAAATTTAAAGGATAAATATTAAATTTGATTTACATGTTCTTTCTCAAATAATTTTTTAAAATATTATAGACTTTATCCTAATAAATTGAATAAAAAAAATTTAAATTATAATATATTATATATTAATAGGTAAATTAATTATTTTTTATTCACTAAAATATAAATTTGCATGAAATAATACTAAGGACACCCAATGTGTAAAAATATCATTTTCAATAAAAATGGTATCTTTTTATATTTGTTATTTCCATTTAAAAGATAAATATATAATTTTTAGAATTATAATTAGATAAATGAAAAATAAAATTTTAATTTATATTGTGAAAATTATCTTAGGGTGATTTTTAGGATTCATTTTGCGATCATGGATTTTTATGTGAATAGTGAAAAATACTGTTTTTACCAAAACTATGATTTTATGGAATTTCAATAAGATAAAATTGGGAAAAAAAATTATAAAACATTTTTTATTAATAAAATATGTATTTAATTAATAAAAAATTATATATTTTTAAATATTATGTTGATCTTAGAAAACAGATGTTTAGTATTTTGGAGCTTAGTTAATATTTTCCCTAAAAAACTATTTTATCTTTTGAAATTAAATAAAATATATTTGTTAAAATTAGGATTTTAAATGTTTTTAAAGATACATAATATTTATAGATTTTATAATAAACCAATTTATTTATTTTATATAAAAGACAATGAAATTGTATCTTATACTGAATTTTTTAGTTCAAAAACAAAATTTTCATAAAAAAGGATTTTACATATTATGTGTGTTTATTTGAAAGTTAACATTTCACACTATTAGATATTTTATTTCATAAAATTACATTAAAATTTTATGTTATAGTTAATAAATTAGTTAAATTATTCGATATTAAAATTTTTCATTAAAATAAATTTCTAAGGATGAAAATTAATTACCTCGATAAATGTATAGATGGGAAAAGTATATTTACTAAGAGGAAATGAGTCAAATAATATAATTTTTTTTAAAAAAAATTTTGGATAGGGTTTGGATAAAAAAATATCACACTCCTTTATGTTTTTTATCTTTTAATCCTTTTTTCATTGAATAATAGTTTTGTATTATTTAAAATGTATAGGGTGATTCCAAAATTTACATCCTCTTCACTTATAAAAATGGATCCTTCCACTAGTTTATATTACACCTTTACATTTGAAATTATTCATAAAACTATTACATTTTTTTCCTACCATAACACTCTTCCAATTACTTATGAATTTTTTTCACCATTAGTTAGCTTAAGGCCTCCATTTCTAGGGAGATTTCTATGACAAAACTCAAGCTCTCTATGCAAGTATTACCTCCTTATTAATCATTTATTCTTAATATTATCCTAAAAAACATTTATATCCACCTTAATATAATTAAATCATCCTTATTAATTTACTAATATATTATTATATTAATTAAAAAAACATTATTTATTCATTTCCATCTACTAAGAAAAATAAAAGAACATCAATAGTGTATAAGTGAGGACTACCTTCTCTACGAATCGATATATTTTTATTTATTATAATCACCTATCACTGATGGATATAATGATGAAATTTATGAATAAATATGGAATAAAAATTTATTTATGATTCTAAATTTAAAATTTTATATTCACTTACAATCCCTCCAATTCATTGAGAATAAAAATATCATCATGTGTATGTGTAGAAAACCACCTCCATGAAGAAAGTGCCTTATTATTCTTAACCACCTAACATGGATAGACTAAGAAGTGAAATTAATGAAATAATATGACATTTATAACATTATTAAATATCTTAAATTGTAAAACATTCCCTAACTTCTTCTTTTCCTATGAAAAAAATAAAAATTCCATATGTGTATAAGTTTGGTTTACCACGTCCTCGCATTGATGTTTTTATCGAGTATTTTTTTATTTATATAAATATTAAAATAAGAATCACCTATTGAATAAAAAATTAATAAGTTAATTATACTTATATAATAATATTATTATCACTAAATCACACCATAATTTTAACTCGTGAGATTTTATGAGAAATATTTTGTTTTTATGTATTATGTTATACGCAACACCAAAGTAAGCTTTCAATACACACAACACTATCATGGCTTGCGTTACACACAGGAGCAACCTTTCTCGACAGCTTGCATTGTATGCAATACCGATTTTCACTAAACAATGATATGTGATTAAAATATTATTAAAACTAGCAGTTATGAATACTAATACCCACTTTTTGAAATTTTATAAATTTTATCTTTCAAAATTGACTCTATTTTTGGATTCGGATTATCAAAATTATCCTAGGGTGATTTTTTGGTATTTTCTGAAAACTTTCAATTTTTGATGAATAGTGAAAAACACTGAGTTATAGTTTTAAACCGAATTTTTATTTAAATAAATATATATTTTATCAAAATTTATTTTAGGAAAAAATAGATACATAATACCTATATATGTTCAATGTAATTCATTGGAGTCATTTTATAATAATATAGATATATAAAAATTTTATTAAACGTTTTGACCGTCTTTTACCCACCTCTTAGGAGCATTTGTAATTGTACATAGAACTTAATTTTACTGCTTCTATGAGTTGAATTTCCAAAATATGAGAGACACAGTTAATATCAAGGAGTAAAATCTAGTTCAATAAGATAAATTTTTTTTTGGTGAATAGTAACTTTTTACTTTTATTTACCACGGTTAAAAGTAAATATGGAAATTAAGGGTAAAAATGATATTATTATTACCCTAAAACATGTTCTAATTATATTTTATAAGTTTAATTCGACCAAAAACAACCTTAGGGATACAATATTACCCTTTAGGTCCACATGAATAATATTAGGACACTTATTATTATTTTATTTGAAGAAGAGTTAAAAGAGTTAAAATCAAAGTTTAATAACTAAAACATTTTTAATATAGGGTTACACATAATATAAATTAGACTATAAATATTCATTTGATATATATGTATATTTCCTACATAATGGTATTTTATTTATAATTTTTAGACGTTAAATAAGTTAATTTCTTTATGACACAATGATGATGCAGTAATTACATTATTAATTTAATATTAACATAATTGATATTATAAATACCGAAATAAATGTAATTTGAGACTTTTTATAAATTAATCTAATTTTATAAGTTAATATGACATGTTATTATTGATTTAATTAACTTTCTTCGAACTAATCATGTTGTTATAATTTTCAAAAAAATGAATTAACAAATAGTGTCAAAATTGACATAAAATAGTTTTTAAAACAAATATTATATTATTAATTGTTATTATATTCCTAAAAATCTAAGTATCGGTCAAATGACTTAGATAAGGTTATATATATTAATAATGAACCACTTGGGGTTCTTTTATCTTGTTATAGTAAGTTTATTAACCTTATAGTGTAAGAAAACAAGAAGACACGGTAAAAGTAAAATTATTTAACTTAGAGTTAAATCTAAATGATAACGTTAAAATAGTAACCTAAAATTTTCTAAAACCTATTGGTTGACAGGATTTAGACCCATCCCCACATAGGCTTCGAAATAAATCAATTTGGAGCTATTATAAACTGAATATGACTTTATTATAAAATAATATTTTAAGTTTTTCCTAAGGTGCCCCTCTCCTCCCTTAAAAAAGGGCACCTCCTCCCTCTACTCTTTACACAACTTTGAGCCTTCAAGATCGGACAAAACCTGACCATATCCCCTCTCAACTTCCCTAGAAACATACTAGAGGTCATGGTCTTATTCAATGAAAACTTTTAGTGCCCTAAGAGAAGGTTTCAAAGAGGCGTGTCGAAGAAGAGGTAATATCCATTACCGATTCTTTCAAATTTATTTCTTCTTATACTTCCTATTCTTTAGTTGTTTCATTATGAAGTAATAACATCACTATAACTCATATAATTATACGTTATTATAAATATGAAACAACCATATTTCACCTTCTATCCATCATACAGAAAATGAAATCACCGCGCGTGCGTACGTACGGAATACCGTCTCCACGCCATGGTGAAATCTGTTTTCCCCCACCACCTTACTTTGATGGGTATAATGGTGTAAAGAATAACTATATATTATTATAATAAAGTTATATTGATTCTGAAATAGTATACATACACTTCAATACAATTCCACGTTCATGGAAACGATATCATCGCTCGTGCGTATGTACGACCTACCGTCCCCACGATGTGATGCGACTCGTTCTACATGATCATTATTGAATAATGATTATATAAATGAAATTAATGAATAAATATGATATATATTACAATAATAACTCTATATAAATGAGGTATCTATAACCTAAAAATAATAATAAGAAATTATTTGATAAAACATGCATAAGAACATAAAGCAACAAACACCTGAATAACAAGTAGAAATGAAATATTACTAATAAGAGGACAAGAATATAACCATATATGATATCATAAAAATGAATATGATTCTGTAATAATTCAATGACATTATTTAAATCATTATACAGGAGGTTTGGATATGTACGAAGCAAATCGGACCTAAGGTAAGGGAAAATCTCAGAATCTTTTTTTTTTCCGAGATTGTTTATACTTCAGAATTTACTGGGGAATATTTATCATCCACATAAATTTTCCTCAATATGTAATATCATTTATATCCTCCTACAATTGTTTAAATCCAATATTAATCATTGGTTATTTTTTTGTAAAAGATATTAATGGAATCTTTTGTCATTTTTAGTACGAGGTACTTTTTGACTTTTTTGGCCAAAGTATGAGAAAAATGTTTTTTAAACATATACGACATGAATGGATTTTATGATTTCATAAAAAATTATTTCCATGAAGCTTCCTTTACAAGATTTCACATTTATTTCCAATCAACTTATTTTATTTTAAAATTGTATAACCTATTAAGAAAGGAAAAAAATTTAAGTAGAAAGGATATTTTCCTCAAGAATTGAGTTCTAGTGTTTTATCAAAATTATTTTCCATATAAGATAATATGTGGTTTTGTTTCTTTATATATTTTTAAATTGATCCGATTATGTTATGATGGAATTATTTTAATGATGTCATTTTATCTTATATGGATTATGTTATGATGGCATGATGTTTAAGAATCCCATTTTTATTACTTGGGTTATGCTATGATGTATGATTTATGATCTTGTTGCATACATAAGAAAGGTATCATTATGAGATGGGTGGGACCTATATCTCCACCCAATGCATTGGGTAAAGGATTATATCTCTTGAGATATACATGGTAAGAACGATAGGTTAATCTAGTTCAGTGATACAGAACTGAAATGAGGAGTGAACTCGGTTCAGAAATGGGCTTTGTCCACTAGGATAGTCTTGGAAATGAGTCTTGAAAACTAAGAAATGATTCTATATGATTATGTGTGTATGACACAAAGTTTTATGTTATTATTATTGGGATTACTTTTCACTACCATGATTTATCCCATGTTATGATATTATGATCTCATTTGCAGGTTAAGATTTTCAAAATGTTATGTTCTTATGAATATGATATGATTGATATTTATTTTTTTTACCCTTACTGAGAATTTGAGCTCACCCTTTTGTATGTTTTCTCTTCCCCAGGTCAGGAAGAAGGGTATTAAGTATGATATTCCAAAAGGAACTCTAGATATGATGACATAAACATGAGACAATGTAGATGATTTATGAACCAGTTGTTTATGTTTCCCAGTTTCTAAAGACACGATTCCTATACGGTCCTTTCATAGTTTGGTTATGTGTTACAATAAGTATGATTCAATTTTGAAGTAAAAAAAATGTATGTAATGTATGGTTCGTTATAGTTGGTACCAGAGGAATTTTATAGTGAACCTTTGTAAACTAGGATGTGAAAGCCTTAGTAAGATCTCTAAGGATATGTCTAAACATAGAACACAATATTAGTGTTTTAGAAATGTCCATGAACAACCTATGAAAAGACCTAAAGTGTGAAATTATATTATTGATTATGTTATTTTCCTGTTATAAATAGTGTTATTCAAACTATTCATTTTGGTTTTATTCAATGGATAGAACCCGAAGGAATCGTGTTAATTCGGAATGCGATGAGCAATGCAAGGATTGTCCCCATGGGAAAACAAATGTTATGGGAGCTAGAATGAAAAATCTTGTAGCTATGCTCACATTACTTTCTCAAGCTATGAATCATGTAGGACTTCCAAATGAGAAAATGAAGGAGCAACATTCCATTGAATCCTTCATGAGGTAGAGTCCACCCTCATTCAGTGGGTCTACTGATTCATTAGTGGATAAATAGTGGATCAGTCCCACTGAAAAGATATTTTCAGTTCTACAATATTTTGAACATGATAAAGTCATCTTAGAAATATATCGTTTGGAAGGTGAAGCTGATCAATCATGGAATCTTATTAAGAATACATGGAAAAGGGATGAAATTGAGTCCATGGAATGGGACGAGTTCAAGAACTTATTTTTCAATAAGTACTTCCCATGTATTCTTCGAACAAAGATAGAGAAGGAGTTTATTGAACTGAAGAAAAAGGATGATGAATCTGTCGGTACCTACGAAGCAAATTTTACAAGACTTGAAAGGTACTCTTCCGGAATTATTATCCAACATGAGAGTAAAATTGATCGATTATTTAGTGTCTTAAATCAATGTCTTCGAAGGGTGTTATACATAAGGTACTTCAATAGCTATGAGGAAATTGTTCGATGTGCTCTCAAGGTTGATATGGAGAATGGAGTAACCCATCAATCATATGGGTTTGATAAGAAGAGGAAAATGGAATTCAAAGGAAAATCTAAAGACCACACTGAAAAGAAGATGAGTTTTCCCTTATGCTCAAATTGTGAAAAGAAACATGGAGGGAATTGACCTAAAGGGACAAGTAAATGTATTAAGTGTGGAAAAGATGGTCATTAGGCGGTTGAATGTCGAAATAATGGGAAGAAGATATCTAATGATGGGAAAAAATAAAGGGATACACAGAATGAACCTCCTACACATCAATGTTTCAAGTGTAAGAAAATGGGTCATTATTCCAATAAATTCCCTAATCAAAGGGTTGATGATGATGATCGACATGAACAAACTCTCAAAGCTAAAGACAAAGGAAAGTCACATGCAATTTCTATCGGCGATGTGAAGTACGATAACGAAGTGGTGAAAGGTACACTTACCATCCACTCTAAAGTAGAAAATGTTTTATTTGATTCTAGATCCACCCACTCTTTTATTTATAAATAATTTACTAAGGGTATCACTATATTACCTCAATAGTTAGATATTGAGTTAGCTGTGACAACCCCTAATGGCACAACAGTTGCATCAAAAGTTTACAATTCTTCTCCGATTGAAGTTTGTGGGAATGTGTTTCCTGCAAATCTTGTGATCCTTCCTATAGTGGAATTTGATGTGATGATTGGCATGGATTGGCTTTCCTTATATTGAGCTCTTATCTATTTTCAAAGAAGGGAAGTCACATTTCATATTCCAGATCAATATATGATCGTCTATCAATGCAAGGATGAACATAACCTTCCATTGGAAATTTATTCCATCTTATGGGTCTTTATTCCGCTAAATAAAGGTTATTTATCTCAAATGGTGGGAGAGAAATTCATGATTAAGAATATTCCAATTGTACTGGAGTTTTATGATGTCTTTCTAGAGGAATTGCCTGGTGTGCCCCCCAATCGTGAAGTTGAGTTTTCAATAGAACTCTTACCGGGTGCTTTACCTATTTCAAAGACACCTTATAGAATGGCCCCAATTTAGTTGTAGGAATTAAATTAGAAACTCCAAGAGAATATTGATAAGGGATTCATACACCCTAGTGCATCACCTTGGGGAGCACCTGTTCTGCTTGTTAAGAAGAAAGATGGATCAATGAGACTCTACATTGATTATCGAGAAGTTAACAAGATCACTATAGAGAACAAATATCCTCTCCCATGCATTGATGACTTATTTGACCAACTACGTGGAGATCAATACTCTTCCAAGATTGATATTCGTTTAGGGTATCATCAATTAAGGGTCCGAAGGGAGGATATACCAAAGACGTCTTTTCCGTACAAGGTATGGACACTATGAATTTATAGTGATATCATTTGGTCTTAATAATGACCATTCTATCATCATGTATCTAATGAATAGTGTCTTTAGATACTATATTGATCAGTTTGTGGTAGTATTTATATATGATATGCTTGTCTATTCAAAGATCAAGGAAGAACATTAAGATCACTTGAGAATTGTATTGAAGACCCTAAGAAAGGAGAATAATTATGCCAAATTTACCAAGTGTGAATTTTGGCTTAAAAAAGATTCATTTTTGGGTCACATAATCTCAAAAGAGGGGATATCTGTGGATCCAGCAAAACTGGAAGTTATTGAAAGATGGTCGAGACCAACTACAGTAACTAAGATCCAATGTTTTCTTAGTTTAGCCGGGTACTATCGACGTTTTGTGAATGATTTTTCAATATTATCTAACCCACTCACCAAATTGACTCGGAAAAGAGTTATGTTTGTTTGGACAGAGGAATGTGAAGATAATTTCATGGAGTTAAAAAGAAGATTATCCAGTGCATTTGTGCTCACACTGCCTTGTAGTGGAGAAAGGTTTGTGATCTACAGTGATGCATCCAAGAAGGGGCTGGTGTGTGTTCTCATGCAAAATGATATGGTGATAGCTTATTACTCATGACTGTTGAGAATACAAGAGAAAAATTACCCAACTCATGATTTGGAGTTAGCTCGGTAATCTTTGCATTAAATATTTGGAGGCATTATCTTTATGGTGAAAGGTGTGATATTTATACTGATCATAAAAGTTTAAAGTATAATTTCACACAAAAGGAGCTGAATATGCACCAAAGAAGATGGTTAGAGTTGATTAAGGACTACGACTGCTCAATTCATTATCACCCTGGGAAAGAAAACAAGGTGGAAAATTCATTAAGTCGACAAGACCTTGCTAGCTTGTCCATGATGAGGATGAAAAAAGATCTAATATTTATGTATTTACAAAGGATGGATCTTAGAATTATAATGGAAAGGGAAAATCTAATCTTTACCCAATGAATGTTCAATCATCTATACATGGGATGATTAAAGAGGAACAAAAAAAGATGTAGAGTTACAAAAGAAGGTGAGAAATTTTCCTGAATTTAACCTTGATTGTGATGGGATAATAAGGTTCAGGAATCGAGTTTGTGTTCCACCCATCCCAGAATTAAAGAAGGAGATGCTGGATGAGGCTCACAGTTCTTCATTCTCTATTCCTCCTGGAAGCACAAATATGTATAGGGACCTAAAAGAGTAATTCTGGTGGGATGGCATGAAAAGAGATGTTGCTGAATGTGTCTCTCGATGCATGGTTTTTCAGCAAGTTAAAGATGAGAGACGGAAGTCTAAGGGGATGTTACAACCATTAAAAATACCCGAATGGAAATGGGAAAACATCACTATGGACATTGTCAGTTGACTTCCTAAAACATCCAAAGGCAATAATGTTATCTGGGTCATAGTTGATCATCTTATGAAGTCGGCACACTTCATTGCTATTAGATAGGATTTCTCTCTTGATCAACTTTCCATGATATATGTAAAGGAAGTGGTAAGATTGCATGGAGTAACACTTTCCATTATATCTGACCGGGATCTGAGGATTACCTCGATGTTTTGGAAAAGACTTCAGCATACTCTATATACGGAGTTGAGTTTCAGCACTACTTATCATCCTCAGACAGACGACCAGTTTGATAGGACAATTCAAACTCTAGAAGAAATGTTGAGAGCCTGCTATATGGATTTCAAAGGTGGTTGGGATCAACACGTACCTTTAGTGGAATGTTCTTGTAATAATAGCTTTAACTCCAGTATTCAGATGGCTCCTTATGAAGCTCTCTATGGAAAGAAATGCAGTACTCCAACTTGCTGGGATGAAGTTGGGGAAAGAAAGCTATTAGGACAAGATCTTGTTGATGAGATAGCAGAAGTGGTCAGATCTATTCAACAACACATAAGAGAAGCTCAGAGTTGACAAAAAAGTTGTGCCGACAACCGAAGAAAAGACATAGAGTTTGAAGTGGGCGATAAAGTGTTCTTACAAATATCTCCTTGGATGAGAGAAATGAGATTTGGAAAGAAGGGAAACCTGAGCCCTAGGTATATTGGGCCTTTTGAAATACTGGATCGTGTTGGGAAGGTAGCTTACTGATTGACACTTCCACTGAGTCTCTCTCAAGTTCATGATGTGTTCCATGTATCTCTCCTGATAAAGTACATACCTGATCCATCACATGTACAATGCTCAGAAGTTGTACCATTGGAGCAAGATCTTTCTTATGAAGAACATCCGATAGAGATTCAGGATCGTCGCAAAAAAGTCCAACGGAACAAGAACACTCTCTTGGTGAAAGTTTTATGGAGGAACCACCAATTAGAAGAATCTACGTGGGAACTTCAGGATATGATGAGGGAGAGGTATCCTCATCTTTTTGTTACAAAGTGACGAATTTTGTGGGTGAAATTCATTTTAAGGGGGGTAGAATGTAACACTCGAGATTTTATGGGAAATATTTTGTTTTTATGTATTATGTTATACGCATCAACAAAGTAATATTTCACTACACACAACACTGTCTTGGCTAATGTTACATGCAGGAGAAACCTTTCTTGATAGCTTGCGTTGAACACAATACCGTGTTTCACTAAACAATGATATGTTTTTAAAATATTATTAAAACTGGCTGTTATGAATAGTAATACCAACTTTTTAAAATTTTATAAATTTTATCCTTGAAAATGGACTTCATTTTTGGATTCGGAATATTGAAATTAGCCTAAGGTGAATTTTTTGTATTTTTCTAAAAACATTAAATTTTTGATGAATAGTGAAAACACTGAGTTATAGTTTAAAACCAATTTTTTTTAAATAATTATTTATTTTATTTAAATTTATTTTCGGAACAAATAGATACATACTACCTATATAATTTCAATATGATTCATTGGAGTCATTTTATAATAATATAGATATATAAAACTTTTATTGAACTTTTTGACCGTCTTTTACCCACCTCCTAGGAGCATTTTTAATTGTACATAAAACATAATTTTACCACTTCTATGAGTTTAATTTCGAAAATACGAGGTACAAGGTTAATATCAAGGAGTAAAATGTGGTTCAATAAGATAAAAATAATTTTTGGTGAATAGTAACTTTTTACTTTTATTTACCACGGATAAAAGTAAATCGGGTAATTAAGGGTATAAATGATATTATTATTACCCTAAAACATGTCATAATTCTTTTGGATAAGTTTAATTCGACCAAAAACAATCTTAGGGATAAATTATTACCCATTAGGTCCACTTGGATTTGATTAGGACACTTATTATTATTTTATTTAAAGAAGAGTTAAAAGAGTTAAAATAAAAGTTTAATAACTAAAACATTTTTAATATAGGGTTATACAAAATATAAATTAAACTATAAATATTCATTAAAAATATAAATAGATTACCTACATAATGGTATTTTATTTTTAATTTTTAGATATTAAATAAGTTAATTTATTTGTGCCACAATGATGATGCAGTAATTACCTTATTAATGAAATATTAACATAATTGATATTATAAATACCCAAATAAATGTAATTTTAGACTTTTTTTGCATTAAAAAAATTTTATAGGTTAATATGACATGTTATTATTGATTTAAATAACTTTTTTCTGACTAATCATGCTATTATGATTTTCACAAAAATCAATTACCAAATAGTGTCAAAATTGACATAAAATAGTTTTTAAAACAAATATTATATTATTAATTGTTATTAAATTCTTAAAAATCTAAGGTTAGGCCAAATGACTTATATAAGGTTATATATATTAATAATGAACCACTTGTTGTTATTTTGTCTTGTTATTGTAAGTTTATTTACCGTATAGTGTTAGAAAACAAGAAGACACTGTAAAAGTTAAATTATTTAACTTAGAGTTAAATCTACATTATAAGGTTAAAATAGTAACCTAAACTTGTCTAAAACCTATTGGTTGAGAGTATTTATACCCATCCCTACTTACGCTTCTAATTAAATCAATTTGGAGCTATTATAAACTGAATATTAATTTATTATAAAATAATATTTTACGTTTTTCCTATGGCGCCCCTCTCCTCCCTTATAAAAGGGCACCTCCTCCCTCTCATCCTTACACAACTTTGAGCCTTCCAGATCTGCCAAAACCTGAACATATGCCTTCTAAACTTTCCTAGAAATATACTAGAGGTCCTGGTCTTCTTAAAAGTACAATTTTACTACCCTAAGAGGAGGTTTCAAAGAGGCATGTCGAAGAAGAGGTAATATCCGTTACCGATTCTTTGAAATTTATTTCTTCTTCTTATTATTCTTTTTTAGTTTTTTAATTATTAAGTAATAACATCAGTATCTCTAATATACTGATATTATATTATAAATTTGAAACAACCCTATATAACCGTCTATCCATCCTACGGAAAACGAAATCACCGCGCGTGCGTACATATGTAATACTGTCTCCACGCCATGGTGTAATCTATTTTCCACCACCACCTTACTTGGATGGATATAATGGTGTAAAGAATATCTATATATGATTATCATAAAGTGATATTGATTCTCAAATAGTTTACATACACTTCAATACAATTCCACGATCATGGGAACAATATCATCGCTCGTGCGTACGTACGGCCTACCGTCTCCACGATGTGATACGACTCGTTCTACATGATCTTTATTGAATAATGATTATATAAATGAATTGTATGAATAAATATGATATATATTACAGTAATAACATTATTTAAATGATGTATCTATAACCTAAAAAGAATAATAATAATTTATTCGACAAAACATGCATAAGAACACAAAGCAATGAACACCCGAATAACAAGTAGCAATGAAATATTACTAATAAGAAGACAAGAATATGACCATATATGATATCATAACAGTGAATATGATTATTTAATAATTTAATGACATTATTTAAATCATTATACAGAAGGTTTAGATACGTACGAAGCAAATCGGACCTAAGGTAAGGGAAAATCTCACAATCTAATTTTTATCCGAGATTGTTTATACTTCAGAATTTACTGGGGAATATTTATCATCCTAATCCATGTTTCCTCAATATGTAATATCATTTATATCCTCCTAAAAATTTTTAAATCCAATATTACTCACTGGTTAGTTTTTAGTAAAAGATATGTAAGGAATCTTTTTTCGTTTTTAGTACGAGGTACTTTTTGACTTTTCTGGCCAAAGTATGAGAAAAATGTTTTTTTAACTTATATGGCATTAATGGATTTTATGATTTCAAAGAATATTCATTCCACTATGATTCCTTTAATAGTTTTCAAGTTTATTTTTATTCAACTTCTTTTAGTTTAAAATTTTATGACATGTTAAGAAAGGAAAAACGTTTTTTAAGTAGAAAGGATATTTTCCTCATGAATGGAGTTCAAGCGTTTTATCAAAATTATTTTCCATATAAGATTATATAGGGTTATATTTCTGTCTCTATTTTTACATTGATTTGATTATGTTATGATTGAATTATTTTTATGATGTTCTTTTATCTTATATGGATTATGTAATGATGGCATGTTGTTTAAGAATCCCATTTTTATTTCATGGGTCATGCTATGATGTATGATTTATGATCTTGTGGAACACCTAAGAATGGTATCATTATGAGATGGGTGGGACATATATCTCCCTCAAATTAATTATGTAAAGATTTATATCTCATGAGAAAGACATGGCTGGAATGGAAGGTTAATCTGGTTCAGTGATATATGTCTCAAACGAGGAGTGAACTCGGTTCAGAAATGGACTTTTTCTGCTAGGACAGTCTTGAAAATGAGTCTTGACTACTAAGAAATGTATATCTATGATTATGTGTGTATGACAGAAAGTTTTATGTTATGATTATTGGGATTACATTTCACTACCATAATTTATCCCATGTTATGATATTATGATCTCTTTTGCAGGTTAATATTTCCAAAATGTTATGTTCTTATGAATATGATATGATTGATATTTCTTTTGTTTACCCTTACTGAGCATTTGAGCTCACCCTTTTGTATGTTTTATTTTCCCTAGTTCAGGAAGAAGGTTATTAAGTAGGATATGCCAAATGGGACTCTAGATATGATGAAATAAACGAGAGACAATGTAGATGATTTATCAACCAGTTGTTTATGTTTCCCAGTTTCTAAAGACACTATACATATACAGTCCTTTTATGGTTTTATTATATGTTGTCATAAGTATGCTTCAATTTTCAAGTAGTAAGAATGTATTTAATGTATGGGTCCTTATAATAATCATAAATAAATAATTGTTTTTAAGGTTCTTTAAATTTAATATTGGACAAATTATAAGTAACATTAACAATAAACATTCATAATAAATTTAAACCCCAAGAAGGAATATTTCAAGTTACCTTTAATAGTTGGAGTTCACTTTGGTAACATATGTTATTATATATTTTTTTTAATAATTTAATAATAAATTACAAAAATATATATAAATATATATATATATATATATTATAAATCTATTTTAGAAAACCTTTGACCATTTTTAATATATAGAAAATACTATAGAAAAATTCCTTTAAGAACCCTAAGTAACCAACATAATAAAAAAATATAACATACAAATAACAGATAATAAGAGATAAAATTATAATTTGAAATATATATGAATAATATATTAGATAAATTTTTCAATAAGTTTAATATTTTTATCTTGGAAGTCAGGCGCATGTGTAGAATGAATCCAAACCAACATAAGGGGTTCTTGTCTCAAATTTAATTTCTTGAGACATATTTATTATTGTGTACTATGAAATCTTTAATATGGTGTGATTAATACCTAATGAATATATTATACCATATTCATGTAAATATTTTTGTTTGAAGATACATATTGTATTCTTTATTTAAATGACCTTCGATTCAAAGGATACTCAGGTTGTAATGGTTTATGCTAACCCAATTTCCTTCTATTGAGTTATAATATTTCTAATTAAACTATATTGTTCCAAATTTGATTTTTTCTAACTAATAATTAATTTATAAACTTTTCACTCCTTATTTTCAATTTTTTTGTTATTCTTCCTTATGAAATCATTATCAAATGACCTCACCTTAAATATTATGCTTCTTTTAAGTATTTCTTGGTCTAAATTCTTAATTCATGATACATGCATATTTTTATGCATTTATTTATGTTTATATGTTAAATATATTTCCTGTTTGTAATTTTAGGTCATAAATTATATTTTATTCATGGTATTTGATATTCAATTTCAAACTCCATACCCTTAAATTGAATTGATTTAAATGTTACTGAAATCCTATGGGTTTCTTTTTCAATCTTATTTTTAAATAAATATTACATTTAAAATATAATATATATGATTAATTTTAATTATTTATAAAAAAAATTATTATTTTCTATGTTTATTCATTAGGTTTTACATTTTTCATCAAAATTTCATTTCTACTTGACTGATATTTTACATGAATTTTTCTTGTAAGGGAAACCTATACCATCTCTTTTTTTGGACAAGAACCTACCCTTTTCCATGATTATATTCACCATATACTTTTGAAAATTTCATTATCTATGCCTAAATAATTGATCAATTTCATTTTATACAACCTTATCTTCTTTAAAAAGTTAATAAATTTTTTATTGTTTTATATACTGATCATTTTCATCAATGTATAAAAGACTCTATTTTTAATGTTTTATGTGTGAATACATATTTCTATCATATTATCTATTTTATATGAAACTTAATTTGTAAATTTTAAATATTTTCTAAAAGAAAATTTTATCCACTTTTCGTTATAAAATATTTATATCAAAATTAATATTTTTTAACAGGTATTGGATATTTTTTATTAACTTAGATATTTTTCCTAAAACTTCTAAAAAACTATTCTCATCTAGATTCACCCTCTTTTACATACCATATTCTAGATCTAGGATATTCTATAATAGTTACCATCCATATTATTTCTGTAGTTATATTATGTTATATACTTCTCTTTTGGAGGAATAATCCCTAACTTCCTTTAGGTTTCTTAATCATCTTTGGTGTATAGCCATAATTTTTATTCAAATTATTCCTCTTTAAACACTATGATTACTTCATTGGATTGAAGGGGGTTCACCCAAATTCAATACATTGATTGACTTGGGGAAATTATTGACTTAACCAAATACCTTTTATCTATGTGGTACCATATCACATGCATTATTATTCTAACTGAATCTTATTTACTTAGAATATTACTTTATTTCATGGGATTCCAATCTATATTCTTGAGTTTTATCATTTTAGTATTATTAATATAATTATAAATTATTTATTTATGACATTCTATTTGAAAAGGATATGAATCCAATTTTTTTTTCATGAGTTATTTATTATGTATTAAATGAAACCCATTTTATTGTTAAATAGTCTTTGGGATGCGAGTAATGAAATCCATTTTTCTTCCCAATGGTTTTTTACGATATGAAAAATTAATGAATTCAAGTGGAAAACATATGTATGGATGAATGATGGTAGGTTTCTTATATAACCCTCCAATGAACTTGTTAAGGATTTATATCTCATGATATATGTATCTACGAGTACATTTTTGTTGCTCGTAAGTGTGGACACTGATAGTGTGGTTAATGAATGTAATGATTCTATATACTAATGTTTGTCTATATTTAAAAGATGTCACAATTTTATGCTTATTCTATTGAATAATTTATTATATAATATCTCATGTTTACTGACTAATGTTTCCACACTCTTTTAATTCATGTATTATGTTATTCCATGAATTATACCAATCATTATTTAATTAATTATGATATATTATTTATTGTTTATAACATTCCTATATATCCAAATTATACCAATATACCCATCTTAAAATAACTTATGATTTTTGGTTGTTATCGCTTATGTTTTCCCTCACAAAGCATCTGATATCACCCCTTTATTATGTTTCCATTTCCCGTAGTAATGAATAAAAGTAATACGTAAGATGTGTTAAGATGAGTATATTATGTGGAGGATTTGTGAGAGATTATTGAGTCTTGTTATGAATTAATTATTTTCTCATATAGTGGTTATATTTTCCTTTGGATATAAAAAACATAGGATTGTACTAGTTAAATACTTTTCTTAATCCTCTAAAACTATAACATAGAAAAGGTCATTCAGTTGTAGATGTTTCATTATATTGTAATTATCGATGTGTAAAAAAGATATTGTTTAAAAGTTAAAGTTTATAGCACGTAATTCTAGAGTGTGGATTCTAGAGTTCCCCAAAATTATTATAATATTGTATATTTATATAAAAAATATTAAATAATCATGTTTTGGTTTTGGTTTCTCATTCAAGTTGAATATGAATTTGATATGGATAATTCCTTCTTTTACTATTGTGATAGTGTTAATATTTGATAGTGGAAATTGTTTATAATATCTTATAGGTACAGGATGATGAGAAAATGTTTTTATGGGTACTATAATAACCCATGGTAACTTGCAATCCAACCTCATAGAATTTTTTTTTTCATTTGAGTGAAAATCCCATCGAAAATAAAGCTTCATGGAAAATGAAATTACAATTAGTAGTATTTATGAAATATCAATGTAAAAATGTTGAGATGTAATATTTTTGAGACAAAAATAAAGATCCATAATAAATAATATTTTTATGGGATTTCAATCCAAAATAAAAACTATTTAGAAAGTATTATTGATGATAGAATTGACCTGCCATAAATATTATTTAGAAAAGATTTTTCAATTGAAATAATGATCCATCCAAATACTATTTTTTATGTAAATAAAATTTTATAGATAATAAGTAAAAATGATAAAATAAATTAAAATTTATAAAAAACCAGGCATAAAAATAGCAATAAAATGTTTATACATTATATGTCTATCCAAAAAACATAATAATGTAACTTGGGGGATGGGGATCAGCTACATGACCAGGAATAGTGAAATAAATACCTAAACCACATGGGAACTGTTGCATGCACTTCATCAACTGCTAATGCTGCTTCTCCCACTACTTCTCATCATCATATCGCTATTGTTTCTCTTCATGAAATATCCTTATATTCTCATCTGGATATTATAACTTATTTTCATACTCAATAGTAGAAAATTATTCGATATGAGTGACATTCGAGTTAGATGATTACATCATCATAGTACCATAATTACTAGCCATCATTTATCTAGAAACAATAGTAATCAAACAACATTTCTTAATACCATGAATTGTCTTCTATATCTAAGACACATTGTCAAAACCTTACTTACCAAAACCCTCAAAACTAGTTTTAGCCATTCTCTCCCACAAGTGAGAATTTAAATCCTCATACATCTCCTTAAAGTGTAATTAGAAAATTAAAAGGTAAAAAATAAAAATTTAAGTTAATTTTAAATACCAAAAATAATTACTAATCAAAATAAAATGGTTCCACTTGCTAGAAATATCCCCGTAGTATGATCAATGAACACCATCTTATATAAATCAAATTTTGTAATATAAATATAAAATACAGACTATATAAATAAAAACTAAAATTTTGGTGTTAAAAGTATTTATAAATTAATAATCATTATTACGTACCTTTTTTTGTCGATGTATATTAAATATACAAATCCCAGTTCTATATGAGGCATCATGCTTCCCCAGATTATATCAACAAGATGATGAACTCCTCTACAAATTCTATCAAATTTAGTAGGAGTAAAATCCATCCCAAGTTTTTCTAGATATTTAGTTAGGTCTATTACATACAAAACTATCATAAAAAAATCGTAGCATATGCTCACTCCGAGGATCTCTTCCTTAGGGTTTCTAAAATTCACGAAAATGACCACACATACATATATTTTATGCTTCCCAGATGGAGGCTCTCAAGCTATCATCATCCAAAGACTACAAACCCTATAAATATTAATAATAGAATTTATGTTGTTAAATAAATTTAAAATAAAATAGAATATTTATTTATGAACAATCCTACGGTTAAACATGCAATGCTGAACATTAGTGGGAATTTCATCCCATGAAACTAATGCACCAGAAAAATAATTTTATATAATTCCACCAAGATTCCCAATAAAAATGTATAAAAAAGTACGAAAATAAGAAAATATAATCAAAAAATAATATATTAAAAAATTTAATAAAAAAAATAAAATTAACAATTGGACTCACATACTCATGTGCATATAGAAATATAGAGATGGATGCCCCTTGATAATATGGTTTTAAATCATCAATAAAATTATAATACAATCCCTCATTGTCGATGGTGTAGTGGTGGCCACCCATGGATTGGATGAAGGATCGTGGGGATCAATACTAGGAAGAAAATCATTAATGAGGGGATAATACTACTCATTATAATCCTTTTCAGCCATCTGAAACACAAAAATATTATTACATATAAATATTTTTAAACACAAATATAAAATATAAAAATTAATAAATATTTATTGAAATAAATAATATATATTTATTATGAATACAACATGAGTTAAATACATCATTTTCTATATTCATATTCATTAGTGTCAATGTATTTTTATTTTTCCTCAACATCACCAATTTCTATATGAACTTCAATTTCCTCATCTCTCATTATTTCAGATTAATTGGTCACATCATCCACATTATCAACACCATATCCCTTAATTATAGGGTCTCATCATAAATATCAATATCTGTTCAAGTAAAATATGTGTTTGGATAATTTTTTCAACATTTAATATTTTAAATCCCATAGCATCACATTAATTATTAAAAAACTGATTATCATGATATTTAATTTTTATTACACTCTACCAGATATTTTAATCTATTAAAGAAACATTGTAACTTACATAATAAACATTGTGTTCTTGATGTCCCAACATAAACAGTTCATTTTTAATATGAACCGTTTTATATTTAATGAAAATGGATCTTTTTTTATAGATGGAAAAAAACTCTTTATGAGTATCACTACAATGAAATTTAAATATTTTTTTGCAATTTTATCTTAGATAACATTACTCAGTAATTTTATCTAAAATTCTATAAATGTAAAAATTTATTTTTTATGATAATTTATATTTACATAGACACCAATTTTTTTGATTTACCATATGTGCATGTATGAAATTAAAATCCATTAAATGCATGTTTAGTATACAATTTAAAGAATTAAGATAGTAGGCAACTTAGTGAACATAATATTATATCACTCTTATTTACATAGTGGGATAAATAAAATAAAATAATAATAATTAATATATAAAATAAAAAATTTATTTTATATATTTTATTGTATAAATTTTAAATTTTTAGTATTTAAAACCTGTAGGAAAAATTAAACCATCAACATCCTTTAAGAGAAACCAGGGTAATTTTTGTGATTTTTTTTCAATATTATCATCATATAATTTACAAAAAAATTTATATGAATTTACTTAATAAAATTATTTTAAACAAATATAGGTAAAAGTATAACTTACTATAATTTTTTTTTCATATATTCTTAATTGATTAGGATATATGTATGAACATAATGTTGTTCATAATTTGAAATCCATAACTCAAGGTCACAAAAAAGATCAAGATAATTAAGTACTGATAATAATTTTTTTTATGAAATCTTCAATATTTTCTTCATTGATGCCCATTCAATTATGTTTAAAATGATATTCATATTGAAAATAATATGAGAAGGAATTAGATATTTCCTCTTGTAAGTATGCCTATGTAATTGAAACATGAATAAATTCTTAGTTATGTAACATATTCTTTAGTTATATATATATATATATATCTATATATATATATATCCCATATGGGTGCATCCATCACAACTATAACTTTCCACCACATTTTTCTTCCCATGAAAAATGTAATGTTAAATGTTCAATTGAATAAAATAAGGAATGAAGAAATATTTTTCCAGATTACATAGAATTAGAACAACATCTTTTTATAGTATACATAGTGTATTAGAGTATGTGATAGCTATAAAAATGTCTCATAAAAAATATGGTATTTTTTTCCACACACCCCAAATAAAATAATTTAGTAACCCTATAAGACCAACAGGTAGTAATATTTACATTATGACATGATAATCATGAATTTTTAACCTAGTAATATTATTATTTTTAATATAGTGAGGAAAATTAGAAGAATAAATATCTGGTGACCATTAATGTAACACCCCGAAATTTTATGAAAAATATACCTTTTAATTTCATTAATTTCTTGTGTTGTACGCTACACTAAAAGAAGCTTTCACAACACGCATCCTTGACTTGCCTTCCATTACACGCAATCACGACCTTCCTCGATAGCGTATGTAGTACGCAATAACAAGTTTCACTAAACAGCAATATGTTATTAAAATATTATTAAAACTAGCCGTTATGAATAGTAATAACCACTTTTTGAAATTTTTTAAATTTTATTTTTTCAAAATGGACATTATTTTTGGATTTGTAATATCGAAATTAGCTTAGGGTGAAATTTTGGTACTTTTCAGATAACTTTCATTTTCTGATGAATAGTGAAAATTACTAAATTTTAATTAAAAAAAACTTTTTTAATCGAAATAATTAATAGTGATAAATTATTAATTTGAGTGGGTTTAAAGTGTATTTAGAATATATTTTTACAATTCAATACAATGGTGGTCATTGGATGTAATTTCACATTTACACCAGACATAAACAAGTGTTAATCTTTTGATAGTTATTATCTCTTAAAAACACGCTATTTGTTGTGACAGCGGAAATTAATTATAAAATTAATTAGTGCAACTTATATGTTGGGAATTTTGTAAAATATAAATCATTTTTGATTTTGGAATATCAATTATAGCTTAGGGTGAAATTTTGGCATTTTTCTGAAAAACTTCAATTTTTGATGAATAGTGAAACTACTAAGTGGTAGTTAAAAAAATTAATTTTTTCATAAATCGTAATTTTACTGCTTCTGTGAATGGAATTTCAAAAATCCGAGAGACACGGTTGATGTCAGTAAGTAAAATATGGTTCAATGAGATGAAAATAATTTTTGGTGAATAGTAACTTTTTACTTTTATTACCACGGTTAAAAGTAAATAGGGTAATTAAGGGTAAAAATGATATTAATATTACCCTAACACATGTCCTAATCCTATTGGACAAGTGTATATCAACCAAAAACAACCTTAAGTGTAAAATATTATCATTTAGGCCCACTTGGATTAGATTTGGACATTTATTATTATTTAATTCAAAGAAGAGTTAAAAGAGTTAAAATCAAAGTTTATTTACTAAAAAAATTTTAATATAGGTTTATACATAATATAATTTAGACTATAAATATTAATTTAGAAAGATAAAACTATTTCCTACATAATGGAATTTTATTTGTAATTTTTATACTTTAAATAATTTAATTTATTTATGACACAACGATGATGCAGTAATTACCTTTTTAAGAAAATATTAACATAATTGATGTTATAAATGCCCAAATAAATGTAATTTGAGACTTTTTATGACTTAAACTAATTTTCTAGGTTAATATGACATGTTATTGTTGATGTAAGTGACTTGGTTCGAACTTAACATTCTGTTAGAAATTTCATAAAAATCATGTACCAAATAGTGTCAAAATTGACATAAATTAGTTTTTAAAACAAATATTATATTATTAATTGTTATTTAATTCCTAAAAATCCAAGGTTCGGCCAAATGACTTAGATAAGGATAGATATATTAATAATAAACAACTTGGGGTTCGTTTGGCTTGATATAGTAAGTTTATTAACCATATAGTGCAAGAAAACAAAAAGACACGGTAAAAGTTAAATTATTTAACTTAGAGTTAAATCTAATTGATAAGGTTAAAATAATAACCTAAACTTGTCTAAATCCTATTGGATGAGGGGATTTCGACCCATTCCCACTTTATCTTCGAAATAAGACCATTTGGAACCATTATAAACCGAATTTGACCTTAATATAAAATCATATTTTGAGATTTTCCTAAGATGCCCCTCTCCTCCCTTATAAAAGGGAACCTCCTCCCTCTCCTCCTCACACCAATTTGAGCATTCATGCTCGGCCAAACCCTGACAAAATATCTTCTCCACTTCCCTAGTATCATCTTAGAGGTCCTGGTCCTCTTCAGAGACCATCCTTAGTTCTTTAAGTGGAGGTTAAGTGAAGGCGCGTCAAAAAGAGGTATTATCCATTACCGATCTTTTTCAATTTCTTTCTTCTTCAACTTCTTCTTCTTTAGTTGTTTTATGATAAAGTAATAACATCAGTATTTCTTATATACTGATATGTTATTATAAATATGAAACAACTCTAATTAACCTTCTATCCATCCTATGGAAAAAGGAAATCACCACGCGTGCGTATGTACGGAATACCGTCTCCATGTCGTGGTGTAATCTATTTTCCACCACCACCTTAATTGGATGGGTATAATGGTTTAATGAGTAAATATATATAATTATTATAAAGTGATATTGATACTGAAATAGTATACATACACATAAACACAATTCCACGACCATGGGAATGATATCATCGCTCGTGCGTACGTACGGACTACCGTCTCCACGACGCGATGAGATCCATTCTCAACGATTAACCATTCATGAATGATTATAAAGTATATATAATAAGTACTACTGAAATATATGACATAATAATGATACTGGATTTATGTATATTTATATGTATTTCATCTACTTAATTCCATTCAATTCAATAAGGAAACGAAAACAAGGTTCATGTGTACGTACGGACTACCGTCTCCATGAACGATGTATTTCTTTCCATTTACTGATTTATTATATATATGTATATTCTGAATATATATATATATATATATATAAATAATGTTATATATTCTGGAAATAAGTAATCATGATCTAAGTAATCATATGAATAATTACAAGTCAAAACACGGACGACAAATGAAACAATTTTACCCAAAACGCTCTTTAACATGGAATTTACAAATGAACGGGTAATAAAAAGTCATAAGTGAACCATATATGATATCATAACAATGAATATGATTCTGTTATAAGTAAATGACATTATTTAAATCATTATACAGGAGGTTCAGACACTTAGGAATCAAATCGGACCTAAGGTAAGGTAAAATATCACAATCTCATTTTTATCTGAGATTTTTATACTTTGGTATTTACTGGGGTGTATTTTATCATCCAAATACATGTTTCCCCAATATTTAATAATTATATCCTTTACCATAGTTTAAATCCAAGTTTACCCTTCAGTGAGTTTTTTAGTAATGAATATGAAAGGAATCTTTTGTTGTTTTTCGTACGAGGTACTTTTTGACTTTTTCGAAAAAAGTACGAAGAATGTTTTTTTAACTTATATGGAATGAATGGATTTTTAAAGCATTATTTCCAAGAAGCTTCCTTTACAAGTTTCCAATTTTATTTTTAATCAACTTCTTTTAGTTTAAAATTGTATGACATTTTAAGAAAGGAAAAATGTTTTTGAAGTAGAAAGGATATTTTCCTCAAGAATGGAGTTCAAGTGTTTTATCAAAATTATTTTCCATCTAAGATAATAAAGGGTTCTGTTTCTATCCCTATTATTACATGGATTTGATTATGTTGTGATGGAAATATTTTTATGAATTCCTTTATCCTATATGAATTGTTTTTTGATGTCATGATGTTTAAGATTCCCATTTTTATTACATGGGTTATGTTATGATGTATGGTTTATGATTTTGTGGAACACATAATAATGGTATCATTAAGAGATGGGTGGGACCTATATATCCCTCCAATGCATTGGGTAAAAATTTTATATCTCATGAGATAGAAATGGCTGGAATGGTAGGTTATACCGGTTCAGTGAAACAGGACTGAAACGAGGGTGACTCATTTCAGAAAGGGACTTTGTCCACTAAGATAGTCTTGGCAATGAGTCTTGACTAATAAGAAATGATTTTCTATGATTATGTGTGTATGCCACAAAGTTTAATGTTTTAAGTTATTATTATAGTGATTACATTTCACTTCCATGAGTTATCCCAGGTTATGAAATTATGATCTCTTTTACAGGTTAAGATTTCCAAAAGTTATGTGCTTATGTATATGATGTGATTGATATTTCTTTTGTTTACCCTTACTGATCATTTGAGCTCACCCTTTTATGTTTTCTTTTCCCCAGGATATAAAGAAAGGGTTTAGGTATAAAAAAGGGAAGATCTTTATGGGAGATATTGAAGATCTTCCACCACGATTAGAAGATTATATTCCATGTTTCCAAAGACACTAAACTATTACGATCCTTGTGTGTGTGTGTTTTTGTTATGTACTAAGTATTCCGCAAAAGTAATGTAATGTCCATGTACATCAAGCTTCAGGTCTCTACAGTTGGTATCAGAGGAAAGGTTTAGTCAACCTTTGGAAACTAGGATTCGAAAACGTTAGTGAGATCCCTAGAGATATTTCTAAGTTATGTCTAGGGATGTCCCTAAGGTTAAGTATACGTATAGGTTATAGTACTAGAATTACGCTAATGATCAAAGAATTAAACCTAAGATATTAGATATTTAAGGTACTTCCCCTTTACTATGTTGTTTTCTCTAGCATGATTTTCGCCTCTCACAAGATTCTTTTTGTGTTTTAGTTAATGGAGGGAACCAGAAGGAATTCGGTTAACATTGAATCCAATGGATAAATTGGTGACTATGAGCAACAAAATTGTGTAATTCCTAGAGAGAAAGATATTGTGATTATGTTGAATCAGTCATCTCGATATATGATTAACAAGGTGAAATTTAGCGGTATCCATAATTCATCAAAGAAGAGGAAGATAAACTATTATGCATGTTCGCATGTTGAGGAGCATAAAGAAAGGAAGATTGAGATTTCTAAAGAAGGGAAGAAGAACCTTGAGGAATACCTCAAATGGAGGAACCGATGTTATCTGTGTGGAGAAAAGGGTCATAGAGTGACAGATTTTTATGGAGTTCAATGTCTTATTTGTGGAGAATATGGGCATTACCCAACTAAATGCCATGACCTAAAAATTTACTTCTAAATCAAGGAAGGACTTATTCCAGGACAATCATTGAAGTGGATGGACTGAAGTGTTTTTGTATTGGTATTCAAGAATAATGTTGTTGAGGTACTTTTATGGTGTATTGAAATATTTATGTAATGGTCTATTGTGGTTTTCAATAATTTTAAGGTACCGGTAACCATGAAAAGTGATTCAAATATTTTGGAAAGTATATGATATGCGCATAATGAAGGGATAAAGAGAAAATGAAATGTTTAACAGTATTCATGAGCTCATGATTGATATAAGGACGAAGTGATATCATGGTTTGAGTATATAGAATTTTGAGGATTTTGGTATGTGGAAGGTGTTAACTTTTAACTGCATTCATGTTTTCACTAAGTTTCAATGGGTATTCAAGAGAATACATGATTAAGGACTTTGAATGTTTGGAATGTGACCAACAAAACATATCTTATGATATATGGGGATCAACGATGGTATTAAATCTTTGGTAATTATTTTCACTATGTTATGAGAGTGGACTGCAGTATTATGGATAAGCGTAAAGATTGGAATGGATTATGTTGGACATAAGTTAGTATTGTTTAAGGATAGAAGTTTTTTCGATATTATTGATGGGATGTTATAGTAATATAGCTTTAGAAAAAGGACAACCTGTAGGACGGGCGACAATCCATCGCGTCGGACAAGGCTGTGGGAATCGAACCCACAACCGAAGTGCGACTGGCCTTTATCGCCTAGAACTGGCCTACATGAAGTCCCTAGTTAGTAGAAACTAGTATTATTTTATTAAGCAGTATGATATATGAAGTATAAAGTCCATTTTAGGAACCGTATATGACTAATCTCACTATAGATCGACTTATGTATATAATTTTTGCAAACCTTTTGTTTGAGACAGATGGAATGACCCGTCATTCTATCACATGATCTGCTAACACTTCACGAAAAACAAATTCAACTAATTTATTTAAGAGATGAAGTGGAAATTGTTCAAGGCACGAACAACAGTGAGATTGTACCAAAATAAATTAAGTATTTATTCTAATTCAAATTTTCAACTTTAGGGAAAGGATCTTGAAAACAAAAAATGTTGTCCTAGTGCCCTTATATCAGATGAATCAGATGGCACCCTAGATCGTCACAAATTTATGGCTTTGTGATTGCTGGCTTTTCCATAACCATGTTCTCTACCACTCTCCATCAGAACATGATGGTTAGATTTCTCTTCCATATCCATATTTTCACCTATGTGGAAACCCAGTGATTAGTTTATTTGGGTGACCGTTATGTTTCATACTTTTGTTTTTAAAGATTGGTTTTGGTATTACTTTTTACGATGTGGGTTTCTATTAAAGAAACTTTCGAATAGTAAACCATTTATAACCCCGACGAATTTCGAGGGCGAAATTCATTTTAAGGGGGGTAGAATGTAACACCCCGAAATTTTATGAAAAATATTCTTTTTAATTTCATTAATGTCTTGTGTTTTACGCTACACCAAAAGAAGCTTTCACAACACGCATCCTTGACTTGCCTTCCATTACACGCAATCGCGACCTTCCTCGATAGCGTGTGTAGTACGCAATAACGAGTTTCACAAAAAAGCAATATGCTATTAAAATATTATTAAAACTAGCCGTTATGAATAGTAATAACCACTATTTGAAATTTTGTAAATTTTATTTTTTCAAAATGGAATTTACTTTTGGATTTGTAATATCGAAATTAGCTTAGGGTAAAATTTTGGTACTTTTCGGATAACTTTCATTTTCTGATGAATAGTGAAAATTACTAAATTTTAATTAAAAACAAATTTTTTAATAGAAATAATTAATAGTGATAAATTATCAATTTGAGTGGTTTTAAAGTGTATTTAGAATATATTTTTACAATTCAATACAATGTTGGTCATTGGATGTAATTTCACATTTACACCAGACATAAACAAGCGTTAATCTTTTGATTGTTATTATCTCTTAAAAACACTCTATTTGTTGTGAAAGCGGAAATTAATTATAAAATTAATTAATGCAACTTATATTTTGGGAATTTTGTAAAATAGAAATCATTTTTGAATTCGGAATATCAATTATAGCTTAGGGTGAAATTTTGGCATTTTTCTGAAAAACTTCAATTTTTGATGAATAGTGAAACTACTAAGTGGTAGTTAAAAAAATTAATTTTTTCATAAATATTAATTTTACCGCTTCTGTGAATGGAATTTCAAAAATCCGAGAGACATGGTTGATGTTAGTAAGTAAAATGTGGTTCAATGAGATAAAAATAATTTTTGATGAATAGTAAATTTTTACTTTTATTTACCACGGTTAAAAGTAAATAGGGTAATTAAGGGTAAAAATGATATCAATATTACCCTAACACATGAACTAATCCTATTGGACAAGTTTATCTCGACCAAAAACAACCTTAAGTGTAAAATATTATCATTTAGGCCCACTTGGATTAGATTAGGACATTTATTATTATTTAATTTAATGAAGAGTTAAAAGAGTTAAAATCAATGTTTATTTACTAAAACATTTTTAATATAGGGTTATAAATATTATAATTTCGACTATAAATATTCATTATAAAGATAAAAAGATTTCATACATAATGGTATTTTATTTGTAATTTTTATATTTTAAATAATTTAATTTATTTATGACAGAACGATGATGCAGTAATTACCTTTTTAAGAAAATATTAACATAATTGATGTTATTAATGCCCAAATAAATGTAATTTGAGACTTTTTATGACTTAAAATAATTTTCTAGGTTAATATGACATTTTATTGTTGATTTAAGTAACTTGGTTCGAACTTATCATTCTGTTATAAATTTCATAAAAGTCATGTACCAAATTGTGTCAAAATTGACATAAATTAGTTTTTAAAACAAATATTATATTATTAATTGTTATTTAATTCCTATAAATCTAAGGTTTGTCCAAATGACTTAGATAAGGATAGATATATTAATAATAAACAACTTGGGGTTAGTTTGCCTTGATATAGTAAGTTTATTAACCATATAGTGTAAGAAAACAAAAAGACACGGTAAAAGTTAAATTATTTAACTTAGAGTTAAATCTAATTGATAAGGTTAAAATAATAACCTAAACTTGTATAAATCCTATTGTATGAGAGGCTTTCGACCCATCCCCACTTTATCTTCAAAATAAGACCATTTGGAACCATTATAAACCGAATTTGACCTTAATATAAAATAATATTTTGAGATTTTCCTAAGATGCCCCTCTCCTCCCTTATAAAAGGGCACCTCCTCCCTCTCCTCCTCACACCAATTTTGGCCTTCAAGCTCGTCCAAACCCTGCCAAAATTAATTCTCCACTTCCCTAGTATCATCCTAGAGGTCCTGGTATTCTTCAAATACCATCCTTAGTTCTTTAAGTGGAGGTTAAGTGAAGGCGCGTCAAAAAGAGGTAATATCCGTTACCGATCTTTTTCAATTTCTTTCTTCTTCAAATTCTTCTTCTTTAGTTGTTTCATGATAAAGTAATAACATCAGTATTCCTTATATACTGATATGTTATTATAAATATGAAACAACTCTAATTAACCTTCTATCCATCCTACGGAAAAAGTAAATCACCGCGCGTGCGTACGTACGGAATACCGTCTCCACGCCGTGGTGTAATCTATTTTCCGCCACCACCTTAATTGGATGGGTATAATGGTTTAATGAGTAAATATATTTGATTATTATAAAGTGATATTGATACTGAAATAGTATACATACACTTAAACACAATTCCACGTCCATGGGAATGATATCATCGCTCGTGCATACGTACGGACTACCGTCTCCACGACGCAATGAGATTCATTCTCAATGATTAACCATTCATGAATGATTATAAAGTATATATAATAAGTACTAATGAAATATATGACATAATAATGATACTGGATTTATGTATAATTATATGTATGTCATCTACTTAATTCTATCCAATTCAATAAGGAAACGAAAACAACATTCATGCGTACGTACAGACTACCGTCTCCATGAACGGTGTATTTCTTTCCATTTACTGATTTATTATATATATGTATATTCAGAATATTTATATATAAATCATGTTTTATATTCTGGAATTAAGTAATCATGATCTAAGTAATCATATGAATAATTACAAGTCAAAACACGGACGACAAATGAAACAATTTTACCCAAAACGCTCTTTAACATGGAATTTACAAAAGAACGGGTAATAAAAAGTCATAAGTGAACCATATATGACATCATAACAATGAATATGATTCTGTAATAAGTCAATGACATTATTTAAATCATTATACAGGAGGTTCGGACACTTACGAATCAAATCAGACCTATGTTAAGGGAAAATATCACAATCTCATTTTTATCTGAGATTGTTTATACTTTGGTATTTATTGGGGTGTATTTTATCATCCAAATCCATGTTTCCCCAATATGTAATAATTATATCCTTTACAATAGTTTAAATCCAAATTTACCCTTCGGTGAGTTTTTTAATAAAGAATATGAAAGGAATCTTTTGTCGTTTTTCGTACGCGGTACTTTTGGACTTTTCCGACAAAAGTACGAAGAATGTTTTTTTAACTTATACGGCATGAATGGATTTTTAAAGCATTATTTCCAAGAAGCTTCCTTTACAAGTTTCCAATTTTATTTTAAATCAACTTCTTTTATTTTAAAATTTTATGACATTTTAAGAAAGGAAAAATGTTTTTGAAGTAGAAAGGATATTTTCCTCAAGAATGGAGTTCAAGTGTTTTATCAAAATTATTTTCCATCTAAGATAATAAATGGTTCTGTTTATATACCTATTATTACATGGATTTGATTATGTTGTGATGGAAATATTTTTATGAATTCCTTTATCCTATATGAATTGTTTTATGATGTCATGATGTTTAATATTCCCATTTTTATTACATGGGTTATGTTATGATGTATGGTTTATGATTTTGTGGCACACATAATAATGGTATCATTAAGAGATGGGTAGGACCTATATCTCCCTCAAATGCATTGGGTAAGGATTTTATATCTCATGAGATAAACATGGCTGGAATGGTAGGTTATTTCGGTTCAGTGAAACAGGACTGAAACGAGGGTGACTCGTTTCAGAAAGGGACTTTGTCCACTAAGATAGTCTTGGCAATGAGTCTTGACTAATAAGAATTGATTCTCTATGATTATGTGTGTATTTCACAAAGTTTAATGTTTTAAGTTATGATTATTGTGATTACATTTCACTGCCATGAGTTATCCCAGGTAATGAAATTATGATCTCTTTTACAGGTTAAGATTTCCAAAAGTTATGTTCTTATGTATATGATGTGATTGATATTTCTTTTGTTTACCCTTACTGACCATTTGAGCTCACCCATTTATGTTTTCTTTTCCCCAGGATATAAAGAAAGGTTTTAGGTATAAAAAAAGGGAAGATCTTTATTGGAGATGTTGATGATCTTCCACCACGATTAGAAGATTATATTCTGAGTTTCCAAAGACAATAAACTATTACGATCCTTGTCTGTGTGTGTTTTTGTTATGTACTAAGTATTCCGCAAAAGTAATGTAATGTCCATGTATGTCAAGCTTCGGGTCTCTACAATTAATCTACAATCCACCAATAGAATAATAAAATATATATTTAAAAAGTGCATTAGCTTATTTTGAATTTATTAAAATTTGTGATCTATCATTTTAAAATAAATCAAGTTCGAGTCTCCTATAAATTTGGGAAAGATATAAGCTTGCCTTTACAGTATACTTAGTCTTTTCACTTGTGTATAAAATCATATAAAATATATTGAAAAAACAATTATTCTAAATATTAATTGTATCTATCATGTGATAAACCAAAAAATTAGACCAATATAGTAAGTTCCAAAAAAACACTTCACTTTATTCAATTAGGTCATCTCCCAAATCAATATAATTTTTATTGGTTTATATTTTGTCCAAAAGTAGTAAAAGGTAATGATTAAATAATTGATTTTACGAGATAACATGAGATCACTTCTAGATCCAATCTATTTCAACTCTCCCTCTTATAAATTTTTTTCCATTCCTTCAAAGTGGATGATTTTTGGGAAAAAAATATCTAATGATATTAAAAAAAATATGTTTTTGTTCCATTTATAATAATACATTTTTTAATTTCAACCATGGATCATGGAATATACTTTGGACCATGATTACTCCATCCATTTAATATACCGTAAAACAAAAATTCATTGACTGTACACATTAATTTTTCTTTCAATGTATAAATAATTTTATTCAACTACATCATTTTTAGTTAGACCCTTAATTTATAAGAAAATTAACTCATGAATCAGGGGCTTCAAATAAGCATCGACATTCTTCTTAGGATGTACTTGAATTAATAATTCTAAATAAATATATAGTTCCTTTTTCAACATCCAAGGAGGTAAACATTATAAATATTTGAAAATAGGCCAATAAGAATATTTATTATTAGAAGAACTAAATGGGAATAATATATTATCAAATTGACATAACCATATTTTTCATGGCTCTAAATATAAATATAGATTCACCTAATCATAGTGTTTCCATGAATCAACATAACGTGATAATTTTATCTTATAATTATGAAAATATTATATCTGTGTGACGTAACTAATGTAACTATTTTCCAAGACATAAATAGAGTCCAAAATATAGGTTTAATCATAAAATACCTATACTATTTAACATGAAAAAATATTGAATTTCATTATTATATCATGATTTTTGAAACATTTTGTAATTAACTGAAAAATCATATTCACTATAATATAAATGGAAATCATTTGAGTATATATGGAACTTCTGATGACTATGACCCAAATTATGAACCAACTTCTTGGATTCATAAAAATTGGTTGGCAGTGAATTTCCCCTCAAGCAATAAATATTTAACCATAAATGTTTTTTAATTAAAACAACAACTTGAAATTCCAAAATATAATTTAATAGACACAAATTTTGTATGAACTTATAATTTTCCTATATTTAAACCAAGATATAAGGGCTCCTCATTAGATTTCAACAAATATTAAACTTAATATGGTTCCAATTCTGTATTCAAATTGTCATTTTGTGTTTTTTCTTTACAAAAAAGATTGTCCATGATGTCATGTACTAAATTTCGAAATGTGATGGATTATGAATTTTTTTATTTTCTTCGAAATAATGTTCACCATGTAGATACTAAACAACACAATCTTTATTAAAAAATGAAATAGATGAATCCCATCAATATCAGAAGTTTCAAATATCATGTGATCATGTTTCTTATACATACTCCTAATTTTCCCTTTTGAAACTAATTCTGAATTTTACGATGTAAATGATATATACAATTTGACACCCTTATTTTAGATATTGTTAACCCCAGAACAACGAATATTTCTATAAGGATTTATCCAATCGTGATCTCATTATAAAAACTAATGTCTATTTCTTTGGAGTATAGTATTCTACAAAATAATAGTAATTAGTGTATTATATAAAATATTTTTTTATGAATATTAAAATGATTTTAAAAAATTACCACATAATTTATTTTACCTAAATGAAAAATTATTATTTTAACATTTAGTTAATTTTATAAAATATTAATTATTTTATAACAATGATAAAATTAAAATTTTCTACCCTTAATAATAATATTATTTTATTAATTATCTACTAGTTATCATGTAAATTACTATTTTATTAATATATTTATTATTTCATTAAAAATGACTATTTTATAATTATTCGTTATTATTTTTTTAGTCATTTCAATTTTTTCTGTAATCACTAATTTTATTATTTTTACTATTTTTTGACTATTTTATTTTTTTTTTAATTTTTTAATTTTTAATATTTTTACTATATAATTTATAATTAATTTTTTTATTCACATTTTATAATTTCCAATTACTATTTTTTTCATTTATATTATTATATATTTTATAATCACTTTTTACTATTATATTTAGTTTTTTAGTATTTTTAGTTTATTATTTTTTATTAATTTTATAATTGCTATTTGTATTACATATTTTTTAATTTTTTTACTATTTTATAATTAATATTTTAATGATATTTTTCCTAATTTATAATCATCAATTTGTAATTTTTTTATAAATAATTTCTACCATTTTATTTTTTACTAATTTTTTATACAATTTTTACTATTTTTTTTTTGCTATTATTTTTTCAGACCAACGAATTAGTGGTGGTGCACATTCTCACAAAAAAATTTCTATGGAACACTTATCCATCACAAATAATTGTTGATATTTTTGTTTTTTATATTGGAAAGTAAACTCATCATAAAACTGTTATAATTATATTTTATATTTCGTTTTTCCATATACATTTTATTATATTTCAAATTATTTTTTATTATTTATGAATATATAGAAATTTTGAAAATTTTTTACTAATTTTTTATTTATAAAATTTTATATTTTTAATACATTAGATAAAAATATTAACAATTTTATAATAAATTTTCTAATTTTAATAATGTATTATCATTATTTTAAATTTATTTTAATAGATTTAAATAATTTATACTAATATATAATAATATTTTGTATTAACTATTATTTTTATTAAGCTCTATGTTTTTTCATTATTTTTATTTGTAATTTTTACTAATATTTATTATTTTAGATTATTTTTATGACATGACTTGTTTTATTATTATTTTTATATTAAAATCATTATAAATTAAAGAACTAAAAACTAATTTTTAAATAAAAAATTAATAACCAAACATGAAAATGCAATTAAACCCTAGTAAATTAAATTATCTACCAATTGATTAAATAAAATTATTAACCATCTATATATATATTTATATATATATATATAAATAATAAATACCTAAAATTAATTAATATTTAAAAAATAGGATTAAAAAATACATTAAAACAAATATTTTGATAAAAATTATTGATATACAATCTAGAATGTTATTTCCTATAATAAGAGAGATAATTGTTAGAGGAAGAAAAAAGTACAAAAATTTGGGATAATTGGGGGGGGGGGGTTATTTTCAGTTTACATTTTTGCGATGGACAATTGTGATGATTATTCCATCAGAGATAAATCATTCATGAAGAGAATATTTATGTCATATATCACAAATAAGTATTTCTAGCCACAATGATTGCATTTCTATCACATTTATTCAAGATGGAATTATGATCTATCTCAAATAGTTGTCACTAAATTTTTTATTTATGATGAAATGTTATTTTTTTGGTAAAAAATCATTCTAAGGAACCAGTTGTGGTTGATAGGAATTCCATTTAAAATTAGAATCAATGAAAAACAAAAATCATTAGTGGCTCTATACTTATATATATATATATAGATATAGCCATGTTGTGTTGTGTTGGTATGTGACATGGAGTATCCTACCAAATGTTACATGAGATGACGGTTTTTAATATAATCTACAGAATTCCCAAATTATGATAATCTATTACGGATACTTCTTTTCTGATTGATTATTCCTTGTTATTTATTATATATATATACTTGGGTTCACTAATGGGAAAATTTATCTTAGTCGTTTCTAAGTGGAGATCAAGGAATGTGTCGTTAAATTCTTTGGTGGAATGCACTATATTGAGAATTTAACTTCCATGGTTAATTAGCGTGATTATTTCAAAAAATAAATATTAAACAATTGTGTTCTCTATGATCCACCTTAATTTTTTATTTTATGCTATTACACCAAGAACCCATTTTTTTGATAAGGTGTAGGGATCTATTGGTGACTGCCTACTGGGTATGATGTTCTGACACCCAACACGTGTTCTATAAGGATTATTATAGACATTTTTTTAGTGATCTTATAAAGGGAAAATCACCTAAGAATGAATCTTCATAATATTTGGAGCATATAGTGTAGTTGGATATTTTTATACATTATTTTATAGTTTAGGAAAATTCATCAGGGTTATCCCTCACCACTAGAAAGTAACCAATTTAAAATTAGTGTTTTTTATTTTCAACATTGTTTAAAACACAATGTGAATACAAAAAAGATTAAAATTATAGTATTAACCTTATTTATTTAAAACTAATGTAGAAAAAATATTTCAATGTAGATTATTATAAAAATTGATTTTGAGATATAGTCTACAATTTGATATAAAGGAAATTTTGATGTCGGTATTCATAAAAATCAACATCGAAACCTAATTAAAATTTTCAAATACATATTAAACTATGATACCCTAATCCACGTTTCTCCACTAATTCACTCTACTCATGTGTTTTGAGTCAATATAGGCCTACTTACCAAAGGAAGGAGGTCCCTAGTAAAGAGAACAGAGCATAACATACATATATATTCAATCATTTTAGATGAATATTAAATACATATACCAACAATGCATTCTTGAGGCCTTTAAAGGGTTTGTGGCTTTAGTGGAAAGATATGTAATCATATTATTTCATCAAATATATTCAACATCTCTCACGAAGATTTTGTCATTTAGTTACCTTCTAAGAAATACCCAACTTAAAATGAACTACTAAAAAACATGCCTTTAATATCACTAGAATTGGGCTTTATCAGTGCTAAAAAATCGTTGACTATACACAAAAAATTAAAAGCCCTAAGATTTTATGAGCACTATAAAAGTGATGATAAAGTGGTCCGTTATCAGTGATAAAAATGTGATAATAATGGAAACCTTTATTTACCCTTTTAGAAGTGATGATAAATAACCGTATTTATCATAACTTTTATTTAGTACTAATAAAGGGCCCCTTAATCAATTTTACTACAAGAAATAATAAAAGAAGACATTATAAAAAATTCCAAAATCACTAATAAAGGGATACTTTATCTGTGGTTCTAAATACACAGATAAAATAATCCTTTATCATTACAACTCGAAGAACTGATAAAAAAACTTTTATTAGTACTTTTAGAAGAAGAGATAAAGGGATATTTTAAAAGAAATGATAAAGGATGCCTTTATCAGGGAATTTATTAGCATTGATAAAGGGGAATACTCTAGTGTACTATAACAACACATTAAAACACCAAAAAAAATCTAGAAATTAAATTTTTTTGTACAAATATAGATTTTAAAAGAAATAAAATTTACAACATAAATACACGAAAAAACAATATATTATAGAGAAAAATAACGCACCTGCATAATTGAGAAAAAATAATGAACCTCCATAAGAAAACCATTATTATGTTAGTGAAAACATAAATAAATATATTACTAGAAAGAGATGATTTTAAACTAAAATTTTAGTCATACTAGGAAAATTGTGTATTTGATTGAGTTATGGTTTATTGTTGCATGTCAGACCATTTCTTGTTCATCTTCAAGCATTATCTTTGTAAAAATATCCTAAATAGGAATAAGATAAAAACGGTTAGAAAATTATTTAAGTAATAGTAGATAGATTGAGGAGAAAACAATTTATTATCATTTTATTGGGTTTAGTGATGAGATCCACTTTTTAAACTAAAATGACACTTATATATTGAAAAGATTCAATCGAAGTTATAATGTTCACATCGTGTATCAGATTGAGGTGAGACTTATTCCCACACATCCTAGGTGACTTATGGATTATTTTTCTAATGTATCCAAACAATCTGGTTTCATTTTCTTGATTTTGAGTATGTCATTATCATTTTTTACTGAAATGGAATTTTAAACCAGAGACATGCAATTTGAGTCGTAATTGTCACATTGTGAGTCAGTATGACATGTGACTAATTCTTACAAATCACAAATGACTTATGAATCATTTTCTTAATTTATCAAGTTAATTGAAATTTATTTTATATGAAACTTTCTTAATAAATTTTTGTGATTTTCTAAAAGATAATATTATTTACCTTTCTTTATAAAATATTTATATCAAAATTATTTCTTTTTAAAAGGTCATGGATGTTTCTTATTCCCCTAGATGTTTTTCCTAATACTCCTAAAAAAATTCTAATCTAGATTCACCACCTTTTACATACCATATTATTGATCTATTATATTATATAATTGTTACCATCTATATTATATCTATAGATGGATTTTGTTATATACTTATCTTTTGGAGGTATGATCCACAACATCCTTTAGGTTAATAATCTTTGGTGAATAACCGTAATTTTTTTTTCAAAATTTTCCTCTATAAACACTATTTCTAATTCTTTTGATTGAAGGGGGTTCACCTAGATTCAATACATTGATTCACTTGGGGAAATTATTGACTTAACCAATAACCTTTATCTATGTGGTGCGATATCACATGCATTATTATTCTAAATAAATGTTATTTACCTAGAATATTACTTGATTTCATTGGATTACAATCCATATTCTTGAGTTTTATCATTTTATTATTATTAATATAATTATGAATGATTTATTTATGAGATTATATTTGAAAAGGATATGAAGAAAACTTTTTTTCCAGGAGTTATTTATTATGTATTAATTGACACCCATTTTATTTTTATATTTTATTTGGGATGCGAGTAATGAAATATATTTTTCATCCCAGTGGTTTTTTACAATTTTATAAATTAATGAATTAAAGTGGAACACATAGGTATGGATGAATGATGGGAGGGTTCCTATATAACCCTCTAATGCACTCATTAAGGATTTATATCTCAAGACATATGTATCTATGAGTACATTTTTGTTTCCCGTAAGTGTGAAAACTGATAGTGTGGTTAATGAATATAATGATTCCCTATACTAATGTTTATTCCATATTTAAAAGATTTCATTATTTTATGCTTATTCTCTTGACTAATATTTTCTATAATAACTCATGTTTATTGAATAATGTTCCAATATTTTGATTCATTTATTATGTTATTCTATGAATTATACCAATATTTATTCAATGATTTATGATCTATTCATTATTTGGTATAACTTTCTTATGTATCAAAATTATACCCATATACCCATCTTATAATAACTTATTATTTTTGGTTATTATCACTTATGTTTACCCTAACCAAGCATTTGATCTCACCCATTTCTTATGTTTCAATTTCCCCTAGTATTGAATAAAAGTAATATGTAAGATGTGTTAAGATGAGTATCTTATGTGGAGGATTTGTGGGAGATGTTTGAGTCTTGTTATGAATTAATTAGTTTCTCATATAGTGGTAATAATTTCCTTTTGATATAAAAAACCTAGGATTCTACTAGTAAAATTCTTTTCTTAATCCTCTAATACTATAACATAGAAGAGGTCCTTCGGTTGTAGATGTTGTATTATATTGAAATTATCGATGTGTAAAAAATATATTGTGTAAAATTTTGTGTTTCTAGAACCTAATTTGAGAGTGTAGATTCTAGAGTTCCCCAAAATTATTATAAGATTGTATATTTTTATAAGAAATATTAAATATTAATGTTATGGTTTTGGTTTCTCATTCAAGTTGAATATGAATTAGATATGGATAATACATGCTTGTACTATTGTTATAATGTTAATATTTGATAGTGGAAACTGTCTATAATATCATATAGGTACTCGATGATGAGAAAATGTTTTTTATGGGTACTATAATAACCCATGGGCACTTGCAATACAACCTCATAGATAAGAACATTTTTTCATTTTAGAGAAAATCCCATTGCAAATAGTGATTCATAGAAAATAAAATTACAATTAGTTGTATTTATGAAATATCATTGTAAATATGTTGAGATGTAATTTTTTTGAGACATAAATAATGATCCATCATAAATAATATTTTTATGGGATTTCAATACATAATAAAAACTATTTAGAAATTATTTTTGATGATAGAAATGACCTACCATAAATATTATTTAGTAATGTTTTTTCAATTGAAATAATGATCCTTCCAAATACTATTTTTTATGTAAATAAAATTTTATAGCTAATAAGTAAAAATTATCTAATAAATTAAAATTTATAAAAAACTAGTCATAAAAATAGTAATAAAATATTTATACATTTTATGTTTATCCAAAAAGACATAATAATATAACTCGGGGGGATGGGGATTAGCTACATACCCAGGAATAGAGAACTCAATACCTAAACCAGAAGGAAACTATTTCATGTACTTTATCATTTACTAATGCTGCTTCTCCTAATAGTTCTCATCATCATACCACTATTCTTTCTCTTCATGCAATGTCCTTATATTCTCATCTTGATATTATGACCTATTTTCGTACTCAATAGTAAAAAATTAATCAATATGAGTGGAATTACAGTTATATGGAGACCTCATCATAGTACCATAATAACTAGCCATCATCTATCTTGAAATGATACTAATCAAACAAAATTTTTTAATAACATTATTGGTCTAATATATCTAAGACACATTTTCAAACACTTACTTACCGAAACCCTCACCACTAGTTTTAGAAATTCTCTCCCACATGTGAGAATTTAAATCCTCATACATCTCCTTAAAGTGTAATTAGAAAATAATAAGGATAAAAATAATAATTTATGTTAATTTTAAATACCCAAAATAAATACTAACCATAATAAAATGTTTCAACTCACTAGAAATATCCCCCGTAGTATGATCAATGAACACCCTCTTATATAAATCAAATTACGTAATATAAAGATAAAAAACATACTACATAAATATAAATTAAAAATTTGGTATTAAAATTAAATATAAATTAATAATCAGTATTATGTACGATATGTTATTGATGTATATTAAACGTACAAATTCTAATTCTCTATGAGGTATCATTCTTTCCCAGATTATATCAATAAGATGATGAAGTCCACTATAAATTCTATCTTATCTAGTTGGAGTACAATCCATCCAAAGCTTGGCTAGATATTTAGTTATGTTGATTACATAAAAAACTCTCATAAAAAATAGTATCATATGCTCTCTCCAAGTATCTCTTCATACAGTTTTGTAAAATTGATGAAATACCCACACATATAAATATTTTATGCTTCCCAGATGGAGGATCTCAAGATATCGTCAACCAAATACCATAAACCCTATAAATATTAACAATAAAATTTATCTTATTAAATAAATTTAAAATAAAATAAAAAATTTACTTATGAACAATCTAACGATCAAACATTTAATGTTAAACATCAGTGGGAATTTGATCCCATAAAACTCATGCATCAGAAAAATAATTTTTCAGAATCCCACCCAACTTCCTGATAAAAATATATAAAAAAGTATGAAAATAAGAATATATAATCAAAAAAACAATATATTAATAAATTTAACAAAAATAAAATAAAATAAACAATTTTACTTACATCCTCAGGAGCGTATAGAAATAAGGAGATGGATGCCTCTTGATAATATGGTTTTTAAACATTAATCTAATTAGAATACAATGCCTCATTTTCTATGATGTAGTGCTGTCCTCCCATATATTGGATGTAGGATCATGGGGATCATTACTTGGAAGAACATAATTAATGATGGTATAATACTACTCATGATAATCCTATAAATCCATGTGAAACTCAAAAAGACTGTTACATACAAATATTCTTAAACACAAATATAAAATATAAAAATTTAATAAATATTTATTGAAATAAATTATATATATTTTTTATAAATATAACATGAATAAAATATGTCATTCTCCATATTCATATTCATTAGTGTCAATGTATTTTTCTTTTTCCTCGACATCACTAATTTCTATATGAACTTCAATTTCATCATATCTCATTATTTCAGATTCATTGGTCACATTATCCACATTATCAACACCATATACCTTAACTATAGGGTCTCATCATCATTATCTGTATCTGTTCTAGTAAAATATGTGTTTGGATAATTTTTTCAATATTTAATATTTTTCAATCCCATAGAATCACATTTATTTTTAATAAATTTATTGTCGTGATATTTTTTATTACACTCCACCAGTCATTTTAATATCTTTAAGAAACATAGTAACATGCATTATAAATATTATGTGATTGATGTCCGAACATAAATGATTCCTTTTTAATATAAATGGTCTTATATTTAATGAAAATGAATCTATGATATAGATGATCAAAAAACATTTGTTTAGTATCCCACCAATAAAATTTAAATATTTTTATGCAGTTTTATCCTAGATAACATAACTTAATTATTTTATCTATAATTCTATAAAAGTAAAAAATTTCTTTATTTATGATAATTTATATTTAAATAGACACCATTATTTGTTTTATTTACCATAGGTGCATGCATGAAATTATAATACATTAACTACATGTTTAGTATATGATTTTAATAATTAGGACAATAGTTTACTTGGTGAACATAATCTAATATTAGTCTTATTTCCATACTAGGATAAATTAAATAATAAAATAATAATTAATATATACAGTAAAAACTTTATTTTATATATTTTATTGTATACATTTTAATTTATTGGTACTTAAAACTAGTAGGAAAAATTACACCGTCGGCATCCTTTAAGAGAAACTAGGGTAATATTTGTGATTTTTTTAAATATTATCATCTTATAATATAAAAAACATTTAATATAAATTTACATAATAAAATATTTTAATCAAACATATGTAAAATTATAACTTTCTATAAAAATTGTTTCATTTATTCATAATTTATTAGGACATATGTATGAAATCAATGTTGTTCATCATTTGAAATCCATAATTCAAGGTCCCAAAAAAATGATCCTGATAATTAAGTACTGATAAAAAATTACTTATGAAATTTTCAAAATTTTCTTCATTAAGGACCATTCAGTTAAATTTAAAATGATATTCATATTGAAAATAATATGAGTAAGAATTTTAAGTTTCCTCTTGCAAGTATGCCTCTGGAATTGAAACTTGAATAAATGCTTTGTTATGTAACTTATTCTTTAGTTATATATATATATATATAAATATATATATCCCATATGAGTGCATTAATAAGAACTATAAATTCCCACCACATTTTTCTTCCAATGTAAAATGTAATATTAAATGTTCAATTGAATAAAAGAGGTCTTGATGAAATATTTTTTCCAGTTTACAAACAATTAGAACAACATCTTTTTTGCAGTTATTATAGTGTTTCATAGTATGTTGTTACTATAAAAATGTCTCATAAAAAATATGGTATTTTTTTCAACACTCCCCAAATAAAATAATTTAATAAACTTACAAATCCAATAGGTATTAATATTTACATTATGACATGATAGTCATGACTTTTTAACCAGGTAATATTACTATTTCTAATATAGTGAGAAAAATTACAAGCATAGATATCTGCTGACCATTAATATACAATCCACCAATATAATAATAAAATATATATTTAAAAAGTTTATATGCTTATTTTTTATCTATTAAAATTTGTGATCTATTATTTTAAAATAAATCAAGTTCGAGTCTCCTATCAATTTGGGAAGGATATAATCTTTCCTTTACAGTATACTTAGTATTTCCAAGTGTGTATAAAATGGTATAAAATATGTTATGAAATTTGTTTCTTAAATATTAATTGTTTCCAGCCTATTATTAATGAATAAATTTGGCCAACATAATAATTTCTAAAAAACACTTCACTTTATTCATTTACATCATCTCCCAAATCCATATAATTTTTACTGGTTTATATTTAGTACAAAAGTAATCTAAGGTAATGATAAAGTAATTGATTTCATATGAATACATGAGATCACTTATAAATCACATCTCTTTCAAATCTACCTATTATATATTTTTTTCCATTACTTTAGAGTGGATGACTTTTGGGAAGAAATATCTACTAATATTAATTAAAGTTGTTTTTGTTCCATTGATAATAGTAAATTTGTAAATTTCACCCATGAAAACATGGAATATTCCTTGGACCATTATCAATCCATTAGTATTACATACCATTCACCAGATAATTAGTGATTTTCCTCATTAATATTTCTCTCAATGTATAAATTATTTTATTCAACTACATCATCTATAGTTAGATACTTAATTTATAAGAAAATTAACTCATGAATCCGGGGCTTCAAATAAGCATCAACATTCTTCTTATGATGTACTAGTATTAATAATTCACAATAGATATATAATTCCATTATCAACTTCCATGGAGGTAAAATATATGGTGTTTTGAAAATTGGCCAATAAGAATATTTATTATTAGAAGCACTAAATGGGAATAATCCATTAGTAAATTGATTTAACCGTACATTTCATGGCTCTAAATATAAATATAGATTTCCCTAATCATAGTATTTCCCTAAATCAACATCACAGTGATAATTTTATCTTATAATTATGTAAATTTTATATCTATGTGATGTCATTAATGTAGCTATGCTACAAGACATAAATAGACACCAAAATGTAGGTTTAATAAGAAAATACCTAAACTATTTTACATGAAAAAATCTTGAATTTCTTTATTATATCATGAATTTTCAGAAATTGGGTCATTAACTAATAAATCATATTAAATATAATATGAAAGGAAATCATTTAGGTATATATGGAACTTCTGATGAATATGACCCAAATTACGAACCAACTTCTTGCATTCATAAAAATCGGCAGGCAGTGCATTTCCCCTCAATCAATAAAGATTTAACCATAATTTTTTTTAATTAAAACAATAATTTGAAATTCTAAAATACAATTTGATAGCCATAAATTTTGTAAGAACTTATAACTTTCCTATATTTCAATCATGATATAAGGGTTCCTCATTAGATTTCAACAAATATTAAAATTCATATAGTCCCAATTTAGTATTCAAATTATCATTTTGTGTTTTTTTCTTTCCAAAAAGGATTGTTCAGGACGTCATGTGGTAAATTTTGAAATGTGATGGACTTGGAATAGAGAAATTTTATTTTATTCAAAATAATGTTCACCATGTTGATACTGAACAATACAGTCTTTATAAAAAACAAAATATAATAGATGAACCCTATCAATATCAAAAGTTTCAAAAATCTTGTGATTATGTTTCTTATACATATTCTTAATTTTTTCATTTGAAAAAATTATAAATTTGATGATGTAAATGATATATACAATTTGACACCCTTATTGTATACATTATTAATACCAGAACCATGAATATTTCTATAAGGATTTATCCAATCATGATCTCATTATAAAAACTAATGTTTATTTCTTGGGAGTATAGTATTCTACAAAATAATAATAATTCATTTATTATATAAATTTTTTTCAATGAATATTAAAATAATTTTATAAAATTACCACAAAATTTATTTTACCTAAATGAAAAATTATTATTTTAACATTTAGTTAATTTTACCAAATATTAATTGTTTTATAAAAATGATAAAATTCAAATTATGTAACCTTAGTAATAATAGTGTCATATTAATTATCTACCAATTATCATGTCCATTACTATTTTATTATATATTTACTATTTTATTAATAATGACAATTTTATAATTATTCTTTATTATTTTATTAGTTATTTCAATGTTTTTAGTAATCACTATTTTTATAATTTTTACAATTGTTTTACTATTTTACTATTTTTACTTTTGTTATTTTTAAAATTTTAGCTATATAATTTATAATTAATATTTTCTGTACCGTTTTATAATTAGAAATTACTATTTTTTTCATTTATGTTATTATCTCTTTAATAATTATCTATTTTATAACCACTTTTTACTGTTATATTTAGTATTTTGTTATATTTAGTTTATTATTTACCATTATTTTTTATGATGGATATTTGTATTACATATTTTTTAATTTTTTTAATATTGTATAATTAAAATTTTATTGTTATTTTTCCTAATTTATAATCACAAATTGGTTATTTTTTTATGATTTTTTTTACCATTTTATTTTATACCAAATTTTTGAAACCATTTTTACTAATTTATTTTTTACTACTATTTTTCACACTAACCAATTTGTGGTGGTGTGCATTCTCAGAAAAAAAATTCTATGGCACACTTATCCATCATAATATTTGATGATATTATCAGTTTTTATGGTGGAATGTAAACTCTTCATAAAACTATTATAATTATATTTTATATTTGTTTTTCCCTTTAATGTTTATTGAATTTAGAATAATATTTTTTATTATTTATGAATATTTAATAAATTTGAATTTTTTTAATAATATTTAATTTTTAAAATAAATTATTTTTAATCCATTAGATAAAAATATTAATAATTTTATAATAAATTTTCTAATTTTTATAACTTATTGTAATTATATTTAATTAATTTTACTAGATTTTAATAATTTATACTAGTATATAATAATTTTTTGTATTTATTATTATTTTTATTAGGTTCTATGTTTTTTCTTTATTTTTATTTATAATTTTTACTAATATTTATTATTTTAGATTATTTTTATGAAATGACATGTTTTATTATATTTTTATATTAAAAATCATTATAAATTAAACAATTAACAATATACAATTTAAATAAAAAAAATTAATAACCAAACATTCAAAGATAATTAAACCCTAGTAAATTAAATTATCTACCAATTAATTAAATAAACATATTAACACTATCTATACATATATAATAAATACCTAAAAATAATTAATATTAAAAAAATCAGATTAAAAAAACATTAAAACAAATATTTAGATACCAATTTATAGATATAGAATCTAGAATATTATTTCCTATAATTAGGGAGAGAATTGTTAGAGGATGAAAAAAGAACAAAAATTTTAGATAATGGGGGGGGGTGTTTTATTTGATGTTTACTTTTTTGCAATGGATAATTGTGATGATTATTCCATTAAATGTAAATCATTCATAAAGATATTATTTACATCTTAAATCACAAATAATTATTTCTAGCCACCATGCGTTCATTTCTATCACAACTATTCATGATGGACTTATGATATATCTCAAATAGTTGCCACTAAATTTTTTATTTATGATGAAATGTTATTTCTATGGTAAAAAACTCATTATGAGAAACCTATTGTGGTTGATGGGAATTCCATTGGAAATGATATGTCTTGAAAAAAAAAATCTTTAGTGGCTCTATACATAAATATATATAGAGATATATGCATGTTGTGTTGGTATGGGACATGGAGTATCCTATCAAATGTTACACGAGATGAGGGTTTTTAGTATAAGCTATAGTGTACCCAAATTATGATAATGGATTATGGATATTTCGTTTCTAATTGATTATTCATTTTGATTTCTTATATATATTTACTTGGGTTCACTAATGGAAAGATTATTATTGGTGGTTTCCAAGTGGATCTCAAGACATGAATCGTTAAATTCTTTGGTGGAATGCACAATATTGAGAATTTAACTTCCATTGTTGATTAGAAAGATTATTTCAAAAAATAAATTTTTAACAATTGTATTCTCTATGATCCACCTTCATTGTTTCCTTTATGCTATTACTGCAAGAACCCATTTTCATGATAAGTTTTAGGGATCACTTGGTGACTGCCTACCTAGTATAATATATTTATACCGCACATGTGTTTTATAAGGATTCTTGTAGACCTTTTTTGAGTGATATTAGAAAGGGAAAATAACTTAAGAATGAATCTTCATAATATTTTTAGCATATAGTGGAGTTGGAACTTTTTCTCTACCATTTTATAGTTTAGGAAAATACATCAGGGTTATCCCTCACCACTAGAAAGTAACCCATTTAAAATCAGTTTTTTTATTTTCAACATTGGTTAAAACACAACATGAATACAAAAAAGATTAAAATTATAGTTTTAACACTATTTATTTAAAACCAATGTAGCAAAAATCATTCAATGTAGATTATTATAAAAATTGATTTTGAAATATAGTCTAAAAATTGATATAAAGGAAATTTTGATGTCGATATTCCTAAAAATCAACATTGAAACATAATTAATGATTTCAAATACATATTAAACTATGATACCCGAATCCATGTTTCTCTACTAACGCACTCTACTCATGTGTTTTGAGTCAATATAGGCCTACTTACCAAAGGAAGGAGGTCCTTGGTAAAGGGAACTAAGCATAACATATATATATATATATATATATAATCATTTTAGATGATTATTAAATACATATACCAACAACGAATTATCGAGGCCTATAAAGGGTTTGTGTCTTCAGTGAAAATATATATATTCATCTTATTTCATAAAAGATATTTAATATCTCCCACAATGTTTTATTCATTTATTTACCTTCTAAAACATACCCAACTTAAAATGCACTTCTATAAACATGCCTTTAAAAGCAATAGAATTGGGATTTATCAGTGCTAAGAAATTTTTTACTATGAGAGCACAATTAAAAGCCCTAGGATTTTATGATCACTACAAAAGTGATGATAAAGGGGTCCGTTATCAGTGATAAAAAAGTGATAACAATGGAAACCTTTATTAACCCTTATAGAAGTGATGATAAATAACCCCATTTATCAGTGCTTTTATTTAGTGCTGATAAGGTCCCCTTTATAAATGCCACTACAAGCGATGATAAAAGAAGAGATTATCAACAATTCCAAAATCACTAATAAAGGTTTCCTTTATCAGTGGTTAAAAATACACTGTTAAAATAATAATTTATCATCACCACTAAGAGAACTGATAAATAGGACCATTATTAGCACTTTTAGAAGCACCAATAATGGGATATTTTCGAAGAAATGATAACGGATGCCTTTTCTAGGTCATTTAGTAGCGCTGATACAGAAGAATACTACAATGTACTATAACAACACATTAAAGCACCAGAATCAACTCTATAAAGTAGATTTTTTTTGTATAAATATAGGTTTTAAAAGAAATAAAATTTGAAACATAAATACAAGAAAAAACACTATATTATAGAGAAAGAGAACACACCTGTGTATTTGAGAAAAAATAATGACCCTCCATAAGAAAACAATTGTTTTGTTAGTAAAAATATAAATAAATATGTTAAATATAATGTGATAATTTTAAACTAAAATTTGATTCATACTTGGAACATTGTGTATTTAATTGAGTTATGGTTTATTATAGCATGCCCCACCATTTATTGCTCATATTCAAGCATTATCTTTTTAAAAGTTACCTAAATAGGTATAAGATAAAAAATTAGAAAATTATTTAAAAAATAGTAGATAGAATGAGGGGAAGACAATTTAGGATCATTTTCTTGGTTTTAGTGGTGTGATACACTTTTTAAACTAAAATGACACTAATATATTGAAAAGATGCACTCGATGTTATAATGGTCACATCGTGTATCAGATTGAGGTGAGACTAATTCCTACACATCCTAGGTGACTCATGTATCATTTTTCTAAAGTATCCAAACAATCTAAATGTGTTTTCTCTGTTTTGAGTATGTCATTACTGTTTTTTACTAAAATGGAATTTTAAACTGGAGACACACAATTTGTGTCATACTTGTCACATCGTGAGTTAGTATGACATCTGACTAAGTCCTAAAAATCACATATGACTTATGAGTCATTTTCCAAAATTCTCAAGTTAATAAAATTTTGTTTTCTCAATTTTTAGTGAGTGATACTTTTTGAGCTAAAATGTCAATTTTAAACTGATAAATGACACATTGAGTCATACTAGGAACATTTTATATAATATTTAGGTGCGGATAATTCCTATACATAATAAAAAGTTTTATTTTTTTATAAATTATCAATACAATCCTAATCCATTTTCCTAGTTTTGTGTATGTCAGTTGTCTTTTATACAAAAATTATTGTCAATTTTAAATAAAAAGGCACACTTGGAGTCATACCAGTCACACCATACATTTTATTGATGTGTGGATGATTTAAAAACATCTCAAATGACTTAAAGATTATTTGTATAATGGATAAAAACAATCCAAATGTGCTTTGTCAGTTTTGAATACACAACTTGTGTTTTTTACTAAAATTTCATTTTAAATTGGAAACAGACACTTTTAATCATACTGGTCACATCATGGGTCGGATTATGTGAGACTAATTCCTACATGTGAAAAATGAATTTTGAGCCATTTTAATAAATTATCAAGATAATCTGATCATGTTTCCTTGGATTTTTTATGAGTGACACTTTTTGAACTAATATGTAAATTTCAAACTGATAAGAGAAACTTTTAGTCATACCGAGCACAAAATGTATCAAAATTTAGGTTTTAATGATTTTTAAACATAATTTATTACTTATTTATTATTTTTATAATGTATCAAAAAAATATAAATAAATAATATTTATTTAGAGTATGGTAGTTTTCCTTTTTACTAAAATTAATGTCAATTTTAAATAAAAGGACACACTTGGAGTCACACTGGTCACATTGTGTGGCATATTGAGGTGAAGATAAATAATACCCATACCAAATGACTTATGTAACATTTTCATAATGTATTAAAATAATATGAATGTTTTTTCTTGGTTATGAATATATCACTTGTGTTTTTTTTCTAAAATGTCATTTTAAACTCGAAACACGCACAATCAGTCATACCAATAACATCATGTGTCTGTTTGATGTGATATTGATTCTTAAATGAAAAAAATTACTTATAACTCATATTAAGAAATTATTAATGCAATTTGATCACGTTTACTTAGTTTTTTAGTGAATGAAACTTTATGAACTAAGATATCAATTTTAAACTGACAATAGAATCTTCGAGTCACACTGGGAACATCATGTATCTTACTAAGGTAAAAGTAATTACTAAATGTAAGAAATGACTTATGGATTGTTTTCATAAAGTATAAATACAATCCAAATGTGTTTTATGAATTTTTTATATGTAAGTTGCCTTTTTTACTAAATTAATCTAAATGTTAAATAAAAAGTTGCATTTGGAGTAACACTGGTTACATAGTGCACCAAATTGAGGTGAAGATGATTCATAAAATACAAAGACTACTTGTGGATAATATAATTAATGTTTTGAAAAATCCTAATTCGTTTAATCTATTCTGAGTACATCACATGTGCTTTTTTCTAAAATGGAATTTTAAACTAGAAACACTCAATTTGACTCATTCCATTCAAATAATGTATTTATTTAATGAGTTATTAATTCCTACAAATAAAAAACTAATTATTAATAGTTTTAATAAATTATCTAGACAATACTTGTGAGTTTTATTGGTTTTCAGTAAGTGAAAATTTTTGAACTATAATATAAATTTTCAACTGATAGTGGACACTTTGAGTTATATGAAGCACATAATGTATCAAAATGATGTTCGGATTAATCCTAAACATCAAAAATGACTTATAGATAATTTTAATAAAGTATTAAAACTATTAGAATGTGTTTTATCGGTTTAGAGAATGTTATTTTTTCTTTTTTACTAAAATTAATGTCAATTTTAAATAAAAAGATCTACTTGGAGTCATACCATTCACACTGTGCATCATATTTAGGCGATAATAATTTACACATATCCCAAATGACTTACGGATCATTTTTATAAAGTATTAAAATAATACAAATGCATTTTCTTAGTTTTTAGTTCGTCACTTGTGTTTTTTTTACTAAAATGTCATTTTAAACATGAAAGATGCACTTTGAGTCGTACAATTCACATAGTGGGTTGGTTTGATGTGAGATGGATTTTTAAATTTAAAACACAACTTATGAAATATTTGAATAAATTCTCATGGCAACTCCAACATGTTTTCTTGGTTTTCATTGAGTGACACTTTTTGAACTAAAATGTCAATTTAAATCTAATAACAGAGACTTTGAGTCATATAGGGAACATCATGTATTCTATTAAGGTGTGTTTGATTCCTACAAATAAAAAATGGAATATTTATTATTATAATAAACTATAAAAATAATATGAATGAATTTTCTCAGTTTTGAGTATGTTAGTTGTCTTTTTTACTAAAATTAATGGCAATGTAAAAAAAATAAGCAATTGGACTCATACTAGTCACGTTGGGAATCATATTGAGGTGAGGATAATTTATATAGGTCTTAAATGACTTATGAATTGTTTTCATAAAGTATAAATGCAGTATGATATATTTTTCTCAGATTTGAGTATGTCACTTGTTTTTTAAATGTAATTTTAAACTAGAAACACACACTTTAAGTCATACTAGTCACATTATGTGTCATTTTGATGTGAGACTGGTTCCTAAACATAAAAAATTACTTATGAATCAATTTTATAAATTATCATCAAAATATGAGTGAACTTTAATGGTTTTTAGTGAGTGAAACTTTTTGAACTTAAATTTCAATTTTAAAATGGCAATGGACACTTTGATTTATAACAAGAACTTCATATATCATACTGAGGTGAGTCTAATTACAACACATCAAAAATGACTTATGGATCATTTTAATAATGTATCTAAATAATATGAATGTGTTTTCTCAGTTTTAAGTATACAAGTTGTCTTTTTTACTAAAATAAATGCTAATTTTAAATAAAAACATTCACTTAGAATCGTACTAGTCACACTATGAATTAGATTGGGGTAATATTGATTTATATATATACAAAATGGCGTATATATTATTTTCCAAAATTTTAAAAACAATTATAATGTGTTTAATTGGTTTTTAGTACATCACTTTTGGTTTTTTCTAAAATGTCATTTTAAACTAGAAACATGCACTTTGAGTCATAACGATCATATAGTGTATTAGTTGTATTTGATTTTGATTACTACACATCATAAATTAATTATAAATAATTCTAATAAATTATGAAGATAATAAGATATTGTTTTGTTGGATTTTAGTAAGTGACTCTTTTTAAACAAAATTTCAATTTTAAATTGATTATAGACACTTTGAGTTATACCGAGAAAAACTTGTATCAGATTGAAGTGATGATGATATATACACACACAAAATATCTTATGGAATGTTTTCCTAAAGTATCAAAAAAATCTGAATGTATTTTCTCAGTTTTGAGTTATTTAGTCTTTTTTATAAAATTCATGTCGGTTTTTAACAAAAATATGAACTCTGAGTCATAACAGTCACACCATCCATCTCAGTGAGGTAATTCTAATTCCTCAATGTCCTAAATGACATATGGATCATTTTACTAAAGTATCAAAATAATACAAATGCAGTTTCTTGGTTTATATTATGTCACTTTTATTATTTAATAAAATTTCATTTTAAATTGGAAACACACACATTGAGTTGAACTAGTCACATATTGTGTTGGTTAGACATGAGACCAATTCATATATGTAACACCCCAAGATACTTAGAAAATTTGTTTTCTAATTAATTTAACATTTTTTTATTTTTTTATTTCTCATGAAACTTGAAATACTTATATATATATATTAAAACACTAAGAAAAACATTCCGTTCACATGGAACCAACTTGGTTTGTGCTACATGCAATACTAATTTGTCTGGTGCTTCTCGTCACACCGACTTGACATACATTACATGCAACAACAAGTTTCAGCAAAGCATCAATTTGTTATAATTTTTTTAAAATGATATATCTATAATATAGTCGTTAAACTTAGTGATATGAATATTAGTAACTAATTTCCAAATATTTTTTATAATTGTTTTATAGAAACAAAATATATTGATAATGAAAGATATAATTTTTAGTAAAGTCCATTTTTGCTTAAAAATAATGTTTTCTTGAATGAACCAATTTTAATAAGAAAATTAATTTTAGATACATTTAAAAATTTAATTTTATAATATTAAATTTATTTTTTAATTTCAACTACCAAAAATAGCTTATGGTGAATGTTTTATATTTTTTTGAGAAACTTCATTTCATTATGAATAGTGAAATATACTACTTTTTGGTTAAAATAAACCTTTTTGTTTAAATAATTATTAATGATGAATTATATTTTAAATTTTTTTAATGTATAATTAGATCAGTTATAAATCTATTAATAAAATTTAGATCATTATAATCAATTTAAATTTTAAATTGACTATAATAACTTAACAATCCTTTTAACTTTATTCTACTTTAAAGAACTGTAATTTCATCTCGTCTTCGAGATTAGAATTAATCTTCATTTTTATACTTCTATGATTTAAATTAAAAAAAACAAAATAAACCATTTTAATTAGTTTTATATTTAGAGTCTAATAATATCAACTTAAATTTTTACAAATTTTTCAGGAAAATTGATTAAAATTAATCACAACAATTAAGGTCAAATTAAGCTTAATTAGGGACTAAACCTTAATATTAGGAGCCCAAATTACCTATCCACTAGTCCAAAACCATTTTCATAGAAATATTTAGGCCATAAAACTTCATTTAATGATTTATTTTGGTTTTATATGCCTTTTTATTTATATATGAACATGTGTACACCATACTTGATTTCGAAAATTCCAAGTGGGTCCTTTTCCTTCCGTATAAAAGGACACCACCTCACCCACTTTTCCAGACCTCCAAAACCAATTAATATCCTCTAGGAGATACCCAATACACTTCCCAAATATCTAAACTTACTCTTATAAGCCTTCAATTTGGAATAAGAAAATTCAAGGAAGCCCTTTGGCACAAACCAAGACAAGTTACCCAATTAAGAGGTAACATCTTCTCTCAAGTACTTTACTTTATTTTTTTATCCACCCCGTTGAACTATATTTACAATATAATTATATATAAAAATAAGTATCATAAATATACTAGAATGTTTTTATGTAAATTTTTTGACCTAAACTTACACACACCTTTATCTAATGGGTAACGAACATACTGTTTCATTGTACGATGAACTACAACATCATGAAACGAGGATTGTTCATTTTTAAAATACCACCTATAATGGTGGACATTATGATGGAAAAAATATTTATATATTAAATATATTATATTTATAATGTCTTTATGTTTCTGTAATTTTTATTTAGAATATACCTTTATGCTTTCCATCTTACGTAAATACGATAATTTCGTTTGAAGAATTTTGGACTACTGACCCCTCAAAGCAACATGATTCGTTCATACACTACATGGAATGTATTAAAGATGGATTTTAGTGATTATATATGATATATATGATATAATAATTCTACTATAATTATGATATATATATATATACATATACATTATTTTCTTTCTTTATTTCAATATGAAAATACAAACAAGAACATTGTTCCCACGTACGTACGACTTACCCACTCCATGAACGATGTATTCCATTTTGTAATTATATATTCTATATAATATTATAATAAAAATATAATTTATATAATTTATATTTATATTATTTTTCACTGTAATGTTCTATAAATTCCATTTTATTTTCTTTATATAGAATTATTTCGAGACTGTGAAATCTGACGGCGCACGATTCCATGGCTCGGAGTGCCTGGAATGATTCATTGATGTTTTGTTAAACATAAATTAACATGCGTATGCAGTTTTCCTGAAAAATTGGAATAACACTTAAAATGATTACTTGGATCAGAAATATGAGGGCACCGTTGTGCTCAGGATGGCGATTTTACCATAGGCGTGACCTATGTTTAGTCAGCACGGGCCTCATTAATGAAAACCCAAAATGACATAACCATAAATAAAATAATTAAATAAATTATTTTATTTTTTAAATGCTTATAACTCACAAATTGAAACTTGGATTAAAATTATGAGGACACCACCAAACTTGTGAGGGTATGCTTTCTTGAGAAAGATACAATCATTGACCGTCATGGGCCGCCAGTGAAATTTAGTTTTTGGCCGTAAATAAAATAATTAAGTGGAAATTATTTAATTGTAAAATCCATTAAATTTTAATGGTAACTCGGACATGAAATATGATATTACCTTTGGGTTCTTTGGGGTGTGTTTCACTTAGGTAGAGCCTAATCTCGACCGGCGCAAGTTGAGGTTTACTGTTATTAATTTTCCGTACTTTGTTTCGGGTATGTTTAGTAAACGCGAGATCGATGTTTTGTAACTTTTGAACCAGTGCTCGAAATTGAAATCCGAGGGCACTGTTGAATCCAAAGCGCTAGGAATAGATTAAGGGAGGCTTCACTTTTACCATAGTAGGTCCAGAGAAAAAGTTAATTTTTGAGACTTTAAAAAGAATAATAAAAATAACTTAGTTTATTTTTATTTTCTTTCTTTTCCTCCAATGGACAAGAGACAACGTGGGACTGATGATGTGTCAAGAAAATTAATGGCATGACCTTTATTTTTAAGTAACTACACCATTGGGGAATTAGGAAGGTTCCTTATTAATGGGCCTCCATTAATTCCACGAACATTGCACACCCTCCCCTTCTCCTATTTATATGGAGTTTGAGGAGCAGTGTCAGCATTGCTTCACCAAGCAACAAAGTGCTGACAAAGTGATGTGACACCAAACCCTTAGAGGATAGATCCAATACCAATGGGAGGTGATGAATGAGGAACCAACACCAGATCCCGGAATGGTAGCATCCTACAGGAGTGAAGAACACCGACGTTCCCTTCAACGACTTCGCCAACTTCCTCGCGCCACCTCCAACAGACAAATTGAGGTAGGGATTCTTGTTTAATTATGAATTTCCCCTTTATTGATGTTCATATAGATTTAACGATATTTATATTCTTATTGATTAAAAAACAAATAAGCCTCTTGATACCATTTTAATGTGGAGGGTGCGGGCCAAATGAACACGGCCCGACCTCTCCACATTCTTTGTGTTCTTTGACACGTTCTTCATTCGTTCTACAACACCAAATATTTATTGGCACTGGAAATACGGATTTTTGTTGAGTGCGATATATGGATGTGAAGGAATCTATTCATGGATCACAAATATGCAATAGTTTAAATTTTCAGGCTTAGAATGAAGTCATGATGGCTCGTAGAAGGAGGTGGCCAAATATGTATTTGCGTCGGAAACATGGAGATTTGCTGAGATTGATAAATGGAAACGAAGCCCTCGATGCAAGGATCAAAAATATGTGATCATTAAATTTTTTGGTGCTTATAACGAAGCCACAATGGATTGAGAAAGGAGGTGGGGGCCAGAACCTGACCGACCGCGAGGAAGGAAGGGAAGCATGCATCCATGCCGCCGGATGATGAGAAGCTCGTGGCCCGTCGGCCGCGGCGGAGTGAGGGCGGCGACCAGTGGAGCGGCAGACCCCATGACGGTAGGGGAAGTGTGTGTCTGCAGCACTCGGCATGCAGGGGCTACGTCACAAGGCCACATCATCGATGGAAGGGTGGCCATCTGAGCCGCCTGCCTGTGGGAGCATGACCCACGATCACGCCGCGAAGTAGGGAAGGCCATCCAGCCAGCCGCGTGTCGCCACACCATAGGCCGCCCTGCACGGGTCGGGCAATGCCAGACCCAGTAGTTCAAGCTGATCCTCATAGACTGGGTCGAATCCCGCAGGCTGGGTATGACCCAGTGCCAGATCCGGGTCGGGCCGGGTCAACCGGGTCGGTTCGAAGCCGGACCAACATCGACCCTTTTCACTCTTCCAGCCATATCTTGAGCTACAAGCGTCTGTTTAATGAATCGTCTGCGGTGTTGAAAAACTTGGATCGATACGGTCCTTTTGGTATACTCCACATTAGTTTTGGATAAATATGGGGTATAGCTGGGCGGGATCGGACACAAATCCAACTTGTCCCTTGGGACTAAAAGGACAAAAACTTACAGACCATGCATCATATTGACACACCGTTTGTTTCATTGATACCCCTTTTACATAGATGTCATTTAAGATACATCTTCGTGGGAGTTTGTGATATTTGGAGTATCAAACTATGGCTTAAAGAGAAGAACCTCCCAAAATCAAGTGAGCTTAGTGCGGGAACCCTACAACTAGCTGTAACATGAGAAAGAAATCATTTGTGGGTATGAATATGTACTAGGATCTTGTGTGGGTCTGAAAACGTACAAGGATCTTTTGTGGGTATGATGATGTACTAGGATCCTGTGTGGGATTGACAATGTACTAGGATCCTGTGTGGGTATGACAATTACTATGATCCTGTGTGGGTATGACGATGGACTAGGATCCTGTGTGGGTCTGACGGTGTACTACGATCATGTGTGGGTCTGACGCTGTACTAGGATCCTGTGTGGGTCTAACGATGTGCTAGGATCTTGTGTGGGTCTGACAATGTACTATGATTCTGTGTGGGTCTAACGATGTACTAGGAACTTGTTTGGGTCTGATTATGTACTAGGATCCGGTGTGGTTCTGATGATTTAGGATCCTATGTGGGTATTCCACTTAACAGAGTAAGATGATTCAGTAGTTACATCTAATCATCTATACTACTGTACAGAAGTTATACCTGGAGTGAGTTGAGTATTTACCATTGTGGTATTCTTATGTGTGGCGTAGATGTGTGGTACTTAACTTTGTGGTGGTACATTTGTGGTATTCTCATATGTGGCGTACCTGTGTGGTACTTACATTCATGGTAATCTTTCCTTCATGGAATAGTTGTACTTTGGCTAAGGATTTGGCCCTGGAGTTTCCTCTTGAATGATATGGGTATACTTGATAACTCAGTAATATGTATGGGATATACCTAAGTAGGGTTGTTAGACGTTTTCATGCTTTGTGGTTATCCTTCGTGGGTTTTGTGAGACCATCGATGGTCTCAGGGTCCCTACTGAGTATCGTTATAGTCACCCATGCACGGGCTATACCCACACCTTGTTGTGTTTGGTGCAGATGACGGACAATGCTGATTGAGGACGAGAGTACTAGGACTGGAGGTAGCTCAGAGGTGGACATTGAACGAGGTGTGCCGCAAAGATGACCATTCGAGATCAGTACATACCCTTCAGGTAGGGTCATTGGCAGGAGTTCATAGGAGTTGTTCAGTTTACTTGTACTTTTCAGTTGTGTTGTACTTTCTAGTTGAGCTTGTATTATGTCCCCTTTTTCTTACTGTACACACTCTTTTTACTATACAATTTACTTGTGTTCATATCTTACTATGTGCTTGGTTGTGTGTGTTTATAGGTTAAAAAAAGAAACGCCTTCCCGGTTTTTAAGGAATACGCCTTTCGGTGCTAGTCGCCAAACCCTGGCCTATGGAAGGCGGGCTTGGGGTAGTCACGGCATGGGCCCTGGGGTCCGGGTCATGACCAATTGGTATCAGAGGAAGTCATTTCATCCACAAAACATTAGACTCTGATATATTTAATTGAAATAATGTTATGTATATTGAGTGTGTTTATTAGTTTAGTGAATCTAGTATTGGTGGGGCGAACGACGTATCCATAAACCAGGATTATGATTTCTGATATCTAAATCAGTGCATGAAAACACTAATTGTGTGTGTGTTTTGAAAATTTTTCTTCTGTTTTCTTGAGTCAAATCACCATATATAACATAATGATCATTGTACACCTGTTACTTATCTTGATGCTGCTACATAGAAAGCCATCTAATATTCCTAAGAGAGTACATGATGATGGACCGCAGAGCGACAAGGATCCGTTGCAGGGCCCTTTTACTATGTTAGAACCTTCGGGTGGTGTACGAGAAACACCACCACAAATTGGGCAGCAGAAACCACCAGCCACACTAGCGGACGGTGCAAGCCGACTGAGCGCGTTGCATGAGTTCCAGCAGTAGAGGCCTTTGAGGTTTCTAGGCAAGATAGTTTCCCACACATATGAGGGATGTATAGAGGCTGTGGCCAGAGGTTTTCGCCTAGTTGAGATACCAATAGAGCAGATGGTGATCTTAGCTTCTTGTTTTTTTCCAGTGAGTGACCATGAGGATTGTCCACATAGTGATGAGGTTTCAGTACGTAGACCATTTCCCAAGATAGTACATTCGAGTAGTGTGTCAATTATATCACTACCTGTTGGGTAGCAGTTACAACCAATAGTACTGGTAGAGGGATCATTTAGGCTCAGTGCCTTATACAAGTTTCAGTATCAAATACCCCTCTGGTTTTGTGGCGATCTTGACTCACAGGAGGCTAAGGACTACCTTGAGGAGGTGGCTAAGAGTTCTCTAGAGATTCTACAACTTCTATAGGATGACATGTTTGTATCTGAGTATTCATCGAGGTGTACCGATCATTCCTAGTACTCAATTAATACGATACAATCAGTGCTTCAGGGCTTGGACTTCCGAGCGAGGTGTGTTTAAGGAAATCCGAGCCAGAACTATTCTTATAGGAATTCCTACTTATGTTATGGTGCTAGAGAGAACCTTTTTTGTTGAATGTTTTTTGGCTTAGTGGACACATCCAGGGAATGTTAGCAGTGGGAAAGCAGGAAACATGCACCAGTCTTAGAGACATGGGCATGTATGATGTTTCAAGATGAGGATGTGATAGGGACCAATGAATCTGTAGGGCAATAGACGTGGATGAAGAGCTAAGAGAGCAGCATGAGGTGGTGTACATTTTGACATGTCACAACCACCCCCCTTTTGTGGACCCCACTAGGATCAGGGTGCTGGAGGACAGGGGAAGGGAGTAGATGCATGCGATAAAGCGGTGCGACCCAAGGGCTCTAGGAATGATTTGAGGTATGGTCTATGTATACTACTAGAATTCGTATTAATAGACATAGGTACCAATCATTCCTTCCTTCCAAGAATCTTTTCCAATACCTAGAGTTTCTGGTTAAACCGTTGAATTTACCCTCACGTCTAGAGATACCATTTGGAGGAGGCTCTATAATCACAATTACGACGACTGTGTGATCTGACCCTTGAGGCAAGAGTTTCGGTTGGAACCTCTTGGTTGTAGTGTCAAGGCCTTATGACGTTAGTTCGGGTATGGACTCGACATCCACAGTTCAGTCTCAGATTGACTGTATTAGGAAAAAAGGTTATGGTTTACCTATAACATTTTAATGTGGTTTTACTTGGTCGGTGGAAAAGGAAACCCGAGCTGCACATGATAAAATCTTGCATATGCGTTTTGAGTTTTCAGTTCCAAACAATAGTGGATGAGCATGGGGAAATATTTTCAAAATATGTTTCCAGGAATACCTCCTTGAAGGGAGAGTGACGTCTGCTATGGCTAGAAACTACCAGCGATTGGTACCCGACTTCTCCAGTATAGTGACACCGTTGTCTTCTTTGACGAAAAAGGGGGAGTCTATCATGTGGACAGAGAAGTGTCAACAAAGAATTCAAGAGCTGAGATAGAGACTAACAAGTAGAAATATTCTACCCCTGACCTGGAGTTAGCAATAGTGGTCTTTGCGATATAGATGTTGTGGCACTATTTGATGGGTGATCTTTTTCTAGTCTACTCTGATCACAAGAGTCTGAGGTTTATCTTCTCTCGGAAGGACCTGATCCTGAGACAGTGGCATTGTTCTGAGTTCCTCCTAGACTATGACTTCGAGATAGTTTATACTCTTGGGAAATAGAATGTAGTAGCAGATGCACTCATCATGAGTTCTGGTATGCAGTTGCTGAGTGAAGCGGTAGATCAGTTAGCCACGTTGCAGATATCCTTCATGGATAGAGATGAAGCAGCATACCTCTAGTCTATGACAGTCACACCCCCACTCCTTTAGCGAGTCTGGGAGGCACAGCTTGGGGAAACTGACTGTGAGGATCGACATGCTCAGATATCCTCAGGGCATGCACATGATGGATTTTCTAAAGGTGGAGAGCACGTCGTCTTCTCCAGAGGACGTACCATGGTACCCGTAGCGCTATAGGATGAGGTTTTGATGGAGTTCTATACGTCCCTTATAGCAGTACATCCTGGTGTGGAGAAGATGTACCAGGACCGTCAGCGTCAGTACTGGTGGCCATGGATGATGAAACCAGTGGAATATTTTGTATCACGATGCCTCAGTTGATATCAAGTGAAAAGAGCTCAGAGCCGACAGAGGTCTTTTGCGGACAGGAGGAGGGAGACTATGTCCTCTTAATCGTCTCACCTTGAAGAGGATTATAGATTTTTGGCTGAGGAATAATGTTATCTCCAGGGTTCATCGAACCTTTCAAGATTCTCAGCAGAGTGGGAGAGGTGGCATACCATTTATCTCTTTCCCCACATATGCGTGCTTGATCCATCTCATGTTATCGACCATGGTGGGAATGAATTAGATGATGGGGTGACTTTTACGGAGGTTCCAGTAGAGATTGAGGATTGACAAAAGTATGTCCTTCATGGGCAGTCGATTCCTCTGGTGCGCATTCGTTGGCAGCACGAGAACCTCCAGAAGAGCACATGGGAGAAGGAGGCTCAAATTCGTGCTCAGTACCCCCATTGTTTTTCTTAGTCTATATTGTGGATTTGGAGGACGTAAAGCCCTAAGTTGGGGCGAATTTAATATCCTTGAAATTTGATATATATTTTTATATGGAATTATTTCAAGACTATTAAATCTAACAGCACACGATTACGAGGCCCGGAGTTCCCGGAATGATCCATCAAAGTTTTGTAAAACAGAAATTAACATGCATAAGCAGTTTTCTTGAAAAAGTGGAATAAATATTAAACGGTTACTCGAATCAGAAATTTAAGGGCACCGTTGCACTCAGGTTGGCGAGTTTACCCTAGCCATGACCTATGTTTAGTCAGGGCGGGCCTCATGTTAGAAAACCCAAAATCGCATAACCGTAAATAAAATAATTAAATAAAATATTATATTTTTCAAATTCTTATAACTCAAAAATGGTAAATCAGATTAATAATCTGAGACAACCACTAAACTCATGAAGTTAAACTTTCATTAGGGAGATACTAACATTGGCTGACACGGGCCACTAGTGAAATTTAGTTTTTGGACATAAATAAAATAATTAACTGACAATTATATTATTGTATAATCCATAAAATTTAAATGGTAACTCAGATTGGAAATCTGATAGGACCGTTGGGATCTTTGGGGCGTGTTTCACTTAGGAAGAGCACGAGTCAAGGGTGACTGTTATTAATCTTCCAAACTTTTTTTCAGGTACGTTCAGTAAATGAAAGAGCGGTATTTTGCAACATTTGAACTGGTGCTCGGAATGAAAATATGACGGAACCGTTGAATCCAAAATGACCTTATTCACTAAAGGGAGGCTTCACATCGACTGCAGTAGGTCCAAAGAAAACGTTAGTTTTTGAGACTTTAAAAGAATAATAAAAATAACTTAGTTTATTTTGATTTTCTTTCTTTTCATCCAATGGACAAGATGTAACGTGGGACCGATGATGTGTCAAGAAAATTAATGGATTTACCTTTCATTCTAAGTAACTACACCATTGGGGAATTAAGAAGGTTCCAAATTTATGGGCCTCCATTAATTCCACGAATGTTGCACACCCTCCCCCTCTCATATTTATATTGAGTTTGGGGAGAGGTGTCAGCACTGCTTCCCCAAGAAATGAGCTGCTGACGAAGTGAAGTGAATCCAAACCCTTGAAGGACAGATCCAGTACCAATGGAAGGTGATGAACGAGGAACTAACAACCGAGCCTAGAATAGAAGCGTCTTGCGGGAGTGACAAACACCGATGTTCCCTTCAACGGATTTGTCAATTTCATCGCGCCACCTCCAACAAAAAATAGAGGTAGAGATTGTTGTTTAATTATTCATTTCCCCATTCTTGATGATCATCTCGATTTAAGAATAGTTATATTCTTCTTGATTCAAGAACAAATAATCCACTAGATACCATTCTAACGCAGAGAGTGTGGGAAGAACGAACACGACCTGAACTCTCTGCAACCTTTGTGGTTTTTGATGCGTTCTTTATCCATTATCTGACACTAAATATTTACTGGCCCTGGAAATACATAGTTTTGATGATAGTGTTATATTGACATGAGGCCCACGATACTAGGATCACAAATATGAGTTCGTTTAATTTTTTGGTCTAAGAACAAAGCCGCAATGGATCGCGGAAAGAGGTGGACAAATATTTATTGGCACTAGAAACATGGTGATTTGCTGAGCACGATATTTGTACATGGAGCCATCGACAAAATGATTGAAAATATGTGATTGTTTAATTTTTTTCGATCTTAGAATGAAGCCATAATGGCTCGTGGAAGGAGGCGGCAGCCGACACCCTGCTGACCGCGAGGAATGAAGGGTGGCGCGCATCCGTGCCGTCGGATGGTGAGAATGCCGTGACGAATCGAGGGAGGCGCCGGTGTAGAGGCCGACCACATGATGGGGGGGGGCATTCGTGCCTCCCGGCATGCAGGGAACACATCACAAGGACATGACGATAATGGAGGGGCGGACGGTCAAGCCGGCCGTCGGTGGGGGCGCGACACATGACCGTGCACCGAAGGAGGGATGGCCAATTGGCAAGCCACATAACGATCCGCGGGCTGGGTCGTGCCGTTAGGACGGGTCAGATCCCACAGGCCAGGTCCAACTCAGGGCGAGATGTGGGTCGGTTCGGCCCAGGCTGGGTAGGGCTAGGTTGGACCAGACCTCGACCAACTTCGACCCCTTCCACTCTTCTAGCCATATATTGAACTACGTGTGTCCGTTAGATGAACCGTCTACGACACCAAAAACCTTAGATCGAGATGGTCCTTTTGGTATACCCACTCATGTTTTGGATAAAGTTGGCGTATGACTGGGTTGGATCGGAAACGAATCCAAATGGGCCCTCAGGACTAAAAGGCCAATAACTTACAGACCGAGCCACATATGTCTCACCATTGTCCAAGATTGTATCATGTTCACAAAGAGGATTCATTTATTTTAGATCCATGAATTTTTTTTTCATTGGTCGCTTGACCCACTCTATTCTACCATGTTATATTTGGCCTTCAGGGTATGGGGACTCAATGATGTGGGACCATATCCACTCACAACATCTCACTAGTGCTAGTTCATTCTAACTGCGACCGATTTCATCTCAAAGTGGGAAGAAGAGATTCTGCTCAAGGAAGTCATGGCCTGTTTTATTATTGATTTCATGAGCTCCAAGATAATCCACTAATTCAGAGTCCGTTATTCCGTCCTCATCGATAATGGAACCAACGTTTGAGCTGATGAGAAAAAGAAGTTGTGCACCAAGTGCAGCATCCGTCCCAAAAATACATGTCACTATCGTGAACCAGAAAATGGGAAAATCGAGGCATTCAACAAGACCATCTACAACATTTTTCAAAAGTGGTTTGGCTAGAATATGAAATGTTTACCAAAAAACCCCCCAAATCTCTCTAGGATTACTAGACAGGGACTTGTAATTCATCTAAGGTGAGCCCATATTTCCCAGTGAAAAGAGAATTAGAATTAATGCCCCTCAAGATTCAGTTTCTTTTTCTCTAAACTACTTTCTATAATTTGAAGACATCACATAGAGTAATAAAATTTAATATGGATGAGCTAGAATCCCTTGATGACAATAAGAATCAGTCTTTGCACAATATGGACAAGCACCAGGACAAGATAACCAGGAATTTTAAGAACAATGTTCATCTCTGCTCCTTCCATCAAGGTGACATGATGTTGGACTTGAGGAAACCCATGTTACCTGGTAGGAATTCATCAAAGATTGACCGCAAATGGGAGGGAGACTATATCATTCACAAAGTTTACCCCAATAGGGAATATTCCTTGGTCACTATGGATGGAGAGCATATTCCTCCTCCGAAAAAATGACAAGTTCCACAATTAGTACATTGTATAAGGGTATTCTTATCATACTCATCCAGCATGACATTAAACTGCATGATACCAGATGTTCTATAAGATGTAAAATTTCCTGGTAGTCATTTTCCTGCATGAGGATAAACTGCACGATTTCTTCTTATGTTATGAGCTACATGATCTAAAACTAGGATCTCATGTGTCCTGTATAAAGTTGAACTACATGACACATTTTCCTTTAGCTCATCCTACATGATGTTAAACTATCCCAACACCCATACCACATGTTTTTAAACTATATTTCATTCTATAACTTCATATGACTTGATTCTTCCCCTTGGAGGTTACATAGGATTTTCCAAATATTTTATCTTGGCGTACATCCATAATTTTTCCCATTATTGGCATTACAACCTATGGTTTCTCCTATAATATCATGGTGTGGTATAGACTTAGTCCTTATTCACATCATTTTTGAAAAATATTAACCATGTTACTCCCTTAGGATCCCATTATTTATTACTACATGATGTTAAACTACATGAAATCTCAAGAAATACATTTGGCCTGATTCCTACCCTCACATGATATATATGAACACCAAAAAATTATTTCCCTAGGTGGAGCCCTAGTTATCAAAAATCCTTTCATCATTCTTTCCTTTTGGCTTGATTATCATGGGATCACATGATGCATTATGTGACCTCCATGGGTAATCTCTCACATCAGGTTTACAACTAATGCATAACGTTTCCCCTTCAGGGATCTTTACATTTGTCCATTCATCCTTACCACATGACGTTAAACCACCCGACATCTTAGTAACTATGTATGACTTGATTCCTACACTCATATGATACATAAGAGTGCCTGGAAATTTTTTCTTTGGGTCCAGCCCTATGATATTCAACCTCACTGACCCCATTTTGTCCTAACAAGGTCCATGTTCTACAACCTCAAACTAAGATCTCTCCCATCTTTATAATATGAAACTCCACCATCCTACCCACAAGATGGTAAATTGTATAGCATTTATGTTCCGTTATATATGACCTTAAAAGGAAACACCCCATAGGTTTTTATGATATTAAACTTCCCATTTTTCCTTACCACATGGCATTAAACTTCATGACAACTCATGAACTATATTTTCCTTGATTCCTAGCCTCACACGATACGTAGGAACACCCATGCATTTTTTTTCAGGTCCATCCCTAGGTTCTTTAATTCTTCTTCTTCCCCTAGGCCTATGTTCTCTCTTAGGATTGTGAATTGTATTTTATGGACCTCCTTGTTCCTCATTCACATCATGTTATTTATCCACACCATACACACCCCTATTCGTGTACCTCCCCAAAATTTCCCCCTATCTGATGATATTAAACTACACAACATTCAAGAACAACATGTGTCTTGATTCCCATCCTTATGGGATATGTAGGAACTCCCAAACATTTTTTCTTTGGGTCTAGATCTTGGATTATCAACTAACTTTTTTTTTCTTCAACTCTCATTTTCATTTCATTTTCCCTTAATTGGATCGCTCAACCTATGTTATAAATCATCAACATGCTCATATGCACATTGGTGTAGGGAATAGGGTATTGAATTTTTCATGGACATGCTTTAATCCCATTTCCATGCTTCATATGTCTCTTTATTTGGGCATTCATCATCTTTCACATTTTATGGGACCCCCTAACAATATGGATACTCATTTTTATGATAGGTCTTCTATCTCGGGCCAACATTGTGGTGATCCTGCATGACGTTTTGAGGTTAATTCCACATTTCGAAGGCAGGCAGCAGTCGAACCTCCCTTGTATGTTCCCCTACATGGATACATGATATGGATACTGTGTCTCAAACATGGTCATCCATTTTTCTCAGTCATTACACCACCCCCATTTCATCCCAAGTATCAAATACTATCATTCACATTTTCTGTACCTTTTGTTCTAATGTGTTTCTAGCACCCTTGGTGTTGTACCTCCATGCATCCCTATATGTTGAGTGAGGAATGTCGACCTAATTTATGTTTTCCCTCCAGACATTACCTTTTCACTATTTAACACTCTCATGTGATGGGGAAATCCTGACATCACTCTTTATTTCCTATGCCGAACATGTCTCGCGTAGGCATAAGAGTTCTCGTAAGGTCATACCCACATGGAGAGCTTATCAACATCATAGTCTTAGTTACATGACAATAAAATAGGATATATCTCATCTCACATGACATTGAACCATTTCTTCATTACCATATGACTTTAAATTGAATGGGACGGTCCTATCTATTGGCCTTAAACCGCGACACCATCATCCCAACCTCAATAAGAAAAATGGTACAACATTTTGGTGTTCTCATTTGATAGGGAATAAAATTGAGAATTGGTTATTTTCTATGTTGCTTATCAATAACTACAAATGACTTGATTCTTGAAGTGACACTGGGGATTTCTGTCTTGGGTTGGGCGCTCTAATGAAATCACCAACAACAAAAGAAAAAACAAGATATATCAAAAGCTTCTTCTATCTATGCATGGATTATAATTGTATGGAGGAACCCTCTTAGAATTATGTATGGCTTAATTCCCATCTCTATGGGATATGTAGTGATTCCTGAGCATTTCGCCTTAGGCCTGACCATAGAATCACTAACCATACAAGCCATTCAACCTCAATAATCATCCAAACTCTATGACCATTAACCAAAATCATCACATGAATATGCTGTGTGATAATTGATGGTGGGTTCTATTGTCCTTTTTTATGTCAGGTTTTGTCCCTCACTGCATCACATATGTCCCCTCCTCATCCACTCCTTTGTATTTTTATAGTGCGCAAGACTCATCTAACTCATTCACATCAGGTTTATCTCCTCGGTTACATGAACAAATTCTAGGAAAAACATCATAGTTTGTGTAATATGACTATAAAATGTTGGCTAATGTCCAAGAAGTATGACCATTAAACATCGTGAAATGTCCCTGTTATATGACATTAAACTATATCGTGCATCTTCGTCCTAACCTTATGACACTAAACTTCAAGTGTATCTTCTCCATTGGCATAATGTAAAACTACAAGTGACCCTATTTACTAACTAGAGAGGTCCTATATAGATGTGGGTTTATTCTTGTTTCAAACTGATATTCCCACACCGATGTTCTTTGGTCACGATAATGTAATTTTTGGAGTGATAGAATACTTTCAGACATTACATCACTCCATATCCACGTTTTTTGTGCACATTATTTGGATCATGATCCACTTTCACACCTGAAGGAACCCCCTAACAACCTGGTATCATGCTTCTTTGGCTCACTTACCATCCTGGGCTTACCTTCTGGAAGGTATCTGATGAAATTTCAAATTAAGCCCTGTGTTTTTGAATCCAGTCAGCAATCATCCCTCATTTGTTTTTCCCATTTCAGGCTAATGTGATATGGTTGATCGGTTTCAAATATAGTCAATAGTTATCCTCCATCTTCATTCCACTACCACTGCATTCCGAATTCTGGTTGTTGTAACCCAGACATCCCATTTCCCTCTGTTCGGATTTATTCCAACACCTCTGGCATTATCCCACTTGTGTACTAGTGCATATTGGGAAAAGAAAGTTGTGTTCTATAATAACCCTATTCTTTAGCCACAAATCTCTCTCTCAGCTGAAATACTCTAGGTGGCCGGTCAAGAATATCAAACCCCGAGTGTTCAATAGTTATCCTTTACTCTCTTACAAATGTGAATTATTATTTGATCATCCCTTGTTTCTTACAGAGGGTATGACCCATGTTATCTTAGGGATTGATCAGTATTTGATTCAAAGTTATGATTGAGTTGAGATAATGATAATAGGAAAGAAATATGACCATACATGCAGTTAATTTTATGAAAGAAAGAATGAAAATATGTTTCATGATTTTTTCCAAAGCGAAAACCTCAGGGATCATCCCTTTGATGGAATGCCTCAAACACTGCCACTTTTTGGCGTATGGCTTCCAAGGACTCTATTCGCCTTCTTATATCCTTCTAATCATCGACAAAATTCGAGAAAAGTTGATTAACGTTGATCGACATTTGTTCCATCTTGGCTTGGAGTCCACCAATTCTATGTATCACCTGCAACAGATGCTCTTGGGATTCAACCAACTGGGTCCTCAATTGTTCAGTGAGTGTGGATTGATTCATGATGAATGTGGAAGGCTCGTCCACCTGCTCATCAAGGTGCTGAATATATTTCTTAGTTGCATGGAACTTATGGATGTTCTAATATTTCATCCAACAAAATTCAATATATATGTGCTTTCCATGATCTCTCATATTCTCTTCAAGATAGTTGCTGATCACTATATGAAGTTGGAAAGCACCCACCCCTCTAACACCGATAAAGCGCAACTAAGTGTGAAGTGAACCAATTAGACATATAAATTATACCTTTGAGAGACATTGGAAGAATTATATGCAATTTCATTCCTTGTTCCATGTCATAAAACAATCCTTGGTTAGTTTAGGATCATCATCGTCTAGCTCTTTAGGATCTATAGGTCGGCATTCAGGTAAGATGGCCAAAAGTTCAGTGGTAGGGTCTTCCTCCAGCGTCATTTCCAAGGGGATAGGCTCTAGTATTGTAATTACTACATGGATAATAGGTACCTTGGTCATTCATATCCCAAGATAATGGGTATGGGTCAAAAAAATGATGATGAATTTGGATATCTAACTACACCCTAATCAAGTGCCCGATTTAGTGTAGGAGCTGCCACTATGGGTTATCCCCCAAGTCTAGCTAATTCAATTATTGTTTTGGATTCGTTTTGTATATTGGGGAAAAATTGGGATTCTATGGTCGTCACTTTGGCCCCTCCCACTGGTTCACCTCTTTCTGCTTCATCCGTGGTTGGTCTGTCTCTTTATTTAGGTCCAGATACAGACTCAGGGTGATGTCTACCTGCGTCCGTCAACATATTTTCACCCCCTGGAATGGGATAATCCTGATAATCACTGGAAATGTGTTACTAAATAATTTATAGTTTGGTTAGTGGATTAGAGTAATTAAAATTTAAGGGACCAAGAGAGATAGGAGTTAAAACATTCCTCGAGTTGTTCATCTAGTTCCTCTTCCGAGCCTTCTAATTTGCTTCTCTCACATGGGCTCCTCTAGTGGCCCATTATCACATGATATCATTCACCTCAAGGATCATTTTAATTGGCCTCATATTCTTCCTCTTCTACTTCTTCCACTTAATCTTCTTCTCCATCCTCCTCCTCTTCCTCTTCTCCATCATCATCATCATCATTGGGTGGAATTTCTTTGGGGTTGTTCTCTTGACCAAGAATTACATTGAACATGAGATGTGGTTCTTCATACCACCCTCGATGGTATGCGTAGCCATAAATTTCTGTCAAGTACGCATGTCGGCGATGAATGTGAACCTTTTCCACTACCTGAATGAGCCCCAAGTCTGGCAGATCAAGCCCAGTACACACCATTTTTTTGTCACAGCTCTTTTGGTGACACTGATTGTCCCAGTGTTCTCCATATAGACCATTGGTATGGGAAATGGAATCTATTGTTGGATATAAGAGATATATTAGTTTTTTCATAAGGGCTTACCTATCTGGACCACAGGGTTTCCGATGGGACCACCTCCCCTCAGAAGTCAGAGACGCGACCACAACTTTTGACGCTCCTACCATTGAGGTTCCAGCCAATGTCACCCTAGCTTCCTGACTATCCATAGTCTTGATTCCCTATCATCACGACACCTTCTATCTCACCATCCATAATCTAGACTCACCACCTAGATTTTTTGGATGTGCTTCCGCAAAATCACTTCTAGATATGATTCCACCCAGTGATCATTGTATTTCGTTGAAAATATAGTGTCAACATTAGTGGGGGGAAGGATATTATTTCACCAAAGATAGCAGTTGTAAACATGATCCAAAAATGAAGAAGGATACATAGATGATTCTATTCTAAAACCACTTTATTTAAGTGTTTTTCATCCATTGCAAAAACCCATACCTATTGGGAAACCATGATGACACATATGGTTCACAAAATATTTCCCCATTGATTTGAGCCACTAGTACAATGCCCCATATACATAATAGATAGTCTCTCTACTCTAACGAACCTTGAAGGTCAACCAACATATAGCCAGCCAGAGTATGGAATGATATAAATCTTAATTTCACATGATTTATGATATAGAGCATGTCCCCTTCTTCATTATGCATTGGTGGCTAGACCCAAACAATATTCTGTAAATATGGTCATAGGGAATTTCCTAGAGGCCAAATAGCATTTGGTAAATCAAACTCTCCATAGTGAGCTGCAACCCAACCATGATTTATTTTAAATGGTCCAAGAATTCTTATGGGTGTACCTATTATTGAAATATTTCCTAGGATATTGTATAACCTTGCTAATAGAGGAATCCCTAGATTGACCTTGTGGTGGGATGCCATGATCCCAACCATCACCAACATTCCCAGATGAATTCCCATCCTTTTATCTCTCACTGGAAGTATCCATCCACTAAGAAAGGCAATAAGGAAACGAGTGTACAATACATTCAGGTCCCAACTTTGTTCACACTAACGCCCTACGATTGGATTTCACCAACCTCCAAGAACACCCAATAAGACCAGAATTTCTCCTCTACGATGTATTCAGACACTGCTTCCCTCACCAGAGCATCCTCACATTCTTTTCCCTCTAGAGGAAAGAACTCAACTATGATGGGTAAGAGATTTCCTTAATGATGTATGTGATCCCTAGAATCTCCTTCACCAGATCTAGTAGATTCCATATTAGAATAAAGGTTCATGTTCTTTCTCCCTAAATGTTCTCTAATGGCAGGAATATGTCATATTAGAACCCTTACATAGGGATACCCTTGATGTAATGGATGTCATAAAGTCTAATAATGACCGCCCCGTGGTGGAGATGAAATGTATTGTTATTAGGAGACCACCATCTGAATAGCTACAACATTAGGTCCTGCTAGCGGTAGAGTGAAATTGTGATGTCCACATAGCTCTGAATAGTCCGATGTGCCGATGCTCTACCCCAAAATCATCACATTTTTGGCATACCCAGTATTCCCATTCCCACTAACTTTTAAAACTCCCCCCAAACCTCAAGTCCTATTCCTCCCACCATCCCTTTCTCTCATTAGTGTGACTACTTCTGAAAGTGTTGGCATAGTGGGTGGGAAAGTCCTCAAGGACTGGTTCACCATTGTGACTTTCATTGCTTTTGGCATCATGATGCAAACAACCAAATCCCAATTATCCCTAGCTGGGTGACTATATTTTGTGATGTTGAACCATTGAAGGCCATCTTTGTGTGTCACCCATGACCATGGCATGCCAGTATCACTACCCAGAATCATCACACCCTCTATAATGATAGAGTTCCATAGTGGGAGGCTATCACTCAGGACATTGTCCTTTTGGGAATGTGTCAGCATTCCTAGGAACATATGGTTTTCAGATAGTACTCTTCTCGCATGATGAATTTGATGGTATGGGAATATTTCATCCCTCCTTGAATCCAAACCAGAATACCTCTCAGTGGCAGTGTATTCAATGGCCTTCCCAATCATGCCACAAATACACAAAGGTGTTAGCACCAAATATTGTGGGTTGGAATAAAAAATAGTCAGTTGCGCTAAAGATTGGATGACAACTATGGAAAAATTCTGACCATGTCAAGTGAGCGCAAGCTCTAATGGTTGTTTTCTAGGAAAAAAGCATTCTGATTCTTACATATAGAAATGATCCCCTTATGAACATGAGATAAAATAGCCTACTATATATAATGTCAAGTTATAATGACTTGGGCTGCCCATGTATTTATAGGTGTAGTCCTGGTCTTCCGCATGTGCATAAGGCGTCTTACATGCTGGTTATTCCATTTTTCATGCACCACCATTAAAGCATTATACAATTTTGAGTTTCCCTTAGAACCCAACATTAGGATCCCCTTTTAGTTATAATTCTAACGGGGGTATTTTTTGGAGCACAATTCTTCTTTTATCCATAGGTTGGCATATTTTAGGAACTCAATGGAATAATTTGACTCAACAGGCAATCTAGAGGATCCCCAAGGAACTGTGCACAATAAATAAATCGATGTGTAGGCCTCTTGTTTGAGAAACTCAACATCCATGGGTTCTTGTTCTCCAAAATCTCAAAATATTTCCACAGATGATGTTCAAAAGAGATTTGACCAACACACAAGAAAGATATCTGCATGCAAGCCTCTTCTGCACCCAATGTGGCGTCAACCAATCTATTCAACACCAATATACTTCCGCATTTCCACTGATATTTTCTCTAATAAATATAAGGGATCCATCATCCCTTCAAAGGATAATGCTTTATAATTCCAACCATCGCTTCCGTGCCTGTAAGATTACCCCTTCCGTAGCCTTGTGAAAGTCATAGCTTCATGGTGTAGGATCTTGCATGATAGTTCTCCACATGGGTATGTCTTCGGGCGGTCTTTCATGGTTTTGAACCATTCTCATTTCCTTTTTCACCATGAGAAATTGTTCACAAAATACCCATCATACGCACAAGTCAAATTCTTGTATAATACTTATGTTGCCTTGACCCTTCCATCTTGCACGCAAGTCTCTAATCTTAAACACACCCTTTCATCTTATGTGAAAGTCCATAATCTTGTGTGAACCCCTTTCTCCGGACTCCATGGTATTTACTTACTCTAAGGCACCATGTTTGAGATCCACTTGCATGAAAAATCAATATCTTTCTGGCAGTTCCTCTATACAAGCCTCCAGGATTGTGCACGTGGATTTCTAGGTTTCCCAAGCGGTGCTTCATGTTGCATTTCCCTGCATTATTTGTCTTTTAATTGGTATAATAACTAATCTTGTTTCTCTATATATCTACACTAACATTGAACTGTAAATCAACCATTCCTCTACCTAGTTGTATCCATGAATTTCTTGTTCCTTCCCTTACCCAAGTGCGGGTTGGTACATGTTATGTAAGTCCGTGAGGTGAGGAATGAGTCCGCATAGTCCTAGATGTTGGATTTTAAACTACCAAGAAACCAAATACTAAACAAATAATGTTAAAATATATGTTTCCACAAGCATGGAAGACCTGATTGGAACAGAGAGAGGATAAGACCATGATTCTTTTGCTTCCCGCATTTTAGTCCTCCCCTCTAACTCCCTTTGTGCTTTATCAACATGAGCACCTTGAGTAGTCTTCAAATAATCCCCAAACCACCTTCTTAAGATTTACTCATTGATTATGTCCTAATCTCCATCTCCCAATGCCCCCAACAATGTGTAATCCCTAGACCATCACTTGTGGTTGCACATTTGAAACACAATCGTTAGGTATGCTACTGACACTTGTTTCTCACACCATGTATGACTCATGTGGGATTAGTGTAATTAGAGAACATGAAATCATATTTGGGCCTCTTATAATGAATAATCCCCATTCCCCCATCCTTCATGATGCTAAAATGAATATTCTAAACTACATGAAATTTTATCCCAACCTTTCAAACAGGGTTTGTAGGAAGCCTTTATGAGGTTCAAGTCCATCACTCCCCACAATCCATTTTTCCTGAGTATTTCATGTCACTTCTCCTACGTCCTATATGATTTGAAACAATAACATCCTAAATATGTGGGTTTTGATCCATTTTTGGTTTGTAGGATGCCTCTTTGAGGTTCAATCACAACTAATGGTAAACCATGGTTCTCCCTTCTAGGGTGTACCCTTATTATGTGACATCTTTTTTTTTGAGACACATATCTTGGATCTATCCTTTGAGGTGTTCTGATCCACACGGGTAGTTAACTATGAATAATCTCCACACTTCACCATACTCTTCTAACCAATAGTGATTCTCTTACGAAGGGCCTCTAACCATGCGTAATCCCCTAACACGTCTCGAGGTTCTTGTCCATTGTGTACACCCATATTTTCACATCCATTCATGAACTACATGGACTTTTATCCCAACCTTTCAAATAGGGTGAGTAGGAAGCCTCCTCTAGGTTAAATCCCATCATCCATTCCCATACTAGAATCTCCCTTGATCTTTTATGTCTCAGGATGATCATGCCCCAACCCAAAGGTTCTACTTCCTTCAGGCCATTATCCATGCACTCCATTCTAAGGAGATAACACCCGAGGTGTCTCATCTCCCCATCTTAAACTATGTGGAATTTGATTCCCTAATAGTGGGGTGTGATGGAAGCCTACCTAAGGTTCAAGCCCAACACCATTACCTTCATGTTTGTTTCACCTCTTTCATTCCACCCACTTCACCCAACCATCCATCATCCATCCTAATTCATACTAAGGCTTGCACATCCTCATGGGATCATTCGATCCATGTGGGTAGATAACCATGACATCCCCATTATTCCCATAGACCTTTACAACACCCAAGAAACTAACCATGCATAATCTTCATACATCATATCCATCCATCTAAGAGTTCCCCTCTTTCAATGGGTAGCTAACTATGTGTAAGCCCCAAGCCATGATATTTTGAACTATGTGGGTTTTGATCCCAATATTCTAAACAACGTACATAGTAAGAATCCTTGAGGTTCAATCCCAACCAATGGTAAACCTTGGAATCCCCCTTTTGGGGGTTTACATCCATGATCCGTCCTTTGTGATGTCCAGATCAACCTGCACTGTGTGGAATCTTCCTTCTTGGGACACGCCATTCAAGGTTTGTCCTCACTGGGCATCTTGATCCATCCATCTAGTAAAACATTTATGTGATCCCTTTTGGGGATGTACAAATATAATCCACTCTCTTGAATGTATTGATCAACCTGATCCATCACCACAAGATGTTAAACTTGCAGTATACCCCGTGTTATACATGGGAAGCTAAGGGAAACCTCAGAAACATGCCTTTGACATAAGACTGCCTGCATTCGACATGGAATGCCTTATGCTTCTATAACCTCAAGAAGCACTATGATAAGGTAATATTCTGGTGTACCAAGGTTCCAGTTTTTAGAAATTCCAATGATTCCCTATTTTACTACTTCACTGACTGAAAATTGCTGCCCCGATTTGACCCTTTGGAATGTCTTTATGGAAGTAGTATAATTAACTGGTTCCCAAAAAGAGATGGCCCTGGGAAGAGTTTCACAAACAAAAACATAATATTTATGGGTGATCCAGAATATTTGAAAAATTATAAGGAGGAATCCACCGAAGGAGAGACCGACATTCCATCATCCCATTTCAATCGAGGAGTAGACATCTGTGAAGAAGTGATGAATGTCGCCCACCGTTGGAAAGTGGGAATACGGGGAAATAGATACACATCCCCACAGGAAGAGTACGCCCCAACCAAAAGCATCTACAAAAATTTAGAGATTAATATTTTTTTTAACTTATTACTCTAAGATAATATGATGAGACTATAATTAAATTTTAAAAGTATTACAAAATCAATTAAAATTTTAAAATTGGTATTTTTTGAATAAATGACTATTTTAATTGAAAAATAATGTCCTAATATTTGGAAATTATTTTAATAAAATAGAGTTCATTTTTTAATTATACACATTCAAAAATGGTTACGGTTATTTTTTGGGATTTTTCTAAAATTATTATTATTTTTTGTAAACAATAAAATATAGTAATTTGTGGTATAAGAAAAATACATGAATTATTAGGTCATGGATGTTGTTTGGATGATGTAACCATTATTTCTTAAAACTCACATTCGCTATTTACTATTCATTTCTAAAAGAATCTACAATTTTCATAGTCTTGATCCAAAATATTAAATAATTGAGTAAAATAATCAAAAAACACCATTATCCTCCACTATAAATACCACACCTCACCACCTCTTCTCCTCACACCTCTTAAGAATTGAATATTTTACAATTTAAACCAAATAATCTTAATAAATCTCTTACCCATGATAGGTAGGTTTTAATATCAACAAAAGACCAAAACCAATTTCCTTAATGAAGTTCTCCTGGAGAATAATTCAAGATGTAAAATCTTATTTCACTTTCATTATTTTATTTTCAATTTATTTTCTTTTCTTATAATCTCCTCAAATCCTCAGTACGAACATGCATGATAAATAAATTATCTTATATATACTAAAATTGTTTTATGTTATTGGAGAATACACCATCAAGACTCTTCGCATCTTCCTTTTATTCTATAAAGTAAAATTTGTCTGTGATGTGATGATTTATCACCTTCAAGGATGAAAAGTTTTTATTTTCCTTTAATTCCTTAAACAATGGACATAAAACCATTACAATGGTCAGAAATGATTGTAAAATTTATTTTATAACCCATTTAATGTTATGATGCTATCTTTAATAAACAATAATTAATAACAAAGCAAAACTAGTTTGTAATGATAAAAAAACTGCCAAAATAATCTAAATGATTATCACTAACATCATATCTAACGATTCATCCTCATCGATAACAACCAAATGAATTATATAACCATTTAACAATTAATATGTTCATTAATATCATATAGATTATATTTTTTATACCTATTCCAATTTTATATCATATTTCATACATTTATTAAATTTTACCAATCATGAAAACATAGGAAACAAACACTCCCGAATGATGAAATTTTGTCTTATAACTCATAAAATTTCCATAAATTAAATAAAAAATATTTCTAAATAAAATAAATGTGGAAAGATTTTTTAAATAATTAATTAATTAATTTATTTTTTATACCTAGACATTAAGATCATGTGCAAAACACTTTGATATATAAGGTAATATATTCTTTCAGAACCTCCATTGTTTTCCTTCAGGTTACGATTTATCTCTCTTTATCCTAACATAATACATAATTGTTATTATTTAATCCTCTTAAATAATGTTTTTATGTTTCAAAAATATTTTCCAGTCCCTATTATTATTTCTTTTATGGGTAAATACAAGTTTTATATGGTTCCCTCCTCAAATCTTCTCAATAAGAAAGATCGATTAAAGGGAACATCCTGATTTATTACCCATTTTAAGTGAAATCAATTATATGTTTAAATAAACCATTATATTGATAAGATCACTCTTCTAATCATGTAATAAAATTATGGTTAATTTCTTGTATTACATAAATAATAATGACTTTTCCATTTTAAAGACTCCTTAATGTTTTCCCTTAATTAGAACTAATGTGGCTCATTTATAAGGTTTCGTAAACACCATTTTCAAATGTGTTCAAATTATTTTGAAAAAATATATAATTATCTATACCTATTTTAATTTATTATTTTCCATTTACGATTTTAACCTATTCTTTCTTGAAATATTTTATGATACACCCTTTGGTTTTTATCTTATGACATGTTTATGATACCCAACTATTTTCTAAGGTAACCCTTATGCTTATACCTCATGTTTTATTTTTCTTGTGGGACAAATATGCATGATCATGTTATTATGGTTTCACCCAAATATTTCTCAAATGTATTGGGTAATGTTAAGTATCATGTGATTTCTTGTTGGGACATGGAGTGAATATGATTCCTTTATGGGACATTGCCCTCTTTGTGCAATGATCTGGGAAATTATCATTGACTCATGCTTAGGTCATGTTGTGTGTTGTTGCCAAATTCGTATGATTCCAAGATTTCATGTCCCAAATATCTACATGTTAGGGTTATTTATTTTTATTCATGATCCATGACTTTTTATTTTATTATGTTATTCCTTCTAACCCATATGATTTTCTTTATTTGTTTATTTATACCCTTACTAGGCTTTTTAGCTCATTTTAGTTGCTCAAATATTCCCCAGGTTATCATACGAAGATGTAGGATCTCAATTTAACATAATAACTCTTAATGAATGATTAATATAAATGTGTTTAATTTAATTTTAATTTTTATAGTTTAATGTACCTAATCATCCAAATAAAATTTAATTTAGTATCCTTGTCTTGTAATATGATGGTTAATTATTCTTAAAATCATGTAATAATATGTAAAACGGGATAGGGTTTATATAGGTTTTATCAAAGGAAATGTCTTTTTATTTTTGGAGATTATGACTATAACACTTTATTAAGAACCCTAGGGATAAATTTATCACCATGGATAACCTAGATTGAAACCCAGGGTATCACAGGTTAGGATATACATTTCATTTAAAAGTTTATCCTTATATGTTCAATGTTTTATTTATATATTCTTGTTAGATAAGTATTCAACAATCCCTAATTTTAATTTCATTTTATTATTTAATGGATGGTAATATAAGAACCGTTAATAAAAATAAATGTGATAGGAAATGTGATGATAGACCTAATGATATGAAAAATATGATGGGAATGGGTGCTAAAAACTCCATGAAAATACTTCTTCAACTTGAACAAGTTATGAATAATAACCTGAATCATACAGAACACCCTCCTCCTAATAAATATATTGTTTTGGTAAAATCCTTCATGCAGCAAAGGAAACCCATGTTTATTGGATCTTATCATCCCATCCTCATAGAACAACGGATTAACTCCATTGAGAAGATATTCATTATCATACAGTGCTCAGAAGAATAGAAAGTTGTGTTTCCAGTATGTTGTTTTCATGGGGAAACAAATTAGTGGTGGAAAATGATCAAGAAAATGAAGTCAAAAGAGGAAACATATTCCATAGAATGGGAATAATTAAATAAAATATTTTTCATTAAATATTTTCACCAAACCCTCCATATCAATATGGAAAGATCATTCCTCAAACTGAAGAAAAAGGAAGATGAGTCTAGTGGAGCGTATATGGAAAACTTCACAATGCTTGTAGGATACACCTATGGATTTTTCATGAACACAAAAATAAAAGTGTATATCTTCTTTAGTGGACTATTTTTGAGTCTATGTAAATATTTGGTGATTTTATAATTTGATAGATATGAAGATATTGAATGTTATTCCCTTAATGTTTAAATGATGATCAGAAACTCTCAGTGGTATCATGGACCTTGAGATAAAAAGAGGAATATTGGATTTATTATATGTTGATCAATAGATAAATCCCATAATGGAAGGAAGACCTAACATTCCATGTGTAAAAAGTGTGGGAATAAGAATCCTAAAAACTACTTAAAGGGAACCAATATATGCTTCAAATGTGGAAGAGAGGGGCATATGTATAATAACTACAAAAGGGATATGAAGATTCCCGCTAATACAGAACCATAATGTATGGTTCAAATCAACACTAAACCTATAATGTAGCATTTCAAATACAAGTAACATGGTTATTATGAAATCAATTTCTCTAATCCAAGGGTTGTTGGGGGAAATCAACAACAAAACCCATCATGGAAACCAGGAATGGAATATTTTATCACTATTGCTAAGGTGAAACTCAACAATGGTGTGGTAATAGGCATACTAGTTATTCATTCATGAATATAGAATTTACTATTTAATACTAGTTATATGAATTATTTTATATCCTACAAGTGTAGTAGAACTATTCAAACACCGCCTCAAAATATATAGTTTTAGTTATCTATGAGAAAAAAATGGGGAAATTAATGTATCTAATGTATATAAATCATCCCTAGTTAATGTTTGTGAGCTGAACATCCCCTAAAATCTTTTCGTACTTCATTTGGGGGTGTTTGATGAAATATTGGGCATGGATTTTCTATCTTTATACAAAGCCAACATTAATTTTTAGAAAAGGGATATCACACTTCCAATCCTGAGGTATCCTCCTATTCTGTACAAGTGTAAAGAGGATGATAAATTTTCATTATATATTTTTCTCAGTTATGGATATTATTTCCTTATGAACAAGATTATGTATCTCAAATGGTTGAGAAAAATAATATGATCATGCTCAAAGACATGCCCATTGTGAGGGACTACATTGATGTGTTCTCTGAATAATTACCAAATAGAGTAATTTATAAATTGAACTTATTCTATGATCTTTTCCTATATTAGAAGAACCTTATATAATGTCCACTGTTCAGATGGATGAACTAAAGAAGCAGTTACAAGAGAATCTTGTCAAGGGTTTTATATGCCTCAGTGCTTCACCATGGGGTAAACGATTCCTCTTCATTAAAAATAAATATTGTTTAATGTGACTCTACATTGATTATTGTGAGATCAATAAAATTGAAGTAAAGAACAAGTATCCATTTCCAAAGATATATTACATGTTTCTATCAACTATGTGTGGCCATGTATTTCTCTAAGGCAGAGATTCGTTCAAGATATCACATATTAAAAGAAATTAAGAAAGATATTCCCATGAATTCCTTTACAATTAGTTATGTAAATTATGAGTTCATAGTGATTACCTTATGAATAACTAATGCTCCAAATATTCTCATGGATTTAATGAATAGTCTTTAGATATTACCTTGATAAAATTTTGGTAGTCTTTATTGGTGATATTCTGATATACTTCGAGAGAAAGGAGGAACATGATGAACATTTGAATATTGTGTTGAAGAATTTTTGAAGGGAGAAAAAATATCAAAATTAATGTAAATGTGAGTTATGGATGGTGGAAGTATCATTTTTTGGGAGTGTTATCATAAGAAAATGAATATTTGTGGATCCTTATAAGATAAATGAAATTGAGGAGTGGCCTAGGCCAACACATATATTGATGATACCTAGATTCCATGGTATATCTAGGTATTACTGAGTATTTTTGAATTATTTCTCATTATTGTCAAAACCATAACCAAGATGACTCATAAGGGAGTGATTTTTTTCTTGAGAAGTGAATTTTGAGACTTCTTCAAAGAGTTCAAAAGGTGTCTTATCACTACATTAGTTCTCACGCAAATTATAACTGTGAAACTCTATGTGGTGTATAGTGATATGTTAAAGAGTATATTTGGTTGTGTACTGATGAAAAATAATAATGTGATATCCAACACCTCATGGAAGCTAAATTTTAATTATCAAAACTTTCCTACACATGATATGGAGTTGGTAGCTATGATATTTGAATTAAAAATATTATGAAATTATCTCAATGGTGAGAAGTGTGATCTATATAATGATCATAAGAGACTCAAATATATATATATTCACATACAAAGAGCCTAATATATGCCAGTGAAGATGATTATATCCCATCAATGATTAAGACTAATCAATGCACTACCATTATGGTAAATAAATTAAGGTGGAAGGTAATCTAATTATAAATGTTCCAACATCTTTATCAATGATAAGAATTGATAAGGATCAAATCTTATTATAATTGAAAAGTATGGAAATGGGAATAATTAAGGAAGGAACATCATCAATAGTTTCTAAAATGATTAGACAACCATCCCTTTTGGAGAAATTAAAGGATTCTCATGTAAATGATGAGTAAATTAAGAAAAAGGTGGAAGCTATCATAAATGGTAAATCCTTATAGTTTAAAATGGATGAGGAAGGATTCATGAGATTTTGGCCATGACTACATCTAACATCCAATATAAAGATAAAAAAATAGATTCTTAATGACACACATGCTCAACCTTCTCTATTCCCATAAAGAGCATGAAGATGTATCACTATAAATGAGGGAAATATGGGTGGTACAACTCACTTTATCACAATTCGAGATGACTTCCCCCTGGTGAAACATTCTCAAATATACATTTGAGAAGTTGTAAGGGTTCATGTTTTACCACTATTGATTGAATTTGATCAAGATCCTATATTTACCTCCATGTTTGGGAAAAGTCTCCAACATGATCTAAAAACTATGTTGAACTTTATTACAACTTATAATCCTCAAATAGAAGGACAATAAGAACAAACTATTCAAAAATGGGAAGATATATTGAGATCATATTCTCTGTACTTTAAAGGAGGATGGGACGAACATCTGTCTCTATCCAACTTCTATTACAACAATAGTTTCTACTCAATTATACAAATGGATCCATATGAATACCTTTATGAGATAATAGTAAAGCACCATTATGTTGGGATGAAGTCAGTTAATGTAAGGTGATATGACCTAAAATAGTCAAAGAAATGGTTGAAATAGTGAAAAACATTCAGAAACATATCCAGGCATCCCAAGATGATAGAAGAGCTATATAGAAAATCATCGACAAGTCTTAGAGTTTAAGGTTAGAGACATGGTATTCATATTTATATCTCAATGGAATAGGTTCATGAAACTTGGGAAGAAAGAGAAGCTATGTCCCTAGTACATCGACCACTTTGAGATTCCTGATCTCAATAGAGAGGTGGCTTATAGACTAGAACTTTTACCAACCATGTCTCAAGTGCACAATGTATTCCACGTATCCCTCCTAATCGAGTACATAATAGATCCCACACATGTACTAAATTCATAGGTAGTATAGTTGAAAAATGATATCTCTTATGAGGAACATCCAGTGAAGATCTTGGATCATAGTGTTAAAGTTCTACGCAATAAAAACACTCACCTAGTAAAAGTACTATGGTTGAACTATAATTATGAATATGAAACATGGTAATTGGATGAACATCCTCTGCATATTTTCATGGGACAGCTAGCCAAGCAATGTTGGGAAGGTGGATACTGACCGTATTGTTTTGGTTGCATGGGTGGAGCTTTTCCTTTCTTTTGAATTGAAATGTTTTTGGTCTTGATGATCTTGGTAGTGGAGGCATGGTTGTGTTTTATGTTTTTTAAGTCACTCTGGTTTTCCACTTTCTCCTCAAAAGTGATTTTTAAATAAAAAATTAATTTTCAGTTAGTCATAGGAAGCAATGAAGGATAAGTACCCTCGCCTGTTTTCCCTGTAGTATATAACACTGAATTCTGAGGGAAATATTTTATAAGGGGGGAGGAATGTAATGAAACAGAATTCTATCAATGATGTTTCCATTTTTATAATTATTTCATCTAGTATAAATTACAAAAAATCACATAATGATCACAAAAAAACATTATAAATTATGAATGAATGAAATAAGAGGCTTTTTCAGAAATTAAGGAACCTATACTAATGGAATAGTAACTTGACATTTTTAGTAGTAATATAACCCTTATGAATAGTAAAATGGATAATATAATAGTAAACTCACTAATGAAAGTATAAATAAATTAGACATCTTATAAATGAAAATATGACATAGTTAAATCATATTATAAGTCAATAAATGTTTTGAAAATGATAAATTAAGTTTTGGTATTTTTGTGAAACCTAAATTCCTATTTACAATTTATAATAAATATAATTATTTTAAAGATAATTTAGTTTAATAAAATATATTCATAAATTAATATTTTATGTTCTTATGATTATAATATAATTTTATGAGACATTAATTAATTTTTCAAAATTTTATAAAATCGGTAATAATTTTAGAAGTGGTATTTCTTGAATAAATTATGATTTTATTTAAAAATTAAACTTATCATATTTATAAAATTATTTTATAAAAACTCAGATAATTTTTAAATTTTAGGTTAAGGTAAATTTTAGGGTTTTTTCTAGGATGGTTAAATTTTTTGTGCAGAGTGAAATAAAATAATTTACAGTTTTAGATAAATATTTGAATTATTGAGTCATGGATGATGTTTGGATGATGTAGTAACCACTGGTTCAAACTCATATACATTATTTAATTTACATATTCATAATAATCTAAACTATTCATAGTCTTGGCCAAAAAAATAAACAAATGAATAAAATAATAAAAAAACCTCTATCCTCCACTATAAATACCACACCTCACCACCTCTCCTCCTCACACCTCTTAATCCTTGAATATTTACCAATTTATGAACAATATTATTCCCATTTCTCTTATCCATTTCTATAAAGAATAGTATAAATAAAATACAAAAACAAATTTCCTTAAGGATATTATTAAGGAGATGAATTCAAGAGGTAAAATCCACTTTCATTTTCATTATTTTAATTTCTTATACTCTCCTTACCTCCTCTATCCAAACATGCATGATAAATACATTATCTTATATATACTAAAATTTTATTATGTTAAAGGATAATCCACCATCAGGTGTTACCTCCTATTCCTTTTATTATAGAAATGAAAACATCGTCCGTGAGGTGTTGATTTATCACCTCAGATGATAGAAAGTTTTCATTTTCCTTTACCACTATCATGGTTGGACATAAAAACATTATAATGGTTGGTGTATATTTTAAAATTTCTTTTATAAACCTTTTTATGTTCTGAAAGTAACTTTTATACACAATAATTAATAATGAAACATAACTAGTATGTGATGATAAAAAAAAGCGAAAATATTGTAAATGATTATCACTAACGTCTTATCTAATGATTCATACTCACCCATAACAACCAAATGAATTATATAAACTTTTAATATTCTGGATAACAAATAATAACATATAACTTCATTTTTGGATATTTTTTTCCCATTTTACATGATCTTTCATACATTTATACAGGTGAACCAATCCTGAAAACAAAAGAAAGGAACACTCCCAATTGATTAAATTGTATCTTATAACTCTGAAAAAAGTCATTAAATGAAATTAATAAAATTACAGTAAAAAAAAGGAAATGTATAAATGGATTTTAATTAATTAATTAATGGAATTAATTTTATTATCATGGATATTTAGATCAAGTGAAAAACACTTTCAGACATAAGGTAAGAGATTCTTTCCAAATCTCCATTTTTTTCCTTTAGGTTATGATTTCTCTCTCTTTATCCTAATATAATTATTAAATATTATTATTTAATCCTCCTAAATTTTATGTTTTGGTTTCAAATATATGTTCCTATCTCTATTATTCTTTCCTTGATGGTGAAATACATGTTTTGTAAGGTTCTATTCTCATATCTTTTCAATAAGCATGCACGATTAAATTGAACTTACCTATTTATTACCGATTTTTATGTTCACTCCATAAAATGTTTTCATACCCAATTAATTATATAAAATTACTCATCATGTATTTAAATAAAGTATTTGTTTATTTCTGGTTTTACACAAACAATTATTACTTTTCCATTTTAAAAACTCGTTAATGTTCTCCCTTAAACCACACTAAAGTGGCTCATTTCAAATTTTTCACAAACACTATTTTTTAAATGTTTTCAAATCATTTTGACATAATTTTAATTATCCATTCCTATTTCAATTTATTAATGTCCATGTATGATTTGAATATTTTCCTTCTTGAAATCTTTTATGATACTCCCTTTGGTTACACCATATGAAAGGTTGATGATACCAAATTCATTCCCTAGGTAACCCTTATGTTTATACCTCATGTTTTATTATTATTATTTTAAAAAAATATTCATGAAATTGATTTTTTTGGTGCACCCATATAGAACACTAATGAATTGGGTATTGCTTAGTCTCACTAGATGTCATTTTGGAAAAAAGAGTGAACCTAATTACTTTGTGGGACATTATCTTCTATGTGCAATGGTCTGGGAAGTTATCCTTGAATCATGGTTATTTCATGTATTGTGTTTTTGGAACATTAATATTATTCAATGAATAAATATCCTCATGATCTATGTTTAATGCTTATTTTTTTTATTGATGATCCATACTTTTTTATTTCATTATGTTATGCATTCTAACCCCTACGCTTTGCTTTATTCATATATTTATAACATTTCTAGGACCTTTTAGATAATCTATTTTTTTCACATATTCATTTTTTTATCCTATGATTATGTAGGAGATAAATGGAAGATAAGATCCTTTTATAGACGATGAAAATAAATATGTTTTATTTTGTTCCCTGTTTTCACGTTTATGTACCTAGTCATCTAAAGACACAAGACTTTACGATCCCTGACGTGTCATTTGATGGTTAATTATGTATAAAATCATATAATAATATTTTTAAAAGTAGAGGGTCACTATGATAATGAAATCCACAATAATTACACACCATTGGGGAGATCATGGTAGATTCTCTAGAATTTCTAGACATAAAAAACAAGAAACATACTGCTATGACTGAATCCTGATAGATCATAACCTCAACTGACCCAAAGTTTGAGATTACCTAGCCAAATTTTTACACCCAATGCGACATAGTTATCCTCTATTTCAATAAAATCATCTCCACTGATGAATCCTCTCAATAAACCCAATATTCTTATATACCACTATGTATGTGGGTAGTGTAAATGGAGTGACCGTATATCTGATTGTTGGGCATGACACCTCTTAAAGGTCCCATACTATGGAATTATCATTAGGAAAGTTGTCAAAAGAAAAGTGGATAGAGTCATTAAACCTAATTTATAACTCTCATATACTTAATCTAACCTTTCGAAGGTAGATAAACTTGTACTACTTCACTACCCTCATCATCAAAGATAGAAACTCCGAATATTTCTCCTTATAGAAAGTGACCCAAGAGACATCAATATCCCTCCACTCCTCAAGAAATAATACCCTCTACTCATGAAATGTACTCTATGAAAAATCCTCATCTTTTATTTGGTTAACCCTTTGATGATAAGGAAAATAATCCTTCCAAATCTTGTTAACCTATACTCTGTACAGAGGATGAACAATCCCCATCTCTATAAGAAAAGATTAAAGCTTAAGACTAATGGTATAGAATTTATTTAATCATGTTCATTTAATTATATTCATTCCTTTGATTTCCAAAATCATACCAATTAAAAAATAAGGGCAATATATTATGGTGTACAAACCTCTCTAATGTCTCTAACCTATAAAAATATCACTTCACATAGTATGTTAGGTAATCTTAAGAACATTGAATTGGATCCTAGGGGCCCTGAAATACCAGGTCCTAAAAATTATCACTTTTTTACATCATTTACTAAGTTTAATTGATGTTGTATCCCTACCATACCATTTAGTACTCAATAGCTCATATTCCCCAAGCTGAAACATATATATCAACCATCATATTTGATACCACTCTTTTGTGATCCCACCTCCACTAGTACCCCTCTCAAGATGGTAATTAAGAGAAGGTTGACCACCAATGCCTACCTTCAATAGGCCGAAGTTTGCAAACTAGAACCCAGGGTATATAAAACACATTGTAAGGAATTTAACTCAATAAATAAGTTATGGACTTGATATAATATGAATGTACCAATTAGAACAACATCATTTAAAACAAACTAAAATACATTATAAAAAAATCCCACAATACATGAAATGAAACAAAAGAAGTATCCCAATATAATGTACCCAAATGATCATTGGAATTAAAACCAACAACAACTTTCCACTCCATAATAGTACAATTTAGCATGGTCACTTAATCCCTCATTCAATATATAAAAAATAGTATATATATATATAAATTAGAATAAAATGTATACTCAATATGATCCTAATCAATACCTCTATTGTAAATGTGAGAAGATAAAACTAATGATCCATTAAATAGTTGGTTAAACCAATATTCACTTATGTGGTCAACTAAAAATTCACATCCACACTAAGTCTCACTAATAAAGTATCAAACATGATGTAAAACCATAATAGCATAAGAATATAATCATAGGATCCCCACAACTACATCCCAATTGGTTTTCAACTTGCATTACCAAACACAGAACCCCCTGATCTAATACCCCTTTTATTTAAACATATAAAATCTAGTTGTGTTTGATGTGGGATGGGTCACAACCCTTCTTACTCCAACCCAAAATCATGTTTAATATCTTCTGTCAACATATGTCAAAATTGGGGATATCAATATCCAATAAATCTCTATGATAATGATATATCCTTAAAATAAAGGACATAAACCACATTTCTTACTCCTTAAAAGAATAACACCCACCATGTACCACCACAACCGCACACTATTGTCGAAGGGAGAGGGGGGGGGGGATGAGGGGGTAACCAACCATCTTAAACCTCTAACCTGAATACTGGGGAAATACATAGAACCCAAAACATTGGGGTGCAAGTAAGATTATACGATTTAGGTTGAGTGATTATAGAAATAAATTTAAAATATATGTATACAAGAGTCACACACGAGCCCATATAAATAGGTTCACACTACGAAACACTACCATATCCCACAATCCTTATCAGGGAACCACCACTTTCCACTAATAGTTGGTACCACATACCCTCCATTACCACCATTTACAGATCCAATTTTGTTTTTTCCATTTACCAACCACAATAATTTCATTATGTTAACCAATTCCAATATTTAAGGAGAAACCTCTCACAATACAACATCCATATTTATTCCATTCTATTACCAGATCATTTTATGAATTAAAATTAAAATACTACCAACATATAAATAATTTCATCCCCATACACTTTACCAAAATTTAGCATTATATTTCAAAACCCAGTGCTCGATAAATATTAATTATTTCCATTCCATTCAGTCAATTCCACCACATGGAAATCATTACCATATTTAATTAACACCCTACAGTGTTTTGTTGCAACCATAAACCTATTTCCATATTCTTTAATTCCATTCCACACTATAAAGAATCACTAACCAAGACCCATTCAATAATAATATCCACTTACATATCTCACACAATAAACCAAATCCAATTGTATTCCCCTGCCCAACCGTACCATTTAATATAGCCACAACCACTCTATAAAAAGAAACCATAAAAAAATCTATGCATATATAATAAATGGGCTAGCTCCAATCATATCAATTTCTATATTATTCAATAAACCCATTAATTGATGGATTTTTTTAATTTATGTGAAGTTATTTTATCACAGAACACAAAAATAATTCATGTTTTTGAGGAATGCATCATCACAAAATTTAAGGGGCACATGAGGAGAAAACAAACCTGCACAATAAAATTTCTTCAATTTAAGATGGTTTTAATACCACAATAATATCAGTATTTATACATCATTTTATTGCATCACCTTTACTACCATATTTTCATTTTGTTATTATTGCTATTTTATTTTTAGTAAATAATATAAGTAGTATCACATAAAATTGTTTAAAATCGTATATAAATTATAATTCACACTGTATACCCAGTCCAAACATCTTATTCACATTGTCATAATTTCTGAAGTTAATTTATACTAATTTATTAGTGATAATAGAAGCATGATGATCCCTCAATTTGAAAACAATTGAATATTTAATACCAAACCTCACAAGATGCTTCATGATGCACTAAACCAAAAATAGAGAAATCAAGAGAAAAATGGATCATAGGTCTAGAAATAATAGAAAGACTCTAATGAATTATTGAAGGATCACTAGATTTAATAGGAAAATATTTTACTAACTAGGATCGAGGGAAATCAAGAAACTAAAATGAGGGAAAGGAACTAGTCCTAAAATATGACAAATAAAATTTCTCAAATATTTCCTCAAAGCTAGGTTAAAATCCCTATTTAATGTATTTTAAATCAATTTTATTTATTTCTCTCTCATAATCCATTTAAATATCCAAAATTTTAGAAATACAAATATTATATTCATCTTCTCAATGTTTGATTTTATGTAACTTTATATTTGGTTGTTATTACCTTTTATTTTGGATAAAAACACATTTTATATTGATTTTACAATAAATCCAAATTTCATATAGAAAAAAGTAACATATATACAATAAGAGGGACTTGCATAAGTGTATGTTCAAATGACACTTACATGAGAGACCCTAACATGAATAGCCTGATAAGGAAATCCCAATGCGAGACAAGGATTCACTTAACATAAATACGATCAAATTTTACATGAGATCATAAAAAATATATTAACATTTCATAAGTTAGAGATTACCCTTACATGATGCTCAATGAACATTACAAGAGATTGTTTCTTTTACATAGAGAGGGAAACTAATTTACACGACACAGATTTGCATAATGGTAAACTAGATTACCTTTTCGTGAATCATATCTACACTCATGAAACCTAGTTCAAATTTATGTAGTGAAGGAAAAACCAATATAACATTTATGTAATAAAAGAAACAAGGATTTAGGTAGGGGAAAAGGGAATTAACATTCATCCAGGTAGGTGTACCTATATAAGGGTAAATAATTAAAAAAAATATTTTTAATTAAATAAACTTATAATTATTAGATAAAATACTATGAACATCCTCAAGTCATAATAAAAAAGATAATTTATTCTGCAAATACTAACCCTTTGATTAAAATCATGTGGAATGGACTATAAAATATTCAGTTTAAATCTAGGTAGCTATAACTACATTGTTAAAGGTACCTAGTTGTTGGTTTAGGGGGACTTACACATGATAAATCCTTTATAGTTCATCCCATCTTTTGGTAACTAGAAATAAGAGTATATTATTGGGGCTTACACCTACTAAGAGAAATATATATGAATATACATAAATTATCCATTGGTAACTAGATGAGTAAATAGAACTGAACACATGGGTAATATGACCCAATGTGGAATGTCTGGGACATATACCAAACCAAAGTCCCATATATTCATATATAGATCATTGAGTGGACCTCAATATCATGACTAGATTATTGAAGTCCATTTCTTGAGATTTTAGGTTGACCATTTTATTCTATGGTATTTTCACCAGTAGCCTAATGATTGGGACCCTCATTATCAATGTAACACATTATTATTAAAACCACATGTTTCTTATCAGTGGGGGTGAAAAAATTTATGATTCATTATCATGGGACACCTATTCATCATTATTAATGGATTACGTGATCAAAGGTGGAGGATAAAGATTTATAATCATATTAATGTATTTTAGGAGCTTATAGAGGTGTCCCAAATAAATTGTAACCAAGATAGGTTCCCATGGAGAATGGACACCTATGTAGGTGACCTAAGTGAATGGAGTGTCTATGTAATTGAACTCGGTGAATGGGATTCCCAGATAAGAAACATGGGAAAATAATGCACCTAGTTATATAACATTTGTGTTGCCTATTTGGTAGAAATTTGGCATGTCTCGTCTTTTGGAGATCTGGGTTCCATGATCGTAGGGGATCAAAAGATAAATTCTATTTTTATCTAGATGCTTGAGGGAATGGGTTCTTAGTTCGATAGCCTTCGAGAGCCAGCTTTTTTCCATTAATGGTGTATTGAACATATCCATTTGAGGATAGACAAAGTACTTGGATGGTGTTCATTAATCTCTTAGATGCATCCCATGGGGAGGTTCTTTCTCCATAGTTTTGTCAATATATTTAGAAAACATTTCTTTGAATAGTCATATTCATAAGAATAATAAATACCCCTCCTCCATTTCCCCACTTATTTGGAGTCAAAATTCACCTAAAGGGGAGCAAGTCATTGCTAGGAATAAATATTGTACACTGTAGTGCTGCTAGGGACTTTTCATCATGATCAGTTCTCTCTCCCTCATACTTGGGGTCAAGATATTGGTTTTGGGGGTTTTATATATGAAATGGGAGTTTGGATCCCAAATAAATAGTTGAATTTTCTCAAGACAACTAGGTATTTTGGGAATAGATTCTAACCTGAGCATGATTAGTGATGTGTGTGTGGTATGGTATGGTGTTATATAGGATAGTGTATAGATGTTGCATGGATGGGGAACACGAATTCCTTCCTAAGCTAAGTGAAAAATGGTACGCGTGCCTAGGATCCCCATAATGATTTTCACCTTTTTAATGAATTGGTGGAATTATTATTTTATTAAAATTTGAGCAAGAAAAAATTTATCCCATTGAAATTAGTTTTTATCATCTTAAGAAGGATTTAATGAAATCTTGGCTCAACATGAATGCCTTAATGATAGAATAATCACATTATTTGGTACGGGGGATGAAATGAACTTATCATAACACATGAATTTGTGCATTATAAATCATTTCATTCAAGATACGGGATACAGTCAACATATATAGAAATAAGGGTACAAACATCATCAATACCCAATATAGACCTGGGTAAATAATAGAGATTTTACTCTCTCTTTTCATTAAAGAAATGTGTTCTACTTATTAAGTCATAGGTGAAACTCTTTTATTAGTACTGAGAGTGAGTAATAGGGCTTGGGATTAGGTTTCAAGAAATAGGGAATAACTAGTTGGGTATGTTTCCTTTGTGAGTGATCTTGACATGGACAATAGGGCATGATTTCTTAGTTAGCGGCATCTGGGAACTATGAACTAGGAACCATGACATAATTGTGAGGATTAAGGTGAAAATTCAAATCTAATGAAAATTTGTATCATTTATTCTTATTCTTTATCACCTCTTAAACACATAGACAACGTTTCTAGGTGTAGAGGTATGTTCTGGGGGAACCTAACTAAGAATATGATGTCCACAAATTGGATTCTGTGACTAATGAAGAGAATAACACCATTATTTGATCATGGACTTATAGTATATGAGTATTTAAAACAATATTCTCACATAAAATTAGTGGGGTAATGTTTTACCCAATATTTTCATTTCATCCATGCTGATTATATTTCAATAGAGAATTCCCCTCATGGAATGTAAGTCCCAGAGTCAATTTTGATCACATCCTCATCCACTATGCAAACCCTTTCAATTACCAATATTATTATAGATTAATTTCCAATTTTTGATTATAAATCGATATTTATTGATGAGATTTATTATATAAGAAAATGGTATGTGAAAGGGCATGTAAAAACATCAATTCTATGATCACTTCAACTCCCATATATGATAGGGGTGAAGTCAAATCACTTTTTATAACTCTTTATGGGTGTATGGACAAGTGTGTTAGAAAAAATAATATTATAATCAATTATCCAATATAATGTAACTATATAAGGGTAAATAGATATTCAAGGGAGTGATATCTATGACTTTAAATTAATAAACCACTAGGTGGAATATGTATAATGGGACACTTAGGATTTGACTCTATAAATTATCGAGGAATCATGAATTCATGATTGGATATCCACACAGACTATAGAAATGGAAGAATATAAGGCTCATAAACCAAGAAATATAATTTCACATATCATATGTGTTAATTGTACTTTAGAACATCAAGTGGAGGAACCAAGAACTCATTGGTGGATCAAACTTACACACACCTTATCTGAAGTTGAAATTCTGAGGTGAGAAGATATCCAACAATCAATAAATTATTCCCAATAGACGTTAGATAATTTTCAGTGTTTGACCAATCCATTAATATCATAGATCCTTTCCCCCATTTTCTTTATTATATCATCTATGTCAAATGGCCTTGGGAAAGCTCTATTTTTGGATATTCCACCGACTTTGTTGAATAAATGAAAAAATATATATCTCAAATTTTTATTATATTCTGAATTATATATTATATTGACTAACAATTAGTAATAATCTATGAAACACATAAAATTGATATCATGATAACTGAATCCACATAAACATTGTATGTGAATTAATTAGGTATGTCATAACTTTAAAATGACTGATTTGATGATGACATGCATGAATCCATTCATTATCATTTTAAAATATACACTCAGAAAGATATAGGTAGGACATATATTAAACTATATATACTGTTACCATAATTTACGGAAATAATATAAGGCAGAAGACTATAGAATTTGATTTTTTTCCTTGTACTTCTTTTGGGGATATAAGTGGGGAATATATTGAGACACATATACCATCACCATATGCCATGATTTGTCCATTTATATGATTTCCTCTTGAAATTATACTCCTAGATAGACACATGTAAACAATATATGGTAGTGAATATACCTTCACTACAAGATAAGGTTATTATATTCTGATACGGGATACATTAATTACTAATCATAATGAAAATCATAGGGGGGGGGGGGATGTTGAATGATACTTTCATTGATTGAAAGGGATCAAATACCCATAAATTACACATACACTCATTTCACATGAATCATCTAATCCAATGCATGTTAGGAATAAAATGGTTCTTTATCATTTTTTACGGTGATAGACCTAAGGAGTATATAACTAATTTATCTAGGGCCAAATGGTGGCCACATTAGGATATATGAATTTTATTTTTTCCTTAGAAATTTTCAAAGCTCTTGATGGACAAGATTAGGAAATTGGAGATAAAATTTTATGGAGGTTTCTATTTATGGGTTTTCAACTAGGATAGGATTGTTCTTTTTCCTCTTCAAATGATCAAATTCTACAGAGGCTATATAAGGCGTAGACCTAGTGAGAGGAGACTTTATTTTTTTCCATGATACCATTTACATATTTTCAATGTGACAAGTACACTATATCTTTTATTTTTTTTAGTTTACGTTCATGAATGTTATACCAATAAATATGGTCTGTAAGGTTTTTTAGTTTTTACGACAACATGGTTGAATTTTAAGGCTATATAGATTTTAAAAAATGGTGAAATAATATATAGAGTGTGAGAAAGATAAAATTGATGTGAATTTAGAGTGCACTGCTATTATAGTTAATATTAAGGATGGTTCATTCATTTTAAGGTTATAATTACTAGAAAAATGTTTTAGGGTTTATGGTCATACATATTTGACAAAAAAAATTAGGTATCCTACATATTAATAGGGGTACAGTAAACCCAACATGAATGGATATCCCAATACTAGTGTAGATTTCTTTTTCAAGGTTGGGGAGCTCACATAGTTTATGGTCATAATGCCCAGACCAGATGATAATGGGTATGATTTGAAAACCCAAATAGTTCTCAATATCTTGTAATTATCTAATTCATTTGAACAAGGAATGAAAAAGATGTAATATATAACTTGAGGTATTTGAGTTAGGAAGTTATGAAATATAATAATAATGATAATGAATAAAATTGACTAAATTATAATGATTTATTCCATGATAATATTTTTAAGGGATCGTAGGGTTAGAGGAACATATCGTAAGGATAATAACATGCCTCTAGTTAGCAAGATGTATATGGTGGTATATATATCACTAAAAAAAGGTTTCCTTTTAAAATTAGATGACTTCTTTACTAATAACCATGGAAGGTTTATCGTGACCCAGACACATAATATTGGAAGTTTGATATATGATAGGAGGGTATTAAGAAGTTATTAGAATAATAAAGTCCAAAAATAACAATGTTTAGTCTATTATGGTATGTTGAGAGGGAGTTGAAGGGGATATTTATCTATGACTACGTCTAAGATACATATTTTAGACATCACTAGATATCCATAAATAATATGAATCAAGACACACATTTTTCTCATTACGTCTCTATATAGATATATCTCTTACATTGGAGAGTAAGGGAGGAATGGGCGATTTTACTCGTGTGAGAAGGGTGGAAACAAAATTTGAATGAGATTCAAACCCCAATATACAGTGGAATGGTTTTACTATAATGTATGACCATGAAAATACCTGATGTGAATGGGGAGAACCTATACACTAGGATGATGTGGAGGATTTCCCTAGGGAGAAAATTGGTAAGGTTCTTCCCACTAGAAAAATTTTTATAATGAAATATATGACTAGATTTTGAATAAAAGATCTAGAAATATTTACATATATTATTAAAAATGAATCAATCCACCGATTGTTCTTGAAATATGATATATATATATTTAGATCTCGATCATATGTAAGAGACTATGGAATGAATATATTAGTGATTTGGAAATAATAAATATAATTTAATGTGATATTAATTGGGAAAGGTCTTAACATGAGGGATCCAACATTGTGGATGGGTCTAAAATGAGTAATATAAATGTCATTATATATCCTATAATAACAAGAATCAATTCACATGTAGTTTTGAGCTGTATTGAGGAGTATTTTATACTAGTATAGGTTTATATGTGATAAACAATACAACAAGGACTCTCCACATATTTTGATCTCATGTTAGGAAATTTGGCCTTATAAATCAGACCACTCTAAGAATTTTAAAGGTCATGAATAGTGGGATATATATTGTTCAATTTAACATAATTAATAAAGGAATATGAGTCCATATAATTTATATTAGTGTAATGAGGACCTTTATGTGGATGGTTATGTGTATATTTGACTTATGCACAAAATGTAGTGGTTTCATATTAAAGATAAGTCAACAAACTGATGAAGACTCAGATACCGTGAAGAAGTGAGAGTTGGGAAGAGAATGAAATTTATGACTGATTTCAAGATATGTGGTCTAGAAATCACTACGTATCATATGATAATAGGAATCAATACATATATAATTTTTAAATATAGGATATTTTTGTCATAGTTTAGGGTCCATTAAAGGAAACATGACATGAGTGAAGGGAATACATATATCATAGAATCTTATATATATCACTCTTACATATGGGAATAATTTCATAATAGGTAAATTGATTAGTGGTTTGAGGTCATGAAACATTATCCATATGCTGTATAGTTTAACTTCATTTGTTAAGGACTTATTTCCTTTCATTTTAACTTCATACGATATATAGCCATTTCTATGTAGTTTAATGCCATGCAGAATGATCTTCATACTACACATTTTAGATTCATACATCTTGGACCATATTATATGGAATCAGACTTCTTTTAACTATTAATTTATGTTATATATTTTAAGGTCGTGCATTTCAACCTTTACACTATGAAATTTAACTCCATTTAGCTAGGACATGGTGAACCCAACATGAACCTTTGTACTGTATTTCTTAAGAAAACATTCATTATTATTTGGAAATTTTTTTCCCATATACTATAACTAAGGAGTAATATATATTTGATTAGACCTTATATATTATGTAATTACCTCATTACTTAAGATATTTCTTTGGGAGTTTTTTTCTAGGTATCACGGTATTTCTCATAGCCGATACTAATTCTCCCTAGATAAATGAGTAAAGATAAAAATTATAACAGAAATCCTATGTGACTAAATAAATAGTGAAAAATATATTTTCCCTAACATGTTTTTCATGGGTGTTATCAAGAAGAAATGTGAAAAATACAACCCTAATATTTTTAATGTCATTTATTCAATAACTCATAAAAAACTGATTTTTCTTATCAGTTGTTAAATAACCAACTAGAAAAAGATTATATTTTTATTTTCCATGTTTGTTATTGACTAACCGACATGGAAAATAAGATATATTATGTCATTTATTAATTATTAGACATGAAAAATAAGATCACACAAATTTTCATGTTGATTATTCAATAACTGTGGTGAAAAAGATTATTTTCATTATCAATTGTAGAATAAAAACATTAAATATATCATTTTTAACATCAGTTATTTAATAACCAACATGGAAAATGTTTATCATTTTAATTATTATGAGGAGAAGTAATTTTTGTTTCATTATTTTTCATGAAAACGCCCATTTTCCTCTCATATGATAAACCCTAACACTGAAATATTTTATCTGTTGCATCCAATATATTTATTATTTGATTAATTACACCAAAATTCATTATTCTTCAATCATTGGTTTTTAATATCATTCCTTTTTTATTTCCACCACCACCATCCACAATAATCTATTGATCGACCATGAATAACACTTAGTGTTTCTCATCCCTGTAGTAATTAAAATATAAGGTTAGTGTTTGTGGTTTCAATTTTTTCTTTAAATTCTAGATATTTTTATTTGTGGTTTGAATTTTTTATGTTGTTTTATCATTGGGTTTTCATTTAACACCACTGTTTATGTTTTTCCATCATCAACTGCCACTCGTGTTTCTTCAAAAAAAATTCACTTGTCCCGGTTCCGATTTCAATCTATGGTTAGTGTTTATTTACTCCCTTTTCCATGAATTCAAGCTATTTGTATTGAATATTTTAATATTTATTTTATTTAACTCTATATTTTACTTGCAATATACCATTGTCATTTTTTCTTGTCCACTTGTGACGTATTATCATTGGTTTCAACTTCTCAGTCATCCCTAATCTAATATCAAGTTATGGTTTGTATTTTTTATGCTTCAATATCTCATAAACCAAGATTTATACATACCATGCGTTCTCATATTTCATATTTCACTTATTTAAATTTAAATTTACTTATAAATTATTCATATCAATTTTATTGACTCTTAAACTATATGTTTTCATTTAAGAATACCTTCTCTCTATATGTTCAACCCCATTAATGACTTGTACAATTTTTTTTAGTTTTTATGAAGAGAAAAAATGAATTAATAACTCATTAATCCTTTGGAGTAAATGATACCCACCAAGATATAATTTTCTTAAACATAAATATAATTCAAATTAAAATAGGGAAAAAAACTTGCATTATGAACATTTATGAATTTAATTGTCCTATTATTGAATGAAATTCAATATGAATCTTCAGGATCCTAAAACATGGTAAAATAATTTAATTAATTAATAATATAAAAGGTATGTAAAATAATTTAACAAAAACTCCCCGAAAACCTAGATCAAATTGAATGAATTAGTTTATACATATCAAACAAGAAAATATTGATAAGGTAGATAAATATTTTTAAAGATAGAACTTGAAATAATAATGATGTGTCATTGATATATAAGAGGGGAAGAAATATTCAATATGTTAAAAGAGTCATTCTAGCATCTTAGTATTAATAAAAAATTATTTTAATTCAATAGTTTTTTTACTGAATTGAGAAATGAATCCCAAAACCCCCTCTGAAAAAAGAACCATGTGGGACACACCCAACACCCCCAAAACATCTAATATTTTATTATTTATTTAGTTTAAAATTCATAAACTTCTATTTTAATCAATACTATTCCCTGAATCATTTTTTACAAATAAAATGTACATATAAACCACTAGGATTTTCCATTTTTATATTTTTTATAAAAATTAAACAAACAAATATAGGTTCCCTCAACATTATACCCATGACGCACACTAAAAACATTAACTAAAACCCCTTGTCTTTGTACATCAACACCACAAATCTCAACACATATAAATTTTAATCGATTTTTTATTTCAAAAAAATAACATTTAAACAATAATCACATATTATTTGAAAAGTTATAGTGAAAAAAATTAAATACAAACCTAATGGTTCTAATATGGTTCAGGTCACTCCCCTCATCAATGTTAAACCACATACAATATTTAAAATTATATATTCTCCATATATAGGTTCAATAAAAAATCCAATAACATACCAATTGTTTTTTAAATAATAAAATAATATATTTTACTTTATTCTATATATAATATAGAAAAAATATATACTTTCATACTTTTTTATATTCCATTCTTTACCCAAATAAACATGTTTTTTTATCATCATCACGGGATCATCCATTAATCGAAATAGAAACTTTTTTTCTAAATGCCAAATATTTACACACATTTTATTCCATCTGTGTCATTTCCCAAGTTTTCCCACACTAGAAAATCAATGGACACACATTATCAAGGTCCAACATAAATTTTTTTACGACATCTAAATAATTCATTCTTCCTCAGAATGGTCATGTATAATTCTTCTACATATATTACTACAACCACACCTTAATTTAAAAAACCCAAATTCCTTGAATAAACTCCCTATAAAAAATTTAATAAATATTATCAAGGGTTTTATCAAATATTAATATTTTATATATTATTATTATTATTAATATTTTTGAATCATAATTAATATTATTATCATTGAAACCATTAGTTAAAAATATATAAAATAGTCCTTTAATTTTTCTGTGACATATGTTATGGTCTTTATTTATTATTATTTATAAAAGTAAACAGGTAATTCAATTTTAACTTCAATTTTTTTTAAAAAATTGATTTATTCAGAGATAATAATGAGTTGAAGTTAGATTACCACACTTTGAATAAGTGGTGAATATGAGGAAGGTCTTGATTATTTTTTGGAATTTTATAAACAAAATGTTTCAAACAATGATATGTTTTTCTATCCATGGATGAAATATTTAGATATGAAGAATTTAAAAATTAGAGGGACAAATGATAATTTAATTTATTATGGTTTTAATTTGAGTTATAGACCCTATATTTGGAATTTAAAACTAGGATGAATTCTAGATCTATTAATGATAATGCTTTTAAAGATGATATGTTTGATTAAATTAAAGAAACAATTCATGATGTTGAGGTATATGTAATTGATAAATAACCAAAAATTGAGTGTCTATATGGTGATGTTGAGAAACCATTGTATACAGGTTATAAAGAATTTATAGTATTATCAACGGTTTTAAGAATGATTAACTTGAAGAAGAAAAATGGATAGAGTGACAATAGTTTTACAATGTTTCTATAATTATTGAAGTAAATTATTCCTAAATAAAATGATCAACAAAATTCAAATTATAAATTGAAGAAAATATTATGAATGATGGTATTTGGTTACAAGAAAATAAACTCATTCCAGATTGACTATGTTCTATATATGAAAGAATATTAATTTCTATTACAGTTTCCTAAATATTTGACATCGTGGTATAAGTTGAATTAAAAATCACAGGTTTATTTAGCAGTTATAGAGAACCCTTCCAAGTAATTTTTGTATTTTACTATAATTAATAATTTGAAAATTTTATTTTCAACCATAAATTACATAAAAAGATTAAAATGAAATGAATATTAGAAGATATTCGATGGAAAATTATTCTATTCACCCAATTTTCCACAGTGGAATAAAATTGATCAATAGTTTCCTACATGTGGAAATGAAGTTATAACTTTCATTCTTGGATGTGCACATATAGAATGAATATATATCAAATCCTTAGTAGCACATATAGATTATTGCCTGTATTACTGTCAATTTATAACTTATCTCATAAACTTTTCATGATATGAAAATATGAAATGTTGAGTTTAATGATATTTGGACAAAAAGTTCTCAGAAATGATATTTATGTTTTCTTTCCACCATTAATTGATGATTTGAAAAATTTATGAGATGAAGGTATTAGGGTGTATGTTTTTTATAAAATGGAATATTTTGAAATTCATTAAATGATTATGTTCCCTGTAAATGACTTCCCAGCGTATCAAAATTTATCTAGATACAATATTTTGGGGCATAACTCTTGTCAAATTTGTGAACAATAGACTTCATATTATCAATTTCAACATGGGATAAAAATAGTACACAATGGTAATTGAAGGGTTTTGCCTATGGATAACTATTATTTATGATTAATAAAGGTATTCAATGTCTCATAATAATTTTATATTTATCCAAAATCTTTATCCACATATAAATATTTTGAGAGGATGAAAACATAGTTGTGACATTCATAAAGACAAAACAATATAGTAATGATAGAAATATTTGGAAGAAATGGTCATTTTATTTGGAGCTAAAATATTGGATATATCATGAGGTTAAACATAACATTGATTCCAAGAATGTGGAGCAGAGTATCATTGTATGATTAATCAGAACAATGTTAGATAATAAAGTAAATAATAAAAATGGGTTGAATGAAAGTTTGGACTTACTCTTGTAGTTAGACCCCACTCTTTATGGAAGAATAACATTCCCACCCTTAATTTTCATACATTCTGAAAGAGGTATAAAGTAATATTTTTAATATTTCTTCATGATATCAAAGTGCTGCAGGTTTGTTCTTCAAATGTAAAAATATTTATGTCAATAAAGTATTTGAAGTTGATAGGTACAGAATTTCATGATCTTCACATCATGATAGAACAAATACTACTATTTACATTGTGTGGAATATTTACTATCCATGAAATAATGAATATCATAAAGGTATGTTATTTTTTATATTCAATTTTTAATAAGGTGATTGATTTGAATGATTTAAAAAAAATTCATAATGAGGATGTTTCTAATATTTTTTAATTGTAAATAATTTTTACTCCATTTTTTATATCACAGTGCATTTAATAGTTAATTTGGTGTGATAAATAAAGATTTTTTGGCCTATATATCAATGTTAGATGTATTATTTTGAAAGTTCTACATTGATATTGAAGGGTTATGTTAAGAATCTATATTCATGTGAAGATTCCATTATTTATAAGTATATTTCATAGGTGGTGATGGAGTTATTTACAAGATAACTATCTTTAGTAGAGCACATCAGTTTTCTTACACCTCTCTATGAATGAGACAATTATTGGGGAAATGGGATCCATGTATTGAAAGTAAAATCATTGATTAGTGAACAGATAAAGAAGGAAAATTTATACATATTGAATAACGTAGACGATGGTCAACCATATATAGCATATAATACTAATGTGTTAAACAAATTTTATACAAAGAAGAAATATATGTGTATTTTGAATCAGTATAAAAAATAATTTCCCACGGTTTATATAATGACTCGAACTTTTTGAAAGATAATTGTTTCTAAAAAATTTGGGTTATAGTATTTTGTGCTCAACAAAAATATACCTCTTTAATAATGACGTAATTATAAATTGAAATATGGATATAAGGTTGACCATTATACAACTATTCGAAAATATGGTTTTTGGAAAACAATACTCTAAATAGTAATTTTAATGTTATAATTAGTTTTTAAATATAAATCATAACAGTTAATTAATGTATAAAGGAGAAACAATGACCTCAACCAATAGAGTCGTGTCATATGAACCCCATTTTTCCTAGATTGGGAAGGAGGTAGCATCACCGGGAATCACCCTTGACTAATACTGAGCCATGTTTCATATGTTAGGCTTGAAAAAAATAAATTATGAGATGAAGTTCATGTTATTAGAAATTAAAACTTGGGTGTTGTTATCCAAGTCGCTCCATGAATCTATCACAATCGCACACCTTACCATTAGGTCATATAAAATTTTTATAATGGGTTATGTGTCAAGGATGTAGTTACTTAATTTATAAGCCCTTTGTATAAATAAATTTTTTTTCCATCAATTCCCCATTGAGTTTATTTTTAATAATGTTTATATCAATAAAATAGTGACTAAAACACTCTTTTTTAAATTTAAATGATAAAATACTTTTTTTAGTGCTAGAAATTTTTTATGCATTTTACTCTGCATGTTCTATCCAGTATTCTTTTTAATAAATAATTATTTTTATATTTAAAAGTTAAATTTCTCATACATATAGAATTATTATTAGAAAATAAACTTTATTTTTGAAATTATCTCATCTAAATTAGATTAGGGTGAATTTATGAGAATTTTCTAAAATAGTTTGTTTTTAAGTGAATAGTAAAAATGCATTTTATGTTTTTAGTAAGTTTAATAAACTAATAATGATGTATTATGTAATATAAAATTCTTTTCGACTCTTTTGGATTATAATAACTTTACAGATGTCCCCTTTGGAAAATACCATGTGAAAATACCAAGGTAAAACCCATTTTTTTGAATTTACCACTACCTTGGTGTCCTTGTAAATTAATTAACAAATCCTTATCTTTTTCTATAAATACCCAGCCATTTATCCATTTAAATTCACTAAAAATTCATCATAAACAAAAATACAGTAGTATTACCTCCAAAGGAGTCCTCCCAAAGTGTCCCCAAGCCCCCAAGGTCACAATATTTGAGTTTTAGGAGTTACTCTTCAAGGAAATGGAAATCTCATCTTCTCTTTTTTTCCCTTTAAAGTATAATTTTTTATGTGGTATATCTTTTAAACATCCATACTATGTTATTATATTCATTTTATTCATTCAATTTAAAATATTAAGATTCTTTTATTAATGGGAGACGATTGTATCTTGTCTTTTTATTGTTTTCTAACACCATTTATCATACTAGTTATGTGACCATATTTTCTTTTCAAAATATCTCTATTTTTTCTTACGAAAATCTATTATTTAATTTAGTGAATACCAAAAACTCATTATTTTCTAGGGGTACTCACCTATAATTTAAAATGATATATTTTATTTTATTATTAACATACATTAAACCTGAAATCATTTTTCATGGGACAATAATGACTTAAAGATCTCATCTTTAAGAAATTAATTTAATACATAATGATTTTTATATGAAACTCATTTATTTTATTCTTCATGGTTTATTTATAATGTGTTTTATTATGATATATATAGATCCTATTAATTAAGAGATATGAAGGGTGCACCCTGATAGTGCTTCAATTTGTTGGTTAAAGAATCTAATATCTAGAGATAACATGTTTTGGGTTACCATGGGGAATAAAACTTGTAATTTTTATAACACCTTGGTGATATGACTTGGTGATATTCTCTTGAATGACCTAATTAAATGTTATAGAAAAATTTACAAGTTATGATTCATGTTACTTTTACTATGATATATCTATTTTTCCTTTTCTCTTTTCTTTATGTTATTATTCAAGTTCTTTTCGGTAATTATAATGATCAATTTTTAAATTGTTTCCATTGCTTTCCATTACTAGGCCTAATTCTGACACTTTCTTTGATGTGTGTCCCTAGGTAATGAAAATAAATAAGTTAACTTATGAAGGATCCTTGGAAGAGAACAATCAAGTGTATTAGAATAATATTTTTTGTTTTCATGTATTAAGTATCTAAAGACCCAATCTTGACGTACATGGATATTACATTACTTTTTAAGAATACTTACTATATTACAAAAACATATGCCCAATGTCCATATTAGTTTAGTGAAATTTGGAACACAGAACAAAATTTATAACTTGGTGAAAGATCTTCAAAATCTCCCATAAAGATCTCCCCCTTTTCTTTTATTATCTAAAACCTTTCTCTGTATCCGGGGGATAATAAAACATAAAAAGAGTGAGATAAAATGCTCATTAAGGTAAAAAATTGAGAACATAAAATAAACAATAAACATTAGACTGTAAAAATTGAACATAAAGTTTAAATATTGAAATCATGAGTTATGAAATAAATCTGGGTAGTTATTAAGGCATAGATCATAAAAGAAAATTTACCATGATAAAATGGGATTGGATTAAAACATGGAATTGTGGAAAACAAATAAGCTCATAATATGATTTCTGTAGTTTCCAAGACATTGCTTCCAAGGCCATCATAGTGGACAAAGTCCTTTACTGAACTGAGTTTACTTGTTATTCTAGCCTTGTATTACTGAACTGGATTTACATTCCGTTCCAGCCCTGTATTGCTGAACATGATTTATTTTCCATTCCATCCATATTTATATAATGAGATATAAATATTTACCCAATGAATTTGAGGTAGATATAGTTCCCACCCAAATCATAATGAAATCATTCTTACATATTCCACAGAAATATAAATCATTCATCATAGCATTACCCACAAAATAAAATGGGTTTCTTAAATATCAATCCATACAAAAAAAATAAATATATAATAACATTACATTTTTAACACATTAAAATCATATTTATAATATGGATATAAACATAACCCTATTTAGAAGTGTCATCTTAGATGGAAAATAATGTTGATAAAACAGTTGAACAATATTTTTGAGGATAATATCCTTTATTCTTTGAAAACATATTATTTTCTCAAAATGCATCACAATTTTAAAAGAAAATAATTTATTTGAAAATAAAATTTAAATAGTGTAGAGGATGCTTCATGTAAATAAAGTGTCCTAAAACTATAAAAATTCTTTCATGTCGTATAAGATAAAGAAAACATTCTCCTCGTACTTTTTCCGAAAAAGTAAAAATGTACCTCGTATTGTAACAAAAAGATTCCTTCCATACCATGTAGTAAAAGTAAAAAATGGTTAAAAATTATTTTAAAAATACATATAATAATAGTAAAAATTTTAGGAAAATATTTTCAGAAAACATGGATATGGACGATAAATATATCCCAGTAAATATTTACGTATATAAAATCTCGGATAAAATTGAGATTGAAAAATAATCCCTTAACATAGGTCCTATATGCTTAATTTGTGTCCAAAACTACTATATAAGGATTTAATTAATGTTACTAACTTATTCCAGAATCATAGTCTTCATATATGGTCATATTCTCCTTCGTTTGTCTGTAACAATTCATTGTTACTCATTATTTGGGTTTCAACTACTTTATGATCGTATGCATGTTTTGTACAATAAATTATGGTTATCCCTATATGATCATATTTATATAATTATTAAATTTTATTAACCTAATAAATACTGTATTTATTCAATCTGTACATTTATATAATCATTCTTGAGTGGTTATCATATAGAACAAATCACATCGCATCGTGGAGACAGTTGGTCGTACGTACCCTCAAGCGATGTCATCTTTCCCATTATTATTGAATGGTATTGATTTGTATGGTGTGATCTATTTCGTAATAAATATAATTTTATAATAATCATATATAGTTATTACTTCTATTTTTATACCCATCCAAGTAAGGTGGTGGTGAAAAACATATTACACCACAGTGTGTAGACGGTAAGCCTTACGTAAACACACATGGTGATTTCGTCTTTCTTAGGATGGATAGAAAGTTGAATAAGGATATTTCATAATTATAATATCATCTCACTATATAATTTATACTGGATTTATTATTCAAAAATGAAACAACTCATGAAGTATAAGTATAAGTAGAGAGAAATATGAGAGAATCGGTAGAGGAGATTACCTATTCTTTGACGTGCTCTCTTTAAATCACATATTAATGGAAATAGAGTTGGTATTTTGAGAATACCTACACCCCTATAATGTAAAATGGGATGTTTATATGATAAGTGGTTTAGGTATAGATGATCTTTAAGGCTTAATTAGTTTCATAGAGATGAGGGGGGAGTGCCCTTTTATAATTGTGGTGAAGGGCACTATTGGAAAACTCAAAAATATTAATTTATAATAAAATCAATCCCTACTCAAAAACCACCAAAATTTACCAATTTAGAATATTAAATGAGATATAGTTATTATATCATTAACCAATATATGTTAGAAAAGTTTATATGTCCATTCAAACCTTATCTTTTCAATTTTAACACTTAGTAATTATATTTCATTTCAACTAGTGTAACATATATTTCCATATTTAAAGGAAAAATATTTACTTATTTGATGTAAATTAGATCATAAATTAAAAATTTAGGAATTTCTTGACTTTATAATAATTATTATATATTTTTTATTTTTGTATGATTTTTAAATAATTTAATAAAATGCAATTTGGATAAACAATCAATTGTGTCAATTTTGATACTATTCAATTTATTGATTTTTAAATATATATATTTAATAATTTGAATTCAATACAACAATTTTATTATGTTCCTATGAGTTTAAGGTTATCTGGAAAATTCATTGGACATTTTAATTAACCCAAAAGATATGTATTTTAATATTGTTAATAACATTTATTAGATATCTCCATTAAGAAAATAATTACTACAATGATTTTGTGTAATTGTTTAATATACTCATTTATTGAGTAAAAATTAAAAATAAAACACTATAATGAATATATATTTTATATATTTTTTTATAATATATGTAGTAGATTTTATTTTCAATAAAATCAAACATTAAAAATGTTATACTTATTAAAGTATGAATCTGACAACTTTAACATTACTTTAAATAAAGTAATATAAATGTCATAATATATTCTATAAGGCTCCAAATGGTCACTTTAATTACCCTTGGATGATTATTTTCGAGATATATTTGACCAATAACATTTGGTCATGATTTTTTGACTTTTTATGGTTATTATGATTTTAATAATGTTTTTATTGATATCTCATCAATTGTTTTACATCATCAAAGTATAAGAATTTAAGGTAATTATTTATTTAATAAAAATTAAAAATAAATTAACATGATGAATTTAATTATTTTATAATACCATGTAAGATTTATGGTTGAAGATATCACCAGGTTATCCGTATATGAAAAATGCTATACTTATATTAAATGTGAGTTTGACATTTTGTCACAGTCATCGGTTTTATTAATAACTATGTTATATTCATTTAAGGATGTAATTAAATGACTATGTTTAGAACCAAATATGTCAAGGGTATAATTTGATTTATAAAAATTTATTTTTTCAGGTTTTAGGATAATTATTTTGTCCATACCATTTTATTTGTTACACTAAGTTACCATATTTACCTTTAACTATGGTAAATAAAATTTACAATAGTTACTATTCCTATTATGAAAAAACTAAAAGGGACCTATTAACATAATTTATAACTTATGATCCCAAATATGTAATCCATTTATCTAAATTGAAAAAATAGAATTAGGAGAAATTAATTTAAAATTAATTCCGTTTTCAAAACTAAAAAGCAGGTTTTTATGAAGTAAAAACTATCAAATGATTAAAATGTGTTTATGTCCAATTTAAATGTGAAATTAATTATAATGGAAAAATTGTATTAAATGATAAAAACATAGTAAAATTAAAATATAAAACCTATTAAAAAGATAATGTAACTATATAAATAAACTAAATGAATATGTAGTTTTGAATTAATATACTGTATTTTTTACTATTCATTAAAATATGAATTATATCAGAAAAATAACAAAATTAAACCAAAGTAAATTTTGATTTATTTATTATAAAAAAGATGTTTATTTTTTAAAAATGGTATATATAAAAGTGTTAAAACTTATATTTTAAATTGGTGCACCATGAAAAGATGGCAAACCTGCATTTGTTTGAAAAATACTTCTCTTATATGATAAATTGAATTTGTTCATATATAATGTTCTAGAAAATACATAAGATTAATTTTAATGTAATATAAAATTTAATATTTGGTTAATACTATTCATAAAGGATAGTTTATATCCAATTAAATAATAATATTTTAATAATATATCGTTGTTTAGTGAAACTCAATGTTCCGTATAACACAAGGTATCGGGGAAGGTGTCACTTGCGTGAAATTCAATACGTGTCAGTGTTATGTTTAGTGAAATATTCCTTTGGTGTTGTGTATAACATAATCCAAACCTAGTTGTTTTATACAATGATCAAAATCTATACTCAGTGTTGCGTGTAATGGTTTTTATCATAAGAACTTTAAATTGTGTGTAACACAAGCCAAGAATAGTGTTGCATATACTGCAAGCTAATATGGTGTTTCTTATAGAACAAGATAATAATTGTGTAGTAAAAAACAGAAGACATCAAAGAAATTAAAAATAATCTTTCTCATAAAATCTTAGGGCGTAACATTCTACCCCCTTAAATTTAATTTCACCCTCAAAATCTATCAGGGTTTTAAATGGTTTACTACTTAAAAGTTTCTTTCATGGAAACCCACATCATAAAAAGGGATACTAAAACTTCATTTTAAAAAGGAAAGTTATAAACAAAATGGTTACCCATAGTAACTCATCACTAGGTTTCCACATTGGATAAGATTGGTGGGAAGTGAAACCATGTATATGAAATTGAAATCTAACCATTAAGTTCTAATGAATTGTGATAGAGAATACGGTTTGGAGAAAGTTAACTACCAGAAAGGCATAAATATAAGTTGATTTTAGAGACCATATGATTCATCGGATAGAAGGTACTGGGATAAAATTTTTGGTTTTAATATTTATTTCCTAATTTTGATGATTTTTTTCATGAGGATAAATACATAATTGATTTCAGTAAAATATCACCATTGGTTGTTCCCTAAACAATTCACAATTCATCTATTATTTAAAAAAATGAATTTGAATTTGTCATTAAGGAAGTGTTAGAAGATCATGCGATAGAATGATAGTTGATTCCATCTATATCAGCAAAAATGTGAGAATAAGTTATCAAATATGCATAAGTCCACCTATAGTGAGATAATACATTAATTTAATGAATTGAAAACGGAATATAACTTGTAATATCCATAAATAGATAACATTAAAATCCTTCCAAAAACTGAAAATATAAAAATTTAGAATGAGGTGAACTAAATTGACGTAACATTTGTCTCCCAAATGACATTCAACTATTCCTAGTTGTCAAATTCTAAACATGTTAATACCTTAATCATGGATTCTCTTGAAATATGATAATAACATGAATTACTGTAGAACCTTACTAACAACATGAATTCTGTCAAAATTAACTATTTCCACACACAAAAAATACCAAAAATTTTATATACTCAAACAATGATTTCACTTTGTCCTTATATCAGTCATGACCTCATTAATACTATCAAACATTTCATTATCTCCTTATAAATTCATCATTAACATATCATGTTCTTTAAAAAAATATTTCAATCACTTTTCACGGTTACCGATACCATATAATTATGGGAAATCAAAATGGACCGATACATAGATATTACAATATTCTATAATACTATAAATGAGATTACACAACACTATTTTGGAATACCATTATATAAACAAGTAATCATTCCACCACTTCATTTTCAAACCCAACATCGCTAATAGTGATCATATGTGACTTCCCTTTGTATTTTTCCTTAAGAGGGTGTTGAAATCAATCATCTCTAGCCCTTGGATTAGGGAATTGGTTAGTATAATGCCCCATTTACTTTCACATGAAGCATTTAAGTGTTAATGGTGTGTTCTCTATAGTATTTTCTCTATTAAAATCATTAGAAACATTTTTCACAATACCTTAGAACTCAACATCTCGATGACCTTCTTTTCCACACTTGAAACATATTTTTAGTCTCTTTATGATAATCTACACCATGCTTCTTTCCACACATTGATCATAAATAAACATTCATCTTTTTTTCACCATTGTTTTGAAATTTTCTCATGAACTCCATATTTCATTTCTTGTCAAGATGATGAGTTGGATATGTTACACCCACTTCCAGTTCTACTGTAACAGTTCAACACATAATACCTATATAGATACGAAAGTGTGTCATATCTAATGACATTTGAAGGCTTGGTTTTAATCCAGTGATGAATCAATAAACATTACATTCATGTTGGATTATAAATCCAAAATAATACCTTTCATGTCTTTTAAAATTCTTCTTGTATATACCAACAGATTCATCATCATTTTTCTTAAGCTCAAGGAACTCCTTTTCAATAATTGTTCAATGAATAAAAGGGAAGTACTTATTAAAAAACAATTTATTCAACTTGTTCCATTCCATGGATTCAATTTCATTTTTCTTCCCTATATTATTAATTAGAGTCCGCTACTAGTCTTCTTCACAATATAAAAGATAAACAACCATAATGACTTTTTCATGTTATGAACAGTGAAGGATTGAAAGTATCTTTTCAATGGTACTAATCCATTGTTCAGTAGAAATTGGATTAGAAGACCCAATGAAAGAATGTGGACATTGCCTCATAAAGGAATAAATATAATGTTGTTCCCTTCTCTTCTCATTTGGATGTCCATAATGATTCATAGCTTGTGCAACTATAGAAATAATAGTTTTTATTCCATATACGATAACATTTGGTTGTTTAGGGGGACAATCATTGAATTTCCAATGCATTGATCATTAACATGGTTCCTTCATATTCCATCCATTCTATAAATCCCAAAAAATAGTATGAGAGGAAAAAAAACATACTTAGAAAACAACAAATTCAAGGGAGAGTACATTCAATCTCTAACATACTAGGTTTAATCCTAGGTTATTCATGATCATAACTATAATTCTAGTACTGTATAATATAGTTATACTAATCCTTAGGGATATCCCTAGAAATACCTTAGAAAAATTTATAGGGATCTCCCTAAAGTCTTTTCATCCATGTTTCCAAAGGTTTACTAAACCGTCTCTATGATATGAACTCTGATGAACCAAGTTTGACATACATGGACATTACATTACTTTTTAGGAATACTTAATACATGAAAATAACAGAATCCCAAATATAGTATTTGTTTAGTGCATTTGGGAACCAAGAACATAATCTTTTGACTTGGTGAAAGATCTTCAACATCTCCCATAAATATCTTCCCATTTATTCCTACCTAAAACCATTCTTTACTTCATGGGGAAAAGAAAACATAAAAATGGTGAGCTTAAATGATCAGTAAGGGTAAACATTGAGAACATAAAACAAACCACAAAAATAAAAATATAACAATATAGACACATGATAATAAATTTTAAATTTCAAAATCACGAGTCATGAATTAAATCTTCGCATATCATAAAAAATAGATCATAAAGGAACATTAACCATGATAAAATAGTATTGGAATAAAACATGGAATTATGGAAAACAAACAAGACCATAATTTGATTTCTATAGTATCCAAGGTATTGTTTCCAAGACAATCATTGTGGACGAAGTCATTTACTAAACTGTGTTTACTTGTCATTTCAGCCTTGTATTACTGAACTAGATTTACTTTCCATTCTAGCCCTGTATTACTGAACCAAATTTACTTTCCATTCCATCCATTTTTATATAATGAGATATAAATCTTTACCCAATGCATTGGGGGGAGATATAGTTCTCACCCATCTCATATTGAAATCATTCTTACATGTTCCACAAAAATATAAACCATTAATCATAGCAGTAACCAAGATATAAAATGGGTTTCTTAAACATAATTACATCCTAACATAATACATATAAAATATCATTCCATCTTTTACATAATCAAATCATAGTAATAATAGTGATAGAAACATACCCTCATTTAAGACTGTTATCATAGATGGAAAATAATTTTGATAAAACAATTGAACATAGTTCTTGAGGAAAATATCCTTTCATCTTAAATTTTTTTTCTTTCCTCCAAATTACATACAATTTTAAAATAAAATAATTTAATTGAAAATAAACTTTAAATAGTTTAGAGAATCTTCATTTAAATACGGAATCATGAAACCGTAAAAATCGATTAATGCCATATAAGTTAAAAAAACATTCTCCATGTAGTTTTTTCAGATGTGAAAAAAGTACCACGTATGGTAAAAATAACAAATATTCCTTCCATACCATGTAGTAAAAGTCAAAAATGGGTAAAAATGACTTTAAAAATACATATAAGAAGGGTAAACTTTTTATGAAAACATTTTTAGAAAACATGGATATGTATGATAAATATATCCACAGTTAATACTTATTTTAAAAAAAATCTTAGTTAAAAAATGAGATTGTAAAACCAATTAAAATGATAATATAACTATATAAATAAATTAGATTAATAGGTTGTTTTAAATTAAAATGAAGTATTTTTCACTGTTCATTAAAATATGAATTTTATTTGTAAAATACTGAAAATTAACCCAAATTAAAATTTGATGTCACAATTACAATGAATATGTTTATTTTGTCAAATATAATATATAAAAGTGTTAAAAACTTGATTGGAAATGGGTGCTCCATCAAAAGGAAGAAAAACTACATTTTTTTTAAAATACCTCTTTTATCCGAAAAATTGAACTTGTTCTAATATTATGTTCTATAAAATACATAAGATGAATTTTAATGTTATATAAATTCAATATGTGGTTAATAATACACATAACGACTATTTTAAATACCATTAAGTAACAATATTTTAATAATATATCCTTGTTTAGTGAAACTCGGTATTGTGTACAACACAAGCCATTGAGGAAGGCCGCGCATGTGTGTAATGAAAGGCAAGTCTGTATTACTTTTTGTGAAAAATTCATTTGGTGCTTAATATAACATAATCCATACATAGTTCTTCTATACATTTAACAGAATCTATACTCAGTATTTCATGAAATGAATTCTATCAAAATAACATAAAATTATGTGTAACAAAATCCATGAATAGTGTTTCGTATAGTACAGGCTAATACGGTGTTGCGTATATCGTAAGATAATATTGGTGTAATATACAACACAAGACATTAAAAAGATTAAAAATAATATATCTCATAAAATCTTAGGGTGTTACAATGTACATTTTTTATAAGAAACCAAACATTAAAAGATCCAATTTTTTGTACAATGTAATGAAAGTTATTTAAGAAAAAGATGGGATTATATTATTGGTATCAAAGTATGGTTTATTTATTTGTGTAAATTTGGATTTTAAAACATTTGAAATAACTTTATAGAAATGTTTAAATATTGGAAAAATTCATGGTATTTTGGTGAAGTATAATGTAAGTGGTTATTGGGAAAATAAGTCTATGTCTTGATATGAACAAGTGGATTTAGCTCAAGAATAGATGTACCTAGGGGTAACATCTCTGACATGGTGCATCGGGCCTAACTCAGCATAACCTCGTACATGAAAATGAGCCTTACTGTACTCCTCACTTGACACTCATGGGGGATATGCTTGGTTAATCATAAGCTTTTAACTAACCATTAGGAAGAATTAATAGAAAATTTAGTTATTGTTGGAGAATAACATCTTTAAGAATGATATTTTAAGACATAAAATTTCTTTAGAATTATAATATTATTAAATGAAACTCATTTCTCACAATGGTTTTAAACTTTTAGAAATAGTGGGAAATAAAATAAATTAGATAAATAGTGATCACAATGAACCAGGAACCGAAAGTCCTCTAATGGAATCTAGAGTGGAAAATATCATGAGAATGATGAATTAAATGACTCGAGTTATGAGAAATGACTTCAATCAGTATGAGAGACTAAATTCACCTCAAATAGAACAAAATTTTGCTGAGTCCTTTATGCATCAACGAACACCTTGAATTTAAGGAGTGGGAAGAGTTCAAGGTATCCTTTTTCAAAAAATATTTTCCCCATTCCATGAAAAAATGGAGAAGGAATTCTTAGAGATAAAGGAGAAGGAAAATGAATGTGTGGGAAGATATGGGATTAACTTCACAGGACGTCCCCATTACACCTCATGATATTTCATGGAACTTAATGAGAATTTCAATAGATTCTTTGGTGGACTAAGTCCCCATCTATAGAATAATCTATCCAACCAAGACTATGAATACTATGAAGAGATCGTGAGGAGTTCTATGAAGGTTGAACTATAGTTTGGGGAGATGTAATGGTCCCATAGATTTAATGAAATGATGATATCTTTAGATCCAAACTTGGGGAGGATCTTTGATCAAGGAGGAGGAGAAAAGAAAGTGAAACTCTACATATTCATCAAATGTAGGATAAAGCATTCAGGGAACTACTTGTTTGGGAGAATGAAATATGACAAGTGTGGATGTAACACCCGAATCATCCACGGTATTTTTCCCTTTGAATAATACAGTATCTTTCATTGTATGCAACTTGGATTTTTAACACACCACGACCAATCAAACTAGCCATTATGAATAGTATTACCCAATTTTTGAAATTTTATAAATTTTAATTTTCAAAATGGAATTAATTTTTGGATTTAGTATATCAAAATTAGCTTAGGGTGAATTTTTTGTATTTTTCTGAGAACTTTCAATTTTTGAAGTATAGTGAAAAGCACTGTGTTATTGTTTAAAACTAAGTTTTTATTTGAATAATTAGTTATTATATTTTCATTTATTTGATGTCAATATAGATACATATTACTTATATATGTTCAATGTAAATCATTGGAGTCATTTTATAATATGTTTAGATATATAAAATTTTATTGAACTTTTCACCATCTTTTACCCACCTTCTAGGAGCATTTATAAATTTGCATAAAACATAATTTTTCTGCTTCTGTGAGTTGAATTTAAAAAATTTGAGAGACATGGTTGATATTAACAAGTAAAATGTGGTTCAATAAGATGAAAATAATTGTTTGGGAATATTAACATTTTTCTTTTATTTACCAAGGTTAAAAGTAAATTGGTCCATTAAGGGTAAAATGATATTATAATTACCCTAAAACATGTCCTAATTCTTTTGGATAAGTGTAATTCGAACAAAAACAACATTAGGAATAAAATTTGATCCTATTTGGTCCACTTAGATTATATTAGTACATTTATTATTATTTTATTTAAAGTAGAGTTAAAAGAGTTAAATTTAATGTTTAATGACTAAACCATTTTTAATATAGGGTTATACATAAGATAAATTAGACTATAAATATTCATTAGAAATATAAAAATATGTCCCGCATAATGGTATTTTATTTATCATTTTTAGACATTAAATAATTTAATTTATTTATTACACAATGAGGATGTAGTAATTACCTTATTAATGAAATATTAAAATAATTGATATTATAAATATCCAAATAAATGTAATTTGTGATTTTTTATAAATTAAACTAATTTTAATTGTTAATATACTATGTTAGGGTTGATTAAATAGTTTTTTTTATGTAATCATGCCGTTATTATATTCAAAAAAACTAAATACTAAATAGTGCCAAAATTGACATAATTGAGTTTTTAAAACAAATACTGTATTATTAATTGATATAATATTCCTAAAAATACAAGGTTCAGAAAATGACTTAAATAAGGTTATATATATTAATAATTAACCACTTGGGGTTATCTTGGCTTATTATAGTAAGTTTATCAACCATATAATATAAAAATACAATGAGACATGGTAATTGTAAAACTATTTAACTGAGAGTTAAATCTAAAAGATAAGGTTAATATGTTGACCTAAACCTGTCAAAACATATTTTCTGAGAGTTTTTAGACCCATAACTACCTTATACTCGAAATAAAACATTTTTTATCCATTAGAAACCGAAAATTAATTTATTATAAAATTATATTTCAATCTTTTCCTAAAGTGACCCTCACCTCTCTTATAAAATGGTACTTCCCCTTCTCTTAATTTCACACCTCAAAAGCCATTTGGATCGTCCAAACCCTGACTAAATATCCTCCAAAATTTCGTCCCTTAATCCTAGAGTCCTTCCTTTGGTCATGAAGCCAACCTATGGAGCCATTTTGATCAAATCAAAAGGAAGAACCCGATGAAGAGGTAAATATTTCATCACCTCTATCAAGTTCTTTTCTTCTTCCACTTCCTCTTTATTCGTTGTTTCCATTATAAAATAATAAATCCAGTATATTCTATATATTGTGATGTTATTATAAAAATCTTACAACCATATTCATTATTCTATCCATCTTATTAATTACAAAGTCACCAGACGTGTGTACGTACGACGTACCTTATCCACGTCTTCGTGTAGTTTGTTATTCAAACACCTCATTATTTTGGATGGGTATAATAATGAGTATAAATAATGTAAATAATAAATATAATATGTTAATGATTCTGTATATATGATATATCATCCAATTAAATACAATTTCACCATCAATATAATGATATTTTCGCTCGTGCGTACGTACGGATTAACGTCTCCACGAACGCGATGATATTCATTCCCCATCATAATCACAAAGGAATAATTTTCATTTTATGATTAAAAATAATGTTTATGAACATAATATAATTCTTTATATGAATCAAATACATCATATACATAAAAAACATGGCTTACGTAACCAATCATAGAAAGGAGAACGAATCAGTTAACACCCAAAACGATGATACTACTGAAATATTATTAACAAATAAATATTAGAGGATCATATATGATATCATATTTATAGTTCTTATATAATTTAATAACAATTAATTTACTATAATACAGGAGGTTAATGTACCACCGACCAAGGAAAAGTAAAGGTAAGGGTTAATTCTACAATCTCTTTACTTATCTGAGGTTGTTATTACATAAGTATCTACTAGAACATCATTATCATCCACATCCATGTTTTCATAAAAATGTAATTCAAAATATTTTTACTATTTATATACTATGGGATAAATTCATTTATACCCTTATTTGGACATATATGTTTTAAAGGAAATCTTTTCATCTTTTTCCAAACAAGTTACTTTATGACCTTTTCGACAAAATTAATGTAAGAATGTCTTTTTTATCTTATACGATGGGCGAGGCTATTTTCTGCCATTATATCATCGTCAAAACTTCCCATACAAGCTTATAAGATTATTTTTAAAATAAATTTTTTATTTTATAATTATATATCTTTTAAATGGTTTCAAAATAAAAAGATATATTTCTCTAGAAAAGTTTTGATTTCATCTATATCAATATCCTTTGATGGATTTTATGTTTTTTTGAAGTTGATTTATTATGATACAAAAAAATCCATATTGTTTTGAAGGTTTTGTGATATGTTTGACTGTGGATGTGTTATTTTTACACCATTCATGGTTTATGGATAATGTATTGACATTTCGTATGCTAGTTTTATTACGAATGTTTCTGTTATGTTTAAAACTTTTCAAATTAGGAATACATTGGACTTAGTAAGTGATGGTTAGATCCCACTATAGCTTTTATATGCATCAGTAGGTCTCATTAGGAAATCTAGTGTCTTGGCATAAGGCCTTGAAAAAAATCTTTTTTTTAGTCTTAGCATTTGGCCTTGACTTCATGGTTATGAAATCTGGCATTATACAATCCATCATTATCAAAGTGGTTGTTGATATTGGATGTGATTATTCAGATAGTAGAATATCCATGTGAATAAGTAAATGGAATTATTTGATTTTATCTTTTCCATATTATGCTTATGTTTATGTTCAAAATAATTTTGTCTTAGTCTTATACATTTCTTTAAATGTTTATTCTTATTTATGAACGTTTCTACAATATTGTTATCCTTATTGAGCATATGAGCTCACCCCTTTCTATGTTTTATTTATCCTAGGAAGTGAAGAAGTATTTTATGGTTGACCAGTAGGGATAGGGTAATTATAAAACTGTGTTCAAAAGGGGATAAAATGTTGTTGATGTTTTTATTTCATGATGTAATGTAAAACTTATGAATGTATTCAGTACTTCAATGGCTACTAAACTGATCGATATTTCAGAACATGATTCCTGGTATCATTAAAATGTTATATAATAATGCACCAAATCTAGGTAATTGTGGTCGGGGTGTTATACTAGAAGGGAAGGCCATATTTCTCAGAACTATCATAATGAGGTGAAGCCTCAAATTCTCAACACTAACGAAAAATGGAATATTGTGATGTCCCAACCTAAAGTTCAATGATTCATGTGTGGAAAACGTGGGAACATTTCCAGTCACTTTCCAAAATCCAAAGATAATATAATGGAATAACCATCAAAATCATCATAACACATGGGAGAAAGGTCATTCTTATTCTTGCATGAAAACTGAATTTGATGCTCCAAATTTTGTGGTGGTATGTACTACCATTGTTCTCTAAAATATAGAAAGTAATTTGTTTGATTTTGCTTCCACACATTCATTTATTTAATCTATTTTTTCAAGGAATATATAATCTTTCCCGGAACTTCTAGAATCATATTTATCAATCCAGACTCTTGGAGGGTTTATCAAAGCATAAAAAGTATTTAGAAACTCTAGTATTAACTTTGGAGAGCACAATCACATCGCATATCTAGTAATCATTCCCACGATAGAATTCAACATTATACTAGGGATGGAATGACTCTCAATGTATAGTGCTAAGATAAACTATAGAATTAGGGACAGATTTGATTTATTTAATGGAAAACCAATACTTATTATCAAAGTAGATATATCATGACCTGATATTTTTTTAAAAGCACCACCCATAGACTTATTTATGAAAATGATCAGTGAAGATGGAGAAGTAAATGAAATTATATGAATAGAGAATGTCCCAATCATTTAGGAATACATTGATGTATTTCCTTAGGACTTACCTAAACCTCCTCAATAAAGATAGTTAGATTTCTAAATTGAACTCATGCCTAGATCCAATATGATATCAAACACCTCGTATATAAGAGAAAATGTGGAGCAAGATGAATTAAATAAACAACTCCAAGATACTCTGGAGAAGGGGTTTATTTGTCCATGTGTGTCTCCTTATATTTCACCTATTCTCTTTGTGAAGAAGAAGGATGAATCAATTCCAATATGAATTGATTATAGAGAACATAACAAGATCATAGTGAAGAAAAAGTACCCTCTTCCAAGAATAGATGATTTCTTTGGCCATATTCACTGGGCTCAATTCTTCTCTAAGATTGATCTTTGATATTATTATAATCAATTTAGGGTGAAGAAAGAATATATTACGAAGAATGCATTACAATCATGATATGGGAATTATGTGTTTGGTGTTATTCCCCTCATCTTAAATAACACTCCTGCTATTTTTATGGATTTGATGAATTGTGTCTTTAAGGACTACCTTGTTAACTTTTTTGTAGTTTTCAATGATGATATTTTAATATATTCCAAAATAATTAAGGATAATTAGGATTATCTATGATTTATATTAAAAAATCTAAGAATGTAGAGGCTATTTGGAAGGTTCAAACAATGTGAATTTTGGTTACAAAATGTTACATTCTTGGGGAATATTTTAACCAATGAGGGAATCTTTGTTGACCCTACGAAGACAAATCATGTGAAGGAGTGGCCTCATCCTACAAAAATATTTTAAATTTTCAGCTTACTTTGATTAGAGGGATGTTATAAGAGTTTTGAGAAAAACTTTTCATGAATTTATAATCCACTAACCAAGTTAAATTGAAAAGGCATCAAGTTTATTTGGGAAAAGGGTTGTGAAGAATGTTTCCAAGAGCTGAAGAAGAGATTGGTTACTGCACCTGTGTTAACTATACCATTTATCAGAGAAGGATTAATTTTTTTAGATATGAATCTCTAAATGTTATTGGGTAAATTCTCATGAAAAATTAAAAGGTGATTGATTATGTATCTCAATTGATTAAGGCTCATGAGTAGAATTATCCTACACATGACTTGAAGCTAGCTAAAATTTTTTTATCTAAAGATGTGAAGGAAATGTCATTATGGGTATGAATTTGACATATACAATGACCACCAATGTTTAAGGTATATAGTAACACAATAGAAATTGAACATGAGATAGAGGAGATGGATGGAAGTTAATAAAGAATATGATTCTTTAAATCATTATCATCTTTGAAGATAATTTTTTGTATTATTCATTAAGTATAAAAGGAAATGTTGTTCTGAATACGTTAGGGATTTGAGGAGATACATTGATCAAAGAACTAGTAAAACATGACATAGTAATTGTATGGTAAGGGAAATCATCAACCCTATCCCAAATAATTTCTCAGCCATCATTACTAGAGAATAGCAAGAAATATGAAATAGATGATCCTTTGTTGAAAATGATGTTATAGAATGTGAAGAATGAGAAGTTTATTGAGTTCAATATTGATAAATAATGTGTATTTAAATTTAGTACAAGGCTATGTGTTCAATCAATCCTGAAAATAAAGAAGGAGTTTCTGGATGAAGCACATAGATCTACGTACTCTATACATCCTGGAAGCAAGAAAATGTATTGGGAACTTCGTGATCATTATTGGTGGGATTAATGAAAAAGGATATTTCTGAATACACTACAAGGTGCTTATTGTGTTAATAGGTGAAGGTAGAGAGACAAATTTCTAAAAGGGTATGACAACCACTACCCATTCCATCCTGGAACTGGGACAATATCACTATGAAAATTTTCACTAGTCTCTGAGGATCATCCAAAATAAATAATGAAATATGGGTTATAATGGACCATCTCAATAGAAAACCCATTTTTTCTCTATTATGGAAGATTTATCTATTGACCATATTGCCATGATTTACATAAAGGAAGTGATAATATTACATAGAGTTCCACTTTCTATCATTTTTATCATGATCCAATGTTCACATAAAAATTATTGAAAAGTCTTCAACAAGATCCGAGTACCAAATCAAATTTCTGTACACCCTATCACCCCCAAACTGGTGTCCAATTTGAATGGACTATTCAAAAACTCAAGGAAATGTGGGGAACATACTCATTATAATTTAAAGATGGATGGGATAAACATCTCCTATTAGTTGAGTTATCATACAACATCAGCTTCCAATCGAGTATTCAAATGAAACCCTATGAAGCTCTATATGGGAAGCGATTTAGAACTACTACTTTTGGGATAAGGATAGTGTTATAAGCTTCTTAGGATTTATATTGTACAAGATATGCTAGAAATAGTACATGTTATACAATGGAACCTAATGTCGGCATAGAGTTTTCATAAGATCTATACTAAAAACCATCAAAGGGAGTTGGAGTTTGATGTTGATGACAATGTATTCCTTCAAATTTCACTTTGGAAGAGAGTTATGTGGTTTGGAAATAAAGGAAAGCTCAATTATAGGTACAATACCCCCAAAGAAATCCTTGATCACACAGAGGCATAGACCTATTGATTTTAACTTACTAAAAATATATCTCTTGTTCTTAATGTATTCCACATATCTCTCTTGAGGAAGTACATACCCAGACCTTCACATGTATTGACTCCTGGGGTAGAATAATTGCAAATTGAAACTTCTTATGAGGTGTAGCCAGTGGTGATCTTGGATCATAGATACAAGGTTCTATAAAATAATAATAACCATCTATTTAATGTGTTGTGGAGGAATCAAAAATATTAAGTCGCCACATGGGAACTAATGAAAATAATGAGACAGAAGTACCCACAGCATTTTTCAACAATGGGAATGATCTGAAATTTTGTGGATTAAATTTATTTAAGGGGGATGAATTTAATTACCTGTGAAATTTTGGGAATAAAATTTCTTAAATGGTGAAGAAAGTAATGACCAGAACTTTTTCAATGATAATTGTTTCATGAAAATGTGTGTTATCGTATTTTGTACCCAAAAAATCTAGATATATTTAATAATGAAATAATTATACAATGAAGATTGACCATCATGTTTCTACCATTATATGCCCTTTGGTAAATATGACTATTAGAAACAATAATATTTCTAATAATTTTAATGTTATAATTAGTTTATAAATAGAACTGATTGTAGTAAGTTAATATAGAAAAAAGAAAAAATAGACTCAACCAGTAGAGTCACACTGTACAAAGCCCATTTTTTGGATCTTGGGAAGGATTAAGAATCATTGGGATTATATCTTGACCAAGTCCAATCTGAGATTAAACATATTTATCTTTAAAAAAATCATATATAAGAGAAGTTTAGGTTAGTGGAAATTACCTCTCATGTGATATTTTCAAGGCCGCCCTATGAATCTATCACCATTGAACACATTAACCATATTTTTATGAAGTATTCATAATGTTTTATATTTCAAAGACTTATTTACTTAATTTATAATCCATTTTTATAAATAATTTTTTTTCATCCATTCCATTTTGTGTTTAGTTTTTCTTAAAAATATGATGAATTTGACAAATTTATTTTTTAGATAGATTTATTATAATAAAACAACGTATTATTAATAATGTTTATTTTAATAAAATAGTATTATTAAAACACTTATATTTAAATTTAAATGATAATTTTTTTTTCAAGTCTTAGAGATTTTACTTTGCATTTTACAGTGCATTTTCTATCCACTATTATTTTTAATAAATATATATTATTATATTTAAAGTTAAATTTATCATAAATAGAAAATTTTTATAATAAAATAAACATCATTTTTTTAATTAGAACATCAAAATTATGTAAGGGTGAAATTATGAGAAATTGTTAAAATATTTTCTTTTTCGGTGAATAGTATAAATACAATTTTGAGTATTTAGTATGTTTAATGAAATCAAAATGATGTATTATGTAATATAAAATTTCTTCAACTATTATCTATTATAATAAAATAATATTCATCTCAAGTGGACAATACTATTGGAAAATACCATGGTAATTCCCATGGTTTCTAGTTTACCACTACCTTGGTGTCTGAGGAAATTGATGAAAAAATTCCCCTATTTTACTATAAATTTCAACCCATTTATCCATTTTCATTAACTAAAAATTAATCCTCAAAGAATTTATGGTATTTATTCCTCTGAAGGAGTCATCTCAAGGTTTCATAGGGCCCCCAAGGTCCCAATCGTTGAGTTCTGGGAGTTACTCTTGATGTTTAGACAAATCTCAACTTCTATTTTCCTTTAATATTCAATTTTTACATGGTATGTATTTAAAAATTCCATAATATATTCTTCTATCAATTTTATTGAATCCCTTTACTACATTTGGAGTATTTTATTAATTTTATTTTCTTGTCCACTATCTTTTTGATGTTTTCTGAAACCATGTTTCATACCCGTTATGCTACCATATTTTATTCTCAAAATATTTCATTTTTTTCCCAAGAAAATATCTTATTTTCTTTTGAGAATACCCAATTATATTTTTTCTAAATGTTTATTAAACTAAATTTTAAAGTGATCTATTTTATTTTGGGATTAACATATATTAAACCTTATTTCCTTTTCTGTGGATTAAAAATGGCATAAAGATATTGTCTTTATGTATTTTTTTACAATGTCATGATTTTGATATGAAACTCATTTATTTTATTCTCCATAGGTTATTTATGAAATCTTTAATTATTATATATATTTATAAAATTAATTAATACATATTAAGGGTGTTCCCTGAGAGTCTCCAATGCATTGGGTAAAGAATTTAATATCTAGATATGACATGTTTAATTATTCAATGGTGAAAAAATTTGGTTATTTTTATGAAACCTCAGTGATAAACCATGGTGATATTATTATGAATGACTCAATTAAATGTTGTATCCACATTTAAATTTTATTATTCATGTTATTTTTTACAATGATATGTCAATTTTTTGCTTTTCACTCTCCTTTATGATATTTGTCATGTTCTTATCATTAAGTCACATGATCACTTGTAAATTTTTTCCCTTAATTTCCCTTACTAGGCCTTATGAACACCCTTTCATTTGATGTATTCCCTGGTTATGAGAGGAAGTAAGTTTAATTAGGAATAAATTTTTAATAATCCACCCAAGTGGAATAAAATAATGTTTTATGTTTTAATGTATTGTGTATATTTTTTTCTAAGAAAATAAAATTTAAAAGATTATTTGTTTTGTACACTATAATGAATGTTATTTAATAAAAATAAGGATGAAATAGTTTAAAGAGACCATTCTTGGTGGATAAAATTCATTGGAAACTTTGAGATGGGTAGTGGGCGATCTATGTTTAAATTTGATAGCATGGACTACGTATGAAAGAAATGGATATTCATTTTGTATGATAGACTAGGACAACAGAAGAGAGGTTCAAAATAATAGTGTATTGGTGTTTGTGGAAGAAATTAATTTTTTGAGTGCCAAATAGAAAAAATCATCTCAACATCAAGTGCACTTTATGGAGTTATAGACAAAATATGAGCAGTTTATTAAATTAAATTTTGATTTCTAGTGTTTAACTAAAAATGGGATATTGATAAAAATATTGTCAGACATGATGAATTTTGATTGACACTAGTTTATGTGATAGATTAAAATAAATAGTTGATTTTTTTATAATGGAAACACATGAAAAATAAATTTCTATGTTCTTGATCAATTGGATATGTAGTGGTTTTTATTTTATTTGAAAAAAATAGTATTTTGGTGATGATAAACTAGAAAAAGATAATGATTTATGTTATATCCCTACTTAGATGGAATGATTAATAGATAAAATCGATGAGTATGTCATCGAAATGGATTGTTACATATGGAATTATCGTGATAATAGAATTTGGGAAACAATATTTTAGTATGTTACAAATATTACCAGTAACATCTATTTATTTGTTTTTAAATTTTTTAAATTTCATCAAATTTTAGAAATATTAGTTTTACTTTATTTATTAAAATCCAAATTATAATTAATAAGTTAACTTGTTTGTTTATATTTTAACATCCCAGCCAAGTAGCAACTATGTTGGTTCCCCGATCCAGTTCTCCACAAGACCTCAAGCATGAATCCTCACATATGAGAGGATATTTACATGAAGCTGGGGTCTAAAGTGGATCTTTGAGGACAGTATACTCCCATTTCATATTGAAAAAATCGAATAAAATAACAAATAATTATACATAGTAGATTAATGTGGAATAATAAATAAAATGAAACTATAACATGATGTAATAAAATGAAATTTAGTAAGGGCATGAACTACAACATCATATATTCAAAAAAGATCACTCATTGGGTCAATCGCACATAAAAAAAATAACTAACTAGAATGTAAATACAACATGTTCTACTACCAACTCCATGAAATAATATTTACTTATTCTCTAGTACCCCATTAAGCTACCCAAACCCAACCTATCGACTCGACATGAGAATCCCACAAAACCATGAAATCATCGGCCTCAGCCCAATCCATCAGGCATCCATGATGAACTAGAAATTAGAAGAAGGTAGACATGCACAATAAGGAGCATGTGTGGTGTGTGTGTGTGGGGGGGGGTGGAGAAATAAATCTCATTAGGCCACTCCCAACAGTAAACCTATAAAATGATGATAAAAGTGAATGCTCATGAAATATGATCAACCTAGAAGAAACATAACTAAAAATCAATAAAAATAAAAACATATTTAGATCTTTAGGTCTAAGAATTTGATCGAACATAAAATCCATAGCCAATGTTGGGATGTCTCCGAGCACGTCTCAATGACTGTGCATTGCAAATAACCTACGCACTCCATATCCATGGCAGCCCAACCAAACTTAAAAATACCATGGACCCATCCTATGATATTCATATCATCCAGGATACTAATATAATTCATCAACAACCATATCTTAAAGACCTAAAATTACCTCATACTTCACATATCAATACATATATCCCAAACAACATAAAATTAATACCTATCCTAGACTGTCACAATGACTTCTATCTCATTTTTCAAAATTAAAATACCTTGAGCTTCATTCAAAACCTATACCACATATCATGTATATTCTATTTGGAGTATCAGTCCAATTCTTGAACCATATATCAACTAATTCAAGCTCAGATCCTCAGTCCATCAACTAATCCATGGATGCACAAAACCAGTCCACCATCCATCCCAACTGGTACACCACACATTTCCCAGAGATTTAGTCAATAACATAAGGAACAAACCATAATATCTTGGTCTAGTGCCTCAGTATTCCACCTAATCCATATAGCATACTTTCCATTCCCAAATCCTTAGTCTAGAAACCATCTATACATAACATCAGTTCTGCCCAAGCAATTATTTTGTCCCAAACCAAGGCGAAGGAGAATCAATCCCACCTCATTATTCAACAAGGTTTTACCACATCAACCAGAGCATCATTTAGGTCTATAACCGTGAAATATACTATTAGTGTACTAAGACTCAATCTGAAACCATATCTATAGTACACCTATTGTTCCCATAGAATCAGTCCAACACCAAACCAGATACATGGACGTCATATCCAATATACTCAAAGTATAAAAAACATACTCAGAACCTTTGTGCAGTACTCAAGCAATAAACATACTATCAATAGTGATATGGAGAATCAAGTCTAACATTGTCAATCATAGATATATGGGACCATACTTTTGTATTAATTTTCAAACTCTCTATTCCATCGCATCCCTTACAAATCAACCAGTTTCAAAAATGAGAAAAATCATCCATAAAAAAACTGCCCCATGGAATAATCTAAGCCTCATCCTGAACAATTACATATAAAAAGTGTTGGAAAACATTTTATCTCTTCCATCAAAATCTCATCCCCATCAGCTCATACATGTCCTCAGACCTCAAGGGAACACCCATACTAAACTACTTAAGCACACACACCCTCTTAGGCTCATCCTATATACCAGGCATGCAGTTGGACCTCTGGATCCACACATAAATATAGGCATCCTTCTATTAGTCCATAAAAATAGAATTCACATAGAGTAATCCCCTCCCAAATTATGGTAAAAAATCTCTTGTGCCATGCCCCATCATAAGAAACAACATTAAGATACCATGAGTGGACTCCAACCTATCATTGATCAATAACATGCCAAAAAGGAATCCAAAAGAAATCCCCTTCCATGCGAGAATTATCAAGAACCAACCATGACATCCAACTATCACTTAATCAGAAAGCATCCCAAGAGGGAAACCTAAAGAGTCCCTTAGAATCAATTAAATACAACAATTATACTTATCCATAACTTTCATCCTACAATTTCATCCAATCCCTAAGGTTCAGACCACTATGATCCTTAATGTAGGATCTAAACCTCAATTAATCCAAACGTGATCAACTACTAATGATTCGCATGGATGAGTCAAGAGCTACCCATAGATACTACTTAATCCCACCCTCTAGGGATCCATCTAAGTAACCTCAAGAAAACACCAACGGAATGATCAAGCCAGGATAATCACCAAGCTAACAATCCTCACTCGTGCACCATGGATCACAACCCACCCACTATAGAATTATGAGTCAAACAATAATGGAATCATACTACTAAAATATTATGGTCAAAAAAACCATCCAAATGACCTTCATATACTGAGAGGATCCCAAAATTGTAATCAATGGAGAAAAACACTTAAAATGGACTACTCGCAAGTCCAATTATGAATTCTAGGGAATAAAACTCCCAAACATCAAAGCTAGAAAAAGTACATTGAAAGTACTTCTGAGAACGTGGATTGTACTATCAACTCTCCACCTATCAATATACTTCTACATGGATATAGAAACATGGTGTCTTATAGTGTAAAATTATATTTTATGTACTGATAGTGTATGACATGTACTTTCCAAACATCATCTACCCATATAATGTTTCACATGGCCATGTACTAATACACAATGTGTACTTATGAAAATTACAACTTCGCTTAATTCTAATAACCATAGTGAGTGCTATTAGAAGAACATTCTATATAGTTGGGATTTCTGATTGGGAAACCCATGAAAACCATAAGAATCCCTAATTTTCTCCCAAATAAGCATAGATAAACCCCCATGAGTTATGTAGAAACAATAACAAGGCTATATAACACGAAAACATCAAATCAATTGGGATTGGGGAATAAAACTGAAAAATATGCCTAACTCTGGTTGTCAATGTCAATTATTTGGATTCAAAATTCACTATGAGAAGCTACTGCACCTCGATTTGGTTGTGATCTAAACCATAGAATAATTTTGGAATCTTCTCCATCTATTGGCCTCTTATTTCAGTCATTACATGCAAGAGAGGTTCCATCCCCTATCCTACTATGCATAGGAACCACAAATAGGTGTGGATATGTTTTATTAATTTTAATTAACTAATTAATTAATTTCCTATTTAACAACCATCCCAATTTCAAGAACCCGAATTGAATTTATACATCTAAATAGAAAACCCTTATTTTAGACACAACCATGAATTCAGAATCCTAATCTAGTTCTTCATACAAAAGATACATCCAACCAAAATCACCTAACTAATTTAATATTTAATTAATTAAATATTTAGTATTCCAAAAAAAAATCCAATAGCTCAGAAGTCCACCAAACTATTGTACTAGGGTAAAAACACCATTTCAAACTAAAGGAGTGGTCATAGAAATCATTTGAGATCATCTTCCAAGGGAAAATGGCCAATTAACCCCTTCGGGGGAACCCGAAAACAAAAATTTAAATTTCTCCACCAATTTAAAAACATAGAAAAACTCGGTTTTCTATATTTTCCCCAACACAAACCTTATTATCCTAGAGAGTCCTCGACAGTATTCCCACCACACATACTGACCAACATGGGTCATAAACTCAAGCTCACCTCATTACATTCTACTGGGAGATACCAACTTAGTTTATATTATGAACTCTCAAAAAAGGCAATATAACCCATCAAAGTCCAAGACACCAATTTACACCATTATAAAACCACTTGGACCATACCTAAACACACTCATCTTTCATGAAAAGTAACATAACCATTTAAAACACATCTTCAAACTCATGGTGCTCCCCACTATAAGAATATCCATACTATTTCTCCACAACCAAACACCTTTTACATGACCCATGCCCCAAAAATAACTAAACCAATGAACTGGACATTGCCATCTCACTCTCACCAGATGAAAAAAATGATCCGTCTACCCTCATGAATTACTAACACCTGAGAATGAAAACCATGTTATTCACCAATATCAGATCATCTATAGGTACCTCACTCATCAAAAACCGATGGTTCCCTCCCCACCATATGGCTTCACACAAACTAATCATTGAGAATAACCTCCAATGAATAATCTTATATACCTAAGGAATAATCTATATGGAACAACATAAATCTAGTAATCTCTTATAATAAACAGGATGATTTCATGGTATTGGGCATAATCATCTTTAAATAGTGATTAGACTGAGATATTGTCATGGAATACCCCCACAACCTCACCCATTACCAAACATCAGAGTTGTATCCTAAGGCCCTCGGGTCCCCAAGATCGCAAGCCTATCTTCACACCAACAAAGATTCTTAACATAGTCATGGTTGTCTACCCAATTTAATCACTATATAAATACACTCCGGTAGCATCCAGTAAAATAGAAAAATTATACAATGCATCACCGGTTCTCATGTATCCAAGATTCAAAACCTATTACACACCCTTGTCTACCACATCCAAAAAACCTTCTCTGAATCCAATAAGTTTTCTATCATGAACTCATCTCAAAATCCCTAACCTCGTAAGCATGCGCATATCCTGTGCTCCCAATCTGACTCAAGGAACCTGGATCGACTCTCCAGAATTACCATTTCCTGGGTTAGGAGCCTGAAAAAACATTCACCCTTTCAAAACAAACCATGTGGTGAAAACACTGGAACATAAGTGAAACATCTCAAGAAAAATGAATCCAATAAGTCTAAACCTGAAACCCAACTACACCCTTCATGCACCATTTTTTAGAGTCAATGAATCCATTTGAATATTAAGTACCCAAAAGAACTCATAAGACAACCCCTCTCAGGGTTCACCTTTTAAAGTAAAATAGCATTGAATCCATACTCTAGATTCATGTCAAGACAAGCACTAGGATATCCCACCTATCCATACTAATCAAGTCTCACATCAAGACACCAGGACAAACCACAAAGGTCTAAGACTACTCATAAAGGCCAAAAGTCATTGTGAATCATCCAAAATCTATCTCATATTTACATGACACCATCAAGTCCAAGAAAAACCCTCCTCTAGGATCTCCCACCACAAAAGGTCTGTATACCAAATAATTTCCCACCACCAGGGTGTCCTTCCTCTATAAGAATATTTACTTCAGTCTACTCCTTGGAGGACCCATATATAATACCAACCTCAGAAAAAACCATCCACATGGGAATAATGATCCTACACTTATACCATACCAATCCACTAGTTCCACTTCAACTACCATGCATGATAACCCGACTAATTTTATAAGGCCCCGGCCTTAAACATTACTTAATCATGAATTAAATGAATAATTCACATAAAGGATCTTTTCAGGTTTAGATCTTTAGAGAATTAGGTCATAACTACTATATCTCAAAATATTACATAGTAGACACTTCTACTAAGTTTCCATAAAATAAAAAAAACACTTAAAAAGAAACATGTCTAGTTCCTTGTTTTAGATAGCATGTCATTCCTTGATCCTATCCTTGACCCTATTCATATTTATGTCCTATGGAAAACATTTCAAAAACATGGGATGAGCATAAAAATCCTAGTAATGGATACACAAAGAAGGAAAACTGTTAGTTCTTCAAAACAACAAGTAAACCATGAATACTTTACCAAAGTAAAACTTTTCACCTTTATGAAGTAGTAAAAACTATTCACCAAATAAAAGACAATTACTTACCATTTTGTAACCAAAAGATTACCATGAAACCCATATAAAAAACACATAACATATAAAGGTAACATGGGACATAAACATACTTAAATGGAATAACCATATGGTCAACTTCCACACATACTTAATGGAATAGCCATACAACTGACTTCCATACCCAATGCATTGGAGGTTATAATGTGACCACCCATCCAGGTATTCACGGCACCACCCATCATATGGTTTATCACATAACCACCCGTCAAATGTCTAAGTACCATTATAAAATCATAACACATAAAACAATTATAAAGGAAAGAAAACATTTCCACATTTCAAGAAAAATATATCTCTTAAATATGTTGACATAAAAAATCCATTATAAAAACCATTTTCAATACCAAAATACATAAAAGAGTATATGGTATTTATTTACTTTTAAAAAATATAATGGCTTGTTGAGGAAGCCAAAGATCAAATAATACTCGCGGCGATGGAAAAGTCTTTGTCACCGCGTACGTTAAAAGGAAACATACTTTTTGCCATTTAGTAAAATGCTTAGTATAGAAAAGATTCCTTCCAAATAAAATTAGAAGTGAAAGGGGTTTAAACACCGTATAAAAGAAAGGTGTGTATAAAACAAAATATGCATCAATGAAAAGAGATTGAGACGAAGTCCCTTACAAAGACAGTATCCTTTGATTAAGGATAAATCAATTACATGATTATGTGTGACAAAATAATACACCAAATATAAGTGAATATTAAGTGTAAAAAAATCAGGGTTTACTCACAAATATTCATAGAACTACATATTCAAGGAGTACATGTTTAACCGAAAGAATCAAAATTGGGTTAAGAAGTTCCCTTGCAAAAAATCGACACCCTAACGACGTCACTTCAAAATTCAAAAAATGAGTTGATGAGAGATAAAAAGGGTATCTAATAACTTGTACATTAAATTTACAGAAAAAAGGATATATAACAACATATCCCAACATAATAATATGTAATTTAAAATACATAACAAAAGAAGTCTTTTTAAAGAAGAGGAGGGTGAAAGGTCCCCTTACCGATTTGGGTAACTTTCGAAACGTACACCCCATTCAAGAAGGGTCATACAATGAATATGTAAATACCCATAAATGAAATTATATTACACAAAGAGTATAATAATGGGCAGTAAATACACCAATCAAATGAAATTGTGGCAAATGTAGCATAAATCTCACGATAATAAATGTGAGATGAAAAATCCCTTACGAAAACTCTACAGCCTAACGACGCCACTTAAAACTTCCAAAAAATGGATTTATGAGATAAAATAGGGTATCACATAATATGAATATAAAAATTACAGTATGAGGAATATAAAATAACATCCCCAATCATAAGAAATATAAGCTTAAATTAAATGTCATAAAAGAGAGTACTTAAAAAGAAAGAGAGAGTTTGGATCCCTTACCTCAAGTCCGACTTGTCTTGTTCGTTTCTTTATATTCATGAATAATAAACATTGGTCATTTTATAATTTCTTAAGTACCTCCTTTAAGGATTATTATTCATTTCATATCATGTATTATAATGTTATAATAATTGTTTAATAATGTCAGTTCTTATCAGACGTTTTTGCCGATGTTGGGTACATGAGTCAAAAATGAACTTGTTTGAAAATGATTGTCCATGTAGTTCTAAGTAAATCATATCCATAATATTAATAATGATTCAAATATCATATAAATACTTTAAATATTAATTTTATACTATACCATAACATTTGGAGATAAAAATAAATGAAATGCATTGTTCATGGAGATGGTAGGCCGTACGTACGCATGAACGCTACTTTCATTTCTTTGTCATATTAATGGAATTAAAAATAATTGAGATATATATAAATATATAAATATATATATATTATACTTAAATTATAATATATATGTTTAATAGGTCACATAAGTTCCTTAATTTCATTCTTTATACATTCCATGTATTGCATTAACGAGTCACATCACTTGAGGGGGCTGTAGTGCACACTTCCTCGTTTGAAATTATGGAATTTGCACAACATGAAAAGCATAAAGGAATGTTTTAAATATCAAATTAAGAAGCATATAGAAAACATAAATACCATATATATCATATATAAAATATAGTGACATCATAATGGACACCATGAAAGGTGTTAAGAGAAGATTGAACAATGATCATTTCGTGAGGCAGAAATTTCCCATCCACAGAAATAGTATGTTCTTTAACCATTAGACGAAGGTTTGTGTAAGTGTAGCTCGAATCCTTTACATAGAGACATCCTAGTATATTTAAGATACTGGTTTTATTACAAAATAAAGGAATAAAAAGAGTTTAGTTGGTTGGAGAAGCAAAATAAAAAAAAAGAACACAAGGGAAGACATTACCTTTAAATCGGGTAACACTTTTTGGTTTGAGCTCAAAGGATTCTTGGAAAGGATTATGCCCAAAGGTGAGGCTTAAATGATGAAGAGAGGGATGTGGAGAGATAAAATGGTCAGGGGTTGGCCAAGCCAAATCCTTGAGAGGTGTGGGTAAGGTGGTAGAGGTGGGGGCCTTTGATAAGAGGAGAGGAGGGCACTCTTGGAAAGTTATAAAATATTACTATATTATATAATGCTTTTCGGATTTTAAAGGACCCAAAAGGATATATTTCGTGGATAAAGTGATAAGTTTTTTATATCCACCCATCCAATAGGTTTGTGACAATTTTTGGTCTTATATTTTACATTATCTTTTCATTTTATTTAAATCGTTAAATAATGAGGTAATCGTTGCATCATCATGGTGTCATAAATAATTTAATTTATTTATTCCCTAAAAATTATAAAAAAAAAATATCATGATGTAGGAAATATTTTTATATTTCTAATGAATATTTATAGTCAAAAATATGACTTGTATAACCCCATGTAAATTTTTTTTAGTAAAACAACACATGTTTGTGACATTTTAATTTTAACTTTAAATAAAAAGGTATTAATGTCATTTTCCTACAAAAGTGGCTCCATGGGGTCCCCAAGTTGACCCATGGATTTTCTTGGTCGGCCAAGACTCATCCAATAAGGGTTGGACATGTTTCTAGGTCATTTCATACTATTAAAACATTATTTTTACCTTAAATTACACTAATTACCTCTAATCGCGATTAAAAACATAACAGTTACTATTCAACAAAAAATTATTTTAATCTCATTGAACCACATTTTACTTCCTAATGACAACCATGTATGTCAGATTTTTGAAAATCAAATCACAGAAGTGGTAATGTTTCATTTAAACGAAAAATCAGTTTCCTTAACAACCACTTAGTGGTTTCACTATTCATCAAAAATTGAAGTTTTTCAGAAAAATACCAAAAATTCACCCTAAGATATATTTGATATTTTGAATTCAAAAATGATGTCTATTTTAAAAAATTCAAAACATATAAGTTGAATTAATTAATTTATTATTAATTCCCGCTGTCAAACCAAATAGCCTGTTTTTAAGAAACAAGATCTATTAAAAGATTAACACTAGTTTAAGTCCAATTTCAAAGTGAAATTAATTCTGATGACCACCATTGGATTAAATGGTAAAAATAGTTTCCAATTTCACTTTAAAACCAATTCAAAAGATAATCTAATCATATAAATAAATTCGATTAAAAAGAGGTTTTTAATTAAAATACAACATTTTTCACTATTCATTGAAAAAATGAACTTTATCAGAAAAATACCAAAAATATACAAAAAGTAAATTTTGATGTCAAAAAAGAATTTTACTTTGTAAAATATAACACATAAAATTGTCAAAAAGTGGATTCAAAAGAGGTTCTCCATCAAAAGGCGGTTAATCGACCTTTTAAAGAATATTAGAATTTTTACGCATAAAATTGGATTCATTCGCATTTTTAATCCTATAACATTTATTGTAAAACGTAAAAATATTTGACAAACATAAATAATAATTTTTTAGTTAGTTCCATTCTTTCCTGCCATTACAATGGCTAGTCGTTAACTACCATTTAAAATAATAATATTTTATTATTAGAGTGCAACGTAAGATTTCAAAGGAACTCATTGTCGCGTATTGGGTACGCCATCGAGCATAGTGTTCCCTTTAAAGTAATATTATTATTTTATTCAAAAATAGGAATAGATATAAAAATTTCATATTCTTTATTTACCTGGGGTGTTACATCCTTCCCCCCTTTTGGGAATTGCGTCCTCTCAATTTTAAAATAGGGCTCGGAAACATCATTGAAAGTCCCACATCGGAACAAGAGTCAGTAAAAAAATCACTTTTAAAGAATGAAAGTGAAGTACAGAGGTCACCCAAGTTATCCCATACTAGGAATCCATGTAGGAAAACATGGATATGGAAGAAAAATTAAAGGGTCATGTTCTGAGGAGGTGTGATAGAAAACATGTTTAGGAGAAAGTTAACCACCAAAAAATCACAAACTTGTGATGGGTTAAACGGTATTGGATTCCCCAGTAGGAAAAGTTAACAGACAACATCTTTTTAAGTTACTTTTCATTGAGGAATTTATTTTTGTGCTTAACTAAAACATAAGGAAACATACTTACTTTTCATGTTGACTTTCAACTTTCACAATATTTCCTACACGAACTCATATTTTCTCCAAAAGATGAGTATTCATGAAGACTTGTTTACATTAAGAGAGCTATAATCAACTTCTATAGAATCACCTAATCTACAAAATATAAATATATACATCCCATGTATTTAGACCTTAACCAAAAATAAAACCAAGAAGGTTAGTATGAGATCAGATAATACCCAAAAAGGATAATCCTTTATAAAAAGGAAATCTATTCCTAATCTCCAAAATTTGACCAACAAGACCCAAAGTTCAACAAAGACCAAAAGTAAACCAAACTAATATTTAAACCCAAATATTTTAAGGATTTAATCACATAGTCTTCCATGTTAAATCATAACATTTATCTCCAAACAACATCAGTTTCTCTTAACGTCTCGTATTGAAAAGTAATTATCCTAATCACATATCCTCGATGATAGGTTAATAATTTCCATAGATAACCCAAAATAAAATTAATCTTAATTAATAAAATCATCTAACTAAAAATAATTAGTCAAACTAACCAGGGACTTCACGTAGTCTAGTGGTAGGCGATAAATACCAGTCGCACTTTGGTTGTGGGTTCGATTCCCACATCTTTGTCCGACGCGACGGGTTGTCACACGATCTGCGTGTTGTACTTTTTCCAAACTATATAATTCTCAAATCATTCCCCAAAAAGAGATGAAATCATCAAAAATAACCATAACATAATTTAACCTCAATTTTATCTCATGCCTTTCATTTTCCATCATGACATATAGTAACCCATAATTACCTCAAAATTAAGGATCATATAAACCCAAATTGTTCTTTATAACTATGTCCACAAAAGAACAGATATCTATTACGGGAATGAAATTTTCATATATCAAACATCAGGGTTACACATAATATAAAAAGTATTCTAATGTAACCCCATCATCAAAAGAGACTTAATACTCCTAAGAATTTCACCATAACTCTTGAAGCCCTTATATGTTGACTTCATACTCATTCAACATTCTTCATGGTCCATTAACCATTCCTTTCCAACTTATTCTAAAATATATCTTCCCTACAAACAAAATAATGAATCATATCCCAAGATTCCGAAATAAGAAAACAAATGTTAAGAAATAATCTATACCTTTGATTGGTCACTGTCAGTTTCTTCATCCTCAATCGGAATGGAATTAGGTATTGGTAAACGAATATTTGTACGATCTTGGTGATCCCATTCCCGAAACTTCTTCATAGGACATGTCTTTTCATAATGACCATTCACACAACATTTGAAACATTCAATTGATCCCTCAAAAATAACTTCTTTTCCTTTCCTCGAGTCAACTAGATGCTTCCTTTTTCCATGATAGGTTCTTGCTTTATGACCTTCATTTCCACATCAATAGCATATTTCTGTCCTTTTGAAACGTTTTCCAAGGTGTTTCTTTCCACATCATTGACACATAGGTTTTTGAAGACACTTACCTTTATAATTATTACCTGTAGTTCCGTTGGGATTTTTTTCTCGCATATATGATGCCTTATAGAAATCACCATGGTTTAGGTGGTCAATCATTACTCTAGATGGATGGTTGATGATAAACAGAAGAGTTCTCATTGCAGCTCCCATATCATTCAGTTGCTCGCTCAGAAAACTGTCACAGTTTCCTTCACATCCACTATTACTTTGGTGCCTACTAGATCCAGCCATTTACTAAAACCTAAAATGTTAGTGTGAGTATATCAACAAAACCAACATGTAATAATGAGGAATACAAACACTAAGATATACTTACTCATTAACTTTATATAAAACTAGGACTCTTTCTAAAATCCTAACCATTATGGTAATGTCACTTATGCTTAGAGAATACCCTAACCCCTAAAGTTATCTAAACCGACTTTTGATACCAACTATAAGGCCCCGACCTTAAAAATTACATAATCATGAATTAAATCAATAATTCACATAGAGGATCTTTTCAGGTTTAGAGTTTTAGAGAATTAGGTCATAACTATTACATCTCAAAAGATTACATAGTAGACACTTCTACTAAGTTTCCATAAAATAAAAAAACACTTAATAAGAAACATGTCTAGTTCCATGTTTTAGATAGAATGTATTTACTTGATTCTATCCTTGACCCTATTCATATTTAATTCATGTGGACAACATTTCAAAAACTTTGGATGAGCATAAAAATCCCAGTAAAGGATACACAAATAAGGAAAACTGTTAGTTTTTCAAAATAATAAGTAAACCATGAATATTTTACCAAAGTAATACTTTTCACCTTTATGAAGTAGAAAAAACTATTCACTGAATAAAAGACCAATAATCACCCTTTTGTAACCAAAATATTACCATAAAACCCATATAAAGAACACATAACATATAAATGTAACTTGTGACATAAATATACTTAAATGGAATAACCATACGGTCGACTTCCACACATACTTAATGAAATAGACATACGGCCGACTTCATACCCAATGCATTGGAGGTTATAACGTATCCACCCATCATGGTATTCACGGCACAACCCATTATATGGTTTATCACATAACCACCCGTCAAATGTCCAAGTACCATTATAAAATCATAACACATAAACCAATTATAAAGGAAAGAAAACATTTCCACATTTCAAGCACAATATATCACTTAAATATATTGACATAACAAATCCTTTATCAAAACAATTTTCAATTACAAATTACATAATAGAGTATATGGTATTTATATACTTTAAAAAAAATATAATGGCTTGTTGAGGAAGCTAAAGATCAAATAATACTCGCAGCGGCGGAAAGGTCGTTGTCACCGCGTACGTTAAAAAGAAACATGCTTTTTGTTATTTATTAAAACACCTAGTATAGAAAAGATTCCTTCCAAATAAAAGTAAAAGTAAAATGAGTTTATACACCATATAAAAGAAAGTTGTGTATAAAACAAAATATGCCTCAATGAAAATAAATTGAGATGAAGTCCCTTACAAAGTCGGTATCCTAATATTAAGGATAAATAAATTATATGATTATGTGTTACAAAATAATACCCCAAATATAAGTGAATATTAAGTTTAAAACAATCAGGGGTTATTCACACATATTCATAGAATTACATATTCAATGAGTACAAGTTTAATCCAAAGAATCAAAATTGGGTTCAGAAGTTCCCTTGCAAAAATTCGACAGCCTAACGACGTCACTTCAAAATTCAGAAAATGAGTTGATGAGAGATAAAACGTGTATATAATCACTTTTACATTAAATTTACAGCAATAAATATATATAATAACATATCCCAACATAATAATTTTTAATTTAAAAGAACTAACAAAAGAAGTCTTTTTAAAGAAGAGGAGGGTGAAAGGTCGCCTTACCGATTTGGGTAACTTTCGAAATGTACACCCCATTGAAGAAGGGTCATACAATGAATATTTAAATACCCATAAATGAAATTATATTACACAAATAGTATAATAATGGGCAGTCCATACCCCAATCAATGGAAATGGTGGAAAATTTAGCATAAATCTCACGGAAATAAAAGTGAGATGAAAAATCCCTTATGAAAACTCGGTAGCCAAACGACGCCACTTAAAACATCCAAAAATGGATTTATGAGATCAAATAGGGTATCTCATAATATGAAAATAAAAATTAAAGTATGAATAATATAAAAGAACATCCCCAATAATAAGAAACATGAGCTTAAAAGAAATGACATAAAAGATGGTACTTAAAAAGAATGAGAGAGGTTGGATCCCTTAACTCAAGTCCGACCTATCTTGTTCATTTATTTATATTCCTGAATAATAAACTTTGGTCAACTTATAATTTCGTAAGGAACTCATTTAAGTATTATTATTCAGTTCATATCACATATTATAATGTTATAATAATTGTATAATAATGTCAGTTCATATCAGACGTTTTTGCTGATGTTTGGTACATGAGTCAAAAATGAACTTGTTTGAAAATGATTGTCCATGTAGTTATAAGTAAATAATATCCAGAATAGTATTAATGATTTAAATTTCATATATATCCAGTAAATATTCATTTTATACTATTCCATAACATTTGGAGATAAAAGGAAATGAAATGCACCGTTCATGGAGACGGTAGGCCGTACGTACGCATGAACGCTACTTTCATTTCTTTGTCATATTAATGGAATTAAAAATAATTGAGGGAGATATATATATTATAATTTGAGTATAATATATATTTTTTATAGGTCAAATAGTTTCATTAATGTCATTCTTTATACATTACATGTATTGCATGAACGAGTCACATCACTTGAGGGGGCGGTAGTCCACACTTCCTCGTATGAAATTATTGAATTTGCACAACATGAAAATCATAAAGGCATGTTTTAAATATAAAATTCATAAGCATATAGAAAAAATAAATACCATATATATTATATATAAAATTTATTGACATCATAATGGCCACCATGTAAGGTGTTAAGAGAATATTGAACAATAATCGTTTCGTGAGGCAGAAATTCGCCATCCACAGAAATAGTATATTCTTTAACCATTAGATGAAGGTGTGTGTAAGTGTATCTAGAATCATTCACATAAAAACATCCTAGTATATTGAATATACTGTTGTTTTTACAAAATAAAGGAATAAAAAGATTTTATTGGGTTGGAGAATCAAAACAAAACAAAAGAACCCAAGGGAAGACATTACCTTTAAATCTGGTAACTCTTTTTGATTTGAGCTCGAAGGCATACTTTGAAAGGATTCTGCCCAAAGGTGAGGATTCAATGATGAATAGAGGGATGTGGATAGATTAAATGGTCAGGGGTTGGCTGAGCCAAAGGCTTGAGAGGTGTGTGTAAGGTGGTGGAGGTGGGGGCCTTTTATAAGAGGAGAGGAGGGCACCCTTGGAAAGTTATAAAATATTACCTTATTATATAATGATTTTCGGATTTTAAAGGTCCCAAAAGGATATATTTCTAGTATTAGGTGGTAAGGTTTCTAAATCCACCCATAAAATAGGTTTGTGACAACTTTAGGTCTTATATTTTACATTATCTTTTCATTTTATTTAAATCGTTAAATAATTAGGTAATCACTGCATCATCATGGTGTCATGAATAATTTAATTTATATTCTGTGTAAAATTTATAAAACAAATATCATGATGTAGGAAATATTTTTAGCTTTATAATTAATATTTATAGTAAAAAATATGACTTGTATAACCACATGTAAATTTTTTTTTAGTAAAACAACACATGTTTGTGACATTTTAATTTTAACTTAAAAAAGGTATTAATGTCATTTTCCTACCAAAGTGGCTCCATGGGGTCCCCAAGTTGACCCATTGATTTTTGTGATCGGTCATGACTCATATAATAAGGGTATGACATGTTTCTCGGTCATTTCATATTATTAAAACATTATTTTTACCTTAAATTACACTAATTACCTCTAATCGCGATTAAAAACTTAAAAGTTACTATTCACCAAAAAAATATTTTAATCTCATTGAACCACATTTTACTTCCTAATGACATCCATGTCTGTCGGATTTTTGAAAATCAAATCACATAAGTGGTAATGTTTTATTTAAATGAAAAATCAGTTTCTTTAACTACCACTTAGTGGTTTCACTATTTATCATAAAATGAAGTTTTTCAGAGAAATACCAAAAATTCACCCTAAGATATATTTGATATTCTGAATTCAAAAATAATGACTGTTTTACAAAATTAAAAACTTATATGTTTCATTAATTAATTTAATAATTAATTCCCGCTGCCAAATTAAATAGTGTGTTTTTAAGAAACAATATCTATTAAAAGATTAACACTAGTTTAAGTCCAATTTCAAAGTGAAATTAATTACAATGACCACCATTGAATTAAATGGTAAAAATATATTCTAATTTCACTTTAAAACCATTTTAAAAGATAATCTAATAATATAAATAAATTAGATTAAAAATAGGTTTTGAATTAAAATACAACATTTTCACTATTCATTAAATAATGATCATTATCGGAAAAATACCAAAAATTTACACAAAGCAAATTTTGATGTCCCGATTCAAAAGAAGAATTTTATTTTGTCAAATATAACACATAAAATTGTCAAAAACTGGATTTAAAAGTGGTTCACCATCAAAATGCGGTTAATCGACCTTTTAAAGAATATTAGAATGTTTACGCATAAAATTGGATTCAATCACATTTTTAATCCTCTAACATTTATTGTAAAAATTAAAAATATTTGACAAACATAAATAATCATTTTTTAGATAGTTCCATTCTTTCCCGCCATTACAATGGCTAGGCATTAACTACCATTTAAAATAGTATTATTTTATTATTAGAGTGCAACGTAATATTTCAAAGGAACTCATTGTCACGTATTGGGTACGCAATCGAGCATAGAGCTCCCTTAATATTATTATTTTATTCACAAATAGGGATAAATATAAAAATGTCATATTCTTTATTTACCTAGGGTGTTACAAATTTCCTCTTAATGTAATATTTCATTGTAGATCCACCCAACCTTCCATTAGAAATAAATTCATGCAATCAAACACTTGAAGGTCTAAAATATGTGAATCCTATGTTTATGCCATGATGAATGTGATAACTCTTTTATATACAAGCTAACAGTCAAAACCATGTCACATGCCTCTTTATAATAGTATAAGATCCAAAAATCCGTTATAAAACATAAAATCCAAACATCATGTGTATCACTTTAAGAGAAAATCGCATACCTTTGTAACATTACAAACCAAGAACATCAATATGATGCCCTGCTAACAAGGAATTCATACCAGAATAGGTGATTGTGATGCACCAGCCTTGTATCCATCATAAGATCAAAAACATTCCTATATCTACTATAATACAACATTGTAATGTCTCGGCCCAGTAGCCACTAAACTAGTGCCCCATGATAGTTCTCCACAAGACCTCAAGCTTGAGTCCTTGTACACCAATGGATTTCGTCAAGCAGTGAGGCTCTCATGTGGATCAATGAGGAGACTATATACCCATATCGGAGTGAAAAACTATTTGTAAATAACAAAAAATTATAGAAATAAGAGTAATTTAGTAGAATAAATAAAATAAAACTAAAACATGCTATAATAAAATGAAGTATAGTAAGGGACCAAATATCCACCTCAAACAAACAATAAATATCGCCTAATGGGATGATAAAACATATAAAATAAATATATGAAAATTGAATATAACAATCTATATTACAAACTATATTCTATAAAACATACCTGGTCTCCAGTACCCTATCAAGGTACTCCAACCTGACTAATTGACTCCACATGAGCATATCACATTGAACCATGAAATATTGGAACTTGGGCCCATCCATCATGCAACTTTATTGAACCTAAAATTAGATATAAGGTATGCATAGAAATCAAGGTGAATTTACATGGAGTGAGAAATAAATATCAGAAGGCCACCCCCAATGGTGAATGTATAAATCGATCATATAAGTGAAAACTCATGTTATATGCTCAGCCTAGTTGAAACATAACTTAAAAAAATTCAAATTAAAAAACTATAGATCCTTAGTTCTGAGACCTCGATTAACCATAACCACTTAGGCCATTCCAAGGATTTCTTTACGCACATTTCAATGACCACACATCCCAAATAACCGATGGGCTTCATTTCCATGGTAGCCACAACCAAAACTGACAATACTGGGGACCCATCATAAAATAGTCCTTTAATCTAGGATACTAATCTATGTAATCCCCAACGATGTAATAAACACCCATTATTATCTCATACTTGGAACCTAGACAAATCTATCCCAAACCACATAAAAGTACTACCTATCCTAGACCACATGTCTAACATCTATCCCATTTTCACAAACAAAATGGCTTGATCATCAATCCAAACCTATACCACATATCATGTCAAAACTTCTTGGAGAAATAATCTAGTTCTAAACCATATATAAATTTAATTATGCTCAGATCCTTAGTCTAGCACCAAAACCATGTATTGGGAGCATTAGTCCACCATCTATCCCATATGGTACACCATCCATTCCTAGAGAATCTATCCAGCGCATAAAGCACTAGGTATACTACTAGTGTTAGGAGCCTATGTTTGAAATCTAATCAATATAGTATTCCATCCATGCTAAAAAACATAGTCTAAAAACAATATATACATATCATCAGTGGTGTTCAAACCATTATTCTAGCCTAACCCAAGGAGAAGAAGAATAATTTCATCATATTTATTCCACATGGCATTCCATCATCACCCAGAGTATCAGTCTGTTCTCTAACAATGAAGTATAATTTCATTTTCCAGATCCTCAGTCTGACATGATATCCATAGTATACCTCCTATGTTCAGTACATTAGTCCAAAACCAAACTACAGGCACATGATGTCACATTCACTATAAAAAAATAATCAAACAACATTCCCTAAACCTCAATTAAAACTCAAACCATAAACAAAATATTGATACCAATACTGAGCTTCAAGTCCAATAGTTTTAATCATCGATATTAGGAACCATACTTATTGATCATCTATCCAACTATCTCTTCCGTTGTTTCCATTACCAATCAAAAGTTTTCCAAAACATGGAAACCTAACCATAACACAACCACCCCACAATCGTAATTCAATATATAATGTCAAAACCTATATATAACAAGGGCTGGATAAACCACCGTCTCTTCCATCAATATCTCACCCCCATCGGATCATAAAAAACATCAAATCCTGAGGCAAAACCTTGTAAAACTACTTAATCACACACAGCTGCTCAAGGTCATCCTATCAATTATGAATGAAATTGGCCCTTTGGATCCACACATAAAGAGCGGCATCCCACTATGGATCCGGAAAACTAGAACTCAAGTTGAGGAATCCACTACCAAACATTAGTAACAACCAATATCTCCAGACAAAACCAAACATAAGAAACATAATTATGTGTCCCTCGGTGGCCTCCAACTAATCCCTGATCAACAACATGCCAACAAGGAATTAAAAAATAATCCCATACCACATTGGTATTTTCAATATCCAATCATGACATCCAATGATCACTAGATCAAAAACCATACCACTAAGGTGTCCTCAAGAGACCATTAGACTCATGTTATCTATACAGAAACACTCATGCATAACTTTCATTCTATGATGTAAACCAAGCCCAAAGGTTCCAACCACTATGATCCTCAACATAGGATCTAAACCTCAACTACTTTAACCTTGAGAAAGCGGTCCCAATTATAAAGGAAGAACCAAGATCTCCAAGTATATACTTTTCAATCCCAACCTATGGGGATCTATATAAGAAACATGAAGAAAAATTACATGACATGCTCAGTCCAGGACAATCACTCGGTGCACAATCCTCACCTAGCCACCGCGACTCACAACCCATCAAATAGAGGATTTTGATTCATTCTCCCAGTAAATACTCATACTAAACTATCATAGTCTAAAAAACCATACATATGACCTTTATATGTTCAAAGGATCGCACAATTGTGATATACGTAAAAAAAATCAAAATTTTCTACGCACACTTCAATTTTGACTTCCATGGAACAAAACCCTCACTAAATCCCAGAAGGAAAAAGTACATAGCATGAATTTCTGAGTACACATAGTGTACCAAAAAAATCATTCTTGGGATGCACTTATACATGGGCAGAGGAACATGGGGTCTACATATGTATTACTACATGACATGTACCTGTAGTACAAGGCATTTACTTTCCAAACATCTCCCACCCATATACTTTTTCACGTGACAAGGAACATGAAAATGTACTACTACACGACATATACTTAATGTACATGACATATACTTCTAAAAATTCCATCTTCCTAGAATGGGAAGCACACATGGAATGTGTTCATAAAACTACACAAAATGTATTCAGGGTTTCCAAATAGGGAACCCTTGCAAACCTCTCAAAACCCATGTTTCCCCCAATTAAGCACATATCGACCCCCATGTAGTCTTTAGAAACCAGTATAAGGCTATAAAACATTAAAGAAAAAAATATATTAAGATAATGGAAAAATACAAAAAATATCCTACCTAATGGAATAAATGTAGAAGATTTGCATTCAAATCCACTTGCACAACGATCTGGTCCTGATCTACACCATGGATGAAGTCTTTTTTCATATCCTCCTCCTCCCTTCTGGTTCCATCCATCCAAAAAATGTGAGAAACCCTCCCCTCTCTTTCTAGGATTAGGAACTCCGAATGAGCGATGGAAATGTTTTATTTATTTTAATTAATTAAATACCCATTTAATAACCGTACCAAGTCCCAAAACCCAAAGAATGATTATACCTCACCGATGAAAACCACCCATTTCTGAATCAAATACAGATTCATAATATCAATCCAAAACTCTTCACAAATGATACATCCACCAAAAACTGACCGATAAATTTAATTTTAATTACTTAAATATAATATATTCTACCAAAACTCCAACTGATCAAAACTCTACCAAACTCTTTTCATAGGGTAAAATCCATATTTAAGGACCAAAGGAGTGTTAAAAAAAATTATGTGATATAATATGATAGGTTAAAATGACCATTTTATCCTTCAAAAGCACTGAGAAACAAAAATTTCAATTTCCTATAAAATTTCAAATCTCAGTGAAACTTGTGTCTCTATAATATTAGTTTAGTTTTTATTAGTTTACCAGGATTACCTTACATAACCTATCAAATTTTTGATTTTCTTCACAAAAATATATTAAATATAATATGATAAATAAAAATAATAGTATTATATTGAAGAGTATATTCAAAGAATATTATTTTTGGGGTAAAAATTATTAAATGCGTTGGAGTATTTTTACTATTCGCACACCATTTTTGGATTTGTTTTAATTTTTTATGTATTTTAATATCCCATTAATGGTTTTAGCATTTTAGTTAACAAATTTAACAAATATGATTACAAATATGGCCAATTTAGTTTACTGTTTCTTGGATCCTTTTTCATATATTCAAGTAATATTATTTTTGGTGTACAAATGGTGTAATACGTGGGGGATTTTTCAATTTCACACACATAATTGGATTTGTTTTCATTCGATTATGTCATTACATTTCTTATTAATATTGTTATAATTTTAGTTAACTATAAAAAATATGAATAAAAATGTGTCTATTTTGGTTTATTACTTGTTTTATAATTTTTTTTATTTTTATTTACATTTGTATCTAATAATTTGATGTTCATATACGGGTACTAATTGTTTGATACAATGATTTGTATGATAATGATAGATCAACAAATTGATCTGACACATACTTGTGGAGAGGATGATACACATACCTCTAGGGGGAATATATACACAGTCCTATTGATGATCCCTCTCATCCTTCTATACAAGGGGCTTCTACATCCATAGGAGAAAATAGAATTTGAGGGTTAGTAAACATGGAAGCACACGTTTAACATAATTGTCAATATCCCATAGCTAAGACCAATGTATACAAGTTTACATTGTTGATAATGATATTCCAAGGGGTCCAAATTTTAATCAATTTAATACTTTTATTAACGTATAGGATAAAAGGAAAGTTTTTATTTTGATTGTTTATTAGAGAAGTGTTGATAAAATTAAAATATCTCAATTACAGGAGAACATTTTAGTAACATCATTGTAATTATTTTACTTATCATAATTTTTTCTACTAATATATGTTTTATACCTTTTTATTTGATGACATATTATATAATTGATACTAGAGGATTCAAGAGTAAACGTTTATCATTGACTGTTATGAGATAGAGTGATTTTAAATCAACCCTCACATCAGATTTCATTTTTGGGAATATACAACATCAAAATCCATGTGATATATATCTATTTATAGAAGAATATTCATGGAATAATTTTGTTGAATGTAAATGATGAGAATCATTATTTGTATGTGAAATGTTACCTTTTATAATTTCTTATATTAATGACCATATTAATGATTTCTTTATTATTAATTTAATGAAAACAAGGGAATCTCATCAGGAGATATAATCTAGAAACATATACCCTCATACATTATCTTAAGGAGGGTACATATTGTTAGAAGAAAAAATGATAGTTGATAAATTTCAAAAAATTGAGTAATGAATCTTTAGGCTCCACATAGGTTGACCCTCCTACGCAATTAGACATGAAAAATGGAAGTGGATTAGATGATAAAAAACGACAATATATTAATGAAGATTCGAGGGTTGTATCTTAGAGTATTTTAATATGCTCACTTTATTTATTAATTTAACTTAAACCAAATATTTATATATTGTGATTCGCTAAATTTTTTTCTTATATTATATAAATTATTATATTAAGGATAAGAGAAGATAGGGGGTATTCATTGTTTGGGAATGAAGGGTATTTTAGCTATAACATTTTAATGACAAAACACCCATGTTGTGTTCAAGAATACCCAAAAGGTGTATCATTAATAAATGTGTTTCCAAATTATGAAGATTCTTAAAAGGAGGATGTTTATAAAAAATAAAATATTTAGAAGATATAGTAAATTATATTCATGAGTTTATAAGGTACAAGATTTTATATTAGGTACATTCGATGTTTGAAGACGTGAAAAGACATTTTTAGGCTGTTGATACCACTCCTTCACCTCCTCCTATAGATCCCACTCATCCACCTCCGACTAAAAATCCCAATACTTCTACATATCAAACTCCCCATATCCCCGATGAACCCACTCCTACAACTTTTCCTACTCCACCCCTCCTTCAAAACATCCCATTTACAGTGAGTTATATGTCGACAATTCCAACCATCATATTGTTGCATATGTGATGACATATTAAATTTGAGATATCATTAATCAAATAGTTATATATATAGAATAATAGGGTCACTATACAGTATATTAAAGATACAATAGTAATAATACCATTTTTTAATAGATTAAGTCAATATAATTGGACTTGTATCGACCATTTTTTAGTTTTCCCATCTAGACTCGTTCGAAAAATTACCAGAGAGGTATGTATATATCATATTCTTTATTTTATTTTATTGTATTTTTTTATCATTTCAAAGAATATATACTTATCATTTGTTTACAATAATACTTTATAGGTGAAGAAATACTATTTAGAAAACAACAAATACAAAGTGTTTTGACTTTATATATAACTTCCACTAATATTGATATATTGTTAACATATTCAAATTTATTGTTCAATGTTTAAATGGTTTCAATAAAAGATGGAATCTTTTGTTGTAAAATAACTATGGTGTATTGAAAAAATATCGTGGATCTTGCAACTACATACATGTTTGAAATCAACATGATGTAAATTGATTAACAAAAATATTACTGTTATTTTAATTTATTGAAAATTCATAATTATGTTAGTTTTTTATTCTGTATATTTATACAATTTTCCACACCATGATATGAAATTGGTATACAGATTTATGGATCTATAATTTATTTAACCTAGAGTGAGGGAAATGACGGATGTAGCAATAACAGTTTATATTATTGAAAGACTTCAAAAGAATGCTATTATACAGTGTTGTATACTTCCTTATCTTTAATAGTATGAAACATATATCTCAAATAGTGTTATATGTCTCTTAATAGAATAGAAACTCATATTAAATTTTCTTATATATAATTTTCATTGGATATTGGGTGTTTTTAGTCAAACGGAGAAGTCACTTTACTGGCTATGCTCTATCCATGTTGAAGTGTGAGAAATTTTTATGACTGTATTAAACATGTATGTTTGAATATTTTAATACTTTTTTATATTATTATGAAATTTAAATTTATTTTATTCTTATTATTTTAAAATTTGAAATGGAATTTTTTATAGAGGAAATATGAAATAAGAACTCCAAGATCAAATATATAAAATCAAACATGACTTTTCATTTATAATTACTAAATTTTTGATGTAGCACTTAAAACTATAATTTTGAATTGAAGAAATATGGTAAATAGAAATTTCACAAACATGGAGTAAAGAAATGTTTATATAATGTTTTAATATTTTTGTATGAAATAGGTTCAACCGGGATAGTGATGAAATTCCAAAAGGTGAGATTTTTTATAATCATTGTTTTTAATTTATCATTAGTTTAATTTAGAATACTAGGTAAATGATTTATTTTTTAATTTGTTGAGTTTTTATTATCCTTTAACTTATAATGTAAAAGAGAACATAAACATAAAAACAATTGGAAGACAATACCATATGTTTTGTGGAATTTTTGTTTATTTTTAATATATATTTTAGAATTTAAGATTCAAATTGTAATTGTTTGTGTTCCCATTGTGTCTATGAAGCTGATTTTATACTATTTTATTTTCTTATGTAATGTTATGTGAGATGAAATATTATAATTTTATTTAATTTTTTTTCACATCTGTTATTTTATAAATTATTTGAAAATAAAAAAAACATTTACCACATTGATTTTTCTAAAAAAATGGCATGGAAAACACTTTTTTAAATCAAATTTAAAATAACCAATGTAAAAAACGTTAAAGAATTTTTTTTTATAATGTCCTTTTTTATTAAACATCAAGAAAAAAATATTTTCAATGTCAAATGAAATAATTTCTCATACTAATTGATATTAATAAGAAAAAAACATTACATGAAAAATCATATTTTGTACAAGTGAATTTTGATGAATCTCAAGGTTGTGTAGTGTCCATATAGTTTTCTTATTAAGATTATATAATTCATCAAGCCATATATAAGGATACTCATCCATTTAAAATTAATGACAAATGGGAATGTGATGTGAGGTTAATTAATCATTTATGGGTAGAACACTCTTTGTCTCGCACACATGCGAACATTGGGTTTGGTGTGTAGTGGTACAAATTTTACAGTGATACGACCACAATGTATAAATAATTTTATATGGATAATACTTCTTTTATTTTTCTTATATCTTGAAAATAATATTGGGAAGATTATTTTTGAAGGTCTCTATATTTTCATTGTCGATTTCATGATACTGGGATGAAAGGTTGGATTGAATATTATGATCCTAATATATCCTATTCAATTTATAAGCACAATAACTAGTGCCATTTTATATGAATATCCAAGGAGGGACATCAAATATAGTAATGATTTAAGACATAAAAAAATGATAATGAAATTTATTTTGACTTATTTTAGGGAAACTATTTTAGCCAATTTGGAGTAGAAATTATTTGTAAGATGAATGAACTTAAATTACTTAGCTTTAGCTGGTGTGTAAGGACTCCTAAGATATATCCCCCATATATAAAATGACATAGAGTATTTAGTGGTGTGTAACAATTTTGAGGTTGATGGATGAAACTGGCATGCATCTAATAAGTATGAAATATATTTGTGAATTATATAGAGTCCTACATCATTAATATATAGGAGTATACAAGTGTCTTAATTTATTGGAAAACCATGGTTTCTAACTGGTTGTTGGAATAGGATCTATCATGGAAATTTTTGAAAATATTTAGTGTAAATACTACCTCAATGAATATTAGGAATAATCCATAAAAATATTGTTTATAGAGTAAATTTTAGGAATTTGAGTTTCCATAAAGGATAAATTTTATTGCTTGTTGAAGGGTCTAGTCCTTCTTGGATTTATCCGATTATAGAACCCCATTTTAGGGTACTCTACTAAAAGGTCCATCCATACAATTATATAAATAATAGAAGAGGGAATGTCTTACATTAATCAAGTGTGGTGTTAACTTCATTGATATATTCTATATCATTACTGATAAATAGGGAGACTACCATATGATATACAATATGAATTCCCATATTGTCTAGGTTTATATATTCTGAGGTTATATCTATATTAAATATCAAATCATATCAGGAATTATATGATTATTGAATGTGATACAGTGTTGGATTTTAGGGTAATATATCCATAAACCCCTTCACGTGATCAAGTAATGGAATCAATTCATCATTTTTGATGGCATAATTACTATTAATTTACTTAATCACCAACTCTAAATAAAACTCAATGTTTAAATGAGATAGTAGAATTATTTGTTTTAGTTGCAATCCTTCCATGAGGGTCTTGTAATTCCCTAAACATATTTAAGTTGTAATAATAACATTTTTAAAATTTATGTAATATTATTTTTGTTTTGTTTAGCAATGGAGCATCCAAAGTAAAATACATGCAACATAAAAATAAATGGAACATTATATTCAATAAGAATATTAAAACCTTATAATTCCTTAAGGCCAAAAGACCCATACTAATAAAGAATTCATACTAGGATATCTATCAAAATCACCTGGAGACCACCAAACACTAAAACTTGAGTAAGTAGGTAGTGCACATCCTTATAGTCCATCTCGATGAAAAACATTATGGCCAGAGCTATAATGACCGTACTGTGCATTGAGGGGATATAGAGCACCATCTTCAACATGTTTTTGTGTGTGTTTAGAATACCCTAAATACCTATTTACTAGGTATTTGTGACTGTTAATATCCTTTCTAGTACTTAGGTGACCATTGGTGTTTTTAACATTCATAAAATTTTGTAACCGTTTGATGTATTAAGTATTTTGATAATTTTAAGTATAATAAATACATAAGAATTATAAGTATACTAAATATTTTAAGTATCTTATTTTTTTTGGAAGAACATAAGGGTCTTAATTGTTTAAAAGTAATTTTTTAGTTAATAAATATATGTTTGCAAGTAAACATGAAATATTGAAGGAATAAAAATATGTATATTCTTATCTATATTTTTGATAAAAATGAAATGTAACCAATTATTTTATATAGAAATGTATATGTTTCACAAGTTTTAAATAATTTAAAGTTATAACCTATGTTAAAAAACAACATGGTTTTAATTAATGCTATACTTTATTGGTTTTGAAATCATGACATTTTTAAAGAAAAGTACATATTTTTTTACTTCAAGTATAAATATTATTTTGAAAAAAATTATGTATTTAAATTTAAACTAATGTTTTAAAATACTCTTATTAACTGAAATTTATACTTTTGGTTAAGTAATGACATTGTATAATTTATATGTTATATTGTGTATTATAATTTTTGAAAACATAAAATGAAGTCGATTCTAGGTTGTAGACTAATACAATTAATGATATTATTATTTTTAATGAATATAAATATTGGAAACTTCATTTTTTTCTTATTTGGATTTAAAAGAAGTTATATGGGATTTTTTAAGTTATAAGGTATGTTTTATTTTATAAATTTTTTATATAAAAAATGTTTCTATGACCCTAGCTATCCATCTAGAAGGATGAGGGAGGTAGCTTGCAGCACTCTAAAGGAGTACCCAAAGAGGCACACGAGGAACCACGAGTGCACCACCATGCAGGGCAGCACACAAATATAGAGGGTGGGAGTAGAGCGTGCCTGTAGTGGTGAACATGTATGGGGTGGTACTGAGGAGTGGAAGAGGGAGTTATCTGGTGAGCGCTGGGATCTTTAGGATTATAATGTGGGTTCGAAACAACATTTCTTTCTATGTGGGAAGAAAAATTTCAAAAGAGATCAAATCTTGGCTCTTGGATCTTGCCGTGCAAGATCTGCACCGCACGTTTTGGTCGTGGGTTTGAATCTTTCCATCACGGCTCTTCTTCTGTGTTGTTCCTCAACCGTCCGATCACATCACATGAGATCCCAGAATTCAATCTCTCTAAAATCCCATATCTCATCACAACTGTATAATCTATTCAAGATGTAATATACACCGTCCATCTGTTTTTAAAATCATGAAACCTTATCAGCAGTCCGATCGATCTCAGATTTATCTTGACCGTCCAATTCTTTTCCACTTCACCCTTTCTTTTTCTTCTTCCCCACATTGCGCCTGTGTACCAGTTCATGTTGCAATATCTTCTACTCACTCTCTCTTCTTCCATACCCGTTATTCCACGTTTCTCCATTCGCGAACCCCTTCTACTCTTCTTTTCCATAGACTCGACACCGTCAGTTTACTTTAAAACCAAACCCCGTTGGATCCTGTATATGTTTTAGACATTATATATATATAATTATTTATATTTATATTTCTATATTATCAAATGATCAATTTATTTTCTTGATTGGAGTATTTTTTTTGTATGAGTCTTGTTTAGGTCTTTATTATGTTTTCATGATTGAACCGGAGGGTGTATAAAAATATACACACATAGTTTATATAAACTCCCTTTGCACACAAAACCCTACAGTTTTTCTTCCTCCCAAACCACTAGCGACCTGTTCTCGACTCCACCTCATTCTTGGGTCAAATTAAGGGATTTTAATGCGTTTTATTCCTAGTGAAAATCCATATATACACCCTGTATACAGATATAAATATATATTAAGACATGCATATATGATTATCCATTCTAAACCTATTCTGGATTTCTAAATATTTTTTATCAGTGTTTAACTGATGTTTTAATGTGGTTAGAACTTGTAATGGGTTTTATTTAGCATTGTGTTTGATCATGTAACTCGTATATACACAAATTTGTGTGTATACATTATATATAGAACATTTTTTATATTATGATTTTTGAAGGATGAAAATTTGTGTTTATGTAAGGGATTATTTTGATGTGTTTTCATTATGAAAAATTGAATATAAAATTTGAGTATATTTGGATATGTGTATATATTTCAAACGTAATATATTATAAATATTTACTAAGTTGATCAATAATGTTTTGCTAGAGATTGTCCTACATATTATCTTAATAAGGGAATATTTGGATATGATTTTGAAATTAAAAACCCTTTTTCATAATCATATGTTTATACAGGTATATAAATATATATCTTCCAAAACCTAATTTCAAGGGATGGTAATTAGAATTTAGTTAATATTTTTATGCAATTAATACTTTTATGATTTTAATGAGTATTAATTTTTAGTTTTCTAAACAAAGATTTATTTATTTATATAAGTATTAAATAATACATAAAAATAAATTAGAGGATAAAAGGATGTGTAGAATCATGTTATCATGTTATGCACACTTAATGGTATGTTACATGAAGAACCTGCTGCAGTGACTTCTGTTAGTTAATAAAAATTATGATTTAATCTATTTTCATGATCACTAACACATTTATCAGTGTATTAAATGTCATTTATTTCTATTAAGTATTCATTTCCATAAATCAAGGATTATAAAATTAATAAGTTATCATTTTATGCGACAAACCCCATCCATTCATTACTTATGTACTTTAGTTTTTATCACATGTGAAAAGAATGTTTATTAGTCCATGCATGTCGTTGAGAAAATTATTATTACCATATTCTAAATTCTAACTGACATATCATGATAATTTATCAAATAAGAACTTAATTATTCCAAGTACTATTGGACTCCTTGAATAATATTGAATAAGAAATGAAATATTCACTATGGTATGGGACACGTTGAATATACAAAATAAGAAATGAAATATTAGAAGAGGTATGGGAAACTTTGAATACATGACCCTAGTGGGAATATGAGGAATGTATTGGACTTATTATGTGATGGGTGAGGCCTTATATAGACTCTCTATTCATCGGTAGGCCTCATGAGACAAATTAGATCAGGTCTCAAGGCCTTGACCGAAACTTTATGGTCTTAGTACGAGCCTTGACACATTCTGGAATTATAAATTCCATCACTATGTGTGATAATAGGACCAATCAAATGATTATTCAACTAATAGAATATTTTGGTTAAGAGCCTTTACATATGAGTATTGGAATAAGTAAATGAAAATGGCATAATGTTTATTCATCCCTCTTCTTATGAAATTTAATACAAATTCTAGTAGTTTACCTAACACTTTATGATATTCAATTTATAAAGAAGGAAATTAATTTAATCATATTATACGCAACTCTGGTAATGTATTACTTTTATGTGTAAATTCTTTTCCTGTAGACTTACATGTCACCCTAAGTATAGTTTGATTAACTCTTGATTTATATGTTGTACACCACAATTTTTGTACAAGTATGCATCTGATTGGAACACGTTTCATACGTACCCTTTTAATTTTCCCTAATATGTTTTCTAGTAATCTTGGAAAATTAATAATGTCATGCTATATGTATAACAGTTTTCTTTTAAGAAAATGTTTTGTTGTTATTTTAAAAGAAATGATTTAAAAAGGATTTATTTGAAATATTTTTTTTAAAACCTCCTTACTGAGTGTTTTAAATGATCACCCTACGTTTTTAATTTACTTTTACTAGGTTAGTAGGTTTTTCAATTTTTGATCACTTTTTTGTGATGGAAGAAAATTGATGTTTATCTTTGTCATGTTTTTGAAGCAATGTATTAGTTTTATCTAGTTTTCTAGAACCTAATCCGCTAAGATAATATGAAATGGAATGAGTTCTGTAATTTTTATCAGCATGTTTTTATGGAAAGAAATTACATACCATGTTTCAGGAACTGACTCTGGGATTCTGGGGTTGGGGGCATCACAGTTGGTATCAGAGGATTTAATTAAATAATTCTGAAAAATTAGAACAAAATTAAAAAATTATTATGTTTTCCTGAGTAGAATCATTTCTTCAAATTTTCAAATGGAAGGAAAAGGTTCACCAAAAATCCTTTTGTCTCTCTCTACCAAATTACTAGACCATATAATTTTTGAGTAATGCTCAGTGACATACCAACCATTTTTGAAGATTCATTTAACCTACAAACGGCTCTATCAAGTGTCTAAAAACCCAAATATCCTTTGGATTTATCAAGGTCTGAGTCACATTTACTACCTCATGTCGCAAGCATAAATTTATTTTTATACACACAAAGGGAGGTACTACGGAGGTCTATTCTTGTGTTTCACACTATCTTCAGGCATCTGGTCCTAGAGAAGTTTCGAGAAGACTCAATGGTGGGAGACCACCATACCACCTATATGTTCCAAGTATTGAGTTTCAATAGGTATGGGAGGATCGATAACATTTTTTAACCATGTTCATTCTGATATCCCCGAACTCTACACCTCTCATGACACCCCATCGAGAGACTACTTGTAAAGACCCGTAAATTTCTTGGAAATTTTTTTCTTAAATTATTTGGGATTTTACGAGTACGCAGTTTTTGATGGCACCTGATTCTGAGGCCCGGTGTGCCTGGAATCAATTTCAGAAGTTTAGCTCAGGTACGTTCAGTGAATGGACGAGTGGGTTTTTACTAACATTTGAACCGGTTCTCGGAACTGAATTGCGAGGGCACCGATGAAACTACAGCACCGATAATCTCTTAAGAGAACCTTTCCCGAAGGTGCGTTTTCTCGGGAGGAGTTTGTTAAAAATTGAGGATTAAATTTGATGTAAATAAAATTGTTGTATGATTTTATTTTCTTTAACTAAGTGGTTATATCCTAAGCATGGGAGATGGGGTGGGGTCCACTAGCTCTTAACTACTCTTGTTAGGATATTTGTGAGGTGGGGCCCACACGAGCCCCATCCTTTCACATTCCTTTAACTCCTCTAACCCCCCTTGTGTTTAATTTTGCAATATGCCCCACACATTCATTTAATTGGTTAAACCTCTACTTTTAATTAACTATGCGTTTTGAATTTAAATTTTGAAATGCTTGGCAAAGAAAAATAAAATAAGATGAGTCTTATTTTATTTGGAGGGTTAGCTTGTTGTGTTATGTTTTTTTTGGGAGAACTCTTAGTCCATTGAAGAGATTCATCCTCCCGCGAAGAACAACACCCTTCGACGAAGAATGCCGTCACCCCAAGGAGAGAAGACGTGACGTTACTTCATCTCTCCAAAACTAGTGTGAGACACTGTTCCATCCTTGGATGCAAGCCAACGCCGTCTTCGAAACCCCACCCCGCGACGCCATCTTCCGCGTCGCCAGGAAACGTCAACGTTTATCGAAGTAGGGTTTAATTCTCCGTTCAAGTATTATTTAACGATCTTCATTGTTAAATGATTGGCCGCTTGTTATCGATATAATGATAGGGAATCGGACCGCACAAACACGGCCGATCATGCTCCCCTTTTATTGTTGATCTTCATTGTGGCTTGAATCAGAGTCGACGCAGTGCCGTTGCACCACGCGGGGACGAAGAGGACCGCGGCTAGAGCAGGCCATGGTGGTGGAGCGTGGCGCCGTCGCGTCGCGCCGGTGAGACCAAAGGAGGCCACAGTCATGGGCGGGCCGTGGCGAAGGGGCGTGGCACCGTCACACCACACTGGAGCACCAAGGGGGCTGCGGCCGGGGTGGGCCGTGGCGGAGGGGTGCGGCGCCGTCGAGCGGCACCGGTCGGGCAGAAGCCCCGGTCTAAGGCCTTGGCGGTTTTCCAAAGGGGCCGCCGGCTGAGCCGGCGGCCTGTGCCACCTGGTGGCGGGACCCGTAGGGGCCCGTGGTTACAATGGCCGGCCGTTTCAGAAAACAGGGGGCGACACCCCCCCCCCACCCTTTCGCACCCCGCTCGGCCGTGAGCCAAGCCGCCGCCGGCCTCCGATTCTAGCCGCGGGCCAGGCCACACCCAAATGGGATAGACCCGGACCCAGGTCAGGTCGACCTGGTTTGGGCCGACCCAGTGGGTATCGGGTCGGGTCAGACTGGGCCCGAACCCCCTATTTTCGGACAGATTCCTTCAAATGCCCATATCATGGGATACAGACCTCCGATCGATGCACCATCAGTTGCTTTGGGATCTTTGGATCGATATGGTCATTTTAGTTTATTACACTTGAACGTTCGGTAAAATTCATGTATGACCGGGTTGGTTCGAACCCGAAACCAACCGAGCCATTGGATCGGGAACGCCTATAACTTATCGACCGGACGTCCGAATGATGTGCTGTAAATCACATTGAATTAATCTTAATGAGATGGTTCTTTTGGCTTACTCCCCTTGAGGTTTGGATGTAGCTAGAGTATGGTCGAGTTGGTTTTAACATAAAAACCAACCAGGCCCCTAGGACGAAAAATCCAATAACTCTCAGACCAGGCGTCTGATTGATGCGCCGTCTATCACGTTGAGTTCCTATTGACAAGAAGGAACTTTGGGATACATCAACTCTGAACTTCATCACAGTTGATGTATCGACCCCCTTGTCTCGTGGAGGGGACCCTCCCGAAATCGAGCGTGCTGTGTGTCGGAACCCTAGAGCTGGCTACGACTGCGACGACGATGGAGACTATACTTGGATCATACATGGGTTCGGCAGTGAGGATGACTGTACATGGATCCTACATGTGTTCAACAGTGATGATGACAATACTTGGATCCAATGTGGGTTCGCGAGCGATGGTTACTGTACTTGGATACTACGTGGGTTCGACAACGACGACTTATGTACTTGGATCCTACGTGGGTTTGGCAGAGTAGATGATTCAGAGGCTACATCCAATCATCTCCACCCCTCTTCGTGAGTTGTATACCTATGTGAGATGAGTCTGGACTTACAATCATTATCCTCGATATTATTGAATTTCTTTCCTATGTGAATTGGGTTGTGCATTAATTTGTGGATTGGGTTGTACCTTCTGGTGTGGACTGGGTTGAACTTGGGCTCGTGAGTTGGAGAAGAACAAGAATTGATGACTTAGGTATATGTATAGGCATATAACTATGTAGAGTTGGTTGATACTTTGTGATTGTTGCTTTCCTTTGTGGTTTATCCTTCGTGGATTCTGGGAGACCTTCAGAAGTCTCAGGGTCCCTAAGAAGTATCGTATACTCACCTCTGCATGGGATATGCCCGCACTATGTTGTGTTGGATGCAGACAACGAACAATGCTGATTGAGGTGGAGGCTCGTGGAGCTAGACGGTACCTGGAGGTGGATCACTGGATGGGACGTACACGGAGCGGACGACTGGATCCGAGGAGCTGAGGAGACTATCAGTACCCACCCTTCAGGTGGGATTTCCAGTGGATGGCTCCGTGTTGTTGCTTTACTTTCTTGCTACTGTACTTTCTTTTCAGTTGTACTTTATTTTCAGTTGGGTTTGTATTCTGGCCCATTTTCGTTCCAACACTTACATTTGTACTCAGTTTATTTAGTGTTTACTTCATATTGAATACTCTATGGTGTTTGTTTTCTTATATAAAGGAAATGACTTACCTTTTATCGGGATTTACGCCTTTGGTGCTAGTCTCCAACCCCTGGACAATGGAAGTTGGGTTTGGGGTAGTCACGACATGAGCCCTGAGGACGGGTCGTGACAAATTGGTATCAGAGGAGTCGGTTCTACCGCAGAACTCAGGACTCTGATAATTTCTTCCGTTTGAAGCAATAGTGTTTAGGGTATTGAGTGTGGTTATCAGTCCAGGGAGTCCCATGTTGGTGCGGCAGCCGATGTATCCATACACCAGGACCCTGACTTCTGATTTCCGACTCAGTGCACGAAAACATTTATTGCATGTCTGTTTCAAAGGTTTTCTTTGTGATTACATTTTGTCAGCTCACCAGGTAAACTATATTAACCGTGGAACAACTGTTTCTTTTCATTATGGCCCCATGATGGAAGCCAGCTAAGGTTCCGAGTTTTGTGCGAGACGACAGCCCACCGAGTGAAGAGGCCTCGGTGCAGGGCCCCATTACAGCGGAGGCACCGACGATACCTCTCCCCGCCGAGCCACCGATGCCACCAGCCCCAGAAGTTGAGAGTGAACGTCGCCTGAGTGCACTACATGAGTTTCAGTGTCAGAGACAGCCCAAGATCCATGGGGAGATGGACCATCAGGCAGCCAAGGATTAGCTGAAGGCAGTCGTTTGAGTCTTCAGGTTGGTAGGGACTCCAGCAGACCTCATGGTGATCCTTGCGGCGAGTCTCCTGCACGCAGCAGCAGGTAGATGGTGGAGCCTAATTCTCCAGGTGCAAGAAGAGGTATCTCTTCATTGGGCAGACTTTGAGAGCCTCTTCCGCTTGGAGTTCATTCCAGCCACCCTCCGTGTGGTGCATATTCATGAGTTACTACAGCTGCGGCAGGGCAGTATGGCAGTAGCCCAGTACTCGGTGAGATTTACTGGTCCCTCGTGCTACTCCAAAGACATAGTACGAGACCCATTCTTCCAGGTCTGGACCTTCGAGCAGGGACTGAGGCATGAGATGAGTTCATCGATGATCTCCCTTAGCATTCTGACACAGGAAGGAGTACTGGAGCGAGCCCTTCTTGTGGATAGCTTTCTTGCTGATCCTACACCAGCAGCGAGACCTACCACAGGGCGGAACGTAGAAGGAGTTTTCTGCACCTGCTAGTTGACAGATGTCACAGGGGTCTAAGCAGACCACACCATCAGGTGGACGACCTCAGGATACTAGTTCGGAGGTGCGGGAAACACGCAGCAGAGCCAATCATTCGAGAGGCAGAAAGTGCTATCAATGCGGAGGGCAGGGCCACATCGCTCGTGACTTCCCGACCCACCATGCAGAGGAGTAGCAGACGGTTGAGGGACCACCAAGGCAGAGGCATAGGTTGGACGGTGGCAGTCCGTAGGGAGCAGGAGGTCAAGGCAAAGGAGCTAGCCGAGCAGTGGGTGGTGGCCGACACAATGAGGCTCTACCACCACCACCATGAGGTCCACCCCGACCATAGGGAGCTGGAGGACAAAGGAATACTCATCTTCAGGCAGTGGAGGCCTACGACCATGGTGCACCTGAGATGATTTGAGGTACTTTCTGTGCCTACTCCACCATTTCTGTAGTTCTTATAGACACATAAGTGAGTCATTATTTCATTGCCGCTGCCCTTGTTTGGAGCTCGGTGATTCTGATGGAGACGTTTCCTCGATCCATAAGGCTAGAAACTACTACAGGAGAAGACTCGATGATTACGCACTGGTGCCGGTAGTGTGGGCTTACTCTAGGAAGTGAGAGATTCTGTTGAGATATTCTTGTAGCGGCGTCGAGGCCTGACGATGCCATCTTGGGCATGGATTGGTTGTCTACGGTCCATGCTCAGATCGACTGTATTAGGCGCAAGGTGCGATGTGTTCGTACAGATGGGAGCAGGTTCACCTTCACCGGAGAGAAGGGAGCATTTGCAGCGCATGATGGACTCACACAGAGGAGAGTACAGCTGATCGCTCATCAGTTAGATAGTCTCATCCTAGGACCAGTTGAAGTGCGGAGTCCGAGTTTTCCTGTTGTGGTGGATCAGTATGCGGACGTTTTTCCTATTGACGTTCCAGGACTACCTCCTCGCAGGGAGGTAGACTTCTATATTGACCTATACCCAAGGACAGCCCTGATATCTACTCCAGCATATTGGATGGCTCCCACTGAGCATCGAGATCTATGGGTACAGCTGGAGGACTTACAGGGAAAGGGATTTATTCAACCCAGTGTTTCACCCTGGGCTTCCCCGATTTTGTTCGCCAAGAAGGTGGATGGGAGCTTGCGACTATGTGTCGACTACCGTCACCTGAACAGGTGACCGTGAAGAACAAGTATCCACTTATAAGGATTTACGACCTCTTCGATCAGCTCAAGGGAGCACGATGGCTCTCGAAGATAGACCTCAGGTCAGGCTATCATCAGCTCATCGTTCGAGACGAGGATGTGCAGAAGACGGCCTTCAAGTGTCAGTATGACCACTATGAGTTCTTGGTTATGAATCTCGGCGTAACCAACACTCCAGCAGTATTCATGAGTCTCATGAACATGATATTCCAGCATTACCTTGATCGATTTTTTGTAGTCTTCATTGACGACATATTGATTTACACAACTACTGAGGAGGAGCATGCCTACCACTTGCGGGTTGTACTGGACACACTATTAGAGCACTAACTTTATAGTAATATCTTGAAGTTTAAGTTCTGGATTCAAGAAGTACACTTCTTGGGACATGTCATCTCTGAGGCAGGAGTTTTGGTGGACCTTGTGAAGATCGAGGCGGTACTAGCTTGGGAGCCACCCAGGAGCGTGACGGAGGTGCGAAGTTTCCTAGGTTTGGCTGGGTACTATCAGAGATTTTTGATAGACTTCTCCAGAGTTGCGGCACCACTCTCTGCTATGAAAAAGAAGGGGAAACCCTTCATGTGGTCGGATAGATGTCAGTAGAGCTTCCAGGAGCTGAGATGGAGATTGACCATTGCACCTATATTGAGGCTACCGAAGGAGGGAGTATGGTACGTAGATTACTGCGATGCATCCGGGACCAGACTCGGGTGTGTCCTGATGCAGGAGAGGGAAGTGATCGCCTATGGATCACGACAGTTGAGGCAACATGAGTAGAAATACGCTACCCATGACCTGGAGTTAGTAGTAGTGGTCTTCGCCCAGATGATGTGGTGGCACTATCTGATGGATGAGTGCTTTATAGTTTACTCTGACCACCAGAGTCTCAGGTACATCTTCTCGCAGAATGACCTGAACCGGAGATAGCGGCGATGGCTCAAGTTCTCCAGGACTATGACTTTGAGATAGTCTATAATCCTGGGAAGGGAAAAGTAGTAGTTAATTATCTCAGCTAGAGAACTTGCATTCAGCTACTTGGAGAGGTGACAGAGCAGTTAGCCACTTTGTAGATATCCTTCATGGGTAGATATAGGGAAGCCTTTCTGCAGTCACTCACATTCACTCCTCCACTACTTCAGCGGGTCAGAGAAGCATAGCGTGGGGACGTTGACAGTGAGACGTGACATGCATAGATATCCTCAGGACATGAACCTGATGGATTCTATGTAGGAGGAGAGAACATCATCCTTTTTAGAGGACGTACCATGGTACCTGTTTCATTACAGGAGGAGGTGTTGAGAGAGTTTCACACTTTCCCTTTAGCGGTACATCCAAGAGTGGTGAAGATGTACCAGGATCTCAGACGACAACATAGGTGGATGGGTATAAAGAAGGTTGTGGCAGAGTTCTTTTCACGATGCCTCACCTGCCAGCAGGTGAAGGTGGAGAACCTGGTATTAGTAGGATTGGTAGAGCCCTTGGAGGTCCCGTAGTGGAAGTGGGATGGGATATCTAAGGATTTTGTGATGGGACTTCCACGTACTTCCAGAGGACATGACTCCATCTGGGTGATCGTAGACTGACTCACCATGTCAGCCCACTTTATACCTATCAGAGAGAATGGATCAGTGGAGAGCTTGGGATGCCTCTATGTTTAGGAGATCGTACGGATTCAGGGTGTGCCATCATCTATCATCTCTTATCGAGATGACCGCTTTAATTCCCGGCTTTGGAAGGGGTTGCAGGAGGCATTTGGGACACAGCTACGCCTCAGCACCGCCTTTCACCCACAAACGGATGGTCAGATAGAGAGGACCATTCAGACTCTCAAGGAAATGATCCGTACATGTATCCTTGACTTTGGTCGCAGTTGAAAGGATCACCTACCCTTGGTGGAGTTTGCATAAAACAACAGCTACTACTCCACCATCGGGATGGCACCATACGAGGCAATGTACGACCGACCTTGCAGATCCCCTCTATGCTGGATAGACCCTGGGGAGTCAGCACTAGTAGGACCAGAGATGGTCTAGGCCATGATAGAGAAGGTACAGATCATCCAGGAGCGGATGAGGACTACTCAAAGCCGACAGAAGTCATATGCTGATAGGAGGTGGAGACCACTAGATTTCGAGGATGGAGACCACGTTTTCTTACGTGTCTTACATTGACGTAGACTACAAAGATTTGGATGGGGTGGCAAGATATCTCCATTCTTCATTGGACCATTTCAGGTTCTCAGCAGGATAGGTGTGGTGGCTTATTTCCTGGCGCTTCCACCTCAGTTACACCGAGTGCACGACGTCTTCCACGTATCTTAGCTAAGGAGATACGTGAACGACCCAATGCATATCATCGATCACGGGGATCTGGACATCGATGACGTGGTGAATTTTGTAGAGGTCTTGGTAGAGATCAAGGATTGGAAGGAGAGGTTCCTATGTGGATTGTCGATTCCTCTGGTGTGCATCAGGTGGCAGTACAAGCACCTCCAAGATAGCACATGGGAGTGGGAGGCTCATATGTGTGCACAATACCCTCATCTGTTCCCCTAGTTTTTGATATATCATTATGGGGACATAAATACCTGAGGTGGGAGTAATTTAAATACCTATAAATTTCAAGGAAAATTTTTTGTTAAATTTTTTTGGATTTTACAAGTACGCAGTTTCAGATGGCACCTGATTCTGAGGCCTGGTGTGCCCGGAATCAGTTTCAGAAGTTTAGCTTGGGTACGTTCAGTGAACGGACGAGCGGATTTTTTCTATCTTTTGAACCGGTGCTCGGAATTGAAATTTGAGGGCACCGATGAAACCACATCGCCAATAATTGCTTAAGATAACTGTTCCCGAAGGTGCGTTTTCTTGGGAGGAGTTGTTAAAAATTGAGGATTAAATTTGATGTAAATAAAATTGCGGTACAATTTTATTTTCTTTAACTAAGTTGTTATATCCTAAGTATGGGAGTTGGGGTGGGGTCCACAAGCTCTTAACTACTCATGTTAGGATATTTGTGAGGTGGGGACCACACAATCCCCACCCCATCACATTCCTTTAACTCTTCTAACCCCCCTTGTGTTTAATTTTGTGACTACCCCTCTCTCACTTTAATATGCCAACACACATCATTTAATTGGTTAAACCTCTTCTTTTAATAAACTATGCATTTTGAATTTAAATTTCAAAATTCTTTCCAAAGTAAAATAAAATAAGATGAGTCTTATTTTATTTGGAGGGTTAGCTTGTTTTGTTAAGTTTTTTTGGGAGAACTCTTAGTCCATTGAAGAGTTTCATCCTCTAGTGAAGAACAACACCCTTCGATGAAGAACACCGTCACCGCAAGGAGAGACGAGGTGCTGTTGCTTCATCTCTCCACAGCTAGTGTGAGATGTCGTTCCATCCTTCGATGCATGCCAAAACCGTCTTCAGAACCCCACCCCGTGACGCCATCTTCCGCGTCACCGGAAAACGTCAAAGTTTATCGAGGTAGGGGTTAATTCATTGTTCAAGTATTATTTAACGATCTTCATTGTTAAATGATTGGCCGCTTGTTATGGATATAACAGGAGGGGATTGGACCGCACAAACATGGCCGATCCTCCTCCCCTTTTATTGTTGATCTTCATTGTGGCTTGAAGCGGAGGCAACGCGGTGCCGTTGCACCGCGCGGGGACGAAGAGGACCGCGGCCGGAGCGGGCCGTGGCGGAGGAGCGCGGCACCGTCGTGCGGTGCCGGTGAGACCAAAGGTGGTCGCGGCCAGGGGCAGGTTATGGAAAAGGGGAGAGGCACTATCGCGCCATGCCGTAGTACAAAGGGGGCCGCGACTGGGGTGGGTCGCGACGGGCCGCGGTGAAGGGGCGGGGCGCCGTCGCGCCACGCCGGTCAGGCAGCAGTCGTGGCAGTTTTCCAAAGGGGGGGATGGCTGAGCCAGCCACTGGTGCCACCTTGAGGCGGGACCCAAAGTGTCCCGTGGTTACAAAGGCTGGCCATTAAGGCCGGATGTTTTGGAAAACAGGGGGGCAGCGCCCCCCCCCCCCCCCCTTCGCACCCCGCTCGGCCGCGAGCTGAACCGCAACCGACCTCCGAGCCGGGCTGTGCCCAAATGGGCCGGAACCGGACCCTGGTCGGGTCGACCCAGTTCGGGCCGACCCAGGGGGTATCGGGCCGGGTCGGACCAGGCCCGGTCCCCCTATTTTCAGACATATTCGTTCAAACGCCCATATCATGGGATACATTCCTACGATCGATGCAACGCCAGTTGCATTGGGATCCTTGGATCGAGACGGTCGTTTCAGTATATCACACTTGAACCTTCGGTAAAATTTGAGTATGGCAGGGTTGGTTCGATCCCAAAACCAACTGGGCCCTATGAGCTGGAACGCCTATAACTTATTGACGGAACATTTGAATGACGTGTCGTCGATCATGTTGAATTCCTCTAAGTGAGATGGTTCTTTTGGATTATTCCTATGGAGGTTTGGATGGATCTGGAGTATGGTCGGGTTGGTTTTAACTTAAAAACCAACTGGGCCCCTGGGACGAAAAGCCAATAACTCCCAGACCGGGCATCCGATTGATGAGTCGTCTATCGCGTTGAGTTCTTATTGATGAGACAGAACTTTTTAATACATCAACTCTGGAATTTTTGATAGTTGATGTATCAAAACCCTTGGATCATGGAGTGGACCATCCTGGAATTGAGCGTGCTGTGTGCGGGAACCCTAGAGCTGGCTGCGACTGCGATGATGATGGTGACTGTACATGGATCCTACGTGGGTTCAACAGAAAGGACGACTGTACTTAGATCCTCTGTGGGTTCGGCAGTGATGATGACTGTACATGGATCCTACATGGGTTCGGTAGTGATGGTTACTGTACATGGATCCTACGTGGGTTCAGCAGCGATGACTTCTGTACTTGGATCCTACGTGGTTTCGGAAGAGGAGATGATTCAGAGGCTACATCCAATCATCTCCACCCCTCTTAGTGAGTAGTATACCAGTGTGAGATGAGTCTTCACTTTCAATCATTATCTTCGATATGATTGACATGCTTTCCTGTGTGGATTGGGTTGTGCATTCCTTTTTGGATTGGGTTGTACCTTCCTGTGTTCACTGGGTTGAACTTGGGCTCGTGAGTTGGAGTAGAACTGGAATTGATGACTTAGGTATCTGTATGGGTATATACCTAAGTAGAGTTGGTTGATACTTCATGATTGTATCTTTCCTTTCTGGTTTATCTTTCATGGATTCTGGGAGACCTTCAGAAGTCTCGAGGTCCCTACTGAGTATCATATACTCACACCTCATGGGATATACCCACACTACGTTGTGTTGGATGCAGACGATGGACATCGCTGATCGAGGTGGATGCTCGTGGAGCTGGACGGTACCTAGTGGTGGATCACTGGACGGGACGTACACGAAGCGGATGGCTGGATCTGAGGAGCTGAGGAGACTATCTGTACCAACCTTTCAGGTGAGATTTCTAGTGGATGGATTAGTGTTGCTGGTTTACTTTCCTGCTGTTGTAATTTATTTTTATTTGAACTTTACTTTCAATTGGGTTTGTATTCTGGCCCATTTACTTTCTAGCACTTACATTTTTACTCAGTTTACTTAGTGTTTAATTCATCTTGCGTACTCTGTGGTGTTTTTTTCTTATATAAAGGCAATGCCTTCCCTTTTATCGAGATTTACGCCTTTGGTTCTAGTCGCCATCCCCTGGCCTATGGAAGGCGGTCTTGGGGTAGTCGCAGCATGGGCCATGAGGACGGGTCGTGACACTACTGTTTCCCGCATGAGTTTGACTCTTGCTGTGAGAGGAGTATATGGGAAATCAAAATTGAGGAGTCTAAAAACGTTTTGGGAATCAACCTATCCAGGATAACCTACTAGGAATGTCTCTAGTGGTGGTGGAAATGGTGAATGTATAAATAAAATACTTTTTCTAATCAATTTTTATTATCTAATAATGATTAAAAAAATGTTTAGTAGGGGCATCAGGGGTGAAGTTTGAGGGTTGGTGCTGGGAAGCTTAAGAGTACAATGGAATTGCGAGGATGAAATTATTTAAAGGGGGATACTTTAATGCCCCATAAATATTTAAGTTTAAATAATTACATTTTGACAATGATAAGTATTATTATTTTGGTTTTGTTTAGCAGTGGTGCATCCAAAGTAAAATACTTGTAGAATAAAAATAAAAGGAACATTTTATTCAATAAGAATACTAAAACCTTACAATACCATAATTCCAAAGAACCCTTAGTAACCTATAATTCATACTAGAAGTCCTATAAAAATCATAAGGAGATCACCAAACACTACAATAGACCATGTAGGTAGTGCAGTACTTCGAGTCGATGATGATAAAAAAAATTATTGCAATAGCTATATAGACCAAACTGAGCATTAATGGGATGTATACCACCATCTTCCCTGAGATTTTTTAGAGTTTAGAATACCCTAAGCACCTATTTATAAGGCCTTTGTGACTGTTAATAGTTGTTGTGGTCCTTAGGTGACCGTTGGTGTTTCTAATGGTCATAATTTTTTTTAACTATTGGATATATTAATTCTTTTGATTATTTTAGGTATACTAAATACATAAGTATTATAAGTATAATAAATATTTTAAGTACCTTAATTATTTTAAGAACTTTTGGTGTTTTAATGTTTGAACGTAATATTATAGTTAATAAATATATGTTTTCATGTAAACATGAAGTTTTGAAAGAATACATTTATGTAGATACATATCTATATTTTTGATAAAAATGAAATGTAACAAATTATTTCATGAAGAAATGTATATACTTCAATTTTTTTAAATAATTTAATGCTATAACCTATGTTAAATAATAACATGGTTTTAATTAAGAGTATACTTTATTGGTTTGGAAAGCATGACTTTTTCAAAGAATATTTTATATTGTTTACTTCAAGTATACATATTGATTATGAAACAAAATTATGTATTTGAATTTGGAATCAAGTTTTAAAATATATTAATTATCTAAAAGGTATAATTTTATTTAAGTAATGACGTGGTGAAATTTATTTGTTATATTGTGTATTATAATGTTACAAAATTTCAAATGAAGTTGAAACTAGGTTTTAGACTAATAAAATTAATGATATTATTATTTTTAATGAAAATAAATATTGAAAACATTATTTTTGACTTATTTGGTTTTAAAAGAAGTTTTATGGTTTATTTTTAAGTTATAATGTATTTTTTTAATATTTTATATAAAAAATATTTGTGTGACCATAGCCAGCCATCTAGTTGGTTGGGGGAGGTAGCTCACACCACTCTCAAGGAGTGGGTGGCCGAGCCTAGGCCCCCAGCCAGCACAATCCAACAATGACTGCACACATGACTAGATGTACATATGGAGGAACTGAGAGTGCAACACAGTGCGGGGCGGCACAATAGTGGAGGGTGGGCACAGAGTGCGGCTACAGTGGTGAAGCGGTATGGGGCTGTACCAGGGTGGGGGAGAGGGATTTATCTAGTGATATCTGAGACCTTTATTCTTATAAAATGGGCTTGAAACCCCATTCCTTTTGATTTGGGATGAAAAATTTAAGCAGAGATCAAATTTATGTCGTTCAATCTCACCGCGCGAGATCTGGACCACATGTTTCGGTCATGACTTCAAATCTTACAACCACATTTCTTCCTCCGTGTTTTCCTTCACTGTCCGATCATTCCTTGAAATATCTCAAATATCAATATATTTTAAATTCTGCATCTCACCGCAGATGTCTAATTGATTAAAGATGTAATCTCTATCCCCATTAGATTTTAAAATCGCGAAACCTTACTAGCCTCCCAATAGATCTCGGATTGTTCAAGACCATCCATTTATTTTTCTCTTCACCCTCTCTTATTCTTCTTCCCCACATCGCACCAGTGCACCAGTTCACGTTTTCATCTTATTTTTCCCACTCTATCTTCTTCCTTACCTGTGAGTCCACCTTTCTACATTCACGACCTCTTCCTATCCTATTTTCCACAGACTCAACACCCTCAGTTTATTTTAAAACCAAACTCCTTTGGATCCCATGTATGTTTTCTATATAATATATATATATATATAATTATAAATTATCAAATAATCAATCTATTTGATTGATTGGAGTATTTGTTTTCTTTTTCATGAGTCTTGTTCTGGTCTTTGTATATGTTTTCAGGATCGAACTGGAGGGTGTATAAAAATTCACACACACATTTTATATAGAATCACTTTTCACCCAAAACCCTATGGATTTTCTTCCTCCCAAACCTCCAACGACCTCGGCTCAACTCCACCTCATTCTTGAGTTCAAGTAAGGGATTTTTTTCTTTGTCTTCCTTGGGAAGATCCATATATACATCCTGTGTATATATTTAAACATGTACATAATATTTTTTGTCCTAAACCTGTTTTGGATTTCTATATATTATTTATTACTATTTAACTAATTTTTTAATGTGGGTAGCACTTTTAATGGTTTTTATTTAGCATCATGTTTTATAGATTAACTCACATATACACATATACGTGTGTATAAATAATACATATAAGTCCTTTTCTGTTTTATGATTTTTGAAGGCTGAAAATTTATGCTTAAGTATGGTTATATTTTGAATTGTTTTTATTATGGGAAACTGAATACACACTTTGCATATATTTGGATCTGTTTATATAATTCAAACCATATCAATTTTAAATGTTTCCAAAGGGGACCAATAATGTTTTACTAGATTTTGGCCTATGTATAAGCTTAGAAAGGGACTATATTGTTATGTTTTTGAAATGAGAATCCCTTTTTCATAATTATATATATATATATATATATAATTTTTAAAACATAATATCAAAGGGTGGTTATCATAGTTTAATTAATTTTTTGGTGGAATTAATACTTGTACGATTTTAATGAGTATAAATTTTCATTTTTCTAATTGAATATGTGTTTATGTGTATAATTATGAAATAATGCATAAAAATATATTAGAGGATAAAATGATGTGTAGAATCATGATATCAAGTTATTCACACTTAATGTTGTATAACATGATGAACCAGTAGCACTGATTGCTGTTAGTTACATCAAAATCATGATTTAATCTATTTTCATGTTCACTAACACTATTAGCATTGTATAAAATGTCATGTATTTCTATTATGTATTCATTTCCATGATTCAATAATTTTAAAATAAATAAGTTATAATTTTATGCCACAATCCCCATCCATTCATTATTTATGTTCTTTAGTTTTTATCACATGTGAAAAGAATGTTTATTAGTTCAAGCTTGTCATTGAGAAAATTATTATTACCATATTCTAAATGTTAACTGACATATTATGATCATTAATGAATTAATAACATAACTATTAAAAGTGGCATGGGATGCCTTGAATAATATGGAATAAGTAATGAAATATTCAAAGTGCTATTGGACACCATTAATATAAGAAATAAGAAATTAAATATTCAAAGTGGTATGTGAAACTTTGAATTTATCACCTTACTAGACATATAAGGAATGTATTAGACTAATTATGTAATGGATGAGGCCTTTTATATCCTCTTTATGCATCGGTAGGATTAATGAGACAAATTAGGTTATGTAACGTAGCCTTGGATAAATGATGGTCTTAGCACGTGGCCTTGACCGAAAGATTATGGTTTTGGAACGAGGCCTTGACATAGTATAGAACTTTACATTCCCTCACTTTGTGTTAAAATATAACCAACCAAGTGATTATTATACTAGTATAACATATTTGGTTTAGAGACTTTACTTATGAGTATTAGTGGAAGTAAATTCACATGGAATAATGTTTATTTAGCACTCGTCTTCTAAAATTTAAGACAAATTCTAGTATTTTACCTGTCATTTTATGATTTTCAATTTATGAAGAAAGACATTAATTTTATCATTTTATGTGCAACTCTGATCATGTATTACTTTCATGTGTAAATTCTATACATGAACCATTGCATGTCACCATTACTATAGCTTGATTAACTCTTGATTTATATGCTGCACACCAAGATTCTTTTACTATTATACATATGATTGGAACGTGTTTCCTTCATAGCTATTTAATTTTCTATAAATGTTTTCACTAATATTCATGAAAAATTTATAATGTCATGATACCCATATAGTTATTTGTTTAAGAGAATGTTTTATGATTATTTTAAAATAAATGTTTTAAAAAAGGTTTTATTTGAAATATTATTTTTAAAACCCACTTACATATTGTTTTAAATGATCACCCTAAATTTTCAATTTACTTTTACAAGGTTAGTTGGTTTATCAAGATTTGAAAAATACATTATGATGGATACAAATTTAAGTTTATCTTTGTCAAGTTTTTGATGAAATTTATCCATTGTATTTGGTTTTCTAGAACCCACACTGTAAAGATCCTCTGAAATGGAAGGAGTTGTGTAATTTTTAGTAAAATGTTTTTATAAAAAAAAATTACACACCATGATTCAGGCACTGGATCCCGGATTCTAGGTTCAGGAGCATCACATGCATGTTATTTTTCCTCATTGCTGGTGAATCCTTATAAGATTAGGAATCAGTAAGGTAGAACCTCTTTGACTTTTCAGATAAATAAAATCCATAATTTAACCCTGTTGAGTTTCAAAGTTTCACTAATTTTACCTTTTGGGATGTTAGAATCTCTATTAAAGTATTTCTCCCATGATTAGGAGGTTTCATGGATTTATAATACATATTTATGAAAGAGATACATATCCAACAATTAATTTTCTCAGAAAGTGTGCACCACATGAAAATGTGATAACATTTTTCAATTGGGCACATTCTAAGACACAAATTAGATGAAAATATATTATATAATGACCACTAACTATGATGGATTAATAATTAAAATTGAGATTAATAATATATTTGAGTCGATAAACATGATAGATGAGTTGGACATTGTGTCTATATAAGTTGTGTCTTATTTTTTTTTAATTTAAAAATAAATGCAAGACAATTATTCTTAACATTGGAATATTGGCTCTCGATATCTAACATTATATTTATAAGACAATATAGATTATTATGGATTCCCATATCATTAAAATAAATAAGTAGTGTTCTATGTTATTGTTCCAAGGCTTCCATATAGAGGATGAGAGGCTTCAATTATATAGGAGGATTCAAGACTGGGGGTTGTAGAAGATACTAATTCATATCATCAATGATTTTTTTGGAAATCTTGATCTTAGTGATAAGTGACACCATTATTCGTCAAATATGTCTATGGAAGACAATATCTAAAAATATTTTTTATGAAGTTTCAATGTAAGAAGGCCACATATTATATCCAATCAACACAGTTAGGTTTTATGTGGGAGGTGTATAGAGTTATGGTTTCATCATCTTATAAGTGAGTTTAATTCCATGATGAAGTAAAAAATGTTAAGGAATTTATTTTATGTTACCATGAATTAACAATTTAGGTGGTTCTTCTTTAAATTGTGATAATTTATTTTTTTTAATACTACCTCAATATTAGTATTATGATCCCTGATTTGTTGAGAATTTACAAAGGGATCATCCATGTATCAATCCATGGTTTCCCCAAAATGGATTTTAAAACATAGTGAAAATAATAGTAGTTTGCAACATCAATATTCATAAATCTGAAGGCCATTACTTGGTAATAGGATACCTTTTAGGGTAAACTGAAGGCAATGGTCACCTCATATCACAGTGTTATTAGAATCTAGTTATAACTAGAATACCCATCAATAAATAAGAGGTATTGGAATCTAGTAAATATCTTGATCTATAGTTTAGTGATCAAGAATAGTAAATCATCCTTTATGTAATGAATATTGAGATCCCTAAAATCATTACAGACTATGATTTTTTCATTCTTCTGTTTGATAAAGACAATGTTGGTGAGCCACTCTGGGCATTGTACATCTTGAATGAAGTTGGTGTTGATCAGGTTATAAACCTCAACATCCACTTTTGAAGCATGGGTTGGATGTATTATTCTTGTTAACAATTTATAACTTTGGTGGTAACCCAAATGAACTAAATGATTCATATTTACCTAAGTATCAAACCCATGAATATCAGTGTAATTCTAGGAAAATACATCTCAATGTTGTTTATGTAAAGGGATGTATTTATCTTATTCAGAAGTATTTATGGTACAATTAATTATCATAGGTCAAGGATGTTCTTCAATACCATGTTAACCTTCCCCATATCAACAATAGTATTCCTGATTCCTTTATAAAATATTTGAGGATCATATTAAATTTCATCCTCTTCATCTTCAAAACTATCAGGGGAAGAAGATAGATTGTCACCCTAGGAATTGGAAGATAATAAAGGGGCATTGTTACTTCAATCAAGATCATATCCTTATTTTGAATGGTTGGTTATTTTAACATATGTGACACCATGGGAACATGATCAAATGTCCCTAAACCCTATGCTCTTCTTTAGGAATTCATGTCTAGTCAATTGAAGATCCATTTATGTCTCATCAAAATATTAGTTAGACCTATATTTTAGTAGAGATACATAGGAAATATATTGGAATAAAAGTATTATGAAATATTTTTATCATTTATTAGTGGATTTTACTCAATGAAATAATTCTTCTTACCATAATATGATAGGCAGATGATTGGAGGGTTTAGTTTTTCATCTAGTGCAACCCATGTAACCCAACAACTCCAAATATCTAGAATCATTACCTCAATTTGGTAGATTTTAGACACTAAATATTCAAATACATCTCTCTATGCATTGACATGAGTGATTTTGAAATCTTTATGGGTGACAATATATATGGTGTTATATTCCATCAGCTAATTCCTCTCCATTTTTTAATATCATATTTCAATGTATTGAGATTTATTGGACAAGAAATGAGATTTATTATCAAATAATAACCAAACATATCCAATAAAAAAAATATTTCATGAATTTATGATATGTCAAGGGAACTGCAATTTTCATATGAATCCATAACCTTCCCATAAATGCATTGAATGTCATTATTTGGATTACCACCTTGAATTAAGATATTAAAATGAGATATTTTAACTATGCCTAAAATTTTATCCTCTTGAGGGGTCTCTATTTTCATTTTTCAAAACCAGAACGTTTTAAGTCAGATGGAGAAAAATAAACCTCATTGTTCTTCGTACATTGGTTGTCTTGGAATAGGATGAGGTTGATCCCAAAATAATTACCGAATATGTCTTAATAAACACTGATATCACCATGATTTATAGATATATAAAATATGATGATATGTTAATGTATGGTAGATTCATGGTCTTATTCTATGAAATAAATGATGATGTTGAATTAATTAGAGTCAATAAGAGTGTGATTTTTCCATGTATATTAACATTAATCTCCAAACTCTTGAGGTATTTAAAGGTCCAAAATGAGGGACTCCCATTGTTTTATTGAAATATGAATAAAATCCAATATTAAGTGATTGGTTGCGATGAAAATGACATGATTTGAAATACCATTTTTTATACCAAAGGAATATTTTTTTTACTATGTGGTTTATCCCTTACTTGTTGGTTAAGGTTCAGTGATGACTATATTAGAGATTCCTTTACTTGACTAGAAGTAGGGGAAATACTCATCATTTTCATGGTGGGATGAGATGATCATACCACGTGTTGATGTTAATTGAATAATTTTATATATTTTAGTCAATCATAAATAATGGTTGTGGCCGAATATTCCACAGATTATTCAGGATTAGATCTATATTCCATTTAATCTCATTGGATTGTCTGTCTATGGGTTTTGTCTATATATATAGATTTATTGGATTTTTTGTTTGACAATTATGGTCTACTATGGATGTATTTTCCCTAACATGTATAACATCTTCTCGTATTATTTATTAAAAACATAAGATTATATGATTTTTAATCATCAGTGGGGGGGGGTTTAATCATGGGGAAGACATTGATAGATCTATATTATGACTCCTTTCTAAATGAATATTATGTTTAGTGGTGTGGTTACAATATTTCTAGTGATGGGGGTATTAATTATTGATGAGTTTGAAATATAATGGGAACTAGTAAGGGATATGATTCATATTCCTTGTTCCACTAGTGATGGTTATGTGGAAATATTGTAAATCTAATATGATGAAAATATTTCTACTAATATCATAAAGATAATTTGGGCCATGAATGGTTGATTCAGTAACACAATGATCATTTCATGTAATTTAATGATCAATTTTATGTCCGTAAAATCATTAACTTTCAACACACACCTACTCTAAAATTCTCTCCACCCTATACTTCTGTAATAATGGAATAGTCATAAGTTACTTACACGATTTTTTTTATTCAACTTTACCTACCAAGTGAAAATAATCTTCATAACTATATCCTTAATGATGAAACATTATTGGAATTTTTTCCCCAATATTGGGTGGAAGTGTCAATAACTAGGGTGATCTTTTAGACCATTTACAATGGATTTTGTGATCTCTATTAGTATAAAAAGGTTCTTCTATAGGGTTGTGATAGATGTAATAAACTATATTATTTTGATATTTAAATTTCCAGAAACTTTTTTCATTAGCCATATCCCATCAAAGGCATTTTTTATAGAATTTTATTTAAGGAGGAGGCACTACATGATATTGGAAATTCTTGGGGTGGGTGTTGGATCTTAAATTAGTTATAGTTTAATCATGGAGGTAACAATTTTTTCTCCACTAAATTTCTTCCCTTAAAATGATGTCATCATTCGAGACCTGTATTTGGAACACTGAATGGAATCCCCCATGTTGTTGTTGTATGGTTGAAAAATCCCAAAATCTACAAAGAGACATAAATGGAATAAATAGTGTTTATAACATTTCATCATGATTTAATATGTATATATCAAATTGATAATCATTTGAATGTATCATATTTAGTGAATTGGTTAAAACTTTTCACTTGTTATTGATGTTTGAGACCCTTTATTTTTCACATTATTTGTAACTCTAGAGCCTGAGGACTATCATCTTCCTTAGTGTGGAGTTTAACTAGTAAAATAACTGTCATATAAGGTATTCCCAATTGGAGAAAACCTGGATGGTTAGTTCTTTTGATAGATGAATGTTCATCCTTCTAGGTTTTGTATGAACCCCCAAATCTTTTACCCCTCTTCATGCTATGGTGGTCTCATCATGGGGTCACATTGGGACACAAATTGCATGAGATATTTCCCAAGATATCTCATCCCATTGATCATATATAATGTGGGATTCCCAAAGTTCGGTGGATGGGGAGTCAAGTCCATTTATTTGGGATATAGTTTCTTCTCTGAACTTAGAGGCATGTATGACCCTTCCATGGAATCCATTTGAGGGGTAAGCTACTTAATAGAGTCAAGGGGTTTTGGTGGAACTGTCTCTTGGATTGACAGTTACCTGGAGGCAGTGGGTGGAACTTGTTAAGGTCAGATAATATGTTCCCACTATTGATATCCAACTTATGTCATCCTAGGGTAACTCTATTATAATTACAGTAGTTACATCCCCATTGGAAGGAACTTTTAATTCCCTAGGTGTTTAGTGACATTATTATTATCCTTAATTATATGTCTATAATTATAAATAGTGGTTCTTTATTCTTTCAAAATAATTAATACATCATTTGATATTAGGCTACACAAGATATGAACAAAACTAAAATCACTTTATTTAACTAAAATCGAACATTAAAATTAAGGTATATGAAACATTTTATTCCATAAAATGGATTATTACACACCATGAATGATTATCTCTAATAAAACTAAAAAAATTAGAAGGTATAATAAATTGATAATAACCATACATTTTGAGCTAAAAAATCCCATAGACCACTGTTATCTATAATAATCACTAGTATTATAAAAAACATATAATGATAAATAATAAAAGGAATGGAGAAATCTTGTTGTAAGATCAAAAATTAAAACTATATAAATAATAAGATAAAAAGAATACAATTAGTAAGTGTATATAAAGGAGGAAAATGTTGATGACAAAGATAGGCAAATGAAAAACTATAGTAATCAAGAATGTCTAGATAGATAGAGGAGATATCAGTGGAGATTTTTCAGATGTTAGGGTTCTTCTTCTCTGAATACATGCAGTGTGCTTCTAAATCATAGTGCTCATTTGTCATGGAGGGTTTCATTCCGGATTGGGACTGGGAGAAAGCATGCATGGACAACGGTCGACTGGAGAAAAAGGATGAAGCTATCTCGACTGAAAAAACTAAGCCGATTTCATTCCTTGAAGCCCTTAAAAGCACGGATCTGTGCACAGATCTGTCAAAGAAGTCCTCGCTCTACAAGAAATTGGACGACAAATGCTTTATGGTGGAAGAAGATCCTGAGGCGTTGCAACAAAGGTCTCAATTCTGTAAGTACTCTGTTATGGGTAACATTTCATATCTGAAGGGCGACAGGCCATGGTCGTCCATGGAACTCAAACCACAGATCTTGTATATTTGGGGGTTCAACGATTGGAAGCTTGTTCCTATCAGGCGTGGTTATTTTCATATCCTTCTTATCTCACAGGAGGATCTCGACCATTTCTAGAAGCTCGGAAATGTCCAGCTGAATCCATGGCTCCTCCACCTCTCCGAATGGGATTTTGAATTCAAACCACACACCCACATAAATACAATGGTACAGATCTAGGTGAGATTCCATGGGTTTAATATCTTTTTTTGGCATCCCAAAATCTTAAACAATATTCCCTCCTACATTAGAACCCCGCTGAAGATCGATCATAGGACGCTTAACACAGAACTCTGGATGTTTCAGAGGGTGATGGTGAAGGTTAATCTGGAACACAATCTTCCAGACGTTGTGACTTTCAACCCGAATGATTATAAAACTAGGGTTTGTTTTGAATATGAACATCGCCACCTTTATACAAACTTTGTAAAATAGTGGGTCACTCCCCGCTGAATGGCCGCGTGTTGAAGCGCCAAGTGAAAGGTCAAGAGGAGCCGCCTAAGAATGATGAATGGACCTAGGTTCGAAGGAAGAATAAAGACCAGGCTGTATCCTCTGAAAAGAATGATGCTCCCTTAAAAAATAGAGAAATGGGTTAAAAAATGACGTCAATCAGGAGAGACCTCTGGTGAAAAACAGTCTGACATAGTGGAGGGATAGGAGTCCAGAAATTTTCATCTCATCCTAATGGATGAGATCGAGCATATGGTGCGATGTATTCTTGAACAGTTGCCGGTGGATCCAGAAAAATTTGGCTAAAGACACCAAGACTCCTTGGGTGATGGTCTACAGGCCGAGACTCAGGTTGAAGCGACTGATGATGCAGATATGCAGACCATGGGTGCATTTGCAGGTATTTCTCCATCTTCCATTTGCTGCCCTGATAAGGATCTTTTAAATGTAGTGGGTTCACAACCAACTAACAAAGATGTTGATCAATCAAATGTCCTATATGACCATCATGATCAACCTAGTCTTAATTCAAAGGATACCTCTATGAGATTGAATTTGGATATTAATTCTAACAAAATCAATAAAGACACTCCATAGTAGGTGCTGACTTCCAATGAAATGCCTAACACCTCCAAGGTGACATGATCGAATGATCAGGCAGTGGCAGTGGGCTCTATGGCCATTGTGATTGTCTCCTCAGGCACCCCTGATGCTCTAAAACCCGAATTGCCTCCAAAAGATTTACCAGTGACCCCACTTGTGTCTACAATATCTTTAGAAAGAATTAAGGTGCTGATATTAAAACTAATTCAAATGTCTCTGGTTCCTCCTCTAAGAATAAACAGGTAAACTAATCTAGCCCAACAACATGTCATGAACCTAGAAGTTTAGCAAGGAAAAAGGGCTCGGGTGGAAAAAAAGCGAGTTCTAAGTCCAAACACAGGTTCAATTGAATTGTTTATTTTGGAATTGTCTGGGTATAGCTAACTATGATACTTTTATTGTGCTTAAGAGATTTATTTTGAGTCACAAATCAAAATTATTTGCTATTGCTGAGCCTAAAATTAATTTCTCTTTGAAATATTTACACTTGTGCTCTTTTGGGTATAATTTCCTTGGTTCTTGCAAGGATGGAACTTCTACTGAAACTCTTTGGATTTTTTATCATTCTTCCTTGCAGTTTGTTAATGTTTTCAAAACTTTTTATCAAATGTTTACTTGTGAATTATCCTCTAATGGTGTTCATACTTTTTGCAATAGGATATATGAAAAGAATAGATATAAAGAGTAAATATCCCCTTGGAATGACCTTATTTCCCTCTCAAGATTTGTTCAGGATCCCTGGCTTGTGATCAGCGATTTTAATTCCATTCTTATTCCAAGTGAAAATATTGAACCATCAAATTCTCTTATATCAACTAGAAAATTTAAAGCTTCTATTTAGGATTGTGACCTTATTGAAATCAACCTCAATGGTGCTAAGTACACTTGGTATAGAAAGTTCTTCAATAGGGTAGTGGCTAGAAAACATGACATGGATTTCACTAATTCTCGTTCCCTATATAAATGGGATTCCATATCTTGTATTACCTTACCCAAGACCAACTTTGTCCATCACCCCATTCTCGTCAGCCTCTTCTCGAAGGACTTAAAATCTCCTCTCCCTTTTAAATTTAATAATTCTTTGGCTACGGACCCAGAATATTCCAACATGATAAAATATTTCTGGGATGCCATACGAAAACAAAATGATTTTTTGGCTTACATTGCTAAATTAAAACTTCTGAAACAACATCTCAAGGGTAGGTTCTTTTCTAAAACAAAATAGCTTGACGCTGACATCTCCTCTTTGGAGAATGACCTAATTTTCATTCAAAGCTCTAATACATACTCTTATTTTTCTCTTGATCCCCAAGCTGAAATTACTACTTCATTGAAGCTTAATTATCTTCTGAATCTTAAAGATAACTTGGGAAAGAAAAACTTTAAAACCAAATGGCTTTCGGATGGTGATTGAAATACTAAAATCTACAATTCTCTCCAAATAATTTGCAAAATATGTAGGCCCCTTGCCTTTCTTAGAGTTGATACCATTCTTCTTGACACTGAGGATGCCATTGCTAATCATGTTGTTGATTACTTCCATAATTTGTTCTATGCTCAGGAGGTTAGTAAGGATCTTATTCATGATATCATTCATAATATGGTCACTGATGAGTAAAATGATCATCTCTTAAGAATACCTATGGATCATGAAATCAAGGACACTATCTTCAGTCGCAACCCTGATAGTGCCCTGAGACCTGATGGGTTCATCAATGTTTTCTTCCAACATTAATGGTAAATCATTCATGTGGTTGTTTGTAACCTGGTTAAATCTTTTTTCTCCACTGGTGTTCTCCCACATGGGATAAATGATCAATTTCTTACTCTTATTCCTAAAATGGAAAATGGCGCTAAACTTCACCTTTTCTGGCCTATTGCTCTCATCAATACCCTCTATAAAATTATAACAAAACACCTTTCTAATAAACTCCCATCTATCTCTAATAAAATTGTTTATTGGTATCAATTTGGCTTTATCAAAGTAAGAACTATTCAAGATTGTATCTGCCTTTATTTAGAACGTACTAATATGATAAATAAAGTCACTAGAGGAGGCAGTGTGTCCATTAAAATATACATCAGGAAAGCTTTTGACACCATGGAATGGAGTTTCATTTTAATGGTTATCAAAAACTTTGGATTTAATTATTCTTTTACTACTATGATTCACACATTATTCCATTCGGCTTCCATATCTGTGCTGGTCAATGGGACCCCAAAAGGCATCTTTAAATGCACCAAGGGGGTTAGGCAAGGTTATCCTCTTTCTGCCATCCATTTTTCCATTGCTGAGGATTATTTAAGTAGACTTATCACAAGCCTTGTGAATCAAAACAAGATTAATCCAATTCACGCTTTAAAAACTTAAACATTCCTACCCATATTTTATATGTAGATGATATTATTTTGTTCTTAAAAGGTGATAAAAGGAACATCCAAAACCTCAAAAGTTCCCTGAATCATTATGAATATATTTTGGGCCAAGAGATAAGTTGGAAAAAATAATTTGTTTTCATTGTGAATAACATTTCCCCCAACAGAAAAAGTTACATCATCAATTAATTAGGAATCAAAGAAGGCTCTTTCTCTTTCACATACATGGGTGTTCCTATATTTTGGGGAATACCAAAATCCAGCTATTTCCACAGCATTGTTGATTAAATTACCAATCAACTTTCATCTTGGAAGGTTTAATCTCTTTCTATGGCCAGAAAAGTATGTCTTGTTAAATATAAAATTGTTTCTAATATGGTTTACTCGATGATGGTTTACAATTGGCTTGCTAGTCCTCTCAAGAATATCAACGTTTTCATTAAAAATTTTGTTTAGAATAGTACTACGATTGAAAGAAAACTTTTCACCATACCTTGGGTCACTTGTTGTAAACCTCTAGAAAAGGGTGGTCTTGGAATTAATAATATTAAGCTTTTTAATTAATCTCTTCAAGATAAGATGACTTGGAATTTGATTCATAAGAACTCTGATTCCTCGGCCTTTCTCAAGAAAAGATTTGTTACCAAGATTCAGAATAGAAACCCTGGTTACGTCACTTCTTACATCTGGCCATCCATTAGACATTATTTCAATAATATCATAAACAAATCTAGATGGATGGTTAGCCCTAATTCCTTAATGAATTTCTTGCTTGAAAACTGGACTGGTGTCCCCGTAATCTCTATGCTGACGTCCACTACTTCTCTTGGAAACACCAACTCCACTATTAGGGATGTTGTTAACTCCCATGACATCAGCATTCCAAATCACATCATTCAAATCATTGACAATTATCCTTTATACAACACTGATGATTTCCTCATTTGGGAACCTTCTTTTAATGGAGTCCTTGATTCCAAAAGTTTCTACAAAAACAATTTCAGCAACTCTTTTTCTAACTTTGTTTGGTTGAAAGTTTTTAACAAAACTTGGATCAACCCCTCGAGACTTATTGTCATTTGGCATGTTTCCCATAATAGGGTCCCCATAGATGTGTGCCTTCAATCATTTAGGATTCCTCTTTTCTCTATATGTCATCTATGCAATCAACACTGTGGGGATGCTAATTATTTGTTCTTGTCTTGTGCTACAACTGCAACTCTTTGGAATTACACTCTTGACATTTTTTGTTGTAGATGGTCACTTCCTGCTACTATCATCTCTTAATTATAGAACTATGTTAATTGGGATTCTTCAAAGAAAATCAAGAATCTTTTTCTGACTGTGGTGGAAGAACTATTTCCTGTGATCTGGTATGATATAAATAATTTAATTCATAATAATTGAACATTCAGTTTCAATGCAGGTAAAACATGTATTCTCATTGGCATCAAGGATGCTACCTCTCTTCAGAAAGATCATTGTGACAACTCCATTGGTGATTTTGAGATCCTTCACCGTCTTCAGATTGCGGGATCTTATAGGCAACCTTGACACACCTTTGAGGTATTCTGGAAAGCTCCACTTCTAGGATGGATCAATGTGAATATCGATGGAACCTCTAGAAGAAACCCGGGTCCAGCAAGTTGTGGTGCCATCTTTAGAGGCTTTCTTGGCAGATGCCTTGGCTGCTTCTTCGGTGGATCTGGAACGGCCTCGGCTTTGGAAGAGAAAATTTTGGGAGTGATTCATGCGGTGGACTTTACCAAACAAAAGGGTTGGAACAAGATGTGAATTGAATGTGATTAAACTACTGTTGTTCAAGCTATCTAGAATGGGGTGGTGCACCTTGCATGGCCTCTTACCTCTTGTTGGATTAAATTTCTTACTTCGCTCATAGATCTCAACTACATTGCCACACATGTGTTCCATGAAGAGAACATGGTGGCTAATAGTCTTTCCAACAATGAGTTTAATCAATATATTACCTTTCTGAATGATTTCCTGATGATTCTCTCCCTTTTTATGATAAGTATTGTAATAATATTCAGTATTTCAGACTTTTGTAACTTCCTTTCTTTTTTGAGCAATATATTTTGCATTGGTCTTTGACTGAGGCACCACCTCCTAAAAAAAGTGTATATACAGGAGTGAAATTTGGTCGATGAAAATATGGCCATCACAAATATGGTCATTGGAAATATATACATTATACATGATAATGTGGGGTATTTTTATTTAGTAAATTGAAAATAATAAAACATACTATAATATAAATACACGAGAAAAAAATATTATAAATATATATATATATACTTGTTACATGTTATTATTATTACTTCTATTAAATTATTATATGTTGTTATATAATAAATTTTAATATATATTTCAATATCAATGGATTAGTAAAAATAATATTTTAAAAAATAAAGTATATTTTTTAAAAAATAATATTTATTTTAAAAGAACTAATGTATTATGTATTATATATTTTTACAAATAAACTAAATGGAAAATTTTTAAATTTAATTATTTATTATATTATATTATAACATCACTTAAATTATAATTTATTATGGAAAAATATTATAAACATAAGATGTTTAAAAACACCATTTTCCCAAAAAAAATCATTTTTATTTATAAATTATATAATTATTAATTAAAAGAAAAATATATAATTTTTTTCATTTTATTTATATAAAATAAAATTCATTTTTAATTAATTATTTTAATATTATCTTGAGGTTGATTTCTGATATTTTTCTGAAAAAATATATTTTTAGTTGAATAGTAAAAATTCTATTGTTTCTTAAAAAAATCATTTTCATAACAAAATAATGAATTAATAGTTTACAAAAACATTTTTATATAAAAATATATATTTAATTATTAATATAAATAATTTAAATATACTATGTTGAATTTTAAAATACACGTTTATCCTTTTCGATAGTCAAGTAATATTTCACACAAAAACCACTTTTACACGCTTATATTTAAAATTATATTTATCACTTTTGTAAATTAAAAATAAAATAAAATATTTATTATTTAACTTTAAAAACACAAAAAATATAAAATTTTCAATTTTAACTTTATTCATAAAGATAATATTAGTAATATTTGTGTAAATTACCGGGATAATGGTAAAACATTTATAATAAATTGTTTTATTAATATCTTTTATTTTTAATTTAATAAATAAAATGGGTATAAATTAAATTATGACTCTAATATTATTTTTAAAAGAATATAAATCCATATAAAAACTAGTTAATTTTTTAATCCATAATAAATATTTTTAAAGAACATAAAATGGTTAAAATTCATTTTTTAAATTTTTTTTATATATTATATATTTTAGTTTAATTTCTTTATTATATTTATAAATTTAATTATATAAAATATAGACTATAATTTGGTTTAGAACATATAAATTTGGTAATAGTCATTTCCTTAAATTTTTTAGTAAAATATAAATCACTTTGTTAAAAACTATTTACCATTTTCAAAATCACAATATTAAAATTTAAGAACCTAAAGTAAAAAACTTAAAACATGTTAAAATAATGTATGAAATGAAATATATGAGGATTTATTAATAAAATATCACCCAACCTCCATTATTAATTTTTTTTTGATTCATTTTCCAATGAATGGTGTATTGATGTCAGGGAAGTGTAACATGTATTCCCAAAAGTGCCATTTTCTTTACTTATAAAAGGGGATCACTTCCACCAATCCATGGTTACACTTCCATTTGAATTTACCTTGAAAATATTCCCAAAATAAATATAATATAATTCAATTTATCATCCTTCTAGCTAAGGTCTCTATAATTTATCTTAAATCAATCATATCCAATAAATCTCTAAGAGAAGATCTAGTCTCCAACGTAAGTATTACCTTCTTCTTAACATTTTCACATTAATATTTCTCCTCAAAATATCTTATATACATAAAAATATAATTAAATTGGTATAAATATTATTTCTAGGTGTTATTATAATAATTTTATAACCATTATTTAATTCTCTTAATTTTCTAAGAAAAACAAAGTGTTTTGTGTTGTATAAACCACTGCCCCCACAAAGTGAAATATTCAAATTCTCATCACCCCAATTCATGGATGAAAAAGGATGTAATGGATTAATACATATGATATAAATAATATAAAAAAATTCTGATAATATAAATTATCATTTACCTTATTTCACACTCTTTTTTTGAGAAATGAAACATTAATCATGCGTGGACACGAATTATTGCCTCTATGAGCAATGAGTTTCATTTGTCAACACCACCCATTATGGTAGGATTTATATATATATTTAATATATTAAAAAACTATGTAAAAATATATTAAAATTAATTACTCTATGAAAATTTATAATGATTCATTCTACCATGGTTGATATACATGAGGAGTTATGGAAAAAATCACCGAATAACCTCAAGTAACCGCCATCAAAAAATAATACAGTAAATAAATAAAATATGAAAATAAATGGTCCATATTAAATTAATTAAATAATAGTAAGTCACCTAATATGGTATATAATAAAATTAATTTGATTACTTAGGATGTTAGGTGCGTGCCCTGAAAGAATCTAGAACAGTGTAAGGGTTTTCATTTTAATTTTTCATCATTAAGACATGTTTTAATATTATGAATCAATTTATTATTTTTATGCTGTAAATAATTTCCAAGAATGTATTTTGGATAACTGAATTAATTAATTCACATTATTTACATAACCAAATTATTTTAAATATTCCAACAAATTTTTTTAAAAAAATTACTTAAGTCATAAGGGTTTCGTCTCCAAACTTCAATCTTTGAGATTCATACTCTTTTATGCACCTAATATATTTTATATAGTGTTAATAATACAAATTAAATATTTAATGTTATTTATTATTATTATTAATGGTATTTTATCTTCAAATTAAATCTCATTACCTTTTAAGTGTCTTTTATTCTAATGTTTCTTAATCAATAAGGGTTTAGTCTCAATCACATTTCAATGAGGTATGCTTTGATGTTAAGTAGTAATATAAATTTTTTTGTTGTATATACTAACCCTTTACTTATAATATCATAAATTGTTGTGGAAATTTTAAAATTTACTCCAATTAATGTTCTTGCTTTGGGGTATGATTTATGACTTTCCTAAAATAGAAGTGTCTTTCATAACTCAATATGATTCCTTCAGTTATAATTTTTCTCGTTTATTTTCATCTTTTATTTAATATATTATTATCTATTTATATATTAAGAGATATATATTTATTAAAATGTTTCTTATTTATGAGTTCTAATAATTATTGAAGATGAAACTATGTTAATAATAATTCCCATCCATTTAAATGATGGTTTCCCCTCCTTGTTCACAATTACCATTTCCACCAATGTTCTATTTTTTAATTGTAAACGTCATTAAGTATTATATCATGTGAAAATCATATTTAACATATCCTTTTTCTAAAATAATGTTTTATGATATTATTTTATGATGTTTTATTTCAAAAAATTTGTTTTGAAACATATAAAGGGGTCTTCCACACATCCTTCGTGGCTTTTCAGTTACACATTCTCTTTTTTTTTCTCTCCTTTTTATGAAATATTATTCTCATATTCATTATATATCTTTATATATATGTACCTTAAATATATATCTAGGTAAATATAATTTTCAATTCTTTGGTGATACATGTTTTTAGTTTCCTTTAAAATTTCCAATTTTAAATAAACCCGATTTATGTAAAATTTCCCCTTTCTTATCTCAAGTCAATAATAAAACCCATGAAATGATTTTAAGTTAAAAATAACTTATAAAAACCCTCATTATTTTTTTATAACCCTATTGGATTATTTTTTTGTATTATGGAAAATAATAAGGTCTTTCTTTGTTTTAAAAATAATTTACTTATTTCATAATGCATCAACCATGTGGTGCGTTTTTATTCGTTATTATCCTATATATTTCCCATGAAATCTATATATTAGAACTAAATTATCAAGAATTGTGTTTCATTTAAAAATATTAACAACCAAATGATTTAATTTATTCTTATCTTTGGAATCCTTATGACTTATACTTCATCTGGTTATTCCTTGAATTATTGTTATGAAACCTACTACTTTCTCATGTGAATGATCATGATTATGATTTATGTAATGTTTATTTTAAACAATTGAAATATATATGTTTGATTTTACTTTTATTAATAGTTGTTCCCGTAATTATATTTCCCTCCAATTATTTTTTAAAAGCTTTATATATGATGAGACGTTATGTAAGGGGTTAGGGAGTGAACCTAGTCCATAATGGGACTTTTTCGTAGTCTTTATTGGAATGGGGGTGAACCAAATCCACCATAGGAATTTCCAAAATATATGATGATAGTATTTGTAATGATCCTTGACTTTTTTTATAATATCATATTTTATGTTGTTTATGTATGTTTATGATCTTATGATGTAATATCCTTATGATGAGTTTATATACCTATGACTATCCTTTTTATGATATCATGTAATGCCTAATAACTCCCATGTTATGATTTATTTCCCCATTTACCCCATTATTGGGATTTCTAGATCATACATTTCCTTAATTATTTCCCCCAAAATATTATATGTATATTTAGATGATCTATTGGAGTAATGAGAAAAATGTGAATTTTTTAATAAATATGACGTTTTGATGTATTTCTATGTATAATCTTCTGAATTCACTAGAAAACATGATCCCCAATGTGTATTTAATTGAAAAAATTAATATGATTCATGAAATTATATATGTTTAAGTCCCAGTTCTTCATATAATTTTTCATAATATTTGGATACCATTGTTATTTACGATAGTTTTATCAGCCATAAACTAGTTACACGATTAGAACATTTTCTTATTAGTTTTTTAGTTCACTGTTAATGTGAGGGATTAACTAGAGTATTGATAGGATCCATTACATGGTAGTTTTACTTGGTATGTACATTTCCTATAAGTAATTTGGCCTTCACTATCCAGCAATTCTCTAATAAAACTTCATATTTAGAAATATTATCCTCATACTAAAGGTGTATATATTGTTTTGGTGATGAGTGGTATATCAATATTGCCACAACCATACCTTTATACTGATTTGATATATTTGAGATGGTGAAAACTAGAAGTACATAACATCTCTTAATACATGATGCCTCCTATGATACTAGATACACATGCCTTATTTATGCATTCAGAATTGATCTTGTTTCAAATGAATTCCCCCTCATAAAATTATCCTATGTTGGTTTAATGCTTTGTTCCATCTACAAGGATGACATATAAAAAGTTCACTAATATTAATCATGTTGTAATAATCATGGTCTTATCAATGTTATATTAATAAGGGTTACTATCATTCTCAAAATATCTATCGAGGGATATATTGTAATCCTCCTTGATATCTGGCTTCATAATAGATGAATTTGGATTGTGAGCATTAATATGTTTCACTTTATCTCTTTAATGATCCAAAAGTAGTGTTTTACAGAGGGTAATCCTAATGGTAGAACAAAAATCATTTCAATACATGATCCTAATAAATAATATGGATCATTAAGTTGGATAAACTATGAGTGTAATTCCTATGAAGCCACTCCCAATATAGAAAAAAACAACTTATATATTGTAGAGGGGGAATTCCGCCAATACTGAGGGATGGTGTTGATTTTTATCTTATACTATGAATAAATTTACCCAATATAGATTTCATGATTCCATATGTGATGGTAGAAGAAACCCTCTAACCATATAGGCTAGGGTTTCTCCTATACCACCCCTAAGAATGTCGTTGTCATCAGATTCTCAGCTTTTTGGGCCCCTATTCTTACATGAGACTGATAATATTCCTTTTATGAGAGATAGAGAGGGAGATATTCTTACCATTAAGGGTTGTTCTATGATCTATGTTTTTGTTTTCGGAAAATAGTAATCCCACTTAACCTTCTTAATAGATTAATGATAGAGTTAATTAATGTCGCATTACCACCAAGTATGTGGTTTCTGGGATCTTGGGATGACATGAACATATCATACAGGATAACGAGCATATATTGACCCAGGGAATGGTAATTAGCCTAATGTAAGGAAATGAAAAGATTCTTTCTAGAATGAGAGCTATTGTATGATGAGTAGGGTAAAATAAAAAGATCAATATTCACCCCACCCTCTAATATGAATTTAAGGTGGGTTTTAAATGACTATGTTCTAGGTAAAATCTATAATTTTGAGGTAATAATTTTGGAGAAACTCATTATATTTCAATGAGATGTGGTTTTAGGCCATAGAAGTGGAAACGTGTTCATCTAGGTGGAATGGATAATTTATTGTCTTGAGATGATAAGTGTACTCTCTATTATATAATTTTATGACGTTGAGCTAACAAAGAGTCTCCCACATGTTTTGACTTAAGCAGGGCCTACATTACTCTTTTAATTTCTCTGTAATATCATACTATGATATTTCCATGGGACATAACATAGCTGGTACACTATTATTTCCAATTCTTTCTACATGATCATAGAGATCTGTTTATCCCCTATGAGAGGTTCTTTTGAATTTTCTGGAAATAAAGTTTATTTCTATACAAATTTTGTAATTGAATATGGATAATTAAAAATATTCTATGCTACATCAAAGGGTTCATGGTCTAGGGGAGTAATAAATAATAATTGGATCCTTGAATTATCTATTTCAATGGATGAGACACTATTAATTATTGAATAGGCACCTGATGTAGTAGACCATGGTTTCTATCATAATTTATTTCACTGGTGCTAACAATTTATACGTGTCAAATTTACCACATTTCATCAAAACCTGGGGAAATATAAACATAATAAGGGGTGATCTAAAAAAATTTCTATGGGAAATCATAAAACATAGTTAACCATATAATAAACATTGAATTAATATTATAGAAGGAATAAGTAAAAAACATGAATTAATAATAAATATAAAACTGAGTGCATAATATTTCTATAAAAATAAATTAAATAATGTATATAAATAATTCTAATCTCATACTAATGGTATTCATAATTTTAGACATCAAAAATATGATGTCAAGATAATATCCAGTTATGAGGATATGTATACACCAAAACCCAATATGATTTTTCTCATGAGACAAATCGATGAATTGAGGGGATGTATAATTCTGTTCCCAATCCAACATTTTTTAAGTCTAATGAATTTACTATAAGAGTCAATAAACAATTTTATTCCATTTACTATAGAATATTTATCTAAATAAAAAACATGGTTTTCCATTTGAAGAATAATAACAAATATCAATATACGATGAACCTATTTTAGCACCCAATAATCATAAATAATGTCAAAAAAATTCACATTTTAATGAAGTGATAAAATGTTCATAACTCATCATATGAAAGAAAATGTATGGTAAAACAATACATTATTAAATTTTCCCTAATCATCTGTATTGGAAGAAAAACATATAGTTTACCAATACTTTTATTCAGGTTAATAAAAGAGATAACATGATCATAACCCATCCAATGAAGGAAGGTTAATTTTCAAAAAATAAAAATTCAAATTTCCAATAATAATTCATATTGGAATAACAATATACAAAATTCCAAAACATCCCCCCCATGTAAATAAAATTGCATTATTTTTTGCTGAGCATCATCCAACCTCAATGATTTAAAATGTGATATTCACAATGTATAGATGAATTATTATATACCTAATTTAATACTGAAATGAAATTAGCATAAGAAACACCAAGAAATAAGGTGTGTAGTTTTAAAATAATGTAACCCCCAAAAAATAGAATAAATGTAGAAGGATGTTGAAATAGATGAAAATATCATTTCTAATGATTTTTTGAAAGATAACACCAAAGAAGGGATAAAGAATAAAATTATTTTATACCATGAGATAAATCCCCCAAAGGAAAAATATATACACTAAAGGGTACATCATGTTACATTAAACTCATTAGTTTATGTTCTTTTTAAAACGATAAGAGAAATCGAATAAAAAACATAAAAGTGATTTTTGAAAATATTTTTAACAATGACATAAAATATAAATTCATATGTTCATTTAAATGGTATATTTTTAAATGGTGGCATGAAATCCACTCCAAACACATACTCAAAAAATATATAACAATTGATACTTGAAAATATCTAAAATTTATCTTGGACAAATGATTGGAGGAAGACAAAACATTTTAAAGTTAAATGAAAACTGATTTTATTATTTTCAAGATACATTTATTCAAAACTAACATTTTAATAAGAGTAACACAATATTAATTTTTATTAAAATATAATTTTTACAAATTTAATTATAAAATATCATTTAATAATATTTTTTTGTTGGAAAACCCAACCATGGAAAAATATGTTCATAATGAAACAATATAACTGAAGGAAATGAGACTTGAGTAATCAATACCCTTACCATGTAGCATACTTCATGAGACATGAAACATTTGAATATGGGTTTCTTTGGTAAAAATTTAAACAATGAGATAATTCCACATAATAAATTAAAATGAGAAATTGAAACCAATGTAAATTAAATAAGTCAATGTGAATGATCATAACCTAAAGAATGAAAATTGAGTCACCAAAAACACTTATGTCCGAGTTGACATTTGAGTCAAAAAAATTGAATTAAAATTGTTGATTTCAAATAGATTAAACCAATAATTAAAAGAAATAAATTTATTCACTACTCATGGGATATTCAATAAATATAACTCAATAAAAAATAAATATGGTTCGTAAAATGTAACATGTCTTAAATAATTAGAATTGAGACTAAGAAAACTATTACAACTAGAGTAACAGTTTAATAAAAAATCATTAAAAAAGTGGGATTTTAATTTTAATTCAAATAAAATGGTTAAAATATAATTCATTATATGAAATATCAAATAGTTAATATATTCATAAAATAAATGAAATTAAGTTTAAAATACCAAACATGATTCAAAGAGAATAATCTTATGTGAAGATAATTACTTCGGTATTGATTCACTTTACACTTATGCTAAATATAATGAATAATTAAATTAAACTCATTATATATATACACCTAGTAACATTATTAATAACTATAACCATTTATAATCATAATTAATAATAATTATATATATATATTAGTTAGTTTAAATTTATTTTTAACATCGAGTTTAAGTAATCTTTATATCATTGAACTTGTTTTGTAAAAGTTGTGTTGGTATATAATACTTTCCTAAATACATAATTATTAGGCCATTTAATGAATTTTAATATATGTTTCAATATATTTTATAAAGTTATAAATTCATTTTATGTTTATTTTTTATGATGCATGAGGTTGAAATCAGTGATGATCATGTTTCAATGTTTCTTAATGAATGAATGGTGTTTTCTTAATTTAAAATTTAAATGTTGATAAAACATTATAAAAATAATAAAAAAACATTATTTAATTAGATATTTGATATTAAATCATTAAATAAGTTCTCAATTTTTTCATTGATATAAATTCATATTATTTTTCAAGTAAGTTCTTATATAGACCCAAACATTAACCTATCATGATTAATCGATGATTTTGAGGTGGTTTATGTTTAATTTAAATATATCTAATGAGTAATGATAATATTTTGTTTTTATTAGTTTGATATCGAATAATTATAATTAATTAAAAGATAATATATTTTATATTGAGTTATTTTTTAGAGATAAGTGATTATTTTCCTCTTAGTTTGGCTGTTTTAAATAATTAAATTAACTGTAAACATTTACGGAGTATATCATTACTAGGTTCTAAACTTTTACAAGATATAATCTTAATGATTTAATAAAAATAATAATTTTCTTTTTATCACATCTTCTTGGCTATCTATATACAAAAGTGGTGAAAAAATAAATATAAATTAATCATTCCATAGTGGTAGTAGTCCATACATACACATGGATGATGATTTAGTTTCAAATATAATTGAAGGAATGAGTACCATGGTTTATTATTTCAGACAGATAAAAATGATATAAATATCATCATTTTTTTAAACTCCCCTTTTAAACCAACATTTTATAGAGGTTAATGGAGGCCAAATTTATTGTATCCTCGAGGCGGTATTTTGAACAATGCATGAATTACATTTTCCTTTTTTTTAATAGAAAGGGAAATTGATATTAATGATTATTCCCATAGAAAAATATCATTCTGTTTATAAATAATACTGATGTCAATAAAATAGTATTTGGAAACTATAATTATAAAAAATAGAAATGAATGAAGTTGATTAAAAATAACTACTCACAATGAGCACATTGAGATTTTCTAGAAAGATACCATGGAAATGGGAGACACGATCACAACCCCCTCCCTCTAAAGATTCTACAATGAATAAAGAGAGATAATCACCCCCTGAGTATCACCTTCAGTGGGCCTCGGGTAGGATACTAGTAGTGAGGGTATAAAAATATAACAAATAGGAGGTATTTACCTCAAATATAATAGAAGGATGATGAAATTGGAATAATAAATTGTTAGAAAATCCATGACCTAATATAAAAAGTGAACAAAAAATTATCCCATAATTCATACATAAAGTAGTTATATAAATATAAATGTTTACAAAAGTAAATACCAAAAATAAAATTAAATGTCATAACACAATAATTATACAGAGTTCTGCGATATTAATGTTCAAAAAATTATTCCTAATACTATTGAAAATATTAAAATTACTTTCTATACATAAGGAGAGAATACCTGTATACTTGGTAGGGAAAAAAAGTCTTTTATGAACATTTTAAAGAAGCATAATAATGAACTAGTGGGAAAATATCCAATCCAACAACACGTAAGTAGGTCAACTATCTAAATCCATCCTCACTAAGGATTTCTGACCATGTAACACATCCAACTGTAATAACATAAAATGAATTATATGGATGATAGGGTACCTCACACTACTTTCTCGCCAATTTTCCACTCTAAAACCCAAATTTCATAAATATTGACACTCCTACCTCTTCCATATAACATCACATCACACCATAGCCTAGATAAAGTCACATATTCCATCATATCACATCACATATCATAACCTGGGTAGTAGGGTTTGTTAACCAAAAGAACATGAACCTCATTCCAGACTCCAAAAATGAATGAACCCCCCCTATAAACCATTTTATCACATCTTATATCATCACATCTTGACTAAAGACACCTAGGTCATCAAACCACATCACATTACATCTTGATTGTAAAATTATTTACTTTTCACCATCATAGTCCATGAATTTCTTCATCACTTAGAAGAGGGTGTAGGGAAGAGTGGGTAGCTATCCCTCCATCCTAACAACTATTATTTTATGAAAAAAGCCTAGAAATATTTGGTTGTCATAACAAGGTCATCAACATGGGTGGGACAGGTATAAAAAATTATATGGGAACAAAATGTATATAATATTATAATAGAAAAACCCAACCTATGGGTGCACCACACGTGATCCATTGAAACTCACAATATCACCCCCAGGCCTCATAACCTTGGCCACTTTCACAACCATCACTAAGTGAATAACACAACCCCAATAAAAAAAGCCACATTGCATTTTCATTACCAATTAAATCTAATTTCAAGATTCATACGACCAACCAATTCTATTCATTCAACCCATTTATTTTTTATATCCCTTTTATCTAACATTTAACATCAACCCTATCTAATCGTACATCTCATTATTAATCATTCATTCATTAACCATTCAACCCATACCATTTCAATTCATCATTAACCAATTCATTCCATTGCCACTAAACCATCTAGAATAGAACCAACCACACAAAAACAACAACAACACAATAGACCATCAATATGATCATCATTATTTCACATTTACAACCAGCTATTAAAGATAAACACATCTCAAACACTTTCTATCACATACCACATCTCAAATCACAACACCATGTCACATCCACCATATCTCAACACACATCCACCAAAAAATATCCACTTCTATTTAATCACATTAATATAATGAAACCACACCACACATCTATATTCAGAATCCCATTTTACATTTATTACAAAATAGTTTTCTTATTTGGAATATGATATTTTCATCACTTTCCATTATTTATTGAAGGTTATTCTCAGGAAAACCATATATTCATGTAAAACCAATTCATTTGTTTAGTATAATTAATTATAAATTTAAATCATGGTGGTGAAAGGTGAAAATCACACAACATGGATCCCACAAATAAAAGTAAAGTGAAAAGAAATATCCCTAATAATGATGATTTTTAGTGGGAAAATTATCCTGTAAAAATTAAATATCAACAATAATATTAAAGATATAATAAAATGTGAAAAATTGAATTCTACAAGAATCTCAATTAAATGGGTCAATTATCTTCATTAAAAATATACAAACCATATTTTCAATTATAAACAAAAGAATAAACCCCTACCACATGATACACAAAATGGGAAACAAGGGATTCCATACATCAAATAGAGTTCCCTGATTTGGAACACAAGATTAGATTTAGAGAAAGGCCACAACCAAGAATCACAACGAACAATGAAACCTTAAAAATATATAAAATAGTAACCATATCAAACTCCCACAACAAAATCATCAAAAAGTAGGTTCCCATTGAAAAAAACCTTCTTAGATAGGAATAGTTTAAAAAATAGAGAATAAAAAATAAGGAACTCACCATAACTACCAAGGATTGATCTACATGGGTTGGGGTAGAAATACACGAGTCAGGGGATTCATTTTCTATTCTGGATGCACTTTGGTCTACCATGAAATGAGAGAAATAAAGAAAAAGTGATCAGGATCAAAATGGTTTTATAATTTATAGGTGGTCTGAAAAAAATAAGACTATATCACAGCCCCACACACCATGCTATTCCACATAACCAAAAAAATGAGGGTGACCAAGACACAGTCAAGTGGACCATGATCTAGGCTAGACAGTCAATGCCACCTCTAAGATTCATGGTTGTTTACATGTCGCAAATCCTATAAACAGGGAAGGTTTCAACGACACAACCAAGACCGATACATGAAGAACTTACTAACTGGGTTGGAGCTATAGTATAACCTATCTCCATGGTGAAGGTAACTAAAAAACAATAGAACCCCCTAATATATTCTCCTAGGACACCACAATGCAAAAAACCCCCCTAATCCTTAGATATTTTGAAATTAGTAGTGGTATAAACCCTCCTCCAATAATCCATTATGATAGAGCCATCACCTATTTGACTATAGAACATAGTATCCTATACTGCAGTTTAGAACTTCATACTACACCAACCACCATAATAGTGCAACCCAAGCTCTATGTCACATCCTTGAAAAAAATGAAAGTTTCATCGTCCTTCTTTTATGAAACACCCCCAAACACCCTGAGATATCCTTAGATACCTTCATCACCATAATTATTATAATTTAAAGGGATATAAGGCTTGGGAATTTATACCAGATACCTATAAAAATATTATAGACCCCATGAATCAAAACCAACCTAAAAATAAAAGTCAAAATAGATGTATGAATAACCATCCAATGAGATACCACTATAGGATCTCACTATAACCCATACACATCCACCAACCAAACATATCTAACCAAACTAAAAACATTCACTAAACATCGGTCACACCGAATCACCTCACATATTTTATAAAAACCACAAATCACCTTCTAAACTGCCATATATCTAATCCAATGATCACCATAACCATTAAAAAACAACCCCATACACGGATCAAGTAATCCAATATTCAACATCAAGATTATATACATTTTGGGCACAACTGACACACCCGCATAGTTTCAACCGCATGAAGGTATAACACACCTAGATTAGGGATATATTTTTTCTTTCTTCATATGATGGAATCCATAATGACACAATTTATCATCATGTAAATAAAACATTATATAAAATAGAAGATCCAATAATACATCATCATGAAAAAAAATAATATCGAAAAATAGGAAAATCTCAAAAAAAAACTCCAAGTACTGGTCACATGACTATGTATCACACCCCATGTAATCGTCTCCCAGACACAATTACACTAAAAAAATGAACCAAACAAATGTTTTCTACTTGCAACACCTTATCTAGATGATCCTAGATCTTCATTGGGTGTTCCATGATGATTACACCATCCTTGATATCCATCTCTCCTCTATCAATGACATGGGATTAATCATGAATATACTGATGGTGATTAGAGTAGAAAAAGTTATTGTCAATCCAAAACAATCATGGTATATGTTCCAAGTGATAAGACACATCACCAATACACATAGAAACCTCAAAAGTCCCAGAACATTATGGTGGTAGATTACTCCCCATAATAAGCATCCCCTATCCACCTCAAGGGGAGACCTTTAGGAACACATGATTTCAAACATCAAAACTCAAATGGCCCCTCCCTATGATAATCATAAGCAGTTTTCCCATTATTATATTTTTCAGCCTCTCATGAACAATAAAAACTTTAACTATCGTGCTCTATATCATATGAAAACTTAGAACTAATGACTCACAAACATCACTCGAGAAAAACAGAAAATGACATAGTTCTCTATACAATGCTTCAAATGGGGCCATGCTGATAGATGAGTGATAACTATTATTTTAATAAAACTCAACCATGGGAAAATTTTGTGACCAGGATCCCCCAAATTCTATTATTCATGCATTAAAGATATCCTATAGTGCATGGACAATCCACTTCACCCATCCATCCGAGGGTCGAAAGTAGTGGTGAGGTGTAACTAAATTCCAAAAGCATGATACACTCTGATACTGATTCACCAAGTAAAAGATGTGTCTCAATTATAATTAATAGACCTTGAAAATCCCTAAAATCAAACCACATCATCCTTATACTGCCTCACCAAGACATACAAGATGCTCGAATCCCTAATCACTTGGAAGTGGGAAGATCTAATCAACTGATCCGTGATTACCTTAACCATATCAAAACATATTTGAAATAAGGGTAAACTTGTGACAAAATCTATCGAGATTTCATACCATTTCAGCTTAGAAACATCAATGAGATAAAAAAAGCCTCCAGGAACAAGGCTCTCCTACTTTACCTACTAGAAAACTAAACAGTAAGCCACAGGCTCTGCCACGTCCCATTTTGTCTAGGGCCACCAAAATTGCATCCTTAAGCTACAATACATCTTAGACAGACTTAGGTGTACTTAAAAAGGTGTGCTATGAAAATCATTAATGACTACCACATACATCAATACTAGAAAATATAGAATCCAATAAAACAATATCCAGTTCTTACCATCATTTAACCATCCATCTAGACCATCACCTTGGACAATGTTATTGCAAATGACATCTACCTATGAGTCTCCCCATTGATACTCCTCCACCCACTACATTTTATAATAATTAAACATCATATAAAATAAGAAACCTCCACCATTAACCACCCTTGTATCTAACTACTAGGTTTCCAACTCCTCAATCACACCCCAGACATATTTGGGTTCCTGAACAACATCCTTCCATTAATTCAATTCCAATGAGTCAGACACAATATTTCCAATTCCTATGGTGTAGGATATCTAAAAGACATAGTTCTGAGGAAACTTAGTCAAACTTATTTATCATAGATTTAGGTCACAATGATAAAATATACACCTCACATTTTTTTTGTTAGTGAAGACCACATTGTACTCCCAAATGAGGTAATTCCACCGAAACATCAATGCAAACACAACCAATTCTAGATCTATATCATGGGTGGTATATTTATGCACATTAAGACATAAAATCCTAGAATCCTAAAAGATCACTACTTTCAGTAGAAGCAGGAATAATACAAGTACTAGATGGAAAGCATCTTAGAACATCTCAACCATCACCCCTCTTCTGGTAACTAGAGCACAGATCAACTTCTCCTTCAGGCAGCCAAATGTTACATAACACTGATAATTCCTGATAAAATCTTAGTCATTCCTAGTCCAAGATATCAATGGGGATATAATATTTGGGAAATAATACATAAAACTCAAGTAATGTCCCATGATACCAAATAAGTTAAAAACCTTCTCCCCATTATTGGGTGCTTCCTAAGAAAAAACTACTTCAACTATTGATAAGATTGTGATGAAACCATATTGAGACACCAAATACCAAAATAAAATTCACTGATTGCTTCCAAAAATTACACTTATACAACATTCCATAGATATTATGGCATTGAAGAACCCACAAGATAGATTTGATATGGTTGACATGATACCCTTTTGACTTCGAGTAGATCAATATGTCATTGATGAACAAAACTATGACCTATTCCATGAATTTATAGAACATAGAGTTCATGAGCCCCATGAACATTTCTGGTGTATTCATGACATGAAATGACATGAACATGATCACACAGTGCCTACAACTGTATCAGATTGTGGTCTTTCAGATATATCTACTTCACCCTCAACTGGTGATATCAAGAGTAAATTTCGATCTTATAAAACAAACTCACCACTCTCAGCTGGTCAAGGGTATCATTTAACATTATAATAGGGTAAAAATTATTTATCATGACCCGATTCAACCTCATGTAGTCTATAATCAACCTCCGACTACCATTCATATTTTTAAAGAGTAAACCTAGGGTACCCCATGGTGACATGCTAGTCTAGATAAAACCCTTATGCATCAAATCTTTTATCTGGATCCTGAAAACCTACAAATCAGAATGGATAGTCTGATAGAGATCCATTGAAATTAGAGAGTCACTTGTCTAAAATTGTATCTAGATATCAAAAAAATTTATTGGGGGGGGGGGGGGTTGTGTCACCAAATCCCCCAAAAAAATATCTAAAAACTATTTAAGAACAATGGGAACCTCATCTATCCTAATGTCCACTAATTCCATAGATAACTCATACATCATATAAATGAGGGGATCCACATTTCTACTTCCCACTAAATAACCTCACTCTCTAACAAATAAAACACATTGTCCATCCAAATCTAAAAACATGAATATCCTCTAGAGGTATTCAATGAAATCATGCATGAAATACAACCATTCAATTATGAGGATGAAATCATATTACTGTATCTGAAGTAAGAAAAGATTCTCATTAGACTGATGTGGCCCCATCATTAGTCTACACCCCTTTCACACATTAGAAAATATAGTCCTACCTATGAGTTGAATACTCAACACTAATGGAATAGTAATAATATCTACATCTAGTACAAAATAATGGAATATAATAGGTTTAAAAAATGAGTGTGAAACTACAAAATCAAAAAATACAAAAAAGGTGGATGGTAATCTAAATGTACATCAAATGATCTGTCGATCATTTGAAACTATCAAATCCACTACATGAAACTAACCATGACCACATCCCCAGCCCCTCTGGTGATTGAAAACCGCACGACCATGCTCAGTTCCTAATCCCTAAACATGAGGAACATCCTAAGGCTAGCATCTACCTACCCTATCTGCTCTTGATGTCACATAATCATGCTACTCCTACTACTGAAATGGTATCTATAACAAGTGCTGCTGGAACTGGAATTAAACAAGACTATCTTTTTCAAATTGATATTTGAGAACCACTAGTCACTAATCCAATGGGTGGACATGAACCCCACATATTAAAAAAATTAGACCCAATCCTCCAAAAAAAATAATAGAAACCACTGGTCTAAGAAGGTCGGATAGTGAACTACTTTTTTTACTCCCTTTTGGTTGAAACCGTGAAGTCTTTAGTGCTTTAAACCTATGACTGATAGCTCCAATCATTGAGGAACATTTTTGGTTCCCATATTGTGGTAAATATCTTCATCAGTTAATCTAATTTATCACTAAAACCTTCATTTTAACCTCAAGACATGTTAGTAATGTAATGGGAGTAACCTCAAAATGGATGTAATGATGGAGTGCCTCCTCATGACGCCACACATGGGATTAATAATTTGAAAAGAGGACTAGGAAAAATACAAAAGATCCTTGAAAATTATTCTTATATACCATGTAATTATACTCCCATACTAAATGGAAATCATCTCCTTCCACTTCGCCACCTTCGTGGTTGATGAAAGAAATGTTTCTGAGAATTATTTCGGAATGTTGACCCTTACAACTTCCTTATTTTTCCACTGACCAAGATACAATTTATATCATTGATGTATAGATCCTTGCATTAAGAAGAATAATAATGGGACCCTATACTCTACTAGGGATCAAATAAAACTAAATGAAATCTCACTTTCTTACAACTAGATCTTTATCTTTAGACCATAAGCTCTATCCACATACTTCCCCAAATCCTACAACTGAAAATTGGGAAACATCCTCTATCACTATTTATCCTATTCAACCATATCAACCCTCTAATGATCAACTATATCACCTTGATTATCCTCTACTACCTAAACCACATGCAGATGATGTCTAAAATCAATTTTTGAATGTGATGCGAGGATTTACTAATCCTACTAGTATGTAATTTTATTAATAGTTATTTAATTCTTTTATTTATTTATTTTATCTTCCTAGAATGAAAACCAAAAAATAAAAACAAGAAATGATCTCAATAATTATTCATGTACCTTACATAGGCCTTTAAAATACCATGAATTCCCTCCCTTGTTCATTTATTAGGCTTAAAGTCCTTACGTTGGATCACGACAGGAAGGGGGGTCTAAAATCTATTTTCCTAGCTGCTCTTCTCTGTCCAATGTTATGAACATAGACAAAATGACGTAATTTTCTTACAAACCCATGTAATTCTCACAGCAACAAACTCAGAACTCCATCCTATCTTTCAAATATCACCTATGATACCACTGTATAATAACCCCTCCCTCAAAATAATCTATAATGAAGGTAGTTAGATAATAACCCCTAGGTCCTACCTCAAATAAACCTTAGGATTCCAACTATCAGTGACGGTGTAAAAATTTCACAAAATGGAATAATTACCCACTAAAAACTTATTGTATCGAGAGATAAAAATAATCATCCAAAATAAACTCGACGTTCTAATATAAAAACTGTGCGAAAACCATCCCAAAATGCATGTATAAAGTAATCATAAAAATAAATTTTTCCAAAAATTAATACCCTAAAAAAAGGATACAGTAGAAACATAGAAACTATCCCTAGTCTAATCTATTAATGTACTACAAAATCAACATAATCCTATTAAAAACCTGAAAATTAATTTATATGTATAGGGTGAGTTGACAATTATACTCATTAGAGTAACTAATGTCTCCCATTCACATGTGAAATAAGCATACCAATGAACTCGTAAGAAAACAATAGATTCAACAAAAAATATATAGGTAAACTATTGCAACCCACACTCACCAATACTCTCTCACCAAATAACAAATCCAAGTGTAATAAAATAATATGAATAATATAAATTATAGGGTACTCCGCACCACTGTAATACTAATTTTCCAATATCATAGTCCGATATTGTTCATCCTCGTGTTCCCAAATCTTCTATATAACATCTAATCACATCACTACCCACCTGAAGACACCTCAACCATCAGATCACATCACATTTTACACAAATAAACCTTGTCCATCACATCAAATTAAATTACATCTCATAACAATGTTTTTAGGGTATCAAGAACATAAAAGACATCAACCTCATGCCCTCCTCATTCCATGCAAAAATCCCACAATAAATCGTCTCATCACATCTCATCTCAACACATCTCACCAAAAGACACCTATTATATAAAACTAAATCATAGACCATCTCAATAGTTAACTTTTTTATGTTTGGAAATCACAACCTGTGCATTTCATCATCTCATATAATAGGGAGTGGGGATGGGAGGGTAGTCTTCCATCCATCCTCACCATTAGGATATTGGTAAAAACACCCCCAAAATAGTTGGTTTTAGATATAAGGTTCTCAACATGGGTGGTAAGAAAATAGAAAATATCAATGAAATATAATTTATATAATATCAAAACAAAAAATAGAACCAATGGTTTCACCACACAAGATCCATCCTAGCTAACAATTTTATCCCTATGGTCTCACAATCTTTTCCACTATCGCTGTTATCACTAAGTGAATAACCCCCCCCATAAAACAGAAGACATATTTAGAGTACTTTCTAAATATAAGACAATTTCCATATTAATATTACTAAAATATTCCACTCATTCATCCATTGACTTTTTTATACCCCATTTAAGTCAAATTTAAAGTCAACCCCATTTAACCGCATAACCCATTATTAATCATTGATTCATTTACCATTTATCCCATTCCATTTAAATACATTATTAAAAAATTTATTTCATTACTACCTGGGAATATGAAATAGAACCAACCACACAATAACCAGTAGTAAACAACATCCCATCAACAATATCATCATTATTTAAAAGTTATAGCCACCACTTCTTGACAATCACATATCAACCACTTTCCATCACATGACACATGTCATATCACAACACCCCAAGATATCCCACATATCTCAACACACATCCACCAAAACATATATAACACATGTGAATCACATCAATACAACCAATCCACACCCCACATGAACTTTCAAAAACATATTCCACATTAATAACATAATAATTTTCAGATTTTTCATCTGAAATTTTCATCACAAAACTTATTTATTTAAGGGAATTATAAAAAAACTGTATTTCCATGTGAAACAAATTCATTTTTTAGTTATAAGTAATTAGAAATTTTAAATCAAGGTAATGAAAAAAAAATCACAGAACATGGATTCCATAGCTACAACTATAGTGAAAGAAAATACCCCCAATGACCATGATTTTCGGGGGGGAAGTTAGCCCATAAAAATTAAATATCAATAAAAATATCAAAGATGAAACAAAATGTGAAACATTTCATTCCCATTTAATTTCAATTAATATAGTTAATTATATTCCTTATTTAGGATGAAAAAGACCTTCCCAATAGTAGAAAATCCTAAACCCCTAATTCCTGATATATAAAATTATAAATGAGGGATCCCCTACCTCAAACAATTTTTTTTGATCTAATGTGAAAGATGGGATCGAGGGAAAGACCACCACGAAGAACCATAAGGAAGAAGGAAACCCTATAAGTCCAAAAAATCAAAAAACACATCAAAATCCAACCAACACATCATATAACAAATGTTATCTATATAGAAAACTTCTTGGATAGGAAATATTTTAAAAAACTAGAGAATAAAAATGAGGGAACTCACCTTAGGCACTAAGGATCGATATCCAAGGGATAGAGTTTAAATCCAATAGTTATGGGATAAAATTTCTCTTTGTGGTGCACTTGGGTCACCCAATCAATAAGTGAAACAAATAAATATTGGTTGGTTTCGAATTGGTTTTTGAATTTATAATTTTTTTGTAAACCATATGACTACACTGATCCCCCAACCCCCACAACGCCACACTGTATAACTACCAAAAATGAGGGATACCACAACTATGTCATGAGAACCATGAAAATTCCATGAAATTAAAGGATTCAAATGGTTTTCATAGAAATTTAGATGCCACAAATTGAATAAAAAGGTCACGAGGCTATGGCACAACCCAAAACACTACACCATAGAACACCCAAACCTACAAGAGGTCCATGCCGAAACCTAGTTCCATGGTGTTGGTACCCTAAAAATAACAAATCCCCCATATATATGACCCCTAAGATTATACATCGTATCTATTTCTTCTACATCACAACCATGCAAAAATGGTTGTGGAATCGAACTTCTCCATCGAGCCACTACACTATTACCATTACCTCCATGACCGCAAAACACAACAACATATGTCAAAACCTACCTCTCTATTACATAATTTCCTCCATTATAATGAAGCCCAAGATACACAACATATTATGTCCAAAAATGACAATGGAACCCCTTTATCCTCCTAAACACCTCAAACACCTCAAGATCTCCTTAGGCTCCATTGTTACTAGAATCCCTATAATGTAAAAGGTTGGAAGGTTTTATCTATTATAGGAATGGGATAATATACTATCACCACATGCTTAAGTCAGTGAAATATTATTCTAGTGGAAGGAAAAAAATGGATGGGTTTAAAGAAGAAATTAAATTTTTTGGAGTTTCTTGAAGGGTTGGGAAAATGACCCTTTTACAAGTGGCGAGAATGAAATTTTTATAAATATTTAAACTTAATATAGATGGAGCACATGTTAAACATATAAATTTTCACCAAAAATTGAGAAATAACTTAGTGTGTGAGAGATAAGGTCTATCCAAACCTCATCTATTAAATTATATAAGTCTTTTTATTATGTTTCAATTCCTTTCCTCTTGAATTATTATTTTTTCCATTTTATGTTTTACCGTAGTAACTAGTTTTTACATATGGTTACTTATTAATTATTAATTAAAATAAAGGGTTCTTATCTGATAATTTAAACCTAATATTTCAAAATATTAAAACAAATTTTATTTGATTAAATTTAAAGAAGTGATATAAATTAATTTGAAAATTAAAATATAAAATTAATGAAAAAACAATTTTTTAGAAAATATTAAAAATGTTATAAAATATCAAATATCAGTTTGTAAATAAAAACCAACATTTTTAAAATTATAAATTCACATTTAAATTACATATATGGCCATATAAAAATATTTTATGGATTTATAAATAATACATATAAAATAGTAATGTCAGAAAAAAAATTTATTCATAAAAATTATATTTGGAACTAGTATCTTAAAAATCAATATTTTTATAAAAATTACAACATTTAATGTTAATAAAATATCACTTTGATAAATCCTAAAATAATATTCATTTTTGTAAATTCAAATTCTAAATTTTAAAATTTGAAATTTTAAATAAAAAGGATATGTATAATGAAAAAATAATAATAAGAAAATAGATTTTAAATAAAATTTACCATTATAATTCATATTCCAAATTATTTATTAATTAAATTAGAATTTAAAAATTATTCATAAAATATATATTTAATAATATTTATATTTCTATATAGAATGATTTCCTAAAAAATGAAATGTCCTTTTTATCGAGTAAAATTAATATTATGAAAGTTTTAATGAAGATTTTTTACAATAATCCATTTGACAAAGAAATAAAAGTTCACTAGTTATGTCACGAAACTAGATCAAATCAAGTGCAGTAACACCTTTATTAGTAATCCCATTAGTCAAACAGTTTTACTCATGATATGCATCTTTAATGATATAATCCATGGATGAAATTACATCCATGAAATTTCATTATACAGATATTAGCTTCCATGATAGATGAATAATGTTGTTTCTGGAAGCTTGAAAAATGGTGGTAGAGTCACATTCAATCCACAAGTTGATATATTTTATCATAAATAATCAAAATTTTCTTAAAATATAATTTTATATTCAATAATGATGAAATTTTTAGAGAAATTATTCTCCAAATAATAAATGATATTATTAGTCATTTATTGTAAAATAATTGAATTTAATTCATATTAAATTTCGTCATTATTTCCAGTATACATATATTTCATAAGGGGGTTACTCCTGATAATTAAAACTAAATTAATGTCTAGGTTTTAAATTCCATACGTAAAATATTTAAATTTTATCTAAATATATCATGATTTTTTAAGGTTTGGTGTTTTATATGGAGCTAGCAATTGATCCCACCGACTTATGTAAAGGTAATAATAATGTAAAATTCCATGGCATTACACTTATTAACCTTTCTATGTATCTTATTTATTTAATATGTATTAATTATGTCCATACCAATTTTTATATTGGTATCGCCAACATCAGGAGTGAGAAATCATTGCTATACATAGTTTTAACCATGTTTATATATTAGGGGTTATTAATCTATCTATTTCTATTTTGTTATACACTTTTTTAAAGCCACACATATGAGAAATATATAATTTTCACCATCCAGGGAGGTATAAAGTGTTGTAGAGATGGTATTGGGCCTACTAATGGTTCTTACCACATAAAAATTGAGGATAATTAGAACCCATATAGTTTAGTTCCACATAATAGGACAAGCCATACCTTCTATGATCATGTGAGAAGGTCTATTTCAGCTAATTTTATGGTTGATCTTCCATGAATAATTGAAGTGAATTTTAATTTTGTTATTTTGGGACCTGTTTCAACTAGTTTAATATAATATAGAATGAACTATATGATATGTAACTCAAATTCAGGCAATTCGGTCTACTGGGAAAAAGGTACCTATAAATGGTTATAAATGGACTTATGCATTAAAAGAATTCCCTAGTCCATCATGTATATTAGAAAATAGATAAGATAGGGTATGGAAGGGGATTAAACCTTATAAGAGATCCATATATTCAAGTACACCCCCTTTCCATTAGCAATGAGTCGAGAAAGGTGGAATAAAGACACTAGTGATATGACCTGGTAAAGAACGTGTGGGACTTACACCTATTTGGAGGCCCACATTTGCATCATAAGGACATTGTGTGGACTATGGAAGTCTGACTTATGATTGAATGTATGGAAGTATTCTTGTGAATCTAGTATGGGTTTCATGAGAAAGTAGGGATTTAAATAGTATCTAAATGATAAAGGAATTTTTTATCAAGGGAATAAAAGACTGTTGAAACCATGATAGTCTTATCAATTTAGGATAAAAACACATTTTTTTCTCATGGGATGATTAATCCTTATTATCAATGAAATATATGATAAAAGGTGAAAACTATAGAATAACTAAAACAATAATTTATTCAATGAGGTTATAGAGGTGATCTGGATAGATGGGTTCCCAAATAGGTTAATTTGATGAATATAAACATAGGTAGGTGACCTTGGTGAATGGGAAACCTTGTTAGGTGACCTAGGTGAATGGGTTACATTGTTTTATGACCTGGGTGTGTCCCCTTGGAGAGGAAATGGGTGAGGCTTATCTTAGGGAGACCTGGGTTCCATGTGATAGATGAATTAGAGGTTGAATTCTTTTCTTCCCAAGGGTCTTAAGAGAATGGTTTCTTAGTTCAGTAGACTATGAAAGTTGGGTGTGGTCCTTTATGAAAAAATTAGTTGTTCCCAATTTTGGGATGAATAGGGTATCTATATTTTTCTCTTATGTCTCTTAGGATCATATATTAAGGAGGGTCCTATAACAACCTATGTTTTTGAATTGTTAATTTTTCCAAATAAATTTTATCTTTTGGGATTTATGGTCGGTAAAACATTTATTCTAAGCATAGGAACCTAATAATGATGGTTTGATAACTCTAAGAACTTATTTTTTATATGGGTTTTAATATTTTTTCTGGAAATATCAGGGGTTTTGGAGGACAACATAGGGGGAACTGATGTCCATGGATCTTCAAATAAATTCTGTGAGTTTTACACATCATGTAAATCATTTATATGGTATGTATTGTTTTTATCGTGTGCGGTAGGAGGATTCATGACATTTAAGGATCAGGGTATTTCCTCAAGGAATACATGATGTCTATCTGATAAAAATTGTTAAACTATTACATGATGTGTAATAGTTATATTCCATGTAATTTGTGGGAAGCATTTAAGAAAAAAGGGAACATGGGGTACATCACCTTTTTTATCTTCATTCACATAGATAAGAGCAACTAGGGGGTCTCACAGAACCTTTCTTCCCCTACCCAAGGCATTTTTTTCTTCTCCATTCGAGCTCTAATCTGATCTTTGCCTATGTCATTATTTGTGTGGCGGTAATCTACTGCCTCCTCTTAATTTTCTTCTTCTATTATTTTTCCATACGGTATAGTAAATCCATGAGATCTCTTTTTCCTTGTTTTTAAGGAGTCTATATAAGACATGTTTTGATACTTTTTTCTTTAGTTAGAGGATATTATCAGATGAGTGAGAACCTATGAGTATAAGGTATGTGGTTCCTATCTTTCACCATAATTTTATTTGTGTTTTTGGGTGCACGATTTAATATTCACATTTGGTTGTCTGAGTGAGACCCTTAATTACATAATGCTCATCTTTAAATTTATTAATTTCTATTTTAGGATATAATTGAGAATTCACTAGTACTCATATGTATTCCAACATAGGAAATAGAATTTTTAAAAACTGGGAAGGTTTGGTTGGTCGTGTAAATTTAATTCATTAAATGTTATAATATTGAATTACTTCCATGGGAATCTGAAAAGCATTGCCTGAGGGATTTAGGTGATGTTTATCACTGAGACTAAGATGAGATGTATTTTTGGGGGTTTTTGGTGAGATACCTTGGGTGGTGATGATCACCCAGTTGAGGCTGAAAGGCCTTCTGGATTGAGGTAATGAGGTCTTCTAGAGGAGGGCATGGCTAGTGGGAGTTGAGATATTGTTGAACATCGGGACATAGTGATGTGGTCATAGGGTAATGAGGTTCCAAATGATGTGTATTGGGATATTTTTGTACTTTACAATCATATTTGTTAGTTGATGCACCACTGGATTCATGTGCACAAAGATATGACTCAGTTGAGGTGGTGTTGACAACTCATTATGGGAAGATACCTCCATAGATATTACGGCTTAGGGGATGGTGTTAACCATCAGTTTCATTGGTGGTGCCCACCATAGAGAAACATCATTGATGGTAAAAGACTGTCACGAGATGGTGTTGAGACCATATGTTTGGGGATTATTCTCCTAGTTATTATTATTTCTAATGATCCAAGGTTATTAGAGGATGGATATCTCCATTCCTCTAGATGTCAGATAATTGAGCTGATGGTGATTTATTATATATTAGATTAAGGATATCACAGTGCCTCAGGATGTATAGCTATTGAGATGAGGATGAATTTATTAATAGAGGTCTAAGGGACCAAGGATGTTTTTATGGGTATGCTGATTGGATTCCAATAATTTAATGATATATGAATCATGCGGTATAATATGGAATGAGGTGCTGAGTGACATGGTTATAGGTAGAAACTGAGGGTTCATCTATTATGATATTTTTATATGGATTCCTGGGAATTTATCTATGGGTCCTCAACAGTAAAAAAATATATTTATAGATGTGTATTATATGAAAAATAAATACTTTAGGGCATGTATTCAATGATATACTAGCTTTGGATGAAGCAGGTGAAACTCTCACTTAAAACTATTGAGCACAAGTGGATGGGGTTATTTATATATATTTTATGTGACTTTATACTATTTATTTATTTATGCATACAATGAATAATTATTTTTTTAAAACAGACTCATGTTGTTGGTATCCTATTGATTTCATACACACACCCTACACGGGCCCCTTAAAGAAATTTATAATTCATGGTTTTAAGATCATGTAAGGGATCAAGATCATGAGATAGAACATAGTGATTATGGATTTTCCACTATTGTATGGGATGGATGGTAGTGGACCATGTTGTTCCGCTACATTGAGTTGGGACTACTTTTTCGGCTTTTATATACTTGTAGTTAGGTGGTTGGAAACAGGAGACCCTTCTTGTCTACCCATCTTGTATGAAATTGAATGTTTATTTATCGACAAAGGGTATTATTTCATTGAGACTATTTATTATAGTTATTGTTTATTAACATTAGAATATTTTTATTTACTTACTTCCACTGAGTTATAGTACTTATTATACCCTGTTATATATATATGCCATTTTTATTATATCCACTAGAGGTTATAGTGTCCCCACTATCAACCAATCAAACCCTCTATGCTAGTTTTAAGATTTTGGTGTATGAGGAGGCTCGACTAAGGCCTAATGGAAAATTTTTCTAGAGCATTGTTGAGTGGAAAACTGGGTTTGGATGCTACAAATGGGATTTTAGGAGTTACCTTTCATTTTTGGTCTTACTATTTGGCATATGGTAGACTACAGACCGGGATGTAGTCAGAACTACGTAAAGAGCTCATGTTTGGGTGCCTAAAGCCTCATACATGGAGGAAAACGTGATTTCAGGAGTGGGAAATTAAAGTTATGATTTACAATTTTACAGATGATTTATTTCTACCACGATTGGTTCACTTGGGTGTGATGTTATTAGATTATGGGTTTTTGAACCTTTACCCGGTATGACAAGGGGGGATTATTTATGCATCAAAATAGGCACTTAGGCTCATATGATTTCTTTTTTCTAGTGATCATCATTGGGAACAAAGAACGTGTTAAGTGGATTTGTGCTATTTAAAGCGTCAATAATGAAGATAAACAGTGTTTTCCAACATAGTCTTTTCAGTGGAATTCTACTCATCCAACACGAGTATGTGGTTTCTGATTAGATTAGTATGTTATATTATGTGCTTATAGTATGTAAATTCGTGAATTATTAAGTGTAGGGATGTTATAATGAAAGGGGTTGACTTATTTAATATTTAAAAAAAAATTATATAGTGTTTTTCTATATATCATTTTGGTTTTATTCAATTCAGATACCCTATATTTGTGATATATGATGTACATGATGTGTGATTAATGACTTTGATATGGGTAGGAAAGGGGAGTTGATCCTGAATTATACATGACTCTAGACTCTGATATGGTTGAAAAGGGGCTATGGGGCCAGATGATATATGATACCTGACTCTATTATGGGTATGTAAGGGGCTGTGAGGAAATATGTCATGTGACATGGGTGTCGTATGGGAGTGTAAGGGTGGTGAGAAGAATTGTCTATTACTGATTTCCCTATCATTGAGGTATATATATATCTGTTATGGATGTATGAATAAATTTTTTGGTATTCAATGTGATTCAACCTAGAATGCTTCTGGTGTAGTTTCATGATACTGAAGATGTGGTGTTGTTAGAGTGTGTATGGGATGAGAACCCTGAGTGTCAAGATGAGGCCCTTAAGGGCTAGGATGATCTAAATACACATGTTGAGGGGTTGAGGAATGTAGTTTATATATAGAAGATGGATGATTTTGTGCCACTTATAGATGACAATCATAGTGAAATCTTGGGTTGGGTCATATAGAGCATTTATCAAGGAACTCAGGGACCTAATCCATATATGGAATATTTGAATCGTGTGTTCTAGTCTCAAAACCCATTCTTATTTCATGATGAGGTTGGATTGAGGAAAAATACAATTAGATCTGGCTAGTGAAGACTATTATTGATGACTTTGAGACACCCTCATGGTGGAAGGTGAATCTATCTACTTATATTCATAGTGGACCAGAAAAGAATTTTTTGGATGTACAGGTTTAGGAAGACAAATATGAGGGACTGGTTTTGAAGGGGGTTGAGGATAGTTTCTTTGATCAATTATTCCATGTGTTGTTGAGGGTGGACAAATCCTATTTGTTCCTGAACATCCAGCAAGGTGAAGAATCCATTAACATTGTCTAACCTAATTATAGAGACTCATATACCTACAGTGGCTTGATTTTCTAGTTGTGGCCATTAGGGTTTAGGAGAATAACTTTAGGCTAATATCAATATCCTAGGTGGTTAATTATGCACTTATAGTTGAGGGAAAATTTATTGACCAATCATATTTGAGTTGGGTGATGATGTCAGGTGAGATTAGTAGTGGTTCATTAGGTAGCATAATGTGGGACCATGAATATTCTCAGCAAGGCAATTAGGCCAGAGACTTAGGTAAACCACATTGCGGTGGTTCTTTGATGGTGTGCTCCCAATGTGGGTAGTTAGGGAATGTTTGGACTCAGTTTGAGCATACTAAAAATGCGTGCATAACATTTGGTCAGATTGGTTATCGTTAAAGGTTCTATATGAAGCCTTCCTAGATAGATGTGAGCCAAGGATCTGATTAGACTCAGATACTAGTGTTTGGAATATAGGTTTTACCAAGAGCTGGTATTTGGTATTGAGGTTAACATGAAGGTTGTGTAATACATATAGATACCTAGCTATGGGGTCATTGGCCAATAGCTGGCATTACTCTATAAAGAGTCCATGGGTTAGGTTGTTGGGATTTAGGCCAGAAGCATGTTGTTGATCTTCCAGTTTCAGAGTAATCCTATGATTGAATGAAGGTTATAGGTATTTCCTTGATCATGGAATGAACTTTTTTCATGTCTTGTTTTGGGTAAAAGGTGTATGTTTTTTAACCTAAAAAAATGCAGATTGGTATGAGCGAATTGCATGTTATGTGTGTTTTGTATGAGGTTCATAGTAATCATAACTATGATGAGAATGCATATATATAAATTTATATTATTTGGGGTTAATTTTGAGCTTCATTTTTTATATAATCTCATTAGGCATCTTGTGAGATGTTGTAGTTATGGGTGTCATTTATGAAATAGGCATGAAATAGGAATCTTATAAAAAGAATGATTTGAAGGTTGTCATGTATGAAAAATGAATAAATTGAGAACCTATTGAAATTAAAGATTGAAGATATTTCATGTGTGTAATTATATATATGGGAATGGTTGGTAGAAACATCAGAATGTTTTCATTTTTGGTTTATGAAGAAACATGGTAGGTAATTCCTAAGGTTGAGAGACAACGAGAGGAATTAGCCTGAGTCTCTATAAATGGGGTAGACAAGGTTAATGTAAAAGAGTTTGGTAGGATCGATACAGTCATTAGGTAATTCTTGATAGCTCATGGATGAGCTATTATAAGGTCTTAAGACTATAACTTCAATAATTTTTTACAAGTTGTTTTATCTAGGTAAATTTGAACTTTTGAGTTGGGTGGTCAGGACAACATAAATTCTAAGGTTTGTAATGTAACATCCTAGTTTCAGAAGCCACCCAAATGTGCCACATATAAGGTTGGTCACATGGCCTCAAGTGCATTTTCCCAAATGCCAGAGCCTGATGACTAGCAGTGAGGGCTTTGGGTGTGATAGTGGGGAATCTATTCCCTTATTTGTATTGTAACACAGCGGAAGTAAACATATATCAATTTCAGATGTAGTAATAATACCATACAATAGTAAACAGTGGAAGACTGAGGTAATAAACAACTGGAGCACATATATACATAAATCATGCATGAAACAAATGTCTAGGAAAAAGGCCAAACAAGTCACAGTGCTTGAATACAGAAATAACCCATGTAAAAAAGAAAACAGATAAACTCCAATAACATTGCAAGCATCAGCATGGTCCCATGCTCTCCATATGCTCAACAATCAAGTACCTAAAATAGAAGGGTGCTTTCCCTTATCTATACGTGCAACAATATAATCTATTTCTGACCAAAGGAATGACCCAAAGTTGGTGTGAGACTAAATCCCAGTAGGAAACCACCCAAAGATATATACCTAATAGTAAGTGAATATATATGGCAGGAAATAAGAAAATAGAAGCAGTAAACAATGAAGTACTCAAAAGTAAACAATCCTACAGTTAAAATGCATTCAATTTCTTATATAAAATGTAGCTAAAATAAGTAGGTAACCCTCTACGATTACTCAAAAACTAAACCCTCTAGTTCAACCAAATAGGAAAAAGCAACCCTCTGGGAGGAACACACAGTCTAACCCCTCTGGTTCATCTTAAGCACAGACTCTTTAAGGAAGCACTCATCGTCAATTCCCCCTCTAGTCTCGTATCGATCAATAAAAGGCACTATTGGGAAGCACTCAACATTCTTTTTTCACTGTATCTTGCATCCAGGAACTATAAACAATCTGAGGAATCACTTATATCAATTCCCTCAATGGTGTCACATCGTAATAGTAAACAAACACTCTGGAGAATACATCAACTTCCATTTTCCATATGGTCTACTACACTATGTTCTCACGGCCCTGTGTAAGTCAATCAAGAATAGTAATGAAAAACGGCCAAGGTAGACCTCAATAACTACTTGGATAAATAGTCTACAACATAACAGTGTGTTAGAATGCAATCACTTCATCATACAATACTAGGCATGGAAAGCAAAGCAACATCCTAACTGGAAAAGCTAGACCAAATGGTCATAAACGGTGCGAGAATCAGAAAACACATCCATAACATGATAAAAACCATATTAACAACAATTAAACTCTACTAAATCATTCTAAGAATAACAGAAATTAACTGGGTGAAAACCCTAGACACACAATACCCCTATAGCATCCCGCCTTTTTATCACATAAACTTTCATTACATTTTACAAAACTGAGGATCTTGAAGGTTTAGTGTCTTGGAAACTAGGAACATAAAACATGAGGACATAAAAAATTCTTCTTAAAAACTTGAAAGGCTTCTCATCATGTTCATACTAGTTTGATTACTGCATCTCATAACCTGGGGACATGAATCAAAAGAAAGGGTGAGCAGAATCCCTAGTAAGGGAAACAAGAGAAACATTTTACATGTGAACTTGAGATACTTAAATAAGGTCATGAAAAGAACTTTAATGCATGAGAAAGAAATCATGAGATATATCATAATAAAAAAACATTTTTCATAACTTGAAGATGTGTCTACAACATTTAATATTGACAATCATTTCGTTTCACCAAGGTCCATCCCCAAGGTTTCATTAAAAATTACCAAGGTTATTCACCAAGGTATCAGTCTAAAAGGTCATCTCTAGAGATTAAGTCTTTAACCAATACATTGGAGCGCTATCTGGGCGCACCCTTGAAATGCCTTTATTATCACGTGAGCCACATATATCATCACTAATCATTTCATAAACAACCCATATATCATAAAATAAATGTGTTTCATTTCATAATCATACTGTTTTAAAAACTTCTTTAAAGACATGATCTTTATGTCACTTTAAACCCACGGAAAGGGAAAGCGGGTTCCATGTATGTAAATACCAGAATTTAAAATAGAAAATTTTTGTATATATGTGAATACCCATATATAAGATATAGCTTTGTGTATTCACTTAATAAAATAAAGGAACTTTAGAAAAAGAAAGAGACATTTTGAGGCGAAAATTCTGCAGCATAACGGCTATGTTATAGGGTTTTAGAAAACATTAAAAAGAAAGGGGACACGGGTCAAACATTCATAAATGACCCATAAAACAGTAGAGGGGAAGAATACAAGGTATTTAAGAACATGTTAATGAAATTTGAAAATATATGATATGAAATGAAGAATATGAAAGGAAGACAAAAATAAGATTTCTCTTATGAAAATTCGGCAGCCTAACAGCGTCACTTAAACTTCAACAAAAATGAATTGATGAGATCAAATAGGGTCTCTCATCATATGAACATAAAAGTTCAGTATGATAGATATAGATATCATACCCCAATAAAATAAAAAGGAACTTGATATACTTGACATGAAAGTAGGGCTTTGAAAAAAGAGAAAGGTGAAAGAATCCCTTAAAAAGTTGGAAGCCTAACGGCGCCACTTAAAACTTCAAAATAATGAATTGAAGAGATAAAATGGGGTATATCATCATATGATCATAAAATATCAGTATGATAGATATAAAGATCATACCCCAACATAATAAAATGTAACTTGAAAGACTTGACATGAAAGTAGAACTTGAAAACGAGAAGGGTGAAAGAACCACTTAAAAATTCAGCAGTCTAACAGCGCCACATAAAACTTCATAAAACGAAATAATGAGAGTAAGAGGGGGTATCTCATTATATGAACATGAAAATGGCAGTAAGATTAATATAAAACAACATACTTTAAAATAAGAACATGGAGCATAAAAGAAATGACATAAAAGAGATTACTTGAAAAGAAAGAGAGAGGTCGGATCCCTTACCTTAAAACGTAACTCTTAAGACTCAAAGGTTGGGACCTTGAGGGATTGGGGGAACCTTGGGAGGAATCCTTGGGAGGTAATGAGACCAGAACATCGTTGGGGGAGAGTGGGGAGTCGAATGGATGAGATGATTTCTTAGTATTTATAGGGAAAGTGAGGGCACAAGGTATTAATGGCCAAGGGACACCTCATTGGTGGTTTTGGCAAAACCATGGGCTTTCCCATGGTATTTTCCCATGGTATTGGCCACTTGGGACACCTCATACCCTATATTACTATTCATAAGTCGACCATATTTATTATATACTTAATACATCATTTAATGATGTCATTAAACACCCGTAACTTAAAAACTCTATTTTCACTATTCATCGAAAATTCAACTTTCTCAGAAATAACCCAAAATTTCACCTTAATAAAATATCGATGCTCTGATTTCAAAAATGAACTCCATTTATTAAAAATTATTTTCTAAATATTTTTATTTTAATTTTTAAATAAATACACTATTCACCGAAAATTCCTTTTTTCAGAAAAATCCCCAAAAATTACCTTAACATAATATCGATTCTATGAGTTCAAAAATGAAATCCATTTTATATAAATAATTTCTTAAATATTTTTAATTTAATTTTTAATTAAAAAACACTATTCACCGGAAAAAACTAATACTTGACTATTAATTTCTGAAACCGTTATTTATTCATTTTATTGAATCACATTACATAATCAAGGTGCATAGATTATATTAATGCTTTCTTTAAGTGAGATTACTAATCCATTTGGTCACATTATTAATCCTAAGCACAAAATCAGTATTCATAATTTACTCTTCATCAAAAATCAATTTGATCTTATTAGACTCTAAATTTCGTACTGGACATAATTGTAGAAGACCATTTTTTGAATATCATTACACGTTTTTAATTATTTAAGGTTTACATAAACATTTTTAAAATATCCTTTTTCTAAAATTCATCAAAAATATGCATACTCTTTTCATCCGGTCATTTGAAAATTCATAAACTTCATCATAAGAAGAAATCCCAATTTTTTATTTAAAACAAAGGATTGCACAAGGCAGTTACAGACTCCTTACATATCTTCTTATCACACCAGTATAGGACCTAAGAATATGGTGTGCTAAGGTGATAGAATCCGAGGGAGGCTCGACCAAGATCGCACGAGTAGTAATTTCTATCAGTTTGAACTTCTCACAAATGCAATTCCGTTCTAGCTTCACACGATGATGTTCGGCTGGGGTTTGGTCTAGAGCAAAGCCCAGTGGTGCTACCTCCTTCCCAAGTTCTGTTATATGGGATTCGATCGGTCTAAGACTACTGGGTGAGGCCATCAAATCTTCTTTCTATATTAATTAACCATGATTACTTGTATTTAGAGACAATAATCGAAATGTTTTGTTTACAGCAGTCATATTGATCAATGGTCATATAACAGTCAAAACCCAACGGTCTCATTTTAATTATACTAATGTTATCAAATTAAACATTTTTTTGAGTATAAAAATAAAATAAAATAGCACACAAAATTAGGAAACAAGATTTATTCAAAATTTCGGGTCGTTAAAATCTTCCCCCCCATAAGAAATTGCGTCCTTGCAATTTTAAAAATTGGGTTTTTGAAATTTCATTGAAAGTCCCACATCAGAAAAGGAGTCAGTAACACTATTACTTTAAAAGAAAGAAAAGGAAGTAAAAAGGCCACCCGAGTTAACCCATACTAGGATTCCATGTAGGAAAATATGGATATGGAAGAAAAAAACAAAGGGTCAAGTTCTTAGGGAGTGTGATATAAAACATGATTAGGAGAAAGTTAACCATAAGAAAATCCCAAACATATGATGTGTGTAAACTGTCTTTGATTACCTAGTAGGAAACGTAAACCAACATCGTTTTTGTTCTACGTTCCTTTTCATAATTTTGAGGAATTCATTTACTACATAGAACAAAAACATTAGAAAATATACCTACCTTCAAGTAGAGTTTCATCCTTTAATAATTCTCTACCAAAAATAATCTTTTCCCCAAATTATGAGAATTCAAAAACACTTGGTCTCATCAAAAGCACAAGAATCATATTCTAGAGAATCACATAATCCAAAAATGATTAACTGTATATTTATTCTATCTTTAATCATTATCCCAAAAACAGAAATCTTAAGGTAAAACAACACTTCAATAAGAAAGAATCCCATAGGAATGGAAAATACATTTAAATCTTCAATGTTCCATGGTACTACCCAAAGTTCATCATAGACCATTCCATAAATAACGGTCCTTAAAATTATTCAAAATAAACCAAACTAAGATTTAAACACAAATACAAGAAGGATTTGATAACATAGTCTTCCAAAATAAACTTTATTGTTCATCTCCAAACAACATCAACCACTCCTGACATCTTATAACAAAAGTAGCTAACCTAAACATATTTTACCCAAGATAGGTTAATCATTCCCATATGTAACCTAAATCAATATAATTCCACCTTAAATTCATCGATTCTTCAAAATATAAGTCAACCTTACTCCTCAATAAAAATACTATAGTAATCTATTTAGCTCGATCATATAGGGTCCCCAAAATAGTGAACGTCTTCCAAAATAATAATCCCCTAATCATCTCTGTCATAATAATACGGAAATCGTCACATTTCCTATCACATTGGTTGCTGGGACATGTTCTTCCATTTCCCTCCATTAACTAAAAAAATAAAGTACAATTAGGGGCTTAAATACTTAGCCAATAATCATGAAAAGGAACTTAAAGTATAGACGGATAACTTGTAGAAGAAAAGTATACCCTAACTTGTGATCCACTAGGTTCCAAACTAGGTTATCCATGATCATATATTATTATGTGAATCTTTATTTTATTTTATCTTTGTTCCTTTAACAATGGTTCATACTAAGCTTATGAATTTACCAAAGCATATCCCCCGGGAGTGTCGTAACCAAGAGTGCAGCAAGGCCCGTTATCGGGTACCATTTCCCATTTGAGTCTAGATCAAAGCGGTGTTTTCTGGTTTTACCCCTATGTACATCTGTGCCAGAGCCACCTCTACCTGCTCATATCCAGACAGGGATGTATTTTCTTAGCAACCCATTACTCAATACTCACCAAAATACCAGGAAGATCTCTTATATATAAACTTTTCTATAGGTTTCTTCCTAAAGTTTTCATATCCTAATTTCAAAAAATAACTAAACTATCGTTTGATACCAACTATAGCATCCCGCCTTTTTATCACATAAACATTCATTACATTTTACAAAACCGAGGATCTATAAGGTTTAGTGTCTTGGAAACTAGGAACTTAAAACATGAAAACATAAAACATTCTTCTTAAACACTTGAAAGGATTCTCATCATGTTCATCCTAGGTTCATTACTGCATCTCATAACCTGGGGACATACATCAAAAGAAAGGGTGAGCAGAAGGCCCAGTAAGGTAAACAAGAGAAACATTTTACATGTGAACTTGATATACTTCAATAAGGTCATGAAAAGAACATTAAGGCATGAGAAAGAAATCATGAGATATATCATAATAAAAATAACATTTTTCATAACTTGAATATGTGGCTACAACATTTAATATTGACAATCATTTCGTTTTACCATGGTCCATCCCCAAGGTGTCATTAAAAATTACCAAGGTTATTCACCAAGGTATCAGTCTAAAAGCTTATCTCTAGAGATTAAGTCTTTTCCCAATGCATTAGAGCGCTATCTTGGTGCAAACTTGACATGTCTTTATTATCTTGTGACCCACATATATCATCACCAATAATTTCATAAACAACCCATATAGCATTAAAGAAATGGATATCATTTCATAATCATAACGTTTTAAAAACTTCTTTAAAGACATGATCTTTATGTCACTTTAAACCCATGGAAAGGGAAAGAGGGTTTCATGTATGTAAATCCCAGAATATAAAATATAACATTTTGGTATACATGTGAATACCCATATAGAAGAGAGATCTTTGAGTATTCACTTAATAAAATAAAAGAACTTTAAAAAAAGAGAGAGACAATTTGAGAAGAAAATTCTGCAGCATAATGGCTATGTTACAGGGTTTTAGAAAACATTAAAAAGAGAGGGGACATGGGTCAAACATTCATAAATGACCCATAAAATAGTAGAGGGAAATAATATAAGGGATTTAAGAACATGTTAATGAAGTTTTAAAATATACCATATGAAACGAAGAACATGAAAGGAAGAATAAAATAAGATTTCTCTTATGAAAATTCCGCAGCCAAATGGCGTCACTTAAACTTCAACAAAAATGAATTGACGAGATCAAATAGGGTCTGTCATCATATGAGCATAAAATTTCAGTATGATAGATACAGATATCATACCCCAAAAAAATAAAAAGGAACCTGAAATACTTGACATGAAAGTAGGACTTTGAAAAATGAGAAAGGTGAACGAATCCCTTAAAAATTTGGCAGCCTAACGACGCCACTTAAAACTTCAAAATACTGAATTGAAGAGATAAAATGGGGTCTATAATCATATGATCATAAAATATCAGTATGATATTTATATAGAGATCATACCCCAACATAATAAAAAGTAACTTGAAAGACTTGACATGAAAGTAGAACTTGAAAACGAGAAGGGTGAAAGAACCACTTAAAAATCCGGCAGCCTAATGGCGCCACTTAAAACATCATAAAACTAAATAATGAGAGTAAGAGGGGGTCTCTCATTATATGAACATGAAAATGGTAGTAAGAGGAATATAAAATAACATCCTTTAACATAAGAACATGGAGCATAAAAGAAATGACATAAAAGAGATTACTTGAAAAGAAAGAGAGAGGTCAGATCCCTTACCTTAAAACGTAACTCGTAAGACTCAATGGTTGGGACCTTGAGGTCTTGGAGGCACCCTGGGAGGACTCCTTGGGAGGTAATGAGACCAGAACTTCGTTGGGGGAGAGTGGGGAGTCGAATGGATGATAGGATTGCTTGGTATTTATAGGGAGAGTGAGGGGACAAGGCATTAATGGCCAAGGGACACCTCATTGGTGGTTTTGGAAAAACCATGGGCTTGCCAATGGTATTGGCCACTTGGGAAACCTCATAACCTATATTACTATTCATAAGTCGACCATATTTATTACATACTAAATACATCATTTAATGATGTCATTAAACAACCGTAACTTAAAAACTCTATTTTCACTATTCATCTAAAATTCAACATTCTCAGAAATAACCCAAAATTTCACCTTAATAAAATATTGATGCTTTGATTTAAAAAAATAACTCCATTTTTTAAAAATAATTTTCTAAATATTTTTAATTTAATGTTTAAATAAATACACTATTCACCAAAAATTCATTTTTTCAGAAAAATCCCCAAAAAATTACCCTAACATAATATCGATGCTATGAGTTCAAAAATGAAATCCATTTTATAAAAATAATTTTCCAAATAATTTTAATTTAATTTTTAATTAAAAAACAATATTCACCCGAAAAAACTGATACTTGACTAATAATTTATGAAACCGTTATTTATCCATTTTATTGAATCATATTACTTAATCAAGGTGCCTAGATTATATTAATGCTTTCTTTAAGTGAGATTACTAATCCATTTGGTCACATTAATAATCCTAAGCATTAAATTACTATTTATAATTTTCTGTTCATCAAAAATCAAGTTGATCTTATTAGACTCTAAATTTTGTACTGTACATAATTGTAGAAGACCATTTGTTGAATATCATTACACGTTTTTAATTATTTAAGGTTAACATAAACATTTTTAAAATATCTTTTTTCTAAAATTCATCAAAAATATGCATACTCTATTCATCTGGTCGTTTGAAAATTCAAAAACTTCATCATAAGAAGAAATCCCAATATTTTATTTAAAACAAAGGATTACACAAGGCATTTACAGTCTCCTTACATAGCCCCTTATCACACCAGCATATGACTTAAGCGTAAGGTGTGCTAAGGTGAGAGAATCTGAGGGAGGCTCAACCAACATCGCACGAGTAGTAATTTCTATCAGTTTGAACTTCTCGCAAAGGCGATTCCATTCTAGCCTCACACGATGAAGTTCGTCTTGGGTTTGGTCCAGAGAAAAGCCCAGTGGTGCTACCTCATTCCTGAGTTCTGTTAGATGGGCTTCGATCGGTCCAAGACTACTGGGTGAGGCCATCGAATCTTCTTTCTATATTAATTAACCAAGATTACTTGTATTTAGAGACAATAATCGAAAGGTTTAGTTTACAGCGGTCATATTGACCAATGGTCATATAACAGTCAAAACCCAACGGTCTCATTTTAATTATACTCATGTTATCAAATGAAACATTTTTGTTGAGTATAAAAATAAAATAAAATAACACAAAAAATTAGTAAACAAGATTTATTCAAAATTTCTGGTCGTTACAACCCTGATCAAAGGTATTGGGCACTATAGCATATTTAAATCAAATACTATCTACGAAAAGGCACAAACCACCTACCTTGGTGTTGTAGGATTGTTATACGTGAACTTCAAGCCTTGAATCGTCCAAGAACATTATAGATCTACAAAAACTCTAAAAACACTCAACTAGGGATAACTTGAGAAAGAGGAGAAATCAAGAGACAAAGCTCTAGAATAAGGAATACCTTACCGTGGCGATCACAACATAATCGACGACGGTTGAATCGGTGAAAAGATGCTCGATTGGGGGACTGAGGAAGGATAGGCACCGTACAGACGCTCTCGGTTGAATAAGGTGAAGAAGAAGAGGCTTCTACCAATTAGATGCGACCCCAGTCTATTTAATGAAAAAAAGAAAGTACATGACGTGTACTTTATAAGTAAATGGGATGTACTTGCCATTACCGGCCCCCCGTATTAGACGGTCTCTAGGTCACCAGACACGTCTGTGTGCTCAGCTGTTACACGGACAACACACAACTTTGTGCGGCTAAAAAGTACATGGTGTGTACATATAAGTACACAGAGTGAACATATAAGTACACGACGTGTACTTCAAAAATTCCTAAAAACTATACTTTTTCTAAAAAACACTAGAAAAGAAAAATACATACCAGAAAAGAAGATCCAGGTTCTTACAAACTTCCCCCCTTAAATGAAATCCGTCCTTGAATTTCCCTAGCAAGGCGGAATAGAAGAAGAATCCTCGAACAGCTTCGTCCACTATGATCGTACATTAGCCTCCCTCTCCTAGGTCTCATCTTATGCTCACCCATGCTTCCATAACACTCATACCAGAGGAAATGACCATCCACAGAGAACCTTCATACTTTAATCAACAATCCAAATAGGATACTCCTCGAATGAGGCATCCACCTCTAACTCGATCTCTTCTAGTTGAAAAACATGATATGGGATTGAGAAGTAATGTAGAAGATGAGAAATGTGGAAGATATCATGCATATCCTGGTACCTTTGAGGTAATTACAACAGATAAGAAACCGGCTAGACTCTCTCCAACACCTCAAACGGACCAACATACCTCAGTGAAAGCATACCCTGTCTCTTAATCCTCCTGTGTCCCAACCTCGGTGTGACACGCAGAAAAAACTGATCCCCAACCTCGAATTGCAGAGGTCGTCTCCATCATTCATCATAATACTTCTGTCGAGACTGTGCAATTGCCATCTTTTTATGAACAATGTCAATCTTCTTCGTGGTCTCCTGGACAAGGCGAGGTCCAAACATAGCTGCCTCTCCTGCCTCCATCCATCGTAAGGGTGATCGACATGACTTACCGTACAAAGCCTCAAAAGGTTCCATCTGAATAGTTTCTTGAAAACTACTATTGTAGGTAAACTCCACAAGAGGTATGTGCTTCTCCCAAGAACCTCTAAAATCCTGGATTCATGATCAAAGAATGTCCTCAAGTATATGAATCGTACGCTCAGACTTTCCATCTGTACGGGGATGGTAACCTATACTCAAAAGTACCTGTGTACCCAAGGGCTTCTGTAGTCCCTGCCAAACCTGAGAAGTAAAATGGAAATCCTGGTCCTAAACAATGGAGTGAGGAACTCCATGTAAACACTCAATCTATCGAATTTACTACATTCCTAGATCATCAAAACTGATGGTATCCTTGATCGGTATGAATTGAGCATCCATCGCGAGTCTGTCAATGACAATCCAAACTGTTTCATTCTCTAGAGGCGACCCTATAAAACCCATCATAAAGTCCATCATGACATCATTCCATTTCCACTCGAGAACAGGTAAATACTACAAAATCCTTACCAGTTGCTGATGCTCCACCTTCACCTGCTAACAGGTGGAACACCACATGACAAAACCAACAACATAAATCTTCATACCTGGCCACCAATACTGACTGTGTAGATCATGATACCTCTTGGTGACACCAGGACGAGCTTCCCAAACTGAGGAATGAAAGTCCTGCATCAGCATCTCACGTATATCTGCTGACTCCCATACACACCCATGAAAACACAAGATCTCATCCTCACCTATGGTCCATCCAAGAATATGGTCCTCTCCCAGCATGTTTTCAGATAGGACTAGGCCTTTAGAATCTGATAGCTACCTCATTCACACTCAATAAAGAAGAGTAGAGTTAACATCTACAAAAGAAAGAAAAGTCTGCCCCTGTCTGTCATGAACCTCCGAATGCATCTCAAATTACAGAGCCATAATCTACCACTCACTACTAGCCTCTAGAATTGCCTATATCTGAGTCCTCTTGCTCAACACATCAGCCACAACATTGCCTTTCCCAGGCATGTAGGTGAGTCCAATGTCAAAGGACTGAATGTACTGAACCCACCTTATCTGTCTCAAATTTAAGTCATACTGAGCGAAGATATTCTTGAGACATTTGTGGTTGGTGAAAACCACAAAATTAATTCCAAGAAGATAACTCCTCCAACAATGTAAAGCATGAACTATTACAGCCAACTCGAGATCATGCGTCGGGTAATTTTTCTCATGTGGCCTCAACTACCGAGGCCCGTACGCAGCGACTCCTTCTCCCTGCATAATCACTGCTCCCAGCCCGATACCTAATGAATCATAGTAAAAAGTATAGCTCTTTCCCTGCTCTGGAAACACTAGTATCAGTGTTGAATCAACCTTTTTTTCAGCTCCTGAAAGGCTGACTCACAAGAATCTGACTACAATAACTTCACACCCTTCTTAGTCAGGCCCGTTAGTGGTGCTGCTAAGCATGAAATGGCTTGTATAAAATGTCTGTAGTAACCAGCCATCCCTAGAAAAGTTTTTACCTCAAAGACATTATTCAGATGCTCCCCAGAAACTATTGCTCCCACTTTCTCTGGGTCTATTGATACTCCTGCCTCTAAGATAACGTGACCCAAGAAGTGAATTTTGTCCATCAAAAAGTGTCATTTTGAGACGTTAGAATATAACCGATTCTTTCTCAGTGTACTCAAAAAGACCTCAAGATGTGTGTCATGGTCGTGTCGAGTGTGAGTGTACACCAAGATATCATTCACAAAGACTACCTCGAATGAATCCATGTATAGATGGAACACTCGGTTTATCAGTGCCTTGAAAACTGGAGGCGCATTCATGAGACCAAATGACATAACCACATAATCGTATAGACCATACATACTCCAAAAGACTGTAAGAGGTACATCTAATGGTCTAACGCAAAACTGATGGTAACCAGATCTCAAGTCAATCTTCCAGAACACCTGGGCACATCGAAGTGGATCAAATAGATCATCAATCCTCGACAAGGGATATCAATTCTTGACTATCATCTAGTTCATCTTCCGATAATCCACACAAAGTCTGAGGGTATCATCCACCTTCTTCAAAAACAGGATAGCTGAACCCCAAGGAGAATTACTAGGTTGGATGAAAACCTTTTCCCAAAACTCCTCTGACTGCTTCTTGTGCTCTTGAAACTATGGTGTAGACATCCTCTAAGGAGTAATGGAAACTGATGCCACTTCTAGCACAAGCTCGATAGAAAAGTCCACCTCTTTCATCAGAGGAAAACCTGAAAAGTCTTCTGGAAAGACATCCATGAAACGATCTACCACTCGAGGAAATTCCATCTGTGAAGTTCCCTGGTCATCCAGATATAGACTAGCAATATGGGCTATAACTCCTCCCAAACCATGATGCTCAGGTTCCGTTATGCTGACCGGGACATCCCATTCGCCCTTACGAAAAAACGATCTGTCCTTTAGTGAAGTAAAACTCACCCTACGAGGATATTATTCAGAAAATACCTAGAATGATACTTAAAATTCAATACCAACAGTGACAGAATATCCCATCATCTCTAAGACATAGTGGTCCGACAAGAAGTGACACCCACCAACTACAAGAGGTCACTCCTTGCACTTCCATACAATATATGTTCTTGTCCCCAACGGTTTGTCTAGGATCAAGATATCATCATAAGAAAGGATACATAGCCCAAGGCTCACCACAACAGAAATAGATATAAAGATATCAGAATCCCCTGTACCAAAAAGACAAGAAGATAAAACTAAGGCAACTAAGATGATACCTCAAACTATAGAAGGTCATGGATCATGCTCTTGATGGTTCTACTCCACTGCAAAAGTCTAACTTGCATTGCGACCCTATAACCCTACCTAACCACTCTTAGATGATCCATCCTGTTGTCGCTGAAATCCTAGTGACTGGCTTCCACAGCCATGACCTCCACCTCGGCCATAACAACCCGAAGAAATCCAGTTCCTAGAATGGTGAGAAACTAGTGGTGCTACTCCTGAATGAAGAGTCATAAAAGAATCCATGTCACCAGCTTCTGGTGAGAAAAACTGACAGAAACGCTGAAGATGGACAATATTGCTGTATTATTTGCACAGCACTGGGTCTCTCGGGAAATGTGGCCTCATATGATCTCTGTTTTTGCACTGGTAGCACACCACTTGGCTACCAGAAGAGGTGCCCCACCTCCTCGGATCCCCGCACGAAGACTCCTTGCGGCCCTTCCTACAGTCAGTAGGAGGGATACCAGCTCCAGATGTCAGACCTCCCTAGCTCACCAATCCAGAATCCCATAGTATGTGCTCCATGATTAGATCCTGGTTGACTATAGAAGTGATGGAAGTTAACCTGAAGGCGGTCACCTGAGATCAGATTTCATTCCTGAGACAATCCTCAAAAATCTTTTCCAAGAATAACTCAACACCTCCTGGAATAGGTGTGAAGCACTGCATCTCTGTGAAGTGAGAGGAATACTATATAAATAAAACAGTTCCATGCTCAAGAATCATGAAATCTTAGGCTTGATTGGACCTCAAGGTCTCTAGGTAGATGTAGTCATAGAAGGCCCGCTATAACTCATCCCATGCCATAACCTACTAGTGTCCAGCTTGTGAGATTACATTCCACAATCTCTTAGAAGAATCCCGAAGCATGTAGATAGCTAGATTCACCCTCATCTCTGGAGCCATCTCTTTATGGTCGAGGATAGAAATCATGGCTTCTAACCATGACTCTGCAGCCTAAGGTCCTCCTTCCTCTCTGAAGGTGGAAGGATGTTGTTGCTAGAAACCCCACGTCAACTATGCTATAGAAGGGGCATGATGTGGTACTCAATTAAAGGTATGCATGAACCTTATAAAGCTATCTCAGAACTATGAATCAACACCTGTGTCCGGAATTACAGCTGGTGCCAAGACTAGAAAAACTGGAGGATCTGATGGTAGTCCCAGATCCACCATGTCCGACATCTGATCACTACCTAATAATTGTCGAACAACCGGAGGACATCTCGGTGGCATGAATCTGCAAAGGTCAAGCGCACACCTTAAAACAAGAATGTCAAGGACTGAAAACTAGAAGTGTAAAAATGGAATAAGAGAAAGAAAGAATTAATGTTTTTCTAAACATGGATACATGACGTGTATAATGCCTAGACTACATATTCCCTTAAGCCTTCACATGGACATGTACTTCCACCAACTCAGTTCATGAAACACCCCATACACTCGGCGTGTTGTCCTAACATAGGGCATGTACTTTAATCCTCTTTCCCTTCCCGAGTTCTTCTACACGAAAAACCCACATGGTTCTCATAAAACAAGACTACACGTCATATTCTTTCTCCACATGATATGTACTAGATGCGCTTCACTGACCCGTGTTGTTAATGACATGGCCAATTACATGGCTGACATTACACTGCGTGTTCATGCCAGACACGGCGTGTACTAGGAGAAGTCACTGTCCCATGTTTTCTGTGACACAGACGGATACTCGGTTTACACAACACAGAATGTGCCATATCGACACAACGTGTATTAGAAAATACTCAATACACTCATGTTGTTAGTCACACAGCTGTTTATACAGCTATACAACATGTCTTGTACATCTGGTACATGGCGTGTCCTACCAGATATTTCCCAACCCTGTGTTTTGGCCCACACAATCAGTAACATGGTTAGAGACTACACGACGTGTACATATGGTAGACAGTGTGTACTTAATAAAAACAGCTTCTTCCCGAACAAAATAACACATGGCATGTATTCATCATTACACGCCATGTATTCTAGGTTTCTCTGGATAGTAAGCCTAAAAAACTACTCCAGAAGACTAGAAAATACTGAAACAAACATTAAAGTTCCAAATTTAGATCTGTGAGGGCCTATAATCCTCATGAATCAATTCTTGAAATCTAATACATGTCATATACAAGGAAAATAATTCAATGATCTAGAAAATTCCGGTCCCTGAGGGCCTATAACACCTCAAGAACCAATGTTTGGAGTTCATTCAATGAAATCCTTACACAAATTAATACCCTATCAAAAGTAGGTATTATATCAAGGAATCTATCACAACAGTATATAGATCTAGCACAACATTTATCACAACAACATGAAATCACTAATGCAACCTAAATGGCATGGAAGGAATACATGACCTGTGATTTATAGAAAGTGTCTATATGATTCATGAGATAGGATACCCTCATCTCATCGGGTTGCAACAGTAATAGAACCTCAAAAACATCAATAATAATAGCATAAAACATGTGAATCCCCCAACGGTGAAAGTCAAATCAATTTTAAGATTGAAAAAACAAAAAAATTGAAATAAATGAGGTAGATTGGATTTTCCTTGTACATGGGTTAGCTACTCCTGGGAACATATTATTACCAAGTACCAATTTCCTTCCTATCCCTAGCTATATGCTCCAAATAGTAATTAAAGAAGAAAAGAAACATTCTTATACCACTTTGTAACATCTCGATTCCAGAAGCCACCAAGAGGCGCCCCATACCCTGTTTGTCACATGGCCTCAAGAACCTTTCCCTGAATGCCAGAGGCTTCCGACTAGCAGTGATGCCCTTGGGTGTGATAGTGGGGACACTATGCCCTCATTGAAAGAGTAACATAGGGGAAGTAAACAGATGGCAATAATAGAAGCAGTAATAATACCATACAACAGTAAATAGTGGAATACAAGGGTAATAAACAACTGGATCACATATATATTAGGTGATGCATGATACAAATGTCTATAAAGTACCCAAACAAGTCACAATGCTGGAATACTAAAATAACCCAAGTACAAAAGGAAACAGATAAACTCCAATAGCATCGCAAGCCTCAGCATAGTCTCATGCTCTCCAACTCCCCAGTAATCAAGTACCTGAAGTAGAAGAGTGCTTTCCCTTTTTTATACATGTAGCTATATAATCTGTTTGGTACCAAATGAAAGACCCAAACAGGTTGTGAGACTAAATACCAGTAGGAAACCACCCAAAGATCTATGTCTAACAGTCAGTGAATATATATGTGGTAGGCAATAAGCAAAGAGAATTGATAAACATGGAAGTACCAAAAAGTTAACAATCCAACATTTCAAATGCATTAAATTTCATATATCAAAAGAAAATAAAAAAAATCAGGTAACCCTCTAGGAGTACGCAGAGCCTTACCCCTCGGGTTCAACCAATCAAGAACAAGTAACCCTGTGGGAAGTACACACTGTCTAACCCCTCTAGTTTAGCTTAATCATAGACTCTCTGATGAAGCATTCACCATCAATTCCCCCTCTAGTCTCGTATCGGTAACTAAAATGAGCTCTGGGTAAGCACTAAACATCTCATTCCCCCTATGTCTTGTGTCGAGGAACAACATACACTCTAAAGAAGCACTTAATTAAATTCTCCCTATGGTCTCTCATCGTAACAGGAAATGGACACTCTAGAGAAGCCCTCAATATCCATTCATCCTATGGTGTACTACACCAGGTTCTCACGGCCTTGTGTAGTTCAATCGATCACAACAGTGCATAGCAGCCAAGGTATATGACAAGAACTACTTGGATAAATAGTCTACAACCTAACATCATGTCATAACATAATCACTTCATCCTACAGTACTAGGCATGGAAAAAAAAGAAGTATCATAACAGGCAAAGCTATACCAAACGGTCATAAATAGTACAATCATGTGAAAACACATCCATAACATAGTAAACATCCATATTCACAATAATTAACCATTACCCAAGAATTTTAATCATATCAGGCATTAACTAGGTCAAAATCCTAAACACGCAATACCCCGATCAATGTTATTGGGAACTTTTGTACATATAACTCAAAGACTATCTACAGAAAGGCACCAAATACCTACCTCGGTGTTGTCAGATCACTATACATGATCCTCAATCCTTGAATCACCCAAGAACATCATAGATCGACAAAAATGATAAAAACGATCAACCAAATATAACTTGATAAATAGGAGAAATCAAGAGATGAAGCACTAGAAGAATGAAGAGATTACTATGGAAATCCCAATGCAATTAAAGGCGGTCGAATCAGAGAACAGATGCTCGATCGAGGGCTCGAGGAAAGATCGACACCGTACAGATGGTCTTGGTCAAAGAAGGCATATAAGAAGACGCATCTACCTATTTAATGTGATCCCGATCTATTTAATGAAAAAAATAAAGTACACAGTGTGTACTTTATAAGTACATGGATTGTATTTTCCCTTACCAACCCCTGTATTAGGCGGTCTTCAGGTCACCATAGATGGCTGTGTTCTCGACCGTTACACGGCCAACACCCAACTACATGCAGAAAAAGGGTACACTATGTGTAAATATAAGTACATAAAGTGTACATTAAAAATTTCTAAAAACTCATCTTTTTCTCAAGAACACCTTAAAAGTGATAAACATACCAAAAAAGAAGATTTGTGTTCTTACATGTAACCTAATTGTGAAGGATTGATAGCTCCAATATCTTGTTTTTAGGTGGGTTTTTAGTTTCTATGGATGTTATAGGGGTTTGGGAAAACACTGGAAGGAGAATGGATGGCTAGGTAATTGGAAACAACTATTGTATGTTTTACATACCATGTCAATAATTTACATAGTGTTTAATTGTTTCATGGAGAATGGTCAGAGGTTTTATGATGTGCATGACTGCAGGGAATACCAAGAGGAATAAATTATGTTTATCTTCTACACATACTAAAATTGTTATATGACATGTAATAGTTACATGCCATGTAATTTTCTAGAAGAATTTTTATAAAAGGGAACAAGGGGATCGACCCCTTTTTTCTCTTCACACATAGAGACAGGAGCACCGATGGGGTCTCATAGCACCTTCCCTACACTCCTCTAGGATTCTATTGTTCTTATCCGATAGAGGTCATATATAAGATTCACGTGTGTTGTTGGTTGCATAGCAGTAAGCTATTAACAAATATTTCTTCTCTTCTTCTGTTATATCTCCAAATGATATGCTACATCCATGCAATATATTTTGAACTATTTTCATAAAATTTATCTAAAAACATGATTTATATCATCTCTCTATGATTTATAGGCCTATATCGGATGAGAGAGTACCTATGAGTATAAGGTAGGTGGTTACTATCTTTTCATTAATTTTATATGTGTTTTGTGGTGCATGAGTTAATACAGACATTGGGTTGTATAAGGGAGACCATCAATTAATTAATTCTTGTCTTTAGATTTAGTAGTTAATATTATGACATGACATTGAGAATGAAATATTCCTCATATGTATGATAACCAATCGTACGGGGTGTTTTGACCAACATGTAAAGTTAGGTCGGTTATGTAATTTTAATTAAATAAATGCATTATGATTGAATTTTTTCTTTGGGATCATGAAGATCATAACATGAGGGGTTTAGGTTATGTTGATAATAGGGACTAAGACGATGAGGTTTTCTTGATTAGGGTGTGCCCAAAGATACATGGGGTTATGATGATATCTAGGATGAGGTGACATGGTCATCGGAATTGAGGTGAAGAGTTTTATAGGATTAGGGCATGTCCCACAGATATTGTGATTGTGTTGGACATCGGTACATAACAGTATTATTATAGGTAAATGAGGTTCCAGATAATTTGGATTAGGATATTTGGTTGATTTCCACTCATCGTTGTTGGCTAACCTATAGTTGGATTCATCTTCACACAAATATGTCTCAGTTGAGGTGGTTTTGAACACTTATTGTGGGTGGAGGCCTCTGTAGAAATTATGCCTTAGAGTATGGTGTTGACCGTAAATTGGGTTGGAGGTTCTCATCGTAGAAATCCATGGTTAATGGTGATGGACCATCGGGACATGATTTTTAAAACATCAGTTGGGGGATGAGGCTTTCTATTATACATGAGCATAATAGGTTAAGATTATTGGAAGATGTATATCACCATTCCATTGGATATCAGGCTATTGAGCTGATGTTGATTTATTGTATATTACAGGATGGATATCATAATACATTGTATGTAGACCTATTTAATTGTTGAAGAATTTATGAATAGAGATTCACGGGACCCAGGATATTTTTATGTGAATATCGATAGGATGACAATAATTTCTCTATATATGAAACATAAGGCATCATATGGAATGAGGTTCCATGTGACATGATTATTGGTGGAACCTGTGGCTTTACTTAGCATGATATTCTTCATGGTATTCCAAGGAACTATGTCATGGGTCCTCTCCACTATAAATATATATTTTTAGACATGTATTGTATGCCAAAAATATATTTGGGGGCACATATTTAGAGATATATATGCATTGGATGAAGTAGGTGAAATGATGGATTTTGGATGCTGAGAACTGGTTGAGTATGTTATTTATATTTCTTTTATGTGGGTTTTGTCTGTTTATTTATGTATGAATACACTTTATAATTATGTAAGTAAGACAAGAAAACATTGGGGGTGGACTACTGAGTTCATAATCACAACCTACATGGTCCCCTTTGGATGTGTGTAGACATTATGGTTTTTAGATCATGGTAGGAATTGGGCTCGAGATCTAGACTATAGTGATCATGGATGTACTGCTATTACATGGGATTGATGGTAGTAGAACAGGTGGTTCTTTATATTGATTTGGAACTTATTTAGTTATATATATATATATTTCCTTATATGGTCTACCACGGGTGACCCTACTTGTATATATATCTTTTATTACCTGGCATGTGCATTCATCTACAAAAGGAATATGCCTTTGGGATTATTTATTACTACTTCTACTTATTATGCTTTCAATATTTTTATTCTCTCAATTCCTATGAGTTATGATCCTTCTTCTGAAGTGTTATGTATATGGACCATTAATATTATTACCACTAGAGGGGTTAGTCTTCCCACTATCACCTAACCAAAACCACAATGCTATTTGGAAGCCTTTGGCATATGGGTAGGCGTGTCTAAGGCCGAGTGACTTACCAGTATCGAGCATCATTTAGTGGAAAACTATGTTGGGACAATATAGTCCCTTTTCTGTTGTCTTGGTGTTGATCTATGAGGTTTTTTCTTTGAACAATCATATTCATTTAAAGAAACAAATAACACTTCTTCAATTTATTTTCCCCTTAGTTTGTAGTTAAAAAAAACCTACAAGGGTGGTCATAGGAGATGGGTGTTAATTTATTGCACTCACTTGGTACTTGGGATTCTCTTATAGACTCAATACACACTCCATTGCACTTAGTGTTGAAATTTAGTGTATAGGGTCCTTATATTGGAAATGGGAGTCGGGTTTGAAAATAAATGGTGATAACTACTCAAGGTACCTAGTTCTTTTATGTTGAATGTGTGACGCAGACATTGGTAGAGATTTATATGTAGCACGGTGTGATTATAAAAAGGAAAATATTTAGTTTTCTTGTGTGTAAGGCACATGGGAACCTATGGGAGCTATGAGAGAAATGATATGGACTTCTATGTGGTGTCTTTCCCTATGAAAATTTTCAACCATCTTTTTTGACCTTCTTGAAGAATTGGAGGAATATTTCCTTTGTCAAAATTCAGGTTCCAACAACCATAACCAGAAATATAGTAGTATAAGAAGCACTAAAAACCTGATAAAAACCCATTTAAGAAATTAACATAACACAATTTTTCAGGATAATACATATACCTAAATCTTTTAGATATACATATATAAATTAATCAATCTTATATAATTTTCATTATATTTTCCCGAAATTTGGATTAAATCATCCCTCGAGTATGATTAATAATTCTAAAAAATATGAAAACAATAAATGATATAAAATTAACATTAAATAATATTTCTTAAATTTTAAGATTTTTAATAGACCTAATTTTAGGGAAAATTATGGGCATTCTAATCATGATAATCTCATAAATAAATTTTAAAACATAATAACCACATTTGACATTAAATTTTTGAAAATGAAACTATGGTTATGATACCACACTTTGAAAATAATAAACACTATATCTCTAAGTAATAGAAAGCATGTATTAATTAATATAAATTTTATCATCATATACTAGTACATGATTAATTTTATTTAATTTCATTATCAACATGTGAACCTGATTGAACACATTTGGTGAATTGTTGTATTATCTTTTATTAATTACTAAAATACATGTAACCTGAAAAAATTATAATTAAATAACAAATATCATAGAATAAATCTTATGAATTTTAAAAATATAGAAAAATTTCATGATATTCACTGAATAAAGATAATAACCAATATCTTATGCATTCATATAGGAAGAATAAAAATCAATTTTGATTCCTACTAAAATATATAATGTTCTCTAGGAATAATATTATAATGAATAATAGTCCATAATTATATAATTATTCTTACCAGTCAAGGAATGGAAGAAAACAACACTAGATCTATATTTTTCCAATATATTACATATATATAGAACTATAGAAGGATTTCTAATTTATTTGAAAACCATTATAATTTATTATAGATTTTTAAAACTATAAATAGAATTTCCAATATTTATCATGTAAAGAGTGTGAGAATACTTAATTAGGTAATTAGTAAACTATGTTTTATTTTCTTAAATAAATGAAAAATAAAATTGAATGTTATTTTCATAAGAAAATTGTATCATGTGTATCAAGAGGTCATCAATAATAATAATATTGATAATTTAATTTTTAAACATTTTTAACAAATATTTTCTTCCACACATTCTAAAACTCATTGGTGGTTCATAAAAATTATCTAATATAATAGTATCATAGATAATATTTCCATCAATTGATAAGCCTAAGAAGTATCATAAATTGATGGTTTCCAAAAAATTTATTAAATTATAATAATTCTTCATATTTTAGATACTTTTATATAAGGTAAATTTATGAAAACAATACAAGTAAATTAAAATAGAAAGTAAATAAAAATTGAAAAAACAACACATTGATCATATGTCAAGTAATGGACAATGATTTCTATAAATAGTAAAAAAACTAATACTCTATCTAATTATGGCCACCACCATGGTCATAAATGACACTAGAGTAGTAGGATCAATAATATCATGTACCATTAATCATACATGATCCAACTAAAAAATATTAAAATATATAAATCCCCAATGTGTTTTTATAAGCTTGTATGCTATTATATTTAATAGAGGATCCTCAATTTTTACCTCACAAAACAAAGGAAAAAATGAATAGGTAAATGATCTGAATAGGATGACCATACATGTCACATTTGTTATTATATTTTTTTAAAATCTATACAATACACCTAATTTATTTCAATAATTTATTGGATGATTCATCTCTTCATGTTTACCATACAAGGAATCCATTTCACCCTTTTATTTTGTACCCCTAAATTCCATACTGGGGTTTCAAAAAAAATTTCTTTTACTAACACCTACTTAATATCCTATTACATGGCCCGAGTGTTCTTTCATTCCTAATGTAGTCCTACAAATGTCTATCATGCCCAATGTTATAAAGTTATCATGTGTTCCATGATCCTAAAGGGTGTTCTAAAAGGATATATGTAAATATTATATTAATTTGATGAATTTATCAAAAAATAATATTTAAAGACACTAATAATTCATTTCTTACAACTTTACTGAACATTTGTTTTAGTGGATCAATATGAAAATTAACTTTTTTTATTCTTATTCTTTTCAATTTCTCATAGTGAGTGGGGGAGTTAGAGGAATGAACTAAATATATTTAGAGCTTCTACTAGATTTATATTTTAATTCATTTAACATTTCATTAATATTTTCCATATCAAGTAAATGTTTTTCTTCATAGGAAAAAGTTTTAGGATAAACATTATTTGAATAGATCTCTTGGTGATATCTCTTAGATGCCTATTTTTAAATACATAAATATTTTAGTGAGTTTTTTATTTTAAATATTAAATATTCCCTTTTATAGAGATATATTCTTACAATTGAGGTTTATTCTATAATTTATAGTTATGTTTTCATTAAACAGGAGGTCTGATATTTCTTTTTGGTATATTGTTGCATGAGTTTGTCAATGTATCATTCCCAAGATGTATGTTATTCCTATTCTCTAAGGATGTTGATACCATATTGGATATACTGACAAGATTATATTTACCCACTAATCAATACTTATCCAAAATCATGAAATTTAAAAATTCATTCTGTAATGAGAGCTGTTGGCTAGTGACCAGGGTAAAATACTTAGCTTAGTATTCACCCCAACCTCTAATACATATTCATGGTGGGATTTTAGTGACTATTGGGAAGATAAATTTTATTCCATTGATGCAATCATGTTGGATAAACTAATTTTATTTCCCTAACATAGGATTCCATTCTCTATAAATTGAAACTGGGTCATCATGGAAACGAAGCTCATTTGTTATATTGAGATGACAAGAATAAACTATATTAGATAAGTATTTGATGTTGATATAATATATATTCTCCCATAAGTCACGAGTTAAGTATGTAATACAATACTCTTTTAATTTCTCTATAATGTCATAAAAATATGTGGATACAGTCAAAAACATTATTGGTACTCTATTCTTGGAAAATTAATTCTATATCATCACATAGTTATGTTTATCCTTTATGAGGGGTTCTTCAAAATAGTATGGCCATAATGGTTGTTTCACTATTTATTTTATATGAGTATTGGGATAATTCAGAATATTTTAAGTTTCATCATTAGGTGCAAGGTCTAGGTGATGAACAAATAATAATTATTTCATTGAATTATCCACAGGCATGGATGAGTTACCATTTATTAGTTATTAGTTATCCAATTTAGTAGACATATATTTATCAATTTTCTCTTAGTAATATTGAGAAATTATATAAGGTTCAACATGGAGAGTAATATCATGCTTAAATGATAAGTCATTTTGTGGAGGAACTTTGCAGTACATGGGATAGGTAATGTCTCTTTTAGTTCTCTCTCCCGAGTGCAGTTCCTATCCTTTTAGGGTTCTCTTCCCAAACAATGTACAACATCATACTCAATCCATTCTTTATTGGATTCCACCTCTTCATGTTCATTTCTGTGCTCCCTCTAGATCTTTGTGTGTCTCAGAGTTGTGGCATGTCTTCCCAATCTCTCATCTCTCTGCACTCCCTCTTTGGAGTAGTGTCTTTATTGCTTCTTAGTGCATTGACCTTGGGGTAAGATTTTTTGGGCAGAGATTTAGGATTTAGCCTCAGATATGTCATTGGATTTCTTCCTATCCATGAAAATCCCTTCTGAATCTAAGGATCCTTCCCTTTTTTATCTCGTTCAATTTTTTAGTCATTGTTTCTCTTCTTTCATTCCTTTCCTACCCTGATATGTCACTCCCCAATATGAGTTCTTGACTCTCTGTTGAAGCCCCATTGGGGTTTCTATGCTCTTCAATTATGGTTACCGTGTTTTCAACCCCACTCTGGTCTAGTGCACTGGTTTTCTTGGGGAGGTTTGTGACGTGTATGTAGAATTGTGCCGATCTCTGAGGAGATCGGCCATGTTCATGGTGGATTCAACAGTTAGGGTTGGTGGTTCAGTCTGAGGCCGAGTTTCTTCATGGAGACTCTTCTTCTACAATCTCTAACCTGAAATATTTCTCTCTCATCGCTCTCCCTGTCAGTCTATAGGGGTGGAATCAAGAGGCCTGGTGATGTGTTTCTTGTTCAGTTGATGGATTTATAGGATATGATCCCTTCATCATCCTCGATATTTACTGTAGCTGTACATTTGTTTCAGTTCATATCGAAGGATTGGGTTTGTTCTTCACTTTTGATTCTGGTTTTTGGAGTTCAGTTGGTTTCAATGGTTATTTTGTGAATTTTTTATGGCAAGGTAGAAGTTTTAATCTTCAGTGGGACATTACTGGTGGTCATAGGAGAAAATTAAGGTGATGAAAAGGCATAGGGGATGGAGTCAATGATGATGAGATTTCTTTATCACCATGTTTTGGTGTTGTTTTTTGTGACTTGTGGTGGTGTATGAGAGGATGTCGAAAAAGTGTAGATAGATGCAGTCGAGTCAATGCAGTTTCTTCAGGGGCATGATTTGTGGTGATAATAGTTTGAATTTTAAAACAGGTGTGTTGATGACCTTGGTGTGATGATTTTGTTCTATTTTATCAATATGATATTTTAAATCTTAAATGTATGATTTCCGATGGAGTGACTTGATGGACAAGGGATGGTTTGTAGGTTCCCACTTACCCTCAAAGTGACTTTTCAGTAAAATAAAAATGGGTTGGGGACATGAGGGAATTTGCAGTGATCACTAAGGGGAGGAACACTATGGTTTATTCCCGATTCTCTATCATTGGGTAGAAATCCATTATGGATAAATGATTATAGAGGACCTCTATTTTAGAAAATTTATTGTCTACCATAATGGGAGGACCTTTTTATTAGATATTTTATTTATTAAAGAAATTTCATTTGCAACATATACCTTGGGAAGGACCTTCGAGTTTTTTTATATGGAATTATAGGAAGAATCATCATAGAAGACACTCTTGAGATTATATTTAGTGTAATTGAATATCAAACTATAAAGAAGACATTATTAATGGATACTCTTAGTAATACCTCAAGTGCTATTGGATATCATGAATTAAGGAGGAAATTTTCAATATATACTCTGAGGAGGCTGTCTAGAGATGTTGGATATTATATCATCTCACTAACCTAGACCAATAATATGTTCCTCCACTTGTAGCCTCCACATGACCATAGTAACACCTCCATATGCTCTAGAGGATGTTGACTAGTGGTGATAGTCTATAGTGGTACAGTGTAGAGAATATATCCTTATATCAGCGTAAAATAATAGTTTAAAACGGGAAATCATATATATCCTCCAAATAAAGTGATAAATAGGCATCCAAGAAAACATCTTAAAATAATGAAAATAATCCATTCTATATCAAATAATCTATATAATATAGGTCTAGAATTCATACATAAAAAATATATCATATATACAAAAAACCAAAAATAAAATAAGTAAAAACTGGAAAGAACAGTAAATATGGTCCTGATCCCAATGCCTATCCCAAAATCCCATGCACCATCGTATCTACCCCAAAGAGCATGCATCGAGAAATTCCAAAGACCAAACCCACAATCATGTAGTGTATTTATGGGTATACAAGTTACATAGAGACACAATATTGGTGTGAGTACAACCCAATAATCCACCACCAATGGAATATCTAAATATATTTATTTTGATAAAAACATGACTGTGAGGATATATTCTTAAAAAAATTTATGTAATTTAAATAAAAAATAGTAATTAACCATTAGTGCATGGGGAACACGGTGACACTTTATATCAGACTATACCACCGTCGATCCTCAAGTCCATGTCCCCAAATGGACATATTAATCTAGTGTAAGGGTGCCTCTAACCACACCATAGTTATCATTCAATCCATAGTATCATGACCACCTTCTCATTTTTTTCCATATAAGTTTCATAACCACCCCGTAGGGTGTTTTCACAACCTCCACAAAGGGTGTTTTCACAACCAACCTTATGGATGTTTTTCTGACCTCCCCATAGGTAGTTTTCCAAACATCTATATAGGGTGTTTTTATAACCTCACAATAGATATTTTTACAAATGACTATCATGACTTCACTGAAATGTGTCTTCTGTACTACTCCATAGGGTGTTTTCTATATCATTTAACTATTCATCATTTCATGAACACTCATGATTATTTTATAAAAAAGACCCTTTATCTGATCATAAATATTTTTTTCCCAATTTTAAACATTATGGGAATTTCAAAAAATATATAAAAATTGACCATTAAATTTCCAAATTACAGTCTCATCACTTTTTACCATATATATATATCAATTCTGTTTCACACATTAATATTTACCCATTTATTTTACAATTTGAAATCAATTCACAAGTCATCACACAATAACACCTATTATTCATTCCCATAACCCATGTATTATAAATTCAATATTTTAATATAAAAACATAATCTCTCCATTTTATTTTATTCAATGTCCATTTTTATTCACTAATGACGTTTAGTCACTTAAGGTCCCAATTTCTATACTAGGTTATTCCAAATGGAAATACACTTAAATTAATCTATTTAACGTAATAAATTATATGAATTTCATCAATTAAAATTTACAATACACATGTAAAAATTCAATACAATTTCATGATTAACCATTTCATAATTCCCATAACATTTCACAAATTACCAAACATTCATAAAAAAAATTCTATGTCGCTATTCCAATTTTCCAATTTAATACTTAATTTCAGAACATGGGTATCACCATGGACCACCCTTAATTTTATTAGAAAGTAAAATAATTCTAATTAATGGGATTATACTTTTGAAGAACAAATTCTATATTAGTTAACCCATTTGGGATGACCTTATTTTTAGGTCTTTTAACTTGTTTATTAGGGGAATTTATAACAACCCCTCTCTTTATTACACACTTATACCTGATTCATTACATTAAATATTCACTTGAAACAACATAGAGGATCAAGAGGTATAGTGTATTTTGGGATTAGGAACATTACATAACATCTTCGAACATAAAACACACAACGTCTTTATTGAAAACTTCCTTTACATGACCACTACATTCCTCGTACTTAACTTTGCATGGGATAACCTAAGGACATGCATAAGAAAATGGTGAGCTATAGAGCCCAATAAGGGAATAAAAATGGTATAACATGAGGAATAAAATACATTTTATATAATAGGCATACCAATGGAGCACAAGAGAAACATGAACATAAATTCATGATAAAGTATGATAATCATAACATGGAAATGTGGCAACAACACTTAACATGGAATTAACATGAGCCAAAGCTCATTGTACATGGAGCATGAGTAATCCATAATTTCACATGAAGAATGAGTAAAACCTATTTTTAATTGAATTATCATGAGTCAACACCCATTCTTAAACATTTCATTTCATGCATAAGTGTGCCACAATGATCATAAATAACGGAATAAATCAACATCATAAGTTATTCAACAATTATGTAATGTGGAATAAATACCAGAAAATACAATTCAATGTCTATATGTTCATAAATGAGAATAACCTTTATAAAGACATGGGTATGGTATTCACTACACAATGATCGCGGTTTGGAAAAATTGCGATGCAGTTTTGGCAGTATAACGGCGTGACATAAGGATTCATGAAAATGGTTGATGAGATATATAATGGTGTCTCATCATATGTACATGAAATGGACAGTAAAGGGTTCATATAGATACATTTCCCTACAAATGTAACGGAATTTAGATGCATAATACAAAATAATTACTTGGATGTAAAAGAGGAGAGAGAAATCCCTTACGAAATTTCGGCATTGTAACGTGTGTACATGGGAGGAATTAATGAGAGAAAATGAGGTATCCCATTATCCATACATAAATATGGAAGTATGGGGGAGGTTTGAAATCATACCCCAACATTTGTAATTGAAAACAAAAGGGCATAACAACTTAAAGAAAATTGGAAAAAATGACAAAGGAAGAAATCCCTTACATGGAAGTGTGATCCCAAAGGCTTGGGAGAGGCTTGAGAGAATCTTAATGGGGGCTTGGGAAACCTTAAGATGATTATAGATAGGGGAGGGAATGGGTTGGTCTAACTACAAAGGCTTTGAGTGAATAGAAAGTGGGAGCTTGGGTGGTTTTATATAAGAAAGGAGAGGAAATTCTTTATTATTTAGGTTTGGGACACCTCACATTAAACAAATAATAAACATATTCCAGCCCATGGTTTTTGCCCATGGATTTTTAAAAACATTAGTGGAAAACAATATTTTATAAGAACAATGGCCTAACATTTTAAAATAATAGAGTTTCTTATGTGGAGGTGAGTCATACTTTCAAGGAAAACAATTTAAAAAGACAAAAAAATTTATAAGCCTTGAAGGGTCCACTAATGCTTGGTAAAATAAATACAACAAACCCAAAATCACATTATTTTAATGTTAAAACATATATTGGCCGATCATAATGTTTATATTATTTCATTACATCACTATTTGGTCATTATGATGTCATAAAACACATTATATATTTAAATGGTATTTAATTTTTACCCAAAAATTTGACCGTCTCAGAAAATTATGAAAAATTAACCATTGGATAATTTCAACATCCTGATTCCAAAAATAATATTAATTTTATCTAAATAATTTTATAAATATGTGAATTTTTACATATAAAATAAAAACATACATTTACTGAAAATCCTTGGCTTTTGGCAAAAACAACTTTCAAACCCTAATAAGAATTACAATTGCATTCATAAGATTATATGATAATTAATATTTAATAAAAATTAATTTGATTATAATAATATTTTTAAAAAATATTATTTAATTCATAAGTCCATTAATTCATCAAAATATATTTCTTAGATGAATATTAACTAAAAATACTATTTGTGCTTTAAAAACTAATTACAATGTAACAATAAAAAAATGAATTCACATTCTTTCTACAAAAATATTATACAAAGTAATAGTGCTAGGGTCATGTTACATAACCCCTTATAACACCCACATAAGAACAAAGGGTAAGGCATACGATGATGACAGACTCTTGGCGTGGCTCAGATAACATCGCTAGTGTGGTAATCTCTCTTAACTTCCACTTCTCCCATAGTCAGTTCCACTCAATCTTAAAGTGTTAAAGCTTGGATTAGGCTTAGTCAAGAGATATTCCCAATGAAACCATATACCTTCCAAGTTATAACAAGTGGTCTTAGTACGGGGAAAGTATACTGGATGAGGCCATCTCTTCCTTTTTCTGAGTAAATTGGATTTGTTAAAGCCCTGCATTTATACTAATCATGTGGTCACTTTTCGAGAGCTATATTATCAACAATAACAATTAATAACGGTATTTTAAAATCTAAAAATGTAAAACAACTAAATTTCACATTTTATATAACCTTAATAACACATTTAATTATATCAAGAGGAATTTTCATTAATGAGTATTTGGGTCGTTACAAAATTAGGTTTGGCCAGTTCATATTTCAATGACTAGTTTTAATTTATAGTCACATATTGATGAAATGAAGAGAATTTCCAAAACAAACACTTTAAATTATACTTAAATTATGGGAAACATTTTATTTAAAACCTAAATTAGCCTCATAAGAGTCTACACATTCAATATAGGCCTTAATTTTAAGCTAGAATAGAAGAGAATGATGAAGTAGACAAGACCCATAAAATATGGAATATTAGACATAAATGGTAAGGGATCTATAGATAGTGAATCAAATAAAAAATTATAGGCAAAGCAGTCATAAAATAACCTTAACATTTTTATCCCACCCAATGGAAGTCAAAATAGACCATATATGTTGATGATTAACTATGACCTCAAAGGAAGGAGAGAAGCGCATCATATGATACAATTGATAATTTTAGGGATAAAAATATTGAGTTGGATGATGGGGGTAAAATGTGTGTCCTTCATGAAATTACGTGTATTCCAATAATTTAAAAATCATTATAGAGGACACCAAAAAACCGATGAGATCAGGATCCATAGATGGACACATATTTTCCACTAGCTAGCTGATAGCTCTGTACCATCTAGTTAGTGGAACTATAAGAGCCATCTTGTAGGCCTTAATATATCACAAACCCCTTTAATTCTTCTAAGATCACCTAAAACCATATAAATACTCATGATGTGTCTTGGATTCTTGAAGGACACATATATTAATGGTTTATACACAAGTCTAAAGAAATAAAATGGACATCTCACTATATAAATGGTCCAGATCATTCAACCTCATCACTATATGAATTATAATACTCATGATTTACTCTTATGAATCACTAATCCCCTTCATTAGTCCTCACAATCTCAAACATAATGACCATTGAGAATAATCATCCCTTTCTTCCGAACATGACTGCGTCCCAAAATCGGAGTCTCCCTCAAGAACACTTAGTCACTGACCATGAACCCACTATGTTGGTGACACTAATCCACATATGAACACCCTTACTCGAAGTCATTAACATGCATTTTAATGAATGATAAAACACACTCTAAGATATTATTGATGATACTCGGTCATAAAACACTAATTAACCCCCCCCCCCCCCCCCCAATCAGGTTCATGCCAACACTAAACACAAACTCTCTCCAATTCTTAGAGATTCATAGCATCATATCACATGATGCCGAACATTTATATGAACTCGACAATAATTACCACCTACATTGGAATTTTTTGTTTCCTAAAGCATCATGAATCAAAACCTAAATACTAAGACTACACATAATGTGAGGCCTTCATCATCATTTATGTTTATAGGCTTTACCTTGCACTAAATCCCCATGAGCCCCATCAATCTACTAACCAGATACCCACTAGTTCCACCCTATCATATTACTCGATAATTTCCCTATAACTAGAAGTTATCAAACAAATAACACAAAAAAAATCACCCCAAAACCATTTAATGAATCATAAAAACTAAACCCCCACATTCCAACAACACAAGTGATGTAGTTTCCACCTCTCCACGTTGAACTACAAAAAACATCACTTGTTACAGCCCCTCTGGACAACAAAAATAAAAAAATGATTCACCACACCAAATATTTCACTACCACACTTCTTGATCCTGACGGTTATACTTTAATGGAATCCCAAGACAATCCAATATTGTATTCTATAATTCAAAGTCGACTTTTGGTCTTATTCCATGGATATTTTATCAATTGAACAGAACTATCATCATCTTGTACCATGATTGCTGATGCTCCCTTGATATGACTCCCACTTGCATAAAAAATCCCATAACAATTTTGATGATAACATTCAGACACACACCAATGCTACATATGAATTCATAATCTTATACTCTCTAAAAAACTTGCAAATTCTATATTCATATTCCCAATTCTATATTAGAGTCATTTTAATGTTCACTAACTGATATCACTACATCTAAATACCTCCCCACATGGAACATAATGATCATGACTAATTTGATACTCCCCACCACAAGTGTAGCCTCAACATCATTGTATTGAAACAAAACATTGAGCTGAATGGTCCATCCTCCATCCATTACAGCAAGAAATGACCAGTTGTTACTCTTTGGGTTTTTCTTGTGTACAAAAACAAAACATAGACTACCACACACTCTCTTGGATCACCAGGAGAATCATATGTGTCATTGGTTTAAATTATATTTAAAATGATGGTTGCACATTTATCAATCTAATGGTGCACTACCCACTATATGGACTCACTTATACCACTCCTTGATTTTAACCTTAATAGGTTCCATAAAAAAATGTGTTTTATTCTCTTGAACCACACTCTTTTATCCCATTAGACCATAACAAACATCAAGATCAGATCAAGTATGCCACCATAACTTAACCCATGCACAACAATTCCCCTATCTATAGGGGCATCCTTTATCTTATCATAAATAATTGTTTAATAGTTATCATCATCAATGTAATTTCATAAAAGATATTATAATTTACTCTTCATTTTCAATCTTACCATATCACCCCCATTGACCATATATACATGAAACCCATTCAACATATTGAAATTTACCATTTCATTTTATAACATCACTTCAATAAAAAAAATTATTAAACAATTACATCCATTACCCATTTCCAAATACCATCGATTATTAATTTCATATATCAATATAAAAACACAATCTCAAAATTTTATTTTATAAAATGTCCATTTCCATTCACCAATGAAATCTAGTTACTAAGGTACCAATTTATTAACTAGTGAATTCCCCTTGGAAATTCTGTTCAATTAATTTCTTTAACACATGGTATGAGGTATATCTCACAAACTACTATTTACAAGAAAAATTAAAATTAAAATTTCTTTAATTATTTATCATTTCTCAACATCCATAATATTTCACAATTTAACAACCACTTATAAAATTAATTATAGATCTCCATACTAATTTTTCAATTGGAGACTTAATTGTCAGATTTGGTAGCCCCTTGGACCACCATTCATTCTATAAGGATGCCTTATCATGCTCATTATTGTAATTAAGTATTTGGGGGTCAAATTATAAAATATGGAACCCCTTTCGGATTTCTTAATTTTTTGGTCCTTTAACTCATTTATAGGGGAAATAGGATTGGAAAAAATATATTTGATTGTCCAATTTTAATTTAATGTCACCACTCAAAAAAATGGGGAGTCTACCCAGCAAACACACTTTAAATTACATACATGAAATAGTTAAAATTATATGGACCTACCACCTTATCCTTAGAGATGTGCACTTATATAAAACCTTCCTTGAGTTTAATCTAAAATAAACGGGAATTAAGAAGTATAAGAATTCCTTGAAAATTAGTTTTATTTTACAATAATAGAATGGGATCTCTTGATAGTGAAAGAAATGAATATGGTAATATGAATAAGTTATAGATGCATATTAAGCTCTTGATCACACTTGATGATGAATGAAAAAGACCATGGATGAGGAAGATACACCAAAGCCTTAAATGAATTAGATTAAGGCATCTATGGATGCTCTTGGGTGTTCGAGGCAGAAATATGCCAAGAATGGGGTTAATGGGGTGGAAGTAGTAAAATTATTGGGTTTAACTCATTTAAAATTCCATATGTAGGATACAAGTGATTTGGTGGACCAACAGATGTATGGTGGGCCAATACCCCATTCAGGGCCCCTAGTTTTCCACCGACTCTCCAGTTTCTCTATACTGGCTAGATGATGGTGTTGCAATAACCTTTTTATTAGCCTAAACCTTTTATAAACCCCTAAACACTTATTAGGTCAATGTTAACCCCTAATTCCCTCATGAAATGTCCCAAATTCTTGAATAACACATCTATTAGAGGTCATTGCACAAGTCTCAATAAAAATTCATATAGGCCCATACCTCTATAAGTGGTCGTGGTATTGTAGATATGATTCTATGGGGAGAACATTAAAAGTGGATATTATAGATATGCCCATTATATTTATTGTATATAACACTTTTAGGAAGACCTTTGTAATGGATACTGTAGAGAGAACCTATAGATTTCTTGGTTTTACTTCCATAGAGAGGACCTATGTAGTTACCAATTTGTTTGATACCTTCATTAAGAGGAAGTTAATCTTGGTTATTTTCATGTACTAATATATATAATATATAATATATACTATATGGTTTTAATATATATTTTTTATATAACACTACATGGAGGACCTTCATAGTGGATATTATGGATAGGACCTCCAGAGTTGTTAGATATAGAACTATTTTGTGGACATCTATAGAATATGATCTAGCGAGGACCTCTATATTTATTGGATATGGTTATATGAGTAATACTTTCCAAGTGGATAATTTGGGGAGGACCTATAGATCTATTATATTGGTTTCCATGGTGAGGACCTTTTTGGTTACCAATTATTGATAAGTTGGTGAGGGGAGGACCTCCTTTATGGTTATTTTTTATACAATAAGGATTACCTCTTTAATTGATGTCATGGGGAGGAGAATTAGGACTAATAATCCTTTTATTCATACATGAGGAAGAAATTTATGACTAATATGATTTGTTTCATAGGATGACCTCTATTATTGTTACAATAGAGTGTACCTCAAGTGTAGTTGGATATGTAACTACGGGGAGGACTTTCAGAGTGAATGATAGAGGAGGGACCTCTAGATATATTAGATATGATATACAAGGGATGAACTTCACAAATATAGTTTCCTTCTCTTATTTATTAAAACTTATTAGGATCCTCAATCTACTATTAGAATATTTTAATGAGTATCAAGGATTACAGTGTCCCCAATTATAGAGTACTACTCCAAAATTTTATATTTCCATGGAAAAGTTCTTCTTATGGATATTTTTAATTGGCTGAATGGGTTTGTAACCTTGATTGTAATTGGTGTAATGTGATGTGGGATGTGACCTTCCTGAATGGGATTCCTCTTAGGTTGCTCATCAGTCACTATTAGAATATGCCAACGGGCTGCATTAGATTACATTGAGTTATTCTGATGGGATTCATTGGTTGTTGTCAAGATAATCCTATATGCTTTATTAATTTTCATCAGAATATGTTGATCATCTTTATTGGTCACCATTATAATTTTTTATAGGATTCATTGTTCTTTATGGAAAAGGTGACATTCACCTACTTCTAAGATTTAATATACATATTCCCTCGATGGGGCCTCCTCTTTGGTGTCCTTGTTCAAAAAACTAGGGTTGTGACCTCAGTGGTGATATCCTCATCACATACCTATGAGGTTGAGGAAGTGTGGTTATAAAAGTAGTATCATATAGAGGGGGACTTCTTAAGAAGCTCAATGACCCTAGTGAGTTTTCTGCCAAATTAATCCTCTAACTGCCTAAGGTAATGGATGTAACTGTTGCTGAACTCTTGGGATATACTCTCTAATTAGTTGGATATGGAAACAAGTGGTTATTATTTACTCTAGTGGTAGACTCTCGAAGATGTTTGATATGGAAACAATCATTACATACTTATCTACAACCTGTTATTTGTAGGACAACCTCCAAGGATTTATCTCCTATAGTCTCTCACAAGTTTCCTCTATTTTTGGGATAAATCTATTGTTTTGGTACTCTTATACCAGGTAATTCACTAATTGGAGCTAAATATATAGAAATTGTGACAATTTTTCTTGAGGAGTCGTGTCCAATACCATCATTGAAGCTATGGTATAATTACTTTTCAAAAGTTTACGGTTCATAATAGACAATAACATCCTATCTTTAACCTAGTCATTCTAGGAAACATTTCATGTGATGATGTTTTAAGTTACAACACTTGTATATTGTGAGAGATTCTAAAGAAGAAAATAACCACAAACAAAAAACACATCAATGAAATATCATAATTCAAGTAAAATGATTAATTGATCTATTTCCGATGGTAGATTCCTATAATTTTATTTTTATTTTTAGTGTTTTCATCGAATTAACAAGGTAGCATAAGAAACCCCAAAAATGATTTAACTATCTTAAGTTGTATCTATATAAAATAATAAGGAGAACATAAAACAATGTGTATCTCTATCAATATGTATTCCATCATTTAATCATTAATGTAGTAATGTTTATAGATATCAACGAATTAACAACCCAAATTATCTTGCCTATATAAGTGGTAAAATAGCTATAAGAACCATTTTTTGTAATAAGAGGACCCTAAATAACCAAATGGATGTCAATGACTTATTTCAGTGAAACAATTTTATTTTAGAATTAAGATATTTTTCTATTAGATTTCATGTATTAAAGGTGATCTATATGTAATGTAAGACATCATTTTTATATAATATCTACATTGAATGAAGAGATTCATTACACTAGATCATTTATTACCATAATAAGGAAGTCAATTGGATGATTCCTATTGAAGTGTTTCATTATTTAACACTTCAATGAATAGTCATAACCATATGAATATTTTAATTGATTATTTTTGTTTATCCTTTTAATGAATTAAAATTATTTATTCATCACTGGAGAAAATTGAAGGAATACATGCTAGTGATTCATTGTCATGATATCATATATTGAATTCCCAATCATAAAATATGATGGATATCCAATCATAGAATATGATACATGAATGTTTTTTCCAATATATATTTCTATGATTAAATTATATCATAAAATATGATATCCCTATCTTTAGTGTATCTTCAAAAAGAATCCACTTTCACTTAAATATTGTAGAGACTTTATAAAAAACATCAAAATAGTTTTAGAATCCATACAAAAATATTGTCAATTCTGTATAACAATCTCTATTACATTTTAAAAATAATTTTTTTCAAAATTCAATCCTTTTAAAAAGTTCGAAATATGTGAAATTTTGGGACATAGTAGAACTGGGAACAAATATAAAACCTTAATTTTATAAATTTCAGAAAAGAGTTCCCTTTAGTAAAAAATTAGTATTACTCAAGATACTAAGGGATCTGATGTTAACTCGATCATACGTAATTATATATTCATATGAATATGTTTTCAACAAGTTGTATCATGTACATTATATTTATTCATATATAATCGCACTTTTATATGATATTGAGTGGAAACTCGGCATATAATTTGTTGATATATATAAGATATATCATCCAGTCATGATTATTTTAAATGGACTAGCAGGGTTGATGAATACATTACATTTCATTAATCTAGTATATTATAACATCACATGTCCCTCATCCAATTAGCTGAACACATAATATGGGGAACGCTTAATCATAGACATGATCTTTGTAATTATAACTCAATCAAGGTACCAAATATATTGTCTCATTATATGAGTGTAAAACTCATATCATGGTGATCTATAAATAATCACAAGATCAATAACATAGCCAACCACCCCTGATTAACTAAGAATCAAGGATTGTATAATAAATATATCAATATTTGAAATTTCTCATCATAGGTATGTTTAAAATATCATGTAATGGGGATTGATGATAACAATACACCCCAAATTTATATCAATGACAGTATTTAACTTCATAAGATGTACTTTGGAAGGTCAGTCCAAGTAATATGCCTCAAAATATTACCTCATGAGTATATTAATAATAAATTATATAGAAATTTTGTATTGATTATAGGATTATACCAATATTAACTATAACATATCATCAGAAACAAAAATCCATTATGATAATTTTCAATTATGTAAAACTCAATGTCCTAATTTTAGGGGATATTATCATTTGACCATTCATATAAAATAAATTTTAATAACCATGAATGAATTGTAATGGAAGGTTACCAATATTATAAAATCATAATATATTATTCATCTGTTACATTTAATCTCTTATGTATCTTGTAAAAAGTTATTTAAAATGGACGCATGTTTTTTCTCTAGTTTTTTATTCATCAATGTATTTTCTACATTGTCCTATGTAACCACCAGTAGATCCAAGAATAAACTATATCAATGAGCTCTAACATATTATGTCATTCAAAGAGGATTTGTTCTTTCCTTTGGTGAGTTCAAGGATCCATGGCCCGAGGAATTACTTTATTACTGTTACAGTAAACAACAATTTGTCCATATATGATAGAAACCATCCCAAGCTCATAAACAAAAATTTTATCCAATCAAATTAAAAATATGATATAATAATTTACATCAAATTTTTTTTTTCAATTCCACTATTTTGTATTGTTTGGGACTATTTCAACTGATAGATCCATCATTCAGGAAATACAAGGAACTATATTGAGATCTTATGTCTCTTTTTTTATTGCAACCTTGCATTAGTGTAACCCCTTAGAAAGTGACCATCTTCTCCTACAAAGAATAAAAACATATCCCATTTCCTCTTCAATCACTTATTCATGATCTTCACACCAATCCAGTGAATCTCACTAGGATTGGATTTCTATATAGGATTTATTCTAAGATAATAGGGGACTTCTTGTCGAGTAAATAAAACGGTATACATGATAAATTTTCTTACGGATGCACAGAGACCCATCCATCATTTATAACTATTTAGAATGATCGTGAATCTTATTTAGAATCATTCCATGAAAGATTGATAAATACCCCATTTTGGAGTTCTCCATGCTAAGCTACGTTGTCACTTTATGAATGTATGTGTAATAATTGAGTCAAAGTATACTCTTAGATCTATCTTTATAGATATTCATAAATAATATGTAGTCTTATAAGACCTTGTGTTTCATATAAAATTAGTCAAGAAAAAAAAAATTTAGAATGTAATGTGGGGATTCAATTTTATATTACTAGAGTGTCATCTATCTATAAGAATAGAAACATTACCACACTACCAATAATCCTCCAATATGAAAAGGAGTCATCCATGTTTCTTATGAATCTAGACTCTTTAATCTTAACGTAAATCTAGGGGTTCCAACTTCGAGAAGTTTTCTTCAATCCATAAATTTTCCATTAAAACATATATAACTTAGAAGATTCATTTATTAATTAAAAATCACAACGATGTTGATATGTGTATTTCATGTATATATTTTATAGTGTTTAATTTATTTAATTATATATTTAAATGAATATTATTTATAATTTATGACTGTTTTAACTTGTTTTATGATTTATAACATGATTCAATGATTATTTTGAAAAGGAATGAAAAGGGATGGAAATATAACCTGAAAGAAACTTCACACTAATTCGCTTCACTCACGGCATGAAAACAAATCATTAAGGAAGATTGGAGCTAGAAAAATTGAAGCAGAATGATTTCACATCATGTAATGTCATTACACATCGAGACTTTTTCAAATTTAATTTTATACATTGGAAAAGTTGTGAATGAAAATTACTCATCATGAGTCATGATTATACACCATGAAGTGAGTCAAAGATTAAAATATGCATATGAGATTCATGAAACTTGGAGGAAAAAGAAGATCGGGATAACATGATCTGTAACCTAGTTACACATCATGTAATTATCGATGCACAAAAATGATAAAAAACTAGTGTAGCCAAGGGTGTGATGGATTTTCATATAAATAGATTCTCTTAGTTTCCCTTCTTAGAAACTTGGGGACTAGAAAGGGAATTTTTGACACTAGTAGGGGCTATTGAACATGGAGTGATGAATCAGGGGTCCTGCTTCACTATCTTTCTTCTTTTGGTACCCATGATGCTCGTTATCATATTTTCTAGCATGAGAGAGTAGTGTCCTTGTGTTTGGTGTTGTGATTTTAGGGGGTTTTATTTCTAGGGATTATTTCTATTTTATATTTATTTTTTAGAATGCTGCAAAACTTGTATTCATTTACAATTTATCTTCTTTTAATTTTTCAAGACCATTACTGTATTATGAAGTTGTTCATTATTATTAAATCAATTAATCACCTTAGTTTGTGTATGAAAATTACAAAATCTAGGTTTGTTATGTTTAAACTAGGTTTTAGGTCAACTTGTTTTTTTTTTCACCATGTAGATGATAATTCCAAAGGTACCAACACATTATTAGGGTGGTATACCCCTAATAAAGACACATGATGACCCAATTCAAACACTAACACTGAATAAAATCACCCTAAATTAAATCTGTAGTACAAAAACATGAAAATCAATGATTCTGGCATGTATCCTTTCTGGATATCATACCCAATCATTGTTTTTACCTTTTCATTCTTTTCTGAATAAAGGAGAACAATTTTACATTCAAAATCCTTAATTAATTTTGAACATAAAATCCAACCCTATGGGTTCAACACCAAAACTTTCCATGTACTATATTTGTATTAGGTTGTCAGATTATTAATAAAAACTTAATTTTTTTATCCCTATTAGAATTAATTGCACCCTGCGGGCTATCAACGTTTAGTATCTTTTGTCAGAGATAGTTTCTGATATGTTAAAATTGTTTAAAAATATTTATTATGGTTTCTATATTAATAATTTATTTTATACTTGGTCATATCAGGCTTTAGTTTTAGGAAATAATCCATTTCAAAACTATTCCACTCAATGGAATGAAAAAAATGGATATCTTTCATATGTCCTAGAGTTGGAAAGGACCATTTACAGGAAAAAGAAAGATAAGGAGGATTCTAACCAAGAACAGAGAACTATGGTAAAAAGGAGCCAATTTGAAAGAGTTGAGCATGAGCTAGGTCAATAATTAAGACTACAGGTCCTTAGAAAAAATCTAGGGGAAATAACTTATCAATAAATTTATACCCTCGAAAATGGGAGTTAATCCAAGAATTCTCATACCCCTATCATTGCTCTGTACGTTGAGATAAAATTAGCGGTCATCCAAATGGTCGTGCATTCACTGAAATTTTCCAAGATACCTCATGAAGACCCAAACTCACACATCAAAAGTTTCTTGGAGATATGGGACACGTTCTAATTTTAGAACATCATAAATAACGCTCTGAGACTGAGACTTTTTAGATTCCCATTGTAGGAAAAGGAATGTGAGTGGATCTAAAGTCCACCACCACATTGGATCACAACTTGGGATGATATGGTAAGAAAGTTTTTAAAAAGGGGTTTCCCAACCCTCATATTCAATAGATTTGTAGGCAAGTATATTTCTTTTACCAATTAAATAAATAATTATCATACAGTTCATGGAAAAGGGTAAAAGATTTTATTAATGATGGCCTCATCATGGAATCAAAATCTAGTTATTAATTAAAACATTTTTTAGATGTTTATCATAGGTAAATCATTCCATAGTAGTTTCTACAAAATAAGTTTTTCTAATAATAATTTCATGAGAGGAGAGCTTTGAGTTGTTAGATGAGATTTCTAGAAATAGTTTACAAAGGCAGCCATGAAAAGGTTGAACTCAAAGAGTGAAAATGGTTGACAATAGATTGGTGTCTACCTAGATAGAGTCTATGACAGATAAGATGGATTTAATGATGGCCAATAAAAATCTCAAAGGTATGTACTATGAAGATGTAAGTTAAATTGATTTTAATTGTTAGAATTATGCATAAGTATGGATCCTAAAACTACCGGAACAACCAAATTAGAATCAAGGTCATGGATTTTAGCTGAGGCAATTTGGTCAGATTTCTGATCAACTCAGGGAATGAAAAAAAGGAGAGCTTCCAGGATTCCTAGAACAAAATCCTCATGAAGATGTAAAATACATATTTCTTAGAAGTGGAAAAAGGACAAGAGGGAGTGACATTGAATTTCATGAAATCATAGACCACAACTATTGGGAGAAAATCAAAAAATGCAGGGAGAAACTAAAGAATATATGGAAGAATAAGAACCACCACAATTCCAAACACCCCTACCAATTCTATATCAGATTAAGGAGGTGAAGATTGATGAGAAGAAACCAAAGTTTTTAGATATTTTCAAAAAGATACACATCAACATCTCATTAACTAAGGCTATTGTAAACTTTCATGTCTATTAAAAGTTCATGAAATAGTTTTGGACAAATAAAAATAATCTCGTAGACTTATCCTCCATCCCATTGGCAGGAGAAAGTTCAGATGTTGTGTCAAGAATCCATCCAAATAATCAGAGATATCCAGGTAGTTTTTCTACTACAATTACTATTAGTACTAATGGGTTTGGTAGGGCATTATGTGATTTTGGTACATGTGTAAATATCAGGTCATATGTAACATTCAAGGTCCTATGATTGTATGAGATGTAACCCACTCGAGTTATGCTTCAAATATTATATACAAAAATGGGACGTCCTAGAGGACTACTTGAAGATTTCGTCATCAAGGTAGATGAGTTCTATTTTCTAGAAGTTCTTCTAGTGATGTATATGGATGAAGAGTATCTCCCCATAATCTTGGTAAGACATTTTCTAGCTTCAAGAAGGGTACTAATTCATTTTTATAATGGGAATATAATTTTAAGATTTCAAGGGTCAAAATTGAAGTTCAATTTTCACAGGGTGATGTAGAAAAAAGATGAAATAGGTGATGAATTGTTAAGAGATAATTTGATAAAATAGGAGGACACTGTTTTCCATGGACGTAGTGTTGATGTAGATTCTATTGAAAGTGAAAAAGAATGTAATAACAAGTTGAAGAAAGTTAAGAAGTTTCTAGAAGAATATGAAGATAGTGGAGGAAAACTCATTCAAGAAGAGAACGAATAAAGAGAACATGTTTTTGCAGTCAATGAAGTACAATTTGATTTTTCAAGAAGGTCCATGAACTAATAGATTAGGCCCATGGGGAGAGAAAAAGTATCCAATAATAGCGTAGTGAAATTAGTATAATAGAAAGGGAGAGGACCAATATACATAAGGGAATCAAGGCTTCAACATTTTTTGGTTTCAGGTTGTGTAACCTCTTTCATACCAACAAAACATTAGTGATAACTGAGGTAAGGTCGATCCAACAATGGAAAAAAAATCACCTACAGGAGGCATGATATGTTTTCTGTATTTTTATATATTTATTTTCTATTTATAGGCGAAAGAACTCATCTGTAAATATTTGTAATAAGGAATGTGCTTTCACTTGTTTAAATGTATTTTTTTAGGATCTTTAAGGTAAGAAGTAGGTAGAAAGAAGTTGCAAGACAAGAAGCTGTAGATGAATTATATATCACGACAAGAAATTACACATCGTGAAAAGGTTCAAGACAAACCTATATGGATCAAGCTCAAAGATTCAATATGAAAGGGGATAAATAATTTCAATTCTATAATTTTTTATTATATTTATAAAAAAATTATTTTTTAAAGATTTAATTTTCAAATTTCCTACCCATATTTGATATATTCTTTAATAAACATAAGTATGAGACATAAAAAGACTACGAAAATTATCATTCCATGTATTTAAATTTATTTTTTCAATAAATATTAATGTGAAAAATCAGAGAAATAATTAATATAGATAAACATGAGGATTAGGATTTGACAAATAATTATTTTAGTAGAATGTTGATCAATGTAGATAAAAATTTTCTATGAGTTGGATGTGCATTGAATTTATGATGTTTTCGTTAATTGATTTAATTTATCATACACATTTCCTTGAGGGATTATCCCAACCATCCATATCATTCCTGAGACATCAAATGAGCTAATATTTTCCACTATTTTTATAGTATATTTCTTATGATACTTGGGATTTTTTTCTTCTAGAACATAATTTACATCTTATCCAAGAAATGATTTAAAATAGTTACTTTTAAAATGATTTATGCAGTATTTTTATTTAATCCCTTATCCTGTGACCCACCTCATATTAATCTATTTTAATCCTGTAGAAGACATGACCAACCTTGTTATGAAATGACCTATATTACAGGCCTATCATATCCATTCACACCATCCTATAAATGTTTTTCATTATATTCAAAAGAATAAAGTGTGGGGGAGGAACATTTTTGGGTTTACCAGTATATAATTTATAGGGATTTCTTCTAGGTATTTTTTCATTATGATAAAGGGAAATTCCATGAAATCATTCATTGTTTTTTATTATTCATCACATTTTAATTTTTTTTGAAATAAATGGTTTGTGATTTGGGATGATAAAAAATCACCATACTCCAAACTAGTGATATTTTGATCATATGTGGTTAGGTAATAGATACAAGAATTTTCCTATACAGATATTTCGAAAAAGAAAAAAATAATCATAAGAAAATGCAAGAGAGGTTGAATAATTCATTGTTCATAAATGTATCATGATACCACTTTGAGCTTTTGGGGGGAGAAGCAAATGACCCTGGTTGAGGGAGACATTCATTGAGCTTCTTTTACAATATAATTCATTACAATTTAGTGCCAAACCTCATTTTTGAGCCTTAATATTTATATAATTTGTTAGGATGGTATGACTCTGAGTATGATATACTCTGTAATACCAAACATAGGATCGAAATAAGAATGAGATTCTCATATACAAGGGGGGGGGTGAATTGTACCTTATAAATTTCCCTAAGGAAATTTTTAGGATGGTTATGTTTAACAAAGTTAAACAAGATAATTCACACTACCTCCATAAGTTCTAATCACTTACTAGATTCTATAAATGTAATTCCGAAAATGAAACTTAACCAAAAGTTACAAAGATTAATATTCTACCTTAAAGCATATAGAATCTAACTAAATCAGAGTACAATTAAGGAAGTATAAGAAAGTTATACTTTCCTTAGAAATATAAAATACAGCGGAAAAACAAGTAGTAAAACTACAAGTAACAAATAATAACTCTTTTATCTTAAAGAGAAGGGTATCCAACAAGCTTAGATAAGGTTCCCTTGATTTATAATTTCAAGCATGTTTGTCTTACCCACACCAGGGTAAGCCCTTGATATGAAGATCAGAATCTATCTTTCTATCCCCACAAGCCCTCAAATATCATGTAGTCGGAACCTCTATGTTCCTCAGTAAGGAATCTCTCAACTTCAAGGTGTCAGAACCTCTTTCTTCCTAGCCCCCGAAGCCCTCGATTGTAATCAGCAACAATCGGAGTCGCACGAAGAAAGTCTGCACCCGAAAAAGTTTGAACAAGCCGTTCAAACTTTCTGCACGATGCTTGAGAGTTCATCATATCCTCTCTCTCTAGAAATCACATCAACAGCATGTAAGCACATGTTGTGTCAAAGTTCAGTCAATGTTTTGTTGTTTGTTGATCTCGTTCAAATGAGATCCTATTTGTAGGAAAAACACCAACAGTCGGCTCCCTCCTCTAACTGTCATATTTTGCCATGAATTTTTTAGGGACTTGTACACGTGTCACTCAACCAACGATTAGTTAATAACTGAAAGCACGACATCGTTTTGTAATAAACAAGTGTAAGCATAACTAAAACTGATGTTCGGAATGTAAACAAATAAAAGTTTGGAGTCTAACTAAAATGGAATTCAGAGTCTATAATAAAGAGATATTCGGATTCTATTTTGTAGGAATTCAGAACCTGAATTCTATAGAAATCGAGAGTCTGAATTTCTAATGAAATTCAGAGTCTGGTTTTACTATAATTTAGAATCTTAATATACAGAGTTTGGAGTCGAACTCGTAAAATTTCAGAGTCGAACTAGTAGAAGTTTGGAGTCGAACTCATAGAAGTTCATAGTCGAACTAGTAGATGTTTGGAGTCGAACTCATATAAGTTCGCAATCGAACTAGAAGAAGTTCGGAGTCGAACTCATAGAAGTTCAGAGTCGAAATAGTAGAAGTTCATAATCAGAATTCGGAGTTGAACTACGTGATAGTCTGTATCTGAATTTGGAGTCGAACTACATGAGTGTTCGTATCCATAATTCAGAGTCGAACTACATGAGAGTTCGTATCCAGAATTCAGAGTGGAACTTCATGAGAATTCGTATCCAGAATTCGGAGTCGAACTACATGAGAGTTCATATCCAGAATTCAGTGTGGAACTTTATGAGAGTTCGTATCCAGAATTTGGAATGGAAATTCATTAGAGTACATATTCAGAATTTAGATCCTATAACAAAATTCTTCATATCTAAGTATTATATGATTCCGAGGTTTTAGGTATGAATCCGATTTTTATACTTAATAAAAATATTGATATGAGCAATAAAAATATGGTAGGTGTAAATTCCTTTTGGAAGGAAATTTTCTTTATAAAAGTAAAATATATATTTTCTTAAGTATAAGGTGTTTGTGATTTTCAAAACAAGAAAGAATGGAAAAGTCATAAGGAAATATTTATTTACTCAACAATCTCCCCCTTTTTAGAAAGAACAAACAACCTTTCAAAAAAGAAATACAGGGACTTAGAAAAAAAATTCTTTTGAATTTGAAATTAAAACTTATCTTCCTTTGTTCATAGATGATGATGAATACAACTATCTCCTCCTTAAGCATTGGAACTCTAAGTATTGTATTCAAGATTTCTGGAAGAGTGTTTTCATTATCAGAAGAATGAAAAACATCTTAATGAGAAACTCTACCTTACTTAAGGATAGTTCTCAACTTAGTAATTTTTCTCCCTTTTAGATTTTTCCTTCTCCCCATTGAGTAGTTCTTTTTCCTTCTACCCCATTGCGATTTTAAAAAATAATTTAAGGGAATGGAAAAGAAATATGGTACATGAAATATTAGTAAAGACATGCAAGGAAAATAGGCAACCATAGTTCTATTATGATTGGAAGAATTTTCACAAGGAAGATCAAATGCAATAAAAGATCGGATTGAATCTATTTGTCTTTCTTTTCCTTTAGGATAAGCTTCTTCAAGTGGGTTTTCAGCTTCGTCAAATCTTTCTGATCCTCCTCATATTGCTTCTCCAAAGCTTTTATCCTTTCATGTTGGGCTTTCAAGACTTATGCCTGAGCCTTGATGGCCTCTTCGTGCATCTTCAATAACTCATCTTGATTTACAAGCTTTTCTTCGAGCGCAATCCAAATATCCCTATCCCTTTTAAAATTTTGAGTAAGAGGGTTAACCTTCCCAATCAAGTCCTTCGCTTTGTTGATTCTGAGAATTTTGATCATGGTACAGCTTTGTCTGAAGATTTTTAATCATGGCATCCTCGGTATCAAAATAATATTTAACATCATTCTAAAAATGATCAAACTTAGAAAAGTCATTATCAACTTTCTTAGACCACAAAGTGATTTTTATGCATGATTTCATGTGCCCATCATAATTGATAAGGAAATTTCTATGATCTTTTTCAATCTTCACACACTTATCCATCACCATAGATAAGGATTATGACTTCTAAGTCAGACTGTGTTGAAGCATCTGGCATCTGGAGTCTATGCTGGGAAAGATCGGAATGGTGTCCACCAACTTCTTCAATGACTAAAAAACAAGATCATGACCCAGTGCTGACGATTCTGAATTAGACACTTTTCTTGGGGATTTTTTTTCTTTATTTTACACCAACATTCTTCTATAAGGACCACCAAAATCATTATTTCTAATGTTATCCTTTTTTGGGGTTTCCATAAGCACTTACTTCCTCTTATCAACATTCAAAACTGCCTCATCAGGAGATTATTCCTCACATCCAGATATTTGAACAATCTTATCTTCATCTGGTTTCTCCTTCTCGGCTCCTTCTTCAAGAAAGTGCTTCTCGTAGCTTACTTCCTCAGATGATTCATTCTCTTTTTCTTCTTCCTTGACATCATCTTTCTTACCATCTTTGTATTCTCCCTTTCTCAGAGTGACTATCTTTGAGGATTCGGCCTTTTCTTGATAATACTCAACTTGTTTAATCAAGTCATCCATATCATCACTTCCTTCTTATACTTCTTATTCTTCTCCAATTTCTTCAAAAACTTCTTCCTATAATTCTTCACCAGCTCCTTTCTCTACTTCTTCAACAGCCTCTTTCCCTTTAGACTTTTCCATAGTGAAGTAATTCATTCCAAGAGTCTCCGGAATAGGTTGGACATCAAAAGTTTCTGGAATGGGGATCTTCTTAGAAGCTACTTCAGTGGCTTTCAACATAGATTGAACAACTTTAGCTTCAGACATCTTATTCTTCATCTACTTCTCATTTTCTACCTTCTTAAGGTATTCATCCATCTTCTCCCTTAAGGATTTAGCTTTAGACAGGTCTAATCAGAACTAGGGATCCCATTCTTCCCTTTTATCCTTATCTTCCCTCTATTTAGCAGCTACCTCATCTGGAAATTCTTTCTATTTTTTGGCATGGGAGGCGCTGATTGGGTTTCCTTAGCTTTGGGAGTCTTGTCTTCAGCAACCACTTCTTTCAATTTCCTCTTCTTAGTATCCTTTTTCACTGGCTCAACATTCTCTACATTTTCCAGAGTGACTTCTGCCTCTTCTTATGGAAGATCATAAAACTCACTTGATTGTTTTGAAAAACCATCTTTCATCCTCATTAATGTGTCATCACTTATCAGCATCACCTTACAAATTCTTGGCTTGGAGGTGCAAGAAACCTAGAACGAATCAAGACAAAGAATAATAAGCTTGGAGATAAGAGTAGGATACATAACGATATGAGCCTTCAAAGTTCCATTCATGATATTATGAACTGTAATAAGAACATGCCTCATTAGATTTACCAAAAATATAAAATGTAGATATCACTTTTCTTTAGGATATCCTTATCTCCTATCCTCGGAACGAAAAACCCTTGAACCCACAACTGGAGAATCTTGTTGTTCGTGTAGAGATGAGAAATCTTTGCTGTTTTATCATCTTTAAGGCCAAGGCATCTCATTGACATCACTTTTCTAAAACTTCCTTGCACATCCGGTAGCTTATGTGAACAAAATTCTGCTTCACCATCATCTGATAAGCCTACCAAGTTTGCATCCTTGGTGTAAGAAAGCTTGTATGTCTTCCCATAAGACTTGAAAGAAAATTTTTCTCTGCCATCATCTTCATAGAAGGATATAGACTAACAAAAATCTACCAAAAAATCTCTATAAAAAACATCCTAGCCCCTTGGTTTTGATACACAAAAATCTTCCCAACCATTGATTTTGATATTATTTGAAATTAGAGAATCATACTCACTAAAGAAATCCGGATGGACTAACTTATCCCTGTAGACTAACCATTTTGATATTGGCTTCATAGAAGACATATATTGGGAAGTAGCTTCTACAGACATTCGTAATGGAGGAGCACTGAAAGATTTGGAATGACCTTTAATAAATGAGGCAGAGTTTCAACATGCAAGAGCTTGAAATCGATGTGGGACAACCATCGGGTTCCCCTTTATATAAGCGATGGAGCTGACCTTTGAACTTCCAAAACCAATATAACGATTGAAAACTTCTCTGATCTGATCTGATGGTTGAAAACATAACCGCATGGAAATCATGAATCCGATCTTTTAACTTTTTAAGAAAAACATTCATATTTAAGAAGAAACGAATCCGAAAAATTTTATAACGAAAAGAAAAATACCAGCAACTAAAAATGACTACGAAAACTTGAGTAATGAAATCATAACTTTCATATTGGATAAGAAGTTTATTCGTAATAGGTAATATTCTTCTTGAAGAAAATTTTGACTATGAAAAACACATTACAAAAAATATGAGTACGAAAATTCTCATTATGAAAGTTCTCATTTCGAAAATTCGGACTAGTACGAATTCATCATTACAAAAGTTTCCATTACGAAAAATTCATTACAAAAATTTCCAGTACAAAAACATCATTACAATAATTTCTAGTATGAAAACTTTATTATGAAAATTTCCAGTACGAAAAATTCATTACGGAAATTTTTAGTACGAAAACATCATTACGAAAATTTCAATTCTGAAAAATATTCATTACAAATATTTTGAAAAACTCATTATGAAATTTTTTGAAAGACTCATAACAAAAAATTTGAATGACTCATTATGAAAAATTTGAAAGAATTCATAGCTGATGTACTCCCCCTATGGAAAGGAGTTTATTACAGTAAGAAGAATGGTTGAACAAAAAGTTAATGAAGGATGATTACCTCACGGTTATCATTCTTAACTTATGTTTAATGTATTCAAATCTATCAGAGGCTAAAGATTTTGTGAAAATGTCAGCAAGTTGATCTTGAATTCCGATAAACTGAAGAATGATATCTCCTTTTAGTGTGTGATCCCTAAGGAAGTGATGTCTAATATCTATGTGCTTTACACAGGAGTGATATGCAGGGTTTTTATAAGGGAAATAACACTTGTGTTATAAAACATAATTTGAGTATTAGTAAAACTCAATCCATAACCAAGAATGATCTTCTATTGCACTAAGTCAAGGTAAGTGTTGGCTCCTAAGGTCTTCTAATTTAAGTGTATAAACATTCTTTTGCCTATGGGCAGAAAGAATAAACTCTTCCTTGGAATTGTGTACTAAGCACTTATCATTCCTAAAATTCACAAGGTATCCTTCATCACATAACTGACTTATGCTAATGAGGTTGTGCTTAAGTCATTTAAAAACAAAACATTTGAAATCAATGTTTTTCCAAGAAGAACGATATTACCTATAGCAATAATTTATCCCTAAGCATTATCTCCAAAAGTTACCTTTCCTCCCTTCGTCTTGATAATCTTTTCAAAATACCTTTTGTTACTAGTCATATGCCGGGAACATCCACTATCCATGTACTAAGTATTTTTGTTGGTACTTTCCCTATTTTCCTAAAAATAAGAAAAAGTTAGGTTTTTGGAATCCAGACTTTCATGGATCTGGAATTGTCAGATAAACAAATTTTGTGTATCTACATTTGTTTAGAAAAATATTCTTTCTGAAACCCAAGAGATTGAACACTATTCAAGGAACAATTTTTTTTCCAATGACCACCAGTTTGACACTTAGTGCAAAAAGGGTCTCTAGAAGGAATAAAATAGTTATTTTTGAAAACTGATTTTTGGTGAGTATAACCTACTCCAGTAGTGTTTCCATCAGGTTTGATTTGAGAATACATCTTGTCAAAATTTTCCATCCCATAGGTAAAATTTTTGCAAGAAGCTTCTTAATAGAAAATATTTCAGATTTCAATCTTATAACTAACTTCCTATCCTTAGGAATCATTTCCTTAGAGTTAGATTTTTCCTTAAAAAATTTCATCTTTAAAATACAATTCATAAGATCTTTAGAATGTTTGTCCTTATTAGAATTCACATTCTCAAGGTCTTTAGAAAGTTTTTCTAACAGCTCTTCTTTAACTCTAAGATCTGTAGAAAGATCTTAAATCTATTTTGTAATAATTTCTTCCCTAGTATTTGCGTTGTCTAATTCCTTAGGAATTTTACAATTTTTTGCTTCATGTAACATGGATAATATAGATACTTATTCATATGAAGGTTCTTCATTTTTTGAGGATGAAGTATCTTCATTAGAAGTACTATTTTCAGAATAGTAATTCTTATCAAGAGATAAATTTGTTAAAGCCTCGGCAGAGCGTACCTTGTCCATAAGAAATGTATGTGGGAAAGAAGTAGTGGCAATGAATCTCATATTCCTCTAAGCTGATGAATCATATTATGAAGATTATATTTCTGAAGAGTCTCCACAGTTAGCACTCCAAGTAGTATTAGATTTCAGAACATTCTTAGCTTTAGCTTTGTAAAACTTCTTCTTATTCCTTTCAGAATTCCTCTCATTCCTTTATTTTCTTTTGAGAATAGGGCAATCAGGTCTTATGTGTCCAGCTCTCTAACATTCATAGCATATTACCTCTAAATATTTCTTATCTTTCCTTTCCTTCTTCCTATACATGGATTGAAAATTTCTCTGTCCGACTATCTTGTTCATCCTTCGAGCAATATTAGCTAACTCATTTTCTAAGACTTCACTCTCACTAGATTATGCTTGGATAATAACTTTCTTAGACTTGGATCTAGTAACACTCTCAGGAGTCTTATATTTCATGTGGATTGAAGTTGTGGTAAAAGAAACACTACCATTCCCATTCTTCTTCTTTATGTTGTGCATCTCTCTTTATTCTAGTATCATGTTGAAGAAGAGTTCCAAACAACTCATCAAGAGAAATTTGAGTAACCTTTCTATTCTCATCAATTGCAGTTCTCTTTGATTCCCATTCATTGGGAATAATATCGATAATCCTATCCACAAGAGCCTCATCTTTTAGACCTTTATCTACCATTTATTGTAAGATGTTCATGATAGTCATAAATCACTATTGTACTTTTCTTATAGGTTCTCCATTAAGAAAATTAAAACCATGATACTCAGCTCTCAACATAGCTCTTCTAGTCCTTATGACATTGGATGTATCAAAATGTGTAACTTCACGTTTCATCTATATACATTTAGCTATTTCACAAGAAGAAATTTGGCTATATATGTTCCTAGTCATTGAACAATTTAAAGCATTGTGCACTTTATAGTTGAGTTGGTATTTATGCTATTCTTGATTAGTAAAAGCACTTACTTTCTTATCAGGAATTTTGTATCCTTTAGTAAGAATGACAGGGTTATCTACGCTAGTGTTTATAATTAATGTCTTCATTCGATCTCCCTAATATTAGTAATTATTACCATTAAAAATTGGTGGTCTGTTATGATTTAAGTTGTCGATAGAACTAACATTTAAACCTCCCATCTTTAAGAAAAACTTTTTCACACAAACTTGTTAGAAGTAAAAGTTTTTAAACAAAAGAAAATACTCTAAGCAAGAGAAATTGTAACTCTAAGAAAAGTGAATCTGAACTATGATTCTGAAAAAAAGATTCCAAAAAATATGAATCCTGAAAATGTAAATCCGAATTTTCAATTCTGAGATTTCTCTTCTGAATCTAATCATGAGATTAATTCAGATGGAACTAAATCTCGGTTACCAAGTGTTAGATTGGTACAAGGTATGAGTTCACCTACTCTGATACCAATTTTTAGGATGGTATGACTCTGAGTATGATATAATATGTAATACCAAACGTAGGATCGAAATACGAATGAGATTCTCAGATACAAGAGGGGGGGGGGTGAATTATACCTTTTGAAATTCCCTAAGGCAATTTTTAGGATGGTTATGTTTAACAAAGTTAAATAAGATAATTAACAGTACCTCTAGATGTTATAATCACTTAATAGATTCTGGAAAAGTAATTCTGAAAATGAAACTTAACCAAAAGTTAAAATGATTAAGATTCTACCTTAAAGCATATATAATATAACTAAATCAGAGTACAAGAAAGGATGTATAAGAAAGTTATAATTTCATTAAAAACAAGTAGTAAAACTAAAAGTAAAAAATAAATAACTCTTTTAACCCAAAGTGAAGGGTATCCAACAACCTGGGATAAAGGTCCATTGATTTATACTTTCAAGAAAATCTATCTTACCCACACCAGGGTAATCCCTCGATATGAAGATCAGAATCTATCTTGCTATCCCCGCAAGCCCACAACTATCAGGTAGTCGGCACCTATGTCTTCCTCAGCATGGAATTCCTAAACTTCATGGTGTTGGAACCTCTGCCTTCCTATCCCTAGAAGCCCTCGATTGTAATCAGCAATAATCAGAGACGCACAATGAAAGTCTGCAAAATGCAATGTTTGAACAAGCCGTTCAAACTTTCTGCACGAAGATTGAAAGTTGATAAGAGCCTCCCTATCTAGAAATCACTTCAACAGCATGTAAGCACAAGTTGTGTCAAAGTTTAGTCAAATTTATATTGCATGTCGACCTCGTTCAAATGAGCTCCTATTTATAGGTGAAACTCCAATGGTCAGCTCCCTCCTCTAACGGTCATATTTTTCCTTGAATTTCGGAGGGACCTGTACACGTGTCACTCAACCAACGGTTAGTTAATAACTGAATGCACGACATCGTTTTGTAATAAACAAGTTTATGCATAAATAAAACTGAAGTTCTGAATGTATGAAAATAAAAGTTTTGAGTCTAACTAGAATGGAATTCGGAGTCTATAATAAAGAGATTTTCGGATTCTATTTTGTCGGAATTCGGAACCTGAATTCTGTAGAAATATGGAGTCTTAATTTCTATGGAAATTCAGATTCTGGTTTCACTAGAATTCAGAATCTGAACATACAATGTTCAGAGTTGAACTCGTAAAAGTTCAAAGTCAAACTAGTAGAAGTTCGGAGTCGAACTCATAGAAGTTTGGAGTCTAACTAGTAAAAGTTTAGAGTCGAACTCATAGAATTTCAGAGTCAAACAAGTAGAAGTTCAGAGTCGAACTAGTAGAAGTTCAGAGTCGAAATAGTAGAAGTTTGCAGTAGAATTCATAGAAGATCAGAGTCAAACTAGTCGAAGTTTGTAATCAGAATTTGGAGTAGAACTACATGAGAGTTCGTATCTAGAATTCGGAGTCGAACTACATGATAGTTCGTATCCAGAATTCGGAGTCGAACTACATGAGATTTCGTATCCAGAACTTGGAGTGGAACTTCATTAGAGTTTGTATCCAGAATTCAGATTCGAACTACATGAGAGTTCATATCTAGAATTCAGAGAGGAACATTCTGAGAGTTCATATCCATAATTCGAATGGAACTTCATAAGATTTCGTATCCAGAATTCGGATCCAATAACAGAATGCTTGATATCTAAGTATTATATGATTCCGAGGTTTTAGGTATGAATATGATTTTTATACTTAAGAAAAATATTGATATGAGAAATGAAAATATGGTAGGGGTAAATTCCTTTAGGAAGTAAATTTTCCTTATCGAAGTAAGATATAGATTTTCTTAATTATAAGGTGTTTGTGATTTTCAAAACACAAAGGAATGGAAAAGTCATAAATAAATCGTTATTGACTCAACATAATTTACCTACCTACCCTAATGATTTATAGTCATTTGGTCCTTAATAGATAATCTATCATGATTAATTGTGATTTTTATATTGACATGGTGGAGATGTAAGATTCTCTGCAATCCTGTTGTATGTTTTATGTTTTTGAGGTATGTATTGAATGATATTCATTTTTAACTGATAATGAGAATAAAAATTCATGTGTGGTAAATTAAATGTGGGATGCATATTAATAATGAGTTGAAAAAGAGAAATGGATTATTGAAGAGTCTTGGTTGTTTCAAATAAGAAAAGTAAAATACATGGTTGATTTTCGTTATTTGAAAAGAGGGGAGTTGAATAATTTTCTACAGGTGATGCTAAAAAATTTAATTTTCTATTAGATCAATTGATTTTATTGAAATTTAATTTTAATAATGGTAAGGTATATTTTCCTTATATTATATTGAGATTTCATCCTTGTGGATAAGTACGAATTCATGTGTGGGGGTGTTTGATAACTGTATTTCATGCATATATGTTATAGTGTTTAATTTATTGACTTCTATATTTATATGAATATTATTTCAAATTTTTGAATGATTTAACTAGTTTTATGGTTTATTTTAGGATTTAATGAATATTTTTACTAGGAGTGAAAAGTAAAGGATATATGTGCTAAAAGACACTTCGCGCTACTTCGTTTCACTCATAGCCTGACATTATATTCTTTAGGAAGAACAGAGTTAGAAAAACTGAATTAGACTGATTTCACATCGTTTAATGTCATTAAATATTATGATTTTTTTCAAAATGGATTTTCAATGATGGATATGCCATGAAATATTGTTACACATTCTGTGTCATGATTATATGTCATGAAGCTAGTAAAATATTCAATTCTGCGTATAAGATTCACACAACATGAAGAAAATATCAGATCAATATTACATGACGTGTACCCTAGTTGCACGTCGTGTAATTTTTGATGCGTAGAAAAAAATAAAATGCAGATGCAGTTGAGGATGTGACAAGTTTTCTTGTAATTAAAGGATCACAGTGGCCCTTCCAAGACACTTGGCGACCATCAAGAGATTGTTTGAGACAAATAGAGGCTATAGAACATAGTGTGATGATTTGGGGATCTTTCTTTGCTGCTTCTGTTCTCCTCCTTTATTCTTTGAGCACCCTTGCTGCTTGTTCACGTCATTCCTATATTAGTGAGTAGTATTCTTAGTGCCAGGTGAAGTGGTTTTAAGGGGATGTATTTCTATGGATTATTTCTATTTTATATTCATTTTTTGGATAACTATAAACCATTTATTCAATTCTAATTCATGTTCCTTTCATATTTCATGACCATTACTATGATCTAATGTTTTTAATTATTATTGAATAAATAAATCTCCAAAGTTTATGTATGAAAATTAAACAATCTAGGTTGGTTATGTTTAAACAAGGTTTTGGGTCAACTAGTTTTTTGTTTGCACCATGTAAGTGACCATTCCAAAGTTTAAATCACATTATGTGGATGGGAAACCCAGACCATGTATCCTTAAAAACCCACTTCCTACAACAAATCTGAATAAAATCATATTCAATTAAATCCCTATAACACAAACATGAAAATCACTAATCCTAGCATGTCTCTTATCCTGATATGAAACCCAATCATTACTACTATATTTTAATTATTGTTTTGTCAAAAAAAACCAAACAATTTTAGTTTCTATATCATTAATTATTTTTTAACATACGACCCATCCCTATGGGTTCAAAACTTGGACTTTCCATGTACTATATTTTTATTAGGTTTTCAGAGTATTAATAAATAATTAAATTTGATAAGACCAGTAGAAATTAACAACACCTTGTGGGTAGTCAATTTTATCATATACACGTCATCATATCAATTCCCATTAGGTAATGTGGGTTTTGATTCCATTTAAAACATATCATAATAAAAATAAGCTACCATGGAAAAAATATTTAAATAGACTTTATCATTGCTACTATTGAAAATGAATCTTTATTATTAATTCCAAGAATATTTTTAAAACACATTTCCACTAATCATTCTTAATATGTATAATCCCTGCCATCCATTTCTGTTTTTATATCCAAAACCCACTTTTACCCTATTTGTACCACCCCTTTAGGTTCGTCAACCTTGTTAGAAACTCTATTAGTTTACATGGAATCCATTTTATATCCAATATAATTTAAAATTTTTTTAGAGTTATAACTCCTGATGGACTCTGAGTGTGTTGTTGGTTTTTCACCTATAAAAATTACTTGCTTTTATTTTTCCATTAGAAAACCATATCTCACAAGCTACTAATGAAATATAATGGACCTTTTGGGTTCTAGTGTAACTTTACTCAGTACTTGTTTCAATGATATTTATGGAACTGACTCAATCCCCTTTTCAAATACTCTTCTTATTTTTTGGTCTTGAACTTACCTAAGTTCATCATTCCTTCCACTGATAACAAGAATTATATCATCCATTACAATAAATAATCAATTTATGAACATAAACACATAGGTCTTAGTATTATTTTAATGTAATTTTCTGTAATCACTTTTGGATAAACAAAAAAAATCCATTTTTCCGATATATACCTGAATTTATCGAAATAAAATTTAATTAATATGTTTTACAATCCATGATTCTCATAAAATATATTTCTGGAAGATTTCCCATTCCATATCTCATATTATTTTTTTATGAATTATTTTTATCGAATTCAATTAATTAGGAATAAATTAGTCTATATAGCGTAACCCTGTAGTGAAATAGAAAGGGTATACATACTCATCATTTATCAAACAATGTACAACAAGAATTTATGTGTTCATGGAATTCTTAGATTAATTATTCACCATAATGTTCATAATGAAGAATCTAAATACTTTTTCCCAATTGATTCAATTTTTAGTTCTAAAACTATTTAAAAATTTCAAAAGTTTCATACATGCGTCTCATTAAAAACACATAACCATACAAAACAATTTCATAGATAAAAGCAATGAAGTATCTAAAAAACAACATTATTTTGTCCTCATTGGTCTATATACATATTTAAGTATGATATCTAACAATCTACATCCTATTTAACTTTTTCCACTAAATTGTTTTTTGTCATCATTTATAATAAATAATATTTACATGTATCAAATGAATAAAAATCAAATTATTTGAATAATAAATCTCCATAAAGTTTTTTTATTAATTTCTCATTTATATGTCTAATGTGAAAATAAAAATGGTTGGTGGAATTAGAATGAAACATGACCATCTTATTCTAAATTTTATTGATAGAATTATTCATATCAATTATATAAAAATGATTTATTATATTCATAATTCCATAAAATATATCAGTTGTATATATAATATCACTTGTTATTAATAATTAATAAAACCCCCACCTTTTCGAAAAAAGATACAGAAATCAAAAGTATGTCTATATTAGGAACACAATAACCGTTCTATAAATATACAACTAATCCACTAGGTTGACATAGATCATTATTGATGTCATCCAATGAAGAAACTATTGATCCATTGTCGATATAAAGATCTAATTCACACTTTTTCAATTCCCTTATTTATTTGTGTTTATGATTATCAGAATAAATGTGTGATTCAATATGAATATCTTATACCTATGATTTAGAGTTAGATAAATTTATCACTATAACATTCTCATTTATATTCTCAGAATTTTTTATTTTTTATAACACTTTTAAATTTTAGATGTCCTTTACTATTTTATAGGCCGCACCTATAAGATATCTCATTATGATTTACATTATGTATGAAATAATATATATAAAATAAATATATATGAATTAGTATCAATTTATATATATTTTTTATCAATGAAGTTTAATGAAATTACTCCAAAGAAATATGATGAGCCTATAAATGATACAAATTTACCAATCCAAGACTCATATTTCATCACGTCTTACTCTAGATATCAAGTAAATAATATATATCTATATCCATTAAAAAACATTTATCAATAATATCATAATGGATTCTTGGATAAATGAGTGGATGAATCATTTTCCAAATCTATCCTAATAAATAAGTTGGATGGTAAAACCATATATAATATAGTTTCCAATAATCGTCTGTATTGAAGTAACAATATACGATATGCCAATAATTTTCCCCATGTTAATAAAATGGATGACATGTTCATAAACCTTATTGATATAAAAGGTGGGTGGTCAAAAAATACATAGTCAACTTTTCAATAATAATATATATTGGAATAACAATATATAAAATTCCAATAATTTTCCTCATGATAATATAATAACATTTTTTCTTGTTGAACATCATCCAATATGAATTATATTAATTTTGATGTTAATATCGCAGAGAGAAATTAATATATGGATATATAAATATTAGAATAACTTGATCTTAGTCCATCCAAAGAAATAAGGTGGATTTCTGAAAAAAAAAATATAACCTAGTGTAACCAAGGAAACATAATATTATGATGATATAGATGAAATAGAACATTAAAAAAGAACATTCAATGATACCATCCAAGAAGGGATTAAGAATTAAATTTTATGATTTAATTATTTTGACCCACCAAATGTTAAATTTATATAAAGGAGTATAAATCATGAAATATAGACTATATTTAGACAAATCCTTTATAAAATTATAAAGGAAAGAAAAATACTAAAAATATCGTTCAGAAATTTTTTTTTACAATAACATAAAATAAATATTTACATCTTACTTTTAAAGGTAAATTATGAGAAGTTAATGTGAAAACCATTCAAAACATAAAATTTTAAAAAATAATCTCTAATAATGGATCCTTGAAATTCCATAAAGTTTTTCTTTGAGAAATCAACAAAGGAAGACAAAAGATGTGAATGTGGAAAGAAAAACACTTTTTATTAGTTTCAAAATATCTTTTTGAAAAACACAAGAAAATAATAATTATAAAAAACAAGAATTTGTATTAAAACATTATTTTACAAAGTAGGAAAATAAAGTACCATTTAATTAAATATTTGTGTGGTATTACCCCATCGAGGAAGAGTAAAGATAATGAAAAAAATTTATATAACACAAGGAAAGAGGACTTGAGTTATCAATATCTCTTATAGGATACATACACCATGAGGAATGAATCATTTATAAAGGGTTTTATATGGCTGAAATTTAAACAGTGAGAGAATACCTTATGATATTATTAAAAGGTATCATATACCTAACTCATATGAAATAAGTTAATGTAAATGATCACAACTCAATGAATGAAAATTTAGTCACTAATAAATCTTATGGAATGGGTACCACATGATTAAAAATAAATTTAAATAAAGAACATGAATTATAATAGTTTAATCCATAAACTACATGGAATAAATTAATAGAACATTCACAAGATAGTAAATCAATAGATAAATTATAAAAGGAACATGGTTCTTATGTTGTTTAATATTTTAATAATTTTATATATTCATTGAAATTATTTAATCCCTTTCAGTTGATCAATTTGAGAATGTTTACAATAATTTGTGATTTATGTTGTGTTTTAAAATAAAATGTGAAAATTGGTTAATTCTGAAAATTAAACAATTTTTAGTAACTTTTGCATTTTTGGGTAAATGTTTTAATATAGATCCAATTTGTTATGATTATTTTTTTTAGGATTACTAAATTAATTGGATTAAATAGAGTATTTTTGGACAAGAACTAATCCAAACATGTAAAGTCCCAAAAAATCAATGATGTTGGAAAACCATTCAAGAAGGCAATGTGGACCCCACCTCGGCTTTTGAAGAAAACTCGAGATAAAAACTTTATGTTTAGGTGATTCCATATAGAATTTTACTATGAATAATAGGCTCATTTAAAAAATAAATTTCAATGAGTCATAAAATCATTAAGGTGGATATGGAATGATATACATTGAAGATACTTTTCTGGAATTCTTATCCATAAAAATTCATACTAAATATTTATTCCATAAATTCCACTAAAATCTTCCACTTAATGATAAATTATGATGGGTGATAGGAAATTAAATTTTTAACAAAATATAAAAAGGTCTATTAGTGTGATTTAAAGGCATGATGTGTTAACTATGCTCCATATTTTGGGAGATAGATTTTTGTGGGTAATTTGCTTCTCCCATTTTATTTATTCTATTATTTTTATTTTTATTTTTTTGAATTAATTTTATATTAAATGAAATTATAATTTATTTCATTTTATATAAAATATATTTCAATCATGGTTTTTTTGTGTCTTCTTTCACCAATTCACCCTCTTTTCTTCTACATCTAATTCTATATCTTCTCTTCTTTTATTCTATTTTTTATTTTGTGATTTCTTGTGTGTGTTTTTATTATTATTTTCTCATCATAATTATTTTAATTATTATTACTTTATTTTATTCATCCCGTTTTTCTCATCTTTCCACCATAAACTATTACCCTAAAAAATGACAGGATATCACGAGGATTGGCCTATGAGAGGTATGTGACAATTTCATTTGTTATACACCTAAATTCTTATGTATTATTATGTTTGTGATAATTAAGAGTAATGTGAATGGGAGTGGGGATCATCCAACATGACACTAATATAAAACTATTTATATTTTGTCATTAAATATTTTCCCTCACTTATATTGGATATAGGTTCACTATATGAGCATGTGGATCCATTTAGTGGATGAAATAAGAAACGATGGTGCCAGGTCTTAGAAGATCTCAGACTCTCGATTGAGGTGTGACATCAACTTTCATTATAGGAGGATACATAATTGAGATTTCAAAAGTTGCTAAATATTTAACACCACTAAATTAAACAATAGTAATTATTGAATGAGATCTCATAACTGAATTATAAAACTTAATTTAAACACCAATAAAGAGAATAATGGAAACTGCATACTAAACCCCAGTGGTTGTGTTCTTTCTTCAGTAATCTCATTCTCTCAATGCATGTTAGTATACGTTTTATCATTTAATTTATATTTTTAATTTCTTTTAATTCATAATATAAATAAAAAACAACAAAAATAATTTGTTTAGGTGAGATAGAATAAGTAGTTGAATGACCGAGAAGGCTAATCAAGTGAAACGACCCTACTCAGCCTCTATGCCACCTAAAGAGAATGAATTTTCATTTGTGACACCCTATGACATGTGTTCCTAAAAACATGATTCTTTTTCAGGGAGATAATTAGGTTTTAAAATTTCATTGTCTATTTTTACATTTTAGATAGTTTTAATTGTATTTCAAATTAAGAAAAAATCGATATATTTTTGAATGAAATATATAAACCACTATTACTTTGAATGGAATAACTACACACAGACGCAACAACAATAAGAATAAGCTATTTTTGAGTATAATAGAACTCATGTGAAGGAACTTAAAGAGGATATATAATGACTACATGGTGAAATCGGATGAATAATAGAATATGTTCATGCTACCCAAGAGAAACCACTACCAGAGGTACATGTGGGGGATCAAGAAGATATGGATGAATTATGTAACAATTGTGAATAAAAAAACTCCCCCCATATTCCTTCAAATGAAAATGATATAGTGGTGGAGTAAATTTCCCCAATCATCCTTGAAATTAATAAAAAGATAGAGGAGGCTGGCTACCTAACACTATCCAATAAGAATCAACTACAAGTGGCACCCACCACTAAAAAAGAGATTATAGCTAAACTAATTAATAGATTTGATCTTTTCTAAAACACTATTTCATTTGATTTTATTTAATACCAATTGATTATTAAATATCACTATTTTTAATTTTATGATTTATAAATACATTTCTATGCCTTATATGAGGAAGAAAAAACTATAACATGACTTCTTGATTAACACATGGAGCTCCCTTAAATTATTATTTAGGAGGCCTAGAAAGAAGTCCATGTTGTTGAGCCAGAAAGAATAAAGATCAAGGATACTTTTTTGAAAGGAGAAAATTACATATTAATTCAAACATAGTATATTTTCATGATAAAATTCATGCTTACATTCCCTTTTATCTTCTAATTCATGCAGCCCCTATTATTCTAGTACAGGAAAAAAAATCGGTTTGACAAGTAAAAACTAATGAAGAGGATGATTATTACTTTATCCTACCCCCACCATGAAATAAATACTTAACAATGAGGAGGAAGGATTTGGTGTAAACTATATGTGGAATTATCCTCATCAAGAACAATTAAATTAACGTTGGGGAGAAAAAAGTGTGGTGGTTCAAGTCTAAAAAAGTTCTATCCACCATCAGACTCTGGATAACATCTAGTACATCCCTATGCAAGTAGTAAATGAAGACAGATCCCTCTTTGGGGATCATCAATGATTTATATTTATATTCTTTAAATAAATATATATATATCATTTTGATTCTTAGAATTAGTCCAACATGTGGCCACTCCATATTATCTTTTTGAGCTTAAATGGAATGAGCATTGTGATTAATTGAGTAATTTTCTTTTTAAGGTTCACAACAGAACAAGGAGGACCAAAATAGGCAAGGAAGTAGGAATAAGATTAATTTTATAAGGGTTTTCACTTTCAATGTGTATCATTTAAAACTCCAATCATTTTATCCGGGATTATTTGTTGAACATTAAATTTGAATTTTATGCCCATTCATAAATTACTACTTTAATTGACTTATCATGGATTCAAAAGTTTCTTAGGAATTATTTAATACAATAATTTATATTTCAGTATTAATGAAATTGAATTAGTAAAATGGATAAATTAATTTTTCAATTGAATCATGGATATGGAAATAGGGAATCATGATTTGAGGTAATTGATTGATTTATGTAAATGAATTTTACCTTCCATTTTTCATTCCTTGAATTTATGATATCCATGTGAAATAATTTGTGATTATTAATAATTCAATGATTTATTGTCGAATGTAATATTTCAAATTCCTGAGAGGATTTATTGACCAATTACATCACATTTTTCTGGAGCATATTTCTTGGGTGATCTTAAGAAATGTTGCATACAAGAATTTGCTTTAAAACATATAAAAATTATGACTATTAAAAAACACATTAAAAATTATTGGGGAATATTTCTATAAAAACATTATATTAAAAGAATACCATTATATCAATCCTTCATTATCCCATAGATACCATGAATGAACATCATAGGAATGATCCACTTTTCAGGCCATTTTTATCTTTTCCTACACTCTCTTAGTATTTGCATGATATTATAAAATTGATGTATTGGGGTGAAGGGAGTCATGGTGGATGATATAAAACACATTCTAAGGAAAAAGTGCGGGGGTTCTCATTGTGGTAAATTAACACTGTTGATTAATTTATGATACTTCATTGTTTTCCCCACCTGAAAAAGTTAAAAATAAAAAAAGTACCTAAAAAATGTGAAATATGGGTTATTATTTTGGAAAACAATAAATCACAATTACTAGACCTATTATATTTTTCATACATGGTAAGGTGTTTATGTGTGGTTTATTTTAATCACAACATCCAAAAATGAAAATGTTCTTTGAAAAAGAAAAAAAAAGTATAAAACTAAAAAAATATTCAAGTGGGTGCACAAATAAATCATCATTATTTTTTTGATAAATCATTTACATTGATTTTTGAGGAAGTGGGAGTTCTTTATTTAATGTTTATAAATTTATTACACTTTTATTTTTGATATCATTTATTCTAATTAAGAGTTAAACCTCCTCCTTATGCCATAATTGTTTCGAGCATCAAACCATTACTTAGGTGACTTTTTCCTTTATAAATTGGACAAAGTAGTTCCTTTATAATACTATAGATAAGGAAAATGTTATCATGATATGAGAATAACTCCTTTTATATTGTATCATGATAGGTGAGATAAGAGATCCAAGTGAGGTAAATTATGACTTTTAATGTCTAATAAAAATGAATTAAGGTAGTCAAATGAATGAAAAGAGAAGTACAATCTATTTTCAAAATTGAAAGGTCAATTTTAGGAATTGAATTTTTCAATGAAACAATTATAAATTAAGGTGATTTTTTCTGTTTATTTTTGAAAATTTTATTTGAAATTTATACCTATTAGATTTTATTGTTTTGGTATTTTAATATTGGTAACATTGGTTCCCTCAAAATTCCATGTTGATATTTTATACTTGGGTACACACATGATTTAAGTATGGGGTAATGGATAGAGATAATATTTTCTTAATTTTCTATCTGAATTTAAATTATTTAAACCCTCATAATTTATAAATTTGAACTTAGTGACACCAATTTGGGATTTATAATGTTTTTTGGGGGAAAATGATAAATTGGTTAATTCTAGAAATTTAATAGTTTTCTAAAACATTGGTGTTTTGAGAAAAATATTTACAATATCGATACAAATGATATGATAATTCATTATTTGATTACTATATATATTTTCTTCAAAATTTCGTTCTAGGACAAGTGATTATTAGAACATCTAGAGGCCCGAAAAAATAAATGATGTTGGAAAGCCTTCCAGTCAGACAGCGTGGACCCCACATCTGTAACTGAAGAATAACTGAACATACACACCTCCAATTGAGGTGATTACACCTGAAGTTAAATGAGAACTCGTATTCGCGTTTCAGAAATAAATTTCATGGAATTATGAAATCATTAATGTGTACATTGAATAATATACATTGAAGACACATTTATGAATTTATTAGCCTGATTCACACTCAATATTTATTCCAAAACATCTTCTAGCCACATCCCATTAATGTCAAATTTGGGGGAAGATATGGAACTTAATTTTTATCAATATATATAATAATGGATCATATGATGAAATTAAGTAATGGTGTTCCAAACATGTTTCATAATTTTGGAGATATATTATGAAGGGGAAGTAGCGACACCCATTTATTTTATTCTTTTATTTTTGTTTTTATTATTTTTAACATTAGTTTTTATTTTAAATGTAATTTTAATTTAGTTTATTTTATATAAAATATAATTCATTCATGGCTTTTGTTTTTGTGTCTTATTCCATAGATCCACCCTATTTTCTTCTCTATCTTCTTATCCATATTCCCTTATTTTCTTTTATTTTTAGTTTATGATTTCTTGTGTGTGTTTTTCTTATTATTTTGATATACTAATTATTCTAAATTTTATTTTAATTATTTAATTATTCTATTATTTCTCATATTTCCACCTTGACCTATTACCCACAAATATGAGGGGCTATCTTGAGTATTGCCTCGGGGGAGGTATGTGGAATTTTCATTTATCCTGATATTTATTTATTAAGGTTTATTTAGTTTTTGATAAGAAATAGTGATGTTCATGGATGTGGAAATATTCCCACATGATATTAATCTAATACACTTTTTTATTCATTTATTAAACTATTTCCCTACCTTCTACTGTAATCAATATCATCAAATGATGAAGTTCAGCCATTCAGTAGTTGAAATGGCATACGGTGGAGACAAGTCTTGGAAGATGTCACACTCTCGATTAAAGTGTGACATAAAATTTCAGAATAATAGGAAGCATAATTTCTATTAATAATGGAATTAGTGATTTTACACGCATAAATAAAATAATATTAATTCAGGAATGATATATCTTAATTTAATTATCAATAATAACATAAACACTAATTAGGATAATAATGGAACCCATAAACCATAGTAAAAAACCATGTTATTTATCTAATAATATCATAATATAATTTCATATAAATATAAATTTTCTATTTTCATTTATTTTTTAAATATCATTTATTTCTTAGACTAAATAAATAACAAAAAAATAAGTAATTTATATGGGATATAATAATTATGTGACCAACTAAGAAACCAACTCAAGTGAGACGACTGAAATCAACCTATGTTTTACATTAGGAGAATAAAATTTCAATTTCAATTTTCTAAGAAAAGTTTGGTTCAGTTCCTAATATGTAATATTTCTCAATGATTCATAATTGAGGGCAATTTTTTATTTTATTTGAGTAACACTTTGATCCAAGTTCCTTGATAGAGATGGATTGTAATTGTACACCAAATGCCATTATTAGAAGATAATTAATGATCATATATATTCCCATGGGATTTTAGTAGAGTGGTACCCTCTATTTTTAACCCTCACTCTTCTTAGGAATTGGCATAATCTTGAGTTCTACCTGACTCAGACACTATGCATATTATGCACAGGGTGATTCAAATAAATTTCTTAGCAAAGGAATATGTGGAAAACTCTGGTCTTGGTTTGTGCCCCCACTAGGAGTTGAACATAACCCATACACATGTTTTCCAAATGGGGGACACTCAAGTGGTTTGATATATGGTGTCGACTCCCTTGAAATCAAATTATATTAGGTTTGAGTCATTCTAAACTATAATTAACTAAGGAAGGATGTAATGCAAGAGTAGGGTTGGGTGCATGAAAGGAATTATGTGGTTCCCAAAAATACTTCATTACCCGATATCATTTTTCACTTGGGGTGGCACCTAAGTGGTAAATCCCATAATCCTGCATCCAATGGAAACATTTTTGAATCATAGAAATCCCCTTAGGATATTTTCAATGCAGTTAGTGATATTAGAATTCTATAGGTAGGTGGATATAAATTCGTAGTGCCGGTATGTGGTGAGGTAAGAATGAAGCTAGCCTAGTGATGAAGGCAGGATGACTTATAGATGATTCTGCATTATAACTTTAGGCCATGTTCATGTGGTTCTTGGATTTATGCCTACGATAAATGTAATGGGTCTCCCTCTATCCAGATAGAAAGAGGTATTTGATTTCATAAGAAGAAGATGCTTCATCACCAACATTAATATATATATATCAAATACCAATTATACACACCACATAAATCAAATCTCATTTATAAAACCAAACATGAATCAAAGTGATAAATTTAACATGAAAATCCTTATCTCGATCCAAATTCATTCAGACTATCACCAGATATATTAAATAAATAATTTAAGCTCTCTAAATACATAAATTATAACATTATTCATAACTATAACCATTTATACTCTTCATTTATGATCATTATATATATTTATATTATTTTGTTTTTTCCTTTTTTAAACCACGAATGTAAGTTATCTTTATCACTTTAAACTAGTTTCATAAAAGTGGTTCTTGTATATCGTATTTTCCCAAATAAAATCATTATTAATTCATATAATTTACTTAAATAGATGATAAAATATTTCTTATAAGTCTATAATTCGACGATATGTGATTTGAACTAGATGAAAAATGAAGGAGTCTGAACTTTTTCATTTACTTAATGGGATTATGATCAGAACACTTCTAAGTGTTGTTTTTCGACTTCGGTAAAGGCCTGAGCAGTTTCCCAGAGATTTCAGTGAGTTTCAAGGGTGCCAAACCCATATAATAATATTTTTGAAAGGCTTCACAGGGAACATGATTTGTCTAAAACCATACATCACATTATAGGAAACCATGTCACCTTGTTGAAAGGGGGAAATGGTGGTGCCCACCAGATGCACATGGTTTCCAAACTATGCTCCTATACAACATTATTAGTGACATTGGATAGTAGCTAATTACTATTCACTTCATGTTTCTCACATGATTTCCAAACCATTCATCCATCCCATGCAGATTTCCCCAGATTCCCCATAGAGGGTGCATGGATGGGGAACATTTTTCTAATATGTGCGGCCCACCTATTTACTGAGACCCATTTTTAAAAATATAATAAAATTAAATATAATTAAAAAAACTAAACCTATCCCTCTACTCCCTCATACACGATGTGACCCCCCTTAACCCTTAGCCACGTGAGAACCACCTTGCCTCTATTCCTCTACAGTTCACTATTCAACTAAGATTTCTTGGGGTTATTCATTCAATCTCTCACGATAGGCCTCCTTCCTCCATCCTCTACCATATTCAAGACATTTTTCAGTCTATCTTTCACCCTACATGGATCAATTGAACCTAGGGTTACTGGTTAATGTTTTTTCCTTTTTTATTCCAGTGTTAGGGTACATGGTGCATCAATCCAGTCTTGTTTTTGCGGGTTATAGTAACTATCATCCACGATGAGGTAGTTTGGGTAGATTCAGTCAGCTAGAATCATTTTGGGATATGTTTGAAACCCACTTCTTGATTTCAGACCCACTAATTTTTGTTCTAATGGTGTTTATGGGTTCTTAGTAATTTAATTTATGTGCTTTGAACCTTACTGCTATGTTTTTGGGTATTTATAATTGTTGTAGTGAGTTTCAACCAACTTTCATAATGAAAATAAATGTATATAGGTATATATATATCCCATTTATTTATTCCCCCATAGTTCATGGAATACATTCATTAGGTTAAGGTATATATATGTGGGGGTATGTGCATTTATATGTGGAGAAATTTCATGTTGTCACTGCCATTCAGTCGAGTGCTTATGTGGTTTTTCTAGGTCTAATTTTTTAGGTTGGATACCTTTCCATGCCATTTAAATTCATGTTATTATTTAATTAAGTTGAATTATGATTACTTTTTAAAAATTTAACTATGAGCCTTGATTGAAATGCTAAAACATGATAACTATTTTTTTGTTAATTAAATTCATGATTTTATAATAAAACCCCACCATAAGAGTGTGTTGCCTTCAAGCTAAAATATAGTGATAGAATTTTATGATTGTTTGGTTCACTGCATTTATTGTTTCTTTTTGATTGAATATATGATTATAAAATGGGATGTTTAGGTTCTTGGTCTATTTTCGTTTCATTATCCCATGTGGGCACATTCCATGTTTCCATGAAACCTCTCCATTACACTTGAGCCCCTGTAATGAAGATTTTATGTCTCCCTAAGTTAAATGAAATGTCCCTATTATATGTAATGGTTATAATGAATTATTCAATACTGAAGCATCCCTTATGGTTAAATAACATGAACCATTTTGAACTTGAACCTTAAATAAATTTTCTATGTTTAAGAAAATTTAGTGGGATGACCTTGAATAAGATGGATTATACTAAATGGAATGTTTCATTCAAAGTTAATTAAATAGATAAATCTAGATGGTTATTTATTTTTTTAGAGAGATGGCATCTAGGGATAATAAAACTATTCCCATTATTTCATGCCTTATGAAATACCTCTTTTGGAAGGTAATGTTTAGATGGAACAGATGATATGTTATGCATCAAGTGTCTTGTTATGTGCTTGGCCATGCCTTGTTTATTTTGAAAGGCTTGATGATATGTCATAAGAGGTAATACCATATGAAAAACATAAAAATTATTGACATGATTACATTTAATATTGATCTATATGAACGATTATGGATGGGAGGCAGTTTTCCACCATACCTGTTATATATGTTTATGTGTGTAAGGATGTTTTACCCCATGCTAGTTATATATACGTTATAGGTGAGAGGCATTATTACCCCACACCACTTTTGATTTCAAGATATTAATATGATTGCATGAAAAGATACTAAGGGCTCTTGGACATGGCTTAGGGGATGACTGTGAGATCTCCCCTAGAATTTGGATGGATGTGGTATGTTCAGATCAACCCCAATAGAAATATAATGCATTGAGGCTAAGAGACTAAAGGATCTTAGACCCGAGTTAGGGGTATAAAATGAGAGGTCTCCAAGAATTTTTATGGTGGTGGTACTCCCCAACCACCCAAATATAAATCTAATGAATGTTGGCCAAGAGACTAAGGGATCATGAACCCTAGTTACGGGAAGACCGAGAGAGATCCGTTGGAATTTGTATGGAACTGGTATGTCCCAATCAACCCCAATTTAATTCTAATGTAAGGAGTTCATGAGACTATGGGCTCCTAGATTTGGGTTAAAGGTGGATCGTGAGAGCCCCACTAGAATTTGGATGGAGGTGGTATGTCCTGATTATCCCCAACATAAATCTAATACATGGAGGCCAAGAGACTAAGAGATCTTGGACCTGGGTTAGGGGAAGACCATGGGAGATCCCACAAAATTGGATGGTGGAGGTACATCCTGACCACAACAACATATATATATATATATATGACATGATCATACATGAAATCCATGGGATGAATTATGTATTACTGTGAGGTGTCCCTTAGGAACCTAGTCATGTTTTTATTTATTCTTTTAGAATTTTATTATTCTGTTATACCTTTACACTACATAATTTATATTACATAATATTGGATGTGAAATCATGGGTTACAGCCTATCTCGATTTTATCTCACACCATACTTGTGTACCCTAGGTACCCGGGTAGACCCTGTTTTTCATAGGGACTTAGACCTTGCTTGTTGTATTCTTTCACCAGGGAGATATGAGCAAAGGACTGAGTTGGAGCTTAGGATTCTTGTAGATGTTTCCTTAGATATTTTTTAATTATTTTCTTTTTTTTCTCCTGTATTATATTTCATTTAAAAGTATACTGGATTCTATACTAGTTTTAGTTATTTATCATCACCATGAAACACACTCATCTATTTTATAAATTGGCATTAGATAATTTTATGAAAGTGTTGTTATCTGTATTTGACCGATGTCTTTCATTTACATACATTTTATGCTTTTTTAAGTATATATATTCTATAATATCAATGTTCATCTGTGATTGGAGGGTATAGTCTCCCAAATATCACCTTACGAGACCCTCACTACTAGTTGGTGGCTTCTGTCATATGGGGAGCCGTTTTTGTGGCCATGTGACCCATCGGTCTTACTATCGGTTCGATGGTAAGACGAGTCGGGTTGTAACAAAGTGGTATCAGAGGAGGTTAAATATTTTCCATTGTCTAACTATTTTGAGTTGGTAGATAGGAAATAAGAAGTGTTTCGATTCTTGGTAAATAGCTGTTCTTTGGACTGATCACCCCACATATGGGAAATGTCCAAGTTTCTATGGATGTGATTCATGTTCATGCTATTTTTATTAATTTTTTTATTTCACCTTTAGTGAATGTAGTAGTTTCCATTACTGATTGATTTATGAATTTATGTAATTTTACCCTTGGCGTGATATAGAAAGGAAGCTGGATTGAATGAAACATATCATCACATAAAAAATCCACATTTCATTCATATATCCATTTCATGTATTTTCATTGTAGTTTTTCTACTGACTTGGTTATGGGACCTGATTAATATTTTTTTCTTCTGTATTTAAAACATACGATATCATGTTGTGTTTTTTTGATATGTAATTTCATAGATGGGATGAAAATATATTTATTGTGAATGAAAGAGAACTTGTTTTAGATTGTGTGGTGTATGAACCCTTACAAGTGGGAAAGGTTAAACCATATAATCAACCCATCATGATAATATATATATATCTTAAGGCCATCGATAAAATATAAAGGTATCTAAATTTTAAATTCATAGCTATATTAGTCCTGACTAAAGGGAGTAAAATTAAAAACTATAAAGTGTATGGGTGCTTTTAAATATAGGTAATTGGCCACCCATAACACTGGACCATTGAATTTTATCATGATAAATATTAATTTTATTCTTGTTTTAATTAATGGGAGCCAATTTTCAATCCATGAAGTGTATGGGTACATATTGAATCCTGAAAAAAAATCCCATATTAAATGTAATGGGATGATGGGTGTGAGATGTTTATAAAGGTGAAACCCATTTATTTTTAATCTGAAATAAATTGGTTAAAGGAATAAACATACAATCAAACCGTAGTGGGTTGGTGAAAAATATTTCTTACGAGAAGACCCATTTGGGTGTTTTGACTTTGATGATTTAAAAAATTTTTATGGGGTTGCTTCATAGAGATCCCATAATGGTTTAATGGGACACTCATGGGCCTCTTTACTTGTCAAAAAAGGAACATTGATGATAGATTTTGGAATAATGATGAGATTTCAATGAATGTTAAATGTTTTAAAAGGAATAATTATGAAAATTTCTTATTTTCCCTGGGGGAAGTGGTTAAAAATCAAGTACCCTATGTTTTCTTTTAAAAATTATACATGATGTTTTGATTGAATACTTTAATGATTGAAGATTAAATTTGTTTAAATATAAAGGGTTTGGAAATTGAACATTTAGGGGGTTCATCTATTTATACCCTTGTGAAAGGGAAGTTTGAGTTTCTCTTTTGAGTTTCCCAAGAACAGAAGCATGAAAATTTTCCATAGACATTCTTCCTTGTTGCAATGGAATAAATGTTAGGATCCGGAGCATATGAATTTTTTAGGCATGTCCAAATTCATAGTTCGATCCTTAATTTTTAAGGGGATAATTGTGGTAGGTAACACCCTTATAACATAAAATCCTTTTTGTACCATGATTTTAATTGTGTTTGGTGCTTTTCGGGTGACATTGTCCCTAGTGGGACTCTTTTTTCTAATTAAACCCTTGTTTTGATAGGTGGTCATGGTATCTTGACCCGTGATATGTGTGTGGGAATCTGTTAATACTCAGTTTCAACTAATTTTTTACCTTATTTTTACACTTTGATGTTGTGAGTGTGGCTCGGACGAGCGCCACCATTTCATTTATGGTGTTTTGATCTTGAGAGCTTGAATGAATATGGTCTATCCTTTCTATAATTGACTAGGACACTCCTAAGGTGGGAGAATCTTATCAGTTCTCATTAAATGCTCCGTTAGATGTAGATGGAACAGAACCAAGTGTCACCATTTGGAAATGGAATGTTTTCTTAAAATCCCTTAGGAGTGTTGGGTTTTTTAAATATCAGAGCTTTCAAGGTAGCATGACATCTATGTGGTTTGCTGTGTACATGAACCTAAAAAAACTTTTGGTCTTAGATGAAAATTAATGGTTAAATCTTGAGAATCATGGAAGTAATAATTTGGTGAAGTCTTGTAATTAGTTAATTGTGGTTCATCGATAGGTGAGGCTGATGTTCTTACAAATAATGTCAACCAGTTGTGGTTAGACCTTTATTCGTTCTAGTAATTAGTTAAAAAATGATTGGAGTCCTTTTGAATACTCGTAGTGTACTATTCTAATTGAAGATCATGTCCTCTATCTTTACTTCATTCTAAATTCACTAAGAAAGCATCAGTATTATTCTGTTATAATTCTTTAAATCCATTGGTCCTGTTTCAATGGTTCTCCTTTGGTGTTGTACACCGGATGCATAGTTTCCTTTATAGTTTGGTCATGAACATCACCAAAAGTCATATATTTACACTGGGGGACATGTTTATGGTAAATAAAGGATTCCTTGGGAGTAGGAACCACAATTGATTTGTAAAATATCAGAAATCTAAGCCAAATGTCCTCCTTAATGGTCGTCTACAGTGGCCTAACTACATTTCTCTATAGTCAAGTAAAGTAGTAAATAAAGGACCATTTCTAGAACTTCGTTAGGTAGAGGTGAGTGCGGTTGGTTTAGGCCACATATTTTTATGAAAAGATGACTCGACATGAGATTGAGGATGAAGGGGTAGTTGACTGTTTGTTTTATTTTTAAATCAGGATACGAACGTCATCCAAACTCTTAAAGGTATGAATTTAATGAAAACTCAAACGGTGGAGATGTTGTGGCTTGGTATTGGCCCCTTATAAGGATAAATCATAAGGTGGGATGTGCCTTTGGACCGATTCTTAACGAGATGATTATGTGATCATGTATCTAGTTGAACATGATTAGGTAAGTTCTGTCTTTGTTTTTCAGTTTGGAAACATGTGCTGTCTTGAGTTTTAAAAGGATTAAATGCCACTTGATTAAATGAATAATTTTGGGTTATTTGGGAATTTGGAACATAAATTGACCATTTGAATGAAGCTTCACAAACCATCTAGGTTATATGATGTGTTTGTTGTTTCTTATGGCATATCGGAGATTGGAATTGTTAATGGGGGAAGGTTTTAATGACATTTGTTTTAAACCAGATAAAAAATAAATGAGTTTAAAAATTTTCATTTACTGTATGGGATTGTTTTTAAAACTGAGCATCAGAAAGAAGTTCAGAAGATTGGAACACTTATAGGTGTTTTTTTTGGAATTGGGTGAAGGCATGAGGAGTTTCTCAGTGGTCTCAGTGTGTTTTGGGAGCACCAGACCTAAAAAAGCATGGTTTTGATAGGATATAGAGGGAGCACAATTTGTATGAATCAATGCATCCCACTATAGAAAACAGTGTTGCCTTATTCATTGGGGAAAGTGGTGGTGCGCATGGGTGGCACATTATTTTCCAAACCGTAAGCCTAGCCTACATGCTTAATGGCATTGGATAGTAGTTAATCATTGTTCACCACACGGTTGGCGTAACATTTCAAAACAATGAAGCCATCTCATGCAGAGTACCCCAGGTTCCTAGAAGAGGGCACATGGTTGGCTAAGTAGTGTGGTACAAATAATACATCAAGACCCTGTTTTAAAAATAGAATTAAATTATATTAAATTAAATTTAAAGAAAAATAAAAATAATAATAAACATATCAGTCTCCTCCCTCATATACGACATGACCCCCTTGAGCCCTCATCCTCCCGTAGACCCCCTCATATCTGGTCCTCTCCAGTGCCCCATTCAACCAAGATTTCAGGGGGGTTCTTCATCTGACACATCATGGTAAGCCTCGTTCATTGTTCCTCTTCCCTATTCCTTCCATTTTTTTCGGTGTATCAATTTCCTGTAATGGCTCAGATGAACCTATGGTTATTGGTTAATGATATTTTTAGTTTTTCTTCTAGTGTTATGGTACACGAAGAATCTAAAAGTTCCCATTTGTCTGAGTTTTGGAAACCATTGCAGAAGGTCTGGCAGTTTGTGTAGATTCAGTCTACTGGCATCTTTTTGGGGTATGTTTTTAACACACTTCTTGGGATCACATTGTCTAATTTAGGGTCTTACAGTGTTTATGGTTTACTGGTAATTTAACTGGTGCATATTGAACCTTGCCCTTATGTTTTTATGGTTCTTGTAAATTTTTTAATGGGTTTTGGAAAACTTTGAGGGCACACAAACATATAAATAGTTAGGTATATTTATATATATCCCATGTAATTATTCCCTCATGGAGTTTAGAATACATGCATTTGGTTATGTAATATATATACGGGGGTATGTTCATGCATATGGGAAGAAATTATGTGTGGTCACTACTAATATATCAAGTGACAAAGTTGTTTGGATGGGCCTACTTTCTGAGGTAATATCCATTTCTAGGCCCTTTAAATTGAAGTGCTTCTCTAATTAACAATAATTGGGATTCATTTTGAAAAATTGAACTGTGAGCCTTAAATGAAATACTGTAACATGATAAATTTTTCTTTGATAATTAAAGTTATTATTTTATAATAAAATACCTCCAACACAGGTGTACTTCATTCAAAATAAAAGGCAGTGATAGACTTTTGTGCTTTCTTAGTTTGATGCATTGATTGATTCTTTATGATTGAATCTATGATTGTAAAATGGCATGTTTAGGTTCTTGGTCCCTTTATGTTTCATTTTCCCAATTGGGCACATTCCACATTAACATGACACATCTCCATTACACTTGATTAATTGTAGTGTAGATTATATGTCTCAATGAGTTAAATTATATACCTAAGGTAAATGGAATATTTAGAATAACTTATGAACGATGGTATCATACGTTAATGACAAATCCCATGAAACCTTTGGAACCTAAAACTTACATTAATATTCCATGTTTCAGAAAATTGAGGGGGATGACCATGAATATGAAGGATTATATTAAATGGAATATTTCATTTGAAGTGTATTAAATCAATAAAGCCTTATTGTTGTTTACTTTTTATAAAGATGGCCTCTATGAAGATTAATACTGTTCTATTTCTTTCATGCCTTATGAATTTCATCTTTTGGAATGTAATGTTTAAATAAAACTAAACACAGTTAATGAAATGCATGAGAGGTTATAGCCCTTGTGTCATGTTATGTACTTGACCATGCCATGGTTATTTTGAAAGGATTGGTGATTATGAAATAAGAGGTAATAGATTATGTTCAATATAAAAATTGTGGGCATGTATATGTTGTATATTCATCTATATGAATGATTATGGGTGTGAGAAAACTGTAAACCATGAAAGTTATATATGTTTATAGGTGGGAGGAAATTTTATCCCATTTCAGTTATATATTTGTTATGTGTGGGAGGAATTCTTACCCCACATCACATAGTATTTCGAGATATCAATATGCTTGCATGCCAAGAGAGTAAGGGCTGATGGACCTAGGTTAAAGGAATATCGTGAGAGCTCTCCTAGAATTATAATGGTGATGGAATGTACCAATCCACCCTTATATAAATCTAATGCATGGATTTGAAGAAACTAAGGTATCATGGACTTGGGTTAGAGGCAAACCATGATAGGTCCCATAAAATTTGGATGGAGGTGGTACATACCAATCCACCCCAATGAAAATCTAATGTATAGAGGCCAAGAGACTAAGGGATCATGGACTAGGGCTTGGGGAAGACTATGAGGGATCCCCAAGAATTTGGATTGTAGTGGTATGTCATGATCAAATATAATATAATCTAATCAATGGAGTCTAAGAGACCAAGGGCTCTTGGAACTGGGTTAGGGGAAGACCGTGAGATCTCCCCGGGAATTTGGATGGAGATCGTATGTACTGATCCATCACTATATAAATCTAATTCTTGGATGCCGAAAGACTAAGGGATCTTGGATCATGGTTAGGGGAATACCATGGGAGATCTTTAGAAATTAGATAGAAGAGGTATGTCTGATTCCACCCAACATCTATCCATATGTATATATAATTATACTATATATATATATATATAATATTGACATGATTAGACATAGCTTCCCTGGAATGAAACATGTTTCATCGTTAGGTGTCCCTTATGAACCTAGATGGGTTTTTATTTATTCATTATATTTTGTTATTATTCTACTATACTTGCACACTAAATAATTTATATTACACTTGATTGGACTTGACACCACAACTGCCATCCCCCTATGATTTTATCTGACACCCTCCATTGTTACCCTTTTTATCTGAGTAGACCATATAATTCACATGGCCTTGGAGTTTTCTTGTTATATTATGATTACACCAGGGTGTTAGGACAAATGGACTGAGATGGAGCTCATGATTCACATAGATATCGTCTTAGGTATTTTTTTAATTCTTTTCGTTATTTGAGTTCTATATTTTTCTATATTGAAAATCATGTTTTATTGTTAACTACTTTAAATTATGTATCATCACCATGAAATGAAATAATCTGTTTTATAAACATGTGTTGGAAACTTTTATAATTTTATTTATCTATCATATTGTTATTTCTTAAATTTACTTACTGTTTCCTCTACTTTCAGCTTTTTAAATTTTTTAATAGTATTGTAGATAAGAGGGTATAGTCTCCCCACTATCACCTCATGAGACCATCACTACTAGTCAGCTACCTCTAGGTTATGGGGAGTCACACTTAAGGCCATGTGACCCACCAGTCCAGATACTAGTTTGATTTTAATCTAGGATGGTATGATACATATACTTTCATTTCATGGTAGATTTGTTTAAGATCCATGAGTATGAAAACAAAATGATCATGTTTCAGTGATCTAAAATGATCGAATGATGTTTCTATTAATGTTAAATAATTTCCCATAGTCACCCAATAAATAAATTAATATTATTTTTTATGTAGATAGTTAAACAGACTCTCTCACCATCCTATCATGATTAATGGATGATTATGTGGTGTTATAGTTACAATATCAATATAAAAGAAGAATAATTATCTCATTTGGATATTATTATTTTTATATATAATAATTTTTTAAAAATATAAATATAATTTAGTTATATATTTTCATTGTTTATAATGAATAGACCCTTTTCTTCATTGTTCACTTATTTTAAGTAGATTGAATTGTAATTATTTTTTTGATAATCCTATCATTAATAGGTTCTCATGTTTTCCATACTATAACCTTAATGATAGAAAAAAATGATATTTATCTACTAATCCCATATCCATGACCATCCATGCAATGAAGTGATGAATATAAAAATGGAAATAAATCTTTCCATGGAGGCTCTAGTCTACCCATACCTATGAATAATGATTAAATTTCCAATAGAATTGGAGGATAGAGTGAAATGGATTAATGTTTACGAATCATAAAAATGATATTGATATCATAATTATTTTGTAAATATCTATTTTATACCATCATTGTGTGCTGGTAAAGGAAAATGAAACACATTGTGTCATGGAGGCGGTAGTCTGCACAACACAAGAATTACTGTTTTATTTTTATTACTAAAAAGAGGAAAAATTATTAATGATTTTTTAAAATAGTATATTAATATTAAATATATAACCAAAAATGATTTAATATATTATTTATTTGAAAATATTAATTTTAAAATAAAAAATAATAATAATGCTATGTAAAAATAATTACTCACATTGATCACATTGAGATTTCCATCGAAGATCCCTTTGAAATGGATGTCATAGGGTAATATATTGTGGCTAGAAGATAAATTGAGTGAAAATGTTTTCTATAGAAAGGTGAAATTGAATATGTTATGGAAGAAACTTAATTTTTTGGAGTTTCTTGAAAGGTTTGTGAGATACCCATTTTATAGGAGGCGAGAATGACATTTTTTGTAAATATCTCAACTTAATATAAATGGAACACATGTTAAACATGTCATGTGTATCTACAATTGAGTAATATTTGATTGGTGTAGATATAAGGCTGATAAAAACCTTATACACTAAATTATACACATTTTTCATGTTTCAATCACTTTACCCATTGAATTATTTCTTTTTCCATTTTCTCTTTTAGTGTGGAAAGTAGTTTTTACATAAGGTTATTTAATCATTATGACTAAAACTAATGTGGACGTTTTTTGATAATTTATAACTAATGATTATAAATATAGAAAACATTTCATTTGATTCAATTTATAAATGTTATAAATATTAATTTTAAAATAAAACTCTCTAATGTATTAAAACCTATTTTTGTGAAAAAATAACTTATTTTCTAAAATATCAAATATGGGTTTGAAATAATTTTTTTAAATTTTTTCTAAACCGTATTATGTAGTCCATATTTCTTTAAATATTTTTTTTAGAAATTTAAAATTCATACTAATAATATAATAATCTCATAAGATTCATGTTATTATTAAAAATGATATTTTTCACTATTTTCCTAAAAACCAAAAAATTTAGAAAATTTATAAAAATTCATCTTAACAAAATTTTACTATGATGAATCCAAAAGTATGTAAAGTTTTTTCAATTTAAAATTATAAAATTTTGAAATTTATATTTTTAATAGAAATGATATATATAAAGAAATACATTTTTATATAAAAATATCTTATTAAAAATATTAACTATTATCATTCATATTATTATTTTTTACTAATCAAATTAGAATTAAAAAATTATATATATAAATTATATTTTATCATAATTAATCACATGTTTTCGGAAAGATAAATTTATAATGCATAAAGTGTCAATGTTCATAAAGATACTTATCTACATGATAAATGATCTCATTATTCATTTTATGTAAACTAATTAAATTTCATTCATACTAAAAGTATCTTATATTTTATTTACACATGTATTTCTTAAAGTATTTTATCTTATTAATACCTACTAATTAAAAATCTTGGTTCTATAAATCATACTTACATATTTATATTTTATCTAAAAATATCATAATTTTGTTTTAGTTCAGTGAAACGTGTGGAGAAATCTATGAAACACATTTAATTTTTTAAAGGATATCATATATAAAAATTTCACGATCTTACACTTAATAATTTTTTCTGGGATTTCATATAGATTTATGATTGATTCATGAAATCCTTCCCTATAATAATGTTGGTTACCATAACTGTATGACTGATCAATCGGTACCATATATAGATGTGAAGATATATTTGTATCGGGGGTCCTCTATTTATAACTTTCTAGTTTATTATATCATGGTTTAGATCTAGAAAAATGGGTAATCCATAATTTATCACCATCCAGGGAAGAGATTAGTTTTGTAGAGATGGGATATGTCTAATTAGAAGGGATTTCTTTATATCACATTGAAGATATTCAAAACCAATGTAATTCAGTTCCACTTAATAGAACGTACCATACCTTGTATGGTCACATGAAAAGGTCCATTAGGGTTCCTTTTATGGTTTTTCTTCCATGAGTAATTGAAATAACTTTTATGTTTTATGTTTGGTTCCTCTTTCAATCAATTTTACTTCTTGCGGAGGGGACTATATACTGTGTAGTTTAATGTACTAAAACTCAGAATACTTGGTGAAAGGTACCTAAAAATGGTTTTTGTGGGACTTACACATGAGAGAACCTTTATGGTTCATCCCATCTATTGATTACTTGGAAAGAGAGGGTATAGTGAGGTATTAAACCTTGTAAGAAGCCGATATATTCACATCCACTCTTTTTGATTGGTAAATAGAAGACGAAGGAGAAATAAACCCACTAGTCATATAAAGAAATGAAGAATCGTTGAAACATACACTAGAGTGGGGGCTCATATTTGGATCATAAGATTATTGTGCAGAATAAGGAACCTCAAAAGAATTTTTTAAGGTGTGGAAGTCATCTTGTGTATCCAAGAGGAGAATATTGATCCATTTTTGATTTTACACTATTCATAATGATAGAGAACTTCATTGTTAAGGTAATAAATGATTATTGAAACACTGAGGGTCTAATCAGTTAGGTATTGAGACTCCAATAGTTTTTAATATGATATTACCAATCCCTGTTATCAATGGAATAAATGATTAAATTGGAGCAATCTATCATGCCTAATATAGTCTTGTATTCTATGTGGTCAGGGAGTAGGCCTAGATATATGGGTGCCTATATATGTTAATTTGGTGAATAAAAACCAAGGTAGGTGACATGGGTGAATAGGGCACCCATGTAGGTGACCTATATGAATGGGATGTCCATTTTCATGACTTCAGTATAACCCCTTTTAGAGGAAATAGACATTTATCTTATCTGGGAGACTACGGTTCCATTTTAAGAAGGTTTTATAGGTTGAATTTAATTATTCCATTTAGTCCTATGAAAAATGGTTTTTATTTAGAGATCCTATAAGAATTATACATATCCCTAAAAAGATACATTAGGCACACCCCTTTTTCAATTAACATGTCATCAAGATAGTGCCATCAAGTCTCTTGCGTACATCTATTGAGGAGGTTTATTTTCCCTAGTCTTGTTGATGTTCTAAGATAAGTGGTATTCAAATATTCAGATTCATTATAAACTCAAAATAACACTTTCTTCATTTCATTTCACATTAATTTGAATTCAAAAATCACCTAAAAGGGATATTAATGGAGTTGACTGTGGATTTCTTACATATAGGGTTTTTTTGAGATTATCCTTTACACTCAGTTCACCTTCTCTTTGACATAGTATCAAAATTTGGGGTTTGGGGTCCTTATGTGGGAAATGGGAATTAGGATCCCAATTAAATGGTGATAACCGCTCAAAGAACTTAACTGTTCTGATTTGAGAATGTGATATACACATGTATAGAGTTTTTTGGAAATTTATGACACTAATGAATAAACCAAGATGTTTATATATGGGTAGGGTGTGTGGGATCCTTTTTGAGAAGGGTGTGAAATTAGTTGGGTGCCAAGGTGGTTTATCCCCCCTTGAAAATTTGCAAACTTATTTATTGATATTTTTGAATAATTGTTGTAATAATTACATTGTTAAAATTCAAGTGCCAACCCCTGTAACCAAAAATTTAGTAGTATCAGTATAAAAAATCAATAGATAAAAACTCGGTTCAAACTTTCCTACAACATCAGTAACCAAGATAATGTATATATAAGAAAATTTTAGATATACATCTAAAAAATTAGACAATCCTATAAAATAGTCACCAAATAATCATCATAGATGGTCCAAATAATCTACCGAATATGGTAAAACATCAATTTTTTTAAAAATTGATTTTATAAAATTAAACATAAAACATATTTTTTTAAAATATAATATGTGTAATGGTACTAACATTCAGAATAATATATGTTCATTATTGTCATGATAATCTCAAAAATGAATCTTAAAATATAATAACAACACAAAAAAATTCCTCTTTTACGATGACATTGTGGTTATGAAGCAACACATTCAGTATAAGAAACAATATATCTACATGTAAGACAAAATTAGTATAAAATAATTTATAACTTATAAACCTTTACAAGCACATGGTTTACATTATTTACAGTCACTACCAATAAGTGAGTCCTACTGAACACCTTCCATAACTTTTTATATTTCCTTATATAAGTTATTAAAATATATATATCATGAAAAATTTATTCTTATAAAACTTATATAATATAATAAATTTTATGAATTAGAAAACATGAAAATTTTAAATAAAATCACCCAATTGAAAGAATAACCAATATATTGTGCATTCATTTGGCAAGAATACACATCAAATCCAATGTATGAAAAAAACATAAAAATTTCACAAAAAATAAAATTATAATTAATTATAATTCATAATTATATTAGTCTTATTACCAATCATGGAATAAAATAAAACAATACTAAATCTCTATTTTTTCCAACATTTCATATATATATATATATTTAATACTAATTAGATTAATTAGGTATTAAGATACTACTGAATTGTATTATAGATTAATAATAACATAGATAGAAGTAAACCAAATTTTTATTCTATGAGATTGAAAATATTTAATTGAATAATTAGTGTATTAATTTTTATTTACTTAATAAAATAAAAATAAAAAAGAAAAGTTTCTTTTATAAGTAAATTAAAACATTTGTATCGAAATATCCACAATAATAATAATATAAAAAATATTTTTTTAAATATTTTTCATAACTTATCTCTCAAATACTTTAACACACATTTGAAGCTAGTAAAAATTTACCAACATATAATGTTTCATTTATAATTTTTTTCTAATGAGAAACTTGAGAAGTATATAAAGGTGTTTATTCCTAAAACCTTTATTTATTTTGTAACGGTTATTTTGATTTTTGAAACTCATATATAAGGTAAATTTAACATCCCAAGTAATTTAAGGACAAATAATATTCATTTATTATCAATATTATTTAGTTAAATAATATTTTGTTATATTCATTATAAATTTTTTTTATAAATTTTCAGTCAAAATGTGTGAAATTTATTTCTAATTGGATTTTCATGTATTATATGATTTGATCATGATTTTAAATTTATAAAATTTTAATTAGAGAAAATTAATTTAATTTTTTCATTCAGAATTTTAAAATTATATTATGATGTTTTATTTTATAATTTGATGAATATGTAAAATTTTTCAATGAATAGCTAAAATTTTCAATTTTTATTGAAAATTATATTTTTTTCAATTATTTAAAAATTTAAATTATAATAATTATACGTTTTATAAAATATTTTTTTTTATTTTAATTTAAAATAATCAAAAAAAAATTAAATAGTTTTTATACTTGAATTTAGTATAAATAAATTTTACATTAAAAGATATTTTTCTGAAAAAGAATTTACATCATGTTTATATGGTTTAATTTCTAAACATATTTTTCCACTTATATAAAATGAATATTGAAAAATAGAAAAACTATTTATAATTAGTCGGATAAAATATAAATAATTTATCCCTTTTATTTTTATTCATTATTAATAGTAATCATAAAATTTTAACCACAATAAGGGGTAAATTATGTAATTCCATGTTAAAATTAAAAAAAGAAAAGGACTAGAAAATAACCCTAATGCTTGTAATAATATTATTGGATGAGTAAATTACATCCATACTCTCCAAGGATTTTGTTTTTTGGAATTAATTTCCATTTATATGTTACTATAATGACTATAATATTTTATTTAAAGAAAAGTCAAAAAAATTGAACACTCTTGTTTTTAATAAATTTAATATTTTTAAAATGGGGATACATATAGGCTATGTTAGGTTGTAAATATTATTTTCAAATATAAAATATTTTTCTTCACCATGATAATTTATTTTTATATTTTTGTAAAATTATAATTATCTTAAATTATTACACAATGTTGAATTAGTAATTATTCAATTAATGGAAAAATTTAATAAATGATAATATAAAAATAAAAATAAAAATATTTTTAGATAATTAATATGATACATGAATTTTTTTGATTAATATAATAGTTTATGTATGCCATATTTTTTTAATTTCATTTTTTCGTGATGTTATTAAAGACAATGCACTGAATAGTTCTAAAAATGACATTAATGATTTCTTATAATAAATAATATTTTATTAAATGATATAAAATTCATAAAAATATTAGATTAGGTGAATTGATTAATATATGGTTGACAATGTCTATCATGATTCATTTTTGTGGCTTTGTTCTATCTTTAGTTAATATATTGAACCTCAAAGAGTAAAACTCATTTTTTGTCATGGTAAGTGTGAAAAGGGTTAAGGAGTGGATAAACTCATAATGTAATAGTAAAAAATGATCAATACATGTAAGAAATATTAATTTATTAGAATATTTCAATCTATAATCATCCTATATTCAAACTAAATCAGGGTGGAGCCTTTTAAAATTGAGAATTAATTTATATTAATTTAATATTTTGAAATATTTAAAATGTACCTATTCGATCTCTCATAAAAGGAAATATATTATTTCTTTTACTAAACACTTAAAAATCCATTATATTTTGTTAATATATTCCCAAATAAATTCCTAAAATCTATCCCCATGTTTTAGATGCATTTGTTTTGGAACAACACAAACCTTAGTCATCTTAAGTTGTAAAGGAAATGATGTTATCTCAAGAAGAGGACCGTAAATAACATATGTGGTGAGTTAGACATGAGGTAAGATACACATTAACATAAAACATTGTTTAAATTGTTATAAAAATAGACTTTCAAAATCATCATTTTCCATGTACATTTCTTTTAATATTATATTATCATTGTATTTATATGAACATGGAAAACTATTAAGAGAATTTTATGCTTCTTTCTTTCAAAACTTTTAAAAAAGGTTTTTTTACAAAATACTTAAATTTCTTTATAATAGAAAAAAGGAATGTTGGATTAAAATTTATATTGATACAATGACTTTTTCCATCACTAGAACCATTATTTAATGTCTATACTACATTAAAATCTTTCATGTTTTCATAAAATAAAAACTATCTTTCCTTTTTTCTGGGTATTTTGGTTTTGTAAATGGGATTTTAAAGTAAATGGGTATTTTGATGTCTATTTTTTCGGATACTGGTTTAAATGAGTTTTTTCAAGGTTTTTATTCATGATATTATCCTTTCCCATTTATTACAAATGATTTTTCCCCATTATAGCTCACGGGTGAGCCTGATATAACTTATATGAAGGTTTGATTCAATTATAGCTTATGGGTGAGCCCAATATAGAATATATGATTGGTGTACCCAAATAAGACTCCATTATATTGGATAATTATTATGTTCTTCAAAGAATTATACTTGATTTTGGCTGTATGGTTATTCCAATTGTAAGGGGTTGGTAAGGGTTTTAAGATTATGATGTCCCAAGGTTCCAAAATGACTTTTTTTATGTTTACGAATGCATTTTCATGGGTATAAAATTATTTCAAAAGGTAATATAAAGATATTTTTAAATAAAAAATAATGTGATTTATAGATAAAAGGTATGTTTTGAGTAAAATGTTATCAATGGGTTTTTATGTTTTACATTAGACTTACCTGTGTCTTCCTTTTGTGTCCCTTAGTGAATTTTTTTGGATCATCCCTTGTTCTAAAATTTTCATCAAAGGGATTTATTATGGGTAAAGGAAAGGAAGATGTAAAGATGAAAGTAATTAAGATTTTTCATGAAGGTGAATCATTTATTATATTAAAGGATTTATATTGTAGAAAAATGGATATTGATAAGAATTATCCACTTTATATATATGAATTTGTTATACAATAGTTATGAAATAACTATTTATAACTCTAATCCTAAAATATTTATGAGGGTGTATGAAATATAATAATAGTTTAAAGTCATGAGAATATTTAATGTTTAATATCATTTCCTTATTAGTGGTATCAGATCAAGGTCTATATTAGTTTAGGGGTTATGATAATGATAATAGAGTACCCTTAATATATTTTAGTTAATGGTTAATTTGAAATGATATATCATTTTAATATTATCATATTTTCATCCAAATTATGTTTATTAAGAATGGTTTTCAATTTAAGAGGTATATATGTTATAGTACTAAGACACCAAGATGATGTAATCCATCCAAATTAGTAGTACAGAATGGTCGGAATTGGAACTGAGTAGTTTTCTATTATGTTGGAACACTATACACAAGCTATAGATTGTTGTGTAATCCTTAATTGAGAGTATCGATATATACTATATAGGAACATGATGATTGTATAAAATTTTATGAGACTACATACTCATATATTCGGTGCTTCTGCTGACCTAGTGGTAGCTGAATGATCTATTTATTCTGTGGAAATGATATTTTAAGTCATGGGGTAATGGGAATGTGAAAAGGATACCCTTTACATTTATCATTTTATAAGTGAAAAAAGAGATGGTGGTATTTGGTTTAGAATAACCGAGAGAGATATGAGATCAATTCCATTGAATGGGACACATTTAAGAATATTACTAGAGAAATATTTCACTAAGGTTTTTCATTTCAGGATAGAGAATAATTCTTGGAATAAAGGAAAAAGGTTGCATATTTTTCAGCTATATATAAAGAAACTTTTACAAGATTGGATAGTTATGTACCAGAGTTTATTTGGAATCTTTATAGTATGATTAATCAGTAATAATCTGGTTTGAAACCAAGATATTGAAGAGAATTATCATCCCCGTGAATTCAAAAGTTATAAAAAACGTTATTAGTGTGATGGGAAGGTATAAATGAGTTCATTAATGATCATGTATTTCATGAAATCAAATAGAAGAAAGTTATATATAATCATAAATAGGAAGAAAATCATCAAATAAATCCATTGGTACAAAAATTATGTTTTCATATTGTCATAAATATGTAAAAAATAATCATGGGTAATGTCTGGTAAATTACTAAAAGTGTTATTGATGTGGTATGTTTGGTTATAGGGATCATGAATAAAAAGAAAAATATCTTGAATAATAAAATAATGGGTTAACTGATTTCCATCAATTGATGAGAAGTTTTAGATATAATGTGTTCAATCATTAGGTTAACACGTGTTCGAAGTTAGTTACTTAATATGGAGATCCTTAATACAAAATTCTAAAAGGTGTGGAAAAAATATTTTACTACTACTACAATTGATGCTATCCCATTATATTGAGTCCTGAAAAATGTGTTATTGGTTTATCTAAAAAATGAAAATACCGTATTTGACTCTGGATCTTTTCATTCTTTCAATTCTGGGAAATTTGAATATATGTTGGGAATATTATCTCATGAACGTATGGTAGAGATCTTAGTGAAAACTCAAGTTGGAAATATTAATAAAAAATATATTTATAGGAATATTAAATTTTATATCTATGTAATGGTATTTTCTATAAATATTATTCAACTACCCTTGATATATTATGTTATTATTTTGGGAATTGATTGTCTTTTAGTTTATCAATCTAAGATATATTGAAAATCCAAGAATTTTTTTAGTGATTTAATAGTTGTCATAACATACAGAATAGTTTATAAATTTATTAGATATGGTAATAAATGTTACATAGAACATATTGTTGAAAAGAATGAAATTTCCCAAATTAGTAATGTTCTAGTATTGAACGAATTAGTGATGTTATTCCAAAAAAATTTCCCAATATTATTCCCAATCATAAGTTTGAGTTTACTTTTGACATAGTACATGATGCCAGGACATTTTCAAAACCACATTATTAAATGTCCAAAGTAAATATTTTCTTGTTGAAAAATATATTATAAGAGATTCAAGATAATTGTTTCATTTGGCCAAGAAATTCACCAAGGGGTGACCCTGTTTTATTTCTTAAGAAGAAATATGGTTCCAGGAGATTTTAATTTCATTATAGAGCCTTTAAAAACATCATTATTAAGAAATAATACCCTTTTACTCATATATATGATTTGTTTTTTCATATCTAAATAGGAACATACTTTTCAATGATTAGTCCCAGGTTGGGGTTCCCTCAATTATCCATATAAGAGGAATATATCACAAAGACTATGTGTTGGCCTGGATATTGGAATTATTAGTTCTTAGTTATTCACTTTGGTTTTTCTAATTCACCTACTCTATTTATAGATTCAATGAAAAGAGTATTCTATGAATTTTTGGATAAGTTTTTGTGTATGTTATTGGATGATGTATTTTTATATTCTATAATTAATGAGGATCATGAAAGACACCTACAAATTATTTTTCAAACATTAAAATAAAAGTAAATGTATGGAAAATATAATAAGTTTTAATTTTAGTGGCAACAATTTTTTTTATTGGGAATATTATTTCTACATATGTAATAACATTTGACCCTTATAAAAATTAATTTGGAGAATAGTGGAAAAAACATACCAGTGTCACATAGATTATAATTTTAATTGGTATAACATGTTAATATCGGGAGTCTATTGAAATTTTTTTTGGCTATCTAAACCATTGACTAATTAAACTTGAAGGAGAGTTAAATTCATCTAGAAAAATTAATATGATGATTATTTTATGGAACTAAAAAAGGATTGTTGAATTAATTGGTTTTGGCCTTTCCCACTTTGGATTGAAATTTTTTCACGTAAAATGATTATTTATTGAAAGGAATTGGTTTCGTTCTGATGCATAATGATCATGTAATTTATTATGAATCATGAAAAATAAATCCCCATGAGTTGAACTATCATACACATGATTTGAAATTATCTATTTTGGTTTCTGCTTTAAAAATTAGGAGGCATAAATTATATGGTTCCATGTGTGAAATTTATACTAATAATTAATGTTTGAAGTATAAATTCTATCAAAAAGAGTTGAACATGATATATAGAAAATGGATACAACTAATTACGGATTATAAATGATTGATTCATTATCATTCTGGAGATGGGAACAAATTATTAAATTCTTTGAGTCAAAAAAATAATTCTTCATTAACCATGTTAACTTTGGAACATAAACATTTGGTTAATATTTTGAGTAATTTTGGTATATAATATGTGGATACAGGAGCCTCATCTGTTTTTTTTCAGGTTCCATTATAATCATCTATGTTATAAAAATTAAACTAGTTTAAAATAAAGGGTATGAGTTACAGGAAGAGGTTTAATTGTTTAAGGAGTGTAATTTTCCGGAATTTAATGTTAACAAAAAAAGTTTTTTATGGTTTGTAAGATATTTTGTATTCCTTTTTGATTCCTAGTTGAATTGAGGGTTTTTTAATGAATCTTATAGTTCCCCATTTTACAGTTATATTAGGGGAACTAATTTGTAGAGAGAAATTAATGTCTATTACTGGTTGGTTGTATTGAAAACAGATATTACTGAATTTACAATGAAATGATTGAATTTTCAATACCCTAAAAAAGAATGAAAATGACTGAATGATATTATTTATCATTTTCTAATGTTAAAGTGGAAGTGAGAAAATTTTAAAAAGTAATTTTTTATGGGATTTATAAAGGCTTATCGAGGTAATAATGTGATTTAGGCTATAATTGATCAATTAGCTAAATCAACAAATTTCAATTTCATTCAAGATACTCTGTGTTCGGATCAAGTTTCTTGATTTTATCTCATGAAGATAGTAAAGTTATCTAGATTTCCTTTATCTCTTATATCAGAACATGATTCCTAATTTAATTATAATATTTGAAATGGTATTTAGAATACTTTGGGTACTGAATTTAATTTTTGTATGACTTTTCATCCTTAATATAATGTTTAATCCAGGTGAACAATTTATTCCTTGGAATATATGATTTAGACTTGTTTAATGGATTACCAGAGAAATTGGGATCAACAACATTATTTAGTTGAGTTTTCTTATAATAATAATTCTCATTATAGTATGAATATTAAAACTTTTAATTATTTATATGGAATGTGGTGTTGGACTAGAACTTTTTAGGATGATTTAAGAAAAATAAAATTAATGGGACCATAGTTAGAAAAATAAATCATAGATAAAGGTGGTGATCATACTTTTCTTGAATCATATCTTTGGAAAAATGTTATGTGTTTTGGTAAAAAAATGGAAGCTAAGTCCAATGTTCATTGGAATGAATGAAATCATGGATAATGGTAGATTTTTTATTATTGAGCATTATTTCCTTGTATTTTATCATATATTCACAATGTTTTTCATTATAAGATATTAGGAAAATTTATGCCAGAATCAGCTCCATGTTTTAAGACCTAGTGTAGTTTAGTTGGAAGATACCCATTATTACAAGGACTAACAGGTTTATATTAATGACCACTAAGAGTAAGTACTGTAGAATAAGGTAATTCAACATGTTGATGATTTGTGGAAAAACCATATGGTTAGTGGAACAACATGGGAATCTAAAGATGCTTTGAGGGAATGTTTTCCCCACTTATTTAATAAGTGAATGAAATTATGAAGAAATAATTTTAAAAAGGGGGAAGTATTTAAAAAACTAGTTAATATAAAGACAAATTATTTCTATATCTAATTATTATTATTTAGATAGTTATGATTTATATTCATTATAAAAATATTAGCTATTTTTTTTCAAATGGTAGAAGATTTATATCTAATTGTAATTTCATTAATTTTATGGTTTTATCATGATTTAAAAATTATATAAATTTAATTTTAAAAAATGAGTTTCATTTCCTTATTCAAAATTTAAAAATTATCTTCGCATGATTTTTTTAGAATTTCTGGAAAATATGCATTTTTAATGAATAGTGAAACATAATATTATTCTAATAATTGTATTTCATTTCATGTATTTAAGAAATTAATATAATATATTTGATCTATTTTAAAATTTAATTAGTTAATTTTTATTTCATATATAATATTTATGGTATTCTAAAATAGTTTTATACATGAATTTAGTATAAAAATTATTACATTGAAAAAGTCATTTTTATGAAGAAATATTTTTTATCATGTTTTTATAATATTCTTTGAAATTAAATTATTAAAATTATCGTAATTGAATATTTAAAATAAATTAAATATTTATAATCAGTGGGTCCAAATTTAGTAAATATGTCCCTTTTATTTTCAGTCATTATTAGTAGTAACCGTATTAATTTTTGTTACCATTGTAAAGAGTAAATTATGTTATTAAGGGTTAAAAATAATATTAAAAGGGTTATAATATAAACCTAACATGTGGTTTAATTTTATTGGATGATTTTTTCCATACTAAATCCTCCATGATTTTGTTACATGTCCTTTTTCTAATTATTATGGGATTATAACATTATAAAATTTTATTTATAGAAATGTAAAAAAATGGCGCACTCTTTTTTTAATAAATATAATCTTTTTTATCATGTGAATAAATAGAGGCTATGTTCAGTTATACATATTTTTTGGAAACCTATGTAATTTATCTTCATCATGAAAATTTAATTTTAATTGTTAGTGACGAAATAATGTATATATATTCTTAAAAAATACTAAAGTAGTGACTATAAAATTAAAAAGAAAAATCAAATAAACGATATTAAAAAATTAATGTACATATAAGTTGAGGTAATTAATGAGATACCAGAATATTTTTAATTAATATAACATGTCAAAGAGGTAATAAAATATTATTTTTGAATTTATTTTTCTTTTATTGATGTTATTTATTTCAAAGTAATGAAAAATGCAAAAAAATAAAATTAATGCGGGCTTATAATGAATAATATTTTACTATATGATATAAAATTACTAAAAATAGTAAAGTTTTTCATTTGATTAGTATGTGGTTGATAATATGATCCATGGTCTATTTATCAGTAGAATTTTTATTTGTAGTAACTATCATGACCCATAAATAATAATAAAACCTTTTTGTCACTATAGGTGTGAAATGGTTTAATGAGGGGTTAAATCTAACTGATAATGATAAAAAATAGTTAAAACTGGTCTAAGTTTTATTTTATGATATTATTTTTTCCATATTAATCTTATATTTGAAATAAATTTGTTTTGTAACATTATTAATTTAATATTTTGGGAAATTCAAAGTGTTCCCTTCCCATCTCTTGTAAAATGGAATCTATTATTTCTTTTACATCACACTTCAAAACCAATTGGTTTAGAAAATACTATAAAAATTATTTGATACCATCCCTAAAAATTTTTAGTGGATTTATTTATAGAGAAAAATCATCCTTAGTGGAATTAATGTGTTAAACAATAGAGTATTTTAGAAGAAGAGGAAGATAAAGAACATATGTGATGAGTCAGACTCTATGTAAGAGACACTCTATCATAAAATCCAATTTTAAATGATATACTTATATGTTTTCAAAAAAAAAATTCTTCCATTTCCATGTTTTTTAATTTATTTTATTATTGTATTTCTATAAACATAAAGTAACTATAAAGGGAATTTTATCTCCATTTCTGTCAATGGTTTCCAAAAATGAATCTTCTTACAGAATATTTTACATTTTATATAAAAGAAAAGGGTAATGTTCTAAATTTACATGTATGAAGACAAAAATATTTCCTACCACTATATCCAAGATTTGATGTTTAAATTCTATTACATAATTACATATTTTAATCATAGGAAACCCATATATATAATTTTCATGGTATTTTGGTATTGGAAAAATGGTTTTAAGATAATTAGTTATTTTGATAACCAAACGTGTTTTTCATACTGGTTTAAAACGAATTGAAGGGTTTTTTCATGATATGTATCTTAGAAATTGTTTATAAATGGTTTAACCTCATTATATCTCATGGTTCATCCCCATAAAACTTTTCCAAAGGGTTGATACCTGTTAAAACTCATAGGTGATCCCAATATAGCTTATAAGATGGTTGCATCCATATAGTGATCTAATGCACTAGGTACTTATTATGCTCAAATTATAATAATAGTTGATGTTGGATGCATGTTTATTACAATTTTAATGGTTTTTAGGGGTTTTAAGAATTTGATGTCCCAAGTAACCTACATGAATTTTTAATACATTCTCACGAGTCCTCATTGAAATAGTTTTATATCGAAAGGAATGATAATTATCAGTTTGGAAAAAATCCCTTAAGGTAACATTGCAACATTTTTGGGTTGATTGTGTTTATTGACAAAGCTGGTTTCAATGCTGAATTGTCAAGTTCAAGAGATGTTGTTATCAATACATTTTGACAAAGAACCATGAAAAAATAATTAATGATCTAGAGGTAGTACAAAGGCATGATTTTTGAGAATATAGGCTTCATAGATAAAATTTCTTTAAAGATCTCATCAAAATATAGAAGAGGCGTGTGTTTCGCAAAGATAGGCTTCATGGATTGGATTTTGCGAACATAAGAAAAATGTTGATGGTGATTCTTCGTGATTACGACAAACATCAGGAATGGAAGAGCTGAAGAGCATTACAACAGTGAAGGGAATTGCATGTGGACCTTCACGATGAACGTGTGAAGGAATTGAAGGGACACTCTGTGTTTATGACGAGCTCTATGATTGGAAAATTTCCATGCTGCTTCACGATTTAGAGATAACTTCAACGGTAACATCATAGCTTCACGATTTGAGCTAACGTGGCGTTGACTTCACATGGAATATTTGAGGGTTGGTGGAATCACCTATAAATTGACCTAGACCCCCTCGAGAGAAGTAGAGTGTTTTTGAAGAAAATTTATTGCTTTAGGCTCGTGAATGTGTTTTACAAAGGCATCGTGCTTCACGAATGAAGAGCTTCGCGATAGCTAATCTAGCTCCTTCAAAGTAGCGAGCTCCACATTGGATCAGTGAGCTTCGCGAGGGATGTCGCTATGCTAAAACTTGAGCTCCGTGATAGAGTAATCATTGAGAGGGATTGAGCTTCATGAAAAGGCAAGAGCTTCATGAAGGATTGTTTGAGATTTGAAAAATTTGTATCCTCATGATGTAGGGTGCTTTGAGAAGGTGTTTCCAAAGTGTGTTTCTTAGTGTTCAGTGGAAGAGGGGTATTCATCAGTGGATGAAATTTGGACTACAATAGAGAAACTACATGCAGTGGATGGTTTATTCATTAGTGATAATGAGGATACCTACAGGTCTATAAATTGTGAGTGTATCTTCTAAAGAAGCAGTGATCTCACTTCAGTTGAGAGGGTAGTGAGTTCTAAATCTGTGAGTAGTTGTAAACAAGGAGGGACAATGAGTCCTTTTCGAACTTGTAGACAGAAGTTCACTTGTAGTGGAATTGGTATATTGGCACACTGCCGATGTATCCTCCTTGGACATAGCCTAGTGAGGGTGAAAAAAGTAAAAATTATTATGTCCTGTGCATGCATTAAAGTTTATTCATACTCTGTATCAGGAAGGATAGAGAAGAAGGTTTTGTCTAACAACAAAAAAAGATAAAAAGGGGAATTTGTTTTATTCTATCATACCCCAATTCACCCCCCCCCCTCTCAGGGTATCTATCTTAGTGGACCTGACATTATCTTTTAATGGAATAATGATGCTGTTTTCAGATATAAATTTTTTTTAGTTATGATACTATTTTTAGGTTTTGTATGGTTTTCACTAGGCTAATAAATTTATTCTTATATATATATATATTATTGAGATTTTAGTTCTCATTAAATGTTTTAAAATTTTTAAATAATGCTTAAGTATTTGTAAAGTAAACGAATAAATGATGTGAAATGTTGAAAATATTTTTCATGAAAATAAATCATGTTTTATTTTATAGGTTTTATATTGTGGGAAAATGGATACTGATTTGAATATTCCAATTTCTTTTATAAATGTGTTTGTTATTTAATATTTAGGACATAAATATCTTAAAGTATCAACCAAAATGAAATTTTGGGATTTTAAAAAAGTGAATTATATCTTAATATCACTAGAATGTCTAATATTTATGGTTTTGTACTTATATTGAATGTAAGAAAAAACTACGAGTAATTTGAAAGAAAATTTAAATAAATTCTTAAAAAATAATGAAAACATCATATGTAAAATAACAAAGAAATGTAGCTCTCCATAGTAAAAAATAACTCATACTCAATCCAAATACTAATACCTCTTCAATAGTAAATGTCACAGGAGTAGTTGGATTGATAATATAATATACCATTATTCATGCTTGATTCAACTTCATTTGATAAAAATGTATATAACCAAATATATTATGTATAATTCTATTTGTTATAATATTAAAACAAGGAACCCCAACTTGAAACCCATAGTATATAGTCATGTTGGAATGAGGAGGTAGAGAATATATATAATAGAAACATGTAGGTTTCATCTATTATCCCAATTCTACAAACATAAACAGAACCTATGATTTAATTCACTCATATATCGATGGAGTCATCTTTCAATGTTTATCCATTATGAATGTTATTTCACCCTTGTATTATTTTCCCAATGATTCTTTACTAGGATGTTCAAAAACCATTCTTATAATAACTCCCACCTCATATTCTTTTACATTACTTGAATGTTTTTTTTATAAAATTTTGTCACACGAATATATATCCTACCCTTATGGATGAAGGTATTCTTTGATTCTTGAACCTAAAAAGAGTTAAAAAATGATATATGTAAATATTATATTAATGTTATCAATTAAAAAAATAATATTAATTAAAAATATTAAATATATCTTATAAAATTATTGGTGACCTCTTTTAAAGGGACAATAAGAAACTTCTATTGGATATCAATATGAGTTATATTGATATTGGGATCAAAATAATATGTTTTTGATGACATAATTTGGAGGGGGGTGAATTTTAGATTTAATAATATTTAGTATAAATGTGTTTAAACTAAACTAGTTTGCAAACCTCTTTAAGTAAAAATATAGGATTCGAACATAGATGTCAGTCTGATCACTTAAGTATCATAATAAATATAATATTGATAAATCAAAGTAATATAATTCTAATCATAAAGAATATGATTATATTGGAATAATAATAGATATGATTATTTCATAGTAAAATAATCATAATCACATAAGATTAAATTATAAAAAAGAAAAAAAATCAGATTCACAAAAGATCCAATTTAATAAATTAACATTTATCATTTTCAGATATGGTATGATAAAGAAATTACAAATAAGAATATAGAAATTTTAGAAATGTATGGAACAAGGAACTCAATAACTATAATAATGTAAGAATGTATTACAGTTATTAAAATAAATAAATATCTTTTAACTTTAAATGTATGGTAGAAAAAAACATTTGCTAAATGTGTCCCATTTCTTATACATACATGAAAGTCTATATTTCCTTAGAAAATAAAACCCTTGATATAATGAGAAGCTTTTTTTTCTACCTATCCATGACAGCCCTCGATCTTATGTATCTTCTCTGTCTCCCTATCCCCATAATCCATCATTCAAAAGATCATATTATTTACCATAATATCCTAAAAATCCCTTGCTTTTAATCACAGACCAGACATATGATTTATATTGAAATATAATTATGAAGGTAAAAACCTGACCAAGTTCCATTAATAAGTTGAAACACTAAAAAAATACAAAAGACTTTGAACAAGACGTCCATGGTTTGGAATCTTTACAGCTCTTGTACAACTAAGAAAATGAAAAATGAATCATTAACCCCAAAATCATTGAATGACGATGTATTTATAGGCGATCTTCCCACCAATCATATTTTCCTTGAATGATCATATCTTCTCCATGTTTATAACAAGGTCTTGTACACATAGCAGTTGACAGCTCATATCGTTCTGGTATAACATAATGTCTAACATCATATTGATTTTCACTATCACATTGTAGAAAAAATTTCCATACACTAGAAATCTATTTTATGTATTCAAAATTTGACCATGGTGTATCTAATAAACTTACTTAGAGACTCCATTAATATAATCTCTATGACTGTGAATTAAATGTCTATTGGTTCTGATATTCATATAATTATAATGATTTTTTAGTTAGAATACAAAGTAAAATGAATTACATCTGTTATCAGAAATTTTAATCTCATATTTATTAATTTTGTTCCCAAAAATATAGTCATGATGAAGAATGTTAGTTTTTATTCATGAATACAATGAAACTAATTATAGAAATGGTAAAAGTGTATGATTTATAAAAAACATTCTAAAAACACATTAGACATAAAAATTTAGTACTTTAGTGTGTGTGAAAGAGTTTTTGAATTCCAAAAGAAGAGGAATGGAAAAGTCATAAGTAGAACATTTAACTCAAAAATCGTCTCCTTTTTAGAAATAAAATTCTACAATGCTTAAATATAAAAAAACATTGAAAAAACTGACAGTCCATTATATTTTATGTACCTTATATTCCAAATTAAACAATAATTCTAAACACCCCATGTGTTTTATAACTCATTAGAATAAAATGATGAATATGAATAAATCCCTCTAAATATAAAAACTCCTTATAAGCATCATATTCCCTTCATTAATGGAATTTCTCCCCCTTTATAAAATAATAAGAATAGTTCTCTGGAAAATTAAATTATTTATATTCCTCTTTTTTTTAATGTGAATGGGGAAAATCCAGTGGTTTCATGAAAATGGTTAATGAAAAATATATATAAAAAAATAATGAAGTATTTATCATCTAAAAAATGAATGAATATTCAGCCAATCAGAATTGGAAAACATTCAAAGATTCCATAATGAGATAAAGAAGTCATTCATAAATAAACAAGTTTATAAAATGGAATTACAACTAGAGTTAAAAAAGGTAAAATATGTTAATTTTTCTTCGTTATACATTTGAGAATGGTATTCATATTTTTGTATTCCTTCCTATATTAATCAAGATTTTCTAATAAATATCATTAATATTGAATTTTCTATTCCAGAAACTGAATCCCTTCTGATAATTCATCATTCTATTACTTTAGATTGATGATTTCATGTTTTTAATTTTTGAGACTTTAAAAGTCTAAAAAGATATTGATATTATCTTTTTTATTCAATATTTATCCTTTAAGTCCAAATAATCTAAAGTAAGAAAATTTTTGTTTTCATCCTATCCACAATTAAAATATTGTTTTATTAATAATGTTTTTAAATAAAAATTTATTTATACTATAATAGGAAGTAATAACTACTTCATCCTAAAAAATTTTATTGATTGATTATTCACTCAACATGGTTCTTGTTATTTCATGAAGAATATAATTTCTTTTTTCAGTAACACCATTTTTTTGAGAGGTTTTAAGAGATAAAAACTTATATTCTATACCTTTCATACTAAAAAATGTTTCTAAATCAGAATTTAAAAATTGTCCCCCATGAACTCTATGAAAAATTTATCAGGGGATGGTTTTTATCATTTTTAACTTTGGTTAAAAATGTTATTAAAAAAACAAAAAGCTTTAGACTTCTTGGTGAGAAAATATACCAATTCATCTCTCATATAATCATCAACCAAGACATATATATAAACAAAATTTCTCCCATACTCCCAGTTTGGGTCGAAATGAATAAATCCATGTGCACTAAAGTTGATGCATCAGTAGTTGAGACATCACAACTAAGTTTAAATATTGACTAATGTTGCTTACCATATTGACAAGGGTTATAGACATTTGAAGAATAAAACCTAAGTTCTGGTATATCCATTACAAGTCCTTTCTTAATTAACATTCATAATATTATATGGTTAAAATGTCCTAACCATTTTTTCCATATCCGAGAGAAATATTCCACTACACTTAGGTAGAGAAATTATAAGATCCAATGTTTTTCTAAGATAAGTGAGTAAACATTTTCATGTCGATGATTGGAAATAATTTATTCATCCTTAGAATTGTGTACACATTTATCATTTGTAGAATTCACAAGGTAACCTTCATCACATAATACACCTATTAATATAAGGTTATACTTAATACCTTTAATAAAAAAACAATATAATGTAAATATTTACTATGAATAACTATGTTTTCTACACCTATAATCACTCCTTGAGAATTATCTCTAAAAGTAAAATTTCCAGATTTCATCATGATAATATTTTTAAAAAAGTAATTGTTACCCGTCATATACTAGGAACATCCAATATCCATATACCACGTGTAATTATTGTTGTTACTTCATTTGTTTTCCTGAAAGGGAAATCATTAGACTTTGGGAACCTAAACTTTTTCGGGTCCAATAAAGTTAGAAAACAATATTTTTTGAATCAACATTTGTTTTTCAAAATGGGACTTATGGAAAACTAAATATTAAAATTTATTAATTGAAGAATTATTTTTCCAATGTCATTCACATTGGTATTTCATGAAAAATGATTCATTTTAAAAACAAAGAAATTGGTACTAAAAATATTTTTTATGAGTATAACCCATTCCAGAACTAGTTCCATGAGAAAAAATTTGTTTATACATATTATCAAAATTTTCTATACCATTGGTGATTTTTGTTAATATTTTATTCGAAGAATAAATTTTATAATTTTGTTTTACCAGTATATTAAAATCCTTTTTATTAATAGTTTTAGAATTGACTTCATCAAAACTAGTTGGTAAACTAACTTTTTTCATAAATAACATTTTCAAAATATATGGTTTCTATTTGAAAAGTTTTCTATCAAGATCATTATAATGATATGGTACTTATTTTTTTTAAGCACTTACCCAAGAATTATGATTATCTATTTCTTAAAAAAAATTCAATTTTCATTTTCATGGAATTTACCAAAATGAGATGCTTCATCATAAGATGGTGAGATATTATATTATGCTGAGGAATATTATTCATACAAGGATATAGAATCCTTATCATGTGCATATTTAGTATCTAAAGAAATGTTAGTAACATTCTCAATAGATTGTACCATTTCTATAGGACACATATTTTTTATAGTTACCTTGAAAATAAGACCAATGTTCCTCCATATATAAATATTATTATTGGAAGAGTTTTTTGAGGAATATCTTACACAAGCACTCAATGAATAATTTGGTTTAAGTAATTTCTTTCCATTTTATTTATAAAATATTTTCTAATTCCTATCATAATTCCCTTCTTTCTAAACAATATTTTTAGTATAGGAAAATCCAGTCTGATGTGTCCAACTTTCTTGTACTCATAACATGTAACTTTTTCTTTCTTATCATTCATGTCATTGTTACCTTTATTATATTAATATTATACATCATTATTACCAACTATCTTGGTCATCCTCTGTGGAAGATTTGCTAATTCATTTTTATATATTTCTGATTAACTGGGTCTGATTGTATATTACCTCTTTCTCTTTATTTATTATTTCACTACTTTCTCAACAGATTAAATTTTAGGTGGTAAGGTAGATGTTGTAGAAAAGACCGCACCAACATTTTTCTTTTTTTTTCTTTTTTTTCATCTATTCTCAATCTACAATAATATGTTATAATAGTTCTAATAAAACCATCACATGAAATATTTTTCAACCTCCTTGTATTATAAACACCTGTCCTCTTAGACTCCTATTCATTAAGCATGATATCTATTGTATTCTTTATAATAATTTCATCAAATAATCCTTTTCTCCAAGATATTGTAAACTATTCATGATAGTCATAATCCTTTAGTGTATCTTTTTAATGGATTCTCGATGTAAAAATTCAATATCTTTATAGTCATCTATCAACATAGCTCTCTTGGTTTAAAGAAAAATTAAATTACCGAAATTTGTAACTTCTATCATTTTCATATTACTATTTGATAGCTCACAAGATGAAACCTGATTATAGATACTTCTATTCATTGGGTATAGAAAAGTGTTTTTGGATCTTTAATTTAGTTGATACTCTATATATCCAGTATTAGTAAAATCTATGACTTCTGTATTAGGAATTTTTTAATCTCTAGTGATCATCACAAAATTTTTAACTTCTAGGTTGATTAAAACATTCTTCATTATTCCTATCTAATATTCGTTGATAGTAATATAAAAAATTAGTGGCCTTTTAGGATTGATATTATCATTGAATCTTACATTGATTCCCTCCATATGAAAATAACATTCTTTTCCATACACAATTAATTGTATTAATGTTTAATAATTTTTTTTTATAATAATAAAGAACATACTTGTGATAGTAACAAAAGAAAAAACCCAATAAGTATGTGTGCCATGGAAACCTGCTCTGATATCAATTATTGAATATCAATGTGAGTATTATTTACATTAGGATCAAAATAATATTTTCTTGATGGCTCAATTAGAAGTGGGTTTGAAAGGTAAATTTAAAAGTATTTAGTTTAAAAGATTATAAACTGAACCATTTCAAAAACCACTTTAAGTAAAATGATCTGATTCGAACTTGTACATTAATCTGATTAGATAAGTAAAATAATCAGGATGATTTCGATAAACCAGAGTAAACTAATTATAACAACACATGATATTATTAGATCAAAATAAAAATAAATATGATTATTTCATAGAAAAATAATCAAAATTATCTATGATTCAATTACTACAAAGTAAATAGACCAGATTCACAGAATATACAATTTAACAGATTAACATTTTTCATTTTTAGATATATAATGATAGAATAATTAAAAATAAGCACAAAACAATTTAAATATTGTAAGAAACGTCTCATTAAATAGCTATAATAAAGTACCAAGGAATTAAAACTATTAAAATGAATAAATCCATTTTAACCATTAGAGTAAGGTAGCAAAAAACTTGGATAAAGGCATCCCTTGTTTTATACTAAGATGAATGTCTATCTTTCCATAGCAAAGAAATACCTTAATATGATGAATGTATTTGTTTTGTTTGCCAAACCCATGTATCCCTCGATCTGATCGATTGGATCTGTCTTACTATCCCCTCAATCCCTCGATCGTAAATAAAATATAGATACATGATTTATAAAGAAATATAATTCGTAAGGGGAAAACCTGACTAGGTTCCCTTAACAAAACCAAACTCTAAAACTTTTAAAAAGGTCTATGAACAAGATGTTCACACTTTGTAATATTCATAGATTCCAAAAAAGTGAGAAAATGAAAAATGAATCAACAACCCCAAACTCTTCAAATAACCAGGTATTTATAGTTTATCTTCCCAATTGTCATATTTTATCCTAATAGTAAAATTTTCTATATGTTTACCCAAAGTACATGGAAAACTCAAATTTAAAAACTCATATCAGTATCACATAAAAGAATGTTTGACATCATTGTGATTTTACAAAATCACAATATAAATAATATTTTTTTTTTCATTTGAAATTAGTATTCCATATTCAAGATTTAAACCTGGTTAGTCTGACTAAATTCTTTAATATATTCATCATAATAATATCTATGGGTGTGAATTTGATGTTTATCAGTTAATTTATCAGTCTAATTATAAATCCATTGTCATTACAATGACAAAATAAAATGTCTTAAATATAGTCTTTTAAATTTGAATCGGATATTTATCGAATATGTTCCAATTATGATAGTCATGATGAAGAATTTAATTTATATTCAGGAAAAATTTAGAACTAATTCTAAGTATGGTAAAAATTTATGTTCTCTATAAAAACATTCTAAAAACACTTTGAGCATAAAATGTTAGTACTTAAGTATTTTATAAAGAGTTTATGATTTTCACAAAAAAATAAATATAGAAGTTATAAGTATAAATTTGGAATCAATAACTTTACCTTTAATTCATTATCACCCTTTTTATTTCTCATGGTGTGTGGGGGCTTATGGGGGATTGGAATGAACCTCTTTAGATATGCTAGGAGATTTATCTTTTAATTCGTCAAACATTTTAGTAATTTTTTATACCTCTTTTAATGGTTATCCTCCATATGAAAAATTATGAGGATATATATTGTATGAATACATATTTTAGTGAGATATATTGGATAAATATTATGAGATAACAATATATTTTATTATGAATTTTTTTAATATAAAATCTACATTAAATAGCTTGTGTCACACACGACACTAATCTAAAAGAAACCCCATTAAATAAATTATATTAAAATGGTTTCTTATTATAATATATTTAAAGAATTATTTTATTATTTTATATTTTATAATAATTAATGACTTATTAATCATTTTTAATGTATTAAATAACAATATGTTTTTTTTCATTTTTGAAGATAATAATTTTTTATTTTAAATAAATTGTTTTACCTTGTACTCTATGGTTTTCCCTAAAAATAAATTTCAAGATTTGTGAAGTTTTATTTGATAAATTTAAATTCATTTTTTTGGATAAATAATTAAATATTATCTTATGTTAAATTTTCAATATTTTCCTAAATGTTTTATTTTTAGATGAATACAAAAAAAAATTAAAAAATACAATAACTTTTATGACATCATCATGATATAAGAAAGACAGAAAAATTCATAGAACAATTTTTTTTCACAAATATGTACTTATGGTGTAATATAATGAACTAAAAATTATATTTTGAACTTAGGAACCTATATTTGAAATTATAAAACATATCCTATATTTTAATCTAATAGAAAATTAATTTTTATACTTCTCTTTTAATTAATTACTTACCTGGTTCAATTTTGATTTCTATTGCATTAAAAGCTGTATAACCTCATTTTTTGATGATAAACTATTAATTCATGGAAATTAATAAAATTGACGATTAATTTCCTAAATAAGAGCACATTCATTTTTACTCATTAAAATATAATTTTTTTAAAAATGCTTCTATTGCATTATGTTTGTTCATGTAAAAGGTGTTTTTTCATCATAATAAATTTTATTCAATAAAATTGATTTGAAATTTTGAATTAGAATATTAAAATTAGGTAATATGAAAAATATAATTATTTTTCAAAAAAAGATTCCAATACTAAAGTTAGTTGTTATGGAAGAAGATAAAATGAGGCAAAAGTATCAAATCAAAAGATAAAGTCACAAATTATAAAAAACATTGTCTATAAATGGTTGTATGGGGTGATTATATAACATGAATTATCATATCCTCTTTAATTATATAATTTCAATCCACATTAATTGAATTTAACATTTTTTTATTCTAAGAAATTATTATTTGTAAAAATTTCACCTCTCTCACCTATAAATGGTCCCATTAAACAGCTTTTCCAAAACAAACATAATATTAATATTCCAATACCTATCCTTTATATTATTGGGTTCCTTTTTTTCTTACTATATGATTATAATTACTTCAAAACCAAGAAAGATTACAAGATGAGAAACAAATTCTTCTTTGTAAATAATAACTTCTTATCCTTATTTTTCATTTATTTTATTCATCAATCTATTATAAATTATGATTTATATATTTAATATCATAAAAATAATATAATTATAATTTTTTAATGATGATATTATAACTACCTTACATCATAATCAAACTCATCCATTGAATATTACATGTTCTTGTTTGGTTCGGTTTGACCACCTACCTGAATGATGCTATAAATTTTCTATCATTGATATTTATGGAAAAAAACATTTAGTAATATATTATATTAATAATTAATTAATTATTTTTGCGTTATTTTTATAATTGTATTATTAACATTGAACTTATTATTAATATACAACCTTTAATTTTTTAATCATTAGTAGAACAACCATGTTAAGAGTTTCATATTAGAGAACCATACATGAAACCCACATGAAAATTCATAACTCATTATGTAACTTCTACTTTTGTATCTTCAATATTATGGAGATTATAAACACATTAACATAGGATGATGAATAAAACAATTTTTCCGAAAAAATAACAGATGGTTAAAAATTCTAATAAAAATTGATCAATAGTAACAGAAAATAACTAATAAATGAATATGAAATAATAATAAAAAGGTTAATACACATAAATAAGATTCTTAAATAAATTATTAATGATACATTGTTTATTATACATATTTTTAGAGTGAATCTGACTAACAGGTAATACTGGGTATGGATTTTTTATCTCAAAATTTTCTTCTTTGAGAAATTTTTCTTAATATTATCCTATTTTATTAAATAATATGTATATACTTCCTATTTAACATATTATATCATTATTTTCTATTTATATTTGATATTTTTATGTATCATTTTAGTTCCCTCTTTCAAGTGATTTTGATCCAATTGTTTTAAAACATGTAATAATTTCTTTTACAATATCACTTTGATTTCAAGATTTTCTATTCCTAAAGTAAAACATGGGTGACATGTATTTTATTTCTATATAATAAACCATATATTTTCTCACACTATGGTTACATTGAGTTTTTAGATCTCTTCATAAAATTTCACTTCCCTTTGGTTCAAAATTCAACTAAAAGGATGTCTTTAACTGTAATTAACCTTATCTTTTTGTCACAGTAGAGAATCATTTTAATGAACGTCTATATTATTTATGTTCTTATATATACAATAATTAATATTAAATTTTAGTTTCTATTGTAATTTTATTTTTTAAATAATATTTAATTTAGTGTTTTTAGTATTTCCCAAATTGGTCAATTTTTACTTGCTTTAAAAATGTGTAAAAGTAATACATTTTTTAAACATTTTACCCATTAATGAAATTTACCACTATTAACTATATTATTCTGTAATATTCTTTATTTCTATGTTTTAATGTTTTTAGAAAGTAATTTTTATTTCATTTTAATGATATTTTCATAGTAAAATATATTTTCTTAAAAGAAAAGGGTTATTTATTTATTTTAATGAAATGGTATACTTTTGTTTAAAAAATAATTTTCAAATATTTAGAAATAATTTCATTTTTCTTATTCTTCTAGAGTTATTCATTATAAATGTTTTTGTTATCAGGTTTATGTTATGTTTTTAGAAAACCCATCCCTTTCCCATTGGTTATGCTATGATGGAATTTTGGATGTTTTTATGTTCATGTGGCATACTTGTGTATAATAATCACTTTGTGGTGAGTGGATTAGAAATTATATATCTCTCCAATGAATTGGTTTATGTTATATATATCATGAGATAATGCAATTTTTCATGGTTTTTATTAGGGGTAGATTTGTTCACAAGTTTTGGCATGTGTAGGATTGTGGGTAGTGTTGTTCAAATGTCTATGTGTGGACATGATTTTAGGTTTACTTGTTCACAAATTTGTGTGTGGACTTGATTATGAGATTTTTTCCAAAATTTTGAATTTCGGCATGATTTTATGTTTCAATGTTCATAATGCTATTGTTTTCTATGATTATATCTATACAATATTTCTTGGATCTCCCACATGAAATTGTTATGATCAATAGATATTTGTTATTGTCTCACATCTCCACATTCTTACTCTGTGGTATATATATGATTATTTTATATTACATGTCCTTATTTCTTGACATATTGGAAAATATTATCATTATATCTGCTTTTTAATCATAAATTTCTCCAGTACTTTTGTTTTCTGAAATGATTTTGATCTAAACATTTATATATCATTGTAAATTGTTTTACCTTACTAAGTATTTTAACTCACTCATTTTTATGTTTCCACCCCTTGGAAGTAAATAATGGAAGTAGTATGACGTGTCTATAAGGATTTCATGAGTGATTATTATTTGTGGGAAATATATATGAAAAATAGGTGGTATAAAATTTATATATCTAACTTCAAAAAAACCCTTGAATTTTGAAATTGTGTGTTTAATTATGAGATGAAATATTAAAAGTTTTGAAATTTTTTAAAATATATGCATGTTATTCTAAAGTAATCTCACATGGTATCAAATAATGTTTATAAATAATATATTCTTTTCCCCACATCTGAGTGTGGGGAACAAGGGTGTCTTAGTTGGTATCAGGGTAAGGTTTCATTATTTTTAGTGATTATGTTTTTTATATTAAGTGTTAAAAACATACAGAGACCTTTTTTAATGTTGATAGTTTTTAGATTGATATTATTATGTTATAGTAAAACCAAATGTTTTTAGGATAAAATGATGTTGACATAAATTAAAACATCTTAGAATTGATATTCTATATTCACATGAATGTTGAATTTTATTTTGTAGGATATTTCCAATAATATATATATAATTTTTAGGTTTAGTCTTTTATTGTAACAAATATAATAAAAAAAATCTTATAAAGGTATGTATATATGATCTCTTATATCATATAACAAAATAAGGATGCATATTTTGTAAAGACCTAGAATTTTCGTGGAATATTTTCTTTTCTAAAATCCATGGGAATTTCACGAGTTTGTGAAAATTGAAAGTATGTGATTCCAAGGCCCAGTGTGCCCAGAATCAATTTCCAATGTTTGTTTTGGGTACGTTCAGTAAACGTTCGATTGAGTTTTTATAATTTTTGAACTGGTGCTCGGAACTGAAATCTGAGGGCACTGTTTAACTCACAGTTCCAATATTTTCTTAAGAACACATTTACCTCGACGACATTTGGTCGAGAATAAATGATAGTTTTTGGGTTTTAATGAATATATTTAATTAAAATAAAGTTTTAGCTTTTTTTATTTTTGGTTGGTTAAAGCCTCCATGTGGAGGTTGGAGGTGGGGACCACCACACCTTAACCACCCATGAGAGGCTATGTAGATGGGGCCCACCCGAGGTCTAAACATCCTCTTCTTTTTTAATAAGGTGGGGACCACCCGATGTTAAAACCCCTTGAACTCCCCATTATGTGGGGAGAAACCCCTTAAGCTACCCACATAATGGTGCCACCACCCCTCCACCTTAATGGAGCCAACACACAACATTTACAGTGCCAAATACTCCAATTGAATTTGGTTCCAACATCTAGAATTAATTAACTAGAGCTAACCTAATTAATTAACCCATTTGAAGTGCCAACGATTAAATTGGGGAGATCATTTCACATTGGCATTTTGGGTGGAATTTTGGGAGAGATGAGAGATTGGGAGAAATAGAGTTCTCCAATGAAGAACGAAGAACAAAGAACGAAGAACAAAGAACACATTCTTCCAATGAAGAACACCAACAATGATCTTCTTCGACCTTCATCCTTGAATCCTAACTACGTGGGACGTCTTCAACTGACCTTCCCTCTGCATCGTCATCAATGAGACGATGCATTAGTACGAAATTGGAAGTGTGCGGCGGATGTGACGAATGAATAACACCTCCATATTCTTCCCGCAACTTCATCGTCGAACAATGACCAATGGTAAGGGGAAATATTTGAGTTTTTTTAATTTGTGGGATGATGTGGGGTGATTTGGTTGATCTTTCTCCTATTTCCTATTCTTGAGTAACTTTTTGAAAAAACATGAAATTTTGAACTGCTTGCTACCACCATAATGCGGAGGGTGCGAGCCAAACCAACATGGCCTACCCCTCAGCCGTGCTTATTTATGATGATCTTCAGCATGGCGAAGATGCGACGAGACGATGAAGGCAACGGTAGTGCTACCAGCAGCCTCCGTGAACCGTGTCACCCTCGCGACGCTCCGACCGAACCGGCTCCGCCGCCTGGGGCTGAACCACGCCACCCTCTGGTCCCAAGCTGTGACGGCCCGACCCCTGCCTACCTCCCAGCTGCCCGGTCACCGCCCGGCCGCCCGACCCCCTTCCGCCCTGCCTGGCCGCCTCCCAAGGGCCCTGGCCGAACAGTGTCACCCGCTGGCCTAGCAGCGCCATTCCCTGGTAGAACCGGCCCTCGGCGGACCCACGACCTCTCGGCCGAACCGGCCTCGGCAGCACCACCTCAACCTCCAGGTCGAGCTTCCCCGAACTGAACCCTCATAGTGCTCTCAGGGCCGAGCCTCCCTCGCACTAAACTGCAGCCGGTCCACGCCCTCATGGCAGGTCCCCGCCCTAGCGGCCCTTTGCGGCCCCTCGCGGTCTGCTGGGCTGGCGCCAACAGGCGGTGCTGAACCCAATGGGTCGGCCCGCCCAACGGGTCAGGACTTGTCGTCCCAAACCAGGTCAGCCCAGACTAAGTGAGGCCGGGTCAATCCAACAGGGTCAGACCGGACATGGGCCCACTACCGACCCTTTACTTTTTTTTGGCTATATCTTTGGCACCAGATGTCCGTTAGACAAACTGTCAATGGCACTGGTAATATTGTAGCATGATGTTCCCTTTGAGTATACCCCACTAGTGTTCGGGGTATAGTTGAGTTACGGTCAGGTTGGATTGTGCACGAATCCAACCAAGCCCCCGAGACTAAAAGGCTAATAACTCATTGACCGGAAGTCCGATTGATGTGATGTCTGTTGCATTGAGGCCCCTATGATGTTGTGGATCTTTTGGATAATTTTTCATGGGATTTCATGGCATTTTATGTGTAGACACTTGGTTTGGTGAGAAGACCTTCCCGGAATCAAGTGTTCTTTCTGTGGAACCCTGTGGTTGGCTGCTCTCTAACTAATGTTCCTAGATCCTTTGTGGGTTCGACAGTTCTGACCGATATTCCTGGATCATGTGTGGGTTCAATAGCTCTAAATACTATTCCTGGATCTTGTGTGGGTTCGACAGTTCTGACCGTTGTTCCTAGATCCTGTGTCGGTTAAATAGCTCTGACTACTATTCATGGATCCTGTGTGGGTTCGAAAGTTCTGATTTCTATTCTTGGATCCTGTGTGGGTTCGACAGAATAGACGATTCAGTGGCTACATCTGCCCATCTCTATCTCTCTACATAAGTTGTATACCTATGTGAGCTAAGTCAGTAACTTTTTTGTTTTCCTCATAGTTGGGATGGATTACTTGATTACTTAGGTATATGTATGGTAATATACCTTAGTGGGGTTATCTATTGATTTTATACTTGGTGGTTTATCCTTGTGGGATTTTGTGAGACCTTAAGGGTCTCGCGGTCCCTAATAAGTATTGTAACACCTGAGATTTTTATGAGAAATATTTTTTTATCATCAAAGGAATATTTCACTACACACAACTCTATATTGGCTTTCATTACACGCAATCACGACCTTCCTCGATAGCTTGCATTGAACGCAATACTGAGTTTCACTAAACGACAATATGCTATTAAAATATTAATAAAACTAGACATTATGAATAGTAATACCCACTATTTTAAATTTTATAAATTTTATATTTTAAAATTGACTTCATTTTTGGATTCAGAATATCGAAATTATCCTAGGATGAATTTTTGGATTTTTTCTGAAAACGTTCAATTTTTTATGAATAGTGAAAACACTAGGTTACTATTTCAAAACTGACTTTTTATTTAAATAATTATTTATTTTATTTAAATTTATTTTAGGTGAAAATTGATACATAATACCAATATAAGATCTATGTAATTCATTGGAGTCATTTTATAATAATTTTGGATATATAAAAATTTTATTGAACTTTTCACCGTCTTTTACCCACCTCCTAGAAGAGTTTGAAAATTTACATAAAACTTAATTTTACCACTTCTATGAGTGGAATTTAGAAAATACGAGAGACATAGTTTACATAAAGGAGTAAAATTTTGTTGAATAAGGTAAAAATAATTTTTTTTGAATAGTAACTTTTTACTTTTATTTACCACAGTTAAAATTAAATAGGGTAATTAAGGGTACAAATGGTATTATTATTACCCTAACACATGTCCTAATTATATTGGATAATTTTAATTCAACCAAAAACAACCTTTAGAATAAAATATGACCATTAAGGTCCACTTGGATTAGATTAGGACATTTATTATTATTTTATTTAAAGAATAGGTAAAATAGATAAAATCAATGTTGAATAACTAAAACATTTTTAATATAGGGTTATACAAAAGATAAATCCGACTATAAATATTCATTATAAAGATAAAATTATTTCCTACATAATGATATTTTACATATAATTTTTAGAACTAATTTAATTTAATTTTTTTATGACACAATGATGATGCAGTAATTACCTTATTAGGGAAATATTAACATAATTAATATTATAAATACCCAAATAAATGTAATTTGAGACTTTTTATGAATTAAAATAATTTTATAGGTTAATATTACATATTAGTATTTATTTAATTAACTTTTTTCAACTAATCATGCTGTTATAAGTTTCACAAAAATCAATTACCTAATAGTGTCAAAATTGATATAAAATAGTTTTTAAAACAAATATTATATTATTAATTGTAATTATTTTCCTAAAAATCTAAGGATCGGAAAAATGACTTATATAAGGTAACATATATTAATAATGCACCACATAGTGTTGGTTTGTCTTTTTATAGCATGTTTATTAACCATATTGTGTAAGAAAACAAGAAGACCCGGTAAAAGTAAAATTATTTAACTTAAAGTTAAATCTAAATGATCAGGTTAAAATAGTAACCTAAAATTGCCTAAAATATATTGGTTGAGAGGATTTAGACACATACCCACATTATCTTTAAAATAAATCAATTTGGAGCTATTAAAAACCTAATATGACTTTCTAATAAAATAATATTTTATGTTTTTTCTAAGGTGCCCCTCTCCTCCCTTATAAAAGGGAACCTCCTCCCTCTCCTCCTCAGACCACTTTAAGCCTTAAATCTCAGCCGACCACTGCAGATTTCTCTTCTCCACCTCCCTAGAAACATCCTATAGGTCCTGTTCAATCTCAAAAACCATATTTAGTGCCCTAAGAGGAGGATAAGAAGAGGGTCTTCAAAGAAGAGGTAATACCCATTACCGATTCTTTCATCTTTATTTCTACTAATACTTCCTCTTCTTTGGTTGTTTCGTTATGAAGTAATAAAATAAGTATCACTAATATACTGATATGTTATTATAAATATGAAACAACCCTATTTCACCTTCTATCCATCCTATGTAAAATGAAATCACCGCGCCTGCGTACGTACAGAATACCGTCTCCACACCGTGGTGTAAACTGTTTTCCACCACCAACATACTTGGATGGTTATAATGGTGTAAATAATAACTATATTATATTATTTTAAAGTGATATTTATTCTGAAATAGTTGACATACACTTCAATATAATTCCACGATCAAAGGAACGATATCATCGCTCGTGCGTACGTATGGCTTACCGTCTCCACGATGTGATGTGACTCGTTATACATGATCTTCATTGCATAATGATTATATAAGTGAATTGAATGAATAAATATGATATATATTACACTAATACCATTCTGTAAATGAGGTATCTATAACCTAAAAATAACAATAATAATTTATTCAACAAAACACGCATAAGAACAAAAGCCAATAAACACCCGAATAACATGTAAAAATGAAATATTACTAATACAAAGATAAGAATATGACCATGTATGATATCATAACAATGATTAAGATTCTAGAATAAGTCAATAAAATTATTTAAAACATTATACATGAGGTTTGTACATGTACGAAGCAAATTAGACCTAAGGTAAGAGAAAATCTCACAATCTCATTTTTATCCGAGATTGTTTTTACTTCAGAATTTTCTAGGGGATATTTTTCATCCACATCCATGTTTCCACAAAATTTAATTTTATTTCTATCCTCATACAATTGTTTAAATCCAATTTTTTCTCTTTAGGTGAGTTTTTAGTAAAAGATTGAAAGGAATCTTTTGTTGTTTTTTAGTACAAGGTAATTGTTTGACCTTTCTGGACAAAGTACGAGAAGAATGTTTTTATTTAACTTATACATTATGAATAGATTTTTAAAACATTATTTCCATGAAGCTCAATTTACAAGTTTTCAAGTTTATTTTTAATTATCTTCTTTTAGTTTAAAATTTTATGACATGTTGAGAAAGGAAAAAATGTTTTTGAAGTAGAAAGGATATTTTCCTCAAGAATGAAGTTTAAGTGTTTTATCAAAATTATTTTCCATCTAAGATAATATAGGGTTCTATTTCTATCCCTATTTTTACATTGATTTGATTATTTTATGATGGAATTATTTTTACGATGTCCTTTTATCTAATATGGATTATGTTTTGATTGCATGATGTTTAAGAATCCAATTTTTATTACATGGGTTTTGATATGATTTATGATTTCGTGGCACACATAAGAATGGTTTCATTATTAGATGGTTGGGACCTATATCTCCCTCCAATGCATTGGGTAAAGATTTATTTCTCATGAGATAGACATCGCTAGAACGGCAGGTTAATTCGGTTCAGTGATACAGGACTAAAACAAGGAGTTAACTAGGTTCAGAAATGGACTTTGTCCACTAAGATAGTCTTGGAAATGAGTCTTGACTACTAATAAATGATTCCCTATGCTTATGTGTGTATGCCACAAAGTTTTTTGTTATGATTATTGGGATTACATTTCACTAATATGATTTATCCCATGTGATGAAATTATGATCTCTTTTGCAGGTTAGGATTTCCAAAATGTTATGTTCTTATGAATATGATGTGATTGATATTTCTTTTGTTTACCCTTACTGAGCATTTGAGCTCACCAATTTATATTTTTCCTTTCCTCGGGTCAGGAAGAAGGGTATTAAGTAGGATATGCGAAAAAGGGATTCTAGATATGATGAAATAAATGGGAGACAATGTAGATGCCTTATGAACTAGTTGTTTATGTTTCCCAGTTTCTAAAGAAAATATACCTATATGGTCCTATTGTGGTTTTTTTGTTGTTGTAATAAGTATGCTTCAATTCTAAAGTAATAACCATGTATATAAAGTATGGGTCATTATAGTTGGTATCAGAGGAAGTGTATAGTCATCCTTCGAAAACTAGGATGGGAAAGCCTTAGTAAGAACCCTAAGGATATGTCTAATCATAGGAAAAAATCTTAGTGTTTTAGAAATGGCCATGAATAACCTATGATAAGACCTTTAGTGTGAAATTTAATCTTTATCATGTGGTTTTCCTATTATTATTAGTGTTTCTCACACTTTTCTTCTTGGTTTTAGTAAATGGATGGAACCCGAAGGAACCGTGTTAATGCGGAATGTGAGGGGCAATGAAATGAATGTCCCCTGAGCAACCAAACATTATGGGAGCTGGAATGAAAAATCATGTAGCCATGCTCACACAACTTTCTCAAGCTATGAATTATTCTGGACTTCCAAACGAGCAAAGGAAGGAGCAACATTCTATTAAATCCTTCATGAGGCAGCGTCCACCCTCATTCAGCGGGTCTACTGATCCATTAGTGGATGAACAATGTATTAGTACCACTGAAAAGATATTTTTAGTTCTCCAATGTTCCGAACATGAAAAAGTCATCTTATCAGTATATTGTTTGGAAGGTGAAGATGATCAATGGTGGAATCTTATCAAGAATATGAGGCAAAGGGAAGAAATTGAATCCATGGAATGGGACGACTTCAAGAACTTATTTTTCAATAACTACTTCGCTCGTATTCTTCGAACAAAGATAGAGTAGGAGTTTCATGAACTGAAGAAAAAGGATGATGAATCTGTTGGTACCAACGAACAAAATTTTATAAGACTTGCAAGGTATGCTTCTAGAATTATTATCCAACCAGAGAGTAAGATCGATCAATTCTTTAGTGGCGTAAAACCAAGTCTTCGAAGGGTGTTATCCATAAGGGACTTCAATAGCTACGAGGAAATCACTCGATGTTCTCTCAAGGTTGATATGGATATTGGAGTAACCCATTAGTCATGTGGGTTTGATAAGAAGAGGAAAATTTAATTCAAAGGGAAATATAAAGATCACATTGAATAGAAGATGAGTTTTCCCTTATGCTCAATGTGTGGAAAGAAACATGGAGGGAGTTGACTTAAAGGGACAAGTAAATGTTTCAAATGTGGAATGGAAGTTCATCATGCATTTGAATGCCACAATGATGGGAAGAAGATGTATAATGATGTGAACAAATAAAAGGCTACACAGAGTGCACCTCCTACACTTCAATGTTACAAGTGCAAGGAAATGGGTAATTATGCCATGAAATGCCATAATCCAATGGTTTTTGATGATGATCAACGTCCACAAACTCTTAAGGCCAACGACAAAAGAAAGTCACATGAAATTTATATCAGTGATGTAGAGTTTGATAACGAAGTGGTGAAAGGTACACTTACCATCCAATCTAAAGTAGAAAATGTTTTATTTGATTCTGGATCCACCCACTCTTTTATTTTTGATGAATTTTCAAAGGTTATCACCGTATTACCTCAACAATTAGATGTTGAGTTAGTTGTGACAACCCCTAATGGCACAACAATCCCATCAAAAGTTTACAATTCTTCTTCAATTGAAATTTGTGGGAAAGTGCTTCATGCAAATCTTGTGATCCTTCCTATAGTGGAATTTGATATGATTCTTGGCATGGATTGTATTTACTAATATGGAGCTCATATCGATTTCCAAAGAAGGGAAGTCACATTTCATATTCCAGATCAATCTATGATCGTCTATCGATGCAAAGATGAATATAACCTTTCAGTGGAAATTTCATCCCTCTTATGGGTCTTGATTACACTAAATGAAGGTTATTTATCTCAAATGGTTGGAGAGAATCTCAAGATTAAGAATATACCCATTGTACGAGAGTTTGAAGATGTATTTTTGGAGGAATTGCTGGGTCTTCCACCAAATCGTGAATTTGAGTTTTCAATTGAACTCATACCGAGTGCTATGACCATTTCAAAGAAAACATATAGAATGACCACAATTGAGTTGTAGGAATTGTAGAAGAAACTCCAAGAGAATCCTGATAAGGGATTCATATACCCTAGTGCATCACCTTGGGGAGCACCTGTTCTGTTTGTTAAGAAGAAAGATGGATCAATGAGACTCTACATTGATTATCGAGAAATTAACAAGATCACTATCAAGAAAAAATATCCTCTCCCATGCATTGATGACTTATTTGACCAACTACGCGGAGCTCAATACTTTTCCAAGATTGATCTTCGTTCAGGGTATCATCTATTAAGGGTCAAAAGGGAGGATATACCAAAGATGACTTTCCTTACAAGGTATGGACACTATGAATTTTTAGTGATTCCATTTGGTCTTACTAATGCCCCTTCTATCTTCATGTATCTAACTAATAGAGTCTTTAGAGTCTATCATGATCAGTTTGTGGTAGTCTTTATAGACGATATTCTTGTCTATTCAAAGAGAAAGGAAGAACATGATGTTCACTTGAGAATTGAATTGAAGACCCTATGAAAGGAGAAGCTTTATGCCAAATTTACCAAGTGTGAAATTTTGCTTCAAAAAGTTTCATTTTTGGGTCACATAATCTCAAAAGAGGGGATATTTGTGGATCCAGCAAAAACAGAGTTTATCGAAAGATGGTCAAGACCAACAATAGTAACTGAGATCCAAAGTTTTCTTGGTTTGGCTGGATATTATAGACGTTTTTTGAAAGATATTTCATGATTATCTAATCCACTCACCTGGTTGACTCGAAAAGTGGTTAAGTTTATTAGATAGAGGATTGTGAAGATAATTTTAAGGAGTTAAAAAGAAGGTTATCCAGTACCCCTATACTCACACTGCCTTGTAGTGTAGAATGATTTGTGATCTATAGTGATGCATCCAAGAGGGGATTGGGGTGTGTTCTCATGCAAAATGATATGGTGATATATTATGCCTCACAACAGTTGAAAATCCATGAGCAAAATTACCCACCTCATGATTTGGAGTTAGCTGTGGAAATCTTTGCATTAAAGATTTGGAGGCATTATCTTTATGGTGAAAGGTGTGACATTTATACTAATCATAAAATATTGAATTATATTTTCACAAAAAATGAGCTGAATATGCGCTAAAGAAGATGGTTGGAGCTGATTAAGGATTATGACTACTCAATTCATTATCATCCTGGGAAAGCAAACAACGTGGTACATGGATTATGTCGACAAGACCATGCTTTCTTATCCATGGTGAGGATCACAAAAGATCTAATATTTATGGATTTACAAAGGATAGATCTTGAAATAATAATGGAAGGGGAAAAATATTATCTTTCTCAAATGAATGTTCAACCATCTATACATGTGAAGAATAAAGAGGCACAAAAATAAGATGTAGAGTTACAAAAGAATGTGAGAAATTTTCTTGAATTCAACCTTGATTATGATGAAATAATAAGTTACAGGAATCGGGATTGTGTTCCTCCTATCCCAGAATTAATGGTGCTGATGGATGAGGCTCATAGTTCTTCATTAAATATTCATCCTAAAAGCATGAAGATGTATAGGGACCTGAAAGATTACTTCTAGTGGGATGGCATGGAAAGAGATGTTGCTGAATATGTCTCTCGATGATTGGTTTTTTAGTAAGTGAAAGTTGAGAGACAGAAGTCTAAGTGGATGTTACAACCATTCCCATACTCGAATGGAAATGGGAAAACATCACTATGGACTTTGTCACCGGACTTCCTAAAACATCCCAAGGAAATAATTCTATCTAGGTCATATTTGATCGTCTTAAAATCCGTCACACATCATTGCTATTAGAGAGGATTTCTCTCTTGATCAGCTTGCCAGGATATATGTGAAGGATGTGGTAAGATTTCACGTCGTACCACTTTCCATTATATCTGATCGGGATCTGAGGTTTACCTCAAATTTTTGGCGAAGTCTTCAGTATACTCTGGATACAGAGTTGAGTTTTAGCACTGCTTATCATCATCAGACAGACGGTCAGTCAGAGAGGACAATTCAAACTCTAAAAGATATGTTGAAATCTTGATCTATGGATTTAAAAGGAGGTTGAGATCAACACCTACCTTTGGTGGAATTTTCTTATAATAATAGCTTTCACTCAAGTATTCAGATGGCTCCTTATAAAGCTATCTATTGAAAGAAATGCAGAACTCCAACTTCCTGGGATGAAGTTGGGGAAAGAAATCTATTAGGACCTGATCTTTTTGATGATATTGAAGAAAATGTCTGATATATTCAAAAACACATAATGGTAGCTCAAAGTTGACAAAAAAGTTATGCCGACAATCAAAGAAAAGACCTAGAGTTTTAAGTGGGTGATAAAGTGTTCTTACGAATATCTCCTTGGAAGAGAGTAATGAGATTTGGAAAGAAGGGAAAGCTGAGCTCTAGGTATGTCGGTCCTTTCGAAATACTGGATCGTGTTGGGAAGGTATCTTACCGATTGACGCTTCCACCGAATATCTCTCAAGTTCATGATGTGTTCCATGTATCTCTCCTGAGAAAGTACATCCCCGATCCTTCACCTGTACTCAGCTCAGAAGTTGTACCGCTGGAGCAAGATATTTCTTATGAAGAACAACCGATAGAGATTCTAGATCGTAGCGAAAAATTACTACGGAACAAGACCACTCCCTTGGTGAATGTTTTATGGAGGAACCACCAATTAGAAGAAGCTACATGGGATCTTGTGGATATGATGAGGGAGATGTTTCCTCATATATTTTTTACAAAGTGACGAATTTCGAGGGAGAAATTCATTTTAAGGGGGGTAGAATATAACACTCGAGATTTTCAGTAGAAATATTTTGTTATCATTAAAGGAATCTTTCACAACACACAACAATAGCTTGGATTGCTTTACACGCAATCACGACCTTCCTCGATAGCTTGCGTTGTACGCAATACCGAGTTTCACTAAACAACGATATGCTATTAAAATATTATTAAAATTAGCCGTTATGAATATTAATACCAACTTTTTGAAATTAGATAAATTTTATCTTTTAAAATGGATTTCATTTTTGGATTCGTAATATCTAAATTAGCCTATGGTGAATTTTAGGTATTTTTCTAAAAACATTCAATTTTTGATGAATAGTGAAAACATTGGGTTACTATATAAAAACTGACATTTTATTTAAATAATTATTTATTATATTTAAATTTATTTTAGGTCAAAATTGATACATAATACAAATATAAGTTCAATGTAATTCATTGGATTCATTTTATAATAATTTTGGATATATAAAAATTTTATTGAACATTTCACCGTCTTTTACCCACCTCCATGGAGAGTTTGACAATTTACATAAAACAAAATTTTACCAATTATGTGAGTGGAATTTCGAAAGTCTGAGAGACCCAGTTAACATAAAGGAGTAATATGTGGTTCAATAGGATAAAAATAATTTTTGGTGAATAGTAACTCTTTACTTTTATTTACCACGGTTAAAAGTAAATAGGGTAATTAAGGGTAAAAATGGTATTATTATTACCCTAAAAAATATCCTAATTCTATTGGATAAGTTTAGTTCGACCAAAAACAACTTTAGGAATAAAATATGACCATTTAGGTCCACTTGGAATAGATTAGGACATTTATTATTATTTTATTTAAGGAATAGTTAAAATAGTTAAAATCAAAGATTAATAACTAATTTTTTTTAATATATGGTTATACATAAGATAAATTCGACTATAAATATTTATTAGAAAGATAAAAATATTTCCTAAATAATGGAATTTTAATTATAATTTTTAAACTTTAAATAATTTAATTTATTTATGACACAATGATGATGGAGTAATTACCTTATTATGGAAATATTAACATAATTTATATTATAAATACGCAAATAAATGTAATTTGAGACTTTTTTATGAATTAAACTAATTTTGTAGGTTAATATGAAATATTTTCATTTATTTAATTAACTATTTTTGAACTAATCATGCTGTTAGGAGTTTTACAAAAATCAATTACCAAATAGTGTCAAAATTGACATAAAATAGTTTTCAAAACAAATATTATATTATTTCTTGTTATTTTATTCCTAAAAATATAAGGTTTGGCCAAATGACTTAGATAAGGTTATATAGATTAATAATGAACCACTTGGGGTTCGTTTGGCTTGTTATAGTATGTTTATTAACCATATAGTGTAAGAAAACTAGAAGACATTATAAAAGTAAAAAAATTTAACTTAAAGTTACATCTAAATGATAATGTTAAAATAGTAATCTAAACTTGTCTAAAATGTATTGTTCGAGAATATATACACCCATACCCACCTTAGCTTCGAAATAAATCAATTTTGAGCTATTAGAAACCGAATATGACTTTATAATAAAATAATATTATAAGTTTTTCTTAAGGTTCCCCTCTCTCCCCTTATAAAAGAGCACCTCCTTCGTCTCCTCCTCACACCACTTTGAGCCATCAAGCTCAGAAAAACCCTGCCAATTTCTCATCTCCAATTCCCTAGAAACATCCTAGAGGTCATGGTCTTCTTCAAGGACCTACTTTAGTGCCCTAGGATGAGGTTAAGAAGAGGCGCTTCAAAAAGAGGTAATGTCCGTTACCGATTCATTCAACTTTATTTCTTCTTCTACTTCCTCTTCTTTGGTTGTTTAATTATGAAGTAATAACATTAGTATCACTAATATACTGATATGTTATTATAAATATTAAACAACCATATTTCACATTCTATCCATCCTACGGAAAAAGAATCACCACGCGTGCATACGTACGGAATACCGTCTCCATGCCGTGGTGTAATCTGTTTTCCACCACCACCTTATTTGGATGGTTATAATGGTGTAAAGAAAAACTATATATTATTATTATGAATTTATATTCATTTTTAAATAGTATACATACATTTCAATACAATTCCACGATCATGGGAACAATATTATCGCTCGTGGGTACGTACGACCTACCGTCTCCAAGATGTGATGCGAATCGTTCTAGATGATCTTCATTGCATAATGATTATATAAATGAATTTAACGAATAAATATGATATATAGTACCCCAATACCATTATGGAAATGAGGTATCTATAACCTAAAAAGATGAATAATAATTTATTCGACAAAACACGCATAAGAACAAAAAGCAATAAACACCTGAATAACAAGTAGCAATGAAATATTACTAATACGAAGCTAAGAATATGACCATATATGATATCATAACAATGAGTAAGATTATGGAATAAGTCAATAACATTATTTAAATAATTATACAGGATGTTCAGACATGTACGAAGCAAATCGGACCTAGGGTAAGGGAAAATCTCGCAATCTCATTTTTTTACGAGATTGTTTATACTTTAGAATTTAATGGGGGATATTTATCATCCACATCCATGTTAACTCAATATGTAATATTATTTCTGTACTTCTACAAATTGTTTAAATCCAATTTTACCCTCTGGTGAGTTTTTAGTAAAATATTTGAAAGGACTCTTTTGTCTTTTTTTAGTACGAGGTAATTTTTTGACTTTTCCATCCAAAGTACGAGAAGAATATTTTTCTTTAACTTATACGACATGAGTGGATTTTTAAAACATTATTTACATGAATCTTCCATTACAAGTTTTCAAGATTATTTTAAATTAACTTCTTTTAGATTAAAATTTTATGACATGTTATGAAAGGAAAAAATGTTTTTGAAGTAGAAAGGATATTTTCCTCAACAATGAAGTCCAAGTGTTTTATCAAAATTATTTTCCATATAAGATAATATAGAGTTATGTTTCTATCCCTATTTTTACATTGATTTGATTATGTTATGATGGAATTATTTTTATGATATCCTTTTATCTTACGATCATGGCACTCCGGAGACGATTCGAGGTACGATCAATGTCTACTCCACCATAGCTGCAGTTCTTATAGACACAGGTTCCAGTCACTCTTTCATTACCAATACCCTTATGCGGAGATCGAAAATTCTGACGGAGACGTTGGCTCGATCGTTACGACTAAAGACTCCTACGAGAGAAGATTCTACGATTATGCACTGGTGATGGTTGTGTGAGCCTACTCTAGGGGCGAGAGCTTCGACTAGGATTTTCTAGTAGCGGCGTTGAGGCTTTACGACGTCATCTTGGGTATGGACTGGTTATCTATAGTCCATGATTAGATCGACTGTATTAGGCAGAATGTGTGGTGTGTCTGCATGGATGGGACAAGGTTCTCCTTCATCGGTGAGAAGGGAGCCTTTGCAGCACAGGATTGAATTTCCCTGAGGAGAGTACAGATGATCAGTCATCATTTGGCTTTCCATACCCTCAGAGAAGTTGATGTGGAGAGTCCGACTTATCCTGTAGTGGTGGTCTAGTATGAGGATGCTTTCCCTGATGATGTCACAGGTCTACCTCCTTGCATAGAAGTGGAATTCTACATTAACATGTATCTCAAAATGACACCGATTTCTACACCAGCGTATCAGATGGCTCTCACTGAGCTTCACGAGCTGCGGGTACAGCTAGAGGACTTTCAGGGGAAGGGATTCATCTGGATCAATGTTTCTCCCTGGGTAGCCTCGATTCTATTCGCCAAGAAGGAAGATGGGAGCTGGAGGCTTTGTGTCAACTACCATTTCCTAAACCAGGTGACCATGATGAACAAGTACCCACTCTCAAGGATTGACGACCTCTTTGATCATCTAAAGGGAGAGCGGTGGTTTTTGAAGATAGACCTCAGATCAGGATATCAGCAGCTCATATTTAAAGATGAGGACGTGCAGAAGATGGCCTTCAGTTGTCGGTACGACCACTACAAGTTCTTGGTTATGCCATTCATTGTAATCAATGCTCCTGTAGTGTTCATGTGACTCATGAATAGGATCTTCCAGCCGTACCTTGATTGCTTTTTCTTATTCTTCATTGATGACTTTCTGATATACTCGACTACGTAGGTGAGCATGCCTACCATTTGCAGGTAGTACTGGACACACTCTGAGATCACCATCTATATGGTAAGCTCCCGAAGTGCCAGTTTCGGATCAGAGAGGTTCACATTACGGGACATGTCATCTCGGAGGCTGGAGTTGTCGTGGATCCAACAAAGATTGAGGCGGTACTTGCTTGGGAGCCACCTAGGAGTGTGATGGAGGAATGAAGTTTCTTGGGATTGACTTGATATTACCGGAGGCTTGTACCAGACTTCTCAAGAGTTGAAACACCACTATCAGCCTTGATGAATAATGGGAAACCCTTCATGTGGTCGGAGTGATGCTAGCAGATCATTTAAGAGTAGAGGCAGAGGCTGACTAGTGCCCCCATCTTAAGGATTCCCGAGGATAGCATTGGGTATGTAGGATACTGCGACGCATTAGAGTCCAGACTCGGGTGTGTCCTGATGCAAGACCAAGTAGTGATCACTTGTGGTTCTCATTTGCTGAGACAACATGAGCAGAAATATTCCACCCATTACATGGAGTTATTAGAAGTGGTATTTGCCTTGAAGATGTGGCAGCACTATCTGATGGGCAAGCATTTCACAGTCTACTCTGACCACCGGAGTCTCAGATATATCTTCTCTCAAAAGGACTTGAACCTGAGATAGAGGCGATGGCTTGAGATTCTCCAGGACAATGACTTCAAGATAGTCTATACTCCTATGAAGGGGAATGTTGTAGTAGTTGAACTCAATAGGAGATATTGTATACAGCTGCTAAGAGAGGTGATAGAGAATCTAGATGATTTACAGATATCCCTTGTGGACCGAGATGGGGCAACATTCCTTTAGTCTCTTACAGTCACTCCTCCATTTCGTCATCGAGTCAGGGAGGCCCAGCGTGGAGATGCTGATTGCGAGTCACAATGTGCTCAGATATCCATAGGGTAGGCACCTGATGGGGTTTTTGAAGGTTGGGAGCACATCATCCATTTAAGAGGACGTACTATGGTGCCAGTGTCACTTTAGGAGGAAGTTTTGAGGGAGTTCCACACGTCCCCTCTAGCTTTATATCCAGGAGTGGAGAAGATGTACCAGTACCTCTGACAACAACACTGGTCGCCATGAATAAAGAAGGTAGTTACAGAGTTTGTCTCTCAATTCATCATTTTTCAGCAGGTGAAGGAATAGCATTGGGTACCATCAAGCTTGGTTCAACCTTTAGAGGTCCTAGAGTGGAAGTGGGATGAGATATCCATGGACTTCATGACAGGAATTACTTGTACATCAAGGGGTCACGACTTGATTTGGGTGATCATTGACCGACTCACCAAGTCGGCACACTTCCTACCGATTATAGAGCATGGTTCAGTAGAGATATTGAGATGCCTCTATATGCAAGAGATTGTGTGTCTACATGGAGTATCTTCTTCTATTGTCTTCGATCATGCAACAGAGTTTACTTCCTAGATATGGAAGGTGTTGCAGGAGGCTTTCGGGATGGAGATTCATCTGATCACCACTTTCTATCCCCAAACATATGGCCAGACAGAGCGTACCATTCAGACCCTCGAGGACATGCTCTTTGCTTGTGTCCTTGACTTTGGTCGTAGATAGGAGGATCACATACCTTTTTTGGAGTTTTTGTACAACAACAGCTATCACTCCACCATAGGGATAACACCTTTTGAGGTGTTGTACGGGTGACCTTACCGATCACATGTGTGCTAGATTGACCCTAGGGAGTTAACACTCGTGGAACCAGAGATGGTACGGGCTTCCACATAAAAGGTGCAGATCATCCAGGAGTGGATGAAACCTACACAGAGCAGGCATAAGTCATACGCCGACAGGAGACAGAAACCTCGGGAGTTTGAGGATGGCGACCGGGTCTATCTACGGGTCTCACATCGATGAGGTTTATGGAGATTTGGCCAAGGTGACATGTTATCTCTGAGAATCATCGAACATTTTTAGGTCTATAGTAGAGTTGGCGAGGTGGCATACCACTTAGCTCTTCCACCTTAGTTGCACCTGGTAAACGACGTCTTCCACGTATCCCAACTGAATAAAAAACATACAAAAACCTTCTCACATCAAATACCATGGAGAGAATGACGTCGACAATGGGGAAAATTTTATAGAGGTTCCAGTGGATATTGAGGATCAACAGGAGCGAGACCTTTGTGGATAGTAAATACTTCTGGTGCGCTTCCACTGGAAGTAAAAGAACCTCCAGGAGAGCACATGGGAGTGGGAGGCTCAGATGCATGCCCAGTACCCCCACTTGTTCCCTTAGTTCGAGTTGTTGCTTACAGGGATTTAAAGTCATGAGGTGGGGAGAAATGTAAAGACCCAGATTTTTTTTTGATGTTTTTTTCAAAAATACATGGGAATTTTAAGAGTTTGTGAAAATTGATGGCACGTGAGTCTGAGGCCCAGTGTGCCCAGAATCAATTTCTGATGTTTTTTTTCGGGTATGTTCAGTAAATGTATGAGCGAGATTTTATAACTTTTGAACCGGTGCTCGGAATTGAAATTTCATGGCACTATTGAACTCACAATGCCAGTATTCGCCTAAGAAGACATTCCTCTAGACGAAAGTTGGTCAAGAATTAAATATAGTTTTTGGGTTTTAATGAATAAATTAAATAAAAATAAGGTTGTTTCTTTATTTTTATTTTTGCTTGTTTAAAACCACCATGTTGATGTTGGAGGTGGGGACCACCACACCTTAAACTCCAATGAGAGGTTACGGTGGTGGGGCCCACCTGAGGTCTAAACATCCTCTTCTGGTTTAATATGGTGGGGACTACCTGAGGATAAAACCCCTTGAACTCCCCATTAAGTAGGGAGAAACCTCTTGAGCTTCCCACTTAATGGTACCACCACCCCTCTACCTTAATGGAGCCAACACACAATATTTATGGTGCCAAATATTCCATTTGAATTTTGTTCCAACCTCGTGAATTAATTAATTGGATCTAACCTAATTAATTAACCATTTGAAGTGCCAATGATGAAATTGGGGAAATCTTTATACTTTGGCATTTTGGGTGGAATTTTAGGAGAGAGGAGAGCTTGGGAGAAATAGAGTTCTCCAACGAAGAATGAAGAACGAAGAATGCGTTCTTCCAACGAAGAATTCCGGAAATGATCTTCTTCGACCTTCATCCACAGATCCTTTTGACGTGGGACGTCTTCAACCGACCTTCTCTCCGCATCGTTGTCAACAATCCAACACACAAGCACGGGATTTGGAGTGTGCGGCGGACGCGACGAATGACAAACACCTTTATCTTCTTCCCACAACTTCATCGTTGAACAACAAACAAAGGTAAGAAGAATTATAAGAGTTTTTTTTAATTTCGGGATGATGTGGGGTGATTTTATTGATCTTTCTCCTTTTTCATATTCTTAAGTAATTCTTTGAAAACTCAAGAAAGTTTCAACCGCTTGCTACCACCCTAAACACGAAGGGTATAGGCCAAACCAACATGGCCCGACCCCTCCGCTGTTCTTATTTATGATGATCTTCGGCATGGCGATGAGGTGATGTGATGACGAAGACAACGACCGTACTACCCGCAACCTCTGTGAACCGCGTTACCCTTTCGGCGCTCCGGTCGAACCAAATCTGCCACCTCGGGCCGAACTACGCCGCATGTCGGCTCTCGAGCCGCGATGCCCATCGGGCGCGCCACCCGCCGGCCAGAGCTGCACCGGCCTCTTGGCTGCCATGCTGCCCCCAGCTGCCAACCAGTCTGCACGTGCACCATCGGCCTACCCGTGCCCCACCCGACCTTCCTGCATGCCGCCGGCCAACCCGACCGCCCCCACCCTACCCGCCGGCTTGCCCACCCTGCCCGACGGCCTACCTGCGCATTTCCAACCAGTTCGACCACCTCTGGGCCGCCACTCGGCCTTCCCATGCCGTTACCTTCCTACCTGCCCGGCCGCCTTCCGGGTGCCCTGGCCAAACCTCCCCCCCGAGCCTGGCTGCGCTACGCCCTGGCCAAACCGACCATCTACCGACCCACGGCCTCCCAGCCAAACCGGCCTCGGCCGCGCCACCTCGACCTCCGGGCTGAGTCACTCTGAACCGCACCCACATGGTGCCCTCCGGCCCGAGCCATCCTTGCACGGAATCGTGGCCAGTCCGCACCCTCACGACCGGTCCGTGCCCTAGCGGCCCTCTGCGGCCCCTCGTCGCCTGCTGGGCTGGGCCCAGCAGGTGGGGTTGAACCCAACGGGCCGACCTGCCGGACGAGCTAGGCTGGAACCAATGGGTTAGGATGGGTCGACCTGAACCAAGTCGGCCCAGACTATGTTAGGCCGGGTCAGTCCGACCGGGTCAGACCGGACCTGGGCCCACTACCGACCCTTTACGTTCTTTTGGCCATATCTTTGGCACCAGAAATCCATTTGACGAACCGTCAGCAGTGATGGTATTCTTGGAGTGTGATGGTCCCTTTGAGTATACCCTGCGGGATTTCGGGGTATAGTTGAGTTACGGTCAGGTTGGATCATGCACGAATCCAACTCGGCCCCCGAGACTAAAAGGCTAATAACTCACAGACCAGGAGTTTGATTTACATGCCATCTGTATAATTGAGACCCCTATGATGTGGAAGATCATTGAGATATTTCTTCATGGGAATTTGTGGTAGCTGATGCATCAAAAATTGGCTTCAAGAGCGGACCCTCTCGGAATCAAGCGTGATTTGTGTGGAACCGTGTGGATGGATGCCCTCTGACTACTGTTCCTGGATCCTATGTGTGTTCAACAGGTCTGACCACTATTCCTGGATCATGTTTGGGTTCGACAGTTATGACTACTGCTCCTAGATCCTGTGTGGTTTCGACAGTTCTGACCGCTGTTCCTGGATCCTTTGTGGGTTCGACAGCTCTGACTACTTTTCCTGTATCCTGTGTGGATTCGACAGTTCTGATTTATGTTCCTGGATCCTGTGTGGGTTCGATTGAAGAGATGATTCAGTGGCTACATTTGATCATCTCTATCTCTCTAAATAAGTTGTATACCTGTGTGAGATGAGTCAGTAAAATTTTTGTTTTCTTCATGATTGATATGGATTACTTGATAACATAGGTATATGTAGGGGAATATACATAAGTAGGGTTACCTGTTGATTTTATACATGGTGGTTAATCCTTGTTGGATTTTGTGAGACCTTGAGGGTCTCAGGTTCCCTACTAAGTATCGTTATACTCACCCTTGTATGGGTTATTCCCACACCTCATTGTGTTGGATGCAGATGATGGATAACATTGACCGAGGCTGAGAGTACCAGGACGGGACAGTACCCGGAGGTGGACCTTACATCATGATGGTACACGGAGAAGACGGACGGACGTGGAGTGTTTAGGAGGCGATCTGTACCTACCATTCAGGGTGGATCTGTGGTAGATGATCCAGGAGCTTCTTTCCACCATTGATCTATTTTTTTTCTTTTCATTTGTACTAGTACTTTACAGTTGGGCTTGTATTTCTGGCCACTTTACTTTTTAAAACTCTCTTGTTATATAGTTTTGCTTAGTGTTTTGTATCTAGTTGTGTTATCTATTATGTGTGTTTACAATTATAAAGGAAATGCCTTCCCAGATTTAGGGAATTACGCCTTCGGTGCTAGTGGTCAGCCCCTGGCCAATGGAAGGCGGGCTTGAGGTAGTCATAGCACGGGACCCAGGGGACGGGTCGTGAAATATTTGGTTCAATTTCTTCAGATAAATAAATATTTCTATTAATTCCCATGATGCGAGAGGAAATGAGTTTCCATACATTACCTTAGATAGTGAGGTTGTTTTTTAATTAAAATTATATCACAGTTCATGATTTTATTAAGAATACAGTCATTTATTTTCATTTATGAGGGGAATTAAAATTGTGAGGATGAAATTTATTTTTTGGGGTATAAAATAATTCTGTAATAATTTAGTACACATTTTCCTTCAAATAAAAATTATTTTGAATAGCTTATATCACACACAACACTGAACTAAAATAGACCAAATTAAATCTATTTTATTATAATTATTTCATATTGCAATACCTATAAATAATTATTTAATTATTATTCATTTTATTTTTATTAAAATATTAAAATTGATATTATTAAGGTATGAAATGGGAATATTTTTTTTTTCATTTCATGAAATAATATTTTTGTATTCTAATTAATTTTTTTTTCAAAGTAAGATTTGGTTTTTTTAAAAATATTTCTATATTTTTTAATTTTAATTTGATTATATGAACTTTATTTTTGGATACAACATGTAAAAATTATCTTCCCGTGAATATTTAGGAATTTTTAATGTTTTATTTTTTTATAAATAGTACTAATAATGTTTTTAAAAATTTAGTAAATTTTTTGAAATCATCATTATATAAGATTAAATTATAAATTTACCAAAAAAAATTATCAACAAAATATATATTTCGGGAGTATAATAATATAGTTAAAACTAATATTTTTAATTTATAAATATAGGTTTTACATCTTATTACCTAAGTTATATTGTATTCTAATAAAAAAAATTGTTGGTCATTTTCCTTTATTTTAGTATACACATGATGCTATTCATTTTTGGAATGTTTTGAAAGTAAAAGAAATTTTTTTATTCACAAAACAATCAATGTCTTGTGATTAAGCACTATTAATAATATTTAGACTAAATAAGTATAAATTTATATTTAATCAAAAAAAAAATACATTTTTATAAAAATTAATTTTATTATGTTTCGAATTCTTATTTTTATTACTCATCACGTCTACAAACTGAAAAAAAAATGGAAGAAACATTTTTATTAAAAATATATAAATTAGTTAGTAAAGATAATTTCATTTTTAGATACAAAAATATGTTACCTAGGTTAACGTTAGTAACTACCATAATTGATAAAATGAGGGAAAACTATTAAATCAAGTGGTAAAGTCAAAAAATATACAAAAAAATTTATCTAAATGTGTTTAAGAGGATATTATCAACCTTTAATTATCTTATCTTTGTAAAATTTTATTTTTGGATCCACCCTCCTTGAATATGACAATCATTTGAATTTAGAAATTTTTATTTACAAAATGTCACCCCTCTCAAATATAAAAGGACCCCTCAAGCACCCTTTCCTAGAGAAATCTAAAATTATAATTCCTCCATATACTCTTCAATTTTTCCATCCCTACTAAACATATCTTATTTTGGGTAGCTTCTGGTAAAATGATAACTCTATAATTAATTCAAAACATAGAAGGCTACTAAGTAGATATATGATTTCCTCATGATATCATTGTTTTTCATTTATATTATTTATACTCAACATATGAATTCTATTTTATATATTTAATAACATATTAAAAATATCATCATGAATTACTAATGATAACAACTTGAAAAAAAAATTATAATCATACTCATTCATTGATTATAGCATGTTCTTGTTTGGGTTGAATTAACCACTTACATGAGTGAGGTTATTATTTTTTATCATAATTGTTCGTTGAAAATAAACCACTAGTTATATATGATATTAATAAATAATTAATTACTATTTTTTGAAATGTTAATATTAATACATACATAACTATTAATATACCAACTTTTATTAATTAAAAATAGCCAGAATAAGAGCATAATGGATTTCAAATTGGAAAACCATACTTGAATTTTCCATGGAATGACCTGGAAATTTATAAATACTTATTTATTTTATATTATAATACCACTACTATTTTAAATATTATATCCTCATGAACATTATAACACACTAGAAATTATAATACATTAATGTTATATTAGATTATTTTACATGCAACTCCGAACAAAAAATAAACCACATAATAATTAAAATATGATAATTGTAACATATCCATTAAATGAGCATGTATAAATAGTTTTTAGTATATTGAAATATAAATATTAAAAAAAATATTAAATCAAGTAGTATAAGTCTCTCTTATGAATTTTATTTTTCCAAGCCTGGAAGGGAGGAGGATTCTTAATAATTATCCCGATACCAAGTCCAAGACAAACTCCAACAAGTGATTCTTGAGAAGAATCATTTAAAAAAAGTTCAAGATCATAGAAATCAATATTTTATTTTTCCTATATAAATAAATTCCATTGAAAAATATTTTTGATTATTTTACTATTAGGTCTTATACAGAGATCTTTAGGAAATTTTTATGAAGAAGCTATGATGATTTAAACATGTAATTATTAATGTAATAAATTAATTATATTATACGTTCATAATTTCTATAAAACATACTTTGAAAGAATGAATTTACATAAATATTAATTTTTATACAAATTTATTGATGAAATTTAAATAATAATTATTAAAAATTAATCAACATAAAATAACTTTTAATAAATACTATAAGATTTATTTTTCGATGAATTTTATTTTTATATATATTATATATTTATATGTCTTAATTAATTAAATTGAACAATTTTAAAAGATTACTATTAAATTTTTAATGAAAAAATCCAATATATTAACAATTATTTAATTTATAATTGATATAAAAAAATATTAGGAGCATTTATAATTTAAAAAATTTATTTTTCTGTAAAAATAAATTTTCATTATATTTTTAATTTTTATTTAAAAGGTAAAATTTTAAATTTTAGAATTTAAAAATAAAAAATATACCGTAATTTTTTTCAATATAAAAATATTTTCCTAGGATTTAATTTTTTTTAAAAAGAATTATTTTTATATGAATAGTAAAAATACAATTTTTAAAAATATTGTGGCTTTTATGACATTAATAGGATATAAGAGTAAGATAAAATTTTATTGAAACTTTTTATAATAAAATTTTTATTTAACAAGTAAAGATATATATTTAAAAATTTATTTTTAATTTATAACACTATTATTTAAATTTTCTAGCATCAATATTTTTTTAAATCCCCATAATATGTGTTATGCAGTAGTTTTTAAAAAATTAATTTTTATAAAATTTACAAATTTGATATTATTTTTTTTCAATTTTCGAATATTAAGATACTAATTATTTAATATGATTAATTTTATTTTTTCCCTAAATGTAAGATATTGAGTTAAAAAAATAAGTTGTCGTGGTAAAACAAAATTATGGTAAAAAAGGTAAAATATTGTTAAAAGATTTAATAAATATTTAAATATATATATAATGGAATGGTTGAGGGATTTGATGACCATGGATTACCCCATATCCATTATTTTCCACTTTTATAGCCACTTTCCATTTAATGTGACCTAAAAATAATATAAAGTTACTAGTATTTAAAAAAGTACCAAGCCTCTCACTTATAAAAGCTGCCCTTCTCCACACCTCATACCCATACATATAAATCCTCTTATCATAACCAAAATCTACCCAAACCCTTTCCAAATCAATTTCCCGTGATTTAATTATCTTTTCATACAAAATACCATTCTATTTAGGCTCATTAATTTTTTCCAAGGAGGAAGGTAAAAACTCACAATCACTCATTTCCCATTTATATTTATCTCTTTCATATTCTACTTCCAATAAATCTACTATAACCATTATAGAATAAATAAATAATTATAATTAATATTATAAATTTTTATATATATGATAATCAATTTTTTCTTTCCCCCAATCATTCAATGAATGAAAATATCATTCGTGCGTACGTGCAGATTACCACTTCCATGAGTGACGTGTTTCATTTTTCACAACCACCTTAAATGGATGATTCTATGATTTTATATAATTAATAAATAGAGAAATTAAAACATAATTTTGATTATTAAAAGATAAATAAATATAAACCTTTCTTTCTTTCCATCCATGGAAAAATTAAAGCATGTCATGTGTGTATGTGCGGTCTAGCACCTCCATGGTGGATGAAATTCATTTTTCATCACCTCCTAACATGGATAGTTATTAAAAATTTATTTTATGGATATAAATTATATTAATGACTTAAATATTTATTGAATAATATTATATAATTATAACCCAATAATTAGAAATCATTATAAAGTAATTTTTTGATATCACTAATTTAGTCAAAATAAGATCATCCTAGATTGAATTTTCACAAACCATACCCATGAGTTACATGGAATTAAAATGGAGCATAATAATAACTTAAAACCGAAATATTATAATTCCTTGAATAATATGTGAATTGGGATATATTTTATCAAATAATGGGTCTAACATGTTCGTTATGAAACATGTATGAGACTATTGAAATTACTAATATCTGATTATGAAAACAAATATTAAATAAATAAAATACATCATTTTTTGAGACTATTTGTGACTGGAATCATCCCATTTCAAATAACCCTTCATAATTACCCTATTTTATTGTAGTGATAAATTTCTGTGTAGAATAATATCCTTAAATATTGGTAAAGTGGATATTTTTTGGTTTTCTATAAATAACATCCCTCAATGAAAACTAAAAATTGGATATAGGATCTCGCACTGATGCACCTAAAGTTAACAAACCTGAATATTATGGTTATGAATTTTCTCGATCTTTACCTATTGTGTGAGAAAAAGTTCTAAATACATACATATTTTAACAATCACATGGGATATAATTTGGTTTATTCACATGATATTTACAAACTATTATGTTGTATTTGAAAATATTATTATGAATTGAAGATATTACCAAAGAAACTAATTATGAGTTTTCTATTGTTTAGAGATTACACCCAGAGGAATATGGTTATATATTTATGGATATTTTGGACAATGGGTTAATCAGTTTTGGGAAAATATTTTGAGTTATACACATAAACCTTGGGATTTTAAAAGTGATTTTATGAAAAGGTGATTTTGATTATTTTGGGAAAAGGTAAATAAATTTTAGGATTATTTATAATAATGTTGAAACAAATTGATATGTGATTTTATATTTTCAAGGGATAAGGTTATTAACATTAATAAGATCAGTCTTATGTGGAACAAATATAGTTGAACTGAATGTATTTTTGGTCGAAATAAATGTGTCAAAGGATAATACACTTATGATAATTTTTTATATTAATACGTTAATGAGTTATTTTTACTACAATTTTGGTTTTATTATTCTGTTCATAACAGAATCATGAAAATGAAGCTTGATATTTAATACTTAAAAAACACATATAAAAAATTAATGATGTATTTTTCGGATAAATGGATATGGAAAATGAAACTGTATCCACAATTCTACTATTATGTAAAATATGAGTTTCCATGTAATACCTAAGATAATTTGGGTGATATATCATTAGAATTTATATCCTGATATTTCTCTATCTTATAGATTCAGAAAACGTTTTTCACTAGTGAGTAGACATTACAATTTTGATGATGTATTTTATTTGGATGGGGGTATATAACTACCCATAGATTATAATAATTTAATGTTATGATATCTTGTTTTATATGCATCACTAAGTGTAAAATTAACCATGTAATAATTAAAAAATTGTTGTTGTAACATATTTATTGAATTATATGGTATAAATAATAGTTATTATTATGAAACTAACAAAAAAACAAATAAAATAGAATAAATTACAATAAGTATTTTTTATGAGGCTCATATGTTCTATCTTCAAAGTGTGGCGGATTCTTTATGGGTTTCAACCAACAAATCCCAATCTAGACCTCAACAAATGCATCCCGAGTGAAATCGTTTTGGGAAAAATTTCAAACTCATGGAAATTTATATGATACCCATGTAAGCTAAATCAACACATAAGACAACCATTGGTTATTATTTTACCACTAGGTCTTATACAAGGGTTATGAGGAAATTTTTTAGTATATTCTAGGATGATATCAACATTATATTATTAGTGTGATAGATAATGTATTTTACATATTTTGTATTTCCATAAAATATATTTTTAATAATGAATTAAACTAAATAATAAAAGAAACATTTAATATAAATTAATTTCTCAAATTTAATTAATTATTTTTAAACTATTATTTAATATTATATATTTTGGAATAAAATCATGTAAGATCATTTTTTTAAAGAATTTTATTTTTCAATTTATAATGAAAATTTGTCTTAATGAATTATATAGTTATTTTAATATTTTATTTAAATATTTTAATGTAAAAAAATATATATTAACACAAATTTAATTCATAATTTATATGAAATAAGATTAGAATACTTACGGTTTTAAAAATGTAATTTTCAAAAAAAATAGTTTTCATAAATTTATGTTTCCATTTAAAATTTATATTACTAAATTTTATTATTTGAAATTGAAATTTTTTACTATAATTTTTGACTTATCATAACAATTTAATATTTTGATTTTTTAGAATATTTCTGTAAACATTGATTTATAAATCAATAGTGCAAAATATCATTTTTAAAATACCATGAATTTTATAACATTATTGGGATATAAGCATGAATAAAATATTATTAAAACCCTTTGACTAAAAAAATATGTGATAAATAAGTAGAATAATACATTTAAAATGAAAATATTAATTTATAAATGCAGTATTTCTTTTTTTCAACACATGTAATATTTTTTATAAAATTTGTTTAAATCTATTATACACTTATTATTTTGAGAATTATTTTTTATCACTTTTTGAAATTTAATAATATAAAATTATTTTTATATTTTTAATAAGAATATTAAAATTATTGAATTTGTGTTACTGTTTTTAGGCACAAAAATATGTTACCGAGGTAAGAAAATGAGTTTTGATAGTAAAAGTAAACAATGGAAAGAAGATACATTAAAGGGAAAATTCTAAAAACATGCCCCCAAATGAATTTTTAATGAATTTAATGACCAGTACTTACCCCTACTGATTATTTTCCACTTTTACAGCCATGGTACTTTGAATGTGACTTGAAATAAAATAATGTTATGGGTATTAACAATAGTGACACCCCTCTCTATTATAAAATGAGTCATTCACCACACTGCATATCCTCACATATTAATCCCATATTATCAAAACAATTAAGGTTTAATCCTTCAAAAATAACGTTTCCATGGTCTAGAGGTTCTTTTCTTACAAAGAAAAAACAATTCTATGGAGGTACACATATTTTTCTCGAGGTGTGAAGTAAAAAATCATGATAACTTCTTCTCCATTTCAATTCCCTTTTTATTATTACAACCACAAAAAATATATTATTCCCATAAAATATAAATTAAATTAATATTACTAATATAATTAAATTTTATTATTTTTATGGAATAATCATTTTCATCCTTCCACCCAATCATTTGAAAAATGAAAATATTGCTCCTACATTTGTGGAGACTAATGCATCTATGGATGTTGTGGTATGTTTTTCATCCCAAAATAAAATTTATGTTTTTACTAAATTATATAATTAATAAATTTTTTATTTATTAATTTTTTTTTATTATATGAAGATATATTATAATCTACATTCCTTTATTTTCATCCATTGAAAATTGAAACGTCACTCACTTATACATGCGAACTACTGTCTCCATGGTAAATGTGTTTTTTTATCACATACAAACAAGAATAATTATAAAATATATTTTATGTATATATATGATATTAAGGATTAATGTATTTCATGAATAATATTCTAGAATGATTATCAAATAATTAAGGGTATCTATAAACTAACTTATTAATATAAGTAAATCTCCTGAAATAAGATCATTATTGATTCTAGTTTCAGAAATTGTATCCATGATTTCCATGGATTTAAAATGGGAATAAATAAAATATTAAAAAAATTCTAATATATTTAATAATCTAGTAATGAAGAATATTTTATCAAATAATAGGGCCTTACATCGCTGTTATGAATGACAAACAAAACAATTTTAGTGGATAATATCCAATAAGAAAAATAAAAATTTAATAAATAATATCTATGTAGTTAATGAGTTTAATATAATAATATAAAAGGTAATAGATATTAATAACGTTATTAAATAATTTATTAATGTGTTTATTATTTTTATACATAAATATAATGATATATTTGATGAAGGTCATGAGTAAAAGGTAAGAGTTTTCTTATCTCAAATTTCATTCGTTGAGATATATTTTATATTCACAACATTATTCAATTATGTTATGTATATAATTCCCCATTATAATATTTTCCCATATCTTTCATCAAATTCATTTTATTGGCTATTCCATATAATTTTTATTATTTTAATGGAATTTTATTTTTAATGTATCAAAAAAGGTAGGGGTTTCATTCCTGTTTTCCTCCATCGAGGAATGTTTTCATATTACTCAAATATTATTATTTATATAGGGAACATACTTACCCAATATTGTTATCTTATTTCTATTAAAGTACCATTCATGGTATTTAAATTTATATTTATGAATCCCTCCTTAATATTATATTTATTCAATTTTTATCAAATTTATTATGGTTCTCCATCACAAATTATCGTGTTTGAGATAAGCTTCACATCAAAAACCTATTTTATTTAATATACGATATACACTACCAATTTACGATGTTATATCATTATTATATTTATATTCATGGTGTTTAATTATTTATTTCATGTTTTCTCTTCCATGGTTTATTGATTCAAATGTTAAGAAGTTTGTAACAATGTCTATCAATCTCACATATTTTTTGTCCGGAATACTTTCCCTCTATATCCACATTCCTTTTCTCAATAATAATATTATTTCCTACTTTGAAATAATTTTTTTTTTATTTTTTGGGATCTTAATTTTTCTATTTTCTTATTTATAATGGGAAACCATAGTACACATTTAACAATGGTGTTTCAGTAATCATATTTTAAAAAATTATTCATATACGTATCATTTAAATTCTATATTAACTTTTTGTACTCATACATTTTTTCTTTTGAATAAAATATTTTTAGGTATTTATATTTTGAAATAATTTTTTAAAAGTTCATTTTTAGTCTTATTTTGAAATGTTATTTATAATTAACATTTTACATCATTTTTATTAACATTGAATTTTTTTACAAAATGAAAAATGAATATTATTTTAAATATTTTCTATATTAATGAATTTTTATAATTCAAGTATCTATTTTACTGAATAATATTAATATGAATGGTTTTAGGTTTTTTTCAAAGTAATTTTTATTCCCATTATTTATAAAATATTTTCTAAAATTGTTAAAAAAAAATTCAAAGGTTATTTGTTTTTCGTTCTCCAAATGATTTTTTAGTTATCTAATATGGTGTCTTATTCTATTTCATAATGATTTAAAGCTTATCGGGTTTCTATAGGGATATGATCTATTGATACCAACCACCTTGTTTTAATATATTTCTTGTGACCATGTAATTCCATTTATTTATTCGGGAATGTAATTACATACCATAAGATTATTATTCCAATATAGATATTTATTGATTACTATTGATAGTTGATTATGCACTTTATTGTTACTAATTAATTACATATGGTGAATGAATTAGACTTAATTATGTGATGGGTGGGGCCTATAATTAAATAACCCATTGATTCCTTAGTCGGTATCATTAGACAAAAGATTTGGGTATTCGGTGTATGCATTCCAATTTATTAATATTTACTTGAAAAGGGTCCATAAATATAATATCAATATTTCCTAGAATGTGTAATTGAGAGTAAGATCATGATATTTTGGTATGTGTCCTTGATGGTAAGATCATGATGTCTTGGCATATATAACTGATATTAATATCATTATGTTTTTGTATAAGGTTTTAATTACATGATTAAATGCCCTCAATTTTAAATTACATCACAGTGAAATAGGTTATTATTATCCAATAGATTATTTAAATTTCAATTTTATACATGGATATATTTCATTACAATTTTATTTATTATATGGCATTTTTATTGACCATTTACTCTTACATAGTGTTTATAGCTATTGTATCAATGATATCATTTTTTACACTCCCCTTTATTGATAATTTCATCTTACCCTTTTCATATGTTTCCTTTGCCTATGGTACGAAGAATGGATATTTTAATTAACTCAAGGATTTAATAAGATCAATAAAAATATTTTTATTAATTTTATATTGATGTCTTTTAACATTTCCAATGTAATATTGAAAAAATGCATGTATCCAATCTTGTATGACTACTAAATGGTGTGATAATCTATGATGTGATACATTTTATCTTGTACCACTAGAATTATGTAACCACCCGATCTGGATTACTAGAGTCTGGGTTGTTGTAGAAGTGGAATCATGACTAAAACCATTATAGAAAAATAAAATTGTGACGGTTAAAACAAAAAAAATCGATGATAAATGTTTTCTAAAAATAATTAATAATTATCTGATAAATTATAATAAATGATTAATATAAAGGGTAGTAAACATGGATTATATTTTAAAATATACTATTAATGAGTCTATTTTTATTTTAGAGGAGGTTATAGTGTGTGCAGCTAAGAAGGAATAAAATGTAAGGGGTTATAATCTCAAAATTTCATTCTTTTAGTCTGGTTTAACATTATGCACTTATTTTATTTTATATTTTTTATAAAATAACTATTTAATATATGATATAAGTATTACATCTTTATTAATGAAAATTAAATTTATATTTCATGTTCCCTATTTCAATGTTTTTCAATCCAAAGATTTTTAAATTCCTTTGAGTTTCTTTTCCAATATCACTATGAATTTGGGATTTTATTTTTCTAAATTTCTACTTGAGGGAATTATATGTTATTTAAATTTAAAAAACTATATATTTTCTTTTAATTTATTTATTTATGGTATTTTCTTGTCTTTTTAACCTTTCACTTCCCTTCGGTGAAAATTTTAACTAAAATGATGTCTTTAAGTGGAAATTACTCTATCTCTTATTTATGGGTATGAATATTCTTCCTCCATGTCCATATTATTTATAAAATTTTAAGGATTTTGTTTATAAATAAATAAATGATTTGTTGAGTTCAATTTAAATTTTCATTTAATTATTTTATGAAATATTATAATAAATTTTTAACAATTCTATCTCAATTCATTTTTGACTTTCAAAGAAAAAGTGTGAAAATAATATATATTTAAATGTTTTTACTTACTAATACACTTTATCATTATTGTATCTATTATTATTTATGAGGATTACATAATGAAAATTATTGATTTTGGAAAAGTTATTTATATTACCCTTTTTTGTGATTTTTTGGTTTTTAAATAAAGGTTATCAAGAGAAAATGAAATTTCTTCTTGTTTCTCAATGAAATTTTATACTCTTCTTAAAAAACTGTTTTTTTATCTATGTCAACATCTTTTGAGGCTACTTTAGATTCATTGTTGATATGATCAAATGATTCAATGAATGATATTTATCTAGATAAATAATGATAATGTTTTATAGAATATTCCTTGACAATATTTTCTTTCCCAAGGGTTATTCCATGATGGAATTATGAATGTTTACATGTACACATGTCACAATTATGTACTAGTTTTAGTATATGATGTGTGGTAAGAAAATATATATACTTCCCCTAAAATGGGTAATTTTATATATATCATGAGATAATGATGTTGTGAATGGAATTGATTTTGGGTATATGTTTTCACTCATTAATCCATGAACATGATTTCAGGTATCTTTATTAATATATTTTTTGTGGGAACATGATTTGAGGTATATTATTTCAAAAACATTGTGTGTGAACATGATGAAGTTTAGATTTGATCATAGGTATTTTCTTGTAAATTATTTTGGGTTTTTTTAATAGTGTTATAATTTATTATTCTTATTTTTATTCCATGTTTCTAAAATATTCCACATGGCTATGTAATGTTCCATGAATTAGACAAACATTCACATAAAAATCTTTATACCATGATATATATATATTATCATTTTAGGTTTCATGTTTTATTTTAATTATTTATAGATAAAAGTTATGATTTATATTTTTGTTAATCATAGTATTATCCCATGATAATTTTTTCTCACATGTTTATGATATAACCCACTATGTCTCATTGATTATTTTTTACCTTTCTGAGCATTTTATCTCATCCATTTTAATTTTATATTCCCCTTGTATGTAATAATGGTATAAATTTGATGTTTTTAATAGGTAACTTGTGATATAAATATTTTTGGGAGATGTTGTAGAAAAATGGGAAATAATGAATTTATATATTTACGTCCAGATGAACTAAACTTTTGGATTCTAGGATTGTGTATTCAATTATTAATTAAAATTTTTATGTTATAGAAATTATGTAAAATATATGCATGTTACGCACAAGTAATCTCCCTTATAATAAAATCTATTATAAAATTATATTTTTTATCATAAAAACTAGGATTGAATGTTATTGGGAATCTCATATTACATAATAATAAAAGAATTATTAATTAAATAATTGAATATTGTTTTATAAATTGATTTTATAAACAATAATTATCACACTCGAAACTCATTCATATTTCAGTTGGGGAAAATGTTCTTCCAAGTATCTGTATCCCATAATAGATATTTGAGGAATGAATTTTCATTTCATTTCATTACAGAAATATAAATGGAAGTCAAATTTTATTTATAATTCATCCATATAATTTCTATAAAATATATCTACCTTTTCCTAACTGCTTTCATATCAAAAAATTATAATGTCTTCTGTAAATGAATTGATGAAATGATAGTTGTATAGAAATTTGCATCATTGGAAAAAATAAAGCAATTGATATATTTCACTATTACGCACTCCCAAACATGATATTTCATTTCATAGTCAACATTCCTATAATTTGGATAGAATATTATAATCATTTATTTTCTTTTCCTTGAATTTAAACATAAAAATTACTTTACATTTAGGATTATTAGGTTATTGTAATCATAAAATTCAATTTTAAACCTAATCTACTTCCCATGAGAAAGTGAGATTTTTGGTAAATATATAATCCAAGATCAACTAAATTTAGATGTCTTCTTCTCTAGAGTGGAAAAAGATTCCACGATAGTCAGCAACATGATATTCCTATAAATAATATTAACCAATGTAAGTTGGATTTTATTAAATTGATTAATTATTAGTTATAAATTCTTATGAGGAGACATACAAATACAATGGAATATATTCCTCGTCATTTTTGTAAATAATTTAAATAGATATATGCTACTTTAGAAAAAACATTTGTGCATATATTTGATTATATGTAAATAATTCTTAGAAATAAATAATGTTATTGTTCATAATAAGAAAGAAATTATATCTTTTCTATAAATGAATAAATTTAATGAAAATTATACACCAAAAAAATAGTCCATATAATTACTCAAAATAATGAAATACTGTTTGGATTATTTAAATAGAATATTTCTAAACTAAAATTGAGGAATGAAAAAATAAATAAATAATGACTTAAATAATTGACATCAATATATATAAATATCCATGTTAAAAAAATGTTTTTATGTATTTAATTATCCCAAGAAATAAAAAATAGACATTTATCTAAATAAGTAAGAGAGAAATGAAGTTTTTCCTATATCCCTTCTACATTATAATTTCATATAGTACAGACCTTGTAAAACTAAAATCAGCATTATCCTTAGGTAACTGGATAATATATGAATAAATCTCACTTAAGTCTACAACATTGTCAACATACTTATCACCCAAATAAATTTCTTCCCTTAAAAAAGTTCAGCCACCAATCATTTGATTGGAAAATAATATTAAATATATTCTTTTTAAGTATCACTGTGATAAGTACTCCATCTTTTAAAATAAATCTTTTTCAAAACAAAATCTTTAAAATCACAATTATTAGGTTTCACACCATTGTTACTATTAGCGTAGTTACACTTAAAATTTGGTACTAAATTTTTTTTATAATCAACTCTCATATATCATCAACAACACAAAAATATGTTAATGATAAATATATTAGGTTTTGATATTTTGAACTAAAAAATTAACCTCTTCAACAATGAACATTACTCCAAAATTTCAAATGGTACTGTTAGTTATATAAATTGTTTATGTTAATTGTTTAGACGATAATATCAAAACGAGACCATGTAATCCTGTCAAAACATCAACCTTGTAAAATAATAACTTTTTTATAGTATTATCAGGATTTTTAAAAGTTATTATTTTGCCTAATTTTGAGTAATTATCATTTGGGTTTTACCTTTGGGTGTGTTTAAGTGGAAATTTTGGAAAACTATAAGAAATTGGGCAGTGCATGTTTGGCACATGGTTTTCCCAAACCATGTGCCACAGCCCAGCAAACTGTGAAACCCTAGATAGAGAGGAATTGTTCTGTTGGTGCACATTTTGTCAAACCATATGGTCTATTATGATTAATTGTTCACCTATATAAAATATACATAGTATTTTGGTGTTTTTATGGGAAACTTTCTGCCCCCTACCCAAAAAACTTTGTGTATGAATTAAATTAACCCGAAAATTTGTTTTAAATTAACCCAAACCCAAGAAAGTCACTCAAATAGAACCACATTTGACCCTTTATGTTGTTTCAATATTTCAAAACCTTCCAAATGAATTCTAATACATCTTTAAATTCATTATTGGCGGTTCGAAGTGCGAATCCAATATATTCACCATAACCAACAAGAGGATCTCATCCCAATTTCTTTCTCATTCCTCCTCATTTCTTCTCTCTTCATTTATGAGGAATTAATTTCTATTTTGGTTATATATATATCTATTTTTTTCAATCTAGATCAATTATTTTATATATAGATCTAGATTTAATATACCATTATTTTTTAAATCTTGATTTTTGATATACAATCGATTTTTTTTATGTCGTTACTCCACTGATTTTTTGGGGACATCCATTTAGAGATTGTTCATCGATGAATCAGAGTAGGTGGTATGTTATTAAAATCACATAGTATTGATATCAATTAATTTAAGGTGATTGTATAATTTCTGGGTTCTTTTAGAAATTTCAATTCCGAATTGATTTAATTAATGTTTACAATTAATTAATTGAGGAATTTTGGATTTGATTTAATAATAGAATTATGAAATTTTGAATAATAAATTTTTGAGATAATTTTTGAAAAGTTGAATTGTGTATTAAGAATATTTAATTATTAAATTAATTAGGTAATTCTAAAATGTGAATTGGAATAATTAATTGGTTAATTCATTAAAGGTATTGATGTGATTAATTAATAATTGGGTTAATTAATGGAATTGAGATGATTAATTAATTATTGAATTAATTAATTAAATTGATGTGATTAATTAATAAATGGGTTAATTAATAGAATTGGGGTGATTAATGATTTTATGAATTAATTAATTATAATTTTGTTATTAATTAATCAATGAGTAAATTAATGGAATTGGGGTGCTTAATTAATTTTTGAATTAATTAATAGAATTTATTTTATTAATTAATCATTTGATTAATTATTGGAAATGGGAATGATTAATTAAATTTTAATTAATTAATTGAACGATTTTTAAATGGATGTTGGTTGTATGTCACTTTCTTGTGATTATGTTGGAAAGGAGTAGTACAAGGGTTAACTAGGGTCTGAGTAAGAGATTTTCTGTTAAAGATTGTGTGGGATTTTATTTTGATTTTGGATGAATCGTGAGGTACTATGGGGATGAAGACCAATTGAGATTCTATTTTGGTTTCAAAATGAAGTGAGATCCTTTATAGAGGAATAATGGGAGAGATTCAATTTTTATTTCCAAGGGATTGTAAGAGATCTTGGTGTTGGTCTGGGGAAAAGACCATGAGATATTCCCCCTTTTCCTAAAAATATATTTTTATTTGTTTAGTCTCTCTCATATTAGACTCTTGAGGTTTGAGAGATATGTGAACATTACTCATTCCAGACTAATTTACATGTTTTATGTATTCTATCATATATATATTGTGATAAAAAATGCTAAAAATGATTCAGACTCTGACATGGGTCGATTCATGTATTGAGGTTTGAATGTCCTTGAGAACCCGTGGGTTTATGTGGTCAAATATAGAATAATCAATAATGTGATAACTATTTAATTATGAATTGTACTTATTTCTTTATATAACTACACACATTATTATTGAATGAGAATTGTTTTATAGGCCATTTTTTGTGGCCTATTGAGTAGTAATCACACCCTACTCAAGATGCCTGATTGGTACCTATATAGACATTGCATTTTCTTGACTGAAAAAGGGTGTGTTAGATTGATTATTGGGAATGGTGAATAGATGAGGGAACCAGAAAATACTTGGGACACAATTGGGGGCGTATTCAGTGTATTTATTTTGGGTTTCATTTGATACACTTGCAAAATACATTGGTATGGAATATATTTTTCTTTTATTTTGAAATTTCATTTCTAGTTTTATGCCATCTCATGATATTGGTTATTTAGGTTATGATTATATTTTATTCAGTTACTGTTACTTATTTTCAATTGTGTATTACTCTGATAAAATAGAGTATAGTCTCCCCATGATAGATATATCAGACTTTCACTGTTAGTGAGTAGCTTACAACATACGGGGAGGCACACTTGAGGTTATGTGGTGGCCTGACACAGGGCACTAGGGTATGGAACCCAGGCTAGTACATTACAATGTGTAATCATAGGAGGTTTATTTTGTTTTCTATTTTATTAATATTTTTGAAAGGTAGACAATATTATATGATTAGTCAGACCATGGACATGAGATCATGCATGAGAGATGAAATCCCATGAATGGGAAAAACCCCAATACCCCATGTGGGATTGCTATTATTGATGACTGTTGTTATAGTGGGATATTATTTCACCTTGGGTGATGCACTAATGGTGTGTTGTGATATTTGTTTCACAGATTTGATGATATTTTAATTTTGTCCTGGTATGAAATAATATATGAGTATGCATGCATCGATTTTGGCACTCAATATTAGTTGTGACATGCATCATTTTAGGCAGGCATGAGAAAATGGGTTTTGGGAGTGTTCTTGAACTTGAAATGTATTTCTTTTCTTGTGAAATTGATTTGAAAATGCACCTAACATGATATGAATTCTCAAATGATGCCTGATGATAATAAATGGGTGTCTAATGAGAAACAAGATACCAGAATGAGAATACCAATGGATAAATAACACTTTGGTTTAAGATGGTTAATGGTAGTGATAACACCTCAGTTTTGACCACATGTATAGTTTCAGGGAAAAGACATGTTGTAATTTTTCTGTTATGTAAATATGATGAAGTTGTGTTATGGGTCCAAAGATGTATATTTGAAATTATAGAGATATTACTCCATGACGATTCTTGTTGAGTGGATTTCGGGAGTATATGGATGGATATTCTTCATCTATATTGGTTACTAAGGCACTAATAGTGATGGTTGAGAAAGTAGGGGAGGAGTTCCAAGAGAACATTTCTCACTTCATGAAATTCATTGAAAGATACCCAGGGTGGATTGTGAAATGATTTTATGATTTGATGATGGTTTTTTTGTTGCAACAAATCCTTACTTTTACTAGAGAGGGTGGACCTGAGGGAGATGAGTTCTAGATTGAGTCTCTCAAGACTATACTTGAAAATTTGGAGACTCTTGCTGAGAAGAGAGTCCAATTAGATGCCAATAGGTTATTTTCCTGGCGAAGTGATGACAGGAAATCCTGACTTGAGATAGATATATAGAAGCTATTTAATTAAATTACATTCAATATATTTCCCTCGTACACTTTTATCTAGACATACTAAGACATGTGAGAGAATTTGAGTTCATGAGATAAACTCGGTGAGTTTTCCTGTAATGGACTATGCTAGATTATTTATAGATTTGCAGTGATTTGTTCTAATGATGGAAGGATATGAGTCTACTAGGGTAAAGTAGTTCTAGGATAGACATAATTGTGTAATTATGTCCAAAATAAATATCTCTAGACTAAAGAAGTTTCCAAAGGAGGAAAATCAAGATCTTGTATTTTATGGGAACCAAAATGATGATTCCCATGGAAGATAAGGGGTTTATTCTAGAAAATCTAGAAGTATATATTCTAATAATAAGAAGAGTCATTTTGAGAACTGTATCCAAAGATGTTTGAATAAGAGTGACCAGATAGATGGATCAATTACCCATGATCTTACCCATGTGATTTCCCACTAGTGTGGATGGTTGGGAATCATCATGAAAAAGTGTTCATGACCTAATGTGGAGTGTCGAAGAAATGGAAATATGGAACATCTACAAAGGTTTTGTAGGAACTTGTCATATATATTAAGTAATGGAGGATCTAAACAAAACTATAGTGCAATATGGGAGTCATATACACCATATTAGTCTGGCATCTGGAATAATAATTTTTATGTTAGTATATGTAGTGGATGCGGTGCTTCTAGGAATGAGTGACCATATCAGAAGAGTGGTGTATCTTAGGGGAGTCAGACTGCATCACAAGGGGGAGTGGTATGATAATTACATGCCATTCCGCCTGTATGTGTGGATAGGGAGGCTGGACCATCAACATTTAGAGGAACTTTTCCTTTATCGTCTTCATTATCTAGATCTTCATTTGATACTAGTGCCTATCATTCAACCATTTATATAAAACATGTTAATGGTGTGATATGGGTGGTGGGGTTCATGAAAGGGGTTTTGATAATAGATACACCATTAAGATCAAGGTTGAGAGATATTTTTTGTGTGTAAGGTGTGTTGTCTCGAATTCAGGTAGTATCATTTTCTTTGTGATCTTTATATGATCAATATGCATGATTAAGACCTAATTGTGGGTATGAAATATCTAGTCACATACTGATCCAACATAGATTGTAACAGTATGAGAGTGGATTTTACATTTTCTAAGGGTGAACAATATCTCCATCGTTTAGAGTGGAACATCCAAGAGGGATGCGAAGTTCCCATTACTCAGCAACTGTGAGAGCTCACATCCCAGGTTGTAATTTTTTTTATATGAATGAGGGATGAATAATGATGACATTACACCCATATTTGAGATTTTTAAGGATGCTTTTATAGAATACATCTCTGGGATGCCACCTAAAAGTGAAGTTGAATTTACTATTGAGATCATGCTAATCAATAAGCAAGTTTCTCTTCCACTTTATAGAATGTCACCGATATAGCATCATTATCTCAATAATCAGGTAGAGGAGTTAGAGGATAAGTTGTTTATCTATAACGTACATCACCTTGGGGTTCACCAGTGTTTTTTTTCTATGAAGGATGATGATAATTTACTCTTATGTGTTGATTACTAGAAGTTTAACTAGATAACTATGATGAACCGGCATTCTCTTCCATGTATCGATGATATTTTTGCCCAGTTGAGGGGAGCATGTTTTTTCTCCAAGATTTAATTGAGATTAGGGTATCATCAGCTGAGAATTTGAACATATGACATACAATGGACTGATTTATGTTGTAGGTATGTCCTTTATGACATAATCGTAATTCCATTTGGGTTGATGAAAATACCAAGAGTATTTATGGAATTAATGATCCAAATATTCCATATGTACCAGGATCTATTTTTGGTAGTGTTTATGGGTGCCATATTAGCGTACTCAAAGTATCATGACACTCATTCCGAACACATTGAAATCATACATAGTACACTTAGAGAGAATTGACTATAAACCAAACTATCTATGTGTCAGTTTTGGATTGATGTAGTCTAATTCATGGATAACATCATCTTATAGGAAGGTGTTCCTTTGGACCTAGAGAAATTATAGGTATCAGTTTCCTAGGAGCAGGTGAAGAAATTTTTTTATTTCTAAATAATTCCCAGTTTAGCTGTATATTATAATAGGTTAATCCAAGACTATTCTGTAGTGGTAGTGATGCTTACTAGAATGAAAAAAATGAGATAAAATTTTAATAATCAGAATAATGAATGAAAGACTTCCATGAGTTAAATATGGGTGTGACATTTACACTGATCATGATCCTATATGACCTAGTTCAAGGGTATACAATGTATTGTGATACTTCTATGATCAGGATAAGAGATGTGTTGTTGTAGGTTTATCGAGTTGTGGTGTATAGGTCTTAGATGTTGAAGCTACATGAATGAAACTACACTATTCATGAACTCGATTTGGATGTAGTAGTGCATACTTTTAAGTGTTGGTTGAATTATCTATCGGTGAAAATTTTAATGTATATACAAATCATAATCTCTTGATGTATATATTTTCATAGAGGGACATGAATCAATATTTTCATAAATGGGTTAATTATCTGTTTTCATTTGATTTAAAACTAGAAAATATGCCCAAGAAAGTAAATTATATGGATGAATCTTTTAGAAGGAAAACTCAGTCTTTGGAAGTTCAAGAGTATAGTGTTGAGTGGAAAATGATGACTCAAATAGTGGATATGCATGTGTTGGTTCAGGAAAGGTAGGAAAAAATGAAACTTATATCAGTTTTAGTGGATTATATTCTCTTAAGGTGTATCAGATATATACAATATGAGTATGAAAAGTGCTTGACCTTGATGAATGATTTTAATGTGAGGAGTCAGCATTATATTGGACCATAGACGAGGATGATATAATCTATGTATAGAATCAGGTTATTGTGCCTACAAGAATTCGAGAGGAGTTGATGCATGAATTTTATTCCTTGAAGTGGGTGGTACATCCAGGGGAAAAATGTACCACTACCTATTATGTTATTTCAGGTGGCCCAACATGAAAAAAATAACAGGGTTTTTGACACAATTCTACACCTATAAATTGGTTTTGGATTAGTATCAGTGACCTTTCAGTTTATTATAGTCATTTCTAATTCTGAGATGGAAGTGGGACAATGTGAACATGGAATTTATAGTGGTATATTCCTAAAAAATTGAAATAATGTTTCTATTTGTCTTGTTGTGGAATTACTATCTAATGTAGTGCATTTATTTTCTATACGATATAATTTTTCAGTGGAACAACTGGGAGATTTGTATGTTCGTGAGATATTCTGTCTATAGGAGGTGCTAAAAACTATATTTTCAGACCATGAATCAAGTATTACAATGAGATTCTAGATGGTCTTACATAATATGCTAGATAATATGGTTTTATTGAGCATAGAATTATACCCATAGAGTGATGGACAATCAGAACATACTATACAAGAGAGGGAGGATATATTATTGGCATGAGACCCAAGCTTTAGTGGATCTTTGGAGAATCACTATGATTTTTTGGAGTTTTCCTATAAGAATATTTATTAGGAAAATATATAGATGGAACCAAAATAGGCCGTTTATGGTAGGTTTTGTTGATCTCTTCTACGAAAGATGAAGATAGGTGAGTCAAAATTATTAGGATCAAGCCTCGTGTAGGATATGTTTGAACATGTTCAACTGATTCATAAACATATGCCTATGAATCAGAGTAGATAGAAGTCATATTCCTATAGATGTAGCCAACCTCTAGAGTTTACAGAGGGTGATCACATGATTATTTTAGTGTCACCTATATTTGTTCAATAAAGGATACAAAGATAAGGAAAGTTAGCCCCTAGGTTCATTGGACCCTTTGAGGTTGTGGAGAGAATCGGGCTGGTGGCATACTGATGGGCTCATTCAGATAAATACAGTGATATGCATGAAATTTTTCATGTGTCAAAACTTTAGTGGTATGACCTCAACCCTTCTCATGTGATCAAGGTGGATAATGTTGAGCTTGAGATAGATGCGTCCTTTGAGGAACATCCAATATGTGTGCTGGATCGTAGTGAGAAAGTATTGTTGGGGAAGACCATATCGATAGTTCATGTATTATGGAAATATAGGTTCATGCAAGAGGAAACATGGGAACAGTAAGAAGATATGTGGGCCTAGCGGTCTGTTCTTTTTGACATAGAATTTTAGATATTCTTGGCATTCCATCTTAAGCATGACCAGTTATAAGGTGGGAAGATTTTAATATCTCAACATTTTATAGAGTATTCATGGTCTCATTAATAGGTTCTATTATATATATTTTTGAGTAATTTTTATTGGGGTTTTACCTTGGGGTGTGATTGGGTGTAAATTTGGGAAAAGAGAAAGAAATAGGGTAGAGCATGGTTGGCACATGGTTTTTCCAGGCTAAGCGCCTAATCCCAGAAAAATGTCCAACACTAGATTGAGGGGAATTTAACTTTTAGTGAATGCTTTTTCAATCGTTGAACCCTATTTATATTATGTTTTCACCCCTAAAAAAGAGGCACGAGGTTTAGGTGCATTGTTAGGGTGAATTGTGCGACCCTTCTCAACAAACCTTGTGTGGAAATTAAATTGACATGATTTTTTTAAATTATCCAGATGACAAAAAACAACCAATTTGAACCCCTTTTGACACCTGATGATCATTCATTACATTAGATAATTTCGGGTGAATTCCTAGACCTCCCAACAACCTTTATTTTGGATTCGATGTATGTATCTATTATCTACACCCCTCTCGGTAAGAGGTTCTCATCTTAGTTTCTTACAAGTTCCTCCTCATTTATTCTCTCATTATTTAAGGGGAATTATTCTATGATTTGGTAAGATATATACCTTTTTCCAATCTATATCTAGATTAAAGAAATCTTTATATTTTCAATTTTGATTTAGCTTTTAAATTGGGATATTGTTCTACACCGTTACTCTGCTGAATTATTAAGGATTTTCATTGGGTGATTGTTCACCAAAGAATCAAGATAAGTGGTCTATTATTCAAATCACATAGTCTTGATATCAATTACATGTATGTGATTGTATAATTTTTAGATCTCCTTTAAAAATTTTAATTCATAATTCAATAAATTAATGTGGTCAATTAAGGAATTGAGGATTTGGGGCTTTCATTGAATAATTGAATTGTGAAATTAGGAGTAATTAATTATTGGGATAATTATCATAATGTTAATTTATGAATTAAGAATAACTAATTTTTTAATTAATTAATGGATTTTTACTTTTTAATTGGAATAATTATTTTTTAATTAATTAATGGGATTAATGTGATTAATTAATCATTGGGTTAATTAATGGAATTGGGGAAATTAATAAATTATTGAATTAATTAATGAAATTTATGTGATTAATTAATCCTTGGGTATATTAATGCAATTGGGATGATTAATTAATTATTGTATTGATTAAATAAATTTAGGTTATTAATTAATATTTGGGATAATTAAGGGAATTGTGGTGATTAATTAATTATTGAATTAATTAAGGATATTGATTTGATTAATCAATTGTTAGATTAATTAAGGTAAATTGCTTTGATTAATTAATTTTTGAATTAATTAATATAATTATTTTTAAAATCAATATTGGTTAATGTTATTAGGCTATGGTTATGTCAGTATAGAGTATCAAATCGGTTAACTGGGGTGTGAGTGAGGCATTTCCCCAGGAAGACTGTGAGAGATTCTATTTTGTGTTCTGAAGGACTGTGAGATCCTTTGTGAAGGAAGACAATGAGAGATTATATTTTTATTTCTAAAGTACCATGAGATCCTTCAGGTAATAAGACCAAGAGAGCTTACATTTTGATCTCTAAGGGAAAATGGGAGCTATCAGAGCTGGTCCGGGGAAAAACTGCGAGATATTTCCCCTCTTCCATGAATTCTATTTTGATTCATTTAGCATCTCTAACAATAGACCCTTGAAGTTAGAGACCATTGATCACATTACTCATCCCAAACTAATTTATATGTTTTAAATATTTTATTAGATATGAATTTTTATATTTAATGTATATAATGATTAAAACTCTATCATGGGCAATATCAGGTATTGAGGTTTAGGTGTCCTTGGGAACCAGGGGGTTTATATTTTCAAATAATGAATAATTGATAATGTGATAAATGCTTACTTATGAATTTTATATTTTTTTAATATAACTTCATACACCATTGTAAACTAGACACCATCATAGACACCATTAGTCATAGATTGTTGATTTATACTCACACCCTATATGGTCTACCCGATCGATACCTGAATAGACATTGAGTTTTCATGATAAGAGATGGGAAAGTGGCCTTTGTGAAATGGATAATTGGGGATGGATCATGGATAAAAGAACTAGAACTTTTTTAGAAACCTACTGGGGGAGTATTCAGTGTATTTTTTTGTTGCATTTAGACACTTAGCACACACATTGGTAAAGAATATTTTCTACTTTAGTTTTGATATTATATTTCTAGTTTTAGGACATCTTGTTATACTAGTTATCCAATTTATGATTATATGTTATTTATTAATTTTTTCTTAATTTCTAATGGTGTATTACTTTTATAGAAGGGTCATAGTCTCCCCATGATTGATATAACTAACCCTCACTACTAGTTGGTAGCCTCTAGTATATGGGGAGGTCCACTTCACATCATTTGGTGGTCCGACATGGGGCACTGGGGAGTTTCACCTAGTCTGGGATATTACAAACCCCTAATTAACTTTTTACTGAGTTTTGATATTGATAAATAAATGTTTAATTTCTACTTAAACGGTGATATAAATTTATTTTTATGCTCATTCGAAAACCATTTTTCATTTATATTTAGACATAACACCTTTAATCCAATAATATGTGATGATATATATGGTTAACATCACCTTTTTTTCAAAATGAAAAAATATTCATACATCACTACATCAAATAGAATTAACATAACATTTAATCCACATATCCTCTTATATTCATTATTGACTTATAGATGTCATGATATATGGTAACCAATATGCTTCACATCATACATGAAGTTAGCACATGGCTTATCCACCTCATTTGATATATATTTTTTAATAATAAATTCATATGGTTGATATTAATTTTTAATATATCCCATCATAATTCGTATATATCATTATGGAGGATACATCCAAGAGAAATATACAGACCTATATAACCTTTTCTGTCATAAAAATTTAATTACTAGATGAAAATTTATATGAAAAAATTATGGTGTAAAATATATCTCCATCAGAAACAGTATGAAGAAAAATTAATTGTATCATAGATTACAAAATTTTTATCCAGGAATTATTTATATATTAGATTTAAAAAGGAATACAACTTGTTGATATAATTTATTACATGAATCGAAAATATTACACATAGTAAAAAATTTAGTAGTAACTGCATTAATGCATAAAAGTCATGAGATTTCATTCATATTAGCATAAAATCCTTTTATAACACTTAAGTGTTCTCATATAAAGAATATTAACTTGGTATTTTATTACCATGAAATGATAAAAAAATAATATTTTCTCTCGATATTAACGTGGAAGAATCCATAGTCAAATATGTTTTCTATTCATTTCACATTGAATCTAACTCCAAATGTATTTCTATAGGTATTATATCCTATAATGAAAAAAATTAACATTTTTTCATTCCTCTTATATATAACAATGTTCTGATGAAACTGTTAAAAATCTTTTTCTCAACATGCATAACATGAATTTTGTGTTTCACCTGAAAAAATCTACAATAAGGTTGATAAAATAATATATAACACGTATTAAATTTATTTTTTGGTGACTGTATCATTCGATCTTTATAAATCTAACATCAAATATATTCACATTTTAATAATACTATTTAATTGAAAAAGATTCATGTGGAAATCATAATGTTTTAAATCATTAAATTTATTTTTTATCATCGATAAGTGGGATTTTATTTAATAAGTATTTGATGTCCCGTGTAAATTTTCTTTATCCAATTATATAATTGATGATATTAAGTCCACACTTCATAAATTAGGCAAGAATTGTATCCCTTAACAATTCATCTAGATATGTTTCCATATGTAGGAAATGCATTTGTAGTGAACATTACTATATAAAAAAATAAAAAATTATCATTCTAGAAAAAATAAAACACATAAACACCTTCCTCCCATAGAAATTTGAAATCATCAATCAATGGGGACAGATAAATATTAATTCCATTTCTAGGCTATTTTTGTTCAAGAATAATCATGCACATCATAACATATTTTTATTCATATAGATCAATGGATATTGATTGAAAAATACCAACATAAGAGGTTATGAACTATGCTGTATACTAATTCATTATTATAGATTCATTCCATGTCTGCAAAATCCTATTCTAAAATTTTAAAATTCATTTCTAAAATTGGGAAGTGTTTTATCAGATCACACTAATTAAAGTGAATTAAAAGGTTGACACAGGCTTCATTTAGATATTCACTCATATATAATCCATCTTATCCTCCTCGTATTATTTTAATTTGGAAATAAATTTTTTAAACAAGTAATTATTGGAAGATACTATATTTCCAATTTAAGAGACCCAATGAATATCCTTGGGAATAAATCATAGTCACATGTCACATCCATTTTATATCATGGTGTCCATTTAGAAAATTTTGATAATCTATAATATTACATCCTAAATAGAACATATATTTTAGGGAATAAATGTATTTTTATACACCCTAGTCCCATTGGACATAAAAGGTTTCAACTTAATTAGTACATGGATGCCCATTGTCTTCTAGAAGAAACCCATCGAAACTGTCAAGCTTTTCTGAGAGACATTGGTCACTAAAAACTTTTTCCCCCCCTAAGTTAACTAATATTAGCACTTCTAGTGATGGTATAAATGTAGTACAATATAGTAATATCGGGTTTTCATCCTATCTGTAAAATCATTAACACCTGCTATATTTTTTAAAGGTTTCAATCCCTACATAATGAATTAATTCATCATGGTGATCCTCTACATTGTACTAAATATTTTCATCAATATTGGATATTTAATTCCTTATTATTACACCATTCCAGATCCTGTGTATATTACTATCATTGAAACCATATAAAATTATATGGTCTTTAATTTCTCTAGGCCCTAATTTTCTCATATTCAAACATTTTACGCATAGAAAAAATGTCTTTTTTTCAATATTCAATGAACCAAAATCCAATAAATCATCATCCCATTTATCATATTCATAACTTTCTCCCCATACATTGACCAAATTACAATACATTAATAACCAAAAACAATAATTCAAATCTAATTTTTTTTAAAAAATTTAAAATATTAAATTTATAAATATAAAACAAATATATATACAAATGTACATATAAACACACACACACAAAAATATCGATATGGAATTCAAAAATATTATTTCAATACAAATAAATTTAAATCATATATAAACAAATAGAAATAAAAAATCTAAAATCTAAAATTATAAACATAAAATTGAGAAAATATTAATTTAAAACATATAAATATATAAACATTTAATTTTAAATTTGAGTCATATATATTTAAAATATATAATTACAGATAAATTAAATCATATATTTTTATAAACCTTAAAATTAGTAACAAAAAAGACATATATATATTAAAATTTAAAAAATATAAATATATAAACATATAAATAAAAATACATATGAATTTCAAAAACATACAAACATTTAAATTTATATAATATAAAGCCATTTTTGATAAAAAAAATTATGCATATAAACATATATGTTTAAAACATACAATTATGTTATCAAATTTATAAAAACACAAAAACATATAAACCCTTATAGAAATAATAGAATTTTTATTAAAAATCAAACAATTACATATGAATATAAATATAAGAATTTGTATTTCAATTTATTTAATATTTAAATGAATATAATTTTATAATGAATTTAAAAAAAATGTGTTAATAAAATTATAAATCCAACCTATATAATTATTATTTTGAACATCTCATTTTCTGATAATCAACAAAACATCACATAAATGCCTAAAATTCAAGATTTCACTACAAAATAAATGAAAAATACATTCCAAAATAAATAATAAAATTCATTTTTTACCTATTATGACTCAAAGAACTAATTTATCATATTATATTAGAAAATGATGAAAATAATGGAATGAATTTGTAAATCATAAAATTGGACATTACTAGAATGGTAGATGATGAAAATGATGACTAAGGGTGGAATGAGGTGGTTGAGGGAGTTGAACGAGTGTCAAGGGCATGAAAAGGGGATGATAAAGGAGGAATCAAGTACAAGGGAGTTGATAATAAGATTTTTAATGGGAATATTGTTTTTACGACTCATAGCGATTACAGTTTCATGTTTTCTGAGGTTGTAAAATAACGAGGGTGGTCATACTCGTATGTGTTATATTATTTTAAGATTGTTTTGATGTATTTTTTTAAAAAACAAAACTAAAAACATTACGTTAAGTGATTTTAAAATTGTTCATTGGATATTGATTCTATATGAATAAGTATATGATGAATCAGAATTGTTAGGCCCATAGGTAGTATTTTTTCGAAAGGTTTTAGGATGAATCGAAAGAGGGGAATATTAAAATTTGTCCGGCCCATACCCAATTTTTTTGTCACCATTTCATTGTATAAACTCTAAGGAACTTAATGATGTAACCCTAGATTTTTTATAGAGATGATATTTTCAAATATAATTTATAATTAATTTAGAACAAATAATTTCCATGAATTGAAAATTACTTTTATTTAATAGTAAATTCGGCTAATACTAACATTGAATCATCATTACAGTGAAGAAAACAAAATATAATTATTCCAGTGGTATCCAAAAATCTTGAAATGTCTCAATTCTTATTATTGGTGTTAGTGCAGAGGAATCAATCCCCATGCATCATTCCTCGTTGATCACGATAAAAAAACTTTTGGTCTTGAATGAATTATTCTATAGTTCTCTCATTCTTAATAGGGATGAGGATGATTATTCTCTCTATGATAGTTAGAGTGTTCTTGATAGGTTATAAATATCTTGAGAAAATTCACTTGAGATAATTTTTTTAACAAAATAATTCTCACTTCACTAAAAATGATATAAAAAAATTATATTTAGGTGTAAAAAATATTAATTATGTTGAGAAACATTATCTAATTGTTTCTTCTATGTAAACCCCATTATTAATAAAAAATAAAAAATAAATAGTATTTGTTATTATTATTATATATTATTATTATTATTATATATTAAACAATATGCACTCATTAATGGTTATCTAAATATCAGTTTTTATATAAATAAATAAAGATTTATTAATATTATATTAAATAAAATATATCATTTTCATCGAGAACTTAACTTGGAATGTTAATAATCACCAATATTTATTAAACAATGCATTATAATTGTTTATTTATCTAAAAAATATCATTATATTATTTACTCAATACATAAATAAATTTTATTTTCACTAACTTGTAAAAAAAATTTATTTAATATTTTAATTAAATTTATTTTAAAAATGAATAACTTATGATTGAAAGTATATGATCATCATTACATGAATAATTATTATTCCACAAGGTAAAAATAATATTAAATCTTTCTATTAAATTTAAATAAAATTTAATGTCATTTTGGATACACTTAGTTTGTGGCCCTCTATACCTCTATCTCAGTGGTATTAATTATAGTTTCCAAAAAGTCTAGCATTAACATCAAGAAAAATATCAAGGAACCCATATAGAATGAAATTAATATTGAAATAAAAACAACCAATTAAAACCAGTTACTATGTAATATAATCTATCTTTATCAATATGTCATCAACAATTTTGCATAGTTGTTTCATCGACATGTATAATTGATTTATATTTTTCAAATTTTTAAAATGAACTCATTGATTAACTATAATTGTTATGTAATTAATCATATTTTTATATTTCAACAAAAGTTATGGATATATATTAATCCATTTTGTTAGAAGGAAAAATCATTTCTTGATTTTTTTTAATTAATATCATATTACTTACGATTCAACCAACATTTCATACCTAACTGTGAGAATATTTCATTAAAGATTTAATCAATATATAAAAGCATGTAATTCATGATATGAAATAATAATAATATAAAGTATATAGAATAATAAAAACATATGTAGGTATGAATATCCATCAATACATATAATGTTTATAATTATTATTGTCCAATCAATCCTAGTAACTTTCCTTCCGGGAGATTTCCAAGTGAGAAGATCATTAAATTAAGTATCAATGTCTTAGGAGACCCCAAAACCTGATTGTAAAACATCATCAATGTCTTTTAATATAGATATCATCATGACTATGTGAAATATACTTAATATTACTATCATATAATTTCATGGTTTTCATTATAGATGGGAAATACTGTAAACATTTGATGTAATAGATACCGTAAGTACATTATCACATTGATGTTATGTAGAAGAAAAATAATCAAAAGGTATGGTATTCACCAATATTTTTGTAACTGAAATTAAAAAATGTAAATTGTATTTAGTGAACCAACTCCAAAATACACCCACATTCACTAGATACAACACACAATAGTTTTTTAATGCAAGATCACACATTATACTCATGCATCTTCTGAGATAAGGGTAATGTAAATGAATCCATGACATTCCCTTTTGTAGAATATTTTATTACTATGACCCCATTCCTCTAATAAAAATCACTCAAGTGGTGATACTTTTAAATTCTATACTTCATCCTTTTATTTGACCTTGGTTCCTTGCATAAAAGCATTATTAGAGTATTATCACGATGTAGTGTAATAGAATGTTTACATTTAGGTATGTCATAAAACTTCTAAAAAACATACCTAACCAAAATATTCTTTAATTAAATAATAAGATGATATATACTCAGAATTGGTTGTATAATCAATAGATATTATCTTCTTAGAATCCTTCCTCATCAAAACACATCCATTAAGGCTAAACCCATATCCTTGTTGTGATTTTAGATCATTAAAATCTATTTGGAAAATAATGTTTTTATACCCCATGATGACTAGTTGTTTGTATCCATCATATATCATGATCATATCCATTTTACACCTTATTTAATCTTAGGATATTAAATATATCCATCAAATATAAATCACTTAGGTATGATTGATATATTTTTACATTTCTCAAGGTCTAGGTAATATCAATTCTAGTACGCAGTATTCTATATATATAATATAAAATCACGAAACTGTATGGCATCCCTCCCATTTATTTCTTAGATATTTCATATAAGAACACATTTTCTAAGAGATATTTATACCATGGGTCTTGGGAAATAATCCCTACATAGATTATTCCACACCAAATCTCTTTGATTCCATTTTAATTTATATACCCTTCTATAGTCTAACTAGACTCTTATATCTATCATGAATGATATTAATCCCCAGAATATGGAATACAACACCTAAATATTATATGGAGAATAATTTATTTAACCATTTATTTATATACTGTATGATTGGTATATTGTTTCACATCAGTAATATTTCATCAATATATACTACTAGGAAGATAACATCACTCCTAATAAACCTACTGTATAAATATGGCGAAAAATTGTTATTTACGAAACCAAATTCTTATATGATCTCATCAAAAAATCTTCCACGATATTAATGATTACATCTACCAAAAAATGGATTTAAACAACATTCACACTATATTGGGTTTCTTTTCAATTAGAAACAATTTCTTATTGTCTCATATAGACATCTTCTACAAGGTTTAAATTATAAAAATCTGTTTTTTAACATCCATTTTACATGTCTCATAATCATGTTTGGTTTCCATATAAAATATAAATATAATAGATTTCAACATAGAAACTGGTGAAAATATTTTTTTATTGTATATACCTTGATATTTCTTACACCCTTTAGTTAATATTCATGATTTATAGATACGAACATTACCATCAATGAATATATTTGTCTTGAGTAACCATTTTCATGGAGAAATATTTACATCGAATTGAGGATCTACCATATCCTAGAAATGGTTTTGGTATATTGAATGTATTTCTCAATTCATGTATTCTTTCCCCTTTGAAACTTTGGGGATACTTATTATTTCATTAAAGGGTTAAGATTCTTTAACTTCAACTAATAATGTGTCACCTTACTAGCTGAAAAGAATATCAAATATCTCTAATTATGTAACCACTCTATTGCTCATATATTGTATTTGTGTCTCTTGAATAATATTCTATATTAGGATTTCTATAATTTTTACCTATGGAAATTTTTGTGTATCTTGATCCCAAACTTCATCTAACTTTATATTACGTGCACTATATTTTTTATAGATGTTATCCATTTTGTAAATATTGGTTTTCTTGTGGGGATTAATTTTACATCTAAGTGGGAGTATAGATATCACCCTATTATTTCATTGGGATATCTTATAAAAATAAAATTATTGAAATGTTATACAAGATTATTTATATAAATAACCTTAACAAATGATCAACATCCCCACACATTTAAATGTGAAAAAAATATTTTCTCTCTTAAATCAACTCATTGGGAATTCTATTTTTATCATTAGTTTTAACCTAGTTTTGTGTGTTTGTTGTAGTGTGTAAGGCATATCTATAAAAGTATAATGGAAGTATCACATGAATCATCTTTGATTCCACTATTCACAATAATGTTTGGTTCCACATTTTACTAACTTTTTTACACTATGGTGTATAAGGATGAGTGAGTTGATATAGTATTCAAAAATACCTCATAGAAGCAATGAGATATTGATTAAGATATAACCCACCATGTATTGAGTGGAGATGCCTTGTCATCTGAACAAGAATATTGTATACTTCATTCTTATAATGCTTAAATTTCATAAAGTAATAAAACTTTTACCTCATTAATTAGATATATACATGTATACTAAATTCCTCAGTAAAATTTATAATGTAAGTGTATCCACCACAAGCATAATTTATAAAGATCCACATGCATCAATACAAATTAATTCTAGAAGCTCTATGAACCTTTTACCTTTTCCACTGAATGAATATTTGGCAATTATTCATTGGGGAAAAGAATGAAATATATAAAAGGGATTCAGTTTTAGAAAAATTAAAATATCCTTCTTGATATTATCTTTTTCAAACTCCACTCATTTACATGATTAAACTGGTGACACCGCAACTGGGTGTGATATTATTCATATGAAATTGATTTATTATTGATTTCCAACACTATATTTTCATACTTATGTATGTAAATAACATTATTAATAAAATTTATCCCATAATATATGTTATCTTTATAAAATTATAAACTCTTATTTCTTAACTTGATAATAAAACCATCAATGTCTAATGTGGGAAAATTGGTAATGTTTTTTTACACTAGGAACATAATAACAATTATTTACAACTATATTTTTAAACTATTATAAATTCAATATGGTAGTATCTTATAAATGTCACATTCAGTCTATCTCCATTAGAAGCTTGAAAATCCACCTCACCACCTTCTAGAATCTACTTGGTTTGTATATTTGGAATAAAATGTGAGTATCAAATTATTTATCTAATTCCCCATTTTTAAAAATTCATAGATTAAAATAAAAAAATTATCCAAAATCTTTATTTTTTATCCAATGAGGTTTATTTATTCTTAGAGTGGCCTTTCTTGACATAAGACAAATATATTTCATCATTGATCCTCCTCATCTAGAAAAGAAGTGTAAAGGTGCCTTAGACGTGAAATTTAACTTAGCTATTTTCCTTTACATTTTTATTTTTTACTATAAGGATCAATTTTTTCAATCATTATGTCCTTATCCTCTTGAGTAATTAGAGTCATAATACCTAAGATAATTTTCTCTTTATTATCGATATTATGATTCATAATACGACTTTAGAATCTATAAGGTAGTGTGACGAGCATGAGGATTATGTAAAATTCTATTGTTATATTAATTTTTTTTTATAAATTTGTAATATACCCAATCATCAAAACAACAAGAGGTATAGATAGTGAAATACAGTAAACATGCATGTAAATAGTTCCTTGGAGAACTCACATGACTCTTGTATTTCTTCATCCAGATACAGATCATGAACATGAGAAAAAATTATATATGAATACATGTTTTCATAAATATTATGGATTTCAATATTCATGGATGATAACATGTGGCATTGGAAATCCATTTAATCATCCACATGTTTTCAGAAGAAAAAATACTCCATATCACATTCAAACATAGAGGTATTAGTGGGAATGTAATTCCCTAACCCCATTTACCTAGAGTTAGTGCATTATTACATAACATTGGCAGGATACAAGGAATCATGTCCTGAAATACCGATCAATTTAGTATTATTGGAAACAAGATATATACATAAGTTCGACATTACAACTTGAAAAGAAATAAAACACTAATTTATTCCATTGAAAACATCCAAGACTCTTATATTATTCATCCAAGTCACTCATAAATAACTTCTTCATATCATTAGAAAATGAAACATACGAAAGAGGTGAGCTCAAACATTCAGTAAGGGTAAGAAATACAATGAAAGATAACATAAACATTAGGCATGGTGAATAATTAAAAACACATGCCTTTACAAATAATAATCATGAACAAATTATGGATGGAATATTATTTGTGTAAATAATTGCATAATAAAACATAGTTATAGGTATTCTACTAGTCGAATAAACACATGAAACATCATTACTATTTCCATAATGATGGAATGTATAATGCTGGACACTCTGAAACATTTTGTCATGGCCTCGGCCAAGACGTCTAAAAATTGTTAAAACCGTGGCCAAAAACATATATCAAATTAAAAAAGGCCTCAACCAATTCCATGCCTAAATGTCTCATGAGACATACCGATGCACCGAGGAGCTATAGAAAGCTCCACCCATCACATTCTAAGTCCAATACATTCCTCATATGAAAAGGTTAAAACATAACATAAACATTCATATTAAAACTAGCATAATAAATTTTAATAATTTAACCATAAACCATGAATGGTATAAAAATAACACATCCATATTCAAACATATCACACAACATTCAATACAATATGGAATATTTGTATCATAATAAATCAATTTCAAACAAGTTTAAAATCCATCAAAGGATGTTGACATAGATGAAATGAAGACTATATGAAAGAAATACCTCTTTCTATTTTTAAACCATTTAAAAGTCACATAATTATAAAATAAAACATTTTTTTGAAAATATTCATATATGTATTTAAGGGGAGCTTCGCTGATGTTATAAGGGCAAAAAATATCCACACCCACTATATATGTTACAAAAACATTCTTACCTTAATTTTTCCAAAAAGGCCATAAAGTACATTTTTTTGGAAAATGGTGGAAAGATTACTTTCATAACATATAAGGATGAATAATGGAATAATTTACTTTAACACATAGTCTAGTAAATACTAATAGTTTTTGGAAATACATTTTAATGAAAACATGGATGTGGATGATAATGAGGTCCTACTAGATACTTACGTAAAAACAACCTCGGTTAATAAAGAGATTGTGAAATTAACCCTTAGATTGTACTTCTCCATAGTCAATGGTATGTTATCCTCTATTATAATAGTTAAAAAATTGTTATTAAAATATAAAATAACTATATACATAAATATTATATCATATATGATCCTTTAATATTGCTTTTTTACTAATATTTTAGTAGTATCATCATTTTGGGTGTTAACTGATTCATTTTCTATTATATTCTTGGTTAGGAAAGTCATGTTTTATTTGGATAGGATGTATTTTACTAATATAAATAATGATATTATGTTCATAAAAATTATTTTTAATCATAAAATTAATGTTATTCTTGAATGATTACGATGGGGAATGAATCTCATCACGTTCGTGATGACGGTAATCCGTACGTATGCACGAGCGACAATATCATTATATTGATGGTGAAATCATATATAATTGGATGGTATATAATATATATAGAATCATTATCATTTTTTTATTATTTAAATCTGTTATACTCACCATTATACAAATCCAAATAATGAAGTGTTTGAATAACAAACTACACCACGATGTAGAGACTGTACGCCGTACGTACCCACGTATGGTGACGTTGTCCTTCATATGATGGATAGAATAATGAATATGGTTTTACCATTTTTATAATAATATCTCTCTATATATTATATAATAGTGTTATATTTTTTAATCGAAAGAAAAGAGAAAGAGGAAGTGGATGAAGAAAAGAACCTGAAAGAGGTGATGAAACATTTACCTCTTCTTCGGGTTCTTCCTTTTCATTTGATCAAAAGGGATCCTTAGGTTAGCTTTAAAACCAAATTAAGGCCTCTATAATGAAGGTAGGAAATATGGGAGGATATTTGGGTAGGGGTTGGTGGATCCAAATGGCTTTGGAGGTGTGAAATTAAGATAAGGGGAAGTTCCCTTTTGTAAGAGAGGAGAGCGTCACTTTAGGAAATGTTTGATATATTATTTTATAATAAAATTATTTTCGGTTTTTAATGGCTTCAAAATAATTTTTTTATCGATAAGGTGGGGATGGGATAAAAAACTCCCAAAAATAGGTTTTATATAGGTTTAGTTCACCATATTAAACTTATCTTTTAGATTTAACTCTTAGTAAAATAGTTTGACATTTACCATGTCTCTTTGTATTTTTATATTATATGGATAATAAACATACTATAAACTGAAAAAAGAATCCCATGTGGTTAATTATTAATATATATATCCTTATATATGTACTTTGGCAAAACTATCGATTTTATGAATATTATATCTATTAATAATATAATATTTGTTTTAAAAACTCAATTATGTCAATTTTGACAGTATTTTTTTTATTTTTTTTTGAATATCATAACCGCATAATTAAATATAAATAAATTATTTATTAAACCATAACATGTCATATAAATCTATCAAATTAGTGGAATTCATCAAAATTTGAAATTACCTTTATTTGGATATTTATAATATCAACTATTTTATTCTATCATTAGTAATGTAAAAACTGCATCATAATTGTGTCATAAATAAATTAAATTATTTAATTTCTAAAAATTATAAATAAAATACCATTATGTAGGAAATATTATTATATTTCTAATTAATATTTATAGTTGAATTTATCTTATGTATAACCCTATATAAAAAATGGTTTTGTTATTAAACTTTGAATTTAACTCTTTTAAATTTTCTTTAAATAAAATAATAATAAATGTCCTAATCTAATCCATGTGGACCAAAGTGGATCATACATTATTTATAAGGGTTTTTTTGGTCCAATTATACTTATCCAATAGAATTAGGACATGTGTTAGCACAATTATGATATCATTTTCAAACTCAATTACCCTATTTACTTTTAACCGTGATAAATAAAAGTAAAAAGTTAATATTCACCAAAAATTATTTTCAACTTATTGAACCAATTTTTTTACTTTAATTTACCATGTACATAATATTTTTGAAATTCAAATCTCCGAATCGGTAAAATTATGTTTTATGCAAATTTGAAAATGCTTATAGGATGTGGGTAAAAGACGATAAAAGTTCAAATTTTTTTTATATATCTAAATATATTATAAAATCACTCCAATGAATTTAATTTAATGTATATTGGTATTATCTATCTATTTTGACCTAAAATAAATTTAAAATAAAAAAAATAATTATTTAAATAAAAAGTCAGGTCTAACAAAAAATGCACTGTTTTTCACTATTTATCAAAAAATGAATGTTTTCAGAAAAATACCAAAAATTAACCCTAAGCTAATTTCAATATTTGGAATTCCAAAATGATGTCCATTTCTAATAATAAATTTTTTAAAATTTCATAAAGTGTGTATTACTATTTATAATAGCTAGTTTGATTGGTCTCGGTGTGTTAGAATCACGAAGTTGCATACAATACAAGCTATTGCATTATTCAAAGTGAAACATATTTTGGAAGCATGGGGTGTTACATTATTCGCTCCTTAAAATAATTTCATCCTCAAAATTTCTATAATACTACAACAAAAAATGATTCTGGTGGTTCTTTATCATAAGTTCTTCTAGTTCCCAAGTTTCTTCTTCCATCTTATGGTTTCTCTATAGAACTTTACCAGACGAGTCATTCGGTTTCTCAACACTTGTTCTCTTGTATCTAGAATTTTTACAGGCTCTTCACAATAAGGCAGATCAGATACCAGCTCAATTTCTTCATAGGTGAGTACATGTGTTGGGCCAGGAATATATTTTCTCAACAGTGATACGTGGAACACATCATGAACTTTGGAGAGACTTGGGGGGTATTTCCAAACGCTAAGCTACAACCCTAATTCATTATATAATTTAAGAAGGCTCGATGTACATGGGACTTAATTTACCCTTTAGACCAAATCGTATAACTCCCTTATATAGAGATACATTCAATAAAACATGATCTCCTACCTAAAATTCAAAATACATCATTCAGTTATCGGCATAGCTTTTCTACCAACTTTGAGCTACTTTGATGTGGGTTTGGAAAACCTTCACCTTGTCCAACGTTTCATCAACAAGTTCTGGGCCTATGATTTTTCTATCACTAACATCATCTCAATTAGTTGGTGTGTGAAATCTCTTTCCATATAATGCTTCATATTGTGCCATATGAATTCTTGAATAGAAGATATTTTTATATGAAAATTCTACCAGAGGTAAATATTGATCCCACATACCTTGAAAGCAAAGTTAGAAAGATATCCACATGTCTTTTAAGGTTGGAATAGTCCGTTCTGGTTTTCCATCAGTTTGAGGGTGGTTGGTAGTGCTCAAACGAAGTTCAATATCCAAGACATTCAGAATACTTTTCCATAATCTTGAAGTAAAATAGGGATCACAATCAGAAACAATTGATAGGGGTACACCATGGGGTCGTAAAACTTCATTAATATACAGTCTTGATAAATGTTCAAGTTATAACTCTTCTCTTATAGCAAGAAAACATGTTGTCTTGGTAAGACGATCAACAATGAAACATATTGCATTATTCCTTCTAGGATTCTTTGGTATCCCCATGACAGAGTCCATAGTAATATAATTTCATTTCCACTTAGGTATAGGAAGAGGTTTCATGACTCCTCTAGGATGTTGTCTTTTAGCTTTCACTTTTTGGAAAACCACACATCTTGACACAATATCATCAACCTCTATTTTCTTGTTGTCCCACCAAAAATGTTCTTTAAATTCTCTATACATCTTGGTGCTCTGAGGGTGTATAGAGAAATTGAAAGTATGAAAATAATACAAAAATTACCTTTTTAGATAAGGTATATCAAGAACACAAAGCCTCTCCCCAAATTTCAATATTACATCTTCATATACGAAGTCACTCAATATCCCATCATTTACAACTTTATTCTTCTTTTAAAACTACTCATAATCATTCTAAGAACTATTTATCCTCTCTAGTAAAGATGGTTTGGAATCCATTTGAAAAAGTATTGATGTTTCTCTTTCTATGGTTATTCCCAAATGCATCTTTACTAGATCCATGAAAATAGGATCCCTTTCAACTATCATATTGTTCACAAATACATGGTACTTTCTTCTCAAATCATCTTCTAACATATTTTCCATCCCTCGGTGGCAGTTTATTATGAAATCATAATCCTTGAGTAGTTCAAACCATCTCCTTTGCCTCGTGTTTACTTATTTTTGGGAGAAAATATACTTCAAACACTTCTGATCATTATAAATATTACATTTTTCACCATATAGATAGTGTCTCCAAATCATTATAGTGAAGATTACAGCTTCTAACTCTAGATCATGAGTGGGATAGTTTTTTCATGAATTTTTAGCTATCGTGATGCATAATAAATAACTCTATCATTTTGAATAAGGACACAACCAAGTTCATTATTTGTAGCATCACTATAAATAACAAACCCATCATTCCCTCATAGTAGAGTCATGATAGGAGCATTGACTAATCTTCTCTTCAGTTCTTTAAAACATTCATCACAAATTTTTTTTCAAAAAACTATAACCCCTATATGTGTGAGCTTGGTTAATGGGTCAGCCAACCGGGAAAAATTCTAGACGAAACGTCGATAATAACTAGCTAAACCAATAAAACTCCGTACATCATTTATACTCATCTGTGCTGGCCATTCTTGGATTGCCTTGGTCATTGAAGGATCAGCAGAGATTCCATAATTAAAGAAAATATGTCCAAAAAAATAAATCTCCTGATGCTAGAATTAACATTTGTTAAACATCCCATATAAATCATTTTTTAGGAGACTTAAGAATAATGCCCAAGTGATTTTCATGATCTTCATAGATTTTTGAGTATACCAAGATATCAACAATAAATACCACTTCAAATTTTTCAAAATAATCCTTAAAAACTCTATTAATCAGATCCATGAAGACAGAGAGTGCATTAGTCAATCCAAAAGGCATTACTATAAACTCATAATGCCCGTAATTGGTTCGAAATTCTGTTTTCGGAATGTCTTCCTTCTTTACACACAACTGATGATATCCAGATCGAAGGTCAATATTTGAAAAATATTGAGCTACATGAAGTTAGTATAATTAACCATCAATGCGAGGTGGGGGATAATTGTTCTTTATTTTTATATAATTGATCTCCCTGTAGTCAATGTACAACCTCATAGATTCATCTTTCTTCTTAGCAAATAGGAAAGGGGATCCCAATGGAGTAACATTAGGGGGAATAAATCTTTTATAACTCAATTCCTCTATTTTTTTATTTATTTCAACTAATTCCACAGTGGCTATTATATAATGGGTCTTTGATATGGGCCTTGAACAAGGAATTATATCAATGGAAAACTCAATTTCTTGTTCTGAAGTATGTCTAGGTAAATCATATGGAAATACATCAACTTATTCTTGCACAATAGGTATGCCCTATGTTCAAACATTGTTTTCCTCACCCATAATTATTTCATTCTCATCCTCCCCAATAATTGAATTTAGTAGATCAATTGAGGGTGTATATAGATAAGAATTAGATGTTGATGTTTCTACTCTAAAGATATGGTACTCCTCATCATCATCGATAATTGTAACCTCTTTATTATTACAATAAATATTCGCATCATGGTCTGAAATCCAATCCATACTAAGGATTATATCAAATTCAATCATGGGTAACACAATTAAATTAGCAGATAAATATTTTTTATATGCCTTAATGTGGACTAATTCACAAAACTTTGATCCAATGATAGTTCCCTTAGGAGTTTGGACTGACAACTCCCTTGTTAAATAAAATTGGAAATATCTACTTTTCTTAGTAAACTGGGAAGATAAGAAACAATGTTATGATATAGAATCAAATAAATCATTGGTTAAACTTGAGGAAACCATTAAATTACCTGCCACCACGTCTTTTAGAGAATCAACCTCAGTGGTAGTGATCGCATAAGCTTGGCCCTGATCCCATGGCCGTTTTGAGGTAAGATTCCCAGACACTTAGGACAATCATTTGCATAAAGTACGACCTCCCTAAAATTGTATCATTGAACATTTGTAGCTTCTTTCTTCCCCTTACAATCACTAGCAAGATGGCCTTTATATCCACATTTGTAGCATACTCCTTTTCCTTTTAGACTGGCACCAGGGTGCTTCCATCCACAATTATCACAAGGTGGAAATTCAACTCTTCCCTTCTTCCATGTTTCCTTATTTTCTTTATAAGAGTTCTCAACAGATCTATTCTTCTCTTTCTTTTCTTTAATGTCATAAGACTTAGAGAATTACTTTTTGGTCTTGATAGCACAAGAGACAATATCTTCATAAGATGAGAATGATTGCGAGACTAATGCTCGATGTAGAAATGGTATTAACCAATCTAAGAAACAATCAATCTTTATTATTGGGTTATGTATATAATCTACAACATGCCTTGATAAATTTGTAATGTTAGATTCATACTTAGTGACATTCTCATCCTCCTTTTGTCTCTGACTCAGAAATAGTCTTTCTATATCCACTCGATGATCATGAGGAAAGTATTTTTCTATGAAAATCTCTTTAAAATCCATCCATTCCATACTTGATACTTAATGAACCAACTTTTCATTTTGAATTAATGACCACCATTGATCTGCATCTCAGGTGAGGCGATAAACTGCCATGACAAATTTTTCTCTTTCGCTACTCCCCAAATCATGAAATATTTTCTCTATGGAACTTATCCATTGTTCCGCTACAAATAGATTTTTATACCCATTTAATTTTGGTGTTTGTTTCCTCATGAAGCGATCTATCATTTATCCTCTGCGTTATGGATCTGGGTTCTCCAAATAGGTAAGCTTATTTTTCATAACCTGTGTGAGTTGTCCCAGTATGGTGTAATGTTGATCAGCTCTAGTTGCATCACCATATCCACTATAACTATTTTGAGTAGTAGGGAAAACCATACATGGATTACATACATTGTTATTGTTTTCATTCCTTCCACTAGGCTCCATTTCTAAAACGTGGCATATAGTAGATTAGTTTATGAACCGCGATACATAATTCTGAACATGTAAAACACTTAACATAAATTGAATAGTTTATGGATATAATCCATAATCATAAAAAAATTTCTTTGAGGAGGTATATACTCATAAATCCTTCATAATGGTTTGTAAAGAAAATTATAATTATCCTAATAATATCCCTTGGGAGTGTCGTAACTAAGAGTGCAAAAAGGCCCATTTTCGTGCACCAGTTCCCGTTCGAGTATAGATCAAAGCGATGTTTTTGGGTTTTACCCCTAGGTACATCTGTTCCAGAGCCACCACTACCTACTCGTATCTAGACAGGGATGTATTACTTGTAAAATTCACAAAATCTCTACAGTTTCAAAACCCTAGGAAGTTATTCTATAAAAATCCTCAAAGTCTATCTTAGGGTAATGTTATCTAATCAATGTATTTCTAAATCTAGTTTCCAAGGTTTGAACAAAACATCCTATGATACCAACTCTAATGCCCTGACTCTCGTTACCCAGAGTCAGTGCTTTATTACAAAACATTGGAATAATACAAGGAATCAGGTCACAAAAGATAGATCAATTAAGTATTATTGGAAACAAGATACATACACAAGTACAACATTAAAACTTGAAAAGAAATACAACACTAATTTATTAAATTATAAACATCCAAGACTCATAGATTATTCCTAAAAGTAACTCATAACTAACTTCATCATATCCCGAGAAAATGAATCATAAGAAGGAGGTGATCTCAAATGCTCATTAAGTGTATGAAATACAGCGGAAGACAACATAAACATTAGGCATGATGAATAATTCAAAATAAATGAATTTAAAAATAATAAACATGAACACTTTATGGTGGGAATATGAGCTGAGTAAATAATGACATTATAAAACATAGTCCTAGATATTATACTAGTCGAATAACCACATGAAACGTCATTATTATTTTTATAATGAGGGAATGTATAATGACGGACATTCAGAAACATTTTGTCAATGCCTCGACCAAGATTTCTAAAAATGATTAAGGGCTAGGCCAAAACCATATATCAAATCAAGATAGGCCTCATCCAATTCCACATATAATTGTCTCAAGAGACCTACCAATGCACCGAGGAGCTATATAGGGCTCCACCCATCACATAGTATGTCCAATACATTCCTCATATGGAATGGTTGAACCATAACATAAACATTACTATTAAAACTGGCATATGAAATGTCAATACATTAACCATAAACCTTGAATGGTATAAAAATAAAACATCTATAGTCAAACATATCACAAAAGATTCAATAAAATATGGAATATTTTTATCATAATAAATCAACTTCAAATAAGTTTAAAATCCATCAAAGGATGTTGACATAGATGAAATGAAAACAATTTGAATGAAATACCTCTTTCTATTTTGAAACCATTTATAAGTCACATAATTATAAAAGAAAACATTGATTTTGAAAATATTCTTATATTCTTGTAAGGGATGCTTTGAAGGTTTTATAACGGCAGAAAATAGCCGCACCCACCGTATAAGTAAAAAAAATTATTACCTAAAGTTTGTCAAAAAGGTCATAAAGTACCTTGTTTGGAAAACAACAGAATGATTCCTTTCAAAACATATAAGGTTAAATCAGGGTAATATTTTCTTTAAACCATATTATTGTATATCATAAAGATATTTTAGAATAAATTTTTAGGAAAACATGAATGTGGATGATAAATAGGTCCCAGAAGATACTTACGTAAAAACAACCTTAGATAACAAAGAGATTGTGAAATTAACCCTTACCTTGTACTTTTACTTAGTCGATGGTATGTTAACCTTATGGATAATAGTTAAAGCATTTTTATTTAATTATACAATAATTATATACATAAATATGATATCATATATAATACTCCAATATTTCTTTGTTAATAATATTTTAGTGGTATAATCATTTTTGGTGTTAACTGATTTGTTTCCCTTTATATGCTTGGTTACGTAAGCCATGTTTGTTATGGATATGATTAATTTTTTTCATATATATAATATTATTATTTTCATAAAAATTATTTTTAATCATTAAATGAAAATTATTCTTGAATTATTACGATGTGGAATGAATCTCATCGTGTTCGGAGAGGTGGTAATCCATATGTATGCATGAGTGACAATATCATTATATTGATGGGTAAATCGTATGTAATTGGATGATATATCATATATAAAGAATAATTAATATTTTATATTTATTATTTGCATCAGTTATACTCAATATTATACCTATCCAAATAATGAAGTGTTTGAATAACAAACTACACCACGATGTGGAGACGGTAAGCCGTACTTACCCACGTATGGTGACTTTGTCATTCATATGATGGAAATAATAATGAACATGGTTGTACCATTTTTATAATAACATCACATTATATATAATATAATTTATTTTTTATTTTATAATCAAAACAACAAAGAAAAATGAAGTGGAAGAAGAAAAGAACATGAAAGAGTTGATGAAATATTTTCCTCTTCTTGAGGTTCTTCCTTTTTGATTTGATTAAAAGGGATCATTAGGTTCACTTTATGACAAAAGGAAGGCCTTTGAGAGGATTTTAGGTAAGTAGGGAGGATATTTGGGTAGAGTTTGGCTGAGCCAAATGGAATTGGAGGGTTGAAATTAAGAGAATGAGAAGTTCCCATTTATAAGAGAGGTGAGGGTAACTTTAGGAAAAGAATGAAATATTATGGTATAATAAAATAATTTTCGATTTATAATGGTTCCATAATTATTTATTTAAAGGATAAGGTGGGTATGGGTCTAAAAATTTCAAAAAATAAGTTTTAGATAGGTTTAGCTCATCATATTATCCTTATCTTTTAGATTTAACTCTTAGTTAAATAGATACATTTACCATGTCTCGTTGTATTTTTATATTATATGGTTAATAAAATTAATATAAACTACCAAGAGAACCCCAAGTGGTTAAGTATTAGTATATATAACCATATATAAGTCCTTTGGAAGAACCTTATATTTTTATGAATATTATATCAACTAATAATATTGTATTTATTTTAAAAACTCAATTATGTCAATTTTGACACTATTTATTATTTGGTTTATGTGAAAATAATAACAGCATGATTAATTCGAAAAAAAATTATTTAATAAACCCAAATATGTCATATTAACATATAAAATTAGTTTAATTCATAAAAATCCTCAAATTACTTTTATTTGGATATTTATAATATCAATTATTTTAATCATTCATTAACAAGGTAATTACTGCATCATAATTGTATCATAAATAAATTAGATTATTTAAAGCATAAAAATTATAAATAAAATACTATTATGTAGGAAATATATTTAGATTTGTAATGAATATATATTGTTGAATTTATCTTATGTATATGCCTATATTAAAAATGGTTTAGTTTTTAAACATTGAATTTCACTCTTTTAAATTTTCTTTAAATAAAATAATAATAAATGTCCTAATCTAATCCATGTGGACAAAATAGGATCATATTTTATTCCTAAGGTTTTTTTTGGTCTATTTATAGTTATTAAATAGAATTAAGACATGTTTTATAATAATTATGATATCATTTTGATCCTTAATTACTCTATTTATTTTTAACCGCGGTAAATAAAAGTCAAAAGTTATTATTCACCAAAAATTGTTTTCATCTTATTGAAAAAAAATTTAATTACTGATATTAACCATGTGTCTCGGATTTTTTAAATTCAACTCATAAAAGTGGTAAAATTATATTTATGCAAATTTTCAAATGCACTTAGATGGTGGGTAAAAGACTGTAAATGTTCAATAAAATTTATATATATATATATAATTATTATAAAATGACTCCAATGAATTACATTGAACATATATAGGTATTATCTATCTATTTTGAACTAAAATAAATTTAAATAAAATAAATAAAAATTTAAATAAAAAGTCGGTTATAACTAAAAATGAAGTGTTTTTCACTGTTCATCAAAAAATAATAGTTTTCAGAAAAATACCAAAAATTCACTCTAAGATAATTTCAATATACCAAATTAAAAATTCAAGTCCATTTTGAAAAATAAAATTTATAAAATTTCAAAATGTTGGTATTACTATATATAATGGCTAGTTTGATTGGTCGTAGTGTGTTAGAAATAGATAGTTGCATACAATACAAGCTATTTCATTATTCCAAGCAAAACATACCAAGGAATCTTGTGGTGTTATAGGGAATTAGGCACTCCATCATATAAAACATTAATTCTATGTAAAATAAGATACATAAGATCCCATACCACTCTTGAAAGTTAACAACATTTAGGATATTAGATTTCTCTAAAATAGGTTATTAAGATAGTGTCATGGTAGATTGAATTCCACTTTTTATATGACATATGAAAATCATATTTTATAGCATTATCATAATTACCAAGTGTGATGTAATAAAATAATTTTATTATCCTATTATAATTTTAACTAATTCCAATATGCCACTCCGTTAGAATTATAATATACCACCCCATACATATTCAAGTGGAAAGGATCTATATTCCCATTTAAATAACCCAAATGGAGGCCACAACAAATAATTTTAGAGAATTTAACTAGTTTATATTTTTAACAACATTAACTAATAGTTCCTTAAACTATTGAGTGGACTCCTCAATTTTTCCAAAATAATCCTCTAAATTTAACCTTGTATTATACAATCAACTACTCCTGATACTAGGTTGGTTGATTCATCCCAAAAAATTTAACAGAACTCCTCAATAAAATAAAGTATCCTCACACAATTCATACCAATACTATAATATATGGCTACATTCTAACTCTAGAAATGGAAGACAATATCAGAAATAATATTTTCATTAGGGTTTTTTTAAATTTTTGGTTAAAAAGTCTTCATATTACCTTTTAATATTCTTGTTAATATTATAAAGATTTAACAAAACTTATTAACCATGTTTGGTAAAATAATTTATTTATAATATAGTTTTTTCATATTACTACCTTATTAATTGATTTACATAATTTGATCATGTTTCACCATTAAATAAAAATTTCATCAAAAAATAAATAAATAATCATTCACATAACAAAATAAAATAAACATGTGATATGATCATGAGATTATAACTAGAATTTTTTTTATCAAGAGGAATATAAACCAACCCTTGGTCTTAGGGGAATATCTCCTGGAACTGATTCTTAGATCAAGTTATATCATTCCATATTTAACATGTGTATATCCTAGTTTAGTTTCACCTCTGCTTGGTCAAGAACCATATACTCTCATTGGGAGCCCCATATTTTATATATTCTTTCCCACTCAAAGGTTATTGGTACTAATGTTTTAGGGTTATATAAAATAAACCATGAAAATGTTGGATTGTAAATATTATTGTAGAAAAATTGATACATAAGTCATAATTTTAAATTTACAATAACTTAATACCATACCCCATGTAATGAATAACTAAATGAATTAAAAACCCAATACATACCTAGATTATCCAAGATTGTGATAATCCACAATATTCAACAACTATGCTTTTTTTCTATATTTAATTTCAATTCATTATTTTTTATGATAAATTGATTGAATTAATGAATAAATAATCTAATTAATAAATTAATTTATTATTTTGTCTTTGTTATCTATCATAATAGTCTTTAAAATTCACATCCTCTGTAATTTAATATAAAATAAATTAATTAATTTTAATTTAATATTGTTAAGAACACGACATTTTCTGACCATGCACATGATGTGTACCATGCATTCCAAATTTAAATTTATTCTATAATGTAATATATATGAAATTTATTGGGTAAAAAATTACATGTACCATTTTTCATATTAAAAAAACCATTATAGGGTCTTATACTTGTATGGTGTGTAATGTTACTCAACATTGTGTTTTACTTACAATATTTTGGGTTCTTATCATATAATCTGTACGTAAACAACATGTAATCCCACACAATGATATGGTTTATCTAATTCTTCATGTCATGCTCTCTAAATGACTAATAAGACCACATGAAATATAATAAATATACATGATGTGTACCAATGGAAATTCATGTGAAGATCATATCATGTACAATGACCATACATGGAATGTATTTTAATAATAAAAAACAATAATTTAATAATTTAAATCAACATTACCCACTAAAATTTACTCATCATTTACTTAGTAAAGAAAACTTGTCCTGACAGTGTATAAATGCTAGCAACACAGTGTGTAGTTCAGTATCAATTTAATTTGTTATCCATTTATTGAATCACATGATACACCTATCACTACATTTACCTAGCATGATTAGGTACAACCTACAAAATGTGTATAGCCTACTACATGTTGTCTACTCAGTTTCGGTCCACTCTCACAACTAGCCTTGTGACTCAACATGTATTCTACATGGGTTATCCCAGATTACATGAAATATGAAACATTATATATAATTTGTAATCTATTTTGACCCATTTACCTTATATAATAGTCAATACATGACATTTAATGATAAGACACACATTGACCGTATTATTCATGATTTACATGGTGTAAAAACCATGTGGGTCTACACATTAAATACACTATCTATATAACATGTACTCCCTATAAAACCGAGTTACTATATGTAGTCAATATATGACATGTAATGATGATTTATAAGAGCACAATAAGACATGTCACGATTACCAATACACATACTAGTGTTGTCGACCAGGGTTCTCGATTTGTAATTTTTTTATAGTTTATGTAACCATGTACTTTTTCTAGCATCCTCCATACCTCTAGATACGATAATCAGGAATATCTTCCTGAATTATTCATCAACTATTTGTCTTTTCTTGTTAATTTGAACTCAAAAAAGTACAATTTTTAAATTTTTTTATTATATATTGAAAAACTAGAAATAGAATCATGATAAAAACCATGAAGTCGATCAATAAAATAATACTCAATTACAAATTATTTTTTGATCTCTCTGATGATAATTGAAATTTCTAGGGTCCAATGGAATTGGATGTTCATATAAGAAAAAAAAATTCATTAGTTTCATCAAATAAAATCCTATGAACTTGTTGAAGAAACCCAATAATATTTATAGATTGGATCATTTCACATATTGTTTTAATTAATTTAAAACCATGAATTATGAAAACAGGAATATAATTATTGTTTCTTAGTTAATCCGGTTATTTTTCAAATCATATCATCATTATGGTGAAGAATATAATCTATAATCCCATTAGTGGTATCCACACATGCCCCAAGAATCTCAAAATAATATCATTGCTATTATGGGTACAAGCACATTGGAACCAATTTCCACATGTCATTCAATCTTGAAACAATTATTCTCTTACTATCACATTCTTGATGATGAGGAGGATTATTATCCTTATATTATATAGAGATTTTAGGGGAGATTCGCTAAAAATTGAGAATATTTTCTTGTGAGAATTTATTATGCATAATAATTCTCACACCACTAAAAATGATATACACCAGGTTATATAATAGTTAAACGATTTTAATTGTGAAGATACAATTTATCAAATTTTTTAATCTAAGTCAACCCCATTTTAAATAAAATTTGTAATATTATAATTATTATTATTTCCCATGAAATGCGATGACTCCTATATACTTTTTAAATAAATAATTTAGTTCTTATTTAAATAAATTAAAATAAAATATAACATTTCCATCATGTTATTAACTATACCTGTTGAACAAATTCATTATTTATCAAAACATTAATATTTTTCTCCATGAATACATATTTTTAAATTATTCAACCAATAAATAATTATCTATTTTATTCACTTAATCTTGAAAAATATTTATTTAATATTAAATTGAAATAATTTCTAACCATTGAACTATTGATGCTTGAATTATATAATCAAATTAAATTCAATAATTATTATTCCACCATTATAGAATAATTTTTATTCTAAATATTAAATTCAAATATAATATAACTAATATTTTGAATTTCTGAAATGAACTCATTGAGAAACTAACATGGCCTTGAATTTAATATTATAGTTATAATTGAATTAAAAGGTTATATATATATATATATATATATATCTCTCTTCTTCTGTTTTCTCAAAAGGGTCAAATACTTTTTTTAATTACCTTATTATTATCATAAAACATATGATGCACCCAATGTGTCCTACCTAACCATAATCATATTTCATCATGATTTTTTATCAATACATAAATGTACATGATTGATCATATTCATTAATGATAATATAAAATCAAAGGACCAATACACATGTCTATGAATAGGAATATCCAATTCCACAAAAAATATATTATGTTCCCCTAGTAGATAACAATAAATTATTATTTTTTTCTCATTAGTATGATGTCTTAGAGACCATATTACATATATTTATGAATATTATTATATCATTAAAGGATATCATTATAGTGGTGAAATGATATAACCATTCAAAATGAAATATAATCTATGGACCTTATGAAATTAATTATATGTATATGAACACTCATCATGTGATAAAATATTTATTAATATTATGATCATCAAAATTATAATTTTATTTATTTCTAAAAACCATCTCCAATTGGTATTGGAAGGTGTTTGGGGAATGGGTGAGGGGTATGGGGTCAAGTGAAGGGGATAAATGTAGGTGGACTTATGTATAATGGGATGAAAAGATTAGTTTTAAAAGGAATATCATGATGAAGACTCATGATGATTAGGATTTAAATTTTTCTGGAGTAGTAAAATATTGAGGGATATTATTCCTATGTTGTTTCAATTTTTTTAGTGGGTTTTGACATAGTTTTATAAAAATTGATGTTAAAATATTTCTTCTAAGATATTTTAACATTAATTTTTATACAAACAACATTAGAAGTTACACCACATATACTATCTATTGTAATGTGAAATAATTTTACAAATGGTATCTTGCACCATTGAATATATTCTTAGCATTTACATTAGAGTCTTTGGTCTATATAGTGTAAGTGTATGAATTATATTTTGGGTCTCACCTAGTATACTTGTTTTTTGTTATTTTTTGGAACATGAATATATAGAATGTGAATTCATAATTGTTTTCAATATTTATAAAAATTCAAGTAAATAGGTATTATTAGTGGTCCAGAACCAATACGGTGTATACTGGGATTAATATATTAGTAATGTAACTACATTAAATGAAAACTAGTTTCAAAACAAGGTTTTATTCTCCCTAAATATTTGTAAAAGAATTAGGAAATTTGAATGTCTGACTCAGGTATTGTGGTGAATAAATTATTGTACCATTTTGGTATCCAAATTATGGGAGTTATATGTAAATTTTATGTTTTCAAGCCATAGTGATGTTGTGTTGTCATAGGAACATATATGATATATGAAAAAGTTAGCTCTACACCCTCAAAATGGAGAAATCTATTCTTTTAATGATATGAAAATGTTTAATATTTTATAATATATTACATTTATTAGAATAATTCCATGCATGAAAATCCTACAATAAAAAATATTTATTTTAAAATATATCACATAAATACATAGCATACACCACACATCAACTTATTGCTGAAATAATCACTATGTAATTACCGGAATATGACTCTAGTATGATTTTAAAAAAATGTTATTCTTGAATCTCCATCACAAAAGCGTATTTTTCCTTAAAAAGAACATTATTTATTTTTTCTGAGTCAATGAACCACTATTCAGATCGATCCTTCATTTTTCCACTATGTATTTCAATGTTCAATGCCACATATTTTAAAATAGAGTGACATTGAAGGAAGAAGATATCCAAATATTATTATTATGATATGTTTCATTTTATATGATTATGTATACCATTTTCAGTGATATCACCACTTTTTTTCTCATAAATAAATTTTACATACAAATATATTAAATCATTTTTGAAAAGAGATTCTTGAATCTCATGACACACAAATATATTTTTATATTAGACATGTTAGTGTTACACATTAAAATATGAATACATAGAAGTCGTGTGATTCAAGATGAATTATTTCTATCAACGAATTGGCTTATATAAAATTATATATTTTAATCGACTAGTATTCAAAATACATGGATTTTGTTAGGTATATTTTTTGGTTGAACAAATGGTGATACAAGGTTTTCTATAGGACTAGAGTCAAAACTGATATATTAAGATATAAATATGAAACAAACATAGGGAATATATTGATACACTAATGAGCCAATGGGGAATTATAATTTGTTGGATATTAACTTAGATTGTTAAGTGATCAAATTTAGTGAATGAGATTCTTGAGTGAACTGTGTCAAAGCAACTGGATTGAAGCCTTCCAGAAAAAATGGTTACATACCTCTAGATTCAGTATGTTGTGGGGACTATCCTCCAATACAAGTCCGATTGAGACTAATATACAAAAACTAGGTATATCTTAATGATTTAGGTGCGTCCTATGAAATCAACACCTTTAATACTTGAACCACTTGTGTCTCTATTGTAAAAATTCTTTATCTTTATAGGGAACCAACATTTACCTCATTTAGGGTCAGTCTATTCAGTCCCATGAAATCTGTATCATTCTTCCTACCTTTCTCAACAATCCAATGTATGGATATCTTTGCCTACATTTATAGGTTTCTTTTAGAGAGAAAATACATATAATATGAAGAGATAAAAACAAATTTATTAAAAACCATTCCTAATTCAATATAAAAAGTACACTTCCAGAAATCACGATGCCCATCCAGCATGCTAACACACTACATTTAGCGCACTACTGAAATTTGGTGTCTGATTGTATTGGTATTATATATTTGAAGGTTAGTGTATTATTCCCTTATCAACATCACTTGATTTAAATTACCTAGAACCCTTCCCCTATTAGATGGATAATTTTCAACACATATAAAGCCTATAAAGGGAACCCTAGGCAATAAGGTTATGGGTTTGTGTATAGATACTCGGAATGATTTACTATGTTCTACCAATGTTTTTACTATGGCACTATAATAACCATAGAGTATGAAATGAATGGTCTAATAAATGAAGTCTTCCTGGAATATCAAAGGAATATGAATAATATTTGGTTTGAGTATGAATCTACAACCATGGTCCAGGATGTTAGATCGAGGTATTTATATATTTCGTAAAGGTTGATATAAAAATGGATTATTTTCCTTGATCACGTTTCTTCAATAAGATAAATCATCATACATTCTAATAGGGATGCCAAAAATCTTTTAGGTTCACTTAAAAATAAGGGAGTGCATGAAAAGGATTATTTCCCTTGCAACTATATCCCCCCAAATTTCTTGCCAATAAATCAAAAGGTTAAATGTTATGTTCCCACTTTTGTACTATTATAGTTTCCTTTATATTTCCAATTAATTAGATGATTTGATCATCTTTCTCCAAAATAGTTAGGGAAATTTCAATGGGTTATGTGGATGATGTGGATTAATGTAGACTGATGGAGTTCTTAAATTGGTGAGTTGAATTTCTAATATAGGTGAGACACCCCAAGTCTATATACCTTGATCTGGTGATAAACAAATTATTCTCCACATGTTGGATTTGATAAGAACTGATGTGAAAAAAACTGTAACTATCCGACATTAAATCATCATTAACTAAGATTGAGATACCTAAATAGACAATATTTTTTATGATTTAATTTATTAGAGAATTAGGAAAAATAATTAATTAATAAAACCCCTATCTTTTTTATTTAATAATTTTTTTCATTATATAAATAACATAATATTTTCCATTAATCCACAAATAATTCACATTAATTTTTCCACATTATACCCTTATAGAATAATCATACTTATCACCTTTATTAATTACCTAGGGAAATGAAAATATATGAAGGGGTGAGGTTAGGTTCCCAGTAAGAGAACACATAGGATACAAAAATGAAATATCATATATAAAAATAAGATGAGAATAATCATAAGAGAATATAATCATGGAACATGATAATATTGTATTAAAATCATACCCAATAATTAATAAATCATAAATCCTATGTCATGGAATAAGGATATAGCATAACATAAAAATTGATTTATAAGTGTGTTGAAACATCACTCAATATTAAGCGATGAGAGAACAACATAGGAATAAGAGTATGGAATGAAATAATCACATATAAAAAAACCTAAGAAATAATTTCATTTTCTATGGATCACTATGAATACCATTATCATATAGTAGAAAAAATGCCACAGTGTATTGGGTTCCCTCTCCATTCCCATTAAACTGTGGTGGACAAGGTACCTTAGTGGATTGGGTTCTCTCCCCAATCCCTTATATATTATTTCATGATATATAATGTTTTACCAAATGTATTTGTGGATATAATAGGCTAATCCATCAAATAATACTATACCAAACATATTTATTCCACAACAATATAAGATAATTGTTCAATCCTTTGTGTCTTAATTAGACCATGGAATTAAATGGTGTTCATGAAAATTTCCGTACAACATCATCATAATATATCCAAGGAAATAAGCCAGATAGTATAATAATAGAATATCTATATTTAAGAATAATAATCACTAAAGGATGTTGAAATAGATAAAAGATACATTAATATATTCATTATAAATATTCTTTAAAAAATGGGAAATATCCTTATCCTTTGGTTAATTGAAAAATAAAATAATAATAAGAATCTGATTTTATTGTATAAAACCATCAAATAATGGAAATTAATATTAATAATTAACGATATTAATGATTGCGGGGAATGTGGTAAATCATTTAAAATTAAGGAAAAATAATTTTCCAAATTTCATAATGTAAATCAAAAGTAACCCAATGTTAAATAATGGACTGATTCCTTTTAAAACCTTTGTAATGAAATTTAGATATATATGAGAATGAAATTAATAATTAATGATGTGTATATTATTATATTCTTGAAACAATATAAATAATATGGTTATAAAAAAAGAGTGGTAAAATTATTCAAAACATTTAAAATAATGACTTCAAAGAAAATCCATTATGGTTGTGGTAAATATTGAAACAAATCACATGAAATATAGAACCATATATTTATTATTAAATCCCCATAATTTTTATGTAAATTATAACAAATAAATTCTTATTTAGAATATATGCAACACAAAATAACGGAGGAGGTTAGTATAGAATATTTCCTAATGAGGGGAAATTGAGAATAAAAAACTATTATAAAGATCATAACATTTGATGAAAGAGTCAACCAATGAAGTAATTATTTGAAAATATAAAATATATATAAAATTATTTTTAGTTAAATAATAAATAATAAATTTTCATAAAACAGACAATGTGGACACAACAGAGTCAATGGACAAGTGATATAACCCAATGAAAATAAATTGAGTTAATAATCCTCTTGAAACATTTATAACATTTGAATAAAAATATAAAGAAAGAGAACATTAAATGGGACATTAAATACCGTGAATAAATAGTGAAATGTGATATAATATTTAATTAATATAATAAATACACTATATATGTTGAGACTCAGATTTTCCATGTAATATTTTTTAAATATATGGAAATATTATGAGTCTGTGAAAATTGATGGAGCCTGATTCTGAGGCCTGGAGTGCTCAGAATGAAGTTCTAAACTTTTGTTGGGTATGTTCTGTAAACACGTGAGCATCATTTTATTAGATTTTACCAATTACATGGATTAAAAATCAGAGGACATCGTTGAATCTAAAGTTCTGAGATTCTCTTAAGGGAGGCTTTACTTTGACTGCAGTAGGTCTGGAAAAAAAAGATATGTTTTTCAACATTTTAAAAGAAATGAAATAAAATAATTTTAATATTTTATTTCATATTCTACAATGGACAAGAAAAGGGGTGGGGCCAGCGACCTGTCAAGCCAATAAATGGCTTGACCTGCCAACCCAAAGTAACGACGTTGTTGGGGAATTTGGAAGTATCCTAATTGATGAGCCCCATTAAACCCAACGTTTTTACATACCCTCCCCCTCTCCTATATTTATGGAGCTTCGGGGGAGTTATAGGTACAACTTCTCCATGAAACAGAGTGCTGAAGGAGAACGTCGATGTAGGACCCTTAGAGGACGTATTCGAACCTAGAAGGAGGTGACGGGTGACACCGAACCATGATCAAGAGGATGATGTATGAGTGACTTGGTTGGAATCTTATTTCAGGAACAAAGAACACCGACCCACCATCAATCATGGGTATTTTTCTGATTATTTGAGGTAGAGGGTTTATTATTTTGTGCTTTTTTAAATGCTTTACTCTTCTACATTCTTGAATAATATGAAGAACACGGGTCAACCGACTAATGGGTTGACCCATGATTCATTCGTTTTTGCAGGAGGGTATTGTGGGGTATCTTTGTGGGGTTTATCTTGATTTAAATTCAATGAGTTTGTTAAACCCTTAACCCACATCATGTTTTTTGACCTAACACGGAGGGTGTGGGCCAAACAAACCTAGCCTGAACCCTCTACTACATTGTTAATTTTTTACCTCCAAGGAACACCGATGGAACGGCAATACCGATTGACTACATTGGGGATAGTGCGTCAGTGCACGCTAAAAGGTGATGCCACATCACAAAGAAGTGGTGTTCATAGGAGTAGACGGTATCTGCTGGCCGCGAAGGAGGCAGGGTACACTGTCGCACGCCGCTGATGAACAAAGGAGGCCCCAGCTTGTGAACCATGGTGACCGGAGGAAGGGTGACGGCTCACCGGTCGGCTGAGGGTGATGGTGTGACTTGCCATTGCACGCCGCTGGAGAGGTCAACCGGCATGTCGGCTGGCCGTGATGGAACCATCAGAATAAGGTGGGCTGTGCTCTCGGTGACATGCCCATGCATCAGCAATGTCGTGGCCTGCGACGGTTGCGACAGTAGTAGGGGGTCGTCGGTTCGACTGATGGACAAGGGACCAAGCATGTTCCATTGGTGTTCTTGGGGGAAAATTATGGGCACGTTAGCTACGGCACGAAGGACCTACGATGCCAAGTGGTGGCCCCTGTCGCCACGTGGGTGGCACCGCCAGGTAGGCCCAGTGGACCGACCTGCCACTCAGCGGTCTAACCATTGGCCCAAAAACCTGACCTGTGGCCAATATGGGTTAGGTGGGGTCGATCTAGTTTGATCAGTGTCATCCCATGCCGAACTGGGTGAGGCCTTTCCGACCGTGGTGGACCGCACCTGGACCTAGTACCGACCAGTTAAAGAAAATGGGCCATAACTCCTAAACTGAACGTCTGATTGATGACCCATAAATGTCCTCCGGATCTTTGGAGCGAGGCGGTCTTTCTGATTTACTCCCTGAGAGTTTGGGAGAAACTTGGAGTACAGGTGGGTTAGATCGTACCTGAATCTATCTGGGCCCTCGACATTGAAATTCCAATAATGCATGGACCGGGCGTTCGATTGATGCACCGTCTGTGGGGTTGGAACCCTTGTTAAATGATGGATCATTGGGTCACTTTCTATGTGATAATTCATGATGTTTTAAATATAATCGATGGCATGGGGAGCAGTTCTCCCAAGCACGCTATGTACGAAACCCTACGACTGGATGAGACTTGACGACTGCTGACCGTTTTGACTCAGAGTGACTCAATAGGCCCAGTGGGGAGTGCCTCTATGGGACACGGTAGACCCATGGTGGGTAGGACCTCTGTGTGATATGAAAGACCCATGGTACTTGACCAGAAGAGTAACTCAACAGGCCCTGAGGGGGAGCACCGTTGTGTGACGGGGTAGACCCACGATGGGGAGCGCCTCTATGTGATGTGGAAGACCCATGATACTAGACAGGAGGACTACCTCAGTAGTCCATCGTTTGTGGGAAGCGCCTCTTTATGGCGCGGCATGCCCAATGTACTCATTAGAGGAGGAGTACTCCCGGAGTAGAGGTTTTCGATGTTGTGACAGGGAATGTTACTTGTTCCTAGGCCTAGAGAATCTGTGGCTACCTATTAGAATTCATAGAGATCCCTTGTGGGTCAACATCATAATTATACTTCTATATTTTGTATACCTGGTTTGAGATGTGTCAATTTATTTCTGATTTGTGATTGAGATCAAGCTTTCTTGTTTTCCTTTGAGGAGTTCTGAGAGACCTTCAGAGGTCTCGAGGTTCTTACTAGGTATTTTTATACTCCCCCCCCTACACAGGCTATTCCCTCACCATGTTGTGTCTTGTGCAGATGATGGGCAGTTGGGCTGAGGTCTGGGGCAGCCAGTACTGTGCGGTACATGGAGGTGACACGTGGACGTGTAGTGCTGAAGAGGCGATCTGCACCTACCCTTTAGGTAGTATCCTCGAAGAATGACATAGTAGTTTTTCTCCCTTTTTTAGTTTTATTGTTACTTTCAGTGGTATTTTTAGTTTTCAGTTGTACTCATAATTTCAGTTGGTCTTGTATTCCGACCCCTTTTACTTTCATCAGTCCTTTTTTCTACAAAAGTTTTCTTCAGAACCATTTCTTTCTGTGTTCTCAGAACATGTGTTGTAGAGGATTAAAGGAAATGCCTTCCCGATTTAAGGATTATTACTATTGTTACTTATCGCCAACCCCTAGCCTAAGGATGGCGGGCTTTGGGTAGTCAAGGCATGAGCCCTGGGGAACGAGTCCTGACAAAGGGGTATAATAGGAGTTTGGTTCTACCGAAGAACTGGGTCTCTGATCTTTTCTGTTAAACAATATTTTTCAGTGTTATGAGTGTGGTTTTTAGTTTCGAGAGACCAGTGTTAGTGTAGCAGCTTACATATCGATACACCAGGACCCTGAATTCTGATTTTTGACAAAGCGCACCAAAACACCGATTGCGTGTGTTTTGAATAGTTTTCTTTATGATCTATGGAGTCAGCTCACCTAGTATAACTTATTTACCATGACACACCATTTTTCATTCACGATGCTGCCACATACACAACCATACAGGATTCCTAAGAGATTACGTGATGACAGCCCACCGAGTGATGAGCCCTAGGTGCATGGCCCTTTTATGGCATTAACACCTTCAGGTGGTGTACCAGCAACACCAATACTCGTTGGGTAGCCGATGCCACCAGCACCATCAGTAGAGTATTCATACTGACTGAGCATGTTGGATGAGTTCCAGCGACAGATGCCTTCGAGGTTCTGAGGCGAGACAGACCTACAGGCAGATTAGGACTAGCTGGAGGTTGTGGCTAGAGTTTTTCTCTTAGTTGAGACACTACAAGATTTTATGGTGATCCAAGCAGCCAAACATTTTCAGCCAGCAGCAGGGAGATGTTGGATCCTAATTTTATTGATACATGAATATTTTATCCTCATTTAGGTAGACTTTAAGGGCCTTTTCATTGCAGAGTTTGTCCCAGCGATCTTACTCTCTGTGGGTATACAGGAGCTGCTGCACTAACAACAGGGCAACATGATAGTGGCCCAGTACTCGGTGAGGTTCACTAATCTCTCCTTATACTACACCGACATGGTATGTGACCCTTTATCCCGGGCCTTGAACTTTGATAAGGGTCTCTGACGCGATATCAGAGCATCGATGCTATCGCTTAACATACCGACATAGGCAGGGGTGCTAGAGTAGGCACTTTTGGTGGAGAACTTCCTAGCTGAGTAGACACCGACTTGGAGACCCACCACCGGGAGGCATGTGGTAGAGTAACATGCGATTGGTAGTAGGTAGATAACATAGAGTTCCAAGCAGACCATACTTTCTGGTGGATGGGCCTGAGATGCAGGTTCGGAGTATTAGAGCTCACGAGGTAGAGGGGGTTAGGCAAGGGACAAGTACTGCTACATGTGCGACGGGTAGTGTCACATGGCTCGCGATTTCCCAAAGGTACATATGGATGACCATTATATGGTCGAGGGAAGGCCAAGGAAGAGGCAGAGGTTCGAGTGAGGAGGTTTACAGGCATCAGGCAAATGTGGCAGAGGACCTAGCCTTGCCGCAGGTTGGAGGTAGTGTTTTGAGGTTCTACCACCCCCACCACCAGGTGGTCCACCCCAGCCACAGAGAGCAGGAGGACATGGTCGACCTCAGCTCCAGGTAGCTAAGTCCTATGACCACGGTGATCTTGAGATGATTATAGGTACGATATGTTTCTACTCCACCTTAGATATAGTACTTATAGACACAGGTTCCAGTCACTCTTTTATTTCCACAAACCTCATTCGGAGCTTGGATATTTCAGTGGAGCCGTTGGCTCGATACTTATGGATAGATACTCCTACAGAATTGGATTTTTGGATTACACACTGGTGTCGACAGTGTGAGCTTACTATAGGATGTTAGATCTTTGGCTGAGATCTCCTACTAGCAGCGTCAAAGCCTTATGACGTCATCTTGGGTATGGACTGGTTATCCACAGTCCACGCTTAGATTGACTGTATTAGGCGCAAAGTGCAGTGTGTCCACACAGATGGGACTGAGTTTTCCTTCACTTCCGATAAGGGTACCTTTGAACTATAGGATGGACATAACTAGTGGAGGTTGCGGCCTATTACTCATCAGTTGGATAGCTTTACCCTTAGAGCAGTTGAGGTTGAGAGGCCAAGCTATCCTGTAGTGGTGGACCATTATGCTGATATCTTTCTTGATGATGTTTCGGGACGAAATCTCTAAAGAGATGTAGACTTTTACATCAACCTACACCATAGAATGGCATTGATATCTACCCAACCATATCGGATGGCTCCCACAAATCTTCCTGAGTTATGGGAATAGTTGGAGGGCTTGTAGAAAAAGGGGTTCAAAAGACCAAGTGTTTCTCAATTGGCAACCTCGATTTTGTTCTCCAAGAAGACAAATGGGAGTTCAAAACTTTGGGTTGACTATCGGAGCCTAATCAAGGTGAAAATTAAGAATAAGTATCCACTTCTGAGGATTGATGATCTTTTCAATCAGCTGAAGGGAGCTCATTGGTTTTCAAAGATTGACCTCAGATTAGGCTATCCTCAGGTTAGGATTTGAGTTGAGGATGTTCAGAAGATGGTTTTTAGATGTCAGTATGGCCATTATGAGTTCGTGGTAATGCCTTTTGGAGTAACCAATTCCCCAACAGTGTTCACATGACTCATGAATAGGATCTTTCAGCCATACCTCGATCACATTTCCGTGGAGTTCATCGATAACATCTGGATTTACATAGCGATAGAGGAGGAGCATGCCTATCATCTGCAGATAGTTCAGAATACACATTGAAAGAACCAAAATTATGGTAAGCACTCGATGGGCCAATTCTAGATATGAGAGGACGACTTTCTGGTACACGTTATCATGGAGGCTGGAGTTGTAGTGGATCCATTGATGATAGAGGTTGTTCTTGCTTGGAATCCACCCAGGAGTGTGACTGAGGTGCAATGTTTCATTGGGTTGGACGGATACTACCAGAGATTCTTTCCTGACCTTTCTAGTTTTTCGGAACCCTTATCATCATTGAAAAAGAAGGGGTATCCCTTTTTATAGATGGAGAGATTCCAAAAGTGTTTCTAGGAGCTGAGGTAGAGACTGACGAGTGCCCCCAACATGAGGCTACCAGAAGAGGGAGTTGGGTATATAGTCTACTGCGACGCATCAGAGACCAGACATGGGCGTTCCAGGATGAAGGAGTGAGCTATGATCGCTCATGGATCGTGACAACTGAGACAACATGAGAAGAACTACACTACCCACGACCTGAAGTTTGCAGCAGTGGTATTCACCTTGATGATGTGGCCACATTACTTGATGGGTTAATGTTTTACAGTCTACTTTGATCACAAGAGTATCCAGTATAAATTCTCTCAGAAGCACCTATACCTTAGACAGTATTGATGGATATATTTCCTCTAGGATTATGATTTTGAGGTTGTCTATACTCCTAGGAAGGGGAGCGTGGTAGCAGATGCACTCAGTACGGGGTATGGTATGTAGTTGCTGAGTGAGGCAATAGAGCAGCATGCCGTATTGCATATATCCTTCATGGATTGAGATGGAGCAGCATACCTCTGGTCTATAACAGTCACTCCCCCACTCCTTCAGTGAGTCAGGGAGGTGTAGCATGCGGGCATTAACTATGAGGCTCAATGTGATCAGATATCCTCAAGGTAAGAACATGATTGGTTTTATAAAGGTGGGGAGCATGTCATCCTCTACGGAGGAAGTACCATGGTACCAGTGGAACTACGGGAGGAGGTGTTGAGGGAATTCCATACGTCCCCACTGGAGGTACATTTTGGTGTTGTGAAGATGTTCTCAGACCCCCAACTTCAGCACTGGTGGCTAGGTATTAACAAGGAAGTGGAAGAGTTTGTTTCACGATGCCTCATTTTTCATCAAGTGAAGGCCGAGCATCATGTTCCAGCAGGTTTTGCTCAGCCACTAGTGGTGTCAGAGTGGATGTGGGATGGAATATCTAGGGAATTTGTGATAGGGCTTCCACGAATGTCCAGGGGGAATGATTCAATTTGGGTGATCATTGAACGACTCACCATGTCAGCCAACTTTCTACCCATCTAAGAGCAGATATCAGTAGAGGGCTTGGGACACCTCTATGCGCAAGAGATTGTGTGACCTAATGGGGTGTCATTGATGATATTCTCTGACCATGATGCAAATTTTACAGCGTGGTTATGGAAGGGATTACTAGAGGTGGTCGGTACTCAGCAACATTTGAGCGATGCCTTTCATCCTCAAACAGATGGTGAAATCGAGTAGACCATACATACACTGGAGGAGATACTATGTGTATGCATCTTAGATATGGGTCATAGTTGGGAGGATAGATATCCTGTGGTGGAGTTCACCTAAAACAACATTTATCACTACACCATCACTGTATAACATTTTGAGGCATTGTACGGTTGAACCTGCAGATCACCTCTATGTTGGAAAGACTCAGGGGGGTCAGCACCTATGGGTCTAGAGTTGGAACAGTCTACCACTGAGAAAGTACAGAACATCCAGGAGAGAATGAAGACTGCACAAAGCAGACAGAATTCATGTACCAATAAAAGATAAAGAGCTCTCATGTTCAAGGAGGAATACCATGTTTTCTTGTGAGTCTCTCCTCATCAGGGACTAAAATGATTTGGCTGACGCGACAAGTTATCAATGATTTTTATCAGTCCATTTCAGATACATTGGAGGATAGGCGAGCTAGCATATTGCATGTCACTACAACCATAGTTAGAGAAGGTGCATGACGTCTTCCACGTATCTCAGTTGAGGAGATTTGTGCATGAACCATCTCACATCATCGACCATGGAGAACTATACATAGACGATGGGGTGACATGTATGGATGCTCTAGTAGATATTGAGGATCAACCAGAGTGGGTCCTTCATGCGTGGTTGATACCTTTGGTGCAGGTTCGCTGGCAGCACATGAACCTCCAAGAGAGAACATGGGAGTGGGAGGTTCAGATTAGTGCTCAGTACCCCCATTTGTTTTCTTATTCTATATTGTGGATTTCGAGGATGAAAATACTTATGGCAGGGAGAATTTTGAGACCCATATTTCCATGTAATTTTTTTAATTATATGGAAGTATAACATGTCTTGAAAAATTGACGGCTCCTAATTCTAAGGCCTAGAGTTCCCGAGATGAATTTCTGAATTTTTTTCGGGTATGTTCAGTAAATGCATGAGAATCATTTTATAACATATGAAATATTTTAGGGATTAAAAATCAGAGGGCACCATTGATTCCGCAGCTCTGAGTTTTTCTTAAAAGAGGCTTTACTTTGACCACAGTAGGTCCGGAGAATAGGTTATTTTTTGTGACTTTTTTAAAGGAAATGAAATAAAATAATTTTAATAAATTATTTCATATCCTCCAATAGACCAAAAAAGGGGTGGGGCCAGTGACGTGTCAACCCAGTAAATGTCTTGACCTTCCAAACCAAAGTAACAATGTAGTTGGGTAATTAGGAAGATTTTTAATTGATGATCCCCATTAAACTCTAATGTTGTTACTTACCACCCCCATATTATATATATAAGGAGCTTGGGGAGAGGTACCAGTACATCATTTCCAAGAAACGAAGTGCTGAAGGAGAAATGCAATGCCGGACACTTAGAAGATAGAGCCGAACCCAGCGGGACATGACAGATGAAACTGATCCATGAATAGGAGGACGATGAATGAGCGATGTCATTGGAAGACTATTGCGGGAATGAAGAAAACTAACCCAAAATCATGTACGAGAGTTTCTCTAACGATTCGAGGTAGGGGGTTATGCTTTTATGCTTTTTAAATGTTTTCCTCTTCTCCGTTGTTGAATAATACAAAGAACGTGCGTCAACTGTCTAACGGGTTGACCCACAATTCATTCGTTTTTTAGGGAGGTTATTTCAGGGTATCTTTGTGGTGTATATTTTTATTTAAATTCCATGAGTTTGTTAAACCCTTAACCCAATCATGTTTTTGAGATAACACGGATGGCGCATTCCTAACAAACCCGACCCAAACCTTCCACCACTTTGCTAATTTTTCAACTCTATGGAACACCGATGGCACGACAATACCGATCGTCTATGTTGGGGATAGAGCGGAAATACACGCTGTAAGAAGAGACCACGAAAAAAAGTTGTGGCAGTCATTGGAGAGGCCTGCATTGACTAGTCGTGGAGGAGGTGCGGGGCCTCATCGTGTGTCGCTGATGAACAATGGAGGTCATGGATCGTCAGCCACTATGACCGGAGGAAGGTGACTAACACACCGGCTGACCATGGGAGACGGTGTGGCGCACCATCACGCCCCACTAGAGATGTCGGTCGGCACGCCGTCCGGCCGTGACGGAACCGGCAGAGCAGAGGTGGGGCGCACCCCCAGTGGTGTTCCCATGCGGAAGCAATGCCACGGACAGCGACAACCACAGCAGGAGCCGGGGGCTGCTGATTTGACCAGTGGGTGGTGGACGGGGCACGCTCTAATGGTGAACTCGAGAGAAAAGATGTGGCATGTCGGTTGCGGCACAGATGACCCACAGCGCCATGTGGCGCCGCGTTGGGTCAACCCCCCCGGTTGACCCAATGATGTGGCTCCGTGCAACATCAGCCCTACCCAGATGCGCCGCATTTGAGTATCTAGGGCGACCTGCTCTGCCAGGTTGGTGGCACCATCGGGTCAGCCTGGAAAACATACCCGCCGCTCAGTGGGATGAACCATGACCCAGTGGCCTTACCCGTAGTCCAGCCGAGTCGGGCTGGGCCCAGTCGGCTGGGATATCCTGGGTCAGGTAGGACCCCAATTTGGCCAGGTCATCCCAAGTCAATATGGGTCGGCCCATGCTGAATCGGGTTGGACCGGTCTGATCGAGGCATACCAGACTCTGACCCAATACTGAATAGTTACACAAAACGGGCCCAAATTCATAATCTGAATGTCCATTTGACGAACCATCTACGGCGTTAGGATCCTTTGAGTGAGATGGTACATTTTACATAATCAATGTATATTTTGGGGAAACTTGGAGTACGACTGGGTTGGAAAGCACCTAAATCCAACTGGGCCCTCGATAGTGAAATGCTAATAACGCACAGACCGTGTATCAGATTGACGTACCCTCTGTTGCATTGGAACACTTATGAAATGATGGATCATCTGCTTACTTAATTTTTGATACATTGTGATAGTTAAAATATTATTGATGTCTTGGGCAGTGGTTATCCCAAGAGCGCTATGGAAGGAACCGTATGACTGGCTGAGACTTGACGACTGCTGACCGTTTCGATTCGGAGTGACTCGACATGCCCATTAGGGAGAGCCTCTATGTGATGAAACAAAATCATGGTGGGGAGTGCCTCTATATAACACGGTAGAACCATGGTACTCGACAGGATGAGTACCTCAGCATGCCATAAGGGGGAGCACCTCTGGGGGGCGCAGCAGACCTATGGTGGGGAGCGTATCTGTTTGATGCGACAGATGGACGATACTCGACAGGAGGAAGACATCAGCAGTCCAAGTTTAGAGGGAAGTGCCACTGTGTGATGTGGAAGACCCACTATAATTTTTATAGGAGGAGTTTTCCCACAATTGATGGGATCAATGTTGTGACTCGGAATGTTACTTGTTCTTAGGCCTAGGGAATTAGTGGCTGGCTATCATCATTTATAGATATCATGTGTGGGTCAACACCATAATTCTGATTCTCTGTGTTTTATACATGGTTTAAGCTATGTCCATTGATTTGTGATTTGTGATTGAGATCATGCTTTGTGATTTTCTTTTTTTAAGTTCTAAGAGACCTTCAGACGTCTCAGGGTCCTTACTGGGTATTGTTATACTCATATCTTCTCGGGTTACACCCACACCTTGTTGTGTCTTATGCAGATGATGGGCAGCTGGGCTGAGGTTTGAGGGAGCCAGGACTAGGTAGTACACGGGGAGATTGGCAGATGTGGAGTGCTGAGGAGGCGATCTGTACCTACCCTTCAGGTAGGATCCTCAAACGACGACTCAGTAGCTATTTTCCCCTTTTCAGTTGTATTGTTCCTTTCATTTGTGTCTGTAATTTTTTATTGTACTCGTACTTTTATTTGAGCTTATATTTTGGACCCTTTTACTTTTAGAACTCCTTTTTCTACATCATTTTTCTTCATAGTTGCTTCTTGTTGTGTTATCGGACCGTGTTTTGTATAGTTTTAAAGGTAATGGATTCCCATTTTAGGGAAAATGCATTTTGGTACTAGTCTCCAGCCCCTGGCCTATGGATGGTGGGCTTTGGGTAGTCACGACATATGCCCTAGGGGATGGGTCATAATAATATAAATGTATATAGGTGAATAAATTGAAAAATGACTCAATGATGGATGTTTTTGACAAGAAATCGTTGCTACTTTGGTAACTTTTGTATCAAAACTCATCGAAAGAAAGCATATTAAGATGTTTTAATCCTATGAAATGTAATAAAATCATTATAAAACACATTCATTCTCATGATACACAACACATAAAATAAAAAATAGTGAATATGAATCTTAACTCAATAAAGGGAAAGTGAGATGAGAAAACCCTTGACTTCAAACTTCTATTAGGTCAGACATGCTAAAACATCACTATATAAAAAAATTTATTTTTTAATTCACCAATATAATAACCATATTTATATTTCTCTTGCTGTATACAATTTTATTATAATTTATTATTCCTTATTTATTAATAGTTCTTTGTTAACCTCAATGTTTATATGTTAACTGTCTCATTTCCAAAGTGTATTTTGATTCAATGGTTTCAATCCTTGCAACCTGATCATAGTTCCATCACCTACAATTTTATCATTATGAGTTTATATATGTATTTTATTTGATTTTTAGGCCAATATATATTTAATGGAACTTATAGTGATTATTCATATAGAAATATTGAAAATACCATTTTTAAATGTTTTGATATCATCGATAGAAATAATTTTATTAATAAATATACATATATATATTACCGTTAATTTTTTTTTAAAATATCATAAATTATTTAATATTAGATAATAATACCATTACATAACTTTCAATAATCATTATTGACATTAAAATTATAACAATATTCTTGTAGGTGATAAATCAAACCAAAACCGGAAGACGTTATATAAGTTGAATGAGTAACAACATGTTATTGGATAATGAAAATTTCAATTTTTAAAAATATTATTCATGTTATATGCATCATATTTATTTATTTAATATTTTTTATAACCATTCAAGTAAGTTAGTGATGCAAAATTAAATGAATTTTTTATGTTGGTGGTAGTCTGCCCATGAACACAAGCGACTTTTTCATTATTCAATCGATAAAAAAAGAGATGGTATATAACTCTTTATTTTTAAAGAATATTAAGAATTTAATTTATATAATATTAATTCATTAAATCCTTGTTTATAGTCACCCATTTTAGGTAGTTATGGAAAACAAAATACATCGTTCATAGAGGCGGTAGTTCGTACTTACATACGAGCAAAGTTATCATTTTCCAATTGATTGATGTAAGGTAGATAAGGGTTGATACATAAAAATAATAACATTTTAGTATATTAATAATACTTATTATATAATTTTTTAATAATATATTTGGATGAGGTTTAATAATAATGAAACATGAAATAACTCAAATAAAAAAATTACCTCTTCCTTTGATATCCTCTTTTCGATGGAACTTAAGGACTTTGGAAAAGCGGTTTATGGTCACACAAGGGGCATACATATATTGAAATGGAATATTAAAGATGTATTTATGAATAATTTTCAACTAAACCAGAACTAATATGTGTCTTTGGATATGTTATATTGTGCCCCATTTTTTAGGAATGAATCAATGGTGTTTTCCAAAATATTAAGTTTTCATGGGGCAAGAATGAAATTTTAAAAAGAAACATGGCTTGTAAATTAAACATGTGTAGAATTATAATTCATTTATCATCTTATTAAAACAATATAACTTTCTTTTATTTTTAAATAAATTTAAAAAAATATTTTTTATCATTAAATTCCCTAAAAAGTCATTTTCAGTGTTATTATCATAATTTGACATCAAAGATATCTAAATAACCATGGATTTTGAATTTAATAATTAAAAGTAATCATAATCTATATTTTTTACCTATAAATCATTAACTCTATTGATTATACATATATTATAAATTTTAATTTTTTTTATAACCTTTTACATCAATTTCTCTATTTCTTCCACAAGTTTTGTGTCAATGCTGCGAGATAATGTTAGATGAGTATAATATTATTTAAAATTAAAAATAAATTACAATTAAAAATATATTTTATTCATCATAAATATTAATATTATTAATATTTCATAAAATTTATATATCCATATAAATATCATGAAAACTTATTTAAAATAATAATTAAGAATGATTAGTATTTTGTAAATATTAATTTCTAAATTTAAAAAGGAAAATATGTATTAGGACAATTAAGACCATATTTGATAAAAAACTGTGAGATAACATAAGGTAGATATCTAGAAAGTAATAATTCATTTAATAAGGTTCATATTTTATGATATTTTAGTGATTTAATTGTTTGTTTGATACTTTAACCCTATTTTATCATTTCTCATGGTAACTAAATTTTACTATGGTACCATATTTTTTTGACCAAAATTGAAATGAAAATTATTTCTCAATATAGGCACACTAATTAAATATTTCAAATTCATTTTATTCATTTAATTTATTATTTTTGTAATAATTAATTTGAATATAAGTATGTGTAATGAAATGAAAAATAGTTATTAGAGAAATGGCTTTCTAAGCATAAAAAAATAATTTTCACCTCAATAAAATATTTATTTAACACTAATTAAATTTATAAATTTATAAATAAAAAATGATATTTATGTAACTTTTAAATAAATCCAAAAACTTATGCATCGTTTTAATTAATTAATAAATGATATGGCCCCAAAAATAGTTTTTATGAAGAACTAATTTAACGTAGGTTCCAAAATGTCAAAAATACTTTTATCAATTCACCATAGTATTTTTGAAAGATTTCGTTTACTCCTTAAATACACATTTTTTCAAGAAAAAGGTTTTATAATATTTGGACCCATGATTATATTTTGATATAAAAGATACGTTATTTGTAAAACCTATATTTTTCCATTTCCACCCAAAAATTATCAATTTTTGAAATATCCTAAATATTCACAATAAAGTAATTTTGACATGATGGATCCAGAAAATATTTTAATTTTATCACTTATAAATTTTAAAATTTTGAAATTTCAATTTTAAATACAGTCATATAATAAATTGAAAAATAATTTATCTAGAAAAAATCTATTACTTATTCAAATGAAAATTCATATTCATACATCATACCATGATATAATTATTATTAATATTTTTATTTTAATAAATTTAAATTTTAATTATATATTTAAAATAAATTAAAATAAAATTTATAAAATATCTGATAAGAAATCATTTAAATGAAATCTATTAATCCTTTAAATGAAATTATTTTCTATCATAAATTAATCATAATAATTTAAATCTATAATTATTATCTAATTGATTATTATATATTTTCAAACATTATGTAAGCATATATAAGCATCTAAATAACCTATATTAATTAAAAAATATTTGTACTAATAAACTAAAAAATTGATGTCTCATTAAACAACGGGTTTTCAAATTCTCCCACATAAAGAAATTACATATTAAAAAATTTATCATGAGTTCAAACAGAAATTATTTATAAAGATCGTAGATAAAATATTTTAAAAAAACATTTGATAAGGTAAAATTGGACTTGAAACCCCATAATTTTCCGTTGAATCCCTAAAAATGGAACATCAAAAAGAAATAAATATCAAGTGAAATATAAATATAAATATGTGGAATGCAATATCTATTAATCCAAATTGATTATATTTATTTTAGGAAAGTACATTCATGTAATGTTTAGACTATGTGATTTATCAATAAAATAAATATTTCTTAAAGGATACATTTACAGTTATAAGATTCATTCATGGTAATGAGTTTACCAATGTAAAACCGAATAATTGATTAATGTTATCAAAATAATAATAAATAGATTTATCTTCCTATTTAATTTAAATAATATGATAAAATGCATAATTTATTTTATTTCCACTTTCTATGCTTGATTTCACCCTTAGAGTGTCTATTTCAATTAGTTTCCACCTCTGATTCTTTTCATATGAATGACTAAAAATAATGTTTCATGCATTAATCTTGAAAAAAAATATTTTAAAGGATTATGGAACCCATGAAATGATAGTGTTATTCATTTTATAACTTTAATGTCAATTTTACCTCATATTTTTATCTATATACTAAAAACTAAAAATGGTTAGTGTGGGTAAATATAATTTCAATTATACAAAAACTTTCATATGGAGAAGTAATAATTGAATTTTTAATGCTTAAATATAAACAATAAAAATCTTAAATCATTTACAAATAATTATACCTATAGAACTCTAGAAAATATGACTATCTAAAAAAACTAAATCACATATTTTTCCAAAATTAGAATAATTTTTTCCCCTAGACTTCATTAATTCACTCATAATGTCACATGACAAACTCAAATATACCTTAATCACATATTTTGTTAAAATAGAGTAATATTTTTCCCAAAAAAATCAACTAATTATCATATTTAACCATATTTTCTTCAATATCATTTTAAATAAAAATTTAAAGGGTTATCTAACATTGAAATTTAATTCTTCCTAAAAACTTATAATGATATCGAAAAAATTCATTAATCACTCTAAAATAAAATCACATATGGTGTCAAAATATGGTACTTATATAATTGAACTAATGACAATCCTTAAACATATCAAACATTATTCATACTTAAAATTCTTAAATTATCCTTAAATAATAATATTCTAACATCTATGGTTATCTAAACCCTACTCTAATACCAACTAAGAGGCGTCAAACTTGTACACCTGGATTCGGTGATAAAAAAGTATTCATTACATGTTAGCTTTAATACAAACTTAGGTGACCTAAAATTTAAACCATCCAAAATTACATTATCATTAACAAAAACTATGTTAATTACATACCTAATATTTTTTTATATTTTTTGAGAGTTATGAAAAAAATTTATCTAATAATACCCATTACTTTATCGTTTAATTGAATTTTTCCTATTATACTAAGAACATATTATTTAAAAATATTCCTTCAATATATCCCACAAAATTGTCCAAACCTGATAATCTTCTAGACATATAATAATTACAATCATTCATCATAATCTTGGAAAATAAAAAAATAAAATGTGGTGTGCTCAGATGATCAGTATGTGTAATAATATACTTAAAAAATAGAAGATCATAAATGATCAAAAGATGATCATAAGGGTATCGATATATTATAAAGATACCTAATAATAACATATAAAATCTTACCAAACAATTAATTCATCATAAATCAGTATCCATCACATAGATATTTTTCATAAAAAAATATCGGACCCGAAGAGTGTTGAAACATCCCTCAATTATTAGAGAATAGAGAAACAAACAGAAATATGAACATGGAATAAAAGTGTGTAACATAGATTAAATCATAAATAATCATAAAGTATAATATTAAAATATTTCATTTCTCATGGATTCTTAGTAATTCCATCATCACATAGTAGATATGGTCCCACAGTAGATTGGGTTAACTCCTCATTCCCTTTAAACCATGATGGATAGAGCCCTTAGTGGATTGGGTTCACTCCACCATCCAATACATATTATATCATGGAATATAATACTTCACACAATACAATAAATATCTATAAAAACCATTTAATAACATAATAATAAACCATTCATAAGTATTCCCCAAGAAAAAAATAAAATCCATAATTCCATCATACATTAATTAACATATGGAATGAAATAATTCATCCATAGAAATAATTTTAATGGTATCATTTTATCATATATCTAGTGGATCATGAAATTAATAAATGGATTTTGACATAGATAAAAATACCATTATAAAATCATTTTAAATATTCATTATTAAATAGAAGAAAATCACATTATGTTTTAGAAAAGAAAAAATACTTGAACCTTTGGAATTTAATTAATTTAAAAAAAATGAAAATTGTGAATTAATATAAAAAAATAGTATCTATGATAATGGGAAAAGGTGTTCATGTTTTAATCATTAAAAAATAGTCCTCTTAATATTTCAAAAAGAATGTCAAAAGTGAGTTGCATGAAATACATTGAAATGATTCATTTTTAAAAAATTATAAAGAAATTAATAGATAGTCAAAAATGAAGTTAATAAATAATTTAATTTTAGATATGAACATTATTTATTTAATATATAGATTATGGATTTGGAAGAAAAATACTTTAGTAAAGGACTTTAAAACTATTAAAATATTGATTTTAATGAAAACCCCTTATGGATTTGGAAACCTTTGAAACAAAATATCATAAAATATAAAACCTCATATGGATTTTAAAATCCCTATAAATCTCATGAAATGTTTTAAAAAATAAATTTTTATATAGTATATACACCACATAAAATAAAAGGGGTTGTGAATATAGAATATATAACAATAATGGTAAATTTAGATGATAAAATCCATAGAAAGATCATAAAATTAGAAGTAACAACCGAAAAATTTATCAATTATGTAAAAAAAGAAAGTAAAAAGTTAAAAAGGTTAAATAAAATATAAAATAACAAAATAAAATATCATACATAATATTTTCATAACATGATCAATGGATAAGATATATAACCCATTTAAAATAAATCTACTTTATAATTCTCCAATGAATTTTAGAACATTTGAATCAAATTTCATGATTGAGTGAACAAAAAATGGGGCATTATAAAACAAGATTATATAGTGAATCACGATATAATTTTATAAAGGTTTAACAAATGCATCATATATGTAAATATAATTTCGTAATACGAAACAAGACTCGAAATAGATTTTTGGGATGATAACCCCATATTGACATGGTATATTTTGGATCAAAAAAATAGAATATAACCTTATATTAATTATCAAATCAATTTAAATGCATGTAAATAATCATAAAATACATTCAGGGTAATTATACACACCAAGTAAAGGAATTGAACTTTTGAATATGAAGAATATTTCAATAAATGGAATTATTATTAGAAAAAACCCTTACTTGGGCATTCCACATAGTTGAACATGATTTTACTTCCATGAAGAAAAAAATTAGATTTATTGTTCACCTATATAAAAATTTTAATTTTTTACTTCCTATAAGATACTCTTTCTTATAATATATTAGTACCTATTTATTAATAATTATTTATTAAAATGAAAGCTTATATGATAACTATAATGTTTCACATGTATATTTCGATTCAACTATTTTGATCATTACACCTAAGTCATTGCTTCATCACATGAAAAAATTTAGTTATGTTCTTACATATGTATTTCCAATTATTCTAGAATTACATAAAAATTTCTAGTAACAAATGTTTAAAATTTCCATAGAATGCTTATAAGTTACATTTTTATATGTTTTCATTTCATTGAAAGAAATAAGTTTATTTGAAAAAATACATACATATATTAAAATTATAGAATTTTTAATAAAAATAAATTCCTTATTATTATATAATATTCATAGTTAATAAAATTCCTTCATAATTCATGACATTAACATTATAACAGATTTTATGTAAGTGAAAAAAGACCAAAACACGAATGAATTATAACTTTTGAATTAATAAAAACATGTTATTATATAATGATAATATCACATTTACAGAATATTAATCATTTTATAAATATCATATTTATTTTTAAAATTAATTTTTATAATTATTAATTTAAAATGGTGATGATAAAATTAAATACATCGTTCATAGAGGTGGTAACCCACCCATGGATAAGGGAAACATCATTATTTTTCAATGGATGGAAATCAATGAAGGTATATAATTATTTATCTATATATAAAATAATTACTTAATTAATATCATATTTTTAATTGAATACATATTTTTAACAATCCAAGTGAGGTGTTGAAAAAAAATGTATCATGTTGTATATATAAGAGGTAGTATGCACATACATAGAAGTAAATTTTTCTTCTCTTATTGATGGAAGTAATGTATATAATGTTTTTATAATTCAACATAATAATCTTTCAGTATACTAATAATTCATATTCAATTATATTACTGTAATTATGATAGATTTAGAGGATTTGGAAGGACAAATAAATTGAAATTATATGGTCAAAAAAGATACATCATCCATTGACATAATCTGTTTTGTTAATCATAAGGCCTTAATAAGATAGGTTCATGGTAACAATAGGGGATTGGGGATGTTTTGATGGATGTTTTAAAAGGAATTTCAGTATAATTTCCCTAGAAAATGAACTCATATGTGTACTTTAAAGGGTTATATTGATCGCCATTTAAAGGAAATCAAATAGCGTGTTTGAAAATATATTTTCTATAGGGGTAATGAGTCAAATATTAAAATGAAAAGTGGTTGAAAAATGGACTATGTGTGATTTTTAGACAATTTATAGTCCACTTGAATGAAAATTTTTTATTTTTAAATTAATTAATATAATTTTATTTAACATTAGATACCTTTAAATTTCATTTGAATTTTATTTTCATAATTTGACCTCAATAATATCGAGATAAACATTAAATTAAAATTTAAATAATAAAAATAATTATTAACTATTATTTTTTAAGGAAAAAATTTTAAAAGCCTCTATTTTATCTAAATATTATGTTTTTTAATATTTTCGAAAATATTTAATTTGACTGTTCTACTGCTTGAATAAGAATTGTGTTGATGATGCATATGGGTTTTAGAAAATTATACTATAGTTTAAAAATTCAAAAATTATTACATTAAAATATATTATAAATATTTCCTTTTCTAATCTATTTCCATTCATTACATGTTTTTATCCTTATCATTATTTGGAAATCATATTTAAAATTTTAGGTGGGTGAGAGTGACATTTTGTAAATATAAATTTCAAAATATAAAAGTAAAATTAATTCTCAATTATATAAGTAAACATTTGGATAAATAAGAGATATGACAAGGGGAGGTCTCTAAAGACCTCATACACTCATTTTAAGACACTATTTTTTTATTTTTTATAGACATAATACTTGATTAGACACATTTACCATATTTTAGATTTTATTGTGTTGTCTAACTTTTACTATGGTAAAATGATACTATAAAAAATATTAAAATGGAACCTATTAAATAATTAGATCATTATGATTAAAAATTTTAAAACAATTTCACATTATTTAATTTCCTTATATATTAAATATATTTTTAAATTAGTACCTGTAATGTAAAGAAAAATTGATTTTAAAATGCCCAATCGATCATAAAAATTAATTTTCTCAAAAATCATTTATAATATAGACTCTCGTGACATTTATTAATTAATGAATAAAAAATAAAATTTATTTAAATTTAAAACCACTCAAAAATTGAATGTAACATTATAATTACTACATTAAATAAGAATTCCCCAATAACCATTTATTATTATTTTTTTATTTTATGAAAATAAAATTATAATCTTTTGAAATTTTACTTTTATATAAAATCTTATAATTTATGAAATACAATTTAGCTAGAACAAAAACCTTTTATTTTTTAAATGATAAATCTTATTCTTGACACGTAAATTGATAAAACTATTCCTAATATTATCAAAATAATAAAAATATATATCAATTATATATTTTACATTAATAACTATTTATAAAACATCTGATAATAAGTCACATTAAGAAAATGCATTAATCCTTTAAATAAAACTCATTTTTTATCAAAACATAAATATAATAGTTTTAAATGTATAATTGGAATCTAATTTATTATTATATATTTTAAGAATAGATATAAAAATATACAATTTTTAGAGACACATATATGTACACATACATATAATCATTAATATTAATAAACCATAAAAGTGATATCTTATTATACATAACTAGGTTTTCACATTCACATACAGTAATGAAATATCATCCTCAAAATTTTAACATAACTCAAAAGAGAGGAGTTTTATGAAGTTAAGTGTTAAAATATTTTGAAAATCCATTTCATAGGTTAAACAAGTAATTTGATGACCATAATTTTCAATTGAATCCCCAATAATGGCACCCCAAAAGGAAATAAATATGGAGTGAAAGATAAATAAAAATACATGAAAAGAATATCCATTTAAATGACGTTGATTATATTTACATTATAAAATAACATTAATGTATATTTTCAAACTAGGTAACCCAACACCTCTTAAATAAAAATTTGGTAAACCATGAATTCACAATTACAAGACTCATACCTGTAAAAGAGTTTTAAAAAGATTACCTTGATAGTTTATTATTTTCCTCTACACAATAGTTAATTGATTAATCTTCTTATTTAATATAAATAATATGATAAATAAATAAAAACATAAATTTATTTTAACATACTAATTGAAATTTATACCTTTGATTGATTATTTATTTTAGTTTCCTCTTACGATTATTTTCAAATGAATGACCGTGAGGAATTTTTCATATCTGAAGCGCACAAAATCAACTTTTAAAGGATTATGAGATCCATCAATGTATTGTATTTTTTGTTTAGTGATTTTTTTGATAAATTTTCCATCCTTTTCATAGACAAGTACTAAAAATGGTTATCATGAGAAAAGATAATAATGAATGCATATAAACTATTATATTTAAGAGTTATACCTGAATATATTAGGAATAAATATAATCAATAAAATCCATAAATCATTTAAAAATAAAAAAACATATAAATTTATTTGAAATATTAAAATCTAAATTTGAAGCCCAATATATTTTTCAAATATAATCTTGAGATAGGATTCATAGGAGTTTTTAAAAATTTCTCAATAATTATCCATAAAAGTTTCACCTAGGAATAAGAATATGGCATAAAATAGTATCATAAACTTAATAATAAAATATAATTTTTGTTATTAAATATTACTTCCAATAAAATCATCACATAGTTGATATATTATTATAGTAGATTGGGTTCCCTCCCCATTCCTTTTCAAACATGGTGGATAGATTCCCATAGTGGATTGGGATCACTCCTCAGTCCCTTACATATTATATCATGAGATATAATGCTTGAACTAATACATTAGAGTTATATAATAGACTAACCTATAAGATAATAATATACCATAATATGTATTCTATAATAACATAAGTGTATTCGTCATTCCATCATAGATTAATTAACCCATGGAACAAAAGGGTTTTGTGAACATTATTTAAAATGTCATCATATTTCAACCAAGGAAATAAGGTGGATTGTATCATTAGATAATATATCTAATGAATTATAACTATCATTAATTTTTTTTACATATATGTAAAGTACTTTTATAAAATCATTGAAATTATTTTTTAAAAAATAAGAATAAATTTCAGTTTATGTTAGTAATTTTAAAAAATCATAGAACATTTGGAATATTTTTTTGAATTAAATATGAAAAATTGGAATGAAATATTATTAAAAAATAGTCGTATTGATGAGGGTAAAAGTTAATCCAAAAATAAATTCTAAAAAAATTATTTTTATATTTTAAAAATAAGTCAAACACGACTCATACTATAAATGATCAATGTATTCCTTTTAAAACTATTTTTTTGAAAGTAAAATATTGTCAAAAATGAATTTAATAATTTATATCAGTAAAAAAAAAATTATTCTTTAAAACAAATATACAATATACATATGGTGGAATTTTATTTTGGATAAAGGCTTCAAATTTTTTAAAATAACGATTTTAATGAAACCCCTTATAGATTAAGTAACCTTTGGAAAACAAATGTCATGAACTATATAACCTTATATGGATTTTCAAATCCCAATAATTTATATTAAATGATTCATAAAATAAATTCATGAGTATTATATACACAACAAATAACAAAAGATATGGTCAGTATAGAACACATCTCAACAAAAGGAAATTATGATAAGAAAACCCTTGCAAAAGTCGTGTCATTTGAAGTAAGAATCTATCAATGAAGTTATTATGAGAAACAAAATTAAATCCTCGTAAAATAAGTCTAAATACAACATAAATCAATTATAGGATATAACACAAATAATCTTGGCATAACATTGTAATTGGATAAGTGATATAACCTAATGAGTGGAAATTGAGTTTAGAATCCCCATTCATTTTTATAACATTTAAGTAAAAATATCATTGAAGAGGGAACCTGGAATTTAAATTTAAATACAATGAATCATGATTGAATCCTAATATAATTTTTCAAACCTAAAATAAATACATCATATAAATATAAATATGTTTATAATATGAAACATGTCAAAAACATTGAGGTTTGTGATGAGAAAAACATTCTATCTTGGTAATTTTTTGGATTAATATCCATTGAATAATTCATAAAATGTGTTGGAAAATATCATTAAATTCATTGAAATAATTTTAACATAATATAATAGTTATTATATATAAAATGAAAAAGTAAACAAGTGGTGAATAGATAGTATATCTTAGTAAAATGAAATTGATATATGAAAAACACTTACCCCAGACTTATACTTAGTTGGATATTCAATAAATTCAATATATAATAATTTTAGATATATTATAAACCTTTCTAAAAACCATAATTATATTTTTGTTACTATATACCATTTTATTATAATTTATTAATAACATTTGTAATCATTCTTTGTTGAAATCATAATTTATCTAATAACTACCTCGTTTCCCATGCATGTTTCAATTTGGTAATTTTGTTTCCTGGATTTTGTTCATGGTTTAATCAACTAGAAAATATTTTTTATGATTTTATATATTTTTTAATATTATTCTATAGTTACTTGGATATTTTACAGAACATGGGGTGACAATTCTCTTGGAAAACATGAAAATTTCATTTTTTAAAGTTTTGGTTTCATAGAAAGAAATTAGTCTATTAATATATATATATATATATATATATATATACATATCCATTATATATTTTTTAAAATATATTAAATTAATAAATATTTATATTAAAAAACATTACTTTATCATTCCTTATATAAATTATAACATTATTCATATATATTGTAAAACTGAACCAAATACGAATACGTTATAACGATTTAATGGTTAAGAACATGAAATTTTATTATTAGAATATCAATTTTACAAAATATCAATCATGATATAAATATAATATTTATTTATGAAATAATATTTTATAACTTTTCAAGTAATGTGGTGATGAATAATGAAATAATTCATTTATAGTGTTCCAAATACAGAAGGGGACATGAGAGAAATTTTAATTTCTCAAGGGATAGAAATGAAAGATGGAAGATGATGAATGATATCCATGGAAGCATAATTATATCAATTATATTATATTTATTTATTAAATACATTTATTTATCTAACTATGTGAGGAATTGATGAAAAATGGAATATATCGTTCATGGAGGTGATAGTCTGCATGTACTCATGAGAGACACTTTCATATTCCAATGCATGGAAGAAAGGTGTATAATGGTTGGTCCATTAATATAAGAACATTTTAATAAACTAAAAATTTTAATTCCCTTATATTAATATGGTTATAATATATTTGGATGAGGTATAAGAAGAAGGAGACTACGACAACCCTGATATTTTATTACACAATTAAGCATAATTTATTACATAAACATCACTTGATACAACATAGAATATTGAGAGGTATAGTGTATTTGGGGATTAGGATCATTAAATAACAACTTAAAACATTAAATACAACATATTTTTTTGAAAATTCGTTAACATGTCCACTACACTCCCTCATACATAGCATTGCATGGGATAACCTGAGGACATCCATAAGAAAAGGGTGAGCTATAAAGCCTAGTAAGGGAATAATAATGGAATGAAATGATGAATACAATAAATTTTAGACAATAGGGATATCAATAGAGCACAAGAGAAGAATAAATATAAAGGCATGATAAAGCATGATAATCATAACATGAAAATGTTGCAACAACACTTAACAAAGAATTAGCATGAGCCAAGGCTCATGTCACATAGAGCATGAGTAAACCATCATTTCACATGAAGCATGAGTGAAAACTCATTGCACTTTAATTATCATGAGTAAAAACCCATTTTACATGACGTATCATGATAATATTCTTTACCCAATGCATTGGAGTTCTATAAGGGCGCACCCTTCTCAAACATTTAATTTCATGCATAAGAGTGTCACATGGATTATAAAACATTGAATCATTAAACATAATAATTTATTACATGATAAAATAATGTGGAATACATACATGAAACTCTTAAAACATTAAGTAAATGTGCATAAAGTTGAATACCCTTGATATAGAAATGGACATGGAATTCACTACACAATGACTTTGTCTTGGAAAAGCACGGTACAATTTCAGTAGCATGACAACGTGACATATGATCTCATAAAAATGGGTGATGAGAGAGAAAGGGGTGTCTCATAATTTTTTAATTACATGGACAGTAAGGGGGTCATATAGATACAATTACAAAAAAATTTAATTGAATTAAGATTCATGATACAAACGAATTTCTTGAATGTAAATGAGGAGAGAGAAATTCCTTTCGGAATTTCATCATAGTAATGGGTGTACATGGGAGGAATTTAATGGGAGAGAAAGTGGTCTCCCATTATTCAAAAATAATTAGGGTAGCATGGGTAAGGTGTGAAGCCATACCATAACATTTATAATTGAAATTAGAAGGTCATAACAACACAAATAATATTGGAAAAAAATGAGAAAGGAAGAAAAAAACCCTTACTTATATGTGAGCTTCCAAAGGCCCCAGAGAGGCATGAGAGAGGATTATTGGGAGATTGGGGGACCTTGGGAGGATTTTAGAGATATCAAGGAATAGTTTGGATTAACTCCAAAGGCCTTTAGTGAGGATGTAGTGGGAGCATGGGTGTGTTTATATTGGAAAGGTGAGAGAATTATATATTATTTAGGTTTGGGACACCTCACATTAAACAAATCCAGACCCCAAACCTGTCCCTGGTTTTTGCCCACGGTTTTTGTCAAAGGGGAGTAGAAAAAAATATTTTATACGGCCAAAATATGATCTTCTTAAATTAATGGGGTTACTTACGTGGAGGTGACTCACACTCCTATGGAAAACTATTTAAAAAGACAAAATGATTAATAATTTTTGAAGGGTCCACTAATGCTTTGTAAAACAAATCAAACAAACCAAAAATCACATTATTTTAATGGTAAAACATATATTAGCCGAATGTAAAATTTATATTATTTTATTACATCACTATTGGTTCATTATGTTGTCATAAAACACATTATATATTTAAACGATATTTAATTTTTACCCAAAAATTTGAACGTCTTAGAAAATTATAATAAATTCACAATTGGATAATTTCGACATTCTAATTCCATAAATAATACTCATTTTAGATAAATAATTTTCTAAATATGTTTATTTTCACCTTTAAAATTAAAACCAATATTTTTTGAAAATTCATCGGGTTTGACAAAAATGGCTTTCAAACCATAATAAAAATTACAATTGCATTCATAAAATTATACGATCATTTTTATTTAATGAAAATTAATTTAATAATAATTACATTTTATTAAAATATTATTTAATTCAAATAACCAATAATTCATCAAAATAGATTTCTTTGTCGAAAATTTACTTAAAATACTATTTGTACTCTAAAAACTATTTACAAGGTAACCATAATAAGATGGAAGTATATTCATTATTAGATGAAAACTAATGTACATAACCATAGTTATATGGTCTTCTTAAATAACCCCTTATAACACCCACATAAGAACGAAGAGTAAGGTGTGCGATGGTGACAGACTCTTGGGGTTGGTCAGATAATATTGCTCGGGTGGTAATCTCTATCAACTTCCACTTCTCATGTAGGTGGTCCCACTCGAGCTTAAAATATTCATGCTGATCTTGGGGTTGGTCAAGAGCGAAGCCCAAATACGCAACCTCCTTTACAAGCTCTGACAAATGGACTTTGTATGGGGCACGTCTACTGGATGAGGACATCACATCCTATGTCTGATTAAATTGGATATGTTAAACCCCTATATTTATACTAATCATGTGATCACCATTCAATGATTGTATTAGCAACAGTCAAAATTCATAACAGTATTATAAAATCCAAAAACACGAAATCAAATAAGTTGACATTTTATATAAACATTTTATTTAAAGAGGCATTTAATTATATCAAGAGGGATTTCCAATAATGAAATTTTTGGTCGTTACAAATGAGGCATAAAAGGGTTACATAAATAAATTACCTCTACCTTTGATATCCACATTTTTATTGAACATAAGGTTTTTTGAAGAGGGATTTATCATCATTATAGGGGATTAGGGGAATGGAAATGGATGTTTTGAGGTAATTTTTGGAAATATTATTGTGAGAAAATTGATATTATATGTGTCTTTTGAAAATATATATTGAACACCATTTTAAAGGATAAAATTGATGGATCATTCAAAAATATTAATTCTTTAATGTTCATAAAATATATTTTAAAAATTCAAATGTCTCGTAAATGTACCATGCATGATATGTCAGAATATTTACCATCCAATTTACTTATGATAACATTTTTTTTTATTTTTAAATCATTTAATTATTTTTTAATATGAACTACATGTCTAACTCATTTGCATGGTTATTTTAATAAGTTGATTTTGAATATATCTAGATAACTATGAAATTTGAATTTAAGAATTCAAATTACTTGTAACATGTCTTGTTGATCCATAAAAATTATATATTTTTCTGGTTTATCGAAATACTATCACATTTAATATTTTTAAAACCATTTACATTTATTTTTTAATACATATGCATGTATTGTGTTAATATTGCATAATCTTGTAGATATTTATACTATTAGTTAAAATTGAAAATTAATTGCTACCATAAATAATTTGTATTCATCATCAATCTAATTATCTAGAACTATTAATATAATTTTTTTATCCACACCAATATAATGGAAAAATATTATAAATATTTTGTTTTAGAGAGTCAAATTTTTTATATATTATTTTATAAATATAAAAAAAAAATTTAAAATAAATTTTAACAATATGATTTTTTTAATAAAATAAAATTCATTTTTAAATCATCATATAAAAATTCAATTTGTTTTAATTTTTTAATTTTTTCTAAAATTGTGGATTTTTTAGTGAATAATGAAAGTTACCAATTTTTCGAATAATATCATTTTCTTTCCTCAATTAATGTAATTTAATTTATTCCTTATATTTTGGATTTCGTATTAATGTGAAATATGACCCATTTTATTTATAATAATCAAATTAATTTCTTTTTGAACATAATATTTTATTAATTTGGTATACATTTTTTTATACTAAAAACATGGCTTATTACAAATTCTTTTTAAGTGAATTTATTTTATACATTTCAATTATTTAAAATAACAACTATTAAATAATCATTAAAATAAAATCAATATATTATAAAAAAATTTATATTATTTTAAAATCATATAATGATGATTCTTAGTCATATTGTTTATACAAGATCATCTATTTCTTGATAAATTTATTTCTTAAAAACTGATTGTTAACATGTTTTGTGGGTTTAATTTTAAATTTAAATCTTAAAATTATGTATTTTGAATTTTTAAAAATCAATTCCATATTTTTAATCTTTAAAATTAATATTATGTAGTAAGGTAAACTTATTTTTTGTTCTAATAATGAGTAAAACCTGTAAAAAACTATTTTCACTGGCGAAAACATAAAAAGGTAAAAGTCACTAACTATAGAGTTTAATGGAATAACATGTTTAAAAATTGTTTCTTTTTAAATTTTTGTGGTTACTTTCTACTATATAACCCTTCTAATCAATCATTTATCAATATTTGAGGCATTATTCGTAAGTGTAAGTTCAAATTATTAAATAGTATTGGGTATTTATAAAAATTGTCACTCCCTCTAACTTATTAAAGGGAACATCCTCTCTTATCCACTAAAAAAATAAAAATAATTGTTTTTAATACAATAACAAGTAAAATACATTCTATACTTCCCTCCCAATGTTCTTGTGGCATTTATTTATCATAAATTCAATCAACGGGGGATTTAGGTACAATTCTAAAGAGGTGGTCTGAAGAAGAAGTATTGTTATTAACTAAAATTATCAGATTTATTAATTCATAAACTTCTATAAAATATTACTCAACCATTCTGATATAGTAACATAATTATCAACCATTCAATAATATTTCTTTATTTTTATGTCATAACTGACCTCCATATCTTTCTCTATAAAATGGGTAACTAAATCGTCGCTCATGTGTACTGCATGTTATAGCCACATGAATCGAAGTAATTATTATTCCATCATTTCCTGTCATATTTATTAATGATTATAGTTTTAATTTATATATATTATACTCATGAAATATTAATAATTACGGAATATAAATATATCATATACCTTTATACATTAGCATCTATTGGAAAATTATTAAGTCGTTTGTGTGTACGGTGGACTAAGCAATGAGAAGTGATGTGATTCATTTTTTATTACTATGTCACATGGATGATATATGTATATTTATTTACCAAAATATTTTGATAATTATTATATAATTATTATAATAAATATATGATATAACACTTTCTCTCATTCACAGTCGTTTAAAAATGGAAACATTACTCGTGAATACGTACGACTTTCCATCTCCATGATTGTAACGTAATTTATTTTTCATATAATCTTTCATGATTTGTTATAAAAGAATAAATGGTTTATAAGAATGATTATTATTTTATGATTATAATTCTTGAGATGATAAATGAAGTGCACTGTGTTGCATTTGTTGTCAATGAGGTATGTTGTTGTCAAGGAATGAATGGATGGATGTCAAGGAGTTTCAACATGCGAATGACAAAGGATGTGATGGTGTTGGTGATGAATGGAGAATGGCCATGGTACTAAGATGCATGTCACTTAAGAGATTCACTAAGTGACATAGGATGTTGTGGTTGAAACATTCTCTATGTATATTAGACGATTGTCGAACTGATCTTAATGTTTCAATACTTGTATCAGGATGATACTAAGTTACAACACTTGAAGAATGAATGATGATGGAGCATCATTACATCTGACGATTGTTGAGCTGTTCTTAAAGTTCCAAGAACTTGTATCAACTGGATACAAAGTCACAACAATGTTAGAAGACTATGCATTGTTAAGACAATGCATGAGGAGATGAAGATGAACCATCCACTACTTCTGAGTGGATGACGTGAGCTGAAGAGGTCCATGCACTATCACTTAGTGCATTTGAATTGAAGAAGATCCAACTTGATCTCTGATTAGATCAACGAATCACATTGAAGAAGTTATGTGATTCAGGAGCTCGGTTGATGAAGAACCTTCAAGAATTTCCGTCCTAAGTAATGAATATATGTTGAGGAGATTGGAAGAGTTCTTATGAGGAAGAAATGAAGAAATGGGAGGAAGAAAGAAGGGAACTTGGTTTGGCATTTGTCATTTAAACATGGTTACTTTGTTTGTATACAAAGTACTTAAGTGTTTCCTCAAGCAAAAAATTAGCCACCAAGGGCCATCCTTAAGGGTTCAACCCAAGGCACATGTGGGACTAGGTCACCACGCCAAAGGGGATCCCATGGGGCCAGCCCGAGAGGCCGCGGCCGTGTGTAAGCCGGGGCCACGCAGGGGATCAGGTCCTGCGCAGTGTGGGCGCAGAGCGCGCCCGAAGGGTGTGCATAGTGGGCGCCAGTGGTGCGCCCGCAGGGAGCAGAGTGGGCGCAGAGCGCTCCCACAGGGAGAACTCGGTGCGGGGCGGCACCGAGAGGGTTGGAAGTTCAATTGCTGAGGTGATGGCAGCGCGAGGGTGATAAACCGCGGCAAAACCGCTCGGCGTTTCGATGTGGGATGCAGAAATTTCACCGGGAGCGAATCCTGGCCGCCCGATCAATCGCGCGCCAGATCTCGACCGCACGATCGATCCCGCGCGAGATCTTCTGATCGCGGCCGTCTGATGTATTTCAAACATCTGATCCGGCGGCTAAGAGACCGTCCTCTTCCTCGAGCTTCCCCGAAGCCACCCGCGAGCCTCCGACGAACCAGGCGCCATCCGAGCATGGATTTTGAGATCCCAGCCACCATTTCCAAAGTTGAAGGCTCCATTGAGCTCGTCTTGACCTACCGAACACGATCATGCAAGAAAATAGGCATGCATGCAATGTTTGGGAGATTTCAAACAAGGCCGAGGCAAAACGAAGTTGTCGAGGCTTCGGTGTGTTCGTGATTTGCATGGATTGGAAGAAAAGAGGTCGTGCATGCGTTCTAAGTCGCATGCACGTGAAGAAGACCGAAGAAAAATAAAAATGGAACCCACATTTGACAGAAAGACGAAAATCAAGATTTTGAAGATTTTAAAAGCCCGAAAAAATCGGGGATTCAAGATATCTCACGCGGAAGATCTGAGGCATTCCTCTGCCTATAAAAAGAGAGGCCGAGGCATTCTAATTGCTACTGATGCGCTGAATTCTCGAAGTCCCATGAGTGCCGTATGTGCCTCGCGAAGTTTTGAAGCCACCGCGCAAATACCACTTGCGCGGCTGAAGTTCCAGAGCCACTCGAGGCTCTGAAGGAGGTCCCTGCCCGCGTACTCGCGCGGTAGAAGGAGCCCTCACTGCCCGCAAACTTGCGCGGCAGGAGGAGCTTGCGTGGCCGAGGTGCTTGACACCCTGCGCGCCCGAGGTGTTGCACCTTGCACACCCGAGGCAGTAGCAACCTTGCTCGCCCAAGGCTGGTTGCACCTTGCACCCTGCGCGCCCTTGCCTCCTTGAGGTCTTGCGCTGCTGTTGAAGGCAGTAGGGAGTTCGGGTGAGGCAGTATACCACCCATAAGGAGAAAGAGTAAAGAACACCCTACGGGCATTTGTGTGTGCAATTGAAGAAGAGGCCGTGTGTGTGCAAGAAGTGGAGTGAAGGCCAAAGACACACCTATGGGTGGTTTATGTGCAAAGCAACAAAAGGCCGTAGCCTTGTGTGTGCACACTTTGAAGAACAAATTAAAAGAACAAATTGTGTGTGCAAATTAAAGAAGTGGCCGAAGGCTATGTGTGTGCACAAGAAGTGTGTGCTCACTTAGAAGAAGAGGAGAAGACCCACACAAAGTACAACACACTTTTAAGTGTGTAAGCAAATTGAATAAAGTGTGTGAAGAAGTGAGAAGCTGGTGTGTGCTTAAAGATACTACACCCTGTGAGGGTTTATTGCACCAAGAGGAGAAAGAGGAGAGTGCATGAATGCATGCATGCACATGCACACGTGAACAAAGCCAAATCTGGTTGTGTGCATTTGAGGAGTCCAAGACCAGGAGTTCTTGAAGATTTTTGAGAAGCCATGAAATCAGTGCATGAGGATGCAGAGATGCCATGAACTCAGTGCATGAAGTTGATGTGAAGTGAGACTGGACCAGACTGAAGTTAAAGATATCAGTTGTCTGAGTATTCAGTAGTTGGAGAGTGAAGCCAGGTCATCCTAAGAAGAAGGAGATAAATCCTGAGCTAGACGAGAAGCCCTGATCAACCACAAGTGATCAGAAGAGAAGAGAAAGGCTAGCAGCCTTTATCCCAGGCTGCTGAAGTTACGTGAAGAGCTGAATAGAGGAGAAGAGCTACTCGTGTGACTCGAGGAGCCAAGAGAAGACTCTGTGGGACTCAGGGAGAAGAAGTCTTCAGTGGGATTCTGGAGCAGGCCAGTGGGACTCTAGTAACACTGTGGGACGTTGTATAAAGACCCTTCTGTGGGACTCAGGAGAGATACAGTGGGACTCTGTATCGACCATTGTAATACTAACAGATTATAATGGGAGAAACCATGTTGGGGTGTATAACCAACATGGGAAGGACGTAGGCCTTTGGTGCCGAACCTTGTAAATCCTTGTGTCCAGTGCCTTTACATTTACTGCATCATTCGTGGAAAGGTGAGAGATACAAGAAGAGTGGATCGAGGCCTTAACAAGCCATAGAGGTTTAATTGATAAGAATCAATTAGTAAAAAGTTTTAAGAGATCACTGATTCACCCCCTCCCCCTCTCAGTGATTTACACTGATCTGGGCACTTCAATTGGTATCAGAGGGAAGGTTACCTCTAAAAGATCCAAGGGAGTCTATATGGAGTGCAGATTTGAGGAAATGAGTGACCAGCCTCAAATGGAGATATCTGCCAAGACTCAGAAAAACAGGATGAAGAAACAGGCCAAGAAGATGAAGAAGAAGATTGTTGCTGATAGAGAAACACCTGACAATTCCTTTTATCACTCTTCTGGTGAAGCCTGTCCTAGCTGTGATGAAGATGGATGAAACAATGATCTTCTAAATGCAATCGAATATCTTCGGAAGACAGTCCCCAGGGATGTAGAAATGTGTATAGCTACAGGCATCCTTGATCTTCAAGAAGAAAAATCACAGTTAGAAGAATAAGCCAATGCAATGGAAGATCAATTGGCTAAAAGGGTTGGCATAACCAACACTCTCAGAAAGCTGGTGAATGCTAAAGATGAAACCGTTTCTCTTTGCAATGAATGGTATGAAGACACTGCTGAAGAATTGCAAAGAATCCTTTCTGAGAAAGAATTCTTTAAAGTAATAATCAAAGATGTTTACCATGCACTGGAGAAGAGGCATAGAGTATCAATGGTTGTTAAAGATGCTGAACTTGAAGACAAAGTCAAAATGGTGAAGGAGCTTGACAACTCAATTCTTGAAATGAATAAGGTGCATGAAGACCAGATGAAACAGCTGGAAGAGAAATGGGAAGGAAAGCTAAGAACTGTTGAGGATGAGAAGAACTCCCTTAACATGAAGTGTTTAGAATTAGAGGTGATATTGAAAAATCAGCAATCACCCAAAGCCAAAGCCTCCCAGAAAACTGGAAGAAGAAATGTTGCTACTCAAGTGTGCTTTGAGAAGGATGATTCTAAAAGAAAGACATCCTCTAATGAAAGGGAAACATCTTCTAAAAAGAAGGTACCATCCATACCATCTTGTACTCATGTTTCTAAAAGTGTTTCTACTAAAAGTGCAGGATGGAAGAATGAATCAAAACAAGTATGGATGAAGACAGTGAAGAAAGAAAGCTCTCCTGAAACAACACAGCATGTCAAGAAAAGTACCCAACAATCAGAAGGACTGAAGAGGTCAAGATTTGTGGGTTAGTGTTGGTGTTGTAATAAGTATGGGCACTGGGCAAAGGATTGTTGGTACAATCCACTGAATGTCAAAGCACAAAGCAAGCCCATGCAAAGGGGGAGCAAGCCAGAGGAAAAGAAGCAGCATCCACAGGTCCAGAGACATCTGTTTACTGCAAATAGATTTGGATTACTTGACAACATCTGGGATGATTGCAAAAGTGGTCAAAAAGATACATGTCAATCTCCAACTGTATCCAGAGCTCAAAAGAAGAAAAGATCACAGAACCTGGCTCAGAAAGAATCCTTGGGAAGAAAGAATAATGTTGAAGATGATCCCAAGAAGGTTTTGAAAAAGGTAAAGAAGTCCTTGGAGTCTAAATCCAAGAAGGGTGATGCATCCAGAAGGACCACCAAGAAAACATGCTTCTACTGTGGAAAGAAAGAACACACCATGGATCTTTGTGAACAAGCCATGGAATTAAATAGAAGCAGACTGGACTCAAAAAGACAATCAATCCAGAAGAAGCAGAAGGGATTGATTGAAAATAAGCTGCCTAAGAAAGGTAGAATAACAGCATCAAAAGAACCATGTGGAATATCCAGAACTGAGGCCACACTTCCAAGTGACTTACTAGTCATATGGCCAAATCAGTTGCAACTTGCCAAAGATCTGCAGAGAGCTGAAGATGAAGTTCTGGCAATTGCTAAGGCAAAAGGAAAGAAAAAGATTTCACATGAAGATCAAGTTCTGTGTGTGAGGTGCAATCAAGATGGACATACTAGTGATAAATGCATGATATTCATTCCATCTCAGAAGGGATTCTTCAAAAGAATGAAGATTGCACCAGGAGACTCTAGTGATCAGAAGGCACCTAGAAATACATGAGTCACACACAAAGAAGTTAAAGAGGTGTTGAGATCCACACCAGCACAAACATCATTGAAGATCAGATGTGCAAGTGTGAAGAATGGTGAAAATGGGGCATCTCGGTTGAGAGAATATTCTCAACCTTGTTGTTCACATTGATGAACCAAGGAGGTTCCATCTTATTCCCTAATCACTTGTATTTACATGTGCTAAAATTACAGGGAATTGAAGATGATGATCATTCTCAACTGGAGGATGGTTTGGACAGAATGGAGTGCACCCCTTGAGGGGGAGCCAATCTAAAGAAGATGGGATTCTGAGATTAATACCATCTTGAGAAAAGTGAAGGTATTCCAATCATACTTTCATCCCTTGTTTCTTAATTGAGTTTATATTGTCAATTAAGGGGGAGTATGGATTGAAGAAAAATGGATGAAAGGGGGAGCTTTATCTTTTCACTTGAACTTTCTAATGTGTTTGGTGAAGTATGTGTAGGATTTAGCAATTCATTGATATATCTGAAAAATTTCAAACCCCTAAAGAATGATCTCACATGTGTAGAGAATTATGGACAGCTTTGAATTCCTTGGTCATATCACTCTTGTTTTCTACACCGGGTTAGCCCAAGTAGACTTAGAGTTGATTTACTAAAGGTTCTTTGCTAAAGAGAACATGTGACATCATCCCTCTCTCAGTGTTTTTCAAGAAAATACTTTTCAAAGGGAGGAAGAGATTTTTGAAAGAGAACCACACCACACCTTTGCATTTGGTTGCCAATAAGGGGGAGAAATATTGGCACACATATTGACCCATTCATATGTGCTCTAGTGTATTTCCAACAAATACAAAGGGGGAGATTGAAGTGCACTGTGTTGCATTTGTTGTCAATGAGGTATGTTGTTGTCAAGGAATGAATGGATGGATGTCAAGGAGTTTCAATATGCGAATGAAAAGGGATGTGATGGTGTTGGTGATGAATGGAGAATGGCCATGGTACTAAGATGCATGTCACTTAGGAGATTCACTAAGTGACATAGGATGTTGTGGTTGAAACATTCTCTATGTATATCAGACGATTGTCGAACTGATCTTAATGTTTCAATACTTGTATCAGGATGATACTAAGTTACAACACTTGAAGAATGAATGATGATGGAGCATCATTACATCTGAAGATTGTTGAGCTGTTCTTAAAGTTCCAAGAACTTGTATCAACTGGATACAAAGTCACAACAATGGTAGAAGACCATGCATTGTTAAGACAATGCATGATGAGATGAAGATGAACCATCCACTACTTCTGAGTGGATGACGTGAGCTGAAGAGGTCCATGCACTATCACTTAGTGCATATGAATTGAAGAAGATCCAACTTGATCTCTGATTAGATCAACGAAGCACATTGAAGAAGTTATGTGATTCAGGAGATCGGTTGATGAAGAACCTTCAAGAATTTCCCTCCTAAGTAATGAATATATGTTGAAGCGATTGGAAGAGTTCTTATGAGGAAGAAATGAAGAAATGGGAGGAAGAAAGAAGGGAACTTGGTTTGGCATTTGGCATTTACACATGGTTACTTTGTTTGTATACAAAGTACTTAAGTGTTTCCTCAAGCAAAAAATTAGCCACCAAGGGCCAGCCTTAAGGGTTCAACCCAAGGCACATGTGGGACTAGGTCACCACGCCCAAGGGGATCCCATGGGGCCAGCCCGAGAGGCCGCGGCCGTGTGTAAGCCGGGGCCACGCAGGGGATCAGGTCCTGCGCAGTGTGGGCGCAGAGCGCGCCCGAAGGGTGCGCATAGTGGGCGCCAGTGGCGCGCCCGCAGGGAGCAGAGTGGGCGCAGAGCGCGCCCGCAGAGAGAACTCGGTGTGGGGCGGCACCGTGAGGGTTGGAAGTTCAATTGCTAAGGTGATGGCAGCACGAGGGTGATAAACCGCGGCAAAACCGCTCGGCGTTTCGATGTGGGATGCGGAAATTTCACCGGGAGAGAATCCTGGCCGCCCGATCGATCGCGCGCCAGATCTCGACCGCACGATCGATCCCGCGCGAGATCTTCTGATCGCGGCCGTCCGATGTATTTCAAACATCTGATCCGGCGGCTAAGAGACTGTCCTCTTCCTCGAGCTTGCCCGAAGCCACCCGCGAGCCTCCGACGAACCAGGCGCCATCCGAGCATGGATTTTGAGATCCCGGCCACCATTTCCAAAGCTGAAGGCTCCATTGAGCTCGTCTTGACCTACCGAACACGATCATGCAAGAAAATAGGCATGCATGCAATGTTTGGGAGATTTAGAACAAGGCTGAGGCAAAACGAAGTTGTCGAGGCTTCTGTGTGTTCGTTATTTGCATGGATTGGAAGAAAAGAGGTCGTGCATGCGTTCTAAGTCGCATGCACGTGAAGAAGACCGAAGAAAAATAAAAATGGAACCCGCGTTTGACAGAAAGACGAAAATAAAGATTTTGAAGATTTTAAAAGCCTGAAAAATTCGGGGATTCAAGATATCTCACGCGGAAGATCTGAGGCATTCCTCTGCCTATAAAAAGAGAGGCTGAGGCTTTCTAATTGCTGCTGATGCGCTGAATTCTCGAAGTCCCGTGAGTGCCGTATGTGCCTCGCGAAGTTTTGAAGCCACCGCGCAAATACCACTTGCGCGGCTGAAGTTCCAGAGCCACTCGAGGCACTGAAGGAGGTCCCTGCCCGCGTACTCGCGCGACAGAAGGAGCCCTCACTGCCCGCAAACTTGCGCGGCAGGAGGAGCTTGCGTGGCCGAGGTGCTTGACACCCTGCGCGCCCGAGGTGTTGCACCTTGCACACCCGAGGAAGTAGCAACCTTGCTCTCCCAAGGCTGGTTTCACCTTGCACCCTGCGCGCCCTTGCCTCCTTGAGGTCTTGCACGGCTGTTGAAGGTAGTAGGGAGTTCGGGTGAGGCAGTATACCACCCATAAGGAGAAAGAGTAAAGAACACCCTATGGGCATTTGTGTGTGCAATTGAAGAAGAGGCCGTGTGTGTGCAAGAAGTGGAGTGAAGGCCAAAGACACACCTACGGGTGGTTTATGTGCAAAGCAACAAAAGGCCGTAGCCTTGTGTGTGCACACTTTGAAGAACAAATTAAAAGAACAAATTGTGTGTGAAAATTAAAGAAGTGGCCGAAGGCTATGTGTGTGCACAAGAAGTGTGTTCTCACATAGAAGAAGAGGAGAAGACCCACACAAAGTACAACACACTTTTAAGTGTGTAACCAAATTGAATAAAGTGTGTGAAGAAGTGAGAAGCTGGTGTGTGCTTAAAGATACTACACCCTTTGAGGGTTTATTGCACCAAGAGGAGAAAGAGGAGAGTGCATGCATGCATGCATTCACATGCACACGTGAACAAAGCCAAATCTGGTTGTGTGCATTTGAGGAGTCCAAGGCCAGGAGTTCTTGAAGAGTTTTGAGAAGCCATGCAATCAGTGCATGAGGATGCAGAGATTCCATGCACTCAGTGCATGAAGTTGATGTGAAGTGATACTGGACCAGACTGAAGTTAAAGATATCAGTTGTCTGAGTATTCAGTAGTTGGAGAGAGAAGCCAGGTCATCCTGAGAAGAAGGAGATAAATCCTGAGCTAGACGAGAAGCCCTGATCAACCACAAGTGATCAGAAGAGAAGAGCAAGGCCAGCAGCCTTTATCCCAGGCTGCTGAAGTTACTTGAAGAGCTGAACAGAGGAGAAGAGCTACTCGTGTGACTCGAGGTGCCAAGAGAAGACCCTGTGGGACTCAGGGAGAATAAGTCTTCAGTGGGATTCTGGAGCAGGCCAGTGGGACTCTGGTAACACTGTGGGACGTAGTATAAAGACCCTCCTGTGGGACTCAGGAGAGATAAAGTGGGACTCTGTATCGACCATTGTAATACTAACAGATTATAATGGGAAAAACCATGTTGGGGTGTATAACCAACATGGCAAGGACGTAGGCCTTTGGTGCCGAACCTTGTAAATCCTTGTGTCCAGTGCCTTTACATTTACTGCATCATTCGTGGAAAGGTGAGAGATACAAGAAGAGTGGATCGAGGCCCTAACAAGCCATAGAGGTTTAATTGATAAGAATCAATTAGTAAAAAGTTTTAAGGGATCACTGATTCACCCCTCCCCCTCTCAGTGATTTACACTGATCTGGGCACTTCAATAAATTTATAATCCCATTGACCTTAGACAACTTACCAAAGTGATTTTGGATATATGATCCAAACATCATGAAAAGACACGACTTGAACCTAAATGATTAGGTAAATGAATATAGAATGATAATATATAAAATAATAAACCTGATACAGTCTCTTAATAATGTAAATAATTAACATTTGTTTATTATTAAGTATGATAATGAATTCACTTGAAAAATATGTCTTGAGGTTAGGGATCTTTCTAAACCACCCTTTCCTTTAGGTTATGACTATTCACTCTCTATGTCACATTCTCTCTCAATAATGTTATTGAATTATTATAAATTTTTTATATATTTCTCTCTGAATTATATAAATATTTTATTATCCATTCCATTTACTGGGTAATACATTTCTTATATTTATCTTCAAAATACCATCCTTATGATTTTTTTATTATCATATGAGACAAGATTATACAACACATTTTCATTCCATGGGAAATTATTATGATTATGAATTATGATTGATTTCAATTTTTTATAATCTATAATCATGAGATCATTATGATGGGTTCGCGAAGATAGAGCTCCAATGAATTGGGAAAATATCTTATCTCATGAGACATCTTGAATGTGATTATGAAGTAAACCTAATCCATTATGAGACTTTGTCTACAGTGTGATATAGTCTAGGTTCTTATACTTACCTCATTTTTTTCATGTTATATGTGACTTCTAGAATTACTATTCTTCCATAATTGTATGATACCATGATATTTAGGTTATTCTATTGTGTTATTATTCAGGTGTATTTTATTTTAAAATATGACTCACAAGTTATGTTTCTTTTACTTATTTATTCGCTTACTATGATTTTTCTTTGACATCTTTATCTATGAATTTCCCCAAGTTATCATAGTATAGTTTTAGGAAATCAATTGATTTATAGCTCACTAATGAGAATAAAATTACAGATTTCATTATTTAGTATCCATTAGATATATTATGAACCTAGTCATCCAAAGACACTGAGCCTCATGATATTTGTGTTGAAATTAATGGATTTTTATCTTAAGAATAATGGAATAAAATATGTAAAAGTCTTAGGTCACTATAGCTGGAATTAGATAAAGGTATGGTTATTTGGGGGGATTATGACTGGAATAATGTTGTAAGAACCCCATGTAAAATTATTGGGACATGAATTAGTATAAAGAATATCATGTAATTTTGATGAAGTGTAGATAAAGTATATTCCTAGTAATTATGTCCCTATCTTGATACAATAAGTGGATGTGGCTATTTCTTTTTTGTACCTAGTTTCAATAATTCCAAAAGGGTGTATTTTAATTTTCTCAATCATCACCTAGTGTAATAAACAGCTCCTTTCTACACATTTTGTTTTACACTTTATGGGGGATATTTTTTGGAAAACCAACAACTATTTTCGAACTATTATAAAGGACTTGAATGATTTTTTTGGTTATAAAACCAAATATTAAACCATAAAATGGAGATCCTATATTGAATCCAAGTAACTAATATTTTATTATATAGATATTATTTATAAGTTATTAATTAAATGATAAGAATATTACCTTTTGTATGTTAATTCATTCTCATATTGTTTCTTATATTTTTTTCACTCAATATGGTGAATTATAATTAATAATTATAATAAAAAATATTATGTGAAATTCAATTATTTCTCATATAAGATGCATAATATAATAGTAAATAATGTTAGACATCTTGTGATCAATAAAAATGACATATCTTGAAATTATTTTTAATAATTTGAAGAGAGCTAAATTTCCAAAACACATCAAATAAGAGAATGATAGTGTATCCTGGATGTTTAAGTTTTAAATATGATTAATTATAGAAGATTCAACTTCCAACATGTAAAAAATGTAAAAAGAGGCACCATATAAAATTCATTTACTTAATTTGATGACTCTTTATGTGTGGAAAATAAGGGAAAATAGGCAACTGTCGAAGAACAATTAAGATTCCAATTAACATTATGATAGGAAATAATATTCAGGCAAAGGCACTAATAACAGTTAAATGTCATATATGTGGGAAAAATGGTCATTATTTGAGACGATTCCCTAATCAAATTATTAATTCATAAGGGCCTATGTTATGTCAATTGTTGATGTGGAATTATTTATGTGTTTAGGGGTTGAAACTCAAAAATCATATTGTTTAAGGATAGCTTTTTTATGGTATTATTTTTACAAGAATAATGAAACTTATAATGATTATTATGATGTAACTTTTATATAAGGGTTTTCAAGAATATTTTTAATAGTACTAATGTCCATGAATGGTCACTTAATGTTAAGGTGATATTTTATTTAAAAAACCTGATTAAGGAAAATATAATCTTTATTTTTTTTCTTAGCATTGAGGTAAATGTAGCCAATTAAAATTATTTCATTTTGTGGAAATGAATAAGGTCGATAAATAACCATAGAGGTTTAAAAAGTGGTTTAATGTTGAATAATATTCTGTAAGACTTTAATCATATTATTAAAAAATTTATATGGTCAAGTTGAATTATGAATATAATTATCTCATTTTTTCCAATGTTTTTGAAAAAATGAAATCTTGCATGTCACACGACAACTTATTGCATCTGATAAGTCTGCATTGCTTGAAACCACAATCGAAGGTTGAAAAGGGTATAGTGCCTTCCACTAGCCTATGTGATGTACTAGTTAGTATGACATTTTTTCCCATTAATTTTTTTGATAGAGAAATATTATGATTATTTTTTGGAAAAATAATTATAATCAAATTATTTTTTTGGATTCTAAGATGATTAATTATATTTGGGGAATTAATTCATTGGTTTGAGGTATATATAATCCTTAGATAAAAAATTTGATTTAACATGAATGATTTTTTGGAGAGAATAATTAAATTTATGAATATTGAGTTTATTTAGGATTCATGGTTATTTTTTTTGTTTATTGATCTAAGTTGAAAATTGAATTTGGATATTAATATGATGTTTTTGGATGTTATATTTCCTTATGTTAACCATTTTAGTTTTGGTTAATATTTAATTATATGAGTAATATATTATTATCCACTTATGGATTTTGTGATCTATTAGAAGAATATTTTAGTGCTTCAAAAACAAAAAAATCATCTTTAAAACACATCATTTGGTAACATTTTAATGGCCACAATGAGAGGTGTTAAAAGAAGATTGAACAATCATCATTTCATGACGCATTAATTCGCCACCCACAAATACAATATGTCATTTCACCATTAGATGGAGGTGTGTGTAAGTGTATTCAGAATCCTTTTCATAAAAAAATCCAAGTATATTTAGGATACTGGTGTTGTTACAAAAGAAAATAATAAAAAGAGTTAATGGGGTTGGAGAAGCAAAATAAAACAAAAGAAAATAAGATAATAAATTACCTTTAAATCGGGTAACTCCCCTTGGTTTGAACCAAAAAGGTATCTTAAAGAGCTTTTTACCTAAGGTAAGGCCTCTAGGACGAATGTAGGATATTTTCTAGGGTATTTGGACAGACTTTGGCCAATCCAAATGGCTTTGAAGGTGTGAATAAGGTGGTAGTGGTGGGATCCTTTTATAAGAGGAGAGGAGGGGGTCTTTTGGAAAGATTGCAATGTTACTTTTTATGAAATGATTTTTGGAATTTAAAGGTCCCACAATGATATATTTAGAGGATAAGATGATAAGGATTCTAAATAAACCCATAAAATAGGCTTTAGACAAGTGTAAGTCTTCGATTTTACCTTATCTTTTCATTTTATTTAAATCGTTCATTAATGAGGTAATCACTGAATCACTATGGTGTCATAAATAAATTTATTTATTTAAATTCAAAAAATTGTAAAACAAATATCATGATTTATTCAATATTTTAAGCTTTACAATGACTATTTATAGTTTAATAGATCAATTATGTAGACAAAATTAAAATTGTTTTACTTAGTTGTTACATACTTTTGTTATATTTTCTTTTCTTTAAAAAATAAAATGATAAAATGTCCCTATCACACAAAAGTGAATCCATGGGGTCCCTAAGTTAGCACCAGGAATACCATGGTCGGCCATGACACAACCAATAACATTAGGACACATGTTGGGGTCATCTTATATTATTATGATATTATTTCATAACCCTTAACTACCCAATTACTAATTAATCATGATAATTAAAGATAATTGTCGTTGTTATTAATCATAATGTCCAAAAAAAATTCTTAGTTACATAATTTGGACCTTATTATTACAAATATAGAATCCATTTTACCAAATTATAAACACAAAAATTTCAGTAATTAATTTAAAAATTATTCCCACAACCCAAACGAATAGCATGTTTTTAAGAAACAATATCTATCACAAGATTGACAATTGTTTATGTGAAATTTCAAAGTGAAATTAATTCTAATGACCACCATTGGAATAAATGGTAAAAATATATTCTAAGTATACTTTAAAACCACTCAATAGTTTAATTTATCACTATAAATTATTTTGATTAAAAAAGTTGTTTTTAAGTATTTTTTACTATTCATCGAAAATTGGAAGTTCTGAGAAAAATACCAAAAAATTCAACATAGGCTAATGTTGATATTCCGAATCAAAAAATGAAGTCCATTTTGAAATATTAAATTTATATAATTTCAAAAATTGGGTATTACTATTCATAACGACTACTTTGATTGGTCATGGTGTGTTAGAATCTTGAACTTGCGTGCAATGCAAGCTATTGCATTATTGAAAGAGAAGTGTACCTTGGAATCTTAGAGTGTTACATTATTAGTAAAGTTTTTAAGGAAAATACCCTTTTCACATCAAAATCACTTATTTAAAATCTTAAAGTTTACCAAACATTAAAGAAAAAATATTATTTAAAAATAAAATTTTAAATTTTTAAAGGATACCGCAGCTAATTTGGCATTCTTGATGATAGGAAATTTTGTTCATGCCCTTTTTGTTAATATAACGATTACTTTCAAATTTTAAACAAAAAACCAAAAAGTACCTCATTAAGAAAATCAAAATAATATTCCATTAAAAAAAGTTTGTAAAAAGTTAAAATGCCTTTAAATTTCATGAAAAATAATTATATACTATTATAAAATTCTTTAAATAATATTTAAAAAACATAGAAATGTGTGAAAATTTATTTTTGATCAAATAAAAAAATAAAGTTAGTTTTCCTTAAAAACATTCTTTCAATCTATAGAGTTCTTAATGAGATAAAAATATAAGGAAAACAGTGATCTCTATAAATTAATAGTGGATAAGAAAATAACGGTATTTTTGAGATAATGCTCAAAAACATTCATTATTGGAAACTTGATCATAAAAAATCTTAATACAAAATGAGGCTGTAAAAAAATCCATTGCCTCAAGTTGAACTTGGTATGAAAGTAATCTGTCCTACGGAATAATAAATTTAATTTTATTATATGTTTTTTAAAAAATAACATAAATACTTATAATTTCATATAATATCCAATTATAATTTTTTAACACCCATTTAATAATTATTCATTTTTGAAATCATTATTTTTTGGTTTTAGATATTTCATCATTCTTGAGAAGTTTAGTTCGATAGTTTTTGTACCTATACAATTATCATGGTTAAATCTTCTCCAAGACGTTACTAATTATATAAATATCCTATATATTTTTTATATTTTTATATATAGTCATCCATAATTGATAGAGATAGAAAAACTAATTACATTGTTCATGGAGATGATAAGTCATATGTACACATGAACATTGATTTCATTTTTAGTGGATAGAAACAAAAGAAAGGTAAATAATAATAAATTTTAATAATAATTACTATAATTTATATTTAATATATATTCATTAAATATATACTTATTATATTACATGTATAGAAGAATAAAAATAATAATAACATCACCTCATGGTGGTGGAAGTCCACAAGTACAAACGAGCGACATTTTCATTTTCAAAAGGAATAGAAGTTATTAAGGTATATATGATGTTATAATTCTATAATTATAATTTTAAAATAAATTTTTTATATAATCATTACACCTATAATAATAATGACCCATGAATTATGGTGATGGAAAATGAATTGTAAAGCTACATTGTGCCAGTAGTCCACATGAATGCACAAGCCATACATTCAATTTCTATTTGATGGAATATAGGGTGGATATTTGTGGGTATATAATCATAATAAGACATGTTTTTAATGTGTATAATAAATAATTATTTTATTATGAATAAAATAGATTTAGAGGAGGTAGAAGAAAAAATAAATTGAATGTTGTTGGGTAAAATGATTACCTCTTATTTGGTAGGCTCCCTTTAGATCTTTTCTTAAGGAGGGTTAGAATGGTGTTTTAAGAAGACAAAAACATATAAATCATTGATATCTTAGTTTAAAAGAGATTTTTTAGGGTTTTTTTAGATATATGGCACAAATTTATGTATGGAAAATAATGCAGGGTCCCCTTTTATAAGGGAGAGGAAGGACACACTTGGAATTAAAAAAATATTACAATATAATTAATGTATTTAGATAGTATAATGGTTATAAATATCTATTGATTATAATAAGAAATAGTATATTATTGATATAACATCATCCAATGGAATTTATATAATTTTTTGTTTCATTTTAAGCATTATCTTTTGGTTTGACCCAATCTTTAACCTTTTTTAACATTAAACATGGTAAAAAAATTCATCATTAAAGGGAAATAATTTTTCTTAAAAGGTAAAAATTTGATCATAAATTGACAAGGTATGAATTTTTAAACCATTTTTAATCTTACTTGAACTATTTCATGTTTTTTATGATTTTAGAAAAATTAATTAAAAATTATTTTTCATAAAACATAATTAATGGCATTTTTTACACTATTAATTTACTTTGACTTTTAGTCATCGATATAGTTATGGAATTATAATATAAAATATTCACACATCCCGAATAAGTTATATTTATCTAAATAATTCTTGGAATATAGTAATTCACCCCAATTGTATTACTTTTAATATATTTAAAAGCATTCTTTTTATTTTTGTAATAATTAAATAAATATTGTGTCAGCGTCGCTTAAATATTTAAGGTAATTATTCAATAAATAAAATTTATAAATAAATTAAAATTATTAAAAAATGATTTTTATTAGATATAAATATTTATATTTTAACCTATACCCTTTGTATTCTGAAGAAAAAATAATAGAGTATTTAATGTTCATAGACTGGTGTTTTGTATTTATCCTTTTCACGAATTAATATAAAGGCCATTAACAAACTAAAATGACACCTATAATTGATATTTTAAAAAAATTGATGGAAATTAAATAACTTCAGTAATATAATATAATAATGAAAATTTTAGACAAATTTTAATGCCTTATTCCCACGGTTGTAACCATATTTTACCTGTTTTACCCTTACAGATGTGAAAAATATTTATTAAGGAAACAATTCATAGTTAAAAGCATTAAAACGTATCTTTTTACAAAATATGATACTAGTAATTAAAAATATCGAATAAATTTTTCCAATTAGCTATTTCTATAATTTCAATAATATAATTTCTAAATAAGCATGAAAAACATTAAGAAAACTGTTTTCATATATATTTCAACTGTAAAACTAGTATTTTTTCATTCCTAAAAAAACATTTAGATAAATATTAAAACATTTTATATTATAAAAAAATATTTAAATTTCATTAAAATTATTTATCAATAGTGATTAGTTTAATTTATTAAGAAAATAACACATTCCTTGTATAAAAAACATTTATCAAGAAAAACTAATTATTACTTTTGAATGATTTTATTTTCATTTCTAATCAATTGATAACCAATGAATTAATTTTATACATGTATAAACCATATATATTTAATAATATACACCAATCAATCTTATACAAATTAACTATCACATTAAATAATAATATTTCAGTAATAAAACATAGTTTTTTAAAACTGGGTGTTTCATGTAAATAAAGATATTAAAGAAATAAATTTAATTTATATAAAAATATGTCATAAAATATTAGGGTGTTAAATATGATATCATAAAATGTGCATGAATAATTTTATATCCTTATCCATGCTAAAATATGACTATTTTAATTGAAATAAATAAAATATGGTAAATTAACTTAAAGGATTAAAAAACGAAAACAAAGAACCTCATGTTCAATCCTAACACCTGGGGTAAACTACCCAATATTTTTTCTAAGATAATGTAATTAAAGAAACACATAATGTTAAATTAAAACATCATGTGATTCCTCCAGATTAAGAATGATCTCATGATCTCTAACACAAGGACAAACCCGAATTTCGGATCCTGGGATCTCATCCTATGCATCTAAAATAATATTGTTCATCTACCATGATTTCATAATATAATTTTATTATCTAAACTGGTAATAGGAACTCATGTTGACCTGGGGATAATCCAACCCATGTCCCATAAGTCAGAAAAAACTAACTAGGGTATAACAGAATTATTAGTGCAATATTACCCAACAAAGACCAAACTAAAAAACCGGGTCCTAAGAGCACAATAGCCTCCGCACTCCACTAACCCCTGACTTAGGTATTCAAATAAATTGGGAATCCTAAAAAATATAATACTCATTAGATTTATTGACCCACTTTATAACTACTTTCCAATATAGGGGGAAGTGAATAAATCTCAATGAAAATGCTTAATTATGTAATATCATAAAATTTTCATCTCTCACTGAGTCCTGAATAAGTAAAACCTGAACCTCTATGGACAAAGCTCGAAAATTAGGGTTGAATAATACCCATACCAACTTAATAGATCCCATAAACCAACAAAAACATCTCATAGGCCAGGAAAGAACAAGGATCACTTTTCAGTACCCAAATGCATATCTCAAGCAAGACACCCTACAAGGTGACCCTCTAAAAAAAATTTGGAAAAGCCCACCAAAAAGGGAAACAAAAGTGGCCTCCTAGATCATAATGCAAAAAAAACCTCCAAGAAGGGTAGTTTTGATCAGTATCATACCCAGTAAGGAATCCTCTTACCAAAACACACTCACAGGGACACTCCTCAAACAAGTCACTTCGACATGTCTCAAACATTCATAGCGGCACTCAGCCCTACCTGAAATCCCAAGATATCATGCCACCCTAAATGTCCTACCTAAACAGACCTCATGTTACCAGATCTAAACCTCAAGTATCTAAATAATGATTCTCACACAAGAAAAATGTTAATCTCACCACCCAATATCTATCCAAGGAATCTAAACTAAACTCACCTGACATGCCCAACCAAAGAGATCAAAGAGAATACAACCGTTACCCAGGACTAAAAACTGATATCCCAACTCCCATAGGGATTATAGATCAATATCCTTGAAAAAATACTCATTATAAACTATATCGTCCCAAAACACCATCTAAATGGTCTTTAAATGATGAAAGTATCCCACTATCACAATATATAAAAAATTATTCCTAAAATAAACTCCTATTATGTCCAATTTTATCTCTAAGGCATAAAAAACACAAAACACCTTGGCTGGAATAAGTAAATGATGATTACTTTAATGAGTACATAGTATGTACTATAAAATGTGCACTTGTTCTTGTAGTTATACATGGACAGGGCATGTTCATGGCCTGGGCCTCTATTAGTACATGACCTGGTCATACATGGGGTCTATCTGTATAATAGTACACTACTATGTCTGACTTACAAGGGGTGTCTACCCATATACCCAACCACATAGACGTGTTTTAATATACAAAAAGTACCATTTTATGGATTTTAATCCAATTACACAACATGTAGTTAAAAAAATCATATCTCCCAAATAGAAATAAAACAGGTTGTGTGTTCTTTAAACTGTACACTATTTGATAATGATATCTAATTAGGAAACCATTATAATCCTCTTAAAACATAGTATTCCCCTAAAACTAAAAATATACACCCTCTAGGGGTCCCCAATAACCCCAAATAACAATAAAACAAAAAAATAACTAATATTTGGTGATTTTCCTTGAAAAAATTAAAAGCATCTACATCTAGGTAGAGACCACTAATTACTGGAACTAATCCATGATCTATAGCTAGTGTACAATGATCTTGGAATACCCAATCTATACTATGGAAGCCCCCCTCCATCACCCCCACTCACTATCCATATCTGAATCTTCTCTAAGATATGATGATTGAAATTCCCATGGTGGTGCATTCATGTGATATAAATGGCAGATAATATTGAAAATAAAATGAAAAACGAAATAAAGGAAAAGGAGGAAACGGAATAAAAATATAAAAATGTGATGACCCAACACTAAAGCCAGATGTAATGTTATACCTCACCTAGGTAACCCATCTCTAAATTATTGAATAAACCATTGAGTCATAATTTCAATCTGAAACTAAAAAAATATCATCTCACCAAATGAATAAAAATGAATATTTAATATTTAATTAATTAAATATAAATTTCTTTTCTAAATTGAAACAACTCATAATTCCACCATACTCTTGATATAGGTTAAAAAAAATTTTACATGCTGATCAAAGAGGTCATAAAAATTATTCAAGATATAATGAGAAAAGAAGGTACAATTTTCCCCTTGAACACCTCTAATGATACAAAATTAAAATGTCCAATAGTTTTCTGAATCTTTCATGACACTGTTCAAGAAAGATCCTTATATCATTCTAATAAAACTTATGATTTACATTAGTACCAAATTTTTAGTCTCCATTAACAGATTATTGTTTTAAAATAAAATTTTCAACATTATTATGTTCATCCTCGTGTTTTTCAGCATACTTATAGGATTATTTTAACAGTCCTCCAATATTCCTGTTCTTCTTAATTTGAATATCTAATTATTCAAGAGAACTGTTAATCTCTTATTTAAGATTTGGAAATACATTTATCTTATTACCATATTGATAAATAAGATCCATAAATTTATAAAAATTAAATTATTTTCATACCAAATATATCCGTTGAATCAAAAATTGAACTTATATTTATAATACCACTTGCAAGGACCCAATACAACTTGAGAGAGGGGGTTAATCAAGGTGATAATAGAAATTATCATTTTTTTAACTTTTTCTCTATATAAATTTTTTACATCCAAATCATATTCCCTAATTTGAAGTAACAATATTCAACCTATGATTATTAATTTTTACAATCATATTTATGTAACAATATAAATTAAAGGCACATAAGGGTATTACTTGGTTCACCTATAAAAAGACACTTGAAATATGTTACACAAAACATTGTGTTGGTGACCTATAATTTTATTTAACACAGTATTTTTCTAGATAAAATGTTTAAGTTGGAGAACTCCTAAACAAGGATCACTACCAGTTCATTTCTTCTAATCACTAATTTCCATTGGGTTAAAAGTTTAGGGATAATATACTACTTCTCAAGGGTCATTACCTCTTCTTCTCCATTAAACACTATGTTGGTGAACATATTAGTTTATATAATTTTAGTTCTCTACAAGATTTATCCATTGAAACTATAGAATATAAATCTATTGTCAAAATTCAAGTGAATTCCAATGTTCTACTATATTCTACTCCCATATATAAACAAGTATTTTAATAAGGGTTGTGTCATTAATATTCAACATTATTTCATATAGTGGTAATAAAAAACTCGAAATAATACTTAATGTAATATAAATATTCATCAATAAATTATTTCTTTCATTAATAGACTAAATAAATTAGATATTATTTACAAAATATTATGGAACTTCATGAAAACTGAATAGTTCTTCAATGTTTTCCACTATACAATTCCAGTTTTAATATTCCCAAATATGCACAAAATATTTTTCCTCCCCTTAAATTGGTCTTCAATATAATGTAATCTATTGCAAACCCTATCTCAACTAAATTATTCATCAATACGAATCTTTAATAATTTCATTTTTTGTTACCTTCTCCACCAATCTAGGAACACACAATTCATCGACATATTCTAATGAAAATAGACCTTCTCTTCCATTTATTCTTATTTACTCTATTTTAAATTCTTCAATGAAATAATCTCTGAAACTATAAATTCATGGAATTTGAAATTTTAAATTCAAATTATAATTGACATCCAAAAAAATGATTCAACTATTTCCTTTTGATTATATTTTATTAAATATTTTCTATTTAATTTTGAAATAGAATTTTAAATGGTATTTTCAAAATCTAGAAAAACGACCAAACTCTCTCAAGAATTCCATGTTAGCACTAGAGTAAAAGATGAAAAGAATTCAAACTATGTGGAATGGTATACATATTGGTGGTGTAAAAGGGTTGTTCTTAATTAGTTTACTTGAAAAACCTTTTGACCTTGTGGTATAGACCATTTATTGTGATGTGAGGGTCCTTTAGTTTACAAAACTAGAAAATATCATTACTTGACTAGCTATAGAATTTCGGTAATATATGGTTTAAATATTAATAAATTTTGTAAGAAACCTATTAAATTAAATAAAAAATTTGGAAAAAATATATTTCCATAATATATAATACTTTTTCTTCATATTGACCATGACATAGTTTTTTATTTTGACATAGAGACTTCTAAATCATTAGCACGAGGGAATAACTCATGTATATCCTTTGATCTAAAAATAGAGACCTTACATGGTATAATATCCTCCTATGGAATATATCTACATGAGACTCTCAAATATGATATATCCTTTAGAGATAATTCATATAACTATCCTACTACCTCTAAATTGACCTTAAATCACTTCAAAACTTATAGAATGATCTCTAATGAATTTGACTTTTGATTCTCTAATTTTTCATATAACAGTTTTAAAAAAATAAGAAATGTTTTCATCTCTTGCATTTTCATACTTTCAAAGCCTTAAATTAAAATTCTCCAGGTTATGTACTTCCATGACTCTCGAATCATGTTGTCTAATGCTTATTCACTGATATCACTTTTTCACACGTTTAAACAATATATCAACAATTCTATTCAATACTTCATGAATCTTCCCTGCCTTAGAGAACCATAAATTTCTTAAACCTAAAACCATTCCTTAGTGAATATTATTAGAAAATACAAGACAACCTAATAATTATAACAAAAATCTTGTAATTACTTAATTATAGAAAATATCCTAATATAGTTTTACTAGGAACTAAGTAATCTTAGGTTTCGAATTATCAAACATAAGAATCTACAATCATTAAAATATTTTAAAATAAATTATTTTAATTCTAAATTACAAATTTCTTCAAGGTTACGGTTATATAAATTTTTATTTCATTCTTATATTATTTCATAATGGTTATAATAATTGTAAATATGTATTATTTACAATTCAGCAAAAAATAAATACTTTTAGAAAAATAAAAAAAATCCACGTGAAGATAATTTTTATATAAAATATCCAAAAATTATTTAAATTTTTTTAAAATAAAATTCTAAAATTTTGAAATTTCACATTTAAATAAAATAATATAATATATAGAAGAAAATTATCTATAATAAAAAATCATTTTATAATGGGAAATAACAATCTTGTCTCATACCTAGATATAAATTTTCTTATGATGATTATAATAATAAATAAAAAAATTAATTATAAAATTATCATAAATAACTATTGTTAGAATATATGAAAATAAATAGTTTTAATTAAAAATCTAATCATTTAAATGAAAGACCTTTTCTATCACAAACTACACATAATAATTTAAAATCTAAAACTATTATATAATTTATTATAATATATTTTGACACATGATATAATCATATATATGTGCTTAAATCATATATATAAATTCTTAATAATGAATATTAATTTAACATAAATGTGATACCAATTTAAAAATACATGGTTTATTACATTCTCCCCCTTAATGAAATTCCATCCCCATAATTTTATCTTGATTCCAAATATAAGGGATTTATGAACTTTAGAAGTAAAATGTTTTCAAAATCTATTCCATACACTAAAAATGACTTTAAACCTAATGATTTTCAATATAATCCCCTATAAGGATACCTTAGAAGGAAATAAATGTGCAGTAGAAGATAAATTTATATAATTTTCAAGAAATACATTTTAATCTAAATTATTTCATTTCCTTTCAATAATAAATTTTATATTTTATTTATGACTTAGTAACTTATTACTTATTAAATAAGTATTTTTTATACCATATTATTTTATATTTTCATACATATACCAATGAATTATTTTCTAAAATAATTCCTTTTATATTTGAATAGTATTTTCTTGAAAATAATTACTAGATTAATCATCTTATTGAATTTATATAATATGAGAATAAACATATACATACATTATTTCCACTTACTAATAATAATATTTTAACTTGATTGTGTGTTTAATTCAGTTTCAAACAATGATTCTATTCATCATAATGAAAAGACTAATTTCTCATTTCTAAAACATAAATAATAAACATTCAATTGATTTCGAGATCCATCCAAGGATAGTGTTCTTAATAATTTTAATTTTACTAAAACTTTTCCCTCCTCTTTGTATCCATATACTAATAAGCCAAAATAATTATCATGAGGGAAGATTATAAACAAAATATATATATATTCTAATATAGAAGTAATATTTTTTCTATATGAAATTAATATTATTAAAAACAACATTAAATAATTTATTAAAAAATAAACCCACACAAACCTTATAAATATGATTCTGAAAATTTTAAACATGAAATTGAATTAACCTTAATCACATATTCTTCGATAATAATTTTAAATTTTATCCCAAATAACATAAATCCAGTCATGATGTCACATAATAAACATGTATATTCCCCAATAATAAGTTCCCTAAAAATATTGTAATCATTTCCCAAAACCAATTAACCCATCTTCCCAATTAATCAAATTTACAACAACATCAAATCACATACCAACAAAAAGTGTTATATAAACATCAATAATGTATTCTTTTTAAAACCCAATAAACATATCCGAAAACACCATTAATTGCCATAGAATAAAATCAACTAATACCTTGAAAATGCTATCCATACCTTTGAAAATATGAAAATACTTAAAATGAATAAACCTTGATGATAATTATAACTCATAAATTTCAATCAACTAAAAACATCATAACCACTAAAGATTTATAAACCCTTCTCATAATCCAACTAGATTCTCACCTTATACACCAAGATGTGGTTAATTAAATATTCTTTAAACAATAACATTGAATTTCATAAAGCATCAAACAATTTTAGCCATAAATTATTAATTTATCATTATGAAATATCTTGTCCCTTCTATACAGAAGAATTTTTTTAGGTTTATATTTTCAAAGAATTAGTAAAAACAAATAAATAATAAAATCAATTAATTTTTTATCCAAATGATATTTGTCCCGCTATAACAACATATTATTTTCTAATAATACTAAAAAATCTCACAAAAAAACCCTGAATGATACCCTTAAATAGACATCACACTTAACACTTTTTTTAATAACCCACACAAATGGAATCCTAATAATGGGTGAGATAAATTACTCAAAAAGGGTAAATATAGGATTCAATAATCAATTATAGAACTTGTTAAAAAGATCAGAATAATGGAATGAGAGTATAATCAAGGTACATAATAAAAATACACAAACAAATGCTCAACAAATCATATATCAAAAATAAAGAGACAAGGCATAAGTCTTTTGTATTATAAAAATTTGGAGTTATAAGAGTGTTGAATAACCACTCAATCATGATCCATAATTGGATAAAATAAGTATAATAATACATATTAATTGTTTTATATATACATAATCATTGAAAATCATTTCTTTTTTTAAGTATTACAACGAAGACCATCATAACATAGTGTATAGAGTCCCAAAGTGTATTGTTTTAACCCTCAGTTCCCATTTAACCTTGGTGAATAGAGTTCTATAGCAGATTGGGCTCTCTTTCGAGAATTATAAATATTATTTCATGATATATAAAGCTTTAACCAATGCATTGGAGTGCTATAACAGTCCCACCTATCACATAATAATAAATCAGTCAAATGTTTTCCACAATAAAGTTTATTAATCATTTATTCATGGATTAATTTACCCATGGAATGAAAAATGTTCCAAGAAAATTCCCTGAAAAAATAATCCGAAGACATACCATAATAGAAGGTTGATTCCATCATTTGATAATATCCCCTTAAAATTATGAAACTCAATAAACAAATGTGATTGTAAATGAAAAATAATTTGATAAAATATTAGAAAAATTAATTGAAAAACATAAAGAAATAAAAATTTGTTTTAGTTAGTGAAAACAATCATACAATAATGTGAATTGGAATTTATTTTTAGAAATTGAAAATATTTAGAAATTATGTTTAATAATGAAGAACAATAATTATAGTGGTAAAAGGTGTTTAAAAAGTAAATATAAAAAAATATTCCTTCCGTGATTTTATAAATAAATTCAAAAGTGACATTATGCTAAATTTTCAATATATTATATTCAAAAAATCTATATAGAAAGTCAAAATAGATTAAAATGAAATTAAGAAATAATTTATTTATAAATAAGATAATTATAGGAACAATATAATGAATGTGTATATAGAGTAAAAAGGGTTTAGTAAAATACCTCCAAAAAATTAAATTAATTATTTTAATGAAATTTAAAAAATTTGAAAACCATTCAAAACAAAATCGCATGAAAGATATGGACTTATTTTAATTTTTATATTCCCATAATTTTAATGAATTATTTACAAAAATAAATTATTTTTACGTATATACATTGCATAGAATAAAGGATATTATTAATAAAGAGCATATCGTAGTGAATATAAATTGAAATGAAAAAATATAGTAAAATATTATAAAAGTTGAAATAAAAATAAATCATTAAAGTAAATATGTAAGAAAATGTAAATACCCATAATAAATTGAAAATAAATTATAGAACTATAAAATTTCATATCACGCATAAACTTGGCATAACATAGTGAATTGAGAGGTGATATAACTAAATGAAAATAAATTATGTCGTGAACCCCCTTTCGACATTTACAACACTTTATCAAAATAATAGGAAAGAAGAAATTTAAATATAACATTAAATAAAATTAAAAAGTATTTAAGAATTATATAATATTTCAAATATAATAAAAACACACCACATAAATGAAAAAGTGATTATAATACAAAACATGTCTCAAAAGAGAAGTTTGAGAAGAGAAAATATTACTAATTTGTTAACGTTTGAATGAAAACCCATTAAATATATCATTGGGTGGATTTTTCAATCCATTTTAATTCATGTAAATTATAATGTAATACATAATGGGTAGTATACAGAAGATATAAAATAAAACAAGTAGTGGATATGAAACATATCTCAATGATTTGAAATTGAGAATAAAGAAGTACTTACCTCAAACTCTTGCTTGGTCAGACACACTCTAAATTCCATGTTTCATATATTTATATTTGTTATCAATATATATTAAATCCATAATAATTTTTCCCTAATACATATATCTTTATTTTAATTTATGGTTATAAATTTTTTAATAATTCATTATTGAAATAAATGTTTATTAGATAACTGTCATATTTCCCATGCATATTTTGATTCATAAATTTCATTCCATGTACAATGGTCATGGTTTTATACCTCTATAATTTTAATTGTAATTTGAAATATTTATTTTCTATTATTATTTAGTTATATGCACATATTTGGGAAATCATGGTGATGATTCACATGGAGGTTGTTTTATGCACATATACAGGAGTAATTTTTCATTGTTAAATGGATGGAAATGATAAAAGGAACATAATGATATAAATTTATTTAATAATAATTATATAATTTTTATCATATTTATTCATTAAATCTATCATTGTAACTGGGGGTGATGAAAACTGAAATAAGTCTTTTATAGAGGTTGTAGTCTGCACATACACAAGAGTGGCGTTTGGAATTTAAAATTGATGGAATTAAGGAAAATAATGGTCAGTTATAAAATGTAATTACATTTAATATTGCCAATAATAATAATTTCACCATATTTTTATTGTAATTATAGTTTTTTAATAAGTGGAAGAAAAATAAACTTGAAAGAACGTGTTTAAAATAATTACTCATTCCTTAGATATCCTCTTTTAAATTAAACTTAAGACCTTTAACAAAGTGGTTTATGATCCCACTAGGGGAATGGATACATATAATGGCGTTTTTTTGGGTATTTTGGAATATTTTATAGGTAAAATGAAAAAATATGTGTATATGGAAAGGGTATATTGATCCCCAATTTATAGGAAAAAATCAATGTTGTTTTTTCAAATATTTAGTCTTTAAGGTTTAAGAATGAGATTTGGAAAAGAAAAGTGGTGATTAATTTATAATATATAAATTTATAGTATATTTTAATCAAATTCAATCAATATAAAAATTTAATGTTTGAAAATAAATCAATAATATAATTTTTAACATGATATACCCTTAAAATTTATTTTTATTGTTATTTTCATAATTTGACTAAAATAATTTCAAAATACCAATGGAAATAAAATTTAAACAATATAAATAATTATTAACTATAATTTTTATCTGTAAAAATTCTAAAATTATCATGTTTAACCAAATAATTTCTCTTTAAATATTTTTAAAACCATTAACTTTGATTTTTATACTACATGTACACTCAATGCGTTAATGTGGCGTAAGCATTTATGATAATTATAAAAAAATATTAAAATTAAAATTAAATTAATAACATAAATATATTTTATTAAAAATAATGATTAGTATATAGAAAAATAATGACATGTTTTTATCCTTATCATTATCTTGAAATCATATATCAAATATTAAGTGGGTGATATTGACATTTTTTAAATATTAATTTCATCGTATAAAAATAAATGTCAGTATAAATGAAAGTAACTATTATTTTGGGGAAAATGGTATATGATATAAAGGGTAGGTATATATAATATCATAAACTCATTTCTAGCTAATATTTTTTGATATTTTAATGCATTAACACTTGATTTAGATATATTATCCTCTTTTAGCCTTTATTGTAGTGTCTAAGATTTACTATGGTAAATTATTTTCTTGGATAAAATATTAATGTGGATTGTTACCTAATTTGAAAAACCTGATTCCAAATATTAAAAAATTACATTAATAAATTTATTTAGTTTGTGAAAATTAATTTTAAAATACATATCTTCTATGATATGAAATAGAATTTTTTGAAACTTTTTTAAGCACAAAAATATTTATCACCAAAATAAATTATATCAATAAATCATATGAAATTTAATAATTTAAAAATAATAAAATACAGTTATGTTACATTAAAATCACTCCAAAACCTAATATAACCTTTTTATTAATTTCTTAATAAAAAAGATCCCAAAAATAGTATTTATTAAAAACTAATATAACTTAGGTTTATAAGTTCAATATAATATTTTTTAATGATATAATTTACTAATCAAATATATATCATATTGATCCAATAGTTTTATAAAAATAAATTCCCGACCTTAAACATTACTTAACCTTGAGTTAATTGATGAATTTTAATTTGTTTCACGTTGAGGATCATTTCAGATTTCGAGATTTAGAAAATTGATCCAAAAATCATACCTAATAAAACCATAGAAACACAAAGTGGAAACATCAAAATAGTATCTATGTTTTTCATAAAACAAAAACATTAAAATGAAACATGGTTTCTTCTTATTTTTAATCTTCATTATTTTCCCCTTAATCTCATAATTATCTAAATTCTCCCTTAAATCATTTGTAAAACATTATAAAACTTGTGATGAACGTAAAAATATCATTTATAGATACAAGAAGATGGAAAACTGTTAGTCTTGTGAAAACATTTAAACCATGAATACAATATCATAAATTAATTATTTCACTATTAAGAAATAGTAAAAAATTTACTTAAAAAATTAATTGCATAAAATTTTTGTAATGAAAATATTACCATTAATCCCATAGAATGAATTTTTAACACATAAATGTAACATCGAATAGAACTATACATAAATAAAATAACCATGTGGTCGACTTCCACACATGTCACTCTTAAAAAATGGAATAACCATATGGTCAACTTCCATACCCAATTAATTGGAGGTTATAATGCAACCATCCATCAATAATTTATCATCTATCCTCCATCCCAGTTTTATCCCAAAAAAGGTTATCAAATTACCACGTACCATTATATAATCACAAAATAGAAAAGATTGAAATTTTCTCCATTACACTTATTAAATTTCATTTTCAATCAAAAAAAATCTTTTCAAGATATTGAAATAATCATTCAAATTTCAAAATCATTTTCAATACCAAATAAATAGAATAGAAAATAATAGATTTATTTTTCTTTCAAAAAAATTATGGCTTGTAAAGGAACTAAAATATCAAATAACTGAAATACCCATAGAGACGGTGTTGTTGCTGTATACATTTAAAAAGAAAATTCATTTTTTCATTTTTCAAGAATGTAAAATAGTGTGTATATAAATATTACTTTAAAAAAACCATTGAATTAAATTAAAAGTAAAAGTTTTTTTCACCTCAAAAAAGAAGGTGGTGTATACCATCAAAATATGTCATGATGAAAATTGATTGATATGAAGTCCCATGCATCGAGTCTGGTTCATCACACATATTATTAATCTTCATTTGATTTTATAGGATCTCCAAGCAGCTTAAATGGTCACATGTGAGCACATGCGGTGGCTGGTTCACTTCACAGGGGGTCACCGGAGAGGTTGTGTTTCTGAAACTGGACCATTTCTGGCTTTAAAATGAGATGGCCTTCTCCTTCTATTTGTAATTCATGGAGAGATGATCTCCCAGTATAAAGTGGACTTTATCATTACTGTTATTGTGTTTGAGTTCTTGGAGCAGTCCTTTTGATTTGGAATGAAAGGATGATCCTTCTATTGACATCCAGAGCACACCTTATTTCATTGGGCATTTCTTATTTTTGCTTGGTTTTTGATCTCCAAAACCAAAACCATCCTTTATGGTTGATGGGGTTTAAATTATTTTATCTTTTTCCTACATTTTTTTCTTTTTTTCTTAAATAAACATCTATCTTACCATATTATAACAATTAAATAATTATTTTAGTTCATCTCAGATGTTTGATGATATCCGGTATATGAGTTCCAAATAAATTAGTATAATGTATATAACCAAAATTGTTCATTAGTTCATCATCTTTAGAATCATATTAATGATATAATAATAACCTTCATACATGAATTATTCAATTAAATCCATCCATTACCTATGGATATGAAAAATTAACTACATTAAAATCATGTAGATGTAAGCCGTACATACACATGACTAACATTTTCCATTTTTTATTGATCATAATGGAATAAAAGTTGTTATTATTTTATCTTCCCAGATGATCATAATATCATAAATAATATATTAATAATTTAATTATAATTATATATAGCATACTTGTGATGTGGTGAATAAAAATAAATCACATCTCTTCGAGGGGGTTATAGTTCACACGTATGCATTAACACCATTATCATTTTTATGTGAATTGAAGGTAATAAAATAATAAATATTTTATTTTATTTTAATGAAAATATGTGAAAAATATCATATATAATCATCAATTCTGTAATTATAATCATTATTGAGAAACGATAAATGAAAATGAATTATATCGGTTCCTGGAGGTGATAGTTCCAACGTATGCATGCACAATTATTTCTTTTCCCATTTTGTGGAAGTGGAGACTTATTTAGGTGATGTTATTAAAATGATAACATCTACTTATATAAGGTATAATTTAGATATTATATCATCATTGTTGTAGAATATTTGAGGGATTTTAAAGAAGAAATATTATAGGAATGCTTAAATAAAAACGATACCTCTTCTTCGGATGATATGTATTTATTAACTCCTTAACACATATAGAAAAGGTGTTATTAATAAATAAAAGACTTAATAACGTGGTGTAAAATTATAGGAATGGATTTTTCCATTTATTGGACTAACCATAATGATTTTAACTTTCAATAAATCATACGAAGTAGTTCCCATTTTTATGAGAGGGGAGGGGAAATCATGGAATTATTCCAACTGTTAAATTAATATAAATTAATATTCAATTAAAAAGTGTGAAAATTTATTTATTTAGAATAAAAGAAAATAAAGGGTTAAAATTTAATTAATCAATAAAATTAGAGCTATTTTGAATATTTTTACATCCTTATATTTTTGTTTTAGACATTTTAACACTTACTATTTTATTTAGTAATTTACCCTGTTTGGGTGAAAATAATTACGATAACATGGAAGATGACAAATAAAAGAGTAATTTATGAAATATTATTTCTTATAAATTAAATTTTCCTGAATCTTGTATTTTTTATAAATTTTATATCAGTTAATAAAATATTTTATATTTTAAAATACCATTAGTGTTGATTTTGAAACTACTCATTTGTGGACTTTTTAAAAATATGATAAATATATGATATAGTAAAAAAATCATTAAAAACAAAAATAACTTTTCCAATTCATCCTGATAATTCATCTATGGAATAAATTATTTCAAAATATATATACATTAATATTTATAATATCATATACTTGATGATTACATTAATTAAGAAATTTAAGCCTCATTAGTGTGTCAAGATTTAATTATCTAATTAATTTCTTAAAAATTATAAATATTTCAGAATGATATAGGAAATAAATTTATCTTTATAAATGCTATTTATAGTCGATTATATTCCCTATATAATCCCATATTTAAAATATTTTACATGTTCAAAATAACTGAGAATCAAAAAGGGGTTTTCAATTAATATAATAATATAAAATCATTAAAATCATCCAAGTGGCACGAGGTGGTTCTAAAATAGACAATAGTATGGTATTTGATAGAAAAAACTCCAAAAATATATCTCAGAAATGTGTTACGATAATTTTATATTCTCATTATATAATTTTTACTTTTAATTACTCGATTTTCCCTTAACTGTGGTAATAAAATTAGTTATTAAAATTACTATTCACAATGTCCAAAATTAAAAAGGAAATATTTATATAATTTTGGAATTATAGTTCCAAATATTTAATCCATTTTTCAAAACTAAATTCACCTATTTAGAAGAAATTAATTAAATTTTAATGTCATTGATTAGAAAAAATGGGGTTTTGACATAAAAAGTTCAAAAGATCACATAAGTTTTATGTCCAATTGCAATGTAAAATTGATTTAAATTACCAAAATTAGATAAAACTAGAAAAAAATTAATTAATTATACATTAAAACTAATAAAACTGATAATCTTACAATATATATAAATTAGATGAAAAAGTAGTATTGAATTAAAATGCTGTATTTTTAACTATTCGTTAAAATATGAAACTTATATATATAATACCAAAAATTCATCAAAGAAAAATTTTTAGTCCCCAATTCCAACTAAGAATATTATTTGGTCAAATTGAATTTATAAAAGTTTTCAAAAATAGATTTAAAATGGGTTATCCATCAAAATTCAGTAAAAATATTTTTTAGAAAAAAATATGTTTTAACCATAAAATAAGATTTATAATTACAATATAATTAATAAATGAAAAGGAATTATTCTATCATTACCTTGGTTTTTACATACTTACCATATTTTGGAAATTTAATCATCACAATTTTATTCCCTTATCAAATAAGTGGGGGTATTTTTCTCTCATAACATTTTTAGATTCCCATATTTACTCTTCAACCATATAGTTTTTCCAAAAAACATTAACCAGATGGATCACCTTATTCCACAACACATTATCTTTGTGGTCAAGAATTTGGAATTACTATTCCTCATAATAAATATTATATTCCAACTGAACTTATTCTTAACTCAAATCATGAGATGAACCTGGCATAATGTTTTTTAACATTGAAACCTGAAAAAAATTGTGTACTGAGGATAAAAATTGTGATAAAGACACTATATAAGAAACTGATCATACATTAAATTTGATTTCATAGGGTCCATTGATTCTTGGACTCATATTCCTATTCTTACCAAAATTAATAACAATTTTTAATGTAGAAATATTAAGAAATACATGATCAACTATCTCAAAAAATAACCTTCATTTAGTTATAAAAATAAGTTTTATACCTTCTCTAAGTTGTCCTCATGTGTCGCTGAATCACAAAAACATTCTCTACTATTTCCTCTATGAATTCGGGTCCCATAGACTACCTTTCAACTACTTTATCTAAAAAATTTGGAGTTCAACACTACATTCTATATAATTCCTCAAATAGTGTCATCCATATTTGAAATGAAAACTGTTATTATAAGAAAACTAAAAAAAGAAAGATGTTGATCTCAAATTCCTTGGAAATCCCTTGAATTGACACTTAGTATATTCTATAATATCTATACTTTTCATTTTGACTTCCCATCTAATTAGTGATAAATAGTGGTACTGAAATTTAATTCGATACCTAATAAATTTTCAAGGGCCTTAAAAAAGTTAAAAGTGGTCCTTAGATAGTTATTTGATACAATAAAGTGGGGATGTGTATGTTAAATGACTATCTCATTAATATAAAACCATGAAAGTTTATCTAAAGAGATACTATCTCGAATAAGATGAAAATGAGTAGATTTACAAAATCAGTCAATAATTACCAAAATCGTATTGTTACCTCAGGCATTCATCGTTAACACCACTATGAAGCCCATATATATATTATCCTATTTCCACTATAGCATTGGAAAGGGCTACAGCATCCATTTCAGTAACTCCCACTCTTCCATAACCTATTTACTATTCAAACATCTCAGGGTAAATTCATAAATACATGTTTTTACTCCAACCCACTAATAATACTCTCGAAGGACTCTTTACACCATAGTTTTTCCCAGATAATTAAAAATGGAGAACTATGAGCATTACATAACAAATTAATCTTCAGAACTAAATCGCAAGGCCCATATAATCTCTTATTAAAACTAGAAAGACAAAATTTATCAATGTTGAATTCATTAAAAATTCTATTTTAACCAATTCCACCTTTTTTCTACAACTCATGGTCTTTCTTCTATGCATTCTTAATTATATCTGATTGAAATGATTGTACTTAATCCTAAAACAAAAAAATATTAATTTTCTATACCAACAACTTCAAAAAAAAAATCATTAAATAATGAAAAAATGGCCATATTCCAAACACATCATGGTCATTGTAGAATTAATTTTCACACTCAAATCATCAACAACTTTTTTTTTCAGGATTATAATGAATCATCCAATCATAATCCTCGATTAATTCTAACCACTTTCTCTATCTGATGTTAAAATATTTATGAGTGAATATAAACATGAAACTTTTTCTATCGGTATATATTTCACAATTTTTCTAATAAAAATGTTGCCTCCGAAATTTAAATGTAAAAAACAAAAACAACTAAATCCAAATCAGGTATAAGGTATGTTAACTAACGAGGTTTCAACATATATGAAGAATTATAAATTACCTAATGACTTATCATTAGGATAAAACCATGTCATTTCAATGAAACATCATAGTAGATAGAAAATTCACCATTTCTAGAAGGTAAGACCAAAACTGGAGAATTTACTAATCTTTTTTCATTTCCTAAAAACAATCATCACATAATTTTTTCTAGATGAAATTAACCCGTTTACATTTTATCATTATTATTGGGATAGATAAATGGGATATTTTTTCACAAACCCATCGGTAATAACCTACTAATCTAGGAAAACAATTAATCTCTATGACACATAGGTCTTGTCCACTCTTTGACAACTTTTTTTAGATGGTTCAATAGTTATGCCATCTTTAAAACAATATGACCAAGGAATGACATTTTTTTTACTAAAATCCACTCATATTAAACATTAAATATATTTCATTTTTGTTTAGGGTTTTTAAAACTCTCCTTAAATTTCATTCATGTTCCTCCTAGATTTTAGAATATTCCAATATATCATCTATAAACACAACCACAACCTAATCCATGAATCGATGGAAGAATCCATTCATGGTATTCATAAATACAGTGGTGCATTAGATTACCCAAATAAAAGAAAAAAATCTCATAATGCCCATATCTTATTCCTAATAAAGTCATTGTAATTTTGTTCTCCACCAAATTTAATTGATGTTACCCAGACCAAAAATTAATTATAAAAAATATTGATCTCCCTAGATATAATAAAACAAATCCTAGATATGAGGCCAATGATATTTTTTCTTAATATTTATGTAATTCAATTCTCTATAATGAATAAAAATTCTCATGGAACTATCCTCCTTTTTCACAAATAAAATAGGATCACCCCATGGTGAAGTGATGAGTCGAATAAGGTGGTTTATAAGTAGGATTATAATCAAACACTAAATAAATATTAAATTCAACTTCTAGATCAGGAAAAACACTAAGCAATTCATCATGAAAAATATCTAAAAATTCATTCACAACTAGAATGTCACTAATAAAAATATTTCTTTCTTTTCAATAACATGCGTTAGATACCATTCAATTCATCCTTTAATCAATCTATTATAATCTTGGTATGTTATAAAATGTATGAAATCATTGAATACATATTTCTTGGATTTCCCATTTATTTTAGAATGATAAACTAAAATCTAATCAAAAATTAATATGTTATCAAACTCTAATATTGGATATTCAGAATTATTTTTGGGAAATCCCATTACTCCAATGATAATAGAAATATTACTATAAATATTTGTTAATTTAATAATTTCACCTAGATTATTTGCAATAAGTTAATATCACATTCATGAAGATATATTTCCAATTTACATGAAAATATATAAAAAATTATTGAATGTGAATATCTAGAGCCAAATAAAGTATTTTCATATTTTGAAAAATCTGTAACATACCTGTCACAACGTCATTTGATGGCCCAATTTTATCCATAGTAATAGAAATATATCTTTCCACGCAATTTTTATTTCTATCGTAATGGTTTCCACCAAAGGTGATCATATATGGACACACATTGGCATAATTCCCAATATCATTGCAACTAAAACATCTTAACATTATATTTTCATTTCTTTCCTAATCGTCTCACTTACATTCATGAGAAATATGAACAGTCTTATCAGAACAGAGGAACATACCATACCTCAAAAGGCATTCTATATGATTTTTTTGACCACACTTCTAACAAGATGGAAATTTATTTTACATACCTAAAAATGTATTTGATTAATGATTTACCGTTTCCATCTAAATGGATATCTTCTTTTATTGACCTAATGGGACACATGATAATCAAAAAAATCAATTTCCACCTTCTCAGCACAACAGACATGTTTTTCATAGATTTTGATCTCATGATAAGAGAATACCCTTCAATATCTCAGCTTTAATCTAGATAGAAATCTACTATAAATATTTCAGATAAAAATTGGGACTTATAATTTCAAACAAGATAAATTTTATTCATATAAAACCATCAAATCTTCCCCCTTTTTCTCTATTCAACGAATTTACTTTCTATATAATGAAAAGAATCCTTAAGATGATATTTCTCATAGAATATGTTCTTAAATTTATCCCATTCCATGGAATAAATATCTCTACTACCTCTGATATTTATAACCATTAACCAACACTGATCACCTTTACCATGAAAATGATAATTTACAAGTGTTTCTTTTTTGTGCTCCGAACTACCCATGATGTAAAATATCATTTATTGGTTTTTAATCCAACATTCATCTTGCATGAGGTCAGATGATAATATGAGTAATGGGGGATGGAGTCTCATAGAATGATACACTATCATTATGTTCCTCTATAATTGATCATGTTTCTCTCTTGAATGGAATCCACCGCCTTTTATTAAGCATTTCAACTGATCCATCACTGCAATAAACTACTCAGTTTAGATTCCGACCATTTCAGGATTTTAATTTGGAAGGATATTTTCTTCTTGATTCCTTCTGAGCACAAATACCCTATTTTCTCTCTGGAAAACCATTCTAAATATAAGTATATTAGATGAATAAACATTGTAATAATAAAATTCTATAGCCTTTTATTTTGGCCATAAAGTAAAATCATTCAAGGGTAAGTTTTTAATATTAACTAAATCTCAAATGTTATCTAAACAGACCTTTGATACCAAATTTAAGGACATAAATGTAAGCATTACATAATCTTATGTTATGTCAAGAAATTTATATTGTCTCTCATTGAAATTATTTATGAGCTTAAACCATTAGAAAATTAGGCCATAATTCACACATAACGAAACCATAGAAATATAATGTTGACACTTCCAAACAGTCTCAATTGGTTCTTCATAAAACAAAAAACATTTAAAATGAAACATTATTTCTTCTCATGTTAAAAATCACAATTTTCCATTAATCCCTTAACTATTTCGTTTATCCCTTAAATACAATGTAAATGTTTTAAAAACATGGGAAGTGCATAACTAGATAAGTAATAGATAAACAAAGATGAAAAATTATTATTCTTTTAAAAACATGCAAACTATGAATAATTTATAATAAAGTAATATTTCCCACCTTTAAGAATTAGTAAATATTTTCCTTAAATAACCATTTACATAACATTTTATAATCATATAAATAACATTAAACCCATCTTAATCATATTATAAACATAATGTTAACATGGGATATGACTGTACATAAATGGAATAATCTTGTAGTCGACTTCCATACAGGTAATTCTTACAAAATTGAATAACCGTATGACCAACTTCTATTCCCAATGAAATGGTGGTTATAACATTAAAACCCATTATTGGATTATCAAATATCCAAAAAAAAATTTCACATAAGAACCAATCAAATTTCCAAGTACAATTATATAATCATAACATATAATAGAGTTCAATTTTCAGCATTATACTTATAAAATTTCTTTTGTTTTCGAAAGAAATATTTTCAATATATTTAAAATATTATTAAATTTTAAAAACAATTTTCAATAAAAAAATACATATAAAAGAATTTAATTTATTTATTTTTATTTTAAAAATATTAAGTCTTGAAATGTAACCCATATATCAACTAATGGTCATGACGATGAAGAGGTCTTTTTCACCATATATGTTAAAAAAGAACATTCTTTTTATCATTTTTTAACAAAGTAAAACTCTATATATAGAAATATTAATTTTAAAAATATTATAATGAAATTAAAAGTAAAATTTTTTATTTATACATCTCATAAAATAATGTGGTGTATAACATCAAAATATGTCTTAATGAATGGAGGTTGAAACAAAGTCCCTTACCTCGATTCTGATTCACCATATATTTTATTTATCATCCCAAATAATAAAATGAGGTTAATTATTTACTTATTTGAAAATAATTTTGATGTTAATTATTCCATTTACATCACTTGTCACCATATTATAACAATTAATTAATTTTTTAGGTTCACATTAGATTTTATGATGGTATTCCGAGCATGAGTTCCAAATAACTAGGTATGATTACTATATCCAAAAGTGGTCATTAGTGCATCACAATGACAATAATATTTATGAAAAATTAATCACTTTTATAAATGAATTGAACTTCTAAATTCATCCATTATCTATGGATTTTACAAATGAACTATGTTATAGCCATGGTGACAGTAATCCGTACGCACGCATGAGTAATGGTTTCCAATTTTCATTAATTTTTATAGAATGAATGTAATTATTATATCGTCCTTAAATAATGATAATAATATTTTAAATATAATATTTATAATTTAAATATACTTATATATCTCATACATGTAATTTGGTGAAGAATACCGAATCATGTCTCTTTGTGGAGGTTATTATTCACACGTACGAACAAATAATGTTATCATTTTTATGTGCATGGAAGGTATGAAAATAATTTATTTAATTTTATTATAATGATAATTATTTCATGAACATACTATATAAAAATAAATTCAATCATTATAACCTGTATTGATAGACAATAATGGAAAATAAAATAAATCAGTTCGTGGAGATGATAGTTGACATGTGTGCACGGACAACTAATTATTTTCACATTTTATGGAAGTGGAGATGGATTTAGGTGATGATATAAAAATTATAAATTCTCATTATATTTAATACACTGGATTTATTATATAATCATTGTTTAATAATAATTGAATGAAATGGATAAAGAAATAAAATAGAAACACATATATAAAAATGATACCTCTTCTTCAGATGATCACCATTGATTAACAACTTAACACCTCTAAAGAGGGTGTTATTCATAAAAAAGGCCTCAAGTATATGGTAGTGAATATTATGAAGGTATTTTAGTATACACTTTCTAGATCAAAATAGTTTTGAATTATGAATAAATTATAGCAAGTAGTTCCCTTTTATAAGAGATTGGAGGGGCACTCTTACAATTAATCAAAATATTAATTTAATATAAATTAATTTTCTATAATAATGGTGCTCAAAGTTATTTATTTATAATATAGTATAAATATGAGTATAAATATAATAATCAAATGAAAATTTAAATGTTTTTATTTTTTTAATCCTTGTCTTTTTGTTTCATCCCTTTTAATGATTATCATTTTATTTTGTTACATAAACTATTAGGGTCCAAATCATTACCATAACATGCCAAAAGTCCAATAAAAGAGTAATTTATGACATTTTCGGACTCAAAAAACTATATTTATAGTTCATATATTTCTATATATTTTATATTATTTAAAAAAATATTTTATATTTTGAAATACCATTATTGTAAATCTTGACACTATTCATTTCTTGACATTTAAAAAATATCATAAATTAATGAAATAGTCTAAAAATATATTTTAATACATCAATAAAATGTTTAATAAATTCATAAAATTATTTTATATCATCATTTATGTCAAATTATATTTATTTTAATTTTTATTATATCATTTATTTTATTCTTTAATTAATTAATTAATTTCTTCCTCATTATTAGATCACTATTTAATTTAAATATTTACTCCCCAAAAATTATAAATAAATTACAATGATTTAGGTAAAAAAATAAATTTATAAATAAAAATTATACTCAACGACATCCCCTGTATGATCCCATATTAAAAATAATTTACTTGTTAAAAAAGTGTATCAAATATGATTTTTCATTGTAAATAATATTATAAATATATTATCGTTATCCAAGTGGTTCGAAGTGGTCCTAAAATTGAGAAAAGGATGTCATTCATTAGAAATAAATCAAAAATTTAATTTAGGGCATGTGTTAGGGTAATTTTAGATTTTTACTATATAATTTTTACTTTAAATTAACATGTTGACCCTTAACTGCGGTAATATTTAATCTACTAAAGTTACTATTCATAATGTCTATAATTAAAAGCGGCATATTTAAAAAATTATAATAATGTGATTAAAAATATGGAATCAATTTTTTTAAATTAAAAATACCTATTTAGAATAAATTATTTAAAAATTAATCCCATTTAATGAAAAAGAAAACATGTTTTTAAAGTAAAAACTTTAAAAGATCACACAGGTTTTATTTCCAATTTGAATGTAAAATTGATTCCAATTATACACATTGTATTAAATTAAAAGGTAAAATCTAATTATACTATTAAACCAATCAATAGTATAATCTAACAATATTAATAAATTAGTGGAAAAAGTAGTTTTGAATTAAAATGCAGTACTTTTTCACTATTCTATAAAATATTAAATTTATCAGAAAAATATAAAAATTTTAACAAATAATTTTTTTATCCATATTCTAAATATGTTGTTTGTTTCATTAAATATAACATGTAAAAGTTTCAAAACAATATTTATAATGGGTTGTCTATCAAAAGGCAGTATTTTGTTTTATAAAAAATACTGTTTTTTACCATAAAACTATATTTTTAATTACTACATAATTTACCAAGGAAGAATAATTATTTAATTATTCTCAGTGTTGTTATAATTTTTTTAATTAATTCTTATATTATGTCATAACAGTTTCGATGAATGTTAAAACATAAATTTTCATTATTCACCAAAAAATTAACGATATTAAAAGGATATGAAAAAAATTACTAAATATAATTTTGAAATTTTTTATCAGAACATTTATCTTATGTTATCAAATTAAAATTCTAAAATTGATAATTTTAACCCATAAATAAATTCATATAATAAATGGGAAATTAATTTATCAAAAGAAAAAACTATTTCCTTTTTAAATAAAAAATCATATTTATACCTCATACCTATATATAATTTTTTATAATATTATAAAAATAGTAAACATAAATATTACGTACATAATAATCATAAATAAATATTGATAAAATATATAATAATAAATCTTACAAAAAATATATTAACCCTATCAATGAAAAAAACTATATCACAATGGAAACTTAATAATATTTAACATAAATTGGTATTTAATTGATTGTAATATATTATCATACAATTTATAAAAATATATAAGTGGTTAAATCATATATATATCTTTATAATAATGAATATTAACAAACCATAAAATTTATATCTTACTAAAATAATTGGGTTGTCAATGTAGTTATGAATTAGTTCTTGGAGTTGGTTCCCGAAAACCAACTATGTTTATACTTTTGATTACGATAATATTAATAGATATATTTTTACATTATGACTATTCTTCTGTGTGACATTGAATTAATAACTTCTTTATAATGTTATCTACATTGAGAGGATATATAAGTACTTTACTATAATGTGATGATGTACCGCAAATGGAATAATATATTACTCTGGATGAATGATACTCAAAAATGGTTTGAACTAAAATCTAAATATTTTTTACTGACAAAGTGGATTATAACTTCTAAATTAGTGACTTATGTGGTACAAAATCCTGTATTTGATTAATAGTTTCATGGATTTTACTGATTTGTGAGGTCACCATCATCTTATAATTATACAAACATAATAATTAACTACTACATTCTAAAGAAAAATAAAAAAATCTTATTTTTCCAATATAACTAATAAATAAATTTTTTACACTAAATAAAATAAAATAAATTGGTTTAAAATATTTAAATATTACACAAAATAGTGAAAATGTGAAGAATTTAAAAAAAATTAACGAGGGAGTATATTAAATGAAAATCACATAAAATTTATTAATAAACTCAATAATCACTTCCATGAAACATAATATTTATAATCTATGAAAATAATCATATATTAATTTTAAAAAATTAAGATTAAAACCAATAACATAAATATTTTCGTAATATATAACATGAGTAAGTTAATACATCCATAAAAAGTTACCAAAATATATTTACAACCCAAAACGAAGTCAAATATCAACCGATTTATTATAAATTAATATTTTTACCATGTATAGTTCCAAATGGATCTATAAAATCTATGTTCACTATAATGACGCAGTCATTTCAAACATAGTAATTACATAAATGTTGATGAACATTCATTACATAATATTTAGATCATTTCTAAATTCATAAAGGTCTAGTGCCTTTGGAAACATGGACACACAAACAACTAGTTCATAAATTATCTATATTTTCTCCCACTAATTTCTTATTAACTATCACCCTTCAAAGACCCATCATTTTTAAAACAATTCTTCACAACCCAATTAATGTAAACATTATAAAGGGTGATCTCAAATACTTAATAAGGAAAAAAGGACATATCCACAATCATATTAGTATAAAATGAGCATTAGGGTTTGAGAACATTAATTTCAAATTTAGTATATAAACCCTACACATCTTAGATATTAATCTTGATCCAAGGAATAAATAATGATATTTAATAATAAACGAATCATAAAAAAATCTAAGAACATAATCCTTGAGAGAAAAATAATGACATATGAATTGGAATTTTGTAAAAAAAATTAATTTATAACTTTGTGACCATATAAAATTAAAGAAATCTTTTATTAAGTTAATGAAATGAAATAAATGCTTCATATAAATTTATGGATTTGAAACCACATGAATTCATAAAATTATAGACATGAAATCCAGGACTATGCATAAACTTATGGACATGAAACCAGGTCCACACATACAATTGTGGACATAAAATCATATTCATGCATAACATATTTACCTATTGAGTTTTCCATAATTACTCAATGCATTGTAGAAAGATATAGGTAGCATTATTCACATAAATAAAATCATGCATACATGTCCCATGAGATCATAAAACAAAAATCATCACAAAAATTAGGTAAATAATGAATTCCATGAACATATAACTTTTTGAGAACGGTAGGGGGTTCATCAATATATTTTAATCATAAAAATAAACCATATAGAAATAGAATATGGTTTGTATCCTGGGATAATATCCATTTTAAATCTTAATTATCATGAAAGTATGTAATATTAGTTAGAAAAAAAAATTAAAAATCCCTTTGAATAATTTTTTAGGATAATAAATTTTCTATTTGAAAATCACTTAACTTTAAAAAATCTATACACATAAAAATTTAAATATTTTCTCTAAAAAAATTAAAATTATTAAAGATGATTCAATTCACTGAAATATTATGATTTTTGTAAAATAATCTCATTCCATATATGTTCCTTCCATGTTTTTGTTAGAAAAGTCACAAAGTATATCATTTGAAAAATGTAAAAAAATATTCCTTCCAAACGTTTTTTTAAACAAAACATGGGTAAAAATGAAATTAAATATTTTTAGTATAATATTAAAAACCTTTTTTATAACATTTTTTTAAAACATGTAAATGGAATATAAATACTCCACAGTTGTGACTTAAATATAAACAACTCTGAATAATGATCAGATTGTGAAATAAACATCCTACTCATGAACCACCTTTCCTAATTCATGTTAAAACCTTATGTACAATAAATAAATATTTATTATATATTTATTATATAACCATATATATATATATATATTACCCAGTAAGATTTATTTATGACATCTTATTGCCTGTTTATTTATATTTTGTCATTGAAATCACTACTAAGGGCGATAACTACTCCATTTTGCAAGCATTTTTTTGTTTCAGTAGTCTTGATGATTATATATTAATCATGTTCCCATCATTTCAAAAATATTTATATTGATATAAAAATACTATATATTAATTATATACTTATGTATAATAATTAATAAAATCTATAGATACAAAAATGAATTACACCGTTGATAAAGATTGCATATTATAGTAACCCTTTCTTTCTTTTGTTACGTTTACCTAATTTTAATGAAAAAAAATTAAAATATTATACATAAATGATCCAATTGTTTTGTGTCATGGTAAAACTAGGACAATACATAACATTTATAATCGAAAAAATTTATTTAATTCTTTCTTCTCTAGATTATTACTAGCTCTTGACTTCTCGTTAGTACAATTAGTCACCTGAGGGTATACATAAAAATGGATGAGATAATTTCCTAGTAAGAGGATAGATATAAAAATTAAACAATGTAACATGGGGTGATCATAATCAGAACAACAAAATCATAATCATGAGATGAAGCATTAGATAATTTAAAAGATTGTCGTAATGAATAAAAATGATACAACATGTCTTTGTGGTCATATAACACACATTATTATTAAAATATCTAGCATCATGTCGATGCATACTTCACATTACTCATGAGGTTATTCACATTACCCAATTCATTAGATTTCTATATAATTATGGGAGCACCCATCCCATCTTGACATTTTTATTGCACTATATAATTCTAGGAGCACCTATCACATAATAACACATACATTATCATCCTTCCACATAGAACATATATCAATAATTTTCATAAAACAACCCATAGAAAGGAATGGGGATCAATTAATAATTCATATATTCATAAACATTGGGTTCCCAAATGAAAGAGGGAATAACATAAATGATACAAGGACCAACAAACTTGTGTGAGAAGTAAAGGGTGTGTTTTTGAAATAAATTTTTTTTGAAAAAATTATGTTTGATAGAAACTTTAGTGGAAAACATATATATCCTAGAAAAGTTAATATAATTATGGATAAATTATTTTTAAGAAAATAAAATACATAAAATTGAGTGAAAAAGTGAAACTCAAAGAAAGATACTTGGGTTCGATAATTCCCCTTAAACTGTATCCAAATGCTTCATTCACTTTAATGTACGATATAATAACATTTGATTCATTAATTAACTTCTAAATAATACATTATAAATTATTATGATTTATTATGGTTTTATTTTATTCTTTTTTAGTCAATTTTATGAGTTATAGAGTTTAAAATCATTGTCCACGAGTGTTCTTTTTTTTAGTTTTCATGAACGGTTTACTTGCATACAAGAATGGAAGCTTTTGTAGAATATTGATTAACATAAAGAATTGTTAGTATGTTATATAAATGATCCGACATTAGTTTAAATTATCTTATAATTAATTTTTATATAATCATTAATAATTAGATAAAAAAAATTTATGATCATTTTGGGTTAATTTGGGTGGTTTTGGATTTCATGAAACATGTTTTGTATTTTCGTTTAGTATTATATATAAAACATGTTTCATGAAAATAAAAAGGGTTAAGAAAAACGTATTAAAATATTTTTTCAAACATTTGATGGTTTTATTTCCTTATTTTAAATTGGTTAAGTAAATCTAAGTGCATCATCCATATAGGAGGTAAATAAGCACATCACATGCGATGATTTAATTTTTGTAAACAAGGAGATAAAGGGAAGTGTATAATGAATAAAGATCCATTAACATGATATAATACCAGTATATAAACTATAATGGAGTTATAATTACATTTGGATATGATAATTTGTGTATAAGTGAAGAAAATAAATGAAATTTGAATGGAAATTGAAAGAAAAGAGAGTTAAATTACGTCTAGAATATATATTATTTGAGAGCCTCTTTAGGGGATTGGTTTTTTTATTTTATGAGACAAAGGGATCCTGGATGTGGGGTAGGATCTTTGGAAAAGATATGATAATAATTTGGGTTAGGAAAAATTCTTTAAAATGTGAGGAAATGAATATGTGAGGTGTGGTATTTATAGTGGAGAAGAGGGGTGTTTTCTCAATATTTTAATCATTAGTTTATTATTTTTGGTCTCCACTATGAATTAGTTGATAATTATAACCAATGTTATTTATATAATTATGGATATTTTGATTGTATGGGATTACATTTGAATTAAATTGACTATGATCCAATAAATACATTCATTTAACATTTAATATAAATTATTATATTTTACTATTCATAAAAAATTCATGTTTTAAAAAAAAATCCTAAAAATTCACCATGCCCATTTTTGATGTGTAGAAATAAAAAATGAAATCTGTTTTTATGAAATTATGTTTATAAATATGATTAATTTATTTTTGAATTATAACAATCATTAACATGTAAAATATTTATTTTAATATTGTAACTGATTTTATAACACTTTTAAAAATTAATAAAGGTCTCATTAAATTATTATAAGACAATAATACAAGAAATTAATAATTTATGAATAACATTTAAGAAAATAAATATTCTTTTTAAATTATTATATTAATTATATAATTGTAATTAAATATTTATGAATTATAAAAATAACAAAACTTAATTAATAATTGATAAAATTGTTCCTTATTAAAACTATGATATAATTACATCATATTACCAAATACAAGATGAGTAAATTTTATTTATACTTTATGGGTGAGGTCACTATTCATTTAGCAAGTTTACTATTCATAAGTGGCATATTAATATTCATAAGATAAAGTTATGATTTCATCGTTATAGGTTCCTTAACACTTAGAAACAGTTCATATTTCATTAATTATTCATTTATGATGTATTTATTTTCTTCTATATGTGAATTCTTGTGATTTAAACTATATGAAATTACTATTAGAAGGGAGAAAATCCACTAATAAATGTTTGGGTCATAAGATAAAGGACTTGTGCTCTGATGCCTAGGAGGTTTGGAAACTTTCGCTCCATATGTTCTTCATGATCAGAACATGAAAATATGGAAAAGGAAAGTAGGTCGCGCAAGTATTGGTGTGATCACGAAAGTGAGTAGCGCGACAGAGGCTAGGGTGGTTGGACGTGCGTGCCGGGACTTGCGCCCCGTGAGGACACTTGCGGGCCACCGCGCAGGGGGTTCAATTTGCCTATAAATAGAGGACCACCCCTCATCATTTAAAAATAAGTTCAAGACTTAGATATTTTTCGAGCAATCGTCGCACAAGTGGTTGCGTCGCACAATTGGTAGTCGAGTCGCGCAAGTAGAGGTTGTGCGCCAGTTGTTGGCTGCGTTTCCAAGGCTGTTTTGGGAGTTAAAGGCACATCATCACGTATGTTTGTAGTTGAAAGAAGAAGTGTCACACAAGTGACTTGCGCACCATTCTTGAAACTTGTGCACTGGGCTTGGACCTGCGCGCCAGGTATTTTTAAAGCCTATTGGTCATCTTGGAACTACACGAAAGCTTGAAAATTGAAAAATACCTTCTGTGCAAAGGGATATTGGTTTACGTGTAAAAGTTGGACTTCAACAGTGCATCTACACACAACAGAGGATGCATTAATTTTTTAATGATGAAGAGACCTTCACGTCTATAAACTGAGCGGGACTTCACCAATGGTAGTGAGCCAGGGGGAGTCAATGGGAGTGACCCGAGGGACGTCTTGAGCCATCCCAGAACAATTGTAAAGGCAGTGAGCCTGGGAAAGAGTGACTATTCCCAAACCGTTGTAATCCACATCTAGTGAAGTTTAGTGGAATTGGGTACGACTGAAAACCTGTTGGTGTATGCTCCATGGACATAGCTTTTAGTGGAAAACCAAGTAAAAATTTTTGTGTCTTCTCTGTGCATGTGAATGTTTTCTTTATGATCATATTCATCACACAGGTTCACCATGTTCCTACCAACATGGGAACAAGATCCATCACATTAAAAGAAAAAGTTGTCACCCTGATTCACCCCTCCCCTCTCAGGGTGTCCCGGGGTCTATCAAGTGGTATCAGAGGTTAAAGGTTGCTGATGTTGAATATGTCCCTTGTCGTCATGGAGAATGCATTCAATGTTAGCGGAGTCCCTCACTTCGATGGAAGTAATTTCTATATTTGGAAGAACAGAATGAGATCTCATCTAAGATTTCTTGGAATTAAAGTTCTATTTTCTACTGTGCAAGTAATACAAGTCACTGATCCAACATGCCTGGCTATGACTGAAACAAATAGGGTAATTCTTGATACAGATTCTAAAGCAAAAAATACACTCACTACAGCCCTTTCTGATCAAATATACATAAAGGTGATGAATTGCACCTCGGAAAAATCCATGTGGGATAATCTTGATAATATTTATGATGGAGATAGAAAAGTGAAGGAGGTGAAAATACAAGTGCTACATAATAGGATCGATGATTTGATGATGCATCCTGATGAGAATGCAAACTCCTTCTTTAATCGAATCACTAAAGTAATTGGAGCAATTAAGGGCCTAAAAGAATAAATCAAACACATTGACATTGTGAAGAAAATACTGAGAAGACTTTCACCCCTATAAAATGCAATGGTATCATCCCTTGAGGAAATAGATCGTTCAAAAACTTCTCTCGATGACCATCTAAGCAGCTTGGTAGCATATGAAATGAGAATGAAACCAGAAGATACTACGACTCGTGAGAAAGGAAATGGAATTTAGGGGCATCGATAAACTAAAAATTACAACATATATTAGTGGTGAAGATGATGAAGAAAAAGAAATTACTTATCACATTGCAAAGAAGTTCCAGAAGGGAAAATTTAAATTCAAAGGAATGTTACCTCTCACATGTTTTTGTTGCGGAAAATTTGGGCTCATTTCCTCTCATTGCACAAGAAAGATCAATGATGAAGATAGTGAAGATGAAAGCATCAAGAATCCACAGAGAAGGTTTTTCGAAAAGGGAGACTTCAAATTTGGAAAGAAAATGCAAAGGAAGAGTTTTGTCTGTGAAGAGGAAGAAGATGATAATGAATTCTGTGATGAAGAACCAGAATTCAAAACATGGAACCATGCTTCCATGATAGAAACTGTTGAAATTTCATAACATACTGATGGAGGAAAATAGTTGAAAACTTGTACAGATCCATTGATGCAACTCAAGGATGCTGTTAGTAATCTTAAGAATAAATGTAAGAGTTGCAATAAGTGGAAATCAATTTCAAAATAATAAACTGAATACGTTGATCAACTGGAAGCTGAAATTGAATTACTGGAAGAATTTTGGAAGGTACAATCAAAAATAATTGAAAGCAATGATGATGTAGTGGATCTAAACCTGAGAATTGTAGAGCAGGCCAAGGTCATCAATGACCTCACCTCCAAACTAGAAGAAAAATCCAAGATTATTGAGGGTTTTGAGGAAGAAGTTGTTACTCTAAGGAGTAAACTTGAGACTGAAAAAATTCCAAAAGAATCAATGAATAAAATACAATTTGGAAGATTCTAAGATGCAGAATTACTGGAAACAGCCAAGTGTTGTTCCGATGGGGTTGGAAAAATCATGAATGATCAAAGACCTGCTTGCATGGGAAAGAGTGGAATTGGCTGTGAAGATGAAACATCAACTTATGGATGTGAAAATATCTAAAAGAAACATAAAATGAAAGTTGAGCATGTTGAAACGTTTCCTAAAGTACTGAAAAAGGAACCCTCAATCCAAACGAAAAGGAGAACTGAAAATTATCCTCAAACATTCATAAATGATAGACAGTCTAACTATTCTCCCAAGGAAGGAGGTATGAGAATAAATTCATGTGATAATACATTTCCTATCATGAAGTGTTAGTTCTGTGGCTATTTGGTCCAAACCATGTCTTATTGTGAAGAGGCAAGGAGCTATCTTAATGGGGAAGATCTAGGACATCCACAAACGAGACTGACTTCATATCTTAATTCTTACAGATGAAAAAATTTCTATGGATATTGTTTTTGTTGTTCTATCTTTGGTCATAAGGATGCTAATCGTAGGCAGAGAAAGGACATGGACACCTCATACCGAAGTTCAAGACAATTCAAGTCTCGTCTGCAAGAAAGTGTTTCTCTTTCAAACATGTTTTCTCCTTTCAAATAAGATCTCGACTATGAAGAACTGGGGTACGTGGAAGATATAATTGAAAGGCCCTCAGTTCTCTATACTCAATCCAATGTCTCATGGAAGGAAAGGAATAAGATTGAGAAATCCAACCTTGAAGAGATGGCCCTCAAAGCTACGAATAACAAAAGTACCTTGATTCTGGATAGCGGTTGTTCATCTCATATGACAGGTAATGTGGGCCTATAAATGGATGTCAAAAGGAAGGTTGATGGTACAATACGATTTGGTAATTATGGACCTCTGTAAATAAAAGGGAGTGGAAGTACCGAATTAGCTCATGGAGAAATAAAGAAGACTTAAGTCCTTTACCTAGATAGCCTACATCATAATCTACTCAGCATGAGTCTAATCTGTGACTCAGGACTTATAGTTACTTTTAATCAGAAAGGTTTCACTATCTAGGGATAGACAATAAATTCACTTATGAAGGGATGCAGAACAGAAGGGAACTTGTATCAGGTTAATAGTGAAGAGATTTTCTGTTACATGACTATTGAAGTGGAAAACATTTGTGGCATCAGAGACTATGACACATCAATAAACAAAACATGGAGAAAATATCAAAATTTAGGATTGTCATAGACATTCCCAACCTAAAGCGTGAGCGTTAAAAGTCTTGTGATGCTTGAATTCGTGGGAAGTTGGTTTGTAGTTCATATCGGCCAAAGAAGAAAAGGGTATGTCACCTTCTTCATCTGATTCATACAGATGTATGTGGGCCGATAAATGTTACTGGAACTCATGGAGAAAGGTAATTTGTTCTTTTTATATATGATTACAGTAGAATGGCATGGGTGATGGTCATTCACAGGAAATGACAAGTCCTTGACAGCATGAAAACATATCGGTGAATCACCGAGAATGATATCGGATGAATAATCAGAGCGTTGCGATCTGACAATGGAGAAGAACACACATCCATTGAATTTGAAAATTATCTGGAGAAGCATGGGATATAACATGAGGTATCTGCGGTGATAACTCGACAACAAAATGGAGTTTTTGAATATAGGAATCAACAGGTGAACAAAATGGCACGAACTATGCTGATTGAGAGTCATATTCCTTGACATTACTGGAAAGAGGATTTTCAAGTTGTAGTGTATATTAATAATCTAACAAGACTTTATATGGGTGAGATTAAGACACCATATTAATTGTGTCATGGAAGGAAGACTATTTAAAATACTTTCCTGTATTAGGAAGTAAATGCTTCCTCAGGAACAAAGAAGGAAATCAAGGCAAATATGGTGAAAATGCAGATGATGGAATTTTCCTCAGTTATCCAATGAACATCAAAGACAACAAATGTTTCAACAAGCATTTAGGAAGGATTGTGTAAAGCAGGGATGTTATGATAATTGAAAAGAAAACCAAAAATTCTTGAAGTACATCATATGCTGATGTGATAGAAAGTGAGGAAAAAAGTGAACTTGGAGAAAATGAAAATACAGAAATAGAGGATGTTGTACAAAACACTCACCAGTCACATCATGATGTTGACTCAGAAGAAGAATCTGAAGAAGAAACTGTGGCTGAAGAGAATGTTACTGAACCTCGCAGGAGAAATTGAAGAGATGATGTTGATCCATCCAACGTAATTGGGGACAAGATTACACACACTCAAACCAGAAGGATGAGTAATAACACACAATTTGAATTTCTGTCAGTTATGGAGCCATCCTCATTTGAAGAAGCTGCAAAGGATGAATCTTGGGTGAAATCCATTAAAGAACAATTAGATTAGATTGATAAGAATCAGACACGGGATCTTGTCCAGAGACCCGAAGGTCACAATGTGATTGGTACCAAATGGATCTTCAAAAATAAGTTAGATGAGCATGGAAGTGTCATTAGAAACAAGGCATGACTGGTATGTAAAGGATACTCCCAGATTGAAGGCATTGATGTTAAAGAATCCTTTTCTCTAGTGGATAGACTGGAGTCAATCAGGATTTTCCTTTCCATGGCACTCTAAATAGGATATTAAGTATATCAAATGGATGTCAAGATAGCATTCTAGAATGGTGTACTCGATGAATAAGTCAACATTGAACAACTAGTGGGTTTTTTTCTAGGTACTGATGAAACAAAGGTCTGAAAACTGAAGAAAGCTCTATATGGTTTGATGCAGGCACCGCGGGCGTGGTACTCACAGCTGGATTCTTATCTCAAGAAGCTATAATTCAAAAGAGGAGGAGTAGATCACATTCTCTATGTGAATAATTCTAAAAAAGATCAATTCATGGTTCTAGTCTACATTGATGATATCATATTTGGTGGAAGAAGGCGGAAATCGGTGGATGAATTTTCCAATCACATGAAATCGGAATTTGAAATGTCTATGATTGGGGAGATCACATATTTTTTGGGGCTGCAGGTGATTCAAATGTAGGAATACACATTCATTTCTCAGGAAAAGTATGCAAGAGAGCTGCTGAAGAAGTTTAATATGAAAGACTCCAAACCAATATCAATTCCAATTGTAGTTGGAACTTAACTTGGAAAGCATGAAGATGGGGAATCTATAGATCCCACTATATATAGGAGGATCATTGGGAGCCTACTGTACCTAACAGCAACATGACCAGATATTGACTTTGCCACATGTCTTGCAGGCCGCTTTCAGAGTAATCCATAGGAGGAACACATGGTAGTAGTAAAAATAATCATGAGGTATATTCAAGGTACTAACAATTGTGGGTTATACATTGATACAGGAAGAGGCGGTGAATTATCAGCATTTTCTGATGTTGACTGGGCTGGCGACGTTGTGGGTAGAAAATCCATCAGTGGTGGTGCTTTCTATAGTAGGAATAAATTTTTCTGCTGGATGAATAAGAAACAAGAAAGTACTTCTCTTAGTACTCCTGAAGCGGAGTATATCTCTTCCACTAAGGCATCCACTCAACTCCTATGGATGAAACAACAACTTGTATATATTGGTGAGGAGGTAAAGTAACCAATGGTTATGTACTATGATAACAAGAGCACAATTGATCATATGAAGAATCATGTTCAGCATTATCATACAAAACATATTGAAATTAGGTATCACATTATCAAAGAAAAAGCTGATCAAGGAGTGATTAGAATATACCATGTGGGAACTGATGAGAAAGTGGTGCATATTCTGTCAAAGCCAGTATCAGCGGCTATGTTTGACAAGCATCAGTTGAACCTTGGTGTTCAGCCACCTCCTCGTGCATAAGGAGGTTACGAAATTCCCCTCTCCATGATTATGATAACTGTTTTTTTCTATTTATGGATGTGATGTAGGTTTGTGGGGGAGATACTATCCAGGGAGAGTATGGTTTGAGCTAAATAATGAACAAATTACCGGTCTTTGGGATTATTTTCATTGGGGGAGAAATGAATAAATTCAGGCATGTTCAGATATGTAATGCTCATGCGACACGATGTGAATTCAGTGTCAGGGAAAGGATGAGAAGGATGAGAAGGAATACATCAGTCATGTAATGCTTCTTGGGCGTCATTGAGAATTACAAAACACTAGAACCCAATTAAAGCTTCCTATCCTATTTTATACAATAAGCATTGCTCACGTAGACTTAGAGTGTTGGCTGAGTTGATTCCTTCATTTTTGGTTTTCACATGGATTTGGATCTATTGAATTTATTTTATGATTGACAACAAACCCAAAGGGAGAGATTGTAGGAACCATGGTATTCTATGAATGAATTTGAGTATGGTTTGTGTTTGTTGTCAATACTCAGTGGAATTTCAGAATGTGTACCAGAAAAGTGAACATACAATTCATGTAGACAACATATGTAGAAAAGTTTTTTTCGCAAAGAAACTTGCACGCCATATGTTTTTCAAGATCAGAACATGGAAAAATGGCAAAGGGATAAGGGCCATGCATGTTTTGGGCTGGCCGCACATGTGAACTTTGCGCTAAGAAATGACTTGTGCGCCGATGCCTAATAGGTTTGAAAACTTGCGCACCATATGTTCTTCATTATTAGAACATCAAAATATGGAAAAGGGAAGTAGGTCGCCCAAGTATTTGTGTGATCTTGTAAGTGATTAGAACGATAAAGGCTAGGGAGGTTGGAGCTACGCGTCGGGACTTGCACGACGTGAGAACACTTTTGCGCCACCGCAGGGGGGGGTTAAGATTTCCTATAAATAGAAGACCACCCCTCCTTATTTAAAATTAATTTCAAGACTTAGATATTTTTTGGGAACTCGTCGCACAAGTGGTTGAGTCGTACAAGTGGTAGTTGGGTCGCGCAAGTACTGGATTCGCGCCAGTTATTGGTTGCACGATGAAGGTGGTTTTGGGAGTTAAAGGCGCAATGTCACACAAGTTTAGAGTTGAAATAGGTAGTGCCCCACAAGTGACTTGCATGACATTCTTGAAACTTTCTCACCAGGCTTGGACCTGCGCGCCAGGTATTGTTGAAGCCTTCTGGTCACCTTGGAGCTACACGAAAGCTGGAAAATTGCCCAATACGTTCGGTGCCAAGGGAGATCATTTTACGGGTAAAAGTTGGACATCAACAGTGCATCTACACACAACGGAGGATGAATTCATTTTGTAATGAAGAAGAGACCTTCACATCTATAAACTTAGCGGGACTTCACCAACAGCAGTGAGCCATGGGGAGTCAATGGGAGTGACCCGAGGGAGGCAGTGAGCCATCCCTGAAAAATTGTAAAGGCAGTGAGCCTGGGATAGAGTGAATGTTCCCAAACCTTTGTAATCCACATCTAGTGAAGTTTATTGGAATTAGGTACTACCGACAACTTGTTGGTGTATGCTCCTTGGACGTAGCCCTTAGTGGTGAACCAAGTAAAAAGTGATGTGTCTTTTCTGTGCATGTGAATGTTTGCTTTATGATCATATTCATCATATAAGTTCGACAAGTTCCTGCCAACGTGGGAACAAGATCCATCACATTAAAAGAAAAAAAATTCACCCTGATTCACCCCTCCCCTCTGAGGGTGTCATGGGGTCCTTCACCCAGATCTCCACAAGGCCCAAAAATTTCTCTGATTATTGTTGGATGGCGAAAAGTGTCTGGGTTTTAAATTATAACCATATGTATTGGTTTAACCCTCTTTATATCAATAACCACATCAAGGACTCCATCCATAAATCCGACATCACTCCTCTATACATCAGTCACTCATGCACAAAATAAATAGTTACAATATAAATGAAACAATCAAACATACTATACTTTTTTAGAAATAATAAAAGGTCATGAATCACATCATCAAATCATCACATAATAATGTTATAAAGAAGAATCCCAAGTGTATACTAAACTAAAAGAAATATCTGGGCCAACAACGATTATATATAAAAATCAAAAAATATGACCAAACCTGTATCACTACTAACTACCTTCTTATAACCCACAATACCCCATACCATCCTATACCATCTATCATCAGACCAACTCAAACATTAACCAATGTAAAAGAACAAAACCCGAGCTCTTTAAAGTAAACACGAAATTTTAATACACCCATTGGTGTATGCAGGGTTTGAACCAAACTATGCATAGTTGGATTTTAATAAATATTTTGTATAATTCATTTGAAAAGAAAATTTATTAATGATTGTTTAAAATATAAGTAGTGAATAGGTTTTTCACAAGAGGGTGTAAAGAAAAAGTGTAACATCCCATAAGTACTTTTATAAAACAACTTCCATTTTCATTTTAAAAGGAAATGCTTTCAATATACGGAAAAACAGAGTTTCAGATCCATTAAAATAGAACTAATACTTTTTTCCTTTTTTCTAAATCCATATCTCAAAACAACACCTTTAAATCAAACATCATTATTTTTATTAATAATATACTTCCAAAGATATTTTCTAATTCAGTTTGAAACCAGTACTGAAATGGAATATAAAAATTTAACATGCACCATGATATCAGTGGGAAATTGATAATAAGAAATAATTGAAGTAATAGTGGGGATAAAAATAAATAATGTTATTAGATCCTATAATTAATATTCAATGAATTATAGACATTATGGGAAACTCAATAGGCACTAGAATGGGTGATACTAGACCTAGTTCATCATATTACTCATTGGGACCCTATGTGAAATCAGATCATCCCATTCAGCTTCCCCTTATAGGTCTCTCCACAAATAAAATAGACCCCTGGTAGGGTACTAATTTTCTAGGGCACTATCTAGATAACATACACTAAGCTAGCATCACATGCCGCTTGACAATCCATTATTTAATTATGTTCCCATGATAAATCAATCTAGTGGTGGTGGAAAATCAAAAGAATCACAATAATCGATAAAAATTTATGCTAAATAAATCTTATCTCACCTCAAAATCCATCACCCTCAAAAGAAATAAATCCTTTCACTTCAACCATATCGAAAATAGAATAAAACATCCCTCCTTGAGAGCCACAATTCAAATCAGGATGAATCAAAACAAGATAGAATAATCAATGGTCTGATATTCATTATAAAAATATCTTATATAAAGTGAAAATATGCCTTTTCAGAAACTAGCTAGGAATGAAATGTTATTTAAACCATTTAAAAACTGACATTATCACCTTATTTATAACAAGTCTATGTAAAACCACACTTAAAACCATTTTAAAAAACAACTAACATTTCATTCAAGTATTTATATAATCCATTAAACCAATTCTATTTCAAAAAATCCTTGAAAATCATACCAACAACCAAATGGGTTCAAATAACTTTTATTATATAAAGTGTTTTAAAACAATATATATAGGAATTCCCATAAATGCTTTTCATTTAAAAAAATTAATTAAAATTTATAAAACCATTATAAAACCATTATTCCAAGAGAGAAAAATATTTATAACACTTTTTAAACCCACTATATATTTTAAATGTTGATTTAAATTGATAAAAATGGTTTTAAAAAACCCTAAGCACAAAATGACATGCTAATTAATGTAAATACAAAAAATTACCAACCTCAATCCAAGAATAACTGGTTGTGAACAAGATATTGAAGGAGTAATTTCATGAAATGTCAAAAACAATTGTATAGATTTCATACAATATAGCTATGAATAACAGATAACAAAATAATGAACCCAAAATTGTTCATAACAAGGAGGAGGAGGATCACTGGGAGGCGTTTGGCCATGTCAGAGGAGGTGGGGAGGCCACCTAGAAGCAGTGTCGTCTGGGAGAGTTGAGGTGTCCCAAATTTGGTGGTAGTGTTGGGGGAGGGGGATCAGAGATGAGAGATCCCAGTGGGGTTAACTCATTCGGTGGCATCGAGGGGAACCATTGCTAAGGTCTCCTTCATGAGGGGTAGTGTCGGTGGAGGAGGATCGGGGAGAGGAGAGGTTCGGATGGGCACAATCAGGTTTGGAGGGTCGCGCGTAGAGGGTATCAGGGAGGAGGGTGCCACTGTGAAGGTTGGATATTATTGGGGAAGGGGGCACTAGAGGATATCAAAAGTTCATACACAAAGTGTATCGGGGAGGAGGGAGGAGGAGCCCGATGAATTTTAGAGAAAACAAAGAGACCACACATTTTAGCCACGCCTGATCACTCAATCATGGCTATAAACTAGCTATATCCACAGATCTATAAAATCGTGGATCTAGGTATGTGGCTATAGCTTATATTTCTAGTAGTTAATATATCTTCTTTGAGAGCCTCTTTAGTGGAGAGGTTATATTATTTTTATGAGAACAAGAGTTGGTGGATGAGGGGGAGAAGATTGGGATGGGATTTTAGCAGAATTTTGAGTAGGCACAAGGGTTGCGAGGTGTGGGAAAATGAGGTTTTGAGGGTTGGTATTTATAGTGTAGGGGAGGGGTGTTTTTTGAATATTTAGTCATTGGTTTATTATATTGTCTCCCCACTTTCAATTAGTTTATTATTAACACCAAAAAATTTAAATTAATGATGTATTATTCGATATTAAGGGGTTACATTAGAATTACAACAAATATTAGCCAATAAATTCATGTACTTAACATGTATCGTAAATTATTGTTTTTTACTATTTATAAAAATTCATGTATTTTATAAAAATACAAAAAATATCACCCTAACTATTTTTTGATGTTTATAATTCAAAAATAAACTCCATTTTATGAAAACAATTTTCTAAATTTTTGTAATTCAAATTTTAATTAAAATCATCATTTACATGAAAAATTCAAATTTTAAAATTGGATATGATTTTAAAACACTTTAAAAAATAATTTAAGGTCTCATAGAATTTTCAAAAAACCATAAGAAAAAATAATAATTTATAAATACATTTTATAAAAAAAATTCTTTTTAATTATTTAATAAATTATAGAACTTTAAATTAAGTATTTTGGAATTATATAAATAGCAAAACTTAATTATTAATTATTAAAATATTTACTTACATATTGTAGAATATAATTACATCATATTACCATTTTTATGATTCGTATTTTTTTATACTTTCACGGGTGAGGAAACTATTCATTTAGCTAGTTTACTATTCGTAAGGGTCACATTACTACTCCTATAGTGACGTTAATATTTCATTAGAATAGGTTCTTTAATTCCTATAAAATCTTCTCATTTCATTAATTATATATTTATATCGTTTTTTATGGTATATAGGTTATTTTATGTGCTTTACAATATAAGAAATTACTATTAGAAGGGATAGATTCCACATATAAAATTTTGGGTTGTTATATAGGTCTTACGTATAAATGAAAATTTTTTCTATTTCTTAACTGATGGAATGAATGAATGGTAAATAGTAGTTAAACATTATAGAATTAATTTTATATAATATATATAATATATATTCATAAAATTTATCTGTATTTCCATCCATCTTAAATATAAATAAAAAATGAATCATATCATATTTCAGAGATGATAATGCATACATACACACAAGTGACGTTATCGTTTCCAATAATATTGGATGATAAGATGATATAAATTATATTATCATTCAAAAAGTGAAACGATTTCATAAATTTCATTAATACCATCGTAATTATCCTCCATAAAATTTTGGGTTGAAAAACGATTTGTATCGCTACGTGGAGATGGTAAGCCAAATGCACGCATGAGCGATACATTCACTTATTATTTGATAGTAAAGTGGGTGTATAATGGTGTTTTCATAATCCCAATAAAATTTTAATAATATTTATGATATTTAATTAACTATTTTTGGATTAATAATATAGATATTGATTAAAGGGCTATAGGGCTGGTATTTCATGGAGAAAAAAACCTATATAATGGGTATAAGTAAGTGGAGAAGAGAATTTGGAAGATTATTTTCAATATATAAGGCTCAATGTGGTGTAATTAAGTGATGTAGGTGGTTTACATTTATAATTTATGTTAGGGGTACCTTTTTATTTTTTTAAAAAAATAATATACTACCAGACTATTCTAGAGAAAAATACTTCCAAATAGTCAAGAATTCAAAGATAGGGTGGAATATGGTATAAATATGATAAAAAATTAAATTTTTATAGTTTTATGTTCTATTTTAAACCTTATCTTTTAATGTAACCCTTAATTAACATATTTTACCATTAACTTTCGTAACACATGTTTCACTCTTAAAAGGATATAAATTTACATATAAGGTAACTATTGATTCATGGGTGGATAAGTGATGATTATTTTGACCATATATTGTCATATTTATCTTTATTTATTAATTTAACTAATTTAATAATATATTATTTCAATAAAATATCATTATTTTCAATGTTGACACTATTAATTACGTTGACTTTAATAACATCAAAAATACACCTATAATTAAAACCAATTATATTAAAAAATATATAAAATGTAATTATAATCTATATAATTCATGGTTTACCTTAATTATCCTGATTTATAATAATTATAATATTTTTAATATCAATTATTTGATTCTTCCAAAAATTGAATAATTGTTAAATCATTGTTGTGTAAGTATTTAATTTAATTATTTAATTTGTATATATTATAAATAAACTTCCATAATTAATATAATTTCATTAGGAACATTATTACCAGTAATATGCCTTCATAACTAAATTACTTCCCAATGTTAACACATAAAGGTTATTTAGAAGTAAGAGAGTTATATTTTGTCACTTCCTTTGGTTTAGATTATATATAACTAATTTTCCCGGAATATTTTCCTTTGAAAAAAAAATTAGAAACAATGTTAATAAGGGTAAATTTTAATTCATTCAATATGATTTAAAATAAATTATTATGGTCTTCTCTCTTAATTTTTACCAATATTTACATGATTTAACCTTTATCGAGTTGATAAATTTTATGAGGGTTACTTTTCATTTTGACCAAAAAAAACTGTCATATTTTCCAAATTTGAAACTCATGATTAAAAATATGGAATCCATTTTTTCAAGAATATATTTATATAATCAGAATAAATTATAGTTAATATAAATGTGTATAACATAATGAAAAATAGTTTTTAGAAAAATGTGTTTTAAGCACAAAAATGCACTTACACAAAAAAAGTACAATAACGATTGAAATGAATTTAATTAGATTATATATAATTAAATAATAATTATTTTAATTTTTCATCAAATTAATATCATAATGAATGTTTATTTTAAATGAAAAATGACTTTTTTATAAAAATATGTATTGGTCACTATTTACTAAAATCTCAACCTTTTAAAAAAAGTACAAAAATTTCATGAACAGATAATTTTAATATATCAATTCAAAAAATAAGGTTAATTTAATGAAATATATATTTTCATTATTATGAAAAAAATTATAATATTTTCTCATAAAAAGAAAAAAATCAATATTGATGATTTTTTTTTTGAAAAATAAAATAAAATTTCTAAAATTTGAGTTATTAATTAATAAGTCTTTATTTTGAGAATTGAATTTTCATATAAATAATAAATTAATTAATTCTATTCATACCCTATAATTATTATCATGGAAATTACCTTAAATAGTAATAATTTAAACATTATATCATGGTGTGCTAAAACTCATTGTTGCGAGAAATCCTTGAATGTAGTTAAATATATTTGAAATAAAAATTTCATAAAATATCAGGGTGTTATATTCACCATAACATTAATATATTGAATCTTCACAATTTAATAGTTAATCAATTTTTTTTAATTTTCAAATTCATTTGTGGAAACCCACATCATAACAAGGGTTAATAAAACTTCCTCTTGAAAACAGAGAAAGGGAAGTACAAAGGTCATCGAAAAGAACACATAACAATGTTACCAGATAAGATAACATAAGTGGGATGTGAAAACATGGATATGGAATTGAAAACTCCACCCAATGGATAATAAAAAATGATAGAGATCATGTTCAGGAGAAGGTTAACTATCAAATTTTCCTTAAATATGTGATGGTTTGAAAGACCATTGATTTCTCAATATTAAAATTAAATAGACAATATTTTTATTTCAAGTTCATTTTCGAAAAGTCAATGAATTTTTTTAATAATAATGATAAAACAATCATTAAAATTAGAATTCATTATTTATTTCTAAGTAGTAAAAATATACTCATATAGTTTTTGTTCATTGATCTATTTCTATGAGATCATTTACTCTAGGAAATGGATAATTGAGATGATTTTTTCATTCCTAAAGCACTTTAAAATAAATCATAAGACTCATAAGTATTTCCTTCACCATGTAAATATTTACTAAAGACTAAAAGTTTAGTAATGGATATGATAAATCATACCTTAACCAAAAGTAAAAATTCCCAAATTTTCAACTTAACATATTCCACACGTTTTAAACCTTAATACAGCTTAAAAATATTACAGACCATATTCAAAACCCAAAAAAAAATATTCTCTTGTCCTTTCATGATATTTATGACAATAATTTTAATTAATCCTAAATTGTAATAAAAAATTTAATATAAATTTATATTATATTCTCTAAGGATTAATAAAAAGTTCTCAAATGGTTGAAATCATATATGTTTCTAAAATATAATTCAACATTTATTATTTAAATAATATCTTATCACAGCCAAAAATATTTCCATTAGAGGTTTTGGTTCGTCCATAAACTAATAGATAGTTAAATTTTTTATTCAAAATAATGTATGATATCTTTACTATAATAGTATATATGGAATCTATGTAGGGATAGATAATAAATGCTTATAATCAAATAAAACATTAATAAAAGATAATATTTTCATAGGGATTAATCATACAACCATCGATATGGAAACCCTTATTCTAGAGTGGTGGATAATTGTGCCCTAATTATCATTATCCCCTTAAAAAGTAATAATTGTATAAGATTTCCCTTTTACCTCTTAATTTATAGATTATTTTGGATTACTATCATCAATATCCATTAGATTAGAAAATTGATTTTCCTATTTTCAAAACTATTTTAATTTATTGAATTTATTTGTGTGTGGTTTATTTTATTGAGCTTTCACTCTATTCATTTTATTGACTAGACCCCTTACGTCACTCCAAAATAATTTTTCTTGATTTTTAGGCTTCCCACACACAAATAAATATCTAATTACTTTAAAAAATTCCCTAAATTTCTCTTTACCGCATTTTTACAACTTTTAGGAAGAAAGTTTTTATTCCATCAATGTGGTAAACCATTGGATTTTCTATGAGCTCTATCTTCATTTTCTTATAACTTGATCCTTGAAGGTTTTCAACTTCCATTTCCACTTTCAGTGAATATCAAAAAATTCTATCATTTCTTCCAAAGTACCTTGTTGGTAATTCCTTTATATGACATGGTTTGAATCCACTATTTTATTGATCAATATTAAATTAAGGGCTGATGATTTAACCTAAATCATATTTTGAAAAGTTTGTTACATTTTCTTATATGTAGTAATGGATTAATCTTTCTTATACGTAAGCTTAATAAATTCATTCTCTATTCTTGTACATAGTATAAAAGGGGGTAATTAATAAAAAATATTTCCTAAAACTCATCTTATTAAATGGATATACTTTCCTCCTATGTCCTCAGACCTTGAATGATATTCCACCGTTGATTTTCTGCATTATTGAACCAATAAATATCTTTGAAAACATATTCATTATTTGAGAACTAGAAAATGGAAAATATATTTTCTATCATATTGATCCATTGATAAAAATCCAATGTGTCAGAATACCCATATAAGGATGGTGGTCATTGTCTTATAAAAGATTTGATATCATGTTTCTCCCCCCTTGGTGAATTCTTGAGTAAAAAATTATATGTGTTTTCACCAATAACTTGAGAGTGTTGAGTGAGTATAGTAACAATATATTTTACCCCAGATCTTAGGACATTATATTTTTCATTAGTATGGTCATTTAAATGGAAATCACCTAATTGTATCACATGATTCCTTCTGGTGCTATCCATTTACTAAAACCAACACGAAATTTTTGAGAAACGATAATCAAAGTGAAAACCACATTATCATAAAACATCATTAATTGTATGTCTAAGAATGTTGAAATTTTTCTCAATCTATGACACCATAGGTTTAATTGAGGACATCTATTATAAAAAAAATTAGGATGATATCCGATACTTAGTCCAATCCCAACAGTTCTTACTAATGTTTTATCATCCTAGTTTCCAAATGTTAACTAAACATTAATTTGATACTAACTAAAATGACACATAATTTTCATAAATATTTATTACATAATTTTGAATGAAATGTAATTAGATAACATTTTAATCCATTCAAGAATCATATAGGTATAGTGCCTCTGGAATCTTGGACGCATAGATGACTAGTTCATAATAGATCTACATCAACTACAACTATGTTATTTATAAAAAAACCCTTATTAGGAACAAAATTTCTTAAAGAATTATTCATATCTCATGGAAATAAAACATAAAAAATGGTGAGATAAAATTATGATTATTTATAAATAAAAGAGATATCAATAATAACATATGAATGACATGAGTATATGGGCTTGAGAATAGAAATTTAAATTTTAAATCTACAACATGCATATCATTGATCAAAATTCTAGTCATGGAATAAGGATTGGTATTTCAGAAGTTGTTAATTCTAAATTAATCAAATAACATAAGACATGAAATCATAACATTAAAGCAAGTCATAGAATTATAGAATAAACAAAAAATTATATCTTTTTGAACATGTTTAAATAGAAAAAGTTTTAATCATTATGTTATGGATATGAAATAAGGACCTCAAATAAACTTATGGACATGAATCTATGTCCACACATAATCTTATGTATATAAAATCCATATATATGAATAAACATATATACATTAATCAAGGTCCACACATAAAATTTCGAACATGAAATAAATTTCAGAGAAAACATATATACCTCATGATTTATCCATATTAACCTAATCATTTAGAGGGAGATATTGGTTCCAAAAATAAGATAAATAGAATCATAAATACATGTTTAAAAATATCCAAAAATATTCATCATCTAAAAACTCATAAAAATACATGAGTTTCATCAAAGTATAACCTATGGAATAGATAATGACTTCAATAAAAATATTTTCATCATAAACATAATACACCAAGAAAAAAGAATATGGATATTATATTTGCATCATATCCCTATTAAATACTAATTATAATAAACGAATTCCATCTTAGTTGAGTAAATGTCTTCAAAAGTTCACATTAAATTAATTCTAGATGTAAATAAAATTTCCATCTTAATATCAGTTATCTTTTTAAAAAATTGTACTTATAAATTTTAATAATTTTTTGAAAGAAAAATTATAAACGTAAAATGTGACCCTAAAATAATTGAGGCATCATGATTGGAATAAAATATCCTCTATTAATATAAGATACAAAACATTACTTCTATAGTTTTTATAAAAAATCACAATGTACCTTTCTTGTAAAACTATAAAAATATTCCTTCCAATTAATTTGGTATAAAGTAAAACATGAGTAAAAAATATTTTAAAAATTTATGGGATAATATTAAAAACAATTTTTCAAAATAGTTTAAGCAAATATGAATCTGGAATATAAATATTCCACAATTGAGGCATCAATATAAACAATCTCGAATAATGATGAGATTGTAACATAAATCCTTACCTAATGTCTCAGATTTCATAACTCACATTCAAGCCACTTATATGATAAATATATATTTATTATTAATTTATTCCAAAACCATATATCTAAGATATCATTTATTATTTATTTATAAAAAATTATCACCTATTTATTAAAAATCACTTTTTATAATATTTATTTGGGTGATAACTGTTTCATTTTCCAAGAATGTTTCAGTTCGGTAGTCCTTAAACTTATACATTGACCGTGGTTAAATAATTTCAAAAATGATAAAAATGGTATGAACATTATATAAGTTAATTAAATATTAATTTTTAATCATTCATAAATTTTAGATATAGAAAATTGAATTATATCGTTCATGGAGAAGGTATGCCGTATAAACACATGAATGATGATTCCATTTTTTGAATGATGGAATAAATTAAGAGTAAATAATAAATAAAATTTAAAAAATTATTGTTATATCTAATATATAATATATACTTTTTTAAATCTTTACTTATTACAATCCATTGTAAAAATAAATGAAAAAAAATCAAATCGCATCATAGAGATGGTTGTCTATATGTACGCATAACTCACATTACGATTTCCAAAAAAAAAGGTTGGATGATAGAAGATAAAAATTACATTATAATTAAATATTATAGTTATTTTATAAGTATAATTAAACCTATAATAAATAAAATCCATATAATATAGTGATGAAAAATTAATTGTATCACTATGTGGAGATGGGAAGTCATATAAACGCCCAAGCGATACATTCACTTCTTATTTGAAGGGAAAGAGGGTGTATAATAGTGTTTTCATAATGATAAAATAATTTTAGAAAATTTATGATACTGAAGTTTTTAATTTATAATAAATATCATATATTTATAGGATTTAAATAATAATAGAAAATAGTGAGGTTAGTTAGAGTGGTTACATCTTCTTGGAAACAACTCCTTTAGTTATCCTCTAAAGCGCTATAGGGATGTCTTTTTGGAAATACCAGAACCTATAGAATGTGATTATAGAAGTGTATAAGATAAATTTTTAGATTATGATCAATAAATAAGTCTCTATGCTGTGTATTTGTGTGAGGTAGGGGGTTTGTTTTTAAAATTTATATAATGAGAACTTTTGAAATTTCCTAAAAAAATAAAACATAGTAAGACTATTTTAGAGAAAAATGCTACCAAATTGTCATCATGTCAAACATATGGTAGGATATGGTTGAAAAAAATCATCCAATAAAACATTTATAGGTTTAAGTTGTATTATAAAACATATTTTTGGTTTAAACCATTAATTAACTTATTTTAACACTAACCGTAGTAACAAATGTTTCATTGTTAAAAGGTAATAATTTGATATTTGAGTTAAATTTTTACTAACAATTGTACAAGGGACGAAATATTTGACCATATATTATCCTTATTTTACTTATTTAATATTTTTATGATTTTGAAATATTATTATAAAATATTATTTTCATAAAATAGCATTACTCTCTATTTAGACACTATTAATTACATTGACAATAATAACATCATGAAAACACTTATAAATATAAAAAATTTCTTTAAAACATCCATAGAATTTCATTGTAACCAATAAAATTTAATTATCACATTAATTATCACATATTATAATACTTTAAATTTTTAAAATATTAATTGTTTTATATTTTCATAAATTGAATTATTACTATTTCAGCTTTGTATATGTTTTTATGGTAATTTTAAAATTCCTATAAAATATAAATAAATAACCATTATAAATATAATTTCATTAAAAATAAATTACTATAAATATTCATTCATAACTAATTTTTTCCAATGAAAACACATAAATTATATTTAATACCAAAAGCGATATATATTGTCACTTCCTTTTTTTAAAATTATATGAGTCATTTTCATGGAAACGTTTCCAGTAAAAAATTATATTTAAGCCTAAGGTTATAATATTAAAATTTAATACATGAAATAATAATTATGATTAGTAGTTGTGTCCCTATCACAAACTATTATCATATATTTTCTTGATTCAGCCTTTACTAAGGTGAAATTTTTTACCATGGTTACTATTCATTATGAAAAAATATAAAAGGGGGATATTTAGAAAATTTTAAAATCATGATTATAAAAATGAAATATTTTTTATATATTATTTTTCTATAATTAGTATAAATTACATTTTATATAAATGGGTAAAATTTAGTGAAAAATAGTTTTTAGAAAAAAAATCATTTTAATCATAAAAATATACTTATACAAAAATCATGTATAATAATGATTCAAATCCTAGTAATTATTATTTATATAATTATATTATAATTATGTTAATTTGAGATCAAATTAAAATCATCATTATAATTTAAATATAAATAAAAATTATAGTTTTATAAAATTTTTTATTTTCACTATTCATTGGAAAATTAACCTTTTCGTAGAAGTGCCAAAAAATTTACCTAAAGATATTACTTATATGATGATTTCAAAAATTATTTGAAAATTATGAGATATTTTTTTTCAAAAATTTCCAAAAAATAATTATAATATATTCCAATAAAGAGGAGTAAAAGTATATTTTTTAAGAAAACATATATTTGAAGAATAAAATGGAATTACAAGAAATTGATTGTTATATTAGTAATTATTTATATTGAGTAAGGATTTTAATATAATTCATAATGTAATTAATATTATTCATACCCTCAAATTAACAACTATTTAGTAACATTAAATAATAATATTTTATTATGTATATCATGGTTCACATAAAATCACGGATGTGTGAAAGATTTCGAAGAACATAAATGTATTTGAAAGAAAAATTTCATAAACTCGCTGGGTGTTACATTCACAATAAAATAATACTGAATAAACAAATAATATTTTCATGATAAAATATTCAATTTCCATATGAGTGTGTAGATATCAAATCCACTTAGTAAGATAAAATTATACTCATCCAATTACATAACCTATTACTTTTTTCATGATAAATCATAGTTCTAGGTTAAAATATGAGTTATGATAAATATATTATAATAAATATGAAAACAATACAATTTTTTTTTATTAATTAGTATAAATCAACTGAAATTATCATTATAACATAGTCAAGAGTATTTAATTATCATATAGACATATAAAAATAATTTTAGTTTTTTTATTTCCCTAATGAAATTCATATATAAAAATATAAAATTATAAAGAACAATAGAATTTAATAATATTAAACAATTTAATTTGATGATGTTCAAATCAATGGGATAATTTTCATGTAATGATTACCTTGATATAATTAAACACTCGTACATTGTAAGAGGGAACAATTATAACTTATTATTTCATGATATTTAGCCTACTTTAATTAGAAAAATATCTACCCACCACTTCATCCATTAACATATTTTTACTAGAGATTTTATAATTATTCAAAAACACTCATGGATTATATTTGTGGAAAACATTTCTCTCATTGATCAAGGATATTTTATAAGGATTAATGATCCATCCCTCAGTGTATGTATTCCATCATAGATTTCCATATTTCAATGTTCTCCATTATTGAATAAAATTTAACCAAATAATGATTATATCCATAAAAATATTATATGGTTAAAAGGTATGTAAATACTGAAATAGAACTCAATGGTTTAATGTAGTGGGTTTTTATCACTTTTTAACAGTAAATGATATATAATTAAAAATATTCATAAACCCTCACTAATTCCCAAAACATATATCATCCACAAACTCATTCCTCTTATTATTTTAATTTTTTATAATCCATAAACATGAATGAAAATGAAGAATCTAACTTCTTATCTCTTTTATTCATTTTTATATAAAGTTTTCTCATATTCATTTTGATAATAATAAGATAGTAACAATATAATAGTGATAGATGGAATATTAAACTTACCAACCCTTAATAAAGGAAACACTAATCACACTCTCCACTTTAAAATGATCTTCCTCCCATGAAATCATTTGAAATATACCAACCCTTAAACACTTAGAAAAATATATATAATGAAAGAAAATTTAATATGATTATGAAATAATTGATTATATTGAAATGAAACTTCACTAACAGAACACCCATGAATTTTAAGTCTTAGGGGATAACATTTAATGGTTTTATTTAATTGTTTTTATAAGGGATTGATAATAATAACAATAATCATCATTCTCATTGAACATGACTCCTATAAATATGAAGATGAAAAATGGAATGATATATTTTTCAAAAAAATCTTAAGAATTTATATAAATTGTGAAAATAAATAGTATACCAATTTAGTGCTTAATGTCTACAAATAACAGGATAAACATCATTCCATAGTCAATTCATGTAATGAATAATTATAACCAATCAATTTACACAAGTTCAAAGAATGTGAAATTATAAAAATTACTCATGTCATCTATCAAATAAATTCAAGACTTGAAGACTATATATGAAACCTTAATGTAAATACAAAATAACAAAATGAGGTTCTTTTAGATCAATATTTTCTATTATAAAGACTCGTAAAAATCAAGGGAAATTTTTTTCCTTAATTTTCATTTGGATTTTACAAGAATGCAGTTTCTGAAGGCACTTGATTCCGAGGCCCGGTGAGCCAGGAATAAATTTACGAAGTTTAGGTCGGGTATGTTCAGTGGATGAACGAGCGGGATTTCCGAACTTTTGAACCGGTGCTCGGAATCGAAATCTGAGGACACCGATGGAATAGCAGCGCCGGTAATTGATTAGGAACACCTTTTCTAGAGTTGCATTTGCTAGGGTGTGGTAATTAAAATTTTGGGTTAAGTAAAAGAATAAAATTAAATGGTGCAACCAATTTTATTTTATTTAAAGTAGTTTAACCTAAGATAAGTGGTTAGAGTGGGACCCATTATATCATACTCCACTAGGTAGGATATTTGTGGGGCGGGGTCCACACAAGCCCCACCTTTTCAACTTCCTCAAACCCCATCTTTTAATTAGGTAACGCACCCAGAACCCCATTAATTGAAAAGTCAAATCATTAATTGATTAACTTATTCAAAGTAATTAATTCTTGAATTCAATTCGAATTTCAAATTTTAAGTTGGCTTGTGTGTTAATTAAATAAGACAAGGTCTTATTTCTTATATTGTTGTTTGGTTGTGCGAGAGGATTTTGGGAGAGGATTTGATCTAACTCTTGAAGAACATCTTCTTCCTCGTCGAAGAACACGAATAATACTGAGCCTTCGACGAAGAACTCTGTCACCGCAAAGGAGAGTTCATCATACCATATTCTTCCCTCTACGCAGCTGGTGTGAGACGCTATTCTCGAAGATCAACGACGCAACGCCAACGATTCTATTCTCCATGACGCCGACGATCCTCCTTCCGCAATGCTTACAGAGTCTCCTTCTGCGACGTCTCTTTCTGCAACAAACCTCGCTCGACAACAACGCTTGAGGTAGGGGATTATTTTGTTTCTGTTCGTGAATACATTCATCACCGATCATCGTCTCTAATTGAGCCGCCTGTTATCGCAATAACGAGATGAGGTTGGACCGCACGAACACGGCCAACCCTCATCCCCCCTTGATTGTTTGAATTGTTTGCGGCACGAGCAAGGGAGCGCGGTGCCGTTTCACCGCTCAGAAATAATAAGGAATGTGCGGAAAAGCGCAGCGCCGTCATGCCGCTCCGTTAAATACAAAAAAATCCACGGCACCGTCGCACCGCGCCTGAGATCCTCGAAGAGGCGGCGGCCGGAGCGGGGCCGCGGCGGAGCAGGAAGCGGCGGCCGGCTTCCGGCCTCCGGTGCCAGAGCTGGAGGGCGGGACCCAGGCAGTCCCACGGCAGTAGCAACCAGCCGGCCGGCATCCGAGATGCTGGGCATCGTAACCCCCTAGCTGGCCAAAGGTGCCCCCCCCCCCCACATGGGGGCCGCAGTTTCACAAACCGGGGGGCAATGATCCCCCCCCCCCTTCGCTCGGCCGTTTTGGCCGAGCCGCCGGACCACGCTGTCCAGGCCGAGCCGGGCCACACCAGCTAGGCCGAGCCGCGCCCCCCAGGCCGGGCCACTACCTACTGGGCCGGACACAGACTCGGATCGGGTCAACCCTATTCTGGCCGACACAGGGGTTATCGGGCCGGGTTGGACTGGGCCCGAACCCCCTATTTCCGGACCTCTTTCGGTCTTTTTCCCATAAAATGGGCTTTGGACCTCCGATCGACGCACCATCAGCTGCGATGCGATACTTGGATCGAGACGGTTGTTTAGTTATACTACACTCATGGTTTCGGAGAACATTGGGTTCGGCCGTGTTGGTTCGAACACGAAACCAACCGGGCCCTTGGAGCGAAAACGCTTATAACATGAGCTCCGGACTTCCGGATGACGTGCCGTTGACTTTGATGGTTTCTTCATAGTGATATCAACCTTTTGAAATACTCTGCATCAGGTTTGGATGCAGTTCAAGTACGGTCGGGATGGTTTTGACTTAAAAACCAACCGGGCCCCTTGGACGAAAAATCCAATAACTCTCAGATCGGACGTCCGATTGATGCGCTGTCTGTGAAGTTGAGTTCCTATTGACGATACATAACTTTTGGATACATCAACTCCGGACTTCGTTCCAGTCGATGTATCAGCCCTCGGCTTGTGGAGTGGACCCTCCTCGAACGATCTTGCTATGTGCATGAACCCTAGAGCCGGATAAGACAACGACGACGATGACGACTGTACAGAAACCCTTCATGGGTTCGACAGCGACGACTACAGCACTGAGCGATCCTGTGTGGATCAGTTCCTACCGATCCTGTGTGGGTCAGTACTCAGTGGTCATGTGTGGGCCAGCGCATACCGATCCTATGTGGGTCCGATCTTGTATCGGTCATTGCGGGGGTTAGTACCTATCGATCCTGTGTGGGTCAATGTGGGGGTTAGTACCTATTGATCATGTGTGGGTCCAAAGGAATAGATGAATTAGTGGCTACATCTGATCTTCTCTATCGTCATATGAAGAAGTATACCTGTGTGAGTTGATTCTTGACTTACAATCATTATCTTCGATATGATTGACTTGCATCCCTATGTAGATTGTGTTGTGCTATCCTATGTGGACGTGATCAAACATGGGCTTGGATGCTAGAGCCAAACTGGAATTGATGACTTAGGTATATGTATGGGCATATACCTAAGTAGTGTTGGTTGTTACTTCGTGATTATATCCTTATTTTGTGGATTATCCTTTGGAGATTTTGGGAGACCTTCAGGGGTCTCGGGGTCCCTACAGAGTAGCTTATACTCACCCCTGCACGGTCTATTCCCGCACTATGTTGTGTTGGATGCAGACGACAGACAACATTGATCGTGATAAAGGTTAGTGGAGTAGTCGGTACCTGGAGGTGGACCACTGGGCGGGACGTACACGGAGTGGACGGCTAGACCCGAGTAGCTGAGGGGGCTATCTGTACCCACCCTTCAGGTGGGAGTACCAGTGGACGACTCGACGTTGTACTTTAAATTCAGTTTGGGTTTGTATTCTGGCCCATTTAACTTTCCGCACATACAATTGTACCCAGTTTTACTTAGTCTTTACTTCTTCTTTCTTACTCTGTGTGTTTGTTTACTTTATAAAGGCAATTCCTTTCCCTTTTTATTGGGAATTTCACCTTGGTGATAGTTGCTAGTCCCTGGCCTATGGAAGGCGGGCTTGGGGTAGTCACGGCATGGGCCCCGAGGACGGGTCGTGACATCTATCATATTAGTTAATTAAAATAAATAAAATTTAAAAAGAAAAATATAAAAAATAAATCCATTAGTTTCTCCCCTCCCCATCAATTATATGATTCTACCCTCTTTATCGTTTAAGTAAGGTCGTAAATTTTTTGTAGGGATTTGAAGGATAATAAATAAACAAATATAAATGATATGTACAATCCAATATCCTTTATTTCTTGTATATAATTTGTAAAAATTCTCTATAGGAAGAATAACATTATAAAAACAAAAAATAATATTAAAATAATTAAAAAGAACACACTAAAATGAAAATTTAAATGAAATAAACATGGTCACCTCCCCCAAGTTCTGGAATTTATGTCCTTATCTAAATTTCATCCCAAATATTATATCCAATTTATATAGGGTATGTACCTTTGGAAGTGGAAACTAGTAACTCTTGGGTACTCCCATGCGTCTTGTATGAACACTTTTCATTTAGCTAGACATGTTTTCTTTCAGAATTTACATGGATCATGTTCTATAATACACCCAATTATTTCCACATATTCATTGTAATTAAAGTGTATACCTACCTTCACTTTTATAAAATATAATTTTTTATAATACAGGATTAGTGAGAATGTCATATGATTTCCATCCTCAAGTGATTCACACTTCTCACAAGCATATGACACATCACTAATGCATTTTTTTATTCACTAATTCTAAATCTAATACATTTTTCCAAATAAATTTTTTTCAACCTCCATCATAACATATTCATCAAGATGTTGGTTTTAATATTAATTTTTAAATGTGGTTTTTGTCATATTTTCTTATACTATGGGGTAACTCAACTCCATTTCTATAATTTTCATCTATAAATCACCTCGATATCATGTTCTTTTAGATTTTGAGTTTCTACTCAATTGATGTTAATAATAAAATTAATTGTGAAAAATAATGTTGTAATTCCATTGTAATTGTATACTAATTTTACTTATAATTTAGTAGTCCATATGTCAATCTATTGAACATTATTTTATATATACTGGTAATAATCATTCCCCATTAGCTCCACATTTTCATGGATTTTTTCAAACCATAGGACCATTCCTTGAACTAGAGAATTATATATATATTTTTTATTAGATAATTCCCTATAATAATTCCATTCATATAGAGATTAAATAAAATAATAAAATAAAATGTAGATTGGTGAAAATGTAATAAAATAAACCAACAAATACTCATACATTTATGATGTTTCTTTATGTTGACGATTTTATTTTTTTCACATGGTTTGGTTTCAATTTTCAAGGGCATTATTCAATGGTGCTTCTTAACCTTGTTGGGTGATAAATTGGATTATCTGCCAAAAAATTCATATTATAGAGTTGAGATAATCTTCATGGAAGAAGAAAAAAATATCAATAGGAGATGATCTAGTTCTATCTAAAACTGTTAGGAGAATGGAAGGATGTATTGCTATTGTGAAAAACATTATTAACTGTTATAATCAATGATATTTGGATTGTTTATTTTTAGGAATATTAAATTAGGGGAATACGTCCATGTGTGATAGTGATGTTTCAACTGAAATAAGTGTTGAAAAACAAATGTACAAATGTTTTAAAATGGATGAATACTAGAGGAAATTAAGAAAGTGAAGACACTTTCACTTGATTATACATGATGAATAAATTCTTGGTAATTGAGATATAGATTTTTAAAAGATTGATATATTCTCAATGGTGATTTGAAATGTTTCTAATTTGTAGAAAATGGCCGCGCATAGTTTCAAAAAGACCTAAGATAAAATGGATATTTTATAGACTTAGAATAAATTATGAATAATTTTGATAAGTGAACCTTATAGTTGATCAACTGAAAATTGTGTTACTTTAGGAAGTAGATCTACTTACAATGCAGTTAAATTATCCTACGGTTGTTTTATTATGTAATTTACTATGTGAATATTGACAAAAAAATTTATTTATGTGAAAATCAACTAAATATTCATTCACCATTTAATTGTTTATTTAATTATTTATTCATCAAAAATAAAAAAAATTATTTTGAAAATATACCAAAAAAACTAAAATTTAATATATTCATATAATTAAATAAAAAATCACATAATGAATAAAATTTAATAAATATTTAACTCACATATATTTTTTCATTAATATATTGTGATTTAATTATTATTATTAAACCAAAATGAATAATAATTTTACCACATACAATCATAATATTTATCCAACATTTCATAACCTATATGCTTGATTTATCTTTCTTTGACTTTTTTGTAATGAACATTTTTAGAACACAACTATTTACATAGATTTAATCAGGAAGATTAGTTCCAATCGAAGAACCTGAGATATAATCATCCATTATATAGCAAAAGGTATAGATTAATTATTACATTATTCGGTAATAAATCATTACTTGTGACACACCTGGTGTATAATTCTTCTCTACAAGAATTTGTTATCATGATTTTCATCAATATATCATAGTACATAACTCATGATATGTATTAAGAATAATCTTAGTGTTTAAGTGTCATTACACACTTCCATATATAGTAATATACAATGACATATATAAATGTGGATTTCTTATTAGTAGGTTACATTCTCAAATTATCCTTCACAGAATATTACCACAGGATTATACTACGATAAGGTGTATTGAAGTATTATGAGTTTTCACCCCTGATAGATTATATAATTTTTTTTATTGTCAAATGATAACATCTGAATGTATAACTTATATATAAGAATACTTTCATAAAACTTATAGGTTCTCATTATAGTAGGGAACTTATAAAACCTTTCAATCCAATAATTACACTTATGACATTATCACATACTATGTTAAATTGAATAATAATAATGATGTGATAATATATTTTCTGAATAATAAAATTCATGAATATAAGTAATCATTTAGTACTCAAAATTTGGTTTTATGGAATAAAATCTTAAAAAAACTACTTTAACTAGAGATAACTACAAACAGCCTTCAGAAACATATCTCTCACATGGCGTTAATGCTTATATTATGATAATTATTTTGTCAAGGGGTTCCCCACATTTTCTTACATGGAAAATATTCATAAAATGACTTCACCTTCTTTGAAAAAATCCCTCACGTGGTGATATTTTAGAGTATGTGCTTTGTATATTGATTTGAACTTCCCCCTTTTCAAGGGACAAAACATCAAATTATCACAATACAGTGTGGTAGAATCTCTACTACAAGGATCCAAATCATGATCTTCAACAAATTTATGACTAAAAATATATTATTTGGATGCTTTAGAAAACACTATATACATAGAATCCACTGTACATTTGATGATAACCAGCTTCTATGGACTCTTCATTCCCATGGATCCTCTGTTGAGACTGAGAAAATATCCTTACTATGATATCATATTGTTGTAATTTATTTTGAATCTAGAACCAATATACCCCATAATGAATCGTTCTTCATCAAATCTATAGACAATGAACAATTCCATAGTGTGAATCATATCTTTAATGATATAATTAACAACATATCAATGTTTTTTCTAAATCTAACTGATATATACCTACCATGATTAAAGTGTAAGAAACATTAATCCAATTATACAACTTAAAATATATGATAAATCATGTCAATGATGCGTATGGTATTCTACTAATTCTTTCTCTATCTCTCTCACTTTGTGTCTAAGGAAAAATTTTCAGGTAGATATGTATACCCTGTGACATTGGAACTAATCCAAAATTAGATTTTTCTACAATAATTCCATTTAGTATCTGGTTAATGTATATACAATGAATTGGTAAAAAATAAATTGTGTATCTATCTTTAATGATATTTATTCCAAGGATATATAATTCTTCAATAAAGTCCTTTATGGGGAATCACATATTTTACCACCCCTTAAATAACATTAAATTTGGTTTACCATTTCCAATAATTAATATCTCACTAACATATAGTACTATTATTATGAATGTACTCTCACTAAAATTATTATAAAAAAATGCCTTCAATTAATTATTTATGAAACCATTTTATCATTGGGGTTCATTAAACTAAATGTTCCATGAACAAGATTCCACATAAACCCAGAAATGGAAATTTTAAAATTTGATATCTTATCATAGATTTATAAGGTCCAAAACCCTTTAGATTTTTTCATATAGAATCCCTTAGAAGTTTCTATTAATGAATGATGTTTTGAAATTCTTCTTCCAAATCACATAACCATGGAATTTAGTTATATAGAATATAATTATAATGGATATAAAAATTAAAACTAAAGAAAATATTTCTTCAAAGTGAAGGACTTGAAATATATTACACTCATTATTAGATAGTATTTCTTCAAAGGTACTTACTTTAACTTCTATGCCCAATTTTATCTTGAATACTCATTTTTACTTAACACGGTTTATATTAACTAAAATATTCATAAGAATTTATAATGGGTTATAAACATGGAATCCATCCCAAAATTCATGCATGCTTGAAATCATATAGCTTTAGAGTCCTTTACAACCTCCTCATATGAAAATGGATCATTATATCCAATCAATAAAGATTAACCATATTTTTTGACTTGAAAACCATATATTTATGGTTCTAGAACCTCTTTGGTGCTCTTAAAATGTAATTATGTTTAAGAAATAACATCTTCCATGAGGACCCCTGAAACCAGTTCCTATTCCAACTCTTGTATTTCTTAAGAATAAAAAATAAGTTATTCTAATTTTTCTGCCAATATTCATTATTAGGATTTTATCCCTCTTAAAAATTTATTTTTCTTATGGAAAATACATTCTTTTATAATGGGTTGTAAACATAATATCCCCTTTTCCATCAAGATATCATATAAAGATACATTACATGCCTCATGTGCTATCTTATTTCTAGCTTTGTCTTTAATAAAAGAACAACAACCACATGCATGAGTATGTGAGAAGACATATTTCTTTCCATATATTAACTCATATAGTATCTCATTTTACACTAATGTTTGTACCCATTTTTGAATATATAATCTATATGGTAATTCATATCCCCTAAACTATAATGGAAGAATAACATGACCCATTATAGACATGACTAGGTAAAAAATGGTATGATTCCTACATTCACTAATAACAATACACTTTGGTGTTTAATGATAAAGGTGTTGTAAAAATATCTCACACTCCCATAGAAATTCGATGAATTTTTAGTTAACATATTTACTCCCTCGATCAAATAAAAGTATCTACATCTTCGTACCATGTTTATTCTATACTTCATTTTTGAATTCTATTGAATTTTGAAAAAAATTAACTTATACCTTATTAAGTAACTATATACTCTTATATTAATTTCATCAATTAATGTAATGATGTAATTGTAACATCCTCTAGATTCCATCAGAAATGGTTCACACACACTACTGTGTACCTAAGGCCTCCCATTGATTCTCTAACTAGGTGTGGTTCTTTGTATGGGGGCCCAACATGACTCATGAAAAACATACTACATCCATTTCCTTTTTATGTATCATGATCATATATTTATTACAAGGAAGTTTCTTAGAATCAATTTACATGGAATGAGTGTCAGGAATCAATTATTTATTCTTCCTTATTAATATTCACACTTAGGACCATAAAATTTTCACACCCCATATATTTATCAATATAAAAAATATGTGCAATGTGTTCTAGAAGAGTTCTCCCACTATTTATCATATTATAATTCATATTTAAAGTAGATAAAGTTTTATAAATACTAGAAAATAGGTCTTTAATAATGTTATAATAAGACATTATCAATGCTAAAAATGTCATGACAACTGGTGCACAGTTAAAAGAAATAATATTTTATAGGAGATAAAATTATGACGTTAAAGGGGGCCTTTAACATCACTTTTTTTGTACTAATAAATCCAACAAATTTAGATGGGGGTAAAATATTTTATTAGACCTCCATGAGCCAAACCCCATTATCATTGCTTCCATTACACCATTAACAGTGCTCCACACACCTTTATCAGCGCTTTCCAACCCACCACACCACCTATAAGTGCTTTTTAAATTACATGCCTCAAGCACAACCACAATGATTCTAACCCTACACATCTTCTTCAAAGATGGAATGCCTTTACCATTACACCATGTTGTTTTGTGGTCTATTTAATGATATTTATATTTATTTATTCGTATATTTAGATATATATTTTTTATTCATATATTTATATAATTATTTTAAATACATTTTTAAAATATATGAGTGTGTTCTATATATATTCTTATATTTATTTTAAAATATAATATATTATATTATTTTACATATAATAGAATATTAACTAAATATATATCTATTTATTAACACACACATATATTTAAATATAAAAATTATAAATATATTTGTATTATCTGAAAAATTATTATATATTGTTTTAAATATGTTTTTTGAATATGTATTTATTTTTATATATAAGAATTTACATTTCTACATAAATATGATGATATATGTATTTATATGAGTGGTTTAATATTGTAAAATTTAATAAAAATATGCATTTACTTAAATATAAAAAAATTACGTTACGAGAATAATTTAATTTTAAAAAAGAATATCAAAATGAATTTAAAAACGTGGAATAAATTCAGTCTCCACCAAAAAAGGCAATCAGACCCCCTTACAAGTTCCTGAAAATGCATCAAATGTTAAAAAACTAGGGTAACCTAACTAAAAACACATTTTGGATGCCTTTTGGGTCTTTTTTTCATTGAAATATCTAATAGAGGTTTACTTAGGTCATTAAGGGAATATAGCCCATAGTAGTATTAAATTTAATATGTGGTAGTGCCCAAATGGACACTCGGATTAAAAGTTATGTTTGTTTTTTGTTCAAGTTCTGTTTTCAACTTATTTTAGATTTTTATTAAAATTTTTTCTTTTTTTATCTTAAAATTGATATTAAATTACAATTAATTAGTAATAATAAGAAAATAATTAATTTAAAATACTATTTTAATTATTTTATAATCGATTTTCACTAAAATAATTATATATTAATTTTAAATATATATTTACCATAACTAAAACATTTTTAAATAAATATATGTTATATTTATATCAATATAAATATATTTATATATTAATGTGTTATAATTAATGAAATATTCTAATTTTGAAGTATATTTTTTTCAACACTACTAAAAAACGACGATAAAGAGTGGAATTTTTTAGCACTTCGAAATTAATCTCTTATAACTCCACCCACTTATCAGGGTTTTTGTACAAGTGCTGATAAAAGAATGCATTTATGAGTGCTTTTTTAAAAGGGAAAATAAATGGTGGGCCATTTTTAGCACTTGTAAAAACAATTATGGTCAAATACCCCCTTTAACAGTGTTTTTTAGGGTTTAATTGTTTTCTCTTTAATGATGATTTTAGATAGCGTTGTTAAATCCCTAGCATTGAATAAAACCTTTTTTATAGTATTATAGGTAATGAAGATAAAATTAAATTTATTGATATCTCATTATGGATGGTAAATATCAATAAGCCTAAGTACTCATCCTGGAAAATCTTCTTGACTATGTAAAGTCTAGATGGCACCAAATCCCAAATATTTCATGTGATGAGTACTTTAGATATCTCATATATCTATTATGACACCTTATCTTGAGAGATATCCCAAATAAGATACACGAATATATATTCCTTCATATCCTTATGTTGCAATAAAAGGTCACTAGACCTGGAAGATATCTTGAAACATTAGACATCAATGACATAATCCAATTATTATAAACATAGACAAAATTATTTTTCATTGGACACATTTCTAGGAGATTTAGGAATGGGGTTTTCTAATAAATATAATTTTAGTTCATGGGGTGGTACAATGCATAAACTCATATACCATACATTGAAATTTATGTTTTAGATAAGGTTATCCATATTTAGAATAGATCACAGTGATATAGTTAAAATTATTGGGGATTCCATTTTCTACAATATATAAGTGCCTAATTTCAGTAATTTATATATACTAAAATTTATATAATTATATTATTTAAATTTATAATGTTTACACTATTTTATCAAAACATAATAACCCTCAACATTATTTTTATAATATCTTGTCACATGTATATCCTAGAGGAGAGGATTTTTATGTCCCTTCTCAAAACCCAAATAAAGGCCAGAAAAGCTCTCGAATGTATTATGGATGTCGTAACCTTCCAACTACAATAAGACATAGCTCTTTGACCTATTGATTGGACTCCCCAAACATGAAATAATAAAATATGATTTCATCAACACTTTTCCAATATGTTTTACTAAGTCTCATAAAAGCAGTAAACCCTTAATAAAATATATGTTAAGTTAACCCAAAACTCAAGATAGAGATTCACCAATAATTAAATCACCAATAAAATGGGTTGGTCAAACACTTTGAACTATGATTTTTCTTATATCCATGTAGTGGAACGATATACTAACTCAATATTTTATTTTTGTAATTTTTATCTTTCTGTGTACACTTACCATTTTGTCTTATCACATGATTATAAATATTAAGTGTATTTTCATTAAATGGTTTACCATGTCTAGATAATACTTAAAAATATTATAATATTTTATTAACTTCAATATTTATTTCATATTAATTAGTTTATTAAATGACATAAATATCCATTATAAATAACAACATTAATGATAAGAAAAAAAATAAATTTGAACTACCATTAGATTATCTGTTGGATTTTTATCCAAAAGATGGTAAAACAACCCTTGACACTAGGGAATTAACTCATGGAACCCAGCATGGTTCACATTTCATTATTCCACCCTTCATAATGTATACCTATTTGATTGGTTTCACCCCAGATCATAACATGAACAACATTCACAATGTTATGTGCTCCATCTATTACATAATATTACTCACATGCATGTGAGGGGAATAAATGGATTATTTAAGGGGGTTTACATAATAGAAACCATGGGATAATAAGTGGTTACATAATGAGAGGAGAAGAATGAATCACATTCTATTATTAAGTTTAATAAATTATTAAAATACCATGAAATGGTAAAATAAATAAACCAATCACATACATATGTTGATCTAAGGTCATGGTCATCCACATAATAAGAAATAAAAAAATAAAGTTTACTAAAATGTTGTTTTATTTCGTTAGTTGTTTATTATTAATATAAAATCAATTGAGTTAATTTTTTTAATTCAATTCATTAATTTATTCCCATTATCTTAATAACCATATGATGATTCTTAATATACCCTTATTAAATGTAGAATGGAAAATAAACAAATTGATTACTGATTACTAAAAGTTAAATCTAACTAATTGAGAATTTATTAATCCTACATACCATTATTACAATGTCAATATGTCAAATTCAAACCATATAATTAGGTTTTTAATGCTGAGAACATTTATTATTTATGAAATTTAATTTTTTCCATTATCAGGATTCTTCACAACATATTCAAAAAAGATAGAAATATATTGTTCAATTTTATACATATATCTGAAACTCATTGGTTGAATTTTCATGTTCTTCATACACTGAGAATAATGTTCTACATGACATGTACTATAACCACACATCATGTTTTCTGTTTATTATGTGTCACATTAACCCACTAGTTTACGTGACATGTTATCAACAAATGGGGATTAATGAGTTACCTATAATGTATTCCATGTTGAATTAATATATCTCATCAATGATACATGATATTGGTTTCTCATGACATTTTGAGAAATATTTCACCATACAATTAATGTAAATTTCACCACTAAACCATGTAGACTACACAACGTTTTCACCAGCTACACACTATTTGATCTAGTAGATTGTGTTCTAGGATAAATACAAAATAAAATTGTATTAAATGATTAAAAAAATACATGATCCATTCACATATAATTTATTAATAAATAATTTATTAAAAATTAATTTATTTAAAGAATTATTTTTTCTGAATTATTTTTTTATCGATGAATTAATATGCCTCTCTTATTTAAGAATCATTTTAAAAAGTAATTATTTTAAATTTACTCTTGTAGTTTTCCACACATGCTCTTTCAACATATAATCATCATTATAGAATTATTCAGGTTCTAGAATGGATGAATCTATCTCTTTTTAATAATAATGTTTATCACAGTCAAAACCTTCAAAGGAGAATGAATTTTCTCTAGTGGAAGAGGAGAATTGTTTTTCACCATTCATAGCACTCTAGGAAGGGATATCTATAGGTCATGAAAGTATTATCTCTAGAAATCATTATGCATAGTGATTAAATGATATTATGTTTTAAAATTTTCATAACCAAGTTTATATAGTTTTGAAGTTAGAAAATGAATAATTGAATAATGACGCTTGTTATTTTCTTATTTCCTAGTGAACCACATATCTGAATAATAATAATACCAATAATAATAATATTGTTATTTAAATGAAAAAAGATAAACTCATTGAGAAAATAAATATTATTTTTATTGAATAAAAAATCTAATATTTTATCAAATAATATTTAATATGACGTTTCTCATCAGACCATAAATCCTCATCCACCAGTCCTATTCAATATTTTATGGACCATGAATAATATAAATTTATTTAATTGAATAAATACGACTAAAATAGTATATAATAAATACATGAATATTTTAATCATCAAATTAATTAATAAATGTTTTTTGGAATATCCATGTAACAAAATAAATAAATATTATGCAGCCTTATTAGGAAAAACAATTTTGTTATATTATTTCTGTTAAATAAAATATTTCATAGTGAATAAATATTTATTAAATACTAAACTCACATATATATTCTCTAAAATAACTAGCCATTGAATATTTCATATCAAACCACCATGAATAATAGTTAAACCAATTAAATGAATAATATTTTTTACAATATATAATTTTCATATATAATAATTCTTAAATTATAAATAAATTTATTTTGTGACCCTGTAGGCCCCATTCTCAGTGGCATTTGGCTACACTAACTCAACTTTATGGATTGTAGATAGAATCATTACAAGGATGCCATAAAGTAGACATTTATTATTACAAAAAAATAAGTATTCTCTTATGGTCTTACACTGTTTAGTATAATTATTTTATATCAATATATCTAATAAAGAATATTACATGATAGTATCATCAACATATATGCTTGATTTATCTTTCTTTTAATTTAAAATAAAAATGTTTAAAAAAAATTCATGGCTTTGAAATTAATAATTTTGTAAAATTTCCACTAAAGGTATGTATATATCTACATTCATTATTGAACAGAAGGGATAAATTGATTCTTTCATTATTCATCCATTCAACATAACTCATAACAAACCCAAAGTATCAAACATCTCCATTATCATCTATTTTGATGGTTTTCTCTAGTATATAAATGTTTAGGGGTTATAACATGTATTAAGAATAATTTTTACGTTTAAGTATAATTACACATGTATTCACATAGGAATATACAATTCTATATATAAATGTGGATTTCCTATTGGAGGATCATGTACTTATAATCTCTTGAACTGAATATTACCATTGGATTACACCATGAGAAAGTATTTAAAAGACCTATGAGTCTCCACACTTAGAACCATATAACAAATATATCCATCAACTGATATCATATATCAATATAACTTATATTTATGAATATTTTCACAAACCTTATTGGTTCTCATTATAGCGGAGAACTGTTATGACCTTTCAATGTGACAATGAAACTTAAAACATTATCCCATATTATTCATGAAAAAGAATGAAAATGATGCTATAAGATATTTTATAAATATTTAGACACAATAATACATGTAATAATAAATTAATTATATTTTTAATCTTGGGAACCAACTCTTGAATCGTATCTAGTAATGGTAAATGATTCAAGATATGAATTTTATTGGAATATTTTGAGAGACTATGATTTGAAGATAAGGAAATATCAAATATGCAGGAATAATATATAATAGTTTCTTTAGGATGAGATAAAAATAATAAATAAAATGAAATCTAAAAGTGAGGGAACTTATATAATTTCCCTAGAAAATTATATTTTAGAGGAAAAAAATGAATAATGGGTCCATGAGGGAACACACACTTAATAAAGGTAAGAAATTAAATGTGTTTGTGGGAGGAAATTTAGTTGGGAATATTTTATATTAAAAAATGGATATTTTAATTTTATTTTATCTTATATATACAATAGAAAATATTCCATGAGAATAGGAAGTTCTAAACATTAGAATTAGATAGTTTTAATATGTGAAGATATTCAAAAGAACTCTAGAAGAGAACAAAAAAAATGAGATGTAATCCGAATATATTGAGTTTTTCAGTTGGGTATCGATGTTAAAGGAAAAAAATAAGTGGTACTTATGACATAAATGGTTGTAGAAGTTAAAAATGATTAAAAATAATGAAAAATTGACATTATGTGTATATGTTTATTTATTAGTGTTTAAGACCATTAATAATGATAATGATTTGTTGGGATTTAATTTCATAGGAGATCATTGAGTTAGGAATATAGATGAGAAATTAATTGGAAGCCTATGAAGTTTAGTTGTATAATTTTCTAGGTTTCTGATTATTTTTGAAAATCAGTAGGTATTTGAAGATGTTTTTATTGAGAATAAGGGTATCAATCTTATTAGTGGAGAAGCATCCTGTGTAAATATGTTCATTTACATATAATAACTTCAAATCAACAGTTTTATATATATGGTGAGACACTATTCAATTATGTTGAATCAGGGTATGTTGAGACACCACAATGTTACTTTGTGTCACAATGTGAAGCTATAGATGGAATTATTGTGAGTGATATGCATTTGTAGGTCTAGTAATACTTAAACAGTGAAGGTGTAAAAAACACCACCCATTCTAATAATAACATGATTATAGTAGAGAATACTTAATTTTGGTGAACAACCAATAATTTAAAGGAGTAGTTCATCACAAAAAACCTTGAAAGAATACTATATGTCACTTTAATTCTTTACATGAATGCTCGTAGTTACTTGTTATTGGGTAAAAAACTAATATATCCATGTGATTTTACTAGCAACGTAGGCTGAATTACATGTGGGGGTTAAATATTTATAGGATATTTTGGTAATTGGTAAAAATTATTCAACAACTAATTTACCCACTATCAAGTTTCATCGCAGATCCCAAGGGGTATCTCAACCGATATCAGAGTATAGGTTCCCTATAAACTCAATCTAGAATTTATTTTCCCTTTTATTACTATTAGAATCTTATAAATTATAGATTTTAAGAAAAAATTTTATTTGATATTTTTTTGAAATAAGTAATGTTAATTATTTACACTATATAATATTAATATCTTTTAACAAAATTGATAAACAGGATAAAAATTAAGGCCAATAAAGAATAGTAAAATGTGAAGAAACAAAAGGATCGAACTCTACTAGAAGGAGAATAATGTGATAAGTTATCAAATAGTGAATCCCAGAATGATGATCATTTTCAATAACATTATTTAATGTATTAGAGATCATGAAGAGATTAAAATGTGAAATAATTTTAATTGCATATAAAATATTATCATTATAATGTTTCTAATAATATTTTTACATGCATACATTGTTTTATCTGGGAAATATTTGAAGAAAAATCATATCTAGAAGAATATGATTATATCATAGATAATATATTATGGGTCACTGATGTATTCTATGAATTCAAAATGTTGCATAGAATTTTTATGAAAGTTAAATAAGAAGAAATGGATATATAATCCATGGGAGTGAAAGAGTTAAAAATTTAATTATTAAATGATAGAAGGATTCATGATGAAATGTTATAGAATATTGAGTTAAAGTGGGTGAACATGTTGAGATCAATATCAACTGAGGCTTAACATACATGGACATTACATCATTTTAGATAAACATTCATAACATTACAAAAATACATGAACAAGGAACATAATTGGTTAATTTCATTCGAAAATTTGAAACATAATATTATACCTTGGTGAAATATATTCAACATATCCCTTATAGATCTTCCCCTTTACTACACCTACATAATACATTTATTCATAACTTGGGGAAAGGAAACATAATAAAGGGGTGATATCATATGCCCAATAATGGTAATCAAGGGAGAAAAGTAAGTATATTATGAGTATAAGGTTATGAGAACATGATCTTATAACTATAAGCTCATACCTTGCATATGACTGATCGTAAAAAAGTGTCATGGAATATATATTTTTAGTTTACAAGGGACGAATCATAAGGAAATAATGTGCATAATCCATGAGATCCTGATATATGCATATGTCATGTAATTTTGGTACACAAATAAAAATATAAAATTATTTACATAGTAGCCATGTATTAATTCCAATGCTATCATAGTAGAATGGGTTCACTCCCCAAACCATATTTTTAGGAATGATTCTCTCCAAAGAGTGACTTTGTGGAATTTTTTTTACTGAACATGGTTCACTTCATGTTCTATCTATGTATTACTGTAATGATTTCACTTCCCATTTCAGACCAATAATACTAAACTGAGTTCACTCTCTATTATAAACCTATCATACGAAACAGAGTTCATGCCTCATTTCATTCTTTCCATACAGAACTGTTTTCACACATTGTTATATCCCTATCATATTGAACCAAGTTCACTCATCATTCCATCCCAATCATACTAAATTGATTTCCATCATCATTCCAGTAATATCATAATCATGAGATACAAATATTTATCCAATACATTAGAGGTTGACATAGGTCCCTCCCATCACATAATGAAATAATTCATAAATGTTTCACCAAAAAATAAAAAATTAACCCTATCATGACTGGTAAAAAGATGTGGGTTTCTTAAACATCATATCATAACCCATGAAGTGAAATGGGTATCATAAATATTTCATCATATCATTAAATATGGAAAATAGATGGACCTCATAATCATTTTATCAAAGAATAAATCATGAATAGAAGTGGGTTTCAAAAGAATATAACTCATGGAAGAGAAACTGGTCCCATAAAAATCATTTCATAAAAATATAAACCATTCAAGGAATAATATGAATTTTATTATTAGATCATGTCCCCAATTAATAAAAAAATATATCAAAGACTACATATTATATAGAAAATAATTTTTAAATAAAACATAGCGAATTTATTAATGAATGTAAACTTTATTTCAAATTATCTTTTTAAAATATAGAATATATTAAAAATGTTTTTCCTTAAAAAACATTGAAAACATATAATGTATTATTTAATATCATCTAAAAAATTTCATGAAAACATATAATTTTTTCTTAGAAAAAATATATTTAGAAACATATAACTTTTCAATACCATTTTCCAGTAAAATTACATTAAATTAATATTGAAAAACATTTTCCCTTGAATTGTAATAATGTAATCTTGAAAACATTTTGAAAACAATTTTCATTGAAAATTCATTCAAAACATATAAAAAAGGCTTATTAACATATTGAAATGATTTTTCTCTAAAAAATATTTAAAAAATAATAATTTCTAGAATAGTAGGAAAAAAATAGTTTAAAAAGCATTTAATCATTCAAAGTATGCTTCACGGAGATGAAGATCATGATGGTCGGTAAAACCATATATACTGAACATTCCTCTTTCACCAAAAAAGATTAAAGAAGTTCATTGATCAGAAAATTACAAGGAGATAAATTTTAAAGCACTATTTATTAAATAGTTAAAAATTGGGTAAAATTTTATTTTACACATCATAGTAAATCAATATTTTTTTTAAAACATCATTTTATGAATAAAAAAAATTCCAACCGAAGAGAGAAATAAAGTTAAATTTTCATAAAAACAATTTCTTAATTATCTTATGTACCAAAGAGTGAAAAAATTGTACCAATACATAGATATATATTAGATAACAATATTATATTAAAATTAATGAGTGTTATTCAGATATTTATTATGAGATTTCATCTATGGAAACATAATCACAAACTATCTCGGTAAACAATACGGTTTTAACAATAAACTATTACCACTTTGGTAACATTGAATCATAATTATATGGAAATAATGATGACACATGAAGCTCAAAATATTATGAAAATAATTATATTCATGATATAACATGAAAAACTTTATTATATATTCCTCATTGAAAAATATAGGTTCATATAATGGAACTCATCTCAAAGAAGGAAAAATGAGACAGACACCCTATAACGATTTGGTAACTTTTGAACCTTAAACCCTAACATATTAAAGTTAATATAATGGAATTTTAAATATCCATAAATTTAATTTTAATAAACAGATTATACATCTATGAGAGTTATAGACACCACATATATGAAATAGAAAGTTAACATGGCTTCAGAGAAAAAAAGTGAGATGTGACAACCCATTCCTTAAGTATTGAATTTCTCCACACATTTAAAAAACCTATATAATAAGTATAATTTTATTATAATTAAAAAAATAATTTTATTATCATTTATCATATCATATAATAATTCATTATGACTTTATATTACGATTTTATTAACCATTTTCATGTTAATTTTATATTTGAGTTAACATTTGATTTGTTTTTTGTGTATGATTTGACTTGTAATTATTGATCATCTTAATTATTTCATTATTTAATTATTTAAAGAATGTAAAACATCATATAAATATAATATATATTCATTATAAAATATATAAATATTAAATTGAATACATTATTCCTAGAGATGGACGTTGTTTCAATTTTTTCATATTGAAAGAATGAATGTAAATGAAATATATATATATATATATATATATAGTTCTATTAGAATTATTAGGTCATATATATCATATAATTTAAATAAAACTATCCTTAATATATTTCATGTAAATTTTGAGTGAATCATATTACTTTGGGGTGGCAGTAGTCTACACGTCAATATATGAAGTTATCGTATTTACACAAATTGGGAAGCATGAAGGTATATTTTATATAAAAATTATAAACAAATAGAAAAGTAATAAATATCGTATATATATAATATAAAAAAGAATTTTATATCAAAATATCCACCCATTTATATTTGGTAAAGTAAAAAATGAACGACATCATTACATGAGGAGGTAGTTCACCGTACATGAACGGTACATTCATTACCCATTTATTGGAAGTGGGTGCAGGTGTAGGTAGAACCCCTAACATTTCATCACATTGAAGACAATGATTTTATTTTATAGTAATTTAATAATAATAAAATAAGGTTTTTGAGAAATAATTAAAACATAAATGGATGTTGAATAATGTTACCTCTTTTTTCAGGTTACTACTTTTGGTTTTCTCCAAAGGGATCCTTTGGTTTGATTTTTTCCCAAGCTAGGGATTATAGGTTGAGAGGATTTAAGTTGGAAGATTATTTCATTTGGGTTTTTATGATTATATTTGTCTTGATATTTGTGAATAAATGGAAAGGGTATGTGCTTTTTTATAGTGGAGGGGAGTGTCGTTTTTGTAAATATTAAAAGTTATACACTGTTGAGAGTTATCTATTAGGTCATGTTCTCCAATAATGGTATCAGTTATATAAAAGAGAATATATAGTTGAATAATTTATAGGCAATAATTTTTTACAAATTCGACATTCTTTTTAACTCTTAATATTAATGATTAACCACTAAGTAAACACAATTTCACATTAATAACTGTAATTAATTTTACTCACTTTTATTATGTTTTTTGGGGAAAAAATAAGTTCAAATTATATGTAATTAAAAATTATAATGATTCAAAATATGTAATCCATTTTTCCAAAATTCAAATAAAATAATTTGTAGAAATTAATTTGAAATTAATTCTGCAGATGTGATGACAATTCATTTTTTAAAGTAAAAAGTGAAAAAGTTTAGTATGTTTTGATATCGTGTTTAATTTATAATTTTTATAAAATTATATAAATTAGTTTTAATTTTATTAAACTTATATAATTATAGGTTTAGACCAATTTAAAAAATTATATAACAATATTTATAAATGGGGTGATAATGCAATTTTGAACTAAAATTCAGTATTACACATTATTCATCAAAAATTTGAAAGTTCTCAGAAAAATCTGAAAAATAAACACAAATTAAATTATGATATTCCAATTTATAAAATGGAGTATATTCTTTCAAATGAAAAATATAATTGTTTAGATATTATTATTTAAAATTTTTTTACCATTAAATGATGATAAAATTTCTTTTTTGGGAAATACATCATTCTATTCATAAAACTAGGTTGATATATAATTTATACCTCTAAAATATATTGGATGAGTATAAAAAACATTTACTGAATATATAATACATAAATTTAATTATTAGAAATTGTATTTTTTTAATTAATCTAGTTAAAATTATATTTTTACATTATAAAACCGTTTTCTTATAAATGTATTTTATTTACTTTCAAATGGTTCTTACATTCACTTCTACTAATTGATAACCAAAGGATTCATTTTATATTAATGATTAAAGATATTTTTTCAATTAATTTTATATCATATCTATCACTAATTCAAATGGGTTATTGGTAGATATAATAAAATTTCAATTACAATCTAAATAGTATATTGTAGTTTGGTAAAACATGATCCTATGTATTATGAAAGCTATTGAAGGGAATGAATATAATGTATAAAAAAATCCAAAAATGGTGTTACATGTACCAAAATATACTATATGTGGTTCTTGTAGGGAAATATTTACAATTTTTTGCATATAAAGAAAGAAAAATTGATTCTTCCATATAACACACGCTATATTCCTTGCAGTATGAAATGAAAAATATTAAAGAGTATAAATTTGTAACACCCCAAGATTTCATAGTGTGTTATTTCTTCAAAATAATTCAATAATATTCACTACACACAACACCAAGTTCAAGCGCACCATGACTTACCAAACAAGCCACTCAAAAGAGGTTATGAATAGTGTTAACTAAATTTTAATCTTTATATAATCCTTATAATTTTAGAATCCAGATTATGAGTTTCTTAGACATAATGTAAGAACAAATTCATTTTCAGTATTACACTTTTACCAACTTTTAATAGTGAACCCTTTTTAAATACAATATTTTAAACTTTTTTGCTAAATGGGGACATCAAAAATTTAAAATGAAACATCCCAAGCTTCCATGGTACGCTAGCGTGTGTTGTACGCAACACCGAGTTCTAACACACCATAACCAATCAAACTAGCCGTTATGAATAGTAATAACTACTTTTTAAAATTATATATATTCTATATTTCAAAATGGACATCATTTTTGGATTCTGAATATTGAATTTAGCCTAAGGTGAAATTTTGGTACTTTTCGGATAACTTTAATATTTTGATGAATAGTGAAAATTACTAAATTTTAATTAAAAACAACTTTTTTAATAAAAATAATTAATAGTGATAAATTATAAATTTGCGAGGTTTTAAAGTATATTTAGAATATATTTTTACCATTTAATACAATGTTGGTCATTGGAGATAATTTTACAATTAAACCGGACATAAACAAGTGTCAATCTTTTGATAGTTATTATCTCTTAAAAACACGCTTTTTGTTTTAACAACGGGAATTAATATTAAATTAATTTCTGCCAATTCATTGTTTTGAATTTAGAAAAATGGATTCCATATTTGGAATCAGGATGTTCATATTGTGTAAACAGGTTACTTTTATTTTTAGACATTTTGAATAATTACTGCGGTAAATATTTTATTTACCTTGGTTAAGGGTAAATCCGGTAAATAAGGGTTAAAAAATAATATTATAATAATACTAAATTACCCTAAAACGTGTTATAACATTATGGGATGATACATGTTCGACCATAGGCATCTTTGGGTAGATTTGGGGACCCCATGGAGCCACTTGTAGGTGATAGGGACACTTTATTTTAATTAAGTTAAAATGAGTACAAAAATGACATAAGCATATATCTTTTAGACAAACAATTTTTACATAATGTTATATATGTTGGATTTTCAACTATAAATATTCATTAGAAAGATAAAACGATTTCATACATAATGATAGTTTATTTATAATTTTTAGACATTAAATAATTTAATTTATTTGTGACACAATGATGAAGAATTAATTACTATAATAGTGAAAAATCAAAATAATTGATATTATAAATACCCAAATAAATATAATATGAAAATTTTAATGAATTAAAATAATTTTATAGGATACTATGATATATTATTATTGATTTAATTGACTTTTTTCGAAGTAATAAATCTGTTATGAGTTTCACAAAAATCAACTATTGAATAGTGTAAAAATTGACACAAAAGAGTTCTTAAAAAATATTATATTATTAATTGATATTAAATTCCTAAAAATCTAAGGATCGTCCAAGAGACTTATATCATGATATTTTCATCATTAATGGACCACTTTGGGGTCTCTTGGATGTATATAGTACGTTTATTAAGCATATTATATAAAAATTCAAAGAGACACTGTAAAAGTGAAACTAATTAACTTAGAGTTAATACATAAAGATAAGGTTAATATAAGTACCCAAACCTGTCTAAATTCTATTAGTTTAGTTGTTTTCGACCCATCCCCACCTTAACCTATGAATAATAAAATTTTGAGCCATTGGAAACCGAATATGAAATTATTATAATCTAATATCTCTAGCTTTTCCAAAGGTGCCCCTCACCCCTCTTATAAAAGGGCACTCCTCCTTCTCATTTCTTCACACCTTCAAAGCATTTTGGTTGGTCAAAACTCTGCCCAAATACTCTCCCAACTTCCCTCACTACAAACTAGAGGCCTTAGTGTGATCATAAAGACAACCTAAGGAGCCCTTTTGATCAAATCAAAAGGAAGAACCCGAAGAAGAGGTAATGATTTCACCACCCTTTTCCAAGTTCCTTTCTTCTTCCACTTATTCTTCCTTTGTTGTTACCATTATAAAATAATAAATCCAGTATCATATATATACTGTGATGTTATTATAAATATGGTACAACCATAATCATTATCTATCCACCCTTTTAATAACATGTCACAATACGTGCGTACGTACGACTTACCGTCTCCACGTCGTGGTGTAATTGTTATTCAATATATTATTATTTGTATGGGTATAATAATGATGTGTAAATAATGTAAATAATAAATATAACATGTTAATGATTCTTTATATATGATATAACATCCATTTATATATTATTTTAATATCAAAATAATGATATTGTCGCTCGTGCGTACGTACGGACTACCGTCTCCACAAACGCGATGAGATTCATTCTCCATCGTATCCATTCAAGTATAAGTCTCATTTGATGGTTAATAATAGTATCTAAGGACTTTATATCATTCTATATATGATTAAGATACAAACTATCCATTACAAACATGGCTTACGTAACAAAACATATAAAAGAAAACGAGTAAGTTAACACCCGAAACAACGATAATTCTAAGATATTATTAACAATGCAATGTTAAAAGATCATATATGATATCATATTAAGGTATATGATTATTGAATAATTTAATAACAATTATTTCACCATTATACAGGAGTTTAACCTACCCCATCCAAGGAAAAGTGCAAGGTAATGGTTATTTCACAATCTCTTCATTATCTGAGGTTGTTTATATGTAATAATCTACTGGGATCTCTTTATCATCCACATCCATGTTTTCTTAAAAATGTATTTAAAAACATTTTTATTATTTAAAATAATATGGGTTAAAGTCATTTATACCCTTTTTTAACTTTTTATAAGAGGTTTATAAAGTAATCTTTCCATCGTTATCAAAATAAGGTCCTTTTTAACCTTTTCGACAGAATTAAGGTAAGAATGTTTTTTTAACTTATATGGCGGGTGTGGTTATTTTCCGCCGTTATAAAATCGTCAAAGCTTCCCTTAAAAGCTTATAAGAATATTTTCAAATTGAATGTATTATTTTATAATTATGTTACTTTTAAAATGATTTCAAAAAAAAGAGATATTTCTCTAAAATAGTTTTGATTTCATCTATGTCAACATCCTTTGATGGATTTTAAGCTTATTTGAATTTGATTTATTATGATACAAAACATCCATATTTTACTGAAGGCTTTGTGATATTTTTGACTATGGATAAGTTATTGTTATGTCACACATGGTTTTTTCTTAAAGTATTGACATTTCATAAGTTATTTTTAATCCGAATGTTTATGTTAAATTTCAACCTTTCATTCAGATGAATGTGTTAGAAAAGTATGTTCCGGGTTGGGGACTGGTAAAAGTAAGCCCTCCATTTTGGTCTCTGGTTATTAGAGGAACTCCGGTTTGGTCTCCATTTATTAGAGGAACTCTGGGTTGGTGTCCGGTTATTAGAGGCACTCTGGGTTGGTGTCCGGTTATTGGAGGCACTCCGGGTTGGGTTCTGGTTACAGTTAGCCCCTAGGTCTTGGGACGAGGCCTTTACAAAGAAATTAAAGTTCCGCATTATTCATTCCATCATTATGAAAGTGGTTATTGATATTGCATGTGATTATTCGATTAGTAGAATATCCATGTGAATAAGTAAATGGAATTGTTTCATTTTATCTTTGTCATACTATGTTGAAGTTCAAGTTTAAAAGGCTTTTGTTTTAGTTATACATTTCCTTAAATGTTTATTCTTATTTATGAAATTTTCCACTATATTGTTATCCTTACTGGGCATTTGAGCTCACCCCTATTCTATGTTTTATTTTCCCAGGATGTGAAGAAGTAAGTTATGAATGACCTGCAGGGATAGTATGTGGGGATAATAGTGTGGACTATGGAGACACTATGTTGTTGTAGTAGTTTTTCACTTTATGATGTAATGTAAAACATTATGAATATATCTAGTGTTTCCAAGGATACTAAACCAATCGGCCTTTCGAGATTTGATCTTTCTTGTGATCATTCCAATGTTATGTAATAATGCACCGACTCTGGGTAACTAGGGTCGGGGCGTTACAGTTGGTATCAGAGGGAGGTTTAGTACAAACCTTGGAAGATAGATTTAGATAAACTCTGATTAGAGCACGTATACCTAAGATGAACTTTGAGGATTAGTATTGAAGAACTTCCTAGAATTTTGGTATTTTAGAGATTTTGTGAGTTTTCCGAGCAATACATCCCTGTCTGGATACGAGCAGGTAGAGGCGGCTCTAGCACAAATGTACCTAGGGGTAAAACCTGAAAACACCACTTTGATCTAGACTCGAACGGGAACTGGTGCACGACAACAGGCCTTGCTACACTCTTGGTTACGATACTCCCAGGGGATATTCTTAGGATAACTCTTATTTTATTTACAAATCATAATGAAGGGTTTATGAGTATATACTTCTTCAAAGAATACATTTTTATGATTATGGATTATATCTATAAACTATTAAATTTATGTTATGTGTTTTATATGTTTGGGATTCGGTATTATTATTCATAAACTGATCTAGTGTATGCCATTGTTTAGAAATGGCTCCCAGTAGAAGGAATGAGAACTCCAGCAATGCACATGATCCAAAGAGAAGGAAGGATAATATCTTTCATGGTCTTAAGCTAGAATGTATAAGAGAAACAGTCTCTCATGTATTATCATCATATGAAGAAATAATATCATGTGTTGATAAGATAAGTAAAGAGTTTATTGAGTCCTATGGATTTGAAGGGAAGCAAGAGAACAAAAGTATGGAATATGGAAAGATGGATAAAGGTAAGAGGTAAAAGAAGAATTTTCCCATATGTGATTACTGTGGGAAGAAACACCTTGGAACTTGCCTGAAAGGAATGGGAGTTTGTAATAAGTGTGGAGGAAAAGGGAACAAAGTACGTGACTGCAAGGGTATGAAAATGGTTTCAAATGTACAATGCTTCATTTTCAAGGATTTTGGACAATACACGAACCTATGTCCTAGTCATCAGACTATACCGCAAATGATGCTATTGGATAATAATCATGTTATGATACTACCACAGATGAAGAGGAATGATTAGAGTTCTTATGTTGATTATGTCATTGGAGTGTTGTATCAACAATGTACTTGTTATAATAATTATGGAGTATATAAGAATTGTACTGTAGTACTATTTCATTAAGGACTTGATATTGTGTAGAACAAAGAAAAGTGACTCAATAGCAGGTTAAATTTTTGGAAAAGATATGGTTGAGGGAAAGATAAACCATAATATGGTTCTAATACTGAGGTAGTGATTTTAGAATAATACATGATTGATTTGGATAAATTATATTGTATATTCTTGACTACATTGAAACTGATTAATGATTTTTATATTCCATCATTGTTGGGGTTTACAAAATTTTTGGATTGAAGGAGTATATCTATTATCCTATAAGGAATAAGGGATCATGAATGTAATCAATAAGGTTTTATGATAATTTAGGATGTTGCAGTGTTTTAAAAGAATACATGATGAAGGTGATCACATGTTATTATGAGAAAAAAAAGATCTTCATTGTGTTTACCTTCCTTATAAATTTTGGACTGAAGTATTTTGGATAGTTCTAGTTTGGATTATTTTGGATTGCCATAAAAGGACAACCCGGAGGTCGGGTGGCAACCCGTCGCGTCCGGCAAGGCTGCAAGACTTGAACCCAAAACCGAAGGGCGACAAGGCTGTATCACCTACCAATGACCCACGTAATGTCCGAGATTAAATAATTTAGTTTTTTTAAAGATCTGGTAGATGAATTATAAATTCGTTTTTTTGGAACCCTATACGAATAGGATAAATAGAATATATTTTTTCGTTTTATTATCTTTTAGAGTGAAATATGAGTTTGTGGTAGAAATTTATTAATGGATAAAACTCTAATTATAAAGTAAGTATATATCCTTATGATCTTAGCCAATCTCATAAATAAATTACTCAACATTAAGAAAAGGAACTTAGAATAAAAATGTTGTCCTAGATGGTACCTTAAATCATCACTAATTTATGGATTTGGGATTGTTGGTCGTTTCATAGCCATGTTCTCTACCACTCTCCATCAGATAATTGATGGTTAGATTTCTCTTCCATATCCATATTTTCCTACAGGGAACCCTAGTATGTGTTATTTTCGGTAATCTTCATACTTTCAACTCTTTATTTAAATAGAGTCCTCATTAATTCATTTTTCGATGTGGGATTTCAACTAAGATATTTTGAAACGTCAAAAAATTGTTATCCCAATACCCTATGTTTTGTTGAACCGATGGTATTTCAAATCATCATAGATTGATGAATTTAAGGACCCCAATTTTATACTTGTTTTTGATTGATGACCTCAATCAATATCTATAAATATTTACGTTTTTCCTCAAATTATATGTCTCTAATTGCCATCAATGTTCTCCTAATAGAGATCATAATTTGGTGGTGACCCTTTCATTTCTCTTTTCCCCATATTAAGACTAAATTTTAGTAACCTAATTTTCAATGTGGGTTTTCCCACAAAGATATTTTCTATTTTCAACCTTTTATTTTTGAAAAACAATTACAAATTGCGAGGACGCAATTTATTGAAGGAGGGGAGAATGTAACACCCCAAGATTTCATAGTGTGTTATTTCTTCAAAATAATTCAATAACATTCACTACACGCAACACCAAGGTCATGCACACCATGACTTACCAAACAAGACACTCAAAATAGGTTATGAATAGTGTTAACTAAATTTTAAACTTTATATAATCCTTATAATTTTAGAATCCAGATTATGAGTTTCTTAGACATAATGTAAGAACAAATTCATTTTCAGTATTAAACTTTTACCAACTTTTAATAGTGAACCCTTTTTAAATACAATATTTTAAACTTTTTTACTAAATGGGGACATCAAAAAATTAAAATGAAACATCCCAAGCTTCCATGGTACGCTAGCGTGTGTTGTACGCAACACCGAGTTCTAACACACCATAACCAATCAAACTAGCCGTTATGAATAGTAATACCTAGTTTTTGAAATTATATATATTTTATATTTCAAAATGGACTTCATTTCTGGATTCGGAATATTGAATTTAGCCTAAGGTGAAATTTTGGTACTTTTCGGATAACTTTAATATTTTGATGAATAGTGAAAATTACTAAATTTTAATTAAAAACAACTTTTTTAATCAAAATAATTAATAGTGATTAATTATGAATTTGAGTGGTTTTAAAGTATATTTAGAATATATTTTTATCATTTAATACAATTTTGGTCATTGGAGATAATTTTACAATTAAACCGGACATAAACAAGTGTCAATCTTTTGATAGTTATTATCTCTTAAAAACACGCTTTTTTTTAACAACAGGAATTAATTTTAAATTAATTTCTTCCACTTCTATGTTTTGAATTTGGAAAAATGGATTCCATATTTCGAATCAGGATTTTCAGATTGTGTAAATAGGTAACTTTTATTTTTAGACATTTTGAATAATTACTGCGGTAAATATTTTATTTACCATGGTTAAGGGTAAATCCGGTAAATAAGGGTTAAAAAATAATATTATAATAATACTAAATTACCCTAAAACGTGTTATAACCTTATTGGATGATACATTTTCTACCATAGGCATCTTTGGGTCGATTTGGGGACCCCATGGAGCCACTTGTAGGTGATAGGGACACTTTATTTTAATTAAGTTAAAATGAGTACAAAAATGACATAAGCATATATCTTTTAGACAAACAATTTTTACATAATGTTATATATGTTGGATTTTCAAATATAAATATTAATTAGAAATATAAAAATATTTCCTACATAATTATATTTTATTTATAATTTTTAGACATTAAATAAATTAATTTATTTATGACACAATGATGATGAATTAATTACTATAATAGTGAAAAATTAAAATAATTGATATTATAAATACCCAAATAAATATAATATGCAACTTTTAATGAATTAAACTAATTTTGTAGGATAATATGATATATTAGGATAGATTTAATTTACTTTTTTCGAAGTAATCAATCTGTTATGAGTTTCACAAAAATCAACTATTGAATGGTGTCAAAATTGACATAAAAGAGTTCTTCAAACAAATATTATAATATTAATTGATATTAAATTCCTAAAAAACTACGGTTCGGACAAGATACTTATATCATGATAGGTTCATCATTAATGTACCACTTGTCGGTCACTTGGATATATATAGTATGTTTATTAACCATATTATATAAAAATACAAAGAGACACTATAAAAGTTAAACTAATTAACTTAGAGTTAATACTTAAATATAAGGTTAATATAAGTACCCAAACCTGTCTAAATTCTATTTGTTGAGTTTTTATCGACCCATCCTCACCTTAAACTTTGAATAATCAACTTTGTAGCCATTGGAAACCGAATATGAATTTATTAGAAACTAATATCTCTAGCTTTTCCAAAGGTGCCCCTCACCCCTCTTATAAAAGGGCACTCCTCTTTCTCATTTCTTTACACCTTCAAAGCCTTTTTGTTCGGCCAAAATTTGCCCAAATACTATCCCAACTTCCCTCACTACAACCCAGAGGCCTTAGTGTGATCATAAAGCCATCCTAAAGAATCCCTTTTGATCAAATCAAATGAAAGAACCCGAAGAAGAGGTAATGATTTCACCACCCTTTTCCAAGTTCCTTTCTTCTTCCACTTCTTCTTCCTTTGTTGTTACCATTGTAAAATAATAAATCCAGTATCATATATATACTGTGATGTTATTATTAATATGGTACAACCATAATCAGTATTCTATCCACCCTTTGAATAACATGTCACCATACGTGCGTACGTACGGCTTACCGTCTCCACGTCGTGGTGTAATTGTTATTCAATATATTATTTTTTGGATGGGTATAATAATGATGTGTAACTCATGTAAATAATAAATATAACATGTTAATGATTCTTTATATATGATATAACATCCATTTATATATTATTTTAACATCAAAATAATGATATTGTCGCTCGTGCGTACGTACGGACTACCGTCTCCACGAACACGATGAGATTCGTTCTCCATCGTATCCATTCAAGTATAAGTCTCATTTGATGGTTAATAACAGTATCTAAGGACTTGATATCATTCTATATATGATTAAGATACAACCTATCCATTACAAACATGTCTTATGTAACAAAACATATAAAAGAAAACGAGTAAGTTAACACCCGAAACAACGATAATTCTAAGATATTATTAACAAAGCAATGTTAAAAGATCATATATGATATCATATTAATGTATATGATTATTTAATAATTTAATAAAAATTATTTCACCATTATACAGCAGGTTAACCTACCCCATCCAAGGAAAAGTGCAAGGTAAGGTTTATTTCACAATCTCTTCATTATCCGAGGTTGTTTATATGTAATAATCTACTGGGATCTCTTTATCATCCACATCCATGTTTTCTTAAAAATGTATTTCAACACATTTTTATTATTTACAAGAATATGGGTTAAAGTCATTTATACCCTTTTTTGACTTTTTATAAGAGATTTATAAAGGAATATTTCCATCGTTTTCAAAACAAGGTCCTTTTTTACCTTTTCGACAGAATTAAGGAAAGAATGTTTTTTTAACTTATACGGCGGGTGCGGTTATTTTTCCCCGTTATAAAATCGTCGAAGCTTCCCTTACAAGCTTATAAGAATATTTTCAAATTGAATGTATTATTTTATAATTATGTTACTTTTAAAATGATTTAAAAAAAAGTGATATTTCTCTAAAATAGTTTTGATTTCATCTATGTCAACATCCTTTGATGGATTTTAAGCTTATTTGAAGTTGATTTATTATGATACAAAACATCCATATTTTATTAAAGGTTTTGTGATATTTTTGACTGTGGATAAGTTATTATTATGTCACTCATGGTTTTTGTTTAAAGTATTGACATTTCATAAGTTATTTTTAATCCGAATGTTTATGTTATATTTCAACCTTTCATTCAGATGAATGTGTTAGAAAAGTATGTTCTGGGTTGGGGACCGGTAAAATTAAGCCCTCCGGTTTGGTCTCCGGTTATTATAGGAACTCCGGTTTGGTCTCCAGTTATTAGAGGAACTCTGCTTTGGTGTCCAGTTATTAGAGGTACTCCGGGTTGGTGTCCGGTTATTAGAGGCACTCCGGGTTGGGTTCCGGTTACAGTTAGCACCTAGGTCTTGGGACGAGGCCTTGACAAAGAAATTAATGTTCAGCATTATGCATTCCATAATTATGAAAGTGGTTATTGATATTGAATGTGATTATTCGATTAGTAGAATATCCATGTGAATAATTAAATGGCATTGTTTCATTTTATCTTTTCCATACTATGTTGAAGTTCAAGTTTAAAAGGCTTTTGTTTTAGTTATACATTGACATATATGTTTATTCTTATTTATGAATGTTTCCGCTATATTGTTATCCTTACAGGGCATTTGAGCTCACCCCTATTTTATGTTTTATTTTTCCCAGGATGTGAAGAAGTAAGTTATGAATGACCTGCAGGGATAGTATATGTGGATAATAGTGTGGACTATGGAGACACTATGTTATTGTAGTAGTTTTTCACTTTATGATGTAATGTAAAACATTATGAATATATCTAGTGTTTCCAAGGCTACTAAACCAATCGGTCTTTCGAGATTTTATCTTTCTTGTGATCATGCCAATGTTATGTAATAAGGCACTGACTCTAGGTAACTAGGGTCGGGGCGTTACAGAATTAATTCAAAAAAATTCCTAAAACATGAAGGCGTTACATTTTACCCCCTTAAAATGAATTTCACCTGTGAAATTCACCTGCGTTAACAAAGGTTAATTGATTTAAAGTTATTTTTTATAGAAACCCACATTATAAAAATGAATATTGAATCATTATATAAAAATGGAATGTTGGAAACACAATATTAATCCAAGGTAACTGATAACTATGCTACCAAATTATGGAACATATTTGGAATGTAAAAACATGGACATGGACGAGAAATCTAATTTTCTAGTTTTGGTAGAGATTGATAGAGAACATGGTGAGGAAAAATATAATAATCACAAGTATATAAAAAAAAGTTTCTTGAAAAAGATCATTGATATGAAAAAATGAAGATAAATTGAAATTTTTTTATTTTTAGACCATTTTAATAATGTTAAATATTTTTCATAATAAGATGACATACATGATTTCAACACAATATCTCTCTTTAGGTGTGCCTTGATCAATTATAAATTCATCTCTTCTTATAGGGAATGAAGGTGAATTTTTCATTCCAAGGTTACTAACAAATAAAGAGATACATAAATGAGATGATAGGTAATTCCATATGTCAATATTTAACATCACAAAAAAATTAGATTGAACAAGTTATCCAATATTCACAAATCATATTTTATGAAGACAATACATTAATATATAAATCCTCATCTGATTTTTAACATAAAATATTACATAAATGGTTACCTTTTAAAAATTCCAAAAGTTGAAAATCCAAAACATTAAAAATAATTTCACTAAATTTATCAAAATTATCTTAACATTGCCCTCTAATATATCAAAAAGTAGATCTTGTTTTTTATATACCAAACATGTGAATACCTTAATATTGTATTATCTTGAACCACGGTAATGAATTTAATTTCCATAAATCCTCTTATAAAACATAAATTTTTCCTTAATCCATATATTAGAAGATATATTCATTAAATATAAGAAGTTTTAAGCTTCATTCATGACAACATAGACCACTTTATTAAAAAATCAGTGATCAGTTCCATGATTATTAATATTATACATCATTATTTATCAATATAAATCATTTATTTATTTTATATAAACACAATACATTATGTGTTATCTTTTGTTAATCAAAATATCACCATATTACTAAATTTATTTTCTAAATTTTCATAAACCATTGTCATATACAGTTATGTCATTAATAAAAAACTAATAATGAAAATACTTATATATTTAATTATTTATATAACATAATATTAGATTTAAAAATCATATAAACTTCAATAGTTCAACTTTATTCTTAAACCATTACTCAGGCATCATCATCATATTCCTTAAAAACACTTTCCAAGAATAAGATATATGAATCATGTCTTAAGGATTCTAATCCTCAATCTAATCATGATTCTTACATTTAATATAAAAAATATTGTTATAAAATCCATTACCTTTCATATGTTGTTTGTGGTCCCTTTATATTCATATTTATAACCAAAACTAGTATACCTTTATTATTTTTTATGAGATTTCCACTTAGAAAATCGATTTTCATAATTCCCATACGTTCCACATGTGAATCATTCCATGTTAACCAAGTTCATTCTAGTTCCCCCACTGACTAAAACCAGAAAAAATATGGTTAGAAAAACTCATCATAGAAGAAAACCACATAATACTAAAAAAATTATTATAGGATGCCTAAAGCATGTCACAAACTCTTAAATATATAAAACCTTAGGCTTATCCTTAAAGAATTGATCATAATTATCCATTTAAATATCCCCAGGCATATCACTAAATGTTTCTCATCCTAGTTTCCAATTTTGGACTAATCCTTTCCATTATTTAAAATTATAGAAACCCATGTTAACATACATAGATATTACAACATTTTAGATAAATATTCAGAAAATTAAAAAAATTAATGCCTAAGAAACATAAAAGATTATTGTATTTGGAATCGTGGAAACATAATCTTATAACCTCGTGAAAGATCATCAATATAACCTTTAAATGTAATCCAAATTAGGACTCATACTTAAAACCTCTCTTCATTTCCTGGGGAAAGGAAACTAAATAAATGGGTGAGCTCTGATCCCCATTAAGAATAAACAAGGAATATCTGTAAGCATAAAATGAGAGTAAGGGTATAAAAACATGACCTTAAAAATAGAGTATAATATCCTACTAATCATATATAATAATCAAAACACATGGAATAAATGTAGGTAGTTCATTGAATATGGATCATAAGGAAATCAATAGCATAATCTATGAGATCATAACATAAACATAAGACATGCGATGGTGGAAGACACCTAAAAAAATCCATTTCTTACATGGTAGTGAAGGATTAATTAAAATTTTATATTAATGGAATGGGTTGACACCCCAATCCATGTTAGTATTGAAGGTTCATTACCCGGACCATATTAGTTGAGAAATTCATTTATTAAACTTGGTTCACTCCTGGTTCCAACCCTATATTACTAAAATGGGTCCACTTCCCATTCTATCCCAATATTATTCAACTGAGTTAACTCCCCATTTTAACACTATCATATAGAACCATGTTCACACCTCGTTCTATCCCTTTCATACTAGACTGAGTTCACTCCGCATTCCATCCCAATCACATTGACCGAAGTTCACTTCTTGTTCCATCCCTATCAAACTGAACTGAGTTCACACCTTGTTCAATCTCTTTCAAACTCATGAGATATAAATATTTACTCAGTACATTAGAGGGAGATATAGGTCCCACCCATCACATAATGAAATCATACATATGTGTTCAATTTTAAAATAAAAAATCCATCATATTGTAATCTATAAAAAGATATCGGTTCATAAACATCATATCATAACCCATGAAAAGAAAACGGTTTCAAAGACATTTCATTATATAATTACCTATAGAAATTACATTGGTCTCCTAATAATTTTATAAAATAATAAACCAGAAAAATTAGTGCGTTTCAAAATCATATATCCTATAGAAGAGAAACAAGTGTCAAAAACATCCTTCCATCAAAACATTAACAATTTAATAAATAATATGAATGGTATTTTTGGATCATGTCCAAAATAATGATTAAAATATTTTAAGGATTCATTTATATATATATATGGATTTTGAAAGGTAACTTAGTAAATTTCTTATGTAATGTATCCATTAACTAAAATTATATTTTTAAATCATATAACATATTCAAAATATTTTTAATCAAATATCCATGAAAACATATAAATTAAGATTTAAAATCATTTAGAAATTTTTTTTGAGAGAAATATTCTTTTTTATTTGAACTTTTTTTAATGTAAAACATTTTAAAAACCATTTTAATTTATCATTACCTTGAATTCATTTAAGAAAAGATTTTTCTATGAAAACTTATAAAGAATACTGGAAATATTTTTGAAGACATTTTTATTTGAAAATTATTTAAAGAATTATAAACAAGGCTTGCTAAAATATTCAAAAACATTTTATATTATAACCATTTTAAAACAATGAATTTCCAGAAAACTGGGGAAAACATTTTCATTAAAAAACAAATTTGTAATCATTCAAAAGAATCGTTAAGAGATAATGGTCTTGATGTTGGATGAAACTATACATGTTGAACATTCCTTTTTCTCCCTAAAATTATTTGAAATGTTCTTTTATGGGAAAGCAACAAGGAGACTCATTTTAAAACCATTTTAATTTAAAAGGTAAAACATGTTTAATAATTAATTTTACACACCTATGTAATTTTCTTTATTTTTTTGTAAAACATGGTTTTGAGAATAAAACAAATTTATGAACAAAGATATAAACAAAGACAGGTTTAATTAAAAACACATTCCTAATTATATTAATTACCAAAATGTGGAAAATGGTACCAGTACATAGAGATAACTTATATAACGAGAGGATAAGAAATTTCATGAAATCTATAGAGATATGGATATAAATATTTCATCATTGGAAGAATATTCTTAAATAATCTCGATAAATAATGAAATTGTAGCAACAAAATGTATCCTCATTAGTAACATTGAATTATAATTATATGGAAATAATAACATTACATGAATCTGAAAATATTTGGAAAAGAAAGTGATTAAAGATATGACATATATGATGTTATTATATACACCTCATATAAAAATATAGGTGCATATAATGGCACATGTCTCAATGACGTAAAATTGAGACAAAACTACTTTACCGATTTGGTAACTTTTGGACCATAAAACCATTTAAATAAATGTTTATCAAAATGATATATAATACAAATAAATTTAATTATTATATTAATAGAATAAAACCATGGGAATTATAAACACCACATATATGAAATAGGATGGGAACATGGATTGTGTCTCAGAGAAAATAAAAGTGAGATTAGAAAACCCTCACCTTAAATCTGGAAATTCTTTATAAAAGATTAAAAAATACTATAAAATAAGTATAAGTTTATTATATATCTACCATATAACTTATTATAATATTTAATATTAAATAATATTTTATTATGTCTTTATATAACACTTTTATTAATAATTTTCATATTAATGTTACGTTTCAGGTAATTCTACTTTGTAATTCATATATGTTTTGAATTTTTATTCTAGATTATATTTATTAGGTTATTATTTAATAATTTAAATAATGTATAACATGATATAAATATCATATATATTCTGTATATAAATACATATAACAATATATAAAATATATACATATGAAATTGAATACATTGTTTATGGAGACGGTAGGCCGTATGTCTACCTGAACATCGTTTTAGTTTTATTATCATACTGAAAGAAATTATGTAAATGAAATATAAACATAAATATAATATAATTATAGAATAATTTTTATTTCATATATGTCATATAAGTTCACTAAATCCATTCCAAATACATTCCTTGTAATGTATGGATGAATCAAATCACTTTGAGGATGCAGTAGTCTACATGTCCACAGACGATGTTATCGTATTTACCAAAAATAGAAAACATAAAGGTATTAATTATATATAGTAAATAAATAAGAATAAATACATAATAAATATCACATATATCATATGAAACCATATTTTACATCATAATTACCACCTATGGGAGTTGGTATAGGGGAAATGAACGACATCATTACGTGAGGTGGTTGTTTGATGTAAATGAACGATAATTGTTCTTCCCATATATTGGAAGTGTGTGTAGGTTTATTTATAACCTGTAATATAAAAATATAATTATATTGCATATAATGATGTAATTTTATATTAATTTTTTAAAAACATAATGGGTACATAATGAAATAAAACATAAATGGACATTGAAGAATATTATCACTTTTTTGGATAACTCCTTTTGGTTTGAACCAAAGGGATTACATGGGTTTATTTATGCCCAATTTGGAAATTCCATGTTATGAGGATATTTTTTGGAATCTTATTTTGGTAGGTTTTGGAAAATTCAATATGGATTGAGAGGTGTGAAGAAATGGGGAGGGTGAGTGCCATTTTATAGTGGAGGAGGAGTGGCATTATTGTAAATATGATAGGTTAACCTATATTGAGATGTCTCCCTTACATAATGTGACTCCAATATTGGTCCAATTTAGATCCAAGAGGGTATATGTATGAATCATGTTTAGTTAGTTGTTTTTGGACAAGTTTTTAGGTGATTTGGACCTATAATTTTAATGATTAGCCACTATGTAAACACAATTTTACATTAATCACCTAAAGTAATTTTAATCTCATTAACTAATATTTTTGGTCAAAAACTAATTTTACATTAGTAGATATTATAAATTAAATTTATTCCTAAACTAAAATTCATTTTTCTATATTTCAATTACATAATATTCATAATTTAATTTAAAATTAACTCCACATATGAGATGACCAAGCGAGTTTTTAAAGTAAAAAAGTTTAAAATTTTACTAAGTTTTAATATCTAATTCCATTGATTTTTTTAAAAAAACAAAAATTATTTTTAAAAATTTAACATTTATCTAAATATACATTAAAAATAATTAAAAGTTATATTTAACTATAAAAATAAATTGATAAAAAAATGTGGTTTTGAACTAATATTTTGTATTATTCACAATTTATTTAAATTAAATAGTTCATTGAAAAATACAAAAAATAAACACAATGTAAGGTTTTGATATTCATATTTCCAAAATAATTTTTATTTTGTAAAATAAATATTATAAAAGTGTCTAACATCAATTTTAAAATTGGTTATCCACTAAAAGACGGTAAATTCATGTTTTAGAAAAATACATCGTTGTATTCATAAAATTTGTTTTATTTTTATTATATAACTATAAATACTACTAGATGAGTATAAATAATATTGATTTAATATATAATATATAAATATAATTAATTGAATTTTTTTTAATTTATTGATAAAAAAATATTTTTTACATTGAATAATGGTTTTTTAGAAAAGTAATTTCTTTATTTTCAAATGGTTCTTAAATAAAATTATGCTAATTCAAAACTAAAGGGTTCATTTTATATACATGTTTAAATAAAACACAGAAATTATAGTTAATCTGATTTTTAATATTCATTCCAATATCTAGGTGGTAGATATAATAAAATAATACTAATAATATTAAGAGTAAATTGTAGTTCAGTAAAACATGGTATAGCGTGTTATAAAATCTATCAAAGGGACATGGGATGAAATGTAACACAATCCAAATATATTGGTGTGTGTATATGAAGATACTCTTTTGGTTGTTAGTAGCATAATCTTGAGTTGGTGTTGTGTACAAAGAGAGAATAATCTGGTGATTTAATATAACATAAGATATATTTAGTGTGGTATATAATGAAAAATATCAAAAAGTTTAAACTAATTAATAAAAATTCACAAAATTGTGGGTTATTACATGCATAGTTTTTACTAAAAATAATGTTGTAGCTTTAAATTCTCTTGAATGGGAATTGAAACTGAAAAATATGGAAATTGTTAAACCTAAAACATACCATGTTTCTAAGAAGAAAAGTGTTTCAACTAGGGTTTCAGTGATGCAAATTCCTTCAATAGGGAGTCATACTAGTGTAAAAGAGTGATTGAGTAATATTAAAGAATCTTCCATAGTAATATCTTGGAAGAATTTAACCCAATTTTAAACATAATTTGTATGAATGGAATTTGGTTTATCAAATAGTATTGTTTAGAAGTTAAATTTTGTACATATATGGGTGTTTAAAAATCCTGAGAGGCCTAGAACATCATCAAGAATATATGTGAGAATATATGTGAATAATTATTCCCAAACTAATCCCAAAATAGCATTTAATCAACATCAAAATAACAAGGTTTCCATGTAGAAAAATCAGGATATATTTCCTCAAAAGAGAATACATGTACAATAAATTGTTTTCACATTGTGGTTTCGACATAAGTTACTAAATAACATATGATTAAATGTTTTTATCATTGGTTATTCAATAACTAATTCTAAAATTGTTATCACATTGGTTATTTACATCAATAACATTAAATAAATTTAAAATTAGGTTGTTATCATTAGTTACTAAATAACAAACCATAAATCAATTTTTTTGGTCATTTAAAACCCATCGTTAAAATATGAGTTTTCACATTTGTTTTTAAAAATAAATCATAAAACATAATTATTAACATATATTTTTAAATATCTGACTTAAAAGCTACCTGATATTGGGGTTTTAACATCGTTTATTCATATAACAAATGTTAAAAGTAAAATAATTCATTGGGTATCATGGATATTTTAATTTTAACAAAATGTTCCTTTCAAAATTTAAGATGACCTATAATGTTTATGAGATCACAGAACCCATTTTCAAAAAATCTAAAAAAGTATTCAACCACTTTCTTCACCATTTTGTATTTACTCATCCTTATATCTATAATATCCTTCCAATTATTCTTCATTCTATTATTTCTCTATGGTATTAAAAATTATTATGTTATTAGTTATTTTTTTATGATTAGATTTCCCAAACGATATAACATTTGATGATTTTTTCTGATAAATAAATATTTTTCTAATCAATTTTAAAATATGAATAATATTCATAAGATTTATTGTTTTCAGTTTAAAATGATTCCCCAAATACAATTTTTGTTGCCTCATGAGTTATTTACATGATGTAAAATCATGAATAGAGACACCAAAATCTTTGAATTAATGTTGAAGTATTAATATTCAGTTTCTTTTTTTCATTGGGTTACACAATTTTCTATCTTGAACATCATGTCTTATATTCCATGGGACTAATATCAATTTAAATATAAAAAATAAAAATTTTCAACATCAATTATTTTTATAAATAATGTCTAAAATAAATTACCTCATCAGGTTTTATTTATAAGTGACATTATATTCAAATTTATATGTTAGTTACATAAATAACTGATGTCAAAAGTATTTCATTTTTATATTGAAAAAATAATTTTCTAATCACTTATTAAAAACCTAAATTAATTATTTATTTTCCACATCACTTATGAATGTTCATCAGAGTCATGATTGTGTGATAATAGATGCTTCTCTCTCTTCTATAAGATAGTGTAATTCAATCAGGGTCGCGATTTCAAACATCCAGCAGTGTGTATTCGACATCCCTGTCTTCCAATCCCTTTTTAGAACCCATCCTTCCTCAAGGGTATTAGTGATATGATCAGTTGTTTTCTACAAATTGATGATGACTGTCTTTTCCTGAAGCTTCTCATCTTTACTCACCTATGCATTGAGATGGTCCTCCCTATGCCTCTCCCAAATCTTCTGTGAATCTAGTTTTATAGTGAGTTTGTTTTTTGGAAACACATTCATTATTTGGAAACTTATTGTTTTAGATCAATTTTTTGTCAACAATGATACTAGAATTATTTATTCTCTTGATGTGGGAGGTGAGTTTGCAAGGAAGCGACGACTCAGCCTTACACCCATGCTCCCATTGTCTATATGGTTACTGGTGGAATTCCTCCCTCTGATGTCCAAATGAGTCCATGATCTTCATCAGTTTTTCATCAATCCCCTTCAGGTGTCCAAGAGGGTCCAAACAATTTGAGACCTAGAAAACCCCCCTCACCATTTCCCTTCCATGTTTTTCCACTCATGCTCCTCCCATTTTACCAAAGGCTCTCGATATTGGGTTGATATAAAGGGTAAGGAAATGTATTTTGTGGTTTTATGGTGTGCTGGTCTATCCTATGATAATATTGTTCATGGTTTGGTGTTTAAACTTAATTGGAGAATGGATAACAAAATATTATAGAGTACCGCCATAATTTATGGATCCAAAGGTTGCATCACTGTTTTTGTTGGTTCGTCTAGGGAACAAGTGTAGAATGTTACTATGAACCACTCCCTATCCAAGGTGGTGTTGATTGATTCCACGAGGGTTCAGGCTAAATTATTTACCCATGTGGTCACAAAAATCACTTTTATATCCTTGGAGGATAAAAATCCAAAATTAAAAAATAAGTGAGGGAAAGAATGATATATGTTAGACCTTGGTTTCTTCCTTGATTTTAATTGGTAGGTATGAGGTGGAAGGAAGGTTGTGTTGATGCAAAATCACTTCATCAGCCACTAATCCAGTCTCATATATGAGGATTCAGTTCTTGTTTATGATAGGGAACAGTATGTTTCTGAAGGTATGTATGTGGATGATTTTTGTGTTTTCTCTTCTCTCCCATGGGTTGTCACAACCATGACCATGACCTTCGGTTTCTCCCCTTTTCCTTAAAAGTGATTCTATAATAAAAAAGAAATTTTTAGTCATTAAATCAAATGTGAAAACCCTATTTTGTATGAGTGAAAAAATGTTTGTTGGATACTATTGGTATTTCTAGAGGTTTTAGAATGTTTCCATATAGTGATGTGAAAACATGTCAACATAATCAAGTTAGAAAAGGCTTATAGGAATGGGTAGTAATATTGAATGAGAGAATAAACCTATTTCCAAAATGAAGATTATTTCTTTTAAATAATAAATATTTTCATTGTAGAAGGTTTTTGTAAATATGTAGTGGTTTTGATATTATTGATTTTTTTATATAAAGGGATTTGATGATTTATGTTGTGTTATAGTAAACCATTACTCATGTACTAATTTTATGTGAATTCCACCAAAATATATAGAGATGAAAAAATATAATAAAAAAAATAAAACCTTGGGGAATAAGAATGTAAGGAAATCCACTCAGACTAATACTCCTAAGAAGTATATGAAGTTATATAAACAAGAAACCAAATCCTTAAGAAGAATATGATTCTAATATGGTAAGTGATTTCACACCATGAAACATTTATAAAAACACATGGAATACAAGGTTATAAATAGTTTTCAAAAATCAATCATGATGTTAATAAAAGATATGCACAAAAATATTGGAATGGTGGAGCACATCGATAATGATGAAATTGAGCAGATTTCCAAGAAAGGAAATTCAAAAGCTAATGAAAGTTTGTGTGCAAGGTGCAACAAGGATGTCCATGTACCTGAATCATATATGAAATGGTTTCTTAGTCAAAATATTTTGGATGTGAAAAAGGGAAAGAACATGAAATTTTTATTTCCAAACATTACATTTGAAAGAATCCATTAACATGGAATATGGGAGAAGTGCATGATCCTAATGATATTGTGTTTATATATCATAATAATATGGAAGAGAAATAATTTTTGAGAAAACATCAATGATTAAGAATATTATTAGAGTTCATGATAAGAAATTTTTTCCGACAAAGAAGAAGGATTAAAAAGTAATATAAACCATACTTCCTACTAAAATATAAATACAGAAATTAAATAAGGATTAAATTATGAAGAAGGGAAAACATTCTAATGCTACAATGATAAATCTAAGCATTTTGAGAAAGAAGAATCAATACTAGTGATATAACTATATATGTATTTAAATCCTCATTATTCCCAAATCATAAGTGATTGTGTTATAATATTTGGATGGAATGTGAGTTCTGGAGAAGGGTATTGGGACTTATATATCAACCAAATTAAAAAAAAAATAATTTCAATAGGTATTCATTTTCAATAAATATCATGCTTTCAATTGGCATCTTAACTGATTAGATCTTCTAAATGAATGAAACCAGCCATAGTGATGGGAAAAGGATAGATTTGGAGAGATAGCCCAAAGCCAAGGATCACAAATGATCTTCTATACTAATTAATCACATGTTTTTTGTCAGATTACTTAATTTTATTGTTGATAACCAGTTTCACATCAAATTTTCACAAATCAAACAATTCACTCATTCAAGTGTTGAATCTCAAGAAATCAAGGATATCATAAATTTTATATTTTCTCAAAATATGGACACTTTCAATACCCTAAAATTATAGATGTTTTAGTTATGATAACAATTATTATTTTACACTTATGATTGTTTCATATTGTAATCATCAACAAGGATTGTTGGTATGAGAAAAATGTTACTAATATAATTTCACTTGAACCTTATAATTTCTTTTTAATATGGGTGAAAGATCATATATTTTTATAAAATATTGTATAAATAGATCCTAATAAATAATCTTTTGAGTTGGAACAACATTGGGAAATGTAATGGAATGTTTGGTGTCCAAGTTGTACACTCTCATTTTCTACATTGTGTTTTCCTATGTATACTTAGATGGAATGATTGGTGGATTGTCACTAAGGATTATATGTTGCCGATATTACCTAAAAATATAATCATATGGGGAGAAAAATTTATATCTTTAGTGGATGATAATTTTATTACCTTTTAATACATTTTCAATTAGGTGGTATATAATGACCTTAAATACTAAATAAAATTTGAAATTGAAGAAAAATATAATGGAGGGGGGGTGGGTTTGAAGTTCCCTTAGGTTAATTATAGTATTTGTTATCTATAGGTTTGGTTGTCACTATTAATTTTATTTTAGAAAATCATGTACCATAAATGTTGGGTAACATATTGGAGTATCCACCCAACAAATTAGATGATAGGTTGAGCTGAGATTATTTTAAGAATAAGAAAAGTGCTGAATAAAATGTTCTAGTATTCTTTGTTTATTTTATATTAAAAATAGAAAATGATATTTGGAAGGAATTTATATGGGGTATCACTCATATACACTACGATGGTGATGAAATAAATAAATAGAGTACCTATCCTAGCGTAGACCAATGGAAAACTCATCTCTACTATAGTGTCCTACTCATGGAAGAAAGAGTGAATTTACTAAACACGTCTAAACTCACATAAATTTATGTGAAATTGGAAACCATAATTGTTTTCTTATGTATTCAATGTCAATTCACCCAAAGAACTTCTTTATAAATATGTAATTCCTTGTATGTTTTCCGATCAGGCGTCAACTTTGAGAATTCATATCTAAATCTTCTGAGGTTGGGTAAGTTATAGATATCAAGAGACTTGATCTTATTTTGTGTGTGTTTTTATTTGACATTAATTCTCTTATGTTTTATTGTCCTAATCCTAGTTAATTTCCCTATCTTACAGTTTCTCTACCATACAAGGTTCATATGTTTATACACAGTGAAATTAATATACTTCACATGATTTATAGGGAGTCAGATCATCACATAAAAACTCATTATATCTAAAATAAAATAAAACTAATTAAATATCCGTTCCCACTATAAATATTTTCACACATATCAAGACACTCTACAAACACATTTTGATGTAATAATAAGGTGGGGTATCTTAGTTAATCCTCTATACATGACTTCCACTTTTCATTTTTATTTTTAATATTCTCATATAGCTTTATACCTCCCCAATAAGACTTATCTAGGTACAAAAAATCTTTAAACATAACCTGTATTCTCTTACATCACATTATAGTCTATAATATTTCAAATTTTTCCATATGTTGTACTGGTTATAAAATCTACCACCAAGAACCTTCTACATCTCTTAAGATTAATCATTGTATACATGTGATAATCACTAGATTCCGCAATGTAAACCATCTTATAGCTAGTTCCTTTAAACTCAGAGAACACACTATGTTCGCTCTTACACTCCTTGAGTTTCCTCTTTCTTTAATATTACGCGACATGGAAAATCTATTATGAAATTTATTTTTTTGGTTTAGTAGCTTGTATAGAGATTATCATTATTATTGTTTTAAATATTTATATTTATTATATATATGATATGGTCTATAGGATGCATATATATTCATATTATACCTTTTCATTAAATCTAGAACACCAATGAGACCTCCCTGGATCATTTATGTAAAATTGAATACATTATTGGTTTATTTTCATACTATATTTAAGTAAATAATTAACTATGAATGATTTATATAATTTTATATATGGTTTAATTTCTTATTGACAATGTGTTAGAATGGGTTCAATTCAATAATCATGGGAAAAATAATCTTTTATCAATTTTTTTATGGTATTATGAGATATTATAGGTACATATAACAGATAATGAAATATTATTTTCTACAACAAAATATTTTATGGATTTCATTTCATAATGATGAAAGGGAACCCCAAGGCACCATTATGTTCCAGGGACACTATAGACCAACCCTCTAAAAACAAATCACTATTTGATATTAATTACATTAGTATGATATATTATATTTTATATTTTATATTTATAACTATCTTCATTCAAAAATGTGTTATAGGTAAATAACCATACATCCGCACTCACTCCTTGAGACTGTTTTTTTAATTCAAGACTTTAGTATATAATGTGGACCATGCATCATTGTATTACATAAATATTTACTATAATTCAGCACATATATAATTATTGAATGTGTAATTAATGATTTATTTCTATGATATCCATAACACATGGTTATTTATACTTAACAACCACACAAAATATTTATTACAAAACATTAAATTTTTCTTTCATAAAAACATTTTTCATTATTCAATGCCATGTATTTGAAAATATAGTAATATATAATATAAATGAAAAATCAAGATAGAAACCCCATGTAATATCATAGGAAGAATAAATTCATCATATGGTTTATTTAATGTTTTAATTCAAAATTAAATAAGTGAGTGAATGTTATATTAGAGATCACTTTAAAAACTCAAAAATTGTAAAATGTACAGTAAGAAAAATAGTAAGGAGAACAACATAAATACTTAACATGGTTCATAAGTCTTTGTTCATACATATATTATAATAACACCACCATATATTAGACTTTAAAAATTGTCAAAAAAAATTCAATGGATAAAGGAGAGATGAAATATTATAGAATAAGAAGTAATATACGATAGGATTGCAAATTCATAAATAAAAAAATCAAAGGCAAAATACTAAACATCAAGTAGATGATACTACTAGATAATTCATGTTTCTAAAAGAACAGTAAGAATAATTATTTTTCTAGTTCAATTTTCTAGAAATGAGAAAAATGAATCCCCCTATAATGTACCGGCTTCAAACATTCACAAGATAATTGCTCTAGGATGATGTCAATGTAACAAATAAAGGGTAACCGGTCAATCTAAAAGTGATAGAAGCTCCATAACTGGTTATACTTTAACACTCTATCTCATTTCATACTTTCAATTAGAATGTAGGAATGCAAAATATCATTTTTTATCTTTGTTCCAATGTAAATTATGAATCTTGAACATGGTGTCTTTGATGGAACAGCTCAGTTCATGTGGATGTTCATGACCAATGTGGTCGTAACCACCTACATCCATCGTTCTACCCAAGGAGACGTGTTAAAAAATTCAAGAGGTGGATACTAATAAAACTCATATAAGGTGGTGTTAATTTATACTGTGTGAATAATAAACCTAATTAATGAGTTTAAACAATAGAATACACTATTCAGAAGAATAAATATCTTGTTTAAAACATCTAATTTCTATTGAGACTGACGTCAGGTGACACTCGCATCCAGTGAAATGAGATTCACGAATGAAGTGAAGCTTATTCTATATGAGATCAATTCTCTCAAATCCAAATGAATTATACTAAATTCAGGTGAGAATAAAATGTTCCATGTCAGGTGAGAAAAAAACTATTACGTCTCCTTGTATAGTTCACTACAAATAAATGTAAGAATGAAACAAAGGAACTCACATAAGAAGAAAAAGATCCTCATTATAGATTTTTTAAATTGGTATAATTTACCATGGATTCAACCAATAATTAAAATAAAATGGAAATTGAAACAAAAGTAAAATGGAAAATAAATTTAAGAACATTTGAAGCATGAAAACAAAAATATTGAACTAAAAAACTATTAGTTTATTTTTTAAAAGAAACTAATATTAATTTCCTTATAGCTTATATTATTAAATGGAACCATATTTATAATGTAACTCCCAAAGCGTATATAGTTCGTTTCTTTTTTAATAATGAAATAGCTTGCGATGTATGCAACATCGAGATTCTAACACACCGTGACCAATCAAACTAGCCATTATAAATAGTAATATCCACTTTTTTTAAATGTTTTAAATTTTATTTTTCAAAATGGACTTCATTTTTTGATTCTAAATATCCAAATTATATTAGAGAACTTTTTTGGTACTTTTCTGAAAACTTTCAATATTTAATGAATAATGAAAAATACTAAATTTAAATATAAAACAAATTTTTTAATTGAAATAATTTATAGTGTAAAATTATAAATTTTAGTGGTTGTAATGTATAAATAGAATATATTTTTATCATCTAATATAATTTTGTTCATTTTATGTAACGTCACATTCAAACAGAACAAAAAAAGTGTCAATCTTTTGATAGTTATTATTTCTTTAAAACACACATTTTGTTTTGACAATGAGAATTAATTTTAAATTAACTTCTTCCACTTATATGTTTTGAATTTGGAAAAATAGATTCCATATTTTTAATTAAGAGGTCCAAATTTTTTAAATAGTTAAATATTATTTTTAGGCATTATGAATAATTACATTGGTAAATATTTTATTTACCATTGTTAAAGGATAAATCCGGTAAATAAGGGTAAAAAATAATATTATAATAATATTAAATTACACTAACATGTGTCCTATTCATATTTTTTGATACCTTTAAAACCATGGGCATCCTTGGGTCTATTATGGGACCCCATGGAGCCACTTGAGAGTGATAATGAAACTTTATATTAATTAATTTGAAGTAAAGACAAAAATGACAGAAACATATATCTTTTAGTAAAACAATTTTTACATGGGTTTATATAAGTCATCTCTTTGACTATAAATATTAATTTAAAAGGATAAAATAGTTCCTACCTCATGTTATTTGTATATAATTTTTTGACGTGAAATAAATAAATAAAATTTATGACACAATAATGACGTAGTGTTTACGTCATTAAAGAATCATTTAAATAAATGAGACTATAAAAATTCATCCAATATCCAAAATCTGTCCAATTCATATTAGATGATTTTATTTAGAACATGATTCATCTTATCTTTGACTTTATGTATTTTTTGAATTTTATAATCCTAAAATTATTATATAATAAATTAATATTTTCAATCATACATAAGGAGCCCCTCCTCCACCTTATAAAAAGACCTCACATATAACCCATTTTTCACACCTCTCAAGACCCTTGGATTTTCCAAAATATACCCAATTAAACTCCATATATCCCTATATTACTCTTAGAATCCTTACCTTAGGCATAAGTCACTTCAAGGAAGCCTTCTGGTTCAAACCAAAGGGAGTTATCCGTTTTAAAGGCAACATCTCCTCTTAAGTTCATTTCTTTAATTTACTTCTTCAACCCCCAAAGCTATATTTATTCCTTTCTTTTATAACCACACCAGTATCCTCAATATTCTAGGACATTGTTATGATATTTCTTTTTTCTATATTCTTATTTAATTCTCTTTTATATCATATCTTTATTCTTTTCATGTTGTAAATATACGATAATTTCAATTGAGGAAGTGCGGACTATCTCCCCCTCATAGTGATATGGCTCATTCATACCATGAATGGAACGTATAAAGGATGGTGTTAATGAACATAAGTAACATATATAAAAGATTATATTATACTATAATAATTTTATACAAATGTATAATTTGGTTTTCTTTTCTTAAAAAAATGAAATTGAATTAGTGTTCGTGCGTACATACGGATTACCATCTCTACGAACGTGATTAGATTCATTTCTCATCGTAACCATTCAAGAATAATTTTTATTTTATTATTAAAAATAATTTTTAAGAACTTAATATCATTATAAATATGAATCAAATAAATCCTATCAATAACAAGAACCGCTTACGTAATAAAAAAAATAATGGAAAAACGAACTAGTTAACACCCGAAACAATGAAACTACTAAAATATTATTAACAAAGAAATACTAGAAGATCATATATGAAATAATATTTCTATATATAGTTATTTTATAATTTAATAATAATTATTTAACTATTATACAGGTGGTTAATATACACTTGACCAAGGAAAAGTACAAGGTAAGGGTTAATTTCACAGTCACTTTATTATCCGATGTTGTTTTTATATAAGTGTTCACTAGGACCTCTTTATCAACCAAATCCAAATTTCTTAAAAATATATTTCAAAACATTTTTACTATTTACTAGACTATGGGTCAATTTCATTTATACCCTTTTTTTGACTTTTTATAAAATGGTTTGAAAGGAGTCTTTTCGTCGTTTTCCAAACAAGGTACTTTATGACTTTTTTGACAAATTAAGGTAAGAATGTTTTTTTACATAAATGAATGGTGAGGTTGTTCTCTGTCATTATAACAACTTTGAAGCTCTCATTACAAGATTATAATAATAAGTTTAAAATAAATTTTTTCATTTATAATTACATGACTTTTAAATTATTTCAAAATATAAAAATATATTTCTCTCAAATTGTTATGATTTCATCTTTTTCAGCATCCTTTAATGGAGTTTATACTAGTTTGATGTTAATTTATTATGATAAAAATCTTCCATATTGTATTGAAGATTGTTTGATATGTTTGACTATGGATGTGTTATTTTTATACCATTCATGGTTTATGGTGAATGTATAAACATTTCGAATGCTAGTTTTAATTCGAATGGTTATGTTATGTTTAAACCATTTAATATGAGGAATGCAATGGACATAGTATGTAACAGGTGGATACCACTATATATCCTTGATTCATTGGTAGGTCTCATGAAACAAACTATTTTCTTGGCACAAATCCTTGACAAGATAGTATTTGTGGTTTGGCATATGGCCTTGAATATGTGGTTATGATGTTCGACATTGTGCATTCCATCATTATGAAACTTTCAATTCATATTACATGTGATTATTCGACAAGTAGAGTATCCATGTGAATAATTAAAAGGAATTATTTGATATATCCTTTCCATATTATGCTGAATTTTAAGTTTAAAAGGCTTTGTATTTAGTTTTATACATTTCCTTAAATGTTTTTTCTTATTTATGATTATTCCTCTATATTGTTATCCTTACTGAGCATCTAAGATATACCCTTTCTGTGTTTTATTCTACCCAGGATGTGATGATGTATTTTATGGTTGACCTATAGGGATTGGATAAGGGATATAAGTGTGTTAAAATGGGACCGAATGTTTTTGTTTTTTATCTCATGAAGTAATGTAAAACTTATCTATGTATCTAGTAATTCCAAGTCAAGTGATCTAATCGGTCCTTCAGGACATGATTAATTATATCATGAAAGTGTTATGTAATAATGAATCAACTCTTGGTAACTTGGTTCTGGGTGTTCTAGTTGGTATCAGCTGAAGTTTAGTACAAACCATTGAAGCTGGATTTAGAAAAACTCGGATTAAAGAACAATTCCCTAAGATCAACATTGAGGGTTAGTATAGAAGAACTTCTTGAAATTTTTGTAATGTCGAAATTTTGTGAGATTTCTAAGAAATACATCTGTTTCTAGATACAAGAAGGAAGATGTAGCTCTAACACATAAGTACCTAGGAGTGAAAACTCTAATAAGGAGTTTCAGGCTTGTCCTGGGGTATCCTGGTACATGAAAATGGGCCTTTCTTCACTCTTGGTTAGGATACTCCCAGAGAATATGCTTAGGATAATTCACATTTTCATTAAAAACCATTAAGAAGGATTTATTATTATATTAATCCTCAAAGAAAACATTTTTATGATTCTAGATTATATCCCTAAACTGTACAATTTATGTTAAGTGTTTTACAATTTTGGAATTATGTATTGGGATTCAAAGATTAATCTAGTGTATGACATTGTTGTGAAATGGTTCCTAGTTGAAAGAATGATAATTTTATCAAAGCACAGAATCCATATAGGTATTTCCCTCTTACTCAAGAAAATTATAGGATAGCTGGTGATGCAACTAGTTATGATCATCTTATCACCATACTAGGACAACTCACTCAGGTTATGAATAAAAACCTTACCTGTATGGAGTAGCCTGATCCACAACACAGAGGATCAATGTTAGAAGGATTCATGAGGAAAAAACCACCAACATTCAAGGGGACTAAAAATCCATTTGTAGTTGAGAAATGGATATGTTCCTTAGAGAAATATTGCATGCTTTGGGGAGTAGTGAAAGGGAAAACGTTGTCATGGTAATTTATCACCTCACAGGAGATACAGATCAATGGTGGTCATTAATTCAAAAAAAAAAGAAGATGAAGAAGTATCAAATATGTAATTAAGGGAGTATAAAGATCTTTTATTTGAAAAATAAATTCCTCGTGACCATTGAGAAGATATGGAAAAGACAATTTCTGAGGCTGAGGAAAAATGAGGACGAGAATGTCACAAAGTGTGAGGCTAACATTACAAGGTTAGCAAGTCATGCTATAGATTATATATGTAACCCATGGAGTAAGATTTATTGATTCTTTTATGGGTTAAAACTATTTCTCCATTTGGAATTATTCTCACAATCCTTATCATTATACGAAGATATTGTCTCATATGATATCAAGAAAGAAACAAAATTCTGTAAGTCTTACGAAATTAAAGAAAAGAAAGAGAAAAAGAGATATGCTTAACACTCTAGAAATGGAAATAAGGGGAAGAAGGTAAAAATTGAATATTTCTCCTATAGTAATTGTGTGAAAAACATTCTGGTACTATCCCGAAAGAAATGGGAGTCTGTTAAAAGTGTGGTGAAAAGGCCACCATACTCGTGATTTCAAGGTAAAGAAGGGGGTTCTCAATGTTGAATGTTACAATTGTAATGAAATGGGTCATTATGTAAATTAATGCCTTAATAACCAAGGAAACATACCTCAGAAAAGGCCTAGGGAGCAAGGTCAAGCTTATGCAATCACTACTACTGAGGTTGAAGATCCAAAAGATGTGGTGGAAGATAATTTAATAGTTTCCTCAAGTTTATCCAATGCATTATTTGATTTTGGAACATCGTATTGTTTCATATCTTCCTATTTTTCTATGAATATTTGATATTCCAAATTTGATTTAACAATGGATTTATCCATCAAAACCCCTACAGGGAGAATCATTATAATAATTTTTTGTGAATCAGTCCCCATTAAGGCATATTAATGTTCTTTATCCACCAATCTTATCGGCATACCCATGATTTAATATGATAAAATCCGTAGAATAGATTAGATTTCAGACCGTGATGCGAAAATTTATTTATTAAGAAGAAGGTTAAAAATTTTGTTGATGATAAGGGGTACTATATCTTTTCAGTAGAAATGTCACCACCTGATTATTATCTAGATCCATCACCATTAGCTCTACTACATTCAACTATTGGGGAGGAAGAGAGTGAAATAACTATGTGTGAGGAATGGAATGTTAAAATTGAGTATGTACCTATTGTACAAGAATACGTTGATGTGATTCTAGAAGATTTATTTGGACATCCTCCAGAACAAGAAATTGAGTTTTCCATTGATTTAATTCCTTGTTCAAGGCATATTTCAATGAACCCTTATAAAATTTCCACTATATATTTAGTGGAGATAAAGAAACAACTAGAGGATTTTAGTAGTAAAGGATTTATTCACCCAACTTTTTCTCCATGGGGATCCCCTTTTCTTTTTTTAATAATAAATATAGATCTATGAGGTTGTTCACTAACAATAAAGAGATAAATGCTATAATAATAAAGAACATTTATCCCCTACCTCTCCTTGATTTTTTATTTGATCAACTTCATGGAGCTCAATATTTTTTCTAGATTGATCATTGACCTGGATATCATCAGTTGTGTGTGATGAAAGAAAAACATTCCAAAGACATAATTTTGAATCAGGTACAAACATTATGAGTTTATAGTAATTCTTTTTGGAATGAGTAATGCACCCTCTTTCCTCATGAATATAATGAACAGATATTTTCAGGAATATATCAATGACTTTATAGTGGTATTTGTTGATGATATCTTTTTATAATCCAAAGTCTAAGAAGATCTTTAAAATCACTTATGCATTATTCTAAATACTCCTAGAAGAATGAATTATATGGGATGTTCAGTACGTGTGAATTATGGCTTCATGAGATTTCTTTTTTTGGCCATATTGTCTCTAAGTATATAATCTCTATTGATCCTTCTATGACAAGATAAATACAATAATGGTCATCACCAACAAGTATAACTGAGGTACGCAGTTTTATTGGTTTAGTAGGTTATTATCGGCATTTCAACCAGAATTTTTCCCGATTGGATAACCCATTAACCAAGCTCACATGTAATGGTTTTAAATTTGTTTGGATAAAAGAATGTAAAGAATGTTTTTAATAATTGATGAAAAGATTAGTCAGTGCTCATAAATTGACTCTAACATTGGGGAATGATGGGTTTTTTATTTATAGTGATTCTTCAAATAAGTGACTTGGTTGTGTCATTATGTAGAATGATAGAGTTATTTCATATGCATCACGGTAGCTAAAAATTCATGAACTAAACTATCCCACTCATGATATTGAGTTATCATCTATAATCTTTGATTTGAAGATGTGGATACACTATCAATATGGTAAAAAATATGAGATTTATACTGATCACCAAGAGTGTGAAGTATATTTTCTCACAAAAAGAACTAAACATGAGGTAAAGGAGATGGCTCGAACTACTCAAAGATTCTGATTTCACTATATACTACCACCCGGGGAAGGAAAATTAGGTGGCAGATGCTTTGATAAGAAAATATCATGGAGTTTTGAACATGACGAGAGTTGGAATGGATCCTATTCTCATGGATCTAGTAAAGATGGATATGGGAAGAACCATGGAAGGTGAAACATCAATAATTTTTGAAATGGTTTGCAAACCATATTTACTAGAAAGGATAAATAGTTCTTATACTGATGATGAGGAGTTTTAAAAGAAGATTAATGTTATGAATGATGTGATATTGAGTGACTTCATATATAAAGATGGAATTTTGAAATTTGGGATGAGTCTTTGTGTTCCCAATATACCTGATCTAAAAATGGAATTGTTGGATGATGCTCATAGCCCCAATTTCTCTGTACACTCTGGTAGCACTAAAATGTATAGAGATTTAATGGAAAATTTTTGGAGGGACAATATGAAGAGAGATATTGATGATTATGTTTCAAGATGCATGGTTTGACAATATGTGAAAGCTGGAAGATAGCATCCTATAGGATTCATGCATCCTCTCCCAATACCTGAGTGGAAATGTGATAATATTACGATGGGAATTGTCAAGGGACTACCAAGGACTCCTAGAAGGAATGATGCAATATGGGTAATTGTTGATCATCTAACCAAGTCAGTATATTTTATTTCTATAAGAGATGATTTATAACTTGAACATCTAGAAATTCTACATATTAATGAAGTTGTAAGACTTCATGGAGTACCTCTATCAATTTCTTCTGATCGTGATCCATGTTTTACATCAAGAATCTAGAAAATTTTTCAGAAGCCCTTGGATACTGAACATCATTTGAGCACTTCCTACCACCCTCAAACTGATTGACAATCCTAATGGACTATATTAACATTAGAAAAAATGTTGAGATCTTACTCACTTTACTTTCAAGGTATGCGGGATCAATATTTATCTCTAGAATAATTTCATTATAACAATAGTTTTCATTAAAGTATTCAGATAGAACCATATGAAGCGTTATATGGAAAGAGAAGTCTCACAACAACTTGTTGGGATGATGATGGTGGAAGAAAACTCATTGTCCCAAAACATGTTGAGGAAACAAGTAAAAAGTTGTAGGTTATCAAAACTCACATCAAAGCAGCTCAAAGTAGGCAATAGAGATATGGAAATAACAGAAGGAATGATTTGTAATTTCAAGTTAGAGATCATGTTTTCTTGATTATATATCCCTGGAAGGGTGTTATATTATTCAGTAAGAAAAGAAAATTAAGTCCTAGGTACATTGGAACTTATGAAATTCTGGAACGAATTGGAGTTGTAGATTATAGTTTGAGAATGCCGCCAAGTCTTCCAAAGTTCATGATGTCTTCCACGTATCACTGTTGAGAAAATACATGCCAAACCCAGCGCATGTACTCACATATGAAGAAATAGATCTGGAACATGATCTATCTTATTATAAAAAGCCTATAAAAATTCTTAATACCATAGAACAAGTTTTGAGAAACCAGACAACTCATCTGGTGAATGTTCTATAGAGAAATCATAAGATTAAAGAGGCAACGTGGGAACCCGAGGAACTTTTGAATAAGAACCACCTTGATCTTTTTATATCATAGTATTCTAGAAATTTTGAGGTTGAAATTATTTGATGTAGGAAATAATGTAACCACCCAAGATTCCATGGTTCTTTTCTCTTTTAATAATGCAATATCTTGCGTTATACACAACTTTGAGATTCTAACACACCATGATCAATCAAACTAGCCGTTATGAATAGAAATACCCAATTTATTGAAATTTTAGAAATTCTATTCTTCAAAAATGACATTATTTTGGGATTTGGAATATCTATATTTTCTTAGAGTAAATTTTTGGTACTTTTTTTAAAAACATTCAATTTTTGATGAATTGTGAGAAAAGACTATATTTTTATTAAAAAAAACTTTTTTAATCGAAATAATTTATGCTGTTAAATTATACATTTTAGTTGTTTTAAAGTATGATTAGAATATATTTGTATCATATAATATAATTTTTTTCATTTTATGTAATTTTACATTTAAACTAGACCTAAATAAGTGTCAATCTTTTGATTGTTATTATTTCTTAAAAACACACTTTTTGTTTTGACAACAGGAATTAATTTTCAATTAATTTCAGCCACTTATGTGTATCGAATTTGAAAAAACATATACCATATTTGGAATTAGGAGGTCCAGATTGTGTAAATTGGAATGTTTTATTTTAATTATTTTGAATATATACTTCGGTAAATATTTTGTTTTCCATCATTAAAGGGTAATTTTGATAAATAATGGTAAACAAATAATATTATAATCATATTAAATTTCTATAACATGTGTCCTATTCCTATTGGATGATATATTTGGACCACGAGAATCCTTGGGTTGATTTTGGGACCCCATGGAGCCATAAGAGAGTAATAATGACATTTTATATTAATTAATTTCAAGTAAAGAATAAAATGACATAAACATATATCTATGAGTAAAAAAAATTACATGGGGTTATATAAGTTATATATTCTTCTATAAATATTCATTTCAAAAATAAAAATATTTCCTACATTATTATTTTTGTAAATAATTTTTAGACATCAAATAAATAAATTTATTTATGATGCATAATGATGCATTGTTTACCTCATTAATGAATGATTTTAATAAATGAGATTATAAATATTAAAACAATATACAAAACTTGTCCAATTATTATTATATGATTTTATTTCAAACATGAGTCATCATATCTTCATCTTTAATGAGTTTTGGACCCTTAGAACCTGAAAATCATTATATAATAAAATAATATTTCCAGACATTCTTAAAGTGCCCCTCCCCCTTATAAAAAGCCCTCACTTCTAACCCATTTCTCACATCTCTCAATCCCCTTGGCTCATCCAACCTCTTTCCAATTAATCTCCCTACATATATCTATTCCTCCTAAAAGCCTTACCGTAGGCAGAAGGCACTTCAAGAAAGACTTTTGGTTCAAATCAAAGGGAGTTATCCGATTTAAAGGTAACATCTCCTCCTAAGTTCGTTACTTTTATTTTAATCCACCACCACACTAAAATCCATTTATTCATTTATTTTATAACAAAACCAGTATCCTCAATATAATAGGTTGTTTTTATGAGAATTATTTTAACTACACTTATAAACACCTCTATCTAATGGGTATAGAACATAATGCTTCTTCGGAAGGTGAACTACTGCCTCACGAAACGATGATTGTGCAATCCTTTACTACCACCTCTTATGGTGCCCATTATGATTTCACAATAATTATATATGATATTTTTTATATTTATATTACCTAGTATGATTCATACTATTTAGATAAAAAGAGACTGTTAATAAGATATCCAATACTGAAAATACTAAAAACTTCAAAGATCATAAGTCATTCAAATTCATTTTTTTTGGTAAAACTATATTGATAATGACCTCATAATGAAATGAGGTCTATATGAAATTCATAGATCAACCATGCATCTTATAAACTGAAAATAGAGTAACCATGAATCCCTAATAATGTTAATATTCTTCACAAGACCCTCTATCTCTTATTGTTTCCAAAAAAATCTCACTTCCAACTCCGTTATACAATTTAAAAAATTATTATCAATTAGGGAGAATCTAATAAGGTAAATCTAAGTCAATGTACCATTTAATACTCATGTAATGATTTTAAATTTTTAGGACCTACAAACTATCATGATTAATATTTTAATATTTGGAATGGTCAAGAATTTTTTATATTATTATTAAATTTAATTTTAGGGAACATGGTTTTAACATGTATAAGTTTCCTAATGTTATACTAGGTAACATATTATGACTTATATATAAAATTATTATCCTTAGAATAAATATAACTATTTCCATCGTTTCTCCCATTACGTTTATTTTTTTATTAAATCCAAATAAAAAATTAACCATATGGCTCACTGGTTCCAGATAAGCTATTTTTGTACCATACAATTATCTAGAAATAATGGTATATTAAAGATCCTTTATAGATCATATGTATCTACCATATATCAAAAAAATCAAAAAATTATCAAAATATCTACCATGGGAGGTCAATCGAAATAGTTATTAGTCATCATCATTAATTGAGACATTAATATTTGTATTATCTGGAATAATCATAATAAATTCATCAAGATGTATCTCTATTGGAATCCCAAGATGAATCTTAATATTATATAGTTGATGTTTATTTTTTATAAGCCTAACTAAAAAAGAATTCTAATACATTTTTTAAATTTAAAAACAAATAGTAATATTGGAGGTTTCATGAGAATCTTGGTATATGTTTTTATGACCTAAATATAGTGTAATATATCTATTACTTCTACAAAATTCTTAATAGAAACATATATATAGGTTTTTTCATACTTTCCATCAGTGTATTACCTTACCAAAGCATTCTAGGCCCTACAAATCACATCTTAAAATCTTGGTTGGACTAAGAGTCTGTGAATATTGATTTTCAATAAATTGAAATTATTTTCTCTGTTAAATTTATCAATTTCATACATAGAGGATTCAATTTAATATTTAATAGGCCCTTATATCAATTTTTGAGGAAAAATATAGTCATACACCCTTATGAAATAACCCTGGATCAATTGATTGTAATATGTTTTTTATGTTATGAAATCATATTTTGAGTATATAATAAATGATATATAGGATATCTCATTTATGTCGTAATAAATTTATGTTGGAGGGAAATAAAAATATAAACAGAAAAATATAGAAATATAATATGGTTTGGTCCAGTTTAGTCATGTAAAAATAGAAAGAACACCACCATATCCTTGATGTTATTAATGATAAAAAAAATTAGTACAATAATTAATGATATATTAAAGAGAAAATAATAAGGACAATAAGTTCTAAATAACATATTCATAAATAAATCAAAATAATCACAGAAAAAATACATTCAAACTAGTCGGGCTTATTTCTGCCAAGTTATTTCTTCCAATAGAACATTAAGAATGATTTTTATTCCACCTCCAAGCTTGGTAAATTACAAATAGAAAAATAAGTATCCCATGTCTAGGTACTAACTTCAAGTATCTATCAAAATGGTTGGCCTATTATAAATTCATTATAACAATAGTAAGGCTAAAGGTACGGTCTGGGAAGGAAAGCAGTTTAAGCTCCAACGATCTTCTTCCATTCACTGCCCTCTCTTAGTTTCACATAGAATTACATTATCCAAAATCTCCCATGAAATATGTCCTCTAAGTGAAATTATAAATCCTAGAAGTTCAGTCTCTGATATAGTATCCTAACATATGTGTAAAATCATGTACAAGGTAAATATAACTACCCATATCAAATGGTGTTACCCAAGGCCACATGAAAAAATTTAAAGCGTAAAAAATACTACATATTCCATAATGTGATGGTCAAGAACCATTTTGTATTAATAAATTTTCTTTTTAATACTAAAAAATAGAATATTTGATGTAGAATAATAAAAAACTAGGGTAAAATAGATTGTGTAAAGTGACACTCGCGCTAGGTGAAACTCATATTAGATGAAACTTATGTTAGGTTAAATGAGATACTCACATGAGTTGAAACCTAACATATATGATATTAAAAATTACATTTTATAATGAAAGATAATCACATTAGGTGAGAAACATAAATTCAATGTAGGGTTATGAGAAATAGTAAGGGACCAATTTTTGATTCTCAAAAATTCAAATTAAGAATGTAATAAAGGGAATAACATAAGAATCAAATGATCCTTATGTCCTATTAACCAAGAATTAATACATTACGTCAGATTAAACCAAGAATGACCATAATAAGGAAAATAAAATTAAATTAAAATTATAGGAAAAATTATGAACATATGAATATGAAAATACCAACAAAAATTAAATATTATTTTATTTATTTGTGGATCAAGAAAAGTATTCTAATTTTCATATGGTAAAATGATGATATAATAATATCATTGTCATGATATTTTTCATTTACTTAAAAAAATTCATCATTAATAATAGTTTTAATCTATTTCGTCATAATCTAATTTTACTCACTAATATATTAAGATGGTTACTAAAAAATGGTTCTTATAGCTCATAGTACACATAAATCCTTTTTATTAGTCATGTATGTGTAAATATTTAAAAAAAAATTCTCTAAAATCATATGGATCTAGATGGTATGATTTTATTAATTATAGGGATTTATTTTATATTGTATAAAAGAATAGACTAGGCTTTATACTATTATGGAATTTCATGGGATAATATATTTGTGAACTGAAAATGATACAAGGGTTCCTATTAAGTCATCTGTAGGGGATTAATCAAAATTGAAATTTTGAACTGTTAAAGAAGAAGTGGATTCAATGGAGATGATGGTGTACTAATAATCTATAGGGGAACCACAATAGATTGTATTTTCACAAGGATGGTCAATTAGTACATTATGGTTAATGGTATTCTCAAGTGATATAGTTATGTTGATATTTGGATCATATATGTATTTGTGTGGATGAATAGGTGATGAATGTTATCGAACAAAGGGTTGTTGAGGAGTTCTATGAGTTGTGTTACTTGGATTTGTAGTGTGATATTTGACATGGGTGTGAAATAGGCGTGTTGTAATTTTTTAAATTCTAATTCATTCTAAAACCATATAAACCCATTTTTTCTTCAACCTATGGTTTAGGTTAAGATTATTGAATTTTATGTTGTTTCACGTATATTACGCCTACATGCAATGGAAATAATGTACTAAATATCACAGATGTTTTTATAATGTTTATCCACTCCTAGAAATTCTAATCCTTTTTATATTTTTGATGTGTAATACATAGATAATCAACTAAAATCATCTTATTAATACATTTTTAGTTGACCTAGTATCATCATAAAACCATGATCACCATATTACATAGATGTGATATCACTATATTACACAAGTGATCACCATAGAATCCTACTTCACTAATTTATACTGGAATCCCCCAATTTCCTATTCATATATTACTTTTCCTATTTATGAGGATGAAAAGTACTGCATATATATTTCTCAATATGAAAAATATTGATCTTCTTATTTATCCACAATGGAATTTATTACTTTTAAATCTTTAGTTATGCTCATTCAACTCAACATCTATTCACTAAAAATATACTGGATTCTATCATGAAACAGATTTCATTCATTTTGATTTTTAAAAAAAAATAACGAAAGGATCGATACCAAATTTATAAACCCATATGGTTGGTTGGTATCTCCTTATTTATCCGGTCTATATATACTCTCAACTCTGTAATCTCGGGATTTTTTTTCAGATGTACATGGCCTCGTATTCAGGTACTCCTTCTTCTCCCCGTTCATTTTTTCATCAACACCCTAATGATATATCCTAAACTAAATATTATCATATTCTCATACTCTTGTTTTCTATGACATGTTTTATGTTTTACATATTATTGTCTCTTTTAGACTCTTATGTTCTCTTTTCTTATCACAAACTCCCAGCAGTCCTTAAATTCCCACTCATAGAACATTTGTTATTTCTTATCGCTTCCATCTTTATCTTCTCATTCTACTCAGATGAACAGGTTGGAAATTTAATTTCACAATTTATTCTAAATATCTATAATTGGTATTTCTGTTAATATTTCATGATATCATACAAATGGTTTTATTTTATAATTATAATTTTGAGTTATCATGATTTTTTCATGAACCCCATTTTTTTAACCCATGGGATATTTCAAGAATAGTCTCAATTAACATATCCCACATGGGTAAATATATCCTCAAGAATTTTATATTGTATCTTCATCTTTGTCCTTATTCGTTCCACTCAAACAAAACACTACAAAAATGAATTCAACTCTAAAGAAAATATTGAGCTTCAACTCATCAACATATGCAATATTGTTAAACACTCATTAAATATATTTTTGTGTATTTGAATATGCCTAAGTTAATTCTTTTATTTCATATCATTATCCTTTGTCCTAAAGAATAATTCCTCAATCACTCATATCTTTTATCACATTAATTTTATAATGTTTTGTGATTGAATTTCAGAACATGGAATATCTAATTTGTATTCCTAATTTTTTTGGAATTCTTGAAAACTCGTTTTTCACCTAATAGAATATTTGAATTTTCCTCATGTTAAATAACATGTTTCATATGATATTTTCCTTTTTCCCAGAATCCAAAAAATTATCTTATTCATATATTATACATGAACTAAGATATTATATGGGCTTCATAAAATATCCTACAGGTGAGGACATTTCCAAAATATTGAAAATTAAAATGTAATATGAATACCCAAATCTCTTATGGTAAATTGAAAAGTCAAATTCCACATGGATATATCTTTTATTATATTTCTAATGAACTCAAATTATCTTCACATTAGTAAATATTATTAACATATGTAAATTTACATAAATAATAGAAAATCAATTTAATGTAGATAAAATATCATACATGTAGGATAAATGAATCTACAATTTTCTAAAACATATTTATAATGGATATTTTTCAAACTCAGATATCAGACACACATGGAAAATGCTTTCCATGTTGATGAATTTTCCTATTTGTTGGAAATATTATATAATTTCCTTTTCCATTAACACATTTTTCTATAGGAATTGCAAACTTCTTCAAATTATGTCTGTGGTTTTTAAATCATCTACAGATCTTCTCAATCGAAACAAATTACTTCATAGTGGGTCAAAATAATTCTAGGAATCATTAAAATATATCCAAATCCCTTTAATGTTATTCCAAATTAATGTTTAACAATAAATACTCAATATAATTTATTTTTATAAACTCCACCACCTTCTCAATTCCATCAATTATGAGCCATCATCCAAGAGATATAAAACAAATAACAATAAAACTAATATTATATAAAACTCGTGATGGAATTATCCCCTTTCATCTGACTATTCCATAAAACATTGATATTTTATTATCAATTTTAATTATATATTGTAAAGATTTAAAGTGTAGTTTATAAAATATCTTCTCTTTTATTGTTATTAACTTATTTTAAACTATTTTATACACTAATATTCTTCCCATAACACAATTCTTTAACCTGAGGACCAAATCCGTAAACATATAATTTAAATAGACACAATATTGCAGCTATATAACTATATCTTATTAGAAATAGGTATCTTCATATTATTATTACACATCGAGTATAATTAACAACATCAATTATCATTTGGAAGGTTACTACTCCTTCTATGACCTAGGGAATAAAATTATTATTAATTCTGCATAAAATATGATTGAGAAGAAGCCTAATTGAATAAAATATGACCATAAATATTTTTTCACTTTAATCTCCCCATTTTTGATTTTTTTCCATTCAAATTCCAAATAAAATCCTTTATTCAATGTAATTATTATCACCCTAATTGATAATAAATGGAAAGGGGTAGGATATGATTCCCCATATTCAAACTATTTGAATGTTATTCTTATCCCCCTAATTTATAGTATTGCAATATTCTTATAATAAATATAACAAAAAAATATTCTATCATTTTAATTTATATATTATTTAAAATGATGTTAAATATTTATTATAGAGAATGGAAGAACCACAATTTTATTATAAAATTTCAATCGACCAAATAACAGAAAGTCTATATGGGATATCCTGGCCTATAAAACAACATTGGTTAATTTAGATAACAGATATATCCAGTTATTCACTAAAATTTAAATCATACATGACATTTCATGATAGATGGGTTTTTATCAAAATTTCAAAAAAAATAAAAATAAAGAACAGGTAGTGACTTGAACAGCCTCATAAAAACATTCAATTACAAGGTATTTCTCCAAATTGGGTTAGATAATAACCCCCTTCAAAAATATAAGAAATATAATTTAAATCACTCATGGGGGGAATAAAATAATACCACATCCTTCAGTTTTTGAGGGGGTGAAAATAATACAAAATCATTTCGATTTTGAGGAGCATGTCTTGCATAAACTCATCAATATCGATATTATTTTGAAAAAATAAAGAAATTAACTTCAACCCATATAAATATGAATACATTCCTTCATTTCTATAATTTTATTCTCCTTGATCTTGAAAAAAAGTTCCTCAATAACTCGTAGCTTTCATTACATTGATTTTTTTATTTTTGTGTCTTCGATGATTGGACAATGTTGCATCCAAGTTTTATTCTTTGGAATTTTTTATTTTTGGAAAACTCATTTTTTACCCAACTCAATCATATGATTTTCTGAAGTTAAATATAATAAATTATAATATATTTTTCAATGTTTCAAACTCTAAATAATTATCTAAATTGGATTTTATAAACAACCTATGATAATATATGGGCTTTACAAAAAATTCAAATGAGATGGGAATTTTTTGAAATATAATAAAATCAAATGTCATACACTTGAACAAATATCTTATGAGAAGATTAAAATTTATATGACATACTATTTTTTTCTTTTTTAATATTTCAAAAAAACTCAAATTTTCTTTTAGGGGATTAATATTTTTCACATAAGTGATTTTACTTATCAGGTGGAAAACCTCTTAAACATATATGAAATATTATCCATGTAGAATAAATATCATTTATATCTTCTAAAATTTATGTAAAATAGATATTTTTTAAACTCAAATATCTTTTACACGTGGAATATATCTTCCACATAGATGAATTCACATATGAACTAGACATGCCAGATTTTTTTTCATTTTTCATTCTCCAATGTTGGAATTCTATATCCCTTTATATTAAATCAATGATTATTTTAATCAAAATTGGTTCTTAAAAATGAACTCAATTTACTTTAGAATTAATTAAAATAATATTGAGTATTCTTAAAATAATTATTAATCCCATTAATCATTCATTAAATTCATGAAGTATAATAAATACTCAAGACATTGTGTTTTCATAAACACCTCTATCTTCTCAATTCCAGCCATTATAAATCATTATCCAAGAAATGTAAAAAAATCAAAAACAATTATATTTTTTAAACTCAATTGATGGATTATTTACTTTTATCTTTATATTAATTCAAACATTGAACATGTTTTAACCATTTTAATTATTGATTTACAAGAAATATAGCCAGTTTCTGCATCCAACATCTCTCCCAATGTTCTCCACTTCTTGTTAAACATTTTATACAAGACCTATATAGCTTAAATTATTGAATTTAACTTGAGGAATATATCTACAATCATAGATAATAAAAATAATCTTCCTTAAACAATTCTAAACGTATCTTCATTGGTAGTAATAGCTTCCTCTTCTCTTTACCCATCAGAGAAAGGGTATAACATTACTTGTCCATTGGGTGGATACTGCATTCTCCATCACCAAAGGAATCACCTTTACATTATTTATAATGAAGATTTTATTGAAAATTACCCTAATTGATAAGAAATTACAACCATTCACCATTAGATAATATGATAATGCTTTCCCAAATATATGGTGGGAATATATCGACATTCCAATCCAAATTTCTATTTAATTTTATAGAAAGTGTAGGTGAATAATTGTAAATGTGTCTTTACAACAACTACTAATTTATATTTCAACATAAATTATTCATGTATAAATTTATACTTCAATTGAAAAAAACTCGATATTTTATTATTTGATCTTCAGGTGAAATATAGAAATAGTAATAAAATATTTCCATAATGTTTTCTCAAATGTTCTCTTTCACTATAATAATAAAACAATTCATCTATATTTGAAAAATTGTACATGATTTCTATTACTAAAATCAATATAACTAATGTAAATATATTTTTTGGGTTAATAGGTGGACCATAAACATTATATTTCACATAATTTTTTTATCCCTTATTGATTTAATAACTCTTTCTAACAATGTCATGTAATGATGATTTTATCATTCTTTGTTCTAACCAATGTTTTCAAATTTATTAAATTCAGGACAATTTTTATGTTTTTCAATGATATGGGTTGTGTCAGTAGGTGAAGAATTCAATCTCTTTACAAAAAATTAGATAAATAAAAATACATAAACCTTTTGTTAAATAGAGATTATATTAGTAAATAAAATAATATATATATATATATATCAACTCACATAGATCAATGTATATTTTATATTTCTTATTTTCATTTATATATAAGGGTTTTACATTATAAATTATTCAATTCTTGTCTCTATAGTTACCTTTGATAATAATGAAATCATATATATTAGGGTCACCTAAAATAACTGTGATGTCCCAATGAATGGATTATCATCAAGGGAATTATCATATGAATATGTGGTTGTTTTAGTTATGAAAATAATATTTGACATTTTTTGTTTTTAAGACTAAATGCATAAAATATTTCTAAATTATATGACTCAATAATTAGGGGGTTTCATTCATTTCTTCATGACTAAAATTAAATTATTGAAAGTCCCAATTTATAAAATTAAACTATACTCATATTATCCAATAATTTTCACTAAAAATCCACAAATAATATTCTATATAATATGACTCCCATATTTTTTAAATGATCTCAAATTTTGGGCTATTCATATAAAATTAATATCTGTATTTGAAACTATATATATTAATAACTATTTACAAACAATAAAATCTTTATTTCTAATCATATTGTGAACATCATATAAATTTATATAAAATTTATATCAACTAATTATATAACTATTATAAAATAATATATTCATATATGGTCCCTTGGATAACCATTGTACTCTTCTATAAAATTATTTATTATTTTAAGTTAACTATTTAAAAACAAATCTTGAAAAAAGCATACAATATTTTTATTATGCATATTTAATATCTTTTATTTATCCCTTGTTGGCTTCAAATTCGTATTAATTTTAGTGTTTGTTTGAATGTATGGAATGATCTGCATACTAATGTAAAACATCTAAGTAGACTTTATCATAATTTGTAATTTTTAATGTAAAAATATCATTACTTGAAATTAATTTACCCTTGATGTTCCCACTATAATGATATTTTCGGTTCCCAGTTGTATCCATGTTGAATGGGTATCCTATACATAAATCAATAAATTTTTCAATAATATAACTCTGCCTAACTAAACCTTCAAAATGAAATTGATTTTTAACTTACCTATTCAATATATTAACATAATATTTAGTGAGGTATATCTATCTAAAATGTATTTTATTGAAAAATAAAATCTCTTTCTCCAAGTGGACTGTAAACAGATACCTAATATCAATGAATTATTATGGTAATGAAATCACCATTTCATATAATATGATAATAATTTATTTTTTCCATTATAGGAATATTCATCAGGTTAATATAAATTTTGGATATTTATTTGAAAAGTTGTAATTATTATTTATCATGTTTCATCTTTTAGGAAAGTTAATCATATGAATATATATGTTTAATTTTTACTAGAACATTAAAATAATGTTATTATCAAAACATTAACATTAAATGATTAAAATATATTATGGATATTAAATGAATACTCCTCTAGAATATTTTTATTATAATGATTGTGAGCTATTGCAGAAAAGAAATACCTTAATCCCTCTATCAGGGAATCTAAATATTATTTTTTATTCATTTAAATCTTTATTATCTAAGAAATGATTCAATATTTGATTAAATTTTTTCATTTACTAACACCTAATCGATTCCATGAAATATATTTTATATAAATACATAACATCAAGAAATTATTTGACATAAAAATATCCAATCATGTAGTTTAAAAATAAAATTAAATCATTTTCAAACACAATTTTGTAAGGATTTTAGATAGGTGTTTCTGAAATCAATAATGAAAATATAATTTACCATGTAAAATTGTTCATTTTTTGTTAATGGAAAAGGTGACATGCCTTTACTTATTTTCTCATCAAATATTGTTGTTTGGGATCAATATTGATGCCATAGAGGTAAAATTTTATTATGTATAATGAACAAAATCATTAGACAATGTTTAAACATAAATAACTATATAATTTTTTCATGTAGAAAACACTATTATTCAATTGTGATAATGTCATGACAAATTAAATTGATAAGAGGATTCATTTATCATTCCAAATAATATGCATCTCTAGAGGATATATTATTTTTTTAGAATTATCTACCATAAAACATCTATATCACATCAACATTTTATCCTTAACTAATAGAATTAAATAAACAACGACATCAATGTCAACCTATTTTATCCTTGAAATAAAAAGATACAACATAATTCACTTATAGTTCGAGTATAATAATTTTAAAATATTATAATTCACCAATATAACAATCCTGGTATCATGAATAATTTTTTTATATTGAAAGTATTTATTCCATTTGTAGAAATAAATATATGAATATTTCATGTATCATTTCATAAAATAGGATACTCTTGATCAATTTTATTCCAATTTGAAATGTCTCATACATGTTGATATAACCCATCATAAATTTATTTATTCATGTTCCAGGTAATCAAAATAGAAGTCTCCAAACTTCTATACAGTCCTCTAAATCATAAAATGATTGGAGGGAATCATATAAATTTTGGTAGACATGATATATTTGTCATGTATTGAGACACATCCCACTTAGGAAATCTTGTAATAATAATATAGTCCTTCAAAAATAATAAAAAATCATCTGGATATAATTTTATTAATCGTATATCATTTCTATGAAGCAAATTTTTTTAGATTCTTATATAACATAAAAAATCTCCCTATCAATTAGAAAAATAACCTTCAAGAGATAAATTAGTACTGTAAATCTATCATCAATCCATATATTATCCATTTTCAAATTATTTATTTTTATTATTGCTGATAATATTATATATTTTTTTAAACTAAAGCATCATCGCCTAAGAATCACAGAGCTGATGTCTACTACCATTACATTGTCATAGATATAATAAAGTCACATCCCAAAGGATTCACCAATTTAGTAGTATTAGTAATCTGGAAACATACATGTTTCTTATAATATAATTTAATACACAAATTAAAATATTTTTTATAATAAATTTACTCTTTATAGAATAATCTTTCATATTTTTCAATGAAAACATCACTGATTCCTTAGGAATGGAAAAAATGATGAGAGATACAATAGTGGGAATGAATTTAATAAAATACAACAAATAATGCATTAATGATAATAATCAATATGGAAATATAAATAACTAATTACTCAATTATTGTAATCAATAACTGATACGAAGTTTTTTAAAAAATATGGAATGTTAAATAACTAAAAAATCAAGACATTTACTCAATAAAATGAAAATGAAATGCATCTGTAGATTTTATTAGTTTAAAATCTCAAAGAAAAAAATAATAATTAAAAAAATCTCAATGAAGGTAATTCTTAATTACTAATGGTCATTTAATAGGAACATTAAAACCAATTCTTTCAAAAAAAATCACAGGCGGTATAAAACAATAGAAATAAACATATTTAATTTGACAACTAATTAGTATCATGGGATTGTTTTGAGGAATTGATGGGCTATATATCATCTTTTTTCCACGTATCACCCCTATTCCAAATCATTCCTCTTATATCAAAGAATCTATTTAATTAATCAAAAATGTACCGTATAATCAAATATATATATTATGTAAAGGATACAAATTTATGAATGTTTCCCTTCGCAATAAATTAATTTTTTTTATTTAAAACACTGTATATAAAAATTTAATTCGGTTTAATAAATAATAATATCTTTGATAAATGATATGGATAATTAGGGTAAATTTAATTTATAATGAATAATACATAGGGACTACAAAAATGAATCATTGAAGTGAATGTAAATACTATTGCCTTGAAAAATAATCATAAACCATATAGAAGAATAATAATGATGATATCAAAATTATATATACCTATTAGTGTAAGAATATGGTCTTTAGTAGGTGATGGACAGAAATTCCATAAAAAGATCATTAAAACATTCTTGAGGAAAATAATATTTAAACATTCCAATGTTTCACGCAACACTTTAAAAATTTAAATCATAAGAAAATTAAATGAATAACATTAAATAAAATAAGTGATTAAATTTTTTAATAACAATATTAATATTTATTATTTAATATATGATCCTTTTATAACATCTTGTCACCCAATAGTTAATAATCGTTCCTTATTTTTACTATTTTGTGTTTCAATTTCCTTGTTTTCATATATGTTTTGAATTTTTATTTTGTGTTTATCTTATTTGGATAATTATTTCATCAACTATAGAATTTAAACCATGACGTGAATATCATATATATCTATTATATATATATTTATTTATTTATTGTAATCCATAATATTTCAAGATAGGAAAGGAAATACACTTTTCATAGAGATGGTCGGCCATACGTACACATAAACTCTATTTCCATTTTCTTATCACATTAAAAGAATAAATAGTAAATTATATATATTTATATTATGATTCAACTTTATTTTTTATTTATTAAATATTACATATTTATATTAATCCCTTACCTAATAAATTTAATGTAATGTGTGAATGAATCAAATGGCTTTGAGGAGGCAGTAGTCCACACATCCACATACATTTTTATCACATTCCAAAAAATGTAAAATCAGGAATATTTGTGTTATAAAATAATTATTGAAACCTAAATTCATTACAAATATCATATATATCTTATATCAACTATATATACTTCTTTATTTCCAACCATTAAATGTTTCAATATAATAATTGATGATATTGGTTCGTGAGGTGGTAGTTCCCATAATCATTAATGATGATTGTGTATCCCATTTGATTGTGTGGAAGTGTAGGTTGTAACATTAAGTTAAAATAATATCAATATATTGAAGATATCTATGTTATTATATAATAAATCTATAATAATTTTAAGGTGTGGATAAAGAAATAAAACAAAATGGCTACATGAAGAACATCGGCTCTTTTTCAGGTAACCCTTCTTGGATTATACCAGAAGACTATCTTGGTTGAATTTCTGCCCAAATTGATGAATTTAGAAAGAGATTAGGGATGTTGGAATGTGATTTTGGTAGGGTTTGTTCAATCCAAATGGATTTAGGGGTGTCAATAGGTGAGGGGGATGAGTGCCTTTTTATAGTGGAGGAGTAGTGTTATTATTGAAAATAAAAAATGTAAACACTTTTTGAGGTATCCCTTACATTATGTTCCTCCAATAATGAACCATATCAGATAAAATAGGAATATGGTAAAATTTGGTCCATAAAATAGGATTTGGAAAAAAATTAGGCCATTTTCCACCGTAAGATTAATGTTTATCCACTAAATAAACTCTTTTTTACCACAATCATTGTAATTAATTCAATTTTAACTAAATCTATATACATAAGATTGTTGGAACAAACGTTTAAAAAAGTAGGTGTAATCATATGATGTTAAGGTAAATGAAATTAAAATTTCCTTTAAAAATGTTATTGAGAATGATGAGGAGGATAAACTGGAGAATTCAATATATGGTGAAGGTAATTCAAAACATCATTATTAAGACACAGAAGAATCATGTGATGAGTAAATTTCAAATCAGAATGATAAATTGAAATTAACTTCTATAAAAAACATATTTAATCAGAAAACATTATTTGTAAACATAATGCTCTGGTTCAGAAAAGATGAATATTGAGACTATATAATTAGACTTCACTTATATAAAAAGTTGATCCAGAATCAGTTTTAGATGTTATTCAACACAAGGAGTGGGTGAATCCTATGAATAATTAATTGTATCAGATTGAAACTAATGAAACATGGGAACATGATTCATGGATAGAAAATATAAATGGTATCATAACCAATTGGGTTTACAAAAACAAGTTCAATGAACATATAGAAGTATCTATATAAAATCCAAGATTGTTTGTAAAGGCTACGAACTTGTGGATGTTGTGGATTTTGAAGAAAATTTTCCCCAATTTCATTGTTAGAAACTATTATAATATTTATTTTGGTGGCCACACATCATAATTACAATGTTTATTAGATGGATGTAACGTCTTGTTTCATAATGGGCGAGATTGAAGAAAAAGTTTGCATTGAAAACCCCTTTCTGTTTTTCAATGATGCAGATGAAAAAAATTTATTTATACTAAGGAAAACATTGTATGGGATGAATCATGCACCAGATTCTTGGTTTTCAATTCTTGAAATTTTTTTGAGAATATAGAGTTTTTCTTAAAGAAAATTTGATAGATACATGTATGTGAAAGATGTTTACTCTATAACTCTAATTGTAATTGTTTATGTGGATGATATAATGTTTTCTGGGGATAAATAATATCTTTGTAAAAAACTTTCTGAGTAAATGAAGGCGAATTTGGAAAGTTCCACATTATGATAATTAAAATTATTATTTTTCATACACGTTCAAAAAATATAAATATAAATTTTCTTATCCTAATAAATGTACCGGGGAATAGTTAAAATTTTTTGTGATTGAATAATCTAAAAATGTTTCAAGTCAAATTTCATGAAGCATAATGTTTATAAATGATGAATTTGGAAAAAGTGTAAATTAGAAAGAATTTCAGATGCTGAGAAGAAGTATTCTTTACATTACAGCCTCAAGGCATGATATTGTTTATGTTGTAATATCATGTGCCTTGAATCAATGTAATATGAAAGAATCACATATGTTGGAAACATAAAAATTCTAAGATATATCAAAAGAGAAAATTCACATGGATTGTTATATAAAATAAATAGTGAAATGATGTTTCATGGTTATACTCATGCTGATTGGCCTGTAGATTATAATTATATTATGTTATCCTCTTGAGGAAGATTTTTCTTGGGTAAATATTGTGTGAGTTGTCTTAGTAAGAAATAATGTTCAGTAACATTGGGAATATCTGAATCTGAATATGTTGCAGCTACCCAATCTTGTACTAAAATTTTGTGGGTGAAGATCATGCCAAAAGATTTTATTGTAAAAGTATCTACACCATCGAGGATAATTTTTTATATTCATATTGTAATTGATCATTCTAATAATGCTATCCCACATTCATGATCAAAATACATTGGTATAATGTTTCACTTTAAAAAGTTAAAGTTTCTCATGGATATTTTTTCTATAAAACATTCCAACTAAGTATCGGATTGTAGATATCGTTACAGAAGAAATTTTGAAAGAAAGGATTGTGGAATTGAGTCTGTAACATAATTTTCATCCTCCAACCATGTATTCTTACATCTCATATGGAAAACCCCAATGTACTTTGGATTATGGTGAAAATGTGGGAGAGAACATAACAAATTTTACATTTTAATAAGTTTTTAATTATCTTATTAATTGAATCGGATGTTGTGGTTATCAAAGAATTAGGGAAATAAAATGAACAGTGTGAGGAAAATATAGAAGTAAGGTGGAGTTTATCATTACATATCCTCAAATAATTCTTTCCATGAAGGGATGGAATTTTGTCAAAAAATTACATCATCCATTAGAGTGGTGTTAGGAAACAATATTTTGAGAAATGATATGTTTTGATAAAAGTGAAAAACAAGAGTTTCTTTATAGAATTTTGTTTGGGAAAATTTGTTAGAGTTTGAAATTGTTTAACAATGGTTATCAACAAATCCAAAGTGGGAGATTGAAGAACAAATGTGATTAAATTTTATTAAATAATGTTTTTTATTTATTGACTACTAAATTTTGTTTGATGAGTTTTTAATATTCGAGGAATCAGACCTAGTTTATAATAATGAGGTTATTTTCTAGAAATATGTTATTGGGCCTAGGTTATCATATTGAGCTACACCAAACACAAATTACGTCAAGAATATGTAGTTGTGAATCCGACACTTTATTGTATTTAGGTCCAGCTGCATGAAATTGAAAATAATATAATTGAAAATAGTTATAGAAAGAATAAATTTGATGACATAATTTGAAAGAATAATGTGAACTTAAATGTTAGAAAGATTTCATACATTCTAAAACAAAATCACATGATTCTATGTAGATCAATAAGTTCTCATAAATCATGAACAATTTCATGGTAAAATATTTTCATGAAATTTTGAATTTTTTTGATAAATTTTAGAGTTAACAACTAATATTTCATTCTTAAAGAGAATTATATTTTAATTAGGTGACAAAGAAAAAGATGTTGCTAAGCCTAGGGAAGAAGAAATTTATACTAAGATTTTTGTAGACAGATATTCATACTGAGATTTTCATACATAGATTTTCATACTGAGATTTTCATATTGGGAAAATTGTAATGAGATTTTCATAGTCATATTGTTATACTATGTTTTTCATACTAGAAAAATCGTACTCATATTTTCATACTCAAATTTTCATACTTAGAGTTTTGTACTAGGATTTTTGTATTTGGAAAATTTGACAGAGATTTGCATACTCAGATTTTTGTACTGCGATTTTCGTACTGGAAAAAATGGTAAATGATTTTGGTAATAAAATTTGTGTACTTTTATTTTCATAATGAGAAAATTATACTGAAGTATTAATAATTCCTAATTTTCAATGAAGAAGAAAAATATTATAACAAGATGATGAATAAAAATAGCACAATTCGGTTGGAAATTAATAGATTATTGTGAAGTTGATAAAGACAAAATATAATAAAGAGATAACAAATAAAAAGATCATAATGAGATGAGAAAGAAAATAATTATAATGAAGTTGAGTATGAAATTTATCTTAATTAATTGATAATGGAATAATGAGTTTATGTAGTCAAAAATTAATTTTAATTTTTTGTAAATCTATTTGAAATATAAGGAAGTTTTAAGAAGTCAAAGTTGATGTTTTAAATGAGAAATATTTTTAGAGATTTTGAGATTTTAGGAAGTGGTGAATGTTTCCATGTTTCCCACAATTGTTTGAGTCACCTATGAATACTTCTTCAGATCATTTACTCATTCACAACTTTCCCAAACATGTAAAAGGAAGAGTGATAAAGAATTATATGTGAATGTTTCCATCTGATTGATGAAGAATTTAATTGAGAATTATAGTAGAAGATTTAGTTTTGAAGATTGATAATGAATTCATTGTATCAAATTATCATATTCAAATAATTTGATCTTGAATAGAACATTATAATATTTAGATAATCGGATGCAAAATCCACCATTATCACACTCAGAAAATTGGATGTAGAATCCAAAATCATTGTATTGAGAAAATTGGATTCATCATCCTTGGATTGAGAAAATAGTATCTAGGCATATCAGACTGAGGATTCAAACTGATAAATTGTAGAGAAGATTCAACAAAGTCTATTATTTTTTTATATATATATTTTATAAGAAATCATTTCAAACATACAAAAGTTAGTGTAATCATTCCTATCGAGAGATAGATGATACCTAACTGGAGTGGGAACAAGTTCCATTCACTTATTCTTAATATTGTATTTCCATATACCCATGGGAGTTTCTATGGAAAGGATTTATGTTCTCACACTGAGGTTGAACCTTGTAAGTCATGTGTTCTTTACATTCATTATTAACTTCTCATACATGAGTATTTAGTAAAGGTTGATAAAGAAATAAATCATAAGATATTTTAGGGGTTATGTTTTCAAATTTTTTGAAACATATAAAAAGTAAAAAACTAATTCAACCCCCCTTCTCAGTTGTTATTAGATCCTCTAGAACATCAGTCCCAATATCTATACCCGGTGAGGAGATGACTTAGCAGTATAAAAAAAATTCACCACTTTAAGAACATCCAAGACATCCCTCCATGATGAAGGCTCTGAAACAACCTCCACTGGTTAGCATCCCACGACATTGTACTTCCCTCTATCGCGTGACTTCATCTCCACTATACCAATATGGTGAATCCACCTCCAATATAACTTTGTGAAAGCTTTTTTGTCTAGAAATGGAAGAAAATAGACTTGTAATCTTCCAAAAGCTTATAAAAACCTCAACCCATTATCCAAACATATCTTAATTTTAAATCTCAATTGAAATGGAGGAAAAATTGGTTAATTAATAGAAAAATTTATTGGACTTTATAAAAATCATGAACCTAAGGAGATATAGTAGGAACCCCAAAGTAAGGGATCATAATTACTAGCTCAGGTGGGTCATCATAGAGAAGATTATAGTGTATCCAGAAAGATCACTTTTGGACTTAATGAAATCATCCACCTAATCAGTGTTGGGAATTTTTTTAAATATGGAATATAAATGTTTTTTTGGATTATCTCACATTCAGATAGAGGTTTAGTATCTTGTAAGGATTAGGCATCAGATGTAGGACTGAGATTAATATTTTAAGGAATAAGATATTTTTTATATACGTAGGACATAGTAGAGGACATGGTGATCTATAGTGTTGGAAGTGGTTAATTTTTTTTACTCCATGGGAATGGTAGACATTATTAGTTCAAGGTTTGAGAAATATTTATGTTCTTGATTGATCATATTCTTATAAATCTTGAGGGTCATTAATGTTAATTTGTAAACTATCTATCTGTTCGTTTAGATTTTTTATTATTGGTACTAGTACTTAATGTGTATTATATGTGAGTGAATTTACAATTCTATATTTATGGCAACAGAACTAGGTTTTATGTATTGTAATTGTGTATTGATGGATGGTACATACATAGTTTGGGATTCTTCAATTTTTGTTGTGCCGGGTATCTTAGTTAAGGTGTGACCAAGTAGTTGACTACTATGGTGAGGAGTGCATGTGTTTGGAATTTGGTTTCTGTATACCAATTGATCAAGGTGATTGGGTGGATACAAATGTGTTCATAATCATATTTATGTTTCAATAGTGCACTGAGAATGACACTATGGTTTTAGTTGGGGTTGGTCATTATTATGACCAATGATATTTTAGTTGTGAGCTATGATATGGTTGGAAGGTTCTATTGGCCTATGTTTTTCGGTGATTAATTTTCGTTTTAATATATTTTCAATCAATTAAAATTGAGTTTCATGATGAATATGAATGGTTGATGAAAACATGATGTTAGTTTTTAGAGAGGTTGGTATGTGGTGTAGTAATATATAATCCAGAAGATTCCCATTAGAACCCCACTGGGTACCTATAGGAGTTTCAGGGGGTTTTGGCTACTTCCATTACAAATAAAATCCATTGGGCCTATAGTATAACCTTGTTGGGCCCACCTATGGTCCGATGGGGTCACTAAAGTTCTATTGGACTCCTATTAACATTTTTTATATTTTTTAATTAATTAATTATATTGTAAAATGAAAAGTGGCATATTCGGAAAATAAATATATGACACTCACATATCATATTTTTTATCCCCTGATACATTAAATATTTGGTCTATATCAAATCCTCATGTGGTTTATACATAGCTTATATGACATGTAAGGATTATAATTTATCATCATCTATTTTTAGTTTTGTTATTTTTGTATCGTGTTTCAACTAAAACCTATATTTTATTTCTTTTTCTCTTCTTTATCAACCAATTCCTCCTCAGGTAAAATTGAAATCTGGGATTAAATATTCAGGATCTTATATATACTAATTAGGTGGTTTCTATATATTTTTATTATTATACATGTGTTTATACACCATTTGATTTTTGGGCATGGGTATGGTTGTGTGTGTAGATTGGAATCGATACACTTGTCATTTTTGTTTTTTATGTGATATGTATTGGGAAATATTATGTGGGTAAGGATGGGAACATATATGGATTTCCGATGATTGGTTGATGTTTTAGAAACCCATGTTTAATGTATTTTACCCTTTTTATATGTATTTTGTAGTTATATAATACTTTGATTGAGTTTTGGGAGTTCATGTATGGTTTTAGTGTGTTTTGGAACTGTTTCTAAATGTGAAATATTTGATCATAGTTTAGGTAAATCAAGCAGTTTTATTTACAAAGTCAGGAAACAAGATAAGGAGTACATGAGGGCGTGCACAACAAGTGCACAATTTTTCCAAACCATGTGGGTTCTAGGAGAAACTGTGCAAGTGAAGATAGAGGTAAAATTATGTTTTCCACATAGTTTTTTAAATCATGAAAACCAACCATATGATATATGGATTTAGAGATAGTATATTGGAAACAATTATCATAGGGATTCTGAAATTGTGTACCACAGTCATTTCACATGAATTTAATGCTCTTATAATTGTATTTTAATTCAGTTTGACACCCCCGCCTCATTTTCCATACCTCCTATTAAGATCTCAGATTCCACTGATCACTTAAGTATTGTTGGTAATCACAATTAATCCATAAGCTAGTTTTTATGGATCTAAGAGCATTGGTTCATCAAAATCAATGGAAAGTTTCTGTTTTAACTATTTCTATTCAGATAATCTAATCACTTCAAAAAATGGAATATTATATATAATCATTTATTGAAAAATCATTGATTTATGAAAAGTTTCGATGAGATAATGATTCAATATATTGAAGGAAATAAGTCCTGGGTGTGAATCTATAGGTTTTTCTATGCCATTAAATAATTATTTTTTTGTTGTTGATATGTAGGTGTATTCTCTCACTTCTCCACTTTTCATGAATCATAAAGTTATAGATATTATAATTTTAATTATTCAATTTTTAAAGGAAAGTTTATATTATTCCATAAAGAAAAATCCTCTAATTTTATGTTTTAGAAATATTTATTATTTGAATGGTTTATAGAAAACCCCTTTGAATTATGGTATTAAATTATGGTATTATTTTATGAAAGAAATTTATTAAGTTAATTAAATTAAAATAATATATGGATTTAATAATTGATTTATAATTAATGAATTTGTGTATGAACTTGGAGAAAAATTGGAGGTGTTTTGTTGTCTCTTGATTGTATATGACCCTTTGAGGTAGTGGTTTCATACTAAAGTCACCTAAAGGATGGTCACTTTTGAAAAATTGTTAGATCGACGAGTAATAACCAATGAGTATTGGATTTTTACCTTTCATGAATGTGTGTGTGAGTGGATGGTTGTGTTTTGGTTATTATAAGTTGAATGTAAAGGATAAATTTCTATGCATTTAATTTAAATTGTTATAAATTAGTAAACTATTGTTTTCTCGTATATTTGTTATAATTTATATTTTAAACTATGAACTAACATGTTCATGTCATATCGGCATGAGTCTGGAAGTATCCATTGGGATTAATTGTGGGTATTATTATTCCCCACCATTATCTTAACTTTGGTACATATGTAGAAGTTATTCTTCATGACATTGTTAAAATAACAGTATCAAATTCAGTTATAGTAGAATTATTATGCTCCATCTTTCAGATAGTGTTTTGATATTGGAGACCTCTCACCAAGTAGTTTGAGTGATACCACATTATGGTCACCATTTGAAGACATTGTTTGTATTTTTTGTGTATCCTTATAATACATTCCCTTCTTCAAATGTTATGTTGAGGTGTTTTTTTAATTTGAGTTGTATTGTTTATACTCATGAATAATATGGTCGGTTTGGGTTTTTATTATTTTTTCTTGATAGTTTGTATTGTTTTAATGTTAAAATATTCTCTAAATTTATAAGTAATCCCTTAGAATTCGTTATCAACATTTTGTGTCTTAATGATTCCACATAATTTTAGTAGAACCTCAAGTCAATTCAAACCAATTGTGGGATTTTGATGTTTTAGATCCCTTGGAGGATTTATTTGAAATTTTACATGGGTGTTTTTTGTGATGTGTTGATTGACATGGTTCATTGGGAATATGATGGGTGAATCTCGTTTGACTATGGGGTGATGTAGTTATTCAAAATGTGTGATAGTTATACATTGTTCATTGATGTTTGAAAAAATATGGTTTTTCATGTTATTATTACATAATGGTTGGTGATACTACACACCATAAGGTTGAGGCCATTAGGGTCATTTTTTGATATGAAAGGTATTATAAGGTGGTGTTAGATATTTAATTTTTGGAGGTATCCTTTATAACAATGTGGGCTCAGTTTTTGGTGTTGAATAAATAATTATAGGATGGATGCATAATCAATTTCCACAAAAACATATGAGCGACTGAGATCATTGATTGGGAGAGTGATTCCCACCATTTTTATAATTAATTATTGGTTTTTATGTGAGAATTGATAAAATATTTATGGTGTGGTTTGGTGATTCTTTATTCACAATGTGTCATTCAGAATGGTAATGACATGTTTCCAGGTTATGTGATGATGGGTAATGCATCATTATCCCTCAATATATTTCAATAATGTGGATGTAACAACACCAATTAGCATTTCCAAAAGCTTGAAAACTTCTTAACCATGTTTGGTTGAGCACGAATTGAAGATGGTTGTTTTTATTTGTTTCTATTTATTTCACATTTTTTCACTTTTAAATGTATCAATATTATCTAATGACAGCATTGGTTGTGGACCACTAACATTATACTTAAATCCTATATGGTATATCCATGATGAAAATAAATTTTAAATTTTTATAAATGATAAAGGTAAAGGGCCATAATACTAGTGTGTATCGGTCAAGAGGTGTAGTAGGGAATTTAATGGGATATTGATGTATTTTGAAGTGGGAATTTGTGGATCCTAGGTGTCAATCTATATTCCCCCTCATGGATTTTATATTTTTATATATATGATTAGCCTATGAAAGATTCTATTTACTTTTATATAACTTTCAAGTCATTTTAGATATTAATATTTTAAATAATGTTTTTTTATTCCAACAATAATTTTCATATCTATATTGATATATGATTTGTTTTGATTTACATTGCTTATATAGGCAATTGGGATTTATGTATGATAGGTATAGTCTCCCCACAATCACATCATGATCCCTCATTTATAGTCTAAAATATTTGGTGTATGGGGAGGCATGTCAGAGGTAAGTGGCTCTGACACCCATGTGTCTTTCAGAAAATAAGGGTCAGGGATACTAAAATCATCATAATTAATAATTATTTTTTCAATATAATATACATTTTTATATATAATTTCAGTAATTAAAAATGATTTAGAAACCACAATTTTATTCCATTCACTATATAATTTTTTTTTCATGTGTTTAACATAAAAATATAACTTCAATCAAATGAAAAACATATTAAGTGTTTTCAAATCAACCTAACCAGTCATACTAGAGTAATAATTATTTAAACATTAATACAAAATAAAAAATGTTTTTACATGATCTGTTAGTATATAGATGAATTATTTAGTCTCATACTCATACTCTTTCTTCATTTGATTAATAGTATAAGGTGAACAATGTAATACAATAGAGGGGGAAGGGTGTGAATGAATGGTCACTGAAAACCTCACCATGGAAAACTATTATTCCCATAATTGTCAATGCATCAGATTGGTGATCATAATCAAGCGATAATAATTAGAAATAGGGAGTTTGGAACCGTGGAAATGAATAAGGATATTTTTATTAGATTCACTTACTATTTTTATCATGTCTAAATCCACTGGAGTCTAATGATTGTGATATTTTTTCCCAGATACATATCATAGTTTCAAAAAGTTTATTTATTTTCTAAATCCCTCCTCAAGTGCCTATATGTTTTGATCATGTGTAATCCTTCATTTTTCACCTAAAACCAAATAAAATATGTCTATAAATTTTAATCAAATGTTTGGTTAGGGATCACTAAATTTAATCACCCTTTTCCAAGAAAATATATAGTTTCTAAATACATTAAAATAATTATAATTTCATGGTATGAGTTAAAACACACTATTTCTTTCAACATCATATCCAATTATTAAGCATCAAATAAATTATTAAACTCCTTCAAATTTTCACCATGATAAAAAACCTATAATTAAGTTGAATTAATTATGTTTTGATAATAAAAATCATATTGTATTTATGTTGAACATCAATTTCTATAAAATTAAATAATAATTATTTTGGGTTTGTCAAAAAATAAAATGGTGCGAAATGTTGGCCTTTTATTATAGTAGTTGGAAATATTTTTGAGGACTAGAACATTACAATTTTAAATATATTATTATGGAATATCCATTTTAAATTTTGGTGTAGTTTTTTAATAGAGTATTGCAATGGAATATCAACATATATTTAATCTAGTATGAATTCGGTACAAATCATAGTGAAACTAGATATTAATAATCATGGATTTTCTAATTCCCAATAAAATATAATTCAAATTATATAACTAATTTACAGTAAAACATAAAATTATCCATGAAAATTTAGACAATAAAAACAAAATAAAAATTGAATCTAAAATCATCAATGAATTATCTTAAGGAAATAGTCACTGAATGATCCAAAATGAGATAGTAATCTAAACACCACACCACTAGATACACAGATGTTTTTCATATTTCTTTAACCCATAGTTTAAAGATTTATAATATATTGGATAAATCATAACTGAGATCATATCTTTCTTATTCAAGAAACATAATGAGGGTCCTAAAATCTAAAAAATTTATTATCTCTAAGGGCTCTTTTATATATCCATTTTTTATTACCAATACGATAAAAATGTATGATTTTTTCAAAAATTATCAACCAAATCCTTGAGTATCCCCATACAAGAAAAATTTTCTCCGCATTTTTCTTTACCTACAGTAACTAGGATACCTCCCCATTTTGCAGAATATCCCAAAAACAATTATCCCCATTTACAATAAAATTATATGGAATGCAATATTGAAAATTATTCCAAAAAATCATTTGTATTTAGGGATATATTGCAGTCCTAAAAGTACTCTCATGTGCTATAAGGAATCCATTATTATTCTATCTTTCAATATATCTACTACATTATCCTATATTGAAACATATTTTAAGATATTATCTCTATGTTCAACCTTTTCCAAGAAAAAGTTGTAACTGGGGTTTATATCATTTGACCTCAAAAAATTCACTAGATCTTCTTATAAATTGAATGCACTTAAATTATTTATAACAATCATCAGTGGGTATGAAACCATCACCGTCATGTCAAAAATATTAGTATTAATTCACATATTTTTTATTTTTTATTCTTATTCCTTTATATAATCTGCATTCTTTTTCATAATATTGATAAATTTCTATTCTTGGAGAGATAAGAAACACACCAATCGAAGATAATGAATGGACCTGAATATGTTTGTTTATTATTTTAATGTCACTAGAGCAATTGATAAAAATATACGTAAATTTTTAAAGAAAAATATTAATCTTATATAATAATACAATTATGTGCACATTTTATAAATTAATATATTATTTTAATAATAATAAGATTTGAATACTTAGAAATACATTAAAATAAATCATATTGTATAATAGATAAATCAATATTTAGTCAAAAAAATTCAACATAAAGTTGGATTGTTATAAGTTTTTGAAATTTCCTTTAATCTAGACCCCATTTTCATTCATTCAATGAAAACATACTCCCATGTGATATAAGAGTTGATAAGTCTCTTAATTATTCTATTATAAACCTCATTAATAAATCATGTGTATACTTTTCTTGTCAAAGAAAAATATAACCTTTTTTGTTCATTTCATGGAAACCCAAAAAGAATTTCGTCTCAATAACCATTCAAATTTCATAAATATTATTCTTTTAGAAAAAAATTACTCACATGGAATCACTTTATTTCAATAAAAAACCATTACATTTATGTTATCAATCATAGTGTAACACCCAATTTTCAAAAATTATTTTAATAAGATATTTTATTTATAATTTATATATATATATATATATATATATTTAAATAATAAATTTTAATTACAAAATAAATAGGTTTAGTATTTTTATTATTATAGAATTTTTAATTAATTTTAATGACGAATTTAAAATATGATCAGTAGTGGATTATTATTTCAAATAACAGATTTTTTCTTCGAATTTGTAGAAATATAAAAATTTTCATTAAATTTATTTATTTTAAAAAATGTATATATATATATATTATTGTATGGATTAATACATTTTAATGAGTTTTTTAAAACATTATGAGATAATTTTTATTTACATGATGATGATGGTTATATTTATTATTGTTGTTATTGTTGTTATAGTATATTTTGAAGACTTATAGGTTGTAGTCTAGAAGGTGTTCCCCTGTAGTGTTAAGGGGAAAAGATCAGGTTTGATCCTCCTTGGTTGAATATATGTGTATGGGTGTCCCATTTTATCCTTTTACATTAGTCCCTATGAAGAGTAAAAATAATTATTTATATGTATAAAAGAGGGAAAAGTCCACATTTTTCTTCTTTAGGATGTCACAGATGCCCAATGGGGGGATCTCTATCTTTAATATATATTCCTTGCATATTATGTTTCTTAGTTCATCCAATATAGAGTTCTAAGGATTAAATGTGATTTTCTCCTTTCCCTTCTCTGTCTTTATCATCTCCCCATCCTCATATAAATTTCCAAGTGATGAATCGAAAAAAATATAGAAATTAAATTTAATATTTTCCCCTAGGTTTGATGAAACCCACACATTCAGGGATATTTTTTTTACAAATATAATAGGGTATTGGGTTTTCCTCATTCATATTTTTCAAATTCAAGTTATCACGGAATCACTACCCAGTGAGTATACAAACACTTAGGATTTTTATGAACATTAATCATTGTTTAAATAAATTATGATTGTGATTTTCTATTGTTTAATATGTTTTCATTATTGATTTTATGATATATTTATTTTATGTATTTATTTTATACACTAATTATATGGTTATATACCTATTTGATAAATTGATATGGCTCATTGTTTTTATTAGTTTTAAACTGAGTTTAGATTATATATGAGGTATAAGTGATATATTTGGCAACGACTTGGAAATTAATTGATGTATTTCCTTTAATGGGTTTGACCAGTAGTGCATTAACTCCTTAAAATGTATAAATTATACTCATTTAATAATAATTTACACCTAGTGTTCATAAAAATTATAATTATATTTTTATAATGAACCTTTGGAATCACTTTTTCTGAAATTATTATTATATTAATTATAAATTTTTACTAAATTATATTCTTGAAGTAATTTCCTAAATAAGTTGGTTTTTAAATTCATCTAATGTAATTTATCATGTATGTTGAGATTATGTCAATATTGTCTTATTTGGAATTTCATGCGATTTATATCAATTAGTCAATGAAATTTTCAAATTTAATAAAGGATAATATTTCATGTGGTAGTTTTTTTAAATATTTACATTACTTCTGATATAAAAAATTGCATAGGAAACCCTAAGTATGTACTTTGGTTCATAGGACATGTACCACAATAGATTATATAGTTACTTCTTTTCCCTTAGGGATACAACTTTTATGAGCCTTTTATAGGCTCCAGGATACTACATAATGGAACAATGGATATCATTTTACATTATTTTGTTCTGTTGCAGCCTAAAACCCACAATGGATCATGATGTAACCCTAGCTATCAGTTTTATGTGTAGTTAGATATGTATGTTGTAATGGTTATTCATTTGGATTTATTTCAAGGATCCTAGATTCAATACCCCAGTTACTAGGGTGGTTCCCTATGATGATTTCTTGATAAAAATTAAAATATATAATTGTTAGTTATGTTAAAAGTATTATTTTGAATATTAGGTATTTTGTTTTCGAATAACAAATCAATTTATACTTAATTCTCAAAAAAGGATTTGCATTCAATAAGGTTTTCTGTTTGTCACACTGACTATTACGTCTTACTCACTCTGTACATCATACTCACTCTTTCCATTATACTCACATTGTCCATCATACTCGCTCTATCCATCATACTCACTTTGTTCATCGTACTCACTCGATTTATCGTAATGACTCTGAACATCATACTCACATTGTGTATCGTACCCACATTGCATCATGTTAGTATTTTACATTATTTCATACTGAAAAGTGATAATAAATGTACTAATGTTATATATTTATCTCATACTTTTTTTCATTATTTTATCAAAACACATGTTTTATATCTATTTTACTCATGTTATCATCTTTTTATATCTATTTTTTATCCAAAATTATTTCGTGTAGTCAATTATAAAATAATCAAAATGATCTCGTGTTTTCTGTTTCAATGTGACCATTGCAATTCAAGGTGTCCTTGTCCCTCCAAATTTTCCAAGGAAAAATGTCTATTAGAGAAAATATAACCGTTAGAACCTGAGCCGTATAAATAGAAGGTCATATGACCATAGATAAAAAACATCAGCTACATCCAAGTTCTAGAGAGAGATTGTGTGACTTCTCTCAGCATCATAAAAAATCCTTGAAAGTACAAATGTGAATGGATTGTTCTTAGTTATTTTTATTTCAATATGTTCTTTGATTTTATTTGTGTGTCTGAAAATGTGTTAACAATTTAAGGATGCCAGGTATAGGCAGATAGTATGAACGATCATCGTATCGAGGGATTTCAAGTGTTTGAAAGATAGAGTTCTCAATTACCAGTAAAATCAATGGATTGAGGGGATAGCTAGATGGAAATTCTGATCATATTGATGAGGGATTATGGGTGTTGGTAATATATACCTATTATCCTTGGATAAATGATACCAAAATATTTGGGATAAAACAATTATAATACCTTTTACTTTTCTTTTGTTTATGGTAATAGAAAGAGAATCCTTTTATTTATTCTTTCTATTTTTATTCTTTTATATTGTAATTGTTTCAGTAAAAATTTATACTATTTATTACTGATTCTATACACTATATGGTATATTAATTTACTATTTTTACTACTTTTCTATATGTATTCAATCTGAATACAATTGTTTCATAACCTCTTGTATTATATCATCAGACTGATTGTCAGTCCGGTCATTTGCTTTATTTTATAAGAGGATTTTTGAATTGTTCTAGTTTATGTTGTATTAGAACAATAACCTTTCATAGATATTTTAATATAATCATTAAAAATACAATCCCCCTCTTGTACTTGTTCTATCTCATAACAATTGTGATCCCACCATATACAATTATAATTAGAGAAGGTTTTCTGTTTCTTTGTATATTCTCAAGCTATTTGGTTTTCTACATTTCTAATTATTCTAACCTGTATTTCTGGTAAAAGGATTCTATTTCATTATTATGGAATTAATTATGAATGTTGGTTAATTTTAAAATATACATCCTAAAATACCACCTATCATTAATGGTAATTACTTTGAATATTTGATAGATCAAATGCAGACTTTTATCATAAATACTAGTGTATATAACTTTTAAATTATCACTGGTGACTAAATGATTTCTAAGAAATAAGTCTTGAGTTTTACTACTCAAAAAACATGTGAATATCAGTTAAACTATAAGTCATGAAATACATTATTATTTTATATGACCAGGAACATTTATAATCAAATCTCTTTATGTGATGATGGAAATAGAACATGGAAGAAATTAGTGATTACACACTTTGGTACTTCCAAAGTTGTTGAAACAAGAAGAGCTATTCCAAGATATGACTATCTATATTTTTAATTTCCTTATAGTGAACTAGTTGTTAAGGTTAAATAGAGATTTATGATGACTGTTAATATTTTTCAAGATATGTGAGAGAAAATTTTAGAATATTATGTCTTAGTTGAAAAGTACATAAATAGTACACCAAATGAATGGGAATCTAAGAGGACCATAGTTGATGAGTCTAAAAAGATTACTAATCATACTCTAGATAATATCTTTGTAAATTTATTGTAATATGAAGGAATAATTAAGCGAGATTTAGATAAAGTTAAAATGAATAATGGTGGAGTAGAATTCAATACTACATTAAATACTACCAAGTATCAATCACCTATGAAAACAATGTCATGGAAGAGGAAGGATGAAGTATTATTAGATTCTAGTGATACTGAACATTCCAAGAATGATTTTGAAAATATTTCAAGATTAATGAATAAAATAGTCGGAAAGAAGGATTTCCAGTTTATATATAATAATACTTTGAAAGGAAATGAGGGTAAGAAACATTATGATGTTACATGTTTTGAATATAAATATGAATGACACATACGACCTAATTGTCATATTCTAAAAAAACGATAGCAAAGAGAGGCATTCAGAGACAAAAATAAGAAATAATAGAAATATAATGGATAGAAAGTCTTGAATGTAAATGTCTCTTGGAGTTCTAGTAGAGGTGATTCTTCTGAAGACTCTTCTGATAGTGATATCTCAAGTCACAAGAATGTTGGTCTCTTTTCCAAAACACCTTACCATTGCCTAATGGCCAAGGTACATAGTTCTAAATCTCATTCTAATATGTCTTTGAGTAATAATTATCTTGATAAAGAGTATTCTTATGATGAAGAAACATCCTCATCAAAGAATGATAATTCCATACCATCTTCTGAATAAGTTTACAGATTTTTAAAACTTTTAGAAAATGAATACAATAATATTTATAGAATATTTGAATAAGTAAATACTAGAATTAATATTTTAACAAGAGAAATATTAGATCATTCTATATACCTTGGTTCTAAAATACTTGAGATTTCAAAATTTTCTAAAATACTACCAAAAGTGAATTTTGAAAAGATTAAACTTTATAAAGAGTTTGATCATATAATTTATGAGACAAATTTTTTATAAGAAAAACTCAATTCTAAAACTAATAAAAATGAGGATAATAATTTAGTCATCATGCTAAAATCTGAAATCTTTATTTTTGAAGAAACTTTTATTCAGTTTTACATTTGGAAAATAATATTTTCATAATATGTATTCTAAAATAAGAACTTCTAGTAACAGTCAAAGAATAGATTATACACCTTCAAATCCCATTTATAAAAATAACTATTTTTTCCTTAAAAGGACCAATTTTTCACTAAATTTCAATGTTATTATCATTGGAATGAAAACTATTCTATAAATAAAACACATTATTTGGGTTTTCACAAAGTACATTTTTTAAAACAATTTTTATTCAAAAAAAATTATTTCTAAAATTTCCAGATCCAAATCGTTTTGTATTACAAATGATTAATTGTTTTTGTTTCTGGAAAACAAAGTAATAGAAAATAACAATACATGGTACATGGATATTTTATGTTCCAGGAACATGACTTGAAAGAATAACTTCATTGAAAAAGTTATCATGATGAATGAAGGTTAAGTTACCTTCAAAGGAAATGATCAAGGTAAGATTGTTAGTATAAGTAATATTGATTTCATTGGTAGGATTTTGATTTCAAATGTTTTTTTGTTTATGTTCATAAGCACAACCTCAATAGAATATGACAATTATGTGATTAAGGTTACCTTGGGAATTTTAGGAATGATAAATGTATAGAGAAAAATTCAATGGATAAATTTATTATATCTTCCCATATGTAGGATAATGATTACATTTTTAACATATAAGCCCTAGGAATCCAATACTTACCTTATCTAAGTGCAATGGAAGACCAATCTTGTTTATGGAATAGGAGTCTAGGACATCGTAATCTTATAAATTTATATAAAATCAAAATTAATGGACTTGTTAAAGATCTACCTAAGATTAGGATTAACTCTTCTAATGTTTTTGACCCTTGTAAGTATGGAAAACAGCATATGTCAAGATTTAAAAAAATCTGTGATGTCACAATTTCTGATGAATTACATTTCGTGCACATTGATCCTTTTGGTTTAACACAAACAAGAAGTATTGGAGTCCACTACTATGTATTGGTTTTAGTAAATTATTACACCGGATTTACATGGGTATATTTTCTCACTAAAAAATTAAAAACATTTTTCCTTAAAACCTTTGTTACTAAATTGAAAAATGAGAAAACCTACAATCGATAACTATCCCATGTTATCATTTTAAAGAATTTGTGAACTCTGATTTTAAAAAAAATTAGTAAGAAAAGAATTACTCACAACATTTCAACACCAATAACACCTATGAAAAATGGTGTTGTTGAAAGAAGAGATAAATTCTACAAGGTATAACAGGAACCCTGTCGAGTGAATCCTTAATTGAAAAATATTTTTGGTCAGAAGTTATTAGTACTGATTTTTATACTATATATTGAGTTATAATTCAACCTATTCTTAATAAAACAACTTATGAGTTGTCTACATACCGAAAACAAAAAGATTCATACTTCAAATTAATTGAGTGCAAAGTATTTATTTTAAATACAAAATATAAGATACATATTTTTTCATCTAAATATAATTACAGAATATTTTTAGTTTATTCAAATACTTCTAAGGAATAAAGATATTCAAATAAGAAACTTGTGATGTTTAATACAAAATACATTTTAATTTTTATGAAGCATATCCTTTTTTCTATAAAACTAAAAATATTACTTCTGATGTGTTTTCCAAAACTGATTATCAACCGATGATTGAAGATTACTCAAACAATGTAAATATTTAGAAAATTTCTTTTGAGTCATCTAAACCGAAAGGCTTTCTATCATATGTTGATGAGTAGGTTTTACAAACTCAAAATCAATTGTTACTTAGGAATCATCCCAGTTATAATAATAATGGTGTTGTTGATCAACCACTAAGTACTAAAAACTTCTTACGAAATGAAATTGAACATATTTCTTTTTTTATCTCAATTTGAACCTAAAACTCCATGTGAGGCCTCAGGTTAAAAGGATTGGATTATGGAAATGCAAGGTGAACTAAATCAATTTGAAAGTAATTAATTCTGGACCATTGTTTAAAATCCTAAGGATGCATCTGTTATTGGAGTAAAATGGGTTTTTAGAAATAAATGTGATGAAAATGGTATCAATGAATGAAACAAATCAATGCTTGTTGCTAAAGGATATAATCAACAAGATGGAATAGACTAGAATAAATATATTCTATAGTAGAAATACACAAATATATTAGAATTCTATAAGTCTTTTCAGTATTATTTATTTTCAAACTATTTAGATTTGATGTTAAATGTTCTTTCCATAGTGGATATGTGTAGCAGGAAGTCTACGTAGACGAACCTCTTAGTTTTAAAAATAGAAAACAATGTTAATATGTTAACAAACATATTGAGGCCCTTTATGGACATAAACGAGACCCTAGATTTTAGAATGAAAGATCAATAGGTTTTTTGATACAAAATAAATACATAAAGGGAACAACTAATCAAACTCTTTTTATAAATAATGATAATAAAATCTTATGATTTTTTAAATTTATGTTGATGACATCATCATCGAATAAACTCAATAGTCATTTACAAATTCACTTGCGAATCTAATGAAGTCTGAATCTGAAATGAGTATGATGGTTGAATTAACATTCATTCATGGTTATAAAATATCACAATAACCCGAAGGTACTTGTATATCTCAACATAATTATATCAATGACTTACTCAAAAAGTATGCATATGACCATACTAAAAGTATTAGTACTCCCATTAGAACCACAAACACTCTTGATCTTAATGAATATGGGAAACTAGATGATCAATCTACTTTTAGAGGTATTATTGGGATTCTATTATACATAATAGTTAGTCATCCAAACTTAATGTTTTATGTATTCTTATGTTCTAGATATTATGATAATCCAAAATTATCCCATTTAAATGTTCTGAGAAGTATTTTTTGATATTTAAAAATAACTTTGGATTTAGGTATTTTCTATTCTTCTGGAATTGATTTTGAATTAAAATTTTATTGGTGATGACTTTGGAGGTTTCATAATATATAAAAATAGTACTTTTGTAACTTTTCATTTCCTCAGTTATTATCTTTTTTTTGGTCATTAAAAAAACAACACCCATTTTCACTCCCCACTAATGAATCTAAATATGTGGTAGCAAGAAGTTGTTGTGCTCATGTGTTGTGGATGCAGCATAGACTCACAAAATATGGTACGAGTTTACTAAAACTCAAATATTGTGTGATAATACATGTACCATTTATTTAAGTAAAAACCATTTGAATAAATCTCCCTCAAAACACATAGATATTATGAATCACTTTATTTGGGATCACACACAAAAATGATATATTATTTTACCACTCATCAAAATGAAAGAAAAAATATGCGGATATGTTTACAAAACTATTATCTTTTGATATATTTGAATATATTAAATATAAACTATGAATTATTACAATAAAATAATCATTCACATATAATTCATGTTTTTATAATCTCCATACATTAAAATAATCCTCTTCATAGGGGGGAACATTAGTCTTTTTTCTATGTCTTATATATTATACATTATATTATTATTATTTTTCATTATTATTTATGTTATGTTTTTTATTTTTTCTTATATCTTTTTTTTTAGTTCTAATTTTTTTATTTTTTTATTAGTGGTTTTATTTATATTTGTTTTATGAAATTTCATTTTTCATTATGTCTTTCAATTTGACATTCTATCTAATCTGTCTAATAGATTCTAGTCTATCTACTCGAGAACCATTACTAATTACTTTTATTCTAGTCATATCGACAAAAATTAGTCTATCGTAATGACAACCTAGACTAATGACTTTGTTTCTAATAGATTCAAAAAAACTTTGTCCATCAGCTTGACAACCTATGGTATTGATTATTTTTCCATCGTATTCAAAAAATATGGTAATGAATTTTTTCCATGAGATTAATAATCTATAGAAATGACATTGTTTTCCATCATCTTGAAAACCTATGGTAATGACTTTGTTTTCCATAAGTTTGAAAACCTATGGTATTGACTTTGTTTCCCATCGACATGAAAACATATAAAACTGAATTTGTTTTCCATCTTCTTGATATCCTATAGTAATGAATTTGTTTACCATTAGCTTGAAAAAATATGGTAATGGATTTTTTCCATTGGCTTGACACCTATGGTAATAAATTTGTTTTCTAATGGCTTGACAAACAATGGTAATGATATTGTTTTCCATTGGTATAACAACCAAATGTATTCAATTTCTTTATCTTTGGTTTGAAATTTGATCATTTTCAGTTTCAACTATTTCTTTTCTATATTATATTATTTTTTTACTTTCTTAATAGTATGAAACAAAAAACTCACTTGAAATCTTCAATATGTACATTCTATTTTCTTTTTGTAATGTATTTATTTTGTGTTATTCATTCTCATTTTTTTAAAAAAAAATTCAATTTTATTTTTAAAATATATTGTTTTATTCTCTACTATTGGATTCTTGTCATTCTAATCTCAACCATATAAGAAAAACAGTTACCCAAATTTTCACTATAAATAGGGTCACCTCCTTCTCAAACCCACACTGATTTCTCACTTTTTCTCGACAAATCTATACTCCACCTCTTAAGACAAGATATGATCATTTATTTTGTCAATAAAATTTATGTCCCAATATTTTGATAATATGCTTGTAGATACGTCTTTATTGACCTTATAAAATATGAATTTCATCGAATAAATGTTAGTTTCAATAGATTTCATTTATATCTATGACTCTCGATTAAAAGGATTAAATTTTTCCAAGGCTAGGAACACCTATATGTTGAGAATCCTCCTAAAGATCTAATACTTATTGAGGAGGTCATACAATTCGATAATATGGTGTCATTTGATATGGACATGATGATAAGTTTTCTTGTGTACTATATAAAATTATCTAAGTTTGTGATTCATGCCACTCTTTTTCTAAATGTTTCTACTGAAGGTGATTCATTATGTTTTTCTCATAAGTTACCAGAGGATGTTGGTATGTTTAAAAAGAATAGAGAATAAAATTCACACTTTATTATCAATGAGGAAAAAATAAATGTGGCCCACATATCTGCAGATAATCGGTATATCACCCTATAAATGCAAGGGTTTCTTCTTCCAAAGAAATGGGATATACAAACTCTTAATATTTCTATTATCTTCAAATTAGACTATCTTATGAATATGATAAAGGTAAATCTCATGGGTTACATTTTCAAGACAATCAATAATATGAAGTCTGGTGTAATTAAATCACATTATATCACATATACATCTATTATTATGAAGTTTATTCATGAAATATTGAAGTTTTTAAATCTAACAGTGAATATAGAATTGAAAATCATGAAGGGATCATGTATTGGAAAAGATACAATAAAAAATATGAGTGTTCGTTTTGATACTAAATAAAAACAGTTTGTCAAAGATGTGTAAGAATTAACACAAAATAAAGTGTCACTACTTTTAATAGAAACAGATCTAGTAGTTATATCTTCTCAAAATACATGTCCTAAAATCGATGAAAATCATAATAAAAAAATTATAGTAAAACGGTTGTAGCCAGGTGTAGAAAGGAGAATGAATAAGAAAGAGAAGGTGATCCTCAGTTTTTTCTTCATCCAGCTGAAGCTCTAGGTGAGAAGATGAGTATTGAAGACACTCTACATTATGATAAAAATAAGAAGAAACTTTTGAAAAGAAAAGATCAATATATTGATATTGCCAAGGTACTTAATGGTTTTGATTGAGAAAGTGCTCAACTGATAGAAGAAATTCAACAAGAACCGATGGTATAGACTCTTCCATAGAATGGAAAGGGGAATGAAATAGTGAAAGATGTCATTCAATCATCTTCACAATAATAAGGAGAAGAAGAAGAGGAAGATAACTTATTTATGAAATATATTTCGAGCTCTAAGATAATTAGAGAAGAATCCTCTCTTCAAAAACAATGTGAAGGAGTTTAATAAAAAAAATTTCCATACCAATTCAGCACCTTTACAATCATTATAAATTCAATTAGAAAGAGTACCTTCTACGACCAAGAAAGTTGATCAATTTTCTGATGCCAAGAGAACGATTATTATCAATGAAAAATTTCAAGAATATATAGATTAAAAATAAGATGACATAGATGAAAATGAAAAGGAGAAAGTAAAAGGAAAACAACTTGATGAAGACTCAAGTTGATCAAATGAACTTGAATTTTACAATCGTGACACTTATTTTGAACAAAAAATTTCTGTAAAGAAATGTGATTATATTTTCCATTTTTTAAGATTGATTGATAACACAATTCCTTACCTTCCCATAATAGAAGGAAAAATTGATTTAATCATAGAGAATCAAAGAATGAAATTTTGTTCAGTAAGAGAGCTCAGAATGAAAGTAATGACAACATAGGCAAATCATAATGTTTTGAATGATAGTTGTATTTCTCATAAGAAGGCTTTAGAAAATATGAACAAATAATAATACAATACAAAGAGTTCATTAAATGAACATGGGGAATCAATTGAATATATAAGTAGGCTTTCAAATGAAATTCGATTTCTTTTAATAAGCAAGAATATGGTTCAATTGAGTGGTTAAATAAAATTCGATAAAATCATGTTGCAGATTCTCAATCAGTGAAATAGTTGCAAGAATGGTTCAGTGATTTCCAGTCAGAGTTTTCAAAGGTATCATATTTCGATGAAGAAATTGTTATGTTGAAGAAAAAAACTCCCTGTTAAATTATGAAAATTAAAATATATAGCACATAATTAATACTCTCAATGAAGTAATCAGAATCAATGAAGAAACCATCAAAAACTAGGATCACCTATTTACATTCCAAAAAGAGATTCTTAAATCCCATTGTGTTTCTATTTTAGAAAACACGAAATAGATTAAGAATCTGAACGTTGTTCTTCGTGAGTTTATTAAGAATAAAAAAGAAAAGAAAACAAATTAATATGTTGTTATTTATTTATTACTGGATTGTCTTTTAAAAATTTATGAGCTTTTGAAAATTCAATGAAGTGTATATTTTCATTTCCATTGTTTTTAATTTTTCTTCTCTCTATCCTTTTTTGGAAACTCTTGCTTACCCCTTTCTTTTTATAAATCATAAGGGGGATATTTTATAAAATGGGAAGAAGGATTAATGTTTTACTCAAATGTAATACATTGATGAAGAGAATAATAAAACCATGGAAAATTTATAAGAATAAAATCCTTAGGAAAGACCATACCTGTGGGGGTTTAGTTTTATAAATTTATTTATTCAGAAAAGTTTGCATAACTATGAGGGAGATATGTATTTATTTCTTGTTTTACTCTATATTTTGTGCTTTAGAAATTGGGGGATACTGTCAGGTAAGAAGTATGCTTTTGAATTTTATTCCTTATGTTTTGGAAATCACAAATTTCTTTATACTCAATTGTCAAATAAAGGATTTACATTGAATAATGTTTTATGTTTATCAAAATGACTATTATAATTGTATTCACTATGGCCATCATACTCACTCTAGCAATCATACTCACTCTGGCCATCATACTCAATCTGTTCATCATACTCACTCTATGTATCATACCGACTCTAACCATCAAACTCACATTGTGTAACATACCTAATTTTCTTCATATTTTTATTTTAAATTATTTTTTAATGAAAAGTTATATAAAAAATACTGATGTTTTATTTTTATCTCAAACTTTTTTTCATTCTTTTATCAAGACGAATGTTTTAAACCAATCCTATTAATGTTATTAGTTTCATATATCTATTATTTTAACCAAAATTATTTTGTGAAGTTAGTTATAAACTAATCAAAATAATTTCATGATTTATGTTTCAATATGAACATTACAATTCTAGGTGTCCACATCCCTCTGAATTTTCAAAAGAAATATGATTTTTGGAGAAAATATAACTGTTGTAAATTGAGTCCAATAAATAGAAGGACATTTTATCCAGATAAAAAAATATCAGCTACTTCCATTTTTTAGAGAGATAATTTGTTACTTCTATCTCCTTCATGTGAAAGCCTTGAAATTACCAAACATGAATGACATGTTCATAGTTATTGTTTTTCAAAAAGTGATTTTTTTCATAATGTGTTCAATTAGGTGTTAACGGTTGAGGGCTGTTAAGGATAGGAAGATGGTGTGACCGATCATCGTATTGAGGGATTTCAAGTGTTTGAAAGAAAGTAGGGTTGATTACCTATAAAATCAAGGGCTTGAGGGGATAGAAATATGGACGTTCCAATCATCGTATCTAGGGATTACCGGTGTTGGTAAGGTAGACCTATTTTCCTAGGATAAAGGATACCCTACGCTTTTGGATAAAATATTTGTAATACCTTTTACTTTTCTAATATTTATTTTAATAGAAAAAGAATCCATTTATTTATTCTTTATATTTATAATATTTTATATTGTAATTGTTTTAGTTATAGTTTATAGTTTTTATTATTGATTCTATAAAATATATCATTGAATCAATTACACATTGTATTACTTTGATATTTTTATTCCATCCAAATACAATTCCTTCATATACTGTGGTATTATATCATCAAACTGAGAGTCATCCTGATCATTTATTTATTTTTTAAGAGGATTTATGAATTGTTCTAGTTTATGTTGTATTAAAATAATTAAATTTCATAATGGTTTATATATAATTTTTAAACATAAAATTCACCCCCTTATATTTTTTCCATCTAATATCCATTTTAATCCAACATTGTTCTCACAAATGGGTTTATTTATTCTTTTGATTTTTATTTTTCATGATAAAACCCATAGAACAAGTAATATTTTTATAATAGGAAAGCCAAAATGATATACTATTTTTTTACCAATTTTTACAAAATAGATAGATTATTTTTTAGGTATTTCAAGCTGGTATATTAATTGTATCCAGATATCGATATATTATAAACCCTTTATGTAAATTGTTAATGGTTATGTGTATACTCAGAAACTATATATATATATATATTCTCTAGTGCATATGAAGATTTTTTTTTTAGTTAATACTATAGTGTCATGAATATAATGTTATATTAGCATGAAAGTGTTTCAATAGGAATATCATATATGGTTCAATGGTGATGTTTAGAGGATGGTAACCATTTAGGAAATTTGTAAAAAAAAATATTATTGAATTCAATTGGATTGTATTATATGTGTACATTTTTTTGAATAAAATATGAAAAAAATATGAATTTATAATTTATGAATGTTCTATATGATTTTATATATAAATAAAATTTATGGACTGACTATACTAAAGAGAAATTGGTCCCCCATGGCGTAATATAATCCCTAATCACTTATCGACATCCAATAGTTATTCGAGGAGTACACCTAATGATAGGTTTGTGTTAGGTCAATTCTAAGGTAAATCTAAGATGATTTATTAGAAATAGTATTAAAGTAGATTTGAGTTATTAAATTATTGGTAAGTGTGGATATTGGGTAATTGTAACGAGAAATACATATTAATAACATTTATCGACAATATATTTATTAATAAAACATTAGTTACAATGGGATGTCTCGGTGAGTGAATTATGAAGGCATCCTTTAATGTTTAATTAGTTTCATTTATTTCATTTAGCCCATGGTGTTGTGTAATGACCCATGATTGAAAAAATATGGAAAAATAGTGCCATTTGCATCAAATAAGAGTATAAAGACCATTTTACATGTGTATGTAGTCATATAATTGTTTTCTATTATGATTAATTTCCTTGTAAATTGGTTTTTTAATATTTTATTGTTCTGTATGCTTTAATTATGATTATTATTAGAAACCCATAAAATTGGATTAATATTTGCACAATTTAATAGATTCCAGAAAACCTAACAAAAAAATTAAATGATTTTTATTTATGGATAACTTATCGATTGAGATATTTCAGTCCAATTAATGGGTAGTGTGAATTTTCTGATGTGTTTTTATTTTAACATAATTATTTCTATAATGATAAATTTTATTTTTAAAATTATAAATAATATTTATATTCATTTAAATGAGAAATGAAGCTTATTTAATTTAAATGGGTCTTTGAATTTAACGTGAATATTTTTTGGAGTTAAAATTTATTATCAAATGTTTGGTTATGAAACATGATTGTGGTTTATAAAATTTATTTTAATTTTTAAATTTTAATTTTGTAATAAATAATTATTATTTCTAAAAAGTGTGTCAAAATGGTTTAAGAATGGGGTTTAGTGGAAATATTTCATTATATAAATGATTATTATTATTTTAAAATAACATATAAATGATCTATTGTTTTTTATAATTAAATTGAAAATATTTTTATTTTATTATGAATGTATAAAACATTCAAAAAAGTTCTTATCCATATTAACATAGGTCTGATTAATTATGTATTGATTTCATTATTAATATGATGTTTTTTATAAATATATCTAATTTGAAATGTATTTGTTTTTTAAAACTGTTGGAGATTTTTCGTACATAATCTATATTATGGTTATTTTTTGTTCTAAAATGGGTTTTCTATTTTTCTAAATTACTGGGAATTACTCATTGAAAATTTAGTATATTGTTATTAATATATACATTTTTTTATGATGTTTAAAAGTGAAAGGAACTGATTTTCAAAAGGTCTTACTATAAATAAATATATTCAATTAATAATTGGGAGTCATCTATAGTAAAATGAATGGGTTTTCATTAAAATCCTTTAAAACATTTATTGTGACTTAATATATTGTTATTAAAGTATATAAGGATATTTATATTTCTTAATATGATTGTTTTTAAATTTAATTTCAAATAATATGGAATGTGTCTATGTTTTGGTAAATATTATTATTCATAAATTGAATGAGTTTTATTCTTGAAATATCAATTTTTTCATTTTCTAATGTATTTAATTTATCATTATAGATTATAAATTTATTTCATTAAGTCCAAATAATTTATTTATAATTTTATTTCATTGTGTTCGATTGAAGTGGTGTTATTTTTTGCTATAATTTTGTTTATTATTAATGTTTTTTTGTTTTTTCTAAAATTATGGTAATGAGATAACATCATTATTTGTTTTATCAAACAAAATATTTGGGACCCATTTTATTGAAACTGAAAGTTAATGTTTTGGTGTACAACATATCCAATTTTTACAAAAAGGGGTGGACTTGAAAAAATCATTATTTAAACTTACTGTCTAATTTAGAAACAGTGGTTTTAATATAATAACATTTCATTTACATTATTTAATATTATAAGAGATAATTCCATTTTTTATTCATTGTTTACTTTGTTGGGTTGGTTTAATTTCATTTAAAAGCTTCTTATGTATTAATATTACCTATACTTGATTATATATCAAGTTGTATAGATAGCTACTACCCAATAGTATATAGGTATGTCATACTCACTAAACATGGTTCTAGAAATATGAAAAATGGTTCTATTTCTTCTATCTACAATTCCATTTTTGGGGGTGTCCTAGGAGTAGGGAAGTTATGACTATATCAATTTTATGAGAAAAATATTTTAAAATATTAGTTCTGAAACTCAGAGCCATGGTCATTTTATAGGGTTTTAATTATAAGACCACTATGATTTTATACAGTCTTTTCATACATGGTGAAATCAAGGAAAGCGTCAATTTTTTTAGCCAAGACGAAGGTCCAAGTATATTTAGATTATTCATCTTCAATAACATAGACATATTTATTCCAACAAATAATTGGTACTCTATATGGTCCAAACGAGTCCATGTGAACCAAAAAGAGAGGTTAAAAAGTTGATTCTCCATTCTTTGGTTTGAATGATATTTTGTGTTGTTCACCCTTTTGACAAAGATTACAGACTTTGTCCTTTGGAAAATAATTTTTGGGTAGATCATTGACTAAGTCATTTATATTAAGCTATCTATGTGAGATTATATTGTAGTTCCTTAATCAACTATGCCAAAACGAAGACTCTTTATGAAAATAACTCAAACAAGAAACATTTAAAGATGTTAAAGAACCTAAATAAAGAGAATAAACATTTAAATTTCTATGAGTAGTAAATACTAACTCATTTTGAGAATTAAAAACATTTGAAGAATCATTATCAAATTTAAAATTAAAATCATAATCACATTACTGAGACATAATAAGTAGGTTTTATTTTAATCTTTTGTGAAAAAGAACTTTTTAAATTAAAAATGAGTTACAGTTGCTAATCTAGACCAGGCTAATGATTTTTCCTTTAGAATTGACATCAAACGTGACTTTTCCACCATCAATATTTATCATATGCTTGAAGCATGAGTAATATCTGTTCATGTGTCTTGAATATCCACTATCCAAATATTGTTAACTTCTACAAGATCTCCCCCATAATATTTCCTAAATATAGTTTAGTCAAGAAAAAAAAATTTACCCATATTTTTTTTGGTCCAATAAATTTCTTAATAAGAGATTTAGGAATCCAAATTTTCTTCATGGGTTTTCTATAAGCAACATGTAAATTATTTGAGAAAAATACATTATTTTTTCCCAAAAAACATGAAATATTATAAGAGTTTCATGGATGGAAGTTGTATATAATATTCCAGAACCAGGAAAAAAACAAGATTTTCAAGATTTAGATACATAATTGGTTTTGAAAAAATTTCTTTTAATAGCTTGGTAGCCAATTCCACTAGTGTATTTAGTTGAAACTTGTTTAATATGTATTTGAACCAATATATCTTTACCAATTTCAAATATTTCAAAATCCTTTTACAATTTCACATTTGATAATTTAAGATCATTATTTCCCTTAAGCAGTTGGTCATTTTTACCATTTTTCAACAGTAAGTTATGATTTAACAGTGGTAGTCAAATCATGTTGTTTCATTAAATATTTTTATTTATCTTTTCATTCATTAAATGTGTCCAATACTATTTTACAATATTCAAAAATTTCCTCATTTGTCATATTTTCAAAATAACTTTCATCTCCAGAAAAGTAATAGTTATCTTCAAGAGGGTTTAGTGTTACCTTAGATGAATTTGTCATAAAACAGATGTTTTCTTAATTAGATTTTACATCATGAGTTTATTATATGTCACTTGAACTGTCCTCATAAGTTCTTTATGTTTCTTTCTTGGGATTTTTATACTTTAAATATTTATAATAATAGTTTTTCTATTATTTTATCTTGTGATAGTCAGCCTTTACATGTCTCTTTCTTTTGTATCCATAAAAATGATTTAATTTTAAGTGTCACTTCTTTTCCAATCATGTTTCCAATAGCCCTTATGTTCATACTTTCTTTTATAGTTTGTATTTCTAAATAATTCTACTTTCTATAAAATTTCTTAAACTTTCTTCATATTTGATCTATCTATTCATCACTATCTCTAGAAGAATGTCCATCACTTGAAATTTCAGTTTCTTCTAAAACATTGTGATTTTGTAAGGATATAATATATTTCAAAACAAAAAAAAATTGGTTCTTCATCCTCTTATTTTTTAAAATTTTGTTCTTCCTAATAAATCATCAATATTCATGTTTTCTTCTTCACTAGAAAATTTATGAGGTCACTATATTATCTTATTTATTCAAAACTCCATCTCTATCTATATGGTAAGAATTTAAGTATTCTCATGATCTTATCCATGGATGTAATAGATATTTGGAGTGAGACCATAGTGTTCACAATTTCATTAATCCAGAAATAATTGTGAGAAATAGGCTCCTTTGGATTCATCTTAATATTATCATACTTAATATTATTTGTATTAAGTCTCATTTCATTAAAATTTTAAGTTAATTCATGTGAAATAGGTAAAGTGTCCCAAATTTCATAGAAAGATTTATAAAAAGATATTATATTAAATTCTCCAGCTCATAGTGCACAAAACATAGCATTATTAGCATTGTATGTTTTATTATATGTAGTCATTGTTTCATCACTCCAGTTATTCCTAGCATTCTTTGATTTTTTATATTTATCTTCTATAACTTTCTAAATATCAAAGACTAAACTTTATTAATTCATTTTCATTTTAATCATCCATTTGGAATTTTTTGTTCCATTATGGTAGGGAGGGTTTTTTTGTAGAACCTTCCAATATATTATCCATACTAGGGAAAATATTTTTAAATAGCTAAAAACGTAGAAGTAACCTAAATTTTGTGATCATTGAAACACAACTACATCACAACAAAAAATATTTTAAAAATATTTTGAAGAACCTCTAATAAAAAATATTGGTCAGAGTAGGACACTAGAGAGGGGTGAATTGAGTTCTTATTAAATTTTCTGTTAAAAAGATTGTTTTAAAAGATTTTCCAAATTTAAATCTAAACAGGAGAGTTAATCAATGTAGTGAAATTCTAATAGTCTCACAGTTCAATTAATTTCTTAGAAGATTGATTATTTCATAGTTGTAAAAATAAGAGATATTGATACAACTTTGGAACCTAATCTAATAATCCAAAGAGTTATAAACACTTTCCAATAATAACTATCAAATTGAAATTATGTTTTTTTGAAATATATGTAAAAAAAATTGAAAACACATTGGATATAAGACAAGTGGTTCTATCTCAAGATGAGACATAGACCACTCCACTTGGTGATCACCATCCTCCAAGAAATCTATATAGATTTAGGTTTTTATTCACACCCTGGATCAAGGTTAACACAATAGTTTATAACTATCCAAGACACATGACCTCTACCATAATTCTATGTGGGAACCAAATACAACCAGGTGACATTGGATATCTACCATAACACAAGGTGGGATAAATAATTAAAAATATAAAGGGGAGTGAGGATATATGGTATCAACTAGTTCAGTTTAGGTGACCGTGTGTATTTTACAAATTGATGTACACACTACATGAAAATGTTATAAAAGGAAAAAAATAGAGAAATAAATATTAGATACAGTTTTTAAGGCACTATGTGTTATGTAGTTAGTTCTAGACTCTTTGATGTATCAGAGTTGATGTTGGAGTCCTTTTTGGAAGTAGACACTGAAACAGAGTGTCGGGGAGAACAGTGTTCTATCTTATAGGAAAATGAAATGTTATTCTCCTTAGGATCAGTTTAATGCGATTGAGATGTTGGAACATTGGTTCACAATATTTCTCTAGTTCACTGTAAGTAGAAATGAAGAGTTCCTTTTGTGGTCTTCCTTTCTTTATGTTGCTCTTGTGGGTCTGCTACTATGCCTACACATATATTTGTATATCATATCAACTTGAGATATTTCTTATTTTATATTCTATATCCAAAAAATATTTATTTTTATGGTAGGTGTTGTACCTCATGCTTTTAACATCCTCATTAATGATGTCTGCAAAAACCGTTAAATTAATTTATCGCATTAAAACAATAAAAAGGTTACCATTATAAATAGTATTAAATAAAAGGAAATTCACACAGTCTGTCGGGGAATCATTTTTTGTTGAATAATGAAATGGTGACTAAATCTATATGTTATTCCTTCTATTAGTATCAGTGTACCATTCAATCAGTGTGTAATTCTGTCAGCCTTCCTATCCATTGGTGAATCCTTGCATCGGTAGCTCTATGCGTCGGTAGCACCATGCATCAGTAGGTCAATCCTTTTCTTAGTGAGACAATTGAACTTTTGGTGACTCATTTGAATAATCAGTGGGAAATTTTGTATGTCGGTGTCAGTGATTACTTTGTGATGTCGGCATCAGTGAGTCAAACTTAATCCATCGGCATTAGTAACTCAATTGTCTCTCGGTGTCACCTTTTCATACTTAAGAAATATTTCTATTTGGACTGTCTAGAAGCACAAATATTATCATAATTTTTTAAACATATATGTTATAATAGATAATAAAAATCACACATATTCAATCATGAATAAATAAGATTGAAATGATTAGACACGATTGATGAGATTTGACATGATTTGTGATTATTAAAACCAGAGAGGGTGGACAATATTCTCCTTTGGTCCCTCAATGTCCCCCTTTTTGATGATAAAAATTCATGGCTTTATAAAGTACAATCATTTGAAATTAAATATAATCATTCTACTTATCATCTCCCATTATTGATGAATTTTCTCAATATTTAGATAACATTAAGAGGTAAAATAAATAGTAATAGTATCAAGTAAACCAAAATATTTGAATCAAATACAAATGCCTTTTCATCCAATATGTAATCAGAGGTAAGTAAAATAAAATACGTAAGAGTGGTTTCCAAGGTTAAAAATATAATGGTAATACCAAAATGTTCTCCCCATTTTGGCATTATCAAAGTATACTATGGTATTAAAATATAAAATCAATAATGAAATGGAATAAAAGGACTAATCAAGAAGGAAACATGTATTAAAGGAATGAGACGTATCAGAGAAAAACAAATATAATACAAATAGATGAAATGCAAGAGAACTAAATTCCATTAAATATTGAAGGGTAATGTATAATATTTGTCAGGAAATACAACAAAATTATAATATATCATCCCTATCAAAAATCATCCACCCTACTTCTTATGGTCAAAAGGGGATTTCTCTTTCTCCGAGAGATCAATTGAAGGTCCAACAGAAGGTGGTGCTTGAGAGGTAGGATGGGTTGAATGGATATTTAGAGGATCTAGGATAACTCATTCTTGAACATTAATGGAAAATCAAGTCTCATGTTGTGGCAATGTAGAAGGTTGAGCCAGTACTGTGATAATTTTCCAAATATGACTAGAATTTTAAATAACTGTCATCTATGGGGGAGGCACTGATCCAAAAGTTCTAATAGGATCAGTAGTAGGCACCAAAATTGCTTCAGTCTAGATATGAAGGTATGGCTTCAACAACTTGATGAAATATTCATTTATTTCTCTACCATATTTCATAGATTTCTCAAATTCATATTTATTCTCAATGAACTAGTCATGAAGAGTTGTGGAGTCCTTCGATTTTTGAGCATGATCTATAAAAGCATTTGTCATTGAAGGAAGTGCCGTGTTTTCTTTAGAATATTTAAAAGGGATTGTAAACTGATGCTTGTTAATAATCTATTTGAAATAATAACCAACATTTTCTATAATCTAAGCATTGGGAGTCTCAACAATCTTGGAATAGAGTCTGACCATATCATGAACATTGTCACTATTCTTCCTAATTTTTACAAGGCTTCCCAATCTAGAAGCACCAAACAGATGCTGAAGCTCTTCCATAACAACATTTCTAACTGCCTCAATGTCCAAGGCCTGAGATGTTGGCAAAAATTTCTTTATCTCTTCCATGGAATATTTGAGATAGTGTCATTCATTATTCAGCTAAGTGTTTTCGATTCAATCTTGTTGAATCTCATGGACCATATGAAATTGAACTGATACTCTCAGTGATGAAAATATTTTATCCTTTAACTTCTCAAAATTAGATAGAGTGACATAGTCACTAGGAAATAAAATAAAAATGGAGTAATTATTGAAGAAGATGCTACTTCTTATGGTATCTCAATAAGAAAAATATCTTCTACCATTCCTATCTATTGAATTGCTACACTTTCCTCAACATAATGTTCAGAATAACCTATGTCAAGGACAACATACCGAGGATGCATTTTCCATTCAGATAGCACATAGGGTTCTAAAAGGGTGAGTTTGTTAACTGTCACACTTCTAACATGATGAATCTATTCAACATGAGCTCTTCTATCTTGAATATCCACCTCAATCTGTTCTCTCGTCACTAGTGGCTTACCATTAACATGAGGTCTCCTTCTTTCAAACACTAAATGATGTGAAAGGATTACTTGAGCTTCAACTTCTTTTTGAGTTTCAACTAATATTCTTTCTTCAACCACAACTAAATAATGTTCTATAAAAACATTCTATACAAGAGCATTAACCAACTCTAAATCTCATCCTTTATCATCCTCATGATGGACACTGACATTTTCATTCCCTTCACCACTACCTTCCTCGTCATCTTTTCCATTATCTCTACTGCCACTTCCACTAGCATTCTCATCATATCCTCTTTCACTGCCTGAACCAGAACCAATTTCACTAGTTGGGTTTTTCATGGGAAAATTCCTTCAATACTCCTTATATACACCATAGGAATGTTGGTATCCTTTTCTCTAGTTTCATTAACCCATATGTTTTTAGATTCTATTTTTAATGATTCAAAATCTATGAAAATAGAATTATAAAAATCATTATAATTTGGTATGGATGGTAACAATTTATTAAAACAACAGAAGGATCATTAAATAATGTAATGATCTTCATTCCATTAAATTCAGGTATTTAAAAAAATTACCCACATTTGAAAATTTTCTTGTAGAATAAATTATTCCATCAAATCCAAGAAATGACATTTCTTGAGTGGTCTTTAAATCATCCATTTTAACCTGAAGCTCAATGAATCTAATTTCAAAAATGTATTTTTTATTTTTTAAATTATTTAAATACTTTTATCATTTAATATTCATTCTTTTACACTCATCTCCATTCATTTTATGCTTTTCATGTAACTATGTGTCGATCACATTGATTTTTTTTGGATTTAACAACTAGTTGTAAATGTTTTAGACTATTTTTTTTTAATGTTTACATTTTTAGCATGAATTTTACCATAAAGAGTCTTCTTGAATTCATTTTTTTGTTTAACTTCCTAAATACATATAGTTTTAAACAAGGATCATTTCCATTTAAGATCTAAATATTATACATCAATAAATCCATATTTTATAGAGAGAATTTTAGATGTTTTGAAATTATTATTATAGAAATTATCTTTTTTGGACTCATCCTCAGGAAATGTAATTTCACCCTGCATGCTATTAATGATCCCAAAAATTATAGAAACTAATTATTTAGGGAAAAATGAAACATATCATTTAATTCATTGATAAAAACATTTTTTGACATATCTTCGCTCTCAATTGGCTCTTTTCCTCATGTATAGTTTTTATGTAAATATTAACATGCATTTGATCACATAAACACCTTGATCATGTAAATGTATATCAGTTATCCATTTTATTGGTGATATTTGTAACTAAAAAATCCTCTAAACCATGGTTAGATATGTCTTATTTGTTTCTATGACTTGGAGGAATTTAAATCTCATTCACTATTGATATGTGGGATATAATTTACATCTTCTTCCTATCTTTCTATTAATTATTCAAAATTTTCGTGATAGAAATTTAATTAAGACAAAAAATGAATAATTATTCACCAAAACAATACTTCATTATATATCAAGAAAAAAATTCATATCATTAATATTCAAAACATCAAATAAAGAGAACCAAATCAGATAATTGGGACTTACTGCCATTTGAAAGGTCCTTTTGGGATATGAACCACACTAAGAGTTCTGGTGAATTGGTTTTATAGAATTTTTAAAAACGATATTGAATTTAATATCATTTTATATTTTTTTTACCTCAATCACTTGTTACGGTGAATGGAATACCCTTTATCTCTCTCTCTCCCCACCGTCATTATTTATTTTAGTATAGAATAACACACAGACACAAAAGAGGAACATGAATTTATAAGCTTCACTTCATTACATGTTGTGTATATTCGTTGTTGTGGTACTATAGAACATTAGGTCATGAAATGCACTAGTAAAACCTTAGGGGAAATATTTTAATTTCTCTAGATAGTGTAGAGTGTGTATCCCGCAAACTTTTTTTGTGAAACCCCAACTCATGTACATTTGATAACTATAAAATAATTGTATGGGTAAAAATAATATATTCATATACCAATTGATAATATATCTATTTTATTGAAATAAACATTCTTTCTCCTTCTACTTCACATTCAAAGTAGGAATCCACATCTCCTATTTGTTTCCACAAAATTTCACTGAATGTTTTCTACTTTTTCATAGTAGAAAATTGATATATGGAAACTCCTTATTTCTCTTATTTCAAGTGTAAACTAAAATAAAAAACACAATATAAGCCTTCTCTTATTCATTGTGAACAAGGGGTTCTGATATCTCTTCTTCAGATGAACCTCATGACCAACTCACTTACAACTACTTCTTATTCATTCGACTTATTTTTCTCTTCCTATGTTCAACACAAATAGCACTTGATCTTCTTTTCATTTTTTTAATTTAGCATGCATCAGTTATTTATAATTAAAATTGTATTGTTTATTCTCTATTAAACACACCCAATATTTTATGTTATTTTTTTTATGTAAAAAAATTTAATTTAATCAATAGTTTCAAATAAAAGAAACTTAGAGTCTAAATAAACCATAGTATAATATAGCATTATAATACAAGCCATTATATTGGTTATATAAATATGGATAATGATGTATTTAAAATATTTATAATGGTTTTAGATAAATAAAATATAATTTTATTACGGTAATTATATTCCTCAAAGAAATACATTTTTCCTCCAAAATGAATTTCATTATATTTTTTGTGAAAATAAAGAATAATATTTTTCCAGTTTTAGAAAATGTCTCTGAAAAAAATGAACTTCATTTTTTAAACTAAAATGTAAAAATTATCATAGAGTAAATTGTTTATAATTTTTTGAAAAGATTATATTTTTGATGAATTATGAAAAATAAAAATTTTATTGAAAATTGAGTTTTCATTTAGAGAACTTAAATTTTTTTTCTATTTTTAAATGTTTATAGAAGTAAAATTAGAGAATTTATATTATTAATAATCTAATTATAATCATTGTAATTTATTTTATGTTTATTTTTGTATAATATTTTTTATACCCATAAATTCATTTCTTCTTTGAAAATAAGTTTCCATCATGTTTTTTGAGTTTATTTTAAAAATAACTTTTTATAATTTTAGAGATTGAACTCTATAAGATATATTATATATTTTTAATAATTTTATCCATATTTGGTAATGGGTATACTATTATATTTTTTTAAAATAAATAGGAAATACATTAGAAAAATTCATCATGGTTGAGGATAAAAAATGGTTAAGGAGAAATTAAACCAATAGATAATGGTGAATTTTCCAATTATAGATTTCAAAATATTACTATATAACCATATTTAGACCACATTATATCCCATATTCAATGATATTATTATTTTATATCTTTTATATTGATAATTAATTTATTATATTATAATCTATTAATAAATTTCCAGTGTCTCCTCTCCCCCAATTTTAAAAGGAAACCCATCATTTCTATTTTTACACAGCTTTGAGCCTTTTAGATCTACCAACCCCAACAGAAATCCCGTTTAAACTTCCAAATCATTGATGTAAATGTTATGGTCTTCTTAAAATAATACTCCATGAGTCCTTATTAGAGGAACTAAAGGAGACCAACCAAGGAGAAGTAATTTTCATACCCAAACAATTTCAATTTTTTCTTCATAAACCTCCCCTAAATATATGTTATTCATCATAAAAGTATTGCATATGTGCACTTAATACATCCACCTCCACATATCAATATAATTAATTTTCAATTTCCATATTTCATAAAAAGTTATTATGTTAGGATTAATGTTTATATATTATATTTATGACATAATTATTATTCTTGAATTAAAATTTAATATATACCTTATTACATTCAAATTTTTTAGAAAACTATGACATCACTCATATGTATGTGTGAAAAAACACATCCATGAAGAGTTGTGATTCATTTTTCATTTATACATTACATAACTGGTAATGTGGATATATTTAATAAATATTATATATTTATGTCGGTGTCGTATATTAATTTTATAAAGATAAATTATTATTTACATTTCTTTCATTCAATCTATTAAATCATGAAAACTACATTTCTGAATTAGTATGACCTACAATTTCAAGCAATTGTTTAATTATGTTTTCTATATATATGATTTATGGATGAATATTGATATATATATATATATATAATTAATAAATATGCTTATTATATCATTATTATAATTATAGAGATAGTGTATCCATGATCAATGTACAAGGAGTAGAACTACTAAATTGAAATTAGTATTAGAAAAGAATGTGTTAAAACTATGAAATGACTTTTTTTAAGTGGATCATATCTGAATTTTTAAGTATGTACATAATTATAGTATATAATTATAATAAATTAAAATTTATTTTGTAGGAGGTTAGTGGACTTGTTAATCAAGTCATACTTGTGGTATGAGATATATGATACAATCCCAATGATTATTGAGATTGTTTATGACTAAGTGTCCAATGAGGAGACTTAATGATCTAACTCTCAATAATATCCAGAATTTTTTTTTACAATGATTACTTCTAGATATTACATGTTTTCTATTAATTTTACTACCTTTATGTATTCAAGAAAAAAAAGAAATATTTTAAGGAAATATGACTTAATTTCTATGTTCAGTAAAAAGTCATTTGACATCCATGTCCATGTTTTCTAAAAATGTTGTAAATATTGTTTTAATTATTATTGTAAGATTTTTTAATGTCATTTAAAATGAATTTTATTTAAAAAAAATTGTTAGGTATATTCTGTTGGTTTTCTGAGAAAAGGTATTATTACAATTAAAAAAATATAACAGGAATATTTGTTTTTGCAAACTGAGTATATATAGAATTTTCTACTATTATGACTCATCGATGAATTGAATATTTTGTTATAAATTTCCAACATTATTTTCAAAGAATTTTTTTCATATTATTTTGGATATTTTGAGATTTTGAATATCTTATTTCATGGTGAGAAGGGTATTTTTCTCAATAAATATTCAGAGTGATGTTTTAAAGGAATTATCACCTATGATGGAATCCTTTTATGTTAATTTTGATTTATTAGGGATATTATCAATGGATATAGTGTTTATTATTTCCCTTTATTGTTATTATTAGGATGAAATGATGTTTATGAAACCCATTTATTTGTCATGGGTTAAGCTATAATGAACTGGTAAAATGTTTATGAAACGTATATTCTTTCCATGGGTTATGATAAGGTAAATTATTTATGATCTTATGGAACACATATATATGAATTTAATTATGTTATGGGTGGACCCAGAATTATATATCCCTCAATGCGTTAGGTAAATATAGATATATCATTAGAAAATAAGACAGTTATGGGGAGTAAACCCAATTCAGTAAATGACAATGTCCATTATGATAATCTTGGGAGAGAACCTTAATTGAGTATATAATGGTATGGGCAGTGAACCCAATAAACTAGGATAATTTAGGAAGTGAAAATTCACTATGTAAATTATTTTACAATATTATGCGTAGGCCAAAACCTATGTATTATTCAAATGGTATTATATCATGGGTAAAATTATCTGATTCCTTTATGATTCGTGTCTTATGAACTGCCAGACATTAAATTATCACTCAAAATTATGATCTATTATGTACAGATTGTGGTTTTCAAATAATATGTCCATGTTCTAATAACCTTATGCTAAAGTTATGTTTCTATATTCCTTTTTTACCCTTATAGGGAATCACAGCTCGCTCATTCTTATGTTTTCATTCCCCTAGTTATAATGAATGTGTTTATGTATGATAATTATAATAACGGTTATTCTATTGAACAATATAGTGGGAAATGATTTTGATACCTTATAAATTTTTTTATGTATCCAATTTTCCAAATGCACATGATATATATGAATATTGCATGGGTAATAATGTTTTGTATTGAGTATTCGTTTAATAAGATGTGATATTTATACATGAAAAAATGTGGTTCTATAGTTAGTATCAAATAAGGGTTTAGTTACCATTGAAAACTAGGATTATAAAACATCAGTGACAACCCTTAGTATAATCCTATGTATAAGTGGAACTTACTATGTTATGGTAATGAATGGAATGTGGTTTCCCAAAACAAATATTCATGTCTATATACTATAAGTAGATATTGTTTTGGAATAGATTCATCTAGGGGTAATAACTCTAAAATGAGTTTTTTTAGTATATCGCAAACACCATTCTGGTGCATAGTGAGTATTCCACTACTACACACCTAGTTTGAAACTCTTTGGGGGATATTATTGGATAGTTCAAATTTTATTTATGAAAAATTATGAAGGATTTTAGTAGATTATGACCATGAATAATAATGTTTAAACCTCATGTGTCATAAATTTAAAAGAATGTTTCGTGATTTAGAAATATTATGAATGCTTTTCATGATTTACCTCCCTAATTAATGATGAATTGAATTCATTCTAACCTTTTTGTTATTTTACCAATGTATTAAGGATAGATTGAAAATGTTTTGGTGGTTATGGGAATGCTAAATATTGAAGTAACCTATTCGAGCATTGTTATATGAATTCTATTATATTAAGAAAAGTCTCCATAAATATGAAATCAATACCTCAGTGATAAACATTTAATTAATAGTGAAAACTAATAATGTTATAATGATCACAACTTATGTCCAATATTATTATATAATTAGAGTTTGTGTGATTTTGATGATTAATAATATTTTAATTCTCCCTATAGTTGAATTTTTTGTTATCTTCAGATTGGATTAGGTTTTTCAATATAAACCTGACATCAATTGTTAAGGAAGGAATGTACCTTTTGATATTTTGAAAAAAAATTATTGTCTATCAGTTTGAATATTAATATGAACATAAAATAAATCATATCTATTATATTGTTCTTGATTCATATTACAGGGGGGTTAATCATATATAGTTGGGGAAAAATCAATATTTAAGAAATTAATATTGTGTGTGAGTTTTTTTTTATTTCATTCCAAAGGTTCCTTCTAGTCTTACACTAAATCATGAAGTGATTTTTCAATATAAATCATACCTGGTGATTCAACAATTTCATTGAATCCATATATCATGGGCCTAATTTAGTTGTAGGAATTGAATAAGAAAATACAAGAGAATATAACCATGGGATTCATTTAGACAAGTGAGTCACTTTGGAGTTCACCTGTTTTTTTAGAGGAAATATGTATCAATGATATTTTTCATAGATTATCAGTAACATAAAAAGATTACATCCATGAACAAGTACCATCAACCCCATATTTATGGCTTGTTTTATAAAATATGTGGATCTGAATACTTTTCCATGATTTACCATCATTGTGGATATCAAGAATTGATAGTCAAGAAAGAGGATATAGCCAAGATATAATTTTTTACAGGGTATGGACATAATGATTTTATAGTTATTCCATTTTATCTTCCTGATTTGGTCTCTATCTTCATGTATTTAATAAATAGGGTATTTAATGATTACCCTGATCAGTTTTGGTTGTCATTATAGATGATGTTATTATATAGTAAAAAAGTAAGAAAGAGAATGATGATTACATACTAATTATATTGAATACCCTAAAGAAAGATAATTTGTTTGAAAAAATTTCAATGTTTGAATTTTGTTTATAAAAATTTTCATTTATGTGTCATATAATCTCAAGAGATGTCATATCAATAGATCAATTACTAATAGATATTATTGGACATTGGACTATAATAAACACTGTGACTTAGATCTATAGTTTTTCTTTGGTTTGAATGGTTATTATTGACACATTATGATGATTTTATAATGGCTATAAGATCCTCTCATGATGTTAACTCAAAATGGTTCCAGGTTCCTTTACATTAATTAATGGAAAAAAATGTTTCAAGGAACTAATGAGTAGGTTTTTCCATGAACGAGTGCTTATAGTATCATATAAAAAAGAATGATTTGGGATATATATTGATGCATAGAATAAGGTATTGAAATTTTTTCTCATGCATAAATATATGGTTATGGACTACGAATCATTAAAATTTATGGTTCTTGGGTAAAGTGATTGAACCCGTGATTTTGAGCTAGTGGCGGTAATTTTTTCATTAAGGATATTGAAGAATAATATTTATGGATAAATGTGTGGTATATATATATATTGATTATAAACATTAAAATGTATATTCACTCAAAAAGAGATGAAAATTTAATAAATAAGATAATGGGAGTTCATTAAAGATTATGACTGCTCAAAGCATTACCACCCGAGGAAATAAACAAATGTGGAAGATGCTATGAATTGAAAAGATCATGTTATATTATCTATGATGTGGATAAAAAATATATAATATTTATATATTACTAATGTATGGATCTTGAAATATTTCTAGAAGGTGATAAATCCTATCTTTCTTAATTGTGTGTTCAACCATCTATCCAAGTGATGATTAAAGAGGTTGAGTTGGAAGATATTGAACTAAAAAAGGTGAGATATGTTCATGAGTTCAAGTTGATTAAGATGGAATGATAAGGTTCAGGAACCATCTTTTTTCATAATAATAATTAAAATATGGATCTATTGGACAAATCTCATAGTTCATTCTTATCTATTCACCATAGAAGTACAATGATGCATACAGATATAAAAGGTTGTTTTTAGCTGGACATAATAATGAACGAAATTAAAGAGTATGTATATTAGTGCCCGGTATGCCAATAATTTAAGACTGGGGGATATATTTCTAACTAGATTATGTAAACATTACCCATACTAGTATGTAAATGGGAAAAAATCACCACGTATTATATCATCAAACTCCGAGAACATATAAGGGTAATAATGCTACTTGGATTGTTGTCAATCATCTTATGATGTCAGGGTACATAATTTCTATAGAAATAATGTCTTCTTATAGATCATCATTCTATATTATAAATTATGTAAGTTGAAAGGATTCATGGAATACCACACAATATTTTATCCATTCAGGATTTTAGATTTACCACAATGTTCTAACGAAGTATTCAAGAATATCTTGATTTAGGGTTGTGTTCTAGTGCTTATTATCATCCTCTCCTAGATGGTTAGTCCATGGGAACCTTTCAAATATCGGATTATATTATATGGTTTTTTACTTTGGATTTCCATGGGTTTGGGATAAAACACATTCTATAGACAAGTTTTATTATAATAATATCTTTTAATCAATCAATAATATGGATCATTATGAATTAATATAATTAAATAGGTCAAGAAATAAATTGTGGTGGGATTAAGTAGGAGAAAAATTCTATTGGGACCCTCCTTATCTAAGGAAATTGAAGAGAATGTAATATTCATTCAGAAATAAATGAGGTAGTTTAGGGTTGACAAAAAAGTTATAATGGGAAGATTATGTGAAATATAGAATTTGAAGTTGGTGATATGGTATTCGAATGAATTTACCCATGGAAAAATATTATGGGATTTGGAAATAATAGAATGATAAGACCTAGATATATTTCACACTTCAAAATTCTTGATCGAGTAGGGATGGTATCATATCACTTGGAACTTCAACTGATCCTTTTGTCAAGTTCACAATGTCTTCCATGTATCTCTTCTAAACAAGTAGATGCCTGATCCATAGAATATTCAAAAATACAATTATGTACTACTAGATCATGATATTTTCTATGAAGAACGTGTGGTATAAATCATGATCATAGAGATTATGTGATGCCGAAAAAGACTACTCACCTAGTTAATGTTCTTTGGGGGAATTATAAAATCGAAAAGGAAAAATAAGGACCCAAGGATGAGACAAATCAATAAAACCCTCATTTTTATGTATATTTGTGATGGAATCTTAAGGGTTAAATTCATATTATGGGGTTTATAATGTAAAACCATCATATTTTATTATATATATTTTTAAAATAAATATATTTAATTTCATCGACAGCTAGAGATACATGCAACCCTTAATCTAAATGAAATGTAATATAGTTTTATGTTATAACCTAACCGTTAAATAAGTGGTATAAATACTAATAAAAAATATATAAATTATTTATAATCATTTTAGATTAACAAAATAAATTCTTTGTAATAAATGCATATACTTCAAAAAAATAAATTTTCCTCAAATATTATTTTCTTTATTTTTTATAAGAGAATAATATATTTTATTTAATTCAATATAATGTATTTAAATAATTAAATTCATTTTTTATGTTACCATTTAATATTAATTTAGGTGGAATTTCATTGAATTTTTTTAAAATATTTTTTGTTATAAATAGTGAAAAATATTTTTTTTTTCAAAAATTGTATTTTTAAATTAAAGAATTTACATTCTCAGATTTTATTTTAAAAATGTTTTAAATGTAAAATTAGCTAACCTATATTATGTAAAATCCAGTTATAGTCATTGGAATAAATCTTATCTGTTTTTTTATATAAAATAATTCTATACCTAATAAAACATTTATAAAACAGTTTGACGTAGTGTTTTGTGAGTTTATTATGAAATTAATTTCTACCAATTTTTGATATCAAATTTTAAAAAATGGATTTTAAAATTTAAATAAAAAAATTCAATATTTTAATGATTCCACTTTCAATTTGGGTCATAATTAATAGTAAACATTTTTTAACATGATTAATGTCAAAACGGGTTAATCCAAGTGGTCAAATCCATAGATATAAGATAAGCTTCCAATTTAACTCTTATAGATCCTATTTCTAGCCATATTTTTAACCCAAATTATCCCACCTTTAAATACCTTTCTATTTGGAATCATTACTCTTGATTATAAAATTATTATATTTTAATATTTTAAGAAATTCTAAGTGTTTTTTATCCATAACTTATAAAAGGAAACCCATCTTCTCTCTTCTTTACACCAAATTAAGATATACATATATTGAAAATGTTTCTAACCAATTATCTTATAAACATACCAATAAAAAAATAATATTTTATAGTATTCTTGAAATACCCTTCAATGGGTAATTATGAAAGCATCTAATGGAGGAATATCGGAGAAGTGGTAATCATTCTACTTAGCCTCTTTAACTATATTTATTCTACTACAAACCAAAATCAATGGAATTCATCATAAAATATTAAACATAGTATACTAAATAGACAATTATTATTATTATTTGGGAAGGCAAAATACCCACCTATATTCCACCGAATGGGAATTGAAATTATCATGTGTGCGTGTACAGTTGGATTACCTCCTCCATGTAGTGATGCAATTCATTTTCCACCACCATATTTCATGGGTGGGTTTTTTGATGTTTTTTTTTGTTTTATATACTATATTTATGACATAGTTATTATCTTTAATAAAATTATCATATCTAACATCTTACCTTCTAATCCGTTGGAAAATGATAACATTCCTTGTGCATACATTCGCACTACCACCTCCATGAAGAGATCTGAATCAATTTTCATTTACAATTTACATGGACGGTCATAAGGGTAGATTTAATTAATATATGTGATAAATATGATATAAAAATATGATAATTTTAAATATTATATATCATAATTTTGTTTCATCCAACAAAACATTAAAATTTTGTTCATGTGTATATTCATCCTACCGTCTCCATTGACAGTTAAATTCATTTTTTATCCCTATAGTTTATGGATGAATCTAAATATATATATATAATGAATATATATATATTTATTCTTTTTATATCATTATTAAATACAAATAAATAATGTAAAAAGGATCAATGTACAAGGACCAAAACTGTCGAACCAAAATTAACCTGAAAAATGAAATAGTTAACACATTGAAATGATGATTTATTAAGTTGATCAAAAATCATATTATCAGTATATACATTATTATGGAATACAATTATAATAAATTATTATGTATCATAAATGAGATTGGATAATTAGAGAGAGAGTGATGAGCCCGTAAAGGGCGCTGTGGGCTAGGGTTCGTCTCGTCGCTGCCTTCCTCCCACTTCGCTCGGACGGCGGCGAACCCTCCTCGATCTTCCCGGCTGTTTCGTGGTGCGGTGGCTGCTTCCTCGGTGAAGGGTGGCCCAGATCGGGAGTTTGTTTGTTCTCCCGCGGCGTGGGTCCTCCGGCTTCGGGTGCTCCGGCTCTTCTGCTACGTGGGGTCGTGGTCGGCGCCGCGTCACGGTCGCGGTTCTCCACGGTGGCAAGGGGGTACCTGATCCGGTGCATCGGGATCGTGTTTCAGCTTTCTGCGAAGGTAAGGTCTGGATTCTTCGGGGTCTTCATTTTGCAGCAAAGGGGATCCAGATCCGGTGCTTTGGTGTTTTTCTTCTTTTGCTGAGGCCCTGGAGATCCTTTCACGGCTGGTTTCCGCCTTCTGTGTTATGATTCAGTAGGGGGCTCTTCGGCTGGTCTTTGTGGTCTCTGTGTGTGGGTTGGAGGGTGGCGATGGGATTTTGCATGATTTCTATTCGACGCTGATGAAGGTTTCGAGGTGGGGTGATCCGTGTGTTTTGAATCTGATGTTCTAGATTTGTTTGTTGGTGGAGGTTTGTGACTTCGGGAAGAACTTGCGGTTTTGGATGATTCTTGATGCTGGCATGGTGATGTGTTTTCCGTGTTTGGTGATGGAGCTTGATGAAACGGCTGCCGCTGATGCTTCCGGTCACCTTCTTCAGCGGTGGACGGTGAGGTTGACAGGTTCTGGCGACGGCGGATGGATGAGACATGTCCTGTCTCAGGATTCGAGGTACCCTCTTTTTGGATTGTGGTGGATCTGATCGTGGTTCGAGGTGGATTTTGGCGGACTTCTTGAAATTTGAATGTGGAATTTTTGGTTGAATGGGTTTGTGATTTTGGAACTGCTCAGCCCTTTGTACTCTTTTTCTTTTTTTAATAAATATTCAGGGGATTTTTCCCCCTGACAGACTTTCCTGGAATATTATGTATCATAAATGAGGTAAGATCGCATTTGGTGCAGGCTGAACTTTAGGTAACATATTTATGTCACAATATCATTATTTATCAGGATTTTTTATGATTAAGTTTTTGATGATGAAATATTATGATATAACTCTAAAAAATCATGAATATTATTCACGTATATTTATTTTATTAGATTAAATGTTTTTCATTCATTTTCCACTCTTTTATTTTTAAATACTTTTATATAAGTTTTTATAGAAATCCATATTTATTTATCTATTCTATCAAATATATTTTTTCTTATATATACATGTTTTCTAAAGAAATCAAGAATGTTTTTAATATTATTATATAATTGTTTAAATTTTTTATTACCCATGTTTTGAATTTTACAAAAAGGATTATGAGTAATAGTATTTTTATTTTCTAAAATATGGTACTTTTTAATTATACTGAAAAAATGAAAGGAATCATTATTTTAACATAGATTGATTGAATGGAATTAACTTCTAGCATGAACAATCAATTATTTGAAGATTCCTTTTCCTTTTTTCAATGTCATTTTCAACAAATATTTTTTCCTTAATATTTTGTAAATTTTTAATGTTGTAAATAATTTATTTCAAATTTTAAAGGGTATTTTACTCAAGAAATATTTCAAGTGATAGTTTAATGGTATTTTAATTTAAATACCAAATCAACTATGGTTTTCAAATGATAATTTTTACTCAAGAAATATTCCAAGTGATAATTTTTTCTACGTCTCAAAATTATTATCTATGATATGTAGGGCATGGTTTTCAAATGATATTCTCATGTTCTAATACACTATTTCTTGTGTTTTGTTTATATATCCCACTTTTACCTTTATTGAGTCTCACATCTCACCATTTATTATGTTTCCTTTACCCAATTTATAAAAAGTTTTATGTATGATATATCTAAAAAGATTTCTAGTTATAAAGAACTTATTGGAATATGAAGTAGATATCTAATAAAGAAGTTGTGTACTTATTCATATTTCAAATGAAACTTGATCTATATTATTGTAGCATTGATCATAATGTTATTTATTGATGATTCATTTAATTGGATGTGATATTTATGTAGGAAATGAATGGTTCACTATAAGATCTCTTTAACTTGTCACAAATAAAATACTCTATTGGTATTACATCGTCAAATAAAAACCCAAATTATTCTAATTTTATGTGAATATATATTTATATATGTATATATTAATAAGTGGAAAGTATCCTTTTCTCATTTTTACTCTCATTTCTATATTCAAAATGATCCATAAATAAATAAATTCAAGTGTGTATATATTCCTATGTTTCAAATTCACATGGAATATTAGATCTTGAATTCCCGTTGGGATATCTTCATAAATACTGATAACTACATGTTATAACTTTATATAGAAATATGAAAAATATGTTGTCTTCATTCTTCTTCAATTTTTGATGCATGCCATTAAAATAATAATATATGGATGAAAAAATTCATGATACAGTGGTGTGATCATGGCCTCTTCCTACATTCATTATTCCTTATTTCAGGCCATTAAATGTTACATGCATATCAATATTTTAATGGAATTAATATCTTCTCTCGTGTCTCATTATTTGGGATGAAAAATAATTCTACAAATATACCCTCTTGTTTTTTATATTAAATATATTAACATTGGTTAAAAACTCTTGTAAACATATTCATGATTTTATCTTCATCGTGGCATACTCATTCATGAAAAAACATTCACTGAGATTTTTTATAAGGACTCGGCCTTAAACCTTACATAATATTTAATTAAATGAATAATTAAAATTGAGGATCCTTTCAAGTTTAGAGTTTTAGATAATTAGGTCATAACTATTACATCTCAAAAGATTACAATGTAGACACTTCTACATAGTTTCTTTTTTTTACAAAACTTGAACTCTTGAAAAAAAAAGTCATGTCTAGTTCCATGTTTTAGACAGCATGACTTTTCCTTGATCCTATCCTTGACCCTATTCCACATTATTTCTTGTGAAAAAAATTTCAACATAAAACATGGTATGAGCCTAAAAAGTTCAGTAAGGGATACACAAAGAATAAAAACAGTTAGTCTTTCAAAACAACAACTAAACCATGAATACTTTATCAAAGTAACACTTTTCACCTTTATGAAGTAGAAAATACTCTTCACTGAATAAAATAACATTACTTACCCTTTTGTATCCAGAAGATTACCATAAAACTCATATAAAGAAAACATAACATATAAAGTTATATTGGGACATAAACATACTTAAACGGAATAACCATACGGTTGACTTCCACACATATCCCTAAATGGAATAGACATATGGCCGTCTTCCATACCCAATGCATTGGAGTTTATAATGTAACCACCCGTCCTCGTATTCACAGAATCGCCCGTAATATGGATTATCACATAACCACCCTTCAAATGACCAAGTACCATTATAAAATCATAAGATATAAAACAAATATAATGGAATGAAAACATTTACAAATTTCAATCACAATATATCACTTAAATATATTGACATAACAAATCCATTATCAAACCCATTTTCAATACCCAAATACATTAAAGAGTATATGGTAATTATTCCATTTAAAAAACATTATTTCTTGTTGATTAATCGAAATAAAAAATAATACTTGTGGCGACTGAAAAGCTCTGTGTCACCGCGTACGTTAAAAGAAACATTCATTTTTGTCGTTTAGTAAAACGCTTTATAGAAAAATATTCCATTTGAATGAAATGAAAAGTCAAAGATGTTTTATACAGCGTATAAAAGAAAGTCTTATATTAAAAATAATATGCCTCAATGAAAGGAGATTGGGACGAAGTCCCTTAACTCGTGTCCGACTTGACTCCATCGCTCTTTAATCTCCTTTAAATCAGGTAACTCCATTTAGGTTGAACCAAAAGGGTTTAATGAAGAGATTTATGCCTAAGTTATGGCTTCTAGAATGAGGAGAGGAATGTGGAGAGATAAAATAAGCATATTTCGGTCGATCCAAAGGCCTGAGATGTGTGGGTAAGTGGGTAGAGGTGGAGGCCTTTTATAAGACGGAGGAGGGGCACTCTTGGAATGTTATAAAATGTTACTTTATTATAAAATTCTATTTTTGGATTTTAAAGGTCCCAAAAAGATATATTTCAAGGATAAGGTGATAAGAGTTCGAAATACACTCATCTAATAGGATTTTGACAAGTTTATGTCTTAGATTTTACATTATCCATTCATTTTATTTAAATTGTTCATTAATGAGGTAATCACTGCATCATCGTGCTGTCATAAATAAATAAATTTATTTAATGTATAAAAATTATAAAAAAATATCATGATGTTGGAAATATTTTTATCTTTCTAATTAATATTTATAGTCAAAATTATTACTTGTATATCCCCAAGTAAAAATAGATTTAGTAAAACAATACTTGTTTATGGCATTTTTATTTTTACTTTAAATGACAAGTTATTAGTGTCATTTTCTTACCCAAATGGCTCCATGGGGTCCCCATGTTGACCCATGGATTTTCTTGGTCGTCCATGACTCATCCAATAATATTAGGACATGTTTCAAGGCAATTTCATATTATTATAACATTTTTTTTACCTTAAATTACACTAATTAACTTTAATCATGATTAATAAAACCTAAAAGTTACTATTCCTATTAATATTACTTTCATCCCATTGAACCAAATTTTACATACTAATGACAACCATGTATGTCAGATTTTTGAAATTAAATTCACAGAAGTGGTAAAGTTTCATTTAAATGAAAAATCGGTTTTTTAACTACCACTTAGTGGTTTCACTATTCATAAAAATTGATGTTTTTCAAAAAAAATACCAAAAAGTCACCCTAATATATATTTGATATTCCGAATTCAAAAATTATATCTATTTTAAAAAATTTAAAACATATATGTTTCATTAATCAATTTAATATTTACTTCCCGTTGTCAAAACAAATAGCGTGTTTTTAAGAAACAATATATAACAAAATATTGACACTAGTTTATGCCCAATTTCAAAGAGAAATTAATTCCAATAACCATCATTGGATTAAATGGTAAAAATATATTCTAATTTAACTTTAAAACCAAATCAAAATATAATATAATAATATAAATAAATTATATTAAAATGAGGTTTTGAATTAAAATACAACATTTTTCACATATTCATTAAAAATGAACTTTATCAGAAAAATAAAAAAACATACACAAAGTAAATTTTGATGTCCCGATTCTAAAGAATGATTTTATTTGGTCCAATAGAATTTATAAGAGTGACCAAAACTATTTTTAAGGAGGTTTCTCCATCAAAAGGTGATAAAGCATCCTTTTAGTGAATATTAGAGTATCAATGAATACAATTGAATTATTTTCTTATTTTAAGACATTATCTTTTATTGGATAATTCTAAAAACATTTAACAAACATATATAATCACATATTAGTTATTTATATTCATTCCCACCAATACAATGGCTACGTGTTAACTACCATTTAAAATAATGTTATTATATTACTAGTGTGCAACGTAAGATTTCAAAGAAACTCGTTGTTGCATATCGGGTAAGCTGTCGAACAAAGAAACCCCTTTAATGTAAAAATTATATTTAATTCACAAATATTAATAAATATAAACATTTCTTATTCTTTATTTACCTGGGATGTTACATCCTTCACCCCTTTTGGAAATTGCGTCCTTGCAATTTTATTCACTTATCAAAATAAGTCGGGGTATTTATCCCTCATAGCATTTTCAGATTCCCACGTTTCCCCTTCAACCATATGGTTTTTTCATAAAACCTTCACCTGATAAATTACCTTATTTCACAAAACATTCTCTCTTTGGTCAAGAATCTAGACTGGTTGTTCTTCATAAGAGAGATTCTCTTCCAACGGAACTACCTCTAGGCTCAAAACATGGGATGGATCTGGCATATACTTTCTCAACATAGAAACATGAAACACATTGTGTACCTAGGACAAACATGGAAATAATGCCACTCTTTATGCAACTGATCCAACTTTCTCCATGATTTCATAAGCCCCAATGAACATCTGACTCAACTTTCCCTTATTACAAAAATGAACCACACTTTTCCATGGAGAAACATTGAGAATGACATGATCACCAACCGTGAAATATAGATCGTTTCTACGGTTATCTGCATAATTTTTCTGCCTACTCTGAGCTGTTCTTATGTGTTTCTGAATCAACTGAACTTTTTCTACCATCTCTTCTACTAATCATGGTCCCATCAGCTTTGTTTCCCCTTCTTCATCCCAAAAAGTTGGAGTTCGACACCGTTTACCATATAATGCCTCAAATGGAGCCATCTGTATACTGGAATGAAAAATGTTATTAAGTAAAAAATTAAACCAAAGAAAGAAGTTGGTCCCAAATTCCCTGATAATCCATCAAGCAAGCACGCAACATATCCTCCAAGGTCTGAATAGGCCTTTCCAAAAGTTAGAAGTAAACCTGGGATCAGGATTAGATACAATAAAGAGGGGAACTCCATGCAACCTGACTATATCTTTAACATACAACCAAGAAATTTGATCTAGAGAAAAAGTTTCTAGAATATGAAGGAAATTAGTAGATTTAGTCAATCGATCAACAATAACCCAGATTGCAATATTTCCTCAAGATGTCTTTGGTAATCCCATAACAAAGTCCATGGATATATTTTCCCATTTCCACTCTCGCACTGGTAATGAAAAAAGAATCCCTTTTGGTAATTGTCGCTATACTTTAACCTGGTGACAAATCATACACTTCACAGTTAAATCAGCAATATCTCTTTTTATTCCATCCCACTAGTAATACTCCCACAGATCTATGTACATCTTAGTACTGCTAGGATGAACTGAAAACGGGGAACTATGAGCCCCACATAACAACTAATTCATCAACTGTGAATCACAAGGCACACATAATATATTCCCAAACCTCAAAATGAAATCATTATCAATGTTAAATTCAGGTAACTTACCCTTCTATACTAGATCTATCTTTTTAAGCAACCCATTGTCTTTCTTCTGCGCTTGCTTAATTCTGTCTGATAGAGATGATCTCACTGACACCTGAAGCAAAACTAAAGAACTTCCTGCACCAACAAATTCTATGCCAAATATCATCAAATCAAAAATGAAAGGATATTGTTCCAAACATAGCATGGTTAATGAAGCATTACTTTTTCGACTCAAAGCATCATCCACTTTATTTGATTTTCCCTGATGGTAATGAATTGTACAATCCTAATCCTTGATTAATTCCATCCATATCCTCTGTCTCATGTTCAATTATTTATGAGTGAAAATATACTTTAAACTTTTGTGATTGGTATGTATTTTACACTTTAATCCATACAAATGATGCCTCCAAATTTTTAGAGCAAAAAAATAGCAGCTAATTCCAAATCATGTGTAGGGTAATTTAACTCATGAGTTTTCAATTGATGTGAAGCATAAGCAATTACCTGATCATTATGCATTAGGACACAACCATAACCATTTAATAAAGCATCACATTAGATAACAAACTCACCATTCCTAGAAGGAAGTGCCCAAATTAAAGAATTCACCAATCTTCTTTTCAATTCCTAAAAACAATCACCAAATTATTTTGTCTAGATGAACATGACACCTTTTCGAGTTAACATAGTCATTGGACTAGATAACCGTGAGGAATTTTAAACAAGGATCTGGTAATAACCTCCCAAACCAAGAAAACTATGGATCTCGTTTCTATTCATTGTACTTGGCCATTCCTCAACAACTTTTGTTTTAGCAGGATCAACAATTATGCCATTTTTTTAAACAATGTGACCAACGAAATAAATTTCTTGTAACCAAAATTCACACTTTCTGAATTTTACATATCATTTCTTTTTCATTTAAGTTTTTCAAGATAACCCATAAATGAATTTCATGATCCTCTTTACATTGAGAAAACACCAAAATATTGTCAATTAAAACAACCACAAACATATCCGAGAACACATGGAAAATTCTATTCATAAGGTCCATGAATACAATAGGTGCATTGGTTAACCCAAAAGGCATAACTAAAAAATCATAATGGCTATATCTAGTATGAAACGTGCTCTTTAGAATGTATAATTCTTTTACTTTCATCTAATGGTACCCCGTCCTGAAGTCAATCTTCGAAAATTACTGAGCTCCCTACAACTAGTCAAATAAATCATCGATATGGGGAAAAGGATACATGTTCTTAACAGTGATATTATTCAATGCTCTATAATCAATGCAAAGTCTCATTGAACCATATTTCTTTTGAAAAAACAATATTGGAGCACCCCATGGTGATGTTCTAGGTGAAACCTTTATCTAATATCTCTTTAAATTGATTCTTTAACTCTAAAAGTTCAACTTGAGCTATTCGATAAAGAGATTTTGAAATTGGATTAGAATCAGGAACTAAGTCAACAGTAAATTAAACTTCCTGATCATGTATAATACCAGGAAACTCACCAGGAAAAATATCAAGATACTCATTTACCACTAGAACATCATTAATCTGAACAGTTCCTTTGTTTTCAACTATATGTGCAAGGTAACATACATTTCCAACTTTTACTATTTTCTTAACATCCTAATATTTTATCAAATGTAAGGGTTCATTCTTGTACACAAAATGAAAATAATTCTAAAAAGAAACCCCTTTTTCTCAGCAGTCAATCTTAACATGATAAACAAAAATCCAATCCATGCCCAAAATAACATCAAAATATACTACAGGCAGAACAATAATGTTTGCAGGTAGATTCTTTCCGCACATAATGATAGAAAGGTTCGTATAATGTCTTTTTGTCTCAACGTTTCCTCTGGGTGATTTTACCATAAGTTTAGGATCCATATATTGAGATGGAATTCCCAAATTACTAGAAATCTTCTCAGAAATGAAATAATGCTTAGACCCTGAATCAAACAACACATTGTCATAATCTGAACAAAAAAATAGTGTACCTGATACTACTTCATTCGATGGCCCAACATCTACTTAAGTAGTTTCAAAGGATTTCACCACCCCTTTATTCTTGTAGTCTAGCCTCTTTCCCTTAGTTCAGTTCTTCTTTAGACACTCGTTTTCATAATGACCCATTTTATTACTCTTAAAACATTTTACTGCAGGATTTTCATTGCATGATTGATCATCTTCCTTATAGTTATGAGCAATATTACCAGACTTACCACACCTAATGCACATTCCAAACATGGATAAACATTATCTAGGATGAATTTTACCATACTTCTCATAGGATGGATATCTGGTTTTCATACCTCTTGGATTCTTTGATGGATTCTTTCCCTTTTTCTTCCAACTAGACCTCTTATTATGTTGTTTGTCAAAGAACACATGATCATCGGCAAACTTCATTTCCACCTTCTCCACACATCTAACAAGTTTTTCATAACTTTTGAACTCACGAGAAGCTAAAGATCTTTGATACTTTGGCTTTAACCCTGAGTAAAAACGGTTGATTTTACTATCAGGATCTCTTATGAAATTTGCAGCATACCTTGTCAGTCGAGTGAACTTTCCTTTATAAGTATCCACTGAGTCATCCTCCGGCCTCAGTTCAAGGAATTGTTTTTCCATCCAAATATGAAACACCTTTGGAAAATATTTCTCACGAAACATACCTAGGAATTCATCCCAGTGAAGATCATCAATATCTTCACTATCCCTGATATTTTTCACCATCGACCACCACTGATCAGTTTCACCTTCAAAATGGTAAATAGCAAGACTAACCTTTGGATGTGCTGAACACAACAAGACATCAAAAATCTTCTCCATTGTTTTAATCCACCCTTCTGCTAGCACAAGGTCAGGTGATCCTCTGAATGATGGGGATTTTGCCTCATGAAATGTTCAACCACTAAAATTATCCTCTACAGTTGATCTGGTTGATCTTCTTCTTGGATACTGCCACCATTTATAGCCTGAGTCAATTATGCCATCACTACAACAAACTATTCAGTTCTTATTCCGACCATCTAAGGTTGCTGATTTGGAAGGTTGACTTCCTCCTGATGTCGTACCAACATAGCTGCCTTGTTTCCTCTATGGAAAACCATTCTAAACATAAGAATCTTTTAAGTGAAGCAACATGGTAATCTTTAAATGCTATATCATTTCAATCATAACTAAAAACTAATTTATAAAATTAACAATTTTCTAACTCCTAAAGTTGTCTAAACATACCATTGATACCAATTATAAGGACCCGACCTTAAACCTTACTTAATAATGAATTATATGAACAATTCACATTGATGATCTCTTCTGTTTTAGAGTATTATAAATTTAGTTATAACTATTACATCTCAAAAAATTACAAAGTAGACACTTCTACATAGATTCCCTTTTTTTTACAAAACATGAACTCTTGAAAAAAAAGAGTTATGTCTACTTCCATGTTTAAGACAACATGACTTTTTCTTGATCCCAGCCTTGACCCTATTCCACATTATATCCTATGAAAAAAATTTCAAAAAAACATGGGATGATCATAAAAAGCTCAGTAATGGATACACAAAGAAGGAAAAATGTTAGTTTTTCAAATCAACAAGTAAACCATGGATACTTTATCAATGTAATACTTTTCACCTTTATGAAGTAGTAAATACTATTCATTGAATAAAAGATCATTACTTACCCTTTTTTTCCAAAATATTACCATAAAACCCATATAAAGAACACATAAATTATAAAGGTAACTTGGGACATAAACATGCTTAAATGGAATAACTATACGGTCGACTTCCACACATATCACTAAATAGAATAGTCATACGGCCGACTTCCATAGCAAATGCATTGGAGGATATAACATAACAACCCATATTGGTATTCACAACACCACATGTCATATGGTTTACCACGTAACCACCTGTCAAATGCCCAAGTACCATTATAAAATCGTAAGACATAAAACAAATATAATGGAATAAAAACATTTTCACATTTTGATCACAATATTTCAATTAAATATATTGACATAACAAATCCATTATCAAAACCATTTTCAATAATAAAATACATATAAGAATATATGGTAATTATTTTATTTTAAAAACATTACAACTTGTTGAGGAAGCCAAAGACCAAATAATACTCGTGGCAGCGGAAAAGGTCGTTGTCACCACGTACGTTAAAAGAAACATTCCTTTTTGTCGTTTAGTAAAATGCTTCATAGAAAAATATTCCCTTTAAATGAAATGAAAAGAAAAATGTGTTTTATATAGATTATAATAGAAATTCTTTTATTAAAACAAAATATTCCTCAATGAAAGGAGATTGAGATGAAGTCCCTTACCTCGTGTCCTACTTGACTCGATCGTTCTTTAATCTCCTTTAAATCGGGTAACTCCCTTTGGTTTGAACGAAATGGGTTTCTTAAAGAGATTTCTGAATAAGGTAAGGATTCTAGGATTAGGAGAGGGATGTGGAGAGATTAAATGAGTAGAGTTTGTTCTAGCCAAAGGCTAGAGAGGTGTGGGTATGGGGGTATAGGTGGGGGCCATTTATAAGAGGGAGGAGGGGAACTCTTGAAATGTTATACAATTTTACTTTATTGTAAAATGATTTTTTTGGATTTTAAAGGCCCCAAAAAGATATAATTCAAGGATAAGGTGATAAGGGTTATAAATCCACCCATACAATAAGTTTTTGACAAGTGTATGTCTTATATTTTACCTTATCTTTTCATTTTATTTAAATCATTCATTAATGAGGTAATCTTTGTATCATCATGGTGTCATAAATAAATTTATTTATTTAATATCTAAAAATTATAAAACAAATATCATCATGTAGGAAATCTTTTTACCTTTATAATGAATATTTATAGTCAAAAATATTACTTGTATAACCCCATGTAATAATTGTTTTAGTAAAACAATTCATGTTTGTGACATTTTTATTTTAACTTTAAATAAAATGTTATTAATGTCATTTTCTTACCCATGTGGCACCATGGGGTACCCAAGTTGACCCATAGATTTTCATGGTATGCCATGACTCATCAAATATGAGTAGGACATGTGTCAATAAAATTTCATATTATAATAACATTATTTTTACCTTAAATTACACTAATTACCTTTAATCGCAATTAATAAAACTTAAAAGTTACTATTCACAAAAAAAATTATTTTCATCCCATTGAACCAAATTTTACTTACTAATGACAACCATTATGTCGGATTTTTGAAATTCAATTCACATAAGTGGTAAAGTTTCATTTAAACGAAAAAGCATTCTTTTTACTGACACTTAGTGGTTTCACTATTCATCAAAAATTGATGTTTTTTTAGAAAAATACAAAAAATTCACCCTAAGATATATTTGATATTATGAATTCAAAAATGTTGTATATTTTAAAAAATTCAAAATATATAAGTTACATTAATTAATTTAATAATCAATTCCCGTTGTCAAAACAAATAGCGTGTTTTTAAGAAACAATATATATCAAAAGATTGACACTAGTTTAAGTCCAATTTGAAAGAAAAATTAATTCCAATGACCACCATTGGATTAAATGGTAAAAATATATTCTAATTAAACATTAAAACCAATTCAAAAGATAATCTAATAATATAAGTAAATTAGATTATAATGTTGTTTTGTATTAAAATACATCATTTTTCACTTATTTATTAAAATTGAACTTTATCAGAAAAATAACAAAACATACACAAAGTAAATTTTGATCTCCCGATTCTAAAGAAGGATTTTATTTGGTCCAATAGAATGTATAAGAGTGACCAAAACTATTTTTATGGAGGTTTCTCCATCAAAAGGCAATAAATCAGCCTTTTATAGAATATTAGAGTATTTATGCCTAAAATTGAATTCTTTTCTTATTTTAAGCCTTTATCGTTTATTGGATAAATTTAAAAACATTTAACAAAAATATATAATCATATATTAGTTATTTCTATTCATTACCTTCAATACAATGGCTACGTGTTAACTACCATTTAAAATAATATTATTATTTTACTAGTGTGCAACGTAAGATTTCAAAGAAACTCGTTGTTGTGTATCAGGTACGCTGTCGAAAATATCAACCCCTTTAAAGTAAAATTTATATTTAATTCACAAATATTAATAAATATGAAAATGTCTTATTCTTTATTTACCTGGGATGTTAGAGTTTTTCCTTCATCCAACTTCATAATTCACCTTTAATAATTATAAACCAGGTCATTAATAGCACCGAATTTTATCATCGCCAGCAAAATGCACTAATAAACGTGTTATTTATTTGTGATTAAAATGTGTTGATAATGGGAAACCTTTTTCAGCACTTTATATTTCTCTGAAAAATGGTACCCTTTATCAGCGCTTTTTAGCGATGATAATGGTCACAAATAAAATGAAATAATTAACCAAATAAAAAATTCCAATGAGTAAACTTATAAAAAAATAAAAAATATTATTAATTAAATATTTATTGATATAAATGAATAATTTTACTAGAAATATATATAAATAAGAAATACTAATACATATTATATATTAAACATATAGATACCTTAAATCCGTAAAATGAAATAATTAAACAATTAAAAATAAAAAGCAAGTACATTAAGAAAAATATTTTATTTTTTATAAATTAAATAATTATTTATAAAATATAAATAAAATTTTTATAAATCTATATATTATTAATATTAACATATAATATATTTTAAATATTTATATATAAAATGAATCAATTGTAATATTTTAACGAAGAAATATAAAATGAATAAATTACAAAATTATTAATAAAATTTTTAATGAAAAAAATATAAATCAAAACAAATATGTTTAATATATATATTTATTATAAATAGTAATAAATAATATATACTATATATAAATATAGAGAATGATTAAAATTTAATAATTTAAAACATATTAATATCTTATTCATTTTTTAAAAAAATTATAGATAATTATTCATTAATACATTTTATATAGACATATATTCATATATATTTCTATATATATATATGTATATAGTACTTCATAAAATAATATTTATATAAAAAAAATATTTAGGCTTTATGTTAAATAAGTCATATATTTTTTGAAGAATGGTTTGTAATTAAGAAAAATATTAATTAAAAATACTGACTAATTACATTGAGTAATGGACATAATTGAATGTCATTTAATTTTTGAATTTAACATACATCAAATGTGTGTAACATTGATTTCATTTACAAATATGCAATTAATGAATTTTATATACATAATAAACACATAAATATTTACATAAATAATGAAAAATTATATAAAAACACATTCAGATGACATTTGTTTTATTTATTCTTTCAGAATTTATTTTAGAATATCATTATATAATGATACATTTAATAGAGTGTGTTATTATTCAGTAAGTTTTATTTAGTTATTTATTTTTCATATTATTAAAGTTAAGTATTAACACATTTTTTCTATTAATAATTTTCTAATTTTTAATTTTTTTGGGGAATTTAATCAATTTATCTTATTTGTTTATGTATAGTTATTTTCTATGTTTTATTATTTTCAATATATACTCGCATTTAAGTTAAATATATCCATATTTTTAATAATTTAGTTTAAATTAATAAAACTTATCCAATATTTCAATATTTTTAAAGTGAATTCATTTTTAATTACTAAATTTCACTCATTTTTAACATGCATGTTATAAAGATTATATATACATTAATAATATTAAAATTATATTTTTAAATAAATAATCATAAATATAAATATTTATAAATTTATATTTATTATATTTATATATTTATTTTTTATGAATATAAATAAATAAATTATTTAAAAAACTATTTATATAGTTATATTTAAATAATGAATACATTGAATAAATTAATATTTTTATTTTTATTTACATTTCTATTAATATTTATATTTATATATATATATAATAATAATATAAATAGATATAATGATATAAATATATAAATATTAATACTTTATAAAATAGTTTTATTTAATTATAAATAAATGATTATATATTTAAATAATTATAAAATTATAATAAATATATTTTAAAAATTAATATATTTTATATATTTATATATATATATATTTAAAATTTATAGAATTATATATAAATATATTTTGATTTAAATTTATTTAAAATTATATAATTATAATAAATATATTAAGAAAATAATATATTTTCAAAATTTATATTTATATATTTATTATATATATAATTATATAATTATATAAAAATATATAAAAATACTTATCATTATAAATATATTTAAATATATATTTATAAATGTATATATATATATATATTAGTTTCATGGGTGTACAATTACATTAAACACTCACACACCACACACACAGGCCAGAAATGCCTACCATAACACCCTAAGGGATAGCCCGGCCATAAAGCCTTATTTATTTAGTAAATGGCCCAAAGGCTCAGTGGCCATGAATCCCATTATATGGCCCAAGATCTCATAAACTTTTTTGAAGGCTTAGTGCCGCGTCATGGTGACTTCATATTGCATGCGTCATCAGGCCGACGTCATGCCTACGTCAGCACCGACGTGCATCATGCATGTGTCGCCGCCCTCCTGCGTCATGCATCATGTATGTGTCACCACATGCCTTCATCATTATTAGCTTAAGTAATGTAACAGTACTTATTGAAATTCCCGCCAACCCATATTTGAACCTGGGTCTCATGTACGATTACGGGGATCCTTTACCATTTGAATAATCCCCTCAACTTCTATAAATGTATATATACTATATTAAAAATATATATATTTATAATTACAAATAAAAAATAAAATTTTATAATGAAATTATTTATATAAATATAAATACATAATTATATATTTAAGTTATTTTGAAATTATAATAAAAAATAAAAAATTATGTAAATATATTTTCAATTTTTGTTTATAACTACAATTAAATTATTTATAATGGATAAATATTTATTGTTGATAATGATTTATTTTATCAGTTCTACAATGATAGAGATTTATGAGCATTAAAAAAGAACCGATAAAAGACATATTTATCATCGCTAAAACTATAGTGCTGAAAATTCAATATCTTTATGACCACTAAATAATACTGATAAAAATATATTTTATTTGTGCTTATTAATATATAATAGATTAAAGTTATATTTATCAGTAATTTTTCGGAAGCACTGATAAAAGTGTTTTCAATATGTTTAGACAAACCTACTCGTGACTGAATCGGTCATGATATCTCAAGCTTCCATGGAACTCCCATATTTTCAGTGCTCCCCTCATCGGATCCAATAGTTGAATCAAGGTGTGAATCATGTTTTGGAAGAATAAAATGCTTGAATCCAAGGCTTGAAAGTGTCAATGATAAAAAGAATTCTAGGCTTGAAAGAATGCAATATTTCACGATATCTTTACTTTATCTCCGACAAATCAAAACCTAAATCCAAGGAATGTTATGTTTTCCTATTCCTCACTAGTTAATTTATTTTCCAGGTTCCACATAAGGTTCCTTTTACTTTATATTTTCCATCACTTCTTTCCATTCTTCTTCAATACTTCCACGTACTTTTTCTAAAGGTTTTCCATCATCTTTGACATCCTTATGTTGGTGTATCTTTTCTTTATATGTTCCTTAACTAGATTCATGTTCTTATGTGTATGGAAGTAGTTTATATAAATTATATTTTCTATTTGGGTGTAATTTTAAATTAATATTCTTTTTCCTTGTGGTTTTTATGAGATTATTATTGATACCTAATTTTTTTATTATGGATTTAGCCATTGTTATTATATGTATTAAATGATGAAATTATTATTTTTCCAAAAATATATTTATGGAAGTTTTCAAAAATGAATTTTGTGTTTTAAATTTATTTTTTGTTTTTTATGAAATTTATTTCCGTAGTGCATGAGTCCATAACATTGATAGTTTCTGTTTTTTTAGAAGATTTTTTATGTGTTATTTTGTTTCTGTGTTTTCTATTTATGTCCACTCTTATAGATTTATCATTTAATATTTTATTCTTATAAACATATATACTTATGTGTATGTGTGTATATATAATATACACATGCACGTGTTCACATCACAATATTTGAATATTTTTATTTAGAGCTATTAAGAAACATATGAGTCTAACTCCATATGGTTATAAGATTTAAAGTGACATTTTCAAATTTAAACATGGTTTTAAATTATATTTATATATATATATTTTTTAAATAGATTTTTTAAATTTTTTTCACTTAAAAATTATTTTGATCTTAAAAATTTTCTTTTAAAATGGTGACAAAAAATTATTTCTTTTCAGTTAGCTTTCAAATGTGTTTTCGAAAGGATTCATGGTTTCAATTGTGTTCTTAAATGAGGGTTGTTATTTATAATGGATTGGATGATTTCTATTTGGGTTTTTTTATGGTTTTCACATGGGAGAGCATAGAAAGGATGGTAAATTGATGGGTGTTGCAATAGCTTAATTGAAGAATTTCCTAGGGGCCATTTTCTATTTCCTCAAGAGGCATGATGTTTATTAATGTTTTCCTCACATAACGAACTATAATTAATTGAGAGAGTTAGATAACTTTTAAAATTATAGGTTAGATCTCTACCCCATGTTTTGTGTCTCATACTTTTTCTATTATATATAGTTTTTAGTACTCACTTTCACTTTTATGGAAGTTTATCATCATCACCCTAATTTAATTTTATGGATTAAATATTCAACACCGTAGTTTCTTATTTATATTTATTTATTACATTTTTTCTACATTTTATATACTGAGCTTTCCTTCATAGTTTCATTTCTATAAAAACAAATCCAAAATGGATTTCTAAATGTGTGTTTATAATAAATATGGATTGTGTCATGGAAAATTATTTTAAAGTGATTTTTTCATTTAAAATAAAAAAATAAATATTTTAATAAAGGTTTTTAGTTTCTTGGTCAAAATATTATTAATTTTTAAATAACAATTTTGGAAATTATTATGGTTTTTTAAAGATTAAAAACATATCTTTGTTATAAATTTGAAACTACCATTCTTGGTAATTGATAAATGGTATCCTTATATTATAATAAGGATGGTTTTGTAAAATTATTTTCACCCATATGAGTTTATGATATCAAGGTATAAATGGGAATACATAACTATGTAAATTCATATAATTTGAACTCGTTATTTCAAAAAAGTAATCAACATTAATAGACATAACACAATAAACTAATAATAAATATATAATGTGAACAACATGAATTAAGTGGTTTCCATCTCACCCATTCAAATCTCATGAAAAAACATCATTTGTTCCACTTAGAGATAAATATTCATTGAAAATTCCAAGTAAATCACATTGAAAAACTAAATAATTTACCTTTAACACTTACTAAATAACCAATATAATCTCATGATATTCTAAACACCCAAAACAATGTACCAACACTAAACATTATGTAACTTCATGGCTGGGTCCATTACAAACAAAAACAAAATCCCGTATCTTTCTATTAACCAGGGCATTAGAGAACCTCCAATTTGACTCACAGTTTGATAATTTCATATTAACTATAACCCCAATATCATACACTAATACTATGTAACACCTCACCATCTTTTAGAAAATATTTTTCAATGTAATGAATATATGTAAAAACATCTTGATGTTGAGTATTGAATAAATTATAAGGTATGTAAATGCTTGGATTTGTGGATTTTGTGTGATATTTGATGAAACTCATTTTTGATAAATGAATAATACCTTGATTGAATTTTAATGAAATCATTTGGTAAACTTATTATTAGGGTGGTAGTCTAAGAAAATGATTTTTGGTTTTAAATTTTTAATTTTATACTACCATCAAAAAAATGATTTATTCATGTCAATTTTATAAAATGATTATGAAATGTTTACTAATCATGTTTTTCCTTATACTGGGTAGTGACCTACATATCATTTTTTTGGTCATGGTTATTTAACAATTTAGTTTTGAAAAGAAAAATATGGTTTTAAATGTTAATGTTGGTTTTGAGAAGAAAAAATGTAGTTTTACGTTTAATTAACTAAAATGGATTCAGTGTTTTAAACTGCATGTAGTGATTTTAAAGTGAACCTACAATGTTATAAAAATTTTATATTTTATATATTTACATTAAAATAGTTTAAAATTTTTATTTTATTTTTAATGTTATTTTAATATGTTTCTATTTTTTTCACTTGATGCTAAATATTTTTAAAATAAATGTGTTTTCTATCCCATTAAGGGTCTTGAAATAGAACAGCAAATTTTTATGTGGAATTAAAAAAATGGTTTTTAATATGGGTTTTAGAAATTCAAAAGGTATCCTTTTTAATTTTGATTGTGGGTTTAAGATGGTATTTGAAATTTTAAATTAATATATTATGATTTACAAAATTTTATGGAGACAACTATCAACCTCATCATCTTTATATCCCAAACAGTTGTTATTTCGTTTTGTTTCTTGAGACTCTTCCATCATATCGTCTAGAAATGCACCTATGTTTCTTGAACTAATCTAAGAAGTAGTCTTCCAATACCAGGTAAAAGTGAACATTTTGGAGAAATTCAATAGATAAAACCTACCACTATAGAGTAATTATTTTCCTAAATTCGATTACACATTTCCTTCAATGTATAATGAAATTATTCGAAACAATCAAGTGTTGGGATCCCCTTATTATAAATATCAAAAACCATCACATTTGATTATGAATTCTTATGTATATTTGTTTCTTTATTTTAAAAAATAATTATATTTTATGAACCTAATAATATGGATATGAATTGAAAATGTATCCACACTAATCGTTTAACAAAAGAGTTTAAAGATGAAGATAATATTCCCACCAAGTTTTCAATAGAGCATTAATAAGACCCTTCTAAAATACTGTTTTTATTTTTACATTGTTTTTTAGGAAAAATTTGTCTTGAATAGTTATAAGAACATTTGATTTGTCTCATAATCGATGAAAGCTATAAATTTTGGACTAAACACAAGGAAAAATAACATGAAAATGGATTGGGATGATATTGTAATTCATGGATTATTTTATATGAATACCATTATAAAATATGATTGAGATCTCATATAATAAATTAAAATAATAATTGTAGATAAAATTCATCATTTTCAAAAGTTTTTTGAGATGTTAAATAGTTGGGCTATGAAACAATTTTCTACCAGTTTTACTAAATACAGAACATTGTCAGCTCTATTGAAGGTATATAATTTGAAAGACGGAAACTGATGGAGAAAGACCAACTCTACAGAACTACTTGGTCTCTAGAATGATATGCTACTTTAAAAAAATGAACATCCATATAAAAATATAATTCTAAAATAATGGTACATTCAATGGGAATGATTTATAAAATAATATATATTATTCCAAATGATTGCTTATTTTTTCACAGGGACCGTGAATCACTATTAAAATAAAATAAGTTTGAAAAAAATTGATACAAGATAAATGAATAATGTAGTTTGATTGTTGTATGATAATTTCTTATCAATGCATGGTTTAGAAGACTATATTGATGTGAGGAAACTGCGAGACAAAAGACATTGAATGAAGAGTCAAGAATTAAATATGGGAACCTATTTCATCTATTAGATTCTCCTTAGTGTGATAAAATTTATTTAAAGTATCTTGAATTTGGGAATGAGCTGAGAAACTTTTGTATTGTGTCATCTATAGATGGAATAAATCCTCATCATGTATAGTGTAACAACCCCAACATTTATCAATGGACTATTTTTATTTCTTATAATTATTTTATTATATATAAAATACATACATAGAAATGATATCCTAATAAAAACATTATTCTCAAAAAATGACGAATGAAACAATTTATTCTCATAGAAATTAAGAAACTTATAAAGATGGAATAGTAACATGACCATTGGAATAGTAAAATGATCATTAAGAATAGTAATCCAGTGATTAGAATAGTAACCACACATATGAAAGTATAAATAAATTTTTATGTATATTATAAAAGAAAATATGATATAATTATATCCTAGTATAAGTAAATAATTGTTTTAAAAATTACATATTATGTGGTGGTATTTTTAAAACAAAAATATTCTTTTACAATATTATAATTAATATAATAATTTAAATTAAACCTTACTTTTCATTAAAGATATTCATAAATTATTATATTCTTTATTATTATTGTAATATAATTTTATGAGTCCTTATTTAATTTTGAAATGTGTCATAAAATTATTTATAATTTTAAAATTTGTATTTTTCAAATAAATGTTGATTTAATATAAAATAAAAATTTATCATATTTAGAAAAAAAATCATAAAATGGAGTTCAATTTTGAATTCATCACATATAATCTTGTTTGGGGTGATTTTTTTGGAGTTTTCTAAAATAGATTATTTTTTGGTGAATAGTGAAATACGTTAATTTATAGTATTTTTTAATTATATGAATTATTGATTTATAGATGATATATGGATGATGTAATACAATAATATAGAACCCTTATTCGTATCATATTATATCTATTAATAATTTTCAATTTATTCATAGTCTTGATCCAAAATAATAAACTGATAAATAAAATAATAATAAAAATTCCCATCTCCTCCCTTATAAATACCACCCTCCTCGCCTCTTCTCCTAAAACCTTCCAAACATAATATATTGGTATAATTATACCCAATTATCTTCCAAAGACTCATTAACATGTCTAAGTTTCATTGGTATCAATAAAATACCAAACCCAATTTCTCTAAGGAGGTTCCGAATGAGAAGAATTCAAGAGGTAAAATTGTCTTTCAATTTCATTAAATTTCCATTCAGTTTATTTTATTTTCTTATTATCTCATCACATAACCTTATCCAAGTGGAATTATAACTCTTTTATATTATATATATTGTAATGTTATTCCGTTATAAGAATAATCCAACATGAAACCTCTTTTCATCTCCCTATTATTCAAAAAATTAAAATATGATCTCTGAAGTTTTGATTTATCACATATGAGGACGACAAGGTTCCATTTTCCATTACCCCCTTCATGGATGGTCCTAAAAAAAATTTAATGGTTATGAAATATTATAAATTTATTTTAGAAATTTTTTTATATTATGTAACTAACATATATATTTATATATAATATTATATAAAAAATATTACTATTTCAGGATGAAAAAAATAACCAAATTAATCGAAATTATTTTTATTGATGTTTTATTTAATGAATCCTACACATATATGGAAAAAAAATTTATAATACCATTTAAATTTATCTATGTTCATTAAATACATTCAATTTCAATTTTATTGTTAATCTCGTTTTAAAAGATCTTTCATACATATAAACAAGTGAACTAGTCTAGAAAACTAAGAAAATGAATATTTCCAAATGATGAAATTGAACTCTATAAATCATAAAAATGAGAAAATATAAATTTATAAATTTATAATTAATAAAATAAATTTATAAGAGGTTCATGATTTATTAATTAAAAGATCTCATATTATTACCTTTGATATTAATGTGAATAAATCATTCAAACATAAGGTAAGGTGATTAAAAAACCCAATTACTTGTCATTGTCTTATTCACAATTCATGACAAATTTCAATGTGGAGGTTCTAAAAATATTCTTAAAATTTATTTTCGTGTACATACCTATTATTTTCTTATATATACATGTTTCTAATATGATTTTTTTGAAAAATTATTTTTTTAAAAGAACTCTTCATTCCTAAAACACATTTTTTTACGTATATTGAGATTGTTTCTTCTTCACTCAAGATTAATAATTTTTATAACTATTATGTTATATGATTTTAATTTTGGGTACCCTAGTTCATATTCATGAATGTATTCCTTATAAAATATTCATGAAACCCATTTCCTTTCTAGGGTTAATTTTATGGAAAAGATTTTTATATGTTTTATGAGGTATGCATGATTATGTAAATTTTATGACATGACGGGTGCACCTTGAATTATATAGCACTCCAATACATTTGCTTAATGTGATTTATCTAATGTGATATTGTGGAATATTCATGAGAATGATGCTAAATTGCTTCACAATAATGATTTTGTTCTTATGTACATATGTTATGTGGGAAAATGCTGCTAGCATTGTGAAAAACTATGGGTGATATTTTACTACTAGGACATGTTGTTTAAATTTTTTAATAATGAAATTCCATGAATTTATCTACTACTTCAACCCATGATTATGATTATGATCCTAAGATTATGTTATGACTATAATTATTATAATCTCCCATGTTATTTTCATTCATGTTATTACCTATATTCTTATTGGGCTTTTAGATAACCCCTTACTTTGATTTATATACATAGATGATTACTTATACAAAGGAGTACATGAGGCCAAATAATAATATAGATGAGAAGTAATAAAATAATTGTAATGTTTTATTATGTAAATGTTATGTATGGTCCTAATTTTTATTTACATTAAACCTTTGGATCATTTTTTTGTAACACTATTGTTTGTTTTTCTCTAAAATGATGTAATAGTAAATTAAGAAAATGTATGGTCACTATAGTTGGTATCAGAGAATGATTTAGATAATTTTTGAATTAGAATTAGGTAACATTGGTTAAAAACCTCATTATGATTATAAGGATATATTATCTCCCATGAAGCTTTGTTTCTGAAAAAGTATAAACAAATGGATCCCATAAGATATTCCATTAGATTTAATTTCACAAAGTAATAAAATTTTTATTCAGTATTTTCTGAATTATGTTATGTTCAATACATTTAAATTTTAGAAAATGGTTGGGACAAGGATAAACCAGGCCAAAAACCTGTGTAAGGGACAATGTAGTGAATTCTCAAATGATATTCTTGATTCCTTGGGAGGTAGAGTTAAAATTTTCATGGTGATGAGTACCAATCTATCCCATGATATAAAAAACAACCTAAGTAATGTAAAACACCCACCTCCACATATGGGCGAGTAACTATCTATCGATTCTCTAATGACGGCCAATATTTAGTGGATCTTTCGATTCACTTGTCATTGAATAGTAGGTAAACTTGATGTGGAATATCTATTTGGTGTTTCACTATTCTGATATGGAGAAGGTGACTCTATCCATTTATCATTTAGATGGAGTGGTTGACCAATGGAGAGAGTTGACTAAGAACACCAAGAAAAAGGATAAAATAGAAGAGATGGAATGGAAAGACATAAATAAAACATTTCATTCAAAGTATTTCCATCTAAATATTCATAAAATTAGAATGAAATAATTAATATATATGGGGAAAAAGTATGTGAATATATAATGTCTTACAAATGTAATTTTACAGGGCTTCCAAGGTATGCCTCAGATTATTTTATCAAAAGTGATAACAAAATAGATATATTTGTTAGTGTCTCAATATAACACCTTTTAAAGGCTCTATAAATTAATGACTATTGTAGTCATTAATAAGATTTTTAATGTGACCTCAAATTTGAGATGGATATTATAGATTATTATCATGTATATGGAGGTATAAATTAAAGATATAGTTTCGTAGAATGTGATGGAAACATTGAAAAAAACACAACCACTCACATGTCAAAAATGTTGGAAAAAGACTCCTTTTAATTACGTAAATGTGATGGGGATATGATTCAAGTGTGGGAGTTAATGCCAAAATGATCATGAATATTATAGAAACATGCAGAATCTTTCCAATGTGGTGATGGAAATGAGAGAACCAACCATAGTTCAATGCTTCAACTATTGGGAGCAAGGGAACTATGAAAGATAATTCACTAAATCTCATGTTTTCTATGTTAGATACCGTCATCGATCACCAAATCCATTGGAGAATGGGATGGATTATGACATCGCTACTACTGAAGTGGATAATGAAAATGATGTTTTACAAGGTATACTTCGTATTCACACAAGAATGGAAAAATTCTTATTTGATTCAGAATGTACTCATTCTTTTATATCATCATTGTTTTTTAGAAATATTTAGTCAAATCACTGATACCATGAAGTATATATATTCGTAAAAACAAATTGTGCTATGATAATTCCTACCCATGTGTTGGAATCTTTTCTAATTGTCATATTTGGGAAGATTCTTCAAGAAAATCTCATAATACATCCCTTGGTGGAATTAAACACTATACGAGGTATGTATTGGATCTTTTTATATAGATAAAACATCAACTATAAAAAATAGAATTATATTTTCACATTCAAAACCATACCATGATCCTCTAAAAAACAAGGAATATCATAAATCTATTTTTTAGAATAATTCAATGGTGTGGATGTTGATTCTGTATGAAGAACCATACCTCACACAACTGGGTTTATCAAAGGAAGGTATCAAATTATAGGAAATTCACATTATCATGGAATAAAGTTATGTATTTCATGAAGAGTTACTTCGACTTACCCCAGAGTATGTGGTAGATTTCTCAATAGAAGACATATTTGGAGGCACTCTTATATCAGATTGACCCTACAGGATATCCCCTATCAAACCAGAGGAGTTAAGGAAGTAGATGCAAGCATATTTAGAAAAAGGGTTCCTACACCCTAGTGCATCACCTTGGGGTGCACTGATGTTCTTTTTCAAGGTTATTGATATATTTGTGTGGTTGTGTGTTGATTATTGGAAACTCAACTAGATCACAATAAAGAAAAAGTATCCTCTTACATGGATTGATGAGTTATTTGATCAACTATGAGGAGATCAGTACTTCTCAAATGTTGATATTTATTTTGGATATCATCAAATAAAGGTGAATAATGTGAATATTCAGAACAATAATTTTCCTAAAATGTATTAGCACTATGAGTTTCTTATGATACCCTTCATAATTACTAATGACTCTACTATCTTCATGGATTTGATGAATAGGGTCCATAGACAATACCATGAAAAATTTGTGGTTGTGTTTATTGATGATATTATCATCTACCCAATAGCTATGAGGAGCATGTAGAACTTATAAGGGTTGTGTTAGTGATATTAACGAAGGACAAAATTATTTGTAAAGTTTAGAAAGTGTGCCTTTTGGATAGAGAATTTTACATTCTTGGGACACATGATCATAGGTGAAGGAATTTCTGGGGACCCTTAAAAATTATTATTGTGCAATGGAGTAAACCCTATAGTTTCATGTAAATCCTTTTTTTTCTTTGATTTGTAGGTTACTGGAAATTTTATGTGAGAAATTTCTAATTATTGTATAGCCCACAAACCATGTTAAGAATGAAAGCAGTAAAAGTATGTCTTCAAGGAAGAATATGAGGAAAGAATCATAGAGATAAAGAAGAGGCTTGTTACTTCCCCTCTACTCAAATTACAATCAAGTGGTGGAGGTTTTTGATATTAAATGATGCTTAAAATAAAGGAGTGGGTTTTTTCCTCATGAAAAATGATAAAGTGAGATATTACTTCTCACGGTAGTAGAAGATCCATGAGTTGAACTACACAACACATGATTTAGAGATAGAATATGAGATTTTATTCCTGTGAAAATATAGGGGAACTTCTTATATGGTTAAAGGTGTGATTTATATACTAATCACAAGATTATAAATTACATATTCACACAAAAAAACTAAGCATGTTTCAAAGGAGATGGATATAGACAATTAAGGTCTATGATTGATCTATTATTTATCATCTATGGAAGGAAAACAATGTAGCTGGGGATCTTAGTACACAGGACCCTACTAATATATCCACGATGTGGATTGAGAAAGACCCTATTATCATTGATATACATAGAATGGATTTCGAAATCATAATGTAGGGGAATAAATCATAACTTTCCCAAATGATTTCCTAACCATCTATCTAAGGGAAGATAAATATGGCACAAATAGATGATTTAGAAATTAAAAAGAAGCTGAAAGTTAAAAAGGAATAAAATATACAATTTTTCTATATCAATTATAATTTTATGGTTCAGTTTGGAAAAAGGCTATGTGTTCCATAATCAGCTGAGATAAATATGGATCTATTGGATAATTCAAATAGCTCAAATTTCTCCATCTTTCCTAGAAGTACTAAGATGTATTGTGATCTTTATGAACACTTCTGGTTGGACAACATGAAGAAGCAAATTATGGAGTATATCTCAAGGTTTTTAATATTTCATCAAGCTAAAGTAGAGAGAAAAATACAGAAGGGATGATGAAACCATTTTCTATACCCATATGGAAATGTGATAATGTTAATATGGACATCGTCAATGGTCTTCGGAATACACACAAAGGAAACAATGTTATATTGGTTGTGGTGGATTGACTCACAAAGTATTCATTCTTTATAATTATTCAGGAAGATTTATTACTTGAAAAACATTCCAAGATATATGTTATGAATGTTTTGAGGTAGCACGGGGTTCCTCTTTCAATCATATCTAGTTAGGATCCAAGGTTGACATATAAGTTCTTAAGAAGTCTTCAAAATTCATTGAGTGTTTAATTGAATTACATCAGGACCAATCACCCATGAACTAATGCCTAATCATAAAGGGAAATTCATATTATTGATGAGTATCTTGAAGAATTCTCAATGGAATAAAATTATGAATGAGATCAGAATATCCCATTGGTTGAGTTTTCATATAAAAATAGTTTCCACTCAAGTATTTAGATGGCTCCATATAATGATCTGTATAGAAAGTGATTTATAACTCCCGCCTATTGGGTTGAACATGGTGAATGGACGCTACATGGACTATATATTGTGAAAGAGATGGTAGACACAACTCAAGACATCTAACAACACATAAAATATACTAAGATTAAGCAAAAGAGATACACTAAAAATCATTGAATAAACATGGTTTTGATGTTGGTGATAAAGCCTTCCTTAAAATATCATCATGTTAGAGAGTCATTTGGGTTGGAAATACAGGTAATCATAACCCAATGTACATTGTCCCATTTTATGTTCTTGATCTCATAATAGGAGTCTCCTACCATATTTCACTTTCCACAATGTATGGCTCAAATTCATGAGGTGATCCACGTATCTATTCTCAGGAATTACATACCAAATCCTCACATGTACTAAAATCAGAGGTGGTATAACAAGAATCTGGTCTCTCTTAAGAGGAGCAGACTCTAAATATTTTTGAGTGGAGAAATATGTTTCTAAACAAGAAGGAAAACAACCTAATAAATCTGTTTTGTAGGAACCATAGGTATGAAAAAGTGACTTAGGAACCGGAATAAATTATGAAAGAGGAATAACATCACTTATTTATTTAAACGAAAATTTCGAGGGTGAAATTCCAGATGGGGGGAAGAATGTAATGACCCACACTTTTATCAATGGAATTTTTCAATTATTATAATTATTTTATATCATATAAAACACATAAATATCATTATGATTCCATTAAAAACATTATTCACCAAAATTATGAATGAAATATGAGATATTCTTAGAAGTTAAAGAAACCATATTGATGGAATATTTACATGAACCTTGGAATATTAACATGACCATTATAAATAATATTCTAGATAATTGAATATTAAACTCACCTAATAAATAATAAATCAAATTTTGGAACCTTATAAATAAATATATTATATAACTATATCATATTATATTTAAATTAACATTTTTAAAATAATAAATTAGGTATTGGTATTTTTGGAAAAAAACAGTTTATTTACAATTTTATAATTAATATAAATATTTAAATCGAAATTTATTTACATAAAATATATTTATAAATTAATATACTGTTTTATAATGATTATGATAGTTTTTTGGAGACATAAATTTACTTTTCAATGTGTTATAAAATCAATTATAATTTTTAAATAAATATTTATTTAATAAATCATGATTTAAAATAGAAATTAAAGTTCTCATATATTAGATAAATTATTTTCAAAAAATGGAGTACATTTTTTAATTATATACACCAAAAAAATAGTTCGGCTAAATTTTTAGTATTTTTCTAAAATAATTAATTTTTTTGAATTCCGAAATACTGTAATTTATAGTATTTAACAATTACATGAATTATTGATTTCTAGATGATGTATAGATGTCGTAATATCATAATAATGAACCCTGTTTCCATTTTTTCAATATATTTCGTGACAAGGTTAAAAATATTCATATTCTTGAGCCAAAATAATAAACAAATGAATAAAATAATCAAGAAACACATCTCTTCACCCATTAATATACCACCCCTCACCACCTCTTCTTCTCACACCATCCAATATTTGAAGCTTGTTGAAATTACACCCAATACTCTTTACAAGAAACTTAATGACATCCAAGATCCTTTTTTCTCAATAAAATAACAAACCCAATTTCTCCATGGATGTTCTTAAGATAATTAATTCAAGAGGTAAAATCCTCTTTCATTTTCTTTGTATTTCCTTTCGATTTATTTTGATTTCTTATTATCTCCTCAAATCCCCTTATCCAAGTTTAATGAAAACTATAGTATCAAATATATATACTATAATTTTATTATTTTATGGTAATAATACATCATCAAACCTCCTCTTCTATTCCATATCGTCTAAAATAATAACATCATCTAAGAGGTTTTGATTTATCACCTTTGAGGAAGACAAGTTTTCATTTTAATTTACGGCCTTTATGGATGGTCATATAAAATTTCATGGAGGAAACATATTTTAAAATTCATGTCATATCGATTTTAATGTAATGGAACCAAAATATATGGAAAAAATTAATGATTAATACAAAACTAGTTCGTAATGATCAAGAAACTACTAAAATATTCTAAATGATTAAAATTAATATTTTATTAAATGAATCATCCTCATATATGTAATAAAATATTAAAATACACTTAAACATATATAATATCATAATAAAATATAATTTTAATTATGGGTAATTATTCCCATTTAAGATGATCTTTTATACATATATACAAGTGAACTGATCATGAAAACCCAGAAAATTAACACTCTCAAAAGAATAAAGTGACCTCTACAACTTATAAAAATGGCCATAAATTAACATAATAAAATAATAACAAATCGAATAAATTTATAATAGTTTATTTATTTATAAATTAAGGAATCAAACATTTATTATCCAGAATACTAAAGTGAATAAATAATTCTGAAATATGGTAAGGGGATTCCCAAACCCAATTTCCTTTATCAATGTTATTCCCATTTCATTCCAAATTTCATTGTGGATACTCTCATAATATTCCTAAAATATAATTTCATTATTCTAATCCATACTTTTCTAGGATATACATGTTTTCAATCTAATTTAGTAAAAGTGCAATTATTTTTCCTCAATAAATCGTCTTTCTAGAGAAACGTCTTTTAATTCTATTGAGATTTTTTCATCTTCACTCAATATTGATGATTCTTATTTCAAGTATGTCATTAATTTTTTTGTTACCCCAATGTTTAACCTGAAATTAATCTTTATTAAATTTTCATTAATCACATTTCCTTTCAATGGGTTATTTTAGGTAAAATATTTTTATATATTCTATATAGCATGCATGACTATGTAAATGTTATGATGTGATGGGTGTACCCAGAATTATATAGCACTTAAATGCATTGGGTAATGTGATGTATATTATGAGATATTTTAAATATGAATGAACATGACTCTATTATTTTTCATAATGGTTATTCTATGATTATTAACATATTTTATGGGTGATCATGATGCTATCATTGTTCACAACTATTTGTGATATTTTACCATGAAGATATGATGTTTTATTTTTATGCATTTCCACTTTAAATTCCTTTATATAATGAATCATATCATGATTATAATTACTATCCCATTATTATTTTATGATGATGATTATCTTTCTCACCCATGTTATATTGATTCATGTTCTTATCTATCATCGTATTGGCCTTTTAGCACACCCCTTCGAGGTATATCCTCAGCTGACTACTTATACTAAGAGTACATGATGGGAACTAAGAATATATTGAATGAGGAATTAAATAATGTTTATGTTTTTTATGTAAATTCTATATATGGTCCAACATTTTCAAAGACACTAATCCTTTAGATCCGGGGTTTGTAATGCTGTTATTTGGATATCTTTAAATTGATAAAATCGTCCCGTAAGAAAAATAATGGTCACTATATAATGTGTAGTATTCACAGTACATGGACTATCATGATGATAATTTATATCTTTCCACCATGGAAATCCATGATTCTCAAATAAAATATGTTGACTTTACTTATAGATAGACCAAATAAACTCAATAATGATATTGATGTCATATTGTCTCTATTGATTTTAGATTTGACATTGATGTAGGATATATGTATTACACTATATTATTTTCATATTAGTGAAGAATTTATGTTGAGGTCCATGTTATATAAGACAATAAATGAATTTACAACTTATAGAAAATTTTTAGGATACATCATTAATGGAATGTTGGGGTCTCCCATTTTCTAAGAATTAAAAAATCAATTTGGTTGAAACATTCCTCAAAGAATGTGTTTTTTGGACATTATATTTTTTATCCTCGATGAAATAAATACTAATCTTAGATGATATAATTCAATGGGAATACTGAAGAAGGTAAAAAGAAAAATCTACTAATTGGTGATCAACTAATCAATAAGGTATAATATATTTACACTATTTTTAGTAAAAAATTTTGGGAAAAACTTATGAAATCAGGTTGGAATATGCAATCAATTTTATTTGAATTTCCAATTTGGAACAGTTTATACAACATATATTTTTTTGATGTCATGAATATATAAAAATATATATTTGATAGTATTTATTTCATATTACTAAATATTCCTGAAAAAATAAAATATGGAACCAAGGATAGGTTGGGCATGATTAACCTAGAAATAATGGAATAATGGGAACTAATGGAGGGTAAAGGGTGGAATATTCTTCCTTTAGTATCATACACTTTATCCAGATAGAAAAAAATTAAAATTTTCAGTTTCTTCAAGGTCATCAAATATCCATAATGATTTTAATCAAATATATAAAATTTTATTTGAATTGTTACTATTATTTTATAGAGACTAAAATAAAATGTTTGTCATGTTTTGATGCATGATTTAATTCTCCTTTCTTTCAATTACATTCTAAGTAAAATGTATGACATGAAATAACCATACTCTACTTGTTTTTGATAACTATATGCAGTAAATTTATAGACCTAATGATGTTCCCATTCATGACTCTGGATATTTCAATAATATTATGTGAATTATATATTTTCTTACCATAATCATTATTTGATGTAATGGTCCACCTAATGTTTCACATAGTTTGACTAGTTCAATGATGCAGTATTTTCCATTATAGGTGGATGTACCCTAGTGAATAGTATATAATTATTTTTAAATGGTATGTCATAAATCAATGTTTCCCATAAGGCGTTATTGAAAAATGATATATTTTTGAAGAAACTGAAGAATGTTGTACCGACTACCTATCAAAATTTGACATCATTGTTCACCAAAAATCATCTCACAGTGGATGCCTTCTGTTTGAAGGGATTACTCAAAGATATATTGTTATAATTATTATAATAGAGAGAGAGAGCAATAACTCTTTTATATGTTACAAAATATCAATGATTTTGATCTATATGTTGAATCCCAAATTGTAATTCCTCAATATTTATATTCATGAAGGGATGAAGGAGGGATATCCAATCCATATAATAAATATGTTATAGGATGGTTTAGAGATCCAATTAATAATAATTTATTAAAAAATTGAATTAAATTTTTTAATTTCTTAGATTCCTATATTCGGGACCAAATCAAAATGTTATATCTTACACTTGTTTTGTAATACATGGTTATACATTCTATACAAAATAAAAAAATTAAAAAAGTAAAATTAAAATAGTGTTATTGTGCTTGTGGAAAAATTGATGCATATATCTATTTCTATGAATAGAAATCAAATATATGTGAATATGTCATATTTTGGAATTATCAAAGAGATATAAAAGTTAGATTAGAAAGCATTCCAGGTTCTGATTTTTCATTGACAAAGGGATGATTATTGGATTGTAGTAACAGTTGATGAAATGGGATTCATGAAGGTGAATTTCAGTGTCGAAGGGGAAAAAGAGGAGTTGTTCATAATGGAATCACAAAGAGTGAAAGTATTTTATAACATAGATCCATAAAACTAGAATTGGTCGACTGTCATGTTAGAGAAAAAAACACATTAAGGTCATTTGAAAATTTAATTGAGGATGCCCTTTCATTGGGTGATCACAATAATTTAATGTGAGTCCCACTGTAGAAAATGTCTTATAATTATAGGAGAACATAAATAGGGTATTTGAATTATTTAGAGAGGATCCAAATCCCTTCAAACCCTACAAAATAAATAAATTTCAATGAGAAGGTTAATTGTTTTAATATACTATTGTTTTTTCATAATATTATCTATAATCAACTTTATTAACACAATATAAATTAAATTTTTGACTACTCATAAAGACACATAGTGTATTAAACACGTGAAGATGTTAACAATCCCAATGAATAACAAAATATTAATGTTGAAACTGTATAATTATTATGGGATTAATAGCATGCTGATGAAAAAAAAAGATGTTGCGCCATAGTGTTAAATAAATCTATCATGTAAAAATGTAATAGTAGAAAATGTCATATTGGATTGAATCAACATGAAACACTTGTCAACCCCCAAAAGTCAATGTTTGTTCAAATTGTAAGGTTCAAAATGTGGATGAATGTGATGATTAATATAGATTCATGGTGCCACAACCGCACATGAGCCTCAGCCCAGTTGGTGAAGCATCTTTAAGTGCATCCACGAGACCCAGGTTCAAAACTATGTAGAGGCATATTTCTGGTACTGTAGCAGTACTATAGTAGGACTGTAGTAGAATTGTACATTGTGCGAGAACTGTAGTAGAACTGTTCACTTTTCAGGAACTATAGCAGAATTTACATTATGTAGGTAATGTGTAGATCTATACATGGTGAGAGTACTGTAGCAGTTACTTTAGTAGGTACTGTTTGGTAATGTAGCAACTGGAAATATTCACCTTGGTCCATAGGTTAGGGCTTGGAGCCCTTAATGATTTCGGGCCACCTAGACCATCAGTTTAGTAGGGATTTCAGGCCATCTTTAACACCTTTGGGCCACCTCAAGGCCTCCGGGCTACATGAAGTTACCCATGATAGACTGTACAAAAAAGAAGCAGCCCCAGAAGAAGATTCAAAGAAGGTGCACTCACCAGAGTATAGCCAAATAGATTTTCATAATGAGATGGTATGTATTTTCCATCGAGACCAGCCTATTCTTGCACGAGAAGCCAATTCAGACAACAATGTGAAGGTGGAGATCTACTATCATGATGCAGATGTTGTGGAGGAGTAGTTCCTTCTAAATAGTCTGGTTGAATTCCCTAAGACCTTCGGGTCATGTAATATCCTAAGCCTACAAGGCTTGTAATCTCTAAGACTACGGGCCTTGTAAGGGTTACCCTTCATCCCTTTAAAGGGGAGTTATTAGAAATCCATAAAAAAGAAGGTCATCGGGTCATTCAGGCAGGCTGGTGCCACATTTTTCTTGTAATGAAGGAAACCAATTGGGAATATATAAAGAAAATTTTATGATATACAAAATTAATCACCATGATCAGAAATCATTTCAAGAGAATTATATTCAAGAATATGTTATTTGAAATTATTTATTTTATCCAATTTGATTCATAATTTATAATTTTTGAAACAAATAAAGAGTGATGAAAATAAAGAACAATAATTAAAGCCAGCATACCCTTATCACAAAGCAAGGATGTGGTACGCTTCACAAGAGATTAAATTGGTATATTTTTTTAATAAAAAATTAATGTATTATGTGATCTAAAACAAAATATGTTTCTTAATATAAATAAATATTGATGAATCAAAATCCAACCAACTTGCATCATAGATCATGTGTTGTGGAAGGAGGTCCATGTTAATAATGAGGGTAAACTTGTTGATGAAAAATAATAATTATGGTAAACATGTGTAGGTATTAATTAATAGTAATTAATTATACAATATAGTATTATTACATAAAAATATATATTTATATCAAATATTTTTATATACTGTTTAGACACAATGATCAACAATGATCACACTAGTAGGAAAACTACTTTAAGTATCTTTAAGAGTTTGAAAAAATATGTTCATGTTTGAGGACTAGATTTCAGAGTGTCTCCTTAAATATATTTTGAGAATATAAAACAAAATTCATATTCACATATGATTATGAAAGTATTTTATATATAGAACCATATGACCTTGTCATCTTTGAGGCAAATCAATCCCCTTAACCGTATACCCTACCCAATGTAATCAATTTCTTCATTACTCTTTCACATAAATGAGAATAAAAGAACTTCATATAGATTTGTATTTATAAAATTATATAGGGTAAATATGCATGTGATTTATATATATCAACATATACACACCACATTATTTTAAGGTTTATAGTGTATAATTTATCTATAGATAAGCTATCCAAAAAAATATCCCAAAATATCACATGAGAGTGGAGAGTGAGGTGGCTTAGGAGCCGACAGATGAGTTTCTTATTCCACTTGAGGACCACATTTAATAACAGTCAATGATGATATTATTAATTTCATATAATGGACATATAATCATATAAATATATATGAAGTATGTATGGGAAAAAAATTATGTTATGAAAAACCTATAATAGTTGATGAAAAATCATCTAAAGTGAGTTATGGTATTACAGATGGATGAATCAATGGAAAAATGGAAGGTCAAATAAAGAAAATATAGAGAAGAAACAAAGAAATAAAAAGTAAAATATAGTAGTAACTTATCCTAGATAGTTCCACATCATCCCATAATGTCACTATAAATTAATTTAGAGACCTCATTTAAATATAAAAATTTGACTTACATTCCATATGAAGAAGAAATATTTGAAAATTTCATTAATAATGCAGTTGGTCTCAATAGTATAAATGATATTCTAATGTTTGAATGGCTGATAGATTCATTTTTAAAAACATATATAATTTACATTTTCATAATTTATATGTCTAAATAGATAAATTATATGTTCATTAATGTTAATAACTATTCATGTTTTCTAAAATAATTTATATTATTATTACATAATGGGAAAATCATGAAAATTATGATTTGGATTCATTAATCCCAATTACAATTATACGCAAAAAAAATTATTTATAGAATAAATATATTTATAAGATGATTGATAAATTATACGATTCATTTGTGAAAAAAAAATAGAAAACAAACAGTTTTTAATGTCCAAAATTTAGGGGTAAAAGTCTAAAATCTAATAAGATGAAATATATTTTTATTTTTTGTGTTACGTATTTTTTATTCTTATGAATCATTGGATGCTTAGCACAGTCAATATGTATACCCCAAATATTTATTTTTTGGATCCAACAAATGGATATCCAAATCACTGACCTCACAAGATGTGTATTTTAAATTTTTAATAAATATTAATAAAACAATTATAGATAAACATCAAATTATATGTTTTAGTCTTTGTTATAAAATTAATTTTTTTATGATAGATTGGTCACTAAATATAGGCTACTTCATGGCATGAATTTGTTGATTGACCTTAACAAAATGGATTACATAAAATGGAAATAGATTATGTTATATATAGAAATATTTAACTTTAAAAACATATTTCATAAAAAATTTACTTATTTTTGTCAATGTTTCGGTAGTGTCCAATATAATAAAATAGAAATGGTTGGGGATATAATGATTAACATTTTTTGGGAGAGATCATAAATAATGAAAAGTATAACATCCTTAAAGCGGTAATTTACAAAGGTAATTACAATTTCATAAAAAAATATTTATTATTCATTTGTTTTTGTATATTTTCATAGTACTAAAAATATTTCAGACAACCTTCATACTCAAATGAAGAAGTAAATTTGTTTATATATGAGTTTGAAGCGTACATGGTGTCAAAATGTTTTTCAAAAAACAAATTTAGGTGATTACCTTCTATTTTTTCATCTAGTTTCGGTTATGACCATAGAAGTATATTTGGGGTGAGATTCATTAGTATTAGAATGAAAATATATTATTTTTGATATCATTCACATGGAGAAGTATAATATAATAAAATAATTTTGATAAAATCACTATCCCAAAACATTAGAATTATTTTGGAATGGTGGAGGTGTGGTGGAGGAAGACGTAGAGGCAGAGGTGGTGGAGGAGTCGAATACCAAGGAGGGGGAGGAGGCAATGGAAAATATTGGGTCTGAAAATGAGATTAAGCACTTGCCTAAAACCAATAATATTTTTGGGAAATTGAGTTGAATGGGTATCATACCATTGTTGTATTTGTTTAAAAAATTAAAGGTCCATACAATAATTTTCTCTTAATATATATGAAATTGTGCAGGTGTTTCAGGTTTCATACAAAAAAATGTTTTTACCACTTGTTTAAGTAACTTTGTACATGAATCTATGTGGAGGAATTTTTTTGAGAAACAAAAAAAACACTTATTTTTACAAACAAATTTTCAAAGGCTACAATTTCTATTATCACATTCCATGTACTAGCAGATATTTCAAAAGTGTGAAATAAACCCATCACCATGAAAAAACAGAACAAAAAAGAAGGAAATACTTTTTCATGGATTCTCTAAACTACAATTACAGGGTCCTAGTAGACTAAAATAAACAAAATAAGAACCTATTAATATTTTTATAAGTAAATTATCACTAATAATATATGGATTCATAGTCTATAAATTCCATAATTGAGGAATGATCAATAGAATATTTTATATAAGTGTAATCTTAGTAATAAAACATGTATTAATTAATTAATTAATGCATAAAAAATGATATAGTAGTTAATCATGCCATGTCAACAATCTATTTATTTTCTCGAGGAGAGACAACCATAACAGACATTAAATATCTCACACATTTTTGTAGTAAAGAATATAAATATAAATAAAACAATTAATTAATCATGAAAACCACAAAAAAATCAAGAATTTGACATATACCTATCATTTAGAAACTTTCCATATAATATGTAGTAGAACTAATTTTCACTTTAGATCCATAAATCCCAAATACAATCATCAAAACATATATAAAATCCAACTCAAATGTTTGAATAAATATATGTGTAATCAACCACTGAAGCCAATATGTGTATGAAATATCTATTTATGGAAAACCAACATTGATATATCGTGATTATTGATGAAAAATGGTGTCAAATGAAGTATGAAATCAAATGAAAAGAAACTAAATTATGAAGAAATCACAAATAATAAATTATATTCTTGATAAAATGTAAAAAATTCATGTGAACTCCATACATGTAACACATCATGTTTACATTAGTGAAATAGTTCAACGAAAATAGATTCTTCTGAAGGAACATAATGTGAAATTAAATCATCCCTCCATTATATCACCTAAATTCACATAAGTATTACATGATTAGAGGTGTTTAACATATCCCTATTATGTATATAGGTAATAATTCACAATCTCGCCATCTAAAAATGTGTCTACTGGTTCATCACTAAAATGAATGTGGTCATTAATTAGGTAAAATAATACATGTTAACAAAATCATTAATAAAAATAGATTCATAATTATCATTAAAAAATACAAGAGAATATGGATATTCCCATCTTGATGAACAAATAATGATGATGTTATGAAAGATTTTATTATCACCTTGAATAGTGAATAAGTTATACTAATATATAGAACAATCCTGGAAGAGATAATGGTTACACTATATTTTAGTGTGATTAGTATGATATAAAGTGATATACCAATGTTTAATAATGTAACAAATGTGTATAAAAATATAAAATGTATTTTATTGTCTTCTGAAAATACATAATCAGTCACATTGAAATTTTCTAAATAGAATAAGGTAAATGGTTTATCATGGATTCTATACTCTCTATAATGGTGAAATGGAAAGATACATTTCATTATGTTTCATAAAAAATAAAAATAAAATATTTATTTTATTTCAATAAAGGAACAAAAATATGTTTTCACAAATAGTTAATGTCATCTATAAATATGTAAAGTAATACACTAATATTTAGTATAATTTTAGACTATATAATGTGTTCTATGAGATTTGTTTTAGAAAATAGGAAGAAAATTGTATATATATGATTTTTACATAAACCCAAAAATTATAACTGTATTTATGGTAATTATTTGTAATATGTGAATGTTATGTAATTGAAATGTGGTTAAATATATCATGTTGTTGGGATTGAGCTTCAAAAATATTTTTTTTCGGTTCATGTAATATTGATTAAATTTCTTTTATTTTTGTTTCATATGATAAATAATAATTATATTATAGATTAATGATATATAACTTGGAAATATATCATTTTAGTTAATTTTATCATTATTTTATCGACAATATTTAGTTAATTTCTTCATCATTTTTATCTAATACTTATTTTTATTAAATATTTCAAAGATATTTTATAAATGACATCATAAATAAGGATGATTCACTCCTTTATAATGATCATGAAATAGTTAATTCCTACTTTTTATATAGTTAAATTTTTCACCATTTTATGTATAATTTTTGAGTAAATTTCTTTTTCATTTTTATCAAATCAAAATTTAATTATTTTCATATATTTTCTAGAGTCATATTTCTCCTTCAACCATCTATAACAGGAAAACAATTAGAGAACATGTTGCTTTTGGATTAGGTATTTCAGGAAGAATGAGGATTCTTCATCAATCCAAATGTAACATTTGACTTATTTCTGAATTGGTGCAGATGTTTGAAGGAAACACACATCACATAATGAATATCTTTACCTAAATTTGATATATAGTGTTCTCAATATCTCTCAAACTATATTTTTTTAGTCTATTATTTTCATTTTAGTTTAAAACACACATCTCATACTCAAAAATTATTAAAAACATTCCCCATTATTTGAACTAAATTCACTTTTATCTATATTTTATCAAATAAATTTTGTTAGTTAAAATGAAACTTGGTAGTTTGGTTGCTTTAAAAAATCAAAAGTTTATTCTCTTGCATGTGGTTCCAGACCAGACTTTGTGAGGGCATGGTCCAGTGCTAGTAGAAAGTGTGGCGCCTGGTGTTTCTCCCTTTCTCCCTGGTCCTGGGATTGTCATTTTGGCCGAGAGTCCTCCTCAGATGCGGTTTGGGTTTCCTTCCCAGGACTCCCGCTGCCTTTACAGAATCTTGCCATACTTCAATCTCTAGGAAACTCTTTGGGATCCTTTCTCTGCATGGACGTGGCTACCCTGTCCCTCCTATCCACGGGCTCCCCCCGCATCTGTGTGGAACTCGACCTGGCTAAGTGTCTGCCCTCCTCGGTTATCTTACAGGCCAGTGACGGTTTCTCTTGGAGACAAAGGGTTAGGTTTCATCATTCTTTAAAGTTTTGTGTGCATTGCGGACTTCATGGGCACTAGGTTGCGGACTGTAGGAGGGTGAAGGGTGGTGCGAGCTCATCCCGTCAACCGCCTCTGGTGAGACCGGGTCAGGGTTCACCCGTCTCTAGACCCGAGGGGTCCCCGGTTCGGCTCGCTTCATTTTCAAATTTGAATTCTCCTTTCTGTGACGGGTTTCCAGAAGAGGTTTTCATGGGGGTGCGGTCTCCGGTGTTAGAACGGTTGTCGGCCCTCTCGGAGCCTCTGGATCTGATCTCCTGGTCACCCTGTACTGGGACCTAGATCCTTCCCTGACAAGATCGAAGGAAAGGTTTTGAGCACGGCTTTGTTCTGGAACTTCTGGGGAGCCCGCCCAGGCCTCTCTCTCCTCCGTCCTTGTCGTTCTGGGTCTCCTCCCTCATCTCTCTAGAGATCATCCGGAAGACTCTTGCGAGTAGTCTCATTCTGGACGTGGAGGGGTTAGCTAAGGAGGTTCACCCCCCTTCTGGGATGACGATAGATCTGGTGATCCCGCGGCTCTCTCTGCATCATCGTCCTTTCTCCCCCTCTATCCAGAGAGAGGTTGGATTGTTCTCTTTTGGTGATGCTATTGTTAAAGGGAAAGCTCCGGTGGAAGAGGAGGTCTTCTCGTTCAAGAAGGTGGTCCTTACTCCCAAACCGGCGTCCCCCGGAGCAGTTGTTTCTGGCCCTGTCACACGTTCCAGATCCAAAGTCTTCGGGCGCTTTGAGCCGGCCCCCTCTTCCTTGTCCTCACCTGCCTGTGCCCGGAAGGTCCTGCTGCGATGATCCCTATTCTTATCTAGAATGCTCGGGGCTTGGGGGCTCCAGTAAAGTGTGCCTTGCTGGATGCTGAGGCGAGGTCTTATCTGGTTCAAGTTATTGTTATTTTGGAACCCAAGCAGGTTTCCAGCAAAGTTCTTTCTCTTTTCAGGAAAATGGTCTTCCCCAACTTCTTCCAGGGTGGTGCGGAGAACCCTCATATCTAGATTGGCTGGAAATGTAATGTTTCTGTTGATATCTTGAGTTTCTCGTCTCAATGAATCAACACCAAGATCACCACCTCAAATCATGTCTTGATATTTTCCTTTGTCTATGCAGCAACTGAGGTTTCCAAGAGGAGGGAGCTTTGGCATCTCCTGGGGAACCTACAGACGGGCTCTCTTCCCAGGTTCATTGGCGGTGACTTCAACGTCATTGCGGACATCTCTGAAAAAAAGGGGGGCGTTGGATTTAACTTTAGTGGCATAATGGATTTCAATGAGTTCATGAGGAGTGCAGTGCTCTTGGACCTGGGTTTCTCTGGGCACAAGTTCACCTGGTGCAACCAACGTAAGGGAGCAGAGCGCATTTGGTGCCGGCTGGACTGTTGTTTATCCAACCTTCATGGGATGGACTTATTTCCAAAGACGTCAGTTTCTCATCTTGAACGGGTGCTCTCTGACCACAGTCCTATTTTAATCAACATAAAGAGGGAGGAGGTTGTGAGGGACTTCTTCTCCTACTCGTCTGCATGGCATGGGGACGATGGTTTTTTAGATATTATCAAGACGTCTTGGGCCAAAGGTGATGACATTAGATCGTGGGGTGGCCTGGTGAATCGCCTCAGATGTCTTAGATTGGACTTGCAAAGCTGGGTGAGCTCGAGACCTGATGTTGCCCAAGGTATTGATAATCTCAGGATCGAAGTCGACAGATTGGAAGATTCTCTCCAAAACTGTTGGGCTGAGAATGCATTCATTGTTCTATGTGATAAAAAGAATCTCTTGGGCAAGAGGCTTATTTCTTTAGAGAGGGAGTTCAAACAAAGGTCTCGGATCCGATGGCTTAAGGAATGGGATCGAAACAGTGCTTTCTTCCATGCTTGCATTAAAGAGAGGAGAAGTTCAAAGATCAACATGAGAATGGAAAACGGAGACTACACTTTAGATGTGAACTCTGAGGGGATGATTGATATGGATCACTTTGAGAAGATCTTGGCAGGGGAGTCTGCGGCTTCCTTCGAGAGGGGGTTTCGCACTTCGGAGGACTTTTTCAGCCTTATTCCCTCAACGGTTAGCCAGGAGGATAACTCTAATCTCTCCTCCATTCCTTCGGCTGAGGAGATCCGGATGGTTGTCAGGAAAATTCCACAGGACAGCACACCTGGTCCTGATGGTTTCCCAGCCAGCTTTTTCAGTTTCGCCTGGGAGATTGTTGGCCAGCTTGTTGTGGAGTCGATCCAGGACTTTTTCAAGGGTGGTTCGCTCACTAGGGGAATTTCTGCATCCAGACTGGTTCTTATTCCAAAAATTAAGGATCCTACTCTCATTAGCCAGTACAGGACTATCTGTCTTTGCAACGTCGCTTATCAAATTCTTGTCTCTATTATTGTTAGTAGGCTGGATAAGGTTCTCCCGCCTCTAGTCTCAATGGAACAGCATGGCTTCATCAAGGGCAGGAACATTCAGGGTGCGGTGGGCATTGCTGATGAATTGGTTTAGGACATCAACAGGAAATCGGTTGGTCATAATGTCATCTTCCAAGTTGATATGAACAAGGCATATGACATGCTGGAATGGAGCTTCATCATACGGGTCATACGGAGCTTTGGGTTCAGCGAGGTTTTTTGTGATATTTTCTTTAGATGTTACTCTTCCCCGTGGCTTTCCATTGCTTTAATGGGCAAGACTTTTGGTTTCTTCAAGACTGTTCGTGGTGTTCGTCAAGGGGACCCCTTGTCCCCACTTCTTTTTTTTATCGCCCAAGATGCACTCTCAAGAAACTTGAAGCACAGGATGGACACTGGTCTCATGATTCCCTTCCGAGGGAGGAATGGTGTTGTCATTTCCCATCTTATGTTTGCGGATGATATTCTGATTTTTATCAATGGCAGGAAGAGATCGTTGAAGTCTCTCATGGACTCCCTTTCCTCTTATGGAAAATGGAGCGGGCAGTGCGTCAACCCTGCTAAAAGTCACTTCTTCACTTCTGATAAATGCCTAGCTTCAAGCTTAAGGGATTTCTAGAAAACTCTGGGTTTTTATAGAAGGCCATTTCCCATTTTATATCTTGGGGTTCCGATCTCCTGTGGCCATGTTAAGAAGATTCATCTCTCTACGATTCTTGATCGTATACTCGGCAGAATATACAATTGGAAAAATAAGATCCTCTCCTTTGGCGGACGGATTACGTTGATTTACAGTGTACTCACATCCATTCCCATGCATGTGTTTTCAGTGATCCATCCTCCTAAGGGTATGGTGGAGAGGATGGAAATCATCCTCAACTCCCTCTTGTGGGACGCCAAGGAGGATGGAAGGTTTCACTGGGCTTCTTGGAGACGTCTTTCCAGATCAGTGGATGCAGGAGGTGTTGGATTACGTGATATACAGGGTACACTCCAAAGTTTGCAGGCACATCTCGCTTGGGATATTATCGTCGGGGAATCGCTGTGGGAAAAATTCTTTAAAGCACGTTACCCAGGGCATGAAGCAAGGGGTCTTTACAGCTCCACGAGGCTGGAAAGAAGTATGTTCTCCCTCATCGACACTTTGTCAGGTCATGCAAGGTGGGTCATTGGTGCTGGAAATATCAATTTTTGGGATACGAACTGGTCGGGGGAACCCCTGCACTACCCCGGCTGTCCTTCCCCGGATATTAACTTCAGTACTGCATGCGAGGATTTCGACTTGATAAATACCTCTTTGAACGATAACCAAATGTCTGTGTTCGAGAACATTTTCATGAGTGATGAACCCGACAAATGCTGCTTCTCGGCATCTAGCTCAGGGAGGTTCTCCTCACAAGGTTTCAGGAGAATCGTCCAGGCAAGTAGCATATCCAATGCTTGGGCTCCAGCGCTCTGGTGCAAAGATATTCCTATTAGAATGAATTTCCTTCTCTGGAGGATCAGAAACAGAGCGCTACCTACGGAGGACAGAGTTCAACTCCGGGGTGTTACTTTGGCCTCGAGGTGCTTCTGTTGCACCAATCACATGTGCGAAACAGCGAAACATCTGTTCTTTCAGAGTCAATGGGCACTGCATCTTTGGTCCCTATTCACGTATAACCCATGCAGAGGCGTTGGAGAATTCTCGCTACAGGATTATGTGGAGTACTGGTTTTCCGGTGCGGGGGCTTCTGAACAGGAACGGCTGGTTAGAACAATCATCCTTGTGGCCCTGTGTTGGGTTCTTTGGGAGGCACGTAACCAAGTACAGAGAGGCGAGAGTCGGACGCTGTTGTTTCTATAGGTTAGCCTCAAGTCTCTCATTTTTGAGATTTCTTCTCAGATAAGGGGTGGAGCAACGACTACTGCGATTAACAACCTTCTTCATTGCCCCTGTTTTCGAAAAAATAATAGTGGTCAGTGGGTTAAATGGCATCCTCCGGTTGAGGGACTTAATCTTAACGTTAATGGGTCATGCATGGGAGGGATCATGAGGGGGGGAGGCATGCTGTGGGATTCCTCTAGATCTATTCTCGTTTCCTTCAGTGCATATTATGGGCCTGGCAACTCCTTGTGTGCGGAAGTGAAGGCCCTGGTCTCGGGTCTATTGGTATGTAGAAGGCAGAAGATGGTCGTGTCCGAAATAGAAACGGACTCAGATACCCTCGTGAAGATTATGAAAGGGTGGTGTGGGGTTCCGTGAGAACTCACATACTTTATCAGAAGGTGAAGAATGGGAATCCCACTTGGAGTTAGTCTGTCTCACAGCTAGAGGGAGGCTAATTTTGTAGCAGATTCCCTTGCCCGCTTGGGTAGAAGTGATGATCCTCTCATCCTCTATAACTCTCTCCTCTCTCTCCCTGCAGAATGTGCCTCCTTTGTGTTGGGGGATGTGCTCGGGCTTCACCATTTCCGCCCCCCTTGAGGGGTCTTTCTTCCTGTCTTTATTTCTTTTTGAATAAAAAATGAACTACTACTACTACTACTACTATGCTTATGAGAGATTGGACTTTGAGGCTCTAACTGAGATAATTGGAATAAGTAATTTGGTCAATCATGTATACAACCATAATGAAAAGGTGAACTTCTATTACTTAGGTAAATAACATTTCATAATTTTATCTATTATTTTTAAGTTAATCTCGATATTATTTTTATTTAATACATATTTAGTTTTTTCACAACTCTTTTGGGAATATATATTTTTCATCCAACTATCTCCAAAAATCCTGAAAAGAGAGATTATGCCCCATTATGATAGAAATGGAAACCCCATGCTTCTTGAAACATAATGTGTTTAAAGTATAATGATTTTTAATTTTTTATCATAATGGAATATTTTCTCTATTTTTTGGATTTTTGTAGATAGTTGTAAGAAAAATAAATATCATATACTCAATCATCCACACCTTAATCTGATTCAAAATGTTCTCTATATGACTAGGAAAATATGTTTCAACTTATAATTTATATTTTAGTTCAAAAAACACACCACATACTAAAAACCAAGAAAAACCATTATTATTGTTTTCATACTATAGGAAAAAAATCCATAATAAATTTGTAAACTGTGAGAATCATCCACACCACAGCCTAATGCACGATGTGCTTGGTATGACTCTAATTGTATCATTTAAGTAAAAATTAGTTTTATTTTTAGTATGAAAGACAAGTGGCACACTAAAAACTTGTAAAACACACTTGTATTGTCTTGATAATTTAGGAAAATGATTAATAACTCATTTTTTATGTGTAGGAATTAGTCTCATTTAAAACCAACACGTCATGTTATTGGTAAGTCTCAATGTGTGTGATTCTACTGTAAATTGACATTTTATTGGAAAATAAAAGTGACATACTCAAAAGGATAAGCATTTTCATTGTATAAAAATTAGTGAAATGTAAACTTTTTTCCATAAGAATGTAAATAAAATTGAATTTTTTTTATTTAATATAGTTAATAATATATATATGTGTGTGTGTGGACTATCATGGATCGTCCCTTGAGGCCCCTACCAAGACTACCCTAAGCCCACATCTCAATGGACTGGGGCTGGAGACTAGCACCAAAGTTGATTTCACGAATGTGGGAGGCATTTTCACAAGTACTTTTATTCCTTCACACACACATCCCTAACCCACAATGATAAAAAGTAACCATGAATGACACTAATAAAACCACTAAGAGTAAAAATATAAAAATTAATGTAAAGGTCCCAAAATAAAAATCCAAAAAAAAGATATGTACAAGCTCTAGAATTCTGTCTGTGGTAAACCGTACCTCGAGGGTAGGTGATGAGGTTGCCGCCTGAAGCCATAAAAGTGTGCCTCTTCTGTCAGATCTCACTAGTAACAGACTACTCTTATACCACCAAGGTATTTATTGAATCATCTATGATATGAACAAGACACGACACATGTGGGAGGATCTTGTATATGGGTGAGTAACACAATACTCTGTAAGGACCTGAAAAAAAAGTTCATACTATAACAGAATGTTTGCACAATGTGTTATCAACTCACACAGGTATAATCTAAAGAAAGGAAAGAAAGACTATCATTCATAACACTGTACATTGTGTACTCCTAAATAACTCATCACCTATGTGTCACATAGGTCTACTGGGTCACCTAGACCTACTCATCACTTAGGCCTACTAAGATACCTAGACCTTATCATCCCTAGATTGCCTATACCTTTTCATAGTTGGAACACCTAGACCAACTCATCCTTGGGTAACCAAGACTCACTCATCACCTAGGAATGCTGGGTCACCTTGACCTACTCGTCATAGTCTTATCGTGACACCCAGCCACTGAATTCCCACTTGTATTGTGCTTGATTCTAGGAGAATCTATTCCTCAAGACATCAGTCTTATATCTAAATTCACTAACTCCCACCTAGTTTTTATCAAAATAACCACACCATTGTGAGAATCTCAATTCTTTAAACATCTCATCAATCAGACATATGTTTTGGAATTTATGAGCCTTTTAGTGAAAAGTAACCGGTTGGGTCTGGGTCCGGTCTGACCCGGTCATTCAGAGCCAAACCTCCAGGTCAACATGGGTAGATGGAGTGGGCCGATCTTCTCCACTTGAGATGCGGTGGGTGTCATGTCTCGGAACCACCCGACATGACATCATGTGGTTTGCCTCCTTGATCCAGCTAGACCATGGCCCTCTAGTTGCATGATGCGACACGACTACCATGTCCGCTTGAACAACAAATGGCCTTGAGCTGGCGGCCTATACTCACTGACCAGGGCAGATGCAGTGGACCTCCTTTGCCGCTACAACATACCACTGACACACACCGCCCCCCGCATGCGACCAAAGATTTGTGCCATGGGGAGATGTCGGCGAACAACACGAGGCAAAAGAGAGATATCATAATGAATACCCAAAGGGATATATTTGGGCCTTGTTAGTGTCACCCCTAGTCTTTCCGCATTAAAATTTTAATCAGGGGGAAAGTGGGACTATCAATAATTGAACTTGGATCACATAAGAATATGAATAAACCCCCAAATTGGATCCTATAATATAATTCATAAACCTAAAAGAATGATCAACCTTCAAATCAACATGTTAGTGGGTGGGTCAACATTCATCATTCAGAAGGGAAGAATGGGTAAAAACTAATAACATTAGAAAATAATCCCTTACCTATAATCAGATCATTCATCGAAGAAAAATGGAGTCACATTCCTTAGTTTGTCAATCCTTGATATGTAGTCCACCATTACCATTAGAGTTCCTTTGATATTCTATTTTCATTGAAAATCCATTGAATGAGGTGGAAGGGAAGAAGATTGTTTTTCGATGTTCGTTATTGGTAGGCAAAAATCCTCCAAAGCTAGCAAGAAAAACACCAAGATCATGTAATTAATCCAACATCTACATTAGGCTATGAATTGATGAAATCTGTTTCAGATTTTATATTTTTATGGGTCTCTTCTTTGTAAAACTAATTTATTTATGAAAGGAAATATTTTACTCATCGCGGCATCACAAAAATACATTTTCGAATAAAATAAAATTTTCAATTTTATATTATTTTTATTTTAAATTCCTAAAAATTAAATTTTTCCCTCAACCCGCACCAGTCATGGATAAGTCATTCTATTGGTAAAATAATTACTCTAGTCAAAACGATACCCTCATATTATTAATCTACAGAACCATTTATAAGTTACCAAAATTGCAAAGAAAAGAAAAGTAAAACATTGTGAAAACCATTTTCAATACCAAAATAAAAGAAAAGTAAAACATGGTATTTATTTTTCTTTTAAAAAAGAAGGTATGGCTTGTAGAGGAAGCCGAAACTCAAATAACGGTCACGACAGTGGAGAAGTCGTTGTCGCCGCATACGTACGACAAAAACATTCCCTTTTGTAGTTTAGTAAACGCTTCGTATAAAAAAGATTCCTTTTGAATAAATGTAAAAGTCAAAGGGTTTTATACACTGTATAAAAGAAAGTTGTGTATAAAATAAAATATGCCTCAAAGAAAGGAGATTGAGACGAAGTCCCATACCTCGTATCCGACTTGACCCGACCGTTCTTTAATCTCCTGAATAATAAACTTGAGTTAATCTCTACTTTCTTAAGAACCTTTTTCAAGTTCATTATTCCTTTTATACCATGTTATGGACATCATGTAATCATTTAAGTTAATAATGTTCATTTTTTCGGTATTTGGTTCTTAAGTCAAAAATAGACTTCTTACACTTACATGTTGTTAATTTGGTCAAAGTTTCATTATATCCAGAATGATATTAATGATTTGGATAACATATACATCATATATATTCATCATATACATGTATTTATAATATTACATCACATTTAGAGTTAAGAAATGAAATGCACCGTTCATGGAGACGGTAAGCCGTACGTACGCATGAACGCTACTTCCATTTCTATTTCGTATTTTTTTTTTGGAATGGAATCATAATTATATAAGAGTATATTATAATTCCAGTATAATAACATATATAATATCATTATATTTATCCTTTACACATCCCACATATGGTATTAACGAATCAAATCACTTTCAGGGGCGGTAGTCCGCACTTCCTAAAATGAAGATATCGTGTTTACCCATAATGGAAACCATAAAGGTATGCCCAAAATGAAAAAAACAGAAGCTTAAGGAAAACATAAACATATCATATATCATATACAAAAATATTTACATCATAATGGCCACCTTTGAAGGTGTTAAATGAGTATTGAACAATCATCATTTCGGGAGGCAGAATTTCGCCATCCACGGAAACCGTATGTTCTTTAACCATTTGATGTAGTTGTGTGAGAGTGTAGCTCAAATAAATCTTATAACAACATCCTAGTATATTGAAGATACTGTTGTTGTTACAAAAGAAGTAAATAAAAATATTTTAGGGGGTTGGAGAAGCAAAATAAAACAAATGAACATGAGAGAATGAATTACCTTTAAAAGTGTAACTCCTTTTGTTTTGAGCCTAAAGGCTTCCTTTGAAAGGATTCTGCCCAAAGGGAATCCTATAGGATGAGTATAGGGATGTGGAGAGAGTAAATGGGCAGGGTTTGGCCGAGCCAAAGGCTTGAAGAGTGTGTGAAATGAGGTAGAGGTGGGGGCCTTTTATAAGAGGAGAGGAGGGGCACTTTTGGAAAGTAAAGAAATATTACTTTATTTGAAAATGTGTTTCTGTTTTAAAAGGTCCCACATTGATATAATTCGTGTATAAGGTGATAAGGATTCGAAATCCACTCATCCAATTGGTTTTGTCCATGTGTAGTTCATAGATTTTACATTGTCTTTCCATTTTATTTAAATCGTCAAATAATGATGTCATCACTGCATCATTATTATGTCATAAATAATTTAATTTATTTAATTTCTAAAAATTATAAAAAAAACTACTATGATGTAGGAAATCTTTGTATCTTTCCAATGACTATTTATAATCAAAAATATGATCTTTATAAGCCCATGTAAAAATTGTTTTCGTAAAACATATTATGTTTGTGTCATTTTTACTTTTACATTAAATAAAAAGTTATTTTTGTCATTTCCCAACAAAAGTGGATCCATGGGGTCCCCAAGTTTACCCACTGCCTGTCTTGGTCGGCCATGACACAACCAATAAGTTTGGGACATGTTTCTAGGTAATTTAATATTATTAATGCATTATTTATACCTTAAACTACCCTAATTACCACTAATCGCGATTAAGAACTTAATAAGTTACTATTCACCAAAAAATTATTATAATCTCATTGAACCACATTTTACTTCTTAATGACAACCATGTATGTCGGATTATTGAAATTCAAAACACAATGATGGCAAAATTTCATTTAAACGGAAAATCAGTCTTTATAAGTACCACTTAGTGGTTTCACTATTCATCAAAAATTGGAGTTTTTCAGAAAATTACCAAAAATTCACCCTAAGATATATTTGATATTACGAATTCAAAAATTAAGTCTATTTTACAAAATTCAATACATATAAGTCAAATTAATTAATTTAATAATTAATTCCTGCTGCCAGAGCAAATAGCGTGTTTTTACAAAACAATAAGTATCAAAAGATTGACACCAGTTTAAGTCTAATTTCAAAGTGAAATTGATTCCAATGACCACCATTGGATAAAATGGTAAAAATATATTCATATTACACATTAAGAACAATTCAAAAGATAATCTAGTCATATAAATAAATTAGATTAAAAAGAATTTTTAATGTAAAATGCAGTATTTTTCACTATTCATTAAAAAATGAACATTGTCAAAAAAATACCAAAAATTCACACAAAGTAAATTTTGATGTCCCAATCATAAAGAATAAGTTTATTTTGACAAACATAGTTTATAAAATTGTCAAAATATAGATTCAAAAATGGTTTTCCATCAAAAGGCAGTAAAACAATCTTGTAAGAATATTAGTGTATTCCATGCATAAGATTGTATTTATTTTCATTTTAAGCCTCTATAACACTATCTTAATCATTAATAGACATAGATAAAAATATCTATTATTCATTACTTATTTGAGATGTTACATCCTTCCCCCCTTTAGAAAATTGTGTCCCCGCAATTTATTTACTTATCGAATAAATGGTGGTACTTATCCCTCATTGCATTTTCAGATTCCCATGTTGCCTCTTCAATCATGTGGTTTTTTCACAAAACCTTTACCTGGTGAATCACCTTATTCCGTAACACTTGCTCCCTATGGTCAAGAATCTGGACCGGTTGTTCCTCATAAGATAGGTTCTCTTCCAGCTGAACTACCTCTGGACTCAAAACATGAGATGGATCTGGCATATACTTTCTCAACATCGAAACGTGAAAAACATTGTGTACCTGAGATAAACTCGGAGGTAAAGCCACTCGGTATGCAACTGATCCAACTCTCTCCAGAATTTTGTATGGTCCAACGAACCTTGGACTCAACTTTCCTTTCTTACCAAATCTCATCACACTTTTCCAAGGAGAAACCTTGAGAAAAACATGATCACCTACCTCGAAAGATAGATCCTTCCTCCGGTTATCCGCATAACTCTTCTGCCTGCTCTGAGCTGTTCTCATTTGTTTCTGAATCAGCTGAACTTTTTCTGCCATCTCTTCTACCAATTCTGGTCCCATCAACTTCCTTTCACCCACTTCATCCCATAAAGCTGGAGTTCGACACCGCTTCCCATATAATTCCTGAAATGGTGCCATCTGTATACTGGAATGAAAACTGTTATTATATGAAAATTCAACCAAAGAAAGATGTTGGTCCCAACTTCCCTGATAATCTATAGAACAAGCTCGTAGCATATCCTCCAATGTCTGAATTGTTCGTTCTGACTACCCATCTGATTGAGGATGAAAAGTTGTGCTAAAATTTAATTCAGTACCCAACGACTTCTGAAGGCCTTTCCAAAAGTTAGAAGTAAACCTGGGATCACGATCTGATACAATGGAGAGAGGAACTCCATGTAACCTGACTATCTCTTTAAGATACAAATGGGAAAGTTGATCAAAAGAGAAATTATCTCGTATAGCAAGGAAATGAGAAGATTTGGTCAAGCGATCAACAATAACCCAGATTGCATTATTACCTCGAGATGTTTTCGGTAATCCAACAACAAAGTCCATGGATATATTCTCCCATTTCCACTCTGGCACTGGTAAAGGCTGAAGCATCCCTTTCGGTAACTGCCGCTCTGCTTTAACCTGCTGACAAGTCAAACACTTCACAGTAAAATCAGCAATATCTCTTTTCATTCCATCCCACCAGTAATACTCCCGCAGATCTCTATACATCTTAGTACTGCCTGGATGAACTGAAAACGGAGAACTATGAGCTTCACATAACAACTCTCTCTTCAACTGTGAATCACAAGGCACACACAATCTCTTCCCAAATCTCAAAACACAATCATTATCAATGTTGAATTCAGGAAACTTACCTTTCTGAACCAGCTCTACCTTTTTCTGCAACTCACTGTCTTGCTTCTGTGCTTGCTTGATTCTATCTGATAGAGAAGATCGCACTGATACCTGAAACAAAACAGAAGGACTTCCTGCACCAACAACTTCTATGCCAAATTTCATCAAATCCTTAACCAAAGGATCACGTTCTAAACGCAACATTGTTAATGAAGCATTACTTTTTCGACTCAAAGCATCAGCCACTTTATTTGCTTTTCCCGGATGGTAATGAATTGTACAATCATAATCCTTGATTAATTCTAGCCATCTCCTCTGTCTCATGTTTAACTCTTTCTGAGTGAATATATACTTTAAACTTTTTTGATCGGTATATATTTCACACTTTACTCCATACAAATGATGCCTCCAAATTTTTAAAGCAAAAACAACAGCAGCTAATTCCAAATCATGTGTAGGCTAATTTACCTCATGAGTTTTAAACTGTCGTGAAGCATAAGCAATTACCTGATCATTCTGCATTAGGACGCAACCATGTCCTTTCAATGAAGCATCACTGTATATAACAAACTCACCATTCCTGGAAGGTAGTGCCAAAACTGGAGCATTCACCAATCTTCCTTTCAATTCCTGAAAACAATCATCACATTCTTTTGTCCAGATAAACTTAACACCCTTCCGAGTTAGCTTAGTAATTGGACTAGATAACCGTGAAAAATTTCTAACAAACCTTCGGTAATAGCCCGCCAAACCAAGGAAGCTACGAATCTCGGTTACATTTGTGGGTCTTGGCCATTCTTCCACAACTTTTGTTTTTGCAGGATCAACAGTTATTCCATCTTTAGAAACAATGTGACCAAGGAAGGAAATTTGTTGCAACCAAAACTCACACTTGCTGAATTTCCCATACAGTTTCTTTTCTTTTAAGGTTTGCAAGATAACCCTTAAATGTTGTTCATGCTCTTCTTTACTTTTAGAAAACACCAAAATATCATCAATGAAAACCACCACAAACTTATCCAGGAACTCATGGAAAATTCTATTCATTAAGTCCATGAATACAGCAGGTGCATTGGTTAGCCCAAAAGGCATTACTACAAATTCATAATGGCCATATCTCGTACGGAACGCGGTATTCGGAATATCTTCCTCCTTTACCTTCAGCTGATGGTACCCCGATCTCAAGTCAATCTTTGAAAAAAACTGAGCTCCCTGGAGCTGATCAAACAAATCATTGATATGAGGCAAAGGATATTTGTTCTTAACAATGATATTATTCAAGGCTCTATAATCAATGCAAAGTCTCATAGAACCATCTTTCTTTATAACAAATAAAACAGGAGCACCCCGTGGTGATGTTCTAGGTCTAATGAAACCTTTCTCTAATAAATCTTGCAATTGCTCCTTCAACTCTAAAAGTTCAATTTGTGCCATTCGATAAGGGGGTTTTGAAATTGGCTTAGCATCAGGAACTAAGTCAACAGTAAACTCAACTTCCCGATCTGGTATTATTCCAGGCAACTCATCAGGAAAAACATCAGGATACTCATTTACCACTGGCACATCATTAATCTGAACAGTTCCTTTATTTTCAATGACATGTGCAAGGTAACATTCATTTCCATCTTTTACAAGTTTCTCAGCCTCTTGATATGTTATCAAAAGTAAGGGTTCATTCCTATAAACAAACTGAAAGTCTTTCTGAAAAGAAACTTCTTTAGCTCTACAGTCAATCTTAGCATGGTAAATAGAGAGCCAATCCATACCCAGGATAACATCAAACTCTACTATAGGTAGAACAATAAGGTTTCCAAGTAGGTTCGTTCCACAGATAAGGATAGGAAGATTCTTATAAATTCTTTTTGCCTCAACATTTCCCCCAGGTGTTTTTTCCAAAAGTTCAGGAGACATTTCTTGAGATGGTATTCCCATTTTACTAGAAAAGTTTTCAGAGATGAAAGAATGTGTAGACCCCGAATCAAACAACACACTGGCATAATCTAAAAAAACAAACAAAGTACCTGATACAACTTCATTTGATGGCCCGACATCTGCTGAAGTAGTTGCAAAGGATTTCACCACCCCTTTCTGCTTGTATTCTAACTTCTTCCCATCACTCAAGCTCCTTGTCAGACACTCGTTTGCATAGTGACCCATCTCATTGCACTTATAACATTTCACTAACTGTAAATCAAATTTGTTCTTACCTTCACCTTGATCCTTTTCAGTGCAATCACGAGCCTTATGTCCCATCTTACCACATCGGTAGCACTTCCCAGAATTCAGAATACATTCCCCAGCATGCCTTTTGCCACATTTATCACAAACTGGAAACTTAGTTCTCTTACCATCAGACTTTTTTGAAGAATTCTTACCTTTCTCCTTCCACCTCGGTCTCTTCTTCTGCTGGTTTTTATAGAACACTTGGTCATCGGCAAACTCCATTTCCACCTTCTCAGCACATCGAACAAGCTTTTCATAACTTTTAAACTCTCGAGAAGCTAATGCCCTTCGATATTTTGGCTTTAATCCTTAGTAAAAATGATTGATTTTACTATCAAGGTCCCGGATAAAATTTGGAGCATACCTTGCCAATCGAGTGAACCTTTCTTCATAGGCAGCCACTGAGTCTTCCTCTTGCCTCAATTCCATGAATTGCTTTTCCATCCTAAGTCAAACAGCCTTAGGAAAATACTTCTCAAGAAACATACCTTTGAATTCATCCCAGTCAGGAGAATCAATCTCATCGGTGTCCCGGATATTTTTAACCATAGACCACCACTGATCTGCTTCACCCTCCAAATGGTAAATAGCAGACAAACCTTTTGATTATCTGAACACCCCATGACATCAAAAATCTTCTCCAGTGCTTTAATCCACCCTTCAGCTAGCACAGGGTCAGATGATCCTCTGAATGATGGTGGATTTTGCCTCATGAAATGTTCCACCACTGACATGTTCCTCTGCGGTTGGTCTGGCTGATCTCTTGTATGGATACCACCGCCATTTATCGCTTGAGTCAACTGCGCCATTACTGCAACAAACTGTTCAGTTCCAATTCCGACCATTTCTGGATGCTGATTCGGAAGGTTATTTCCTTCTGTATGCCTTCCTAGCACTGCTTCCCTGTTTCCTCTACGGAAAACCATTCTGAACAAACATGTCTTAGATAAAGCAACATGGTAATCTTTAAATGCTATATCATTTCAAAAAAAAATATTTTTGGATAATCATTTAAAGGAATTCTAACTCCTAAAGTTATCTAAACCGACCTCTGATACCAACTATAAGGCCCCATCCTTAAACCTTACTTAATCTTGAGTTATTACAAGATTACACATTGAGGATCTTTTCGGGTTTAGAGTTTTAGAGAATTAGATCATAAAACTTGAATTACATTCCACATATAAACAAAGTGGTTACATAATGATAGTATTCTTCATTCCCATCAATGGAAACACATTTAAAATAAAACATTGATTATTTCTTGACACATCCTTGACTCTATCATCTTATCATGTACCTTTCCCTTGACCTGTGAAAAACATTTCAAAAACTTGGGATGAGCATAAAAACTCAGTATGGGTTATAAAAAAACATGGAAAGGAAACATGAGTTCATATATACATAATAATGAAATCATACTTTACCCATAAAACATAGGCACTTTAACATACCTCATAAAATCATGAATAAATCATAGAAATCATAAGACATAAAGGTAACTTGAGGCATTCATAACATTCTTACGTAGGGAGTAACCCTCTTGGTTACGTTTGGAATACCCATCACAGTATATTCCCTAAATATCTTCGGAGAAACCTTAACGTTTCACTCCTTCGCGTTACCCAATGCATTGGAGAGCTATATCGGGCTCACCCGCCCTTAGTTTATCACGGAACCACCCGTCTTCATAATAATGCCCAAGAACCATAACATAATCGTATCACATAAAACATGCATAAAGGAAACATAACATTTCCACATTTCAATCACAAGATATCAATACAACACAAAAACATTGTGAAAACCATTTTCAATACCAAAATAAAAGAAAATTAAAACATGGTATTTATTTTTCTTTTAAAAAAGAAGGTATGGCTTGTAGAGGAAGCCGAAACTCAAATAACGGTCACGACGGTGGAGAAGTCGTTGTCGCCGCATACGTACGTCAAAAACATTCCCTTTTGTCGTTTAGTAAACGCTTCGTATAAAAAAGATTCCTTTTGAATAAATTTAAAAGTCAAAGGGTTTTATACACCGTATAAAAGAAAGTTGTGTATAAAATAAAATATTCCTCAAAGAAAGGAGATTGAGACGAAGTCCCATACCTCGTATCCGACTTGACCCGACCGTTCTTTAATCTCCTGAATAATAAACTTGAGTTAATCTCTACTTGATTAAGAACCTTTTTCAAGTTCATTATTCCTTTTATACCATGTTATGGACATCATGTAATCATTTAAGTTAATAATGTTCATTTTGTCGGAATTTGGTTCTTAAGTCAAAAACAGACTTCTTACACTTACATGTTGTTAATTTGGTCAAAGGTTCATTATATCCAGAATGATATTAATGATTTGGATAACATATACATCATATATATTCAGCATATAAATGTATTTATAATATTACATCACATTTAGAGGTAAGAAATGAAATGCACCGTTCATGGAGACGGTAATCCGTACTTACGCATGAACGCTACTTCCATTTCTATTTCGTATTTTTTTTTTGGAATGGAATCATAATAATATAAGAGTATATTATAATTTCAGTATAATAACATATATAATATCATTAACTTTATCCTTTACACATCCCACATATGGTATTAACGAATCAAATCACTTTCAGGGGGCGGTAGTCCGCACTTCCTAAAATGAAGATATCATGTTTACCCATAATGGAAACCATAAAGGTATGCCTAAAATGAAAAAAACAGAAGCTTAAGGAAAACATAAACATATCATATATCATATACAAAAATATTTATATCATAATGGCCACCTTTGGAGGTGTTAAATGAGTATTGAACAATCATCGTTTCGGGAGGTAGAATTTTGCCATCCACGGAAACCATATGTTCTTTAACCATTTGATGTAGTTGTGTGAGAGTGTAGCTCAAATAAATCTTATAACAACATCCTAGTATATTGAAGATACTGGTGTTGTTACAAAAGAAGTAAATAAAAAGATTTTAGGGGGTTGGAGAAGCAAAATAAAACAAATGAACATGAGAGAATGAATTACCTTTAAAAGTGTAACTCCTTTTGATTTGAGCCTAAAGGCTTCCATTGAAAGGATTCTGCCCAAAGGGAATCCTCTAAGATGAGGAGAGGGATGTGGAGAGAGTAAATGGGCAGGGTTTGGACGATCCAAAGGCTTGAGGAGTGTGTGAAATGAGGTAGAGGTGGGGGCCTTTTATAAGAGGAGAGGAGGGGCACTTTTGGAAACTAAAGAAATATTACTTTATTTGAAAATGTGTTTCGGTTTTAAAAGGTCCCACATTGATATAATTCGTGGATAAGGTGATATGGGTTCGAAATCCACTCATCCAATTGGTTTTGGCCATGTGTAGTTCATAGATGTTACATTGCCTTTCCATTTTATTTAAATCGTCAAATAATGATGTCATCACTACATCATTATTATGTCATAAATACTTTAATTTATTTAATGTCTAAAAATTATAAAAAAAATACTATGATGTAGGAAATATTTTTATCTTTCCAATGACTATTTATAATAAAAAATCTGATCTTTATAAGACCATGTAAAAATTGTTTTCGTAAAACATATTATGTTTGTGTCATTTTTACTTTTACATTAAATAAAAAGTTATTTTTGTCATTTTCCAACAAAAGTGGATCCATGGGGTCCCCAAGTTGACTCATGGATTTTCTTGGTCGGCCATGACACAACCAATAAGGTTGGGACATGTGTCTAGGTCATTTCATATTATGAAAGCATTATTTATACCTTAAACTACCCTAATTACCACTAATCGCGATTAAGAACTTAATAAGTTACTATTCACCAAAAAATTATTATAATCTCATTGAACCACATTTTACTTATTAATGAAAACCATGTATGTCGGATTTTTTAAATTAAAAACACAATGATGGCAAAATTTCATTTAAACGGAAAATCAGTCTTTATAAGTACCACTTAGTGGTTTCACTATTCATCAAAAATTGGAGTTTTTCAGAAAATTACCAAAAATTCACCCTAAGATATATTTGATATTCTGAATTCAAAAATGAAGTCTATTTTACAAAATTCAATACATATAAGTCAAATTAATTAATTTAATAATTAATTCCCGCTGCCAGAGCAAATAGCGTGTTTTTACAAAACAATAAGTATCAAAAGATTGACACCAGTTTAAGTCTAGTTTCAAAGTGAAATTGATTCCAATGACCACCATTGGATAAAATGGTAATAATATATTCATATTACACATTAAGAACAATTCAAAAGATAATATAATCATATAAATAAATTAGATTAAAAAACAGTTTTAATGTAAAATGCAGTATTTTTCACTATTCATTAAAAATGAACATTGTCAGAAAAATACCAAAAATTCACACAAAGTAAATTTTTATGTCCCAATCATAAAGAATAAGTTTATTTTGACAAACATAGTTTATAAAATTTTCAAAATATAGATTCAAAAATGGTTTGCCATCAAAAGGCAGTAAAACAATCTTGTAAGAATATTAGTGTATTTCATGCATAAGATTGTATTTATTTTCATTTTAAGCCTCTATAACACTATCTTAATCATTAATAGACATAGATAAAAATATCTATTATTAATTAATTATTTGGGATGTTACATTACCCCTATCAATCGACTTCTAACACAAAGAAATATTGTGGGTGGCTCAGCGGATAACCTACTAATGGAGAAAACAAGGGCAAGCCATGTTGACCTAATTACATAAAATGTACTCTATGTTACATGATGTGTAGTTTTAAAATCAGTAAATAATAGTGACATACACCATATTCAAGGTTGGATATCCATGATTGGTTCTTATGCTCTTTTGTTTGAACGTCCCTTAGATCCATTTCATGTTTCACGTCACTTTTTTAAATTTTGGTTTTGTGTAATTCTTCCCTTCCCCATATTCCTCTCATATCCATGGTAAGGATTAAGTTTCAGGTCAATACACACACTATATTAATGGAAAAAAGAGTCTAGTTTCCCTCATGTTGGGGTTGTAAAAAGAATATGGTTTTTATGATTTAAATTCTAAATTGTTAATTTTTTTATGAATTATGTTTTACATTTAAATTATTCAACTTAATTCTAATATAACCCTTGATGTTGTATCGAACCGAGAACAACACTGATGGAGAACACTAAATGAGTTGGAGTGGATGTACCCATGACCATTGGCGGAACCATTTGCAGCTGTTTTAGTTGTATGATTTTAATATGTATTTTAATGTTCAATTACCGGATCAAGTAATTAGATTTTAAATACACAATCAGTAGTTATTGGACCAATAAACTGTGATATAATGGAAACCCTATAGTGAAAAAATTTCATCTATAATCCAATTACTAAGGAATAAAATTCACAATTAAACTTAATTTGATTGCAACCCAGAAATGATTATTTATCTGTATGTTTTTTCATTTATTTATTAAATAGACTTTGAAAAATAGTTTCACATAATTGATAATAACCTTTATTTATTTTTTCTGGAATACCATTCTAGACTCTATTGATTTTCACTAGTTTATTTCTTCTCCATATTCTCTATGGGATCAACCCTGACTACCAAAAGAAACCTAGTTAGTTGGTTCATTAGGGAACTATAATTTCTAAATTTTGACCACACCTTGTGAAGGGTTCGATACCCAAATTCACTTTAATGAAAAGAGTTTGGGTTCAGCTTGTACTTCATTTCTCAAATTTTATTTTAAATAAATGGTCAAGTAATGGGTTTAACTTTTTTTCTATATAAGACTTATGTTTTTATTTATCATATCAAATAACATCATTTTATATAGTTGATATCCCACTTGTTTTCAAATGACTAAATATCCATTTCATTAAAAATTGATTACATTTAAATTATTTCCTTTATGAATATAATGAAAATTGAAATCATTATATAATTAGTATAATTTACACTATATTAAGATAGATTTATAATTAATGTCTCGGCATATAGATTGGGTGGTGTTGGTAACCTACTGAACTTGTGTATACTCACACTGATTACATTTTAGTTGAATATTTTTTTAATTCAACTCTTTTTCACTCATGGGGAATGTTGGACATCAAGTTTAGTTGGTGAATTATGTTAATGTAGATGAAAATATTATTATTTTTTATTTAGTTCTTTATTTTTCATAAAAATTAGACCTTTTTGTTGTATCTTTCTTTAGTAATTATTTTTTTTCAAATATATTGAGAATTATTCTATATTTTCTATTCCATCTTTAATTTTTTAATCATGTTTTTTTTCAGGTTCATAGTCCTCATATGTATAGAGAGGTCACACTGGATTTTTGTGAGGAAATTTCATCATCTAAATATTTTCTTTCAAATGTGAAATCATTCTCATATAGAGATCTAATTTTTTTAACATTAACTAGTTTCCAGCCTTATGAGGGTCAGGAATTCCCATCGATCTCAGTGCCAGGATGGGTCCACTGTCGACTTAGGTGTCAGCCAAAGCTGGTTCATCAGAAAATAGATACATAATTTTCTCATTGAGAATAAGGTAGATGTTGTATAATTTCTTTCCAAAAATAAATTTTTAAATAATCTTAGATAAAATACTATAAAAATATATCACCTGATATTTTTAAAACAATTTTATTAAAATGAAAATATTCAAATATTCATAACTTTTTGGAATTTCTTTCATGAAATGGCCTCCATAATTTTAGAAATTATAATATCAATTTAAATAATAATTGTGAAAAATAATATCTTAATTCAAATATAATAATTGTTTAAAAAATATTTTTAACCATAGACTACGAAAGATTATCTATTGCAGACAATGATTGATAATTCTTTATCATGTAGCCTCATATGTAAAAGTAATTTTGAAATAGTTTTGATACATAAAGGTCAATCACCTAACAAAATACTCAATATTTAAGGGTATCTTTTCTTCATATGAATGATTCAATAGATTAATAAATTTCCCACTTATTGTAATAAAACATAGTAAATCTTCAAATACATAAGTTTCCTAAATTTTTAAATCCACTATAATACATAAAGGTTCTCTAATACATAAGAGTAATTCCTTAAATCTATAACGGTGTTCCAACATATTTAAAAATTATCAACTCATTATTATCATACGTATGATCCCTTCAATATATCCAATAAATTTAAAGAAAAAAATAATTGTATATGTTTTTTTCAATTATATTAATTTTAGAACTTCCAGAATGTATGATTTTTTAACCAATACATAATGATTTATACATTTCCCAATTTCTTATGCATAAGTTTTTCATTCAGATTCTTGTAAATATATATGGTACTTCCCATTTACAAAATATTGAACACCAATTAAATATTCTTATGATATGTAAGATCCATTCATTTTTTAAAATTAATATATTAGATATATTTTATCATTCATAATATATTACTAACATCAATGAGAAATATTCAATATATTGATCATTTTACTTAATAAACCATACATTGGAAATTTCTTCAACATGAAATATGAGAAATTATATAATATAAATTCTATAATAATAATAAATAATAAAAATAAAAATAATCAATGATAAAGAAATATTAATAATAAATAATAACAAATAATATGAATGAAATCGTAATAATTTAATTATTTAAATCAAATTAATGGGAAACATATAAAACATAGTGATAAGAATTAGAAATTATGAAAACATAAAAAATATATAAAGAATACACTAAAAATATATACCCTTATTTGTATAATCATGAGATTAACATAACTTCATTAATATAAGTGGAATTATTTATGAATGTGTAATATTTAATATGATTGTTTTAGATTAATTAAAACACTTTTAATATATAAAACTATTATAATAATGCTTATCTATATTTAATGGTTCCAAGAAAAATACCAATTATATGTTATGTGGTCACTTTGTATCTCTTATAGATACCACTTTTACTAGCCCATTATGTGAATAAAACTAGTGAATAATAAAAATATGTCTAGTGACTTATGAAATTGGTTTTAGTCCTACACTAAACCTCATGCATGTGCATGATAAAACTCCTACTACCACATATCTACATATTTATATATTTTTTTTCATTGTTATGAATTCGGATTTTTTTGGGGATCATAGATTTCCTACCATACATCATAGAGTTATTTCCCATAATGATCCCATAACCTAGATTAAAATATATTTTTTTAGGGTTTAATTTATTACGATGATTTTAAATTTTTTCGTAAAAATTCATCAACATATATTATTTTTCAAAAGGAATGTTCAAATATGATTCCCTTTTATTACATATGTTCATAAAAAAGAAGTTCCTATTTTTCTTGTATATATTTCAAACTAGCATTATTTTTTTGTATTTATATAAAATTTTTATAGAACCCCTTATATCAATTTTTAATGGGTATATTTACACTTACATTATATATATATGCACTATGGTGTACATATATATATATCTTTTTTTTGGTTTGTTATGGTAATTATATAGTTTCATGCTCAAAATAGGATATTAATGGGAAAGTGTTCCTGATAGATCTTGGATATGGATCAAAATTAATCCACTAATAATATTTTCTATTTAGTCCGTCAGTGATAATATATTATTTATTATTGCATTATATTTTTTTGGAAGAAAATGAAATTTTATCCTACATTTACAAATAGATATAACACCCAAAAAATCTATAGGTGATGTATAGGGAAAAACTGGAGAACCAAAATGTAGTTATCAAAATAATATTAACAAAATCACCATGGAAACAATTCAGAATCATCTTCCCAATATTCAATTTATACTGAACCAGTCTCTATATCACATAGGTGATAAAGATAGATTTGATGTGCACAGACACACAAACCAATAAAACAACGTGGGGTAGGTGTACCACTCAAAAGTGAACCTATCATCCATTTAAAAGTACATATGAGATTTTCTACCCATTATTTTTTTCATATACCATTCATGCTAAAACATATTCACTAGTTTCACCCATGAACAAATGAAACATGAAAATAATCATCCCTGATACTCTATAGCCAATTTCAAACCCATATCATTCATAATAATAGGGAACCAAAATCCCAATATCAATCCAAAACAACACCCAAAACCCATTTAGATTAGATAATATGGAAAATAAATTTTGAAACCTAGACTATGTTTTATTGTAATGATTATCCATTAGATTCCGTATTCTTTAAATATTTAATCTTAGAGAAAAATTAATCTTATTTAGGATACTATTGACCTAAATAGAACATTATAAGTGATAAAAATATTATATCTAGATTTTTAGATTTTATAATCGGCACAACCAATAACACTTCTAGACAATCAATGGAAAATTCATCAACAACCTAGGTAATTCAAAATAAAATTAAATAATTTATTCCAACCACAGGAAGGATACAGAAAGTTTATATTATCATTAATATTGTAAACAACATGGTAGGTAACACAATATTTAAAAACAAGTAATTTTAAAATTTAGAGGAAATATTACAAGTGGAATGTATTGTATTGCATTGTATTTATACTTTTTTGGGTTTAATAATTGACCTTATAATGTATTTATATTTTGAAAATATTATATTTTATATAAATAATAATTTATAATATATTTATAATAAACTGAAACCATTATGCATTTTTTGAATAAATCCCTCACTAACTTCTTATAGCCTCTGATAATTAGTGTAGAACACATGTGAGGGTAGTGGAAAATTGACTCCAATTTAGGGAAAATCTATGTTGATTAATTATACACAATGAGTGAATTTTTGTTATCTCTATTGAGATAAATATTGTTATCCACCTTGAATTTATTTAAATTCAAACTTCTTTTCATCTTTAGAATACTATTCATGGATCCCTTATTTTATCGTATATAATTATTTGTTCATCTTATAAACTCAATAACCATTACTATCAAGAATAAAAACTTTTTCTTGATTTTTGTAAAACTCATTCCCTTGTTAAAAATTAAAAAACATTTATATTTCATAAATTTGAATCACTTTTTAATTTATTTGATCATATACCATAGGAAAAATATAAATCATTTCATGACTTGTGGCTTTATCAATATTTTAAATAAAACATAGAACTTCAATTTTAAAGTAACCTTTGTAGACTAGATGACCTTTTTTCCATGAAACTTATCCCATCCCATTGAGATTATTTTAAGAAACCAAATTTCATCCTAAAAAATTATTCTATTTGGGATGAAAAACTAATTCATAATTTTTACTCAACATAATCTAATCTAGTACTTCCAAAATCATTATAATATAAGCCAAAAATTATAATGCTTCATGCGAACTACTTGTCCCAACCAATGAAATAAATCTTGTATGATTGAAATTACATAGAATTTCAAAAATATTATACAAAATATATTGTATCTATATGGATATTTTTAAACTCTAAATTTTATAAAAATTTTGATAACATAGATTCTTTATTCTCTAGGTCTCCCAATAATTGGAATATTTATAATCTGTATGAAATTTCTAAAAACCATTTATCAAAACTAATTTACCCCATACCATTCATTATTATATCTGTAGGATTCTTTATATTCTTTATCAACGGGAAATTATTATCTTAATATACCATGGCCGTTTATGATAATAAAGTTAATGTTATCAATGACTTATTTAAAAAAAATTATTATAACATAAATTACTCCTTCCACTGGTTGTATATCGAGTAAATATATTATATTTATCTTAGCAATAGTATTTTCAAAAATTCATTCATTTTATTATGACATTAAAAGGGATTCCAATTACTTTTAAAATCTTAATGTTATGATTGTTTTTGAAAATTTATCTTATATGGTGTATTGATTTATTTTTTTAAAATTAATATCCAATTGGGAATGTGGATAGTGATCATTTTATCTTATCTTAAAAAATATTTTGATGTTCTATGCTCTAATAACATAGTTCAACTAATGCACTGCAAATTATGATATTTATTTTCCAATAATAATAATTTGGGGTATGTATAGAGCAACATATGAAATCATTATCCCATGATTTATAAGATATAACTCAAAATCTTCATCCTTTTATCCAAATACATTGTATGATAATAACATTTTGATAACACGTATTGTTTGATTTTCAAAATTTCTATTGAAATTATTAAACCTTTTAAAATATTATAATTTATCTAAAGTAAATAATATATAAGAAATTTGGATAAAATAATTGAAATAAGGTATAAATAAATTATATTTTTTTCTTGACTTAAAAAACATCTAGAAACACACATCCATATTTATAAGTTCAAGTGTCTTATTGATTTTTATTTAAAAAATATTGTGACTGTTATTTTTTTGTAATCCCATTTTAACTCATACAAGAGGTTATACTTATATAATGATTAAACATTTGATGATTTACCACATATTCACACATAAAATGTTTCCCCATGTTATTTTGACCCAAATGGCCATGTATTTTATGCCAAAGGTTATTGTCATCATTCATACTCTTACAAAAATTGTTTTGATTAAAACATGGAATTTATTTTCAAATGTATTTTATCTAACAATTATTATTTCATCATACTTCTTCATATTAATAAAAATTCCTTTTTATAAAAAATATACTTATTCCCATTGACATGATTTTGAAAAACACTCAAAATATAGTGTTTCCACCAATCAATAAAGAAAATATTGGTTAATAAAAAATTATTTTCACTAATTTTGGTGCTTAAAGATCCATTCATATTAAATTATCTATAATATTAAAAGTTAATATATTATATATAATATATAGAGACATTATAAAATAAAAGTATATTTTTGAACTTATTTTATGAGAAATGCTATGTAAAATACATGTCTCTCTTCATTTTTAATATTTTTAATCTAACTCAATCACCATAACATTCACTTGATTACTTATCATCATGATAATTTTATTGTTTTCAATATTCTTTTGATATTTTGGAAGTAAATTGAGATAATTTTTTAGCAATATATCTTGGTTGATCATACCTACATCATTTTTTCCTAAAAGAATCAAAATAATTATACAATTTGACAATCCCTTTTAGATGATTTATTGGAAAGACAATCATGTACTAAACTTATATATTCACCAATTAATTATATATTTTTTATTGTGGTAGTAAAATATTTAACTAGTACACATATGATTTGAGTATAAACACTCTATAACATTAACATATTATTTTAATTTAAAATATCTTCCATTGAGAATATATATACTCAAAATATTAATGTTTTTTTAATTTAAAATTTATTATTTTTGTTTAACTTACACATGCTTCAAGAATATTATACTCCCCCTTGTATTTTCTATTATTTTTACCTTTGATGATATTATTATTCCAAAATTTATTTTTATTTTTATCATTAGTACACTTACATGAAGTAAAAATGGGTGAAATATCATTCTTTGGGGAAGTAATCACCTTCTTTCCCTTTTTATTCCTTATAGAATTTTTTTATTGTAATATTGAATATCAAAAAGGTTGTTCATAGATCATAATACAATATATATGTTTTTTTGGTAATTAAAACATATTCTTACAAAAAATTATAATATTATCAAATCTCTTTGATATAATTTTATAATTGAAAAAGAAATTTACCTAATTAATTTTCATATTTATCTAATTTTATGATAAGATCTCTCACATCCTTGTTAATTTATAAAAAATATATATTTATTTTAATAATATTATCTATAATATCAAGTATTTCATTGAGATGTACGGAATTTCTTGTAAACTATGATTTTATCTCATTAATATTCTATTCATTTGAACGTATTTGGTAGATTATGAGAGTGATAATTTAATATGTCTTACAGTATGAAATATTGGTTCAAAACAATGAGGGATTAAATTTATGCTTTCACTATAGTTCTATGGGTATAATTGTAGGTACAATAGTGGGATACTATAGAATTATTATTTTTCCCCTTGAATTCTATTTTAGGCCCCAAATTATCCATTTATGTCATTTGACCATTAACACATCAAGAGACTTTAGGCCTTAGGGCTATTCAGATATGGAACAATTCATGTTTCACCCGGACCGGCCCTGTGATGATAGATAATAAAATAGATAGAAATCGACAGAGCAGACCTAACCTAGATTTGAAAGAGAGAATTAGTGGACACACCATTGGCACATGAAGCTCTGCATAGGGCACTATAGGCTTATAGAAATATAATTTGGTGGTCAATAAGTGGAGATTCAGAGGAGATATGGAGGGTCTGACTCATTGTAGATAAATATAATAATGTATTATGGGCTTAGTCTCCACATCCACAAGAAATGTAATTTTTTCTCAATAGTTATTTTAGGCCTCCAGTTCATGTAAGGGTTTCCTCTTAAACTAGCTAAAAAATGATTATCATAAGATTGAAAACATGCAGTTGTTATATAACATTAAAAAATCAATAGATTTTTTATCAAATCAATATTTTTTTGATGGATATTTTTTCCCTTTAATTTTTTCCATATTTTCTCATTCACATCCAATGATTTTATATCATGTTTTGATAGAAACATTTTTTTTATTGAATATTTTCATTTTATTTTTATTTAGAGAATTTTTCTCTTCCTTATGGACATTCTAAATTATTTTTCATAGAGGATTTTGAGGGTTCAAAATTCTTTTTAATACATAATTTTTCTTGGAATGTCTAGACAAATTTTTTTATTCATTTTTTCATTGAGATATTGAAAAAGATATTTTCTATTTTTATTTAACAATATCATATTTTATTCTGTTTGATAAAAATGATATGAACTTATAGAAATTCATAAAAACATAGTCAACATATAATTAATCCTCTTGAGGAATTTTTGTTTCAATGATCTTTGATCCTCATGAGGATTTGAATGTTGTCTCATTTTTATATTTTTTATCTTTTTAAAGGCTAACCCTCCCCTCATATTAAAGGTTATAAATTTTTTAATCTTAATAATAGTAAAATAATCCAAATATATATGTTATAAGGTAAAAATATCATTGAAAATATGATATAATTATCATTATTTTTTTATTTCATATATCGTTAATGAATTTCATGGAGATTTTTCCAAAATAAGATCATTTTTTTGGATCCCATAACCCATAAAAACTCTTTCTTAGAGAAGGATGAGATAAATGCATTATAAAAATTCCCATGAGCATCAAAATTATTCTTTTATTAAATAGTCATGGTTCTCCCATATTTGAAAATATGTACATTATTCTTAGTGATTTCTATAACATTTTACAAAATATATAAATGATATAGATATATCCTATCATAACATCAATGAAAAAATTTATCAGTGAACATGGTAATACCCTCAGTATCGAAAAAAATCATAATAGGTATAGAAAAATAAATAAAAATTTATAATCAATATAAAATTAATTAAAAATATAGGAATTATTTCAACCACCTCTCTTGATACAATTTTAATAAAATACTAATATAATTTTTTCTCTGATACCAAATCATAGTCATAGGGGAATGATACAAGACTACTAGATGTGAATCAATAGCCACTCAAAAATCTAAATTTCTAATAAATTAAAATATATTCAATAATTTACATGTTCAATGATTGAAACCGAGTAATTATGATGAGTGATAAATGGAGATAAATAATTAACATGACACAATATATTTTTATAAGGTTCACTCGCTCTTTTGGTAAAGTGGAAATTTTTTACTATTTAATTGTTATGGTTCTATTGGCCTTTACTAATCATATCACCAAAAAGGAATTTAGAAAAGTATTAGGATGATGATTTTGAACTCTATGTACAAAAAATGTCTATTAATCATCAACAAATTTATCTATCTTCTATAGTCCTCTTTATGATAGTTAATGTTTATTTAAAATTCCTTGTAATTTTATTATAACATCTGCAATAATTTAATTCAACTAATAGGTAATTAATTCATTTTTTATGGTTTTAAAATATATGGTATTGGAATGTTAAAATAATTTATAAATATATTTTAAATTAAATTTATTTTTTGAAACAAGTTGAGGGACTATCCTTCATTATTAAATATAAAAAGGGAAATCATCTTATGAAATCTAGGAAAAAATGGATACCCATTATAAGAAGATAGAAAATGATGCCTTGAAGAAGCAATACCCAATGTACTTAATGGTCTTGAGAGTCCAAGAGGATTCCAACATCAAGATAATCATAAAAATCAACATCAACCCCCTAATTTAGTGTCAAATGCGGTGATTTTACAAAACCGACCCTATTTTACGATTTAGAGCTTCAATAGAGTCATTTTTCAACTACCTCTAAATTGGAAAATATATTAGAGGGCGTGTAAACCCCTAATATATTATGTGGGATTTTATATAAGCTATATATGTATAATATTCATTTTAGTGTATATATATATATATATATTGTTTTTCAAAAGAAAATTATTAGGTTTCACATCCCATTCTAATTTAAGATATTAGAGGGGGTTCATGAATCACCAGTAATCACATAGATTAGAAGGGGTTTTGAACCCTGTCTAATTTAAGAAATTAGAATGGGTTTTGAACCCACTATAATTAATGAAATTAGAGAGGGGTTTGAAACCACCTCTAGTTTAACAAATTTTTCGGGGTTCATGAAATGCCACTAATCTATATGATTAGAGGGGCTTTAAAACCCCCTCTAATATTATTATTTTTAAATAAATATCATATAAATTTGTATTTTATAGTATATATGTGTTTGTGCACATGTGTGTGTATATATATACTACCAAAACACATTATATAAATATATTTAAATACATTATAAATATATATATTTTTTCATTACATAAATACTTTAAAAAAATACTCATGCGTATAAAAAATATATACATATATAAATATTGGTATACATAATATAAATGTAGTTATAAATATATTTATTTGAATATATATAATTTATATATTGTTTTATAAATACTTTACTTATATATTATGATTAATATTATACATATATTATTTTAAATACATTTTTATTATATATTTTTGAATAAATAAATTTATATTATATTATGTATTTAAATAAAAATAATAATAATAATTAAATATAGATACTCATATATATATTATATAAATATATAATATATACTATATTATCAAATATATAATTATATATATATATATTATAATTATTTTATTTATGTGGTAGTATACAATATTAATTATAGTTCAATTTAGTAATTATATATATATATCATTAAATTATATTATATATTTACAATTAAATGAAAGTATTTAGTTCGGTGTGTATATATATGACATAATATAAATTTATATAATAACATACATAAATATATAATATAAATATATTTAATATAATATATATATATTATAAATAAAAAATATATGAAAGTATGTCATTTATGAAACTAAAATATAATTTACATTGTTTAAAAAATAGGTTTAATAATTATTATTATTATTATTATTATTATTGTTACACACATGTATATATATTATACACAAATATATTATATATTATCTTATAAATATTTTTCTATTATATTGTATAAATATATATTATAGGTAAATACATGCATCATATATTATACCCAAATACATTAAATGTATATATTTTACACAAATATATATTATATATAAATATTATAAAAGATATATTATATATTATACACAAATATGTAATATATAAAAAATATGTTATATTATTTATATTAACATAAAAAATATATATACATAATCTAAAATTTCTGAAGCTAAATAAATATAAGTTATTTTATATATTAGTAATAACTCATTGTAACATAGTGGTGAAGGTGCGAGTGATGTACAATGGTACTGGGATCAACTCCCAGAAGAAAAACTTTTGCTACAATGGTTTTTAAGTGGGCCGTGGATGAGGTCTTGCACATCGGGGACCAGGAGAAAAAGTGATGGGCCTTATGGTGGGGAGATTATGGGCCCATGGTCAAGGATTGATCCTCTTGGACGGTGTTTATGTGGGTGTTGGTGCAGGGTTTGTTGTGTTGTTTAAGGATCTTTGTGGGGTGTCTAGGTGGTGTGGGGGGTGTTGTCTGTGGGGGTTGTCTAGTGGGGTGCGGGTTTTTTGGGGTTGTGGGGGGGGGTCCAGGACATCTGGTTTTTGTCTACTAGGGAATGGGAGGGATGTCCAAGGCCTCATGGGTGTTGTTTTGTGGGGGAATGAGATGGTTTTCTGGGGTGTATGGGGGTTTTCTAGTGCGCTGATGGGTGGTGTGTCCAGGGAATCTAGCATATAACAAAAAAGGTGTAGTGTAGAAGAAAGTATACTATAATCATCCCAAAACATGAACATTGAAAGTAAATTAGAGGGGTTTTAAATTCCCCTATTGGAACAATTTATGGTTATTTTGGGATGGAATTGGAGGAGGTTAAAACCCCCTCTAATCTAACTACCACTAAACACATAACTTTTTCTCCAGTGCTTTCTGACACTCTAGGTACTTTACCTCTTACTTTTGGACCTTATATAAGTATTTAGGAGTGTAAATATTCTTGGGTGATTTCTTCGGTGACTTCTATAAGGGTTTTTGGGTTTTTGGATAGTTTATGTGGGTTAGTAATTTGACCATTTCTTGGGAAAACCATGTGATTCTTCCTAGAAAATTGTGTGACTTGTTGGAGTGGGGTAAAATACGTAACATGATGGGATATGGTTAGAGATAAATATAAAACCTACTCTATTAAAGCATACAACTCAGTAGTGAGGTAAAAAATCATGGTTGGTGTATGGTTTACCATACCAGGTGGCCAAACCCTGAAAGTTCCCTGAAGTGGTAGTAAACCACACACGATTGGAACACAGTTGAGTAAATCATGAACAACTTTTTAATTAATATGAAAATTTTTTTTCTAATAGAAATATTTCCTAGAACACGTCATTATTCCTCCTATGCCTAGGGAACTCAAACCTAGAATCTCTGGTGGTCGTTCATGGTAATTCCTCTCCCTTTGTACTCTATTTTTGATGGATATAGAGGCTTTGGACCATGATAATTCATGGAAAAAAAATTTCCCACCCATTATTCTTGTTTTTTATGTATCTCCTCTATTATTCATAAAATTAATCCTATATTAAGTCTATTAGATCTATATTTATTGTTTATAATGTAAAATAATAATAAATTATCGATTTATCGATGGGTAAGTGGACAATTTTATATAATCGACATAGTTATCGTGAATCAATCAAGATCTATCATTGGAAGTTGATCATATTGGGTAACTTGATATATCTCTAAGACCAAATCATTTTATACTTCTTGAATCAGGATTATATAATTTTTTTGAATTGAATTGGTAATGGTTCTAGGAATACTTGGTGTAGAGACATGATTTAGTGATAGCTCTTTTCAATTTACATTAATACAATTTAGTTAAGATGTTCTAACAACATATGGACTTTAAATAAGTCGGTTCGAATTGTTTTTTAATGGTTTGTGTGTCTCATAAGATATATGCATTGTGCGATATAATTTTTCTGGGTTTACTATGCTATTCTAGGTGTGATTTCATTACTTGTGGAGGTTCATTTCTATAGTCAATGTGATAGGTTTATCATTGATTATTAGTTACCCCATGGAGGGGGGAATTTGTCAGTGTGATGTGGTGTCAGTTAAGATGATGGGACTTTGAGAAAAAGTAAGGGTATGATGAAATTTTGGCCTAAAAGATGTTAGATAAAATATTAGGTTGGCATCATTTCCTGATACATGGTTGATCCTTGGGTATGAAAGTTTTATGGACCTACCTAATTGAGTTAGGGGCACAATAACTTGTGGACTAACCCAAGGATGAGCCAGGGGTGAGAAAACCTTATGGTCTGGCTTGTGGATTGGTTGGATATTACAATTGATCCAAGAAATATATAGAATGTATATCCTAACCTTATATGTAAATACATAAGAGACTCATAGAATGGTTATGAAGATGGTTTGTTCGATTCTTGTGGAAGCATGATCAACACATGATCTCTGACATATAGTTTGTGTATTATTGGTTTATTTACTAACCATCATGGAATATTCCTTATAAATATGTTCACATTATTTTAATGATTCATTAGTGGTATCCTACTAGGTTTACACTCTCACCCTGTAAGGGAATATTAAACAACGTGAAGATTTCATGGTTATGGATCCAACAAGGTGAAGTTCCCTACACCAGAGACGTGAGCAAGTGGATTTAGGAGGACAGAGGCAAGGCAATGAAAAAAATGAAAAACATTGATTCAGTGTATTTTTTTATCTATTTAGTATATCAGAAATTGGTTTATTTACCACATCTAGAGTCTTTAAGTTTATTTTCATATGTATTAAATATATGATATATTACAAGTGCATGATATTTTTTATTGTATTGTTACAGAATATTTGATTCTAATAATTTTAATTATAGTACATGATTATTGTTAAAAGGGTATAGAATTTTTATGACACCATTGAAAACCTCATCAATATTCGGTATCCTATTTCATACAGTGAGATACATATGAGATCATGTGGTACACCAGAAAAACCTATTGATTCAGAATGAGTGTTACAAAGTTCTATCAAAGTTTGGTTTTCTTTTCGATCGTCTTGAGTGTTTTTGGGGAAATTTCTAAATGGGATAAGTTGGGTGGAAATCAGTTGGGGGAGTCACATAAATTCATGGAAATATAATATATCATGGAACTCTGAGTTATTGGGGATGGGATTTCAACTAAGTATTGGGGTATTATTGTTTCATTCAGAACAAGAATACTGTTATTGTATTATTGTTTACAGGATTTGGATACATTTATAAATCATGAATAGGAAAATTGGTGTCCATGACATGAATATGATTATTGATTTTATATAGTAATTTGATTACTTAAATGTCATTTCATTATGTTTAGATATGATTTTATGATTTATTTAAAATTTCATTATAATTAATTGAACTGATCATTATTAGTTTGTATACAATTATGAATGTGACTAATGTGTTGGTACTAGAGACGTCTTTTAGGCACTATGTAGTGTTAATATGGTTATGCTTAGAAGATCTAGACATCCACCTAGGATAGGTCCTCCAATACAAATTCTTTGTGAGTTCCTATAAATATATTGATATTTTACATTTAGTGAAATGTTATATGCCTTTTTAAGTGTTTGTTAAATATTATAAATTATGTCACCATGACATCATATTACGTGACCACCTAGGGTAAGGGTTCATGATGTTCTTAAAAGTGATGTGTTAGCAGAACCAGCTTAAATACCACGAGGGGTGACTTAGTGCATGAAAGATAAATACCACTATCCATTTAGATAATGTTCGGCCATTAATAAAACAATCTTCTCTCTCTTTATCATATTATTGAATAAGTGGAATTTAAGTAATACATAACGAACAATAAATTTTTCTAGGTTCATACTCAATGGGATATGTGCAAGGATCATTCAAATGCAATTTTTTAATGTACAAAATCCACTAAGGTGAATAGTTGTTGCAAGGTTTGGACCAAAATATATCTCTCTATTGGTTTGCAACCAAACTGAAATAGAAATCTTAATGATCTCTTAACTAAAGTTTATATACTATTCCTTTAGAATATTCTTCAATTTATTTAAATCCACATTCACACATATAGAGTGTTCCATGAACATCCATTTTCACCCAGTAGATTAAATCATCTTCACAACATAGAAACTAATTTTTGTACATTCCTTTTATAAACTATTTATGGTCCTTCGTGAATTCCTTTAGACCCTTTTCAAATCCCATACACAATGTATCATAGGGGTCTCAAAAACGACCTTAACATTATAGATGGATGACAACTCATGAACTAAAACTCCATTGGGAGGTATAGTGATCCACAAACCAAGATACTCCATGAACAAAACATTCTTTTTCACACTAAAAATCTTCAAAAAACTCAACTCCTTCAGGAACCACCTCTTTTGCAAACCAAAAATACATTTTGAACCACTTTCAGATTTATCCAAATTATTCATGTGAAGATTCATTCTAATCAACTTCAGTCATTATAAAGAAGTGATTTGGGGTATTTTATATTTTTAAATAAACATAGAAAAAATGTTAAACAAATTTAATATTTTCCCTTTTCTAAATTATCTAACACTTTTAATTAAACTCTCTATATTGTTCGCATAACTTATAATCCCCAATTTGGACCCCATTAAAACATTTTCTCTCTATAAATGATAAGCACAATTTTTTTTAGCTTTTAACACACATCATTCAACCACAAATTATAAGTACCCTTTGTAACAACCTTTATATCATTTCCTTCGACTGTAAACTATGTGCACCCTTTAAGGATTCCATATAGTTTATTTTATGCATTTAAATTCCATTTCCCAATTTTTCTTCAACGTCTCACATGCTTGATATGTGATTATAACTGAAAATAACCCTTGTGTTGATGCATTGTTTTCTAAAAATACACCATGAACTCTTTTAGGGTCTATACGGTCCTCCAATTTTTTAATGCGGGAATTCATTAATTTTAACAAAAAATATCTATTTTTATGAAAATAATTAACAAACACTAGGAATGTATGCCACCTTAAAAAATCCCAATCCATAAATAAAAATGTTTCAATGTTATCAAATTTCTTTTTCCAAAAACAAAAAAATCCAAAAACTCTAAAATGGAATATTTATTGTTTTTTTTTCAACAATCCTTTTATTGGTTTTGTTGGAAACACTATAAAAATTGCTAAGATGATTATTCTAGAAAATGTTTACATATAATCTTCTACAATCACCAATCAAACTTTTTGACAGTATAAATACATTAATGATTTTCTCAAAATGAACATTAAGACCACTTGATCCTAGATCATCATGAGAAACACGAGTAGCATGTAAATCTCATCACTGAATCACTTCATTCTATGAATTCCACTCCAGAGAACTCTGACTTTTCACTTAAGTGGAAAAACTCTTCATCACCTCTATGAAGCTTCTTTCATCAAAAAACTAAAAGGGAAACTATCATGATATGTTATCATTGAAGTAACATGTTCAACATCATTATAATTAAAAACACTATTCATTTCTCCCCCTATCTATTTCTCCCTCATTATTGATTAAAAAATTGTCTCCTCCTATTTCAATGAACCCAAAGTTGACAATTTGGGGTCTAAAACATAGTAAAACACATTTTAATGTGGGTGGGGGGAGACAGCATATCTTAGGGAGAGGGGGGTACTAAATCCACATTTTTCAATTATGGGAAGTTTACTGAAAGACAAAATATAGTTGATGTCATTAAAATTATTCTTTAGTTAATCCCTTCAAAATAATATTTATATCATATAGTTATTTTGACACATACTCCAACATCAAAAGAAAATTCTCCACAATATCCATAAAGAAATTATACTCTATTTAAATTTTAATTGTTTAGGAATGATGAATATTATTTTTATTAAGTTTTACAGCACCTTAATTATCCCAAAGAATTTTTATCAAAAAATTCACTTCAACTCCCATTTCCTCCAGATATTACTCCATGCAAAGAAATTGGGTGTGCACATGAGCCTCAGGATATTTGGTGAGGTATTCTTAAGTTCATCAACAAGACTGAGGTTCAAAACTAGGTAGAGGTATATTTTTTGGTATTGTAGCAGTACTCTACATTGTGTGGTACTATAGTAGAACTGTACATTGTACAGGTACTGTAGCGGGATTGTACACTGTGCGGGTACTATAGCATGCACTGTAGTAGGTACTGTTCAGTACTATAGTAGCTGGAACTATTAAGCTTGGGCCACTAGTTTGGGCTTTGAGTTCTTAAGGCTTTCGAGCCAACTAGGCCTTCAGGTCAGTAGGGCTTTCAGGCAACCTTTAAGGCATTTGGTCCACCTCAAGGCCTTAGGGCCACATGCAGTTTGCCCAGACACACTACAATAAAAGGAGCATCCTCAAAAGAGGATTTAGAGCAGGTGCACTCACCAAAGTAGAACCAAATGGATTTGTCAGAATGAGAATGTATGGATATGCCATCGAGACCAGCCTGTGCCTGCAAGAAAAACCTAGCTAGACCACCATGTGAAGGTGGAGGGCTACTATCATGATGCAGATGCTGTGGAGGTGTAGTTCCTTGTATATAGTCTGGTTGAATTATCTAAGACCTTTAGGTCATGTAATCTCATGTGCCTACTAGCCATGTAATTTCTAAGCCTACATGCCTTGTAAGGGTTCCCTCTCATCCCTTGAAAGTGGTGTTATCAAAAATAAATAAAAATGAAGGCCTTTGGGCCATTCGGGAAAAGAAATTGTGTACAAGTATAATTAGCCTCAATATATCCAAATTAGAAAATGATCAGAGAAATAAAATATATTTTCTATTTTAGCTAATAAGTACACAATCCATCATAATAGAATTCCCCACCAGACATTGATTCTCTATTGTCTGTTCAGCCATCCAAATCTAAATCATTATAAATAAAAAATCTTGCTAAGATTTATAATTGTGTAGAAAACTAAAATACACTCTTCCCTTGATATAACAATGTATCCTTTTTACTATAAGTAAGTGTCTTTCCAGGTGATTACCTTGATACCATGCCACCTGGCATGTGGAAAAAAAATTTTCTGGCCCTATCACTATTTTCTACAATAGGATCCCAATTATATTCATATATTTAGTGAAATTGATAGATTTTTCCTTCATCATCTCATGGAAGTTTTATCAAGGTAGCCACCCATGTTTTCATCACCTTGGAATTATCCATTCCAATTGTTCTCATAATCTCCTTGGAATATTCATAATAGTAAATGAATGTGTCAGGCCTTCTATAGATCGCATGTAAACCAAGGAAAACATCATATCTCCAATAATTGACATTTTAAACTCACATTACATTAATTCTAAAATATATTTCCACTATTCTTTGTTTTATCAACCAAGGATTTTGTTGTCCACATGTATGAACACCATAATACATTTATTACTCTCAATGATTACATAGATATTATAATAAAATCCACTACATTGGAAACTAATATTCTTCAAATATTGATCTAGTCTTGAATACAATAACCACAGTGCCGACTTCAATCCATACAAGCCTTATTCAATATAAAATATTTTTCTCATATTCATGAATGAGAAAACCATATGGCTATTCAATATACACATATTTATCAAGAACACCATTCATAAATTTAGACTATATATCCATCGAGAAAATTATGAATTTATCTCCCAATACTATCAATAAGAATAATGAAATTGATTATATCCTTACAATAGGTGTGAATGTATCATCAATATTGAAATGTTATATCTAGGAGTATCCCTTGACAACAATTCTAGATTTGTTTTTGAATTAATTTTCTATTATTATTCATCTTGTTATGTAATTCCCATTTAATCTAACTTATATTCTTATCGATTAGCCTCAAAACAATCTCCCACATATGATTTATTTCAATTTGATCAAGTTCATCATATCATCACTTGAATCCAATTCATATCTCTTATAGATTATTCAAAATAATTTGTCTCTACCTATAATAATGGAGATTCTAGAAATAAAATCTTCATCCTCATTTTATGTACTAGTTTTGTGTGATCAATAATTACGTTCTATCTATAAATTTTTTCTTGGATATTGGGTTTCTGTTCCGATTAATGTCTATGTTAATACTTCTCATTATCTAAATCATCATATGAATCTACCTTAGAAACATTCACTCCTACAGATATTCTAATCTCTTCATCACTATCCACTTGAGAATGTTTGTGGATTTTCTGAACCATCAGCTCATTGTCTACCGAAGAAACATCATTAATGAATATAAAATTTAATATATTCTTTTTAAATAATTTATAATAATTTCTTTTTTTGAGTAGCTATGAATTATTATTTCATCTCTATGGGATTAAACCATTACATGTATCTACATATTGTGAACAAAATTCTTACTTTCAAAAACTCAAAAGTAAATCAATGTTGGATTCTTTAAATATCAATGATAATATGGTGTATTTTATTATTTTGGACACAACATAACTCTATTAAAAATATATGCTAATGTCAAGACTACTTCCTTCAAAAAAATATCAGGTAAGTTCTTCTTAATAAGAAATTTTTTTGGCCATGTTTTTAAGGATATGATTTTGCCTCTCAAATTATTTATTTTTTGGGGTGTTCTCACTATCAAAACATAGTTCCTTATCTAATTTTTCTGGATATAATACTCAAAATTATTTTTTTGAACTATGTTCTATTTTTAGATTGGAACTTTTAAATTTTTTTGACCCATCATTTTTTTAACTTTCCTCTAATAAAATTTTATGCAAATGAACAACTTATTCTTTTGAGGGATAATTTATACCCACGAAATTATACTAAAATCATAAATTAATATGATATAATATATATTACATCAGTATAAATTGGTGAAATAGTTCGAAAAACATCAATATTTACTTGTTTATGAACCCTTGTTAGTAATTCATCTTTCTCCATATATGTATTTCATGTGATCCTACACTACTCGAATGCATCCCAAGTTTGAGTATAGTTATGTGACAACCTATTGTTATCTCAAGAAGGATAAACTATAACCATTTATTTATGTATGGTTGGATCATATTACCAAAAAATTTATTGCACAACCTATTTTATTCTCCTGTGGACATAAAGCACATATCTTTTTTTCCACTCACAAGGTAAAGATTCCCCTTCATGCACTTTCCCTAAAAATAAAATTCACATTAATTTACCGTGATGATATAAACATTATTGTTAAATATTATAACATTTAATGAGTCACAAAGTAGACTAAAAGTTAACAAATTGCTACTAATACTTTCAATAAACATGATATTGATACATCTCATATCTTTCCCCCCAAACATGTATTTTCCCAAAAAAATAATTTTCATAGATTCATCATTGTTGATTTTTACAACACCTTTCTTATCATACATGATGGTTATCACCAAATATATATTTTGTATTATATAGAATGTTCATTCACAAAAAAGGATTCATATTCTAGTGTGATATAATGTATTAAAAGAAATATTTGTAGACAATATCTTCTCAACTCTTTTCTTTCTGATCCACGTATTTGGCTTCTTACATTAAATTGGATGATATTAATGTTATTAATCAAATTATGATGTGTTAATTTCATCTAAAAAATCTATAAATTGATTTTTTTGTATTAATATCATTTTTTTATTCCTTGAGACAATGCTTACAACCACTTTGGTTATGATTTTTCACAGTGCTATGCCTTTTTTATGAGTAATATCTATCCATGTGTCGAAATCCAACAAAACAATATTGAACCTAAAAACAATTTAGTTAATATTAAACTATATTTGGCTACCTCTATTGCTCTTATTCCAATAAATTCCTATTGGCTATAGAATAACAATTTAGAAAATTTCCCATATATTCAAAAAATTAAAAAATTATATGAGGAGCATTTTTATATGCCATTGTTTTTTTCCCTTGGTTTCTCAATATCAGATGATTCTGGTTTTTATTCAGATAAATCTTGAACCTAGAGTAAGTTCTTGTGTTCTAAAACCAATCATTACTGCTTCCATCTTACAATCATGCTCCATTTCAATTTTATCACAATGATGTTCCATTTTTATCTTCTAACATTTATTTTACATTTTTACTAGATCTCCGTACTTTAATTTTATTTTATTTTTTCTATTTTGTTACCTTATTTCCAAATATCATGTCATGAATCAAGATATTTTCCAGATATTTTCCCTTTATTTATAGTCTAATAACTTCCACCTCAATTTATTCAATATTTTTGAATTGAAATTTTACTGTATTTGTTAAACTATCAATAACCCAGGTAGGTTATTCATCCTTAAGATAGTACTCAAGGAATTTCACTAGTATAAAAATAGTCATTAACATAGACACTTTGACTTTAGTTCATCACGATAAATGTTAAAATTCCTCATTCCATACTTCTAACATTGATTTTTGAAAAACCGTTGTTGAATGTGTAAATTTAAATTTTGTTGTTAAAAAAGACTAAAAATGTTTAATAGATTTTATTTCATTTCCTAATATTTTTAGTCACTGGTTAGGGAGATAAATAATAATTATAGATCATAAATTATGGTCGTCGACATTAGAATTCATTAAGATATGTCTTAGAGAAGTACAAATTGTGATGGAAAAAACATTTAATCCGTAATTCCATTTGATCTCCATGAATATTCAAAAATAATATTGTAAAAGGAACTAAAGACTGGAAAATATTATTGACATTGGTATTTAGTAAAAATCAATTTTAAAACCACTTTTAGAATCAGTTTTTAAAAAAACGACATTAAAAGTCCTTATAGAAGACTATTGACATATTTTTTTTGTAAACCCAGTATTAAAAGTTGATTTAAAGTTAGTTTTTTTAAATAATGTTCTAAATATTTTACATGTTGTAGATAAATTTCCAATATTCTTTTTGACTACTTATAGAGCATAGATAGACTTATAGATCAAATGTTATAGTCATCAGAAGTTGGACTTTTCTTAGAGAAGTCTTAGAGAAGTCCAATTTTTCAAGGCTATAACATTTAATCTGTATTTTTATTTGATCTCCATGATTAACAAAAATGAATAATTGGAAATGAACCAAATATTTTTAAACATTTTTTATGTTGTTATTTAATAAAAATGATGTAAAAAGCGTGTTTTTTAAAGACCCAAGATTTCCCATGGATTTGTTTTAAATACATGGGAATTTTACGAGATCGTGAAATCTGACAGCACTTGATTTCGTGGGCCGGTGTGCCCCGAATCAATTTCTGATGCTTTTTCCAGGTACATTCAGTAAACATAAGAGTGTTTTTTATAACTTCTGAATCAGTGCTCAGAATTGAAATTTGAGGGCACCGATGAACTTGCAGCGCCGGTATTCACTTAAGGAGACATTCACTTCGATGGAAGTGGGTCGAGAATAAAAGTTAGTTTTTGGGTTTTAATTGAATTAAATAAAAATAAGGTTTTGAAAACTTATTTTTATTTGGTGGTTCAAACAACCTCTTTGATGTTGGGAGATGGGGGTGGGGACCACCATCTTTTATCCTCCCTTGAGCGGTCATAGAGGTGGGACCCACTACCGCTCTAAACTCCTCTTCTTATTAAATGTGGTGGGGACCACCTGGGCTCATAACCCTGTGGAACTCCCCATTTAAGGTGCTGAAATTCTTCAACTCCCCTTTAATTAAATTTTTTCCAACACTTCTTCATTTAATGATACATTTCAAAATTTAAATGTAAAAACATACTTTAATTTAAATTGGAATTTCCTATGTTGGGAGAGGGGTTGGAAGAGTTTGGAGAACCTTATTCCCCCAACGAAGAACACTACATCCGCCAACGACGAACATCCTCGTCTTTGGATCTTCATCTAGAACCAGGGAGGAAGCACCATCCTTGAAGAATGCCAATGACGCCATCCCCATCTTCTTCTTTTATGACAACATCGAATTGACATTCGCTTTCTGCGACTTTGTCAACGATCAACAAATCTGAGGTTGGTGTTCATGCTTTGTTAGTTGTTTCATGTTCATCGTTTTTCAAATGTGGATTATAATTCTAGTAGCATTTTATTACCCTAATGTGGAGGGTGCGGGACAAACAAACACAGCCCTTCCCCTCTGCATCTTTTTTGGAATTTGAAGATAAACACGGAGTGTGTTCAGAATGAGTGTTACACCTCAACAAAGTGTGTGAAACGAATGCGAAGTCCTGAGGAGTTTACAACAACTTCCGGAATGAGAAATGGGTCAACGGAACCCATCCAGTGACCCACGGAAGTATCACTGACGGATGGAACCAACGATTAGCTGCATGGACAGTGGCAGCGAAATAGCGTCACCGGAGGAGAAGGCCATGGCCAACCCACCGTGGCGGGGCAGCGGTGACCGACGCAAGGCCGGGCACGAAGAATGCCCGGGGCCCGAGCTGCCAGGACACCAGAGAAGGAGCGCTGCAACCGGCACCGCACAGTGGCCTAAGGAGGGCCGCGTCCCTTGGTCGTGGCGGTGCATCAGCAGGCAGCTTGAGCCCAGCCATGATAAAGACCGGATGCCTGAGCCACTGGGTCACCGGAGGTGGCGTGACGCAATGGCGCCGCACGGGAAGACGGTTTTCCCCTCGGCCAGCCGGGAGGAGCAAGACCCAGCGGGACCCGTGTGATGCGGACTGGTGACACGTGGCACCATTTTTCCTTCTACCTAAATGGATAAACCATTTGGCAATCCATGGGGTACGCGCCTCCCCCTGGACGTTGCTTAGGCAGACCACCACGGGCCGCCGGGCTACTGTGCTGCCAGGCTGCCATGCCACCGAGCCAGACCCAGGGCAGGCTGTCGGGCTGGACCCAGCGTGGTTCGGGCCACCAACATGGGACAGGCCGCCCTCACTGGGCAGGCTTCCCCCTTGGGCCATGTTCGACCCACGGACTAAGTCGGACCCCAATCTGGACCCGGGTCGGTCAACAGTGTCGGACCGGATCCGGACCCGTTTTGGCATGTTTCCTCCTTTTCAACCATAACATGGGCTACGAGTGTTCGATTATTGAACATTCCACAGCGAAAAAATTCTTGGAGCATGACAGTTCTTTTTGCATACCCCACTAGAGGGTTGGACATAGTTGGGATATGATCGGGTTGGATTGAACCTAAATCCAACCAGGCTCTCGGAACAGAAATGTCAATGACTCTCAGACTGAGAATCCGATTGATGCACCGTCTATCGCATTCTGTTCCTTTTGATGAGATAGAATTACGGGATACATCAACTTGGGATGACGTTGTATTTGATGTATTGACTCTTGGCTTGAGGAGCGGACCCTCCCGGAATTGAGCGTACATTGTGAAAACCCTACGATTAGTTGTGCACTGTTGACTGTTCCTGGATCATGTGTTGGTCTGAAAGTTCTGATGTCTATTACTAGATCATTTTTTGGTCCGATAGATCAAACTTATATTCATGGATCATGTGTTGGTCCGACTGAATAGTATGACCTGGATCATGTGTTGGTCCGACAGCTATAACGACTGTTCCTGGATCATGTGTTGGTCCGACAGTTCTGACTTCTATTCCTGGATCATGAGTTGGTCTGACAGAATATCTGGTCCTAGATCATGTGTTGGTCTGATAGCTCTAATGATTTAGTGGCTATATCTGATCATCTCTATATCTCTAAAAAATTTGTATACTTATGCGATATGAGTCAGTAACTTGTGTTTCACTCATGATTGTGATGGATTACTAGATAACATAGGTATATGTATGGGCATATACCTTAGTGGGGTTATATGTTGATTTTTTACAATTTGGTTTATTCTAGTTGGATTTTTTGAGACTTTGAGGGTCTCTGGGTCCCTACTGAGTATCGTTATACTCACCCGTACACGGCCTCTGCTTGCACCTTGTTGTGTTGGATGTAGACGACGAATAGTGCTGACTGAGGCTAAGTATCAAGACTAGACGGTACCCATAGGTGGTCCTTACGATGAGTTGGTAAATGGAAGAGACTGGCAGACGTGGATTGCTGAGGAGGCCATCTATACCTACCCTTCAGCTAGGAACCCCGGAGGACGACCCAGTATCTACTTTTCATTTTCAGTTGTACTTGTTTTTCAGTTGTACTTGTTTTTCGGTTGTACTTAAACTTTCTAGTTGGGATTTTATTTCCAGCCCCTTTACTTTTTAGCACTCTTTTGTATTCAGCTTTATTAATCTTTACTTCTATCTCGTAATCTGTTGTTTGTCTGTTTTCAGTTTAAAAAGGAACTGCCTTCCCAGTTTTAGGGATTTATGCCTTTGGTGCTAGTCACCAGCCCCAGGCCTATGGAAGGAGGGCTTGGGGTAGTCACGGTACAGGCCCCAAGGGATGGGTCATGACAAATTGGTATCAAAGGAGTCATTTTTACCAAAGAAATTAGGACTATGAAATATTATGTGAAGCAATAGTGTTTAGTGTAGTGAGTTTGGTTTTCAGTTCAGGGAGTCCAGTGTTGGTGCAGTGGTCGACGTATCAATACAGCAGGACCCTTACTTCTGATCTCTGAATTAGTACATGAAAACACTGATTGGGTGTATGTTTCAAGAGTTTTCTTTGTGATCTGATTGAGTCGGATCATTAGGTATACATTATTGAATTTGGGGCTCCTATTTCAATTTAGGATGCCTCCAAGCAGACAACCAGCCAGGGTTCCGAGAGATGTACGAAATGACAGCCCACCGAGCAACAAGGCCTCTGTGTAGGGCCCCATCCCAGTAGAGGCACCAGAGTTACCACTACCCGTTGGGCTACTGATACCACCTTCCTCAGCAACAGAGAGTGCCCGCCGCATGATCTCTTTTCATGAATTCCAGTGCCAGAAGATGCCCAGGTTCAGGGGGGAGACAGTCACACTGGCAGCTGGAGAATGGATAGAGTCTATGGTGATAGTTTTCATATTTTTAGGGACACCAGCCGACCTTATGGTGATCCTTTCCGTGAGTCTCCTTCAGGCAGCATCAGGCAGATGGTAGAGCCTGATGCTCCAAGTGCATGATGAGGCGACACTACTCTAGGCGTACTTCGAGATCCTGTTTCAGGAAGAGTTTGTTCCATCAACACTACGTGTGGTGCAGATATAAAAGATACTACATATACTTCATGGTAGAATGACGGTGGAACAGTACTCAGCAAGGTTCACCGACCTCTCAAGCTACTCTACCTATATGGTGCAGGACCCATTATTCACGGCCCGGAGCTTCGACCAGGGGCTCAGGCGAGAGATCCGAGCGTCGATGATCTCACTCAGTATCCTGACGCTGGTGGGGGTGTAAGAGAGAGCCCTCATAGTGGAGAGTTTCATTTCTTTGCAGTCAACAGTAGAGAGAACCACCACCATGCATCACGTAGCGGAGTCTTCTACAGCTGACAGCAGACAGACGTCGTAGAGGACCAAGCAGACCAGACCATCTGGTGGATGACCTCAGGATACGAGTTCAGTTGTGTGGGGAACACAAGATAGATCTATTCATGCCAAGAGCATGCAATGTTACTCTTGTATTGGGAAGGGTCACATGGCTCGTGACTGTCCGACCCATCGTACTGGTGATCAATAGATTATTGTCGGATCTCTCAGGCAGAGGTAGAGGTTCGATCGAGGCGATCCATAGGGAGGAGGAGAACGCGGCAGAGGATCTAGGAAAGCATCTGGTTGTGGAGGATGATTCAAGGTGTTACCGCCACCACCATAAAGAGGTCCACCCCTAACGTAGGGAGTTGGTTGACAGGGGAGAGCTCAGCTCCAGGCAGCTGAGGCATATGACCATAGAGCTCCGCAGATTATTCGAGGTATGATCTGTGCCTACTCCACCTTAGGTGCAGTTCTTATAGACATAGGTGATAGTCACTCATTCATTTCCACTGGCCTCGTTCGGAGCTCAGAGATTCCGACGGAGTCGTTGGCTCGATCCTAATGGCTAGAGACTCCTATGGGAGCAGACTCGATGATTACGCACGGGTGCCGATAGTGTGAGATATCTCTAGGAGGCGAGAGAATCAGCTAGGATATACTTATAGTGGCGTCGAGGCCTTACGATGTCATCTTGAGTATGGATTGATTATCCACAGTCCATGATCAGATCGACTGTATTAGGCTTAAAGTGCGGTGTGTCCGCACGGATGGGACCAGGTTCACCTTCAAAGATTAGAAGGGAGCCTTTTCAGAATAAGAAGGACTTACTCGGAGGAGGGTGCAGCCGATCACTCATCATTTGGCCTGCCTTACACTCGGAGCAGTTGATATGGAGATTCTTGAGCTATCCAGTAGTGGTGGACCAGTACACAGATATTTTCCCTGACAATGTTCCAATACTACCTCCTCACAGAGAGGTAGACTTCTACATTGACATGTACCTCGGGATGGCACCGATATCTACACCATCATATCAGATGGCTCCCGCTGAGCTTCACGAGATGAGGGTATATCTAGAAGACTTTTAGGGGAAGGGATTCATCTGGCCTAGTGTTCCCCCCTAGGCATCCCTGATCTTATTCACCATGAAGTTAGAAGGGAGCTTTAGGCTATGTGTTGACTACCATCTCCAGAATCAGGTGACCGTAAAGAACAAGTACCCACTCTTGAGGATCAACGACTTCTTTGATCAGCTAAAGGGAGCATGATGGATCTCATAGATAGATCTCAGATCAGGATATCACTATCTCAGAGTTCGAGATGAGGATGTATAGAAGACGAACTTGAAGTGTCAGTACAGCCACTATGAGTTCTTGGTTATGCCCTTCGGCGTAACCAACGCTCTAGAAGTGTTCATGGGACTCATGAATAGGATCTTCCAACCATACATTGATCGCTTTGTCAAAGTTTTCATCAATGACATTCTGATGTATTAGACTACTGAGGAGGAACATGCCTACCATTTTCGAGTAGTACTAGACACACTCTGAGAGCACCAGCTTTATTGAAAGCTCTCAATGTTCCATTTTTAGATCCGAGAGGTTCACTTTTTGGGACATGTCATCTCAAAGTCTAGAGTTTCAGTGGATCCAGTAAAGATCAAGGTGGTACTTTCTTGGGAGCCACCCAGGAGTGTGACATAGGTATGATGTATCTTGGGTTTGGCTGGTTACTACCAGAGATTTGTTCCAGACTTCTCCACAGATGCAACACCACTATCAGCCTTGACGAAGAAGGGGAAAACCTTTATGTGGTCAGAGAGATTCCAGAAGAGCTTTCAAGAGATGAGGGAGATGATGACTAGTGCCCCCATATTGAGGCTTCCAGAGGAACACGTAGGGTACATAGTTTAGTATGAAGCATTAGGGACCAGAATCGGGTTTGTCCTAATGCAGAAGTGAGAAGTGATCACATGTGGTTCTCAGCAGTTGAGACAAAATGAACAGAACTACGCAACCCATGACCTAGAGTTAGAAATAGTGGTCTTCACCTTGAATATGTGGTGACAATACCTAATGGCCAACCATTTCTCCGTGTACTATGATCACAAGAGTATCAGGTATATCTTATCTTAGATGGATCTGAACATGAGACAGTGACGTTGGCTTGAGTTCCTCCAGGATTATGACATTGAGATATACTCTACTCCGGGGAAGGGAAACATTGTTGTAGATGCTCTCAGCAGTAGATATGATATACAGCTGCTAGGAGAGGCAATAGAGCATCTAGCTGACTTACATATATCCTTTGTGGGTAGGGATGGTGCAGCATTTATACAGTCCGTTACAGTCACTCCCCCACTTCTTCCGCGAGTCGGAGAGGCACAACATGGGGATGCTGACTGCAAGACGCGACGTGCTCAGATATCTATAGGGCAGAAACCTGATTGATTTTTTGAAGGTGGGGAGCATGTCATCCTCTTCAGAGGACATACCATGGTACCTGTAGCACTTCAGGAATAATTTTTGAGGGAGTTCCACACTTCCCCTCTAGTGGTACATCCAGGTGTGGGGAAGATGTATCAGGACCTCAGACGACAGCACTGGTGGCCAGGTACAAAGAAGGTGGTAGCAGAGTTTGTCTCTTGATGCCTCACTTGTCTGCAAGTGAAGGTGGAGCACCAGGTACCAGTAGGCTTGGTACAGCCTTTATAGGTCCTAGAGTGGAGCTAGGATGGGATATCCATGGATTTCATGATGGGTCTTCCACATACATCCGGGGGTCATGACTCGATTTGGGTGATTTTCGAACAACTCACTAAGTCGTACCACTTCCTACTAATCAGAGACCAGGGTTCAGTAGAGAGAATGGGATGCCTCTACGTGCAGGAGATTGTATGGACACATGGAGTACCTTCTTCTATTTTCTCTGATTGTGAAGAACGGTTTACATCCCGGCTATGAAAGGAGTTCCAGGAGGCTTTCGAGACGTAGCTAAGTCTGAGAACCGCCTTCCATCCTTAGACAGATGTTCAGACTGAGCGGATTATTCAGAACCTTGAGGACATGCTACATGATTGTGTCCTCAACTTCGGTTGTAGCTGAGAGGATAACTTCCCTTTGGTGGATTTTACGTACAACAATAGCTATCACTCCACCATCGGTATGGCTCCTTTCGAGGCATTATACGGGCGACCTTGCAGATCAACCTTGTGCTGGATAGACCCTGGGGAGTTAGTACTGGTGGGACTAGAGATGGGGAGCTACTACAGAAAATGTGCATATCATCCAAGAGAGGATCAAGAATGCACAGATCATGCAGAAGTCATATGCTAACAAGAGACAGAGACCTCTGGAGTTTGAGGATTGCGACCACGTCTTTCGATGGGTCTCACCTCGATGAGGTCTAAGGAGGTTTGGCTGAGGTGGAAAGTTATCTTCGAGATTCATCGGACCTTTTCAGGTCCTCAGCAGAGTAGTCGAGGTGGCTTACCGCCTAGCTCTTCCACCTTAGTTGCACCGAGTGCACGATTTCTTCCAGGTATATCAGCTGAGGAGATACATGCATGACCCTTCCCACATCATCGACCATGGAGAGATGGACGTTGAAGATGGGGAAACTTTTACGAAGGTTCAAGTGGATATTGAGGATCGACAGGAGCAGGTCCTACTTGGATGGTCGATACCTATAGTGATCATTTTCTGCCAGCACGAGAACCTACAAGAGAACACATGGGAGTGGGAGGCTCTGATGCATGCTTAGTTCCCCGATTTTTTCCCTAGTTCAAGTGGTAGCTTATGGGGACGTAAATCCCTGAAGTGAGGATAATTTAAAGACCCAAAATTCCCATGTATGTTTTTTTTAATTACATGGGAATTTTACAAGACTGCGAAATCTGATTGCGCATGATTCCAAGGCCCGATGTTCCAAGAATCAATTTCTGAAGTTTTGTTCAGGTACATTCAGTAAATGTACGAGCGGTTTTTTATAACATTTGAACCAATTCTTGGAATTGAAATCTGAGGGAACTGTTGAACTAGCAGTGACAGTATTCGCTTAAGGAGACATTCTCTTCAATAGCTGTGGGTTGAGAATAAAATTTATTTTTTGGGTTTTAATTGAAATAAATAAAAATATGGTTGTATAAGAATATTTGTATTTTTTGGATTAAAAACACATCTTGGAAGTAGGGAGATGGGGGTGGGGACCCCCACCCTTTAACCCCCCTTGAGAGGTTTTTTAGGTGGGACCCTCCCGAGTTCTAAACTCCATTTCATGTTAAATGTGGTGGGGACCACCCAGGATCATAACCCCTTGGAACTCCCCATTTAATGTGGAGAAACTCTTCAACTTCCCTTTAATTAAATTTTCACGAACACTTCTTCCTTTAATGGTGCAATTCAGAATTAAAATGTTAAAAAAAAATTTAATATAAATTTTCCTTTCCTGTGTTGGGGGATGGGTTGAAAGAGCCTGGAGAAACTTATTCCCCAAACGAAGAACACTACATCTGCCAAAGACGATCATCCTTATCTTTTGATCTTCAATCAGAACCAGGGAGAAAGCAACGTCCTTGAAGAACGCTGATGACTCTATCCTCAGCTTATTCTTTTCTGACAACATCGAATAAAAATTCGCTTACTGTGACTTCGTCAACAATCAACGAATATGATGTAGGGGTCCATGCTTGGTTATTTTTTGCAAGTTCTTCATTTTTCAATCATGGATTATAATTCAAGCTACATTTTATCACCCTAACGCGGAGGGTGGGGGCCGAACAAACACGTCCCATACCCTCTTCCTTTTTGTGGAATTTGATGATAAACACGGCGCGATTCCAGATTGAGCGTTACACCTTAACAAAGGGTGCAGAATGAAGGAAACCTCCTGAGGAGTTTATGACATCTTTCGGAACGAGAATGGGGCCACCAGAACACGCCTGCTGACCCACAGAAGGATCACCGACGGATGGAACCGACGATCAGCCACATGGACAGCGGTGGAAAAATCGTGCCACTGGAGGAGAAGGCTATGTCCGACTGGCTATGGTGGTGCAGCGGCAGCCGCCCGCGAAGAAATCCGGCGGCCTGAGCCACTAGGACACCGGAGAAGGCATGACACAACTGGCATCATGTGGTGGCCAAAGGAGGGTCGTGACCCTTGGCTACGGCGGTGCAACAACGGTCGACTCGTGCCCGACCAAGATGAAGACTGGAGGTACGAGCTGTAGGGTCTCCAGAGGTGGCGTGGCACAACAGCGCCACGTGGGGAGATGGCTAGCCACTCGGCTAGATGCCAGTATCAGGACCCAGTGGGTCCCACGTGATGCAGACCAGCGCCATGTGGCACCGGGTTTCCTTCCACCTGAATGGTTATACCATTCGGAAATCCAAGGGGCACGCGCATCCCTCTGGACATGGATTAGGCATACTATCGTGGGCCACCGGGCCGAAACCCGCGTAGGCCGCTGGACTAGACCCAGTCCGGGCTGCCGGGTCGGACCCACCGCGGGTCGGGCTGCTAGCATGGGTCGAGCCGCTTATGTCGGTCGGACTGCCCCCGTGGGTCGGGCCGCCCCCTCGTGCTGGGTCGGACCCTCAGACTGAGTCAGACCCATGGACAGGTTTGGACCCCAGTCCAGACCCGGGTTGGGTTGGGTCGATCAGACTGGGCCGGACCAGACCCGGACCCATTTTGTAATGTTTCCACCTTTTGCCCATAAGTTGGGCTACAGTTGTCCGATTGGAGAACCATCTGTGTTGACAGAAATCTTGGAGCCTGATGGTTATTTTATAATACCCCACTTGAGGTCTAGATGGAGTTTTTATATGATATGGTTGGATTGAACCTAAATCCAACCGGGCCCTTGGAACGGAAATGCTAATAACACTCAGACTGGGCGTCCGATTGACGCACCGTATGTCGTGTTGTGTTCTATTTGACGAGAAGGAACTACGGGTTACATCAACTTGGGACAACATGGTAGTTGATTTATGAACTCTTGTCTTGAGGAGCGGACCCTCCCGGAATTGAGCATGCATTGTGAAAACCCTGCAGCTAGCTTTTCACTTTTGACTGTTCCTAGATCTTATGTTGGTCCGACTGTTTTGATAAATATTCATGGATCATTTGTTGGTCTGAAAGTTCTCACTTATGTTCCTGGATCATGTGTTGGTTTGACAGAATAGCTGGTCCTAGATCATGTGTTGGTCTGACAGAATAGCTGGTCCTGGATCATGTGTTGGTCCAACAGATCTAATGATTCAGTGGCTATATCTGATCATCTCTATCTCTCTACAAAATTTGTACACCTGTGTGAGTGGAGTAAGTAACTTTTTTCCCCAATATTGAGATGGATTGCTACATAACATAGGTATATGTATTGGAATATACCTATGTGTGGTTATCTGTTGATTTTATTCTTTGTGGTTTATTCTTTTTGGATTTTGTGAGAATTTGAGGGTCTTGGGGTCCCTACTGAGTACTGTTATACTAACACCTACATGGGCTATGCCCGCACCTCATTGTTTTGGATGCAGATGACGGATAGAGATGACTGAGGCTAAGTAGTAGGACTGAACGATACCTAGAGGTGGACTTTATGACGAGTCAGTACACTGAGGACACTGACAAACGTGGAGTGTTGAGGAGGCCATCTGTACCTACCCTTCTGGTAGGAACCTAGGAGGATGACCCAGTAGCTACTTTTCCTTTTTAGTTGTACTTATTTTTCGGTTGTACTTGCACGTTACAGTTTGGCTTGTATTTCCTGCCCCTTTACTTTTCAGCACTCTTTTGTATTCATCTTTATTTAGCTTTTACTTCCAACTTGTACTCTGTTTTGTGTGTTTTTTTTATAAATTAAATGCCTTCCATGTTTTAGGGATTTACGCCTTTGGTGCTAGTCGTTATCCCCTGGCCTATGGAAGGTGGTCTTGGGGTAGTCACGGTATGGGCCACGGGGGACGGGTCGTGACATGTTTTCTACTTTTGATGTCATTTTTTGAAAAAAGGACTTCAAAAGTAATGTTTACCCATGAAATTAGTATATTGGTAAAAATGGCCTGAAAATTTATTATGTAATATTTTAACATTGGTTTTATAAATAACTGATTTTAAAATCTCAATACGATAAGAGTCTTAATGGGATTATATATTTACCCAATACTAAAAGTAAAATTGAAAATACAGGGTTTTAATTTTTTAATTGTTTCAAAATGGGAGTTTGAATTTTTAAAATCCCCCTAATATTTCGATACATCACTAGCAAAAAAAATCATTTACAATATGTGTCAAAATTATATTTCTTTCAACATTTTTGAAAACTTCAATATGATCAAATTTTGAACACTTCTTCAGTCCATGATTTTTATGAGGTATTTATTCTCATCATTTAATTAATTTAGTATTTTTTAATTCATCACTAAAAATCTTGATAATTATTCTTATAATGATTAGTTATTATTTATATAGAGAAATGAAGTTAAATCCTCTTAATTGGAGTCACCAAAAAATTTAAAAGTTCTTTACTGATATTTTTTTTATTACTTCATGCGTTCTTCAATACAAAAAAGATAAAAAAACAACAAAAACATATTGATTCGAAGTAATCGCCCAAAAGAATTGAAATTAGGTTGAAGATTTATGTCTATTCATTAGTTTTTTATCTTTTGTGCATATTTTTTTATTATGATTATCATTTTTTTCATTGAACAATGTTTTTTCCATTAGATCATTGAGAGTCCCAACCTCTAACCAGCAAAAGTTTTAACATATAAGTCAATATTAGTTCCATACCGATCAAATTGATGGTTCTGAATAAAAAACTCTAGTATTTATTGCTTTAATGTTTTAACATCTATTTTTACCAAAACCAATATGGAAAATATATATTTTATTTAAATTTTTATTTTTGTAAAACTGGTGTGAAAAATGATTTCCACATCAATTTTTATAAAAAAATGATGTTAAAAACCTTGGGGAATAAGTCTTGAGACATAACTATTCAAAATAATAAACATAAAAAGGTCAAAATTTTACTTTTTTAAGTTATTTTATAAAAAATAATATCTAACATACCACTTTTAATGCCATTGTAAACAATATTGATTAAAAAATAATGTTAAAATACAAAAAGAGATGTGAAATCCCTTTTTTTACCAGTGTTTTTCTGAGTTTTCTAACTTTTAAGGATTGGTCTTTTCAATTTAAGTCTTCATATCAGACTTATATTAGTCCTACTACTACATATAGTGTTTTTAATCATGAACCACACTATTATATTTCTTCATTTTATCTCCCCAAACATTTATCTTCTTGGGAGAAGGTTCCAATTCAACATGGAGGGAAAATCTTTCTTCGATTTATCCTTCTTCATTTTTTTCTTTCATCCATTTTTTGGAGTTACCCACAACTCCCACCAAATAAATCCCTTTAGGATACTTGTAGTTTTCTATGTATTCTACCTACGATTCTTCTAATCAATCATTTTCTTGGGAAATAAAATTCTTATTTATATAGAAATTTCATTTTGTATATTTTCTACATTTCACACCAGTTGAGGACTCCATATTAGAGTTTCATCATCATCCTCATCATTTTCATGAAACATATTTTGACACATTTCTTTATGGTTTAAAAATTTTCCATAATGGAATCATTCTAAATAAAATTTCCTTTTAAACATTTCATTTCACATTTATAAATTTTGGGAAAGGAATAACATAACTTCATCCCCAACATTTCCTTCTCATTCATCCTCTATAGATATCTTATTCATGGCCTTGAATTCACCACTTTATACTCTAATTTTTCCAAAACCACAAAATCATCATTCATCACCCCATATGAAAGAGTACTATATAATCTATCTAATTATAACTCATTCATATATTTATACTCCAGTACATATACATTCAGATTGAACCACAGTGGAAGTCTTCCTAAGATGGTCTTAATGATTTTTAAATCATCATGATTTTCACTAAGACCACACATGTCTTCCACAACAACATTCACCCAATCAATGAATGTATATAAAGAATCACTAGATTTCATTCTCGTGTCTTTATATTTGTTCCACATAACTGATAACTAAGAATCATAGAATTCTGAATCACCTTCAAATATATACAGTGTATTTTTCCAAATATAATGTGATGATCTTCATGTAATTACCTTTATATAGATTTTTTTGGAAAAATCACCCCCTAAGGAATCGATTCATTTAGCACCGACATCCAGTTCTCTTCAGTTTACTTCTATAAAAATATCCAATATATATGTCATGAACCCCTCCATCCAAATATCGTACAATGGAGGGTGTTAGATAATGACCCTCGAGTCCCGCCTCCAGTAGGCCCCAAGATGGAAACAAGCCCCTAGTGTATGAAAATATCTTATAATGGATGAATTACCCTCTATAGTATAAATGGAATTGGGAGATAAGATATATTATACACAAAACACTCCATGAAACTGTATAAAAAGAAAGCAAAAACCATCACACATGCATGTATAAATAAAAGTGATATAGATACAATAATGTCTCTAAAGTAAATACCCAATGTAAAGATAATCTACTAACCTAATAGATTTCCAATGGTCTGAGATAGTAATTCCCATAATGGTCTATATAATCATCCTAGAAACATGGAAACAGTTTTATATACATATGGTGATCATAAAAGTATACTCAATAATAAAAACTCAAGTATATCATGAACATGCGAATGAACCATACTAATGAACATGTGCAAAAATAGAAGAACAAAAAATATCATATAAAATTATACTAATCATTTGAACCACTCCAGGAAACACTCAACAAATAACAAAAACCATGTAATATAGTATAATGATATAAACATCGATAAGGGGACCACAGACAAATTTTCCACAGTTACACTTCTCTCATGCCTCACATCGTACATCCTAGTGCTCCCATATGTTACATATAATAGACCACCCCGTTGGTATGGTCATAACATACCCTTTCTATAGACACGTGAACCTCCCCATTTATGACCACAACATATATCACCTAACAACAACTAGTAAAAAACAAAACCACTACCCAAACAAGATTAGTAGGGTATCATGAACATGAAGGATATAAACCTCATGTAATCCTCATTCCATGAACAACCCCACCAAAGGCCACTCCAAAATCATTTTAATATCTCATCCCACCTAAAAACTCCTAGTCCATAACCCCATAAGCATGGTCTCACCTCAATCGAAGACAACTAGGCTATCACATCTCTCCAAAAAAACATATGGGCCAAAACCACCATCTAATGAACTAACAGCCCTATGACCATCTCAATATGTGTAATACAATTCTCACTTAGAAGATAGAGCATGAATGTGTGGGTACCTATCCATCCTCAATCCCCACCAGATGTCCAAAAAAACACCCCCAAGTGACTTTGTGGGCATCAGAACATAGTCCTTTATGTGGGTGGGGTGTGTATAGAAATAATAAGAATATAAAGAAATTATATATACTATCAAACACTCAAGCCCAATATATGGGATCACCAAAAAACTGACCAACCCACAACGTAATCACTTTTTTTGATGCTTCTAAATGCATGCCACCACATATCCAGTCACAATCAACATTTCCCATTCCCAACCAATTTCAATTAATCACCACATTCACTTCATTATTTAGAAACAGCCAAATTTAACCAAATATACCTCCATTTAATTATCCATTAACCATTTCCATTTGGTTAACAAAACCAACCCAATCCATTCTAAAAATAATTGAACCATAATATATTTTCTCTATTACTACTCCAGCATCTATCGCCACATAACTTTATAGAACAATTTTTCCAAAAAAAACATCCTCCTCGCCGCCCAAAAAGCATCAACAAATGAAACTTCAGCCCAAAATTCTGCATCCAAAAATCGATATCTCACACACACTTCCACACATCACAACATGTCAGGATCAATTAAAAAATTTAACAAGGAGATTTTATCACATTCCACATTATTTTAGGGGCATTCTAATGCAATTAATAATCACGGGGAAACAATTTAATTATCCAAATAAAAGTTCTTAATCAATTTCCATTGTAGGGTGATATAACAATAATAATAAAAATTCTTTAATAATAAAAAATATATCAATTACAAAAAAAAACCCTACGACAACAGTATTCAGCAGGGATCAAGACCATAAAATTCAAAATATCACAAATAATAAATAAAGTAGTAAAAACTTGAAAAGAAAACCCCATATACCCCTTACAATTCAATTAACCAATTATTTAGCTTTGGGTAATCTATAACAACCATAAACTTTATATAAACAAAAGTAAACCCCTCCGACATGATACATAATAGGGAGAATTGAGGGAATCCTTGCCTCAAAGAATCTTTGTTGACTCGTTGCACATTATAGGGTGAAGAAGAACTTCCAAAACCACAACCACACCACGAGAACCGTGGATCAACCTACACATAATCAAAATAACCTAAAAATTAAATCCAACACATACCCTAAATGATATCAAAATCACTGGAGTGAATCCTTTAGAGAAGAACAGATGAAAACCCACCATTTAGGGGGAAGAACCTTCAACAGATCAACCAAAGATTTCCAAAAAATAACCACTAGGAAAAACTAATATAATAGGGAAGAAGATGGATTGAAGAACTCATTAGGGTTCATAAGGTTTTCCCAAAATGGAAGGAATAAGATACCATAGCTGAATGAATGATGATTTGGTCAAAAAATAACTTTTGAAATATCACTGCATCAGGGGTTTACATGAAGTGTAAACCCCTTTCACGGTATATAATCCATGGGGTTTAGTTTCCCTGAAAAACATGTCTAATTTTTATTATTTATCCCATAAAAAATCCCACATCCTGAACCCTCCTTGGAAAATCAATGAATCCATCATTCACCTTATGTAATAAATTTTCACTATGTGTATTTTCTACCATAGTTCTGCTACACCTCTAGCATCCACGTAAAAAATCCCAAAACCTCTACAGAACACATCCAATAATCAGAAATGGAAATTTAAATGACCAGGAAGGAAAAAAATGTTACAATGGATACCTATCAAATGATTCTAAAACGTGAGAATCCAATACCAAGCCCAGAAGGAAAGGGTCTGAACAACGATATCACAAGATACTTCTCAAGGATATTAATAAACCTCAAATGATACCATTGGCTAAACATATCAACCCAAATGACAAAACATCACTCTACACAACATCTCAACCTCAAAAAATCCCAAAAAAACCACTATAACCAAAAAAACTACACCTCATCGAACATATGAATTAGTTAATTACTTCTTCCATGCAAAAATATTATCCACTTTGGGAAGAACTGACTCACTAGAAAAGGTTTAATCACATCACAGTTAATGAATCTTGATTAATAATAATGTCCTCCCCATTCCTTATGTTAGGAAATTATTACACATCGCACCACACACAACAAAATACAAGTAAAACAACTCATATCACAAAAAAAATTCAAACACCACCTCACAAAGAAAAATAGAGCAATGAAAAACTCAAAAAACACTGGGAATAGGGCACATATACACATCTCTCTCCCATGTGCTCTCATCTATACCACTATACCACAAAAACACATGAAAAAATAAATGAAATTTCCATGAAGATATTTATCTTGGATATCTTGGATCTCTACTGTCTATTCAACAAATGTAATATCATCCTAAATATATAAATCTCCCTAGTCAATGACATGCAAGTCATCCTAGGGATACCGAAAAAGATGAGAGACATGAAAGACAACATAGATCATCTCCAAATTTGGAGGAAATTCCAACTAATATTCCACCTAACCCCAACACCACAATGAACCCAATAAAACATGGAGAACGCTTACTCCCTCTGCCAAACCTATGATCCATCATTGAGGGGAAACATTCCAGAACACATGGTTCCCTACATCAAACTGAAATGGAATCCTCTTACAATTATAATAATCTGTATTACTATCCTATGTTTCTTTTATTATCTCATGAACATGCTAAACCATTTCTACTATGCTCTATGGACACAGGGACCAAGAATATTTGTCTCCCCATCCTCTATCATGTAGAACAAATAATAACATGTTCTTCTATATAATGTAACAAATAGATCAATGACAATAAAGAATGATAAATATTATTATAAGAAATCTCTACTAAATTCATGTGTCAGACCCATGATCCACCAAATTCCAAGACGAATGCTCAAAACATATCATACAATTTTTATATAGTCTATTCCATTTTCCCACTTATCTGAGGGAGGAATGTTGTGTTTAGGCGTAACTATGTACCGAATGTATGATTCAATCCCCACTAAACTCATGAGGTAAAATTTCCATCCAAATTCAATACAATGGACCTTTTAATTCTATAAAAAAGAACCACCTTATCATTATACTTCTTAGCCAAATCATCCACTATGCTCAACTCTTTTATTGCTAAGAAATGTGGCAATTTCATTAACTGATCCACTATCTCCAAGATAGCATCACAACATTCCTAACCAATGGGTAACCCTTTAATGAAATAAATCAATATTTCATCACATTTATACTCAATAACATCCAATGGATGAAAAAAACCATCAAGAACATGATTCTTGGACTTAACTATTAGAAAACCAAACATCGAGCCACAAACTCTGCCAGTACCTGTTACATCTCAGGCCTCCCAAATTGTTTCTTCATGGCATTTTACATTTTTGAAACTCTTTGGTGTACATTATAATTTGATTTATGAAACTAAAAAATATGAATAAATTGCATATTGTAACCATAATAAAAAAACTCCCATGAAAAACTACCTAGTTCTGACCATCATTCTACCATCCTTCTATAGAATCACCATGGCTATCAAGATCGTGCATCACCATTATTACTGAGTCCCTCCTCTGAGTCTCCTATACATTCTACATCATATTTGACTAAACCATCAACCGAATATTACATCCTCTACCACCATCCACTCTTATTTCTATGTTCAAGGCAGCTAACTCTTCCATTTCAATCCAAGTGTCATCAGACTCTCAAGTAACCCCCTTTCATGTAATCCTACTCAAAACATTAGACCCAACATCCCCCTTTACTAGGGTGTACATATATCAAAATCATATTCCAAAAAAATACATCCACCTCTATTTTCTTAATTTTAGATTCCACTGGGAAAAGAAATACCTCAAGATCTTGTGATCTGTAAAGATGGAAAAGTGCCCTTTTATGAGGCAATATCTCCAAAACTACAAGGAAAATATGACCGATGGAAGCTCCAGATCATGGGTGGAATAGTTAAAATCATGTGGATATAAATTCATTAACCCAAGAGAGATCAATTACCACTATATCATCATTATACATTCCAAGACCAGATGGAAAGCATCAACAAACAAATCAAAAATCACCCCTTCTTTAGGAAACTAGTGTACTGGAGCACAAACCAACTTCCCCTTGAGGAAAACAAATGATGCTTGACAATGATCACTCAAAAAAACTCATTGTACTTCCTTGTAAAAGATTTCAAATGGGGTTTATCATGATGCAAAATGGGTACAAAACACTAATAATAGCTAGAGAGACATTGGAAACTTCAAACCTCTACAACATTCTTAGGTTTTTCCTAATAAAAAACTAATTCAAACTTCGACGGGTCCAATTTCACACCCTATAAGGACACCACATGCCCACATAAATGCACCTACCAGGTATAGAACATAAACAAGGAAGAAATTCCATATAGATGGTGGCATCAAATAATATGTAATCCAATTTTGTGATGTCTGACATGCTCCTCCTTTGTATTTTAGTAGATTAATATATCATCGAGGAATACAAATATGGACCGATATAGGAACTCATAGAACATGGATTTCATATAATGCAACACCCCGACCCCAGTTACCTAGAGTCGGTGCATCATTACATAACATTGGCATGATCACAAGAAAGATCTAATCTTGAAAGACTGATTAGTTTAGTAGCCTTGGAAACACTAGATATAGTCATAAGTCTTACATTACATCATAAAAATGAAAACTACAACAACATCTTTTCTTCATAGTATACACTCATATCCCCATATATTGTCCCTACAGGTCATTCATAAATTACTTCTCCACATCCTGGGGAAAATAAAACATTGAAAGGGGTGAGCTCAAATGCCCAGTAAGGATAACAATATAGTGTAAACTTTCATAAATAAGAATAAACATTTAAGGCAATGTATAACTAAAACAAAATCCTTTTAAACTTGATCTTCAAAATAGTATGGAAAAAATGAAATAATTCCATTTACTTATTCACATGTATATTCTACTAATCGAATAATCATATGCAATATCAATAACCACTTTCATAATGATGGAATGCATAATTCCATAATATCATAACCACATAGCCAAGGCCTCATGCCAAGAATTCAAATAAGATTTTGCCAAGGCCTTGTGCCAAGACACTAGTTTTTCTCATGAGACCTACCGATGCATCGAGGAGATATAGCGAGCTCCACCCATCACATATTAAGTCCAATGCATTCCCATATGAAAAGGTTTAAACATAACATAAACATTCGTATTAAAACTAGCATATGAAATGTAAATACTTTATCCACAAACCATGAATTGTATAAAAATAACACATCCATAGTAAAACATATCACAAAACCTTAAATACAATATTAAAGTTTTGTATCATAATAAATCAACTTCAAATAAGCGTAAAATCCATCAAAGGATGTTGACATAGATGAAATCAAAACTCTTTTTAGAGAAATATCTCTTTCTATTTTGAAATCATTTAAGAGTCATATATTTATAAAATAAAAAATTTTCATTGAAAATATTCATATAATCTTGTAAGGGAATATTCTATAGAAAATAGCTGCACCCTCCGTATAAGTTTAAAAAAACATTCTTACCTTAATTCTGTAGAAAAGGTTAAAAAGGACCTCGTTTGGAAAATGACGGAATGATTCCTTTATAAACTTCTTATAAAAATTCAAACAAGGGTATACATGACTTTGACCCATATTCTGTAAAATAGTAAGAATGTTTTGAAATACATTTTTAAGAAACATCGATGTGGATGATAAAGAGATCCCAGTAGATTATTACGTATAAACAACCTCGGATAATGAAGAGATTGAGAAATAAACCCTTAACTTGTACTTTTCCTTGGTTGGGGTAGGTTAAAATCTTGTATAATGGTGAAATAATTTTTATTAAATTATAAAATAATCATATACAGTAATATGATATCATATATGATCTTTTAACATTGATTTGTTAATAATATCTTAGTATTATCGTTGTTTCGGGTGTTAACTTACTCATTTTCTTTTATAAGTTTTGTTACGTAAGCTGTGTTTGTCATGGATAGTTTGTATCTTAATAATATCCATAATGATATCAAGTCCTTAGATACTATTATTAATCATCAAATGAGAATTATACTTGAATGGATATGATGGTGAGTGAATCTCATCGTGTTTGTGGAGACGGTAGTCCGTACGTACGCACGAGCGACAATATCACTATTTTGATATTAAAATAATATATAATTGGATGGTATATCATATATACAGAATCATTATCATGTTCTATTTATTATTTAAATGAGTTACACATCATTATTATACCCATCCAAATAATAATTTATTGAATAACAATTACACCACGACGTGGAGATGGTAAGTCGTACGTACGCACGTATGGTGACATGTTATTCAAAGGATGGATAGAATACTTAATATGGTTGTACCATATTTATAATAACATCACAGTATATTTAAGATACTGGAGTTATTATTTTAGAATGGTAATAACAAAGAATGAAGAAGTGGAAGAAGAAAGGAACTTGGAAAAGTGTGGTGAAATCAATACCTCTTCTTCGGGTTCTTCCTTTTTATTTGATCAAAAGGGATCTTAGGTTAGATTTATGACTAAAGGAAGGCATCTAGGATTATGTGAGGGAAGTTTAGAGAGTATTTAGTCAGAGTTAGGATGATCCAAAAGGCTTTGAATAAGTGAATTAATGAGAAGGGGAGTGCCCTTTTATAAGAGGGGTGAGGGGCACCTCTGGAAAAGCTAGAAATATTATTTTATAATAAATTCATATTCGGTTTCTAATGTCTCCAAAGTGGATTATTTAAAGGTTAAAGTAGGTATGGGTCGCAAACCGCTAAACCAATACAATTTAGACAGGTTTGGGTTACAATATTAACCTTATCATTAAGTATTATCTCTTAGTTAATTAGTTTCACTTTTACAATGTCTCTTTGTATTTTTATATTATATGGTTAATAAACTTAATATATACATCCAAAAGACCCCCAAGTGGTCCATTAATGATACACCTATCATGATATAAGTCTCTTGGCCGAACCTTAGATTTTTAGGAATTTAATATCAAGTAATAAGATAATATTTGTTTTAAAAACTCTTTTATGTCAATTTTGACACTATTCAATAATTGATTTTTGTAAAAATCATAACAGAATTATTACTTAAAAAAAAGTTAATTATATAATTACTAAAATGTCATATTAAACAATAAAATTAGTTTAATTCATAAAAAGTTTCAAATTATATTTATTTGGGTATCTACAATATCAATCATTTTAATTTTTCACTGTTATGGTAATTACTGCATCACCATTATGTCATAAATAAATTAAATTATTTAATGTCTAAAAATTATAAATAAAATACAATTATTTAGGAAATCTTTTCAGATATCTAATGAATATTTATAGTCTAAAATCCAACATATATAACCCTATATAAAATATTGTTTTTCTAAAAGATATATGCTGGTGTAATTTTTGTATTCATTTTAACTTAATTAAAATAAAGTGTCCCTATCACTTACAAGTGGCACCATGGGGTCCCAAAATCGACCTCAAGATGCCTATGGTCGGAAATGCATCACCCAATAAGGTTATGACATGTTTTATGGTAATTTTCTATTATTATAATATTATTCTTTAACCCTTATTTACCGGATTTACCCTTTAACCATGGTAAATAAAATATTTACCGAAGTAATTATTCAAAATGTATAAAAATAAAAGATACCTATTTACACAATTTGAACATCCTGATTCCAAATATGGAATCAATTTTTTTAAATTCAAAACACAGAAGTGGCATAAATTAATTTAAAATTAATTCCCGTTGTCAAAACAAAAAGCGTGTTTTTAAGATATAATAACTATCAAAAGATTGATACTTGTTTATGTTTCGTTTAATTGTTAAATTATGTCCAATGACCAAAATTGTATTAAATGGTAAAAATATATTCTGAATATACTTTAAAACCACTCAAATTCATAATTTATCCCTATTAATTATTTTGATTTAAAAAGTTGTTTTTAATTAGAATTTAGTAATTTTCACTATTCATCAAAATATTAATGTTATCCGAAAAGTACCAAAATTTTACCTTAGGCTAAATTCAATACTCCAAATCCAAAAATTAAGTCCATTTTGAAAGACAAATTTTCTATAATTTTAAAAAGTAGGTATTACTATTCATAATGGCTAGTTTGATCGGTTGTGGTGTGTGTTAGAACTCGATGTTGCGTACAACACATGCTATTGCATTATTCAAAGAGAACTGTACCATAGAAGCTTGGGGTGTTACATTCTCCCCTCCTTCAAATAATTTCATCCTCGAAATTTCTAGAATACTACCACATGAAAAGACTCAGGTGGTTCTTCATCATAAGTTTCTCGGGTTCCCACATTGCATCTTCAATCTTATGGTTTCTCCACAAGACTTTTACCAGACGCGTCGTCTGGTTTCTTAGTACTTGTTCTCTTGTATCAATAATCCTGATGCGCTCTTCGCAATAAGACAGATAGGGTTCCAGTTCTAATTCCTCATAGGTGAGTACATGCGTTGGGTCAGACATGTATTTCCTCAACAGAGATACGTGGAACACATCGTGAACTTTGGAGAGACTTGGCGGCATTTCCAATCGGTAAGCTACAGCCCCAATTCGTTCTAGAATTTCGAAAGGTCCGATGTACCTGGGACTCAATTAACCTTTCTTACAAAAACATATGACTCCCTTCCATGGAGATACCTTCAGGAAAACATGATGACCGACTTGAAATTTCAAATCCGTCCTTCGATTATCAACATAGCTCTTCTACCTGCTTTGAGATGCTTTGATGTGATTTTGGATTACCTTCACCTTTTCCATCATTTCCTCCAACATTTCTAGGCCTACAAGTTTTCTTTCACCAACGTCATCCCAACAGGTTGGTATACGAAATCTCTTTCCATATAAAGCTTAATATGGTTTCATCTGAATACTCAAATGGAAGCTATTGTTATAGGAAAATTCTACCAGAGGTAAATATTGATCCCACATACCCTGAAAGTCAAGTGAGCAGGATCTCAACATGTCTTCTAAGGTTTGAATAGTTCGTTCTAATTGTCCATCTATTTGAGGGTGGTATGCAGTGCTCAAATGAAGTTCAGTATCCAAGGCTTTCTGAAGACTTTTCCAGAATCGTGAAGTAAAACGGGGATCACGATCAGAAACAATCGATAGGGGTACTCCATGAAGTCTCACAAATTCATCAATATATAGTCTTGCTAGACATTCCAGTGGTAGATCTTCTCTTATAGAATGAAAATGTGTTGACTTGGTAAGACGATCAACAATGACCCATATTGCATCGTTCCTTCTAGGAGTCTTTGGTAGCCCCATGAAAAATTCCATCGTAATATTGTCCCATTTCAACTCCAGTATGGGAAGAGGTTGCATGAATCCTTCAGGCTGTTGCCTTCCAGCTTTCACTTGTTGACAAACCATACATCTTGACACAAAATCAGCAATCTCCCTCTTCATGTTGTCCCACCAAAAATGTTCCTTCAAATCTCTATACATTTTGGTGATCCAAGGGTGTATAGAGAAATTGGAACTATGAGCATCATCCAGAAATTCCATTTTTAGATCAGGTATATCGGGAACACAAAGTCTCTTCTCGAATTTCAAAATTCCATCTTCATATACAAAGTCACTCAATCTCCCATCATTCACAAATTTAATATTATTTTGAAATTCTTCATCATTAGTCTGAGAACTCATAATCCTTTCTAGTAAAGATGGTTTGGCAACCATTTGAAAAAGAATTGATGTTTCACCTTCCCTGGTTATTCCCATGTCCATCTTCACTAGATCCATGAAAATTGGATCCCTTTCAATTCTCATATTGTTCAAAACTCCATGGTCTTTTCTGCTCAAAGCATCTGCCACCTTGTTTTCCTTCCCCGGGTGGTAGTGTATCGTGCAATCATAATCCTTGAGTAATTCAAGCCATCTCCTTTCCCTCATGTTGAGTTCATTTTGTGAGAAAATATACTTCAAACTCTTGTTATCAGTATAAATCTCACATTTTCACCATAGAGGTAGTGCCTCCATATCTTCAAAGCAAAGATCGCAGCTACTAACTCGAGATCATGAGTAAGATAGTTTTTTTCATGAATTTTCAACTGTCGTGATGCATAGGCAATAACTCTATCATTCTGCATAAGGACACAACCAAATCTTTTTTTCGATGCATCACTATAAATAACAAACCCATCATTCCTCGATGGTAGAGTCAATATAGGAGAATTGAATAATCATATCTTCAGTTCTTCGAAACATTCTTCACACTCTTTTTTTCAAACAAATTTAACCCCTTTACGTGTGAGCTTCGTTAATGGGTTAGCCAATCGGGAAAAATTCTGGACGAAACGCCGATAATAACCTGTCAAACCAATAAAACTGCGTACCTCAGTTATACTCATAGGTTCTGGCCATTCTTGGATTGCCTTGGTCTTAGAAGGATCAATATAGATTCCATCTTTAGAGACAATATGGCCAAGAAAATAAATCTCAAGAAGCCATAATTTACACTTGCTAAACTTCCCATATAATTCATGTCTTCTTAGAGTCTTCAGGATAATGCGCAAGCAACTTTCATGATCTTCGTAGCTTTTAGAGTATACCAAGATATCATCAATAAATACCCCCACAAATTCATCGAGATATTCCTTGAAAATCTATTTATCAGATCCATGAATACATAAGGTGCATTAGTCAATCCAAAAGGCATTACAGTAAACTCGTAATGCCCGTACCTGGTTCGAAATGTTGTCTTCAGAATGTCTTCCTTCTTTACACACAACTGATGGTATCTAGATCGAAAGTCAATCATTGAAAATTATAGAGCTCCATGTAGTTGGTCAAATAAATCATCAATCCGAGGTAGGGGATACTTGTTCTTTATTGTTATAGCATTGATCTCCCTATAGTCGATACATAACCTTATAGATCCATCTTTATTTTTTTTTAAAGAACAGGGGATCCCCATGGAGAAACACTAGGGTGAATAAATCCCATATTACTCAATTACTCTAGTTGTTTCTTTAGTTCAACTAATTCTACAGTGGACATTCTATAAGGGGTCTTCGATATAGGCCTTGATCCAGAAATAAAATCAATGGAAAACTTAACTTCTCATTCTAGACGATGTCCAGGTAAATCTTCTAGAAATACATATACATATTCTTTCAGAACAGGTACATCCTCTGTTTGAACATTCCTTTCCTCACCCATAGTCATTTCATTCTCTTCCTCCCCAATAATTGAATTTAGTTGAGCTACTGGGGGTGGATCTAGATAAGAATTAGGTGGTGATGATTCTGCTCTAAAGATAAGGTGTTCCTCATCATCATCATCAAAAATCGTAACCTCCTTCTTCTTACAATAAATCTTCACATCATAGTCTGAAATCCAATCAATACCGAGGATTATATCAAACTCAATCATAGGTATGACGATGAGATCAGCAGATAAAGAAAATTTATGTGCTCTATTGGGGACTGATTCACAAAACTTTGTTGCAATGATACTTCCCTTATGAGTTTTAACTGACAACTCCATTTTTAAATCAAATTGGAAATATCTAATTTTCTTAGAAAACTTGGAAGATATGAAACAATGTGATGATCCAGAATCAAATAATTCATTTTTTAAACTGGAGGAAACCATTAAAATACATGCCACCACGTCTTTTGGAGCTTCTCCCTCAGCAGTAGTGATAGAAAAAGCTTGGCCTTGATCCCTTGGACTTTTCTGAGGTAAGTTCCCCTGACAATTAGGACATTAATTTGCATAATGTCCCATCTCCCTGCAATTGTAGCACTGAACATTGGTAGATTTCTTCTTCCCTTTGCAATCACAAGCTTGGTGGCCTTTTCACCACACTTGTAACAGACACCCATTCCCTTCAAGCAAGTATCGTGGTGTTTCTTCCCACATTTACCACACAATTAATATTTAACCTTTCCCTTCTTCCCCTTATTTCCATTCCCAGATTGATCAGTAGTTCTCTTCTTCTCTTGCTTTAATTTAAAGACATAAGACTTAGAGAATTCCTTTTTTGTCTTGATAGCACATGAGACAATGTCTTCGTATGACGAGAAGGATTGTGAGACTAATGCTCGATGGAGAAATGGTTTTAACCCATCAAAGAAATGATCAATCTTACTTCTTGGTTTATGTATATAATCTCCAGCATACCTTGCTAACCCTGTAAAGTTATCCTCATACTTTGCAACATTCTCATCCTCCTTTTGTCTCAGACTCAAAAATTTCCTTTCCATATTTGCTCGATGGTCACGAGGAAAGTATTTTTCTAAAAACATATATTTTATACTTCATCATCTTACTTCGTGTTTTGAATCAATGACCACCATTGATCAGCATCTCTAGTGAGGCGATAAACTTACATGATAACTTTTTCCCATTCACTACTCCCCAAAGCCTGAAATATTTTCTCTAGGGAATTTATCCATTGCTCAGATACTAAGGTATTTGTACTCCCATTGAACGTTGGTGGTTGTTTCCTCATGAATCGATCTAACATTGATCCTCCACGTTGTGGATCAAGGTTCTCCATACGAGTAAGTTTATTATTCATAACCTGAGTGAGTTATCCCAGTATGGTGATTAGCTGATCGGCACCAGTTGCATCACCAGCTCCACTATAATTATCTTGAGCAGGAGGGCAATCCCTACATGGAGTGTGTGCATTAATATGGTTTCCATTTCTTCCACTAGGCACCATTTCTAAACAATGGAATAAACTAGATCAGTTTATGAATAAAAATACATAATTTCATACTTATAAAACACTTAACATAAATTGATCTATTTATGGATATAATCCATAATCATAAAAATGTTTTCATTGAGGAAGTATATACTCATAAACCCTTCATAATGATTTTTAAATAAAATAAGAGTTATCCTAAGCATATCCCCTGGGAGTGTGGTAACCAAGAGTGCAGCAAGGCTCGTTTTCGTGCACCAGTTCCCGTTCGAGTCTAGCTCAAAGCGGTGTTTTCGGGTTTTACCCCTAGGTACATCTGTTCCAGAGCCGCCTCTACCTGCTCGTATCCAGACAGGGATGTAATGCTCGGAAAACTCACAAAATCTCTACAATACCAAAATTCTAGGAAGTTCTTCTATACTAATCCTCAAAGTCCATCTTAAGTATATGTGCTCTAATCAGAGTTTATCTAAATCTAGCTTCCAAGGTTTGTACTAACCTTCCTCTAATACCAACTGTAATGCCCCGGCCCCAGTTACCTAGAGTCGGTGCATTATTACATAACATTGGAATGATCACAAGAAAGATCAAATCTCGAAAGACTGATTAGTTTAGTATCCTTTGAAAAACTAGATATATTCATAAGTCTTAAATTACATAATAAAAATGAAAACTACAACAACAACTTTTCTTCATAGTCCACACTCATATCCCCACATAATATCCCTGAAGTTCATTCATAAATTACTTCTTCATATCCTAGGAAAAATAAAACATTGAAAGGGGTGAGCTCAAATTCCCAGTAAGGATAATAATATAGCGGAAACTTTCATAAATAAGAATAAACATTTAAGGCAATGTATAACTAAAACAAAAGCCTTTTAAACTTGAACTTCAACATAGTATGGAAAAAATGAAATAATTACATTTACTTATTCACATGGATATTCTACTAATTGAATAATCACATGCAATATCAATAACCACTTTCATAATGATGGAATGCATAATGCCAGACTATCATAACCACATAGCCAAGGCCTCGTTCCAAGACTAAAAATAAGATTTTTCCAAGGCCTTGTGCCAAGACACTAGTTTATCTCATGAGACCTACCGATGCATCGAGGATCTATAGCGGGCTCCACCCGTTATATATTAAGTCCAATGCATTCCCATATGAAAAGGATTAAACATAACATAAACATTTTTATTAAAACTAGAATACGAAATGTAAATACATTATCCATAAACCATGAATGGTATAGAAATAAAACATCCACATTAAAACATATCACAAAACCTTCAATACAGTATAAAAGTTTTGTATCATAATAAATCAACCTCAAATAAGCATAAAATCCATCAAAGGATGTTGACATAGATGAAATCAAAACTCTTTTTAGAGAAATATCTCTTTCTATTTTGAAATAATTTAAGAGTAATATATTTATAAAATAAAACATTTTCTTTGAAAATATTATTATAAGCTTGTAAGGGAAGCTTCGACGGAAAATAGCCGCACCTGCCGTATAAGTTAAAAAAACATTCTTACTTTAATTCTGTCGAAAAGGTTAAAAAGGACCTTGTTTGGAAAACGATGGAAAGATTCCTTTATAAACTTCTTATAAAAATTCAAACAAGGGTATAAATGACTTTAACCCATATTATGTAAAATATTAAGAATGTTTTGGAATAAATTTTTAAGAAACATGGATGTGGATGATAAAGAGATCCCAGTAGATTATTAGGTATAAACAACCTCGGATAATGAAGAGATTGCGAAATAAACCCTTACCTTGTACTTTTTCTTGGTTGGGGTAGGTTAAACTCCTGTATAATGTTGAAATAATTGTTATTAAATTATACAAGAATCATATACATTAATATGATATCATATATGATCTTTTAACATTGATTTGTTAATAATATCTTAGTATTATCGTTGTTTCGGGTGTTAACTTACTTGTTTTATTTTATATGTTTTATTACGTAAGTTGTGTTTTTCATGAATAGGTTGTATCTTAATCATATCCAGAATGATATTAAGTCCTTAGATACTATTATTAATCATCAAATGAGAATTATACTTGAATAGATACGATGGTGAATGAATCTCATTGCGTTCGTGGAGACGGTAGTCCGTACGTACGCACGAGCGACAATATCATTCTTTTGATATTAAAATAATATATAATTGGATGGTATATCATATATACAGAATCATTATTATGTTATATTTATTATTTACATGAGTTACACATCACTATTATAACCATACAAATAATAATTTATTGAATAACAATTACACCACGACGTGGAGATGGTAAGTCGTACGTACGCACGTATGGTGACACGTTATTCAAAGGATGGATAGAATATTGAATATTGTTGTAACATATTTATAATAACATCACATTATATATAAGATACTGGAGTTATTATTTTATAATGGTAATAACTAAGAAGGAAGAAGTGGAAGAAGAAATAAACTTGGAAAAGGGTGGTGAAATCATTACCTCTTCTTCGGGTTCTTCCTTTTGATTTGATCAAAAGGTCTCTTAGCATCGCTTTATGACTAAAGGACAACCTCCAGGATGAATTGAGGGAAGTTTAGAGAGTATTTGGGCAGAGTTTGACCGATCCAAAAGGCTTTGATGGTGTGAATTAATGATAAGGGGGAGTTCCCTTTTATAAGAGGGGTGAGGGGCACCTTTTGAAAAGCTAGAAATATTATTTTATAATAAATTCATATTCGGTTTCTAATGGCTCAAAAGTGGATTATTTATAGGTTAAGGTGGGGATGGGTCGAAAACTACTCAACCAATAGAATTTAGACAGGTCTGGGTCACGATATTAACCTTATCTTTTAGTTTTAACTCTTAGTTAATTAGTTTCACTTTTACAATGTCTCTTTGTATTTTTATATTATATGGTTAATAAACTTACTATATACATCTAAGAGACCCCCAAGTGGTCCATTAATGATACACCTATTATGATATACGTCTCTTGGCTGAACCTTATATTTTTAAAAATTTAATATCAATTAATAATATAATATTTTTTTAAAAAACTCTTTTATGTCAATTTTGACACTATTCAATAATTGATTTTTGTAAAAATTATAACAAAATTATTAATTCGAAAAAAGTTAAATAAATCATTACTAAAATGTCATATTAACCTATAAAATTAGTTAAATTCATAAAAAGTCTCAAATTATATTTATTTGGGTATCTACAATATCAATCATTTTAATTTTTTACTATTATGGTAATTACTGCATCACCATTGTGTCATAAATAAATTAAATTATTTAATGTCTAAAAATTTCAAATAAAATACCATCATGTAGGAAATCGTTTTATCTCTCTAATGAATATTTATAGTCGAAAATACAACATATATAACCCTATGTAAAAAATTGTTTTTCTATATACGCTTGTGTCATTTTGGTATTCATTTTAACTTAATTAAAATAAAGTGTCCCTATCACTTACAAGTGGCACCATGGGGTCCCAAAATCAACCCAAAGATGCCCATGGTCGGAAATTTATCCACCAATAAGGTTAGGACACGTTTTAGGGTAATTTTTTATTATTATAATAATAATTAATAACCCTTATTTACCGGATTTACCCTTTAACCATGGTAAATAAAATATTTACCGAAGTAATTATTCAAAATGTCTAAAAATAAAAGTAACCTATTTACACAATTTGAACATCCTGATTCCTAATATGGAATCCATTTTTCCAAATTCAAAACAAAGAAATGGCAGAAATTAATTTAAAATTAATTCCCGCTGTCAAAACAAAAAGCGTGTTTTTACGTTATAATAACTATCCAAAGATTGATACTTGTTTATGTTCGGTTTAATTGTAAAATTATGTCCAATGACCAAAATTGTATTAAATTGTAAAAATATATTCTAAATATACTTTAAAACCTCTAAAATTCATAATTTATCACTATTAATTATTTTGATTAAAAAAGTTGTTTTTAATTAAAATTTAGTAATTTTCACTATTCATCAAAATATTAAAGTTATCCGAAAAGTACCAAAATTACACCTTAGGCTAAATTCGATACTCTAAATCCAAAACTGAAGTCCATTTTGAGTGATAAAATTTCTAAAATTTTAAAAAGTAGGTATTACTATTCATAACGGCTAGTTTGATCGGTTGTGGTGTGTGTTAGAACTCGATGTTGCGTACAACACACGCTATTGCATTATTAAAAGAGAACTGTACCGTAGAAGCTTGGGGTGTTACATATGACACATGAACATGGATGGTAAATTCTTAACATCAAATGTGATGAAAAAAAACATTATGGACCCATTCTTTCATTTGAAGGAAGTCTTCCATACATTGACCACCTTCACCCTCAACTGGTGATATCCATAAAATAAATCTATCATAAAAAAGTAAATTATCTCCACTCTAATGGTCAAAAATATGTCTTATCCTTGGAATAGGGTAATGGTTTTGTATCATCACTTGATTCATCCTCTGGTAGTCTAAAAATAGCCTCATTATACAGTCTGAATTCCTCATGAAAAACAATGAAGAACCCCACGGTGACAGGCTAGGACGGATAAAACCCTACTCCATCAGAAAATCTACCAGAACCCTCAACTCCTACAAATCAGATTGTTCTATCTAATAATGAACCATCAAAATTAGAGAAGCATCTGGTGAAATTATATCACGAACTCAACAACACGTAGAGGGGGTATCATTATAACATCTTTGAGGAAAACATCTAAGAGTTCCCCAATGACCTTGGGGACCCTTAAAATACTAGAGTCCCCTGATTCCACCAAAAACACATCCAAAAGGGAATGAAGGGGATCCATAAGCTGACTTATCCCTTATAAACTCCTCCTAGAAAAAAAATCCCTCATTATCCATCCACATTCAAAAATGAGACTCTCATGTATAATAAGTTGAAAAAAACAAATAATTAATAAAACAATTCATTAGAGAGGATGATATTTTATGTCTACATGTGTATCAAGAAAATATCCTCATAGGACTGATGAGGTCCCATCATCAATCTACACCAATAGATCACCTAAAACAAGTTGTCTTGTCCTATAATTGACATAGTAAACTCCATGTGTATGGGGAGACTCTATACCTACAGTACCAGAGCATGGGGTAGAGTGGTGTCATCAAATGAGTGTGATTATCCTATATCAAAAAGGCATAAATATGGTTACAGAACAAACTGATCAAACTCCTGCTGATTTATGGACCCTCGGAAATGATAACACCATTATGTTCAACTAAACATGACTAGATCATCTACCTATCTACTGAGAACACCTCCACAACCATTCTCAGATCATGTTACTTGAACAAAAGAAACATCTTGAGGTCGTCCTCTTAATTCTCCATCTCTCCATAGTGGAGAAAAAACCTATTGTACTTTCTACAGAAATGGCCTCACAGGGAACTGCATATGAGGTTGGCCCTAAACCTATCCATATTTCCAAAACTAAGATCAATGAACCATGGGGAAATTTCTCTAGGGATTTCTATGAACCCCAAAACCTAAAACATTGTAAAAAAACTCAATAGAAAATCTTAGAAATCGTCGGGCCCAGATGGTAGGATGGGAAGCTGTTCAGAATGAATCACCTCCTGTGGTAACCTTGAAGGTCTTTGTTCCTAAGACCTACCAATAAAAATAGTACTCCCAACGGAACCCTATTGATTCCCAAATGGGGAAAAAACTTATCTTTATTGAATCCACTCAGTCACTTTGGCCTTCTTCTAAACCTCCATATAAATTGGCAACAAAAAAGAGTAACGAAATTCTAGATAGAAGGATGGAGTGCATCTTCAATATGTCTCACATGATACCATTTATCCATAAAAATATCTTGGGAAAACTAAAAATTTCATTGAACTTGAATCCAATATCCAATAATAAAATGCTCCCCTACTAAAGAGAAAGAAGCTCCTGCCTCTTTACTATCATCATCGTCGATGAAATAAACCCTACCCAGAACTCCATCTAGAAGGTGACCCAAAAAAATGTCTCATTATGCTCTCCCATATATAGTGTCAACCACTAATGCATAGATCATCATATCAAACATACTGAGAAAGGGAAAAAAGATTACCGTTGGGGCCAGAATAAAATTGAAAATGATCTAAAAATCCTCCATCCAACTGTCTATCTTCATATCTAAAACACTTACCTTATAAATCTCCAAATACTTCCAATGGAAATCATGAAACATCATATACCAATAATCAGCATCCTATGCTAGATCAAACATATGATAATCAACTGGATCAACCTACTGAACCTCAACAACATGAGACACACTTAAAATAAGAACGGGAGCCATAGATGAATGTAAAATAAGGATTTTATATGTTTGAGAAAAATGTTTTTCATTACAATTAATTATAACTCGTCTAATTCAATTTTTTCCCATTTATAATTTTCCAAAAAAATAGATTTAAGAATATAATACAAGTTAGTATGGTCCATTTACATCTCCAAGGTCTCTGCCCTATAAGTAGGTCCATCTCAATTGGTCATTAAATAATCAAATGTTCATGGACTGGATCACTAGGGGCCCAAAAACCACATGTCCTCACCAGTTTACATGGCATATTTTACGTACCAAGGTCAAATAGAGTTTTTTCCATACCAACCCATGAATCTCTCACTATGCCTAACTCCAAAATCTGTCTTATCTCTCAACCATCACCATTGATACCACTCTATCATGACCCCCTCCCTCCAAAAATATTGCAACGCAGGGAGAGAGATAATAAACCCCAATTCCTACCTCTAATATACCTCAGGATGGTGACTAGAATGGAGGGTAATGAAATCTCATTTATGGGAGGTATAACCCATTATAATATAAATTGGATTGGGAGATAAGATGGATCACCAACAAATAAATCCTCGACATAATATAAAAATAAAACCAAAAAACATCCCACATGAATTAATAAATAAAAATAATATAAATACAATAAAGTAACCAAATTAAAACGCCAATGTATATCTAAATTAGTGGGACCAAAGATATATAATGGTAAAAGCTAGTAATTCCTATCACGGTCCATGTAATCCTCTTGGAAACCTAAAACTGTTTTTATACATAGGGTCAGCATTCATGTATACTTAATAGAAAAAACTCAAGTCTCTGATAAACATGTGAAATAAGAATAAAAGTACACCTATGAGAAAATAGTAAAACCAAACAACACATATAATTATATAATAACCATCCCAACCTCACCAAAGAACTCTCACCACATAACACAAACAAAGTAATATATTATGATGAGAATCACATCATTAAGGGTATCCCGCACCACTTTCGCACCCAACGTCATATGTCATGGAACTCCCATATCTTCTATACAACACACTGGCCCATAATAATGGTCACAACATGCCTCTCCAAGAGTCACTTGGGCTCAACACTCCATAGGAATGGCAAAAACACATCTCGTTTGAAAAAACTTTGGCCATACAAAGCACTAGAAAAAACAGAGTAGTGGGGTATGATGAACATGTAGGACATCAACCTCATTCCATCATCCTACCATATACAACCCCCACCAAAAGATTCCCCATAATCCTGGTCAAATGTCATCCCACCTGAACACCCCTGGGCCACCGCACCATAATAATGGTCACACCTCACCCAAAGACACTTGGGTCATCACATCTCACCCGAAAACACATGACCCAAAACCACCATCTATTACGCTAACATACCTCCAACCATCATATCATATACAATACCTACATTTCATAAAATAGAGAGTGGGAAAGAGAGGGTACCAAACCATCCATAATCCACACTGAATGTCGGAAAAAACACCCCACCCCCACGTGATTATCCTTGTATTAGAACATAGTGCTCGATGTGGGTGAGGTTTATATAGAAATCACACTAATATAAAATTAATTTTATATAGTATCAAACACTCAATCCCAAACTATGGGTTCACCAACACACTAATAAACTCAAAACACCATCACTTTTTCCGCCACCTCTAAATGCATAATACCACATATCAATCAACAAAAATCATATCACTTGCCTAACCAATTTCATTTAATCTCCCCAATCATTTAATTATTTAGAATCAACATTATTTAACCACACAACATACCATTTAATGGTACATTATCCATTTCCAGTCAATTATCCAAACAAAACTAATCCATTTGAAACATTATTTAACAATTATTTCTTTATTTCAACACTACTCATGCATAAACCACCACAAAATGACATATCACAAACAATCCAAATAAACCACCACCTTGACACCCCAAAATATTGACCAAACAAACCATCCGGCCCAAATTCCCCAACCACACATCCCCATCCCACAAGCACATCCAAACATCAAAACACTTCAACATTATTTCACAAATTTTCCAAGGAGATTTTATCACATTCTACAATATTTTAGTGGTATTATCACAGTAGCCAAAATACTAGAGAACACATTTCATTAGCCAAATATAATTGGTCAATAAATATCCATTTTAAGGTGATATCAAAGAAATAAAAACCAAAGACACAATGAAAATCCATATATTTAGCAAATATAAATCCACCAACGACTATAATTTTCAATGGGGAATCAATCTAGTACAATTCAAAAATGAAAATTAATAAATAAGATGAAATAAAATGAGAATAAAACCCCATTTACCCATTTAAAATCAATTAACAAATTTTTTATCTTTTATAAAGCTGATTAAACCATAAACCATCAATAAACTAAATTAATTCACTTCTACGTGATACACTATAAAGATAAATGAGGGAATTCTGACCTTAAAGAATCATTGCCGAGTAACCACACATCGCAGGACAAAGAATAATTCCAAAAAACACACTCTCACCATATGAACCATATATCAACCTAAATCGCAACCAAACACCCCAAAAATGAAACCCCCAGACACCAAAAACTATAAAAAAAATTCCACGGTGAATCAAAATGAGAATAATCGAAGAAAACCAACCAAGTAGAGAGAAAAAAACGACCCCAAATTTACCATATATCATACATAAAATCCATCAAAAAAAGTTGAAGGAATATGGATTTAATAAATTCTTGTGATTATTAGGGTTTTAATAATATGATATGAATAAGAAACTATGACTGAATGATTGGTGGTTTGGTCGAAAAAGAACTATTTAAACTTCACAACATTGACAGTCGATGTATAATAGCCTTTCACGTCATGTAATCATGAGGGTTGAGTTTCTCCAAATAGTTCATCACCTTTTTATTATTTAAACCTAGAAATCAACATGTTGTGAACCAGCCCTAGACAGGTCATGATACCAACTTTCACACCATTTAATACACTTAAATGGAATGTATTTCCTTCAGCAGTTCTGATAAACCTCTATCTTCCATCGAAAACACCCAAAACCTCCCCTAGAATCCACCAACAACCAAAACTGGAAATATAATGAAATGGGATGGAATAGACCATTAAAATCTATACTATCATAAATTCCATGCATCATTATTTTAAATACAATCTTACATAATGATCAAAAGTAGTGTTGAATCTGATTCTTCCAAAACTGAAAATTTTTTCCATCAAAGATAAAAATCCCTTTATAATTAAAAACTTCCATTACATTGACAAAGATAGAAACATAGAATTTATCCATTTTCCCAGATTCAAAATTTTAGCCTAACAAGGTTAGATACCCTAAGAGTGTGAGATGAATTATGGTATGAATGATTAAAAAACTACCCATATAGATATTATTTCTTCATTAAATTTAACATTCTTCTTTCTCCTTCCTATAGAAAAAGAGTAAGTGTAAGATAAAAACATAGAATATAAAAATGTTTACTTTTTTCACCATCAGTGGTCTAAGTCCAAGGAGAATACAATATAAAGGTATTGATGCACCATGTATACTAATGTTCACTACTATTACAAGGTTTAGAGAGGGCTCACTGTTCCTCCTGGTTTACAAAAAAGTTCAAGCTAAAATCTCACAGGTCTCTCTACTAATGTCTGTGCAGTAATCCTTCAATGGATTATTACATTCTGCTAAATCACCTCACAATAGGTTCACGCATATATAGTTTTCCATGAATCTTTGTTTTTACAAAGTATATGAAGTCCACCTCACTACATAAAAATTTCATTATATATAGTCCTTTAGTAAAATTATTGTGTTCCTCTATGAACTACTTTTAAACCTTTATGAAATCCCTTTCACCACATAACATGGGTGCCTTTCAAACTACCTTCACTTATTTGACATATGATTCCTCACAAACTCCCACTCATTTGCAAGCAACAGTTCACGACAAACAAATTTAACCCAAAGAACAAATTTACTTTTCTAAATTAACTTCATTTTCAAACTAAACTCCTTCATGAACTATCTACATCCAAAACAAAACATCCTTTGTGAACCAATTCTGGACATAGACGAATTAGTCTAGCGATTAATCCTTATAATCATATTCACTCTTTTATAAAAATGATTATTGGTGCTTTATATTTGAAAATAATTCAAAAATACCACTATACATAATTACTATTAAATCCATTATTAAGAATTCTTCACAGTGAATTGAACTCAAAATGTCGTTATTGTAGCATATAATTCCCAATGTGGCACCCTATCAAACAAAATTTCTTCAAAACTGATGAAAACCAATTTTGGTGGCCTTTAACTAACCTACATCAGACAAAAATGATTTGTACCCTTTTTGGAAGCCTCTAAATCAATACCTTTGACTGAAAACATTGATCACTCTTTGAGATTTATATAATATGTTTCCTATGAATTTGAATCCCCATTATAGATTCTATATTGTAGTTTTTCATGCTTTTTATGAGGTCCTCATAAAATAATTTGAAGTGGTGATGTTTAATTTTTTGAAAATCCACCATGTAGTCTATTGGGTGTTGTATGGTCCACCAATTTCCCTAATTAGAAATTATTCCCATAGCATAAAAAACATCATAATATTGAAGCACAAAAATATGGAAGATACTAGGAAATTGTGCATCTATAAAAACTTCTACATGGAAAAAAACATTATATAATGTTTTCTACTGGATTTTTTAAAAAAACAATCAAAAATAATTGAATCATGATATTTACGGATTTTTTCCCAAAAGGAGGTACCTCTTTTAGTGGAATGATATTTTTAAGGGGCATAACTAACTATTCTCCCATTGATTTTATAGTGTTTCACTCAACTGATCCACTTTATCCTAGAGTCTTCTAGATAATTCATGTTCAAGGTAGAGGATCTCATTGGATGATGGTAAAATATAATCAGAATATCCAATTTTAGATTTCCATATCCTTCCAAAGTACTAGATGACCCCAAGGATAGATATAATTAGACTAAAATAATTGATTAAATCTTCAACTTAGTGGAGAATTTGGAATATCGATGAGTGAAACGGTCTACTTTCATGCTTTAGTGTCTAATGAGAATATAGTGGGGTGTCACAAACCAATTAGGGAGAATTGAGGGTTTTACTAGGGGAACCATCAATAATATATTCATTAATAAATTTTATAGAATACATTGAAACTATATAGATATCAAGAGTTTATTTAACTTTAGTAGTGTATTATGTAGCTTTATACATATTCATTTCATTTCAATGAGTTAATTTTCTTTGCTACTATTTTAGATAGAAATGAGGCACAAAAGGACCAGATGTTTAAGATCAGTAATTGAATAGTGTGTAGATTCTAGGTTAGTACCTTTGAACTCAAAACATATTATGAGTTCCTGCATATGGACCAGGTAATTGAGAAGGACATATAGGAGGAAAAAACATAAAGCCTTCTTCCAACCCTTGGTGCATCAATAAGTGGGACTCCAAGTGAGGTAGTGAGTAACATTTCCAATACTATGAAGTGAAATAGTAGTGAGATATGTAATGGTTATAATATGAAACTAAATAGGATCAGGTTTTCTTAAACACCCACTAGGGAAGGTAGTGTCAACATGTGCTTCAATTGTGGATAGATAAGACACCGTATAATACGTTTTCATGAATCTCAAAACATGTTCAGAAAACATGGAAAAACAAAAAATATATATATAATTTATGTAAAAAGTAAAATTGATCATCTTTAAAAGATGTTCCTATATGAAAAGGATTGTGATTCATGATACTAATAGAATATTTTAATAGTAGGCCTTAGTTCCATATGGGTTAGTGACTTAATCAAACCCGGGGTCTCAGAGGAAGAGTCTTGGGATCAAATCTATTAGATTGTATGTTATATAAACATTTATAAATGATATTTAAAACGGAACATTGATATTTAGTGTTTTGGTGTTGATTATCTACACACATTCTATTAGTTTTTTATATAGGAGCTTCTCATTCCATTATATATTCTCAAGTTGCTTATGGGTAGGTCTGGATGATTATATTATCTTCTAAATTTCATTCTATTAATAATCTCCTGGGGAATAATGTAAACCTTATCTAAAGATGTACTATGTGTATTTTAGTATTTTAAAGTTATTAAAAATATTTTATTTCATTAACATTGTTATGACTTTTTTTATGTGCCTTTTGGCATGTACTAATTAACGAGTTACCAAACTCACATCGATAACTATTCAAGATGCGCATCCTTTACAACACCTAAGGGGGGGATTTTGTTTTGAATTGTGTATGGGATATTGGATCATGAAGAATGGGAAATTATCTAATTCTATTTGGAACTATTATATTATAGGTAGCAAGAATGGTTCTTATGGTAGAAAACTAAATAGGTCAATATTATTTTCCTTTCATGGGGGACCATTACTTGGATTTCATTCCAAAATATTTCTTCAGACATCCTCTTGATTGATGAATTGATTTACATATCATACATGTTCTTATAAAATAGTGTAACGCCCCGACCCCAGCTACCCAGAGCCGGTGCATTACTTCGTAACATTGGCATGATCACAAAAGATCAAGTCTCGAAAGACCGATTAGTTTAGTAGCCTTGGAAACACTAGATACATTCATAAGTCTTTAATTACATCAAAAAGTAAACAAACTACAATAACATGGTCTTCATAGTCCACAATCATATCCCTTTCTGACTACCCCTACAGGTCACTCATAAATTACTTCTTCACATCCTGGAAAAATATTAAAACATTGAAAGGGGTGAGCTCAGATGCTCAGTAAGGTTAACAATATAGAGGAAGCTTTCATAAATAAACATTAACATTTAAGGCGATGTATAACTAAAACAAAAGCCTTTTAAACTTGAACTTCAACATAATATAGCAAAAGTAAAATGAGATAATGCCATTCACTTCTTAACATTGATATTCTACTGGTCGAGTAATCACATGCAATATCAATAACCACTTTCATAATGAGGGAATGTATAATGCCAGACATTCTGAAACATTTTGTCAAGGCCTCGGCCAAGACGTCTAAAATGATTAAGGCCTCGGCAAAAACCATAAATCAAATTGGGAAAGGGCCTCGGCCAATTCCACATCTAGTTGTCTCATGAGACCTACTGATGCATCGAGGAGCTATAGCGGGCTCCACCCGTCACTTATTAGGTCCAATGCATTCCTCATATAAATAGGTTTAAACATATCATAAACCATAACATAATCATATCACATAAAACATGCATAGAGGAAACATAACATTTCCACATTTCAATCACAAGATATCAATACAACACATTGATATAATAAAAATGCTTTCAAAACAATTTTCAAAACCAAAATAAAAGAAAGTTAAAACTTTGTATTTATTTTTCATTAAAAAAAAGTGATGGCTTGTAGAGGAAGCCGAAACTCAAATAATGGTCACGGCGGCGGAGAAGTCATTGTCACCGCATAAGTACGGAAATAAAAACATTCCCTTTTTGTCGTTTAGTAAAACGATTCGTATAAAAAATATTCCTTTTGAGTAAACGTAAAAGTCAAAGGGGTTTATACACTGTATAAAAGAAATTTGTGTATAAAACAAAATATGCCTCAATGAATGGAGATTGAGACGAAGTCCCTTAAAAAGATCATTTTTAAATAAAATATATCTATTATGTATATTCACTATATGTACACATAAAGAAATTATAAATACAATATACAACATAATAATATCATGACATAATTTGAAAGTAGGAGATTAACCCAAAGAATAGAAATTGGGTTAAGAAGTTCCCTTACCTTGCGTCTTGTCCTGACTCGACCGTTCTTTAACCTCCTGAATAATAAACTAGAGTTAATTTATATTTACTTAAGAACCTTTTTCATGTTCATTATTCCATTTATATCACTTATTACCATGTTATGAACATTATTTAATTATTTAAGTTAATAACGGTCGTTTTGTTGATCTTTGGTACTTGAGTCAAAAATAAACTTCTTATAATTACAAGTTGTTCATGTGGTGAAATATCCATTATATCCATAATTATATTCATGATGTAGATATCATATATATCATATATATACAGTATATACATTCATTCATAATGTCACGTAACATTTAGAGGTAAGAAATGAAATGCACTGTTCATGGAGACGGTAAGCCGTACGTACGCATGAACGCTACTTTCATTTCTATTTCATATTTAATGGAATGAAATAATAATGATATAAATTTATAATATAATTACTGTATAATATAGTGTATAATACCATTTAATCCATCCTTTATACATCCCACATATGGCATTAACGATTCAAATCACTTTGAGGGGGCGGTAGTCCGCACTTCCTAAAATGAAATTATCGCGTTTTACCCATAATGGAAATCATAAAGTATGCCATAAATGAGAAATACAGAAGAATAAGTAAAACATAAACACATTATATATCATATATAAATATAGTGACATCTTAATGGCCACCTTTTAAGGTGTTATATGAGTGTTGAACAATCATCGTTTCGTGAGGCAGAAATTCGCCATCCACAGAAACCGTATGTTCTTTAACCATTAGATGTAGGTGTGTGTAAGTGTAGCTCGAATACTTATTATAACAACATACTATTATATTGAGGATACTGGTGTTGTTACAAAAGAAATTAATAAAAAGAGTTTATGGGGTTGGAGAAGAAAAATAAAACAAAACAACATTAGAGAAGACATTACCTCAAAATCGGGTAACTCTTTTTGATTTGAGCCAAAGGCTTCCTTGAGAAGCGTTCTGACCAAAGTGAGGCTTCTAGGAGTAAGAGGGGGAAGTTGGGAGAGTATTTGGTTAGAGTTTGGCCGAGAAAAATGTCTTGAAGGTGTGAATAAGGTGGGACAGGTGGGGGCCTTTTATAAGTGGAGAGGAGGGGCTCTTTTGGAAAGATTGAAATGTTACATTATTACAAAATGCTTTTCGGATTATAAAGGTCCCAAACTTATATAATTCGTGTCTAAGGTGATAAGGGTTATAAATATACCCATCCAATAGTCTTTTGACAAGTTTAAGCCTTGTATTTTACATTATCTTTTCATTTTATTAAAATCGTTAAATAATGAGGTCATCGCCGCATCATAATGATGTCATAAATAATTTAATTTATTTAATGTCTAAAAATTATAAAAAAAATACTATGATGTAGGAAATCGTTTTATCTTTCTAATAAATATTTATAGTCAAAATTGTGACTTGTGTAACCCCACTTAAAAACTGTTTTAGTAAAACAACTCATGTTTGTGTCAATTTAATTTTAACATTAAATAAATATATATTAATGTCATTTTCCAACTAAAGTGGCTCCATGGGGTCCCCAAGTTGACCCATGGGTTTTATTGGTCAGAAATGACTCATACAATAGGAGTAGGACAAGTTTCATGCTCATCTCATATTATTAAAACATTATTTGTACCTTAAACTACACTAATTACCTCTAATCGCGATTAAGAACTTAAAAGTTACTATTCACCAAAAATTTATTTTAATCTCATTGAACCACATTTTACTTCTTAATGACAACCATGTATGTTGGATTTTTGAAAATCAAATCACAGAAGTGGTAATATTTCATTTAAACGAAAAATCAGTTATTTAACTACCACTTAGTGGTTTCACTATTCATCAAAAATTGAAGTTTTTCCGAACAAAGCCAAAATTTCACCCTAAGCTATAATTGATATTCCGAATTCAAAAATGATGTCTATTTTAAAAAATTCCAAACATATAATTTGCATTAATTAATTTTATAATTAATTCCCGCTGTTACGGCAAATAGCGTGTTTTCAAGAAACGATTTATATCAAAAGATTGGCAATTGTTTATGTCCAATTTCAATTTTAAATTAATTCTAATGACCACCATTGGATAAAATGGTAAAAATATATTCTAATTATACCTTAAAACCACTAAATAGTATAATTTATCACTATAAATTACTTTGATTAAAAAAGTTGGTTTTAAGTATTTTCACTATTCATAAAAAATTAGAAGTTCTCAGAAAAATACAAAAAATTCAACATAGGCTAATTTCGATATTCCAAATCCAAAAATGAAGTCCATTTTGAAATATAAAATTTCTATAATTTTAAAAAGTGGTTATTACTATTCATAACGGCTACTTTGATTAGTCGCGGTGTTTTAGAACTCGAAGTTGTGTACAATGCAAGCCATTGCATTATTGAATGAGAAGCGTATCGTGGAAGCTCAGGGTGTTACATTCTCCCCTCCTTCAATAAATTGCGTCCTCGCAATTTGAAATTTTTTCTTTGAAAATAAAAGGTTGAAAAGAGAAAATAACTTTGTGTAAAACCCACATCGGAAATAAGATTAATAAAATTTAGCCTTAATAAGAGGGTAATGGAAATAAGAAAGTCACCACCAAATTATGATCTCGATAAGGAGAGCATTGGTGGCAATTAGAGACATATAACGGGAGGAAAAACGTAAATATTTGTTGGGAGTGATTGAGGTCATCAATCACAATCAACTGTCAAATTGAGGGCCTAAAAGCATTCAATCTATGTTGATTTAAAATATCATCAGTTTAACAAGACATAAGGTATTAGGATAACACATTTTTTTGTTTTAATATCCCTTTACTAAAGTTTAAGAATTAATTTATTCATTGAATAAGAAATAGGTATATATATATTTATGCTTGACAATTAGAGTTTCAACCTTCAACTCATCTTTCACTCAGAAAGATAATAGAACTCAAAAATATTATACTTATCCTAATTGTATAAGGTTCAAAATTTTAACACATACCATTTAGATTAGTAAAATTATTTTGTAATAACCAGGGACTTCATGTAGGCTAGTGGTAGGAAATAAAGGCCTGTCGAACTATGGTTGTGGGTTCGATTCCTGCAGCTTTGTCCGACGTGACGGGTTATGCCCCACCCTGCAGGTTGTCCTTTTCCTAAAACTATAGTATCATAATATTCCAAAAATAATCTTCATAAATTTTTTTAACCTTAAACAATACTATCCAAAGAATACCTCTGTCCAGACATTCTCTAAAAGGTCTCTTAATTCCAAAATCAATTTATCATATTCCCCAAACAAAGTAAAGTTTCTTTTATTGTCACATACTAAAAATATAATTACATTCATCATATTAAAACCTTACTGAAATCAACAAGTACTGCAGTATAATCCTTATATATATATCACATTATTCTAATAACCAGAATATAATCCATGAGTCCAAAAGCACCAATACATTAGTTATTCTGCTTCAACTGTAGTAACAGCATAAGATTGTCCTTGATCCCTTGGCCTTTTCTGAGATAAGTTTCCCTGACGCTTAGGACATTCATTTGCATAATGCCCCATTTACCTAAAATTGTAGCATTCAACATTGATAGCCTCTTTCTTTCCCTTGCAATCACGCGCCTGGTGACCTTTTCCCCCACATTTATAAAAAACTCCCATTCCTTTTAGGCATGTACCAGGGTGATTCTTCCCACAATTATCACATAATGGAAAATACTTCTTTCCCATTTTCCCTTTATCTGTCTCTTGTTCCACCGTTCTCTTCTTCTCTTGCTTTAATTTGTTGTCATAAGACTTAGAGAATTCCTTTTCTGTCTTGATAGCACATGAGACAATATCTTCGTATGTTGAGAAGGATTGTGATACTAAATATCGACGGAGAAATGGTTATAACCCATCAAAGAAACGATCAATCTTACTCCTTGGGTTACGTATATAATCGGCAGCATGCCTCGCTAACCTTGTAAAGTTAGCCTCATACTTTGAGACATTCTCATCCTCCTTCTGCCTTAGACTCAGAAATTGCCTTTCCATATCTGCTCGACGGTCACGAGGAAAGTATTTTTCTAAGAAAAGCTCTTTCAACTCCCTCTATTCCATATTCGATACATCATCGTCTTCCTTTGTGTTTTGAATCAGCGACCACCACTGATCGGCATCTCTAGTGAGGCGGTAAACTGCCATGACAACCTTCTCCCTTTCACTACTCCCCAAGGCATGGAATATTTTCTCTAAGGAATTTATCCATTACTCAGCTACTAACGGATTTGTACCCCCATTGAAGGTTGGTGGTTGTTGCCTCATGAAACGGTCTAGCATTGATCCTCCACGTTGCGGATCAGGGTGCTCCATACGAGTAAGGTTATTATTCATAACCTGAGTGAGTTGTCCCAGTATGGTAATAAGTTGATCAGCACCAGTTGTATCTCCAGATCCACAATAATTATCTTGAGCAGGAGGGAAAACCCTACACGGAGTGCGCGCATTGATACGGTTTCCATTTCTTCCACTAGGCGCCATTTCTAAACAATTGCATAAACTAGATCAGTTTATGAATCAAAATACATAATCCTATACTTATAAAACACTTAACATAAATTGAACTATTTATGGATATAATCCATAATCATAAAAAGAAATGTTTCCTTTGAGAAAGTATATACTCATAACCCTTCATAGTGGTTTGTAAAGAAAATGAGAATTATCCTAAGCATATCCCACGGGAGTGTCGTAACCAAGAGTTCATCAAGGCCCGTTGTCGTGCACCAGTTCCCGTTCGAGTCTAGCTCAAAGCGGTGTTTTCGGGTTTTACCCCTAGGTACATTTGTGCCAGAGCCGCCTCTACCTGCTCGTATCCAGACAGGTATGTATTGCTCGGAAAACTCACAAAATCTCTACAATACCATAATTCTAGAAACTTCTTCTATACTAATCCTCAAAGTTCATCTTAGGTCTACGTGCTCTAATAAGAGTTTATCTAAATCTAGCTTCCAAGGATTGTACTAAACTTCCTCTGATACCAACTATAATGCCCCGACCCCAGCTACCCAGAGCCGGTGCATTACTTCGTAACATTGGAATGATCACAAAAGATCAAGTCTCGAAAGACCGATTAGTTTAGTAGCCTTGGAAACACTATATACATTCATAAGTCTTTCATTACATCAAAAAGTAAACAAACTACAATAACATGGTCTTCATAGTCCACAATCATATCCCATTCTGACTACCCCTGCAGGTCACTCATAAATTACTTCTTCACATCCTGGAAAAATATTAAAACATTGAAAGGGGTGAGCTCAGATGCTCAGTAAGGTTAACAATATAGCAGAAGCTTTCATAAATAAACATTAACATTTAAGGAAATGTATAACAAAAACAAAATCCTTTTAAACTTGAACTTCAACATAATATGGCAAAAGTAAAATGAGTTAATTCCATTCACTTCTTCACATGGATATTCTACTGGTCCAATAATCACATGCAATATCAATAACCACTTTCATAATGAGGGAATGTATAATGCCAGACATTCTGAAACATTTTGTCAAGGCCTCGGCCAAGACGTCTAAAATGATTAAGGCCTCGGCCAAAACCATAAATCAAATTGGGAAAGGTCCTCGGCCAATTCCACGTCTAGTTGTCTTATGAGACCTACCGATGCATCGAGGAGCTATAGCGGGCTCCACCCGTCACTTATTAAGTCCAATGCATTCCTCATATGAATAGGTTTAAACATATCATAAACCATAACATAATCGTATCACAAAAAACATGCATAAAGGAAACATAACATCTCCACATTTCAATCACAAGATATCAATACAACACATTTATATAATAAAAATTCTTTCAAAACCATTTTCAAAACCAAAATAAAAGAATGTTAAAACTTTGTATTTATTTTTCATTAAAAAAAAGTGATGGCTTGTAGAGGAAGCCGAAACTCAAATAATGGTCACGGCGGCGGAGAAGTCATTGTCTCCGCATAAGTACGGAAATAAAAACATTCCCTTTTTGTCATTTAGTAAAACGCTTCATATAAAAAAAATATTCCATTTGAATAAACATAAAAGTCAAAGGGGTTTATACACTGTATAAAAGAAATTTGTGTATAAAACAAAATATGCCTCAATGAATGGAGATTGAGACGAAGTCCCTTAAAAAGATCATTTTTAAATAAAATATATCTATTATGTGTATTCACTATATGTACACATAAATAAAGTATAAATACAATATAAAACATAATAATATCATGACATAATTTGAAAGTAGGAGATTAACCCAAAGAATAGAAATTGGGTTAAGAAGTTCCCTTACCTTGCGTCTTGTCCTGACTCGACCGTTCTTTAACCTCCTGAATAATAAACTAGAGTTAATTTATATTTACATAAAAACCTTTTTCATGTTAATTATTCCATTTATATCACTTATTACCATTTTATGAACATTATTTAATTATTTAAGTTAATAACGGTCGTTTTGTTGATCTTTGGTACTTGAGTCAAAAATAAACTTCTTATAATTACAAGTTGTTCATGTGGTGAAATATCCATTATATCCAGAATTATATTCATGATGTAGATATCATATATATCATATATATACAGTATATACATTCATTCATAATTTCACGTAACATTTAGAGGTAAGAAATGAAATGCACTGTTCATGGGGACGGTAAGTCGTACGTACGCATGAACGCTACTTTCATTTCTATTTCGTATTTAATGGAATGAAATAATAATGATATAAATTTATAATATAATTACAGTATAATATAGTGTATAATACCATTTAATCCATCCTTTATACATCACACATATGCCATTAACGATTCAAATCACTTTGAAGGGGCGGTAGTCCGTACTTCCTAAAATGAAATTATCGCGTTTTACCCATAATGGAAATCATAAAGTATGCCATAAATGAGAAATACAGAAGCATAAGTAAAACATAAACACATTATATATCATATATAAATATAGTGACATCTTAATTTCCACCTTTGAAGGTGTTATATGAGTGTTTAACAATCATCATTTCGTGAGGCAGAAATTTGTCATCCACAGAAACTGTATGTTCTTTAACCATTAGATGTATGTGTGTGTAAGTGTAGCTCGAATCCTTATTATAAAAACATCCTAGTATATTTAGGATACTGGATTTGTTACAAAAGAAATTAATAAAAAGATTTTAGGGGGTTGGAGAAGAAAAATAAAACAAAACAACATTAGAGAAGACATTACCTCAAAATCGGGTAACTCTTTTTGATTTGAGCCAAAGGCTTCCTTGAGAAGAGTTCTGCCCAAAGTGAGGCTTCTACGAGTAAGAGGGGGAAGTTGGGAGAGTATTTGGTCAGAGGTTGGCCAAGACAAATGGCTTGAAGGTGTTAATAAGGTGGGATAGGTGGGGGCCTTTTATAAGTGGAGAGGAGGGGCTCTTTTGGAAAGATTGAAATGTTACATTATTACACAATGATTTTCGGATTCTAAAGGTCCCACACTTATATAATTCGTGTATAAGGTGATAAGGGTTCGAAATATACCCATCCAATAGTCTTTGGACAAGTGTAAGCCTTGGATTTTACATTATCTTTTCATTTTATTAAAATCGTTAAATAATGAGTTCATCGCCGCATCATAATGATGTCATAAATAATTTAATTTATTTAATGTCTAAAAATTATAAAAAAATACTATGATGTAGGAAATCTTTTTATCTTTCTAATGAATATTTATAGTCAAAATTGGGACTTGTGTAACCCCACTTAAAAACTATTTTAGTAAAACAACTCATGTTTGTGTCAATTTAATTTTAACATTAAATAAATATATATTAATGTCATTTTCCAACTAAAGTGGATCCATGGGGTCCCCAAGTTGACCCATGGGTTGTCTTGGTCGGCCATGACTCATACAATAGGAGTAGGACAAGTTTAATGCTCATCTCATATTATTAAAACATTATTTGTACCTTAAACTACACTAATTACCTCTAATCGCGATTAAGAACTTAAAAGTTACTATTCACCAAAAATTTATTTTAATCTCATTGAACCACATTTTACTTCTTAATGACAACCATGAATATCGGATTTTTGAAAATGAAATCACATAAGTGGTAATATTTCATTTAAACGAAAAATCAGTTATTTAACTACCACTTAGTGGTTTCACTATTCCTCAAAAATTGAAGTTTTTCAGAACAAAGCCAAAATTTCACCCTAAGATATAATTGATATTCCGAATTCAAAAATGATGTCTATTTTAAAAAATTCCAAAAATATAAGTTGCATTAATTAATTTTATAATTAATTCCCGCTGTTACGGCAAATAGCGTGTTTTTAAGAAACAATTTATATCAAAAGATTGGCAATTGTTTATGTCCAATTTCAATTTTAAATTAATTCTAATGACCACCATTGGATAAAATGGTAAAAATATATTCTAATTATACCTTAAAACCACTAAATAGTATAATTTATCACTATAAATTACTTTCATTAAAAAAGTTGGTTTTAAGTATTTTCACTATTCATAAAAAATTAGAAGTTCTCAGAAAAATACAAAAAATTCAACATAGGCTAATTTCGATATTCCGAATCCAAGAATGAAGTCCATTTTGAAATATAAAATTTCTATAATTTTAAAAAGTGGTTATTACTATTCACAACGGCTACTTTGATTAGTCGTGGTGTTTTAGAACTCGAAGTTGTGTACAATGCAAGCCATTGCATTATTGAATGAGAAGCGTATCGTGGAAGCTCAGGGTGTTACATTCTCCCCTCCTTCAATAAATTGCGTCCTCGCAATTTGAAATTTTTTCTTTGAAAATAAAAGGTTGAAAAGAGAAAATACCTTTGTGTAAAACCCACATCGGAAATAAGATTAATAAAATTTAGCCTTAATAAGAGGGTAATGGAAATAAGAAAGTCACCACCAAATTATGATCTCGATAAGGAGAACATTGGTGGAAATTAGAGACATATAATTGGAGGAAAAACGTAAATATTTGTTGGGAGTGATTGAGGTCATCAATCACAATCAACTGTCAAATTGAGGGCCTAAAATCCTTCAATCTATGTTGATTTAAAATATCATCAGTTCAACAAGACATAAGGTATTAGGATAACACATTTTTTTGTTTTAATATCCCTTTACTAAAGTTTAAGAATTAATTTATTCATTGAATAAGAGATAGGTATATATATATTTATTCTTGACAATTAGATTTTCAACCTTCAACTCATCTTTCACTCAAAAAGATAATAGAACTCAAAAATATTATACTTATCCTAATTGTATAAGGTTCCAAATTTTAACACATACCATTTAGATTAGTAAAATTATTTTGTAATAACCAGGGACATCATGTAGGATAGTGGTAGGAAATAAAGGCTTGTCGCACTATGGTTGTGGGTTCGATTCCTGCAGCTTTGTCCGACGTGACGGGTTATTCCCCACCCTGCAGGTTGTCCTTTTCCTAAAACTATAGTATCATAATATTCCAAAAATAATCTTCATAAATTTTTTTAACCTTAAACAATACTATCCAAAGAATACCTCTGTCCAGACTTTCTCTAAAAGGTCTCCTAATTCCAAAATCAATTTATCAGATTCCCCAAACAAATTAAAGTTTCTCTTATTGTCACATACTAAAAATATAATTAAATTCATCATATTAAAACCTTACTGAAATCAAAAAGTACTGCAGTATAATCCTTATATATATATCACATTATTCTAATAACCAGAATATAATCCATGAGTCCAAAAGCACCAATACATTAGTTATTCTGCTTCAACTGTAGTAACAACATAAGATTGTCCTTGATCCCTTGGCCTTTTCTGAGGTAAGTTTCCATGACGCTTAGGACATTCATTTTCATAATGCCCCATTTCCCTAAAATTGTAGCATTCAACATTGATAGCCTCTTTCTTTCCCTTGCAATCACGCGCCTGGTGACCTTTTCCCCCACATTTATAACAAACTCCCATTCCTTTTAGGCATGTACCAGGGTGATTCTTCCTACAATTATCACATAATGGAAAATCCTTCTTTCCCATTTTCCCTTTATCTGTCTCTTGTTCCATTGTTCTCTTCTTCTCTTGCTTTAATTTGTTGTCATAAGACTTAGAGAATTCATTTTCTGTCTTGATAGCACATGAGACAATATCTTCGTATGTTGAGAAGGATTGTGATACTAAAGATCGACGGAGAAATGGTTTTAACCCATCAAAGAAACGATCAATCTTACTCTTTGGGTTACGTATATAATCGGCAGCATGCCTCGCTAACCTTGTAAAGTTAGCCTCATACTTTGCGACATTCTCATCCTCCTTCTGCCTCAGACTCAGAAATTGCCTTTCCATATCTGCTCGATGGTCACGAGGAAAGTATTTTTCTAAGAAAAGCTCTTTGAACTCCCTCTATTCCATATTCGATACGTCATCATCTTCCTTTGTGTTTTGAATCAGCGACCACCACTGATCAGCATCTCCAGTGAGGCGGTAAACTTCCATGACAACCTTCTCCCTTTCACTACTCCCCAAGGCATGGAATATTTTCTCTAAGGAATTTATCCATTTCTCAGCTACTAACGGATTTGTACCCCCATTGAAGGTTGGTGGTTGTTTCCTCATGAAACGGTCTAGCATTGATCCTCCACGTTGCAGATCAGGGTGCTCCATACGAGTAAGGTTATTATTCATAACCTGAGTGAGTTATCCCAGTATGGTAATAAGTTGATCAGCACCAGTTGTATCTCCAGATCCACAATAATTATCTTGAGCATGAGGTCAATCCCTACACGGAGTGCGCGCATAGATACGGTTTCCATTTCATCCACTAGGCGCCATTTCTAAACAATTGCATAAACTAGATCAGTTTATGAATCAAAATATATAATCCCATACTTATAAAACACTTAACATAAATTGAACTATTTATGGATATAATCCATAATCATAAAAAGAAATGTTTCCTTTGAGAAAGTATATACTCATAACCCTTCATAGTGGTTTGTAAAGAAAATGAGAATTATCCTAAGCATATCCCCTGGGAGTGTCGTAACCAAGAGTGCAGCAAGGCCCGTTGTCGTGCACCAGTTCCCGTTCGAGTCTAGCTCAAAGCGGTGTTTTCGGGTTTTACCCCTAGGTACATTTGTGCCAGAGCCGCCTCTACCTGCTCGTATCCAGACAGGGATGTATTTCTCGGAAAACTCACAAAATCTCTACAATACCATAATTCTAGGATGTTCTTCTATACTAATCCTCAATGTTCATCTTAGGTCTACGTGCTCTAATTAGAGTTTATCTAAATCTAGCTTCCAAGGTTTGTACTAAACTTCCTCTGATACCAACTGTAACTCCCCGACCCCAGCTACCCAGAGCCGGTGCATTACTTCGTAACATTGGCATGATCACAAAAGATCAAGTCTCGAAAGACCGATTAGTTTAGTAGCCTTGGAAACACTAGATACATTCATAAGTCTTTCATTACATCAAAAAGTAAACAAACTACAATAACATGGTCTTCATAGTCCACAATCATATCCCTTTCTGACTACCCCAGCAGGTCACTCATAAATTACTTCTTCACATCCTGGAAAAATATTAAAACATTGAAAGGGGTGAGCTCAAATGCTCAGTAAGGTTAACAATATAGCGGAAGCTTTCATAAATAAACATTAACATTTAAGGCAATGTATAACTAAAACAAAAGCCTTTTAAACATGAACTTCAACATAATATGGCAAAAGTAAAATGAGATAATGCCATTCATTTCTTCACATGGATATTCTACTAGTCGAATAATCACATGCAATATCAATATCCACTTTCATAAGGAGGGAATGTATAATTCCATACATTCTGAAACATTTTGTCAAGGCCTCGGCCAAGACGTCTAAAATGATTAAGGCCTAGGCCAAAACCATAAATCAAATTAGGAAAGGGCCTCGGCCAATTCCACGTCTAGTTGTCTTATGAGACCTACCGATGCATCGAGGAGCTATAGTGGGCTCCACCCGTCACTTATTAAGTCCAATGCATTCCTCATATGAATAGGTTTAAACATATCATAAACCATAACATAATCGTATCACATAAAACATGAATAAAGGAAACATAACATCTCCACATTTCAATCACAATATATCAATACAACACATTGATATAATAAAAATTCTTTCAAAACCATTTTCAAAACCAAAATAAAAGAAAGTTAAAACTTTGTATTTATTTTTCATTAAAAAAAGTGATGGCTTGTAGAGGAAGCCGAAACTCAAATAATGGTCACGGCGGCGGAGAAGTCATTGTCTCCGCATAAGTACGGAAATAAAAACATTCCCTTTTTGTCGTTTAGTAAAACGCTTCATGTAAAAAAAGATTCCTTTTGAATAAACGTAATAGTCAAAGGGGTTTATACACTGTATAAAAGAAATTTGTGTATAAAACAAAATATGCCTCAATGAATGGAGATTGAGACGAAGTCCCTTAAAAAGATCATTTTTAAATAAAATATATCTATTATGTGTATTCACTATATGTACACATAAAGAAAGTATAAATACAATATACAACATAATAATATCATGACATAATTTGAAAGTAGGAGATTAACCCAAAGAATAGAAATTGGGTTAAGAAGTTCCCTTACCTTGCGTCTTGTTCTGACTCGACCGTTCTTTAACCTCCTGAATAATAAACTAGAGTTAATTTATATTTACGTAAGAACCTTTTTCATGTTCATTATTCCATTTATATAACTTATTACCATGTTATTAACATTATTTAATTATTTAGGTTAATAACGGTCGTTTTGTTGATCTTTGGTACTTGAGTCAAAAATAAACTTCTTATAATTACAAGTTGTTCATGTGGTGAAATATCCATTATATCCAGAATTATATTCATGATTTAGATATCATATATATCATATATATACATTATATACATTCATTCATAATTTCATGTAACATTTAGAGGTAAGAAATGAAATGCACTGTTCATGGAGACGGTAAGCCGTACGTACGCATGAACGCTACTTTCATTTCTATTTCGTATTTAATGGAATTAAATCATAATGATATAAATTTATAATATAATTACAGTATACTATAGTGTATAATACCATTTAATCCATCCTTTATACATCCCACATATGGCATTAACGATTCAAATCACTTTGAGGGGGCGGTAGTCCGCACTTCCTAAAATGAAATTATCGCGTTTTACCCATAATGGAAATCATATAGTATGCCATAAATGAGAAATACAGAAGCATAAGTAAAACATAAACACATTATATATCATATATAAATATAGTGACATCTTAATGGCCACCTTTGAAGGTGTTATATGAGTGTTGAACAATCATCGTTTCGTGAGGCAGAAATTCGCCATCCACAGAAACCGTATGTTCTTTAACCATTAGATGTAGGTGTGTGTAAGTGTTGCTCGAATCCTTATTATAAAAACATCCTAGTATATTGAGGATACTGGTGTTGTTACAAAAGAAATTAATAAAAATAGTTTAGGGGGTTGGAGAAGAAAAATAAAACAAAACAACATTAGAGAAGACATTACCTCAAAATCGGGTAACTCTTTTTGATTTGAGCCAAAGGCTTCCTTGAGAAGAGTTCTGCCCAAAGTGAGGCTTCTAGGAGTAATAGGGGGAAGTTGGGAGAGTATTTGGTCAGAGTTTGGCCGAGCCAAATGGCTTGAAGGTGTGAATAAGGTGGGAGAGGTGGGGGCCTTTTATAAGTGGAGAGGAGGGGCTCTTTTGGAAAGATTGAAATGTTACATTATTACACAATGCTTTTCGGATTCTAAAGGTCCCACACTTATATAATTCGTGGATAAGGTGATAAGGGTTCGAAATATACCCATAAAATAGTCTTTGGACAAGTGTAAGCCTTGGATTTTACATTATCTTTTCATTTTATTAAAATCGTTAAATAATGAGGTCATCGCCGCATCATAATGATGTCATAAATAATTTAATTTATTTAATGTATAAAACTTATTAAAAAAATACTGTGATGTAGTAAATCGTTTTATATTTCTAATGAATATTTATAGTCAAAATTGGGACTTGTGTAACCCCACTTAAAAACTATTTTAGTAAAACAACTCATGTTTGTGTCAATTTAATTTTAACATTAAATAAATATATATTAATGTCATTTTCCAACTAAAGTGGATCCATGGGGTCCCCAAGTTGACCCATGGGTTGTCTTGGTCGGCCATGACTCATCCAATAGGAGTAGGACAAGTGTCATGCTCATCTCATATTATTAAAACATTATTTGTACCTTAAACTACACTAATTACCTCTAATCGCGATTAAGAACTTAAAAGTTACTATTCACCAAAAATTTATTTTAATCTCATTGAACCACATTTTACTTCTTAATGACAACCATGTATGTCGGATTTTTGAAAATCAAATCACAGAAGTGGTAATATTTCATTTAAACGAAAAATCAGTTATTTAACTACCACTTAGTGGTTTCACTATTCATCAAAAATTGAAGTTTTTCAGAACAAAGCCAAAATTTCACCCTAAGCTATAATTGATATTCCGAATTCAAAAATGATGTCTATTTTACAAAATTCCAAACATATAAGTTGCATTAATTAATTTTATAATTAATTCCCGCTGTTACGACAAATAGCGTGTTTTTAAGAAACAATTTATATCAAAAGATTGGCAATTGTTTATGTCCAATTTCAATGTTAAATTAATTCTAATGACCACCATTGGATAAAATGGTAAAAATATATTCTAATTATACCTTAAAACTACTAAATAGTATAATTTATCACTATAAATTACTTTGATTAAAAAAGTTGGTTTTAAGTGTTTTCACTATTCATAAAAAATTAGAAGTTCTCAGAAAAATACCAAAAATTCAACATAGGCTAATTTCGATATTCCGAATCCAAAAATGAAGTCCATTTTGAAATATAAAATTTCTATAATTTTAAAAAGTGGTTATTACTATTCATAACGGCTACTTTGATTAGTCGCGGTGTTTTAGAACTCGAAGTTGTGTACAATGCAAGCCATTGCATTATTGAATGAGAAGCGTATCGTTGAAGATCGGGGTGTTACAAATAGTTTATATTGATCCCTTTTAATTGTATTGAACTAGATGAGTTGAAGGAATTGAAGGTACATTTTTTGCAGATTTGGAGGCAAAAGGATTTAGCAGACTGTACACTTCTTCTGGGGTTGCTCCATTATTATTAAATAAGAAGAAGGATGAGATCCTTATATTATTCATAGACTATATGATACAGAACTAGTTCATGGTGAATGATTGGTAATGATTTTTAATGATTAATGTTTTTTTTTATTTTTTAAGGATCGGTTGTTCTATAATGTTGACATGTGATCCGGCTACGACCAACATTTGTTTATAGAAGAGGATATATCTGAGACAATATTTGGGAGAAATTATGGACTGTCTGAGAATATTTTCATTGTTTTTTGAATTAAAAAAAGCTCTATTAATGTTCATTGATCTTATGAACAGGATATTCCATACAAATCTTGACCCATGCATCATTTAATTTGTCAATGATATCCTTATATACTCACAAACTCCATATATTCATGTTGGACACCTTGATATCATGTTGAGTACACTTAGAGTGAACCATCTTTTCGCCATGATTTTAATGTGTCGCATTTGGCTTCAATAGGTTCACATACTTAGGCATGTGATTTCGGTGTTTGGGATATAAATTAATTCATAGATGGTGGAAGTGGTGATGCCTTGGATACACCCTAGGAACGCGTTCGAGATCAGGATCTTCTTGGGTTTAGTCAGTTTATATAGATGGTTCATTCAAGATTTATCCAATTTCAAAGTACCTATTACGGGCCTACCAATACATGGGTGATGTTTAAGTAGACATATCAGGTTGAGAGGAAGATAGGATTAAAATTAGGCCCGATCTTGAACTTACCTACGTGTGGGATTAGATATGTTGTTTATTTTGACGCTTTGGGTATTGGTTGAGAAATTTTTTTGACACATAGAGACATGGTGGTGGGATATGGGTATCGTCAACTGTGACCCCATGAGAGGAAATACATGATGGTTGTCATAGATTTCATATTTGTGGTATATTCTCGAAATTGATGTCCCCATTGCCTATTTTTAAAAGATTTATCTTTAATACAATAAAAAATAGCTTGTTTTATATCTTATCTTAGTGGAACTTCAATCCCTAAAAAAGGTATTGGGGTGATTATCTACATAATATTGATTTTAATGTGGATTATCCTCATGGGAAGGGTTATGTTATTACAGATGATCTTCGTAGGAAATCACATGATCTTGGAGTGAGTCATTGAAAATAGGAAGTGAGTTTGATGATATTATTGGGGGAGTGGTTGGTGAATGAATGTGGGGACTTATGGGGTAATTACTAGCGGTCCATTTTTTTACTATATATACATAGTTGAACTTCGATAATGCTGGATATGTGTAAGATAATTAGTTATTAGTTATTAAAGAATTGTTCGTAGAAAGTGACCTAGTTCCAGGAGGGTTGATGGATAGGTAAGAAATGATCTATATTCATGGGAGTGTAATGGTTCCTACTTCAATGAGGGAAGATCTGATAATGTACTCTCATTCATACCAGTAGGTAGTGAACCCATGATCAATGAAGATGTATTAAGATATCATGAAATAGTTCTAGAGGGTAGGTATAAAGAAGGATATTACATGGGTTTTCTCTCATAGTCTTACTTATCAAAGGTTTAAGGTCATGAATCGGGGGCAAGGTGGTTAACTTCACACTTTTCATATACCATTATATAATTGGTAGGAGGTGGCCATGGAATTTCTTACACGTATTCCTTAAACAAGTAGTGGTTTAGATATTTTATGTTGTTTGGTTGATTAGTTAAACAAAGGCGGAACATTTCTTATTGACATGGGAGAATATTTTTATAGGTTAGTTGAGAAAAATATATGTGAATGAGACCGTACGACATCATAGAGTACCTCTAATAATAGTATCTATCTAGGATTATCATTTCATGCCATGTTTTGTAAAGGGATTTATATGGTGTTAGGGAATCATTTGAATTGAGTTCAATATGTCATATATAATCTGATCAGCAGTCTAAGTGGACAATATATATATATTAAAGTATATTCTTTAGGCATGTGTCTGGGACTTCAGTGGAGAGTCAGATGATCATATATACTCAGAATAGCATTCATTAAATAACAGTTATCAATATTTGATTCATATTTTACTATTTGAGGGTCTTTATAGCTAGTCATGTCATTCACTACTATTTTGTCATTACGAAGGTGATGACCCTCCTGTTGGGCCGAATATGGTATAAGAGACTTCTGATCAAGTCCACTAGTTTAACAATTGATTGGTTATTTCTCAGGTCATGAATGTATCATACACTAACTAGAGGAAATGGCATTTATCATTATTTTTAGGTATTTGTGTTTTCAAATGTGTGTCAAATCAGTTGAAGCATTTTCATTTATATAGGTAATAGAAGTTGGTGTTGAGGATTGTGGGATTGATTGAGATTATTAAGAATATTGGGGTAGATTCCTATTGATTGGACCTCCCTTCATGGTTTAGAGGTGCGCATATTGTATTTCACATGTCTCAAAATTGGTGGTAATAACCTGGACTAGTGCATATGATCAATATTGAAAATGTTGTGTTAGTACCAGATGAATTGATTTTTGGATCAACCACTATAAATTTTGGAATAGAGAGAAAAGGTGGTTTGAGGAAAAATTACGTTCATTTTTCGGGTTCAATGGAAGAATAGATGATTCCAAGAAGATAATTTGGAGAGATAATCTAATTTACGGGCTTAAGGTTCTTGTTGTTTTGATACATAACTCCAGATAATGTACTCTATGTTGAGAATTCCTTAAATTTGAATATTGTAATAGCCCAAAAGATTACAGGTACATTACTCCTTGATTATTTTCCATCATTAAGTATTTTTGGTTTTTTTTCTTAGGTGAAGTCCTGAGTGAATATTGGATGGTTTAAAGGGTTTTAGGTGTTTTTATGGGGGTACATAGTTTTATCATGGTTGGGAAAAACTATGCGGTTCTTACTAGTAAATTGTGTTACTTTTTGTAGTGGGGAATAATACAGTACATAGTTGATGCAGAGTTAGAGATAACTATGAACACACATTTAAGAAACCATGAAACTCATGTTAGAGGGGAAAAATTGTTGGTTCATGGTTTACCAAACCATGCAGGTTCCTATAAAAAGCAAAGATCCATGCACAGTTTGTGCAAGTTTTAGTATATTGTACGACCAAACAATTCCCAAATTATTAATTAATCTAAAAATTAGATTTTTAGTTTGAGATCCCATAAAACAACTCATTAAACCTCTTAAATCTATTTCTATTTTTCCTTAAGACTATAGTTTTAATTTATTGAGACTCACTGTCATATAAACTTTGATTTAAATGGATCAAGAGGCCTTGGTTTGTGATAATTCAAGGTAAGATTTTTTTCTCTCATGTTATTCATATTTTTTAAGATATTATCCCAAATTTTTTGAAGGAATCATAGATATAGGATATAATATCAAGATCAATGGTTTCAAATGTGATAAAATGAATAATTATCAATTTATCAAAGGATAGTGGGTCAGATCTTGAGAATTTTCATCGTTACCTTGAATGGATATAGATTTACCATTCCTGGTGGATCTCATTAGGTAAGATGATCTATATCTAAACACATGTTATGTTATCCTTATTTACTCTATATTCTAGTATTCTATCTTAAATTAATTGGTAGTGGTTATTGAAATTATTGGTTTGAAAACATGATTAGGTGATATATTATGGAATTTGACATCATCACAACTGAGGTGGGATGTTCTCACCATATGAGTCTTTTATATAAGTTTGTATGCAAGATTATTCTTATGGTGTGTGTTTATCTTGTGATATCTATGAATTCTGTTCTATGATTGTTAAATTTTTATTATTCCCTATTATGTGTTATTATATGGATTATGTAGGTTTGTATCTAAGATCAAGGTGATAGTTGGATCATTATGGATTGGTTATCCCCTAGAGAGGCAACCTTGTAGCCTAACCCAAGGCTGATCCAAGTGTAATAATACATTGTGTACTAACCTAATAGAGGTATGGGCATGGAATACATGTGATATGACCTGAGGATAAGCTAGGGGAATGATATCCTTGTGTCTAACCAAGGGATTAGTAGGCCATCTTCCATGATCTAATAGATGTGTTGGACATATAGCCAGACCTGATATGTGATAAAATATATTACTCCTTCCATTATGGTGTCAAAGTAGGTATGACCAGGCTCCATGGGAGCCTAGTTATCACATTATTTCTTGATATATTGTTGGTTTCCTATTCACTTAGATACATACGAACATGTAATACAACTTATATATGAGGTAAATTTGTATTATAGTTGAATTATTGGAATCCTATTATGTATATACTCACACTTTGAATGGTCACCTTGATCTATGTGTAGATATTATAGTCAAGGATCTGGTTAAGGGCAAGGTCTCTATATCAAGGAGTTATGTAGGTGGAGCATGGAGGATGAAGGAAATGTCCAGAAAAACTCTGGACAATTGATACAGTGTCTTAGTTTATATCTTATGGATATCATACGTTGGATCTATTAACACATCAGGAGTCTTTTGGATTATTTTATTTTCTATGACATTTTTGAAATATTACAATAGAATTGTATTTTTGTTGTATTATTATGAAATATTTGTTATTACTCATTATAATTCTTGTGCATGGCTATTGTTATTGATAGTATAGTATCCCTATGACACCATTCAGACCCTCACCACTAGTTGGAATCCTCTTGAAAAAAAATTTAATGAGGTCATGTTACACACTAGATGGACCCAGTGATTTCGTCAGGGTGTTACACCATCATTGATAAATTATTAGTTGTATTTCTGTAATAAACCACCATTAATTTAGATTTTGGTTGTGTTTTTTAAAACCTACCATCAATAAAACTCTAATTTCATCCACCGTGGCCCAATTTATTCCTCATATCATGATAATATCACTAAATTCACCTAGAAGCATCCTATAGTATCCTCTGATACTCTTCCTCTCTTGATGATTTCCTCTGATATGCCAACAAAAAATCTAAACTCATGATGGAACATCCTTCTCTGATGATGTTGGAATTTGTTTTCCTCTAGTCATGAACATCCTCTAGTCAAAACCACTACTCTACAACTCCCTCTTATAACTCCCTATTGTTATACCAAATAGTTAAAACCCAACACCACTTCTATAATCGGTATTCATTTTTCAACACCTAAATTTATTTATTTAGGATTTTAATGTTTTTTAGTATTTAATGATATGATTGGATCTAAATTTTAGTGTTATTTTTTACCTAATATTTTATGTTGTACATTTTTTTGAGAAATTGAACATATAAAATGATAAATATTTTATCATAGAATTAATTAGCCTAATTTTTTGTTTTTTTAAATAACAATGGATGACACAATATTCTATTTTTTCCTCAATGAGTATGAATTTTTTTTATGACTATAAATGATTAGATGTGTGGGTGTGATTTTGTACTGATTAAATCTACTTATTTACTCTCAAATGAATGTTTTTGGTTTCCTTTTGATAATAAATAAATTTTTTATAGATTATAATATATTGTGCTTTATTTATTTGCTATTTTTCTTTCATAATAGAATTATGATAATAATATGTTATACTTTAAAAATGATTTAATTTCACTATTGTTTTTATTTTTATAGTTATTTTTTAATAGAACAAAAATGGTAAAAAGTTAGATTAAATTACCTCAAAATACACCTGAAAGTATTGAGTGGATGAAGAAAATTGTATATTTTTAATTATAAATGAATCTATCAATGAAATAAATATATGTTCATTCACTAAATTAAATGTATGACAATTATTGAACATAAATTTTTTTTTGAACACTTGATATTGAAATAAATTTCTACTGGATATGTGTGATGAATTTGGAATAACAAATGAAACTGTATATAAACCTAGATATTTTTCAAACATAATAGTCATAAATTTACTTCTATGGAAGTCAATAATGAAATTAAAAACAAAATTCTTGATTTTTTGGGAAAGAAAACACAATAATGATAATTTTATAACCTGTTAGTAGATTTTCATTTTGATTTTGCAATGGTTAATATAGTTTACAACCTAACTATAAATTAAAATAATTTTATGAACTTGTAGAATATAGAAAAAAATATTTATATGAAGGTTGTGAAAAATATTCAATGTTTTCCTCTCTACTAAAATTATTCCATATCAAGTATTTCTGTAGAATTATTGATAATGAAATAATTATAGTATTATAATTGTGACATGATATTTTTAGAAAATATTAGATCACTGGATATTTTTATAAGGTGAAGAATGTTAATAGTAAGTTTGTCCTCAATTATATTAAGATGAATTCATGTATCAATGATTTTAAGTTATACGGGGGAGAAGATTTAGATAGAGAGTAATGTAAAATATTTCATGCTTGTAGATGGAAATAAATGAACAATAATGTAATTTAAATGAATATGAATATATAAAAATAGAATGGAAATAAAATTACCAAGAACCTTTTAAATTACTTTTCTATGAAACATATATTTAATAAATTAATCACATCATATAAAACCATATAGTATATTATATGTCTTTTCAGGGAAAACAATAGTGATAGGTATATATGTCACCCAAGAGATTCATGGCATAGAGATATTTTTATTATTTACACATAAATTTCTCTACATAACCTATTAATATAAAATTCATTTTGGACACTATTTTATTTACTCCATTTGATATTTTATGTACCAATTGTAGCATATGGATAGTTATTTTAATCCCTTACAATATTCCTCCATGGATGTGCATGTAATAAAATTCTTTTATTATTTTAGTAATTATTCATGGAAAACAAATACCTCCAAATGATATTAATTTATACCTTATTCTTGTGATAAAGGATTTGAAATATTTATGGGATAACTATGTTTATATATATAATTTATCAACTAAAAAATATCAAAATGATGGTTTCTCTTATATGGACTGTCAATGAATTTCCGAGACATTATAATTTATATAGTTATAATACATACACTAGGATTCCATTCCTAGTATGTAACATTCATTTAATCTCTAAAAGGATTATGTATAGTAGAACGTGGTTTTATATGTTTCATAATAAATTCCTTGATTTTTTTCACATATATTTTATTTAACAAGACACAATTAGAAGATCAAAATTATTTTTTTCCCCCTCTTAATTTATTATCAAGGTAAAAAGTTTTCATACGATTATCAACTTTTATTGCAAAATTTGGTAAACATTATCAATTTATTGACAGTGGAAAAATAGTTCATACCACATCCAGAAGAATTGTAACATGGCATTGGAAGAAAACAGTAAAATTATCAAACTTCCATATTGGGAACTATAGATGTTATGTTATAATCATGATGTTATTCCCATTGAGAAGAATGCGTGTTATAATGTTATTTTAAAGTTACATTATTTTTATAATAAATAAATTATATTCTTAATGCACACTATGGATTATAAGAGAGGAAAATAAAGAATTATCTAGGAGAAAATATGAATAGAAATCATCCTCCAATAACCTTTTAATTGAACCCCCATGAAAAAGATGCATTTCATTGGAGATATAAAAATATGAAAGTTTATGAATGAAATTATAGTAACATTTCATGTTCTTTTAACATTAAAAATAATAAGGTAAAAGGAATAAAAATTTATGACTCACATATTTTGATGGAGTGGTTTCTATTGTTGGAATTTCATAACTTATTACCTGATAAAATAACATCAATCACGACTAAGATTATTTATGTTATATAGATAACTCTTTAAGAAAACCTTAAAACAGAAAGGCCTTTAAAAATTAATGGAATGAATAGTAAAGACACTTTTATAGTTATATATTAAATTTCCACCATCATTTCTCACTATGATGATTCATTTAATAATGAATTTGAAAAAAAAAACATAAAAGTTAGAGGGACCGTATACTATCGATGGATGTATCCTTTATATATGTATTACATTTCAAACAATTTATCACTGTTGAATTATTTTTCTAAAACTCATAAAATATGAGGTTTATTATATGTTGATACATTCAGTGCCTTGGTCAATTGAGGTATTATATGCAAAAAAAATCATTACAAGAAGGATCTATTGTTAAATGTTAACTAGGTTAAGAGTTTCTCACATTATTTTTGAGGTATTTGATTAAGATAAAGATAAGTTTTAATAGAGTAAGATGTGTTGATGATAAATAAAATAATATTTATACTTTTAGTAAAAAAATAATTTTTTAAATTTTAGATCATTCATTTGGAACGATATCCTCAATTTAAATAACTCATATGGAGTTCATATATGTAAAAATATTTTTGATACTAAATTTCTATATCGTAGAAACATTTATTAAATAAAAATAGATAAAAATAATGAGATAACTTCATATTTCAACAAGAAATAATAAACATATAAATTTTTTTAAAATAAAATTATTATTTATTGGTTTTCATGTTTCGAAAGTTCATAATTAGTTGCATATTCATAGTATATTGAAAAATATATTTTATAAATACTAATATTCTATATTTATTTGTACAGATCATGTATATTGATAATTTATTTTAATTATTTGATAATTTATATAGTTATCTCCATGTTCATAGAAGTATTTTAGGATATTTTACACCTATAATCTTCATGTTTTTTTGTTTTGTTCAACTTATCTTAAGAATGCTAAAAAAATGGCTGCATCTTCAAAAACATTGTTGTGTTGGGATATTATAAAAATTGAATGAAATTATTGATTTAAATTAGATTGGAAACTTTTTTATTTTGTGATTCAAATACAATTTGGTAAACATTATTATTGGTATAAGGTATGATTCATTATAGTTTACATATGTAACCATAAATAATTTGATTGATATTGTTGAGCATGAAGAACATGATCCATATATTTTGGATCCAAAATATCAATTACTATATTGTATTGATGATGGATTGGATGACGTGTAGAGTGTTTTAGGCCATGTGAAATGGAGATACATATATGATATGTGAGATGACATAGAAGAATGGCTAATTGATATATATTTTTTGATTTAAGCTGTAACACCCCAAGCTTCTACGGTACGCTTCTCTTTGAATAATGCGATAGCGTGTGTTGTACGCAACACCGAGTTCTAACAACCAATCAAACTAGCCGTTATGAATATTAATACCTACTTTTTAAAATTATATATATTTTATATTTCAAAATGGACTTCATTTTTGGATTCGGAATATCTAATTTAGTCTAAGGTGAAATTTTGGTACTTTTCGGATAACTTTCATATTTTGATGAATAGTGAAAATTACTAAATTTTAATTAAAAACAACTTTTTTAATCAAAATAATTAATAGTGATAAATTATTAATTTTAGTAGTTTTAAAGTATATATTTAGAATATATATTTTTACCATTTAATATAATGTTGGTCATTGGACATAATTTTACAATTAAACCGAACATAAACAAGTGTCAATCTTTTGATAGTTATTATCTCTTAAAAACACGCTTTTTGTTTTGACAGCGGGAATTAATTTTAAATTAACTTCTCCCAGTTATGTGTTTTGAATTTAGGAAAATGGATTCCATATTTGGAATCAGGATTTTCAAATTGTGTAAATAGGTAACTTTTATTTTTAGACATTTTGTTTAATTACTGCGGTAAATATTTTATTTACCATGGTTAAGGGTAAATCCGGTAAATAAGGGTTAATAAATAATATTATAATAATACTAAATTACCCTAAAACGTGTCTTAACCCTATTGGTTGATACATGGTCGACCATGGGCATCTTTGGGTCGATTTTGGGACCCCATGGATCCACTTGTAAGTGATAATGACACTTTATTTTAATTAAGTTAAAATGAATACAAAAATGACACAAGCATATATCTTTTAGAAAAACAATTGTTACATAGGGTTATATATGTTTGATTTTAGATTATAAATATTCATTAGAAAGATAAAAATATTTCCTACATAATGATATTTTATTTATAATTTTTAGACATTAAATAATTTATTTTAGTTATGACACAATGATGATGCAGTAATTACTATAATAGTGAAAAATTAAAATAATTGATATTATAAATACCCAAATAAATATAATATGAAACTTTTAATGAATTAAACTAATTTTATAGGATAATATGATATATTAGGATTGATTTAATTGACTTTTTTTGAAGTAATCAATCTGTTATGAGTTTCAAAAAAATCAACTATTGAATTGTGTCAAAATTGACATAAAAGAGTTCTTAAAAAAAATATTATATTATTAATTGATATTAAATTCCTAAAAATCTAAGGTTCATCCAAGAGACTTATATCATGATAGGTTCGTCATTAAAGGACCACTTGGGGGTCTCTTGGATGTATATAGTAAGTTTATTAACCATATTATATAAAAATACAAAGAGACATTGTAAAAGTGAAACTAATTAACTTAGAGTTAATACTTAAATATAAGGTTAATATAAGTACCCAAACCTGTCTAAATTCTATTGGTTGAGTGGTTTTAGACCTATCCCCACCTTAACCTTTGAATAATCAACTTTGGAGCCATTATAAACCGAATATGAATTTATTATAAATTAATATTTCTAGCTTTTCCAAAGGTGCCCCTCACCCCTCTTATAAAAGGGCACTCCTCCTTCTCATTTCTTCACACCTTCAAAGCCTTTTAGTTCGGCCAAAATCTGCCCAAATACTCTCCCAACATCCCTCACTACAACCTAGAGGCCTTAGTTTGATCAGAAAGCCAACCTAAGGAGCCCTTTTGATCAAATCAAAAGGAAGAACCCAAACAAGAGGTAATGTTTTCACCACCCCTTTTCAAGTTCCTTTCTTCTTCCACTTCTTCTTTATTTGTTCTTTCCATTCTAAAATAATAACTACAGTATCTTACATATACTGTGATGTTATTATAAATATGGTACAAGCATATTCAGTATTCTATCCACCCTTTGAATAACATGTCACCATACGTGCGTACGTACGGCTTACCGTCTCCACGTCGTGGTGTAATTGTTATTCAATATATTATTATTTGGATGGGTATAATAATGATGTGTAACTCATGTAAATAATAAATATAACTTATTAATGATTCTGTATATATGATATACCATCCATTTATATATTATTTTAATATCAAAAGAATGATATTGTCGCTCGTGCGTATGTACGGACTACCGTCTCCACGAACGCGATGAGATTCATTCTCTATCGTATCCATTCAAGTATAATTATCATTTGATGATTTAAAAATGATGTTTAAGGACTTGATATCATTCTGGATATTAATAAGATACAACAAACATGGCTTATGTAACAAAACATATAAAAGAAAATGAGTAAGTTAACACCCGAAACGACGATAATTCTAAGATATTATTAACAAATCAATGTTAAAAGATCATATATGATATCATATTAATATATATGATTCTTGTATAATTTAATAAAAATTATTTCACCATTATACAGGAGGTTAACCTACCCCAACCAAGGAAAGGTACAAGGTAAGGGTTATTTCACAATCTCTTCATTATCCGAGGTTGTTTATACGTAATAATCTACTGGGATTTCTTTATCATCCACATACATGTTTCTTAGAAATGTATTTCAAAACATATTTATTATTTACAAGAATATGGGTTAAAGTCATTTATACCCTTGTTTGACTTTTTATAAGAGGTTTATAAAGGAATCTTTCCGTCGTTTTCAAAACAAGGTCCTTTTTAACCTTTTCGACAGAATTAAGGTAAGAATGTTTTTTTAACTTATACGGCGGGTGCGGCTATTTTCCGCCGTTATAAAATCTTCAAAGCTTCCCTTACAAGATTATAAGAATATATTCAAAGAAAATTTTTTATTTTATATGGATCTTAAATGATTTCAAAATAAAAGGAGATATTTCTTTAAAAATAATTTTGATTTCATCTATGTCAACATCCTTTGATGGATTTTAAGATTATTTGAAGTTGATTTATTATAATACAAAACTTCTATATTGTATTGAAGGTTTTGTGATATGTTTGACTGTGGATGTGCTATTTTTATACCATTCATAGTTTATGGTTAAATTATTGACATTTCGTATGCTAGTTTTAATACGAATGTTTATGTTATGTTTAAACCTTTTCATATGGGAATGCATTGGACTTAATATGTGACGGGTGGAGCCCGCTATAGCTCCTCGATGCATTGGTAGGTCTCATGAGACAAACTAGTGTCTTGGCACAAGGCCTTGACAAAATCTTATGTGTAGTCTTGGCACGAGGCCTTGGCTATGTGGTTAAGATAGTATGGCATTATGCATTCCATCATTATAAAAGTGGTTATTGATTTTTCATGTGATTATTCGATTAGTAGAATAACCATGTGAATAAGTAAATGGAATTATCTCATTTTATTTATGCCATACTATGTTAAAAGTTCAAGTTTAAAAGGCTTTTGTTTTAGTTATACATTGCCTTAAATGTTTATTCTTATTTGTGAAAGTTTCCGCTATATTGTTATCCTTACTGGGCATTTGAGCTCACCCCTTTTCTATGTTTTATTTTTCCCAGGAAGTGAAGAAGTAAATTATGAATGACCTGCAGGGATATTATGTGGGGATATGAGTGTGGATTATGGATACAATATTTTGTTGTAGTAGTTTTTCATTTTATGATGTAATGTAAGACTTATGAATATATCTAGTGTTTCCAAGACTACGAAACCAATCGGTCTTTCGAGATTTGATCTTTCTTGTGATCATACCAATGTTAAGTAATAATGCACCGACTCTGGGTAACTGGGGTCGGGGCGTTACAGTTGGTATCAGAGGAAGTTTAGTACAAACCTTGGAAGCTAGATTTAGATAAACTCTGATTAGAGCACGTAGACCTAAGATGAACTTTGAAGATTAGTATAGAAGAACTTCCTAGAATTTTGGTATTGTAGAGATTTTGTGAGTTTTCCGAGCAATACATCCCTGTCTGGATACGAGAAGGTAGAGGCGGCTCTGGCACAGATGTACCTAGGGGTAAAACCCGAAAACACCGCTTTGAGCTAGACTCGAACGGGAACTGGTGCACGAAAACGGGCCTTGCTACACTCTTGGTTACGACACTCCCAGGGGATATGCTTAGGATAACTCTCATTTTTCTTTACAAATCATTTTGAAGGGATTATGAGTATATACTTCCTCAAAGAAAACATTCTTATGATTATGGATTATATCCATAAATAGTTCAATTTATGTTAAGTGTTTTATAAGTATGGGATTATGTATTTTGATTCATAAACTGATCTAGTTTATGCCATTGTTTAGAAATGGCGCCTAGTGGAAGAAATGGAAACTGTATCAATGCACGCACTCCATGTAGGGATTGCCCTCCTGCTCAAGATAATTATAGTGGAGCTGGTGATGCAACTGGAGCCGATCAGCTAATCACCATACAGGGACAACTTACTCAGGTTATGAATAATAACCTTACCCGTATGGATCACCCTGATCCGCAACGTGGAGGATCAATGTTAGATCGATTCATGAGGAAACAACCACCAACATTCAATGGGAGTACAAATCCCTTAGTAGCTGAGCAATGGATATTTTCCCTAGAGAAAATATTTCAGGCTTTGGGGAGCAGTGAAAGGGAAAAAGTTATCATGGCAGTTTACCGCCTCACTGGAGATGCTGATCAATGGTGGTCATTGATTCAAAATACGATGGAAGATGATGAAGTATCAAATATGGAATGGAGGGAGTTCAAAAATCTGTTTTTAAAAAAATACTTTCCTCGCGACCATCGAGCAGATATGGAAAGGCAATTTCTAAGTCTGAGACAGAAGGAGGATGAGAATGTCACAAAGTATGAGGCTAACTTTACAAGGTTAGCAAGGTACGCTGGTGATTATATACGTAACCAAAGAAGTAAGATTGATCGTTTCATTGATGGGTTAAAACCATTTCTCCGTCGAGCATTAGTCTCACAATCCTTTTCATCGTACGAAGACATTGTCTCATGTGCTATCAAGACCGAAAAGGAATTCTCTAAGTCTTATGACTTTAAAGCAAAGCAAGAGAAGAAGAGGCATGCTGATCAATCTGGGAATGGAAATAAGGGGAATAAAGGAAAGGTTGAATATCCATCATGTGGAAAATGTGGGAAGAAACACCCCGGTGCTTTCTTGAAGGGAATAAGAGTCTGTTAAAAGTGTGGTGAAAAAGGCCACCAAGCTTGTGATTGCAAAGGGAAGAAGGAAGCCACCAACGTTCAGTGCTACAATTGCAGGGAGATGGGACATTATGTGAATGAATTTCCTAAGCGTCAGGAGAACTTACCTCAGAAAAAGCCAAGGGATCAAGGCCAAGCTTATGCTATCACTACTGCTGAGGTTGAAGCTCCGAAAGACGTGGTGGCAGGTAATTTAATGGTTTCCTAAAGTTTAGCAAATGCATTATTTGATTCTGGATCATCGCATTGTTTCATATCTTCCCAGTTTGCTAAGAAAATTAGATATTTCCAATTTTATTTAACAAGGGAGTTGTCAGTTAAAACTCCTAAGGGAAGTATCATTGCAACAAAGTTTTTTGAATCAGTCCCCATTAGAGCACATAAATGTTCGTTATCTGCTGATCTCATCGTCATGCCTATGATTGAGTTTGACATAATCCTCGGTATGGACTGGCTTTCAGACTATGATGCGAAGATTTATTGTAAGAAGAAAGAGGGTACGATTCTTGATGATAATGATAAGGAACACCTTATCTTTAGAGCAGAATTGTCACCACCTAATTCTTATTTATATCCACCCTCAATAGCTCAACTAAATTCAATTATTGGGGAGGAATAGAATGAAATAACTGTGGGTGAGGAAAGGAATGTTCAAATAGAGGATGTACCTATTGTGAAAGAATTTGTAGATGTATTTCCGGAAGATTTACCTGGACATCCTCCAGAACGAGAAGTTGAGTTTTCCATTGATTTAATTCCTGGATCAAGGCCTATATCGAATACCCCTTATAGAATGGCCACTGTATAATTAGTTGAACTAAAGAAACAATTATAGGAATTGAGTAATAAGGGATTTATTCACCCTAGTGTTTCTCCATGGGGAGCCCCTATTCTTTTTGTTAAAAAGAAAGATGGATCTATGAGGTTATGTATCGACTACAGGGAGATCAATGCTATAACGATAAAGAACAAGTATCCCCTACCTCGTATTGATGATTTATTTGACCAACTACATGGAGCTCAATACTTTTAAAAGATTGACCTTCGATCTGGATACCATCAGTTGTGTGTAAAGAAGGAAGACATTCCGAAGACAGCATTTCGAACCAGTACGGGCATTACGAGTTTACTGTAATGCCTTTTGGATTGACTAATGCACCCTTTGTATTCATGGATCTGATGAATAGAGTTTTCAAGGAGCATCTCGATGAATTTGTGGTGGTATTTATTGATGATATCTTGGTATACTCCAAAACCTACGAAGATCATGAAAATCACTTGCGCATTATCTTGAAGACTCTGAGGAGGCATGAATTATATGGGAAGTTTAGCAAGTGTGAATTCTAGCTTCATGAGATTTCTTTTCTTGGCCATATTGTCTCTAAAGATGGAATCTATGTTGATCCTTCTAAGACCAAGGCAATCCAAGATGGCCAGCACCTATGAGTATAACTGAGGTACGCAGTTTTATTGGTTTGGCAGGTTATTATCGACGTTTCGTCCAGAATTTTTCCCGATTGGCTAACCCATTAACGAAGCTCACACGTAAAGGGGTTAAATTTGTTTGGACAAAAGAGTGTGAAGAATGTTTTTAAGAACTGAAGAAAAGATTAGTCAATGCTCCTATATTGACTCTACCATCGGGGAATGATGGGTTCGTTATTTATAGTGATGCATCGAAGAAAGGACTTGGTTGTGTCCTTATGCAGAATGATAGAGTTATTGCCTATGCATCACAACAGTTGAAAATTCATGAACAAAACTATCCTACTCATGATATCGAGTTAGAAGCTGTGATCTTTGCTTTGAAGATATGGAGGCACTACCTCTATGGTGAAAAATGTGAGATTTATACTGATCACAAGAGTTTGAAGTATATTTTCTCACAAAAAGAACTCAACATGAGGAAAAGGAGATGGCTTGAATTACTCAAGGATTATGATTGCACGATACACTACCACCTGGGGAAAGCAAACAAGGTGGCAGATGCTTTGAGTAGAAAAGACCATGGAGTTTTTAACAATATGAGAATTGAAAGGGATCCAATTTTCATGGATCTAGTGAAGATGGACATGGGAATAACCAGGGAAGGCGAAACATCATTTCTTTTTCAAATGGTTGCCAAACCATCTTTAATAGAAAGGATTAGGAGTCCTCAGACCGATGATGAATAATTTCAAAAGAAAATTAAAGCTGTGAATGATGGGAGATTGAGAGACTTTGTGTATGAAGATGGAATTTTGAAATTTGGGAAGAGACTTTGTGTTCCCGATATACCTGATCTAAAAAGGGAATTGCTGGATGATGCTCATAGTTCCAATTTATCTATACACCCTGGGAGCACCAAAATGTATAGAGATTTGAAGGAACATTTTTGGTGGGACAACATGAAGAGGGAGATTGCTGATTTTGTGTCAAGATGTATGGTTTGTCAACAAGTGAAAGCTGGAAGGCAACAGCCTGGAGGAGTCATGCAACCTATTCCCATACCGGAGTGGAAATGGGACAATATTACGATGGACTTTGTCATGGGGATACCAAAGACTCCTAGAAGGAACGATGCAATATGGGTTATTGTTGATCATCTTACCAAGTCAGCACATTTTCTTGCTATAAGAGAAGATCTACCCCTGGAACGTCTAGCAAGACAATATATTAATGAAGTTGTGAGACTTCATGGAGTACCCCTATCGATTGTTTCTGATCGTGATCCCCATTTTACTTCAATATTCTGGAAAAGTCTTCATAAATCCCTGAATAATGAACTTCATTTGAGCACTGCATACCACCCTCAGACAGACGGACAATCAGAACGGACTATTCAAACCTTATAAGACATGTTGAGATCTTGCTCACTTGACTTTCAGGGTATGTGGGATCAATATTTACCTCTGGTAGAATTTTCCTATAACAATAGCTTCCATTCGAGTATTCAGATGGCACCATATGAAGCGTTATACGAAAAGAGATGTCGTACACCAACCTGTTGGGATGACGTTGGTGAAAGAAAACTTGTAGGCCCAGAACTGGTGGAGGAAACGGTGGAAAAGGTGAAAGTAATCCAAAATCACATCAAAGCATCTCAAAGTAGGCAGAAGAACTATGCCGATAATCGAAGGAAGGATTTGGAATTTCAAGTTGGTGATCATGTTTTCCTGAAGGTATCTCCGTGGAAGGGAGTCATACGTTTTGGTAAGAAAGGTAAATTGAGTCCCAGGTACATCGGACCTTTCGAAATTCTAGAACGAATTGGGGGTGTAGCTTACCTATTGGCAATGCCGCCAAGTCTCTCCAAAGTTCACGATGTGTTCCACGTATCTCTGTTGAGGAAATACATGCCTGATCCAACGCATGTACTCACCTATGAAGAATTAGAACTGGAACCCGATCTTTCCTATTGTGAAGAGCCCGTCAGGATTCTTGATACGAGAGAACAAGTACTGAGAAACCGGACGACGCGTCTGGTAAAAGTTTTGTGGAGAAACCATAAGATGGAAGAGGCAACGTGGGAACCCGAGGAACTTATGATGAAGAACCACCCGAGTGTTTTCATGCGATAGTATTCTAGAAATTTCGAGGACGAAATTATTTGAAGGAGGGGAGAATGTAACACCCCAAGCTTCTACGGTACGCTTCTCTTTGAATAATGTGATAGCGTGTGTTGTACGCAACACCGAGTTCTAACAACCAATCAAACTAGCCGTTATGAATAGTAATACCCACTTTTTAAAATTTTATATATTTTATATTTAAAAATGGACTTCATTTTTGGATTCGGAATATCTAGTTTAGCCTGAGGTGAAATTTTGGTACTTTTCGGATAACTTTCATATTTTGATGAATAGTGAAAATTACTAAATTTTAATTAAAAACAACTTTTTTAATCAAAATAATTAATAGTGATAAATTATGAATTTTAGTAGTTTTAAATTATATTTAGAATATATTTTTACCATTTAATATAATTTTTGTCATTGGACATAATTTTACAATTAAACCGAACATAAACAAGTGTCAATCTTTTGATAGTTATTATCTCTTAAAAACACGCTTTTTGTTTTGACAGCGGGAATTAATTTTAAATTAATTTCTGCCACTTCTGTGTTTTGAATTTAGGAAAATGGTTTCCATATTTGGAATCAGGATTTTTCAAATTTTGTAAATAGGTAACTTTTATTTTTAGACATTTTGAATAATTACTGCGGTAAATATTTTATTTACCATGGTTAAGGGTAAATCCGGTAAATAAGGGTTAACAAATAATATTATAATAATACTAAATTACCCTAAAACGTGTCTTAAGCCTATTGGTTGATACATGGTCGACAATGGGCATCTTTGGGTCGATTTTGGGACCCCATGGATCCACTTGTAAGTGATAATGACACTCTATTTTAATTAAGTTAAAATGAATACAAAAATGACACAAGCATATATCTTTTAGCAAAACAATTGTTACATCGGGTTATATATGTTGGATTTTAGATTATAAATATTCATTAGAAAGATACAAAGATTTCCTAAATAATTATATTTTATTTATAATTTTTAGACATTAAATAATTTATTTTAGTTAGGGCACAATGATGATGCAGTAATTACTATAATAGTGAAAAATTAAAATAATTGATATTATAAATACCCAAATAAATATAATATGAAACTTTTAATGAATTAAACTAATTTTATAGGATAATATGATATATTAGGATTGATTTAATTGACTTTTTTCGAAGTAATCAATCTGTTATGAGTTTCACAAAAATCAACTATTGAATAGTGTCAAAATTGACAAAAAAGAGTTTTTAAAACAAATATTATATTATTAATTGATATTAAATTCCTAAAAATCTAAGGTTCGTCCAAGAGACTTATATCATGATAGTTTCATCATTAATGGACCACTTGGGGGTCGCGTGGATGTATATAGTAAGTTTATTAACCATATTATATAAAAATACAAAGAGACATTGTAAAAGTGAAACTAATTAACTTAGAGTTAATACTTAAAGATAAAGTTAATATAAGTACCCAAACCTGTCTAAATTCTATTGTTTGAGTGTTTTTCGACCTATCCGCACCTTAAACTTTGAATAATAAACTTTGTAGCCATTATAAACCTAATATGAATTTATTATAAATTAATATTTCTAGCTTTTCCAAAGGTGCCCCTCACCCATCTTATAAAAGGGCACTCCTCCTTCTCATTGCTTCACACCTTAAAAGCCTTTTGGTTCAGCCAAACTCTGCCCAAATACTCTCCCAACATCCCTCACTACAACCTAGAGGCCTTAGTTTGATCAGAAAGCCAACCTATGGAGCCCTTTTGATCAAATCAAAAGGAAGAACCCGAAGAAGAGGTAATGTTTTCACCACCCCTTTTCAAGTTCCTTTCTTCTTCCACTTCTTCTTTCTTTGTTCTTACCATTCTACAATAATAACTCCAGTATCTTATATATACTGTGATGTTATTATAAATATGGTACAAACATATTCAGTATTATATCCATCCTTTGAATAACATGTCACCATACGTCCGTACGTACGGCTTACCGTCTCCACGTCGTGGTGTAATTGTTATTCAATATATTATTATTTGGATGGGTATAATAATGATGTGTAACTCATGTAAATAATAAATATAACATGTTAATGATTCTGTATATATGATATAACATCCATTTATATATTATTTTAATATCAAAAGAATGATATTGTCGCTCGTGCGTACGTACGGACTACCGTCTCCACGAACGCGATGAGATTCATTCTCCATCGTATCCATTCAAGTATAATTATCATTTGATGATTTAAAAATGATGTTTAAGGACTTGATATCATTCTTGATATGAATAAGATACAACAAACATTGCTTATGTAACAAAACATATAAAATAAAATGAGTAAGTTAACACCCGAAACGCCGATAATTCTAAGATATTATTAACAAATCAATGTTAAAAGATCATATATGATATCATATTAATATATATGATTCTTGTATAATTTAATAACAATTATTTCACCATTATACAAAAGGTTAACCTACCCCAACCAAGGAAAAGTACAAGGTAAGGGTTATTTCACAATCTCTTCATTATCCGAGGTTGTTTATACGTAATAATCTACTGGGATTTCTTTATCATCCACATCCATGTTTCTTCGAAATGTATTTCAAAACATATTTATTATTTACAAGAATATGGGTTAAAGTCATTTATACCCTTGTTTGACTTTTTATAAGAGGTTTATAAAGTAATCTTTCCGTCATTTTCAAAACAAGGTCCTTTTTAACCTTTTCGACAGAATTAAGGTAAGAATGTTTTTTTTAACTTATACGGCGGGTGCGGCTATTTTCCGCCGTTATAAAATATTCGAAGCTTCCCTTACAAGCTTATAAGAATATTTTCAAATAAAATGTTTTATTTTATATGGATCTTAAATGATTTCAAAATAAAAGGAGATATTTCTTTAAAAATAATTTTGATTTCATCTATGTCAACATCCTTTGATGGATTTTAAGATTATTTGAAGTTGATTTATTATGATACAAAACTTCTATATTGTATTGAAGGTTTTGTGATATTTTTGACTGTGGATGTGCTATTTTTATACCATTCATAGTTTATGGTGAAAGTATTGACATTTCGTATGCTAGTTTTAATACGAATGTTTATGTTATGTTTAAACCTTTTCATATGGGAATGCATTGAACTTAATATGTGACGGGTGGAGCCTGCTATAGCTCCTCGATACATCGGTAGGTCTCATGAGACAAACTAGTGTCTTGGAACAAGGCCTTGACAAAATCTTATTTTTATTCTTGGCACGAGGCCTTGGCTATGTGGTTATGATAGTCTGGCATTATGCATTCCATCATTATGAAAGTGGTTATTGATTTTGCATGTGATTATTCGATTAGTAGAATAACCATGTGAATAAGTAAATGGCATTATCTCATTTTATTTATGACATACTATGTTAAAAGTTCAAGTTTAAAAGGCTTTTTTTTTAGTTATACATTGCCTTAAATGTTTATTCTTATTTGTGAAAGTTTCCGCTATATTGTTATCCTTACTGGGCATTTGAGCTCACCCCTTTTCTATGTTTTATTTTTCCCAGGAAGTGAAGAAGTAAATTATGAATGACCTGCAGGGATATTATGTGGGGATACGAGTGTGGATTATGGAGAAAATATGTTGTTGTAGTAGTTTTTCATTTTATGATGTAATGTAAGACTTATGAATATATCTAGTGTTTCCAAGACTACTAAACCAATCGGTCTTTCGAGATTTGATCTTTATTGTGATCATACCAATGTTAAGTAATAATGCACCGACTCTGGGTAACTGGGGTCAGGGCGTTACATAAGCTATCATGGGGGTACAAAAAAAGGATGGAGGGGTTGTTACAGTTTCAGTCTTTAGGATATATCTCAAGGGCTTTTTCCTTTGTGATATTGGTCTATGTATTCTAAAACATTAAGTTCATGTAAGGGTTCCCTCTAAACCCAGTTATAAAGTGGGTTTATATTAAAAGTAAAATAAAAGTGTAATTGGAGAGAACCTTGTTAACAAGAAGTGATTGATCTTTTTTTACATGATGAAATTGAAATTTTCAGTCCTTCATGTGTGGGTAAAGATAAGGACATCATGTTAATGGTGGATAATTATAATCAGTTATGAATGAAACCATTTTATAATAAATAATCATTTAACATAGTAAATCATATTTAATTTAATTTTACAAAAGGTTGATTCACTATTTAATAGATTTTTGATATAAATATTTTATCCACATTAATTTCAAAAATACTGTTATTCAAGTTTATATTTTACATTTTTTATGATTGTAAAATATAATGAAGCTCAAAATGATTGTCCAAGGTTTAGGGGGGAAATTAATTTCATTTTTTCCTTTAATAGGTATTTATTAATGACTTGATGGTAATGTAAAAAGTCTTAGATTTTTTATAATATATAATAATATTGATATTTTTATAAAATAAATTATTATTTTTGAGCCTCAAATTTATAGCTAAAATACCCCTTTATGATTAACAATCTTTATTTTGGGAATTTTATTTTTATTATTATCTTTTGTAATTTTGGATGTTATAATTTAATTTTTTAATGATATTTTGGGAATAATTCCAAGGACTGAATGGTTTATAGATCTTAGGGAGTATACACATTTCAAATAACACTCAGATGCCACTAGGGGCGATCTATACAAAATATAGTGTGCTTCCATATATGGTAGGTATTCTTTCCACTAATATAGGGCTATCAATGAATGCGATTGTTGTGGAATTGGGTCAGCTAGTAAATGTGTAGGATTTGACAAAACATTTTGTGTCATTCATAATATCATGACAGTATTTGTGGGAGACGATTAATGGAAAATATGTCATTGTGAATGAATTATTTATTTCATAGTTATACTAACTATAGAATATGTTTGTTTAATAGATACAAATAATAAAATAAAGAAAAAACATGGAAACAAATTATATTTGGAGGTTGAATAATTAAAATGTTTTTTTAATGATTTAAAGTTTTAGGGTGCATTTAAATGATATATGAGGCATGTATAGAATGTTTTTGGGTTATCTCGCATCTAAACCAATAACCCTCCCTATTACATATTGTGATTTGAGGTATGTTCCAATCAACTATTAGATCAATATATATTATCCTCAAATAAAGGTAAATTAAAATAAATATTCATAATATATTTATTAATTTTATATTAATATAAATATTACTATCTTAATAATTGTTATATTACTTATTTATAAAAAAATTTCCTTTTTGAGGTGAATTATTCCATAATGGTTCAATGGAATTTGAAAATCATGTTAAAAATATAAAGATATCAGGTAAATATTATGGGGAAAGATCAATGATAACACATTTATCATTTGGTAGAGGTATGATAAGGTAACAAAATGGACAACCACTAGAAATTTGAATTTTATTTATAAAAAAATTAATGCACCATCTCTCTTACTCTTATGCACAAAGCCTCCCTATATGTGTCTCTCACCTAAAACCTCATGAATAGGGGAATCCCTCCCCCAGATGGTCTCTCTTTCCCAATTCCCCACACAAGTGTGAATCCCTCCCCTTATATATACACACAAATAATACAATACAATAATTATATTTATATATAAATAAAATTTTTCATTTTTTTATATATAAATATTATATATATATATATATATTAATATATCTTTTCTTATATATAAATAAAATTATATTATGTATAAAAATATATATTTTATAAACTAATTTGAATACTTATATGTATATTAATGTGTATATGTATATATATATAATATAATATGTTTTTCTGTGAGTGAACTCCCTCTAAATTATATATCTTCATATATTCAAACAAATTTATTTATAAATAAATTTATATTATATATATAAATATATACATATTTATCTATTTATAAATATATTTAGGTAAAATGAATATATATTTAAATTCATACATATATATATACATTTTTACTCATATACCATATTTATATATATATATTTAATGTATTCATATAATTACTATATTAATTAATAATAGGATATATATAATGTTATATATATAATATAATCATAATATATATATATAATATAATATAATATATATTTATATAATTATTTTTCTATTATTACATTCACACACATGTTTGTAAAAACATATTTATACATGTATTTGTAAATACATTATCTAAAACACAAACACATGAATGTATATTTAAATATCTATCGATATATAAATATTTATTTTTATATTATTCGTATATAATTATTATAATATGTTTACATATGTATATAATGTATTTATGAATTTACTATATTAATTTATTATATGAAATATATAATAATATATTTAATATAATTAAATTATTTTCATTCAAACATTTATATTATATATTTATATGTTAAATTTACTATATCCATTTATTTATATAATTTTTTTAGGTAACATGTTTTGTATAAGAATAATAATAATTTGATTGTTATTATTAAATACAATTATGGTAAATGTATATGTATACAATATATTATATATTTATGTATAAAATAAAATACATTTATACAATATATATATATATAATATTATATATATATAATATTCAGGCATATGTTTACATATTTATGCATATGTTTACATATTTATAGATATATTTATGTAAAGTATTTATATATTTATATACATAAATATATATAGATGTTTATTAATTTAATGTATAGATGACTTTACTTAATGTTTTTCTATAATGTCTTTATAAATAAATCTTTATAATAAGATGTTTATTTAATGTGTGTATAATATAATATATATATGTATATGTATGTATGTATATATATATATATTAAATTTTATTAACAAAATATAAAATAAATAAGGGGTTAAAAACCTCCTCGAATTTTATTAATTTGTTTTAATATATCATGTATATATTGTGGAGCTTCTCCCATAATCACCACTAAATAATAATTTAGTTGTGGTTTTTGGTAAAATGTTGCTAATTTTAATAGAAAATAAATTAGAGGATGTTATGAAAAAACCCCTATAAATTGTTATTTTTAATCGAATTTTTTTTATTCTTCATTTTATTCCTTGATTTAAACCTATCATGATTTTGGCTCTCATTAGAACCATGATCCACCATCATTCATATATCCATATATAGAGCATATACATAGTGTGAAGTTATTTTTCTAACCACATGATTCTTAACTAACATTCATCATCTTAAATTGTAGTTGTAACATCGTTTAAGACCAATATATCTTTCGAGATATTATTGGTGAGATTAATGATGTAATGATCATTTGAATCTAGAAATTTAGTTTATGATATATTTATATTCTTTGTCCACTATTTTGTAACCTAATTTTCTTGAGATGGTAAATAGGGTATTTAAGGAGTTAATGTGGCTAGTCACCAATGTTGACTCCTCCATTCAAAGAGTGTATAATTCTCTATTCAACAAAATTTTATTTTGTGATGACATGGGCTCATACAATTTCTTTATATAATCCCTAATCTCCTATACTATATTTTTATTCACAATTCATGAAAAGACCCAATGTACCAAAAATAAATGGTTGTTGTCAATAAAATTTTCATCCATGTTTCTATGATTCTCCTCCATCACACTCATCATTCTTCCCCAAATCGCCTCTAGTAAATTTTCCCTTCACAACACTACTTGCATATTCATTTTACATAATGAAAATTTTTTCCTGTTGAATATTTCAGTCTTTAATTTCATTTCCATATTAATGTGATGTTAGTTTAGAACATACTATAATTCCCAATGGTTTATATAATAATGAAAATAATTTTTACTAATTTGATAGATCAACTAGAGTCATAGTTATAGAAAATACACTATGTACAAGATCTATTAATACCAAAAAAAGTAATAAACACCTAGTTGGAACCTCTCTTGGAGACCACTTATTGGGATTGAAAATTTATTAGTCCACTCTTGATGTGATAATATTGAGATAAAATAAAGTGAAGAAAATAATGAAAAGGAAAAAAGAATGTAAAAACCCTTAAATAAATAAGGTCATAAACCGTAAGAAAAAAAATAATCACTATAGGTAAAATGGGTACAAAATCTCCCCCATTTTTATAAGAAAAACACTTGAAATGGTCTATCATAAATAATTAGAGAAAAAATGTCACTAATGATGCACACTCTGTGCTAAAATTGGGTTATTGAAATATTATATAGTTATGACGAATCTATTTTGAACATAATAAAAAAATAATTCAAAAACCTCTTATAATTTATTGAAATAAAATTGTTACATACATCCATACATTGTAAAAACCATAGGAAATTGAGTAATTGAAACTGGATGCCTTCCAGACTCTATATAGTGATTTGATATGGTATATCTTTCATTTTATTCACTGAGTAATTGGGGTTTAATATTTATAATGGGTTATAAAACCAAGAACCTACACACAACTCTCTCTATCGATAAGGAGAGTAAATGGAAGACTGATTTATTGAAATCCAAATTATTAATAACATATAATAAAATTTATTTCATTAAATAAATTATCCGAATTAATTTTATGCTCCACAAACTAATAATATTAAAATTAATTTGATAGAACATTGATTACATTCTCAAAATAGGTTTATACTAATTAACAGGAATATGTGAATTCAATCTCCCTCTTCAGTAAGAAACATAACACAGTAATCATAGTGTGGTGTTCATTAAATAATGAGTATTAACATCCATGTATTAGTACATATTATGTATCTTAACTAAATATATAGATAAACCTCAACTACTTGATTTATTCTCTAGACACAAAATATTTCAGGGGAATGTGTATACATAAACCAAAATAATATATATATATATATATATATAGTTTTGACTAAAATTGATTTATTCAAAAACAAAATTATAGTAGAACCTAATCCTTTACATGTTACTTGATACTAGAATTTAATTGATGTGTGAGTTTAGTCAAATGATCTAAAATCATCAATGCAGTGCTGATGTGATGAATGAACACCTTATTATCATTAACACATTTCCATATAGATATATTTATAATGTCAATGTGATTACTTTGACTCCCATTTTTTATTCTTAGTCACAAATAAGGTAATTGAATTTCCACAATATATAATCAATATAATGGAAATATAATTCATAAATTTAATTACTGAAATGAAACTCATTACACATACACCATGAGAAGTGACCTCATAATATGAAACAAAATTAGAATCTATAATTGAATTCATTGTTAGTGTTTGTTTGACACTTCCTCATAACATGGTACCACCAACCATTGTAAATATGTAAATTGAGATTGATTAACATGAATCATCATAACCAGTAAAGTATTCATATGATTATCCAAAAACCTCAAAAATAAAATTCCATATATATATATATATAATCATGTACTCATTAGTGCCCTTGAGGTATATTAATTCCTTCATCACTACCTTCCACGAGCCTTTACCTCGATTACAAGGATATCTCCCCTACATTCCTACAAAAAATGAAATGAAAGGGATTGTGAAAACCAAATAATACATTAAACTACCAAAAATGGAACCATACAGTGTGGAGTTCATTTTTTTCATTTAAAATCCCTTTTTGGGAATAGGTTCATGTTGAATTTGTCACACTTATCAATGGGTGTCATACATGGTGTATAATATTTCATAAGAAAAATCTCTAAGACATTATTAATATATGTTTCTTTAGGAAATCCTTCAATACCGCTCAATCTATTTATATTAACCTTTAATCCAATGAAATGTGATGCATCACCCATATCTTCATAGAAAATATTTTTTAATGAAACCATTTTTCTTTATATAGAAAACCCTAATCATCTGTAGAAATTAAAATTCCATTTATGTGTAAAGAAACAAAAATATTCTACTCATACTGAAATTTTAAAATATAAAATGATCCATAATGTAATTTTCAAACCTGAATGAAGTATTTACATGATGAAATCATAAATTCAACTATCGGTATAATTTAATTAATATATAGATTAACTTTTTCATATTTCAAATTAAATTCTCAAAATAACTCATTAGGAATCCTTTAGGTCATTTCCAGTGTACCTCATATTCTATATTTACATTCATAAATGAATTTTTCATATCCATTTTTTGTAATTCCAAATAAAAATGAGAATGAAATGCTGATATAAAATGTTCGAAAACCATTTTTGATACTGGGGAAATTGGGTCTATATAATTGATCCCCTCCATCGGAGTGATTGATTGTGTAACAATTTGGTACTTGTATCATTCAAGGTTGGACAATGTACATTCAAAAGATTATTTTCTTAAAATAAAATGCAAAAAGTTCAAAATTTTTTTAGTATTAATGGAATTCATCTCTTTTATCGAGTAATCATACGATGTTTTTTATTCATAAAACTATTGGCTTGTGAAAAGGTTTTCGGGTCATATTTTTCTCAATTATTAGTTTAATGTTCTTATATATACACTTTATAATCAAAATAAATTACTGAATTTATTTTTTATGTGTATCTATTTAATTTTTTAAAATCATTTCCTTCTATAAATTTTCATTCAACTTGTTATTGATGAGTTTCTGATACTTATACCACTTCATCTATAAGATTATTATCATCATTGTTTTAATGAAATTTATTCAATCATCACTTGATGAATGAATTGTGTTATATGAAATTATAAATATAAAATCAATTCTAGAGGTTTGATCTTATAAATGATCTTAATCAAAAATATTACCAATTAGATTGATCCCACTAATAAATTCATTTTGATTTTTTATTTCATTTCATGATTCCTTAATTCTAATATTCAATGAAAAATAATAAATGAAGTATCCATTAAATTTTAGAAAATATCTAATTATGTGACCTCTAATTTTCCTTATATATATCTTATTTTCATATGGGTTATAAACTCACACTTCTGAAGAAAATACCAAAATGAATAAATTCCAAAAATATAGCTTCCATCCATTAAATAATTCAAATTGTTTTTCATAATAGCCTTTATTAGAACACAATTCAATATGTATGGCGTTATTTTATGTAAATTAGTCCAAAAAAATTAGGTAATGTAGAGTTACTAAGAATAATTCATACAATGTCCAATAATGATTAGTTTATTCTTTCAAATATATCAATTTATTATGGTGAAACCGTAACAGTGTATTGTGATAATTTTCCATTTTCATAGTGGTATTAAAATAATTTTTGTAAATGATAAATTATTTTATGATATGGAACTTGAGATTAGTTCATATCGCCAAGGAAAAGATAAAAAGATAAGTTTAGGACGGGTTATATAGTAATCTGGAATTTACTGATTTTAAAACCTCTGTGGATTTTAATAAGGTTATGTATAATAGTAAATAAAAAATAGTTCTAATGGAAGTTCAGCTATATCGATAATCATACATAAATAAATATATATCATATAAATGAATTTACATGACAATAAATACTCATTTTCATTCATTTATGACTATTTATAATATATGCATATCTATTTTCTTTATATAAAATAAAGATCTGGACACCATTATATCTTCAAAGAAAGGATTCGATAATTAGTTCCCGATAGTGTACTTAGTACTATTTATTTTATAGATTTTGAAACTTTTTTGGATTTTAAAAGGGGGAATCAGAACAATAAATAAAATAAATGCACAAATAGAAGTTCAACTATATTTCAAATTATACATACAAATATATTTATCCTATAAAAGGATTTAAATTACCATTAATACTTCATTTTATTAATTGATGACAATTCATGATATATGTATCCCTATTTTCATAGTAATAAAATGAATTTCTTGATGCCTTTTATGTTTCTTAGGCTGATGTAGAGAAATAATGTGGTAAAAAAACTAAGATCCTTACATCATATAGAAGTGGATAATATTATGGAAGAAACCTTGCAATGGGAATAGGTAATTTTCCATCCTCAATGCGTCTCCCAAAATATTCTACACCTCAATATAACCACACAGTCCAAATTTTTTTACCACATTGTTTCTCTACTATAGCTTTAAAAACATAAAATGCCTCAAAATATTAATTTTATTGTGAACTAAATAGAGATTCATATATCATGAATAATCATCAATGAATGTAATTAATTATTTATGGTCAAATAAATCCATGCCAATCTTGTATATACATATATTGAAAAAGGAACAGGAACCTGTGGAAGCCGACCCTAAGAAAATTAAATAAAATGATGAAGAGAGTCAAGAATACATGGGGTTGTTACAAAAAAAAAGTTTGAATCCAACCACATATATCTTCCTCTACCATTGGGACACAATAGTCAGGGGCTGTAAAATACCAAATCGCATCAAGTTCAATGAGTGACCTTTTCTCCAATGCATCTACCATCTGATTGGCCTTTTGATAGAAATGTGAAATAACCATATGCATCTAAGTGAGCTTATTGAGTCAGTCAACCCACTAAGATAGCACACTCCAAGGCAGATTATGTGACTATGTTCTCAAAGCATGAATCGTACTCTAAGAATCATATTCCATCCATACACATTTTCCAATTAAACTGGACATCATACCTCAAAGCATAGATCATTGCCCAGATTTCATTTTCAAAAGAATTTTCAACTCCAATGAAGTGATAGAAACATCCCTTTAATAACCCGCAGTAGGTGCGGAACACTCCCCCAAAACCCGATAGACCTTGTGCACACGACACAGCTCCATCAATGTTCACCTAAAGTTAAGGTGCAATAGGTGGTATACATCGAATATGGTTCAGCATCTGAGGCTTGTGTGGCCGACCTGAAGCACCCAAAATTCTTAGAGATTGTGAATGTCTATTATCAATTTCATTGATTAATTTTTTTTATTCCTATTAATGAAATCCCAACAGGATTCAAAATTTATAAAATCAAGACTACTAAATATATCACGTTTAACTAATCTCACAACTTTAAATTTCACCTATAACGATGGTGAAAACCCATGTATATAGGCATGAAAACCATTGTTATAGATTATAAACATGTTTCCATCAAGGAGTGGATCATATTGGCATGGATATAGCTCAAATATTTATCCATAGTTACAGGTTCTATTACCACTATTTTCAACCATTGAAATATAGTATATAGCGATTTTTTTTGAATTTTTTGCTATAGCACTCTCGGGGTTCCATCGTGGAAATAAACCTATTACAACGGTGGATAAAAGGATATAAATTTTGTTTACATGGTGAAATATTATTGATATATCCTAACTAAAACACAACTACAGATATTTAAAATAAAATTATAGTGACTGGATTTGAACACCTTACCTACTCTACAGATATTTATTTGCTAATATATATATATATATGTGATGTTATGTATATTTTTAAAAACCATGTAGTAAGTGAAAAAAATATGGAAACATTATTTCTCACCACCTTCACATGGGAATATTTTTTCCCCACGCTTATATGGGGAACCTATAGCCACTGTTCATTAATATCACGGATATATGTATGTTTTATAGCCACGATTCTCTAAGACTGTGGATATAGTCAATACATGGGGAACGTATATCCCCAGTTCATTGAAACCACAGATATATGTATGTTTTATATCCATAGTTTTATAAAACAATGGAAATTTATGATTAACATTAACTTATAGGCACAATTTTTTTATATACCATGGAAATAGATTTTCCCATTATCATCCCTTGCTATTTTTTCCCTAAGAACCTTATAGAAACAATTCAACAGAATTGTGGATAATGAATATACATATAGCCATGGTTTTATAGAACCATAGTTATATCCAATGACATAGTACTGATATCAATGATTTTATAAAAACCATGGCTAATGGAGGGGTCTATAGCAGCAGTTTTAGGAAACAGTTATGGCTATAATGCTATTTTCTTGTATTTTTTTGAATCCATTCTTTGGAGATATGGTAAAATATTTGGTTCCATAAAATATAATAATTTCTCATTCATAAATCATATTTTAATACCTGTTTTAACATTCATGTTGTTTTTACTTTTAAATTGATCGTGAAAAGACCATTAATTAATTTTCCACATCGAATGATTTCATTAGTATATATTATTGGAAAATTATTTTTGAAAAAACTAATTGTGACACCCATAGGTGAAAGTCTTGATAATGAAATTATTTTCTTAATAAAACATTGTAGCACCCAAAATATTCATAATACTATCCTATGTAGCTTCTTCAACACACAACACCCAGAATTATGAAAACCGTGATATAATATTAAAATTTTATTATTTAATGTGGTGATTATCACATTGCCATTGGATTAGTGGGTATGTATAATATTAAAAAAATTAAAATGTAAAAAATTGTTTTATATATAGTCATGATTAATAATAAATAATTAATCTATTTACGAGGAATTTATTTTATACTTTAAAAATATATTTTTCTTATTAAATTATGTTTTTTTCTTTTGAGTGAGAAAATAATATAATTAAATTATTCCAATTTTAAAAATTTACTTTTAAAAAATTAACATCATTTTTTTAATCATAATGAACAATTTAGCATAGGGTTATTTTTTGAGAATTTTCAGAAAAGAATCACTTTTCAACAAATAGTGATGAATACATATTTTTATTGAAAATATTCATTTCATTCAATACAATTATAAAAATAAGATTTTATTTTAAAATTATTTATAAGTAAAATAAAATCATTTATATTGTTAATAATTATATTAATTTCAATAGAATCATTTTTTTATATTTTGGTACAAAAACGTATTGTACTTTGAAACATTTTTCGAGAAAAGATACTTTTCATTTCATTTTATGGGTTTAATTGTAAATTAAATTCTACCATGTATATAAAATGAATCATGAAAATTGGATTATATATTTAGACTTAAGAGGTTAAATATTTTTAAATAGTTCCATTTTATTTTTATACAATATGAATAGTAATCTTGGAAATTTTTTGTCACACTGAAAAGGGTAAAACCATTAAAATAGGGATAAAACATTAAAATAATGTAACACCCCAAGCTTCCACGGTACGCTTCTCTTTCAATAATGCAATAGCTTGCATTGCACGCAAGTTCGAGAATCTAACACACCACGACCAATCAAAGTAGCCGTAATGAATAGTAATACCCACTTTTTGAATTACATAAATTCTATACTTCAAAATGGACTTCATTTTTTGAATTCGGAATATCAAAATTATCCTCAGTTGAATTTTTTGTATTTTTCTGAGAACATCCAATTTTCGATGAATAGCGAATGAAACTTAAAAAAACTTTTTTAATCAAAATAATTTATAGGGATAAATTATACTGTTGAGTGTTTTAAAGTATAATTAGATTATAATTTTAACATTTTATTCATTGGTGGTCATTATAATTAATTTCACTTTGAAATTGGACATAAACAATCGATAATCTTTTGATAGATATTGTATCTTTAAAACACGCTATTTGTTTGTACGGTGAGAATTAAATATATAATTTATTATTGAAACTTCTATGTTTTTAATTTGTCAAAATGGAAATAATTTTTGAATTTGGAATAGCAAATATATCATAGGGTGAATTTTTGGTATTTTTCTGATAATGTTCATTTTTTAATGAATAGTGAAAATGTTGTATTTTAATTCAAAACTGAATTTTCATCCAATTTATTTATATAGTTAGATTGTCATTTTAATTTTTTTAAAAGTATAATTGAATTATTTTTTATCACATAATTAAATTTTGTTCATTGGAAGTAATTTCACTTTTCAATTGGATGTAATAAAGTCAATCTTTTGATAGATTTTACTTCATAAAAATCCGTCTTTGGTTTTGACAACGAGAATTATTTTTAAATTTATTAATGAAATTTAGGTGTTTGTAATTTGGTAAAATATATTATATATTTGGAATCAAAAGGTCCAAATTATGTAATTAAGAATCTTTTGTTTTTGGACATTATGAATTGTAACGACGACAATTATCTTTAATTATCATGATTAATCAGTAATCGTGTAGTTAAGGGTAATGAAATAATATCATAATAATATAAAATGACCCCAAAATGTGTCCTAATTCTATTTTTTGTGTCACGGCCGACCATGGTATTCCCTGTGCCAACATAGGGACCCCATGGAATCACTTTTCTGTGATAGTGACATTTTATCATTCTATTTTTTAAAGAAAAGAAAATATCACAAAAGTATGTAACACCTAAGTAAATTTTTTTTAATTTTGTCTAAAAAATGATCTATTAGACTATAAATATTCATTTTAAATATAAAAATATTTCATAGATCATGTTATTTTTTTTAAACTTTTTAGACACTAAAAAAATAAATTTATTTATGACACCATGATGATGCAGTGATTACCTCATTAATAGATGATTTAAATAAAATGAAAAGATAAGGTAAAATCAAAGACATAAACATGTCTAAAGACTATTTTATGGGTGTATTTCTAACCCTTATCACCTTATCCTAGAAATATATCATTTTGGGACCTTTAAAATCCGAAAATCATTTCATAATAAAGTAACATTTCAATCATTCCAAATGAGCCCCTCCTCTCCTCTTATAAAAGGCCCCCACATCTACCTCCTTATTCACACCTTAAAATACATTTGTCACATCCAAACTCTTCCCAAATACCCTCTCAACATTCCTCTCTTCCTCCTATAATACTTACCTTAGGTAGAAGGCACTTCAAGTGTCATTTTGGTTCAAAACAAACGGAGTTACCCAAACTAATGGTAACAATTTCTCTTAACTTCTTTCTTTTATTTTACTTATACAACCCCTAAAATCTTTTTATTATTTTATTTTGAAACAACAACAGTATCATAAATATACTTGGATGTTTTTATGAGATGTATTTGACCTACACTTACACACACCTCTATATAATGGTTAAAGAACATACTGTTTCTGTGGTTGGCAAATTACTGCCTCATGAAACGATGATTGTTCAATCTTCTTTTAACAACTCTCATGGTGGCCATTAATATGTCACTATATTTATATATGATATATATTATTTTTATGTTTTCTTTATTCTTATTTATTTTTCATTTATGTCATACCTTTATGATTTCCATTATGGGTAAACCCGATAATTTCATTTTAGGAAGTGCAGACTACCGCCCCCTCAAAGTGATTTGAATCCTTAATGCCATATGTGGGGCGTATAAAGGATTGAGTTAATGATATTATATATGATATAAAACTATATTTATAATATAACATTATATCATTATGATTTCATTCCATTAAATATGAAATATAAATGAAATTAGTGTGCATGCGTACGTACAGCATACCGTCTCCATGAACGGTACATTTCATTTCTTACCTCTAAATGTTATGTAATATTATAAATGAATGTATATACTGGATATATATGATATATATGAAATCTAAATCATGAATATAATTCTGTACATAATATATATTTTAACACATACACAACTAGTAATTATAAGAATTTTATTTTTGACTCAATTACCAAGGATCGACAAAACGACCATTATTAAATTAAATGATTTCATAATATTCCTAACATGGTAATAAGTGATGTCAATGGAATAATGAACTTGAAAAAGGGTCTTAAGAAAATATAAATTATCTATAGTTTATTATTTAAGAGATTAAGGAACGATCGAGTCATGTTGGACACGAGGTAAGGGACTTCATCTCAATATCCTTTAATTGAGGCATATTTTATTTTATATACAACTTTCTTTTATACGGTGTATAAAAACCTTTGACTTTTACTTTTATTCAAAAGGAATATTTTTATACCATGCGTTTTTACTAAACAAAAAAGGAATGTTTTGTCTTACGTATGTGGCGACAACGACTTATCCCCCATCATGATCATTATTTGAGTTTCGGGTTCCTCTACAAGCCATAACTTTTTTTAAAATGACAAATAAATATCATTATTTAATTTTCATTTATTTTTTTATTGAAAATGGTTTTTATAATGTTTTGATTATATCAATGTGTTGTATTGATATCTTCTGATTGAAATGTGGAAATTTTATGTTTCCTTTATGCATGTTTTATGTGATACGATTATGTTTTGATTCTTGGGCATTGTTTATGATATGTTTAAACCTTTTAATATAAGGAATTCATCGGACTTAATAAGTGATGTGTGGATCCCGCTATAGCTCCTCGATTAATAGGTAGGTCTCATGATACAAATTAATATCTTCGCACAAGGCCTTGACAAAATCTTATTTGTATTCTTGGAACAAGTCCTTGACTATGTGGTTATGATAGTCTGGCATTATGAATTCCATCATTATGAAAGTGGATATTGATAATGCATGTGATTATTTGACTATTAGAATATCCATGTGAATAAGTAGATGGAATTATTTCATTTTATATTTTCTATTTTATGCTGAAGTTCATTCTTAAAAGGCTTTTGTTTTGGTTATACATTTCCTTAAATATTTATGTTTATTTATGAATGTTTCTGCAATATTGTTATCCTTACTGACCATCTGGGCTCAACCCTTTCAATGTTTTATATTTCCCCAGGATGTGAAGTAGTATTTTATGAATGGCATGTAGGGATAGGATAAGGGGATATAAAGACAATATGTTGTTGTATTTTTTTCACATTATGATGTAATGTAAGACTTATGAATATTTCAAGTGCTTTCAATGCTACTAAACTAATCAGTCACTAGTGCAGAAAATGTTATTTACGTCACCATTTTTTACGTCAGTTATATATAACCGATGTGATAATCTGTGAAATGTTGTTTTTTACGTCGGTTATTTTATAACTGACGTAACAAATGCGGTGAGTAGATTTCTAACGTCGGTTATTTTAATAACCGACGTTACAAATCGCGCATGTTTGGTTTTTACGTCGGTTATAAATTAACCAACGTTAAAACTCAAAGCGCGGGGTATTTTACGTCGGTTATTTTAAAACCGACGTAAAAAACCAAAGCGATGGGGATTCTTTACGTCAGTTATAAAATAACTGATGTAAAAAATGAGTTATCTATGGAGATTTTACGTCGATTATTGTATAATCGACGTAAAAAACCACCAGCACTTTTGTTTTTTACGTCGGTTATAAAATAACTGACGTAAAAAACCCCCAGCGCTTTGGTTTTTTACGTCGGTTTTAAAATAACTGACGTTATAAATTTAAAAAATAGTTTATAACGTCAGTTATATAATAACCAACGTTATAAAACATTTACAAAATTAAAGCCTCGTGGACTGTCATTTACGATTTTTCGATTGACAGTCCGCCTACTCGTCTCTCTCGCCCGGTAAACCCTAATCGGCTCGTCGATCGACCTATGTTAAACTCATTTTGGCTTCATAATTTATCTTCTTTACTCCTCTCGGATCTATCATCTCAACTCGCAACACTCAAGTAAGCCTTCCACGAATTTATTTTGTTCATTTTTTTCATGGATAGTCTATAATTATGTTTGGCAATTTTTTTGTTTAAACTAGGTTAGATTCTCCCATTTCAAACCCTATTACATCTTTTTGAATATCGTTGGCTTTTTATTTCCTAACCATCCACTATGAATACCATGTTTTCTATTCCCTTGATTGAAGGGTGTTCAACAAGATATCATAGATAAAATGATTGAGAAAATTATTGACTAAATAATATACTCATTATTTATATGGTTTCAATACCATATAATCATTGAATGGTATCTACCAAGAAATTTATTTAGTATCATTTGGAACCCATTTATATTACATGGGATTATCATTTTTATTGATTGAATTATAAATTTTTTATTTATATGATTCCATTTTAAATGGATATTTAACCCATTTTTTCCATGTATTCTTTATGATATAATGATTATTGATTTTATATCTCACACATACGTATGGATGTTGATGGGTGGGGTCATATATCATCATCCACTTAATTTATTTTGTTTTATATCTCATAAGATAGTAAGGTGTGGATATAATGAGTTTGTTCAAAATGGCATGGGAATAATATTTTTTCACACATGTTAATGTGTGGACATAATGTGTGGACATAATGAGTTTATTTGATGTAGGTTTTTCTTTTTCATGGATTACTTCATAAAGTGGTCTCGGTTAATTTGATTTTGTGTTTCCTTTGACACCATCCCCCCTTAATGACTATGATCTCTCATTGCAAAGTTTTTCTCTAATTGTTCTCTCATACACCTTTTGGATTTTATGGTTGATTACAAACATATTTATTCAAATATTTAAGCTGGATTATATGAATTTTTTAGGATTATATTTATGTTTTATGCCACTTTATTTAGTATTCTATCCAATACTAAGACCCTTTCTAGTAAGAAAAATTTCATAAAAAATACGATTGGACACTTCATCATATTTCATGAAACGTTTTTTAAAAAAATATGTTATATCAAAGATGTGGAAATGGGTGGTGTCCGGGGGGTGTCCAAGGGGGTGGGTGGGTGTGAGTGGCTGGACACGTGGGTGGGAGCCTGTCCATAGGGTTTTGGGGGTTGTCCGGTGGGGTGGGGGTTGTCCAGAGGGTTGGGGGGTGTCCAGGGGGTGTTCAATGGGTAGGGGTGGGGGTGGTGTCCAGGAGGGGTGGGGGTGCTGTCTAGAGGGGTGGGGGCTTTCCGGAGGTTTGGGGGGGTCCAGGGGTGGTCCAAGGGGGTGGGTGGGTGTGGGGGGATATCCAAGGGGGTGGGGGCATGTCCAGAGGGTTTTGGGGGTTGTATGAGGGGTGGGGGTGATTCTCAGGTTTACTCCATTTTCTCCAATTTTCTGTCAACTATGTAGGTGTCATGGTTTTCTTTGATTCAATGAAATTTAAAACTATTATATCTAACTATATTTTGTTTTAAAAATAATATTCAAGCATATTTTTTTAAATACCCATAGATTTGTTTTATATTTTAAATTTTTTTACATTCAAATTATAATTTTTTCATATAAACATATATTTGTCTTATCTTAAAAATATATATTTTTTGTTGATATTTGTTATAGGTAATAATGAGTCAAAGTTGGATTACAGCACATCGAATGAGCAATGAATTTGAGGAAGGTGTTGATGCCTTTTTGGAATTTGAAAAACGAAATGTTCCAAGTAGTGACATTTTTTTCTGTCCATGCTTGAAATGTTTGAATATGAAGAATTTGAAAAGTAGAGAGATAAAAGATCATCTGATTTGTCATGGTTTTAATCCGAGTTACAGCCCTTGGATTTGGCAAGGTGAAACTGGACGGAATGTCACTAATGATGATGATTCGTAAGATAGTAACTCCGATGGAATTGAAGAAATGATTCACGATATTGTAGCAGAACAAATTGAGATAGAACCGATAGTTGCGCGTCTATATGATGATGCTAAAAAACCATTATATCCTGGTTGTACAGATTTTATGGTTTTTTCGGTGGTGTTAAGATTGATTAACCAGAAGGCGAAACATGGATGGAGTGACAGAAGTTTTACAGAGCTGCTACAATTGATGAAAGACATTCTTCCAGAAGATAACGATCTTCCAGATTCACATTACAAAGCCAAGAAAATATTTTCCCCGATGGGATTGGGATACAAGAAAATACATGCCTGTCCGAATGACTGCATTATATATAGGAAGGAATATGAATTTCTATCAGGGTGTCCTAAATGTGGGACATCATGGTATAAGGTGAAAGAAAAATCACAGGCTGGTGTAGAGATTACAAAGCTCCCTTCAAAGGTATTTTGGTATCTTCCTATAATTAATCATTTCAAACGTTTATTTTCTAATTCACATGATGAAAAAAGGTTAAGATGGCATGCTGAAGAGTGGGTATGTGATGGAAAAATACGTCATCCAGCTGATTGTCCACAATGGAAGAAAATTGATGTGCAGTATTCTACATTTGGAAATGAATTAGAAATCTCATACTAGGGTTGTGCACAGATGGAATGAATCCATACCGAACAATCAGTAGCACACATAGTTCATGGCCTGTTTTATTGGTAATTTACAAACTCTCTCCTGAAGTTTGTATGAAGCGCAAATATGTCATGTTGTGTACAATGATCTCTGGTCCAAAGCAACCCGGTAATGATATTGATGTTTACTTTTCACCGTTGATTGATGATTTGAAACTGTTATGGGCTGATGGTATTAGGGTGTATGATTCTTATAAAATGGAATACTTTCAACTGCATGAAGTGCTTCTGTTCACTATAAATTACTTCCCAGCGTATGGAAATTTGTCTGGATACAGTGTTAAAGGGCATAAAGCATGTCCAATTTGCGAACAATAGACGTCATATTGTCAATTGTATCATGGGAGGAAAACAGTGTACATGGGTCATCGAAAGTTTTTGCCTATGGAACACCCTTATAGAAGACTAAAAAAGGCATTCAATGGATCACAAGAATTTGATACTGCTCCAAAACCGATATCCCATGATCTGTATTTTGAGAGGGTGAAAAACCTTGACGTGACATTGGGAAAGACACAGAAATCCTGTAATGATAGACATATTTGGAAGAAAAGGTCAATTTTTTTTGAGTTACCATATTAGAGGTGTCATGAAGTTAAACATAATATTGATGTCATGCATGTGGAGAAGAATATCTGTGATTCTTTGATTGGAACATTGTTAGATATTAAAGGAAAGACTAAATATGGGTTGAATGCAAGATTAGACTTACTATAAATGGCAATACTTTTGGAGTTAGCTCCCACTCCTAAAGGAAGATGAACATTTCTTCCCCCAGCTTGTCATACTTTATTGAAGAGGGAGAAAATTAGCTTCTGTCAGTGACTTCATGATACCAAAGTGCCTCAAGGTTATTCTTCTAATGTAAAAAATTTTGTCTCATTGAAGGACTTGAAGTTGATAGGTATGAAATCACATGATTGTCACGTCATGATGCAACAAATTCTACCAGTTGCATTGCGTGGAATATTTCTCATTCGTGTCAGAAAGACTATAATGAAGTTGTGTTATTTTTTCAATTCAATTTTTAACAAGGAGATTGATGTGAATGCTTTGAACATTTTGGAAAAGGATGGAATTTTTATACTTTGTCAATTGGAAATGTGTTTTCCTCCAACTTTTTTTGATATAATAGTGCATTTAATGATTCATCTGGTTCGAGAAATAAAGCTTTGTGGACCTGTATATCTTCGTTGGATGTATCATTTTGAAAGGTATATGAAAATATTAAAGGGGTATGTTAAAAATCTATATCTACCTGAAGCCTCCATTATTGAAAATTATATTTCTGAGGAGGTAGAAGAGATTTTTACGAGATACTTGGTTGTGGCACAACACATAGCTTTGCCTCCATCTCGCCATGAATGAGTTAATAATGAGGGAAAGGGGATTCGTGGCTTGAAAGTCAAATCATTGATAGCTGAACAGATGAAGAAGTTAGAATCATACATCTTGAATAACATAGCTGATTCTCAACCGTATATCACATTGCATATTAATGAGTTGAAACAATTTCATCCAAAGAAGAAAGAAATGTGGATTCTGAATGAGCACAACAAAACTTTTTTGTCATGGATTAAAAAGACTTTTCTTGGTAGATCAGATATATCAGAGACATTAAAATGGATAGTGGGTGGTCCATGTTTAAATGTGATAACATGGTCCGGTTATGACATTAATGGTTATACATTTCATACGAAAGCTCAGGACAACAGAAGTGCAGTTCAGAATAGTGGTGTATCGGTGTTTGCAGAAGCAATGCATTTTTCGAGTGCTAAGGACAAAAACCCAATTTCTGCATCAAGTGCATATTATGGAGTGATTGAAGACATATGGGAGGTTGATTACTTTAAAATTAAAGTTCCCATTTTTAACTGTAAATGGTTTAACAGTAACAACAGTTTCAGACACAATGAATTTGGAATGACACTTGTTAATCTGAATAGATTGGAAGACATAGCTGATTATTTTATAATGGCAACACATGCAAAAAAAAATTTCAATGTAGTAGATCAATCAGATATGCAGTGTGCTATTGTTTTACAAGGGAAAAAAATATGTTGGTGAGGATGAACGTGATTAATGTGCTGATTTATGTGATATCTCTACTTCCATGGAAAGATTAACAGAACATAATGATGATCATGTTGAAGACATAGTTTGTTCCATAAGGAACGATCACGATGAAGGAATTTGGGAAAACAATCCATTTGTACAATTCCTAAAATTACAGGTAACATATGTTTATTTCTTTTTTACATTCATTTTTTCCATAAATGTTAGATATTGTAAGTTTTTTATTTATTAAAACATGTTTTAAAACAAAATAAGCATATGTTTTTGTTTTTTTTATGTTTGTTTAGTTTACTTTATCATGTTTATAACCATTACATGAATTATATATCTATTTTTTTGTTCACTGACAATTACTTTACCATGTTTACCATGTTTACCATGTTTACCAGGTTTACTATTTTTACCATTTTTACCATCTTGACCATCTTGACCATATTTACCATATTTACCATTGTTTAACATGCTTACCATATTACCAATGTTTACTATTATGTAACTTAGTACACTTTTCTATTTTCTGATTACAGTAGTATTAAAATATTTGAATTTGTATATTTTTGAACTGACGTTTGTTTTTTTGATTTGAAGGATAATGATAGATCATTCAGATGATCAACCACATGATTCTGGAGAGGAGCATATTGTTGGTCATACCTCTAGGGATGAAAATTCACATGCTCCTATTACGACAAATAGTTCAAAGGTTGGTAAACGTGGGTGCACACGTTTACCAAAATTATCACTTGCCCATACGTAGGATCAGAGGATAGTCGTTGAGTTTGATGATGATGATATTCTTAGAAGTCTGAACACAAAAGATTTTAAGAGTTTTGTAGCAACTCAGGCTAAGAGAAAAGTAAGCATTTTGTATGATGATTGGAGAAGTGTGGATAAAGCGATTATCTCCCATTTGTGGGAGACGATTTTGGTAAGATATTTTATCATTGTTTGACCATTATTTTAATGTTTATAGTATATATAATATGTTTAACCACTTATTTATCAGATGAAATTTGATATTCCTGACACTGGAGGAGTCAGGAAGAAACGTTTATCGTTGGCTGCCAGGAGATGCAGGGATTTCAAATCAACCCTCTCATCTGATTTCATTTATGGCCATAGGATTCATGACAATCCATGTCTTATATATCCTTTTATAGATGAAGACACATGGAGAAAATTTTTTGAAAGTAGAAGAAAAGAGTCATTTCTGGTAAGGGCAATGTAAACTTTTATAAACATTCTTATATAATTGATTTTATTAATGTTTTGTTAATGATTTGTTATTCTTAAAGTACAGAAAACAAGGAAAGCTCATCAAGAGATCCAATCTAAAAATGTATACCCTCATAGTTTATCTCGGGGAGGGTATGCATTATTGGAAGAACAAATGATGGCGGAAAAATTTCAACAACTAAGAGTTGAGTCTTCAAGCTCTGGAGAGGTGGCCCCTCCATCCCCTCCATCTAGACATGAAAAATGGAAGAGAGCTCGGAAGGGAAAAAATGGGAAATATCTTTCAGAAGAATTGAGAATCGTAGCTGAGAGGATTGTAAGATATCTATTTAATTTATTTAAGTTAACTATTTTCTTCATATAATTTCAATCATTACAGAAATGTTCAATTAATTAATACAGGACTCTCTTGAGGAGCAGAGTTCAGAGGGGACATTTACATCTACTGGGAGGGAAGATATTTTATTTGCAGCATTGGGAAGGCACAAACATCCTGGTCGTGTAAGAGGATATCCGGCAGGTGTATCGGTAAGAAAAGTGTTGCCACGTTCATCAACTTCTAACATGGAAGGGGTTTATAAAAAAAATAGAATCCTTGGAGGCTGAAGTTCATAATATTAATGCGACGATGGGGATAAGATTAGAGAGTCGGTGCATTCAATGTTGGCAGAAATGCAAAGACAATTTTAGACTGTAGCTCCCACTCCTCCACCTCCCCCTACAGACCCCATTATTTATCCTCCACCTCCGCCAATAGCTCCCACTCCCCCACCTCAGCCTGCAGACCCCATTTTTTATCCTACACCTCCGCCACAGCTTCCTACATATTGCGAGTTGTATGTTGATGATTCTAAACATCATATAGTATCATAAGGGTTGGTATATTGTATAGGAGATACAGTTCCTCATCAACAATTAGAGGTCGAGAATCAGAGGCTCACTGTACAGGATATTATAGATAGATCATTTAGGGTACCAATACCTACAGATGAGGTGGCGATAGTTGGACAGAGTATCGGCCATTTTTTATTTTGGCCATCCAGACTTCTTCGACTCATTACCATAGAGGTATGAATGTTATATCTTTTATTTTATTTTTTTATTAAAGTTGTTTTATCATTTGAAAACTAATATATTTTTCAATTTTTTTACAGGAATACTTCAAAGGTAAAGAAATACTGTATAGGCAACAGCAAAGACAAATGGCTATGAAATCAGATACAGATTCAAATGGTCTTGACAGATTGTCAAGATATTCGCATTTGTTGTTGGGTTATTATGAGTTTCCAATGGAATCTCATGTTTGTGGACGTGAAATAAGTGTGGGGATTATAAAAACTGATATCATGGAGCTTTTTGTTGGAGATAAGTTGGGTATCAACGTGGTGAAAATTTTTTCCTTGTAACTATTATCACCTTTTCCCTGCGTTATATGTATTAAAAATTTATACTTATGTATGTTTTGTATTAGGTATCTTTATAAAATTTGTGAGAGGAATGAGCTGACAGAAGTATATGGATTCATGGACCCGCAATTGATTTCCCCCGAAGCATGTGCATTGAATGAGGAATAAAGAATGGTTTACATTGCTGAAAGATTTGAAAAGAATATAATCACACAATATTGGATGATGCCTTTTTGTGAGAGGTATGAAACACATTTCTCTCAAAGAGTTAATTATCTTTTAACATAAAAAACCACTAACGTTAAATTTCCTTTTATCAGTGATCATTGGATGTTAGGGGTTTTTTTCCCAAGGGAGAAAGATCTTTATTGGATTTTCTCTGTCCATGGTGATGTGCGGGAAAGTTTTAAGAATATATTGGAATGGTAAGTTTCAATTTCTCAATAGTTTTATATATTATAATGAATTTTAAATTTACCCCATTCGTATTATTTTCTAACAGTTCATGGGCCTACTTTCGAAAAAACACAAAGAAAAGAAATTCAAAGATCAAATATGTAAATGCGAAGGTAAATTTCCATTTATAATTTGTACTTTTTGATTTATTACACAAAAATAATATATTGAATTTACACTCATTCAAACAGAATTTTCATGAACAACAAGGCCTCATCGAATGCGGATATTATATGTTAAGATTTATGTATGAAATAATAACAACTGGGAGAGTTGTGAATTTTGACCTGGTACAATTTCCTCTTAAACTTTGCCATAATATTTCAAATTTATTTATTCATTATACACGTTAACTACCTTCTTTTTCATTTTTAGCTTTCTGATGACCCTAAACCCTATACTGCTGAAGACATCAAACACTTACAAGTAGAGTGGTCAAATTATTTTACAGGTTTGATTGAATTTTAGTTGTTTATAATGTAAAATGTAATTTTGAATATTGTCGTTGTAATTGTGTATTTTGTAGTTGTTTAGGTTGGATTTTTTTTAAGTTGACAGTGTATGTTTTGAATGTTATATAAGTGAATGTTTAATTTTTCTCTACTTCTTGTTTTGGTTTACTTTTGATGGTTTTTCTGGTATGGATTTGGGTCTGTGGGGGAGGGGTTCCAAGGGTGGGGGGGTTGTCCAGGGGTGTTTGGGGCTGTCCAGGGGTGTGGTGGGGGTTGTCAATTAGGGTGAGGGGGTGCTTTTCAGGCGGGTGGGGGGTTTTCGAGGGGTGTTTTGGGATGTTCGGGGGTTAGGGGTAGTCCAGGAGTGTGGTGGGGGCTCCAATGGGGTGGGGGAGGGTTGTCCAAGGGGTATACATGAGGTTGGGAGCTCCAATGGGGTGGGGGAGGGCTGTCCGGGGGGTATACATGAGGGTGGGGGCTCCAACGGGGTGGGGGAGGGCTATCCCTGGGGTATACATGAGGGTGGGGGCTGTCTAGGGGGTATGTTTTATATGTTATCAATGTACATGCTTAATTTTGATCTACTTCTATTTTTGTGGTACGATTTCTTGATTTGTTTTCTGGTTGATTTTGGTGGATATAGGATTGACTGCATTCAATTTTAAAAAAAATTGGGTTTATCACGCCGGTTATTTAATAACCGACGTGATAAAAGGCCTGGAAAATGGTTTATCACATCGATTATTTAATAACGGAGGTGATACCCCCCCCCCCCCAGTTTATCACGTCGGTTATTTAATAACCGAAGTGATAAACCCCCTCCCACGGTTTATCACGGTGGTTATTATATAACCGATGTGATAAACCCCACTCCCCCAGTTTTTCACGTCGGTTATATAATAACCGACGTGATAAACACCCCTAACCCCGTTTTATCACGTCGGTTATATAATAACCAACGTGATAAACACCCCTCACCCTAGTTTATCACGTTGGTTATATAATAACCGACGTGATAAACACCCCTCACCCCGGTTTATCACATCGGTTATATAATAACCGACGTGATAAACCCCCTCACCCCGGTTTATCACGTCAGTTATATAATAACCGATTTGATAACCCCCCTCCCCCGGTTTATCACGTCGGTTATTAAAAAACCGACATGATAAGCCCCCCTCCCTCCAGTTTATCAGGTCGGTTTTTTAATAACCGACGTGATAGACCATTTACCCGTCCTTTTATCATGTCAGTTTTTTAATAACTGACGTGATAAACCATTTTCCAGGCCTTTTATCACATCGGTTGTTAAATAACCGACGTGATAAAACCTTCTCATTTTCTTTATCATGTCGGTTCTATAATAACCGACGTCATAAACATCGCGATTTTATGTTTTTGACATCGGTTTTTAAATAACCTACATCAAAAACATTATTTATAACATCGCCCGTATTAACGTCGGCTAGAAACCGACGTAAAAAATAAAAAATAACCGACGTAAAAAACGTTTTCTGCACTAGTGAGTCTTTAGAGACTTGATCTTTTGTGATCATGCCAATATAATGTAATAATGCACCGACTCTGGGTAACTGGTGTTGGGTCATTATAGTTGGTATCAGAGGCAGTTTAGTACTAACCTTGGAAGATAGATTTAGATAAACTCTGATTAGAGCACACATATCCCTAAGATAGACTTTGAGGATTAGTATAGAAGAACATCCTAGAATTTTTGTAAAGTAGAGATTTTGTGAGTTTTCCAAGAAATACATTCCTATCGAGATATGATCAGGTAGAGGCAGCTCTGGCACAGATGTACCTAGGGGTAAATCCTGGAAACACCGCTTTGAGCTAGACTGGAACGGGAACTGGTGCACGACAACAGGTCTTGCTGCACTCTTGGTTACAACACTCCCGGGGGATATTCTTAGGATAATTCTCATTTTATTTACAAATAGTTATGAAGGGTTTATGATTATATACTTCCTAAAAGAAAACATTTCTTTCTATGATTATGGATTATATCCATAAATAGTTCAATTTATGTTAAGTGTTTTACAATTATGTTATTATGTATTTCGATTCATAAACTAATCTAGTTTATGACATTGGATAGAAGTGGCGCCTAGTGGAAGGAATGGAAACTGTATCAATGCATGCAATCCATGTAGGGATATCCCTCCTGCTCAAGATAATTATAGTAGAGCTTGTGATACAACTGGTGCTAATCAGCTTATCACCATACTGGGATAACTCACTCAGGTTATGAATAATAACCTTACTCGTATGGAGAACCCTGATCCGCAACGTAGAGGATCAATGTTAGATCGCTTCATGAGGCAAAAACCACCAACATTTAATGGGGGTACAAATCCATTAGTAGTTGTGCAATGGATAAACTCTTTAGATAGAATATTCCATGCCTTGGGGAGTAGCGAAAGGGAGAAAGTTGTCATGGCAGTTTACCGCATCACTAGAGATTCCGATCAATGATATTCATTGATTCAAAACACAAAGGATGATGATGAAGCATCAAATATGGAATGGAGTGAGTTTAAAGAAATTTTCATATAAAAATATCTTCTTCATGACCATCAAGCATATATGGAAAGACAATTTCTCAGTATGAGGAAAAAGGAGGATGATAATGTTGCAAAGTATGAAGCTAACTTTACAAGGTTAGCGAGGCATGTGGAAAATTATATATGTAACCCAAGAAGTAAGATCAATCATTTATTTTATGGGTTAAAACCATTTCTTCATCGAGCATTAGTATCACAATACTTTTCAACGTACAAAGATATATTATCGTGTGCTATCAAGACAGAAAAGGAATTCTCTATATCTTATGACAATAAAGTAAAGTAAGAGAAGAAGAGAACAGTGGAACAAGAGACATATAAAAGGAAAAAGGGAAAGAAGGATATTCCATTATGCGATAATTATGGGAAGAGTCACCCTAGTACTTGCCTAAAAGGAATGAGAGTTTGTTATAAATGTGGAGAAAAAGGTTACTAGGCTTGTGATTGTAAGGAAAAAAATAGGCTATCAATGGTGAATGCTACAATTTTAGAGAAATGGGGAATTATGCAAATGAATTTCCTAAGCGTCAGGGAATCATACCTCATAAAAGGCCAAGTAATCAAGGCCAATTTTATGATGTTACTACATTTTAAGTGGAATAATTAATGTATTGGTTCTTTTGGACTCATGAACTATATTATGGTTATAAGAATAATTTGATATATATAAGTATTATACTGCAGTACTTGTTTTTTCATTAAGGTTTTAATATGATAATGGTAATCATATTTTTAGTATGTGACAATAAGAGAAACATTACTTTATTTGGGAAATCTGATGTTACAATTTATTTTTGAATTTAGAGACCTTTTAGATAATGTCTGGACATAGGTATTTTGGATAACTATAAAGGTTGGAATGGATTAAGTTGAACATTGGATATTATTGGTTAAGTTTAAAACATTTCTGAAGATTATTTTTTGGAATATTATAATACTATAGTTTTAGGAAAAGAAAAAACTATAGGTTGGGGGATAACTCGTCGCGTCAGACAAAGCTAAAGGAATCGAACCCACAACCATAGTGCGACAATCCTTTATTACCTACCACTAGCCTACAGGAAGTCCCTGGTTATTACAAAATAGTTTTCCTAATCTAAATGGTATGTGTTAATATTTGGAACCTTGTACAATTAGGTTTAATATAATATTTTTGAGTTCTATTATCTTTTTGAGTGAAAGATGAGTTTGTGGAAGAAATTAGTTAAAGGTTGAAACTCTACCTGTCAAGTATATATATATATATAACTCTCTATTATTATATGAATAAATTAATTCATAAACATTAGGAAAGAGATATTAAAACAAAAATGTGTTATCTTAATACCTTATGTTCTGTTGAACTGATGATATTTTAAATCACCAATGATTGATGTCTTTAAGGCCCTCAATTTTACACTTGTTTGTGACTGATGACCTCAATCACTCCCTACAAGTATTTACGTTTTTCACCAATTATGTGTCTCTAATTTCCACCAAGGTTCTCATAATCGAGATCATAATTTGGTGGTGACTTTTTCATTTCCCTTTCCCTCTTATTAAGGCTAAATTTTATTAACCTTATTTCCGATGCGGGTTTTCCACAAAGGAATTTTCTATTTTAAAACTTTTATTTTTGAATAACAATTTCAAATTGTGAAGATGAAATTTATTGAAGGAGGGTAGAATGTAACAACCCAAGCTACCATGATACGCTTATCTTTTAATAATGCAATAGCTTTCATTGTACGCAAGTTCGAGATTCTAACACACTACGACCAATCAAAGTAGTCGTTATGAATATTAATACCCAATTTTTGAATTATAAAAATTCTATATTTCAAAATGGAATTCATTTTTTGGATTTGGTATATCGAAATTAGCCTAAGTTGAATTTTTGGTATTTTTCTGAGAACATCCAATTTTCGATGAATAGTGAAAGATACTTAAAAACAAATTTTTTAATCAAAATAATTTATAGTGATAAATTATAATATTGAGTGGTTTTAATGTTTAATTAGAATATAATTTTACCATTTTATCCAATTTTGGTCATTAGAATTAATTTCACTTTGAAATTTGACATAAACAATTGAAAATCTTTTGATAGATATTGTTTCATAAATACACGCTATTAGTTTGTACAGCAGGAATTAACTATATAATTTATTAATGAAACATATATGTTTGGAATTTGGTAAAATGGACATCATTTTTGAATTTGTAATATCAAATATAGTATAGGGTGAATATTTATTATTTTTTTGATAGTGTTCATTTTTTATTGAATAGTGAAAAATGTTGTATTTTAATTTAAAACTGCCTTTTCATCCAATTCATTTATATTGATAGATTATCATGTTAATTGGTTTTAAACTATAGTTGAATTATTTTTTTATCACTTAATACAATTTTCTTCATTTTATTTAATTTCACTTCTCAATTGGATGTAAAAACAAGTCAATCTTTTTATAGATTTTACTTCTTAAAAACTCGTCTTTGGTTTTGACAACGGGAATTATTTTTAAATTAACTAATGAAATTTTTTTGTTTGGAATTTGGTAAAATAGATTCCATATTTGGAATCATAATGTCCAAATTATGTAATTAAGACTCTTTTTTTTTTGACATTATAAATAGTAACGATGAAAATTATCTTTAATTATCATGATTAATTAGTAATCAGGTAGTTAAGGTTAATGAAATAATATCATAATAATATAAAATTACCCCAAAATGTGTCCTAATGCTATTGGTTGTTTCATGACCGACCATGGGATGCATTTTGCCAACTTAGGGACCCCGTGGAATCACTTTTGTGTGATAGTGACATTTTATCATTTTATTTTTTAAAGAAAAGAAAATATAACAAAAGTATGTAACACCTAAGTAAAACAATTTTAATTTTGTCTACATAAATTATCTCTTAGACTATAAATAGTCATTGGAAAGATGAAAAGATTTACTACATCATGGTATTTGTTTTATTATTTTTAAACACTAAATAAATAAATTTTTTTATGACCCCATGATGATGCAGTGATTACCTCATTAATGAACGATTTAAATAAAATGAAAAGATATGGTAAAATCTAAGACATACACTTGTATAAAGCCTATTAGATTGGTGTATTTCTAACCCTTATCAACTTATAATATAAATATATCATTTTGGGACCTTTAATATCCGAAATGCATTTTATAATAAAGTAACATTTCAATCTTTCCAAAAGAGCCCATCCTCTCCTCTTATAAAAGGTCCCCACCTATACCACCTTATTCACACCTTAAAAGCCATTTGGAATTTCCAACCTCTACCCAAATACCCTATCAACTTTAATACCTTCATACTAGAAGCCTTACCTTAGGAACAAGGCACTTCAAGAATCCTTTTGGTTCAAACCAAAGGGAGTTACCCAAACTAATGGAAACGATTTCTCTTAACTTCTTTGTTTTATTTTACTTCTACAACCCATAAAATCTTTTTAATATTTTCTTTTGTAACAACACCAGTATCATAAATATACTTGGATGTTTTCATGAGAATTATTCTAACTACACTTACACACAACTCCATCTAATGGTTAAAGAACATACTGTTTCTGTGGGTGGCGAATTATTTCCTCATGAAATGATGATTGTTCAATCTTCGTTTAACACCTCTCATGATTGACATTAAGATGTCACTATATCTATATATTATATATATTATGTTTTTGTTTTACTTATGCTTCTATATTTTTAATTTATATCATACCCTTATGATTTCCATTATGGGTAAACATGATAATTTCATTTTAGGAAGTGCAGACCACTGCTCCCTCAAAGTGATTTGAATCATTAGTGCAATATGTGAGACGTATAATGGATGGAGTTAATGATATTATATATGATATTATACTAGACTTATAATATGCCTTTATATCATTATGATTTAATTCCATTAAATATGAAACATAAATGAAAGTAGCGTTTATGCGTACGTATGGCTTACTGTCTCCATGAACGGTGCATTTCATTTATTACCTCTAAATGTTATGTAAAATTATAAATTCATGTATATACTGGAGATATATGATATATATGATATCTAAATCATGAATATAATTCTGGAGAGAATGGATATTTTAACACATAAACAACTATTAATTATAAGAAGTATCTTTTTGACTCTAGTACCAAAGATCGACAAAACGACCGTTATTAAATTAAATGATTACGTAATGTTCATAACATGGTGATAATTGATGTAAAAAAGAATAATGAACTTGAAAAGGTTCTTAAGAAAATAGAAATTAACTATAGTTTATTATTCAGGATATTAAATAACGATCAAGTCAAGTCGGACACAAGGTAATGGACTTCGTCTCAATCTCCTTTCATTGAGGCATATTTTATTTTATACACAACTTTCTTTTATATGGTGTATAAACCCCTTTGACTATTAATTTTTCTCAAAAGGAATATTTTTATATGAATAGTTTTTACTAAACTACAAAAGGAATGTTTTGTCTTACGTATGCGGCGACAATGACTTCTCCGCCGACGTGACCATTATTTTAGTTTATGCTTCCTCTACAAGCCATAACTTTTTTTAAAATGAAAAATAAATACCATGATTTACATTTCATTTATTTTGGTATTGAAAAAGGTTTTGATAGTGTTTTGATTATATCAATGTGTTGTATTGATATCTTGTGATTGAAATGTCGAAACTTTATGTTTCCTTTATGTATGTTTTATGTGATACGATAATGTTATGGTTCTTGGACATTGTTTATGATATGTTTAAACCTTTTCATATATGGAATGAATTGGGCTTAATAAGTGATGGGTGGAGCCCAATCTAGCTCCTATATGTCTCAGTAGGTCTCATAAGACAAACTAGTGTCTTGGCACAAGGCCTTGACAAAATCTTATTTGTAGTCTTGGCACTAGGCCTTTACTATGTGGTTATGATAGTCTGACATTATGCATTCCATCATTATGAAAGTGGTTATTGATATTGCCTGTGATTATTCGACTAGTAGAATATCCATGTGAATAAGTCAATGGAATTATTTCATTTTATCTTTTCCATATTATGCTTATGCTCATGTTTAAAAGGATTTTTTTGGTTCTACGTTGCCTTAAATGTTTATGTTTATTTATGAAAGATTCTGCTATATTGTTATCCTTACTGAGCATCTGAGCCCACCCCTTTCAAAGTTTTAATTTTTCCCAGGATTTGAAGAAGTAATTTATGAATGACCTTCAGGGATAGTATGAGGGGATATGAAGACAAGATGTTGTAGTATTTTTTTAACTTTAGGATGTAATATAAGACTTATGAATATATATAGTGTTTATAAGGCTACTAAAATAATCGGTATTTCGAGACTTGATCATTTGTGATCATGCCAATATTATGTAATAATGCACCGACTCTGGGTAACTAGGGTCGGGGTGTTACAAATAAGGATTTTAAATTTCTATAACACAATATTTTATCCTATTTTATGAGTTTATTTTGACCATTTACATCCATGTATTGAATATATGGCCACTTGATGCGATTATTCATTGATTCTGACCCTTATATTAAATTATGAAAAGAATAAATACCAAATACCATTCTCTTGAATTTAATATTGTTATAACTATTACATAAGGATAAAAGTGGATAATATTTAATGACAAATTTTTATTTGAAATAGTAATTAATTTTTTTCACATAAATTTATTTATAATTTTTATTCATTAAATAATTATCTAAAATGTTAATGCAACACCAACATAATATTTATTTGATTAATATAAAAATAAAATAAATGATTACAAATATTAAGAGTAATAAAATTTTGGTGACCTTTTATGTTCCACGAATTATTTAGATAAACATAACATTTTATGGATTTTATAAAGGTTTAAATTTTAAATAATGTTTTATTTTTGTTTTCATATTCAAATTTTGTGAATATTTCTTTAAATGACATTGATATTATTTTATATTAATAATATATTATTAAAAAATATAAAAAATAATAATAAATGTTGAAAAAGGAAAATTAGGATGATAAATTGTTTAAAATATTATCTTATGGTCATTTATTATCCAATTTTTACATTATAAGTAATACAATAACCCTTTAATATTTAAAAAGTCATTTCCTCGGTTTAGATTAAAATTGGTTAACCAAGGGTTAAGCCAAAAGAAAAGGATTATAATGAAATAAAAATCTATATAAATTTCATTTTATGATGATTATTAGACCTTATAATCCTTTATTTTTGTATATATATATTTAGAATTATTTTTCTTGAGAATGACTTAATTAGATTTTAATATTTTTAGTAATTCCAAGTGTACCTTTTCCCTCCCATATAAAATGGAAGCCCTTATTTATTTTCTTCACCTCACTTTACACCTTATAGATCAACTGAACCCTTATAAATTATATTATAAACATATTATCAATGTCCTATAGGTTTTTTTCATTCCAATTTTACCAACCCTAGGGTCCTTAAGATGAGATCTAAAGGATTTTGTTTAATGAAGATGTAATTGTTGTAACTAATCACATTATTTTTTACATCTTCTTTAAAATACTCTAAATATATAGTGTTGATCTAAAATAATAACTGAAGTTTCATAAATATACATAAATGTTATTACTATTATTAAAAAATCATAATCCTACCTATTTTCCATCATATTAGAAGTGAAAGTATTGCTCGTGTGTGCATGTGGTCTACCGCCTCCACATAGTGATAAATTTTATTTTCCATAATTATAATTAATTAATTTTTATTATGATGAATTTAATGTTTATATAAGATATTTATGATATAATTTTTATTTTCTAATCATTATTTATTATCTAACTTTCCCATCCTTTGAAAAATGATAATGTCGCTCATGTGTACGTGTAGACTACAACCTCCAAGAAGAAATGATATTGATTTTTCATTTACTAATTTAAATGGATGGTGAAAAGGATATAATTAAATATATATATATATATATATATATATATTATATTTTAACAATTTTATAAATTTTAGTCCTTATTTACCTTTATTTTGTTTGGCTGGCCGAAACGTGAAAATATCATTTCTAAGTATGTACGACCTATCTTTGCCAAGAACGGTGTAATTAATTTTTATTCCTCTTAATTTCATGTATGATTATAAAAATGTATATATTGAATATATATATATATATAATATTTATATATTAATTATAATTTTTTATATCATGAAACTATTATAAATATAATATTAATAAAACAACCGAAATGAAAATAGATTAAAAACGAGACAGTTAACACTTAGAAACAAGTATTTTTATGAAGAATTATTAATAAAAAATATTTAAATGTTATTAGTGGATTATATATTGTATTATAAGTATTAATATGTTTCTATTATAAATTATTATAACTTCGAAAACATTATACATGATGTAGATGAACGTTTAAAAAAGTGGAAACTTTAGGTATGAGATTTTGTTTAAATTTCCCTTCATTGAGACATATTTTGTTATTATAAACATGATTTATTTTATATGGTGTATGTATTACATGTTACATGTTATATCAGGGATCCTTAATAATTAATTTTATTTTATGTTAAAATTAAATTTGATATATCAAGGGGATTTTACATGATAGATACCAAGTGGTAAGGGGTTTCTTAATTCAATTTTCATTCATTGGGTTATACGCCTACATTGATGACAATATTATTACATGATTATGTGGAAATTGATCTATGATTTAATTATGTTATATTTATTCTTTTTTTAAAATTTTCTCACCTAATTACTTCAATGAAAATTCTCATTTCAATGATATGATCTTTTTATAGGTTTATCATCTCACTTTTGTTTCCATGAGAAATATTTCATATTAATCACTTGTTGCATTCATATGGTTTATATAATAAACCTTTTATATGATATTCCATCATTCCCTATATATCTATGGTATTTAAAGCTTCATTTTGATAATTTCCATCACAGAGGTTATGATTCAAACGTAATCGCAACTGTAAGGGTTAATTTCATTTTTTCGTTATGTGGGCTTGATTACGTTTAACTATCTTATTTGTGAATTGTCTAATATTTCTATCTTAAACCCAATATATTTTCTTCTCGGATAAATATTTCATATAATTATATGTTTTCTTTGAATTTTACACTATTATGTACTGAAAATATAGAGAACATGTTTTATGAAAAACATACTTTATTTACTCTTTGTTGAGGAATAGTTTTCTTCCATGTCTATTTTTTAAAAAAAATCCTGAATTTTTATAATATCCATCTATAATTTTTTAAATTAATTTTCCATTAATTTAAAATTTACTAAAAAATTAAAATGTATTTTCCTATCATTTTTTAAATGAGGTACTTTTAAATTTTTTACAGCAAAAGTCAATGGAATATTGGTTATAAAATACATCACATGAAAGGAATTTTCCACCATCCAGAACACGTAATTATTTTTAAATTCATCTTTTAGTTTCTATGGGTATTTTCATGTAAATTATTTTCATAATATTCTAATTTTCATAGTTTTGAAAATTGAATTTCAAAGTGTAAAGGTTATTTTCCTTAAGAATATTTTTAATGATCTTTTGTGGTTTCTCATTTCATAAATGTAAATGGACCTTTATTTTAAATATTCTCCATTAGGGATATGATATAATAATGCGTACCTCATTCTTTCTATGTATGGATTATGTTTAGTTTTATTGGGTAATGTATTGACATTTTGTATGTTAGTTCTTCAAATATGGAAATTTATTTATTTCTAAGACATATTGATTATGTTGCATTATTTATTAATAAAATGAATGGATTGTAATTATTATATGATGGGTGGGGTGGAATTATATAGCTTCTGAATGCATCAGAAGGAATAATATGAAAAAACATTTGGGGTATTATGTTCATGGCCCCCACCAATTTATGAAAAATTTCATAGCATAAGGGATTGACGAAACATTTAATATTTCTCGACACGGGGCTTTAATAGTATGTTTATGATGTTTGTAATTATGAATTTCATGAATATAAAAGTAGTTGTTGATTTCCATCTGATTGTTTGAATATATATAAAATCCATGGATATGTTTCAACTCTTGTAATTATTTATATGGAACAGTTTGATCATCATTTATTCTTTCTATGTTATTATTCAATGCTCATGATATTTATTAATTGACATTAGATTTCAGTTATTTACCTTTTTATATTGATTATTCAATATTTACTTGTGATGGTTTCTGTTGTATACAAACTTTAATGAGAATTTGAGATTGTCCTTATTTTGGTTTCCATTCCCTTAGATATGAGGAAGGAACTCTTGTATGTTTTCAAAGATGAAAAATGTTTACTCTTAATATGTTTTATATTTTATTATCAATGTAAAAAAGGGGAACCATTTATGTATCTATTCCTTAATACAATAAAACTATTCAGTCAATTGGGATGGGACCACTAGTATCTTATACTAATATAATAATGTAACAACCAGATCTAGGTTACTGGAGTTTGGGTCTTTAAAAAAATTAAATATATAAATTATTTTCGAAGTAGAAAGTAAACGTGTGGATGAAAACTAGAAGACAAATCTTAATGGCTCCTTCAAGTGGGCTTATCATATTTCACGAGTAGATAGAAAGACCACTACCTACTGGTTTCCATCATATTTTCATACCTAGTATGGTCTTTCAAATATATATTATATAACCAAAATCAATCCACCAAGTGTTATAAATTGCATCAAACATATATGATTCATATCAAACAAAAGTGATTAAAATACTTTTCTTTTAAAGTCAATTTAAAGATTTATGGAAACTTTTTTTAAATTTTCTTTTTATTTATAGAATAAACAAATGATTTCCTTCTTAATATTAGGATTGGGTAATAATATATATTTCTGCTTTATATTTGATTGAACTTGAAGAGTCTTATTTTTCTAATGTATTGTAATCATATTAGTTTCTCCAAATTCTACCACAATTATTTTCTCTTATTGAACAACAATGGTCATTAATTCATTACATGATCATTTATCCTTATATGTGATACATGATTGTATAAATGGAGAATATTTATATAGAGGAGTATTGATAAAAAATACAGATTAAATGATGTAGATATATTAATCTCAACAATATTTAGTTGAGTCGTTATATGCCTCGTCTTTATAATATACTTTTACACACATTTCATGGCGATGAGTCTCATGGAATAGATATTCATAATTAATGAATTCAATAAGACTTTATATAAAATGATGAAATGGTAATCTATGAATTTTATAATTCACAAATATCATTATTCTTGTCAAAATAACAATGAATGATATCACCCGCTTTAGTTTTTATGGACATTGTACTAAGACAACTTGACTAATCATAATGTTCATATAATTTTATATCATTAATTATGGTATCATTGTTAACTTCTGGTGTATCATCATTCCAAATACAACAATCAATGTCCATCAATCTCAGATGAAGAAGAATTATCTCTTTCCAAATATAATAATTATCACTCTTTAATTCAAGAATGACATAATGAATATCAGAAAACATCATGAAATAACTGAAAATTAAATACATTTTTTAAGTACAAATAATATAATTTACATAGTAAACCACGTTAACATGTATATAAATAAATAATAAATCACATTTTGATAAAATTTTAAATTTAATATGTCTGTAAAATTAATTGAGAATTACAAATTAAAATTTTAGTTTATAAATTCTTTAATTATAAATTGATAATTCAAAGAAACACATGAAAACATTATATTTTTCTTTATAATCCTTGTGATAAAATTATGAAAATTATATTTAATATCTCAAATAATGTAAATATAATAAAAAAATCCATTGGGATTAAAGTTATTATATTTTTCATGAAAAATATTTAATTTAGTTTAATAAATACGTAAATTTTATTTAATCTATAATGCCATAGAAAAACAGAATTTTAAATTTTTTTTGAAAAAATCAGAGACATATAATTATTTTACTAAATGGAAATTAAAGATATATAATAAACATCTTTAAATATTGAAAAATATAAACACTTTCATTTGTTATTTAAGATAATTTAATGAATATATACATATATTATTTGACTATAAATGTTGTAGAAAAACAAAATATTAATAAAATTTACAAAAATCAAGATAAAATAATTTATGAAATGAAAAATTAATGATATATTATAAAAATATTTAATCACTATATATTTATATATGACGATCCCTCTAATTGTTTTATATTTTATTTAATCATACATATCCTTTCATGTTTATAAATAAATGTTGAAAATTAATGGACACAATTACTGACAGATAATTAAAATAATTAAACATCATAATAAAAATGTTTTTATAAATGTATATAATAAGTGATTGAATCATTTATTAATCAAAACATATCCTTGTATCTAAAATCACTATTTTCTATTTAATATATGAAATTATCATTTTTTATGTTTTTTATAAGTTCTCATGAATCCTTAAAATAGATAAATTATCAAAATAATATATTATATTTATATGACATATGATTTAGGATTAAAACCAAGGTTGAATATGATATTATTATAAACTGAATCAATGAAGACATAGAAATGAATACGATTATGATAAAATAATTTTTCATTACAAAAATAAAAATAAAAGGGTTTTAGAGGTGTAGGAGGGTATAAACCATCCCTTCCTATCCTAAATAAAATCATATACATGAACTACCATGGGATTTCAAACCTAAGAAGAGTTCACATGATCTGGTGAAGGATCACTCTCAGTCCCCCTAGTGTGTGTTTTTCTTGAAACCATGTTTGAAAACAATGACATGCACGAAATTTCATCTGAAGTGGGTATTGAGGGGTGATTCCTTAAACCTTGCTCGGAACATTCTGGTGGCCTCTACTTCTTGTTGAAGGAGTCTGTGGAAATCAGAAATAAGATATTTTCACTGAACCATATTTCTTCTTCTATTCATCATTATGACATGGATGCATATTCCTTCATTGGTTTCTATGGATGGACATCAAAAAATTATAAATGGATGTGTGAAGACCACCATAAAAGAATTATTAATTTCATCCATGGACCTCTTATCATGGGAAGATATTTTAATGAGATTGTGTTCTAATGCGAAGAGAGAGGGTGTTCCAACAGGCCCTCTACCCATATGAGATTCATTTTCAATATGACTCAACACGCATGTCTTACTGAATTGTTTTGTATGGGTAACCCCATTACGTGGTACTATGGACTCTTAGATAACACCCTTATCAAGGGGAGACTTGAAATATTATTATCATATTCTTATTGGCTCACCATATTTAACTTGTTCCATGTCTCCCACAACACCCCATCCATGTCGGACCACTCTCCAATTCTTATTTCCCTTAGTAGAAATCAAAAAAAATGATGTGTGAATGACATTTTTTTTATGAAATATACTGGATATGGTAATGAGGCTGTGAATAAGTGACTGATGTATAATGGACTACGACTAGACTAGATTTTATTGCAAAAATTCAGAAGGCCACAAATATCCTCAAAAAATGGATTTGTGGGTGGTTCCACCAAATATATTGGTAGTGTGATGCCATTGAAAAAAGTATCTACAAGCTCCACTCTCTACAAACATCATTCATGATCACTTCCTGATTTGAAACACTTGAGAATGAACTCAATTAAACCCTTAGAATTAAATAATGAAACTATTCTATGCATGCTTGTGACATTCATATGAAGGAATTGTATTTAGGTACACATTATTTCCACTATAAAGCTTCATAAAGGTGGCGCAAAAACCTTATTTCATGTTTTACCACACTGGATGGAAGAACTTCCTCAAAAAAAGAGAGTATTCATGAACTCATTTTTTCGTATTTATATAGGGTTGGTGAGATCAACATCCCCACAAATTTTGTATCCATTATTTTTTTAAATTTTCTAATTCTATTAAAGACATTCTCACCCAAAATATTACTGTTGAGGATATAATTTCCTCCCTCAAAAAATTATGCTCCACCAAACTCATTGGCCGAAATATATTCCATTCCATCTTCTTTAAAATATTTTGGCACGTTGTGGGGCCTTATGTGTTGAGCCTGATTAAGGAACTCTATCATGGGAAGTCCGACTTAACCTCAATAAAAAAACCCACCATCACTCTCATTCTAAAAACTGAAATACTCTTTGAGGTTTCTGAGCTCCATCCCATCAACCAATGCAGCTTCACCTATAAAATTTTCACCATGTTTTTGGTCAAATGACATCACATCTTTCTACCATCCATTGTTTTTGAAAACCAAATCACCATTCTCCCAAGTAGGATTATCTCATATAAAAATGATATTTTATATAAACCTTTTCACAATATAAAGACCCACAATTTTTCCAGATGAGGAATCATTCCCTTGAAGATGGACACGACTTAAACTATTTACATAGTGTAATGGTTTTTAATCTAGTTTATTTTGAACAAAATGGGATTTTACTCAATATGGGTTGACATCATTACTAAATGGCTTATCTTCGTCTCATTCTAGATATTCATAAATGGAGGAATTTAGTTAGGCATCTCACCCTCCAAGGGACCTTTCCAAGGATACCCCCTTCCCCTTCTTAGTTCATTTTAATGGCTTAAATTTTTTCAAATATCATATCAAAATAATCTATGGATAAATTAGTTGATGGAATGAAGGCATATCATCACACACACTATTTCCAATCTCTTCTATGCCAATGATTGTATCTTATTCTTTTGGTCCATATTGGAAGAATGCATGTTTATTTTCATTTTTATCCACCTCTATGAGAATGCTTAAATCACCAATCTATTCCCTTTTATGTAGGGCCATTAAAGATCCCTACCATCATCACCAATCTACCCCACTATCAGTATAAAATTTTTTGTTCGGGACTTAGTGAAGGAATTCAATAGTGTTACTGAATCATTTGGGATAAACTTCCCAAATGCAATCCTCATGGGGGGAATGGGGTTCAGGTACATAGACATATTCAATGATACACTTCTTTCAAAATAAGGATGTTGATTCATTCAATAACATCATTATATCTATGGAAAAGTTATCAAGGATAAATACTTACCATATGATGATTTCGTATGTTCCCCATTAGGTCCCTACCCCAGATTCCTCAGTAGTAGTCTGTTGGGATCACATGAAACCCTCCTTGGGGTACATTAATATAGAATTAGAAATGGATTCTCTATTAATATTTGAACAGAATCATGGATGGTTGATAGAAATGGGATAAAAGGAACCCCCCCCCCCCTCCCTTGATTGTCTCAAATATGAAAATGATATATCCCTTTTTAATAAAGAGGGATACAGATGGTACCCTGATAAAAACTATTCCTGGTTCAGCAAAAGGGATTGAAAAATTATTCTTAGTATCCTAGTTTCTAGGAATCTGGGTCTTAATCTTTTATGATGGAGTGGGGAAAATATTTTTACTTATATTTTTAAAAGGGGTATGCTATTTCTTAAACTATTCCGACTCTGGAGGGAGAGACTCTATATAAATATATATAGCACCAACATATCCCCACTAATTCTCTCTATTTATAGTAGCAACACTGACCTGGGATCCTTCTTTGTTTGGGGTTCTTTACCACTCACCTTTCATTGAACAAAAAACATTTCCTATTTGCATGTCCTTGTCTGAATCACCCATGCACTCCATTTCTTGCTCCCCCGTACCAAGGAAGGTTTAGTGGACCTTCAAACCACATGTTTACATCCACTAGGTTATGGATCCTTATCTGATGACTCTTCTCACAAATGTCCATTTCACCTCGCTGCCAAGAATATGGCTTACCATTTCATAATGGAATGGATCATTTAGATTATGGGAAATAATATTCTCATAATCGAGGTCTCAAATCCAAGCACGTTTTGGGTCTATAATACCTACCACTTATTATCAATGTAGAACCACATCAATAATATCTTTGAAGACCCTTTTATCAAGAACAATCCTTGTAACTGAAAACCCCCCAATATTGCAAACCAAAAAATTAACATAAACACATTAACATTCAAAAAATGAATCATAGGTTTTGACACCATTATCTAGGACTCCCATGGGATGATCGTTTCATCATTTAACTCATCCTTCTTGGTGGCTCCCTTACCTCTAGTTGTTGTAGCTCAAAAATAATTCTTGGCATGGTATTATATTTTGCGAAAGGATTGATATACATCAATTTGGAATGAGTTTTCCTAACTATCATTTGTGTTATCTTCACGTTGTAGGCATGCCTTCATCCTTTTGGCCTTATAATCTCAATGATCTAGTCAATTAGGCTCCTATTTTTGACTTTCTCCTCATCTTTCACCAAAACATGGGTAATATGGTCACTCATTATTTAGAAACTCAAGGCCTCTCGAATTACCCACATGTTTGGTAGGATCTATTCCACAGTTGGTTACCTTCTCTTATTTTCCCTGTTCTTAATTCTCTCTATATATGAGTTACCCATTTTCATAAAAAAATGTATATTTACTACCAAATGATATAAATTTAATAAAAAATAATCCCAGAATCTCATATATACTTTATTACAAAATAATAAATTTCTTACCTCCAGAAACAATAAAAAAATGAAATTAAGGAATTGAAATTGAATTCATTCTACACTATGGATGGTGAATTTAAATGGTGTATTTTTTTTCATATATCCAATAATCAAATGATGATTAATATTTATATTGGGTTCTACTATCAATCACTCACCCCAACTCTATCTATCGAAAAAACAAGTTAATGAATGAGTGGTTGAATTCCATAAAAATATTTAATTTCATATACCATGATTTATTACATTAAATTGGCTAAATTAATTTTATTATCCATAATTAATTATTTTTCCTATTAATTTCATGGACCATTATTCATATAATTAACTTGGAAGGATTTCCAGTTAAGATAAAAAAATTAAATATTTTTTTAAATTTTTTTAAAAAACCTAGTTGTGATTATTAAAATATATACAATCTAATAGAGAATAATGAAATTATTTGTGGATCAAATGTACAAGGTGTGAACATCAAAAAATAATGACACACTCATCCTTTTTCTAAGAAATTTATTTTAATTTTTATCTTATTTATACACACGCACATAGTATTTAAAATACTATTTCAGAAAAAATAAAAATAATTTTAATTTTTTGTTCCTTTTATTTTAAATATATCCAAATTTTAAAAATAATTTAAAATAATGAATCCTTATTCAAAATTATGATCATTTATGTAACTAAAAAATATAACTAAAACTCCACCTAGAACTCCCTTTTATGGGGATAAGATCATGAATTCTGTTATGGACTTTCCATGTGGGATTATGTTTCCCCTGTTCATCATTACTTTAACGACCCATAAATTGCATACATTGTTAATACTTCAAAATGGAAGCACACTTATTACAACATATGACAAAACCACAAAGGACCGTATAGGTATAGTGTCTTTAGAAACTGGGAAACATAAACAACTGGTTCATAAATCTTCTACAGTGTCTCTCATTTATTTCATCATATCTAGGGTCCCTTTTAGCATATTCTACTTAATATCCATCTTCCTGACTTGGGGAAAAGAAAACATAAAAGGGTGAGCTCAAATTCTCAGCAAGGGAAAATAAAGGAAATAAAAATCATATCATATCTTTTTGAAAATCATAACCTGCAAAAGAGATCATAATATCTTAACATGGAATAATTCATAGAAGTGAAAATGAGATCCCCATAATCATAACATGAAACTTGAAACATTGTGGAATGCACACATAATCATGGAAAATCATTTCTTGTTAGTCATGACTCATTTCCAAGACTATCTTAGTGGACAAAGTCCCTTTCTAAACCGAGTCACCCTCGTTCCAGTCCTATTTCACTGAACCGGTATAACCTACCGTTCCAGCCATATCTATCTCATGAGATATAAAATCTTTACCCAATGAATTGGAGGGAGATATAGGTCCCACCCATCTTATAATGAATCCTTTCTTATGTGTGCCACATAATCATAAACCATACATCATAGCGTAATCCACGTAATAAAAATGGGATTCTTAAATAACATGACATCATAAAACAATTCATATAAGATAAAAGAATTCATAAAAATATTTCCATCACAACATAATCAAATCCATGTAATAATAGGGATAAAAACAGAACCCTTTTATTATCTTAGATGGAAAATAATTTTGATAAAATACTTGAACTCTATTCTTGAGGAAAATATCCTTTCTACTTTAAAAACACTTTTCCTTTCTTAACATGTCATAAAATTTTAAACTAAAAGAAGTTGATTAAAAATAAACTTGAATACTTGTAAAGAAATATTCTTGGAAATAATGTTTTAGAAATCCATTCATGCCGTATAAGTTAAAAAAACATTCTTTGTACTTTTGTCGGAAAAGTCAAAAAGTACCTCGTACGAAAAACGACAAAAGATTCCTTTCATATCATTTACTAAAAACTCACCGAAGGGTAAAATTGGATTTAAACAATTTTACGTGGATGGAAATAATATTACATATTTAGGAAACATGGATGTGTATGATAAAATACTCCCCAATATATACCAAAGTATAAGCAATCTCGGATAAAAATGAGATTGTGATATTTCCCTTACCTTAGGTCCGATTTGCTTTGTACGTGTCTGAAGCTCTTGTATAATGGTTTTAATAATGTTATTGACTTATTCCAGAATCATACATATTGATATGATATCATATATGGTCATATTCTTAGCTTCTTGTTAGTAATATTTCATTGTTACTTGTTACTCGGGTCTTTATTGCCTTTTGTTCTTATGCGTGTTTTGCCAAATAAATTCTTATTATTCTTTTAAGGTTATATATACCTTATATCCAGAATGGTATTAGTGTAACATATATCATATTTATTCATTAAATTCATTTATATAATTACTATGTAATGATGATCATGTAGAACGAGTCGCATCACATCGTGGAGACGGTATTCCGTACGTACGCACGAGTGATGATATCGTTCCTATGATCGTGGAATTGTATTGGAGTATATATATATTATTTAAGTATCAATATTACTTTATAATAATCATAAATATTTACTCATTACACCATTATACCCATCCTTTTAAGGTGATGGTGGAAAATAGATTACACCACAGCGTGGAGACGGTATTCCGTACGTACACACGCGCGGTGATTTCATTTTTCTGTATGATGGATAGAAGGTGAATTAGGGTTGTCTCATATTTATAATAACATATCAGTGTGTAAGTAATACTGATGTTATTACTGTATCATGAAACAACTAAAGAAGAAGTTGAAGAAGAAAGAAATTGAAAAGATCGGTAATGGATATTACCTCTTCTTTGGAATGCCTCCTTGAATCCTGCACTTAGGAAACTAAGATTGGTCTTTGAAGAAGACCAGGAACTCTAGGATTATTATAGGGAATTTTAGAGGAGAAAATGGCAGGGGTTTTCCGAGCTTGAGTGCTCAAATTGGTGTGAGGAGGAGGGGGAGGAGGTGCCCTTTTATAAGGGAGGAGAGGGGCACCTTAGGAATATCTCAAAATATTGTTTTATATTAAAGTCAAAATCGGTTTATAATGGTTCCAAAGTGTCTTATTTAGAAGATAAAGTGGGTATGGGTCGAAATCCTATCAACAAATAGGATTTAGACAAGTTTAGGGTATTATTTTAACCTTATCAATTAGATTTAACTCTAAGTTAAATAATTTAACTTTTACCTTGTCTTTTTGTTTTCTTTCACTATATGGTTAATACACTTACTATAACATGCCAAAAGAACCCCAAATTGTTTATTATTAATATATATATCCTTATCAAAGTCATTTGGCCGAACCTTAGATTTTTAGTAATAAAATAACAATTAATAATATAATATTTGTTTTAAAAACTATTTTGTGTCAATTTTGACACTATTTGATATATGATTTTTGTGAAAGTCGTAACAGAATTATATGTTCGAACCAAGTTGATTAAAGAAACACTAATATATAATAGTAACCTAGAAAATTAGTGGAATTCAAAAAAAGTCTCAAATTACATTTATTTTGGTGTTTATAACATCAATTATGTCAATATTTCATAAATAAGATAATTACTGCATCATCATTGTGTCATATATAAATTAAATTATTTAATGTCTAAAAATTATAAATAAAATACCATTATGTAGGAAATCTTCTTAGCTTTCTAATGAATATTTATAGTCGAATTTATCTTATGTATAACCTCATATTAAAAATGATTTACTTATTAAACTTTGATTTTCACTATTTTAACCATTCTTTAAATAAATAAATAATAAATGTCCTAATCTAACACAAGTGGGCCTAAATGGTCATATTTTATTACTAAGTTTGTTTTTGGTCGAATTAAACTTATCCAGTAGAATTAAGACATGTGTTAGGGTAATAGTAATATCATATTTACCCCTATTTACTATTAACCACGGTAAAAAAAGTAAAAAGTTACTATTCACCAAAAAATTATTTTTATCTCATTGAACCACATTTTACTTACTGATATCAATCGTGTCTGTCGGATTTTCGAAATTCCATTCATATAAGCGGTAAAATTAAGTTTTATGCAAAATTCAGTTTTTAACCTACCACTTAGTGGTTTCACTATTCATCGAAAATTGAAAGTTTTCAGAAAAGTACCAAAATTTTACCCTAGGCTAATTTCGGTATTCCGAATCCAAAAATGAAGTCCATTTTGAAAAATAAAATTTATAAAGTTTCAAAAAGTGGTTATTACTATTCATAACGGCTAGTTTTAATAATATTTTAATAGCATATCGTTGTTTAGTGAAACTCGGTATTGCGTACGACGCAAGCTATCGAGGAAGGTCGCGATTGCGTGTAAAGTAAGCCAAGATAGTATGTAGTGAAAGATTCCTTTGATGATATATAAAAACAAAATATTACTCACAAAAATCTCGGGTGTTACATTCTACCCCCCTTAAAAAGAATTTCGCCCTCGAAATTCATCACTTTGTAACAAACAGATGAGGATACTTCTCCCTCATCATATCCTCAGGCTCCCATGTAGCTTCTTCTAATTGGTGGTTCCTCTATAAAACTTTCACCAATCGAGTGGTCTTGTTTCGTAGGACTTTTTTGCTACGATCCAGAATCTCTATCGATTGTTCTTCATAAGAAAGATCTTGCTCCAGTGGTACAACTTCTGAGCTGAGTACATGTGAAGGATCAGGTATGTACTTTCTCAGGAGAGATACATGGAACACATCGTGAACTTGAGAGAGATTCGGTGGAAGCGCCAATCGATAAGCTATCTTTCCAACACGATCCAGTATTTCGAAAGGACCGATATATCTAGGGCTCAACTTCCCCTTCTTTCCAAATCTCATAACCCTCTTCCAGGGAGATATTCGTAAGAACACTTTATCACCCACTTCAAACTCTAGGTCTTTTCTTTGGTTGTCGGCATAACTTTTCTATCGACTCTGAGCTGCTCTTATGTGTTGTTGAATAGATCTGACCTTTTCTGCCATTTCATCAACGAGATCAGGTCCTAATAGCTTTCTTTCCCCAACTTCATCCCAGCAAGTTGGAGTCCTTCATCTCTTTCCATAGAGATCTGCATAAGGAGCCATCTGAATACTGGAGTGAAAGCTATTATTATAAGAAAATTCCACCAAAGGTAGGTGTTGATCCCAACCTCCTTTGAAATCCATAGAGAAAGCTCTCAACATATCTTCTAGGGTTTGAATTGTTCTCTCAGACTGACCGTCTGTCTGGGGATGATAAGCAGTGCTGAAACTCAACTCTGTATCCAGATTATGCTAAAGACTTCGCCAGAACTTCGAGGTAAATCTCAGATCCCGATCAGATATAATAGAAATTAGTACTCCATGAAATCTTACCACTTCCTTTACATATATCCTGGCAAGCTGGTCTAGAGAGAAATCCTCTCTAATAGCAATGAAGTGTGCAGACTTTGTAAGATGATCAACTATGACCCAAATAGCATTATTGCCTTTGGATGTTTTAGGAAGTCCTATGACAAAGTCCATAGTGATGCTTTCCCATTTCCATTCGGGTATGGGTAATGGTTGTAACATCCCCTTAGACTTTTGTCTCTCAGATTTAACTTTTTGACAAACCAAGCATCGAGAGACATATTCAGCAACATCTCTTTTCATGCCATCCCACCAGAAGTACTCTTTCAGGTCCCTATACATCTTCGTGCTTCCAGGATGAATAGAGAATGAAGAACTATGAGCCTCATCCAGCAACTCCTTCTTTAATTCGGGGATGGGAGGAACACAAACCCGATTCCTGAACTTTATTATCCCATCACAATCAAGGTTGAATTCAGGAACATTTCTCACCTTCTTTTGTAACTCGACATCTTCTTTCTGTGACTCTTTAATCTTCACATGTATAGATAGTTGAACATTCATTTGAGAAAGATAAGATTTTTCCCCTTCCATTATAATTCCAAGATCCATCCTTTGTAAATCCATAAATATTGGATCTTTTGTGATCCTCATCATGGATAAACAAGCATTGTCTTGTCGACTTAATGCATCTGCCACCTTGTTTTCTTTCCCATGGTGGTAATGGATTGAGCAGTCATAATCCTTAATCAGCTCCAACCATCTTCTTTGACGCATATTCAGCTCCTTTTGTGTGAAAATATACTTTAAACTTTTATGATCAGTATAAATATCACACCTTTCACCATAAAGGTAATGCCTCCAAATCTTTAATGAAAAGATTACCGCATCCAAATTCAAATCATGTGTTGGGTAATTTTGCTCATGGATTTTCAACTGTCGTGAGGCATAAGCAATCACCATATCATTTTTCATAAGAACACACCCCAATCCCTTCTTGGATGCATCATTGTAGATCACAAACCTTTCTCCACTACAAGGCAGTGTGAGCACAGGTGCACTGGATAACCTTCTTTTCAACTCTTTGAAATTCTCTTCACATTCCTCTGTCCAAACAAACTTAACTCCTTTCCAAGTCAACTTGGTGAGTGGATTAGATAATCATGAAAAATCTTTTACAAAACTTCGATTATATCTAGCCAAACCAAGAAAACATCAGATCTCAGTTACTGTTGTTGGTCTTGACCATCTTTCGATAACCTCTGTTTTTGCTGGATCCACAGATATCCCCTCTTTTGAGATTATGTGACCCAAAAATGCAACTTTTTGAAGCCAAAATTCACACTTGGTAAATTTGGCATAAAGCTTCTCCTTTCTCAGGGTCTTCAATATAATTCTCCAGTGATCTTCATGCTCTTCCTTTCTCTTTGAATAGACAAGAATATCATCTATAAAGACTACCACAAATTGATCAAGATAGTCTCTAAAGACTCTATTCATTAGATCCATGAAGATAGCAGGGGCATTAGTAAGACCAAATGGCATCACTATAAATCCATAGTGTCCATACCTTGTACGGAAAGTCGTCTTTGGTATATCCTCCCTTTTGACCCTTAATTGATGATACCTTGAACGAAGATCAATCTTGGAAAAGTATTGAGCTCTGCGTAGTTGGTCAAATAAGTCATCAATGCGTGGGAGAGGTTATTTTTTCTTGATAGTGATCTTGTTAAGTTCTCGATAATCAATGCAGAGTCTCATTGATCCAACTTTCTTCTTAACAAATAGAACAGGTGCTCCCCAAGGTGACGCACTAGGGCGTATGAATCCCTTATCAAGATTCTCTTGGAGTTGCTTCTTCAATTCCTACAACTCAATTGGGGCCATTCTATAAGGTGTCTTTGAAATAGGAAAAGCACCCAGTACGAGTTCTATTGAAAACTCAATTTCACGATTTGGTGGAAGACCTGGTAATTCCTCCAGAAAGACATCATCAAACTCCCGTACGATGGGCATATTCTTAATCGTAAGTTTCTCACCAACCATTTGAGATAAATAACCTTCATTTAGTGGAATCAAGACCCATAAGATGGAAGGAATTTCCACTGGAAGGTTATATTCATCCTTGCATCGATAGACGATCGTAGATTGATCTGGAATATGAAATGTGACTTCCCTTCTTTGGCAATTGATATGATCTCCATGTAGATAAAGACAATCCATGCCAAGAATCACATCAAATTCCACTAAAGGAAGGATCACAAGATTTGCAAGAAGCACTTTCCCACAAACTTCGATCAGAGAAGAATTATAAACTTTTGATGGGACTGTTGTGCCATTAGGTGTTGTCACAGCTAACTCAACATCTAATTGTTTAGGTAATAAGGTGATACCCTTAGAAAATTTTTCAGAAATAAAAGAGTGGGTGGATCCAGAATCAAATAAAACATTTTCTACTTTAGAGTGGATGGTAAGTGTACCTTTCACCACTTCGTAATCATACTCCACATCACTGATAGAAATTGCGTGTGACTTTCCTTTTTCTTTAGCCTTAAGATTTTGTTGACGTCGAACATCATCATCAACCCTTGGATTTGGGCATTGATTGGAATAATGCCCCATCTCCTTGCACTTGAAACATTGAAGTGTAGTAGGTTCATTCTGTGTATCCCTTCCTTTGTTTGCATCGTTAGAAATCTTCTTCCCATTATCACGGCATTCAAATGCCCGATGACCTTCCTTTCCACATTTGAAACATTTACTTGTCCCTTTAAGACAACTCCCTCCATGTTTATTTCCACACTTTGAGCATAAGGGAAAGCTCATCTTCTTTTCAGTGTGCTATTTAGATTTTCCTTTGAATTCCATCTTCCTCTTCTTATCAAACCCATGTGACTGATGGGTTACTCCAATCTCCATCTCGACTTTGAGAGCACATCGAACGATTTCCTCGTAGCTATTGAAGTCCCTTATGGATAACTCCCTTGGAAGACTTGGTTTTAAGCCACTAAAGAATCGATCGATCTTACTCTCGGGTTGGATAATAATACCAGAAGCGTACCTTGCAAGTCTTGTAAAATTTTCTTCATAGGTACCAACAGATTCATCATCCCTTTTCTTCAGTTCAAGAAACTCTTTCTCCATCTTTGTTCGGAGAATACGATGGAAGTATTTTTTGAAAAATAAGTTCTTGAACTCGTCCCATTCCATAGACTCAATTTCATCCCTTTGCCTCGTATTCTTAATAATATTCCACCATTGATCAGCATCTCCTTCCAAACGATACACTACTAGGATGACTTTATCATGTTCAGAACATTGAAGAACTAAAAATATATTTTCAGTAGTACTAATCCATTGTTCAGCAACTAATGGATCAGTAGACCCGCTGAAAAAAGGTGGACGCTGCCTCATGAAGGATTCAACAGAATTTTGCTCCTTCCTTTTCTCGTTTGGAAGTCCTGCATGATTCATTGCTTGAGAAAGTTGTGTGAGCATGGCTACAAGATTTTGCATTCCAGCTCCCATATCATTTGATTGCTCAGGGGGACAATCATTGCATTGCCCATCGCATTCCGCATTAACACGGTTCCTTCGGGTTCCAGCCATTGACTAAAACCAAGAAGAATAGTGTGAGCAACACTAATTATAATAGGAAAACCACATAATCAAGAATAAAATTTCACACTTAAGGTCTTATCCTAGGGTATTCATGGCCATTTCTAAAACACTAAGATTGTGTTCTATGCTTAGACTTATCCTTAGGGTTCTTACTAAGACTTTCACATCCTAGTTTCCAAAGGTTGACTATACCTTTCCTCTGATACCAACTTTAACGACCCATACTTTACATACATTGTTAATACTTTAAAATGGAAGCACACTTATTACAACATATGAAAAAACCACAAAGGACTGTATAGGTATAGTGTCTTTAGAAACTTTGAAACATAAACAACTGGTTCATAAATCTTCTATAGTGTCTCTCATTTATTTCATCATATCTAGGGTCCCTTTTAGCATATTCTACTTAATATCCATCTTCCTAACCTGGGGAAAAGAAAACATAAAAGGGTGAGCTCAAATGCTCAAAAAGGGAAAATAAAGGAAATAAAAATCATATCATATCTTTTTGAAAATCATAACCTGCAAAAGTGATCATAATATCTTAACATGGAATAAATCATAGAAGTGAAAATGAAATCCCCATAATCATAACATGAAACTTGAAACTTTGTGGCATGCACACATAATCATGGAAAATCATTTCTTGTAAGTCATGACTCATTGCCAAGACTGTATTAGTGGACAAAGTCCCTTTCTGAACCGAGTCACCCTCGTTCCAGTCCTGTTTCACTGAACCGGTATAACCTACCGTTCCAGCCATGTCTATCTCATGAGATATAAAATCTTTACCCAATGCATTGGAGGGAGATATAGGTCTCACCCATCTTATAATGAATCCTTTCTTATGTGTTCCACATAATCATAAACCATACATCATAGCGTAATCCACGTAATAAAAATGGGATTCTTAAACAACATGACATCATAAAACAATTCATATAAGATAAAGGAATTCATAAAAATATTTCCATCACAACATAATAAAATCCATGTAATAATAGGGATAAAAACAGAACCCTTTTATTATCTTAGATGGAAAATAATTTTGATAAAATACTTGAACTCTATTCTTGAGGAAAATATCATTTCTACTTCAAAAACACTTTTCCTTTCTTAACATGTCATACAATTTTAAACTAAAAGAAGTTGATTAAAAATAAACTTGAATACTTGTAAAGGAAGCTTCTTGGAAATAATGTTTTAGAAATCCATTCATGCCGTATAAGTTAAAAAAACATTCTTTGTACTTTTGTCGGAATTGTCAAAAAGTACCTCGTACGAAAAACGACAAAAGATTCCTTTCATATCTTTTACTAAAAACTCACCGAAGGGTAAAATTGGATTTAAATAATTGTACGTGGATGGAAATAATATTACATATTGAGGAAACATGGATGTGGATGATAAAATACTCCCCAGTAAATACCAAAGTATAAGCAATCTCGGATAAAAATGAGATTGAGATATTTCCCTTACCTTAGGTCCGATTTGCTTTGTACGTGTCCGAAGATCCTGTATAACGGTTTAAATAATTTTATTGACTTATTCCATAATCATACATATTTATATTATATCATATATTGTCATATTCTTAGCTTCTTGTTAGTAATATTTCATTGTTACATGTTACTCGGGTCTTTATTGCCTTTTGTTCTTATGCGTGTTTTGCCGAATAAATTCTTATTCTTTTTTTATGGTTATAGATACCTTATATCCAGAATGGTATTAGTGTAACATATATCATATTTATTCATTCAATTCATTTATATAATTACTATGTAATGATGATCATGTAGAACGAGTCGCATCACATCGTGGAGACGGTATTCCGTACGTACGCACGAGTGATGATATCGTTCCTATGATCGTGGGATTGTATTGGAGTATATATATATTATTTCAGTATCAATATTAATTTATAATAATCATAAATAGTTACTCATTACACCATTATACCCATCCTTGTAAGGTGATGGTGGAAAATAGATTACACCACGGCGTGGAGACGGTATTCCGTACGTACACACGCGCGGTGATTTCATTTTTCCGTAGGATGGATAGAAGGTGAATTAGGGTTGTCTCATATTTATAATAACATATCAGTATGTAAGTAATACTGATGTTATTACTTTATCATGAAACAACTAAATAAGAAGTTGAAGAAGAAAGAAATTGAAAAGATCGGTAATGGATATTACCTCTTCTTTGGAACGCCTCCTTGAATCCTCCACTTAGGGAACTAAGATTGGTCTTTGAAGAAAAACAGGACCTCTAAAATTATTCTGGGGAAGTGTAGAGGAGAAAATGGCAGGGGTTGGCCGAGCTTGAGTGTTCAAATTGGTGTGAGGAGGAGGGGGAGGAGGTGCCCTTTTATAAGGGAGGAGAGGGGCACCTTAGGAATATCTCAAAATATTATTTTATATTAAAGTCAAAATCGGTTTATAATGGTTCCAAAGGGTCTTATTTAGAAGCTAAAGTGGGGATGGGTCGAAATTATATCAACCAATAGTATTTAGACAAGTTTAGGGTATTATTTTAACCTTATCAATTAGATTTAACTCTAAGTTAAATAATTTAACTTTTACCGTGTCTTTTTGTTTTCTTTCACTATATGGTTAATACACTTACTATAACATGCCAAACGAACCCCAAATTGTTTATTATTAATATATATATCCTTATCTAAGTCATTTGGCCGAACCTTATATTTTTAGGAATAAAATAACAATTAATAATATTTTATTTTATTTTAAAACTATTTTGTGTCAATTTTGACACTATTTGATATATGATTTTTTTGAAAGTCATAAAAGAATTATATGTTCAAACCATGTTGATTAAATCAACACTAATATATCATAGTAACCTATAAAATTATTGGAATTCATAAAAAGTCTCAAATTACATTTATTTTGGTGTTTATAACATCAATTATGTCAATATTTCATAAATAAGATAATTACTGCATCATCATTGTGTCATAAATAAATTAACTTATTTAATGTCTAAAAATTATAAATAAAATACCATTATTTAGGAAATCTTTTTATCTTTCTAATGAATACTTATAGTAGAATTTATCTTATGTATAAACCCATATTAAAAATGATTTACTTATTAAACTTTGATTTTATCTATTTTAACCCTTCTTTAAATAAATTAATAATAAATGTCCTAATCTAACCCAAGTGGGCCTAAATGGTCATATTTTATTCCTAAGTTTGTTTTTGGTCGAATTAAACTTATCCAATAGAATTAGGACATGTGTTAGGGTAATAGTAATATCATATTTACCCCTATTTACTATTAACCGCGGTAAAAAAAGTAAAAAGTTACTATTCACCAAAAAATTATTTTTATCTCATTAAACCACATTTTACTTACTGATATCAACCGTGTCTGTCGGATTTTCGAAATTTCATTCACAGAAGCGGTAAAATTAATTTTTATGCAAAATTCAGTTTTTAACCTACCACTTAGTGGTTTCACTATTCATCAAAAATTGAAAGTTTTTAGAAAAGTACCAAAATTTTACCCTAGGCTAATTTCGGTATTCCAAATCCAAAAATAAAGTCCATTTTGAAAAATAAAATTTATAAAGTTTAAAAAAGTGGTTATTACTATTCATAATGGCTAGTTTTAATAATATTTTAATAGCATATCGTTGTTTAGTGAAACTCGGTATTGCGTACGACGCAAGCTATCGAGGAAGGTCGCGATTGCGTGTAAAGTAAGCCAAGCTAGTATGTAGTGAAAGATTCCTTTGATGATATATAAAAACAAAATATTACTCATAAAAATCTTGGGTGTTACAATTAAAATAATAATATATTTATAATAATAATCCCTAAATAATAAATATAATTAAAAATACTACTAATTCAAATAAAAGATCATTAAAATAAATATTAAATAACATAAAAAATAATATAAAGTAATAATATAATGTGAATAATTAATTATTATTATGGAAAATAATAATTAATAATATATTTATTTACTAATAATATCATTCTTCATTTATTCTGATGGCCTTTGATCCTGGCTACTGCATTGATCAATAGAATGTATTCATTAAATCCTTGAAGGTTGATGATGCATTGGACAGGTGAGCACAACATCGATTCCAGGTGTGAATGTTTATGATAAAGAAAATACTACATCTCCCACACCTCATAATTAAAAGACTTCTAGAATCTTGAACAATCATGAAGTCTCAAGGATTCAATAAAAAGGATTCTAAATGATCTGAAATATGGGATATTTTCAAAAGATGACAATTCTTGTCATCAAGGAATTATGAATACTAGATCTATAGTGTTTATGAAAGAAGATTCCAATGTTTCTAAGGAACAAATTTAATAATGTAGGCATTCAATTCATACTCTTTAGGTCTCTCATGAAAAGGGTAATCATTAAATGTTTAAGGATATCCAAAAAAACTATACCAAGATTCAGGATTCATTGGCTAGTGTATCACCTCTATAGGTAAATATTTTTACCATATTGTATTTAATTTTAATAAGATTAAAATGAATGCTTGGGGTTGTGGTTTTATTACACTCAAACTGGATACACTAAGAAATCAAGATTAGGATCCCATTTTAAATCTTAATTTTTCTGAATCCATAAATGATGGCCCATTAGGGTAGCAAAATCACAAGATAATATAATCTGAATAATATAAAAATATTTGGACACCAGATGTAATGTGGAAACCACCAAAATGAAATAGTTAAAAATACATATGAAAATATAAGGATCACTATAGGTAAAAGATGATACAAACTCCCTCGCATCCAATAGGAGGAAACCCTCTTAAAATCTCTCTTGATCAAGTGGAGAAATTTCCACAAAAAATACCACATTAACTGATGATGAGAGAATATTCTAGTGAAGTTTATGATAATACCATTGGGGATGATCTCATTTTATAAGAAAATTCTATCCCTCCTAGAACCATGTCTGATTCCTTCTCCTAATGGATGTTTGCTGAAGACAACCGCCAACCATCTACCACAAATTCCTTCTTTGAAAAATTGGGGGTAGGAACCACCCATGGAATAATCAAACACTAATAAATATCCAACTTTGATATTGTATTCAGATATAATCACATCTATACAGATCATTTCTATTTTCCAAACATGTCACTCATGTATCTGTAAGGCCACCATAAGATCTTCACCATCATAAATTATCAGAGTCAATCACCTTCTTCATGAAATCAACCACATTTTATTTAATATAAAGTTTTTATATATACACACTTTTTTTCTACCACATCTTGGAAAACGTTATACGGTACCCAAATGTGGGTTTTCTTAGAATGAATAGACAGGTTCCCTGTAATGAAAAATGTGCTTTGACTATCACATAACAATAGAATATTCTCATGTTTTTTAATGGTCTCCACCAACAACATTATCATCCAAATCACCTCTTTTAGATCCCGTGTAGCTGGAGTGTACTCTTCCTTCATAATGGATAACTCCAAAACTAACTATAACTTTGAAATCCTAATTAGAGCTACTCTACAATAGTAATCACATAATAAGTATTGGATTTACTCTTCTAAGAATCACTTGTGAAATCTGAATCAACATAGCATCATATAGTGAAATATATTACTCCATAACATAATGAAACATTTGAGGTATGTTTGATTTATCTTAGGATACTCTTCATTGTGCATCAATTCTCTCATCTTGGATTCACCATGTACCAACTAAATACTCCTACTATATGAGAAATGTGTTGTCTAGTAAAAACCATAGTGAACTTTAGAATCGCATCTTCTAATGTATATGGTAATCAAGACATCTACATCCTCTCTGCTTCACTTCTAGGTCTCATCATAGATGATAAGATGAAATTAATTACATGGGATATATATTTTCTTACAATTATTCACGTTGAATCATCTCAATAATTTATATTGGTGATTATTATATGATAGCCAAATACTAAAAATATTTCTATCTTAGTAAATCATAATCCCATGCATCTTGATTACTGGTACCAAATACTTCATATCAAACTTCCTAGCCAATAATGCCTTTATATCCGGAATCTGGTCATTATTAGGGCCTACAACTATGATGTCATCCACATAAAATTTAAGAATGATGAATTCATTATCATATGAACACCAGAAATATGCAAAAGGATCTGAATAATATATATTTTTTCCATGGAACATGATATAGGAATCAAATATCTTTTAACAACACCTTGATTCATGCCTAAGACCATACAAAGACTTGTTGAACCTTCAAACCAATTTCTCTTTTTATTTATTCTCCCAAATGTTAAAATTGGATAAAATAAATCTCTTTATCAATATCACTATGGAGAAAAGAAGTATTCAAATCCGGATACTCTATATGTATATTGAATGTAGCACACATTTCTGAAACTCATAAAATAGTGATCAGTCTTAATACATGAGAATTTTATTTATTGAAATCAGTACCAGCCTTATGAGCATATCCTTTGATAAAAATAATTTCATGACATCTTTCTTCCTGATCCTTTCCATTCTTCATTACCTTAGTGACACATTTGTCTTTGATAGGATAATTCTATAAGTAAATGGGACAATATTCCAATTCCTCTTCTTGTGTAGGGATTCAAGTTCTTCTTGCAACACTGTAATCCATGAGGATACATCTTATAACGACCCATAATTTACTTACATTGATATTACTTCAGTGTTGAAGAATATTAATTTCAAAATATAAAAAATCCAATAAAATTATGTGTATCTATAATGTCTTTAGAAACTGGGAAACATAAACAACTGGTTCATAATACTTCGCCATTGTCTCTGACTCATTTCATCATAACTTGACCCCTTTTTGAAAAATCATACATGATACCCTACTCCATGACATGATTAAAAGAAACATATGAAAGTGTGAGATTATATTTTTAGTAAGGGTAAATAAATAAAATATCAATCATATCATAAATATAAGATATAATAACATAATATTTTAAAATATTATCTTGTATATGAATTATCGTGATATCAAGTCAATGGGTAAACCATAAAAGTTCATAAGAATTAGTGAACATAATCCGAAAAGTCATAATATAAGAAATGATGTTTTTTGGTATACACATAATAATAGAAAATAATTTCATATTAGTCAAGGAGTATTTATAAGACTATCATAATAGACGAAGTCCATTAATGAATTGGGTTTAAATTCCATTTCAGCCCTGTATTTCTAAACCATATTTACATATCATTCCATCCTTGTATTAATGAACTAGATTTACACACCCTTCTAGTCATGTATATATCATGAGGTATAAATATTTACCTAATTAATTGGAGGGATATATAGGCATAAACAATATCATAATAAAATCATTCTTATGTGTGGCATAAAAACATAAATAATTCATCATAGCATAACCCAAGGAATAAAATGGGTTTCTGAAACATCATTCTACCATAACAAACAAATGGATTTATTAAATATAATTCCATCATAAAAAAAATAAAACCATAGTAATAATAGTTATAGAAACATAACACTATTTAAATAATGTCATTTGAGATGGAAAATAATTTTTATACAACACTTTAAATTAATTCTTCGTGAAAACATCATTTCATCTTCAAAAACCTTTTATTTTCTCAAAATGTTCCACAATTTCAAAAGAAAATAATATATTTAAAAAATTTAATTCATGTAGATTATGTTTCATAGAAATAAAGAGTTATTTGTATTTTAAAAACTGTTCATATTGTATAAGTTAAAAAACATTCTTCTCTAACTATTGCTGGAAAAGTCAAAAAGTTACTCATATTGAATAATGAAAAAAGATTCATTTCATACAATTTCTTAAATATTCAAAAATGGTTAAAATTAACTTTAAAAAATTGTAAAATAATAAAAATAATATTATATATCTAGGAAAGAGTGGATGTGGATGATAAATATGCCTTAGTAAATACATATTAAATAATCATAGTCTTATTTATGATATAAAATAATATTATATATCTTTTGTACTTATCTTAAACACCTATATAAATATTTAAATAATTTCATTTACTTATTAAATAATCATAGTCTTATTTATGATATAAAATATGATCATATTATCATGAATTTGGTAATAACATTTCAGTATTACACGTTACTCAGATATTATTAGCTTTATGTTATAATGAATGTTTTGTCAAATAATTTATGGGTATCCTTCTTATGTCATATTTATATCATTAAAAAATAATATTAACATAATATGTACCATAATTATTCTTTCTCTATATTTATATAATCAGTCTTTGAAGATGATCAGGTATAATTAATCGCATCGCATTGTGGAGACAATATGCCCTACGTACTCACCAGAGATGGTATCTTTATCATATTCGTTGAATGGTGTATAATATTTCATAATTTATATCATTACATAGTTATAATATATAGTTATTATTTCCATCATTATACCCATGAAAGGAAATAGGTGGTGAAAAAATATTACACCATCGTGTGGAGACAGTATGTAGTACGTACACACATGTGGTGATTTCATTTTTCATAGGATTGATAGAAGGTGGAAGATAATTGGTTCATAATTATGATGAATTTTTAGTATATATGTGATACTGTGTTTATTACATTATATAAAATAAATTCAGAAGAGGAAGTAGAATAAGAAATATGTTTGAAATAATTGGTAATATAGATAACCTCTTCTTCGATGTAATTCCAATATATCTCTTCTTAGAGAACTAGAGTTGGACTTTAAAGAAGACTAAAACCTCTATAATGTTACTAGAAAAGTTTAGAATTTAAAAAGTCTGTTTATGGACGATCTTTAAGGATGAAATTGAACTGAAGAGCTTAGTGGTTATTTTCCCTTTTATAATTGAGGTGGGGGCACTTTTGGGATTTCAAAAAATAATAATATATAATAAAGTAAATATATGGATCTATCCTTTTTACATTACATAATTTGGAATTTTAGTCATGAATTCACTTAATTTAAATTTTGTTGATCTTTTCATGTTTATAGTTTTATAGAGATGGTATATAATACATACATAACATTCGACATTCATATAGAGAAGTTACCACATAAACAGTATCCATTTCATCCAAAATATAATAATTTTCAAATAAAACATGATTTCCTGGAAAAACATTCATAATATTTAACTTGTATTATTTATTTTTAATAAGAAACCATAAAACCTGTGAAAATCATTTAAAAAAATTAGATGATAACAAAAATATCAGTAAGGGATATAAAAATAGGAAAAAGAAAGCATTAGTCCATGAATGTATGAAATCATTTTCAGAAAGACATACTTGTCACCCATATATACTTACATTGTGAAACTAGATATTCCCATGATATTTCCAAAAATCATTAATAACATAAATATAAAGACATAGGTATCTTGCAGAATCACTTACATAATATTATAACCCTCTTTGATACTGTACAATTTGTAACCATTGCAGCTACCTTACAATTTGGGTAATCATTATAGTTACAGTTGGAGTAACCATAAAGATGACCTCCAACATACTCATACCCGATTAATTGGATGTACAAATAGTTCCCACCCTTCTTCATGAAAAAATCCCAAGAATTAGAACATAATCGTAAAACAATAATAATTTTATAATAACATTTATTTTGAATTTTGTAAAACAGATTTCTAAAACTATTTTTTAAAAGAAAATCCCCTTAAAAATATCAAAAAATTAACGTGAGACTTAATAGAGTATGTGGAATATGTATATACACTACAAATTCACAAAATTTAACAAAATATAAAAAAAATCGTCACACTAGAAATTTTAATAACACATAAATAATGATGTAGAAGGTTAACCCAAAGAATAGAAATCAGGATAAGAATTCCCTTACCTCAGGTTTGGGTTACTTAAAACAGTATTTAACCTTAATTATAATGGTTAAAATAGTGTTATTAATATCTTAAATAAACTTATTCATATTTACAATACCTTGTAATATCATTTAATTACAACATTTCACCCTTTAATTATTAGTATTTTGTTCCTTCCATTGTTTTACGTGCATTCTTTACATGATTTTCATGGTCAGTTTGTTTTTGATTTTTTTGTTGTATGGTAATAAATTCCAAAATTTGAATGAAATGGCATTCATATATTTCCAAAATACATAATGATAGCATAAATCATTTTTTATTATATATATTCATCAGTCATTTGATAAAACAATAATGATGTTTGTTTAGGTTATTTTTTGTAGTTCCTCGATAATCTTGAAGCTTTTCCATTGTATAATTTAATTTCATGAATAGAAATTCATTCTAGAACATAAAATAGGTTATAAATACAAATTATGTTCTTATTAAACAATTAAATGGGTTTTATGACCATATTTGAAGGAAGTAATGGAAATTGCAAACACATCATCCACAATTTTTGTAAATCAGCACATCATAGACAATTTTTTTATTTTTAGAACCAGAGAGAGAGGAGGGGAATGAATATGATGAATATTTTACATGAACATGGTAACATATGGAATATATTATATTATTTATATTTCATACCCCCTGGATATGTGGAGGGAAGGAGATTATATGAAAAGAAAGGAATTGGAAATAAAACAAGAAATGTCTCTGGGATTCCGTGAATTATTTTGAAATATTATATGGAATTATTATGAGACCATCCATAGATATGGAACATAATTGTAAGGTTGGGTGATCTCAAAATGGTGTTTTGAACTTCTTTAAGTTAAGTTAGTTGGCTTATGTGCGCGGTTGTGGCAGTTTCTAAACGGGTGCCCAGAATAAAAATCGGAGGGCATCGTTGCATCCAGGATGATGAATTTACATGAGAATGAGTATAAATTCGACCGAAATAGTTAGAGAGAAAAGGTTAATTCTTGGATGTTTTTAGTAAAATAAAATAAAATAATTTTGAAAGTATATTTTATTTATTTTTTGAAACATCTGTTGTAGCGCAATGATGGGGCAGCTGTTTCAATATTTTATGCCATGTCATAATGAATCAGAAATGAAAACTTGACTAATTAATGCCACAGTGTGATGGAATTCCAAAACACACTTTCTATTTTTAATTTGTTAATTGAATGTTTCTCTTTGGCAAAGGTTGAGATAAAACTCTGGTGGAATATTATAAACTTTGAGAGAACTCTTGGTGATGATTGATGAAGAATCAAAGCCTTGAATCACAGTGCAAACAATGTTGAAGGATCTCGACGATGACGGCAGCATGATCCATTCGTTAATGATCGATCCCTTCTCTAAGTAGGGGTTGTTATTTCGATTCATCTTTCCCTATTTCTGAACATAAAAGATGAACACGAAACAACCACGAACAAGTTGATCTATGGATTTGTACGTTCTTGCTGAAGGGTTTTATTGGATTGATTTAAGGGAAATAAATCCATGTTGAAGTGTTGTTGATTTCTACAATGTTTTATCCTGCTAATGGGAGTGGATCAACGTCGTGATGAACGAAGATGGAGGTTCGTTCCTCAATTTTTTTATTGGATTTCTTCTCCATTCGTTTTCCCCGTGCGTTCTTCGCGTTCTTCATGGGGCGATAGACAACTAATCTTTGCAGATTCATTTTGTGATGAAATTATTCCAAATTTAATATCTGACATCATGATGACCTAGCGGAGGTGTGATGACGATAGCAGACGACGAGTCAGATAGGATCAGGAAACACCGTTCTTCGACCGTTCATCATGCGGGTGGATTAAAACGTAATTTTGGGGATGATCGGAGGCCCAAAAACAACGAAGATTACATCGAGATGTTGTTTTGACCTAGAATCTAGAGTTTTGTGGAGATCATACTGTCAAAACGAAGATCGATAGATCACAGGAGGCGCGCTAGTGAGACGCATCAATTCTGGAAAATTTTGGAATACACGACATGTACTTTCGATGAACAAGCCTTATGGTACTGGTGGTGGAGACTAGGGTTTTGGGGTTCAAATTGTTATCACACATCATGTGACCCTAGTTACACTATGTGTTAGACCTTCCACAATGCTCAGCATGTATCTTCGGCGATACACCAACACGGATGGGGTACACGACCGTGTACTCGACCACCCAGCCAGGAAAAGCCAGTAACATGGGTTACCCCATGCACTGGTTACACAGGTTAGCATACATAGGTTGAGACTGTGTATGAGCACATGGACAGCATACATGGGGTGTACCTTAGATACATAGACATGGTGTGTTATCTTTTTACATTCCATGTAGTTTCGTTTTTCATGACTAGCCTAGCGACACGGGCCGTTGTACATGGGAAGTACTCAGGGTCATAAGACATGATTTGTTACCATTCTACATGACATGTACTTTCTATACATGGCTTTATCTTCTTGTTCATCATATCTTGAACATGTTTTGTTTGGGTTAGTGCCCCTTCTTCTCGTTCCCCCGAGGGTCAGGAATCATTCCCTACTACAGAAGTATGATCCTTTCAACATGACTTTCTGTGATAGAGTCTGGCATCCTTCCGAGAGGCCCGAACCGAGATCCTAGATCCATTCATGTCCCTAGTTAGAGTAACTCATAGATGTGAATAGCTCCATCAGGTGTTGATCTTCTACCTCGAAGGTGAATCTGGATGCGTCTCAGTATCTGCCATGGCCCTAGAAGTGATCCTCATCTGTGTATCGTGATCTTTCCCACCTACTAGTTTTTCTCCCATAATGAGTGAATCTATGTATCGTTATCTTTCCCCACTAAGGAGTGTTTTCTCCTGTAATGAGTGTACCTATCTCTCGTGACATTACCCAATGAACAGTGCTTCTCAGATGGACGTCATCGGAGCTATCAGACTCATGCAGTGAGTTCTCTAGGACGAGTGATTTGGGGAACCATCGAACTGAATCCCTAGTGGGGGTATGCTATTTTGTGACTTGTATCTAGACTATGGGTCTATGTTATATAGTATATCTGGATTTTGTTCTCCTATTACATGTTTAGTAGACATATACTGTGTATATCTGACTATTCCTTTCTTTTTTGTATTGCTTTGTGGGTTTCGAGCTCCTCTACTGAGTATTGTTATACTCACTCTTGCATGGGATTTTCTAGCACATGTCGTGTCTTGTGCAGACAAGCAGCCTTTTGAAAGAGTCTAGGGTGGACCAAGACAGGATCGATCTTTCTGAGTTCCTCACAGGCAGAGATGTTCCTATGGCTACGAGCAGTAGTCCCAGTACCTCTTTGGGTTACTGGTTGGACATTGTAGTTTCTAGACTCTTTTTTTGTGGGCTTGTATTCTGGCCTGGTTCACTTTAAGCACTTTACTTTCTATCATTCTCTGTAGGTTTGGTTCAGTTTTATAAAACTATTTTGTTCCATAGTGGTTTTTTACATTTCTTCATTTGTGGTCTTGGGGATGTTTGTGTGTGTACAAGTTCATAGGTTGTGCCTCCGATGATGGTAATATGCCTACTCGGTGCTAGTCACCATCCCCTGGCCTATTGGTGATGGGCTTGGGGAGTCGCTACGTGGACCCCTCTAGGAAGGGTCGTGAAATAGTGGTATCAAAGGTGGTTGGTTCTACCTTAGGACCAATAGTATGTGAGATTGGTTTGTGGAAATAGTGTTAAGTGTTTCAAGCTTGGAATTCAGGCCAGAGACTCCAGTGTTAGTGGGAGTGGCTGATGTATCCTTACAATTTGACGCTGATAACCTTATTTTTGACTCATTACATGAAAACACTAGTTTTGTGGAAATAAAAGAATGGTATATGCATCATATAGGAGTGGGTTTTGTTTTCCATGTCCTTTGTGTCAGAAATACAGATACACTCATTTACCATGGTACATCTTGTTTCCTTACAGGATGCCTCCACGACACATACCTGCAAGGATTCAGTAGAAAGATCATGATGATAACCCCCTCAGTGATGAGGGTTTGATACAGGGACAAGTTCCCTGTGCATTGCCTCCAAGTGGTGCACCTACTATACCACCACCAGTGGAGTAGCCTATGGTACCTGTAGTACAGACCGACGAGGGGTGCAGGCTGAGCATGTTCTGAGTTACAGAGACAAATACCCCTCAGGTTCCAAGGTGAGCCCAACCCTCAGGCGGATGGGGACTGGATTGAGGCGGTGACTATAGTTTTCCGTCTAGTGAGGACACCAATGGACCAAATGGTGATCCTACGAGCGAGCCTTCTTCAGGGTTTGGTGGGACGCTGGTGGAGTATGACCACACAGACTCATGATGAGGAGAAGATTTTGTGGATGGAGATTGATATACTATTTAAGGAGAAATTATCTCCAGTTACACTGAGAGAAGTATGAATCTAGGAGCTTCCTCAGCTCTCGTAGGGCAGTTTGACGGTAGATGACTATTCATTGAGGTTCACCAACCTCTCCTGGTATTCGATGGATATATTCAGGATCAGTACTTCAGAGCTCAGACCTTCGAGAGAGGTCTATGATGAGACATACGAGCTAGTGTCATGCCTCTATGAATTTTGACTTATGTTGGAGTGCTTAAGAGGGCCTTGGTGATAAAGATCTTCTTGGTGGAGCCGAGACAGCCGCCGACAGTCAGCAGCAGGCAGACGGGTCTGGAGGCCTCTACAGCAAGGAACCGTTGTCAGACACAGGGATCAGAACGTGGGAGATGTCAAAGGAGGACCCAGTATAGAGAGTCGATAGTCCAGGGCTCTAAGGATGGATCCATTAATCATAAGGAGAAGCGGTGAAATGCATGCGAAAGTAGGGGACATCTTGCTAGAGATTTTCCGACCTGTCCAGCTGTAGACAGAGAAGTGGTGGATGGACCACCCAGACATAGGAATAGAGTGGTGCAGATAGACCCATTGGGTGGAGATCATGGAATATGAGCTGGGAGAGCTACAGGTGGTGGAAGACGCTTCGACTTACTTCATCCACCACCCCTAGGAGTTCCGCACCAGGCTCAGGGAGCTGGGGGACAGGGGCGGGGACAGCTGCATGTGGTCAAGTCGTACTCCCTAGGGGTTCTAGGGATGATCCTAGGTATGATATGTGGCTTCTCTACCTCAGCTACCATACTTGTAGATACAGGTTGTAGTCATTCCTTCATCTCCACATGTCTTGTGAAAAACCTTGATATTCTAGTAGAGTCGTTGACTCGATCCTTATGCTTGGAGACACCTCCGGGAGGAGACTCGATGATCACATACCTCTTCAGATAGTTTGACCTTACCCTTGGAGGTGAGAGTTTGGTTTGTAACCTCATGGTGTTAGCGTCAAGGCCTTACGTCATCTTTCTCGGTATGGATTGGTTATCTTCAGTCTATTCCCAGATTTATTATTTTAGGTGAAGAGTGTGGTGTGTTCGCAGTGATGGAACGAGGTTTTCCTTTGACTGAGAAAAGGAGACCCATGCAGATCAGAATGAGCTCATGCATAGGAGGGTGCAGCCGGTCACTCATGAGTTGCTTATCCTTGCACTTTTAGTAGTAGATGTGATGAGATCCCAGTTCCTAGAAGTAGTGGTGGAGTACAGGGATATCTTTACCAAAGATGTTCCAGGACTACCTCCCCACTGGGAAATCGACATCTGCATCAACTTGCACACCGTGACAGCACTAATTTCATCATCATCATATCAGATGGATCCCAGAGAGCTTCGTGAGCTGAGGGTGCAGTTCGAGGATTTCCAGAGCAAGGGTTTCGTGAGACCCAACATTTCTCTCTAGGCGGCCCCAGTATTTTTTTACAAGAAGGAAGATGGGGGCTGAGGTTGGGCATGGATTATCGGTTCCTCAATCAGGTGACGGTGAAGAACAAGTATCCACTGCCAAGAATCGACAACTTCTTTTGTAATGCCCCGACCCTGGTTACCCAGAGTCGGTGCATTATTACGTAACATTGGAATGATCACAATTGATCAAGTCTCGAAAGACTGATTATTTCAGTACCCTTGAAACACTATATACATTCATAAATGTTTCATTACATCATAAAGTAAAAAACTATAATAACATGGTCTCCATATTCCACACCCATATCCCCTTCAGACTATCCCTGCAGGTCATTCATAAAATATTTCTTCACATCCTAGAAAAAATAAAACATAGAAAGGGGTGAGCTCAGATGCTCAGTAATGATAACAATATAGCAGAAGCTTTCATAAATAAACATAAACATTTAAGGCAATGTATAACTAAAACAAAAGCCTTTTAAACTTGAAAATCAGCATAATATGGAAAAAGTAAAATTAAATAATTCCATTTACTTTTTCACATGGATATTCTAATGGTCGAATAATCACATGAAATATCAATAACCACTTTCATAATGATCGAATGCATAATGCCAGACTATCAAAACCACGTAACCAAGGCCTCATGCCAAGAATATAAATAATATTTTGTCAAGGCCTCGTGCCAAGATACTAGTTTGTCTCAAGAGACCTACCGATGCATTGAGGAGCTATAGTGGGATCCTCCCATCACTTATTAAGTCCAATGCATTCCTTATATGAAAAGGTTTAAACATATAATAAATCATAACATAATAGTATCACATAAAACATACATAAAGAAACATAAAATTTCCAAATTTAAATCACAAGATATCAATACAACACATTGATATAATAAAAACATTATCAAAACCATATTCAATACCAAAATAAAATAAATGTAAAAAATGGTATTTATTTTTGATTAAAAAAAGTCATGCCTTGTAGAGGAAGCCGAAACTCAAATAATGGTCACGGAGGTGGATAAGTCATTGTTCCCACAAACGTAAGACAAAAACATTTCCTTTTGTCATTTAGTAAAATTATTCGTATAAAAAGATTCCTTTTGAATAAAAGTAAAAGTCATAGGGGTTTATACACCGTATAAAAGAAATCCTTGTATTAAAACAAAATTTTCCTCAATAAAAGAAGATTGAGATGAAGTCCCTTACAAAGATCAATTTTTTTGATAAAATAGATCTATTATGTGTATTCACTATAAGTACACATAAATAAAGTCCAGATACAAGATAGGACATAATAATATCATGAAATAATTTTAAATTAGGAGATTAACCCAAAGAATGGAAATTGGGTTAAAAAGTTCCCTTACCTCGTATCCGACTTGACTCGATCGTTCTTTAATCTCCTGAATAATAAACTAGAGTTAATTTAAACTTGCTTAAGAACCTTTTTCAAGTTCATTATTCCTTTTATATCACTTATTACCATGTTATGAACATTATGTAATTATTTAAGTTAATAACGGCCGTTTTGTCGATATTTGGTACTTGAGTCAAAAATAAACTTCTTATAATTACAAGTTGGTCATGTGGTAAAATATCCATTATATCAAGAATTATATTCATGATGTAGAAATCATATATATCATATATATCTAGTATATACACACATTTATAATATTACATAACATTTAGAGGTAGGAAATGGAATGCACTGTTCATGGAGGCGGTAAGTCGTATGTATGCATGACCGCTAATTTCATTTATATTTCATATTTAATGGATTTAAATCATAATGGTAAAAAGGTATATTATAATTCCAGTATAATATCATATATAATATCATTAACTCCATTCTTTATATGTCCCACATATGGCATTAATCGAATCAAATCATTTTGAGGGGGCGGTAGTCCGCACATCCTAAAATGAAATTATCACGTTTATCCATAATCGAGATCATAAAGGTATGAAAAAAATGAAAAATACAGAAGCATAAGTAAAACATAAACATAATATATATCATATATAAATATAGTGACATCTTAATTTCCACCATGAGAGGTGTTAAAATAATATTTAACAATCATCGTTTCGTGATGTAGTAATTCACCACCCACAGAAACAGTATGTTCTTTAACCATTAAACAAAGGTGTGTGTAAGTGTAAATAAAATACTTCTCATAAAAAAATCCTAGTATATTTAAGATACTGGTGTTGTTAAAAAATAATGGAATAAAAAGATTTTAAGTGGTTGGAGAAGCAAAATAAAACAAAGGAACATAAGAGAAGACATTAACTTAAAATCGGGTAACTCTCTTTGATTTGAGCCAAAGGCATGTTTGGGAAGACTTCTGCCCAATCTAAGGCTTCTAGGAGTAATAGAGGGATTTTTAGAGAGTATTTGGTCAGATTTTGGCCGATCCAAATGGCTTGAGAGGTGAGGGTAAGGTGGTAGAGGTGGGGGCCTTTTATAAGAGGAGAGGAGGGGCACTCTTGGTAAGTCAAGAAATGTAACTTTATTATATAATGAGTTTCGAATTTTAAAGGTGCCACAATTATATATTTATAGGATAAGGTGATAAGGGTTCGAAATATACTCATCCAATAGGTTTTTGACAAGTGTATATCTTAAATTTTACATTATCTTTTCATTTTATTTAAATCGTTAATTAATGAGGTAATCGCTGCATCATCATGGTGTCAAAAAAAATTTAATATATATAATTTATAAAAATTATAAAAAAATTATCATGATGTGGGAAATATTTTTATATTTTAAATTAATATTTATAGTATAAAATTTAACTTATATAACCCCATGTAATAATTGTTTTAGTAAAACAACACATGTTTGTGACAATTTTATTTTTACTTTAAATAAAAAGTTATTACTGTCATTTTCTTACCCAAGTGGCTCCATGGAGTCCCTAAGTTGACCCATGGATTTTAATGGTCGCCCATGACTCATCCAATAATTGTAGGACAAGTTTAAAGGTAGTTTCGTATTATTATAACATTATATTTACCTTAAATTACACTAATTACCATTAATTGTGATTAACAAAACTTAAAAGTTACTATTCACCAAAAATTATTGTCATCTCATTGAACTACATTTTACTTACTAATTACAACCATGTAAGATGGATTTTTCAAATTCAATTCATAGAAGTGGTAATTTTTAATTTAAATGAAAAATTAGTTTTTTAACTACCACTTAGTGGTTTCACTAGTCATCAAAAATTGAAGTTTTTCAGAGAAATACCAAAAATTCACCCTAAGCTATATTTGATTTTCCTAATTCAAAAATGATGTCTATTTTAAAAAATTCAAAACATATAATTTGAATTAATTAATTTAATAATTAATTTCCACTGTCACAACAAATATAGTGTTTTTAAGAAACCATATATATCAAAAGATTGACAATTTTTTATGTCCAATATCAATGTGAAATTAATTATAATGACCACCATTAGAAAAAACTGTTAAAATATATTCTAATTATACTTTAAAACCACTCAATCGTATAATTTATCACTATAAATTATTTTGATTAAAAAAATTTGTTTTTAAGTATTTTTCCTATTCATAGAAAATTGGTAGTTCTCAGAAAATTACGAAAAATTCAACTTAGGATAATTTCGATATTCTGAATAAAAAAATGAACTCCATTTTGAAATATAAAATTTATATAATTTCAAAAAGTGGGTATTATTATTCATAACGGCTACTTTTATTGGTCGTGGTGTGTTATAATCTCGAACTTGCGTACAATTCAAGCAATTGCATTATTGAAAGAGAAGAGTACCATAGAAGATTGGGGTGCTACATTCTCCCCTCCTTCAATAAATTGCGTCCTCGCAATTTGAAATTGTTCTTCGTAAATAAAAGGATGTATGTAGAAAATACCTTTGTGGAAAACCCACATCATAAATAGGGTTAATAAAAATATAACATTAAAAGAAAGAAAGAGAAGTACAAAGGTCACCCTAGATAGCCCATACTAGGATTATATAAAAACATGGATATGGAGGAAAAACAAACCATCAAGTTCTGATGGAGAGTTGTAGAAAACAGTATTAGGAGATAGTTAACTACATGAAAATCACAAACTTGTGATTGGTTAAACGATCACTAATTCCCCAGTAGGAAAAGTTAACAGACAACGTTTTAGTTTTAAATTACCTTTCATAAAGTTGAGAAATTCATTTTGGAGATTTACTAAGAATGTAAGGAAATATACTTACTTGTCATGTAGAAATTATTTTCTATCTATCACTCCAAAAGGTAATTATAAAATATTATATTTATCCTGATTGTACAAGGTTCCATATATTAACACATACCATTTAGATTAGGAAAACTATTTTGTAATATGCAGGGACTTCCTGTAGTATAGTGGTAGGTAATAAAGTCATGTCGCACTATGGTTGTGGGTTCGATTCCTACAGCTTTGTCCGACACGACAGGTTATCCCCCGACCTGCCGGTTGTCCTTTTCCAAAAACTATAATATTATAATATTCCAAAAATAATCTTCAAAAATATTTTAACCTTAAACAATACTATCCAAAGTTAAACTTAATCCATTCCAACCTTTATTGTTATCCAAAATACCTCTGTCCAGACCTTCTCTAAAAGGCCTCTAAATTCCAAAATCAATTGTAACATTAGATTCCCCAAACAAGGTAATGTTTCTCTTATTGTCACATACTAAAAATATTATTACCTTCATCATATTAAAACCATAATGAAAACAACCATTACTGAAGTAAAATCCTTATATATATTTCACATTATTCTTATAACCATAATATTATTCTTGAGTCCAAAAACACAAATACTATAATTATTCAACTCCATCTGTAGTAACAGCATAATCTTGGCCATGATCCCTTGGCCTTTTCTGAGGTAAGTTTCCCTGACGCTTAATACATTCATTTCAATAATGCCCCATTTCTCTACAATTGTAGCATTCAACATTGATAGCCTCTTTCATTCCCTTGCAATCATGAGCCTGGTGACCTTTTTCTCCACATTTATAACAAACTCCCATTCCTTTTAGGCAAGTACCGGGGTGATTCTTCCCACAATTATCAATTAATGGAAAATCCTTCTTTCCCTTTTTCCCTTGTTCTGTCTCTTGTCCCACTGTTCTCTTCTTCTCTTTCTTTACTTTGTTTTCATAAGACTTAGATAATTCCTTTTCTGTCTTGATAGCACATGAGACTATATCTTCATATGTTGAGAAAGATTGTGATACTAAAGCTCGATGGAGAAATGGTTTTAACCCATCAAAGAAAAGAACAATCTTACTTCTTGGGTTACGTATATAATCTTCAGTATGTCTCACTATCCTTGTAATGTTGGACTCATACTTTGCGACATTCTCATCCTCCTTTTGTCTCAGACTTAGAAATTTCCTTTCCATATCTACTCGATGGTCATGAGGAAAGTATTTTTCTAAGAAAATCTATTTGAACTATCTCCATTCCATACTTGATACTTTTTCATCTTCCTTTCTATTTTGAATCAATTACCGCCATTGATCAGCATCTCCAGTGAGGTGGTAAACTTCTATGAAAACCCTTTCCCTTTCGCTACTCCCCATACCCTGAAATATTTTCTCTAGGGAATTTATCCATTGCTCAGCTACTAAGGGATTTGTACAACCATTGAATGTTGGTGTTTGTTTCCTCATGAAGCGATCTAACATTGATCATTCACATTTCAGATCAGGGTCCTCCATACGAGTAAGGTTATTATTCATAACCTGAGTGAGTTGTATCAGTATAGTGATAAGCTGATCAGCACTAGTTGTATCACCAGCTCCATAATAATTATCTTGAGCAGGAGGGAAATCCCTACATGGATTGTGTCCATTGATATGGTTTCCATTCCTTCCACTAGGAGCCATTTCTAAACAATGTCATAAACTATATTAGTTTATGAATCGAAATACATAATTCCATACTTGTAAAACACTTAACATAAATTGAACTATTTATGGATATAATCCATAATAATAAAAAAATGTTTTCTTTGAGGAAGTATATACTCATAAAACCTTCATAATGGTTTGTAAAGAAATATTTAATTATCATAAGCATATCCCCCGGGAGTGTCGTAACCAAGAGTGCAGCAAGGCCCGTTGTTGTGCACCAATTCCCGTTCGAGGCTAGCTTAAAGATGTGTTTTTGGGTTTTACCCCTAGGTACATCTGTTCCAGAGCCGCCTCTACCTGCTCGTATCCAGACAGGGATGTATTGCTCAGAAAACTCACAAAATCTCTATAATAACAAAATTTTAGAATGTTCTTCTATAATAATCCTCAAAGTCTATCATAGGGATATGTGCTCTAATAAGAGTTTTTCTAAATCTAGCTTCCAAGGTTAGTAATAAACTACCTCTGATACGAACCATATTTCCCTGACCCCAGTTACCCAGAGTCGGTGCATTATTACATAACATTGGCATGATCACGAAAGAACTATTCTTGAAAGACTGGTTAGTTTAGTAGCCTTGGAAACACTAGATACATTCATAAATGTTACATTACATCATAAAGTGAAAAACTACAATAACATAGTCTCCATAGTCCACACCCATATCTCCTTCAATCTATCTCTGCAGGTCAGTCATAAAATATTTCGTCACATCCTGGGAAAAATAAAACATATAAAGGTGTGAGCTTAGATTCTTAGAAAGGATAACAATATATTGAATGATTTCGTAAATAAACATAATCATTTAAGGAAATGTATAACTAAAACAAAATCCATTTAATCTTAAACTTCAGCATAATATGGAAAAAGTAAAATAAAATATTTCCATTTTATAATTCACATGGATATTCTACTGGTCTAATAATCACATGCAATATCAATAACAACTTTAATAATGATGGAATGCATAATGCCAGACTATCAGAACCATGTAGCCAAGGCCTCTTGCCAAGACTACAAATAATATTTTTTCAAGGACTCGTGCCAAGACACTAGTTTGTCTCAAGAGACCTACTGATGCATCGAGGAGCTATATCGGGCTCCACCCGTCACTTATTATGTCCAATGCATTCCTTATATGAAATGGTTTAAACATATAAAAAATCATAACATAATCATATCACATAAAACATGCATAAAGGAAACATAACATTTTCACATTTCAATCACAAGATATAAATACAACACATTGATATAATAAAAGCATTATCAAAACCATTTTCAATACCAAAATAAAAGAAAAGTAAAACATGGTATGTATTTTTCATTTAAAAAATGTTATGGCTTGTAGAGGATGTCGAAACTCAAATAATGGTCATGGAGGAATAGAAGTCATTGTCGCCGCATAAGTAAGACCAAAACATTCCCTTTTGTCATTTAGTAAAATTTTTCATATAAAAATATTCCTTTTGAATAAAAGTAAAAGTCAAAGGGGTTTATACACCGTATAAAATAAAGTCTTGTATTAAAACAAAATATGCCTCAATGAAAGAAGATTGAGACGAAGTCCCTTACAAAGATAATTTTTTAGATAAAATAGATATATTGTGTGTATTCACTATAAGTACACATAAATAAATTACAAATACAAGATAGTACATAATAATATCATGACATAATTTGAAAGTAGGATATTAACCCAAAATATGGAAATTGGGTTCAGAAGTTCCCTTACCTCAAGTCCGACAAGACTTGATCGTTCTTTAATCTACTGAATAATAAACTAGAGTTAATTTCTACTTGCTTAAGAACCTTTTTCAAGTTCATTATTCCTTTTATATCACTTATTACTGTGTTATTAACATTATGTAATTATTTAAGTTAATAACGGTTGTTTTTTCGATCTTTGGTACTTGAGTCAAAAATAAACTTATTATAATTACAAGTTGTTCATGTGGTAAAATATCCAATATATCCAGAATTATATTCATCATTTAGATATCATATATATCATATATATCTATTATATACACGCATTTATAATATTAGATAACATTTAGAAGTAGGAAATGAATTGCACCGTTCATGGAGATGGTAAGCCGTACGTACGCATGAACGCTACATTCATTTATATTTCGTATTTAATGGAATGAAATCATAATGGTACAAAAATATATTATTATTCCAGTATAATATCATATATAATACCATTAACTCCATTCTTTATATGTCCCACATATGGCATTAATCGAATCAAATCACTTTGAGGGGGCGGTAGTCCGGACATCCTAAAATGAAATTATCGCGTTTATCCATAATGGAAATCATAAAGGTATGCCATAAATGAAAAATAAAGAAGAATAAGGAAAACATAAACATAATATATATCATATATAAATATAGTGACATATTAATGGCCACCCTGATAGGTGTTAAAAGAATATTGAACAATCATCGTTTCGTGATGCAGTAATTCGCCACCCACAGAAATAGTATGTTCTTTAACCATTAGACGAAGGTGTGTAAGTGTAAATCAAATAAATCTCTTAAAAACATACTAGTATATTGAAGATACTTTTTTTGTTAAAAAAGAACGGAATAAAAAGATTTTAAGGGGTTGTAGAAGAAAATAAAACAAAGGAACATAAGAGAAGACATTACTTTAAAATAGGGTAACTCTTTTTGATTTGAGCCAAAGGCTTCTTTGGGAAGATTTCTGACCAAATTGAGGATTCTAGAAGTAAGAGAGGGAATTTGAAAGATTATTTGGGCAGAGTTTGGCCCAGCCAAATGGCTTGAGAGGTGGGGGAAAGATGGTAGAGGTGGGGGCCTTTTATAAGAGGAGAGGAGGGGCACTCTTGGAAAGTCAAGAAATGTTACTTTATTATATAACGAGTTTCGGATTTTAAAGGTACCACAATTATATGTTTCTAGGATAAGGTGATAAGGGTTCGAAATCTACTCATCCAATAGGTTTTTTACAAGTTTATATCTTAGATTTTACATTATCTTTTCATTTTATTTAAATAGTTAATTAATGAGGTAGTCGTTGCATCATCACACTGTCATAAAAAATTTAATTTATTTAATGTCTAAATATTATAAAAAATTTATCATGATGTAGGAAATCTTTTTATATTTCCCATTAATATTTATAGTCTAAAATTTAACTTATATACCCTCATGCAATAATTGTATTAGTAAAACAACACATGTTTGTGACAATTTTATTTTTACTTTAAATAAAAAGTTATTAATGTCATTTTCTTACCCAAGTGGCTCCATGGGGTCCCCAAGTTGACCCATGGATTGTCTGGGTCTACCATGATTCATCCAATAAGTTTAGGAAAAGTATAAAGGTATTTTCATATTATTATAACATTATATTTACCTTAAATTACACTAATTACCTTTAATCGTGATTAATAAAACATAAAAGTTACTATTCACCAAAAATTATTATCATCTCATTGAACCACATTTTACTTACTCATGAAAATCATGTATGTCGGATTTTTGAAATTCAATTCATATAAGTGGTAAAGTTTCATTTAAACAAAAAAATAGTTTTTTAACTACCACTTAGTGGTTTCACTATTTATCAAAAATTGATGTTTTTCAGAAAAATACCAAAAATTCACCCTATGAAATATTTGATATTCCTAATTAAAAAATGATGTGTATTTTAAAAAATTCAAAACATATAAGTTTAATTAATTTATTTAATAATTAATTCCCGTTGTCATAACAAATAGCGTGTTTTTAAGAAACCATATATATCAAAATATTGACAATTGTTTATGCCCAATTTCAAATTGAAATTTATTCTAATGACCACCATTTGATAAAATGGTTAAAATATATTCTAATTATACTTTAAAACCACTCAATCTTATAATTTATCACTATAAATTATTTTGATTAAAAAAAGTTGTTTTTAAGTATTTTTCCTATTCATAGAAAATTGGAAGTTCTCAGAAAACTAAAAAAAATTCAAATTATGATAATTTCGATATTCTGAATACAAAAATGAAGTCAATATTGAAATATAAAATTTATATAATTTCAAAAAGTGGGTATTACTATTCATAATGTCTACTTTTATTGGTCGTGATGTGTTAGAATCTCGAACTTGCATACAATGCAATCTATTGCATTATTGAAAGAGAAGCATACCATGGAATCTCGTGGTGTAACATATTTAATGAGCTAAGAGGGGAACAATTGTACTTGAAGGATGACCTTCGATTAGGTTATCACCAGTTACGAGTACGGGATGAGGATATAGCAAATACAGCTTTCAGATGCCGTGAGGTCACATTGAGTACTTGGTGATGCCTTTCGGCGTGAAAAATTCCCCTGCAGTGTTCATGGGACTGAGGCTCTGAATCTTCTAGCCGTACATGGACCAGTTCGTATAGTTCTTCATCGAAGACATCCTTGTGTACTCGGTGTCAGAGGAGGAACATGCGAGACACCAGCGGATGGTTCTAGATGTACTCTGAAAGCACCAAATTTATGGAAATCTCTCGAAGTTTCTATTCTAGATTCAGGAGGTGCACTTTCTAGGACATATCATATCAGCCGATGGAGTAGCTATGGACCCATAAAAAGTGGAGGTCGTGTTATCATGGAAGCCACCTCGGAGCATGACGGAGGTGTGAAGCTTCTTTGGGTTGGCAGGATATTACTAGAGATTCATTCCTGATTTCTCCTTAATATCATCACTGATTACATCCTTGACCAAGATGGGGTAACCCTTCATGTGGATGGAGATGTTCTAGTGGGATTTTGGGTATTTGAGACAGAGTTTGATGGGATCCCCAATCTTGATATTTCCAGAGGACGGTGTTGAGTACGTAGTTTTCTACAACGCATCAAGGAATAGGCTTGGTTGTGTACTAATGTAGAGACTGGCAGTGATAACTTACGGTGCATGCCAGCTTTGTCCACATGAGTAGAACTATGCAACCCACGATCTTGAGTTAGCAATGGTGGTCTTCACGTTGATGATGTGGGAAACTACCTTATGGGTCAGCAGTTCATCATTTACTCTGACCACAAGAGCCTAAAGTACATCTTCTCACAGAAGGATATGAATCTGAGGCATATTCGTTGGCTAGAGTTCCTCAAGGATTATGATTTTGAGATCATCTATACTCCTTGGAAGGGGAACAACGTGGAAGATGATCTTATCAGAATGTCAAGTTGTAGCTATTGAGTGAGGTGACAGAGTAGTTATCCACGTTGTAGTTATCCCTTGTGGATGGAGAGGATTCATCTAACCTACAGTCGGTGGTTGTCACCCCTCCACTCGTATAGTGAGTTAGGGTGGCGCAGCTTGGGGAGGTCGACTTTGAAGCTTTACGTGCCCAGTTATCCACAAGAAATTCTCTTTATGGATATTTTCATGGTGGGGAACACGTTCTTTTTTTCAAAGGGTGCACTGTTGTACCAGTAGCATTGCATGAAGTGGTCCTGAGGGAGTTCCATACATCCCCCTTGGAATTACATCATGGAGTGGAAGAGATGTACCAGGATCTCTGATGATAGTTCTGGTGGTCAGGCATGGAGAAGGTAGTAGTAGAGTTCATTTCTCCATGCCTTACATGCCAACGGGTGAAGGCTGAGCACTAGGTTCCAGTGGGATTATCTCACCTCGTGGAAGTTCTAGATTTGAAGTGGGACAAAATAACTATGGAATTCATGAAAATATTACCACAAACATCTAAGGGTAATGATTCCCTATGGGTGATTGTTGACTGACTCACCAAGTTAGCCCACTTCCTAGCTATCAGGGAGCAGAAGAAAGCTTGGGACGCCTCAATGTGCAGGAGATAGTTCGGGTTCATGGTGTCCCTTAAAAAATAGTTTTTTATAGAGATGCCCGATTGTGGAAGGGATTGTAGGAGGCTTTTGGGACTCAACTATGCTTGAGCACGACATTCCATCCCCAGACTAATGGTCAGACGGAGAGGACCATTCAGGATCTAGATGATATGTTGTGGGCCTATATATTGGACTTCAGTCATAGTTGGAAGGACCACCTACCACTAGTGGAGTTTGCGTATAATAATAGCTTCCACACCACCATTGGTATGTCTCCATTCGAGGCATTGTTTGGGAGACCGTGTCGGTCACCGCTTTGCTGGACTAACCCCGGAGAGTCGATACTCATGGCTCCAAAGTTGGTGCGAGCTACCACCGAGAATGTACAGATCATCTGGGATATGATGAAGACTGCACAGAGATAGCAGAACTCTTATACTGAAAGACGACGGAGGCCCCTGGAGTTTGAGTAGAGGGACCAAGACTTTCTTTAGGTATCACCTCGACGATGGTAACCGAGGTTTGGCTGAGGTGGCAAGCTATCTCTGAGGTTCATCAGACATTTTCAGATACTGCGCATAGTCAGTGAGGTAGATTACCTCCTTTCTCTACCACCGCAGTTGCATTGGGTACATGATGTCTTCCACGTGTCGCAGCTGAGGAGGTACGTGCATGACCCGGCGCACGTCATCAAATGGTACGATATAGACATCGTGGATAGAGTGACCTTTTCTATGGACCTAGTGGAGATCAAGGATTGGCAAGAGAGAATCCTTCATGGGCAATCAAATACATTTGTGTGCATTCATTGTTATCATGTGAATCTTCAGAAGAGAACATGGGAGCGGGAGGCTCAAATCCATGCCCAATACCCACATCTTTTTGAGTAACCTTGTTTTGGATTTACGTGGACGTAAATCCCCAAGGAGAGTAGAATGTAATGTGTTAGCTTTTCTATGTATTATTTTTAAATATTATATATAATTATTACGAGACCAGGTGCATAGATGGAACATAATTCTAAGTCCAGGAGATCCCAGAATGCTGGTTTGAACTTTTTTAATTTAAGTGAGTCGTCATATGTGTGTGGTTGTGGCAGTTTCCAAACAGATGCCCGGATTAAAAATATGAGGGAATCGTTGCATCCTGGACGTCAACTTTACCTATGAATGATTCAAACCTTGAACAATATATGATGAGGGAAAATATTAATTATTTGATGATTTTAGTAAAATAAAATAAATAATGTTCACAATGTTTATGTTTTTTTGGAAACATTCTATGCAGCGCAACAACGGGGCCGATGTTTCAATATTTAATGCCATGTCATAATGACTCTAAAATGAAAACATGACTCATTTATGCCACATCATGATGTAATGAAAAACAAAATTTCCATTTTTAATGGATTAATCATATGTTTATCATTGGTAAAGGTTGAGAAAAAACTGTAGTGGAATCTTGGATCCTTGGAGAGAACTCTTGGTGACGATCAACGATGAATCAGAGCCGTGAATCATTGTGTCAATAATGTTGAAGGGTCTCGATGACAAAAACTGCATAAACCCTTCATTATCAATCGATCCCTTCTCCAGGTAGGAGTTTTTATTTAAATTCTCATTTCCCTCTTTTAGAACTTAAACAACAAACGCAGATCAACCACGAAAAAGATGATATGTGTATTTGTACAATCATGCGTGAGGGTTTTATTGGATTGATATTGGGGAATTAAATCCATGTTAAATTTTTGTTCATTTATGTTCCATTTTATCCTACTAACATAAGTATATCAACAATATGACGAATGGTGGTCGTGGTTCGTTCCTCAATTTTGTTAATTGGATTTCTTCCCCATTCCTTTCCCTCGTGTGTTCTACACGTTCTTCATGGGGCGATGAACAATGGATAATTAAGGATTCATTTTATAGTGAAATGATCCAAATATGAATATCTGAAAACCTGATGACCTAGAGGAGGTGGGACGATGATAGTGGACGACGAATCAAACCTGATCGGGAATGACCGTTCTTCGACCGTTCTTTGTGCGGGTGGACCAAAACATGTTTTCGGGGCTGATCAGACGCCCTAAAACAATGGAGATGACTTCAAGACATCGAGGAGACCTAAAATATGGAGTTTCCTGATGATCAGACCATCAGAACAAAGATCGAGGAATCACGGGAGGTGTGCTAGCATGAAGCGTCGATTCTGGAAAATTCTGGAATACACGGTGTGTACTTCCGAAGAACATGCTGTGTAGTACTGGCAGTGGCTGCTAGGGTTTCGGGGGTCAGATAGGTATCACATAGTGTGTCAACTCAGTTAAACGGCATGCTAGAACTTTCCCAATTCTTGGATTGTATCTCAGTCCATACGCGGACACAAATGGGGTACACGGCCGTGTACTCCCCCACTCGGCCAGGCAAGGCCAGTAACACGGGTTACCCCGTGTACCAGTTACACGGGTTGGTGTAAATGGTTAGAGACCATGTACGGGAACATGTCAATGTACATGGGGTGGACCCAAGATACATAGACACAATTTTTTTTCTTTTTATAGGCCGTTTAGTTTTGTTTTTCATGACTAGCCTAGTGACACGGGCCATTATACACGGGCAGTACCCGGGGTTAGAGGACACAACGTTTGAACTTTCTACATGTCATGTACTTTCTATACATGTCTTGATCTTCTTTTCCACTATATCTTGGCCATGTTTCATTTGGGTTAGTTCCTCTTCTTCTCATTCCCATAAGGGTCACGCATCGTTCCCTACTACATGAGTATGATCCCTTCAGCATGACTTTCTATGATAGAGTCAGGCATCCCTCTGAGAGGCCCGGAGTGAGATCCTCTATCCATTCATGACCCTATGTAGAGTCATGTATCAATGTAACCAACTCTACCATGCATTGATCCTCTACCTAGCAGGTGAATCAGGATGAGTCACGGTATCCTCCATGGCCCTGACAGTGATCCTCATCTGTGTATCGTGATCTTTCCCACTCAGGTGTGTGTTCTCCCGTAATGATTGAACCTATGTATCGTGAAATTTCCCCACTAAGGAGTGGGTTCTCCTATAAATAGGGTATCTGTCAATTGGGACATTTCCCAATGAACATTTCTTCTCAGACGAATGTCATCAGAGCAATCTGACTCGTGGAGTGAGTTCTCCTAGACGATTGCTTTGATGAACCTTCGAACTAAATATATAGTGGGGGTATGTGGTTGTGTGACTTGACTCTAGACTATAGGTCTGTGTTTTTAGTATATCTAGATTGTGTTATCCTATTATATGTTCATTATAAATTTACTATGTAGAGATGATTATTTCTTTCTTTTGTGTATTGCTTTGTGGGTTTTGGGGTCCTCTACTAAGTATTGTTATACTCACCCCTGCACGGGATTTTCCCACACGTGTCATGTCTTGTGAATATGAGAAGCCTTTTGAAATATTCTAGGGCATACCAGGATAGGACCGAGCTTTCTAAGTTCCTCATGGGACGAGGTGTTCCTATGGATACGAGCATCAGTCCCAGTACATCTTTGTGTTACAGGTTGGACTTTGTAGTTTTCAGACTCTTATTTTGGTGGACTTGTATTCTCACCCAGTTTACATTTAATACTTTACTTTCCATCGTACTCGGTTGGTTTGGTTTAGTTTTATTCATTTATTTTGTTCCTATGTTGTTTTTTACATTTCAGCATTTGTGGTCTTTGAGATGTGTGTGTGTGTACATGTTCTTAGGAAATGCCTCCCATGTTAGTAATATGCCGACTCTATTCTAGTCACCACCCCTAGCCTATTAGAGGCGGGCGTGGGTAGTCACAGTGTGGGCCCCACTGGGACATGTCCTGACAAAACTCATGAAAAGGGAAGTGGATTCTTACCTCTTGATCTCTTCTCCTTGAGATATTCCTTAAGGCCTTTGGTTCTAGCCTTTTGGTGATACCAACTACTCTTGAACATGGGGAAGAGCATTGGGGAGGGAATTTGGTTGAAATTAGACAATACTCAAGGCTTGATTAGTGTGATAGGAAGTGTGAAATTAGGGTGGTATTTATAGTGGAGGAGAGATGTGATTTTACATTATTTTAATCATTATTTTAATATTATTGATCAAGAATATGAATAGTCTTGATTCGTGTTTCCCAAAAGTGTAAAAATTTCATGTGAGTTCCAAATAAGCGGGCTTAAATCATACATTCATCACCTATGATGCAGTAAAACAATTATTTATAATTTCTCATAACTTATCATAATTTACTATTCATCAAAAATTTAAGAATTTTATGAAAATCCAAAAAATTCACCCAGGGAATTTTTCAATTTGTAGAATTAACAAATGTAATACATTTTTTGAAAATAATTTTCTAAATATTATTAATTTAATTTTAAATAAAATTATAATTAATTCAAAAATAATAATTTTAAATCTATAACTCATTTTTTAACACCTTGAAAAATTAATCAAGCTGTAATTATATTAAATAATTAATAAAATAAAATAATAATGCAATTACTATTCAATAGAGTCATATTACTATTCATAAGGGTATGTTACTTTTCAAAAAAATCACATTGGTTCCATTAGACTTTAAATAATGTACTGATAAAAATTATAGATCACCATTTTATAAAATTCAAAACATATAATTGGGAAAATTTCATTTAAAGACTAATTATAAATATCCAAATAATACAAATATTCATTAATTTCAATTTATTTATAAAACCTTTTGGTATTAAATTATCCCTACCTTCTGGTAATTTTACACTCATAATATTATTTACTTTTAAAACTGGTAAGTGTAGTATTCCCGAATAGCATTTTCAGATTCCTATGTTGCCTTTTCAACCATGTGGTTTCTCCAAAAAACTGTTACATGGTGCATTAACTTATTCCACAATACTTTTTCCCTTCGATCAAAAATTTGAACTAGTTTCTCTTCATAAAAAAGGTTCTCTTCCAACTGAAATACTTTTGGGCTCAAAACATGAGATGAATTTGGAACATAATTTTTCACAACATCAAAACATCAAAAACATTATGTACCTAAGATAAACATGGAGGAAAAAGTAATTCGGTAGGGAAATTGTCCAAACATCTCAATATTTTCATAAGGTCCAATGAATAGTAGAGTTATCTTTATTTTCAAACCAAAACATATAACAATTTTCCACTATGAGATTTGATGAAAAACATGATAACCTACCTCAAATTAAAATTCTTTCCCCCTATTTTCTGCATAAATTTTCTTCCTCCATTAAGCCATCCTCATGTGTTGCTGGAATATCTTCACTATATCAGCCACTTCTGCTACTAATTTTTGTCCCATAAACTTCTTTTTCCCTAAATTCATCCCAAAATGCTGGAGTTCTACACCACTTCCCATACAATGCCTCAAATCGTGCTATCTATATACTGGAATGATAACAATTATTATAAGAAAACTCAACTAATGAAAGATGTTGATCCCAACTTCTTTGGTAGACTATTGAAAAAGCTCATTGCCTATCCTCCAAAGTCTGAATCATTCATTCTAACTTCCCAAATAATTGAGGATGAAAAGCTGTAATGAAATTTAATTCTATTCCCAATGACTTCTGAAGGCCCTTTCAAAAGTTTGAAGTTATCTTGGGATCTTGATCAGATACAATGGAAATAGGAACTCCATGTAACTTTGAAATCAAATTGAGGTACAGTTGAGAAATCTGGTCCAAAGACATTATATCTCTAATTGTATGAAAATGTGAATATTTTTTCATCCAATCAACAACAACCCAAATATCATTGTAACCTCAAATGTCTTTGGTAGTCCCACAATGATGTCCATGGATATATTCTCCCATTTCCACTGCAGGACTATAAAATTATGAAGTATCCCCTTAGGTAACTGCCAATCTTCTTTAACATGTTGACATGTCAGAAATTTCATGGTAAAATCTACAATATCTCTTTTCATTTCGTCCCACTAATAATACTCTCTAAGGTCACTATACATTTTCGTACTACTAGAATGAACTAAAAATAGAGAACTGTGAGCTTCAAAAAAATCATTCTTCTACCTGGAATCACACGACACACACAACCTCTCACCAAATCTTAAAACACAACATTTGACAAGGATAAATTTTGGAGACATTCCCATTTTAAACAATTCTACCTTTTTTTATAGCTCACATTCTTCCTTCTATGCTTTCTTAATGCTGTCTGATAACAATGATTGTGCTGAAACCTGAAACAAAACAGAGGTATTTCATGAACCAATATCTTTTATTCCAAAATACATCAAATAAATAATCAAGGGATCATGTTTCAAGTGTAACATGGTTAATGATGGATGATATTTTTGAATCAATACATCCTCCACGTTGTTTACTATTCTCCGATGGTAATTGATCATGCAAAAATAATTGTTTTTTTGTTCTACCCATATTCTCTACCTCATGTTTAATTCCTTCTAAGTGAATATATATTTCATACTTTTAGGGCCTATATATATTTTACATTTAAATCTGTATAAATTATTCCACCAAATTTTAATATAAATAAACAAAGCTATCAATTCAAAATATTGTGTGGTATAATATAATTCATGAGTTTTTAGTTTTCTTGAAGCATAATAAATTACCTAATCATTCTGCTTTATAACACAACCAATTCCCTTTAATGAAGAATCACTATAGATGAAAAACTCACCATTTAGGGAAGGAAAGGACAAAACTATGGCATTCACAAATCTCATATTCAGTTCCTAAAAAACATAACATTCATCTGTCAAAATGAATTTAACCCCTTTTAGTGATAACTTAGTTAGAGTTCTAGAGAACCATGCAATATTCTTAATAAACCATCTTTAATAATATACCAATCCAATAAAACTACGAATCACTGTAACATTTTTAGGTCTTATCCATTCATCAACCTCTTTTTTTGGTTGGATCAACTATAATTTCTTCCATATTTACATTGTTCCCATGAAAAGAAATCAGTTGCAACCAAAAATCATACTTTATGAATTTTACATTTAGTTTATTTTACTTTAAGGTTTTCAAAACAACCCTTAGTTGTATTTATGCTCCTTTTTATAATTCAACAACACCAGAATGATATTATTAAAATCAAATACAAACTTATCAATGAAGTCATGAACAATTTTTTTGTTAAAAACCATGAATACATAGGGTGAATTAGTTAACCCAGACAGCATAACAACAAACTCATAATGCCCATATCTTGTAAGAAAATATTTTTTTGTGATGTCACCCTCCTTCACCTTAAGCTGATGGTATCCGGATCTCAAGTCAATCTTGAAAAAATTCTGAGCTCCCTAGATCAGATCAAAAATTCCATCGATATGATGCAGATGATACATGTTTTTAATAGTGATGTTATAAAGAGATCTATAATAAATGAAAGGTCTTATAGAAAAATCTTTATTTTTAATAAACAAAATAGGACCACCCCATAGTGATGTTATAGGATGATTGAAGACTTTATCATGAAAATATTGTAACATAATTTTCAACTCTAAAAGTTCCATTTGACCCATTCGGTAAGGGGTATTTGATATTTTCTTAGCATCAGGAACTATGTCAATTGTGATTTCAACTTCCCCAATAGGTATAACACCGGATAACTCATCAAGAAAAACACCAAAATACTCATTTACCACTAGAAATTCATTAATCAGAAAAGATCACTTATTTTCAACATTATGAGAAAGATGAATTTCATTTCCATCTTTTTTCATTTTCTCATCATCGTAATATGTTATCAATTTTATGGGATCATTCTTGTATACAAACTGAAACCCTTTTTGAAAAACCACTTCTTTATCTCCACAGTCAATCTTACCATGATAAACATAAATCCAATCCATTCAAACAATGACATCAAACTATAGTATAGAAAAAACAATCTTTTTAGGTAAAGTCTTTCCACATACCATAATATAAAGAGTCTTATTATTCCTCTTTGCTATATTATTTCCCCCTAGTGTTTTATCAATAATTTCTGATCTGATTTTTTAGCTGATATATCAAACTTAACTGAAAATTCATCAGGAATAAAAGACTGTGTCCACCCCATTTCAAATAAAAATATAAAAAAAATATTTGTAAAAAAACATGGTACCTGATGTAACTTTATTAGATTGCCAGACATCTGCTGACATAGTCACAAAGGATCTCACTACACCTTTCTGCTTATAGTCTGGCTTCTTTTCATCATTCAGATGTCTGTTTGGGAAAAAAATTCATAATGACCTATGTTTCCATATTTAAAACACATAAAAGTTTTCCTATTATGATTAGTCGTAGGATCATTTTCAGAAAAATATCAGGCCATTTTTCTTAACTTACAACACTGAAAACACTTCCATGTTGTGGTAAGGCATTCCCCATTGTGCTTTTTTCCACACTTTTCACAAACTGGAAACTCAAATTTATTACCATCAGATTTGTTTGGAAGATTATTACCGATATATTTTCATCTAGGCTTATTCTTATCCTTGTTTTAAAAGTGCACATGATCATCAAAAAACTCCTTCTCATCCCTCTAAGTACATTATACAAGTTTCTCATGACTTTTTAATTCATGGGAGGCCAATGCCCTTCGATACCTTATCTTTAATATGGATTAAAAATTGTTGATTTTGATATCATTATCCAGAGTAAGATTTGGAGCATACCTAACCAGTCAGGTGAAGCTTTCATCAGGCACAACCTCTGAATATTCCTCAATTTGATTCATTTCAAGGAATTACTTCTCCATCTTAAGTAACACCCACATAGGAAAATATTTTTCAAGGAAATGACTTCGAAATTCATCCCACTCTATGGAATCAATATCCTCTATATCCTTGATATTTTTGACCACTAACCACCCTTGATCAACAACACCTTCATTAGGATAAACAGGAAGTCTTACATTTTGATTATATGAACATACCATAAAATCTAATATCTTTTTAAGAGCATTAATCCATCACTTAGCTATTATCAATTTCTATGATCAACTAAATGCAAGAGGGTTTTGTCTCATAAAATGTTCCACTATCACCATGTTCCGTTTTGGTACCTATGTTTGTTCTATTCCATTGATGCCACAACAATTTATTTCCTATGTTAACTGATCCATTACTATCACAAACATCACGTTTCCAATCCCTACCATTACGAGCTACAAATTTGGATAGATATCCTTCTATCAGTGCCTCTCTACTTCTGAATCCCTATTTCTTTTGTGGAAAGTTATTTTGAAAAAACATATATTAGTTGAAGAAACATGGTAATATTTAAAATCTATATCATTTCAAATAAATCATAATGTAAAAAATCATTTATATTTTCTATTAATATTATACTAACCCCTAAAGTTATCTACACCATTCCTTGAAACCAACTATAAGGACACCAACTTATTACATTAAATAATCTTGAATTTTAGTCAAGAACTCACTTCCATTCATATTGAAAATCTTTTTAAGTTTAGAGTTTTACAAATTTGTGATATAATACATAAATAACAATCAACATTCATATAGATAAGATACCATATAAACAATATCAATTTCATCCAAAATATAATACATTTCAAATAAAACATGATTTCCTTAAAAAAATATTCATAACATTTAACATGGATTCCTTAATTTCTTAGAAAAACTTATATCCTGTGAAAATAATTTAAAAACATGGTATGAGCACAAAAATACCAGTAATAGATATATGAAGAGGAAGAAAACAGTTTTTGATGAATGTGTGAAATCATTTTCAAAAAGACATATTTTTCACCCATATATACTTACTATGTGAATACTGAGATTACCAATAGATTTAAAAATAACATTAAGAACATAAATAGAACTATTAAGGTATCTTGGGGAATTACCTACATAATATTTTTACCCTATCATCTACCTTATAATGTTTAACCTTCATGGATACCTTACAATTTGGGTAACCATTGAAGTTACACATGGAGTAACCATATGGACGACCTCTAATATACACATACCCAATGCATTGGAGGGAGATATAGGTCCCTCCCCTTCATCATATAAAATTCACAATAACCAGAACATAATCATACAACATGAATAATATCATGAAAACATTTCTTTTGAATTTTGTAAAACATAATTTTAAAAGAGGGTTTTAAAAGAAAATATACTTAAAATATTATATAATTGAAGTGAGGAATAATAGAGTGGAATTAATATATTTATACACTGTAAATAAACATAATTCAATAGAATATAAACAAAATTCATCACACATAAAATTTTAATCCCACATAAATAATGTTGTAGAAGGTTAACCCATAGAATGGAATTTGGGTTAAGAATTCCATTACCTCGGGTTTGTCATGCCTAAAAATTATTTAACCTCATTAATAATGGTTAAAATAGTGTTATTAATATCTTAAATAATCATATTCATATTTATAATACCTAATATAGACATTTAATTACAGCATTTCACCCTTTAATTGTACGTATTTTGTTCCTTCCATTGTATTGGGTGCATTCTTTACATGATTTTCATGGCCGGTTTGTATTTGATTTTCTTTTTGAATGGTAATAAATTCCCTAAGTGGAATTAAATGGTATTCATATGTTTCTTAAATATATACTGAAACCAAAATCATTTTTTTATCATATATTATGATGTATCATTTGATAAAACATTAATGATGTTTTTTAGGTCATTTTTTTCGGTTCCTCATTAATCATAAACTTCTTTCTTCATAAAAAATCATTTAACGCATAGATGTTAATTTAAGAACATAAAATAGGATAAAATAAACATTATTTTTATATTCATCCATTAAAATTGTTTTTTTATCATCTTTGAAGGAATTAATGGATTTTGCAAAAAGACCGTTCACGATTTTGCTAAATCGGCACATCACAGACTGTGTTCTTATTATTCGAACAAGAAGGAGAGGATAAGAAGGAAGATGGAGAATATTTTACATGAACATGATAACATAAAGAATATATAAGATTCTTGAGATTTTATACATCATATATAAGTGGAGGGGAAGAGAGTATAAGAATCGAAAGGAATTGGAATGAAAACACATGAGAAAGGAAGAGGAATATTACCTCTTAATCTCTTCTCCGTTTGATCCTCTTTAAGGCCTTCGGTTTTGGAATTTTGGTGAAATCAATAGATCTAGGACTTCAGGAAGAGCCTTGGGGAGGGAATTTTGAATAACAACGATAATTATAAAGGCATGAGAGGTGTAAAATGATGATGGGAATGAGGGTTGTATTTATAGTGGATAAGAGGAGCGATTTTACATTATTTTAATATTTTTCGTCAGGACTATGAATAGTCTTGATTCATGTGTCCCAAAAAAGTAAAAATCTTATGTGATTTCTAAATAAGTGGGATTATATTAGCCTTTCATCATTTATGATGTTGTTAAACTAGTATTAACATTTATCTTAATTTATCGTATTTTATTATTCATCCAAAGAAATCAAGAATTTTAGAAAAATCCACTCTAACCATTTTTGACATGTAGAATTTAAAAAGAAACTCAATTTTTTAAAAATAATTTTCTAAATATAATTTATTTATTTATTAAATTAAATCATAATATATTCAAAAATAACAAATTTAAATCTAAAACTCATTTCATAACACCTTGAAAAAGTAATCATGTTGTAATTATTTTAAAGCATTAAGAAAATAAAATAATAATACAATTTACTATTCATTTGGGTCAAATTACTATTAATATTACTATTCATAAGGATATGTTACTATTCTCCCCAAAATATTGTTTTTTCCATTATACTCCAAAGAAATCACTTATCACAATTTTAGATGACTGTTTATGGAAATTCAAAACATAGAATCGAAAAAAATATTTTTAAATTCTAGTTATACATATCTACTTAAAATAATGTTTCATGCATTTAAATTTATTTTTAAAACTATGGGGTGTTACAGTAAATAACCTACCAAAATCCTATAAAATGACCCAAAATTTGATGATGACAGTAGATAAGGGTTTAATATTATCAAGAAATACATTTTTGATAAGTATCTATTTTAATGTAAACTTTATCTTTTTAATTAACACTTAGTTTTTCTATTTAATTTTTGACTAGGGTAACAAATAATTGAATATTAAAATTGTGTGGTGCATACTATTTGATGTAAAATAGACCATAAATAATTAAATTAGAATATTATATACCATTAAATAATTATTATTTATTTTTAAAAATGATTGAGGAATTAAAATTAATTTCATAAAACATTTTTAGATAAATAGTCAATAATACCATTTTTTACACTATTCAATTAATTTATTTTTAAAAAATAATAAGATAACAAGTTAACTTCAAACCATCTATTTTATTATATTTATAATAGGTTAACTTAATATAAGGGATTCATTGGAAATATTAATTAACAAAAATAATATTTATTTTAACAATTTTTATAACATTTATTTGTTGTCTATATTAATAAGATAATTACACCATCAATTTTTTTGTAATAATTTAATATAAATATTTCATTAACAAATAAAATAAAATACCATCACAATGATAAATCTATTATCTTTCAAAATAATATTTTTGGTCGAATTTATCTTATGGAAAATCTAATATTTGAAATGTGATTCTTATTAAATTATAAATGCGACAACTTTATCATCAATGTAAAAAAATAATATAAGGGTCACAATATATTCTAAAAGGCTCCAAATAGTCATTAATGAGACCCTTGGATGGTTATGGTTTTGATAAACTCATCTAGGAAGATTTGGTCATGTTCTTGGGTTCTTTTATGGGTATTAATATTTCAATAATTTTTTTTATTGATTTCTCACCAATTAATTATTTTTTACATCATAAGTGTATCAGTCTTCTAGGTAATTATTTATTTTCTAATAATTACTACTAAATTTCCAGGATAAAAAAATTATACTTAATAAATTATTTATAATCGAAGTTATCTTCTGTATAACCTTATATAAAAAATTATTTAGTTATTAAAATTTGTGTGAGACATATTTAACTTTTCATTAAATAAAATAAATTAATTGGTATAATATCATCCAATTGGCTACTGAGGAGAACCATTTTTAACCATGAATGATTTTGATTAAAACACACTCATCCAATGATATTAATACAACCTTTAGGTTAATTTCAAAATAGTATTCTAATTTTTAATTACCTATTTTACCCATTTACCATATTAAAAAAAATTAACAAAATTACAATTCATAATGCCTAAAAAATAAAAAAAAAATATTTAATTTAGATGTACTGATTGATTCAAAATATAGAATCCATTTTTAAAAATTCAAATAATAGGATTTTTAGTTTTTGACATAAAATTAATCTGGTTGTTGGAAATAGAGGAAAATATTAAAAAGATAACACATTACAAAAGATTGAAATGGTTTTTACATATGAATTTAATGTAAAATTATTGTTAATGATATAAATTATATTTAATGGTTAAAACATATTATATTTATAATTTAAAACCATTAAATATTTTTATTTAACGATATAAATTATTTTTTATGAAAAAAGATGTTTTCAATTGAAATTCAGTATATTATTATTATTCATCAAAATTTTAATGTTATGAGAAAAATATTAAAATATCATCCCAAAAAAAATTTATCCCACTTCCAGAGAACATATTTATGTTTTCATATGAAAAATATTAATGTGTCAAAATATTAATTTAAAATTGGGTCTCCATTAAATTGTGGAAAATTACCCTTTAAAAAATATCAGTTATTATATATCAAATAGGCTTTATTCAAACCCTATGAAAAAATATCTACTGGATAAATATGAAAAATATTTTATTAAGTATAATACAGATATATTTCATTAATTTCATTTAGTAATAGTAATTCACTCTATTTATTAATACAAAAAATACATATATATAATTTATTTTTTCATAAATAATTTGTAGTGAATGCCTTCACCATACATTTTCATATAATAACTATATTTATTACTGATATTAAAAACAGCTAGGTTAAAATGGAAATTTTATACTAAGGGAATCTTGTGGTTTCATTAAACTCACGATTGTGTGCAATGAAATCTATTGACGAATTAAAATTATTTAGAGAAAAAAATTTATAAAAACATCTGGGTGTTACATTCTTCCCTCCGTAAACTAAATTTCACCTTAAATATTTATCACATGGATACCAAAATATGATGATATCTCTCCCACATCATATCATCATGTTCCCATATAACTTACTGAAATTGGTGGAAATGCCGCAAAACATTAACCAAGTGAGTGGTCTTGTTTCAAAGAATGTTTTTTCTTTGTTCTAAAATATCTATCAGTTGTTCTTCATAAGAAAGATATTTCTGTAGTGGTAGAACATCCATGTTTAATAATTTTCAAGGACTAGTTATGTACTTTATCAGTATATATACATTGAACACATCATAAAATTGAGAGAGATTCAATGGAAGCACCAATCGGTACAATACCTTCCCAAAACTATCAATAATTTCAAAAGCACCAATATATATATGGATAAACTTACCCTTGTTTCCAAAAATCATTACTCTCTTCTTAGGAGATATTCATAGAAACACCTTGTCACCCACTTCAAACACTTTTCCTTTTCAAAAGTTTTTAGCATAACTACTTTTTCATCTCTGAGCTACTCTAATATTTGGTTGAATAGATATGACCATTTCTTCCATTTCATCGACAAGATCATGTCCTGATAGCTTTCTTTTCCCAACTTCAAACCAGTAAGTTGTATTTTTTCACTATTTTACATAGAAGGATTTAAAAGTAAAAATCTGTATATAGGATGGAAAACTATTACTATAAGAAAATTCCACAAAAGGTTGATATTGATCTGAACCAAATTTGAAATCCATATTGAAAGCTATCAACATATCTTCTAGAGTTTGAACTTTTCTCCTAGACTAACCGTCTGTAAAAGTATCATAAGTAGTGGTGAGACATTACACAGTATCCAGATCCTACTGAAGACTTCTCAAAAACATATAGGTAAATCTTAGATACCGACCAAATATAATGGAAAGTGGTACTCCATGAAATCTTACCACTTCCTTTACATATATCTTGGATAGAGGATGAAATGAGAAATCCTCTCTAATAGAAATGAAGTTTTTCAATATAGTAAGGATATAAACCATAAACCATATATAATTACAACAATTGGATGTTTTGGGATGTTCAATGACAAAGTCCATAGTTATGTTTTCCCATTTCCATTCTAGTATGGGTAAAGGTTGTAACATTGCCTTATACTTCTGTCTCCCATCCTTAACTTACTAATAAATGAAGTACTATGAGACGTATTCAGAAACATCTTGTTTCATTATATCCTACCAAAACACTATTTCATGTCCCTATATATCATTGAGATTCTAGTGTGAGTAAATAATGAAGAACTATGGGCCTCATCTAATAGCTCCTACTCTAATTTTGATATGAGAGGAATAAAAAAATGATTCCAGAACCTTATTACTACATCACAATCACGGTTGAATTCTTGTAATTTCTCACCTTATTTTTTATATATACATATTCCTTACACACCTCCTAAATCTTCACTTGTATATATTGTTGAACATTTATTTGAGAAAGATCAGATTTCCCCTATTCCTTTAAAATTACAAGATCCATCCTTTTCAATTCTTTAATTTTTAGATCTTTTCTGATCCTCGTCATGGATAGTCTTGCATGGTCCTTTCGACTAAAAGAATTTTCTACCTTGTTCGCATTCATTGGATGGTAATGTATTGAGAAGTCATAATCTTTAATCAACTCCAATAATCTTCTTTGATGCATATTTAACTAATTTATTGTGAAAATATACATTAAAATTTTATGATCAATATTAATATCAAACCATTAACCATAAATATAATTCTTCCATATATTTAGTGCAAATATTATAACAAAAAACTCCAAATCATGAGTTGAGAAATCTTCCTCAAGTATTTTCAATTTTGGCGAGGCATAGGCTATCACCAAAGAATGTATCATGAGAACACATCCCAACCCATTTTTGGATGCCACACTGTAGATCACAAACCTCTGTCCACTCTAAGGAAGAGTAAGAATAGGTGAGAAGTCTGGCCATCTTTTGAGATCTCTAAAATTCACATCACATTCTTTAATCCACATGAACTTAAATCCTTTTCAAGTAAACATGGTGACTGGATTATATAATCATGAAAAATATATCACAAAATGTATAAAATATATATCTAAACCAAGAAAACATTGGATCTCAGTTATTGTTTTTTTCATAACCAACTTTCAATAACTTCTGTTTTTGCTAGATCCCCACATATCCCCTATTTTGAGAATATGTGACCCAAAAATGAAATATTATAAAGCCAAAATTAAATCATGGTAAATTTTTCCTAAATCATCTCCTTTATCAGGGTCTTCAATACAATTCTCATGTGGTATTCATGTTATTCCTTGATCATTAAATAGACAAACATATTGTCTATAGAGACTACCACAAAGTGATTAATATAGTCTCTAAAGACTCTATCCATTTGATCCATATAGATAACAGGGGAATTAGTATGACCAAAAGGCATTATTATAAATCCACAGTGTTTATACCGTGTACAAAATTCCATCTTTGATATATCCTCTTATATGACACATAATTGATGATATAATGAATGAATATCAATATTAGAAAAGTATTGTGATCATTATAGTTTGTTGAATAATTCATCAATGTGGGGAAGATGATACTTGTTCTTGTTATTGATCTTGTTGTCTTCTCAATATTTAATGTAGAGTATAATTAATCCATATTTCATCTTAACACATAGAATATATGGTCCCCAAGGTGATTCACTATGGCGTTTGAATCTATTATCAAGATTCTATTGGAGTAGCTTCTTCACTTCCTACAACACAATTGGATACATTCTATAAGGTGTATTTGAAATAGGAATAGCACCTTGTATCAGATCAATTGAAAACTCAGCCTCTCAATTTTGTGGATGACTAAGAAATTATTTCGAAAATACATCCCTAAACTTCTATACTATGGGTGTATTATTAATTGTGAGTTTCCCCCAACCATTTGAGATAAATAACCTTTATTTAGAGTAATCGAGACCCATAGTATGGATGAAATTTCTAATTGATGGTTATATTAATCCTTATATAAATAAATGATCATAGATTGATGCAGAATATGAAATGTGATATCCCCCCATTGGAAATTTATATAATAACCATATAGGGAAAGAAAATCCATGCCATGAATCACATGAAATTCCAATATATGAAGGATAAAAAGATTTTTAGTAACTATTTTCCCACAAACATCAACCAGAGAAGAATTACAAAGATTTTATGTGACTATTGTGAAATTATAAGTATTTACAAATAATTCAACATCTAATTGTTGTGGTAATATGGTGATCCCCATAAAAAATTATTTAGAAATAAAAATGTGGGTGGATATAGAATAAAATAAAACATTTTCTACTTTAGAGTGGATGGTAAGTGTACCTTTCACCACTTCATTATCAAACTCTACATCACCGATAGTGAAAACATTTAACATGACTTTGTCTTTGGACCTAATATTTTGATAACGCCGATCATCATCAATAACCCTTGGATTAGGGCATTCATTGTAAAAATGACCCATTTAAATTCACTATTATCATTAATGTATTGGAGGTTAATTCTGGGTATACTTCCCTCTATTCACATCATTAGATATCTTTTTCCCATTATTTCTTCATTAAACTTCTTTATGACCTTATTTTCCACATTTAAAATAATTGATAGTTCTTTAAGACAATTCCCACAATGTTTATTTCCTCATAATGAGAATGACGGAAAAATCATCTTTTTTCAATGTGGTCATTAGATTTTCTCTTGAATTCCATTTTTCTCATCATATCCACCCCATAAGACTGATGGGTTACTCCAATCTCCATATCATCCTTAGGAGTACATAAGACAATATATTCATAGATATTGAAGTCTCTTATAGCTAATTCCCATCAGAGACATGGTTTTAAATGACTGAAGGATCGATCAATTTTACTCTTATGTTGGATAATAATCCTCGACACATAACATTAAAGTCATGTAAAATTTTGTTCTTAGGTACCAACAGATTCATCATCCTTTTTCTTTTCTTCATGTAACTATTTCTACATCTTTGTTCGAAGAATCATAGGAAATACCTTGTTTAAAAAAGTTCGTGAACCTGTACCATTCAATAAATTCAATTTCATCTATTTTCCTTGTATTTTTTATAAGGTTACACCATTGATCAACTTCACCTTCCAAACAATAGACGGATATTATTACTTTATCATGTTCTGAACATGGGAGAACTGAAAATATAATTCCAGTGGTACAGATCCATTGTTAATCCACTAATGGATCAAAGGACCCACTGAAAGAAGGTGGAAACTGCCTCATAAAGGACTCCATATAATATTTTTCCCACATTTTCTCGTTTGGTAGTCCTGTATAATTTATAGCTTGAAAATGTTTTATGATCATAGCTACGAGATTTTTTATTCTATCTCCCATAAAATTTGGTTTATAAAGAGGAAAATCATTTCATTTCCCTTCTAATTCGTCATTAATGCAGTTCCTTCAAGGTCCAAGGTTTTACTAAAACCAATAATAATAGCATTAGAAACACAAATCATAATGTTTCGATGTACCATACATTCTAAGTCCCACTTACAATATACGGTTCGAGCTATATCACTTATAAGCCCGTGACCGCTTCCTTTAAAATATTTATGTTCATCTCTTTTATTTCCTAAGGGTCACACCTTGAGTCTCTTTCTCCAGATCACTAGAGGTGGATGGGAACACATTCTTTCTCTTTATTTTATTAGTACATTGGAAAGGATCGAAACACAATTTATGGACATGTAGGTACCTTCATTATCACTAATTAATACATCTGAATCTATTAGTAGATGATCTATTGAGTTTATTTCTAGGATGCTCCTTCACTTCGGTGAAAACACTTGGATAAAGCACTTCCACTTTATTGTCAATTAGAATGGAATTATCATTGATTTAGACTGTAAAACTATCTCCTATTTATTTGGATGGATCTCTAATAGACAAAAATTGTTCATTTCACTTCGATGAATGTAGTACTGAATAAACTCAATATGTATATATAGTATGATAATGTAGATCCACTATCCAATTCATCTTCTTCCCATTTTGAATTTAGATATAACAATGATATGGTTCACTGGGTAATCCCGAAAAGTATCTCCTTACATGGGATCATCAAAATAGTTTCACATGTAAGTGTTCCATGATTTGATATGTTAACCTTGTATATGAAATAATGTTTTCTATAAATATGTACTTTGTAATAATTTCCTTCCAGAACTGTTTTAATTAACTTCATGAACATCTATGTATCCTTTATGAAATTCCTTGAATCCTCTACAAACTGCCTTGAACTTTGTGGCATAAGTGCTTCACCGACAACATTTCCTAGACAAACTGCATCTATTTCATAGATAGATTTTCTTTTTCAATATACAGTGTCCCACAATAAACATCTAAAAACTATGCATTCTTTTTAGACTACATTAACTTAAAATATGGCTAATAATCCAGGGATGAAATTTTCATTTATGATCTATAGTGCTTTGAAAAAACCCTTCCACATATTGTCTTCATAGATTTATTCTCCATTGTGGAATCTTAAATCATGAACCTCTTATCTTTCATGGAATCCTCCCACACAAACTACTCCTAGGTGCATCGAATTCTTCAAGGAGAAGTTATCTTTTCTAATGAAATTCACATTTCTTAATGACACTGTAAGGGGTATTTATATAGTTTAATAGGTCCACAAAAACCGCTATTCAAAATTACCCAGATACATCAATTTAGTACATCCATCACCACAATCAGTGCTTTTCAATCCACACAACACCTTAATCTAATATGACATCTGATGTCATCCAAAAACAAAGAACCATTATTGGATCCATAATCACCACCTTAATCTGAAAGAGACATGCCTCATGTAAACTGATGATCCTCATAAGAAATGTGATCTTTCTACAAACTATTTTTCCTTATATGGTCATCATATTGTGATTCATTGTCAGTATAATGCATCTACAGAAATATTCCTTTACGGATTTTCCATCATCATTACGCATACCTATTTTGTGGTTTGCAAACTGCGCTTCGTGTTCTATGAACTATTCTTCACAAAATCCATTGCAGTAATCCTTCGATTTCCATAAAAAAAAATCCAAATTTTGAGGCCCAAAAATTTGGCTAACACTGTGAAACTATGCCACCTTAAACAACTATTTTGACAACCACAATTGAACTTATTCAGGGTCATTTGGATTTTTCAATAAATAAAATCTCCCCAAAAATAATATGATGGAACCTTGAGGGAGTTCTGCCCAAAAACAATTATGATAGATTAAAAAATTGTATTTATTTAAAAGGATACAATTTTTTAAATCAGAAAATTGAAATTAATTTTGGGTTATATTTTTAGATATTTCAAAGAAAATTATTTTTTAGTGAATTTTGGAAAATGAACATTACTATAAAACAAATACATTTTTTCATTGAAATTTACCATTATGATTTTAATTTTATATTAAATTAACACTATTATACATTATTTGTGAAAAAAAATAATTACATTGGAATCATATTTATATTTTATTTTTTAAAAAGTTAATTTTTGGGCATAAAAACACATTTTTCACAAAATTGGTTTCCCTTGTGTTTTATGAATTTATTTTTCAAATTAATTCCCACCACTTGAAAAAAAAGAATTTTGAATAATTGGTTAACTATATTTAATCAATATAATTAATATAAGGTAATAGATTCATCTTTATGTTTGGTTATTATCAATTGTAACCGTGGTAAATTGTTTCACCACGTTACGAGTATAAAAGGACTAACAAGGTAAAATCTAAGGGATATAACTTTAAAATAAAACTAAAATATTAACTTGTTTATTTCTATGAGTTTTATTCAAAAAAATATATGTTTAAATATTTAAATAATTTATATATAAGCTTTATTATGAAATTGGGAACCAAATCGTGACTTTAAAAAGATAAGTTACGTTTTATTAAAATATGAAACTGTTTTTGGGTATTTATATTAAATGGAATGTTGATAAGATACATGTTGTTTTTTCTTGTTAAAATATTCTAAAAATAATTTCTTTTATTTATCCAAAAAATATCAAGGAAACCAAATTATTACTTTATTTCAAGGTGAAATATTTTTTACACTTAAATCATGTATTTTCCTAAAATCTAATTTTTATGGGAGTTTTGCACTTCAATTAAAAGTAATTTCTACCACCTATGGAAATTAGAAATGATAAAAAAATGCCATATATTGAACCATTATGTAAAAAATTTATTATAAGTCCCATTTTATTTTTTTCAAATAATTTTATTTTCTTATTAAAAATTTAAATTATCACGGTTAAGATTAAAATGGGTTTATTGTGTTTTAAATTGGAGATAAGGCTTAATATGTGTTCACAATATGTATAAATGAGATTGGATGAGTTTATTTCAACCCTATAACATTTTATATTCTTTTTATTGGTTCCTTTGTAACACCCCAATGTTTTACAAATAAATTAAATTTGATGCATAAAACACTAAGTCACTATATAATGACATGTTGTTATAAAAAGATAGTTATAAATTAGACATTTAGTATAATTTTGTCCCTTATGTGTTTTCAATTTCAAAAAATGGACATACACAATTGCGATCATTAAGTTATTTGGTGTTTGGTAGGACTAACATAATTTTCAGTGAATAGTAACATACAATTTTAAATAGTAACATACCTTTATAAATAGTAATATGACCCTTATGAATAGTAAATTAGACTAATGTATAGTAACCTCATTCACGTATGTATAATGAAAATGAATATTATAAGTTATAATATGACTATTATAAAAGTGTCAACATTTTTGAAATTCATAAATATTGAATTAGTGTTTTTTGATTAATTATATAATTTAAATAAAAATGTATTTTCATAAAATGTAATCATAAATTATTATTTTATTGTTTTGTAGTTATAAGCTAATTTTATGACCCCTTGATTAATTTTTCAAAGGGTTATAAAATTAGTCATAGAATTAAAATTATTATTATTTGAATAAATTGGGTTTATAATTAAAAATTAAATTTCTCATATTTAGAGTTTTTTTTTGAAAAAATGGGGTTCAGTTTTTAATTTTACATGCTGAAAAATGGTTTGGGGGAATTTAGGGTTTTCCAGAAATACCTTGATTTTGTGAATAGTGAAATTCGATAATTTTAGAAATTTTCAAAATTAATGAATTTATGTATCATGATTGAGTAGAAGATGATGTAAATAAAAATTGGTTTGAACTCACATGCACTTAATAATGTTTTTGGTCACAATAATTTTTTCTATTCATATTCTTGAGAAAAAAATTAATCTAATGATTAAAATAATCAAAAACCCTTCCTCTATTCCACTATAAATGCCACCCTCACCCCCTTTTCCTCTAACACCTCTCCATATTTAAGCATTGTCTAAATTTTTCTCATTCTTCTTCCCAGGGATCTTCCCCAAGTCCAAGACCTTATGTTATCACTAAAAGGCCAAAACCAAAGGCCTTAAAGAGGATCTCAGGGAGATGAAATGAATAGGTAATATTCCTCATTCATTTCATTTTTATTTCATTCTAAATATTCTACTTTTCTTATACTTTACCCACTTCCTATTATTAAGAGGCATGAAATATAAATTGTATAATATATACTATATTTTTATCATTTTATGGAACATTAAATCATCACACTCCTTCTATACCTGTTATTCAAAAAAAATCATTGTTCATGATGTTTCCATTTACCGATATCATGGACGATGCGTCTTCAATTTCCTTTACTTCCTTCAAAGTAGGCTGTAAAACCATTTTAGTGGTTCAAAAATACTTTAAATTGTAATATATAACCTCTCTTATGTTATTTATTTACCTTATATTAATAATATTAATGGTACATGATGAAAAAAAATTTGATGATCAAAGAACCACCAAAATGATCTAAACAACATTAATGTTTTACATAATGAATCATCATAATATATGATAAAAATGATTTATGGTATCATTTAATATTAAATAAAAATATTAAATACAAATCATTCCACAATTGGATATTCATTTCGATTCAACTAAGAAAATCCATTATGAACCGACAATGGAAATCATGTAAAGAACACATCTGAAACAATGGAAGGAACAAAATAGTTTAAATTAATAGTTGGAATGATGTTATAAAATGATAATATATGGTGTTATAAAAATGATGTTTCTTTTTAAAATTATTAATAACACTCTTTTAGCCGTTATGAAGGATGTTTAAAAACGTTTTAGGTAATATAAACTCGAGGTAAGGGAATTCATAACCCAATTTGCATTCATTGGGTTAGCCATCTAATTTATTCATTTTGTTATATTAAGATTATTTTTGTGATTAATTTATGTTTATATTATGTTGAATTATGATTATTTACAGTTTATACACATATCCATTTCTTTCAAATTAACTCTCACTAAAATTATGTTTGTAAGGTACTTTCTTTTAAAAAAACCTTTTGAAGTGTCTTTATTGAAAATCAAAAAGATGTTTATATATATATAGAATGACTGGTTTCTCTTGATTTCATGATTTTTATTACTATAATATGTTCCTTGGACAGTGTTTTGTTGGGCCGTTCCCATTATCTCATGATATGTTGGTTTTAGACCATTATATCTCACAATATGTTGGTTTTAGCCTATTATAGCTCAAGATATGGTGGTTGAGCCCATTATATCTCAATGATGGGTGATCTCCATTATTGATATCAAATGCATTGGGAACATCACAAATGGATATTTACTGAATGGTTATTAGATTCTTAAGTGTGATTTTAAGAGTTATATGTTAAATATATCCCAAGGAAACTACTTGATGTTTCTATTCATGCTAACATGTTTTTATGAAATAGTTTTTATTTGTTTTTAATGTTTTCTTTGGACTTGTGATTTCTTTCTTTATATTTCCAAATAATATCGTTTTGTGCTCGTCCTATATTTTAAAAAAAATCATAGGTTTTATGTATGTTTAAGATAAATATGGAAGTCAAGTAAATTTTTGTGAATATTTTTCAATGATGTCATGTTATATTTAAGAAGTTTTATATTTTGGAAGAAATGGATACTGTTTTTGTGGTATCCTCATGGATGATTATATAATGTTATGTATGTTTAATGTCTTATTTATTTAAACTCTAAACCAAAAATGATCCTCAATTTGTAAGAATGTATTCTATTGTCTAAAACAAATGTGGATGTAATGTTTTAAGGATGGTTCCTTAAATATGATAATAAATGATGGTTTAGATAACATTAGGGGTTAATATGATGTTAATAGAATACCATAAAAGATTTTTACATTTTGATTGACCAGATATGAAATATAATTTAGATATTTACATGTCTCTTTTTATATGATATTCCTATTCCAAATGGTTTTTCATAGAAGATATAGGGAAGCTGATGAAGGAAGGCACCAAGAGGCTGATATCAATCTCAATCTACAGCCTGGAATGGAGGGAATCAGAACTGAGAAGTTTTTGATATCAATTTCTTTCTTGACTCAAGATATAAATAGTGGTGGTATCAATTATAGAGAGGAACATTACCTACTATGAATAAAATTTTATTTTTTTGGAGCATTTTATGAGGAAAATTTGTCCAAGAATTAGTGGAACAACATATCCTGTGATAGCCGAAGGGTGCATCAATGATCTAGACAAGATATTTTATTTCATTGGATGTTCCACAAAAAATGTAGTACTAGCCATATATCATTTTTAAGTTGATGCAGATCAATTTTGGTCTCTGGTGAAGAATATGAGATGAATATATAATCTAGACTCTCTGGAATGAGATTATTTTAATAGTCTTTTTCTAGAGAAATATTTTTCAAAAACAATTCAACTCAGAATGGAGAAACAATTATTGGAACTGAAGAAGAAATATGATGATTATGTGGTAGCATATGAATCCAATATTACAAGACTATCTAGGAACACACAATATCTTACTCATTATTTTGATAGTAAAATTAACGTATATTACATTGGTTTGAAACCATTTTTACGAAGAGCGTCATCTTTGTGAGAGATTAATATCTATAAGAATCTTGTTTGTTGTGCTGAAAAAGATGAGATGGAGTTTTTTGACACATATTTGCCTCTTGATGACTATAATAAGAGGTAGGTATGATGGATGGAATTAGGGAAGAATTCATTAATGAAATCTAGATGTAAGAAAATAATTTTCCATTCATGTGAAAAGTGTGGTAAAAATCACATTGGTGAACGTCTTGTAAATTTAGATAAATTGTATAATTGTTCAATGTTTGGGAACATGCCACATGAGTGTTTGAAAAATGTTCCAAAAATTAATGAGAATTGGATAGTGAGATTCTATAACTATAAAGAATTTTATCATTTAGCTAGTGTGGGTCTGAAGCTAGTCACTCAGGTAGGAAATCAGAAAGGTTGGAAGGAGAAGGTTGTGGAAAAATAATTTTTAAACAACTTCAGAAGATGTTGAGCCTTCATATGAGGTTTTATCAGTTTCATTTATTATTTTTATATATTTTCCAAATTTTATGTCTGATTCATGGTCTACACATTCCTTCATTTCTTGGGATTTTTGTCCAAAATTAGGAATTCCACCTCCTGAAATGAAACTAGAAATCATGGTAAAAACACCTAGAGAGAATATTGAGGTAAAAAAGAAATTAAATGAATATACCTATCATTTTCTGTGGAATTATTATAAATACAAACCATACTTTATTTCCTCTAGTTGAGTTTGAAGTTATTTTGGGTATGGACAAGATTTCTTTTTATCATGATAAGATAGATTGTAGAGAAAAAGAAGTTGTTTTCATAAATATATTCAATTTGTGTAATATAATGAGTCAATACCATTGATAACAAATCAAGAAGATAAGAAATAGATAAAATATGGAAAATAATTTTTTCTTTCTCATATTTTTGAAGTTAAGGGAACTATCCAGATTAATTATGTGCAAGTTGTAAATGAATACCTAGATTTTCTTCCTCGTGATTGGACTTGTGTTATTCCAAATCGATCTGTTGATTTTACAATTGACTTAGTTACTAATGAAAAGACACTTTATAAACCCCGTTATCTAATGGATCAAATAGAACTACTAGAATTAAATAATCCCTTATAGAAATTATTTTCTAAAGGATTCATTCGACCCAGCACTTCACCATGGGGTGCTCTTGTCATGTTTATTAAAAAGAAATATGGAACAATGAGACTTTTAATTGATTATAGAGCCCTAAATATTATCACTATGAAAGATAAGTATTATTTTCCTCATATCAAGGATTACTTTGATTAGCTCTATGATGTGTTTTATTTTTTAATGGTTGACTTGAGGTCGGGGTACCATCAATTGAAAGTAAAGTTTGCAAACATCCCTAAGAATGAACTTCATAGTAGATGTGGTCATTATGAATTTTTTGTTATTCCATTTGGGTTAACTACTACAAATTTTATATTCATGGATCTTATGAATAAAATATTTGATGAGTTCTTGGATAAGTTTTTGGTATTGTTTATTGATAACATTATTCTATATTCTTAAAGTAACGAAGGGCATAAAAAACATCTAAGGGTTGTTTTAAAAACCTTAAATGAAATGAAAATGTAATGAAAATTTAGAATGTATAAATTTTGGTTTCATATAATTTCTTTCCTTAGTCACACTATTTCTATATATGGCATAACTGTTGATCCTATTAAAACATAAATTTTTGAAGAATGGTCAATACCCAAAAATATAATCAAGATTCATAGTTTTCTTGGTTCGGAAGGATATTACTAGAGGTTTTTTGAAAATATTTCCCGGTTATCTAGCCCACTGTCTATGTTTACTCAAAATTGAGTTAACTTTATCTAAACAAAAAATGAGATGATTTTCTAAGAAATTGATAATGAGATTTTTGAATGCTCCAGTTATGACCCTACCTTCTAGATGTGATGAATTTTTATCTAATGTGAGGATTTTTAGAAGATTCTTGGTTGTGTTCTGATATAGAATGATTATGAAATTTCTTATTCCTTGAATTAGTTGAAACTTCATAAGTAAAATTACCCTAAACAAGTTTTTGAATTATCTTTTTTTATGTTTACATAAAAAATTCAGAGGCATCATTTTTAGGCTGAAAAATGTGAAATTTAAACTAAAAATAAAATTTTAAAGTTTATATTTACTCATAAACGATTAAACATGAGATAGAAATGTGGAGTCAATAAGGTTTTCCTTATGACTTTTTCATTCCTTCTTGTTTTGAAAATCATAAACACCTTTCTTAAGGAAAAATACCTTTCTTAATGAAAAATGCTTTCTTAAGGAAAAATTCCTTCTTAAGGAAAAATGCTTTCTTAAGGAAAAATGCTTTCTTAAGGAAAAATGATTTCTTAAGGAGAATTTATTTTATAAGGAAATTTATCCTTATCAAATTTTCATCTATATTTTTCCTAAGTATAAAATTCGGATTCATTTCTTCTTTCTCGGATTTGTTTAAAACTTTGATATAAAGTATTCTGTTTGAGGATCCGAATTCTAGATAAGAACTATAAGGAAGTTTCACTCTGAATTCCAGATGAGAACTGTAATAAAGTATCATTCTGAATTCCGGATATGAACTCTGACTAAGTTCTATTCCAGATTTAGGATACGAATTCTGATGAAGAATTCTCATTACGAATTCTGATGACAAATTATCATTCCGAATTCTCATTCCGAATTCACCTATTAAACAGAATTTGATTATCTTTGTTTTATACACTCTAAATTAATTCAGACTCTGAAAAATATTTTGGTTAGACTCTGAACTTTTATTCTTCTTACATTTCTATAATTTGTCTACTCTTTATTATTTTCATTTCACTCCGAACATTCACTCCGAAGCTTTCATTCCGAACTTTTGAGTTAGAATTAAAACGATGTCGTACATTCTGTTACACTTGTTTTGTTATAAAACGATGCCGTCTATTTTGTTTTAAACTAACCATTGTCTAAGTGACATGTGTACAGGTCCCTCCGATCTTTAAGGAAAATATGACCGTTGGAGAAGGAGCTGACCTTACCTATAAATAGGAGCTCATTTGAAAGAACTCGACACAGATGACAGATGAACAACCTGATTTTGTGCATACATGTTGTTAAAGTGATTTCTAGAGAGAGAGACTCTTATTAACTCTCAAAGCTTCGTGCGTCTCCGAATGTTGGTGATTACATTCGAGGGATTCCGGAGATAGGAAGACAGAGGTGTCGACTACCTTGAAGTTCGAGGTCTTCCTTGCTGAGGAAGACAGAGGTTCCCAACTACCTTGAAGTTGAGGGCTTGCGGGGATAGCAAGACAGAGACTTCGATCTTCGTATCGAGGGCTTACCCTGGTGTGGGTAAGACAGACTTGCTTGAAAGTATAAATCAAGGGACCTTTATCCAAGGTTGTTGGATACCCTTCTCTTTGGATTAAAAGACTTATATCTTGTTACTTGTAGTTTAACTACTAGTTTTATTTCCGCTGCATTTTGTATTGTAAGGAAATTATAACTTTCTTATACTTCCTTACTTGTACTCTTTTTCATTTAGATTCTATACGCTTTAAGGTAGAATCTCATATTGTAATCTTTTGTTAAGATTAAATCTCCGGAACCATATTTCCGGAACCTACTTTCGGAATATCTTTCCAAGTTTGCATTTGGTGTTATAGGTGTTGTGAATTTGATAAGTTTAACTTTGTTAAACTTAGATCTTTCCTTTGATTAAGGAAAACATAGTTATTCATAACTAACTTTAAAGGTTCCAAAGAAATTTTTTTAGTATACAATTCACCCCCCCTCTTGTATATTGAGCATCTACTTCACTATTTAGATCCTACAATTGGTATCAGAGGAGGTATCTGAAATACTTATACTTACGAATAAGTTTTTTCTTGCTCACTTCTTCATTCCGAACTTTGTCATTCTGAACTTTCTCATTCCGAACTTTTTTATTACAAACTTTTGCTACTAACAAATTTGTGTGCAAAAAGTTGTTCTATTATGGCAGGAATTAATGTTGGTTCAATTGATAATCTAAATCCTACAAGACCACCTATCTTTGATGGTAATGACTATGAGTACTGGAGAGATCGTATGAAGACTTTTGTTATCAATACTGGAGTAGCCAATTTTGTTATGTTTACTGGTGATTATAAAATTCCTGACAAGGAAGTTAAAACTTTCACTAACCAGGAAAATCAAGAATATCAACTCAACTATAAGGTACGCAATACTCTACTATGTTCAATGTCTAGAAATATATATATCCAAATTTCTTCTTGTGAAGCAGCTAACTGTTTCTGGAAGAAGTTAGAGGTTACACACTTTGGGACTTCTAAAGTGATTGAGACTAGAAGAGCTATGCTTAGAGATGAATATCATGGATTCAATTTTCCTTATGGAGAACCTATCTGTAAAGTTCAACAGAGATTTATGACTATAGTCAATAGCCTACAATCTATGGGAGAGAAAGGTTTAGATGATGAAGCTCTTGTGGTTAAAATAATTGATATTATGCCCAATGAATGGGAATCCAAAAGAACAGCTATAGATGAGAACAGGAAGGTCACCCAGATCTCTCTTGATGAGCTTTTTGGAACTCTTCTACAACATGAAACCAGAATGAAGAGAGATACAGACAACATCAAGAAGAAGAATGGAAATGGTACTGTTGCTTTTACTACAACTTCAAATCAGATGAAAGCTAAGACTCCTGAGAGATTAACTAGATCCAAGTCTAAGAAAGTTATTTTTCAATCTGAATCTAGTGAGAGTGAAGTCTCGGAAAATGAACTAGAAAATCTTGCTCGAAGTATGAACAAGATAGCTGGCCAGAGAAATTTTCAATCTAAGTATAAGAAAAAGGAAAGGAAAGATAAGAAAGATGGAGAAGTTACTTGTTATGAATGCAAAAGAGCTGGAAATATTAGACCAGATTGCCCTATGCTCAAAAAGAAAGAAACAAAAGAAAGGAATTCAGACAGGAACAGAAATAAATATTATAAAGCTAAAGCTAAGAAAGTTTTGAAAGAAAATGACACCTGGAGTGCCAGTGGTGGTGACTCTTCAGATGAATCTTCTGATTATGAATCTTCAAGACAGAAGAATCTTGGTCTTATAGCCAGATTACCTATTGATAATCATTGTTTTATGGCTAAGGTACGAAATGATGAATCATTGACAAATGTTTCTTTAAATTCTAATGATAATAAGTATTGTAATTCTTATGATGAAGAATCATCTTCTGATGAAGAAAATACTTTACCTACTTATGAAGAAGTCTCTAGGTTTGTTGAACTTCTTGAAATTGATAATTTCAAACTCAATAAGAAACTTGATAAAGCAAACTCTAGGAATTATATTCTTAAAAAATAGATATCAGATCTTTCTAAAGATCTTGATAAGAAAAATGCTGATTTTGAAATTATTTCAAAAAATCTTGAGGAAGTATGTTTTGAGAAGAACAAACTTTCTAAAGAATTAGAAAAAGTAATTTCTAATAAAAACATTTTTAAGCCTAGCTCTAGTTCTAAAACTAATGATTTTGAGGATAAAAACTTGGTTGTAAAACTCAAGTCTGAAATTTTTTCCTTAAAGAAGTGTTTATCAAACTTTACCCGTGGTAAAGAAAATTTTGATAAAATGTATTCTCAAATACGACCTTTAAGAAATAAATCCAGATTTGGTTATACCCATGCAAAACCAATTTTCAGTAACAATTATTTTGTTCCTCAAAGTGCCCCATTTTGTACCAAGTGTCAATGTAGTGGTCACTGGGCAAAGAATTGTTCCTTAAACAAAACCCAATCTTTAGGATTTCACAAAACTTACTTCTCTAAGAAGATGTGGGTTCCTAAAATTTTATTATCTGGAAATCTTGGATTCAAACAAGTTTGGATTCCAAAAGTCTAATTTTCTTCCTAATTTCAGGAAAATAAAGAGAGTACCAGCAACAATACATGGTACATGGATAGTGGATGTTCTCGGCACATGACTGGTAACAAAATCTTTTTTGAAAAGATTATCAAAACGAAAGGAGGAAAGGTAACTTTCGGAGATAATGCTAAGGGAGAGATTGTTGGTATTGGTAATTATTTTCTTCTTGGTAAAACCTTGATTTCAAATGTTCTTTTTGTTAAAGGTCTTAAGAACAACCTCATTAGCATAAGTCATTTATGTGATGAAGGTTACCTTGTGAATTTTAGAAATGATAAGTGCTTAGTTCACAATTCCAAAGAAGAATTTATTCTCTCAGCCAATAGGCAAGAGAATGTTTACACCCTGAACTTAGAAGACCTGAGAAGCCTAGATTTACCTTGCCTAAGTGCAATGGAAGATCACTCCTGGTTATGGCATAGAAGACTAGGTCACTGTAACCTTAAGAACCTATGTAAACTCTCTAAGAAGAAACTAGTTAAGGATCTACCGGAGCTTAGATTTGATTCTTCTAAAGTTTGTGATCCTTGTCAATATGGAAAGCAACATAAATATAGTTTTAAATAAATCGGTGAAGTCTCAACAACCGATGCATTACAGTTAGTGCATATGGATCTTTTTGGTCCAACACAAACTGGAAGTATTGGAGGTAAATACTATGTGTTTGTTCTAGTTGATGATTACACTAGATTTACTTGGGTCTATTTTCTAGCAAAGAAGTCTGAAGCTTTTTACTATTTCAAAATTTTTAGAGCTCAAGTTAAAAATGTGAAAAACCTTCCATTTAAAACTATTCATAGTGATCATGGAGGAGAATTTCAAAATTCTGATTTTGAAACTTTTTGTAGTAAAAAAGGTATTACTCACAATTTTTCAGCACCTAGAACTCCTCAACAGAATGGTGTAGTTGAAAGAAGAAATAGAATTCTTCAAGAGATAACTAGAACCATGTTGAGTGAATATTCTATTACTAGACATTTATGGGCTGAAGCTGTAAGTACTACTTGTTATACTATAAATCGAGTTTTGATTAGACCTTTTCTTAATAAAACTCCTTATGAGTTATGGAATGGTAGAAAACCAAGACTATACTACTTCAAGGTTTTTGGTTGCAAGGTATTCATTTTGAATACTAAAGATAACCTACATAAATTCGCACCAAAATCTGATGAAGGAATTTTCTTAGGTTATTCCACAACATCTAAGACTTATAGAGTTTTTAATAAAAACACTTGTACTATTGAAGAAACAGTACATGTAAAATTTGATGAGTCAGATCCTTTTGTTTTTAAACCTTCTAAACCTACATCTTCGGATGTGTTTTCAAAAACTGATTATCAACCTTTGATAGAAGAACCTTCTGATAAGAATAATGTTCTAGAAGATACTTCTGAAACATTTACCCCAGAAGACTTTCTACCCTATGTTGATGAACAGGTTTTACAAAATCCAAATCAGGTGTTTCTTAAGAATCATCCCAGTGATAGTATCATTGGTGATGTAAATCAACCTGTATGGACTAGAAGTTCCTTAAGAAATGAAGTAGAACATCTAGCATTTCTTTCCCAATTAGAACCTAAAAGCACTGATGAAGCTTTAGGTGATGATGATTGGATTAAATCCATGCAAGATGAACTAAATGAATTCGAAAGGAATAAAGTCTGGACCTTGGTTGAAAGACCTAAGGAAACTTCTGTTATTGGAGTAAAATGGGTCTTCAGAAATAAATGTGATCAAAATGGAGTCATAGTAAGAAATAAATCTAGACTTGTTGCTAAAGGCTATAATCAGCAAAAAGGAATAGACTATGAAGAAACCTATGCTCCAGTAGCTAGACTTGAATCTATCCGTATTCTACTTTCTTTTGCAGTATTCTTTAATTTCAAACTTTTCCAAATGGATGTGAAATGTGCTTTTCTTAACGGTTATGTTCAAGAGGAAGTTTTTGTTGAACAACCTCCTGGCTTTGAAGATACAAAACATCCTGATCATGTTTTTATACTTACCAAAGCTTTGTATGGCCTTAAACAAGCCCAACGAGCATGGTATGATGGAATCACTGGATTTTTGCTTCAAAATAACTATGTTAAGGGAAATGAAGATCCAACCCTTTTTATAAAGAAAGATAAGGGAAATTTTTTGATTGTTCAAATTTATGTTGATGACATCATTTTTGGTTCAACTCAGCAATCTTTGACCGAACCTTTCGCAAGTCTAATGAAATCTGATTTTGAAATGAGTATGATGGGTGAGTTAACCTTTTTCCTTGGTTTTCAAATTTCTCAAAAACTAGAAGGAACCTACATATCTCAACATAAGTATATTAAATACCTTCATAAAAAGTATGGTTATGACAACACTAAGAGTATAAGTACTCCCATTGGTACCTCAAACTCTTTAGATCTTGATGAAGCTGGGAAACCAGTAGATCAAACATCATTTAGAGGTATGATAGGAAGTCTACTTTACTTAACAGCTAGTCGACAAGACTTAATGTTTTCAGAATGCTTATGTGCAAGATATCAATCCAATCCTAAAGAATCTCACTTAAAAGCAGTAAAAAGAATCTTTCACTACCTTAAGGGAACCATGGATCTAGGATTATTTTATACTTCTGGAAATGATTTTGTTATAAAACGATTTTCTGATGCTGACTTTGGTGGATGTAGAATGGATAGAAAAAGTACATCTGGAACTTTTCATTTCTTAGGAGATTCACTAGTTTCTTGGTCCTGTAAGAAGCAACATTCTGTAGCACTCTCCACTGCTGAAGCTGAATATGTAGCAGCTGGAAGTTGTTGTGCTCAAGTGTTGTGGATGCAACACACACTCACAGACTATGGCTTGAGTTTTACTAAAACTCAAATTTTATGTGATTACACAAGTGCCATTGCTCTTAGTAAGAACCCTGCACATCACTCTCGTGCAAAACACATTGATATTAGGCATCACTTTCTTAGGGATCACACACTCAAAGGAGATATTATTCTTCAGTTTATCAGAATGCAAGATCAACTTTCTGATATTTTCACAAAATCTTTGCCTTATGATAGATTTGAATATATTAAACAGAAGTTAGGAATGATAACCATAAGGTAATCTTTCTTAATTAACTTTCTGTTGAAAAAGTCTCCTTACATCAATAAACTCCTTTTCATAGGGGGACTACATTTGATTTTTAGTTTAACAAAGTTTTTCAAAGTTTGTTTTCAAACTTTTCGGAATGAAGATTTCAAGAATGGAAATTCCGGAACTACAATTTTTCCAGAATGGACATTTTCGTACAGGATACTTCTGGAATGGAAGTGTTCGTATTGAAAACATCCGGAATGGAAATTTTTGTACTGGTATTTTCATAACGGGACTTTCGTACTGAATCTTCCATAATAAGTTTTTAGTTTTTTTTTAAATTTTGTAATGAACTTTTCGTACTATGTTTTTTTTTTCCTTACTAAATCTATTTTCTGTAATGAGTTTTCCGTAATGAGTTTTTCATACTGAGTTTTTTTCCGTAGTAAAGTTTTTGCGAACTTTATTCATTTCGTAATAAATTTTTTTTCGTAGTCATCTTTATATTACCCATTACGAATAATCCTCCTAAGCTAATCTGAAAGGTATGTTTACCTTACTCAAGTTTTCTTAGTCATATTTTACTTGCTGGCATTTTCTTTTATTTTGTTTTCGGATTTTAGTTTTTCTTAATTCTTTGTTTTAATAAAAACCTCAAAAAGATAAGATTCAAGTTGTCAACCGTTAGATCTGATCTCAGCTTATCACAACCGTTAGAACAACCGAGGAAGTTGAACCGTCACTCCATTTTCTATATAAAGGGGACCCAAATACTCGTCCCACATCGATTTCAAGCTCTCGCATCCCGAATCTCTGCCTCTCTGATTTAAGGCCGTTCCGAACTTTAGATTTCTCTGTTCCGAACTTCTCAGAGGACTTCAGATCCGAATGTCTGTGGAGTTAGCTTCTCAATAAATGTCATCCACCAAGCCTATTTCGCACTAGTTAGTTTACAGAGAAAGGTTAGTCCATCCAGATTTCTTCAACAACCATGATTCTCTCATTTCGAAGAACATTAAGTTGAATGGCTGGGAAGATATTGCTGTATCTAAATCGGGGAACCAAGATGATGTCTTTTCGGAGTTACTTGTTGAGTTCTATGAATCAGTTTCCTTATTTCAGGAAGATAATAGGGAGAAATTTTCTTTTAAGTCTTATGGTAAGACTTAAAAACTTTCTTATACCAAGGCAGCAAGCTTGGTAGGGCTGTCCTATGAAGGAGAAGCTGAGTTTATATCTCACGTTTTTCCGGATTCTAAGGGTAGCTTAGACAAAGAAAAAGCCCTAAAACTCTCGAACTTTCAAAGGAAAAAGCTCCGAATATTGCTAGTTTTCCTACAAATTTATGGATTCTAGAGTTGTAGGTACAAGGGCTTATCGTACTGAGGAAAGGTGATAAAGACAGTTTGAAGAAAAGTGAGATCTATATCTTAGATTTCCTGATAAATCTAAGAAAGTTTAACTTCATGAGGCAAATTCTTATAACCATTGAGAATCTTAAGAAAGGAAATCTTAGAGCCCAGATCGTAATGTACCCAGCAATTTTATCAAGGTTGATAGTTTGGTGCCTTGAGTCCTTCAAGGAAGCCTGCAAATCTAAGCCAAGGGTTTGCAAAATTTTGTGGTCAGTGATGATACCCTTAAGAGGATGGATGTGGCCTTCAACAAGGAGACTGGTGAGTTCTTCGATCTGCCTAGTCAAGAAGAAGCGGCTCTGAAAGCTGCTGAACCGGAATCATCTAAGCCAGCAAAGAAAATAAAGTTGAAGGAAGTTGCAGCTTAAGTTGAGGTTCCAAAATCTAAGGAAGCTCAAACCGCACCTCCCAAACCAAAGAAGAAGAAAGCCTATCCTGATGAAGTTGTTGCGAAGTGGAGAGCAGATAAAGAGAAAAGGAAAGAAGGGGATCCGCAGTTCGGATTGGACCCTGCGGAAGATAAGGCATTGAAGGAGAGAACTACTGATGAACTTGAAAAACAAGTAAAAGAGAAGAAGCTCAAGAAGAAGATGTCAGAAGCCGAGGCAGTCCAAGCGTTGTTAAAGTTTAATGAGATAGTATCCGGAAGCATTCCAGTTCCGAGATCTTTCTCCTTGGAATATCTACCTAATACTCCAGGAAGAAACCTTGGTTTTCCGGAAGAGATTACAACTGAACATGTTGAGAAACTCGAGCAGATTCAACAAGTTGAAGAGGAAGAAGAAGTTGCTGAAGGAAGTGGTGAAACAAGAGACTTATTGAAAGAAGTAGATGAGTATAAGGGGTCGCCTTCGGAACACCTATCACTCCGAACTTCAGAGGCTGAATCTTATAAGTTAGTAACTCCAGAGAAGGATAAAAATGAGGAAGATGTTGTTCAAAAAGTTGTTGATGATATTGTTCAAGTGTCTACTGGCGAGCAGAAAACCCCTGATCAAGAATCGATTCCGAAAAAAGACAAGGGAAAGCAACTCCTTGTTGAGACTCCAAAATCAGTGGCAAGCAAGAAAAGAGAATATTACGATTCATCAAAAAGGAAGTTGGAGCTTATTGAGGAAGAAAATTCACCAAGCAAAGTTTTGGATTCGGATTCATCCTCGGTAGGGCATGACTTTGATGTCCAGTCTTTAAAGAAGTTGGTGGGATCCATTCCGACATTCTCTAGTATTGATTCAAGATGTCAGATGCTCCAACATGCTTTAAATCAGAAAACTGACTCTGTATCTATGGTTATGGACAAGTGCGTTGAGATTGAGGCTCAGTTCAAAACCTTCTTTGTTGGCTACGAAGCTCATAGAAAATCTTGCAAGAGGATGAAAAATTGGTCGAAGAAGACTGTTGAAGAGATGAGGTTATTTTATGAGTTTCAAGACAATGTTAAAGACGCCTTCGAGACTAAGGATAGGAAGATAAATGAGATGACTTCCTCCTTTGAAGAGAAGCTAACTAATGAAAAGAACTTCCGGATTCAAGAAGTCAGATATCTGAATGGGAAGTTGAATTCTGTTTCTCAGAACTGGAAGTTTGAAAGGGATCATCGGATTGATTTTGAACAGAAGATGAAGTCTCAGGAGGAAAAGGTCAAGGTTCAGGAAGAAAAGATGAAAGCCCAGGAAGAAAAGATTGAAGATCAATCTGCAAGGATAGTGGTCTTAGAGAAGCAAGCTGAAGAAGATCATAAAGACCTGAAGAAGATCAAGACTATTCTTAAGGGGCTCATGTCGAAGGAAAAAAGATCCGAAATAACTAAATCCGATCTTTTTGTTGTACCTATTTTTTCTTTGTTGCCGACATTTCAAATCTAATGAAAATTGTGCTTCTCGGTTCCTTTGTTGTTATTAATAATTTTTCAGTTACTTTGTTATTTTTTTCCATTCCCTCAATTTCTTTTTGAAAATCACAAAGGGGGAGAAGGAAAATATCCTTAATAAAAAGAATAACTCTAATAAGAGTTTATTAAAAGGGGGAGAAGGAAAAGATCCCAAAGGAAAAAGAACTCTAATAAGAGTTTGTTTAAGGGGGAGTTTTTCATTTAAGAAGACTTTATTATTCATAATGAAATGCCACTCCGGAAATCTATAATACGATCCTTAGAGTTTCAAATCCTAAGGGGGAGTTAGTCGTATTCATTAATATCCTCAAATAAAAGGGAGATAAGCCTTAATGTTTTTCTTTCTTCTTAGAATTTCTTTTTCGTAAGGATGTTTGTGCTTTCCAAAAAGGGGGAGATTGTTGAGTCAATAAGGTTTTCTTTATGACTTTTTCATTCCTTCTTGTTTTGAAAATCACAAACACCTTTCTTAAGGAAAAATACCTTTCTTAAGGAAAAATGCTTTCTTAAGGAAAAATACCTTCTTAAGGAAAAATGCTTTCTTAAGGAAAAACGCTTTCTTAAGGAAAAATTATTTCTTAAGGAGAATTTCTTTTATAAGGAAATTTATCCTTATCATATTTTCATCTATATTTTTCCTAAGTATAAAATTCGGATTCATTTCTACTTTCTCGGATTTGTTTAAAACTTTGATATAAAGTATTCTGTTTGAGGATCCGAATTCTGGATAAGAACTATAAGGAAGTTTCACTCCGAATTCCAGATGAGAGCTGTAATAAAGTATCATTCTGAATTCTGGATATGAACTCTGACTAAGTTCTATTCTAGATTTAGGATATGAATTTTGATGAAGAATTCTCATTATGAATTCTGATGACAAATTCTCATTCCGAATTCTCATTCCGAATTCACATATTAAATAGAATCTGATTATCTTTGTTTTATACACTCTGAATTAATTCAGACTCCAAAAAATATTTTGGTTAGACTCCGAACTTTTATTCTGCTTACATTTCTATAATTTGTCTACTCTTTATTATTTTCATTTCACTCCGAACATTCACTCCGAAGCTTTCATTCTGAACTTTTGAGTTAGAATTAAAATGATGTCGTACGTTCTGTTACACTTGTTTTGTTATAAAACGATGTCGTCTATTTTGTTTTAAACTAACCATTGTCTAAGTGACACGTGTACAGGTCCCTCCGATCTTTAAGGAAAATATGACCGTTGAAGAAGGAGCCGACCTTACCTATAAATAGGAGCTCATTTGAAAGAGCTCGACACAGATGACAAGTGAACAACCTGATTTTGTGCATACATGCTGTTAAAGTGATTTCTAGAGAGAGAGGATCTTATTAACTCTCAAAGCTTCATGCGACTCCGAATGTTGGTGATTAAATTCTAGGGCCTCCGGAGATAGGAAGACAGAGGTGCTGACTACCTTGAAGTTCGAGGTCTTCCTTGCTGAGGAAGACAGAGGTTGCCAACTACCTTGAAGTTGAGGGCTTGCGGGGATAGCAAGACAGAGACTCCAATCTTCGTATCGATGGCTTACCCTGGTGTGGGTAAGACAGACTTGCTTGAAAGTATAAATCAAGGGACCTTTATCCAAGGTTGTTGGATACCCTTCTCTTTGGGTTAAAAGAATTATATCTTGTTAATTGTAGTTTAACTACTTGTTTTATTTCCGCTGCATTTTGTATTGTAAGGAAAGTATAACTTTCTTATACTTCCTTACTTGTATTCTGTTTCATTTAGATTCTATACTCTTTAAGGTAGAATCTCATATTGTAATCTTTTGTTAAGATTAAATCTCCAGAACCATATTTCCAGAACCTACTTTCGGAATCTCTTTCCAAGTTTACATTTGGTGTTATAGGTGTTGTGAATTTGCTAAGTTTAACTTTGTTAAACTTAGATCTTTCCTTTGATTAAGGAAAACATAGTTATTCGTAACTAACTTTAAAGGTTCCAAAGGAATTTTTTTAGTATACAATTCACCCCCCCTCTTGTATATTGAGCATCTACATACCTATTTCGATCATACAACTGGTATCAGAGGAGGTCTCTGAAATACTTATACTTACGAATAAGTTTTTTCTTTCTCACTTTGTTATTCCGAACTTTTTCATTCTTAACTTTCTCATTCTGAACTTTGTTATTACAAACTTTTGCTACTAACAAATTTGTGTGCAAAAAGTTGTTCTAGTATGGCAGGAATTAATGTTGTTTCAATTGATAATCTAAATCCTATAAGACCACATATCTTTGATGGTAATGACTATGAGTACTGGAGAGATCATATGAAGACTTTTGTTATCAATACTGGAGTAGACAATTTTGTTATGCTTACTGGTGATTTTAAAATTCCTGACAAGGAAGTTAGAACTTTCACTGACCAGGAAAAGCAAGAATATCAACTCAACTATAAGGTACACAATACTCTACTATGTTCAATGTCTAGAAATATATATAGCCAAATATCTTCTTGTGAAGCAGCTAACTATTTCTGGAAGAAGTTAGAGGTTACACACTTTGGGACTTCTAAAGTGAGTGAGACTAGAAGAGCTATGCTTAGATCTGAATATCATGGATTCAATTTTCCTTATGGAGAACCTATCTGTAAAGTTCAACAGAGATTTATGACTATAGTAAACAGCCTACAATCTATGGGAGAGAAAGGTTTAGATGATGAAGCTCTTGTGGATAAAATAATTGATATTATGCCCAATGAGTGGGAATCCAAAAGAACAGCTATAGATGAGAATATGAAGGTCACCCAGATCTCTCTTGATGAGATTTTTGGAACTCTTCTACAACATGAAACCAGAATGAAGGGAGATGCAGACAACATCAAGAAGAAGAATGGAAATGGTACTGTTGATTTTACTACAACTTCAAATCAGATGAAAGCTAAGACTCCTAAGAGAGTAACTAGATCCAAGTCTAAGAAATTTATTTTTCAATCTGAATCTAGTGAGAGTGAAGTCTCGGAAAATGAACTAGAAAATCTTGCTCGAAGGATGAACAAGATAGTTGGCCAGATAAATTTTCAATCTAAGTATAAGAAAAAGGAAAGGAAAGATCAGAAAGATGGAGAAGTTACTTGTTATGAATGCAAAAGAGCTGGACATATTAGACCAGATTGCCCTATGCTCAAAAAGAAAGAAAGAAAAGAAAGGCATTCAGACAGGAATAGAAAGAAATATTATAAAGCTAAAGATAAGAAAGTTTTGAAAGCAAATGACACCTGGAGTGCCAGTGTTGGTGACTCTTCAGATGAATCTTCTGATTATGAATCTTCAGGACAGAAGAATCTTGGTCTTATAGCCAGATTACCTATTGATAATCATTGTTTTATGGCTAAGGTACGAAATGATGAATCATTGACAAATGTTTCTTTAAATTCAAATGATAATAAGTATTATAAATCTTCTGATGAATAATCATCTTCTGATGAAGAAAATACTTTACCTACTTATGAATAAGTCTCTAGGTTTGTTGAACTTCTTGAAATTGAGAATTTCAAACTCAATAAGAAACTTGATAAAGCAAACTCTAAGAATTCTATTCTTACAAAAGAGATATCAGATCTTTCTAAAGATCTTCATAAGAAAAATGTTGATTTTGAAAGTATTTCAAAAAATCTTGAGGAAGTAAGTTCTGAGAAGAACAAACTTTCTAAAGAATTAGAAAAAGTAATTTCTAATAAAAACGTTTTTGAGCCTAGCTCTAGTTCTAAAACTAATGATTTTGAGGATAAAAACTTGGTTGTAAAACTCAAGTCCGAAATTTTTTCCTTAAATAAGCGTGTATCAAAATTTACCCATGGTAAAGAAAATTTTGATAAAATGTATTCTCAAATACGACCTTTAAGAAATAAATCTGGATTTGGTTATACCCATGCAAAACCAATTTTCAGTAACAATTATTTTGTTCCTCAAAGTGCCCCATTTTGTACCAAGTGTCAATGTGGTGGTCACTAGGAAAATAATTGTTCCTTAAACAAAACCCAATCTTTAGGATTTCACAAAGCTTACTTCTCTAAGAAGATGTGGGTTCCTAAAATTTTATTATCTGAAATCTCATATTCAAACAAGTTTGGATTCCGAAAGTCTAATTTTCTTCCTGATTTCAGGAAAATAAAGAGAGTACTAGCAACAATACATGGTACATGGATAGTGGATGTTCCCGGCACATGATTGGTAACAAAAGCTTTTTTGAAAAGATTATCAAAACAAAAGGAGGAAAGGTAACTTTCAGAGATAATGCTAAGGGAGAGATTATTGGTATTGGTAATATTGTTCTTCTTGGTAAAACCTTGATTTCAAATGTTATTTTTGTTAAAGGTATTAAGCACAACCTCATCAGCATAAGTCAGTTATGTGATGAAGGTAACCTTGTGAATTTTAGAAATGATAAGTTCTTAGTTCACAATTCCAAGGAAGAATTTATTCTCTTAGCCAATAGGCAAGAGAATGTTTACACCCTAAACTTAGAAGACCTGAGAAGCCAAGATTTACCTTGGCTAAGTGAAATGGAAGATCACTCCTGGTTATGGCATAGAATACTAGGTCATTGTAACCTTAAGAACCTATGTAAACTCTCTAAGAAGAAACTAGTTAAGGATCTACCGGAGCTTAGATTTGATTCTTCTAAAGTTTGTGATCCTTGTCAATATGGAAAGCAACATAAATCTAGTTTTAAATCAATCGGTGAAGTCTCAACAACTGACGCATTACAGTTAGTGCATATGGATCTTTTTGGTCCAACACAAACTGGAAGTATTGAAGGTAAATACTATGTGTTTGTTCTAGTTGATGATTACACTAGATTTACTTGGGTCTATTTTCTAGCAAAGAAGTCTGAAGATTTTTCCTATTTCAAAAGTTTTAGAGCTCAAGTTAAAAATGTGAAAAACCTTCCATTTAAAACTATTCATAGTGATAATGGAGGAGAATTTCAAAATACTGATTTTGAAACTTTTTGTAGTAAAAAAGGTATTAATCACAATTTTTCAGCACCTAGAACTCCTCAACAGAATGGTGTAGTTGAATGAAGAAATAGAATTATTCAAGAGATAACTAGAACTATGTTGAGTGAATATTCTATTTCTATACATTTCTGGGCTGAAGCTGTAAGTACTACTTCTTATACTATAAATCGAGTTTTGATTAGACCTTTTCTTAATAAAACTCTTTATGAGTTATGGAATGGTAGAAAACCAAGACTATCCTACTTCAAGGTTTTTGGTTGCAAGGTATTCATTTTGAATACTAAAGATAACCTACATAAATTCGCACCAAAATATGATGAAGGAATTTTCTTAGGTTATTCCACAACATCTAAGACTTATAGAGTTTTTAATAAAAACACTTGTACTGTTGAAGAAACAGTAAATGTAAAATTTGATGAGTCAGATCCTTTTATTTTTAAACCTCCTAAACCTACATCTTCAGATGTGTTTTCAAAAACTGATTATCAACCTTTGATAGAAGAACCTTCTGATAAGGATAATGTTCTTGAAGATACTTTTGAAACATTTACCCCAGAAGACTTTCTACCCTATGTTGATGAACAGGTTTTACAAAATCCAAATCAGGTGTTTCTTAAGAATCATCCTAGTGATAGTATCATTGGTGATGTAAATCAACCTGTAAAGACTATGAGTTCCTTAATAAATGAAGTAGAACATCTGGCATTTCGTTCCCAATTAGAACATAAAAGCACTGATGAAGCTTTAGGTGATGATGATTGGATTAAAGCCATGCAAGATGAACTAAATGAATTCGAAAGGAATAATGTCTGGACCTTGGTTGAAAGACCTAAGGAAACTTCTGTTATTGGAGTAAAATGGGTCTTCAAAAATAAATGTGATGAAAATGGATTCATAGTAAGAAATAAATCTAGACTTGTTGCTAAAGTCTATAATCAGCAAGAAGGAATAGACTATGAAGAAACCTATGCTCCAGTAGCTAGACTTGAATCTATCCATATTCTAATTTCTTTTGGAGCATTATTTAATTTCAAACTTTTCCAAATGGATGTGAAATGTGGTTTTCTTAACGGTTATGTTCAAGAGGAATTTTTTCTTGAACAACCTCCTGGCTTTGAAGATACAAAACATCCTGATCATGTTTTTAGACTTACCAAATCTTTGTATGGCATTAAACAAGCCCCATGAGCATGGTATGATAGACTCACTGGATTTTTGCTTCAAAATAACTATGTTAAGGGAAATTCAGATCCAACCCTTTTTATAAAGAAAGATAAGAAAAATGTTTTGATTGTTCAAATTTATGTTGATGACATCATTTTTGGTTCAACTCAGCAATCTTAGACCGACTCTTTCGCAAGTCTAATGAAATCTGATTTTGAAATGAGTATGATGGGTGAGTTAACCTTTTTCCTTGTTTTTCAAATTTCTCAAAACCCAGAAGGAACCTACATATCTCAACATAAGTATATTAAAGATCTTCTTAAAAAGTATGGTTATGACAACACTAAGAGTATAAGTACTTCCATTGGTACCTCAAACTCTTTAGATCTTGATGAAGCTGGGAAACCAGTAGATCAAACATCATTTATAGGTATGATAGGAAGTCTACTTTACTTAACAGCTAGTCGACCAGACTTAATGTTTTCAGTATTCTTATGTTCAAGATATCAATCCAATCCTAAATAATCTCACTTAAAGGCAGTAAAAAGAATTTTTCGCTACCTTAAGGGAACCATGGATCTAGGATTATTTTATACTACTAGAAATGATTTTGTTCTAAAAATATTTTCTGATGCTGACTTTGGTGGATGTATAATGGATAGAAAAAATACATCTGGAACTTGTCATTTCTTAGAAGATTCACTAGTTTCTTTGTCCTGCAAGAAGCAACATTCTGTAGCACTCTCCACTGTTGAAGCTGAATATGTAGCAGCTAGAAGTTGTTGTGCTCAAGTGTTGTGGATGCAACACACACTCACAGACTATGGCTTGAGTTTTACTAAAACTCAAATTTTATGTGATAACACAAGTGCCATTGCTCTTAGTAAGAACCCTGCACATCACTCCCGTGCAAAACACATAGATATTAGGCATCACTTTCTTAGGGATCACACACTCAAAGGAGATATTATTCTTCAGTTTATCAGAATGCAAGATCAACTTGCTGATATTTTCACAAAATCTTTTCCTTCTGATAGATTTGAATATATTAAACAGAAGTTAGGAATGATAACCGTAAGGTAATCTTTCTTAATTAACTTTCTGTTGAAAAAGTCTCCTTACATCAATAAACTCCTTTTCATAGGGGGAGTACATTTTATTGTTAGTTTAACAAAGTTTTTCAAAGTTTGTTTTCAAAATTTTCGGAACGAAGATTTCCGGAATGGAAATTCCGGTACTACAATTTTTCCAGAATGGACATTTTCGTACAGGATACTTCTAGAATGGAAGTGTTTGTATTGAAAACATCCGGAATGGAAATTTTCTTACTGGTATTTTCATAACGGGACTTTCATACTAAATCTTCCATAATAAGTTTTTAGTTTTTTTTAAAATTTTTTAATGAACTTTTCGTACTATGTTTTTTTTTCCTTACTAAATCTGTTTTCTGTAATGAGTTTTCCGTAATGAGTTTTTCATACTAAGTTTGTTTTCCGTAGTAAAGTTTTTGCGAACTTTGTCATTTCGTAATAAATTTTTTTTCGTAGTCATCTTTATATTACCCATTACGAATAATCCTCCTAAGCTAATCCGAATGGTATGTTTACCTTACTCAAGTTTTCTTAGTCATATTTTACTTGCTGGCATTTTCTTTTATTTTGTTTTCGGATTTTAGTTTTTCTTAATTCTTTGTTTTAATAAAAACCTCAAAAAGATCGGATTCAAGTTGTCTATCGTTAGATCTGATCTCAGCTTATCACAACCATTAGATCAACCGAGGAAGTTGAACCGTCGCTCCATTTCCTATATAAAGGGGACCCAGATACTCATCCCACATCGATTTCAAGTTCTCGCGTCCCGAATCTCTGCCTCTCTGATTTAAGGCCGTTCCAAACTTCAGATTTCTCCGTTCCGAACTTCTCAGAGGACTTCAGATCCGAATGTCTGTGGAGTTAGCTTCTCAAGAAATGTCATCCACCAAGACTATTTCGCAGTGGTTAGTTTACAGAGAAAGGTTAGTCCATCCGGATTTCTTCAACAACTATGATTCTCTCATTTCGAAGAACATTAAGTTGAATGGCTGGGAAGATATTGTTGTATCCAAACCGGGGAACCAAGACGATGTCTTTTCGGGGTTACTTGTTGAGTTCTATGAATCAGTTTCCTTCTTTCAGGAAGATAATAGGGAGAAATTTTCTTTTTAAGTCTTATAGTAAGACTTAAAAACTTTCTTATACCAAGGCAGCAAGCTTGGTAGGGCTGTCCTATGAAGGAGAAGCCGAGTTTATATCTCACATTTTTCCGGATTCTAAGGGTAGCTTCGACAAAGAAAAAGCCCTAAAAACTCTCGGACTTTCATATGACAAAGCTCCGAAGATTGCTAGTTTTCCTACAAATTTCTGGATTCTAGAGTTGTGGGTACAAGGGCTTATCGTACCGAGGAAAGGTGACAAAGACAGTTTGAAGAAAAGTGAGATCTATATCTTAGATTTCCTGATAAATCTAATGAATTTTAACTTCATGAGGAACATTCTTATAACCATTGAGAATCTTAAGAAAGGAAATCTCAGAGCCCAGATCGTAATGTACCCAGCAATTTTATCAAGGTTGATAGTTTGGTGCCTTTAGTCCTTCAAGGAAGCCTGCAGATCTAAGCCAAGGGTTTGCAAAATTTTGTTGGTCAGTGATGATACCCTTAAGAGGATGGATGTGGCCTTCAACAAGGAGACTGGTGAGTTCTTCGATCTGCCTAGTCAAGAAGAAGCGGCTCTGAAAGCTGCTGAACCGGAATCATCTAAGCCAGTAAAGAAAAGAAAGTTGAAGGAAGTTGCAGCTGGAGTTGAGGTTCCAAAATCTAAGGAAGCTCAAACCGCACCTCCCAAACCAAAGAAGAAGAAAGCCTATCCTGATGAAGTTGTTGCGAAGTGGAGAGCAGATAAAGAGAAAAGGAAAGAAGGGAATCTGCAGTTCGGATTGGACCCTGCGGAAGCTAAGGAATTGAAGGAGAGAACTACTGATGAACTTGAAAAACAAGTAAAAAATAAGAAGCTCAAGAAGAAGATGTTAGAAGCCGAGGCAGTCCAAGCGTTGTTAAAGTTTAATGAGATAGTATCCGGAAGCATTCCAGTTCCGAGATCTTTCTCCTTGGAATCTATACCTGAGACTCCAGGAAGAAACCTTGATTTTCCGGAAGAGATTACAACTGATCATGTTGAGAAACTCGAGCAGATTCAACAAGTGGAAGAGGAAGAAGAAGTTGCTGAAGCAAGTGGTGAAACAAGATACTTATTGAAAGAAGTAGATGAGTATAAGGGGTCGCCTTCGAAACACCTATCACTCCGAACTTCAGAGGCTGAATCCTCTAAGTTAGTAACTCCAAAGAAGGATAAAAATGAGGAAGATGTTGTTCAAAAATTTGTTGATGATATTGTTCAAGTGTCTACTGGCGAGCAGAAAACCCCTGATCAAGAATCGATTTCGAAAAAAGACATGGGAAAGCAACTCCTTGTTGAGACTCCGAAATCAGTGGCAAGCAAGAAAAGAGAATATGGCGATTCATCAAAAAGGAATTTGGAGCTTATTGAGGAATAAAATTCACCAAGCAAAGTTTCGGATTTGAAGTCATCCTCGGTGGGGCATGACTTTGTTGTCCAGTCTTTAAAGAAGTTGGTGGGATCCATTTCGACATTCTCTAGTATTGATTCAAGATGTCAGATTCTCCAACATGCTTTAAATCGGAAAACTGACTCCGTATCTATAGTTATGGACAAGTGCGTTGAGATTGAGGCTCAGTTCAAAAACCTTCTTTGTTGGCTACGAAGCTCATAGAAAATCTTGCAAGAGGATGAAAAATTGTTCGAAGAAGACTGTTGAAGAGATGAAGTTATTTTATGAGTTTCAAGACAATGTTAAAGACGCCTTTGAGACTGAGGACAGGAAGATAAATGAGCTGAATTACTCCTTTGAAGAGAAGCTAACTAATGAAAAGAACTTCCAGATTCAAGAAGTCAGAGATCTGAATGAGAAGTTGAATTCTGTTTCTCAGAACTAGAATTTTGAAAGGGATCATCGGATTGAGTTTGAACAGAAGATGAAGTCTTAGGAAGAAAAGATCAATGCTCAGGAAGAAAAGCTGAAAGCCCAGGAAGAAAAGATTGAAGCTCAATCTGTAAGGATAGTGGTCTTAGAGAAGCAATCTGAAGAAGATCATAAAGACCTGAAGAAGATCAAGACTATTCTTAAGGGGCTCATGTCGAAGGAAAAATATCTGAAATAACTAAATCTGATCTTTTTGTTGTACCTATTTTTTCTTTGTTGCCGACATTTCAAATCTAATGAAAATTGTGCTTCTCGGTTCCTTTGTTGTTATTACTAATTTTTCAGGTACTTTGTTATTTTTTTTCAATTCCCTCAATTTCTTTTTGAAAATAACAAAGGGGGAGAAGGAAAAGATCCTTAAGAAAAAGAATAACTCTAATAAGAGTTTATTAAAAGGGGGAGAAGGAAAAGATCCCTAAGGAAAAAGAACTCTAATAAGAGTTTGTTTAAGGGGGAGTTTTTCATTTAAGAAGACTTTCTTATTCATAATGAAATGCCACTCCGGAAATCTAGAATACGATCCTTAGAGTTTCAAAGCCTAAGGGGGAGTTAGTCGTATTCATCAATATCCTCAAATAAAACGGAGATAAGCCTTAATGTTTTTCTTTCTTCTTAGAATTTCTTTTTCGTAAGGATGTTTGTGCTTTCCAAAAAGGGGGATATTGTTGAGTCAATAAGGTTTTCCTTATGACTTTTTCATTCCTTCTTGTTTTGAAAATCACAAACACATTTCTTAAGGAAAAATACCTTTCTTAAGGAAAAATGCTTTCTTAAGGAAAAATGCCTTCTTAAGGAAAAATGATTTCTTAAGGAAAAATGATTTCTTAAGGAAAAATTCTTTCTTAAGGAGAATTTCTTTTATAAGGAAATTTATCCTTATCATATTTTCATCTATATTTTTCCTATGTATAAAATTTGGATTCATTTATACTTTCCCGGATTTGTTTAAAAATTTGATATAAAGTATTCTGTTTGAGGATCTGAATTCTGGATAGGAACTATAAGGAAGTTTCACTCCGAATTCTAGATGAGAACTGTAATAAAGTATCATTATGAATTCCGGATATTAACTCTGACTAAGTTCTATTCCAGATTCAGGATATGAATTTTGATGAAGAATTCTCATTAAGAATTTTGATGACAAATTCGCATTCCGAATTCTCATTCCGAATTCACCTATTAAACAGAATCTAATTATCTTTGTTTTATACACTCTGAATTAATTCAGACTCCGAAAAATATTTTGGTTAGACTCCGAACTTTTATTCTTCTTACATTTCTATAATTTGTCTACTCTTTATTATTTTCATTTCACTCTGAACATTCACTCCGTAGCTTTCATTCCGAACTATTGAGTTAGAATTAAAAAGATGTCGTACATTCTTTTACACTTGTTTTGTTATAAAACGATGTCGTCTATTTTGTTTTAAACTAACCATTTTCTAAGTGACACGTGTACAGGTCCCTCCGATCTTTAAGGAAAATATGACCGTTGGAGAAGGAGCCGACCTTACCTATAAATAGGAGCTCATTTGAAAGATCTCGACACAGATGACAGATGAACAACCTGATTTTGTGCATACATGCTGTTAAAGTGATTTCTAGAGAGAGAGGATCTTATTAACTCTCAAATCTTCGTGCGACTCCGAATGTTGGTGATTACATTCGAGGGCTTCCGGAGATAAGAAGACAGAGGTGCCGACTACCTTGAAGTTCGAGGTCTTCCTTGCTGAGGAAGACAGAGGTTGCCAACTAACTTGAAGTTGAGGGCTTGCGGGGATAGCAAGACAGAGACTCCGATCTTCGTATCGAGGGCTTACCCTGGTGTGGGTAAGACAGACTTGCTTGAAAGTATAAATCAAGGGACCTTTATCCAAGGTTTTTGGATACCCTTCTCTTTGGGTTAAAAGACTTATATCTTGTTACTTGTAGTTTAACTACTTGTTTTATTTCCGCTGCATTTTGTATTGTAAGGAAATTATAACTTTTCTATACTTCTTTACGTGTACTCTGTTTCATTTAGATTCTATACGCTTTAAGGTAGAATCTCATATTGTAATCTTTTGTTAAGATTAAATCTTCGGAACCATATTTCCGGAACCTACTTTCGGAATCTCTTTCCAAGTTTTCATTTGGTGTTATAGGTGTTGTGAATTTGCTAAGTTTAACTTTGTTAAACTTAGATCTTTCCTTTGATTAAGGAAAACATAGTTATTCGTAACTAACTTTAAAGGTTCTAAATGAATTTTTTAAGTATACAATTCACCCCCCCTCTTGTATATTGAGCATCTACATCACTATTTCGATCCTATAAGAAAAGATGACTCGAACTAATCAGGGATTATTATTTCACAATTCATTACAATCCTGTAAAGGAAAATAGATTGGAAGAAGCATTATGTCGTAAATATAATGATCTATTAACAATGATACATTTAGAACATAGCTCTTTGATAATGGATTTGATAAACATTGTCATGCAAGTTGATGGTGTAGGGAGTTCCTCGGTTTTGATTCAGGTTTTTATGTAGTCATCTATGTTAGAAAGAATTATGAAAGGGAATAAAGTAGACGATGAGTGATAGGAAAAGGAATAATTAGTTAAAATGGTTAAGTTTACAGAATTTAACCTTGATATGAATTTTTTTGAGGTTTGAGAAAAGATTATGTGCTCATTATGATTCTCAGTTGAAGAAATAATTTTGTTTTTAAAAATATATTTCTTTTTTTTAGTTCATCTTGTATGGAAAATGATGTAAAGGGTTAGTTGAGAGTTTTTCTGGTGGGATGGAATGAAAATATATATTACTAATTTTACCCTAAAATTTTGACATGTCAATAGTTCAAAGAAGAGAGGAATTTTCTGAAGGGGATGCTTCAACATTTACTATTTCCAGATTGGAAATGGTAAAATATATCCATGGTATTTTTTGTGGGACTACTGAGGACATCTCGAGGTATCAATATAATAAGGGTTATTTTGTATTTTCTGACTAAATATTTACAATTCCTTCATATTTGAGAGACTATGTATTTGGATCATCATTCATGACTGTACCTCAATGTTATTTTCTGGTTATATGGAGTTCCTATTTCTGTTGAATATGGTCGTGATCCCTTGTTCACTTCTACTTTATGGAAATCCATTATGAAATCATTGGGAACAAAATTATATTTCATCACCACTATTCATCCTCAATCTGATGGGAAAACAGAGAGAAAAATTTATAAATTGGAGTATATCTTTCAATCATGTTCAATGTAATACCAGGGAATTTTGGATCAACATATTTATTTAGTTTATTTTTCTTATAATAACAGTTGTCATTACAGTATACAAATGAAACCTTTAGAATAATTGTATGGAAAGTGGTGTCGAACATTAGTATTTTGGGATGGATTTTGGGAGAGGAAGATGATGGGACCAGAAATAATAGATGAATTAGAAAAAAATTTAGATGATTCAACAAAACATGAGCAATGCTTAGAGTAAGAAGAAAAGATAAAAAGATAACATGAGGAATGAAATTTCATTTCCGGTAGGTAATCATGTTTCCTTAAAATCTATCAATGTAAAGTGTTATGTGTTTTGGTAACAAAGTAAATCTAAGTCTACAGTTAGTTGGACATTCTAAAATTTGGGATAATGTTCGACCAGACTCCTACCAAGTAGCTTTACAACATATTTTATCTCAATTAAACAACATTTTTTGTGTCTTGATGTTGAAAAATTATGTACCAATTTTATCTCATGTTTTATGAAAAAATGTATTTCAGCTCGAAAAAACATTTCTTATGATGAGAGAGCTATTCAGATTCTTGATATTTTAGTGAAACAATAATAGAATGATGAAATCCACTAGGTAAATGGTTTTTGGTATAAACCACATGGTAGAAGTAGAAACATGGGAATATGAAAATGCTATGGGGAAAAGGATCCCTCACTTGTTTAATAAGTAAATAAAAATTGGGAGGACATAATTTATTGAATATTGGAAGAATGTAACACAAAAAAGTTTAAAAAATAAATTTAATTTAATGCATTAAGATATATGTATCTACATAATGAAACATTTTTTAAAGAGGATAGTTATAAACTAGTCATTAAACATAAATTTTCTACTTCTGTGTATTGAATTTCAAAAAACAGACATACATAGTTGTGATTAGTAGGTTATTTGGAGTCTAATAGGACTAACATAATTTTTTGTGATTCATAACATACCCTTATGAAATGTAACATACCCTTATAAATAGTAATATGACCCTTATAAATAGTAAATCGGTGAATTTTATAGTAACCACACCCATGAATTTATAATAAAATGGCATCATATAAGTGATAATATGATCATTATATAAGTGTTGGTGTTTTTGAATGTCATAAATATTTAATTAAAATTTTAGGATTAAATAAATAATTTAAATGAAAATTCATTTTCATAAAATTTAATCATAATTATTATTTTATTCTCTTATGGTTATAAGATAATTTTATGAATCCTTGATGAATTTTTCCAGGTCTTATAAAATGGGTTGCAAATTTTAAATTATTTTTTTAATAAATTATGATTTTAGTTAAAAATTTAATTTCCCATATATATAAAATTATTATGATAAAATGGGGACCATTTTTTAAATCTACAAGTTGAAAAATGGATGGATTTTATTTCGGGGATTTCTTTGAAATACTTGTTTTTTTTTGTTAATATTGGAATTGGATTATTTCGTAAATATGAAAAATAAATGAATTTCTTCATTATACATGATTAATTAAAAATTTAAATGAAAATCAATTCAAAATAACATTCACTTATTACTATAGTTTTCACAAGAATAAATACTATTAATTACCTTGGAAAAAATATAAAACTACTGATTAAAATAATGGAAAAACCCTCATCTACTCCCTTATAAATACCAACCTCACCCCATCTTCCTATCACACCTCTCAAGATTTCATAATTTTATAAATTCTACCCATTAATCTTTCCCAATGTTCTTCCCCATGTCCAACACTAGATGTTCTCACCAAAAGTCCAATACCAAAGGCTATAAGGAGTATTTCAACAAGAAGATATCAAGAGGTAAAATTCCTCTTTCATTTCCATTTAATTTATTTTCAATTATTCTTCTTTTATTATACTCTCTCTACTTACACTTGTCCTATTGGCATAAAAGATCCAACATCTTATATATACTAGATTTTTATCATTTTTGTGGAATAATTCATCATCATAACACTTCTCCTCTCGCTCTTATTTTTAAAATAAAAGCACCATCCTTGATGTTTTGATTTACTGGCATTGTGGATGATGCGTCATAAATTTCCTCTTCCTCTTTTATAAGGGGTTGTAAAAACATATTAATGGTTGAAACAGAATGGAATTTTTATTATATTACCTATATTGTGTTATGTAATTATCTTATATGATCAATAATAAATTTATATGAGGAAATAAGATCATGACTATCAAATAACGGCCAAAATAATTTAAACATCATTAATGTTTTATCTAATAATTCTTCATAATATATGATAACAAAATAATTTATAGTATCATTTAATATTATGGATAAATATTAATAACAACAAATTGCACTTCAATATATTCTCTTCCATACAACATGGATAGTACATTACGAACTAACCAAGAAAATCTTGTAAAGAACACACCTAAAACAATGGAAAGAATAAAATAGTATAAATGAATGGGTGGAGTTATGTTATAAAATTTTAATATAAGGTGTTATAGAAACTATTATGCCTCTAAAAAGTATTAATAAAACTCATTTAACCATTAAATAGTAGGTTTAAACATGTTATAAGTAATAAGAACTCGAGGAAAGGGAATTCACAACACAATTTCCATTCTTTGGTTTAACCTACTAATTTATTAATTATATAGTATTATGGTTATTTTTGTGATGAAATTTTTTAAATTAGGTTGAATTATATTTATTTACAGTTTATAAACATATCAATTCCATTATAATTAATTATTTATCCAAATATTTTTGTATGGGGTTTTTTTTAAATCCTTTTAAAAGTCACTTTAATGAAATTCAAAATGATTGTTTTTTATTTATATGGCATGCATGGTTTCTCCAAATTTCATGATGATTTATTAATATGATATGTTCCATGAATATATTTATGTTTGTTTGAGCCAATTATAACTCAATATATATTGGTTTGAGCCCATTATAGCTCATCATATGTTGGGTTGAGCCCATTATAACACAATATATGATGAGTGAGCCCCATTATAGCACTCCATTGCATTTTGAACTCTAGAGATGGAAGATGAACATATTTTTATTCATGTTTAAGTTTTATTTTATGAGTGATATGGAAAATATATCCCAATTAATCTAAATGTTTTTTATAGGCATGCGATTGAGTTTTAATGAAATGAATTTTATTAGTTTTTATGTTATCTCTTAACTAACAAATCCATTCTGAATATCCCTTATTGAGATTTTTTTCTCATCTTATGTTTATAAAATGTTTTTTAAATGTTATAGGGATTTTTATGAGAATTAATGAAGTCAAATTAATTTTTATGAATCTTTGTCATTAAAATCATGTTTTATTTAAAAAAATTATATTTTGGAAGAAATTGATACTATTTTAGTGGTATCATCATGAATGATTTTGGGATATTTTGTATGTTTTATGTCTTAATTCTCTAAAACTATAAACATAAAAATATTCTCAATGTGTAATAATTTATGTCCTTGTCTAAAACTCAGGAGTATGTAATTTTTTAAGGCTGGGTCCTTATATCCTTTTTCCACTTTACAAGATTATGATATATATATATATATATATATTATTTAATATTTTAAGTAATTCAATGTGGGTTCTTTCCCTCCATTAAAAAAGGATACCATATATATTATTTTATACACACTTTTGGATTCATTTATTTCATAAAATACCTAACTTAATAGTTTCTTATATTCTTTAACCACTTACTGAGCTTCTAGTATTTCTAAAAAACTATCCTTTCAAGGCCTAATGTGTAAGACAACATAGGCCTCTCAACAAAGTGGGATAACTCTTAATCATGTTAAGGGATTTATTTCTTCTTATATCATATATAAACCTATGGTACCCGTTAAAAATAATTAATTAAATATATTTATATAATTATTTTTTATTCTGATGATGGATCAACCATTATACCCCTCCTTTAGACCCCATTGGAATATAAATCGATGTTTGTGTGCTTGTGTGGACTACCACCTTAATGAAAAGATGTGTTTTATTTTACATCAACATTTCATAGTGATTGATATAATAATGGATTAATTTAATATCTATGATATTTATGATATTATTATAGTTCTATAAAGGTGATTTTTTTTCATTCTATCCATCTAAAGTGGAAACATCACTCGTGCGTACGTACACACTTCTCTGTCAACGAAGTGACATAATTAATTTTTATTCACCAATTTATATTAATAGTTAAAAAAAAGTATATATAATGGTTAAATTTTATATCCATTATTGATTAAAATTACTTATATGATAAAAAACTGATCAAATTAAAGAGTTGTAGACTACTAAATAGAAATATGCATGAAAATCGAAGCAGTTTTTACTCAAAAGAGTGCATTTAATAATGAATTTTTAAAAGATGTGTTACAATATAACATAATTAAATAAAATATGGTATGAAATATATATATTATTATTATCTAACATATGTATAATAAATATACATTTATTATAATATTTTTTCGAACTTTTCTGAGGAAAGACGAGAGTTGAGGAAAGGGATTAATGTTTCAATTTCATTTTAATAAGGATTTTTCATGCTTAAATTTGCATTGAAGGAGATTATATTATATTTATAATATAAATCTCGTTAATTTTATTATCCATTGTTTATTCATGAAATTTCCATGTAATATAACCCTCTCCTCTCTTTTTTACTAATAATGATTGGGAAATAATTTTGAATAAAAATAGACATTTTTTACTATTTGGTCAGAAATATTTTTCATCCCATTCCATGTTTTATTAATAATATTTAAATATTGTTTTTAATATTATACTTTGGCTGTTCAAAGAATTTTCTACACATGATTGAAATTCAATAATTTTTTGAAAGTAATATTCATGTCATTTTCTGAATAAGTTACATTTTACATTTCATTGAAATTTTAATGGAATATTTGTTTTAACACAATATACATGAAAAAAATTTCCCACAATCATGACCACTCATTTATTTTATGATTCTATTACTAGTTTCCATGGTTATTTTCAATGAATTTTTTTAATATTATTTCTATAAATTTATAGATTTTAAATAAGTAATATCAAAATGAAAAAGGTAGTTTCCTCAAGAAGTAATTAAGTGATATTTTAAATGAATTTTCCATATATGATAACATCCATTGATGTTAATTATTCTTTACAAGTGAAATTATCCAATGATAACATCCATTTTATTTCTCTACATGTATTATGATTATGATGATTAGATGTTTATGAAACCCATTTATTTTCTATGGTTTATGTTCTAATGAAATGATTAACATTCAAATATATTATGTTATAATTATAAATGTATTATGATTATGAGATAGGAGGCCCCGAAGTTATATTTCCATCTAATGTATTGGGTAAATAATAATGTTTAATGGGGTCAATGGGTATATAGTAGGTTATCCCAATCCAAAAATATTGTACACGGTAGGTTATCCTAACCCCGAAGGTGGGTACAAAATAGTTATCCCGAGCCCAAAAGAGGGTAAACTATAGGTTATCCCAAGCTCAAAGAAAGTAAAATTTTGGTTAGAAAAATCCTAACATGTGATGAATTCCTTTGTGGGTGGCCATGATATAATATATCTATTATTATGATTATTCCACAATTTATGTCATTATTTTATGACATGATCTTATACTAATGTTACACTATCTGGGATTATGTTCTTGGATTTTTTTTATGATTCATGTCTTATTAACGACAATGATTTATGACATAACTTATGATTACGATATATGAATTTTTGTGTATGGATTTAAAATTTTCAAGATCATGTTCTCACAATCTTATGATCATTTGCTACATAAATTCTCATTGATATGTCCTTTTATAACATTATAGAGCATCTTACCTCATCCTTTATTATTTTTTCTTTTCCTAAAAATATGAATAATGTTTTTAAGTATGATATATAAAAAAATATGGATAGACATGAAAACCCAATTGGGAGGCAATGTATATATTTTATGTACCATTTATTTTTAAATAAATGTTTCCAATGAAACTAAACCTTTATGGTTCTGGCATGGATCCTAATGTTATATAATGAATATTAATCTAATAAGATGTATTATTTATTTATAAAAAATACGGGTCATTGTAGCTTGCATAAAATAAGGGTTTAGCTAATCATTGGATAATAGGATTATAAAAATATGTTGAATAACCTAGGGATAAGACTATGTATAGGTTAACATCTGAAACATTATTTAATATAGAAATTATGTGGTTTTCCTAGAAATATAACCCTATCTAGACACTATAAGTTGACCTAGTTTTAGTATAGGTGTATCTAGAGGTAATAGCATAAACAACAGTTGGTCAATTATATCTAGGCCATAATTCTAGTTAAGGGTTAATGTGTCATTAGTAGGCACCAGACTAAGACACCCTGGGGATATGATTATGTAAATGTACTTTTTATTTAGTATCTTTATAAAATTATTGAATGGATAATGACCTAGGTTAAACCTAGTGTGTCATATATTAGAAATAAGGTTATTCAGGGAACTTGTTCTCACACTACACTCTTGGGGAGAATAGTTTTTGATCTATATTGAAGCATTATAGAAGGGACTAACATGTTTCCATATTTAGAATGTTTATTGATATCTTATTCCTCATGGAAATTGAAAAAAATGATAAACATATTCCGATTCCAAATTTGGAGTTAGAAGTAGTAATTATTTCACTAGAAATATAGAGGTATTATCATTATAGTGAAAGATTTGATATATATACTAATCATAATATCATGATGTATATATTCAAAAATAATTATTTTAATACTCAATGGAGATGATGTTTGGATTTGATCTATGATTATGGATGATCAATACATTACCACCCTATGATAGAGAATATGGAGGTTGATTCTATGTTTTGAAAGGACCATGAATATTTATCCATGATGAGGATTAAAATAGTTCCAATATTTCCATATTCACATAATGTAGATCTTTATATAATGGGAAACATAAAGTAGATTATAAATTTCGTTGAAAATGTTTAACCATCCATCCATGTGAGCATAAAGAGGTAAAAAATTAGCATGTGGAACTACCAATAATGTGATTATTTTTCTTGATTTTAACTATAATTATGATGGAATGATAACTTTAGAAACCGATTAAGTTCCCCTAAATACCTTATTTTAATAAGATTTTGTCTGATAAAGTTCATAGTTCATCATTATCTATTCATCTGTGAGCTAAAATAATGTATTGATATTTAAAAGAGTATTTCATGTTGGGAAACATGAAGAAAAATATTATTTAGTTTGTATATCAATTATTGGAATTTTATCAAGGTAAGGATGAGAGACATTATTATAAGGTAATTTTGAAACCATTACCCATACCTGAAAAGAAATGGGTAAACATTGACACATATTTTGTTGTCGGACTCCCAAAAACATTTTAATGACATACTATTATTTGGGTTATAATCAATCATCATAAAGGAAATTACACATTATTTATATCAAATAATATATATATCTTGATCAAATTTATAGGATATATGATAATGCACATGTAAGGTAACAATGATTTCCACAATCTCTAATATATAATTAGGATATGTGGTTAACCTAGATGTACTAGATAAATTTTAAATAGGATCATGATACAGTGTTGAGTTTCAGTAATGAATATCATCCTCAAATAGATTGACAATGAGATAGGATCATTCAAGCCATTTATGATATTTGACGATCTTGTTCCTTATATTATGAATTTTATTGAGATCAACACCTTCCTTGGGATAATTTATCTTACGATAAATTTAATTTTCTCAAGAATAGAGTTGTATCATTATAAATACCTCTATGGAATGCAGTTCAAAACTCTAATTATCTATGATAAATTTGGATAAATATAGATATTATGTAATGATATAATTGAGGAAATGATAGATAATATCATATTCATTCAGCATCACATTTGGGATGCTTGATGATGAAAAAAACGTTATACGGATAATCATCGATGAGATTTAGAATTCAATGTTGGTGACATGGTATTCCTATTAATTTATCCCTGTATGAATGTTATGATATTTAAAAAGACGGGGAATTTTAGGCCTAGGCATATCGATCAATTTGATATTCTGGAATGTGTAGGGGATGTATCTTATTTTTTGACACTTCCATTGAACCTCTCTTTTGTTCACAATGTGTTTGACGTATATCTCTAGAGGAAGTACATACATGATCCTTACCATGTATTAAACTAGAAGGATATAACACTATAATATGATAATTACTATGAATAATAGTTGGTATTAATATTTTATCTTTGAGAAAATTTTCAAATGTATAATATTACCTACCCAGATAAAGTTCTATAGTGGAATCAGAAATTTGAAGAAGCTATCCGGGAACCTAAAGTTGCGATCAGGCAGAAGTATCCTTATTTTTTATAATTATGTGTAATGATTATGGGGTAGAAATTATTATAAGGGTGTATAATTTAACACCCCAATATTTTATGACATATTTCTCTTGAAATAAATTATATTTTTTATAGTTTTCTTTATACACAACATTGAGTTTATATAAGATGCAATATAAAAATTGTTATTTTAACATGAATATTATTTCATATCAATTAAAATTTGTATTATAAATAGGAATAAAAATTTATAATTAAAATTTAAAAAGTATTTATATATTTAATTTTTATTTATTAATGTATAATAAATAAGTAATCAATTTTCATTAATGTACTTTTATGCCTTAAAAATAATTTTCAATAAAAAATGATTTTTATTTATTTTTATGAGTGAATAATGTAATTAATATTTTACACATTTGGAAATTATATTTTTTATAATATATATTTTTTAAAATTGACATATAAGAATTATCTTAAGGTGATATTTTTGGATTGTTCTAAAAATATATATTTTTAGTGAATTGTTTAAATTAGCAATTAGTTGTAAAATTATCGTTTCATTTATATAAAAATAACCATTATTCATTGAATTTGATCTAAAATTAAAATGAGAATACTTTAGTTAGTTAATATATAATTAATTTAATTGTAATAAACATTACACTTTTTCTTGCTAGAAATTTATTTTTTGGCATAATAATGCAATTTCATAAAAAAAATTGTGTTTGAAGCATTTATTTTAAAATTAATTTATGGCCTTTATAGAAATATGTCATTGTAAAATGAGTTAAATATTTTTTATAAGTATAATTAATATAATTTAATATGCTACTTATTTTATGGTTATAATTGATATTAATCGTGGTAAATATTTGTCACTGCCAAAAGAGTAAAATGGGTAGAAAAAGTTCAAAACTAATTCATAAGACATTAAAATAACCCAAAAACATTGAAATTAACTATTTTATGAGTGATATTTAACCAAATGTATTTTTATGGTGTAAAATAATTTATTTTAAAATATTATTTTAAAACTGGGAACCAAATCTTATCTTTTGAGAAAATTTGTTATATTTTTTGTCAAATTAAAAACTATTTTTTGGTATTTGAATTAAATGGATTTGTAGGAAGATTAAATTATGTTTATTATTTCTATAAAATTCTAAAACCCTTATGTTTTTTATTATTAAAAAAAATTTCAATCCAACATATTACTCTATTTAAAGCAAAGAAGTTTTTTACTCTTAAATGGGAAATTTTTCTAACAACTATTTTCCATGCATTATTTATTCTTATATTAAAATTAATTTCCTCCACTTATGGAAATGGTATGTAATAAAATATATTACAAATTACTATTAATTATTTTAAAATATTTTTATAATTACCCTTTTCTTCTTATCATATAATCATTTTATCAGGGTAAAACATTAAGTTATCATAATTAAGGATAAAATGGGTTTATATTTGTCTAACTAAGATATAAGGATAAATATGTTTCAAAAACTTGCCTAAATTTCATAGGTAGAGTTTATTTTTACCTGATAATATCTTAAAAAATAATTTTGGGTTCCTTTTTTCCACTAAAAATGATTATATATTTTATTTAATAATTTATGTAATTCTATGTACGTCACTTCCCTCCATTAAAAAAGGTTACCACCTATCATGTCTTTTCCATACATAATGATAATTCTGTCTATGAAAAAAACTACCATAATACCTTCCTAGATTCTTTAACCAAGTTTTAGTGATTTTTTTTCTTTACAAAATATAATCTTTTGAAGGCCTAATATGTGAAAGAAAAAAGGTTTCTCAATAATGAGGTATAAGTCTTAACAGAGTTTTTCAATTTTATTTATTCTTATACCTTTAATAAGCCTATGTTATCAATTAAAAAAACAACTAATTAAATATCTTCAATATAATAAAATGATATTATGATTATGGGACAACCAATATCAATCTCTTTTTAATCCCTTGGGAAAAGAAAACAACATTCATTTGTAAGTGTGGAATACTTCCTCCATGAAGTGATTCATTTCACATTTCCTCAACATCTCATAGTGATTGTTATAATTATGGATTTCATGACTATTTATTATATTTATGATATTATTTTATTTCTGTAATGGTGAATAATTCTTTACTTCAATTTAATTCAATCCATCTAAATGTGGAAACATAACTATTTCATATGTACATACTACCATTTCCAGGAAGTAATGTCATTCATTTTTAATTTATGATTTATATGAATAGTTATAAAATTATAAATAATGAAAAATTATGATACTAATTAAATGATTAACATTTTTGACATGATGGAAACATGATCAATAAAAAAAGACTTACATATCTAAAATAAAACATGCCTGAAAAATGAAGAAGTTATCACTAGAAATAGTGATTTTAATAAATAATATTTAATAAACAAGTTATAACATGTTATAAGTAAATAATATATAGTTTAAAATATATTATTATGTATCTATAATATATTTAAAATGAATATATATTTATTATAAAGGTGGTTCAAACTCATACGATGCCAGAAAACACTTGTGTTAGGGGATTTATGTTTCATTCTCATTTTAATTAAGAGTTTTTATACCTGAATTTAAATTGAGAGAAATTATATGATATTTATCTGATAAAACAATTCAGTTTTATTCTCCATTTTTTATAAATTATATTTTTGAGTAATAATACCATTATCTTTTAGTTGGTACTTTAAATGATCAAGAAAATTCTTTTATGCAAAACAAACATTATATCCTCTTTAGTCGGGACTATTTTTATTTCATGTCAATGTTTTTTTAAATATTTTTTAATAATATTTCACTATTATTCTATGATTTTTAAAATTAATTTTTACACATGTTTTAATTTATATAAAAAATAACTGTAATCTTCTTTTCATTTTCTAAATGTAGTTTTTTGACATTTTTCTACCAATGTGAAAGCAATATTTGAATCAAAGTAATCAGCATAAACAGAATGTCATAACATCAGGAATTATCATTACATTGTAAATTTATTTGAAAATTTCCATGGTTCTTTTAAATATAAAATTTTTTCTATAATATTTTAAATTTTTATATTTTATATAATTGACTGAAAATTGAGAAAGGTATTTTCCTTAAGAAATGTTTTAGTGGTATTATAATGTATTTTCTAATATATGATAACATCCTTTGATTTTACTTATGATTAACTAAGTATATGGTACAATTATACAATACTTATGATTTCAATATATGGTATATAATTATGATGATTATTTTTTTAGGAAATACATTTATATTCCTTGGATTGTGCTATAATTATAGGATGAAGTTTTTATGATATTATGTCGTACATAAGAATATGTTATGATTATAGGATTTGTGGGTTGAGAGTTATATATCCTTCCAAATAATTAGATAAAATTTTATGTTTTGCAAGATTAATGGGTAAACCAAAGGTTATCCCCATCCTGAAAGAGTTTACATTGAAGGTTTTCACAAGTATGAAGTATGTACATGGGTTATTATCCCATTACTAACATGTGATGAATGACTTGGTGGGTAGCCTTGACAAAAGAATTCTATGATTATGATTGTACCAAAAATTATACCATTCTTTAATGACATAATATAATCCAATTTTTTGAACTTATGGATTATGTTATTTTAGTAATTTTTAAGTAATGACTTATAATCTACCATGATTTATTCTATGACATATTATTACGATCTATCAATAAATGGGTATGGTTTTTAGAGGTTAATATCATGTTATAATACCATTATGACCATGTAATACATAAATGATAATTTATATCTACATTGTATTCCCTTACTAAGTATCTAATCTCACCCTTTATTTTATTTCCTTTTCCCAATATATATATATATAAAATTATTTATGATATGTCTAAGAAGGGTTTTAGTAATGAATAACTAATTAGCTCATGGGGTGTATCATTTATGTACTAGTTGTTTATGTATATATGTTTCAATGGACCCTAAACCTTAACATTTATAGAAAGTGTTGTAATGTATTTTAATGAATATACAATAAAAAATTTAATATTTATATATGAAAATTATGGGTCACTATAATAGAACCTTCTATTGTGAACCAGATAGGTTTTGGTACAAAATACCTTTTATTTTATTATAAGGGTTACTAAGAACATAATCTCTATTTCATGCCTTGATAAAGATGTATTTATTTTATAATTTAGAAATAAGGACTACCACTTTAACATAGATCTTTTAGGTAATGGGAAAACTAAATAATGGTCTTTTGTACTAAATTATGACAACCATGTTTTTTTAATTGATAACAAATTAGGTTTTCATAATCATTACTACACTCAATTGTGGAATCCTCATCTCAGTCACATAAATGAGAATATTATAATATATATATAACAATATGGTTATTTAAAGTCCTTTTTTCTTATACCAATTGAAAAATATCATGCTTGTTTTCAAGGAAAATTGATTCAAACCCCCATTCGTTGGATTGGGTGAAAGGGACACATAGCTTCTAGGATTGGTACACATTAATTTTTTTGGACCATTTCCATTATAATTTAGAGTTTTATATGCATACTTCAGAACTTTTAATGGTTACATGGGTAGATATTTATATTTATACATGGTAGGGTACAAGTTAGAGACCTTTGTGGAATTTAATTAGTTCACAAATGAAGTAAACATTCTAATTGTTAAAAAGATAAAAAAAATATTTATTCTAATCAAGTTGGTGAATATAATAAACAAGAGTTTATGAAATTTATATTTGATTTTGGGATTATGTATCTACTCAATCTACTTTATACACCATTGTGGAATGGTGTTAGTGAAATGAGGAACTTTACCTTTCTTGATATGGTATGTTCGATGATAAGTCACACAAATATCTCATTATCCATGAGAGGAAATGCATTACAAACTATGAAATAACTCAAAACCAAGAACCACATTAATTATAAAATAATATTTTATTTCTAGTTAGAGAGTGAAAAGAATCATGTTTTGTAAGATACATATGTTTGGTGATGTGTGTCATTTGTTTAGGCCACTTTTGGAAACATACTAGTAAACCAAGGCATAAAGGGAATACTTATAAGATACCCCAATAAATATAAGGGATACTATCTATATAAACACTAATATAAGAAAGTTATTTTTGCAAGAAAATACATCCTTCTTGAGAGGCATCACATCCTCAAGAAGGATAGAAATGGAAAAATTGACATTTAAGAAGTTGATGCCCAATATACAAAATTTTTGTTGTAGGAACATATTCCATAGGTCCCCATGTAAGACTTTTTATCATGAAACTTGAGTATTGTGTATGAGTACCATATAGGTATGATAACAAAAAAGATATGGTATTATAGTCTGGAATTATGTTGGGTCATTATTTTTTAACAATTATGAACGTATCCCCTAAACATAGGTAGTAGATTACTCATAATTTAATAGATGGAAATAATCCATGAATTCTGAGATTTATTCCAAGAATTAGAATAATATTTGTATTTGGTCAATCTACCTGTATATTTAAATATTATTGGTTGAAAATGGTTATTGAAGAAAAAAATATCTATTTAAGGTAAAGTAAATCCCTAAAAAGAATGGTTAGTAGATAAAGGGATTAAATTGTGTCAACAGATTGACACTGATTAAACTTTATCTTTAGTTTCCATGTTTAAATCCATTATAATTATAAATTATGTTACAAAAAACTGTGACTATGTAATTTTAATGATGGATATCCAAATAGCATTCGCTAATAGGAATGTAATAGCCAGATATTTTTATGAAATATTTTCTTTAAATAATTTTATTTCTTCATTTTCATGCATGCATTCATTAATGAGTTCAAAAGATCTAATTTATTAAATTGGTATAAAATTTCTATTATATCCTATCAGTTAGTTTTTATGGAATACATGTAACTAACTTTTGAAAATATATTATAAATTCATTTTCTATAAATTATTTATGAAAAATATAAATTGGATATTTTTATTTTTTATTGAAATACTATTGGTAATGTAATTAATGAAATATATATGTTATATACTTAATAAAATATTGTTTATATTCATCCATTTTTTATTTTAATCATATGTTGTGTGTAAACTCAATTTGTTGTATAAAAACATATATTTTTTAAAAGGGTAATCTTATGCCATTAAATGGTAAACCCCTTAACATTTAAGATTTTGAATCAATAATAATTTTTATATGACAACATAAACATGTTATTTTATATTATTTTATAAAAATTTACATTCAATGATAATCTAATATTTTTATGATAATATTCATGTTTTCATGAATAGTAAAAAAATTCACAAAATTTTAATTGAAACAACCATTCTTTTCTAAATAATTTATATTGTTCAATTATAATATTGAATGGTTTTAAAGTATAAATAGAATATATTTTTATCATTCAATATATTTTATGTAATTTTCATTAATTTTACATTGAATTCATATATAAAAACATTTCAATGTTTTGTAATGATTTAACTTTTAAAAACATGTTCTCTCATTTCGACAATAGGATTGATTTAAAAATATTTTTTGAAAAATATTTTTTTAATAGTAAAAAAATTTACTCCGTATTTGGAATCATTTGGTTCAAATTATGTTAATATGATACTTTTATTTTTTGTAACAATTAATAGTTTCTTTGGAAATCATTTTTATTAGCACACTTGAGGGAAAATTGGGCAATTAATGGTAAAAGTAGTATTATAAAAGTACCTTAAAAGTTTTCAAAATCCTATTATAGGACTGAATTTTACCCTTATTATCTATTATTTGGAATGGACTCACATAATGTCCAATTTCCCATAAATATGATATGAATATAATAAAAAACTAATGAATATGAAAAAATGTCACAATCCCATTTTATATCGTATATTAATTATAATATATGGATAACGAGGATATATTATCAACAATAAGTAGTATTTAGAAATATAAAATAACTACATAAATCATATATAATTATTTATAATTTTTAGAGATTAAATAATTTCCATTAATGATGACACAATAGTGATTCAAAAAAACATTATTAATAGAAATATCAAATAAATAGATTGAAAAATATTAAAAGAAACAAAATTTTATTTAATTATTGTTCTCCATGAATTTTATAGGTGAATATGACATGTTTGTATTATATTAAATGTTTTTTCAATGTTATATTCTTTTTAGATTTTATTTAATGTCAAATAGATGAATAGTGTCAAAATTGAGACTATTTATATTTTATAAAAATAACATATTTTTAAATTATTTAAAAATCACAAAAATATGTAAAAATTACAATGTGAAAATTATAAGGTCTAAAATTTCATAAATTATTCAATTATTCAATATTTAAAAAACAAACGTAAATATTTATAACCATTTAATATTTAGAATATTACTACCATAATTAAAATTAAATAGATTAAATAAGGATAAATAAAAATTATAAGGTTTAAAATAAAATCAAAACATGTCTAAATTTTATTGGTTGAGAATATTTTGACTCATAATCATATTATCATTTAAATAATCAACTTAAATGGCATTTTAATTTAAAAATTTATATATATTAATTTAATAGTATTGCTATTTCCAAAGGTGCCCCTCCCCTCTCTTATAAAATGACACATCTCCTTCCCTTTTAATCACGCCTCTATAGACATTTTTCCCCCCCAAACCCTACCCATTTCCTCTCCTAACATTTCTCTCATCTTCCTAGAGGTGACACATTGTACTAAAATCCATCTTATAAAGACCCTTTCCGCTAATCAAATGGCGATACTTCAAAAATAGGTAATTATTAATCACATCTTTCAAAAATCATTTCATGTTATACTTCTAATTATTTTGTTTTTCATAAAAAAAAAAGTAATAAATTCAGTATATTATACATTATTATTTGTTAATATAGTTATGGTAAAAACTTATATATCCTTTTATCCATCTACAATTAACAATATCTTCATGTGTGCATGCATACGACTTACTGTCTCCATGTCATGGTGTAATTTTATTTCAACAATAATTTTATAAATGAGTATAATTATGAGTAAAATGGATTTAAATAATGAATATAACATGAAAAATATTCTTTATAATTAATATACAATTTAACTATCAAGTGATTGATACCATCGCTCATGCGTACATACGGTCTATCGTCTCCACGATGTTGTGAGATTAATTATCCATGTTAAAAATTGAAAAATGATTTTAAAATTTAAATGATGAGTAAAAATAATAATTATGAAGTTAATTTTATTATCTAAATGAATAAAATACATTCAAATCATAAAAAAAATATTACATGGAAAATATGCAATGAAAAAATAAAGGAGTTAACACCCGAAATAATGGAAATATTGAAAAACAATTAACAAAATGATATAATTTGATCATATATGATATCATAAATATGTATATGGTTTTTTAATAATTTAATAAAATAATTTAACCCTTATAAAGTAGGATTGTTCACCCTTGACTATAGAAAAGTACATAGTAAGAGATAATTTTGCAATCCCATTTTTATCTGAGAGTGTTTGTATGAATGTATTGAATCGAGAATATTTATCATCCACATCGATGTTTCCTACGTATGTAATATTATTTATTTTATTATAAAATTTATTAAATTTAACATTCCATATTGGTGAATTTTTATTAAATCGTGTGAAACGAATCTTTTTTTGTTATTTGATTTGATTTATTTTTTGAATTTTCGGTAAAATAATGAGGATATTTTTTTAACTTCTATGACATGAATGGATTATTATTATTTCATAACATATTATTACATGAATCTTTATTTAAAATATTTCATGTTTATTTTCAATTGAATTCTTTTCTTTTAATATTTCCTAGATTTGTCAGAAAAGAAATTTTTTTTGAAGAGGAAAGGATATTTCCCCAATAATTAATTTCAAGTATTTTATAAAAATTATTTTCCATATATGATGACATAGGCTTATGTTTATATCCCTATTATTAATTTGATTTTATTATTTTTATGATGCAATTATATTTATGAAATCTATATATTTTATATGGATTAAGATGGAATAATGATTAAGAAAAACATTTTTTGTTCTTTGGGTTACGCTATGATGAATGGTTTATGTTATTTGGAAACATGTAAGAATGATTTCATTATGAGATGGGTGTGACCTATATCACCATCAAATTAATTGGGTAAATATGTGTATCTCTTGATATAGACATGACTAGAATGGAATGAAAATATGGTTCGGTAATACATGGCTGAAATAAAAACCAAACATGGTTCAGTAATAGACATTGTCTTCTATTATGGTCTTCAAAATAGTCCTTGAATTATATGAAATTATTTTTTATTCTTATGTATATTCCATAGAACTTCATGTCTTATGTTATGAAATTGGAGATTACATCCATTAATTCTACTGATCTGTTCTCCCATGACATGATACCATGATGTTTTTTATGCTGGATAATACTTTAAAATGATATGGTCTTATGTTTTACGAATATAATATGAATGATATTCCCATTTTATACCCTTACTAAGAATTTGATCACACCCTATCATAGGATTATTTTTCCTAGGTTTTGAAGAAGTGTATTAATAAAGCTATGTAAAAAAGGGTTCTAGTAATGATGAAATAATTGGGAGACAATTTAGATGTTTTATAAACCAGTTGTCTATGTTTCACAATTTTTAAAGACACTATATATATAAGGTAATGTTATGGGTTTATTATATGTTTTCATGTATATACATGAATTTTTAAATAATATTAATGTATGTACAGGGAACAATCATAAAGGCATCTAAAATATAAAACCAGAAGGTTTTTTGACTCTTATTAATTCCAAAAAAGGATTTAAGGTTGCAAAGTTCCATTTATGGGTTGAATTAATAATCAAGTAAATAGAAAATTTGGTTTTATAATTATAGAAAATATTTTGGTTTCATTTAAAATAAATATTATCAATATGTTTACAAGTAGTTCAATGATAGTTTAACCATTATCCTAGTAGTATATATTGATGACATGTTACTTATTATAAATAAAATACTAGTCTTATAGTAAGTTGAGGAATAGTTAAAGAAATGATTCCCTACAAAGGACATGGTGAATTAAACTCTATTATATGGTTCAAGATCATTCATGGTAGATCTAAGAGGATCCTTGGACTAATTCAAGGTATATACATTGGAAATATACTAAAATGATTTATAAAATAACAATCAATGATATGATTGGTTCTTGTATCACAAGGTATTCATCATTCCCTAAAAATGTGTTCTCAAACACAAGAGGTGAAAGAGAGAATTAGTATTATCCTATAGTCGCCTGTGATAGGATCAATCATCTACATCATGTTATGTACAAATCGTGGTGTTAACTATGCATTGAGCATGGTAGTAAGATAACAAGATTATCTAGGTGAAAAATATTGTTCTACCGTTAAGGCTATAATTATATTTCTAATAAGAACAAAAGATATCTTCCATGTGTATAGATAAGATGAGGTGTTGTTCATTATGGGTTTTATTAAGGATATGTTTCAAACATATTAGAATTATTTGAATTCATAGTTGGGATATGTCTTCAATCTCAATAGAGGAGTTGTGAGATGGAAGTGTTAAAAGTGGCTAGTTGTCAGTAATTCTATAAAAGATTCATAGTAAATCCTTGCTTTTGATGGAACCAAAGAATAATTGTGGATTCCAAACATTTACCATGATCATGATATGTTACCTAGTTTTAAAGATCATATAATTTTATATTAATATAATAATATAGTGGTGGTTCTCATAAAGGAGAAAAGGACAAACAAATAGATAATGAAAATGATCTCTAAGAATCAGATATTAGGAGACTTTTATTTGATGGGTTAAGATATAGTTAGAAATCTTTTCATGGAACAATACATCTTAGAAAGTTTGATTATATCTTTATCTTATCAAAATCATGAGTATCATGGGAGACCTAGTGGACTGAAGGTTGTTATTAGTTGGCTATAGTGTAAGAGGTATTCTGTTAGAGTTGGTTCACTTGAACAAACTTCTTTGGACATTGTATTATGTTATTTAAATATAAATAAACTTATTATAGAATCATTATTAATATTATTATTGAGATAAAATTTGGTAACATAATAATAGTATCTTTCACACTCAAAGGTCAAATAAATTCTCTACTATGATGATAACCAAAAGTGAAATTATAGATTTCTTACATTCATGTTCTAATGCAGAATGATATCATTTTATGGGATATAAATAATATAGACTATATTAAGGGATACTCAAATGACACTGAGGAAAATTTTCATGGTGTGATCCCTTAGTAATTTCCAGTATAAGAGATTATGAAAACTTAACCTTCTAGTAGGAAATCCACATTTCAATGTTCCATTATATATTCCTCTGAGTGGATTTTTTTATTCCTTAAACATTATTATTCTTATTAATGGATATTATTTGTCATGTATATTGATGTATTGATGAAAATATTAATACCATATGTTTATGATAAAGTATGATACATTGGTTGTGCCACAAGTGATATTTCATTAATGAATAATATGAGAAAGGGTTTTTATGTTCTGTTTTTAATGTTAGATGATATCTAATGTCCTTTTATGGAATGAAACCTCCTAAAAAAATCCATGGATATGGCATCAGTTGGTAGCTTCATTTCTGAAAATTTAAATAAAGATATATTAGGAACATAGGTTGATGACACTGGAATGCAACTTTTTTTCTTAGGGATATCAAGATAAAAGGATTATATAACACATTAAAAAATTCTATGAGTTTTATGTCATTATGACATTATCTTATTTCCCTATGGGTTCCATAGAAATTTTTTTGATGAAAACCATGGACATTGGGTGGCTCCGCATAATGCCACTAAGACAGAGGCCTAGAAGGAAACACACTATGTCTATCTTGAACCTCTGATAAATATTGAATATTATTTACCTTCTAAAAAGATCAATATGAATTACTCCCATAAATATTTTAAAAATTATTTATGTTTTCTAGATTTCATATATTTATTCACTAGTTATTCGATAGACTATTTGAGAGGATATTATTTTATGAATATTATTTTTTATCTATTTAGTAAATATAATATAAAGTTATTTATTTATTGGTGAATCATGCAGTGATATTTATTTATTAAATAATTATTCATTATTTAAGACCTGATAAATATATTGGAGTAATGGAGAGATGATCTTAATGGTCTGGTGATAAATAAAATATATTTTATATTAGTTTATTAAGGATTATACAATTTATTCAATTATTATTTTTTAAATAATTCAATAATTTTTTATATATGAAGAGATAATATTATTTATATTATAGTCACGATGTTTCATTTGTATTAATAAATTAATAAGGTCACATATGCAATTAAACATTCTAACTATACCATTGTTTAAACAGAATTATATTTTTTCTAACCATAAGGTTATCCATTTTTTTAGTTATGTACAATGACTTTAGATAATCCTCTCTAGTCCCAAAGATATCCTCTCCAAGAACACTTTTATGAATGAAGAGTGATACTCTACCGCTCTTCTATATTCTATAGGGACCTCTGTGAGTCTTTCATTTAATTATTCTCTTGGTGATCATATATGAATGGTGTGAGTGTTAAAACTATTTGTGAAACCACTTATAGATTTCTATTCTGTAATTAAATGTTTTTTGGTTCATAGTCGATCACGATTGGATAGAATATGTACTTGATTATTATGATTAAATAAAGGTATATTGTTCAGATATTATTAAATTAATCAATTAAGAAAAAATTGATCACAAGACAATACAATAAATTCCTAGATTAATTATAAATAATTATGTGATGATCATGAGTTTATTACTGGTTTTCTCATGTAAATTTATATTTGATTAAACTCTATTGTTCATGAGGTTATTATTCATATACATCATGGATTAAGGAATTATTATGAAAAAAATCATGGTGGGAATTCCCTAAAGGTGCTTCTTATACACCCAAAACCTATAGGGAGACCTCGTAGGACATGCCAAACATATATCGTCAATGAAACCTAAAATATATGAAAATATATACATAATTAATAAATGAAATCATATAAAAATCACAATTATAATTTTATTGTATAATTAATAATGACATATATCATCTGGTCGATGATTTTTGGATATAAGCTTGTATGTGTAGAAATCATGTTTGATACTATTTAAATATTCATTGGTATGGTTCCACTTATAAGATAAAATTTTTATAGTAATATTTCCATAATAAAAATTTATAGATTTTATTTTCCAATTTTATAAAATATACCATCATTTACAAATGGAATGCTATAAAATGTTGACAGGAAATTTTGTCAGGACATAGAAAGTGAAGCAAGGGATGCACTCATATACCCAAATTTGGAAAAGAATAATATACCCTATAATGTTTATTTTTTGATGCAATGTGTTATGTTTAATACTCTATATATATAATAATGAAATATAGAACCCCAGTTGTACTGCCCTGTCTGGTCTTGGTCCCCAAGAAATAGAAAATTCATCAGATCAGAAAATGTATAAGAATGATCCATGAAGATCATGAGTCAATCATGTCTCTAGATATATACATATAAAAATATATATATGGTGATCTCATTAGAATCATTGGCTATATAAGATAATTGATAATTTATCCATGGAATTCAAATATGACTACCAATGACAATCCTAGTATCATCAAGGACCTCAATTCCTAGTAGAATCCGAACTAATTCATATCAATCGCCACCAACCCAACATGGAACAACCACACACTCAATATAGAGGCCTAACATAAAGGATACATCATCAAGGGTGATCTCTTTATCTCCCACTGGTAGATGAAAAGAATGTGTCATTGACCTCCAAATCACTACAAGGCTTTTAATGATAGAGTGATTGATAAAGGTGAAATAACACATCACTGCACCATATACTTCTACACATCAAAGATGAGGGATAAATGATATAAGGGGTATATCATGATGTAAGTGGAGTGACCATCATATGTTTAAAAAAGAAACATGAATCCCCCATAATAAAATATGAGATGTTTGTCCATTTTGAGAGCTAAGAAAAAGAATATCTAACATATCTATATTTTATATAGAAATTATTATTTTTAGTTATTATAAAAAATTAAAAAGATATTTAGTGAATAAAACTATGAAAATTATGTACAAAATTGTCATTCACAATTAGAAAAACAGATAAAAATGTACGATAAATTGATCTATATTATATTAAAAATACACTAAATGTTATTGTGACACCAGAGGTAGTTTTTTATGTTATCAGAACATATCAAACACTATAAATGATTGTAATTAAATTTGGAGAAAAAGAGTGTTTTCTGATACAGATAATGAATTGTTTGTTTCTTCAAAAATTATATAGACATAAACCTGTTGATGCTTGAGTTGGTCTTAAAAGATAAAATAATATAAAATTTTTTGTATTTTAATTTTTACAATTCTTATAGCTTTAATTTTTTTTGGTAAATTATTTTACCTTTATTTTTATATATCTAACCTTTATATTGGAATATATTATCTTTATTCATGTTTATTTTACCTATACAAAACGTATTGAATTTGATGTTTACCTTTACACAAACTAGGATATGCCATTATGCAATATTCATCATATTTTAAACATGTATTCTGATGCTCTATTTCAATAAATTTTTAATTCATTGATTTACTATAATAAAATATGAAATGATGAAATTGTTTTATTGATTAATATAATAGCTATATATGTTATTCTTATAAAGATCTAGTATTAATGTACATAGATATAACAAAATTTTTGCAAAATTCATAAAACATTTTACAAATGGTTTCCCAAAGACCGTATTAGTTTTGTGTATTTGAAAAAATTGAAACATAACCCCTTGTATATAAGTTAGCTACTTTGTCTCCCACTTGGTTATTAATGAAAAACTATAGAGACCCTTATTTCATTACATTAATATTACATCATTTTGAAGAAAAAAAACAGAAAATCATTACATAATGTGGATCCAAATATTTAGTGTCTTGGGAAGATAAGGACCTTAGATAACATTTAATAAAACAACTTAAACATTTTTATAATTCGTTTCTCTTTAAATTCTTATTGTCCCTTTAATTATCTTTAGTAGATGTAGCCACCTCGAGATACACATAAAAGGGTGTCAGCCTAGTGATAGGATATATAACAACATGAAACAATATAACATGGGGTGAGCACAATCATTATCATCATAACATAGTCATAGGATCATAATCATGAGAGGAAACATTAGATAAAATCATTAAATGTGGAAATGAATAAAAATGAATCATCATGTCTTTGTGGGTAACCACCAAACATAGTTGTGAAAAAGTATTGAATCATGTTCACTCATATTTCACTATACTCATGATGTTCATCTCATTACCCAAGTAATTGGATAACTATATAATTTTATGTGCACCCATCACATCTTAACATTTTCAGTGCGCTATATAATTCTGGGCACACCCATCACATCATAACATTTACAATATCATGCAAATACATAGAACATATATCAATATTGGACATAAAATAACAAATATAAATTAATGGGATACATTTAATAAATAATAAATTCAAAAAAAATGGTACCCAAATGAAAGAGGGAATTACATATTTGATATAAGAATCATCAACGTTGTTTTAGGTGTAAAAGGTGTGTTTTGAAAAAAGAGCTCATTTGGAAAACATTGTGTTTTATATAAAATCCAACATGAAATATGTATATACCAGAAAAGATAAGTTATGGATGGGGAAATTATTTTTAAGGGATAAATATACATAAATGGGGTGAAATATAGAAATCCCAAAGAAAGGGAGTTGGGTTCAAGAATTCCCCTTACCTTTTGTATGAAACGATCCTTAATATTTATATCCTACATAATAACATGAGATTAATTAATCAAAAACTCCAAAAACATTTATACATGAATGAGAGTAATTATGGTTTTATTATTTTCTTTTATAAACCTTTAGATGATATATAGTGTTTAAATTCATTTTTCGGGAGTGTTCATTTTCTTAGTTTTCATGATCGTTTCACTTGTTTACATGAATGGAATTTTTTGTAAGATGAGGATAAATATCTATAATTTTAATTACATGTTTTTAATGATATTATAGAAGTTTAAATGACAATTTTTATGTATTTTTTATATACAATGAGGATTATCTATTAAATACAAGTAAATGATAATCATTTTAGGTTTATTTTTGCGATTTTTCATCACAATAAACTTGTTTTGATTTATCATATAGTTTTATATGTATGTGTTAGTTCTAGAAAAAAAAGGGTTAAAAATAACCATAAAATATGTTTTCATATATTAAATGGTTTTATTAATATATTTTAAGGAATATGTGGAATATTAAAATTCATCGCCCACAATGTTGGTAAATTGACACTTCTCGGGATATGATTTAATTATTAAGATAATAGAGAGAGAAGGATGATTTTAGTGTGGATTTTAACCTAACATGATATATATTTAGTAAATTTATGGTACTGGAGTTTTCATTCTATTTTGATGAAGGGATGTTAGGAGAGATTAAAAAATAAATAGAAATTGAAAGTAAATTAAAAGAAAAAAATAAAGGATTTACCTTCTGAATTCTCCTCTTAAGATCCTCCTCAAGGAATAAAATCTTTTTCCTTTGGTGAGACAAAGAACTCATAGACTTGTAATACGGGACAAAGAAGATTAGTGGGAAGAATTTAGGATAGGTTCAATGCTTTATAGGTGTGAGGAAAATATGGTGTGAGGGGTGGTATTTATAGTGGAGCAGAGGCGTGTTTTCTTATTATTTTAATCATTATTTTATTATTTGTTTTATGTAAAGAAATGTTGTGGATTTTTATGACTAAATACAGTAATTACTTTATGTAAATATGATCCAAAGTTCACTTATATCATTATTGACTCATGTATGACCCGAAATTTTGGTGTTTAGCAATTATTTAAATTATCATATTTTATTATTCACCAAAAATTCGGGTATTTCAGAAAAATAAAAACAATTCACCCTAACCATTTTATGCCATTTGAAATTCAAAAATAAACTCCATTTTATAATTTTATAAATATTTTTAAATTAATTTTAAATTAAAATCTACATTTACTTGTAAAATACAGATTATAACTGATTTTATAACAATTTGAAAAATGACTTAAGGTCTCATAAAATTATCATAGAACCATAAGACCTAAAACATTTATTTTTTTAATAAATTTTAGTAAATTAAATTTTTATCTAAGTTGCTAAATTGATCATAATATTTTAATTAATTATTTATTAATTATACAAATACCAACACTTAATTAATAATTTTTAAAAAAATTATGTACCGAAACTATGATATAATTATATCATATTGTCACTTATATGATGGATAAATTTTTTAAACTTTCATTGGTAAGATTAATATTCACTTCGATGATTTACTATTCATAAGGGTCATATTACTGTCTATATGGGTATCATTACTATTCAAAAGGGTAAGTTATTATTTACTAATAATTATGTTTGTCTTATCAAAATCCAAATATATTATTGGTCACAACCGTGTATGTCATATTTTCAAAATTCAAAACTCAAAAGTGGAAAAACGATGTTTAACAGCTATGCTATAATGGTCACATATCATTTAGTAGTTCATTTAAGCATGATTCAGAATTTTGTATCCAAATTTGATTTTATTTGACATAATTATAATAAGGGAATCATCATTTATAAAACAAGTGGTTGTTATATTCTTCCCCCAATTATGAATTTCTCTTAGAAAATTTTTTTTACAAAAAATGGTGAGGGTACTTTTCCTTCATCGTCTCCTCCAATTAATAAGTTGGTTCTTCATACTTACGGTTTCTACACAACACTATGACAAGGTTTGTTGTCTTAGGGAGTAGAACTTTATCTCTTTGGTCTATAATCTTTACTAATTTCTCCTCCTATGATATATCATCTTCCATTTGTACGACCTCTTTGTATTGTTCATGTGAGGGATTTAGTATGTGTATCCTTAGAAGTGATACATGGAACACATCATGAACTTGATTCATATTCGGTGGAAGTGATGTCTGATAAACAACATATACTATGGGATCAAGGATATCAAATGGTCTAATGTACCTTGGGATAGTCTTCAAACTCATTCCAAACCGCGTAACTCTCTTCCATGGTGATATTTATAGGAATACAATTTCTACAATGTTGAACACAAAGTCCCTTTGATGATATTTAGCATAGATCTTTTTCCGAATGTAAGTAACATCGATGTGTTGTTAGATGGCTTCAACATTTTCTATCATCTCTTACACTAGATTAGGTCCAAGTACATTTCTTTCACCAAATTCAACCTAATAGGGTGGAGTTCCACATTTCTTTCCATATAGGGCTTCATATGGATCCATCAAAATACTCGAGTAGAAGCTATTTTTGTACGTTAACACAAAAAATGGAAGATGTTATCCCATAAACCTTTGAATTGTATAGATCAGGCTGTTATCATATCACTGAGTGTCTAAATAGTCCTTTTATATTGGCCATCGGTTTGGTGGTGATAGGCCACGCTGAAATTTAATTCAGTACTCAAGTAAAGATGAAGACTCCTCCTAAATTTAGATGTGAACCTGGGATCCTAATCAAGGAAAATTGAGGGTGAAAATACATTTTTTTTCACCACTTCCTTCACATATAACTTTGAAAATTATTCAAGAGATATATCTTATTAAATATAAATAAATTGGGTATTCTTGGTGAGTCGGTCCACCACAACCCATATCACATTTTTTGTTTTGGATGTCTTCAGAAGACTAGTGAAAAATTCTATGGAGACATTCTCCAATTTCCACATGGGTATAGGCAATAGTTGGATCATAACTTTGAAATATTTTCACTCGTATTTAAATTTATGACATATCAAGCACATTGAGATATAATTTGAAAACAACATCTTCATGTAGTCCCACCAGAAGTGTTCTCTAATTTCACTATACAACTTGGTGCTACCATTACGGATAGAGAATCTTGAATTTTATGAATATTACAATAGCTCCTTCTTTATCTGGGGTGAATAAGGTACATAAATCCTCATTCCGAATGAAATCATACCATCATCATCGACATTGACATCATGAATATTCCCTTCCATTACTACATTCATTATCTTTTTCAACTTCATAGCATCCCTTTGTGCCTCTTTAATCTTTTATTAGATAGATGGTTGGGAAATAATATGTGAATGGTAGTATATATTCCCTAAATTTAGGATTTCTAAATGCATCCTTTTCATGTCCATGAATATAGGGTCTTCCTCATTCCGCAACATGGATAGAGTATATAGTTTTTTTTTTAAATAGAGCATCAGCTACCTTGTTTTCCTTGAAAGGATAATTTTTTACAGAGAAATTGTAGTCTTTGATTATCTCTAACCATATACTTTGAGTAATATTGAAATACTTTTTTGTGAATATATACTTAAGGATCTCTTGATCTGTATATATGTCAAACTTATAACCATAAATGTAGTGCCACCATATTTTCAAAGAAAAAATCAGAACTGCTAACTCTGGATCCTATATTGGGTAGTTCTTCTCATAAATCATAAATTGCTGTAAAGTTTAGGCTATCATATTATCATTTTTCATGATTACACAACCCAAGATGTTCTTGGAAGAATCAATATATATTATAAATCATTATAAACTTTTTGGTAATGTTAGTATATGTGAATTGATCATTGTTCTATTTAGCTTCTTGAATCATTCATCATATTCATCCATCCAGATATACTTTACCCAATTCCTTATTGACATAGTTATCTTTCTTGACAACCATAATAATTTTCTCAAAAAATATCAGTAATACCATAATAAGCTATGAAAACTAGGGATTTATGTGACACTAGACGATTTGGGCAATTACTCAGTTTCCTTGGTTTTTGAATGATCCTCAAAAAATTCCCTCACTTTTGATCACATGTCCCAATAACATGAATTACAGTATCCAAAAGTAACACTTTCTGAATATGGAAAATAACTTATGAGTTATAAGTTTTTCCAACACAAATCTTTTATGTTCTTAATTATCCTTCTTTATCTTCAAGTAGATAAAAATTTCATCAATAAAAACATCCATAAATTTTTTTATTTAATTTCTAAAGACTATTAATAAATTCAATGAAGATTTCATAGGCACTAATAAGTCTGAATGGAATCACAAAACACTCATAGTTCACATACCTTCTACTGAAGGAAATCTTCTAAATATATTTCTTATCCACCATTATATGATTATATCTAGAAAAAAGATCCTCCTTTTATAAGTAATGATTTCTTCTCAAATAATTGAACAAGTTCTCAATCCTCAAAAGAGAATATATATTAATTATGGTGATCTTTGATGAGTTCATGATAATTGATATAAAGTCGCATTGATGAATCCTTCTGCCTGAAAAAGAGCACTAAAGAACCTCAAGGTGATTCACCATGGTGTTTGAACCCTTTATCCAAATTATCTTGCATCAGCTTATTTAACTCCTCCAGTTCGATAAGATCCATCATAAAGGGACACTTTGAAATAGGAGTAGCTCTGGGTCTGAGTTGTATTGAGAACTCTACCTCATGATGCAGGGGTATTCTGAGTAACTCTTTGATATATAAATCACTTTATTCATAATGATGGGTGTTTTATCTAGGTTGAAACTTTCATTTGAATCAACCATTTGAGTGTGGTATGATTCTTCATAGGGAATCAACACCCAAACCATTGACGGATTTTCCAATTTTATTCATGAAATTCCTTAAATTTGTAGAGGAGAATGGGATTGTTTATATGATGAAAATATATTTCCTTTTTCAAAGAGTTTATATGTTCTCTATATAAAGATATCCAATCCATCCTCATTATATAATCAAATTCCACCAAGGGATGTGTCACATGATTCGCTGGAAGAATCGTCTAGAAAACGCCAATAAAAGAAGAGCCCAAAAATTGGATTGCAATGATTTTACCACTAGGTGTTTTACATATATATCTAATTCATGGTTTCAGGGATTCAATTCAATAGTTCTTAAAAAATTTAAGATATAAATGAAAGTGTTGAACCAAAATCAAATAATAATTCTTCTATTCATGAATGAATAGGAAGTGTAACCTGTACACCATCATTTTATTTCTCCACATCCAATGTAGTGATGAAATAATACATCCCTAAATTTTTTTGATTTTGGAGGTTGATTAACCTTTATAACTTGAGGTTTACTACACTATCTTGCATAGTTACCTTTCTCCCAATAGTTTTAGCATGAACAATGGGCGGTACTCTCATTTTTTTCACCACACTATCCTACCTTTTCTTGTCTTTTAAACATTCATGAGTTCGGTGGAATTCTCTCCAAAACATGAGGCATTAACCCATACCATTAAGGAATTTCCCATTATGATTCTTCCGACTTTTAGACATGTGGATGGTTGTGTTTTCTTTCCACCTTTTTCATTAGCTCCTCCAACATAAAACTATATCTTTCATTTATTGTCACTATAGCCATGTGACCATTATCAAATATCCATATACATTTAAAGAGAACATCGAACAAATTCTTCAAAACTCCTAAATTCTCAAATTGTAAGATTTTTTAAAAGTTATAGTTTTAAAACACTAATGAATCTATCATATTTTATCATTATTGATAAAAAACCCGAACTGTACCTTTCTGGACTTGTAAAATGTTCTTCGTATGTCGTGAAGGATTCTCCTTTCATTTTCATTAGATCTATGAATTCTCTCTCCATCCTTCTTCAAATATTTAAAGGTAAATACATATTAAAAAATTATCTTAAATTATTCCTACTCTATCTATTCAATTTCATCCCTCGGAATGGTGTTCATAATCAAATCCCACCATTGATCAGCCTCTTCATCTAGAAGATAAACAGATATTTTCACATTATGCATCTCAAAATAGTAAAGAAAATAAAATTTATTCTCCATAGAATTAACCAACTATTCCAAAACTAGGGGATCAGAAGATCCACTAAATGATTGTGGTCATCTCCACACATAACACTCGATAGCCAGTTGGTCCCTATTTGGTGAAGTAGGGTGTTCCATATTATTTAGGTTATTGTTATTAACTTGAGAAAACTGGGTAAAAATCACCATTGAATTTTTAAATCCACCTCCCAAATAAGTAGATATTTCATTTGGGAAATCGCTGTATTGTCCCTCACATGGGTTGTTGGTCTGGTTTTTCCCGGTACCCATGATTTTCTAAAAATATAAATTGTATGAAAAAATAAAAAGTCAATAAGTCATGAATATTACTATTTTAAATTAGTTTTAAAGGAATAACTCTGGGGATATATATGTTTATAAATTTATCATTGGTGCTTACTTATACTTAGTCTCACACTAATGATCTTCCCTGATTTTCTATAGTTCTAATTCCCAAATTAACTAAAGAGTTCTCTAATAAAAACTATAGAGACTCTCATTTTATAACATTACTATTTCATAATTTTAATGAAAAAAACATAGAATCATTACACAATGAGGATCCAAAGTTTTAGTATCCTAAAAAAATAAAATTATATATAACATTTAATAAAAATAATAAATATTTTTCTAATTCCTTCTTCTATAGATTATTATTAATCCTTGAATTCTACATAGTACATGTAGTCACCAAAGGATATACATCAAAATGGGTGAGATAAAATCCTAGTAAGAGGATAAATAATAACCTGAAACAGTATAAAATGGGTTTAGAATAATCATTTTCATAATAACAAAGACAAATGATAATAACAATCATGAGAGGAAACATTAGATAAAGTCAATAAATGTGGAAATGCATTAAAATAAAACATCATGTCTTAGTGGATTACCACCACATATAGTTTTGAACAAACATAACATCAATTTCATGCATATATCAATTTACTCATGACGTTCTTTACACTACCCAATGCATTGATTAACTATATAACTTCGGGATCACCCGTAAAATCATAACATTTTCAACACGCTATATAATTATGGGTGCACATGTCACATCATAACAATAACATTATCATTCATTACACATAGGACATATATCAATATTAGGCATAAAATAACCAATTTAAAGGAGTGGTTTTTATTTCATAATGAATCTCTTAAATAAAATTGGGTACTCAAATGAAATATGGAAATCATTCATGATATAAGAATTATCAAGCTTGAGTTATAAGTAAAGGGTGTATTTTGAAAGAAGAGTTATTTTGGAAAAAATTGTGTCTTTCATAATCTCCACTAGAAAACAAGTATATCCCAGAAAAGATAATATAACAAAGAATAAATTTTTTTGTGTAATAACAATACTATAAATGGGATGAAATAGGGAAGACCCAAATAAAGAGAGTTGGGTTCAAGAATTCCCCTTACCTTTTGTCCAAAAGATTCTTCAACATTAATATCCAATATAATATCATTAGATTCACTAATTAACAACTAAAGAACCTTTTAAAAAGTAATATTATTCAATTGGTTTGTATTTTGATCTTTTAAATACCTTTATATGAGTTATAGAGTTTAAATTCATTGTTTGAGAGTGTTAATTTTCATAGTTTTCATGATCGGTTCACTTATATACATGAATGGAAGTTCATGTAAGATGCGGATAAGCATACATAATTATAATTATATTTTTTAATGATATTATATACTATTAAATGATCTTATGAAGAAATATTTTTATATCATGCAGATTATTAATTAGTAAAATGTTAATGATGATGGATTAAGGTTAATTTTTGTGGTTTTTTATCACATCGAACATGTTTTGTTTTATTATTTATTATTATGTGTATAAGTTAGTTTTAGTGCATAGATTGGTTTAAAAAATATAATTTCAAATAATTTTGAATCATTTAATGGATTTATTTATATAATTGAAGGACTTTATAGAAAATTAATGTTCATCGCCCATGATGTCGGTAAATTGACATTCATGGGTCACTATTTCATTTTTAATATAAGAGAGAGAGATATAGAGGGGGGATTTTGTTGTTGGATCTTCAATAAACATGATATATTTATATTATATGTAAGATAATAGAGTTATCAATCCACTTCGATGAAGGTAGGTGAAGAGATAATAATAAAATAAATTGAAATTGAAGAGAAATTGAATGAAAAAAAATGAGGGGATTTACCTCTTGAATTATCCTTTTGAGATCCTCCTCAGAGAACCTAGGATTTCGTTTTTGGTGATACTGAGATCTCATAGATGTAGGGGATAGTATCGAGAAGATAATTTGGTATAATTTAGTAAAGGATAAAATCTTTATAGGTGTGAGGAGAAGTGGGTGTGAGTGGAGTTATCTATAGGGAGGAGGTGAGTGTTTTCTTATTATTTTAATCATTAGTTTATTATTTTGATCAGGAAAATAAATATTTTGGACAATTATGAATAAATATAGTAATTGGTTATTTTTTTATTGAACCAATGGTCACTTACATCATCCATCACTCAATCATGGCCCAAAATTTAATTTTTCAGCATTTATTGTAAATTATCTTATTTTTACTATTCACAAAAAAATCTTGTATTTCAGAAAAATACCAAAAATTCACTCCAAATTATTTTTGAGGTGTATAATTAATAAATTAACTCAATTATATAATTTTATAAATATGAAAATTTTAATTTTTAGTTATAATTATCATTTACTTGGGAAATATAGATTATCACTGATTTTAATACACGTTCAAAAAGTACTTACAGACACGTGAAATTTTCATAATAATAGAGGAAATCAAAATATTAAATTTTGAATACTTTTTATGAAAACAAATTCTTTTAGATTTTTAAATTCATCATAAAAGTGTAATTTTTTAATTATTTCTTATAAAAATACCAACTCATAATTAATATTTTTTTAATACATTTATTTACCTAAACTACGATATAGTTATATCAGATTGTCACTTATTAGATGTTTAATTTTTTTCACACTTTCATTGGTAAGGTTAGTAATCACTTAGATGTTAAACTATTCATAAGGTTCATATTAATATTCATAAGGGTTACATTACTATTCATATGGGTATGTTACTATTCAACTAAAATTATGTCTTCCTATCAGACTCCAAATAATATACTGATTGCAACCATGTATATCATGTTTTCCAAATTCAAAACACAGAAGTAGAAAAATTATGTTCAATTACTAGGCTATAAAGGTGACATAGAATTTCATATTTCATTTAATAATGATGTGGAATTGTGTTTCCTATTGTGATTTTTTGTGACATAATTATATGAAGGGAAATTCCATTGATAAAACATTAGGTCATTACAAAAAAATGTTCACAGAAACACCATACTTAATATATATTCTCATAGCATGTGGAAGGAAACATAATAAGGTGTAGGCTATGATATCCAGTATGGATACACAATTGATACATGAAGGTATAAATATGATCATATTTGTATGATAACGTGTTCATTACATTATAAGTTCATACCCTGCATATCAAAGATAATTAACATGATCCATGTATTAAAGTGTTGATGTTCATAAGAAATGAACCATAAAAAAATAACTTATGACAAGAAATCATAACTTAGTAATAAGACATGGGATTTGTGTCATACACATAAACCTATAAAATCATTCATTAAGGAAACCTACCAAGACCTTCACAACATGAATGGCTTGGGAAACGACCCATGTACTTTCTTGTTTTTTTGGGCTAATACTCATAGAACCTCTTAATTTCCTGATTGGGATAGAAACCATGTACCTTCTTGTTTTTTGGATCTGGCTATAACTTTTCACCCTCTTACTTTTATTATTGGGCTGCAACACATGTACCATATTTTGTTTGGGATTGGGATGAACCTGTGTACCCTTTTATATTCAGACATAACCTATAACCCATGTACCTTATTATTTCTAGGCTTGGGATACAAACCCTGTTACCTTTAAACTCATAAAAAATTTATCATTACCGAATTTATTTTTTTGAGATTTATGTCTCACCCATCACGTAACAACTCATACATGTATTTTCTATAGGTAACATATATTAGGACCCATAAGAAGAGATCATATCATAACCCATGAAATGAAATGGGTATAAAAACATTTAATCATATCATATAGTATGTAAAATATATAGGCATCAATATAATTTCATCCAAGAATAACCCATGAAAGTAAGATGGTTTAAAAAGTACTTATCATGGCATAACCCATTTAATATAAACCAGTTTAATAAAAATATGACCCATAAAAGGGGAATGAGTTTGATAAACCAATAACTTGTAAAAGAGAACGGGCATTTCATAATCATTTATCATGGCATAACATGTTGAAGAAAAATGAGTTTTATAATCATATAACTCATGGGAGAGGAATAGGTTTTATAAATATATTACCCATGATATATACATGAGTTTTCATAAACGTGATTCCTTAAAAACCATTCATAGTGAGAATATGAATGAAACCTTTGGATAATTTCCCAGAAATGCATGAGAGGCATCAATAGATTTCATCTTAGATAAAAAATAAATTTGATATATCTTTTAAAAACATTTCATGAGTAAAATACCCTTTCTTCTTTGTAATGGATTTTTAAAACATAAATCCTTTTGAAAAACAATTTTCTATGAAAATAATTAGAAAACATATAAAGAAGGCTTCGAATCATTTTGAACAACTATTTTCCTGAAAACTTATAAATTAATATTCAAGTACTTTTGAAAACGTTTTTCATTGAAAACAACTTTCATTGAAAACTATATTCATTGAAAAAAATTATCTTTGAAAACCTTTTTCTTTGAAAATACTTTCAAAACATATATATAATGCTGGAAATCATTTTGAAACCCATTTTTTTGAAAAAATTTTGAAAAATTATAATGAAAGATGAAAATATTTTGATGAACATTTCCCTTTAAACATATAAAAGACATGTTAAAACATATTTAAAGCCTTTCTTTTGAAAATAAATGGATAATTATAAATAAATAATTAGAATTTTTTTAGAAATCATGGTTTGAAAGAACACAGATTTTTGACCAAATAGAGGGTAAAGTTGTCTTTTTATAAAAAAAACATTCTTAACTATATTTTTTACTGAATAGTGAAAAAATTGAACCAATATATTAATATATCATGAATAAGTATATTATATTAAAAAAATTCTTGAGATATGGATTGAATGATTGCATCAAAGGAATCATGATCATAAATAATCTAGAAAAGCGATGAGATTGTTTCTGTAAACTCTTACCACCTCATAACATTAATCCATACTCCCTACAAAGGAAAATGAAATTAAATTATGCTTAAAATATCATGGAAATAAGTATATTCATGATATAACATTTCAAAGTAATTATATACACCTCATGGAAAAATATAGTTGTAAGAAAAGGCATGTGTCTCAAAGAGGACTAATTGAGACAAAATTACATTACCGTTTGATGAATTTTTGGAACATAATCCCCATGAATGAAAAATAATAAAATGTATATGTAAATACCCATAAATTTAATTATAATAATCAATGAATTCATCCATGGGTATTACCACTCAAAATTAATGGGTGGTGAATAAAGAATGTATCTCACGGAAATAAAAAGCGATATGAAATTCCCTTACCATATGTCTTGACTCTCATCGTACTCATTCTAATTCACCTGTATACAAATTTAATGTTTATTATAAATCTATCATAGAAAAATTTTCTTATATATAATATCATATATGTTTGATTATGACTTTATATTACTCTCTTGTTAACTATTCTATATTAAGGTTTCACTTAGTGTGATATCCACTTTGCTCTCCACATGTGAGTTAATTTGTTATAAATATTGTCCTTATACATATATAAAGATTTAAATAATGTAAAAAATGATATAAATATAATATATACTCATTATATGTGTATTATAATAATATATAGAATATAGAAGTATGAAATGGAATACACCATTCATGGAGATGGTAAGCTATACTTATGCATGAATGTTGTTTCTATTTAATTGTTGTATTGAAAGTAAGAGAGTAAATGAAAAATTTGTATATATAAATAATTATTACAGTAGTATAATTATATTATATATACAATATATTTTCTCAAAACTCATATTTAATACATTAAATATAGTGTGTGAATGATTCCCATTTCTTTGAGGGGGCAGTAGTCCACAAATCCTCAATCGAAATTATCGTATTTATAAAAAATAGAAAGTACAAAGGTACATGTGACAAAAGAATTAAAGAGTCATAAAGATATCATAAATATATTATATAACATATATAAACATATTTTACATTATAATTTACACCATGAGAGGTGTTATATAAAAAATGAATAATCATAATTTTGTGAGGTGGTACTTCAACGAACATGTAAACAGTATGTTCTGTATCCGTTAGATGGAAGTGTGTGTAATTGTAGTCAAAACCATTAAAATAAGATCATAAAAGTATATTTAGTGTAATTTTTTTATAATAATTACAAATGGATATTTTAAGAGTTGGATAATGGAAATAACAAAAAATAACATTAGGAAGAATGTTGCCTTTTATTTTGGTAACTCCTTTTGGTTTCCACCAAAGGGATTCCTTTGATTTCATTATTCCCAAGGGGAGGATCCTTGTATTAGGTGAGGGACGTTGAAGATATATTTTTAATTATCTTGTTCGATCCAATGTTTCTTGATAGTTGTGTGGAATTGGAAGGATATGAGGTCATTTTATTGTTCAGTATGAGTGACAATCTTGTAAATTTGTGGAAATGTAATTCCACCCACTTACTTTATATAAGAATTCACTCCCATAGTAGTAATATTTATATAAAATGGAATATGGGGTATACATATGTCCATAAAAATGATTTTTATAATGTTAATAGTTCATTTTTTTCTCTTATGTCTTTGGTTTAGTCCCTGGTGAAGCTTAATTTCACCTTAACCGTTATAAATAATTTTAATTACCCTCACTAATAGTTTTCATATTAAATTAAGCATGATTGATTAGAAAATATAAATTATAATGATTAAAAATATGGAATACATTTTTCCATATTACAATGAAATAATAGGAAGAAATTGATTTTAATTTAATCCCACAAATAAGACGACAAAATTGGTTTTTAATGTAAGAACCCCAAATTGTTTTCTATGTTTTTATTGTAATTTTCCAGGTGAATTTGATTCAAATAAACTAAATTTTATTAATTTAAAAAATATAGGCCAATTAAAAATTCTAATACATTTAAAATATAATTTGACCTTATATATAAATTATAATAAATGAGATGTTTTGAATTATGTTTCAGTATTTTTCACTATTTATTTAAAAACTAAAATTCATAAAAAATACAAAAAAATACCCTAAATTAATTTCTATGTTTAGATTTAAAATTTTATTTTGATTTTGACATATTTAATCCCTAAAAGATTCATAAAAATTATTTAATATAGTGTCTCCATAAAAATGTTGTAAAAACGCCTTAATAAAAACTATATTATCTTATAAATAAATTTGGGCTTATTTTTATCTTAAAATTATAAAATATATAGGATTAATATAAAAAATATTTGATTTAATAATATATATATATATATATATATCACATTAATATCACTCAATAATATTAAATAATGTAATTTATTTGTGGAATACAACTTTGTGGGTATAAAAATAATAATATATTCAGTCATATTCAATCGGTTTTCATATTCATTTCTAATTAATTTGTAACCAATGAATTAATTTTATATTTTCGTAAACCATAAATTTTCATAAGTTAGATAAACCACTTCATAAATACTAATTAATTTTATAGGTTATATTATATCATAATTTTATAATATATCATTATTTGGTAAAACCCGACCTTTCATGTTACACAAGCCATTGAGGAAAGTGATTGTTGGTTGTAACACAAGATATCCATAGTGTTCCATGTAGTGGAAGTTAAAATTTATGTTTCTTCCAATGTATAATTATCTTGTTTTTGAGTGTAATGCAAGCCAACCAAAGTACTTTAATATAATAAACACTATATTCAGTGTTTCATGAAATAAAATACATAAAAAAGATTAAATTAGTTTGAGAAAAAAATATTTCACAAAATCATGGGGTGTTATCTTATACCCCCTTAAATGAAGTTCTCACTTGAAAATTTTCTAGGTTATGAAAGGTTTAATAATTGAATGTTTAATTCATAGAAACCTATATTTTAAAAATGAATACTAAAAATTCCATTGAAAAATTAATGTTAGAAACATAACCATTACCCAATGTATCACAAAACTATGTTTCAACACAAAAGAACATAAGGGGGGAAGTGGAAACATGGACTTTTTGGAAAAGAATAAATATTTTTAGGGTCTGAATTAGGTCATCAGTCACAAACAAGTGAATGAAAATTTGAGGGCCTCAAATTCAAAAATCAATGATGAATTAAAAGTCCCTCGGTTCAAAATAATAAATTTATTAGGAAAAAATTATATTTATAGACTATTTTCGTAAAGATGAATAATTTTCATGAAAATATATTATTGCCTTACTTCAAGAAGACTTAACTATTTGTTCTTCATTATTCCACTTCACCAAATTCCTTAAAAATAAAGGTGTATTTTTATTTCTTGAATTACTAACATGTATTGGGATTCATGATATGCCATCACATTTTTCATTAGTTATCATAAAACAAATGTTTATATCAGGTTATCCAATATGCAAAAACCACTTGTGGTTAGATAATACATTAATTGTACAGATTTAAACCAATGTTTTAAATAAAATTTCCATAAATTATTACCCTTATAACCACTCTAGAATATGACAATCTAAATATTTAAAATTAATGATCCACTTCCATAAAATAGGGCAAGGGAAGTGTGTCCCATTATCGGTGCTAAACAGAAAACAATTATAAAGGGGTGGGCCTTTATCAGCGTTAGCTAAAAGCGCTGATAAAAGTTTTTATTATTAATTTATATATAATTATTATATTTATATTACAAAATAATGTTTATTTGAAAATAGTAAATAAAAAACAAATGTTTTCAATTAATATTTTTTTTAATAATTCAAAAATATATATATAATGTTTTAATTCAAAAAAGTATTTCTATGTTTATAATAACATATATATATATATATATAATTATATAATTATAAGATTATAATAAAGTACATTAAATAATAAATATATTTATTAGATTTTTATATTTATTAGAGATTTATTATATTCATTATATTAATTCATTGTATTTATTATATTTTTATGTTTTATATATTTAATATATTTATTTTATTTATAAATATATAATACTTTAATATATATATATATATATAATTAAAAATGGATAATGAAATTTGAACTTATCAGTGATATAATTTTAGCACTGATAAATACTTTTATTATCAACGATTTTTACAACTAATAAAGATGTGCCTTTATTAGTGCTAAAAAACATTAATAAAATGCATATTTATCAGCACTAAAATGGTAGCACAAATAAAATCATATCTTTATTAGTACTCAAAAAACATCGATATTGGTATGTTTTATCAGTACCATTATTTTGCGCTATTAAAACATACCATTATCAGAACTTTTAACTTGATATGATAAAGGTTCCAAAAGTTTTTATAAAATAACCCTGATAGGAGCCTCCTCTATCGCACCCACTCATGCCTTCATAGAATTTGAACCCTGGGCCGAGACTCCTCCTCCTCCTTCACCATGATCATCCTCCTCCTCCTCCACTGCCACTACCTTCTCCTCAACCGCCACCACTATCCCTCCTCCACCGGCACTGCCTTCTCCTCCTATATTACCGTGATCGCTGCCCCGTTGCGACCTTGCTTCTCTTTGCCTTCTGCTTCCACTGCCTCATACTCCTCCTCTTCCTCTGGCCACTGAATTATCCTCCTCTACATTAAGGTTGGTGTTTTAAAACCATTAGTAATGTTTTATATATTGTTTCATGCATTTTGATATGTAGTTTTATGGTAATAGGATTATACATGTGTTTGACTTGGGTGGGGTGATTCATGATTCATCAATTTACTATATAAGGGTGATCCCTAAGTAGGATAACTCTCAGAGGAATTCATTTTTTGAGTTTTAACATTAGTTCATTTTTATTTGTGACGAAAATATCAGTAATTAGATGATAGATATATGGTTAGAGGTTTTTAATTTTTTTTTATTTTGATTCTTTATATAAAGTAACTTTGGATTTCATTGTTTATTATATTGTTTCTAGTACCTATTCATTGGGGATGGATCTTGTTTCTTTGTGATTATGATGATCTAGAGATATCATTGGATATATTTTATAGTCGTTCATTGGATAATTTCACTCAATTGGAATTGAATGAGAAACAATGACATGTGTTTTTTCTATTTAATATGGGAGATCTAATATATGATAGTTTGGAATTTATTTTATGAATATTCCTTTCCTTACTTATAACATTTTTCTATATAAGGATTCTAGGTTGTGGTATTTTTATTAGGAAACGAATCTAAAGATAAAACATTTACTAACCAAATTTACTTTTCCAACGATTTTTTTTCTATAAAATTATAAGTTAATAGATATTGTTATAGTGTTAAATAGTTCATCTAAAGAGTGAATCCATAAAAAATTATCAATGGGAATGTATATGGATGGATTTACTCAATTATCAAAGTAGTTCATTTTTAGGTTAGTAGGGAGTTGGTCTCAACACCCCTTTTCAAATTTCCCAATCCATAAAAGTTCTCAGGCCTCAACCTATACCTATATAATTATTTTTCCATTGTGAACATCATGTTCATTACCTCTTCCAATGAAAACCATCCAAAGTGTCCATCATAGATCTTCCCAACCAATTCATGTTAAAAAATTGAAATAGTTTAATCTAATGCATTATGAATTCTAATGAGGTGATCATTTTTTTGGGATGTAGAAATATTATTGAGTTGGTGAAGGATATACACCCATAAGTAAATTAGACTACATGTATCCATGAAAGTATTTTTCAATAGGATTAGTGAGGTGAAGGACCTGGGAGAGTTTAGATGCATGCTATGGAGTTGACAACATTGTTTGGAACAATATAAATGATTATTATGTGTGAAACAACAATAGTTCATTCACATATATTATTTGAAAAACAAAAATAATGGCATGGATATCTATCTCAAAATAAATGAGATTGAGTTATGTTATCCCATACAAAGTTCATATAAATGACATAAGAATTTATCATTGGTGTGATTATGTGTATAAATATAATATCTACAATAACTTATGTGGAAATTAAAACATAAATAATTAAATAATTATTCCATTCATAATATAGGCATAATATAATAAACGATGTTTGTGTAAAACCCAATGAGTAAAATTGAGTTTATAAATTTCCTTATGAAATTTTGACTTCCTAACGACGTGAGTTAAAAATTTAAAAATTCATTTTATGAGAGAGAATAGGGTATCTCATCACTTGGAAATAAAATATAAAACAAAAAAATATAGAATATCATATCCCATCTTAATAAAATATATATTAAAAGACATAACATAAAAGAAGTATTCGACTAAATGATGTGGGTGAAGGGTTCCCTTAAAAAGATCATTTTATTAATAAAATATAATGATTACGTGTATTCACTATAAATCCCCATAAATAATGTATATATACAATATATTATATGAAAATTCCTCTATCACATTATCATAGCATGACATAGTCAACAAGTATGAGATCAAACCAAAGAATGAAAATTGGGTTAAGAAGTTCCATTACCTTGAGTCAGAATTCTCCAATTTTTCTTTATGTTCATAAATAATAAAATTATGTTAATTTATACTTTCTTTAGAAAAAAATTCTAATTTATTATTAATTTTATATTACTTAAAATAATTTATAAAAATTATATAATTATTTATGTTATTATCGGTCAGTTTGTCAATATTCAGTACTTTAATCGAAAATGAACTTGTTTAATGTAGATTGACCATGTGGTACAAGTTAATTAATATCAAGAATATTATTATTGATTTAAATATCATATATTTCCATTATTTATTTATAATGTCACATCATATTTGTATATAAAAAATGAATTCCTCTATTCATAGAGACGGTAGGTCGTACATACACATGATCACTACATTCATTTTTTTGTCATAATAAATGAATAATAATAAAATGATATAAATTTATATTATAATACCATTATTATATTTATATAATGTATGTATATTTTTTTATAAAACTATAATTTATATGTTTCTGGTATATCATGAATCAGTCATATCACTTTGATGGGCGGTAGTCCATACTTCCTGAAAAGAAATTATCATATTTACTAATCATCGAAAGGATAATGGTATGTTATAAATAAAAATTAAAGAATCATTGAGAAAAAATAAATAAAATATATGTCATATATAAATATATTTCCATCATAGTGGCCACCACGATAGGTGGTCGGAAACAATAAAAAATCATCGTTTCATATTTCATCGTATGGAGAAATGGTTTGTTCTTATCCAATAGATGGATATGTATGTGTATGTGTAGTTTGATTACATATCATAAGAATATCCTAGTATAGTGGGGATACAGTTTTGGTTATGTAGCAATGTATAAGAAGATCATAGGCAGTGAAGAAGGAATATTATAGAAAGGAACTTGAGAGAAGATGTTACCTATAAATCATGTAACCTCGTTTGATTTGAGCCAAAAGGATTTCAATAACTTTATTCCCCCCATGGTAAGGATTCTATAAGGAATGAAGTGATTTTGGGAGATTATTTGAGAAAAATTTGGGCAATATATAAAATTTATATGTGTTAGTAAGTGGCTGGAGGTGGTAGCCTTATATAAGTGGATGGAGGTGCATTTTATGAATGTCTTGAAATATTAATATATTATAAATAAAAATTCTGTCAATAATGGCCCAAAAATAATTTCACTCAATGATAAAATGATATTGGTTCGAATAACCATCATACAAAAATATTTAGATATGTTTTTAATATTCATTAATCTATATCTTTTTGGATTAATCATTATTTTTCCCATTTTAATCTTAAAGTGATTAAATTTTATTTACACATTATGGGTTAATTTTATTTCCATATCATGTCAAATGTCCCAAAAAATCAATTTATGACATATCTGGACATATATTAACCATTTTTATAAAAAGTATATTTTATTAGGAATTTAATATAATTATTAAACTATTTTATATTTTAAGTTATCATTTATGTCAATATTGGTCACTATTTATACCAGAATTTTTTAAAAATTCATAACTATATACATTAGAACCATGAGTATTAAATCAAATTTTCTAACACAATATTATCCATAAAATTTGTGTATGGAATCAAAGTGACCAGATTACATCCATTTTAATATTTATAATACCATTTATTTGAATCTTTCATTAATAAGGTAATCACTACATCATCATTGTGTAAAAAATAAATTTATTTATATAATTTCTAAAAATTATAAATAAAATATCATGATGTACGAAATGTTTTTAAATTTGTAATTACTATTTATATAGAAATGATTCAGTTATATATCCCAGTATAAAAGTTGTTTTAGAAAGAATATTCTTTTTTATGTTATTTTTAAATTTACATTAAATTACATATCATAACAAGTCATTATCACTCCCAACTTGATCTATGGGGTCCTAAAATTGACCAAAGGATTCCCATGTTTAGCCATTTGTCATCTAATATTATTAATACACATGTTACTATAGTTTTATATGATTATAATATTATTTTTACTAATATTTACTTAATTTACCCTTTAAACATGGTAAAATTATTGAAGATAATATTTATACTTTCCATAACTAAATGGTACCTATTTACCAAATTTATACCTTATTAATAAAATTATGGAATTTATTTTTCAAAATTAAATATAATTTATTTTCAGAAATTAATTTTAGATTATTCCCATTCTGAATACCAAATTCATGTTTCTAAAATGTAAAAACTACAAAAATAATGGCATGTGTTTATGCCAGCTTTAAAGGTGAAATTACATATAATGACCCAAATTAGATTAAACAATAGAAATATATTCCATTTATACATTTATAATATTAATAAATTTAATTAAAACAAATAAATTATATATATATATAAGGTTGATTTCAATTATAATTTATCATATTTTTATTATTCATAAAAGTAAGATAGTTATCCGAAAAATATCTAAAATTCATACAGTGTAAATTTTTGATGTCTTAATTCTAAATAAGAAGTTTATTTTGTCAAATATAATATATAAATATGTCAAAATGAAAATTTAAAAATTTTTCTTCATAAAAATGTGGTAAAACTGTGTTTGAAGAAAAATACTTCTTTTATTCAAAAAATGAATTTGATCTTATATAATATGTAGAAAACATATAAGATTAATTTAAGACATTAAATTGAATATATAAAATATTTTTTTATTATATAAATTCCATATATAGTGATATGATTTTATAAAAACAATTATTCACTTTAAAACAGTTTTTTATAAAAACTCATATTTATATTCAATTGGTTTTTATTTCCATTTATAATAAATTTAATAACAAATTAATCATCATTTAAACATGTGTAAACCATATTTTGAAAATATTTTGATAAAATTCATTCCCTCCCATATAATATATTTTCATTAAATACCATTTAAAATAATAATAATATTATATAATTATTTTTCAGTATAACTCAATGTTGTGTGCAACGTAAGATTTTGGAGAAACCTGTTGTTTTATGTCGAGTAAGCTATCGAAAAAAGATTCCCCTTTAATGTAAAATTAAAAACATATCCATAAATATTAATATAAATGAAAATTTATTATTCAATATAAACTTGGGTCGTTAAATATATCATAAAAATTATTTTATATTCCATATTATACATATTTATTTTATTCCAGAATCACTAAACGTTGAATATATTTAATACCCTAAACTCCTATTTCTTTCCATATATATTTTTTAATCCTAAATAAACCATCAAAATGCGTGAATTCATCTTTTTATATGTTTTATTTTTTTCCCAACTCAAAATTTCCCTTCAGTAGAATAATTCAATCTCAAGGAAATTCAAAATCAACATCTATGGAACTCCACCACCGAAGACCCTAATAGAAGGGTAGGTACAGAACACCTATCTGAAGGTGGATAAGTACAACTCATCTATTAGGTTGTTTTAATCAGTATCATTCCCTGGTTCACCATGTAATCCATCCAATATTCTATTTTCTGCAAAATAGATGACACAAGTGGGTATATCCCAAACATGGGTGTGTAAAAAAATACTCTATAAGACACCCCAATACAAGAATTAAAATACCAATAATGAAACATCACTAAGTGGATATTATCATCCCAATGAATTTAAATGTCTACAACACATATAATAGAAAATAAATATATACTCATAAAGTATTCTAGGTTTGATATTGTCCTCCAATACCAGTGATATGGTTCTCCTCATAACATGCTCGTTTTGGAAGATCTCGCTCCATGAGCCATTTGATTGTAAGCACATTAAAAAGATCTTCCAAAACAATTTAAGTGAACAATTTTTCTTAATAAAACATTTATTTTTTTCTAATACATATGATCTCACTAATTCACAATTTCTTGGTATCATAACCTATCATTACCCATAAGATTTTACTCGGGTCATGATCATTCTAGGAGAACTAACTCCTGGAGCCTTGATGTAATTAAAAACGCTTATAAAGAGGTCCCAAAAATTTAGGGTCTGCCGAAATAGAATACACTTGTAAAGGTCCTTCCATACATATAGGAGATTATTCACATATAATACTAACAACCCACACTATATTAATCCTCAATATAGTGGATTGTTTTCATAGAATACTGGTATCACTTATGGGTGAAAAACGAACATTTATTATTACTACTGCTTACACTCTTTTCAGGTAGGATATATGTTAGTTTTGTAACTTCTTGAATAATGTAATGGATTTAGAGGGGTATTAATCAAATATAAAGAACATCATTTCAATGAGAGATTTAATGTTAAAGGGTCTAAAATCACATGACGACCATGTTTTAAAGAAATATCTAATTTCTATAGATTTACGTTGCATTTTTTCAAGAATGTCCTCCATATATTAATGAAGCTTTGTTTCTTCTTCAAATCTATATGCAGCAAAGTTATAAACCCAACAATATTGCAAACTATGAAAAGAGAAATTGTAGTCATATTATTTGAATAAGAAATGTTCTTCCAGCTGACATTATTTAAAATGATGGTTCATTTGACTGTTCATTTGGTGAGAGATATTTTACTATTTTCTCCTATAAAGTATAGATGGATGTACCCCATTAAAAGTTATATGAAAATTTTAAAATGGTATGTCAAAAATTGAAGTCAGCAGAGGGTTGTATTTTATAGAAATATATTGTTGAGGAAGCCATTGAATTCAGTACCGAATACCTATCTGCTATGGAAATCATTAGCCTTGCTAAATCTAGTCACACTGGGTGGCTTGAGGTTGAAGGAATTATGGGATGAAAGGTTTTCACAATAAATATTACAGATCGGGAGCAGGCACACCTTTATTTTTTGCGTAACAGTTTCGACATTGACTCATATGTTCAAACCTAGAAAGAAATTCTTAGGCATTTGAATCTATATAAGGATGATAAATGGATATTAGATACACATAATTGATAATTTATAGGAAGGTTTTGGGATAATATTTTTATGAAGTTTGATGAAAATATGGACTCAATTTCCCAGCCACTTCTATGGATAGTCGGAGGAGGAAGTTTGTATGTATTATCTTACAATTCTCATGTAGTTAATGGTTATATATTCTATACTCATGAACATGATGAAGACATTACCATGAAGAATAGTGGGGTTACACATGTGGTAGAATCGATGCATGTTTCTGGTGCTTAGGATAGAAATCCTATTTATGCGAATATGTCATACTTTGGAATCATCAAACAAATATGGGAGTTTAATTTTATGAAATTCCAAGTGTGAATTTTTCAATGAAGGTGGGTTGATAATAGGAGTGATTTTAAATTAGATGAATTGGTATTAATGAATGTTGATCTTAGTAAGGAAGGGGATAAATACAAACCATTTATAATGGAATCACAATAAGTACATGTATTTTATGTTCTAGATCCTACAAACCAGAACTGGTCAATGGTTCTGTTATCGACCAAAACAACTGATGGGTCAGATGAATGTTCAAAGGAGGATGACCCTTTCATTAGGAATTATCAATCATTTCTCGGTGGTCCCAATGTAGATGAAATTTTTTATTCCAGAGGAGACCACAATGAAGGGATTAAAATAGTCGATAGAGGGGTCAAATCTCATAATCTTTTAAAAAAAGTGTTCAATAATCAGGTTATTCATTTATTGTAATATACATTGTGTTACATTATGTTATTATCCATTTTCTACTACTTTTATGTAATCTAAATTAAATTTTAATGCAATTAGGCAGATAATGACTTCTCTACTAGCGAATGCACCCAATCTCGAGTCACAACAGGTCTCTCAACCTGCTGTTGCTGGTCCATGTGCAGAGCAACTATAGGTTCCTCAACCTGTTGCTGCTAGTCCCAATGCTGAGGTACAATTGGTGTCTCAACATATTGTTGTTGGTTCAGTGTACTTCCACAGAGTTTGTGGTAGAGCTAAAAAATATAGAATTTTATAAATCTATTTAGGCTTACAATACCTTTAATTATTGAAAAAAAATCTGATGGTAGAATTGTTCATTTTATAGAGTCAATACATGACCACATTTCATTTTATGTACGGTGACTTCAAAATTAGTATATAGATCATTAAGATAATCTATGGTGTGATGATTTTAGTAGATGAGTATGATGATTAAATTCATCCCATTCCAACTCTGGTGGGGTTTGATGGGGGACCACAATGGTGTATATGAGTTACATAAAACTCACAATATTCCATGTTACCAGTTCACAAAATATCTATAATGTATCTGTGGGGTATGGATAACAGTATATGGGGTTCTCATGAAAGAAGTTCTAGTTGGTGGTGGATCTGCTCTAATTATGGTGGTTTTTCCCATCGCATTCCAATACTATGACAACTGGAGGAGTAATACATTGATTTTATAGGTCTGGATAGTGTTTTGTCATGTTGAAATGAGTTAGAGGGATTTATGAGTGTGATCTCTCCCAAAAGAATCTTATATGAAAATTATACCATTGATGTCAAATCACTTCTCCAAAAACATAGTGTGTTGATTCATTCTGTCAAATTCCAAGTCCATGACACACCTTTAGCTTAGAGAATGATAATTCATAGCATAATAGTAAATAGTGAAGATAAGGGAGACTAGGATGGATATAGTGAAGAGGTAAGATAATTTTTATCATAACTTTCATATATTATTTGATATTTTTTGGACTATTGGGAACATTTTTTTCTCTTATCACAAAATATAAATTTTTTATTAAGACAATGTAAGGACAAGTGGGAAAACATCATTCACAGAACAAAAGTCACTATGTGCTGAAAGTGCTCACAATGTTATTAAACACCATAATAATATTATTTGAATTAGCTAATCTATATAATTCATATTGAAATGTACTAAATGATGTGTCTGGATTCACCCAGATAAGTTATTCAAGGTGGCTAAACATCCTGCCCATTATTTGAATGAATTCCTTTAGGTTGATTTTTCTTGGATTGAAACCTTGAGCTATTATTCAGTCTTGATTGTCGATCCATGCTTCCTGCTCCTCAGTGGACTCAACATGAAAACTTATTTGTTAAATTCTAACAATATCCCCATTTAAGGCATTGGCATGATGAACTTTTTCAATGATTTCTTCCTTGTATTAGAATATGAGAATTAGGCACTCCCCTGCCTCTTATTCCATCACTTTTGGTTCTCTGCTTAGATCACCACATTCCCCGTTTTGTAGGTCTTTTCATTCCTTTCTCCAACCTTTCTTGGCCGACCTAGTTTATATTGGTTTGAGAATGAAATAATAGTATTTAAATCCATTGGGTTTTTTCCTTGGACCACAATACATTTCTCAGGGTCTGGATTTTCGTTTTAGTCACTTCTTCCTTCTAGGGTTGTAAGGACCTTTCCCTTGGAAATGGTACCAACTGTCCACTGATAGTTGGATATAACTGTCATCGCATGAATGACCCATCTCATGAGACACAACTTGATCGTGAACAGCTAGACTATCAAAATGGTTCCTTGACTCAACCCCATGGCCATCTGTGGGGGGGGATCGGCCCAAAATAGTTGCCCAGGTAACATCGGCTCTACCTATTCTTCCCCACACATGCATCCTTTAAATAGGATGGGAAATTTATATAGAAAATGTTTTGTTCCAAGGGGCCCAAGACAATCTCCTCATATAGACTCTCTTTTTCATGTAGAGACATTGCTATAGATAACTATTGCACCACCTGCATTCCAGAAGTTTCGACCACACTCTCCTCCTCAAGCCTCCCTTTTTTATGTGGTGGTAATAAAACATTCAGAAAGTCCACCTCTTGAAATATGTTCCTTTTAGGTTTAGCATCCTCACTATGCAATGTAATACTAGTGTCCATGTGTACCTCCTTCTCTGTGAAACTAAATCTGACTTTGGAATAGTGACTTCTTCACTTGGAGGCTCAGTAATAGGAGAGACAATGCACTCCACAACGGAATCAACATTTCTATCTGGTTGGAAATCCAAACAATGAGAGAGATACTGAGAGTCTAAGCTCTCTACACCTACATTAAGGTCAGAAACAGAGGCAGATCAATCCCATGAATCCCTACATCACACAAAAACACCTCAGTGCCGATAGGGTTCCCCACTCCTTGCTTGGACACCCCTACCTGCCACATGAAAACAGATACTCCCGGTACCCTAGAAGTCAGATTGATCATGGGTATCCATTTTCCCATCTGCATTTTGGCCACAAAAATAAACCCCTGATAGGCTGTTAAGAACAACAACCTCACTTGGGACCATGTTCTGCTTTGCAAAAATATGGTGGCCCAACCCACATCTACATGCCGCCGATGAGTGTCCCAATTGCTTGCCACCGGAATAGAAGGCAGCCCATGACTCATACATGACCTTCTATCTACACTAGTATTCTTCTCCTATGGTAATCCAAACGAACATAAGAGGATTCCTCGAGGCATCCACTTCCACAAAAACACGAGGATTAACAGGATGGTACACATTAGCGGTTCAGTTATCAGAGGATAAATACCTCCATACAAGGTTCCCAGTCATCATAATGATTGATTTATTTTGAAATGGATTGGGGAGATTAGGAAAAATAATCTTGTTCACCACTGAAGGGGGGGGTGCCACATCATATATAAGTCATAAGACCATCTTTGGAGGATGAAGAGGTACACATTACCGCTATGAGTCACACTAGACCAAGATTTGATTAGGTAGTCCTCCGACATGAAATGGATCAAAATGCATCTGTTTTCGAGATGACCCATAATCACCCTCTATTTTATATCCCATGAACCAAAAACAAACCTATCAAAGGAGACCACTGATGGTATTTTATGTGGGAAATGTGCAACCATGGTCTCATTGAGGAGCACCGAGGCATCGTTGAACTCCACAATCGATAAAGGATGATTAGGGCTCCCTACAAAGTTCTCGGGAACCTTAGGGAATAGGAAGCTCTGTGTGAAAGGTAGAAGGAGATCGAGTTTGGAGAATGGTGAGAAAGTGTCCAAAACTATGTTAGAGGATGACGGAGGGCCATTCCCTTCCATTTGGGGAGGGACTGGCTTGACGGTCGCCATCTTCACAGGGGGAGAATCCATTAGCCATTTTCTCAAGGATATTTTAAAAGGCTGGTAAAATTTGGTCACCTCCCACCTCTCTAGTTTACTTTCCCATGGACACAGTGCCAATTTTGGTTCAATAGGTGACATAAAGGCTAATGATTAGGGTTATACAAGTTAAATAGAGCTCATGGATATGGTTTTTTTATACAAAGGAAGTACCATTTGTGCCTTCATTAGCACCACCTTTGGAACCTCTAGTTATCTTTTGAAGTTATTTCCTCTAAGAGGACTAATAAGAGAAAGTGGGAATGACTATACACTAAGAAACCTCTCAAAATCAATAATTGTTGTACTTTGTGGACATTTTTATTTTTTATTACTCTAGTATCATATCATTGCAACTTAATTGTTCATATCAAGGTCATGTATCAAGAATCATCTAGTCTTATGTCCATCTACATATCAAAACGTGTCTTCTTTTTTAAAAATTGACATTTTATTAATTTATTATTTCATATTAATGTTTAATTAATTTCATTATTGTATTACTATCGTAATATATTTTTTTTATATAGGTGAAATTTTTTTCCTGAGTTCAAATGCTTTTTTCAGCAACTAATACCACGGAATACAATTTTTGAGAGGGGATCATTGATGAAAAAAATGATGAAACATTAATGTTTTTAAATGTTTGATGGATAATTGTAATTGTAACCATATAAAACATTATTTTGAATGTATATAGAAGTGTTTTTTTGTATTCACGATTTCATGTAAATGTATATTGCATTTTTTGAGAAACTCTTGTGTAAGCTGTTTTGTTCTTCTATGCTTTGTTTGGGTGTAGGTTTTGTTTTTTGCAGCTATTTTGTGTGAAGATGATGTTTTGTGTTGTGTGTGAAGGTGTTGTCTTAGGTGTGCAAGTTCTTTCTAGGTTCTGGGTTTACTCAGGTAAATTGGCCTTTATGAGTGCTAATTGAGCACTGATAAAGGGGGAATTTATCAGTACTCAAAATTGGGATGATAAAGGTGGCTTTAGGTAGCACTCAAAAAATCACCAATAAAGGATTCCTTTATCAGCGCTAAAACTGTGATGATAAAGGGGGGCCTTTATCTGTGCTTTTTTTAGCATGGATAAAGAGAACCCATTATTAGTGCTTTTTTAGTGCTATTAAAGGGGACCCCCACCCACCACATCTTCTCCGTGATTAAAAGCAATGTTAAAGGCACTTTTTAGCAATTTTGAAATCCCTATTTCTAGTGGTGACATTAAATCACACTGAAATTAATCCCCCATATATCACAAAGTTTCACTTGGTTGTCATATTCCAAACATGAGAATGCTCTTGTCATATATTCCCTTGAATCATGGTAATAACCTAAATGACCATAAATCCTTTGGTAAAATATGCATGATTCCATATTCCATTGATTATTGGATACATTTATTAAATACAAGAGGTTTTAAACTTCATCTTTGATTACATATACCACTTTTCCAATAATCTTTTCTACGGTATTTCATATTTTCCAATTTACATATTCATATCCAACATATCTTTATCTAAAGATCATTACCTCAACTACAAGAATTAATTAAGGGTTATCTTCCCTTAATCAAAATATAACCATAAAATGAAATCACCATTAAACATATAATTTTTAATCCTTAATGAAACATTCTAATGAAAATAATTATATATTTCAGGATTCATATAACATAATCATTGAATTTCATGAAAAAAATTATTAATACATCCAACCATTTTTTTGAACCATTACCCATGATTCATCAACTTATTCCATAATACCTCTTTCATATAATATGATATAAGAATCATGTATTAAGGATCCTCAACCTCAATATAATCATGATTCATATTTTCAATGTAAAGAATAATTTAAGAACATCACAGACCTTTAACATGTTTTTTGTGTATCTATATCTTAAAATGTGTAACCAGTACTCTTACCACCTTCTAGAATATCTTTTTGAGATTTCTACATGGGAAATATATTCACATAATTCCCATACTTTCCAAATATAAAATATTCCTTATTTACCATGTTACTTATGTTCCTCACCATCAAAACCGTAAATCATATGATGGAAACACATTTGATAGAATAAAACCATATAATCATGAAAATTTACTTAGACAATGTATAAATCATAACACCTAATTTTTATTCGATGATGCCTTAGTTTTACCCTAGTTTATTAATAGTCACATTCTATTCAAATACATCATGATGGTTCATAAATAGATTTTGAATTACTAAAGAATATCCCCCATGAGTATCAAACCAAGTGTGTAACATGGCCCATTGTCATGTACCAGGTTACGCCGTGTCAGGCTCTACACACCTTGTTAGAGTTGTTCCCACATGAACATTGGCACGACCCGTCCTCGAGGCCCGTGCTGTGACTACCCCAAGCCCGCCTCCCATAGGCCAGGGGCTGGCGACTAGAACCAAAGGTGTAAATTCTGATAAAAAGGGAAGTCATTTCCTTTATAAAGTATACAAACACCACTGAGTACGCAAGATGAGTAAACACTAAGTAAACTGAGTACAAAAGTAATTGCTGGAAATTAAATGGGATAGAATACAAACCCAACTGTAAGAAAGGTACAACTAAAAAGAAAGTACATCAATTGAAAATTAAAGCAGCGAGTCCGAGCCGTCCTCTGGAAATCCCACCTGAAGGGTGCGTACATATAGTCACCTCTGCTCCTCGGATCCATTCTTCCGCTCCGAGTATGTCTCGTCCAGTGATCCACCTCCAGGTACCGTCCATCTCCACGAGCTCCCACCTCGATCAGCATTTTCCGTCATCTGCATCCAACACAATGAAGTGAGGGAAAATACTGTGTAGGGGTGAGTATACGTTACTCAGTAGGGACCCCGAGACCCCCGAAGGTCTCCCAGAATCCATGAAGGACAAACCACAAAGGAAAGATACAATCATATAGTAACAACCAACTTTACTTAGGATATGCCCATACATATACTTAGTGCTCTGGCACGGCGTGACGGTGCTGCACCACTCCGCCGCGGCCCGACTCCGGCCGTGGCCTCTTTTGGCCTCAACGGCGCGATGTGACGGCGTCATGCTCTTTCGCCACGGTTTTCGTTGATCCCGCGTGGTGCGACGGCACCGCGTCACCTCCGTTCCAATCCATAACAAAGTACAACAATAATGGGGAGGAGGTTTGGCCATGTTTGTGTGGTCCGGCCTCCTCCCGTTAATTCGATAACAAGCGGCTAATTATTTAACGATGAACGTCAAAATAATCATGAACGTAAAACAATCCCATACCTCAAAGAAGTTGTCGAACGATGATTGTCACGGGAAACGACGTCGCGAGGTGAAGCTCTGTATATGTTAACGGAGAACGTCCGAGGAGGAGTGGCGTCTCCATTCCTTTGACATGGGAAGAAGATCGAAAGAGGGCACGTCATCGTTCTTCAGGAATGGCATCACACACCGGCTGTAGAGAGGAGAAGAGACAGCACGTCGATCACTCCATGCGGTGACGGCGTTCTTCATCGAGTTCTTGACGTTCTTCAACGAAGATGATGGAATTATCCGAGACTTATAGAATTCTCTCCAAATATCCTCACACAACTAAACAACCCCCAAATAAAATAAGGACTTCCATGTTTTATTAAAACATGACATGCATTTTCAAAACTTCAAAAAAAACTCAAACTCAAATTTAAATTAACTGAATAGCTTTAATCAATCAATTTAATGTGAGAGTTGACATGCAATTAAAGAGGGGGAGTGGGTGAGTCACAAATTAATGGGGGGTTTGTCAGCTTTAAGAGTTGTTAGAGGAATTTGAAAAGGTGGGTCTCATGTGGGTCCCACCTCAATAATATCCTATCAAAAGGATTTATGATTTAGTGGGTCCCACATCAACTTCCACACATAGGTTATAATTACTGAGAGTATATATAAAATTGTAACACGTATTTTATTTCACTCTTTTATTAAACCACCTCTTTTAAAAACACCTCCTGAGAAAACGCAACTACAGTGAAAGTCTTATTAAGCAATTACTGGCACCACGGTTTCATCGGTGCCCTCGGATTTCGATTTCGAGCACCGGTTCAAAAGTTAAAAAAACCTGCTCGTTCGTTCACTGAACGTACCTAAGCCTAACTTTGGAAATTGATTCCAAGCACACCGGGCCTCGGAATCATGTTCCGTGAGAAACTGCGTACTCGTAAAATCCCAAAGAAATTAAGAAAAAAAATTCCCTTGAAATTTATGGGTTTTTACATTACTCCCACCTCAAGGATTTACATCCTCATAAAGTTAAATCACAAACTAGGAGAATAAATGAGGATATTATGCATGCATCTGAGCCTCCCGCTCCCAAGTGCTCTCCTAGAGGTTCCCGTGCTGCCACCTGATGCGCACTAGAGGGATCGACCACCCACATTGGACCCGCTCCTATCGATCCTTGATCTCCACCGAGACCTCCATAAAAGTTTTTATGTCATCGATGTCTAGTTCCCCATGGTCGATGATATACATCGGGTCGTGCACGTATCTCCCCAGGTGAGATATGTGAAAGACGTCGTGCACCCAGTGCAACTGAGGTGGTAGAGCCAGGAGATATTCCACCTCGCCTATTCTGCTAAGAACCTAGAATGGTCCTATGAAGCATGGAGATAACTTATCAACCCAACCAAATCTCTGCAATCCATGTCGAGGTGAGACCCACAAGAAAACGTGGTCGCCATCCTCGAACTCTAGTGGTCTCCACCTCCTGTCAGCATAATACTTTTTTCGGCTCTGAGATATCCTCATCCACTCCTTGATAACCTGGACCTTTTCTGTCGTGGACTGGACCATCTCTGGTCCCACAAGTGCTGACTCTCCTGGGTCTGTCCAGCACAGAGGTGACCTACAGGGTCGGACGTACAGTGCCTCGTATGGTTCCATCCTGATGGTGGAGTGGTAGCTGTTGTTGTATGAAAACTCCATCAAGGGTAGGTGATCCACCCAGCTGTGAGCAAAGTCGAGGACACAAGCATAGAGCATTTCCTCGAGGGTATGAATGGTCCTCTCTATTTGACCATCCGTCTGAGGGTGAAAAGAGGTGCTCAGGCATAACTGTGTCCCAAAAGCCTCATGCAACCCCTTCCAAAGCTGGAAAGTAAAGCGAGCATCTTGGTCAGAGATGATAGATGATGTCACACCATGAAACCGTACGATCTCCTGAACGCAGAGGCGTCTCAAGCTCTCCACTGAGCTCTGCTCTCTAATGGGTAGAAAGTGGGCCGACTTGGTGAGTCGGTTGACGATCACCCAAATGGAGTCGTTTCCTCTATAATTACATGGAATTCCAGTCATGAAATCCATATATATCCTGTCCCACTTCCACTTCAGGACCTCCAAGGGTTGTACCAAGCATACTGGCACCTGGTGCTCTGCCTACACCTACTGGCAGCTGAGGCATCGAGAAACGAACTCTTCCACAACCTTCTTCATACCCGGCCACCAGTGCTATCTTATGAGATCCTGGTACATCTTCACCAATCCTGGATGTACCGCTAATGGGGAAGTGTGAAAATCTCTCAGCACCTCCTTTTGTAAAGTAGCTGTTACCATGATACGTCCTCTGAAAAGGATGACGTGCTCTCCCCCTAAAGAGAATCCATCAGGTGCCTTTCATGTGGAAATCTGTGCACGTCACATATCATAGTCAACGTCCCCACGCTATGCCTCTCTGACCAGCTGAAGAAGTGGAGGTGTGACTGTGAGCGACTGAAGAAAGGCTACCATATCTCTATCCATGAAGGATATCTGCAAAGCGGCTAGGTGCTCTGTTGCCTCTCCAAGTAGTTGAATGTCCATCCTCCTACTGAGAGCATCAGCTATTACGTTTCATTTTCATGAAGTATATACTATCTCAAAGTCATAGTCCAGGAGGAACTCAAGCCATCGCCACTATCTCAGGTTCAGGTCCTTCTACGAGAAGATGTACCTGAGACTCTGGTGGTCAGAAAAGACTGTAAAGCGCTAGCCCATCAGATAGTGTCGCCACATCTTTAGAGCGAAGACCACTACTGCTAACTCTAGGTCATGGGTAGCATATATCTGCTCATGCTGCCTCAAATTTCATGATCCATAGGCGATCACTACCCTATCCTGCATGAGGACACACCCAAGTCCGGTCCCTGATGGATTACAGTAGACTACGTACCCTACTCCCTCCTTTGTTATCCTCAAGATGGGTGCACTGGTCAATCTCTATCTCAGCTCATGGAAGCTCTGCTGACATCTATCTGACCACACGAAGGGTTTCCCCATCTTCATCAAAGCTGAAAGTGGGTTCACAACTCTGGAGAAGTCTGGAACAAACCTCTGATAGTACCCATCCAGACATAGGAAACTCCGCACCTCTGTTACCCTCCTGGGTGGCTCCCAAGCTATCATTGCCTCGATCTTCTCAAGATCCACCGCAACTCCCACCTCAGAGATGATGTGTCCCAAGAATTGGAACTCACGTATCAAGACCTGGTACTTTGAGATCATACCATAATGATGATGCTCTCAGAGTGTATCCAGTACAACCCGCTAGTGGTAGGTGTGCTCCTCCTCAGTAGTCGAGTAAATCAATATGTCGTTGATGAAGACTAAGAAATATTGATCATGGTAAGGCTAGAGGATCATGTTCCTGAGGCTCATGAATAATGATGGAGTGTTGGTTATGCCGAAAGGCATAACCAAGAACTCATAGTGGCTATATCGACACCTCAAGGCTGTCTTCTGCACATCCCAGTCTCGAACTCTGAGCTGATGATAACCTAACCCGAGGTCTATCTTCGAGAACCATTATGCTCCCTTGAGTTGATCGAAGAGGTCTTATATCCTTGGAAGTGGATACATGTTCCTCACGGTCACCTGGTTCAGGCGACTGTAATAAAAACATAGTCGCAAGCTCCCGTCCGCCTTCTTGGTGAACAAAATCGAGGAATCCAAGGGTGATACAGTGGGTCGAATGAATCCCTTGCCATGCAAGTCCTCCAGCTATACCCATAGCTCTCGAAGCTCAGCAGGTGCCATCCGATATGCTGGGGTAGATATTGGGGTTGTCCCGGGGTACAGGTCAATATAGAAGTCTACCTCTCTGTGAGGAGGTAGTCCTGGAATGTCTTCAGTAAAAACGTCCGCATACTGATCCACCACTACAGGAAAACTCAGACTTCGCACGTCAATTGCTCCTAGGATGAGGCTAGCCATCTGATGAGTGATTGGTTGTCCTCTCCTCTGTGTGAGTCCATCTTGAATTGCAAAGTCTCCCTCCTCGCCGATGAAGGTGAACCTGCTCCCATCGGTGCGAACACATCTCACCATTCGCTTAATACAGTCGATCTGAGCATGGACCGTAGATAACCAATCCATGCCCAAGGTGACATCGTAAGGCCTTGACACTGCTACAAGAAGATCCCATCCGAAGCTCTCACCTCCTAGAGTAAGCTCGCACTACCGGCACCAATGCGTAATCGTCGAGTCTGCTCCCGTAGGAGTCTCTAGCCGTAAGGATCGAGCCAACGTCTTCGTCGGAATCTCAGAGCTCCGAACAAGGGCAATGACAATGAAAGAATGACTCGCTCATGTGTCTATAAGAACTGCAGCAAGGGTGGAGTAGACACAGATAGTACCATGAATCATCTCAGGTGCGCCGTGGTCATAGGTCTCTACTGCATGAAGTTGGGCATGTCTCTGTCTTCCAGATCCATGTGGTCGAGGTGGACCTCCTGGTGGTGGTGGTGGTAGAGCCTCAAAGCATCGCCCACCACCCGCAACTCAACTAGCTCCTCTGCCTCGTCTTCCTTCTCCCTACAGACCACCATGGTCGAACCTCTGCCTCTGCCTAAGTGGTCCCTCAATAGTATTCTACTCGTCTGCATGGTGATTCAGGCAGTCACGAGCAATGTGGCCCTGCCCGCCGCATGCATAGCATTGTCAGCTCCTCGGGAGGCTGGCTCTACGCCATGTGCCCCGCACCTCTGAGCCAGTATCCTGAGGTCTTCCACCCGATGGTCTGGTCTGTTTGGACCCCTGTGACATCCATCGACTGCCAGCTGCAGAAGACTCTGCTACGAGCCGCCCTGGGGTAGGTCTCACTGCTGGTGTAGGCTCAGCAAGAACTCTCTCTACAAGACAGGATCACTCCCGTAATCCTTCCTACGTCAGAATGCTGAGGGAGATCATCGAATCCCTGATCTCATGCCTCAGTCCCTACTCGAAGGTCCGGGCCTGGAAGAACGGTTCTCGTACCGTGTCCATAGGGTAGCATGAGAGATCGGTAAATCTCACCGATTACTGGGCTACCATCATGTTGCCTTGCAGCATCTGTAGTAGCTCATGAATGTGCACCGCACGGAGGGTGGATAGAATGAACTCCGAGCAGAAGAGGATCTCGAAGTCCGACCAAAGGAGAGATGTCTCGTCATGCACCTGGAGCATCAAGCTCCACCATCTACTTACTACAGCGTGCAGGAGACTCGCTGCAAGGATCACCAGGAGGTCTGCTGGTGTCCCTACTAACCGGAAAACTCGTACAACAGCCTCCAGCCAATCCTCGGCTTCCTGAGGGTCTGTCTCCCCGTGGAACCTAGGTGGTCTCTGACGATGAAACTCATGCAGTGCACTTAGTCGATGTGCACTCTCAGCTTCTCGGGCTGGTGGCATCAGTGGCTCAGCAGGTAGAGGTACCACCGGTGCCTCTGCTGTAACAGGGCCCTGCACCGAGGCCTTGTCGCTCGGTGGGTTGTCATCTCGCACAAAGCTCGGAACCCTAGCTGGTTACCTTCGTGGGGCCATCCTGAAAAGAAACAGGTGTGCCATAGTCAATACAGTATACCTGGTGAGCTGACATAAATTAATCACAAAGAAAACTTTTGAAACACCCATGCAATCAATGTTTTCTTGCATTGAGTCGAAAATCAGAAGTCAGGGTCCTGGTGTATGGATAATTTGGTCGTCGCACCAACACTGGACTCCCTAGACTAATAACCACACTCAATACCCTTAACACTATTACTTCACATAAAATAATGATCAGAGACCTAAGTTCTGCTGTAGAACCGAACTCCTCTGATACTAATTTGTCACGACCTGTCCTCAGGGACAGTGATGTGACTACCCCAAGACCGCCTCCCATAGGCCAGGGGTTGGCGACTAGCACCAAAGGCGTAAATTTCGATAAAAAGGGAAGGCATTGCCTTTATAAAGTAAAAAAACACCACAGAGTATGAAAGATGAGTAAATACTAAGTAAACTAAGTACAAAAGTAAGTGCTAGAAAGTAAATGAGCCAGAATACAAACCCAACTGTAAGTATGGTACAACTGAAAAGAAATTACAGTAATTGAAAATTAAAGCAGCGAGTCCAAGACATCCTCTGGAAATCCCACCTGAAGGGTGGGTATAGATAGTCCCCTCTGCTCCTCGGTTCAAGTCGTCTGCTCCGAGTACGTCCCGTCCAGTGGTCCACCTCCAGGTACTGTCCAGCTCCATGAGTTCCCACCTCGATCAGCGATATCCGTCATCTGCATCCAACACAATAAAGTGCGGGCATAGCCCATGCAGGGGTGAGTATACGTTACTCAGTAGGGACCCCGAGACCCCCGAAGGTCTCCCAGAATCCACGAAGTATAAACCACAAAGGAAAGATACAATCACAAAGTAACAACCAACTCTACTTAGGTATATGCCCATACATATACCTAAGTCATCATTTCAAACTCGTCTCCAGCACATGAGCCCAATTACAACCCAGTCCACACAGAAAAACATGACACATTCCACATAGGAATTCACAACCCAATCCACACAGGAAAGCACAACCCAATCCACAAAGGAAAGCACAACAATCTTATCGATGATATTGATTGCAAGTTAAGACTCTTCTCACACAGGTATACACTTTTTAATATGATAGAGATGATCAGATGTAGCCATTGATTCATATAAGCTGTTGGACACACATAGGATACAAGACCAGCTAAGTTGTCGGACCCACAAAGGATACAAGACCAGCTACTCTTCCGGACCCACATAGGGTACAACTACAGAGTCAAATACTATTGGACCCATATAGTATACAAGAACAGTAGTCAAGTACTGTCGGAGCCACATAGGATCCAAGAACAGTAGTTATCATCGTCGAACCCACGATGGATTCCAGTACGGTCGTCATTGCTGTAAAACCCACGGAGGATTTTAGTACACTCGTCGTCGTCGTCACAGTCGCAGCCATCTCTAGGGTTCCCGCACACAGCACGCTCATTTCCAGGAGGGTCCACTCCATGATCCATGGGGGGATGATACATAAACTGACACAAAGTCCAGAGTTGATGTATCCCAAAGTTTTGTCTCGACAAAAGGAACTCAACGCGACAGACGGCGTGTCAATCGGACGCCCGGTCTGAGAGTTATTGGCTTTTTCGTTCCAGGGGCCCGATGGGTTTTTAAGCCAAAAACAACCCGACTATACTCCAACTACATCCAAACCTTGAGAGGAGTAAGCCAAAAAACCATCTCACTAAGAAGAAACCAACAAAGACGACGACACATCAATCGGAAGTCCGGAGCTCAAGTTATAAGCGTTTCTGCTCCGAGGGCCCGATTGGTTTCCTTTTCGAACCAACCCGTATTTACCCAATGTTCTCCTAAACCATGATAGTAATATACCCAAATGACCGTCTTGATCCAAGGATCTCTACACAACTGATAGTGCATCGATTGGAGGTCCGTAGCCCATGTTATGGGCGTTTGAATGGATCTGTCCGGAAACAGGGGGTTTGGGCCCGGTTTGACCCAGCCCAATACCCCCTGGGTTGGCCCGTACTAGGTCGACCCAACCCGGGTCCAGGTCTGACCCGGTTGGGCGTGGCCCAACCCGGCTGGCGCAGCCCGGCCCGACCAGTACGGCCCGGCCCGGTGCGGGGGTCTGGCCCAGCCCGGCGTGGGCGGTCCAGCCCGGTGCGGGCACCTGCGCGCTGAGCGGACACGAAAGGGGGGAGAGAGTCGCCCCCTTCGAACCGAACGGCGCACCCCAAGGGGGTCGCCCTGTCCATTGACTGGGGGTTTCAACCCACAGTTTTCAAGGGAGAGGCCGGCCTTTATGGCCGGCCGTTCGGTTCATGAGGGACTCGCGAGGGTCCTGCCTCCAGGGTGTGCCGGCGGCCAGCTCAGCCGGCCCCCTCCCAGAACCATCGTGGCTCTTGGCAGTCCGGTACGTCGCGACAGCGCCGCGGCCTGACTCTGTACATGGCCTCTTTCATCCTCAATGTCGCGGTGCGATGGCGCGGTGCGACGGCACGGTGCGACGGCGCCGCGCTCTTTCACTGCGGTTTTCCTTGTTCCCGCACAATGCGACGGCACCGCGTCGCCTCCGTTCCAATCCATAACGATGTACAACAACAATGGGGAGGATGGTCGGTCATGTTTGTGTGGTCTGGCCTCCTCCCGTTAATTCGATAACAATCGGCTAATTATTTAATGATGAACACCAAAATAATCACAAATGTAAAACAATCCCCTACCTTGAAGAAGTTGTCGAACGATGATCGTCGCGGGAAATGGCATCGCGAGGTGAAGCTCCGTATATGTTGATGGAGAACGTCCGAGGAGGAGCAGCGTCTCCCTTCCTTTGACATGAAAAGAATATCAAAAGATGGCACATCATCATTATTCGGTAAATGCATCACACACCGGCTGCGTAGAGGAGAAGAGACGGGACGTCGATCACTCCTTGCGGTGACGGCGTTCTTTGTCGCGTTCTTGACATTCTTCAACAAAGATGATGGAATTATCCAAGACTTAGAGAATTCTCTCTAAATATCCTCACACAACTAAAAAACCCCCAAATAAAATAAGAGCTTCATTATTTTATTATCACATGACATGCGTTTTCAAAACTTCAAAAAAAAAACTCAAACTCAAAATTAAATTAATTGAATAGCTTTAATCAATCAATTTAATGCAAGAGTTGACATGTAGTTAAAAAGTGGGAGTGGGTGAGTCACAAATTAATGGGGGGGGTTTCCAACATTAAGAGAGGTTAGAGGAATTTGAAAAGGTGGGGCTCGTGTGGGGCCCACCTCACTAATATCCTATCAAGAGGAGTTAGGATTTAGTGGGTCCCACCTCGTCTTCCACACGTAGGTTATAATTACTTAGAGTATAAATAAAATTGTAACACGTATTTTATTTCACTCTTTAATCAAACCACCTCATTTAACAACACCTCCCATGGAAATGCAACTCTGGTGAAAGCCTTCAAAAGCAATTACTGGCGCTGCGGTTGCATCGGTGCCCTCGGATTTCGATTCAGAGCACCAGTTCAAAAGTAAGAAAAACCCACTCGTTCGTTCACTGAACGTACCCGAGCCTTACTTCGGAAATTTATTCGGGGCACATCGGGCCTCGGAATCAGATGCTGTCAGAAACTGAGTACTTGTAAAATCCCAAAGAAATTAAGCAAAAAAATTTCCTTGACATTTACGGGTTATTACAAACATCTATTCCAGATCCACATCAACTTGTAGTATCCAGATAGGGATGTATTTCTGTGAAATCAATCGTTCTATAATTATCAAAATTATAGGAAAATTTCTTAAATGTTAACCCATGATTATACATATCATTAGATATATCCATAAACATGTCCTTATAAATATACCTAAGGATATCACTATGGTTTTCTCCTCATATATTCCTAATCTTAAATGAAACGTTTCTTTAATACCAACTATAATTACCCATTATTAACGTACATAGACATTACATAACATTTTTGGCATACCTAAACCAATTTAAAAATGGATGCCCAAGGACAATATTAGTTTTGTTCCTTTTGAAACATGGAAACACAAACACAGGTACATAAGTCAGCTACAATATCTCCCACTGGGTACTTCATGAGTAAAACCCTTCTTATAAACATCATACTTAACATATAGACTCATAACCTGTAGTAGTAAAAATAAAAGGTGGTTATATTATAGTTTCATTAATATTAAACAAGAGAGACATGTAAGTGTATACATGGTAATAATGGTATGAAAAGATGATTATTACATTAAGAAGATCAAAAATTGAAAATCAAATATTATAAAAATGAATGATGGAATAAATCATGGTAGATCATAATAAAAGAACCTTAAAAACTAATAAAAACTAATCTATTAAAAAATTATATCAGAATAAGACATGGGATTTGTGGCATACACATAGACATAGAAAATTATAAGTCAATACAACCTACAAAGACCATCAAAAAATGATAGGCTTGGGATACGACCCATGTACCCACTTGTTTTTGGTCATGGGCTAAAAATAATGTAACCAATTACTTTCAGGCTTGGGCTACAACCCATGTACATTATTATTTTTCATCTTGGGATCTAACTTGTGTACCCTATTACTTTTATCCATGGGCTATAACCCATGTACCTTATTGTTTTTGGGCATTGGCTACAACCCATGTACCCACCTACTTTCAGGCTTGGGCTACAAACCATGTACCTTCTTGTCTTTGGTCTTTTTCTAATACACTCTACACTTTGAAATCATATACAAATTATCATTACCTAATGCATTTGATAAATATATAGGTCTTACCCTTCACATAATATTTCAAACACACATGTGATAGTTGATAATAAAATATATATCATGGCCCACAAAAAGAGATCACATCATAACCTAAGAAATAAAATAACTATAATAAACATTTAATCATATAACATTATATAGAATATATATACATTTCATAATAATTTCATCCTAGTATACAAAGTGAAAGGAAGTGGATTTCATAAGAATTTATCATGGCATAACCTATTTAAGATAAATGAGTTATATAAGTATATAACCCTGGGAAGGAGAACAGGTTTCATAAAAATATATCCTGGGAATTTTAAATGGGTTTTGACATTAATTTATCATGGAATAACCTTTTCAAAAGAAATAGGTTTTATAAACATATCACCCATGGAAGTGGAATGTGTTTTATAAACATATAACCCTGAAATGAGAACCATGTTTTCATAAATGTCATTCAATAACAAAATATTATTCAAAGAAATAATATGAATAGATAATTTATATCATTTCCTATAAATGCATGAGTATCATCAATATATTCTATCTTATATGGAAATTAATTTTGAAAAAAAATCTTTTAAAATCATTTCATAAGGAAAATATCCTTTCTTCTTTGATATGGATTTTTAAAAAATTAAACCTTTTGAAAAAACACTTTCACTGAAAATAATTTTAAAAAATAGAAAGAAGGTATGAAATAAATTGGAAACTTTTTCCATGAAAACCTTTTGAAAACATTTTTCTTTGAAAATAATTTTAAAACATTGAAATAATTCTTTACAACATTTCGAAAAACATTTCTTGGGAAACACATTCAAAACATATAAATAAATCATGAAAAATAATTCTAAAATATTTTCTATGAAAACATAAATAATAAAATTGAAATCATATTATAAAATTTTTCTTTTAAAATAATTAAAAAATAAAAAATCATGATTTTTTAGAAAACATGGCTTGAAAGAACATAGATCTCTGACCGAAGAGAGGGTAAAGTCAGGTTTTCCTAGAAAAAAATTCTTAAATATCTCATGCAAAAAAGTGTTAATAAATGGAACTAATACATTAATATAAGAGGGATAACAATAGGAGATGAAAATTCTTGAGTGTTCTTGAGAGAGAAATCATAATTTTTAATCAAAGGAAGCATGATCACAAACAATCTTGAAAAGCGATGAGATTATTTCATTAAACTATTACTTCCTTGTAACATGGAACCATTATAAACATTTAAGAAAATTAAATTAAATGAATGAAAAATATCATATATATAATTATATTCATGGTATAACATTTCAAATACATTATATACACCTCATATAAAAATAGAATTGCATAACAGTATGTGTGTCCTAAAGAAGGAAAATTGAGGCAAAATTTCTTTATCGATTTTGAAACTATTGAAACATTAACCCAATGAAATAAATATCATAAAATAGATATGTAAATAACAATAAATATAAGTATAATAATCATAGAAATCATCCACGTGTTTTACCACTCAAAAGTAATCGGTGGAGAATAAATCATGTACCTCACAAAAATAAAAAGTTAGATGAAATTCCCATACATTGTGTCTTGACTCTAATCATTCTCATTAAAAACTCATGTATAATATATTTATGTTTATTATAATTATATAAAATAAAAATATTCTTATATATAATATCACATATGTTTCGATTATTACATTATATTACCTTCTTATAAACTATTCAATGTTATGGTTTAACTTTGGGTAATAACTTCTTTCTTCGTTGCATGTGTCTTAATTTTTTATGTCTATAGTGCTTATACATACATAATGATTTCCATAATGTAAAACATGATATTAATATCATCAATATTCAGTATATTTTTATTACAATAATTTTTATGATATAGAATTATGAACCGAAATACACTTTTCATGAAGATGGTAAGTCATATGTACACATAAATGATGTTTCTGTTTAATTATCATATTGAAAGAAAGAGAGTAAATGAAATATATATATATATATATATATATTTACTATAGTATAATTATTATCTAATATATATCAAATAATTTCACCAAACCCATCCTTAATACATTCCATGTAGTGTGTGAATGTATCACATGCTTTCAAGGGGTGACATTCCACACTTCTGCAAACTATATTATCATAATTAAAAAAACTAAAAGTATAAATGTAGGAGATATTCAAAAATTAATGTTGAATCAAGAAATAATAAATATAATATATAACATATATATGATAATTTTCATCATAATTTCCACCACGATATTTGGTAAAGGAAAAATGAACAATCATTGTTTTGCGATGCAGTAGTCCACCGTACACGTAAATAGTATGTTCATTACCCATTTGATGGAAGTGTGTTTAATTGTAGGTCAAACCCTTATAAAAAATATAGTAATTTTAGGATTTTTTTTTTTCATATATAATAATTTAATAAAGATATTTTATGTATTGTACAATGGAAATCACATAAACAATCTTTAAAAAGAATGTTACCTCTTATTCGGGTAACTCCATTTGGTTTTCACCAAAGAGATTCATTGGATTTATTTATTTTCCCAAGTAGAGGATTCTAGGATGAGGGGTGGGGATTTTGAGGATATATTTGGGTAGATATTGGTATATTTTGAGTATCTTGAGATGTGTGAGGAAGTGTGAGGTGAGGAAGTATTTTAATATTGGAGGAAGACTGGCACTTTTGTAAATTTTCCGAAAGGGATTTCCACCCACGTTTTTCTCATGTAATGTGGCTCCCATAATAGTCCAATTTCGATACAATAGAATATAGGGTCAAAATATGGTCATATAATGGATTTTGGACAATGTTGAAGGTTATTTGGGCTCTTTTGTTTATGGCTTAATCCATTGTTAGTCTTAACTTTTCCTTAATCACTATAATTAATTTTAACTACTTTCACTAATATTTTTGCTAAAAAAACAATGTTGGATTTATTAGAAATTATAAATTATTAAAATTACAAATATTTAATAAATTTTTCAACATTAAAATCACTTAATTGATAGTAACATATTTACATTTAATATTGTAGACTAGATGACCTGGCAACTTTTTAAAGTAGAAAAGCACAAAAACTTTCAATGTTTTTATAGAAAATGTCAAAGTGAAATTGATTAAAATGACCAAAATTGGATTAATTGATAAAAACATGATCTAATTAAACATTAAAATAAATTTGAAATATAATTTTTCCTTATAAAAAATTTATATGAAAATTCATTTTTAAATTAAATTTCAGTATTTTTCACTATTCATTAATAAAATGGAACTTCGCAAAAAATTATCAAAAAATTACTTTTAAATAATAATCATTCTTCTACATAAAACGTGAATTTTATTTTGAAATATATAATCAATAAAATTTCCAAAAATTCGTTTTAAAACAATCGTTACATTAAAATGTTATAAAAATGCCTTAATTAACATATTGTAATTTTTTACATAAAATTGGGTTTCTTTTTATCATAATACTATAAAATAAATTAGATGAATATATAAAATGTTTTAATGAACATATAATATATATATATATATATATATATAACATTAATATCACTCAATAATTATATTTAACTTATTTTATTAGGGAAAAACAACTTTTTGTGCATAATAATAACAATATTTTCCATTATATTCTATTGGTTTTCATATTCAATTATAATGAATTTTTAACAAATTAATTAATTTTAAATTTGAGTAAAAAATAGATTTTCATAAGTTTTTTAATAATTTTATTAACAACTATTTAATCTGTAAGGTTATATTGAATAATATTTCTATAATATATCATTATTTTGTAAAACTCAATCTTGCACATTACTTAATACATCAAGTAAAGTCATTTTTGTGTGTAACTAGATATTACCTTAGTGTTCTATGTAATTCGAGATAAAATATTTGTTTTTTTATTTGAAATATTAACTTGGTTTTTCATATAGTTCAAGCTACACTTAGTGATTTAATATAAAATAAACTATTTTTAGTGTTCTGTTAAATGAAAAATATCTAAAATATTAAATTAATTCTAAAAACATTTCTCTCAAAATATCAGGGTATTATAGTTAACTATTGTAAAATTATTCATTCATATATAAAATTTTAAACTATCATAAAATAACAAATACATACTATTTCTAAAATGATACATATTAAATTTTATGAGAGTTCTTACAAAAAAAGGATAAAGTAATGTAATTTTTTACTCAATAATGTTAAAATACATATAATGGTTAATCATGATGTGAAGAAGAGAGCCAACATCCCATGTAGGGGAATTTATTAGGAGTATGAACTACAACATGACATATAATACACCATATTCCAACACCTTATTCCCAAGGTTATTCCAGATTATTTTTAATATGATTTGACCTTGCCCTCTCCCATCGATGTAACCTGGTAATATTAGAGACCAAATATAGATGATCAGTAGGCCTGAAAAAATAATGAAAACCCCTAACATGTATCCACGATTCACTATAGTACTCAAAACGAATTATCAATAGATAAAATTTAATTAAAAAGTGTTCTAATTAAAATTTAACAGATTGATATGCTCTAAGGACATATGCACAATGATACCTTGATGCTTGGAAAATACCATTATCATAGTACATGTTCTCCAGTAATACCACTAGCACTAGCCCATTGTTTCCTATGTTTGGTTTTTGTGCACAATTACATTAAATAATATCTAAACCTGATCAATTGTTTGAATATAAAATAATGACATGTCTTGTAATATCTTATCAATGTCTTATTGGAAGTGAGGACCAAATTGATTCCCCTACTATATCCTTAAAGGATCCATTTGGAAGTGTTTGAAATATTACACAAGACATTTTTATAATGTCTCTTGTATTAAGTATATGATCAGTAGTTTATGAATAGCCTCGAAGAATACATTTAGGCACTCCACAATAATAGTAATCATATATCTATATATTCTACTACCATTTTATTTTGATTACCATTTTCGCTATGAAATATGAATCATATAATCAAACACATCTTGATTATCCATTCAAATTCATTCTTTCCACTCATCAAATTTTCTATTTTTTGGTTCATATAATTAAATAATAATACAAATTTCTATTTAAATGGATAACCTATATTATTCAAAAAAATCTTAGTTTGATGAATAATATACAAAATAATGATCACCTTATTTATTAGATCATCATTACAATTATTATAGAAATTACTGGAAATATGTCTGATTCAATATCAATGATAATCAGTTGGTTATTAATATAAAAAACAATAACATTTAACATCCTCTATAATCATTGGATGATGAAAAAATGTCAAGAAGAATAATTTTATTTTAATATAAAATATTCATATACAGGACACGAACCAAATACATGATTTGAATATTCTATTCTTAATTAAAAAAATGCTCATGGGAAAGGGGAATGATTACCATATTTTTATGAAGCAATGAGTTAAACACATATACATTTTATATAATGAATATTTATATCAACCAAAATAAACTTTTTCAATAATTAAATGTATTGATACAGGACCTGAATGTCCAGAATAGAATATATAATATCTCTTTTATCTGATCAACTTTATTATCATGGGTGAAATACTCAATAGTGTCAAAAGAACAAACAACATTATTATTGAGACACAAAAAACCCATAAGTAGGGGAATTAATATATTCAATTAATATCAATAGCTTTAAAACATAATAATTTATTATTGGTTTTCCATCTATGAATTGGAATAAGAAATCTTATATTTGAAATAGTGATTTGCTCATGCCTGAACGAGTGGCAGCGGAACATCCTAGAATGTATATATCACCTAACAATTTATAGATAATATAAACTCTACAAATATTATGGAATGATCATATGACACTATTGGGTGCACACAAGTATGTGGACCTTCCAACATAGTTATCATACAACATTAAAAAATGTAGAATATATTGTATGCATGTGAAATTTATATTCGGACATGTATTTGTCCTACTAAATTGGGTATTTTTTCCTATTTGAGTTGTCAACCAAAAAAATTTCCACTATATAAGGTGTTTATTATCCACATTTATCAATGCACTTTTATTTTATAACTCTTTTATATTAAATAAGGTATTATCTATTTTATTAGACATGTTACCTAGAATTCATAGGAAATATGTACTTGGTGTAATGACACCCTAATCAAATTCATGTGCAAGAAACATTCCCTAAACTATGGTAGCCACTATTGGAGGATGGTTTCCATTCACTAGTTCATTCCTACCTATTAAAGAATCCTCGGAAGGTTCATTGGACACAACATACTCACCCAAATCATATCCTATCGCATCATCATATACATAATCATCAAAGAAAGCCTCATTAATTAAATCGAGATTATCAATATGATTATCCGTGAGGTCTTCTTCCGGGGATACTCGGGAGGTCCCCTTTTCGGTGTTCGGTTTGTTTTTCTTGTTCTTCTTCTATACATGCTTCTGGTTTTTGTCTTGCGATTGGTCGATGGCGTCGATGATTCTGCGAAGGTTCTGGTTTTTTTTCTGGTCAAGGGTGATGGTTTCTTCTATTATTGAAATTTGATGTTTAGGTGAGTTTCTGAAGGCGTAGGAGCAGTATGTACTGGTTCTGTGAAGTGGTGGTGGTGATCTCTATTTGGGGGTTTTTGATTCTAAAAGTGATGTGAAGGTTGAGGACCTACAATTTCTCCTTGATTTCCTATCCTCCTTTGCTATTTGAGATTATGCTTTGGGTTCTCTTCTATTTTTGGACCTGGTATTGCTATTTGCAATGGATGTTTGGATGTGAATTCATTGTAATTTTTTCAGATTTTGGTCGGATGGAGAGCAGTGAAGGTTTTATGAAGTTTTGGTCTCAATGGGTAGCAGCTCCAAGGATCTGGAAAATGTTCTCTTTCAAGATGATGTTCTAGATGAGGTTTAGGGCAAATAGTTTTCATGGTTTCATGGATTTTTGAAATCTGATGTTTGAGAGGGTATTTCCTTGGCCATCGGTACCATGGACGTGCTCTTTGTCACGGGACAGCTAGTCGTGCAGTGATGAAACAATGTAAGCTAGTCTTAATGGTTCTTTTTGCTCGAGGGAACTTCTATATTGTAGTGAGTGCTACTTTTGATCTGGATGTTTGGTCGGTTGAAGACTTGTTTATTTTGTTTAAGTCTTGATGTCTTGATGGTTTTCCCCTCATCCCTTAAAAGGGGGTTTATTTCAATAAAAAAATAATTTTCAGTCGGTTATCTCCTACAGTACTCTCTGTATTATGATCATCTTCATCTTAATTAGTTTTTATTACTAACTTTATTTGAGAATGAAATTAATGATAATAGTGTGAAGTAGAAACATCAAAATATATCACCTAAAAGGATTTTTTAGTGGCATGTCTCACTTCATCAATAATACAAATATCTACATATAATCCCTTTTGACTAGGGATTCATTGTTTTCTGAAAAATGATGATGATCCTACCCATTTCTCATCATCGGGTATAGGATACTCAGTGTTCCATGGATGATTTCAAATATTTTTATATTTGATTAATGTTGTTACATGATCTTCTCTTACATTTATGAAACTAAGGATCTTCCTATAAAATTATTTCAATTCCATAAATTCATAAAGTTTAAATAAATTGTAATGTGGAAAAATATATCTACATCCATGATTTTATAAATTAATTCACCATTGACTAATTTTGGTGCATGTATGATTACCTATTAAGTCATTATATATATTTCTGGATAATCATGGAATGCTTAAATTTTTTTAGTTTATTTTTATTGAATAACCATGACTTGATATTGAGAATTTTTTATAGATTGGAATATCATTAAACAAAAAATCAACCAAAGCCCAAGGGGAAACTCATGGAGCCTCTATTGTCTTATATTTTAGATGTTTCCAACCTCATTTTAATCATTCTTTGTAAATCCAATTCCATACATCAGCACCGCATACATAGCTTCTTTTTTATTTTAGCAATACTCACATGTATGTGTAGGGTTATAGTGGTTTAGGATGTATATTATCTTATTGTGAAAATGAATTTCATTACATTCGTAAAGAAAGATATATATATAAAACACATAAAATCAATGAAGGAAGAAAATTAAATTATTAATAATTATATAACCACATATAAAATAATTACAAATCCAATTACAATCATACATCGGTCTGCCATGTCATGAATAGTCATCACGTAATAAAATTGCAATGTTTTTTAGGATAGTTCTTATGTTCTACAACGAGAAAATATTTAGTAATAATTTTTTTAAATAAAATTATATATATTACATTGTAGTTATATATGTAATGATATTATTAAAATATAAATATTAATTTTTTTATAATAATAACAGTAATAGATATACATACAACTAATTCATTATTTTAAAAAAATGATTTTTTTACTTTAAATTAAAAATTATAATAATATATTAAAACTATACTTAATATTATACATGATAAATATTATATATATATATATATATTTAAATATTGTGACGTTATCTTGTTACATTTTATATGGATTGGTTTTTAATTAATGTGATACCAACTAAAACCTAGGGGATACTCATGGATCATCAATTTTCATAGGTTTACAAAGATTCCAATTTACTTTGAGCCATGGTGTATAAATCGAGCATTAAACATCAACACATCCTAAAGAGACTCCTCTAAAAAAATATTACATACCTAAAGGTGGGGGGTTCTAGGAGATTTGAATACAAAATAGTTTACCCTGGACAACCAATCCCTTAAACTCCTAAATATCGGGATGACATGCATGTTATCAACAATGAAATAAAATGTAATTATTATAAATTATATAACCAGATACAAAATAATTTTGACATAAAATTTTAATCAGACATTGGTTGGACATCTGAAGATTAGTCATCAATCAATATGCATACCATGGAATTTTTGGGATAGTTCTCATGTTCTACATATAATAAATATATAGTAATAACATTTTTTAATATATTTATATATATTACTAAATAATCATGAAATTAATAGAATATATATATTTTTAATTAACATTAAAATTTTATCTATTTAATTTAAACTACGCTTTTCATCTGATTGATATTTTCAAAATAAGAATAAAAAATAATTTAATTATGATAAATTACATAATGTATATTTATATTTATATTCAAATAAATTTAATACTATTTTCAAAAAATAATATTAAAAACATAAATATTTAAAAATATTTAGTTAGAATAATTTTATTTGTCTACAAATCTAGTATTATATTATAATTTTAATTTAATTTAAATATAATATACAATATTATATATATATATATATAAATTCATAAAAATGTAATTATAAATATTTTAAATTATAATTATATATATATATATATTTAGAAATTATATTTCCAAATAAAATAATACGACTATTTTATACATAATTATATAAAATATTATATAAATATAATGTTTTTTAAATATTATTAATATTAATATATTTATGCAATTAATGATAATAAAATTTTTTACATTTATATATCCAATGATATATTGTCAAATTGTTGAAATTTAAATATATTTTATATATATATATATAATTTTTTATTTAATTATGTCTTCTAATATATAAATTGTTTCATTTTATACATAATTACTTAGAATATTTATTATTTATTACAAAGATTCTTTTTAATGATATTATTGACCACAATTTTCTTAATTTCACTAATAATAATATGATTATTTATATATATTGATTATGATATTTTAAATTTCTATAAATTTAAATACGATAAATAATATAACACACACAGATATATATATTTATATTGAAATATTGTGAAAAATATTTTGTACAAAATATTATTAGTAATATAATTTTAAAAAAAAATATTCAAATAAAATAATTTTATTTTTCCATGAATATGTTGTAAATTTATTTAAATTTAAATACAACATAAAATATTATATTTACATTTAAATATATTGAAATGTAATTATTAGTACTCTAAATTATAATTATACATGTATATTTTTGTTTGAAATTTTTTTTCCCTAAAAATAAATAATATTATTTAATGCCTAATTACTCATAGTTCAACATAATTGAAATTATCTAAACATCAATTTTATTTTTTATAAATCATTAAACATAATTTAAATCAAAAACATAACATATAAATTAATTCATACATTTATATAATTAAATAAAAAACAAAACAATAATGAAAAAATAAATTAAATAATTTCATAACAAAAATTTAAAAAGAAAATTTTATCTTCCAAAAGGTTTAAAATACTATGTTGAGAAATAGATAAGAATTATTTATCCAGACGTTCTCTACAAATTATAAAGGGGGATGGGAGAAATTTGGTGGTTTTTCTATTTATATTTTTTTCTCAGCAGGACATGTGAACCTTGTTTTCACCTCATATTTTGGTGTTACAGAAGAAGCCTAAATGGAGTTGAATCTTCTATTAGATTAGTAAAATAAGTTTGATCATCATTCATTCTTCAACATTGAAGAAATATTTTGAATATGGGTCATGGATGGTGGCTCTTATTTTTAAAATTATACAAATACCAGGATTATTTTTAAAATTTCCTAATTTATAAAACATTATTTATGAAAAACTACACCTAATTAATTCATAATGAATTGGCCGAATTTGAGCCTCATCCTTCACAAAACCATGAATTACACTCATTTACACTATTCATTTAAACTGTTGCATTAAAATATCTATACATCCTAGATACATGGAAAACTATAGGGGATATGGGTAGGAAGAAACAAACATAGAACATTGCCTTAAAAGATCCCCCATAACATCAGTGTCTAGAATAAGAATGTACAAAAACCTCAGCCACCACACTGAGTCATACCCTCATCTCGTTTTATTCCTCCCAAGAATTCATTTCATGTAATGAATAAGTGGATGAAAAATAGGGACGCGTGAAAACAAAGAGTAAAATATAATGCCCTATATGTTTATGTTGTTGAATATTTCATCTTATATCTGTGAGATAATGACAAAGTCACATTCATTCAATGAGGAGAAACATATAGGTTACACGAAATATCATATTTCACAACTCTACCTAGACCACTAGAAAATTTTCCACCTAAAATGTTCTTTTCATTTCATCTTCTGGATCCCTCATTTTATTCTTCATCCTTGCGAGTCTTGACGTCTGCAATTGGTTATAGTGTTTATAACTCATTGTGTATGCCTAGGTTCTCTTCCATAGAAGGGGATCCACCTCATCCTCTATTAGTCTCAATCATCTCTCATCACTCATTCTCAAAAAATGTTACTGCATTCATTTATATAAACACCATGTTTATATCTCTAATAAATCCAGTGGATATAAAATTTTGCATCCGTTAATATATATAATAAAATCACTATTATTTGTAACACTATTTTATTTTAATATATTTATAATTTTAAATAAATTTAATTTATTTGATAGCTTTTGTTTTACATAACACGAGACTTAAATGAACAATGATATAAAATTAAATATCATTATTTAAACACATATGTTACAACCTAGCCATTAAAAAAGAGGGAATGAATAAATATAACCAAATTATGGAATTTATATATTATATATTTAATCAGTTTTTTTATATAAATCTAGTATATTTAATAGGATTAATAAAAAATACAACCTCACACATAAATAGTATATTTTTCTAAAGGTAGTTTTGCAGCCTTTTATTGGTGCACTTATTTTGAAACTAACATTTTAAATCTTTATAAATTTTACATGAAAATTTAGTCTTTATTTTTTAAATAGGGACATAAATATTTACTTTGTTTATTTTTTGGGGTTTTATTATATGTTTCATTTTTTAATGAATAATAAAAAATACTATATTTTAATTGAAAATTGAATATTCAACAAATAAATTATTTTTTTAAATTATTTTTCAAATTAGTTTTGTAGTAATATTATATCAAAAACGAATTTATTAATTTAATAAAGTTAGTTGGAAGATTTTTTATATTTAATGAGAATATAAAAACATTTTGAACTATTTCACATTTTCACATTAAAAACACAGTTTTCTCACCCCATCTACGAGATTAATTTATATTAAATTTTTCCAATTATGTATTTTGATATTTGAAAAATGGATTAACTATGTTGAATCATAAGGTCCAAATTTATTAAATTTATTCCTTTAATTTATGGACAATATTAATTTTAAAAGTTAGTAAATTTTATTACCACAATTAAGGGTAAGTAGAGTAATTATGGGTATAAATAATATTATAAACAATATACAATTACCCTGAAATTATTCCCAATATTATTGGATGAGTTAGTGATAAATAAAATCATCATTGGGATTATTTTATAGAATCTTAATCTAGTTGGATGGATTTAATCTATTTATAATATTTTATTTTAAGATTAATCAAATATTTCATACTCATTTTTGTAATAAGTATTACATTTTTAATATGTGGTTATTCAGAAAATATATTCAACTATAGATGGTAATTATAAATTTAAGTTTTTTATCATGATTCTAATAAGTTCTATTTTCTTTTTTAAGAAGTAAACAGTCACCCTAATGGCTTATAAAATGATGATGTCATAATTGTTTAATTATTTGGAATATCACATAAATGATTTTAAAATTAATAAAGAAAATATAATTTGAGATAAGTAATTTCATCCAAAGTGTTTATAGGTCACTTTTATATATTATTCATGTGTTAAATTAGTTTTTTTAAAGAAATATTATTTTATTTATTTTTTTTCAAATTCAATGCAATAAATATTGTCAAAATTTTCATTAATGTTATATTAAAATAAAGAATATTTAATTAAATGATATAAAAATTATAAAAATATAAAATTCATCCAATTTATTGAGATACGGTTTAAAATATAATATATTATTCATTTATGGTTAGTGTGTCATTTGGTAGTAACTATATTGAACCTCGATGAATAAAAATCCGTGTTGCCAAGGTAAAAGTTAAAAAAATAAGGGTTAAAGCCAAAGGATAATGGTAAGAATTTAACCAATTATTTTATAAATAATATTGTTTGAGAGGATCTCAATGCATTATAATCATTAATTATAAATAAATTACTTTTTCTCCATTTGGAATTGAAAAATAATTTAATATTTTGAGAGTTTCCAAAAGTTCCCCTCATCTTAATTATAAAACGGAACCTCCTCCCTCAATTCTTCACACCACTATAAGTCTTTTAGATCAAACAAAAACTAACAAATTATTTTTCAAAAATTATTAGCCAATTTATAGAGGTCACATACTTCAAAAAAGTTCAACCATAGTTCCATTAAGAATTGATCTAAAGGACAACCTCCAAAGAAGTGGTAATCATTTTTACCAACTCATCTAAGTTTATTTCATCTTATACTTCCACTTCACATGTTGATTCCATGATAAAATAATAACTCCAATATCTATATATTTCTGATATTTTATTTTTATTATGTGATAACTATAGTCTATCATTTATCCATCCAATGAAAAACAAAATCATCACAGATGCATATGTGTGACCCACTATCTCCACATCATGGTGTAATTTGATTTTCTTCACCATATTACTATGATGGTTTTTTTGCAAGTCATTTTACTAGGATGGTTATAAATATGTAAATAATAGATATATATATTTAATTATTACTACACTATATTTATTTAATAAAATTAATATATCATCCAATTCCTTACTCATTCATCCATATAAGAATTAAATCATTGATTGTACGTACGTATGAGTTACCGTATCCACGAAGCAATGTGATTCATTATCTATGTTCAAAATTAAAAAGTGGTTACAAAGATTAATTTATTGATTAAATATAATATTTATGAAATTAATGTTATTATTTCTATTTTGGATATATATCTTATGAAAGATAAATATGAATTTCAATACGAAACATACTTGAGAAAACATGAAAAGTAACACCTAAAATATTAAAATTAATGAAATATTATTAATAAAAGAGTGGTACAACATTATAAGGGAATCATTTATGATATCATAAATATTATTTTGATTATAAATTAAGTTTATAATTAGTTTTAAACCACTATATATGAATTTAGGATAAGTACAGAGGAAATAATAATAAAGGAAAGGCTTTAGTTCACCCTGTTATCCCTAATTGAGATTGTTTTGTTTGTGTCGCCATTGGGGAATATTTTCCCTCCATATACATGTTATTTAAAAATATTCTTAAAAATGTTTTTTATTTTATCCATAAAATGTTAAAATTATATTTATCCATGTTATAATTTTTATAAAAATGGTTGAAATTAAACTTTTTTTCATTTTCCAGATTCAGTACTTTATGATTTTTTCAATAAAAATACAAAAAGAATGAGTTTTTTCAAATTATACGATATGAGTGAATTCTTTTGAAGACTTTATGCATTAATGTTTTAAATTTTCACTTATATTTTTTCATTGTTATTTTCAATGAAAGTTTATTTTTTAAATAAAAATTGTCTGTTTAAATAAATAATTTCAAAGTAAAAAAATGGTATTTCTCTAAAAAAATATTTTATTTAAGTATTTTCATCTATATTAACAAAACAAATTTGGAAATATACTTAATTTTTGTTGATATTTTATGATTAAATCTACCATATATTATTTAATGGTTTATGACTTGTTTGAATGTGGATGTGCTATTTGGATACCATTCATCATATTACTCTCAGTGGATTATGATTATGTTTCTTGATTGGAAATTATTTTAACATTTAATATGATAGTATATGTTTATAATGATTCACCCCTCACAGATGATGAATTCATTTTACATAGTAAGTGATATAAGGGGATAGTTATAGCCCCTCGATGTTCAATTTCCCAACCCCAAAATCCCAGAGTCGGTGCATTATTTTAATACATTGGCTGGATTATAAGGAATAATGTCTGAAGGACCAATCAGTTCAATAGTCTTGGAAAGTAGATTACATACATGAATGTTACATTACATATTCAAACATAAAACACAACATAAATAATTTTTTGATAATTCCTTTATTCTCCTTGATTAACCCCATATATCAAACATAATACACTTCTTGGTATCTTGGGAAAACAAAACATAAGAAAGGGGGATCTTAGATGCTCAGTAAGGGTAAATAATTTAGAAGAAGCTATAAACTTTTAAGGAATGTTGTGAAATAAAATGAGCAGGCTTTTAAACATAAACATGATCAAAATATAAAGAAAATAAATCAATCCTTACCATATAAACATGAACATTGATATTCTACTAGTCGAATAATCACATGTAATAATTAATTTCATAATGAAGGAATGCCTAATGCTGGACATCGTTACAACATTGTCAAGGACTCCTGCCAAGACTACAAACAAATTTTTTTTCAAGGCATTTTTTGAAGACACTATTTTGTCTCATGAGACCTACCGATTCATCGAGGGGCTAAAGTGGGCCCCACATATCACATACTAAGTCCACTGCATTCCCCATATGAAAATTTTGAAACATAACAGAAACATTCATATTAAAGCTAGAATATGAAATGTCAAAACATCAACCATAAACCATAAAGGGTATAAAAATAGCACATCCATATTCAAATATATCATAACTCATTCGATAAAATATTAGAGATTGTATTATAATAAACTATCCTTAATCAAGAATAATATCCAGTAAAAAATGTTGACATAGTTGAAAATGATTAGTAAAACTTTTTGAGAGAAATATACCATTTCATGAAATCATTTAAAAGTTGAAAATTTATAAAATAAGTAATTTAAATGGTATTTTTCAATCATTGTGTCCCAACCCACTTTGTAACTTTTTAAAGGAATTAATATTTTAAAACATTCGTGTCTATAAAAATAAATCATTAAAAACTTTTTGAAAACATGGACATTAATGAGAAAGATTTAGAAGAATAAATATTTAAAACATTTAGAATGATGTTTTAGTTAATGAGTAACCTAAAAATAATTTTCCTGAAAAATATTTTACGAAACATGGATGTTGATAATAAATATGTCCCAGTAAAAACATTTATATAAACAATCTCAGATAATAATGAGATAGAGGAATTAACACTTACCTAGCACTTTTCATTGGTTGAGGGTACATTTAACCTACCATATAAAGACCGTAGTATGTTGTTAAATTATTCTAGAACCATATACATATTTATTATATCATACATGATTCTTCTATGAATATATACTACCCATTTAACAATGACTTCCATGTTAAATTAACATTTCTGGTAATAGTCGCTTTCTTTATCATACGTGTTTTAACATATTATTCTTGATCGTATGATTTAGATCATGATTTAAATATTTCCAGAATATAAAACATGATTTATATATAATATATATTTAGAATATAAATATGTAATATAGATAGATATATGAAATGGAAAACACCGTTTATGGAGACGGTAGGTCGTACGTATGCATAAAAGATGTTTCTGTTTTCAAATTGTATTGAACGAAAAAAAGTGAATAAGATATATGTAAGTACATAATATATATATATATATATTCAGTATAATTATTACATCATATATCACATACTTATTAATAATATATATTTTTATAGTCTTTGTTGAATGGTGAACCTAGAAATGAATCTCATCACGTCGTGGAGACGGTAAGCCGTACATACACACGAGTGACGATATAATTTCCTTAATGATTAAAAGGTGTGAAATTGGATGGAATATTAATTTACAGAGAAATTATCATTTTATTTTCATTAATTATATAAATATTAATCTTCATTATATCCATCTAAATAACGTAGTGTTGAATAACAAATTACACCACGACGTGGAGACCGTATGCCGAACGTACGTATGCATGGTGACATTATCATTTATAAGATGGTTAGAATAAAGAGTATGGTTGTATTGTATTTATAATAACATAAAATTATGTAGAGGTTATACTATTTTATAACTTGTTATGGAAGTAACAATGAAAGAGAAATAGGATGATGAAAAGAACATTAAAAGAGGTGATATAATAATTATCTCTTCTTTGGGAGTTTCTTTTTCATTTAAACAAAAGGGATCCTTAGGTTGGACTTATATTAAAGGTAAGGCCTATAGGTTTAAATTAGTGATCTTGGTAGGATATTTGGGTAGGGGTTGGATATGCCATATGGCATTGTATGTGTGATTTTGAGGGAAGGGAAGTACCCTTTTATGAGAGAGGTGAGTGTCACTTTAGGAAATGTTTGAAATATTATTTTATTATAAAATAATTTCATATTTATAATCACCCCAAATTGATTTATTTATAATATAAGGTGGATATGGGTCTAAATCCTCTAAACCAATAGGTTTTAGTCATGTTTAGTTCACAATATTAGCCATGTCTTTTAGATTTAACTCTTGGTAAAATACTCTAACTTTTACAATGTCCAATTGTATTATTATAATAAATGGTTAATAAACATACTATTAAAATCTAATAGATCCTCAAGTGGTTCATTATATATATATATAAACATATCTATGTAATTTTTCATAACCATAGAGTTTTAGAAATATTATATCAATTAATTATATAATATTTGTTTTTAACAACTCATTTATATCAATTTTGACACTATTTGGTATTTTGTTTTTGTTAAATTCATAAAAACTATATTACTTGAAAGAAAAATTATTTAATCAACCCTTAATTGTCATATTAACCAATAAAATTCGTTTTTGGAATCAAAATCTTCAATTTACCTTTATTTTTATATTTATAATATCAATTATTTTAACCTTTCATTGATATTGTAATTACAGTATCATCATTGTGTCATAAATAATTTCAATTATTTAATCTCTAAAAATTATAATTAAAATATCATTATGTATGAAAATTATTTAGCTTTATAATGAATATTTGTGTTGAATTTATCTTATGTATAACCATATATTACAAATGGTTTAGTTGTTAAACATTGAATTTAACACTTTTAACTATTCTTTACATAATGTAGTAATAATTGTCCTAATAAAATATAAGTGAACCAAAAATATCCTATTTTATTCCTAAATATTGTTTTTGTCGAAATACACTTATCAAATAGAGTTAGTCCATGTGTTAGGGTAATTATAATATCATTTTTACCTTTAATTACCCTATTTACTTTTAACTGGGGTAAATAAAAGTCAAAAGTTATTATTCACCAAAAATTATTTTAATCTTATTGAACCAAATAATACATACTAATATCAACCTTGTGTCTCAAATTTTTGAAATTAAATTCACAGAATTGGTAAAATAACGTTTTATGCAAATTTGCAAATGTGCATAGAAAGTGGGTAAAAGACGTTAAAAAGTTCAATAAAATATTATACATTTAATTATATTATAAAATGACTCCAATGAATTTCATTGAACTTATATATGTATTATATATATATTTTTTTACTTAAAATAAATTTAAATAAAATAAATAATTATTAAAATAAAAAGTTGGTTTCAAACAATAACATAGTGTTTTCACTATTCATCAAAAATTGAAAGTTTTCAAAAACATACCAAATCATTAACCTAAGATAATTTTTATATTCAAATATAAAAAATAAATTCTATTTAACCAAATTCAAATGATAGACGTTTTGTTAATCAATTTAATATTAAATCCCGTTGTCAAAACCAAAAAATGGGATTTTAAAAAGTAAATACTATCAAAAGATTGACATGTGTTAATATCAAATTTAAATGTGAAATTACTTATAATGACCTAAATTATATTAAATGATAAAAATATAATATAATTATACATCCAAATCGTTCAAATGAATAATTTAATATTTTAAATTATTTTTATTAAAAAATTTGTTTTCAGTTAAAATTTTGTATTTTTCACTACTCATCATAATATGAATGTTATCAGAAAAGTAAGAAAAATGTATCCAAACTAAATTTTTATTTCCTAATTCGAATGAAGAATTTAATTTCAATAAATTTAATATATAAAAGTTTCAAATATTGGTTTTAAAAACGGTTCACCATTAAAAGGCAGTAAAATTTCATTTTCTGCAAAATACTTCTTTTATCTAAAAAAATGAATTTTTTCACATATTATGTCTAATAAACACATAATAAGGATTCTAAAATTATATGTAGTATATAAAATTAAAAATTCAGTAAATACCATTCATAATTGCTTTTTGAACGACTAGTTTGGTAATTCGTGGTTCGTTCATACTCGGTGTTGTGTGTAGCGCATGTTATTGAATTACCTTGAAGAGATAACATACTATGAAATAATTGGGTGTTAAATTCTCCTATATTTCAATAAATTGTGTCCTTTCAATTTAAAATTTTTTTTCAAAAAAAAGGTTATCAATAGAAAAAAAAACTTTGTGGAAAACCCACATCAAAAATTGGGTTAATAAAATTTAGCCTTAATAAGGGGTAGAAGGAAATGAAAAAGTCACAACCAAATTATGATCACTATTAGGTGAAAATTGGTGGAAAATTAGAGACACATAATTGGAGGAAAAATGTAAATATTTATAGGGAGTGATTGAGGTCATCAATCACAAATAATTGTAAAATTGAGAGCCTCAAAGCCATAAATCTATGATGATTTAAAATATCATTGGTTCAATAAAACATATGGTATTAGGATAACACATTTTTTGTTTTAATATCCATTCCATAAAGATTAAGAATTAGTTTATTCATATAATAAGAATAAAAATATATATATTACCAGTAGAGTTTTATCCTTCAACTAATTCCTTCCACTAACTCATCTTTCACTTTAAAAGATAATAGAAATTAAAAATATTCTATTTATCCTAATCATTTAGGGTTAAAAAAATATTGAATTTATAATTCATTAGTTAGATTATTTATGAAAAACTACATTATAAAAACCTGTAAAATGCGTAGTCCACTGGTAGGTGATGCACCTTTGTCTCCCTTCAGCTGCGTGTTCAAGACTCGCGGCCTTTGCCGAACTCTACGGGTTGTCGCCCGACCTCTGGGTTGTTCTTTTTATAAAAATAAAAAAATAATATTAATAAATAATTTAACCATAACAATAGTATCCATTTTCAAACATAACCCATTCCAACCTCTAGACTTTTCCAAATACTTCTGGCCAAACTCACAAAACAAAATTTATAAGAAGGGTAAACATAGTGAAGATTTATTTTTCCACATAATGACATGTTAATACCGTAATCATGTATTCTTTTAAAAAAAGGTAACACCCTAAATTACCATAAAACCTTATTTATTACAATAATAATCCCTTATTCCTTATAGAATATTGTATATACTCGTTATATCAAAAAATTGTTGTAAACTCCAACAATAATGGAATAAACAAACAATTAATTAGTTTGAATGTAGTCAAGAATATCGAATATAATTTATCCAAATCAATCATATCCCATTCGAAAAATCAATAACTCAGTATTGTAATGATATTAAGGTTTATCTTTCTTTAAACCATGTATTTTCCAAAATGTTAAACTTTCTATTATGTCACATTTCTTAGAACCATATAACCTCAAATCCTCAATGAAATATTACTGTAGTACTATCCTTATTTATTTCCTCAATTCAACGTTGATATAACACTAAAATGGAATAATTATTTTATAAAAACATAAGAACACTAGTAATTCCACTTCATACGTGGTAGTATCATAACTTGATTGATTTCTAATAGCATCATTGGGTGCATACTCTGATGATTTGGACATTGATCCACGTAGTGTCCCAACTCTATACATATGAAGTAATATACATTTGAATCCTTATTCATACCGTTGCAATCACGTACTTGGTGTCTATTTTTCTAACACTTATAACAAACTCACATTCCCTTAAAGAATTTACCAAGATGATTGTCCACAGTTATCACAAATGGGAAAATCCTTCTCTAGAATCTCCACTTTATCAATCTTTCTCTCCAACATCCTTTTCTTCTGTTGCTTCCCTTCAAATCTGTAGGACTCAAAGAATTATTTACTTATCTTATTAACACATGATATTATTTCTTCATATGATTAGAATACATGGGAGACTATTTACCTTCTAAATTTTGGCTTAATACCATCAATGGTATGATAATTCTTACTCTTTGGATCATTCATATTTTTGGAGTTCTCATTCTTTCTACTAGGAAGCATTTCTAAACAATGTCATACACTTGGTTAGTTTATGAATCACAATGCATAATTCCAAACTTTTAAAATACCTAACATTAATTAAAAAGATTATGCATATAATAAGTAATCAGAAAAAAATGTTTTCTTTGAGGAAGTAATGAATCCTAAATCATTAATAATATATTATAAATAAAATTTGAATTATCCTAATCATATCATCCATGAGTGTCGTAACCAAGAGTACAACAAGGCCCATTCTCATGTACCCAGATAACCTGGGTCATACCCGATACTCCTTGTCAGAGTTATCAGACCTAGTTACATCTATACTAGAGCCGCCTCTACCTACTCATATCTAGACATGTATTTATATAATAGAAAATACACAAAATCTCTACATTACCAATATTATAGTAAGTTCTTCTATAATAATCCACAATATCTATCTTAGAGTGATGTTCTCTAAATATATTTATTCGAAATCTAAATTCAAAGGTTTGTACTAAACTTTCTCTGATACCAACTGTAATGCCCCAACCCAGAATTGTGAAGCCGATGTAATATTTCAATACATTATCACAATTACAAGTAATCATGTCCTGAAGTACCGATCAGTTTAGTATTCATGAAAAATATATTACATACATGAACGTTATATTACACATTAAAACATAAAACACAACATAAATAATATATTGAGAATTCCATTATTCCCCTATTATAACCCTTCATATCAAACATAATACACTTCTTGGAATCCTCAGAAAACAAAACATATGAAAGGAGGAGCTCAAATACTCTGTAAAGGTAAATAATTTAGTAGAAGCTATAAAATTTTAAGGTAAGATGTGTAATAAAAACAACAGACTTTTAAACATAAACATAAACATAATATAGAGAAAATAAATCAAACATTACCATATAATCATGCACATTGATATTCAACTATTCTAATAATTATATGTAATAATTAATTTCATAATGAAGGAATTCCTAATTCTAGACATCATTACAACATAGTCAAGGCCTCGCGCCAAGACTACAAATAAAAGTTTTTTCAAGGCCCTGTTCGAAGACACTAGTTTGACTCATGAGACCTACCTATGCATTGAAGGGCTATAGAGGGCCCCACCCATCACATACTATGACCACAGCAATCCTCATATGAAAATGCTGAAACATAACATAAATATTTGTATTAATACTAGCATACGAAATGTCAGTACTTCAACCATAAACCATGAAGGGTATAAAAATAGCATATTTACAGTCAAATATATCATAAATCATTCAATAAAATATAGGAGATTGTATTATAATAAATCAACCTTAATAAAAAATAATATCCAATAAATATTTTTTACATAGTTGATAATGATAAGTAAAAAATTTTGAGAGAAATATCTCTTTTCGTGAAATCATTAAGTAAAACATTTATAAAGGAAGTAATTTAAAAGGGATTTTTCAATCATAGTGTCCCATATCACTTTTAATCTTTTTAAAGTAATTAAAAATTTAAAAAATTAATGTCCATATAAATAAATTCTTAAAACCTTGTTGAAAACATGGACATTAATGAGAATAATTTTGAAGAATAAAAATTTAAAACATTTAAAATGATGTTGTTGTTATAGAGTAACTTATAAATAATATTTTTGAATTATATTTTATGAAAAATGGACATGGATAGTAAATATGTCCGAATAAAGACATATATATAAACAATCTTGGATATTAATGAGATTGAGGAATTAACCCTTACCTTGCACCTTCCTTCGGTTGAGGGTACATTTAACTATTTTATAAGGACCATAGTATGTTATTAAATTATACCAGAACCATATTCATATTTTTTATATCATACATGATTCATTTTTGACTATATACTACCCATTTAATAATGACTTCCATGTTAAATTAACTTTTCGAATAATAATCACTTTCTTTATCGTACGTGTTTTAACTTGTTATTCTTGATCGTATCATTTAGATCATGACTTAAATAATTACAGAATATTAAAATAATTTATATATAATATATATTTAGAATATAAATATGTATAATAGATGGATATATGAAATGGAAAACACCTTTTGTGGAGATGGTAGGCAGTACGTACGCACAAATGATGTTTCTGTTTTCATATTGTATTGAGCGGAAATAAGTGATTAAGATATATGTATGTACACACACACACACACACACACATATATATATATATATATTCAGTAGCATTATTATTTAATAAATTACATACTTATTAATAATATATATATATTTATAATCCTCGTTGAATGGTGATTGTGGAAATGAATCTCATTGCGTCGTGGAGATGGTAAGTCGTACGTACACACGAGCAACGATATTACTTCCTTAATGATTAAAAGGTGCATAATTGGATGGTATATTAATTGTACTAATAAAATAGAATGTTATTTTCATTATTTATATAGATATTACTCATCATTATATCCATCCAGATAACATAGTGTTGAATATAAAATTACACCATGATGTGGAGATGGTAAGTCATATGTACGCATGCATGGTGAAATTATCATTTATAGGATCGATAGAATAATGATTATTTTTGTACCATATTTATAATAACATCATCATATGTAGAAGTTACTAGAGTCATTATTTTGGTATGGAAATAAAAATGAAAAAGAAAGTGGAAGAAGATAAGAACATTGAAAGAGGTAATAAAATAATTACCTCTTCTTTGGGTGTTTCATTTTGATTTGAACAAAATGGCCCCTTAAGTTGGATTTATGCTAGAGTTAAGGCCTCTAGGATTAAGTGAGGGATGATGGTTGGATATTTGGACAGGTTTTATCCTAGACAAATCGCTTTGGAGGTGTGACATTGATATAAGGTGAAGTACCCTTTTATAAGAGAGGTGAGGGTAACTTTAGGAAAAGTTTGAGATATTATTTAATTAAAAAATAATTTTCTGTTTTTAGTGAATCTAAATTTATTTATTAGATGATAAGTTGTGTATGGGTCGAAATACTTTAAACCAATAGGTTTTAGATACTTTATGTCACCATATTAACCCTATCTTTTAGATTTCACTCTTAGATAAATAGTTTAACTGTTACCATTTCCTATTGTATTATTATAATAAATGGTTAATAAACATACTATAAAAATAAAATAGAACCTAAAGGGATTAAATATTGATGTATATAACCTCATATATGTAATTTTTCTAAACATTTTATTTTTATAAATATTATATCAATTAATAATATAATATTTGTTTTAAAAAATCATTTGTGTCTATTTTGACACTATATGATATTTTTTTAAGACATAAAAACAATATTACTTCAAAAATATTTTAATTAATACACCCTAAAATGTCATATTAATCTATAATATTCATGGATGGCATCAAAAGCTTCAATTTACAATTATATGTATATTTATAATATGAATTACTTTTACAATTCATTGATAAAGTAATTATTGTATCATCATGGTGTCATAAATAATTTTAATTATTTAATATATAAAAATTATAAATAAAATACCATTATGTAGGAAATATTATTAGATTTCTAATGAATATTTATAGTCTAATTTTTATTATGTATAACCCTATATTACAAATGGTATAGTTATTAAATATCGAATTTAAGACTTTTAACTCGTCTTTAAATAAAATAATAATAAATGTCCTAATCTGATCCAAGTGGACCAAAAGGATGATATTTTATTCCTAAGGTTGGTTGTGGTCGAAATAAACTTCTTCAATAGAATTAGTACATCTTTTAGGGTAATTATAATATCATTACTACCTTTAATTGCTCTATTTACTTTTAATCGCCGGCTTCATTGTTGGGCGGCGGTGTCCCTTCTCGGAGGAGGTTCGACGGTTGGATCGACTCGGTTCTTTTGGCGATGACAAAGACGTTTTGGGGTCTCTTCCTCTTGGTAGTGCTTTGGCGGTCAACTCAGTGGTTCTCCTTCTGGTGGCATCGAGGCTTGGGGTGGCCCGTTCTTGTTTCGGGTGGTCGGATCGTCCAATGCGCACGGGCGATGGAGATGGCTGGGCTCTTGGATGTACGACGTGATGAGGGTTCTTCCCTCATCTACTTGGCAGTTTGCTTGGATGTCTGATTGTCTAGCAGGATGAGGGTTTGCTTACAGCGTTTCCGGCACAGCTTACGGTAAGATCTGCAGCGCTCCATAGGGGGGGGTCTCCGATCTCTACTCTACTTCGGCAGAAGGTTCTCAGGATCTAGGGTTTTAACCCATGTGATTCCTCTATATCTATTATGGCATCTTTGGTGTTTTTATGACTTTGTAGGTGTGTAGTGTAATTGGGGTGGGCTTCGTCATGGCTTGCTATTTTGATCTGGCTTCGGAAGATCTTGATGTGGCGTCGCTTCAGTGCGGCGAGGTGATGCAGTGGCGACAGATCAGCGATCATGCCACGGTGTTGAATGAGGGCCTTTGGTGGTCACTGGGGGTGACATTGACTTAGGACTATTTTATGTTTTCTTGGGTTTTTTTCATAGGATTTGTATTTGGATCAGATTTTCATTTTGTTGTGTAATGGGTTTGTCCAACTGGGCTCTTGAGCCAGTGTATTTGTAGTCCTTATGCCAAACCTACGGGTTTGCTATAGGATTTCGAGTTCCCCTTTTCCCTTAAAAGGGTTTGTGTTTTCTTTTCTTTTTAATAAAGGGGTTAGCCCCAAACTTTCCTAATATATCTATTTTTACTTAATATAAATTATATAAAATAAATAATTATTTAAATAAAAAGTCGTTCTTAAACAATAACGCAATGTTTTTCATTATTCATCCAAAATTGAATGTTTTTAGAAAAAATCACAAAATTAAACCGAAGATAATTTTGATATTATGAATCAAAAATGAATTCTATTTTACCAAATTTAAGACATAGAAGATTAATTAATTAATTACAAATTACTTCCCATTGTCAAAACCAAAAAGTGGGTTTTAAAAAAGTAAAAATTTTCAAAAGATTGGCATGTGTTCATATAAAATTTAAATGTGAAATTACTTATAATGACCTATATTTTATAAAATAATATTATATAATCTAATTATACTTACGAACCATTCAAATTCACAATTTAACACTATAAAATATTTTGATAAAAAAATTCAATTAAAATTTAGTATTTTTCAATATTCCTCAAAATATGAATGTTATTAGAAAAGTACCAAAAATTATTCCAAACTAAATTTTAATGTCCCAAATCTAACGAATAATTTAATTTCATTATATTGAATATATAAATTTTAAAATATTGGTTTTAAAAATGGTTCTCCTTTAAAAGGCGGTAAAATTGCATTTTATGAAAAATACTTATTTTTGGTGAAAAAAATGAATTTGTTCTTATATTATGCCTAAGAATCACAAAATATAAATTCTAAAATTATATGGATTATATAAAATTCAAAATTCAGTTAATACTATTCATAACCGCTTTTTGAATTGCAAGTTTGGTAAGTTGTGGTGCGCTCGAACTTGGTGTTGTGTGTAGCGTAATTTATTGAATTAAATTGAAGAGAGAGTGTACTATGAAATATTGGGGTGTTACACGTTGTATTATTAGGGGTCATGAGACAAGCTAGTTTATGTATTAGGTTAGGACATATTGTTTACCTATGGTGTGTTAGACAAAGCTTTGATAGCTTGTTTATGATGCAATGCATTATAAATTCCCTCATTGTGAGATTAGATATTGATATTACTTGTTATTATTTTATTAGTAGAATATTCATGGTAATTTTTCATTCCTAGGTTACTATTTATATGTCATTATTTGATTATTATTTATTCTTTACAAATTATGATAACAATTATGTTTAAATGGATTATTTTTCAGTTATTAAGAATTTCTTAATGTATATGATTATTTTTTAATGATATATTCCTATATATGCTTACCCTTACCAGGAATCTGAACTCACCATTTTATTATGTTTTATTTTCCCCATTATTTTATGAAGTTAATTTGGATTGACATGCATGGATAAGATAATAAAATAATGTGGTTCTTAACAGAATCATTATGTATTGTATTATAAATTCAATTATAATATATGTTTCAAATATGTATATAGTTTTCCAAAATAACTAAATTATTTGGTTCTTCAGGATTCGATTCCATTTATGATATGCTAATGTAATAAAATAACCACTTGCAATGGGATACTAGGGTTTGGGTCTTTATAGAAGGAATATCAGGAAGTTTATTAGAAACCTTGGGAACTAAATTTAGGATAATGTAGATTAGAGAATGAAACTCTATGATAGAATTTGGATATATATATATATATATATATATATTAAAATAAACAATGACCATGTTTTAGAGATTATTTATACTTAAATTTTTCAACTTACATTCTACAATTCACTATTTTTGAGACAGTACATTATGATTCATAATGTTATGATCTGATACAATATACACAATTATTTAGAAATAGAACTCTATAAATGAAATGGTAAACATATCAATGCACGTAATCACTGTTGGTATTTCCAATATATGAAATATAATGATATTGGATATAGAGATACAACTGACTATGAGAAACATATAACTATAATGGGATATAAGTCTCAGGTTATGAATATTGATCTTACCCATATGGAGATGTATGATCCACAATGTGGAAAAACATTGGTAGACTGTATCATGAGACAAAACCATCATCATTCAGTGATACTACAAATCCATTTGCAACTGATAAATGGAAAAGTTTCATAGAAAATATATTTCCTTATTTTAGTTTTAATGAAGGGCAGAAGGTTATGAATACATTTTATCATCTATCGAGATATGAATATAAATGTCAGTCATTGATTCAAAACATGAATGATTCTGAATAAATAAAAAACATTGGAATGGAATGATATTAAAGAACATTTCATTGAAAAATATTTCCATTGTGAAGCCAGAGCAGATATGGAGATACAATTCATGAATATGAGGTAAAAGAAGGATTTTAATGTTTCTAGATTTATATCCAACATTACATTGTTATATGGGAGTACTGAGGATTATTTACGTAATCCAAATAGAAATATTGAACAATTCATTGATGGGATTTGACCAATTCAATGAACACCACTAGTCTCCTAAACATTTTCATCGTATGAGCATATAACATCTTCTTCTATCAAGACAATAAAAACAATTATTAAATTCCAATGGTAATGAAGGTAAATTAGATAATATGATTAATAAAGAGAAAAAAAATTGAAATGGGTAAGATATAAAAGAATTAATTTTCTACATGTGATAAATGTGGAATGAAACACCCCAGTACTTTCATGAATGGATTGATAATTTTCTATAAATATAAAAACAAGGGCCACCAGGCCCATGATTTCTGGGGAATCAATGAAGAAAGTAAATTATAGTGATCAAGATATAAGTAAATTGGTCACTATGAAAATGATTATACCATTCATCAAGGATATATAGCTAAGAATAAACAAAGGGGTCATGGGAAATCTTATACTATTAGTGTTGAAAAATCGGAATGATTAATGTGATTTTGTTTGGATTAAACAATTACGTTTAAAATTATTTTATCTTGTATATTGTTATTATAATAATCATGAGATATATAATTATTGTATTATTGTACTTATTTTTTATGGAATATGGATAATATGTTGAATGATACCGATTATAGAGAAAAGTTATTTAGTGGCAAGTTAACCTTATAAAAAACCTGATTGGGGGAACATAACCCTTAATATATGGTGTATGATGATATAATAATGAATAATAGATGTTTATGGAATAATATTGGTGACCAAGAAAGTAGATATGGATTTTTTTATGTTACCTTTATAATGTTTACTAAATGTTTCGATTTAAGAAATATAAGTGTAATTTTATTTTTAGATACATGGATGTTTTCATTATGGTTTAAAGGTGATAAAGGTATTCATATATTAAATATCTGAAAAAATACTTTCATAATGTTTGTGGAAAATATTAATTTATGTTGATTTTGGTAATTTAGTGACCTTTTTAATAAATTTTTGGAAAATGAATTTAGAAAGATATATTTTAGAGTGTCTTAAGGTAGTAATGGATTAATTGAACATTGGATATTAATGTTTGATGTTAAATTATGATTTATTGGACACTAAATTATAAATTTTTTTGTTTTATTATGAATTTAATGGATGAATGACATACATTTGGACATCTTGATTCTCTTAATGTGCTTCATGCATAAAAATTCATCTTTAATATCCTTATCATGGTGTACAAAATGACGTGAATAGAGATTAAAGCACAACCCAATATTGAGAATATGATCATGGAATTTAAATGAATAAAGTAAGTTCATTATCTCAAAATATTAAATAATGTAGTCCTCCAACACTATGGAAAATATATGGAACAAAAAAGTTATGGGTTTACTTTTCATTCTAACAAATCAACAGTCTTCTTACCGATCACCAATTTACAGTTTTGTGAAAATTAACTTTCTAATAACTGTGTTCTCTATCACACTCTATCAGAACATAATAGTTTTATTTATCACTTATGTCTATGTGTCTTACTTTCCTCTAATGTTATCCTATTTGAAAGCCTAATTTTTTGGTGACCTTCACATTTTCATTTTTCTCTTTTTACGAGGATTCTTTTATTAAAACTATTTCTGATGTGGGTCTCCGACAAATAAATATACAACTATCAACCTTTGATTTTTTAAGTGAAAATTAAAATAAAAAGGATGAGTTTTTTTGAAATCATGGATAATTTAATACACCATGATTTTATTATATGTCTCTTTTTATGTAAATTTAATTTCATAGACATATTACATTGGACACAACACCTAGCTTAAACAAACAATGATATACAATTAAATATCATTATTTTAACATGACTATTACAACCAAGAAATTAAATTGGATGGAATTAATAGTATAAACCAAATTATGGAAATTATATATTATATATTTAACAAAAAATTGACTTTATGTCGATATATTTAATAAGCATAAAAACAAATCCAATTTCATGCAAAAAAGTTATGTATTTCTAAGGATAGTTTAAATGTGTTTTAATGGTGAAATTGTTTTGAAAATAAATTATTAAATTTTTATAAATTATATTTTGAAAAATAAACATTATTTTTAAAATTGTTACTTCAAAGATTACTTTGGTTAAAATTTTGTTTTTTTGAATATGTTTCATTTTTTGATGAATCGTAAAAAAATAATGTATTTTAATTAAAAATTGACATTTCATATAAAAAATATGATGTTAAATTATATATTAAATTCATTATAATGTAAAATTATATCAATAATAAATCAATAAATTCAATTAATTTTATTTTAATCTTTTTTATATTGAACGTGGATTTAAAAACATTTCAAACTTTTACATGTTTTCACTTTAAAACCCCATTTTCTAACCCCCGTCTACATGATTAATTTTAAATTATTTTTATCTTATTAGGAGTTATGAATTTTGAAAAATAGATTCAATATTAGATTTTCATAATTTATTAAATAGTTCTTTTTTATTTTGGGACAATATGAATATTAAACCTATTAGTTTTAATTACCAATGTTAAGGGTAAATAAGGTAATGATAAGTAAAAATAATATTATAAATATTAGAATGTTAACAACAAACATGTCCAAATTTTATTATATGAGTTATTTTTTACAAAATTAATTCCCTTTCAGATTATAAGTCCTCTTGGATAAAATTGGATGACTTTTTTGTCTTTTATAGTATTTTATTTAAAGAAAGGACAATTATGTTCAACTCATGTTTTTAATAAGTAATAAATTTTCCTTAGGCTGTAAAACAGTTCATATATTCAACTATAAATATTAATTTGAAAGATAATGTGTTAATATAAATCATTATAATATATTTTTATTTTTAAAAAAATAAATAATTTCATCAAATGATTATACAATGACGATGTAGTAATTGTTTCATGAATAGGAATATCAAATAAATAATTATAAAAATATTTAAATTAATATAATTTTGTATGATTAATTATATACTTTAATATTATAGATATCTTTTATATTTTATTTATGTGTTAAAATATTTTTTGATGATATATAGCATTATTTATTTTTAGAAAAAGTTAATGTAATGAATATAGTCAAACATATCATTAATGTTATCTTAAAATAAATAAAATTTTATTAATTGATATGAAATTTATAAGAATATAAAATTAGTAAAATTTATTTATATAAGGATTAATATTTTATCCATGTTTCATTTAAGGTTATTTTGACATTTTATAGTAAAAATTTTGACCCGCAAAAAGTAGAAAAGCATGTTGACATGGTAAGAGTTATAGGAACTAAATAAGGGTAAAAGACAATTGATAAGGGTATAAATGTGACATAAACATATATAAAAATTGTTGGATGAGATTATTTAAATCCTTACTCATCTTTTATTTTAAACAACTCACTGTGGATCTATTAAAATTGAAAATTAAGTTATATTAATTTAATATTTTCAGTGTTTCCAAAAGTTCCCCTCACCTAAATTATAAAAGGGAACCTCCCCCATCAATTTTTCACACCACATTGACCATTATAGCTCAAATATCCCTAAAATTTTCACTTAAATAAATTCTATCCATGTTTTAGTGATTTTAGTCTTCCAAAAGGACCAAACCTAGAGCACTTATGAAGAGATATAAATGATGTCCTCTAAGGAAAAGGTAATTGTTTTTACTAACTCATCCAAGTTCATTATTTATTCCACTTTCACTTCATGTGTTGATTTTATTATAATGTAACAAATAATGTATCATATGTACTATAAGATTTTTTTTATTATGGAACAACCATATTCCACCTTTAATTCATCCTACTAAAAACAAAAGTTCTGGTCCTTTGTATGTATGGATTACCATCTCCACGTCGCAGTTTAATGTGTTTTTCATCCCCACGTTATAGGGATGCATTTAATGAAGGAAATAAGGGATATAAATAAAATTATGACATCATATTGATTCTAGAATGTTATTATACCATCCACTTCCTTACCCTTTCAGCCATATATAAATGATATCATCACTCGTGTGTACATAAAACCTGTCGTTTCCATAGAGCAATGTGATTCATTATCTATGTCTAAAATTCATGAGTTTACCCAAAAATGTATTTTATGTCTCAAAATTATATTTATGAAATTAATATTGTTCTGGGGATGTTGTATATATGTCATATATTGGAGAACAGAGACTTTCAAATCAAAAGAAGCATGATATAACTAGGGTATTAAAACCCCAAACACTGAATTGAATAAATTATTATTAATAAATGAGTGGTGAAATGTTATAAAGGGATGATATATTATATCATAAATATTATTCTTCTATTTATATGTAAATAATATTTTTAAATCAACTATATATAAATTTATGACATGGATGGTGGAAATCATACCTAAGGATAGGGTTTAATTCACAATATCATCATTAATCAAGATTTTCTGTATATTTCTCCACTAATAATTTTTTTTTCTATGTCCATGTTTCGTAAAAATATTTTTAAAATCGTTTTTAATTTTATCCAATGTGTTTTTAAATTCCTTTTACCAATTTTGAAATTTTTATTGAACTGTTTGAATGGAATTTTTTTCTTTGTTTTCCAAATGATGTACTTTTTTACCTTTTCAACAGAAATTCAAAAGGAAATATTTTTTATTTTAGGTAGAATGATAGTATTTTTCCAAAATCATGACACCTTAATGTTCTTATGCTTCCTCTCCAATTTTACTTTCATGAATCATCCCAGGTCGACCCTGAACCAATCACTCGAGCAAGTCTGCGACATGTCCTGAGGGGCATTCCTAATCACCACGGGATGGAGTCTAGCCTCGTTATTCAAAATTTAACTATTGGAAATGATTTTCCCCATGAGAAAATAGAAAAAGATTAATAAAAATTATCGATAAAAATAATATTAATAGAAAAAACAAAGTAAAATTGCACGTACCTCCACATGACCTTCCGGTTCACCACCCAACCAAAAACTAACCTTTCTCCAATAATGAGAAACTCAACCAAGAGAACATGAGAAAATGAAACCAACAACTGGAATTATATAAAAAGTTCTAAGAATAAAAATTATCAGTTGGGTTGCGAAGATAAACCATAGAATCCAATGTCTTCTTTTTTGAAACCATCCACTACAACTAGTTTGAAATACACATATAAAAGTATGGTTATCACATTTTAAAATATGAAACATATTTTTTTCAATTTAAAATTACAACACACACAACATACCATATCCAAAATCACTTTTCATTTTATAAAAATAACACAAAAAAAACTGTATAAAAAGCTATGCTAAAGTAAAACAGGTAAATAGTGAAAGCTGAAAATAAACTAGTATAACAAAAAGTGAATATACAATGAAAATAATCAAGTAAACATGCGTGATCCTAAACATCCCAAGAAGAATCCTGAATAGAATCGGATTGGAACAACCAGTCGACGTATTTTGAATCTCCTAAGTCTATAACCAACTAGCCTCCCTAAACTGAACAATCTAGTGACAAAACCCACCGGGACTAACAACCATTATAGGGGGTGCCAACTCGTCTAATCAGAGTTGATCAGAAATCGTCACTCGATTATCTAAAAGAATCCTAGGATCCCATGGTAGTTATAATTATACAGTGTATGTAATATACCCTCGCACGTGTGACTCATCTCACTGCAATTTCCTACCCCAAACACAAAAAATACATATGATAACCCATAAGGTATACCCCCTATAGAGTTTCCCCAAAAATATATATACATCATGTCATCATGGGTGCCAACCGGGCCATCATTCCATGAAATCATTAAAAACATTTGATTATTATTACAAGATTAAATTTTTTAAATGGGAATATAGTAATCAATACACTATCCTTTCCAATAATCAACACAAACATTATAATAAAACTGAACGTTAGAAACAAGTCATCACATCATATCCTTGTCGAAACCATTTTTCTAAAAACAATAAAACTATAACCAGGAATATAAAATTTCCAAACATATACCATTATAAATGTTAACACAACTTCACCCATGAGCTGGAAGAGCCAAATGTGCCTTTATGTCTCGAACACACATTCGAACACTCCATAGTTTTCAAATAGGCCCTCAATCTTTTTAGCCTACACCAAATTTTTTTCAAATGAAATGGATAGACCATAAATAAATGATTAAAAACAATTTTTTCTAAAAAAACATTGATAAACTCTCTATAAAACCACAATTAAAACCCTCTTTAGAAACCAATCAAGGGGACAAAAATTATTAATAAATAATAATCCAGTTAGGAATATGTGGTTTATAGAGAATATCATTTTACAAGAGCCATTTCATTTCAGTACACATCCATGTGTTCACCTTGTGAACTCATAGAAGTACTGAAATCCCATGGCAGAGTAAAATCCAAAGAGAACATTTGAAAACCATTTCTAAAAAAAACACACCAATTTTCTTAAAACCATGTTTTACCATCAACCATTTTTTTAAAAATAAAACAACACCAATTCCACGATAAAACACTTTTTAAAATATTTCCATATGACCACCATGACATAAGATGATCCAATCAAACACATACCAAAATTATTTCAAGACATGATTTGAAATCACAAACACATTTTTAATTAATCATTTAATCAATTATAAAAACACTTCTAAATAGTACAATATGGATTTCCACCAAATACACACTCAAAATACTCTTTTGAATTTAAATTCACACTAAGGACATTCCAAAATATGTTTCGCAACTCTAACAAAATTTATGAAATTCTATCAAATGGCTCAACCAGTTTACTAAAAATTTTCAAAGTGAAAGTAACATAAAAAGAACCATATTTCTATCATCAAAATGCTATACTGAAATTTGGTCGACCACATTAATTGTACATACCGACAATCATGATTCGAAAACTAATTCTAACAAATTTCACCAATAAAATACACTATCCAATAACTTTTCGATAGAATAATTAAGGTGCAAAACACATTAAATGAAAAATTAATTAAAATAGAGAATATATTTATGGAATTCTTAAAAAAAGAAAAACACATGAATTGACCAACCTCAAATCAATAATGGATGTGACAAAACACCGACAGATGTAAGAAAAATCCCACATGGGCCAACCTCACACAAAAAAAAGAGAAAAACATAGGACACACAACCCAAAATATTAGGATTAGGATTATTGAATAAAAACTCCAAAGATTATATTAAAGGTAATAAATAATAAATAAATAAATGTATGAGAACATGGGGTTTGGAATGCTCAAGGGGAAGGTGGTTAGAGTAAGGCCGAGTGGGATTGCTGGTGCAGGTCACAAGAGAGAGCAGGGGGTCCTGGAGTGTCACTGGCCGGAGCAAGGGAGGGTAGGGAGATGTTCGGATGGTCCTAACGATGAGAAGTAAGTGTGGAACAGCAGGGGGTGCAGCTACTATCAGATTAGAGGGAGAGGTGAGTTCGGGATCTGTAGGTCCGGTGAAGCTAACACCATGAGAAGATGGGGGTCTGGAGAGGTGAGGTGCCATGAGGTGATAGCCAAAGGGTATCTTGGTGCAGTGCACTAGGCTGGGAAGAGTTCGGTGGTCAATAATTAGAGGGTGGAGGGCATAGGGAGGCAAGTTCAAGGGTGGGTGTGGGGAAATATTGAGAGTCATGGTTAGGGCTTGGGCGTGGCAGCCTGTAGAATTGTAGAGGAGTGGAGCGAGTCGAGGGTGAGGCTGGGTGCGGGAGGGGGGGAGAGGCGAGACCGGTGCTACAGTGGGATAGGCCTGGAGTGGTGATGCAGGGTGGAAACTAGGAGCCAAGGGAAAAGGGATACTGGGACCTATATGGGATGATAGGTGGAGGGATGGTGGCTACTACTGGGATGGTGTTCGGAAAATAAAACAAAATGAGGGGGAAGTGGGGGTGACACAGGTAGACCTAGGATTTGTTTTTTTTTCATTTTATTACAATAATAATAATAATGAGTTAAATGATAATTATAATACAATAATAATAATAATAATGAGTAATTTCAAGACACCTGGGATGACTATGTGGCTACCACCAATGGAGAAGTGACTACGCACAAGTTTGAAACCTAATAAAATTGTTAAATGATAGAAAATTTTAAACCGGACCCAACTCGAAATTTTTCATGAGAACCCAGTGCCATGAAATAATAAAATTAAAGAAAAATTAAAATGTAGGTGTGACATTTCTACCCACCGCATATACCTTTTTCCCCTAGAAAGTCACCCAACTGAATAGTTAACAAAACAAAAATACATGCCTGATTGAAACCGAAAGACCCAATAATACAAGAGAACGGGAGAACACGTGTTGGTTCTCCCCACAACAAGAACTCAACTACTGTAGAAATTTAAAAACCCAATAATATCACCCGGGGAAGGGGGAACAGATAATGGAACTCCCATCCGATCGAAAAATAACTTCTATAAGACTAGTGAAACAACACATCCACTAAAACATGGAACTCTCAACACAGAACGACCCCCCCCAAATACTTAGGATAAACGCCCAAAAAGAACATACCCCATGTTATGAACCAGAGCATAACTGCAAAAACTGATTCTACCACATCCATATATACCTCCAAATGAATTTAACCAAACTGATATTTACCCATTCAAGGGACAAAAATATTTTATGAAAATAATGATACATAAAACCATAATCAAGAAAATTGGAACTATTTGATTACAATATAATGAGTCCATCATAACTTCAAAAAAACAAAGAACAGAAAACATCAATAAAACATTAATAGAAAATAAAGAAGAACAAAAAGACTTGAAATATTCCACTGCTAACACAGAACACAAATCCTGAACCAAGGCTTCACACACCCAGCAACTCAGGACTAAACAAGAGCTTCACCCCATGACCCATGACTGGGGATCTAATGGCTAAAGCAGATCATGCCTCACAATCATGCACTAGAATTATCTGGTCATTTCATCTTCTACCTGTTACACTTCCAACAAACCTTTCCCTGATGATCCACATAGTCACAATGATGACACGTCTTCAGAGGGATGTGACATGACGACTTCACGTTCCCAAACTGACCACACTGGTGGCACACCACTAAATAGTCTGAAGAAATTGAAGCCAGAACCAATAAAGAGAACTCTATGAGTATTCCCCTCTGGTACATCTTTCTCACTAGATAGGGAACCTTTATGAGTAATTGGATATGCTAGATTTCCAACCATCTGCTCTTTGGAGACCAACCCAGATACAAACACCTCATCCACCAACTTACCAAAATGATGGAACCTATAAGGGATGGCTCACTCATTGATCTCTGGATGGAGACCCCTGATTTAGAGATAATTCATCATCAAATAATTCAATGCTACTTTTGGAGAAAAAGAGACATGTTCTTTGAAATGGTCAACACGTGCATTCACTATCCGTTGGCCTTATTGTATACTAATTAGCTCTTTTTCTTTTCTTCATCTTCATCTCTTTAGGTATAAACCATCAGATGAATACAGATCTAAATACATCACAACATATCCCAATAAGTATTGATGGTAGGGTGAGAAACTCTCATTCGTCCAAAGATGGACCTTCGAACAGTCCCCAAACAATACGCACTCTGACAGCATTGGGAGTTCCCATTACCTGAAAGATGTGCTCGACCTCTTCAAGCCAATCTAATACCTCTAATGTACCATGATCACCAAGAAGGACATGAAATGTCTAAGAATGACCAAAAACTAGGCATGACTTATCAGAAACCTTGTGAACCTTTCTAGGAGGAATTTTATGAATAACATATAAAACACAAATCTGAAACCGATATCAACCCAAAACAACATCAATGAAAACTCCATCCAAAAAAACCCATCTCAAAAACCAAAAAATACTAACACATCCTAAAATTACCCTTTTCATTTTAGATTTAAAAATTACCTTCCTTCGAGGACACTTTCGAAATACCGCACCCACTTTTCAAAGAAAATTCAATTTCAAAAATTCATTTTTCCCTTTTAGGATAACTTTATAGAAACAAAGTTAGGACTTTAATTCCAATTACACACCACTTTAATCCCATTAACCATTGCACATGTCATCATACACTCTCATGAATATGCACAAACATACACTTCCCATCATCCCCTCACAAGTGAAAATGTTCATCAAGGGTACTGGTGGTTGCACACAAACCATTAATCTACCCATTCCCAGAAAACACCATATTTTTAGAGAAAGATCATTCAGTTTTAAAACCCATTTCATGAATTTAGATCCATTAAAAAGAAATAATTATTATTTCAAATACCCCTATTCATTTTCATAAGCACACTTACACCAACCCGAATCCATACAATATTCAACATGTATCAAACTATCAAAGTGAGGGACTAGTAGTCATGGTTAACCTGGAGACATGGTAGTGGAACATGCCCCAAGAAAGTGTCAAAAACTATAGGGAACATAATCTGTGTACTCAGACTCCACATGGGTCACTACACCAGGTGAAATCATGATGTAAATTCAGTATGCCTATGTATTCATACCTCAATCTAAAACAAACCAGAACAAGGCAAGGACTCAATTTTTAGACCACCACTAGGGACTCGAGGTTTGGAACGTGTGAGGGATCATGATTCCCTTCCCGTACCAACCCCCTAAATCACAAAATTTCTAATCTAAATATACTATACATCACAAATATCAAGGACCTCCTTTGATACCAATTTTTCACTAACCAGCCCAGGTCAACCCTGAACCGGTATCCAGAACCGGTCTGCAACATCTCCAAAGGGGCGTTCCCATTCTCCATAGGATGGAAACTAGTTCCGGCCATCAAACTATAACTATTGGGAATGATTTGGAACATGAAAGAATGATAAGTAAAAACTATCGATTAAAATAAAACTAGCAGTGGAATGAATGTAAACCCGAACATACGTCCATGTGACATTCTAGGTCACCACCCAACCAAAGACTGACCTTGCTCCAACACTATATAACTCAAATAAGAGAACCATAGAAAAGGAAAACTGAAACTTGAATGATAAAAATAGGTGAGATCATAAAAAATTCTCAGTTGGAATTCCCAGATAAACCATAGAATCCAATTTCTCATTTTCTGAAACCATCCATTAACACCAGTTTGAAATATTCATATATAAGTAACTTTCTCACATTTTAAAATAAGAAACATGTTTTTCTCATTTAAAAAAGTATCACATGTGACATACCATTTCCAAAATCATTTTTTATTTTACAAACAAAACCAAAAAAAAATGTTTACCATAGTTGGGAAAAAGTAAAACATGCAAATAGTGCAAGATGAAAATAAACTAGTATGACAGAAAGTTAACAAGAAATGAAAATAATAAACTAACCATGGGTGACCCTAAACATACCTATAAGACCCTTAAAAATAATCAGTTCAGAACCACCTAACGGTGTATGGTGAAGCTCCTTTTCTATAACCAGCTAGCCACCCAAAAACTAACCAATCCTGTGGAAAAGCCCGCCTATCCTAACAACCAATCGAAGGGGTACCATCCCATCTAATATTATTTGATCAACACCCATCACTCGATCATATAAAATATTCACAAGAACTGATGGTGTTTATAATAATACTGTGTAAGTAGGATTCCCTCGCACGCATGAATCATGTCACCACACATTCCTACCCCAAACATAGACAGTCTATATGATTACCCATAAAAGATATCCCCCAAATAGAGGTGCCCCAAAAATATAAATAAAACATATCATCCATAGTGAAAACTGGGCCATTATTCCAGGAAATCATTAAAACCATTTTATACTATTAACAAAATAATAATGTCGTTAAATGAGTATATAGTAATAAAAATAATATCACTTCAATTAATGAACACAAACATTAGCCTAAAGGTGAAAGTCCCATGCATTCCATCATGTTACATCCATATCGAAACCATTTTTCTAAAAACATTTGAAACTATGACCAGGCACACCCATTCTCCAATCACACACCATTTTAAATGTTAACACAACTTCACCCATGAGTTGTAAGTGCCAAATGAGACTTTAAGTCCCAAATACACATTCAAACACTCCCCGATTAAAAAACAGCCTTCACACATGTCAACCAACACCAAAATATGTTTCAAACCAAACATCCAGACCATTATGAGCACATAAACAACCATGTTTTCAAAAACACATAGAGAAAAACTCTATAAAACCACATTTAAACCCCTCTTTAGAAACTACACAAGGGGACAAACATTATTTGAAAATTATAAATCCATTTTGGAAACTGAGGTTTATAAAGAATATCAATTTAAAAGTGCCATATTCATCTGAGGACACATCCATTTGTGCACATAATGAACTCATGGATATTTCGACATCCAATGGCACACTAAAATACAAATATAACATATGGAAATCATTTTTGAAAAAACCCCCAATTATCTTAAAACCATTTTATACCATCCACCTCATTTAGAAAACATAAAACAACCCCAAATCCACAATAGAACTCTTTTGAAAACATTTCCATATGACCACCAGGCCATAAGATGACCCAATCAAACACAAACTAAAATTATTTCATGACATGATTTGAAATCACTTAGAAATTTTTAATAAACGTTTTAAACAATTAAAATAAAACTTATATGTAGAACAATATGGACTTCCACCAAATACACACTCGAAATAATCATTTTAATTCAAACGTACACCAAGTCCTTTCCAACATAAGTTTTTCAACTCCCACACAATTCCTGTAATGATACCAAATGGCTCAACTTATTTAAAAAAAATCAAAGTGAATGATACATAAATATCACCTGATTTCTATCTTATAAATGCTAAAAAGATATCTGAGCAACAACGTTAATAGTACAAACCCACAAGAATGATATCAAAACTAATTCTAGATAATTTCACTAATAGAATTCACAATCCAAGAACTTGTCGAAAGCATAATTAAGGTGTGAAAGACATTAAAAGAAAAATTAATTAAAAGAAATAATGTATTTATAGAATTATTCAGAAATGAAAAACTCATGAATTAATCTACATCAAATCAAGTGTGGATGGGACAAAACTTCGACATAAGGATGAAAATTCCTCACGGGATAACCACACACACTAAAAAATGAGAAAATCACATGACACACAACCCACAATATTAATGATTCAGAAAAATTTAATAAATAAATAAATATGATATGAACGTGAAAAATAATAAATAAATAAATATACCAAAGAAGGGGGTTTGGCATTCACAAGTTGAAGGTGGTCAGAGTAGGGCCGGGCGGATTCGCCGGTGCAGGCTACAAGAGAGAGCAGGGGGGTCTGGGTGCGTCATTAGGTGAAACAATAGAGCGTAGGGTGGTGGTCGGCAATCATACTGGCGAGGAGTGAGAGAAGACCAGGTAGGGGTGCAGATACATATTGAGTGGAGGTAGAGGTGAGTTTGGGATCTACTAGTGTGGAAAAGCTGACACAAGGAGGAGATAGGGTATGGAGTGGTGAGGTGGCATGAGGTGATCCCTAGAGGGGATCTGGGTGCAGAGATCTAGAATGGTAAGATAATGGTGATAATGAATTAGAAGGTGGAGGGGGGAGGGAGCCATGGGAGAAGTCTGGTGTGGGTAAAGGGTGAGAGGTGAGGCGAGGTCTTGCACACGGCGGCCTGCTGGAGTGTAGAGGCACGAAGAGAGGAGAGGGTGGGGCTGGGTGTGGGTTGGGGGAGAGATGTGAGGATAGTGCTAGGGTGGGAGAGGGTCGGAGTGGCAATGGAGGGTGGAGGCTGGGAGCCAAGGGTGAAGGGCGAATGGCGAAGGGGACATGCATGGGATGACAGGAGGAGGGTCGGAGCTGGTTGCTGGGATGGTACGCCGAAAAGAAAAAAAAACAAGGGGGAAGGGGGGAGGATGGGTAGACCTAGGATTATTTTTTTAAATTTTATATCAATAATAACAATAATAACATAAATAATAATTATAATATGATAATAATAATATTATTATTATTATGATTATTATTAATTATGGGAAATTTCAAGACACATAGGCTGACTGTGCGGCTACGACCAACCACGTGGTGATCGCGCACAAGTCTGAAACCTTGTAAATTTATTAAATTACAAAGAATTTAAACCAGAACCATCCTAAAAATTGGAAAGAGAACCTAGAGCCCTGAAATAATAAAAATATAGAAAAATTGAAAGTCGTGTGTGATAATTCTCCCCACCACATAAACTTTCTTCACCAAGAAATTCACCTAGCTAAACAATAGAAAAATAATAATCCATGCCGTATTGAAATAGAAAGACACCACAATACACGATAATGGCAGAACATGATAGGGTTCTCCCCACAACATGAAATCAACTAGTACAAAAATTTAAACTCCCAAAAATATCCCCCCGAGAAGGGGGGACAGATGTGGTAACTCCCAACTGATCAAAATTAACTTCTATTACACGAGTGAAACAACACCTCCAGTGAAACATGTAACTCTCGACCCATACCAAACCCCACCAATACTAAAGACAAATGTACAAGAATAATTTACACCAATCAGTGAACCTGATAAAAACTACAAACACTGATTCAACCACAGGAACTTATAACTCCAAATGACCACACATAAACTGAGATTTACACATTGAAGGGCCAAAATTACTTTAAGAAAATGCACGATTCAGAAAACTGTATTAAGAAAAACAGAACAGTTGGATTACAACAGAATGAGTTTATCATAACATCACAAAAAACAATGAACATGCCATAACAACCAAACCTTAACAACATAAAAACAAGAACCTAAATCATTAAATGTTTCAATGCAAACACAGAACAAGAAAACTGAACCGAGGTTTCACACCCCAGCAAATCCTGAGTGTGAACGAGCCTCACCCCATGGCTAGTGGATGGGAATCTTATGGCTGAAGAATATCATGCCTCACAGTCAGGCACTAGAATCCTCCAGTCAGAACATCTTCTTCATGTTACACTTCCTAAAAAACTTCCCCAAATGATACAAAAAATTACAATAATGACCCGTCTTCAGACCGATGTGACATGACAACTTTACTTGCCTGAACATGCTGCACTACTAGCACACCATTGAATGGTCTGATGAAATGGAATCCAAACCCACTAAAAAAGACTCATTAATTATAGTCCCCTTTGGTACATCCTACTTACCAAATGTGGAACCATTATGAGCAATTGGATACGCAGGATTTCCAACCATATACGTTCCGGAAACCAACTCATCTAAGAAGGCCTCATCCACTAGTTTCTAAAAATGATGGTATCTATAGGGGAGGAATCTCTCCTTTATCTCTATACAAATACCCCTGATGAAGAGAGAAGTCTTCATAAAATCTGGTAATTTTACTTTCAGAGAAATGGACATATGTTCCTTGAAATGGTCAACACGTGCTTTCACTGTCTGTTGGCCTTGTTGAATATGTATTAGCTCTTCCCTTTTCTTTTTCTTCGCCTCTTCGGGTATAAACTGTCAGATGAAGAAAGATTTAAAGACGTCACACATTATCGAATCATGCATTTTTGTCAAGGTGAACAAATTACATTTGACCAAAGATGGACCTTCAAATAGACCTTGAACATCACACACTCTGAATGCTTCAGGAGTTCACAATACCTGAAATATGTGCTCAACCTCATCAAGCCACTTTGATACCTCTAACGGACCCCGATCACCAAGAAGGATATGAAATGTTTGAGAGGGACAAAAAACTTGGCATGACTTATGAAAAACCATGGGAACCTTTCTCGGAGGAATTTTATGAACAACATATAAAACGAATAGCCAAAACTGATATCAACCTGGAACAACCTCAATGAAAATGCCTTCATTAAAAAATAACCATCATAAAAGCTGGTGAAATACAAACATATCCTAAAATTATCCTTTCATTTTAGATTTCATAAATCCCTTCTTTCAATACCACTTTCTAAATACCACACCCATATTTCAAACCAAATTTAGTTTCCAAAAATCATTTTCCCTTTTAAAATCACTTTGTAAAAACCAGGTCAAACCTTTAATTCAAAGTACACACCTTAGTAATCCCATGAAATGTTTCCCATTTCTTCATACACTCTCATCAATATGCAAAAACAAACACTTTCCATGCATCCTCTCACATGTGAAAACATTCATAAAGAGCACGAGATGATGCCCACATACCATTTCTCTACCAATTACATGAAAAACCATATTTTTAGACCAAAAGATTTCAGTTTTTAAACACATTCCATGAGTTTAGAGCCATATAAAATAAATAATTTTCATTTAAAATACCCTTTTCATTTTCCAAAGCACAAAAACACCAACTAGAACCATGAAAATACTAAACATTCATCAATCCAGTGGATTGAGGGACTAGTAGTCATGCATAACATGGAGACATGGAAGTGGGCCATACCCCAAGAATGCATCGACAACTATGAGGAACATAAACAATGTACTCAGAAACCTCATGGGTCACTACACCATGTGAAATAATGATGTAACATCAGCTTGCCTCCATTTCCATCCCTCAATCTAAAAATACCAGAACAAGACAATGATCAATTCCCAGACAACCACTTTGGACTCAAGGTTTGGAACAAGTGAGGGTTCATGATTCCCTTCCCATAACTAACTCCAATGTCCCGACATTATTAATTTAAATCTACCAGAAATACCCAATAACAAGTACCTCCTTAGTACCATTTTTTCATGATCATGCTCGAGTCGACCATAAACTGGTTACCGAAGCAGGCTACGACATGTCCCACAAGGCGTTCCCGATCCCAACAGGATGAAAAATTATGTCGAGCATCAAAATTTAACTATTGGGAATAATTTGGACCATGTATAAAAGAGAAATAGATAAATTAAAAATGTCGATAAAAATAAAACTAGCAGTAGAAAGAAAGTAATATGTCACATACCTCCATGTGACTTTCCAAGTCACTACCCAAAAAAAAGACCGACATTGCTCCAATACTGAGTAACTCATCCAAGAGAACCTGGGAAAAGGAATCCTTCAACTAAAATGATAAAAATAGGTGTGATGATAAAAAATTCGTAGTAGTGTTCTAAGATAAACCACTGAATCCAGTGTATCCTTTTCCAAAACCATACATTAACTGCAGTTTGAAATACACATATATAAGTAAGGTTATCACATTTTAAAATAATAAAAATGTTTTATTTCATTTAAAAAAACAAAAAAAATGATATACCATTTCAAAAATCATTTTACATTTTACAGAAGAACCCAGAACAAAGTATACCAAAGCAGGGCTAAAGTAAAATGGGTAAATAGTGCAATATGAAAATAAACTAGTATCAGAGAAAGTGAAAAAGAAATAAAAATAATCATGTAACTATGAGAGACCCTAAACATCCCAAGAATATCCATGAACATACTCAGTTCAGAACCACCCACCGGCGTATCGTGAATCTCTCATGTCTATAAACAACTGGCCACCATAAAACTTACCAATCCAGTGTCAATGCCCACCTAGCCTAACAACCAATCCATGGGGTACCAACCAATCTAATCGGGGTTGATCAACAACCATCACTCGAACATCTAAAATATTCCTAGGAAATAATGGTGATTATAATAATACTTTGTAGGTATGAGGCCCTTTCAGGATTGACCATATCACCACACTTTCCTACCCCAAACATGGACACTCCATACGATAACCCATAAGGGATATTCCCCCTATAGATGTTCCCCAAAAATATATATACATCCTATCATAAAAGGTGTCAATCGGGCTGTCATGAAATGAAATCATTAAAACCATTTGATACTTTTTACATAATATTAAAGTAGTGAAATGGGGCTACAGTAATCAAAATGAAATCCTTTCAACTAATCAATGCAAACATTGCCCTAAATCTGAAATTTCAAAATGGGACATCACATCACATCCATGTCGAAACCATTTTTCTAAAAACATATAAAACTCCGACCAGGCACACACAATCTCAAAACCTAAACCATTCTAAATTTTTACACATTTTCATCCATGAGTTGGAAGATCCAAACAAAACATTATGTCCCAAACACAAATTTGAACACTCCCTGGTTACCAAATAGGACTTCACTCTTTTCAACTGACACCAAAACATGTTTCAAACCAAATGGAAGGACCATTAATACCCCATTAAAATCCATGTTTTCCAAAAAAAACATAGAACAACTCTCTATAAAACCTCATTTAATACCTTCTTTAGAAACCACACAAGGGGACCAACATTATTTGAAAACTAAATATAGATTTTTGAAACTATGGTTTATAAATAATATCATTTTAAAAGTGCCATATTAATTTGAGGAAACTTCTGTTTGTGCACCCAGTGAACTCATGGAAGTTTCGTCACTCAATAGTACACTAAAATAAAGAAAGAACATTTGAAAACCATTTCCGAATAACCCACCAATTACCTTAAAAAAATGTTCTACCGTCCATCTCATTTAGAAAATATAAAACAACCTCAAATCCATCATATAACTCTTTTGAAAACATTTACATATGACCACACAGACATAAGATGACCCAACCAAACACACACCATAATTATTTCAAGACATGATTTCCAATCACTTGCATATTTTTAATAAATCTTTTAAACAATGAAAAACCTCTTTGATGTAGCACAATAAGGATTTCCACAAAATACACACTAGAAATCATCATTTGAATTAAAAAGAACACCAAGTCCATTTCAAAATAAATTTTAAACCTCCCACATAATTCATAGAATGCTATAAAATGGATTAACCAGTTTAATAAAAAATTTCAAAATGACAGTACCATAAAAATCACTAGATTTTTATCTTCTAAATGAAAAACAAAAATCTAATCAACAATATTAAAAGTAAAAACCCACAAGAATGATTTAAAAAATCATTCTAGTAAATTTCACCAACAAAATACACTATTTAAAATCCTGTCGAAAGAATAATTATTTTTTGAAACACATTAAAAGAAAAATTAATTAAAAGAAAGAAATTATTTATGGAATTAATTAAAATGAAAAAAACACAAGAATTCACCTACCTCAGATCAAGTACGGACGTGACCAAACTCTGATAGAATAAAGAAGAATCCATTTCGGTCCATCCATGTACACTAAACATCCAGAATAAAACACAACACACAACCTTCATTATTAGTATTTAGAAAAATTGAACAAAAACACCAAATATGATATGAAAGGGAAAATAAATAAATAAGTAAATATACTGGAGTAGTGGATTTGGAGCGGACAAGGGGAAGGTGTTCTGAGAAGGGACGAGAGGGTTCACTAGTGGAGGTTGAAAGAGAGATCAGGGGGTCCTGGTCCATTTCTTTTCGATGCAAGGGAGGTTAGTGTGGTGGTCGGCTTGTCAAATCAACGAGGAGCAAGTGAAGACCAGTAGGGGGTGTGGCTTCTGTCGGAGGTGTGGCTAAGGTGAGGTCATTATATACTATTTTAGTGAATCCAGTACATGGAGGAGAATATGGTCCAGAGTGGCTTAGATTTTTGAGGTGATATCCAGTGGGGATCGGGGTGTAGTGCACAAGTTCATGAAGGGGGATAAAATTAGGAATCATAGGTAAAGTGAGGAAAGTGCAAGGCTATGTGCGGAGAAAGGGTGAGAGACAAGGCAAGGGCCTCGGCATAGTGGCCTGCTAAATTGTGGAGGTGCAGAGCGAGGTGAGGGAGAGGCTGGGTATGGGAGGGGGTGAGGGGCAATGTCAACACTAGTGTGGGAGGGGGCTTAAGTGGTGAAGAAGGGTGGAGATCGAGAGGTAGGGGTGAAGGGTGATGGGGACCTATAAGGGGTGAGAGGAATAGGGCCGGAGGAAGCTACTGGGATTATGCACAAAAAAACCCCACGGGGATGCAGTTATAGATAGGGTTTTTTTATTTTATTAAAATAAATAATAATAATAATAATAACAGAAATAAAAATAATAATACAATAATAATGATAATAATAATAAGAATAATGAAAAAGTTCTAGACACCTGGGCTGAATGTGTAGCTATTGCCAAACAAATGGTGACCCCGCATAGGTTTGAAACCCAATAAAATTGTTAAACAGAAAAATTTTAAAACCAGACCCTACCCAAAAAATGGCATGAGAACTCATAGAAAAAAAACTAATAAAATAAAAAAACAAATTTAAACATTGGGTGTGACATTTACAAGTTAATTTTCAAATAAAATGTTATCTTTTATAATTATGTGGATTTTTAAATAAATGATTTTTAATATAAAATTTGTTTTTCTATCATGTATTTTTTATGATTTATTTAATTATTTAAATCTATGTCAACATAATTTATTTTGTATTATTATTTATGGGGGTTGTTATCTTATGATACCATATACCATAATTTATTGAATGGTTTACGATCAGATTTTCTTTCAATTTGATATTTTGATACCGATAATCATAGTAGTCTAGATGGTTTATGATTATGTTTATTTATTTGGGAAAGTTATAAAAATTTCACATTCAATTGTATATTGATTCTGTTTCACCCCTTCATATGAAGAATAAATTAGACATAGTATGTGATGGGAGGGTCCTATTATATCCCCTCGATGAATCAATAGTTCTCACAAGACAAACTATTATTGGTATTATATGAGGCATTACCCTTTTATGAATGGTGTCATGGATGAATCTTTGAAGATATATTTATGATGTCCCTCATTCTGAATTCCATTAATATGATATTATTTTGAGATATTCCATGTGATTATTCAATTATTAGAACATCCATGGTAATGTGTAAATCTCCAGTGATTATTTATATGGAATTATTTGATTATCATTTATTATTTCCATATTATGATCAATATTATGTTTAAATGGATTGTGTTTTAGTTATTCACTATTTCTTAATATTTATGAATATTTATTAATGATAGATTATACTTTTTTTAACCTTACTATGTATTTGGGATCAACCCTTTATTATGTTTTATTTTTCCCCAAGATACCAAGAAGATTATTATGGTTCACATGCATGGATAATCTAGAAGAATAATGGTGTTCATAAATGAATTATTATGTTTTATCTTATAATTTTAATTTTAATTTATATTTTATTTATATATCAGGTTATTTAAAACTACAAAATTGTTCAGTCTATTGGGATGCGATTCCATTTATAATATGACAATGTATCAAAGTAACCACTCACTCAATGATACTAGATGAATGGTATTTACAATAGTAATGAGAGAAACTACAAAATTAATTTTGAGAAAAATATATCCCTTAATAAATTTTTCTATCACCAATAATGTCTCTAACCAAAATAAATTCATAATTTAGAATTGTTGATGTAGGTTGAGTCCAAAAATCTCCCATTCAAATAAAATTTTCCTTTGTTCAATAATGTTAAAGCCAGTATAGATTCTATTACTATTTCATATGTAGTGGTAGTATGGTTCTAAAATTTATATTTCTTCAATCACCTTGGATTTCATAGGAGTAGTTCCCCATTAGTCTTCTAGAACTGTGATCTAATTATTCCACTAATGATGAACCTCATTTGAGTTCCTCCATGGAAAATTTCTCCCTAAAAATATAGAATGATTTTCTATTCTCCAATTAAATTAAAATTAAAAACCATAAGCTACTGCATCCACCATGTAAATGGCCTTTATCAATCATACATATAAGGGTCTTTTAATACTATATTACCTAGCTTCTAAACCATCCATGAACATTTTGGTATATTGAACTCTAGCAACACAGATAAAAATTTCTTTCATCTTGAAACTATAAATTATATAAATTTGAAGTTAATTAACATAAAAAAAACCCCACTATAAATTCTTTCAGTGTAACTATAGAAACAAGGTCACATTCTCCCACTACTTAATATGGATTCAACTTTTTAGAGACCACGCTATTTCTATAAGGTCCCTTTATTTCTCTATCAATCCACCAAACTTTCATTTACACAAAGTCAAAATTTGGAATCTCCCTTATCCATCCACAATTTCATACATAATATTAGAACCATTTGAATTTAATGTTGTTTTTAAATGATAGCTAAAAACTTCATCTAAGATCTCTTTCTAGGAACACAAGTCATCTTTCACCGTACTTCATCTTCTGGAACAATATCTCAGTTCTTAAAATCATTGTCTTCCAGTTCTTTATCCTATTAAAATTTCATTAGACATACAACAAGATCCAAATTCTACCAAATTAATGATACATGATTCATGAATATTATGGATGAGAATAATTTTGATATTCTAGAAATATCATTGATATAATTTCAATTTTATAGTGACATACTTCATGATTCTTAAGAAGCCTCCTTACATGAGGAACATGGAAATATTCTAATAAATATATGATATTCACCAATAATTGAAGACTACTCAAGACTTAAAATAATCAAGATTAATTTCTATATTCTATAAACACATATGGTGGCATCCCTATCTTTTAGTAACATCTTATCATGTCCATGATAAAATGCACCATCAGATGACTTCCACCATGTTCTGTAACCAAACACTTCAACAGTACTCTTTGATACCACATGTTGGGGATTGGGGATAGAAACAAAATGTGGATAATTACTCTAGATAACCCCCGTTATTTTTTCATCTAGGAGTTGGATGTCCTGCCACCCCATCAACCACACTGAGTCATCCCTTCATCAGGTTATTTTCCTCCTGATGTATTCATTCTATGTAACTAACAAGTGCATTAAAAACAATCATTCTTGAATTAAAAATGTTCAAAAATGTACAATAGTATTATATGGTTTTTAATTTCATTCTAAATTAACGGTAGAATGAAAACATCTCTTTAATTCAATGAGGTTAAATATCCATATTACATGAATAACCATATTTAATAAATCTATCCATACCACTAAATGGTGTTCCTACATCTTTTCTGGATTTCTTTCCTCTAGCCCAATGTAATTCAGTCCCTACACATAAGAACTTATGGGGTGACATCATAAAAACCATTGTGTTATGGGTGGAATTTTCTTTTTAATCATATATTTTACCAACAATAAAATGTGATATCTAATATGGTAAATTAGTATTCACTACCAAATATTCCACTCAAAACAATATTTACACTATTGGGCCTCCCCTTCAATGACAATCCACTAGAACCCACAATATAGAACTACAATTATCTCATCACTGGGACTCATTTCCTATCCAAATATTTTAGGAAGACATTATATATAAGGTACCATGCATACACATGCTTAAAATGAACCATCATTATCATTTAAAAAAAATGAATACTCCACCCTACATCACACCTGGGCTGGACTATGAATCTGATAACACATTTCAGGATTGTATTCCTCCTTCCTTAGGTCTTCTATCCCAAACACATAATCCCTTTTAATGTTCCATCCTAAAACCCATTGGGTGATATGAAGAATTTCTCATCAATGATTATATGTTACCCACCATCCTTTGTGAAATATAAAATGAAACATATGTTTCCACCAACAAAAATCATAGATGTCTTCCTGTGACATGGAGCACAGTAAGAAGAACTTTAACTTTTTCTAAAGAAATTTTAAAATAGAAGATAAGATGGATGATAATGGTATAGTTCCATTCATAATCTAGTGGGAAGCCTATGTATCCTGGGGTGGTCGCCTCTTCATTCCTCCCCCCCCCCCCCCCAAGGCCATATATTTCTAGGAATATTTTTTATTTTCATTTTTTAATTATGTTTTTTTTAATTTAAGGATAGTAATCTTATTTTCTAATTTAATCACAACCACCAATTTTATTTTCTTCTACCACCATCTATTTTATCCCCCACCAACATTCTCAATCTAAATATTAATGGGGATCTTTCATGAGGTTGGTCTATGTGGGATGTATATATTTTCAATGTTTATTTTTACATATAATAATTTAATTTTTAATTTCTATGTTTTTTGTGGTTTATTTTTGAATGTGATGAAGTCATTTTGTTGTTTCTTTTAGTTTCCATGACCCACTTTTTCTACCATAAAATAATTTATTACTTATTTTTTTCTTATATTGGTAAATGGGATATTTTTGTGATACAAGTGATGAAATTCATGTGGGACAAAACAATGAGTTATTGTGTTATCATACACATGATAGAGGTTTTATTTTTTGTTATATTTTATAATGAATGAGAGTGCCTGGATTTTTTTCAAGAGGCCCTTGATTTGGTACCCCACCAACACATTAAATGGTATAATTCATTTGAATTAATGAAATATAATTCATACAATGAATTCAAATAATTTTTTTTAAATTAGTTTTGATGGTCACTAACTATTTCCTTAGACTTAATTTTATCCACCTAAATTCATTGATTATTTTTATTTTATTTTATTTCAGTTCAATTTGTTATTTAGTATTTAACATTCAATTTAAATTTCACACATGTAATTTTATTTTTCAATGTTTTTATTATTTTAATAAAAAATAAATAAATATTAATAAGTGAAAAGGCAATCATTAAGATCAATTTAATTAGATCCTTCTTTAATTGAAAACCAGAGGTCATCCATTAAGACTCATTCATAAAGAGCTAAAACTTTAGTTGACATGGACATAATCATATTTTAATAAACCATTTTGGGGTTTAAATCTATATAGAAAACTAATCCATCGTGAATGTAGCCCGAAGAGGATTCACAATCCATAGTTTCTGTAAATTAGTTCCTGGGTTTGATGAATGATATTTAGGAATGATTGAAGCATTATATATCTATATAAAATGAAAAATCTATAAAAATAAAATATAATATACCAAACATGTCATAATCAAAAAATATAAATACATGGATAAGAGACAAAAAAAATTGAGCATAATTAAATATAGATAAATGTCACAAAATTAAAATTAAAATTTGAAACATATCCTGAAAAATACCAACATCGCCACTAGTGATCCCCAGTAACACGTCACATCCCACCATCCATGTATAGACAAACCCTAACTAAAGAAATTTAATAGATAATATAAATTGAAACATGCTATATATATATATATATGTGTGATCTAAATATCCTATTAGGTCATCACCCTTTGAAACTATGGAAATCCCTTCCTAATACAGTTCGTAATAGATATTATAAATCACCACATATCTCACTTTCCAAACATTACCTAAAAATTATCTTTTCAGAATCGTCCAAAGTAATATCCATTCCATAAAACCCATTAAATAAATAGTCAATACATTTCTTTATCTTTTAAACCATAATTATTAAATCATTATCATATAAAAAAATTCAATATAAACTATGACATATAAATAATGTTATATACAATCCCAAGAATGAACCAAGTTATGAAGGAAGAATAATAAAATAATAAAACCTAACAATGGTTCATTTTTTAAAAGTATTATGTTCAAGCACACTTTATTGAAAAAAATACAAAAAACCCACTTTTATAATATGAGTGGAGAGGTAACCCATAAAATAAAAAAGATAATTACAAAAAGGTAACAATACCCCAAAGGATAGAAATAGACCTACATGAATGAAGTGAATAGAACATCAAGACATGAATATAAAAGTTTCATATTGACCCCCATCAGATAATGCAACAAAGAAATAAGTGGAAGAAAATGTGATATCCACCTTCTAAGAAGTTGTGTCATGCCGAGAAATAGAATGATACAGGGATCCCCTAGACCTTATATAAAGAAGTGGGGAAAGGTTGGATGATAGTTCCAAGAACTCATATCCCTATTTCGAGCCTCCCACTAGAAAATGTAGAAAAGACACCACATTTTCAACCTAATGAAACATGAATCCAGAATGGAAAATATTTCACGAATTCAGAGGCAAAGAACACATCCATCCATCAAGGAGAGGAAAGATTGATGATGTTGGGTGTCAACACAGCCAACCATATTTCATGGTATCCCACCCAATGGTACCATCAAAATCTTCAATACCTACCAAATTCAATGAGACAATAACAATATATATTAAATATTCCATCAACACAGTGGAAAATCAACCACAAGAGCAGTGCAGATTCCCTCAAAACCATGCCATAAATATCAAAAACACTTTTAAAACTGACAAAAAGGTTAAAAAATTCCAAATCCACATTAATAATCCTGAATATGTGCCATCATCCATCATCCAGAACCACATATGCAGCTAAGAATAGTGATTTCTCCGAACTATTAGTACCATCTACATCATCTCGTTCTATAAGATTCTAAATACCACTATGAGCACAAAGTGTCACACAATACCTAAAATTCATCCTAAACAACACATTGTTTCCTGACCTCTAAACACCATAAGGAAAATAAATCCAATTCACCACCTAGATACCTATCACCACTGATTGGAAGAGGGGCACAAAATATCCACCCTCAAAAAATGAACTACCATCACTAGAATGGTCACTTATCTACATTAGTGGTTCTCAGAAATACAACCATATCCATGTGAGAGGATGCTCAACATTACAACCTAATGGTCACCAGGACATAGTTGTCTGAAATAATATAGAATAGACCATGCTCTTCCATGATTATCAAACCCCACCGATGAACCCATATCATAACAAGACTTTACCTTCTCAATACACTCTTCGATAAGTATTTCACTCATCTAGATTCCTACTAGTCTCTTAGGAATCATATGAAATGTCAATTGTATAGGTGAGAAACCAATTCATTAATGAATCATCACATTAAAACATTTTAAAACATTTTAAATTAAACAACAAATAACCTATGACAACCTCTCAAGAATTTTCACTTTTCACATCCATACCTAAGAAGCATCATACGGATAATAATTTCCAAATACCGCCCAATGGGTTACATTCCAAAATGGACACGATAGATATACGTGGCTAAATTTTGGTTTTCAAACGTTTATAAGACCACTTTACTCAATGTACCAACTAGGATTTTACAAAAGTTATTAGGAAGCCATGTCATTTTTAGAAAATTTAAAAACAACATTTTAAATATGATTTGAAAATAATTTTTCAATCCTAACATGGAAGACCATTTATAAAATCAACCATTTACACAATTTTTTTTATAATAATAATACTTTGTAAAGACCCAAAATTTCCATGTATTTTTTTTAAAGAAATGGGAATTGTACATGTCCACAAAAATTGACGGTGCGTGATTCTGAGGCCCGGTGTGCCTGGAATGAATTTCTGAACTTTTGTTCAAGTATGTTCAGTAAACGTGAAAACGGGTTTTTCTAACTTTTGAACTAGTTCTCAGAATTGAAATATGAGGGTACCATTGAACTCCCAGCACCGTTATTCGCTTAATAAGACTATCACCTCAATGACAGTTGGTCGAGGTTGAAAGATAATTTTTGGTTTTTTTGTGGAAAAAAATAAACACACGTTTTATTTTATTTTGTTGTAACCACCCTCCATGTGGTTGTTGAGATGTGGGGACCACCAGGCCTTAACCTCCCATGAGAGGTTATGGTGGTGGGGGCCACCCGAGGTCTAAACCTCTTCAAATCCCTCATTAATGTGTAGGAGCATCTTGAGCTTCCTCCACATTAATTGTGCCAACCCTCCTTAATTAATTGTGTCAACCCTTAGTTTCCTCCAATTTGAATTTCATGCCAACACAACCCATTTATTATTTCCAATTAATTAATCCCAATTTTATTACCATCAAATTAAATATATAAAAATATTTTATTTGTTTGGTTATTCATTTGTTGGAAAAGTGTTGGCAAAGGAGGATTGAGAGAACTTGGGAGAATACTCTCCAACAAAGAACGCTCTGCCAAAAAAGAACATCGGCCTCCTTCGACCTTCTTCCTTAGGACATCTTCCGACATGGGATATCTTCATCTACAGAGAATCAACGACCGTACTACCTTCTATCACCAACTTCATCAAGCGAATGAGGTAGTGGTTTATTTGCATTTGAATATTTTCTCTATTTCTTTCCTTGGTTTCTTTTGCGGTTGGGAAATGAAACATTGTGGGAGGTGGTAAGCTTAACTTCATTCTTTCTTGTTAAGCCATATTCTACCACCCAAATGAGAAGAGTAACGGCCAAACCAACATGGACAGACCCTTCCAAAAATCATGTTGTGTTCTTCGAGGATGGTGGAGGATGGTGAATAATCACAAAGGGGAACGAGAATGACAGTTGGCCCCACCACCCGCTGCGAAAAAGGTGACGGTGCCACCCCACCACCTCCACGCTGATCGCGACCACTTCCACCATTTGCGGCACCGCACTGCCCTACGGTCGGGCGGCCGCCCCGTGGTCGAGGCATCTCCCACCTGCGGCCAGACCTCCTCCCCGTAGTCGGTCCTCTTTTACACGGCCGGTCCTCCAGCATGTGGCCAGTCTGCTGCTCCACGGCCACACTGCCACACCATGCAGCCTGACTGCCACCTCGTGGTCACCCATGGCTGAGCCGCTCTGCAGTCTCGTGCCTCCCTCGGCCGAGCCACTCAGCGCCCTCATGGAACCCCTTGGCCAATCCTCCCCCCCCCCCCCCCCCCGCGGCAACCTCGTGGCCTTCCAGGACGGACCCAGTAGGCCAGTCCACCAATTGGGCCAGTACAAACCCAACAGGAAGGGCCAGACACAAGCCCACTATGACTCAATTACATTCTTTTGGACATTAATTTGGAACTAGACCTCCGTTTGACGAACCGTTAGTGGCGCTGTAAATATTAGAGCGAGGCATTCCCTTTGAGTATATTCAACTGGAGTATTGGATTGAGAAGGGGTACGGTCATGTTGGATCGAGCATGAATACAACCGGGCCCCCAGGAATAAAAGGCTAATAACTTAGAGACCGGGTGTCCGATTAAGGCGTCATATGTTGCGTTGAGACCCCTATGACGTGGTGGAACATTGAGATACTTATTTGTGGGACTTCATAAAATTTGGAGTATCGATAGGTAGCCTGTGGAGAGGGTCCTCTTGGAGATGAGTGAGCATAGTGCGGGAACCCTGTGGGTAGCTAAGACTTGACAACTACTAACCATTTCGACTCGGAGTGACTCGACCGGCCCAGTGGGGAGTGCCTTGGTGATGCAGCAGACCCACGGTGGGGAGCACCTTGGTCACGCGGTAGAACCATAGTACTCGATAGGAGGAGTACCTTATTAGTCCATGAGGGTGAGCACCTCTGTGTGATGCGGAATACCAATGGTGGGGAACACCTTTGTGTAACACGGATGCCCCAGAGTACTCGACGGGTGGAGTACCTCAGTAGTCCAAGGTTAATGGGAACCACCTCCACGTGACATGTAAGGCCAACTATACTCGATAGAGGAGGTGTTCTGCAGTAGTCGAGGTGTTCAGAATCTTACATGATACTACCCCTAAAATAAATCCTTATTTGAGCTGAGTCAGTACCACTATGTTTCTTCATGATTGAAACAGATTACTTGATAACTTAGTAATATGTATGGGCATATACCTAAGTAGGGTTGTCTATTCATTTCATTCTTTTTGGTTTATCCTTGGAAGATTTTGTGGGACTTTGAGGGTATCGGGGTCCCCAATGAGTATCATTATACTCACCCCATCACAGGCTATACCCTCCCCATTCTTTGTTGGATGTAGATGATGGACAGCACTGACTGAGGCTAAGAGTACTAGGACTGGATGGTGCCCAGAGGTGGACCATATTTCATGTCGGTACATAAAGGAGATGGGTGGATTTGGAGTGATGAGGAGCTGATCTATACCTACCCATTAGGTAGGAACCTCTAAGGATGATCTAGTAGTTGTTTTTTATATTTCTTCAGTTATTTTGTAATTCAGTTGTACTTGTACTTTCTAGTTGGACTTGTATTCTTGCCCCTTTTTACATACAGCACTCACTATTTTACAATTTAGTTTACTTGTGTTCCTATCATGTTTTGTGATTGGTTACATTTTATTATAGGTTATAAAGGCAGATGCCTTCCCAGTTTTAGGGAATACGCTTTTGGTACAAGTCTCCAGCGCCTGTTCTATGGAAGGTGAGCTTGGGGTAGTCACGACACGCTCCTCGGGGGATGGGTCATGAAAAATTGGTATCAGAGGAGTCGGTTCTACCAAAATAATAGGACTATAATCTTTCTTATTAATGATAATTATTTTAAGTGTAGTGTGTGTCCTTATCAGTTTAGGGAATCCAGAGTTGGTGCAGTGGCCAACGTATCTATACACTTGGACCCTAAATTATGATTTCTGACTCAGTGCATGAAAACAATGAATGTGTGTGTATTTTAGAATGTTTTCTTTATGACCTTTTGAGTCAGATCAATAGGTATAACGTTGAACATGTCAGCTCACTGGGTATAACCTTTTGACCGTGTTGCATCAGTTTCTTTTCATGATTCCTCCACGCATACATCCAGTTAGGGTTTCGAGAGTTGTATGCACTAATATCCCACTTAGCGACGAGGCCTCAGTGCAGGGCCCTTTTACAGTAGAGGAACTAGTGGATGCACTAGCGTTAACATTACCTATTGGGCCACTGATTCCACCAGCCCCAGTAGTAGACGGTGCACACCGCTTGAGCACATTTCCCGAGTTCCAGTGCTAGAGGCCACCCAGGTTCATGGGACAGACGGACCAACAGGGGGCTAAGGATTGTCTGGAGACCATGGTGAGAGTTTCCAGAAATCATGTGAAAGTTTTTCTCTCATACCCATACCCACCATGGGACTCACATAGTTTCCCCTAGGTCACACAGAACATGGAATGAACTATAAACTACCCTTGAAATCCAACCATGCACAACAAAATAAGATCTAAAAACATTGTTTCATAATTGTATCCACTAGAGTTTTCCCAAACTGTCCACACAAACCATGCCCAAAAAGGGAAATCTAGAAACATAAATGTTTATCACATAATTATACAAAACATAAAGAATAATAATAATTAAATAAAATAATATAGAATATAAGGTAGTATTGACTTGTGGGTGTCATAATTTTTTCCACCATTCCACTTTATACCTCTAAAAATCCATTGATCAAAATATAGATCACAAAGATAGTGGAAAACTCCACACTCATTCAAAAAAGTGGAATAGGTTAGAAATGAATCAAAAGATCCTAAGACCATGAATCCTTTAATTCCTTAATGTTACATCTCTCTTTTTCAAAAAATATCATAAACCCCATGCCAGAATAAACCAAATTCATCAAACAAGAACTTTAAAAAAAGGGAACCTAAAATATGTATGCCCTCCAATTATAAATACTATAAATGTTTGACATGACAATGAACTCTCCTATGAACATAGAATCATCAATGTAAAATTGAATCCACAAATCAATAAAGAATATATAGATTCCAATAACCATGAGAATCCACCAAAAACAAATAAACTCTAAAAAGGAAATAAGAACTACAAATCCATTGAATACCTCAACACCATAAAACATCCAAGATCACAAGAAAAAGTATTCAAAATGATGCATATCCATTACACTCAAACCATACAAAAGGGTACAAGACCAGACTGTGAAGACCACTCAACAAATTGAAGGAATTAAATATCTAAGTATATACCTTAGTTACAAAAATAATTTTTTATTTTACCTTTAATATCATACTAAATTAAAGGGGGCTAAGTAAGACCACAAACATTTGTTACCATATCATGGTAAACCTAATAAGATCTAGACATACACCATCAAATGCATACTATCAAATGGTGGAATACCTATACTGGACTCTAAAATCGGACAACTGGGGTTATCCCACATCCATTAAATAAATAAAAAACCCATGAAGATCCCCCGCCACAAGGCCAACATCACCAGAGACAGCCTTCCAAGGTATAAATAACAATGTGGAATGAACCAATCCAAAATAACCACTCTACAATGATGTGAAATAAAAATAGAACCAAAGGGTAATTCCAAAAAAAGAGACCTCAAAGATACTAGGCTGAAGACTCCTCAAAAAACATCATAAAAATATAGCATTTCCATAAAATTTCATGGAAATTAGTCCTCCTCAAAACTCTAACTATATATCCATTGTTCATCTAGACTAGTCTCCCAAAAAAACATATCACTAGAACATCATTATCACATCATCGAAGGGAAATAACACTCTCCACTCAATTGGATCCCAGGTAGGTGACAAGAATAGGAAAATAAGTCCATGTAGTGTAAAACACCCTACTTTTAACAGTGAAATTTTGGGGGTCATACATTAAATATAAAAACATAGACCCACACATCTAAATTTTATTAATAAAATAAAATTTTCACAAATAAAAAAGGTACAAAATACAAAAATAAAATCAATTAGGTAATATAACATGAAAAACATAATATCTTATTAAAACAAACCACATTCCTAATGGAATAAGGACCCATTATTTTCATAACACGTGGTCATATAAAAGAAGCCAACCATTTGAAAACTCCACATAATTAAAAATCCCAATTCACCGAGGGAATATATAAAAATTTGACCTAATTTAATATATACTAATTCAATTTAAAAAATATATAACCCACCCTATATTCTCAAATCTAATTCATGAAAACATTATAAAACTCTTTACATCTCTTTTTAAAACATCTTTATAAAATTTACCACTTAATATTCATTAAACGAAAAAATAAATTTTTAAAATAACCTCAAGCGGGTTCAAAGTCCCATTAATTACAAGTTCAAAGAATTTATTTCCATGAATGTTTTTTCACTAAATCAAAAATTATTTTATAAACAATACCCGAGGATCCCTTTGAATCTAACAACAATTTATCATAAAATCCCCATTTTCATTAAAACCATTATTGGAAAAAAAATCACACAATGAATCATCTCATTGTTTATAGGGTGATTTTGTTTGTTGAAAATGATAGATGACCATATTTAATTAAATTTTTTGCTTCCAAATAAGATTTTCTTATGGTGGCATAATTTCATAGTGTTCCCAAAAAAATTGGGCCAAAAAAATATGAATTTAATTTATGGAAAAGGATGGTTTTGTGAAAAGTTCTTTTCAAATAGAAATTTCTAGATCACAAATAATAGAGTTCATGGATAAAAAAGTAGATTCACTGTTCCATGAGTACCAAACAAGAGGTATGAAAAACCACAAAGGAATCCATCAATTTATGGATGAAGGCAGTGAATTAATCCTACCACAAAGGGTTCTTTTCTATGAAAACCACATAGAGAAATTAGTTTATTGGAGGATTATCATTCATAGGAGGATCATCATTTTTTTGATTGAGATGGTAATATATATCTACCACCAAAGTGTTTTCATTTCTGGATGATATTATCCATTATAAGGGATAATGGTGTTATCTGGATGGCATAATAAGTAGGTGGTGAAAGTTGTACCACATTGGGGTTTTCAGTACTTTTGATTAGTGCATTATATGGGAATTAGTTTCCTATATATATAACTCTAATAACATCATTAGGAAGAGATAAATTTTATTACATAAGTCCATCTATGGGAGAATTCGTTGAATTCCGAAGTGGTTTTTGAGGGAACAATTTATAAAAAAAATGGTATATGAAGGAGGATTATGAGAATAAAAAAGAGTTTTGTAATGAAATGATTCCATGAATGAAGTGCTGCATAAATGATTAATTCTAAGATATAAAAAGTGGTTCAAACGGATGTTTATGTGAAGGCATAGTTTGAAAAAAAGGTTTGTTTATGTGGAAATGTATATCAAAATGGAAAGGTGATCCATGAGGAATTATTCATCAACGAACCAAATCCCTTCTGTGGAACAAACATGGCTCAAAAATAACTCATACTCTGTAGTGAAAGGTGTTTTATGAAGATGGTGGTTCATGAAGTAGGTGTTCCACAAAGGTGTTTTCTGAAAAGGGAATGATATTTCATGAAAGGAATTTCCCTAAGAAATTTAGTTTGAATATAATTTTATTTAATCATCCAGGTTAGAACAGAAATTCAGGGCACACATACATGTTAAAAAATTATCTGGGTCTCACACAAGGAGTTATGGTCCATGATTACCTAGTGAATAATATCATTGTCATGTTTTAATTCCAAAGAAGAAGTATAAGAATTAATATCAACACCATCTGAATATATTTGCAGAAGGTGTTTTTCACTAATACATTCAAGGCACTAGAATGATGTGTTTGAATATCTTTAAGATATTTAAAAATAGTTGGTATTTTTTATTTCTACAGTAAAGAGACGACTGTTCTAGTTTATTGAAAAGTAGAAGTGTTGCATCTAGGTGGTTCCATAGAAGTGAAAGAGAAACCCAAAAATATCATCAAAAAAGCATCTACCTATAATTTAGGATTCATTAATTATTGATAATTAAGCATCCTAAATTTCCATAAACTATATGTGGATTCATTCTGGAGAAATGAGCAATAGAAGAGGAAGAAGGTGATCTTTTCCATTTGAATTGACCCCGTGAAGGAAATACTTAGGGAGTGGCCCTGGGAAGTAGTAATCTATCTTTAAACATTGTAAAGGAATTGAGCCTAGTTATTGATGTGATATAGGACAAACCTTGTATTTGTACTGAATGTTAGTGGATTTAGTACATTGGCACATTTCCAATTTAATGCTCCTTTTATTTTTCCCTATCAAGGAGAACTATGTTAAAATCTATTCTTACATGTGTTTTATTTCCTTCTTTACATTCCATGCATCATCATCAGATATAGTTATAAATCATAAGATAAATGTAGAAAATAAAGTCAAAACAAAGTTATCCTTATAATAATTAATTCAATATTCAAATTTTTATGAATTAATTTAAAAAAGAATGTCCATACCCTGATTCACCCCCCCACTCTCATTGTATGTAGGCCCTTTTTATACATAAAAATTGGTTCATGGAATAGGTTACTTTTTTTGACTTGATTTTTATGAAAAGGTTTACTATACTTCTAAAATTGATGTTTTATTTTTCTTTTAGTTCATTGTTCCATGTAATAGGGATGAACTACAAAGAAGAAGCATAATTTAGGTGGTATTTCTCAGTGTTGATGTGTCTACATAAAAAATTGATTCTGTTCAAGGAAACAAATAATGTACTAAATAAATTCTTGGATGAATGAAACATCAAAAATATATACTCACTAACTGATTGTGAAGGAATGAGTGAAATAACTGATATTCCAATTGATAATGATGGTAATAAATATTAAGAAACTCCAAGAATGAAAAAATTAGATGTTATCCATAAAAAATAAATTGGATTAGATACTAGATAAAAAATTAAATCTAAATTTATTTGAATCAATGAGTATGAAATTTAAGTCATAAAGATAATAGGATGAAATAAAAGGCATGTTTATGTTTCCATATTTCTATGAATGAATAATTATTCCCAAGATAAAAAAATGAAAAAACAAAAACCTAGTAAATTGGGAATGAATACGGACTCATAAAATTATGAATTTTAAAACAATAAATGATCATATTTCAACAAACATTTCTAAAATATATTAGGAGATTGAAATTATAAAATATTTGAATTTATGTTGTAATGATTATGTTATTCAGATGATTTCTAAAAGGAAGGATAAATATGACTTGTGGGATAATATATCCTGGGAATTGGATGATTAGATGAATAAAGGGATGAATCTTAAGAGATAACCTAATGTATAAAATGGATCAATAGATAATATGTTTCAACAAATTGGAGAAGAGGTAAAATTATTCAAGAAAGAAGTAAAGCAGTCTAATGAAAAAGGAAATACCAAATTAAAGGATATACTAAACTTACTATAACAATATCCTTTGGTAGATGATAATTAAATGAAAATAAAATATGATACATTATAGGAAAAACATGAAATTATTGCCTCATTTTAAATGCCACGTATTTTTGGAAAATATGGAATTGGATGGATAACCCAAATCAAATGTGTGAGAGGAATATAGCTATAAAATGTTCAAAAAATAAGGAAAATTTTACAAATATTGAAAATAGACATAAAATGAATTTTGTAGTATGTAATGAAAACATGTGCTATTTCAGTGGGATGCATGGTCATGTTTCATGTTTTTATTGAAGCATTGGAATATATTTCATATTGTAAAGATTTAGATATTGATAACTTTCAGAATAATCATATGTCTCTTTAAAATTCTTAATGAAATGACTCTTAGAAAAAAATAGCCTTTATATTCTATAATTTTTGTAGATAGAGACACAGTATGAGTGTGTGTTAAGAAGATCAAGGGATCAATATCAGAAGACAAAATCTGGATGGATCAATGTACCATTCATGAAATGATGAAATTATGTATCTATTTAATTGAATATTTTTTATATGTGCTAATCATAGGAATTTGGAAGAACATTTCATATGGAAGAAAGAAGGGAATGAAAATGATCCCATAAATAGATCCCCAAATATGGAACTATATAGCGAACAATACTATATTGGAAGATAATATGAGATGTTGAAAAATATGATTACAGCCTCTGAGGAATCAGAAGGATATCAACAATAGTCGTATAAATTACATTCTCTGTTACACTCACAATATATCTCCTTAAAATAAATTGAATGGATGCTGAAGAAAAAGGGAGGAGATGCTCCATTTGTGATTAAGAAAAATTAAAATTTAGTAGAATACTGATCCCCAACAAGAATGGGTGATGTGACTCAAATATTTGATTAATGAAAAATTAATAAATAATTCCTTTAAAAATTCACATTTTATGCCACATGGAATGAAGTGAAATCAAGATAAAGGGCCATCCAAAAGGAGGAAAAAGGAAGTACAGATGACCATGCAAGGATTCTTGATCAAATAAAGCGTCATGAAAAATGGATTGATGGTGGAACATCAAAGCAGTAAATTTATACTCATGGTTTTGAGCAGTAAATTATGAAAAAGAACAACCTATATAATATATGTATTACAATAAGTCTCATCCTGTGGGTAAAGAATGTTTATTCAAATTGAAAAAACAATAGATCTTGTTTAGGAAGTTGGAACAAGCATAGAAGGAGTACGATGCTTTACAGGTGAATATCCAAGGATGGGTCCATCATGATTATCCATAATCCTCTATATGAGGAATCTAGATGGGGACCTCTTTCTATATGTTAAATGTCTCTCATATCTACTAGAATTTGTGTAGGACTATGGGGGAGATACAATCTAAGATGTGTTTGTGCTGAAAGGCAATGTGTACATAAATTTAATGGAAATACATTAAAAAATATGAATCTTAATTCATGAAATTCAAAAATACTATTAGATTCAAAAAGTGGTTTTAAAAATATTATTTTTTAATCTAAATATAAAGGTTGTGTGCTATGGTAAAATGAGATTATATGATGAATTTACTATTGTAAAACTGAACTGCTATCAAATATTTACTTGAATGATCTAGTGTTTCCATGTCTTATTGAATATTCCATCAATGGTATCATTAATTAGTTAAAAGTGTTATTTTTCAATTGAGATAATATTAATGGGGTGAGAATCATGGTTTTATTGGATATTTGGTGACAATTACACTAGTTGTTATATCCTCATCTAATAAGAGAGTCCTTTGAATATTTATGGGAGTCATACTGCTTGAATTTATGGAAGTATGTGAGTGACTTGGAAATAATTAAAAATTGGTGTATCAAACTCTTGTTTCCAAAAAATAATTATTAATCATTAGGGATATATTATCTATCAATGAATCGGTTCCATGTGATAATTTCACTTTCTTAAATTCATATAATAGTGTGTAGCTATTAGCAGATAATATGACATAGATCATAAAAAGTGCAATAAAAATCAATGTTTCAATTTTATATTGACATATGGTGTCAATGGAGAAACTATATATTTTTAAAATAGTCTGGCAGTGTTTGAATGTCACCCTATAGTGTCCCCTGAGCTAAGCACATGTGAATGATAAAAAAGGTAGAGTACTTTCTCATTATCTATATTTTTGAAGATCAAATAATAATTTTTTCCCTCATGATCTTCATAGATTATGAAAAATATACTAAACAAGATCATTGAGTAAGGGGAGTAAATATTAAATTTATAAAATTCCCTAATTAATTCTCTTTGAAATGGGGTATTGATGTGTTGTTTTTTACTAGAATTTATTGTGATAATTATGGTGCTATAAATCATAGAAATCATCCAGCCTATCATTATAGGATAAAGAACATTGAATTTAAATATCACCTAATCAACATGAATGTGGAAGAATGTAATTAAAAAGTTGGATAATAAGCCACCAAACTACATGGTACTGAAATTTTGATAAATTATTTTCAAAAAGAGGTGTTCTAAACCCATCAAAATGCTCTTGGAGTTTTTTTTGATTCCCCACAATTAGAGAATGTGGATGTGGGACCGACTCTACCTATGTTTTGTCTTGTTTTTTGATGAACTACTAATATTTGTTCTGTAAAGACCCACAAAATTCAAGGGAAATTTTTTCTTAATTTTCTTTGGGATTTACAAGAACGCAGTTTCTGACGGCACTTGATTCCGAGGACCGGTGTGCCCGGAATTTCTATCAGAAGTTTAGCTCGGGTACGTTCAGTGAACGAACGAGTGGGAATTTCTATCATTTGAACCAGTGCTCGGAATCGAATTCTGAGGGCGCCGATGGAACCGCAGTGCCGGTAATTTCTTAGGAACTCCTTTTCTGGAGTTGCATTTTCTCGATATGAGTTGTTTAAATTTGTGGGTTAAGTGTGAGTGAAATAAAATTTCGTTAATAATTTTTATTTCTCATTTCCATGTGTTAGAACCTAGGTGTAGGAGTTAGGGTGGGACCCACTGATTGTTAGTTTCTCTTGAGTGGATTAAAGGTGAGGTGGGGCCCACACGAGCCCCCACCTTTTCAATTCCTTTAACTCCCTAACTCCTCTTAACCCCCCACTTAAGTTGTGTAACACTTTTAACTTTTAAACTTCCCTTTATTTGGGTGACTTTTCCTCTCCTCTCATTAAGTATTCCAACTCACCAATTCAATTAATTAAATTAAGTTTTGATTTTTGAATTGTGGCATGAGTTAATAAAATAAGGGTGAGACTTATTTTATTTTGGTTGGTTGTTGTGTGTGGACAATTGAGGAGAGAGCTCTTGGGTGTTTTCATCTTCGTCATGGAGAACACCAAGACTTCGACGAAGAACGTCATCACCATAAGAAGAGATCGACGTGCCGTCTCTTCTCCTCTCCGCAGCCGGTGTGTGATCCCTTTTTCCAAAGATCGACGATGCACCCTCTTTCGATCTTCTCCACGTGTCAAAGAAAAGAAGATGCCACTTCCTCCTCGGACGTTCTCCGTCAACATACGGAGATTCACCTCACGACGTCGTTTTCCACGGCGAACCCTCGTTCTAGCTATGCTCAAGGTAGGGGTTATTTAATTATTTTGTTCGTGTTTGCCACCTTGTTGTTCTTCGTGAAAATATGACCAAATGCTATCAATTAACGAGAGGGGGTCGGACCGCACAAACACGGCCGACCCTCCTCCTTTATCCATGTTTGTTTCTTTGTTGTTTGAAATGATAATGGCGCGGTGTCGTCGCACCGCGTGTGATCGTGCAACAAGGAATGTGCGACGCCGTTGCGCTGCGCCGTGGAAACGAACAAGGACACGATGTCGTCGCGCCGCGTCGGAGAAACCCGAAGACACCATGGCCAGAGCGGGGCCACGGTGGAAGAGCGTGGCGCCGTCGCGCCGCACCGAACGACCAAGGTCACGGCTGGTTCCAATCCGTGACGATGCAGGGTGACCGGCGGCCGAAGACGGGCCGCCGGCGTCGGAGCAGGGAGGGGACCGGCTGTCGCCGGTCCCGTGGAGCAAGAACCGGCCGGCCAGGGTGGGTCGGCCGGACAGGGGAAGAGCCGGGGGTCAAAACTCCTGGCTGGCCAGCTGACCGGCCCCTTAAATTGGGGTCGCGGTTTCCAAACGGCGGGGGGTAGCCCCCCCCCCCCCCCCCCGCATAACCGAACGGCTCGGTCGTTCGGCCGAGCCAGCTGGCCCCGCGCGCCAGGCTGCCGGGCTGCTGGACCGGGCCGCCGGGCCGGGCCGCGCCCAGGCCGGGCCGAGCCGCGCCCAACCGGGCCGACCCGGTTCGGGCCGACCCAGGGGGTCTCGGGCCGGGTCAGTCCGGGCCCGAAACCCCCCTTTTCGGACCCTCTTTGGTCTTTTGCCCATATCTTGGGCTACGGACCTCCGATCGACGCATTGTCAGGGGGCGATGCGATACTTGGATTGAGATGGTCATTTCGACATATCTCATTCAAGGTTTTGGAATACTTTGGGTTCAGCTGAGTTGGTTCGTACATGAAACCAACCAGGCCCTCCGAGCGGAAACGCTCATAACGTGAGCTTCGGACGTCCGATTGACGTGCCGTCGACTTTGTTGGATTTATCTTAGTGAGACAGATCTTTTGGCTTACTCCGCCCGAGTTTTGGACGTAGGTGGAGTACGGTCGGGTTGGTTTTTGACTTAAAAACCAACCGGGCCCCTGGGATGAAAAAGCCAATAACTCTCAGACCGGGCGTGCGATTGACGCGCCATCTGTTGCGTTGAGTTCCTGTTGGCGATACAAAACTTTTGGATACATCAACTCAGGACTTTGTGTCAGTTGATGTATCAGCCTCTCGGCTCGTGGAGCGGACCCTCCCGAACGAGCTTGCTGTGTGCGGGAACCCTAGAGCTGGCTGCGTTGCAACTCGACGACGACGACTGTACAGAGATCCTCAGTGGATTCGACAGCGACGACTGCAGCACTCAGCGATCCTACGTGGATCAGTGCTACCGATCCTATGTGGGTCTGATCCTGTGTGGGTCAGCGCTCAGTGGTTCTGTGTGAGCCAGCGCCTACAGATCCTGTGTGGGTCTGATCCTGTGTGGGTCATTGCGGGGGTTAGTTAACTATCGATCCTGTGTAAGTCAGACCCTTCCTGGGTCATTGCGGGGGTTAGTACCTATCGATCCTTTGTGGGTTCGACGGCTTAGATGAATCAGAAACTACATCTGATCATCTCTATCGTCTTACGAAGAAGTATACCTGTGTGATCTGAATCCTGTTTTTCTTTCCTATGTGGATTTTTTTGTGCTATCCTGTGTGGATTACGTTTTTCTTTCTTGTGTGGAATACATTTGCTTTCCTGTGTGGACTGGGTTGTACTTGGGCTCAGAGGTTGGAGCGTATTGGAATTGATGACTTAGGTATATGTATGGGCATATACCTAAGTAGTGTCGGTTGTTACTTCGTGATTGTATCTTTCTTTTGTGGTTTATCCTTTGTGGATTTTGGGAGACCTTCGGGGGTCTCAGGGTACCTACTGAGTAGTTTATACTCACCCCTGCATGGGCTATGCCCACACTACGTTGTGTTGGTTGCAGACGACGGACAGCGCTGATCGTGGTTGAGGCTTGTGGAGCAGGTCGGTACCCGGAGGTGGACCACTGGGCTGGACGTACTCGGAGTAGACGGCGGGACCTGAGGAGCAATGGAGACTATCTGTACTCACCCTTCAGGAGGGAATTCCAGTGGACGGCTCGAGGCTATAGTTTTACTTTACAGTTGTTGTTTTCCCTTTCGAGTTGTACTTTACTTTCAGTTTGGGTTTGTATTCTGGCCCATTTACTTTTCTGCACTTACTGTTGTACTCAATTTCTACGTAGTGTTTACTTCTACTGCTTGCTTGCTCTGTGGTGTTTGTTTACTTTACAAAGGCAATGCCATCCCTTTTTACTGGGATTTACCCCTTGGTGCTAGTCTCCAGCCCCTGGACTATGGAAGGCGGGCATGGGGTAGTCACAGCACGAGCCCGAGGACGGGTCTTGACAAATTGGTATCAGAGGAGTTCGGTTCTACCACAGAACATGGGACTCTGATCTTTTCTATGTGAAGCAATAGTGTTAAGAGTATTGGGTGTGGTTATCAGTCCAGGGAGTCCAGTGTTGGTGTGGCGGCCGACGTATCCATACACCAGGACCCTGACTTCAGATTTCCGACTTAATGCACGAAAACATTGATTGCATGTGTGTTTCAAGTTTTCTTTGTGAATACTTTGTGTCAGCTCACCAGGTATACTGTTCTGACCGTGGCACACCTATTTCCTTTTCAGCATGGCCCCACGACGGCAGCCAGCTAGGGTTCTGAGAGTTGAGCGTGACGACATCCCACCTAGCGACGAGGCCTCGGTGCAGGGCCCTTTGTCAGCAAAGGCACCGGCGGTACCTCTACCTTCCGAGCCACCGATGTTTCCAGCCCCAGCCGCTAACGATGCACGTCGCCTTAGTGCACTGCATGAGTTCCAGCGCCAGCGACCACACAGGTTCCGCGGGGAGATGGACCCCCAGGCAGCCAAGGACTGGATGGAGGAAGTGGTATGAGTTTTCCGGTTAGTGAGGACACCAGCAGACCTCATGGTGATCCTCGCAGCGAGCCTACTGCACGCGGCAGCGGGCCGATGGTAGATCTTGATGCTCCAGGTGCATGATGAGGCATCTCTCCTTTAGACGGACTTTCAGATCCTCTTCCGCTCGGAGTTCGTCCCAGCCACCCTCCGTGTGGTGCGCATCCAGGAGCTTCTACAACTGCAGCAGGGCATCTTGACGGTCGCCCAGTACTCGGAGAGATTTACCGATCTCTCGTGCTACTCGACAGACATGGTACGGGACCCATTCTTCCGGGCCCGAACCTTTGAGCAGGGATTGAGGCATGAGATTAGGGCATCGCTGATCTCCCTCATCATATCGACCCAGGCAGGAGTACTGGAGCGAGCCCTTTTGATCGAGAGTTTTCTTGCTGAGTCTACACCAGCAGCGAGACCCACTGCAGGGCGGCATGTAGTAGAGTCTTCTACAGCAGGCAGTCGACGGATGACTCATGGGTCCAGGCAGACCAGAACCTCAGGAAGACAACCTAAGGACACTGGCTCAGCTGTGCGGGGCACACTGTGCAGGGCCAGTCTTTCGAGAGGCAGACAGTGCTACGCATGCAGCGGGCAGGGCCACATGGCTCGTGACTGCCCGACCCGCCGTGAAGAGGAGCAGCAGACGGTTGAGGGACCACCCAGGCAGAGGTAGAGGGTCAACCGTGGTGGTCCGCAGGGAGAAGGCGGATGAGGCAGAGGAGCAGGCCGAGCAGCAGGTGTTGGGTGATGCTTTGAGGCTCTACCACCACCGCCACCAGGAGGTCCACCCCGACCACAGGGAGCTGGCGGGCAGAGACAGTCACAGCTCCAGGTAGCAGAGGCCTACGACCACGGTGCTCCTGAGATGATTTGAGGTACTATCTGTGTCTATTCCACCCTTTCTGCAGTTCTTATAGACACAGGAGCGAGTCACTCTTTCATAGACGCTGTCCTTATTCGGAGCTCGGAGATTCCGACAGAGCCGTTGGCTCGATCCTTACGGCTAGAGACTCCTACGGGAGCAGACTCGACGATTACACACTGGTGTCGGCAGTGTGAGCTTACTATAGGAGGTGAGAGCTTCGGCTGGGATCTTCTTGTAGTGGTGTCGAGGCCTTATGATGTCATCTTGGGCATGGATTTGTTATCTACAGTCCATGCACAGATTGACTGTTTTAGGCGCAAGGTGCGATGTGTACGCACCGACGGGAGCAGGTTCACCTTCACCGGAGAGAAGGGAGCCTTTGCTACACAGGATGGACTCTCGCAGAGGAGAGGATAGCCCATCACTCATGAGTTGGCTAACCTCATCCTAGGAGCAGTTGACGTGCGGAGTCCTGGTTTTCCGGCAGTGGTGGATCTGTATGCGGATGTTTTCCCCGATGACGTCCCAGGGCTACCTCCTCGCAAAGAGGTAGACTTTTATATTAAAATGTACCCCAGTACAGCCCTGATATTGACTCCATCATATCGGATGTCCCCCGACGAGCTTCGAGAGCTATGGGTACAGTTGGAGGAATTGCAGGGCAAGGGGTTCATCCGACCCAGTGTTTCACCCTGGGCTTCCCCGATTTTGTTTGCCAAGAAGGTAGACGGGAGCTTGAGACTTTGTGTCAACTATCATCTCCTGAACTAGGTGACAGTGAGGAACAAGTATCCGCTACTGAGGATTGATGACCTCTTTGATCAGCTCAAGGGAACACGGTGGTTCTCAAAGATAGACCTCAGGTCTGGCTATTATCAGCTCAGAGTTCGAGACGAGGACGTGCAGAAGACGGCCTTCAGGTGTCGGTATGGCCACTATGAGTTCTTGGTTATGCCCTTCGGCATGACCAGTGCTAAAAAAGTGTTCATGGCCCTCATGAACAAGATCTTTCATCCATACCTTGATCGATTTGTCGTGGTCTTCATCGACGACATTTTGATTTACTCAACGACTGAGGAGGAGCACGCCTACCACTTACGGGTTTTACTAGACACACTCCGAGAGCACCAGCTTTATGGAAAGCTCTCGAAGTGTCAGTTCTGGATACTCGAGGTCCAATTCATGGGACACGTCATCTCTGAGGTGGGATTTGCGGTGGATCCTGCGAAGATCGAGGAAGTGCTAGCTTGGGAGCCACCCAGGAGCATGACGGAGGTGCGGAGTTTCTTGGGACTAGCTGGATACTACCGGAGATTTGTGATAGACTTCTCTAGAGTTGCAGCACCACTCTCAGCTTTGACAAAGAAGGGGAAACCCTTTTTGTGGTCAGACAGATGTCAAAAGAGCTTCCGGGAGCTGAGACGGAGATTGACCAGCGCACCTATCTTGAGGTTGCCTGAGGAGGAAGTAGGTTACGTAGTTTACTGCGATGCATCAGGGACCGGACTCGGATGTGTCCTGATGTAGGAGCGGGACGTGATTTCCTATGGATCACGTCAGTTGAGGCCGCATGAGCATAACTACGCTACCCACGACCTGGAGTTAGCAGCAATAGTCTTCGCTCTGAAGATATGGAGAGACTACCTGATGGGCGAGCGCTTTACAGTCTTTTCTGACCATCAGAGTCTCAGATACATCTTCTCTCAGAAGGACCTTAATCTGAGACAGCGGCGATGGCTTGAGTTCCTCCAGGACTATGACTTTCAGATAGTCTATACTCCTGGGAAGGGGAACGTAGTATCCAATTCTCTCAGCAAAAGGATGGGAATTCAGCTACTTGAGGAGGCGACAGAGCAGCTAGCCTCTTTTCAGATATCCTACGTGGATAGAGATGGATCATCCTACCTTCAGTCTCTCAAAGTCACCCCTCCACTACTACAGCGGGTCAAAGAGGCATAGCGTGGGGACGCTGACTATGAGAAGCGGCGTGCATAGATATCCTTAGGACAGGCACCTGATGGTTTCTCCTTTGGAGCAGAGCACGGCGTCCTTTTCAGAGGACGTAACTTGGTACTGGTTTCTTTATGGGAGGAGGTGCTGAGATAGTTTCACACTTCTCCTTTGGAGGTACATCCTAGAGTGGCGAAGATGTACCAGGATCTTAGAAAACAGCACTGGTGGCCGGGCATGAAGAAGGCTGTGGCAGAGTTCGTTTCTTGATGCCTCACTTGCCAGCAGGTGAAGGCAGAGCACCAGGTACCAGCAGGCTTGGTATAGCCTTTGGAGGTCCCAGAGTGGAAGTGGGACAGCATATCTATGGACTTCGTGACTGGAATTCCATGCACTTCCAGAGGTCACGACTCCATTTGGGTGATTGTCGAACAACTCACCAAGTCGGCACACTTCTTACCCATCAGAGATCAGGGATCAGTGGAGAGATTGGGACGTCTTTACGTTCATGAGATTGTGCGGCTTCATGGTGTTCCATCATCTATCGTCTCTGATCGAGATTCTCTCTTTACTTCTCGGCTTTGGAAGGGGTTGCAGGAGGTGTTCCGGACACAGCTACGTCTGAGCACAGCCTTTCACCCTCATACGGATGGTCAGATGGAGAGGACCATTCAGACTCTCGAGGACATGCTCCGCGCATGTGTCCTCGACTTTGGTCGCAGCTGGTAGGACCACCTAACCTTGGTAGAGTTCGCGTACAACAACAGCTACCACTCCACCATGGGGATGGCACCATACGATGCATTGTACGGCCGACCTTGCAGATCTCCTTTGTGCTGGACAGACCCTGGGGAGTCAGCACTTGTGGGACCGGAGATGGTTCAGGCCACGACAGAGAAGGTCCAGGTCATCCAGGAGCGGATGAGGACAACTCAGAGCCGGCAGAAGTCTTATGCTAACAGTAGGTGGAGGCCACTAGAGTTCGAGGATGGCGACCACGTCTTCTTGCGTGTCTCACCTAGACGTGGATTACGGAGATTTGCACGAGGCAGCAAGTTGTCTCCACGCTTCATCGGACTGTTCCAGGTCCTCAGCAGGATTGGCGAGGTGGCTTATTGCCTGGCTCTACCACCTCAGTTGCACCGAGTGCACAACGTCTTCCACGTATCTTAGCTTAGGAGATACGTGCATGACCCGACGCATATCATTGACCATGGGGAGCTAGACGTTGATGATGGGGAGACTATTACGGAGGTCCCAGTGGAGATCGAGGATCAACAAGAGCGGGTCCTACGTGGACGGTCGATTCCTCTAGTGTGCATCAGATGGCAGCACGGGAATCTCCAGGAGAGCACTTGGGAGTGGTAGGCTCAGATGCGTGCTCAGTACCCACATTTGTTTCCCTAGTTTTCGATGTATCTTTACGGGGACGTAAATCCCTGAGGTGGGAGTAATGTAAAGACCCGTGAAATTCAAGGGAAATTTTTTCTTAATTTTCTTTGGGATTTACATGAACACAGTTTATGACGGCACTTGATTCCGAGGCCCGGTGTGCCCGGAATTTCTATCCGAAGTTTAGCTCGGGTACGTTCAGTGAACGGACGAGCGGGAATTTCTATCTTTTGAACCGGTGCTCGGAATCAAATTCTGAGGGAACCGATGGAACCGCAGCGCCGGTAATTGCTTAGGAACTCCTTTTCTGGAGTTGTGTTTGCTCGATATGAGTTGTTTAAATTTGTGGTTTAAGTGTGAGTGAAATAAAATTTTGTTAAAACTTTTTATTTCTCTTTTCCATGTGTTATAACCTAGGTGTATGAGTTAGGGTGGGACGCACTGATTGTTAGTTTCTCTTGAGTGGATTAAAGGTGAGGTGGGGCCCACACGAGCCCCCACCTTTTCAATTCCCTTAACTCCCTAACTCCCCTTAACCCCCCACTTAAGTTGTGTAACACTTTAAACTTTTAAACTTCCCTTTATTTGGGTGACTTTTCCTCTCATCTCATTAAGTATGCCAACTCACCAATTCAATTAATTAAACTAAGTTTTGATTTTTGAATTGTGGCATGAGTTAATAAAATAAGGATGAGACTTATTTTATTTTGGTTGGTTGTTGTGTGTGGACAATTGAGGAGAGAGCTCTTGGGTGTTTTCATCTTCATCACGAAGAACACCAAGAATTCGATGAAGAACTCCGTCACCGTAAGAAGAGATCGATGTGCCATCTCTTCTCCTCTCTGCAGCCGGTGTGTGACCATTTTTTCCGAAGATCTACGATGCACCCTCTTTCGATCTTCTCCCCGTGTCAAAGAAAAGGAGACGCCACTTCCTCCTCGGATGTTGTCCGTCAACATACGGAGCTTCACCTCGCGACGTTGTTTTCCGCGGCGAACCCTCGTTCTAGCTACGCTCAAGGCAGGGGTTATTTAATTATTTTTTTCGTGTTTACCACCTTGTCGTTCTTCGTGAAAATACGACCAAATGCTATCGATTAATGAGAGGGGGCCGGACTGCACAAACACGGCCGACCCTTGTCCTTTATCCATGTTTGTTTCTTTGTGGTTTGAAACGAGAATGGCGCGGTGTCGTCACACCGCGTGTGATCGTGCGACAAGAAATGTGTGGCGCCATCGCGTTGTGCCATGGAAACGAACAAGGACACGACGCCGTCACGCCGCGTCGGAGAAACCTGAAGACACCGCGGCCAGAGCGGGGCCGTGGTGGAAGAGCATGGCGCCGTCGCGCTGCACCGGATGACCAAGGCCACGGCCGGTTCCGGGCGGCGGCAAAGCAGGGTGACCGGCGGCCGGAGACGGGCCGCCGGCGTCGGAGCAGGGAGGGGATCGGCTGTCGCCGGTCCCGTGGAGCAAGAACCGGCCGGCCAGGGCGGGACGTCCGGACAGGGGAAGAGCCGGGGGTAAAACCCCCGGCTGGCCAGCTGAGCGGCCCCTTAAATTGGGGTCGCGGCTTCCAAACGGCAGGGGGCAGCACGCCCCCCCCCCCCCCCACATAACCGAACGGCTCGGTCGTTCGGCTGAGCCAGCTGGCGCCGCGCGCCAGCGCGCCGGGCCGTCGGGCCGCCGGACCGGGCCGCCGGGCCAGGCCGGGCCGCGCCAACCGGGCCGACTCGGACCTGGTTCGGGTCGACCCGGTTCGGGCCGACCCAGGGGGTCTCGGGTCGGGTCGGTCCGGGCTCGAAACCCCCGTTTTCGGACCCTCTTTGGTCTTTTGCCCATATCTTGGGCTACGGACCTCCGATCGACGCACCGTCAGCGGCGACGCGATCCTTGGATCGAGACGGTCGTTTCAACATATCGCACTGAAGGTTTCGGAATACTTTGGGTTTGGCCGAGTTGGTTCGTACTTGAAACCAATCGGGCCCTCGGAGCGGAAACACTCATAACTTGAGCTCCGGATGTCCGATTGACGTGCCGTCAACTTTGTTGGATTCCTCTTAGTGAGACGGATCTTTTGTCTTACTCCGCCAGAGGTTTGGACGCAGGTGGAGTACGGTAGGGTTGGTTTTTGACTTAAAAACCAAACGGGCCCCTGGGACGAAAAAGCCAATAACTCTCAGACTGGGCGTCCGATTGACACGCCATCTGTTGCGTTGAGTTCCTGTTGTCAATACGAAACTTTTGGATACATCAACTCAGGAATTTTTTTCAATTGATGTATCAGCCTCTCGGCTCGTGGAGCGGACCCTCCCAAATGAGCTTGCTGTGTACGGGAACCCTAGAGCTGGCTGCGTTGCGACTCGACGACGACGACTGTACAGATATCCTCAGTGGATTCGACTGCGACGACTGCAGCACTCAGAGATCCTATGTGGATCAGTGCTACTGATCCTATGTGGGTCTGATCCTGTGTGGGTTAGTGCTCAGCGGTTCTGTGTGAGCCAGCGCCTACAGATCCTGTGTGGGTCTGATCCTTTGTGGGTCATTGCGGGGGTTAGTTACCTATCGATCCTGTGTGGGATATACCCTTCCTGGGTCATTGCGGGGGTTAGTACCTATAGATCCTTTGTGGTTCTGACGGCTTAGATGAATCAGAAAATACATCTGAACATCTCTATCGTCTTACGAAAAAGTATACATGTGTGAGCAAAATCCTCTTTTGCTTTCCTATGTGGATTGTGTTGTGCTATCCTGTGTGGATTACGTTTTTCTTTCCTGTGTGGAATACGTTTTCTTTCCTGTGTGGACTGGGTTGTACTTGGGCTCGGAGGTTGGAGCGTATTGGAATTGATGACTTATGTATATGTATGGGCATATAACTAAGCAGTGTCAGTTGTTACTTCGTGATTGTATCCTTCTTTTGTGGTTTATCCTTTGTGGATTTTGGGAGACCTTCAGGGGTCTCGAGGTCCCTACTGAGTAGCTTATACTCACCCCTTCACGGGTTATGCCCGCACTACGTTGTGTTGGTTGCAGACGACGGACAGCGCTGATCATGGTTGAGGCTTGCGGAGCAGGTCGGTACCTGGAGGTGGACCACTGGGCTGGACATACTCAGAGTAGACGGCGGGACCTGAGGAGAAATAGAGGCTATCTATACTCACCCTTAAGGAGGGACTTCTAGTGGACGGCTCGAGGCTGCAGTTTTACTTTACAGTTGTTGTTTTCCCTTTCGATTTGTACTTTACTTTCAGTTTGGGTTTGTATTCTGGCCCATTTACTTTTCTGCACTTACTGTTGTACTCAGTTTCTACGTAGTGTTTACTTCTACTGCTTGCTTTCTCTGTGGTGTTTGTTTACTTTACAAAGGCAATGACTTCCCTTTTTACTGGGATTTACGCCTTGGTGCTAGTCGCCAGCCCCTGGCCTATGGATGGCAGGCTTGGGGTAGTCACGGCATGAGCCCGAGGATAGGTCGTGACATGTTCTTTACCCTATTTCAGAACATAATGGTCTGACCTTTGGCTTCATTAACAAAGGGGATAAAATTTTGCAATAAAAGGGGATAAAATGTGTTAATCAATATAGGGGATAAGATTATAGGGGGTGTAGTTAAGTAAGGTTATTTTTAAAATTGACGATACTAAATATGATCAATGTAATGTTATATACCACAATAGATGGGGTTTGTGATGAACGAAGTTTGTAATAAAGTCATTCATTGATGGAATTTTCATAATAATCATGATTTTCACACCGAGTATAGATCATGTGGCCTTAGTGTGTGTGCTGGGTAAAATCTCTGATCACTATCTGAATCATCAGAAGTGAGTTTTGGTACAATATATAAGAAGACTTAATGTTTTATCAGAATTTGAAGCATTGTCAACAAACCGAAATGGGATATTTTTGTCTAAAACTTTTAAGGTCCCATCTCATTGTTCATATGGTGATTTTTTTTTAAATCCATATAAATGCATCTCTGTATGGTTGTTGATTCCAAAGAAGATGTGTTTAAGGTAGATTGTTTCCCAGTGCTTGCCAATTTTTTGGGCCTCAAATTAGAATTCGATTAATGGAAAATTATGGTTTCTGCAAAAGAGTTCGTAGACCAAAATTCACAGACCACAAACCATGGAGTTCACAGACCACATTTTACTGCCACTATTCTATGTGAACTGAAAATTAGGTATGCATAACTCTGATGGAATCCATCATTTTGTAGATAAAGGCAATGAATTAATCCTGTCACAAAGGGATCTGTGCTATGTGAAACACCAAGTGAGTTGCGTGAACAGTATAGAAATATCAGTTCAGGAGAGGCTCATCATTCTTGGAAGACTCATTGTTTACAGTTTGAGGTGGTGATTTTAGGATTCCACAAATCATTTTCATTTATGGATGGAATCAGCGACCATAAAAAATAAATGTGATCTGTAGACTGCATAGTAAGTTCCTGGTGCAGGTTGTACCGCATCTGAGTTTTGATTATGAGTTACTAGTGGGTATTTTGGGATTTATTTTCATATATAAAGGCTCCATATCATATATTTAGGAATATATATAATTCATTATAGATGATCATATGCAGAATAATTTGGCTACATTCAAAGTAGTTTGTGAGGGAAAAATTCCATGAAGGAAGTGGTTTGCGAAAAAGTATTACATGAAGGAAGAAGAGTATCACAAGATAAAAATTTCTTGATGAAAGTGGTTTTTGAAGGAGGAATTATGAGAAACAGAGAGTGGTTTCTGAGGGAGGATTCAATGAGGGAATAATTAATGAAGAATTTTTTTCAATGAACTTTATCTCACAAAGGAAAGGTTATCTGTGCTATGTTATCCATCCCAGATGAAAAGTTCATATGTGAAATAGAGGTTTCTCACTAGAAACTCTCATTACATAGTGAATAGTGGTTCAAAAATTAGGTGGTTTGCGAAGTAGGTGTTTCATGTAGGAGGTTTCAACAAAGGGAAAAGGCAATTTACAAAATGACATTACCCAAGACAATCAGTACGCAAATAAGTGTAGTTCATATATAATGGAAATACAAGAGTTCATGGATCAATTATCTGAGAATCTATTCTGAGGGTCTCACATAAAGAGATATGTTCCTAGATTAACTGGAGAACAATATCATTTTCATTTCGGAATTTTGAAGAAGAATAGGAATATATAGAATAAACAACATTAGACTATATTTTTAGAAGTGGTTGGATCACTATTACATTCAATGTAGTGAAATGAACAATTGAATATTTTGAAGATATTTTTGAATAGGTTTTAATTGTTTTCTCTATATTAAAGTGAAGTCTATTCCTGTTTACTAGAAAGTTGATGTGCTGCATACAAATTTTTTTAAGAAAGTGAATGATCATCTTAGAAATAAAATTCGTAGATCATATTCTAAAAATAGAGGATTAATTAATTATTTATAAATAATATTCCTATATAGAAATAAACTATGTGCGCATTGTTTCCACATTAGTGAGATTAAGAATGGTAAGAAAGTGATCCTTTCCACCGATAGTGAGCCAATGAAGGAACGATTGAGGGAGTGACCCTTGGAAAGTAATGATCCTCCACAAACATTTTAAATGTAGTGATACTGGGAATATAAGTTACATATCCCAATCTGATTATTGGTAGTGAGCATCCATGGATTTCGTACATTTGCACATTTTCGATTATATAGACGTCAGATGTAGCTCAATGAGGGTGAACTAAGTAAAAATATGTGTGCCCCTATGTTTTTATTCTTGATTTATATATATGAATGGCCATTATATATTGTTTGAAAGGATAAGGGAAATATAAATATTAAATAGAAAACAATGTTATCGTTATAATAAATAAGACATAATCTAGTTGAGAAGGAAGAATCAATAAAATAACATACATACCATGATTCACCAACCATATCAGGTTATCAAGACCTTTTTAGATGGACAACCATATTACCCAATAATCATACAAAAAATGAGGCACAAAAAAATTAAAAAAATCCAATACAGATCATCAATATATAACTATACCCACCTGATCCATTTCCCACTACTCAAAATTTATCAAGAGAAGTGTACAACAAAATTAAAATGGGATGGAGGACAATGCTCAACTAGAGATCAAGTATTGATAGTCCATTGTATAATCATGAAATAATCCTTGAAATTTTTTCAGGAACAATAGTTTGGTCGCTGTCTAGTTTAACATGCCATTAAACCAAACTCACACCACCAATACACATTCTATTACCATCCCAAAAAAATGAACCCTATGTAAACTCAAAAAAAACAAGAGGATCCCCACACCACCAATGGTAAATCCAATTTAATTATAAATACAAAATTAAATCCAATTACCCATGTATAATCGGGAATAATCATGAAAAACTATGATCAAGCACTAACTTATGACCATACTCCTATGTCATAATGACCATCCTTACTCAACCATACCAGGACACCCCCAAATAAAAAGAGTGTTATCTAAAAACCTATGTCCTTGATGACAAACCTATGCTCTATTACAATTTATAAAAAAACAACCTAGAGATTCTATAAATACTTACACCTAGCCAAACCTACCACTAGACCAAACAGAATTCTGAATCGTCATGGGATGAAAACTTATTCATGGGTATCAAGAATTAACTTTAGGAATTATATCACCCTCAGATTTCAATATAAAATGATTTATAAGGTAAATAAAATATAAAGGACAAAACATGAAATAATAAATAGTCATATATATAATGATAATGATATAGAATAAAAATATAGTATAAGATGACCCAGATAAACATCCCAAGAAAAATTATCGATAAAACAACCCAAAATTATAGAAAATTTTGAAACATAACACAAATAGCTCTAACATCACTATTAATGACCCTCTTTTACTCATGACATCAATCTTTCTATACATAGACCAATCAGATCCAAATAAATAATGTATATCTAAATAATAAATCTTATAGAATATATATAACCCTGATCTTATAATCCAAGTAGGTCACATAACTACTAAAACTATAACAATATAATCATAACATGTTTTATAAAATTATAGTTCCACCATAATTTATAAAGTATGTTTTTAGAAACATTATAAAAACTTTTAGTAACATGCCACTTACAAATTAAAAAACACACATTCCATAAAACAATATAAGGATGGTTACACATTTTTATAAATAATTGTAAAACATGTAAATAGTGGTTTTAAAACTAAAAAACAAGACAAATAACCACTTATCACTTTTTAAAAAAATTCCACAAAAATTACATTTCATAAACAGTCACACTAACATCTATTCATTAAAACATTTTAATAAATAACCAAACCATTTAATTTTTTAATTGAGAATTTTCAAAAAATGTCAAAATAAAAAAATTTAAAAGAAAAAAAAATACACACACACATAGTGATTTTAAATCAAAATTATTCAACAAGATATGAAGGAAGCATAATTAAAGAAAAAAACCCTATACTGGTTCTATATAATCAGATAAACTAGGGTAATAAAAAAAGTGAAGAGATAAATCCCTTAAACTATTCTATAAAGAACCTACATGTTTGGGTAAACATCTATGTACTCAATTATATAGATCTTGAACATGTGATGAAGAACATAGATATGAACTAAAAGAGATATCATTTCCCAGATTTCATTCAGATCCATCCATGTTGTATCATAATTAGTTGATCAAAAGAAACTGTATTCCCTCACACAGTATTTTGGGAGTAAAAAAACATCCAATTGGATCCCTCAATTTGACAGGGTACTTACCGTAGGATGAAAACTCTAAAATAGGGATTTCATTATTTTGGATCTCTACTATTCTACATTTAATCCTATAATATATCAATAGAAGTGGTTAGAAACCAAAAAAACAATAAATGATCACATAAATATAATATTAATCATTTTAAATTGCACCATACTTCACCTCCAATACCCTAACAAGAAAAAACTCCATTCATATACATACGTAAGAATAAAACTATGCATAACAATTTAAAAATATTCTTCTGGGATTATAAGTCACAATATCTAAAATAATCATAGGGTTATCAATTGAGGGTCTCAAACAGTTATAAAACCAATTCACTTAAAGTTACAACCATTCATTCAAAATAGTTCTCATAATGAAAAGACATTTTCATATTATTTATAAACAAAATTTCAAATTCCATTTGAAACCATTTATCAAATGACTCATGGAATCCAATTTATAAGCCTATCCATTTACAAATATCAAATTTTAAAATAATAATCCACATTTTTATGAGGCCATTCCCATTTCAAATTAGTAATAGAATCCTAAATTAAGGTGTCATAAAATATAGTGAGTGTATTAAATATAGAAACACAAGGAATAATAGTTCAACAATGAATGTGATTGTATTAATGGAATTACCAATGGAGTGTTTAAAAACACATATCAATGAGTTTGAACTGCTCACTATTTTCCCTATTAATATTTCCCCTTCTCTAATAGGACATTATTCAATATGAATGGTTTTATCTAACATTGTGTTAACCTCATCAATATATGAATTAAAAATTTTGGTCCAATCATCCATTAAATATCCTTTGGTAATTAAAGATACTAAATTTCATCTATTATACACAATCAATTTTAATGAACCTAAGTGTTTCTCTATTGGATACTTCCAATTGAATTGCATAAGGCCACCAGTAATTACTTCACTAGTTAAATTCATAGTCATGTGGACTATTAAATAAAAATAAAATGATTGAAATGGTTTCTCAAAGTGACATAGTTTATGTAAAATATTTTTCTATAGATATTTCAACTCACTCATGTGATGATTACAAAAGAATACTTATTTGAAGAATTAGAAACATTAATCAATAGTTCAACATGATATGTAAAAAAATATCAATTAATTTCAATTATGATTTAATATTAAAGTAAAACATGATTATCATTATATTTCCACCACTGTAATGTAACCCTTTTGACATTAACAGGAATAGAAATATTATAGAAATAACCATAATGCACCATGATGGTATTAAAAATTGTTAGAAATGTTTTTTATCTTTTTTAATCATTATGTATTGTACAGTAGGCATGTATGTCCTATTACACTCACCCACCAGTAAATGTAAAGGCTTTATCAATCTCAGTTATTGAAAATAATGTCACGCATTGGTGTTGAACATTTAATTGACCTTGACACACAAAATTTCTCATAATATATTATCAAAAAAAATTTCACTGTGTATCACATCCAGAATATGCCTTAAAAGTTTTCTTTATAGTAAGAAAATTTTAAGAAAATGATTTTTTTCTTATGACCATGTTGTTTATTGGTTACAGGGATGGATGGTAATGTAGATAAAAAATAAATACTACAAATCATACACTACATGAATGTTTTCTACATCATGTTATGCTATAATATGAACACTAATCAATATTTGTGGTTTTGGTTCACACTCTTTGTTCCCATAAAAAGACACAATGTATTTTGTGAAATTGTGTAAGAAGGAAGAGAGTGTCTGTGACCAAGGTATATAAAAATTCTATATTTATTAATTCATATTTATTTATTACCTTTATTACAGCAAGGTTTGATAAATTATAATTATATAATCAAACTATATATGGTATCCAATTCTGGGAATCCATTAGTTTTCCATAAAAAGTTCCCTGAAGACAAAACATTTCATTATCTTTGGAATCAAAATTAATTACTCTGCCTTCCCAAAATTATTTCAACACATCATCAAAAAGTTTCATATGTACACAGCTTTTATTAATAGGTCATGTTGGTCCATTAATAAGAGTCTAAAGTATCAAAAAATTGTGGATTCATACATAACCACTTTGTAATGATGTATGGAACCCACACCTATGACCATATAATATATGTCGCAGTAACTATAAAATGGATGATTTAAAAAAATTCCACCAAACCAAATCAAACATTGAAACTATCCTAGGAAAAGGTTGACTGTCTTTGATCGAACTCCTTCCAAGCTAAAGAATCTGTCAAGTGAGTCAATTTATCAAATTCATTGTTTCTTTCTAAATTTCACATAATAAAATTTTTTTTTAGCATAAATGAGTAATCCCTTCAAATATGGTTTTTTTGGAAGTAACACATAACATTAGAAAAAATATACTCAAGTCAATTAAAAAATATCATATAAAGAACCTATCTACCTTTATTAGTAACATTTCCCTTCAACATGAATGAGTAGTGCATTTTCTTTTCATAAAAATATCAATTGTTGTGACATGTATAAATGGTATCATATGTGAACCCATGGTCATGGGTAGATAAAAAGTCTTGATAGAATTAATTTTTAATCATTCACCCATTAGGTAGTATCATCTTCAATAGCACCAACAACGTATTAAATGAGATTTCTATCAACTGATTCAGGCTCTTCAAATGTAATTGTTCTATGAAGAAAAAATCCATTGAATTTAGTGAATCGGGAATTTAATTTAGAATACACACCATTGATAATTTCTATGAATTTAAATGATTCTTCATCTCTAGATGAATGTGAATTATTCTAGATAGTGTAATCATTTATAATGTTACTCTCTTCTTCTTGAAAGTGACACATCATATCATTGGGAAAATTTGTTGATCACATCAACATTTATATGAATAGTTCTAGATAAGTGATAGGGAACAAAATATTCTTAATGACATTTAATTGCCTTATAGTATTTAAAAAACATGTTAAAAATTAATTTTTCCTAAAAATATCTCATTTGAAGATATCTATTTTCACATTTTCTCTGTGGGAAACTAATCCAATTTCTTGAAAATCTACGAGAGAAATCAATAATTTACTTAATATTTTTATAATATTCAGTATAAAACCTATCTTATGGATCAATCCAAATATTATCCACATTTTTATATATAGAAAAAAAATAATTGAAATATTTAAACAATAATAATTAAAAATAAATTCCAATTAAATATAAATTAAAATGCGTATATGAAAATATTATGATTAGAAAATGAAAATCATAATAAGAATTATTTAGTGAATAGATTGATTTTTTTTTAAATATATATTTTGTTAATATATATTTAACAAATAAATATTTAACTAATTTGTTTATATTATAGAATATATATACACATATGTTTAAATATATATAAATATATCATATAATTTATCAACAAATGGGTTAAGAAATAGAAAATTGAATAATTAAAAAATATTTTCCCTTAATTCTAAATTTATCATAACAGAATCTCTGTTTTTATTGATTATGCACAATAATTATTTTTAATTGAATACATTTTCATAATATATATTAATTTTCTAAATATATCATAATAATATTTATACAATAAAAAAATTATTATTTAAATATTTAACTGACATATAAAATAAACATAAATTTAAAAAAGATCAAAGTAATAACAAACTATAATAAAAACAAAAAACATAAAAATTACACCATTTAAAATAATTCATTTTTTAAAATATACAAATTAATAACCCATTTCAACTAACATAAACCAAAAAAATTAAAACAAAAACTCCACAGATATGAATTTAGGCATTTAATGTTTTATTTTAAAAAATTCTTTTATATAATTTTTAAAACAATGAGGAGTCATAACAATGAATGTGAATAATTTAAAACTCATAAATATTAAATTATCAAACTAAAAAAATTAATCAACACAAATAAAAGATTTTGTTAAGATATGTATTTGGTGATATATCAAAGTATATTTTTTATTAACATATCGAATGTTTCTAAATAAAATAATCTATAAAAATATGAATATTTAGAAATATTGAAACAAAGATACGTTGAACGCGTTAGGCTTGTCTGAAGAATAACATAATATGATCGTGGTTTCATAAAAATGTTATAGACATGATCAATATATTATGTAAAAAATCAATGCAAAGTGATTTTATATTTTTTTTAGAAAGGTTTTCTCTATAAACACTTATCTAAAATAATGAATGGTTTTAATAAAGACAGAAAAAAACATTTCATGGGAGGCTAGTGGTTCTTGATCCTTCACCGCTCACCTGTTAGAGAATTCATATAACAACTAAACTTAGAGAGCCCATACAACATATGATACATTTTATATGTCTCTGTGTGTCTTTAATCATTTTAATTTATATAAATATTTATACACGTATGTTTTTTAATGCTTATTTTCAATAATTATAATATATATAATAAACCATCTTTGATTATCCCTAAACCAAGTCAAACATGAACAAATCAAAGGTTCATTCCAGAAACATTCCAAAGTTGGATCACATGTGGCAAGGGATTTACATACACAATGAGGGATCTATTTCCCACTAATACCACTAATTCATAAATTGCATTTAATATGACACATAATAATTAAAAACAAAACCCAATGAAATTATTAAATAGATAATTTTATAACATTTGGATGAATGTATACATAATCCATGTAATATAATATTCATATATAATTTGTATATTATACACAATCAAATATTATAAAATTATTGAAAATTATTAATAATGACCGTATATTTTATACCCTCCAAATATGTTCATCAAAACCTTTGTGCTCTATGTGGAAATTAATCCCTTTACCAACTCGATATGTAATTGATGAGTTCATGGTGTAGAGTAAGCACAATGGCCTCTTGCCAATAATTTTTTTTCATTGATTCCATGGATAAATCAAAAGATCATGATAAATAAAAACATTGAAAGATTGTATGAAATATTATTTACAATTAATTTATAATAAATATATGAGAATAACAAATTACTTGGTATTGTATTCCATTCTTCACTACCAATTCAGATGACCACTCTAGTCGTATCATTGCTGTAAGAAAAAGTAAATGGGTAGAATCTATATAGATGTGATCCATATGTTAATAAACCCTAAAATGTCACCATTGAATTAATTATTTCTATCATATCAGATTCGTAATCACTTGCATCATTCACTATTGATCAGAACAAGAATTCTAGCAAATATTTAGGGATTCCTCTTGTTTTTACTAGGTCCTTTGAGGGAGAATAATTATCAAAGATCTGAGCATTTATATATTCTTTTCTCTAGGACATGATATAATTATTTATAGTAGGGTTTGTTGTGTATAAAAATTTATCATTTCTATAAATGGTATGAAAAGGTTCATATATCTCAGTTAAATACTTTATAATTTCATATAATCCTTTAGAAAATATTTTAAATAATATAAATCTCCATATCAATAATAATAATAATAATCATCATCATCATCATTATTTTTTACATGATATGAACAATACTTTTTTATAAAGTAAATATCATTTTATAAATAAAAAATTAGTATTTATTGAATGATATTTAATATTTCATTCCTAAAAACACTTAACTCTATCTGACATTCATCATTGTTACATAAAACCCTTGGAATAATGAATATTTATTTAATCCAATAAATATCACTACATTATTTTTTTAATAAATAAACCAAATTAATTTTCAATAAACCATCAAATAAACATTTATTAAATATTAAAATAACGAGATATTTGATCAAATAACTAGTGAATGAATATATACATTTAACAAAACCAAAATAAATATTATTCCTATGACTTGAGAAAAAAAGTATATTATAATATTAAATCCATATATAATTTGATTATGGTTTTGGAGACACTTAGTGCGATACCTTATAGCCCCTTTTTCAATGGAATTAGGTTAACAAGCCTAATTTCAAAGATAAACATTTAGTGACACATAGAGAGACCCATAAGGAAATATGATAATATCATGGAGGTGAAAAAAAATCTTATGAATTCTCACTAGGTAATATAATCCTTTCTCCATCATATATCTGATCATGAAAGTTTCATTTCTTGTGTCACCAACCTTTATACTCAATATATCTTTCTTTGACTTTTGTAATATGAACTCACCGATTATAATCTACAATGACCATGGACTCAATCGGTACGTTCCTTTCTTAACAAAGGGCATAATTTATCTACTTCCATTAGCTCAGAAGGTAAAAAGTATTTCGTAACTTATTCATTGATTCCATATTAATCATGACATACCTGAAAAAACCTAATTCACCATGATCTTATGATTTTACAATATTTAACAATATTTCAATGTAAAAAAGTCACTATAATAAATACTACTAATATTATGTATACGGAACAATTAAAGCTTTCACAAACAGAAATATACAATGACATAAATAATAAGTGGAATTATTATTGGAAGGTCTATTCTCATTACCTCCCCTCTTGTATAATATCATGGGAACAATTCATGGGAAGAATTCTCAATGTCATCTGATCTCCCAACCGATGATAACCTATATCGTCTATGTCTCTCTAAAATATGTCATTTGGATAAGGGGAATTCCTTTTATAATATTATCATAACACATTAAGGTTCTCCTTATAATAGGGTTCTTATAAGACATTTTGATACAATAGATAATCCTTGGGAATTATCAAATTAATTTTACATAAAATAACACTCATAATGTGAAAAAAAAATATCTATTAATATTAACAATCATTAATTTATTGGTAATAAAAAGTATAATGTAGTTGGTTCTAGATAACCCACTCCAACATACATTGACTCTCACTAATGACAACTACTAACAACCTTTAGTCTCGCATATGAAATTTATAATTCTCATTAGCTAATAATTTTTTCATGTTTTTTACATTATTATAGGTGGAAACTCTACATACTATTAACTCACCCCTAGAGAAATATACCTCAGTGAGTGATACATTAAATGTATATTATTCAGTTGTTTATGTGACTGGAGCTACATCGTGAGATCCACCCCAGTAGTTTTATCACAATAAAATGTGATTGGGTCTCTTCTTATACGAATTACATCAAGTTATTGGAAAAAAAAATTGTATCTAAATTTATTCTCTAGTTATATTAGAATCTAGAATATACTCATACTTTGTTTTAGAATCAATTAAAAATATCAATTTTGAGCCCCTCTATATCACACAACCTCCATTAATATAGAATACACATCTTGAATGTTATTTTTAATAATTAGAACATGTCAATAAATTAGAATTTATTTATTTGACTAGTTAATAGCTTCTCATCTACCCCATAATCTAGTAAAATATATTTATTATTCCTCTAACACTTAAGGATATCCTTAACAATAGTCTAATTCTATTATATGGAATCTTCATAATACATACATACTATGATAATGGAATATGATACATAAATAATTGTACATAGCATGACATATATGAATAAACCTATCATAGATTCACAAGTTATTGTAATCATCCTCACCCTCCATCTCCTCCATATCTTGTGTAAGGAAAAAATTTCATTGATAAATGTATACTATGTGACATTTGAACTAATATTCTATTAAATTTATCTATTATAAATAAATATATTATTGAGTCAATTTATGTACCTTAAAATAATCCAATAATCATCTAGGATCGACCATGAATGAGTTTTATCCCTAGAATATAGGTTTCTTCAGTTAATTCTTTTATAGAGAATAATGAGTCCAACCATATTTCAACTAACTATATGATTGTTATCTCATTTTCTAATAAATAATATTTCATTGACATATGATATTGGAAAAATGACATCACCCCCACTTAACCACTTATAGGAATATGACTCATATTCATTATTTTTTAAACCAAATTCCTTTATGGATTCATCAAACTAAATGTTATATGATATGGGTTCTTTATATAACCCATAAATATATCTATATATATTGCATAACATATTGGAATCTTATGGAGTCACAGATCCTTATTGTTGTTGCATATTAAAATCGCCCACAACGTTCCCATTAAGGAAAGATATTTTAACATTTGTCTTCCAAATCCCATAATCATATTAAGTCATTATAGAATGTAGTATTATGATGGATTTCAGCATAAAAACTGGAGAAATGTTTTTTTCATAGTCTATGACATGATATTTCTTATTCCCTTTATCCACTAGTGTTGCTTTATAAGTACTAAATATACTTTCATGTACAAATTCCTATTGAAGTCCCACATTAACCCAATGATATTTATATCTAATGGTTGAATATCCAAAATCCAATGTTGGTTTTGATACATGGAATTCATCTTATAATTTATGACTTCATTCCATCTTACAATTCCTTTGCAACTTATAGCATACATGTCAGAAAAAGGTTCATTCTTGTCAACCAATAATGATTCACCAAGCCTAATAACTAGGAAACCATATATATATGGTTCACTAACCACTCTAGTGCTTCTAAAAATCACTAGTGTCTGTAGAACATCATCTTTAATGGGGATTTGTGGAAAATGTTTATGTGAAAAATCCTAGACATTTTGAGTACCAAATTTTTCAAATTCAATATTTCTCCCACAATATCATTTGAAGAGACAATCCCTCTCAACAATTCTGCGATTTATAAACAATATTGACCTTTTATATGAGCAGTATTACAAATCATATACTTTTTTTCCTTAAAATATCCAATACACTTATTATCATTGGGTTATACTTTTTCTCATGAACCATTCTTAATGAATGCCCCACATCCCCCCAATTTTAAAATCAACAAAACAACTTTCTTCACAACCTAAAATTAGAAAATGGTATTATTTTCCCCTATAGTAGGAAATAATTTTATTATATGTTACATAATATAAAATAAATATAAATAAAAGGATAATAGAAGACTAACATAACTCATCCTCAAACTCACCATGTCAAATAATATAAGATTCCTCATTTTACCAAATCAATTCCATTTTGGTGTATAATGATTACTGAGTTGAGATAGAATACCAAAATGATATAAAGATAATGATCTCCTATTTAAGAAACACTCCACTCGATCTGATCAATGATTCATTAAATTTTTACAAAGTCAATTATCAACATCATTCTTAATCTCATGAAATTTATTAATGTATTATGACTTATACATCATGTAATTTACATATACATATACACATTAAGTCATTAGTAAAATTAATGAATTGTGAGTATCCACATCCATCTTTAACATTGTTCAGGATGTCACTTTTCCTTTAAAAGTGAATTTTTTAAATAATAACAAAGTGTATTAGAGGTATTGTCTAGATTTAACTAGTAATTTTTTACACACATATGTATAAACCAATTAGAATATATTTATATCAATCTATACCTTCCCTCTAAATGGTGGTTTGATAATTTTACCGTGTAAACAAGCATGAAATCTATCATGTTGTTTTAGTTCCATATTATTTAATAACACATCATGATAGAGAATTATAATATTTTTCTAATTTACATGAACAAGTTAGTGATTCCATATCTAATCATGATAGATGTTATGAAAATTTGATTATTTATCAATTTTCAACATTTGGTAATCATATTATATAATAGAGAGGTAATTATTAATGTGTTCTATACCATAACAAATGTTATCATTATAAATAAATTGTCTTTTAATATGAAAAATTAATATAAATCCATAAATGTCTAAAATTTTCATAGATATAATATTTTTTTAACACTAGGAACATTATAAATATTCTTCAAGTCTATAATCATTTCCATTTGAAATGAAAGGAAATAGTCTCCTATATCCAGTAAAACTGGTATTGGTCCATTGGAAGCTCAAAGATCCACCTCCCCTCAACAAATCTTCATGAATCTAGTAGCATATTATATCAGGATAAAAATTTCTGCACTAAAAGCTATTTCCAATACACTAATTGTTGATATGGAAATGTTACACTTGATAAAAAATACATTAAAATCTTCTCTATAGTAATCTACTATGGAATATTTCTTCTTGTGGCCATAGTTTCAATATGCAAACCATACTGCAGATTTTTGCTTATAATGACATTGGATTCTCTGACTTTTGGTGAGATGGTTCTCAAAAACCATAGATTTGAACTGATTCAGGGGGTGCTTTTCCTTTCCCTTTTTCTTATTCACTATATGGAATCAATGTTTCTCAAACCTTATTTCATTATATATTTATTAAATTAGAAGGTGGAGCTCAATGAGAAACAACTCAATATTTTTTATATAATAATTTAATTTAAAACTAGATATGCTCTAAGGTCGAGAGGAATGTTCAAGGTCCTCACACTACACATTGGGAATTTATATCAAAATATTTTCAAATTGTCAATATAACTAATCATCTTGGCTATGTGATATCTAGATGGTTCCCTTTATCCATGATCTCATGTAAAAAGTTATGTGGATATTCTAGACCTCTCTTATATAGCCTTCTCGTAATAGTGATCAGGGTGGTGTGGTTACCTGGTATATCCATCCATGTCATTACCTTCGGGATCTTACCCAACATAGAAGAAAACACGAGGCACTGTATATTTGGTGCATCATCAAAGTGTTCTGAGAAAATAGAACGATCTACCTCATTATCCTCCATAGAGGGTCCATTAGGAATAAGGGACTCCACTTTGTCAGACTTCTTCTCTTGGAATAATATGATTCACAAGATCCCATACCACTACCAATAGTAACTTTTGGTCATGAGATTTTATTTCTTCACAACAAATCTTATTGGTAATATTGTTGTTGATTTACATTCCATTTTACACTATAAAATAAATATATATTTTAACACTTTATGTTATTTACCAAATTATTATGTAATATATTTTCTTCACTAGTATCCTACTATTTTATTAAATCATAATTTCAAAAACCAATGGATTTGAAATATATTTTTTTTGTGGAAATATATGTTTTAAGGGGTTATATATTCTTCCTCAAAACCTATAAGTTGGCATTGAAATTTTCTCAAAGGAATATTGATAGGCCTATCTTTACAACTGCATTAACTCAAAACTCCTTGATCTTCTGAGTGGCCTCCCCACAATTGAAATCACAGATATGGATTTCCTCAGTATTTTACTCTAAATTTACACAAAGTATAGAGAGGGATAATACTCTTGATGTTAACATGTTTATGTATACTCAATAATATCATTTGAACATCCCTTTAAGTGGATGTGTCCTGATGAGGGTGAGGCCAAAACATCTATATATTAGTTTCATTCTAAATTTAATAATGGAAATCTATATCAAAAAAATATTTTCTTTGATGGTTTTTATCATTTTAAGTAAATATTATTTATTTTATCTATTTTAAATACATGTGCATATTATGTGGATTTTTTATAATTTATTAACCATTTCTTGATAAAATAATTTACACAAAATCCATATATTTTAATTTCTTATTTAATTACTATTAATTTATTTATTTTATATGATCAATTGAAACATTAAATAATCATAAATAACTAAATGTACACTAGAGAAAAAAGATAAAATATTATAACATGGAATGATAATGGGATTTTTAATAGTTGGTTTATTAAGAATATGATAAAATAAACTTTTACCATAGGTGAATAGATCCTTGAACAAATGCTAATTTATGTTCTCTTAATCCACTATAAACATAAATATCTCCTTGATTGGTCTCACATCATCTCAATATTAACAGACTCACCCTTATAAGGAGTAACATCTTTTAAATATGGTTTACTACCACATAGGTGAGGGAAACTAGGGATATGGGGTTACATAAATGATACTATAGATACAAAGGCCCTTACATAATAAAGGGGAGGGGATGATGAAAAAAATAAAAAATTTGGTTTAAAAAATATCATTACAATGTAAAGACCCAAAAATTCCATGAAATTTTTTCTCTTAAATTAATAGGATTTTTATGAGTCCACAAAAATTTACTGTGCTTGATTCTGAGTCCTGGTGTGCTTGGAATCAATTTATGAAGTTTTGTTAGGGTACGTTTAGTAAAAATACGAGCGGGGTTTTATAACACTTGAACCGGTGCTCGGAATTGAAATCCAATGGCACCATTGAACTCATAGAGCCATTATTCGCTTAAGGAGTCCTTCACCGCAGTTGTGTTCTAACTAGAATGGAAGTTAATTTTTGGGGATTTTAAATAAAATTAAATAAAATTTAGTGTAACTTATTATTATTTGTTTGGTGGTTAAAACATTTAAGTGGAGGTTAGAGGTGGGTCCCACCCAAACATAACCTCCCTTGGGAGGATATTATTTTATTGGGACCCACCCGGTGTTTAACACCTCTTGTAATCAAAGAGGTGGGGTCCACACGTGCTTTAAACCCCCTTAAACCCCCAATTAAGTGGAGAGCCTCTTCACCTTCCCCTCATTAAAGTGACAACTCCTTCACTTAATTAATTGACACATTTTGATTTATTTTGAATTCATGCCAATAATAAAATAATAGACAATGATATTATTTATTTTTGGTTGGCAACTCTCTTTTGGTGGACCCTTGGAGAAACTTTGTAGAATTGAGGGAACTTCATCCTCTCGATGAAGAACAGGAAGAATTCCCCTCACCTCTGAAGAATAATGAACACCATCTTCTTCCTTATTCAACCAGGGCAAGAAAGGGAAGCACCACCGCCCATGAAGTACGCCGACAACGTCATCTCGACTCGACTTCTCTGAGCTCTTCCTCCTCCAACATTGAGGGAACGATGTCCGGATTCTATGACTCAATCATCAATAACCGAACTCAAGGTAGGGGGTTTTCAGTTATTTTATATATGAGTTCTAACCTCAGTTCTTCATCGTTCAATTTTCTGGATTACAAAATGCCAAATGTTATCGCCATTATGAGGAGGGCTCGGACCGCACAAACACGACCCGACCCTACCCCTGTGGTTTTTCTTGTTTGTTGACGATGGAGGTGGACCACGATATGAACCGGAGAAGCAAGGGCCACAGGTTCACCAAAGGTGCGCAGCATCGGCGTTCCACACAAAGAACTGGGCCACATCCAGGTGGTCCATGGCGGAGCCAGAGGGGCGTGGTGTTGTCGCACCACAATGGAAGAAGGGGTTGTGGCCTGGAGGGTCGCGGCAGAAGGACGATGAATGTGTCGTCGTCGCACCATGTGGAGGGGATGGAGGCCACGACCAGGTCGGGCCACGGAGGAAGTGGCATGGCAACGGTACACTGTTGAGTCTTGCAGAACAATGGCATTGTCGCACCGTGGTGCAGGATCCAGGGGCGGGCGGCTCCGCCAGCCACCTGTTCGCGCTACAGGCGCGACTGGGTCAACGTCAGGTGCTAGCCGTTCGGAAGACATGGGGTGTAACACCCCCCCCCCCCCCACGGTGTGGCCAATGAGGCCACGCAAGAGACCCAGCCGGGCTGGGCCACCTCAGGCCGGGCCGCCCACGGGCTGGGACGCCCCCCCGGGCTGGGCCGCCCTCAGGTCGGGTCGCACCAACGGGCCTGGCTGCCCCACCAGGATGGTCCATGACGCCCTCTGGAAAATCCACACCTCTGAGCTGGGCCGCCCCATCGTTTTGGGATACTCTTGGGTTGGGCCGCTCTCGGGCATGACAGCCCCCACGGGCCGAGTCGGACCGGCGGACTGGATCAGACCCCAATCTGGACCCATTTGACCCGAAAAAACTTATTATCTCATATCATGGGAAATGGGAGTCTGATTGAAGATCCATATGCGTCGACAGAAATCATAGAGTGATATGGTTATTTTGGAATACCCCCTTGAGGTTTGGAGATAGTTAGGGTATGGTCAGGTTGTTTTGAACCTAAAATCCAATCGGGCCCCTAGAATGAAAGTTCCAATAACACACAGAGAGTGTGTCTGATCGACGGGTCATCTATTGTGTTGAGACCCCTATGATGAGGCGGACCCTTGAGATAATTTATCATGGTACATCGTGACTATTGAAATATCGACACTTGGATTGAGGAGCAGACCCTCCTAGAATCAAGTATACCTGAGCGGAACTCTATCGATGGTGTTGCACTGTTGACTGTTCCTAGATCATGTGTTTGTCAGAGAGTTATGATGATTGTTCCTGGATCATATGTTGGTCCGATAGTTCTAACATCTGTACCTGGATCCTGTGTTGGTCTCAAAGAATAGCTAGACCTGGATCATCAGTTGGTCCGACAGCTGTAAGGACTATTCTTGTATCATGTGTTTGTCTGACAGTCTTGACTTCTGTTCCAGGATCATGTGTTGGTCCGACAGAATAGCTGGTCCTGGATCATGTGTTGGTCTGATAGCTTAGATGACTCAGTGTCTATATCTGATCATTTGTACATATCTACAAAATTTTTATACCTATGTGAGCTTAGTCAGTAACTCTTTTGTTTCCTCATGATTGAGATGCATATTTTGATAAACATAGGTATATGTATGGGCATATACCTAAGTGGGATTTTCGGTTGATTTCATACTTTGTGTTATATCCTTATTGGACAGAGTGAGACCTTGAGGGTCTCGAGCTCCCTACTGAGTATCATTATACTCACCCCTGTATGGGGATATGCCCACACCTTGTTGTGTTGGATGCAAACAAAAGACATCACTGACGGAGGAAAAGAGCTCCAGGACTGGACGGTTCCTGAAGGTGGACCTTACAACGAGTCAGTGCACAGAGGAGTCCGATGGACTTAGAGCACTGAGGAGGCTATCTGTAACTGCCCATCAGGTAGGATCCATGTTGGACGATCTAGGAGACGCTTTTCACCTTCCAGCTGTTTTGTCTTTTTCGTTTACTTTATAGTTGGGCTTGTATTTCAGGCCCCTTTTAGATTTCGGCACTTCTTCTGTATATTGTTTTTATTTATTTTTTTACTTCTAGCTGCGTACTTTATTGAGTGTGTTTCAGTTAATAAAGGAAATTCCTTCCCAGCATAGGGATTTACACCTTTTGGGCTAGTTTCCAGTGCCTGGCCTATGGAAGGTGGGCCTCGGGTAGTCACGATACGGGCCCCGAGGGATGGGTCATGACAAATTGGTATCAGAGGAGTCGGTTCTACCATAGAACATAGGACTCTGATCTGTCTTATTGTGAAGCAAAAGATTTAAGATTATTGAGTGTGGTTCTTAGTGCAGGGATTCTAGTGTTGGTGTGGCAGCCGACGTATCCATAAACTAGGACCCTGATCTTTGATTTCTGACTCAGTGCACGAAAACACTGATTGCATGTGTTTTCCAAGATTTTACATTATGATCTCTTTGAGTCAGCTCACCAGGTATAACTTATTGACCATGGAGCACATGTTTCTTTTCAGGATGCCTCCACACAGATAGTCATCCAGGGTTCTGAGAGTTGTATGAGATGGAAACCTACCGAGTGATGAGGCCTCGGTGCAGGACCCTATCCCAGCAGAGGCACCAGCGGTACCACTACCCATTAGGCCACCAATGCCACCAGCCCCAGTAGCATAGAGTGCACACCGCCTGATCGCATTGCACGAGTTCCAGTACTAGAGTCTACCCAGGTTCATGGGTAGATGGATCCACAGGAATTTCAGGATTGGATGGAGGATGTGGTGAGAGTCATCAGTATAGTAGGGCACCAGCCTACCTTATGGTGATCCTTGCCGCGAGTCTCCTTCAAGCAGCAGCAGGCAGATGGTGGAGCCTGATGCTTCAGTTGCATGACAAGGCGACACTACTCTAGGCAGAATTCAAGAGCTTGTTCCAGGAGGAGTTTGTCCCAACCACCCTATGTGCATTGCAGATATAGGAGCTACTTCATCTGCAACAGGGTAGCATGATAGTGGCACAGTTCTCAACGAGGTTCACTGGCCTCTCGCGCTACTCCACGGATATGGTACGTGACTCATTCTTCAGGCCTCGAAACTTCGATAAGGGGCTCAGGCGAGAGATCAGAGCCTCAATGATCTCCCTCAGCATACCGACCCAGGAAGGGGTGTTGGAGCGTTCCCTCTTAGTGGAGAGTTTCCTTACTGAGAAGACACCAGCAGCGAGACCCACCACTGGACATCACATAGAAGAGTATTCTGTAGCTGGCAGTACATAGTTATTGCAGATGTCTAAGTGGACCAGACCATCCGGTGGAAGACCTTAGGATTTGGGTTCAGTTGTGCAGGGCACACGAGACAGAGCTAGTAATGCCAGGAGCGGGCAATGCTACTCTTTCGGAGGGCAGGGTCAAATGGATTGTGACTGTCCGACCCACCATTTTGACGATCACCAGACAGTTTAGGGACCTCCCAGGAAGAGGCAGAGGTTCGATCAAGGTGGTCTGCAGGGAGCAGGCAGATGTGGCAGAGGATCTGGTCGTGCAGCTGGTGGTGTATGATGATTCGAGGTGTTGCCACCACCACCACCAGGATGTCCACCCTGACCGTAGGGAGCAGGTGGATAGGGGAGAGCTCAGCTCCAGGCAGCTGAGGATTACGACCATGGCGCTCAAGAGATGATTCATGGTATGATCTGTGTCTACTCCACCTTAGCTGCAGTTCTTATAGACATAGGTTCCAGTCATTCTTTCATCGCCACTGCCCTCATTCAGAGCTCGAAGATTCTGACAGATCCGTTGGCTCGATCCTTACGACTAGAGACTCTTACGGGAGCAGACTCGACGATTACACACTAGTTCCGGCAGTGTGAGATTACTCTATAAGTCAAGAGAATCGACTGGGATCTCCTCGTAGCGGCCTCGAGGCCTTACGAAGTCATCTTTGGTATGAACTGGTTATATACAGTTCATGCTCAGATCGACTGTATTAGGTGCAAAGTGCGATGTGTCTGCACGGATGGGACCAGATTCACCTTCTCCAGTGAGAATGGAACCTTTTTAGTGCATGACGGACTTAATCGAAGGAGGGTGAAGCTGATCACTCATCAGTTGGCTTACCTTACCCTCATAGAGGTTGATGTGAAGAGTCCAACTTATCCTGTAGGGGTGGACCAGTAAGCGGATGTTTTCCCTGAAAATGTTCCAGGACTACCTCCTCATAGAGAGGTGGACTTCTACATTGATATGTACCCCATGACGACACTGATATCTACTCCAGTATATCGGATGGATACCGCTGAGCTTCGTGAGCTACGGGTATAGCTGGAGGACTTGCAGGGGAAAGGATTCATCTGGCCCAGTGTTTCTCTCTAGTCAGCCCCGATTCGGTTCTCCTAGAAGGTGAATGGGAGCTTGAGGATCTGTGTTGACTACCGTCACTGGAACCAGGTGACCATGAAGTACAAGTACAAACTTCTGAGGATTAACGACATCCTTGATCAGCTAAAGGGGGCTCGATGGTTCTCAAAGATAGACCTTAGATCAGGCTATCACTAGCTCAGAGTTAGAGATGAGGATGTGCATAAGATGGCCTTCATATTTCGGTACGGCCACTACAAGTTCTTGGTTATTCCCTTCGGCATAACCAACGCATCAGCAGTGTTCATGAGTCTCACGAATAAGATGTTCCATCTTTACCTCAATCACTTTGTCATTATCTTCATCGATGACATACTGATCTACTCGACTACTGAGGAGGAGAATGCCAACCATTTCTAGATAGTACTGGACACACTCCGAGAGCACCATATTTAAGGTAAGCTATCGAAGTTCTAGTTTTGGATTCAAGTGGTTCACTGTTTGGGACACATCATCTCAGAGGCTAATGTTTCAGTGGATCCAGTGAAAATTGAGGCGGTACATTCTTTGGAGACACCCAGGAGTGTGAAAGAGGTACAAAATTTCTTGGGCTTGGCTAGATACTACCGATAGTTCGTTCTAGACTTCTCTAGAGTTGTAGCACCACAACCAGCCTTGACGTAGAAGGGGGAACCCTTTGTGTGGTCAGAGAGATGCCAGTAGAGATTTCAAGAGATGATGAAGAGGCTGACTAGTGCCCCCATCTTGTGGCTCACAGAGGAGGGCGTAGGGTACGTAGTTTACTGCGATGCATCAGGGACTGGACTCGGGTGTGTCCTGATGAAGGAGAAAGTAGTGATCGTGTATTGTTCTTGGAAGCTGAGGCAACATGAGCAGAACTACGCTACCCATGACCTGGTGTTAGCGGTAGTGGTCTTCTCCTTGAGGATGTGGTGACACTATTTGATGGGTGAACATTTTACCATGTACTATGATCACAAGAGTCTATGGTATATCATCTCTCAGAAGGAAATGAACCTGAGACAGCGGCGATGGATTGAGTTCCTCCAAGACTATGACTTTGAGAAAGTCTATTCTCCTGGGAAGGGGAACGTTGTTGCGGATGCGCTCAGTCGGACGACTGGTATACAGCTTCTAGGAGAGGCAACAGAGTAGCTTCCTGCCTTACAGATATACTTTGTGGATAGGGATGGATCATCCTTTCTATAGTCTCTTACTGTCACTCCTCCAATTCTTCAGCGAGTCATGGAGGCACAGCATGGGGACGATGACTGTGAGACGTGACGTGATCAGATATCCACAGGGCAGGCACCTGATGGATTTTCAGAAGGTGGGGAGCACATCATTCTCTATAGAGGACGTACTATGGTGCCAGTGTCACTTCAGGAGGAGGTGTTGTTGGAGTTCCACACATCCCCTCTAGTGGAATATTCAATAGTGGCGAGGATGTATCAGGACCTCAGACGATAGCACTGGTGGCTAGGTATGAAGAAGGCGGTTTCAAAGTTTGTCTCACGATGCCTTACTTGTCATAAAGTGAAGTCAGAGCACTAGGTACTGGTAGGCTTGGTACAACCCTTAGAGGTCCTAGAGTGGAAGTGAGGTGGGATATCCGTGGAATTCCTGACGGGTCTTCCACGTACATCCAGGAGTCCCGATTCAATATAGGTGATCGTTGATAGGCTCACCAAGTCGGCCCACTTCCTACCAATCAGAGAGTATGGCTCAGTAGAGATATTGGGACGCCTCTACATATAGCAGATTGTGCGTTTACATGAAGTAACATATTCTATTGTCTCCGACCTGGACGCACAGTTTGCTTCCTGGAAATGGAAGGGGTTGCAGGAGGCTTTCAGGACGCAGCTACATCTGATTACCGCCTTCCATCCTGAGACTGATGGTCAGACCGAGCGCACCATCCCGACCCTCGAGGACATGTTTCATTCTTGTGTCCTCGACTTTGGTCGCAGCTAGGAAAACCACTTACCATTGGTAGAGTTTTCTTACAATAATAGATATCACTCTACCATCAGTATATCACCTTTTGAGGCATTGTATGGTCAACCCTGCAGATCGCCACTGTGCTGGATAGACCCAGGGGAGTCAGCACTAGTTGGACCAGAGATGGTGTGAGCTACCACCAAGATGGTACAGATCATCCAAAAGAGGATGAAGACTGCATAGGGCATGTAGAAGTCCTATGCTAATAGGAGATGGAGGCCTTTAGAGTTCGAGGATAGTGACCACATCTTTCTACAGGTGTCACCTCGACGAGGTATATGGAGATTTAGCCAAGGATTCAAGCTATCTCTGAGATTAATCGGACCATTATAGGTCCTCAGAAGAGTAGGCGAGGTGGCTTACCACTTAGATCTTCCACCTCAGTTGCACCGGGTGCACGACTTCTTCCACATCTTAGCTGAGGAGATACTTGCACGACCCATCCCACATCAACGACCATGGAGAGCTGGACATCGATAACGGGGAGACATTCACAGAGGTTCTAGTAGAGATTGAGGATCGACAGGAGAGGTTCCTATGTGGACGCTCGATACCTATGGTGCGTGTTCCCTGGCAGCACAAGAACCTCCAAGAGAGCACATGGGAGCAGGAGGCTCATATGTGGGTTCAGTACCCCCATTTGTTCCCTTAGATTGAGTAGTATATTATGGGGACATAAATCCCTAAGGTGGGGAGAATGTAAAGACCTGGAAATTCTGTGATTTTTTTTTTAAATTCATGGGATTTTTACAAGTCTGCGAAAATTTACCGCGCTTGATTCTGAAGCCCGGTGTTCCTAGAATCAATTTCTAATGTTTTGTTAGGGTGCGTTTAGTAAACGTATGAGTGGGATTTTATAACTATTGAACTGGTGCACGGAATTGAAATCTGAGGGAACCGTTGAACTCACAGCGCTGATATTTTTTTAAGGATACGTTCACCGTAGTTGTGTTCTAATGAGAATGGAATTTAATTTTTGGGGTTTTCAAATAAATTTAAATAAAAATAAGGGTAACTTATTTTTATTTTTTGGGTGTCTAAAACCTTCATGTGGAGGTTAGAGGTGGCTCCCATCTGCACATAACCTCCCTTGGGAGGATATTAGTTTATTGGGACCCACCCGAAGTTTAACAACTCTTGAAATCAAAGAGGTGGGTCCCACACAAGCATTAAACCCCCTTAAACCCCCAATTAAGTGGAGATCCTCTTCACCTTCCCCTCATTAAATTGCTAACTTTTCCACTTAATTAATCGGCACATTTTTAATTTTTTTGAATTCCTGCCAATAATAAAATAATAGACAAAGCTATTATTTATTTTTGGTTGTCAACTCTCTTTTGGTGGAACCTTGGTGAAACATGGAAGAATTGAGAGAACTTCATCCTCTCGACAAAGAAAACGAAGAATGCCCCTTACCTCCGAAGAATGACGAACACCATCTTATTCCTTCTTCAACTGAGGCAAGAAAGGGAAGCACCGCTATCCACGAAGTACGCTGACGACGTCATCTCGTCTCGTCTTCTTAGAGGTATTCCTAATCTGAAATTGATGGAACAACGTCCGCCTACAGCGACTCCATCATCTATCACTAAACTCGAGGTAGGGGTTTTGACTTATTTTATATATGAGTTCCGACCTCCGTTCTTCGTCATTCAAATTTCTGGATTATGAAATGCCAAATGTTATCGCCATGATGAGGAGGGCTGGGACCGCATGAACACAGCCCAACCCTCCCCATTTGGTTGTTCTTGTTTGATGATGATGGAGGCGGACTGCAAGAGGAACAGGTGGTGTAAGGGCCACTGGGATGCCGAAGGGTTGTGGTTCCATCACACCATGCAATGAACTGGGCCCCAGCTAGGCAGGCCGCATCGGAACCAGAGGGGAGCGGTACCATCACCTCGTACCCGATGAAATGGCCGTGGAGGATGGACGATGAGCGCGGCACTGTCACGCCGTGCGGAGGGTCTGGAGGCCATGGCTAGGCCGGGCTGTGGCAGACTTGGAGTGGTGTCATCATGCCGCAGAGGCCAGCAAAACTGTGGCACCGTCACGCCGCGGTGGAGGAGCCAGGGGTTTCCGGCTGAGCCGACTGCCAGTTTGTGCTACAGACAAGACCCTAAGGGTCCCGCGGAGACTAGTCCAGTTCCACGCACCTGTCGTTCGGAAGACAGGGTGGTGTACCCCCCCCCCCCCCCATGGTGTGGCTAGCTGGGACACACAGGCTAGCCAGCCGAGCCACGCCTACAGGCCAGGACGCCCCATCGGGTCAGCCAGCTCTCATGCCGGGTCACCCACACAGGCCGGGTTGGACCCGCGTACCGGATAAAACCCCAGTCTGGACTCGTTTGACCCGAAAACACTTATTTGGAAATATCTTGGGCTACGGGATTCTGATCGACAAAGCGTCTATGCCGAAATAAATATTAGAGTGAGATGGTTCTTTTAGTATACCCCCTTTTTGTTTGGACATGGTTAGGGTAAGGTCGGTTTGGTTTGAACCTAAAATCCAACAGGGCCTCTGGAACAGAAATGCCAATAACTCACATACCGGGAGTCGATCGACGCATCGTCTTTTGCATTGAGACCCCTCTGATGAGGAGGACCCTTGAGATACTTCATCGTGGTACTTCGTGACAGTTGACGTATCGACACTTGGCATGAGGAGCGGACCCTCCCATGATCAATCATACCTAAGCAGAACTCTGTGGCCAACTGTGCATTGTTGAATGTTCCTAGATCATGTGTTGGTCCGACAGTTCCGATGATTGTTCTTGGATCATGTGTTGGTCCAACAGTTCTAACATTTGTACATGGATCATGCGTTGGTCCGATATAATAGCTGGACCTGGATCATGTGTTGGTATGACATCTCTAACGAATGTTCCTAGATAATGTTTTGGTCTGACAGTCTTGACTTATGTTCCTAGATCATGTGTTGGTCAGACAGAATAGCTGGTCCTAGATCATGTGTTGGTCCGACAGCTTATATGACTCAGTGGCTATGTCTGATCATCTGTTCCTCTCTACAAAAGTTCTATACCTGTGTGAGCTGAGTTAGTAACTCTTGTGTTTTCTCATGATTGAGATGGGTCTTTTGATAAACTTAGGTATATGTATGGGAAAATACCTAAGTGGTATTTTCAGTTTATTTCATACTTTGTGGTATATCCTTGTTGGATTTATTGAGAACTTAAGGGTCTCAGGGTCCCTACTGAGTATCATTATACTCACACCTACACGGGCTATGCCTGCACCTCGTTGTGTTGGATGCAGACGATTGACAACACTGACGAAGGCCAAGAGCACCAGGACTGGACGGTACCCATAGGTGGACCTTACGAGGATTCAGTGCACAGAGGAGTCTCACGAATATAGAGTGAAGGATATCTATACCAACCCTTCAGGTAGGATCCATGGTAGAAGATCTAGGATCTTCTTGTCACTTTCCAACTATTTTGTCTTTTTCTTGTACTTTATAGTAGGGATTGTATTTCCAGCCCCTTTTACTTTTCAGCACTTCTTATGTTTACATTTTTTACTTAGTGTTTTAATTATAGTTGCATACTCTGTTGTGAGTGTTTCAGTTTATAAAGGCAATGCCTTCCCATCATAGGGATTTATGCCTTTGGTGCTAGTCGCCAGCCCCTAGCCTATGGTAGGTGGGCCTGGGGTAGTCACGATACGGGCCCCGGGGGATGGGTCGTGACATACAAATCCTACAAACAAATAATTAAATAAAAATAATTAGAACACATACATAGAATATTCAAGATCCTTGTCATTCTCACAATTAATGAACATACATTTAAAAATAATAGATATCCTGAATTTCTACTGATTATTTATTTGGATAAATCATATGAATTAATAAATTTATTATCTTATTATTTATATAATTTGTTGATCAGAAATGTCCATCCAAAATTCCATGTATATTCCCATAAAATATAATTTTAAATAAATTAGATATATTAATTTTATTTAAAATTTAATAATTAAATGATGTGTAATTTACAAGGGACACAAAATGTACCATTTTGGCTAGCATTAAGCACCATGTCAAACTTACATGGCATGCATTGGAGGCAACACTCAATGTGTATCCTTATAAACTACACATCATGTGATATGCACTGTATGTTCCTTATAGTGTAAAGTTTACTTACACAATTATTATGAATATATAGAATTTCATGATATTACATGGATCATGGTTTTGTGAGTCCAATTGTGTAAGAACACATGCCTTCATTTCAGGTATGTTTTTCCTTTTTCGGGAGTTTTTAAGAAAATAGGAGTTTTTGGAAATTTTTGAAGTACATGCCATGTAATTTATATGTACATGTCGTGTACTTTGATGGCCTGTGAGGCTGTGTGTTGGCCATGTCCGTGCAACACACACGGTCATGTGGGGTGATGTGGAGGCCGCTTAAATTGTAGTATGGAAAATCCTAGTACACACTGTGTACTCAAAAAGTACATGTCGTGTACTTTCTTTATTTTTTTAAACAGACCAGAGTTTTGTCTAATCTCCAGAACATGCTTCTTCTCTAGCTTCGTTGACTGAGAACATCCCGTACAGCCGCGAATCTCTTCCGATCCCCTGTGCCTCCGTCTATTCCCTGAATCAACCATCATCGCCTGTGTTGGAACCGTAGTGATCTATGACATTCTAAGAGGATTAAAGTATCGTGGTTCAAGTATATCTATCTCCTAGCATCAAGGTTGGTGGTCTGTACCTTTCCATTCAAAATCTTTGAGTTTTATGTGCAATTTCCACCAATACCCTTGAACGGGGTATTGTGAGTTTACTGTTTTGCACCTGTTGCATTCCTTCCTTGCTTGTATTCTTGTGTAGAGGTAATTTGGTTATGTATGAGGATAACTGATATGGTTGGATGTTTTTCCCATACCTTGTTCTATTTAATACCTTTTGTTCTTGTTCATCCTTTGGTCGTTATACCTATTTTCCATACCTTGTGACCATAAGATGGAGTGTTGTTCTCTGACATGATTGTTATGTTATAGACTGGTTATCCAAGTAGCTCTGTAGGTTTACATTGGCCTTATAGCATTATTATGCACTGACTGGCACGTGGCCATGAGAACCTAGTGCTATTGACTATAAGGGGATTAACTGAGTGATCTTACCCAGAGAGTCTTGGACATTATAGACTATAGGGGATAGACCGAGTGAGCTTTCCAGAGAGTCTTGGATATTATAGACTACAAGAGGATAGATTGAGTGAGCTTCCTCCGAGAGTCTTGAGATTTATATTCTATAAGGGGGTTGACCGAGAGATCTTCCTCGAAGAGTCTATGTTTTGTTTTAATTTCTTTAAACCATTCCAGGCTATAGGATTAATTGACCGAGTGAGCTTCCTTAGAGAGTATGTGATCGACCTGAGGCTATAAGAGGAATTGACCAAGTGATCTTCCTCATAGAGTCTCTAGACCTTGGGTAAATAAGGGGATTTGACCGCGTGATCTTCCTCAATGTGTCCATCGATACCTTAGACTATATAGGAAATTGAATGAGCTGCTTTCTCAGAGAGTCTTATATTTTCGTACAACCAAACCAGAGGGGTTAGGCAGAGAGTATTGCCCAGAGGGTTGTTGGTACTTCTTAGAGAGGACCAGAGGGGATGGTTGTTAGTACATCCCCGAGGGATTCCTGTCTGTGGTTAGATTTTTTCTTCACTACTTATTATTGATCTATGGATTGTTTACTGTTTTGTATCATCCTATTTACTACCTACTGTTTACTGCTTACTATACTATTACCTGCCATATACTCACTAACAATTAGGCACAGTTCTTCGGGTGGTTTCCTACTAAGATTTAGTCTCACACCCTGTTTGGGTCATTCTTTTGGGCCCAAACTGACTATATTGTAGTAGGTATAGACAAGGGAAATCACCCTTAGACTTCAGGTACTTGATTCCATTGGATCTGGAGAGTATGGGACCAATCCGAGGCTTGCGATGCTGAGGAGTTGCTTTTATATTTTTCTTTTATACTTTGGTTTAGTACATGATTTAGCATTGTGACCTTTTTGGATGCTTTCCTATACATATATGTATTATGCATCATTCCTATATACATGTGATCATGCTGTTTATCATATTTAGTTTTCCGTTGTTCACTTGTGTATGGATTGTTTGCTTCTTCTGTTATTGTTTATTGTTTCTATTTTCCATTGTGTACTCTACAATGAGGGCATAGTTTCCCCATTATCACACCCAAGGCACTCACTTCTAGTCGGCAGCCTCTGGCATTTGGGGAAATGTGATTGAGGCCATGTGACCAACCAGGTACGGGGCGCCTCTGGGTGGATTCTGGAACTGGGATGTTACAAAGTGGTATCAAAATAATTCCTTTCTCTTGACTTACTGTTTGGAGCCTATAGTCAGGCATAGAATAGAATAGGTACTTGGTAATAAGCTGCGCCTAGGAGTAGCTAACCCTTGTATAGGTTAATGCCATACTACCTCATTTATTTCAGTTTTATTGGTTTTCACTTTTACGGTTTCTTTTATTTCACCGTTGGGTGGTTCACATGCTTTGTGTTGTTACCGTTGTTGTTATTGTGGTTCTATTTCTGTCACAACCCAATGAGATGAGGGTATTACATCTCATGCATCATATAGGCACTTGTTAGATATTACATGCCATGCATTCTTTTCATTCCATCTAGGATGCATTAGCTATTTCATTTTGTTCTGATAGACGTTTTGTAGATTATGAATGCTGTTGTGATATATACTTTGATAGAATCTCTGCTATTTGATAGAGAATTTGATTGTATAGTACTTTTCTTAGATGGATGCCAACCTTTGGATATTTAGGTGTTATGGACCCTCATGGAAAAGAATTTGGAGGATCATTTCCTGGTTTCCTTGTTATAACTTGTATAAGATGACAAGCATTGATTCACGGGGAGTATGGGCCCTCACAAAATGGAATTTGGCACCCTAACTCGTGTTTTCTGTGTTTTCTATGATTCAGAGTAGTTTCTAAGCTACTGCCCGGAAAAAACCAGAATACATGGCGTATACATTATTAATACATTCCATGTAGTTTTTAACCATGTCACTGAATGTGTGGGTAGAAACACATGGTTATGAAAAATCTTCAGGAACACGCCATGTATGGTACGTAAATGCAGTATTGTAGTGACTGTGTGTCTACTCATGTGGCTAACCACACAGATGGATGAAACTCTGACTTTACACGTTGTCTCCTATTATCACATGCCGTGCCATGTAACATAAGTACCCTGCCGTGTCACGAACAACACGCGTCAGGGAAAACCTTCACGTACACGCCGGGTTATCGGGGATCACGCCGTGTAAGAGTGAACCGTGAAGCTGGACATGTAACTAACAAAACAGGTCATTGAAACCTTGTCTATTATACGCCATGTACTTTGTGAACATGCCGTGTAGTCTAGGATTAAGAGGACCGTGTTGGTTAGCCTTGTAAGGAGACTCAGTCCAGGGAATATAGTTCAAGTATATTCCGTGTGTAGGGGCAACACGTCATGTGGTTGGGGCGTTACATGACCAGTAGTGGCAGAAGTACATGACCTTGTGAGTGGATTAAAAGAACATGCCGTGTAGTTTTTATACACACTGTGTAGTCATGTTTTGTAAAACATTAATGTTTATCCAGTTCATGTCATGTACTCTTGTGTTCTCAGTCTTTGATAATCCTGATCTAAGGTGTTATTTTGACCATTCAGAGCTATGACACTGAGACGTCCTCCAGTTGTACATCAACATCCAGATGGTGATCAGACGCTGGATATGGTCGATCAGGGTCATCCTGCAGATCCTCCTACTGTACCAGCCTTGGCACCATCAGTTATACCAGTTGTAGGTGTCGATGTAAAGTTTAGGGAAGACTTTCTGAGGATGATTCAGACCTTCCTGAGAGCCCCGCCTCCTACCCCATTGAAGGAAGAGTTGACGTGGGTTTTCCAGAAGAAAAATCCTATAAAATTCTCAGGGGATGGATGACCACAGGCTGTAGAGTCGTGACTAGAGGCCACACTCACAATTTTTTATCATCTAGAGAAACCTCCATATAAAAGGGTGAAGCTCACTACCTATATGCTTTGACACTCCGCCAAGATGTGGTGGGAGGTGATCTCGCAGTCAGGATGCTAGCAGAGTATAACTTGGGATATTTTTTCATGCATCTTCTACGATTACTTCTACCTGGAGACCTTGAGGTATAATCGAGCCCAAGAGTTTATGAGTGTGGAGTAGGGTACTCTTTATGTTATAGAGTACTCATCTAGCTTTACCGAGCTGCAGTGTTTCAAGCCTATTCCAGGAGGCAATGAGGTGTTTCTTGCGCAAAAGTTCTAGGATGGTCTGAGACACAACATCCGCTCACTGGTGAACATCTTCAGGTTGAAATTGATATCCTCTATCGTCAACAAGGCACTGATCACATAGTGCAATATGAGGGATTCTGGAGCAGTGATCCAGGGAGGTTCGACATCCAGAGTCAGTGTTCCTCCTACTGATAGTAGGAAGCGCCACAGGGAGCCTTCTCGAGGAGATCATAGTAGGTGTAATGTATCATTTCTTAGCCAGGTAGTATGCTACCAGTGTTGGAGGATCAGTTATACTAGGCCTCAGTGCTAGAGAGACCTGATGGAGTGCCGATATTGTGGCAACATGGGCCATCTTCAGCATTTTTGTCAGATATTCTCACATACAGCTGGTGGTAGGGGTTCTTCTATTACCCCATGTATAGGAGATTCATCACTAGTTTCTCACCAGTATGGTAACTGGAGTTCTTTCGGTTGTTCAAGTCGAGGTGTAGGTCGCGGCCGTGGTGGTCAGTCACGAGGTTACCAACGTCATCTGAGTGGATCAGTTCAGAGTGGTTAGCCAGGGTCACAGGGCCGCGGTACGGGCCAGACTTCTACTGTGGAGAAAACCCATCAGGAGCATTATCCCAAACCTTTCACAGTTTGAGGTACGATCTTATTAGCCTCAATTTTATATCCATCACTTTTCGATACTGGTGCTATGCATAGCACTATCTCTATTAATGTTATGGAGAGCCATAGGATCTGTATCTTTTCCTCTAACGACACTTTGACACTTGACACACCATTGGGGACTAGAGAAGTTAGTGTAAGTCAGTTCATAGAGTTCCCTCTTGAGGTTTTAGGGTGTCACTTCTTATGGGACCTCTATGTACTAAAGACAAAAGGCTACGATGTCATCCTCAGAATGGACTGGTTAGTACCCTTCCAGACAGTCGTTGATTTCTGTCGCCACAGGGTGAGTTTTATATCACTAGAGGGTGGATCCTTTCTTCATAGAGGAGAGTGGGATGTCCATGAGAGTCGAGGAGGACTCGAGAATCATGGGCTAGGAGGAGTTACAGCCCAAATTTCTAGTCTATATCTGGATGACCATGGGACTTCACAGTTAGACTTTCCTCCAGTGGTGGATCATTTCATATATGTCTTTACAGAGGAAATTTCCATTTTTCCTCCAGAGCGTGAGTTAGAATTTTCTATTGAGCTCATTCCAGGAGCCGCACCGGTGTCCTTTCCTCCTTATTGGATGGCTACACTCGGGTTGCAGGAGCTCAAGAAGTAGTTGGAGAATTTGCAGGCAAAGGGTTTCATCTGACCCAGTACTTCTCTTTGGGGTTCGCCTGTCTTTTTTGCGAAGAAGGCAGATGGAACCCTCAGGCTTTGTGTGGATAATTAGAATCTAAACCAGTCGATGGTCAAGAACTGGTATCTCTTTCCAAGGATTGATGATCTCTTTGATCAGCTTCGAGGATCCTGAGTGTTCTCGAAGATTGACATGAAATCTGGTTATCATCAGTTGTGTGTTAGACCATCTAGTATACCTCTTACAGCTTTTTGGAGCATGTATGGTCAATGCGAGTATACAGTTATACCATTCGGTCTCACAAACATGCCTACAGTTTTCATGGCACTAATGAACTGAGTGTTTCATCCATACATGGATTCGTTCATGGTGGTTTTCATGGACGACATCTTGGTGTACTCTCACACTCAACAAAACCATGCTAACCATCTTGATATTGTTCTGAGTATACTGAGAGAGCATCAGTTATATGCTAAGCTCCCACAATGCCACTTTTGGATGGACCATTACTAACTTTTTGGGTTATGTCATCTCAAAGACAAGAGTATTAGTAGACCCAGAGAATGTGAGGGAAGTAGTTTCCTGGGAGTAGTCAAAGAACGACTTTGATGTACAGAGTTTTTTAGGGCTGGATGGATACTACAGACGCTTTATATAAGACTTTTCATGCCTAACAGCATCACTGACATGTATGACCAAGAAAGTGGAAAAGTTATTATGGTCAGATTATTATGATTCAGCCTTTCAAGAGATGAATGTGTTCTTGAATTCAGCACTAATACTAATCTCTCCAGAGACAGGCAAGAGCTATATGGTCTACTGTGATGCTTCAGGTATCGGGATGGGAGTTGTGCTTATGCAGTGGGATGGAGTCGTTGCATACGGGTCTTGAAAATTGAGGCCACGTGGGAGGAAATACCCAACACACAATCTAGAGTTGGCAGCTGTTGTTCTTGCCTTACAATGTTGCAGAAATTATCTTTTGGGATATAACTATGTGATGTTTACTGGCCAAAAAAATTTCAAGTACATCTTCACTTAGCATGATCTAAATTTGAGACAGCATAGGTGGGTCGAGTATCTTTAGTCCTTCGACTTTGAGCATGCCTATACGCTGGGAAAGGGAAATGTTGTGGCTGATGTGTTGATCAGGAAGACTCATATACAGGTAGTTTAGGAGGCTAGATGTGAGTGGAATCTTATGGATCTATTCTCTGAGATGCATTTGGAAGTGCACGACTGACAAGAGCAGACTGTTCTATCTTTTGTAGCTATTACCTCTACTCTTCTTGATCGAGTTCAAATGAGGTAGCTATCAGATTATGAAGGCCTATTCCTAAAGGAGAGTGTGTCAGGAGAGGACCCTATTCCTGTATGAACCGTAGGTGATGATGAGATCTTGCGTTTCTAGGGGCGCATATGGGTGCCAACAGATATACACGAGGAGCTGAAGCGGGACTTTCATTCGTCAGTTTGGGCTGTTCATCCTGGCGTCACCAAGATGTATCGTGATTTACACTGTCAGTATTGGTGGCCAGGTATAAAGAGAGATATTTCAGGACTTTTCATGAGGTATTCCACTTGTCAGTAGGTGAAAGTGGAGAATCAGCAACCAATGGGTCTTTTGAAGTAGTTACCCACTCCGGAGTGGAATTCGAATGACGTCGCGATGGACTTCGTGAACGGTTTTCCGAGGTCTCCTCGAGGAAATGACGCAACGTGGGTTGTCATTGAAAGACTCACGAAGGTTTCTCACTTCTTTCTGATCAAGGAGACCTTCAGCATTGATGAGCTGGGATGGTTTTACATCCATGATATTGTACGTTTACATGGAGTTCCACTCTCCATTATTTCATACAAGATGCACATTTTACTTCTTGGTTCTGGCAGGGGCTTCAGAAGGCTTTGGGTACATAGGTACTTTTAAGTACAGCATACCATCCCCAGACAGATGGCCAGTCCAAGCGTATGATTTAGGAGCTTGAGGATATGCTCCAAGATTCATTATAGACTTTGAAGGTTCTTGGGAGAAGCATATAACTCTTGTGGATTTCTCCTACAACAATAGTTTTCAGGCGACTATTCAGATGGAACCTTACAAGGCTTTGTATAGTAGGCCATGTCGATCACCTTTATAGTGGTTGTAGGTAGGAGAGGCATCTTTGTTGGGACCTCATCTTGTTCAGGAGACCTCATAGCAGATAGAGTTGATTCAGAAGAGGATGGCTATGACACAGTCTTGACCGAAGTTTTATGCTTATCAGTAAAGACGACCTCTGGAGTTCAAGGTCGGGGATTAGGTTTTCCTAGGTGTCGCATCGAGGTTGGGACACAATAGGATTCATAGATAGGGTAAACTTTTACCACGGAATGACAAGCCGTTTGAGGTGTTGGAGTGAGTTGGGTCGGTTGCCTATCGGTTGCAATTACCTCATAGGTACCAAGTTATGCATGATGTCTTCCACATTTCTCAGCTCCGACGTTACTTTTCAGACCCATCTCATGTCCTTCAACCTGAGGAGGTTGAGCTCGAAGAGGATGCATCATTTGTGGAGCATCATATCTGGATTGTCGATCGTAGTACGAAGGTTCTCACTGGTCGGTCTGTTCCTCTAGTACAAGTGTTGTGGCAACATGGGCGAGTACATAACGAGACGTGGAAGATAGAGGCCGATGTATGATTGCAGTGGACAGAGCTATTCAGGGTTTCTTCTTCCACGCCTCACTAGGGAAATTTGGGGACGAATTTCATTAAATGGGAACGTTTTTAAGAACCCAGACCTTCGTTTCAGGAATTTTTTTCTTTTTTTTGGGATTTTTTTCATAAAAGAGGAGTTTTGGGAAATTTTTAAAGTACATGTTGTGTACTTTATAAGTACACGTCGTGTACTTCAATGCCACATGAGGCCGTGTGCTGGCCATGTCGGGCCACACACATGATCGTGTGGGGTTATGTGGAGGCCGATTAAAGCAGTATACAGAAAATCCTAGTACAATCCGTGTACTTTTTTCATTAAATGGACCGGGGTCGCGTCTAATCACCAGAACACGCTTCTTCTCTAGATTCTTCAATCGAGAGTGCCCCGTACGACTGCGAATTTCCTCCGAGCCCCCATGACTCTGTCTGTTCTCTGAACCGACCACCATTGATTGTATTGGAACTGTAGAGATCTACAACATTCTAAGGAAATTCAAGCCTCGTGGTTAAATTATATTGATCTCCTATCATCAAGGTAGGTGGTTTGTGCTTTTCCATTAAAAGTATATGAGTTTTATGTGCAATTTCAACCAATACCCTTGAACAGGGTATTGTGTGTTTAATATTTTTCCCCTATTGTTTTCCTACCATGCTTTTATGCTTGTGTCGAAGTAATTTGGTTATGTATGAGAATAGTATCTATGCTTGGATGTTTTTCTCTTGCCTTATTCTGTTTATGATCTTTTGGTCTTATTCAGTCTTTGGTCGTTATACCTGTTTTCCATGCCATGTGACCGTAGGCTGGAGTGTTGTTCTCTGACATGCTTTTTATGCTATAGATTGGTCATCCATGTAGCTCTGTAGGTTTTCTTTGGCCTTATAGCATTATTATGCACTAACTGGCATAGGTCTGTGAGATCCTGGTGCTATAGACTATAAGGCGATTGACCGAGTGAGCTTCCTCAGAGATTCTTGGACATTATAAACTATAGGGGATAGACCGAGTGAGATTCCCGGAGAGTCTTGGATATTATATACTACAGGATGATATAACGAGTGAGCTTTCTCAGAGGGTCTTGAGGTTTATAGACTATACGGTGTTAGACCGAGTGAGATTCCTTGGAGATTCTGTGTTTTGTATGAATTTCCATAAACCCTTATAATCTATATGAGGAATTGACTGAGTTAGCTTCCTCAAAGAGTCTGTGATCGACCTGAGGCTATAAAAGGAATTGACCGAGTGAGCTTCCTCAGAGATTCTCTAGACCTTGGGGTTATAGGGGGATTTGACTACATGATCTTCCTTAGAGAGTCTCTAACTACCTTAGACTAAAAGGGTAATTGAATAAGAATGATTCCTCAGAGATTATTATGTTTTCATACGAGCAAACCATTGGGGTTAGTCTGAGAGTACTGCCCAGAGGGTTGTTTTTACTTCTTGGAGAGGACCCAAGGGGATGGTTGTGAGTACTTCACATAAGGATTTTTTACTATGGTTAGCTGTTTGCTTCACTACTGCTTGTTGATTTGGGGATTGTTTACTGTTGTGTATCATCTTGTTTACTACCTACTGTTTACTACTTACTATTCTATTACCTTCCATATACTCACTGACTATTAGGAACAGATCTTCATGTGGTTACCTACTAAGATTTAGTCACACACCCTATTTGGGTCATGATTTTGGGTCTAAATAGACTATATTGTTGTAGGTATAGACAAGGGCAGGCGCCCTTCGACATCAGGTACTCGATTGCATTGGAGGTGGAGAGTGTTGGACCAATCCAAGGCTTGCGATGCCGAGGAGTTGGTTTTCTGTTTTTTTTTTGTACATTGGTTTAGTACTTGATTCATCATTTTGACTTGTTTGGATTCTTTCCTAGACATATATGTATTGTGCATCATTCTTATATATATGTGCTCCTACTATTTATCATATGTAGTCATCCGCTTTTTACTTGTTTATGGATTGTTTGATGCTTCCGTTTTTGTTTTTTTCTCTTATCTACTATCTACTCTTCTAATGATGGCATAGTTTTCCAACTATCTCACCCAAGGCCCTCTCTTCTAGTCAGTAGCCTCTGGTGTTTTGGAAAATGTGGTTGAGTCCATGTGAACAACTGGGTACGGGGTGCCTCTGGGTGGCTTTCAGAACTAGGACGTTACAAGTTGTGTAGTTATCAAAATGTTTATAACTTCATGAGCATGCATTTAATATATACAATAAGTATTTTTATTAATGCATGTAATGTATAAAGTGTGTGTGAAAACCATACTTCATGTGTAGCCACATAAATGACATTTAAATTAATTGATTTAGAAATTAATTTTATTATTACTTCCCATTTATACACAATGTTTATATCAACCAAAAAACCCTTTCACAAGCTATTCAAACTAGTTACACACCATGTAGTATGGTTTTCATTCTAAAATTAATTCCATCCCATATAATTAATTATCATGCTGTATAGTTGGACTCAGTGCATACTTTATGAAAAAGGGAATGAGTTAAAAATATATATTACCAGTCATATGGAATCTAGCACATTCTATATCCATCTGCAATACCCACCGAGATACTTGATGTGTACTATATTTTTTATATTTCCATGATACACAATACATACACTAGACACACACTATGTAATCATAGATGACCATGTCTCTCATATTTAAGTCCATATACAATGTGTACTAAATTCATCCAATGTAATTTGTCAAAAAAATCATTTAATTTTAGAGTGATAAACATGTAGGACTGTACCATATGTACAACATCCAAAAACCATGTAATCCCAAAAATCGCACACCATTTGACCCAGAAATGGGCACCCGACATGTATTTTTGGTTAAATACTATGTATTCATGCTATCCAACCATAATTTATGGCACTTCTAGATGGGGTATTCAAATATTATTTATATATTTTTAACATGTTCTTGGAATCATGAAGGAGAACAACGATAATATCTCAATTTTCGAATTAAAAAAAATAAAAAACTAGAAATTAAAAGCTAACAATATATAAATATAATGTATTAATAAATAATAATAAATTATTTTGTAGCTACTCTAATACCACTTTTAGGTTCCTGAGTGTAGTTGAAATGTGTTAGTCCCATGAAAGATAATGATTTTTCATCAATTCCTAAGATAAATCCTTATAACTTGATAAAAAAAACCCAAAATATTATAGATATGATCAATCACATATACTTTATAATTAATGAATTGGAATAAAAAAAATTGGCTTAAAATTCATTATTTATTTTCAACATGATTAGTAATTTATATTATTCTATAACTAAAATTAAGTATTCAATGTTATAATACCTTTAACAATGTTCCCAAAAATGATCCACAAAACTCACAATTAAATACCAAAAATATTTTCATTTAATTAATAAATAAATATTATATTCACTAAAACAAAAAATACATATTTTTCTATATCCAAATTACATAAAATTCTTCTGAATAATGAGTAATTGAATATCTATTATCAATATATCCAAAATAAAAAATATCTATTTGATCTTGAGAATAATATTATATTCTAATATTAAATTCACATATAATATAATTGAGGTTTTGGATATAAATTGTTTATAACCCTCTTCTCCCCTTTCTCAGTAGCATTAGTCTAACTGGATAGAAGTCTATGATAAGAATTTATCAACATGTTAAGGCACCCATAGAGAAATAAATTAACACTGCAATGAAAGAAAGCGTCCTTTGAATACCCAATAAGTAATATAATCCTTTTGACGTGATATCTCATCAATAATGTAACATTACATATTTCACTAACCTATATTCTTGCTTTATATTTCAATGAATTTTTAGAAATGAACTTATTGATTATCAACTATCATGACCATCATCAAAAATGGGAAGTCCCATTCCTAACAGAGGGATTGAGATATCTAGTTCCATTAAATCTGAAGTAATAAATCCTTTAATTACTTATTCAACAAGTCCATATTAATCAAGAGACACCCAACATATCATATTTCACTATGAGTATATGTCAAAACCATTTATAAAAATATATCAATGTACAAAATTCATGATATATATTAATAAAAGTATCAATTATATTGACCAATAAACATGATAATAGATAAAAATATCTACTAAAACTTATAACATGTGGAGTTCCTATAGTTCTTTCAATTATCACAACATCCACTCTTGGAGATAACCAAGGGATAACTTCAGGAGATGTGTCAATGTCTTATGATCCCCTAACCAATGATAGATTATATCCTATTTTTTCCAATCCGAATATTTCATCCAAACTAGAACATGTATTTAAGAATATTTCCCTAAAATCATAGGGTTTTAATCGTAGTGTGGAAATTCTGTTACCTTTTTACGTGATAGATACTCCAAAGACATCATTTCTTTAATGTTACATAAAATAACACGCATATTATTATATGATATTTAATAATATTAAATATCATTAATTCATAGGTAATAAAACATACAATGTAGTTGGTTCTAGGTAAAAAATCTAACAGAGACATATTTACTATAATATAAAAATAATAAATACATATTCTTATGCACCAGGATGCACATATAGGGTGTGAGTACATAAAACATACCCTTTAAGAAATCCCCTAACTTGTTCTATTCAAATACTATTTGATAATTATAGAGGGAAATGAATTAAGGTCATCTACATACATATTTTGATGCATTGGAGGTGTTTCTACTAATCTTATATGTGAATAGTTTTAAAGAAAATGAGTTTCAACATAAAATTTTAACTGGAAAATAAATCAATCCACAAATATTGGAATATTAATTTGATTCATTGACATGTTGTGTATTTTTTTAAATTATTGGGGCTAGAGAAATGTGTATTATCACTAGGTGTTACAACCTAATTTCTTTCATCTATTATGATGTGTCATGGATAACGCCCACTGACATGTTAACCAGAGAATGATTTGGTATAATTTATAATTTTCATAAGAAAATGTATCATGAAATAGTATTATGCCTTGATTTTATTGAGGTCTATGTGATGCGCCCTGATATTTCAATGTCACATACTGATTATTTATTATTTTAATTTTATATTTAAGGGATGTAAATGTTATTCCTAGAATTTCAGATGCCATGACCATTTTGGAATAATTAGGTTTATTACAAAATAATTCCTTGTCATATTATAATGTTTTCCAAGTTGGTATCCTCATGATATGAGGAAGACGGTGTATAGTTCCTCCATTATTTTCATCGACCTAGTAATATGACCTAGTTTATTGTTTATTGTAAGGTATACTCCTCAATTTTTGAAAATTCCTTTTTAAACATAACATTGGGTGGTTTTTTCTCATTATAATCTATTCCAATTTCTGTATCATCTTTTGGGTAACCCTAAGAGCCTTCTTGATTAAAATTCAATTTTAATTCTATTATACTTTCTATTACTTCTTTTGGGAGGCCCATCGTAACATAAATTATTTGATTGATATGATGTTCCAAGATCACAAGGTTGATAGGAAATATTCCTGAGAACATTGAAATTCTTTATTTCCTTTGGATACACATTGATTGAAGCATCGATTGAGGTAGGTGATTCAAGAAAATCACATTTCCAATATGTTAAGTGTAATTTAATTATGTTTTTTAATGTAATCATGGAATATTTCCAAACATTACCTAATAATTATATACTATGTAATTTAAATTAACATATTTTGAAAGATAATTTGGGTATTTAAATAGTATAATCCAATAAACTAATTATATTATGATCAATTTAGAAATTGGAGTGGGAAATTTTTTAAACCAATATTTTGATTAGGAATGATGATGATAATGATAAATCATAATAAAATTTATGTTATATGTTTTGACCCTAGGTGTGACTATACAATGTGATTTCCTAGTTATTTGACAATTGATATGTATACTGGGAATTTTGGTTTATATTCATGTTTTAGATATTTGCTGAATATTATATACTTCTCAAGGTAGTGTTGATATGACAAATAAGTGAGTTTCATTAGTGTATAGTAGAGGTAATTTCCCCAAGAACATGTGGGTGATAGAATAAACTTATAATTATGTGATTTGATGTTAGGAAAGGTTATAGAGGATGAATTATAGTGATTATTTTTTTAATATAATTGTAGTTGTGTATTAATTTGTTATAGTGATTCGATATGTCTATCAAATATTATAATGATTATTGAGACTCGTGAAATTAAAAATAATTGATAAACTCTAGAAAGGGGATCAAATATGATAGGTGATATCAAATTTCAAGTAGAAAATAAAAAATAAATGGTTTTTTCATAGTATCTTGGGACCCTCTAAGGCATCAATTCATTCATGAATTAATCATTCTGAGAGAAACTTTATATTTAATGGATCACATTGTTGATATGTGAACAAATGTAATTTTTGTCTCATGAGTGGATATTATAGTCCCTCATGTAGTGCCTTCACAAATTCGATGTCTTATGTAGCATAGATATAGATATTCTTAGTCAATTTCTTAAAATTATTCCATGATATCATTATTTGTGCTGATTGGAGTAATATGGAAAGTTGGGGGGTAGATTTCCTTTTAGAAATAAAAACAATAAATGCAAATGAAAATTCAAAAAGAATAGATATTATGAAGTGATAATTAAATGAATTTGATTCATACTATAATATTAATATCAATGCAACTTTAGTGAGTATGAAAGTGGGAATATCATGATTTGTTATAACTATATCGGTAGAAACTTCCTCATATATGATTTAATCAACATGTTAGTTCAACTATGGATGAGTTTGATTAGTACTAAAACAATCATTCTAAATTTAATGGAAGTAATATGATATGAGATCATTACATAACTATATTTTTGTAAATCTATTTCAACCATCAGTATTTCAGATAGTGAGAGTTCATTCTACATAAACATAACTACATAGTCAAAAAATCCAGACAAATTAATTTCAAATGAAGTGTGTTTTTATTAAATAAATAAGTTAATGATTGACTTAATAGTCTCCAAAATAATTCCCTCTTTTTCAAAAATTACAAAAAATGAAAGTAAATTTTGTGAGATGAACTGATTATTAAAAATAAATATCCCTATTGACTTTATGATGGAGAAATTTTCCACTTTTGAAAAAACATTTCTCCCCATTTTTTGTTCAATCTTGGTGATAAAAATTTATTTAATATAGTAGAAAACATCAAAAAAATTCACCCCTAAATTAACCAAAGTTAAAAAATTAGATAAAAAAACATTTAAACAAAAATATATATATTAATATAAACAAAATGATTTTTTATACATTCCCCATTGAAATTTGTATAAATAAATATATAAGTTCAAAAAAACATTATGAAGTTAAAAAATTAATTCTATTTCAGAATATTCAAATCATATGTTTTGGATACTTTTATAAATTTTATAAACCAATAGATCTATAAAAAAACTCATATTTAATGAATGATGTAATCAATTTTTTCTACATCAATTCCATTTTTCCCATTCATTCTAATATGACATGATCTTCTTATAAAGATAGTTAATGTTTAAAATCACTCTATCCACCAATATATCGGTTCATATTTGGAATCCCTATATAATAAAAGATATGATTTTTCATTAACAACCCATGAATGAATCCTTTTTCACCAATAAATAGAGAGATAGATTTGGATATGTCTTATTCTCATACTATTTTTTCAAGGAAAATCTTATGATTCATCTATGGTCTTCTGAACATCTTTAAATAAACTCCTAGAATGTTACATTTCATGAGAAAGAGTTTAGTTGAAATGAAAACTAAATTCTAAAACAATATTGAGATTGAAGTACATACAAAGGATTTTATGATTACTATTATCCAATAGGTTTTCCATTGATGTAAGGGTGAATCTTAAAGACCTTCTAAAAAATTATAGACCATAACATATGTTTTACGTAATATTTTAAGAATTAAATGTAAAATTTATTTGAATGGAAAAGAAAAAATAAACATTTTGAGAAATAAAAACAACCCTCTCTACATAAATTAATTGAAATTGTTAAATTTGGATTATCACCCCTAAAATTAATCTACAATAGAAAGGGAATAGTGAAATATATAGTTGAAAAGACTAAACATTATTAAAGTTATCATTCATCGATCATGGACGATCTTTCTCTTTCTAACAAGGTTCGTGATTTTTTTACAAAAAATTGTGAATATTTATTGAAAAAATTGAATAATAGTTAAATTTAAAAAACATAAATGTTTGAAAATATGATATATTTTAAAATTAAAGAAGTTTAAAATGTATATAGATTTTAAAATAATGTTGATTTGAAAACATATATATTCAAACTTCCAATAAGATTGAAAATTAGAGAGAGTTTGAGAGTAAATAAGTTTGAAAATTAGATAGATTTGAAACATAGATTAGTTTGAAAATCATATTGATTTTAAAATCATAGAGATTTTAAAATAAGATAAGTTTTAAAATATAGGAAAAATTATTTTATTCTAAAAATATCCCTCATTTTTACTAAGTGTGTCTTTTAATGTCCTTAGATGTATAATACATGAAGTGGATTAAAGAACATTAATGTTGATCATTCCCAAGATATGTTTAATAAATCCAAATCTATCATATGTGAGAGGTATTTTGGAAATATAAAAAATATGATTTTATATTCTGATAATGTCAAGAATTCTACATAAATTTCATTTAATTATATTTTGAATTTATATATTGTCCCTATTTATATATAAAGAAATTTTTTTATTTATCATTTATTTGTGCTGCTGCTACACAATATTTTTCTTGAAAAAGATAAAATTATGTTCTTGAACACCACATATATTTTGTTTCAATTATGTTAGAGAATAAAATTTTTGAAATCCATATATTTCTAAATATTTTGAGTTGTGAAAAACAATTTATTATGAAATAAAATCTTTATTAAAACCCAAAATAATATACTTTTTTATAAAATTAAATTAAAACCAGTTACTGAATCATTGAAATTTTGTACAAAAACAAGCACTTTTAGGTACAAAATATTTTCATTGTGATATGGTTTATCATAAGTAAAACCAATTCAACTTCATGTTCTATTGGAACATATTTTTTGTTGATTATATTAAAATTTTCATTAATTGAATTAAATTTGGCTATCGTTTTCTTTAGACAAAAAATATCTGATTCAATTTTAACAATTTACTTCTGACTGTATTCAACAGATTTTTGATCAAATAATTTATGATCAAATAAATTTATAAAATAATTATTTTCTAAAAATAATATAGTTGAATGTCTTGGAATTTATGAAGATAATTTCATTATTATTTTATTAGAGTTAATTTTTTATTCCTGATTAAATTAACTGTTACTTTTTATTTTATTATTTTATTGATTCATAAGGTTTTCATATCTTTACATCTCAGTAATAGTTGGTAATGTTTCATCATCATTAATGAATTTAAATATTATACTTCTAATGTATTATATTTTTCATCTTCCAATGAATGGTAATAATAATATTCATTATCATATTCCAATTTCAAATCAATATGTAAATTTTTATGAGATTCTACAGTTTCTTATTCAATGAGGAATTTTTTGTTCCTCAGAATATTTGTATAGAATCCAAATACTTTCTATATTTATGTTCCAATTTCATCTAATGAAAATCCTAAAGATGGTTTACATTCACTATTTCTATATGTATGAAAATACACTAATAGTTTTTTATATTTATTTTAGAATATATTCTTTTATTTATAATTTTCTTCTTCAATTTAGGGAAATTAGGTATGATATGACCTTCCTTCTAACATTCATTTCATATAACATCTGACTAAAAATTACATTTTTATTATCAAATCACTTTTGCGGAGAATGTGAGAAACCCCAGTAACCAGAACAACAACTGAAACAACATAAAAAACAATGAAAAAACAGTAGGGTCTTCCCCTCCCAAGTAATACATCACCTTGTACAACATTTACCAATGAAAGACCACACAGAAAGCAGTCCCATGAAAAAATGGATGGGCATGGAACCAATGAAATAGACATACCCTCTCAGACAACCATGTTTTAATGGAATGAACCGGCATAAGATAAATGCTCTGAACCCCATATTAAGTGGACCAATGAAGAGAGTTCCCAAACCAATAGACAACCTCCCCCACATTAACCAGAATTATTGAAAATAAATTTGAGCTTACCAGAGGCTGAATACCTACACAGTTTCCATGAGATTAATTTTACCTTAATTTTAGGTTCACTCACCAACATATATTCAAATTCAGAATCCATATGATCTCATGACTGGATGTCTTCCTCATGGTTGATCCTCCCTTTATTGAATCCCCCAACAGGGATTACATCCTTCTTGTCAATCAAAGAGTATTGTTCCTCATTCAGCGTCACCCTTATGAACCTACCCATCATCTTCGTTGCCTCCTATTTAGTCTCACTATGATGAAAGTCTTTCTCAACCACCTCTTCATCAGAACTCAACAATAATTCTTCGGCCTGGTTACCAATAGCCTATATTCTTGACTTCCTATCATTGGTCTTTTACGCAGACTGAGTCTCCATAGGAGGAAGTAGAGAGGAATAATCCTTCATACTTCTCCTCCTATTACTCTTATAGATTCTCGTCCTAATGTACCCACATTTCTAATGACTAGTAGTATTCCCAATGGTTTCATACACATTGGTCTCATTAGCATACAGTGACTTATCAGGAACAAGGTTCCCATCCACCTCTACTATCCCCACACAGTTGTTGCTTAGCTGTATGGGACTCCAAGGCATCAAGTCAGAGCCACCATGCCTCCACTCAATAGAAAGGAGGAACGCACCCCTATCAGGCCTATACCTTCCCTTTTCTAGATAACTTGGATACATCACCACACCACTAGGACCCATGACCACATTCACCTCGATGCCCAAATCTAATTCCATGACCGTTGCTACCCCCTCCATCTGGGTTTCCACTCACATCTGAGCCGAACCAACACTCACCCACACCTCCCAAATGAATCAGCCCTTTGGGATTTGAGGGGTCCGCCATGTCTTATCTCAACCTACTAAACACATCAAAGACCTCCAAGTTCAAAAAATGCACCCCAACCTTCTTCCCCTATGTAACCACCCAATTCCCCCTCTAAAGGCTTGCTGGACATCATTTTGTCCACCAGATTCCCCTCCACAGTCCCCGATGCTTGTGGAACGCCTAACCCATTCTTCAAACTACATTAGTAGGAACCCCGACCACTTCCTTCCAAACCAAAATTCTACTGCTTCAACTTTCCATCATCACCCTGAACCTCAATATCCTTGCCACTAACTCTACTCGTCTTCTGTCTAGAGCAGTGAACACCCCGACGACAAAAATCCACAGAATGACCCCTCTGATTACAATTTGAGTAGAGTTATAAACATTTCATATACAATACACCTTTCTTTCACATATATTCCTCATCAATTTGGACACAAATGTTCTCAAACGGAATCCTCAACACATCGATTTTAATACAGATCTTTTGGTTGACTGGGTGAAAACTTAATTTTTATGACAATCCAAACAAAGTTATATAATAATTAGGTTCCCCAAAATCCTAATGTCAAAGGGGTTTTGAAATTTCTTGGGAAAATGAGGAAAGCACACTCAAACCACATCTATTGCAGAATCCTGATTCTTATGGAAATAGAAGTTCCCCCAAGACAGAATGAACTGATAGCCATCGAAGCTAGGGGGGTATGACCGGGCACAGATGAGATCCGCCTCCAAAGAGAACCAAATTATTATGAGGATTCTATTGAGAAAACCAGAAGTCTCCCTCTCATAATGAATCATTCATGTATTTCATGTCTGTATTGTTTTTCTGCTGAAAATTATAGAATTTTTAATAATTAATAAGCTTATTTAACCTTATTTCAATTTGTTAATGTTTATTGTTTCTATGTTCTAAATAAATTTGATATGAATTCTAAAATAACCTCAATGAAACAATATATTTTCCATTGTTACCATAAATATTAAAAGTATTTGAATTATGATAACCTGAAGTAGAGGTGAATAAAATTCCATTTTCCTTTTCTCCTTTTAATTATCTATTCCATGTTTTATCTCATATAATATTAAATTTATAATTAAGTTATCCAGACATATCATTTTCCATCATTTATTATCATCAATTGATATCCTCTAAGAATACTATTCTATTGGAATAACATCAATAACATTTTTGATTATTTTATTTTATAATAACTTTTTTCACCCAAAGATTATAAACTATTTACAATTTTCATTAGTCCTTGATGATTTTCATTATAGTTTGTCCTGGAACAAAATTAAAAGATTCAAAGTCAGCTCTAAGCATAGCTATGCATGTTTTCATAAATGTTTGTGTTAAAAAATCCTTAATCTCAATCCATTCATAAATTCTATTTTCCATTTCACATAAAGATATCTGGATATAGATTTTCCTTGACATATAACACAATAGATAATTTTTAAAATTATGATTTATCTTATATTCCAGTTTTTCATAATGAGAAAATTTAATGATATCCTACTATATAACCTTATTTTTTCTTATTAGTAGGATAAAATTATCAAATAAGAAATTAATTATATGTTATTTCATATTAACATGTCTGTAATCATAATCAAGTCTGTCAAAAATGGGGGGTGTGGACTGATTTTTGTTTTTGACTGTTTTAATTGGTAATCCTTCAATAAATAAAATTCTCTAATAAGATATTAAATCCATTGAAAAAGAGTTCAAATTTTGATAAAATAACCAAAATAAATATTGAAATATGATAATCAAATAATCATGGTAAATAATTCCTTTCATACAAATTGATGCCCCAAGGAATGATGTCATATAAATTATCAGAGGAGGTAAATTGTAGTTTCAAAAAATAAACTTTTAGTTATCATCATCTTCAAGTATTTAGTCGATCTGATTTTAAATTATCGACGAATTGAAAGAGTAATCAATTTTTTAAATTATTTTTTTAATAAAAAAAATAATGTAGCAGAAATATATACTATACACAATATAGATAACTGCTAAAAAATAATATGATCAGTATTATGTATTACTAATGGAAAAGTTAATGTGGTGGATATTTAAACGAACTGTATTAAAATAATTAAATCAAGAATTAACTCAATCTGTAATTCTGGAAGGAATATAGAAACTTGTCAATATATTAAATTCTCAATGAAAAATCTTCACACAATGGAAATTTTAGAAAACAAATGGGGTATTTGTTAAAAAAACAAATACGCAATTAAAAGTATATTTCTTAAAACCCCAATTTTTATGCAAAGTGAAATGTATATCTATAGAGCAGATATTATTTATCGCTGAATTTTAACCTATTTATTGTGTAATTTAATTTATACCTATCATAAGGTCAGTATTCTGATCCTCAGAATCCCTCAACTATATCAATTGGTAAAATCTCACTTCACATACTATAAGAACATTAGATATGTCTTCCAAGTCATGAAGGCCCTTTATTAGATTATCATATTACATTTATTCTTATACTCAGAATCGCTCAATCACATAGTATCAATATTAAATTATTACAGTAGAAATACTATAATCCTTTCAAATAAAAACTCACACAATGATAGTTATTAGAAAAAAAAACTCATAAATAAAAATATTACACTGATCAGAAGAACCCTTACTAACACGAAATTTCAAAGATTAAAAAAATAATAACATTTAGAATAAAAAAATTTCAGATCATACGTATAAATATTAATATAGTGAATTATTTATAGGAAAAATTATAGTAATATTTAAGGGATTTATTCTATAAAAATTGGGATCAATTTTAAATATATCGATATAAACATGTTTATATATGTTAAACGTATCATGTCTCCTTCTCTAATGATGACTTAGATTAGAACCACTACATAACTTATAAATCGAATGGAAGTAATCTATTTTTGGATCTTCAGATAACCATATTTTGGAAAATATGTATAATACTCATTTATTTCATTTATCAGAAGTTAGTTCTATATAAAAAACTAATTTAAACAAAAAATTTAGTCAGATAATTTTCACGTAATGTGTGTTTTGATTTATGAAATAAATAATGAAATTTTTATTATCTTAACAATATACCTAGTAGAAATATACCCAGAGGATGAAAATAATTCCATGGTTATATGGATAGAATTGGTTGAGGATAGTATACCTATTATGTTTTGGCCCATACCCATTTCTCAATATGACATTCGAGAAAAATTGATAGAAGATTGTATAATTTATCATAAAATAAATCTATGGATCTTTCTATGCCATATATAGGTGAAATGTTTTTATATTATAGATTATGTTAATCATTATAAGGTAATAAAGTATCTCTTCTACTAAATTTAATTGGCCTCACTCTCAACTAAATGAAATACAATATAATAGAGATAATTCATTGAACTTTGAGATGAAAGCCTCAATTGTCTAAATACGTTATGGTGGCAGATTTATGATCCCCACTTGATGTTCAAAATAGGGGGTGGAGTGAACATAGAGAAATATATATCATCCCACTTCATAGTCAATCATTACAACCAATGAATGTAGTATTCAATTTCATTGTTTCATTCCTGAGTTCCACTTGTTCTAACTGTTCAGCTCGTCATAATCCCACTATGTATAAGATTTGAAATGGTGTAATCATTGAGAGACGTTCATCGATATAATTTCCACCAAACCTCTATTAATATTGATAAGGTTTCTGATTTGAGAAATAAAAATTCCACAAGTACCAGGAAATCCTTAGTAGCAAGTATCTATCACTAAGAACATGTATTGTATATGGCTCATAGTTGGAATAAGTCGTAGAAAATCATGAAAGAATCCAAAATTACTACCTCATTTTTTATACGAGTGTAGACCCTCCTCATAAGGATGGGTGTATTTATACTACTTCCACAACTCTAAAGACCATAAAACCCTCAATGTAACCAAGATTTAATGGAGGAAGAACCTAGAAAAATCCATCCCATAGGGATATCAGAATTTATATCATCACCTCTTATTTCAGAATGAAATACAGTTATCCCCAAGATGATTGATACATCATAATAAATTCCATTTTTGTTCCTCTCACTATGTTATAAAACCTCATCCATTGGTACATTTGTAGTGAATATGGATAGAAAATACCTTAGGATTACCATACAAAAATTGTTCTCAATGGAGAAAAAATGAGAAAAGGAAAATCCTTATAAGGGTTGTATAAATAAATAGTCTAACAATAAGGTAACGAATAATAATAATTACAACATTGTTAGAATGGTATGTCTAAGTATGAAATACTCTATAATACCAAATTTAGTATCGAATATGTAATGAGATTCTCAAATACAAGAAGTTGGGTGAATTGTATACTTTAAAAAACATTAAGGAATTTTGTTATAACCAAAATTCACAACACCTCTAAGATCTAATATCTTTCTTGATTCCAAAAAAGTGATTCCTGAAATGAAACTTAATAATAGTTTACAACAAATGAGATTCTACCTTAAATCATATAAAATCTAACTAAAACAAAGTAAAACTATGACGAAGTATAAGAATGTTATACTTTCCATAACAACACAAAATGCAGCAGAAAACTTGAAACAAAACTAGTAACAAGTAGTAAATATTTTAACCCAAATTGAAGGGTATGAAACAACCTTGGATAAAGGTACCCTGATTTATACTTTCAAGAAATTATTTCTTACCCACATTAGGGTAAGCCCTTAATACAAAGATCGGAGTCTGTTTTTCTATCCCTACAAGCCCTCAACTATCAGGTAGTCAGCACCTCTGTCTTCCTCTCCCCAGAAGCCCTCGATTGTACACAACAACAATCGGAGTCGCACGATGTAGGTCTGCATGAAGCAATGTTTTAACAAGCCGTTCAGACTTTCTACACAAATCATGAGAGTTTATAAGAGCCTCTCTCTCAATAAATTACTTTAACAGCATGTAAGCACAGATGTCAAAGATGTTGTCAAGTGTGTTCAAATGATCTCCTATTTATAGGCACAGCTCTAATGGTCGACTCCCTCCTCCAACGGTCATATTAGTCCTTGAATTTTGGTGAGACCTGTACATGTGTCAGTCAAACAATTGTTAGTTGATAACTAAAGGAACGACATTGTTTTAAAATAGAACAAGTGAAATAACAACCAAAAACTGATATTCAGAATGTAAGAAAATATGAATGCTCAGAATGTAAGTAAATGAATTCGGAGTCTATAATACGGGGATATTCGGATTCTGTTTATCAAAAGAATTCGGAGTCGAACTTCATACAAGTTCATATCCATAACTCGTAATCAGAATTCACAATTAGAATTCGTAATGAGAATTTGTAATTAGAGATCATCCTCAGAATTCGTAATGAGAATTTGTAATCAGAATTCGTCATCAGAATTCGTAAGGACAATTCATAATCAGACATCATCATTAGAATTCATAATGAGAATTTGTAATCAAAATTATTCATCTGAATTCTTAATGAGAATTCATAATCAGAATTCATCATAAGAATTCGTAATGAGAATTCGTAATCAAAATTCATCATCAAAATTCATAATGAGAATTCTTAATCTGAATTCATCATTAGATTTCATAAAGAGAATTTGTAATCAGAATTCATCATCAGAATTCATAGTTAGAACTTTATACAAGTTTGTAATCAGAATTCAGAGGTGAACTTCATAAAAGTTCGTAACAGGGAATTTAGAGTAGAACTTAATAAAAGTTCGTAATAGGAATTCAGATCCTAAAGAAGAATGCTTAATGTCAAAGTATTATACGATTCCCAGTTTTTAGATATGAATCTGATTTTTAAGAAAAATCGTGTTTTGATCAATGAAGTCCAGGTAAGGGTATATTTCCTTGGGTAAGGAAATTTTCTTTATAGATGTAAAACATAGGATAAAATCAGATTTTCTTTAAGATACGGTGTTTGTGATTTTCAAAACAAGAAGGAATGGAAAAGTCATAAGGAAATCCTTATTGACACAACAATCTCCCCCTTTTTGAAAAGCACAAACATCCTTCAAAAAAGAACATATGGACTTAGAAAAATATTTTCTAGACTTTGGAATAAAGATTATCTCCCTTTGTTCATGGACAATGGTGAATACGACTAACTCCCCCTTAGGCTTTGGAACTCTAAGGATCGTATTCTAGATTTCCGAAATGGGATTTTCATTATGAATATGGAAATATTCGTACTAAGAACTCTCCATTGAATAAACTCCCCCTTACTTAGGGATATATCTTTTTTGTTTCCCTTACTTATAATTCTTTATCCTTCTCCCCCTTTGTGATTTTCAAAAAGAGTTTGAGGGAATGGAAAGCAATAAAGTACCTGAAATATTTGTGTAGACAACCAAACAGGCAACCAAATTTCTATTATGAATGAAAGAAATAGTATAGGTAAAGATATTACAATGAAAGATTGTATTAGGTCTATCTGTCTTCTTTTTACATGGGTATTAACTTCTTCAACAAGGTTTATTGTTTCTTTAACTCTTTGTGATCCTCCTCAGCTTTCTTTTCTATGGATTTAATCCTGTTATCTTGAGCCTTGAGATCCTCAGACCGAGCCTTATGAACTTCATCCTGCTTTACAAGATTATCTTCAATTTCAATCTGAAGGTCTCTTTCCCCCTTACAGATTTGAGCAATAGATTTAAGCTTCCCATTCAGATCCTTCAACAGTTGATTCCGAATATTTTGCTCTTGGGTCAGATTTTCATCAAAACTAGTTGTAAGATCTTTTATCCTTCCATCTTTTATATCAAAAGATTCCTTTACTCCATATTGAAATTCATCAACCTCACTAATTTCTTGAATATATCTCTTTGACCAACTAGCTATCTTCTTGCATGACTTCCTGTGAGCTTCGTAGCCTATAAGAAAAGTTTAGAAATCTGATTCTATCTTGACACACATATCCATCACCATGGACACCGGATCTGATTTCTGATTAAGAGTGTGTTGGAGCATATGTAATCTAGAATATATGATTCTAAAAGTTGGAATGGAACCGAATAGCTTCTTCAAATATTTCTCCACAAAATCATAACCAAGTGAAGATGACTCTGAATCCAATACTTTACTTGGTGAGAGAGGTTTTTCAATCTCAATAAGCATCCTTTTTGAAGTTCCTTTAACTTCCTTCCACTTCTCTATTGATTTTCTTTTAGTATCAACCATCACTTTCTTACCCTTATCAATATTTAGTATGACTTGCTCATCAGGAGGTTTATGCTTGCTATCAGATAATTTAACAACTCTATCTTCATCAATTTTTTCTTTTTCAGCTCCTTCCTCAATAAAGTTCTTTTCATTACTTTCTTCCTCAAATAATTAATTTACTTATTCTTATTTCTTGTCTTAATCTTTATTTCCACATTTCTCTTCTTCCTTTCAAGGAGTTACAAGCTTCGAGGACTCATCCTCATATTTTTGGAGTGATAATTTCTCTAATGGGTTTGCCTTATCTTGATATTCATCAATTTTTTTAATCAGATAATCTATATCACCACTTTCTTCTTCTAAGTCTTCTTATTTTTCCTATACTTCCACCTATTACACTTCTTCAACAACATATTTCTCTTTATATTTTTCCGGAGTGAAGAAATTCTTCCCCGGAGTCTCAGGTAACAGCTCGACTAGGAATGTTTCCGGCACTGGAATATTTTTCTAATGCTAATTCTGTGGCTTTCAAAAGAGATTGTACAACTTCATCCTCAGACATTTTCTTCTTTATCTTCTTCACTTTTTCTTTCTTCTCAAGGTATTCAGCAGTCTTCTCCCTTAAAGACATAGCTTAAGTAGGGTCCAAGCTGAACTATGGCTCCCCTTATTTCCTATTTTCTTTATCATCCCTCCATTTTGCAACCAACTCATCTGGATAAGCTTTTTGTTTCTTGGGTTTTGGAGGTCTGGATTGGACTACCTTATCTTTAGGGGTTTTGTCTGTTTCCTCCACTTCCTTAAGCTTTATTTTCTTTCCTGCTTTCTTTGATGGTTCAGCTTTTTCAACAATTTCCATATTGGCTTCTGCCTCATCCTCAGGTAGATCATAGAACTCTCCTATTTCCTTAGAATATCCCATATTCATTCTTTTCAGAGTGTCATCACTAACAAGAATAACTTTTCAATTCCTAAGCTTGTTACTTCATGCAATCTTGAATGATTCAAGACCCCAAACTATCAGATTTGAATGTAAGGAAGGATACATGGTAATTTGGGCTCTTAAATTTCCATTCTTGATGTTCTGAATTTTAATAAGAACATGCCTCATCAAATTGATTTTCCTTTGATTTACCAAGAAATATAAGAAATATATGTCACTCTTCTTGAGGGTATATTTGTCACCTTTTCTTAGTACCAAAAAACCATGTACCCATAGTTGAAGGATCCGATTGTTAGAAGATAGATGTGCAATCTTTTCTGTATTAACTTTAGAAATTCCAAGACATTCCAAAGCCTTTACCTTTACAAAAGTACCTTGAACCTCTGGTAGTTTGTGAGAACAAAATTAGACTTCACCTTCATATGCCATCCCCACCAAGATCACAGCCTTGGTGTAGGAATGTTTGTAGGTTTTTCCATAATACTTGAACGAAAACATTTGTTTTCCATCTTCCTTAACAAAGCACACTGACTCATAAAACTCTATGAGTAAATTCGGATACACCGAGTCTTGAACACCTGGCTTAGATATGCAGACATATTCCAATCCATTTAACTTGATATTCTTACAAATGATAGAATTGTACTTGAAAAAGTTCGGATGCACCAACCTTTCCCTGTATACTTTCCATTTTGATATTGGATTCGCAGTAGAAATTTCTTCGGAAGATGCTTCCACAGACATTCATACTGGAGGAACTCTGAGAGATTCGGAATGGGCTTAAGAAAGGTGGCAGAGCTTTGAGACACAAGAGCTTGGAAACCGATGTGGGACAACCATCAGGGGTCCCCTTTATATAGGTGATGGAGGTGACCTTTCAACTTAAAATTCCAATGTAACGGTTGAAAAACTCTCAGATCTGATCTGACGATTGAAAACATTCCCATAAGGAAATCTTGAATCTGACCTTTTGAGGTTTTTAGAAAAAAACATTCAGATTTAAGAAGAAACGAATCCAGAATATTAAAAGAAAATACCATCAAGTAAAAGTAACTACGAAAACATGAGTAAAGAAATAATACCTTTTGGATTGGCTAGGAAGATTATTCGTAATAGGTGATATTCTTCTTGATGAAAATTTGACTATGAAAAACTCAGTATGAAAAAATCACTATGAAAAAAAAACTTACAAAAAACATACTATGAAAAACTTACTAACGAAAAACTTACTACAAAAATTATAAGATCTAAAAGTTTTATTGAAAAATATTTGAGTACCAAAACTTGATTATGAAGATTATGAGTATGAAAATTACCATTATGAAAATTTCCGTTATGAAAATTTCTAGTACAAAAATTTCCATTATGAAAATTTCCAGTACGAAAACGTCCATTATGATAATTTCCATTATGAAAATTTCATGTATGAAAATTTCCATTATGAAAATTTCATGTATGAAAATTTCCATCACGAAAATTTCCCTTATGAAAATTTCCCTTACAAAAATTTCTATTACGGAAATTTACTTTACGAAAATTTCCCTTCCGAAAATTTCCAGTACAAAAAATTTGAAAAACATCAATAATAGATGTACTCCCCCTATGAAAAGGAGTTTATTACTATAAGGAGATTAGTTAAACAGAATGTTAATGGAGGAATATTACCTCACAGTTATCATTCCTAAATTCTGTTTAATGTATTCAAATCTATCGGTAGGTAAAGATTTTTTGAACATATCAGCAAGTTGATCTTGTGTTCTGACGAATTGAAGAATGATATCTCCTTTTTGTGTGTGATCCCTAAGAAAGTGATGTCTAATATCTATGTGTTTTGAACGAGAGGTATGTATAGGGTTTTTACTAAGATCAATGGAAGTTGTGTTATCACATAGAATTTGAGTCGTAGTAAAACTCAAGCCATAGTCTGTGAGTGTGTGTTGCATCCACAACACATGAGCACAACAACTTCCAGCTGCTACATATTCAGCTTTAGTAGTGGAGAGTGCTACAGAATGTTTCTTCATGCAAGAAAAAGAAACTAATGAATATCCTAAGAAGTGAAAAGTTCCATATGTACTCTTTCTATCCATTCTACACCCACCAAATTCAGCATCCAAAAATCTTTTTAACACAAAATCATTTCTAGAAGTATAAAATAGTCTTAAATCTGTGGTTTCCTTTAAGTAGCGAAAAATTCTTTTCACTGCCTTTAAATGAGATTCCTTAGGATTGGATTGATATCTTTCACATAAGCATACTAAAAATATTAAATCTGGAGGACTAGCTATCATGTAAAGTAGACTTCTTATCATACCTCAAAAGGTTGTTTGATCTACTGGTTTTCCAGCTTTATCAAGATCAAGTGTATTTGAATTACCAATGGGAGTATTTATACTCTTTGTTTTGTTATATCCATACTTCTTATGATGATATTTAATATAATTATGTTGGGATATATAGATCCCTTCTGGTTTTTGAGAAATTTGAAAACCTTGGAAAAATGTTAACCCACCCATCATACTCATTTGAAACACATATTTCATTAGATCCGCAATGGAATCAGTCAAGGATTGCTGAGTTGAACCAAATATAATGTCATCAACATAAATTTGAACAATCAAAACATTTTTCTTATCTTTCTTTATAAAAATGGTTGGATATGTATTTCCCTTAACATAGTTATTTGGAATAAAAAATCTTATAGTCTATCATACCAAGCTCGGGGGGTCTTGTTTAAGGCCATAAAAAGCTTTGGTATGTCTAAAAACATGATCGGGATGTTTTGTATCTTCAATTCCAGGAGGTTGTTCAACAAAAACGTCATCTTGAACATAACCATTAAGAAAATCACATTTCCCATCCATTTGAAAAAGTTTTAAATTGAAGATTGCTGCAAAGGAAATTAAAATACCAATAGATTCAAGTCTAGCTACTGAAGCATAGGTTTCTTCATAGTCTATTCCTTCTTGTTGATTATATCCTTTAGCATCTTATCTAGATTTATCTCTAACAATGATTCCATTTTCATCACACTTATTTCTAAAGTCCCATTTTACTCCAATAAAAGATGTTTCTTTGGTCTTTCAACCAAGGTCCAGGCATTATTCCTTTCAAATTCATTTAGTTCATCTTGCATGGTTTTAATCTAATCATCATCACCTAAAGCTTCATCAGTGATTTTTGGTTCTAATTTGGAAAGGAATGCTAGATACTCTACTTCATTTATTAATGAACTTCTATTACTTACAAGTTGATTGACATCACCAATGATACTATCACTGGGATGATTGTTTTTAAACGACTGATTTGGGTTTTGTAAAACTTGTTCATTAACATAGGGTAGGAAATCTTCTGGGGTAAATGTTTCAAGAGTATCTCCTTGAACATTTCCTTATAAGAAGGATTTTATATCAATGGTTGATAATCAATTTTTAAAAACACATCTGTGGATGTAAGTTGGGGTTGTTAAAAAACAAAAGGATCAGTCTCATCAAATTTAACATGTACTATCTCTTCAACATTACAAGTTTTTTTATTGAAATATCTATATGCCTTAGATGTCGTGGAGTAGCCTAAGAAAATTCCTTCATCATATTTTGGTGTGAATTTGTGTAAATTATCTTTAGTATTCATAATTAATACCTTGAATCCATAATCCTTAAAGTAGGAAAGTCTAGGTTTTCTACCATTCCATAACTTATAATGAGTTTTATTAAGAAAAGGTCTAATCAAAACACTACTGAGAGTATAACAAGCACTACTTACAGCTTCATCCCAAAAAATTTTTGCTACAGAATACTCACTCAACATGGTTCAAGTTATTTCTTGAAGAATTATATTTCTTCTTTCAACAACACCATTCTGTTGAGGTGTTCTAGGTGATGAAAAGTTATGAGTAATTACTTTTCTACTACAAAAAGTTTCAAAATCTGAATTTTGAAATTCTCCTCCATGATGACTATGAAAATTTTTCAATGGAAGACTTTTCATGTTTTTCACTTGGGCTCTAAACCTTTTGAAATAAGAAAAAGCATCACACTTCTTTCTTAGAAAATAAACCCACATAAATCTATTGTAATCATCAACTAAGAAAAATACATAATACTTGCCTCCAATGCTTCAAGTTTGTGTTGGACCAAAAATATCCATATGCAGTAGTTGTAATGAATTAGTATTTCAGACTTCACCAACTTATTTAAAACATGATTTATGTTTCTTTCCATACTGACAAGGGTCACAAACTTTTGAAGAATCAAATCTAAGCTCAGGTAGATCCTTAACTAGTCCTTTCTTATAGAGTTTGCATAAGTTCCTAAGGTTACAGTGACCTAACCTTATATTCCGTAACCAAGAATGATCTTCCATTACACTAAGGAAAGGTAAGTCATGGCAGTTATGGTCTTCTAAGTTTAGTTTGTAATCATTCTCTTGCCTATTGGAAGAAAGAAAAAATTCTTCCTTGGAATTGTGTACTAAGCAATTATCATTCCAAAAATTCACAAGGTATCCTTAATCACATAGTTGGATTATGCTAATGAGGTTGTGCTTATGACCTTTAACAAATGAAACATTTGAAATCAAAGTTTTTCCAAGAAGAACGATGTTACATATACTAATAATTTCTCCCTGAGAATTATCTCTGAAGGTTACTTTTCGTCCTTTAATTTTGATAATCTTTTCAAAATAGTTTTTGTTACCAGTCATATGCCCGGAACATCCACTATCTATGTACCATATATTTTTGTTGGTCCCTTCTCTATTTTCCTAAAAATAAGAAAAAGTTAGACTTTCGGAATCCAAAATTTCTTGGTTCCAGAATTGTTAGACAGCAAAATTTTGGGTATCCACATCTGTTTAGAAAAATAACTTTTATGAAGCCCAAGATATTGAACTCTATTTAAGGATCAATTTTTCTTCCAATGCCCACCACTTTGATACATAGTACAAAAAGGGGATTTAGAAGGAACAAAATAATTGTTTTTGAAAATCAGTTTTTGTTGAGTATAACCAACCCTAGTAGTGTTTCCTTAAGGTTTAATTTGAGAATACATCTTGTCAAAATTTTCCTCCCCATAGGTAAATTTTGCAAGAATATTCTTAAGAGAAAATATTTCAGATTATATTCTGATAACTAAACTCCTATCCTCGGGAATCATTTCCATAGAGTTAGATTATTCCTAAAAAACAGTTATCTTTAAAATAGAATTCTTATGATATTTAGAATGTTCATCCTTGGTAGAATTTACTTTCTCAAGGTCTTTAGAAAGTTTTTCTAAAAGCCCTTTTTTATCTCTTAGATCTCAAGAAAGATCTGAAATCTCTTCTGTAAGAATTTATTCCCTAGTATTTTCCTTGTCTAATTTATTATAAATTTTACAATTTTTTACTTCAAGTAACTTGGAAAATCTAGATACTTCTTCTTATGAAGTTTCTTCATTTTCTGAGGATGAAGTATCTTCATTATAAGTACAATTTTCAGAATAGTAATTCTTAACAAGAGTTAAATTTGTTAAAGCATTGGCAGAGTGTACCTTGTCCATAAGACATGTATTAGGGAAAGAAGTAGCAGTAATGAAACCCACATTATTCTGTGCTGATGAATCATATTCAGAAGATTCAATTTCTGAATAATATCCACATCTATCACTCAATGTATCATTAGCATTAAGACTTTTCTTATGCTTTGAACGATAGAATTTATTCTTGTTTTTTTCTGAATTTCTTTCATTCTTTTTATTCTTTTTAAACAAGGGAAAATCAGGTCTGATATGGCATGTTCTTTTACATTCATAACATGTAACTTCTCCATCTTTCTTTTCTCTATAGTCTTTCATCATGTACTTATTCTGATGGTTCCTTTTAGAAACAATCTTGTTCATTCTTCGATGAAGATTAGCTAGTTCATTCTCAGACTTTTTTATGTCACTGGATTCTGACTGAATAATGACTTTCTTTGTCTTTGATATAGTTACACTTTCTGGGGTCTTGGATTTCATATGTTTAGAAGTGGTTGTAAAATAAACTCCTCCATTTATATTCTTCTTCTTGACATTTTGAACATCTCTCTTCATTATGGTTTCATACTGAAGAAGAGTTCCAAACAACTCATCTAAGGAAATATGAGTGACTTTCTTGTTCTCATCAATAGTTGTCCTCTTAGACTCCCATTCATTTGGCATAATAACTATGATCTTTTCCACAAGAGCCTGATCATCCAAACCTTTTTCTCCCATATATTTTAAGATATTCAAAATAGTCATAAACCTTTGTTGTACTTTGCTTATAGGTTCTCCATAAAGAATGTTAAAATTATGATATTCAGCTCTCAACATAGCTCTTCTGGTCTCTATGACTTTGGATGTACCAAAATGTGTAACTTCAAGTTTCTTCCAGATACTGTTTGCAGCTTCACCCGAAGATATTTGACTATAGATGTTCCTAGTCATGGAACATAACAAAGTATTTTTGACTCTGAAATTTGATTGATATTATGATTTCTCTTGATTCGTAAAGGTTCTTAATTCCTTATCTGGAATCTCATAATCTCCAGTTAGAATTAGATAGTTATCAACTCCAGTATTGATGACAAAAGTATTCATCCTATCTCTTCAGTATTCATAATCATTTCCATTAATAATATTAGGTCTGTTGGGATTTAGATTATGTATAGAACCAAAATTTAAACCTGCCATCCTTAAGAAAATCTTTGGCACACAAACTTATTAGTAGAATGAGTTTGTAAACAATAGAAAATATCCTAAGCAAGGAACTAGATATTTTATCTTTAAGAAAAAACTTATTTGAACTATATGAGTCCGAATATATGAATCCAAAAAATGTGATTCTGGAAAATGTTATTTCGAAAATTCCCTTCTGAATATAATCATGAGATTAATTCAGATTGAACCAAACCTTTAATACCAATTGTTAGAATGGTATGACTGATTATGATATACTCTATAATACCAATTATAGGATCGAATATGTAATGAGATTCTCAAATACAATAGGGGGGTGAATTGTATACCTTAAAAAACCTTATGGAAATTTTGAATAACCAAAATTCATAACACCTCTAAGATATAATAACTTTCTTGATTCCGGAAAAGTGATTCTGGAAATGAAACTTAATAAAAGTTTACAACAAATGAGATTCTACCTTAAAGCATATAGAATCTAACTAAAATAGATTACTAGTATGAGGAAGTATAAGAAAGTTTTACTTTCCTTAACAATACAAAATGCAGCGGAAGACATGAAACAATACTAGTAACAAGTAGTAAATCTTTTAACCCAAAGAGAAGGATATCCAACAACCTTGGATAAAGGTCCATTGATTTATACTTTCAAGAAATTATGTCTTACCCACACCATGGTAAGCCCTTGATACGAAGATCGGAGTCTGTCTTGCTATCTCTGCAAACCCTCAACTATCAGGTAGTCGACACCTATGACTTCCTATACCTAGAAGCCCTCGATTGTACACAGAAACAATTGGAGTCGCACGATGCAGGTCTGCATGAAGAAAAGTTTGAACAAGTTGTTCAAAATTTCTGTATGAAGCTTGAGAGTTTATAAGAGCCTCTCTCTCTCTTGAAATTACTTCAACAGCATGTAAGAACATGTGTCAAAGATGTTTTCAAGTGTGTTCAAATAAGCTCCTATTTATAGGAACAGCTCCAACGGTCGGCTCCCTCCTCCAACGGTCATATTTTTCCTTGAATTTCAGAGGGACATGTACACGTGTCACTAAAACAATGGTTAGTTGACAACTAAAGGCACAACATCATTTTAAAATAGAACAAGTGAAAGCATAACCAAAAACTGATATTCAGAATGTAAGAAAATATGAATAGTCAGAATATAAGTAAATGAATTCGGAGTCTATAATATCGGGATATTCAGATTCTATTTACCAGAAAAATTCGGAGTCGATATTCATATAAGTTCATATCCATAAATCGTAATCATGATTCACAATTAGAATTCATAATGAGAATTCATAATTAGAGTTCATCATCAGAATTTGTTATGAGAATTCATAATCAGAATTCATAATCAGAATTTGTAATGAGAATTCGTAATCATACATCATCATCAGAATTCGTAATGAGAATTCGTAATCAGAATTCTTCATCAGAATTCGTAATCAGAATTCTTCATCAGAATTCATAATCAGAATTCTTCATCAGAATTCGTAAGAGAATTCATAATTAGAATTCATCATCAGAATACGTAATAAGAATTCGTAATCATAATTCATCATCAGAATTCGTAATGAGAATTCATAAACATAATTCATCATTAGAATTCGTAATGATAATTCGTAATTAGAATTCATCATTACAATTTGTAGTTATAAATTTATACATGTTCATAATCATAATTCAGAGTTGAACTTCATAAAAGTTTGTAACATGGAATTCAGAGTATAACTTTATAAAAATTTGTAATAGGAATTCGGATCCTAAAACAGAATACTTCATTTCTAAGTATTATATGATTCCGAGTTTTTGTATATGAATCCAATTTTTAAGAAAAATTATGATTTTAGCAATGAAGTCCAGGTATGGGTAGATTTCCATGGGTAAGGAAATATTCCTTATAGATGTAAAACATAGGGTAAAATCATATTTTCTTTAAGATAAAGTGTTTGTGGTTTTCAAAACAAGAAGGAATGGAAAAGTCATAAGGAAAACCTTATTGAATCAACAAAAATTTCCATTGAAACATACTCAAAAGGTAACATATCCACTTAAACTTCTGATGAATATATAATTACCAAGATTCATTATGAATTTTTTTAAACAATCAACATTATCTGTAAAGATTACCTGAAGAATAATGAAAATTTTTAGGAATACAGTTTTAATGTATTTATTTTAAACATGATCTACACTGAAATCCTAGAAAAATTTCTGCACAACCAAATCCATAGGCATACTCGGAATATGGGATATCCTCTAAATTCTCAACTACTTCCCCTTCTATATGATTTTGGAATGGCGAAATGAATGGGTGCATCTACCTCTCCCCAAAAACTGTAAAAGATGAGGATATTTTTGATGAAAATATGTTCACAAAATATGAAGTTGATAAACATAATCTTAGATAAATTAGAAATAAATTAACCAAAGGAAATATCCATGTTGAGTATCACTCATAGATAAAAGTCAATTTTTCCCATTTCATTAATATTTAATGAGAGAATGTTTTCCCACTTTTAAATTTATATTCAATAGGATCATGGACCATAAAACTGGTTCACCTAATCGCAGTGGATAAATATTATTATAAGTTTCCTCTATTAGGAAGATAATAAGATCTTTGTAAGGTAATATTTCCAAAAATGGATGGTACTTGATTTCAATAGTAGAAATGAATAGGCCAATAATATTACGATTAACCAAATTTGGTTACAAAAGAATCTTCCTAGATGAACGTCCCGCCTAAGCTCCTCAAACCCATTGATTCATTATTAAATTAAATGTTGGCCATAAATGGATACATGTACCCATTCATCTAGAAATAAAATAATACCTTAAGTGGGTGGATGACACACCTCCAACACTAATATTTTGGAATCCTACATTCTCTACCATAAATGGAACATGAGGTATATAGAAATATCTAAATCACATTATGTATAGATGTGGTCCTATTAAAGGGACACTCAATAAATAATGGATAGACAAACTCATTTTTTTAAAAAAAATTGTTGGACCACCATTCATCTGGTATATAAACCTTTTTGAGTTGATTATATAATGGGTTGGGAAGATATGTATTGGAAAATCATATATCAATTCAATTACACACCATGTTAGATGATGATCCTTGATCTCTCAAATTGAAAATATCATAATAACATTAGAATATTTGATTTATTTTTTTGAATAATGATTTTGATCTACTCCTTCAAAATGAATCTTCTTTATGAGAATCTTCTTGAGATATTCCTAGAGAATCCCCATGATGAATTTTAAACTTTATAATGAAATATCATGGAATATTATAAGTGATTTTAATAGTTTTACAATGATTTTATGATTATATTTTATACACATAATCCAAGTATTGACAAACACTAGTATCTCAAGGATAGAGGGTCGAAAAAGTGGAACAATAAACTATTATACTTAATCTTTGTATAGTTTGTTCACTAGTTACTAAATCAATATAATAACACATAGTGCATCTCCTAAAACAGAAAAACAAAAAAAATACCATGTTAAGGATGGGAGAAAAGAATTGGGTTAACTTAGGTTTAGATAACATAAGAATGATCCTTATTCCATTTAAAAATAACTTGTTTTGGAATACATCATCACATATTTTTAGAATAACTTTCATAATTTACTAGAGCCTAAGAAACCCAACAATATCAATATCAATGACTACCATGACTAATTCCCTTACTATTGGATCATGGGTAATAATATCCATCACTGATTCATTTTCAAAGATATAATTTAGAAGATGATTGATTCCAAACAAGCCAAACTGGTAAATCCTTTAATTTATGTGGATATTGTCTTCTCTAATTCATTGAATTTGGACAAAGAAAGAAAGTATCAAATAAAATGGGACAATGATTAAATGATTGGATGAATTTAAAATTCGAAAATCGGGATCATGGTATCCTTAGGGTGAAACTGAATCAACCTTCCATGGCCAAAATTCCCTCTGTAGAAGTCAATACAATGTATTCATCCCAATATTTTAAGATTCGGTATAACCATCCCAAAACAGGTATGTGGGGATAAATCTTTGAAATTTCAAAATTTTATTCAAACCCTTTTGGGATTATTTTTTCCATCACATTGATGATGAACACCATCCCATCAAATGAAACAATAAGAAACATCTCACCAAATATAATCCTCATTTTAAGAAGAAACAAAATACTATAATATTAATGTTATTTACAAGATGAACCCTTTACCTGGAAAATAAGATATGTACCAAACATACCCCCCCATTCATAATATTGGGAAAGGTTGTACAAGTCAATGAGTTTGGGGAATATTTGGTCAAAATGAACCTCGGTGCTCAGTCAATGTCCTATCAAAATCCATATATACTGCATAGTCCTAGAGAGTGACATTTATTTGGGGAGAACAGAAGTAGCTGTCAAATCCTATGTTATATAGGGATTATTCTAACTTAATGTTATTTATGTAATGAATAAAAATATGTATATATATATATATTTAACATCTGAATATGGGGTGGTTCTCTAGCACTAACCCATAAACAACAAAAATTCCTCTAAATTTTAGAGAATAAAAATAGTTTCTAGTATATTCAAGATTTACCACTAAGCCTCAAACATGGGAGTAGCCTCATTAATGAAAAAGGACCTAGGTCCAAATGTATGATATTATGAATTAGTTGGCTATTTATTCATCTAATTTTTTTTGTTTTTTATGAACTTAATATATAAATTGAACTCAGATAATCACTCATTGAAGTCCATTTATTCTATTAAGATTTTATAGCTAAAGTCACAACAATTGAGTTGTCCTGTTTATAGAACAACTCTGATGAGTACCATACAATCAACTCATTCATATATAAATACAAAAAATATTAAATATAGGGACATATCATACCTCAGTAGATATAGGACTATCAAGATAACATCAGTATCAGTAGATCCCTAGTACAGAATGGTTCTTGAATCAACCTCATACTTGTCAAACTCCCACATGTTTAGGCTATAGTGATGCTAACTTGTCTCTCTATAATTTAATGAGTAAAGAGTATGATAAAAGTGAGAAGGAATCTATTAGATGAATTAATCTAAATTTTAGGATCAAATACATCATATATGACTCTGAATTCATGTTCATAAGTCAAGATTTAACTTTTAATTCTTTTTCGGTAAGTTCAAGGCTTTATATTTCTATGGTAATTTAATAATTATATATGTAGTTCTTTAATTACGCCATAAACATACAATTAGATGTACTATATGGTAAAAATTCATCCATTATCTATAAATATTCTATGTACATAGACACAAAATTCTATAAAAGAGAAGGTATTCAACCAATCATAAACAATGGTATCCGGATATTACTACTCCCAATGACCTAGAAATTGTTCCATAAAAATTGTTAAATAAATGGTTAAGAGTACTTGTTTCCCATAAAATATACTGAGAAAATATCTCCAACTACAATCAATTGAATCGTTCAAGTCATTTTCAGCCATAGATAAAGATATTTAAATAGATATTGGGTACATATCTCCCCATCCTCATGGAATTGGTATTGTTTTTAGAACTCTTATATGTGTAGTGGGGTATGTAATTATGAAAAACAATGGTTCCATGGGTAAAAATTATCTAACTTCATCCTTAGGATCTTTAGATACCTCAAAATTTTCATTTTATAGGTCCTATATATTCTTATAAATAAAAAATTATATTGGATATTGTCCTCACATCAACATCTTAATTTTAGGATGTTGTCATATCATCTTCCCCCGATGTTAGTGATTAAGAAAAAGAAATTATATATAAAAACATTATAATGATTTCCTTTATATCTATATCCTTATAATCCATAGATTCATACACCTCATTTAATATTAAAAATATATCTAAAATGTATTATAGATAAAAAAATTCCATCAACTCCAAATTTTGATGTTATTAATTCAGATATAGGAGACGATGAATATATCAGGTATACCCCTTATCAGGATTCTATTAGATCATCTGAGGGTATGTGATCCTATTTTAATTTTATGAGTTTGAGATTTTAAAATCAACCTATTAAACTAGTGGAAGTTCTATATCTACTAAAAATAATCTCTCTATATTTCCTCATATGCGCAAATGAAATAAAGTTACAAAAAATGATATTTACAATTTTCATCTACCTATTCATACTCATTGTCAAGTTTGTTAGTTCCTCGAACATGGATTCTCCACTATATCATCAATATCTTTCAAAAAGGATTACACTATATCCACACCATATCTACAGTCTACTAGAAGACAAAACATCACTACAATGAAGATCAAAACTATAAATACCTATGGTGATGTACTCTTACATGAATCGATGTATCAATAAGTTTACATGTATAATCATTCTTAAATATCATCAATATTTGATGATTGATATTTGTTTTTATGGGATCATTAACTAGATTTAGGATGGTATGTGTCTTCATACCTTCACGAATACTCATGGTCTTAAGACATCTCTTCTACATGAATTTCTCTTATATTAACTTCACTCAATCCTCTCTTTGATATAAAATGTATCAAACATTCAGTATTCTTCTTTTCACAGGTACTCACATGCTCTAATACTTTAGATATCAATGCTATTCCTAAAAATTGTTAAAATCAATTCCATTTTATGTGTCCAAATTTTAGTGCACATTTTGTGTATTCATACATGACCTATAAATCCTCTTAACACCTACGATTTCCATCATTGCAGTCAAGAGACAACTACATCATGGATCAATATTTTCCACTTGAAACATAAATTAAATTTGTATTTAATTCACTTAAATATCAAATGAGAAATACTTAAATCTATTCAATAATGAAGTACTAAAATTAAATCCCATGATTATTGTTAAATTTAATAACCATTAAATCATTTTCATAATTTTTTATCTCAATTTTTATCCCTCACCTACTGAACATCCCCTTGGAATGGTGAATAATATTTTGATGTTTTCCCATTAACATACAAAACAATATATTATGGTCCTCTCATATTTCTTATTTTCCCAAATAACTCCTCCATCGCAACATGATCATCACCATGACCAATCTGTCCTTCCCTATGTTATACATGGTAACTCCTCAAACACCACATCCACCTATATGGTGTTGATAATTGAATATTTTTAAAAGTTGTACCTTTATTATGACATATTGAGCTCTACGATGTATTACAGGTTTTGTATGACTTTATAACATGGAACCAAAACCACTCCTTCCTTGATACACATTATTTTCATGATTGGGTTTCACATGAGATATAGAAATCCCCAATAGGGTCACCATGGTGTGGCCCCTTTCTATTCACCTATTTCAGTAATTTAATTCTCAAAAGGTCATATTCCATGGGTGTATCCTATAACTACCTTTCTCAAGAATCCTTTTCATCATATTCTTCATATCATCTCCATTGATACTGACATTGAAACATACTTATATTATTCAAAACAAATATAATCAAATATTATAGTATAAAAAATCACATAATTGGACTTGTTTTCAATACCATCAAAAAATATCATTGACTCAATTTTTGATTTATTTTATTTTATAATTTTATCCCCATTAATTTCATATACCCTTATTGAAATATAAATGTAGAGGTTGAATAATGGTTCATTATCCTCTCATGTTAATATAAAAAACTTCCCCACCCTTTTCTCACAATAATTAGAGGGTTGATATCACATAGATACATAAAAAATATCATTTAACTAATCCACTCTATGTTTACATGGGACAACCTGGTATTGAAAACAAGAGAGATATATCCATTTTTATCTAATGTATCAATAAAATCTCATTATGTGATAAAATTCATAAAAAAATAAAATTTCTCAACATTAGGGTAACATTAATCTAATTTATCATGATTTTCCTACACACACCACAACACACCATCAAAACAATTCATGTGAAACAATATAAATCCTTTTTTAAAAAAAATTAACAAATAACACACCCCCTTGGTAAATATATTTAATTAATTCATAAAAATATATATAAAGGTGAATTTTATACCTCATTTCTATATTTCAAAATATTTTATATAAATTAATATTTTGATATCTTTCTTTAAAAATGAGGTCCCCCTCAATGGATGCATTCATATCCCCTACATCACAATTAAGGTACTACATGAGAAAATAATCATCTTTGTTATCTAGTATTGATATCCAAAAATATATCTTTCAATACCATAAATTTTATTAAAAGATATAAAAGAGATTGATAGAATAAGGAGGGACCTCTTTGTGCATAAGAGGTAACACTTATGCTGAGAGATTCCTCTCAACCAAGGAAATTATTTTCTTTTAATATCAACAACATTTATCGTGTCATATTTATCAATAGTTTTTTTATGTTCATTCTTTTACTTTTTAAGATTTGTTGGACCAACACTTTTTTTCATTACTCCTTATGGAAAACTCATGTTTCTTTTCATTTTTTCCTATAAATTTCATTGGTATGGTTTATCCATTCATTAACCTTACTCCCCCTTACTTGTGGCCTTATATGATTTTCATGAATTAATTAGTTATTCGGAATGTTTTATGCATTCTATCCAAACTTCCTCTAACACCTAAAATATATAATATCCCTTCTTATTTTCTTTTCTAGTATAAGTTGGTCTGATTTAGTAGGTTTTGAACCATGTTGTTTTTGAGTGTAATGGACAATGTGTTATATAATTCATTCGAAAAATATCTTCATAAATATTCTCTCATACACCCTTGATGATGTGGTGGTTTTGTTAATACTTTTCACAATACATGTTTTCCTAATATTTTATAGTTGTATAGGTAACTAAAAAAGTATAAAAAGAAATAGTCAAGTTATGGGTAAGCTTCTTTTTTTGTGGATGTTTCCACTTTATGAGAGGATTAACTCATGAAATTTTTTATACTATTATTAGTTCTCCTAGAAATAGTATTCTCAATAGAAACCCAAGTATTGGAATATTTCTTCTCAATTACATTAGAAGTTAACTATTTTGAGTATTCAATACTTCTTAGCCTTACCTCATGCTCAAGGTATTTCATATTGAGGGGGTTCTTCTCATCCTCGACCAATATTAATCTATCTTACTAATCCTATTTTATATTATTGATTTGATCTTCATACACTATTTTTAATTTATATAAATAATTATGTAGATCATTGATTCTTTTTTCAATAAAATCCAACTGGGAATCCATAACATCCAAAGAATTTATATGAAATTCTTTAGGTGTATTAAATCTTCTACAAAAAAATATTAGATGTATATTTCTCTTAAATATTAATTTTCCATTCTTTATTAGCTCCATCATATATTTCATTAGTACAGTAATTTATTTCTTCCTCTTCTCTATCAAGTTTTGTGATGGTGTTTCATAAAAAATATTTTTAATATTATTTATCTTATATTTCACTAGAATATTTCTAATATATGTAATTTATCATCCTAAATTTCTTCAATAGTTTTAAAAATAAAATTTAACACTTATTTAGTAAATTTCACTAGATGATCATTAATCTTTTAATAAATATTATTAATTGATGCATCATCATCATAGCTTGAACATGCTTCATGAGAAGAATAATAATAAATATAATTATTAAAAATTATACTAATATAATTATATTTAGTTAATAATGTTTCTACTTTTACTTTTATATTCTTATTCATCTCCCTTTCCTCACATTTCATCCAATTTTTCAATATCTTGGATGAAATTTCCAGATTTTTAAAAACAAGAGTAACATTATTATTTTTCTTCTATAGTGAATAATAGACTTCATAAAATCTATTAAAACCAATCACGAAAAATATTTTGATCTTTAAAGGGAACCTATTTTTTTGATACCACCTATTATTATCTAATTGGATCATTATTAGGGTTGCGAGAATCAATAATCCTATTTTTAATTTTTGATTGGTTCTCATTTAAATTCAACCTATTGTACTATATGAGGTTATCTATCAACTCAAAATAATATCGTAACCCTTCCACATCAATAAATATAAAATAAAGAACATAATATATGATATTTACAATGTTTATCCCATCATGACTACTTTTTTCCATGTTATTTATTCCACGTAAAATAGATTCTATAATATATCATAAATGAATTACATCAGAGAGTATATTGTGTCTACATTACTTCTGTATCCTGTTATATGATTCAAATTCACTACAAAAAAGATCCAAATAAGAAATAATGATGTTTAGGTACTTTTCCATGAATATATGGATCAATAGGTCTACATATGTACTCTTCATCTATATCATCAACAATAAATGATATATATATATATATATATCTGTGTGTGTGTCCTAAATTGTCAAACAATTTTTTGATGATCTAGGTCTTCTCATATTCATAAATACTTGAGGAAATAAGAATTATATTACACATTAATGTCTCATGGATTTAAATTACTCAATTATCTCATGGGGACAAGATGTATAAGGCTCTCAATATTCTTATTCTCATAGGTACTCACATGAGCTACTCCTTTAGGCGTCGATCCTCTTCCTTGAAAGATATAAAAATAATTCAAAATGAATTGTCTACATATCAGCAAGAAATATAGGTCTTTATAAACCTCCCATAACTCCTCTATAACTCCCAAGGTTTCCAACATTGAAGTAAATCCAATATTGTATCATGGTTCAATATTTTACCTTTAATAGCTTGAATTGAATAACCATTTAATTAACATAAATAACCATTTCAAACTCTTATTAATTAAGCTAGAATAATGTTCTCAAACCAAATCCATGATTATTAAGACACTTAATAACCATTCATGTGTTTTTATGTATGTTTATATTGATTTTGAGTCATTTCCTTCCAACACACCCTTCACTATTACATGGAGAAGATTCATTGTTTGTATTACCAGAACATAGAAAAAACTATGTTGTGGTAACACCTTGAGATTTTTTGAATTATTTTCTCTCTGAATTAATTTATCCTTTTGATATTTTTTATTTCATGAAAAAATTAATATATCTTTTCTTATATGAAATCTCTATTCTTGCCTTGCGTTATACGTAACACCAAGTCAAGGATGCGCATCGAAAAACCATTATATTATATTGTGGTACACACAAAACTATGTTTCTCTTGTATTAAACAAAATACTGATTCCCTTTTATAACATGTGTGACATTCAATGTTGAGTTCTACCGAACTACATAATACTATTACTATTATTATTTATATATTATTATAGCTTCCCCCTAGCCATTGGAATGGATATTTTTAATAAGATTAACTAAATTTTTAATATACTATTTAAATTTGTATATAAAATGAATACATTGTTTTTAAATTGGTATAAGTGAAAGTAAGAACTATTTGAAAATAAAAAAAAATACTTTTCTATGAAAACTATTTTTGTAATAGCTCGGGTTTTTGGGGTCCATTACTTTGTGAAAATATCGTGTTGGGTTTTCTGGTCTGGGAATCTCGGTGAAGTTTGGCGTAACGGTAGGCCTACCGGTAGCCTTAGCCTACTGGTATCAGGCCTATCGATAGCTCGGTATACAGGTAGCCACATCTTACCTGTAGTTATGTCTACCTGTAGCTCGGTCTACCGATAGCTGTAGCTACCGGTAGCTCTGTCTACTGGTAGCTCGGTCTACCGGTAGCTCTGTCTACCGGTAGCTCGGTCTACCGGTAGCTGTAGCCTACCTGTAGCTCGATCTACCAGTTGCTTCAGCCTATCGGTAGCTCGGTCTACCAGTCGTTGCAGCCTACCAATAGGTCTCAGCTACTGGTGGCTCTGGCCTACCCCGCGAGTTCTTTCCAGTGGCGCTCCTTCACAATTAGGGTTTAAATTAAGCGTGTTTTAAAGCCCTGTAACGCCCATAAATGTTTTAATTAAGTATTTAATGATTTAACCTAGTGTGTGAGTCGGTTTTAACCACCCGACCCCTTTAATAACGTGTGGGGCCGCATGGTCAACCCACAACCCCCGTTCACACGGTTTCGCGTTCTTATCTCAACCGTCCGCGACCGTTATAACTAAAGGGTTCTCCGTGGGATTCTTCTTTTCTTGTTAACCCTGCTCTAGATTACCCTTCCTTCAGGCGAGCTGCATCGCTATGTGTGAAGTTCCGTTCCTGGCCTAAGCATTGATAGATTAGGCTATTTTCGTTCAGGCGAGCCGCATCGCTATCCGTGAAGTTCCACGCCAGGACTTAGCGTCGATCGTTGAACAACAAGTAGGGAATTTATCCTTCGTCTCTCTCTTTTGTATATCATGCAGGGTGGGTGTGCTTTTGATTCTATATAATTGGATGAACCAGAACTAAATAAACATAATGAATGGATTCTTTAAAGAAAAAAAGGGGGGTTGTGATCGTTGATACTATTTTATATTATAATCTTCATTGTGAACTGTGCGGGCTTCTGCCTTCTGAAAATTGAGGTCGTTGGTGGTCGTTGTCTGTGCACTAACGGACCCTTACCTCGGTTGATGTTTAAATGGATAATATTTGTGTTGGAAAACCCTTTTGTGTAAAGGAAATTGGTTAATTACGTATATTCAGCTAAACGAATTGGAAGCACCAGGATAAATCCTTTTCTGTGATAACCCTGGTTAAAGCACACGGAAATTGAAATCGTGGAGTGTGTTAAATCTTATAAATTTGAAAATACCGGCATGGCCCTGCATTGTGTTGGTGGTAGTGATTTGGTTGTTTTCTTTTACAGGCCGATTACTGGATATGTGGGAGGGGATGGGATCCCCTATTTTTATACTCTCGGTGGTTATGAAATTGGGGATTGGATCCCCTGTTGTTATGGATTCGGTGGTTGTGATTTTTAAGACTGGGTGGTTACCTTGTTTATATCACGAATTGGGGTGGGATCCTCTGTTGATGAAAAACCTTTTTGGGGAAGGGGACACAGGGCAGTGTCTCGGGGTTGCCTTGGTTCCCGAACTTCGAGGGATCTCACTTATTTTCTTTGTTGTTGTGCCTTTACAAGAGAACCAGGTGTGGATACTTAATTGACATTTGGCTGGTTTCTTTTCCTTGGTTATGCTTATGGTGTTAGTTGCCCAGTAGTACATAAACTTATTTAAACTAAACATGAAACAAGAATCGGACAAATGGATTTTTTGGCGAGAGTCGTGACTCGGACTTGAGTGTTGTTTGTGTCCTTTAGGCTGGCTGAAGAAAAACCTAAAATTTGGGTGAGTGCTTGTTACCTATATATACATACTTGTAGTTTTGTGTTTCTTATTCGCGCCCCACCCAAGTTGATCACTTAGTGCCGAACACCCCCATTTCATGGGGGAGGGTGTTTTTTCCAACACTATTATTAGTGGCTGGTTATTAGCTTCTTTTCTGCTCCCTTTTCCGGATAGACCAAGTGTCTTTGGGCAGGCTGTGATGGCCTGAGGTCCATTATTAGCCCAAGAATTTTCGGGCAGGGTAGTGTGGGGGTTGGCCAGGTGTGTGCGGTAGGTGGTTTCCCATGTGCCTTCGGGATGAGGCCCAGGTGTCTTTGGGCATGGGAGTGGATCTTCTATCCCAGGTGTCTTCAGGAATGGTGGTGGTTCTTCTAGCCTAGGTGTTTGCAGGCATGGTTACGTGTGACAGTTGTGGCCCAGGTGTTTGCGAGTGGGATTCGGCAGTGGTACTGCGTGTGGTTGTGGCCTAGGTGTGTGCGGGCGGGTGTGGCAGTGGGACTGCGGTGAGAATGGAGGGATTGGTTCAATGTGTAGGATGTCTCAATAACCAGTGGGAAAGTGGCGCGGGGTACCCAAAAATTAATGTGCTCTTATTATATATTACTTGACTTGCGTTATCTGTGGAGTGTACCTTGGTGAGGCTTGGGAGGATAGTTTACCTTGTTAGGTGTTTGGTTTACTCCTTTTATCATGGGACTTTAGTACGTTCCCCCACTTGTGCATGAGAGTCTTTGGTTTTCCCTACTGAGTGTACTTGTATGCTCACCCTACGTATATAAAAATGCTTTCAAGTTTCCAGGAGGACTTTGGAGATCGCGCAGGACCATACTAGCTCGGAACTTTGGGGCAGTTGCAGTTGTTGTTTTTCTTTCTTCGGTACTTACCCTTGTAGTCACTTTTGTACTTTGTGGCTTTTACTTTTGAAACATGCATGTGGGAATGGATTACTTTTGGCATTAATTTTCTTTTAGTTTTTGTGTTGTTGGGTTTTGTCATCTTATCTTCTGACCCTATAAAACAGAAAAAGGGTAATGCCTTCCATTTAGTGTGTGATTCTATACCCTTGGCTCTAGTCTCCACTCCAGGACCTATTGAAGGCGGGTTTCGGGGGTCATTATCTCTCCTTCAACTTAAAGAAGGAAGGTCCTGGCAGTCTGCTGACCCTTCCCTCCATTTGGTGAAGGCGGGTTGTGACAATTTTTTTCTGTACAATTTTTTTATCTCAATAAATTATGTAAACCACATATAATGTTTTTAATTTAATTTATAGTTTATATTCAATAAATATTTTTGATACATATAATGTATATTTTATTGGTATAAGATAAGAATAAATAAAATTTTATGAATACAAATATATTTTTCTAAAAGTTAATTTTACCACCTATTAATGGAAAACCCATTTTAAATATCATTTTTTTGAATTTTAGAATTTTTTATTTGAAAAAATAATCTTTATTTATGAATAATAATATCAAAATTTACATTGGGTGAATTTAATAGTACTTTCATGAAAATTTCCATTTTTTGACGAATAGTTAAAAACAATAAATTTTAATTAAAAACATCATTATCATCTAATTTATTTATATAGTTAAATTATATTTTAGTTTGGTTTTAAAGTTAAATTTGATAAATTTTACATCAATTAATCCAATTTAAGTCACTATAATAAATTTCACGTTGAAATTGGATATAAAACATTTCATACATTTGAATATTTTTATTTTAAAAACATGCATTGTCATCACATCAATGGGATTAAATTTAAATTTATATATGCCATTTATGTGATTAGAATTATTAAAAATGGATGAAATTTTTGTAATTTGAAATTTTTATTATTTATAATTATTTCAACATAGTTTTAGGTCGAAAATAGTATGGAAATTGATTAAAATTAATTATAGTGATTCAGAAAAAAAAATTTGCTTAACAAACGACTAACCCTTAATCAGATGACCAATATTTACAAGACAGATGTAAAAAGTCCATTTTATGGGAATATATCAAACCTACATTCCATTTTCCCTAATTTATACTATTATGTAATCCACTAACATGGGAAAACATGGGTTGAATTCCCTTTTCAGAAAATAACAAGAATAACACACCTATTCCACAATAAAAATGGCACTCACCCCTCCTACCCATTCACACCTCTCCTACCCTTTTTATCAATGAAAATATACTCATATAATCTTTCATATTCCATTAATTCATCATAGAATAATCCCTTTTGGAATAAATCCATCCATGGAATCCCTTTGGTGAAAACCAAAGGGAGCTACCAAAAGAATATTTTATATCTTTCCTCAATAAATATTATTATAGTTTCATTATCCATGTCTAAACTATTATTATTACATGATTATATAATAAAATAATTATCCTATATATAATAATATGTTTAAATTAAATTTTTTAGGAATACAGTTACACAATCTTCTATCTAATTAGTAATTAACTTTCTATTATTTTGTGTGGTGAACTACCGCATCACGAAACAATATTGACCATTTTTCATTTACCACCTATAATGGGAAATAATTATGATTAAAACTGTGTATTTATATTATATATATGATATTTATGATTACCTTATTCTTATGAAATTATTATATATATAAAATACGTTCATTATTTCCTTTTTTTGAAAACACAATAACTTCATTTGTGGATATGTAGACCAACGCCTCCTCGAAGTGGTGTTATTCATTCACTCTGTATGCATAATTTATTAAGTATGGTTTCGGTTATAATATATGATATATATAAAATAATAAATTTTATATAAAGATATTATATAAATAAATAAATTTCATTAACTTTTTTCTTTCAATATGACAATGAAACGGAAACAACAGTCACACGTACGTATGACCTGCTGCCTCAATGAACGATGTATTCCATTACAAACATATATATTTTATAGATTATTATAAATATGTATATATATAATATATATCATTTTTATATACAATTTTATATTATTTAATTTATGTAAGTAATGATCTAAATAAGACGACCAAGAACAACAAGTCAAAACATATTAGAAAAATAATGCAAATATTACCTAAAACGCAACATTGAGATAGAATTATTAATAAATGGGTAATATAAATTCAATAAATAATAATATATGGTATCAGATATAGTTATACAGTTCTATGGTGGATTTATTGTATTATTATATTTAATATGCAAGAGGTCTGAATGTGTACGAAGAACGTCAAAACTTATGGTTATGGTTTTCTAATCTAATTTTTATATTTGTGAGATCCATGAAATATTCTCCAAACATTTATTTTTTGTAGTGTATATAATTATAATGAATGTATTTAATGATTATTATAATTTTATTTATTGGTATTTAAATATAAATTTTACGAACTTTTATTTCATTGGGTTTATGGGTCAAGAGTTACCAAATCGATATTGTATTTTTTTCTCCAATTTCATTCCTTGAGATATATCCCATGTTATGCACCCATATTATTCTATGGGGTGTATATACATCCATTTGACATGTTATATCATGAATAAATTAATTTAATGATATTTTATTCTTCATTTATTCTTATTATCTCATTCATATAATGAGATAATCTTACCAATGTGGTAATAGTTGATTTGTTGCAATCTCTTCATCTATTAGGATTTTTAACGATTATACTTCCATTGATGAAATATTATGATCTGTACCTCAAAAATACTCATGAATTTTATTATACTCTGGTTATTCATGATATTATCATGTATTTGTTCCATTTTCACACTTTTTGGTACTTTATATAATTAATAATATTTTTTATGAGAAGTCGACTTATTTTCTCCTTTTGGCTAGATATCAATTTTCTTCCATAACCATGTATTCTAAAAAAGTTTCCCAAAAGTTTTTTTGATTTAAGATAGTTCTAAAAAATTTAAATCTACCTTTTCTATGTTTTAATGAAAAATTATTTCAAAATTATTTATAAATTTTCATAGTACGTTGAAAATAAAAGGAATTATTATTGTTTTTAGGATTTCTTTATATGTTTCAAAGATAATTTCCTAGAAAAAGGTTTCCAAAAAGCATTATGTTTTATAGAATTTTTTTAAGTAAAAAATGATAGTTTCCTCTAGAAATGTTTTAAATTATTTTAAATCCTACTATTTATATTTATATATTCAAAGTCTTTTTAAAAATGATTTTGAATATTTTATATGTTTTAAAAATTGAATTTCAAATAAAATGTCATTTTCATTATGAAACGATCCCTGTAATCATTCAAAAATATTTTCCATCTCTAATGGAATCCTTCATTATAGTTAATGATTTATTAGGGTCATGATCCAATAATTCTATTCATATTCTTTCTTAAATGATTTATGTTTGTTTGAAATTATTTTTATGACACTTGTTTCTCTTCCACAGATTATATTATTTTGGAACCTGCTTATTTTCACTGGTTATTCTCTAATGAAATGATTATATGATTTATCTATTTTCTATAGGTTATTATTTGAGTAAATATTAATCATACCCATTCCATTTTACCATTTATCATTTTATGTTTATAAACCACATCTCTTTTAATGGGTCATGATATAATAAATGATTTTTTATCTTATGTAACATGCATATAAGATTTTATTATATGGAGAGTGAGACCAATATCTTCCTCTAATGTATTGAGTAATAATAAATGTTTTATGAACTCAAATTGTTCATGAGAGTGAATCCCAAGACCAGAAAATGGTTATCCTAATATCGAAATAAGCAGGTACATGGGAGGGAGTCCCAAGCCTAAAAGAAGAGGGTATACTAAGCCTGAAGCAATATGGTACATGGGTGGGAATCCCAAGATAGAAACAAGAGGGCATCCCAAGAACAAAACTAGATGGTATATAGGAGGGAGTCCCATGCCTAAAATATGTATTTACATGGGAGATAATCCCAATTCATAAACAATATGGTACATGGGAGGTCATCCCATGCATGAAATAAGAGGGTACATGGGAGGGAATCCCATGCTTGAAACAAGAGGGTACACATGAGGGCATCCCATGACCAAAACAAGAGGGTAGATATGAGGGTATCCAAATCCCAAAGCAGGTAGACATGTTATTATACAAATACAAACATGTTATGATGTTCTTTTTAGGTATAATTGACCTAGGCCTTTCTATGTTATGTGTATGGAAAAAATTTCATTTATTATACTTTTGAAATACTCTCATAGATAATGTTCTTGAATTCATATTGATTAATGTCTTATAAAATGACAATATTTATTCAATGAAAACTCATTATGATATTTAAAATGTATGGTATGATATTTTAATGCTATGTTCATGTTCTCATACCCTTATGCTCAGGTTATGAAAACATATGTCCCTTATTATCTTTTATTGAGCATATGAGCTCAACCATTTCTTATGTTTCCAATTCCCTTATTATGTAGAAAGTTATTAAGAGGGATCTATAATGGGATATATCATTAAGGGATATGTATTGGTTACTGGGATGGCATAGTGGAAGCCGATGGGACAAAAATTTAAAATTTCTTTCATGACCAGAGTGACATAACCCGGTCAACTCCATTGATCCTATCCTAGTTTGGTCTGAAGATCTCACAAGGTTTAAACAGAGGAAAAAAATAAACTGAACATATACCTAGTTTGGAATTGACGTGTGCATGTCTTCCGTAGGACACCGGTAATCATTGATCTAAGAATCCAACATTGAATCCCTCTAGATCATCCCCACATGCCTCTCGAATCAGCTCGTGCGCTGTTCGTCATGGTCCGGGTGATAGCACGGATCTTTGACACTCACTTCGGGTCATCGATGATCACTGCAAGGGAAGAAGCTTCAATCCGAGATGGATGAACTTGATGATCTCCCTCTGCTTGAGAGACTCTCCCTCTCTAGATTCTAGGAGGATAGAAAAGCTCTCAATCTTAACACATGAATAGTTAATATGGGAGAGCCTCTCTCTCACTTATATAGGGAGTGTTTAAAACACGCGGTATGAATTCCCGGCCCCCGTGTAATATACATCTTTTATATAAGTGTTATAAATAAATATTTATAACAAATAAAATAATGACGTAAATAATGTTTATGATTTATCACTTATATGTAATATATAAATATATTACGTGATAAATTTGAGTCTTTAACTCGAATCACACCTCCTTCTAATATTAAACGAACCTAGGATATTAAAATCTATTAGAATAATATTAATACTTGTATTTAATATATAACTTGTAAATACATGTTAAAAATAAATTCAATGAATTATTCTAAACTTGAATAATTAATGAATTTATTTATTATATGGTGATCTATAGAACTTGGATAGTGCTCGGACCCTATGACGGGCCCCCCCAAGTTCTATATTCATATTCCCAGAATAGGGTAGATTCTCAAGGCGCTATTGTGTGTGACCCTCTGGGCCCTTACCTCAATAGTAGTGAATAATATCCACCATCCTAGAGCGGGGTCTAGCAACCCATCGAGGCCCCTATAGATATATTGGAAAGTTAAAGAAACGACTGCCTTCCTACGAACATGGTCCATGTAATATAATTTCTTCGACATAAATATCTCAATAAAGAGTAATGCACACTAGTTTCATTATTACTTATTCTGATTTTCTTTTGATTTGTCTGGACAGTCATACTTTCGACAACCATGGACATGGATTTAATGAAGGTGCCACCATCATAATCATCCAGGCTCGAGATATCTCTTACTGAACTCGTAAGCGATAAATCCTTTCTCAATTATTCAATCAATGCCATGCTATTAATGACGTACCTGATTCAAACTACCTCACCATGACTTTTCCTCCATGGTTTTCGCCTTTCATCAAATATACATAATTAAATTACATCCATTGACAATGATCTAATGCCTAAAGACCATTACACATGTTCATAGATATGAATGACCAATGACACATAAAACATGTGGTGTTCTTGTTATGCGGGTCTGTCCTCATGATCTCAACTACTAGAGATCTTCAAGTGAGAACTTCATGAGAATAAGTCTCAATGATAATGATCCCCCATCACCTGATGGTCACAAATCATCTTTTCCTTTTCAGAATGATGTAACTGGATTATAGGTAGTTACATTAAGATTACTATCATGGAATCACAGGGTTCTCATTATAGCTTGGGATCTACTATGACCCTTTGAAGTGATAGGTAATCTAAGGAAAATTCCATAAACAAAGTTGATACAGAAGTGTCTACACTATTATAGCAGGATAGACACATGTATTACAAAAAACTGAATACATGTAGCGGTAATCAAAGTACAAAACAAGTTGGGTCTAGGGCACCCACTTTCAATACTCCCACTTACACTAGAGCCATCATCTAACAGGTTTCAATCCACTAGCTCTCACATGTGAATCATGCTTCTGTGGAGAAATGTCTTTAGTCAGGGGGTCTGCCATGTTGTCCTCTAAGGCTACTCTACTAACTGTCACTTCACCACTTTGAGTAAAATCCCTCAATAGATGAAACGTTTGAAGAATATGCTTTGTTTTCTGGTGAGTCCTATGCTCCGTAGAAAGAACCATTGCAGCAAAATTATCAAAATATAACGGTACATGGTCTGCAGTTCTAGTTACAACACCAATTTCTGAGAAAAATATGCATACCCAGACTGCTTCCCTTACTGCATCAGAATCTGCAATATATTCAGACTCTGCTATAGAATCAGCAACCATAGCTTGCTTCGAGCTTCTCCAGCTCACTGCACCACCATTTAGGCAAAATATGTAGCCTGAATGCAATTTTATATCATTATGATCTATTTTGAAACTAGCGTAAGTGTATACCCTCACAACTAGTTCCTCTTCTTCTCCATACACTAAGAACATATCCTTAGTATGCATCAAGTACTTTAGGATAGTTTTAACAACTTTCCAATGCAGCTCTCCTAGATTGGCTTGATATCTACCCACCATGCTTAAATCAAAGTCGACATCACACATAGTATATAGCATGGAATACATGATAGAACCCACTGCCGAAGCATAAGGTACTCTACTCATTCTGTTAATCTCCTCCTGTGTTTCTGGACACATTTTCTCGAATAACATTACACCATGTGAAACAGGTAACATTCCTCTATTGGATTGTTCCATAATATAAATTTTGAGTACCGTGTCAATATATGTACTTTGACATAGCCCAAGTAGCCTTTGAGATCGTTCTCAATAGATATTGATCCCTAGAATGTAGGATGTTTCACCTAATTCTTTCATGGATAAGCATTCATTTAACCAAGTATTAAATAACTGTAATACTTGCACCTCATTTCCCATAATTAATATGGCATCAACAAATAATACTAGTAAAATTATGTCATTCCCTTAAATCTTTTATATACATAAGGCTCACTTCCATTTTTGACAAAACCAAAAACTCTTATAGCCTCATGAAAATGAATATTCCATGATCTTTATGTCTACTTCAATCCATAAATGGATATCTATAGCTTGCATACTTTATTGGAATTATTTGACTTGAAAAACCCTTCGGGTTGAGTCATATAGACGTCTTCAACCAACATCCCATTTAGAAAAGCAGTTTCGACATCCATCTACCAAATTTCATAATCATGAAAGGTTGTTATTTCATGTAATATTCTGATGGATTTAACCATTGCTACTAGTGAGAAGGTTTCATCATATTCAATACCTTGATGTTATCTGAAACCCTTTGCAACCAGTCTTGCATTAAATGTATTAACCTAACCATCTATGTCCAGCTTCTTCCTGAATACCGATTTGCATCCAATGGGATTTACATCAGCTTGAGGGCCTACCAAAATCCAAAATTGATTTTGGTACATGGACTCCATCACAAAATTCATGGATTCTTGCCATTTAGTAGCTTATTTTCCTTATAATGCTTCCTTGTAGGTTAGAAGTTCATCATCCTGAAGAACTAATGTTTCACGTGAATCGGTGACAAGAAAATCATAATGCTCTAGTTATATAACCTCTCACATAGACCTACACAGTATCTGTGTCTCAAAAAAAACTTCTTCTTCAACTTGTTCTTGTGGTGATTGTTCCTATACCAACTCTTGTTCATATTGAGCATTAACTTCATCAAATTCAATCTTACTCACACTATTTCCAATAGAAATGTATTACCTTTCTTGAAATGTGGCATATCATTCCATAATTACTTTTCTATCTAAAGGGTTATATAGGAAGTATCCTCTAGTTTCTTTAGGATAAACTATAATGATGCACTTAGTGCTTTTGGATACTAATTTTTCACTTGGTAAAGTCTTGAAATATACCTCTCACCACCATACATTCATGTGTGTCAGGTTAGGTTTCATTACATACCATAATTGATATGGAATCTCATCTTCAGCTTTAGTTGGTACTCGGTTAAGGGTATATGTTGATGTCTGCAAGGCGTATCACCAAAAGGATAATGGAAGAGTTGCATGACTGATCATTGATCTGAACATGTCATGCAAGGTCATATTCCTCCTTTCACTAAGGCCATTCCATTGTGGTGTATAAGGAGGAGTGAGTTGGGATACTATCCAACACTCTTTCAAGTGATCAATGAAATCTTGGTTAAGATATTATCCGCCTCGGTCTGAGCGAAGTGCATTTATATTCTTACCATGTTTGTTTTATATTTCATTTTGGTATTCCTTAAATATCCTAAAGGAATATGACTTATACCTCATTAAGTAGATATATTCAAACCTACTATAGTTATTGGAAGAAGTAATGAAGTATAGAATACCACCCCTTGCCTCTGCTGGAAATGAACCACATAAATTAGTATGTGTTAATTCTAGCATTCTATTGGCTCTTTCTCCCTTTCTTGAGAAAGGTGCTTTGCTCATATTTCCTTGTAAACAAGATTGAAATACATATAAGGGTTATAACTGTACAGAGTCTAGATACACTTCTTGATGCAATCTTTGTAATCGCTTCTCGTTTACATGAATAAGACTGAAGTGCCATAGGCGAGTGTTATTTTAGTCATGTTGGTTGTTTTTGTCATTGATTTCCATTACCAAGTTCTTTATTTCTAGCATATATAAACCATTATTATGATGTTCCATACCATAACATATATTACCCCTATAAAAGAGACAAAATTTATTTCCAAACATGAAATAAAAACCCATAGTGTCTAGAGATGACACATATATAATGTTTCTGGTAATAGAAGGTACATAATTGAAATTTTTTAAAACTAGGACCAAACTAATTGGCATGGTTAAGTGATAGTCTCCCAATGCCAAGGCTGCAAAACTTGCACCATTTGTATCTTGGAGATCCACTTAACCATTTTCAATATTCTGGAAACTACATGGATCCGGTATATGAATACAAATGTGTGAGCCACATGTCGTATCCAATTCCCAACTTGTAGACAAATATAGATTTCATTCAATGAAAAAAAATTCTGAAGTTGAAGAATCAACTTGCTTCTTCCTCCCAACTCTGCAATTCTTCTGTTTGTAGCCTTTCTTGCCACATCTAAAGTAGACAGCTTCCTGCTCATTAAATTGCCATTGAACCTTTGGCTTCTTTGCAGGATGATGCATTGGTGTCTTAGACCTTGACTTGGCCTTAGACCCCTTTTCTTTTCCCTTGTTTTTCATGTTCACCATAAGGATAGATGAATTGTTATTTTTCATATCCTTATCATCTTGGAGAACTAAAGGCAAATGGTTCGGGAGTGACTTTGTCACATCATTCATATTATAATTGACAATAAAAGTCGAGAATCATGATGGTAAGGAGTCAAGAATGAGATTCACTGTTAGTTATTGGTTTAGTTTGAACCTAAGGGATTCAAGCCTCCCAATATACCCAATCATCTTAAGTATGCGAGGACCGGCTTGGTGCCTTTCTGCTAGCCTGCACTTATAAATTGCACTTGAGATCTCATACCTTTATTTCCTAGCCCTCTCCTCATATTGTTCTTGGATATTTGAAAGAATCTTGTAGGTGTCCTCATCCTCTTGCATTTTTTGCAATTGGCTGGAAGTGGATGAAAGCATAATGAATTGTACATCAAGCGTGTCTTATACATACTTTCTCCATTTATAAATTTATGCCTTACTTTATCCCTGATGTGGCTCAATGGGAATTGGGGATTCAAGCATATATAACTTCCATTCTTGGTGTGGTACTATGCGCAAGCTCCTGTACCACTCTTGGACGTTATTACCGGTAAGGATATTTTCTTTATCCAAGATCAATCACAGTGAGAAATTAATTGTGGTGTTAATGATTTCCATTTTGAATCTACATCAGATAAACATTTAGCAGTTAGTACTTTGTCTTGATTACATTTTTCCATTTATGATTAATAAATTATATCATTTTAATGTCTCCCACTATTTTAGAGAACCTTAATAACCCTCACTATTAGATTCAGAATACTCTATCACTTGATTATTCAAGTGGAAAGGATCCCCAAAACTTCCCTCGTAGTCTAAAAGTTAGGGCTATGCCACTACTTGGAGGGTTTCAAGGTAGGCAGTAGACTATCCAAACACTTTTTCTTGTGGTTCCTTTTGTTGTTGAGTAAAGTCCCAGCTTTTGGAATCTAAAATTGATTCCCTCAACATCTTTCCTCTAAAGTGAAATCAAGTTTTCTAAGGATAAATAATGACTACTCACATTAGTTATGTCAACCCATTTCTCTCATAAAAACTCCCTGGTAGTAAGAGGCACTCTCAACAATGGCTGACGAGCACCCCAAACACCCGGTTTTTTACATGGTTGAAATGGAAGGCTTATAGACTTAATATAACTTCGTGGGATTTTTATATTTATTTGTTGACGAAGATAATCCTTTTCTATTTATTATGTTCAAACTGGGTTGTCACTTTCAACACTGAACATGAAATAGAAAATAATTTGTCACATCTTTATGCATTTTATCTTGTTTACTATTCTATGTGATCACGCAATAATCATGTTGATGCAAAAAAAATAAACTATGCATAAAGTAAATCATGTGATCCGACTGGTCTTGAGCATTCTATAAAGGTCGATCCATAACGGATCAATCATGACCTAGGGGAATCCATACCTAAGTCGTGACTTGACTCATGTCGCAGCTTGCCCAGTGTAATGCACTTGGCACCTGTCTGGTTTACCGCCTTGTCTTGGCGAGGTCAGCATCTCAGATCAACATTTAATTATAAATATACTCACATGTATGTGAGGGGGTCTAGGGGTACAAAATACATCTTGTGCATTGGATAGGAAGGCCCTTTTACATACTTCAAATTAAAAGGACGATTTGCAGACAGTCATTTATCTAACTAATTATTAAAAACAACGCATGAAATGAATAAATAAATAATTAAATAAATAAATACCAGACATACACAGTTCAGTTTCTTTCATAAGACCAGTCGGGGTAAAATATGCACAAGAAAAATAATTTGCAATAAATTCAAATATTGTGAGGGTTTTCTAATAAATTAAATGAATTTTATTAAATTCAAATAAATTATTTATCAGTTCCATTTGTTTAATTTAATTTTAGTTCTAGATATTAAAATTAAAAATTAATTTAATTATAAGCTTAAATCAAATTAATATTTCGTATTAAAATAATTTAAACCCCAAAATTAATTCTTATTAATTTAATTAAAAACCTAAATTAATTAAAATTAATTTTAAGCAGTGTTACCTCTAGCTGGGGAGTTCTGCAGGACTGCAAACCTCTATGGGGTGTAGTCATAGAGCAGGTGCAATTACAACATTACTGTGGCGTGATCGCATGGTCTAGTGACTCCCGCGGTGGTAGAAGCTTCTGTTGAGGTGCAATGGGATCAAGAGAAGGTCAGGGAGCATTTCGGCTAGCCGCTTAGCCGATAGCCCGTTGCTCCGGCGAGCCGATGGCCTAGTCCGACACGACCAGGACCGACAGTGGCCTGATCCGGTGCGGACGAGACCGGCGACGGCCGGGGTGAGGCTCGACCGGTATGAACAGGAGGTCCGACAGCCGGGGTTCAAGAGTGGTGTGGTTGGTCTTGTAGAGCTCGGGGTGGTGCGACATGACCAGGTGGTCCGGATAGGGGCGGCAATCTGAGGAAGCATGGCGCAGTGGTCCAACGGGATCAGTCTAAGGCGGTGCGAGGCGGAGGTCTGGTGGCCAGGGTTCAGGAGTGGCCCGGGAAGGCGGTCTGGCATGGCTCGGTCCATGGCGAAGGTCCGGTGGGGCTCAGGGTGGAGCGACGTGGCCGGGGTAGGAGCACCGTGGTGTTCTGGCAGGAGGCTAGGGTTTCTCCCTCAAGGGGAGCCGCCTCCTGGTGCTCCAGATGAAGGAGAAGACCCCAAAGGGGTTTTCTAAAAAACAAATTATAATTTTGTCCTTATACAAAAAGATTCCACCACCCCTTTTTTTAAAATAATAGGTAGAAGACACCAAAATGGGGTCTTAGTCTCCATTTGTTTTAAATAAAGAGAGGAAGTCCCAAAAATGGGGTCTTGGTCTCCCCTCCCCCTTTTTTCAAAATACTTTTTGAAAAATACTTTCCACACCCCTTTTGTGGAATATATCATATAATAAAATATTATAATATATTTTATAATAATAAAATATTATATTATATTTTATAATAATAAAATATTGCATTTACTTTTATCTCAATAATGATTGAGAGTAACATCAAATGAATGAATAATAAACCACGACATCGATCTGATTAAATTTCTTAAATGATTGTATCTTGATCATTTGAAAACAAAATGACGTGCGTTCAGACCCGAATGAACCGTTTTAACACCCTGAACTTAAATTTAATGCATCATTATTTTTTTGACTCAGAAAAAACTTCTGATTCCTTGGATACCACTGTTGGGTGTTGGGATGGTGCAATGGAATCCGGTGGGCTGGGAATTTATAATTTTCTACATCATCGGAGTTACATAACCTTGTCATCTATGGTGATCTTGTCCTGGTTTGGTCTGAGGATCTCGCAAGTTTTAAACAGAGCACAAAAATAAAATGAACATGTTCCTAGTTCGGAATTGACGTGTTCAAGTCTGCCACAGGATGCTGGCGATTGTTTCTCGAAGACTTCGACATTGAATCCCTCTAGATTTTCCACACATGCCTCCCTAATCTTCTCGTGTGCCGTTCAACGAGATTTGGGTGCTAGTATAGATCTTCGAAGCTCACTTCAGTGCAGAAACCATCACTGCAAGGGAAGAAGCATCAATTCGAGATGGATGAACATGAAGATCTTCCTCCAATTGAGAGACTCTCTCTCTAGATTCCAAGAGGATAGAGAATCTCTCAATCTTTACACATGAATAGTTAACATGGGAGAGCCTCTCTCTCACTTATATATGGAGTGTTAAAAACACGCGGTATGAATTCCCTGCCCCCGTGTAATAGACATCTTCTATATAAGTGTTATAAATAATAATTTATGACAAATAAAATTATTCCATAAATAACATTTATAATTTATTACATACTTGAAATATATAAATATTTTACGTGAAAAATTTGGGTCTTTAACTCGACTCACACCTCATGATAATATTAAACGAACCTAAGATATTAAAATCAATTAAAATAATATTAATACTTGTATTTACTATATAATTTGTACATACATGTTGTAAATAAATTAAAAGAATTATTGTAAACATTAATATTTAATGAATTTATTTATTCTTTAGTGATCCATAGAACTTGGATAATGTTTGGACCCTTAGGTGGGGACCACCAAGTTCTATATTCTTATTCCCAGAATAGATCAGATTCTCATGGTTCTATTGTGTGTGGCCCTCTAGGCCCTTACCCCAATAGCTGTGAATAATATCCACCGACCTAGAGCGGGGTCTAGCAACCCATCGAGGCCCCTATAGATATATAAAAAAGTCAAAGAAACGATTTCCTTCATACAAACATGGTCAGTGTAATATAATCTCTTCATCATAGATATATCAATTAATCATAGTGCACACTAGTGGCGTCATTATTTATTTTTCTTTATTTTGTTTTTTGATTTGTCCGGACGGTCTTACCTTCCTCTACCATGGCCATGGATTTAATGAAGGTGCTACCATCCTAATCAACCAGCCCCGAGATATCTCTTCCTAAACTCAGAAGCGACAAATCCTTTCTCAGTCATTCAATCAATTCTATTTCATTAATGATATACCTGATACAAACTACCTCACTATGACTTTATCTCCATGGTGTTCTCCTTGCATCAAATGTACGTAATTAAATGACTTCCATTGATAATGATCTCAAGTCTAAAGACCATTACACATGTCCGTAGATCAGAATGACGAATGACACATAAAACATGTGGTGTTCCTATTATGAGGGACTGTCCTCATGATCTAAACTACTATAGATCATCAAGTGCGAACTTCATGAGAAGAAGTCTCAATGCTTATGATCCCATAGCACCTGATGGTCACACATTATTTGTGTCCTATCAGAATGATGTAACTGGACCATAGGATGTTACTTTAAGATTAATGTCATGGCATCTCATGGTTCTCATTATATCCTGGGATCTACTACAACCCTTTGATGTGACAGGTAATCTAAGTACATTACCAATAAAAATTGCATGCAAAAGTATCTACACTATTATGGAAAGTAAATCACATGTATTATAACAAACTGAATATATATATGTTAATCAAAGTACAAAACATGTTGGGTCTAGGGCACCCACATTCAACAATTTTTTAAGATGTTTCGCTATTTTATAAGATTAGTATTCCAGTATTACAAATACACTAAAACATTTTTGTCTTCAGGCATGAATTTTTGTAATGTTCTTTATATTTATCTAAAATGATGTAGTAGATATTTTTGTTAAAACTATGATTATATAATTAGTATCACTAAAATTTTTTAATAATACTTTCAATACAATGATGAGAATAATTTAGTGATCTATAGGGATATTTCTAAGGATATGTATGTGGATGTCAATGATAAAAAGTCTGACGAAGAGTTAAAGTATAGAAAAATGTCACGGAATATTGTTAAAGGATAGAGAGAGATGTTTTCTTGAAATAAATACTTAATTTAATAAAAAAAGTTTATGGGGATATAGAATATATCTCATAGTGGTATCAACCTCAAAAATAATATATTGACCTAGACTCGGTTGGGCACTGGTGCACGAAAACGAGCCTTGCTGCACAGGTAGTTTGACACTCTTGAGAGATATGCTTTGGGAATTGACCGAATCTCTCTAAAACATCATGGAGGATTTAAATAGAATATTAATATTGATAAAAGAGAAAAAAATTAAGGTTTTATATGATTAAATAATTTTTTATTTTTATTTAGACATCCTATAAGTAATATTTCATGATTGGGTGGTTTTTTTTCTATGATAAGTATTTCTCAACATATGATATCTGGTTTAAGTCAATAGAATGTACTAAAAGTTGAATTTTTCATATGTGGAAAGTTTAAAAATTATAAAAATCAATTTCCTATGTGGATATCAAATTAATAGAATCATGAATGTCGTACAAGTATTATTTCTACTTATGAAGATAAATATATAGAAAACGATGTGTGAAAGGTATGTGGTGATATAATAGTATTTTTTAAATTAAATATAATATACATGATTATATTGATTTTGAGGAATAATAATACATGATTCATATTTCATATTCTTGTACAAGGGGTACTAATGAACAAGATGACGAATCACATTTAATGGTTTAAGAATATTCTTGGATGATTGAAGGCTATATGTTTTCTAATTCAAAGATTGTGTTATATGAATTAGGAAATATATAAGTGTTTTTAGAGTAATTTTTTCATTATGGATTGAAAATTATATGTTTAATGGTGATGATGAATTACAAAAGTGATTTAATATAAATTTTATATTTTTAATTAAGGAAGGAAAACAATTAATGTGTTCAAGACATTGAGACAATTGTTTTTAGCTTGGAAAAATAGATGATCGATTTGGAAAATGTAATTTGGAATGTTTTTTAACCTAATAACTAATAAAGTATTTTCTATAAAATATATCTTTATTTTCATTGATTATGTTGAAATATTATTGGATTTATGAAATATATCCAGTAATCATTGGAATAAGTAATCATGCATATCTTCCAAAAGGATTTATGGTAATTTAGGTTATTACGATGCTTACAGAGAATATATAACGAGGTTATTCATACGTTGTTAATGTGAGAAAAAATAGATAATTTATGATATATGGGGGATAAATGTTTATATAATTTAGTAACATTATTTCTAATGTTTTTTATTTTCTGATTTTGAAGGGTTATGTGGTTAACTATTTATGTAATGTTTAAGTTGATCATCAGATCATGTTTTTTAGATTAAAGTATTATCTCACAGTATGATGATATGTGCATATTTAATAACTTGTGCTATCAATTTTTATATGATTAAAACTAATTATATATAGAATTACCTATCATTCTATTTATAGATCTCATGATCTGTTAATGCTCCATGAATGAAAAAATTACCATCATTTCATGGAATAAGAGATAAACTGGAAATTGATCAAGACACAAAAAATGGTGAGGATGTTCTACATTCATGAAATTATGTCTTCCAACCATATTCTACATCACTCTACATTAGAATAATTTAGTTATATTTCACTTCCATGTACTTTTTTCACTTCCCACCTATTTTCTTCATTTTGGAAACTATGTTATGTGTTTATTTGCCTAACCATTATGTTTCCAACATTCCATTTTTAAAGTAAGTATTAGTATTCTTTTTTACAATGTGGGTTTCTATGAACAAAACGTTAAAGTTTTAAAACATTGATAACCTAGAATAATTTAGAGGGTAAAATTCATTTCTAGGGGTTTAGAATTAAACAACCCTATATTCTGTGAAGTATTTTTTCAAATTAAAATAATCATTTGAGATTTTTTATTTCTCACATCACTAAATATAGAAATTTTGATACGAAAGAACTATATGTGGATTACATTATACAAAACACCAAGTTAATATTGTATTACATGCAACACATAGATTTCATTGTGGTACACAAGACACTATGTTTTTATTTTATTACACACAACAACGAGTCCATTAGATAGCTTGTATTACACAAAATGTTGAGTTTTACTAGACTACAAATACTAATAATTTTATTTTTAAATATTATTATAGCTACCACCTAGCCTTTGGAATGGATACTAAGAACAAGATTCACTAAATTATGAAAATTTGATTTACACATGTATATAAAATGACACATTTCATTATCAATTAGTATAAGTGAATGTAATAACATTTTTAAAAATAATAAATTACTTTTCTAGGAAAAAAACTTTTCTTTGTACGAACAAAATTTTATCATAATAATATAAACAAACCACAATTGATTAATGTTTCCAATAAAAATTTTATATTAAATATAGTAATTATTTTTAAAAAAATCCCATATATTTGATAGATATAAGATAAGAATAAATCCAATTTTATGAATAAAAAGGTGTATTTTTCTAAAACGTACTTTTAGCTCCTTTTAATGGCGAGCCCATTTTAAATTTGATTTGTGAAAGTTTTAAAATATTTTATATGAAAAAATGAACATAATTTTTAGAACCGGAATATAATAAATTTATTTGGATGATTTTTTTATTTTTATGAGAAGTTTAATTTCTTGATGATTAATGAAAAACACCCAAATTTAATTCAGAAATGTTTTTAGCCAAAATTAGGTATATTGATAAATTTTGTTTAATTTAGTTTTAATGTTTAATTAGATATATTATACCTATATTAATCTAATTTATATAATTTTAATCAATTTCACAATGGAATTTCATATAAAAATATTTCATACTTTTGAACATTTTTTCATTTAAAACCAGCTTTGTTATGCTGATTGAAAGATTAAATATAAATTTATTTCTACATATTCTATGATTATAATTAAGAAAAATGGATCCATATTTTTAATCATAATAATTTTTAATTTATTATAATTTCGACTTAGTTTTTGACCAATTTTTTTGAATGTGATTAAAATTATTTATAGTGATTAAGGGAAAATTATCTTAACAATGGACTAAAACCTAAACATATAGTCTAAAATGACATATAAACTAATCCAAAATCCATTTACTGGAAATATATAGAACCTATCCTACCTTATCTATAATTTTCTTCATTATTTGAGCTACTTGAAAATGAAAAAATATGGGTGGAATTCCCCTTTCTAAAATTTACAAGAATGTCACTCATTCTCCACTATAAAATAGTACACATCCCTCCCACTTATTCACACCTCTCAAGAAATTTGGATCACACAAAATAGGTTCAAATAAGATCCCAACATCCAAAAAAATTTAAAAAATTTATCACATTTTGAATATATCAATCCACATAATCTGTTTGGTGAAAAACAAAATGAGTTACCCAAAGAAGAGGTAACATCCTTCCTCAAGATATTTTATTCTATATTTATTCTCCAAATCCTAAAATATTCTTATTACATACTTATATAATAACCCCAGTATCCTCAATATAATTATATTTTTTATTCTATGATTTCTACCTACACTTACAAATACATACGTCTAATGGGTAACAAACTTAGTGTAATTGTTTAGTGTGAACTACCGCCTCCTGAAATCATGTTGTTGGTTTTCCCTTTACCACCTCTCATGGTTGAACCTTATGATGGAATATAAGTTTTTATATGATATAAATGATTTTTATTATTTCATTATTATTCATTAAATATAACATAAAACATACATTCATAATTTTAATTTTGTGTAAATATAAAAACAACATTTGTTGATGTGTGGACTGCCACCTTCTCAAACCGACATGATTCGTTCACACTCTACGTGGAATTTATTAAGGATGTGTTTAGTTAATATCTATGATATATAAGAAATAATAAAAGTAATTTAATTTTGTTATATATTTTTTCATATAGTTTATTTACAATATTTCTTTAAATACATCTATTGAACGGAAACAATGTTTATGCGTACATACAACTTATCGTCTCCTTGAACGGTGTATTCCATTTCATACTTCACTATATTATAGATAATTATAAATAAATATATATTCAATAAATATGACACTAATGAAATATTTTTTATTATTTAATTAAGTAAATCTTTTTCTAATTAATAGGACCATGAATAAAAAAGTCAAAAACATATATGAAAATAAAGTAGAAACCACCTGAAATGTAAAATTAACATAGAGTTATAAATAAACTACTAATATAAATTAATAAGTAAATAATATATTGTATTAAATCTAGTAATATGGTTATATGGTAGAATTATATTAAACTTATATTTATTTTATAGGCAGTTTGAGAATTTACTAATAAAGTCAAGACTTAACGTAAGGGTTTTCTCATCTCACTTTTTATATCCTAGAGATACATGCCTTATTCACCACTCATTTCTTTTGCATAGTACATATAATTTTGATGAATGTATTCTATGATTATTATAATTAAATTTATGTTTATTTGAATATAAAATTTTCTTTTCTTTATTTCGTGGTGTTTATGTTTCAAAATTTACAAAATCATTAAAATATTTATTGTCTCATGTTTCCTTCTTTGAGATACATGACATGTTACACACTCATATTTTTATATGGGATGTATATGACACCCTATCACATGTTATACCATTAATCTACTAATTTAAGGAAATTTTATGATTTATGTAATGTTATTATATAATTTATAGTTTGATTAAATGTTAAAACGTTGTATTAGTTAATTTTCTACAAATTTCATCCCTTATTAGGAATGATTACGATTATTCTTCCATTGATGAAATATTATCAACCATATCTGAATAAAACTCATGAATTTTCATATAATATGGTATGAGATGATTCATTAATGTATTATTACCATTTTTCACTCTTTGCTAATTAACATAATTAATAAAAAATTATGAAAAATACAACTTTTTTTCTCATTTCGGCCAGATATCTACATTATTTCAAATCCATGTTTCCTAAAAAACGTTTTTACCCTTAAAAAGTGTTTTAAATGATTTCAATACTTCCATTTAAATGCTTTCTTGGAAAATATTTCTCAAAATGTTTTGAGTCATTCATTATAAATTGTCATAATATTTATAAAGTAAAAGGAATTATAAATGTTTTCAAGATTCCTTTATAAGTTTTCAAATCTATTTTCAATGAAATTTTTTTAAAAAAATTCATGATGTTTTAAAGAGATTTTCTCCAAGTGGATATGATTTTTTCATCATGAAATTTTATAAATAATTTAATGTCATACTTTAAATATTTTTAAAGATCATTTTTTATGAAAATTATTTGGAATATGATCTATTTTTTAAAAAGTTAATTTTAAAGAAACGTTTTCTTCCTTTAGAAATTATCCAAGTGATATTTTAAAAAAAAAATCATCTAAAAATGGATTCCTTCAATATATTTTAATATTATTGGATTCATTTTCCAAGATTAGCATTAATTTTATTTCTTGAATGGTTTAATTTTATATGGCATGATTTATATGAAACTCGTTTATCTTCCTTGGGTTATATAATTTTGATACAAACTTCTTTTCACATGTTATGATTTAATGAAATTATTATAAAATCCATATATTTTACCTTAAATACTATTTGATTAAATATTTATGATACCCATATATTTTAACGGTTTGATTTTTATGTACCCTCTTATAAAACAATAGGATACATGGGATGACATCCCAAGCCCAAAAAAAGAAGTCATACTAATCCAGGAACAAGAGGGTATGTGGGAGGAAATACCAAGATAGGAAAACGATGAAATCCTAATCCGAAAAAACAGAGTATAGTGGAGGATATCCCAAAATCAAAACAAAAAGGGTACATGGGGGGTTCATCCCATTCCTAAAACAATAGCATACATAAGAGGTAATACCATGCTAAAAAAAAGAGGGTACACGGGATTGGTATCCCAATCTTGAAACTAGAAGGTACACAGGAAGGGAATATCATGCCCAAAACAATAGGGTACACTTGATGGCATCCAAATCATGATGTGGGTACACATGTTCATACCACATTCCTAGAATTTTATGATGGTCTTGGTAGGTTGATTGGACATATGATATTCTATTCTTATGTGTATGCCACAAATTCCATGTGTTATACATTTTATATTCTTTCATGTATTATACTCATGATTTCCATATAATTCATTTCTTATGAACTACTAATATTTATGCCATGTATCTTTATTATGATCTTTGATATGCAGTGTATGATATTCTACAGTTATGATCATGTTCTCACACACTGATGCTCAAGTGAGGCTTATATATCACAATTTTTACCCTTACTGAGCACTTATTTCACCCCTTTATTATGTTTCCTTTCTCTAGGTTATAAAAAAGGGTTTTATGTATGAGTAATGAAGGGTAATATCATTAAGGTATATGTTTAAGATCATTCCCAATGTTATAAGATTATGTTTTCATGTTTTAAAATACACTAAACTATTATGTTCCCACACATGTATTTTTGTAATGTTTTGAATATTCATCCTAAATTATGTAATATCCATGTATGTTAAGCTGCTGTTTCTATATATGTGGTCCTCTCAAATTGACCATTTTTTACATGCACTTCTCTATAAAACCAAGAATAATACTATGACCATTTTTGACTTCCCTATGTTATACATGGAAACCTCTCAACCACCACACCCACATCTATGATGTGCATATTTTGATGTTTTACCCAGGTATACCTCCATCACACCACACCGAGCCATGAAATGTAGTATATGTCATGTTTTCCATTACAATAGTCGGCCATAACCAATCCTTCCTCGCTACACCCATTTTGGACCTGAACGTGTCTCACAAGTGAGATATAACTCAACTATGTGGACCATCATGGTGTAATACCTTTCCAATTTTCTATTTAATGGATCTTTTTCTCAGCATTTCCTATAATATGGGAATTTCCTAAACCATCCTTGCTCATGAATATTCATCATTTTCTTGTTCATCACATCTTGGAACATATTGAAATCAAAACATACTTCTCTTATTAATAAAAAATAAAATCAAATACAATATTACAAATAACCCTATAAAATCTGAGTGTTATGTATTTAACATTATTGATGATCATAAATGAGTAAATCTTGATAAAGAATAAGAAAATTGACTCACTTTGATCAATAAGGTCATGTACCCTAAATAGAATGTGTCATATGATTTATTTTTGAGGTAGAAACATAATATATTCACCTGGAACAACATATATATTCCTAGATTTTATCTAGATGTTGTCAGGCATTAGTTGGGTCTACAGATGACAATTATGGTTTTAAGAAGGTATCCAAGAGAATGCATCTGACCCATACAACTATGTTTATATAAAAATTTTACAAACTTACCAAGGCCATAATAATTTGGGAACATGATTACTTGAAATAGCTAACAATCATTTTCCCCATTAAAAATAATTGTGTGAAAATTTGGATATGCATGATCTTTTTGGATCTCAACTAACATTTTCCATTAGTTGATTTACCAATTCTGATTATGAAATTATTAATTTTTGAATCAACTAGTTTCCATTCAATTTAGATTGTTTAATGGTATTGAAACAAAAAAAAAATTAAATAGACCCCAAAGATTAATTGGTCAATACTTTTATGGCATCCCTAGGGGTTCATTTTTATCATGAAATTCACATCAACATGAAAAATATAGGTGGACCATATCAAAGCTCCATGCATCTTATTTTTAAGATGTCTCTAGGGAAATTTGTATAATTATATATTGAATAATTTTTAGGAAGGAATAAACATAATTGTGATCACATTTTAGATGTTGTGGAAATATTTAATATGTAATGGAAACATATCTTAAAGATGAATCCCTATAAAAGTACATTCATCATGACATCATAGAAATTTATTGAAATCACAGTACACCATCATGGAATTTAAGTCAACCTAATAATGAAAAAGGTGATAATTTATATTCTAACATATCGTAATTCAAAAATTCTATCGGATTTTAGTCACATATCACATACATCAAAGGCTGCATAGGGAACATTTTTTTGCAAATATTTTTCCTTTATATGGTTAATAAATATGGGTTTTCACTAGTAATGGGATTTTTATTCACAAGAATATTATAAAAACATCAAGTAATATCTCATTCACACTCAAATTTTTATGCATACTATATAAATAATTATTCTCATCATATATGTGAATAACTTTGAGTGATCACTCACTCCCCATATCGTTTAATAGAATGAATAATTTAAATAAAAAAGGTCTATATTCTCTTAGTATAAAAGTGCTAGATATAGAGACTCGATATTATGATATTGAGAGAAACTATCCTCCACTAATTTTATTAGTAAAAATAAAATACATTACAAGTATCATCTTGGGGATCTCTTCATATCTCACATTGATCATCTCAAAACCATCCTCTGTCATCCAATGATAATTGGGTGTTTGGTACAAACAGATTTCATCATTGTGTAGTTATATATTTAGTTTGAGTCACAAAAGTACATTAAGGGTTATGATTTATCAAAATTATTTTGAATAAAAACTACCCCATAATGTAATATGTTAAATACGTAGCTCATTAATGGTGAATTTTTCTCTTTTTTTGACACTCCACAAACATTAGAAATGAATTTAAATGACACTTCTAGGATCCTGAAAGTTTGTCGAATGGAAAACTTAAGGATCAAAAGTGTTACTAGAATAATTATAATAATATCCCCATCTAAAGCAGTTCTTCCCTGTTTCATCCCATTTTAATAATGATGAACGAACAAAGAGGTGGAATACCAGGCTCTCATTGTTTGGTTTGAGTTGCATTAACAAATATCAATGACCCTATTGGACATTAAGGGTGACTTATAGTTTGTAATAAAATAGATTAATAGTTAATATTATATTTAGAATTAATAATTGATTAATATTCATGATTATGTATTTGGGATAATATTTTAATCACAGTATAAGATTGTATTATATCACATCCCATGTTCTCAAAGATCTTATACTGGTGCATTTGATAATTCGAGCGCAACCATAGCCTACCAAGACCAAGATGAAATAATCATTTAGATTACACACTACAGGGTGGTCTCATTATTCAATAGAAATTACAAATATGAATTAAATTACATAAATAACCCCATGGAGAAAGATGATCCAACATCATCACTAACTGATACCACAACTGCATAGATTAATTGAATCGTACCACTAATGTGGGACTCTTCAATTCAACTGAGCTAAGAAATAGTAGATCTATTGGTTTAATGTATATTTAATCTTCTATGGTGGTAAGAATTATCAAAACATATTTTAAAAACTTGTATTTGATTGATTCCTCCTCATATTTTTTGACGTAGTAGACACCCTCTTAATTATACTGGATGTCCACACGACACCTGGTACACCCATCAGTTAGGAACTAAACTCTCCCATCAAATAATTGGAATATTTATTTATATCCATCATTGATGTATGAATGTATGTATTTTTCTAAAAAAATTGTGATTATACACTTCATTCAAATTTCGTTCCTAATCATATAAAGCTATTGCATGAAATAAATATATTTGGATATTTTTCATCTACATAATAGAAGTTATGGGGCCATATCCACCATCCATAGGTAGGAAGTTTAATTTCATTCATACTCCCAATGATTTCTTCTATAAATGGGATAAGGATATACCCCACAATTATTTTGGAAAATATTCATTAATTAATTTCATGAAAGTAAATATTCTTACTAGATTTGGAGTCCCTCACACAATATATTGGAGTATGCCACAGACTTTTGTACCATTGAGTTGAAAATGATGTATCAGAAATAAAACATTTTATACATACACTCATACCAATAATTTGTAGTAGATAATAGGAAGATATATTACCAGAAACACCATCAGAGGATAACCCCCTGTCCATTTTTTAAATTAAAAGAAAAGGACAGTAAACATTTACAACAAGGTAAAAAAGACATATATTATTTAAATAGAAATATATCTAATATCCTTCAAAATATGATGTTCCATGATAATAAATCCCAACCTAATATAATCTTGCACCCAATGTGGGCTTATCAAACCAACACCCACACTAAAATATAGGAGATCTTATATTCACTTGTGTTTAAGAATGAGGAATTCCTACCCATTGGGGTTTAGCTATCTTTACTTTGTATCACTATCTATAATTAGATTTCTATGTTTAATAGTCCCATAAGCTGCTAAATGAGTTGGAATAGCCTGATGAAATAATGTTATGCACACTGTATGACCTAGAAATATATCAAAACTAGGATGTACATGAATTTAATAAGGATGTTCATATTCAATCACTCCTCTATGTAGAATTGGTTTAATATCTTAGAACTCTTCTGATTCCTATGAAGAAGCCTCCAAATCCCAAACCAAACTGAGAAGTATTATAACAACATAATATTTTTTATGTAGTTTCCTCTAAATATATATAATGTTTAATTTCTTGTAAAATATGCAACACAAAACTAAAAATATTCAAAAAAATTATAATTATGAGAAGAATAAACAATTATTAAATAAAAATTTAATAATAAATTACAATAATTAAATTATAATATTTTTTTATTAAATGTAATGACTAGATAATAAATAAATAATATGATATGATTAAAATCATTCAATGATAAATAATATATTTTTAAAAAAATCAATGAAGTATTTTGTATTTAAATAAATTTATCTATTTTAAAATATTATAATTTTTGAAATAATTAATTAACAACAAATTAATTATAAATTAATATGAAATAATATTATGAACACTTTGAGTTTTTAATGGTCATTTTTCTATAAAATAATATTTTATTTATATTTGATATTATCATTTAAAAGATAAATGTTTAAATTTTAGAATTTCGATTATATTAAATTAAATTATTTATTTTTCTAATATTTCCAAATTATTTTAAGTTGATTTTTTGGTAATTTTCATAAATGTTTGTTCTCAGGTTAATTGTGAAAAAATATTGTTTTATAAATACTGTCACTTTTACGGAATAATTATGGTTTAAGAGTGAATTTAATGATTTTAGAAACATTTTAATAGGAAATGTATATATATATATATATATATTAATTGAAACAAATCATTCAAAACCATTATGTTTAATATAGAAACCCAGGTTTGACATTTTAGAATGTAAGTGATGTATTATTCTAATAATAAAATATTTTTAACCATTTTTCATTAATTAATGAATTGAAAGGTTAAATTCGGTTTTGGATTAGATTTTAAGTAACACTAATTTTCTTTTTTATTTATTAACCAATAAATATAATGTGAATCAATTAAATACATTATTTTTTTCAAAATCATTTTTATGCTAAAAATAAATTTTAAAAAACACTTGTATGTTTCATTTTTCATACTTGTATTAAATTTAATTTTTACCACTTCTTGGAATGTAATATTTTAAAATGGATTTAATATTTTGGATAATAATAAAAAAAAATTAATAAGGCCCATTTTTTTAATTTATATGAATAGTTACCAAGGTTAAAAAAAATTATAATAGTGTGAGTTAAAGCGGTTTACAAGTGAGTTATGTTAAAAGATAAGGATTAAAATATCACTAAAAATTAAAAAATATGCTCGGTTTAGAGGATTTAGACATCAAATTAATATATATTCAAATTTTTACCATTTCTTTCCACATTCCCATGAAAATTTATTTATATTATTTTAATGTTCACGGTATTTACAAGGGTGCCACTCACCTCGCTTATAAAAAGATATGCCATCTTATCACTTATGACCACCACTTTAGATGTTTATATTAACCAATAGCTACCCAAAAACCATCAGAATACAATATAAACAACATTTATATTATTATCTTCTCAAAAACCCAATATAAAAACAATTATGATGTTTTTAAAGAAGGTTTTCAAATAAATATATAAGTTTTTACCAAGATCATTGATATTTATTTTTTTCATAGAAATACTAAAAAAGTAATATAACCAAATTAAAATAATTAAATATCCATATTTACTATAATTATTTTTTAAAATTAATTTTAAAACTATTTTGTATCTTTTATCAATACAACAGAAAATAAAAATATCACTCATGTGTACGTACAGGCTACTGCCTCCAATAAGTGATGTGTGGAATTTTTCATCACATACACACATGTATGGATATATATATATATATATATATATATATATATATATGAATTTAATGAATAAATAAGATATCTAATACATGATTATTTTTATATAATGATAAATCATTATTCACCATATATTATTTCCTTCAGCTTAAAATGAAACATCTACCCATGTGTACGTGCGAACTATCACCTCCCTGAAAAAAATATTTCAGTTTTCATTACCACATTACATGGATGTTTTTAAATGTGTATTTAATTTTTAAATATGATATAAGTGAAATGATTAAAAATATTAAGGTGATGAAACCAAGTAAAATTTTCAAGTTTTAGAACCACCAAACCAATACATGCATAAAAAATTAAAAATTTAACACATAAGTAATTAATTTTAACAAATAATTATGAATAAATTGGTAAAATAAGTTATGAATAAATGATAAAAATATCAATAGATATAAATATTTATATTATATTTATTAATAATAAATATAAATTTAATATAAAAGTGTTTAAAATGTGTCGGACTAATCATGAATCCAATGTAGTGATTTATCATCACATATTTTATTCTTTAAGACATGCTATGTATTATAAACTACGTTCATATAGTGTATGAAGTAATTATTTATAATATTTTATCAGGATTATATTTTTATTCATGTTATTTATTATTCCATTTCAATTTATTTCCTTTAAATTATTTTTCTTCACAATATAATAAATTTATATGGGTTTATATTAAAATATTTTTTTAATCAGGATTATTATATTTAGATTCTTTTAGATAATTTAGTCACTTTATAAATTAAAAAAACTATTTTAGTCTAATATGCTTATTAATATGAGTTTCATGTATTATTAATATTTCCCCCTCTTGGTTACTCAAAAATAATGAAATGATTTTTTAAATAAATTCACCCTTATTTCTCCTTTTTGGTGTAGAATTATTTTCCTCCATATCAATATTCATTATTTTTATTCAAGTATTTTCTTATATACACATAAATAATTTATTATTTTAAATTTTATTTATAAATTATATTTTATTAAAAAAATTAGAATTAATGGTTTAAATGTTTTCTATACAATAAACATTTGACTTTTTCAAGTGTAACAAATAAAATGTTTTCTGCCATTTACAACAAAACTGTAATATCCATTCATTATATAAATTATTAATTTTAAATATTAATTTTAAATTTTAAATTTTTTTTAAATAAAATTGTATACTCATTTTTGTGATGGAATTTTAGTTTTTTTTAAACAATTATGAAAGAAATGTATATTTTTTATTGTTTTCAAAGTTACTAGCTAATGCCTTTATAATAATGATTTTCATATGTGTAAACATCTTAAAATTGAGGTAATGTAGTTTGTGTTGCTCTCTTAAAAGTGATGTTTTAATCTGTATACAAATAAGTTGATGAAAGATCTAACATAGATGTAGCTTGGGGTAATAACAATGAAAAATGTTGGATGGGTATTAACTCAATCATCACTTAGGGCACAACTATTTAGATTAACTATAAACATAGTCCCCCATTATAAGGGGACAGTCTTTGGATGTTTCTTAATTTTATTTATAAACCATAATAAATGATTTAAATATATGCTTTCCATGACCCTTCATCTTATTGTTGAGAAAATCATGTACTCATAATTTTATATGGTGTAGGATAAAGGAAGATTACAAACAATGTTATTCCAATAACTTGGTAAATATTAAAATTATGTATTAATTTATTTAATATGTTTATTTATTTATTTCAGTAGAATATAAATTATTTGTTTTATTTATTATTAAATATACAATGATTTCACATAATTTTGTTATTTATGGGTGGGGATTGATATTATATAGGCACTCGTTGTATCAGTAGGTGTAATGGCCCGGGTTTTTGGGGTCCATTACATTGTGAAAACCTGGTTTTGGGTTTCTGGTCTGAGAATCACGGTGGTGTAGGCCTACCGGTAGCTCGTTCTACCGGTGGCCGCAGCCTACCGGTAGCTCTGTCTACCGGTAGCTGCGGCCTACCGGTAGCTCGGCCCACTGGTAGCTTCCGCCTACCGGTAGTTGAGGCCTACCGGTAGCTGTGGCCTACCGGTAGCTGTGGCCTACCGGAAGCTCGGCCTACCGGTAGCTGCAGCCTACCGGTAGCTCAGCCTACCAGTAGCCGTGGCCTACCGGTAGCTCGACCTACCAGTAGTTGCAGCCTACTGGTAGCTCGGCCTACCGGTAGCTGCAGCCTACCGATAGCTGCAGCCTACCGATAGCTCTCAGCTACCGGTGGCTTTGGCCTAACCCGCGGGTTATTTCCAGTAGCGCTCCCTTTTGCGCAAATAGGGTTTTAAACCCTATTCTGACTCGTTTAAGCGTGTTTTAAAGACCTGTAACGCGCATAACAGTTGTAATTAAATACTTAATCAATTCGTGAATCGGTTTAAACCACCTGACCCTCTTTAATGACGAGTGGAGCCGCATGGTCAACCCACGACCCCCGCGCCTTACGCGGTTACGCGTTCTCACCTCAACCGTCGGCGGATCTTATAAACTAAGGGTTAGTCGTGGTTTCTCCTTTCCTCTATCGTGGCTTTTCACAAACAGCTTCTGGTGCATCGGGCGCATCGTTATCCGTAAAGTTTCGCGCCCGGCCTAAGCACTGATAGACCGAAGCAATTTTCATTCAGGCGAGCCGAATCACTATCCGTGAACTTCCTCCCCCGGCCTCAGCGTAGATCGTTGATCCAATAAGTAGGTAATTTTTCTCCTCTGCCTCTCTGTTTTGTGTATCATGCGGGGTGGTCGTGCTTTCATTTCCGTAGAATTGGATAAACCAGACCTAATTAAATATAATGAATGAATTATATAAAGAAAGAAGGGGGGTTGTGATCGTTGATGCTGCTGTTTCTTTTATGACCATATTGTTCAGTTGTGTTGGCTTATGCCTTCTGAAAATCAAGGCCATTGGTGGTCATTGTTTTTTCACTAATAAACCCCCGCTGATGTTTTAAATGGCTTGTTGTGGTTGTAAACTTCTGCTGTGAAAACGTAAATTAGTTAATTACGCATACCTAGATGAATAAATTGAAAGCACCATGATCAATCCCTTCTGTGCTAACCCTGGTTAAATGGAATTGAAATCATGGGACATGTAAAATCTTTTAAATTTGAAGATGCAGACTTGGCCTGGCTTAGTGTTGGTGGTAGTGTTTTGATGGTTTTCTCTTACGAGTCGATTGCTGGAGATGTGGGAGGGGATGGGATCCCCTATTCTTTTATGCTTTCGGTGGTTATGAAACTAGGGATGGGATCCCCTGTTGGTGTGGCTTCGGTGTTTATGAGTTTTTAAGACCCGGTGGTTACTTGTTTATATCACGAATTGGGGTCAAATCCTCTGTTGTTGAGAACCGGGTGTGGACGTTTTGGTTGATGTTTGACTATTTGCTTTCCTGGACTTATGACCATGCCTACTAGTTGCCCAGTAGTGCTTAACATAAACATTATTACTGAATGTGAAATAAGAAAGGGTACAAATGGGTTGTTAGCGTGAGTCGTGACTCGGACTTGAGTGTTGTTGTAATCTGTAGGCTGTCTGAAGAAGAACCTAGCTTGGGTGAGTGCTTGTTACCTATATATATACTTGTAGCTTTGTGTTTCTTATTCGTGCCCCACCCAAGTTGATCACTTAGTGCCGAACACCCCCATTTCATGGGGGAGGGTGTTTTTTCCAACACTATTCTTAGTGGCTGGTTATTAGCTTCTTTTCTGCTCCCTTTCCTGGATAGCCCAAGTATCTTCAGGCAGGCTGTGATGGCCTGAGGTCCATTATTAGCCCAAGAACCTTCGGGTGGGGTAGTGTTGTGGTTGGCCAGGTGTGTGCGGTAGGTGGTTTCCCAAGTGTCTTCGGGATGAGGCCCAGGTGTCTTCGGGCGTGGCAGTGGATCCTTTAGCCCAGGTGTCTTCGGGCGTGGTGGTGGTTGTTCTAGCCTAGGTTTTTGCAGGTATGGTTACATGTGACAGTTGTGGCCCAGGTGTGTGCGGGTGGGATTCAGCAGTGGAAATGCCTGCGGTTGAGGCCCAGGTGTGTGCGGGCGGGATTTCGGCAGTGGGACTGCGTGTGGTTTTGGCCCAGGTGTGTGCGGGCAGGTGTGGCAGTGGGACTGCGGTGAGAATGGCGGGATTGGTCCGATGTGTAGGATGTCTCAATAACCAGTGGGAAAGTGGCGCGGGGTACCCAAACATCTATGTGCTCTTAATATATATATTACTTGACTTGCGTTATTTGGGGAGTGTGCCTTGGTGAGGCCTAGGGTGGATAGTTTTCCTTGTTAGGTGTTTGGTTTACTCTTTTCTCATGGGACTTTAGTACGTTCTCCCACTTGTGCACGAGAGTCTTTGGTTTTCCCTACTGAGTGTACTTGTATGCTCACCCTACGTATATAAAAACTGCTTTCAGGTTTCCAGGAGGACTTCGGGGATCACGCAGTACCTTACTAGCTTGGACCTTTGGAGCAGTTCCAGTTATTGTTTTTCTTTTCCTCTTTGGTACTTACCTTGTATTCACCTTTTGTACTTGTGGCTTTACTTTTGGAACATGCATGTGGGAATGGTTTATTTCTTTTGGCTTTACTTTTCTCTTACCTTGGTGTTGTTGAGTTTCATCATCTCATCTCTCGATCTTATAAAACAAAAAGGGGTAATGCCTTCCATTTGTGAGAAATTTCTATACCCTTGGTGCTAGTCGCCACTCCGGGACCTATTGAAGGCGGGTCTCGGGGTCATTATCTCTCCTTGAACTTGAAGAAGGAAGGTCTTGGCAATCTGCTGACCCTTCCCTCCTTTTGGTGAAGGCGGGTCGTGACAGAATGGTATCAAAGGTATGATTGAGAGATAGGATGGAGTCTGGAGTTAGGCACAGTGAGTATTTCATGGGATGGTAAGGCAACAGTGTTGGGTGACCTTGGCGCGTGAATTAGGCCAGGGAAGACCGGCTAGGACACAGGATTTTAGGGCCCCCCGTGATCCGATGCAAGGACTCTGGACCTACCAAACGACCAAGTGAGGCCACACTGATTGCAGGGTAGAGACCCTAGGAAAGGTACATGCATTATAAATGACTTGTGTTCTTGTGTTTCTAGGATGTCTTGTGGATTAATAATGAATTAAATTTTAAGAAGGTTTAAGAACAATATTCTGCACTACTTGGGCTTAGGCATTCCTTGTTTACCTTGCAGCTATGGCACCTGGAAGGCGACCACATGTGGTATAGGCAATCGAGGCCCCGGAGACTGCTTTGGTCGATCGGCAGAGAGCTGATCAAGAGGAAGAGGACGAATAGTGGTAGAAGACACTTCGAGCCTTCCAGCGATAGGCCCTCGAGAAGTATGAGGGCAGCACCTCTGATATGAAGACGGAAGGCTGGCTAGAGGAGCTAGTTATAGGCTTCGGCCTAATTCGGGCCCCGACCGAGTACTGGGTTCCTCTGGCCGTCAGCCAGATGCGGGGAGTGGTGCGTCAGTGGAGGACGCTTTACCTGAGGGAGAGGAGAGAGTCTGAGGTGGCTTGGGTGGATTTCGAGAGGGAGTTCCGGGTGGAATTCCTCTCCTCGACGATGAAGGCAAAAAGGAGGCAGGAACTACTCTCCCTCCAGCAGGGGATTATGTCCGTGAGGGAGCTAGGGATCAAGTTCAAGGACCTCCTACGTTTTGTTCTGGACCTTTTTCCTGATGAGGAGTCTCGGGCAAGACATTTAGAGGAGGCACTCTGACCCTCCCTCCAGTATGTTGTTACCCCGTTTACCCTGCCGACGTACTTGGAAGTCCAGAAGAAGGCCGAAGTGGTGGAGAGGATGCATTCTCTAGGAGGAGTGTCGTGAGAGGGGATCCAGTTGGGACCATTGAAGGGGAAAGCCGTCAGCACCAGGCCTCCAGTGTCAGGACCCCTTAGGTTCCGACCAGCAGGGAGCAGGCCGCAGTAGTTTCAGTTTCGATCCCCTGGCCCTCGCCCTTTTCCTACGGGCCTGGGACCGCGGTGCTTCACCTGTGGGAGCCCTGGGCATCTCCGGAGTCAGTTCCCCGACCGGGTGCAGTACAGAAGTGGTAGTCATCCTCAGCACCCGCCCCAGCAGCAGCTTCCAGCCAGACCTTTCCAGCAGCAGCAGCAGGGACATCGATCTCCTGCTCCTCCGATGGCAGATGTAGGAGGAGGAGGCCGACCTCAGGGTGCTCCACAGGGACCTCGACCAGGGCATGGTCGGGGAGGTGGCCGACAGCTGAGGGGTAGGGGATCTGGGCGTGGACAGTTGCACGCTGCAGAGGCAGCAGTTCCAGCAGGGCCAGAGGTTGTTCGAGGTACGATCAGTCTATTTAGCACTCTTACTTATGCTTTGTTCGATACCGGAGCTTCGCACTCCTTTGTTGCACCCAGTCTAGACTGTTCCTTGGGTCTAGATGCCAAGAGACTTCTAGTGCCCCTGGTGTTGAGCACACCAGTCGAAGGTCAGACCGACTTTTTGTTCATTTGTCGGGGATGTAGACTGATGTTAGGGACACATCAGTCGGTTAGGGATCTTATTCTACTATAGATTCAGCCATACGATGTCATCCTAGGCATCGACTGGCTATTTTTTGTGTGCACCGTCATCGACTGTTTTCGAAGAATGGTGGTGTTCTTAGACTTGGACAGCCGGTGTGTTACCTTCACCGGTGAGCGGAGCAGTCCGAAGGGAAACAGGAGAGAGGAACCTCTCCTCTCCTTGTTGACCGAACTGACAGTGGAATTAGTGGATGCTGAAATGGTGGAAGTGCCAAAGATCATCTGTGAGTTTATGGACATCTTTCTTGAGGAGGTGACGACTCTACCCCCTCGACGTGATATCGAGTTTGGGATAGACCTGCAGCCCGGCGCTCGTCCAATCTTGATGGCTCTTTACCGGATGGCACCTTCAGAGCTACGGGAGTTGCGGATACAGATTCAAGATCTGATGAAGAGGGGTTATGTTCGTCCGAGTGCGTCACCATGGGGTGCTCTGGTCTTGTTTGCAAGGAAGGCATATGGTGGTATTAGGTTGTGCATAGACTACAGGAGGTTGAATCAGGTGACGATCAAGAATCACTACCCTCTTCCAAGGATAGATGATCTTTTTGACTAGTTGAAAGGGGCAGGATGGTTCTCCAAGATCGACCTGCGGTCTGGGTACCACCAGTTGAGGGTGAAAGAGAGCGACATCCCGAAGACAGCGTTCAGGTTCAGGTATGGACACTTCGAGTTCATAGTCATGCCCTTCGGTGCTACGAATGCCTCGGCTATGTTCATGGGGCTTATGAACTCCATCTTCCAGGAGTACCTGGATCGGTTCATGTTTGTGTTCATCGACGACATCCTGGTCTACTCTAGATCAGAGGAGGACCACGCAGAGCACCTGAGGACAGTTTTGGAGGTCCTCCAACAGCACCATCTCTATGGGAAGTTGGAAAAATGCAAGTTCTGGACATGAGAAGTGCACTTCCTCGGGCACGTGGTGTCCGATCAGGGGGTAGCGGTGGACTCGTCAAAGGTTGAGGAAGTCGTTTCTTGGGCAGCACCCAAGAATGTGGCAGAGGTCCGTAGTTTCCTTGGGCTGGCAGGTTACTACCGGAGATTCGTACCCAACTTCTCCCGAGTTGCGGCCCCTTTGACGGCTCTGACCAAGAAGGACCAGGCTTTCGTATGGAGTGAGCAATGCCAGTCAGCCTTCAGCTATCTGAAGGGGAAGTTGGTCAGTGCCCCAGTGCTGAGATTATCAGAAGAAGGGGTGGCCTATGAGGTATTCTATGATGCTTCAGGACAGGGCCTGGGATGCGTTTTGATGCAATGGCAAGGGGTGATCTCTTATGGGTCCAGGCAGCTGCGTTCCCATGAGCGTAATTACGCCACCCACTACCTGGAGCTTGTAGCGGTCGTTTTTGCGCTAAAGTTATGGCGGCACTATCTCATCGGGGAACGCTTTGTGGTCTTCACGGATCACAAAAGCTTGAGGTATATCTTCTCCCAGCAGGACTTAAACTTGCGACAGCGGAGATGGGTGGAGTTCCTCTAGGATTACGACTTCAAGATCTCTTATACTGAGGGCAAGGGAAATGTGGTGGCTGATGCCTTGAGCAGGAGGACGTAGAAGGATGTGGTCCGAGTGTCGTAAGATGCCTGGAAGGCAATGGAGGAGTTTCCCGCCTTACACCTGGATGCGAAGATGGATAGCGGAAGAGGCTGCCTATATCAGATGATAGTGCAGTCATCTCTGTTTCGACAAGTGGAGGAGTCTCAGTGGGGAGACCCGGAGTCCTAAGTGATGTGTGACTGGGTTGACCAGGGCAATGCTCCGAAAGGATGGACAGAGGATGGTCAGAACCGGATGCTTTTCCAGAAAATGTTGTTTGTTCCAGGAGTGATGCGCTTCAAGGTTCTCAGTGAGTTCCACAACTCACCCCTGGCGGTACACCCAGGAGTTTCCAAGATGTACCAGGGTTTGAAGAGGCAGTTTTGGTGGCCCGGAGTTAAGCGAGCGGTGGAAGAGTTTGTGGCCAAGTGCTTAGTGTGTCAGCAAGTGAAGGCTGAACATCGAGTTCCAGGCGGCCTAATACAGCCTCTAGATGTCCCCGAGTGGAAGTGGGATGACATCTCGATGGATTTTGTCACAGGACTACCCAAGGTCCAAGGAGGGTACGACACCATCTAGGTGGTAGTGGACAGGTTGACGAAATCGGCTCACTTTCTAGCGATCAAGGAGTCGAGTACTGTGGACGCTTTGGCACGAAAGTACGTGGATGAGGTGGTGAGGTTGCATGGAGTTCTGAGGTCTATAGTATCGGATAGGGATGCACGGTTTACCTCGCGAGTCTGGAGAGGATTGCAGCATGCGTTTGGCACCCAGTTATGCCTTAGCACTGCTTTCCATCCCCAGACAGATGGACAAACAGAGCGCATCATCCAGACTTTGGAGGATATGCTACGGGCATGTGTTCTGGACTCAGGAGGATCATGGGTGCGACACCTGCCCCTGGTAGAGTTCGCTTACAATAATAGCTATCACTCTACCATTGGCATGGCCCCGTTTGAAGCCCTTTATGGGAGGCCATGCCATTCACCTATGTGTTGGGCCGAAGTAGGAGAGGCAGGCATCCTTGGCCCGGAAGTGGTGCAGAACACAACAGAGAAGGTTCAGCTCATACGGGAAAGGATGAAGGCGGCCCAAGACCGACAGAAGTCGTATGCTGATACCAGGAGGAGGCCCTTGGAATTTGAGGTTGGGGACCATGTGTTCTTGAAGGTCTCCCCTTGGCATGGGCAGCGGAGGTTCGGCAAGGGGAGTAAGCTTTCCCCTAGGTTCATCGGACCCTTCGAAGTATTGCGGCGGGTCGGCGAGGTGGCTTACCAGCTAGCGTTGCCACTGCCGCTACTGAGGATACATGGTGTCTTCCATGTGTCCCAGCTCTGTCGGTATCTGCACGACGATTCACACATCCTCGATTGGGGTGAGCTGGACATCGAGGACGACGTGACCTTTGTTGAGAGACCAGTGATGATCGAGGATCACAAGGAGAAGGTGCTTCGTGGGCGAACCATTCCCTTGGTTCGCGTGTTGTGGATACATGGTGGGCTTGAGGAGAGTACGTGGGAGAGGGAAGCACAGATGCGTACCCAGTACCCAGAGTTGTTTTGAGTTTTGCTCCTTGATGTACCTGTTGTGGTAGAATGTTTTGTCTTTTGGCTATGAAATGTACTGGTTTCTTTCCTCTGTTTGTGTGTGAAAATCCCTGGCTATGGGGGAGGAGAGAACCCGACCCCTAATCAAGACGCATTAAGGTGGATGCGATTAAAACCGTGCGGGAGAGTCAGTGCCGCCCAAAGCGGGTAATATCTTGACATGGGGAAGGAGACTCTCCAACCCACATGCCCGGGCAGTTTGGCATGGTATGTTACTTGGTTCTTGGCAGGGAAATGTTTTAGTTAGCATGGGTTCGCTCCTAAGAGGTGTCTTTAGAGGTGGTTGTTCGGACCCTCTCTTCCCTTCTGGTTTGTTTTGATTCTCGAGAACGAGAATCGTTTAAGAGGTATCTGATGTAATGGCCCGGGTTTTTGGGGTCCATTACATTGTGAAAACCTCGTTTTGGGTTTCTGGTCTGGGAATCACGGTGGTGTAGGCCTACCAGTAGCTCAGTCGACCGGTGGCCGCATCCTACCGGTAGCTCTGTCTACCGGTATCTTCGGCCTACTGATAGCTCGGCCCACCGGTAGCTGCCACCTACCGGTAGCTGCAGGCTACCAGTAGCTGCGGCCTACCGGTAGCTCGGCCTACCGGTAGCTGCCGCCTACCAGTAGTTGCAGCCTACCGGTAGCTCAGCCTACCGGTCGCCGCAGCCTACCGGTATCTCGGCCTACCGGTAGCTGCATCTTACCGGTAGCTCAGCCTACCGGTAGCTGCAGCCTACCGATAGCTGCAGCCTACCGGTAGCTCGGCCTACCGGTGGCTCTGGCCTAACCCGCGGGTTATTTCTAGTAGCGCTCCCTTTTGCGCAAATAGGGTTTTAAACCCTATTCTAACTCGTTTAAGCATGTTTTAAAGACCCGTAATGCGCATAACAGTTGTAATTAAATACTTAATCAATTCGTGAATAGGTTTAAACCACCCGACCCTCTTTAATGATGAGTGGAGCCGCGTGGTCAACCCACGACCCCCGCGCCTTACGCGGTTACGCGTTCTCACCTCAACCGTAGGCGGTTCTTATAAACTAAGGGTTAGTTGTGGTTTCTCCTTTCCTCGATCGTGACTTTTCACAAACAGCTTCTGGTGCATCGGGCGCATCGTTATCCGTAAAGTTCTATGCCCGGCCTAAGCACTGATAGACCGAAGCAATTTTCATTCAGGCGAGCCGAATCGCTATCCGTGAACTTCCTCCCCCGGCCTCAGCGTAGATCGTTGATCCAACAGGTAGGTAATTTTTCTCCTCTGCCTCTCTGTTTTGTGTATCATGCGGGGTGGTCGTGCTTTCGTTTTCGTAGAATTGGATAAACCAGACCTAATTAAATATAATGAATAAATTCTATAAAGAAAGAAGGGGGGGATGTTATCATTGATGTTGTTGTTTCTTTTATGACCATATTGTTGAGTTGTGATGGCTTATGCCTTCTAAAAATCGAGGCCATTGGTGGTCGTTGTTTGTGCACTAATAAACCCCTGCTGATGTTTTAAATGGCTTTTTGTGGTTGTAAACTCCTGCTGTGAAAACGTAAATTGGTTAATTACGCATACCCGGATGAATAAATTGAAAGCACCAGGATCAATCCCTTCTGTGCTAAACCTGGTTAAATGGAATTGAAATCATGGGACGTGTAAAATCTTTTAAATCTGAAGATGCAGACTTGGCCTGGCTTAGTGTTGGTGGCAGTGTTTTGGTGGTTTTCTCTTACGAGTCGGTTGCTGGAGATGTGGGAGGGGATGGGATCCCCTGTTCTTTTATGCTTTCGATGGTTATGAAACTGGGGATGGGATCCCCTGTTGGTGTGGCTTTGGTGTTTATGAGTTTTTAAGACCCGGTGGTTACTTGTTTATATCACGAATTGGGGTGGAATCCTCTGTTGTTGAGAACCGGGTGTGGACGTTTTGGTTGATGTTTGACTGTTTTCTTTCCTGGACTTATGCCTATGCCTACTAGTTGCCCAGTATTGCTTAACATAAACATTATTACTGAACGTGAAATAAGAAAGGGGACAAATGGGTTGTTAGCGTGAGTCGTGAGTCGTGACTCAGACTTGAGTGTTGTTGTAATCTGTAGGCTGTATGAAGAAGAACCTAGCTTGGGTGAGTGCTTGTTACCTATATATATACTTGTATCTTTGTGTTTCTTATTCGCACCCCACCCAAGTTGAGCACTTAGTGTCGAACACCCCCATTTCATGGGGGAGGGTGTTTTTCCCAACACTATTCTTAGTGGATGGTTATTAGCTCCTTTTCTGCTCCCTTTCCCGGATAGACCAAGTATCTTCGGGCAGGCTGTGATGGCCTGAGGTCCATTATTAGCCCAAGAACCTTCGGGCGGGGTAGTGTGGTGGTTGGACAGGTGTGTGCGGAAGGTGCTTTCCCAAGTGTCTTCGGGATGAGGCCCAGGTGTCTTTGGGCATGGCAGTGGATCCTTTAGCCCAGGTGTCTTCGGGCGTGGTGGTGGTTGTTCTGGCCTAGGTGTTTGTAGGCATGGTTACATGTGACAGTTGTGGCCCAGGTGTGTGCGGGCGGGATTCAGCAGTGGGACTGCGTGCGGTTGAGGCCCAGGTGTGTGCGGGCGGAATTTCGGCAGTGGGAATGCTTGTGGTTGTGGCCCAGGTGTGTGCAGGCAGGTGTGGCAGTGGGACTGCGGTGAGAATGGAGGGATTGGTCCGATGCGTAGGATGTATCAATAACCAGTGGGAAAGTGGCGCAGGGTACCCAAACATCGATGTGTTCTTAATATATATATTACTTGACTTGAGTTATTTGGGGAGTGTGCCTTGGTGAGGCCTGGGGTGGATAGTTTTCCTTGTTAGGTGTTTGGTTTACTCTTTTCTCATGGGACTTTAGTACGTTCCCCCACTTTTGCACGAGAGTCTTTGGTTTTCCCTACTGAGTGTACTTGTATGCTCACCCTACATATATAAAAACTGCTTTCAGGTTTCCAGGAGGACTTCGGGGATCACGCAGGACCTTACTAGCTTGGACCTTTGGAGCAGTTGCAGTTGTTGTTTTTCTTTTCCTCTTTGGTACTTACCTTTTAGTCACCTTTTTTACTTGTGGCTTTACTTTTGGAACATGCATGTGGGAATGGTTTATTTCTTTTGGTTTTACTTTTCTTTTACCTTGTTGTTGTTGAGTTTCATCATCTCATCTCTCGATCTTATAAAACAAAAATGGGTAATGCCTTCCATTTGTGAGAAATTTGTATACACTTGGTGCTAGTTGCCACTATGGAACCTATTGAAGGCGGGTCTCTGGGGTCATTATCTCTCCTTCAACTTGAAGAAGGAAGGGCTTGGCAATCTACGGACCCTTCCCTCCTTTTGGTTAAGGCGGGTCGTGACAGTATGTCTCACAAGTAAAACAAGAATGGGTATCACTTAGTGAATGCTGGTAAATATATTAATTTTTTCTTGGTTGAGAGGTCTTGAGAACAATATTATGTTGTTCAGAATTATTCATTTTACCAATATGAAATAATTTATCATTGTACATGTGATTAATATGTTTAATCTATTGATATATTTCATGCTCAATTTATTATTTATATGGAAAATTTATTGACTATTTACTCTAAATATTTTTTATTCATTATGTATTCATGATACCCCCACTATATAAATTACATTAGTGAGCATATAATTTCAACTTTTCATGGCCAAGGGTAATAATATGGGATCCTTGATTTTTTTTCAAAGAGGAATAAGAAAGTATTCAAGAAGTCCATATGTTTCATCTTAATATCTCAAATGAGAAATGTAAGTCATGCATGTAACTATTCTCTGACAATTGTTAAAACATTTAGTCCCATAGGATATGAAATCTTATATATTACTCTAATGAAATATAAAAAATAATGGATATTTGTTACTAGAGTTGGGGATTTATGTGAACATCATGTCATACATAATATTTTCTCCATCAATGCTTATTCCCAGATCAAAATGGATGGTGACTGCATCATACCAACCAATAATGTAGTATTTCTTAATAATTAATTTATATAATGTCATGTTGGTTTCATCTTAGTCTTGTAAAATTGTATTTAACCTACATTAAATTAATTCCAATAAGTGTGAATTTAAATTGTGTATCACTTCTATTTTTACCACCAGATGAAAAACTACATTATATATCCTTCCCTAAAAGGCATGGATAACACCTACCATGCCATGTTATAATATGTAACAAGAGTTATTTACTAATTATAACAAGTTTCTTGAAACCAATAATGATGCACATGAATTTAGAAGTTTTTGGTGGGTTTCTCCAATTTGGTTTATTGAGATGTGTTTCCATACAAAGGCAACGAGTCTATTCCATGTCACATCATATTAAACCACAAAACATTGATTTCATTCAACATGACATTAAAAGACTGTAAACACACCATTTTCCATGGCATCACCACCATAATTGAGAACCAAATACATTTAGGTATTCTAGATTTAATGTTTCCTCCTATTTTCAACCTTCACCAAGGTGAAATTCTTCTCCATAAATTAGATCCATAGTTATATAAAGATATCATTTTAAAAAAAATAATGAGTTTTATGATTCTTATTATTTTGGGATATATATTTATACCCAAATCTGTGATCCTAGGTGCAGCCTTAAATCCCCATTATTTTAAACACCATTTCCTTAAAAAAGATCAAGATTTGTGTTGGAGATCTCAATGCATGTTTTTTCCACAATCATTAGTTTGTACCATTAATAAATACCTTAAAAATATTTATCGTTATTTTATGACATTAAAATAAATAACACCGAGTCACCACTAGTTCCATACCAAAACATAAACCCCTATACATGATTCCATGGTGACATTAAAATTTTCCACTACATATGATCTAGATCTATATAGGATCCTAGACCATAATTTTGTTTAATAAACTAATACAAGATTGAATATATCTACATGATATAGATTTCATTACATAAAAGCTATCATTTATTCAGGAATGTCATAATTATGTTTATATTCAGCTATCCTATTGTCATGGATCACCTAACTTGTGAATTAAAAATTTCTCCATACCCTCTATAAGAAAAATGTGTGACTTGATTCCTATCAATTAATAATACATAACAAAACATGAAATCCCAATTTTTGGGTTTAGAAATAAATATTTATGGTTTTTTCCTTAGTGATCAGGTCCTTAATTATTTAAATAATGTATCTTATAATAACCTTTCATTAGGGTGAATACACCCAATGTTACTAAAATACATGAGCCAGATATGTTAAGAGACCCTCTTGAGAACTATGTATGACTTGATTCCTATAGCTCATGATATGTAGTCATAAGAAAAAAAATTATTCGGATCCCAATTTCACAACCTTCTGATCATAAGTAATGTGTAAATTTATATTGGGTCTGAAAACATCCTTACTAACCAACATGAAACAACATAGTACAAGTCCTGATCACCCGAATCTAAACTATATAACACTACTTTCTTCATAAGAAAATGTTAAACATCATGACATGTGAGGAACCACTCATGATATCTTAAACTAAAATGGATTACCTATTGGTAAGATTTATTATTTTTTTATAAGATATTGGTCCTTGAATTAATTTTCATTGTACATTTTCTCTGTCGGTGAATATGTACTTCCCCAAAAAATAACCACCGATTTGTAAGAGGTTGGTCTTCCTAGGGATCAATTTTGTTAGAACTAAATTCATCTTGATTATTGTTATTTCATAACATGTAGTGACACTTGGATCTACTATACTGGGCCATGTCAAAAATCCCCTAAACTATCAATCTTCGTATAATTTCAACAGAGACATATTAGTATAGGAATTATTGGGAGTGAAATGCCCCCATATCACACATTTCCTTACTAGAATACATTAAATTACATAACCGTGTATCTCATTTCATGTCCCTAAATATTAGAACATAGTTTTTCTCATTATAAGATATAAAACTGCATATTCAAGGTCTTTAATGTAATACAAAAATCTACAAAACACATTTTTCTTAAATTCATGAAATTATAATTCATAACATAAAAGACTATTATACATGAACTCTTGAACTATTCAGGTAGGTATTTTGTGTTATATATTCTTCTTATGTGAGTGATGGATTATTATAAAACTCATAGTATGCTGATTGATATACATAATTAATAAACATCATAATTAGTCAGGTTTTATGGGAAAATCATTTGGCCTTTCCATAAGATAGTTATTAGAAATGATAAACTGGAACCAACTACTAGCCTTTGTTGCTTAATTAATATATAAATATCTGACTTACCCTAATTATCCCCATCATGGATTATCCCCTATATAGGGAATAGAAAATATCTAGGGGACACTAGTTAGAGCATAATCTAACTAGTGTAGCATAAATATTAACCTCTAACTTAATTTTTAGGGTTTCTATGTAAAAAGAATATAGAGGTGAGAAAACAATGTATCACATTATTTGTAATGAAATGTAACAATAAATCAGAAATCCCATATAATGCCTTGTTAGGAAATAAAGTATTTTCACATCCATATATAAGGATCAACAATAATATAAATCATCTCATAGTAGAAACAAATGAGGGTCTTACCAATTCAGGGTTTAATAACATCAAGTAAATCACTTTTTATAATTTGTTAAAAGAGTCTTTAAAACTAATAATGTATGAAAAGACCTAAAACCAGGTTTTAAATCACCATTTACCAATTAATCAACAAAAATATTACTTAAAACTCATTTTGAAAACAATGCCTTCCCCAATTGAAAAAATGTGGTAAATCATCACTATAAAACCATTACATTTAAATTGAAATCCTCTATAGTATTTAATAAAAAAACTTGTCATATTAAACTCTTAATTTATAAACCATGGAATATAAAACCTCCTAAAAACCTTCAATTTCAATTGGGAAAAACTTTTAACACAATTTCATAAACAATTATTGGTTATATAATAGATTTGTGTTTATAAAAAATAATTTTGAAGCACATATCTATTTTATGAGATGCTAACCAAAGGAATTTTACTGACGCAACTACCTAAAATTAAGAAGAAATCCCTCTAATTTGATTGTTGAAGCACAACTAAACCTCCATAATCCATAAATTGAAATATAATCAGTGTTAGATCAAATAAAACCTTAAATTAAAATTGAAAAATGATTACAGATAATGGGATAAATCCCAACCATGAGAACATTTGTGTAGGGATAAAAAAGAAGGTAATAACAATGGTTAACATCTATAATATCTAAGAAATCATGGTGAGATAGAATAAAACTTAGGAGTAGGAAGCTACAGGTCCTCACCATATCAACTAGACACATGAATTAGAGGGAAGAGGAGACAATGATTTTTTAATTCAATTAAAGGAAAAGTGTATATTCCTCATTTTAATAAAACATTGGAATCCAAGATCTAATCATGTATATCCCATAAGAATAAAGCCTGACCCATTACATGGTTTTGGTTTCATGGTTTACCGAAATGGCCCTCACTAAACATACATATCCTTCAAAAAAGACTATAACACTATGTCTAGTTTTCATGCATGGTTTCTCTAAACTATTTGGTTACCATGTAATAAAATAAAACCCATTTAAAAAATAAAATTCATTATGAAAACCCCAAAAATTAAAAATTAAAGGAAATTAAATATTATTTATATAGTAGAAAAATGGGGGTGTTATAATTTACATTTTCATTACCTATGATCTGCTCCAAAAATAACTTTGTAGAAGGAATTCATGAAGAAACATTAAATTTTATAAAATATAGATTTAAATGATATGGAATTGAGTTTTCTACATTGTATAAAAAATTAAAATTATCTAATTAGAGAATATACACAAGATAGTCTTATATAAGATGATATTTCATGACACTTAATAAGTCATCATGATAATATTGAAAGAGGAATTTATCTTGGGGAATAAGAAGATGAAGGAAATATTAATGACATGTCTAAAATTGAAAATATATTAAAAATACAATGTTAATATGGTCTTAGGGATTAATGCTCATAAGTACAATGTCTATTTTTTATTTTATTTTTAAATAATAAACTATAGGATACCAGAAAATTTATCCAAGGACACTTGGTACCCACTAGATTTATATGAATCCATCATCGACACAAAACCCCCACTGGTACCCAGTTCAAGACCATTATCTAACTAGCACTTTTAAATCCCCATGTTCCCTCTTTCTTCCACCTTACAATTACATTTAATTCTTATTTACACTTGATAATTAAATTTTTTAGAAATTAATTAGCCAAATAATATGAGATATGTAATATGAGAAATTGAGGATATTATAGAGAGTTTTTAAGAGTCAATCATTATTGACCACTAAGTAGATAATATTGTTTCCGTAATGTCATAAAGAATTATTTCATCTTAATTGTAGTGTTATGAATTTTAGAAGTATCTTGAATCAATTTTTTATATGTAATTAGATCAATGAATAGAGAAATTAAAGATTATATTTTAAGATCCATTTGGTTATGGAGGAGGATTTGATTCCACTAGTAGTTAATTTAGTATATAGAGTGGTGTGACATCCCAAAATGAGTTGAATCCCGAGTAACTAAACATGGTCCACCACATGGAGTGAAGAACATCTCCGATTATTCCAAATGCTACCGAAAATTATAAAGGTCCTTGGGAGTGTTTGCGGGGAGACTACATCCTCATGTTAGAGTGATGAAAAATGGAGATAATTGGTTCATAAAAATGAATAAGTTGTATATTAATTAATAAGATAGTGAAAATAATCTTAAGCCCCCAATAAACAAATAATCAACAAAAAGATGAATCGTAATCAAATACACAAGATGATTTAATGTTATGCCTCTACAAAGAGGGGAAAATGTGGATACATGGTAGCTAGTAATGGGATAAATACATGATATACACAAGATTCACAAAAGGGAAGAACTATCCAATAATCACGAACTATGGATCATTCATGTGATACTCAACTCCTATTCTAAAGAAAAAAAAATCAAGTTAGTTTTCCAAAGAGATCCACTTCCCTTTATCCACACTTGTGATCCTATAATATTCCCAGGTACCAAAAGTGGCCCAGATAGTGTGTGAGATAAATCATAGTAATCCACAAACAATGGTGTCTACAAAAATCTAGTCTCTGAATTCATAATAAAAAACAATGAAGGTAAATAAATATATAACTTTTTAGTACTAAAATAAATAACCCATTCCTGGTTCATCTTTAGATGGTGCTATCTCTAAACATGTTACCATTTAATTAATTATTATTTATTTTATAATAAATAGATCGCATATAAATGATTCAGTAGTATTGTATTAAGTAATTTTTATAATAGAGGATCAATGGTATTAGTAATGCTTCCATAATCACATGGGTTGAGATAACTATTAGTGGTAACTCATGCATCCTATAAATAAGGATTCTATGTGAAATATAAGGGGACATGCCCAAGGCGTTCCACTGTAAAATATTCTAACTGAGTATATGGATCTCATCCATATAAATCTCAGGTTAATCATTTCTGGGCCTATTGGGGTTTATACATGGCATTGCATGTCCCGTGATATCAATTTGAATCCAAGGAGTGAATACAAGGGTTTCTAATATACATAAATATTTCAATTAAATCGTTAGTACATCACTAAAGAAATCATGAAATAAGATAAATACCATATTCTATGGTGGGTATCTCCCATGACAATCAACTCAATGAATCAAAAATAGAATCCTCTAAGTGGTCAAGGAATTCACTCAGGAATACAAGGGTATATCAAGATTGAACATTCCTATAAATATTAAATAGTTGAAAAAGTTATAGTAAACATATACTCATTTCTTTTATATATATGTTGTCATATTCCATGTAATAATCATAAAAATTAATCATTTAATCGGTTAATTCCACTATCTTTCATTAAACAAGGATGAGGTGAATTTGGGACATGCAACCAAATATCAATTAAATTATATAGTCATTTAATGGGTGTATTCCATTACCTTTTAATACTACTAAAAAGGTGTATTAAGGACATGCATCAAATTTCCATTCAATACATATTTTAACATGTACAATTGATATATTTAGATATATACATTCTATTGGAGAATATAAATATTTATTAACAATGAAAAAACACCTACCTTAACATTTTCAAGTCAAGGGCACCTGAACAATGTTGAAATTAATGTCAAGATAGGTCACTAGGAAATAAATTAGAAACAATTCATAAATGGGTGGTTTTTTCTGAGGTTTAAACATATAATTGTGTCAAGGGGATTCAACTGGTTGGTAAAGTACAACTTAGACATAATAATTTAATATAGAATCATTTTTAAGAGTAACACCTGGTGAAAATTATTGTGCATAATGAAAACAATTTATAGATGGAGATAATATAAGGGATAAGTCATATACCACCAACCATATTCCTATAGAGGATACCTCATCCTGTATTTACCCTTATAGTTTTTCATAGAATAGAGGAAAATAGAAGAACTAATGAACACCCTAAAAATGGTTCATATGATATCACACTAAAATAGCATTATCGATAAAAAGAAGAATGAATAATGGTGCCTAAGGATTGAATCACTTTCCGAGAAGAATCAAATGATATGAACTTTGTTTTTATCATAAAACGGATGAGGGATATCATAATGATCCTAGTTTAGAAGGGGGGAGGGTATCTTCATGGGATATGAAAAGTCCATTAGTCTTCTGGTGGTGTAAATAAGATCGTAAGGGGGTTAAAGATAGAAATCCATAATAAATGGTAATTATACCATACACAAAATGTGTCCCATGGTTTGACCGCACAATTTTCCAATCCATGTTCCAATTTTTCATGGACTAATTCCCATGAAGGGTACTCTCATGGATTATTCACATGGTTAGGGAAGACATGCACAAACCATGTCATTTGGGTCTATTAAAAAAATATTTTTGAGTTAGTCATGTTGCCCGGTTCGGCTGTTTAGGGTAAATAATGTGTCCCTCTTCTGGTGATTGAAAGACACTACAATGATTTAAAAAATATTTTGGCCCAATTTTTCCTCCCCTTATACAGGGTTTCATGCTTTTAAAATCATCGAACATCCTTTTTTATTCTATATCATAACTAGGACCACATATTTTGTCCATTAATATGAATTTAATCAAGAAGAAATGGATATTTACCTCAAAAAACTATTTTCTTAAAGTCTCTCCATTTAAAAAGAACTCTTCCCTGATTATCCATTCCACAGGTTGAAGAATGTTGTTAGAGAACAAATATGGTAACTAAGCATGTACATTGACTACCCACTCCCATTTCTCATCATGTACATTGTCGTACTACCATATCATCCACCCAAAAGGGAAAACTTCCCTCAGAGATCCTTCAATCACTTGTTAATGATATATATAGTTTATGCCTCAAAGGAATCACCACCATAAAAATAAATATCCTTGTGATAAAAATAATTTGATGGGTTGGCATGGTAATTTTGATGTTGTGAAACTTTGAAAAAATATTGCATGATTTGGAAACATTGATGTATTTTAAATCAATAGGCTACCATACCAACTCTATCCATGATCTCAAATGACTAAAAAAATGATGCAATAACTTTCCTTATCTCTATATCCTCTTATTCCCATGTCTAGGTGACACCCATAAGAAGAAATGATCCATTTCCTTGAACCCTAGATTTCATTGACAGTGATAATCATATGACATTTTTCTGGACTAATTATTAAACATATGATTCCTAATCATATAAACATTCTCTGAAGGCTCCTCCACATGATGAGGATCTAGTAACAATATCTACCCTAGATCTATCTAGCGTATAGGTGAACAACATGACATACTATATAAGGCCTTATAAAGAACCATATGTATCATTTTCTAAATGCACTTATTATTGAAAAACATGAATAGCCAGATACGAATTTCCCAAGAACCTACAAAATCACAGATTCATGATTGGATCATGTCCTCTAACACCTATATAGTCCATATATATTTTCCATCGATTTCAGGTTGAAAATGTAAACACAAAAGTACCCGCAAACCATTCCAAAATCCTGATGTGAAAAGAGTTTCCCCATCTGAAATGATAGTATAAGGGAACATGTGTAAGAGTATAATCTCATGGACATACAGTATACCCATATCATCAATTGAGAAGGCCTCCTAGATATAATAGAAATCAGCTACCTTATTTCGTCAATCCATGACTACCCAAACCATATCACAACCTTATGGAAACCTGAATAATACAACCAGAAAATCCATCATGACATCTTCAAATTTCAATTTCCAAATTTGTAAAAATTTTAACAAGAAAATAAGCCACTAGTTATCTGCCTTAACATAGTGACAGGTCAAAGACCTTGTTATAAAACTTAAAATCTGACATTTCATTCCATGCCATCAATACTAGTGATGCATATCAGGATACATCTGAGAGATACCTTGGTGCACTATCCCCAGAGAAGAATGAGACTCTTATATAAGATCCTCATAAATTTCTATAGGATCCCATATATTCCCATGTATACATAGGATGGTGTCTCCATCAATTGACCAATTTGTTGGTGGGTTCTGACCTGAAATACTTGTCTATATGACCTAACAATTAGGATCTGAGTACTTCCTTTCTTCTACCTACCCAAAAGTAAATAGGTTACCAGTAACACTACAATAAAAGGTCACACATGAAATTCCAAATTTTCTAGATGTATCTCATAAAATTGGGACATCAACATCCTTTCCAAACTAGATTCCTGAATCTCTTGTGCCTAAGTTTTCTGGATTAGCACAACTTCTAATCCATTACCCTTTTTAGGTGTATAAGAAAGCTCAATGTCAAAATAATGAATGTATTCATCCCATATTCGTTGTCTTAGATTTAATTCACACTCTATAAAGATATATTTGAGGCTATTATAGTATATAAACTCCATAAGGTGATCTCCCAATAGATAATTCCTCTAGTAATGAAATTAATGAATGAAAACATCAAGATCAAGGTAATGCATTGGATAATTTCACTTACAATTCCATAAATACTAAGACCCTACATCAATACTACACCCATTCCAATGATTGGTGCATATTAAGATATTTTATAGTATCTTATAAGATCAAGAAGAATTGGGATCCACATTTAATAAAGTCATCCTATCAGCTAATGAAAGGCCTTATCTTATGCTTTGGACCACGTGAACTGCACACCCTTATTAAGAATACAAGTAAGAGGTGAATCATGGTGTGAGAATTTATGTATTAAATTCTTTCATTATCTTTAAATCCCCAATAAACTCTCTATATCAAACACGTTATTGGGATGATCCTAGGAAACAACAACACTAACCATATATTTTTCAACTGATAACATTGATATGGAGATAATAAAACCTAATAAGTGGAACATTTAAACCTTCAAGTGGAACATTATGAGTGTAACATATAACTGGAGCTCTAATAATGTTCTTAATAAAATATATTGATTATTATCATGGTAACTTTGATTATGAGAAAACGCTAATATGTTTTCCCCCAAAACCACGAAAAAGGAATCTAGGTAGGTCTGGAAATACCTATTCATAAAGGACATGAAAATGGTGGGAACATTCAAAAGACCAAATACATAACCAGATACTCATATAAACCATACCGACCTTAAAATGCCATAAATGGTAAGTATGAAATCCTGAATCACACTTGATGATAGCCCAATGTTAGATTTATCTCTGAGAACACTCTTGATCCTCATAGATAGTTTAAGAGATCATATATTTGAGGAAATAGATATGTGTTTTTAACTTTAAGTTATTTCAACAGTCGGTAATACATGAAAATCCTTAGGGTCCCAACTGCCTTCTCAGTGAAAATAATTGTGGAACCCCATAATGAAGTGTTGGATCTGTTAAAACCCATAGATTCTAAATTGTACAACTGGCACTACAGCCCCTGGAGCTTACTAGGATTCATACTATATGGAGGAATAGATACTGATGTTTCTCCTAGAATCAGATAGATCATAAAATATACCTCTCTCTCTCTTTGGAGGTAGTCCAGAGAAGGCTTCTAAGAAGAAATCCTTAAAACACTCCACCACCAGAGGAAAATCTGTTAGATGTATTCCCTACTCTTCTACATAATGGCTAGAAATCTATGGTTTCACTCCACCCAACCCACAATGAATCAATCCATATCTACTTTTATGGACATCCCACTCACCCTTATGGAGATAAATAGTGCCCTTTTATTATTGAAATGTTACCTTGGTGGGATATCGATCTATATAGTCATGATATGGAACTATCCAGTCCATATTAATAATGATATAGACACCTATTATTTTGAGGATGAATTGGTTTCCTAAGAAAAAATATCTCCCTACCTCCAAAATATTGTCATTTAATTTAATAATAGACTATAACCACACACCCAGTGGTGTTTCCAGTGTCATCAACCAAATAATGTAATGAATTTCTAGAACACGACAATCCATAGTCATTATAGAGATAAAGGAGTGATATTCACCTACTTCAAAGAAATTATATACAATATTAGAGACAACTATAATAATACCGGATACATTAGATGGGTTTTCAATTTTTTCCTTGGGTATTGGATGTAACACATGAAACAGGCCTAATCGATGGCACTAATTTATAGATCGAATACCATGATCATGTTTGAAAAGCTGGAACTAGTAATCATAAGATTGGATACACCGTCCACGACCTTCCCCTCATCCTATTTATCTGGTGATACTATATCATCTTACCTTTTGCAGGGTCACATATCCCACTCTTGAAGGTGGTGTTGGTTTGGGCCCTCTTTTGTAGGAAATAGAGGAAAAGTTCTGAAAAAACCTCTGAATCTAACCCATTCAAGTGTAAGATTGACAGTAAAGCATGACATTGTCACACTAAAACTTCACATCTCCATTCTATCCAAATAGATGTCTTATAATAGATAAATCCATTTGGGTACTCGGGCCTCCACTTCTATGGAGAAAACGATCAAGGCTACGCCTCCTACTATTGGATGGTTTTCCGCCCTATCTCGACGCCGATCCTCTATTCCCAAAACTATCAGCTTTTGTTAATTTTTTTCTTATTAAAAGGGAATTGTTCAGAATCTAAAAAAAAGGAATATAACTGAAATACATTATCATATGAGTAGATGGAATAATTAATCCCTTCCACAACATGTCTTTATTGTGATAAATCATTACCAGAAAGAAGCGATACCCAACATTACAGCTAAGTAGAACATGATGAATAGTGTATAATAGAAATGACACCCTACACCATGTGCCTAAAATATTTGGATCAATAAAATATGATCATATTAGGGGAAAATTAATTTTTTAAGGAAGTTTACAAGTACACCCAATTCATACCATGATAACAACCTACCTGGGTAATCACATCCCACCAAATCATATATGAATCATGTAGCATGTATGTGGTGATCATAAACATTCTCTCTGTATGGGTATCAAGATGTTAAAAGATAGATAAAATGGACTCTAGCCATGACTAACCAGCCTAAGGACCACTATCCTCTTTAATGATTGAAGGATGTTGTAACTATAACTCATGATCTATTTTATTCATCATTGTTGTAGGTCATTGAAACCCATGAATAGAAAGCATAATGAATAAGAAAATCTCATGAATCTAATCACATGTTCCCATGTTTGTAATAGTAGGTGGTGACTTAGGTGGAAATTCTAGAGGCATTAATAGTGGCTTGAGGCCCACCACCTTCAGATTACGGTCAATTCCATCCTCTCACTACATTACTAGAGATTTTTGTGGTGGAATAGCACTACAAATGCCACGCACACACCCCAGATCAATATTTTAAAGAAGATAGGATATCTAATGAATGTGTAACTTACAAAAAATATATCACTACCCAACATACCATCCCAACTACCTGATTATTTGTCCACAATATTGGTAAGAGTTCATGTTTTTATTTACAGAAGTTCCTGTATATGGTGGGTCAATTTCAACATTAAAAAGGGAACACTATTTAAATTACACTTAGTCTCTCCATTTATAGGTATCTCATTCATTTATAAATCATAAATTTTTTAATGTTTTTATATACATAAATAAAGAAAAAAAGGATCAATTAAATGTATTATCGTCCCCAGTTTATGAAGGCCTATACAATTTATAAACTAAAATTGATACCCATGTAGGTGAAACCAACCCTCAAAAATTTGTTTTCACCATGTAATGGGTAAAAGTAAGATGGAGATATTTCTATAAATTATTGTTTCTAATTTATAAGGCCCATATACCTAATATATTAAAATTGGGAGTCATGTAATCATACCCAAATCCTATCTCATGCAACCATGGTTGCATATATTATTTGGATCGAAATTGGAAATATTGGATGAAACCATAAATATATATGGAAAACCCCATTTAGGGTAATATTGACACATTTATCCACCAAATTTTATTTCTAGCAGTAGTCATTAGTGTCATAGACATATAACTCAAATATTATCACTCAAAAATCAGAGGAAACAAGTGAAATGAAAGCAATAAAATGACTATATCTGGAAAGGAACATGAAAGGAATGTGAATTCTAGGTTCGTATAATGATGCATGTAACAGTTGTCCTTGAAATAATGGGCCAAAGATCAATCTCTATAAATCATGTCAAATTCCACAATTTATGTGAATCACGCAATGGTGAAAGTATATCAATTATAATAAGAATAATATAGAACACCAATTCCCCATTCCTAATTAATTTGGTATTTAACCCAAACATGGTTAGATACTCCCATGAACAAATTATAACTGAGTTCCAAAACACTCTTAATCTAGAATATAAATTTTCCAAGAAATATGAAAAAAGAAAAAAATATACTTGATACAACTTTTTCATGTCCTAAACATGGTTCACTCTTGATTAATCAAACCCAGGAAACCAGATCACCTCAAGAGCTCCTTTATGTATGTCATAGGTTTCTGACTTGTATCAATGGCCTAGTGTTTGTCTATGGGGAGAGAATTCCCTCATTTTAGACTAATTACAATAAAGATAATATATGAAATAACTAGTGTAAAAAAATATAATAATGTCTAATGAAATGAAATTAATCATAAGAATCCAGAAATAAACAATAAACTAAGAGATAAATCAGAATAATATACACAGGATGATTTAATGTTATGTCTCTATAATGAGGATAAAACATGGATACATGGAATAAATAATATGGTACACCACATTATATATGAAAGAGTAAATTAAGGAAAAATCAATACAATCATCATGTGCTTTGACTCGGTCATTTACTACCCAACTCCCTTCCAAAAGCAATTAAGAATGTTGTGAGTCTAAAGCAGGATGCTTCCCTTTACCCAAACCATTGATCATATAATTTGTCTTAGTAACAACAGAGACCCAAATAGTGTGTGTGATAAATTTCATTAGGCCACCACCAACATATTATACATAATTATAGTCCTTCAATATAAAGTAAAATATTTTGGAGGTATATCTATAAATAATCATTTCTAAATTAAATAAAACATACCTAGTTTTTCCTCAGATGGAACTGTCTCTGAACAAGTGACCATTTATATAAATATGAATTAGTTTATAATAAGAAGATAATATGTAAAGGCTTCAATAGTTCTTTTATATGGAAATATTATAACAAATTGTCCATGGTGTAACCAAGGCATCCATGACTACAGGGGTCAAGCCAACTCCTAGTGGCATCTCATATAGTTTGGAAATAAGGTTCTGAGAGTAATCCAAGGGGGAAATCAAAATGAATTACACTATAAAATGAGTCTAATAGAGTCTATAGACCATTAACAAATTAATCTTGGTCTAAGAATGATTGAGCCCAGTGGGGTGAATCCATGGTGCTAAGTGGCTGAAGACAACAAGATGAATCCACGGAGTATGTCCAATGAATTCAAATATCTGGAAAGATATCAGGTGAATCGTCAATACATCACTGGGGAATTAACAAAAAAATACAATGACAAAATTCTATGGTGGGTATCTCCCATGAAAATCACCTCAAAGAATTTTAATTCCATACTATGAGCAGTCATGGGATTACCATAGGAATCCAAGGCTATATCAAGTCTAACCATTCTAATAAAGATGAAACATTTCAAAAATAGTAGGCACTATATACACATTTAATTTATATATATGTAGTAATTGTCCATTAAATAATCATTCCATTTAATCATTAAATACATTCATTAAATTTCTATTCATTAAACATGAATAAAAATAATTAGGGACATGAAATCAATTGTCACATTAATTTAATAATCATTTAATAGGTTCATTCCATTACCTTTCATTAAAAATTAAAATATATATTACGTACATTAAACTTATTTAAATTTGAATTATAATTTAACTTGGAAAATTGTTAAATATAAATAAATAATTTGTATAAAATTAATTTAATGAATTATTAATTATGATGAAACACTTTCTTTAACATGGTGATGTAAAAGGCACCTGAACATTGTGGAAATTAATCTCATGATAAGTTACTAAGGAATAAAAAAGGAACATTGCGTTAATTGGTTATCTGCATTGAGGTATCAACCTCGAACATTGTGAAGAGGTTTTAATAGTGTATTAGAGTAAAATCTACACAACTTAATTAAATAATATTGATTCTAAATAGAAACACTCATTGAAACAAAAATTCTCACTCTTGCAACAACATATATAAGGAAATTCGTTATGGTATGAGTTGTATACCACATTCATTATGCCTCTGGAATATTCCGTATCTAGTATCAGCTGATATTTTGTCCTATATTGGATAAAAATAGAAGATTGAATGAACTTCCTAAAAAATTTTCATATGATATCACACCAAAATAGCATCAATGATAGAAAGAAGAATGATGAAAGTAGCCTAATTAGTGAATCAGTTACCAGAGGAATCCAACTAGATGACCGGTGCTTTGATTGGAAAATGGATGAGATAGATCACATAGAACATATGTTATAATTGAGGAGGAAATCATAATAGTAAAGTGAGAGGCCATCAGTCTATTGGAAGAGGAAATAAGAAAGGTGGGTTAATGTAATAAATCCATCATAAAAAAATGGTATTTTTACCCCACATAAATAGGGTCTCATATTTTGGCTACACACTTCTCCAAATAGTGTGACAACTATGTAGGGATAACTTCTCAAGAAGGGGACTCACATATTATATGTGCATGGTTTGTGATACCATGAAAAAACTATACTATATGGATATATTAAAATGTAAAGCTATTATTCATTGTCATGCATCATGGGTCACATGTTTAAGAAAAACCATGAGGCACTTTTTTCCCACTGAAACACCTCGAATAATTATAGAAATTATGTTGTCTGGGGGAATGATCATTACTAACTGTGTATCCCATTTATTTCTATCATTATTTGGGGTTTCAGGTTCCAAAAAAACCGTAGAAACCCTCATTTCTTTTATATCATTACTAGGAACTCATATTAGGTACAATATATGGAATTAATCCAAAAATAAAAGGATTTATACCTCATTTAAAAATGACGGTTCTTACATGTGGTGAGGTAGTCATGGATTTTATATTTATGTAATCCTATTTATTTTGTGAAGTGATAGAATTTCTGAAATTAGTTCCCTGAAGAGTTCCAGATTGCTACTATTTTACCAAAGTGAAAACATGAGTTTTTACATATCTATAAGTGGAGTTCTTTTGTTTGTGATATTGAATTAGTTTTTTTGTGATTTTTAAATATTCCTCAAACATCATGGTCTATGTTGAGTGGATTGATCACCATTTTGGGAGGATACAATGGTCTGAGAGATTTTAGTTGGTTACACCTTTTACTTTGTAGATATATTACAAGGCTCATAAAATGGAGAAGATTATTGACAATACTTTGGAAAGTATTAGTGGATTAGTGTAAGATGATGGATGATAGGTATAGTGTATAGTGGAGTTCTTCAGAGGAACCTTAAAACCACACTGTAGTCAATAAATCAGTATAGAACCTAATAATCAAAATTTTAAATAGATTGTAGAGAAGATTCCATAGGTTCTGGTGGTGATGTGGTATATTATTCATAAAAAAGTAGGGTACATTGGATGTATATGTTCCTAACTTATCATGGTGGCTAGCATAAACTAGATCATAGTGTGATAGTGGATTATCTACCACATTAATATTAGTATCCACTCTAACAATATTGATAGTCGTAGTACCCCATAATAATAAACCCTTATGGAGTGAGATGATTATATATTTATATGTAGGAATATTCTGCATCCCTAAGGTTAGAGTAATTGTTAGAGGGGAGGATATAATCCAAATAGATAGTTAGGTGTAGGTTCTAAACTTGTTCAAATCCATTTCATATAATTTTATGAGCTAGTAGTTCTTTATATTATTCATTGAACAATATATTTATATCATACATTGGATTATAATTTGATCAAAATAAGAGCATCATGTTGTTTTATTTCACATGCTCTCATAGAGAATTAGGGTTCAAGATAGAAAATATTCTAGGATCTTTCAAGTTGTTCACAATAGTTGGAGGTAAAAATTGTCTTGTAGAGGAATGCTAGATATATATGTTGGAGATAAGATAGTATTATTTGATCATTCATTTCATACTATTATAAACTCTACCACACAATATCATTCTAATAATGTATTTTTTGTGATATATACTACTTTCATTTATTTCAATCAAATATAGGAAGTTGTATCTGATTGTATGGTGTATGCATTCCATTTATTTTTTAGAGGGATCAATTAACAAACTACAGACATTTGGAACATATTATATCTCATTTGGTAATATTTATGATGAATTTAGTAATGATATATATTATGGGATTCCCATGAGTTGTATGGGGATTTCATTGGTGTTTTTCTTTAGAATATTAGGATTCTTCCCCATCAAAACAAGATAAATTTTGGAATACAGTTGAAACCTAGTGTTTTAGTAATTTTTATGTTCCCTATAAAATTGTTCAATAAGTGTTTCAGGATTTGAAAAATTTAGATTAAAAACATTCAATATAATGGATTCATCTAGATAAACATACTTTATTAGGAAACTCATGTATATTTATTAGAGAAGGAAGATAGTGGTTTGTGGTTATACATCGATTATAGGTTGTTAAACTATGTGATGGTGGAAAAACATGATCTACTTTCTATTATTTATGACTTATTCGATTAATTTAGGGAATATAGATGGTTCTAAAAGATTGATATATGGTTAGGGTATCATCAGTTGAGGGTAAAAGAGGATAATATTCAAAAGATCTCATTAGGATGTCATTATGGTAATTCTATGTTCATGATAATGAATTTAAAAGATAAAAATTAACCATTGATATTCATGAAATTGAGGAAATTAGTGTTCTAAGAGTTCATGTATGTGCTCATTGAGGGGATTATTCATCATTTTCTAGTGTATTTGATGATACCAGTGGACGAAAACAAGCCATTGAGAGTTGTTTTATCGTTTTTGTGTGATATTTATTTTATATAAAATTAAGTAAGTGTATTTTTTGGACATTATATATTAATTTATATAGACCTGTTGTGCCTTAAAATGGTGGGACATATGATCCTTAATAGAGTTAGGCATGTTCTTCTTTAGAAACACCCAATACTTATATAGGTATATACTTTCTGTGGTCGGGAATAATATTACAGATGTTTCATGATCAATTTATCTAATATTGAAACACCTTTGATAGTTTTGATCAATAAGTATCAGGACTTTGTGTCAATAAATTAGTTTCAATTCCTGCTTGACCACCCAATGAGGATATTAACCAACACTCATATCCACCGTTTTCCTGATAATGAATTCATATTTGAAGTTTATTATGACATAGATTATCAGGGTTCAGGTTTTCATTAATACATGATCATGTAGTGATCTTATATCGGTATAGTTTCTTAAATCCCTATGAATATAACTATACCATAAATAGAAATGATCTCATTGTGGTGGTGTTTGTTTTGACATTACAAAAAAATTATCTTATTTGAGATAACATTATGTTAATAAAAAATTAAAAGAAAATATGAAATATTTTTTCAATGTGGTATCTAAATTTTCATTAGTAGAAATGTTTTGATTTCAGGTTGAATTATGAATTTATATTACCAATATCGTGTTTAAGGGAAATGTTTCAGCTAATTCACAGACAAAAATGATGTATAGAGATGTTGTTCATGAGGATTTTGAAAAATTGAATATTATAATGTAGGTAACCAATTTTTTCACCTAGACATAGAGAAGTTCAATAATGGGGGTTTTGATAAGAACATTATTTTTCCTTGAGGTATGGATCCATTAATTTTTCATTTATTTAATTTTTTTGAACCTGTTTTAGATTCCTAATGAGTGTATGGATGTTTTATGGGTGTTAGGGGCTTTTTTGGAGTTTTAACCCTGACTGGTGGGGAATAGGACATGGCTGCATCATTAGTAGAAATCGTGTGATCATGTCTGCAAGGTTTCCTCTATCCATGTGATGAATTTCAGAGGGGGGAAGTAGGGCTCATAGTCTACCCATACCATACTACTAGGGATTCCTACGCATATCGGTATCTCTGAAACACTTATCAGAATCATGAAACATGGTTTGTGCATGGTTATTCAAACTGTGTGTATGAAACATTTTGAGGCCCTCCCTAGGAAGTTGGAGGCAAATTGTTGCCACACGGTCTAGCAAATCAAGCAGTCAGACCATGCGACCCATTAATTTTTGGATAAAATATTTTTTTTCCCTTAAATCTATGTTAACCTAATCCCTTCTCCCATTTCACTTCCTGGGGGTATGTAGCCTCCTCACCATCATGATTGAGCTCCCAATCTCCCTTAATGATGGTTTTTTTGATTTCTCCATCATTAGTTGTCTAAGTAATGCATCATTCATATCTTTTTATTCCTCTTGGTATGTGATTAAATTCATTACCTTCTGTTATTAATTTATCTTTATGGATTTTCTGATATTGTGTTGCAATGATCATTTTCCTTATTTTGAGGGTTTTGGTTAGTTATTCCATTTTCATTCGATATATGCCCAACTAAGGATTGAAATTGGATGATCGGAGTGATATAGGCTCAAGTTAGCTATTTTATTAGTCATCCCTCAAGTACCACTATTTTATTAACTTTAATCATTTTGTGCACAATGATTTCATTGGGAGTTTCTTATAAACTTCATATTCCATTCTTATATTCATTGTTCTTTTATTATAGAGTCGTTCATATATTTGATCATCACGTCATTGGAGGTTATGAGCTCAACTCCTTCTACCCCAAGTTGGGTGTATCCTTATTTATTCCTTGGTAACCCGTGTGGGTTTATCTAAGACACACTTTGTGTGTGTTTTGTAAAACATCTATTGGCATTCATTCAAAAATTAACTAAATTATGAACTATTCTTGTCTAAATAATGTATTGTAAAAACAAGACCCTTCTATGGTGAGTTTTCCAAATAATTAATTAAAATATTAAATTTAAAATGGAAATTATATTTATATATATATCACTTTTCATAGTTAATTATAATTTAATTTAATATGGTTGAATTCCTTTAGCTCTCATTGTCATGTTTATAAATGGTAAAAGAATGAACCTTCTACTTGAATATGGAATCATAGTAATAAATGGTTGCATGTCCTTGTTATACCTTGTCACGTTAATGAAAGTTAATAGAATGTCCAAATATAGTTATTAAAATGGTATGATTATTACATGACCTAATTAATTAATAATATATGAATAAGGTGACAATTATATTTAGACCATTTTATCTTTAGATATGGGGTTAGACATGATCCAGCCTTGGAATCCTGATGGAATGCCCTGAGAACTCAAAGGATGACATTATAATTTGAGGATCAAATCTCCAAGGGAGGTTTCCACCTTAAGATTATGCATTTTCTACTAGTAGATGTTGGGAATGACGTCCTAAGACCCCTCAATAAATTTCAAAAATAATATTATTCCTCAGTTACACTCTGTAGACCCTACTTGACATCATTGGACATGTGGCACCATGGATTCACCCCATTGGGTCTAGTCATGCATAGCGTGTTTTACCTTCGATGAGATCCTTGGACTCAGTTAAAATTATTTATGGTGTAATTCCTTGGGAGATTCCCCTTGGATTACACTCATACCCCTTTACAGCAAGACTAAAGGAGTTACTACTATGAGTTGGTGAACCCTTAACTTTAAGGAATCCTTGGTTATACCTTGGATCCTATTTTATTAACATCATGATATATTTTCAATGATATTTATATCTCACATGACTCAATTATATATAACGAACATATATTAAAAATTTAAATGATTTCATATTAAGAGACATTACCAAATGAGTCTGAAGTAGATATAAATTACCATTATTTTATTTCTTTACATTTATATATACGTTCGAATTGTTCAGTTTATATTCACAGCCTGAATTTTCATAGACCGTTGGTGGTGGCCTATTGGGATTTATCTCACTTCTTATTCAGTCAACCATTGATACCAAGGATGATTATGGGTTTTTGGGTGTTGATAACGGGATGCGTCCCACAATAGAAACCAAGTATTAATTTATTTCATTATGATAGTGCTTATTAGTGACACGCATCCTTGTCGTGAGGATGGTCAAGTTAACATTTATAAAGACCCAAAATATAGCATAGTGGCTAACCTCGGGGTCGCTCTCAAGGAAGCAGTGTCGAGAGCCTAAGTGGTCTGTTCCAAAAATCTTTTTTTATTTTTAAAATACTTTGAAAACATTAAAACACACTCCTAAGGTGACACTAATCAGTGCTAAAGAGAAGAGTGGAGAGGGATACAATGATGGAAAAGTGCAAAAATATCGAGACACAGGACAAAACCATGAAAAGAAAATAGGTAAAAACACAACACAAGACACAGAACACACAAAAGACATCAAGATGCAAAAGAAGAAAGTCAGTGAGAACAAGGCCGGACCCAGGTCAATCCACCCACTACTCGCCTTCCTAGATCAACATGAAAAATTCTCAAATTCGCACCGCGCAAGATCGATGTCTCGGATCAAACACTAGTCTCACCTAGAAATTGAACACTCAAACATAGAATGAATTCCATGCTTATGAATTCCTCCAAACTACAAGGTAATTCACTCAACAAAGTCATTCTGGAAAGAAATTCTCACAAACAAGATTGATTCCACTAAGATCGTCACATCACACAACCGATCTTGATTCTCAGTTCGAGAAATCAAGACAGGAAGGGGAGAAGAATTTAAAAAAGAAAGTAGCAAATCGTCCTACGCAAGATCTTGCTCTCGCTAAATCTAACTCGCAGAAGCGATCTACCAAGGCGAATAAAAAGAACGTGGTCACATTTATGTGCAGATCTCTAGATTGTGGTGAGTTTCTTAAACTGGATCCAGCCCCGCAAATTAGATCTCTATTTCTGGAGATTCGAGATCACAACGCGAGACTAGGATGAATTAATGGCACAAGAAAAATGAATCAAACATCACAATTCAATTCACAAAACACACCAAGAACAGAGCATTAGGATGATAGATGAAATGGAGGAGTGGAACCCGTCTCCAGTCGAAGACGGTCTCCAGTCCGATGAAGTGGTATGGATTGGGTGCGTGAACCGTGGTGGAGTGTCCTACACCACTGCTGAATGATGCCCCCCAGGTACTCTGGTCTTGGCTTCCGGCCTCACTCGACTTGGAGAGAGGAGTTGTGCATCCTTTTATTTAGAGACGAAAAACAGAAAGCTAAACTAACAGGCAGCAGATCCACGTGGCGCGGTTTCATGTGCACGCCACCAGCTCCCGAGTGAACACCATGTAAGTAAAAACCATCCCTTGCAACGAACTCGAGAATATTTCACATGCATTTCCCACATACTGCTTCTTTTATCACCTCTTAAATGAGGAGCTCTCCCTGCACGGAACATCGAACAAAAATCACGTGAGTCGAATTAGTATATATCATATATTAAATCACAACTTAAAAAATACTCATTAATATAAATATGTATATTTTTATATATTACATAATATTATTATTATTATATATATGTTTTAATAACTTTTATATTCATTTAATAACATATATGATATATAAAAAAGATTATATACTATGATTATTAAACCTATAATTGTTGTTGTATAGTATATCATATATATCGCATAATATATATACATTATATTATATGTTATAATAAAATAATATAAAAACCAAAAAAATAAAAAGAAAAATCAAGAAGGGGGGAAAGGGTTTTTTGGGTCACGGGAGAAGGGAGAAGTGGGAGGCCAGTTCGTGAGGCCGAGGGCTTCTTCAGGTGGAGCAAGGGGCACGGCGACGAGAAGTGGGGTGCGACGGCGCAGCACAGAGGGAGGATGCAAGACCAGAGCAGGGGTTGCGGCATTTAGGCGGTCTCAGTGCAGGGGAGAGGTCTCGGCGCTGGGGTTTGGGTGGCACAGGGGTTCGTACGGTGTGACTAGGGTTTAGGTACGGCGAGGGGCTCAGTTTACAGCTCCCAGCGGCGGGTCTTCAGGCGAGCTTAGGTGTTGGCACAGGGCTGAGGATACAGGGAGAGGGTTGTGCTAGGCAGGAGCTTGACCTATAGCTAGATTTCACTCTTCACCACGAAGGTGGCCGACTTCAACTTTAGATTTGATTTATTCTTTAATTCGGTTTGATTCTGCTGTGAGTTTTCTTTTCAATTTGATTGTGTTAATTTTGCTGCTGCAATTTATTTTGTTGGAATTTGATGCTATTGGATTATGTGTGGGTGTCGTGGGCTGCTGGAACGGAGGTGTGGAAGGGAAGTATCGGCTTTGCTGCGAGGGCTTGTGGCGATGCGAAGTGAGGTCTGGTACGAGGTGGAAGGAAAAATGAAATGGAAGAGGGTTTTGGTGTTGCGGAGATGGAGGCAGGGGAGTCCGAGGCTGTTTCAACTGGGTGTGCGGCAGATTCTGGTGGTTCGAGCGAGCAGGGCTGGGGTTGCGGTGACTCTGCAGCGGGTGGCGAGATGGAAGGTGAGGGCGACTGGATTATGGTAAAGGGTTTGTGATGCAGGGGCGGTTTCGATGAGGAATAGAGGTATCGGTGAGAATTGGCAGCTACTGGTAGAGGGGGTGAGTATTTACAGCTACTGGTAGAGGCGGTATAGATTTGCAACTACTGGTAGAGGATTAACCGCTACTGGTAGAAGGGGTGAGGATGGATGAGCGGCGCATTAGTATACTGGGCTACTGGTAGAGGGGTAACAGTGAGGTATGGTTCGTATCAGTGAGAATGGGTGTAACGGTAGACTTAGCGTATCAGTGAGGTAAGTAGCAGTGAGAATTTTATAACGGTGGACTGTACTGGTAGGTTGTGTATTGGTAAGGATTTGCTTATCCGTAGCAAGGCTGCTGATAGGGAGGGTCAATGCGCGACCGCAACACCTGCGAATCATGCAAAGAAAGTTAAATTAATAAAATAATTTAATAAAACTAAAAAATAAATAAATCAATAAATAAATTAAATTAAATAGAACAAAACTAAAAACACAAAGAAAAATAATAAAATTAATAAAACTTTATTTAAAAGAATGAATTAATTTGGGTGTAAAATTTATAAACATACATAATTAAAGAAAAAATTAAAATATTTATAATTACTTACTTAAATTAATTACCAAATTAATTAAAGAACTAATTAAATTAATGAATAAAAAATATTAAATGAATAAAATTAAATTGTTAAAACTAATTAAATTATTAAAAGACTAAAAACCAAAAATAGTTATTTATTTACAATTTAAAGAATAAGGCATTAATTAATTTAATAAATGAATTGATAAACTAACTATAATAAAAATAAAAGAATAAATAAATAAAAGTCTAATTCGCACAACTCATTTAAATTTTAGAATTATTTAAAATGACAATAAAGCACATTCAAACACATGTTTTAAACTAAAATCTGATTATTTTACACAGCAAATTCAAAAACACAATAATTATCAATTATTTAATAAAAAACAACATTTTAATATAAAAAAGTCAATAAAAATACACAAAATATGTGGCAAAGAGTGCAAAAACACTGCCACATCAAACTCCCCCACACTTAAAGCCTTGTTTGTCCTCAAACAAATACATGCCTTAGATCTTAAAACCGAAATATAATTTGTGAGTTTCAACTCAAAATCTGCATGATTGAACTTAAAAATCTAGCGGATCAAGACCAACAGTAGGTCGGGCTATTCAAAGGTGCTCAAAAATGATGTCCTCCTAAGCTTCAAAATCCCACTGGAAGTCAAGAGCTGTACAAATTCGTACATTGTCAAGTATGTCATGCCTCCTATGTGTAATCATTAACCGTCCTACTTCACCTTCCAGTTCAAGTTCTAATTCAAGGAGTGCTGATAGGTTAGAAGAAGTGGAACTCAAAACTTAACCAATGGCACCTTCCATTCTCACCTTTCTCCAGGTTCCAGAAATTAAAGTTCATTAAATTGACCACTTTATTGTTTCAACTCAAATGAAAATTAACCAAGTCAATTGTTCCCTTTTTCATCTGGGTTCAAAATTCCCCTCACCTTAATGAGATCATTTTTGACAAAGGCACTTTTTTTTCTATTTTTTCAGTCATATTTCATGTGCAGAGCACTGTGCATAGCACTTATTAAAATTGAAATTGGCTTTATTTATTCACAGAAACGCACCCAATGCACCTTGTCTCAGATACTCACCGTGGGATCCCATTTTCCCATTTTACTCCAGTTACAAATGACTAAATTAATAATCAATCAAGTTGACTTCCTAAAGTGATTGAATATTATTTTTTTAATAAAAAAGTGAGTCCCATGGGTTCTAGTGAGAACATCAAGTTACTCCAAGCCATGATCCTTACTCCACAAAACCTATCCTGCCATACTTCCATCCTCAGTTCCTAAACAAACAGATCCATAAAGATAGTGAACAATTGCACTCAGCAATCATTCATACTTAACAGTTTCTAACAAAATGTCACTCTCAACATCCAGCAAACAGTTATCCACAAAACAGGAAAAAAATGAAGTACCATTGAGCCTTCAATGACCATCATGTGATGAAAGAATTTGAAATATTTTGAAGGAATTTTGAACCATTTTTTTGAAAAAATGAAAAAAATTGACCATTTTTTTAAAACAACAAACTCATGTTCAAGAAGGGGGAATTCGACATGACACTAGAATAATCCCTCTCCCCCACACATAAAACCCAACATTGTCCCCAATGTTGACTCTCAAGGTGGAAGACAGTTTATGTTAAAAACATATGGAAATTTAAGTTGAAAAAGGATATGGAGGGGTATCAATGAAGTTCAAAAATTTTATTTTCCACACAAAAAGTGAAAGAAAATTAAAACAAAAACAAACAAAAGAAGAAAATACCAACCCCACCAACCATCACCAGAAACCATGTACATTTCTATTCCTAAAATGTTCATGATTTGAATCATTGTGAGCAGACAAAAGATTTTTACAATTTACTTCAAATAGTAGCATGTTTAGCAATGATGTGCAGCAGCAGCATAATGAAATTGAAAGCAGTGGGTGCAAGCATGTTCTACACATCAGCTCAAAATAATTTTCACTTCTCTAGATACTAGCAGCTAACACCCAAGCAAGAAGCACAATTTAATTTTCACCAAAATTCAAGGGACTCCCCCACACATAGTTCATAGAAGCATGCAATAATAATTTGAAGAGTAAAACATTGCAACGTAAAAAAATACTCCCCTGAATGTGAAGCTTCTCAAATTTATAAATGTCTCCCTTTTATTTCCTTGTGCATGAACTCTGGCTGCTCCAGTTGGGCACCTGCATGATGAAACAATTTAACATTAGTGTTCATGATTTAAATCTCAAATAAAAAGCAACCGCAGAGTATGAGTTAGAGAGTTTTATCCATTAATCTTCAATGTGCTCTTCTTTTGGTACTTGAATGATAGCCACGTGGAATCTACTGCCTGTATATTTTCCGAAGAAAACAATACTAAAATTAAAAACAACATGAAAAAAGAAACTAAAGTAGGAAATGTAAAGGGATAATCTTGGGATAACCCCTCAGGGGGTGCTCTAGTTTGACTATCCACAGCTGGACAGTCCTCATATCAACCCCAGTCGGATGGGGGATTTGGTTTCTTTCTCATGAACCACCAGGTGTGATTCCTTGCAACTTCAGTGCTTTTCCATCTTTGGCGTACCCCATGTGCAGATTCAACGACATTCCCCTCCTTGGAAATGAAGTACTTCATGTTGAATAGTGGAGGGGAGAACAGGATATAGGGGTACTTCCCCTCTACTGCTGCATGAGGTTGAGTGTGCACAAGTTGTAATGTTGGAAAACATGGATGTGACTTGTATTCTGGTTCATTCCAATTAAACATTTCCTCTTGGAAAGCAATTAATGTGTCATCATCCACTTCTATTCAAGTGCACAACTCCAAAAATTCATCTTCAACAATAACTCCCAATCTGGAAGTGTCATCCAGAATTTGAAGTTCCATCAACTCTTCAACAAATTCAATATCAACTTCCTCACTCTCCAGGAAATCACAAAAGTGAGATGCATCTTCAAAACCTACACAGGGAGCAACACAATTAAAATCACCTTCAATGTAATCCAAGTTGAATAAAAATACAGCTTCTTCAATAAAATTGTCAACTCCCTTTATCAGTGTTGCTTGCTCCTCCTCGTGATGGAATAATGATCCTGGGAGTGGGTCCAGGGCAAGAGCGAGGTAGTCAATCTCCTCCAGCCTCTCTTCAAAGCACACCACCTCACATGCCGATTCTTCTAAGGAGAATGATATGATTTCATGTGTTGGATCCACCTGTTGAGTCATTGAGAAATCATTAAAAAGTTATTGCATGAAAAATCATTAGAATGAAAGTCAGGGAAGAAATGATCATCAAAGAAATGCCCAGCATCATGAATTATTGAAAGTTCTATCTCCTGCCAGCCCTTGAAAACATCCTCGGAAATTGGTTCTAGAATTTCCAGCTTTGACTCCAGAAACAAATCCATATCAAAGTTGGGAAACTCCAACTTTTTCTTTCTTCTGTTTCTTTTCTCTTTCTTTCTCAACGGTTTTCCAGAATGTTGGGCTTCAATGGGAGTTGGTGGTACTGCACTTCCTTCATGGTATCCCTTGACCTTATCCATGGCTTGTTGCATCAACTACATGATCTCATGAGAATAAGGTGTCTCCTCATCAGTAAGGTCTCGATTTTGTCTTTCATGCATCCAACATTGAAACTTAGCAACAGCCTCCTCAAGCTCTGGAACGGGGTCAAACAGTGACACTATATCAGATTCGTTAGAGTTCAACACTGTGTGTGTTGTTTTTTTGTTGTTTTTTATATGATTTTTTCTTATGTTTTTTTTGTTTTAAAATGAAATAAAAACAATTGGAAAAACCACTGATACACTCATTGCTTCCCCAGCAACGGCACCAAAATTTGACGTGCGTCCTTATCGTGAGGACAGTCAAGTTTACATTTATAAAGACCCAAAATATAGCACAGTGGCTAACCTCAGGGTCGCTCTCAAAGAAGCAGTGTCGAGAGCCTAAGTGTTCTGTTCCGAATATCTTTTTGTATTTTTAAAATACTTTGAAAACATAAAAACACACTCCTAAGGTGACACTAATCAATGTTGAAGAGTACATTGGAGAGGGATACAATGATGGAAAAGTGAAAAAATATCAAGACACAGGACAAAACCATGAAAAGAAAACAGGCGCAAACACAACACAAGACACAGAACACACAAAAGACATCAAGAGGAAAAAGAAGAAAGTTAGTGAGAACAAGGCCGGAACCAGGTCAATCCACCCACTACTCACCTTCCTAGATCAACATGAACAATTCTCAAATTCGCACCGTGCATGATCGATGTCTCGGATCAAACACCAGTCTCTCCTAGAAATTGAACACTCAAACATAGAATTCCTTCCATGCTTAAGCATTCCTCCAAACTACAAGGTAATTCACTCTGCAAAGTCATTCTGGAAAGAAATTCTCACAAACCAGAGTGATTCCACTAAGATCATCACATCGCACAACCGATCTTGATTCTCAGTTCAAAAATCATGACAGGAAGGGGAGAAGAAATTAAACAAGAAAGTAGCAAATCGTCCTACGCAAGATCTTTCGCTTGCTAAATCTAACTTGCAGACGCGATCTACCAATGCGAATAAAAATAACGTGATCACATTAATGTGCGGATCTCCAGATTGTGGTGGGTTTCTTAAACTGGATCCAGCCCCGCAAATTAGATCTCCATTTCTAGAGATTCGAGATCATAACGCGAGACTAGGATGAATGAACGACACAAGAAAAATGAAACAAACATCACAATTCAATTCACAAAACACACCAAGAACAGAGTAGTGAGAGGATGGATGAAATGGAGGAGTGGAACCCGTCTCCAGTCGAAGACGGTCTCCAGTTCGATGAAGTGGTATGGATTGGGTGCGTGAACCGTGGTGGAGTGTCCTACACCACTGCTGAAAGATACCCCCCGGGTACTCTGGTCTTGGCTTCCGGCCTCCCTCGACTTGGAGAGAAGAGTTGTGCGTCCTCTTATTTAGAGACGAAAAATAGGAAGCTAAACTAACAGGCAGCAGATCCATGTGGAGCGGTTTTATGTGCACGTTACCAGCTCCCGAGTGAACACCATCTAAGTGCAAACCATCCCTTGCAACGAACTCGAGAATCTTTCGCGTGCATTTCCCACGTACTGCTTCTTTTATCACCGCTTAAATGAGGAGCTCCCCCTGCACGGAACACCGAACAAAAAGCAGGTGAGTCGAATTATTATATATCATATATTAAATCACAACTTAAAAAATACTCATTAATATAAATATCTATATTGTTACATATTACCTAATAATATTTTTAATATATATATGTTTTAATAACTTTTATATTCATTTAATAACTTATATGATATATAAAAAAGATTATATACTATTATTATGAAACCTATAATTGTTGTTGTATATTATATCATATATATCGCATAATATATATACATTATATTATATGTTATAATAAAATAAAATAAAAACTAAAAAATTAAAAAGAAAAACCAAGAAGGGGGGAAAGGGTTTGTTCGGGTCACGGGAGAAGGGAGAAGGGAGAAGTGGGAGGCCGGTTCGTGAGTCCAAGGGCTTCTGCAGGTGGAGCAGGGGGTGCGGCGGCAAGCAGCGGGTTGCGACGGTGCGGCGCAGAGGGAGGATGCAAGACCGGAGCAGGGGTTGCGGCGTTCAGGCGGTCTCAGGGCAGAGGCAAGGTCTCGGCGCTGGGGTTCGGGTGGCACAGGGGTTCGTACGGGGTGACTGGGGTTTAGGTAAGGCGAGGGGCTCAGTTTCCAGCGCACAACAGCGGGTCTTCAGGTGAGCTTAGGTGCTGGCATAGGGCTGAGGATACAGGGAGAGGGCTCTGCTAGGCGGGAGCTTGACCTGTAGCTAGATTTCACTCTTCACCGCGAAGGTGGCTGGCTCATCTTCAGATTTGATTTATTCTTGAATTCGGTTTGATTCTGCTGTGAGTTTGCTTTTCAATTTGATTGTGTTAATTTTGCTGCTGCAATTTGTTTTGTGGGAATTTGATGCTGTTAATTTTGCTGCTGCAATTTTGCTGCGAGGGATTGTGGTGGTGCGAGGAGAGGTCCGTGACGAGGTGGAAGGCAAAATGAAGGGGAAGAGGGTTTTGGTGTTACGGAGATTTAGGGAGGGGAGGCTGAGGCTGTTCCAGCAGGGTGTGCGGCGGATTCTGGTGGTTCGAGCGAGCAGGGCTGGGGTTGCGGTGACTCTGCGGCGTTTGGCGAGATGGAAGGTGAGGGCGACTGGATTAGGGTAAAGGGTTTGTGATGCAGGGGCGGTGCCGGCGAGGAATAGAGGTATCAGTGGGAATTGGCAGCTACTGGTAGAGGGGGTCAGTATTTGCAGCTACTGGTAGAGGCGGTATAGATTTGCAGCTACTTGTAGAGGATTAACAGCTACTGGTAGAGGGGGTGAGGATGGATGAGCTGTGCATCAGTAGACTGGGCTACTGGTAGAGGGGTAACAGTGAGGTATGGTGCGTATTAGTGAGAATGTGTGTAACGGTAGACTTAGCGTAAAGCGTATCAGTGAGGTAAGTAGCAGTGAGAATTGTATAACGATGGACTGTATCAGTAGGCTGTGTATCGGTGAGGATTTGTGTATTGGTAGAAAGGTTGCCGATAGGGAGGGACAACGCGCGACCGCAACACCTGCAAATCAAACAAATAAAGTTAAATTAATAAAATAATATAATAAAACTAATAAATAAATAAATAAATTAATAAATTAAAATAAATAAAACAAAACTAAAAACACAAAGAAAAATAATAAAAATAATAAAACTTTTTTAAAGGAATGAATTAATTTGGGTGTAAAATTTATAAACATACATAATTAAAGAACAAATTCAAATATTTATAATTACTTGCTTAAATTAATTAACCAAATAATTAAAGAACTAATTAAATTAAAAAATAAAAAATGTTAAATGAATAAAATTAAATTGTTAAAACTAATTAAATTATTAAAAGACTAGAAACCAAAAAGAGTTATTTATTTCCAATTTAAAGAATAAGGTGTTAATTAATTTAATAAATGAATTAATAAACTAACTAGAATAAAAATAAAAGAATAAATAAATAAAAATCTAATTCGCACGACTCATTTAAATTTTAGAATTATTTAAAATGACACTAAAGAACATTAATAAAAAATGTTTTAAACTAAAATCTGATTATTTTACACAACAAATTCAAAAACACAATAATTATCAATTATTTAATAAAAAAAACAACATTTTAATATAAAAAAGTCAATAAAAATACACAAAAGATGTGGCAAAGAGTGCAAAAACACTACCACATCAATTAGCATATGACATGACCAGTTCTTAGGATGCAGGGATTTTTTAGGAAATATTTTTTCATATTATGTATAGCGTGTATTGTATGCATCCATGTGTACCAATTTTCCAATTTTTTAAAGAAATTAACTGTATCATCATCATTTTGTATATGAATGAGTTTTGAGTGGATTATTATATTGCTGGATGCTTATATCAATTTTCCTCTTCGTATTCATTGATATCATGATTTCACTATTTGTGTTGTTATTATATCTATTATGCACCACTTTGATATGAGGGAATAGTCTCCCCACGGACACACCCTAGGGACTTGCTACTAGTTGGAATCCTCAGGGTTATTGGTTGGAACACTAGAGGCTATGTGGACCACCATCTTGAGGATCATTTGTGTGGAACATGGGTTGGGACATCACAAATTGGTCTTAGAGTAGTCTTTCATTTCTTTTGTATCATTCATTAGGTATATAGACAATATATTATGATCATTTGGAACTTGGTTAAAAGCCTTTCATGGGAGTAGGTAACCCATGTTAATGGTAAATACAATGATTCCTAAGAATGAGAAATTCTTGTTCTATATTTCACTTATTACAGTTGATATACTATCATCATTGGGTGATTAACTTGTATTGTGGGATTTGATATGAATTATGGATAATTTCCCTTGTCCTATTTTGAAATGATTAATTGTTACATGCATCCTTAAAGAATCCTATAATTCACATGCCCTACATATGTCATTCTATAGAGGTTAATTTCATTTTTTACATTTCATGTGTTTTCTCTGATTATTGATTGACCTAGGGTTATTATATATATGTTTGTTCTGGCAACATTTTCTAATGTGTAAGGTAATTTTTTATTTAAATTTTCAACAACAATCTAAATAATTTTTTCCTATAAAGGTTGTTGGTGGAATCGTAAATAGTTTTTTTATACGCATGAGAAATATATACCTGTTATTACATGAGATTTTATTTGGCTGCAATTAAATGACTACTAGTATAACTTAATTACGTGTATGGGACCTTGTGTATGGGGAGTGGTAATTTACTAAATCAAGCCATGGTATACCATTTTTTCATTTTCATACTGAATGTAGATGGGAACTAATTAAAATTTAATGGGCGTTTCTTTCAGTTATAAAGTGTATGGGTTCTTAATAAATGGGAATTATGATCCATTTAATCAAGCCCGATTATAATTATATAAAAAATTAGATGTTATTATTGACTTATATAAAGAAATGGGTTCTTATAAATAAATAAGAAAAGTAAAATTGACCTTTCATCTATTGGAAATTCTGTAAATTAAACTTGAGGACATACCAATAACTGACCTTATAAGAGTGTGGTTGGGTTAGTACCTTGGGTGGTGATCCCTTATTCTTATGACATGCTTCCACTTGTGATTTTATCTATTACCAACTCCGGGTCTGAGTCATTTTCTTGTCATTTTTAGAGCAATGATACCACGAAATCCTCCAGTCGTACGACATAAGGGTGATGACGGCCACACTACGTATGTGGTAGGACCTAAGTCACCAGTGATTTTTCATATACTACCACACAAGGAACCTAATACTACCCCTAAACTGGTAACTAATTCTCAGTTTCAATATTGTTCTCTATGTATGATGCAGTATATATAGGGTGCTTCATAACCAGCACATAATATGGTTGATCTCACACATGAGTTCTAGTAGCTTAACTCTACCGACTTCTCAAGGGATGTAGCTCCACATGCTAGTGAATCTTGACTAGAATATAATCTATATATCGTTGATTATCTAGAAATGAATTTAGATATTAGTGTTATGATTTTCACATACATTCTTCATGATTCCCAAAAAACACTAGCGGGATGTGATTACTCAAGTTGGGCGTCATCCAGGTGTGGTCTAAAATGACTTCTAAGCTACCTTTTATGATTAATTTTTCCCTCAAACACTAATAATTGATCGATCCAAAGAGTATATGCACCTGGAGATGGGTGATATTCCTGTTATGGATTACTGAATGTTTTTTACTATTTTTCAATGCTTTTCACCGCTTATAACCAATGATGAACTATCATGTGCGAGAAGTTTTGTGGGTGCGGTCAATTATTCAATCCACTCAATAGTGAATTTCATTCACCTACCTTATATTTCTAAGATCATTAATCGAATATTATCACTAAATGAAACCTAATAGAAGCCGATAGTACTAAGAATAGAGTATTATTTGCATGGTAGGGTAGTAGTTATTCTCGTAGTATGATGCATAGCCTTGAGGTTTCACATTAGATGAGTGGAAGCTGGAGAATCCAAAAATGAAGCTATGTTATATCCCATCAGTTTGAATAGATGGGGAATCTGAAGCCTCACTATAATAAAGACCCCTTTAGTTACATGATTTCAGACATATAGGGCTTCATCATAGATGTTAAAGGACCTTTCCACCCGCATCTAGTAGAATAGTATCCACATCAGCTCCACCTTTAGTAGTAGGATAAATTTCACCACATTAAGAGGGGAGCGGGAGTAACACTGGAAGAACTAGATGAGGAGGATGTAATGTCCATGGTATCCTGTCATCTGATTATTGGATCTAGTATAGAGGACCTGCTCAGGGTAGTCCAGCTATAGCAGTGGGTCGTGGATCAATCAAACTGCATGAATTACAACCAATCCCGCAGATTAATGTTTATGTCAATCTATATAATGACTTATTATTCTAGTAGCCTATATTATTATATACTATTTATTTTATATAGTTGATTATCACACCATTATCTCTTTATCAAATATGGAAATTCTCAAGATGAAAATTCAGTACTTATGGCGTGTGATGATCCCGGTTACTGTGTTGGGTGTATGGTCTGAGGAAATATGCCAATGTAGGAAGATCACCCTTACGATAGGAAATTATCCCTTTTATTAGTACCATATAATTTTTGAGATGATATGAATATATGTTATTATAGGGTTGGATTATTTGGTTGCATATCATGATTATATGGACTGCTGTCGCCACATGGTATTGTTTACATCACCATAGGACAACATTTGTCCCTACAAGGGATTGTAGGATCTGCATTCTAGATGGGGTGGACCTAAGAATCATTGGATAGGATGAGTGACAACCAAATTTCTAGTATTTTAATGGAAGATCAGGGAATACATATATCGTATTTTGATACTATGGTAGATGTTTTTAGGGTTTTCTTTTCCGATGATTTCGTTGGGATAACCTCATGAGAGAGAGGTAGAGTTTATATTGGAGAATGTTCCATGTTTATTCCCAGTGTATATTCTTTGGTAAAGGGTGGTACCATCTGAGATGTTGTAGCTCAATAGGCATTTGGAAGGTATAGTGTATAATGGTTTTAAACAACCTAGTACATATTCTTGGGTTTCACCCATGATTTTCCCCAAGAAAGCATATTGGACCCTTCATATATGCATGTATTAATGATGGTTGACATATATTATTTTTAATAACTAGTATCCATTGTCTTGAATAGTTGATCTCTTTGACCATCTCTAAGGTTCTTGAGTGTTTTCGAAGATCGACCTGAGATCATACTATTAGGAGTTGTGAGTCCATCCATAAGAAAAACATCATAGAGATTTTTATTGAAGGTATAGTATTTATGAGTATCATGTTATTCCATTTGGTCTTACAAACATTCATTCCATTTTAATGGATTTAATGAATTGGGTTTTCCACCATTATCTAGATTCGTTTGTAGTGGTTTTTTTGTATGACATCTTGGTACATTATCATACTCTGAGTGACCTTGATAAACATATTGCGATCATTCTTAATATACTAAGATATCAACATATTTATTCCATGACTTATAAATTCCACTTCTTTATCAACAAATTTCACTTCTTGGGTCATAATATCTTAGAATCTAGGTATCACTTGACCTAGTGAATATGAGTACTATTGTTTTCTGGGATAAATCAAAGAATTTGTTTAATATAAAAAGTTTTTGGGGGATGGGTGGATATTACATGTGTTTTATACATGAAATATCATGACTTTTTTAACCTCATAACTGTCTTACAAATATGGTTATGAAGTTCCACTGGTCAGAAGCATGTGAAAAATCCTTTTAAGAGTTGAAATGAAGGCTTTTTTTGACACTGATTCTAATTTTTCTGGAGCCTATAAGAGGTTATATTGTGTATTGTGATGTATCAAGAATGAAACATAGAGCGGTGCCAATTTAGGATGATATAGTAAATACATATAGATATAGATAGTTGTGGAATCATGTGATATATTTCCCAACATGGGACCTTAAGCTAGTTGTAGTTGTCCATGCCTTGCGATACTGATGACACTATCTAATGGGTGAGTGTTTTGTGGTGTATACTGACCACAAGATCATCAAATATATAATTACATAGTTTGACCTAAATATTTGAAATCAAATATTGGTCAAATAACTTATTTATATTAACATTGAGCTTTAATATATTCCCGGAAAAGGAATTGTGGATGAAGATGTAGAGAGATGGAAAACATAGGCACAGGTATTGCAGGAAGCTAGTGCTGAATAGAAATTGATGGAACTTTTTTATGAGCTGCATCTGGAGTCTTGTGAGCGTCATGAGAAGTTTTTCTTATATCATTGATAGTTACCTCAAAAATCCTTGATAGAGTAAAGAGTAGTATGTTCCTATATCTTGAAGGGTTGGTTCTCTAGGAGAGTATTTTTTTGTGAGGACCTACATCTAAATTAGTCTATAGTTAGTGTTAACATCTTACATATACATGAGAGTATGTAGGTTGCTACAGATATGAGAGAGGAAATAATGTGAGAGTCCCAGACTTCTAAGTGGGAAGTTCATATAGGCATCTCTAAGATGCATTCATATAAGTGACACTGCTATTGGTGTATTGGGATGAAACAATAAACAATATGATTTATCCCTAGGCTTTTTACTTTTTTGAAGGTGAAGGGGGAACACCATTGACCTTCTGACTTGTTAAAACCATTAACAGTCCTATAATAGAAATGATAGGATATTCTTATATATTTTTTAGTTAGCTTACTATGGTTGCCTCGAGGTGGCGATGATATTTGGGTAGTCATGGATAGATTGACCAGAGTAACCCACTTCATTCCTTTCTGAGTTACTTTATCATTTGATGAATTTTTATAACTATATATCAGTGAGGTCATAAAGCAACACAAGGTCCCTTATAATATTGTTTTAGATAGGTATAATCATTTCACATCATGGTTCTCAAAGATGATACAAAAAATATTCAGGTACTTAAATGCTTTTAAACACTACAATTCACGCTCAAAACTATGGCCAACCAGAACAAATGATAATTGTTTTAAATGAAATTATCTTGGAATGCATCATTGATTCGAGTGGTTATTGGGAGAATAATATCTCTCTCATCAACTACCCCTATAATAGTATCTTTCATGAAATGATTTAGATGGATCTTTATGGGGAAATATATAGCAGGCCCTTATATTCACCAATTTATAGGTTAGTTGTAGGAGAGGAAGTTGTATTAGGTACTCATTGTAGTACCTCCAGTTTCTGGTATGTAACCCTTACTTGATGATTTTCTCAGTTTTAAAGTTAAGGGTGTTGAATGGGAGAGTCGGGAGAACTTGGAATGATGTTTTGAGTCAAAGGGAAAGTCGCACGGGAGGTGCACAGTTTGTCGAAACCATGCGGCCAAACCGTGCGTGGCTGCCTGAGGAGGTAGTGGCTTCCTCACGGTTGGCACACGGTTTGTCTAACCATGCATCCAAACTATGCGATAAGGGTGGCCGAGGCAGTAGCTAATGCACGATTAGTGCACTGTTTGTCAAACCATGCAGACTAACCATGCGATCACTTAAAATTAGATCCTTAAATTGTGTATCTAATTCTTTTTGCCTATAATTTCCTCATTAAATCTCCTAAGCATCCCTAACTCTGGATTTTGGTTCTCCAAAGGTCAAAGAGGGTTCTCCCATCGTTTCGGAGGTGATCTGAAGGCTTCTCTTGGCGAATCGAAGCTGGATTTTTGAGGTATGTGATTGTTCTCTTTCCTTCTTGATTGTTTTCTTAGATACACTCATATATACTTGTCGTCTTCCCTCGGGTTCTTATATCAATGCACTTTATGGGTATATCTAAGTGTGTGAATTCCAAATATGATGAGATTTGATATTGGTTTTGTTAGTAGAAGAGAACCAAGGTGGGTTTTTGGAGATTTGACCCGGTGTTCTTAAGCATTCTTCGTCCGTTGCTTGGTTCGCCTTTTTTTTAGGTAGGTTGATTCACTCTCTACTCCTCTTGTTAGAATTGGTTGGATTAGTTTCAAATTTTTTTGTTTGAATGAAATTGATTTTGCAAAGCATGGAATAAATCTTCTTTAGCGATGATCTATGTTTTTGATGAAATTGTGAAATCATTTTGGATTGTTGTGCAAACTGAATTGGATTCCTGAATTTAAAATGTTGATTTTAAATTATGGATTTTCTGGAATGGTAAATGGATTGATGAAAGAAGGGTATTCAATAAATAGGGGTGTTTTATTGATATGGTTTGGTATTGAAATGGCTTGATGAAATTGGTTCATTCTTTGGTTTTCAATAAAAGTACGGTTTTATTGAAATGGTTTGAAATGGTTGAACACACTTGGTTTTGATGGAAATGGTTTTCAATAAAGGTTTTTCATTGAAAGGATGGTTTTGGCATGATTTTTGTGAATATTTGGTGTGTGTTCATGTTTCATATACGAGGCATGGTTGAAATAGGACCTTGTGCTCGGTGCCAAACGTTTAATGGGACATGGGACTTTTAAGTGCGAGGATTGGTTGAAATATGACCATGTACTTGGTTCCAAAGCTGTAATGGAACATGGGAAAAAATTACCTTATGATGACTTGGTAGATCGACGAGAAACTGCTCATGAGTATGGAACTGTCATAACGATGCATGCATGGTTGATTTCACGATTTTGTGAAATGGTTGGGAATGATAAAACGGGATGTTTGTGAAATGGTTTGGAAATTTGTTTGGTTATTTTTCTGAAAAAATAACGTGTTGGAAAAGCTAGTTTAAATTTCACTTTGATGCTTTTGAACATTGATGGTTTTGGAAAACTTGTTTATATTTTGTTATAAACTGCTTTGGTGATTTTTTTTATATAAACTGTTTTTATATAAATGTGGCTAACTCTTCAATCTTAGTGGAATGAGTAGGGAAGTAATTGGGAAAGCCTACTAAGTTTTATACTCACCACTTCTTTGGAAATTTGGTGATTTTTCAGATTTTGTATTTCGAGACACAGGTAAAGTTAAGGTATCTCATTACTAATGGCTCGTGGTGATGTTTGGGAGAAGCTGCGGAGCTTGGAGCTTGTAGACCACAGAGTTGTGGTGTCTTTTGAGAGTCTCATGTTGTTCTTCCACTGTGTACCTTGATGTTTGGGTTGTTCTTCCACTATTGTGTACCTTGATTTGATTTAATATAAATGAAGTTGTGATTTGGTCTTTCTTTGTTTCATGCATTATATAGTGAATGGTTAATGGATGGGTTTTTTTAAGGGTAAATCATCTGCCAATTGTTTTTGAAACTCTTCGACATTTATTTCCAGCCTTTGAAATCTTGGGGATGTCGCATAAGGCCTAGTAATGACCCATTTCACTCTCAAGCCAATGAGAATTGGTGGGTCATTACAAATGGTATCAGCTTGTTCAGTCCTTGCCAAGCAATTAGTCATCGATGTTCTTGGTCTTGGAGTTGAAATTCCTTCTTTTCTATTCCTTGTGTTAAAATCTTAGACATAAGTAGGATTGTCATAACTTGAAAGTTATAGCATAAAAGGATGTAGCTAACCCATTTATTCTTAACTTCAAGTTACCAGGGTGTTGGGTACATAAGTGTTTTGGATACACTTCTAGAATGTTGGAAATCTCATTGTCATGGGTTTATCCAATGAGAGAAGCATGGCATACATTGTAGAAGAATGACTTCCCACTAGGATTGCATGTTTCATTATGAGGAATGAGTAAGTATTTTGTGCATGGTGCTAATTTTTGAAAAATGCAGAAATTGTTTTCAAGTCAAATCTTTTGAAAACAAGGTATTTGGTGTATTTTGAAAATGGATTGATTTTCAAAAAGTATGTTGAATGTTTTCAAAAATGGTTGAACATGGAAAAGTTTATTTTGATAACAATGTTTTGATAGTTTATGTGATAGAATTTCAAATGCTAATCCAACATTTTCTAGAGAGTGAGATTGACGGAGATTGTTGTTGGTTTAGAAAATGGCACCCGGTAGGCGTCATTGAAACCAACTCGAAGAATCTGCGGAGAATGTGGTTGCACCTGAACCACGTGTGAACCAAGAGCTGGTTTAGAGTATTTTCCAAGCCTTCAAGCTGTGGATATGGGGAACTGGAGGAATGATCCATGACATGTGGATCATACCATCCAGTTCATGAAGCAGAATCCACCGAACATTAGGGGTGATGCTGAACCTGAGAAGGCGGAGGTGTGGCTAAGCTGGATGAATTGTATATTCGATTTCATCAGCACACCAGTGGAGTTGAAAGTATAGCTGGAGATGTATATGCTCGAGGTTCTTGCACGTCAGTGGTGGGATTTAGCGGTGCATGATAAATTGCATGAAGGCCTTACATTGGAGGATTTTGAAGAATTATTTAACAAACAATTCTATCGATAGGATGAGGCATGATGATACCCACGGGAACGGCTGGGAACTCCAATGCTGGGAACAAGTGGAAGAGGGACACCTACTTCCAAGGTGGGAGTGCGAATCAGAACCAGACGGCGAGATCAATCAACCTTCATCCACGACCCTAGTGCAAAGCGGGTTGCATTCAATGTGGTTTGAATGATCACATGAAACGAGAATGTACAACACCACCGAGATCATGCCACAATTGCAACAAGATGGGGCATTTTCAGCGATATTTTCTTAGTTCTCCACGGTCGGGTGTTCGGGACACTTCCCAGGTGTCGCAAGCATCGTATGCTTCGACAGGACGAGGAAAACAAAATCAGTCTCGTCAACATAACAGAGCTAGCCGTGTTGATTCTCGAAATACCATGAATCCTCAACCATGGAAATCTCAACAAGGCAACAAGGAGAACAGTTAAGCAACGAAAAAATTGTATGGAGATGAGTAGATAATGGTCGATGATCAGGCTGGACCATCTACGGTGAGAGGTACGATTCTTTTGAATTCTAACCTCATGCAAGTGTTGTTCGATACTGGTGCATATCATTTCTTTCTTGCTTCTCGTATTGTTTATTTTCTATGTTTAAAACTGGTAATGATGCCTTCTGTCTTGAAATTGCAAACTCCTCTTGGTGAAAGTGAATGGAAAGCCTTCATTTGTAGAGCCTGTGCTATAACTTTTGATGGAGGTGAGATGAAATGAGCATTCTCTGTGCTGGAGATGGATGTCTATGATATAATCCTAGGTATAGATTGGTTGACAAGGTTTAGGGCTCACATCGATTGTTATAGGAGAATGGTATGTTTCACGACTGAGGACGACATCAACCATCTCTTTATATGAGAGATAATGGTAAAGAAAGGTGTAAAGCGATTGAGGAACCAATGGTGGAAATTATCTCTTACCAATTGGCAGTGTTAACTTTGGCATCATTGGAAGTGAGTGAGGAAAATAGATTTCCAGCTGTGGTGGATCAATTTCCTGATGTTTTTCCTGAAAACATCTCAGGATTACCACCTGTAAGAGAAGTGGAGTTTACGATTGATCTATTTTAGGGGACTAATCCTATCTCACTTCCATCTTATAGGATAGAACCAATGGAGATAAAGTAATAGAAAGTATAGTTAGAGGAGCTGGAAAGAAAGGGTTTCATTTGGCCAAGCATGTATCCGTGGGCAACACCTGTTTTTTTTTGTAAAGAAAGCAGATGGAACTCTTCAGCTATGTGTGTATTATCATAAACATAACCAAGTTATGATAAAGAATATATATCCACTTCCATGCATTGATGATATGTTCGATCAATTAAGGGGAGCTCAGTGGTTCTCCAAGATTGACTTGCAATCATAATATCACCAATTGTGAGTTCGCAATGAGAATATTCCAAAGACAACTTTCAGAAGAAGATATGGACACTACGAATATGTAGTCATGACATTTGGTCTAATGAATGCACCAGCGGTCATCATGGCTTTGATGTATCGGATATTTCAGCAATATCGATATTCTGTTGTTGTAGTGTTTTTGGATGATATATTGGTGTCTTCAAGAACAAGGGATGAGCATGATCAACACATGGCGATAGTGTTGGAAATCTTGAGAGTAAATCAGTTTTATGCCAAATTATCAAAGTGCGATTTTTGGATACAAGAGGTACACTTTCTGGGCAATGTTGTTTCTGAAAAAGTTATTTCAGTGGATCCAGAAAAGATAGAAGCTGTTCTTTCTTGGAAACCGCCATTGAATGTCTTTGAAATATGAAGTATTCTTGGTCTAGATGGTTATTACCAATGCTTTTTTTGTGACTTCCCATGACTAGCTTCTCCTATGATAGCATTGAAAAAGAAGAACAATGCATTTCAATGGACTGAGGAATGTCAGAGATCTTTTCAAGTGTTAAAAGTTCTCCATACATTAGCACCTATCTTGATCTTGCTAGAACCAGGGAAAGGATACGTTGTGTATTGTGATGCTTATGAAACAGGGTTTGGTTGTGTTCTCATGCAAGGAGACAATGTGGTTGCTTATGGCTCAAGGCAATTGAGGGTGCATGAGAAAAATTACCCAACACATGAATTGGATTTCGCTACAGTCGTCCATGCCTTGAAAACATGGAGACATTACCTATTTGGTGAGGAATTTACTGTGTTTACAGATCAAAAAAGCTTGAAACAAATTTTCTCACAGCAAGATTTGAATCTGAGGTAGAGGAGATGGATAGAGTATCTTCAAATGTTCAACTTTGACTTAATTTATACATCGGGTAAGGGAAATTCGGTGGCCGACACATTAAGCATGAAGTCGTATGCTCAGTTTGAAAAGGAAGCTTCAGACGAATGACAATTGATGTCGGTCTTAGACGACATGCATGTGGAATGTGAAAACCGAGGTGATGTTGCGGTTTTCATTTCATCTATGCCTGTTCCTGATCTGGTAAAAGTGGTCAAAGAGGCACAAACATCTAATGTGGAATGTCTGGTAATGAGTTCAAAAATCAATGGTGGGGAGACCATTGATGGCTGGAAACTGGAAGCGGGTTCAGTTTTGTGTTTCAGAGATCAGATGGTTGTACCTATAGTCTGTCAGGAACCACTCCTTAAATTCTTACCACCATTCAAGATGGGTTGTACATCTAGGTACACAGAAGATGTATAAGGCTCTAAAGGCGCAATTTTGGTGGAGCGACATGAAATGGAAGGTGGCCGAGTTTGTCTCGTGATGCTTAACTTGTCAGTAGGTTAAAGGAGACAATTAGAGACCTGCTAGTATGTTACAGTCTTTACCTATCCCAGTGTGGAAATGGGAGTAGATATCAGTGGATTTTGTTATAGGTTTTCTAAGAACAGTCTGGAAACACGATGCCATTGGGTGATAGTGGATTGCCTAACCAAGTCGACCCATTTCATCCCTATTCGTGAAACCCATACGGTGGATGATCTTTCAAAAATATATATCTAGGAAGTGGTAAAGATACATGGTGTACCAGTGTATATAGTCTCAGATATAGATCCGAGTTTCACATCTCATTTCTAGAAATCCTTACAACAATCCCTTGGGACTCAGCTGAATATGAGTATGGCGTATCATCCCCAAACTAATGGACAATCTGAAAGGATGATACGGACGTTGGAAGACATGTTTCGGACTTGTGTAATGGATTTTGGTGGCTCATGGGAGGATCATATACCCTTAGTGGAGTTCTCATACAATAACAGTTATCAGGCCTTGATACACATGGCTCTGTTTGAAGTATTTTATGGGAATCCTTGTCATTCTCCATAATGTTTGGTGGAAACTGGTGAAACTTTTCTAGTTGGGCTGACCCTTGTCCGAGAAACAACGGAGAAGATTAAGTTGAATATAAAAAGGATAGAGATGGCTCAGAGTCATCAGAAATCTTATGCAGATCACCGTCGAAGACCGTTGTCGTTCAAAGTGGGTGATCATGTCTTTTTGAGAATATCTCCAAGTCTTGGACATCGTTGTTTTGAGAAGCAGGGAAAATTATCTCCTCGATATATAGACCCTTTTGAGAAACCGGAAAGGGTTGGAGAGTTGGAAAATCGATTGGCATTACCACCACAGTTCAGTTCGGTGCACAATGTGTTATATGTATCTCAGTTGAAGAAGTATCAACCCGATTCTAACCATGTGATCAAATGGGATCACGTTTACCTAGAGCCGGATGCTTCGTTGGTATGTATCACAGTGATGATTTTGGATATGCATGATAATGTCTTGTATGGAAAAAGCATCGGTCTAGTGCGGGATTTGTGGAAACATGGTCAGATTCAGGAAGAGACTTCAGAACGCGAGAAAGAAATGATAGAGCAGTGGCCATAACTCTTTCAGGCAAGCGATGGTTTTATACTTTCCAGGGACGGAAAGACCAATGGTGGGGAAAATGAAGTACCCCTGGTTTCTAATATGTAACCCTTACCTGATGATTTTCTCGGTTTTAATGTTAAGGGTGTTGAATGGGAGAGTCGGGAGAACTTGGAATGATGTTTTGAGGCAAAGGGGAAGTCGCACGGGAGGCGCACGGTTTGTCTAAACCGTGCGGCCAAACCGTGCGTGGCTGACTGAGGAGGCAGTGGCTTCTACAGGGTCAGTGCACAGTTTGTCTAACCATGCGGCCAAACCGTGCAAGAAGGGTGGTCGAGGCAGTAGCTAACGCACAGTTAGGGCACGGTTTGTCAAACCGTGCGGACTAACTGTGCGATCATTTAAAATTATATCCTTAAATTGTGGATCTAACTTTTTTTTTCCTCTAATTTCCTCATTAAAGCTCCTATGTGGCCCTAACTTAGTATTTTGGTTCTCCTAAGGTCAGAGAAGGTTCTCCCATTGTCCTGGAAGTGATCTAAAGGCTTCTCTTGGAGATTCTAAGCCGGATTCATGTGGTATGTGATTGTTCTCCTTCGTTCTTTAACGTTTTCTTAGATCTACTCAGATATACTTCTCGTCTTCTCTCAGTTTCTTAGATCTATGCCCATCATGGGTAGATCTAAGTGTTTGGATGCCAAATATTATGAGATTTGGTCTTTTTTGTGTTAGGGTAAGAGATCCAAGGTTGGTTTTTGGAGATTTGACCCGGTGTTCTTGGGCGTTCTTCGTCTGTTGCTTGGTTCTCCATTTTGTTGAGGTAGGTGGATTCACTCTCGACTCCTCTTGTTAGAATAGTTTGACTTAGTTTCAAATTGGCTTGTTTGAATGAAATTGATTGTGAAAAGCATGGAATAATTCTTCTTTAGTTATGATCTATGGTTTTGATGAAATTGTGAAATCATTATGAATTGTTGTGAAAAGTGATTTGGCTTCTTGAATTTAAAATGATGATTTTAAATTATGGATTCGATTGAATAGAAAATGGTTTGATAAAAGATGGGTTTTCAATAAAAAGGGGTGTTTTATTGAAATGGTTTGGTATTGAAATGGCTTGATGAAATTGGTTCATTCTTTGGTTTTCAATAAAAGTACGGTTTTATTGAAATGGTTTGAAATGGTTGAACACACTTGGTTTTGATGGAAATGGTTTTCAATAAAAGGTGTTTTATTTAAAGGATGGTTTTGGCATGATTTTTATGAATATTTGGTGTGTGTTCATGTTGCATATACGAGGCATGGTTGAAATAGGACCTTGTGCTCGGTGCCAAATGTTTAATGGGACATGAGACTTTTAAGTATGAGGCTTGGTTGAAATATGAACTTGTGCTCGGTGCCAAAGGTGTAATGGCACATGGGAAACAATTACCTTATGACTAATTGGTAGATCAATGAGAAACCACTCATGATTATGGAACTGTCATAACGATGCACGCATGGTTGATTTCACGGGTTTGTGAAATGGTTGAGAATGCCAAAACGGGATGTTTGTGAAGTGGTTTGGAAATTTGTTTGGTTATTTTTCTGGAAATATAACATGCTGGAAAAGATGGTTTAAATTGAACTTTGATGATTTTGAGCATGGATGGTTTTGAAAAACTTGTTTATATTGAGTTATAAACTACTTTGGTGAAATTGTTTTATATAAAATGTTTTTATATAAATGTGGATAACTCTTCTATCCTAGTGGTGTGAGTAGGGGAGTCATTGGGAAAGCCTACTGAGTTTATACTCACCCCTACTTTGGAACTTTGGTGCTTTAACAGATGTTGTATTCCGAGATACAGGTAAAGTTAAAGCATCTCATTACTAATGGCTCGTGGTGATGTTTGGGAGATGTTGTGGCACTTAGAGATTGTGGACCACAGAGTTGTGGTGTCTTTTGAGAGTCTCATGTTGTTCTTCCATTGTGTACCTTGATGTTTGGTTTGGTCTTCTGTTTTTGTGTACTATGATGTGGTTTGATATAAATGAAGTTGTGATTTGGTCTTTCTTTGTTTCAAGCATCATATAGTGAATGGTTAATCGATGGGTTTTTTTTCTTAAAGGGTAAATCTTCCCCCAATTTTTTTTAAACCATTCGGCATTTATTGCCAGACTTTAGCACCTTGGGGATGTCTCTTAAGGCCTAGTAATGACTCGTTGCACTCTCAAGCCAATGAGAATTGGTGGGTAATTACACTCATATTGTGTATAAAACTTCATAGTAGGTTCAGATTATTAGTAAACATATTTTTACTTCTCAGTCCAAATAAAAATCGTATACTGATCGTCACCAATGACCACTATAATTCGAGATTGAGGATCATTTTTCCTATGGGTATAACCTATGCTTGGGAATAAATGGATACAATGTGAATGGATGCTATCACCACACAATGTCAGACCATTTTGGATCTTGGAGAGAGTCAGGATGGAAGTCTATTGGTTTCTATTACCATAGAGTTATCATTACATGCAAGAAATCATTCACATTTCACAACATCTCCATTATCATTCCGACCCATCTCATACATTTGATCCTGTGAAGGTTGAGGTAGATGTTAATGATTCTTTTAAGGATTATCCTATACAAAAACTTGTCTAAAGCATGAAGGTTATATGAGGATAGTCTACCCCTTCTATATGGGTGGTATGGTAGCACATCCATGTACATGACATGAATTAGGATTGGGAGGGAAATGTATATCCTCAGTGGATGGGGTTGTTCTAAGACAGTGTTTTTCTACCCATAGAAATTGGACTTGGGAATGGGTTTATTTAAGAGGGTAATTTTATAAGAATCTAGTTTTTTCATGAGGGATGTATCCTATAAATTTCATTCTATTTATTTATTGATGTGTTTTGGATTCCTAATGAGGTTATCGATGTTTCAGGGTTGTACAAGGCTTTTTCAGAGCTTGGATCCATGGAAGGTGGAGAGAAGGACTGTGAATAATGGTTAGAAGAAAACACCTGATATAATATACATAGTATCCCTTAACATTATAGGTTATTTTAGAGGGTAAAATAGGGTACACGATCTTCCCTAACCAATTATCGAACCTCACACCAGTACAGGTAGCCCTGAAAATTTTAGAAGAGTTGTGGAACAACGTTTGTGCACGATTAGTCAAACTATCTGCATGAAACCATGCAGGGTCCCTCCTATTGTAACACCCCAAGATTTTATAGTACGTTATCTCATTAAAGTAATTCAATAGCTTGGGCTACACGCAATAACAAGTTCGAGCGAACCACAACTTACAAAGTGGTTGTTCAAAAAGAAGTTATGAATAGTATTAACTGAATTTTGAATCTGTTATATTCTATATAATTTTAACATCCATATTATGTGTTTCTTAGACATAATATAAGAACAAATTCATTTTTTTAGACAAAAGAATTATTTTTAAAAAAATGAAACTCTAGAAACTTTTCATGGAGAACGCTTTTTGAACCAATATTTGACACTTATATATATTAAATCTAATGTAATTATATTCTTCTTTAGAATCAGGACTAAAAAATTTAGTTTGGATAAATTTTTGGTATTATTCTGATAACTTTTAAATTTTAACAAATAGTTAAAAATACTATGTTTTAATTGAAATCAACTTTTTTAATCGAAATAATTAATATTGTTAAATTATGAATTTGAAAGGTTTTGAAATATAATTAGATTATATTTTTATCATTTAATACAATGTAGGTTATTATAAGTAATTTCACATTTAAATTTGACACAAACACATGTCAATCTTTTGATAGTTTTTACTTTTTAAAAACCAGTTTTTTATTTTAACAACGAGAATTAATTTTAAATTAATAAATGCATCTTCTATGTTTTAAATATGGTAAAATAGACTTCATTATTGATTTCATAATATCAAAATTATCATTCTGTGAATTTTTAGGTATTTTTTTGAAAATGATCAATTTTTGATGAATAGTGAAAAACACTACGTTATTATTTAATACCGACTTTTTATTTAAATAATTATTTATTTTATTTAAATTTATTTGGAGTCAAAATAGATATATAATACCTATATAAGTTCAATTTAATTCATTGGATTCATTTTATAATAAAATTATATGTATTAATTTTTTTTTGAACTTTTTAACCTCTTTTACCCACATCCTAGGAGCATTTTCGAATTGAATAAAACATAATTTCACAACTTATGTGAGTTGAATTTCAAAAATCTTATAGATAAAGTTAATATCAGTATGTAAAATGTGGTTCAAAATGATGATTTTTTTGAATAGTAACTTTTGACATTTATTTACCACAGTTAAAAGTAAATAGGTAATTAAGGGTAAAAATGATGCCATAATTACCGTAAAAATGTCTTAATTTTATTGGATAAGTATAATTAGACCAAAAAACAACCTTATGAATAAAATATGATCCTCTTTTCTCCACTTGGATTAGATTAATATATTTATTATTATTTTATTTAAAGAAGAGTTAAAAGCGTTAATTTCAATGTTTAATAACTAAAGAAAATTTAATATAGGGTTACACACAATATAAATTAGACTATAAATATTCATTAGAAAGATAAAATATTTCATACATAATGTCATTTTTTTTATAATTTTTAGAAATTAAATAATTTATTTTATTTATTACATAGTGATGATGCAGTAATTACCTTATTAATGAAATATTAAAATAATTGATATTATAAATATCCAAATAAATGTACATTGATACTTCTGATTAATTCAACTAATTTTATAGAATAATATGAAATGTTAGGGTCAGTTAAATAAATTTTATTTGATGTGATAATGTTTTTATTACTTTTAAAAAAATAAAATACTAAATAGTGTCAAAATTGATATAATTGAGTTTTTAAAACAAATACTATATTATTAATTTGTATAATATTTATAAAAATATGAGGATCAGACAATGGACATAGATATAGATATATATATTAATAATGAACCACACTGGGTTATCTTGTCTTTTTTATAGTAAGTTTATTAACTATATAATATAAAAAACAAAGAGACATGGTATATGTCAAACTATTTAGCTAAGAGTTAAATCTCAAAGATAAGGTTAGTATGATGACCTAAACCTGTATAAAACCTATGGGTTGAGAGGTTTTCGACCCATACCCACCTTATACTCTAAATAATTTATTTTTAAGCCATTAAAAACAGAAAATTATTTTATTATAAAATAATATTTCATGCTTTTCCTAAAGTGACCCTCACCTCTCTTATAAAAATGCACTTCCCCTTCCCTTAATATTACACCTCCAAAGCCTTTTGAACTGGCCATCCCCTGCCCAAATATCCTCCCAACTTTCCTAAATTCATCTAAGATGCCTTCCTTTTTTCAGAAATCCAACCTTATGAGCCTTTTTGATAAAATCAAATGGAAGAACCCAAAATAGAGGTAAATGCTTCATCACCTCTTTCAAGTTCTTTTATTCTTCAACATCCTATTTATTTGTTTTTTCCATAACAAAATAATAACTCCAGTACCTCCAACATACAGTGATGTTTTTATAAATATTTTAAAACCATATTCGTTATTCTATACATCCTTTAAATGAAAAATTCACCATACGTGTGTGCGTACGACTTACCGTCTCCTGGTCGTGGTGTAGTTTGTTATTCAAACACTTCATTATTTGGATGGTCATAATAATGAAAATAACTGATATAAATAATAAATATAACATGTTAATGATTCTATATATATGATATACCATCCAATTACATATTATTCTACTATCAATATAATGATATTTTCGCTCATGCGTACGTACGGAATATCGTCTCCATGACGCGATAAGATTCATTCCAACATTCTCCGTTCAATGATGATTATAAAAATAGATATTATTAATAAGTATGTAATATATGAAATAATAATGCTACTGGATATATATATATATATATGTGTGTGTGTGTGTGTGTGTTTTTGTGTACTTACATATATCTTATTCACTTTCGTTCAATACAATATGAAAACGGAAACAACATTTATGCGTACGTACAACTTGTCGTCCCCATAAACAGAGCCTTACATTTCATATATATATATATATATATATATATCTATTATAAATATTTATATTCTAAATATATATTATATATAAAACAATATTTATATTCTTTATGTATTTAAATGATGATATAAATGATACAAGTTAAAACACGTATGAAAAAGAAAGCGATTATTACCCAAAATGATAATTAAACATGGAAATCATTATTAAATGGGAATTATAAAGTAATAAATGAATCATGTATGATATAATAAATATGAATATGGTTCTAGTATAATTTAATGACATAATATAGTCATTATACAGGAGGTTAAATGTACCCTCGACCAAAGGAAAGTGTAAGGTAAGGGTTATTTCCTCAATCTCATTTTTATTAGAGATTGTTTATGTGTAAGTATTTACTAGGACATATTTATCATTGATTCCCATATTTCATTAAAATGTTTTCAAAAGGAATGTTTTATGGTTTTATTGGAGGGACTTTTAAACTAGATAATCATTTTATATTTTTTAAAGATTTATCTTTTAAAATCCTTCTAATTAATGTTCCTATTTTCAAAATGATTTTAAGGATTTATTTATATATATGAACATGAATATTTTGAAATGATAATTATTTTTAAATGTTTCAAAGTGGTATAAGACACATTGATTCAAAAAAATCTTTTAAATTAATTCCTTTATAAATGTGTGACTTTTAAATGTTTTCATGAAAAAGGGATATTTCTCTCAATGAGTTTTACAAATCATTTCCATCAAGGTCAACATCCTTTGATAGATTTTAGACATGTTTGAAGTTGATTTATGATGATACAAATCTTCCATATTGTATTGAATGTTTTGTGATATATTTGACTGTGGATGTGTTATTTTTATACCATTCATGGTTTATGGTTAATGTATTGAAATTTCGTATGCTAGTTTTAAAATGAATGTTTATGTTGTCTTTCAACCAATTCATATGAGGAATGTATTGGACATAGTAAGTGACGTGTGGAGCCTACTATACCTCCTTGGTGCATCATTAGGTATCATGAGACAATTAGATGTGTAATTGGTCAATCCCTTTCCCAAATTTGATATATGGTTTTCGCTGAGACCTTAATCATTTTTAGACGTCTTGGACGAGGCCTTGACAAAATGATTCAGAATGTCTGGAATTATACATTACTTCATTATGAAAATATTATTGATGGTTAATGTGGTTATTCGACTAGAATAATACCCATGGATATGTTTTATTATGACATTATTTACTCATATCATATTCCTACCATAAAGTGTTTATGTTTATTATTTATAAAGCCATGTGTTTTAAATTATTCACCATGCCTAATGTTTATGTTATATTCCATTTTATTTCTTACCCTTACTAAGCATTTGAGCTCACCCTTTTCTTATGTTTTATTTTCCCAGGATTCCAAGAAGTGTAGTATGATTTATTAGTTGGGTTTATCTAGTAAATTAATGGCATTCTCTAAGTATCATTTATGTTGTGTTTCATTTTCTAATGTGTAATTTAACGTTCATGTATGTAAAATATTTTCCAAGACTGCTAAACTAATTGGTATTTTGGGACATGATTCTTTTTAATCTTTCCAATGTATTAAAATAATATTCCAGCTCTGGGGTTATGGGGTTGGGGAATTACAGTTGGTATTAGTGTAAGTTTAGCAACAACCTTGGAAATGGATTTAGATAAACTCTGATCAGAGAACACTTCCCTAAGATAGACTTTGAGGATTAGTATAGAAGAACTTCCTAGAATTTTGGTAATGTAGATATTTTGTGTATTTTTCAAGAAATAAATCCCTCTCTTTATATGAGAAGATAGAGGCGGCTCCGACACAGATATTCGTAGGAGTGAAAACATAGACAAAGAGTTTTGGGCTTGACCTGGGGTATCTTGGTACACGAAAATGGACCTTGCTTTACGACACTCCCGGGGGATATGCTTTGGATAATTGACATTTTCATTACAAGCCACTATGAAGGATTTAAGAGTAAAGACTTCCTAAAAGATAATATTTTATGATTATAGATTATATGCATAGTCTTTTCATTTTACATTAGATATTTTACAAATTTGGAATTATGTATTGTGATTCAAAAACTAATATATTGTATTCCATTGTTTAGAAATAGCACCTAGTAAAAGGAATAAGAACTCCAAAAATACGCATGATTGAATGATTAAGAAGGATTATATCATTCAATGTATTAAGCCAACATTTAAAAGGGAAATAATCTCCCACATATTCTAATCATATAAAGAAATAATATCATTTGTTAATAAGTTAACTAAAGAATTCTCTGTGTCCTATGGCTTTTAAGGGATGCAAGATATGAAAAGGATGGAAGAGATAATTATGGATAAAGGGAAGAGGAAAAAGAAATATTTTCCCATATGTGATAACTATGGAAAGAATCATCTTGGTAAATGCTTGACAGTAATGGGAGTTTTTTATAAGTTTGGAGAAAAGGACACCAAGTACGTGATTTCAAGGGTAAGAAAAATGTTTCAAATGTACAATGCTTCATCTGTAAGGATTTGGGACTCTACGAGAAGCAGTGTACAAATCATTAGAGTATACCCCAAATAATGCTATTGGACAAAAATCAAGTTATGATACTACTGAATATGAAGAGGAATGATTATATTTCTTATATTGTTATTAATGTATTATGTCATCTGAGGATTGTATTAATGATGTACATGTTATAAGAATTATAGAGTATAAAAGGATTATACTGCAGTACTATTTCATTAAGGACTCGAGATTGTGTGGAACCAAGATAATTGACTCAATAGAAGGTTAAATTTTTTGGAAAAAATATTGTTGAGAGAAAGATAAACCATAATATAGTCCTGATATTAAGGTACTGAATTTGGAATAATATATGAATGATTTGGATAAATTATATTGGATATTCCTGACTAACTTGAAACTAATTAATGATTTGTATATTATGTCATTATTGGAATTTACAACATTTCAGGATAGAAGGAGTATATCCAATATTCTATAAGGAATAAGGGAGCATGAATATAATCAATAAGGTTTTACGGTAATTCAGTGTGTTATAGTTTTTTAAAAGAATACATGATAAAGGTATTCACATTTTATTACATGGCAAAAAGGATCTTTATTATGTTCACCTTCCTTATAAAATTATGACAGTGAGTTTGGACATAAGTATTTTGGATAAGTCTAAAGGTTGTAATAGATTATGATTTCTTATGGTTAAATCATTTCTTGAGATTATTTTTGGACTGTCATAAAAAGTGTCACACCCCGACCTGGTATCTTTCGATTGCAATTATTTTTATTTATTTAATTATTTATTTTTATTTGTCTTTAGGTTTCTCAATGTTTAAAAAAATTTATTAAATTAAAATCAAAATAAAATAAAATAAAATAATTGAAAAAATCTATTTAGTAATAATAATAATGACAATATTATTATTTAGTTTATAATAATTATTATTAAGTTATAAATTATAATTATAATTATAATAATATTATTATATTTAGGTTTTTTAGGGTTAGTTTCTTTTTTTATCTAATTTTTTTATTATATTTTATTTTATTTCCCCCCTTTATTTCTCTTTTCCCTCTTCCTCCCCCTCACCCCTTATGAGACGCCTCCCTCTCCTCACATCGCGCCTCCTAATCACTCCCTCTCGCACGACCCGCTGGCGGTCCCTCCCTCTCTGGCACACCCTATTCCATCTATGTAGGCTCCCTTGGACCAGCCTCCCATCGGGTGACCTCACCTCCGCGTGACCCCCCTTGGCCGAGCCATTTCCGCTCGTGATGCTACCTTCCGAGATCCCTCTTCGGCTATGATTTCAATACGTTTCCACCAAATTTTGGTTTGATTTTTTATTGTATGGGTTTCTTCCCTCTTCTCCTTCCATCCTTGGTTGATTTGAGGTCTCCCCATTGCCCTACTGATTTTTGGTTGAACCCTAATGTTTTTTGGGTTTTTATTTTTGATTGAATCTTATTTTTAGGTTTTGACGTGTTTCGTCAAGGCCGGTTTTAGCCACTTCCATCAAGGGCAGTGGGTTCGCCATGGTCTTCAGGTGAGGATTCATCTTCTTCTTTGTGGATTAATTTTAATTTAGGAGTTCTGTGATTTTTGAGTTGTCAGTATTTTGTTTTGGGTGCGAAAGCTATTTTTCGTAATAGATTAGTTGTGATTAATTTTTATATGGAATTCTTGTGGGAAATGGGGTATGTTTAAGATACAAATGCTTTCGGTAATGCTTGGTTTTATTTTATGACTTGTTAGTTTTCTTTATTAGATCATGCAAGAGCTGTAGATTAAATTTTAGTATTCTTTTAGTGTGTTTTTGTGGTTTACAGAGTGTTTTTGGTGTAATTATTTTTTTCATAGTTCTAATTTTGAAGTGTTTAATATATTTTCTAATTGTTTAACTTGTTGTACATTTTACAACATGGTTTGTAAGTTCTTAAAAAATATGGAAATACTGTTTTAATGTCACTTTGGGTGTAATTTTCATGTAAAACTTTGATGTGACTCTTTTAGGTGTTTTATAAATTGTATAAATGGTTTAATAAATTTTTCAGGTGGTTCCAATCACGTTTCCAATGGTAAAATGGGTTTATGTGTAGTTTTTTAAAGAGAAATACAAAATTTGGCATGTTTGGGTTGTTGTTTATTTATAAATGTAAATCGTAAATGGTTTAAACAATGAAATACATGTATTGGAATTGGTTCTGTTTTATGTGACGATTTGAAAAGGCCATTGGAAATGGTTAAATTGATTATGTGTTTTTCTGTTAACATTTTCAATGGGTTTTATGAGTTATGTAAGTGGCGTGTCTTTGGTGAAAATCCTTGATGTGTTATTTTGAAAAGTTTTATGGATCTTTTAAGTGTTTAATTGCTTTATTAAATTATATGTGTAGTGCGTTGGGCCTTACTTCGATGGTTTTGGGTCACGGGTGTTGAGGGATCCTACTTGTACATGAATTGGGTAAGACATATATATATATATATATATATGCACTCTTTATACATGTTCCCTCACGGTGTGGGGAATATGTGCAATGCAACAAGGGGTGTATATATATATATAAATTCATGTGTGTGTATGCGCCAAGCATTGGTTCGAGTGGTCGTCGACAAATAGCGTCAAGTTTGAGGTAGGTCCCCTATGCCCTAATCTTTAATTAGAATTTCTATTTCCTCTTTATGTTTCTTTAAATGTTTTTCCTTGTTTTTTTATGTGAAATCCATATGCACTATATATATATGGTTGTGGTTCTTAAAAAGTAGTTTCATAGGTGTTGAACATGAAATGGGTATTTCCAAAAGTTGTGCGGCCTTTCGTTCAATTTTGTTATGAAAGTGTAACGACATGAATTATTTAAAGAAAGGGGTTCCAAAGTGATTTTCAAAATTGGGTTTGGTGTGAACATGAGATTAAAGGATGGTTTGACCTCCTTAAAAGTATTGCTTCATTTTAAGATTGGTTTTAAGGTTGTTTTAAATATATAGTACCTTAATGTGTTCTAAAATGACGAATACTCCTAAAGTGATGAGGCCCGTTTGGCACTTTTAGATTTGGTTTGCGAAAATGGAAATCCCCTCTTGAGACATTCCTCTTAATTTGAAAAAAATGTGATGCAAGTGTTAATGTGTGGTTTGTGATATGTGCCTAGTGTAAAGGCTTGTGCGTGGTTGTGTGATGTAAAGAGCGGGAATGCGCTTAAGGAGGGAGAGCGGTGGTAAGAGGTTGAATGGGTTTTAGATAAATAAAGTGTTATGTACTTGTATGTTTGATTAATAAAAAAACTCTCCACCATTTGAAATAGAGCACAATGGGAAACCTGGGTATCTAGGTGGGTGACCTGGACTAGTAAGCTAGATGACACGACAGGGGTTCGTAACGGTTTGTCTAGAAGGATTGACGCCACAACACTAAATAAACATATACATTTTTGATTGTCGTGGTCTTCTAAGCCACATTTTCTGGGGGTCGTGGTCTTCTAAGCCACGTTTCACCGAGGTACGAGGTCTCTAGGTTCCCACTTGTTCTAGAAACCTATAGGGATTACCCATGGTGCTCATTTGCGACATGCTGCTTGTGATGTAACTTTCTTTTTAGTTGTTTCATACTTGATGTATGGTTTGTGAAAGCCATATTTTAATCCAAACTAGTTTCTTTTCATTTTGAAACTTTAATGGATGCTTGGAACCTATTTTGAAAATGTACTGGGAGTGAAATTCTTTACGTGAAAATGCAAACTCATTTATTGAATATGAAAATAAGGAAAAACATTATTTTTTTATATCTTATTTTCAAACTGGCATAATTGGATTTCTTAATAAAGGCGGGGCATAGGACGTGGTTATATTTTGGAATTCCTTCATAGAATCTCGATGCTCATGCCTACTTTACCTTTCAGTTGTAGGTATCAGTCTTGGAGCGCTTTTGGGAGCGATTGTGGTTTACGTTCCGTGTTGACCCACAGGGTCACCTGAGGTATGTCACATCGCTTCTTTAACTCCTTTTTCCGCTACCAAGTTGTTTGGTTTATTTCCCTTTATTTATTCTCTTGTTTAGTTTATGTTTATTCATATTTTTTATGGGCCAAAATCATTCACAACTGGTTTATTTTGATGCCCAGCACTAGTTTCCAACTTGTGGGGATCGAGAATGCCATTCGGGCCATGTCGTGTACCGGCTCGGGTGACTGGTTTAGGGTCGACCCGACTTGGTTCATGACAAAATGGTTTTAGAGGGGCCATTGTTATTTGGGGTGTCAAGTATCCTGGTGATTATGTGTGTCGGTACTTGAGAGGTAGGTGCGGGAAGGACGTCATGAACCCTTGCTTGTTCCGAGACTTAAGTTTCTAGGGGTGGTCTGAGATTTGAATTTTCTTCTTTGGATTGGTCTGTGTGGATGAGGGATTGCCATGGAAGTGAACCAGTGTTAAGAGGCATTCTTTTATAAAGTAGCGACCCATGTACAACCCGAGTGCACTGTTAAAGATGCTTCCTGTGGATAATGATCTCTCAGAGCATGGTCTGCTAAGCCATGTTACCGGGTTGGCATAGCCACAAGTTCCTTGTTTTTGGATATTTTGATGTGAGTTATGTTTGACCTTCATTTTGGTTGGTGTGAGTAGATCTCACAAATTATAATTGATTTTTGTGAATGTGTTTTCAAATGGTAATGTGGTGTTAGAGTGGAAATGTGGTTTTGAAATAGAAGTTGTTTTCTTTTAACGAATGTGTGGCCTCAAAATGGGAAAATAGGAGGTGTTTTGGAAGTTGTTTTGGGATCTCAGTAACACTTTTTGTAATGTGAATTGGAAAGTGTTTTGGAAATTGTAAATGTATTACTTTAATGATAAGTTACTTTTTCAAATTAGTTGGGAATTTGTGCTTTATGCTGAATGATCTGTTTTGAAAATGAGAAGTGTCTTGAATTGAACCTTGGTATTCACAGGAGTGATCACATACATTGACGTGTGCATGTGGAAAGTGGAGAAATTGGTGATGTGAGTGGATGGGTGCTTGAGATAGCACAGGGATATGTATGTGTGAGACTTCATGGAATGCAAATGGTGGATATTTAAGTTGTTTTGTTTGATAAAAATAATGGTTTTCAAAGGGTAATTTAAATGTTTTGAAAAGTGAGTGAGCAATTTTTTAGCGTTCTCTTTTCATGTTGGGTATTCTTTTTCATGGGTTATTTGTTTTGACATACTAAATTGTCATTGAAATAGTGATTTGAGTTTGAGATTTTGTTTGTGGTTGAGGTGTGGAATTTTGATTTATGATGAGTTTTGATTCAGATTTGTGCCTTTTGTTTTTTGAGTGTGCAGCCCATAAAAGTCCCAGATGTTTCTAGAGAGACACTTCAAGTTGTTTGTTCTACCTAGACTCTCAGCATAATGTTGGAATTTAATTATTTTCAGTCGTTGTCCATATGCCGTGGTGATCGTGATCTATCAATGGTAGCGGACTTGCATGGTGAAATCGTTTGTGTTTTCAGATTATTGGAAACTCCCAAAGATATGAGAGTTCATGCTGGTTCGAGTTCATTTGATGGTTAAAATTTGGATTGGTGTGGGAGAAAATCCCAGCGTCGTTGCATGATGAGATGTCTTGGAAGGTGTTTAAGACCAGTTCCTTCTGATGTTTTATACCAAAAGAGGTGAAAGCAAGGAATGTGGAAGAGCTCGTGAGTGTCCAACGAGGCCAACAGATATTTATGGCTTACGTCAGGAATTTGAAGTGGTTGATTCCCTTCTCTCGGGATGTAGCATCGTGAAATAAGTTAGTTTCTATTATGTGGGGTCTTGTTTTTGGGTTCAAGGACTGATTCTTTTTGGTGTTCGGGAAGGTTACCCATCCGGTGAGGGGATCGAACCAGGGGAAACTGTCTCATACAAGTCTTCTGGTCAATTCCATCTTCTCTTAGTCAGGCCACCCTCTTGTTTGGTCTAGGTGTGGCCGGGTTGAGTACTTTAAGTCGCCTTTTCATCATCCTCTAAAGGCTTGTCGTCGGTGTGGCCGTTGGGGGAAACTTGGAGAGGTTCTGCTAGCATCAACTTTAGAAAGAGTCTCGACTGGAGGATGTTATCTCCTGACTGCGGGGCAGTAGATGCTTCAAGCCATCAGAGCTCCAACCACAGGTCTTAGAGTGAATCCTTTCACGCAGTCAGGAATCATTGGGTGTGGGTCACATTGGTCTAACTTTTGTCTCCAGTTCTGAAATAGGGATGGTTTCAATTTCTTGGTTCAAGATTCCTCGTCTTTGATGGTTTTGTTTTGATGAAAGAGGCATAAAGGTCTCATTTCCTCATGGTGGTTTTTTTTTCTTTGAATACCCCACTTTGGTTGTAAGAAGGCATGGTGATCTCTTCTTCTTGTAATTCCAGTGGTTGTGCCTCCTCAAATGTGACCCATTTTCTTTTAGTACATGCTCGTTTGGGAGATTCTCATCTCTTGTGGAAATGATGATTCATGGTTATGTTCGTTATTTGGTAGAATTCATTTTGGGTTTTCTCATGTGTCAGTGGCTTCTGGTTTGGGTTGGAAGTTCTCATGTCGGTATATACTGGTTGGTTTAAGCTGGTTGGTTCTTAAATGGTGGGGAGACCCACCCTGAATCCTGTCGTTCCTTTTTCAAGGGTTGGTCTATGTAAGAGTTTTGGTCCTTTTTGGCGGTTTCTGCTTTGGTTCAAGTTAGTATTTCCATGGTTGACCCCTGCTCTGAGTCCCAATGTTTGTTGTGCTATTTTGAATTATTGTGGTGGGGAGAACCCTCCTCATTTCTTGAGTACTCTTCTTTTTTCAGTTCCCCTTAAGGTTGGTCGGGTGTGACTGATGGAGTGAAAAGTCACACTGCATTCATGATTTTATTGGCCTCGTTCAGCTTCAAACTCATGTTTGATTCCTTGTTTGGGCTGGGTGACTTTCTGCTGGAAGAAAGTTTTTGTGGTGCAGAAAATTGTCACACCCCGACCTGGTATCTTGCAATTGAAATTATTTTTATTTATTTATTTATTTATTTTTATTTGTCTTTAGGTTTCTCTATGTTAAAAAAATTTAATAAATTAAAATCAAAATGAAATAAAATAAAATAATTGGAAAACAACTATTTAGTAATAATAATAATGATAATATTATTATTTAGTTTATAATAATAATTATTATGTTATTAATTATAATAATAAAAATAATACTACTATTATTATATTTAGGTTTTTTTAGTGTTAGTTTATTTTTTTCTCTATTTATTTTTTCTATTTTTCCCCTTTCTTTCTCTTTTCCCTCTTCCTCCCCCTCACCCCTAACGTGATGCCTCCCTCTCCTCACATCACGCCACCTGCTCACTCCCTCTCGCACGACCCGCCAGTGGTCCCTCCCTCTATGGTGCACCCTCTTCCCTCTATGCGGGCTCCCGAGGAAAAGCCTCCCATCGGGTGACTTCACCTCCGTGCAACCCCCCTGGCCGAGCCCTTTCCACTCGTGACGCTACCTCTCTACCTCCCTCTTCGGCTTGGATTTCAATCCATTTCCACTAGATTTTGGTTCTATTTTTCATGGTATTGGTTTCTTACCTCTTCTCCTTCCATCCTCGGTTGATTTGATGTCTCTCCGTCACATTACTGATTTTTGGCCGAACCCTAATATTTTGGGGTTTTGATTTTTGATTGAATCTTGTTTTTAGGATTTGTCGGGTTTCGTCAAGGCCGGTTTTAGCCACTGCCATCAAGGGCAGTGGGTTCTCCATGTTATTCAGCTGAGGATTCATCTTCTTCTTTGTGTATTAATTTTAATTTAGGAGTTTTGTGATTTCTGAGTTGTCGGTATTTTGTTTTGTGTGCGAAAGATGTTTTTTTGCAATAGATTAGTTGTGCATTATTTTTATATGAAGTGATTGTGGGAAATGAGGTCTATTTCAGATATAAATGCTTTCTGTAATGCTTGGTTTTATTTTATGACTTGTGAGTTTGCTTTATTGGATCATGCAAGGGCTGGAGATTAAATTTTAGTATGCTTTTAGTGTGTGTTTGTGGTTTAGAGAGTGTTTTTGGTGTAATTATTTTTTTAGTGCTAATTTTGAAGTGATTAAAAAAATTTCTAATTTTTTAACATGTTTTACATATTTCAACATGTTTTGTAGGTTTTTAAAAAATATGTAATGTATGTTTTAATGTCACTTTGGGTGTAATTTTCATGTAAAACCTTGTTGTGCCTCTTTTAGGTGTTTTATAAATTGTATAAATGGTTTATTTAATTTTTCAGTTGGTGCCAATCAAATTTCCAATGGTAAAATGGGTTTAGGTGTATGTTTTTAAAGAGAAATTAATAATTTGGAAAGTTTTGGTTGTTGTGTATTTATAAATGTAAATCGGAAATGGTTTAAACAATGAAATGCATGTTTTGGAATTGGTTCTGGTTTATGTGATGATTTGAAAAGGCCATTGGAAATGGTTAAATTGATTTTGTGTTTTTCTATTAATATTTTCAATGGGTTTTATGAGTTATGTAAGTGGCGTTTCATTGGTGAAAATCATTGATGTGTTATTTTGAAACGTTTTATGGATCGTTTATGTGTTTAATTGATTTATTAATTTATATGTGTAGTGTGTTGGGCCTTGCTTCGATTGTTTTGGGCCGCAGGTGGTGAGGGATCCTACATGTACATGCATAGGGTAAGACACATATATGTGTATATATATATTCCCTCTTTGTACATGTTCCCTCAAAACACGACGAATATGTGAAATGCAGCTAGGGGTGTATATATATATGTGTATAAATGCATGTGTGTCTATGCGCCAATCATCAGTTTGAGTGGTCGTCGACAAATAGCAACAAGTTTGAGGTAGGTACCCTATGCCCTAATCTTCAATTAGAATTTCAATTTCTACTTGATGTTTCATTAAAAGTATATCCATGTTTTTTTATGTGAAATCCATATGCACTATATATATATGGTTGTGGTTTATAAAAAGCAGTTTCATAGGGGTTGAACATGAAATGGGTATTTCCAAAAGTTGTGCGGCCTTTCGTTCAATTTTGTTATGAAAGTTTAACTACATGCATTATTTCAAAAAAATTGTTCCAAAGTGATTTTCAAAATGGGTTTTGGTATGAACACGAGATTAAAGGATGGTTTGACCTCCTTAAAAGTATTACATCATTTTAAGTGTGGTTTTAAGCTTGTTTTAAATATATAATACCTTTATGTGTTCTAAAATAATGAATACTCATAAAGTGATGAGGCCCATTTGGAACATTGAGATTTGATTTGTGAAAATGTAAAAACACTCATTAAACATTCCCCTTAATTTGAAAAAAATGTGATGTAAGTGTTAATGTGCGGTTTGTGATATGTTCCTAGTGTAAAGGCTTGTGCGTGGTTGTGTGATGTAAATAGAGGGAATGCGCTAAAGGAGGGATAGAGGTGGTGAGAGGTTGAATGGGCTTTAGATAAAGAAAGTTTTATGTACTTGTATTTTTGCTTGATAAAGAAAACTGACCACCAATTGAAATAGTGCACAATGGGAAACCTAGATATCTAGGTGGGTGACCAATACTAGTATGCTAGATGACGCGACAACGGTTCGTCCTGGATTTTCTAGTAGGATTGACGCAACAACACTAACTAAACATATGAATTTTTGAGGGTCGTGGTCTTCTATGCCATGTTTTATGAGGTTTGTGGTCTTCCAAGCCACGTTTTCTAAGGGTCGTGGTTTTGTAAGCCATGTTTCACCGAGGTACGAGGTCTCTAGGTTCCCAATTGTTCTAGCTACCTACAGGGATTACCCATGGTGCTCATTTTCTACATGATCCTTGTGATGTAACTTTCTTTTCTAGTTGTTTCATACTTTATGTCTTGTTTGTGAAAGCCATATTTTAATCCAAACGTGTTTCATTTCATTTTGAACCGTTAATGCATTCTTGGAACCTATTTTGAAAATGTAGTGGGAGTGAAATGATTTACTTGAAAATGAAAACTCATTTCTTAAATTTGAAAAGAAGGAAAAACATTATTTTATTATATCTTATTTTCAAACTGGCATAATTGTATTTCGTAATAATGGTGGGGCATAGGATGTGGTTATATTTTTGAATTCCTACTGAACATCTCGATGCTCATGCCTACTTTACCATTTAGTTGCAGGTTTCAGTCTTGGAGCGCTTTTGGGAGTGACTGTGGTTTTCGTTCCGCATTGAACCACGGGGTCACCTGAGGTATATCACGTCGCTTCTTTAAATCCTTTTTCCACTACCATGTTTTTTGGTTTATTTCCCTTTATTTATCTGCTTGTTTAGTTTATGTTTATTTATCTTTGTTATGAGCCAAAATCATTCCCAACAGGTTTATTTTGATCCCCGATACTAGTTGCCAGCCCGTGGGGATCAGGAATGCCTTTCGGGCCATGTTGCGGACCATCTTGGGCAACCGGTTTAGGGTCAAACCGGCGTGGTTCGTGACAAAAATAATGACCAAGAGGTTTGGTGATAACCCGCCACGTCTAGCAAGGCCGCAAGACTTAAACCCACAACCAATGAGGGACATGGGTGGATCACCTACCACCGGCATACATGATGTCCTGGTTTGTATAATATATACTTTTTTAAATAGTCTAGAAAATGAATTATAATTTCATTATTTTTTTAAACCTATTCAATTAGGATAAAGAGAGTATTTTTTTGAATTATATTATCTTTTGAAATGAAAGATGAGTTTATGGTAAGAATTATTTGAAAGATGAAACTCTACTTGTCAAGTATATTTTTCCCACTTATTCTATGAATAAATTAATTCTTAAACTTTTGGGGAGGGATCTTAAAACCAAAAAAACGTGTTATCCTAATACCTTTGGTTTTGTTTAACTAACAATATTTTAAATTAGCATGGATTGATGGCTTTGAGACTCTCAATTTTACAATTGTTTGTGATTGTTGACCTCAATCACTCTCTATAAATATTTATGTTTTTCCTCCAATTATGTGTCTTTAATTTCAACCAATGTTCTTCTAATCGAGATCATAATTTGGTGGTAACTTTTTCATTATCTTCCCCTCTTATTAAGACTAAATTTTATTTACCCAATTTCCGATGTGGGTTTTCCACAAAGCCATTTTTATATTTTTAACCTTTCATTTTTGAAGAAAAATTTCAAATTGTGAGGATGCAATTTATTGAAGGAGGGGATAATGTAACACCCCATGATTTCATAGTACGTTATCTCATTAAATTAATTCAATAGCTTGTTCTACACGCAACACCAAGTTTGAGCGCACCACAACTTAGCAAACTAGCAATTCAAAAAGCGGTTATGAATAGTATTAACTTAATTTTAAATCTTATATACTCTATATAATTTTTTCATCCATATTATCTATTTCTTAGACAAAATATAAGAACAAATTTGTTTTTTTAGATAAAAGAATTATTTTTCCAAAAATGCAAATTTACCACCGTTTAATGGAGGAACCATTTTAAAATCAACATTTTACAATTTTATATATTTAATTTAATTTAATTTAATTATTATTTATAAGTGGGATGTTCAAATTTATTTTGGATAAATGTTTTCTACATTTCTGATAACGTTTATATGTTGAAAAATAGTGAGAAATGCTATGTTTTAATTGAAATGAACATTTTTAATCAAAATAATATATAGTGTTAAATTCTGCATTTGAAATGTTTGGATTTATAATCAGATTATATATTTCTCATTTAATACAATGTAGGTCATTATAAGTAATTGCACATTTAAATTTGACATAAACACATGTCAATATTTTGATAGTTTTTACTTTTTAAAAACCCGCTTTTTGGTTTTGACAACGGAAATTAATTTGAAATTACCAAATGAAATTTATATGTTTTTAATTTTTTAAAATATACTTCATTTTTGAATTCAGAATATCAAAATTATCTTTGGGTGAATTTTTGGTATTCTTCTGAAAACATTCAATTATTGATGAATAGTGAAAAACACTACGTTATTATTTAAAACCAACTTTTTATTTAAATAAGTATTTATTTTATTTAAATTTATTTTAAGTAAAAATAGATATATAATACCTATATAAGTTCAATGTAATTAATTAGAGTCATTTTATAATAAAATTCGATGTATTAAATTTTATTGAACTTTTGAACCTCTTTTATCTACCTCCTAGGAGCATTTGCAAATTTGCATAAAACCTAATTTTAAAACATCTATGAGTTGAATTTAAAAAATCCAAGAGACACAGTTAATATCATTAAGTAAAATTTGGTTCAATAATATGAAAATAATTTATGTTGAATAGTAACTTTTGACTTTTATTTAGTAGGGTTAAAAGTAAATCGGGTAATTAAGGGTAAAAATGATATAATAATTAACCTAAAACATGTATTAATTCTATTGGATAAGTATAATTCGACCAAAAATAACATTAGAAATAAAATATGATCCTCTTTGGTCCACTTGGAATAGATTAGGACATTTATTATTATTTTATTTAAATAAGAGTTAAAAGAGTTTAATTAAATGTTTAATAACTAAACCATTTTTAATATAGATTTACCCACAATATAAATTCTACTAAGATTAGTCATTAGAAATATAAAAATATTTACTACATAATAGTATTTTATTTTTAATTTTTAGACATTAATTATTTTAATTTATTTATGACACAATGATGATGTTGTAATTACCTTATTATTGAAATATTAAATTAATTGATATTATAAAAATCCAAATAAATGTAAATTGAGCTTTATGATGAATTCCATAAATTTCATAGGTTAATATGATATTTTAAGGTTGGTTAAATAAATTTTATTATAATTGATGATGTTTATATGACTTTCAATAAAATCAAATACTAAATAGTGTCAAAATAGACATAATTGAGTATTTAAAACAAATACTATATTATTAATTGATATAATATTCATAAAAATCTAAGGCTTGGAAAAAGGACTTAGAAAAGGTTATATATATTAATAAATAACCACATGTGGTTCTCTTGGCTTGATATAGTTTTCTTAATTACCATATAATATAAAAATACAAAGAGGCATGGTCAATGTGAAACTATTTAACTAAGAGTTAAATCTAAAAGATACGTTTAGTATTATGAACTAAACCTATCTAAAACCTATTGGTTTAGAGGTTATATACCCATAACTACCTTATAATCTAAATAATTAATTTTTTAACCATTATAAACAAAAAATTATTTTATTATAAAATAACATTTCAAGCTTTTCCTAAAGTGACCCTCACCTCTCTTATAAAAGGGCACTTCCCCTTCTCTTAATTTCACACCTCCAAAGAATTTTTACTCATCCAAAACCTGCACAAATATCCTTCCAACTTTCCTCCCTTCATCCTAGAGTCCTTCATTTGGCCATAAATCCATATTATAGAGCCCTTTTGGTCAAATCAAATGGAAGAACCCAAAGAAGAGGTAAATATTTCATCACCTCTTTCAAGTTCTTTTCTTCTTCCACTTCCACTTTCTTTGTTGTGTCCATACCAAAAACATAACTCCAGTACCTCCTATATAATGTGATGTTATTATAAATATGGTACAACCATATTCTTTATTCTATCCATCCTATAAATGACAAAGTCACCATACGTGCGTATGTATGGCTTACCGTCCTCACGTCGTGGTGTAGTTTGTTATTCAAACACTTCATTATTTGGATGAGTATAATAATGAGTATAACCTATGTAAATAATAAATATAACATGTTAATTATTATTTATATATGATATAACATCCAATTACATATGATTTTTCCATCAATATAATGATATTTTTGCTCGTGTGTACGTACAGATTATTGTCTCCACGACGCGATGAGATTCATTCCCATGTTCACCATTCAATGATGATTATAAAAATATATATTATTAATAAGTATATAATATATGATATATTAATTTTAATGAAGATATATATATATATATATTTACATATATCTTATTCACTTACTTTTGTTTAATACGATATGAAAACGGGAACAGTGTTTATGCGTACGTATGTCCTACCGTCTCCATAAACGGTGTATTCCATTTCATATATATATATATATTATAAATATTTATATTCTAAATATATATGATATATAAATCAATATTTATATTTTGGAAGTATTTAAATCATGATATAAATGATACAAGTTAAATCACGTACGATAAAGAAAGTGATTATTACCCAAAATGTTAATTTAACATAGAAATCATTATTAAATGGTAATTATAAAGTCATAAATGAATCATGTATGATATAATAAATATTAATATGGTTTTGGTATAATTTAATAACATACTATGGTCATTATTAAGGAGTTTAAATTTACCCTCGACCAAAAGAAAGTGCATGGTAAGGGTTATTTCCTCAATCTCATTATTATCCGAGACTATTTATGTTTAAGTATTTATTAGGACATATTTATCATAGATACCGATATTTCATTAAAAAAAATTCAAAATAAATATTTTTAAGGTTTTATGGGAGGGTCTATTTAATTAGATCATCATTTTAAATTTTTTCAAGATTTATCTTTCTATATCCTTTTAATTAATGTCCAGGTTTTTAAAATGATTTTAAGGATTTATTTACATGGACATGAATGTTTTGAAATGATAATTCATTCCAAATGTTTGCAAATTTTATGGGGCACTTTGATTCAAAAATATCTTTTTAATCACTTCCTTTATAAATATGTGACTTTTTAATATGTTCATGCAAAAAGGATATTTCTTTAAAAGTGTTTTATAAATCATTTTCATCAATGTCAACATCCTTTTATGGATTTTAAACAAGTTTTTAGTTGATTTATTATGATAAAAATCATCCATATTGTATTGAATGTTTTCTGATATTTTTGTGTGGATGTGTTATTTTTATACCATTCATGGTTTATGGTTAATGTATTGAAATTTCGTATGATAGTGTTAATAAGAATGTTTATGTTCTGTTTCAACCATTTCATATGAAGACTGTATAGGACTTAGTAAGTGACGGGTGGAGCCTGCTATAGCTCTTAGGTGCATAAGTAGGTCTCATTAGACAATTAGATGTGTAATTATCCAAGGCCTTTCACAAATTTGATATATGGTTTTGGAAGAGGCCTTAATAATTTTGAGATGGATTTTTTAAGGTGTTGAAAAAAGGTGTCAAAATGTCTGACATTACACATTCCCTCATTATGAAAATATTATTGATGGTTCATGTAGTTATTTATCTAGAAGAATACCCATGGATATGTTTTATTATTCCATCATTTACTCATCTCATATTCCTTCCATAAAGTTTTCATGTATATTATTTGAAAAGGCATGTGTTTTAAATTATTCACCATGCTTAATGTTTATGTTATCCCCTATTGTATTGCTTACCCTTACTGAGGGTTTGATCTCACCCCTTTCTTATGTTTTATTTTCCCAGTTTTCCAAGTAGTGTTTCATGATTGATAATTAGGGTTAATCATGGGTATTAATGGTGTTATAAAAGGATCATTTATGTTTTGTTTTATTTTATAATGTGTAATGTAAAGTTCACGTATGTAATCCATTTTCCATGACTTCTAAACTGATCGGTCTTTTGGGACTTGATTCTTTGTAATCATTCCAATGTATTAATATAATTCACCAACTTTGGGCTTCTAGGGTTGGGGCATTACACCTTTGGATATGGGAGTTTCACAATTTTCATAAAATTTGTCTTAACATGAGAACAAACCATGAAAACTTGTAATTTTTGGGTAAAATGGATGTCTTTACCTTTAGTATGTTTTGACCTCACCCCTCATCACATTTCACATCCAGCAGGAAGGAGGTTTCCTCTTCCTTACATTAGAGCTTCCAATATCCCTTCATGCTAGGTAGGTTGATTTCTTCACTATCTTGTGATTGATTGAATACCCAGAATCTCTTTGGATTTATATTTTTAAAATATTGAATCTATTTACATATATTCTTCATTTCTGAATTTTATGCTATTTTGGTTCATGCTCATACGACCTATTTTGAGGGTGATCTTCCATTTTCTCATTTTCTTCTGATTAAGGAAATACTAAGAACTGACACTAGATGAGGAGAGTTATATATGCACAATGCATGTGGTTTATGAATCATTTTTATGTCTCTCCATTTAATAAAATACCATTATTTTGTTCATGCCAATTTCATTAGGTGTTTCTTATATAATTCTTATTCCATTCATATATTAATTTTTATTATATTATATAGACCTTCATATATTTGATCATCACATAATTAAAGAATATAAACCCAATGTATTAAACCCCATGTAGGTTGTTTCTTTAAATATGTCTTTTTTCCAATGCTTTTGTCAGAGAACACATCATTTGTGAGGATATGGTAATTTTTGTCCCACATTACCTCTTTCGAAAGTTGGTGGAACTAAAAACTGCTTCAGAGATGATTTCTCCTTAATCAAAATGGTATGATGGGATTTCGGTCTCGACATTATTAGATTCATCATTAAAATTTGTCAGCTAGTCCAAGCCTCACATAAATATTTGGATGTTGTTCATGAAACTCTTCCGAGTGACATGACCTTATGGATGTTGTATAATTACACTACTTTAGTTTGGACATTCCATTGGGTTCATGTAAGGGTAGTGACATTTTGTTGGGAGAGTATTCACGTTGGGAATCGGTGGCATGTCTGGACACTGAAACAATAATATACCAGGATTTTACATTATCATAGGGATTCTCAAAGGTGTGGAAGCCCAAGTCATCATGCGTAGAATGTGGTAAATTGTATTCCAAATGCATGACTTTTTTGGATTTTCCTTAGCTTCCCATGTTTAACATGGGGTATTCCATGAGTTATCATCAAGTAGAGACAAATCAAACTTATCGAAAAATTGATAGTAGTGGATCAAATGGGTACTTCCTTATGAGTGAGCACCAATAAAATTTATAGGATGGGTTTATCAAAATTCCCAATAAGGATAGATCTAGGATGTTGTGCCCAAAAAGCGAGAGGTTTCACATCATGAAGAATGACATTCAAAGGGCGGATCAGAGGATGGAGGGTCCCAACAGAGGGGACACCAATGTTTACCATTGTCTTGGATTGAACTTAAAATAGGCTTCCTACATAAGTTGTTTACAATACAGGGATCAAAAACCACATAGTTTGAATGGATGGGGCATTAAATTGGGTTATACATTAAGGATAATGTCTCAGAAGATTTTTGGGGCTTATGTGTGGCTTACTGGCTCGGGTGCAACAAAGAGAGATGATGTGAATGTTGTTTACCCATGGTTAGACTCCGGAATGAATGGCATGATTTCACCTAGATGTGGATGCCTGGGTAAAATCATTATGGTTATAGATGATGTGTTGAAGGGTGAAATGAATGGGTATGGAATCGAGAACCTATTTCAAGGTGAAATTACTAGGTATTAACCTCAAATGAATTTTCCTATGTATCATTGTAGTAGGAAATCAATGTACACGTAGTTCTGAAAATAGGGAGATGAGCCACCCAATGAGGTGGCCTGGGAAAATGGATGCTTGGATGGGGGCCCGAAGTAAATTGAACCAACGGGTTACAAAATGGTCTTCCTAAGAAACCAAGGCATGACGGAGGGACTAGTATGGGAAATGGGAGATGGTTTTGAACTATAGGAAGGCTTCCTATGTACTATTAAAAAAAAATGAAAAAATCAAAGTACAAGTAGTTTTTAAATGGGACATAGAATTTTATTATACATAAGGTACAATAATCTAAAGACATGTTGGGGCTTATGCGTGGTTAACAGCCCATCTCAAGAAGGGATCTCTTTATTAGAGGATTATGGATTGAGTATATAAATTACACACTTAGACTACCCATGAACTGGTTTGACACCACAATGGGGGAGGACCAAGGATGCGAGTCCCAACAAAGGGGACACCAAAATATTCCAGTGTTTGGGGTTTAACTTCTGGGAAGCTTATTATGAACCATGTCTAGGAGGCATAATTCAAAACCCACATATTTCAAAAGAATATAGTTTAACATCACGTGGGACAGAAGGGGGATATAGTTAAACATCACGTAGGATGAAGAGTGAACAAATGTGAATGGTTAAGACATATGGATAATGGGAGGTGATGGGATTAAACCTCATAGAGGATTCCTACATACCCTGTTTAGAAGACAGGGATCAAATTCTACATAGTTCAGTGGGTGAGGGTCTTGGTCATTATACAGGGTTAGCGTCCCTAGGAAAATTTCAGGGTCAGTACCTACTCTAATCCCTCATTAGTCATTCTAGGTGTGAGAAACAAGAGACAGTGATAGATCTTATGATCGTGTCATTAAAGGTGAATCAGTGAGTAGTGGTATGGGGCTTATGCATGGTTATCTCCCCATAGAGTGTAAGATTGGGACTTACACTAGGAGGGAGGTCTGATGAGAGAGGATGATGTATAGATATACGATGATGATATGGCCATCGTGCTTAGAAAATCCCATTAGAGAGTGCCAGGGCTTACACAGAGGCTGCCTGCAACACATGTGGTGACAAAGTACAACGAGAGAGAAGGGGTGATAGGGCATTGATTCTTACCCTTCATCAAATCATCCTTAGATAACCACACATGTGGTTATCACAGTTTAACATCATGTGTCGATGATGAGGATTCTTGTCCGTTTAACATCATATATCTCAGATGATGAGGGATTTCCCCTCACCACCATGACATACATAATTGGTGTACTTATACCCTTGGTGATGGGAAGGCACCAACAATTCCAAGGATTAATTGGGTTATGGAATGTTCTTGTGAGATTACTTGGGGAAAGGAAAACACATTGATCATATAAGAAGAGGTGTGTTCAAGATTTAAGGCTTGCGTGAAAGATGAGGGGGGCTAGATTGAATGGCTAAGAAAAAGATTTGGTCCTACATACATTATGGAAGAATGCGTGCAAATTTTGGGATTTATGGGCAAAAGGGGAACTACACAAAGGGTAATATTTCCCGTAAGAAGGATATTTTGTGTGAAATTTCCATTCAGTGAATGTAAATGGGTGAGGATCAAGACCTAGTGGGCCCACCTCCAGGAGGACCCATGGGAGACCTGTCTCGTAAGATCCAGTAACATGAGGCCATATCTTTCATGTAGTCACAGAAGGATCATTTTGCGCATAGTGGAGGGGTGTTTCACCTTTTCTAATGGTAAACTAGAGTGAAGGGGTATGATTTTATTTATAGATGAAAACTTCAGGAGTGGTGCACAAGAAGACCAATGCGCTAGTGGTGTTTGATGTGGCATTTGTCATGGAAGATCATGCATGCGGTACATTTTCTTTCACGCCTCCTGGATTAATTTAGAACCTCTAACATAGCTGTCTTTTGGATTATTGGCATAGAGGAATCCATTTGGAATCACATTTGGCACTCAAGTTATTGTGCATAGATTTGGATCTTACTCACCAACCTCAGATCTTGTATGCACCTCCCTTGGGTGTCTTGGGATTTTTCTCTAATTCAAAATATGCCTTCCATTTTCTCAATAAATGGACCATTTACAATATTAACTGACATTCAGTGATAAAAATCCCCCCTCGGAATATGATATTAAAGGGGACTAGAGGGTCGGGTTCTGAGGGTAATTCTGAAGAGCATAATCAAATTTTGGCGATGCGTACCAAAAGGGTGATATAACACGTAATACCATTCCACGCATGTGGAAGACACGATCCATTCCTATAAATATGATGGAGGCCAATGTTCCATACCATGAATTTCTTATGAGATAAGATACTTTTCTCTCGTGTGTGAATGAACTTTTATTTGGTATGTATCTTTCACTCAATAGTAAGATCTTTTGCGCCGCTTACAAATATTATGCTCAACTGATTTAGCTGGATTGTTTCACAACATATTACCATATTACTTTAAATAGACTATATTGCACACTGAAACTCCAGTCATTCACAGAATCCCATTTTTTAATTTTAAGAACTTCCAGAAATGGCTGCTGAACAGAACGTTGTCGATATGGAAGCTACTGCTGCTACACCGAGGATTGAGATGATCACAAACCCTGAAATTCTTCTTGCGATAAGGGTTGTATTTGATAATCAGATGATATTCGGTATACTGATGCATGATCAAAAGGATTATGTTTTGAGCGATATTCAATTGATATGGAACTTTAGTATTTTGGAAGAAGAGCTGATGCTAGCCTTAGATACTAACTCGCCATGATCATGGGTGACACTTGAGGATATCCATCCATAGTACAACATCACAAAAAATGGTCACCCTACTAGGGAAATATATAACATGGCTATTTACATCCTGAATCTGAATAGCAGGACTGTTGTGGGGGATCAATCATGTTCTTGAGGAATTGTCAGATCACTATGCAAGCACTTTCAGGAGCAGTATCACAAATTCCACCAATTGTTTGTAGGAATGTTACTTTAGGTATGGGGATAACATTTTCAGTGAATGGGTATGGGTGTACTGGGTATGCCTGACATGTAAAGTGTTTTGGGAGGAGATGCAGTCTATAAGGATTTTTGAAGCAGTGTGGACATCGTAGTTCCATTTTTACTGTTAGTAAGACCTAGTGTCATAGCTGTTCAGCCTATGGTCCCCAGATAAAAATAAATTCCTCCTCTGGCATGGGGAGGTGTGAATCAACCTTTGGGACATCCATTACATCATGTTAATTCTCTTTGAAGGGTACTGGTATGAATATTAACTTATAAAAGAAAAAATTTGGGGAGAGAGGGTGTGCATCCCCCATTCTAACATGGCCTCTATTGAAGCTAGATAAGGAGAAGATAAAAATAAATTACATCCTAAAGGATATAGCCTATATTGGATGTTTCATCCTATTTCTATGGTAGAAAATGGAAGTGATAAAGCCAGGGTAGGGAGGCAGTGCCTGAACACGTCACAGAGGAGGATGATAGGATCATACTAGATGGTCAATAAGAAGCCGAGTACCAATCATGGGGATTCAATGAAAATTAATTTTGGGACCTGAATTTTCGATATGTTGGGTTTTTTTCTATGTTTCTGAGTGTTTGGATGATTCAAGTAAGGTAAATGAGGATGGGGGTCTGTCCAGGTATGTTAGTGATGACAGGAATCATGGAAGCTAAGAACATGGTCAATCCAGGTATGCCTATGTTGGCCAGGCTATACAGCATTCTAGAGTGCATTCTAAGAGGAAGTATGTCAAGGAGAATATGTGGACCCTTCTAGATTGTTAGTGTATGGGTTTCATCTCATTATGGTGGGTATGACTTTCCAAATGCCATCCGCCCTCCAGTTGACAGTCTGTGGTTGTCCGTATTGAATATTGCTAGAATTCTCATGTTGACTCTTAAAGAGGAAGGGATAAATCTCAACATTGGAAACCATACGAATTTAAACTTACATCAATTTCAAACCCTGACTATCAAAATGTTAAACAATGGATGAGGACCACTGGAGATGAGGTAATACATGTAATGTAATAGGGGTGGTATTCTTGTAGCTTGGATTGATGAGAATAATTTTTGTAAACCTTAAATGATGTCAAGGTTTTCCAGGATGTTCATGTATATATATTGGATTCCAAAGAGATTATATACAGGGTTTCAGGAAGTGTGACATCCCTACATCCTTTTCCAATTTTTGCTCATGTTCATGATCACTGGATTTGGTGAAGTCATTACCATTCCCCCTACTGAGTTTAATTCCATCCTATCAACATAATATGTTGACCATTAGGAAGCTTCGTATCCAGAAGGAATTATATGGACAAACATTTAGAAAATCTAGGTGGCCAATGTGGAGTCTCGAAAATGAAGAAGGAAACAATGTAGTACTACGAAAGTGAGACTGGGAATAAGACAGGCAGTTGGAATGGCGTGTGTAGGAACATTGGGGGTTAGAGAATCGTATGGTGAGAATGAACCTCTACCATTTGGAGAGAGGTTGTCTAGTGGGTGGCCTCATGGGATATCTTGGGAACCCCTTGGAAAGAATCTCAGAAATATTCTAAATACAACCACCTATGTAATATTACCATCTATAGGGTCTATCTTGAGAATTTTGTGACAATCAATGTCTACTAAATAGATATAGTAGAGATAGGTGTGCACTGGACCTGACCTACAAGACGTACCGAATATTAAGGTGGTAGAGAAGGTGTAATTTCATCAACAAAATGATTAACAAAAATTTTAATGGATATTTATGCATTCCAATGGGGGAGGTATGAAGAACCACATCTTCTTGTGGAAGTGATGCTTGTCTAGGAGCATGACCTCAAAAAACAAACATCTAGGGATGATGACGACGAGGAAGAAGGAGAAGAGGAATAATCTGAGGAGGAAGAGGAAGAATATGAGGAGGAAGAGGATGAATAGAAGCATATAGGTGAGTTACCAAGAGGTGAGTGACCTTAGGGAACGAAATCCTTCTAGGAATTCCCATGTGAGAGTAACATAATCTCAGGATCTGACACGGAACTGGTCAAACAACTCACGATGTTTCTCAAATCATACCTCTACAGGTCTTTATATTTCAAAATTTGAATCCACTAACCAAAATAGTCCTTATTCGACAACACCTCGGTCATTATAGTAAGGAATTCCCCCTACCAGGGATGATAATATACCAGTGTATGTGGGAGGAAAACCTCATGAATTTGTATATAGAATTGTGCAGGGAGGATGATCGACCAATACTGTTGTGGTAGAAGGGACATCCATGGTTGAAGTAGTCAGTTCTGAACTGGTAGGAGGGTTTGAAATGGAAACCTTGTAGTCTCATAATATTACCACCGCTCAGAAGGAGCTAGTGCCAATAATTGAATTAACAAGGGAAGAGGGATCTCCGGTGGTGGAAGCTCCTCCCATGACTCAGGAACTGGATACCACTGCTCTTGGCTATTGTATGTTTCTATCTTTTTAGGCTGACATCTTTATTGGGGAAATTAGATAACTATGGTATTGATTCCCAATGCGATGATAGCAATATTTGATGCTCAACAAACTATTGAGTCCAGAACATCTGTGGGTGCTCAAACAATGATTTCACAAGGCTGCACAAAACCAACCATTCAAACTGGTCTAGACCTAGCACCCTGTGAGTAAGAAGATACAATAATATGTGATTCTAGTTCCAAGGTTGAGATCTAGTCTAGAAGGGGAAAGGTTGCTGAAGAAGAAAGGATTCCAGCAGAGGACCCTGCCAATGAACTCAAGGCTATTTTTCTTGAGTACAGACATGTAAATCCTGGGGAGATTGATGAATCTGGTCATGACATAGACAAGGAGAGTCATATAACAAGATGAAATTCATGTAATTGCCTCAAATTATTCCTTATTCAATCAGACATAGAATGGGTGAGTCAGATCAGTTCACATTGCACATGGCTACACTTTCTCTATTCTGGAGGGGTGGGACCTCACTATCTTTATATAATAATCAGCGATTACCTAGATGAGATGATGAGGGAGAGTATCCAACACACTGTTGTCTCCCATTGTGTGAATCAATTAATGAATATCCATAATTTTCTTAAGGCAAAGAAGGAATTACAATGCCTTTAAGAGGAGAAAAATGAATGAGCTTCATTTATCGCAATCCAATCCAAGCTCATTGAATGATTTAAATCCCAGCTAGTAAATGGACAAGAGAAAGTAGTGAAGGAAATCCATCAAATGGTTGAATTACATGTTGAGTGAGAGTGATATATGGTTAGTGGAAATGAACTTTTCTCAAGGGCTACTGATGAAGAAAATGAGCCTATGTTTTGGGGAGGAATTCTAGAGGCTACACGCCACCATGTGGTGGTATTGAGGTAGTCAATTCAAGGGATTGATCCATAGGGGCTGTGTTTCTCGATAACTCATGAAACTTGTTTTCTCCTTTATTTAAACATCTGGAACAACATTCATGGACTTACTGCATTCTTATAGTTAATTATTATTATTTTCTTTTCATTTCATCTTGATCATACTTGTGAAGTAACTAACGATCAATCCCTAAGCTCACATGGGTCATACCGGGTGACAAAAACAAGGGATGACCACATAATAATACACTTTGGGTATGAGAGTGCCAACTATTTATTGAATATTTGGTGGTCTTCCATTTTTGATTAACTACCAAAAATATTCTAGTTGATGAAGAGATCACAACTAGAGGATTGGGTTCCCGGAACAGCCGACTTCCCTTTCCCAACATGCTAAAGTGCACAAACGGGCTAACACCAAGATTGTTAGAGTCCATCCAGATAGAGGGTAATGAGAAATGTGAATCATGATACCAAAAATTTGGATAATAGAGATTGTATCGAGGAAATATCTGATAATTACATAACATATTCAAAACAAAACGTCTATATCATTTTCATAAGATGAGGATGAACAAATGAGGGAAAACCGTTGACCATATTTTAAAACACGAGGCCTAACTCAAATTTTTTATCAGATATCATCCTGAATGTTGGCCTAAAATGGTAAGCCAACTGTAAGACCAAGAATCCATGTTGATAGGGGGTTCCTTTGGACGTTGAAGAGGATGAGGACCCCAAATAGTAGGCATGAAGAGCATGGAATTGGAGTGATGGGTTACACAAATAGAGTCTGTCACTCTTGAAACTACACTAGTGTGATAAAAGCTGATTGGGTGGGTGTTTCATCCTGAATCAAGATCAAAACTACTTCTAGATGGGACCATTCTCATAAAACCCTAGAGTACCTTGTAGTTTTTTCATGAATATGAGGACGATAGACATGTAATTTTGATATCGTATGGTGATAAGGATGGGAGCCCTCAAGGAGGAACATACGATGTGCTATATAAAATGACGTGAGATTGGAAAAAATAATTCCACATGTCACATCACATGTTATGGAATGTGGTCTAGGGCCAATATCCCATAAATATGAAATGGGTCATGGTTGGACCATAGATGAAGAGTCTAGCCGTCACTACGTATCCCATGAGAATGGTAATCAAGTCTTATGTAGTTCATAAGGACAATATGGATGATGGATAATACCAAACAGGTGACGTATTCTGGAATTAAAGGATCATATGATTGGTAGTTTATCAGTACAAATCCTAGATGTAAATGTCGTAGATTAACATCACACAATAAAAATGTAGTAGATCCTAGTTTATGGTCATAGTTCTCAAATAAATGGGTAGTTTGATTCTTCCATGTGGTAAAAAACAATTCCCATTTCTCTAACCCCACGTGATCCATGCTCTATATGGGAACAAGGGTAGAGAATATCTTTACAACATAAGAAAGCATATGGTAGGGTATAAAGGTTCAGAGTCAAGGATGGCTCCACAAGGTCCTTTTTCCACTCAACATGTACAGGTGCACCGAGGAATAACACCGAGGGTGTTCAGATTCAATCATAACATTATGAAATGGAATGGAATGTGAATCAAAAAACCAACATCTATATAATTAAAGGGGTTGGAGTAATGTTGGAGGATAACTGATGACCATATATGAAACACAACATCCATATCGTGTGTCCCAGGATAGGAACAAACAAGTGAGGGTCAACCACCGACCATATATGCGATGTTGAACCTATCTGAAATAAAATTCATAATCTTCAATGATGTTGAACCAAAATGGTGTTTGAGCCATAAAGTCAATCATCAACACCACTCGGAGGTCCATTCAGATGTGAGAGATGATGGAGACCCTAACAAAGGGACACATGAAGCGAGGAAATGGAATGTGGTCATGAACATACATAATCCAAAACTCGAGGTCCTAAACCACATGGCATCTAAGAATGTTTATGAAGTAGGAATGAGGACGAAGGGCTCAACTAGGGGTAGATAACATGAGAATATGAGAAGAAGAAATGTGTAAAATGGGTTGGTGACCCTAAGGCTCAGCCTGACATGAAATTATAGGGAGTTCCTAGGTATACTTTGATGGAAGGAATCAATCCATATGTAGTTATTGAAGTTTCGTGACGTTTAAAATCATGCAGTAAGGATGGAGATTAAATGGGAAATCCCATAGGGGGTGTAGACGGTGTGACTATTATAGACCTGACGTGAATGGGAAAGAAATCCACATGACACACTAGGTAATCTAATAATAATCATGGTCATGGGGCTGAACAAAAGAGATAATTTGTGGAGCCTATGATGTACCTGAGGGAAAAACTTTTGGGTGTTTTTTGTATCATGTGAGGGTAGAAATCAAGCCACATGTAGTTCTTGAAATTCCGTTTAGTTTATCATCTTGTTGTTAGGATGATGATGAAAGGGAAAATCACATAGGGAGGAGTACATGGTGCAACTATTATAGACCTGACTTGAATGAGACAAAATAAGTCCACATTTCAAACCACATTATCCCATACGAATCATGGATAGGGGGCCGAATGAAGGAGATAATATTTGGATCGTAGGCTAGACTTGGGGACAAAACACTCGGATGTTCCTAATTATCATGTGTGGGTATTATTGTGAAACTATCCCTCAAGGAAACATTGTTGCATTTTTGGGTAGGTTGTGTTTGTAAAAAAAGGTGTTCATGGTGAATTATTGTGTTTTAGAGATATTTTTGAAATCCATTTTGACAAAGAACCCTAAAAAAGGAATGTGTGAGCATCACGAAAAGTGGATTTCCTTGACAATCTCATCAAAATATGGAAAAGGCATGATTTTCACGAAGATAAGCTTCATGCAGTGGATTTCACATAGAATGGAAGAATGTTGACGGAGTGATCATCGATTATGATGAGCTTCAAAAAAAGTAGAGGTGAAGAGAATTTCAAGGGATCATTACAGCAACATCACAAAGTAATTGAAAGAATGTTCCTTGGTTATGACGTACTCTATGATCCAATAATTTCATTGATGCTTTGTAATTTAAAGAGAAATTCAGTGGGAATTTTGGAGATTTTTGATTTGAGATGACGTGGTGCTGACTTAGTGAAAAGGGTTCTCAAGTCGGTGAAATATTTTATAAATAGACCTCATACACTTGAGAGAAGTAGATATTTTTTCAAGAAAAATTTGTAGCACTAAAATGAAAAAGGCGGTTTGCGGAGGTAGTGTTCTTCACGAAAGGTAGGAGCTTTGCGATGACTAATCTTGCTCTGTGAAAGAGGTGTGTTCCACGTTAGCTTAGTGAGCTTTGAAAATGAAGTCAAATTAAAATTTCTTGAGCTCCACAATGACCTATGATATGAAATGTATTGATATATATGACGGAATGAACTTTACGAATTAGTGTGCTCTGCGAAGCCGTGAGCCCTGCAAAGGTGTGTGCTCTGTGAAGAAGCAGGGACTTCGTGAAGGCTTGATTGAGCTTTACCAAATTGGGAGCTTTGCGAAGTAGGGAGTTTGGAGAAGGTATTTTCAAATGTGATTTCTTGGTGATTAGTAGGAAAGTGGTACTCATCAATAGAAGAAATTTATACTTCAATATAGCATCTACATATAGAAAAAGATGCACTCATTGGAGACAATGAATGGACCTTCAAGTCATTAAACTACGATTGGACCTTCTGGAGAATAAGTGAGCTCACATCAGTTGAGAGAGCAGTGAGTTCTAAAATTATTATAGGTTATATACCTGGAGGGAAAGTGAGTCCTCTTTGAACTTGTAAATAGCATTTCACTTTTAGTGGATTTGGTACATCAGAATATTGCTAGTGTATGATCCTTGGACGTATCCCAGTAAGGGTAAACCAAGTAAAATTGTTATTTCTTGTGCATGATTTTAAGATTTGTTCATACTATACAATGGGAAGGAGAAAGAAGATAGTTTTTTATATCAACGAAACAAGATCAAATGGGTAGTTGTTTTAATATGTCACATCCTGATTCACCTCCCCTCTCAACATATCTATACTTGTTGACCTAACAATTGGTATTAGAGAAAAAGATTGATATCAGTGTTTCTCTCTCAAATTAATGTCGCCAATCATACATGGATTCTGATCTTTGATGGGAAGAATTTTCACTTATGGATGAATCAGATGAATCAATACTTCAGATCTTTGGGAATGGATGTGTTTACAACAACAATGCAAGGTATAACATCATATATTAACAGTGGTGCAATATTAGGAGCTGAGTGCAGAGAATTGGATGTTGACGCCAAGGGAATCAATGGTTTAGAGGGAGCCCTATCCAATGCTATATATACAAAGTTTATGTCATGAAAAGAATCACATGACATGTGGTATAAATTTTGAACTTATATGAAGAAGATTCAAATGTTAGAGAAGAAATGTTGCATGTGTTGAGGAAAAAGAATGAAGATATTAGAATAACCCCAAATGAGTCTGTTGACACATTTTTGGAAAGGGTAAATGTTTTATTGGAGGACATGTGGAATCCTGATGACGTCATTTAAGAGATAATGATTGTGAAGTGCATCATGTGGAAAATTCCACCCCACTTCAATTCGAAGGTTTCAGTATTGGAATATAAGGATATGAAAGAACTGACACTTGATAACAAGCATAGTACCCTTGTATCATATGAAATGAGAAATGATGATAATATTTTTTTGGAAAAAAGGAAATCCAACGAGGTGGCATTCAAAGACATAAAGATTCTTACTATTGAATATTCTCATGAATAACAAGATACATGTGAGATGATGTCATTCCATTCTTCAAATAATCAAAGAGGAAAATGAGAGATTAAAGGGAAACATCCACATTCCTTCTTTATATGTGGAATGGTTGGTCATCTTGTGGAAATGTTCCACAACATGTTCCAATAAAATGATGATGTTGAAGAATCCAAAGTTACCAAGAAAATGTCTTCAACCTATGTGAAATGAAAGAAACAGTTCTAGAGAAATTTCTCTAAGAAGAAGAATATTCTTTCACCAGAATGTGATAGTTCAAGTGTGTCTGATGTTGAAGAGGTTCAAGAGATAGAAAACTACAAAGATAGTAGAGAAAATGAAATGATGGAAGTTGTCATAAGTAGAAAGAAAAAAGAAAATGACATTTATGAAGAATGAGTTGAAGGACAAGTTGATTTGAAAATTGAGTTAGAGGTTTCTCTTAAAGAGATAGATGTTTGGAGATCCAAAAAAATGAAATCCAAAAAAATTAGTTCATGAATCCAATCTCTATATGTATCAGCAAAAAGATGAGAAGTGTGGGTTGATGGAATAAATTGAGAAACTCATTCCATCAACACCATAAGACTCAAGAATTGATTAGTGAGTATAAAATAATGTTTGAAGAACAAAAAAAGGATATTGATGGATTGAAAACCACAATGAAAGATAAATTCTAGAGTATTGATTAACTTTTATGTAGAAGTTTTCGGTTTGTGTAAAAAGGTTAAGGATTAATAAAAACTATTGACTCATGTTGCGACATCTGAAAAGAATATCACTCAAAAAATGGAGAAGATGAAATTGGGGAATAGTGGTTCTATAGAAAGGAAGCCTCAATTATGTTCAGATGCTATGGATTATGTGTGGCTTGAACAAAAACAAATCTGTCAAAATTGAAGTTAGACTGCAAGCACCCATTCCATGATTGATGGTTGATTTGGTCACAAAGTAGAATCAGAATATTTAGAGATCCCAAGGGGAATCTAATATTGTATAAGTGACACATAAGAATGCACTCTATATTAAGTGTTATTATGGTGGAAAGATAGGACATTCCCAGTATGTGTGTCCTATGGACAAATGATACTGAAGGGAAAAAGAACAACATTGGCATCTAAATATATCATGATTTTTTAGAACATTCTTTTGAGGAATATTGTTTTTTTTTCTCAGAGAATTTGGGCACAGGGATAGATACTATACATTAACCATTTAGAGGAATGTGCCATGGAATATTCAAAGTAGTCGTAATCAGCAAATCAAAAAACCAACAGGTTATTTGAGAATGAATAAAGGATTTACATATCTTTAGGTTGAAGATGGACCATCACACTCTAAAGAAGATCAAGATTTTCTTCCTACACTATCACGACCCGCCTTCGGCAAGACGATGGAAGGGGCAGAAAAGATCCCTTCCCTTCCTTCCTCTAGTCGAAGACGAGATAATGACCCCCGGGTCCCACCTCCAGTAGGCCCTGGAGTGGCGACTAGCACCAAGGGTATAACATTTTAAAGATATGGGAGTCATTACCCTTTTTTTAGTTAACCAGGATTGGGAGAAAGAATGAGTCAACACCAAACATCACCTTGTATAGAAAACTAATGTAAAAACCAAACAACATGAATGTTTTAATAATAAAACTAAACAAAGTACAAGGATTCCAAAGTATAATACCCAGAAAGAAAGAAAAAAAGGCTAAGAAGAATCCAACAACGACCAAAAACAACTCCAACGTCCAGACTAGTAAGGCCCCGCACGGCCTCTGAAGCCCTCCTGGAAACCTTAAAGTAAACGTAGGGTGAGAATACAAAGTATAATCATTAGGAAAACCAAAATATCTCAGGCACAAGTGGGGAGACTTACTAATATCCTATGAGAAGCAGAAGAAACATCATCTATCAAGGAATCTATCCATACCTCCTCACCATCCACCCTTACCAAATAAAAAAAGCAGTAAGATAATAGTAGATAACAAAACATTTGGGTACCCTTCACCACTATCTCCCCCACTAGCTAGCTGCTTATCCCTAACGGAAAACGTCCTGACGCTACCATGCTCTTCCTGCCTGCACACACCTGGGCCTCAAAACCATCAACATCCCTTCCCGCACACACCTGGGCCTCACAACCATCCACATACCTGCCCACATACACCTGGGCCTCATAACCACACATCCCTTCCTGCATACACCTGGCCCACATCCCGAAGACACCTGGGAAATCAAACCGTAACCAGAACCCCTGATTGAAAACACCTGGGACTCATCCCGAAGATTATTGGGAAAAAAACCTGTCTGAAGTGTCTTGGGCTAAAAACATACTAAAAGAATCCTACCCGAAGAGTCTTGGGTGTAAGGTCACCTCCAGCCATCACATCCTAGGGAGGAGGGAGCATGAAGGAGAGTAACTAGGAGGAAACACCCTTCCCCATGAGATGGGGTGTCTGACACTAAGTGCCCAATGCGGGTGGGGTGCGACTAAACACAAAAAATATAGTTAAAAATTTATATACCAATGCACATCCCAACCTATGGCTCCTCAAACAGATACAAACAGGTGCCCAAGCACTGCGGCCTCAGAAAATAGGCACACAACAAACAGTTCCCAATTTCCCTATTCAATTTATCACTTCAAAATAATTCATTATGAGTTAATCCCTTCACTACTGGGCAACTAATAGGCACAATCATAGATGAAACAACAATAAACCAAGAAGGAAAACCATCATTCAATTTAAGCATTCACACTCGGTTCTCTTGTAAATAATAACATCAAAGTGGGATCAGTGGAAACCCACAAAAAACTAGAACCAATGAAAAACCCAACAACCATTGGTTATCCCCACATTAATTCATTACCATTCCACCCAGTTAATTATTAACATTCCACTTTTATTCATGTTCACAACCAAACCTGCAGCTCTGCTACCAAACACCACCACAACCAGACAACAATTGATGCCATTCCAACCACACCATTCACTGCCCTGCTATTCACCCATCCATAACAAACACATTCACCCCTTCAACCATTTCAGAACTGAACCATACCAGTGTTCATAATTAATTCTTTTATATTATTTAGTTCAACTGGGGTGATCACACAAGGTTATGGGCATTCATATTCAACAACCAAGTTTATGTGTTTATCTAATTCATACATAATTTCCATTCACCAGACGATGCGTAAAACAGATCATAACATAGATGCGCAAAAAAGGGCCCCCAACGACTATGATTTTCAGTAGGCCTAATCCCATTCAATTTATAGCAACATCATAGGGAAAACATGGGTAAAAACATGTAACAACATTAACAAACTTCCTCATCCCTTTTATTTAACCGGTTATTATCTTCATTACAGAATGATTAACTTCCTCATGGGAACCATAGAACACCCACCCCGCATGATACACAAGGAGAAGATACAAAGGTAAGATCCCTACCTGATTGATCAAGGATTGACGTTAAGTCCTCACGTGGAAACTGGAAAGCAGGAGTATCAGGAACTCCATGGAACGCTATCAAGTAAAACTTCATGGGGGTACAACTCGTCTGGAGGAAGGGTATTCTGAGCATAGGGTGATAGAGAAAAAGAAGCCTAGGGATAAGATAAGCCTTTAGGTTATAAAGGCTGAGATACATCACTCCCGGGATGGTTAAGATATAGAGAAAAACTCGAAACCGTGGAAGAAGCGGGATCATGGGTTGACCATGCGACTGGGCCACCCCACACATCCAACTTAAAAGGTCCCCACCCTTCGAGGAGGTTAAAACTGACGCACACCTCCTTAACCAAGGAAGGACTCCTCACAGGATGCTGTAGAAGCGTTTCTGAAAACGCGGTTAAAGGCATGACCAAAACACATGGTCATTCATTTAAGGAGGGTAACTCATAAATCATTTAATTAAACGCCATTAATGGGATTTAAAACAGGCTTAAATGGGTCAAAACTTGGTTTAAAACCCAATTCGCGCAAAAAGGAGGTGATACTGGAAATCCCGTGAAGAGGTCATCGGTAGGCTAGGTCTACCGGTAGACCAAGATTCCGGTTGGCTGAGGCTACCCGTAGGTCATGGCTACCAGTAGACCGAGGCCACCGGTAGGCCACGACCACCGGTACACCGAGGCTACCGGTAGGCCGAGGCTACCGGTCAGCCGAGGCAACCAGTAGGCTAAGGCTACTGGTGGGCCGAGGCTACCGGTAGGCCGAGGCCACCGTTTGGAGTCTTAAGCTTCACCAAGAAGCTAGGATGACCTCCCAAACCACCCAGAACACCCCAAACATCAGATTTGCACCATGTAATGGAACCCAAAACCCCGTTCCATTACATCAGATACTTCTCAAACTATTATCATCCCCGAGAATATAAGAACAAATAAAAAAGGTGAAAAGTGGGGTCCAAACAACCATCCTCTAAAGATACTTATCAGGGGAAAACCCCTGAGTTGTTCTAAAGATGGAACAGAACCCCCTAAATCCAGGAATACTCCCCCAAGAGTTATCAACCACAAACATCCACAACAAGCACAGGGATCACATTGTCCAACACTTGAGTTAGGGAGTCCCTTCCTACAGGATATTATCCGCTTTCGGCGGCACTGACTCGCCTGCATGGGTTTAATCGCATCCACATTAATGCGCCTTGATTAGCAGTCAGGTTTTCTCATCATCAAACATTTGGACACAAAACAAGTAGAACAATAATTTCATATATTAAAGCACAAGGTAAATCATCTCAACAAAACTCAGAACAAACGAAACAATAAGTAAGTCAAAACAGATCTGGATACTGAATGCGTAACTAGGCCTCCCACTCCCATGTGCTCTCCTCGAGGCCACCATGCCTCCACAACACATGAACCAAGGGGATGGTTCGTCCATGAAGCACTTTCTCTTTACGATCCTTGATATTGATAAGTCTTTCTATGAAGGTAGCATCGTTTTTGACATATAACTCTCCCCAATCGATGACATGGGAGTCATCATGTAGACATCGACGATGCTAGGAGACGTGAAAGACATTGTGAACTTTCTCCAACTGAGGTGGCAATGCCAGCTGATACGCCACCTCACCAACTCGTCCCAGCACCTCGAAAGGTCTAATGATCCTAGGGGGGAGCTTACTCCCCTTCCCAAACCTTTTCTGCCCACATCGAGGGGAAACCTTCAAGAACACATGATTTCCAACCTCAAACTCCAAGGGCCTCCTCCTAAGATCTTCATAAGACTTCTTTTGTTCCTAGGCTACCTTCATCCTCTCACGCATAAGAAGAACCTTCTCAGTGGTTCCCTGCACCACTTCTGGCCCAAGAACAGATGCTTCCCCAATCTCTATCAAAAAAACGGTTAAACAAAACGGCCTTCCATACAAGGCCTCAAATGATGTCATGAAGATAGTGGAGTGGAAGATATTTTTATAAGAAAACTCCACCAGAGGAAAGTGTCATACCCATGATCCCCCAAAATCTAGAACACATTCCCGCAGCATGTCTTCCAACGTCTGGATCGTTCGTTCTGTTTTCCCATCTGTTTGAGGGTGGAAAGGAGTGTTAATGTGTAGCTGGGTGCCAAAGGCATGATGTAATACCCTCCAGACATGTGATGTAAACCATGTGTCTCAATTGGAGACAAAAGATCTCGGAATCCCATGAAACTGCACCACCTCATCGACGTACCTCTGGGCCAAGGTGCTCACCGGGCTTGACTCCTTAATCTCCAAGAAGTGAGCTGATTTTGTGAACTGATCCACCAATACCCAGATGGAATCATAGCCTCCCTGATCCCTGGGTATCCCTGTGATGAAGTACATCGAGATGTCATCCCAATTCCACTCGGGAACATCTAAAGGCTGTAACAACCCTGCAGGAAAATAGTGTTCTACCTTCACTTGCTGACACAATAGGAACTTTTCCAAAAACTCTACCACCGCCCACTTTACCCCGGGCCACCAAAACTGTCCCCTAAGGCCTTGGTACATCTTTGAGACCCCAGGATGTACCGTTAAAGACGATCCATGGAACTCACAAAGAACTCCTTTACGCATCATCTCTAGAACAAAAACCCTTCCATGGAAAAACATCTGCTGCTGACCATCCTCCAACCATCCCTCAGGAGCATTTCCCTGATAAACACGATCTCGCATCACTTCCACCTCCGTGTCCCCCCACTGAGACTCTTCCACCTGCACCACTAAAGAGGAAACTATAGTCATATGAAACATACAGCCTCTTCAACATTCCACCATTGCATCCAAATTTAAGGTCTCTAACTCTTCAATCGCTCTCCAAGAATCTGCAGATTCCCGAACTACTTCCTTCTGTGATTTCCTACTTAGGGCCTCACCCAAAACATTACCCTTTCCCACAGTATAATAGATGTAAAATTCGTAGTCTTGGAGGAACTCAACCCATCTATACTGCCGCATTTTCAGATCCCACTGGGAAAAGACATAACGTGAGCTCTTGTGATCTGAGAAGACCACAAAGCGCTCTCTGATGAGATAATGCCACCACAACTTCAATGCGAACACCACAGACGTAAGCTGCAGATCATGGGTGGAATAGTTATGTTCATGAGGACATAACTTCCTAGACCCATAAGAGATCAGTCCTCACTGATACATCAGCACACATCCCAAACCAAGGCCAGAACCATCGTAGAACACTTCAAACAACACCCCATCCTCTAGTAATCTGAGTACTGGAGCACTAACCAACTTCTACTTTAGGTATCCAAAAGCCATCTAGAACTGGTCGCTCCACATGAAGGCCTGGTCCTTCCTAGTCAAAGAAGTCAATGGAGCTTCAGCTTGAGAGAAGTTGGGAACAAACCTCCGGTAATAGACTACCAAACCTGGGAAACTAGGAACTTCGGCCACATTCTTGGGTGCTACCCATGAAAAGACTGCCTCGACCTTCTATGGGTCTACTTCTATTCCCATCTGAGACACTACGTGTCCAAGGAAATGTACTTTTCACATTATGAACTTGCACTTAGACAGTTTCCCATAAAGATGGTGGAATTGAAGGACTCCCAAAACTACCCTAAGATGCTCAATGTGCTCTTCTTCTGATCTTGACTAGATAAGGATGTCATCGATGAACACCACAATGAACTGGTCCAGAAACTCTCAGAAGATAGTGTTCATGAGGTTCATGAACATAGCTGGTGCATTTGTAACTCCAAATGGCATGAACACAAACTCAAAGTGGCCATATCTTCACCTAAAAGCCATCACTGAGATATCACCTTCCTTCACTCTCAACTGGTGGCATCCCAACCGAAAATCAATCTTAGATAACCAAACTAACCCCCTCAGCTGGTCGAAAATATCATATATCCTTGGTAGGGGGTAACGATTCTTTTCAGTCACTCAATTCAACCTTTGGTAGTCTATGTACAGTCATAGAATACCATCTTCCTTCTTTACACACAAAACTAGAGCACCCCATGATGATACGCTGGGTCGAACAAATCCCTTCTCCATCAGATCATCAATCTAAATTCGAAACTCCCGCAACACAAATGGTTCCATCCGATAAAGATCCATCGAGATCAGGTGGTCACCAGGCTGTAAGTCTATCCCAAACTCAATGTCACATTGAGGGGGTAGAGTCACAACCTAATCGGGAAAGACATCAGGTAATTCTTTTACAACCTCTAGGACATCCATCATTATTTCATCCACTGACTCCACTGCCACCTCATCCAGCATAGAAAGGAGTGGTTCCACATGTCGACTCCCCACATGATAACTCTGCTCCCCAACAAAAGCCACATGCTGTACATCCTCATTGGAGAATTCAATCCTTCTCCTATAGCAGTCGATGATGGCATGCATAGAGAATAACCAGTCGATGACTAGAATGACATTGTATTTCTGCATCTGCAATGAAATAAGGTCTCCACTGGACTGATGCAGTCCCAACATCAGTCTACATCCTTAGAAAAAGTAAGATATGTTGGTCTGACCCCCCAACTGGTGTTATTAACACTAGGGGTACAAAAATTCTCTCGGCATACAGACCCATAGAATGGGATAATTTGGGCGTAACAAATGAGTGAGAATCTCCCAAATCAAACAAGGCAGAAACAAGAGTGCTGAATAAACTAATCGTACCTCAAATGACCTTTGGTCCCGCCGGAGCTACTAACTCTGCGGCGTGAAACTGTCCATGCCCAGCTCCTCTGCCTCGCTGCTGTCGACCACCTCCCCAACCATGCCCTGGTCGAGGTCCCTGAGGAGCACCCTGGTGTCGGTATCCTCCCACAAGGTCTTCCCTTAGAGTACCAGGGGCCTACTGCGGTTGTTGTAAAGGCCTCACCAACAATGGATGCTGCTGAGGTGGGTGCTGAAACTGCCTAACTCCACCATGTGGATCTCGAGTCGAGCACCTGCTCTGGATGTGCCCGAAAACTCCACACGAGAAAAACTTCGGTCATGGCCCTGTGGAAAGGGGCGAGGGCCAGAATCTCGGGACTGGAACTGATGAGGCATAATCCCTGCTTGTAGAAACCTAGAAGGCCATGTTGCTGGAGGCCTGCTGTTGACCGCCTTCCCCTTTGATGAACCCAGCTGGTTTCCCTCTCGTGGCATTCCTCCCTTCAAGTGCATCCTCTCTACTATCTCGTCCTTCTTCTATACTGATAGGTACGTCGGAAGGGTGAAGGGAGTGACAACGTACTGAAGAGAATGATGGAGTGCCTCCTCTAACCGTCTTGCCCGAGACTCCTCATCAGAAAAGAGATCCGGGGAAAAGTGCAAGAGATCATTGAACTTGATCCCTAGCTCCCTCACTGACATGCTTCCCTACTAAAGGGAGAGAAAATCCTGTCTCTTCTCAGCCTTCACTGTAGAGGAGAGGAACTCCTCACGAAATTCCTTCTCGAAATTGGCCCATGAAACCTCTTCCTCTTTCTTCTATCCTAGGAAAAGCATCCACCACTGACACACTTCTCCTCTCAGCTGACTAATGGCCAACGGAACCCAGTACTCCCTCAGATCACGGATCAAAGAGAAGGTTATGGCTAGCTCCTCGATCCATCCCTCCATTACTGAGTCAGAAACACTACCCTTGTACTTTTATAGGGTTTTTTGCTGGAAAGAGCGCAGAGTCCTCTGCCACAAGTCTTCCTCCTCATCTCGGTCAACCCTCTACTGGTCAACTGCCTCGATCCGCTGGGCCTCAACCGTCCGAGTCACTCGTGGATAACGTTTGGGTGCCATAGTTGCAAGGTAAACAAAGAATGCCTAAGCCCGAGTAGCAATGGAATTATTATTATTATTATTTAAAATTTTCTCCCCAAGGTGCCCCAAATCAATTAAAAACACAATCAGTATGATGCATGTACCTTCTATAGGGTATCTACCCTGAAATAAATGTAGTCTCACTTGGTAGTTTTATAGGCTCAGAGTCCTTGCATCAGATCACGGGGGGACTTAAAATCTCGTGTCCTAGACGGTCCTCCATGATCTATTTCACGAACCAAGATCACCTAACATTATTTCCCTACCATCCCATGCAATCCTCACTATGCCTAACTCCATACTCCATATCATCCCTCAACCTTCCTCTGATACCATTCTTTCATTATCTCATCTTCGACTAGAGGAAGGAAGGGCGGGGAACTTTTCCGCCCTTTCCATCGTCTTGCCGAAGGCGGGTCGTGAAATACACCGAGAGTGAGGTCAAAGACATGGATCAAAAAGAAAGAGTATGAGAAGGTAGTGGTGGTATAAATTGTCCTTGAAACATCAGACCATTCTAGTGTATGGATCCTTGACATCGGGTGCACATCTTAATGAAAGGTAAAAAGGATAATGTTACAAGTAAAAAAATATTACAAAGAAAGAATATTAAATTTTGGAAATGGTGCCGACCAGAAGATAATTGGCTTGGAAAGGCCATGTATGGATACAAATAAATGAGACATGCTAATGTCTAAGTATTATAAGGACTTAATCACAATTTTCTTAGCATCAGTCAGCTATGTGACTCAAGGAATTCGATAAGGTTTAATAAGAAGATGTGTATCGTCAATGGAAATGATACTAAATTGGTTAAATAGGTATGAATAATAAATGGAAATATCTACCTATTAAGTGGATATGAATATATGTGATTTCTATCTAGAGAGGAATAAAACAAGGTGTGGCATAAACAAATTGATCATAAATGCCAACCATCCATGGATGATCTGGTAAAGTGTGAGGTATCAAAAGACCTCTCTAATCTACCATGTGATCATGCTCATATATGCAATTCATGTTAACAAGGTATGGTCATCAGAAATACGTGTAAGGAAAAGGAAAAGAAATCAACAAGTGTGCTCGAATTGGTGAATGTTAATGATTATGGACCTATCTCACCAAGAGAAATTGATGGAAAGAGGTACTACGTTCTTTTAATTGACGAATAATGAAAAATTCTATGAGTATTAATCATTTACCATATGTCCAATGTGTTTAGTTGTTTAAAGTAGTACCGAAGAGAGTGTGAAAGGAAGCTTAATTAGAAAATTTCGATGTTTCGTACTGATAATGGTACAGAATTCACAAACTGTTATGTGAAAGACTATCTCACGAAACACAGGATAATTCATCAAGTTTCTTCAATTAGAACTCAAAAATATAATTGAGTTGTTGAAAAGATAAATAGAATCATCAACAACATGGCTAAGACAATTATTATTAAAAAATACCTACCATAGAAATTTTGGAAGGAAGTAATTTTAACATTGGTTTACATTTCTATAGATCTATGTTGTGTCTGAAGGAAGTAAAGACTCTATATAAGATGTGTTATGGAATGAAACCAACAGTGAAGTGCATTCATATATTTCTAAGTGATTTATTCTCTATAAAGAAAAACATAGGAAATTTGAGTCATGATGAGTTGAGGGGATATTACTTGGCTACTATGAAAAAATAAAAGCATTCAAGTGTGTTAATAAAAGTCTGGGAAATATAGTTGATAGAAATTATTTCACTATAGTGGAGAATGAAGATAGAATTCAACAACACAATGAACAATTTATTGATGAAATTCATGAAGAGGAAAGCAATGTAGGGGGAGCCAAAGTGGCCAATCATGATTCGGAAGAATATAATGATGATGGGAATGAGGATGTAAAATCCATATTTACACAGAAGCCAAGGAGTAGAGATTAAATTGATAAGAAGAAAATCATTGGGGATCAGTCAGCTCCAGTTCAGATAGTAAGAATGAAATAACTACAACATACATCTTTCATATCTCATGTAGAGCCAACATGATTTGCTAATGAAGCTAAAATAGAAAACTGGGTACATGCTAAGAATGAAGAGCTATATTAGATTGAGAGGAATTAGACATGGGAGATTGTTTCAAGGCTAGAAGATAATAATTTCATCGAAACTAAATGGGTCTTTCGTAGTAAGATGAATGAAGTTGGAAAAGTGATTTTAAACAAATATTGACTAGTTTTCAAAGGATACTTCTAGATAGAGGGTTTTGATGTTTATTAGAAATTATCTTCTATTTCATGTCTTGAAACAGTCAAATTATTCATGGACATTACAGAGTAACAGAAGTTCTTGGTTTTCTAGATAGATTCCAAATCATTATTTTTTAACAGGGTTTTAGAAGAAGAAGTTTATATTGAGCATCCAGATGGTTTTTTCATTCATGAAGATGATAAAATGGTTTTCCATTTGAAGAAATCACTATATGGTTTGAAATAAGAACCATGAGAATGGTACTCAAGGCTTGATTTGTATTTAACGAAGCTTGGTTTTCAGTGTGGTGGATTTGATTCCAATCAATATTTCAACAACGAATATAATAAAAGGATTATAATGATGGTTTATATTGACGAAATAATATTTGGATGATCAGATGAAGCTTAGTGCAGACAATTTTTTGAATTCATGAAAAGTGAGTTCAAAATGTCAATGATTGGAGAGATGATGTTTTTTATTTGGTTTATAGTTAACATAAGGAGGGAACAACACTATCATCTATCAATAAAAATATTCGAAGGAGGTCATGATAAGATTTAAAATGGAAAATTCCAAGGAGATGATGACTCTAGTTGCTACTCGGATGAAATTATCAAAATATGATGATGGAAATGCAGTTAGTGTAATAGAATATAGGCAGGTTATTGTAAGTTTAGAATACCTGATAGTGAGAAGACTTGATATTGTTTTCAACACATTCCAAGAAGTGTGATTTCAAATAAATACCATGAAAATCCACAAGCTTGTTGTGAAAAGAATAATTTGTTATATCAAAGGAACAATGGATTTTAGTTTGATGTATAATGAAAAATCTCAAACCGAGCTGTTGGGATATACATATACAGATTGGTCTGGTCTAGTTGATGACAAGGAAATAAACTATAGAAGGTGCATTCTATCTTAGTGAAATGTGTGTATCTTGGTTAAGAAAGAAGAAATATTTCATTTAATTAAGAACCGCATTATCTGAGTATATTGTGACCACTCAATCATGAACACAATTATTATAGATGAAGCAACTCCTTGATGATATGGTAGTTGAAGTGACATCTCTGATTGGAATCCAGTGCAATAACTCAAGTGCTATAAATTTCATCAAAAATACTATCCACCACTCAAGGACATGGCACATTGAGATAAAGTATCATTTTATCAAGGAGAAGGATGACCAGGGAATCATGAAGCTAGACTTTGTGCGTACATAGCTGTAGGTTGCAGACATTCTGAAAAATTCCTTACCCAAGGATGATTTTGAGAGACATTTATTGGCTCACGGAGTCTAGTGGAATCCCCACACTTGAAAAAGTGATGATGTAGGTCCCCCTCACCCTGAGGTATAGTGTTATTTTCCTTAATGTGGTGATATTTTTTTTCTACTATGTTGCAGACCAGAATGGAGTGACTATTGGGTTCGTTGAAAAAGGGGGAGAAATAGTGACTCCTTAAGGGGGAGAAAATGTGGCTAAATAAGGGAAAAATGTATTCTTCAAAGACACGTGAAGAAGATGATAGGTGGAGTTGTGAGAAAGGGGGATATAAATAAGATAAGGGGAGTATGATTTTTAAATCTGATGTTGCCTGATTTGATCAATCAAAGATCATATATCAGGATAGTTGGGGTTCATGATGAAAGAAGATTACTTTTATCCATATGGTATCACTGATTTGAGTCATAAATTATGTGATTCAATGATGAAAATTTCATACTACCCTTGTTTCTCACGCCGAGAATTCCTTATATTGGCTTAGAGTGTGTGGTGAGTGAATTTTTAGTTTCTATCTCAATTTCAAGATGTCAATGGTGGTAGATGATGGAAGTGGATTTAGTGAGGTATCAAAGTGAAGAGAATTATTATGAGAAGAACTGTCAAAAAACCCAAAGGGGATGATTTGTTTGGGAAAAATACCTCTATTTAAAATTGAAACATTTTTGGGTTGGGTTTTTTGTTGACAAAGTATGTTTTCATGGTGAATTTTCTAGTTTCAGATATTTTTTTTACAATCCATGTTGACAAGGAAGCATGAAAAAGGAATGGATGATCTGGAGGTGGTTCAAAAGAATAGATACATGGTGGAATTGTTTTCCAATGATTTCAAAATTTTTGATTTCCAAAATTTGGGATTTTATGAGCATTGTGAAAAGTGTATTTCCTTGAAGATGTCATCAAAATATGGAAAATGAATGAGTTTTGTGAATATAGGCTTCTTGATGTGTATTTCGCAGACACTGGAAGAATGTTGACGGTGAGCTCTGTGATTACGACGAGCTATGAAGACAGTAGAGGTGAAGAGAATTGTGAGGGAGCATTGCAGGGGAGGAACAATGAAATTGACGAAACGCTCCATGGTTATGACGATATTTTTGATCTGAAAATTTCTATGATGCTTCATAATTTGGAGAAAATTTTGGAAGGAATTTTGGACCTTTTCAATTTGAGCTGACGTGGCACTGACATTGCGCATAAGATTCTTGAGTCTGTGGAATAGCTTATAAATAGACCTCATCCCCCTCAAGGAAATTAGAGAGTATTTGATGAAATATTTGCAGCTCTTAAATCAAAAAGGATGATCGCAGAGGCAGTATTCTTTTGTGAAAGGTAGGAGCTTCGCAGCGACTATTCTAGCTCTGTGAAAATGGTGTGTTCTGCATTGGCTCAGTGAGCTATGCTAAGGATGTCTCTTTGTAATGGCATGATCTCTACGATGGCCTATGATTTGCGAAGGCTTGAGCTCTATGAAGGATTTAGATATGTGAACCAGTGAGCACAAAAAAAGTGCGTTCTTTGAGAATCAGTAGGGACTTTGTGAAGTCTTGCTTGAGATTTGTGAAATTTCGAGCATCCCGATAGAGAGAGTTTTGAGAAGGTATTTCCAAAGGTGGGTGATTATTGGGAAATTGGTACTCATCAGTAGATGAAATTTTGACTTCAACAGAGCATCTACTTATTGTGAATGATGCACTTATTAGAGATAATGAAATCTGTGATCTCACTTCAGTTGAGATAGCAGTGAGTTATCAAATTATGATTGGTTAAAAACCAAGAGGGATATTGAGTCTGCTTCGAGCTTGTAAACAAAAATGTGCTATTAGTGATTTTGGTACATCATAATATTATGGTGTATGCTCCATGGACATAGCCCAATAAGGGTGAACCAAGTAAAATTTTCGTCTACTTTTCATGCTTTAATATTTATTAAAACTCTACAACGAGGTGGAGAGAGAAGACAGTTTTTTCAGACAAAGAAACATGATAAAAAAGGTCGTGGTTTTAATCTTTCACATAAATTTTCACCCCCCTCTCAGGGTATCTATCCTAGTGGAACTTACAATTTGTATTAGAGTGAACATTTTATACCAGTGTTTCTCTCTCAAATGGGGGTCACCAATAATAAAGGCATTCCAATCTACAATGGGAACATTTTTCAACTATGGAATAATCAGATGCAACACTACTTCTAATCATTATGAATGGATGTGTTCATAGCTGAAATGCATGGTATAATTGCAGATAGTTACAATGGTTCAATATTGGAAGCTGAGCGAATATATATGGTTGTTGATGGTAAGGGATTCAATTCTTTAATGGGGTCCATATCCAATTCTATATATACAAAGGCGATTTTATGAAAAACACACATGACATGTGGGAAAAAATTTATGAAGTTGATTTCATGAAAAACTCACATGCCATGTGGAAAAAATTTAAACATATAAGAAGGATATTCAAAGATCAGAGAAGAAAAGTTGAAAGTGTTGTGTAACATGTGTAAAAAACTTAGATGAGCCCGAATGAGTCTGTTGATGCATTTTTTTGATAGGATAAATTCTGTAGTGGAAGGCATGTGAGGTATTAGTGAAGTCATTAAAGACATAAATATTGTGAAGTGCATCCTGAGGAAATATCCACCTCACTTCCATCCAATGGTTTTAGTATTAGATGATAAGGATCTGAAAGAGATAACACTGGATAACTTTCATACTACCCTTGTAAGACATGAAATTAAAAATGATGATAATTATGTTGTGGAAAAAGGGAAATCCAAATAGGTGGAATTCAAATCCATGAAGAATATCACCATTGAAGATTCCCCAGAAGAAGAAGAGACAAATGAGGTGATGCCATTCCTTTCATCAAATCATCAAAGAGTAAAAGTAAAGTACAAAGGGAAACTTCTACATTCCTTTTTTATATATGGAATTGTTGGTCATCTTGTGGTATGGTGCCCCAAAAATCTCCAAGAAGATGATGATGTCGATGAATCCGAAGTTACCAAGAAAAATTCTTCGGCCCATGTGAATGGTAAAAAATAGTTCAAGAAAAATTTGTTTAATAATAAGTATCTTCTTTAACAAGAATGAGACAGTACATGTTAGTCTGAATTTTAAGAGGTTGGAGAGATATAAAACTGCAAAAATCGTGGTTAAAATTCTATGGTGGAAGTTTTTGGTAGTACATAGAAAAAGGAAGAAACCAAAATTGATGAATAAGAAGAAGTTCAAGGAAGAGTTGATATGAAATATTATTTAGATGCCTCTCATGAAAATATAGATAGTTAGAGAGAAAAAACAAATAAAACCAGAAATGTAGTTCATGAATCCAAAATCTATATGTAGTAGCAAGAATAAGAGAAGCCTGAGTTAATGGAAAAAATTTAAAAACTCATGTCATCAACTCCAGAGGACTAAGAATCGGATAGTGATTATAAAATAATGTTTGAAGAGTTGAAAATGGAGATGGATGGGAATAATTCCATAATGAAACATAAAATAAAGAGTATCAAAGAACACAAAGGAAAGGTTGTCGGTTTGTTGAAAAAGGTTAAGGATCAAGAAAAACTCTTGACTTATGATGTGACATCACGATAGAAGATCACTAAAAAACTGAGAAGCCAAAAGTGGAGAATAGTGGACTGCAGAAAAGAAGCATCAATTCTGATTAGGAACTATGGATGGTCTGGGGATTGACCAAAATCAAAAAGAAGTGAAAATTGATGTCAGACCACAAGCACCCATTCTGAGATTGAATGTTGATTTGGGCACAATGAAGAATTATAATATTCAATGATCCAAATGGGAGACTAGTAAGGAATAAGTGATACACATGAATGCACTCTATATCAGGTGTAATTGTTGTGGAAATATGGGAATTTTATAGTATGTGTGTTCCATAGCCAGAAGATATCGAGGGGGACAAGAAAAAAAGTGGAATCCAAACAGAGACCAATATTATAGAAAATAATTTGAGGGACATTGTTTTTGGTGTCAAAAATTTGGGAACATGGCTAGATACTATACATCAACAATGTAGAGGAATGTGGCAAGGCTGAATCAATGTATTCGCAAGAAACAATTCAACAAACCAACAGGTGAGTTGAGAATGAAAAATTGATTTGCAGGTCTTCAAGATGATTTTGGTTCATCACACGCTGAATAATTAGTATTTTTAACCATCATCAATAGTGAGGTCGAAGACATGGATCAAAAAGACAAAGTATGAGAAGGCAGTGGTGGACGAAATTTCCTTTAAAGCATCAAACAATTATGGTGTACGGGTCATTGACAAAGAGTGAACATCTCACTTGACATGTAATAAGGTTCTTGTTACATGCATTATACATGAAAATGAATGATTTTCCATGTTTGGAAACGATTAAGGCCTGAAGACTATTTTTTTGGGAAAATCAAATTTTGGGGGTAGATAAATGAGATGTGCTGATATCTATGCAGTAGAAGGTCTCAGTCATAATTTTCTTAGAGTTTGTTAGCTATGTTAATCAAGAAATTCTATATAGTTTACTAAGAAGATGTGTATCATAAAAGTAAAATATAGTGAATTGGTTCTAAAAGGAACTTGAAAAAAGGGAAATCTCTACCTGGTAATTAGAGAAGAATATATGTGCTTTCTATCTAGAGAGGCATAAAACTAGGTGTGGAATAAATGACTTGGTCATATTTTCCAACCATCACTGAAAGATCTGGTAATGTGTGATGCATAAAGAGATGTCCCTAAGATATCACGTGATCATAATCATACATTCAATTCATTTCAATAAGAAAATATCATCAGAATGACGTTCAAGGAAAGGAAAATAATGAAACAAGAGTGCTCAAATTGGTGCATGCTGATGATTTTGGACCTATCTCACCACGATCCATTGACAAAAAGAGGTTCTACATTATTTTAATTGATGACTATAGTAGAATTTCATGCGTATTCTTCATTTTTGATATGTACAATGTGTTCAGTTTCCTAAAGTAGTACCGAAGAGAGTGAGAAAGGATGCTAGGATATATGATTTTAAGTTTTACACTGATAATGGTACGTAATTTACAAACAGTCAGGTGGAAGACTATATCAATAAAAAAAGGATAAGGCATAATGTTTCATCATTAAGAAATCCACAATAGAATGGTGTTTTTGAAAGAAAAATTTGATCATCAATAACATGACTAGAATAGTGCTTATTAAAAAAGACCTCCTAGAGAAATTTTCAAAGGAAGTAGTTTTAACATCGGTCTACATTTATAACAGAGCTCTTTTGTGTCTGAAGGAAGGAAAGAATCCATATGACATGTGGTATAAAAAGAATCCTATACTGAAATACTTTCAGATATTTGGAAGTAATTTCTTTATTCTCAAGAAATAAAAACATAGGAAATTTGAGTCATGGGGAGATGAGGGGATATTCCTTGTATACTATAGAAAAATCTAATCATACAAGTTTTTTAATAAAAGGATGTAAAAATAAGTTGAGAACAATGATGGAACTGTAGTAGAGAATGAAGAGAGCTCTCAAAAACCCAATATAAAATTTTAGGATGAAAGTGATGTGAAGGAAAGAGATGTAGGGGGAGAAGAAGTGGTTGATGATGATTTAGAACAAGATACTGATGAGGAGTATGAGGAAGTAAAATCTGGATCTACATAGAAGCCAAAGAGTCAGGCTAAAATTTACTGGAAGAATATCATTGTGATCAGCTAGATCTAGTACAGACAAGAAGAATGAAATCATGGCAACAAACATCTTTCCTATCTCAGGTTGAGCCTAAATGATTCTCTAATGTATCTGAAGAACAAAACTGGATTTAGGATATGAATAAAGAGCTAGATCATATTGATAAGAATCTGACATGGGAGATTGTTTTGAGGCCAGTAGATAAAAATGTTATCGGGGATAAATGGGTCTTTCATGACAATATTAATGAAGATGTAATAGTGATTTGAAACAAATAATGACTATTGTTCAAAGGATACTACCATATATAAGGCATTGATGTCGATGAGACATTCTCTCATGTTGCAAGGATGAAAAAAATCAGATTAGTCATCTCCATTGTAGTTCAATGAAAGTTCATGGTTTTCTAGATGGATGTCAAATATGCATTTTGGAATGGGGTTCTAGAATAAAAATTTTATATTGAAAATACATATGGTTTTCTCATTCATTAATATGAGAAAAAGTTTTTACAGTAGAAGAAATCACTGTATGGTCTAAAATAATCACTAAGAGCATGGTACTCAAGGATTGATCAGTATTTGAAGAAGATTGGTTTTCAGCATGGTGGAGTAGATTACAATCTCTATTTCAACAATTAGAATAATAAAAGGATGATGATTCTTATTTATGTCACATTCATAATATTTGGCAGATCAGATGAAACATAGTGCAAACACTTTTCTGAATTCCTAAAAAGTTGGTTCAAAATGTCAATGATTCGAGAGAAAATGTTTTTTCATGGTTTATAGGTGACACAAGGAAGGAATGGAAATTTCATCACTTATTCCAAATATGGAAAGGAGGTTCTGAGAAGATTTGAAATAGAATATTCCATGGAGATGAAGACTCCAATTGCTATCGAATGAAATTATAAAAATAAGATGATGGAAAGGTAGTTAATTTAACAAAATACATGTAGGTTATTGTAAGTTCATTATACTTAGCTGTGAATATACATGACATTGTTTTATCCACATTACAAGGAGAGCAATATCACTGCAATCCCAAGGAATGACACATGAATTCTGTGAAACTAATACTTTAGTGTATCAATGGAACAATAGATTTCAGTTTGATGTATAATGTCAAATCTCAGCTAGAGCTGTTGGCATATACATATACAGATTGGGCATGTTCAGTAGTTGAAAAGTAATCAGCAATAAGAGGTGATTTATATCTTGGTGGGTTTTTTCTCTCTTGTGTAAGAAATAATCAAGATATAATTTCATTAAGCATTACAGAATCTGTGTATATTTCACCACTCAATCTTGAACAAATTTATTGTGAATGAAGTAAAATCTTGATTATATAGGAGTTGAAGTGACATATACAATCATAATATAGTGATATAACTCAAGTAATATAAATCCCATAAAAAATCCCATCCATTACTTAAGGACAAAGTACACTGAGATAAACTATCATTTTTTCCAGGAGAAGGTTGAGCAGGGAATCATGATGTTGGAGTATGTGCCTATAGAGCTATAGGATGCAGACATTCTGATAAAGGCCTTACCAAATGAAGATTTTTAGAGACATAAATTGGCTCTGGGAGTCTATTCAACTCCCTATGGTTGAAAAATTGTGGATGTGGATCCCCTCTCCTTGAGGTATGGTATGTTTTTTCCTAATGTGCTGATATACGTTCTTTAATATATTGCATACAACAAAATAGTGACCTTTGGGTTTGATGAAAAAGGGGGTAAAATAATGAACCCTTATGGGGGAGAAAATGTGGATAAATAAAGAAAAAAATGTATTATTCAAAGACACTGGGAAAAGAATACAGGTGGAGTAGTGAGAAAAGGGGAGAGCAAATAGATACAAGAGTATGAGATTTAAATATGGTGATGCTTGAAGTGATAAATTGAAGATTAAATTTTACGACAGCTGAGGTTCGTAATGAAAGTGGTTTTTGTTTTTTTGTGGTATCAACAATTGTTGTCATAAATTATGTGATTCATCTATTAACTTTTCATACTAATATTGTTTCTCATTCCATGAATTTCTCATGTGGGATTAGAGTATGTGGTGAGTGAATCTTTGGTCGCTATCTGAATCAAAAAGGAAAATGGTGGTAGATGATGGAAGTATCATTAGTGAGGTATCAAAGTGTAGAGAATTTTTTTGAGAAGAATTCTCAACAAACCCAAGGGGGAGATTGTTGGGAAAAATTCCAAAAGTTAATATTTCACTATTTTTTGGGTTGGTTGTGTTTGTGGAAAAAACCAGTTTTCATTGTGAATTGCTAAGTTCCCAATATATTGTTGAAAATCCATGTTGAAAAATAACCATGACAAAGGAATGGGTTATGTGGAGGCGGTATAAATGAACAAATACACGGTGGATCCATTTTCTAATGTATGCCAAATATTTTGGATCCAAAATGTGGGATTTGGTGAGCATCTCGAAAGTGTATTTCCTTGAAGATACCATCATTATATGGAAACAGAATCTATTTTGTGAATATAGGATTTGTGAATTGGATTGTGCAGAGACTAGATGAATGTTGACTATGAGCTCTGTGATTTCAACAATCTTTGCGAATAGAAGAGGTGAAGAGAATTTTGAGGGATAAATGTCGAGGTGGTGCAATGAAATTTATGGAACACTCTGCGGCTATGATGAGATCTGTAATCAGAAAATTTTTATGATACTTCGCGATTTGGAGAGAATCTAGAAGGTAATTTTGGAGGTTTTCAATTTGAGATGATGCAGTGGAGACATTTCTTGGAAAGTTCTCGAGTTAGTGGAATCGCCTATAAATAGACCTCGTCCACCTCAAGAAATGTAGATAGTTTTTGAAGAAAAATTTTTAGTTCTCAAATCGCCAAGGTGGTTTGCGAAGGAATTGTGCTTTGCAGAAGGTAGGAGCTTCGCGGCGGATAATCAATCTACATGAAACTGGGGTGTTCCATGATGTCTCAGTGAGCTTCATTATTGAAGCACTTTGTGATGGATTGAGCTCTATGATAGCCTATTCTTTGTGAAGGCTGGGGATCTGCGAAGTCTTGATCTCTGTGAAGCAGTGTGCTCTTCGAAGCACTAAGCCCTGCGAAGGTGTGTGCTTTGCAAAGAAGCATGAAATTAATGAATAATTGTTTGATATTTGTATTATTTGAAGCTTTTACAAGTAAAGAGAATTGTGATGGTATTTCCAAAGGTGGTTTCCCAGTGATTAGTAGAAAATGTGTACTCATCAGTAGATGAAATTTGGAATTCAACAGAGCATCAACATATAGTGAAAGATGCACTCATTAGTGATAATGAAATGACCTTTAAGTCTTTAAACTGTTATCGGGCCTTCTAATGAAGCAGTGATCTCACTTCAATTGAGAGAGCTGTGAGTTCTCAAATTGTGATTGGTTGTAATCCCAGAAAGATAGTGATTCCACTTTGAACTTGTAATCATCAGTGTGCTTTTAGTGGATTTGGTACATTAGCATATTACTGGTGAATTCTCCTTGGACCTAGCCTAGTGAGGGGGAACCAAGTAAAACTGTTGTATCATGTGCATGATTTAATATTTTTTTATACTCTATAATGGTAATGAGGGAGAAGAGTGTTTGGTTCAACAATGATACATGATCAAAGGGGTCATTGTATTAATCTGTCACACCCTTATTAACCCCTGTCTATGGGTATCTAGCCAAGTGGACCTGACATGTATAAATCAAGATACACATAGTTCTTAAAATATTGTGTAGTTTATCATCATGCGGTAAGGATGAAAAAGGAAGAGATATATTACTAAGGTAGGTACATGGTGTGGCTGCTGTAAACCTGATGTGAATGGGGAAACTGTCCACAATATACCACATGCATACAAATGGAATCTTAGACTTTAAAGATGAAAATGGGGAACTAGGGGCAATACCCAAATACAAATTTTTTGGGCGTTCCTACGTATCCCATGAGGACAAGAATCAAGCCATATGTAGATCTTAAATTTTGTATAGTTTAAGGTCATACAATAAGCACACATGCATAAGAACAAGGTTCTAAAGTAAAGAAAATGGAATGATAAAGCTTACTTGATGATAGGAGAAGTCCACACCACATAGTGGAAAATCCCAAGTGCAACCTCAGGACATGGGGCCAAAAAAGATCCAGAGACCTGGGATGGACCCAAAGATGTAATGTCTAGGAATTTCTTCATATCCTGCGATGATTTGAATCAAGCCGCACATTTTTCTAAAATTCCATGTCGTTTAATGTCTGGCGGTAAGGATTCAAGGGGTAGAGGTTTCTGAAGAGAAAATTGTTTATGGCATGGAAGAATAACCCAATGTGAATGAGGATGAAATTAGTCAACATACCACATAATTCATGATCCTATGAGAGAACCTAGTCCCTGGGGTCAAAATAATGAATATAAGAACTTATTGTTGGACCCAAGGACAAAATGTATGGATGTTCCTACGTATCCTATGAGGATAGGAATCAATCCATATGTAGTTCTTGAAATGTCATGTAGTTTAACATCATTTGGTATAGTTGAAGATGGGAGATCAATGAAGGGTGACACATGACCTATTAGTTGTAATCCCAATGTAAATGGGGAAAAAGTCCACATCATTCCTCATGCTCCAAGGATACCTAGGCCAAGAAGCCAGAGAGATGGAAAAAACCATTAGCACCTAGGACTGGACTGGATGACGAAATGTTCGGGTGTTCCTATATATCTTATAAGGTTCTGAATCAATACAAACATAGTTCTTAAAATGTCATGCAGTGTATCATCATGCATTTATTATGAATAGTGGAGTTTATTTATGGGGAACACATAATGTGGTAGTTGTAAGCCTGATGTAAATGGGGAAAAAAGTCCACATCATGCCACAAGATCCGAGGATACATTGATAAGAGTCTAGAGGGAAGGAAGAATCTATGGTACCTAGGGCTAGACCCAAAGAAAAAATTTATATGCATTCTAACATATCCTATAGGATGGGAATCAATCCATATATAGTTCTTTAAATGCCATGTATTTTATCATCATGTTTTAAGGATGACAAATATCTTTGTCTATGATTATAGAGCATGGACCGTAGATGCCAAGTTTACTATCCTGTGTAAGGGATAATACTATTGAAAATGGAGAATCACCATGTCCAATATTTAGGAGACCATAGGGACTAAGATAACGATATAGGATAATTTATGACCATGTTCACAATAGAGTTCCCATATCTAGAGACCTAGAATGGGAACAAACAACTCAGTATCGACCACTGACCATATTTCCAATGCAGGTTTGTGTCAAATTATCATTCAAGATCCTCTGGGATGTTGGCCTAGAATGGTATGTGATCCAATGTTGCCTGAAACCAGGCCACTAGGGCGGGTCATTTCAGATGTGAAATATGATGAAGACTCAACTGACATGATACATGAATCGTGGTGGTAACCATGCTGTTTGATGACCTGAGGTAAAGATGAAGTAGATCCTAGTTTAAAGATGTTGATATTGGGCCATGAAGTATGTTAACCACATGATATTTGTCTTCATGTAGGATGAATTGGATCATAGTTAATGGTCGTAGAGCATAGACCGTTTTCAATTTATTATCATGGAAAATGATAACGACCACTCATGTGAAGTACTACATGAGGGATTTGACCTTGGTGGGAGGAGTGATATTCACACCATTAATGGTGACCAGGGGGTATGCACCATTGGGGTAAACCTTGAGAATGATATAGGATCCTTCCCATTTGGGTTCCAACATTGGTGGTTTCCTTCTAGGTAACATTGGTTTCCTCAGGGCCAAAACCATGTCACCTTCAAAGAAGGAATGGAGGTTATATATTATATTGAATGATCTAAAAATATTATTCTGATTCCTCATTAGGTTATGCATGCCATGAATCTTGTTTTCATCAATGTCTTCTAGTTTGACTAGAAATATTTCTTCTACCCCAGCTAATATTTTTTAATCGTAAAAGTTTGTGTGGAGTGATGTAAACTAAATCTCAATGTGTTGGACATCCCCTATTCCATACTCTGTTGAATATGGGGACACTTGGGTTGAATGAGTAGTAGTCTCCCAGTAATCCCAGAGATAATTGGTGATTTTTTCTAACCAGATATTCCTACTTATACCAACCATATTTTACATGATGTTAGATAGGGGTTTGTTGAACACCTCGATCTTCCAAATGTATTCTGTATGATAGCGGGAGGTATCATTAGAACTGATGTTGTACTTAGCGTATAATTTCATCATCTCAGCTGCATGTATGCTGGTGCCGTTATCAGTGAAAAAATCATGAGGGACTCTTAATCATTGTATGATATTGGATCTCACGAAATCAATGATAGAAATTTACTAGAAATCCTTGAGAGAAATTTCTTCACCACTTGGAAATGAAATCCATTGCGGTCATGATGAACCAACATTGGAGAGATATTTCTAGTAGATATTGTCCCATGGAATCATTCCCCCAAACCACAATGGTATAAGAGTACATGGTGGTGTTGAGATGTTCATGCAATCAATGCACAAAATTATCATGGATCTATCATGTGGGAAACCTCTTGGATTACTTGATAAAGTCATGGATCTTGGTGGGAAAAAAATATCCCAACCATCAGATCTGAGGAGAGATTCTCGACCCTTCCTAATGAGATCCACATAAACCGGCATGAACTTCCAACATATCCTGGGTAATCTCATCTCCTTGAATGAAATGGAGGAGAAACCCATCAAAAACGAATTTTTGGAGGATCTTCTCAAGAATGGGTCCACTCTAGAATGTAAACTACACTGTGCACCATAAGATTCAATCATGTTTGTCTCTATCAATTGATAGATTACTATGTTGGAGGTACTTGATGAAAGGAGTTTTCCAATTAGGGGTCTCATCTGGTATTGTGGCAGGGGGGACATAGAGGTCCTAATGTAGAGAAATCGACAGTAAGTTGGCTTACCTACTGGCTACCATCATCATCTAGAGTGAAGGGAGTGATGAATCTTTAATGTGTGATATGGTTGATCAAATCATCCTAGTATGGATCTGTAAGAGCTGTGGAATGGATGGATAAGGTATTGGATCGACCATTATGTGACATAGGGACATGAGTAATTTCTAGTCGAGAAGGGAAATGGGCAATCAAGTGGACAGTATGCTCTTTAAAGGATTTGAGATATAGATTTCACACAATATAGTCACCATTGATCTGTTTGATGAATAGATCAGAGTCCCATTTCATATGCAGGTGGGGAACATAAATCTCATGGGCCAGATCGGGACCCGCGATGAGGGATTGATAATTTTCATTATTATTGGTACAACCTTCAAACATCAATAATGAAGAGGGAAGGATTTCATTCGTACGCATGGTGAAGATGATACCCAAGACCAAAATGTTAAACATAGGATAATTAATTATTTTTTTGGTAGGGCTCTGTGATGCCCCATTATAGGGAATCTTCCAACACATTTCTGCTTGATCCATCAAAAGTATGCTTTCATCTAGGAATTCAAGATCCATCTACTGTTCCTTGGGGTCTGAATGAGCAGCAATAATGTTTACCAGTGCCTGAACCTTGACCGTTCTTTGGAGAATATACCTAATGTGAAACTATATAAGGATTACTATCTATTGAGCTAGATGGACTATCAACATGGGAGAGTTCAGAATATACTTCAGTTTGTCTATAAGGGAAACCAGATGTATCTCTTGGTGCTGCAGGTAATGCCATAGTTTTTTGATCATGAATACTAGTGTGAGGTAGCTCTTATCAATAGAAGAATATATAGTCTCTGTATCAAGGATCATGTGTATGAGATTGTATAAACTATTCTTTGTACCATTGTTGTTCTTCTGGGAAATAAGGGAACCAAGGGACCATTATAGGGTGGTCACATAAAGGACCATAGACTTTTCGGAGGTGGGTGACATCAGTACAGGAGGCTATAGCAGGCACTGTATGATCTCTTGAAAAGTGTCCTAGCACTCTTCATCCCATTGGAAGTCGGACCCTTTTATAATGAGTCAGGAAAAGTGATTAGACATTCTATTCATGTTCTCAATGATTCTATGTATGTAGAATATGAGTCACCAAAATCCATAGAGCTCTGAAATATTTTTCATAGGTGGCATTTGACTGATGACTCTGGTCTTTTCTAGATTGATCTATATGCCTATATATTTGACAAAAAAACTAAGAAAATTTCCATAGGTAACCCCAAAGTCACACTTGAAGAGGATAATATTCATATTTTTGGAGCATAGGATGCTAAAAAATTTCTCATTATCTCGGAGATGGTCCTGACGTTGATAGGATTTGGAAACCAAATCATCCACAAAAAATTCCACCAATGTCCCAAGGATCAACATGAATATGCAGTTTATGTCACACTAATATGTGGAACCTGCATTCTTAAAACTGAAAGGCATTACATGGTAAAGTAATGTACCTTTAATTGCTCTCAATGTTACAGACTACACATCCTTAGATGCCATTTTTATATGATTATATCCAAATAAACCGTTCCATAAATGTTAGAGATTGAAATCTAGTAGTACTGTTGACCTACTACTATATCACTGAAAGAGGAAAATCAACCATCAAACAGTGATGGTTGATATCCTAGAAGTTTATGTAGACTCTGATATGCTCTTTATTATTTTGGATTGGATCAATGTTTTCATTCCATTTTGGGTACTAGTCTTCCTTGATTTTGTTGTCTTTAATGAGAATATAAAATTTGGTCTCGACCATGGTACCATGAGAAGGGTGCATCTTTCTAGAAGTCATCTGAACCCGTGATTGTAAATCAGGAGACCAAGGTGGTGGGTGGAGATCTGAGGATCCATTCCTAGAATATCATCATAGCTATTGGAGAATATATATCTTGATTCTGCCTAAGGAACTCCACATACTATATCCACTCCTCTAAATACATGGCTGAGCTGACAAGTATTGGTTTCGAATCTGTATCGATGTCAAGGATAACCTATACCAACTCAAAATCGGGGGTGGAGATACCTTCTTCAAGAAAAAGGGTGAATCCAACAAATTCACTTCATATTTCATAGTGATATGATCATTGACATGTGACAATTTTTCTAAACTGGTTGATTTTGATGAAATGTTGGTATTATTATAGGCGGTAGTGGAATCATCATTTGAGGAATCCTGTGCTACTGAAACCATGGTGATAAAGGTTACCAATCCAATTCCATCGGGCCTTCAACCAAATGGGAAACTCTTTATAATAACAAATAAGTATTGGTGCATCATATAGAGTTGGTTCAACTAAGCCCGTTGGAATAAGAAAGTATGATCTATTTCTATTGACATGGGGAATCATCTTGATATCTTTTAGGGGTAAGTGGCTCTATGATCACTTCATCCTGATTTCTGTATGAGTACAAATTTATTTTATTTTGTTCATGGAACCTAGGAATGCACTTTAACTTTGTCCTAGAGATAACAAAGTAGTGTCCCATTTCTAGTGTTGTGTCCTCTAAATGGTGAATTTGGAAAATGTAGGCATCATCCAAGTCTGCCCATGGGTTGGACACAATGGTAGTATGCTCAAACTCGTTGTCGTGAACATACTTTTCATTGCCCCTATAGTAGTCAGCATCTAGGTAGGGGTGTTCACAAGTGGAAAAGAGATAAACATAACCTTGTAGCACTCCCACTAAACCATTTTGGGAGTACTTAAGGGATTTGAGATATGAGGAGGGGACTGTCGCGTGAAAGTGGAACTAGAGTCTACCTATCAGTGCATTGGAGGTGGGGTCCTACGAGAGAACCATGAACTCTATGTTATAAATCAGGCCACCGATGTGGGTCTTCATGCAGAGTTTTCCAACATGCGTCTTCTCTATATTTTCATAACCATGAATCTTTAGTAAATAGGGATTTAGATATGTTTCGGAAAGCCACAACTTGTGGAGTGTCTAGGATGAGATATGATTGATCCTAGAACCCGTGTCAACTAGATAGTGTTAGACTTCCATGCCAATGAATTGGACAATGATATAGACTTGTTGAATGTGCCCATGCATAAGAGAACCTTCAACTTATACAAATAAATAAATGATTTAATGGCATTCCGTATTCTCATTATCCTCAGTATGGAATGATTCTGTGGCCGCTATATCTATTTCAAACTAGAGTGGACTACCTAAAGTATCTGTGAGGGATTCAATTATGCCTACATATAGGAGGAGAGCCTCGAGGATTGAGAGACTTTCTAGAACACTAGAAATGTTATTCAGAAGATCATTCTTCTATATGAGGTGCACACTTCTTCCAATACATGGATGCTCCATGGTAAGAGGTATATTTGGAATTGCTAGTCGAACCTATAGATTTCAGACGGTACTGGGGATATCCCACTACTCAGTAGTCAAACCATGCAAAATGATTACTAGTTAATAGTCGGATGATTGTGGTCTATCCTCAACTGCACATGGTCACAATGGATCTTCCTGGTCAATTAGTATGAATGGTGGGGGAAGTGGATCTGATGAAACATGGTTAGAGGACAATGCCAGTTGAGCTCTATTTTGGTTCTACAATCTAGTCGTGGTGACATGCATTACATGGATGAGAGCACTGGCCTAAATATTCTGGTGATTCACATACCCATGGATTTGACGATACTGGTGTCAATTTAGGATATCAGGAGGGTCTTCATGGAGTGCATGATCCCTGGGTACCATGTAAGGCTCCACCAGTTCAATTGTATTCACCAAGGCATACTCATGATCAACACTGGAGTTGTCCTCTATTGTTAGGACAATTCATGGGGAAATCCCAATCTCTGGTGGAGTGAAATTTTTGAGAGTGCGAGATGAGTTTGGCATAGGAAGAGGACTTAGATATCCCTTGAGTTGTCAGTTATTTCTCTCATTAGATGGTTAAAGCTAAGGTGTTGATGCTGAGGTAGTAGTTAGAGGTAGCACAAAGATTGCATAAGGTTCAAGATGATTAAAATGGGCACAGATAATACTATGGGCCCCAATAACCAATTGGAAAGCCATTTGATTGTTTTACATTTGATACCTATGTCTAGAAACTTGTTTCCCATCACCCTCGCTATAACTATAATGATTTTCAAATACATATGACACATGGGATAGGGCTAGCACCAATTTGAAATATTTTTATCAAATTGGTCCAAGATCCAATCTTTGAACACATAAAACTTCTCAAGAGTGTGTTCACAGAACTAGTGATATGGGCAGTAATTGTGGAGATCAGTGAGATATACCTCTTCGGGCCTCTTGTATTCTAGAAACCATAGGATTCACTAGTCCAAGGCTCTGCAGAAGTAGATAGGGACCAAGACCACATTGAATGAGTAGGTCCAGCTTCATTGAGCTGAAAAAGAGGATCTGCGATCCTATACCTAATGAGGGGCTAGAGAATAGTGAGTAGGTGGATGCTGATTGTCTTGGTTTTCTATGGTGGTGCGCTATTTGGTGGAACATGCCAATTCTATGTTGTGAAATTTTGAATAGAAGGCTAAGATTGAGGTTGCGTCCCTCAACAAGGATGTGGGGGAGTCTCTTCCATTATCAATTACAACTATCTAGGGACCTCTATCTTTGCAACAGTATCAATCTCGGCCATATTGGTTCTTCTTGGGGATGCTACGAGAGGCAACATACATACCGACTGATCTTACTGCACAAATTTTTATAAATGTTATGTTGTGTCAGTGAAATACCAAAATCCACCTGGGATGTTCCAAGTGAGGAGAGAAGGAACTAGATCAGTCTTCACATTCTGTACGCACATCGTTACTAGCTGTTTCTATGTCCCCATCATATTGAGTGAATATGTGAGTCCTTTCTACCAAGAAATAAAGTCTACAACTTGCTAATCTGACCTTTTAGGCACATGAAATGGTCATAAAACTAGTCTTGTGGGTGGTGGGATTGAACTGATATAGAAACTATCATTAGGGATCCTCCCAACCAGTTGTGGACAAAATGGGTAACAGGATGTACCAGATGAATGAAGTCCCATCAAAAAGTCATACAAAACATCGATGTTTTGAGGCCTTCTACGGTACTGGAGTTCTCATCATGGGTCCACATCTTGAAATGTAGTGGGATAGATGTTGCAGTGGGTTTCCATTCAAAATGAAAGTTTATAAGGTAGGATTTTTGAACTTAGAGGTTTCTAGCATATCATCTACCCATTCAAGATATGGTTTTCCATCATGTGGGGTCACCACCTTTCGGGTTTCATGAGCCTCTAGGTGAGATATGTGATAAATAACTGGATCATCCCGAGGATTTCTATCATGGCGAGGATCCTTGCCCACCAATGCATTAAAAGGTTATAAAATGTGGTAAGTGGGACCAGAAACTTGCGAACTGGACAAAGGGGCTTTTGGATGAACTTGAGGAGTAGCCCGTAGAACTTAACGAGTGGTCGGTAGAACTTGAGTCTGGTCCTCAAGAAGGTTGATGTGTATATCAAGTGTAATCAGTGATACATACAAGGGTATTATTCCATAAACACCATCTTTTAACTTTTCTAGATGGGTTGGGTTATCGAGATCACTAGTGGGAATCTTGCCAGGGTGAATCTATACATGTCCCTATTACCCTAGAGGAGGATGGTTGGGATCACACTAGGGATCACCAAAATCCAATCAACATTCTGCAGTGTGCTCAGCAAGATTCTTGCCGATGATCCTTCTCTGTTCTGTGATATTTTTACATAGCATGACATTTTTGGGATCTTCTTCCATCTTATACACTAAATCAAATTGGTCAGAGGGCTTGACTATCATAGCATGCTCTTTTCCCTTACTACGATCTTGACCAAGAGTTAATGACGTAGAAGGTTCAATAAGGCCAATTATCTATCTTTGTTGGTGTGTGTAGATAGTTGTAGATTTTGATAGGTATTGTGCTTCCCGAGTGGTATGTTCAAATTCTCCATTACTTGTATTGATGCCCCCTTCTGGTTATATCTCTTTAATGACTGTGTTCACTATAATAATGCCTAAAGTCATATCCTTGATATCATTGGGTGAACATGTTTGGAACATTATATAACTTAAGTGCAGGGTAGCATACTTCACCAAGCCACAAATATGGACACGTGCGTAAGCCTTCTTAATAACATAATGAAGCTCTGTAAAGCACTAAACACATTGTTTTTGTAGGTTCTAATAATAACCAAGCGATGTAAGGTGATGGGCAATAGGTTTTTCAGCTAACTCAACAAGGCTGAACTATTGTCAAATGTCGTCAATGTGTTTCTAGCTCTCAGGGTGAGCTAATCGTAGATGATGGAGACAGAAATGAATCAACCATATGGTAATGCGGAAGCCCAAAAGCTTTTCCTGGGTCCAAGAATCTTTAATATTGATGCATGCAGCTAAAATTTTCCAGAACATCTCAGGGAAATTATTTTCAATGAGAATGTCCTACAAACCTGTCAACTCATACTTGTGATCTGGACCTTATTTTCCCCATTCATCGACTGAGGTAGTTGATGGATCGGTAACAAAAATTATGTGGATCATTGCAGTGGTAGATTGGTCGGTGGAGAGTATGGTGTGTGACCTGAAAAACCGATGCATCATGGTCTATCTTTTAGAGAATGCACTGAATACATCACCACATCCCTATAGGATGGGTTACTAATTACTAATTCATACATAGGATGGGTGGTCATTGTATTTGGTTGAGGTTAGTGCTTTTCCTTGACCTATCCCCATAATAATTCTATGTGATATCTTATCAATGTAGAGAATGATCCTAGTGATGATAGAGAAGATGGAACAATAATATCCTAGAAAGAATCCAAATCATTCTCCTCATGTATTTCTCTGTAGAAGAATTTTGGGATTTGATGCATCTCTATTTTTTGGAGGACAAGGATGATATGCCGAGTTCCTTCCCCAGACCTCAATATAGAGAATTGGGATGATGGTTACATAAAAAATTACCACTCTACTTTAGAGTCTGAAAAAATACTGGTATGATTTTGATTTGACAACTGTATGGGTACATCCTATGTCTTCGATGACCTACCCTCCTTCCCAAGGATGGTTCTTCTGATAAGGGAAAATCTTGGACATAGGTAGGACCTCTACTTTTATTAGCCAGGGTGCGATGGGAAATGATGAAGATGTTGAATATAACATGGGGATGACCTATATGGTTGGGAATGTTTGAGAGGTTAGGGCCCTCATAGGATCTGGTGATGATGCGAGGAGGACCATCATAGAGATAGCTTGAAATATGGGTAAACCCTCCATACCTGAGAACTTGGGAATGAGGAGGATGTTTGTGTTACTTTTCAATAAGACGAGGAGGACCTTTGCTTGGAACTATGATTCTAGATTGGGGAAGTACCCCCATACTAAACACATGAGTGGGGAGAACCTCCACTATAGTTTGCAGTAGTATGGGGAGGACCTTCAAATTGAATATCATCAACCTGAGTTGGCCCCTCGATGACTGCTTCTTACAACGACCACCAAAAAAGTCCACCCAACCTACCAAGGGGGTGATTTGGATCTCTATCCCAATCGGGTGTAGAGTTTCCCTTGTTCTGTAGTAACAATGAGGTGATATCATACATTGGCTGTGGATCAAGCCACTTAATACATAGAAGATGATGCCACCTAGAGGCCATACTCTTGATCTTGTGCCTGATATCAACATCTGGTCTGCCGAGCTAGGGTCTGCTATGCAAGGGTATGGATCAACCTCACCTCATTATACAGGACTAGCTGATGACGCTACTACAACCTAGTGGGATCCCTTCATGGTGGGTCTCTAGATGAAGTCACAACTAATAAGACTAAGACATCTCTTACATTATTGGCATAACAGAGTGAGTCATAAGGGATCCCTATGGAGAGACTCAAGAAATGATTAATTATCCTTGTGGGGAGAAGCGTCTCTCAATGTGGAGCTTTGGTGTGGTGGTGTCGGTAGGGAAAAAAACCTCAAAATCCTGATAGGCCATTTCCCTCATTGAGCTATCCCCCTCCAATTGGTACTGTTGAAAAAGAGTATTGATCACCCTCCTTTTAATATATTTGGATGGTGTGGGGGTGGGGTTAATAGTAGTTGTGGTTGTGGGAGTCATCATAGAAGAATTGAATCCATGTGAGATTTCCACATTTTTATTGCCCATGCCCCTCCATCTATGGGATAGAGGTGATAAGTTTCATGTTGTTGTTGCTTGGATCCTACATAGTAGGAAAATTCATCCATCAATACAAATAGTTGGAAAGTGATGCACAATTCCCTGGAGTCTTTCAGTATTCCATGGATGGATCAAAATATTGATGCTAACAATGTAACAGATAAGGATGCCCAATGATTAACCACCCCAAATCAGGGTGAGTTTCTTCCAGGTCCATTATTTTCGTGGCGGGACCTGGCGCCTGATAGCCGGATCCAGTGACATGCTTAGCTATTGATGCCGTAAATGCAATTAATACCCATATTTAGGAGAATAGATTCACGTTGGGTTCACCATTTCTATTTCAGATGCTTTCAACAGGGCACACATCATCTGTGAGGATGCACTGATTGTTTCCATATGTTCCCATTTTCCAAAGGCTAGAAACATTCATCACATATTTAGAGATTTTTTCTCCTTGATCGAAACAGAGTGACATGATGTCATTCTATCCATTATAGGATTCATCCTCAAAATTCATCACCTAGTCTGGGTCTCCCTTAAAAATTAAATTTTTACTCATGAAACTCTTCTCGGTGCCATATCCTTATGGATTCCAGTTAATTATATTGCTTTTGTTAGGAAATTCCCAAGGGGTTAGGGTAAAGTAGCAACCTATGGTCGAGATATTAGTAACATTGGACATCACTGGTGCATTTGGATACTGAAAAACCGGTACACCTATATTTTCCCTTATCAGAGGGATTATCGAGGGTGTGGAATCTAGATTAATCCCAAGTAGAATGTGTGGAATTTTATTCGCATGGCATGTATCCAATATTTTCTCCAACTTCCAATTTTTAACAGGTGTTATTCCATGATTTTAAGTCTAGCGGACAGATATCAGACTGATCATATCATAGATTGGAGTAGATCAGATGGGTACATCCCTATGTGGGAGCATCCATAAAATGTATAGGGTTCTTGGATCAAAATTACAAATAAGGATGGATCCAAGATGGTGATTCTCAAAAAGGGGAAGTTTTGACACCGTGAAGGCTGATCATGATTCCACAAAAGGCAGATTAGAGGATGGTGGGTTCCAATAAAGGGGCCACCACAGTTTACCATTGGATGGGATTGAACCTTGAAGTGGATTCCTACATACCCTATTTAGAATACAAAGATCAAATCCCAGATAGTATGAATGGGTGAGGCATGAAATCGTGGTGTACACGAAGTACAATGGCCCAGAATCATGTTGGGGCATATGTATGGCTTAGTTGCATGAGTGATACAATGGGTGGTGATGTGAATGGGGCTTACAAAAGGTTAGATTCCCAAATGGATGGCATGATTTCATGAGAATGTGGTAGCCTAAGAGAAACTAGTATGGATAGGGATTAAGTGTTGATGGGTAAAATGAATAGGGATGGAGCTAAAAACCTATGTGAAGGTGAAAGTACTAGGCTTGAACCTCACAGGGGTTTCCTACATATCCACATGGTAGTTAATCAAAGTCATTGTAGATTTGGAATTGGGGTGATGTGTTGCCTGAGGAGGAGGCCCCTGAGAATGGATGCATGGATGGGGACTCAAAGGAAGTGGAACTAAGAGGTTAAGGCATGATCGTCTAGAGACACAACATCTTTAGGGGGGACCCAGATTGGAAATGGGTGATGGTTTTGAACCTCAAGGAGGCTTCCTACATACCTTTATCAAAAATAGAAATGTTCAACGTCTACATTTTTTAGATATGGTGAATAGAATCAAAGCGTACACAATGTATAACAATACTAATACATGTTGGGGCATATGTGTGGTTAGCAGTCCATCTCAAGAGGGTCACTCTATGTTCTAAGAGTATAGATTGAGTGTGGTACTTACACAATGAGATGGCCCAGTAACTGGTTGGACACCCCTACATGGGTGGACCAAGGATGTGGATCCTATACAAGGGGATTCCAATGTTTACAGGTGTTTGGGGTTGAAGATCAGAGAGGCTTCTTATGTACCACATATAAGAGATAGGAATCAAAACCCACACAGTTCAAAATCATACAGTTTAATGTCATGCAGGATAGAATGGGAATACATTTTATCTCCATGAGGGATGAAGAGTGAAGCAACATGAAATGGTTGAGATTGAGGGATAATGGGAATGATGGGCTTGAACCTCAGAGAGGCTTCTTACGTACCCTATTTAGAAGACAAGGATCAAGGTCCACATAGTTTGGAGGGTGATTGGATTGGGGATTACACATGGTTATTATACCAAGGATAATTTTAAGGTCACATCTTACTCAAAGACAACTTGATTCATTCTCAATGTGAGAACCAAGAGACAAAAAAAACCTAATGATCATGTCATGAAAGGTGAGCCAGTGAGTAGTGGTGTGGGGTTTACTAATGGTAAGCTTCCCATGACGAGGAGTATTGTGAATGACTCAAGGAAGGAGTTCTGATGAGAGTGGAGGGGGTCTAGATATACATGGAGGATATGGAAATCATTCTGGGAACACCACATTAGAGAGTGTTGGGGCTTACACAGAGGCTGCCCGTAATTCACTTGAAGACAAATCACAATTGAAGAGAGAGAGTGAGAGGGAACTGACAATCATCCTTCATCGACTCATCCCTGGTTAGCTTTATATAAATATATAATATTTTAACATAATGTTTTTAGGACTAGAATTCTTGGATGTTTAACGTCATATGACTTGTATGATGAGGGATTACTCCTCACCCCTAAGACCTACATAACTAGTGTACTTTAACCCTTGGTTAAGGGAAGAAGCATGAAATTCCATCAATTAACAGGGTTGTGGAGTGATCCACTGATGGTTCCATGTTTTCATATCCATGCGAATAATGAGTAATTGTTAGTGTACCCATGATAAGAAGAATTATGTAGTAATATAAAACATGAAAAACAACTCGGGAGACTAGTAAATAAGTACACACAATCCTAGAGGGACACATAGAGGAATTAAATTTGGGATAGGGTGTTGAATGCAAGAGGGTCCTGGGAATGGTAACTTGGGTTAAGGAAAAAATATGGAGTATAAAGTAATGGGTGCACAAAAGATTTAAGGATTTCACACATGATGAGAAGGGGTGAAATATGGAACAAGATTACATAATATTGGTCTATAGAAACATGATGGAAGTTTATTCACAAAATCTAGCAGTTAAGAGAGAAAGAGAAACTACCCAAAGTGAAATCTTGCATGCAAAAAAGGATATTTTTCATGGAATTTCCATTGAGGGAAAGGAAATGGTCAAGGATAAAGAATTAGAGGGAGAAACTTAAAGAGGGCCCCTGGGAAACTTGTCACACAAGATCCAGTAGATTGAGTCCTTGTCTTCAACACAGTCTTGGAAGGGTCATTTTAGACATAGCAGAGCAACATTTAAACTTCAAGAATGGAACCCTTGATTGTGGGGGTATGCTTTTATTTATAGATGAAAATTTCATAAACAACACATAAGAACACTTGAGCACAAGAAGGAATACCTGAAAGTGCTGATTGATGTCACATTTAGTGCATACAATCTAACACACGGTCCATTTTCTTTTGTGCCTCCTTGAATTCTTTAATTCCACTAACTTGTCAATTTTTCAGAAGGTCGACACGGAATAATCCATTTGACGGTTCATTGGGCATGCAAGCTAGTGCGTACATATTTCAATCTTGCATTTTGACCTCATATGATGCGTGCACCACCCATGGGGGTCTCAGTATTGTCCACTTATTCAAAATATGCCTTCAGTATGCTAATAAAATACCCATTTATGGTCGTAACTAAAATTCAGCACCAACTATCTTGTTAACCCATGTGGGTTTATCTGGGGCACCATTTATGTTTATTACTTGATCTAGATACTCTTAATCCCTCATAAATTAAATTAATTATAAATTATTATTTAATAACACATCTATTATATTCTCATTATCCATTTAAGGAAAGTGTTCTAATTAATTAATTAATCTTTTGAAAGTTAAATGGAATGTATATATTTATATATATCACTTGTTCTTGTTAATTATAATGTAATTACATACAGTTTTATATCCTTATCTAGCATTTTATTGTGTATTATAGGTAATGGAATGAACATACTAATTGAATATGGAATTAATGTAACTAATGATTGCATTTCCTTATTTTACCTTGACATGTGAATGAAAAAAATGGAATGGAACATTAGAATTTTTAAAAAATAATGAGTGTTACATGGCCATATTATTTAATAATATATGTATATGGTTCCTATTTTATATGGAATGTTTTATTTTTAAAGGAGTGTTTAGACTTGATCAAACTTTGGATTCCCTTGGTAATTTCTTGAGCACTCAGAGTACAACATTCTGATACAAGGAGCTAGTTTACAAGGGAAATAAAAATTATGGATCATGTTCCTTTTATACTAGATAATTCCCTACATGATGTAGTTTGATCCCCTAATATCTTTCTCGACATTAGGATACCTCACAAGATCCATTTTGACATTTTTAGACATGTGGTTCCATGGATTCACCCCATTGGTCCCAGTCATGCATAGGATGTTTTACCTTGGAAAGGATCCTTAGAATCATTTAGAATATTTATCATGTAATTAATTGGGTTATTCTCCTCGGATTACACTCATAACCATTTACTACCTAAATTCATGAGTTACTAATATGAGTTGGTTGTCCCTTGTGGTCAAGGAATCCATAGTTATACCTTGGATGCTCTTCTATTATTATCAAGATATATTATCACTATCATTTACATATCATGTGAATTATCTATATAAAATTTACATAAATGAAATAATTAAATTATTTCATGTTTAGGGAAATTAAAAGCTAAGGCTGAATAAATAATCAATTATCATTATTGTTTTACTTTACATTTATATGTACCTACATACTTTTCAGTTTATATTCAAACACTAGATTTTTTTAGACACCTTTGGTAGTGACATACTAGAATTTATCTCACACCCTGTTTGGGACACCATTAGTACCTTGAATGATTATATTTTTAGAGGTGTTGATAAGGAGAAGCATCCCACATTGGAAACGAAATCTTGATTTTTTTTTGTATTAGGATAGAGCCTGTAATGCGATTATCGAGCTACTTCTTGGTAGTCTTGGATTGTTTTTGGATTTTTTTTACATTTTTTATAGCATGTATTGTCTATGTCAATGTTTACTATTTTTTAGTTTTGTAGAGAAATCATATTTACCATCATTATTTTTATATGATTCAACATTGAGATGATTATTATATTTTTGGATGATTATACCTATTTTGCAGTTCTTATTCATTGATATCTTGTTTACAGTAATTATCATTTTATTATATCACTTGTTATCAACTCTAAAATCAGGGTATAGTCTCCCGATAGAAACACCATAGGCTATCACTACTAGTCCGCAACCTCTAACATGTGGGGAGGTGCGCTCGATGTTATGTGGCCCACCGGCCCAGGGAACTATTTACTGGGGCCCAGGTCGTGATGTCAAATTATTTATATAAGTTGATAGTGTATTAATAGTTATTTTAGTAGTTGTGTGAATGTTAGTTTTTGGATCCTGTGGTAGTGGTGTGGATATAATACATCATTTATAGAGATGTTTTGAAGGGTATATATATGAGTACTAACATTAAGTCTTTTTTTGGGGGGACTATTTTTTCACTGATGATGCAGAGGGACTTCTTTATGGGTGTCATTCTTTTCTCTAATAATGAATCCTGACATTTTAATGATTTATCTTACCTTGAATGACACATTCTGGTGTCCTGGTATAAATATTCATGTGTCATAAAGTTTTTCTTGATGCCATATTTTTTAGTGAATTAAATTTTAGCATTGTATTATAATTGATCAGGAGAATGATGCGCCTGTAAAGGGCTCCCAGTCTAGGGTTCTCCTCTCGCCACCACCGCCCCTTCAATGCGGATGGTGCGACGTTCCCCTCGAGCTCGGTGAGTCGGTCAGGATCTCTGCGGCATCGCACGGTTTCGTGGTCTTCCCTTGTTGTGGATGGTGTTGCTGAGTTATGCTTGGTTTCGTTCGTGGTTTTTCTGTGATGTTGGTGAATCGCTGTTATGTTCTTATTTTCTGGTTGATCTGGTTTGTGATGCACACCTGTTGTGTTTGATGTTTTTGGATTTGTGATTGTATGTCGAGCGGATAAGATTGTGTTTGCTCATGGTTTTTGGTTTGGACCGGGGACGATCCGGTGTCTGGTTTCCTTCGATGGTGATGGTGTTGAAGGACGTCGATATTGCTCGACGAAGATTTGCAGGTTGGTGACGGCGACGACAGTTGCCGGTGTTGCTCGCCGACGATCTGATTTGATGTGTTTTTGTTGGATGGCGCGTTTTTCGTGGCCCGAGGTGCTGCATTTTGAGGTGCGCTTGATGTTTCGGGGATCGTGGCTCAAGGTGATGATGGAGGTGGAGATGAAATTTGAAATTTAAATGTGTAGTTTGAATTTGAGAATCTGTAAGGTTATTGGTTTTCCTTAAACCGGCTTTGAGAAATTAAAAAAATGATTTGTAGTGTTATAATTGATCAGTGATAGCCCTTAGAAATTCCTCAATGGATGTTAGATGAATCTACTATGGAAATGGTTACAATTTTTTTATGATCCTTGGAAGGATATGATTCAATTTATGTTATTATAGATCATTTGATAGCGTCATCCTATTTTATAGAAATCAATGTGTCATGTGTTGTGGATTCATTAATGAGGCATTACTTATAAGTGTTGGAAAGGCCTCAATGATGTTTTTAGAAAGATGACATCTAATCAAGACCCTTACTTTACCTTATGAGTAGGAAATGGATTGGGGTGAGATTTTTCTCTTATTTATCCCTTAGCATTATATTCCAACCTCTTACGGTAAAGCTGATATTGTAAACAATCCTAATGCTAGAGGACTTTTATCATTCATTTCTTCTTGGGTTTGGAGGTTCATAGGGGAATTATTTTTCATCAGTCAAGTTTTCCTATAATAATTTATAGTACTAATTCATTATAACAATTACATTAAATGTATTATATGTGTATCTATATATAGCACTAAATTTGTGTTTTGAGAAGGGATATTCAGTGATCATTCAGTAAAAACTTTTATAGTGCATGATGGATATTACATAATTTATTTGTTTTCAGATGAAGGCAGATCAAGACTAAAAAAATATTAAATATGTCAATATAGGGGACATTTGGGGTTTGATATTGGGCACTATTTGTTTCTGAAGGTTTCTTCTTATCATGGTCAGACTTGGTTCAGTAGAGGTTAAATTATTTTCCCATGGTTTATTGGACCATTATAGGTGTTAAGAAAAGTAAATTAATCAGTTAACCTTTGTAATTTAGAAGTATCATGTTTATGATATCATCCATGTATCTAAAAATTTATATATTATCATGATAACTATTATGAAATTAATTGTTGGACTTATACACTGCGAATAATGAAATATTCACAAAATAGTCTTTAGAGATCTAGGAATAACAATAGAAGGTTTTTTCAAAGACATGTCATTCACATTGTTCATGTTTTGAAGAGACATGTTAGTTTAGTAGAGCACACATTTGATTCTTAGTTTCCAACATGAGATGATTTCTATAATTTATTTAGAACTTAGATATTGTAGTATATGTGAGGTCTAAATTATGAGATGAGATAATTGAATTATTCTCTCTCTTTGTGTTGTGTTTATTCTCTGATGGGTAGTAATATTATTATTAGAGAGGTATCTCATGGGGTTTTTGAATTTTTGAGTTAATTTTTTTTTATTTTTTTGTTTTTTAAGTTTCATAGGGAAATGATCTATTAAAACATATAAAAAAATACAAAGGCCAAATTTTTTTAGACATATTCATTGTGATTTTTAGACACTGGAGTTGTTGGGAGTAAAATTAGAGGAGAATGGTTAGAGAAAATATGAGTTATAGATAAAAATATCAGTTGATAAGAAAATTATGTTTCTAAAGATGGAATCAAACTTTAACATATCTCTTGGTGTTTTTTATTGACAGTAAAGAAAGGAGTGCCATAACTTTTCACTATTTTATAATCATTACATCAAGTTTTCATATTTTATGGAATAATATATTTAAATATTCTCATGATATTACATGATGGGTGGTTTTTTCATAGTAGGATATTATGGGTATATGTGAACTACCGTAATATTGGAAAATAATTTTATTAATTTTTATGTACCCGGCCATAATATTTTAAGGTGGTGATAAGATCATATCAATGTAGGTTTTTATCGAATAACTAGTCAAATGACCCACATTTTGAAAAAATATAAACTATCAAACAATTATTTTTGAAATTCCTCATTAAATATAAAACTGAGTTTCTTTCCCACTACAAGGTTTATATAATAACACTTTTTTCATATTATCTTCTCTTAAAATTTTAAGACCATTGGATACTTCTTGATTATAGTTAAATATATTCCACATATATTGAATTTTTCTTATTTTGAGAAGATGGATTCATGAAAATCATATTGAGTCCCCTTTATTCATTTTAGTTTACAAGTCCCTTTGTTTATTCCTTGATGTATAAATTAAACGGAAGTATAATATTGATGTTTTTTTAGTTCTTAAGGGTTTTGGGAAATAATTTGGGGAATATAGAAATTGAACCATGCCTTTTATGATGTCACGACTGAAGCATTGATTGAGGGAGGAGATTCTAAATTCAATCTTTTCTATAAGTTATGTGGAATCTGTATGGTTCAGTTGATGCGTTTATTGGTAATTATTGTACTTTACTTAATTATTATATTCTAAATATCTCTAATTAATAAATTATTCTCAACTGTGTTATGATTTAATTGATATGGAATCATAAAGTAATGAGGGAATTATAAATGTAGAAATTAGGGTAAGAAATTTTTTGAACCAATATTTTGGATGATTGGAGATGAAAAACATAATAAATAATGAATTTTATGCTTTATGTGTTGATCCTTGGAAAGAATATGTGGCAGTATTTTCTTTTTCATTTGATTGTTGATGTGTGAATGATAAATGTTTTTCTATAGGGTGGATTTAATGGGGTAATTAAAATTATATGGTTTAAAGGAAGTGTTGGTATAATCGTTTCATGTAGATCATTAGAAGTTAATTGATGTTATTTTACCAAGTTAATGAGGATGATAGTATAAGGTTTTGGTGCTGTGATTCAATGTTGGAAAAGGTTATATAAGATTCCATGTTGTGATTCTTTATATAGTAAAACTATAGTTGTGAAATGATTTTTATATTTATTTGATATTCTGTTAAACTGTGAAAATAATGATATGTTGTAGTATTATTCTAATCTTTATTGGACGCTTATTAAAGAGGTGATTATGTAGGGATGTGGTATTCCATTATGTTCACATATTGTGAGGGATATCATATTTTAAAAGTCCGAAGAGATTATATGAATGTTTAATTTCAACAATGGATATAGTTTTTATTATAGATATATAGTAATGGTTTTGGTAGAAGATAGTTTTATGGTTAAAGTTACTATCTTTATAGTTGTGGATTGCATGATGTGGTGGTTTTATGGTGTAATGGGGATGGTTTATTGTCTGCATCATACAATTTCTTGTATTTTTATTCTTTTTTTTTAAATTTATTAACACTTATATATGTTACTACCTAAGGATTTTATATTCCCTTTCAATTGACCTAAGATAGGCTATAGGAAGAATCTAATGAGTATTGTTATATACTCACCATGTTATTATTTAATAGTTTTTGTATTTATAGGATCACATTGAGGGTAGTGTCTACTAATACAATTTGGTAATTATTTGATTTATTTGGGAGTAGGGGTTTTCTGTTGGTATCATTATTTATGATTGTGAGGAATTAATTTATATTTTTTTGATTAATGTGTTACTCATACATATGTTTATTAAATTATATGGGGTTTGATTATAATATTTTTGGTCTTGTTTAATATTTAACATATTTTTTCCTTTGAAACTAGTAATCCCTACTTTAATTTGTGTTAAACACCATTTGTGCTAGTTGTTTCACCATGGCGTATTGGAGGAAAGCATTATGGGTTACAATCACTCTATTTTCTGGCCCAAGAAGAGTACTTGTTGGGTTTTTTATAAAGGTAATTAACAGTCATGGTAGTTTTCACAAGTGAGGGAAAAACATCAGTACATATAAAATCCCATGAGTCATAAATTAAATACATATAAATATTTTTAAATAACATTTCACAAAAAGTGTATACAGAAACGATTTTTACCCCAAACAATGATAGTAATAAATAATTAAAAAAATTATTATAAAAATCAAAGAAAAAAATCAGTATTATGGTAAAATTTTATTTAGGGACCTAATACACAAATCTGTTAAATGGAACCTCCCTTCAAACATCAACGTGATTCTATATTCTCACATGACACTCATGATGTCGGCATCATCAGAGGTACCCACCTTGAATGAACATTCTAGTCTAGACTAGGGTATCATTTGGAACTAAGGTACCCTCAAAACAATCCTACCGATGATGATTCAAAATAAATAGTGTATAATAATTATTTCAATAAAATATCATTTCTCAAAACCTGAACGCCCTTCGTAAAAACCAACAATATTAACATGTTTAACAATTATCAATAATTTTAAATAATTTATTCTACATTGTGGGGTCAACACATAAAGAAATGCATGGAATCAAGGTCATATATTTGATTACTAACATCCAAAAAAGAATATAAAATCATTTTAATAAATAAACTGATGAAGTAAAAGGATATTGTTTGTTTCTTGAGTATCTAAATAATCACTCGGTAGAGGGATATAACCAAATATATTGGAAATGGGATGAAAATTTTCTATGAAGTTATCCTCTAACCACCACAAAAAAAATCCAAAAAAGAATCTAGGATATTAAATTTTTGAAAATTACCAAATCAAATAAATATATAGAAACACTCAATGGTAAATGAATTTTTTTATTTTCCATCCCCGAAAAAGTTTTTTGAGATACGCTTCGAGCACCTCTATACCTTCCAGAAAAAACACTCTTTGATAATGAGGTTTTTACCAGTCCATGTTGAAACCTCTAAATTCAAAGTATCTAATGAGAATATTTCAAAATTTTAAAAATAAAGATAAAGGAATATATGAAGTAAATTAGAATAAAAGAGGACAATGATTCTATGAAATTTCTTTTTCCTTGATCATATCATTTGAAGGAAGAACTAATGAGTATGTATGAATATGTGAGAATTACTCCCACTCGCTATACTACTTGAGCCAACCACAAAGAAGGGTCAAGGAGGTAGGGGTCCCCCACTTTAGTCCATTAAAAATATATATAATAATATAAGGATAATAACACCAATTATAAAAATAATAGTAACAAAAATACTCGTAATCACAATAATTATCATATATATTAATAATATCTACATAAATGTAAATACTAAAATAATAAAATACATTTTTATTTACTCATTTCTTTTAAATGAATACAATTTTTTTTAATTATATTAAATTTTAATCTTATATTTAAAATAATTTAAAACACAATCCAAAAAAATTATCATTTAAAAATAATAATACAGAAAATGAGTTTTCAATAAAAATTAAATATTCTTGAATGTTTTTAAAGAATACAATGTCACCCTGCATGATAGAAGAATTTATCATCTGATAATGCATTTACTACATGATTAAAAAATGAGATTAATGATATGTATACATTGTTTACCTACCATTTAATGTGGGCCATGCATCTTCCAAGAAATAAAATTTTAGTCGTTTTAATTAAAACATATTTTTAAAAAAATTATTAAAAACATTTACAAAAAGAATGTATTACAATATATATATTTATTATTATTTATATATATATATATAAACTAATATATTATTTAATATATATATATATATATATATATATATATATATATGATTTTAAATATATTTATAACCCCACACTTATAAATTCTATTATTTTTCTATATAAACATTTTGAATTACATTTTCATAAAAATAAATATTTAGATATCAATTTTTCTAATATTGATATATATATATATATATACATTTTTAAAAAATATATACATTTTATTAATATAATTAAATACTATATATATAAATATAAATAAATATATTTATATATAATTATATATAATTATAAATTATATTTACATAAAGAAATATATAAAATATATAATTAATTATCTTTAAATAAAAACCATACTAAAACTCCTCTTGAGGGGGTGACGAAAAGTATTGGAAATGGGGGAACATTTCATCAATCAACCCCACCATGTCTTCTCTGAAGACAACGATGAGATAAAAAATTGCTTATACATGCTCTCTTTTAGTAGGTGAAATGTGGATAACTAACATCGGGGTTATATTATCTCATATGAATGTTTTTAACCTTTTTGGAAAACCTAAATAACCACAACACCAGAATAATATAAAAAATTAAAACACTATATAATAATCATAAGATATGTATAGAAATTCATGAATATCATACAAAATATCAAACTCAATATAGATAGAACCAAAAATTACCCAAGATATTATCTCTAGTATACCTCCACAAAGAATGATGAAACAAGATATAAATTTTAACATAACAAAACCCCATGTGTTTGGGATTATTTCACTTAATACCTACCTAGATAACATCCTATATATTTAAAAACAATTTATATATTGTATTGGTGACTATAAACATACTTATTGGGTTTCTATCTTAAATCATAATGTGTTAATGTAATTTGTCATACAAAACATCTATATAATGAAATAGATAAAATATAATAACCAAAAAATATATATGAAATATAAACAAATATTAACATCAAGTCCATTTAAAAAATCTTATATATAATATATATGATACACATGCTGAAAATAATCCATCAACGACGAAAAGGGGACCTTGAACAGCAGATATGTGTAAAAATTCAAAAAATTATTGGTTTAATTCTAATATAATTTTTTATAGATTAAAATTTCATTAAGTTTTATTATTAATTATATATTATATATTTAGTAATAATTTTATTAGTACTTCATAGGAGTCTTATCATGGTAAATTTATATTTTTTATTAAATTTTTTTGTTTTTGATTGTCTAACAATTCTTAATCTTTTTTATGAATAAGGAAACCATGAAGTGGTGGGATATAAATATATATTGGTTCATCTGGGGAAATTAGAAATGAGGAATATCAGAATAAATCATGATGTAATGGAATTATTTTATTGTAAAGTGGTGAAAAAGTGTGGAAATGCTTACCATGAGTTACTTATGGACCGTTGTCGGTAATGAATGTTAGACATACAAAATTTTAATAGAACCATGATGAAAGGAAACATCATAGCTGAATTATTTTAGTGAAAAAGGGTATAAATTGAAAACATTACATGGTTTATACTCACACATTTTTTTGTGGTAATTTTTTTTTACTTTTAATACACGGTTGAATGGAGAAACATTTTGACAAATAATACAATAAAATGGTTCCTAGGTCCCTATTATGTAGGAAATTATCACACCCAAATACTTTACATAGTTGGATTTCACACCAATGTATCCTTACACGAGCCTTATAATTCTTGTATTTCATTCTCAATATCCGTATAATAGAATAAGACCCTACTTAAGATCAAGCTGTGGTTTTGGCGACTGTCAACTTGGCTACAAAACCTACAATATTTTTTTCTATAAATAGATCTCATGATTCCCATTTGAGGGAGGTGATATCTAAATAATCTATATTTGGAATTATTGATGCTAAACTTCTTCTGTGCAAACCAAATCCACCCATTTCTCTTTTAGAGAATCTTCTATTTCAGAACCTAAAGAAAATAATGAGTATATTAGGTAACTATTTAGTCTAAGGATTTGAACATTAAACCGTTATGAAGAACCACTTATCCTAGGATATATTAGGACTAGAGAAAAGGATCCTCATATAGGAATATTTCTATTTGGGTTATATTCACCCAATCCACCATGGAAATACATACTCAGGAACCACTCACTCAAGGACACTTATATCACTCCTGCCATAGATCCATGCCCACATGACATCTTATAGATCCATAATAATATGACAATACTTTGCAAAAAATTATACTAGACAATATTAGGGTGGAAAATTTCCCATTATTCCCATACCAAGGAACTAATTCTCCTACGCCTCCCACAGTAGGGTTTCACTAAACCTAGTCCTCCTATACTAAGCCTCCACATTCCTATACCTCACATACAAGGGCCCCAGTTTTCCTATTACTTTTATACTGGGGCTCCAATTCACAAAGGCCTCCCATACTATGGTACCATTAGCATAGGTATCTCATACATGGTTTCTACTTCACCAAGGCCTACTATAACTGGGCTCTATATTTTAATGCCTTCCATACTAGGGAACTTGCTTTCCCACACCTTCCATTCTAGGATTCCAATTATCCAAAAATTCTTATACTAGGGTGACACCTCACACATGCCCTCTACTGGGGTTCTATTTACCTAGTTCTCAATACTTGGCTAATGTGAACTCCTTGTAGATTACCTATTTACATTAGTCATTTGATTAGGATAAATTACTTAACTAACAACCCTTAATAATATACTTTACATAGAATCAACCTATTATTGTGTTGAATCTACCACAAACTCCTCCCTAGCCTCCCAAAATACATATCCATGGTATGAACAAATGATTTATTCCCTCTGATCATGTATTCCTTTCATAAAATAAATTAGATATCCCATGATAGAACATAGTTATGTTTTTATTATTATCTAATTGGACCCTAGGGTTATTTAAAATCAAGTATTCATTTACTAATGAGGGTCCTCATCATTAGGTAACTAGTGAAACTCTCTACAGGCAATTTCTCACATCATGACTACCCCAAACTGGTCTCTATAACATTCAACCATTAATTAATCTTCTTTCCATCCAATAAATAGTCAATGGATTTGTTATTTTCATCTTATTAGGTGTAATCCATGACAATATACTCATTCATGATCAAATATATGCCCCCATAAATTACCCACCAATACTATGGGCATCCATCATGATGTAATCCAATAACCAACATTCATCTGAGTTATGTGACATGTTAAACCAAAAAGGGTTTCTCATGTTTAAGTCCCACATCAATAATTTTTAGGATCTTTTCACATTATAGTCCTATCAACATGAATTTAACCTACATAATCTATATCGAATTATTCATGATGAAAAAAATACTCAAAACAGGACAATCTATATGACCATAAACTACAAGACATCATGGTCATAGTTGTATGAACTTAAATGGTGCATCATTAGTTATTGTAACATGGATTTAAAAGGAACATCATTGGTCATGGATGTACAAGAATAAAAATTCCCACCATGTTCCTTCTCATATGACCTTATATGGTTTGACGTGTCCCATTAAGTGGTACTGGACTATGTGAGTTCCAAAACTCCTTTACAATGACATATAGGATTCCCCTATTATAAGCCTGATCCAAACTCCATAATGCCCATTTCCTCCTTGGAATTGTGATAGATTCAAGAGAACCCTGCTATGTAACATTAAACCATAGTATAATAAATCACTAGTTTAAAAGAAAAATAACACCTAATATATATAGATATTAATATAGATTCATGATAACTATTGATCATTATCTTAAATAAGGTAACTGATATTGTTACTAGGATGTATTTCATTGATATATATATATATATATATATATATATATTAAATATTTTGGGGAGTCCCAAAAAAATAAATGTTACCCCCTAATTGTTGAGTTGATCTCCCACCCCCTCGACTAACACACAATCCAATGTGTTTTTTTTATATTCCCTAACGACCTATTACCTTTTGAGAAAAGGTTAAAATTTTCAAAATACACATTGGAATGGAATACACAATATAAAATAAATGGTTATTATAGTGTTAATTTTTTTACCACAAAAATAGATAGGATAATCATGAAATTTTTCTTATGATTCTACACCAACATGTTTCTTATTTGTTTTGACCATTTAGGATATCCTGACACATTCACCTGAAATCACTAAATACACCATCTCATGTTAATATTATGAGATAGTATATAAAAAATTCCATGGAACCTTGGGTTTATATACACCACTGGAAGATACACTAAACATATACCTTGAGTATGATAAAGAACATATCATTGGATACCATATGGGAATTATTACAAACCCAACATCTCTAGTTCCTATTGGTGAATAACGTTTTGTATGAATTCCATATCTTCATCTCCATCATAATCCTCTAATAAAGTTTTGAGATCCTTTAGGATATAAATCCTCATATACAATACAATTGATGATATGTTTTGGATAATAAATTTGTATGTGTTTCCACACATAATCACATCACGATTCTATCCACATACAAAAAACTACTCTCATTCCTTATCCTAGGGAGGAAGAGGAGTATAATAATTATATCATAACCTCTATTCATGATACTCCATAGAGATATCCTTCCATTCAATGTCATCTCTAATGTTTTAATTACCCTAGCACCTCATGAATATATTGAGATGGTCACTCTGGGGAACCGAACATCATTTTTCTAAGTCAAGACACCCATGAGGGACTAACAGGGGTAATTAGATACTAAATATAAAGAGAATTTGTATACCACCATTCCCATTAACACCCAAAAGCTTGTTGGAATATCCGGATGTCAGCCGAGGAGCTACTTATGAAGGTTCAAACTCATAAAGTATGGTTCCAAAATTGGAAAAAACCAATTTTGATCATGTTTACAATCTTTATCACAAGGAAAAAATCATATAGAAAGATTTACTTCTGGACTGAATTTATTGAGCAGAATTAGACCACTTCCCTAATGGATAGAAATATCCTTGATTATTGTTGAAATATTCTGATTGTTTTTCAAGGATAAATTATACATTCATTAATATGAGAAGGAAATTATGGCTATTAAGGTTTTCAACATGGATCCATGTCACACAAATCATGATAGGCCCCCTTTTCATCTACTATGAAGTTCCTCCCTAAACCACCACAATTTTTTTACTCTTAAGTTCCTCTATATATTACCCATTACAAATTCCCTCCCCATGAAAACAATATAAATCATGAAAATCCTCTTAATTGTAGCATGTAGATGATCAGCAGCCACGAAGGTCCTCCCTATGGTCAAATTGAACTAGGAATCTCTATAGGTCCTCCCTATTTCAATCACCATAATGTTCCTCCTTACAATAATGTGTAGATCGATAATTATAAAGGTTATCCTCATGAAATTATATCTATAATTCATGTGTATATTTTTATAATTTATTTCATTAATTTTATAATTTTACTAATGTTTTAAAAATGTTAATGTAAGGGGGAATTTAATTTTGAATCTGATGAAAGTGGAAAAATACATATGTATAAGATGATATTCTATACATGTTGGATAAATAAATAAATAGAGGAGAGGATAGATAAATTTCTGATCTGAAATGTACTAAGGATATCAATATAGAATACCTAAAAAAACCAGGATACACAATGACCATCTAATATTAAGGCTGTTAGTCTATAATAACATTACAAAACCCTATAGTAGGTCAACACTGGGATAAAATAGAAGGAATAGAAGTGGATGACACATGTATACACTAGAATAGATATCCCTTCATGGGGTGATGCCATGGGTTATATTTTGGAACGTTACCACCACATGATCATATATTAAGAATCATAATTCAATCCTAAAAAAATATGGGATCTTATGATGTGGTGAACTATTTATCATTTACTAATGGAAAATCATTTCACAATGTTTCTTATTTAACCCAACTCTCATAGAACCCCCAAATGCTCTCCTCCATTTTTGATGACTCTGAAAACCATTGAATCACTATAAATCACCATTTTGACTACATTTAAAGATTCTTATCAAGATAATTCTCCACATTAATGCACTAGAACCATCATGGAAGCACCACATGAGCTCAAGAGATCATCTATAGAGCAACGATGAAGGTAAAAACTTGATGCATAGAAGTGAAACCTCATTAAGACACTGCAAAGTCCCGAAGAAAATGATGACGATGAGGAAGTATTGATATTTTAGTATTTTTTCATATCTATGAATCTTGTTGAAAAAGTTATAGAGTGATTTATGTGTTTTATATGATGGATGGATGACTACATATGGGTCATCAATAACTGTATAATGGTCTAGGTAAATCTTAATGAAGGTAATTGATCATTGCATAAGGGTCTCACTAAGATTATTATAGTTATATATGGGTATATGGTGTGAGAAAAAAAGTAATTATACTACATGAAATGAAAAAATACCTTACCACTGTGTCATATGAAATATGTTTTAAAGGGGGTTCACACTGTAAAGTATTTTATTCATGGAAATATGATGTAAAAAATGAAGGAATTTAGTTTGATGTTTCTTTAACTATATAAAGGGATCCTATAATTCCCATAATTCATAAGTTAATGGTATGATGTTTTGAGTATTTATTTCATGAAATGAGTGTTTTAGGCCATGATGTTAATGTACATACATAGAGGAAGTAATTTTTTTAGTTTAGTTCATTCTACCAAGATATTATTTTAGTGTGAAGAAAAAATATGAAAATTTTAATGAAAGATAGAGGATTTAATGCTACTAGGATAATATATAATTCCATGAACCATGCATGGACATGTAAATGCTATACATGCATAGGATTATCTCAGGACATGAATGTGTCGAGACTAGGTTTTTAAATTAAATTTTAACTACCTATATTTTTATATAATATTATTTAAATTGATCCAAAGGACAACATATAGATTTGATGGTGTTTTTAAAATCTGTTTCACCTAATTGGTTTTAGATTTTATCCTTTGACCAAATTTTTGGGGAATTTTATAGGGGGGATCATAACATAGTTAATTATTCATGACTAATTTATTAGGTATAAACCTTTTCTAATATATTTTCTATGATTTTAGTTTAGGACTTTGTTTTGATTTTTATTTCATATTTTAGGTTCTTAGTTTTTATTGGTAGTGTAAATGATGGAATAAATACATAAACATCATAATGAAACACCACGAAAAGAGAAAACATAATAAAATTAGGATTATAATATTTTAGAAACAAATAATTCCTTATAGTGGACATAATATAAAATAAAATAGAATAATTTATATTATTTTGAGTATAATGAGTTCCAACCCCAACAACTAAATTACACCTATGATAATACCTATGTAGGAGATCCAGAGTATATGAATGACCAAAGTGAATCCTCTGTTGAGTATTAGCATCACAGGTAACCACAATTATCACATATTCTCTAAAATAATGGAACAGAAAAAATAGGTATCCCTTTGGAACATTAAAAATGTGGAATAGAGAAACATGATGTAATTAATCGATGAATGTTTTTCTAAAGGGAAGGGAATTCCAATTTTAAAATAACATCAAACCTAAAGAGGCGTAATAATTTCATTTGGTGGATGAGGTTGTCTTGGAGCTTTATAAACTCTTCATAGAAGGAGATACTCCACTTAATAACGCAAGGTAAGAGAAACATGAGACTACTAAAAGGTTTATTGTAATATTTAAAGAATAAAATATTAATGTATTAGAAAAAAATGATCCAAATGTACATACTATAAGTTCCAAGAAAGTAACTCTTCCAACATTTTAATAAGAGGATATGTATACTAAAATTAAAGTATTTATCCTAACAATTAAAAAATAGGACATATAGGATGATGTGATGGAGTTTGTGAAATTTTAACTAGGGACATAATTTTACATCCATTTGTTTTATTATATATTTTTAAAACTCGATTCCATCATAGGAAGTTGTTATGAATCTTCAATGGACGCAAATGAGTACACGCACAACAGGTGAGAAGAATTAAAATATAGTTTTATAATAAGACTAGGTAGAATTATTCTATTCTCTAATTATTTTACAAAAAAGTATAATTTTACATTACACTCATTAAAGAAATCAATTCTAGGTGGTAATCTAATTTTTTATTATTTTCCATGAATTATTTTAAAAAATTAAAACAATTTAGAAACTCTCATAATGATTAATTTAATTTCTTTTTTTTTTGTGTATATTGATCATAATATTTGTACATTCATTAGATTATTTTTTATTTTATAGTTCTATGGTGATGAAGTCATATTAAGGATATTTAGACGAAATTAATAAGGGAAAGGCGGTGTTACCATTAGATTCACTTACTTTTTTTACTCCCCCAACATTCCTTAGTTTTTTTATTTTTTGGGAAAAAAATACATTCCCCCACATAGATATATTCTATAATTTTGATTTACGATACACCATTCACTTAATAATAGAATGATTAATTATTTTTATATTTTAATGTTAATGATATTTGAACACTAATATGATATGTTAATTAATAGAGAGAATTATATGTGTATGAATTTTTCGAATCATGATCTAGGTCGGCTAATTAATTTATATCGACGAGACATACATTTTATTTTTCATACATTTAATTTCTATAATCTATGTTTATTTGTTTTTTATTATAATTATTTCCCTAATAAGTTAACTATTATATCATATTTACCCATTCATGAGAGGATTATAGATGAAATTTAATATTTCTTTAAAAAGAATTTGGAGAAACTCGAGTTTATTTTTCTTCTATAACTTGCATTTCATCTTGTATTATATATTATTGTACAAAATAACAATGAATATGATTTGGGTTTTTATATTGATATCTTATCCTTAAGAAACAAATTTCACATTTTTTTCAGTCTTTTTAGCCGGTAGAAGTATGTATGGTCCCTAATTGTTAATAGACACATTATAATCATAATTATTACTTTCATACATTTTATATTTCTATTTCTTTCATTGGAATTTGTGTGGGGGATAATTTTTTGAATTGGAAAATGGATTTTAATAATGAATAGAATGTGAGATATATTGTTTTGAGGTGTTGGTAAAAAGTTCATGGCCACTCTATCATTGTACATAATTGGTACACCTCATGAAAAAAAGTAACTAAAAAATAAGGAAAAATGAATGATAAAAATTTGAGAAAAAATGGGTTCTGACATGGGGTGGTGAAAAATAATGCTTATCTTGAAATAAAATATTAATATGACTATTATAATTTGTTTTTGTGGAGACAAAATAATTATTGTATAAGGAGTGTGATATTTTTCTACATCACAAATTTGGGGGAAATGATAAAATATAAAACAAATATATAGGTATTCATTAATTGGGTATTCATTAAGTCAATGATTATACTTCTAGTATGGGATGTGTGAAGAGATATAAAATTGGAATGATATTTTCATTGATGTTTATTGTTATTTATCACATAATGTTCTTATAGTAAACCACTATTAAGCATTGTATATTATTCATATCATTATCTACCATCCATAGGACCAATAATAATTAGAACCTATATTCGAAACCCTCTCAATTATTTTTGGTTGTTGTCTTCATATAATGGAGATTGAAGATGATTTACAGGAGTATGTTTAAGAATTGATACATGAGTTATGAGCATAACTAAATTAATGTTTTTCCATCAGTGACAATAGAAAATAGACTTACTTGAGGTAGATCATGACATATAATGAAAATTTATAATTAATGATGATATATGAATGGAGGTTAGAAAAGGTCTCATTTAATTTTTTTAGAGAAAGATTAAAATGCACAATTGATTTGTTTTCTTTGAAAAGTAGGTAGTTTAATAGATATTCGTGCACGATTCTTGGAAATTATTCTATCCAATGTTAATTATATAATTTTGGTTACTTTGAAGATTAAATATTTTTATTACGACCCTTCTTTTTGAATTTAATATACATTTTATGCTTAATGAAATACATGTGTTTTTTGGGGTTTTTTATATATAATTCATGAATATTATTTTATAATTAATTTCACTAACTTTAAAATTTAATTGATAATTCATGCTAAATTAATTTATTTTTTATATGTTGATTATAGGATATATATATTTAGGATGATGAAAAAAAAGGATATATATATATATATAGTAAAGAGGGAATTATACTCAAGGTGGAAGAAACAAAGAAATACATGAGAAGGAGGATATTAAAAATAATCCAACCAAGCAAGCACCAAGGACATCAATCCATCCCATCGCAAGAATAGGATAACCAATCATTAATAAAAAAATATGACTTTTGAGAGGGAGGAGTAGTGTAGGAGCCTTTCACAAGTCGACATGTAGCTAGAACAGTACCAAGAAGATTGATTGATGAGTGTAGGCATTGGGTAATAGACTCTAGTATGGAGAGAAACTAGGTCAAATGTTATTGGAACCTACAGCCAGATGATAATATATGTTGATGTTAAATTAATCTCTCAAAATTTATGTGGGATCATGGATTGTTGGGAATTATTCATTATTTATTGAATCCGTTTCAATTTTCAATGTTACGAGCATCACCCACCTCATATAGAAATTCCATCCAATTTCTTCCACAACTATTAATGCTTAATATCACTATATCATAATATATTTCCATTTCAATCACCTTAAAAGTTCAATATCAAGATAAATCATAACCTTGAAGCATATAAACCACCATTGAAGAACCAAATGATCTAAAACAATCCTATTTGGAGCCATAATGCGGGATGCAATACCATACATAAAAGAGGAATCTCTATGATTCACTACCAAAGATCAAATAATGTGATGATGTTCATGATGTATTCATTTTTCTCTATTTAGTCTCTATCCAAGATGATTTCATAAAAAATTAATAAGATATTTATGAGATTGATATTTTTTATGGTTGGATTTATAATGGTAAAGTATTATTATGTAAAATTTAATGGACATCAGTGTGAAGGTAGTATAAGGTTTTTTATGGGTATCATAAATTTTATGCATTATATATATGGTTAAATTGTGCAATGTATGAAGTGAATATATTTCATTAAAGTACCAAATACATGCCCATAGTTCTGCATGAAATTAGTTTTAAATGAGATTTACTCCGCAAAAGTGTTTTCTTCCTGGTATGAACATGAAAAAAGATTCATTTATTTTAATGGTTTATTAAATATTCAATGTGATCCCATTATAAGGAAAATGCATAATAAAGAGGATAAATGATTTTGGAATTGAATTTGGGATGGAAAGGATATTGGTCATGCCATGAATGAAAAGACATAAGAGATGAAATTATATGGATTTGGTTCATGCCCCAATGATATAAATGTTGTGCAAAGATGAAGATAAAAAAAATTAAAATCCATATATAAGAGTTCATTCGATGAGCTACATCTGGAATGCCATAAAACATGAAATTATATGCAAAGGATGAACATTTGTAAGAGTAGTTCATTCTATTTTGAATTGTTTGTGTCATGAAGTTGTCAATCCCATGTTTTTAAAATAGATCATATGTGAATACATTTTTCTGAAGAAAATAATTTTATTTGATATAGAGGATTACATTTAAATTGAATAGAGTTTTTAATGGTCTTTTATCCCACTTGATAGGGAGTCCGGTCATGGGAGAAGTGACATTTGACCAATGATACAAAACAACTTATTTTTTTCTTGTAATTTTCAATTTTTAAAGTATTTTCTTTAGATTTATTTTATTATTCATGTAAAAAACTGATTTTTCGTTTCTTTATAATATATCCATTATATCCCATAATTTATGGTTTATGTAAAATTCCACATTGAAAAAAACATGATAATTATTGGTTATATCTATAATAAAGAGTTGATTTGGTTGAAAAGGGTGTGTATAACATGTCCTAATTATTTATTCATTCATGTGAAGGTTTAATTTACTTTGTATTTTTTGTTAATCATGTTTATTTTATTTTTTAACATATCAGTTACCCAGTGTATTTGATAGAACAAAAAAACACAACATGATAAAGATGATTAATTTATTGTCATTAAATGGGATTATTCTTCTGGATTTGGGATCAATATAATTTATTCCAGAAATATTCCCTTTTCAGGTCAAGACGGTAAGGATTTTATGGTAGTTTTTATAGGAATTAACTATGATATTAATAAATAAAATTAATTATTTCAAATTTACTACGATTGATTATTCTATGAGGGACATATAATTATTATTTACAAAGAAAATTTGTATTAGATACTGGTTCTGTAACGACCCAAGCATGATATACATTGAAATTACATTACATTTGTGTAATAGTTAATACATGGCACAAAATAATTCCCAAATACCATATTAGTATAGTTTTTTAGAATCATAGAAACATACACAAATCATTCATAAAACATCTGCATCATCTCTTTCTTTTTACATGATAATTGGAACCCTATATGACACTTGTTAGTTAATACCCTTCTTCATATCCTGGGGAAAAGAAACAAAATAAGGATGATATCAGATTCTCAATAAGGGAGGAAATTATAGATATCAATCATATCATAATTATAATACATATGAAAATAACCATTGAAAATCATCTCCTTCATATCATTTATCAAAATAACATGTCAACGAATAAATAATAATAGATCATAAATAATCAATGAACATATTTCCAAATGGAATAACATAAGACATGAAATCTTTAGAATACAAAAAATAATTGAATATAATTTCAAATTATTAAAGTCTCATTTCCAATACCATCATAGTGGAAAAATTCCAATTATAAACTAAGTTAATTCTTCATTCTAGCCCTATATTTCTAATCCATGTTGACATGTAATTCCAACCATGTATTAATGACCTAAGATCATTTCCCATTGTATTAATGTCTATCTCATTAGATATAAATCTTTACCCAATTAATTAGAGGTATATATAGGTCACACTCACCTCATAGTTATATTATTCTTATGTGGGGTACAATAACATAAATCATTCATCAAATCATAACCCAATGAATAAAATGGGTTTTTTTAAATATCATTCAATCATAATACAATATATGAAAAAAATAAATTTCATAAATAAAATTCCATGATAGACAAAATAAAACCATCTGAATAATAGGGATAGTATACTTATAACATATCCCATTTAAATAATTATATATTATATGAAAATTAATTTTGAAAGAACACTTGAAATAAATTATTGATAAAAATATCCTTTATTCTTCAAATATGTAAAATTTTCTAAAATGGTCCACAATTATGAAGGAAATGAATTTATTTGAAAAAAACATTAAATAATTTAAATGAATATTCATGTAAATACATAGTTATGAAAACATAAAAATCAGTTCATGCTGTGTAGGTTAAAAGAAAACATTCATCTCATATTTTTGTCAGTTAAGTCAAAAAGTAACTCGTATCATAAAAGACGAAAGATTCATTTCATACCATTTAAAAAAAAATCACCAATGGGTAAAATTTTCTTTATAATTTTTTTATGAATAGACTGATTATTTTTCAATAGATATTTTCGAAACATGTACATGCATGACAAATATACCCCCGTAATTACTTAGGATTAAACAATCTCGAATATTAATGAGATTGCGAAATTATCCCTTACCCTCTGTCTAGGTCTCTTCGTATGTAAAAGAAAATCCATTATAATGTATTAAATAGTGTGATTAACTTTATTCATAACCATATTAAAATTTATTATATCATTTGAAATTATATTATCACTCATTTAATAATATTTCATTATTACTCTTCTTTTGGGCGTTATTTGTTGTATATTTTTTCGTATAAATCCCAGTTATTCATTATGGGATTTTATTATATTATTTATATAACCATAATAAATTAATATATATTATATTTATTCATTATATAAATTTACAAAATCATGCTTGGAATTAGATCATGTAGAATGAACCAAATCACATTGTGGAGACTATAGGTCGTATGTATGCATGGGTCACGATATAATTTCATTAATATTGAAATTGTATGGAAGTAGTTGGTATATATATTGTTATAGAGTCAAAATATTTTTCTAATAATCATATATATTTATCATTTCCTTAAAAATACCGATCAAATTAACGTGGTGGTGACAAATAGATCACACCATGGCATGGTGACGGTAAGACGTACGTACACAAGCCTAGTGATTTTTCTTTTCTTTAGATGAGTACAAGATAGAATATGGTTGTTAAAAAATCATAATAATATGTAATTATATATATTATACTTGAGTTATTACTTTATATAAAAACATAAATATGGGAGGAAGTATAAGAACAAATGATTTTGAGTGAGTCTTTAAAGGAGATTACCTCTTCTTCAGCGATCTCACTCTATATCTCCTATTAAACGCACTACAGTTGTTATTTTGGGTGAAAAAATACTAGATAATGGGTTTGGGGAAGCTAATAAAGTAAATGGGAATGGTATGGTCTAGTTTTAAGTCTTAATGAGTTTTAAATAAGTGAGGGAGGGGGTTCCCTTTTATAATTGAGGTTGGGGAACCTTAGGAATTTCCAAAAAATATTATTTTATAATAAATTTAAACCACATACAAAAACCTCCAAATGTCATATGTTCAAATATTATATGATATATGTTTGTAATATCCTCAAAAAAAATTTCATGTTTTTTATTCAATATAAACAATATCATTTTAATCATCACATAGTTATTCTATTTTAATTTAATCTATGGTAACAAATGTTTCAATATTAAATGAGTGTAGTTTGTACTAGTTTTACATCAATTTCACAATAAATAAAACATTGAGGAAATTTTAAACCATAAAATAATAATTTTACATTTTGAAAATTTATTTTTTATTTTTAAATAATTTATTAAATCATTATTTTGAAAACATATTAGTATTATAAATTTTGAAACTACTCATTTCATAGATTTTTAGAAATATAAATATAAATATAAGATGATAACTATGAAAAATTTATTTTATTACATCAATAATTGGTCATGGTATTCTAGTAAATTCAATGGATATATTATGTTTTGAAAATTATATTTATTTTACTATTTTTAGATACATTAATTTGATATTTCCATTAATAAAATAATTAATACAAGAGTTTTTTGTAATTATTTAATTTACATATTTATAGGAAAAATATTAAAAATTATACACCATGAAAAATATAATTATTCTCTATTTCATAAAAATACATATACTCAAATATATCTACTAGAAAATCAATCCTTAAAAATGATATATTTAATAAAAAATTAATGTGATAAGTTTAACCCCACATTAAATAAAATATTATAAGTGTCATAATATTTTCCATATGGCCCAAAATGGAAAATAACTTGACCCTTAGATGATTTTGGTTGATATATACTCAAAAAAAATATTTATTCAAGGGTTTTTTTATTTTAATTGTTATTACCATTTTAATAAAAATTATTTTATCGATTTTCTCCCATCAAATAATTTATCCATCATCAACCTGTAATCCATTAATATAATTATTTATTTTCTAAAAATTATAAATAAATTATCATGACAAAAAAATTTATATTTTAATTAATTATTTATAATATAATTTATCTACTGTATAAACTTATTTGAAAATTATAATGTTATTAAAATTTGAGTAAGTCATATTTCACATTTCTTTAAATAAAATATATTAAATGTCCTATTCTCATACAAGTGGATTCCAAAGGATACCATTCCAAAAAAATGATGATTTATTTATAAAAACACTCATCCAATTAAATTAGGACATGTTTTAGGGTGATTTTACAATATTATAATTATCATTAATAATTTATTTTCATTTGTACTATATTAATAAAAACTAAAAAACTTACTATTCATAATACCCAAAAATAAAAAAAATAAAAAAAATAATTTGAATCCACTTATTCCAAATATGAAATCCATTTTTAAAAATTTAATACCATTAAGTTGTAGTAATTAATTTAAAATTACTCCCATTATTGGAAGAAAAAATGTGTTTTAAAAGGTAAAACATTGCAAAAGATTGAAATTTTTTTACATCTACATTTAAGGTAAAATTAATTAAAAAATGATAATAAATGATACAAATATAGTCTATTTATAAATTAAAACTATTAAATAATTTAATTTACCCATATACGTTATTTCGATGAAAAAAAATTTCAATTAATATTTATTATTTTTTTAGTATTCATCATAACATGAAACTTATCAGAAAAGTATGAAAAATTCATACAATTTAAATTTTTATATCCTGCCTACAAATGAGATTTTTATTTTTTAAAATATAATATATAAATGTTTCAGAAATTGGATTTAAAATGGGTGCTCCATCAAAAGGTGGAAACTGCATTTTCTGAAAAATACTACTTTCATCAAATTTTTTTTTGTTATATAATGCATTGAAATCATATAACACTAACATTTATCATTATATGGAACATATTAAATATATAATTCATTCATAAAATCCATAAAGAGTGATTTTATTATATAATAAACTCACTTATTTGAATTTAAATAGTTTTTTAGAAAAATGTGTCCTTTTATTTAAAAATGGGTTTATTTTAATTTATAATTAATTTATCTCCAAAGAATTAATAATATTCTTCTAATTCAGTTAATACTTTTAAAACCCTCCATGGTAGTATCTAGGTTATAATTTATCATGGAAATATTTATTTTTTTCTCTTAAACTCGGTCTTGTGTGAAATTAATTATATCGAAAGAGCATGAAAATGTTTATAATACAACTGAATCAAGGTGATGTGTATACCTAAAGTTAATATGGTGTTATTTGTAGCACATGATTATCTAGTTGTAGTTTACCCCACAAGAACATAATGAAAAAAAATCTCATAAATTTTTTTGGGTGTTACATTCTACCCCCCCTATGAAATTAATTTCTCTCTTGAAATTCATCGGGGTTATAAAGGAATTAATAGATGATTATTTCTTTTATAGAAACCCACATTATAAAAATTCATAATAAAATTACATTATAAAAGAATTGTTAGAAACATAAATGTTACCTAATGTAACTCATAATTATGTTTCTATGTAGGAGAACATAAGTGAAGATTTGGGCATGGAGGAAAATCGTAAATAATGAAAGAGATTGATAATGATCACTAATCATAAGGAAGTGGGTGATCTTGAGAAAGTTAAAAATCACAAAGCCATAAAATGTAGAATCTTGAAAGAGTTAATTTATATAATTAAGGATTATGATAATAATAAACCATTTTACATCACAATCCATTTTTTTAATGTTGAATAATTTTCATGGAAAAATATACTAGCTTGAATTCAGTATAATCTCATAGTTGTTCATGCCATGAAAAATTTCAACATCATCTCTTATTCAATAAAATGAAGTTGAATTTTTCATTCCTGAAGCGTTACTAGGTCATGTGATCCATAAATAAAATGATAAGTCATTCTATTTGATTTTATTACATAAAAATGTTTAGCATAAGTTATCGAATATGCATAATTCCATCTATTTTGTGATCATATTATATTCTAAAAACCATCATCCAATGTTTAACCTAAACATTCCATAAATTGATGACCTTAAAATAAATCTAAAAGCTACAAATCCAAAACATTAAAAATAGGTGAAATAAATCCAATTAACATTTAACCGACATATATCATAATGTATCTATTGTTGGTCACATTCCAAACATCTGATCACCTTCATCATGTATTATCTTAAGTCATGGTAATAACATGAATTACCAAATATCATTATTCAAAACATGCATGTTTCGTTATTCCAATGGGTTATATTACTTAAGTCCCAAAAAGTTTTATAATTTATCCATGATATTGTAACCCCATTGACAACAAATCCATAATTATTTCCCTCGATAAATGTATCATCCAATTTACTTATTCATATCCAACATATTTTTATCCAAAAAAATCATTATTTTAACATAAGGGATAAATTATAGGTTATATTTCCCTAAATCATGGATTCTAAAAATATATCATCATAATCATAAATCACTTTTCTATGTATTAAGAACTTTTCAACATATCCTTTTCAATATTTAATGAAAAACTTATTCTGAAAACAATTACATGTATCATGATTTATATAATCATTGAATTCCCAAACATATACACCTCAATGATTCAACTTTATTCTTATTCCTTTACTTAGGATCCATCATCATAGTCATTTCTAAAATATGAATCAATTTTTATGGTTATTTAACCTTAATATAACCAATATTTTTATATTAAATGTATAAAATAACGCTAGAACATAGAGTACTATTTGTCTGTCCATTATAATCACTTTATCCTCAACAGTATAACCAACACTCCCACAACCTTTATGATTCTATTTATGATATTTTTAATTAAGAAATATGTTTCATAATTCTCAGACATTCCACATCTAAAAAATTATAGGTTAACATTGTTCTCTCTAGTTATTTCTATTAACTATGACCCGAAAAAAAAACATGTGAGAAATATATATCAGAGATTAAAATCACATAAGCATGGTAAATTAATTATATTATTTAACTCTATGATATATTTGGTTTAATCCTATGTTATTCATGTTTATCACAATAATTATAGGATTGTAACCTATAAATATTTCAATCCTTAGGATATCCCTAGATATATACTTTGAAATATCATTAGGTATCTCACTAATGTTTTCACATCCTATACTCAATACATGACTAAAAATTCACTCTGATGCCAACTGTAATACTCAAAATTGAAGAAAATGGAAATTAAACTAATTCTTGTGGAATAATTAATATATGAAAAAAATAATTCCCAAATATCATTTTAGTTTAGGGTCATTGGCAATGGGATGCATAAACAACTAGTTAATGAAACATCTGCAACATATCATGCTTTTTGTTTCATAACTAGAACCCCTTTTGACACATCTTACTTTATACAATTCTTCATATCTGAGGGAAAAACCTAAAGGGTGATCTCAAATGCTCAGTAAGAGTAAAAAAGTGATATATCAATCATATGATAATTATAATACATAATAACATAATAATTGAAAATAGTTTCTTGCATATCATAGATCACGATATCTTGTCGTCGAATAAATCATAATAGATCCTAAAGAATAAATAAACATATTTCCATAGGTAATAACATAAGAAATATAATTTTTGGAAGAGAAATAAGCATTTAAAATCATTTCATATTATTCATGACTCATTTTCAACACCATCATAGCTGACAAATTCCATTTCTAATCCAAGTTAACTCCTTGTTCCAGACCAGTATTACTGAACTGGGTATACATGTCATTGAATCCCTATATTATTGAACCGAGAATATTTAAAATTTCTGTACTATCTATCTCATGATATATAAATCTTTACACAATTAATTGGAGGGAGATATATGTCCCACCAATCTCATAATGATATCATTCTTATGTGTTCCATGAAAACATAAATCATTCATCATAACATTACAAAATGAATAAAATGGGTTTCTTAAACATCATTCCATCATAACATTATCCATGTAAAAAATGGGTTTCCTAAATATCATTGCATAATTAAAAAATTAAACCAATGGAATAATAAGGATAGTAAACTTGAAAAATAACCATATTAAATAATTCTATCATAGTTGGAAAATATTTTTGGTAGAACACTTGAATTTAATTATTGAGTAAAATATCACTTCTTCTTTAAAAAAAATTAATCATTTTCAAAATACAACACAATTTTCAAAGAAATATTTTTTCTCTGAAAATAAAAAAAAATAATGGAAAGGAATCTTCATTTTAATAAGTCTTTATGAAAACATAAAAATTTGTTCCTGTATTATATGTCAAAAGAAAACATTATTCTCGTACTTTTGTCGAATTAGTCAAAAAGTACCTCGTATCGATAACGAGAAAATATACCTTTCATGAAATTTATTTAAAATTAACCAATGGGTAAAATTTACTTTACATTGTTTTATAAGAATAGAAATAATATTTTTGAATTCAAATTTTTAAATCAAGGAAATGGGTGATAAATATACCCTAGTAAATAATTACGTTTAAATAATCTTAGATAATAAAGAGATTATGAAATTATCCCTAACCATAGGTATAGATTCAATATTATATATAAAAAATGCATATAAAATTGAATAAATAGTACTGTATATTTTTTCCAAAATAATATTTATATTTATGATATCATATTTGATCATATTATCTCATGTTTAATAATATTTTACTATTACTCTTCTTTCGGGCATTATTTGCTGTATATTTTGTCACATAAATATTATTTATCCATTATGGGTTACCATTATATTATTTATAGAATGATAATAATATAATTTATATCATATTTATCCATTTTCTATATTTATATAATGATTTTTATATGATATCATGGATAATGAATCATATAGCGTTGTGGAGACGGTAGGTCGTACGCATGCATGCAGGATGATATAATTTCATTAATTATGAAATGGTATGGAAGTGCTTGGTATATATATATTATTCAAAAATAAATATATTTTTATAATAATAATATATAGTCATTATTTAAATAATTATAACCATCCATGTAATGTGGTAGTGAAAAACAGATTACACCACGACGTGGAGACTATAAGTTGTACGTAATCACGCTTGGTGATTTTGTTTTTCATAGGATGGATATAAGGTGGAATATGGTTATTATATAATCATTATCACATATAATTATATATTTGATACTGTATTTATTACTTTATAATTTAAACAATAATGTATGAGGAATTAGAAGAGGAAATGAACTTCAGTGAGTCTGTAAAAGATATTATCTTTTCCTCACCAAGCTCCCTCTAGATCTCCTATTAAAGGCACTAAAGTTGGACTATTGAGATGAAAAAAAACTATATAATTTCAATGTCTATGTTTATAAGGTAAATGGGTAGGGTATGTCCAAGAATTAAGGATCAATGAGTTGTAAATAATTGATGGTGGAGTCACCCTTTTATAATTGAGGTTGGGGGAACCTTTAAAATGTCTAAATATTTTAATTTGTAACAACAATAAACAACATCTAGAAACCTAAAAAATGTAATATTATAAAATATTATAATAGATAAGGTTTTAATATCCTCAAACAATAAATTTTCTACATGTTTTCTTTTCAACGTAAATATTATCATTTTTATTGTCACTTAGTTATTCTATTTTAAATATAAATATAGTAAAAAAATTAAATATTAAAAGAGTGTAATTTCTACTAATTTTATGTAAAATGGGCCATAATTGGAAATTTTTTAATATTTTAGACCACAATATAAATATTTAAAATATTTTCAATTTATTTTATTATTTTTAAATAATTTAATAATTCATCATTTTGACAATATATCCATAGTGTCAATTTTGACACTATTTGTTTCTTAAGTTTTAAAAAATATCAAGATAAGATTATAAACTCTAACCAAATGTTTCATTATATATAATGTGTCAAGGTATTCTATAAAATTCATTTGATATATTAATTATCCTAAATTATATTTATTTTAATGTTTTAAAAAACATTCATTTAATATTTCCATTAATAAAATAATTACTAAATCAGTTTTGTGTAATTATTTAGGTTATTATTTTGGGTAAAAATAAAAAATAAAATTCTATAATTAATATAATTATTCTATATTTTATAATAAAACTTATAGTTAAATATATTTCTTCGAAATCCTCCATTAAAAATGTTATATTTAATAAAATGTGAATATGAAAATTTTCACACCACCTTAAATAAAATATTATAAGTGTTTTAATCCTTTAAATATATTATAAATTGGTCAATAACTATCCCTTCAGATGATTATAGTCGATATATATTCGACCAATAATATTTTTCCAGTTTTTCTATCTTTTAATGGTTATTATCAATAAAATAAATAATATTTTATTGATTTTTTATTAATTAAATAAGTTCTGCATCATCAATTATTAAAGTAATTATTTATTTCCAAAAATTTAAAATTATATTACCATGACAAATAAAAATTTTATATTTCAAATTTGTATTTATATTCCTATTTATCTTCTATATAACTTTTTTTTGAAAATGATAAATTTATTATATTTTGTGTAATACTTATTTATCTTTTATTTAAATAAAATATATTAAATTTATTAATCTCATCCAAGTGGCTTTAACAAGATACCATTTATATCCAAGGATGATTTAGTTTTAATATAACTCATCCAATTATACTAGGACATGTTCTAGAGTAATTTTATAACAATATATTTACCCTTAATTACGTGATATATCTTTTTACTATATTAGTCAAAATTATAGAAGGTACTTATCATGACTACCAAAAATAAAAGAATGATATTTAAATAATTTAGTCCTACTAATTCCAAATATTGAATCCCTTTTTTAAAATTCTATGCACATAATTTTTAGTAATTAATTTAATGTTTATCTCTTCGTGGAATAAAAAACATGTTTTAAAAGTTTAAACATTGCAAAGATTGAAATGTTTTTACATATAAATTCATGGTAAAATTAATTCCAATGACCAAATTTATATTAAATGATAAATATTTAAAATTTTTATACATTAAAACCCATAAAGAATATAATTTAACCATATAAATTATTTCGATTAAAAATGTTTTTTTCAATGAAAATTTAGAATATTTTTACAATTCAACAAAACATGAAAATGGCTAAAAAAATATAAAAAACTCATCCAATGTAAATATTTAAATCCATATTCCCAATAAAAATATTATTTTCTTAAAGATAATATATTAAAGTGTCAAAAACTATATTTTAAATGGGTGCGCCATCAACAAGTGAAAAAATGCATTTTTTTAAAAATACTTCTTTTATCCAAAAAATATAATTTGTTCTTATATCATGTATAAAAAAAATATAAGATTAATTTAAAATTTTATATTAAATATATTAAATAAATATTTCATTAATAAAATCCATGAAGACTGATTTAATTATTTAATAAAATCACTTATTTTCATTTAACTAGTTTTTTTAAAAAGACATATTTTTATTTAAAATGGGTTTTATTTTAGTTAATAATTAATTTATCACAAAGGAATGAAGAATTTTTTTCACAATTCATTTACTATATTTCATTCCCTTCTTTATAATGACTAGTTTATAAGAAAAATTATAATATTTAGTTATTCAGTTAAACTCAGTCTTGTGTGAAATGAATTCTATAATAATAACATGAAATAGTGTGTAACACAAACCCTTCATATTATTTTGTATAAAATAATATAATCAAGTGTTTCATGTATCACCATCATATCATGGTGTGGAGTAAAACAAAATACATCAAAGAAAATAATATCACATAAAAAATTTGGCGTGATAGAGGTTCAACCGAGTTCTGTTTTCTATCATCTTTCTATTTGAGTTTAGTTTAATTTTTATTGATTATTTAGTTTTATTGATCTAATATTATTTAAATTATATTCCCTAATATAGAAATTATCTCAATGAACTAACATTTGGTTGATAGTTTTAGCTGATATAACTTTTTCTATATGGGTTTGGGCCTAGTAAATATAGCCCTGTACTACACTTTAGTAGCTTTAGGGATTTTTATTGTGAACTAAAAAATATAAATTGGTTTTCCAGTGGAGAGGTAATGATGCCTCAGGTGTGATAATGAAACTACCTATAGATTCCATCTTCATTACATGAATATCTACAAGTAATGAGGTACTCCCTTATACAATTCATAAATAATTGATATCCAAAAATGTCTTTCTCATGTAGGATAAGATAAAAAATCTAACGATCCTTCTTATTTTATAACATTCACTGGTCCTCAATACAAAAAATGAAATATATGACATGATAGTACTCCCCATTAAGTTAACAAAATTTTTTTCCCATAGAGGGACATCCCATTAAGGAAAATCCAATAACAATAGTTTTCCCCACTATAGTAGCTGTTATAGAGGTCCCCCCCAAGAAAATATAAATATCTATAAAAAATTTCGTTCACATTATTATAGTTTTTAAGGTCCCCCTAATAGCATGAATATCATCCAAAAAAGTAGTCATCTCTTTCAAAACTCATCAAAAACATGTAACCATAGAGGTGATCCTAATTGAAACAATGGTAAATATACTAGAGACCATCCATAGGGAATGAGATGTAGAGGTCCTCCATATGAAAACCATTAAGAGAGAGGGGAGGTCATCCACATGATGAAAATTTTTAGTTAACCATGAGGTTACTGTTAATGGTACTCATTTTATATGCCCTCCTCACAATGAATCATATTCTCTTTTTGAAGGTCCTCCCCATTATAAATTTACTCCAAAGCATCCTTCATATCGTGAGGTTCTAGATAAATTTAGTACAAGTATACTAAGAACCACAACATGAATGTAAAATTCCTTGTCATAGTTAATGGGTGATTTGGGGTGATGACTATTATATACACATGCTCCATATTATATACCCATTTATGTGAATGAAGATGTTCTCAATATTCAATCTATAATTGAAAAATAAGTGTATAAATGGAATTTATTGTCCCATCCAATCAATGAATCTATCACGTAAGAGGAAGAAAAATATTTCATCGTGGGGAAAGATTTGGATTAAAAAATAATATAAGATATGTTTTCTATATTGAACACTCATCAGTATGACATTATCAAGGTAATGAAATAAGAATTCATACTCTTCTTTTTTCATCACTTTTGGTTTACCCTCCATCATCTCAATGACAGATTCCTATCTTATGGGGAGTATGTTGACAACATCATGATAATTAATTATCTCTATTTCTCTATTAACATGACCACCATTTCATTGGTCCTAACTCAGATGTCTAAAAAACAATATATGTGTCTCTAACATGACATCCTCGAAATTACAAATTCCCTTCACCAGATAGCCACTAAAACCACACTTAATGTATGTATAATAGGGTGTTATGAGTATTTATATCTACATTTATCTCTTATCAGGGGGAAATATGGCTCATTTTATAAATAATCAAGAAATTTATTGGTCGTAGACCAATTTTTTGGTCTTATATCTATATATTCTATTTGGTTTCTCCAATGAAATCCCATCATTCAAAATGCCTATAAATGAATAAATTGAAGGCAATGATCTACTAAATAGATCCTACTCCTTGAAACAAGGAAGGTCAAGTAGGTATCATGTAAGAGGGAAAAAATAATAAATCACTTAACAATCATAAATGATGATAAACTATTGCCTAAAAAAAGAAAATAAATCTAATTCCGGCTTAAATAAATTCCTAAAAAGCAAAAAATATATGATACCATTATTTATGGTTATATAAAACTATCCCTAGCCTGTAGGATTATGTAAATAATCCCACCACCAATAATTTAAAATCCATGATTGGGTATGTCAGTGATATTTTCAGAGAAAGATCCCCCAAATTCTGTTAATATGGGGACATTATTACCACCCTCCTCAAAAAAAGTTAATGTATTACTTATTAGATGTGGATTCGCAAGAGCCACCACATCATTTTCTTAGGAGTCATGAATTATATAATTTTTTCAGATTATGTTTACTGAAAACCATTTATACGTCCCTTAGGATAATGTTCTAAAAACAAATTTTTAGTGGAGAATTAATGGAGAATGTGAAACCAATTAGGGGTAAAAATTAAAAACAATATACAATGAAACCTGATATAATGGATAATTATGATCTATCTGTAAAAGGATATTTAGAGGATGATGAATCCCCATACAAATCATATAGATATTATGATATTATTAACACTAAATGATTCATGTCAATAGATGTTATTTACAAAAATATCATATATGACATAGAACATGTCACCAACATAGGAGGATATGATGAAGAGGAATTCATTTAAATTGTGTTCTGCATTGAAATATGTATATAAGGAACATATAATTGATAATAGAAGAAAACTCATGATTCCTATGATCCTCCAAATATCCATATTTCTCCCACTCAATGATCATTAAGAAATGATAATGAAAAATTTATATCTTGATACACATCCCACCACCACCAAAAGATGTCGAGCCTCTCTCCACTAAGGATAATATTTATCAATATAAATTTTAGTTATAGAAGTTGAGGTGAATCATCAAAAAATTATTTTGATGAAATATTACTATTATATAAAACTCCTAGATTGTGGTCAATATTTTTTCTCTGATAATCTCTTTAAATAAGAGGAAAAAATATAACTAGAATGACCGAAATCTGTTTATCCTTCCGAACCCTCTAATAAATAGCCAGTTTATTTTACCATAATGGCCATTTGTTGTTATAAAGACCCTCTTATATTCTAGAAGAAACCACTATTTCTTACATTATACCTAATGAACACCTATATCGTTATCAATAGACGAAACAAGAGAGATAAACCTATCAAGTTCTACTCGTTAACACAACATGATAGTTATCCTATGTGATTGTTCCATAAGAACTCCATTACTACATTCAGTCCATTTCTATTTGAGTATATTACATAAATGGATGATGTGAACTAGTTAATCCATAGAAGAAGTCATACCACGATTATTTTCATAGGACTCCATGAATCTAATCCCACCTAACTTTTGAAATCCTAATTTCCAAATATTAAATAGTACAAGATATCCATAGAAACAACTCATGCAATTTGGGTATCGATGTATCCCAATGTTAGGAATTCATGAGATGTAGTAGTAAAAAACAAATCAGGTGATTCATAAAAACACTAAAAGTACCATCATTTATCTAATATATAAACCAACATGTTGGGTTTGTTGGTAATTAAGAATATCTTCTAGGTATATTTCATTATGTTTTTAGCTCTATGCTAATGGAAATGAGGATCCTCAACCTCTCAAATTTTAAAAATATTTAAAATAAAAATGTTTCAAAATTCATTTAATTTTGGAATTGGATAATCTATTTAATAAATGTGAATCATTACCAAGAGTATCCATTAGAGATATGTATATAAAATCTCCTTGATGAGATGAAAAAACTACTCATTATCTTTAAGTACAATAGTATTTTCTTAGATTTTATAACCTAGATTAGTTCCTAGAATATTACTTTTTGAATTCCAATTGAAAATTATTTTTGAGACTATAATCATAATGTAGGAAATATATAATGGAAGAAATAATTACCTCCATGCTCAAACTAGTGCCAAAATGAGATCTAACCCCAAGGATCACTCAATATATTGGTTGAGAGTTTTAGCTGATATAACTTATTCCATATGGGTTTCTCCCAAATACATATTGTCATATAATAATCTTTAGTATCCTTATGTATTTTTATTTTGAACTAAAAAATATAATTTTTTTTTCAATGGGGAGGTAATGATGCTTCATGTGTGATCATGAAACTAACAATAGATTGCATCCTCATTACATGATGATATACAGGTAATGTGGTCCAACCTTATACAAATCATAACTAATTGATTGCCCCAAATGTTTTATTCATAGAGGATTAGATAAAAACTCTAAAGGTCTTTCTTAGTGTATAATATTCACTGGTCCTCAATACTAAAAATAAAATATATGACATTATAGTACTCTCCGTTATGTTAAAAAATTTCTAGAGAGGGACATCCCATTGAGGAAAATCAAATAAAAATATTTTTCCCTGCTATAGTAGATTCCATAGAGGTCCTCCCAAAGAAAATATAAATATCTATAAAAATTTCATTCACATTATTCTAGTTTTAATGGTCCCCCTAATAGCATTAATATCATCCAAAAAGGTGGTCACCTCCTTCAAAACTCATCAATAACATGTAACCATAGAGGTGATTCCTATTGAAATAATGATAACTATACTAGAGACCATACACATGGAATGGGATGTAGAGGTACTCCATATAAAAACCATTAAGAGAGAGGAGTGGTTATCCACATGATGAAAATTTTTAGTTAACCATGAGGTTACTCTTCATGGTACTCATTTTATAGGCCCTCCTCACAATGAAACATATTCTCTTTTTGAAGGTCCTCCCTATGATACATTTAATCTAAATCATCCCTCATACCATGAGGTTCTTGATAAATTTAGTAAAATTATACTAAGAACCACAACCTGAATGTAAAATTCCTTATCCTAGTTAATGGGTGATTTGTGGTGATTACTATTATCTACATGTTCACCATACTATATACCCATTTATGTGAATGATGATGTTCTGAATATTTAAACTCTAATTGAAAAATAAGTGGATATACGACATTTATAGTCGCATAAAATTAATGAATCTATCACTTAATAGGAACAAAAATATTTCTTTGTGGGGAAAGAGTTGGATAAAGAAATTATATATGTTATGTTTTCTATATTGGACACTCATCAGTATGACATTTTCAAGGCAATTAAATAATAATTCATACTCTTATTTTTTCATTACGTTTGGTTGACCCTCCATCATCTCAATGATAGACGCCTAACTTATGGGGAGTGTGTTGAAAACATCAAGATAATTAATGATCTTTATTTCTCTATTAACATAACCACCATTTCATTGGTCCTAACTCAGATGTCTGAAAAACAATAAATGTGTCTCTAACATGAAATCCTCGAAATTACAAATTCCCCCCACCAGATAGCCACTAAAACCACACATAATGTATGTATAATAGGGTGTGGTGAGTATGTATATCTGCATTTATCTCTTATCAGTGGGAATAGGGCTCATTTTAGAGAGATTCAAGAAATTTCTTGGTTGTAGACCAATTTTTAGGTCTTATATCTATATATTCTAGTTGGTTTCTCCCATGAAACCCCATCATTAAAAATTCCTATAAATGAAAAAATAGAAGGGAATGTCATAATAAATGGATCCTTCACATGGAAATAAGGAAGGTTAAGTAGGTATCCTATAAGTGGAAAAAATATGAAATCACTTAACAATCATAAATTATGAGAAACTTTTTACCTAAAAAGGAAATAAATCTAATTCTGGCCTAAATAATGTCCTAAAAGGCCAAAAATATATGATACAATTCCCAATGGTTATATAAGACCATCCCAAGCCTGTAGGTCTATGTAAATTATCCCACCCCCAGAAATTTCTAATCCATGATGGGGTATCTTAGTGATATTGTTAGAGAAAGATCCACCAAATTCCATTAATATGGGGACATTATTACCACCCTCCTCAAAAGAAGTTAGTCTATTCCTTATCAGATGTGGCTTCACAAGAACCAGTACCTCATTTTCTTATAATTCATGGTTCATATCCTTTTTTAGATCATTTTTACTGAAATCCATTGAGTCCTCCCTTAGGATAAAGTCCTATAAACAAATTTTAGGGGAGAATTAATGAGAGAATATGAAACCAATTCGGGGTCAAAATTAAAAACTATATACAATGAAACCAGATGTAAAGGATAATTATGATCTAGCTGTAAAAGGATATTTAAAGGATGATGGATCTCCATAAAAATCAAATGGATATAATGATATTATTAATAGTAAATGATTCACATTGATAGATGTTATTTACAACAATCTCATATATAACATAGAAGATGTCACCAAAATAGGAGGATGTGATGAAGAGTAATTCATTTAAATTGTGCTCTGTATTGAAATGTGTAAATATAGAACATATAATTGACACTAAAAGAAAACACATGATCCCTCTGATCCTCCAAATATCCATATTTCTCCCACTCAATGATCATTAGGAAAGGATAATGGAAAATTTATAGCTTGATACACAACCCACCCACCACCAAAAGATGTCGAGCCTCTCTTTGCTGAGGATAATATTTATGAATATAAATTTTACTTATATTTGTTGAGTTGACTCATCAACAAATTATTTTGATGAAATATTCCTATTATATGAAACTCCTAGACTGTGCTCAATATTTTTTCTCTCACAATCTCTCTAAATAAGAGGAAAACATACAACTAGAATGACCCAAATCTATTTATCTAACCAAACCCTATAATAAATTTCTAGTTTATTTAACCATAATGACCATTTTTTATTACAAAGACCCTCTTTTATAATATAATAAACCACTATTTCTTAAATTCTACCCAATGAATAGATATATAATTATCAACAGACGAAACACGAGAGATAAACCTATCATGTTCTACTCCTTACCACCACTTGATCGTTATCTTATATGATAGTTCCATAAGAAATCCATTACTACATTTAGTCCATATCTATTCGAATAGATTCCATTAATGGATGATGTGAACTAGTTAATCAATAGAAGAAGCCATACCATGATTATTTTCACAGGACTCCATGAATATAATCCCACCTAACTTTTGAAATCCAAATTTCAATATATTAAATATTACAAGATATCCATAGAAACAACTCATGCAATTTGGGTATCAATGTATCCCAATGTTAGTAATTCATGAGAAGAAGGAGGAAAAATCACATCAGGTGATTCATAAAAACACTACAAGTACCATCATTTATCTAATTTAGAAACCAATATGTTGGGTCTATTGGTAATTAAGAGGATCTTCTAGGTATATTTCATTACGTTTTTAGATCTATGCTAAAGAAAATGAGGATCCTAAACCTCTTAAATTTTAAACATATTTAAAATAATAATGTTTCAGACTTCATTGAATTTTGGAAGGGGTTAATATATTCACGAAATTTTAATCATTACCATGAGTATCCATTATATATATGTATATAAAATCTCCTTGATGAGTTGAAAAAAAATCCTCATTACCATTATGTACCATGGTATTTTATTCGATTTTATATCATAGATTAGTTCCTATAATATTACATTTTGAATTCCAATTAAAAATTATTCTTGACACTATAAACATAAGGTCTGAAATCTAGAATTGAAGAAATAATTATCGCCATGATTAAACTAGTGGAAAAAAATATCTAACCCCTAAGATCATTCAATATATTGCAGTTCCCCCTCTTGAAAAACAAAAAATAAATAAATAACTCCCTTGTGTAGATGTAATGAAAATTAATCCAAACACCGAGGATTGTAATAATGGAGTTTATAATTTATAAAAATTTCAAGTTTTAGGATTTTGATTATCTCCCTCGAGATGAACGCGATTAAATTTATAAAGATTAGAAGTCTCAAAGTTGATGGTATAAATGATCACCTTGATTATTTCCCGTTCAATAAATTTTTGAGAAATAATATCCTAATTAGTATTATCATCAAGGATATACTCCATAATAGGATTGACATTGGGAATATATTATTAGGAAAACCCCTAGCTCAGGAAACATGTGTATCTACCATTTTTCTATAAGAATAAGGAGAATTTCATTAAGAATCAAGTATAAATGTCTAAAATTTTTGTGATAATATAACTATAAAATCAATCAATGAGGAATATGTGATAATCGTGGTATGAATGGATCAACTAATAATAACCTCATTTCATTCTATGATACTAAATGAAATTTTTTATCATCACATGCATCCAATAAGTGGTTTAATTAACATTAGTAAAATAAGGAACAATAATAATATACCATTATAGATCCCAAGATATACCAAATACATTTAGATTTATTATTGACATCATTGGGAGGATGGGAGAAACCGACCCAAATGAAAACATCATATGATGGGGTGTTATAGTACAAATCAATCAATGTCAGTCACTTGGAAGACCCCATTTCTAACTGTGAGGACTAGTAAAGCTCAAGTTCTTGATAAATAATGAGGGAATATGCCACAAAGGTCAAGGAATATAGAATCACCTTGGTCCCATATGGTTAGTAATAATTGTTTATAATGCTATATATGTGGTTGAAACTTAGTGAAATGCATTCCCACATCTTCACTAGTAACACAAATATGATCCCTAATCCTCTCAGAATCACTCATACTCAATTTTACTGGAAGACTAACAAATATTCATAAAACGTTTTTGATCAACATCAAATCATGTAAATGAATGATCAGTCTAACACATAGATGAAAAGGATCACAACATAGATCGACTAAAGTGAAGGTGTTTCCAACACCATTGTCCTTGAATTATAATCCTCAACCATGGTAGAAAACACATAGCTAAAATAATAGGGTCGTCTTCAAAAATTATAACATTTTGAAGAAACTTATTATAATCTTATAGAAGATGTTAATCTTAGATTACCCACATCCCTTAACTAATCTCGAGGAATCCCTTATTGTTGATCATTCAAGTCCTCAATAGTTTGAATGTAATGTTACTAAAATAAAGGGATATCAAAATGAAACTAGATCCAATAAGTTAAATAATTATTTTCATGTGATTAAATTCATTTAATATTAGAAAGAAAATTTTTTGTAATGAATTGTTTATTATATGTCATGTATTTTAATTTTAATTAATTAAAATAATCATTACTAAAATTTGAAAACAATGAATTGAATTATTTTTTATATATTTAAAAAAAATTCAAATCATATAATGATTATCACATTGGTTAGGGAAAAAAATATATGAATTTTTCTACTTAAAAATACATTTGAAAATATTATTTGTAGATTTTATTTATTCTTATATTAAAATTATTTTATATAATTTTTAGAAATTGAATAATATAATATGGATTTCATATTTGGAATAACTATTTCCTAATAAGTTAATAATTTTATTTTCATTTTTAGTCATATATTTATGTTTCATATGCTAAAATGGAGTTAGTAAGGTATTAGTAAACTATAGTAAAAGGGTTTAAGTAAGTGGTAATAAAAAAAAATATCAGAAAACATTATCATTAAATGATTTAGGAGGAAATAATCAACATAAATCTTTCATAATTCCATTATTTTCCACTTTTTATCATCTTTCCATTTAAAAAAACATTCATTACATATTAATGAATGGGTATTATTTAAAATACCACTCAAGATCACCTATAAAAGTATCTAAACACACACCTTCCATCTATTATCCACTTAAATAAAAACCTAAATTTTATACCCAATAACAATATCTCATTTTGGGAACCTCTATTCAAAACAAATATTCTGAAATCAAACATTTTTGAGCGTATTTGTTAGATAATATTCAACTCTTCAATGGAGTTAGAGTGTGTCCAAAATAGTAGAAGTCCGTGATAAAGGTTTCTAATATCAATCTTCTACCAATTGTATATTTTCTAATTTCACAACCTATATTATTTTATGATTTGTATATACTAACACACGGGTGTAATTTTTATAGCATATATATAACTCAAGGTATTTAAAAATCCATAATTTTTTCTCGGTCAGTGTAATTTGATTCAAAAGTTATCAAAGTTAAAAGGTATTCATTCCGAATTTCACATATAAATCAATATTTACAATTTATAAATTCATATTTCAAGGAATTTTATTTACATTATAACAATTTATTTTATTATCCTCTATTTTTATATGGTATATAGATATTGGTTACCATTTTACCAAATTTTGGTACATAATTCAAGAAAATTGATTCTAGTTGGTGTTATCAAACCTATATCCCTCTTTCAATCGAGAATATTTCCCCTCTATGTACATTTTTTCATATAATTTTATCATTGTCACAATACCTAATTATATTATTTCATAATTTTATTTTTATTAAATTTTAAATTATTCATAAAAATATGGAAGGAATATTTTTTGATGATTCCTACACAACCACTTTCTCCCACCATTTTCTTCTGTTTTCAATATGAAGCATCATTTTCATGTATCGATGGTTATAAAAATTAATTTTAATTTACTTTAATATTATTTTTATAAAACTATTTATCTATAATTTATTTTCCTTTAATAAAAATTATTATAAAAATTATAATGATTATTTTTTACTTTTTTAATGATATTTTCAAATGACCTTGTAATGTTTTTTCATATATGTGAATTTCATTTATTGTTTATTATGATTCAATATGGATATAATCTAATGATACAATCCAAATTCATTATTATAACATCCTAGTTCCGGAAGCCACCTAGAGGCGCCCCGTACCCAGTTGGTCACATGGCCTCAAGCGCATTTCCCCAAATGCTAGAGGCTGCCGACTAGAAGTGAGGGCCTTGGGTGTGATAGTGGGGAAACTATGCCCTCATTGGAAGAGTACACAGTGGAAGTAAACAACATAAAACAGTGGAAGTAATAATAATCCGTACAGAAATAAACAGCAGAAGACTGAAAGAAGAAAACTGGAGCACACATATATAATAATGATTCATGATATATATATATATATGTCTAGAAAAACATAAAAACAAGTCACAATGCTAAAAATAGTACTAAACCGAAGTAAAAAAGAAAAACAGATGAGAAAATCCTCATCATTGCAAGCCTCAGCTTGGTCCCATGCTCTCCATCTCTATAACAATCATTAACCTGAAGTAGAAGGGCACTTAACCTTATCTATTCCCGCATCAATATAATCAGTTTGGGACCAAAGGCATGGCCCAAATAGGGTGTGAGACAATGTCCCAGTAGGAAACCACCCAAAGATCTGTGCCTAACAGTCAGTGAACATATTCAAGGTGAAGTACAGTAAGAAGTAAACAGTAAGTAGTAAACAGTACGCAGTAAATAGGATAATACACAGTATTAATAGTCCACAATTTCTAGCATATAGTTTACAAACAAGATACAACAACTCAAGCAAGTAGAACAAGAAGGTAACCTCTGGGTAGTTATCACAACCTAACACCTACGGTTCAACCTACAAGTACTAGCAACCCTTTGGGAGGTACACATAGTCTCACCCCTCTGGTTCAGCTACAGTTAAATAAAATAGACTCTCTAAGGAAGCACTCACCGTCAATTCCTCCTATAGTCTTTTATCGTACTAAAGGATCTCTGGGGAAGTACTCAACGTTTCATTACCCCTGTGGCCCACGTCGTGGAACTAAATACTCTTTATGGGAGCACTCAACGTCAATTCCCCTTGTGGTCTCGCATCATAAATTAAAGACACACTATAGAAGCGCTTACGTCCATTATCCCTATGGTCTACTACACTAGTTTCTCACATACCTATGTAAAAAAGACATTCAAAGCACGCGTATCGCCCCAAGTAAACCTCAAGAACTACTTGGCTATCATTTTATGGAACAATATCATAACAGTACAATAGATCAACTATCCGACAACTAAGCATGACAACTGGAAAAATGCCTAACAGGAAAAACGTGCATGGAAAAACACCCATAACACAGTAAATATTACCCTATTCACAAGTATTGACCTCTACTCAAGAAATCAAGAAAAGCAGGAAAACAATAGGGGCAAAAATAGAAAACACACAATACCCCGTTCAAGGGAATTGGTGTAATTGCACAAAATATTCAAAGACTTCTTACATAAAGGCACAAATCACCTACCTTGTTTCTAAGATATCGATATACTTGAACCACGATGATTGATCCTCCTTATAACGACATAGATCTACAAAAAACACACAAAATTCTCAACCCACGATATCTTGAGAAAGAAGAGGAATTGGAAAACAAATCTCTAGTAGAAGGAAGGGCATACCGCTGCAGTTCCAACACAATCGACGATAGTCATTTCGTAGAATAGAAGGAAGGTCGGGGGCTTGGAGAAGTTACATGGCCGTATGGGTTCTCTCGAAAGAAGAAATCGAAGAAGAAGAGAGTTTTTTTTATTAGGCTCTTCCCCGGTCCATTTAATGAAAAAAAAAGAAAGTACACGACGTGTACTTCTGGGGTACACGGTGTGTACATGGCCTCTCCGTACTCCACTTTAAGCAGCCTCCACATCGCCCCTACACACCATGTGTGTGGCCCAGACATGGCCAGCACACGGCCTGTCACTGCATTAAAGTACACGGTGTGTACTTATAAAGTACAGGGTGTGTACATAGAAAATTTATAGATTTTCCTCTTTTTGTCAAAAATGACCAAAAAAGGAAAAACATACCTGAAACGAAGATCCGGGTTCTTAAAAACTTCCCCCTTATAGAAATTCATCCCCAAATTTCCCTAGAAAGGTGTAGAAGAAGCAACCCCAAATAGCTCCGGCCACTACGATCATACATTGGCCTCCCTCTCCCAGTTCTTGTCCTGTACTCGCCTGTGCTGCCATAGCACCCGTACCAAAGGAACAGACCGACCACGTAGAACCTTCGTACTACGATCGACAATCCGGATAGGATGCTCCTCCAACGACGTATCCGCTTCAATATCAACCTCCTCGGGTTGAAAGACATGAGACAGGTCTGAAAATTAAGGTCGGAGTTGAGAGACATGGAAGACATCGTGCATAGCCTGGTACCTCTGAGGTAACTGAAACCGATAGGCAACCGGCCCAACTATCTCCAATACCTCAAACGGCCCGACATACCATGGTGAAAGCTTACTCTGTCTCTGAATCCTCTTGTGTCCCAACCTTGGTGTGACACGAAGGAAAACCAGATCCCTGACCTTGAACTCCAGAGGTCATCTACACTGATCAACATAAGACTTCTGTCGAGACTGTGCTGTAGCCATCCTCTTCTGAATCAACTCTATCTGCTCTGATATCTCCTGAACAAGATGAGGTCCCAGTAAAGCTACCTCTCCTGCATCCAGCCAGCATAAAGGTGATCGACATAGCCTACCGTACAAAGCCTCGTAAGGTTCCATCTGAATAGTTGCCTAAAAACAGTTGTTGTAGGCGAAATCCACAAAAGGGATATGTTTCTCCCAAGGACATCCAAAGTCTAGAATGCAAGCTCGGATCACATCCTCAAGCACCTAGATCGTACAGTCAGACTGGCCATCTGTCTGGGGATGGTATGTTGTACTCAAAAGTACCTATATACCCAAAGCCCTCTGAAGCCCCTTCTAGAACCGAGAAGTAAAGCACACATCCCTGTATGAAACAATGGAGTGCGGAACTCTATGCAGACATACAATCTCTCGGATGTATAGTCATCCCATATCATCAACACTAAAGGTCTCCTTGATCGATAAGAAGTGAGAAACCTTCATAATCCTATCGATGGCAACCCAAAAAACATCGTTCCCTCGAGGCGACCTCGGAAATCTAGTCACGAAGTACATCGTGACATCGTTTTACTTCCACTCCAAAATGGGTAACTGCTGTAAAAGTCCTGCTGGTCGCTGATGCTCCGCTTACACCTGCTGACAAGTAGAACACCTCAAGATGAAACCAGCAACATCTCTCTTCATACCAGGACACCAGTACTGGCGATGAAGATCCCGACACATCTTGGTGATGCCAGGATGAACTGCCCAAACTAAGGAATGAAAATCCCACATCAGCTCCTCGATTATGTCTGCTGGCACCCATACGCGTCCCTAGAAATGCAAGATCTCGTCCTCTCCCACTTTACATCCAGGAAGAGGGTCCTCTCCTAACAAAATCTCCTACAGGACTATCCCTTCTGAGTCTGATAGCTACCTCATCCATACCCAATCAAGAAGTGTAGAGGTAACAGCTACAAGAGATAGGTAAGTTGATCCCTTTCTGTCATGCACCTCTAGATAGATCTTAGAGAAAATATCCATAAGCTGCCACTCACTACTGGCCTCCTGAACTGCCTAAATCTGAGTTATCCTAGTCAACGCATTTTCCACTGCGTTGCCCCTTTCAGGAAAATAGGCAAGCTCAAAATCAAAATACTGAAGATACTTGACCCACCGGTGCTATCTCATATTCAGATCACGCTGAGTGAAGATATACTTGAGACTAATGTGGTCAGTGAAAACCAAAAAGTGCTCTCCCAGAAGTTAATGTCTCCAACAACACAAGGCACGAACAACAACTGCCAACTCCAGACCGTGCATCGGGTAGTTCCTCTAATGTGGCCTCAACTGCCAAGAACCGTACACAACGACTCCATCTCCCTGCATAAGCACATCACCCAGCCTGATACCTGAAGCATCACAAAAAACAGTATAACTCTTTCCTGGCACTGTAAAGACCAGTATCGATGCTGACGTCAACATTCCATTCATCTCCTGAAAGGCTGACTCATAAGAATCTGACCACAAGAACTTCGCCCCCTTCTTGGTCAGACCCGTAAATGGTGATTCTAGGTGTGAAATGTCCTGAATGAAGCGTCTTTAGTATCCATCTATCCCTAGGAAACTCTGTACCTCAAAAATATTCTTCGGCTGCTCCCAGGAAACTATAGCTCTCACTTTCTCTCAGTCCACAGATACTCTTGCCTATGAGATGACATGACCCTAGAAGTAAATCTGATCCATCCAAAAGTGGCACATAGAGAGTCTAGAATAAAGTCGATTCTCTCTCAGTGTACTCAGAATGATCTCAAGATGGGTAGCATGGTCATGTCGAGTGTGAGAGTACACCAAGATATCGTCCACGAAGACCACAAAGAAGGAATCCAAGTAAGGATGGAACACTTGGTTCATCAGTGCCATGAAAACTTCTGGCACATTCGTGAGACTGAAAGGAATAACTGTATACTCATAGAGACTATACCTGATCCTTAAGGCTGTCATAGGTATATCCTATGGTCTAACGCACAAATGATGATAACCGGACCTCAAATTGATCATTGAGAACACTTGGCCTCCTCAAAGCTGATCGAAAAGATCATCAATCATCAGCAAGGGATATCGGTTCTTGACCGTCAACTGGTTCAGCTTCCAATAATCCACACAGAGCCAAAGGGTACTATCTTCCTTCATCGCAAACAGGAAATGCGAATCCCAAGGAGAAGTACTGGGTTGGATGAACCCCTTTTCCTGCAACTTCTCCAACTACTTCTTGAGCTCCTTCAACTCAGGTGTAGCCATCCTATAGGGAGGAATAGACACCGGTGCCGCTCCTGGCATGAGATCAATAGAGAAGTCTACCTCACACTCCGGAGTAAAACTTGAGAAATCCTCAAGAAAGACATCTCTAAAAAGATCCACCACTGGAGGAAAGTCCAACTGTGAAGTCCCCTGATCATCCAGATAAATACTAGCAATCGTGGCCATAACCATTCCTATCCCATGATGCTCAAGTCCTTCTCGACTCGCCCGAACATCCCATTCACCTCTATGAAGAAAAGATTCACCCTCTGGTGAAATGAAACTCACCCTATGGCGATAATAGTCGACAACTGTCTGGAAGGGAACCAACCAGTCCATCCTGAGAATGAAATCATAGCCTGTAATCTCTAGGACATAGAGATCCCATAAGAAATGATACCCTGCAACCACGAGAGGGCACTCTCTGCACTAACGTACACTAGATTTCCTCATTCCCAAACGTGTGTCTAGTGTCAACAAGTCGGTAGAAGAAAAGATACATAGCCCATGGCTCTCCACAACAGCAACAGAAATAAATCTATGCGTAGAACCAGTATCGAAAAGAGTTGAAAATAAAACTGAGGCTACTAAGATCATACTTCGAACTGTAGAAGGTCCGGGATCCTGCTCTTGATAGGTCTGATCCACCGCAAATGTATGGCATGCCCCATAGCCCTGTGACCCTGTCAGACCACTCTAATTTGATCCTCCCTGCTGACGTAGAAATATTGGTGACTGACTGCCACGGCCTTGACCTCCACCTCATCCCGAATGGCTGGCAGAACTCCAGTTTCACGACTGGGGAGAAACTAGTGGTGCTACTCCTGAATGATGATTCATGGAAGAACCCCCGTCACCAGCTACTGGTGAGAAAATCTGGAAGAAACGCTGAAGGTGACCCATCTTTCCACAAGATCGGCACTCCACTGTGTCTCTCTGGCACTACGGCCTCGTGTGCCCCGCACTTCCACCCTGGTAGAATACTACCTGGCCACCTGAAGATGTATCTCGCCTCCTCGGATCACAGCGCGTAGACTCTCTACGAAGATTCCTACTATCAACTAGAGGAATACTGGCTCTGGAAGTAGAACCGCCCTAGCTCGCAGATCCGGAGTCTCTCAGATTGTGCTCCACAATAAGTGTTTGGTTGACGATGGAATTGATGGAAGTCAACTGAAAGATATTCACCTGCGAACAGATCTCTCACTTGATACCATCCTCAAAACATACTTGCTAAGAACATCCCATATCCACCTCAGAGGGGTGTGAAACCCTGAAGCTCAGTGAAACGAGAGGAATAATCCACAACAGAAAGAGTACCCAACATTATACTGATGAACTCCCAGGCTCGATCATCCCTTAGTGTCTCCGGGTAGAAGTAGTCGTAAAACACGCACTGGAACTCCACCCAATCCATAACCTGCTGAGGACCCACCTGTGAGATCACGTCCTACCACCTCTTGGTGGAGTATCATAGCATAATGGTAGCGAGCTTGACCCGCCTCTCTGGAGGCATTTCTAGATGCTCAATGATAGTTATCATGTCTTCCATCCATGACTCTACAGCCTGTGGTCCTCCTTCCCCCGAGAATGTAGGAGGATGCTGCTACTGGAAAACCCATGTCATGTCTGCCATAGTCGTGGTAGGAGTAATTTCTCCCTAAAAGGTCTGCATCATCCTTGTAAAGCCTTCCCAAAACACCTAATCATCTCCTCTAACTAGTATGACAGCCGGTGCCAAGGATGGAACGACCGGAGGATCAGAAGGAAGTCCCTGATCAGCCATATTTAGAGTCTAATCACTATCCTATAACTGACGTACAACCAGAGGACGTCTCAGAGGCATAGCTCTGAAAGATCAAAAGCATACCTTATATCATGAAAATCAAGTACATAGAACAAGGGAGTACAAGACGGAAGTAGGAGAAGGAAACACTAATGTTTTACAAAACATAACTACATGACATGTATAAACTCTACACGGCGTGTACTTAACTCTATTCCCCTTCCTGAGTCTCCTTGCACTGCTAAACCACACCGTCTTAATAAACTGAGACTACACGGTGTGTTCCCTGTGGACACGACGAGTAGTAGACAAGGTTTCAACGACCCGTGTTGTTAGTTACACAGCCGGTTACACGGCTGAGACTACACGGCGTGTTCCAAACAAACACAATGTGTACTTCAATATTTTTCCCAACCCGTGTTTTTGGTGACACGGCTGGGTACACGGATGACCCTTACACAGAATGTTACATACAAACACGTTGTGTATATGAGGAGATAAAACCGTCCTGTGTTGTTCGTGACACAGCCGGGTACCTAGAACAAGGCTACACGGCGTGTTCATACAAAACATGCCGTGTATTTCACGAGCTTCCCCAAACCCTATTGTTAGTGACACGAATCACTACTACATGGCGTGTATCTACCATACACGGTGTGTTCTTGGAGATTTTTCACAACCCGTGTTTCTGCTCACACAGTCAGTGACACGGTTTAAAAACTACACGACGTGTATATATAAATTACATGTCATGTATTCTGGGTTTTTCCAGACAGTAACTCTGAAACTGCACCAAATCCCAGAAAAAAACTGAAAAAAAGCATGATGGTGCCAAATTTTTATCCGTGAGGGCCCATACTCCCTTTGAATCAATGATTGGAATCTTCTATACATCATATATAAGGTAAACAAGCTGATGATCCACCATGTTCCGATCCATGAGGGCCCATTACACCTCATGAAGCAAAATCTATCATTCATTTAAGCAAGATACAATACAGACAACCTCTCTATCAAAATGTAGTGATTCTATCAAGGCATCTATCACAATAGCATGCATAATCTACACAATGTCTATCACAACAACGTGAAATTGCTAATGCACCCTAGATGGCATGGCAAGAATGCATGGCATGTGATTTCTAACAAGCTCCTAAATGATGCATGAGATGGAATACCCTTATCTCATCGGGTTACGACAGAAATAGAACCACAATATCAACAAAAATAACAACACAAAGCATGTGAATCACTCTAGGTGAAATCTTCTCAACTGTAACATAGAAAAACCAAAAAACTGTAATAAGCAAGGTAGATTGGCTTTTCCCTGTACACAGGTTAGCTACTCCTGAGCACAACTTAATACCAAGTACCGAATCCGTCCTATCCCTGCCTAAGACTCCAAACTCGAAATCAAGAGAAAAGAAACCCTCTGATACCACTTTGTAACATCCCGATTCCTGAAGCCACCCAGAGACGCCCTATACCCGGTTGGTCACATGGCCTCAAGCACATTTTAATGAATTCCAGAGGCTGCCGACTAGTAGCGAGGGCCTTGGGTGTGATAATGTGGAAACTATTCCCTCATTGGCAGAGTACACAACAGAAGTAAACAACATAAAACACGAGAAGTAATAATAATCCATACAGAAATAAACAACAGAAGACTGAAAGAAGAAAACTTGAGCACACATATATAATAATGATGCATGATATATATATATATGTCTTGGAAAATGGCCAAACAAGTCAGAATACTGAAAACAATACTAAACCTAAGTACAAAATAAAAACAAATGAGCGACTCCTCAGCATCGCAAGCCTCGGCTTGGTCCCACGCTCTTCAACTCCACAGCAATCAAGAACCTGATGTATAAGGGAACTTGACCTTATATATTCCTACAATAATATAATCTGTTTGGGCCCAAAATCATGGCCCAAACAGGGTGTGAGACAAAGTCCCAGTAGGCAACTACCCAAAGATCTGTGCCTAACAGTCAGTGAACATATGACAGGTGAAGTACAGTAAGCAGTAAACAGTAAGCAGTAAATAGGATAATACACAGCAGTAATAGTCCATAACTTCTAGCATATAGTTTACAAACAAGAAATAGCCACTCAAGCAAGTATAACAAGAAGGTAACCTCTGGGTAGTTCTCACATCCTAACCCCTATGGTTAAACCTACAAGTACTAGCAACCCTCTCGGAGGTACACACAGTCTCACCCCTCTGGTTCAGCTACAGAAAAAATAAAATAGACTCTCTGAGGAAGCACTCACCGTAAATTTCCCCAATAGTCTCTTATCGTAATAAAGGCTCTCTGGGGAAGCACTCAACGTCTCATTCCCCCTGTGGCCCATGTCAAGGAACTACAGACTCTCTGAGGAAGCACTCAACGTCAATTCCCCTTGTGGTCTCGCATCATAAATTAAATACACTCTGGAGAAGCCGTTACGTCCATTCTCCCTATGGTCTACTATACTAGGTTCTCACAGCCTTGTGTAAAACAAACATGCATAACACACGTATCACCCCAAGTAAACCTCAAGAACTACTTGGATATCATTATAAGGCACAACCGCATAACAGTACAACAGTTCCACTATCCTACAACTAGGCATGGAAACTAGAAAAATGCCTAAAAGGCAAAACATGCAAGGAAAAACATCCAGAGCATAGTAATGATTACCCTATTCACAAGCATCGACCTCTACTCAATCAATCAAGCAAAGAAGTAAAATAACAAGGGGAAAAATAGGAAACACACAATACCATATTCAAGGGAATTGTTGGAATTGCATAAAATATTCCAAGACTTCCTACAGAAAGGCACAAACCACCTACCTCGATCCTAGGAGATCGATATACTTGAACCACGATGATTGATTCTCCTTAGAACGTTATAGATCTATGAAAACACACAAAACACTAAACCCAAGATATCTTGAGAAAGAGGAGGAATTGGAATACAATTCTCTAGGAGAAGGAAGAGCTTACCGCTGATGTTCCAATGCAATCGACGGTGTTCGATTCAGAGAACGTACAAAGGCTCAGGGAATCAGAGAAGTTCCACATCCGTACAGGTTCTCTCAGATGAAGAACCTGAAGAAGAAGCAAGTTCCATCAGTCAGGCGTGACCCCGGTCCATTTAATGAAAAAAAGAAAGTAAAAAGCGTGTACTTTTGGGGTACATGTCATGTACTTGGCCTTTCCATACCCCGCCTTAAGCGGCCTCCACATCACCCCTACACACCGTGTGTGTGGCTCGGACACGGCCAATACACAGCTTGGCACTGCATCAAAGTACACGGCATGTACTTAGAAAATGTGTATATTTTCCTCTTTTTCTCAAAAATGACCAGAAAAGGAAAAACATACCTAAAACGAAGATCTGGGTTCTTACAATTATCTATATGAATTACGATCATATATTTTGGCAATGACCTTGAATCCTATTTATTTATTATGTATTAATTAATATAATATGATTTGTTTTCATATGGAACACATAAATTTTGTTATTCATTTGTGATTAGTGGGTCTGAAATTATATATCCCTTAAATTCATTAGGTAAATATTTATACATCATGAGATTAATTTCAAGGGAATGGTTCTTGAAACCAATCCTTAATGGGTATATTCCCACTATATTTATAGAATGGGCAGTGAAACTATTCATCTATGAGACTATGTTCAATATCTGAAGATGGTTTTGAATGTGATCCCTCACATGAAAAATATTTTTGTTTTATATTATATATGATACATTTATATGAAAAATTACTATATAATACCATATTCCTACATTATGTTTCAGTCTTTATGAAATCTACATCATGATTACATATTAATATGCCTCATTTCACATGTTATGTCCAAAACCTTATGTAACATTTCATGATTTATGATCCATGTTTTAATGTGTATTTTTTATATATTATGTTCATTTTCTATGATTATTATCACATAACCACAAGTATATCTTATTTTACTTATGATATTTTATTGATATCTATTATATTCACACATTACTGTGCATTTTCGCTCACCCATTCATGTTTTTTCATTTCTTAGTTAATGAAGAAGAGTATTATAATTAATGTATTTTGAAGGGAATCATATGAGAAGTTAATTCTTGGGATCGGTTGAATAATTTTTTTAAAATAAGTAAGTTACATATTTCATTTCTAAAAACACTAAGCCTATTGGTTCTATGGAATGATTTATTTTGAGATATAATAAATATTATTGTAAAATGATGGATTATATATGTATGTTAAGGTGTATCATATTATTGTTTATTAAAGAATAATTTCCTTTTTTGGGGGATTATATTATGAAGATGAACTGTATAAAACATAAAAACCCTTTTTTTAATAAAAAGCGATGTTTAATGAACCTGAAAGTTCCTAAGATAAAATGATGGTATCATCATTATAAACATCATATGATATATTTCCCTTATTTTATGATTCATTTCTCTGATTATTGTTGGTTAATAATCACACTTAACTTTTTGGATTTAGTCTATAGTTGTAACTATAGGTACCAAGAGAAAATGGGTGAAATGGACAGTGTAATGATTTTACCAATATGAAACTAAATTGGATTAGATATGCAGTGAAAAAATTATGAAAATTTCACCAAAATTTATCAATATATAAATAGTAACATAGACTATAAAAACCCTAAAAATTTCAGAGAAGTAAAAACTCTCTATTTATTCCTTTATATTACATTATTCACCAAAATTTCGGTGTTCTGATCCAGTAATTACTGAGTAATGGATCAACAAAACATAAAATATGTTTTTTATTCATCAATGTTCAGAACAAGATAATGTCATTATCAATTTATCATTTGGAAGAAGAGGTAAACCAATGGTGTGCACTAATCATGATGGGATTTATCAATAAATATTTTTCTTCGATTTTTTACTAACATGGGGAGACAATTTCTTGATCTGAATACAAATTTGGCTGAATCCATTTGTACCTACAATGAAATGTTCATAATAAATTCAATATATGATTTTTTTCATTGACCAAAAATTAAAATCGATCATTTATCTTGTTTCATCAAACAATGTTGCAAAAATATGTTAGATATAATGGAAATTTGTAATTGTGATTAATTTTTTTTGTGCAATCAAGGTGGAAATATAATTTGGATAGTCTCATTATTCTCATGGTTTTGGGGAAAAGAAGTTGAAAATTGAGTTTCATGATAGAAAAAAAAGAAATTCCATAGAAGAAATAATAATAATAATATTATTTTCCAAAAATATAGGATAAAAAATTGAGAGAATTTCCCAACTGAATAAGTAAATAATTTTAGTGTGGAAGAAAAAACATCAAGCATATGAATTCCCAAGATATGTGAAGATTCCTACTAATAAAAAATATGGAAATATAGCCTGACCTAATGAACCAACTACACACCAATGATTAAATTATTAGAATTATTTAATTTACACTCATTTTTGTAACAATATATGGTTTAATTATTATTATCCACATTAATAACCTCTTAATACTAGGGAATACGTGAAACCATGTATAATAAAAACTTTTGAAGTAGGTCACCAAAATTTTTTTGTTTAAAAGTACCCTTATCATCAACTTAAGAACTAAAAATTTAATTTTAGATTCTATTTCTACTAACTATTTTATATAAAATTTCATTATACGGTCATAAAATTAACACCATAAATATCTAGATATTGATTTATAAAGGAAAACTCCTGATGTTATGATTACTTCATAAAAGTTATGTAAATACTCTATGATATAATTTTTTTGGAATTTGATTCTTATAAATATTATTATTACCCTTTTAACAAATTTTGATATGAGATTTGTATGTAATTACTCCCATTTCATAGGACCGAAATTAATTTATTTGATGAAAAAAATAATATTTTATATCCCAAATTAACTCATAATTATTTAACAATGTTAGGATGACTATGAAGTCACTATGGGAATTATATCCCTTATATTGGTCCTAATACATAATCATGAGGGATATTTAACTTAAATTCTTGGGGAGAAACTCTATATTCAGTATATGATAATTGTAATTAATACATTATTTTTTTCCTCTCTAGGTTCCTTGTATTCCCCAAGATTATAAGGTTGAGTTTATAATAAAACTCATTTAGGTTTATATGGTTAAATAATGGAATCATAATAAAATGGCCTAGATTGAATTGGAAGAATTTATGAATAAGATATAATAGAATATGGGTAACCATGTTACATTCCCATGTTCATTATGATAGGGGTGCAATAGTTCTCTTTATTAAGAATAAAGAATGATCAATGATTCTCTACATTGATAATAGTAAACATTAAAAGATCTAAATCAAGAATAATATTTCTCTACACCATATTTATTTATTGTTCAATAAAATTTGATGGTTTCAATACTTCCCAAATCATAACCATTAATATGTATATAATCATGGTGGGAAATAGAGGATGTACCCAAGAAAACCTTCTATTCAATATATTTACATAATGAATTCATAATAATTCATATCAAAATTAAAAAATCAATTAATATCTTCATAGATTAAATGAATAATATCTTTAGATATTACAATGATCAATTTTTTATAGTCCTTATAGATGATATAATCATGTTTTATAAGTTAATGGAATACAATAATGATCATTTTAAGATTTTACCAAATACATTTAAAAAGGTCAATCTATATTAAATTTTTACAAAGTGTAAATTTTGGCTACAGAAACCATCATTATTGGGTCATGTAATCAAAATTGACGACATATATAGACCCATTACAGATAGATAAAATTGTATAATGGACTAGACTAACCAATATAATAGATATTTTTAGTTTAATTGGATATAATTGATACCATCAACACATTTTGATATATTTCTCATGAAAATCATATCCTCTAGTAAATTTTACTAAAAAGTTATTCATTTTCCTCTAGATAGATACATGGACAGAAAAGGTCAAGTATATTAATGGAACATTGGACAATGATCCTTTACTCATATTAACATATAGTGGAGAAGGTTTTGTTATATAAAACAATTCAAAAAAGAAGTTATTGGGATGAGTCATCTGAAAAAATGACTTGGCAGTAGCATATAACTCTTTTTAATTAGCTTTACGTGGGAAAATTACATAACACATGAAATGGATCTAGAAACAGCAGTATTCTTGATAATGACATGGAGTTATATTTTGTATGGTAAAAGGTGTGATATATATATATATATAAACTGATCATAAATGATTAAATTATATATTCAGATTGAAATATTTGAACATGTACCAAAGGAGATGGTTGGAGTTGATCTTGGACTATTATTTCTCAAAGAATCACAACCTTGGGAAAGAAAAATAGGTCAGTTGATGCTAAGAGATGAAAGGATCAGGATACTGTATACATGATAATGATTAAAAGAGTCCTGGTACTCTTGGATTTTCAAAGGATTGACATATAAATCAAAAAGGAAGTTGAGAAGTCCTATCCTTCCAAATTACTATTTAAACAACCATCTATATAAATATTAAATAGGTAAAAAGGGAGGATATGAGTCTATGAACGAATTTATGTATCATTAAAAAGTGTAGACATGAAATTTATAGAATCATAAGATTAATAAAATGAATATATATCCATTAAATACAGGAATTGAATGTGGATTTATTGGTTTATTCACAAACATATCATTATATATCCATCTAAAAAGTATAATGATGTATAAAGATATCTAGGATACTTTTTTTATAAAAAACTTGGAGATGGAAATTATTGATTTTATATTTGGATTCTTCGTATCCAAGAATGTTATGGAAAAATAAAAAAAATTTATTGGATGTTGCAGCCATTACCCATACCTGTATCAAAATTGGAGAACATCACAATAGATTTCATTATATTACTTCAAAAAAATCATTTTCTATAATGATATTTTGGTTTTAGTTGATCACCTTACAAATTTGATACATTTCATTGCTATTTGAGAAGATATATAACTTGATCAAATAACTAAGATATATATAAAGGTATTAGAAAGGACACGTGGAGTGACACTCCAAAATTTATCTGATCTTGATATATAACACCAAGATATATTAGTTTTCTTAAATTAATACTAAATTCGATAGCATGCACCACATACAACCATTAGATTAAATGATCACTAAGATAAGAATATTTAAATATGATTGTTATAACCAAGTAATTTAGTTGGTGGGTAGGAATAAGAAAAAAATATGAAATATTTTTATAAAAAAATTTCATAATATAAATAATTAATTCAATTCAAAAACATACATTTATATTATTTTTATTATTATGAAATATAAAATAACAAATCCATTTTATGCCGTAATAATACATTCATTATATAAATAGTTTTTAGGCCTTTTATGCATGAATAATTTTAATTAATTTATGTTATTGATTGAAATTTAATTTGAAAAAATGAAATGTATTTTTGAAATGATAATTTCAAACATAAATTAGGGTGAATGTTTTAAAATTTTCCAAAATAGGTGATTTTTGGTTGAATAGTTAAAAATAACCTTTTTATAAATACTCTCACTTTTATGAAATTATAATGATATAAAAATAAATTGATTGTTTATAAAAAAATATAGAGCAAAAATAAATTTAATAATAAATATATGTCATATAAAATTATAATGTAAAACTTATAAATCAGTGCCTGAATATTTGGAAACCTATGTAACAGTTTTATTCAAATAAAAACAGTTTTTGGTGCTTGAATCATAATCAAGTATTGATATAGTTCATTATAGTTTAATTTCAATGAAAAATAATTTTCATTTTATTTAAAATATTCAAATTAAATCCATTTGAATCAACATTATACTTTTTCTTCAAAATCATGTTTTTGATAAAAACATTTTTTTTTCTAAAAATAGTTGTTTTCAGATTTTTTGAACATGTGTTAAAAGTATTTTTCTACCATTTATGAAAATTTAATCATAAAAAATTAATTCTATAGTTTGAATAATAAAAATTTATATTATTTAATAAGGTCAATTTAATTTTGGTCCTACTGAATAGTAAAAAAGTAATATTTTGTTATCACGATTAATGTTTAAAGGGTTTATTAGGAATTAAACTAAGATATAAGGGTTAATAAGCCAATTCATATTTTCTAAAAAATATTTCTTGATAAAATTTCAAATTTACTTTTTTTATGTTCTAAATCATATACATTTGGTCCTCTTTCATATGAAAATGAATTTATATTACTAAAATATTTTATGTAATTCCATGTTTGTCCCTCACCTCACTTATAAAAGGGAAATTCTTCTCCATCCTTATTCATAATTTTTTCAAACTCTATATTTACCCAAAACTACAAAAAAACATTTTTATATTTTTTCCCTTTGTTCTTAACATTGGTATTAACCTAAGACCATCCAAAGAATTCTTAAGGCGTATTTTAAAGGAGGTCTCCCAATGAATTGGTAATCATCTTACTCAACTCTTTCAAAGTGTATTTATTCTTTTATGTACACTAAATATGTTGTGTCATTAAGTATATAATTATTTCAATATAATAAATATACTTATATTTTGTTTTGAATATATTAGAATAATTTTCAACCTCCTTTCTAACAATTGGAAAAAGCATCGCTCGTGCATGCGTGTGGACTACCGCCTCCACATTGTGATATGTTTCATTTTCCATATACACCTCACATTGATGAATAGAGTCACTTATTTAATAAAATTATATTATATTTATGATACAATTATATTTATATAATTATAAAACATTATTTTTTCTTTCATTCCATCATTTCTTCAGAAAATTAACACAACGTTCATGCATACACACAATCTGGCATCTTTATGAATGATTTATTTCATCTTTATATCACTACCTTTTATGGATAGATATAAATATATATATATAATGTTTATATATGAATTTTATGTCATTATTAAATATATATATGATTTAACTATGATCAATATACAAGGGCCATAACTACTGAATCAAAACCTACATGGAAAACGATGTAGTTAACACCAAAAAAATATTACAATGAAAAAATTAATAAGAATGTGATAAAATGTTATAAGTAAAACATGTATCGTATTATGACTTTGAATATTATTTTGGTATATAATTATATTAAATTTAAATTTATTATAGAGGTGGTTAAAATCCCAAAAAAATCATCTCATCTATAATGTAAGGGTTTATTTCACAATATCTTCCTTATTTAGGATTGTTTATTATTATGTTTTTGTTAGAGTAATTATCTGATATTTTTATAATAAACTCAATATATTTTATTCCACAATATTTTTTTCTATAAATCACAATTTTTCTTTTCATTTTCATCTCTTAACGTACTCAAAATCAAGAAATAATTTTTTAAGGATATTCATCCTTGTTTTTATATTCGATGGCGAATAGTTTTCTTCTACGTGTATATTTTATTCCAAATGTTGTCAAGAATTATTTTAATAAAATCTAATGACTTAATAAACCCATTTTAACTAATTTTTTTACTTTATATAAAATGGTTTAAATGGATCCTTCTTTTTATTTTTCGAATGAGGTAATTTTGACCTAAGGTGTCAATACAATCATTATTTTATCATTTACCACAGAAACAAATTTTCCATTTTATTAACAATTATTTTTTAGAATATTACTTTATCAATTTCCTTTGTTTTTTTCAAGGAAAATTATTTTCCCAAATATTATTAAAGATGTTATATTTTAAATAAGTGATTTGAAACATAAAATGGAATTTTCATCAATAAATATTCTGGTGCTAATTTAAAAGTATTTTCTTCTATTCCAACATCCATTAATGAATCTTATACAATACCGAGTTTATAATATAATGATTAAACCCACCATTATACTTTTTATGTATTATTATCATGTTTCTCTAGTGATTAATTTGGGAAAATGTCAATATTTAATATGTTATGTGTTTAATATGAATGTTTATTTTGATTATGTATTTAATGTGTATTCAATTACATCAAATGATAAAGGTATTGGACATAGGAAATGAAGAGTGGGGACCATTATAGTTCTTCTATTAATTGATAAGTATCATGATGCAAACTAATTTAGACATTTTTAATACACCATAACAATTCATTTATAATGTACTGGAATGAGTCATTGAAAGTAAGATTATGATGTCTAATATTTTAAATTAAATCTTAATGAAACTATTTAATTATATCTCTATGATAATTTATATTTTAATCTAAACCATGGATATATTATCCATTAATGATATTATTTATATAGAATATTTAAATGTTTTTATATCTCTATCATATTAATTTATTCTTTATTTAAATTATGATTTCTCTTATTTTACACTTTCCCATACTGAGTATCAGATCTCACCCTTTATCATGTTTTAATGTCACTAGTTTACGAAAAGGTTTTTATCAATAATTTAATGGATATATTAAATTAAATAATATTATTATCAAAAGAATTTTTATTTAAATTTCATGTTATAAAATGTAATATGAGAATCATGTATGTATCTAGTCTACTATGACTACTAAAATATATGATACATCATGATGTGATCCCTTGTATCTAATTCCAATGAAGATAAATAAAAACTGAATCTAGGTTACTAGATTTGGGGTGTTACATTTGGTATCAGATGAAATTCCATATAAACCACAGATAATATATCTAGGAAAATATATATTAAAGAGCATTACCATGTGAAAAAAATTAATGAAAAATTATAAGTATAATATAATATCATAATGGTTTAGTAATTTAGATAATGTGTGGTTTCTATGAAATTACATCCCTATTTGGATACTGGAAAGTTTATGTGGTTGTACAATAGATGCACCTTGTGGAAGAAACCCTAAAAAATCAAGTTTATTATCAACTCAGTCATCAATGAGTGCAAGAAGAGTGGCCCCAATAATGCACACCTAGATAAATTATTTTAGAGACATGTTTTGGTTTATTCAAATTATTTTTATGGAACAATATATAATATTTGAAAACATTATTATGAATTTAAGATATTTTTGATTCTACTAACTTTTGATTATGTGATTCACTTTGCATAAATTTTAAATTTATGTTAGGAATTGCACAGAATTTGGAATTATAAAATATTATTGATAATTTTATAATCTAACCTTGTTTATCTATTTTTTTATAAATATTTCCTAATGGATGGAGTGTAAAACATGTCAAAACCCATAAACAATATTAGAAGTTCACATATGAGAAATAAAATATGACTAGGGTTGGAGCCTAGAAGATTGTGACAATATTAGGATTTTTGACTCATGTTATGACTAATAACCAAACCTATTAGGGACTAAATTTTTCTTCATAACATGATTTACTATTTTTGGACCACTTCATGTGTTGTAAAACATCATCCTTTATTAGAAAGAATAAACCATTGATAGTTGAATAGTGGATCTAGTCCCTTGAAATGCTATTTATGGCTTTGAGAATAAATTAATTGGAGAAGGTTCTTTTATAGGTGTATTATTTAAGGGAGATATAGATTGCATTTGGTCATTGATTAAAAATAAAGAGGTGGTGGGGGAGATAGAGATAATGTAATGGAAGAATTTTATTGATTTATTCTTTGAAAAAACATTCCTTATGAGCACTGAACTAATATGGAAAGAAAATTCCTTGATCAAAGATAAAAGGAAGTGGAACACGTTGCTGAGTATGAGATAAAAATAACAAGATTAGTAAGTAATTTTACATACTATATACACATTACAAAAATTAAAAATGATTATTTATATGATGATATTGATCATACATTCTACAAAGACTTAGTTTCTTGAATATTTTCATCATATGATGATATATTATCAAGAACCATAAGGTTGGAGAAATAACTATCTAATTTATAAATTTTGAAAGGAAATCAATAAAAAAATAGTATTATTTAGTACCATAAAAAAAGAAATGAATTGAAGGAAAAATAGGGATGGATAAAACTTCCTCAATTGTGATAATTATTTAGAGAAACAACCAAGATATTTCTTGATGTGAATGAGATAATTATTTAATAAGAGAGTAAAATTATATCAAGAATATGAATTAAAATGAAAGAAATAAAATTATAATGTCCATTGATTCAAATATAAGGATATTGGGGACTAAAAATATTAATTCCCCAATAATTAAGATAATTTACCTTAAAAATGATATGGTTGAAAATCCAAGAATATGAAATTACAACAGCTTATGTTAAAAATATATTAATTTATGATAGTAGATAACTTTGAAAAACTAATGATTTGATTTATAATAGAAATACATAGTATTTTATATTTTTTATTGATATCAAATCATCCATTAACACAAATAGTATGTAATTTTCAATCACAACACTAGTCATTAATTTTTTTATAAGGACAATACATCAAGGTATTTATGTTAATATGAAAAACTATTTCCATGTTTCACACGTGGTTGTTATAACTATGATTGGACTTGATAAAATCCTTATTTTTGGGGGGTTTCATTTGTTTTGAGGAATTAGAAATTAGTATATTCATTATAAAATAATCTATGTTGAACCAGTGGTATTATAATTTAAAGGATAATATATTATAGCATTTCAATGGGTGTTATTTTTTATGTTTTAGGTATTAATCTATTACTTCATCAAAAAATGTTTTAGTCATATTGAGTATTATATAATACAACATCCCTGACCTGGAACACACGAAATGGTTCCCCATTCTAGGTTTCCCAATGACCTCAACTGCGCCTCCATGTATATAAGAGGTTGTCGACTAGCAGCAAGGGTCTAGATAAGTCATGTGGGGATACTAAGACATCTCACCAGTGTAATCCACAACTAATAAAAAATATAAATAGAGAAAACAATATGAAAAAACCAACAACATGAATAATAAATCTTCTCTCAAAAATGTGTAAAACCCACAAAAAACAATAAATATGTAATGTCATGCTAAACAGTTCCATGTGAACAAAACTCAAAATAAAAACTGACAATAGAATCCCATAAATGGTCTTGGATCCATGTCTGGAACCTCAACGATTAATGTACCATAACAAACTCAACTCCTTTTCATACGGTAATTCCCATTGTTTATACCTACCACCATAAAATCTACATGGGTACATAATGGTGGCCCAAGCAGGGTGTGAGCACAACTTAGTTGGCCACCACCAGCAGTGTCTACAAAATATCCATTCAATAAATTATCTATGAAAATATTAAATAAAATAAAAGTTGAATAAAGACAACTCGAGGGGCCATTATTTAAAAACCTTTATATTATCATTTTCTTTAATTATTACCAATTCCATTAATTATTCCATATACATCACTAAATTTGTTTCTCATAATATGTTCAATGGATTAGGCATATTCATCAATTTCATTACATAAGGGGAGAATTTCAGATTTCCTATCTCACTATGTATAACCACATAATTGCATATAAAACATAGACACCATTAATCCACAATCTAGTTTCATTCATTGGATGAAACAATTATGGTAATAGAACTCTATCCCTTTCATAACCCTTTAATTTTGTGGTGGATTTTAGAGCCTCAATCTTACTCAGTCCATGGGCATTGAACCTCATGTAAATACCCCAATCTACCATACAATGTAAATATTTTTATTTATCCATTCACTACACATATAACATATCACATACAAATATAAAAAATTCCTATAGAAACATTAAAGATAAAAATCCACATTGGAATTAACATTATGCCATAACCCATTAATACATTTCCAATCATATCACAAGGTCATTTATCACAATTACCTATTATAATTTCAAAATCTATATGAATATTTATTTTCCCCATAAATTAACCCATTCAACATGTTCAACCATTACCATATGTTAACATACATAACTCGTTCATCATTTATTATGTATTAACCATCTAATGAATTTCATGTTCCTAACACGATTCATTTGGAACATTCCCATTAATCCCATTTAACCCATTTTTTATGCCAAGACACACACTCCATTATAAATTATCCACATATAGATTAATATATCTATATTACTCTCTAAATCATTAAATTTACAAATTTACATGTTAATTATTGGATCTACTTAATCAAAAGTCAATTTCACACTTAATTTATCCCTTTACAATTATCAGGTTAGTTAGCGCACCCCATGGGTATCCATATGTTAGTCAAGGCAACCTACATGTGTTACACATCAATCATGAAGGGTTAAATTTTCTTTTTAGACACCCATAATACCATGAATCACTAATGGCCCCATGAAAACAAAAAGGGAAGGAAAGAACAGAATCTTATATGCACAAATGGTTATAAAAACTATGGGATATGGAATGCAAACCAACTTACATGAATACATTGATGAAAACAATCATATTATTTTTCTTAAAATCTGATTAAATCCCCTTTGAATCCTTAACAAATATTCTACCAGAAAAATAGGGTTTTAGTGCTTTGGAAGATGATTTCCCAAGACATATACCCTAATTCGAAAAAGAGAAGAAAAAAGAGGATTAGATTTTCCCATGTCTTTAATCCAAAATCGAACATTATCAAAATGTCCTAGATATGAAATATAATCACCCATGGGGTAGTATTATATGCTAGGATTTTTCACTAGGGTTACAAGAAATAAAATAGGGAAGAAAAATGAGTGGGAACATAAAATCACATAGTTTCTATTTTGTTATTTTTTAAACAATGTTGGGACACACGGGTTACCTATATGATTTTTCAAACCAAGAACAGGGAACTATCCCATGGGAGTGGGGTTGAACAATTTCATAAGTAGTTCCACATAGTTTGAAAAACTGGGTGTGAAACCTGTGTTATTCAACTATCCATGGTTTCAGGTTTTTCCTCGATAGGCTGACAATTTACTTAACTGTGTGCCTTGCACATATTGTCCTAGTTTTCATTCCTTTTGTGTCCCAAACTTCCAGAACACCCCCCGCCTTTCTCATAGTCTCATGAAGAATTTCATTAACCAAAAAATTTTATTGATACAAAAATTTAACCAAGGACATAAATCCATAAAATCTAGGGTCTTAAAACCTACCCACCTTATAATAACTCTTCCTCAAGCTGTTCTTCCCAAGAATCATAGATCTTCTACAGAGAAAAGATTTGTCATTGAGCCTGCATAAACACCACTATTTCCTATGTTAATTATTGAATACTTCCATGTTTCTATAAGACACAAACCAATAGAACCTTTATTCATCATAATACGTTCCTACTATGATCCATTATATGAATCGGGTGCTCCATAAAGGAAGCATCATCCCTATGCTCTATATAATCCACATTCATCACATGAGATTTGTCAAGGTGATACAATTGAAGGTGTGAAACATTAAAAACATCATGAATTATACAATACCATTGTAGAATATCCAATTGGTAAGACAGTGGTCAGATCCTCTCCATAATCTCCTATGAACACACATACATGGGAGCCAACTTTCCCTATTTCCAAATCTGATGTTGACCCAACCTTGGAAACACCTAAAGAAACACACTATCACCCACCATAAACTCAAGAGGTATATGATGAAGATATGGATATGACTTATGGAAACTCTGAGCCATTTATATTCATTTTATATCAATTAATCATTTTATAATGTCTCTAATATGAGACATTGTCACAACAACTCAGAATCTCTTATTTCTAACCAACACAGTGAATATCAATATGACCTCCCATTGAGAACATCAAATGGTGACATCTGAATCATCATATGAAAAATGTTGTTAATTAAAAATTCCATAAATAATAAGTGTTTCTCCTAAGAACCATAAAAATCTCAAACAAAATCCCTTAAAAATTTTCTAGTACTAGAATTATACACTCTGATGTCCCATCTGTCTGTGGGTGATAAGTCGTACTAAAAAACACATAGGTACCAAGAGCTCTCTGTAATCCATTCTAGAAGAATGATGAGAATTGCGAAACATGATCTGAAACAACAGTTATTTTATCAATATAAAACCACACTATCACTCAAACATATTACTCACCCAACTTATCAATAGTGAATGTCTCCTGAATTCGTATGAAATTGACTACATTTGTCAACTCATCCACAACTACCCTAACTACATCATTCCTATGAGAAATAATTCAAAGATCCACTACCAAAGTCCATCATTAAATCATCCCACTACCATAATGGAATAGGAAATTGTTGTAAAAATCCACCTAGGACCTGATGAATGGCCTTCACCAATTAAAAGGTGGGGTATCATGCTACAAAACCCAAAACCATTTTCATCATTCCTAGCCACCAATAATGCCTATGAAGATCATGAAACATCATAGTCAAACTAGGATGCACAACCCATTTTTATGAATGAAACCCCACATCATATCTTCCCACAAACACACTAGAACTTCCACATGGCCACAAAAACTAGAAATTACATCATTACCAACATCCCAACCAGAAGGTGACTCCCCACCTTTATTTGTTTCTCTCATAGCCAATTGCTCTGGGTCCTCAAGATGACATTATTTAACCTAGATCGAATGTGAGGAATCCAATTCTATGGACGCAATGTAAATCTACCTATTCCAATCTTGCACCTTCATGTGAATATCCAAAAATAAAGAAATCATTCTCCACTCTGTGTTTGATACCTGGACAACTTGATTTCGGGTCTTCTATCTCAAGTATCTATGAAACAATTTCATTTTTTCATATTGTAAAATAACTCGACGTCAAAAAGGATGCATTTATTCAACTAATATTTACAATTAAAGATTTAAATTTCACTAAGAGAAGATATATTTAATGCTTTTATGGTCAGTAAAAACCATGAACCGATCTCTTAACAATTAGTCCCTCCAACACTTTATGTGATAGATCACAATAATCAACTCAAAATCATGAGTAGGGTAATTTATTTCAGGAGGAATCAACTCTCTTGACCCATATGTTATAACCCGATCTTCATGAATTAACACTGCCCCATGTCCAACATTGATCATATCACAAAACATGGTGAATATCTTACATGGATTGGGAAAGATCATGATCGGTGCGGTCTCTAACCACTTATTCAACTCATGAATGACATTCTCGCATGATCCATACCATTCAAATTTGACTCCCTTATCAGTTAAAACTGAGAGTGGAATTTCCAAATGAGGGATATATTTAATAAATATTTGGTCAAAATCATCCAATCCTCACAAACACTAAACTTCAAAGATATTTAGGGGTTTCTCACAGGACACAATAGCTTTCAATTTCTTTGGATCTAGTGGCACACCTTTCTCGGAGATAATATGACCCAATAAATTCACATTATCATTCAAAAAATGACATTTTGATAGATTTTTGTATATATTTTTATCTCTTAGTGTACTCATGAATATTTCATGTTGTTTCTAATTGTTGTCAAGAGTTATATAGTACAAAAATATATAATCAATGAATATTACTATAAAATGATCTAGATATGGGTGAAATAATCAGTTCATTAAATCCATGAACATAGTGGGTTCTTTTTTCAATCCACAAATCATCACCAAAAACTCATAAATTTTTTAATTAATCCTAAAGATAGCCCTTGTAATATCAAAAGAGCCCATTCTAATCTGTTGCTATCCCAAACTCAAATTGATCTTAGAAAATGTTAAAGAATCCCAGAGCAAGTAAAATAGATAATAAATTTGAGCAAGAGGTTATTATTTCTTAAAATTTTATTTGACATCAAATAATCAACCCATATCTATAGTGATCTATCAATATTCATGGAAAATATCACTATAGATCCTCATGTCGTCATTCTAGAATTAATGATCACTTTTATCCAAACCCCTCAAACTAAGCCTTATGCACCTTGAGTTCTATTGGTTCAATTATATACAGAGGAATGAAGACTGGTCCTTACCCTAGAAGCAACCTGATCATTAAATCAGTGTCCCACTTGCAGGGTAGCCCTAAGAAATCCTCATGAAAAACATCATGAAACTGATACCTCATAAGAGGAAAGACATGATTTTAAAATCTTCCATCATCCATCAAAATACCCACCACTATGACTATGATTTCTCCCAACTGTCACCACACTTTCCCTATAGGGCTCGCTCGAACCTCCAACTCACAACAAAGGATATATATGTCTCCATCAAGAGTCAAAATACAATACCCGATGGTGGTAAAAATTGATATGGTCCTAGAACATCCAAAACCAATCCATTCCCAGTATTAGATAAAAACCCAATATTTCAAGGATGAAAAATTCCCGTAGAAACTATTACCCACCATCCTTAAGAGCAAAATGTTTACATCATCTGAAACCCTTAGCTCATAACCCCAATGGTTTATCGAATAACATAATCCCACACAATCATTCCACCGGTATGCCCATCACAATAGCAAACTGAGAATAGATAAAAGAGTATGTGGTTCCTTTTTCAAATAATGAATTATAAATAATAGAATATACGAGAATCATTCCACGCATTGTAGATGGTCCATCCTCTCAAACATTAGGTGTAAGATAAACATCTTGAAAATGACCTTCCCCTCTATCCTGGTCCACGGTATGAGTACCCATCACTACAATTCAATACTTGAATGAATGTTCTCTCCCTAGAGTTTCACATCCACAAAGAACTACAACTACCCACCTGATATGAGGTAACCAACACCCTTCCTACACTCAAAAACTTCCTCTCACCTCCATCCATGGCCGAGAATTGAGGGTTCCAACAGAAACTCTATAATTTCCCATTCTTCCACATGACCAACACTTAACTAGTGGTAGGGGACACTGATTGTGCATGCGACCCTTTCAACCAAACTAGTTAAAGAACACCTGGTTACCACGCATAGATGCTGACCATTTTTTAATTCCACTATTCACTTCTACCCTTGGGAAAAATGCCAAAATTATGATTCCTACCTTAGGAAGTTTCACCCCTTGTTTGGGAAGCTAGTACCAAAAGTCCACAACATGAGTCTCCATTCAGGTTGCCTTCTGAGATAATGGCCTGATCAACTACCTTTGAAAATAAATTCAAATGAAATATATTCACCTAGGAACTGATCTCATGTGTAAGCCCATCCTAGAAATATTTCCCTATAGCTGCCTCATTTCCATCCAACACTGGAATGAATCATCACAAATCGGTGTAACAGATAGCATAATCAATCATCAATATTTCCCCTGGGGAAAATTTCATTAAATCTACAGGCTTCTCATACATCATGGAATCTTCCTAGAAATTATATAAATTTTTTATTGGAAATATTTAAATAATATTACTTTATCTTGTTTGGTCTGTACAATGATGTCCCACCAACAATTTGCCTTACCTCTCAACATATAGGTCACCACCATGAATCACTTCTCTGAAGAAGTCTTCAAATCGTTACGAATCATCTGGATGAACTCTATCTAGACCAAATTTTAATTTGGTCCAGCCTCTCCTATAATGTTAAGAGCGTGATAAATCTTAAATTCCCTAGTCATCTCAAGTATTTTCATTATATCCCACCTGGGGACTCGTTCCATCAGTTGCATAAAATGAGAAAGGTTTTCACAGAACACATCTTCTGTATTATCTAAGATCACCATATTCTTGTTATCCACTACTGGAGTAGGGTTCTGGAAAACATCCTCTTGTCAACCTTCCCTCAAACATATTTATAGAAGAATTTTTATATAATACCAAACATGTTCATTAGACCACATAACATAGTTCTCTCACAATTTGTATAAAATAAATCGCTCTTATAGTCATCAATAGCTCCTATAGATAAACTATCCTAAGGGTCATAAAACACATCCCAAACACTACCCTTGATCATAACAATCATGGGACTTGGTTAACATGGTGTAAATAACTCACACAGTCACAAACATTACATTATGCACAATTTTAAATCTATTTCCATACTTACAACATAAACCTTCCCTCTTGGGTACATTTTCAACCTCAAAACATGTTACATTAAAATTTTTAACCCGCATTCAACCCATCATTAGTCCCAAATATTTTAAAACTATTTAATTTCCATTTTATCTATTTTAATCATATAATAGACACAATTTTTTTTCGTGTTTACAAAAAAGAAAAATCCATTCTACCTCACACACCATGTACACCTATAATGCGTGTTCCTATCACGATGCATGCCACTTATATAACTAGGTGCCATAATAAGCCTAAATTCACATCCCTGTGCCATTTTTTCAATGAGTAATATATTGTTAAGTGCTCACATCAAACAAAAAGTGCGTCAAACAATTGTGAAATATCATTAAAAGTAACAACACAAAACAAGAACATCAATTCCAACACTAGGTGACTTGGGTTCTCCCTCATAAATGGTTTAGGAACTACCTTTATTGAGCTCATTAACAAGTATAGAACCTTTCCTAACCTCTAGTATACTATTCCCAAATAAATATCCATAAAAAACACCCATATGGTACCACATTGTAATGTCCCCAACGCGAAATTTGCTAAATAGTTCCCCATATCAGGTCCCCGCATGACCTCAAGCACGCCTCCACATACTTGAAATGTTATTGACTAGTAGCGGGGGTCTAGATAATTCAAGTGGGGAGACTATACAATCATTAACAAATTAATCCATAAAAGATAAAAATATATATATAAAAAAACAATATGCAATAACCAATAACATGGATAATCAAACATCTCCCAAAAAGGGGTACAAAACATTGACCAACAATAAATATATTACTTCAGGTTAAACAGTGCAAAGGGAACAAACCCCAAAATAAAGACTAACAGTGTAATCCCCATAATGGTCCTAAATCATATTTTGGAACCTCATACAATCATTTCCCATGAACAACCCATGTACATAACATTGGGAATTTTTCCTTGTACAAACATGCAACAATCAAATATACTCAGTTACCCTATGGCAGACCGATTAGGGTGTAATTAAAACTCAGTAGGCCACCACAAATGGTGTAAAAAAAATATCCAATCAATAGATTTCTCATGAAAATTTTTAATTTAAGAAATAGTGAATTAAGAAAACATGGGTCCAATAGTTAATGACCTTTACATTATCCACTTATTTCATTATTACCAATTCTATAAATTATACAATATTCATCACTTAATTTAGTTCTCAAAACATGTTCAATGTATTGGGCATCATTAGAAATATCAATGCATAGGTGGAGAAAGTCTCATTCCCTATATCAATAGGGATAACAACATCATTACATATAAAATGGAATCACCTTGAATCCCCAGTCTATGTGGTTTCATAAAATGAAACCATTATGGAAATTAAACTCTATCCCCATCCCTAACCCATGATTTTTGGGGTGAAGTAAGATCTTTTTTCTAAGTCAACCCATGGGTGTAGAACCTCACATAAATACCACAATCTACCAAGCCATGTTCACATGCTTATTTATATATTCAAAACAGAAATACTATATAACAACCAAACATAACCAATACAAATATAAACATAAATCATAATAATCAACATGGAAATTAACATTATCCCATAATACAATAACATATTTACCATTTAAATCAGATAGTAATTTATCCCAATTCACATTTCTTATGCCTAACTCTCAATTAATATTCACTAGTACACATACATTAACCCATTCTACATGTTAAAACATTTCCATATGTTAACATACATAAACCATTAATCATTTCCAATGTATTAACCCACTTATTCATTTCAAGTACGAAACATAATTAATTTTGCACATTCCCATTAATCCCATTTAACAAATTTTTCATGCCAAGACAAAAAATCCCTTATATATTATACACATCTAGATGAAACTATACATATTATTATCTTAATCCTCATATTAACCAATTTACATGTTCACCATCATCTCTAGTTAATCACAAGTCCATTTCACACATAACATTCAGGCTACCATGTTCAAGAAGGTCGATGAACCCCATGGGTGGCCCAATGTTGATCAAGTAATCCTCTATACATCCAACGAGAATCATGATGGGTTTAATTCACCATTTAGACACTCTTCATCGTAAGACTCGCTAGCAACACCAAGCACACAATAAGCGAAGACAAGAACAAAAGATTTCATGTAGAAAATTTTAAAAATACTATGGGATAAGGAATATTGATCACGTACCTCAAATCTAATGAAAAAATCATAATCGTTTACAAAGATCTAGATAAAAACCCACATTGAATCCTTAAACTAGATTTTAGTAGAAAATAATGTTTTAGTGATTTAGAAGAAGATTTCAAAAGATAAAAACCCTGATTTGGAAAAGAGAATAAAAGAGAAAATTAAACATTATTTGAGCCTTAATCCACAGTCGAAGACACTCCAAAAATATTATAGATAAAGGATATTCCCCATTGGGACTTATGGGATACTTGGGTTCATCACTAGGGATAAATTGGAGGAAATGGGAGACAAAAAATGAGTGGAAACTTAAAATCCCATAGTTTTAAATATGTGAATTTTTCAATTTTATTATGCCGCATGGTTTACCCACATGGTTTCCCAAACACTGCGCAGACCATGAAAAATCCAATATCCCAGGGGAGTTCGATCACATGGTTACCTAGGAAGTTCCAAATGTTTTGGCTAACTATATTCCAAACATGTGATATTACACTGTCCGAGGATGCACAAATTTCCTAGGTAGGCCTCATAGTTTTCTAAACCGTGCGACAATTGCATAACCAACATAGATTGGCCATATTTCCCATCTTTTCATGCCCCAGACATTAGGAATTCCACCAAGCATCCTCATACTCTCAGGATTCATTTAATTAACCAAAAAAAGATACTGAATCCAATATTTAAACAAGAAAATTCCCCCATGAAATCCATGATCTTACATATAAACTTGTCCAAATGATTTTTTAGATAGATTTCAAATCTTTCCTATCATTTATAAACCTTATAACCCATTAAATGTTCATTTTCATGATTTTGGCATGAAAACTTATTCTTAGTTATTCCTCTATAGAATCATAAGTGGAAAATTATTAAAATATTGAATCAAGGGGAAACAATTCCCCCCCAAAAGGTTACATGGAATCAAGTAAGTATATATTATAATAATTACTAAATCTCAATAAATAAAAGACAAATATGTTAATTTTTCTGGGGAAATATCAGTTAATTATTATTTTAATCATCAATAATCACATCCACAAATGGAATTATTTTGAAGGTACAAATATTATTTATTTACGAAATAATAATTTTCCTAGTCTGAACCTATAAATTAAAATTCCTGATAAAATCTATTAAAATGGAATAATATAAACAAGTAAATTAAAATTATGAAGAAAAATGTTCATTATGATGTGTTTAAAGTAGAACCCTGAGCTTTTAGATTCCTTTAAATGAATGACATATTCAATAGAGTGTGCCATAAACAATCCTAGGCATAAAAAACAACAAAATAATATTTGTTAAATCAGAATCTTATAATCTGGTCATTGAGTGAAAGAGTATGAATAAGAATAAAAATTTACTAAATATATGTAGAATGTATTACATTAATAAAAATAATTAATTTTTTCAATGAAACATTATATTCATAATATTTAAATTACTAGGAAAATTATAAGAATGTATTTCTTCTATACCATAACATTAAATTCTTTTTTAAAAATGGGTTTTAATTTTTTATGTGTTAATAAATGTAAGTATTCTTAGACATTTTTAAAAAAATAATATTTTAAAAACTATACATAATTATTTAAATTATTAATTCCAATTTATCTAATGGTGAATTTTTAATATTAATTAATAAAATTGATTTATGGGTGAATAGTGAAAAATTTCTAATTTAAAAGTACTACCATTTTTAGTGATCTATAAATAACACTAAATATTATGAAACAATGTTTTATAAAAAAATTATTTAATAATTAATGTAATTCATATAAAATTATAATATATAATTTATAAATCTATGTAAAATATTTTTCAAATCTAAGTAAAGTTGTTATTCAAATCAAAACTATTTTTTTGTTCTTCTCTCTTAATCAGTATTAAAAAGATTTATTTTTTTTATCAATCAATATTAATAAAAATAAGTATATTTTTATTTGACATAAGCCTATTAATTATTTTTTAATAGATATAGAACTATATATTGTTATAAAATCATTTATTTTCTTAATACAATTTTTTTTTCAAGAAATGGTTTTCTTTACATTTTAAGAAAATATGTTTAAATTAATTTTATCACCCCATGAAATTGAAACATTTAAAATTGATTCAATGTTATGAATTATCATAATAAATAATAGGTAATAAGTTTAACATAATTTTTGTTCATAATGAATAAAAAACCCGTAAAAAATTAATGGTTATGGTTAAAAGGGTTTTTTTATCATGAACCAACCTGAGTTGACCCCGAACATGTCACCCTAGCTAGCCTGTGACATGTCCGGAAAGGAGTTCCCAATACCAATGAGATGGAAACTGGTGCCATCAATCAACAGAGAGACAAGGAAATGATTTTACCCAAGAAAAATAAATAAACTAAATAGCTGAGAGATTAAGAAAGCATCCCAAATAATATACCAATATCCAAATTAGACATGTTTTATAACAAAATTAAAAATATAAAAAACTATACAACAAAACTCAAACTACACCTTATGACCACACATATCCATGTGACTCTGAGGGTCACCCTTTGATTTCCAAACCATCCATCTCTCATGGTGATCGAAACCAAGATGGAACCTGCATCACAATCTAAAGATAGGAAAATAATTTAGTTTTAGTATTAAAACTCAGTAGTTGAGCATGAAAAATCTATTCCCAGTGTAATTCCATTAATGTAAATGAATCATCAACTTCATGTTAAAAATATGATATATAAAATTAATCATTTACACAATTTTTACTTTAAAATAAAATATATCAAATTGAACTTTTCATTCCAATTCTTGGTTATTTTTTATTTGAGAAACATTCACATTTTAAAGAGGAATGTGATGCTTAATTTTCAAAATGGAACAAGAGATTATAAAAAAGTTCTACTTTAAATATTTTTTATAAACCATTTAAAACAAATAGATCAATTATAAAAGACACATACCACACATTAGATCCCCAAAATATTCATATAATATTTTAAATATAAATAATCACATAGGTGTAAAAAATCTACAAGAATATCATTCACCATTGCAAAAACCAATTTTACAACAGACAAGGGTGATCCTAGGAGGTCGTGAATAATCTAGAACATACAAATACAAGTTGAATCATCTCATTAAGCATGCTTCACTCAATGACACCAATAATGCATACATGCTCATCCAGCCCCTATATCATACAGACCGAGGGGCCCAATCCCATATTAATAAAACTCAATATATCCCCATTTTATGGGACAATAGGTTTTGCATAACCGAAATAGTGTAGAAATCATTCATAGAAAACTTCATACTGATTCTATGTTTCCTATCTATATTGTGTATAATAGGGTGATCCAACCGATGCCTAATGTGCATCCAATCACATACAAATATAAAATAATTCACCCAACATGCATCCCTGAAATCACCCCAAGGATCAATCTCATTCCTTTCAAATATTGATTTTTTTCAAAAAGGTTGGGGCTGAAGCCTCATTTATTATTAAATTAAAGAAAATACCTCTTTAACTAGGTAAACGGAGACCCATTACATAGCCCGAAGTCCCAATGGGATTTAGCCCATTACATGGCCCGTAGGCCCCTTTTTTTGGCCCAAAGCCCATTCTGTGAACAGTACTGCTACAGTACCCGCACTGCTACAGTACTGCAAAGTTCCCACTGCTGCTACAGTACTCTGCCGCCGCTATAGTGACCTGCCTCCGGTACAGTACCTGTCGTCACTATAGTGCCATCACTACTACAGTGCGCTACAGTACTACTATAGTACCTACGGCCAATGGGTTTTGAACCCCCATTTATCATGTAGAATTAAGGGGTGCTTACCACTAAGCCAAACCCCGACTACAACCTTTCAAACATATATCATAAATGAGTCAACACCAATGATTTCAATTTCGTATAATATGTAATGGGTCATGAGAATTTAAGAAGAAGGAAATCCCACCATTTTAAAAAAAACTCAGAAAGAATATTTTCCATAGAGTGTTTTCATAATGATCAATTCCACCACATTTATAAATGTTCCAAGTGAACCACCAAGATTTCATTAAGAAATCATCAATTTTTAAAAAAGAAAAAAATAAACCATTTTTTCATTTCAAAATAATATATAATATAATTCTTTTAAATCACTCACACCACATTTACAAGACAAATCAATTTTATCAAAATGAAAAACATACCAAAATCCACAGTCACATGTCAATCCACTTTCAAAATAAAAATACACACTTCATTCAAATCAAAAACCACTTGTAAAAACTTTCAAAAAAACCAAAGTAAACCATTTACATGTAAAAATTTTATTAACATAGTTAATACTTTATTAAATCCACAAATTTTTTTCTTCAAAATCCATCCATGCATTTTATCGAACACTACGTGAAACATTGAAAAAATCAATGGTATATACATTATAACATGAATTCAACCACATTATTTCACACAGAAACATTATTCCAAATATTACAATTCATTTTTAGAATAAAAGGGTGGTGAGAAAAGCATGAAACCAATAAATATTAAATTATTAAGAATCATTCAAGGAAATCCTACCTAAATCTCACAATACTTCATCAACACACACCCAAAATCACACCACGGGGTTTCTAAGATCTATGATCTACCAAGAGGAACCCTAAACACAAAAAACACCCAAAAAAAATCAATGTAAACAAAAAACCTTGATCCACATGACTATAGGAGGGAGAGATATCAAGATAAAATGAATGAAATAGGGAGTGGGAAGAGATAAGAGGATAGAGACCTGAGAAATGTAGCTAAAATATAAAGAGTCACCTTTTATATAATAAGGAAGGAGGAGTGGGGGCATGGGGGAGGGATGAGCCTAAATAGGGTCTCACGAACTATGCAGATAGGAAAATGAGAGTTTTGGTTTTAAAATCCATAGAGGTAGTTTATGAATATCATAATTATAAAGAACTAGGCACCATACATGCTTTGGTAAACTGTGTGCCAACCAGGTGAAATGGTTCTACCAGGGGATAACAGCTTCACACTTTCCTAGAAAATGGTTTGTAGAACCATGTGTAGGTCATGAAACCTCAAAAAGAAGCACCCCAATTGCAACACGATTTCATATATAAGGACTCACGGTTATTCCAAAATCATGCGCTAACTTTGTGCCTAAATAAAAAAACCCCAAACTTCAAAATTTAAACTCATCACACCCAAAACTCAAGGGAAAACACAAAGTCCAAAATATAATATGGAACACAGTTAAAAATAAAAATATGTAATTGACAATTATCTCCACTATAATGTTTTCCACTCCTATTTATCCAAAACGTCATCTAGTTGATGAATCAAATAATAAGGATTCCATAACCACACAATCCAACCTCTTAAGCCATTATCATTTCAACCTCTTCCAAAAAAAATTATACATCTTTCAAGAAACAAAACTACATGTGAAACCATTAACCAAGTAATGGATGAAAAATTGATCTACAACCTCTACAACAAAGATTCAGATAAGACTGTTGAGAATACTACCAAAATCCATTGTTTACCCAACCCAAAAAGAACCTAAAATTATATTATGTCAAAAATAAATCAATTTTTTAGATTGCCTCCCAAAAAATAAAAATTCTAAACAAGGGAGGCCATAACAAGCTCCCCACCATTAGGAAAAAAATACTTCCACTGATCATATTTATAGGATTGAACTACAAAACACATGGTGGGTATCCCCACCATTTGAACAAACTAACATAAACAAGCCCAAAAACTCACACATAACTCGTAAACACCCACCCCAAGGGTAGGGTCGGGGCAAGACCCAACAAAAATACCCCCATCCTAAATAGAATGAAACCCATGATTAAAATTAAAATGAACTAAAAATAAAACCATCTCACGCATGATAACCTTACAAGAGGATGATCCAATATGAAAATTTAAATTCCCCCCCCCCAAACATTGGAGACATAATAGAGAATAAGGCCCCCCACACCCCATGGATTTATAACTACATGTGAGATTCTCTCCTAGAACTGTGCTTAGAGCCATGATGTTTTAAGCTTTTACTATCTTCCATTTAGATGAAAATGATCCCCAATCAAAAATCCTTCTCTTGGGTGACATGAGTAGTCACACATCACCCCAGAAAAAATCATAAGAACATGAGGTTCCATGAGACTCACATCACATAAAATAAAAATATTCAGATGTTATTAAAGAGAAACACACATCCATTGGAATAAAAGTTCTCAAGAGATCCACAATATCACCTTACACTACCAACAAAAAAGATCACCACCAAGCAAAAATGCCACAATAGAATGAAACATCACCAAAGAAAGGGACTTTAAACTTATCCAAAAAATTATACTCTTATTTACTATCTCCACAGAAATTCTTGGAAACACCCTGACATAACTATTGCATGTGGCCTAGGAACCCACAAGAATGACAGATCATTACTGTGCCAAAAAACATTAATGTCTTATGATATTACATGCCTCACAAATGACACTCTTAGATCCTGTTCCCTAAAGAGTATAATAAAAGATCATGAGGAATTGTTATCCTATTTTTTACCCCAATAGATTTAGACGAAATCCCCACATTCTTAATGGAAATACCATCACAACATTTGGGGACCGAATAATCAATGAATAACACAAGAACTCCCTCCATCATAGAAACAACACAAATTCCTTGCCTCACCACATTGGAAGAAGAACTTATATTGAAATCTGACACATTCGACTACACATCAAGATGGAGTCCAAACACAAAATTCCAGTTATTCATGGAATCATCTACTAAATAATCTTGAAGGTATTGGACTAGATCCACAAAATGAAAAAAGTACACCAGCATCGATCCATTACCCTATTGTTAATAGAACATTTCTATTCTTTTTCTGTCCATCACTGCCGCATAAAAATACTTCTAGATGAACATAGACTTGAAGAACTCACAAGCAATATCTTCTTGAGTATTGTTATGAGAGATTGAATTCCCCCACATTCAGGTCAGACCTTCAAGCATAATAGTGGAGGGATTTTCCCATAAAGACTTATACAATTCAATGAGGTTGAATTTTATTTCTATTTTTGGAATCCTCTCTTATTATTTGATAGGATCTTATTAACCATTAAAGAGAGGTAGATTCAATTTTCCAAACTCAAGAATGAAATCCATAGATTTACCAACTAGAATTCCTGCAAAGGAGGAATAATTCGAAGCTACAGCTCGAATATCCATTCAATATCTATGGGGTAGAACACAGAGAAATAATAAAACCAAGAGTTATATAAAAACAATCTCATCAACAATAGTTGTGAATATCAAAATGTCTCAAAACAACACTTCAAAAATCACAGAAAAACAAGGGAGACATCCATTGGTTATCAGAAACAAGAAAAAAAATTCCTCTATAACACACTTTCAATTAAATGTAGACTCAGTGGGTCACACAGTCACCAATGGACTTCCTTAGGGCCTCACTCACATGAAAATTCACGTGCCTCCCATGGAACCCATCAATAATTCCATATTAGGAAATGATCATCCCACATCATCATCCATACACATTCAACACATATCCCTGAATATGAGAACCCAAGGAAATACCAATTATTAAAAAAGCATTTCCACTTTCCAAAACAAATCATACCCCCAAATTTTTCATACATTAAATCAACATTCCATTTCATATTTCACAAATATTTTCAAAAGACCACTAATATTTCAACTAAAAATCAATTTTACTCTACTTAAAAATATTTTTAGCTGCTCAAAATTTTCATTCCATCAAGATTACATAATTAAAACCCCACTTCTTGTTTAAAATGAAATACAAACCCCTCTTTAAAAATATCCATTCCCTCTAAACAAAAAAATTCAATAACTCAATATTTGGATTATAAAAATCCAATCTCATTAAACAATTTTTTTAAAGTGGGTAATTTTACCAAACATTATTATCCAAAATCATTCTTCAATGTTGATTCAGAAAATTATTTTTCCACATTCTAAATATCCATCCATTACCAGTAAAAATTATTTCTTCGTAATTCCTAAAAAAGAGTTTCCAAAATAATTTTCATAATTAAGATAAACCCAAAACCACTATAAATATAAAATTAGTGTTGATGGGTGACATGACTATATGCTTAGCGTCTAAATGAGAAACATGCCGCCATAACAGAGAGTCTTCTAGGGTGATGTAACCAGCTCCACATGCCTTTTCATTACATAAAAGATCATTTATACCTTAATCCAAAATCCCAATTTATATCACAAAAACAAAACAAACCATAAGAACCAGAAAAACAAAAAGAATCCCTACTTACCATGGAAACTCATGGTTCATCCAAAAAAGTGTTGGCCAGACACTCCCCCAAACATGACCCATGAGGTACGAATATCCTACTCCATCATCCATGAAATACCATATAAATAATGGTGATATGAAACTAGCTCCCTAAAAAACAAACATACACAAATACTATTTTTTCACTAACCAACCCATGTTGACCATGAATTGGTTACCCAATCCACCCCACAAAAAGGCCTGAAGTGCCTTCCCTGTCCTCATGGGATGGAAACTAATACCAAGAATCAACAAAGTGACAGGGGAATAAATTCAAACATGATAAATAAATAAACATAATTGAAAAATTACAAAAAATAAGCTCAAATAATATATTAATATCAAAAAATATCATCTTTTGTACCAAAAATAAAAATACAACAAACTATAAAAAACTCAAACTACACATTCTAACCACATATATCCATGTGACCCCAAGGTTCACTGTATTATACTAAAACCAACCATTTCCCAAAGCTTTTGAAACCATTATGTACCCTCTATCATAAGCTAAAAAAATAAATAACTATATGCATGAGTATTAAAACTCAGTAGGAATACCCAAAAAATTATTCCCAATTAAATTCCTTTAAAATAAAAAAACATTGACTTAATGTTTGATATACAATATATAAAATTATGATTTTCTAAAATGTTCACTTTATGAAAAAATACGTCTCATTTCCCTTTTAATTTGAAATCTAGGTTCATTTCCATTTACGTAATATTAACATTTTTCAAGAAGAATGTGATGCTTACTTTTCAAAATGACATGGGACAGTATAAAACATATCTATTTTTAAACATTTTTCATAAAACATTATAAAACACATAAAATAAGAAAAAAATATACCACACAATGGAACACCATAATAATCATATAATAAGGTCAATGGAAATAATCTCACTTGTGTAAAAACACAAGATGTGTCTTAATCTTCACTGCATGAAACTGAGTTCAAATACACATGGGTAAACCTATGAACTCATGAATAATTGAGAAAATACTAATAAATGTTGACTCATCTAATAATCCATGCCTCACTTGATGACATCAATAACTCAAACATGCTTGACCAACCCCTATATGGTACAGATCGAGGGTCCCAATCCCATATCAATAAAACCCAATATATCTCTGTGTTGTGCACCACTAGCTGGTGTGTAACCTAAATAATGCAGTAATAATTATAAGAAATTTTGATAGATATTCCTGGTTATCCATTTCAAGAGTATATAAGATGGTTATCCAATAGATCCTAGACATTTATCCATTCACATACACATATATAATAATTCACACATCATGCATCTCTTGAATCAGTCCAAGGGTCAACCTATTTCCTTACACACCTAGATCATATTTGATTCCACACCAAGGATATATCATTACTGCACTATGTAAAGGGTTGGGAGGATTTCACAATGAGAAAAACCATCAATTTTAAAATTAAACTGGAAATGGAATTATCCATGGATAGTTTTCACAATTATCATTTTTCCCACTTTCACAAAAGTTCTAAACAGGAAATAAAGCCTTCATTAAGAAACCATCATTTTTTCTAAAAGAAAAAATTAAACCATTTATTCAAAAAAAATTAAAAAAAAATTCCTTTAAATCACTCAACATTTACAATCCAATAACATTTTTATCAAAATTCCAAATGGGCCACAATCCACCATCACATGCCAAACGACATTCAAAAGACAGATACACGCTTATTTTTAACTGAAAACCACATGGAATCCTTTATAAGAAACCCAAGTCATCCTTAAAAATGTATCAAATTCATTAAAAAATCCAAAAAATAATTAATATAGCAAAATGTTCTTTCAAAATCCAACTGGGCATTTTATCGAACACTTAGTGTGAATCATTGATAAAAAACAATTATATATGCTTCATAATAAGAAATTAAGAACCATTTTTAATAGAAAAAAACATTAAAGATATAACAAATCATTAATTATTGTATAAGGGAGGTGAAAAAATCATGAAACCATTGAGTATTAAATTTAAAAGTCATGTTAAAGGGAATCCTACCTCAATATCACAACTCGTTAATGATGTACACCCAAAATCACACCATGGTGATTCCAAGAGCCATGATCTACCATGATAAACACTAAAAATATAAATCCCCCCAACATAAATCAATGTAAGAACAAAACCTAGAACCAAATGACCTTGGGAGGAAAATATATCAAGATAAAATGAAGGAAAGAGGTAGAGGGAGGAGATAATTGGAGAGTACATTGAGAAACCTGCCCCCAAACATACCAAGGAAGGAAGAGTGGAGGCTTTTATAATGACGGAGTATCCATCATATGGTCTCAAAATCAATAGGGAGAATAAAATGTGTGTTTTAGGTCAATAATATCAAGGGTTTAGTTAAAAAATTTAATAATTTTAAGATCTGGGTAGCTTGCATGTTTTTGATGCATAATTTTGTAAACCATGATCCAACGATGCTGAATGGATCTACCACAAGATAGTGGATTCCCACATGCTTATTAAAAGGTTTTTCTAACCATGTGTAGGTTTTTTCTCCTCTATCAGAAGCACCCCAAGGTCCGAATTGTTTCCTGGAGAAGGTTGGATGGTCCTTACTAAACTTTTCACTATCCTTGAGCCAGTACAAAAAACACCCCGAAACTCAGAATTTAAACTCATAACGCTTGAAACTCATGAAAAAAAACCCTAGGCATAAAAATAATCTACATATTACTTCAACATGATATTTTGGGTGTGAAATTACTGTGGGGAGGGATTAAACTGATAGATAAGGGTAAAATTCAAATAAATATTATGTAAATATTATTGGTTGAAGATAATTAGAGCTTATATTATCTTAAAATATAACTCCTTTCCATTTATTACCACTTTAACAAGAAAATGAGATCATATTATTTATATCATTTATGTAATTCCATGTGTGTCGCTTCACTCACTTATAAAAGGGAACCTCTTGTCCGATACTATTAAAATGAATTAATCCCTCTATATTTTTCAAGTCCAACTCAAAAACCTTATTATATTCCTTACCTTAATTAATGATCTTTTGTTTAAAAAATAATACCATACAAATAAGGCTTAAGGTGTATGTCAAAAAAGATCTCTCAAATTAGAAGCAATCACCTTACCTGAAAAATTTATGTTTTATTTATTCTTTTAATTCCAATAAATATTTTTTTTCATACCTAATATAATAAATCTAGTATCGTCAATATACTTGGTTTTTAATATGATTATGGGAGAACCATTTTCCACCTCATTTTCACCAAATGAGAAATAAATGTATCGCTCTGCCTCAACATGGTGATATGAGTCACTTTACATTACTGACTATCCTTGATGGATATAATGATATATTTCATAAATATATATGATATTAATGGTATAATTATGATTCTGTAAAAAGGAAAATTATTTATCTTTTATTATATATTTGTTTCCAGAAAAATTATCATTTTTGAATACGTTTAAGGATAACATAATTCATTTTTCTATTCAGTTTGGTGCAACATCCCAAGCTTCCACGGTACGTTTCCCTTTGAATAATTTCGTAGCATGCGTTGTATTCCACTTGGAGTTTTAAAACACCACGACCAATGAAACTAGCCGTTATGAATAGTAATACCCAATTTTTGAAATTTTATAAATTTTAATTTTTTAATGGACTTCATTTTTTGATTCGGAATATCAAAAATATCTTAGGGTAAATTTTTGGTATTTTGTTGAAAACTAACAATTTTTGATGAATAGTGGAAAACAATGTGTTATAGTTTAAAACTGAATTTTTTTAAATAATTAGTTATTTTATTTTAATTATTTTTAGGCCAAAATAGATAAATTATACCTATATATGTTCAATGTAATTCATTGTAGTCATTTTATAATATGTTTAGATATAATAAATTTTATTGAACTTTTTACCCTCTTTTACTCACCTTCTAGGAGCATTTACAAAAACAAATAAAACTTATTTTTACCGCTTATGTGAGTTTAATTTCAAGATTCTGAGATACATAGTTGATATGATTCTGTAAAATGTGGTTTAATAATATGAAAATAATTTTTTGTGAATAATATCTTTTGACTTTTATTTACAATGGTTAAAAGTAAATACGATAATTAAGGGTACAAATGTTATTATAGTTACCATAACACATGTCAAATTCTATTGGTTAAATTTAATTCGACAAAAAAAAACCTAGGATTAAAATATGATCTGCTTTGTTCAACATGTATTAGGTTAGGAGATTTATTATTATTATATTTAAATAAGTGTTAAAAGAGTTAAATTAAAAGTTTAATAAATAAACAATTTTTAATATAGAGTTATACAGAAGATAAATTCGACTATAAATATTCATTAGAAATATAATAATATTTCATAAATAATGGAATTTTATTTATAATTTTTTGACATTATATAATTTAATTTATTTGTGACACAATGATGATGCAGTAATTACCTTTTTAATGAATGATTAAAATAATGGATATTATAAATATCCAAATAATTGTAATTTGAGAGTTTTTATGAATTACACTAATTTTAAAGGTTAATAATACATGTTAGGGTTCACTGAATAATTTTTTTCAAAGTAATTGTGTTGTTATGAATTTCTCAAAAACCAAATACTAAATATTTTCAAAATTGACATAATTGAGTTTTAAAACGAATACTATATTATTATTTGATATAATATTTATAAAAATATAGGGCTAAACCAAAGGAATTATAAAAAAATATATATATTAATAATGAACCACTATGGGTTCTCTTGGCTTGTAATAGAATTTTTATAAACCATATAATATAAAAATACAAAGAAACATGGTAAATGTCAAAGTATTTAACTAAGAGTTAAATCTAAAAGATACAGTTAATATGGTGACCTAAACCTATCTAAAAAATATTGGTTGAATGGTTTTATAATAATCACCACCTTATCCACCAAATAAATCATTTGGGACCAACCCAAAATTATTTTATTTTAAAATAATATTTCAAGATTTCCCTAAAGTGACCCTCTCCTCTCTTATAGAGGGGTACTTCCCTTTATCTTAATTTCACACCTCCAAAGCCATTTGGCTGGGCCAAACCCTACCCAAATATCCTCCCAACTTTCCTTGAATCATTCTAAAGGCCATATTTCGGTCAGAAATCCAACCTATGGAGCCCTTTTGATATAATCAATAGGAAGAATCCAAATAAGATGTAAATATTTCATCACCTCTTTCAAGTTCTTTTCTTCTTCCACTTCTTATTTCATTGTTGTTTAAATTATAAAAAAATATCTCTAGTATCTTTTATAAACTATGATGTTATTATAAAAATTTTACAACCATATTCATTATTCTATACATCATATAAATTACAAATTCACCATACGTTAGTACGTACGGCTTAACGTCTCCACGTCATTGTGTAGATTGTTATTCAAAGAATTCATTATTTGGATTGGTATAATAATGAGTAAAACTGTTGTAAATAATAAATATAACATGGTAATGATTCTTCATATATGATATAACATGTAATTACATACAATTTCATCATCAATATAACGATATTATCGCTTGTGCATACGTACGGATTAGCGTATCTACGAACACGATGCGATTCATTACCCATCATAATCATTAAATAATAATTTTCATTTTATGATTAAAAATAATGTTTATAAAAATATTATCATTCTGTATATGAATCAAATACATCCTATCCATAACAAACATTTCCTACCTAACCAAGCATATAAAGGAAAACGAACCAGTTAACATCCGAAATGATGATACTACTGAAATATTATTAACAATACAATATTAGAGGATCATATATGATATCATATTATGTATATAGTTCCTATATAATTTAATAAAAATGTTTTAATGATTATAAAAGAGTTTATCATACAATATTCTAAATAAAATTACATGTTAAGGGTTAATTTCATAATCACTTTATTATCTGAGGTTGTTTTTAAGTAAGTATAAACTGTGACCTCTTTAACATCCATATCCATGTTTCTTAAAAATGTATTTCAAAACATTTATACTATTTACTAGACTACGGGTTAATTTAATTTATACCTTTTTTTGAATTTTTATAAATTGTTTTTAAAGGAATCTTTCTGGCATTTTCCAAACAAAGAACATTATGACCTATTCGAAAAAATTAAGGTAAGATTTTCCTTTTTTTTAACTTATATGGCGGGTGCGGATATTTTCTGCCATTATAACATCATCAAAGCTTCCTATAAAAGATTATAAGAATATTTCTAAAAGAAATGTTTTCTTTTATAATTATACAAATTTTAAATGATTTCAAAATAGAATGATATATTTCTCTAAAAAAGTTTTGATTTCATCTATGTCAACATCCTTTGATGGATTTTAAGCTTGTTTGAAGTTAATTTATTATGATATAAAACTTCCATATTGTATTGAATGTTTTCTGATATTTTTGACTATGGATGTGTTATTTTTACCCCATTTACGGTTTATGGATAAATTATTGACCTTTCGTATGCTAGTTTCAATACGAATGTTTATGTTATGTTTAAACCATTTCATATGAGGAATCCACTGGACTTATTAAATGGCGGGTGAGACAAACTAGTGTGTTAGAATGTGGCCTTGAAAAAATCTTATTTGTAGTCTTGGCACGAGGCCTTGACTATGTGGTTTTTAAGTCTTGCATTATGCATTCCATCATTATAAAATTTTCTATTGATATTTCTTGTGATTATTCAACTAGTAGTATATCCATGAGAATAAGTAAATGGAATTATTTGATTTTATCTTTTACATAATAATATGAAGTTTGTGTTTAAAATGATTTAGTTTTAGTCTTATACATTTCCTTAAATGTTTATTCTTATTTATGATAGTTTCCTCAATATTGTTATCCTTACTGATCATTTGAGCACACCCATTTCTATGTTTTACTTATTCTAGTATGTGAAGTAGTATTTTATGGTTGACCTACATGGATAGGCTAAGGATATAAGTGTGTTCAAATGAAGAAATTTTTTTGTTGATGTTCTTATTTCATGATGTAATGTAAAACTTAAGAATGTATCTTGTACTTCCAAGGCTACTAAACAGATTGGTCCTTCATGACATAATTCCTTGTATCATGCCAATGTTATGTAATAATGCAACGACTCTAGGTAACTAGGATTGGGGTGTTATAGTTGGTATAAGAGGAAGTTTTGTTAAATCTTGGAATGCACATTTAGAAAAACTCTCATTAGATAACACTACCATAATATAGACTTTGACGATTAGTATAGAAGAACTTCCTAGAATTTTGGTACTATAGAGATTTTGAATGTTTTCCAAGTAATACATCCATGTCTGGATACGAGCTAGTAGTGGAAGCTCTGGCACAAATGTACCTAGGTGTAAAACCCGAATACACCACTTTGAGTTAGACTCGAACGGGAACCAGTGCATGACAACGGGCCCTACGACACGCTTGGTTATGACACTCCTGAGGGATATGCTTAGGATAATTATCATTTTCCTTACAAACCATTATGAAGTGTTTATGAGTATATACTTCCTCAAAGAAAACATTTTTATGATTATGGATTATATCTATAAACTATTCAATTTATGTTAAGTATTTTACATGTTTGGAATTATGTATTGTGATTCATAAACTAATCTAGTGTATGCCATTGTTTAGAAATAACGACTAGTGGAAGGAATGGAAACTGTATCAAGGCACGTAATCCATGTAGGGATTTCCCTCCTACTCAAGATAATTATAGTGGAGCTGGTGAATCAACTGATGCTCATCAGCTTATCACCATACTAGGACAACTCAATTAGGTTATTAATAATAACCTTACCTGTATGGAGCACCCTGATCCACAACGTGGAGGATCAATGTTAGTACTCTTCATGAGTAAAAAACCACCAAAATTCAATGGGAGTACAAATCCATTAGTTGCTGATTAATGGATAAATTTCTTAAGGAAAATATTTCATGCTTTGGGGAGTAGCAAAAGGGAAAAGGTTGTCTTGGATGTTTATCGCCTCACGGGATATGTAGATCAATGGTGCTCATTAATCCAAAACACAAATGAAGATAAAAAAGTATCAAACAAGGAATGTATAGAGTTTAAAGAGATTTTCCTAGAAATTTTTTTTCCTCATGACCATCTAGAAGATATGGAAACAAAATTTCTGAGTCTGGGGAAAAGGAGGATGAGAATGTCGCAAAGTTTGAGGCTAACCTTACAAGGTTCAGAAGGCATGCAAAATATTATATACGTAACCCAGGGAGTAAGATTTATCGATTCATTGATGGGTTAAAGACATTTCTCCATCGAGCCTTAGTCTCACAATCCTTCTCATCATATGAAGATATTTTCTCATGCGCTATCAAGATAGAAATGGAATTCTCTATGTCTTATGAATTTAATGAAAATAAAGAGAAAAAGATATCTGTTGAACACTTTGGAAATGGAAATAAGGGGAAGAAGGGAAAATTTCAATACCCATATTGCGTTAAATGTGGGAAGAAACACCCTTGTACTTGCCTATAGGGAATGGGAGTCTGTAACAAGGGTGGTGAAAAAGGCCACCAAGCACGTGATTGGTAGGGGAAGAAAGTGGCTATCAATGTTTAATGCTACAATTGTAGAGAAAATGGAAATTATTCAAATGAATGTCCTAAGCTCCACGGGATCTTACATCATAAAAGTCCAAGGGAGAAAGGCTAAGATTATGTGATCACTACTGCTGAGTTTGAGATCTGAAAGACGTGGTGGTAGGTAAATTAATGGTTTCCTCAAGTTTAGCCAATGATTTAATTGATTCTAGATCATTTGATTGTTTCATATCTTCCATGTTTTCTATGAAAATTATATACTTTCAATTTGACATAACAAGGGAGTTTTCAGTCAAAACACCTAAGGGAAGTATCCTCGCAATAATGTTTTTTGAATCAGTTCCCATTAGTCCATATAAATGTTCTTTATCTTCTGATCTCATCATCATACCCATGATTGAATTTGATATAATCCTCATAATGGATTGGCTTTTAGACCATGATGTGAATCTTTATTATAAGAAAAATTAGTTTACAATTTTTAATGATGATAAGGAGTACCTTATCTTTATAGGAGAAATGTCACCACCTGATTCTTATCTAGATCCACCCCCAGTAGTTCTACTAAATTAAATTATTTGGGATGAAGAGAATGAAATAACTACAGTTGAGGAAAAGAATGTTCGAATAGAGGATGTACCTATTGTTCAAAAATATGTTGACATATTTCCATATGATTTACCTAGACATCCTCTATAACGAGAAATTGAGTTTTCCATTGATTTAATTCATGGTTCAGGGTCCATATCGAGGACCCCATATAAAATGGTTGTAACAACCCAACCCTCGTTACCCAGAGTCGGTGCATTTTTACATAACATTCCCATGATCAAAAAATATCAAGTCTCAAAAGACCGATTAGTTTAGTAGCCTTGGAAACACTAGATATATTCATAAGTCTTACATTATATCATAAAGTAAAAAAACTACAAAAACATCTTTCCTTCATATCCCCTCATAATATCCCTGCAGGTCATTCGAAAAATACTTCTTCACATCCTAGGAAAAAATGAAACATTGAAAGGGGTGAGCTCAGATTCTCAGTAAGGATAACAATATAGCGGAAACATTCATAAATAAACATAAACATTTAAGGAAATGTATAACTAAAACAAAAGCCTTTTAAACATGAATTCTAGCATAATATGGCAAAGATAAAATGAAATAATGCCATTTACTTATTCACATGGATATTATACTATTCAAATAATCACATGAAATATCAATAACCACTTTCATAATGATGGAATGTGTAATTTCAAACTATCATAACGACATAGTCAAGGCCTTGCGCCAAGACTACAAATAAGATTTTTTCAAGGCCTTGTGCCAAGACACTAGTTTGTCTCATGAGACCTACCGATGCATCAAGGAGCTATAGCGGGATCCACCCGTCACTTATTAATTCCTATACATTCCTTATATGAAAAGGTTTAAACATATCATAAACAATTCCCAAGAACCATAACATAATCGTATCACATAAAACATGCATAAATGAAACATAACATTTCCACATTTCAATCAAAAGATATCAATACAACACATAAATATAATCAAAACATTATCAAATCAATTTTCAATACCAAAATAAAATAAAAGTAAAACATTGTATTTATTTTTCATTTAAAAAATGTTATGGCTTGTAGAGGAAGCCGAAAGTCAAACAATGGTCACGGCGGTGGAAAAGTTGTTGTCGCCGCATACGTAAGACAAAACCTTCCTTTTGTCAGTTAGTAAAAACTCTTCATATAAAAATATTCCTTTTTAATAAATGTAAAAGTCAAAGGGGTTTATACACCATATAAAAGAAAGTTTTGTATAAAACAAAATATTCCTCAATGAAAGGCGATTGAGATGAAGTCCCTTACCTTGTGTCCGATATGACTCGATCGTTATTTAATCTCTAGAATAATAAACTAGAGTCAATCTCTATTTTCTTAAGAACCTTTTTCAAGTTCATTATTCCTTTTATATCACTTATTACCATGTTATGAACATTATGTAGTCATTTAAGTTAACAACGGTCGTTTTGTCGATCTTTGGTACTTGAGTCAACAATAAACTTCTTATAATTACAAGTTGTTCATGTGGTAAAATATCCATTATCTCAAGAATTATATTCATGATATATATATCATATATATCATATATATATAGTATATACATTCATTTATAATATTACATAAAATTGAGAGGTAAGAAATGAAATGCACCGTTCATGGAGACGGTAAGCCATACGTACGCATGAACACTACTTTCATTTCTATTTCATATTTAATGGAATGAAATAATAATTATATAAAGGTATATTATAATTATAGTATAATATCATATATAATATCGTTAACTCCATCCTTTATATGTTCCACATATGGCATTAACGATTCAAATCACTTTGAGGGGGCGGTAGTCTGCACTTCGTAAAATGAAATTATCGTGTTTACCCATAATGGAAATCCTAATGGTATGACATAAATGAAAAATACAGAAGCATAATGAAAAAATAAACAGAATATATATCATATATAAATATAGTGACATCTTAATGTCCACCATGAGAGGTGTTAAAATAATATTGAACAATCATCATTTCATGAGGCAGTAATTCGCCACCCACAGAAACAGTATGTTCTTTAACCATTTGATGGAGGTGTGAGTAAGTGTAGTTAAAATCCTTCTCATAACAACATCCAAGTATATTTATGATACTGGTGTTGTTACAAAATAAAATAATAAAAAGAGTTTAGGGGTTGTAGAAGTAAAATAAAAGAAAAAAGTTAAGAGAAATTGTTACCTTTTGTTTGGGTAACTCCATTTTGTTTGAACCAAAAGGACTCTTGAAGTGACTTATACCTAAGGTAAGGCTTATAAAATGAATGAAGGACATTTTAGAGGGTATTTGGGCAGAGGTTGTCCAAGAAAAATGTCTTTGAATGTGTGAATAAGGTGGTAGAGGTGGGGGCCTTTTATAAGAGGAGAGGAGGGGCTCTTTTGGAAAGATTGAAATGTTACTTTATTATGAAATGATTTTCATATTTTAAATGTCCCACAATAATATATTTCTAGGATAAGGTTATAAGGGTTATAAATACACCCATAAAATAGGCTTTAGACAAGTGTAATTTTTATATTTTACCTTATCTTTTCATTTTATTTAAATCGTTCATTAATGAGGTAATCACTGCATCATCATGGTGTCCTATATAAATTTATTTATTTAGTGTCTAAAAATTATAAAACAAATACCATGATGTAGGAAATATCTTTATCATTAAAATTAATTTTTATAGTCTAAGAGATAATTTATGTAGACAAAATTAAAATTGTTTTACTTAGGTGTTACATACTTTTGTCATATTTTCCTATCTTTAAAAAATAAAATGATAAAATGTCACTATCACAAAAAAGTTATTACATGGGGTCCCTAAGTTAGCAAAAGGAATCCCAGGGTCATACATGACACAAAAAATAGAATTAGGACACATGTTTGGGTCATTTTATATTATTATGATATTATTTCATTACCCTTAACTACCTGATTACTAATTAATCATGATAATTAAAGATAATTATCGTCATTACTATTCATAATGTCCAAAAACAAAAGATTATTAATTACATAATTTGGGCCTTATGATTCCAAATATGGAATCTATTTTACCAAATTCAAATCACAGAAATTGCAGTAATTAATTTAAAAATAATTCCGGTTGTCAAAACCAAAGATGGGTTTTTAAGAAGTAAAATCTATCAAAAGATTGACTTGTTTTTACATCCAATTGAAAAGTGAATTTACTTCCAACGAACAAAATTGTATTATCTGATAAAAACATAATTCAATTATACTTTAAAACCAATTAAAATGACAATCTAACTATATAAATAAATTGGATGAAAAGGCAGTTTTGAATTTAAATACAACATTTTTCACTATTCATTAAAAAATGAACATTATCAGAAAAATACCAAAAATTATCCCAATGAAATATCTTATATTCCAAATTCAAAAATTATTTCCATTTTACCAAATTAAAAAAATTGTAGTTTCATTAATAAATTATATAGTTAATTCCCACTGTACAAACAAATAGCGTGTTTTTAAGAAACAATATCTATCAAATGATTGTCAATTGTTTATGTCCAATTTCAATGTGAAATTAATTATAATGACCACCATTAGATAAAATGGTAAAAGTATATTTTAATTATATTTTAAAACCACTCAATAATATAATTTATCACTGTAAATTATTTTGATTAAAAAAGTTGTTTTTAAGTATCTTTCACTATTCATCGAAAATTGGATGTTCTCAGAAAAATACCAAAAAATCAACTTAGAATAATTTAGATATTAAAAATCCAAAAAATGAAGTCCATTTTGAAATATATAATTTATATAATTCAAAAAGCGGGTATTACTATCCATAATGGCCAGTTTGATTGGTTGCGGTGTGTTAGAATCTCGAACATGCATACAATGCATGCTATTGCATTATTGAAAGAGAAGCGTATCGTGGAAGCATGGGGTGTTACATTCTACCCTCCTTCAATAAATTGCATCCTCTCAATTTGAAATTGTTCTTTTAAAATAAAAGGTTGAAAATAGAAAATACCTTTGTGGAAAACCCACAACAGAAATAAGGTTAATAAAATTTATCCTTAATGAGAGGGAAATAGAAATGAAAAAGTCACCACCAAATTATGATCTCGATTAGGAGAACATTGGTGGAAATTATAGACACATGATTGGAGGAAAAACGCAAATACTTGTAGGGAGTGATTGAAGTCATCAATCACAAACAAGTGTAAAATTGAGGGCCGCAAAGCCTTCAATCTATGGTGATTCAAAATATCATCAGTTCAAAAAAACATAAGGTTTTAGGATAACCCATTCTTTTTGTTTTATTATCCATTTCCTAAAGTTTATGAATTAATTTATTCATATAATAAGAGAGAAGTATATATATATATACTTGACAAGTAGAGTTTCAACCTTCAACTAATTTCTACAATAAACTCATCTTTCACTAAAAAAGATAATAGAACTCAAAAATATTATATTTATCCTAATCGTACAAGGTTCCAAATATTAACACATACCATTTATATTAGGAAAACTATTTTGTAACAACTAGGAATTTCCTGTAGGCTAGTGGTAGGTAATAATGGCATGCCAAACTATGGTTGTGGGTTTGATTCCTACAGCTTTGTCCGACGCGATGGATTATCGCCCGACCTGCAGGTTGTCCTTTTCCCAAAACTATAGTATTATAATATTCGAAAAAAAAATCATAAGAAATGTTTTAATATTAAATAATACTATTCAATGTTAAACTTAATCCATTCCAAACATTATAGTTATCCAAAAAACCCTTGTCCAGACTCTTTGTAAAAGGTATCTAAATTCCAAAATCAATTGTGACATCAGATTTCCCAGACAAAGTAAAGATTCAATTATTGTCACGTATTGAAAATATGATTACCTTAGTCATATTAAAACGTTAATGTGAATGGAATGTATTTCAGTACAAACCTTATATATATATCACATTATTATTATAACCAGAATATAATCCTTGAGTCCAAAAGCACCAATACATTAATTATTCCACTTCAACTGTAGTAACGAAATGAGATTGGCCCTGATTCCTTAGCCTTTTATGAGGTAATATTCCCTAACACTTAGGACATTCATTTGCATAATGCCCCATTTATCTACAATTGTAGCATTCAAAATTGATATCCTCTTTCTTTCCCTTACAGTCACGAGCCTAGTGACCTTTTTCTCCACATTTATAAAAAACTTTTATTCCTTTTAGGAAAGTATCGGGGTGATTATTCCCACAATTATCGCATAATAGAAAATACTTCTTTCCCCTTTTCCCTTTATCTGTCTCTTGTTCCACCGTTCTCTTCTTCTCATGCTTTACTTTATTGTCATAACATTTAGAGAATTCCTTTTCTGTCTTGATAGCACACGAGCCTCTATCTTCGTACGTTGAGAAGGATTGTGATTATAATGCTTGACAGAGAAATGGTTTTAACCCATAAAAGAAATGATCGATCTTACTTCTTGGGTTATGTATATAATTTGCTGCATGCCTTGCTAACCTTGTAATGTAAGCTTCATACTTTGCAAAATTCTCATCCTCCTTTTGCCTCAGACTGAGAAATTGTATTTCCATATCCGTTCGATGGTCATGAGGAATGTATTTTTATATGAAAATTTATTTAAACTCCCTCCATTCCATATTTGATACTTCATCATATTCCTTTGTGTTTTTAATCAGTGACCACCATTGATTGACATCTCCAGTGAGGCGGTAAACTTCCATGACAAATTTTTCTCTTCCGCTACTCCCCAATGCGTGGAATATTTTATCTAAGAAGTTTATCTATTTCTCAGCTACTAATGGATTTTTACCCCCATTAAATGTTGTGGTTGTTGCCTCATGAAGGGATCTAACATTGATCCTCCACGTTGCGGATCAGGGTTCTCCATACGAGTAAGGTTATTATTTATAACCTAAGTGAGTTGTCCCAGTATGGTGATAACCTGATCAACACCAGTTGTATCACAAGCTCCCCTATAATTATCTTCACCAGGATGGCAATCCATACATTGAGTGCGTGCATTGATACAATTTCCATTCCTCCAACTAGGCGCCATTTCTAAACAATGTCATAAACTAGATTATTTTATGAATCGAAATACATAATAACATACTTGTAAAACACTTAACATAAATTGAACTATTTATGGATATAATCCATAATCATAAAAATAAATGTTTTCTTTTAGGAATTATATACCCAGAAACCATTCATAATGGGTTTTAAATAAAATGAGAACTATCCTAAGAATATCCCCTGGGAGTGTCGTAACCAAGAGTGCAGCAAGGCCCATTTTTGTGCACCAGTTACCGTTCGAGACTATCTCAAAGCGGTGTTTTCGGGTTTTACCCCTAGGTACATCTGTGCCAGAGCTGCCTCTACCTGCTCATATCTAGACGGAGATGTATTTCTTGGAAAACTCACAAAATCTCTACAATACCAAAATTCTACGAAGTTCTTCTATTATAATACTCAAATTCAATCTTTGGGCTCTGTGGTCTAATCAGATTTTATCTAAATCTAGCTTCCAAGGTTAGTACTAAACTTCCTCTGATACCAACTGTAACGCCCCGACCCTAGTTACCCAGAGTTGGTGTATTATTACATAACATTGCCATGATAAAAAAAGATCATGTTTCAAAATACCAATTAGTTTAGTAGCCTTGGAAACACTAGATATATTCATAAGTCTTACATTAAATCATAAAGTGAAAAAAACTACTACAACATTTTGTATTCATTTCTCCTCATAAATTCCCTACATGTCATTCATAAAATACCTTTTCACATCCAGGGAAAAATTAAAACATTGAAAGGGGTGAGTTCAAATACTCAGTAAGGATAACAATATAGAGGAAACTTTTATAAATAAACATAAACATTTAAGGAAATGTATAACTAAAACAAAATCCTTTTAATCTTGAACTCCAGCATAATATGGCAAAGATAAAATGAAATAATGTCATTTACTTATTCACAATGATGTTATACTAGTCTAATAATCATATGCAATATCAATAACCACTATCATAATGTTGGAAAGAATAATGTCAGACTATCATAACCACATCATCAAGGCCTTGTTCCAGGACTACAAATAAGATTTTGTTAAGGACTTGTGCCAAGACACTAGTTTGTCTCATGAGAACTACCGATGCATCAAGGAGATATAGTGGGATCCACTAGTCACTTATTAATTTCAATACATTCCTTATATGAAAAGGTTTAAACATATCATAAATAATTCCCAAGAACCATAACATAATCGTATCACATAAAACATGCATAAAGGAAACATAACATTTCCACATTTCAATCACAGGATATCAATACAATACATTAATATAATAAAAACATTATGAAAACCATTTTCAATACCAAAATAAAATAAAAGTAGAACATTGTATTTATTTTTCATTTAAAAAAAGTTATGGCTTGTAGAGGAAACCGAAACTCAAATAATGGTCATGGCGGCGGAGAAGTCATTGTCGCCGCATACGTAAGACAAAACATTCCTTTTGTCAGTTTGTAAAAACTCTTCATATAAAAATATTTATTTTGAATAAAATTAAAAGTAAAAGGGTTTTATACACCGTATAAAATAAAGTTGTGTATAAAACAAAATATGCCTCTATGAAAGGAGATTGAGACGAAGTCCCTTACCTCATGTCTAACTTGACTCGATCGTTATTTAATCTCCTGAATAATAAACTAGAGTTAATCTATACTTTATTAAGAACCTTTTTCAAGTTTATTATTCCATTTATATCACTTATTACCATGTTATGAACATTATGTAGTCATTTAAGTTAATAACGGTCGTTTTGTCGATCTTTGGTACTTGAGTCAACAATAAACTTCTTATAATTACAAGTTGTTCATGTGGTAAAATATCCATTATATATAGAATTATATTCATGATATAGATAACATATATATCATATAAATCCATTATAAACATGCATTTATAATATTACATAACATTTAGAGGTAAGAAATGAAATTCACCGATCATGTAGACGGTAAGCCGTACGTACGCATGAACGCTACTTCCATTTATATTTCATATTTAATGGAATGAAATCACAATGATATAAAGGTATATTATACTTATTATATAATATCATATATAATATCATTAACTCCATCCTTTATACGTCCCAAATATGGAATTAACGATTCAAATCACTTTGAGGGGGCGGTAGTCCGTACTTCCTAAAATGGAATTATCGCATTTACCCAGAATTGAAATCATAAAGGTATGACATAAATGAAAAATACAGAATAATAAGGAAAACATAAACATAATATATGTCATATATAAATATAGTGACATCTTAATGGACACCATGAAAGGTGTTAAAAGAATATTGAACAATCATCGTTTCATGAGGCAGTAATTTGTCACCCACAGAAACAGTATGTTCTTTAACCATTAGATGGAGGTGTGTGTAAGTGTAAGTCGAATAAATCACATAAAAAATCCTATTATATTGATGATACTGGTTTTTTTACAAAAAATAATAATAATAAGAGTTTAGGGGTTTTATAAGTAAAATAAAAGAAAGAAGTTAAGAGAAATCGTTACCTTTAGTTTGGGTAACTCCCTTGGGTTTGATCCAAAAGGACTCTTGAAGTGCCTTCTGCCTAATGTAAAGCTTCTAGGATAAAAGGAGTAACGTTAATAGGGTATTTGGGTAGAGTTGGCCGATACCAATGTCTTTGAAGGTGTGAATATGGTGGTAGAGGTGGGGGCCTTTTATAAGAGTAGAGGAGGGGCTCTTTTGGAAAGATTGAAATGTTACATTATTATGAAATGATTTTCGGATTTTAAAGGTCCAACAATGATATATTTATAGGATAAGGTGATAAGGGTTTGAAATAAACCCATTAAATATGCTTTAGACAAGTTTAAGTCTTATATTTTACCTTATCTTTTCATTTTATTTAAATCGTTCATTAATGAGGTAATCACTGCATCATCATGGTGTCATAAATAAATTTATTTATGTAGTGTCTAAAAATTATAAAAAAATTACCACGTTTTAGGAAATCTTTTTTGATTTCCAATGAATATTTATAGTCTAAGAGATCATTTACATAGACAAAATTAAAAATTGTTTTACTTTGGTGTTACATACTTTTGTTATATTTTCCTTTCTTTAAAAAATAAAATGATAAAATGTCACTATCACACAAAAGTGATTCCATGGGGTCCCCAAGTTGGCACAAAGGATCCCATGGTTGGCCATGAGACAACCAATAGAATTAGGACATAAGTTGGGGTCATTTTATATTATTATGATATTATTTCATTACCCGATTACTAATTAATCATGATAATTAAAGATAATTGTCGTCATTACTATTCATAATGTCCAAAAACAAAAGAGTCTTAATTACATAATATGGACCTTTTGATTCCAAATATGGAATCTATTTTACCAAATTCCAAACACATAAATTGCAGTAATTAATTTAAAAATAATTCTAGTTGTCAAAACCAAAGACGAGTTTTTAATAAGTAAAATCTATCAAAAGATTAACTTGTTTTTACATCCAATTGAAAAGTGAAATTACTTCCAATGAACAAAATTGTATTAAGTGATAAAAACATAATTAAATTATACATTAAAACAAATTAAAATTACAATCTATCTATATAAATAAATTGGGTGAAAATGTAGTTTTGAATTAAAATACAACATTTTTCATTATTCATTAAAAAATGAACATTATCAGAAAAATAAAAAAAATTCAACCTATGATATATTTGATATTCCAAATTAAAAAATGATTTCCATTTTAAAAAATTAAAAACATATAAGTTTCATTGATAAATTATATAGTTAATTCCCACTATACAAACAAATAGCGTGTTTTTAAGGAACAATATCTATCAAAAGATTGTCAATTGTTTATGTCCAATTTCAAAGTTAAATTAATTCTAATGACCAACATTGGATAAGATGGCAAAATTATATTTTAATAATACTTTAAAACCACTCAATAGTTTAATTTATCACTATAAATTATTTTGATTAAAAAAATTGTTCTTAAGTATCTTTCACTATTAATCAAAAATTGGATGTTCTCAGAAAAATACAAAAAATTCAACTTAGGAAAATTTCGATATTATGAATCCAAAAAATAATGTACATTCTGAAATATAAAATTTATATAATTCAGAAATGGGTATTACTATTCATAATAGCTACTTTGATTGGTCACGGTGAGTTAGAATCGCGAACTTGCGTACAATGCAAGCTATTGCATTATTGAAAGAGAAGCGTATCGTGGAAGCTTGGGGTGTTAAAATGGACAATATGGAACTAGTGTAACTAAACAAACAACTATAGGAATTGAGTAATAAGCGATTTATTCACCCTAGTGTTTCTCCATGGGGAGACCCTGTCCTTTTTGTTAAAAAGAAAGACATATCTATGATGTTGTGCATTGACTACAGGGAGATCAATGCTATAATAATAAAGAACAAGTATCAGCTACATATAATTGATGATTTATTCAACCATCATCATGGAGATCAATATTTTTCATTGATTTAACTTCGATCTAGATATCATTAGTTTTGTGTGAAGACAGAAGACATTCTAAAAACATCATTTTAAACCAGGAACGGGCATTACGTGTTTACAATAATGCCTTTCTGATTGACTAATTCACCCTCTGTCTTCATGGATTTAAGGATTATAGTTTTAAAGGAATATATTGATGACTTTGTAGAGTTATTTATTGATGATATCGTGGTATACTAAAAAAGATACAGAGATCATGAAAATACCTTGCGCACTATTCTGAAAACCATAGAAGAAATGAATTGTATGGGATGTTTAGAAAGTGTTAATTTTGGCTTCATGATATTTCTTTACATGGCCATATTTTCTATAAAGATGGAATATTTGTTTATCCTCCATTGGCCAAGGCAATCCATGAATTCCAGCACCGATGAGTATATTTGAGGTACACAGTCTAATTTGTTTATCGGGTTATTATCAGCGTTTGGTCCAGAATTATTCCTGATTGGCTAACCCATTAACCAAGATTGTAACGCCCCTACCCTAGTTAACCAGAGTCGGTGCATTATTAAATAGCATTGGCATGATCACAAAATATCATGTCTCTAAAGACTGATTAGTTTAGTATCCTTGAAACATTAGATACATTCATATGTTTTACAATACATCATGAAATAAAAACAATGAAAACATGTTGCCCCCTTTTGAACACACTTATCCCTTAGAATATCCCTTCAGGTCAATCATAATACACTTATTCACATCCTGGGAAAGATAAAACATAGAAAGGTGTGAGCTCAGATGCTCAGTAAGGATAACAATATAGCAGAAACTTTCAAAAACAAGCATAAACATTTAAGGTAATTGTATAACTAAAACAAAATCCTTTTAAACTTGAACTTTAGAATAACATAGAAAAAATAAAATGAAATAATGTCATTTACTTATTCACATTGATATTATACTAGTCGAATATTCACATGCAATATCAATAACCACTTTTATAATGATGGAATGCATAATGCCAGACTATCATAACCACATAGTCAAGGCCTTGTGCCAAGACTACAAATAAGATTTTGTCAAGGCCTTGTGCCAAGACACTAGTTTTTCTCATAACACCTACCGATGCATCGAGGAGAAATAGAGGGCTCCACCCGTAACTTATTAAGTCCAATGCATTCCTTATATGAGAATTTTTAATCATATCATAAACAATGCCCAAGAACCATAACATAATCATATCACATAAAACATGCATAAAGGAAACATGACATTTCCACATTTCAATCACAAGATATCAATACAACAAATTAATATAATCATAACATTATCAAAACCATTTTCAATGCCAAAATAAAAGAAAATTAAAACTTGGTATTTATTTTTCATTTAAAAAAAAGTTATGGCTTGTAGAGGAAGCCGAAACTCAAATAATGGTCATCATAGCGGAGAAGTCGTTGTTGCCGCATACGTATGACAAAACATTCTATTTTTCATTTAGTAATAATGCTTCATATAAAAATATTACTTTTTAATAAAAGTAAAAGTCAAAGGGGTTTATACATCGTATAAAAGAATGTTGTGTATAAAACAAAATATGCCTCAATGAAATGAGATTGAGACGAAGTCCCTTACCCCGTGTCCGACTTGAATCGATCGTTCCTTAATCTCCTGAATAATAAACTATAGTTAATTTGTGTTTTCTTAAGAACCTTTTTCAAGTTCATTATTCCTTTTACATTACCTATTAACATGTTATGAACATTATGTAATCATTTAATTTAATAATGGTCATTTTGTCGATCCTTGGTACTTGAGTCAAAAATAAACTTTTTATAATTACTAGTTGTTTATGTGGTAAAATATCCATTATCACCAGAATTATATTCATGATTTAGATATCATATGTATCATATATATCCAGTATATACATGCATTTATAATATTACATAACATTTAGAGGTTAGAAATCAAATGCACCGTTCATGGAGACAGTAAGCCGTACGTACGCATGAATGCTACTTTCATTTATATTTCATATTTAATAGAATGAAATCATAATTATATATAGGTATATTATAATTCTAGTATAATATTATATATAATATCACCAACTCTACCCTTTATACGTCCTACATATGGCATCAACGATTCAAATCACTTTGAGGGGCGGTAGTCTGCACTTTCTAAAATGGAATTATCGCATTTACCCATAATAGAAATCATAAAGTTATGACATAAATGAAAAATACAGAAGTATAAGGAAAACATAAACATAAAATATATCATATATAAATATAGTGACATCTTAATGAACACCATGAGAGGTGTTAAAAGTAGATTGAACAATCATTGTTTCACGAGGTAGTAATTCACCACCAACAAAAATAGTATATTATTTAACCATTAGATGGAGGTGTGTGTAAGTGTAGTTCAAATCCTTATAATAACAACATCCAAGTATATTGATGATACTGGTGTTTTCACAAAAAAAAAGAATAAAAATATTTTAGGGGGTTGGAGAAGCAAAATAAAACAAAAGAACATAAGATAATAAATTACATTTAAATCAGGTAACTCCCCTTAGTTTGAACCAAAAAGGTTTCTTGAAGATCTTTATGCCTAAGTTAAGGCTTCTAGGATGAAGGGAGGAAAGTTGAGAGGGTATTTGGACAGAGTTTTGCCAAGCCAAATTGCTTTGAAGGTGTGAATAAGGTGGTAGAGGTGGGGTCCTTTTATAAGAGGAGAGGAGGGGCTCTTTTGGAAAGATTGAAATGTTACTTTATTATGAAATGCTTTTCAGATTTTCAAGGTCCCAAAATGATAAATTTCTAGGATAAGGTTATAAGGGTTCGAAATACACCCATACAATAGGCTTTAGAAACGTTTATTTCTTCTATTTTACCTTATCTTTTCATTTTATTTAAATAGTTCATTAATGAGGTAATCACTGCATCATCATGGTGTCATAAATAAATTTAATAATTTAATGTCTAAAAATTATAAAAAAAATACCACGATGTAGGAAATATTTTTCTCCTTTCAATGAATATTTATAATCTAAGAGATAATTTATGTGGACAAAATTAATTTTTTTTTACTTAGGTGTTACATACTTTTGTTATATTTTTCTTTCTTTAAAAAACAAAATGATAAAATGTCACTATAACACAAAAGTGATTCCATGGGGTCCCTAAGTCGGCACAAGGCATACACTGGTCAGCCATGACACAACCAATAGCATTAGGAGACATGTTAGGGTCATTTTATTTTATTATGATATTATTTCATTACCCTTAACTACCCGATTACTAATTAATCATGATAATTAAAGATAATTGTCGTCGTTACTATTCATAATGTCCAAAAAACAAGAGTATTAATTACATAATTTAAACCTACCGATTCCAAATATGGAATCCATTTTATCAAATTATAAACACAGAAATTACAGTAATTAATTTAAAAATTATTCCCGGTGTCAAAAAAATAGCGTGTTTTTAAGAAAAAATATCTATCAACAGATTGACAATTGTTTATGCCTAATTTAAAAGTAAAATTAATAATAATGACCTCAATTAGAATAAATGGTAAAAATATATTCTAATTATACATTAAAACCACTAAATAGTATAATTTATCACTATAAATTATTTTCACTAAAAAAGTTGTTTTTAAGTATTTTTTACTATTCATTGAAATTGGATGTTCTCAGAAAAATACCAAAAAATTCAATATAGGATAATTTAGATATTCCAAATCAAAAAATGATGTCCATTTTTAAATATAAAATTTATATAATTTCAAAAAGTTGGTATTAATATTCATAATGACTACTTTGATTGGTCGTGGTGTGTTAGAATCTCGAACTTGCGTACAATGCAAGCTATTGCATTTTTGAAAGAGAAGCGTACCGTGGAAGTTTGGGGTGTTACATTCTCCCATCATTCAATAAATAGCGTCCTAGCAATTTGAAATTGTTATTCGAAAATAAAAGGTTTAAAATAGAAAATAACTTTGTGGAAAACCCACATCAGAAATAAGGTTATAAAATTTAGCCTTAATAAGAGGGAAAGAGAAATGAAAAAGTCACCACCAAATTATGATTTCAATTAGAAGAACATTGGTGTAAATTAGATACATAATTAGAGGGAAAACATAAATACTTGTAGAGAGTGATTGAGGTCATCAATCACAAACAAGTGTAAATTTGAGGGCCTCAAAGCCTTCAATCTATGGTTATTTAAAATATTATCAGTTAAAAAAACATAAGGTATTAGGATAAAACGTTTTTTGTTTTAATATCCCTTTCCTAAAGATTAAGAATTAATTTATTCATATAATAAGATATATATATATATATATATTTATATATACTTGACAAGTAGAGTTTCAACCTTCAACTAATTTCTATCACAACCTCATCTTTCACTAAATAAGATAATAGAACTCAAAAATATTATATTTATCATAATCATACAAGGTTCCAAATATTAAAACATACCATTTAGATTAGGAAAACTATTTTTTAATAACTAGGGACTTCCTGTAGGCTAGTGCTAGGTAATAAAGGCCTATCGCACTATGGTTGTGGGTTTGATTCTAGCAGCTTTGTCCGACATGATGAGTTATCCCCCGACCTACAGGATGTCCTTTTCCTAAAACTATAGTATTATAATATTCCAAAAATAATCATCAGAAATTATTAAACCTTAAACAATACTATCCAAAGTTCAAATTAATCCATTCCAACCTTTATAGTTATCCAAAATACCTCTGTCCAGACTTTCTCTAAAACGTCTCTAAATTCCAAAATCAATTGTAACATAGGATTCCCAAATAATGTAAAGTTTCTCTTATTGTCACATACTAAAAATATGATTAACTTCATCATGTTAAAACCTTAATGAAAACAACAAGTACTATAGTACAATCCGTATATATATCACATTATTCTTATAACCATAATATAGGTCTTGAGTCCAAAAACAAAAAATACAATAATTATTCAAATTCATCTGTAGTAACAACCTAAGCTTGGCCTTTCTCCCTTGGCCTTTTCTAAGGTAAGTTTCCTTGGATATTAGGGAATTCATTTGCATAATTCCCCATTTATCTATAATTATAGCATTAAACATTGACAGCCTCTTTCTTTCCATTGAAATCACGAGTCTGGTGACCTTTTTCCCCACATTTGTACCAAACCCTCATTCCTTTTAAGAAAGTACCGAGGTTTTTCTTAACAAAATTATCACATAATGGAAAATTTTTATTTCCCTTTTTCCCTTTATCTGTCTCTTGCTCCACCATTCTCTTCTTCTCTTGCTTTACTTTTTTGTCAGAAGACTTAAGGAATTCCTTTTCTGTCTTGATAGCACATGAGACAATATCTTCGTACGATGAGAAGGATTGTGATACTAAAGCTCGATAGAGAAATGATTTTAACCCTTTAAAGAAATGATCAATATTACTTCTAGGATTATATATATAATCTGCAGAATTCCTCGCTATCCTTGTAATGTTAGACTCATACATTGAAACATTCTCATCCTCCTTTTTCCTAAAACTCAGAAATTGTATTTCCATATCCGCTCGATGGTCAAGTGGAAATTATATTTCTAAGAAAATATCTATAAACTCTCTCTATTACAAACATGATACTTCTTCATCTTCCATTGTATTTTTAATCAATGACCACCATTGATCAGTATCTCCAGTGAGGCGGTAAACTACCATGATAACTTTTTCCCTTTCACTACTCCCTAAAGCCTGAAATATTTTCTCTAGGGAATTTATCCATTGCTCAGCTACTAATGGATTTGTACCCCCATTAAATTTTTGTGGTTGTTTCCTCATGAAGCGGTCTAAAATTGATCCTCCATGTTGCAGATCAGGGTGCTCCATACGAGTAAGGTTATTATTCATAACCTGAGTGAGTTGTCCCAGTATGGTGATAAGCTGATCTGCACTAGTTGTATCACCAGCTCCACTATAATTTTCTTGAGTAGAAGGAAAATCCCTACATGGAGTGCATGCATTAATATAGTTTCCATTCCTTCCACTAGGTTCCATTTCTAAACAATTTTATAAACTAGATTAGTTTATGAATCCGAATGCATAATAACAAACTTGAAAAACACCTAACATAAATTGAACAGTTTATGGATATAATCCATAATCATAAAAAGGTTTTATTTGAGGAATTATATACTCATAAACCCTTCATAATGGTTTTTAATGAAAATGAGAATTATCCTAAGCAAATCCCTCAGGAGTTTCGTAACCAAGAGTGCAGAAAGGACCGTTGTCGTGCACCAGTTCCCGTTCAAGTCTAGCTCAAAACGGTGTTTTCGGGTTTTAACCCTAGGTACATCTGTGCCAGATCCGACTCTACCTGCTTGTATCCAGACAAGGATGTATTTCTTGGAAAATACACAGAATCCATAATTTACCAAAATTCTAGGATGTTCTTCTATACTAATCCTCAAAGACTATCATTGGGCTATGTGCTCTAATCAGAGTTTACCTAAATCTAGTTTCCAAGGATACTACTAAACTGCCTCTAATACCAACTATAACGCCCTGACCATAGTTACCCAGAGTCGGTGAATTATTTCATAACATTGTCATGATCACGAAATATCATGTCTCGAATGACCGATTAGTTTAGTAGCCTTGAAACACTAGATACATTCATAAGTTTTACCTTACATCATGAAATAAAAGCAACGAAAACTTATTTCCCCCTTTTGAACACACATATCCCTTAGACTATCCCCGAAGGTCAATCATAATACACTTCTTCACATCCTGGGAAAGATAAAACATAGAAATGGGTGAGCTCAGATACTCAGTAAGGATAAAAATATAGCAGAAACTTTCAAAATCAAGCATAAACATTTAAGGAAATTGTATACCTAAAACAAAATCCTTTTAAACATGAACTTCAGAATAACATGGAAAAAATAGAATGAAATAATTCCATTTTATTATTCACTTGGATATTCTACTATTTGAATATTCACATTCAATATCAATAAACACTTTCATAATGATGGAATGCATAATTCCAAACTATCATAACCACATAGTCAAGGCCTTGTGCCAACACTACAAATAAGATTTTGTCAAGGCCTTGTCCCAAGACCCTAGTTTGTCTCATGAGACATAAAAATGATTCAAGGAGTTATATCAGGCACCACACATTACTTATTAAGTCCAATGCATTCCTTATATGAAAAGGTTTAAACATAGCATAAACAATGCCCAAGAACCATAACGTAATCGTATCACATAAAACATGAATAAAGGAAACATAAAATTTCCACATTTAAATCAAAAGATATTAATTAAATGCATTAATATAATCAAAACGTTATCAAAACCATTTTAAGTACCAAAATAAAATAAAATTAAAACATAGTATTTATTTTTCATTTAAAAAAGTTATGGCTTGTAGAGGAAGCCGAAACTCAAATAATGGTCACGGTGGCGGAGAAGTCGTTATCGCCGCATACGTAAGACAAAACATTCATTTTGTAATTTAGTAAAAATAGTTTGTATAAAAAGATTTCTTTTGAATGAAAGTAAAAATCAAATGGTTTTATACACCATATAAAAGAAAGTTGTGTATAAAACAAAATATCCCTCAATGTAAGGAGATTGAGACGAAGTCCCTTACCTCGTGTCCGACTTGACTCGATCGTTCTTTAATCTCATGAATAATAAACTATAGGTAATTTATGTTTTCTTAAGAACCCTTTAAATTTCATTATTACTTTTACATCACTTATTACCATGTTATGAACATTATGTAATCATTTAATTTAATAATGTCCATTTTGTCGATCCTTGGTACTTGAGTCAAAAATAAACATCTTATAATTACTAGTTGTTTATGTGAAAAAATATCCATAATCTCCAGAATTATATTCATGATGTAGATATCATATATATCATATATATCCAGTATACACATGCATTTATAATATTACAAAACATTTAGAGGTAAGAAATCAAATGCACCGTTCATGGAGATGGTAAGTTGTACGTACGCATGAACGCTACTTTCATTTCTATTTAATATTTAATGGAATGAAATCATAATTACATAAAGTTATATTATAATTCTAGTATAATATAATATATAATATCATTAACACCATCCTTTATAAGTCCCACATATGGCATTACCAATTCAAATCACTTTGAGGGGGCGGTAGTCCACACTTCCTAAAATGAAATTATCACGTTTACCCTTAATGGAAATCATAAAGGTATGACATAAATGAAAAATACATAAGCATAAGGAAAACATAAACATAATATATATCATATATAAATACAGTGACTTCCTAATGGTAACCATGAGAGGTGTTAAAATAAGATTGAACAATCATCGTTTCATGAGGCAGTAATTCGCCACCCACAAAAAATAGTATGTTCTTTAACCATTAGATGGAGGTGTGTGTAAGTGTAGTTAGAATACTTCTCATAACAATATAAAATTATATTATGATACTGGTGTTTTTACAAAATAAAATAATAAAAATATTTTAGGGGGTTGGAGTAGCAAAATAAAACAAAAGAACATAAGAGAATAAATTACCTTTAAATCAGGTAACTCCCCTTGGTTTGAACTAAAAGGGTTTCTTGAAGAGCTTTCTTCCTAAAGTAAGGATTCAAGGATGAAGGGAGGAAATTTGAGAGGGTATTTCGGAAGATTTTGTCCAAGACAAATTTATTTTAATGTGTGAATAAGGTGGTAGCGGTGGGGGCTTTTATAAGAGGAGAGGATGGGCTCTTTTGGAAAGATTGAAATGTTACATTATTATGAAATTCTTTTCAGATTTTAAAGGTCCCACAATGATATATTTAGAGGATAAGGTGATAAGTGTTTGAAATAAACCCATATAATAGGATTTAGTTAAGTGTAAGTATTTGATTTTACCTTATCATTTCATTTTATTTCAATCGTTCATTAATGAGGTAATCACTGCATCATCATGGTGTCATAAAAAAATTATTTATTTAATGTCTAGAAATTATATAAAAAAATACCATGATGTAGGAAATAGTTTTATCTTTACAATGACTATTTATAGTCTAAGAGATTATTTATGTAGATAAAATTAATTTTTTTTTACTTAGGTGTTACATACTTTTGTTATATTTTCCTTTCATTAAAAAATAAAATGATAAAATGTCACTATCACACAAAAGTGATTCCATGGGGTCCCTAAGTTGAAACAAGACAACCCATAGTCTGCCATGACAGAACCAATAGCATTAGGACACATTTTGGGGTCATTTTATATTATTATGATATTATTTCATTACCCTTAACTACCCGATTACTATTTAATCATGATAATTAAAGATAATTGTCATCGTTACTATTCATAATGTCGAAAAAAAGAGTCTTAATTACATAAATTGGACCTTATGAATCCAAATATGGAATCTATTTTACCAAATTCTAAACACAGAAATTGTAGTAATTAATTTAAAAACTATTCCCGCTATCAAAACAAATAGCATGTTTTTAAGAAACAATATCTATCAAAAGATTGACAATTGTTTATGTCTAATTTCAAAGTGAAATTAATTCTAATGACCACCATTGGAATCAATGTTAAAACTATATTTTATGTATTATTTAAAACCACTCAATATTATAATTTATCAATATAAATTATTTTGATTAAAAAAGTTGTTTTTAAGTATTTTTTTACTATTCATCGAAAATTGGATGTTCTTAGAAAATTACCAAAAAATTCAGCATAGGCTAATTTCGATATTCCAAATCCAAAAATGAAGTCCATTTTGAAATATAAGATTAATATAAATTCAAAAAGTAGGTATTACTATTCATAACGGCTAGTTTGATTGGCCGCGGTGTGTTAGAATATCGAACATGCGTACAATGCAAACTATTGCATTATTGAAAGAGAAGCGTGCCTTGGAATCTTGGGGTGTTACATTCTCACCTCTTTCAATAAATTGCATCTCGCAATTTGAAATTGTTCTTTAAAAATAAAATTTTGAAAATAGATAATACCTTTGTGGAAAACCCACATCGGAAATAAGGTTAATAAAAGTTAGCCTTAATATGAGGGAAAGGAAAATGAAAAAGTCACCACCAAATTATGTTCTCAATTAGGAGAACATTGGTAGAATTTAGAGACATAATTGGAGGAAAAATGTAAATATATGTATGGAGTGATTGAGGTCATCAATCACAAACAAGTGTAAAATTGAGGGCCTCAAATCCATCAATCTTTGGTGATTTAAAATATCATCAGTTCAACAAAACATAAGGTATTAGGATAGCACAATTTTTGTTTTAATATCCCTTTCCTAATGTTTAAGAATTAATTTATTCATATAATAAGAGAAAGGTATATATATATATACTGGACAAGTATAGTTTCAACCTTTAACTAATTTCTACCACAACCTCATCTTTCACTCAAAAAGATAATAGAACTCAAAAATATTATATTAATCCTAATAGTACAAGGTTCCAAATTTTAACACATACCATTTAGATTAGGAAAAATATTTTGTAATAACCATGGACTTCCTATAGGCTAGTGGTAGGTAATAATGTCACGACGTACTATAGTTGTGGGTTCAATTCCTGTAGCTTTGTACAACGCGACGGGTTGTCCCCCGACCTACAGGTTATCCTTTTCCTAAAACCATAGTATTATAATATTACAAAAATAAACTTCATAAATGTTTTAACCTTAAACAATACTATCCAAAGTTCAACTTATTCCATTCCAACCTTTATAGTTATCCAAAATACCTCTGTCGAGACTTTTTCTAAAAGGTCTCTAAATTCCAAAAACAATTGTAACATCAGATTCCCCAAATAAAGTAAAGTTTATCTTATTGTCATATAATAAAAATATGATTACCTTCATCATATTGAAACCTTAATGAAAACAACAAGTACTACAGTACTATCCTTGTATATATCACATTATTCTTATAACCATAATAGAGTTAATGAGTCTAAAAACACAAATACAATAATTATTCAACTTCATCTGTTGTAATAGCATGAGCTTGGCCTTGATCCCTTGGCCTTTATAAGGTAGGTTTCCTTGGAGCTTAGGGAATTAATTTGCATAATGCCCAATTTCTCTACAATTATAGCATTCAACATTGATAGCGTCTTTCTTTCCCTTGCAATCACGAGTCTAGTGACCTTTTTCTCCACATTTGTAACAAAATCCTATTCCTTTTAGGCATGTACCGGGGTGTTTCTTACCACAATTATCACATAATAGAAAATCCTTATTTCCCTTTTTCCCTTTATCTGTCTATTTCTCCACCGTTCTCTTCTTCTCTTGCTTTACTTTGTTGTCATAAGACTTAGAGAATTCCTTTTCTGTCTTGATAGCACATGAGACAATATCTTCATACGATGAGAAAGATTGTGATACTAATGCTCGACGGAGAAATGGTTTTAACCCATCAAAGAAAAGATAAATCTTACTTTATGTGATACCTATATAATCTTTAAAAATCATCAATAACCTTGTAAAGTTAGACTCATACTTTGCAACATTCTCGTCCTCCTTTTTCCTCAAACTCAAGAAATTGTCTTCCCATATCCGCTCGATGGTCATGAGTAAATTATTTTTCTAAGAAAATATCTTTAAACTCTCTCCATTCCATACATGATAATTTTTAATCTTCATTTTTATTTTGAATCAATGAACACCATTGATAAGTATCTCCAGTGAGGCGGTAATCTGCCATGACAACTTTTTCCCTTTCACTACTCCATAATGCCTGAAATATTTTCTCTTGGAAATTTATCCATTTTCTCAGCTACTAATGGAATTGTACCCCCATTAAATGTTGGTGGTTGTTTCCTCATGAAGAATTATAACATTGATCCTCCACGTTGCAGATCAGGGTGCTCTATACGAGTAAGGTTATAATTCATAATCTGAGTGAGTTGTCCCAGTATGGTGATAAGCTAATCTCCACCAGTTGTATCACCAGCTCCACTGTAATTATCTTGAGTAGGAGGAAAATCCCTACATTGAGTGCGTGCATTGATACGATTTCCATTACTTCCACTAGGAGCCATTTATAAACAATTTCATAAACTAGATTAGTTTATGAATTGGAATACGTAATATCAAACTTGCAAAACACCTAACATAAATTGAACAGTTTATGGATATAATCCATAATCATAAAAATGTTTTCATTGAGGAAGTATATACTCATAAACCATTCACAATGGTTTTTAATGAAAATGAGAATTATCCTAAACATATCCCTCGGGAGTGTTGTAACCAAAGGTGCTGTAAGGCCCGTTGTCGTGCACCAGTTCCCATTTGAGTCTAGGTTAAAGCGGTGTTTTCGGGTTTTACCCCTAGGTACATCTGTGCCAGAGCTGCCTCTAACTGCTCATATCCATACAAAGATTTATTTCTTGGAAAATACACAAAATATATACTTTACCAAAATTCTAGGATGTTCTTCTATACTAATCCTCAAATACTATCATAGCACTATGTGCTCTAATCAGAGTTTACCTAAATCTAATTTCTAAGGTTGGTACTAAACTACCTCTGATACCAACTGTAACACCCCGACCCTAGTTACCCAGAGTCAGTGAATTATTACATAACATTGGAAAGATCACAAAAGATCAAGTCTCGTAATCCCAATTAGTTTAATATCCTTGAAACACTAGATACATCCATATGTTTTACAATACATCATGAAATAAAAAAAATGAAAACATCTTGCCCCATTTTGAACACACTTATCCCTTAGACTATCCCTGCATGTCAATCATAATACACTTCTTCACATCCTGGGAAAGATAAAACATAGAAAGGGGTGAGCTCAGATGCTCAATAAGGATAATAATATAGCAGAAACTTTCAAAAACAAAGAATAAACATTTATGGAAATTGTATAACAAAAAAAATCCTTTTAAACTTGAACTTCAGAATAACATGGAAAAAATAAAATAAAATAATGCCATTTAATTACACACATGGATATTCTACTAGTCAAATATTCACATTCAATATCAATAACCAATTTCATAATGATGGAATGTATAATGCCAGACTATCATAACCACATAGTCAAGGCCTTGTGCTAAGACTACAAATAAGATTTTTTCAAGGCCTTGTTCCAAGACACTAGTTTGTCTCATGATACCTACCGATGCATCGACGATCTATTGTGGGCTCCACCCATTACTTATTAAGTCCAGTTCATTCCTTATATGAAAAGGTTTAAAAATATCATAAACAATTCCCATGAACCATAACATAATTGTATCACATAAAACATGCATAAAGGAAACATAACATTTACACATTTCAATCACAAGATATAAATACAAACATTAATATAATAAAAAGATTATCCAACCCATTTTAAATACCAAAATAAAATAAAAGTAAAACTTGTTATTTTTTTTTCATTTTAAAAAAAGTTACGGCTTGTAGAGGAAGCTGAAACTCAAATAATGGTCACAGCGGCGGAGAAGTCGTTGACGCCGCATACGTAAGACAAAACATTGTTTTTGTTGTTTAGTAGAAATGCTTCGTATAAAAAGATTAATTTTGAATAAAATTAAAAGTCAAAGGGGTTTATACACCATATAAAAGAAAGTTGTGTATAAAAAAAAATATGCCTCAATAAAAGGAGATTGAGACGAAGTCCCTTACCTCGTGTCCGACATGATTCGATCATTCTTTAATCTCCTAAATAATAAACTATAGTTAATTTATATTTTCTTAAAAACCTCTTTCAAGTTAATTATTCCTTTTACATCACTTCTTACCATGTTATGAACATTATGTAATCCTTTAATTTAATAACAGTTGTTTTGTTGATCCTTGGTACTTGAGTCAAAAATAAACTTCTTATAATTACTAGTTGTTAATGTGGTAAAATATCCATTATCTCCAGAATTATATAAATTGTTGTAGATATCATATATATCATATATATCTAGTATATACATGCATTTATAATATTATATAACATTTAGAGGTAAGAAATCAAATGCACCGTTCATGGAGACGGTAAGTCATACGTAGGCATGAACGCTACTTTCATTTCTATTTCATATTTAATGGAATGAAATCATAATGATATAAAGGTATATTATAATTATATTATAATATAATATATAATATAATTATCTCCATCCTTTATACGTCCCACATATGGCATTAACAATTCAAATCACTTTGTGGGGGTGGTGGTCCGCACTTCCTAAAATGAAATTATCTGCGTTTTCCCATAATGGAAATCATAAAGGTATGACATAAATGAAAAATACAGAATCATAAGGAAAATATAAACATAATATATATCATATATATATAGTGACATCTTAATGGACACCATGAGAGGTGTTAAAAGAAGATTGAACAATCATCATTTCATGAGGCAGTAATTCGCCAACCACAGAAACAGTATGTTCTTTAACCATTAGATGGAGGTGTGTGTAAGTGTAGTTCGAATCCTTCTCATAACAACATCCAAGTATATTTATGATACTGTTTTTGTTAAAAAAAAGAATAAAAAGTTTTTATGGGGTTAGAGAAGAAAAATAAAACAAAAGAACATAAGAGAATAAATTACCTTTAAATCGGGTAACTTCCCTTTGTTTGAACCAAAAGAGTTTCTTGAAGAGATTTCTGCCTAAGTTAAGGCTTCTAGGATGAAGGGAGGAAAGTTTAGAGGGTATTTGGGCAGAGTTTGGCCGATAAAATGGCTTTTAAGATGAAAATAATGTGGTAGAGGCGGGGGACGTTTATTAGAGGAGAGGAGGGGCTCTTTTGGAATGATTGAAATGTTACATTATTATGAAATGATTTTCGGATATTAAACATCCAAAAATGAAATATTTATAGAATAAGGTGATAAGGGTTCAAAATAAACCCATCCAATAGGCTTTAGATAAGTGTAAGAATTATATATTACCTTGTCTTTTCATTTTATTTAAATCGTTCATTAATGAGGTAATCACTGCATCATCATGGTGTCATTAATAAATTTATTTATTTAATGTCTTAAAATTCTAAAAAAATATCATGATGTAGGAAATATTTTGATATTTCAAATTACTATTTATAGTATAATGTATAATTTATGTAGAGAAAATTAAATTTGTTTTACTTAGGTGTTACATACTTTTGTTATATTTTCCTTTCATTAAAAAATAAAATGATAAAATGTCACTATCACACAAAAGTGATTCCATGGGGTCCATAAGTTGTCACAAGGCATCCCATTGTCAGCAATGAAACAAAAAATAGAATTAGGACACATGGTGGGTCATTTTATATTATTATGATATTATTTCATTACCCTTAAGTATCTGATTACTAATTAATCATGATAATTAAAGATAATTGTCGTCGTTACTATTCATAATGTCCAAAAACAGAAGAGTCTTAATCACATAATTTGGACCTTCTGATTCCAAATATGGAATCCATTTTACCAAATTCTAAACACATAAATTGTAGTATCCAATTTAAAAATTATTCCCGCTATCAAAACAAATAGCATGTTTTTATGAAACAATATCTATTAAAAGATTGACAATTATTTATGTCCAATTTCAAAGTGAAATTAATTCCAATGACCACCATTGGAATAAATGATAAAAATATATTCTATGTATAATTTAAAACAACTCAATAGTATAATTTATCAGTATAAATTATTTTGATTAAAAAAGTTGTTTTTATGTATTTTTTTACTATTCATCGAAAATCGGAAGTTCTCAGAAAAATACCAAAAAATTCAACATAGGCTAATTTCGATATTACGAATCCAAAAATTAAGTCCATTTTGAAATATAAAATTTATATAATTTCAAAAGGTGGGTATTACTATTCATAACGCCTATTTTGATTGTTCATGGTGTGTTAGAATCTCGAACTTTTGTACAATGCAAGCTATTGCATTATTGAAAGAGAAGTGTACCGTGGAAGCTTGGGGTTTTAAAAATATCGCCCATAAAGGGGTTAAATATATTTGTACAAAAGAGTGTGAATAATTTTTTTAAGAACAAAATAGAATATTAGTTATTGCTCTTATTGTGACTCTACCATCGGGGAATGTTGGGTTTGTTATTTATAGTGATGCTTCAAATAATGGAATTGATTTTGTCCTTATGGAGAATGATTGAGTTATTGATTATGCATCACCGAAGCTAATGATTCATAAAAAAATATCCCACTCATGGTCTTGAGTTAGAAACTGTAATCTTTTCTCTGAAAATATGAAGACACTATCTCTATAGTGAAAATGTAAGATTTATACCAATCATAAGAGTTTTAATTGTATTTTCTCACAAAAAGAACACAACATGAGGGAAAGGAGATGGATTTAACTACTCAATTATTATGATTTCACTATAAAATACCACTCGGTGAAGGAAAATAAGGTGGAAGATTCTTTGACTAGAAATCATCATGGAGTTTTGAACAAGATATGAGTTGAAAAGGATCCTATATACATGGATCTTGTAAAGATGGATATGGTAATAACCATGGAAGGTGAAAAATCAACACTTTTTCAAATGGTTTTAAAAAAATCATTACTATAAAGGATAACGAGTTCTTAGACTAATGATGAGGAGTTTCAAAAGAATATTAAATCCATGAATGATGGGAGATTGAGTGACATCATATATGAAGATGGAATTTTGAAATTTGGGAAGAGACTTTGTGTTACTAACATACCTGATCTAAAAATATAATTTTTAGATGATGGTCATAACTCCAATTTCAAAATACACCCTCAGAGCACCATGATGTATAGAGATTTGAAGGAAAATTTTTGGTGGGAAAACATGAAGAGGGAGATTGCTGATTTTGTGTCAAGATGTATGGTTTGCCAACAAGTGAAAGCTGGAAGGAAACAACCTGGAAGAGTCATGCAACCTTTTCTTATAACTGAGTGGAAATGGGATAATATTATTATGGACTTTGTCATGGGGATAACAACTCCTAGATGAAATGATGCAATATGGTTCATTGTTGATCGTCTTACCAAGTCAGCACATTTTCTTAATATAAGATAAGATTTACCACTTGAACGTCCAGTAAGACTATATATTAATGAGGTTGTAAGACTCCATGGTGTACCCCTATCGATTGTTTTTGATTGTGATCCCCATTTTACACCATGATTTTAGAAATGAATTCAGAAGGCCTTGGATAATGAACTTAGTTTGAGCACTACCTACCACCCTCAAACTGATGGACAGTCTAAACAGACTATTGAATCCTTAAAAGAAATGTTGAGATCTTGCTCACATTACTTTCAAGGTATGTGGGATCAATGTTTACCTATGAGAGAATTTTCCTATAACAATAGCTTCCATTAAAGTATTCAGATGGAACCATATGAAGCGTTATATAAAATGAGATTTCACACACCAACTTGTTGGGATGATGTTGGTGAAAGAAAACTCGTACGCCCAGAACTTGTTGAGGAAACACTGGAAAATGTTAAGATTATTCAAACCCAGATTCAAGCATCCCAATGTAGGAAAAAAGCTATTCTAATTACCAATGGAAGGATTTGGAAGTTCAAGTTAGAGACAATGTATTCTTGAAGGTATTTCTTGGAAAGGGTGTTATAAATTTCAGTAAAAAGGGTAAATTGAGTCCAGGTACATCATACCTTTTGAAATTCTAGAACAAATTGGAGTTGTAGCTAATAATTTGGCAATGCCTCCAAATCTCTCTAATGTTCATGATGTGTTCCATGCATCACTGTTGAGAAAATACATTCCTAATCCAACGCATGTACTCACCTATGAAGAATTAGAACTGGAATCCGATCTGTCTTATTATAAAGATCCTATCGGAATTCTTGATATGAGATACCATATGTTGAGAACTGGATGACTCGTCTGGTGGATGTTCTTTGGAGAAATCATTAGATGAAAGATAAAACATGGGAAACCGAGGAAAATATGATGAAGAACCACTGAATATTATTATGCAGTAATATTCTAGACATTCAATGGAAGAAATTATTTTAAGGAGGGGATAATGTAACACCCCATGCTTGAATGGTATATTTCCCTTTGAATAATGCAGTACCTTTCATTATACACAACTTAGAGTTTTAACACACCATGACCAATGAAACAAACCATTATGAATAGTAATACCCACTTTTTAAAATTTTATAAATTTTAATTTTCAAAATGGACTTCATTTTTTGATTTGGAATATCAAAATTAGCTTAGGGTGAATTTTCGGTATTTTTCTAAGAACATTAAATTTTTGATGAATAGTGAAAAACACTGCGTTATTGTTTAAAACCAACATTTTATTTTAATAATTAGTTATATTAATTTAATTTTATTTAGGTCAAAATATTTACATAATAACTATATGTTTTCAATGAAATTCATTGGAGTCATTTTATAATAAGTCCATATATAATTTTTATTGAACTATTTACTGTATTTTACTGAACTTCTAGGAGAATTTACAAATTTGTATAAAACATAATTTTACCACTTCTATGAGTTGAATTTAAATAATCCTATAGACACGGTTGATATTTTTATGTAAAATGTGGATTAATAAGATGAAAATAATGTTTGGTGAATAGTAACTTTTGACTTTTATTTACCACCGTTTAAAGTAAATAAGGTAATTATGGGTAAAAATGGTATTATAATTACCCTAAAACATGTGCTAATTACATTGGATAAGTTTAACTCTACCAAAAACAACAATAAAATTTAAATATGATCCCATTTGGTCCACTTGGATAAGATTAGGACATTTATTTTTATTTTATTTAAAGAAGAGTTAAAAAAGTAAAATTCAATGTTTAATATCTAATCCATTTTTAATATAGGGTTATACATAAGATAAATTCGACATTAAATATTAATTAGAAAGATAAAAATATTTACTATATAATGGTATCTATTTAAAATCTTTAGACAGTAAATAATTTAATTTATTTATGAAACAATGATGATTTAGTAATTACCTTATTAATGAAAGATTAAAATAATTGGTATTAAAAATATCCCAAAAATTTAATTGGAGGATTTTATGAATTCCACTAATTTTATAGGTTAATATGACATTTGAGGTTTGATTAAATATTTTTTTTATGTAATCATTCTCTTATGATTTTCACAAAAACCAAATACTAAATAGTGTCAAAATTGACATAATTTAGTTTTTAAAACATATACTATATATTATTAATTGTTATAATATTCCTAAAATTATAAGTTTTGGAAAAATAACTTAGATAAGGTAATATATATTAATAATGAATCACTTTGGGTTTTCGTATCTTTCTATTTCATGTTTATTATCTATATAATATAAAAATACTGAGAGACATGGTAAATGTCAAACTATTTAACTAATAGTTAAATCTAAAAGATAAGGTTAATATGTTTCCCTAAAATAATCTAAATCCTGTTGGTTGAGAGTTTTTCTACCCATCCCCATATTATCCTTGAAATAAACCATTTCTGTACTATTAGAAACCAAAAATGATTTTATTATAAAATAATATTTCAAGCTTTTCCTAAAGTGACCCTCACCTCTCTTATAAAAGGGTAGTTCCCCTTCTCTTAATTTCACACCTACAAAGCCATATAACTCGGCAAAATTCTACCCAAATATCCTCACAACATTCATACATTCATCCTAGAGGCTTTCCTTTGGTAATAAATCCACCTTATGGATCATTTTTGATCAAAACAAAAGGATGAACCCGAAGAAGAGGTAAATATTTCATCACCTCTTTCATGTTCTTTTCTTCTTCCACTTCCACTTTCTTTGTTGTTTCCATTATAAAATAATAACTCCAGTATCTTCTATATTATGTTATGTTATTATAAAAATGGAAAAACCATATTCATTATTATATCCATCATATAAATGACAAAGTCACCGTATGTGCGTACGTACGACTTACCGTCTTCAAGTCATGGTGTGTTTTGTTATTCAAACACTTCATTATTTAGATGTGTATAATAATGAGTATAACTGATTTAAATAATAAATAAAACATGTTAATGGTTCTGTATATATGATATACAATCCAATTACATACTATCTCACAATCAATATAATGATATTATCGCTCGTGCGTACGTACAGATTACCATCTCCATGAACAACTTTAGATTCATTTTCTCCATCATAATCATTCAAGAATAATATTCATTTTATGATTTAAAATAATATTTATGAACATAAAATCATTATGTATATGAATAAAATAAATCCTATTCATAAAAAAACATGGCTTACGTAATCAAGCATATAAATGAAAATGAATTAGTTAACACCCGAAAATATGATATTACTTAAATATTATTAACAATGCAATTTTAGAGGATCATATATGATATCATATTATGTATATAGTTATTGAATAATTTAATAATAGTGTTTTAACTATTATAGAGAAGGTTAACATACCATCGACTAAGGAAAAGTACAAGGTAAGGGTTAATTTCACAATCTTTTTATTATCCGAGGTTTTTTTCAAGTAAGTATCTGTTGTGACCTCTTTATCATCCACATCCATGTTTCTTAAAAATATATTTGAAAACATTTTTACTATTTAGTAGACTATGGGTTGAAGTTATTTATACCCTTTTTTTAATTTTTATAAATTTTTTTGAAAGGAATATTTCTGTTGTTTTCCAAACAAAGTACTTTATGACCTATTCGACAAAATTAAGGTAAGAATGTCCTTTTTTTAACTTATACGGCGGGTGTGGATATTTTCCGCCGTTATAAAATCATCGAAGCTTTACATACATTATTATAAGAATATTTTCATAATAATTGTTTTCTTCTATAATTATATGACTTTTAAATCATATCAAAATAGAAAGAGATATTTCTCTAAAAAACTTATTTTTTATCTATGTCAACATCCCTGGATGAAATTTATGGTTGTTTAAAGTTGATTTATTATGATACAAAACATCCCTATTGTATTGAAGGTTTTGTGATATGTTTTACTGTGGATTTTTTATTTTGACACAATTTATGGTTTATGGATAATGTATTGACATTTCATCTGCTAGTATTAATATGAATGTTTATGTTATGTTTAAACCTTTTCATATGCGGAATTCATTAGACTTAGTAAGTGATTGGTGGAGCTCGCTATTTCTCTTTGATGCATCAGTATGTATCATGAGACAAAATAGCATCTTGGCATAAGTCCTTGACAAAATATATTTGTATTCTTGGCATGAGGCCTTGAATCTGTGGTTATGAAGTCTGGGATTATGCATTCCATCATTTTGAAAGTGTATATTGATACTGCATGTGATTATTTGACTATTAGAATATCCATGTGAATAAGTAAATTTAATTAATTGATTTTATCATTGCCATATTATGCTGAAGATTTTGTTTAAAAGGCTTTTATTTTAGTCTTATACATTGCCTTAAATGTTTATTCTTATTTATGAAAGTTTTCAATATATTGTTATCTTTACCAAGCATCTGAGATCTCCCATCTCTTTGTTTTATTTTTCTTAGAATATGAAGAAGTGTTTTATGGTTGACCTTCAGGGATAGGCTAAGGAAATAAGTGTGTTCAAAAGGGGACAAAATTTTGTTGATGTTTTTATTTCATGATGTAATGTAAAACTTATGAATGTATCTAGTACTTCCAAGGCTACTAAATTGATCGGTCTTTTGGGACATGATTACTTGTATCACACCAGTGTTATTTAATAATACACCGACTCTGGGTAACCGGTGTCGGGGCGTTACATCTAGAATCTTTTTCTTCAAGGTCAATATTCTATTTAATAATTTCCTAAAATGTTTTTATGAATCTATAATGATATATTAAAGCCATTTATAAAATTTTTTACTAAATATATAATGTTTTTAAATGAATCTTATTTTCATTTTCTAAATGACGCTCTTTTTACCAAAGGTGTAAAAAATATTAGTTTTAATTTTTATCGAATGAATTGATTTACATTCCATCATGAAAATTATTTTACTTGAATATTTATTTAAAATATTCAATGGTTTTTTTCAAATAATATATTTCTCCTCTTATTATAAAAATTATTAGATTTTAAATAAGTGATTTATAAAAGAACATTATATTTTCCCAAAGAAATGTTTTGATGATATTTTTAATGTATTTTCAATGTAAAAATACTTTTTTTAATATTATTGTGTATTTTATATAGGATCAGATGATACCATATTACATATTATTATTTATGGAATATTATCCTATTTCTATAGTGGTTTAATGGGGAAAATATTAACATTTAATAAAATAGTCATTCTATAATAATGTTTTTATTGATTAGGTATTGATGTGTTATTAATTTATTTCATATGATGAACGAATTGGACTTAGTAATTTCATGTATTGGGTCTTTATATCCCCTTTCTACATTGATAAGTCTCATTAGAGAAACAAGTTTGGGTATTTCTTGTACTCCTTGCATATTTATGTGTGATTTCTTGGCATGAGGCCTTGATTGTTTGATTATGATGTATAACATTATAAATTATATATTTTGAAGATAGTTGTTATTATACAAGTTATTATTATTATTTTTATGTCATCCATATATATATATATATATATCCCTTTAATGATATTAGTTATATGACATATTTGATTATTTTTTATCTCATCCATGTTATTTTAGATTTATTTATCTACGATAACTTATATTGTATGTCTTATATTAATGTGAATTTGAGCTCACCATTTGTTATGTTTTTATTTCCCTAGGATAACAATAATGGATCTATAAATGATTTCTAGGATATACTAGGTGAAATATTAATGTTCTCACTGTAATTTTAAATTTAATTTCATATTTTCAATTGTAATATGAGAATCTTGTATGTATAAAGTATCTAAAGACTACTAAACTATTTGATACATTAGGATGATATAATTTGTATCTTGTGCAAATTTAGTCAAATAAATACTAGATATGGGTCACTAAAGTTGATGTTTTCAAAGATTTTTGGTTTTCCTTGAAGGTACCAAGATGTATTCAGTAAGAATTGGATATGGAGGTGAACTTTATAAAACAATACCATCCTTAAAATGATGGTAAGTCTTGAAGGACAATAAAGAAATTGGACAATATTCTAAGATCCTGTTAGATATATATTAATGGCAGGTTGGAATAACATATTTCACTTCTAGAGTAATCATACATTGAAAGTGTCTCTTATGGAATTCCCATGGAACCATACGAGGATCTGTGTGTGATGTGGTGCTAAACATCAACATGTTTTTATAAATTAAGAGATCATAACATAATGGGACTAGATCATTCTTATAACATTTCTATGAATATTTAAACTAATTTTGTAACTATTAAAACAATAAAAATTTGATAAAAAAATAAACTAGTAAGAATTATATTGATATCATGGTTAAAGTTAGTGACAATTTATCCCTTCATATATCACTATGGAATGGGGTTGTTAAATTCTAGTAGAAGAAAACATTGATTCATAGATATACTATCCTATTAAATATCCTTGGACATGTGAGGATGGTACCTTATCATCTTTCACTTCCACCATACTTCTCCCAAGAAAAAAATGTGTTCATGGATCACTTTTAATTAATTACCTACTCGATCCCTTACATTTACTGAACATGGATGTGGTACAGTAGGAATATGATCTCTCTTACACGGGATAACTGATAGAAATATTGGCTGATAAATAAAATTATTATAAAACAAGAAAACTCACTATGTTAATGGTCTCTCAATGAATCATAAATTTTATGAAGCATCATGGGAACCCAATTATATAATTATGGAACATTTCCATCATTTTCATTAATTAGAGTAAAAAAATTTGATGGTGAAATTATTTTAAGGGGGTTTAATTTAACACACTATAGTTTTAGTACATTTTTACTTTTGAATAAATCCTATGTGTTCGATAGATTTAAATAAGTGTAATGCTAACCAAAACATAAAATTATTTATTTCATTATTGTAGACAAATATTAAAATGAAATACATTATGATAAAAATAAATGAAACATAATTAATAATGTTACCAAAGGATTGAAAAAAAAGTACATAAATATTATACATGGTAAAAATTATTATCCTCACAATATTCTATGAAGATAATACCACTGATGATAACTATAGAATGAATAAAAAATGTTATAAATATGATTAAAATCTTGAAAAAGAAATCAGAGTATTAATATTAATGATTCTAAATATATACGTAAGAATTAATATACAGGAATTTTATATGGTCATTTAATATATGGTCATTAAATATTTTCCATTGGATATATGGTCATTGAATATAGGGTCATTGGATATACTTATATCCAATATTTACAATGATTTTTTAATATTAAGTAATATATTAATAATATTAGTATTTTGAATTTAAAAAATATTTTCATAATAAAAAAAATAAAAAATTTAATGAAATACATTATTATAAAAAAAATTATTTTTATTCATTATATATTATTATTATTTTCAAAATGATTAGATGTGTTTATAAAATTCAAATAAATTTATTAATTCCAATGTATTAATCAAATTCATTGGTTGGAAGATAAATAATTAATGAGATTTTGTTGAAATCCTTTAGGTTTAAAAAAAATTTGAATTTTTTTCCATTATGTTATGTATTATTATTTTACTAAAATAATATAATCTAAATTAAAAAAGCATTAAAATTAAATTAATTGTTTATATATATATTCCAACAAATTACTAATCATCTAGTGATTATTACTTGGTAAGTACTTAGAATAATGCATTTTTTACATAAAAATACATTTTTATGAAAATTTATATCCAATATGTGTTTTTATATTAAACATAATTTTTATCAATTTTAGAAATTAAATATTAGAAATTGAATTTTTTGTTTAGAATTGGAATATAAAATTAGATAATAAGATCAATTTCATTTTTTTGAATAAAAATTATTTAACAGGGTAAAAATTGAGTTACCATGGTAATATTAAAAGAAGTTAAAAGATTTTACTAAGGTGTAATAACATAAAATATCATAAAAATTATTTCTGTAATAGTGAATGAGGGAATTCAAAACCTCCTAGAACTCTATATCCATTTTTCCACTTTACATCCATTTTCCATGTAAAATATATTCCTCACACTTTCAGAAATAAGTATTTGGGAAAATGAAACTTATGATATACTATAAAAGGACCACTCATCAACCCAAAATAACCCACACTTATCATTCAGTTTCATCTTGATCCCCTTCCCAAATTCTGTCTCTAAAATTCCCCCATGTTTAATAATCTTATGTCACTAGATGGATTATCGAAAAACAAAAAGGTCTACCCTTGAATCAGGCACCCAAGCGGGTATATGGAAAGGTAAAAAGGTAATTCCAAATCCAAAAATATTTGAAACTAGTTTTTGAGAATCAGTAAACATCTTTGGTTATGGGTTTTCCAATAAAATTATCATGTGGGCCTAAATTGAGAGCCCAATATAACCTCACCATAATGTAGTGTGTCGTGATCTGAATTAATTGAAAATAAAACAATATAAATAAAATAATAACTCATCACATACAAAAATCTAAATAAAAATATCAATTATTTTCTAAGATCTAATTTTTATCCAGGTATGTCCCTCTTGGAGTTTTTCATTGGACCATGGTAGAAAAGTCTTGTACATAGACAAAGATTCTTTTTTGAGAAAATAACATAATGTTTGGGGATGTTTTATTTGTTAGAATTAATGGAATCTAGGTATAAACATCTATAATGTTCATACAAGGTTTCCATGTGAGTTTGGTAGGCTTCATAGGCGTTTCAAGAACTTTCAAAAAAGTTATGATAGAACTATTCACTGGACAATTACATTCCACGTACATATTACACAGTGTGTAACTTTCTCCAAAAACTAGTTAGGAAATGGTTAATGATGTGAAGTGGATACCCACAATGAACTTAAGTCATGAATTTAAAATGTTTATCATGATAAATATTAACTTGGTGCGTTGATTTTTTTTCATTCTATATCATTAATTGAGAAATATGTTATGCGAAGGGGTTACATACCGTGTATTTATCAACCCCAGTGATTTTAATCTCAGATTGAAAATGATTCAATCATTATTTTAGTATACAATTTTCTCCTCTCAATCCTTAGGCTACTCTTAATGATTTTGAGGCGATTTAGTTACATCCAGATGTTGTAGTTTGGTGTTTGATCCATGGTAGGTTACTTATCTTTGGTCTTCTTCCCTATTCCGCATCCTTCTATGAATGTGGTGTTGTCTTTTGATATCCAATGTGGAATAATATTGATATAGTTCATCTATGATCTAGGTTTTTTCTTTCGATCTTATATTACTTTTCCCATGTTTTTATTTTCTATTATATGTATTATGTTAATCACTAGATAATGTTAGAGAGTATGAAACTAACCCTACGATTTATTTAATTGTGATGTATCTGAAATTTTGAGACTGTGAAAACAAAACAGGTGCTTTAATTTATTGGTTGGTTTATGGTATTTCATGGATATTACTATTGGATGAATCTATTTATATTCAATTGTTGATGCATCCCGGCATATGGATAATTGTTGCGTGAGAAAACCTATTAATAATAAGAACATGTATAATGGTTTAAAAGTGTGGTTAGAATTAAATGAGACTATAGGTGGTCTCTTGATATATAATCCATTTGTAATGGAATATTTATTATTTACATGAGATATGATCATTTTAGATTTAAATGAAAGTGTAATTCCAATACAAATGGTACTTTTCATAATAAACCATTAAGGATTATGATGTTATTTTGTGATGTCATTACTGTTATGAGTTGATGAGGTGACACTGTAATGATTATATTGAGTGGGATCTACCCAATCCAATACAATAATGCTTAAATTTAGGGGTTTCAACCAAATCCCATTTTGTGAATCTTATATTGAGCATTGTTTTCCCAGTCCCAAGTTGTTATGATTATATTGAGTGGGCTCTGCATAGTCCCATATTGTAATGCTTCTAATGAACGGGCTCTACCTAGTCAGATGTTCTATTTCTTATATTAAGTGGGATTTTCCCACTCCAATGATGTAATTCATATATTAAGAGGGTTCTATTCAGTTCCATGATGAAATACTTATATATAAGGCATGACTCGTAATTTTTTTTATCTTCCACATATGTACGAATATGGTTGGAAAAGCAAAAAGGACCATGTTGCTGATTTATTTATTTATGGTTGGGATGGTCTTTAGATATGAGACCCACATGTGGTTTAGAATTATTATATTTTATATTTATTTTGTGTTAGATGATTATTTTATTTGTTTTTTTTTCAGTTTGACATTTAGATATATATCATCTGGTCATTACATGGTTTATTATTATTATTAAATTATTTGGTTCTTCCTTTTTTCCTTCTAGTTACATTAGATGTGGTTTATGTTTTTTCATTACATATATATTTATTATTTTAGAATATTCTGCCCTATTATATTCTATACCAGGAGGTATAGTCTCCCACTATACATATCACAACCCCATTTCTAGTCAGCAACCTCTGGCGTACCGAGAGACTCACTTGAGGTCTCGTAACCAACCTATTTTTTCCATTTAATAGAGAATAAAAATGGGGAATATTAAAAATTTAATAAAAATAACATAAAAATATAAATATAATCCATACCATTTTAAAAAACTAGTTGCAACATGCACATATAATGAAATAATATTATTGATGTACGAATAGGTGATACAATAGTATTATTTGAAAACTGTCCTAAAAATAAACAAAAAACTACTTCCCATCTCCCTATAACAATTAAGGATTGTTACTAGCCTGTCACTGCCTCCAACACATACTTCACTAACATAGATACCCTTCTCCTCCATGTCGTATAATTCGTTTACCTGAACCTATCAAAATAAGTTGTACATATACCTAGAGGGTGTATGTAGGGAGTGAGCACAATCAACCTAATAACATCAAACCCATATAATAATAAATACTTTAGGTAAAAAAAATAAGAATTTTAGTATGAAACTAATGAATATGAAATATCCTTAATACATATTCCAACAAGAAAGAGATAATAGGATTTACAAAAGGTTGAAATATGGAAGTAAAATCCATATAAACAAACATTTTAAATAAGCATCATAGGGAAGTCATAGGGTATCTATGATCAAGATAAACAAAATATACTCATACTAACATGGTGATAGATCCAAATTAATCAACTATGTGCAATAATTTAGGTAGAGTATTCTCAAGGCCAATCAGGAAGTCTACAACCATGAAATTAGCAACCTATACTTGTCATATAAATGTTTAATTAGTCTTGTAGCATGATCCAATGCTAGGAAAAATGTGTAAAGCCTAGCTATACCAATCCTAGTATTCTAACATATATACCATTCGTTCCCATGATTTATCCCTCATTTAAAATCCTCATAGTCTCATATATTAAATCAATTACTACTTAAATGGGGAGTTCATTAGACCCCATATGTGTTTCTATCAATTTTATATATAAAACATTCCATTTATATACATTTTATTTTTAATCACAAAATACAAAAAAATATAAATAATTATATGGAATAAATTAACTTTTAAAAACATTATTACATGATTTAAAATAAGTATAATCATTATGAAAAAAATAAGAAAGAATTTAAGATTCATTAACCCCCAACTCAATCCACTTCTTATGATGGTTACTGAAGTGAATCAACAAAAAAGTGGATAAGGGTTCCTTAAAAGTCAAGAGAACTACATAAATACAAAATAAATTAAAATAATAAATAGGTAACAACAAAGCTTGATCTCCATGACCATAGGGAAAGAAATAAATTAAATGTGAAGACTGGAAAGGACAAATGGAGAATAAGGAGGTCACTTACCAAGTGATTTTTTGTTGAAACATAAAAAACTATAAATCACAACTACTATGGGGGAAGCAATGTTAATCATGTAAAGGGGGATTGGGGTCACTAGAGGGATAAAAATATGTTTAGTTTTATTAAAACACATTGATAAAAATGGTAAAGTCACATTTTTTAACACATTGGAAGACAACATGGATTCTTAATTCAGGAACCAACCATATAGAAAACACTTATTTCACTTATAGAATCCCACATGGTTTCTATGCATTGTTATAACAAATAATGCACTAAACATGTTCCAAATAAAAACAAAAATTGGTCTATGGATGATTGAATTGAATGGTTTTCACCAAATATTCCCAAACTATGTCACAACTTGGGTCACCCCAAATTTTAATGTTTATAGGGAAAAAGTGCCAAAACTGAAGATTGTAACAAAAATAAATAAATAATAGGACCCATATATATAAATCACATCATGTGAATGATAATTCTACCACCCTGTCACTTTCATCCCCTCAAAAGTCATATCAAAGGTAGTTGATTGATAAAGAGGAGTGTCCATCGCTCCCTCATAAAGGATTCACATTCCAAAGACTCATTTGAATTACTCTCAGGTTTCTATAACACTCATATTAATGTGATGTATTTCCATTGAAGTACGTTTCCCAATGATTCATAAATTATTATTGGTTATTCAATCCCCTATACATCTAAACCTAATTCTAGTTCTTCCTAATTAATAACATAGAAGTGATTGGGATGATACTTCTTATGTAGGGAAATATGGAACACACTATAGATCACCAACTGAGGAGGTACTATTAGCAGAAACACCACCTTTCAAATTGTATTTTTATGTGTCAAACATAACACATATTAATCTTCCCATCTGGACATAACTGAGCTGATACTTATATGAACACTTGGTCACCAACTGAGATATCCATAGGATGACACTGATTATCCAAACAAGACTTGTGGATAATCTGAGGTATAAACAATCACTATTAATGTTTCTGAATCTTACCCACCATCTATTAGATGAAGCTCATACCTACCAATGAAATGCTACATACATCTATCTTATATACGGAAGAATTTCAATGATGAATATTCAGATAATCAAAAAGATATATCATAATTTAATATATAATGATATTATTATAAAAATATGACTATCTGTAAATGGATATCCCATAGGCCTTCGAAGTCTCAGATGTAGGTAGAAATATTATCCTCTAAAATTTGGATCATTATCTCTATATAGCCACACATTTATAGATGGTAGGATATACATAGCTTTACCTACGATCCCATTGACTATTAATGGTCTCTCTAGAATTGGGTGGTAAAATTAAAGTCCCTATCATAAATGATTTTAGATAAAACCCAATGATATATCATGATTTATTATACATTAAAAACAACGATCCAATACCTTCATGGAATCCTTAATCAACTTGAAATTTGAATATTTAATTTATTATTTAATAATAACCCATATAGAATTCTTACCCTGATGGTTATGAATCAATCTAATGATAAATCCCATGGATATCTCATTCCACCCCATTTTCAACATAGAAGGAGGCCAGATCAGATGTGAGGAAGTATAGTTCTTGAATTTTCTATGTTTGATGGTATTGTATCATGAAACAAAATCTGAAATTTCATTTCACATTCTTGTTTTCAATTATCAACATTTTGTATCATAATACATATTAGTGAAACTTTGGTGGAAAACCTAGTAATAATGATAGCAGTTATACCTCACAACCCTCCTGAATGATAAGGATACAACATAATGGTTTTTAAAGTAAATAATACACTTGGAATATTGAGAACACTATTCAATGGACTTCCCACCATTTAATATACTCATTATCCACTGGTATTCCTTGTCTTCCAATTCCTCATGGTGAATGTTCTCAATTACATAAGATATCAATCAAATTCTAGCATGAAACACACCCTCATTCTAATATTATTCCTACATGTGCATCAAAGAAAATAGTCATATAAGGTTCTATTTTTCATCATAATCCCTTAAATCATGAGAAGAAATATTTCTACTAAGATCATTGATAGCCTCATACCCTGTTCCTAGAATATAGTAAATATTTAAGTGAAATTACTAATGGAATTCACCCCATCATCATTATAAAATGTTAAAATAATTATATGAAAATATATAAATTTAACTTTTATGACCATAATTAACTTTGAACCTCTACCTAAAAAGTAATGATTCCAATACATAATATATCGAATAAACACTGCAAACTCAAGGTCATGGGATGGGTGATTCTTCTCATTTATATAGAGTTGGAATGATCCATACACCACTATACGTTTACCCAATATAAGAAAACATACCATGCACTTAACTGACACATGAATATAAAAAATGTAGCTATAATTGGCCTCTAGTTGAATTAATAAAGGAGTTGAGTTCAACCATAACATTAACACATCAAATAATTCTGGACACTAAAAAACTTATATATTTTCCCTACTTTCTATGTTACAGATGTTAGAGTTGATGTAAGAATAGAAAAAAACATCCAAACCCTTGATAATAACATACTAAATCCAATAAGATTTTTATCTTAAAAATGTTTTTGGGTCCTCCCAATACATAACAACCATTTCCTTCAACTATTCAAATTAAATTCTTTTTTCATATATCACCTATCTGAAAAACATAACTAATTATATCTAGAATATATATTTAGATAAATTATCATGTTGATTTTGATCCTAAATAATTCTTATAAAAATTATTAAATAATACTTATGGTCCTCTTTTATGTTGGAAAATAACAAAATTTCATCCAAAAAATAGTAGTAAAATAATTCAGGTGTCTATAAAATATTTTGTTCATAAGTTTCATAAATACTTATTGAGTATTGGAAAACCAAAATTAAATAAGTAAATAAATAAAATTAATGTACTTTACCTAGAAGAAAGTCATAGTAATATAAACCCCTTTCACCCTAATTTTATGGTAACCAAATGACAGGTAAATCTACAAAAACCACCTTCTATACTTTTAACTATTCAAAATGGTCATTGGTTTGGGGAAAATAATCCTTTTTCGTAATCGCCACCCAGTTCAATTTTTATTGTGAATAAAAAATTGAGATACCTATCTTCTATCATAGAAAAAAGCATTAGGATAGTCCATGGAGACACACTTGAATGAAGGATTCTTTTGGATTATAAAACATGAATCTGGATATTTAATAAATTCAAATCTATAGGTTCTATATGATTATACTAAAATGAGGTATGATATATCTTGGGTTCTATATTAATAAAATACTAAACACTCTACTCTAGAGGTAAGCAAATTTTTTTATCTAGAAACACCTCAAGAAAGCCTTTTATTTGTTGAGGAAGTTTTCTCTAATGGATTCCTTCACCTATCTCTTCCAATAGTGATGATACATACCATATTAATCTACCAACCTTGGGAATAGGAGGAAATTCCTATCTATAACATGATCCCTTCTCTACTTAAAAACATGGGATCTCCAATCATGGGTGGTGAAATTCATGCTCTGAAGATAACAATCGACACAATTCATTAAGGTATTCATCCATTCCATCCGGATAAAAACATCAATGAGATCAATTTCAAGAACTATATAATAACATGGTATCTACACAACTAATATGAAAACAAAATATATATGAGCCATTAAAATCATTAATATTTATTCTTAGAAATATAATTTGATATCTTCATAGAAATTGTTTGAGCACATATGAGAGATTTCAGGAATCCAAGAGACATTAAGATATGAATTAATGAGAGTCACTGATGATAAATATTATAGATTTCATATGTGAAGCAATATGGATGGTACCTCTCATAGTCATCATCTGTAACTCAGTCTCCACTAAAACCTCTTCCATGGTGTGAAACTGCCTCACCCCTGAATGATCATGAGGTTATATTCTAGAATGGGGATTAGTCCTCAGCTGAATCCACCCATATGAAGAATTAGTTGCACCTCAATTCCCATGAGGTTGAGATCCTTTCACCATGGAGGAATCTAACAACACTATGTATCCTATAATATCTAAATATCTTGAACCACTTTTTGGAATAGATATGTCCCTATAAAATTTATATAGATGTATTATGCTTTCATTAGAGTTATAAGCCTTGGGATCACTAAGAAGGATGTATTTATACGACCGGTATATAAATAAAAATAATAATAGGTTCGAACACCACTATCCCTAGCTACGAACAACAATGACTAATATGGGACTTTGGACTTACTAAAAATTACTTTCATCCTTCTTTATTTATTCTTTGATGTGCCAATTTAACTTCCACTAGACATAGAAGAAACAATAATCAACCCTAACATAATATTGTGGTCAATATATACCACTTCATTATATTTTTTGTGCTTAAAACATAACTATCTTGATTAAATGTTTTCTAAAAATTCTATTTCAAAATGTTAGGACATCAACTCATTATTTGAAACTACCTGAAGCGAAAAATTGACAAACTAAGTGACTTGATTATAATACTCTATAACCAATTTATCTCCTTGCTGAAGAAAAATAAACCACAATGAATTTACAAGTTCTAGTGTATTAGGATAAAATTATCGAGTAAACATAACATTTATCACTATACACTCTAGGTTGTTATGCTGCTTAATGTGAATTTCCATTTCCCACCATTTATGGGTTGTATCCTCCAATATAAAGAAACACACTTCACCTTAGTACTATTTGACATATCTATGAACTCAAATATCCTTTCAATATTCCCTAATCAAGAATTCACCCCTAAGGATCATGTTTTCATTGTAATGATGGAGGCTTATGAAAAACGATTTTTTGATATTGATCATTGTCTCCACTAATAACTGATTTTTATCACATAGCTTGCACTAGGTCAGGTTCCAAAAACTGATCCACATCCTAAACAATTAAAAAAACATATTAAATTTAATTTTTATCCATCGGGGGACTATCATGTGGAAAATTATCCATTTCTTCCACCTAAGAGTTTAAAAGATTATATCAAGTGGGCATGTCACTGCATGAAGTCAAGTAAAAGAATAAGAAATAATTAAAATATAAATATGGTCTCAATTTAAATAAAAAATATCCATTAAAAACATTATTAATAATAATTAATAATATAAATAATTTAAAATACATGAAAAAATAATATTCAAATGCTTCGTGGTTTGGAAACATGATTCAACAAACCACTCTATAAAAGTGTGTAATTCATTGGAACTCTTAAAATCAGGTTACATATCTTTGAAACATGGTATGTAGCCTAGGTCTTTAACCATGAACCCATGGAAAATTCCAATAATGTTTCATTATTAACCCAAAATTCCTCAATATCCAAAAAATAGAAACAAATTTTACCTCAAAATAATCATTTTTTAATATCCCCTAGCGACTTAAGGCTCATTATGATGAGTGATGGCTAGATAATCACGCATGACCTACCCCTCAAATTCTAATGATCATGCCTCTTATCTAATATGACTTACCAAATACAATAAATCATAAATTAGGCTCTCATAATGTTATTTCATGAACCAACATAGGATTCCCTTGAACTGAGTAGCTGATCCAGTCTATGGAATGGATTGATGGTTTTTGTCAACCCCTAGAGGATGGAAAATAGTCCATGGGAATCAAGATGAAAATTTGGGAATGGGATCCCTAATAAAACAATAAATATTTTATAGACCAAGAACTATTATAACTTTACTATAATTTAGTGATTCAATATTTCCATTAAATGTAATGAAAACAATTTAAATAAAACAATAACCCATCACATGCCACAATAAAAATAAAAAATTAAATAAAACATAAAAGAAACAAATAAAAAAATAAAAAAATAATCTATTCTATGTTTATAAAATAGTTTTAACATAATAATATATAAAAATAATAGGATGATGGTTTTGATAGGTGATATAATATTATGCTCTGAAAACTGGGTAAAACGAATAAAAAACTACTGACCATATTTATGTTACATGAGGGATTATTCTCACCATGTAAAAACTTAAAACAAATGCTCCTATAACATGAATACCCATCACCTATATGTGGTTCCATACATTTGACAATATCATTCAATAAAATTACATACACCCAGAGTGTGTATATAGGGTGTCATAAAAACCATCCCAATAAGATCCCACTGTGTGTTTCATAATAAATCTTGTTTTAGACTTAACTATTACTGTTGGATTTTAAATTAACCCCCAAAAATATGTTTTTAACATTTTAAAACAAGAATAAAATGAAAACTTTATAATAATTTATTAATTGGAAGGATGGGTACAGCAAAAAAAAACGGTACCCAGAGAAAGATGAAAATACAAGTAAACCTGTTGGCCTGAGGACATGACCATGCGACCATGTCCCAAATACCTCCCCACCCCTACCACCCCAGCCATGTGCAAGGTGGCATAGTTGGAATTAAAAACATATAAATAATCATGGTAAACTTGTATTTTTAGGATATCCATAATTTATTTATGGATAATAGAAAACTATGATCCTTTTACTAAATCAGTATTCAAAACAACATAATCCACATTACATAAAACGCATGGGAGAGATACTTCAATTCCATGAGGGAAGGGGGAACCATTTCAATTTGAACCATATACTGGTTATAACAATTTTTAATCTGTGTTGTGGCTTGATCCAAGGCTAGAGAAAATGTCTCAAGGCTAACTGTAATTGACCCTATTTTCCCACCTATGCACCAAGGGACCTCATGTGTTGTAACCATTTTAAAATCTACACAATATCATCATTTAAATGTACATACATTAAATATAAAATTTCACCAAAGACCACTTGTTCAATAATCAATTTCATTTTAAAACATGACTTTCTAATCCATTTTATTTCCAATGTCATGAGAAAACAATATCCAAATAATTCTGTAACATATATTTTTAATTAATGATTTTATAAAAATATTTAAAATATTTATCATAATTATTTAAAAATGATTAATCATACAAGGTTCATTAAATTAATGTAACATATGAAACCAATCAACATAATATACTACTAATGTCGATATCTAAAGTGAATCTATTTAAATGAAAAGATATGATCCATATAATAATAGTTACCACCCTAAAAACCATAACCCATATCATAAAAAATAGGTAATAAGAACTATATGATTCCATTATTATATGGGAGGAAGTAAAATCAATATGAATATGAAAAAATGACCTTGTAAGGAGAATATAGTCACTAACTAAATGATTTATTTAATAAATATGAAGTTATATACAAATAATTTCTATAAATTAATGTGGAATTGGATTTCATTGAACTAGGAAGTACTAAGGGTTGATAGATAGAAAAAGAATGTACATTTCAATTAAAACATATAGTGGAGAAACATGATATTCATATTTTCAATCCCATGGTTAAACCACATAGTTTGGATATATAGTATTACAAGCAGTGTTCCAACCTTCTGAATGACATTGGTTTTAATTAGTGAAGAGCAGAAGGTTTGGTTTCATGGATTGAACTCACCATGTGATAACTTTTCACACATTAAAATAAATTATAGGACTTTACCATGATTGGAGAAAATTTATTTCACTAATATCATTCCAATAATGTGACACATAGTGTCTCTCAGTATTTTAAAATTCTAAGAGAAAAAAACAGAAAAAATAATGGAAGGTAAAAAAAACAATAAATAGTAAAATCCATAACTTAAAATGATACTATTTGTGTGAATAATATTTGTAAATCACATAATTACAAGGTAATATCTATGATAATATTCAAGTATTTAATGTAGTTGATGAATGCTTGAACAAGTTTGCGTATAAGGTAATGGTTTCTCATTTCAATTTCCATCAATAGTGATATGTTCTTTCTTCAATGCATATGTTATTTTATATATATATATATATATATTTATCTAAGGATGTATTTTTACATAATAATTGTGTAATTAATGGGATTTAAAAATTAATATTATGTTCCCACTTTCAATTTATTTGATTCAAAAGTAACTAGAGTTGTAAAATTTTATTTTCTAATATCAAATTTAAATCATGATTGAATATGTATAAATTTATATTTTTGAAAATTTTATATACATTACCCCTAAAATTTAAATTTTTTTCTTCTTCATTGGTTATTAATGATATGTACATGTCTTCTTTCCATTTCACATTAATGCGGTTCTTAATTAAATAAAAAGGATTCATGTACATGGAGTTGACCTTATCTCTTATTACTAGTTAGGAATATTTAACCACTATTTCAATATATTTTATTCTATTATGTATTTACTTTCCCAAATTTACCAGATTTATTAATTTTTTTTAATTTGATTTTTAACTATTTAAAAAACATTTTAGAATTTTTTACATATTCTCTTTCTCTCGGAATTTTCCTAGGATTTTATTAGAAAGATTACTTTTAATGTTTTAATGGTTCTTCAATGTAATTTTTATATTATTTCAGATTATTTTTATAAAAAAATTGATTTATAAATTAAATCATTATAAATATAAATTTTATAACAATCTAATGGACATTTATTATTATTTTTTAATAAAATTATACAATTATCTGATAAAGTCTTTTTCATATATGTGAATATATTTTAATGTTTCTTATAATTTATTAATAATATGTTCAAATCATTCTATCACCATTCATTATCAAGATAACTTATAATATTGTCTTATTGAAATTATCATGAAACCTATTTCATTCTCTAGGGTTAATTAATCTATGAAAAATATTTTCTTGTGGAACACATATATATACTTTTTTTATTATCTGGGAGGTGGGATGAAATTATATATTCCCCAATGAATTAGATAAATAATTATATCTCATGAGATGACATGTAAGGGAAAAGGGACATAACCCAATATACTATGAAACTCCTTCCACAATGTTTACGGAATGTGGTGTGATCCAAATCCACTACAAGACAATATACACTCTATTTATGGAATTGAAAACAATACTAGTCTATTATGGGACTCTTTATAATATTATTATATGAATAGGTAGTGCAACCATTCCATTATGGGACTCTGCCCACTATTTTTATGGAACTATGAGTGAACCCAATCCACCATGATACATTTTATACAATTTGATTATGGTATTAGTAGTGATAATTTAAATGGAAATAGTTTTCTATGATTATTCATATTTGAAATTATTATTTCAAATTCCTATATTAGGTATTTTCAGCATGTTATGTTTCAATTGATAATTATTTTTGTCTCAGGATTCCTTCCTACATGATTATGTATCTAATCACCAAAGACACTAAACCTATATGATATAGGATGTGATTCATTATTTTATGCGATAAATATTCATGTATAATGATATAATATATAAGTATGTTATGGTTGATTTATCATAAAATCATCCCTATATGGGAACATTAATCTCTTTTACATATCTTACAAGTTCAATTATATTGATGTCCATTGAGCCGTAGATTATAATAGTGCTGGGATTAAACTCATCTTGTTCTCGACCCTTCAATGTCTGGGCTATGGGGAAGATGAAATATCCATATATATCCTAACAATTTATGGATATGAAATTAGTTAATAGAATAATCATGGTTGGGTAAATTTGAGTATACTATTTATAAGCCTTATTTTCTACTTAGGATTGATGGTAGTATGTTAATACATTGATTTAAATGTGTTTCCATCATGGCAGTGGCTCCATATGTATAAATTCTTTCCTAGTAATTTTATTAAATAATTAAGTAATATATTTATTGGAATGAAATTTTTTTTATGGTGGCAACTACCTTTTGAGTCATATAAATCTTAGTATATAAACAAAACACACTAGATTCTGTAGGGGAAGTAGTCGATGGCAGATAACACCATACGAATTGCTCCTTCTAATAGCTTGGAAATATCCCCTCTCAATATTTTGAATGAACTCAGTGAATATTTCATATTGAACATGAAATTTATAGAGTATATATATAGATTTTATAATTAATGGGTGTTAGTGCCCAATTAAGTGATCTATCAAATAAAATTACTCTCTTACAATGGCCATGCCGACATCTCCATTGAACAATGACCATTAAAAATGAATAAGAACTCCACAAAGTCTATATAGACCTATCCAACCCCAAATATATTTACTCATGTATAACATTTAATGATATTAAGAATATATATACATGTATCATTGATCAATTGGATATAAATCCTAGAAAAAGAGAATTAGGTTTTGGCACATTCTCTTTTGTTGTCATTATATTCGATACACCAGATGAACCCAACCATTACAAGATTTTATTTTATCATGATGAATGTAATAATTCCTTTATATCATATCTTTTATATCAATTTTAAATTTTACCATACACTATTGGTAATAGTGAATAAGAATATAAAGAGGAAAAAATTTAGTATTCTCCACTAGCATTCAAGGAATGTGTCTCAAGCACCATCGATGGAACCAGATAGGTGAATATGGTTATGTAAGAAAATATGTAACCTACACAGATCAATACCACTATTACTCCTAGAAAATATAGGATATACATATCCCTTTTGAAGGAACACTAGGTTGTATCTTTTCAAAATTATAAAAAAAATTATAGGATTATATTCTAAATCGACGCCCATTATTTTTGAATTCTTGATGACCTCCATGTATATAAATAAAAAATAAGGAGGATTTATACAACACAAGATACCAAGGTGTAGGATCGATTTGATAATATGAATGAATAAAAGTTCATCTAGTATGTTTAGTACCTAATGTTTCTTACAAACATTATCATTAACATGTAAACGAATAATAAAATAAGAGTCTATATTAACATCAAACAGTTCAACAGTCACAGGAAAAATATTATTTCACTATCTTGATCACCTAATTATTGATCAATGTAATATATGGAATAAATGTCTTCTCCTTTTTTCACATGTATTCTAGGTATAATCAGATTTAGATTACCCCTGAGGATGAGGAGACCACTTTCCTTAGGTAATCACAACAAGTACATTATTAACATGTTAAACCCTTATTCTTAATGAATTCTAGTTCTACATAAATATATTCCATGAAACATATTTTTATGTCCTTTCTAAGGAAAACCATGGAGGATTATATGAAAGATCAAACGATCAAATATAAACAACACTATGATCATCCTTCCAGTCACGACAGAATATTCAATAAATATCAATAATAGAACATGAATATAATCCCACTAAAATATTCATTTTAGGAGGCATGAGGGAAAAACTTTAGTTGTATATTAACCCATTGTAGAATCAAATTAGACCCTATAGAAATAAATGGGGTAATTAATATTCCTCATCCTAAAAAACATAATGAATTTTGAAAACCTCAATTATATCTCTTCTATGTTAGTTTCTTCATTGCCGGCACCATATGAAACTATTTTCCATTTACTAATATAATGAAGAAAGGGGTCACTTAGGACTAGGGTAGAGATTATAATAAGGAATTGAACAATCTATATATCCCCTCACCAATCCAATAGTCTTGATTCCTCTTATATATTGAATGCATGTAATCCCATTTATTGATACATTGTAACAATCACTTGGCCCCCTCCTTATATAGAACAATGATTCGATCAAGAAAAAAATTGTCTACTGTGACATAAGAATGAATTTATAAGTTGATACATGATATTATAATATCTAGGATAATTTTTTTTCATTTTTTTTCATAGTGAATATGCTTAGATGTTATTTATAGTACGATAAGGACCCCTTGGTACATAACTTTGTCACACTCAAATGTATCCTAAATATAACAATGATAATTTACTGTCTAGTAATATGGGTTGGCATTATAAAATATTTTGAGATCAAATTCATGTCTAAGATTACAATTTAAGTAAAATTTTAAGAATATGTCCTCATGGAACACCGTATCCAATAGAAGATTTTATTGGATATGGAAATCCTTACTTAAGAAGTATTCTTCATCCGTGAAACCACACATGGATGGAGAATATAGATTATTTTTTGTTTAAGATCCCAATATATATATGGATTCAAAAATACAATGCTTAACATGGTCAAATTATGTATTTTAATTGAGTCTCCAGAAGAACTAATTCTACTTACTCTTTCCTATTGTTTGAGTGATGTATCAACAATGCTGTAGAATACTAGGACCTCATTGCAGGCTTGGAACTATACCTACAAACACTAGTTACCAGACTAAATATTATGGTTTACATAGATTTATTTATCAATAAAATTAATAGTTATTATTCCTACAAATATTAAGATTTGGTTCATTTCCTTGATTATATATGGGGGTTGATAGTTGAAATCCCCTATGAGAGTACATTATTTCACATTGCACATTTTCATAATGCCAAAGTAGATTCATTGAAAATTAATCTACATACATGTTAGATCTATACATGGTTGATAAGAACATCACATAACATATTATATGAAGGTATCTCCATTTATTAAAAATGATGCGGAAGAAAAAAATGAAATTAATTTTACCATAGATCAGGGCCATCATTTATACTATAGAATGATGCAAAAATTGGATGTATGTATTCCATAGTAGAGTAAATTCAATATTGTATTCTAGGATAGGATTTATACTAAAATGAATAAATCCATTATGTCGAATTAAATATATTCATACATGTTGACCCAAATTCTTATAATTCCCTCTACAAATAAGGATTTTACAGAGTCCTCCATAGGTTTTTTGATGTAGGAGAGAACCTCGTAGTTATGTATGAAGTCCATAATGGATCTAGTGGTTCACACCAATCACATTTGAAGAACATTAAACAAAATAAGATACATTGATACTTACGACCATCAATGATATAAGATCATATACAAATCACAAAGAAATTACATTCCATCAAGATACATTCCAACTTTATTAAGAAACGTGTTCAGAAGAAGATGAGATGATTGGGGGAACCCTCACTAAAGTGGTTCAGGAGGGTCTTGATGGTTTATTGGGGGAGGGGGTTCATTTCATAAAAAATCATCAAAATCCAGATTCGATTGTCTTTCTTAATGAAAAATAACAATATACGTAACTAGGTACATACCGACTTTCCAAAGTATGGTGGCTAATTGGGGCTTCATACCCAAAGAATATAAATTAATCACTTTCATCAAGAGGATGTGTGGTTGGGATTATCACACCCTTTTTGGGGGAATGGTTTCTTATATCGAGAATCTCTTATAGATTTATGATATGTACAATAATATCTTCCTAATCTCCATTCGAGACTGGTTACCCTAAAAAATTATTATTGGTTAATTATCTTTATATACAAAATAACGGGTACCTCATTTATAAAAAAATTAAAGGGGAACACTTTAGTGAATCCATATGAATGTATCCATGGTTATTCATAAATTTCCAAGTGATGGAAAACTTATATATGTACTAAAGCCACATAACCTTTTACTTCATGATATTCTACCACTCATGGAGGTGTTTAATATTATGAAGAGAGGATTGAGACATTAAGAGGTGTCATATGTATCATGATTATTATAGGAATCAAATCCCACGGAGTTTCTGAAAGAGATGTTGTTTAATTTTTTTGAGGATAGGACATATATATATGGATTTAGACACCAAATGTTTGAGATTGAGAATGGAAGATACATCTTATGTATCATGGTTATTAATCGAATCAGAGTTATCATAGTTGGATCACACCCATAGGAATAGACCCAAGGTATATTCCCATATGTGTTGGGGTGTTTATATCATTCCATTCATTAGGGATTACATACTGGGATTTCCCTGGCTGTTGGGGTTTGTGATGTGAGTGATGTGAGTATTATAACTCCCTAACCCCAAGTGATCTATAATCGGAGTGGGAAACTCGGGATAGTAAATAGTAGATTTCGCTCCATACAGATGCAGGGATTATAAACCAGGATAGCCCTTGGTTTGTTCAATATAGGTCTCAATCCTTACAGAGGCATTATACTTATCATATTTATTACAGGAATCATAGTTCTAATAGTTCAGTAGATTGGGGTAACATTGTGGTGTTTCCTATAAACATGACATATCATATTATGCCATCGGATGGGGCTTACACTATGAGAATACCCTAATAATTTTAATGGATTATGAGGCAGATGATATGATCATTAAAAATCCCTAATATCATGTGAACATTACACAGTGTGAGAAACAAGAGATAAAAAATTATCAGTCTCATTGCTCATGGTAGTAGGAAAAATATACTGACAAGAATCATATTCCTCATAGTTTTCTTGATCAATGGAAACACATTGTTGTTTCTAAGATAATCTAGGATTACATACCGATGTTGGAAAAGGTCATAAAATATTGGGATGTCCTCTATGAGTTGGGATCAAGAATTTGGAAGGAATCCTATGTATCCATGTTTTAGCAGGAATTAGAGTTATTGATGTTTAATTGAGAGAGTCTTACAAACTAAGGTTTCACTAACCTTTATGGGGGTTTATGTTGTAGATTTTATGATTATTTAAACTCTCTTTTCCCATGATATTCACACTCCTTGTGAGAAAAAGGGGATGAAAAATTATTATTTTCATTTATTATTGATGTGTGACCTATGTACATAGACCACTATTGGACGGTTAATGTAGAGGTCAAGCCTTGGAGAGGTGTCCTATGTATCTTGGTTATAGAAAGAATCAGAGTTTTTATAATTCCGTTGACCGGGATATTAAAATAGGCATTACTTGAAATTAGGGATTACACAATGAGGATGGATAGGATTATAAAATAATGGGATGCCCTTTGGACCTCATCTACTTTATTTCCTAATATGTGTTAATTTCTCATTTTGTATGCCCCTATTTCCAACATGACAGGTCAAAGAATTTATACCTAACATGTTCAAAGAAAAATTTATGATCCAATTGATATGTACGAAATAATTTATGTAATTTTTATGGTTATTATGATTTTTTTTTCATATAATCAAGGCTAACTTGTTTGGAAGATGTCACAAGACCTAGATGGTTGGTCATGGGAGACATTACAAGACCTGGCTAATTTGTCTTGAGGGTGTCACATGATCCATCTTCTTTCCTAGACATCATAGCAAGGGAAAATGGACACCCATGGAGGGAGTCATAAGAGTCAATGTGGAATGTCTTCTATGGTGTCTCATGTCATGGTCGACATGTTTGTAGGATGTGAAGATACATAGATGGAATGCCTAGAGGACATCTTATAAGCCTATTGACATGATCATGTGCCACCATGAGACTTAGCTGACATGAGATGGTGTCATTATATGAGTCAAGAAAAATTTCTGAAGGGAATCATGAGACATAAGTGGGAAACCCTTATGGATTCACATGACTTGGGTGTAATGATCGAAGGAAACCGTGTGAATTTATTTGAAATGAATGGAGGACTCCACATGATGCAAATAGTATAAATTAGGAGCATTGTAAGATTTGGGAAACATGCCCTAATGCTACTGTGTATTGGGAGTGGGTCATGCAAAGAACCTGAGGGTCAACATGCATGTTGCTCACTTAATTCATACACATTTAGTCTTTATTCTATATTTTATACTATGAATGCCTTAGATTTATTCCAGGTTAGTTTATTTTTTATCTTGCATGATATTAAATATGTGTGGGATGTTCCTCACATGTTCTTCCTAGAGTCTCTCACGTGATCAATGGGTGATCACCAAAATCTCCTATGCATATGGCATGATTGATTTGTTTCCCCGATGGTATAATAAATCACTACTAGAAAATGAGGCTATAGCCACATTTTAAAAAAAAACCATGGCTATAGGTTTTAATTTCACATTCTATAGCCACAGTTTAGTGAAACCATGGCTATATGTTTTTTTTGAAATCTATAGCCACGGTTTCACCCAAACCGTGGCTATAGGGTCTTTTTAAAAGGGTTATAGCCATGGTTTGGGTGAAATCGTGGCTATAGGGTATTTTTCAAAGGGTTATAGCCACGGTTTGGTTAAACCGGGGCTATAGGGTTGATCTATAGCCACAGTTTTGGTAGAAATATGGCTATAGGGTATTTTTTTCATGAACTATATCCACACTTCATCAAGACCGTGGCTATAGATCTCCCTCCCTTATGCGGGAAAAAAATTAACCCGCGAAAAAATGGCGGGAAGGTTTATACCCATGATTTACATGCTATAGCCACGGTTTTTAAAAATTTATTTAACAATATATATATATATATATATATCTGTAAAGCTGTTTGTGGAGTAGTGGAAAGGTGTTTGGTCTACATAGCGAAGGTACAAAGATCAAATCTCGATGGGAGAAAATTAATTTTAAGCTATAGCCATGGTTTTATTGGGCTATAGCCACAGTTATAAACCGTGGCTATACCCCTATTACCATGGGGGACAACCGTGGCTATAGCCCAACTACCCCAGTGGACAGATATGGGGGTTATAGCCACAGTTTAGTGAAACTGTGGCAATAGGGCTATAACCACAGTTTAAAATCGTGGATATTTCCCAATAAACCGTGGCTATAGATTTTAGCTATAGACACACCAATAGGTTCCACGGCTAGCTGGAACAGTGGCTATAGGTTATAGCCACGGTTTTTACCCCTATAGCCTAAGTTTTTGACCGTGGCTATAGCCCAATTTTCCAGTAGTGAATTATGAAAATATTATAGGTCTTTTTCATTATGTAGTGGTATCTGTTGGTCTCTCCATGTGTAAAAATTCATGGTGTATTTTTCATAATGTGGTGGGGTATTTATAGGATAATCCACCTCAGTTATTCACCACTTTGAATGGAATATCTCACATGATTCTAGGCTAGAGTTGGAGAAGGGTGTCAGTGTCCCCCATTGTCATGAGTCTCTTTAATGTATCACTCAATAGTAATTACCTTATTTTTTTTGCAATCATGAGCCCCTCCCATCAATGTCTCTATTATTGTATTTTTTTAATGAGGACATGTTGGGTCATGTAATTATGCCAAAGAACATCAATATTTTCAAACTAACATGTCAAAGTTAATTCGCGAAATCTATATTCAAGTCTAATGGACTTAGTATGATCTCAAGTTACTTTTAATGAAATTTATGAGAGACAAAGATGGATTTTTAAGTGGACATCACGATATTAGGATGAATATTTATCGGTTCTTGTGAGACCATGATGAAAAAAATCCTTGGATCATTGTAAGAGTTTTATGAACACAAGAGGCTCCCAACTTCTCCATTTTTTATTTTTTTTATGATACAATGTTCGAGGAGTTTGTGAGGGTGATTGAGAATTGTCAAAGACAAATGTTATACCTCTTGATGATGTGTCATGTGACCATTATTGGTCCTATAAAATACATAAGCATTTCATGAAAAAATCCATTCATCTATCCTTAGGGATCCAAAGGGGGTTGTGACATTTCATAGAAATTATTAAAAAACTTTTCATGATGAGGTTGACATCTCAGTGTTATTTTGGGAGATGAGGTAGATATGTCACCAAGGTATCGTGATGACTTGATGATCTCTAGGGGTGTATCACAGAACATTTATGACCTCGAGAGACTCCCATCTCCCCCATAATTATTTTCTTTTTTATTTATAAAGCCTTAGCTATCTTGAATATTTATTTGAATGTTGTCAAGGAAAAATATTATCCTCATCTATGATCCATCGTGCAAGTTTTTCAATAGTAATAGGAATCATACATTTTGATATTTCCCTCATATTTTCAGTGTAATTTTAGATGTTTTGTCAGGGATCCACTAATTGATGATCCACGCGGATAAGGGGAGCATATATGGTTATCGTTGCATGACCACTAGTTGTCAAGGGTTCCATCACAAGAGAATATGTTGTTTTCAAGAGGGGATCCATGGGATCCACTAAATGTTATCTTTTGTACATGGTTCCCTCATGTGACGTTATGATTTTCACATGATAACCTCTCCCTTAGTGGCTCATGATATCCATGGGTATTTTCCACCTTCTCCTTACATATATTTTAAAGGTAAAATAACACTCATATAATACTATTTATTCTATTTTATATTTTCCATTGATCGTTTAGTAGGTGACAACAAATAAACCACCTTAGGGGCAATATCCATGGGGATGAGGATTAGTTCTGAGGAATGTAAATTCCTATCTGGTTCTTTGGTGTTGTCTAAAATTAGTTTCTTATAAAAGGATTGGTTTGTAGGTGAATATTTTTAAAGCGAAAAATTACATATATATATATATATATATAGGGGGTAGAGAGCCATTCATTTAATTATATAATACATCTTCAGAGTTCTCTCACCTCACCTCTATTAGATTCCTGTATTGTGAGACCATTCCGTAATACAAAATTGTTATACCCAACTATATGTGTATCTCTTCTGAGTACTTCTTCACAAGACTGATGTTCCTCATGTGACTGTTGGAAATGAACAAGAACTATATCTTGGTAATTTCATAGACTTCGGCCATGAGGGTGGACATTTTCTTGGGGTTCTGTGGGGTCTACTAAATTTGATCATATACATAATATGTGACTCCCATGACCTTGTCCCCATAACACATTAATGATTATATAAAGTTTCATTTTATTGTGTGATTCCTGGAGGGGTTATGTGACCAGAGTGATCTTTGACAGTCAGGTGATTCATGAAATCCTTAATGAAATTTTCTTATCCCTTGTCGATTCATGAAACGAACATGATGGTGCCAGTTATTATGTTTTTTCTTTGATTTCTTTTAATTATTTAGACATTTGCTACTTAATGATTTTAGATGGATTCAAACTTTCTTCAAAAATATTTAGCTACAACCAATAAAAGGGTCATAATTACTAGAAAGAAAAATGGAAACCCTCAATATCATGTGTATTAAAATAATGATTTTATAAATAGGTTCCCCTCATCTATTTATCAGGACTATCATTTATCTCAATGACTTCCTCTATATGGAGTTTCTTTGATTGATGATGTTGTTAATCCTCCATCAAACTTCAATATTCCACATAACTAGGTGTCAACCTCTTCTCAATGCCTTTGGATGACAAATTCCATGGAAGTCCAATAGGTATTAGTCCTACCTTTGAGTTTGTCTTATATTATGGAAAACTATCTTTTGGGTCCAAATGACAGATATTTCCCTCATAATCCTATCACTCATAACAATTCGAGTATATTTTCTTCTTCACTGAAGAACCCTAATAGTGGATGGAGCTCGGAGTGGGATCTCTGTCCCAGTTATAATTTCTATGATAAATAGTTAGGTCCCTTCTAGTTCATAAAATGTTTCATAGTGTATATTAATTTGTTATGTGCGGTTCATCTTAATGAATCCCCTTGGATTTCCCAGTTCATTATTTCTTTCCATCCCAACCTAATTAAATAGATGATCTACAATTGGTACCCTGACATAAATAGATTCAAATTTTCCATTGTGAAGTGGGAATCCTCTTATGGTACATCGATCAACTTGGTGGTATTCCACCTCTTAGAGAGATATATGATGGATTGCGCCCTGTTTTAGATGTATGGGATGATTCATTGTATACATCAATTTTGGAGTAGGAGATTATTATAATTGTGAAAGAGAAACTGCGAAAGGAGTTGAATATGCATTCAATAATTTTATTTAAGGATTAGATCACTATTTTTATTTTCTACTACAAGTTCATATTGGGCCATCATGGATTCTGGGGATTATACCTCATGGGGATACTGAGTTAATTCTAAGGTCTCTCTAGACCTGAGGATGGATTTTTTTATAGAATTTTTTTAATACATGACTTTTCCCAACTCGGGATGCACACATAGGGACCCATGTCAACACATTGGTCATGAAAGTGTGGCTTGTAGAAGGACATCACCTTAATTTTCCTACACTAGTCCTTGCATGCCTTTATCAAATCCTGGGATATATTCAGCAATGTAGCACTTCTTAAAGGAATAGTTATTCTCTATAGTTTTTGTTTGGTTGGATATGAGAGAATTTCCATTCTAATGAATATTAAAATTCGAAAAGGATCCCGAATGGTTTATAACATACCTGAAAGTTAAATATATCAATGGTTAGAAGCATGTTTTTAATCCTAACTGAGATTAAGGATGCTCTGAGTTATCCGGATTACTTCAATTTTTCCATTTCTTTGCACCTTATGTGCTAATGATTGATAATGGTAGTGGTTCCCTTGATGAAATGTCATATATGATCTATATTTAGGATAGTATTCTTGTAGTCATGGTGGATGACATAATTATCTGTGAGCCTTACATACCCTATCAATTTCCCTCATCAGTTTGGTTTCACCCAAAGTGTCTCCTCCCTTCCTTTTTCTGGAAATCGAGGAGAGTGATATCCTGGAGTCATCCATACATTTTGGATGATTCTAGAATGTGATTATAATGAGTCTATGATAATACATTCTCATGTTGATTCTATCTCATTATTTACCTAGAATTTTGTTCATTCATGGGTAGTAGTTTATCTGGGTGGTGTGCTAAGACAGCTTTTCTGTCAGGTGGATATTCATTTTTTCCATATAAACCCTATTATTAATGTTAATAACGGATTATATTGAATATATGGGTGATATATCAAGGAATTAAACTCATTCTATTGACGACTTCCAAAATAGTTAAACAGAATATTTTGAGGATGTTCTCCCTATAGAACAAGATGTGGGTGATACACATGTCGAGAGAAGAGCATATGAGGCTTCATCTCCTGATTTCTTACCAGCTAAACTATTTATTCATTCTCCTTTTTTACATGTTCCATTTTTCATATAAGATCATAAAGAACATAATATGGTCTGGAAATAGATGTATGAATATATTACTAAGACCCATTTAGAAGTACTCTGTGACTAAGGGGAACACCTTCATCAATGATTTCATGATTTTGGGTAGGTGGATTTTACTTATATACTATATATTAAGTCATGAAGAAAATTGTTCAAATTTGTAACTCCAAAAATGAAATGGATTTATAAGATCATTAAAATGAGGTGCCTCTTTCTAGGTATATGAGAGATATTTTGGATGCATTATAGTATATTTTTTAGTTGATATCCAAGTGATAATCTCATATGGATACCTAGATTTTAAAAATATGAAGGCATGAAGAATCCATATTTGATATGAGGTCTGACCTTTCAATATAATCATCCTCAATGGAAACTTCTTAGAAAATATTTCACTATTTGACTAGTTTGGTCGAAGATATCCATCTCAGAGTAGAAGTAGAAAAGGCATGGTGAGTGGCACTCAAACGTTCAATCAAAAATTTTCATCATACCCTCACCAACATGTCCAGTTCAGCTAAAAAAATCTAATCATAATTTGATATAAATTGGATTTTTTTGGGATTATTTGATAGACTTCATCATGTGGATATTCCATTTTATTTTCACATTTTTAATGAATGAACTTTTTTGAACCTTCCTTATTGGTGTCCAATTTCTCTTCCACACATGATAAACATTTCATTTCATTACTTCAATAGGAATCTCCAAAAATACCAATAAATTTTATTATATCATGTTAAACTGAATGTTTGGATAATAATATGTAAAGAGTAATAGATTCTTTATTACATACTCATGAATACCCAATAATAGGATTCTATTTATAGATAAATATTCTCCAGTTATCTTAAAGATTCATAATAAGAAGAATCATAATTGAGGAGATTATATTTCTTGGAGGGAGAGTGATCTTCTTTTACCAAATATGATAACCTTGGTGAGAACTATTTGATTATTTTCTGTGGCCATATAATGGGCCTTACAAGAACTTTCAATCTAATTTGTTGTCATTCATTAGTTTAGGGTCTTTTATCTAGGACCTAATATTGGTTATTTTTATTGTCTTTTACCTTCAACATTATATCGCTTTAGTTTAGGGGTGTTTAGCTTAGACCTGATATCTCTATAATTTAGGGTAATTAGCAGGGACCTAATATTTTATTAGTATAAGCCCTTTTAGCTTAGACATAGTATTAAATTAGTTTTGTGTATTTTAGCTCAGACCTGGTATCGCTTTAGTTTATGGTGTTTTATCTCCGAAATCATATTACTTTAGATTAGGTTCTTTTATCTCGGACCTAATTAATGATCAAGGAATATTTTGTAGAAAATACATGAATGACCCAAAACACTTCATGGTGTTGGGTTCTTCCATGGTGTTCCAGAGGCTCGCAAGTATTAGAAGTCCATTTTTATATTGTAATGCATCAATTTATGGCCATAGGAACATATGCATGAGACATGGGCTTACATGAATGGAAATGAAAGTGGTTTCTTGAATATGGGTATCTTTCTTGAGGACCATGGAAGATTAATGGAGTTAATACCAATTGGGGAAAAATACTGGGGATGCTAGATCTTCGAGGATAGTTGGAATAAGGTTGGTGAACTTAAAAATCCAAATGACTAGTTATGTGAATATGGGAGGGGGAAGACATTCTAGGTAGGTCCTATTACATTCTAAGAAGCCACGTTCTTCCACGATGTTTCCAGTGTTCAAAACGATAGAACTACTTTATGGAAAAGAGTATATTCCATTAGATGGAGGTTCAATTCCCTTACGATTCAGTAGCATGGTCAAGTAAAAGGAAATCTCCCATTATTTTTAGGGCCATTAATGTTTTATAAGACTAAAAATTCCAGAAAATGATGTTGGATATGGGTGTGAAGCATTCCATGAATCATTTTGGCCCTCTAGGGAAATTCATCTCTTGATCATGAATCGTGATCCCTATTACTTGTGGTTTCGAATCATGAGGTGGGTTCCATCAAATGTTTGATAATTATGTTTTTAATTTCAACCATCTGAAAGGGTAAAAACCTGGTGATTTATCATCAAGGATGTAGAACCTTATCTGATAGTTTGATAATGACAATGCAAGTCATAGTCTAAAGTGCTTTGTTCAATAGGATTATATGAGATAGACATACAATGAGTTGTTTACACACAATGAGATGTTGAGTTTTTTTGTAGTTGTTTTAGAACATACAAGGATTTGAATATCTATTTTGTAGAGTGATGAATTTTGTTGATTCCCATAGGCACATATTCTTGATCCATAAGCATACATTCAAAGTTAATTAAAGGGTTCCCTAAATATAGATATCCATTCCAAGGACCATGGAAGGTTTATAGGCACTCGAGGTACCCAAATAATGAATTTTTATTTCATTAAATTATAATATCAAAGAGGGGATTGATCACCCTCAAAATTGTGTCACTACATAGTGAACATATTCTCACAGTGAGGAGATGTGAAAAATCATTGTGCTAACCATTTTCTAGACCCAAGGGTCCTATGAGAATATTATTTATTTTACTATGGATATAGTTTAGACACTATGATATTTATGTCTTTTTTATTTGCTACCTAATTTTATCCTAAACTCTAAAGTTGATCTGTTTTTTGAGCAATGGGTTTACTTTTTATTTGGTTGACATTTGTGGGTTTCAACATGACATGTTTTGGGTAACTTCATCTAGTAGTTTATAGTCCTTTGATTAACACAATTATAGCATAGACTATAAGGTCATACATATTTGAATAAAGTGTAGGCAGTTTAAGGACATGATGCAGATGTACCTAATATGGGGAATGGTGCAAGAGAATTTTTTTTGGATACCATGGGATGAAATTACCTCATCATCATTTTGAGCAGGGCATAAAACTATTTTAATTCATGGATCAGGGCTCTCTGGTCATGAGTAAGGATATGATAGAGTCATACTATGAGTATTGAAATTCACATTGAGGCGTTGTGTTCTTCTTAAATGATTTCATGTCTCTTAAGTTTCAGAATTTCCATTTTGTAGAGTGACATATTTGGTTTATGATCATAGACCCATATATAGTAGCCATATGTATACATTCATAATCGAGAAAATGGTCCTTTTAAGTTACTTATTTTTTTGGAAGGTCCATGAAAGATATATGGAAACTTTAGGTTTTCTAGATATGATGTATAATTTGTAAAAGAAATGCTTAAAAGGTAATGGAAGAACCTCATACTTTGGTAGAATTGCATAAGGCTCTTGTATTACCTTGATAGGAGATGAGAAGTGGATTATGGTATGCACAGTTTAATTTTATGTAGTGTGCAAAATATTATATGTAGTTCATCTTCCTGTGGTAATTTTATTAATAAGGAAGTTTAATATCATGTGGTGTGGATGTGGTAACTACGGTGAAAAGAGTGTTCATGGTATGTTACTAGCACAAACAAGAGATACATAGATCTGGCTAGTACACAAAAAAATTGAGCTTTTATGAAACAATCCCCATGTATTTGGGATAAATTTCTAATTTATTGTATTTTTATATTGGATTAAAGAACTATATGTCACTAAAAATATTTTTATGATAAGAATCAAGCTAGACGTAGTATTTTAATGAGGAAATCTCTACACTGGTATAACCAGTACATAGAGGTGGGAACTATTTCTATTGATTGATGTAGGTATGTTTGGGGTTGGAGATCCATGCAAAACTACATATTCTATGATAATAGGAATCAAAGAAGGCATAGTTATTGAATGTATATATGGTTTAACATCATGCAGTAAGGAAGTTGGATTCCTTTTGTGAAAAGGAGAATTAGGGTTGGACCCATGGACGAAAATCTAGGTGTCACTGTGTATCCTATAGATATAAAAATCATTCCATATGTAGTTCTTGAAATCCAATGCATTTAAAGACAATTTTTTGAGGATTAATATTAATAAATAGGAAATAATATAAATAGTTTGGATGCTACCATGGGTAGAAGTATGGGAATCACTACACACCTAATGAAAATGAGATTCAATCCGCATATAATTATTTTATAATGAACATCCTTTGCATGTTTGGCCTATATGAATAGAGGGGTTATTTATATATTTTCAATTAAGAGAATTGGGTTTTTAGTGGTTTCTATCACTACATATCCTATGATGTTAGGATTTCAGTCGCACATAGTTCATGAATGAGGGTGTTATTGGATTCCAATAACAAAAATAGTGGTCCTCTTGAGTGAGGCCAATAAGAATGTGTAGTTATATTTAATGCAAGGAAAATCAACTATGATGTTTTACATAATGTGATGAGCACTCATGGTATGAATTTTATAGTCTTTCATTGTAGACCAATATGGGCCGTTTTCAATCTTCGTTGCCTTGTTTTTGCAACAAAGCCCATACTGAAATTCCTAATACCATGTGATCTATTCTTGGTGTGAGAAAAAAGGAATGAAAAATGTTCTTTTCAATTGTCATAGAAAATTAATGATGAGACAAAGTTATTTTTCATCATGTGGTGGTTGGAACACTACTTGAAATAAAATCATATGTAATGGGTCATTTGTGATAGGGTCCCATCACAAATGACTTGTTGCACAAAACAACGTCACAAATACTACAACTATAACACCTCGATCCCCCACAACCAGACTCAACACATTATAAATGTTTTTTTTAATGTAATAGAAGAAATAAAAAAATATTTATTAAATACCAAGAACTTTTACCGATATTGGTTTTGGAGAATTAGACAAAACATACAACTTGACAAAACAATATAAATTAAAAAGAGATAAAATAAACAACATCTAGTGCACAACTCCTCAATTTAAGTAAATTCCCCTAGAAACTCTACTAAACATATAAAAAATTAATTTAAAATTAGTGTTGTTCATTATATATGCTTAGTAATAGGTTTAAAAATATTTGATAAATCCTTTTAAAAATATTCCTTCAAAAATAATTTCAAAAATACCTTCTTGAAAAAATTAATTGAAATTACATATGATTTAATAGTACATTATCACGATAGAAAATAATTATTTTTGTAAAATTTTTAAATATATTCTGGTGTTCATATAAAATCAATATGTAATCATCTAAAAAAAAACACTATTCTTATGCCACCTGAAATATTAAAGGTTGTCTTCGGCCTACCCAATTAGTAAAGGATGGGTTCACTCAAAATTTGCTTCCATATTTACAATGTTCATGTTCCAGATTTTATGAAAACATTATATTCTTTATTAACTTATATATACTTTAGTTGGGTACTAAATTTTGAAAGCATGCCACAGAATTAAAATACCCACTCCCAACTATTTTATTATATAATTATGTACATACATAAATATATGAACTTTCATTTCATTTTCATGTCAGTTTAGTTACAACAAAAACTCATGCCATAATCCATTTAATTTACTTTCCATTTATTCAAACATACATCCATATAATACTATGACAACCCTGCTTTTTATTACAACTTAAACATGATTTATTACATAAAACTTCACTTGATACAACAAATAATAACGAGAGGTTTAGTGTCTTTGGGGCTTAGGATCATTACATAAAAAACATAGAACATCAAATACAGCATCTTTATTGAAAACTTCCTTTACATGACCACTACATTCCCTCGTACATAACATTGCATGGGATAACCTGATGACATGCATAAGAAAAGGGTGAGCTATAAAGCCCAGTAAGGGAGTACACATGGAATAAAATGAGGAGTACAATACATGTTAGACAATAGGTATATCAATAGAGCAGAAAAGAAACATGAACATAAAGGCATGATAAAGCATGATAATCATAACATGGAAATTTGGCAACAACACTTAACATGGAATTAGCATGAGCCAAGGCTCATTGCACATGGAGCATGAGTAAATCCTCATTGCACATAAATCATGAGTAAACCCTTGTTGCACTTGAATTAGCACGAGTCAACACTCATTGCACATGACGTATCATGATACTATACTTTACCCAATGCATTAGAGCGCTATAAGGGCACACCCTTCTTAAACATTTCATTTCATGCATAAGTGTGCCACATGGATCATAAAACATGGATTCATAAAACATAATAATTTATTCCATGATAAGGGAATGTGGAATTAATACATGAATCTTTGTAATCAATAAGTAAATGTGCATAAAGGTGAATACACTTTATGGAGAAATGGGCATGGTATCCACTACACAATGGCATTGACTTAGAAAATCGGTGCGATTTCGGCAGTGTAACGACGTGACATAAGAATTCGTAAAAATGGTTGATGAGAGAGAAAGGGGTTCCTCATCATATTTAAATGTAATGGAAAGTAATTAGGTCATATAGATACATTTCCCAAAAAATTGTAATGGAATTTAGATTCATGATATAAAATTATTGCTTGAATGTAAAAGAAGAGAGAGAAGTTCCTTTCGGAATTTCGGCATAGTAACAGGTGTACATGGGAGGCATTTAATGAGAGATAAAGGGGTCTAACATAATTAAAAAAATAATAGGGAAGTATGGGGGAGGTGTTAAACCATACTCCAACATTCATAATTGAAATTAAAATGGCAATACAACTTAAAGAAAATTGACAAAAATGAGAAAGGAAGAAAAAACCCTTACTTGGAAGTGTGCTTCCAAAGGATAGAGAGAGGCTTGTGAGAGGCTTCTTGGTAGCTTGGGGCACCTTGGGAGGATTCTAGAGAGAGTAGGGCAGAGGTTGGACGAACTCAAAGGGCTTTGAGTGAGGAGGAAGTAGGAGCTTGGGTGGGTTTATATAGGAAAGGTGAGGGAATTCTTTATTATTTAGGTTTGGGACCCCTTATATTAAATTAATCCAAACCAAAAACCATCCCATGATTTTTGCCCATGGTTTTTGGAAAAGGGAAGAGGAAAAAATTATTTTATAAGGCCAAAGTCATAAATTTTTAAAATAATAAGGTTTCTTATGTGGAGGTGAGTCACACTCCCATGGAAATTAATTTAAAAAGGCAAAGTGTTGAATAAGTCTTGAGGGGTCCATTAATGCTTTGAAAAATAAGTAGAACAAACCCAAAATCACTTTATTTTAATGGTAAAACATATATTGGACGAAAATAAAGATTATAGTATTTTATTACATCACTATTGGGTCATTATGATGTCATAAAACACATTATATAATTAAACGGTATTTAATTTTTACCCAAAAATTTGACTGTCTCAGAAAATTATGAAAAACTCACCGTTGGATAATTTCGACGTCCTAATTCCAAAAATAACATTTATTTTATATAAATAATTTTCTAAATATGTTAATTTTTACTTTTAATATAAAAACCGGCATTTATTGAAAATTCACTGGTTTTGACAGAAATAGTTTTCAAACCTTAATAAAAATTATAATTGCATTCATAAAATTATAAGATCATTTATATTTAATAAAAATTAATTTAATATTAATAATAATATTTTATTAAAATATTATTTAATTCAAAAATCCCTTAATTTAATAAAATAGAATTCTTAATTAAATAATAACTAAAAACACCATTTGTACTTTAAAAACTATTTACAATGTATCATAAATGACTAGAAATTATATTCATTATTATATACAAAAAAATAATGTACATGAACATAATACTACTTATTTGTCACATAACCCCTTAAAACAGCCGCATAAGACCTAAGGGTAAGGCGTGCGATGGTGACAGACTCTTGGGGTGGCTCGAATAACATAGCTCGATTGGTAATCTCTATCAACTTACACTTTTCCCGTAGATGCTACTGTTCGAGTTTGACATGGTGAAGCTAAGCTTGGGTTTGGTCAAGGGTGAAGCCCAAAGATGACACCTCTTTTCTGAGCTCCGAAAAATGGGCTTCGTATGGGGCAATTCTACTAGATGAGGCCATCGCTTCCTTTTTCTGAGTAAATTGGATTTGTTAAAGTCCTATATTTATACTATTCATGTGATTACTATTCAACGACTATATTAGCAATGGTCAAAATTCTTAACATAAAACCAAAGAAGTTGACATCCTATAAAAATATTTTTCATAAAGAGACATTTAACTGGATCAAGAGGGATTTTACATTAATGAAACTTTGGGTCGTTACAATATTCCCGCCTTAAGAAATTTCACCCCCAAAATTTTCTTTTTCCCACACTAAAACAAATGTGGGTAACTCAGCTTCATCATATCCTCCAATTCCCAAGTCGCTTCTTCAAACTTGTGGTTTCACCACAACACCTTGATGAGGGGAATTGTCTTATTTCGTAGAACTTTTTCTCTACTATCTAAGATCTTCATTGGTTTCTCCACATAAGAAAGATTGTCTTCCAATTGTACCACCTCAGAAGAGAGTACATGTGAAGGGTCCAGTATGTACTTCCTTAAGAGGGATACATGAAAGACATCATGCACTTTGGCCATGGTAGGTGGAAGTGTTAGTCGATAGGCCACAGCCCCAACACGATCAAGAATCTCGAAGGGGCCGATGTACCTTGGACTTAACTTCCCTTTCTTTCCAAACTTCATGACCTTTTTCCATGGAGATATGCATAGAAACACCATGTCTCCAACTTTAAACTCAAGGTCTCATTGACGGTTATTTTCATAACTCTTCTGTTGACTCTGATCTTCCTTGATATGCTGCTGAATGGTTTTCACCTTCTCCACCATTTCCTCGATCATTTCTGGTCCAAGCATCTTACGTTCACCAACCTCATCCCAACATGCCGGTGTTCTGCACCTTTTCCCATACAGGGCTTCATATGGTGACATTTGGATGCTCGAGTAAAAATTGTTATTATAAGAGAACTCAACAAGAGGAAGATTTTGATCCCATCATCCTTTAAAGTCCATTGAGCAGGCTCTCAACATATCCTCAAGTGTTTGGATAGTCCGCTCGGATTGGCCATCAGTTTGAGGATGATAGGCCGTACTGAAGTTCAGTTCAGTATTCAGAGCATGTTGAAGACTCTTCCAAAACATAGAGGTGAATCTTGGATCTCGGTCAGACACAATAGATAGTGGTACTCTGTACAACCTTTCCACTTCCATGATATATATCCATTCTAGTTGATCCAATGAGAAATAATACCAAATAGCAATGAAGTGTGCGGTCTTTGTAAGAGAATCCACAACAACCCAGATTGAATTGTTGCCTTTGGATGTCCTCAGAAGTCCGGTGACAAAGTCCATGGTGATGTTTTCCCATTTCCATTCTGGTATGGGCAATGGTTGCATCATCACCTTAGACTTCTACCTCTCTGCCTTCACTTTCTAACACACCAGGCACTTTGATGTATATTCAGTGATCTTCTTCTTCATATTATCCCACCAAAAGTTTTCTCAGAGATCTTGATACATCTTTGTGCTCCCTGGGTGAATAGAGAAATTTGAACTATGTGCATCATCCAAAAGTTCCTTCTTCAGCTCCGGACTTGATGGAACGCATAGTATTTTCCCAAACCGCACAATTACTTCTTCATTAACATTAAACTCTGAGGATTTCCCTTTTTTGATAGCTTCCACCTTGTCCTGAATTCCCACATCATCCTTTTAAGCATCCTTTAACCTTTCCAAAAGAGATGGTTGAGAAATCATTTGTTAAAGTATTGATGATGTTACCTTCTTTATGATTCCCACGTCCATCTTCATCAAGTCTAAGAAGATTAGATCCTTCTCAATTATCATCATTAATAGAATTGATGGGTCCTTTCTACTTAGGGCATCTGCCACCTTGTTCGCTTTCCCAGGGTGGTAATGTATTGAACAGTCATAATCCTTGATGAGCTCTATCCATCTTCTATGGCGCATATTAATCTCTTTCTGTGTGAATATATATTTAAGACTCTTGTGGTCAATATATATCTCACATTTATCTCCATAGAGATAATGCCGCCAGATTTTCAAGGCAAAGATCACAACCACCAACTCCAGATCACGCATTGGATAGTTTTGGTCATGGATTTTCAACTACCTTGAGGCATAAGATATCACTTTATCATTCTGCATCAGCACACAGCATAAGCCCTTCTTTGAAGCATCACTGAATACCACAAAAAGTTCCCCACCTGTGGGTAAAGTGAGCACGAGCGCAGTGATAAGCCTCCTTTTCAACTCCTTGAAGCATTCTTCGCATTCATCACTCCAAGCAAACATTACTCCCTTCTTAGTTAGCTTGGTAAGAGGGTTGGACAATCGTGAGAAATTTCTCACAAATCAATGATAATATCCAGCTAACCCCAAGAAGCTACGGATATCCGTTACCGATGTTGGCCTCGGCCATCCCTCAATTGCATCTATTTTGGAGGGGTCCAGAGATATCCCATTGCTTGTGATGATATGGCCCAAGAATGAGACCTCCTTCAACCAGAACTCACACTTGCTGTACTTTGCATAGATCTTCTTCTTGCGCAAAGTCTCTAGTACAGTTTTTAAATGCTCCTCATGATCCTCCTTGGTTTTGGAGTATATTATAATATCATCTATAAAGACTACCAAAAACTTGTCAAGGTAATCTCTAAAGACTATTCATCAAGTCCATGAATATTGATGGATCATTAGTGAGTCTGAAAGGCATTACTATGAATTCATAGTGCCCGTATCTTGTACGAAAAGCAGTCTTGGGGACATATTCTTTCTTCACCCTTACTTGATAATATCCCGACCGCAAATCCACCTTGGAGAAGTATTGTGCTCCATGTAGCTGATCAAACAATTCATAGATTCTTGGGAGAGGATACTTGTTCTTTATCGTGGTTTTTTTAAGTTCACGATAATCAATGCAAAGCCGTATTGACCCATCCGTCTTCTTGACGAAGAGGACTGGTGCACCCCATGGTGAAGCACTTGGGCATATAAACCCCTTATCCAGATTCTCCTGTAGTTGTTTCTTCAGCTCTTCAAGATCAACAAAATCCATTATATATGGAGTCTTGGATATTGGTAGTGCCCCAGGTATAAGTTCAATTGAGAAATCAACATCTCTTCTTGGAGGAAGACCAGGTAGTTCCTCGGGAAACACTTCAGCGACTTCCCTCACAATAGGAATTTCTTCAAGGATGGTTTCTTCCTTGGACTCAATCATCTGATCCAGATAGTCATGCTCATAAGGCATTAATATCCATGCTTGAGATGATGAAGCTAAAGTAGATTAATCTTCCTCCTGACACTTGTAAAGAATCGGGGGTCGATTCTCCATATGGAGTGTGATTTCCCTCTCCCGACAATTTATGTTGGCTATATATAAAGAAAGCCAATCCATGCCAAGAATTGCATCAAATTCCACCAGAGGGAGTATGAAGAGGTTCGCCAGGAAATTCAATCCACAGACTATAATAGGGGAGGACTTATATTCATGGGATGCAATGATTACCCCATTTTCCGTACTCACTGACATCTTCACATCCATGATTTGTGGTGGTGCTGGGATTGTTCTACTAAACTTTTGAGATATAAAATAATGCGTAGAAACTGAATCAAAAAGTGCGTTCACTATTCTTGAATGAATAACTAGCATACCTGTCACCACTTTGTTGTCGGGGTTCACTTCGGCAGAAGTGATGGAAAAAGCTCTCCCCTGCTGCCTTTGAGTTTGTTGGTTGTCTCCGAAAACCCTTGGATTAGGGAACTTATTGGGAAAATGACCCGGTTCTTTGCATTTGTAGCATTGAACAACGCGTTGATGTTCGAATGGAGTGTTCCTATCCTCTGTCGCAGCCATGGGTTTTTCTTGCCAATAGTTAACAGCTAGGTTCCCTTCTCTTCCACACCTAAAGCATTTCCTCATCCCCTTAAGGCAATTTCCAGGGTGCTTCTTTATGCACTTTTGGAAAGTGGGGTGCTGGATCTTCTTAGCACCGTTGGATTTATCCATCGGACCACCAACATTGAAGTCCACCTTACGTTTCTTGTCCCCATGATACCCCTGTGATTCCCCGATCTCCATTTCGACCTTGAGGGAACATCAGAAAATTTCCTCATAGCTGTCGAAGTCACGGATCACTAATGCTTTTCGCAAGCTAGGATTCAACCCACCAAAGAAGCGGTCAAATTTGCATTCGGGGGTAACGACAAAGCCGGAAGCATATCGTGCAAGCCTTGTGAAGTTTGCCTCATACGCTCCAACAGATTCTTCATATTTTTTCTTGAGGGAAATGAATTCCCTTTCTATCTTAAGCCGGAGGGTGCGTGGAAAATATTTATTGAAAAAAATCTTCCGGAATACCTTCCATTCCAATGCCTCGATCTCCTCCTCAGGCTTCGTATTTTTGATCAACGTCCACCATTGATCAGCTTCACCCTCCATACGATAATCATCCAGGAGAACCTTCTCTTGTTCAGAACATTGAAGAATGGATATGATCTTTTCAATGTAATTGATCCATTGTTCAGTGATAGTGGGATCAGATGATCCACTAAAAGTAGGAGGCAGTTGCCTCATGAAGCTCTCGATAGCGACTTGTTCCTTCTTAGGGGGTTTGGACGTTCCTCTTGACCCATGTTTCTATTCAAAACTTGAGTTAGCTGAGAGAGAAGTTTGAAAAAGTTCGCGATTCCCGCTCCCATTGGATTGGGAATCTCATTAGTACAGTCATCACACTGATCTTCACATCGATTGTTAGCCCGAGTCCTCCTATTACCGTCCATTGGCTGGAATAAAAGGAATGTTAGGGATAATACATAAATGGTAATACAAAGAAAAAGGTTTATGACTTATAAATAAACTTTTATTTCCTTTACTCATGAGTCTATAGGCTTCAATCTAGGATTTTCATGATCTACTTTGTAACATATATTCTTAGGGGCATTTTTTTAATTCCCTTAATAAGCGTTCATACTAAGCTTTTGAATTTATCAAATCATATCCCCCAGGAGTGTCGTAACCAAGAGTGCAGCAATGCCCATTTTCATGTTCTAGTTCTCGTTCGAGTCTAGCTCAAAGCGGTGTTTTCGGGTTTTACCCCTAGGATACATCTGTGCCAAAGCCGCCTCTACCTACTCGTATCCAGATAGGGATGTATTTGTTTGATAAACCACTTACCCAGTACTTACTAAAACTTAGGGATGTTTTTATTATACCTAGTCTTGTATCTAAGGCTTTACTAGGGTTTTCTAATCCCAAAAATTACTAAACCTATCCTCTAATACAAACTATGACAACCCTGCTTTTTTATAACAACTTAAATATGATTTATTACATAAAACTTCACTTGATAAAAAAATAAGATGGAGAGGTTTAGTGTCTTTGGGGCTTAGGATCATTAAATAAAAAAATTAGAACATGAAATACAACATCTTTATTGAAAACTTCCTTTACATGACCACTACATTCCCTCGTACTTAGCATTGCATGGGATAACATGAGGACATGCATAAGAAAAGGGTGAGCTATAAAGCCCAGTAAGGGAGTAAACATGGAATAACATGAGGATTAAAATACATGTTATAAAATAGGTATATCAATAGAGAAAAAAAGAAACATGAACATAAAGGCATGATAAAGCATGATAATCATAACATGGAAATGTGGCAACAACACTTAACATGGAATTAGCATGAGCCAAGGATCATTGCACACGGAGCATGAGTAAATCCTCATTGCACATAAAGCACAATTAAAACCTAGTTGAACTTGAATTATCATGATTCAAAAATCATTGCACATGATGTATCATGATACTATACTTTACCCAATGCATTGGAGCTCTATAAGGGTGCACCCTTCTTAAACATTTCATTTAATGCATAAGTGTGCCACATGGATCATAAAACATGGATTCATAAAACATTATCACTTATTCCATGATAAAGGAATGTGGAATTAATACATGAAACTTTTTAATCAATAAGTATATGTTCATAAAGGTGTATACCCTTGATGGAGAAATGGGCATGGTATCCACTACACAATGGCATTGGCTTAGAAAATCGGTGCGATTTCGGCAGCGTAACGACGTGACATAAGAATTCATAAAAATGGTTTATGAGAGATAAAGGGGTTAATCATCATATTTAAATGTAATGGACAGTAAGGAGGTCATATAGATACATTTACCAACAATTGTAATGGAATTTAGATTCATGATACAAAATTATTTCTTGAATGTAAAAGAAGAGAGAGAAGTTCCTTTCGGAATTTCGGCATAGTAACAGGTGTACATGGGAGGAATTTAATGAGAGAGAAAGGGGTCTCCCATCATTCAAAAAATAAGAGGGAAGTATGGGGGATGTGAGAAACCATACCACAACATTAATAATTGAAATTAAAAGGGTAATACAACTTAAAAAAATTGACAAAAATGAGAAAGGAAGAAAAAACCCTTACTTGGAAGTGTGCTTCCAAAGGCTAGAGAGAGGCTTGTGAGAGGCTTCTTGGGAGCTTGGGGCACCTTGGGAGGATTATAGAGAGAGTAGGGCAGAGGTTGGACGAACTCCAAGGGCTTTGAGTGAGGAGGAAGTAGGAGCTTGGGTGGGTTTATATAGGAAAGGTGAGGGAATTCTTTATTATTTAGGTTTGAGACCCCTTATATTAAATTAATCCAAACCACAAACCATCCCATGGTTTTTCCAATGGTTTTTGGAAAAGGGAAGAGGAAAACATTATTTTATAAGGCCAAAGTCCGAACTTCTTAAAATAATAAGGTTGCTTATGTGGAGGTGAGTCACACTCCCATGGAAATTAATTTAAAAAGGCAAAGTGTTGAATAAGTCTTGAGGGGTCTATTAATGCTTTTAAAAATAAGTCAAACAAACCCAAAATCACTTTATTTTAATGTTAAAACATATATTGGCCGAACATAAAGATTATAGTATTTTATTACATCACTATTGGGTCATTATGATGTCATAAAACACATTATATATTTAAAAGGTATTTAATTTTTACCCAAAAATTTGACTGTCTCAGAAAATTATGAAAAATTCACCATTGGATAATTTCGATGTCCTGATTCCAAAAATAACATTTATTTTATCTAAATAATTTTCTAAATATGTTAGTTTTAACTTTTAAAATAAAAACCGACATTTATCGAAAATTCACAGGTTTTGACAGAAATGGTTTTCAAACCTTAATAACAATTATAATTGCATTCATAAAATTATAAGATAATTTATATTTAATAAAAAATAATTTAATATTAATAATAATATTTTATTAAAATATTATTTAATTCAAAAATCCCTTAATTTAATAAAATAGATTTCTTAATTAAATAATAACTAAAAACACCATTTGTACTTTAAAAACTATTTACAATGTATCAAAAATGACTAAAAATTATATTCATTATTATATACAAAAAAATAATGTACATGAACATAATACTACTTATTTGTTACATAACCCCTTAAAACAGCCGCATAAGACCTAAGGGTAAGGTGTGGGATGGTGACAGACTCTTGGAGTGGCTCGGATAACAGCGCTCGAGTGGTAATCTTTATCAACATCCACTTTTCCCGTAGACGGTCCCATTCGAGTTCGACATGGTGAAGCTCAGCTTGGGCTTGGTCAAGGGAGAAGCCCAAAGATTCCACCTCTTTTCTGAGCTCTGACAAATGGGCTACTTATGGGTCAATTCTACTGGATGAGGCCATCGCTTCCTTTGTCTGAGTAAATTGGATTTGTTAAAGTCTTATATTTATACTAATCATGTGATTACTATTCAATGGATATATTAGCAACGGTCAAAATTCTTAACATAAAACCAAAGAAGTTGACATATTATAAAAATATTTTTCATAAAGATACATTTAACTAGATCAAGAGGGATTTTCCATTAATGAAACTTTGGGTCGTTACAAATACCATTGAAATCCATAAAATTAGTTGATCATAATAGATAATTTTTTTTTCTCACATAGAAGTAAAAAAAACATCTTAAAAAACATTTCATTTCTTGAAGAAATCCATGTGCTTAGAATCATGGATGTAAACCTTCAAATTTAATTTGAGATCATGATTTGATTATGTATGCAAGGTATGTTGATATATTTCATAAGCACATGGGCGTGACTATATAAAAATTCGACGTCCTAATTTTCAAAATTACATGATGACATGCTATGCATATTTTTTTTGGAAACCTGATAATAAAAATTAAATTTCAACATTTCAACAAACAATTTATCCTGTTAAATTTTTTTATATGAAAATAAGTATTTCATACTTATATATATACATATACATATGAAATTGAATTTATAATACTCATCATCGTAGAATAAATTAATGTTTTACAAAAACATTTATAAATGACAGTATCTATAGGGATAATTAATATGAAATCATATCAAATCATAAACACTGTTAAATACTTATATGTAAGTGGAACTATGGTTTTGGAATCATGCAGAGGATTAATAATTATTAAAAATTATTATTATTTTTAAGGAAACCATCCATTATACTGCAATAAATTAAATTTAAACAATACATGACAAACTAAATACACCCTTACATATTCATAAATAGTTATACACATTTCTATCTTTTAAAAATATTCATTGTTGGATATAAATAAATATAATCTCCCTTAACATTATTGATAGGTAAAATTATAATTTTTGAAAAAAATAATTCATGAATATCCTTATAAATTTTAAGAAATATCAAGACTGAAAAATTGAAAAAAAATTATTTACAACATTAAACAAAAATAAATTAAAGAATGAAAATAATTCTTTATAGTTAAAATATAAACACTAATGCATTGGCCAACATGTTATTATTTTGAATTTTTTTTCCTAATTTCCCTTATTTAGAACTAGAATTCAGAAGATATTACAACATCTTATTATAATAAAATATGAATCAGAGTTAATGATTAACTATTAATAATTTTTTCTTTAAAAAACAAGTATAAAAAGAATATCATAATTTTAAAATAACATTTTCACTTTTACATGTATTATTAATAGGTATAAAATCAGCTTATGTATCAGAAACACAACCCTTCCTATCCTAATAGAAGAATGGTCTTACCCATTTTTGTATTTGTATATTGGTACATGCTTTTATATCCAAATCATTACTTTTTACAAGCTGATAAAAAAACAAACGTATTGGATAAATCCAATTTTTTGGACTACAGACTATAACATACATAGGCTTGTAAATCTAGTTGTGTCTTTTATGTGGACTAATAAATAAAGTATTAAAAAATTGTATTCAAATATTCATTAAACTGATTTGTCTAAATAAAAAAATAGCAGAAAAAATTGACATAAACAATATAAAACCACTACATAAATACTTCAATATATACCCTAATAAACATCAAAACAGAAATAGGTCAACATAGGTAAGAGAAAAGTAGATATTTATGACTATAGGTATAAAAGGATATTTACATCACTTTTAATCCTGGATTTTCAAATACCTACCTATGAAATCAACTTGTAGTATTCATGGACTTGGCCCACTCCTTAACCATGGTAAAACCCTAACCAAAAATAGACCTCCTCGATGTTGGCAACCTAAATCCCTAACCGATCTTAAAACGGAACCCTAACCTCAAACTATAATCAAACACCTTCCTCACTGATGGCCGATCATGTTTGGCCTGGTCCGAATCCTTGTTGACTGCCAGATGAAACCACATCGGTGACCACATCTCTTACCTCAAAGGGCTTTGGTCGGACACACCAACCATTGTGATGAATCTCGAACCAAGGGTTTGGATCAAAGCCATCATGTGTGACCTGGAGTCCTATGAGATCCCCTACTCTCCATTTCCCCAATCGAAAACATGATCCCCCTTTCACCATCATAATGGCACCCCCTGACCACTAAACATGATTTTCTTTTCTTACTATCCCATTTCCGTTTATACATAGTTTAATTATATATATATATATATATATATCTGAAATTCTTTTTATTATATATATATATTCCAAAGTTTCATAAGAAGAAAATCAAAATATATTAATAATAATTTGTTCTAAAAAATTTTATTATGTTTTTTTCAAAAATATATACTCATATTTATATAATTAAAAACATTATAATTTATAAATGTAATTTAATGATCATATTTTAAAAATAAAAAGTTTATAATAATGAATTAATTGTACTCGTATATTAGTTATTCCTTATTTATATAGAATATATTATATTTATAAATTTATTCATATTAAATATTTTATTTAATAATCAAATAATTAAATAAACATATGATAGCATTTAAAAAAATTAGAACAAAATTTGATTGAAACTATAAATAATAAGTATATTTAATTATATGTATTATAATTATCTTATAATAAAATTAATAAAAAAAATATTTTTAATTATTTTTAATGAAAATAGTCTTAAAATAATTATTAGTTGATTTTTTATTATAAATCAATCCTTTTATTAAAATATTTTTTAAAATATAACTATATTTATAATTTCAAGGTTGTTACATTATCCCACCCACAAAATAATTGCATCCTCGCAATTCATTTTTTAGAATTAATTTTTTTTAATTTTATTTTTTATAATTATAAAAAAATAGTACTCATAATGCCTTATACATGAAAACATCTAATCTCAAATTTTGTCTAGGTATTTACTACAACACCATGTATGACGCTTTGAACCCTCACCACCGAAATCAGCAAATTACAATTGTTTTCTTTCATTATAGATTGTAATTGAAACAATACACAAAATTTATTACATACTAGAAACTTATATTGTTCCATGATTTGGAGAATTATAAAAAAACATACAAATTGACAAAATAGTTCAAATTAAAAATAGATTTTAGAAAAAAAATAATGTGCACAACTCCTTAATCTATGTGAACAACACTGGAAACTGTACCAAAACATATATGAAAATAATTTAAAACGGGAGGTGAGCTTTAAATATTCCAAAAAAGTGGTTTTAAAATCATTGATTAATCATTTTAAAAATATTACTTCAAAAATACAGTTTTGAAAAGATTATTTGATGTTAAATATGATTTAAAAATATTACATCACTTTAGAAAATACTTACGTTTAAAATTTATTAAAACATATTTTAATGTTCTTTTGAAATCAATATGCAAGCTTCTAAAAACATAACACTATTCTAAGGATACATGAAATGTTGAAGGCTTTCATGAGCCTACCCAATTGGATAATGATGGGTTTACTCCCTAGTTCTCTTCCATGTTTACAAAGTTCAAGTGATGGATTTTCTGAAAACCATTTAATCTTGATTTACTTATATATTTATTCGCTGGAGTTTTTTATTTTGAAAATATGTCACTTAATTAAAATACAAATTCTAAGAAATATTAATATATATGTACATACATATATAAATATTTGAACATTCATTTTACCTAACATGTGAGTTTAGTGACAACCAAAACTCATTCCATAAGCCTTCAAATGTATTTTCCTAAATGAATAGCCCAGACTACATTCAAATGTGACTTCCTTATTTTCAAAATTACATGATGGCATGTTATGAACATTTTTTAAAAACATTATAATAAAAATTTAAGAATGTCAATACACATTTTAAACAATATACATTGTTAAATACATATATTTATGTGGAATTAAGGTAATTGAATCCTAATTAATATTAATAATTCTTCAAAATAATTAGTAATTTAATGAAAAATTCCATTATACCATCATAAATTTTATTCAAACAATACTTGAAAAAATAAATACACCCTTACATAATCATATATATATATATATGTCTTTCAAAAATACACATATTTTGATATAAATAAATGTAATCTCCACTAACATTTTTGTGAATTAAAATCACAATTTTTGAAAAAAAAATAATGGAAGCATATATTTATAAAATCAAATAAATATCAAGACCCAAAAACTAGAAATAAATGTAATCAAACCATTGAATAAACATAAATTAAAACAAGATAATATTTCTTTATATTTAAAATCAGAACATTACTGGTTTGACTAATAAATTTTTATTTGGAAAAAAATTAAAATAATTTTTGTTATCCAGAACCAGAAATCAAAAGTTATTTCAACATTTTATTAGATAAAAATATAAATCAGTGTTTAAGATTAACAAAAAATAAATTTACCCTTTAAAAGTAGTATAAAAATAAATTCTGATTTTTAAAATAAAGTTTTCAACCCTACCTTTAATAAAAATAGGTAGAAAATCAACTTCTACATTAGACCCCCACCTATTCTTGTAAGGAATCAAAGATGGTTTTACCACTTTTTTCATTTATATATTTGTATAGGCTTATATATATGAAGCCATGAATCTTACACACCGATAATAATATATAAAAAAATTGGATAATTCCATTTATACAGTCTATAGAAAGTAATTTACCAAAGATTTCCTAGAAATATGTGTCTTTCATGTAGACTACTAAATAAAATATACAAATTTTGTATTAAAATATTCATTAAACATATCCATCCAAATAAGAAAACAGAATAGGAAATTGACATAAACAATAAAAATCCACTAGATAATGACTGAAATAGATTCATGTGATAGACTTCAAAACTCAAATTGTTCCACAAAGGTAAGAGAAAAGTAGTGATTTAGGACTAAAGGAAGAAAAGGACATTAAGATCACTATTAATCCATGATTTTGAAATACCTTCCAATGAAATCAACATCCAGTAGTGAAGGAATTGAGCCGCACCTTAACCTTGGTAAAACCCAAACAAAAAATAGACCTCCTTGATGATGGAAAACCAAATCCCTAATCGAACTAGGAACCGAACCCTAACTTTAATCGGTGGTCAAACACATTCCTCACCGATGGCCAGTCATGTTCGCTCTGATTCAAATCTTAACAGACTACAAGACAAAACCACACCGGTGACCGCATCCTGTACATCAAAAAGCTTTGGTCGGACTCCCCTAATGGTACTATGACCCTCAGACCAAGACATTGGCTCAAACCCTTCCTGCGCGACTTATAGAACTTTGAGATCCCATACTCCCCATTTCACCAATCAAAAACATGATCCCCCTTTCTCCATCATAACGACGCCCCCACCCCTGACCCCTAAACATGATTTCCTTTTTTTCTTATCCCAATTTCATTTTTTACATCATTGAGTTATATATTTATATAAAGGAAGTTCTGTTTATTTGATATATATTAATTAAATACAAAATTTCATAAATGAAGAATCAATATATATTTATTATAATATCATTTCAAAAAACATTAGTATGTTCAAAATTTTATCCTCATATTAATTTAATTCAAAAAATTATAATTTATAAAAGTAATTTAATAATTATATTTTAAAAATAAAAAATTTATAATAAAAAATTAATTAAAACTATATATTAATTATTCATTATTTATATAGAATATATTATCTTTAGAAATTGATTCATATAAAATATTTTAGTAAATAACAAAAAATTAAATATATATAGAATTTCATTTAAATAAGGTCGAACAATTTTTTTAAAACTATAAATAATAAGTATAGTTAATTATAAGTATTATAATTATCTTATAATCAAATTAATTAAAAAAATAATGTCAATTTTTTTAATTAAAATTTACTTAAAAATTTTATTAGTTTGTTTTTAATTATAAATTAATTCATTTAAAAAAATATTTTTATAATAACAAAAAGTTTAGAATTTTTGAACTATTTCAATATCCGGCTTTCTGGAAAACTATTTTGAGATGGGCCTATCAAAATAAGTATTTTTTACAGGATCCACACCACTTTGCAAAGAACATAAAAAAATTAAAAATTATTATTTTAATTAAAATTTAATAAATAAATAAAATAATTATAATAATTATAATAACTAATATTATTAATAAAAATAATAAAAATATATTTTAAATAAAAAATAAAATAATAAAAACGTAAAATATTAAAAAATTCATAAAAATCCAAATATTAACAATTATATAAAATAATTATAAAAAAATAATTACAAAATAATAATAATAAATTAGTAAAATAATAAAATAATAGATAATAATAATATAATAAAATATAATAATAAAAATAAAATATTAAAATCACAATATAATAAATAGTAAAATTATAAAAAAATAGAAACTAAAAAATATTAAAAAACACAATATTCATAATAATATAAAAAATGTTGTATATAGAAATATAAATATATAGATTACTAAAAATATTACAAAACAATTTACTTACAATTGATTGTCCATAACAGTTTATAAATCATTGAGGGGTTATCTAGATGAGCAAGAGGAGATGGTGGATGGAACTCCACCCCTAAACCAGGAGTCATACGTCACATTTACTCCATCATATGCTCATGTTGATGTTGCTACCATCGACACGTCTCCTCCTACTGGTACTACTACTATCGAATGAGCTCTTCCCAACGCATGGAATCTATAAGCTTACCCTGAGCTCGTAGTTTCTTTTCATACAATGAATCCTATGGCGATGGCTCTCCACGAGCTCCTCTGAAGATAGGTGATGACATCGTAGTAGTACCGTAATAACTCTAAGGAATCAATTGAGAGTCGATACTAACAACTCCACCTTTCTCAAAGGCATACTATGTCACATACATCCATGCTGCATCATCAAAGCCAGCTACACTAGAGGTATGATCCTTAGTATCATCCTAACTCTCAGTTTGTGTCTAATAAATCACTGCCTCATATGAGTACTTCAATTTCAATTTAAATGAAAAATTGTAAAAATATTATTTTTAGATAAATTTAGAAACGAAAAAAATAAATTATACTGACCAAAATTTGAAGATGGAAATCACCTCTAATCTATTTAGTGAAAAGATCATTGTACATCCTTCTATAAACATTAAACTCTAAAGAAATAGGGTTGTTCGACTACCTATAAGAGTATAAAATAAAAAAAATTACATTTAATGACTAATAAATTCTTTAAAAAAATTTCATACAAAATTTTCCTTATGTGTACTGATTGTACGACTACCATCTCAATTTGTCAGCTCTTTCCTCCCCTAGTTCTGTCGACCTAATTATGTTATTTTATGAAAAGAATCTCTCATACATTGGGAACATAACACATCTCATACATAGGATGATATGTAATATGGTCAATGGTCATAGTAAGACTAATCAATTTCTGTGACTCCCAATTTCTACATTGTTGATGGCATCATATATTGAAAAAATTAATGGCATCACTCATGCATACATATCTCACATGCCTCCTAAAAAGAGTCCCATAGGTTATCATCAATGATATATCATAAACCGTACAAATAATTAACAATATCAAGTAATTATTTAAATAAATTTCAAAAATTCTATTATTTTTTACATACAATCCAATGTTGAATAATGTGTCACTGAACATCATTGTTAATTTTATCCCATGTCATCGATGGTCTAGAAAAATTATTATGAAATATAGCCCTCCCCTTTCCAATGGCTATATTCAAAAATCTAGAAAAAAACATAAAAAAATAATCAAAAATTTAGTATATAAATAAATTAATGATAATTAATGAAAACTAATTAAAATACACAAGTAAACATACCTCTACATTTGTGTATCAAATTAAATATATGGAAGTCACTCGATGATAGGGTTAGTAATAATCAATCTTGATAGATCACAACTCCTTCAAGTCATCTCTATTCCAACACCAGTCTAAGGGTCAGATGATCCCACATTATGCTTTTAACTTGGTAGTTCATCCCCCTCTAACTCATGAAATATATCAGAGTCCATATTAAATACAAAATATCTATTATTAGAAAATATTTTCAAAAAACTATTATATATTGATAAATTTATATATTATTATAATCATAATTTTACTATGTTAGTGTTCATATCAATTCTCATATTTGTATATGACTGTGTTTATATTTTAATATTCCTCCTCATTATCATCTATTTCCATAAGATATTCATTTTCATTATCAAATTCCATTTTAAATTCATTTGTTACATCAATAACATCATCCTCACCATTTACCCTTAACTACGGGGTTTCATCATCGATATTCATGCCTCTTCATAGAAAATGTGAATTTGGAGTAGTTTGTGGAAAGGATCCAATTTCTTTCACTTCAGTCAAACCTATTTCACTTTGAATAAACTGATTTTCTCTAGAATTAAATTTTATTATTATAGAATAATCACATAAATCAATTGAAGTAGAATAATAATTTAAATATTAAATTTGATGTTCCATATGGGTCATTAGTACAAGAAGGATTTTATATTTAATATTAAGTATTCCATTCCACGGATGAACACACAACCCTCTCTCAGAATCCAACCACTAATATTTAAACATCATAGTGGAATTTTGTCCCATGTAACACAATTATATTATTTCTTCCATCATTTCACAAAATTCGACTTCACATTCTCTATGATGAAATCCTCTCAAGAAAACACTACTATTCATTTTTTTGGATTCCCCAAATGCATGTGAATGAAATTTAAAATCATTTATCACATATGAATTATAATATTTATTTATTTTGATTGTGGGATACCCAATATAAAATATCAACTATCAATTTTATCAAGAAGTTCATATACTTGAAAAATTGTAAAAAAATATCAATATGGCATGTAATAAATTGATTTTATATGTTATACCATAATAAATTTATTACACCCATTTTTCAATTGAGTAGAGAAAATTATATTCCTGGCGTTCTTCAAGAGTAACTACTTTAATTTGTGGATACTATTTCAGGATATTATTATCATAAAATCTATAAATAAAATAATATTAATGTACAAAAACAAATATAATAGAATAAGTGATAGAAGAACTCATAGTAAAAATGCTGTAATTTATATAGAGTTGAGCAGAAAATATGTATGAGCTATGTGATGTTCATCATCTAATACCTATCATTCAGAAACTCCACCGAATCCATATTCAGGATGATTAAAAATTGATAATTGATTTCCCATTTCTCATCAATATTTCCCTCATTATGTACCATGTGGTTATGTTTTGAGGGATATTCATATTGAAAATAATAAGAGTATAAAAATGAAATTTCCTCTTGTAAATAAGCTTCTATAATTGATCCTTCTAATGAAGAATTGTAACATACCTCTTTTTTCAAATTCTCCATGCATATCTAGAATGGGTACATCAATTTGAATAGTATCGTACCCCCTGATTTTTCTTGATGCTGCAAATTTAATATCAATTGTTTCATTAACTCAAAGAAATCATGTGATAATATTATTTCCACTTTACATAATAAGAAAACAATATCTTCTTATTGTCTACTTAGTGTGTTATAGTATTTTTTCACTGCAAAAAATGTCTCATAAAAAATATGATATTTCTTTTAGAACATCACAAATCATAGAAATAAAAAAAACCTCTAAAAAAATTGGTAGAAGTTTTTCCATTATAACATGATAGTCATGACTTTTTAGTTAGGTAGTATTACCATTTCTGAAACGTATTACCATGTTAGAAACATAACCATCTAGAATCTCAAATCTACAATCCACTGGAAACATAATAAAATATTTTCATTGGAAACTATATAGGATTCTTTTGGCTTCATTAACTTTTTTGATCGTTTATTTTCAATCTGTTTATGTTCTGGTATCAATCAAATTCGGGCAATGTCTAATTTTCCTTTACATTTTATTTGGTTTCACATAGTGTGTCCAAAACTGTATAAAATATATTATCAAAATAGTTCTGCTCAATATGAATGATATCAAACATGCGATGAATAAAAAAATCAGACCAATATGGAAGACCCCAAAAAATGATCCCTTTTATCCAATTGTGTTCTTTCCCAAATCCAACAATTTTCAGTTGAATTATACTAGGTCCAAATATAATTAGAGTCAATTAGGAGGAAATGAATTTTAACTAAATACCTAAGATCATTGTTGGAGATCCATCACATTCAATTGTTCCTTTTCTAAAATGATATTTTTTTCCTAAAAGTAGTATGATATTTAGGAATAAATCAGTTATGATAGACGAATAAACACGGTCTTCCACCATTAACAAACATAAATGATTTGTTGTCTCTCATATAGTATGGATGTGATTTTATAAAATTTGTACTCCAAAAAAAAAATATTTAATATCCCGGGAAGTAACTAATTATCAACATTAATGAAGCATTCAATAAGAAATTATCTTTCCCAAAAACATCATATGAAATGACACCATTACATCACAATAAATTTAACTCATCAATCAATGGCTTTAAATGAACATCTAGAGTCTTTTTTTGGATGAATTAGAATTAAAAAGGACAAAAAGATATATGGATCATTTATCAAAATCCAAGGATATTAAATATATGGTGTTATAAAGATGACCTAATAAGATTATTAACAATCATAAGAACAAAATGGACTGAAACCACCAGTATAAATACCCAATCGCACATTTCTAGATTATAAATAAAAAGACAGATGTATATAGTAAAAAAATTTCTATGAATTTCCATTAGATTGATGGTTTAAGCGTTTACCGATTAAAATATTGGTTTTGTTCCATGATATCAATTCCTCTATGTTATGGGACATAAATAAACACTGTAACCTAGGTGTAATATAGAAATACATAAATTTTTTAAATGAATCATTCTAGACTCCCCTAGTTGAGACTCTTTGTACCTTGATTTTCCACATATAGGAAAAATAAGGAATGACTAATTTTCAGCATAATAGAAGATGAAACCTTTTTAAAATTAATGAATCTTCTGATAAGAAAAATGGAAAATATGAAAAATACAATCTCTCTAATATAAATTAATAGGCCGCACATTTCTTTCTGGTATAAATTCTTTATCAAAAGATTATATGTAATAAAAATATCTATTTTACATTTCATTATCTAATTTATTAGCCATAAATTTTTTAACCACATAAAATATTCTTATCTTGTAACCAGGATATAAGGATTCCAGAGTATACATCCCCAACTAATAAAATTGGGATGGTTTTAAATAGAAAATTATATTAATATCATCTTATATTTCAGTATGTTTAAAAGATGGAACAACCACGTCATATACAAAATTTTGAAACCATGATGGATCTAGAACCAAATTATTAATATCATCTCCGAAAATAATCTCAATATATTGATACCAAAACTATAATTGTCTCAAAAACTGACTCAAAATAGATGACTCCAACGTTATCAAATGTTTTAAAAATTCACATATCAAATTTCATTCATGGAAACTTAATTGTCCTTCTTGAAACAATTTATGGTTTTTATGAAGGAAATGATAAAAAAGATTCAACACCCTCAAAATATATATGATTTATACTAGAACTCTTTGGATTCTTGCATTGATTTTTTCAATCACAGTCATGTAATAAAGACTGTTGTTGACCTCCTTTCTCCATATTACTCTAAATGATCTAAAATAGATAAATTTTTTATGATTAATTTTTTATAAGAAAAAAAATATTTTTTACTAGTTCATATGAATTACTTCTAATTACATCTATTTACCTATTTTTATTACTAATTTTTTTAGTTTATAATATATTTTACTAATTACCACTATTTTTTACTAATTACCACAAATTTTTATTATTTATCACTAAATATTATAAATTACCACTAATTAACTCTAATTACAGTTAGTTACTTCTTAATATTAATAATAATTATTTGTTTATAACAATATTTTACTAGTTACCACTAATTTTTATTAATTACCACTAATTGTTACTATTACAAACTATTTGTTACTCTTTATTACTATTTCTAACCAATTATTACTACTTGATACAATTTGTTACCAATTATTAGTAATTCTTACTATTTATTTTTATTTTTTATTTTTTAACACTATTTCATACTATTGATTATTAATTATTTCTATTTATTTCTATTTATTAATATTAATTTCTAATTATTCAAAATTATTACCAATTATTACTAGTTATTACTTGTTATTACTAATTATTACTAATTTTTACTAATTTTTACTATTTATTACAAATTATTACTAATTATTACAAATTATTACTAATTATTAGTAACTATTACAAATTGTTACAATTTATTAATAATTATTTCTATTTATTACTAGTTATTACTAGTTATTACTATTTATTTCAACTGGTTACTTCATATTACTAGTTATTACAATTTAATTCTATTTTTTATTACTTATTACTACTTATTAATGTTTATTAATACTTATTACTAGTTATTAGTATAAATTACTATTTGTTAGTAGTTATTACTAATTATTACTAATAAATACTATTTATCACTAATTATTACTACTTATTACTAGTTATTACTGTTTACCGCTAATTACAACTAATTATGGCTAATTACAGCTAATTATTCCTAAATTTTCTAGTTTCCTAAAATTATTTCTAATTACCACTACATTACCACTAATTACCACTAATTATTCCTAATTTTTAATAAATGTCGCTAATTTAAAATATATTACCGCTAATTACCCCTAATTATACATATTTTTTAATTATTACCATTATTTACCACTGGTTATTTCTAATTACTGCTATTACCTCTAATTACAACTATTTTTTCTAATTATTTCTATTTAAAACAAATTATTACTATTTATTACTAAGTATTAATATTTGTTACTATTTATTATTTTTTATTCTTTTTTATTACTATTTATTACTATTTCTGACTAATTATTACTAATAATTACTAATAATTACTAATTATAACCAATTATTTCTAATTATTACTAATTTATTACAATTTATTACTATTTGGTACTATATAGTGTTATTTACCGCTATTTAGTGTTAATTACTGCTAATTATTCCAAATTTTTAGTAGTTATAATAATTTATTCCTAATTATCCCTAATTGTCACTATTTATTCCTAATTATTACAAATTATTAACAAATATTACCAATTATTATTACTAATTATAACTAATTATTGTTATTTATTACTAATTATAAATAATTATTACTAATAATTACTAATAATTATTATTTCTTACTATTTCTTACAATTTACCTTTATTTCCCAGTATTTACCACTATTTACCAGTAATTAATGCTAATTTCCTCTAATTATTCCTAATTTTTATTAATTACCTCTAATTATTCCTAATTATTGCTAAGTACTACTATTTATTCCAATTTATTCATATTTATTACTACTAATTATTACTAAATGTTACTGTTTATTACTGTTTATTACTATATATTAATACTTATTAATACTTATTTATATTTATTACTATTTATTACTAATTACTACAATTTATATGTATTTAATAATATTTATAACTATTTATTACTAGTTGTTCCAAATTTTTCCAAATTTTTCCCAGCGATTACAAATTTTTCGTAATTATTCTTAATTAATCCAAGTGATTTCTAATTATACATAATTATTTCCAATAATTACTAATTAATCCTAATCATTACTAGTTATTCATAATCATTACAATTTATTCCTAATCCTTACTAATTATTCATAACCATTCATAATTATTCATAATTATTCTTAATTATAATTTTTTCCCTAATTATTCATAATTATTACTAATAATTACTATAACATTTATAATCACCAATTAAAACTAATTATTACTATAACATTAATTATTACCAATTAAAACTAATTATTGCCCTTTTTTATTAATTATTGTTAATTATTATTAATTATTATTAATTGTTATTAAAAATACTAATTTACCTTAATTATTGGTAATTGTAATTATTTTATTTAATTTTTTGTAATGATATGTAATTTTAATTAATTATTACTAATATTTATAATTTATTACTAATTACCTTTACTTATTAATAAATACCACTTATTTTTACTAATAACCAATAATTATTAGAAATTAATACTAATGTTTACTAATTTTTACTAATTATTACACACTTCATTTAATTATAACTAATTTTTATTAATTATTACCGATTTTTATTAAATTTTGTTAATTATTACTGATCATTATTAATTGTTACTATTTTTATTAATTATTAATAATTAACGCTAGTTATTACAAATTACCTTTAATTTTTTCTAATTACCACAAGTTATTAATAATAATTACGAATTATTAAAAAAATTACTATTTATCACTAATTAATGTTCATTCCTATTAAAGTATAACAATTTATTACGAATTTATATAATATATTACCAATTAGAACTAATTACCAGCAATTATTATAAATTATAACCAATTATTACTAATTATCACTCATTATTAATATTTTTACTAATTTCATCTCATTCTTAAAAATTAAAACTAATTGTTACTAATTACAGATAATTAATATATATTATTTCAAATTGAAAGTATTTATTTTTAATTAAACAAATTAATGTAAAAATTTATTTTTATTTAAATTTAATTTCTACTAATCAATTATTATTATTACTAATATTAAATAAATTAAATTAATGCAATTAAAATACATAAAATTTAATCTTTTAGCTGATACAATACTTGAAATTTTATCCCTTATGTCGTTTGAAACACTTAAAATTTTAAACTAAAAAATATCATAGTAGAGAGGGTAAAAAAATTTGGGAGAATTTGTGAATGAAAGAAATTCATAGGGGGTATATATAGTAAGATCTTTTGTGACGTGATTACTTACGATGAGACTCATGTTGCCAATAGTTATGTGGTTTTTCATTTCAGCAGCGATAAAGAAAATAACAGAAAAATGGTAAGAGTATTTGTAATGGGGGTCTAGCCCTATTACAAATACTTTACCAAGACTTTGGAACATATGTTGCGCCAAAGTTATTTGTGGAAGGTCAATTTTTTTTCGTAAATAATATATTTTGATGGACTATTTTTCATGTGTCTTATTCAGGTTGCAAATATCCCATTGAAAACTCAGATATTTCTATAGTGGACCAACAAATAGGATCGATGTGTCCCTATTTATCTCATTGAAAATGAGAATAAATACATATGTAGTTCTAAAAAACCTGTGTAGTTTTATATCACTCAAAAAATGACATAGATCACCCAATTTGAATGAAAAGGGAGACTGTTTCTCGACCCCGAACTAGAGGTTTGTGTGTCAGAACATATCTTGTACTGGAAAAAATCAATTCATCAATAGTTCTTGAATGGGTAAATTCCCTAATGTGTAATTGACACTCATATGTGGATGAGGGCATCTCATCAATCCTTCACACATATTTGGCTCTTATGTGGTGAGTTGTTAGTGAGATGATTCTTTTTGTGCACTTTAACATCATGTGTTAAGGAAATGAGGTACAATTTAGAATAAAGTGTTGATGTTTTATCTTTAGGTGGTGCGTAGTTTATTGTCTTGCTATTAGGAAATTCATGTGATGTTTAATGACACGCAAACTAGATGAGTCTATAGATTTTAACATCATGTACCTAAGATGAATTCATATAATATAACAAACATTAACCAGGATGAACTTGTATAGTTTAACGTCATGTAACTAGGAAAAACTCGTGTAGTTTAATTTCATGTAACCCGGATGATCTGGAAGGACTTATATCGATGCGTATGAAATTATGACGATGGCTATAAAAATTAATTCTTAGGAAAATCGCATTGGTTGGGGGTGTAATATGTTTCTCATCCATTGTGTTCAATGGGTAAGCCCCATAGTGATTGACCATAGGTTTGTTGTAAGGCCCTTAATGTTTTTGATATAGCTTTGGAGGCTTCTTTCCCAATATTATTGTGGTCCTAAGAGCCAACAACAATATTCCGTAGAGGAATGAATGGAGGTGAGCATTTTTATTAAAGGGTCGTGTGATCCGATTCTGATGGATATATAGGTTTTGTTGTGTGTACAAACATTTCTCATCTAGACACTGTAATTATTCTTGATGTTTTTGTGATTGATCATTGTCCAAGAGTAGTCCACAAATGGCTATTTGAAGATAATGCAACTTGACCTCTATGGGAAACACTTCCTCTATCACATACTCCAATTAATATGGCATTCTATGTGAAGCGGTATGCGTGGTGGTGCGGTATTCCCATAAAGAATTGAGGAGATTTAATGTCTAGGACTTTTATTCTTGTTTGACTTATTCTAGAGTATATTTGATAAACTCTTATTAAAGACCTCTGTCTATCCATATACTAGTGCATGATAGCGAGATGAGTGATTGGACTCGATGTTGTACTTATGGTATAGTTTCTACAACTCTGTAGAACAGAAGATGGTGCCATTGTCAATCAATGTTGTGCGAGGGACTCTGGACCTTGTGATGATATGTGACTATATGATGTTGATGATATTCATAATCCCAAATTACTTGAGGGGTATTTCCTAATCCTATTTGGAAAAGAAGTTGGTAGCTATAATGATGTGCATGAAATTATTAGTTTTGGCTAGGGGGATGAGGCCCCACAACCTCTATTCCCAAAAGAGAAAATGGCCATATATATTTAGGTGTGAGCAGTAATTATGAGGGTTCATGGATGAGGTTTCCATGGATCTGGCATGCATGGAATTTCATATGGAATTCCACACAATCATGTATTATAGTTTTCCATTAATATCACATCCTTCTGGATTGGTGGGATTACTTGGTCCCAGATTGATGCGTGCTACATGAGCCTGTGTTCACTTCCTCCTTAGCAGTGTAAATCTCTCCTTCTTCAATGCATACGTGGAGGATTATGTGAAATCCATTCTTGTAGAGGGGTTTTTTCTCATTTATACTATCCTAAAGGGAGCATATCACTACACAGTGTCAAATCTATTCCCTTCCTGCTCGGTCTGTCAGGAGAGTACAATTTTAGAGATAACTGATTATGGGCTCCATTCTTGCATGAGTGGTTATTGGTTCATCACACTATATGGCAGTGTTGTCCTAAATAATTTCTTCCATAACATATATGAAAATCGATGAGAGAATTCTTAAATATGTGTTACAAAAGATTGCTTCTCTTAATTATGATTTTCTTGGACAGTGGATGCATTATCCAATGTATTAGTGTGTGCATTTTGTGATTGGAGAACATGATCCAATGTGAGATCAAAAGGGAAAACTTCCATCTGTTCCCTAACGTAGTCAGAGGGATGTGCCAATTATTCCTTTTTGATGGCATATTCATCGTGGATTTTCTTTAACACTGGTTATAAATTACCTTTGATATTCAAGTAGTCTATGTGAAGATGTACAACTAGTTTTAAGCCATCAATGAGGGCTTGGTATTCGGCCTCGTTATTCATGCAGCCTTCGGCTAGTGAGACTGATTAGAGAATAACCCCTCTATCAGGAGAGTCAAATACATTCCCTATGCCAACCTGATTGAGGTTTTTATTTTCCATTATTTTACCAAGAAGTATTCGGTATGCCCCATAAAAATACATTTCTCATACACTTAGAGAGTCATGGGTATAAAGGACCTCTATATCTAGAAGCTCATTGTTCATAGGTGTATTCTTCAGGACAGGATGTGCTTTAAGGAAATCAATAATGGATTTCCATTTAACCGACATTAGTGATAAAAACAGGGTGTTGTGATGTTGTATAATGCCCACCCATTTGGAAAAGATCCCAGTCAGCATGGGGGATACAATTATGTACTTTAGAGGATCGATACAAGATACTAAATGGATTTCATGGTGATGCAAATAATGCCTCATCTTTTTAAATTTGAATACAAGTGTAATGAAGTTCTTCTCCACATTCTAGTACTAGGTCTAAGTACCTATAGTTTTCTAGATGAGGTAGTAGGGAATTTTTTCTTTCACCACATCATTCTTTTATGTGAGGAGGGAGCCTAGTGAGCATTCCATGATGGCCACATATTAGAAGAGTATCCTCCCTTCCACTAGAGGGATCAATACTGGTGGGTGCTAAAGATACTGCTTGGGGCTTTTAAATTCCTACTCAAAGTCATCATCAAATTTATAGGAAATTATCTTATTCCTTAGCCTGGTGAATGGGGTATCATTGTAAGCCAGGTTGGCCATAAAATTCTAAATTATGTCATGGTCCCCTTAGACCCCCCTTAGTTCATTTAAATTTAAGGGGGGTGACATTTCTAGAAAATAACTTATCATCTATAGTTCAACATCGATGTCGTGGTGGAATAATATGAAGAAAAGAATGTTCCCTGATGTGACACCGAAATCACACTTTAGTGGATTCATCTTCATAATGTGTTTTCATCGCTTGTTTAATATTTTTGGAAATTTGGAATGTGATCACATCGATGTCCGGGCATAAAAAATAGTTATTCTACATAACATTCAGATATCTTTCACAATAATATCTTAAAGATATGAAGAATGGTTCTTCGATATGTGGCACCAACATTAATTAATCCAAAGTGAATGACCTGGAAAGAAAAAATACCATATGGTGCTCTGATGGTTGTGGTTTCTTCATCATCAGGGTCCATCTTTATTTTATTTTACCATGAATAACCATCCATCATTGATAGGGGTTAGAATCTAGCTGTTGCATCAATCAAGAGACATGTGATATGAGGTATTTTTATCATTATTTCATTTATACTAACCAATTATATAATAACATGAATACCCATCACATCTATATGGGTATTATCCATTAAATACAAATTTAAAAAATATTTACAGACACCCATAGTTTGTATATAGGGTGTACCAGAACTATCCCAGAAGGATCCCACTATGGGGTACATATGAATTTTTTAAACAAAACTAGGCACATTGGATTAAAAATAAATCATAGGAAATTTGATTTTAACATTTTAAAACATGTATAAAATGAATAATTTATAATTATTTAACAGTTGGATGTAAAATACATATAAAGAAACCTCTTAACACACATTATGTGGAATCTATAAAGTATTTATGGTTAGTGGAATACTGTCATCCCCTTACTAAATCAGTAATGAAACCATCATATTCAACATATCATAATCCAATTGGGATATAAGATTCAATTATCTGATGGAATGGTAAATCATAGAATTTAGAACCTTATACAGGTTATATAATTGTTTAATCCATGTTGTGGCATGATCTATGTCTAGAGAGAATGTTTCAAGGATAGGTATACTAGTCCAAATCTTCCCACCTAAGTACCTAGGTACCCCATGTGCTATCCCCATTTAAAATTTACACAATATCATCATTTAAATGAATATCCATTCATGATGTAACTTCACGAAACACTACATTTACAAAAATCAATTTCATTTACATGAAAGTACTTTAAAATCCATTTGATTTCCAATATCAAGAGAAAAAAATATCCAAATAATTATTCCACATATATAATTAATTAAAGAATTATAAAAAGTTATAAAATAATTTTCATCATTCTTTAATGATTTTTAATCATTCATAGTTCATGATACAAAGGAAACTTATGAAACCACCAAACTTAATATATTATTAATGGTGATAGCTAATGTGAATCCACAAAAATTTGAAGAATGGATCCCTAAATGGATGTTTCACATCCTAAAACCAATAACCCATATCATCAAAAATAGGTAACAGGAACCTTAGGATTCCAGGATTATATGTTAGGAAGTAAAATCAATAGAAAGAGGAGAAAATACCAAGGAAGAAGAAAATGGTCACATTAAAAATGATTTATTGAAGAAATAGGAAGTGATATACTATTAATTACAATAATGGAATTAGGAATATATTTTCATTGAACTAGGTGTTCAAAATGGGATAATAGTTAGAGAAAAAAGGAATAGTTAAATTAATATAATGAGGATAGAAATAGGATATTCATATTTTTTTCATAGATTGGAAAACCATATTGTGAGGCTGTATGGTTTTACAAACAGTGTTCCAACTATGTGGACGAGACTAGTTTTACACAGATAAGAATATAAGACATGGTTTCATGGTTAGAACTCAAGATGTGCTAACTTTTCACCATCTAGAATAGATTATATCCCCTTATATGATTGTGTGAAATGGTTTTTAGTAATATAATTGCAATCAAGTGACACCTAATGCCTCAAAATATTATCAAATTCCCAGAAAAAAAGACCTGAAAACAAAGGATGGTAAAGAATCTATAAATCGTGGATTACATAACTAAAAATGACACTATGTTTTGGGAAATTATTCCTTAATCACAAAATTACAAGATAATCTCAATGATAATATTCAAATATTCAATGGAGTTGATGAATCTTTGACTAAATGGAAGTTTGAGGTAATGGTTTCTCATATCAATTTATATCCATTCAAATATGTTCTATGTTCATCACATAGGTAATTTAATGTTGTGTATATATTTATTCAAGGATTTATTTTTTTTCATAATTAAAATTTAATTAATGGGATTTACAAATTCATTTAATGTTCTCCCTTTCATGGAATTTTGATCCAAAATTCACTAGAGTTGTAAGGTTTTATTTTCTAATAACACATTTGAATCATGATTGAATATGTATATAATTATATTTATGTAAATGGTATATATATTCCCTATAAAAAGTAATTTATTTTCCACTCTATTGGTTAGTCATAGTGTTTAAATATCTTTTTTTATTTCAAATCTCTTTTGTTCTTAATTAAATAAAAAGGAATCTTGTAAGTGGATTAGAACATATCTATTTGTAATAGTAAGAAAATTACACAACTTTTTCTTTATATTTAATATTCTCTTGTGTATTTAAATTCCCCAATTTACATGATTTATTAATGAAATATTAGATTTAATTTTAAATTTATTACTGAAGTGTTAAATTTTTTTTAATCATTTTTAGTGTATTCTCTTTCTCCCAACATTTTCATATGATTTTATTATGATGCATTATTTTCATGTTTTAATGGTTCTTCTATGTAATATTTTTTTTCTTTTAGATACTTTTCTAAAAACATATATTTATAAATTATTCCTTTCAAAGAAAAATTCTTAAAAAATTAAAGTACATTTATAATTAATTTAAATGAAATTTTTAATTAATGTATAACATGTTTTTATCTATATGAATATATTTTAATGTTTATTTTACTTCACTAAGGATATGTTCTAATCATTCCATCCTCATTATTTCTCAAGATGAATTATGGTCATGACTTGTTTAAAATTATGTAATGTATTAGTATTTTAAGGATGAGTTATCTTAAAATATTCCATATAGGGGAAAATTAATCCATTGTATGTATCTGACAAGATCAATGATATTGATGTCCATTAATCACTAGTTGATAATAGAGTTGGGTTAACCTCATCCAGATCCAGGACCTTCTATGTCTTGGGTATGGTGATGATGACATATCTATATATGTCCTAACAATTTAGGGTCATGACATGAGTGAATAGAGGAATAATATGAGGATAAAATTGAGGAATCTATTTATTGTCCTTGTTTTCTAGTTAGAATTCATGGTTGTTTTCTAAGACACAAATTTCAATATCTTTCTAGCATGTCGATGGCTCTATATGAAGAAAGTAATTCCCTAATAATTTAATTATTAGTTTAAACACTATATTTACTGGAATTAGTATGGGTTTTATGATGGTAACTAGATGTTGAGACATATAAATCATAGTACGTAAACATAACATGTTAGAAAAGGGTGAGGAGGAAGTCAATGGTAGATAACACCGTATAGATTGCTTCTTCTAACAGTTTGGAAATCTCCCCTATCAATTTTTTTAATGTACTCCATGAATGATTCAGATTGAAAATCAACTAGATTCAGTATATAGTTATGTATTTTAGAAATTAATGGGTGTCAATTTCCAATGATGTGATCCATATAATCACTTTAAACACTTAAAATGTGCAGACGGACATCTCCCTTGAACAATGACCATTGAAAGAGAAGAATAATTTTACATGGTCTATATGGATATATCCAACCCCAAATATATTTTCTCAGGTGTTGGTCTGAATGATATTATGAATACATTATCAATTATGTTTGATCAATTTTATATGAACCCTATAATAAGAGAATTTGGTCAGGGAATTTTCTCTTTCATTCTTATTATATTGGATGCACCAGATGCACCAAACCTTTCAAAGTACCAATTTTATACTGATTAAAGTAATAATTCCCCCATAACAACTCATTCAAATCAATTATTTATTTTATATTTCACTATTAATAATAGTTAATAGTAATATAAAGAAGAAAAAATTGATGATTCCCCACTAGCATTCAAAAAATGTGTCTCATCCAACAGCCATGAAATCCGATAGATGAATATGAGTATGGAAGAAAATATGTAAATATATTGATCAATAAAAATATGAATCCTAATGAATATAAGAAATACATATCCTCCTGAAGGAACACTAGTATGTATCTATTTGAAATTATTCAAAAAATTTAGGATTATATTCTAATGTGGATCCCATGATTTTAGTTTTCTTGAAAACCTCCATGCATATAAATAGGAAATAAAGAAGATACATACAAACCATGATACCATGGTGGAAGCTGAATTTGATAATATGATTGAATAAATGTTCATCTAGTATGTTGATTACCCAAAGTGGATTTCCAAAATTATCCTTGACATGAAAAATAATGGGAAAATAAGCATTTATATTGAATTCATAGAGTTCAATTGTCATGACAGAAATGCTAATTTCTCTATAATTATCATCGAATTATTAATTGATTCAATATATAGCCTATAATTCCTCTCCATTATGCACATGTGTTAAGAGTATAATCATATTTTTATGACCTCTAAATAATAGGATTCCACTTCCCATAGGTCATCACAAAAATTATATTGGTATCATGTAAAACCCTTCTTCTTGAATAATGATATTTTACATACCACCATACCATGAAAAAATATTTTTATGTCTTTTCTAAGGAAATCCATGTAGTTTTATATGTATTACTTGATGATCAAAATTCAATAACACTGTGATAATATTTCCAATCATGAAATAATATTCAACAAACATGAACAATACAACATGAATATGAACCCACTAAAATATTATTTTTGAGTGACATAAAGAAATTTTCGTAGTTTTATTGTAAAAAATTGTGACATCAATGTCGGTCCTAATTCATTAAGGGGATAATTGATATTACACATGATCAACAACATAATTAAATGAGAACAATTTAGTGATATCACAACTATGTTAGTTTCTTCACATCCAACACTGTATGAAAATGTTTTCTATTTACAAATATAATGAAGAAAGGGGATACATAAATCTAGGGTGGAGATTATATGAAGGAATTCATTGATCTTAAATATATCCTCCAACATCAACCATTCATTATTCCTCCTATATATTGGATTCCTAAAATTCCATTTTAAATAATTTGGACTAATCACATGGCAACACCCTTACATTGAATAATGACACAGGCAAGGAAAACAATGTCCATTATGTTGTAAGAATGAATTTTGACATAGAGACAAGATATTATAAAATTGAGAAGAATATTATGGCATTTATTTTCATAGTGAAGAAGTTTAGAAGTTATTTATAGTACCATAAGGTCCATTTTGCCTCTCATTTTTTCAAACACAATTATATCCTTAACATTCCAATGATAATTCGATGTTTAGGGTGATTGGTAGTCATTCTATAATATTTTCACATCCAATTAGTGCCCAAGATTATGATTAAATTATAGTTGTTGGAATATTTCCTTGTGTAACACCCTATCCCATAGAAGCTTTTTTTGATATGGAAATCCCTACTGAAGAAGCATTTTCCAAACATGAAACCTCATAGGATTAGAATATATACATTAATGGTATGTTTAAGAGACTAATATGTAGAAGGATAGAAAAATACAAATCCTAACTAGGTAAAATTGGGGATTTAAATTGAATATATAGAAGAATCTATTTTTCTTACTCCTTCCTATTGTTAGAGAGATGTAATGACAATGAGGTATAATACGGAGACCTCATTTTAGTCTTGGAACTGACCCTACAAATACTAGTTACCTGACTAAATATTAACGGTGAAATAGATATATTTATTAAGAAAATTTATAGTGGTCATTCCAACAAAAATTAAGAGTTGAATATTTCCTTGATTATATATGGTGGTTGATGTTTGATATCCCCTTAGAGTCAACACTATTTCACGTTGCACGTTTTCATAATGAAAAATTAGATAAAATATAAATGCATCTTCATCCTTGGAAGATCCAGACCAAGTTGATAAGACCATTCCCCTAACACATAATATGGAGGTATCTCCATTTATCAATACTACTAAGAAATAAATAAATGAAATTAATGTTAACATATATCATGTTTTTCGTTTATCCTCACTAAATGGTGCTAAAATTTGATGTATCTCTCCCACAATAGAGTAAATTAGAAATAGTATTCTAGTATAGGTTTTTTCCTAGAAGGAATAAATTAATTATTGAACATTAAATTTATTCTTTAACATGGAAACATGTTATTTGAACTCCCTCTATAAAAAATGATTTTATGAACTCCTCCTTAGGTGTATTGATGGAGGGGAGAACCTCACAATTATGTATAAAGTCCATACTAGCTCTGGTGGTTCCCACCAATCAAGATCCAAGAACATCCATCAAAATGAGATACATGGATACTTTTAGTCACAAATGATATAAGACATTATAAAATTCAGAAATAATACATTCCTTCTAGATATAATACAAATTTATTGATCAAATTGTTTTTGACGGGGAAAAGATGACTGGGGGAACCTTTTCTTAGGCATGTCTAGTGGGGCCTGATGATCGATTGTGGGGGGGGGGGGGGTTATTTCATACACAATACTTAAAATCAAGTAAAAACTTTCATTATTAATGTAAAATCCCAATGGTTATATTATCATTAAGTTGGTACATACATACATTCCAAAGGTAGGCGGCTATATTGGGTTTTGTACCCAACGAATCTAAGGTACTCACATTCATCAAGAGGGTGGGAGCTTAGGTTATCACACAATTTTTTTATGGGATTTTTTATTACACTGAACCTCTTTTATACATTTATGATATGCTACAAAAATCTTCTTATTCTTCATATGAGACCGATTACCTAAAAAAAATTATTATTGGTTAATTATCTTCGTATAAAAAAAAGAAAAGGTATCTCTTAGATGAAAAAAATAAAAGGAAACTCTTTACTGAATCCATATGTATGTTTATGAGTTTATTCATCCATTTTAAAATGATGTAATACTGCTCGATATGCTGAATCCATATAACATTTTACATTTGGATTTTCTACTGAATAGGGAGGTGTTTAATAATTTGAGGAGGGGATTGAGTCATTATGAGTTTTCCAATATATGCTAGTTATTGTAGGAATCAAAACCCATGTAGTTAATTAAAATCATGTTGATTAATGTCATGATGAGAGTACATATCTATTGGAATTGTGACACTATATGTTTATGATTGATCCTTAAGGAGACGCCCAACATATCCAGGTTATGATAGGAATCCGAGTTATCATAGTACGATCACACCTTTGGGAAAAACCCCAAGGTATATGTACATATGTATTGGGGTGTTTATATCATTCCACTCATTAGGACTTATATAAAATGATTTCCCTAGATAGTGGTGGTTTTGTGATGTGACTGATATGAATATTTTAGTTCCCTAACCCCATGTGATCTATACTCGATGTGGGAAATAAGGGATATGAAATAATCATTGTAGCTGCATACAGATGATGGGATTATATAGTTGGATAGCCCTTTGGTTGTTCAATAAAGGGATTGGGCCTTATAGAGGAATCCTAAGTATCATTTTTATTATAAGAATCATATTTCTCATACATCAGTGGATCAAGGCTTGCTCAATTACATTTCCTATAATCAAGACATATCATATTATGCCACTAGTCAGATCATACGCTCTGAGACTACCCTAATAATTGTAAAGGATTATGAAGAAGATGATATAATCATTTAAAATTCCTAATCTTCCATTAGCAATGATAAATGTAAGAAAAAGTGATGCAAAATGACCAATCTCAATGCTCATATTAGCGGTATTTATGTAATAGAATAACAATTTATATTGTTAATATGGATCTCATGTATCATAGAGGCATCCTACAAATCTTAGTTATGGAATGAATCAGATTCCTCATAGTTCCCTTGATTGGGGATTACAGATTGATATATCCATGGTAATCGGAGCTTACATTACAATGATGGAAGAAGTCATCAAATATAGGGATTCCCCTATGTTTGTCTCGGGTCCTCAAAAGGCATCCAATGTATCCTAGTTATTGTAAGAATTATACTCATCATAGTTAAATTTAGTGGGTCTTACAAATTGAGGTTTCCCTAGCCTATACAATGGTTTATGGTTTGGATGTTATTATTATTTCAACTCCTTAATCCCGTGTGATCCATGGTCATTGTGAGAAACAAGGGATGGAAAATAATCAATTTCATTTCTTATAGATGTCGGACATAAGTCTTTATACCACTGTTAGAGGCTTAATAAAGAGCTCTAACCATGGGGTGGTGTCCTAATTATCATAGTTATGGAAAAAATTAACATTTTTATAGTTCCCTTGATTAGGACATAGAAACATAAGTTACCCTAAAATGTATTCATTGACCATCCGATATGCCCATATTTCATACTCTACATGTCGAAGAATGATCTCCCATTTCATTGAAATAAAATTGAATGATCCAATTGATATGTATAAAGGAATTTAAGTAATCTTAATGGATTTTCAGAAAGGTTGTCTTATCAAAAAGGCTAACTTTTTTGAAAGACTTCACAAGATCTGGATGTATGGGTCCTAGGAGCCATTGCATGGCCTAGTTGATTGGCCTAGAAGGTGTCACATGATTCAAGTAACTTTCCCAGAAATTATCATAAGATATGAGCGACACACATGGAGGGCATCAAGAGATTCAACGTGGCATGTCTCAAAGGGTGTTCCATGGCATGGTCAACATGTCTGGAGGGTGTCACAAACCCTGGATGGCATGACTGAAGGGAATCACGAGAGCTAGTTTACATGAATAAGTGGTACTGAGAGACTTAAATGGCAGGAGTGGGTGCCATTATATGAGTTAGAAAACATTTCTGAATGAAATCACAAGAATTAAATGGAAACCCCCAAGGGTTTAACAAGACTTGTGAGGCATGCTCGAAGGGTTCCATGTGACTTATATCAACATGTATGGAGGACTCCACATGGAAAAAATATAATACCTAAAGATAATTACGATATCTTAGAAATATTTCCTACTGTTACCACATGTACAGAGTGGGTTACAAGAAGAATATGAGGGTTTACATGAAAGTTCCTCACTTAATTCATCATCATTAAGTCATTATTTTCGACTTTTTACTAGGAATTCATTAGATTTATTCTATGTCAATTTATTTTATGTCTCGTGCAATTTAGAAGATGTGGAGGATGTTCCTCATGTGTCTAGGTAGAATTATATCATGTGATCTAGGGGTGATCACAAAAAGCACCTATGAATATGGAATCATTGATTCGATTGTCTGTTAGTATCTTACCAAATTAAAATATTACTAGTCACTCTCATTCATAGTGGTAGAAGTCAGTCTCTCCATGTGTAGGTAGTGGTGATATATTTTTCATGTTAGGGTGGGTGTTTTATATGATGATCCACCTTGGCTTTTTTATTTCTTATAGGGTGTATCTCACATGAAACTGGGATAGAGTCGGAAAACGATGTCAGCATCTAGAGTTGTCATGAGCCTCTGTCGTGTATCACTTAGTGGGAATAACCTTATGTTAAATGGTTGTGAGTCACTCCAATCAAGGCCTCCATTATGGGATTAGTTCCAATTAATGGTTACTTTTTGGATCAGTTTTGTATGTATAAAGACTTTCATATTATCATATTGACATGTCCAAGGGCCTTTGGAACATCAAGGTGCTTGTATAATGGACTTCTCATGATCTCAAGTGACTTTTTTGGGAATTTATATTAGATAAGGATGGATTTTAGGGGGACTTTTTGGGATTAGTCTAACACTACAAGGGATATTGTTAGACTGTGTGTAGACATCCTTGTCTTATTGTAAGAATTTTACAAATGTGAGAGTCTCCAACATCTTCCCTATTTTATTTCATTCGTATGTTAAAAAGGTGAGGGATTTCGGTATAGATCTTGAGTATTATCGACAAAAAAAATTTCTACCTCATAATGATGTGTCACATGAACAATAAAGATCATGTGGATATACCTAAGAAGTTCCTGAACAATTATATCTCTCTTCCCTTAGAGAGGCAAAGGGGGAGTGGGATGTTTCCTGAACATTCTTGAAGAACTTCATATGATGAGTCTAACATGTTAGTCAGATTTTTTGAGATTAGGTGGAAATATTACCAGGGTATCATGTTGTCTTTTAGATGTCTAGGGGTCTATCCAGCAACTTTTATGACAACAAGAGACTCCCACAACCACTAATTTTTTTCCATTTTTATTTTACAAAGTCTCGGGGGTGGGGGGTCTTGAGATATTATTTAAATTCTATAAATGAAAAGTATTCTCCTAATATACGATCCGTTCTGTGACTCTTGTGATCACAAGAGGCCAACTCCTTTTGGAAATTTTCCTCTTATATTAAATTCACTTATAGATGGATTATCATGAGTCCACTGGTTGATAATACATATGGATATGGGAGCTTATCTGGCTACCTTAGAATGACCACTGGTTGTCCGGGGTTCCATCACAATACCAGAAGGTCTTGTCGAGATGGTCTACCCAAGATGCATTATAGGTTATGTGTTGAACATGGTTCCCTCACATGACCTTCTGATAGTCATGTGATAACATATCCTTTGGAGGCTCAGGTGATCTATGGGTATTATAAACCTTCGTCTCCCTTTTATTTTTCATTGAAAATAATAATCATATCATTGTATTTATTTTTTATTATTTTCCGCCGATCATTTGGTGGGTGTCAACAAATTACCCCCTCGGCAGTGAAGTTCAAGGGGACAAGGGATCTGTTTGGAGGAAAGAAAATTCATTCCTAATTATTTGTTGTTTTCCCAAATCAGTGTCTTAAGTGATGCTTGGTATTCCAGTGAAACTTTTTATATCATGGAATTACTTATATATAGGGGTAGATATCCAATCATTTTATGACAACCCTGCTTTTATTATAAACTTAAACATGATTTATTACATAAAACTTCACTTGATACAACAAAGAAGATCAAGAGGTTTAGTGTATTTGGGGATTAGGATCATTACATAAAAAAATTAGAACATGAAATACGACATCTTTATTTAAAACTTCCTTTACATGACCACTACATTCCCTCGTACTTAGCATTGCATAGGATAACCTGAGGACATGCATAATAAAAGGGTGAGCTATATAGACCAGTAAGGGAGTACACATGGAATAACATGAAGAGTACAATACATGTTAGAAAATAGGTATATCAATAGATAATAAAAGAAACTTGAATATAAATGCATGATAAAGCATGATAATAATAACATGGAAATGTGGCAACAACACTTAACATGGAATTAGCATGAGCCAAAGCTCATTGCACATGGAGCATGAGTAAATCCTCATTGCACATAAAGCACGAGTAAACCCTCGTTGCACTTGAATTAGCATGAAACAAAACTCATTGCACATGATGTATCATGATAATATACTTTACCCTATGCATTGGAGCGCTATAAGGGCGCACCCTTCATAAACATTTCATTTCATGCATAAGTGTGCCACATGGATCATAAAACATGGATTCATAAAAAATAATAATTTATTCCATGATAAAGGAATGTGGAATTCATACATGAAACCTTTTAATTAATAAGTAAAGGTGCATAAAGGTGGATACCCTTGATGGAGAAATGGGAATGGTATCCACTACACAATGGCATTGGCTTAGAAAATCGGTGCGATTTCGGCAGCGTAATGGTGTGACATAAGAATTCATAAAAATGGTTGATTAGAGAGAAAGGGGTTCATCATCATATTTACATATAATTTAAAGTAAGGAGTTCATATAGATACATGTCCCAACAATTTTAATAGAATTTATATTCATGATACAAAATTATTGCTTGAATATAAAAGAAGAGAGAGAAGTTCCTTTTGAAATTTCGGCATAGTAACGGGTGTACATGGGAGGAATTTAATGAGAGAGAAAGGGGTCTCCCATAATTCAAAAAATAATAGGCCAGTATGGGGGAGGTGTGAAACCATACAATAACATTAATAATTGAAATTAAAAGGGAAATACAACTTAAATAAAATTGACAAAAATGAGAAAGGAAGAAAAAAACCATTACTTGGAAGTGTGCTTCCAAAGGCTAGAGAGAGGCTTGTGAGAGGATTCTTGGGAGATTGGGGAACCTTGGGAGGATTATAGAGAGAGTTGGGCCGATTTTGGACGAACTCTAAGGGCTTTGAGTGAGGAGGATGTGGGAGCTTGGGTGGGTTTATATAGGAAAGGTGAGGGAATTCTTTATTATTTAGGTTTGGGTCCCCTTACATTAAATTAATCCAAACCACAAACCAACCCATGGTTTTTGCCCATGGTTTTTGGAAAAGGGAATAGGAAAAAATTATTTTATAAGCCGCAAGTCCGAACTTCTTAAAATAATAAGGTTGCTTATGTGGAGGTGAGTCACACTCCCATGGAAATTAATTTAAAAAGGCAAAGTGTTGAATATGTCTTGAGGGGTCCATTAATGCTTTGAAAAGTAAGTCAAACAAACCCAAAATCACATTATTTTAATGATAAAACATATATTGTCCGAACATAAGGATTATGGTATTTTATTACATCACCATTGGGTCATTATGATGTCATAAAACACATTATATATTTAAACGGTATTTAATTTTTACCCAAAAATTTGACTGTCTCAGAAAATTATGAAAAATTCACCGTTGGATAATTTCGACGTCCTGATTCCAGAAATGGAATTTATTTTATCTAAAAAATTTTCCAAATATGTTAATTTTCACTTTTAAAATAAAACCGACATTTATCGAAAATTCACGGGTTTTGACAAAAATGGCTTTCAAACCTTAATAAATTTTTTTAATTGCATTCATAAAATTATAAGATAATTTATATTTAATAAAAAAATTAATTTAATAATATTATTATTATTTTATTAAAATATTATTTAATTCAAAAATCCCTTAATTTAATAAAATAGATTTCTTAATTAAATAATAACTAAAAACACCATTTGTACTTTTAAAAACTATTTACAATATCTCAAAAATTACTAGAAATTATATTCATTATTATATACAAAAATAATGTACATGAACATAGTACTACTTATTTGTTACATAACCCCTTAAAACAGCCGCATAAGACCTAAGGGTAAGGTGTGTGATGGTGACAGACTCTTGGGGCGACTCGGATAACATCGCTCGAGTGGTAATCTCTATCAACTTCCACTTTTCCCGCAGATGGTCCCGTTCGAGCCTGACATGGTGAATCTCATCTTGTCCTTAGTAAAGGGCGAAGCCCAAGGATACCACCTCTTTTCCGAGCTCCGACAAATGGGCTTCGTATGGGGAAATTCTACTGGATGAGGCCATCGCTTCTTTTGTCTGAGTAAATTGGATTTGTTAAGGTCCTATATTTATACCAATCATGTGATCACTGTTCAATGACTATATTAACAACGGTCACAATTCTTAACATAAAACCAAATAAGTTTACATCTTATAAAAACATTTTTCATAAAGAGACATTTAACTGGATCAAGAGGGATTTTACATTAATAAAACTTTGGGTCATTACAATATTCTCCCATTAAGAAATTTCACCCTCGAAATTTTCCTTTTCCGACACTAAAACAAATGTGGGTAACTCAGCTTCATCATTTCCTCCGATTCCCAAGTTGCTTGTTCAAACTTGTGCTTTTTCCACAACACCATGATGAGGGGAATTGTCTTATTTCGTAGAACTTTTTCTCTACGATCTAAGATCTTCACTGGTTGCTCCTCATAAGAGAGATCGTCTTCCAATTTTACCACCTCAGAAGAGATTACATGTGAAGGGTCTGGTATGTACTTCCTTAAGAGGGATACAAGAAAGACATCATGGACTTTGGCCATGGTAGGTGGAAGTGCTAGTCGATAGGCCACAACCCCAACACGATCAAGAATCTCGAAGGGGCCGATGTACCTTAAGGACTTAACTTCCCTTTCTTTCCAAACCTCATGACCTTTTTCCACAGAGATATGCATAGAAACACCATGTCTCCAACTTTAAACTCAAGGTCTCGTCGACGATTATCTGCATAACTCTTCTATCGACTTTGAGCTACCTTGATATGCTGCTGAATGGTTTTCACCTTCTCCACCATTTCCTCGACCATTTCTGGTCCAAGCAGCTTACGTTCACCAACCCCATCCCAACATGGCGGTGTTCTACACCTTTTCCCATACAGGGCTTCATATGGTGCCATTTGGATGCTCGAGTGGAAACTATTATTATAAGAGAGCTCAACCAGAGGAAGATGCTGATTCCATCCTCCTTTAAAGTCCATTGAGCATGCTCTCAACATGTCCTCAAGTGTTTGGATAGTCCACTCGGATTGGACATCAGTTTGAGGATGATAGGCCGTACTGAAGTTCAGTTCAGCATTCAAATCATGTTGAAGACTCTTCAAAAACTTAGAGGTGAATCTTGGATCTCGGTCATACATAATAGATAGTGGTACTCTATGTAACCTTACCACTTCTTTGATGTATATCTGTGCCAGTTGATCCAAGGAGAAATCCTCCTGAATAGCAATTAAGTGTGCAGTCTTTGTAAGACGATCCACAACAACCCAGATTGCATTTTTGAATTTGGATGTCCTCAGAAGTATGGTGACAAAGCCCATGGTGATGTTCTCCCATTTCCATTCTGGTATGGGAAATGGTTGCATCATCCCCTTAGACTTCTGCCTCTCTGCCTTCACTTGCTGACACACCAGGAACTTTGATGTATATTCAGCGATCTCCTTCTTCATATTATCCCACCAAAAGTTTTCTCGGAGATCTCGATACATCTTTGTGCTCCCTGGGTGAATGGAGAAATTTGAACTATGTGCATCATCCAAAAGTTCCTTCTTCAGCTCCAGATTTGATGGAACACATAGTCTTTTCCCAAACCGCACAAATCTTTCTTCATTAACATTAAAATCCAAGGATTTCCCATTTTTGATAGCTTTCACTTTTTCTTGAATTCTCACATCATCCTTTTGAGCATCCTTTAACTTTTCCAAAAGAGATGGTTGGGCAATAATTTGTGAAAGGATTGATGATGTTCCCTTCTTTATGATTCTCACGTTCATCTTCATCAATTCTAAGAAGATTGGATCCTTCTCAATTCTCATCATTAATAGAATTGCTGGGTCCTTTCTACTTAGGTCATCTACCACCATGTTCACTTTCCCAGGGTGGTAATGTATTGAACAGTTATAATCCTTGATGAGCTCTATCTATCTTCTTTGGCGCATATTAAGCTCTTTCTGTGTGAATATATATTTAAGACTCTTGTGGTTAGTATATATCTCACATTTCTCTCCATATAGATATTGCCGCTAGATTTTCAAGGCAAAGATCACAGCCGCCAACTCCAGATCATGCATTGGATAGTTTCGCTCATGGATTTTCAACTTCCTTGAGGAGTAGGATATCACTTTATCATTCTGCATCAGCACACAGCCTAAGCCCTTCTTTGAAGCATCACTGAATACCACAAAAAGTTCCCCACTTGTGGGTAAACTGAGCACGAGCGCAGTGATAAGCCCCCTTTTCAACTCCTTGAAGCTTTCTTCGCATTCATCACTCCAAGAAAACTTTACTCCCTTTCAAGTTATCCTGGTAAGAGGGTTGGACAGTCGTGAGAAATTCCTCACAAATCATTGATAATATCCAGCTAACCCCAAGAAGCTACGGATATCTATTACCGATGTTGGCCTCGGACATCCCTCAATTGCATTTGTTTTGGAGGGGTCCACAAATATCCTATTGCTTGTGATGATATGGCCCAATAATGAGACCTCCTTCAACCAGAACTCAAACTTGTTGTACTTTTCATAGATCTTCTCCTTGCGCAAAGTCTCTAGTATAGTTTTTAAATGCTCCTCATGATCCTCCTTGGTTTTGGAGTATATTAGAATATTATCTATAAAGACTACCACAAATTTGTCAAGGTAATCTCTAAAGACTCTATTCATCAAGTCTATGCTTATTTCTGGAGCATTGGTGAGTCCAAAAGGCATTACTATGAATTCATAGTGCCCGTATCTTATACGAAAAGTAGTCTTGGGGACATCTTCCTTCTTCAGCCTTACTTGATAATATCCCGACCACAAGTCCACCTTGGAGAAGTATTGTGCTCCACGCAGCTGATCAAACAAGTAATCGATTATTGGGAGAGGATACTTGTTCTTTATTGTGATTTTGTTAAGTTCATGATAATCGATGCAAAGCCGCATTGACCCATCCTTGTTCTTGATGAAGAGGACTGGTGCACCCCATGGTGAAGCACTTGGGCGTATAAACCCTTTATCCAGATTCTCCTGTAGTTGTTTCTTCAGATCTTCAAGCTCAACAACATCCATTCTATATGGAGTCTTGGATATTGGTAGCGCCCCAGGTATAAGTTCAATTGAAAACTCAACATCTCTTCTTGGAGGAAGACCAGGCAGTTCCTCAAAAAACACTTCAGCGAATTCCCTCACAATAGGCATTTCATCAAGGATGGTTTCTTCCTTGGACTAAATCATCTGAGCCAGATACGCGTGCTCATAAGGTAGTAATATCCATGCTTGAGATGATGGAGCTAAAGGAGATTCATCTTCCTCCTGACACTTGTAAAGAATCGGGGGTCGATTCTCCATATGGAGTGTGATTTCCCTCTCCCGACAATTTATGTTGGATTTATATAAAGAAAGCCAATCCATGCCAAGAATTGCATCAAATTCCACCAGAGGAAGTATGACGAGGTTCACCGGGAAATTAAATCCACAGATTATAATAGGGGAGGAATTATATTCATGGGATGCAATGATTGCCCCATTTTCCGTACTCACCGACATCTTCACTTACATGATTTTTGGTGGTTCTGGGATTGTTCTACTAAACTTTCGAGATACAAAAGAATGCATAGAACCTGAATCAAAAAGTACGTTCTCTATTATTGAATGAATAACTAGCGTACCTATCACCACTTCGTTGTCGGGGTTCACTTCGGCAGAAGTGATGGAAAAAGCTCTTCCTTTCCACCTTGGAGGTTGTTGGTTGTCTCCGAAAACCCTTGGATTAGGGCACTGATTTGAAAAATGACCCGGTTATTTGCATTTGTAGCATTGAAAAACGCGTTGAGGTTCGAACGGAGCATTCCTCTCCTCTATCGCAGTCGTGGGTCTTTATTTCCGACAGTTAACAGCTAGGTGCCCTTCTCTTCCACACCTGAAGCATTTTCTCGTCCCCTTAAGGAAATTTCTAGGGTGCTTCTTTCCGCACTTTTGGCAAGTGGGGTGCTGGATCTTCTTAGCACCGTTGGATTTATCCATCAGACCACTAGCATTGAAGTCCACCTTACGCTTCTTATCCCCATGATACCCCTGTGATTCCCCGATCTCCATTTTGACATTGAGGGCACATCGGACAATCTCCTCATAGCTGTCGAAGTCATGGATCTCTAATGCTTTCCGTAGGCTAGGCTTTATCCCACCAAAGAAGCGGTCAACTTTGAATTCTGGGGTAACAACAAAGCCAGAAGCGTATCATGCAAGCCTTGCGAAGTTTTCCTTGTACGCTCCAACAGATTCTTCATCTTTTTTCTTGAGGGAAAGGAAGTCCCTTTCCATCTTAAGCCGAAGGGTGCGCGAAAAATATTTATCGAAAAACATCTTCTGTAAATCCTTCCATTCCAACGCCTCAATATCCTCCTCAGGCTTCGTATTTTTGATCAACGTCCACCATTGATCAGTTTCACCCTCCATACGATAAGAAGCCCGAAGAACCTTCTCTTTTTCAGAACATCGAAGTATGGAGAAGATATTTTCAATGGAGTTAATCCATTGTTCAGCGATTTTGGGATTAGATGATCCACTAAAAGTATGAGTCCTTTGTCTCATTAAGCTCTCGATAGAGACTTGTTTTTTCTTAGGGGGGTTTGGACGTTCCTCTTGACCCATTTTTCTATTCAAAACTTGAGTTAGCTGAGAGAGAAGTGTGACAAAGTTCACGATTCCCGCTCCCATTGGATTTGGAATCTCATTAGTAAAGTCATCACACTGATCTTCACAACAGTTGTTAGCCCGAGTCCTCCTATTACCAGCCATTGGATGGAATAAAAGGAATGTTAGGGGTAACACATAAAAAGTAATCCAAAGACAAAAGTTGATGACTTATAAATAAACTTTTATTTCCTTACTCATGAGTCTATAGGCTTCAATATAGTATTTTCATGATCTACTTTATAACATATATTCGTAGGGGAATTTTTTTTAATTCCCTTAATAAGGGTTTATACTAAGCTTGTGAATTTATCAAAACATATCCCCCAGAAGTGTCATAACCAATAGTACAGCAAGGCCCATTGTCGTGCACCATTTCCCGTTCGATTCTATCTCAAAGCGGTGTTTTCGGGTTTTACCCCTAGGATACATCTGTGCCAGAGCCGCCTCTAGCTGATCATATCCAGATAGGGATGTATTTGTTTGATAAACCACTTAATCAGTACTTACCAAAACTTTAGGGATTTTTTATTATACTTAGTCTTGTATCTAAGTCTTTACTAGGGTTTCCTAATCCCAAAAATAACTAAACCTATCCTCTGATACTAACTATGACAACCCTGCTTTTATTATAAACTTAAACATGATTTATTACATAAAAATTCACTTGATACAAAAAAGAATATCAAGAGGTTTAGTGTCTTTGGGGCATAAGATCATTACATAAAAAACTTAGAACATGAAATACAACATCTTTACTGAAAAGTTCCTTTACATGACCACTACATTCCCTCGTACTTAGCATTGCATGGGATAACCTGAGGACATGCATAAGAAAAGGGTGAGCTATAAAGCCCAGTAAGGGAGTACACATGGAATAACATGAGGAGTACAATACATGTTAGACAATAGTTATATCAATAGAGCATAAAAGAAACATGAACATAAAGGCATGATAAAGCATGATAATCATAACATGGAAATGTGGCAACAACACTTAACATGGAATTAGCATGAGCCAAATCTCATTGCACATGGAGCATGAGTAAATCCTCATTGCACATAAAGCACAAGTAAACCCTCGTTGCACTTGAATTAGCATGATTCAAAACTCATTGCACATGACGTATCATGATACTATACTTTACCCAATGCATTGGAGAGCTATAAGGGCACATCCTTCTTAAACATTTCATTTCATGCATAAGTGTGCCACATGGATCATAAAACATGGATCCATAAAACATAATCATTTATTCCATGATAAAGGAATGTGGAATTCATACATGAAACTTTGTAATAAATAATTAAAGGTGCATAAAGGTGGATACCCTTAATGGAGAAATGGGCATGGTATCCACTACACAATGGCATTGGCTTAGAAAATCGGTGCGATTTCGGCAGCATAATGGCGTGACATAAGAATTCATAAAAATGGTTGATGAGAGAGAAAGAGGTTCCTCATCATATTTACATATAATGTACAGTAAGGAGGTAATATAGATACATTTCTCAACAATTGTAATAGAATTTATATTCATGATACACAATTATTGCTTGAATATAAAAGAAGAGAGAGAAGTTCCTTTCGGAATTTCAGCATAGTAACGGGTGTACATGGGAGGCATTTAATGAGAGAGAAAGGGGTATCCCATAATTCAAACAATAATAGGGAAGTATGGGGGAGGTGTGAAACCATACCCAAACATTCATAATTGAAATTAAAAGGGAAATACAACTTAAAGAAATTGACAAAAATGAGAAAGGAAGAAAAAAAACCCTTACTTGGAAGTGTGCTTCCAAAGGCTAGAGAGAGGCTTGTGAGAGGCTTCTTGGGAGCTTGGGGAACCTTGGGAGGATTCTATAGAGAGTTGGGCAGAGGTTGGATGAACTCCCAGGGCTTTGAGTGAGGAGGAAGTGGGATCTTGGGTGGGTTTATATAGGAAAGGTGAGGGAATTCTTTATTATTTAGGTTTGGGTCCCCTTACATTAAATTAATCCAAACCACAAACCATCCCATGGTTTTTGCCCATGGTTTTTGGACAAGGGAATAGGAAAAAAATATTTTATATGGACCAAGTCCTAAGTTCTTAAAATAATAAGGTTGCTTATGTGGAGGTGAGTCGCACTCCCATGGAAATTAATTTTAAAAGGCAAAGTGTTGAATATGTCTTGAGGGGTCCATTAATGCATTGAAAAGTTAGTCAAACAAACCCAAAATCACATTATTTTAATGATAAAACATATATTGGCCGAACATAACGATTATGGTATTTTATTACATCACCATTGGGTCATTATGATGTCATAAAACACATTATATATTTAAACGGTATTTAATTTTTACCCAAAAATTTGACTGTCTCAGAAAATTATGAAAAATTCACCATTGGATAATTTCGACGTCCTAATTCCATAAATGACATTTATTTTATCTAATTTTTTTTTCTAAATATGTTAATTTTTACTTTTAAAATAAAAACTGACATTTATCGAAAATTCACGGGTTTTGAAAAAAATGGCTTTCAAACCTTAATAAATTTTTTTAATTGCACTAATAAATCTATAAGATCATTTACATTTAATAAAAAAATTAATTTAATAATAATAATAATATTTTATTAAAATATTATTTAATTCAAAAATCCCTTAATTTAATAAAATATATTTCTTAATTAAATAATAACTAAAAACACCATTTGTACTTTTAAAAACTATTTACAATGTATCAAAAATTACTAGAAATTATATTCATTATTATATACAAAAATAATGTACATGAACATAGTACTACTTATTTGTTACATTACCCCTTAAAACAGCCGCATAGGACCTAAGGGTAAGGTGTGCGATGGTGACAGACTCTTGGGGTGGCACGGATAACATTGCTCGAGTGGTAATCTCTATCAACTTCCACTTTTCATATAGATGGTCCCGTTCGAGCTTGACATGGTGAAGCTCAGCTTGGGCTTGGTCAAGGGAGAATCCCAAGGATGCCACCTATTTTCCGAGCTCTGACAAATGGGCTTCGTATGGGGCAATTCTACTGGATGAGGCCATCGCTTCTTTTGTCTGAGTAAATTGAATTTGTTAAGGTCCTATATTTATACTAATCACGTGATCACTGTTCAAAAACTATATTAACAATGGTCACAATTCTTAACATAAAACCAAATAAGTTGACATCTTATAAAAACATTTTTCATAAAGAGACATTTAACTGGATCAAGAGGGATTTTCCATTAATGAAACTTTGGGTCGTTACACATTTCCCCAGATAATGCTTCTATAGTACTTTATCACCTCACCTATGTATCATTACATTGTTGTATGACCATTTCACATGACACAATTGTCACAAACCACTGTGATCCCTTCTTCTTTGAGGACTACATCACAAGACTGCCCTTTATTAGGTGCCTATTTGATGTGACCATGAACTATATCTCGATAATTACCTAGACTTCAGTGATGAGGATAGGTATTTTATTGAGGGTTCTGTTGGGTCTATATAATTTCATCATATTCTCGATATGTGACTCTCAAGACCTTGACCCAGTTATGAGAATGTGTGTCTTCAAGGTTTCATGTGATTTCATGATGCCATCTGGGGATATGTGACCCACGATATCATTGAGAGTATGGTGATTCCTGAACCAGTTAATGAATTTGTAAAATCCCTTACCGATTCATGAAATCCACATGATGGTTCAAGTTATTATGTATTCTATTTGACGAGATTGTTTTATTCTTCTAACATATGCCATATAATTTTGTTCAGATGTTTTCTAACATTCATCAATAGTCCTTAGCTACAGCCAATAAAAGGATAATTATTGCTATAAATCACTAGTATTGCCCTTGATATATTTTTTATTCCAATAAATATTTTATAAATTTGTTCCTATCTACTATTTCTTAGGACTATCCATTATCTCAATGACTTATTCTTTACGGTTTTACATTGCTAAATGATATTTTCATCCCTCCATAAGAATTAAATCTTCCACCCTACTGGGTGTCAACATCATCTCCATGCGTTCAAATGAAAATTTTCAAAGAAGTCTAGTAGATTGTAGTACCACCTATAACACAGTCTGAAATGATGGAAACTCTATGTTGGGTTCAGATGGTTATGATTCCTCTCATCATCCTATCACTCATAACCACTCTAGTATATTTTCTTCCTCTATGAATAGACCTGAAAACAGAAGGATTTCGAATTGGGATCCCCATCATGATTTCAATTTGTCTAATGAATGGGAATTTCCCATCTAGGTTATAAATATTTTTATATATAATTCTTATTAGGAATGCATGAGTCATATATATGAACCCTCTTGGATTCCCACTTCATCATCAACTTCCAGTCCAATCTTTTTTAAGATATGATCACCCATTGGTACCCTAGCATAAACATATTCTATTTGTAACATGGTGATGTAGGAATTAGATTATGGGACATCAAACAACTAGTTGTGATTCCCCCTCTTAGAGTGATATATGATGAATTCGTCTATGCTATAGATGTTTGGGATGATCCATTGTAGACTCCAGTTTTAGAGAATGAGATTATTTTAATTGTGATAGAGAAACTAACGATGGAATTAAAGATTTATTTAATCATTTCATTTAAGGATTGGATCAATGTTTTTCTTTATTGTAATGTGATCTGGCCAACTGACTTACACCCTCACCAGTTCCATTTTTAGTAGGCCCATGATAGTAACAGATCATATTGGGCCATCATGGACATTGGGAGCTACTCTTAAAGGGGCTACCAGGTGAATTCCATGGTCTCTCTAGACCTATATATGGAATCTTTTAGGGCCGTGTTTTTTAATGGATGAAATTTCCCGAATGGAGATACACAATTAATGATCAATTTCATCACGTTGGTGATCATAGTGTGGCCTATATAAGAACATCACCTTAATTCTCCTGTACCAGTAATTTCATGCCTTTATCAATTCTTATCCAATCACTAGTGTAGGAAACGTTATTTATGTCGGTTATTTTTCATTTTTTACGTCGGTTTTTATCCGACGTTAATACGGACGACGTTATAAATATAGTTTTTTATGTCGGTTATTTAAAAACTGATGTAACAAACATAACATCGCGGTGTTTATCATGTCGGTTAATTAATAAATGATGTGAAAAAAAACCTGGGGTGGGGGGGGGGGGGGGGGGTTTATAACGTCGGTTATTATATAACCGATGTGATAAATCGGGGGGGGGGGGGGGGCTTTATCACGTCGGTTATACAATAACCGACGTTATAAACACGTGCGGGGGAGTTTATCACATCGGTTATTGAATAAACGACGTGATAAATTCCTGGGCGATGGTTTATCACGTCGGTTGTTTAATAACGGATGTGCTAAACTAGTCCGGGGGGGGGGGGGGGTTATCACATCGGTTAATCAATAACCTACGTGATAAAAGGCCTGGGAAATGGTTTATCACATCAGTTATTAAATAACCGACATGATAAACCATTTCCCAGACCATTTATCACGTCGGTTATTGATTAACCGACGTGATAAATCATTTCACAGGTCCTTTATCACGTTGGTTATTACATAACTGACGTGATAAACCATTCCACAGGTGTTTATCACGTCGGTTATGAATAAAAATGATGTGATAAACCCTTCTCGATTTCGTTATCACGTCGGTTATAAAAAACCCGACGTGGACGACAAATTTTTTTTTAAAAAAAATCGACTGCAGTCCTCAGCTCTCCCCCAAAATCAACCAGAAACCAAATCAATAATTTGCACCACAAAAAACAGAAGGATATCAAAACATGAAGTAAAGAAAATTTAAGCATTTACATTGATAACATATAAAAGTTACCCCACTTGATAGCCCCCATTCTCATGTATACCCCCTGTACAACCCTCCCCCACCCCATTGGAGCCCCCACCACACCCCTAGACTGCCCGTGACCCCCTGGATAGCCCCAAACACCCCTCGACAACCCCCCCACCCTCCTGAACAGCACCCCTCACCCCTCACCCCACTTGACATCCCCCACAACACCCCTGGACTGCCCCCCTGACCCCCTGGACAGCCCTAAACACCCCTCGATAACCCCCCACCCTCCTGAACAGCACCCCTCACCCCACTTGACAGCCCCCACCACACCCCTGGACTGCCCCCCGACCCCCTGGCCAGCTCCAAACACCCCGGGACAACCCCCCACCCTCATGTATACCCCCCAAACCCTGGACAGCCCTCCCCTACCCCACTGGATCCCCCACCACACCCCTAGACTGCCCCCACCCTCCTGAACAGCACCCCCTCACCCCCTCACCGCACTTGACAGCCCCCACCCCATTGGAGCCCCCACCACACCCCTGGACTGCCCCCGACCCCCTGGAGAGCCCCAAGAAACCCTCTACAACCCCCACCCTCCTGAACATCACCCCCTCACCCCACTTGATAGCCCCCGCCACACCCCTGGACTGCCCCCGACCCCCTGGACAGCTCCAAACACCCCGGGACAACCCCCCCACCCTCATGTATACCCCCCCACACCCTGGACAGCCCTCCCCCACCCCATTGTGTTGTGCACTGTGTTGCATTTGTTGTCAATAAGGTGTCAAGGATTGAATGGATGACAAGGAGTGTCAATATGTGAATGACAGAGGATGTGATGGTGATGGTGATGTTGTTAATAAGATGTCAAGGATTGAGTGGATATGTGACTGACAAGGTGATGGTGATTTTTGGAGAATGACCATGGTACTAAGAAGCATGTCACTTAGGAGAATCACTAAGTGGCATAAGAGGTAATGGTTGAAACACTCTCCATACAAAATTAGACGATTGTAGAGCTGATCTTAAAGTTCCAAGACTTGTATCAAGGAGATACAATGTCACAACATTGTTAGAAGTCCATGTATTATCTTCACAATGCATGAGGATATAAAGTAGTGTCATTCAAAATTACTAGGTGAATGAGGAGAGAAAGGAGACCCATCCACATCACTAATTGGATGAAGTGAAAATGAACCGTCCATAGCTACTAAGTGAATGAAGTGGTTTGAAGAAGACCATGCACTATCTCTTAGTGCATGAGGATTTGAAGATGATCCAAATTCATATATAATTGGATCAAAGAAGAACACTGAAGAAACATTTGATTCTTGATTTATGGTTGATAAATATAGTTGAAAGATCCTTGGGAATTCCATTCTTTAATAGAATAAGAAGAATAAATGTTGAAGAGGAGAAGAGGAATTCTAAAGATGAAGAGGAGGTGAAGAAGAAGAGAATGGAATGAAGAAGACTTGTTCCTACTTGGTAATTTAACCAAGTATACAAGGAGGGAGAGGACCTTATGCAAAAAAAGGGCCAGCCCACGAGCTGGCTACCCAAGCTTCAACCCAAGGAACATGTTGGACTAGGTCACCACTCCCATGAGGAGGCCTAGGCAGAGCCATCCCGCAGGAGGCCAGGCCGTGTGTAAGCCCGAGCTACGTGGATGTCAAGCCCGTGCAGCGTGGGCGTCAGAAGAGCACCCATGAAGGAGCATAGTGGGCGCTAGGTGCGCACCCGAAGGAGCAGAGTGGGCGCAGAAGCGTACCCGCAGGAGAACCGGTGCGGGGCAACACCGGAGGGGGGAGAGGAGATTTCTGAACCAAGGATGGGAGGAGTTGTTTGTTAAACCGCGCAAGAAACTCGGCGCGTTTCGATGTGGGACGAATTTTTTAGACGCGGATCTTGTCATTTCCATCCATCTGATCTCGCATCCTATCTCAGCCGCTTGTTCCATCGCGTGAGATCCTGGCTGCACATCTGATCTTCAATCGAGCCACGAAGGGTGTGAGCCGTCCGATTGCTGGGGGAGCATTGTATTCAACCTCCCGATGCCCTGCTGCCGTGCCGGTGACCTCCGTGAGCCAGTGATTCTCCCAGACATCGATCTTCTCACCCCGACCACCATTCGAGCTCATTCCGAGCGCATTGATATTGTATTAAGGAACCGAATCTCTTGCATGTAGTTTCACTTGCATGCAACCTTTCAAAGAAGAATTTGAGGGAGCCAGATGCAAACGAAGTTGCCGAGGGTGCACTTCCCATTCGACAAATAAGGAAAGGCTTTACAAGTGTTCGTAAATGCATGAACATGAAGACCATGCGCCATGAAGAAACCCACACTGAACAGAGAAGAAAAACAAGATTTGAGGAAAATATTGAAAACCCGAAGTTTTCGGGAAATCAAGATTTATCCACACGGAAGATCTGAGGCATCCTTTACCTATAAAAGAAGCCGTCTGAGGCTAAAGAAGGTTGCTGTTGAGAATTTTTGAAGAATTCCCGCGAAGCTCCTGAGCATCGCGAAGCTTGAATCTCAATGCATCACTTGCACGGCAGAGTAGCCCGAAGCCACCCGAGGCGTCGAGAGTTCCTTTCGCGCTACCCTTGCATGAAAGAAGTAAGGAGGAAGGCCTCCCTGCACACTCCCTTGTGCGACAGGGAAGAAGCGCAGCCTTACGCACCCGCTGCCCGCATACTTGCGCAGTAGCAAGTGGCTGCACCCTGCGCGTCCCTTTGCGCAACAGGAAGAGGTCGAGCCCCAACCTGTGCGCCCTATGTGCTCGCGAACTCACACGGCAGGAGGAAGGCGCCACGCCACCTACGCGGTAGAAGTTTCTCCCAAACCTTGCGCGGTTTAATGCAGGAGTTGGCCGCATCCTTACGCGCCCTCCTTTGAAGTGGTGCTCAAGTGGAAGGCCACACCCACTTGGGTGTGTGTGTGTGCACAGGTTGAAGAGAAAGGCCGCGTGTGTATGGGCTGAAGGAAGAATTTCACACGTGTTGTGTGTGTACAAAGAGTGTGTGCACAAGTGGAGTGTGTACACATTGAAGAAAAGGCCACACCATATTTGAGTGAGTGTGTGCAAAGAAGAAGAAGTGTGGGTGAAGGTTTCATGCAAGTGCATGTCCAAGACCCTACGGGTTGTGTGTGCACAAGTTGAGTGTGCACACTTTGAAGAAGAAGAAAAGAAAAAAGTGTGTGCAAGTAAACAAGAAGGCCGAAGCCTTAGTGTGTGCACAAGTGAAGGAGGCCATACCTCTTGTGTGTTCCCAAGTGAATGAAGAAGATACATGCATATCCATGCATGTATGAATAAGTGAAGAAGTGGGTGAACACCTTGAGAAGAAAGAGAGAAGGGGAAATCCACAATAAAGAACAACACACAATTTGGTGTCTGTGAGAAAGAATAAAAGAGTGTGACTCGAAGAAAAAGGTGTGTGTGTGCTAAAAGAGATTATACCCTTTAAGGGTTTATCCCACCAAGAAGAAAAGGGGAGAGCATGCTTGCATGCATGCACATGCACACGTAAAAAAAAGTTTAAATCAGTGTGTGTGCATTTGAGCAGTCCAATAACAAAGGTTCTTGAAGATATTTGAGATTCCATGAAAGTCATGCATGAAGATTGAGAAGCCATGAAATTAGTGCATGAAGATTCAGAGATTCCATGCACTCAGTGCATGAAGTTGAATTGAAGAGAGACTGAGGCCAGAATGAAGTTAAAAAAATAATTCATTTGAGTTTTCAGTACTTGAGAAGACCAATAAGATTGAGTGGGCATACTCAGTGCAGGAACATATTTGCCAATCAAGATTCTTGAAGACAGTGGCCGGGTCATCCTTAGAAGAAGGAGATAAAGCCCGAGAAAAGAAGAGGATTCCTGGTCACCACCAGTGATCAGAAGAAGTGAGAAAGGCTAGCAGACCTTATCCAAGGCTGTTGAAGACTCTTGAAGAGCTTCAAAAGAAGAAGAGCTACTCGTGTGACTTAAGGAGCCAGGAGAAGACCCCCTGTGAGACTCAGGGTGGAGAAGTCTTTGGTGGAAGCTGAAGCAGGCCAGTGGGACTTTGGTAACACTATGGGATGCGGTATAAAGAACCTCCTGTGGGACTCAAGATAGATACAGTGTGACTCTGTATCGACCACTGTAATTACTAACTGAATTATAGTGGAGAAACCATGTTGGGGCGTTTAACCAATATGGCAAGGATGTAGGCCTTTGGAGCCGAACCTTGTAAATCCTTGTGTCATGTGCCTTTATATTTACTGCATCACTCGAGGAAAGGCTGAGAGATACAAGAAGAGTGTATCGAGGCCTTAACAAGGCATAGAGGTTTAATTGATAAAGAATCAATTAGTAAAAAGTTTTAAAGGATCAGTGATTCACCCCTCCCCCTATCAGTGATCACACTGATCCAGACACTTCAATTGGTATCAAAGAGAGGTTGCCTCTAAAAGATCCAAGGGAGTCTTTATGAAGTGTAGATTTGAGGAAATGAGAGAACACCCTCAAATGAAGATATCTTCCAAGACTCAGAAAAATAGAAAGAAGAAACAGGTCAAGAAGATGAAGAAGAAGGTTGCTACCAATAGAGAAACACCTTCCATTGAAGGTAATGTGAAAGTCACAACAGATGAAAATTCCTTTTATCACTCTTCTGATGAAGCCTTCTCTAGCTGTGATGATGATGGAAAAATCAATGATCTTCTAAATGCACTCAAATATCTTCGGAAGACAGTCCCCAGGGAAGTGGCAATGTGTATTGCTACAAGTATCCATGATCTTCCAGAAGAAAAATTACAGCTAGAAGAAGAAGCCAATTCTATGTAAGATCAATTGGCAAGAAGGGTTGGCATAACCAACACTCTCACAAAGCTGGTGAAGGATAAAGATGAAACCATTTCCCTTTGTAGTGAAAGAATTGATGATGTCACTGACGAACTACAAAGAAGCATTTGTGAGAAAGAATTCTTTGAGATAGTGTTTAAAGAAGTTTTCCATGCACTGGAAAAGAGGCATAGAGTGTCAATGATTGTCAAAGATGCTCAACTAGAAGACAAAGTAAAAGTGGTAAAGGATCATGATAATTCATTGCAAGAAATGAAGAAGGTGCATGAAGACCACATGAAACAACTGGAAGAGAATTGGGAAGGAAGGCTAAGATTTGTTGAGGATTAGAATAACTCTCTCAAAATGAAATGCATAGAGCTAGAGGTGATATTGAAAGATCAGAAATCACCCAAAACTGAAGCCTCCCAATCAGCTGAAAGAATAAATGTTTCCACTCAGGTGTGCATTGAGAAGGATGATTCCAAAAGCAGGGCATCCTCTAATGAAAGGGAATCATCTTCTAAGAAGAAGGTACCATCCATACCATCTTGTACTAAAGATTCTAAACATGTTTCCACAAAAAGTGCAGGATGGAAGAATAACTCTAAACATGTATGGATGAAGAAGATGAAGAAAGAGAGCTCTCTTGACAAAACACAGCAATTCACGAGAAATACTCAACAATCAGAAGAAGTCAAGAAGACAAGATTTGTGGGTCAATGTTGGTGTTGCAATAGGTATGGACATTGTGAAACGGATTGTTGGTACAATCCTCTAAATGAAAAAGCAAAAAGGAAGCCCATGACAAGGGGGAGCAATCCATAGAAGAAGAAGCAACATACACAGGTCCAGAAACATCTGTTTACTGCAAACAGATTTGGAATGTTTGATAACATCTGGGATGAATGCAAAAGTGGTCACAAGAATGATTCATACCAATATCCAAATGTTTTCAAAGCTGAAAATAAGAGAAGATCACATAACCTGGCTAAGTATGAAGAAGTATCCTTAGGAATCCAGCAGAAGCAAGTTGAAAATGCTCCCAAGAAGATCTTGAAAAAGAAAGAGAAGTCCTTGGATTTCAAATCCAAGAAGGGTGATGCATCCAGAAGGACCACCAGGAATAAAAATGCTTCTACTATGGAAAGATAGGTCAAACCATGGATCTTTGTAAACAATCCATGGAACTAAATAGAAGCAAACCACACTCAACAGGACAATCAATCCAGAAGAAGAAGAAGGGATTGATTGAAAATAAGCTTCCTAAGAGAGGTAACTTAAAAGCATCAAAGGAACCATGTGAAACATCAAAATCTGAAGCCTCATTTCCAAATGGCATGTTAATCATCTGACCAGAAGATTTGGAAAGAATGAGAAAGGAAGAAAATAAACATGCCAAAGCTAGTGCAAATGAAAACCAAAAGATTTCACATGAATATGAAGTTCTGTGTGTGAGGTGAAATAAAGCTGGTCATATCAGTAATAAATGCATGACACTCATTCCATCTCAAAAAGAATTCTTCAAGAGAATGAATATTGCACCAGGAGATTCTAGTGCTCAGAAGGCACTTATAAAGAGAGGAGTCACACACAAAGAAGTTGAAGAGGTGTTATGATCCACACCAGCACAAAAATCATTGAAGATCAAACGTGAATGTGTGAAGAATGTACAAAGTGGAACATCTCGATTAAGAGAATCTTCTCAACCTTTTTGTTCAAACTGATAAACAAAGGAGGTTCCATATTATTCCCTAATCACTAGTATATACATGTGCTTACATTTCAGGGAATTGAAGATGATGATCATTCTCAAATTGAGAATGGTACAGACAGAATGGAGTGCACCCCTTGAGGGGGAGATAATCTGAAGAAGATGATTTTTTGAGATTCATATCATCTTGTGAAGAATGAAGGTATTCCAATCACACTTTCATCCCTTGATTCTTAATTGTATTTAACATGTCAATTAAGGGGGAGTGTTTTATTGAAGACAAAATGATGAAAGTGGGAGCTTTATCTTTGCACCTGAACTTTCTAATGAGTTTGGTGAAGTATGTGTAGGATTTAGCAATTCATTTATATATCTGAAAAATTTCAAACCCTTGAAGCCTAAGCATGATCTCACATGTATAGTGAATTGTGAACAGTATTGAATTCTTTGGTTACATCACTCTTGTTTTCTACATCGGGTTATCCCAAGTAGACTTAGAGATGATTTACTAAAGGATCTTTGGTAAAGTGAACATATGAAATGATCCCTCTCTTAGTGTTTTTCAAGAAGATTCTATTCAAAGGGAGGAAGTTATATTTTGAAGAGAACCACACCACACCTTTGCATTTGGTTGCCAATAAGGGGGAGAAAAGCTTGGAACACATATTGAACCATTCATATGTGCTCTAGTGATATTGACAACAAATACAAAGGGGGAGATTGTTGTGCACTGTGTTGCATTTGTTGTCAATAAGGTGTCAAGGATTGAATGGATGACAAGGAGTGTCAATATGTGAATGATAGAGGATGTGATGGTGATGGTGATGTTGTTAATAAGATGTCAAGGATTGAGTGGATATGTGACTGACAAGGTGATGGTGATTGTTGGAGAATGACCATGGTACTAAGAAGCATGTCACTTAGGAGAATCACTAAGTGGCATAGGAGGTAATGGTTGAAACACTCTCCATATGAAATCAGACGATTGTAGAGCTGATCTTAATGTTACAAGACTTGTATCAAGGAGATACAATGTCACAACATTGTTAGAAGTCCATGCATTGTATTCACAATGCATGAAGAGATAAAGTAGTGTCATTCACAATTAGTAAGTGAATGAGGAGAGAAAGGAGACCCATCCACATCACTAATTGGATGAAGTGAAAATGAAACATCCACAGCTACTAAGTGAATGAAGTGGTTTGAAGAAGACCATGCACTATCTCTTAGTGCATGAGGAATTGAAGATGATCCAACTTCATATATAATTGGATCAAAGAAGAACACTGAAGAAACATTTGATTCTTGATTTATGGTTCATAAAGATAGTTGAAAGATCCTTGGGAATTCCATTATTTAACAGAAGAAGAAGAATAAATGTTGAAGAGGAGAAGAGGAATTCTAAAGATGAAGAAGAGGTGAAGAAGAAGAGAATGGAATGAAGAAGTCTTGTTCCTACTTGGTAATTTAACCAAGTATACAAGGAGATAGAGGACCTTATGCAAAAAAGGGCTAGCCCACAAGCTGGCTACCCAAGCTTCAACACAAGGCACATGTGGGACTAGGTCACCACGCCCATGAGGAGGCCTAGGCAGAGCCAACCCGTAGGAGGCCAGGCCGTGTGTAAGCCCGAGCTATGCGGAGGTCAAGCCCGCACAATGTGGGCATTAGAAGCGTGCCCGTGAAGGATCATAGTGGGCGCTAGGTGCGCGCCCGAAGGAGCAGAGTGGGAGCAGAAGCACGCTCGTAGGAGAACCGGTGCGGGACGACACCAGAGGGGGGAGAGGAGATTTCTGAACCGAGGATGGGAGGAGTTGTTTGTTAAATCGCGCAAGAAACTAGGTGCGTTTCGACGTGGGACGAATTTTTTAGACGCGGATCTTATCCTGGCCATCCATCTGATCTCACATACTATCTCAGCCGCTCGTTCCATCGCATGAGATCCTAGCTGCACATCTGATCTTCATTCGATCCGCGAAGGGTGTGAGCCATATGATTGTCGTGGGAGCATTGTATTCAACCTCCCGATGCCTTGCTGCCGTGCTGGCGACCGCCGTGAGCCAGTGATTCTCCCAGACATCGATCTCCTCACTCCGGCCACCATTCGAGCTCATTCTGAGCACATTGAGATCGTATGAAGGAACTGAATCTCTTGCATGCAGTTTCACTTGCATGCAACCTTTCAAAGAATAATTCGAGGGTGCCCGAGGCAAACGAAGTTTCCGAGGGTGCACTGCCCATTCGATGAACAAGGAAAGGCTTTACAAGTGTTCGTAAACGCATGTACATGAAGACCATGCGCCATGAAGAAACCCGCACTAAACAGAGAAGAAAAACAAGATTTGAGTAAAATCTTGAAAACCCTAAGTTTTCGGGAAATCAAGATTTATCCACACAGAAGATCTGAGGCGTCCTTTGCCTATAAAAGAAGCCGTCTGAGGCCAAAGAAGGTTTCTATTGAGAATTTTTGAAGAAGTCCCGCGAAGCTCCTGAGCATCGCGAAGCTTGAAGCTCCGTGCATCACTTGCGTGGCAGAGCAACCCGAAGACACCCGAGGCTTCAAGAGTTCCTTTCGCGCTACCCTTGCACGAAATAAGTAAGGAGGAAGGCCTCCCTACGTGCTCCCTTGTGCGACAGGGAAGAATCGTAGCCTTGCGCGCCCGCTGCCCGCATACTTGCACGGTAGCAAGTGGCAGCACCCTGTGCGTCCCTTTGAGCGACAGGAAGAGGTCGAGCCGCACCCTGTGTGCCCTATGTACCCGCAAACTCGCACAGCAAGAGGAAGGCGCCGCGCCACCTGCTCGGTAGAAGTTTCTCCCACACCTTGCGAGGTTGAAGGCATGAGTTGGCCACATACTTACGCGCCCTCCTTTGAAGTGGTGCTCAAGTGGAAGGCCACACCCACTTGGGTGTGTGTGTGTGCACGGGTTGAAGAGAAAGGCCGTGTGTGTACGGGATGAAAGAAGAAGTGAACACGGGTTGTGTTTGTACAAGGAGTGTGTGCACAAGTGGAGTGTGTACACATTGAAGAAAAAGGCCACACCATATTTGAGTGAGTGTGTGAAAAGAAGAAGAAGTGTGGGTGAAGGTTGCATGCAAGTGCATGTCCAAGACCCTATGGGTTGTTTGTGAACAAGTGGAGTGTGCACACTTTGAAGAAGAAGAAAAGAACAAAGTGTGTGCAAGGAAACAAGAAGGCTGAATCCTTAGTGTGTGCACAAGTTAAGGGGGCCATACCTCTTGTGTGTGCCCAAGTGAATGAAGAAGATACATGCATATCCATGCATGTATGAATAAGTGAAGAAGTGGGTGAACACCTTGAGAAGAAAGAGAGAAGGGGAAATCCACACTAAAGAACAACACACAATTTGGTGTGTGTGAGAAAGAATAAAAGAGTGTGACTCGAAGAAAAAGGTGTATGTGTGCTAAAAGAGATTATACCCTTTAAGGGTTTATCCCACCAAGAAGAAAAGGGGAGAGCATGCTTGCATGCATGCACATGCACACGTAAACAAAGTTTAAATCAGTGTGTGTTCATTTGAGCAGTCCAAGAACAAAGGTTCTTGAAGATATTTGAGATTCCATGCAAGTCATGCATGAAGATTGAGAAGCCATGAAATCAGTGCATGAAGATTCAGAGATGCCATGCACTCAGTGCATGAAGTTGAATTTAAGAGAGAATGAGGCCAGACTGAAGTTAAAGACATCATTCATTTGAGTTTTCAGTAGTTGAGAATACCAAGAAGATTGAGTGGGAATACTAAGTGCAAGAACATATTTTCCAATGAAGATTATTGAAGACAGTGGCCGGGTCATCCTTAGAAGAAGGAGATAAAGCCCGAGCAAAGAAGAGGAGTCCTGGTCACCACCAGTGATCAGAAGAAGTGATCAAGGCCAGCAGACCTTATCCAAGGCTGTTGAAGACTCTTGAAGAGCTTCAAAAGAAGAAGAGATACTTGTGTGACTCGAGGAGCCAGTAGAATACCCCCTGTGAGACTCAGGGTGGAGAAGTCTTTGGTGGAAGCTGAAGCAGGCCAGTGGGACTCTCGTAACACTATGGGATGTAGTATAAAGAACCTCCTATGGGACTCAAGAGAGATAAAGTGTGACTCTGTATTGACCATTGTAATTACTAACCGAATTGTAGTGGAGAAACCATGTTGGGGCGTTTAACCAACATGGCAAGGACGTAGGCCTTTGGAGCCGAACCTTGTAAATCCTTGTGTCCTGTGCCTTTACATTTACTGCATCACTCGAGGAAAGGCTGAGAGATACAAGAAGAGTGGATCGAGGCCTTAACAAGCCATAGAGGTTTAATTGATAAAGAATCAATTAGTAAAAAGTTTTAAAGGATCACTGATTCACCCCCTCCCCCTCTCAGTGATCACACTGATCCGGGCACTTCACATTGGAGCCCCCACCACACCCATAGACTGCCCCAAACCCTCAGGACAGCCCCAAACTGTAACACCCCAATCTTCTACGTTACTCTTCTCTTTGAATAATGCAATAGCGTGTGTTGTACGCAACATCGAGTTCTAACACACACCACAACCGATCAAACTAGCTGTTTTGAATAGTAATACCTACTTTTTTAAAATTTTATAATTTTTTTTCTCTCAAAATGAACTTCATTTTTGGATTCGGAGTATCGAATTTAGCCTAAGGTGAAATTTTGGTACTTTTCGGATAACATTAATATTTTGATGAATAGTGAAAATTACTAAATTTTAATTAAAAACAACTTTTTTAATCAAAATAATTAATAGTGATAAATTATGAATTTGAGTGGTTTTAAAGTATATTTATAATATATTTTTACCATTTAATACAATGTTGGTCATTTAACAGAATTTCATAATTAAACCGAACATAAACACGTATCAATCTTTTGATAGTTATTATATCTTAAAAACATGATTTTTGTTTTGACAGCGGGAATTAATTTTAAATTAATTTATGACACTTCTATGTTTTGAATATGGAAAAATGGATTTCATATTTGGAATCAGGATGGTCAAATTATGTAAATAGGTAACTTTTATTTTTAGGCATTTTGAATAATTACTTCGGTAAATATTTTATTTACCATGGTTAAAGGGTTAATCCGGTAAATAAGGGTTAGAAAATAATATTATAATAATACAAAATTACCTTAAAACGTGTACTAACCTTATTGGTTGATAAATTTCCGACCATGGTCATCTTTGGATCGATTTTGGGACCCCATGGTGCCACTTGTAAGTGATAGGGACACTTTATTTTAATTAAGTTAAAATGAATACAAAAATGACACAAGCATATATCTTTTAGAAAAACAAATTTACATAGAGTTATATATGCTGTATTTTCGACTATAAATATTCATTATAGAGATAAAACTATTTCCTACATAATGGTATTTTATTTATTATTTTTAGACATTAAATAATTTAATTTATTTCTGACACAATGGTGATGCAGTAATTACCATAATAGTGAAAAATTAAAATGATTGAAATTGTAGATACCCAAATAAATATAAATTGAGACTATTTATGGATTAAAATAATTTTATAGGTTAATATGACATGTTAGGAATTATTTAATTAACTTTTTTTGAAGTAATCATTCTGTTATGAGTTTTACAAAAATCAATTATTGAATAGTGTCAAAATTGACATAAAAGAGTTTTTAAAACAAATATTATATTATTAATTGATATCAAATTCCTAAAAATCTAAGGTTTGCCCAAGAGACTTATATCATGATAGGGGTATCATTAATAGACAACTTGGGGGTCTCTTGTATGTATATAGTATGTGTATTAACCATATAATATAAAAATACAAGGAGACATTGTAAAAGTGAAACTAATTAACTAAGAGTTAATACTTAATGATAAAGTTAATATAGTAACCCAAACCTGTCTAAATTATATTTTTTGAGTGGTTTTAGACCCATCCCCACCTTAAACTTTAAATAACCCACTTTGGAGCCATTTGAAACAGAATATGAATTTATTATAAAATAATATTTCTAGCTTTTCCAAAGGTGCCCCTCACCCCTCTTATAAAAGGGCACTACCCCTTCTCATTAATTCACACCTTCAAAGATTTTTGGCTCGGCCAAACTCTACCCTAATACTCTCTCAACTTCCCTCACTTTATCCTAGAGGCCTTCCTTTAGTCATAAAGCCATCCTAAGAGCCCTTTTGATCAAATCAAAAGGAAGAACCCGAAGAAGAGGTAATGATTTCACCACCCCTTTCCAAGTTCCTTTCTTCTTCCACTTCTTCCTTCTTTGTTATTATCATTATAAAAAAATAACTCTAGTATCTTATATATACTGTGATGTTATTATAAATATGATACAACCATATTCAGTATTCTATCCATCATTTGAATAAAATGTCACCATACGTGCGTACGTACGGCTTACCGTCTCCACGTCGTGGTGTAATTGTTATTCAATAAATTATTATTTAGATGGGTATAATAATGATGTGTAACTAATGTAAATAATAAATATAACATGATAATTATTCTGTATATATGATATAACATCCAATTATATATTATTTTAATATCAAAAGAATGATATTGTTTCTCATGCGTACGTACGGACTACCGTCTCCACGAACGCGATGAGATTCATTCACCATCGTATCCATTCAAGTATAATTCTCATTTTATGATTAATAATAGTATCTAAGGACTTGATATCATTCTGGATATGATTAAGATACAACCTATCCATGAAAAACACATCTTATGTAACAAAACATATAAAAGAAAATGAGTAAGTTACCACCCGAAACAACGATAATACTGAGATATTATTAACAAATAAATGTTAGAAGGTAATATATGATATCATATTAATGTATATGATTCTTGTATAATTTAATAACAATTATTTAAACATTATACAGAAGGTTATCCTACCCTAACCAAGGAAAAGTACAAGGTAAGGGTTTATTTCGCAATCTCTTCATTATCCAAGGTTGTTTATACGTAATAATCTACTGGGATCTCTTTATCATCCACATCCATGTTTCTTAAAAATGTATTTCAAAACATTCTTACTATTTTACAGAATATGGGTTAAAGTAATTTATACCCATGTTTTACTTTTTATAAGAAGTTTATAAAGGAATCTTTCCATCATTTTCCAAACAAGGTCCTTTTTAACCTTTTCGACAGAATTAAGGTAAGAATGTTTTTTTAACTTATACGACGGGTGTGGCTCTTTTCCGTCGAAGCTTCCCTTACAAGCTTATACGAATATTTTCAAAGAAAATGTTTTATTTTATAAATATATGACTCTTAAATGATTTCAAAATAGAAAGAGATATTTCTCTAAAAAGAGTTTTGATTTCATCTATGTGAACATCCTTTGATGGATTTTACGCTTATTTGAAGTTGATTTATTATGATACCAAACTTTTATATTGTATTGAAGGTTTTGTGATATATTTTACTATGGATGTATTATTTTTATACCATTCATGGTTTATGGATAAAGTATTTACATTTCATATGCTATTTTTAATACGAATGTTTATGTTATGTTTAAACCTTTTCATATGGGAATGCATTGGACTTTATATATGACGGGTGGAGCCCGCTATAGCTCCTCGATGCATCGGTAGGTCTCATGAGACAAACTAGTGTCTTGGCACAAGGACTTGGAAAAATATTATTTGTAGTCTTGGCACGAGGCCTTGGCTATGTGGTTATGATAGTCTAGCATTATGCATTTCATCATTATGAAAGTGGTTATTGATATTGCATGTGATTATTAGATTAATAGAATATCCATGTGAATAAGTAAATGTAATTATTTCATTTTTTCCATACTATGTTGAAGTTCATGTTTAAAAGGATTTTGTTTTAATTATACATTGCCTTAAATGTTTATTCTTATTTATGAAAGTTTCCGCTATATTATTATCCTTTCTGGGCATTTGATCTCACCACTTTCAATGTTTTATTTTTACCAGGATGTGAAGAAGTAATTTATGAATGACCTGCAGGGATAGTATGTGGGGATATGAGTGTGGACTATGAAAAAAATATGTTGATGTAGTTTTCATTTTTATGATGTTATGTAAGACTTATGAATATATCTAGTGTTTCCAAGGCTACTAAACTAATCGGTCTTTCGAGATTTGATCTTTCTTCTGATAATGATAATGTTATGTAATATTGCACCTACTCTAGGTAACTGGGGTCGGGGCGTTACAGTTGGTATCAAAAGAATTTTAGTTCAAACATTGGAAGCTAGATTTAGATAAACTCTGATTAGAGCACATAGACCTAAGATGGACTTTGAAGATTAGTATAGAAGAACTTCCTAGAATTTTGGTATTGTAGAGATTTTGTTAGCTTTACAAGCAATACATCCCTATCTAGATACGAGCAGGTAGAGGTGGCTCTAGCACAGATGTACCTAGGGGTAAAACCCGAAAACACCGCTTTGAGCTACACTTGAACGGGAACTGGTGCACGACAACGGGCCTTGCTGCACTCTTGGTTATGACACTCCCAGGGGATATGCTTAGGATAACTCTCATTTTCCTTAAAAATAATTATAAAGGGTTTATGAGTATATACTTCCTCAAAGAAAACATTTTTATGATTATGGATTATATCCATAAATAGTTCAATTTATGTTAAGTGTTTTATAAGTATGGAATTTTTTATTTTGATTCATAAACTGATCTAGTTTATGCCATTGTTTATAAATGGCGCCTAGTAGAAGAAATGGAAACCGTATCAATGAACGCACTCTATGTAGGGATTTCCCTCCTACTCAAGATAATTATAGTGGAGCTGGTGATGCAACTGGTGCCGATCAGCTAATCACCATACTGGGACAACTCACTTAGGTTATAAATAATAACCTTACCCGTATGGAGCACTCTGATCCACAGCGTCGAGTATCAATGTTAGATCGATTCATGAGGCAAAAACCACCAAAGTTCAATGGGAGTACAAATCCCTTAATAGCTGAGCAATGGATAAATTCTGTAGAGAAAATATTTCAGGCTTTGGGGAGTATTGAAAGGGAAAAAGTTATCATGGCAGTTTACCGCCTCACTAGAGATGCTGATAAATGGTGTTCATTGATTCAAAACACGAAGGAAGATGATGAAGTATCAAATATGGAATGGATGGAGTTCAAAGATCTGTTTTTAGAAAAATACTTTCCTCATGACCATTGAGAAGATATGGAAAGGCAATTTCTGAGTCTGAGACAAAAGGAGGATAAGAATGTTGCAAAGTATGAGGCTAACTTTACAAGGTTAGCATGGTATGCTGGAGATTATATATGTAATCCAAGAAGTAATATTGATCGTTTCTTTGATGGGTTAAACCCATTTCTCCGTAGAGCATTAGTCTAACAATTCTTCTCGTTGTACGAAAAAATTGTCTCATGTGCTATCAAGACAGAAAAGGACTTCTCTATGTATTATGACTTTAAAGCAAAGAAAGAGATGAAGAGATCTTATGATCAATCTGGGAATGGAAATAAGGGGAAGAAGGGAATGGTTGAATATCCATCCTGTGGTAAATGTGGGAAGAAACACCCCGGTACTTGCTTGAAGGGAATGGGTGTTTGTTACAAGTGTGGTGAAAAAGGCCACCAAGCTCGTGATTGCAAAGGGAAGAAGGAAGCTACCAATGTTCAGTGCTACAATTTCAGGGAGATGGGAAATTATGCAAATGAATGTACTAATCATCAGGGGAACTTAACTCAGAAAAGGCCAAGGGATCAAGGCCAAGCTTTTTCTGTCACTACTGCTGAGGTAGAAGCTCCAAAAGACGTGGTGGCAGGTAATTTAATGGTTTACTCAAATTTAGCAAAGGAATTATTTGATTCTGGATCATCGCATTGTTTCATATCTTCCTAGTTTACTAAGACTATTAGATATTTCCAATTTGATTTAACAAGGTAGTTGTCAGTTAAAACTCCTAAGGGAAGTATCATTGCAACAAAGTTTTTTGAATCAGTCTCCATTAGAACAGATAAATGTTCTTTATCTTCTGATCTCATCATCATACCTATGATTGAGTTTGATATAATCCTCAGTATGTATTGGCTTTCAAACTATGATGCGACGATTTATTGTAAGAAGAAGGAGGTTACAATTTTTGATGATGATGATAAGGAACACCTTATCTTTAGAGCAGAATCGTCACCACCTAATTCTTAACTAGATCCACCTCTAGTAGCTCAACTAAATTAAACTATTGGGGAGGAAGAGAATGAAATGACTATGGGTGAGGAAAGGAATGTTCAAATAGAGGATGTACCTGTTCTGAAAGAATATGTAGATGTATTTATGGAAGATTTACCTGGACATCCTCCATAATGAGAAGTTGAGTTTTCTATTGATTTAATTCCTGGATCAAGGCCTATATCGAAGACCCCTTATAGAATAGACACTGTACAATTAGTTAAACTAAAGAAACAACTCGAGGAATTGAGTAATAAGGGATTTATTCACCCTAGTGTTTCTCCATGGGGAGCCCCTGTTCTTTTTGTTAAAAATAAAGATGGACCTATGAGGTTATGTATCGACTATAGAAAGATCAATGCTATAACAATAAAGAACAAGTATCCCCTACCTCACATTGATGATTTATTTGACCAAATACATGGAGCTCAATACTTTTCAAAGATTGAACTTCGATCTAGATACCATCAGCTGTGTGTAAAGAAGGAAGACATTCCGAAGACAGCATTTCGGACCAGGTACGGGCATTACGAGTTTACTGTAATGCCTTTTGGATTGACTAATGCACCCTCTGTATTCATGGATCTAGTGAATAGTGTTTTCAAAGAATATATCAATGAATTTGTGGTGGTATTTATTGATGATATCTTGGTATACTCTAAAATCTACGAATATCATGAAAGTCACTTGCGCATTATCCTGAAGACTCTGAGAAGACATGAATTATATGGGATGTTTAGAAAGTGTGAATTATGGCTTCATGAGATTTATTTTCTTGGACATATTTTCTCTAAAGATGGAATCTCTGTTGATCCTTCTAAAACCAAGGCAATCCAAGAATGGCCAGCACCTTCAAGTATAACTGTGGTATGCAATTTTATTGGTTTGGCAGGTTATTATCGATGTTTGGTCCCGAATTTTTCCCGATTGGCTAACCCATTAACGAAGCTCACACGTAAAGGGGTTAAATTTGTTTGGACAAAAGAGTGTCAAGAATGTTTCAAAGAACTGAAGATAAGATTAGTCAATGCTCATATATTGACTCTACCATCGGGGGATGATGGGTTCGTTATTTATAGTGATGCAACGAAGAAAGGACTTGGTTGTGTCCTTATACATAATGATAGGGTTATTACCTATGCATCACAAAAGTTGAAAATTAATGAACAAAACTATCCTACTCATGATCTCGAGTTAGTAGCTGTGATCATTGCTTTGAAGATATGGAGGCACTACCTATATGGTGAAAAATGTGAGATTTATACTAATAACAAGAGTTTGAAGTATATTTTCTCACAAAAAGAACTCAACATGAGTCAAATGAGATGGCTTGAATTACTCAAGGATTATGATTGCATGATACACTACCACTCGGGGAAGGAAAACAAGGTGGCAGATGCTTTGAGAAGAAAAGACCATGGAGTTTTGAACAATATGAGAATTGAAAGGGATCCAATTTTCATGGATCTAGTGAAGATGGACATGGGAATAACCAGGGAAGGTGAAACATCAATGCTTTTTCAAATGGTTTCCAAACCATCTTTACTAGAAAGGATTATGAGTTCTCAGACCGATGACGAAGAATTTCAAAAGAATATTAAAGCTGTGAATGATGGGAGATTGAGAGACATTGTGTATGAAGATGGAATTTTGAAATTCGGGAAGAGACATTATGTTCCCTATATACCTGATCTAAAAAGGGAATTTCCAGATGATGCTCATAGTTCCAATTTCTCTATACACCCTGGGAGCACCAAAATGTATAGAGATTTGAAGGAACATTTTTTGTGGGACAACATGAAGAGGGAGATTGCTGATTTTGTGTCAAGATGTATGGTTTGTCAACAAGTGAAAGCTGGAAGGCAACAGCCTGGAGGATTCATGCAACCTCTTCCCATACCGGAGTGGAAATTGGACAATATTACGATGGACTTTGTCATGGGGCTACCAAAGACTCCAAGAAGGAACGATGCAATATGGGTCATTGTTGATCGTCTTACCAAGTCAACACATTTTCTTACTATAAGAGAAGATATACCACTGGAACTTCTAGCAAGAATATATATTGATGAATTTTTGAGACTTCATGGAGTACCCCTATCGATTGTTTCTGATCGTGATCCCCATTTTACTTCAAGATTCTGGAAAAGTCTTCAGAAAGCCTTGGATACTGAACTTCATTTGAGCACTGCCTACCACCCTCAAACAGATGGACAATCAGAACGAACTATTAAATCCTTAGAAGACATGTTGAGATCCTGCTCACTTGACTTTCAGGGTATGTGGGATCAATATTTACCTCTGGTAGAATTTTCCTATAACAATAGCTTCCATTCGAGTATTTAGATGGCACCATATGAAGCGTTATACAGAAAGAGATGTCGTACACCAACCTGTTGGGATAACGTTGGTGAAAGAAAACTTTTAGGCCCAGAACTGGTGGAGGAAATGATGGAAAAGGTGAAGGTAATAAAAAATCACATCAAAGAAGCTCAAAGTAGGAAGAAGAGCTATGCTGATAATCGAAGGAAGGATTTGGAATTTCAAGTCGGTGATCATGTTTTCCTGAAGGTATCTCCATGGAAGGGAGTCATACGTTTTGGTAAGAAAGGTAAATTGAGTCCCAGGTACATCGGACCTTTTGAAATTCTTGAACAAATTGGGGCTGTAACTTACTGATTGGCAATGCCGCCAAGTCTCTCTAAAGTTCATGATGTGTTCCACGTATCTCTGTTGAGGAAATACCTGTCTGACCCAACGCATGTACTCACCTATGAGGAATTAGAAATGGAATCCGATCTGTCTTATTGCGAAGAGCCCATCAGGATTATTGATATGAGAGAACAAGTACTGAGAAACCGGATGACGAGTCTGGTAAAAGTCTTGTGGAGAAACCATAAGATGGAAGAGGCAACGTGAGAACCCGAGGAACATATGATGAAGAACCACCCAAGTCTTTTCATGCGGTAGTATTCTAGAAATTTCAGGGATGAAATTATTTGAAGTAGGGTAGAATGTAACACCCCAAGCTTCTACAGTACACTTCTCTTTGAATAATGCAATAGCGTGTGTTGTACGCAACATCGAGTTCTAACATACACAACAACCGATCAAACTAGCCGTTATGAATAGTAATACCTACTTTTTAAAATTTTAGAAATTTTATCTCTCAAAATGGACTTCATTTTTGGATTCGGAGTATCGAATTTAGCCTAAGGTGAAATTTTGGTACTTTTCGGATAACTTTAATATTTTGATGAATAGTGAAAATTACTAAATTTTAATTAAAAACAACTTTTTTAATCAAAATAATTAATAGTGATAAATTATGAATTTGAGTGGTTATAAAGTATATTTAGAATATATTTTTACCATTTAATACAATTTTTTTCATTGGACATAATTTCACAATTAAACCGAACATAAACAAGTATCAATCTTTTGATAGTTATTATATCTTAAAAACACGCTTTTTGTTTTGACAACGAGAATTAATTTTAAATTAATTTATGCCACTTCTGTGTTTTGAATTTGGAAAAATGGATTCCATATTTGGAATCAGGATGTTGAAATTCTGTAAATAGGTAACTTTTATATTTATACATTTTGAATAATTACTTCGGTAAATATTTTATTTACCATGGTTAAAGGGTAAATCCGGTAAATAAGGGTTAAAAAATAATATTATAAAAATAACACATTACCCTAAAACATGTCCTAAAATTATTGGTTGATACATGCCTGACCATGGGCATCTTTGGGTCGATTTTGGGACCCCATGGTGCCACTTGTAAGTGATAGGGACACTTTATTTTAATTAAGTTAAAATGAATACAAAAATGACACAAGCATATATCTTTTAGAACAACAATTTTTACATAGGGTTATATATTCTGGATTTTTGACTATAAATATTAATTATATAGATAAAAATATTTCCTACATAAGGGTATTTTATTTATGATTTTTAGACATTAAATAATTTAATTTAGTTATGACACAATGGTGATGCAGTAATTACCATAATAGTGAAAAATTAAAATGATTGATATTTTAGATACCCAAATAAATATAATTTGAGACTTTTTATGAATTAAACTAATTTTATAGGTTAATATGACATGTTAGGAATGCTTTAATTAACTTTTTTTAAGTAATCATTCTGTTATGTGTTTTACAAAAATCAATTATTGAATAGTGTCAAAATTGACATAAAAGAGTTTTTAAAACAAATATTATATTATTAATTGATATTAAATTCCTAAAAATCGGAGGTTCGGCCAAGAAACTTATATCATGATAGGTGTAACATTAATGGACCACTTGGGGGTCTCTTGGAGCTATATAGTATGTTTATTAACCATATAATATAAAAATACAAAGAGACATTGTAAAAGTGAAACTAATTAACTAAGAGTTAATACATAATGATAAGGTTAATATAGTAACCCAAACCTATCTAAATTATATTGGTTGAGTGGTTATCGACCCATCCCCACATTAACTTTTAAATAATCTACTTTTGAGCCATTAGAAACCGAATATGAATTTATTATAAAATAATATTTCTAGCTTTTCCAAAGGTGCCCCTCACCCCTCTTATAAAAGGGCACTCCCCCTTCTAGATCATTCACACCTTGAAAGCCTTTTGGGTCGGCCAAACTCTGCCCAAATACTCTCTAAAATTTCCTCACTTAATCCTAGTGGCCTTACTTTAGTCAGAAATCCATCCTAAGAGACCTTTTGATCAAATCAATAGGAATAACCCGAAGAAGAGGTAATGATTTCACCACCCTTTTCCAAGTTCCTTTCATCTTCCACTTCTTCCTTCTTTGTTATTACCATTATAAAATAATAAATATAGTATCTTATATATACCATGATGTTATTATAAATATGGTACAACCATATTCATTATTCTATCCATCCTTTTAATAACATGTCACTATACGTGCGTACGTAAGGCTTACCGTCTCCACGTCGTGGTGTAATTGTTATTCAATAAATTATTATTTGGATGGTTTTATAATGATGTGTAACTCATGTAAGTAATAAATATAACATTATAATGATTCTGTATATATGATATACCATCCAATTATATATTATTTTAATATCAAAATAATGATATTGTCACTCGTGCGTACGTACGGACTACCGTCTCCACGAACACGATGAGATTCATTCACCATCGTATCCATTCAAGTATAATTCTCATTTGATGATTAATAATAGTATCTAAGGACTTGATATCATTCTTGATATTATTAAGATACAACCTATCCATGAAAAACACAACTTACATAACAAAACATATAAAAGAAAATGAGTAAGTTAACACCCGAAACAACGATAATACTAAGATATTATTAACAAATCAATGGTAAAAGATCATATATGATATCATATTAATATATATTATTATTGTATAATTTAATAAAAATTATTTCACCATTACACTAGAGGTTAACCTACCTCAACCCAGGAAAAGTACAAGGTAAGGGTTTATTTCGCAATCTCTTCATTATCCGATGTTGTTTATACGTAATAATCTACTGGGATCTCTTTATCATCCACATCCATGTTTCTTAAAAATGTATTTCAAAACATTCTTACTATTTTATAGAATATGTTTTAATTTCATATATACCCTTGTTTTAATTTTTATAAGATGTTTATAAATGAATCTTTCCGTCGTTTTCCAAACAAGGTCCTTTTTAACCTTTTCGACAGAATTAAGGTAAGAATGTTTTTTTAACTTATACGGTGGGTGCGACTATTTTCTGTCAAAGTTTCCCTTACAATCTTAAAAGAATATTTTCAAAGAAAAGGTTTTATTTTATAAATATATGACTCATAAATTATTTCAAAATAGAAAGAGATATTTCTCTAAAAAGAGTTTTGATTTCATCTATGTCAACATCCTTTGATGGATTTTACACTTATTTGAAGTTGATTTATTATGATACACAACTTTTATATTGTATTGAAGGTTTTGTGATACGTTTGAATGTGGATGTATTATTTTTATACCATTCATGGTTTATGGATAAAGTATTTACATTTATTATGCTAGTTTTTATACGAATGTTTATGTTATGTTTACACCTTTTCATATGGGAATGCATTGGACTTAATATGTGATGGGTGGAGCCCGCTATAGCTCCCCGATGCATTAGTAGGTCTCATGAGACAAACTAGTGTCTTGGCACAAGGCCTTGGAAATATCTTATTTGTATTCTTGGCACGAGGCCTTGGCTATGTGGTTATGATAGTCTGGCATTATGCATTCCATCATTATGAAAGTGGTTATTGATATTGCATGTGATTATTCGATTAGTAGAATATCCATATGAATAATTAAATGGCATTATTTCATTTTTTCCATACTATGTTGAAGTTCAAGTTTAAAAGGCTTTTGTTTTAGTTATACATTACCTTAAATGTTTATTCTTATTTATGAAAGTTTCCACTATATTGTTATCCTTACTGGGCATTTGAGCTCACCCCTTTAAATGTTTTATTTTTCCCAGGATGTGAAGAAGTAATTTATGAATGACCTGCAGGAATTGTATGTGGGGATATGAGTGTGGACTATGAAGAAAATATGTTGTTGTAGTTTTCATTTTTATGATGTAATGTAAGACTTATGAATATATCTAGTGTGTCCAAGGCTACTAATCTAATCGGTCTTTCGAGATTTGATCTTTCTTGTTATCATGCCAATGTTATGTAATAATGCACCGACTCTAGGTAACTGGGGTTGGGGCGTTGCACAAACACCCCTCGACAACCCCCCCACCCTCATGTATACCCCCCATCCCACCGGAAAGCCCTCCCAGACCCCTGGACACCCCCAACCCCACTGAACACCCCCACACCCTTGAAACCCCTCCCCCCCAGACTAGAATCCATACCAGAAAAACCATCATAAGTAGACCAAAACAAGAAGTAGAGCAAAATTAAACATTCACATATATAACATTCAAAACTTACACTGTCAAATTAAAAAAAACTAAATCCAACCTAAACGAATTCCAAATAAACAATTACAACGACAATATTAAAAATTACATTTTACATTACAAACAACTAAAAGCTAATCAAACCTGTAAAATAATTTGACCACTCCACTTGTAAGTGTTTGATGTCTTCAACATTATAGGGTTGAGGGTCATAAAAAAGCTACAATTGAAAAGGATAGTAGTTAACGTGTATAATGAGTAAATCAAATTGAAATATTATAGAAAAGTTTAGGAGGAAATCTTACCAGGTCAAAATTCACAACTATCCCAGTTGTTATTATTTCATACATAAATCTTAACATATAATATCCGCATTCGATGACGCCTCGTTGTTCATGAAAATTATGTTTGAATGAGTGTAAATTCAATATATTATTTTAATGTAATAAATTAAAAAGTAAAAATTATAAATGGATATATACCTTCGCATTTACATATTTGATCTTTGTATTCCTTTTCTTTGTGTTTTTTCTAAAGTAGGCCCATGCCTTGTTAGAAAATAATACTAATGGGGTAAATTTAAAATTCATTATAATATATAAAACTATTTAAAAATTGAAACTTAATTTTCCAATATATTCTTAAAACTTTCCCGCACATCATCATGGACAGAGCATATCCAATAAAGTGCTTTCTCCCTTGGGAAAAAAACCCCTAACATCCAATGATCACTAATAAAAGGAAATTTAATGTTAGTGGTTTTTTATGTTAAAAGATAATTAACTCTTTGAGAGATATGTGTTTCATACCTCTCACAAAAAGGAATCATCCAACATTGTGTGACTATATTCTTTTCAAGTCTTTCAGCAATATAAAGCATTCTTTGTTCCTCATCCAATGCACATGCTTTAGGGGAAATCAATTGTGGGTCCATGAATCCATATACATCTGTCAGCTCATTCCTCTCAAAAATTTTATAAATATACCTAATAAAAAATAGACATAAGTATACATTTTTAATAAATATAACGCAGGGAAAAGGTGTTAAGACTTACATGGAAAAAATTTACACCACGTTGATGCCCAACTTATCTCCAGTAACAAGCTCCATGATATCAGTTTTCATAATCCCCACATTTATTTCACATCCACAAACATGAGCTTCCATTGGAAACTCATAATGACCCGCCAACAAATTTGAATATCTTAACAATCTTTCAAGACTACTAGAATATGTATCTGATGTCATACCCATTTGTCTTTGTTGTTGTCTATACAGTATTTCTTTACCTTTGAAGTATTCCTGTAAAAATAAATTGAAAAATATATTAGTTTTCAAATGATAAAACAACTTTAATAAATAAAATAAAATAAAAGATATAACATTCATACCTTTATGGTAATGAGTCGAAGAAGTCTGGATGGCCAAATTAAAAAATGGCCGATACTATGTCCAACTGTTTCCACCTCATCTGTAGGTAATGGTACCCGAGATGATCTATCTATAATATTCTGTACAGTGACCCTCTGATTCTCTACCTCTAATTATTGATGATGAACTGTATCTACTATACAATATACCAACCCATATGCTACTATATGATGTTGAGAATCATCAACATACAACTCGAAATAAGTAGGAAGCTGTGACGAAGGAGTAGGATAAAAAATGGGGTCAGTAGGCTGAGGTGGGGGAGTGGGAGCTACTGGTAGAGGCGGAGGATAAATAATGGGGTCGACAGGGGGAGGTGGAGGAGTGGGAGCTGCAGTCTGAAATTGTTTTTGCATGTCTGCAAACATAGACTGCACCGACGCTCTAATCTTTTCCTCCATTGTCGCATTAATATTTTGAACTTCAGCCTCCAAGGATTCTATTTTTTTATAAACCCCCTCCACGTTTGAAGTTGAAGAACATGGAAACACTTTTCTTACCGATACACCTGCCAGTATCCTCTTACACGACCAGGATGTTCAGGCCTTCCCAATGCTATAGATAAAATATCTTCCCTCCCAATAGCTATAAATGTCCCCTGTGAACTCCGCTCCTCAACAGAGTCCTGTATTAATTAATTGAACATTTATATAATGATTGAAATTATATGAAGAAAATGGTTAACTTAAATAAATAAAATTTATATCTCACAATCCTCTCAGCTACGATTCACAATTCATCAGAAAGATATTGTTGTTTTTTGCCCTTCCGAGCTCTCTTCCATTTTTCATGTCTAGATGGAGGGGATGGAGGGGCCACCTCTCCAGAGCTTGAAGACTCAGCTCTTAGTTGTTGAAATTTTTCCACCATCAATTGTTCTTCCAATAATGCATACCCTCCCCGAGATAAACTATGAGGGTATACATTTTTAGATTGGATCTCTTGATGAGATTTCCTTGTTTGATGTAAATTAAGAATAAGAAATCATTAAAAAAACGTTAATAAGATCATTTATATAATAAATCTTATAAAAGTTTACACCGCCCTTACCAAAAATGACTTTTTTCTTCTACTTTCAAAAAACTGTCTCCATGTGTCTTCATCTATAAAAGAATAAATACGACATGGATTATCATGACTCTTATGAACATAAATGAAATTAGATGAGAGGGTTGATTTGAAATCCCTCCATCTCTTGGAAGCCAACGATAAGCATTTCATCCTGACCCCTCCAGTGCCAGGAATATCAAATTTCATCTGATAAAGAAGAGGTTAAACATATTATATATACTAGAAAAATTTAAAGAATATTCAAACAATAGAAAAAGATCTTACCAAAATCGTCTCCCATAACTGAGAGATTATCGCTTCATCCACACTTCTCCTGTCATCATAAAGAATGCTTACTTTTCTCTTAGCCTAAGTTTCTACAAAACTCTTAAAATCTTTTGCATTTGGACCTCTAGGAATATCATCATCATCAAACTCAACGACTATCCTCTGATCCTTCATACGGGAAACTGATAATTTTGTTAAATGTGTGCACCCACATTTACCAACCTTTGAAATCTTTGTCGTAATAGGAGCATGTGAATGTTCCTCCCCAGAGGTATGACCAATATGCTCATCTCCAGAATCATGTGGTTGATCAACTGAATGATCTGTCATTATCCTTCAAATCAAAAAATCAAATGTTCATTCAAAAATATACAAATTCAAATATTTTAATACTACTGTAATCAGAAAATAGAAAAGTATACTAAGTTACGTAATAGTAAACATTGGTAATATGGTAAGCATGTTAAACAATGGTAAACATGGTAAAGATGGTCAAGATGGTAAACATGGTAAACATGGTAAACCTGGTAAACATGGTAAAGTAATTGTCACTGAACAAAAATAATAGATATATAATTCATGTAATGGTAAACATGATAAAATAAACTAAACAAACTTAAAACAAACAAAAACTTATACTTATTTTGTTTTAAAACACGTTTTAATAAATAAAAAACATACAAAATATAACATTTATGAAAAAAATAAATGTAAAAAAGAAATAAACATATGTTACCTATAATTTTAGGAATGTACAAATGTATTGTTTTCCCAAATTCCTTCGTCGTGATCGTTCCTTATGGCACAAACCATGTCTTCAACATGCTCATCATTATGTTCTATTAATCGTTCCATGGAAGAAGGGATCTCACATAAATCATCATCTTTATCAACTTCATCCTCACCAACATATTGTTTTTTCCCTTGTAAAACAACAACCCACTACATATCTGATTGATCTACTACATAGAAAATTTGTTTTTCATCTGTTGCCATTATAAAAGAATCAGTTGTGTCTTCCAATATATTCAGATTAACAAGTGTTATTCCAAATTCATCGTGTATGACACTGTTGTTACCGATAAACCATTTACAGTTAAAAACATGAACTTTAATTTTAAAGTAATCAACCTCCCATATGTCTTCAATCACTCCATAATATGCACTTGATGCAGAAATTGGGTTTTTGTCCTTAGCACTCGAAAAATTCATTGCTTATGCAAACACCAATACACCACTATTCTAAACTGCACTTCTGTTGTCCTGAGCTTTCGTATGAAATGTATAGCCATTAATGTCATAACCAGACCATGTTATCACATTTAATCATGGACCACCTACTATCCATTTTAATGTCTCGGATACATCTGATCTACCAAGAAAAGTCTTTTTAATCCATGACAAAAAAGTTTTGTTGTTCTCATTCAAAATCCACATTTCTTTCTTCTTTGGATGACATTGTTTCAACTCATTAATATGCAATGTGATATACGGTTGAGCATCATCTATGTTATTCAAGATGTATGATTCTAACTTCTTCATCTGTTCAGCTGACAATGATTTTACTTTTAAGCCACGAATCCCCTTTACCTCATTATTAACTTGTTCATGGCAAGATGGAGGAAAACCTATGTGTTGCGCCGCAGCCAAGTAGCTCGTACAAAACTCTACTACCTCCTCAGAAATATACTTTTCAATAATGGAGGCTTCAGGTCGATATGAATTTTTAACATACCCCTTTAATATTTTCATATACCTTTCAAAAGGATACATCCAACAAAGATATACAGGTCCACACAACTTTATTTCTCGAACCAGATGAATCATTAAATGCACCATTATATCGAAAAAAGTTGGAGGAAAATACATTTCCAATTGACAAAGTATAAAAATTTCATCCTTTTCCAAAATGTTCAAAGCATTCACATCAATCGCCTTGTTACAAATTGAATTGAAAAAATAACACAACTTCATCATAGTCTTTCTAACATGAATGGGAAATATTCCACGCAATGCAACTGGTAGAATTTTTTGCATCATAACGTGACAATCATGTGATTTTATACCTATCAACTTCAAGTCCTTCAATGAGAAATTTTTTTTACATTTGAAGAATAACCTTGAGGCACTTTGATATCATGAAGACACTGACAAAAGCTAATTTTCTCCCTCTTCGATAATTTATGACAAGCCGGGGGAAGAAATGTTCATCTTCCTTTAAGAGTGGGAGCTAACTCCAAACGTATTCCCATTGATAGTAAGTATAATCTTGCTTTCAACCCATCTTTAGTCTTTCCTTTAATATCTAACAATGTTCCAATCAAACAATCACATATATTCTTCTCCACAGGCATGTCATCAATATTATGTTTAACTTCATGATACCTCCAATATGGTAGCTCAAAAAATATTGACCTTTTCTTCCAAATATGTCTATCATTACCAGATTTCTATGTCTTTCCCAATGTCACATCAAGGTTTTTCACCCTCTCAAAATACAGATCCGGGGATAAAGGTTTTGGAGTAGTATCAAATTCTTGTGAGCCATTGAATGCCTTTTTTAGTCTTCTATAAGGGTGATCCATATGCAAAAACTTTCGATGACCCATGTACACTATTTTCCTCCCATGATGCAATTGACAATATGACCTATGTTGTTCGCAAATTGGACATGATTTATGCCCTTTAACACTATATCCAGACAAATTTTCATATGCTGGGAAGTCATTTATAGTGAAAAGAAGCACTGCATGCAGTTGAAAATATTCCATTTTATAAGAATAATACACCATAATACCATCGGCCCATAACAGTTTCAAATCATCAATCAACGGTGACAAGTAAACATCAATATCATTGCCGGGTCTCTTTGGACCAGAGATCGTTATACTCAACATGACATATTTTCACTTCATACAAACTTCAGGAGAGAGGCTGTAAATTACCAATAAAATAGGACATGAAATATGTGTCCTACTGAGGGTTCGGTATGGATTCATTCCATCTGTGCACAACCCTAATATGAGATTTCTTATTTCATTTCCAAATGTAGAATACTGCGCATCAATTTTATTCCATTGTGGACAATCAACTGGATGACGTATTTTTCCATCACATACCCACTCATCAGCATTCCATATTAACCTTTTTGCATCATTTGAATTAGCAAATAAACGTTTGAAACGATGAATTATATGAAGATACCAAAATACCTTTGAAGGGAGCTTTGTAATCTCTACATCAGCCTGCGATTTTTCTTTCACCTTATACTGTGATGTCCCACATTTAGGAAACTCTGACAGAAATTCATATTCCTTCATATATATAATGCAGTCATTCAGACAGGCATGTATTTTCATGTATCCCAATCCCATCGGGCATAATATTTTCTTGGCCTTGTAATGGAATCTCGAAGATCGTTATCTTTTGGAAGAATGTCTTTCATCAATTGTTGCAACTCTGTAAAACTTCTATCACTCCATCCATGTTTCGCCTTTAGGTTAATCAATCTTAACACCGCCGAAAAAACCGTAAAATCTGTACAACCAGGATATAATGGTTTTTCAGCATCACCATATAGACACGCAACTGTCGGTTCTATCTCTATTTGTTCTGCTACAATATCGCAAATCATTTCTTCAATTACATCAGAGTTACCATCTTGTGAATCATCATCATCAATGAAATTTCGTCTAGTTTCACCATGCCAAATCCAAGGGCTGTAACTCAGATTAAAACCATGCCTTATCAGATGATCTTTTATCTCTCTACTTTTCAACTTCTTCATATTCAAACATTTCAGGCATGGATAGAAAAAAATGTCACTACATGGAACATTTCGTTTAGAAAATTCCAAAAAGGAATCAACACCTTCCTCATATTCATTGCTCATTCAATGTGCCGTAATCCAACTTCAACTCATTATTACCCAAATATCAAAAATATATATATTTTTAAGATAAGACAAATATAAGTTTATATGAAAAAAATCATAATTTGAATGTAAAACAATTTTGAAATATAAAACAAATCTATGTGTATTTAAAAAAATATGCTTGAATATTATTATTAAAACAAAATATAGTTAGATATAACAGTTTTAAATTCCATTGAATAGAAAAAACAATGGCGCCTACATGGTTGATAGAAAATTGGAGAGAATGGAGTAAACCTGAGAATCAAATCATATTTAAAATAAAAATTCAGATGGAGAAAATCACAATGTAAATCAAATCATCACGGCACAATCATCATGTCATAATCTCATAAACGACGATGCAATAGTCAATCCCCCTGGACACCCCAACCCTCTGGACAACCCCCACCCCCCGAACAACCCCCAAAACCCTCTGGACATGCCCCCACCCCCGTGGACAACCACCCACACCCACCCACCCCCTTGGACACCCCCCAGACACCCCCTAACCCCCTGGACATCCCCCACCCCCTAGACATCCCCACCCCCCTATATAGAACCCCCACCCCTCCTGGACAACACCCCCACCCCACCCCCTTGGACACCCCCCTAGACACCACCAAACCCTCGGGACAACCCCCCACACCTGGAAAACCCCCAAAACCTTCTGGACAGGCCCCCACCCCTTGGACAACGCCCCCACACACACCCACCCCCTTGGACACCCCCTGGACACCCCCAACCCTCTGGACAGCCCCCCACCCCCCGGCCAACCCCCAAACCCCTCTAGACAGGCCCCCACCCCCTTGGACAGCCCCCCACACCCACCCACCCCTTGGAAAACCCCCTGGACACCCCATAACCCTCTGGATATCCCCCCCAACCCCATGGACATCCCCCACCCCTCTAGAAAACACCCCCACCACTCCTGGACACCACCCCCACCCCTACCCCATTGGACACCCCGCTGGACACCCCCCAACCCTTTGGACAGCCCCCCCACCCACTGAACAGCACCCCACTCCTCCAGACAGCACCGCCACCCCTCCTGGACACCACCCCCACCCCCGACCCCCTTGGACACCCCCTGGACACCCCCAACCCTCTGGACAAACCCCAACCCCCTGAAAACCCCCAAAACCCTCTGGACAAGCCTCCACCCCCTTGGACAACCCCCCACACCCACCCACCACCTTGGACACCCCCTGGACACCCCCAACCCTCTGGACACCCCCCACCCCCGAACAACCCCCAAAACCTTATGGACAGGCCCCCACCCCCTTGGACAGTGCCCCCACACACACCCACCCCCTTGGACACCCCCCTGGACACCCCCAACCCTCTGGACAACCCCCCACCCCCCGACCAACCCCCAAAACCCTCTAGACATGCCCCCACCCCTTGGACAACCCCCACACCCACCCACCCTCTTGGACACCCCCCCTGGACACCCCCAACCCTCTAGACAGCCCCCCAACCCCATGGACAGCCCCCCCACCCCTCTAGACAACACCCCCACCCCTCCTGGGCACCACCCCCACCCCCTACCCCCTTGGACACCCCGCTGGACATCCCCCAACCCTTTGGACAACCCCCACCCCCTGGATAGCACCCCACCCCTCCAGAAAGCACCCCCACCCCTCCTGGACACCACCCCCTCCCCCGACCCCTTGGACACCCCCTAGACACCCCCAACCCTCTGGAAAACCCCCCACCCCCCGGACAACCCCCCAAACCCTCTGGATAGGCCTCCACCCCCTTGGACAACCCCCCCACACCCACCCATCCCCTTGGACACCCCCTGGACACTCCCCAACCCTCTGGACAGCCCCCACCCCCGGAAAACCCCCCAAAAAATTGTTTACATTTAAAAACTAGGCATGGTGAACAACTAAAAACACCTGAATTTAATATATACTTCAGCATGAAATATATGTAATTAAATATTATTAAATATGGATACTTAAATGATCGTATGATAATTAATAATAACCATTGATATTCAACTAGTCAAATGATCACAAGTTTTCTCGATAACTAATATCATAATGAGGTAATGTATAATTCTATTAATCTTAAACATATTGTCGAGGCCTTGGCCAAGGCCTCGAAAAATACTAGGGTAAGCCCTCAGTAGAACCCATTTTTATTTGGAATCATGAGACATAGCGACGCATCGAAGGGCCAGAGAGGTCAACAACCATTACATTATATGTCTAATAGATTCTCATATAAAAGAGGATAAACATAAGCAGAAAAAACACATGAAATATCATTTCCAAATTCTTACATTTAATCAATAACCATTCTATGCAGTAATATAGGTGAATGAGATCATTAGTTGTAAATGACAACAAAAATTACCATAAATGTCGGGCATTCGCGAAACAAAAACAAACTAAATAGAAGTAGTTAAGGCTTACATGAATATTGAAAGTCGATCTAATAGATCTAGGGATGATAAATAAGATGATGATGGAGAAAAGAGGTAATAGGGTTCGAAATCGAATAATCTTACCTAGTTTAAACACAAAAACCGCAAAACATGAATATAGACTATATGGGAAAAAATGAATGAAATAAATTTGTGGAAGGCTTACTTGAGTGATGAGAGTTGAGATGATATATCAGAGGAGAGTAAATATTATAAACGATGAAGGAAAAATGAGTTTAACACAGTGAGATCGATTAGTTGATTAGGGTTTACCGCACGAGAGAGACGAGCCGCCAGACTGTCGATCGAAAAATCGTAAATGACAATCCACGGGGCTTGTTAAATTTTTATATGTTTTATAACGTCGGTTATTTAATAACCAACATTATAAACTGTTTTTTACATTTATAACATCAGTTATTATAATAACCGACATTATAAATGTATCAGATACAACTTTTTTATGTCATTTATTTTATAACCGACGTAAAAAAATCCGCATGTTTGTTTTTTATGTCGGTTATTCTATAACCGATGTAAAAAAGACATCAAAAATCACAGTTTTTTACGTCGGGTATTATATAACCGACGTACAAAACATTCTATGGGTTGTTTTGTTACATCGGTTATAAAATAACCGACGTAAAAAACCCCCAGCGCTTTGGTTTTTTACATCGGTTATTTTATAAACGACATAAAAAACTCGTAGATATCTCGTTTTTTTACATTGGTTATCGAATACCCGATGTAAAAAACCCACGAACTTTTGTTTTTTATGTCGGTTAATTTATAACTGACGTAAAAACCGAACACACGCGATTTTTAACGTCGGTTATTAAAATAACCGACGTTAAAAATCTACTCACCGCATTTTTTACGTCAGTTATAAAATAACCGACGTAAAAAACCACGTTTCACAGATTATAACGTCAGTTATATATAACCGACGTAAAAAATGGTGACGTAAATAACATTTTCTGCACTAGTGAATATTCAACACAGTAGAACCACTTAAGAGATCAGTGGTGCCCTCTAATTTGTTTGTTTTGATAGGGGATAATTTCTATTATTATGGATATTATAATACCACAATGATCTCAGATTCCTTACCCATCTCATTCTTCTAAATATATCAGGGTTTGGAACCCTATAACTATACCATGTCTAGATTAAGGATTCTCTGAGTTAACCCGATAAATTCATTTATTCCCCTTTCCGTGAACCAAATGTGTGGAATATTGATAATGGTAGTAGTTACCTTGTTGAAATTTCATATATGGTATCTCTTTAGGATGGGATTCTTACAAATATGGTGGATGAGGTAATTATTTGTGACCCTTACACAACAAATCAATTCCCTCATCATTTTGGTTGCACCCAAAGGGTCTCCTCCCTTCCTTTGGCCGACATTTGAGGAGAGAGACATCCTGGATTGATCCATATATTTTAGATGATTATGGTAAGTGAATATATTGAGGATGATATCATACTTCCACATGTTTATTCCCACACCTTCAGTACCTAGGATTATGTTCAAGCATGGGTAGTAGCTTATTTAGATAGTGTAGTAAGCCTGCTGGCCGATCACGTAGATAGGGCTTTTGCCTTACCAACCTTATTATTAGTGGGAATGATAGAGTTGATCGAATATATTTGAGATACATTTTGGATGAAACCTCGTTTAAGGGATGAATACCCCGATAGTGATACAAAAATTATTGAGGTTGTTAGATTTAGAGAACAAGATACTATTGATACACCTGTTGAGAGAATACCATATGAGGTTTCTTCACCAAATTTCTTACCATCTCAATTATTTATTTATTCTCCTTCTGTACATATTGAATTGGTTATAGAGGCTCAAAAAAACATAGGTTGATCTGAAAATAGATTCATTCCTTGATTACTAATACCCATTTGTATGTACTACCAGACCAAGGGAAACATTTTCATCGATGATTTCATGATTTTGGGGAGGGTGGTTTTGACTGACATCCTCTATATGAAATCATGAAGCAAATTTTTACAATATATAAAGCTATAAATGAAATGGATTTATATGATCTTGAAGATTAGGATCCTATTTCATGGTTGATTAGGGAGATGTTGGATGCATTAGAGTAGAGTTTTCAATTGATATCTAGGTTATGAGCTCATATAGATACTTGGATTTAACAAATATTGAGGCACAAAGAAATCATATACCATATTAGGTCTAAAAATTAAACATCATCATCCTCATTGAAAAATTTTCAGAAGATAGTTGGCGAAATGACTAATTTAGTCAAATATCTCTATCCAAGAGTAGAATATAAAGAGGTAGGGGAAGAGGTAGTCATTCATTCAATCGATACTTGTTGTCAAACCCTTACCGACATGGCCAGTTCTATATACCAAATGTTATTATAATATTATGTACATTTATTTTTTTAGATTCATGGAGAGACTCCATCATGTAGATATTCCTCCTTCATTAAACATTATTAATGAATAAACATTCATAAATCTTCCATGTTGGTGTTCAGTTTCACTTCCACCCATTATATGCATGTTATTTAATTAGTTTAATATGAATCGCTAAGGATACCCATCCTTGTATAATATTAAGTAAACCTATATGTTTGGAACTAAATATTTATAAAAAAATAGATTAATTTTAAGAAGCACTCCTAAAATCCCAAATAGAGTAAACTCCTTTCAGATAAATATACTTCAGTTATCTGAAGGTTACCTAACTTGCAGAAGGATAATCAGGTAGATTATATTTCCCAGATGAAGAGTTCTATTCTTTTTTGATGTTGATTGGATTTCTGTGAACTGTCTTATTTTTCCAATGGCCACATAATGGGCCTTACAAGATCTTTCAATCTAAATCAGATTCATTCACTTGTTCAGGGTATTTTATCTTGGACCCAGTATTGCCTTGTTTTATGGTCTTTTATCCCAGAAAATTTGCTGCTTTAGTTTAGCGTCATTAATCTCAACATGTTATCTCTATTATTTCAGGTATTTTATCATGGACATAATATTTATGTAGTTTAAGTTATTTTATCTCAAACATGGTCTTACATTAGTTTAGGGTCATTTATCTCAGACCTGGTATCATGTTAGTCTGGGGTCTTTTAGTTCGAACCTATTATCACTTTAGTTTAGGGTATTTTAGTCAAACATGATCAATGACTAAGGAATATTGTGAAGAGATTCCATTAAGGACCCAAAACACTCTATGTTGTTGGGTTTTGTCATAGTGTTTTTGAACCTCATAGGGATTAAAAATCCATTTTATAGAGTAATGTATTCAATTGATGTCTATAGGCACATATTCCTGAACAATGGTCATAGATTCATTATTATGAAAAGTGTCTCTTAATCGTAGGTATCCTTTCTAATGTCCATGGATATTTTATTGAAGTAATATCTTTTGAGGAAAAAATACTAGGGATTCTAGATCTTCCAGGATAGTTGGATTATGGATGATGAAATTCATATTCCAAATGTTTGTGTCAGTGAATATGGGATGGGTTAGATATTCTTGGTATGTACTATAAAGTTTTGAGAATCCATGTTCTGTCATAGAGTTTCCATTATTAGTAAGGATTTTACTCCTTTTTCAAAAGGAGTAGATAACATTATTTGGTGGGTCAATTCCCTTATGCTTTGGTAGCATGGTCAAGATAAACATAATCTCCACTTCTTTCTAAGGGACATTACGTTTTATAATAACTCAAACAACCTTACAACAAGGTTTGATATGGGAGGGTAGCTATCCAGGAAGGGTTCTGGCCCCTATGGAAGTTCATCTGTAGATGATGAATCTTGATCCCCAAACCTTGGGATTTTGAATCATGAGGTTGGTGTCATCAATGGTTTGGGAATTAAATTTTGAATTCTAGCATTGAGAAAGGGTAAAAATATGGAGATGTAACATCGAGGACATTGAACCTTCTTAGATATTATTATATGGAGACTATAAGTCATGGTCTAAAGTAATTGAATCAGAAGAATGATATGAGACATTCATAAAAATAGTATTTTAGACACACTAATTTTTTGAGTCATTTCATAGTGATGTTAGATCTTACAAGGATCATAATGTCCATTTTTCAATGTGACATGTTTGGTTAACGACCATAGGCGCATATGTAAAATCCATAAGCATACATGATTAGTCAAGAAAAGAGTACCTCAAATCTATATATCCTTTCAAATGTCCAGGAAGGGTGTATAGAGAATTGGGGAACCCAAATAACGAATTTTTATTTAAGGAATGTGTAATATCAAATTCGGGTTCAAGAATCCTAAAAATTGTTTCACTTCCTAGCGAACATATAGTCATAAAGAGGAGATGTGACAGATCATTACGTTAACTTTTTCCTAGTTCTGAGGGTCCCTTAAGAATAGCATGGATTTTAATAGGGATATAATGTAAACCCTATGATATTTATTACTTCTTTATTCGTGCCTTAATTTTATCCTAATCTCAAAATATGATGTGTTCTGGGAACAAATACTTGAATTTTCCATAGGCCACCCTTGAATGGTTTTAAACCTATAATGTTTTTGGTCTATTATTCTAAAAGATTAAGGCCTAATTATTTAGACCATTATAGGATTGAGTTTATGGTCTTACATCTTTGAACAAAATGGAGGTAGTTTATTGTCATGACACAGAAGGACCTAATATGGGTAATAGTGTATAAGAGCTTAATTAGGATAACCAAGGATGAGAGTACCTCATAATCTTACAATGTGGGGGACATGAATGTTTTAAATCATGGATCAAGGATCTTAGTCCATCAGTAAGGATATTGAAGATTCATACCAGGAGTAATTCTGATCACACTGAGGCATTTTGTTCTTCCACGACGTTTCCAGGTCCCATATGTATTAGAATGTCCATTTTTCATAGTGATGTATTTGGTATATGACCATAGACACATATGTAGGAGCCATAGGTATATATCCATTGTCTAGAAAAGGGTCCCTTGATTCTGGTTATATATTAAAAGGGTTAAAGAAAATTTCTGGAAAATTTAGGTTCTTTAGACATGAAGTATCATTTATGAAAGGGGGCATTTAAAAGGTGATGGAAGCACCTCGTACTTTTTTTGAGTGGGGAAAGGCTCCTGTAGTACATTAGTAGGGGATGTGAAATGGATGATGTTCTGAAAAATTTATTCTCACATAGTGGGAAGGTATTCTATTTAGTTTATTGACATGTAGTACATATTTTAATCCTTCATTTTAATGTCATATGGTATGGATACTGGAACCCGGGGGAAAAGAGTATGGATGGTATATAACTTGCACTAAAAATCCATATGTTGATCTAGTAAGTATATATGAAAAATGAGAATATGTAAATCGGTATATATGAATTGGATACACATTTATGATCAGTTTTTGTTACCAGTTATATGATTGAGGGCCAGGATGTCACTACATATCTTGTGATGATAGGGAAAAAGACACACATAGTATTTGAATGAGAAACACCCTACGCGGGTCTAACCCGCACATTGAGGTGGGCGTTTTTCTATTGATTGATGTAGATATGACCAGTATTGGATATCGATGCATCAATATTTTTCTTATGATGATAGGAATATAGCTACACATAGTTTTTGATGGGTCATTAAGTTTAACATAATGTGGTAAGTATGTTCCCTTCTCATCATGAAAAGGGGAATTAGGGTTGGACACAAGTATGGAAATTCGGGTGTCATGATGTATCCTAAAAAAATAATAATCAACAAATACACAATTCTTAAAATACCATGTATTTTAACATCATGTGGTGATGATGAATATTAACTGACATTAAAAAACCAAAATATTGTGGGTGGACCCAAGTGTAGAAGATTGGGTGTCACTGCACACATAATGAAAATGAGATTCAATGCACACATAGTTCTTCAAGAATGACCTTCCATTGCACGTATGAATAATATGTAAATAGGTTCATTATAGATATGGGTTTGAATAGGTGAGAATCAATACATATCCCATGATGTTTGGAATAAAGTCACACATAGTTCTTCAACGAATGTGTTGTAGGAGACCAACCTCAGAAACGGTGGTCCTCTCAAGTGAGGACAATAGGAATGTTCATTTTTATGTCATCCAAAGGACATCAACAATGTATTTTAACATAGTGTAATGAGGACTCATGGTATTCTTTTTTTGGTCATGAATTCAAGACTATGATGGGCCGGTCCCAAGTTTCCATACCTTGTTTTGGCAAGGAAGTCCGTACTAAAATTCCTAATATAGTGTCAGATAACATTGCTGTGAGAAACACAGAATGACATGGGATCCTCTCAATATAAAAATAAAAATAAATATAAGACATAAGTTTTTTTATAATGTGGTGGCTGGAACACTAATATAAAAAAGAAGCATTTAAGACGGGGTCCTATTGTAAATGACCTGTTTCAAAAAACGGTATCACAAATACTTTATCCAGGAATTTTTGTAACTCTTTTGTGATGGCCCCATCAAAATAAGTATTTCTGATGAGATTCACACATCATCGCAAAAAACATAATATAGTGAAAAATAATAATAATAATATTATTAATTATATAATAATAATAATAAAAATATAAAAATATAAAACATAATAATAAAAACAAATAAAATAAACAAAACCTAATTTAAATAGAAAATAAAATATAAAAAACTAATAAAATTAATAAAAAACCCAATATTCGCAATATTGTAAAATAAAAATAATAAAAATAAAATAAATCATTAGAATAATGACATAATAATAAAATAATATAAATAATTGAATGATATAAATAATTATAAAATAATAATAATAAATAAAAAAATAAAAAAATAATTATGGAATATGAAAATAATAATTAATACAACCCTTAATATTCAAAATAATATAAAAAACATAGTATATAGAAATGTTAATATATGGATTTATAAAAATATTTTAAAAAATTTACTTTTATATATTTATCATAAGAAATATATAAATCACTGAGGGGTTATTTGGAGGAGCTATAAGAGAAAGTGGTGGGAACTCCATCCCTAAACCATGAGTCAAACATCGCATGAACTGAATCATCTTTTCATGTTGTTGCTACATCCATCAATGTATATCCTCATATTTTTGTTGTTTTTGATATAGCTCTTCCTTACGCATGGTCTCTATATGATCACCATGAGCTCACAACTACACTAAATACTGTGTCGTTGAAGATGATGACTCTCCACAAACTCATCTTGCGTTACATGAAAACATCAAAATGATACCATAATAACTCCATGATGTCAATCGATAGCTGATACTAACTACTTGGCCTTTCTCAAAGAAATACTTTATCGCATATACCCAGGCTGCATCATCAAATCTTACTACACTAAAGGTATGATCCTCGGTCTTAGCCTGACTCTCAGCTTGTGTGTGAGACATTGTGGCTTCATATGACTACTTCAATTTCAATTATAAATAATATGTTAAAATATTATTTTCATTTAATTTTGAATCTCAAAAAGAAATTATAATTACCATAATGTGCTGGTGGTGACCACCTCTAATATTTCCAGTGACAGGATCACTATAAATCCTTCTATAAACAAAGAACTCCATAATATCAGCTTTTCAACTACCTATTTGAGTATAAAATATAAAGTATAAATTTAAATATACATACATTATTAGAAAATACTTACTAAATGTTGTTAATGTGTAATAAATGTATGGCTACTAGCTCGATGTGTCATCTCTTACCTCCCCCGGTTTTGTAAATCTAATGTCGCTCTCCTATGAAGATTATATCCAATCCAATATGAATATAATCCATTCCAAACACAATATAAGATGTAATCTGGTCGATGGGTGCATGAAGACTAATCATATTCAATGACTCCCACATTCCACATTGTTATCCTCCTCTAATTATACATAAATTGACAACAACAGTCATGCATACAGATCTCCCATCCCTCCCAAATAGATTCCCAAATGATATCATCAATGGGATACCATAAACCCTTCATATAATTACTAAAACCATTTATGTAAATAAATTTCAAAATAAATATTTTTTATTTACCGTGCACTGCTCGAACATATGTCACTAAGCATTAAAGGAAATCTTCTCCCATTCCAACCATGATCTCGAAAAATAATTCTGTAATATAGCACTCCCCTATGCAATAGCTATATGTAAAAAGATGTGAAAAAATATAAAAATAATAAAACAATTAGTATATAAATAAATAAATGATTATTATTGAAAACTAAAAAAATACACAAGTAAACATACCTCTACATTTATGGAGCAAATTCAATATCTGGAAGTCACTCGTTGATGGGGTCATGGATTATAATTCATGCAAGATCAGAACCCCTCTGAGTCATCACTAAATCACCAGTTCTCTAAGGGTCAAATGATCCAATATCATGCTTTTCAACTGGTAGATCATCCCCCTCCAACTCATGAAACTGATCTAAGTCCATCTAAAAAACAAAATGATTATTGTTATAAAATCATTGAAAACAACTATTATATATAGATATATATTATATTTGATTATAATATCAATTTAACCATGTGAATATTCATCTCTATCCTCATCTTCGAATATGACAAGGTCAATATCATCATAGTACTCCTTAGTATCATCAATATCTATAGGTTTTTCATTTTCATGATCTATATCGATTTAAAATTCATATTTACATCAACAACATCATCATCAACATCGAACCTTAATTGTGGGGTTCCATCTTCGATATTCATGTATCTTCATGGAAAAGATTTATTTGTATTAGTTTGTTGAAAAATTTAAATTTCTTGTATTTTAGTGGAAACACATTAACTTTGAGTAAAATAATTTTCTCAAGATTTCATTTTTCAAATTCTTCTCTAATCACCTAACTCAATTAAAGTAGCATAAACATTTAAAAATAAATTTTATGTGCCTAGTGATCTACTAAAAATAGTTCATTCACTAGAAGAAGGATTTAATAATTAATATCAACATTCTATATAGTGGATGAACATGAAAACCTCTATTATTATCCAACCACTAACAGTTAAACATTGTTATGTAATACTATCCCAAATAACATCATTTAATTATTTCTTCCAACTTGACGTAGAAGTCAACATCACTTTCTATATGATTAGTTTCTCTCATTAAAACCTTACTATTAATTATTTTTTATTCCCCATACACACATGCATAAAAGTGATAACCTTTCACCACATATTCATTATTAGATTTATTTATATTGCATGGTGGGTTAATTAATACACAAAATATATTATAATTTTTATCAGCATGCTGAGATACCTGAAATGTTGAAAACAAATTCAATATAAAATGTCATGAATTTATTTTATATTTTAAACCACAAATTTTTTTACTACTTTTTAAAACTAATAGGAAAAATTATATTATCGACATTCTTCAAAATAAGGTTATATAATTTATGAAAAATGTATATTGATATCATTATCATACAATATATGATTAAGATAATAATAAATTACAGAAATAAATATTTTATAGTATATGATAGGATAAATAATATTAAAAATGGTGTAATTTATTCACAATTATGAAAACATATATATGATCCCTGTGATGATCTTCATATAAAATACATCATTCATGAACTCCATTATAGCCTTGTTCAGGATGATTGAAAATTGATAATTGATTGATCATTTAATCATAAAATTTTCCTCTTTATGGATCATAAATATTACTTTTTATGGATATTAATATTGAAATTAATGTGAGTAGAAAAAATAAATTTCATCCTAGATATAATCTTCTTCAACTGATCCTTCAATTGACGCTTTTTTAAATACCTCTTTTTTCCATTTATACATGCATATCTCAAATAAGTTCATCCACCAGAACTATTCCAACCCACAACATTTTGATTCATATATAAAATGTAATATCAATTAACCATTTCCATCAAATCAATTAAAAGAGAATCTTTTTTCAAGATTACCTAAAATTAAAACAACATATTCTTGAAGTCTACATAGTGAATAATATTATGTTGTCACTTCACATATGTCTAGTAAAAAATATGAAATTTTTGTTAGTGCTCCATAAATCCTAAAATTTAACGAACCTCTAAATCCAATTAGAAGATGTTTTTCCATAATAAATGACAATCATGGATATTTAATCAAGTAATTTGACCATATTTTACATATCTAGACAAATTAGAAATATAACTATCTAGAAGCCTCAAATCTACAATCCAATAAAAAATAAAAGATTTTATTTGGAAACTATATATGATGATTTTGGGTTTGTAAACTTATATGATTTGTCATTTTTAAAATGTTCATGTTCTGGTCACCTAAAAATTGTTCACGATTTATTCATGACATTATAATATCTTTGTCCTCACCTGCTGTATCCATGACTATATAAAATAAATTATCATAAAATTTCTTCTCAATATTAATTAAATCCAACATGTGATGAATAAAAAAATTTGAATAATATGGAAGATCCCAAAAAAAGGATCCATTTTATCCAGTTGTGTTCTTTCTCAATCCATCAATTATCTTTAGGTTTATAGTTGGTCCAAATGTAATTGGAGGTAATGAAGAGATAATGGATTTGAGCCCAATACATGAGATAATTTTTTAAGATCCATCACATTAGATTGTTCCTTTTCAAAAATGAAATTTGTTCCTTTGAATAGTATGATCATAAAGAATAAATCATTGATGAATGTCAAAGAAACATGATTTTATTCCATTAATATGAAAAAAATCATTATTTTCCCTCGTAAATTAAGGACAAATTTTCAAACTACTTGTACTCGAACCAGATAACATGTCATTATGATGGAATGTCACTAATTTTATACATTCATGGAACTTTCAATAGGAAATTATATATCACAACAACAACATATGTACTAACATCATTACACCACAATAAATTTAACTCAACAATCAATGGTTTCAAAAAAACATTGATATATTTTTAAGATGTCCAAGAATTAATAAGGTAAACAATGATATATGGACCAATAATCAATATCCAAGGAGGTAACTTTTCTAAAGATATAAAGTTGGTCCAACAAGAATATTGACTAAATTGAGAACTAAAAGGAAAAAACCATTATTAGAAAGACCCAATCACACATTTTGAGGTTTTAAAGAAAAAACAGATGTACTTGGTCAAATATTTTCCATGAATCGCCATCACAAAGATATTTTAAGCCTTTACTATTTGAAATATTGGGTAAATTCCATGACATCAATAATAATATGTTCTGAGACAAAAATAAAAACTGCAATCTGGTAATAAATAGGAAATACCTCAATTATTATATAGGAAACAATCTAAAATTACCTTGTACATCCACCTTGTATCTCGATTATCCATATACAATAAATCTAACAAAAAGACACATTTTTTGCATAATATAACACACAATCATGTGAACATGCATAAATCTTATGATAAATATGATCCAATTTGTAAACTATCCTCTTTCCCTCATATAAATTTACTGGCAACACATTTCCTTCAAGTAACAAGTTTTTAAATAAAGTGAATATATAATCAAAATAGCTATTTTACATTCTATTATATGATTTAATAGCCTTATATTTTTCACCCACTTCAAATTTGGTTATCATGCAACCTGGATTTAAGTCATCCTCAGTATATTTCAACAACTCATAAAATTGGGATGGTTCCAACTCCATAGTGAAATCAATATCATACTGAGTTTTAGTTTGTTGAAATGATGTACCAGCCACATCATGTACTAAATATTAAAACTATGATGAATCTTGACCAAATTATTAGTAACATACCTAGAACTATGTTCACCAGGTTGATACGAAACAATATAATCCATTAAAAAACCAAATTACAATTGATAACCCCAATGTTATTAAATATGAAATACATCCTCATATCAAATTTCTTGCATGGAAATTTAATTATCTCTTCATAAATAACATCAAAGTTTGATGAAGAAAATGATAAAAGGCTTCAACACCCTCAATATATACATGATTTATACCAGAACCATTTGGATTCTTATGATGACTTATCCAACCACAATTAAGTAATAATGACTTTTTTCGACTTCCTTACTCTATATTACACTAAAAATAAAAAATAAATAAATCATCTATGATTAATTTGATTTAAGAAAAAGATGATTTTTTAATAATTACCAATAATTAATATTAATTACATATTATTATTAATAAGATTATTTATTTTATATCAATTTTCTAACAAATATTATTAATTTTTGTTAATTACCACTAATATTTACTACATACCACTAAATATTACTAATTATCACTAATTACCACTAATTACCACTAATCACCACTTTTTATTATTAATTTTTTATAGTTTATAACATTTTTTTTCTAACTACCTCTAATTTCTACTAATTACATATAATTTATAGTAATTACAACTAATTTTTACTAATTATACCTACTTATTACTAAATAATGCTAATTGATTTTATTACATAGTATTTCACACAATTTGCAACTATTTGTTACCAATCATTATTATTTGTTAATATTTGACATCAAGTATTACTAATTATTACTATTTAATACTATTTATTACTATTTATTAATATTTATCACTAGTTATAACTAATTCATAATATATATTACAAGTTATTACTAATTATTAGTATTGATTACTATTTATAGGTATTTATTACTAATTACTTTCCATTATTTGTAATTATTACTAATTATTACAATTTACTACTATTTCGTAGTCTTTATTACTATTTACTACTATTAATAACTATTTATTACTAATTTTTACTAATTAATTCTAACTATTAATAGTTATTACTAATTATTACTATTTATTATTATTTATTACTTCATATAACTAGTTTTCACTATTAATAACTATTTATTGCTCTTTGTTGCAGCTAATTACTATTTATTACGGCTTATTCGTATTTATTAATATTTAGTACTATTCATTGACAATTATTACTAATTATTACTAATTATTAGTAATTATTTATAATTATGACTATCTATTAGTATTTATTACTATTTATTACAAATTATTAAAAATTATTACAACTTATTACTAATTATTATGAATTATTACTATTTATTACTATTTATTACTATTTATTACTTCTTATTACTACTTATTACTAGTTATTAATTTTATTACAATTTATTACAAAATATTACAAAATATTACTATTTATTACTAATTATTACTAGTTATTAATAATTGTTACTTTTTAACAATATATATTACTATTTATTAGTACTTATTACTAGTTAGTACTATTTACAGGCAATTTTAGCTATTTTCTACTAATTACCGTGAATTACTGCCAATTACAGGCAATTACTGCTAATTAGTCCTTTTTTTACTAATTACAGCTAATTAATGCTATATTGCTGCTAATTACAACTAATTATACTTAATTATTAAAAATAATTCATAATTTTTTACTAATTATGGCTAAATACAACTAATTACCTAAAATTAACGATAATTATTCAAAAAAATTTATAATTACCACAAATTAATATTAATTACTTCAAATTACTAAAAATTACTGCTAATTGACATTATGTTTTACTAATTATTACTATTTACTAATATTAATTACTATTTATTACTACTTATTATTATTTATAACCATTTATTACTAATTAATACTATTTATTAAAAGTTATTACATTTTATTAATATTTATTACTAATTATTACTAATTATTACTAATTATTACTAATTATTAATAATAATTATTAATTATTACTAATTATTAATAATAATTATTAATTATTACTAATTATTACTAATTATTACTAATTATTCCTCTTTATTTATTTTTACCACAATTTAAAGAAAATTACCACTAATTGCCACTAATTATTCAAATTCTTTACTAATTACAACTAATTATTTGTAATTATCATTAGTTATTGGTATTTATTACCAATTACTACTAATTATTTTAAAATATTATTAATTAATATTAATTACTTCTAATTATTACGAATTATTAATAATTATTAATAATTATTTCTAATTATTACTTATTATTATTATTTATTTCTCATTATTACAATTTACTACAATTTACCATTATTTACCCCTATTTACATCTAATTACTGCTAATTACCTCTAAATATTCCTAATTTTTACTAATTACAACTAATAATTCCAAATTATCGTAATTACCGCTATTTATTCATGTTTATTCCTTTTTATTTATAATAATTACTAATTACTACTATTTATTTCTATTTATTACTATTTATTACTATTTATTACTACATATTGCTTCTTATTACTACTTATTAACATTTTTTAGTAATTATTACTAATTATTACTAATTATTACTATTTATTAATATTTATGACTAATTATTCCAAATTATTTCTAATTATTCAAATTTATTACTAATCATTCTTAATTATTCATAATCATTACTAATTGATCCTAACCATTATTAATTATTCATAATCATTACAAATTAATCATAATCATTACTAATTACTCTTAATCATTCGAATTTTTTTTTAATTATTACAAATCTAAATTTTGTTCCTAATTACTACTAATTAATCCTAATTATGCCTTTTTATTAATATTTATTCCTAATTATTGACAATGATTACTAATGAATACTTTTTATTATTAATTATTACAAATTATTACTAATTAATGGTAATTTTTCTATTTAACAGTAATTTTTATTAATTTTTTAATTATTAAAAATTATTAAAAATTATTATAAAATATTAGAAATTTTTATTAATAATTACTTATTTTTATTAATTTTTTAAAAATATTTAAAAATATTTAAAAATATTTATTAATTATTACTAATATTTATTATTAATTAATAATTACCATTAATTATTACTAATTACCATTTATTTTTACAAATTGCCAACAATTACTTCTAATTATAAATAATTATTACTAATTATTACTAATTATTACTAGTATTTATTAATTATTACTATTTTTTATTAATTAGTACTATTTTTATTATTTTTTTATTATTTTTTATTAATTATTTCAAATTTGTATTAATTATTACTAGTTTACACTAATTATTACTAATTACCACTAATTATTACTAATTACATTTGATGTTTTCAAATGAGCAGTAATTATTAGTAATTAATAGTATTTATAACTAATTTTTACTAATTATTACTAAGTATTACTAATTATTATTAATTAACATGAATTTTAGTTATTATAGAACAATTTATTTCTAATTTATATAATATATTACCAATTATCTACAATAAAGACCAACTATGACTAATTACCCCCGATTGTTACTGATTATCACTTATTATTTACTTTCTTACTAAATAAATCTAATTATTAACAATAACAACTAATTATTCCTAATTAAAAAAAATTAAATAAATTATTGCAAATGAAAACAATTTTTTTAATGAAAATCATTAATACAAATTAAAACTATATATTTCAAAAGAAATAAAGGGAGAAAACTAATTATTTCTAATTATTTCTAATTTTTTTTACCAATAATAATTATTACTAATAATAAATAAATTAAATTAAAAAAACAATCAAATTTATTCTTTAAGTGAATATAATACTTGAATGTTGATCTGTTGAATCTTTTGGGACTCTAAAAAATATGAACTAAAAATTATCAGAGCATAGAGGGTTAGAGAAGTTGAGAGAAGTTTTGAATATAAAAAATTCAGAGGTAGAGATATATAGGTTAGATCATTTCCAATGGGATTATTGACGACGGGAATCTCAATCCAAATATTTAGGCAATGAATAACTGAGGCGGTGATAAAAAGAGTATTTGTGATGCGTCATGTGGCAAATATAAACATGCTGACACATTATTTACGATGGGGGTGGTTCGCCGTCTAAAATAACAGAAAAACAGGAAGAGTATTAGCGATGGGGGGTCTAGCCCAATTCCAAATTCTATTCAAGCACTTTGTCAAACATGTCGGTCCAATGGAATTTACGACAGGTCCAAATTCTCATAGAAAATAGTATATTTTGAGGGACTATTTGGGACGGGTCCTATTCCTGCCAAAAATAGCCTGTTGCCAAAAGCTGAAATTCATGTAGTGGACCAATATGTTGGATCGAGGTGTCCCTGGATATCTCATTGAAAAGGAGAATCAAGCCATATGTAGTTCTAGAAAACCTGTGCTGTTTTATGTCATCTGAAAAGGACATAGATCACCCAATGTGACTGAAAATGGAGATTATCGATGTGCCCTAAATAAGTGGTTTGAGTGTCACTACATACCCTGTAATGGTAGGAATCAATTCCTAAATAGTTCTTTTAGGGGGAAATTCATTAAGTGGAATTGAATCTCATATGGGGATACAGAAATCTTATCCTTCCTTCACAAATAATTTTCTCATATGTATTGAGTTGTTAGTGGGATGGTTCTTTTCGTGTTATTTTTCACCATGATGTATTGATATGATGCATCATTTAGTTTAAAGTGTTTTTGTTATGAATTCATATGCTATGTAGTTTATCATCTTATTTTCAGGATAATCATGTGATGGTTAATGACATGCAACTAAGACGAGTTCGTACAGTTTAACTTCATGTAATTAGGATGAAATCAGACATTTTTACATCATGTTACCAGGATGATCTTTTACAGTTTGACGTCATATAACCAAGAAAAACTCGTGCAGTTTAACGTCTTGTAACAATGATGATCTGGAAGGACTTATATAGAAGTAGAGTCCCTTATGATGATGGCTATGAAAATTATTTCTTGAAAAATATCACATTAGTTGGGGTGTAATATGCTCCCCATCCATTGTGGCCAATTAGTAAGCCCCATTTGTATAGACCTTATGTATAATGTAAGGCCCTTCATATTTGGGTTTCAGCTATGTCTGATTCTTTCTCGATATCATTGGGGTCATGTGAGTAGACACCACTAGACCTTGGAGGAATGAATGAAAGAGAACCTTTTTATTGAAGGCCCATGTGATCCAAATCTGATGGACCTACAAGTTTTGTATTGTGTACAAGCTATTATCATTGAGCTACTTTAATTTGTCTAGCAACATTTGGATTGATCATCATCTGAGAACTATCCAGAAATGCCTATTCGGAGCGAAGGTAGCTTGACCTCTATTAGAAACATTACCTTGGTCTCGCACACCAATGTTTATGGTGTTGCTTGTGTAGCAGTATGTGTGGTTGTACGTTAGGCCCATAAAGCATGGAGGAGTTTTTGTGGCTAGAACTTCTTATTCATGGTCCCCATATTCTAGAGTATATTTGACAGAGACTTATGAAATACCTACATCTATCCATTTACCGATGCATGATAATGAGATGAGTGATTGGACCCAATGTTTTACTACTGGTATAGTTTCAACACCTCTTTAGAACAGAGATTGGTTGCATTGTCAATCAATATTGTGTGATGGAATCTGATCCATATAGTGATATGTGATTGTACAAATATGATGATATTCTTCATCCTGAATTCCTCGATTGGTATTTCCTCAATCCATTTTGTAAAGAAGTTGGTAGGTGTAAGGATGTTCTTGAATTGATTAGTTGTTGCTGTGGGATATGGCCTCACAACATTCATTCCCCAAATGAAAAATTGCCAGAAATATTTAGCTATGTGTAGTAATTATAGGGGTTCATGGATGAAGATTCCATGGATCTATAATAGATGACATTTCTTAGTGAATTCCACGTAGTCCTATATCACGGTTTTCCAGTAATATCCATACCTCATGATTTTTTGGGAGATCCCTGTCCTATATTGATGGGTTCCACAGGAACCTGCAATCACTTCCTCAATGATAACATAAATATCACCTTATTCTATGCATCTAAAGAGGATTATGTGAAATCAATTATTTTAGTGGGATTTTTTCTCACATGGAATTTCATACAGGGGAGGTTTTCTACACAGTGATGAATCTATTCCCTTCTAACTTAGTATATTGGGAGAGTCCCATTTTTTAGATAAGTGATTATGGGTTCAACCATTCTAGGACTGGTCATTAGTTCATCACACTCTGTGGAGGTGTTGACCTGAATAATTTCTTCCATTGCACATATGACAATTTATGAGACCATTCTTCAATGTGTGATACAAAATATTGCTTCATCCTAATCAGGGTTGGCCCAAACTGTGGCTTCATTAGCCAATGCATCAACGAGAGAATTATATGATCCAGAAACATGATGCAATGTGGGATCAAAAGGAAACCATTCCATTAGTCCAAGGACGTACCCAGTGATAGGGGTTGATTATTTATTTTTGATGGAATATTTACCATTGATTTTCATTATCACTAGTTATAAATCCCCTTTGATGTTAAGGTAGAGTATGTGAAGTTTTAGGGATAGCTTCAATCTAGTAATAATGGATTTGTGTTCTACATCATTATTCATGGATCCTTCGAATAGAAAGAAAGAGTTGGGAAAAACTACTTTTCCTGGAGAGACAAATACAACCCCTATTCCAACCTGATTGATGTTTGGGTTTTCTATTGTTAACATATATTACTTTGGTTGGAACCATCAAAATACATCTCCCATATGTGGGCAGAGTCATGGGTACAAAATATTTCATCATCAGGATGTTGGGTGTCCATCGATGTATTCAATGGGGAATGATGTGTTGTAGTGAAATCAGTCTGTTATTTCCCTTTCACAAACATCTATGATAAAAACTTCATTTTTTATTGCTACAGAATTTCCTCTAATTAGGCCAAGAGCCCAGTCAACATTGGACTAATAGGGATGTACTTCAGTAGATCAATATGATATATTAAATGGACTTTGAGGTGATATAAGTAATGCGTCAGTTTTTTCAATTGGAACACAAGTGAAAGGAGGTTCTTTTCAACATTAGGGTATTGTTATAGTACCTATCATAGTCTGTATGTGGTAGTAGAGAGTATTTTATTTCCCCACATCAGTCATCTATGAAAATAGGATTCCTTTTGAGTGTTCCATGGCTGACACATATAAGGTGAATATCCTCCCTTTTTCCAGAGGAATCAAGACCGATTGGTGAATGTGAAACATCATGAGATTTTTTAAGGCTTCCTAGTATTCATCGTCCCATTGATAGAAAATTCTCTACATCATTAGTCTTGTGAATTGTAGATCTTTTCCATCAAGGTTGGATATATAATTAAAAATTTAGGTAAGCATCCCTTGGATCCCCTCATTTAATGGAGATTTGTAGTGGTAACATTGATAGAATATAAATATTATTCTATAGGTTAACCTTTTTGTCATGGTTTATACAACAAATCAAGAAAACCAGATGTTACCCTGAATGAACATTTTAGTGGGTTCATCTTCAGATTGTGATGTCGTAGCTTTTTTATTTTTTTTTGGAGATTTGCAAAAAGATCACATCACAATCAGGACTTAACAACTAGGTCGTCAACATAACATAATTCTATCTTTCCCAAGAATGGATTAAATATACGATTCATTATTATTTGATATGTGGCACCACAATTTTTCAATCAAAAAGGTATGACCTGATAAGAAAATATCCCCTCAAGTCCTTTTAAGGTAGTGGCTTCTTCTACTTCACAGGCCATCTTTATTTTATTGTAACCTTAATACCCATCCATCAAGGATAGGGATCAAAAGCCAATAGTTGCATCAATAAAGATATTTTCTATCAGAAATGTGAAATTTTCCATTGTAAAATATTGATTTAGTTCTCTGAAATCAATGCATACTCAAATCATCCCATTCCTTTTCATAATAGGGACAATGTGGACAACCCATATTATGTATTTTGTTTATTGGGGGAAGTTTTATTTTATCAAATTATCAACTTCCTCCATTACATTAGTTGCATGAGAGGGTTATATCCTCCTACATGAATTCTTGAAGCCTCGATGCACATCATGTAAGATGATATGGTGTGTAGCCACTTTTTGATTGAGTCTAGGCATTTCTATGCAGTTCCATGTTACCACATATCAGTGATTCTTCATAAATGATATATATAAATCTCTTACTCTTTATGGGTAATTGAAGAAATAATCAGAGTAGATCGAACGTCTTATTATATGACAATATATATCTACTAAAGTTCATCGATTGTGGATGAGACACCTTCCTAGAATTTGGGAGGGACATTCCCAAATTCATCCTCACCGTCTCCCAATTATGAAACCGTGGAGAAATTTTTAGATGAAGATGGAAATATAGGGGCTTCTTCGTCACTATTAGGGTGATGGATTCTATATGAATGTAAATTATAATCCCCAACTACTTGATTCATTTTTGAGAGATTCCAGAGTTGATTATATTTTTCATTGTCACTAGGGATAGGAGGGGATTAGACCTCTAGGGTCAAGTTTATCACTTATTTTAAATTTATGGCGAATAGATAGTCACCATCAAGTGTACCCTTAGGATTTACAGGGGTGGTACCCATGAAATTGTTGTCTACAACCTATCTATCATCATATACCATTGGTTGAATGCCTCCCCTTTTTTGTAAATTTTCATTAGAATATTTGGATACACAAGTCTCATAGGGGGAACTATCATCGAATAGCTTTCTATCCTTTCAATCAATGTTGTTATTCAAAAACTTATGGTATTTTAAAGGCACCAAAAATTGGCTATAATTCTAGGGCCTCTTGATAAGGACAATATATGTGGTGTCTTGATAAATAACAATAAACTAAACATCATATTTGAGATCCTCAAGTTGATCTTGTTTTTTGACATTCCTAATAGGTCTTTTATCACAATGATCATAACCTTGAATGAAAATATTTATGGGATAAAACCCCCCTTCACCATATCCCAAACATGAGAGGGATTGAACAGAGATGATGTTTAACCTAGATCCATTATCAAATATGTTCCTCTCAATATAGAAATTATTTAGTAATCCAAAAAACACATATGGGAATGATATTACCTTGACGGACCTCTTACAAATCCATGTTAGTGAACGAGATAGAGATATGTCGTTATGCTACCATAGTCTCTACCAGATAAACCTCATATACAATGCCTTCTGTCTCACATTCATGTGTGATTTGAAGGGATTCAAAATGATCATCCCTTAGTTATTTTTAAATATGTAGTGCATCTAGTACGAATATCATAGCATGGACAACCACTAACTATTTCATAATGTTATACTTTTGGGCCAAAGGATATCCCTTCCCATTGTGGGGTTTCTCGTGGTCATGTGGCTTAGGATCCAAAGTGTTTTATGTGGATGAGCCTGGTGTTTTTTCATAGTTTGAGGTATTATCATCTTATAGTGGTGAAGGACATTCCTAACTTCCCTATTTCATAGGTTATTTAGATAATCATACCCCACTAGGCATTCATGCAATAAAATTGGGTGTGGATGAATAATGAAGGATTTTTGGAGGCCTCTATGCCACTTTTCAGCATACTGGACAACTTTTCCATGAGAATGAGTTGTATATATATCCTCTTAGGGGTTGTATCCAATATATTGGGTCCAACCACAAACACTTTATCACCTGTATCATCGGTTCTTGCACATACGGTCTCATGATCCCCAGTTATATGTAGGGAACTGGTATTCTGAGGCATTTTCCTGATAGGAGGAGAGGTCCACCAAGTGTATTGTTTGGAAATATAAAAATAAGATCTCTTAATTCAATGAGGATTCCATTTTTTGGGGTGGTTCCCATGATATGGATGCCTCATGGATGAAATCTGTAAGATCTAGAGCTTGTGGTGTAGAAAAATATGATTATTCTCCTTATATTTCATCCAATTTCTGATGGTCATTCCTAACTTTGGGAGGTATATATAATGTCTCTTTATGAGGTTTTTGATACATTTTTGGTCTACACATCTATGATTTTAGTGTGGCATGATCTCGGTCAACTATTTTTTGATTCATCCAGTCATCTAACTTATATGCACACATATATGATATTTTTAACCAACCATCCTCTTCTTTTAACTGGTAAAAAGTTATTCTTGCTACCTTATTTAAGAGTTTATCTAATGCCACCTATCCAAAATTGAAAATTCCTTGATGGAAATATTTTAATATGTAGTTGTACTAGGTATTAAGAATGATCCATATGTGTAAATGGTATTAGTTAGGATGGTCAGTGTTGTTGAACTCATTAGGCCTCCTAGGATGCGGTAGCATGATAAATTTATTGTCTTTGGATTCTAAGAAATAACAAGAGACTTATTCATTTTAGATGGACTATGATTTGTTCATTCATTCCTCAACTCTTAGGTGACCTTTATTTCTATGTATTTTGGGCCGAGGGTGATTCTGTGATTTTTAGCACGTGACAGGAGGTGATAGGATATTTTGGACTAGCATAAGTGATTGGATAATAATTTTTATTATATTGAGACTGATAGATATGACTAATTATTTTGATTTCCTTTTCCCCTATTCTATGGGCATGAGTCAAGTTTTTGATTGGGTTCACTGACTGGACTCTTCAAGATGTTGTAAAATTTATGTTAACTCACAGAACCCACTTTGATACTTTATTGGGATCATAGGTGTATGCAAATCATTCTGAATATTTTCATCACAATGTTCTAGTAGTTTATCCTATGAGAGAGAGATTATGAGTGAATGGATTAAATCATTCCAACTAGATATGAAGGCAGACACCCTCTAATTTTTTTATATTGTTTATAGTTTTTATGTTAAACGATCATCCTTTTACTCGGCATGGATTTTAATTGATTTAGGAATTGATGATGATGGTATTTTTTCATGAAATATATCCTACTGGAAATCTCTTCAATATATCAAAGGATTGTCCTATCATATTCTGCAAAAAACACATCATATTTTTTTTCACTTACTGTTGATCTTTAGGTCCCATTTTCAACCAAAATTATGAAACGAAGTGTGTGAGATGTTGTTCTCGATCACCTGCACTGTCGATGGTGGAGAAGGTTGGGATACAAAAATTGGGTGGAGGAAATGTTTCATCCCCCAACTTGGGTTAGGGATTCCTCTCATGGTCCAGTGGGCACGTACCTGAGTGGTAAGGGATCTTGATTGGAATCCAATAGACCCAGGTTCAAAACCTGGTGGAGGAAAATTTCCATGGTACTGTAGCAGCATTATAGCAATTACTATTTGGTACTGTAGCATCCAGAACTATTCACCTAATTTGGGCCTTTGGGCCACCAGTTTGGGCCTATGGGTCCCATGGTCCTTTGGGTCATCAAAGCCCTTCAGGACATGTTGACCATGGAGTATCCGATTTCACACAGAACATGCCCCAAAAGAGGATCAGAGCGATAAGAGTAGCAGCCACCAAAAGAAGAGCGAACCAGATTGGATGAATGAGAGGATATGGCAGCCGCCATCAAGACTTGGCACTGTGCCGCTTTGTACGGGGAAATTCTAGCCGATCAAAAATGCAAGGTGGAGAGCTAGGTGATCAATGACGCAGAATCTGGGGAGGGGAAGTTCAAGTGGGCTGGGCCTACGGGTCATGTATTGGGCTTGGTATGACTCTAGGCCTTCAGGTCCTGTTTTGCAGGTTAGTATGGCCTTGTACCTTGGGCATATGGGTCAGGTATGGGTTCACCTTCAACCCTTAAAAGGGGGATTATCAATAATAAATTAAAAAGGTTGCCTTCGGGCCATTCGAGGGGTTCCACACATGCTGTAGAAGTGCACATCACCCCTCCATGGATTCTATTCGAGTATCTAGAGTAATTATGATTATATGTAGCACCAGCGGTACTGCTAATTGAGTTTCCTCCCTCCAACATGGATTGGGATGTGGTTGAAGAGGTTTCCCTCTATCACCTCCTGGTGATTTTCGATTTATCCTAAGACTGAATTACTGCGATGTAATGGGAGATGATATCACCATAATGGAGTGAAGTCACAATCATTTTCAACATCCTCATCTATATAGACTGAGTCCCTAGATTTGGAGACAATACAAAACTCTGATGCAACTTTTTTTGGTGGATCGGCTGTTGTAGGAGTTAGGATATTTCCCTCATCATGAAGGCGATACCCAACCAGGTCATATTTCCGGAGTAACTTCTCATTGAGTTGTATGATAGTTTGTATTTCACTCTCAAATTCTGAAAGATATTATTCCATTAGAGGTATATCATCTAATCTAGATGGTGATTGGGATATGGCCAAACAATTCCCTTTTTCATTTATAGTGTTCCACCATAGAGGTGGGAACTGGGTATTTTACGATGCCAGATTTCATAGCCTTCATTGGTTCAGGGTGGTGCATCCCCATTTGGAACATCCAAATCACCCTCATCCTATGTATTTTTTCCATATTATAGAAATCTCAATTTGTAGCTTGATAAAAAATGTATGTCATGTTGATAGTGATGAAATTTATACAGGCATATTGAGTAATGGTGGTTGTGCCATTATATTCAATGCAATAGGCTGATTCAGCACTGCATTCATCGGGGTCATTGTTCAAAACCTTGGCAGTTATGGGATTTTTTTGCTTCCTAGACCTGTGGGATCAGATTTCCTTTAGTTTATGCTCCTACTATCATGGTTTATGAACAATGACTTTGAGAGTGTTTTTGGTCATGTTTTCTAAAGTGGCCCTAACCAATAGAGGTTGGTCTTGAGGAGCGGAAAACAGGTTGGATTTTGATCATTTAACATCACATCCCAGTATAGAAAATATTGTATCTCTTTTTGGTGGTGGTTATGATGAAACATCCATGGGATCTAAGGATTGGGGGTTATTCAGGGCTACAATTGTCTTTTATTGATCTTTTTGTTGAGTATCCAATCATTCTGGTCAAATATTTTATGATTCCTAGGATGGAAATTGAGATATATATTCCCAAATCCCAATGGTATGTGGGTGATCTATACTAACCACTAATTTCCCCAAGACCCTCTCATGGGATGAAAAATCTAGAGATGGTGATTAATACATAAATTCCATCATTCCAGCGGGTTGGGTTTTGTTTAAACAAAAAAAAGGATATGTCTTGAATCCTCTTGAGAATTGATGTTCCAATGGGTAGAGGAAGTGATATATATTCCCCTAGGTAGGGTATGGGTTCCACACCTATATGGATTCTATGATATATACAAATGAACCTCATTTGATTCTGTATAGCGGTTCTCTCATAGAATTTGGGTGCGAAGGAAACCCATGATGAGAAACATTCTTTATAAGAATTTTTCTATGTGATCGCAACTTCAGTTTTTTGGGTTTTTAATGCATTCATATTTCTCCAAGGGGCCTAGTTTGATTTTTTTGGCAATCCTATCCCATATTTCATGATTTCGGGGAATCTTTGAAGTGGGGTAATTTTGTTGTAGTGACCAACCTTCTCAAGCGTTGTTTGGTCCCCTAATTTTGTCGGGGGATATAACATTACAATTCACCACATCTGAGGTTTTATGCTATTCTATGAGATTATCATAGTTTAATGCTTTATAGTATTCCCATACTGAAATATAGATGCATGATGTGTCTTCAGAGATCAATTTTTGAAGGGTTGCATTGAAATGGTGACGGTCGTGTTGTAGATTTGTGTTGTGCTTTTCTAGTTTTGGATCATAAACCATGAAGATAATGCCCAATCCGAGTTGTCTATAGAATATCATTATTTTGTATGGTTAACCTTGTATCATGGATAAGGGATATGTCTAACCTTGATTCACTGATGAGTAAACCACATATTTTATTGTAGATAAGGCATGCGGTCCTTTCCTAGATCATCTCAGATCTCATAATCAGCATCAGCTAGGGTCCAGAACATGTTGGGTAAGTTTTTTTGGATAAATCTCTCAATATGTCTATATCAGACTCATCATCATTATAATTTCTCGACTCCATTTAGCTAGACTATATATTATTCTTCTTAAGGGTATCCTATTGACTGTAGTGAAGTTCCGATAAATGTTGATGGGGAACTTTATGCGGTAGACCCTAAGGTTTCAAACACCTATCTATACAATGGAACTAGAGCATTGAACACACACACACATATATAATTATGTCTAATCACTGAATAACTATCTAAACAAAAAAGTTTGGGTAATGGTATAATTTCATTTTCCATGAGAGATATCACCACGTGAAGGTTGACTATGGTGGATGTCAAGTGTGGAGTCCATATAATCCATCTCCACATTACCTTGAAGAGGACTGTAATGTAATTATCATCTTCTATTTTGGTGGAAGAGATAAAAGACCCTTTTAGTATCAAAAATGTGTCTATAATGACCTCATGGACACTAAAATTTGGTATATTAGGAATATGTCACATGTTCTCCATCTTGGTTGAAATATGTTGAACTTCCTTTTGACATTGTGCAGGGATATGTGCCTTCTGTTTGATGGTTGCTGGAACTTGCATACAACTTTCTGGTGCTACGGGACTATGATCCTAATACATAGAAACTATTGCATATTCTAATGATATATATCATTTTGATAGTAATATGATCCTATCTCGAAGCATGTATTATTCCCACATGGAGTTCCTCGGTCAAGATGAGAGTATGAGCCCGATCTTGAGCCATTGTGATATGTCATTGGTCATTCTTGGATGGAGTATGATCCTTTCCATAGGCATTCTCCACAATCACCTGGGGAGACTCCATTGGAATAGGAATATGTCCCTGGTCTGAATATGTATTCCCCATTAGAACATGCTGACTTCCCTTTGAAATGGTTGAAGGCATACGAACCTCATCCTCTATTGCCTTAGAATGATGTTGTTGTAGTTGTTCTTTGGAATAAGTAGGAGTATGATCCTAGATTCAATGATCTTATGTAATATAAAAAAGAAGATTTAATAATAGGAATATGAGACTATTCAAATACTTGTGTCATTTTTACTTCTTCATCCCCATCCCAAACAGGGATATACAGTTGATCATGGTAATTTGGAGTATGCCGCTAGACTTCGTCGATAGGAATATGCTCATGTACTACGACTTTATCCCCTCTCACTTGGTGATCTCGGAACAAAATGATTATATGAGACATATCATGGGACTTTTGAATATCCCTCCAGACATTTTGATAAACACATTCCCCTGTCCTGAGTTATGTACCGCTCTCACCTTGTGTGCCCCAGTTAGAACAGAAGTATGTTCTCCATCTGATTCCTCCCCCTTTATTTTGTTTCAATAATCCTCCTAGATTGTAAAAATAATGTGAACATATTCCATTATATCTACTTGTTCACAATTATTAGAGTGTCTAACTATTTACAATAGTTCATGAATATACCAGTGGAGTTCATTATATACTGCTAAAATATATTGTCATTTTAGAAATTGTGTGTAGGGATATAAGCATGAAAATCATCAAACAAAACTATTTACTGAAATATGTCTTAAATTGAAATGGGGATATGTATCCACTTCTTTCCACTTTATTCTATTGGAATATTTCAATGGAATTAATGTATGGGGCAGGGATATACACCTCCCCCACGCATGATGTGGGAATATTCCGTGAGACTTTTCTGGGGGAGTAGGGATATGACCTTTCTTATTTTGTTCTACGATACTATTCTAGTAGAAATCATTAGAAAGAGTTTCTACATGTTCCCTATAATAGATATTCAGTGTCTTCCTCACCTAATGATCCTTTATTATTTCCCTTGTATGGGTGGTAGAGGCGATAGTGTGTTGGATGGTACCCTCACCAGGCGATTGATGGGTAAAAGTGGGATGACTCTAGAGAATATATTTACTATGTTCCCTCCTCGGTGAAACCTAAACCATATGGGAGCAATATTTTGATTCATAGTCCACCTTTGTTAAATATTTTGGGTTAAAGTTTTCATGGTCTGGGAATAATATCCCAAAGTTTTTGGTCTTGGTGACAAGGGCCATTGTCTTATCTACAATATTCCCTACTCTATATAGAATTATAATTTTTCAATCATGGAGACCCTCCCGAGTTTCTTATATGGTAAGGAATGTACTGTATTCATGGTAATCATGGACCATCATGATTTCCACTTGTGATTGGGGTTGTTGAGTAGGTGAAACCATTTTGTGACATGTGGGGGTTGCAACCGTATGATATTTACCAGATCAATTTATGGATGAAGAAGGAATGGTCTCAGATCATGATTATATAGATGATAGTAGTATTTATAGTCATGTAAACAATAAGGAACATGAATACTAATTATCACAATATTTTAGGCATGATGTTCAAAATCAGATATACATTATTAACAAAATTTAAATTTTTGTTCCCAATCTAGCCATTCAGCTCATTTGGACTTGTCAAAACAATGATCAACTTTTTTCATGATAACCCTAGTTACATATTTTCGACTATAAAATCATGGCGGTCTTACATATTTATTTGTGTATGGATGAAAAACAATGTTTCCCATCATATGATTGATAAATAATTCTGTGATTTGAGATTTTATCATTGGGATTCTCTATTTTTTCATATACTGGGAAATAATAGCCTAAAAGACGAGATCATAATCATTTTTTATTAGCGAGATTCACATTGGGTTCACCATTTTTGTTTCAATGGGGAAGAGATGACCAGGTGAAACCTCTAGGATGTGGGTCTGATAGGGCCTGATGGTGATTATGGGGGTTCATTTCATTCACTATAAATAACATCAGGTTACCATTTTCATTCTTCATTGATACTCTCAATGTTTTTCGCTTCCTTAACATGGTATGTTTCTAGATGCTAATTGTAACACCCTTTTATTTTATGAGAAGTGTATTTTTTATGCCTTATGTTATACGCAACATCAAAGGAATCTTTCACGGCACACAATACTAGATTGGCTTGCGTTACACGCAATCACGACCTTCCTCGATTGCGTGTGTAGTATGCAATACCTAATTTCACTAAACAACGATATGTTATTAAAATATTATTAAAACTAACCGTAATGAATAGTAATACCAAATTTTTGAAATTTTATAAATTTATCTTTCAAAATGGAATTCATTTTTGGATTCAGAATATCGAAATTATCCTAGGGTGAATTTTTGGTATATTTCTAAAAACATTGAATTTTTGATGACTAGTGAAAACACTGGGTTACTATTTAAAAACCGAATTTTTATTTAAATAATTATTTATTTTATTTAAAATTATTTTAGGTCAAAATTGATATATAATACCAATATAAGTTCAATTTAATTCATTGGAGTCATTTTATAATAATTTTAGATATATAAAAATTTTATTGAACTTTTCACCTTCTTTTACCCACCTCCTAGAAGAGTTTGAAAATTTACATGAAAAATAATTTTACCACTTCTGTGAGTGAAATTTTGAAAATTCGAGAGACATGGTTAACATCAAGGAGTAAAATGTGGTTCAATAAGATAAAAATAATATTTGGTGAATAGTAACTTTTTACTTTTATTTACCACGGTTAAAGTAAATAGGGTAATTAAGGATAAAAATGTTATTTTTATTACCCTAAAAAATGTCCTAATTCTATTAGATAAGATTAATTCCACCGAAAACAACCTTAGGATTAAAATATGACCATTTTGGTTCACATGGATTATATTAAGACATTTATTATTATTTTATTTAAAGAATAGTTAAAATCAAAGTTTAATAATTAAAATTTTTTTAATATAGGGTTATACATAAGATAAATTTGACTATAAATATTCATTAGAAAGATAAAAATATTTAATACATAATTTTATTTTATTTATAATTTTTAGACTTTAAATAATTTAACTTATTTAGGACACAATGATGATGTAGTAATTACCTTATTAAGGAAATATTAACATAATTGATATTATAAATACCCAAATAAATGAAATTTGAGACTTTTTATGAATTAAACTAAATTTATTGGTTAATATGAAATATTTTTATTGATTTAATTAACTTTTCTTTAACTAATCAAGCTATTATAAATTTCAAAAAAATCAATTATCAAATAGTGTCAAAATTGATATATAATAGTTTTTTTTAAAATATTATATTATTAAATTTAATTTTATTCCTAAAAATATAAGGATCATCCGAATGACTTAGATAAGGTTATATATATTAATAATTAACAACTTGGTGTTCGTTTGGCTTGTTATAGTATGTTTATTAACTATATAGTGTATGGAAACAAGAAGACACGGTAAAAGTAAAATTATTTAACTTAAAGTTAAATCTAAATGATAAGGTTAAACTAGTAACCTAAACAAGTATAAAACCTATTGGATTAGAGGATTTATACCTATCCCCACTTTATCATCTAAATAAATCAATTTGGTGCTATTATAAACCGAATATTATTTTATTATAAAATAATATTTTAAGTTTTTCCTAAAGTACCCCTCTCCTCCCTTATAAAAAGGGCACCCCTTCCCTCTTCTCTTCACAACCTTTTGAGCCTTAATGCTTAGCCAAAACCTGACCCTTTCCATTATCATCTTCCCTAGATGCATTATAAAGGTTCTGGTAACCTCAAATGACTAACCCTAGTGCCTTAAGAGGAGGTTAATAAGAGGCGCGTCAAAGAACATGTAATATCCTTTACCGACTCTTTCCAATTTATTTCCTATTCTACTTCTTATTCTTTAATTGTTTCATCATAAATTAATAATATGAGTATCACTCATATACTCATATTTTATTATAAATATGAAACAACCCAATTTCATCTTCTATCCATCCTACGGAAATGAAATCACCGCGCGTGCGTACGTACGGAATACCGTCTCTAGACAGTGGTGTAATCTGTTTTCCACCACCACCATACATGGATGGTTATAATGGTGTAAATAAATAATTATATATGTTTAATTTAAAGTGATATTGATTCTGAAATATTATACAAATACTTCAATAAAATTCCACGATCATGGGAATGATATCATCGCTCGTGTGTACGTACGGACTACCGTCTCCACGAACATGATGAGATTCATTTTCCATGATTAACCATTCAAGTATGATTATAAAGTATATATAATAAATAATCATGAAAGATATTACATAATAATGATACTATATTTATGTACATATATTTTTCATTTACTTAATTCCATTTAATTCAATATGGAAATGAAAACAACGTTCATGCGTACGCACAACCTACCGTCTCCATGAACGGTGTGTTTCATTCCATTTATCGATCTATCATATATATCTATATAATGAATATATATTATATATAAATCATGTTTTAAATTCTGGAATTAATTAAATTAGGATATAAGTAATAATTTCAAGAACAACATGTCGAAACACGTACGATAAATGAAACGATTTTACCCAAAACGCTACTTTAACATGGAATTTATAAAATAACGGGTAATAGAAAGTTATAAGTGAACCATATATGATATCATAACAATGAATATGATTCCGTAATTATTCAATGACATTATTTAAATCATTATACATGCAGTTCGGATACGTACGAAGCATATCAGACCTCAGGTAAGGGCTAACTTTTCCAATATAGTTTTTATCCCAGATTGTTATTTCGTAAGTATTGACTGGGGTTATATTTATCATCCATGTCCCTATTTTCTAAAAATGGTTTCATGTATGTTTAATTTCCTTTTTACCCATTTTTTTACTTTTACCACATGGTATTTAAGGATTCTTTCTTTCTTTTTACCATACGGGGCACTTTTTGACTTTTTCGGAAAAAGTACGAGAAGAATGTTTTTTTACTTATTCGGCATGAACAGATTTTACGGTTTTATAACACCTTATTTTCATGAATCTTACTCTAAAATATTTCATGACTATTTTCAACAAAATCGTTTTCTTTAAAAATTGCATGGAATTTTTTGAAAATAAAATTATTTTGAAGAATAAAGGATATTTTCCTCAAGAATTCATTTCAAGTGTTTTATCAAAACCATTTTCCAACTAAGATGAAATTATTTTCATATGTTTATGTTTCAAGTATAATGTCTCTATGATTTACATGGTTTCAATTTTCTTATGATGAAATGATATCCATTTTGTTTTGTATGGATTATGTTATGATGAGATGATGTTTATGAAACCCATTTTATACTTTGGGTAATGATGAATGATTTATGATCATGTTGTGGAAAAAGTAATAATTATTTCATTATGAGATGGGTGGGACCTATATCTACCTATAATGCATTGGGTAAAGATTTATATCTCATGAGATAGACATGGATGGAACGGTAAGTTAATCTGGTTCAGTGTTACATGACTGAAACGAGGAGTGAACTCGATTCAGAAAGGAACTTTGTCCACTAAGATTGTCTTGGAAGCAATGCATTGGCTACTATGGAAATCATATCATGTGCTTAATGTTTTTACACAATTAAATGTTTTTTTCCAATCTATTTTATCATGATTGATTTTCCATTGTGATCTATGCCTTACGTACTTCCATGTTTTATGTCATTGCTCAAGATTTCGATGTTTAAACATTATGTTCATGTTTTTATGTTCAAATGTATATGGTTTGTTTTTTTATCCATGCTAACCCTTACTGAGCATTTGAGCTCACCCTTTATATGTTTTCTTTTCCCCAGGATATAATGAATGGTTGTAGGTAAGAAAACAAAAGGGGAAGATCTTTATGGGAGATGTTGAAGATCTTTCACCACGATTAGAAGATGATGTTCCGAGTTTCTAAAGACACTAAACTATTACGGTCCTTGTATGTTTGTTTTTTTATGTATTAAGTATTCCGAAAAAGTATTGTAATGTCTATGTACGTCAGGTTTGCGGTCTCTATAGTTGGTTTTAGAGGAAAGGTATAGTCAACCCTTGGAAACTAGGATGTGAAAGCCTTAGTAAGAAACCTAAGGATATATCTAACCATAGAACACAATCTTAGTGTTTTAGAAATGGCCATGAAAAACCTATGATAAGACCTTAAGTGTGATATTTTATTCTTGATTATGTGGTTTTCCTATTACAATTAGTGTTTCTCACACTATTCTTATTGGTTTTAGTCAATGGTTGGAACCCAAAGGAACCATGTTAATGCTGAATGTGACGAGAAATGCAATGATTGTCCCCCTGAGCAACCAAACGTTATGGGAACTGGAATGGAAAATCTTGTAGCCATGCTCACACAACTTTCTCAGTCTATGAATCATGAGGGACATCCAAACAAGCAAAGGAAGGAGCAAAATTCTGTTGAATCCTTCATGAGGTAGCGTCCACCCTCATTCAGTGGGTCTACTGATCCATTAGTGGATGCACAATGGATCAGTACCACTGATAAGATATTTTCAGTTCTTCAATGTTCTAAACATGATAAAGTCATCTTAGAAGTATATCATTTGGAAGGTGAAGCTGATCAATGGTGTAATCTTATCCAGAATATGAGGAAAAGGGATGAAATTGAATCCATGGAATGAGATGAGTTCAAGAACTTATTTTTCAATAAGTAATTCCCTTGCATTCTTCGAACAAAGATGGAGAAGGAGTTTCTTGAACTGAAGCAAAAGGATGATTAATCTGTTGGTACCTATGAAGAAAATTTTACAAGACTTTCAAGGGATGTTTTTGGAATTATTATCCAACCTGAGAGTAAAATCGATCGATTCTTTAGTGGCTTAAAATGAAGTCTTTGAAGGGCGTTAGCCATAAGGGACTTCAATAGCTACGAGGAAATTGTTCGATGTGCTCTCAAGGTTGAGATGGAGATTGGAGTAACACATCAGTCATATGGGTTTGATAAGAAGAGGAAAATGGAATTCAAAGGGAAATCTAAAGAGCAAACTGAAAAGAAGATTAATTTTCCCTTATGCTCAATATGTGGAAAGAAACATGGAGAGAGTTGTCTTAAAGGGACAAGTAAATGTTTCAAATGTGGAAAGAAAGGTCATCGGGCATTTGAATGCCGCAATAATTGGAAGAATATGTCTAATGATGCGAACAAAGAAAGGGATACACAAAATTCACCTCCTACACTTCAATGTTTCAAGTGAAAGGAGATGGTTCATTATGCCAATCAATGCCCAAATCTAAGGGTTGTTGATGATGATCGACGTCAACAAACTATTAAGGCCAAAGAAAAAGGAAATTCACATGCAATTACTATCGGTGATGTGGAGTACGATAAAAAAGTGGTGAAAGGTACACTTACCATCCACTCTAAAGTAGAAAATGTTTTATTTGATTCTTGATCCACCAACTCTTTTATTTCGGAAGAATTTTCTAAGGGTATAGCTGTATTACCTCAACAATTAGATGTTGATTTAGCTGTGACAACTCCTAATGGCACAACAATCGCATCAAAAGTTTATAATTCTTCTCTGATTGAAGTTTGTGGGGAGTGCTTCCTAAAAATCTTGTGATCCTTCCTATAGTGGAATTTGATGTGACTCTTGGCATGGATTTCCTTTCCTTATATGGATCTCATATCGATTTCCAAAGAAGGGAAGTCACATTTCATATTCCAGATCAATCTATGATCGTTTATCGATGCAAGGATGAACATAAAATTCCATTGGAAATTTCATCCATCCTATGGGTCTTGATTCCACTAAATTAAGGTTATTTATCTCTAATGGTTGGAGAGAAACTCATGATTAAGAATACACCAATTTTACGAAAGTTTGATGATGTCTTTCCATAGGAATTTCCAGGTCTTCCACCAAATCGTGAAGTTGAGTTTTCAATTGAACTCATACCAGGTTCTATGCCCATTTCAAAGTCACCTTATAGAATGACCCCAATTGAGTTGCAGGAATTGAAGAAGAAACTCCAATAGAATCTTGATAAGGGATTCATACGCCCTGGTGCATCACCTTGGGGTTCACCTGTTCTGTTTGTTAAGAAGAAAGATGAATCAATGAGACTCGACATTGATTATCGATGAATTAACAAGATCACTATCAAGAAAAAATTTCCTATCCCACGCATTGATGAATTATTTCACCAACTAAGCAGAGCTCAATACTTTTCCAAGATTGATCTTCGTTCAGGGTATCATCAATTAATTGTCCAATGGAAGGATATACTAAAGACAGCTTTCTGTACAAGGTATGGACACTATGAATTTATAGTGATTCCATTTGGTCTCACTAATGCCCCTGCTATCTTCATGGATCTGATGAATAGAGTCTGTAGAGACTATATTGATTAGTTTGTGGTAGTCTTTATAGATGATATTCTTGTCTATTAAAAGAGCAAGGAATAATATGAAGATCACTTGATAATTGTATTAAAGACTCTAAGAAAGGATAAGATTTATGCCAAATTTACCAAGTCTGAATTTTGGCTTCAAAAAGATTCATTATTGGGTCACATAATCTCAAAAGAGGGGATATCTATGGATCCAACAAAAACAGAGGTTATCGAAAGATGGTCGAGACCAAAAACAGTAACTGAGATCCGAAGTTTTCTTGGTTTGGCTGGATATTATGAACATTTTTTGAAACATTTTTCAAGGTTATCTAATCCACTCACCATGTTGACTCAAAAAGGAGTTCTGTTTGATTGGACAGAGGAGTGTGAAGAGAATTTCAATGAGTTAAAAAGAAGGTTATCTAGTACACTTGTGCTCAAACTGCCTTGTTGTGGAGAAAGGTTTGTGATCTAAAGTGATGCATCCAAGAAGGGATTGGGGTGTGTTATCATGGAAAATGACATGGCGATAGCTTATGCCTTACGAAAGTTGAAAATCTATGAGAAAAATTACCCAACTCACTATTTGGAGTTAGCTACGGTAATCTTTGCATTAATGATTCGGAGGCATTTAACTTTATGGTGAAAGGTGTGATATTTATACTGATCATAAAAGTTCAAAGTATATTTTCACACAAATGGAGTTGAATATGTGCCAAAGAAGATGGTTGTAGCTGATTAAGGATTACGACTACTCAATTCATTATCACCCTGGGAAAGAAAACAAGGTGGCGGATGCATTAAGTCGACGAGACCATGCTAGCTTATCCATGATGAGGATCTCAAAGGATCCAATATTTATGGATTTACAAAGGATGGATGTTGGAATTATAATGGAAGGGGAAAACATTTTCTTTCTCAAATGAATGTTCAACCATCAATACATATGAAGATTAAAGAGGCACAAAAAAAAGATGTAGAGTTACAAAAGAAGGTGATAAATGTTCCTAAATTCAACCTTGATTGTGATGAGATAATAATGTTCAGAAATCGGGTTTGTGTTCCTCCCATCCCAGAATTTAAGAAGGAGCTACTGGATGAGGGTCATAGTTCTTCATTCTCTATTCATCCTAGATGCACGAAGATGAATAGGGACCTGAAAGAGTACTTCTGGTGGGATGGCATGAAAAGAGATGTTTCTGAATATGTCTCTCGATGCTTGGTTTGTTAGCAAGTTAAACCTGAGAGACAGAAGTCTAAGGGGATGTTACAACCATTACCCATACCCGAATGGAAATGGGAAAACATCACTATGGACTTTTTCACCGGACTTCCTAAAAAATCCAAAGGAAATAATGCTATCTGGGTTATAGTTGATCGTCTTATGAATTCGACACACTTCATTGCTATTAGGGAAGATTTCTCTCTGGATCAGCTTGCAATGATATATGTAGAATAAGTGGTAAGATTTCATAGAGTACCACTTTCCATTATATCTGATCGGGATCTGAGGTTTACCTTGATGTTTTTGCGAAGTCTTTACCATACTATAGATACAGAGTTGAGTTTTATCACTGCTTATCATCCTCAGAAAGATGGTCAGTTTGAGAGAAAAATTCAAACTCTAGAATATATGTTAAGAGATTTCTATTTGGATTTAAACGGTGGTTGGGATCAACACCTACCTTTGGTGGAATTTTCTTATAATAATAGCATTCACTCCAGTATTCAGATGACTCCTTATGAAGATCTCTATGGAAAGAAATGACGAACTCCAACTTGCTGGGATGAAGTTGGGGAAAGAAAGCTATTGGGACCAGATCTTGTTGATGAGATGACAGAAAAGTTCCGATCTATTCAACAACACATAAGAGTAGCTCAGAGTCGACAAAAAAGTTATGCCAACAACCGAAGAAAAGATCTACAGTTTGAAGTGGGTGATAAAGTATTCTTATGAATATCTCCTTGGAAGAGTGTAATGAGATTTGGAATGAAGGGAAAGCTGACCCCTAGGTATATCTGTCCTTTCGAAATACTAGATCGTGTTGGGAAGGTAGCTTACCGAATGGCGCTTCCACCTAATCTCTCTCAAGTTCACGGTGTGTTCCATGTATCTCTCCTGAGAAAGTACATACCGGATCCTTTTGATGTACTCAGCTCAGAAGTTGTACCGCTAGAGCAAGATCATTCTTATGAAGAACAACCGATAGAGATTCTGGATCGTAGTGAAAAAGTCCTACGTAACAAGACCACTCGCTTGGTGAAATATTTTTGGAGGAACTACCAATCAGAATAAGCTACATGGGAGCTCGAGGATATGATGAGGGAAAGGTATCCTCATCTATTTGTTACGAAGTGGCGAATTTCGAGGGAGAAATTCATTTTAGGGGGGGGGGGGTAGAATGTAACACCCTGATATTTTATTAGAGGTATATTTTTTTATGTCTTATGTTATACGCAACATCAAATGAATCTTTCACGGCACACAACATTATCTTGTCTAGCGTTACATGCAATCACGACCTTCCTCGATAGCATGTTTAGTACGAAATACCGAGTTTCACTAAACAACGATATTCTATTAAAATATTATTCAAACTAGCCGTTATGAATAGTAATACCCACTTTTTGAAATTTTATAAATTTATATTTCAAAATGGACTTCATTTTTAGATTCAGAATATCAAAATTATCCTAGGGTGAATTTTTGGTATTTTTTGGAAAACTTTCAATTTTTGATGAATAATGAAAACACTGGGTTACTATTTAAAAATCGACTTTTTATTTAAATAATTATTTATTTTATTTAAATTTATTTTAGGTCAAAATTGATACATAATACCTATATAAGTTCAATGTAATTCATAGGAGTTATTTTATAATAATTTTAGATATATAAAAATTTTATTGAACTTTTCACCGTCTTTTACCCACCTGCTAGGAGAGTTTGAAAATTTACATGAAACTTAATTTTACCACTTCTGTGAGTGGAATTTCAAAAATTCGAGACACACAGTTAAAATTAAGGAGTAAAATTTTGTTCAATGAGATAAAAATAGTTTTTGATGAATAGTAACTTTTTACTTTTATTTACCATGGTTAAAAGTAAATAGGGCAATTAAGGGTTAAAAAGGTATTATTATTACACTAAAAAATGTCCTAATTCTATTGGATAATATCAAATCGACCAAAAACAAACTTAGGAATAAAATATGACCATTTAGGTCCCCTTGGATTAGATTAAGACATTTATTATTATTTTATTTAAAGAATAGTTAAAATAGTTAAAATCAATGTTTAATAAATAAAACCTTTTTAATATAGGGTTATACATAATATAAATTCGACTATAAATATTAATTAGAAATATAAAAAGATTTCGTAGATAATGGTATTTTATTTATAATTTTTAGACTTTAAATAATTTAATTTATTTATGACACAATGATGATGTAGTAATAACCTTATTAAGGAAATATTAATATAATTGATATTATAAATACCCAAATAAATGTAATTTTAGACTTTTTATTAATAAAACTAATTTTACAGGTTAATATGACATATTATTATTGATTTAATTAACTTTTTTTGAACTAATCAAGCTATTATGATTTTCAAAAAAATCAATTACCAAATAGTGTCAAAATTGACATAAAATAGTTTTCAAAACAAATACTATATTACTATTGTTATTTTATTCCTAAAAATCTAATATTCTGCCAAATGATTTAGATAAGGTTAAATATATTAATAATGAACCACTTGGGGTAATTTTTTCTTGTTTTAGTATGTTTATTAACCATATAGTGTAAGAAAACAAGAAGACGCGGTAAAAGTAAAATTATTTAACTTAAAGTTAAATCTAAATGATAAGGTTAAAATAGTAACCTAAACTTGTCTAAAACCTATTGGTTGAGAGTATTGCGACCCATAACCACTTTATATTATAAATAAATCAATTTGGAGCTATTATAAACTGAATATGACTTTATTATAAAATCATATTTTAAGTTTTTCCAAAAGTGCCCCTCTCCTCCATTATAAAAAGGGCACCCCTTCCCTCTTCTCTTCACAACCTTTTGAGCCTTGAATCTCGGACAACCCTTGCCCATTTCCATTCTAATATTCTCTAGAAACATTATAGAGGTTCTGGTCTCCTCAAAATACCATCCCTAGTTCCATAAGAGGAGGTTAAGAAGAGGCGCGTCAAAGAACAGGTAATATCCTTTACCGATTCTTTCCAATTTATTTATTTTCTACTTCTTCTCCTTTATTTGTTTCATCATAAATTAATAACATCAGTATCACTAATATACTTATATGTTATGATAAATATGAAACAACCCAATTTCATCTTCTATCCATCCTACAGAAATGAAATCACCGCGTGTGCGTACGTACGGAATACCGTCTCCACGCCGTGGTGTAATCTGGTTTCCACCACCACCTTACTTGGATGGGTATAATGGTGTAAATAAATAAATATATATGATTATTTTAAATTTAAATTTATTCTTAAATATTATACATACACTTAAATATTATTCCAAGATCATGGGAATGTTATCATCACTCGTGCATATGTAAGGACTACCGTCTCCACGAACGTGATGAGATTCATTTTCCAGGATTAACCATTCAAGTATAATTATAAAGTATATATAATAAATAACCATGAATGATATTACATAATAATGATACAGTATTTATGTACATATATGTTTCATTTACTTAATTCAATTTAATTCAATAAGGAAATGAAAATAGCGTTCATGCGTACGCACGACCTACCGTCTCCATGAACGATGTATTTCATTCCATTTATCAATCTATCATATATATTTATATACTGAATATATATTATATATAAATAAAATTTTACATAATGGAATTAAGTAAATCAGGATATAAGTAATAATATTAAGAACAACATGTCGAAACACGTACGATAAATGAAACTATTTTACCCAAAATGCTGCTTTAACATGGAATTTACAAAAGAAAGGGTAATATAAAGTCATAAGTAAACCATATATGATATCATAACAATTAATATGATTCTGTAATAAGTCAATGACATTTTTTAAATCATTATACAGGAGGTTCGGATACGTACGAAGCATATCAGACCTATGGTAAGGGATAACTTTTCCAATCTCATTTTTATCTGAGATTGTTATTTCGTAAGTATTTACTGAGGTTATATTTATCATCCATGTCCCTGTTTTCTAAAAATGGTTTAATATATGTTTAAAGTCCTTTTTACCCATTTTTTACTTTTACTACATGTTATCTAAGGAATATTTCTTTCTTTTTACCATACGAGGCACTTTTTGACTTTTCCAGAAAAAGTACGAGAATAATGTTTTGTTACTTATATGGAATGATCGGATTTTTCCGGTTTTATAACACCTTATTTTCATGAGGATTACTCTATAAGATTTCATGAATATTTTCAAAAAATCCATTTCTTTTAAATTTTCATGGCATTTTGTGAAAATAATATGATTTTAAAGAAAAAAAGGATATTTTCCTCAAGAATTCACATCAAATGTTTTATCAAAACCATTTTCCATCTAAGATGACAATATTTTCATATGAGTATGTTTCAAGTATAATGTCTATAAGATTTTTACGGTTTCAATTTTCTTATGATTAAATGATATCCATTTTGTTTTGTATGGATTATGTTAGGATGGGATGATGTTTATGAAACCCATTTTATACTTTGGGTAATGGTGAATGATTTATGATCATGTTGTGGAAAAAGTAATAATGATTTCATTATGAGATGTGTGGGACCTATATCTCCCTCTAATGCATTGGGTAAAGATTTATATATCATGAGATAGACATGGCTGGAATGGTATGTTAATCCAGTTCAGTTCTACATGATTGAAACGAGGAGTGAACTCAATTCAGAAAGGGACTTTGTCCACTAAGATAGTCTTGGCAGCAATTTCTTTCCTACTATGGAAATCATATCATGTGCTTAATTTTTTCCACAATTACAAGTTTTTTCCAAGCTATTTTATCATTATTGATGTTCCATTATGATCTATGACTTACGTACTTCCATGTTTTATGTCATTGCTCAAGATTTCAATTTTAAACATTATGTTCATGTTTTTATGTTCAAATGTATATGGTTTGTTTTATTTTCTCCATGCTTACCCTTACTGAGCATTTGAGCTCACCATTTATATGTTTTCTTTTCCCCAGGATATAAATAAAGGTTTTAGGTAAGAAAACAAAATATGAAGATCTTTATGGGAGATGTTAAAGATCTTTCACCATGATTAGAAGATTGTGTTCCGAGTTTCCCAAGACACTAAACTATTACGGTCCTTGTGTGTTTGTTTTTTTAAGTATTAAGTATTCCGCGAGAGTATTGTAATGTATATGTACATCTGGTTTGGGGTCACTACAGTTGGTATCAGAGGAAAGGTATAGTCAACCTTTGGAAACTAGGATGTGAAAGCCTTAGTAAGAACCATAAGGATATATCTAAGCATAGAACAAAATCTTAGTGTTTTAAAAATGGCCATGATAAACCTATGATGAGACCTTAAGTGTGAAATTTTATTCTTGATTATGTGGTTTTCCTATTATAATTAGTGTTGCTCACACTATTCTTATTGGTTTTAGTCAATGGATGGACCCCAAAGGAACCGTGTTAATGCTTAATGCGACGGGCAATGCAATGATTGTCCCCCTGAGAAACCAAACATTATGGGAGATGGAATGAAAAATCTTGTAGCCATGCTCACATAATTTTCTCAGGCTATGAATCATGCAGGACTTCCAAATGAGAAAAGAAAGGAGCAACATTCTGTTGAATCCTTCATGATGTAGTGTCCACCCTCATTCAGCGGGTCTACTGATCCATTAGTGGATGAATAATGTATCATTACCACTGAAAATATATTTTTAGTTCTTCAATGTTCTGAACATGATAAATTCATCTTAGCAGTATATAATTTGGAAGGTGAAGCTGATCAATGGTAGAATCTTATCAAGAATACGAGGTAAACAGATGAAATTGAATCCATGGAATGGGACGAGTTCAAGAACTTATTTTTCAAAAAGTACTTTCTCTCGTATTCTTTGAACAAAGATGGAGAAGGAGTTTCTTGATCTGAAGCAAAAGGATGATGAATCTATTGGTACCTATGAAGCAAATTTTACAAGACTTGCAAGGTATACTTCTAGAATTATTTTCCAACATGAGAGTATAATCGATCGATTCTTTAGTTGCTTAAAACCAAGTCTTTGAAGGGAGTTATCCATAAGGGACTTCAATAGCTATGAGGAAATTGTTCGATGTGATCTCAAGGTTGAGATGGAGATTGGAGTAACCCATCAGTCATATGGGTTTTATAAGAAGAGGAAAATGGAATTCAAAGGGAAATCTAAAGAGCACACTAAAAAGAAGATGAGTCTTCCCTTATGCTCAATGTGTGGAAAGAAACATGGAGGGAGTTGTCTTAAAGGGACAAGTAAATGTTTCAAATGTGGAAAGAAAGGGAATCAGGCATTTGAATGCCGCAATAATGGGAAGAAGATGTCTAATGATGAGAAAAATGAAAGGGATACATAGAATGCACCTCATACACTTCAATGTTTCAAGTACAAGGAGATGGGGCATTATGCCAATCAATGCCCAAATCCAAGGGTTGTTGATGATGATCGATGTCAACAAACTCTTAAGGTCAAAGACAAAGGAAAGTCACATGCAATTACTATCAGCGATGTGGAGTATGATAACTAAGTGGTGAATGGTACACTTACCATCCACTCTAAAGTAGAAAATGTTTTATTTGATTCTGGATCCACCCACTCTTTTATTTCTGAAGAATTTTCTAAGGGTACCGCCATATTACCTCAATAATTAGATGTTGAGTTAGCTGTGACAACTCCTAATGGCACAACAGTAGCATCAAAATTTTATAATTCTTCTCCAATTTAAGTTTGTGGGAAAGTGATTCCTGCAAATCTTGTGATCCTTCCTATATTAAAATTTGATGTGATTCTTGGCATGGATTGGATTTAATTATATGGAGCTCATATCGATTGACAAAGAAGGGAAGTCACATTTCATATTCTATATCAATCTATGATCGTCTATCGATGCAAGGATGAACATAAACTTCCAGTGGAAATTTCATCCATCCTATGGGTCTTGATTCCACTAAATGATGGTTATTTATCTCAAATGGTTGGAGAGAAACTCACGATTAAGAATACACCCATTATACGGGAGTTTGATGATGTCTTTCCAGAGGAATTGCCAGGTCTTCCACCAAATCGTGATGTTGAGTTTTCAATTGAACTCATACCTGGTGCTATTCCAATTTCAAAGACACCTTATAGAATGGCCCCAATTGAGTTGAAAGAATTGAAGAATAAACTCAAAGAGAATCTTGATAAGGGATTCATACACCCTAGTGCATCACCTTGGGGAGCACTAGTTCTGTTTTTTAATAAGAAAGATGAATCAATGAGACTCTGCATTGATTATCGAGAACTTAACAAGATCAATATCAAGAACAAATATCCTCTCCCACGCATTGATGACTTATTTGACCAACTAAGCAAGGCTCAATACTTTTCCAAGATTGATCTTCATTTAGGGTATCATCAATTAAGTGTCAAAAGGGAGGATATACCAAAGACGACTTTCCGTACAGGGTATGGACACTATGAATTTATAGTGATTCCATTTGCTCTTACTAATGCCCCTGCTATCTTCATGGATCTGATGAATAGAGTCTTTAGAGACTATCTTGATCAGTTTGTGGTAGTCTTTATAGACGATATTCTTGTCTATTAAAAGAGCAAGGAAGAACATGAAGATCACTTGAGAATTGTATTAAAGACTCTAAGAAATGAGAAGCTTTATGTCAAATTTACCAAGTAATAATTTTGGCTTAAAAAAGTTTCATTTTTGGTTCAAATAATCTCAAAGGAGGGGATATCTGTGGATCCATCAGAAACAGAGGTTATCGAAAGATGGTCGAGACCAACAATAGTAACTAAGATCCGATGTTTTCTAGGTCTGGTTGGATATTATCGATGTTTTGTGAATGGTTTTTCAAGGTTATAAAATCTACTCACCAGGTTGACTCGAAAAGGAGTTATGTTCGTTTGGATGGAGGAGTGTGAAGATAATTTCAAGGAGTTAAAAAGAAGGTTATTCGGTGCACCTGTGCTCACACTGCCTTGTAGTGGAGAAAGGTTTGTGATCTACAGTGATGCATCCAAGAAGGGATTGGGGTGTGTTCTCACAAAAAATGATATGGTGATAGCTTATACCTCGCGAAAGTTAAAAATCCATGAGAAAAATTACCCAACTCATGATTTGGAGTTAGCTGCGGTAAGTTTTTCATTAAATATTTGGAGGCATTATCTTTATGGTGAAAGGTGTGATAATTATACTGTTCATAAAATTTTAAAGTATATTTTCACACAAAAGGAGCTGAATATGTTCAAAAGAAGATGGTTGGAGCTGATTAAGGATTACGACTACTCAATTAATTATCACCATGGGAAAGCAAACAAGGTGTCAGATGCATTATGTCGACGAGACCATGCTAGCTTATCCATGATGAGGATATCAAAAGATCCAATATTTATGGATTTACAAAGGATGGATCTTGGAATTATAATGGAAGGGGAAAAATCTTATCTTTCTCAAATGAATGTTCAACCATCTATACATATGAAGATTAAAGAGGCACAAAAAAAAAGATGTAGAGTTACAAAAGAAGGTGAGAAATGATCCTAAATTCAACATTGATTGTGTTGGGATAATAAAGTTCAGAAATCGGGTTTGTGTTCCTCCCATACCAGAATTAAAGAAGGAGATACTGGATGAGGATCATAGTTCTTCATTCTCTATTCATCCTGGAAGCATGAAGATGTATGGGGACCTAAAAGAGTACTTCTGGTGGGATGGCATGAAAAGAGATGTTGCTGAATATTTATCTCGATGCTTTGTTTGTCCGCAAGTTAAAGATGAGAGACAGAAGTCTAAGGTGGTGTTACAACCATTACCCATATTCGAATGGAAATGGGAAAACATCACTATGGAAATTGTCACTGAACTTCCTAAAACATCCAAAGGCAATAATGCTATCTGGGTTATAGTTGATTGTCTTACGAAGTCGGCACACTTCATTGCTATTAGGGAAGATTTCTCTTTGGATCAGCTTGACAAGATATATGTAAAGGAAGTGGTAAGATTGCATGGAGTACCACTTTCCATTATATCTGATCGGGATCCGAGGTTTACCTTGAATTTTTGGCGAAGTCTTTAGCATACTCTAGATATGGAGTTGAGTTTCAGCACTGCTTATCATCCTCAGACAGACGGTCAGTCTGAGAGAACATTTTATACTCTAGAAGATATGTTAAGAGCTTGCTCTATGGATTTCAAAGGTGGTAGGGATCAACACCTACCTTTGGTGGAATTTTATTTTAATAATAACATCTACTCCAGTATTCAAATGGCTCCTTATGAAACTCTCTATGGAAATAAATGTTGAACTCCAACTTGATGTGATGAAGTTGGGGAAAGAAAGCTATTAGGACCTGATCATGTTGATGAGATGGCAGAAAAGGTCCGATCTATTCAACAACACATAAGAGCAGCTCAGAGTCGAAAAAAAAGTTATGCCAACAACCGAAGAAAATACCTAGAGTTTGAAGTGGGTGATAATGTGTTCTTACAAATATCTCCTTGGAAGAGAGTAATGAGATTTGGAAATAAGGGAAAGCTGAGCCCTAGGTATATCAGTCCTTTTCAAAATACTAGATCATGTTGGTAAGGTAGCTTACCAATTGGAACTTCCACCGAATATCTCTTAAGTTCACGATGTGTTTCATGTATCTCTCCTGAGAAAGTACATACTCGATCCTTCACATGTGCTCAGCTCATAAGTTGTACCGCTGGAGAAAGATCTTTCTTATGATGAATAGCCGATAGAGATTCTGGATCATAGCGAAAAAGTCCTACAGAACTAGACCACTCGCTTGGTTAAGTTTTATGGAGGAACCACCAATTATAATATTCTACATGGGAGCTTGAGGATATGATGGGGGAAATGTATCCTCATCTATTTGTTACGAAGTGACGAATTTTGAGGGTGAAATTCAGTTTCAGGGGGGTAGAATGTAACACCTTGATATTTTATGAGAAGTATATTTTTTTATGTCTTATGTTATACGCAACATAAAATTAATCTTTCACGGCACACAACACTATCTTGGATTGTGTTACACGCAATCACGACCTTCCTCAAGAGCGTGTGTAGTACGTAATACCTAGTTTCACTAAACAACGATATGCTATTAAAATAATATTAAAACTAGCCGTTATGAATAGTAATACCTAGTTTTTGAAATTTTATAAATTTATCTTTCAAAATGAAATTCATTTTTGGATTTTTAATATCGAAATTAGCCTAGGGTGAATTTTTGGTATTTTTCTGAAAACATTTAATTTTTGATGAATAGTGAAAACAATGAGTTACAATTTAAAAACAAACGTTTTATTTAAATAATTATTTATTGTATTTAAATTTATTTTTGGTCAAAATTGATACATAATACCTATATAAGTTCAAAATAATTCATTTGAGTCATTTTATAATAATTTTAGATATATAAAAATTTTATTGAACTTTTCACCGTCTTTTACCCACCTCCTAGGAGAGTTTGAAAATTTACGTAAAACTTAATTTTACCACTTCTGTGAGTGGAATATAGAAAATCCAAGAGACATAGTTAACATCAAGGAGTAAAATGTGGTTCAATAAGATAAAAATATTTTTTGGTGAATAGTAACTTTTTACTTTTATTTACCACGTTTAAAAGTAAATAGGGTAATTAAATGTAAAAATGGTATTATTATTACCCTAAAAAATGTCCTAATTCTATTGGATATGATTAATTCGACCAAAATCAACCATAGGAATAAAATATGACCATTTAGGTCCATTTGGATTAGATTAGAACATTTATTATTATTTTACTTAAAGAATAGTTAAAATAGTAAAAATCAATGTTTAATAAGTAAAAAAAATTTAATATAGGGTTATACATAAGATAAATTCGACTATAAATATTCATTAGAAATATAAAAATATTTCCTAAATAATGATATTTTATTAATAACATTTAGACTTTAAATAATTTAATTTATATATGACCCAATGATGATGGAGTAATTACCATATTAAAGAAATATTAACATAATTGATGTTATAAATACCCATATAAATGTAATTTGAGACTTTTTATGAATTAAACTAATTTTATAGGTTAATATGAAAAATTAGTATTGATTGAATTAACTTTTTCTAATTAATCATGCTGTTATGATTTTTACAAAAATCAATTACCAAATGTGTCAAAATTGACATAAAATAGTTTTTAAAACAAATATTATATTATTAATTTTTATTTTATTCCTAAAAATATAAGGTTCGGAAAAATGACTTAGATAAGTTTATATATATTAATAATGAACCACTTGTGGTTTGTTTTTCTTGTTATAGTATGTTTATTAACCATATAGAGTAAGAAAACAAGAGGACACAGTAAAAGTAAAATTATTTAGCTTAAAGTTAAATCTAAATGATAAGGTTAGAATAATAATCTAAACTTAGATAAAACCTATTGGTTGAGGGGATTTTGACCCATTCCCACATTATCTTCGAAAAAAATCAATTTGGAGCTATTATAAACCGAATATGACTTGATTATAAACTAATATTTTAAGTTTTTCCTAAAGTACCCCTCTCCTCCCTTATAAAAAGGGCACCCCTTCCCTCTTCTCTTCATAACCTTTTGAGCCTTAATGATTAGTCAAACCCTGCCCATTTCCCTTATCATATTCCCTAAAAGCATTATAGAGGTTTGGGTCACATCAAAAGACTAACCCTAGTGTCTTAAGAGGAGGTTAAGAAGAGGCGCGTCAAAGAACATGTAATATCTTTTACCGATTCTTTCCAATTTATTTCTTCATCTACTTATTCTTCTTTATTTGTTTCATAATAAATTAATAACAAAATTATCAATAATATAATGATATATTATTATAAATATTATACAACCCAATTTCATCTTCTATCCATCCTACGGAAATGAAATCACCGCGCGTGCGTACGTATGGAATACCGTCTCCACACTGTGGTGTAATCTGTTTTCCACCACCACCTTACATGGATGTGTATAATGGTGTAAATAAAAAACTATATATGATTATTGTAAAGTGATATTGATTCTGAAATATTATACATACACTTAAATACAATTCCACGATCATGGGAATGATATCATCGCTCGTGCATACGTACGGACCACCGTCTCCACGAGCGCGATGAGATTCATTTTCCATGATTAACCATTCAAGTTTGATTATTAAGTATATATAATAAATAATAATGAAATATATTACATAATAATGATACTGGATTTATGTAAATATATTTTTCATTTATTTAATTCCATTTAATTCAATAAGGAAATGAAAACAGCGTTTATGCGTACGCACGACCTACCGTCTCCATGAATGGTGTATTTCATTCCATTTATTGATCTATCATATATATTTATATACTGAATATATATTATATATAAATCACTTTTCACTTTCTGGAATTAAGTAAATCAGGATATAAGTAATAATATCAAGAACAACATGTTGAAACACGTACGATAAATGATACGATTTTACCCAAAACGCTGCTTTAACATGGAATTTACAAAAGAATGGGTAATATAAAGTCATAAGTTAACCATATATGATATCATAACAATGAATATGATTCTTTAATAAGTCAATGATATTATTTAAATCATTATACCAGAAGTTCGGATACGTCCGAAGCATATCAGACCTAAGGTAAGGGATAACTTTTCTAATCTTGTTTTTATCCGAGATTGTTATTTCGTAAGTATTTACTGGGGTTATATTTAACACACATGTCCTTGTTTTTTAAAAATGGTTTCATGTATGTCTAAAGTCATTTTTACCCATTTTTTTCTTTTACTACATGGTATGTAAGGAATATTTCTTTCTCTTTACCATATGAGAGACTTTTTTACTTTTCTGAAAAAAGTACGAGAAGAATGTTTTTTTACTTATACTGCATGAACATATTTTTACAGTTTAATAAAACCTTATTTTCATGAAGATTACTCTACAATATATCATGACTATTTTCAAGAAAATACTTTTCTTTTAGAATTTCATGGCATTTTGTGAAAATAAAATGATTTTGAAGAAGAAAGGATATTTTCCTCAAGAATTCATTTCAGTTGTTTTATCTAAGATGAAATTATTTTCATATGTGTATGTTTCAAGTATAACGTCTCTATGATTTACATGGTTTCACTTTTCTTATGATGAAATGATATCCATTTTGTTTTGTATGGATTATGTTATGATGGGATGTTGTTTGTGAAACCCATTTTATACTTTGGGTAATAATGAATGATTTTTGATAATGTTTTGGCACAAGTAAGAATTATTTCATTATGAGATAGGTGTGACCTATATCTCCCTCTAATGCATTGCGTAAAGATTTATATCTCATGAGATAGACATGGCTAGAACAGTAAGTTAATCCGGTTCAGTGTTACAGGACTGAAACGAGGAGTGGACTCAATTCAGAAAGGGACTTTGTCCACTAAGATGGTCTTGGAAGAAATGCCTTGGATACTATGGAAATCATATCATGTGCTTAATGTTTTTCCATAATTACAAGTTTTTTTCCCAGCTATTTTATCATGATTGTTGATCCATTATGATCTATGCCTTACGTACTTCCATGTTTTATGTCATTGCTCAATATTTCGATGTTTAAACATTATGTTCATGTTTTTATGTTCAAATGTATATGGTTTGTTTTATTTTATCCATGATTACCCTTACTGAGCATTTGAGATCACCTTTATATGTTTTTTTCCCAGGATATAATGAAAGGTTTTAGGTAAGAAAGAAAAAGGGGAAGATATTTATGGGATATGTTGAAGATCTTTCACCACGATTAGAAGATTATGTTCCGAGTTTCCAAAGACACTAAACTATTACGGTCCTTGTGTGTTTGTTTTTGTGATGTATTAAGTATTACGCGAATGTATTGTAATGTCTATGTACGTTAGGTTTGGGGTCTCTACACCAATGGTAGGTGGACAATTGTGGTTTCATACCTACTCACTCTGAAAGGCTCACATTGGCTGAGAGTATGGGAGGTGGGGATCATCACACCCATTTTGGGGTATTGTTTACAACTCCACAACTCTCTTATAGATTTATGATATGTTCACAAATTTCTTATTAATCATTATACAAGTATGATTGCCATTAAAAACTGATTATTGGTAAATTATTTTTATATAAATAACAAATGGTATCTCTTTTATGAAAAATGTAAGGGGAACCCATTAGTGAATCAATTTGTATCTATACAAGGTTCTTCATCCATTTTCGAGTGGTTGATATATTCTATTTATGATGAATCCATATAAATAAATAATTCTAAATTTGATTTCGCATAGGGAGGCGGTTAGTTTTTTTAGGAGAGGAATTATCCATTAGGAGGAATTCTACATATCTTGTTTATTATTGTAATCAAAACCCACATAATATTTTAAACTCGTTCAATTTAACATCATGAAGATATGAAATATATATGGGCACTGAAGAACCATATGTTTGAGCTCTATTCTTGAGGAGATGTCTTATGTAACATAGTTATGGAAGGAATCAGAGTTATCATAGTTCGATCATGCCCTTTGGACTTTCCCGATGGAAGATTCCCCTATGTGAATGGGTTTTTATAGAATCCCACTAATTAGGGAATATATATATATATATATTTCTCTTGATAGTGGGGGGAGGAGGGCTTATGATGCGAGTGATATGACTATTTCAACTCCCTAATCCCATGTAAGATGTACTTAGTGTGGGAAATAAGGGATAACAAATAATCAATTTATATACATAAGGATGCATGAATTATATATTTGGATAACCATTGGGATGCTCAATATATGTCTTGAGCCTCATAGAGATGTCCTATGTATCCTTATTATTGTAGGAATTAGAGTTCTCGTAGTTCATTATATCTGGATTACACACTAATGCTTCCCTATAATCAGGATATATCATATTATTTGATTGGTTGAGGGTACAATCTATGACAACCCTGATAAAAATAGAGTATTATGATACCGATTGTTTGATCATTTCTACTCTCTATTCTCATGAGATAAATGATATCTGTGATAAAAAGGGATGGAAAATGATCATTCTCATTGCTCGAGGTTGTATGAATTATATAATGGGTCAAACCTTTATATGGTTAATAAGTAGTTCGAGTCATAGAGTGGAATCATACATATCATAGTTATGTAAGGAATCATATGAATCATTTTTACCTTAGACATTGATCACACAATTACAATGCCCTGATATTCAATTCTTACGCACGGAGGATGGACATGGTCATCAAATTTTGGGATGCCCTCTAAGTTTGTCCTCGGGTCGTGGAAAGCATCATATGTATCCTAGTCATGGTAGGAATTAGAGTCCTCATAGTTAAATTGACATTGTATTACAAACTGAGGTTTTTCCTAAGTTTTTAGGGGGTTATGGTTTATAATTTATGGTTATTGAAACTCCCTCTTCCAATTTTTACATTCTCATTTTTAGAAAAAAGGAATGAAAATAGTAAATGTCATTTTTTGTAGATATGATACTTATGTACTTAGACCTCCCTTGGATGGTAAATATAGAGCATGAACATCAGGGAGGTGTCCTGTGTATCATTGTTATGGCATGGATTAGAGTATTCATAGATCCCTTGATCGGTATATACACACTCATGTTTCAATAACATTCTAGGAATACACCCTGAGAATGGATAGGATTATCAAATTATGGGAATCCCTTTTTACCTGGCCTCATTGCTCGCCTGAAATGTGATTATTTCCTATAAGGCATGCCCCTATTTCATTTTTAAAATTCCAAATATTTTCCCCCAAACATGATTAAAAACAATTTTATGACGCACTTGATATGTACGAAAGAATTATCATAACCTGGAGGGCATGTGCCAAGGATTTGATACAATCCATGATAACTTGTCTGTGGGACATTGTATGACATGGATGGTTGGTCTTGAGATCCATCGCATGACCTAGATGATTATTCTAGAGGGTTTCACATTATACAAAAACATTCCTAGGTTTCATGACAAGAGATAAACAATACAGATGGAGCAAGTCATGATATTGAATGTGATATGTCATGCAGGGTGTCACATGTCTTGCTTGACAAGTAAAGAGGGCATCGCGAGACCTATACGGTCTAGCCAGAGGGAATCACAATATCTAGTTATAATTCTCGAGTGCTACCACGAGACTCAGCTAAGATGGGTGTGTTCAATATGTTTTTTAGGAAACAAGTCTGAAGAGCATCCTGATACTTTAACGATGAATCCAGATGGATTCACGAGACTTGGGTGGCATGCTCAAACGGAACCATGTGACCTACTTTGATATGTCTGAATGACTTCGCATGAACCAATGTGAATTCCTAAGAAGAATCTTGAGATCTATGTGACATATCTTTTTGCGGTCGTGTTTCTTGATAATGTCACATGGAGCACATGAGGGTTGGCATTAATGTTCCATTCTTAAGCAACCCACCTCTACTCCTTTCTATGTCTTTTAAATTTTCATTTTCTTTGATTTATTCAGTGTTAGCTAATTTTATGACATGCATGATCTGAAAGATATGTGACATGTTCCTCATGTGTCCTAGTAGAAGCCCATAATGTGATATACGGGTGGAAATGTGAAGAGTCTATGAAAAAATCATGATTTCTCCCACTGTCTGCTGGTATCATACGTAATGAAATAATTTCTGTTATTGGATGTATGGTATCATTAACATTAATTATCTTTATATGTAGGAGGACATGGTTCATTTTTCATACTGGGGTGGTGGATTTATAGGTGTCTACACCCTAGTTGTTTTATTCTTTGTGTGGTGTATCTCACGTGAATCCAGGATGGAGTCAGTAAAGGGATTCAGTGACATGTGTATTCATGATTCTCTACCATGGATAACTCCAAGGGTTTCACCTAGTTTTTAGTGACCATGAGTCCCTCTTATCAATACCTCAATTTTTTGATTATATCCAATTAATGGGGAATTTTTGTATGATGAAGGTATGCTGAAGGAATTCCATATTTTGATAGCGATATGGATAGGGGCCTTTGGAAAATCAGGGTGCCTATCACAATGCCTATGTGTGGTTGTAGGTATCTTTTCTAGGAATTTTCATGAGACAATGATGTCCTATCAATATTCTCTCATGCAATCAGGACAACATTTGATGGTGTCTTGTGAGACTACGCTTCGAAGAGGCTTATCACATCCTAATAGTTTCATGACAGTGAGAGGCTCCCACAACCACCCCATTTTCTATCATTTGTTTTTGTTAAATTGTTAGGGGAGTTCACAAGACTGCATGATTATTTTCAATGAAAAATGATCTACCTATTGGTGATGTGTTGCTTGAAAAATAAAGGTCCTATGGTGATGTGTGGGCATTTCATTAACTATCCCATCCATTTGTCCTTATGGATCCAAAAGGGACAGTTTAATGTTTTCTAGACATGCCTGAGGAACATTATGTTAATAGGTTGACATGCTGGTGGGATTTAACGAGATAAGGGAGACATGCCACTGGGGTCCCATGATGTCTTTCATATCACTAAGGGTGTATCTGGAACCTTTTATGACCACAAGAGACTCCCACATCACCCACTTTTATTTCATTCATTTTATTTTAGAATGGTTCATTCTTCTCTTGAGTTTAATATAATTTTTTCAATGAAATATATTTTCATCTTTTGTGATCCATTTCATGAGTTTTATGACTGAAAGTGGCATCTTAATTTTGGAAATTTTACTCCTATTTTCAAATCAATATGTGATGGTTTTTCAGGAATCCACCTATTCATGAACTACATGTCCATGGGGATCTTATCTTGATACCACCACATAACCATCAGTTGTCTGGGGAACCATTAATATAAGAGAATGTCACCTCGAGTGGGTTTCTACAGGATCTAGTACAGGTTATGTACTGCACATGGTTCCTTGTCATGACCTTGCGATGGTCATGTGATCACATATCCAATGGAAGCTCATGCGATCTACAAGTATTGTCCACCTTAATGTCCCTTTTCATTTTTTGGGAAAATAATACCCCTATCCAGGTATTTCTTCCTTTGTGAATATTTGTGTGCTCATTTGGTGGGAATCAACACAACATAATTTGTTTTTATACGCCACCGAATTCTCATAGATATTTTCTATATGGGGGTGTATATGTCATGGGTACATACCCTCTTGTGACACCCAATCAGTTCAAGTTCATTCTTACATCCAAAAATTTTTTATCCCAAAAGGATGAATAAGTGGCTCTCAAAGAACACAGAACAAAACTTTCAACATATTTCATGAATTATTAAATCATTACTAGAATTATAATTCCTAATAAAATATTTTTTTTAAAAGGATGGGGATGAATCATCATATTTATTATTAATTTAAAGACCTATTTCTGATTGGGTATAGGTATAACAATTACATAGCCTAAAAGGCCCAAGAACATAGGATCAAAATACAAGGCCTGAAAGCCCATTTTTTTGGCTCAAATGGCCCTTTTGTGAATAGTTCTTGCACAGTACCCGGGTTACTATGATACCTACTAAAGTACTACCACTGTGATAGCACCCTTTGCCTCTATAGATCCACCACTGCTTTAGTACTCAAGAAATCCTCCCCTACCAAGATTTGATACTGGGTATTTTGGATGCCAAGAAGGATCCTTTACCACTTGGGTACATGCTCATTGGAATTTCCTCAAAAAATATTGATGAATAACGAAACCAATTTTTATGAATAATAAATAAATAGATTATATCTTGATTATAAAATATATATATTATATCCATTGATTCCATTACCATTCTATAAGTAATGTTTAGACATATTCATTTAATATAAATTTATCCCATATCATTTATAATATGGTGAATAAATGAAATAGTTATTGGATAAATAAACTCCCACAATCATTGAGCGGTTATCTTTCTATAAACCATACTACCACATAGGTTTCCCCATACTCACTGATTAATGAGATATAGGTTATTTTTACCATTGATGGTTAGTTTAACTTTTTTCTTATCACCATCTAGTCGAATAAATTTTGTTAACTAAATGAAGAATGGTTAGACATAATACATCACTCTGAGATCCATGAATATTATGATATAGGAGAAATAAATATGATTGTTCACAGACAATAATTCATCATTATAGAAATAGTATCACATCTAAGAAGTACATTAACTCCAAAAATAAACATCAAATATTGATTATAAACGGGAAGGCCAATATTCCATACATAAAGTCTACTCCAATAGTGCGTTTCCCTTTATTAAAATGGATATAAATCATGTCATTCCTACAAAAATTACATGATTTATCAATAAATGCATTTCATAGATACCAGTTGGGTCCCATATAGTTCTATCTACTTGACTCTAAAATTCAAGGAAATGATTCGAGTCATATGACCGTAATTTTCTAGACACAGAGACCTTATTTCATGATGTTAAACTATATAACTTATAGTCCAACCTACTAGACAATAAATTTATTAAAGTGAACTACCCTATATCTTGATTCACTTATGCATAATCAAAATCTATATAAGGGTTCCTAGTGTATGGGTTACCGATTCATTTTTTCTATATATCCAATATACAAAAACTGGGTAAAATCCATTTTTTTCTCTATAAATGACTCTGATTATAACACCCCAAGATTTCCTAGTACGTTTTCTCATTAAAGTAATTCAATATCTTGCGCTACACGCAACACAATGTTTGATCACACCATAAATTTCCAAACTTGGCATTCAAAAAGTAGTTATGAATAGTATTAACTGAATTTTTAATAACATATACTCTATAATTTTAACACCTATTTATGATTTTATTAGACATAATATAAGAACTAATTCAATTTTTCAGATAAAGGAACTTTTTTTCAAAAATGCAATTTTACCGCCTTTTAATGGTGAACCATTTATAAAACCAATATTGACACTTTTTTATATTAAATTTGATGAAATTAGATTCTTATTTAGTAGAGGGAAATAAAAATTTAGTTTGGATAAATTTTTGGTACTTTTATATCAACTTTCATATTTTGAAAAATAGTTAAAAATACTATGTTTTAATTGATTTTTTTTTAAATCAAAATAATTTATTGTTTTAAATTATAAATTTGAATGGTTTTTAAGAATAATTAGATTATATTTTTATAATTTATTATAATTTAGGTCATTATAATTAATTTTACATATAAATTTGACACAAACACATGTCAATCTTTTGAAAGTTTTTACTTTTAAAAAACATGCCTTTTGGTTTTGAAACAAGGAATTAATTTTAAATTAATGAATGAAACTTCTATGTTTTTAATATGGTAAAATAGACTCCATTTATGAATTTTTTATATCAAATTGATATTAGGGTAAATTTTTGGTATTTTTCTGAAAACATTTAATTTTTGACGAATAGTGAATAACACTGCGTTATTGTTTAAAACTGACTTTTTATTTAAATAACTAGTTGTTTTATTTTAGGTCAAAATAGATACATAATAACTATATATGTTCAATGTAATTAATTTTAGTCATTTTATAATATGTTTAGATATATAAAATTTTATTGAACTGTTTACCATCTTTTTCCCACATAATAGGAGCATTTACAAATTTGTAGAAAACATAGTTTAACTGCTTCTTTGAGTTGAATTTCAAAAATCTGAGAGACACGGTTGATATCATAATTAAAATTTGGTTCAATAATATTAATATAATTGTTGTGGAATAGTAACTTTTGACTATTATTTATCATGGTTAAAAGTAAATAGGGTAATTAAGGTTAAAAATGTTATTATAATTACCATAACACATGTCCTAATTCTATTGGATAAGTTTAATTTGACCAAAAAAACCCATAAGAATAGAATATGATCCTTTAGGTCCACTTGGATTATATTAGGACATTTATTATTATTTTATTTAAAGTAGAGTTAAAAGTGTTAAATTCAAAGTATAATAACTATACCATTTTTAAAATGAGGTTACACAAAAAATAAATTCGACTGTAAATATTAATTATAAAGATAGAAATATTTCCTACCTGATGGTATTTTATTTATAATTTTTAAAAATTAAATAATTTAATTTTTTTAATGATAAAATGATGATGCAATATTTACCTTCTTAATGAAATAGTAAAATAGTTTATATAATAAATCTTATAATTAATAGAATATAAAAGTTTTGATACCATCCCAGAATTTTCAAGGTTAATATTACATGTTAGGGTTGATTATATAAATTTGGTTCAAAGTGATAACGTTGTTATTACTTTCACAAATACAAAATACCAAATAGTATTAAAATTGACATAAATTAATTTTTAAAACAAATACTATATTATTTGTTGATATATATTCCTAAAAATATAAGGTTCTGCCAAAGGTCATAAATAATATTATATATTTCATTAATGAACCACTTGATGTTATCTTGTAAGTTTATAGTATGTTTATTAAGCATATAGTTTAAGAATACAATAAGAGGCGATAAAAGTTAAACTATTTAACTAAGAGTTAAATCTAAATGATAAGGTTAAAATGGTATGATAGCCTTGTCGAAAACCTATTGGTTGAGAGGATTTAGACCCATAACCACCTAATTCTCTAAAAAATTCATTTTGAGCCATTATATACAGAATATGATTGTATAATAAATTAATATTTTATTCTTTTCCTAAAGTGACACTCACCCCTCTTATAAAAGGGAACTTCCACTTATCTAAAAAACACTCCCCCAAAGCCATTTAGCTCTTCCAAAACCTTCCCAAATATCTTCAAAACTTCCCTCACATAATCTTAGAGTCCTTAATTTGATCATAATTCCATCCTAAGGAGCCCTTTTGATCAAATTAATAGGAAGAACCCAAAGATGAGGTAAATATTTATCACCTCTTTCAAGTTATTTTCTTCTTCCACATCCTCTTTATTTGTTGTTTCCATTCTAAAATAATAATACCATTATCTTAAATATACTATGATGTTATTTTAAAAATGGTACAACCATATTCATTATTCTATCCATCATATGAATGACAATGTTACCATATGTGCGCACGTACGGCTTACCGTCTCCACGTCGTTGTGTAGATTGTTATTAAAACAATTCATTATTTGGAAGGGTATAATAATGAGTATAAATAATGTAAATAATAATAATAAAATGTTAATTATTATGTATATATTATATACCATCCAATTACATATGATTTCACCATCAATATAATGATATTATCGCTCATGCATACGTACAAATTATCGTCTCCACGAACGTGTTGAGATTCATTCCCCATCACAATTATTCAAGAATATTTTTCATTTTAAGATTAAAAATAATGTTTATGAACATAATATTATTCTTTATATGGATCAAATACATCCTATACATAAAAATCATGGCTTACCTAAACAACAATATAAAGGAAAATGAATTAGTCAACACACGAAACGATGATACTACTGAAATATTATTAATAAAGAAATTCTGGAGGATCATATATGATATCATATTTTTGTATATATTTCTTGTATTATTTAATAAAAATGATTTAAATATTATATAGTAGGTTAATGTACCCTCTACCAAGGAAAAGTTCAATGTAAGGTTTAATTCTACAATCTCTTTACTTATCCGAGGTTGTTAATACGTATGTATCTACCAGGACCTCTTAATCATCCACATACCTATTTTCATAAAAATTTAATTCAAAACATTCTTAAAATTTACTATAATATGGTTTAAATTCATTTATGCACTTATTTGATGATAAATGTTTTGAAAGGAATCTTTCTGTTGTTTTTCAAAAAGGTACTTTATGACATTTTTGACAAAATTAATGTATGGATGTCTTTTTTTTAACATGTAGGGAAGGTGTAGCTATGTTATGCTATTATAACATCGTCGAAGCTTCCAATTCAAGTTTATAAATTTTTTTCCAAATAAATGTTTTCATATATAAATATATAACTTTTAAATGTTTTCATAATTTAAAGAGATATTTCTCATAAAAAGTTTCGATTTCATCTATTTCAACATGATTTGGTGGATTTAAAGCTTGTTTGAAGATGATTTATTGTGATACATAACTTTTATATTGTATTAATGGTTTTGTGATATGTTTGTCTATGGATGTGTTATTTTTACACCATTCATGGTTTATGGATAAAGTATTGTCATTTCATATGCTAGTTTTAATGAGAATTTTTATGTTATGTTTAAACCTTTTCATATGTGGAATGCATTAGACATAGTAAGTGACTGGTGGAGCCTGCTATAGCTCCTAGATTCATCGGTTGGTCTCATTGGACAAATATGTGATTTGGAAAAAGTCCTTGAAAAAATCTTATTTGTAGTCTTGGCACAAGGCCTTGACTATATGGTTATGATGCCTGTCATTATGCATTCAATCATTATGAAAGTGGATATTGATATTTCATGTGATTATTCAACTAGTAGAGTATTAATGTGAATAATTAAGTGGGATTATTTGATTTTATCTTGGCCATATTATATCGATGTTTATGTTTAAAAGGATTTTGTTTTAATATTATACATTTCCATAAATGTTTATGCTTATTTATGAATGTTTCTGCTGTATTGTTATCCTTATTGAGCATCTGAGATAACCCCTTTCTATGTTTTATTTTTCCTAGGATGTGAAAAATTATTTTATGGTTGACCAACAGGGACAGGATAAAGATATATGTGTGGAAAAAAGGGGAAAAATGTTGTTGATGTTTTTATTTCATGATGTAATGTAAAACTTATGAATGTATCTAGTACTTCCAAGGCTACTGAATTGATCAGTCTTTCGAGACATGATTCCCTGTATCATGCCAATGTTATGTAATAATGCACCAACTCTGGGTAACTGGGGTCAAGTAATTATAGTTGGTATCATTAAAAGTTTAGCAATAACCTTGGAAACTAGATTTAAGAGATCTATTATTAGAGAACATTATCCTAATATAGGCATTGAATATTTGTATAGAATAACTTCCTATAATTTTGGTAACATATAGATTTTGTGAATTTTCCAAGAAATTCAACGCTGTCTAGATAGGTTAAGATAGAGGAGGCTTTGGCACAGATGTACCTAGGAGTGAAAACTCGGACAAGGAGTTTCGGGCTTGACCCGGGGTATCCTAGTACACGATAACAGGCTTTTCTGCACTCTTGGTTACGACCCTCCCGTGGGATATTCTTAGGATAATTCACATTTTAATTACAATCCTTTATGAAGGATTTAAGAGTAAATACTTCCTCAAAGAAAACATTTTATGATTATATATTATACGCATAATCATTAAAATTTACGTAAGGTATTTTACATGTTTGGAATTAAGAATTGTGATTCATAAACTAACCTAGTGTATGGCATTGTTTATAAATAGTTCCTAGTTTAAGGAATGAGAACTCTAGTAATATGCCTGATCCAATGATTAAGAAAGATCATATCTTTTATGGATTAATCCATCATTTAGAAGAGAAATAGTCACCCATGTATTATCATCATATGAACAAATAGTATCATGTGTTAATAAGATAAGTAATGAATTATATAAGTCATATAGATTTGAAGGGAAACTGGAGAAGAAAAGGATAGAAGAGAGGAAGATGGATAAATTGAAGAGGGGAAAGAAGTATTTTCCTATAAGTGATAACTGTGGAAAGAATCACACTGGTAAATGCTTGAAGGGAATGGGAGCATGTTATAAGTGTGGAGAAAGGACACCAAGTACGTTATTTCAAGGGTATGAAAAAGGTTTCAAATTTACAATTCTTCATCTTCTAGGAGTTGGGACACTATGCAAAGCAATGTACAAATCATCGGAGTATACCCAAAATGCTGTTATTTAGTAATAATAAAGTTATGATACTATCGATGATGAAGAGGAATGATTTGGATTTCATATATTGTTATTAAAGTATTGGTTCATTTTAGTATTTTATGAATGAGGTACATGTTATATGAATTATAGATTATAAAAGACTATACTATAGTACCATTTCATTAAGGACTTTAGATTGTGTGGAACCAAGAATAGTGACTCAATAACATGTTAAATTTTTTGGAAAATATATTCTTGAGGGAAAGACAAACCATAATATGGTTCTGATACTAAGGTAGTTATTTTGGAATAATATTTGATTGAATTGTATAAATTATATTGGATATTATTGACTACCTTGAAACTGATTAATTATTTGTATATTCCATCACTATTGGAGTTTAAAATTTTTTTTGATAGAAGAACTATATCTAGTACTCCATAAGTAATAAGGTGTAAGTACCTGGATCTTCTTTTCAGGTATTTTTTTCTTTTTCTGTAGTTTTTGAAAAGAGAAAAGTTTATGGAAATTTTTTATGTACACATCAAGTACTTTGTAAGTACACACCATGTACTTCATTGCCGTAGGAGGCCGTGTCATGGCCACACACACGGTCGTGTGGGGTGACGTGGAGGCTGCCTAATGTGGAGTACAGAAAAGGCAAGTACACGCCGTGTACTTCAAAAGTACATGCTGTGTATTTTATTTTTATCATTAAACACACTGGGGTCGCATCTAACAGATAAAACCATCTTCTTCTTGGATTTCTTCATCAGAGAGAACCCTCATGGATGTGGATCTTCGACGAACCCCCGATCCTCTATCCATCCTCTGAATCGAATTCCATCTTTTGCGTTGGAATCCCATCGGTGAGTTCTCTCTTGTTCTAGAGATTCGTTTTCCAATTCCTCCTCTTTTCCTAGTTATCATTGGATGATTGTTTTGTGCATTTTCATAGATATATGACGTTCTAAAGAGATTCAAGATTCAATGTTCAATTATATTGATCTCATAACCCCAAGGTAGGTGGTTTGTGCCTTTCCATTTGATGTCATGGAGTTTTATGTGAAAATTCTACCAATAACATGGAATGGGATATTTTGTGCTTACTTTTTTCCCCTATTTTTTGTCTACCATGCTTTTATGCCTAAATAGAGAATATTTGGTTATGAATAAGGTTTATTTTTTTTCTCTAGTTGTGTCTCCCCCATTCATGTTCTTTTAACGACCATTGCTCCTGTTCTTATTTTGGCTGTTTTCCCTGATTCCATGCCTGTTGCTGTAGGATGGAGTGTTTGTATTTTTGACATGATTGATATGTTGTAGATTGTTTAACCAAGTATTTCTAGAGGTTTACGTTTTCCATATTTCATTTCTACGCTCGTTGACTTACACAGGGTCGTGAGAACCTAATGTAGTAGACTATAGGGGGATTTGACAGGGTGAGCTTCCTCAGAGAGCCTTTGAGCATCCTCAGAGAGCCTAGAACCACCTGGGGCTATAGGGGAGTTGATCAACTGAGATTACATAGAGAGTCCTTGATTTCTTAAGACTAAAATGGGAGAGACTGTGTGAGCTTCCTCAGAGAGTCTGTATTTTACTTGAACGACCTGGGCTATAATGGTAATTGACCGAGTGAACTTCCTCAGAGTGTCCTAGTCCTTGGGGATATAATGGTAATTGACCAGTGAGCTTCCTCAAAGAGTCCTTGACTACCTTAGACTATGCGGGGAATGAACTATGTGAGTTTCCTTAGAGTGTCTGGCCTTACATTTTACTATAAGAGGATATACCGTGAGCGCTTCCTCAAAGAGTCATTATTGAATTCCTATACAGAACAAGAGGGGTTAGACGGAGTGTGATGCCCAGAGGGTTGTATGTACTTCTTAGGTTGGAGCATAGGGGATGGATGTGAGTACACCCCAGAGGGTTACCTGTTTTCAATTAGCTGATTGCATCACTATTTCTTGTTTGAACTGTGGATTGTTTAGTGCTGAGTACTTTCCTGTTTACTATTTCTTGTTTACTTTACTTTTACCTATAATATACTCACTAACTGTTAGGCACAGGTCATCGGGTGGTTTCCTGCTAGGATTTAGCCTCACACCTAGTTTCGGTCATGATTTTGGGCCCAAAAAGATTATATTGTGCAGGTATAGATAAGGGAAAACACCTTTCTACTTCAGTTACATGACTTGCTGTGGAGCTGGAGTGAATGGGACCAAGCTATGGCTATGATGCTAAGGAGTTTATTTGTTTATTTTTCTTTTTGAACATTGGTTAGCACAGTTGTATTCCAGCATTGTGACTTTTTTGGCTTCCTTCCTAGACATACGTATCATGCATCATTTCATATATATATATATATATATATGTGTGTGTGTGTGTGTGTGTGTGTTCTTGAGTTGTTTACTATTCTAGTCTTCCGCTATTTACTATTGTTGGATATTTACTACTTTTGTTATGGTATGTATTATTTACTTCAACTGTGTACTCTGCCTATTATGGTATAGTTTCCCCACAATCACACCTAAGGCCCCCGCTGCTAGTCGGCTGCCTCTGGCGTTTGGGGAAATGCGCCTGAGGTCATGTGACCAACCGAGTACGGATCTCCTCTAGGTGGCTTCTGCAACCGGGACATTACAAAGTGGTATCAAAGGAATTCCTTTCACTTTACTGTTCGGAGCCTTTTTCCCAGGAAATGAATGAATAATTACTTAGTATTAAGTTGTGGTTGGGAGTAGCTGACCAGTGTATAGGGAAAATCCAATCTACCTCGTTTGTTTCATTTTTTCTGGTTTTCAAAGTTTATAGTTGATTTGATTTCACCATTGGGTGAGTCACATGTTTTGGGCTATTACCGTTGATTTTATTGAAGTTCTATTTTTGACGCAACTCGATGAGATGAGGGTATGCAATCTCATGCATCATATAGGAACTTTCTAGAAATCACATGCCATGCATTCTTTTCATGACATCTAGGATGCACTAGTGACTGCATATTGTTGTGATAGATGTTTGTGTTGAATATGCATGCTGTTGTGATAGATTCCTTGATATAAATACCTTCTTTTGGATAGGATATTGTTTGTATGGTTTTGTTTGAATGAGCACCAAATTTTGGTTCTTGAGGTGTTATGGTCCCTCACTGACTGAAAATTGGTGGATCCTTGACTTTTTTACCTTGTTTATAACTTGTTTGAGATTCAAAACATTGATTATTAGGGAGTATATGCCCTCACGGATCGAAATTTGTCACATTCTGTTCTTATTTCAGTGTTTTTTGGGTTCCAGAGTAGTTTTTGAGGCTTACTGTCTAGAAAAACCTAGAATACACACCATGTAATGTTAGGTACATGCCATGTGTTCTTTAGTTCTGGGAGAAATAGTTTTTCATAAGTACATGTCATGTACTTTATGCACACGTTGTGTGGTCTCTAACCATGTCATCGGCCGTGTGGGCAGAGACACAGGATGGAGAAATGTTGGTGGGGAACACACCGTGTACTGGTAGTGCACGCTGTTTAGTGTAATCCTAGGAACCCAGTCATGTAGCTAACAACACGAGTTGGTGGAGTCTATTATTATAGATTTTGTGTCAGTTTTGAACACGTAGTGTAGTCTGACCCAGGTACCCGACCATGTCATGAACAACACAGGTTAGTGTTATCCTTTCCCATTCACGCCGTGTCCGCCTAGAACACGTCGTATAGTCTCAGCCGTGTAACGGACCGTGTATCTAACCACATGGTTGGTTGGTACTTCTAAGTACACACCATGTCCATCTAGAAAAAGTTGTGTAGTGTATCTTGGGTACACATGTCGTGTAATTAACAACATGGACTAGGTGAAACTTGGCTAGTACACACCGTGTTTATCATGAACACTCCATGTAGTCTTGTCTTAAGAGAGCCGTGTGGCTTAACCATGAAGAAGGACCTGGGTAGGGGTAGAGGATTCAAGTACACACTATGTGTTTGGGGAATATGCCGTGTGTTTGGGGTGTTACACGACTAGTTTAGGCAAAGTACACGCCCATGTGAATGACTTCAGGGAACACACCATGTTGGGAGTGCACACGCCGTGTAGTCATGTTTTGTAAAACATGAATGCTTTCTTCATCATATTCCCATATTAGACTCCCTATTTTTTCCTTGATAATCTTGATCTAATTTGTGTGCTTGACCTTGCAGAGTCATGGAATAGAGACGTCCTCTGGTAGTAAGCCAGTTGTCAGGCGGTGATCAGACGTCGAACATGGCTTATCAGGGACTTCTAGCAGATCCTCCTATCATCCCAGTCTTGGCACTTGCCATTATACAGGACATAGGAGCTGATGCTCAGTTCATAGAGGGATTCATGAGGATAATGTAGACCTTTGAGGGAGCACTGCCTCCTACCCCATCAATGGCTGATTTGACGTAGGTCTTCCAGCATCAACATCCTCCTACTTTCTCAAGGGATGGAGGACCTCAGGCAGTTGATTCTTGGCTAGAGGCCACGCTAATGATTTTTGAGCATCTGGAGATACCTCTAGAGATGAGGGTGAATCTTGATACCTATATTCTCTGAGAATCCTCCAAGAGATGGTGGGATGTGGTCTCATAGGTAGTATGCCAGCAGAATATGGCTTGGTATGAGTTTCAATGCATCTTCTATGATTACTTCTACCCAGAGACCTTGAGGGCCGATCGAGCCCAGGAGTTCGTGAGTCTAGAGTAGGGTACTCATTCTGTTAAGGAGTATTCCCCTCGCTTATAGAGCTACAACATTTCACGCATATTCTAGGAGGTGATGAGTTGTTTCTTGCACGAAAGTTTGAGGATGGTCTGAGGCAAGACATCTGGTCGCAGGTGAACAACTTCAGGTTGACTTAAATATCTTCTATCATCAACAAGGCACTGATAACAGAGTGCAATCTGATGGATTAGGGAGCTGTGAGCCAGGGCGGTTTAGTATCCAGAGTTAGTGCGCTGCCAGCTGATAGTAGGGAGTACCCCAGGGAGGCTGTACAAGGAGATCAGAGAAGGAGGGATGCATCTTCTGGTAGCCAGGTGGTGTGCTACCAGTGTGGGAGAAGCGGGCATACAAGGCCACGTTGCCCGAGGGACCCAGTGAAGTGTCGATCTTGTGGAATGATGGGTCACCTTCAACTCTTTTGTATCTTCTTCTCACCAGTAGCTGGTGAGAGGGGTTCTTCTATGACTACTTGTTCGAGAGAAGCGACACCGGTTTCACACCAGTTAGGGAACTGGAGTTCTTCCGGCCGTTCAGGTCGAGGTAGAGGTCATGACCATGGAATCCAGTCACCCGGTTTATAGTGACATCAGGGTGGATCAGCTCAGAGTGGACATGCAGGGTCACATGGCCGCGGTACATGCTAGACATTTGTAGTGTATCAGACCCATAAGGAGCAGGATCCCAAACCTTCTACCGTTCTAGGTACGATCTTAGTAGCCTCAGTTTTAGATTCTACTCTTTTTGATATAAGGGATTCCCATATCTTTATATTTGTTTCTATCATGGAGATCCTTGGACTCTACATCTTTTCTTCTACTGATGTCTTGAGGCTAGACACATCGCTGAGGACTAGGACGACAAGTGTACGTCAGTGCAGATAGTTCCCTCTATAGTTGGGTGGATGTCACTTCTTATGGGACCTCTATGTCCTAGATATGACCAGCTATGATGTCATTCTAGTGATAAATTGGCTAGTTCCATTCCTTGAATTCATCGACTATTATCACCACAGGGTGAGTTTCCTATCACCATAGGGTGGATCTTTTATTCAAAAGGCCGAGTGGGATGTCCAGGTGAGCTGAGCGGGTCTAGAGCATCATGGGATGGGAGAAGTTACATCCCGGATTGCTAGTCTTTTTCTGGATGAATGGGTAACTTTACAGTTAGTCTTTCATCCATTGCTAGATAGTTTTAGAAATGTATTTCGAGAGGAATTTTCAGGTTTGCCTCTGGAGCATGAGATAGACTTTTCTTTTGAGCTTGTACAAGGAGCAGCAATGATGTCCATTCCTCCTTATAGTATGGATACACAAGAGTTGCAGTAGCTCAAGAAACAGTTGGAGGAGTTACATGCCAAGGGATTCATTTGACCCATTACTTATACTTGGGGTTGGCTCTCCTGTTTGCGAAGAAGGTAGATGGTACCCTTAGGCTTTTTGTGGATTATCGGAAGCAAAACCAGTTGACGGTCAATAATCGATTTCCCTTTCCTAGGATTGATGATCTCTTCAATTAGCTTCAGGGAGCCCAGGTGTTCTCAAGGACTAACTTGAGGTCCGGTTATCATCAGTTGTGTGTTAGACCATCTGATATACCTCTCACAACCTTTTAGAGTAGGTATGGTCTATACGAGTATATGGTTATGCCTTTAGGTCTCACAAACGTGCCTGCAGTTTTCATGGCACTGATGAACCGAGTGTTCCATCCATACATGGACTCTTTAATGGTGGTCTTCATGGACGATATCTTTGTGTGTTCTCACACTCTACATGACCATACTACCCATATTGAGATCAATTTTAGTACACTGAGTGTGCATTAGTTATATGCTAAGCTCTCGAATACCAATTTTGGATGAACCAGATTCACTTCTTGGGTCATGTTATCTCGGAGATAGGTGTATCAGTCGACCCAGAGAAAGTGGTGGATATAGTTTCCTAGGAGCATATGAAGTACGTCCTTGAGGTGCGGAGTTTTATAGGGATGGATGGATACTACAGACATTTAATACATGAATTTTCACGCTTAGCAGCACCGCTGACAAGGCTGACTAAGAAGGTGGAGAAGTTTTTATGGTCAGATTCCTGTGAGTTAGCCTTTCAAGAGATGAATGGGAGGTTAACATCAGCACCTATACTAGTCTTTCAAGAGTTGGGCAAGAGCTCTACCGTTTACTGTGATGCATCAGGTATCGGGCTGGGAGCTGTGCTTATGTAGGGTGGTGGAGTCGTTGTGTCTGGGTCTCGGCAGTTGAGGCCCCTTGAGCGGAACTACTCGACGCACAATCTGATGTTGGCAGCTGTTTTTCATGCCTTATTATATTGGAGACATTATCTTCTGGGATATAACTTTGTGGTTTTTACTGACCACAAGATTCTCAAGTAAATATTCACACAACGTGATATGAATTTGAGACATCGAATGTGGGTTGAGTACCTACAGTCATTTGACGTTGAGCTTGCCTATAAGCCTAGGAAGGGAGACATAGTGGCTGATGCGTTGAGTAGGATGACTCAAATACAGGCAGTTCAGGAGGCCAGTAGTGAGTGGAAGCTTATGGATCTATTCTCTGAGATGCATCTGGAGGTTCACGATAGACAAGGGAAGACTTTTCTATATTATGTTACTATTACCTCTACACTTATTAATCGAGTATGAATGTGGAAGATATCATATTTTGATGGCCTAGACCTATGTAAAATCATGTCAGGAGAGGACCCTATTCTTGGGTGGACCATTGGTGAGGATGAGATCTTGTGATTCTGGGGACGCGTATGGGTGTGAGCAGATATATGAGAGGAGGTGATGCATGTTTTCCATTCCTCAGTTTGGGAAGTTCATCCAGACATCACCAAGATGTATCAGGATCTACACTGGCAGTATTGGTGGCCAGGTATGAAGAGGGATGTAGCTGGTTTCGTTATGAGATGTTCCACTTATTAGCAGGTGAAGGCAGAGCATCAACGACCAGCAGGGCTTTTGCAGCAGTTACCCATTCTTGAGTGGAAGTGGAATGACGTTACTATGGACTTTGTGACCTGGTTACCGATGTCTCCTAGAGGTAATTACATAGTTTGGGATGTCATTGACAGGCTCACGAAGGTTGATCACTTCTTGCCAATCAAGGATACATTCAGTGTTGATGAGCTGGGGTGGTTGTACATCCGAGAGATTGCATATCTACATGATGTTCCACACTCCATTGAATCAAACATGGATGCCCTTTTTACTTCTCGGGTCTATTAGAGGCTTTAGAAGGTATTGGGTATATAGGTACTTTTGAGTACAGCTTACCGCCCCCAGACAGATTGCCAGTCTGAGCATACAATTCAGGTGCTTGAGGATATGCTCTTGGCATGCATTCTGGATTTTGGTGGTTCTTGGGAGAATCATCTACCTCTTGTGGAGTTTTCCTACAACAATATCTTTCAAGAAACTATTCAGATGTTACTTTATGAGGCTTTGTATGGTATTCCATTCCGATCACATTTATGTTTGCTGGAGGCAGAAGAGGCAGCTCTGTTGAGACCATGTCTTGTTTAGGATACCACAGAGCAGATAGAGTTGATTCAGAAGAGGATGGAAACTGCTCAGTCTCATCATAATTATTATGCTAATCAGCGGATATGACCTCTATAGTTTGAGGTCAGAGATCAGGTTTTCTTGTGTGTCACACCGAGGTTGGGACACAAGAGGATTATGAGGTAGGGTATGCTTTCACCAAGGTACGTCGGGCTGTTTGAGGTGTTGGAGAGAGTTGGTCTAGTGGCCTATCTGTTGTAGTTACCTTAGAGGTTCCGGGATATGCATGACTTTTTCCACATTTCTCAGCTCCGATGTTATTTTTCAGACCCATCTCATGGTTTCCAAATCAAGGAAGTCGAGTTGGAGGTGGATGCATCCTTTGTGGAGAATCCTATTCGGATTTTCAATCGTAGTACGAAGGTTCTCCATGGCTGGTCTGTTCTTCTGGTACAGGTGCTATGGCAGCACGAGCGAGTACCAGACGAGACTTGGGAGAAGGAGGCCGATGTACGATCATAGTGGCCATAGTTCATTAGGTCTTCTTATTCTACGCCACACTAGGGAAATTTGGGGACCAATTTCATTAAGGGGGGAAGTTTTTAAGAACCTAGATCTTATTTTTAGGTATGTTTTTCTTTTTTTTGGAGTTTTTGAGAAAAAAGGAGTTTTCGAAATTTTTTCAAGTTCATGTCGTTTAATTTGTAAGTACATGAAATATACATTGTTACTGCAGGAGGCCATGTGCTAGCTATGTCATGGCCACACACACGGTCGGGTGGGGTGACATGGAGGCCACCTAAAGAAGAGTACGGAAAAGGAATGTACACGCAGTGTACTTAAAAATTACACACCGTGTATTTTTTTTTCATTAAACACATCGGGATCGCGTTTGACGGACAAAACCATATTATTATAGGCTTTCTTCATCCGAGAGAACTTGTACCGCCATAGATCTTCGACAAAATCCCGATCCTCCGTCCTTCCTCCTAATAGAATTCTGTCAGTTGTGTTGGAATCGTATCGTTGAGTTATCTTTTTTTCTAGAGAATCATTTTCCAATTCCTCGTCTTTTCCATGTTATCGTGGGTTGAACATTTTATGTGTTTTTGTAGATCTACGATGTTATAAGGAGGTTCAAGCTTTGTGGTTCAAGTATATTGATCTCCTAACCCCAAGGTATGTGGTTTGTGCCTTTCTGTTCGATGTCATGGAGTTTTATGTGAAAATTCCACCAATACCATTGAACGAGGTATTACATGTTTAATTTTTTGCCTCCATTGTTTCCCTAAAATGATTGTATGAATGAGTAGAGGATATTTGGATATGAATAGGGTTGATTTTTATGCTCTAGATGTGTCTCTCCCATTCATGTTGTTTTGAAGACCGTTGGTCCTGTTTAGCTTTTGGTTGTTTTTCCTGATTCCATGAATGTTGTTGTTGGATGGAGTGTTTGTATTTCTAACAATCTTGATATGTTGTAGACTGTTTAGACAAGTAGTTATATAAATTTACTTTGTCTATATTACATTTTTATTCTTTTTGACTTACACAGGGCCGTGAGAACCTAGTTTAGTATACTATAGGGGGAATTGACTGGGTGAGCTTCCATAGAGAGTCTTTGAGCATCCTCAGAGAGCCTAGAACCACTTGGGTCTATAAGGGGAATTGACCAAGTGATATTCCTCAGTGATTCCTTGATTGCTTTATACTAAAAGGGGAGAGACTACATGATCTTTCTTAGAGAGTATGTATTTGAATTGAATGACCTGGTCTATAAGGGAAATTGACCGAGTGAGCTTCCTTAGAGAGTCCTAGGCCATGGGGCGATAAGGGGAATTGACATGTGAGCTTCCTCCGAGAGTCATTCCTTACTTTTGACTATAAGGGGATAAACCGTGAGCGCTTCCTCAGAGAGTCTTTATTGAATTCCTATACAAAACCAGAGGGGTTAGACTGAGTGTGGTGCCCAGAGTGTTGTCTGTACTTCTTAGGTAGGACCAGAGGGGATGGATTTGAGTACTTCCCAGAGGGTTACCTATTTGTGATTAGCTGATTGCCTCAAAATTTCTTGTTTGAACTGTGGATTGTTTAATATTGACTACTTTCTTGTTTACTATTTACTGTTTACTTTACTTTTACCTGCCATATACTCACTGACTGTTAGGCACAGATCTTCGGGTGGTTTCCTACTGTGACTTAGTCTTACACCCTGTTTGGGTCATGATTTTAGGCCCAAAGAGATTATATTGTTGTAGGTATACATAAGGGAAAACGACCTTCTAATTCAGGTACATGACTTGCTGTGGAGCTGGAGAACATGGGACCAAGATACGGCTTGCGATGCTGAGGAGTTTAGCTGTTTATTTTTCTTTTTATACTTTGGTTAGCACAGTTGTATTCCAGCATTTTGACTTGTTTGGGTGCATTACTAAAAACATGTATCATGCATCATTTCATATATATATGTGCTCCAGTTGTTTACTATTCGAGTCTTCCACAGTTTACTATTGTTGGATATTTACTGCTTTCACTATTGTATGTGTTATTTACTTCTACTGTGTACTCTGCCAATGAGGGCATAGATTCCCCACTATTACACCCAAGGCCCTCACTGCTAGTCGGCAGCCTCAGGCATTTGGGGAAACGCGCTTGAGGCCATGTGACCAACCGGGTATGGAGCACCTATGGGTGGCTTCTAGAACAGGGACGTTACATAAGGGAGCATGAATATAATCAATAAGTTTATATAGTAATTCCTAATGTTATGGTTTTTTAAAAGAATACATGATAAAGGTATTCACATGTTATTACATGGAAAAAAGGATCTTCATTATGTTTACCTTCTTTATTAATTTTGGACTGTGAGTTTCGACAGAAGTATTTTGGATAAGCCTAATAGTTGGAATCGATTAAGTAAGACATTGGATACTATTGTCAAGGTTAAATGATTTCTTGATATTATTTTTGGATTGTCATAAAGAGGAAAACCCGGAGTTCGGGCGACAACCTGTCACGTCTGGTAAGGCTGCGAGACTTGAACACGCAACTGAAGGGCAACAAGGGCGGCTCACCCACCATTGGCATACGTGATGTCCTGGTTTTTATAATGTAGTTTTTTTAAAATTGTCTGAAAAATGAATTAATTTTGGAACCCTATACGATTAGGATAAATAGAATATTTTTGAATTCTATTATCTTTCGAACTGACAAATGAGTTTGTGGTAGGAATTAGTTGATGGATGATACTCAACTTGTCAAGTATATTTTTTTTCATCTTACTCTATGAATAAATTAATTCTTAAAATTTATGGAAGAGATATTAAAGACAAAAATGTGTTATCCTGATACCTTATCCATCCAACATTAAAATTTTTATTCATGAGAAGGGAGAAAGATACAGGATCATGGGGGACGGAAATAATGTAGCCCAAGGGCATCACCCCGTACAAGGTTCACCCCCTCCGGTTTTATACTGGACACATTGGTAAGACACGTCACCCGCATACCAGGAACTGCAATAGAAGCCATATAATAATCCACTTTGTTCCCCTCTCGCCACGTGTGAGAAATTATAACTCTGTCATTCAGGAGAGCCTTGCACATTCTAATAGTGTAGGTAATAGCCTAGGGTGTACTGCATCTACCATAGAGGGCGTCGTGGGTAATCATAGAGTCCGTCTCCAAATGGGTAATGTAGATACCCCTGTGTCTGCATAGGGATAAGCCTGTCAGAACAACCAATGCTTCTGCCCGAATAGAAGAACCACTGCCAAAGTGAGCTGAGAAAGCCACCACTAGACTCCCTTTGGAGTCCCGGAGAACTCCTCCTCCCCTCATGTCACCCAGAACACATGAACCATCTGTATTAAGCTTAAGCCCTTCGCTAGGGGGAATCCAGTGAATCCATCTACCCCGCACCACCCCACCTTCCCTGGTGGCGCTCCTTGGAAGCGCCTGCTGCACCCGCAAGGGTAACCTTCCCCCTCCAATTCCCGCTGCGCCAATCAGGTCAATCAGCATGCATCAGATGTTAGCCACCACAGAACGACCAGAGGTGCTTCTCCCCTCATATCTTGCCCTGTTCCTAGCTTCCCATAAGTGCCAACATGCCGCATTGAAAATAGCCGCACGTACCTTAGACTCCTCCCCTGGCACACTAGCCCCCTGGAACCAGTGCTCCATAAACAGCTCCACACTGCCTCCTTGCTCAAGGAAGCCTGAGCAGACACCAAAGAACTTCCAGACATGCCGGGCCCAATCACCCTCAAAAAATATATGGTTCATGGTTTCTTCGCTTTTGTTCCCGCAGCAATGGCAGCACGACGCAAGGCTGATCCCCAGCCGTTTGATGTGGTCATTAGAGGGTATCGATTTGTTGTGTATCCTCCAGGTAAGAAAGTTGAGTTTGGCTGGGATCGAGTTGCACCAGGCCACATTGTTCCACCTATCGTTATGCCCCTGTATACCGCTCATCCTGCGAAAATCCTTGGCGTTGAACCTCCCCAACATGGATGGTGTGAAGACGCAGGTGTCCTGCTCCGAGCTCATGACCACAGAGTCGAAAATCTTCTGCAGGCGGGCGTTGAGAACCGATTTGTAAAACAGGGGATATGAACTTGCCTCCCTAAAGGAGATTAGAGGGGCCAGGCATCCTGGGTATCCTAATACTTCACCCGCCCAGTTATGTTGCCAAAACAGAATGCTCCCTTCCCCAACAATCCATCGAGAGAGAGGAAGGAGGATTGGAATGATATTAAAAACCGAGGACCAAAGAGTCGTCCCCCTAGCTGACCCGTACATCGTATCATCCTTATATCGCTGATCCATCTGCGTTCCCCACAAGGACCGGGCTTCAATGGACTCCCATGCATGCTTTGCATGCATGGATGGAATCAACTCCGCCATACTCCGGACATTGATCCCCCCTTCACAGATGGGACGAGCCATCTTACTCCACGACACCCAGCATCTCTTGCCCCCGCCTGACGCATCCCATATAAAGCGCGCGAGAATCCTGTCAATAGACCTTATGACTCCCTTCGGCACACTCGTGGAAGCCAAGGCATGCATCAGGATAGCAGAAAGAACACTATTGACCAGGGTTATCCGGCCTCCGAAGGAAAGAAAGTGGTTTTTCCAGTTCAGGATGCGATCCGAAATCCTGCTCACCACTTTGTCGAAGTCCCTGTTTCGCACCCGCTCTGCCGATAAAGGAACACCAAGGTAGTCCATGGGGAATGATCCTCTCCGCATTCCAAGCACGTTCTCCATCCTGGCCACCCTACTCGGATTGCATGATACAGGAAGATAGAAATTTCTCTTTTCCCTGTTATTGAGTTGTCCACTCCACTCACTGTACTCCTCAAGGATCCGGTTCAGCGCTTGAAGAGACCTCCACCCGGCATTCATGAACACAATGGAATCATCCGCGAACATCAAATGCGACACTGGGGGGGCTCTGAACTTCCTCCGATATGGACTAATGGCTTCTTCACAAATGCCTTTGCTGATCAACCTGCTCCGGGTGTTCTGCATAATAATAAAAAGACTGGGAGATAGCGGGTCACCTTGCCGAAGACCACAAACAGTTTTAAAGAAGCCATACGTTCTCCCCATAAACGATACTGCCATCCACGGTGAACACACGCACCTGAAGATAAGATCGCATGCCCAGTTCAAAAATCCCATCTTCGTGAGCACTCTATTGATAAAGCCCCATTCCATCCGGTCGTAAGCCTTATTCATGTCCAGCTTGATTACCATATTGGAACCACGAGAAGGGGTGTTCAGATCCTTTAACAGCTCCTGTGTCATCGCCACTGCACCCTGGATCGATCGACCTTTGACGAAGCCATGTTGTTCCAATGCAATCCACCGGGGAAGGAAGCTGGCCATCCGCCTGTTCAGAATGCTCGCCAGGACCTTGTAAGGGAAATTACACATGCTCACGGGCCGGTAGTGGGAGAGGGCGGAAGGATCCTTAACCTTCGGCAGGAGGACCAGTGTAGTCGCAGACGCTATCCGTGGGAGGCCACCCCCTCAGAAGAAATCATGAATTGCGGAAATAAGGTCAGCTTTTACCACCTCCCAAGAGCCCCTGTAGAAGGAGCCAGGGAAGCCATCAGGGCCTGCAGCGCTATCTGGGTTCAGGTTCCACATTGCCTCATGCACTTCCCCTTCATCTGGGGTGCCTTCCATCACAGCATTCTCTTGCGTTGAGACAGTGCTCGAAAGCCCTTTCCAAAGCTCGGCCTCCCCTGAAGGATACCCGCGTGACATGCTACCATTGGTGCCCGCAAGAAGTTCCTTAAAGAACGTGAATGCCATACCCCCAACCACATCCGCATCATCTGAAAAGGAGCAATCCTCCATCGCGAGATTTGGTTTCACTACGCGCCTCCTCTCCCGAATGCATGCATGGAAGTACGCAGTATTCCTGTCTCCTTCCTTCAGCCATTTGACCGTAGATCGATCCCTTGCATGACGCTCTTGGGAAAGCACCAGCACCTCTAGAGCACTCTTCAACTCCGCAAGCTTACCAAAGCACCCTTCGTCCCAGCTCTTCTCAAGAAGGACCTCGGGGCTTTGGATCTCCTGTTTTAGCGCTGCCATCTCCTGATCTGGAGAAGGGCGAGACCTAGCCCACCCAAGGAGATCTTGCTTTAGGCGTCTTAACTTATGGTGGAAGTCCACCCAAGCATGGCCCCTGGGGGGCTCACTCCAGCATCTCTTGACCACATTATAGTATTCTGAGATGCTCGCCCAATGGCTGGAGAACTTAAAGCCCTCCTGCGCAACTTCCGTCCTGCTAGGAGACAACAGAAGCGGCGAATGATCAGAGATACTACGTGACAGATGACTCACCTTCACCTCTAGGAATCTGGATATTGCATGGATATTGGCCAAGAAACGGTCCAGCCTACTCCAGCTTTGACTTCCCCCCCTTCGGTTGTTGTACCAGGTAAATGGATCGCCTGAATAGCCCAGGTCCATTAACCCCTTCCCTGCCGCAAATTGCACAAACGACACGCTAGCCCGCCTCGCGAAGTCACCCCGCCCCTTCCTCTCATCCGGATGCATGATGATGTTGAAATCCCCTCCCACCATCCAGGGCAGGTCACCTGGGTCGAATCTATTGAGTTAAAGCCACATGACCTCCCTTCGCTGGGCATCACAGCTGCCATAGACCACAGAAATGAAGACCTCTTCTCCACCGGTCGAGACCTTGGTCGTGATGTGCTGATCACCAGCCGCCATCATCACCACAGTGACTTCCCTTTTCCAGAACAACCAAATGTGGTTGTTAGTCGGAGCTGCATGCATATACTCATGCATGTTGAGTTTGCGAGAGAATTCTTGGATCTTGACACATTGTTGTTTGTGTTCGATGATCGCCACCATTTTGGCTTTATGGTTCCTGACTTCCGAAACTAAAAAGTCAGTCTTAATTGATATCATAATTTTGTGGTGAGTTTTTCATTCACATTCTCTCTTATTAAAACTAAATTATATTAACCCAATTTTAGATGTGGGTTTTCTACAAAGGTATTTTTCAATTTTTATCCATTTATTTTCAAAGAAAAATTTCAAATTTAGAGGATGTAATTAATTAAAGGAGGGGAGGATGTAACACCCCCATATTTCATAGTACGTTATCTCATTAATGTAGTTCAATAACTTGTGCTACACGTAACACCGAGTTCGAGCGCACCACAACTTACCAAACAAGACATTCAAAAAATGGTTATGAATAATATTAACTGGATTTTGAATCTTATATACTCTATAATTTGAACACCCATATTATGTGTTTCTTAGACATAATATAAAATAAATTCAAATTTTCAGATAAAGTAATATTCAAAAAATGAAATTTTACCACCTTTTAAAGGAGAACCATTTTTAAAACCAATATTTGACACTTTAATATATTAAATTTAATGAAATTAAATTCTTTTTTTAGAATCAGGACATAAAAATTTAGTTTGGATAAATTTTTTGTACTTTTCTGATAACTTTCATATTATGACTAATAGTGAAAGCTACTATGTTTTAATTGAAAACATATTTTTAAATAAAATTAATTTATAGTGTTAAATTATACACTTGAATTTTTTTTAAACATATTTAGTTTATATTTTTATCAATTAATACAATTTAGGTAATTATATTTAATTTTACTTTTAATTTGACATGAACATTTGTCACGCTTTTGATAGTTTTTACTTTTTAAAAACTCGTTTTTTGGTTTTGACAACGGGAATTAATTTTAAAATAATAAATTCATCCACTATGTTTTAAATTTTTTAAAATAGAATTCATTTCTGAATTCTTAATATCAAAATTAGTTTAGGGTGAATTTTTGGTACTTTTCTAAAAACATTCAATTTTTGATAAATAGTGAAAAACACTGCGTTATTGTTTTAAACCGAATTTTTATTTAATTAATGAGTTATTTTGTTTTATATTATTTTAGATCAAAATATATAAATAATACCTAAATATGTTAAATTTAATTCAATAGAGTCATTTTATAATAAGTTTAGATATTTAAAATTTTATTGAACTTTTTACCGCCTTTTACTCCCCTATTAAAAGAATTTACTAATTTGCATAAAACACAACTTTACCACTTTTGGGAGTTTAATTTAAAAAATTAGAGAGACATAGTTGATATTAGTATGTAAAATTTGGTTCAATAAGATGAAAATAATTTTTAGTGAATAGTATTGTTTGACTTTTATTTTCCACGGTTAAATGTAAATAGGGTAATTAATGGTAAAAATGATATTATAATTATCCTAACACATGTCTGAATTCCATTAGATAAGTTTAATTTGACTGAAAACAACCTTAGGAATAAAATATGATCCTTTGGGTTCACTTGTATTAGATTAGGACATTTATTATTATTATTTTTAAAGAAGAGTTAAAAGTGTTAAATTCAATGTTTAATAACTAAACCAATTTTAATGTAGGGTTACACACAAAAAAATTCGAATGTAAATATTCATTAGAAATATAAAAATATTTCCTACATAATTATATTTTATTTATAATTTTTAGACTTTGTATAATTTAATTTATTTTTAACACGATGATGATGCAGTAATTACCTTGTTAATGATATATTGAAATAGTATATATTATAAATATTATAATAAATAGAATATAGAATATTTGATGACATAAAAAAATTTATAGGTTATTATGAAGTGTTAGGGTTGATTAGATAAATTGTTTTCTAAGTGATAAGGTTGTTATGACTTTCAAAAAAACAAAATACCAAATAGTGTCAAAATTGACAAAAATTAATTTTTAAAAATAATACTATATTTTTGGTTGATATAATATTCTTAAAAATCTATGGTTCAGAAAATAGGATTAAATAATATTATCTATGTCATTAATTAACCACATGAGGTTCTATTTTATGCTTAGAGTATGTTTATTAACCATACAGTGTAATAATACAAGAAGACATAGTAAAAGTAAAACTATTTAACTAAGAGTTAAATCTAAAAGATAAGGTTACAATGGTATCCTCAACTTTTCTAAAACCTATTGGTTGAGTGGATTTAGACCCATAAAAACCTAGGATAAAAATATATTCATTTGGAGCAATTATAAATTGTATATGATTGTTTAATAAATTAATAATTTAATATTTTCCAAAAGTGGCCCTCAGCCCTCTTATAAAAGGGAAATTCCCATTCTCTAAAAATCACACCTCAAAAGCCATTTTGCTCGGACAAAACCTTCCAAAATATCCTAAAAACATCCCTCACATCATCGGTGTAGAGTCCTTACTTTGATCAGAAATCCTTCTTAAGGAGCCTTTATGATAAAATCAAATGGAAGAACCTGAAGAAAAGGTAAACATTTCATCACATCTTTCAGGGTCTTTAATTCTTCCACTTCCTTTTTATTTTTTGTTTCCATTATAAAATAGTAAATCTAATATCTTATTTATATTTTGATGTTATTTTGAAAATGGTAAAACCATTTTCATTATTCTATCCATCATATGTATGACAATTTCAGTATACGTGTGTACATACGACTTACTGTCTCCACATCGGGGTGTAGTTTTTTATTCAAACACTTCATTATTTGGATGGGTATAATAATGAGTATAAATTATGTAAATAATAAATATAACATGTTAATTATTCTGTCTATATGATATAACATCCAATTACATATTATTTCATCATCAATATAATGATATTATCGCTCATGCGTACGTGCAGATTACCGACTCCATGAACGCGATCAGACTCATTCCCCATCATAATAATTCAAGAATAAATTTCATTTTATGATTAAAAATAAATTTTATTAACATAATAAAATTCTGTATATGAATCAAACACATCCTATCCATAACTAACATGGCTTACGTAACCAAGCATATAAAGGAAAACGAATCAGTTAACACCAGAAACGATGATACTATTGAAATATTATTAACAAAGCAATATTAGAGGATCATATGTGATATCATAATTATGTATATAGTTCTTATGTAATTTAATAACAATTATTTAATTACTATAAAGGATTTTAATGTACCCTCGACCAATGAAAAGTACAAAGTATGTGTTAATTCAACATTCTTTTTACTTACCAGAGGTTTTTAATACGTAAGTATCTACTTGGGACCTATTTATCATTCACATTAATGTTTTCTTAAAAATGTAATTCAAAACATTATTACTATTTACTAGACTATAGGTTAAAGTCGTTTATACCCTTATTTTATGATATATGTTTTGAAAGGAATCTTTCCATCATTTTCCAAACAAAGTACTTTATAACCTTTTTGACAAAATTAAGGTATGAATTTTTTTTAACTTATACGGTGGGTGCGTCTATTTTCTATAGTTATAAAATCATCAAATAATCCCATAAAAGCTTATAAATTTCTTCCAAATACATTTTTTCTTTTATAATAATATAACTTTTAATTTTTTTTAAAATAGAAAGAGATATTTCTCTAAAAAAGTTTTGATTTCATCTTTGTCAATAGCCTTTGATGGATTTTAAGCTTGTTTGAAGTTGATTTATTATGATACAAAATTTCCATATTTTATTGAGTGTTTTTCGATATGTTTGACTATAGATGGGTTATTTTTACACCATTCATGGTTTATAGATATAATATTGACATTTCGTATGATAGTTTTAATACGAATGTTTATGTTATGTTTAAACCTTATCATATGAGGAATGCATTAGACTTAGTAAGTGACTAGTGGAGCTCGCTATAGCTCCTCGATGCATCGGTAAGTATCATGAGAAAAAATAGTGTCTTGGAAAAAGGCCTTGAAAAAATATTATTTTTAGTCTTGGTAGAAGGCTTTTAATATGTGGTTATGAAGTTTTTCATTATGCATTCAATTATTATGAAAGTGGCTACTAATATTGCATGTGATTATTGAACTAGTAGAATATCCATGTGAATAAGTAAATGGAATTATTTGATTTCATTATTTTCCATATTATGTTTATGTTTATGTTTAAAAGTATTTCATTTAAATCTTATACATTGTCTTAAATGTTTATGCTTATTTTTTTATGTTTCCGCTATATTGTTATCCTTACTGAGCATCTGATCTCTCCCCTTTCTATGTTTTATTTTTTCCAGGATGTGAAGAATTATTTTATATATGACCTACAGGGATAGGCTAAGGATATAAGTGTGTTGGAAATGGGATTAAATGTTGTTGAGGTTTTTATTTCATTAAGTAATGTAAATATTATGAATGTATCTAGTACTTCCAAGGCTACTAAACTGATAAGTCATTCAGGACATGATTCTTTGTATCATGACAATGTTTATGTAATAATGCACCAACTCTAGTTAACTATGGTCGGGCGTTGCACTAATTGGTGATGAGATTATATATGAACTATGTGTCGATTGATTCATAGAACCTCAAGATAAGTACTAATTCATAGGCATCTCTATTTGAATTTAACCATAAATCCAAATGGATTCAATCATGTAGACTAGGATCTTTCTCATTAATGATAGGATTACCACAACATATGGGATCTTTAATGAATCCACCTCACATTCCCATGCACATTTTCCATATCTATGTAGAGGTTAATTTACATAAATACATATGACATTAGTTTTATCCCAAATAGATACATAATTATATCCAAATTAAATATATTGGACTTAAAAATAAAATTAATTCCCTATTAAATTTATTCTTTATCTGTGTGTTTGAAACGTTATCGGTTTACGGAAAAGACAATAAGATGAATCATTTACATTTTTCATATGAGTTAGACCTAAAAAATACTGTATTTAAAAGAATTTATTTTCCTTAATCTAAACAACCTCTAGTTGCTGGATGATGATTTTAAATTTCATAAAGTATGGTCAACCCTACATAACCATTAAAATGATTGGATTAGTCTATTTCATATGGCAAAATTTCCATACATGAGAACCAAATAATTATTAAGAGTACTTAGAATATGGTATCATATCTAAAAAATGTCATTGAATAATGTGATCCCTACTAATTTTCTTGGACCTTTTTAACTCACATCATATCCCACTTCCATAACATGAAAATGGAACATGATCATTATATCATTCCCCTATAGAAAAGATCAATTAATGATGAAATTAAATCTACGATCGATGTGTCTCTTGATTCATGTTATCATTCGATATGTAGTGGAACCCAAATTTATTATGTCAGGTTAAAAAACATAATCCAATTTATTCCTCAATGTGTGGGCCTATTCTAATTCACACCAGGTCATATATATTGGCCATACTGCGAGGCATAACAAGATGATACCCAGATCTCCTATCATGGGTATAGGCACATGACACACATTCGATACCAACCATATTACATGATAAAAATATCCTCTTGAGAACTACAAATTCCATGATTCATGTTACCATGGTATATATATTGACACTAAGATATTTTATCCCACTACAATCTATAGATTCTATTTCCATGCCAAATTTTAAGTAGGAGATAAGAAATATAAAAATTCACTTACCGGGTAACCCATATATTTTTCACTTCCTATCAAATATATGAGATAGATTTGTGGAAACACCCATGAAAAGAACTACATTTGTCTTGATTCCCATTATTATAAGATATATAGTGACACCTTGATCTATTATCTTTGGTTAGCTATAATATCACACTCTCATCTAATCCTTTATTGTAACACCCCGACACCTCAAGACTAGAGTCGGTGCATTACTTGTTACATTGGTATGGTTAGATGGAATGTAAATCCTGAAGGAACAATCAGTTTAGTTGTCTTAAAGAAACTAGATACATAGATGTAACACAAATTACATTGAAAAGGTTACAAAAAAACATAACAAAATATAAAAACCGCATCCATAGAAAATCAATAAATGATCTACTCTTCATCACCTGTTGAAGGTAAAAATTGAAAGTGGTGAGCTCAAATAATCAGTAAGGGTTACGAAAGTAGAATCATGAATCAATAATAACTGAATCATAAACTATTTGACATATCAATATGGGATGGTGAATAAATGAAAAATCACTCCATTAAAAAACTGGGAAAGAAACTGCATCCATAGATTTTGTCATAGTGAATATCTCATGGATAATAATAAAAAATAATGAATAAAGAGAATTATTGCTAATTGGAAGTCATGTATCTAGAACATGATACCATAATACTGTTAAAACAGTTTAGTTCTGTGGGTAGAAACCTGTCTGATTTTTGGATACAAACTTAAAGGGTTTCTCACCAACTTATTTGTCTCATGAGACATGTTGATGCATAGAGAGGCTATTGCGGGGCCCACATGCCACTAAAATTCCAAATAATTCTGTATACATTGATTTAATACAAGGGAAATTTTCCCTTTTATATCTGTATAGGGTAGAGAATACATATTCATCAATATTTCCATAGTTAAAATAACATTCCAATTATTCACCGTATGTAAAATGTTATACGGTTATAAAATAAACATATACATGATATGAGATTATAAATATTTAATAGAAATATAATTTCAATTGAAAAGTGATATCAAATGGAAGTAGGTTTACCACATAAGGATTATTAGGTGCACAATACAATGTTAGTCAGAACAAAATGGTAGTTGAGAGAAAGTCCCTTATCACAATGTAATTGATCGAATCATATGACTAGAACTTAATAACAATCAAATTAATCATTGAATACCATGAATATAAGTAGAATAATGTTATTATATATTAAATTGATGTACAAATATTCCACATGCCTAAAATAAGTTCTGATCAATGGAAATCTCGCTGAATTAAATGTGAGATGAGAAACCCCTTACCTTATACTCAAGTGTGTTCTTAATTTATTTTAATAACATGAATAATAAAATATATCTTCATTAATTGAAATATACAGAACCTCCAAAACATGTAATTTGATTAGTATAACTTCATTAGGTTAATTCATGTAAATTTTTATAGTGTTAATATTTTCAATTTTTTTCCTTTAGAAGCATTTTCTTCCATGGTTTCCATGATTCGTTTACTTGCATTAATGAATGGAAGTTCATTTTAAATGAGTTTAAACATAAATAATTTTTAATATATATTATTATTGACATTAATGATATATAAATGATATTATAATGACTCTAGTTTATATACTTTATTATTAATCATTAGTTAAAAGTTATTGATAAACGCATGGATTTAGCATGGCTGTTTTGTATACAATGAACTTGTTATGTATTATTATTCAATATTATGAGTGTGTAGGGATTCCTGAACATTAATGAGATTAAATAAATATATTTGGATCTGGTTCAACCATTAAAATGTTTTCATAACCAGAATTAAATATTGTAATGAAAATTCAAAACCAGTCATCTTTGAATGTGATAAATTAACACATCTCAGACGATGTTTATATTTTTAGAATAAGATGAGGGGGAAAGAGGGATGATGATGAAATATTCCCTTATAATAATATAATTCTAGATCATGTATGGTAATATAATTATAAAATCATTTGGATGAGGTTAGATAAGTAATGAAGTATAAAATAAAGGAACTCAAAATAAGAGAAAAATTGATAAATCTCTTACGAAAATTCGGCAGTCTAACGATGCCACTTAAAATTTTATAAAATTTTTTGATGAGTGAAATGGGGTATATCATCACTATAAAATAATATTGGAATTAAGGGGAATATGTAATGAAATATCTCCACATATTCTAAATGAAAATAAAAGATAAAACATAAAATGAAATCTTTAAGAAAAGAGAAGGGTGGTTGAATCTCTTGCCTGGTAGAGTAACTCCCAAAACATGAAGGTTGGGACCTTGATGGTTCGAGGAAACCTTGGGAGGACTCATAGGGAGGTAATACCACCAGATAATCTAGGATAATGTGTTTTTAATTAATGAAAAACAAGGGGTGAGTGGTTATTTATAGTAATTGAGAGTGGGTTTTTTATTAATTAAAAGGGACACCTCAATAGTGGTTTTGGAAAAACCATGGGCTTTCCCATGGTATTTACCCCTAGTATTTGCCACATGGGACACCAAATGTCATATTTTACTTTAAAAAATTCCACCATCCATTTAAATTTAATTATTACATCATTATGATGTCATTAAACTACTGAAAACTCAAAACTGTAATTTTACTATAGACGAAAAATTCAACTATTTTAGAAAAATCCAAAAAATTTACCCTAACCATTTCTCGATGTATATAATTAGAAAATGAAATCCATGTTTTGAGAATAAGTTTATATATATTTTTAATTTAATTTTTAAATAAAATAATATTTAATTCGAAAAATAACCATTTTAAAGATATAATTATTTCTATATCTCATTGAAAAATAAATTAAGATCTCATTATCTTATTACCTTAAGAAAATATAATATTATCATTATTTAATATTTAAGAGGTTCATATTACTATTCATAGGTGTATGTTACTGTTCATAAAAAAATCAAGTTGGTTTTATCAGACCCCAAATGGCTTACTAGTAACCACTCTAGATGACCGTTTTTCAAAATTCAAAACATAGAAGTGGAAAATTTATGTTTAATGGATAGGTTTTGACAATATCTTAAATAAAAAAGTGTTTTTTCAAAGGATCATAGTGAATTATTAAATATATGCTATGAATATAATTTCTTTAAAATAAGCATACAATAAAATGTTTGGCATGTTATATTATTCCCTCTAGAAATTTCATCATTGAAATTTTATGGATAAATCCCACCAAAAAGACATGGGTGGTTCTTCTTCATAACATCCTCAGGCTTCGATGTTGCTTCCTCCATATTTTTATTTCTCCAAAGAACCATTACTAGATGAGTTGTCTAGATTCTCAATATCTACTCCCTTGTGTCAAGGATCCCGATAGGCTCTTCACAGTATGACAAATTAGGTTCCAGATCTATTTATTCATAGGTGAGTACATGCAATGGGTATGGAATGTATATCTTCAACAATGACACATGAAATACATCATAGACTTTAGAGAGACTTGGAGGAATTTCTAAACAGTAATCTACAACATCGATTCTGTCTAGAATTTCAAGCGGTCTGATGTACCTGGTGCATAATTTTCCTTTTTTACCAAACCATAAAACACCCTTCCATGGAGATACTTTTAGAAAGACATGATCTCCCACTTGGAATTCCAAATACATTATTTGTCTGTGAGTATAACACTTCTGTCTACTTTGGGATACTTTAATATGGTCTTGCATTGTCTTCACCTTTCTCATGGTCTCTTCAATATGTTTTGGGCATACAAGTTTCCTCTCACGAACATCATCCCAACAAGTTGGAGTTCAACATATCTTTCCATATAATAATTTATATGGAGACATTTGAATACTAGAATGGGAAATATTGTTGTATGAAAATTACACAATAGGTAAGTATTGAGCCCACATAAGTTCAAAGTCAAGAGTGCATGACCTCAGCATGTCTTCTGAAGTTTGAATAGTCCTTTTAGACAGTCAATCAGTCTGGGGGTTATAAGCAGTACACATATGAAGCACAATATTCAAATCCATCTGGAGACTTTTCTTGAATTTTGAAGTAAACCGGGGATCTCAATCAGACACAATCGATAGAGGTGCACCCTGAAGCCTTACAACTTCATTAATATAATATCTTCTGAGGTGTTCAAGTCGAAAATCCACTCTTACAGGACGAAAATGTGCTGATTTTTTGAGATGATAAAAAATTACCCATATTACATAATTCTTTCAAGGAGTCCTCGATAGTCTGTTGAAAAAATCCATCGTAATGTTATCCAACTTCTACATTGGAATTTGTAGAGGTTGAACAACTCATCTAGGATGTTGTCTATCTGCCTTCACTTGTTTAAAAACTAGACACCTTGACACATAGTCTGCAATTTCTGGATTCATATTATCCCACCAAAAATATTCCTTCAGATCTACATACATCTTTTCTCTACCCAGGTGTATAGAGAAATTTGAGCTATGAGCGTCATCTAATACTTCCCTTTTTAGCTCAGGTACCGATGAAATGAAAAACATTTTACCAAAAAATAGAACTCCTTCCTCATACATGAAGTCTTTCAAACTCCCATCCTAAAAAACAATAATTTTCAAGTGTAGATTTTCATCCTTAGATTGAGAGCTATTTATCTTCTCTAGTAAATATGGTTTAGTAATCATTTGAAATTTGAAAGATGTATCCCCTTTCTTAATAATTTACATATCCATAATTAGTAGATCTATGAATATAGGATATCTCTCAATCCTCATTTGAGTTATAAGTCCATGATATTTCCTACATAATGCATCTGAAACCTTATTTTCCTTTACTAGGAGGTAGTGTTTTGAAAAATAGTAATCTTTGTGTAACTCAGGCCATCTCCTTTTCCTAATGTTGTCTTCTTTTTGTGTGAAAATGTATTTCAAACTCTTGTGATCTATGTATATCTCACATTTTTCACCGTATAGATAATGTTTCCATATCCTCAGAGCAAACATTGCATCTGCTAAATCAAGATCATGTGTTGGATAATTTTTCTAATGAGTCTTCAAATGACTTGATTCATAAGTAATAACATTACCATTTTGCATAAGGACACAACCTAGACCATTCTTTGATGCCTCACTATATATTACAAATCTATCACTTCCAGATAGAAGCGTCAAAATTGAAGCACTGAACCATCTTATTTTCAATTATTCGAAGCATTATATACATTTTTTTCCACACAAACTTAACTCCTTTACATGTGATCTTGGTTAGCGGGTTATCCAGTCATGAAATTTTTTGAACGAAATGTCGATAGTAACCTGATAAGCCAATAAAACTATGTACGTCAGTTATGTTTATTTCCATGGCCCAATAATGAATTTATTTTATCTTAGCATGATCATCTAGGATTACATCCTTAGAGACAATATGGCCTAGATTATAAACTGATTAAATCCAACATTTTCACTTTCTAAACATCCAATATAATTCATATATTATAAGAGTTTTCAGAGTAATCCACAAGTGAGCCTCATGATATTCATAGATTTTTGAGTATACTAGGATATCATCGATGAATACCACAACAAATTTATCAAGATATTCCTTGAAAACTCTATTCATTAAATCAATGAAAACTGAGGGTGCATTAGTTAGTCCAAAAGGAATCACTGTGAACTCGTAATTCCCATACCGGGTTCGAAATGCTGTCTTAAAAATATCTTTCTTCCTCACATGCAGCTAATGATATCTGGATCGAAGTTCCATCATCAAAAAGTATTGGGGTCTATGATTTTGGTCAAATAAATCATCAATCTGAGGCAGAGGATACTTATTCATTATTGTAATAGCATTGATTTCCTTGTAATCAAAGTAAATCCTTCTAGATCGATCGTTATTTTTGACAAACAAGATCTGGGATCCCCATGGAGAAACACTAGGTTGAATAAATCCTTTGTCACTCAACTCCTCTAGTTTTTTCATTATATTAACTAACTCCACAGCGGTCATTCTATAGGGGTTCTTTGATATAGGTCTTTCACCAAGAATTACATCAATGGAAAACTCAATTACCCGCTCTGGAGGATGTCTAGGTAAATTATCTGGAAACACATAAATTCATTATTTCACTATATGCACATCATCAATTTAAAGATTTTTTTCCTCATCCATAGATATTGGGTTCTCTTTCTCTCCATGAATTGCATTAAATAGATCCACATGGGGTGGGCCTAGATAATAATTAGATGGAGAGGTCTCCGCTCTAATGATAAGAGATTATACACCATTTTAAAAAATTATAACTTCCATTTTCTTGAAATAAATAACCACATCATAGTTTTAAAACCAATTAATATCGAGAATTAAATCAAAGTCAGTCATTGGTATAATGATAAGGTTAGCAACTAAAGCATGTTTATGTGTCACGAGGGTGACTAGTTGACATGCGTTTGTTGAAATGATGAATCCCCTAGGAGTTTGGAATGATAACTCCTTTATCAAATAAAATTGGACATGTATAATTGTATTTAAAAAAATGGAAGATATAAATGAATGTGATGATCAAGAATAAAATACAGTGTTGGATATGTTTGAGGAAAGAATTAAAATACTTGCCACCACAACATTAAGAACTTCAACATCCATGGTTCTAATCACATAAGACCTCCCTTTATCTCATGGAATTTTTAGGAATGTTTCCTTGGTGACACTCATTTGTAAAGTGTACCATATCTCTACAATTATAGCATTGAACATAATCAAATTGTTTCTTTCCCTTTAATTCATGAGATAGATGACTTGTTTCTCCACACTTATAGAAAACTCCCATGCCTTTCAATCATTTCCCGAGATGAATCTTTCTATAGTTCTCGCATAATGGGAATTTCTTTGTTCCCTAGTTCTTATTTGGTGCTTCACCATTCCCTTGGTTATCAGAGTACCGATTTTTATCATTGGTTCCCTTGAACAAAATTTGATATAGAAAATTCATTCACTGTTTTGAGGGGTCTTGAGATAATTTCATCATATGATGAAATTTTTTTAGAATTTGGTTCCCTTCAAAGACATGGCTTAAGAACTTCAAATAAATGATCAATCTTGTTTATTGAGTCATGTATATAATCAATAACATACCGAGTTAGCCTTGTGAAGGTAGCCTCATACTCTACAACACTGCATTCTTCCCATTGCTTTAAGCCATAGAATTTCCTCTTTATTTTGGTTCATTGCTCACGAGGGAAATGTTTTTCGATGAATATTTCTTTAAAATTACTCCATTCTGTATCTTATTTTTCTTCTTCCCCCATGGTATTCTGAATCAAGGACCACCATTGATCCACATTCCCCTTGATATAATACAGCTATTACCAGCGTTTCATTTTCATTGCATCTAAATGACAAGAATATCTTTTAGAGGGACTTGATCCATTGATCAACAACCACTGGATTGGTATTATATCTGAAAGACATGGGAATATACTTCATGAAATGATCCAACACAGATGTGGAATGGTTATTCATTAAAACCTTAATATGTTGTACCAATATGGTCATTATCTGATCTGCTCAAACATTTACTATGTTTACTTGCTCAGTGGAGAAATCCCTACATTTCCCAAGAGTATTGATTCCCCTTATTCCATTAGATGTAATTTCTAAATAATGGAACACATTATATTTGGATAAGACTCATAATGTATAATCTTAACATAACAAAATACTTAACACAAATTGAGAACCTGCACATGGATAATCCCATAATTCGAAAAATGGTTTCTTTGAGGAATAATTTACATTTCATTCCCTAATAATGTATTATAATGAAATTATGAATGATCCTAAGAATATCCCTTGGACTGTCATAACCAAGAGTGCAGAAAGGGCCATTGTAGTGTACCAGGATACCTCGGGACAAGCCCGAAACTCCTTGTCGGAGCTTTCAATCTTTGGTACATCTGTGTCAGAGCCACCTCTATCTACTTATATCCAGACATGGATGTATTTTCTAGAAAAATTCACATAATATATTCCTTACCAAAATAAATGGATATTATTGTATGTTCATCCTCAAATACTACATTAGGGCGTTGTTCCATACTATACTTTTCCTACTCTAGTTTCCAAGTTTTCTACTAATCTTCCTTTGATACCAACTGTAACACCCCAAACCCTCTAGAAAAAAGTCGGTGTATTACTTGTAATATTTTCATGGTTAGAAGGAATCAAAATAAAAAAGGAACAATTAGTTTATTATTCTTGATAAAACTAAATACATATATGTAAAACAAATTGTATTGGAAAAGGTTACAAAATAAAAAACATAACTAAAACTAAAAACTGCATCCATAGAAAATCAATAAATCATATCATCTTCATCATGTATTGATGGTAAAAAATTGAAAGGGGAGAGGGAAAATGCTCATTAATGGTTACAATTAGAGGAAGAAAGAATCATTAATAACTGAATCATAAAAAATTTGACATATCAATACGTCATGGTGAATAAATGAAATCTCACACCATTAATAAAATGAGAAAGAAACTGCATCCATAGATTTTTTCATAATTAATATCTCATGGATAGTAATAACTGATAATGAATAAAGAGAAATCATGCTAATTGGATTCCATGTATCTGGAATATGATACCATAATACAATTAAAATAGTTTACTTCTGTGGGTAGAAACCCGTCTGATTTTTGGAAACCAACTTGATGGGTTTGTCGGCAACTGATTTGTCTCATAAGACCTGTCGATGTATCGAGGCTCTTTAGCGGTCCCCACCCACCACAAAAAGTCGAAATCATTATTTATAAATTTATTTAATATAAGAGAAATATTCATTTTCAATATCCGTATAGAGTACAAAATACGGATTCATCAATACTTCTATAGTTAAAATAACATTCCAATTATACATTGTATGTAAAATGATATACGGTTTAGATGATAAACATATATATGATATGAGATAATGGATATTTAATATAAATATAATTTTAAATTAAAATTGATCTCAAATGGGTAGTAGGTACACCACAAAAGGATTACTAGGTGCACAATACAAAGATAGTCACAACAAAATGATAGTTGAGACAAATTCCTTTACCACAATGTAATCGGTCGAATCATATGACCAGAACTTAATAACCACCATATTAATTATTGAATACCAATAATATAAATATAATCATGGTATTTTATATCAAATTTCAGTACACATATACCACATTCATGAAATAAGTGGTAAATAATGGAAATCTCACAGAATTAAATGTGAGATGAGAAACCCCTTACCTTATGCTTGAGTGTGTTTTTCATATGTTTTAATGAACTGAATAATAAAATTTATCTTCATTAATTAATAAATATATAACCTCTTATAAATTTAATTTGTTTAGTATAACCTTATTAGGTCCATTCATGGCCCTTTTTATGTGTTCGAGAGGTTCAATTCTATTATTTTGGAAGCATTTTCTTTATTGGTTTTCATGATTTGTTTACTTGCATGCATGAATGAAAATTAGTTTTAAATGTGGTTAAACGTATTGAATTGTTAATATATATTATTTTTTACATTAAATATATATAAATGATATTATAATTATTCTAGTTTATATACTTGAGGATAAATTATTATTTAAAAGTTATTGATAAACGCTTGGATTTAGCTTGGCCGTTTTGTGTACAATGAAATTGGTTTGTATTATTATTAAATATTATAAATGTTTATGGATTATAGAATATTAATGAGATGAAATAAATATATTTTAATCTTTTTAAACCTTAAAAATGATTTCACGACCTGAATTAAAGATGGTAACAAAAATAAAGAACCCATCATCCTTTAATGTGATAAATTAAGACATCTCAGATGGTGTTTTAATTTTTGTATAAGAGGAGGGGGAAAGAGAGATGATGATGAAATATTTATTTAGATTAATATATTTAATTTTCATTTATGGTACTGCAATTATCATATCATTTTTATGGGGGTATATTAAGAAATAAGTATAAAATAATAGAACTCAAAATAAGAGAAAAATTTAGAAATCTCTTACGAAAATTCTACAGCCTATCAACAACACTTAAAATTGAATTAAATTCTTTGATAAGAGAAAGAGGGTATCTCATATATCATACATAATATAGGAATTAAGAGGAATATGTAATTAAATATCCCCACATAATTTAATTTAAAATAAAATAGAAAAAATAAAATGAAATATTTAAGAAAAGAGAGGGGTGGTTGATTCTCTTACCTTGAAGGGTAACTCCCAAAAGGTAATGGTTGGGACCTTGGGGGTTTGATGAAACCTTGGGTGGACTACTAGGGAGGTAATTCTACCATATAATAGAGTATAATGAGTTTGGAATGAAATAAAATGAAGGGGGTGATTGGGTATTTATAGTAATTAAGAGGGAGTTTTTTTATTAATTTAAAGGGACACCTCATTAGTGGTTTTTGCAAAACCATGGTCTTTCCAACGGTATACCCCATGGTATTTTCCACTTGGGACACCTATTTTCATAATATACATTAAAAAAGTCGACCATCATTTTATATTGAATTATTACATCATTATAATTTCATTAAACTTCCAAAAACTTAAAACTGTATTTTTACTATTCAAGAAAATTCAAGTATTTTAGAAAAATCCCAAAATTTAACCCTCACCATTTTTTGAAATCTGGAATTCAAAAATGATCTCCATTTTTTGAAAATATTTTTCTATATATTTCTAATTTATTTTTAAAATAAAATCCTAATTAATTCAAAAAATAAACATTTTAAAGATAGAATTAGATCTATATCTCAATGAAAAATCAATTAAGATCTCATTATCTTATAACCTTATGATAATAAAATATTATCATTATTTACTTTTTATAAGTTTCAAATTACTATTCATATGGGTATGTTACTATTAATAAAAAATAAATTTGGTTCTATCATACTTCAAATGTCTTACAGGTCACTACTTTGGATGACAGTTTTTCAAAATTCAAAACAGAGAAGTGTAAAATGTTTGCATAATGGCTAGGTTTTGTCTATATTTTAAATAACCAAGTGCTGTTCAAATGTAAAAAGAGTTTTATGAAATATATGCTGTGAATAGAATATATTTAAGTGAAGCATACCATAAATTTTTTGTGGTGTAATATTTACTCCATCCAAGTGTATGGGTTATTTTCATTCATTTGGGTCTCCTCCAATAGCCTAACACCAGTATAAAACCATTTTTGTTTTCACTTAAAAATGAGATAGTTTTTTTTAGAGACCTATGAAAACATTTAAATATGCAATGATTCATATTCTTATATGATATATAGTTCTATAAATATCATTAATCTTGGACTAAACCACAATACATAATCCATGGTGTTAAAACCTCAACAAATTTATACTAGTTTTCACTCTTCTCTCCTTCACTAATATATAAGTCTAAAATTTTATTCTATACACTCTACAAATTTATTTTGATTTTTTGAAAATGGATATACACTAGGAAAATATACCCATAAACATATATATTCTATCCCATTAGTGTCCTTGATGCTTATCATTGTCCATAACCTACAAAAAGATAAAAATTTCCTCATCAAATCCAATTCCCACATATTTTTTGGGTCACTAAATTAATTTTAGGTATTCATTAATTATCTATGAATTTGGATAATAATAAACCATCAATGTATTTTCTCACTCTATTCTAGTGTTTGAGAACTCCCATTCACCTTGAGTTCTTTAATGAACCTATATTACAATTAGTCCATTTTCATCTTCCTTGGTTATAAGCTATATCTCCGTATAAATAAAATTAGGACTATGTGTGGAATTATTAATGTCATTATTGGATATATATTGGCATATATATTACTAATATTAGGCCCAACCATTGATTATAAAATTTCAAACCCCTCTCGTAGTGTATTATCTCCTCAGTTATAATGAGTGTTTATATATTATACTGCATAATGGCATGGAATATTATTATTTAGAACTACATGTTTATTGATTTTTATTAATTTGTATAACTATTGATTTTAAATCATTTTTTTCAAACCCATATATATGTTATCATCCACTCCCAATGCCCTTCATCATCACATGATATCCCAACTATTGTTATTTGGGGAATGGAGTTTTCCAAAAAAATTTAAATATTATCTTCCCATATACATCATTTCATACCTTAAGTGGTTGGATCACAATAATAATTTAATAGATACTGGTAGTCAGTGTATTTCATTACAAAATGGACCCCTAGATGGGTAATGATTCCCATGTCATATAGGTGTAATAGTAACCATAGTATTCTCTATGTATTAATGAGAAGTTCTTTTAACCACATACACCATCAACAATACTATAGTAGAATCCACCATTCAAATTCATCCACATATCATCCACAATATATATGTTCTGTTTCCTCACCTCCTAATAAAAATAAAATTAATAATTATATACATCATTTCATTCATTTTTAATGGTGTTGGAGAACACATAACACTTGATTCCCATTAGGGTTGTCAAAATCATTCATAATTTTTCCAAGAACTACTACCTTAAACTAAGTCCAATATTTCCTACCCTTTTTTAATATTCGTGTTGATACGTTATAAATTTCTAGTTAATTCAACACTTAACTCCAAATGCACACTCGAATTTTTAATCAATGATATAAGACCTTTAATATTAGTTTCTTTAGTCCAACCACAACTACCTTAAAATAAATTAACCCCTCATTTATTTCATCTATACTATTAAAGAACCTAGTCATTCAAGTTATTTTATCACCTTACCATTATTTCTAAATAGAAAAACCCACATTTTTTTCCAAATAACTATGACATTAAACTAAATTACCACATCTTACATATGGTCTATACTAGAAATGGGATCTTAGATCCCCTTGGATTTACCTTCCACTTTATATATATACTATATCACTTTCGGTTAAATATGTATGATCTTATTCATTAGCCCTATTTTCGTCAATGATATCCAAAATTAAACACCATTTTTAAAGGTCAAGCTTTCATAAACATCAAATACCAAAGGGATGGATGTTTTGGGAGAAGTTGTGTCTCTTCTAGCTAGGGATGCACCTTTCATTCCCTAGGAAGAATAAATAGAATATTAAAAATTTGGAATACACAAAACATAATATTTTAAAATCCAACAAAGGGACTCTTGAAAAAATAGGGGTTCCTTCCCCATAATCCTATTCCAATTCATAGCTTAGGAAAAAATTAGTGTTAAAATAAAATGTCATAAATCATTTAGAGGCTACCACTCAACCTTGAAAAAAAAATTATTTTCACCAGTTTAATCAATTTAGGAAAAAGTTAGAGCACCATTTATTTCCACAAAAATATTGGATTAGATGATTCATGAATAATTCATAAAGGTGTAATATTATTGAACTTGAGCATATTTGATAATTTAACACCTTATTGAAAAACCCAATCAAGGTGTTCATTATAATTATTATTTTAAATATATCACATTTTAATGCACTAAGATTGGATTACAGTGATTGTAAATTTATTTTATATTCGGCCCACCTATACCCATTTAAGTTTATTTTTTAGATAAAGTCAATAAAATTGACTATCCTTGGATTTCTATGTCATTAAATGTGTTGCATATCTAGACCACCTATATTTTTATAAGAGTACAATTTTTAGAGGAAATTAAAATTTTCAATATTTTAACTCATATACTTTCACAATTTTTTTTAATTTTATTATTCCTTCATATTCATCATTCATATATAAATATGAGGGTTATTATTTGATTTATAGTGGATTAATTCAAATATATCATCAAGTAATGAAGTATATTAATATTATGATTTCTTAGATGTATTCCATTATAATTTTGGGTTGATTTAATTATTATAATATTAATTTTTATTAGTTTTATTTTCTATAATGAATTTACATATGATATAATAAAAAATTATGATAACCAAAAATAGTTAATTATATAAAACAATTATCATTCATTAACGAAATGGAGGGAAATCCACACTATGGATCCTTTCCATGACATGAATGTAATAAATGAATGGAAAAAAGTTAATATGGTTATGATATTACTCTGTTTTATGAGCTCTATAAATTAGTCATTTTATAATGGGTAGAATATATTAATTTTTGATGATCTAATCACCTGGAAGATATATCCTTAGATAATATGAGTATTAGATTGTTCAGTATAATTAGTTATTAATTACATCACTTGACAGCCTCAAATCTGACCACAACATTGGATAAGTGTGAATTTTTATTTTCTTTCTAAGACTCATAATGTATTATTTTAAAAGATTAAATGTCCTCTTAATAATAAATCTATGACTTTTTAGTAAATTTTTGAATTATGTATACAGTAGTGAACTCTATAGACATCACTCGGTGTCTTTTTTTCAAAGGTACGAAGATCTATTTCAAAAATATCTAATTTCTATTAGAAATAATTGATTCACTTGATAATAGAGTTATATTATTAGAATAAAAAATCACGTATTCCATAGGATAAAAACTTTTAATGGATTTGATCCAAATTACTTCCTTTCTCACCTATGGTAGAATGAGTGATAAAATCATGGAAATTTTTACATTCCCTTCCATGTGTTATTATTTGCATAATAGTGACTTAAACACTATAGATGACATCATCTTCTAGAATTGGTACATTTTCCAGGATAATATTTATTATTGGAAAGGTTTTTTCAATTTATGAATATGATATGACAACAAAATTTATGGATTCTATGTCTAGGGGCTCTTTATATAGGAAATTCCAATCACCATATATATCCTTAACATCCATAGAGATAGTTATATCCAGTGGTTTTATGTTATTATCTTTTTCTACATAACCATACGATATATTTCCATCATCTATAGTGATGTTATCTCTTTTATCACACAAAAAAATCTATCTCATTAATATCATCTCCCCACTTTGGTTCCTCATAGACTTCTCCCTTAACCTGTAAGGGTGGTCTAAATTTTCATGAGTTGAATCCTCTCAAAACTACACCTTGATAATATTTTGTTCAATATTTAAAAACAGAAAGGAAATACCAATCATAGAATTAACTAATGGTATTAGGATTGGATTAGCGATTTCCATACACCTCTGTATAAACTAGAGTTTTCAAAACACCATATGGTGTTACTCATCACACGTCCCATGATTGGGAGAAGAGATCACATCCCATAAAAAATTTAATTTGAATCCACATCATCATGTATTATAAGGATCACAAAAAGAGACCCCATTGATATTTTATATAACAACCCTATATTATAAATATATTCTATTTAAAAAGTCACTTGCTATGAAAGTGATTTCTTCCACCTTTATTCTAATAGGAGGCTTGTAAGGAGTTAGAATTATTTGAGAATAACTCTTTATAACATGAGATAAGACTTAAGACTCTATATTTACTGCTTACCAACAATATCTAGAAACATGGTCCTCAATGTGATTTTAGAGATCAAAATACGATTCATTAGGGAATATTTATTAAGATACACCACTATCCAAGAATGAATGGACCATACTACACTAGCATCCCTATGGTAATGTATTAATCATTGATCGAATCCCAACACTTGATAACATCATCCCAAGGATGTTACGACAAATTTTAAATGTTCCCCCTAATCTATGTTTGAAACAATTATAAAAGTAGTTGATCTTAATGAAGTAAAATATTCTCAGATCGATAATATACATAGATCAAGAAGTATCACCAGAAGTCCTACCAATCAAAGTCTTAGATTTAACCACACCTTGAATAGATAACCCCACACCATAAGCTCATCCTTAAGTAGATTTAGTAGGTAACAGATAAAAATGATAGTCCAATCAAGGTTTTATAAGGAATTTCAGATATAGATAAATTAGTCAAATATATTTGTGATAATTGGTAGTCCCATGATTTTAAAATTATCATAGATACTGATTCCATCTTCATCATATGGTAGGTGAATGTTTTTGTTTTTAAAACATAAGTGACTATCAAATAACAAGATTAGATCATAATAATGGTAAAATGATATTTACCAATCAAAAATAGTTTTAAAGGACGAAAATATCTAAAAAAATATTATAACTCAACATTTCTTTTAATACTTAGTTTTCCATTAACCATTTTATAGTTATATTTCCAGTAGGGTGGAATCCCTAATAAATATTTTATTCATATTTTTCTGAATTTTTAGAGGATTTATTGATTGTCATGTACTCTTGGGAGACCCACTCATATACATAAATATTATTAAGAATCAATGCTGAGGAATAATATAGATTAAATGATACATCATTGATACTTCCATGAATGATCTTTTCATCGAATGAAATACTTTACTCAGAAATTTTTCACAATTATAAAATCTATACATATTGAGGATTAACATTTAATTACATTATTTTTACGCTAGTAAAGAGTCCACATACATGTAAAGGAAATATATATATTTGTTGATATTTGAAAAATATATTCTAATTATTCTTAAAAAATTTTAATGGTGTGTTTTTATAGGATGTTGTGAACTATAATTGATGTCATTACTAATATCTTCGACATAAGAAAATGATTTCTCAATAGAGACTCAATTTAAAGATAAAATCATTTTTCTTTGAATGAAAATTAAAAATATATCATTTGGATGGATAAGGACTAATGGTTGAATCACCTTAAGAGTGATTATGAGAATTTTATGAAGACAACTATGTGAAATCATTTCAATTCACAAAATTCATCCTCGATCGCTTTTCTCATGACACATTACATTGCTCAATTCATCTAGGCATGTTCACCCATGTGGGAATCCATTAAATAAAAATAATATTATTCCTCCCTATCCATAAATTCTTATATTAATACACCATGTAAATAAAATTCGTTAGTTAGTGCCCCATGGGTAAATAAAATAAAGGATTGGGCCAAACTCACAAAGATTGGAGAACATAAATCAATTGAAAAAGAGACTATTCAAAAATAATTTTTCTCCAATTCAAGAAATTATATATGAGGAATTGGTCCCCAAATATTTATATAAGTGATGAAACATCCTATTTTATTCCTCGAAATCACATCAATCACTCAATGTGACTGTATCCCATGCCCTTATCTGCAACCTTGGAATGCATGTGCATATAACCCTATTCAATGGAATCATTTTTCTATAACCATATTTTTAAAAAAATTTAATCCTAATTATATCAATTATATATAATTATATAGTTATGAGTGGTGAATTTTTTGGAAATCACTTTTTCTAAGATTAGAGACACCATTGTGTAGATAAAATTTGTGTAAAAAAGGAAAATAAAAAATTAACCTTGTTCCCTATTACACTTTCCTTCATCACAAAAAGGACACCATTGATATTATATAAAATGTATCATCCTACTCATAAAATCTATATAATTAATATATCATATTATGTGGTCTAGATACATCAGAAATGGTGAGATCAGAATCTATTCCCACATCCTTTTACATTAGGTACACACCCTACATATGCGTGAGGTGTAGTGTTGTGGAGTTATCCCATAGATCATCACATAATCCCTCATTTTCAATATAAGTATACCTTATTAATCCTATTTTAGGAAATAAAATATCCAGATGAATCTAACTCAAAATTTCAAATGTTGACCCACCTAGACAAGCTCTTAAGCCTACAATTTCTATTTATAGTCACATCATATGTCATAAGAAAAGGATAATAATGTGAGTTTTGGGAGTTTTCAAAATTATTAATATAAAATACCAATGCCTATCTTACACATATCTATTTTAAAACATGTTTGGATGAAGAAAGGGAGGAATGTTATTAGAAAATTTGAGATCCATGTGTAATAGGATAGTGTTGTCTGATAACATCAAGGGCATCACGAAGCTGAAAATTTGGTGATTTTCCATGAGATGATGCGTCAAGATGATCGGTGGAATAATATATGAAGATACCTAGGGGGTCCTAATGATGTTTCATGGGAACATTATCCATGATTCCATGATGTACATAAAATATGCCAGGAATAAGACTATTACCACCATGGATGTTTTGTATACTCTGAAAAGGTTGGGTGTGTCCCCATATGGGTTTTGATGTTGATGTTGACTATTGAAGGGGAAGATTACTAGATGGGTTTTGATTTATTATTTTTAATTGGTTCTTTTTATTATGCTCCCAAATCATGAAAGAATCTATCTCTTATTGTCTCCAACTAGATTAAATGTTCTTATTTTTATTTTCATGCTATGTTCCAATTTTTCTTAAGGAAAATAATGTGAATTTCATGTAACTATGTCATCTAATGTTTTTAACAGTATGATTATAAAATAACAGTTATATTATGTTCTATTAATTACATAGAGAATGAACCTTATCATAGAGGAACAGAACTCGTTAACCACATGTGATGGTCATCTATGTGAGCTACACTGAATAAAAACTCAACCATTCCCACATCGATTATCCCAAGTAGGGTGACACATGCCTAGTTCATCGTGGAGATACATATGAGGGTGAAACTAAACCATTCCAACATGGATCAACCCACATCAGAGAGTCACTTTTTTTTAGAATGGTATGTCTGATTATGATATACTCTAATACAAAATGTAGGATCGAATATGTAAACTGAGATACAAATACAAGAGGGGGGTGAATTGTATACTTTAAAAATTCCTTTGGAACTCTTACAAATAACCAAAATTCACAACACCTCTAAGTTATAATAACTTTATTGATTCTGGAAAAGTGACTCCGGAAATGAAACTTAACAAAAGTTTTCAACAGATAAGATTCTACCTTAAAGTGTATAGAATCTAACTAAATTAGACAACAAATATGTTGAGGTATAAGAATGTTATACTTTCATCAAAAATACATATGCTGCGAAAGAAAAGTTGTAAAACTACAAGTAACAAGTAGAAACTATTTTAACCCAAAGAGGAGGGTATCCAACAACCCTATATAAAAGGTCCCTTGATTTATACATTCAAGAAAATCTGTCTTACCCAAACCCAGGTAATCCCTCAATCTGAAGATCGATATCTGTCTAGCTATCCCCGCAAGCCCTCAATTTGTAAGGAAATCGGAACCTCTAACTTCACAAATTGAAGTCTCTGATTTTAAAGGTAATCAAACCTCTGCACTAAGAAATTCTGCATGAAGAAAATTTTGGAACGAGAAGTTCAAAACTTTCAGCATGAAGATTGAGAGTTTATAAGTGCCTCTCTCTCTAGAATTCAATTCACGAGCACTTTGTCTAATGTCTCAAAATTTTTTAGCTCTTTTTAAATGATCTCATATTTATAGGTGTGGCTCCAACGACCGGATCTCTCCTCCAGCGGTCATATTTTTCCTTTAATTCTGGAGGGACCTATACACGTGTCCCTCAAACAACAGTTAGTGAGTAACAGAATTCATGACATCGTTTGATAACCAAATGAGTATAAGTATAAACAAAAACTGGTATTTGGAATAAAGGTAAATAAAAGTTTGGAGTCTATGTAAAAACTGAATTTGTAGTCTACAACAAAAGTATATTCAGATTCTGTTTTGTAGGAATTCAGAACCTAAATTCTATAGAAATCCGTAGTCTGAATTTCAAAGAAATTTGGTGTCTGGTTTCACCAGAATTTGGAACCTGAACTTACAATGTTTGGAGATGGATTTCATGAGAATTAAGAATCAGAACTCATAAGAGTTCTGAGTCTGTATTTAGAGAACTCGGATTCAAAACATGGAAAATTTGTTAATCATAACTTGTAATGGGAATTTGGAGTCAAAACATAGAACAGTTGGTATCCGAATTTCGTAATCAGAATTCATGACTAGAATTCATAGTCGATCATTTCATAAGTTCGTATCCAGAATTCGGAGTTGAACTTCATAATTGTTCGTATCCAGAATTCGGATTTGAACTTCATAATAGTTCATATCCAGAATTCGGAGTTTAACTTCATAATAGTTCTTATCCAGAATTCGGAGTCTTAAACAGAATGACTCCTATCTATGTTTTATATGATTCCGAGGTTTTAGGTTTCAATCAGATTTTCACACTTAGGAAGAAAATGATATGAACAGTGAAAATGTGGTATGGGTAAATTTCCATGGGGATGGAAATTTTCCTTTTTGAAGTAAAACATATGGTAAAATAAGATTTTCCTTAAAATAATGTTTTTGTGATTTTCAAAACAAGAGGAATGGTAAATTCATAAGGAAAATCTTAATGAATTAACAATCTCCCCCTTGAATTAAGGAATGGAAAAGTCATAAGGAAAACCTTATTGACTCAAAAATATCCCCCTTTTGGGAAAACACCAACACCCTTATGAAAAATAATGAAGGAACTTAGAATAAATTTCTAGACTTTGAAATTAAAGATTATCTCCCTTTGTTTATGGACAATGGTGAATATGACTAACTCCCCTTTAGGCTTTGGAACTCTAAGGATCATATTCTAGATTTCCTTAATGAGAAGATTCATTTGGATGTGGAAATCTTCATAATGAGAACTCCCCCTTGAATAAACCCTCCTTTACTTAGGGATGCATCTTCTTATGCATAAAAATTTTTCCTTCTCTATTTTAGAATTATTTTTCCTTCTCCCCCTTTGTGATTTTCAAAAAGAGTGTATGGGAATGGAAAATAATAATGTACCTGAAATATTAGTGTAAACAACCAAACACACAACCATAATTCCATTATGATTGAAAGAACTAGTACATGGAAAAAAATTACAACAAAAGATCGGAGTATTCTATTTTGTTTCTTTTTCCTTAGGAATTAGCATCTTGACAATGGTCTTCAATTTTTTCAACACTTTATGATCCTCCTCATCTTGATTTTCTATGGACTTGATCCTGTCTTCCTTAGCCTTCAGGTCCTCTACCTGAGCCTTCATGGCCTCTTCCCGAGCCTTTATCAATTCATCTTGCTTCAAAATCTTTTCATTCATCTTGCTCCAGAGATCCTTTTATGTTTTTAAGCTTTGAATAATATAGCTCAGCTTCCTATTCAGATCTTTTACATCCTGAATCCGAGAAAATTGTTCTAGACTTAGATTTTCCAGAAGAGTGTCTGAATGTTTTTTGATTTTGGCATCTTTAGTACCAAAAGCCTCATTGAAATATTCCTGAAACTGATCAAGCACTTCCATATCTTCAATAATTTCCTTAGACCATTTGGTCATATGCTTTCACGATTTCCTGTGGCTTCATAGTTGATAAGAAAATTTTTGTGATCAGCCTCTATATTAACACATCTTTCCATCACCATGGATACAGAGTCTATCTTTTGATTCATACTGTGTTGAAGAATCTGACATCTGGAATCAATTTCAGGAAAAATTTGAATGGTATCAACCAACTTCTTTAGAGACTATACGACAAAATCATGCCCTAAGGAAGATGACACCGAATATGATAATTTACTTGGAGATTTTTCTACTTATATTTCCACCATCTTTCTCTTTGAATAACCTGAAACTTCCTTCTCCCTCCAAATTTCTTTTTTTGGGGTATCCACCACTATTTGTTTTCAGTTACTAATTTTTGGATTAGACTCTTCATCTGGTGATTCATGCTCACTTCCTGATAATTGTACAATCTTGTCTTCATCAATACTTTCTTTTTCAGAACTAGCCACGATATCCTCAGTATGGATAAAGTCATGATTATGAATTTTTTCTTGATATGTCTTTTTGACTTCCTATTATCACTTGTCATCATCTCTAGGTGTAACAAACTTTGGAGATCCGTCTTGAGACGTCCGAAGTCAAAATTTCTCAGAATCACTATCCTTCTCATGATAGTCTTCAAATAGGTTGATTACATCATCAGAGCCACCACTGCTCTCCGCTTTTTGCACTTCTTCTTCATATTTCTTATATTCCACAGTTATCTCTTATTGCTTTTCTGGTGACAAAAACCTCTTTCTTGGAGTCTCAGGAAATTGTTCCATAAGAAAAGATTTCAGAAAAGGGATGTTTTTTGAAGAAATCTCAGCAGCCATCAAGAGATATTGAACAATATCAGCCTCAGACATTTTTTTCTTTTGCATTTTCTCCATTGCTTGCCTCTTAAGCTCTTCAGCACATGTTTATTTTAAGGCCTTTGCCTCAGCAGGATCCAAACCAAACTATGGCTCCCCTGCTTTTCTACTCTTCTTATCCTCCCTCAATTTTTCTATGACTTCATCAGGGTAGGCCTTATACTTATTTGGTTTAGGAGTTGCGGATTGAGGTTCTATAACATTGGGGGTTTTATCTGTTTCCTCCACTTCTTTCAATTTCCTTTTCTTCCCTTATTTGATTGAAGGTTCGACTTTCTCAACATTTTCTGGATTGGCTTCTGCCTCTTCCACTGGAAGATCATAAAACTCCCCTGTCTCCTTAGAAAATCCTACACTTATTCTTTTGGTGGTGTCATCTCTTATTAGCATTACTTTTCAATTCTATTCCGTGGAACTATAGGGAACATTGAAGGATTCTAGGCACCGAACTATCATCTTTGAGAGTAAGGCCGAATACATAATAGTATGAGCTCCGAGGTTCCCATTTGTGATGTTCTGAATCGTAATGAGGATGTGCCTCATCAAGTTGATTTTCCATATGTTTACCAAAAAAACTAAGATGTACATGTTGCTTTTCTTGAGGGTTTCTTTATCACCCTTCCTAGGTACAATAAGACCGTGTACCAATAATTTTAAAATCCAATTATTTGTAGATAGACGAGAAATCTTGGCTGCCTTTACATAATTAAGACCAAGGCATTCCATAGCCTTTACCTTGACAAAATTTCTTTGAACCTCTGGGAGTTTGTGTGAGAAAAAATTATCTTCGCCTTTATATGCTAGCCCCACCAAGCTTGCAACCTTGGTGTAAGAATGTTTGTAAGTCTTCCCATAACTCTTAAAGGAGAATTTTTCTCTACCATCTTCCTTGAAGAAGCAAACTGATTCATATAATTGAATGAGAAGATCCGGATAGACTACATCTTGAGCTACTGTCTTAGAAATAACTATACTTTCCCAACCATTGAGTCTGATATTCTTTGAAATTATAGAGTCATACTTATTGAAAAAATTTGGGTGTAACAACATCTCCCTATATATTTGCCACTCCAGAATTGGCTTAACTGTAGACATATACTAAGAAAGAGCTTCTGCATACATTCAGACTGCAGCACTTTTGAATAATTCAGATCAGGATTTTGTAGAGGGTCTGAGGTTCAGCATGCACATGCTTAAAAATCAATGTGGGACAACCAACAGGGACCCCCTTTATATAGGCATTGAAGTGAACTTTCGACTTCTAAAAACAATGTAATGATTGAGAAATGATCAGACATGATATGATGGTCGATATAATTGCGACAAGGAAAATATGGGTTATTCTGATCTTTTGAGGTTTTTAAAAAATCAAATTTGAGAAAAGAGGAATCCGAGAGTTTGAAATACAAAAGAAGATACATGTAATAAAATAATGACTATGGAAATCTTGAGAAGGAGATCATACCTCTTGGATTTGTAAGAAGTTTATTCATTTTGAGGAATGTTCTTATTGAAGAATTTTGGATTCCAAAAAAACTTTAAAACGGAAAAAAACTTATTACAAAAAATACACTACGAAATTTTTAGTATGAAAAATTTTCATTACAAAAATTCCGAGTACAAAAAGAATTCTTACTACAAAAATTCCAGTTCCGAAAATTTCTGTTACGAAACTTTTATTACGAAAATTTCCATTAAAAAAATTTCTATTTGAAAAATTTCAAATCTCAAAATCTATATTAAGAAAATTTTGAAACAAAAACAATGAAAATTTTCATTATGAAAAATTTTAAAAAACTGCAAAAATTTTCATTATGAGAATTTTGAAAACCTATCTATGAAAATTTTCACTACGAAAAAATTTAAAAAACTTACTATGAAAATTTTTAAAAAATTTAAAAACATATGTACTCCACCTATGAAAAGGAGTTTATTATTGTAAAAATATTGGTTAAACAGAATGTTAATGGAGGAAGATTACCTCATGATTATCATTCCTAACGTATGTTTAATGTATTCAAATCTATCAGAAGGTAATGATTTTGTGAAAATGTTAACATGTTGATATTGCGTTCCGATGAATTGCAGAATGATATCTCTATTTTTGGTGTGATCCCTAAGAAAGTGATGCATAATATCTATGTTCTTTTCATGAGAGTGATGTGTAAGGTTTTTAGTATGGGTAATGGCACTTGTGTTATCACACAAAATTTGAGTTTTAGTAAAACTCAAGCCATAATCTGTGAGTGTGTGTCGTATCCACAATACATGAGCACAACAACTTCCAGCTACTACATATTCAACTTCAGTAGTGGAAAGTGATACTGAGTGTTGCTTCTTACAAGACTAAGAAACTAATGAATCTCCTATGAAATGACAAGTTCCAGATGTACTCTTTATATCCATTATACATCCACCAAAGTCAGCCTTCGAAAAACTTTTTAAAACAAAATCATTTCTAGATGTATAAAATTATACTAAATCCATGGTTCCCTTTAAGTAGCAAAAAATTATCTTCACTAACTTTAAATGAGATTCTTTAGGATTTGATTGATATCATTCACATAAGCATGCTGAAAACATTAAGTCTGGACGACTATCTTTCATGTAAAGTAGACTTCCTATCAAACCTCTAAAAGTAGTTTGATCTATTGGTTTTCCAGATTCATCAAGATCAAGAGTGTTTGAGGTACTAATGGGAGTACTTATACTTTGAGTGTTGTCAAGTCCATACTTTTTAAGAAAATATATAATATACTTTTGTTGATATATTCCTTCTAGTTTTTGAGAAATTTGAAAACCAAGGAAAAATGTTAACTCACCCATCATACTCATTTCAAACTCAGATTTCATTAGATCCACAAAGGAATTAGTTAAAGATTGAAGAGTTGAAACAAATATAATGTCATCAACATAAATTTGAACAATCAAAACATTTTTCTTATCCTTATTTATAAAAATGTTTGGATCTGAATTTCCCTTAACATAGTTATTTTGAAGAAAAAATCCTGTAAGTATATCATACCATGGTCGTGGGGCTTGTTTAAGGCCATACAAAACTTTTTTATGTCTAAAAACACGATCAGGATGTTTTTTATCTTCAAATCCAGAAGGTTGTTCAACAAAAACATCCTCTTGAACATAACCGTTAAGAAAATCACATTTCACATCCATTTGAAAAAGTTTGAAATTGAAGAATGATGCAAAGTCAAGTAAAATATGAATAGATTCAAGTCTAGCTACTGAAGCATATGATTCTTCACAGTCTATTCCTTCATGTTGATTATAGCCTTTAAACTAATATAGCTTAATATATTACAATGATTCCATTTTCATCACACTTAATTCTAAAGATGCATTTTACACCAATAATAGAAGTTTCCTTAGGTCTTTCAACCAAGGTCCAGACATTACTCCTTTCGAATTCATTTTTTTCATCTTGCATGGATTTAATCTTATCATCATCACCTAAAGCTTCATCAATTCTTTTTTGTTATAATTGCGAAAGGAATTCTAGATGATCTACTTCATTTATTAAGGAAGTTCTAGTCCATAGAGGTTTATTGACATCACCAATGATACTACCACTGGGATGATTCTTTAGAAACGAATGATTTCGGTTTTGCAAAACATGTTCATCAATATAGGGTAGGAAATCTTCTGGGGTAATTGTTTCAGAAGTATATTCTTGAACATTTTCCTTATTAGAAGGATCTTCTATCAAGTGTTGATAATCTATTTTTAAAAACACATCCATGGATGTAGGTAGGGGTTGTTTAAAAACAAAATGATCAGTTTCATAAAATTTCACATGTACTGTCTCCTCAACTATAAAAGTTTTTTTGTTGAAAACTCTATAAGACTTAGAAGTTGTGGAGTAGCCTAAGAAGATTCTTTAATCATATTTAGGTGCGAATTTATAAATATTATCTTAAGTATTCAGAATGAATACCTTGCAACCAAAAACTTCAAAGTAGGAAATATAGGTTTTCTACCATTCCATAACTCATAAGGGGTTTTATTAAGAAAAGATCTAATCAAAACTCGATTTATAGTATAGCAAGCAGTACTTACAGCTTCAGCCCAAAAATGTTTGGCTATAGAATACTCACTCAAAATGGTTCTAGTTATCTCTTAAAGAATTCTATTTCTTCTTTCAACAACACCATTCTGTTGAGGTGTTCTTGGTGCTGAGAAGTTATGAGTAATGCCTTTTCTTCTACAAAAATTTTCAAAATCAAAATTTTGAAAATTTCCTCCATGATCACTATGAATAGTTTTCTATGGAAGGATTTTCACCTTTTTAACTTGGGATCTAAAACTTTTAAAATAAGAAAAATCTTTAGACTTCTTTTCTAGAAAATATACCCTTGTATATCTAGTGTAATCATCAACCAAAACAAATACATAGTACTTTCCCCCAATGCTTCCAGTTTGTGTAGAACCAAAAAGATCCATATGAACTAGTTGTAATGAATCAGTAGTTGAGACTTCACAAACAGATTTAAAACTTGATTTATGTTTCTTTTCATATTGACAAGGGTCACAAACTTTTAAAGAATCGAATATAAGCTTTTATAGATTCTTAACTAGTCCATTCATAGAATGTTTTCATAATTTCATAAGTTTATAGTGTCTGAACCTTCTATGCCACAACCAAGAATGATCTTCCATTGCACTAAGGCAAGGAAAGTCTTGTATCTTATGGTATTTTAATTTTAGTGTGTAAACATTCTCTTGCCTATTGGCAGAAAGAATAAATTCTTCCTTGGAATTGTGTACTAAGCACTTATCATTCCTAAAATTCACAAGGTATCCTTCATCATATAATTGGCTTATTCTAATGAGGTTGTGCTTAAGACCCTTAATAAATAAAACATTTGAAATCAATGTTTTTTCAAGAAGAACAATGTTTCCTATACTAATAATTTCTCCATGAGAATTATCTGTGAAAGTTACTTTTCCTCCTTTCGTCTTGATAATATTTTCAAAATAGTTTTTGTTACCAGTCATATGCATGGAACATCCACTATCCATGTACAACAAATTTTGTTTTGGTACGTTCTCTATTTTAATGAAAATAAGAAAAAGTTAGTTTTTTGGAATCCAAACATTCTTGGATCTAGAATTGTTAGACAACAAAATTTTTTGTATCTACATCTATTTAGAAAAATAATCTTTATAAAACCCAAGATATTGAACTTTATTCACGGTGCAATTTTTCTTCCAATGCCCACCACTTTGACACTTTGTGCAAAAAGGGGATTTATAAGGAACAAAATAATTTTTTTTAAAAACCGGTTTTCGGTGTGTATAACCTAGTCCATTAGTGTTTCCTTGAGGTTTTATTTTAGAATATATATTGTCAAAAGTTTCCTTTCGAGAGAAATATTTTTCTAGAATCTTCTTAAGAGAAAATATTTTTGATTTCAGTCTGATGACTAAATTCCTATCCTCAGAAATCATTTCCTTAGAGTTAGATTTTTCCTCAAAAACGTTTATCGTTGAAATAGCATTCTTAAGATCTTTAAAAAGTTATTCTTTATCAGAATTTTATTTCTTAAAGTGTTTAGAGAGTTTTTATAATATCTCTTCTTTATCTCCAAGATCTCTAGAAAGATCTGAAATAACTTCTGTAAGAATTTCTTCCCTAGTATTTTCCTTGTGAAACTTCTTAGAAATTTTACAATTTTTTGCTTTAAGTAACTTGGAAAATTAAGATACTTCTTCATATGATGTTTATTCATTTTATAATGATGAAGTATCTTCCTTAGATGTACTATTTTCATAATAGTAGTTATTATCAAGAGATAAATTTGTCAAAGCCTCGGTAGAGTGTACCTTATCCATAAGACGTCTATTAGGGAAGGAAGAAGTAGTAGCAAATAATCCCATATTCTTCAGTGCTGATGAATCATATTCAAATGATTCACTTTATGAAGAGTATCCATATTTAGAACTCCAAGTATAATTAGCTTTAAGACTTTTATTGATCATTGATCGATAGAATTTCTTCTTGTTCCTTTCTGAATTCCTTTCCTTCTTTTCTTTCTTTTTCAACAAAGTACAATCAGGTCTGATATAACCTATTATTCTACATTCATAACAAGTAACTTCTATATCTTTTTTATCTCTGTATTCTTTCTTCCTGTACTTATTCTGATGGTTCCTTTGAGCTACAATCTTGTTCATTCTCCAAGAAAAATTAGCCAATTCATTCTCAGACTTTTCTGTATCACTAGATTCTGACTGAATAATGACTCTCTTTGAATTTGATCTAGTTACCCTTTCTGGGGTAATGGATTTCATATGTTTAGAAGTGGTAGTAAAATCAACTCCTCCATTTACATTATTTTTATTAATATTTTCAGTATCTCTCTTCATTCTGGTTTCATGCTGAAGAAGAGTTCCAAACAACTCATCTAAGGAAATCTGAGTGACATTCATGTTCTCATCAATAGCAGTCCTCTTGGAATCCCATTCAATTGGCACGATATCAATGAAATTATCAACAAGAGACAAATCATCCAAACCTATTTCTCCCATATATTTAAAGCTATTTACGATAGTCAAAAACCTTTGTTGTACTTTTCTTATAGGTTCTCCATAGGGAATGTTAAAGCAATGATATTCAGCTCTCAACATAGCTCTTCTGGCCTCTATGACTTTGGATGTACCGAAATGTGTAACTTCAAGTTTCTTGAAGATACTATTTTCTACTTCATAAGCTGATATTTGACTATAGATATTACTAGTCATGGAACAAAACAAAGTATTACTGACTCTGAAGTTTGCTTAATATTCTGATTTCTCTTAATTCGTAATGGTTCTCAATTCCTTATCCGGAATCTTATAATCTCTAGTTAGAATTATATAGTTATAAACTCTAGTATTGATAACCAAAGTCTTCATCCTATTTCTCAAGTACTCATAATCATTTCCATAAAAAACAAGAGGTCTGGTAGGATTTAGATTATCTATAGAACCAACGTTTAAACCTTCCATTATTAGGAAAATATTTGGCACAAAATCTTGTTAGTAGTATGAGTTTGTAAACAAGGAAAATATCCTAAGAAAGGAAAAAATATTGCAATAGTATCTCTAAGAAAATTGAATATGAATCCGAATATATGAATCTGAATATATTAATATGAATATATGAATATGAATAATAAATTCTGAGAATTCTCTTCTGAATCTAATCGTGAGATTAATTCAGATTGAACCAACACTTTGATGCCAATTATTGGAATGGAATGTCTGAGTATGATATACTCTAATACCAAATGCAGGATCAAATATGTAAAATGAGATACAAATAGAAGGGGGGGGGGGTGTGAATTTTCTACTTTAAAAATTCCATTGAACTTTTACAAATAACCAAAACTCACAACACCTCTAAGATCTAATAACATTATTGATTCTTGAAAAGTGACTCTGGAAATGAAACTTAACAAAAGTTTACAATAGATAAGATTATACCTTAAATCAGATATAATATAAATAAATTATAGTAAAAATACGAGGAGGTATAAGAAAGTTATACTTTCCTCAACAATACAAATGCAGCGGAAGAACAATGTTGTAAAACTACAAGTAACAAGTAGAAACTCTTTTAACCCAAAGAGGATGGTATCCAACAACCCTGGATAAGAGGTCCATTGATATATACTTTCAAGAAAGTCTCTCTTACCCAAACTCATGTAATCCCTAAATCTAAAGATCGATATCTGTCTTGCTATCCCCACAAGCCCTTGATTTCTAAGGAAATAGACACCTCTGACTTCACATCCTGAAGTCTCTGATTTTAAAGGTAATCGAACCTCTGCACTAAGCAAGTATGCACAAAGATAAGTTTGAATGAGCAGTTTAAAACTTTCTGCACGAAGCTTGAGACTTTAAAAGAGCCTCTCTCTCTAGAAAACACTTCACCAGAACTTTTTCTAAAGTCTTGAAAAGTTGTTAGCTCTTTTCAAATGAGCTCCTATTTATAGGCATGTCACCAACGGTATGCTCCCTCCTCCAATAGTCATATTTTTCCTTGAATTATGGAGGGAACTATAAATGTGTCACTTAAACAATGGTTAGTGAGTAACTGATAGGAAGACATCGTTTGATAACAAAATGAGAGTAATTATAACCAAAAAATGACATTCGGAATGAAGGTAAATAAAAGTTTGGAGTCTACGTAAAATACTAAATTTGGAGTCTACAACACAAGGATATCCAGATTCTGTTTTTTTGTAATTAGGAACCTAAATTCTATAGAATTATGGAGTCAGAATTTCAAGGAAATTCAGAGTATAGTTTCACATGAATTCAGAACCTGAACATACAATGTTCAGAGTTGGAGTTCATGAGAATTCAGAATCAGAACCCGTAAGAGTTCAGAGTCTGTATTCAGAGAACTCAGAGTCAGAACTTGGAAAAGTTCATAACCAGAAATCATAATGGGAATTCAGAGTCATAACTTAGAAGATTTCGTATCTGGAATACGTAATCAAAATTCATGACTAGAATTCATAGTCGATATTTTCATAAGTTTGTATCCAGAATTTGGATTTGAACTTCATAATAGATCATATACAGAATTCAGTGTTGAACTTCATAGTAGTTCGTATCCAGAATTTGGAGTCGAACTTCATAATAGTTCGTATCCTGAATTCGGATTCTTAAACAGAAATCCTTATATCTAAGTTTTATATGATTATGAGGTTTTAGGTTTCAATCCGATTTTCACACTTAGAAAGAAAATGATGTGAACAATGAAAATGTGGTAAGGGTAAATTTCCATGTGGAAGGAAATTTTCCTTATAGAATTAAAACATAGGGTAAAATAAGATATTCCTTAAATTAAGGTGTATATGATTTTCAAAACAAGAGGAATGGTAAAGTCATAAGGAAAGCCTTAATGACTTAACAATCTCCCCCTTGAATGAATGAATGTAAAAGTCATATGGAAAACCTTACTAACTCAACAAATTTTCCCATGTCTGTTATAATAGTTCACCACTTCACCCATTCCACCCATGATTGGATGTCACTTCACCCAGGACTACACACTATGGAAATACATTGACCAGTCCTCCCATACTGGGGAGCCACATGACCATGCCTCCCATACTAGGGAATTATATCCCTCAGGCCTCCCATACTATTATACCTCTTACCCTAGGCCTACCATTATAGTGTTCCACTTCACCCAAGCCTCCCATACAGAGTCATTAATTTTTAAAATCCTTCTATACAAGGGAGAAACTTCATCCAGGCTTCCAAATCTAGTGTGCCAATTCACTAAATCCATCTTTTAGGGCTCTATATTCCTAACATCTATAATCTGGCCAACATGAAGTCAACCTAGTCACCCTGTCCACATAGGTTATTTAAATTGGCTATATCGATTACCAACAATACTTTTACATCACTAATTAGCATGAATCATATCTCAATTCAGTTATATATAACCAGGACTCCAACGCAACCTACAAATGTATATTAATGGGTTATTCAGCACACATGTTTCCACTCCAATCATGTATTACTTTGATAATGCATAAAAAAAATACCATGATATAATTTATATGAGTTTTATCCATAATTATAGGATGTTTTTGGTTTTAACAGACATGAATTCCCTAGATAAATGGGGTCTTTTCATTAAAAAACCGGTAAAAAATTCCTTGGATAAAGATAGTTATCGTATCTACCCAAAAACTATTTGTTTATCATTTATGCATCTAGAAATCTTCCTTAAATCCAATCAATGTAATAGGGATGTGTGAAAAGGATATTAATTAGTGTAATCCCAAACCATTTACTCAATGATGATCACATCCTTATCCTTTATCAATGATCAATAAATACCATGGGTCTCTAACTCAATGTAATCCTCCAATATATCTTCAATTGATTCATCATCTAGGATATACTAGAAATGTAATCTCGTATATAATTCCCAAAATAAACACTCCATAGAAACATTATAATATTAGATCATGTTACATTAATTTATAATTCATGGAATATAGTACATCTTGAGTGACTTAATATTTTTTTAAAAAGGTCCTAGTCATATGAATGTAAACAATAATAAATCATGGTGCAGATTATATGACCATAAAAGGTGGAAAGTTTCCCTATGTTTCATGACTATAAAAGGAAAATCATTATTCGTAGATTTAATATCATAAAAAACAACGATTTTCCTTTTCAAATGAACATAAAAGGCATGAAATTCCTAATTAAGTAATGCCAAATTACACTTTTTTTCTATTTATTTTCATCGGGATATGTAGGAAGACCATCTCGGTGTCTTGATACCAACTCCACAATACCTAACACATCCCTATATGGTGAAACATTTATAGAGTCCCTAGACACTGGACATTAAAATATAGTGTAGTAAACAAATAAAGGAAAATATATAGAACCTCTTTTAAATGTAGATGTTAAAATTGATGTGTGGAAATGATTAATCACTCATACCACCAAGGTAACTACTATTGTTATTGTGAAGGATATGAAAAATATTCATTTAATCAACAAGAGAGTATGAAAATATGTAATAATTCTCATTGATGGATGATAATACCTCATATTCCTATAACTTCCATAAATTCCAATGTATATTTGATATGACATAGTACCCTCATTATTTTGTAATTTTTTTTTGTTTCAATACAAAACACATGATCATGAAAAACATGGGGAAACTCAATCATTTTTGTAGGTAATATGTTATATAAAATGAAAACCACACATTAACGAATAAAGATCATGAAATGTTATATAGATAATTATAAATAAATTAGATCTTATACATAAATAATACCTTATTTTATTGATATACACAATTGTTTTTTGATGATGAAAATTTTCTTAAAATTAAGTCTATGATATAGAAATGGATAATTAGTAATGGGAACATTTGATGGATGTCTTATAAGGTGAATAATAATTGATTTATAGTAGATAATATTAAAATAATGATATTTATTCACTATTATATGTTAATCAGGAATCATTTCATTGATTTCTATGAAAATATAGAGGGGTTAACATCTTAATGTATTAGGATTTATAAAGAAGAGAAATTGAATGATTGAGCTATTTTTTTAATAAAAATATTTTTAGGATAATGAATTTCTTTGTTTTCTAAAATATTTCCCTATCATTATTCATAATCATCATATATTGTTTTATTAATATCTTTTTAATGTATGAACTTTTTTAATCATGTTTTTCAGGATCATGTAAATATATTTGGAAAACTATGTCTAAACATGTATTTATATACCATAAATAATAAATGAATTGAATTACATGATCATATAAAATGTTTAATTTAGTTATTTAATAAAAAAACCAAACCATATATTAGTTTAGATGTAATTCCAATAATAATTAATTATACATTAAGATATATAATTTTAATTACTTAATTATCTTGGGTCTATAATTATTAGTATAATTTTATTATTAAAATAAATCTTAAATTTATTTAATTAAGAAAAATTCAAATAATTATCATGTATTTTGAATCAAATTTTTAATTTGGGGTGACTAGTCTTTATGGGATTGGTACCAGACTAACTATATTAATTTGATTTTAATTCTTAAGAATTAGGATATCAATTTTTATAGATTCTAAAATTTTATTATTGTCTACAATAAATGATATTGGGTTCCAATTCAATGTTATTCTCTCAATTTCTATAGATAAGTGACCTTATAATAATATTATATTCAATGGAATAAAATAATTAATTTTTTACCCCATTTATTATTTTTATTATTTTTGTTACACTTGGTTTTATCATGATATTATTTACATGATAAAAATTTAGTATTAATAAAAAAACCTAGGATACATCAACTAAATCTGGAAATAATATTTTTAAATATGATCCCAATATTAAAATTAATTTGAATAATTAATGTAAATAATCAAAAATGGATAGATTTTTGTTTGGGTACATAGAGTTGAATAAGTAATGAAAATAGGACAATTGAGACAAATAACATTAAGAGTGTATGGTTTACTATGAACTATATGATTAAATCCAAGAATCCTATTACCATCATTTAATATGGAAAATTTTAAAATAAATATTATAATTATCCAAATGATCTAAAATTAAATTGAATTCAGTAGTCTACCTCATGAGTATCCAAATGAAAACATGGTAATTTTTCAAGAACATTATTATATATTAAAATTTAATAGTGTTTTTTGATGATTCAATAAGGATATGTTTATTCAAATATTAATTATGATATAAATAAATAGAATATATTCAGATTTAGAACCATATTCCATTACTACATAGTATTTCATGGTAATATATTTATTAATAATATTATTTCCTCTTTCCAAATCAATATATATCTATGTAATAATATTAAATTTTAATCAAATTGTTGGAAAATATATTTAAAAATGGTGATAGATATTTAAAAATTTGATATGAATGTTTATCCATTAAAACATAGGGATTTGGTTTATAATATAAATTTATTATAATGTATGTTCTTATAATAATAAGGTGATCATGGATGGTATTTCTTTAGAATAATCAAAAAAATTCCTATAATATAGTTATAAATTTTTTGTTCGTATGCCAAGAAATATTTTTTTATAGATAATAAAAATGAGTATAACATTGTATAGGATTTATGATTGTGGATTCCAATGGATATATGATTCTACAATTAAATAACATAACAAATAATTATAGTGTGGTGATAAATATAAATCAAACCCATGGTAGGTCTACTAAGATTTAAATTATACGGACTTTAATAGACAAAATTATTTCAAGGATATTGACCACAAGAAAATAAAGTATGGAATGAAAAATATGTTTCAATAAATAGGTTCTACTATTGGATTCTTATAAAAACGGAATAATATAAAAAATTCTCAAACATTAGTAGAAAAAACCCTGGATTTATTTATGGGAACAACTAAGAAATAAATAAAGAATTATATAGTCTAATTCGATAGATTGAATTTATAAAATGATAATTATATAACCTTAGGGTTGAAAATATTCAAACCATATCAAATAAATAACAAATGTTACACTTTCAGTTGACATAGAGTCTTAACCATTTTGTGAAGTGAAATATTTAATTCTGATGGGTGAAACAAATATTGTGTAATGTTATTAAACTACTAAGATTAAATAAGAAATATATTCAGGAAACTAATTATATTAGTGGAAAATAAGAAGGAAAATGAAATCGAAGTTGATAAGGATGTAAGGTGTGGATAACCACGACTATTCAAACCACCATTAAAATTACAAAAAATTATAATGCAAGTAATAACATAGCAAAAAATGTACATGTATTTTTAAATCATTACCAAACCTCATAATAAAACTAATTTTAAATAATATTTAAATAAAAAATTGATATATTCACATTCATGATATAATTATCCAAAAATAAGTTGAATTTTTAGATGATTGGAATAATAGGTATCTTAAGATAATAATTATTTATAACACTGAGAGTCTATTTAAGAATCAAAATTATCAGGTTCTATTATTATATCTATATTAATAATAGAAGTTATGAATTTAGAAAGGAATTGGGTTACTTTAGTGTGATTCTGAATATGATTTCAGAATCAATATTTAAAATATTATGTTTAAAAGAAATAAATCACACTAATTTTGGTCTTTAATTTTTTGATTGAATATTGAGATATCCATGATGTTTGATCGAATATGTGTCTATTAAAAATGATAAAAAAATTTTCTTGAATATTTTCTTATACATAAGAATTAGGATGATAACATACCCCTCACACTCAGGATGGACATTTTATTAATTATATAGGAATTTATTTATGTTTAATATGGTGAGATTTTAGGGGAAGTTATTGATAAAAAAAGAAATTTAATATTCATCCAGATATAAAAAATATTTATATAGAAGAAGAGGTTTGGAGTAAGGATAAATATCTACAAAAATGAGTTTTATTCCATAGATAAAACATGAGAATGTGTTTCTATGATGAATAAAAAAAATGCTAAATAAAGGAAGACAAGAATATAATTTGACTTATATAGAGGATAAAGGATTTTAATAATGTTTTTGTTAAATTGGAGATAAAATAGGGACAAAATATTTGGTAAATTTATAAAATAAAATTTTATTTTCAAGTTAAAAAACTAATTTTTGGATAGGTATCATATAATTATATAATGTACTATCTCATAGATGAGTAAATATTATTTTAGAAAAGGAAATAAGTCATGTTTTATGATGGAAACATAACTCATACCATTTTTTTTATTGAATTTGGAAACTACATTCCACTCATATATTATAGGATATAGTGTGGGAATGTCTAGATTATAAGACTATAACCAATAAATTTTGGTATTCAAAACTATAATTTGTATTTATATATTAATAATTAGTTTTTTTTTGAATTTATACTATCAATTCTCTAGTATATACAAATTTAATCACCATATTTTTTGAAAATTAAAAGAATAAACCTTACACCCTTAATTTGTTTTGGATTTTATTGGTCAATTAGAGTGGATGGAATTAGGTTAATAAGTAAAAGGAAAAAATCATTGAGAATAAAATAGTGTTTTTTATTATTATATTCATATTACCTGAAATTTTATTAACTTATAATGTTTTAGGAGAGAGAAATGTACAACATAATTATATTTTATTATTATATATATATGACACAAAGTATTACTTAGGAATATGAACATATATTTTTTAAATTTTATTCTTGATAATGTTTAATGTTTATGATAATGTGTGAATGAGTTATGATAAGAATAAAAATATTAGAACAATGATTCATTATTTGTGTGAATCAATTGATTTATATGAATTATTTTTTGTAAATTTTATTTTAAAATATTTTTTACATTATAATTTATTAGAAAATATAAAAATAAATTATGAATATAATTTAAATTTATATGTTAAAATTTAGTTTTCAAATAAATATAAAACCAAAAAATGGGTATATGAAATAATGAAACTAACTTAGAGTAACCCATATTTAGAATACCTTCCCATTTTCTATCAAAACCATTAAAAATGTGTCAACTAGAGGTTAATGGTGGGTAATGTTGTGATAGTTTTGGTTTAACTTCAAAGAATTTTTCTCAAACATTAATTATCAGGTATAATAGACCCATTATGACGTAATAATTATCAAAAATATTGTTTTCATTTATAAAAATAGAAAATTTTTGGATGTGAGACTTCTTACATGAATTAATTCTATTAAAATAATTAAAAAAATTAAAAATAAAGCATGTGTTAGTTAATAAATTATTAATTAGAAATAATATAAAAATATTTATTTTCTAAAATAATGAAGTTAAATGTCCCATATTATTATTTTTTGTTTTACGTACCAATTTTCTCCCAATCTAAAAATATCAAGAAATATTTTAGGTTAACCTATATTTCTTCTTTAAGAGGTATTCATCAGGATATCACTTACATTATTTGTTATTTATTCTTTATCTCATAGTCTCACTCTATATATTAATTCATTATCTATCAGGGTTTTATTCATTTATCATCTCCTAAATCTTCATCCCCTATGTTGTCTCCTTTTCCCATGTAAGTGTATTTTTCTTATTTTCTATTTTTTATCTTCTATGATCCACTTATTGGGATTCATTAGCTTCTAACACCATGTGATGATTCTTCTATCTGTGTTTTACCATTCTATATTCCATTCCATGTAAATTTTTTTTTCATTGGATTGGTTATTTTCATTTAAGACTATCAGTATTCACTTGATTCTAGCTATTTTTTTGGGAGCCATTGTCTTTCTTTATTATTATTTTTACCTGTTTCCATTTATTTGAAATTTTTTATCCCATTTCGAGTGACTTTCAAGGTTTTTTTCTACCCCTATAGTGTAATTACCTTTTTTTATATTCATGTGAAGATATTACACATGTTTTCACTCCTAATGACTTTAGTTGATTAGTTCCTATCCCTTTAGTGGAATTATCTGTCTTTCCAAGGCCAATGGTGACATTTTTTTAGTTAAGGTGAAGTCTCTATGCGAGGAATGATTTTATGGAGGTTATTTTTCTTTAGAGAAGTCATTTATATATTACTTAGGGCCCTGGACCATGGAATTAATGATGTTGATATTTTTTAGTAGTGAAGATTCATTGGTGTTCTCTTGAAATATTCTTTACACGTCAATGGATAGTTTTGTTCCTGTTCACATGATTCCCTAATTGAATAAGAATAGTGATATATTGGGTGGAATTATTTTTTTATAAATAATGGTTTTATTAATTATTTGGGATTTAATTGATTTGGATTATTATTATTATCAAGCATATGATGGTCAGGTAATTTTCTATGTATTTTGTTGGTTTTAATTGTATTTTTTGATCAATTTAGTTTGGTATTTTGGTTGGAGATAAAATTTATCACTAATTGTTTTGACATACCAAAAAATATATATTTATAAAATATAAAATGTGGATATGGAGGTAAATTACTATATCAAAAAAATGTGTATGTGGAAATTTAATGTAAATATAAAATACATGGTTGATTTATTTTCCTAAAAAGTGATAAACTGTTGTTTTCATATGATGCTTTAAGTTTAATTTATTAAAAATAATTATTTTATATAAATTTATTGTGATTCTTAATTATAGTCTTTGATATTTTTATTATGTGATGATGTATAGAACTATACTTGAGGACACAAAATAATTTAAGTGAAAGGGATATTGATATGTGTAAAATGTAATTCATTTAATTATTTTGATTTAATATAATTTTATATTTTTTCAACAATGAATAAATTTTTAGAGATATATTATATAGTTAGTAATATAACTATTATAATATTATTATATTTTAAACATGCTAATTTTAGCGTTTTTAATGTTTTATTTTCCTTTCCAATATTCAATCATTTCATAATTTGTTTTATTTAATGTGGAAATGTTTCAGGTGATAGGAAATGAACACATCTTTGTTTCTGTGGAAATGTAAAAATACCATATAATAATATATTATATAGTAGGGTAATTATGATTTAATATTTAATTACCTTTGAATTTTAATTTATTTATTTTATTTTTTGTCTTACAAGGTGTATTTATGTATATTTGACTAATGAGGTGGTTTAGTTAGAGTCATGATGAGAAAATGATATAATTATAGTACAGACAAAGAGAGTGGAATTTAGAAGAATCTAAAAGGGCCACAATTTGAAATACTCTAACAACATAATGGTTGATATGGTAGTAAATTAATCATATATCTTCCATAGAAATTCTAGAGAAATCCACCATGATTTTTTTTACGGTTCCTCAACATGTTGGAAAAAACATGGACCTAATTTTAATGGGAAAGGTTTTGGAAAATTTGGTCAAAAAATAACACTATAATTGTCCTTATTTATTCTTTTTTTGCCTCATATACTAGTAAATATTCTCAATGGTTCTCTGATATTTTAATCCTAGGATTCTCATTCATTAGTATACTATGTTCCATATGTTTTATTGTCTCTCCCTATGCATGTTTAACTACAAAAACACTCACTCTAATCAATTTCTTCTTCTTATTTTGGTGTCACACCATCATTAACACTTATTTAAAGTTTTATGTTGTATATATAACTGTAATATATGTTTTCCTCGAATTTTAGTGTCACACCATCCTAAACACTTATATATAGATTCATATATGATATACATTTTTGGTTATTTTTAGGATGAATTATTCTATATTATTTTTTTGTGTTTTCATCTATCGGTAAGAGTTATGTGGTGCCCAGAATCCAATTTCTTTACATAAAATGCATGTGTCATGTAATTCATGGGGAGGGTAAGTGAGTATAGGGGGTTCAAATGTTGCCTTAGGGTATTTGGTTCTTGTGAGGAAATATGACTAGCCTCATAGAGTTATAGTGGATGGTTCATTCATTTTTCATTGATATTATTTCCATTAGGTTGGAATTTTTAATTGAACAATAATAATTATATATGAGTTACGATTCCATTATATATGTTCAAGAACATCAAATTTGATGTCTGACATTAAGTGGCCTAATGCGACTTTATTGATCTATGGTCATGATCTAAGGGATTTGTAATGGGATAAGATACAATTTTTCATTTGTGTTGATTATGAAATGTTGGTGGATATGTTGTATAATAATGGCCTTAGTGTTACTTGAGATGTGCCACCTAGTATGATGGAGGTGTTGATGGATCTTATGATTATGGAAGAATTTTTTTTAATATGTTTAGTGGTGTGGATTAGGTTCAGAGAGGCGACATTGTGATAATACATACCATGGTGTATTTTATAAATAAAGCCACAATAATTACATCAACACCAGATTGAATGGATTATTAAAATAAAGTAGAAATGCATGTTGGTACCTCTTGGTATGGTTTATGGAAACATAATAGAGAGTGTTTCGTAATAGTCCAAGATATCGATGTGATTACGGTTGTTTTGAAACCCCAAACTATCCAAATAGGGTAGGGATATTCCTCACAGATGTTTGGTAGGCACATAATGACTGAAAAATAATTAATGTGATGTATCATAGTATAGTGAATTTAATTTTATACAGACACATAAATATATTCTATATGATATTAAGGTCTATATTTGTGCTTCCCTAATAGTAATTATACTCACAAATTAGATGTTCTCATCAGTGGAGGTGAATATTCCATTGTTTGATATGTAGGGATGGGAACTTGAATAATTACACAAGGTAGTGAAATTATAAATTGACATAGAAGTGAAGATAATACTGATAGTGGGACATGGAATTTTTTATAGAGTATCCATAATTATTATTTATTTTCCAAATCACCATTTATATTACTATCCACATGAGTGACCACTCTTTTTACTGATCAGACATGACCTGACTAGTTTATCATTTATTATTTAATGGGATATGAAGATCACATGGTTAGAATATCATTTATATCATATTTTTTTTGGAATATATACTATATTGTTTATGTATATTTTAATATTTTATAATAATGATATCAAATTCACAGTCTCCACATTGTATAGATAAGGAACCATCGCTTATCAGTAGCCTTTTTCATTTTAGGAGGCATGCCAAAGGTCATGTATCATTCCTTAGGTCAAACTATATGAATGGGTTATGATACAAGGTATGCTACAAAAATTTAACAAAAAAAATTTCTTTTTATTTTTCATTTTAGGCTTAGTAGATAGATATGGGGTGGTGAAAATTTGAGTGAAATGTTACAATTATTATTATATAACACCAATATAGTAAAATACCATGTTTCTAAGGAGATTTGATTGTTATTATTGATTAATCTTGTTATTAATTTGTTATTTTATAAAGAATGATATTATGAATTATGGTTTTTTTGGTTTAATCATATCCCAATACTAGAATATTTCATGCCTATATTCTTCATACATAACAAAAAGGTTCACATAACCTGTTCATGATTATGCGTGATTAGAAAATTGATTTCTGAAAAATTATTTGTATTAATAAAATGACTACAATAATTTTTCGGATGATTGCTTGAATAAATTTATGGTTAATTATTAATTAAAATAAATTAATTATGGTGTTTACATGATAGTATTTGCACTGATTTTTATAATAATGTTGGTATTTATTCAGGAAATGGGCATGAACCCCAAATATATTTGTGTGAGAATGTTATTTTATTAGTTGTGTATGTGAATAGAATAATATATGATTACTTCATGAGATAAGTGTGACATTTATGAGAGGTATAATAAGTGGATTGGGCCTGTGATCCATACTAAAAATGAGGTTCAACTCAGGATTTCATGATCCAAGAGTGTCTGTATATTAGTATTAGTGTTTATTCCTTCCTATTATATGTTACATTAATACAGATACTTGATATTAAACTTTTTTAATGATGGTTTTTGTATTTAAAAAACATACCACCTTGATAAAGACAAGTGATGTGTTAAAAGGGAATATATGAGCATAATCTAAATATAGACCGCGAAGTCTGGATGATGAGTTTATTTTTCCGCATTTTTATAGGATTTCATAGTCAATGTATTAAGGATTTTATATGGGCTGTGAAAATGATGTCTTACTCCTACTTGGACACTCAGATACAACACCCTACTATCTATTATGGTGATGGAAAACCAATATATATAGATGATAATATTGATAGTATACATTATATTATGAAGTTATTTTTCACCTAGAAGGGTATATGGGTAGAATTTAATTCACTTGTATTGAAGGGTCTAGTTAAGTGATGGTGGGATATCTTAGTGTATGATACTAGGCTGGGGGCCTAACATGGGAGTTATTCTAGTTAATATTTTTTTGGAGTAATGTCTAAAGAACATAAGTCATTATAGTGACAAATAGTTCACAGATATCTATTATGGGTAGATTTCATTGATTGATTATGAAACTCACTATTCAGTTTTCTATGATTTGAACCATTATTGGGAGGAAATCAATATTGAAGTCCTATTATTTTGATATAAGCATGTATCCTGCCTCCAAATAAGGTATTTTCTTAGCATGATGACTTATTAATAGGTAGTATAAAAATCCAATATTTACATAATAATTATTTAGAAGATAATAGAACCAAATATGTTACTACCATTTAAAGTATAGAATAATGTAAATTGTTTATGTCGGGAAGAGGATTTTCAATGATATGCATTAGGATAACAAGACATAGGGTAGGGAAATAGTGGTTTCTTTTTTCCTCCTCATGGGATCTACCCCTGGATTCTTTTATTATTGGTGGTTGAAAAAAAAACTTTTATTTAGGTATATAAGTACCCCAAATAATTTTCTCCCTCCTAACTAGAAAATTAGCCTATTTCTATCTGTTAAAATTGTGGAAAATGGGGCTAAAACCATGTATGTATGCTATAACCAAATTTTTGGCCACTATGGATATTTACTCCATTTACATTGGTCTATAACATATTACTATGGTTTAAAAATATGGTTTTTGTCCCACACTACCAACTGTGGTGGTACTAAAAAAATTATTTCCATGGTTTTAGACAGTGGATATAGCTTTTCCAAAAATTAAAAAACCCATCATGTATTTATCCCACGATAAATTCCCAATTCAACATACAACATTACCACAAAATTTTTATTCTCTAAAGGTTTTAACACACACATAGATATATATATATATATTGAGTTATAAATATTATTATTAAAATTTGAAAAAGTAGAAAAAGTGATGTGGCCCAGGACTTATGGCCCCAGTTTTGGGAAGCATTAGAAGTACATGGTTTGTGTAAGAGTATATACCCTATTTTTAAAAACCATATCCATTAGTATTTTTTACTTCAACATTTATTTAAAATCTATCACAGAATCCTTTTCCTAATAAAATTCATTGAAAATTTGATGTCTGCTACATCCACCTATTGCCACGGTTTTAGATAACAATGGATGTATTATGTCATACAACAACCATTTATATAAAGTATGGATATATGGTAAAATATGAATACCTATGACCATATTTTAACTCTTACTATGAATATAATCTATACTATAAATTTTTTTACAATTGTTTTTATAAAACTATAGACATATGATAATTTTCTAGTTGTTTCTTGTGGTAATATGGGATACATGAGATGATACTACAAGAGGGTAGATGACATATGTGACTTCCCAGAACTGACGTCCACATAAACCATGCCCCGAGACCGATTGGCCACATGACCCATGACATGTCTCCCCATAATCTAGGGGATTCCGATTACCAGTGGGGGTGTGTATGTTGAACTCTTGGGAGACTATATCACCATGTCAGAGTAACACAATAGATACAAAAAGAGTAAACCAAAGTGGGAGCATAATCAAATAGAATGATACAATAAATAGAAGAAACATAATAAAATATACTGGGTGAATTAATTACAAAATCACATAGAAAAATCCTCATAGGTTGTTTCTAACACAAAAATTCATGCATGGTATCTAGTACAAAATGAAATTGAAACCAAGAATCAGACATGCAAAACCAAAGTACTAATGTGAAAAAACTAGAGGATGATTCATAGAATATAGTCACTAAGCCCGATTATCTACTACTAAGATCAATCTAAAAAATATGAATCATCATCTCGACGAGTGGTTTTCCCCGATCCATACTTATAGGAAAACTCCCTTCTTGGGTCCCAAAAGGAATCCCAAGTATGGTGTGAGATAAAAATCTCTATAGTCCAACACCAAAGGTGGTTACATGTTATATGAGTTGGTTTTCATATGTAAAAGAGTTATACTAACAATAGGAACATAAAAAAATTCTGAATAAATAATTAATCTCTGGCACAACTTCCAAAAGGATACACGGTGGGTCTACTTACTTCATCACAAAGATGGTATGACTGATTTAGTCACCATATATATATAGACTATAATTTTCATGGGGTAATAATGCCTCCCATCCATTCGTGTATATTGATATTATTACTGGTGTGGGGTAAGCATGCCTCACACCCATACACTTATAGATTTTTTAACTTGTGTGGGGTAAGAAATCCACCCACCCATATGATTATAGAGATTATTACCAGAATGGGGTAAGAATGAATCCCACCCATACAAGTATATTCAAATATGGAATGGGGTAGGAACCCCTCCTATCTATTCACATTCATATAGACCATAAATATAATAGCGGCATAACCATTCATATCATATAACATTAGTAAAATTCATCATTTATCATTTAAATTTAAACAAACAAACCATTTTAGGTAATGGCTTTATAATAAATCATAATAAAGGAAAATCCATGTCATCCCTTGAAACCATTCCATTAAAAAAATTCAACAATATGGTTTAATCCATCTCATCCAAGCCAACCTAGAATTCCAACCATCCAATTTTCCTAACATGAAAAATTCCTTTCAAGGCAATTTTTTAGGAAGAAATTGTCAAGGTTAACTACTCAGGTACCTATTTGGACAATTACATTTCTAGTGGAACTATCAAACATTAAGGCACCTTTGTATACATCAATTACACATTAGATAATTACTATTTCAATTAAAATCCATGACGGAATCTAAATTGGGTTCCATGTATTTCAAACCTGTTGCCCCAAAAGTCCATTTCATAGTGCCACACCTATGGGTGCCCAAAAAAAATCATGACATCTAAACCTTGAACAAAGATCTAATTAATATATATGATAGCACTGGAATCATTTATAATTGAAGGAACAAGAACATCATGGGATCTCGACAAAGTCCGGATCATGACACATTGGGTTAAATACAAAATGACCAAAACAAGAATGGAAAATTATGTGACCACCAACATTAAGGCCATATATGAATCCTCATTTGATATTGACCATAGATTCAAAGAAGGTTTGAATAGATCTATTTTTCACTATATCGCCCTGAAAATAGGGCATATAAGAGAAAAACCAAATAGAGAAATGGATGGATTGAATAATAGAGACAACAATATAGAGACTATGGAGTCTTACTTCAAGGGATCCAACACCTCTGATAGATCATGGATCAGAGACCCGAAGAAGCATCTTACTCAAATCATATCCTGGAATATTTATTGATCATAAGGAGTAGGAGACCCTCTGTTCTATTAGATGGAGAGATGAGAAATAGGTTTGATGGGTTTTAAAACATTAGAGGGGTAAAATGGTAATTTTTTTCCCAAAACCCACTATGCATGGGTTATGCACATGGTTTAAAAACCAAGTGGATTCCTTGAATTAAGGACCTATTACGATTTTAATATAGGAAACATGATTTTGATCTTGGTACATGTGGTTGTGATAAACTGTGAAGTCTTGCAGTTTCCACTCTCTACAACCACACAGTTTACAGAAACCACATGTCCTGGGATACACAGTATACAATTACCATGAAACCCATCCAAAAACACATTTATCTGGATCTCCAGGCATCAAACTATCCCCAGATGCTCCTTGGGCTTTCCCTAGGCTGTAACACAATTTTATGATGTTTAAAGAAAGTATACAAAAACAAAAAACCAAAAATCCTTACCTTGGACAAAAGACGAGTCTTTACAACCCCATCCTTTTAGAAACACATCCTTGAGTTTTACTCTTAATGGTAACTTGGTACTTTCACAAAATAGTTTCAGCCACAGAGATTGTATATTAGCTTCCTACTCCTAGGAATCATCATGTACTTGACCATTCTTCCATAGATCCCGTACATGATGAATAGACCTTCCTCAGAATATTCTTCAGGCATCGATCAACAATACGCACCAGATACACCTTGAAAGAAGAATCCATATACAACACAACCTCATAAGGATGAATCCCATGAGATAGGTCTCGATAATTTTGGTGAAGCTGAGCTACAAGAAAGGAATCATGCATAGACTGGTATCTCTAAGGATGTTTCAGTTGACAAGTTAATAGTCCGATCTTCTTCAGAACCTATATGGGTCCAATGAATCTCAGTGATATCTTACCATTATTCTGAATACATTTATGACTCAAACTATGTGAGAATTTCAATACAACCCTGTCTCCGACCTCGAACTCAAGACGATGCCAATGTCTGTTGGCATAAGACTACTTTTTGGACTGAGTTGTCAACATGCACATCCTAACCAGCAATTACTTCTTTAAATTCCCCTTCACAAGATGAGGAACATGCACATCTTCTTCCCCTACCTATAGTCAGCACATATGTGAGCAAAAAGGGCCACTATACACGAATTTAGACAGAGCTATCTCAATTAAATCATGGAAGCTCTTTTTATAATGAAACCCAATGAGGAAAATATGTTTCTCCCAAGAACCCCCATTGTCAAGAAAGAATATAGAGAGAATATCCTATAACACCGGCATTATTTGATCCGTCTTTCCATCGGTCTGCAGGCGATAATACAAGATCAAAATTACCTTCATACCCAAGGCCATCAGCAACCCCTACAGGAACATTGATGCGAATAGAGAATATCTGTTAAAAAACTATAGAAAGAGGTGTTCCATGGAGATGTAACACCTCCCTAATGTACATACTTCAAAGATCATTTACTGAGAAGGTCTATCATACATGAAAGAAGTGTTTGACCGTCATATAATGATCAATGAAAAACCACACTGTTTCATTTAAATGAAGTGATATGGGTAAACCAATCACGATTCCCATTGAAACATTTTCCCATTTACACTTAGTAATGGAAAATGGATGATGATTCCATTCCAGATGTTGATGTTTTTTCTTCACCATAGAACATATGGATCACCGAGTGATAAATTTGTGTATCAAAAATTTAATAATAGGCCACCAATATTGATTTCGTATATCATGAATCATTTTTGTTACACTACAGTGAGATACCCATGATGAGGTGTGGAAGTCCCTCATCTGTTCCTCTATAATGTCTTATGAGACAGATACATTCCCATGGAACAAGAGAACATCATTCCCATTGACCATCCAACTATAATTAGTATCATAATCTATGCCACATTCCTACAGGACAAAGCCTTCAATATCATATATCTTTTTTGAACATACTCATTCAAGAAGAGTAGATTTCACTACTATTGTTGCAAGAATAGTTTGACCATGTTCCTATTTAAACTCAACAAGAAACTTTTAGAAAATTCCATAAGATTCCATTTATCACTAGAATACTGAACGTCCTGTGTATGAGTATTTCATCTCAGAGCATCACTACTAAATTTTATTTCCATGGAGTGTAGGAATGAAGGAAATCAAAAGAACGTATGTAATAAACCCACCTATGCTACCTAAGATTTAGATCCCAATTAGTGGACATGTATTTTAGGATTCATAGTTATGTGAACACCACAATGTTCTCTCCAAATAAATAGTGTCTCCAACATCATAAGGCATGATCAATAGTATTGATCTCGTAGTCGTGTTTCAGGTAGATTTGCTTGTGAGGCCTGAATTTATGATAACCATACACAATGACTCACTTGTGTTGAATCAGAACATCTCCTAGCCTAAGACCTTCTGTGTCACAGAAGACTATATTGGTCATTCATGGATCTAGAATATCTATTATTGGTGTTGAAGTCAATCTTCCCTTAAACTCCTAAAAGGATACCTCACCAGCTTTAGACCATTCTAATTTCATACCCTTCTTTGTCTATCCCATAAGTGTGAATAAAAGGAATTGGGTATCCATAATTACTAGTTTATAATATCCATCAATCCTTAAGAAAATATGAATATCAATGAAGTTATTAGGTTTGTCCCATGAAACTGCATATCCCACATTCTCTGGGACAATAGAATATTCTGATACTGAGATGATATAACCCAAGAAGTGGACCTCATCGATCTGTAAGTGTAATTTAATGATCATAGCCTAGAGATGATACCCTCTCAGTGTATTCTAAAGTATCTCAATATGGGTTGAATAGTCAGGTATAGAGTGATAATACTCATATATATTGTCAACGATGACAATGAAAAATGAATCTAAATATGGGGGGAAACAAGAATCATAGGATCCATTTAGACAACAGGTGTGTTCGTTAGTCCAAACAACATAACGATCTACTCTTGGACACCGTACCTACTCCTGAATTATATTGAAGATAGGTATAAAGTCTTGACATGAACATGAATATAGCTCAAACTCAGATCTATTTTTGAAAAAAAATTCACCCCTTGAATATGATCAAAGATTTCATGTATTCTAGTTATTGTAAATTGATTCTTAATAGTCATATGATTCAACCGATGGTAATATTTAGAAATCCTAATGGTACTGCCCGATTTCTTGGAAAAGAGTATAGGTGAACCCTTTGAAGATGTGTTGGGAAAAAAATCTATTCACCTCCATATCCTCTAATGGATACTTGAGCTCTAGAAGCTCCTTAATATCCATCCTTTATGGATTAATGGTCATAGTAATTGCTCACAAAAGAAGATAAATAGTTATATAAACCTATTTCACTAGAGGTAGACCAATGAAATCATCATGAAAAGCTTATCTAATTCACACCACTATATGAATAAATACAACCGTTTGTAATCCCTGATCAGCAAGGTAAAGATTTTCTATCCATGCTACTACACTACCCATCCTCTATTGATCTAATCATGATCATGTTGTACTTTCATCCCATATTCCCTTGTTGATGTGTGTAATTCCCTCTGTTGTTGTCAATTTTACCCTCTAAAGGTAGATGTCAATATGGGATCTTTAAGGAACTAGAAAGTCCATCTTATTGATTCTATTGAAACTTTTCATGTAGATAATGCATAGATTTCATACAAAAAGGTAACTTTATATCTCAAGGGGGAATTATGAGAATATTGAACATCCTATGAACAGATACATAAGAAAATATATAGCATAAAAAACAATGATATTACTCACTATTGAGGCTAAAAAATCAAGTGATTTATTCATATTTGAAAGAGTGATACATGCATGTATCAAAAAAAGGAGGATCTAATTTGAAGGTAACTAGAATAGTACAATGTACAGAAGATGTTCTTACACTCTTCCCATTATGAGTAGTCTAGAATACATGTAACTGGCCTGTATTGTGTCCCAGATATACTTCCTGACTAGCAAGAGTAGGCTATCTCTTTTCGCATGGAGAATCATATGCTCGATTGAATCTTCCTCAACCGCCACCTCATCTTTAACGATCAGTGCTATTCTAGCTACCTTAATTTCATGACCATAATAAACTAGCTCTTAAACAATGAGTAGGTGCAGATCCCTGCTTTCTAGACACTGGAGGGAATATTCAACATAAATGGTGGAGATGACCAATCCCGCCACAACCACAACACTAAACTGGGATCTATGTACACTACCTCCTAAAATGTCATGGAACCTCACACGAGTGACAAATTGGATAAATACCCAAAAAAGGCCCCTCACTACTAATACCTCCATGAGGATAATTGAATCATCACTTTCATCCAGAAGAAGATCCACTAGTAGCCATAGGAGTCGAACCACCCCGGATCACACCATCAACATCCCAAATATTTCTCTATGTAATTAGGTAATGGTTGATGAAACTAGAAATAGTCATCAGCCTAAAAAAATCGACTTGTGAACGAATGGTGTAACACAAACCATCCCAAAATCACATAGCATTCATTAGATCATCAGTGTCTAGAGAAGCAGAGAAATGGTGTGGCTTAGTAAAATGGTATGAGTAATCCATAAAGGTGATTGTCCCATTCTGTAGATTCATAAAATCTCAAAATTTGTCATCCCCTAGGGTTTGGGGGATTAAGTAGTTATATAAGATATCCAAGAAGTAATTCCAAACCATCTCACTTTGTTAGCTATCCTAGGTGATGACATCCAATCACCTCTTTGATGAATCATGTAACATGTAAGAAGCTATATTGAACCTCCTCTCTAGGGGCATCTCTTAGTGCTCAAAGATAATAATGATCACCTAGATCTAGGACTCCTCTTCAAGTGGTATGTCATCCTGCAAGAAAGGAGGTGAAAACTACCATAAAAACTAGTGAGTCAAATCTTCCATACTTAGGGAATGTCGAACTCTGCCTTGAATTCGCTAAATCATATGAATTAATCCCTCTCGAAACTGGGCATCCGTTACCAAATGAGGTATAGGAATAGTATCCATTGATGGCTCTATAGGAAATACAAATGGTGGATCAAATCCCACCACCTTAGGAACATGATCTTCATCACCTTTAGGGTGCACATTATAAGGATTTCATGGAGGCATAATTCGATAATGATAAATAAATGTGGAAGAAGAGAGTCAAGAAGTCTATATGGATTCATTCAAGAAGTTAGGACATGTACTAATGTATACTTATATGAACAAACACACCCATTTTTGTGCATCAAATGCCATGAATAAGAATTGGAACAGACCATAATAGGTCATAAGGATAGAGAAACATCCACTACATACTACTAAGGGTGGGGTTGGGTTAGGTCTCTAGGTTAGGCATGTGAAGGATTGCTGTTATCAGGTTGTAAACCATTTTCCATTTGAAAAAATGCTCATTCGAACATTTAAATCATTTATGATAGCTAAATCCAATGATATTAAATTTTCCAAACATAATGGACCATACACCTTATGAACCAAATGATAGAACTCAAATTCAAGTCATTATCATTTAATTTTTTCTTAATCATGAAATTATACTACTCTTAAATGGTTGAGCACGATTGAATGCTATATTCTCATCAATTAGGGCCCATAAACCTTATGAATTAAATAGTGTAATCCACTAAACTCACACCTTTTCATGGTCTAAAACCTATAAGAAACATAATTTTATATAGATTAGACAAGAAAAAATGAATATGAACAAGATATTCCTGATGGAAATTAAATGCTACATGAAAAAAACACTATTCATATATTACCTATCGTGATGCATATTTTAATACAGAACTATCATTTCATTGGCTTGAGAAATGTAATCATAATTCCAATATCATAAATACGAATAACATCAAAAAACACATTAATCACCCAATGGTGAAATCAAATCAATGGTAATAGAAGAAATAATAAAAATCATAAATAAGGAAACATGGAATTTACCCTTTTCAGGGTTTCACAACACCCATGAACAGATTAAGAATAAGTCTATAATCATTTCCAATATCCATTCTATTGTTATAAAATAGTATAAAAGGAATGGAACCCCATATAGAACCACTTTGTGAGGTCCCTATATCAGGTACCTCATAACCCGTGCCCCAATCCTGGTTGTCCACATTACCCTTAATGCATCTCCTTATATGCTAGGGGAAGCCAACTAGTAGCGAGGGTGTATAGGTAGTAATAAAGGGAGACTATACCCCCATGTCATAGTATTGGAGCAGGTATAATGAAGGAGAACATTAGTGGCAGAATAATCAAACATAATGATATAGTAAACATAGGAAGTATAATAAAATACATAGAATGATAGAATAATTGAAGAACATATAAAATTCATCATATGCAGTTTCTGATACAGACATGCATGATTATAATGATTTTATAAAAGGAAATAGAAAACCAGAAGTATGAATGCCAAAAAAAGTACTAAAGTAAAAAAAATCCAAAATCTTCTCCATATAATCTTGAGCTTAAGCCCAATCCTCCACTCTAATGATCAATCTAGACAGTATGAATCCACAACATTATGAGTGGTGTTTTTACTTATCCATACCTACCATCAATAGTCTTATTAGGTAACAAAGGCGGGCCAAGTAGGATTTGAGATAAAAAACTCAGTTGGAAACCAACAATAGTGTATACATGTAATACAAGTAGTCTCTCATAAGTAAACAACGTGCAACTAATGACAAGAAAATAAAATAATGTAGAATAACTAATTAACCACCTACTCAATTTTCGAAAGGTTACATGGATGGTCTACCCGTTTCTTACCAAAGCTGGTATGTCTGATCAAGTCACTATATATATATATAGAGTATAATTGTAATTGGGTAAGAATTCATCCCATACATACATATATATAGTGATTTTAACTGATGTAGTGTATGAATTCTCCCACCCATACACTTATAGAGATTTTAACCAGTGCGGGGTAAAAAATTTCTCCTACCCATATACTTATAGAGACTATAACCGGCATGAGGTAAGAATTCCTCGCACCAATACATGTATATTCAGATTTGGAAAAGGGTATTAATTCCTCTCATCCATTTAAATTCATATATCTCATAATCAAATAAGTAGTATAAACATTCATATCATATAATATAAGGAAGATCTGTCATACATCATTTCATTTTAAACAAGCAAACCATTTCATGTAATGGATTTATAATAAATAATAGGAAGGGAAAGGAAATGACAACCCTTGAAACCATTCCCTTAAATCCAATTAATCCTTATGGTTTAATCCATCTCATCCTATACATCCTATACATCTTACCATCCAATTTTTATAAAATGGAAAATTCATTTCACATAACTTTTTCAAGGAAAAAGTGTCAAGGTCAACTACTCACATTCCCTTTTAGACAATTCCAAATCAAATGGGACTAAGAACAATTGAGGCACCTTGGTATGCACACATTACACGTGGGAATATTTCAAATCTAGTTAATAGAAAAGACATTAGATATATTGGGTTCCATGTATTTTAAACTAGTTAGCCCAAAAGCCCTTATTCAAGGTGGCACACCTATTGGTGTCCATAATGAAAAGAGGTGATATCTAAACCCATAAATATGTTCTAATTAACCTATATCAAGGAACTAGAGTAATGTAGACATGAAGGATCTAAAAAATAAATGGAAATTTAAAAATTAAGGGTCACCGAATGATTGATTAAGTTCAAAACTACAAGAACTAAAATGGAAAACTATGTGACCACCTACATTAGGGTCGTAGACTAATCATCGCTTGATATCATCCTTAGATTCAAATAAGGTTGGAATAGATATGAATTTTTGTCCAACACCCTAAAAATAAGGCATATGATCCCGAAACCCAATAACTGAAAATATGTAATTAAGAAAAAAATACAAGTATAGAAAAACTTGGGAAGCTTACTATGTAACGTCCCGGTTCCGGAAGCCACCCAGAGGCACCCCGTACCTGGTTGGTCACATGGCATCAAGCGCATTTCCCTAAATACTAGAGGCTGTCAACTAGAAGCGAGGGCTTTGGGTGTGATAGTGGGGAAACTATGCCCTCATTGGCAATGTAAACATTGGAAATAAATAGATATACAATAGAAAAAGCAGTAATAATTACATAAAACAGTAACAAAAGACAACTGAATGTATAAAATGGAGAACATATATAAAATGATTCCTGACACATATGTCTAGGAAAACAGAAAAAAAGTCACAATTATGGAATAATACTATGATAAAACAAAGTGAAAAAGAAAGTAGACAAACTCCTCAGTATCACAAGCCATAGCTTGGTCTCATGATCTATAGCTCCACAACAAATCAAGTACTTGATGTAGAAAGGTGCTTTCCATTATCTATACCTGCAACAATATAATCTGTATGGGCCAAAAAGCATATCCCAAATAGGGTGTGAGAATAAATCCCAGTAGGCAACCACCACAAGATCTGTGCCTAACAGTTAGTGAATATATGGAAGGTAGTAAGCAAGTAAATGAAGTTAATGATCATGTAGCCATGGTAAACAATTTACAATTTAAATTCATTCAGTATCATAAGAAACAGCTAACAAAGAAGATAAACACAAATTGGTAACCCTCTGGGTAGTACTCAAAGACTATCCCCTTTGGTCCTACCAAGAAACACAAGCAACCCTCTAGGAATCACACATAGTCTCACCCCTCTGGTTCAGCTCAAGTATATACTCTTTGGGGAAGCACTCACTATCAATTCCCCCTATAGTCTCGTATTGGTACTAATGGTGCTCTAGGGAAGCACTCAATGTCAATTCCTCCTATGGCCCAAGTCGAGGAACTACAGACATTCTGGGGAAGCACTCAAAATCAATTCCACATGTGGTCTCGTATCGTATAATTATAAATACACTCTAGAGAAGCCCTCAACATCCATTCACCCTATGGTCTATACACCATGTTCTCATAGCCCTGTGTATGTCAATAAAGTATAGCATCAAATATCGGCCAATGCAAACCTCAAGAACTACTTGGCTAGCAATCTAAAACATAACAGCATAAAAGAGCAATAGTCACACCATCCTACAATACTAAGCATTGGAATGTAAATAGTAGCCTAACAGTCAAACTAGACCCAAAGGTCAACATAAGAAAAACATGCATGGAAAACACATCCAAAGTATAGAAATTCACCCTATTATTAATCAAATACCATCTACTCAAGCATACAATCATAGCAGACAAACAATAGGGCCAAAATGGTAAACACGCAATACCCCGTTATTGCCTATTGAGAAAATTTGCACATAAAATTCAAAGACGCTCAATAGAAAGGAACAAAACACCTAACTTAGGGTTGGGAGATCAATATACATGATCTTAGAGGCTTGAATCATCATAGAATTCTGTAGATCTAAGCAAAATTATAAAAAGTTCAACCCACGATAACTCACGAAAGATGAGAAATCAGAAAATTAAGCTCAAGCAGAATATATAACTCACCGATGCGATTCCAACGCTACCGACGGTGTTCCATTCGAAGGAAGGAGGCTCACATAGGGGTTCATTGATGATCTATAGTCGTACAAAGCTCTCAATTTAACGAGACCTAAAATAAGGGTGTTCTGTCCATCAGACACGATCCTGGTGCATTTAATGAAAAAAATACACGGCGTGTACTTTTGGAGTACACATAGTGTACTTTCCCTTTCCGTACTCCACTTTAAGTGTCCTCCAGGTCACCCCACATGGCCGTGTGCATGGCCGCTACACAACCAGCACCTGGCTGCCAGCGGTAACTAAGTAAACGCCGTGTACTTTGAAAATTCCCAGAATTTCCTATTTTTCTCAACAACAACCAGAAAAAGAAAAACATACCTGAAAAAAAGATATGAGTTCTTACATACTCAATGGATTCAATGCCTCCGACCGATCAAGGATTGGACATCATAAAATTCCTCTAGATTAAATTCTATACTGGTGGAGTTCTTGAGATCAAGGAGGAGGAGACACTCTATTCGATTCAATGGAGATAGAGGGGAAATAGGTTGGTTTTCTTTTAATGAATTAATGGGGGAAAATAGTAATTTTTTCCCAAAACCAACTATGTAATATTTATACGAACCATTTACAAACCATGTGTAAACCATATTCTAAAGATAATACCTATTTTTTTGTAGGACACAAGACCATGGGACTGGTTAATCTATTTCATAAAAACCATCCATACTTGTAGGTTTTCCTATCTACATTCACACAGTTTTCAAAAACATTGTGACCTGGGTCTCATGGTTAACACTAACAATGAGACCAATAATGAAACTCATTTATCCGGACCTCTAGGCTCCAAACCATCCCGGAATACTCCTCAAGTTTTAAATTTACCATAATATAACATTACCGTGATTAAATGAAATTATTAAAATGAAAAAAACAATGAATCATACCTTGGTCAAAATCTAGGACATTACAACTTAATAAGAGAGAGATTCTCAGGATAGTACATGGTTCTAGGGAATGGTTTGGGGGATCATCATAAGTTATATAAGAATTTATTTTCACTGATTTAGAAGAGTGGTTTATAACATTTTTAGGGACTACCATAGGAGAAAAAAGGTATTATATAGTGACATAATTATTCATTGAGATGATAAAACTATGATACATTTTTGACCAGTATATTCACTATAGTGAAATCACCTACTGATGATTGTGTGGTTTTTTCTATGTGTTGAGGTATTAAATTTCTGAAATACACTTTGGATTATACTTTATTTGATTTTTGTGATATATTTTCCTTTTTTAGTTGCATCTGTTATACAATTGTGGGATTGTTTTGAATTTATTTATTTTTTTACCATGCAAATTCCTCTATGAAAGTGGTGTATTTATGTCTGGAAGCACCTAGGATGTGGAGATGAGATGATAAATTGTAATCAGTTGTGGGATATTTTTACATGATATTTCCATGTTTGATTTGAAAATTTTCATTAACTAGAAGACTCAATTATTGGATTTCATATATTTTTATCACTGGAACTTTTCCTTTTATTTTATGTTATGCTGTGATTATATGCATATTTATAAGTGGGATGAACATACGGATCATGTATTCCATTATCATAAGTAATTATTTGAAAAAATTGATCAGATTCTGAATTTCTTCTTTGATTAGTGTACAATGATAGTTCAAAGAACACTTTATTTGTTGGTGGATCACTATTATGATTTATTCCCTAATAGTTTCTTAGGATTCCCCACATGTGAGGGAGATTTAGTTTATTTTTTATTTGGATCTAGAATACAAGACCATAATGACATCTTTATGTCATATAAAATCTTTTGAGGTGAGAGAGATGAAATTAAATCTTGAGAACCTTAAAATAAGGGGTTTATACAATGAGGATGTCTCCTAGTGGTTAACCACTGTCATTATAATAGAAGGGTTAAAACAACATGAGATTGTGTGTAAATTACCATATGTTAACCCAGTTAATAGGAAGAATGTGTATCCATATCTATGAAAAAATTACTTGTTTAATTGATTTAGTGGATATAGATGGTAATCTATGATTTATCTATGATTGTTTTATCCTTATCTTAGTGATAGATATGAATATCTTCCATATAATATATTTAAAAACAAATATTAGTGGTATAAGTTTCTTGTGCATCCATTTTGTTTAAAAATTTCACTATTGATGTTCATGTATAATATGAAAATTATCTTCCAACCATAAATAAATCCTTCATGGAAATTACCATTTATAATATTTTGGAACATTTTTTTCATGGAAAAATATGGTATTTATAGAGATAGTACTATGTATGATATATGTGTTTTGTCTTTAAGCCATGACATCTAAATAGCACTTATGGATTTTGGATATGTAGATATGGAGGCACATTATATAAAATTTTGATATTTATAATGATCTAGAGTATGTAATTAATATGAATTCATGGGGGACATCTAAGAATATATTTGAGTTTTGGAGTTTCCTTAGGATAGAGGATTATTAGTAATATTTCTTTTAAAATTTCAATCTACTGAAATCAGCAATGATGTTTTTGACCAAGAAAACAGAAAACATCACATAAGGAAATCATTTTAAGATCATATATCCCAAAATAATGGGGAAACTCACTTCCATTCCAACATTGATAATACCATATCCCACTATAAGCTATATATTGTATAACAATGCATCAAGATTTAGTTTTGGAGGATTATTTATGGATTATAATTGATTGGATACAAATGGATATTAGTATTTAAGACCACATAAGAATAAATACTCCACCGATGATATAGAGTTTTAATATATGTTCCACATAAAAAATTGTTTATGACATTATCTCTTCTGTGAGAGATTTTTCATATATAAAAACTAACATAGAAAAAGTTTTATTATTTTATAGTGATATTTTAGTCTATGAAAGACAAGTTTGGTTGAGTAAATGTAGATATTTGAAATTAATTTAGTGTATTATTTAGGAAAATGTATCAAGATAAATGATTCACATAGTATGAAGATTCAATAATAGATCGTGCCTATGTTCATTGAGGAGAAGTTATTTTTCACAATCTGTCCCCGCCAAGAACCCTACCTGGATCGGTGATGAGATTGAGTATGCATCCAAAATATATCCTATAATAAATATTGCTTAATAGATGCTTATCAAAGTTATTAATCACATAAATAAGTGTTTTTATCCTCTAAAGAACAAATTTAATGGATATTAAATAAATGAAAACTATTGTACATTGAACAGTGAAAAAATAAACTACATGCCAATATCAAGACAACGTATAATGTAAGTATTTCATATTACATTAATGATCTATAAAACAATTTGTTATTAAAAACCACTAAATCAATAAGAAATTAATCTTAAATAATCAATTTACCTTATTGGTACACAAAAAAATCCTCAAACACTAGCCAACTACTATCATCATCAATTATTATGATAAGATCTCATAATAACTCAATTAATAAAAATATAAAATCCTATATGTATAACTAGGTATAGGGACCTATACATATTCATTATTACATACGCTAAGGTTGAAAAACCAACTCTATATGATGTATATATAATAACCAAACAATTAAAATCAAAATACATAGTAATTCCCTCATGAACAAATAATATATAGGTTTGTCTTGGTCAAATGACAAATAGTGATATATCTTCTCCTTTGAATCTCTTATGATACTGTATATAAAATATAGATATGTAAAAAAATCATATCCTTATTCTTGTGTCTTACTTGATAAATTATTCTAATACCATGGTTACAAAAATTATCACATTTTAAAAACCAAAGTATCTATAATATAATAAATTCCATAAAAATATAGGATGTCCCCAACAATCAAACTCATAATAGTCTATATCAAATCTCTAAAATATTTTATCCATTCACCAAAAAACTATTCTATATAAATCACATCTATGTTCCATACATAGACCAAAACCATATTTTATATAACCCATTCTATGCATCCATTTTCTATGAATAATATTAATCCATATAAATTATATTTCCACTCCATTCAATTAAATGGGATTAGAGAAGAAATAATATTCTAGACCATTAGTTGGTCCACCAACTTATCTATTTTTTTTGGGTGTCAGCTAAAAAACTACCATAAGGTGGTTCTTTCATATTATACTATACACACAACAAAAAAATTGTATAAAAATTATAATAATAGGTAAGTCACATAATCTTATAACCATAATTGTATCACTGATAGATGTTATCATCATAGAATTTTTATAACTATAAAGATTAACCATTAAATCAATTCCATCAACATCGTTATTATGATATCTATATATTCACTATCTTGAAACCTTTATTTATTGAAATTCCATGTTACATATATCATTAATCATGGAACAACACTTCACAAAGGATACACCTCTATGGAGAACCATATACTCATCGTGTTAGTGTCACATACAATTGACTACACATTTATTGTTATGGTGAAAACATTTAGATAATTGTTGGCCTATAGAAGAATGCCACGACCCATCCCCCGAGGCATGTACCATGACTCCCCCAAGCCTAGATCTTGAAGGAATATAGTTGGAAACTATTGCAGAATGAATCATCCTAGAAGTGGGATGCATTTTCTTGAGTACCTATACACATACACATAAATCCACGTCCCATAAAAATTGAAAAATAGAACATGGATGTGTTAGGTCCTCTAGGTTAGATACCCGGAGAGGTGGGGTGAATTAGGGTATGACATATTGAAACAACTACCCCTATTGATCTTGTCTCGCTGTTCTGCAAGACTCACTTCTCTCTCTTTCCTGCAGTATAGAATAATCAAAAACTAAATCATGCACAAGACATAACAATTTTTACTTGGTTCACCCTCACTGGGCTACGTCCAAGGAGCATAAACCGACAATGTGCCGATTACCAAATCCACTAAAAGTACACTGTTGTTTACAAAGGTCGAGATAGATCACTTCTAATTCTAGACTCACTGCCTTTACAATGTTTAGGGTCAGCTCACTACTTTCCCAAGGGTCACTCCCTGTCTCTCTCTCTCTGGCTCACTGCCAGTGGACATGATCCCCTTATTCCTTTTCCTTTTCTCCCTGCTCTGGAAAGGATCCACTCACAGTTTATAGAACTATTGGACTCTTCATTATCAGTAATTAATACATCCTCTGTTGTATATAGATTCTCTGTTGAAGTCCAACTTTCACCCATAGATGAATCTAACTTTGCACCGAAGGTATTGAAAAATATTCTAGTTTCCACACACCCCTGAATCACTACAATGCTTCAACCGTACCTGGCGCCCTTCTCCAAGCCAGCATGAAAGTCCCGGTGCGCAAGTTAAAACTGGCATGGAAGTTCACCTCAACAACTTGCACGACACTAGCTTCTGCAACTCCAAACATGCGCAACTAAAACCCTTTTATGCCCAAACCAATTTTGGCATGAAACCATCAAATGTTGCGCTTCTTCAACACCTGGCGCACAAGTGTCACCAAATCATATTCAAAACACCCCCTTCTTCAACTCAAAACTTGGGAGACTCCCTTCCTTTCTCTCCCGAACCACTCTGGACACACAACAATCAACTTGCGCACAACTTCTACATGTGCGACCACACCACCACTTGCGCGACCACCTAACCTATGTGATGGAAGATCTGATTTTCTCTATGTGTTGAACTCTCCCAAAATAAAGAGGGGTCGACCTCTATTTATAGGCATTTGAACACCCTGCACGATGGAGCGCAAGTCTGAGTGTGCAAGTGTTTGTCGCACAAGTCACTTGCGCAACCAACCCTAAAACACGGGCGCCCCTTTTCCCTTTTCCATATTTTGATGTTATGATCTTGAAAAAAATATGGTACGCAAGTTTACTCTCCTTCAAGACAATGGTGCACAAGTCCCTTTTCCAAAACCACTTTTCCCTATTTTTCAATTTTCAGGCCCAAAAATTTGGCAAACATTGGAAAATGACGCCAACTTGTATCTACTCTTTTTGTACCACCCCTAGATCAACCATTCCTTTTTGACGTTCTTGAATCAAACATGGACCATTAACCACATCCCTTGAACTCGACATGCCACTATGAAATCCCCTTTGACAAAAAATTTGTATGTCAGGGTTTTCTTTGTCAAAAATCACAACACAAATGTCCAATTTGTCAAAAAAGACAATCACCTCAAAAATGCTTCAATGATACCTTGAGTAATTCTATCCCAACAATCTCCACCTTTGGGTTTTTTGAAAATAATTCCACAAAAAGATACATCGTTAATTATTCATCCACTATTTTCCTATTGAGATTCCGAGAGAGATCAAGGATTTACTGAACACATACTCTAGGCCCATATGAGCAATGCTCGGTGTGAGAAACAAGAGTAAATTAAAAGTTCATCAATGAATAACATCAAATCTAACACCCACTATTGACACCAAACTGATACCAATTTTTGGAAATATCTTTACCGCAATCTAACACCACTCTTCCACATTTATCTTGATCCTCATCTATCATTATATATATTCTTTGATCGATCTATTTTAGCATCATTAGATTTGATACTCTCCCTATCTACTCATAGTTTTAACTCTTGTCAGCTTCAAATCCTCTTCAGCACTATTGCGAATGTTTTTCAAGCTATCCTCTAGCTAAGCACTTTGAACCAGCTTCTACTCCCCATATCTAGCTACTCCACCTGTTAGCTTCTCCACGTATCTGTCATGATTTCTCAAATAACCACACTGTCTCCCCCTTGAATCAACCAATATTTTCTCCCCGTTTGTAAATGAGACCAAAGTTCACTCCTTTGCAGTCTGTAACAGACTAGATAACACATATCAGCACATTAGGGAAAAACACATCATACATCGGGGAGAGGGGGTTTAAAATCCACACTATTTCAAGTGCGGGGGGGGGGGGGGGGGGTGACTAAACTCCCAGATCCAATCAATGCCTCTCAAAAGCTTCCTTGGGTAAGGCCTTTGTTTGAATGTCTGCAACCTGTAGCTCTGTGGGCACATACTCCAAATTCATGATTCCCTGCTCAACCTTATCCTTGATAAAATGATAATTTATCTCAAGTGCTTTGTCCATGAATGATGGAAATGATTTTTTCTAAGATTTATAGCATTTGAGTTATCACACTGGATTCTGATTGGAGACTTCAATTCCCCTCGCATATCTTCAAGCTCCTGCTTCATCCATAATAATTGTGTGCATGTTTGAGTGTCCGCAATATACTCAGCCCCTGCGGTGCTCAATGAAATGCAATCTTGCTTATTTCTTATCCACGAAATACACAATCTACCATGATAGAAAGAACCACCTGATGTTGATTTCCTATCATCCGTTGAACTAGCCTAGTCCGCATCAGTATATCCCAATAACTCTGTCTGAGATTTGTCATTATATGTCAATCCACAGTCCATCGTGCCCTTGATGTACCAAAGTATTCTTTTCACTGAAAGAATGTGGCTTTCCCAGGGATTACTCTTATATCTCTCTTCTTGGCACGTGGAGAAAATAATGTCAGGCTTTGTTGTAGTCAAGTACAAAAAACTTCTAATAAGTTTCCTATATTCAGTGATATTAACTACCTTTCCATCCTCATATTTGTACAGTTTCATCCGGGTAGCAACTGGAGACTTCATCTCCTTGGAATTTTTCATTCCAAATACCTTCAAAACCTCCTTGGAATATTTGGTTTGAGAAATAAATGTTCCTTTCCTTCCTTGTGTTTCCTATAAACCATGGAAAAACGTTATCTCTCCAATCATTGACATTTCAAACTCACTTTTCATGAATTCGGAAAACTGTCTGCACTAAGCTTCATCTAATCCACCAAATATTATGTCATTGACATAAACCAACAACATCATAATTTGATTACTATAATTTTTGAAATAGAGATTGTAATCAATATCCCCACGATGGAAACCAAGCTTCTTCATGTACTAATCAATCCTTGAGTACCATGCGCTTGGTAAATGTTTCTAACCATACAATGACTTATTCAGTATCAAAACCTTGTTCTCATCCTCATGAATGAGAAAACCATCTTGATTCTCAATAAACACTTCCTCCTCTAGAACCCCATTCAAGAATGTAGATTTGACATCTATCTGGGATACATTGAATTTTCGTTGCACAGAAATAGCTAGGAATAATCTGATTGTCTCCAGCCTTGAAACTAGTGAAAATGTCTCATCAACATCTATTCCCTATATTTGGGAGTATCCTTTGCAACCTAGTCGTGCATTTTTTTGAACTACTATGCCATATTCATTCATCTTGTTGTGATAGACCCATTTAGTCACAATGACATTCTTATCTACTGGTCTCAAAACAATATCCCATGTCTGATTCTTCTCAATCTGATAAATCTGTTCATTCATAGCCTGAACATAGTTTTCATCTTCAAATGCATCAGAAAATAATTTATGCTCTACCTGAGATAAGAATAATGTCTGCTGTAGTGACTTCATTATTTTTGTCTGAACTGGAGCTGTCGAATCACCAATGATATTCTGACTATCAATTTCATCTCGACACTTTGGCTTCCTTACAGACAAAGACATGAAACTTTCTTATTCGTCATTAGTGTCTTCTTCTAAGTAATCATATACCACTTCTGCTTCTCCAGTGTTACTTTCCTCTTCATCACTTTCATCAAGAAACTATTCACTATTCTGGTGAATATTTTCTTCATTTTCCACAATAGTGACATCATTTCAATCAACTACTTTTCCCAGCCTCTTGTTAAAGCATTTGTATGCTTTTCTTTTGTCCGAGTTTCCTAGAAATATTCCCTCATCTCCATGTGATTCAAACTTCCTATGATTTTCTTTGTTGATAATGAAGCAATTACTTCCAAATATTTGAAAGTATTTTATTGTTGTCTTATTTCCGAACCACATTTCATACAGTGTATTTTCTTTTCATCTGACACAACAGATCCCTAATAGAAATGTAGACTGATGTCAGTACTGCTCCCTTCCAAACCTTCTCTAGTAGGTCTTTTTCTATGAGCATTGTTCTGGCCATGTGGTTTATGATCCGATTTATCCTTTCAACCACTCCATTCTATTGGTGAGTTCTTACTAAAGAAACTTGATTCCTTATCCCATGTTTCTCAAGATACTCTTCCACCTGACTATTTGTGAATTCTATACTATTGTCTGTATGAAACGTCAAAATTTTCTATCCATGAATCCTTTCAGATTCCCTTCGGTACTGTTTGAGGCAGCTGAACACATCAAACTTATGGGCAATAACAAATACCCATGCCCTTATGCTATAGTCATAAATGAAAAGAACGTAATACCTCTTCCCGTTAATGGATGTTGGTGAAATAGGTCCACAAACATCAGCATACACCAATTCAAGCACTCTTGTCAACATATTTTCTATTTCTTTGTATGCCTTTATGACGATATTCCCTTTTTGACAGGCGTCACACGTATGTGTATGATCACATGATAGCTTAGAGAGGTCTCTTTCTGCTTCACACTTTACCAAATATTCTAGAGATGGTTGACATAGATGACCAAGTCGTTTATGCCACAATTTGTTTTCTTCATCTTTGGATGAAAAGCACATATCATCTTCTCCACATACAAGGTAGAAATTTCCCTTTGTTCATTTTCCCTATAGAACCACTTCTCCATCTCTTCGTTTAACGATACACATCTTTTTTGTGAACCTTAAAGAATGTCCTGAGTCACATAGCTGACATACACTAAGTAGATTGTGACTGAGGCCTTCTAACAACCAAAACATCAACACATCTTATTTATTTTCCCCCAAACCTAGCCTTTACTGATCCAATAATTTTTAGGCCTTCATCATTTCCAAACTTGACAACTTCTTCTTTGTCATATTGTATTCCTATAACAAGATTTTTATTACATGTCATGTGAGACATGAAACCACCGTCAAGGATCCAAACACTAGTACGGTCTGATGATTTAAGGGAAATTTATTCCACCACATCCTTCTTATCCTTCTTATTTTTGGTCCACATTTTTTCCTTCAGACATGGCATTGATTGATACTTTTGTTCTTTCTCAGAGTTTGATGGACCAGCTTCATCTTGCAAAGCTAAAAATCTATTCTGCGTTTTTAATTCACCTGTTGGTTTATTGATCTTCTGCATGATAACATTTTGATTCTGCTTTGGCACATTTCTCTGTATGGTTGAAGTGCAGTACCTAGCCATGTGCCAAAATCCTCCTCACCAAAAATAGTGTCCATCGAAATATGTTTTGGAGAACCCTTCTCATTTTGGCTGACACCATTGTTATTGTTCCCTTCGATATCTCTTGGATATGGAACACACATACTGTGAATGTCCCATTTTCCACAACAATAATACCTGATATAGGGTCCATTCCTTCGTGTAACTTCTAAACTACGAATTTACCATTGGAATCCTTGAATATTCTGATTTTGATTTGTGCCCAAATCATCCTTCAATATTGGGATGGGTGCTTGCGGTTTGACTTCAATTTTAACAGATTTTTGTTTCTTATCAAGCCCTAAATCATCCATAACATCATAGCTCACATGAAACATTGTTCCTGATGAACTATTATCCTCATCTTTCATCATTTCTGTCCTCTAAATGACCTGGTTTTCTGATATCACATTGGGGGTCAATAGTTTTTCTTGATCCTTCTTTTTTCGTTGTAGACTGACCAGTTCTTCTTCAAGTTCTTTAATACACTTTACTTGATCTTTCACTTTTATACTCAATCCCTCAATCTCCCTTTTCTGTTCTTCAATCTTGAGCTTCTACTCATCAAAATTTTCTGAGATCTTTGGCTAGGAAGACTTATTGTTTTTGATTTATTTCACTAGCTCAGACTTCTCTTCTTCTTACTGTTACATGTTGAGTTTGGCATCATGTACCACCTTGTTTGATTTCATTGTTTTTCTCTCCAAATATCTATCTCTTCAAGAGAAACTTCTAATTCAGCTTCCATGTCAACTCTCCCTTCAATTTCTTCTCTATCTTCATCAGTGTCTATTTCTTTCTTTTCTTGAGCACTACCGACTACAGCCACCATTTCATTTTCTCCACGATCCTTAAAATTTTAAATCTCCTCAACCTCTTCAACCTCAGACACATCTGCACTGTCTATTTCTTGTGAAATAATATTCTTCTTCTTGACGAAATGTCTCTTTAACTGCTTCTTTTCTTTCACATAGGCTGAAGATTTTTTCTTGGGAATTTCAACTTCATCTTCATCATATTCTTCTTGAAACTTTTTGGGCACCTTGCGGAAAGGAATGACATTACCTCATCTGTATCTTCATCTTCTTGAGAATATTCAATGGTGATCTTCTTCATGGACTTAAATGTAACCTTTTTGGATTTCCTTCTTTTTCAACAGCCTCATTATCATCATTCCTCATTTCATATGCAACCAGGGTACTGTGAAAATTATCCAGTGTCATCTCTTTTGGATCTTTTTCTTCTAGCACTGAAACTTTCAGATTGAACTAAGGTGGAAGTTTCCTCTTGATGTGCTTTATGATCTTTATGTCTTCAATGACATCACCAAGACCTCACATATCTTCCACAACAATATTTAGATTGTCAAAGAATGCATCAACAAACTCCTTTGGGTTCATCTACACATTTTCATACTTATTCCATAGTACTTGAAGATTTTCCTCTCTGACCTTTGTATCTCCTTCATATATATTCAGAATATTTTCTCACATGGTATGTGATGTTTTACATGGCATCACCTTCATATAGATAACATTGGATAGGGCTCCCACTAAATCATTTATGTCCTTGGCGTCAGAATCCAATTCTCTTCGCTTGGCTTCCAGTAATGCCCCACTGTTGATGTCAGCTGTTATACCGTGCATTTCTACTATGAATAAGTCCATTCCCAATGAACGGAAGTAGTGTTGCATCTAATTCTTCCATAACTGAAAATTGTTCCCGTTGAAGATTGGAATCCCTTTATGATTAGTGACCTCCATTTAAGAGAGAATTAGAGATAAAAACATTTCCCTCTGATACCAATTGTTAGGTCCTATATGTTAGATACCCTGAGAGGGGGAGTGGATTAGGGCATGACAGATTAAAACAATTGCCCCGATTAATCTTGTCTCACTGTTAAGCAAGACTCTCTTCTCTCTCTTTTCTGCAGCATAGTATAAACAAAAACTAAAGCATGCACAAGACACAATGATTTTTACTTGGTTGACCCTCACTGGACAACATCCAAGGAGCATACACCGATGATGTTCCAATGTACCAAATCCACTAAAATCACACTGCTGTTTACAAAGTTCGGGATAAATCACTTCTAATCCCAGGCTCACTGCCTTTACAAATTTTAGGGTCAGTTCACTCCTTTCCCAAGGGTCACTCCCTGTCTCTCTCTCTGGCTCACTTCCGGTGGAGAGGATCACCTTCTTCCTCTTCCTTTGCTCACTACTCTGGAAAGGATCCACCCACAATTTATAGACATGTAGGCCTCTTCATTATCACATCGGAATACATCCTTTGTTGTATGTAGATGCACTGTTGAACTCAGACTTTCACCTGTAGATGAATCTCACTTTGTACCGAAGTTATCGGGAAATCTTCCAGCTTCCACACACCCTTGAATCACTACCGTTATTCAACCATACCTGGAGCACTTCTCCAAGCTGGTGCACAAGTTAAAACTGGAATGCAAGTTCACCTCAACCACTTGCGTGACACTATTTTCTGCAACTCCAAACATGCGCGACTCACACCCTTTTACACCCAAACCAATTTTGGCATGAAACCATAAACTATCACACTTCTTCAACACTTGGAACGCAAGTGTCACCAAACCACATGCGTGAAACCCCCTTCTTCAACTCAAATCATGGGTGACTCCCTTACATTCTTGCCCAAACTACTCTGGACGCACAACAATCAACTGGCGCATATCTTCTACTTGTGTGACCACACCACCACTTGTGTGACCACCACACCTGCGCGACGGGAGCTTTGATTTTCTCTAAGTGTTTAACTCTCCTAGAATGATGAGGGGTCTACCTCTATTTATAGGCATTTTAACACCCTATACGACGACATGCAAGTCTCTGCCGTGTAAGTCACTTGCACGACCAACCCTAAAACTTGGGAGACCCTTTTCCATTTGCCATATTTTTATGTACTGATCTTGAAAAACATATGGCATGAAAGTTTCTTCTCTTTCAAGATAATAGCACACAAGTCCCTTAACCAAAACTACTTTTCTCCATTTGTCGATTTTGAGGCCCAAATATTTGGCAAACACTGGAAAACGACGCCACCTTGTATCTACTCTTTTTTTACTACCTCCAGATCAACCATTCCATTTTCAATGTTCTTGAATCAAACATGGACCGTTAACCACATCTCTTGAACTCGACATGCCACCATGAATTCCCCCTTTTCAACAAATTTGTATGTCATAGTTTGTTTTTTCAACAATCACAACACAGATTTCCACATTGTCATCAAACACAATCAAACCAAAAATGATTCAATGATACCTTGAGGTATTTTTTTCCAGGAAGATGCTATAAAATAACCACTGAGAGTAAAGGTACAACAGTAATTAAATGGGTCACAATACGAACCCAACAAAATAAAAATAAAACAATGGAAAGTACAAGATCTGTATCAAGGCATATATAGAAAACCCAAACTGATGGGTAAGTACATAGTAGATGTAAGAAGACTTAGAAGCATGTCCTGCATGATTGATCTCACTGGCCACTACCTGGTTCTAGGCCACCAAGTCCTCAGCAAAGTCGTCGGTCATCTGCACCAGACACAACACGTGCGGGAGAATCCTGTCCATGGGTGAGTAACAATATACCTCGTAGGAACCCCAATCCAACAAGGAAAGACCACAAAAAAATACACAAATAAAACCATGAAGAAAGACATCTAACACCATGTATAATCTAATATAAGGAATTTATGACCATTAGTTCCATCATAGAACACTTTGGGATGCTGGAGAACTCCACCTCTATGAGTACAATGGGTATTCAGGGTCATAGAGAACCACTATTGAAAAAAATTGGGCCTCTGTGGTTTTTATTCATGATTAGTATGATGGGTATGCTGGGTAACACAGATTCTCCCCCCACCATGGGCATTTCGGGTCCCACCGAGCCGCTTTCCACCTTGGCCATACTAAGGTACTTATCTTCATCGAGTACCGTGGGACTTCCGGGTCACATGGACTCACTCCCCACCATTAGCCTACTGGGTCACACAAAGCCTCTTCCAACAAGTACATCATAGTGGATCCACACAAGGTCGCTTTCCAGCAGTCTTAAGGTCACATCCATATTTAGGATTTCCGCACGTAGTGCACTTGATTCTGAGAGAAATTATCTCTAAGAAATTCATTGTGTTTCATATTACATGAAATCCTCTTTATATTATTTCAAAAGATCCTCCATGACCCAAGGGTTCTAAAGCTGCAAATTTCTCATCATTCAGATGCCTAATTAGTATGTTATTCACGTTTTAGTAAATATGGTCCAGTTGCATCTAGGCATGGTCTAACTGGACGAACCTTGCCCGGGGGCCCCACATGTCTCATTTTAGTTCAACTAACACAACCTGGCCAAGTTCGGATCTGGGTCAGCACTTTATGGCTTGGCCAGTGGGCTAGGTCCATTGGGCCTCACTGAACAAGACCCAGTTCTGTCGGATGTCAAGCCCACCTGGTCACCTGGCGACGCAGTCTCATTCGGCCTGCTGGGGGTGGGTCCAGACCACTAGGTGGGGATCTAGCCAACTGGGTACGGTTCTGGCCCGCATGGTGGGGATCCGACCTACTTGATGTGTGTTTGGCCCATTGGGCACATGTCACACCTAGCCATGTCTTCCTCTGGTGGACCAACTTTCTTCAGCCTGAATGCAGAACTCATTTGGTATGAGGGCACGTGGAAGTTCAAACTTAGCAGCTAGGGTTCCATACATGGTTAGGGGACTACGTTGCATGTGATGTCACAACCCAAAACTTCAGGTGACTCCACTGATGCAGCTAAAGTGCCACATCCCTCCACTTGTTGCTGGCCCAGCCAACAGCTACGAATGCTTCACTATGGCCTGAGCCGGAAGCGATTGTTGCCTTCGGCGTACCATCATGGCGTTCCGCCACCTGCCCGTGATCGCTTCCATGACCCCCCACCATGGGGTTATTCTGCAGACCACCAATCCTTCTTCAATGGTTTATTCTTCGCACCATATTCACATCCTGTCTCCCTAGGGTACTTCCTTCCCTACTAATGCCTCAAAGTATTCTTACCACCTGTTCGAAAGTTTGACCATCAAAAACACATAAGGCAGATGGGATCCGAACTTTTTCATGTCTTCCCACACCCTCCATGTTATATTTTTAAAAAAAATGGGGAGGTTTGGGGTTTGAGGTTTAGTATTTAAAAAATAATACACATTCCTGATAAAAATACCCTGAATAGAGCACCCTCCCACATTAACAAGCAATCAACAGATCAACATGTTCGTGGAATGATCCACATTCATCCTTTTTGAATTAATTGAGATAAAATATAATCCACAACATTAGTGACCCCTACCTCGATTATTTTTGTTTTTTAAGTACTCAACCCATGGGGATTCATGTTTTGTAGGTGTTCGCCACTTTCTTGTCTGTTCTTCACGATTTATTGAGGTCGTTAGTGATCCACTTATGCATGTAGTTCATCGTTGGAGTGAAATATTGTTATAGATATGTTAGAGGAAATCCAAAATTTGATCTTACTACTGTAATTTGTTATTCCATAAAAAGGAATAAAAATTGCAATGTTTTTGTTATCTTGCATCATTACATCATTAAGTTGTTTCATTTATGAAACAACGTATCTATTACACTTAATTTAATACATCAACACACTACACGTTTAAAATCCATTAATGAGATTCATTTAATAAGACTCCTTATCTCTTTTTTTCCGTTCAACAACACCATCGTGCTACTGCCCAATGGTTTGAGAAAACAAATAACATTTTATGTTCTGTTAATTTTGTTTCTGAAAATTCAGAAAATTAACTTTTCTAGTCGACCCTAGTCAATCAAAGATAGGTCCATTCTAGGAGAGTCCATCCATTCTGAGTTTAATGGTTCCCTCTTATTTTTTTGTACGAGATCCAGTTTAGTAGTTAGAAAAACCTATTTCCATGGTTTTATAAATGATCTAAAGAAATTATAAATTCATTTCCATGCTCACCAAAACTCATAATCAGGTTCAGTTAGTGCATCTGGTTTCAAAATAATTACATATAGTTTATAAAAAATTTACATTGAATTTATGAGACATTACATTAACCCCATCCTTAGGACTTCATGTCCCCATAATCCTCAACAATTTGAAACAAAAAAATTGGGATAATGAGCATGAATTTGATCCTCCCACTCCCAAGATTTCTACTAGAGATTCCTGTGATGCTACAAAATGTGCACCTGAGGTATCGATCATCCATGAAGGAGCCTCTTTTGCGATCCTCTATCTCCCTTAGTATCTCTAAAAATATCCCATAATCCTCATTTTATAGCTTTCTCTAGTCGATGAGGTGCAATTAATCATGCACATACCTCCTCAGATGCGGCACATGAAAAATATTGTGCACCTGCCGCATCTGTGGGGTTGAGTTAAGTGGTAATACACCTTTTCCAATATACTAAGAAGATGGATGGGGTAAATGAACCCCATATATGACTTACCATCCCGTCCAATTATCTACAAACCTCATCGGGGTGAGACCCAAAGGAAAACAAGATCTCCCTCCTCGAACAGTAAGGTCCTTCATCTCCAATCCACATATGATTTTTTTTCTAATCTGTGCAGTCCAAATCCCCTCATAGAAGATCAACACCTTCATAGTGGTAGCCCATACCTACTTTGGACCAATGAGTGTTGACTCCACTTTCTCTGTCTTGTATAAAGGTTATCAACATGGCCGCCCATACAAGGACTCAAATGGTGCAATGATAATGGTGGAGTGATAGATATTGTTGTATAAAAAATATACTAATGGCTGGTGGTCCTACCAATTACGACCAAAATCTAGAATGCAAGCCCTAAGAATGACCTCCATGGTATGTTTGGTCAGCTCTGTCAGACCATTCATATGTGGGTGAAAGGTTGTGCTCAAGCGCATCTATGTCTCAAATTCCTCTTGCAATACCTTCAACAACGAAGATGTAAATCAGGCATCATGGATGGAGACGATCATCAAAATCAACCTGTGAAGCTGCACTATCTCCTAGAACTAGAGGCTCTATAATCCCTCTACCAATCCCTGCCCCTGGATGGGTAGGAATTGAGCTGACATAGTGAGTCAATCAACAGTCACCAAGAGAGAATTGTGGCCCCTGGACATGCGTGGTAACCCCATCACGATGTCAATCGAGACACCATAACATTTCCTCGCTGGTACCTCTAGTGGCTGGACCAAGCCTATTGGGACCTGATACTCAGACATCAATTTCTGACAAGTGAGGCATCATGAAAGGAACACTCCCACTAATTTCTTCACCCCTGGCCACATGTAATTAAGTTAGTGGTACTGATACATCATTTCCATGCTAGTATACACCGCCAAAGTGGATGTATGGAACTCTCTCAACACATCCTCTAGCTACATCAGTGCTACCACTGTTAGCCCTATGAAAAGGATGACGTGGTCCCCACCTATCAAAAATTCATCAGGAGTGTGTCCTCAGGATAACAAGGAATGTCAAGCCTCACAATCAATATCCAAAAGCAATGACTCCCTAAATCACTATAAGAGATTGAAAATGATAGACATCGACTAAAGGTAGGATTCTCCATCGTTATCCCTGAAGGATATCTGCATCATGGATAACTTCTCTATCGCCTCATTCTGAAGCTGTAAACTAGACCTTTTGATGTACGCATTTGCCACCACGTTCCCCTTCCAAGTATTATAGACTATATCAATGGTATAGTCATGGAGAAACATCATCCATCACAGATGCTTGATGTTTATGTCCTTCTGTGAGATGATATACCTGATACTCCTGTGGTCGGATTATATGGTAAACTATTCAACCCTCAGGTATTAACACCACATATTCAAAGAAAAGAAAAATGCTGCTAACTCCAGGTCATGAGATGTGTAGTACTATTCATGATGCCTCAACTATCATGATCATTAGGTGATCATAACATGCTTCTACATCAAGACACAACCCAGTCCATCCCTGAATGTGTTGTAGAAAAATATATTCCCAATGCCCTCCTTTTGTAGTCTCAAGATAGGGGCACTCCTGAGTCTCTTCCTAAGCTCCTGGAAACACTTCTTTCACTTCACCATAAAAAAGGGATGTACCTTCTGTTTCAAGGCTGATAAAGGTGATGATAGTCTGGAATAGTCGAGCATGAACCTTTGGTAGTATCCAGTCTTACCCAAGAAAATGCGAACCTCGGTCACGCTCTTGGATAACTCCCAAGAAAGAACTTCCTTTATCTTCACTGGATCCACTAAAACTCTATCATCCAAGATGACACATGTCCCAGAATGTGGACCTCCGGAATGTGGTACTAGAACTTCAAGAACATCACATAATGACGGAGCTCTCAGTGTGTATCTATGACTATATGTAGGTGTGTATAATTCTCCTCTTCTAATGCTAAGTACACCATGATTTCCTCAATGAAGATCCCCACTAAATGACTGAGGTAAGTATGGAAGATCCTATTCACGAGTCCCATTAACTCTGTCGTTGAATTGTTCATGATGAAAGGAATCACCTAGAAATAGTAGTGTCTATACTATAATCTAAATACTTTCATCGGTATGTGCTTATCCCATATCTGAAGCTGATGATTGCCAGATTTGATGTTTATCTTTGAGAAACACCTTGATCCCTTTAGCAGATGGAATAGGTCATGAATCCTTGGTAGGGGATAATTTTTCATCATGGTCACCTGGTTAGGGTGCTGAATGTCCATGCATAACCTCAAGCTCTCGTCTTACTTCATGGAAAACAACACCGGGGTCACCCATGGTGAAACACTAGGTCTCAAAAAGAACATATCCTATATGTCGTCAAATTGTACCATTAATTAATGAAACCCTGTTGGAGCTATCCGATATGTTGGTGTGGATATCGGTGTTGTCTCGGTGTATAGATTGATGTAGAATTCATCCTTTCTGAAGGGTGTTAATCCTGGAATATCCTCAGGGATAAAATCATCAGACTCGACCACCACAATATCAATGATTGGAATCATGTTATCCACCACACCAAGGGTTAGGCTAGACAATTCGTTAGATATTGGCTACACCATCCTTCGATAATGTGTATCCTGTGATGAAAAAGATCCCTTCTCTCTGGTGAAGAAAAACCTAGTCCCATCCTCTCGAACTCACTGCACATTGCACCTAATATAGTCAATATGAGCATAGACTATAGATAACCTATAGATACCCAAGATGGTTTCATAAGGAAACAAAGCTGCTACTAGGAAATCCCAACTGATGCTATTGCTTCCTAGAGTAAGCTCATAATACTTTCCCCATTGTGTAATCATCGAATCCCCTTCCGTATGATTATCTAATCGTAAGGATCGATCCAACACTCCCCAAGAATCTCTGATCCATGAATGAGGTCAATAGAAAGGAATGTGTGACTTGTACATATGTCTTTAAGAATAAAATCTAAGGTAGAGAAGACCCAGATCATACCTCTAATCATCTTCGTAGCACTGTGGTCATAGGCCTCCACCACCTGATGCTGAGCTCTCCCCTATCAAGATAATCCCTAAGGCCGTGGTGGACCACCTGGGGGTGGTGGATGTAGTACCTCAAACCTTCACCCACCGCCTATAGCTCATCATGTTCCCCTACCACATCCACCACCTTTCATACCTCCTCGCTCGAACCTCTACCAATACCATAACAGTACCTCAATAGTTTTCTGATCGTCTGCATAGTGGGTCAGGAAGTGACAATCCATGTGTCCCCTTACACCACATATAAAATATAAACTCTCTCATTGCTAACTCCCTCTACTTTGGGATCCCCGTAATACCACACATGAGACATCAGGTTATCCCCTTAATGATCTCACCTGATTGGGCACCTGTGTCTACTGCATGCCACTCACCACTGAATACTCTGCCACCTAGTGTCTACTGGTGGATCTACCTATCCGTGAATTTTCTACCTAGAAGCTCATTATATGAAGGGATCTCTCTAGAACTACATCCTGATGGGAGATGCTGAGGGAAACCATCAACACCATAATCACTCATAAGAGTCCTTACTTGATGGTTCATGCCCTGGAGAATGGGTCATGCACCATGTCCGCAGAGTAGCGGGTGAGGTTTGTATACCTCACAGAGTACTCATCCACTAGCATGCTTCCATACTATAGACGAATCATCTCTTGTATACACTCTGAGAGAAATGTTATGGGAAAAAATCATCTTAGAAATTCCACTCAAAATTAGCCGAAGATAGAGTTTCCTCATCATGATTCTGAATCGTCAGGCTCCACCATCTCTCTACCAAGGCCTGAAGAAGGCTCTAAACTAAGATCGTCAACTAGTCAAGTGAAATTATCACAAAGAGGATGTCCCATGTCACTGTCTCCAACTAGTTATAAACAGCCTCAGGATCTATATCTCCGCTAATCCTAGGAGGTCTCTGTCTCTGAACTCATACAAGGTTCTAAGCCTGTGTGCGACCTCTACCAGTAACACAGGTCATAAATACCGATCCAAGGGTGGTGGTAACACTAGTTCACCACCCGGTGGGTCCATCTCTAGCAGTGGTCCATGAACCAACTCCTCATCTCTAGGTGGGATGTCCTCATGGTCAAACATCAGAATCCTAGTTGGATGTCTTCATGGAGGCACCTTGAAACAGATCAAGATGTCCCATGATCATCTCACCATATTAATATACTCCTCCTCATCATGTACCATGGCTCTACCGGGTCTAGCAGAGCTACTCCCCAACAAGGGCCAGCTTAGTCACACAGATCCGCTTCCAGCTAGGATATCATAGCTGATCCACACATGGTCGCTGGTCAGTAATCTTTATGTCTCATCCAATAGTAGGGTTACCACACGTAGTGCGCTTAATTACTAGGGAACTACTCCCAAAGACATTAGTTTTATTTAACCATCCATTAAATCCTCTATAGATAATTTCCAAAGATCCTCCTCATCACGAGTGTTCCAATAATGCAAATGGATCATTAATCTGACCTCCTGTTTGTACATTATTGGCGTTTTATTTAATAGGTGTCGGTTGCATCAAGGCCCAGTTCGACCCGGTCGGACTGAACCAACCAAAATATCCCATGGACCCGACATAGCTCATTTTAGTTCAACAAAAATGGCCTGATCTGGTTTGGTTTTTGGTAAGCAAGGCCCATTGGGACTTGCTAGACCCAACCCGGTTTGGCCGGGGGTCCAGCCCACTGGGTCTCCAAGCAACCCGGTCCTATCCGGCCTGACCCATAGGGTACGGGTCCAGATAGATTGGGCCAGGTCCAGATCACAAGACGCCGGTCTGGCCCACTGGAGACAAGTCCGGCCCACTGGGCGTAGGTCACGCCCTACCCGGTCTACCTCTGGAGAACATTATTTCTTCAGCCCGGACATGTAGCACGTCTAGGGCACTGTCACAAGACCAATCAAACTCAACCACCCAAGTTCTTCACATGGTCATGGGACTATGTGAAACACGAAGTCACAACCTATGGCTGCTGACCGCTCATCCTACATGGTTGAGGGGACGCGTCCCTCCACTAGTCGCAAGTGTGCCGGTGGGTTATTCACTGACCAATGGGTCCGCTCTAGATGTCCATTCTTCGTGTCGTCTGCACCTCCAACCTCTGTGGGGTATTTACTTCCCTAACAGGGCCTTAAATTTCTATTTACACCATTTTGAATGTTTATCATAATGAATTCACAAGGAATAGGGGCTCAGGACTTGTTCATGTCATCCTGTACCTTCCGCGGTAGAGGATTAGAAACAAGGGGTAGGTATTGGGTATGAGGTTCATGATTCCAATAATAATAATCCTTCCTGATGAAAAACCCCCAAATAGAGAACCCTCCTTCATTAACAAGTAATCCTTGGATCAACCTATTTGTGGTTTAATCAACATTATTCCTTTCAGAATGAGGAATAAAAAAAAGATAATCCATAACAACAATAATCCCTACCTTGATTGAGTTCCTCATTGAAGAACTCCGCCCGTGAGGATTCAAGTTCTATTGGCATTCGCTTCTTTCAAGTCCCTTTCTTTGAGATGCTTATATGTCATTGTAGATCCTACATTGTTCATCATTCATAACTGGAGAGAAATATTTATATGGGTTTATTAGAGGATATCCAAGATTTTATCCCGTTTCTCCAACATTTTATTCCAAAAAAAGGAAAACGTGGTGCATCATTTCTGTTACTTTGCGTCATCGCATCGTTATGCTATTTCATTTATGAAAAAATATATCTATTACACTTTATTTAATGTTTTATTATGATGAATGTTTAGGAACCATTAACGAGACTCGTATATTACAAATTTTCATCGCTTTGTTTTCGCACTGCGGAACTGCCGTGCCACTGCCAAATTATTAAGAAAAACAAATAAATTAAATTATTGTGGAATTTTATTTATTCTTGAAAAGTACAAAAATTAGGTTTTCTTGTCGACCCAATATGGTTGGAGTTGGGTCCATTCAATGTGAATCTTGCTATTCAGTGTTCAACAGTGCTCTCAGATTTTTGATCCGAGCACCGATTAAAACGTTAAAAAAACATGCTCGCATATTTTTTTAAATGAACTAATGAAATTTCAAAATCCTATTCTGGGCTCCCTGAGCCTCAGAATCAGTTGCTGTTATAGTTTCTGTCATGATATACTTCCATATTATATAAAAAAATTACACAAAATTTCTGGGATATTAAAAACAACATCACTCAATTTATTTTATTTTCTTGAAATATAAAATTACAGAGATAACAACAGTGGAATGATCACACTCATGACATAACTGAACATTTAAGCTCTTATTCAATGTCAAACCATATAATATAATATTCACATATTAGTCATATATCAAATCAAAACATAAAAATGGTCATATCTACGTTATTTACATCATGTAACTATATAATCTTCTTAAAAATTAGACATGTATACATTAATTATTCCCAAGTCAATAATGATAAATCCAAACTCTTATCACACATGGATTTTTTGCCTTTAATTTCTATCACATGTTATACTATAAATAAAAATTTCATATTGAATAAATGATATACATATATATATATATGAGTCCTCAAATTTACTATAATGATTATGGGCACCAAAAGTTTCTCTTTATGAATGATAGTTATCACATTAATCAGTGTAATTTCTGTGCACATACTCATGCCTAAATTTTTCTGTTAAAAATTTTCTTGTATTAAAATATTTGAATCAATTAAATAAAGTGTTGATTGTGATATTCTCATATAAATAAGTCAATTACGTACTCCCAAAATTTTCATAGACAAACCATTATTTTTATTATTTAATAATTTAATGTATTAAAAAAACATAAATAAGCTCTATTGTCCTCAAAGTTATCACCATTGAGGTCTATGTGAAAAATGGAAAATTTGAACAGCTTGTTAATAAAATTTGGCCACTAGGGGGAAAATATCATATTTTATCCATTCATGAAAAAATATACATATATGTATAAATGTCTTATAAATATTACAATTATAGAAAAATTATAACAATCATTATTGTTTGGGGGAATATACAATGGAAATCAAATACGAACCTAGAAATTATAATTAGGTCGGGACACCATCACCCGAAAAGGGATCATCCACCCATAATTAGAATAATTCAAAATAAATGGCCCTACGGATTTTTACAAAAATCCTATATAGATTAACATAGGTCTTAATGGCTATTCAAATTATATTTGGAAACTTTTCTATAGTGCTTGAAATAGTTATTTTTATTTTTCCAACATTGGTATCGGTATAATGTACAATTTTGTACCAATATAATAAATACTATAGATAAGATATAGTAATACATATATAACCTACATATTATATAATGATACCAATTTTTTAAACACATATCAGCAACATACGGGTCGGTCCATTTCCTCTGCCAAACCAAGGTCTCATTACGATGGGTTTTTCGTATTCATTAAATCATCATTATATATATCTTATATATTATATCCCAAAGTACCCCTTTATAAATTCTATATTCCCAAAATATATAGCAAATCACTTTTTATGTTATCTGGATCACCTCTACAATGTCTCCAAACACCACTGCCTACCATAAATAACATAATTCTTTACTACTATCCTAAAACCCTATGGACCCATATTACTTTTTCTACTGACACCATTACTTAGAGTTTTCACATGGCTCACTACCAAATTCTCCTAATTCCACCATTAAAATTTCAAATTCTTGTCTCCCATCTCTTCTTCTTAATAGAAAATCACTATACCATCACACCATTTCTAGATCTTCCATAGAATGAGTTGATATTCTAGGAGTAACCACCCAATGTCACCAAACCACTCACTTTTTCTACTATTAGAGACAACTAAATTCAACCTCCACCACCTCATCCAGACCTAGGCTTCCCCACTACAATGATATATTTATATTCTTCTAATACTACACAAGTTAACCTTGTCCTCAATGACCTAACTATAGTTCAATAACCATTATTGACTTGGTATGACTTAATTAAATAGTTTTTTTACAAATATCATTATTTTTATAACATTGAATAGTCAAATGAATTAAAAATCTTGGATATCCAGACCTAGATATCTCCATTATAATAAATTATTTTCAATTCATGAGTCACTAATATAAGTGGTGGTGATTTTAAATTACTTTCAATAGTGATCAGGTGTTGGCTGGGTAAACAAACACAATTGATCTTTCTTTGTAATTGGATAGGAAATGATATTTCAATTATAATTACAGTTTAATATATTCAATTTGAAATTTAAAAAACAATTATGGATGTAAATTAAACTATAAATAATAGAATACACAAACCAAAATTAAATAGGGTATTTTATTCATACCATGATAGAACATAAACTCCCTCCTCTATTCTTTTTGATTTTTTTAATTTGAACATAAATATATATTTTTTATAGGACAATTTATCAAATCATAATAGTGTTAGGTAAATAATATACTATAAAAAATATAATAATATAATTTCATTGTAATGAAATTTTTTCGTGTTTTCCTCATTTTTTTCTAAAAATTAAAAAATTGTCCATGTAACATTTAATTAATAAAAAAATAATTAATAATTTTTTTAAAACTAAAATTCGATTAATACATTAGAGACATCTACCCCTTGATAAAAAAATTTTATTGATATTATAAGAACAATCATAATTTCTCAAGGTTTTATTAATTAGTTAAATAATTATTTTCCCCCGTGGGTGTAAAATTATCAAAATTTCCTTAGAAATATAAAATCATCAAATTAATTATTTTATCCTTTATAAATTATTAACCTATAAAACATTTATTCATTAAAATTGAAAACTCATACATATATTTTGGAATGGCTAAATTAATTAACTATCACAAGTCCAATACATGAACTTACTTAAAATATACACCATCAAAAAGGACCAATCCATAATTTAACACATTAATCATAGTAAATGATACACATTATAAAGGGGTGATCCAAAACTAAAGAAGCTAATAAAATAAAAATACAAGACAAAATTTATTATTCCTTTATTTTAACAATAAATAATGCATTACTGTCTAATTTTGTTATGATTAAATTGGAATATATAAAAATTGAAGAACTATATCATCATCCATAATCTTCACTCCTTTATTTTCAGCTTGACAACTACACATCTAAATTGTAATTGAATTTAAAAAAAATCTTCAACCTATTATGGAATCCATGGGTTATGTGGAAACAAGATTACATAGTTCTATAATAAAATCTAATAAAATATGATAATGTGACATATAAACCTTAATAAGAACATGAACTCTTTGTTAGACATGAACTTTAACTATGGATCAAAACCAATGTTTTGATCATATATTACCATCAACAGAACACTATAAAGCCTCACAATCCTATACCCAATAAACCATTTCAAGACAAAAAATAATAATATAAGTGGATAAAACATAATTATATTTGACAAAATTGGAAACTAATTAAAAGACCACCATATTGAAACAATCATCCCATATCATATTCACTTATTCTTAAAACACCAAATAAAAAACATATCCTCACTAAAAATAGAAAAAATATCTCAAATATGAAACTAATAATAGATATCAAAGAAAATATGAATATGATTTAAAAATCACATTAATTTTTGTAATCTAGTTTTTTAAATTAACATAATTCAAAATAATTATTAATAATAAAAATAATCATAATATGTAACCGTAACTATTTTATCACTGTGTATTTATATTATTATCCCGAACCACTAATTACCAATCTTAACACTGAATATAGAAAAATAATAGTCTTCATCAATTGGAATTTGTACCAATTTTCTCCCACACAATCCAAAATTGTACCTTCATAACTCATGTTAGAACCTCACAACAAAATATTAATCATCATATGAAGTAAAAATCTAAAGTTTTCCTCATTCTTGTATATTTCTCTATATACATACATAATTTATTAAATATTATTTTATATATAGAGTCTTCTAATTTCAATATATGTATATTTATAACTCTACCTACAAGCTATGATATGTTTTGAAATAATTTAAATTTAGTGATATTTTAAATTTTTTTTAACATACTTATAAATAAAAAAAATTAATTATATATCATTTTTAAACATACTTTACACAATATGTAACAATATATTTTTTTAGATTTACTTTTATAATTACCATGTGTTGGATATATTCTCTTACATAGAACACTGAGAAAAAATTTATTATTCCTTATTTCTATATTGTAGAATGTTGCAGAATAGAATGAGATATTATAAAAAATCTAAACGGAATAAAATTTTGAAAATTAAAAGAGGAAAAAACCATATATTAATAAAAAAAATTCAATAATGAAGTATTCATATTCACTTAATCCTAGGATGATAACATTGATTTGTTTCATAGGAATAAAGAGCCCTTTTTATCATAGTGTAAGTAATTAGAAATTAAAAAAATCCCTAGATCACCATGTCATAAATCAAAACCATGTAATAATATAATTGATGAATCCATTCTGTGTACCTTAATTATTTTATGGTTGATACTTTTTTCTTCTATCATATGCTTGATGAAGAACCCTGAGAGGCATCCAATTAAATCTTTCCATCATGGATAATCTGTGGGAAGATATAAATAAGTTGATTCTCATGAATTATTCAATTTCTCTATATGATACTATAGTATCTCATAATGTAGAGGAGGAAGAAAGAGAGGGTTTCCACATAGGTCAAGATACTCCAGAAAGTTAGAACAAGAACCACACACCACTATCCAAGTCATTGCTTCCAAATATTAGGGTTGGGGGCACACCCCAATCCTTTATATCAATTAATCATAATTTACATATCACATTAGTGAATTCTTCGATTATTCATTCATTTATCAAACGAGTGAACTCTATAATCTAATATACATTAAATATTAAGAAACAAATTATCACATAATGATTATGTAGAAGAAAAATAAGAATGTTAAAAAAAATTATTACCACATTAATTTTTTGATATGATTGATTCATAATGCAATACTTATGATATAATTATATAGTATAATATGATATTTTTAGTATGTAACATGACATAAATTACATCAATTTTTGGATACCACCATATTTTAATAAACTATATCCCCATGCTTAGAACATTCCTTGTATATTGTCAAATATAATATACCTATATTATACATTATGATATGAGTGAACATTTATCATATATATGTTATTATTTATAGTATATCTTCATTAATCTCCAATTTTCACTAATTCATTATAAACTATATTCTATTTTACCATATATCATATCATGTAAAAATAATTGTGACATAACATCGAAAAATACTTTTGATTATTTGTAATAATTTTGGAGGCATATCATGAACATCATCTTGTTTCATATCATTTGAAACACTTCATCAATATCCATCCAAAAATAATTTTACATAAACATTAAATCTATTTTAGAGTATTCCTATGTGTTAAAAATCAATCCCCATTAAATTCAACAAATAATGTGATCCCATGGGATTTTTTAGTGTTGAGAAAAATAAATTCTTGAATTTCTAAATGTAATTAAAAAGTGGAATCTTAAAATTAATTAGTGCTAATCAATATCTAACGTGATCTAGCATGATCTCTATCAAATCCATGTATCTATATACTTCTTCTCACTAGATCAATCTTATTCAAGCATTCATTTTCATGTAATATATTTTTCTAAGATATATATTAACCATATTACTTAATGTATTTCAATCTCATATAAGTACTCATACATTCTTAGTTCATTGATTATAGACTGACTGGGTCTATGAATGAATCACATATCATTCACCAATATTTCACTTGACACTACATGTACCAAAAATAATAAATAATCATATAATATTTATTATCTAGTTATTGAAATTACTTCTTCAATATATCTAAAATGTGGGATATAATTTTATACTCCTTATACAGGAGGAAATATCCTATCATCGTTGCTCTACACACATAACATGATCAAAAACATAAAAAATAAACATCTAATTATTTAATTTTAAAGGTTTTTATAAGATAAATGTCAATGTATGAAAATTATTAATTAGGTCTCTCACCAAAAGATTGTATAAAAATCTAGGTTAAATACTTCATTGCTTATCCAACACAAAAAGACACAATGTATTTCACTGTATCCTGTATACATCAAGGGTCATCCATTGTAAAAGAAAATTTCATTCCTCAGGAAATTTTTTCTTATTTTGATATGAAATCATTTTAATTAAAACCATTACATATTTTCGTTTCCTATAATACACAAATTGTACAACAATTATGGAAAAATGAAATTCAAACATTGATATGTCAATCATAATCTAACATCAAATGTATATATAGACAACATGAAAGAATAAAATATCCTAGTTTAATTTTAATATGACAATATACATTTTATATTATAAAATTAATATAATAATATTGAAAAAAACATACGTAGGTACCTATCATGACATATCAAATATGATATGTTTCCAGAAGATCCATATGTTTGTAGCGACCCAAATCCATAAATCTCATAGTCGGTGTATAATATTAATTATATTGGCATGATTACAAGAAATCAATTCCCAAATGATCAAAGAGTATATTAGTCTTGGTAAACTAGATACATACATGAGTCTTGTATAAAAAAATTAATACACTAACTACAATATTATTTTTTTCTCTCTAAATAAATTATTTGAGGACAACTCTAATCAATATAGTAAATCCATGAATAAAATTCGTTGTACACTTCAAGGATTCTTGGGGAATGAAACATAATAAGGTTGAGCTTAAATGATCTAAAATAGGTAAATATAGTGGAAGCCATAACGAATCAATGAGAATTGTCATTATGTAATTGTAAATAACTATACACACATTTCATTCCATAAATACACCAAATGGATGTGCATAAACTATATGGAAATGTAATTCCTAGAAACACATGCCATTTCAATTAATAGATATGTAAAAATAAATATGGAATGGTATAAAGGTAAATCACATGTCATATAAATAACTGAAAATTAAATGTATCCATATATATTTAATTGAAAAATCTCATTGATGAATAATAACTAAAATTAAATGAGTTTTGTACTTAATTATTGTATTCCATGTTTCCTAGGTACAAGGTGTCTTTACGATCAAGACCTATCAAAAGATGGTTTACAACCTATCAGGTAAAAACCCATCTAATGCAGCTAGACAACTTACTCTTCCCATGAAACTACTCATGCATTGAGGGGATATCAATAACCAGGCCACAACTATTTCATACTTGTCCAAGTCATTCCTCACATATCAAATAATAAATTTATCAATCTGCCATATGAAATATCCACATAAAATAGAAGATACAGATTAATCAATATTTACCCAAATAATAAAATACCATTCAAATTAAAAACCACATGGAAAATGATATGTGGTTTGGGAAATGATCATATCCATGAGAAATGGTATGGATACTTATGGGAAGTTCAATGTTAAATGATCAAAATAAATTGAATTTTTCAAGGGAAAAAATGGATCAAGGAATAGAATGTGAATACTAAACTTGGAAAAATGAACCAAAAACCGTATAGAGGAATTATAAGTGTGGTTTCAACACAACATCACCAATTTAGAAAAATAAAGGGATTTTTTTATTATGAAAGGAAATATGTTTAAAAGGAATTTTAAATACATTCTTGAGGAAAATATCCTATTGTGTTGAAATTTTTTCGAAAACAATTTCATTGAAAATAAATTCTTAATATTTATTTTTTAAAAGTAAAATTTTATACATGAAAATTAAGAAAAAATTAAATGATGGTGGGTAAATCCGTATAAGATTTATGAGGTAAAAATAACATACCTTTGGCATGGTTAAATGTTAGAAATAAGGCCTTGTTCGAAAAGTGAAAAAAACATTCCATTGAAAACTATATTAAAATAAAATAAGGGTAAAAATGTAATTACAAAATCAATTTTAATACATTTTAAAATAATTTTAATAAAACATTGTTTTTAGAGGAAAAATGGATCTCCGCCTAAAGATATATACAGGGTATCGTTTTTTGAAAAATAGTTTGAGTAACAAGGAGTGGGAAAATGGAAATAATACATGAAAATTGTCATGAATAACAACATGAGAGAAAAGTATTGATTTTATTGAATATTTTTTAAATAATTTCCCTGAGTTTAAATTCCATTTAAAGATCATTAATGTTATAATTGAGTAGAATAATCATTAATCGTTCCAAAGAGACCCATACGACTTTGAAACATTTTAAATCATAACCCTCATGAAGTATTTAAATTAAAGGAAAGTTATAATATCATTTGAGTAAATAGATTCATGATATATCTTTTAAAATATAATTACATAACCCATATAAAAGGAACAATATTCATAACAACAAATAAGTCTCAATGGGATATAAATTGAGATGAAATCTATTACAGTGACCTTTCTTTTGGGTGAAAATCCTTTTACATAATATATAATAAACTTCTATTGATTTTATACTTTTTGGAGATCCATTTCATTTTTATAATTACTTCTAGAATACATTTTACCATGTTTTATACAATTACTTGTTCTACAATTTTTATATCGGTTGTTTTGACCAGATTAGTTTTATTTATCCAAAACAACTTTGGTTGGTCAACCATGGTTAATGAGGTCATCATATAACATCAAAAGAAAAATAATCATGACATAATTATCATATTTATATTTCAATTATAATTATAAACCCAATGAAAATTATTTATACAAAAAATTAACCAACTTTACTATATGGAGACGGTAGATCGTACGTACGCATTGGTAATAGTCCTATTTTTCAATGATAATTATAGAAATAAGATAGGTAATACTATATCAACACAATATGATCATTATTTCATAAATACCATATTATTAAATCATATAAACTTATATATATATAATTCATGTTCTTTAAATGGAATCAAATCATTTTGAGGAGGCGGTAGTCCATAAGACTATGAACGATGTTGTCACTTTTTAAGGGTGTGTAATTTTAATAATGAATATGATATATATATAGTATATTTATTGAATTTAAATTATTTAATGAATAATATATATTGGTTTTATATTTAATTTATTTTTAATTGAACCCAACTTTTATAAGTTCCATGTATAGTGTGAATGAATCATATCGCATTGAGGGGGCCATAATCAACACTTGCTCAAATGATGTTATCATATTAACATAAAATTGAAAGTATTAATGTTATGTGTAATAAATTAATTTAAAAAAGTATAAATAAATAATAAATTTCATATATACCATATATAAACATTGTTTTTATCATAATTTTGAACCATGAAGGTTTGTAAAGGAAAAATGAGCAATCATCATTTTGTGAGAATATAATTTTTCAAACTCAGAAACAATATGTTCATTAACCATTAGAGAAATGTATGTGTTAGTGTAGGATGAACCCTTAATAATAAACATCATAATATATTGATCATACTTGTGTAACTATATAAACATGGAATTATAATATTTTGGATTTCAAGGAATTAAATTAATGAAATGTGATCGTTTAAAAGAATTACCTTAAAATCAAGAAACTCCTTTTGGGGTATACCAAAGGGATTACTTTGAATAATTTATGGAATAATATAGGTTTTATGGTCTTGGGGATCCATTTTTAAAATATATATGGGTATTTATTTTTCAATCCTACATGGGTTTTGATGTGTGAGGAATGGGAAGAGGTGGTGGCCTTTTATAAAGGATGAAAAGGACTCATTGGTTTTTTTAAAAGATTTTGGTGTGACCTTATTTTACCTACTAAAATACATAAAAAACCAAAAAAAATAAATAATATAATTTTAATGGTCGGATTAGGTCTCACCAACAGATTTTGGATAAGTGTATAGGTCATTTGGGCCCTTAAAATAACGGTTTAGGCCTTTATTAAGATTTTTTTACCTTAACAATTGTAATTAATTTTAATTAAATTCACTATTTTTTTGGTCAAAGAAAATTAGGATTATTATTTATTATAAATTATCCTAATTAAAAATATGGAATCCATTTATCTAAAATCAAATCATAGATGTGACTGGAATTAGTTTAAAACTCATCCTTCAAGCGAGACAACAATAAGAGTTTCTGAAGTAAAAACATTTGCAAATTTGATATGTTTTTATAATCAATTTCAATGTCAAATTTATTCCAATAAAATAAATTGTATTAATGGATAAAAATATTATGTAATCAAAAAATAAAACCATATAAATTTATAATGTATCCTATTAAAAAAATTAGATGAAAAATAATTTTTTCACTAAAATTCAGTATTTTTAATTATTCATTAAAAAATGATTTCTTTCAAAAAATATCAACAAAATCACCCTAAACAAATTATTATGTTTATATTTAAATTATTATGTTTATTTATACATATTAAATCAATTAATGTGTCAAAATTATGTTTTAAAATGGGTTCACAATTAAAAGGCGGTAATATTGCCTTTATAAAAAAATTGGTATTTATTTGTAAAGTAGGGATTGTTCTTATCTTATGAATATCAAACATAATGGATGAATATAAAAATTAATATATTGAATATAAAAAATATAAATTTTATTAAAATGATTCAATAATTGTAATTAACAATTTTTATTAAGAAAAAACATCATTATAAGTATATAAATAATAATATTTAATTTTATATCAAATTGAATATTATTTTACATTCTAATTAATTGGAACCCAATGAATTAATTTTTATTTACAAAAATTATAAATTTTCACAATTTAGTTAATACTATTAAAAAACTCAAACATAATTTCTAGGTTATATAATATTATATTAAATAATAATATTTTAATAATACATTATTATTTGGTGAAACTAGGTCTTGCGTGTTAAAAAATCCATCGAAGAAGTCTCTCATGTTTGTATCACAAGCTATCGAAGAATGTTGATGTTGCGTGAAATAAGAAGATAACATGGTTCATCTTTCATTGAATCCTATATCATGTATTGAATATATTTAAAACAGTAAATATGTAGTAGAGACCCTATATATTATATTCTTTTATGTGATTGGTGATTCATGTCATGAATTATATCAAATAAAAAGATATATATTAGAATTTCAAGGTGTTACATTCTCCCCACCTTAATCAAATTGCTTCCTCACAATTTAATCTCCATCTTTGTGTTATATTTTTTTATTTTTTTCTATGTTGAATTCAACATCATACGAAGGGTTTGTAAAACATCCTCTTGAATTAAATAGAATATGAATTACAAAGGTCACATGGTCTACCATGAAACTAGATCTCTAAGTAGGTGAAAATTAGTAGAATGTAGAGATATGTACATAGAGGAAAAACGTAAATATTTATAGGTAAATAATGAAGTCAACCATCACAAACAAGTGAATGTCCAATAAAAATTAGAGGGCCTCAAATCCATAAATCTGTAATGATTTAGATTTCTATCTGATCAATAGATATTAAGTTATTTGCACAACATTTTATTTCTATGTCCTTTTAATAATTTTGGGTAATTCTATTTCTTACCAAGAATATAATGAAATATTATTACTTTATAGGTTTTAATTTCATATAAACAATCCTAACTTTTGGTTTTTCTTCGATCAAATTTTAATTTAACCCTTTACTCTTAGAAAAAAATTATTAATAATGAATTATTTATCAATATTGACCTAAAATATACTTTTAATGGGTCATAATTCCTATAAAAGAGTGAAATGTATAACTTTTTGTATTTAACTATCTTACATAAACCAATATGGTTAATATATTAATCTTTAACCCCCAAAAGTGATACTTCTAGTTCTTCATTAAAATTTATTCGTCAAATTATATAACAAAAAATTGAAAAAAACCAAACATTGTGTATGTTATTGGATGGTGTGAAACCCTTATCATCCTTAATTCATGGGTTCGAGACACACTACCATGCTGGATATTATTGGTTTTCAAACTACATATATATTATACTTTTCTAACAAATTTTATGATAATTTCACTCATTAAATTTATGAACATCTTTGAAATTAGGTTAATACTTAATAGCCATTTAACAATAGTTTTCAATAAAAACATATATCATAAATACTTCACCCACTTATTTTCATATAGATCCTTACTTTGTTATGGTTTATCCATAATATCATTTTTAGGATTTAAAAATCATGAAACATTATCTTCAATCCAAAACACCTCAGGTTAACCTAGGATATTCATTTTTATTAACTATTAAAATACTTTATGTTGGGCTGTAATGAAAATCAAAATTATCTATGTGTATCCACTAAGAGTGTCAAACCATATTTGTAGTAAGGCTCATTGTCAGGTACTGGGATACCTCAAGTATGGCTTGGAAAATCTTATCAGAGGTATTATTTTAATGTACATGTATGCCACAACAACATCCACTTTTAGTATGCAGATAAAGATGTATTTATTAGAAGACCACATAATATATACCTTACCAATATTCTGGGTTTTTCGTTTATACTTATCCACAAATTATATAATAGGGTTACAATAACTAATCTATGTTTTCCTAAATCTATTTCACAAGGATGATACTAGACATCCTCTTATATCAGCTATAGCGACCCAACCCTATAAATCCTGGAGCTAGTGATCTCTATCAATCACACTTTAATGATTACAAGGAATCCAATAAGAAAGGACTAAAGAGGTTATCAGTCTTGGTAAACTAGATACCTATACTATTTTTGTATTAAAAATTAACACACTAATTACAACAATTTTTTTTGTTATTTACAAATATATATTTTGAGGATAAATCTAATACAACTAGTAAATCCCTACATATCATTCATTGTATTCTTATGGGATTATATGGGAATAAACATAAGAAGGGTGAAGGAAAAATCTATAAGAAGCAATAATGAATCAATGAGAATAATTATTACATAAGGATAAATAACTAAACAAACATTATATGTAATCAATAAAGAAAATGTAAGTGTATAAACTATATAGAAGAGTAATAATTGAAAATACATGCCATTAAAATAAGTAGATATGGAAAAATATATGTAGAAAGTTCTGAACTAGAAACAAATTACATCTAAATAATTAAAAATGAAATTTATCCATAGATATATCAATGTAAAATGTAATAGATAAATAATAATTGAATCAAAATGACGGAAGTACTTAGTTTATGGATTCCATTTTTCCATGGTATATAGTACCTTTACCATTAAGACCATTCACAAGATGGTTTACAACACATCAGGTAAAAAACCATCTAATGAGGATTTCCAAATAACTCATCTCATGAGATTAATGATTCATTGTGGTGGTATCTATAATGGGGATACACCCATTTCATACATGTCTAAGAAATTCATCATATATAAAATAACAAATATAACAATATGACTTATCAAAAATCTATATGAAATAGAAGATACATATTTATCAGTATTTCCACAAAAATTCAATTAAAATTCAATGTTTTACCATATGGAAAATGGAATACAGTTAAGAAAATAATCTCATCCATGTAAAAATGATATATATACTTAGGGGAAATTCAATGTTAACTGATTTTAGGAAATTGAATATTTTAAGTGAACTAAAATGGGTCAAGGAAATGAATGTGAATACTATACCTTACCAATATTCTGGGTTCTCTAACTAAAGGGAGATACAAAGTCAAGTTTTATGAATAGATGATTCTAAAACATTTTGAGTAATAAAGAGTGGAAAAATTGTTTTAATAAATGAAAATTGTCAAGAATAACCAGAATATAGAAAAATAATGTTTTTACTAAATAATGGTAAAATAATTTAATTGAATAGAAATACCATTGAACGATTATTATAGTTGTTTTTGAAAAAAATAATATTTAAACATTTCAATGTGTCCCATAACAAATTGAAACATTTGAGATCATAATCCTTATTAATGAGTAAATTTAAATGAATGTTATTATATTATTAGAGTAATGATATTCATGAAATGTCCTGTAAAAGTGTATTACATACACCATATAATAGGAACTAGGATTATAGAAACAAATAAGTCTCAATGGGATGTAAATTGAAACAAAATCCGTTACATTGAGTTTTCATTCAAGAGAACATCCCTTAACATCGTATATAATAATATTATGTTAATTTCATACTTTCAAGAGAGCATTTTTAATGTTTATCAATAATTATATTTCACATTTTTACATGTTGTATACAATTACATAAATAATTATGTGTACATCGGTTGTTTTGACCAACTTCGTTTAATGTGTTAAAAAAACATTGGGTGGTCAACTATGGTCAAACATGTCATTATATAACAACTAAATAATTGTAATAATGAAATAATTATCATATTTATTCATAAATAATACATTTAGGGACAATAATTAAATATAGTTATGAAACATTAACCAATAAAACACTCAAAGAGATGGTAGGTCATACAAACGCATGAGTGATGTTCCCATTTTTCAATGATCATTATGGAACGAAGTTAAGTAATACTATATCATTACATAATTGTAATTTAATTATAAATACCATATCATTTATTTATATATTCACATATATATATTTTTTGTGATGTAAAAGTAATCCCATTGGTTCAAGGTGGTGGTATTCCACACATCCATGAATGACGTTATAAATTTTTAAGTGTGTGAATGGGTAATAATGAAAATGATATATATATATAGTATATTTATATAAGGGTAATTTTGTAGTAAATACCATATATAAGTTTTTAATTTCAAATATTTTTAATTTAACACATCCTTTATACATTCCATGTATAGTGTGAATGAATCACATCACTTCGATGGGGTGGTAATTCACACTTCCCCAAATGATGTTATTGTATTAATGAAAAATGGAAATTATTTATGGTATGTATAATAAAAGTATAAAATAAGTATAAATAAAAAATAAATATCTTAAATATCATTTATAATATGTGTTTCCATAAAAATTTCCCACCATGAAAGTTTGAAATGGAAAAATGAACACTCCTTGTTTCGTGAGGATGAAGTTTTCCATACACAAACAGAGTATGTTCATTACCAATTAAATGGATGTGTGTTTTATTGTAGTTAAAACCCATAACACAAAAATATCACAGTATATTGAGGATAATGGTGTTATTATATGAACATGGAATAATAATACCAGATGTGGTAGATAATTAAATGAAAGAAAAGTGGTCGTTGGAAAGAATTGCCTTAATACGGGTAACTCCTTTTGGTGTATACCAAAGGGATTCCTTGGAAGAATTTATGCCCAAATGAAGGATACAATGTCTAGGTTAGGAATATTTTGAACATATATGGGTAGATATGGGTATATCCTAAGTATTTTGAGAGGTACGAGGAATGGGGGGCGGGGGCGGTGGCCTTTTGTAACGGAGGACTAGGACTCGCTTGGTATTATTGAAACAAAGTTATGTGTACCCACGTTTTTATCTAATAAATGTATTAAAAATACAAAAAATACTAAATAATAGATACTTAATTAGCATATTATGTAAATACAATGGGTTTTGGATTGATAGATTGCTCATTTTCCCCATAAATTAACGGTTTAGTCTTTTATTAAGATTAATTTTAACGTAATAATTATAATTAATTTTAATTCCATTCACTAAAATATTTGGTATGAAAACAATCTTGGTATAATTATACATTATATATTATACTATTTAAAAATATTTAATCCATTTTTACAAATTTGAATCATAGAACTGGTAGAAATTAGCATGAAATTCATCCTATAGGCAGGACGACAATGCGAGTTTTAAAGCAGAAACATCTAGAGGTTTTCTTTGTCATTTTAATCCATTTTTTAAATTGAATTGGATTCCAATTACATAATTTTTTTAATTGATAAATTTATTATCTAATTAAACATTAAAACCAATTTAAATTATAATTTATCATATAAATAAATTAGAAGAAAAAGTAATTTTCTATTAAAATTCAGTATTTTAATTGTTCGTTAAAAAATTATATTTTGAAGAAAAATATCAAAAATTAAACATTAAGTAATTATTATGACTTTACTAAACATATGAATTTTATTATTACATATTATATCAATTAATGGGTTCCAATTTATATTTAAAATGGATTCTACATTAAAAGATGTTAAAATTGCCTTTTTAAAAATATTTGTTTTTTTTTGTGTAAATTAGGGTCTGTTCTTATATTATGCATATAAAGAATTGACTGTTATGAAAAATATTTTATTGAATATAAAACATATATATATCATTAAAATAATTAACTAATTGTAATTTAATATATTTATTTGGACAAAACTCTTTTGGAAGCATATATTTAATTATATTTCTTTTTATATCCAATTGGTTGTTATTATCACTTCTCATTCGTTGGTAACAAATGAATGTATTTTATATTTATATAAACCATAAATTATCATAGGTTTGTTAATAATATTCATAATGGATAACATAATGGCTAGGTTATATCATATTATATTAAATAATAATATTTTAATAATACATTAGTTTTGTGAAACTCAGTCTTTCTTGTAACGCAAGCCATCGAAGAAGGTCGCTCCTATGTGTAACACAAGTTATTGAGGAAGGTATATCACATGTGAAATGCAAGATAAATTTGTGTCTCATTTATTAGAACTATATCATTTATTGAGTATAATTAAAATAGTAAATATACAGTAGAGTCTCATGATTTTATTTCCCCTTACGCGCTTGGTGATGCATGCAATGAACGCTATCGAATAAAAAGTTGTACATTCCAATTTCGAGGTGTTATAATGTTTTCCATAATTTATAGCATTTTTTAAACTCATTACATATTTATGTACTTACTCCCATTTCTATTTGTGGCATGAGGATAAAACCACCCCACTAGACTCTTTAGTGTGTAAAATATCTTATGAAATCAACTTTTAATAATGTTAAAACATAGCAATCACATTTTTAATGATAAAATCATTTAAAAGAGTATTAAAACTCCTTAAATTCACAATATCCAATCCTAAGATGTAAATAGTGATATTTGATTTGTTTTTGGACTTGTTTAATCTTAAATTTTATATATTTTTAACTTATCAATGTCCAAACATAATCCCACTATCATCTAATATGAAATTATATTTATATAATATCATACTACGGTAGAAAAAAATAGCGAGTTAAGAAATAACTATTATTTCATTTCTGGGAATATTTTAAAAAATAAATAATTTCATAAATATCTTATATGGTATTCAATGTGTTTGGTTAATTATTTAGAGAAGAATATATACTTCTTTAAAATATGTCTTTTAAGGGCAGTGAGATCATTTTTCATTTATTTTAACAAACATAAAGATAAAAATTTCATACTAGCTATTTTTTATCCTTTACCTTATTTCAAAACATGATATAGAATTTGAGGAATTATAAAACATGTATAGAAGAAACATCATCTCATATTTGTTTTAAAAACACCTTGTTAACAAAAAAATTCTTTTATTATTTTAGAGAAATGATATAACTATATGAATCATTACCTTATAACTATCTAATCATGATATATATTAATTTTTATTTAAATCCATAACTTGGAAACCCTTATCTTCATCATTTGAACATAAACAAAAAATTTCTTCAATTTCTACCAAGATCCGGATCTCTTCTATATTAACAACACATCTAAAACATATTCTTTGTATTATATACATTTTGAGAGTAATGAATTCATTTTGATAACATTGATACCTATCATAGAATTTCCATGTATTTTCCTCACCCCCTTATGGTATCTTATACAATTAATTAATATGAAGAAATATTCTATGTTTCTAATATGTCATTTTTATTTCAATGACATAAAATTGATACTTTAGGAAACATTATTGGAGTTTCCAACTGATTTTTATTCTTCCATCTTAATATTTTACCCACTAGAACTGCCAAAACAACATCACTACCAAGAAATAAATTATCATTCTCATTTAATCTCAACATTTTGATGAAAATAGGGTAAAAACATCTTTAACTCATTCGTATTTTTATAATTATCAAAACAATAACTCATGAATGAATTTATTTGAAAAATAGACCTTAACGGAAACCATTACTCACTTCAACTCATACCCAATCCTTTTGGGTACATGATTGAAGACTACATATACTTAGGTAATTTTTGATCAAATAACTCTGAAACCTCAATTGAATCATTAATTATTAATAGAATCTATATTCACCATTTTAATAACATTAATATTTAGATACTTACTAAGGTATAACATCGAAAAATAAAATTTTATTCTCATTTAAGATCAATCCTTATATATCACAGAGGTTTTATAAGTTGGATATATTAGTCTTCTCCTTTTAATAATTGATATCAATGTTATGTTTGATGATGGCTATACTATTTTTCTATAATTAAAATATTTATCATATGTGTATCATATTTTACACTCATTTAACAAAAAAACTATTATAAGAAATTCACTCAACAAAATGATTATCTATTTTCATATAAATAATATCACATAGAATAAAAAGAATAATATATCATCATGTGTTTCAATGGTTAAGTATAGAAATTAATTATGACTATATTTATTAGACAATAATTTTAATCACACCAGACATGCAACCTATATAGTTTAATAGATAGTTCTTTACCCTAATAAATTATATGGATTAAATCCTCCCCATTCCACTAATATAATGTATTTTAGGGTTTCTAATATTTCTATAAACAGGATAAAATTATTAATTTTATGAAACTAATGTTTATGGTAACTTCATTACGTACTCTCCATACAGAGGATAACCCAGTGGATGTTAGCATTGGAATGGGCTACTATATTGGATGATCGATGTCTTGAAAAGTGTCACTTTGGATGGAATCAAACACTTGTTATTTTTAAAGAGGATATCATCAAACAATATTTTATTATGTTATTACATTATTTTTATCATTCTCAATATTTTTATTAGAATCCTATTTCTTCAACTAAATTGATTTAGTCAATCCATTTGTTTGGGGAACTTTTTCAAAAACAAAAACAAATGTTACAAAATGAAATTAAAATCAATCTATATCTGTACATATCAAAATTTATCCCATGTTTATGTTATATGAAACCGTTTTGTTTATATATTTAGAATCATATGAAACCAATCATCCATATAAGGTTAATCATGATGTGACAGATTCCCATTCCTTTTCAGGACTAGATATAAGCCGAAAGGATAATGAGAAGTCTAACACAAAATCATTATACTGAAGGATACCTTACTTAAGAAAGACCTCAATTCCATCATTATTATAACAACTATTTTGTAAAAAGAATAATACTCCTTCTTAATTAGAGATCATAACATAGTACAAGACACAATCATGATAAATGAAATCTTAATAAATTATCTTAAACAACACACAACTCCATATATTCATGTATGATGATTTATTGTATTTAAATATTTAAATGAAATCATACATTAATTCAAAATATAAAAATTATACGAACTAATGAAACAACGGAATAAAATAATAAATAAGCAATTCATATAGTTAAACATGAGATAAATTATATATGAATAATTAAGAAATAAATAAATTATTAAGGGTTTATAATTTATCCATGAACAAAGAAAATCTAATGATTAGATAAATGTAATTACTTTTAATTATATCTAATATGTACACCATTATATTATTATTTAACAAGGAATTTACTTAAATATTTAAAACTGAAAGAAATATAAGTTTTTTTCTACTTAGTTTATGTAAATACTTTACATAATTTATATATTATATATATAATATTATTTAAGGATTTATTATATTAATTATCAAAATGTATTTTGATATGGTTGAAATAATTTCACAAATAGTGAATTTTAATTTCTATAATACAAATTAAAAACTATTAATAACTAGAAATTTTAACTATAAAATATTTTATATATAACTTATTTCTTAATTTATAAACATTTTATAAATTAATCTTATAATTTACCTAACCTTATTTATAATAAAATTATAATTTATGATATAGAACATAAAAATGTAAATTTAATTATAACAATAAAAATTATAGAATATTTATTTAATAAAATTTCATTTAAAAATTAATTAATTAAATTTCAACTTTTATAATTACTTAAATTATTAATACATTATAAATTAATTAAATATACCAAAATTTCTTTTTTCATAATTTATCAACAATTTATATATTCTTAAAATAAACTAATAATTTTAAATTTTAGAAAACATATTTTTAAAATATCATATTTAATTATATACATATTTGGTAAATTACATTTGATAAAATATGGAATGAAAAACAACATAAAACTATTACTCATATTCTATGATTTATAATACCATTCCTAGAAATCATTTACTATGATAATCCTCTAAGTCGGATAAACATGGAGCACATTTGGGAGGGACCCAAACATTATATACCTAAAATTTGACCCATGCAATTAATAGATTGTAATAATGGCAAAATTATTTGGTAGATATAAGACATGAATCATAGAAGAATCACTAATCTTGATCAATGAGATCATATCATATAAAAAATAGCATGTCATATAATGTGGGATAAATGGTGGGTAATAATAATAATCATAGAAATTTTATGTGAAGGCTACCGATGAATAAATTCATTACATTTAAGGCTTGGCAAAGCCACATGTGTACCTTATTTGGGCCATGAATAACTACCAGTGTTCCCTATTTTGACCTCAGGCCAATCGTCCATCTACCCTTTGAGATCAACAAAAAATAAACATTTCCAAATTTGTTAGCGGGATTTAATAGGGCCCACAAATAACATAATCATAATCCATTCACATGTATTCCACATGTTCATGTAAGAATTTATTATTTTATCATAACACAACCCATGATAACAAATAATTTTCATCAATATTTCATTATTATAATCCTTAACCATCATACAAATGAATAAATATTGTATCATTGGGTCATATCTTCAGTGAATCACATGTAACACCAATGGATATTTTAAAATATGTGTATACGTTTCAAATATCAACATAAAATTTTTTGGGGACAATAAATTTTTCATATTAAAATCACATATTTAAAATTAAAATATTTATAGAATATTAGAAAAACATTTTTTTAAAAGAACCATTGAAAAAGGTAAGAAACAATTAATGGAAAATTGTCCTAATTTTTTTAAAATCTATTCTTCTAGGTAGCATTAAAATAAATATTGGATTCCAAACTTTGGTAAAAATAACCTCCTTCGGAAAATGATAACATAATTCCTTTTGAAATTTTTAATAAAAATTAAATGAAGGGTAAAAATGACGTTAATAAATCATTGCGTAATATTAAACATGTAATTTAATGTATTTTAAAGAAAATATTTCCATGTAAGATTTATATTCTTAAATGGCTAGAAAAAACAAATTTGGTTATACATAAAAATGTTCTTTTGAACATTTTGTGTACATTGGGAGAGTAAAATGTATGTGAACCAATAATTTACAGAAATAATATCTGGATAATAAAATAAATACTAATTTTAAGAGATAGGGAATGTTTTTTTATCACCATAAATTTAATCCTAAATAATCATGGTGAAAAATATTGTAACACCTTAGATTTTATGAGAAATATTTTGTTTTTATGTATTAGGTTATATGCAACACCAAAGGAATCTTTCACTACACACAACACTGTCTTGGATTGCGTTTTACATAGGAGCAACCTTCCTCGATAGCTTGCGTTGTTCGCAATACCGAGATTCCCTAAACAATGATATGTTATTAAAATATTATTAAAATTAGCCGTTATGAATAGTAATACCAACTTTATGAAATTTTATAAATTTTATCTTTAAAAATGGACTTCATTTTTGGATTCGGAATATCGAAATTATCCGAGGCTGAATTTTTGGTATTTTTCTGAAAACTTTCAATCTTTGATGAATAGTGAAAAACACTGAGTTGTAGTTTAAAACAAAATTTTTATTTAAATAATTTTTTATTTTATTTAAATTTATTTTAGGAAAAAATAGATACATAATGCCTATATAAGTTCAATGTAATTAATTGTATTCATTTTATAATAATATAGATATATAAAAATTTTATTGAACTTTTTGACCGTCTTTTACCCACCTCTTAGGAGCATTTGTAATTGTATATACAACTTAATTTTACCACTTCGGTGAGTTGAATTTAAAAAATCCAAGAGATATGGTTAATATCAAGGAGTAAAATGTGGTTCAATAAGATAAAAATAATTTTTTTTTGTGAATAGTAACTTTTTACTTTTATTTACCAAGGTTAAAAGTAAATGGGGTAATTAAGGGTAAAATTGATATTATTATTACCCAAACACATGTCCTAATTCTATTGGATAAATTTAATTCTACCAAACTAAACCTTAGGGATAAAATATTACCCTTTAGGTCCACTTGAATTAGATTAGGACACTTATTATTATTTTATTTAAAGAAGAGTTAAAACAGTTAAAATCAAAGTTTATTAACTAAAATAATTTTAATATAGGGTTATACATAATATAAATTAGAATATTAATATTAATTAGAAATATAAAAATACTTAATACATAATGATATTTTATTTAAAAATTTTAGACATTAAATAAGTTAATTTATTTATGACACAATGATAATGCAGTAATTACCTTATTAATGAAATATTAACATAATTGATATTATAAATACCCAAATAAATGTAATTTGAGACTTTTTTTGAATTGCAATAATTTTATATGTTAATATGACATGTTAGTATTGATTTAATTAACTTTTTTCGAATTAATAATGCTGTTATGAATTTCAAAAAAATCAATTACCAAATAGTGTCAAAATTGACATAAAATAGTTTTTAAAACAAATATTATATTATTAATTTTTATTCTATTCTTAAAAATCTATGGATTAGAAAAATGACTTAGATAAGGTTATATATATTAAAAATGAACCAATTGGGGTTCTTTTGGCTTGTTATAGTATTTTTATTAACCTTATACTGTAAAAAACAAGAAGACATAGTAAAACTTAAATTATTTAACTTAGAGTTAAATCTAAATGATAAGGTTAAAATAGTAACCTAAACATGTCTAAAACCTATTGGTTGAGAGGATGTCGAACCATACCCACTTTATTTTCGAAATAAATCAATTTGGTGCTATTATAAATAGAATATTACTTTATTATAAAATAATATTTTATGTTTTCTCTAAGGTGCCCCTCTCCTCCCTTATAAAATGGCACCTCCTCCCTCTCCTATTTACACAACTTTGAGCCTTAAAGATCGGAAAAACCCTACCCATTTCCCTTCCTAACTTCCCTTGAAAAATACTTGAGGTCATGGTCTTCTTCAAAGACCAATTTTAGTTCCCTAATAGGAGGTTTCAAAGAGGCATGTCGAAGAAGAGGTAATATCTGTTACCGATTCTTTCAAAAAAAAAATCATCTTCTACTTCATATTCATTAGTTGTTTAATTATGAAGTAATAAAAAAAATCTCATATACTTATATTTTATTATAAATATGAAACAACCCTATTTCACCTTCTATCCATCCTATGGAAAACAAAATCACCGCGCGTACGTACGTAAGAAATACTGTCTCCAGGCCGTGATGTAATCTTTTTCCACCACCACCTTAATTGGATTGGTATAATGGTGTAAAGAAAAACTATATATGATTTTTGTAAATTGATATTGATTTTTAAATAGTATACATACACTTCAATACAATTCCATGATCATGGGAATGATATCATCACTCATGCGTACGTACGACCAACCATCTCCACGATGTGATGCGACTTGTTCTACATGATCTTTATTGAATAATGATCATATAAATGAATTTAATGAATAAATATGATATATATTACTATAATACCATTCTGTAAATGAGTTATCTATAACCTAAAAAGAATAATAAGAATTTATTCGACAAAAAATGCATAAGAACATAAAGCAATGAACACCCGAATAACAAGTAGAAATGAAATATTACTAATAAGAAGACAAGAATATGACCATATATGATATCATAAAAATGAATATGATTATTTTATAAGTCAATTACATTATCTAAATCATTATACAGGAGGATCAGATATGTATGAAGCAAATCAGACCTAAGGTAAGGGAAAATATCACAATCTCATTTTTATCCGAGATAGTTTATACTTCATAATTTACTAGTGAATATTTATCATCAACATCCATGTTTCCTCAATATGTAATATCATTTATTTTTTGATAAAATATGTAATATCATTTCTATCCTCCTACAATTTTTTAAATCCAATATTACTCATTGGTTAGTTTTTAGTAAAAGATATGAAAGAAATCTTTTGTCGTTTTTAATACGATGTACTTTTTGACTTTTCTGGCCAATGAACAGGAAATGTTTTTTATATATAAGGCATGAATGGATTTTATGATTTCATAGAACATTATTTCCATGAATCTTCCTTTTCACGTTTACAAGTTTATTTTTAATCAACTTCGTTTAGTTTAAAATTGTATGACATGTTAAGAAAGGAAAAATGTTTTTGAAGTAGAAAGTATATTTTCGTCAAGAATGGAGTTCATATGTTTTATCAAAATTATTTTCCATCTAAGATAATATAGGGTCTTGTTTCTATCCCTATATTCACATTGATTTGATTATGTTATTATGGAACTATTTTTATGATGTCCTTTTATCTTATATGGATTATGTTATGATGGCATGATGTTTTGGTATCCCATTTTTATGACATGGGTTATGCTATGATGATTTATGATCTTGTGGAACACATAAGAATGGTATCATTATGATATGGGTGGGACCTATATCTCCCTCAAATGCATTGAGTAAATATTTATATCTCATGAGATAGACATGGCTGGAACGACAGGTTAATCTGGTTCAATGATACAGGGCAGAAACGAAGAGTGAACTCGGCTCGAAAATGGACTTTTTCGACAAGGATAGTCTTGGAAATGAGTCATGACTACTAAGAAATGATTCTATGTGATTATGTGTGTATGCCACAAAGTTTGATGATATGATTTTTGGGATTACATTTCACTACCATGATTTATCCCATGTTATGATATTATGATCTCTTTTGCAGGTTATGATTTTCAAAATGTAATGTTCTTATGAATATGATATGATTTATATTTCTTTTTTTACCCTTACTGAGCATTTGAGCTCAGCCTTTTGTATGATTTCTTTTCCCCAGGTTAGGAAGAATGGTATTAAGTATGATATTCTAAAAGGGACTCTAGATATGATGAAATAAATGGGAGACAATGTAGATGATTTATGAACCAGTTGTTTATGTTTCCCTGTTTCTAAAGACACTATACCTATACAGTCCTTTCATGGTTTTGTTATATGTTGTAATAAGTATGCTTCAATTTTGATTTAATAACAATGTATGTCGTGTATGGGTCGTTATAGTTGGTATCAGAGGAAAGGTATAGTTAACCTTTGGAAACAAGGATGTGAAATCCTTAGTAAGAGCTCTAAGGATATTTCTAAACATAGAACAAAATATTAGTGTTTTAGAAATGGCCACAAACAACCAATGATAAGAACTAAAGTGTGAAATTTTATTATTTATTATGTGGTTTTCCTGTTATAATTAGTGTTTCTCACACTATTCTTTTGGTTTTAGTCATTGGATGGAACCTGAAGGAACCATGTTAATGCGGAATGCGATGGGAAATGCAATGATTGTCCCCCTAAGGAACCAAACATTATGGGAGCCAGAATTAAAAATATTGTATCCATGATCACACAACATTCAGAAGCTGTAAATCATGTAGGACTTCCAAATGAGAAAAGGAAGGAGAAACATTCTATTGAATCCTTTATGAGGGAGATTCCACCCTCATTCAGTGGGTCTAATGATCCATTAGTGGTTGAATAGTGGATCAGTACCACTAAAAAGATATTTTCAGTTCTACAATCTTCTGAACATGATAAATTCATCTTAGCAGTATATCGTTTGGAAGGTGAAGCTGATAAATGGTGGAATATTATTAAGAATACAAGGAAAATGGATGAAATTGAGTCCATGGAATGGGATGAGTTCAAGAACATATTTCTCAATAAGTACTTCCTTCGTATTCTTCGAATAAAGATAGAGAATGAGTTTATTAAACTGGAGCAAAAGGATGATGAATCTGTTGGTACCTACAATGATTATATTACAATATATGCAAGGTACGATTCTGGAATTATTACCCAACACGAGAGTAAAATCTATCGATTCTTTAGTGGATTAAAACCAAGTCTTTGAAGGGAGTTAGCCATAAGGGACTTCAATAGCTACAAGGAAATTGTTCGATGTGCTCTCAAGGTTTAGATGGAGATTAGAGTAACCCATCAATCATATGGGTTTGATAAGAATAGGAAAATGGAATTCAAAGGAAAAGATAAAGACCACACTGAAAATAAGATGTGTTTTCCCTTATACTCAAAGTGTGGAAAGAAAAATTGAGGGAATTGTCTTAAATTGACAATTAAATTTTTTATGTGTGGGAAAGAAGGTCATCAGGTAGTTGAATGTCAAAATAATTAGAAGAAGATGACTAATGATGAAAAAAAAGAAAGGGATACACAGAATTCACCTCCTAAACATAAATGTTTCAAGTGCAAGGAAATGGGGAATTATGCCAATAAATGCCCTAATCCAAGGGTTTTTGATGATGATCGACTTCAAAAAATTCTTAAGGCCAAATAAAAAGGAATTTCACATGAAAATTCTATCATTAATGTGGAGTACGATAATGAAGTGGTGAAAGGTACACTTACCATCCACTCTAAAGTAGCAATTCTTTTATTTGATTCTAGATCCTAACACTCTTTTATCTCTGAAGAATTTTCTAAGGGTATCTCTATATTACCTCAGTAGTTAGATATTGAGTTAGCCATGACAACCCCTAATGGAACAACCGTTGCATCAAAAGTTTAGAATTCTTCTCCGATTAATGTTAGTGGGAAAGTGGTTCCTGAAAATATTGTGATCCTTCCTATTGTGTAATTTGATGTGATTCTTGGCATGGATTGGATTTCCCTAAATGGAGCTCATATTAATGGCCAAAGAAGGGTAGTCACATTTGATAATCCAGATCAATCTATGATCGTCTATCGATGCAAGGATGAACATAACCTTACAGTGGAAATTTCTTCCATCTTATGGGTCTTGATTCCACAAAATAAAAGGTATTTATCTCAAATGGTTGGAGATAAACTCACGATTAAGAATATTCCAATTGTATGGGAGTTTTATGATGCCTTTCCAGAGGAATTTCCTTGCCTTCTACCAAATCGTGAAGTTGAGTTATCAATAGAAATCGTGTCGATTGTTTTACCTATTTCAAAGACACCTTATAGAATGACCCCAATTGGGTTGCAGGAATTTAAGAATCAACTCCAAGAGAATCTTAATAAGGGATTCATATTCCCTAGTGCATCACCTTGGGGAGAACCTGATCTGTTTGTTAAGAAAAAAATGGATCAATGATACTTTTCATTGATTATCAAGAACTTAACAAGATCACTATAAAGAACAAATATATTCTCCCATGCATTGATGAATTATTTGAACAACTACACAGAGATCAATACTTTTCCAAGATTGATCTTCATTCAGGGTATCACCAATTTAGGGTCAAAAGGAAGGATATACCAAAGACGACTTTCCGTACACGGTATGGACACTATGAATTTATAGTGATGCAATTTTGTCTTACTAATTCCCCTGCTATCTTCATGGATTTAATGAATAGAGTCTTTAGAGACTATCTTGGTCATTTTTTGGTAGTCTTTATAGACAATATTCTTTCCTATTCAAAGAGAATGGATGAACATGATGATCACATGAGAATTGTACTGAAGGCCCTAAGAAAGGAAAATCATTATGCCAAAATTACCAAGTGTGAATTTTGGCTTCAAAAAGTTGCATTTTTTGGTCACATAATCTCAAAAGAAGGGATATCTGTGGATCTAGCAAAAACAAAGGTTTTTAAAAGATGGTCGAGACCAAAAACAATAACAGAGATCTGAATTTTTCTTGGTTTAGCTGGGTACTATCGACGTTTTGTGAAAGAGTTTTCAAGATTATCTAACCCACTCACCAAATTGACTCAGAAAGGAGTTATGTTTGTTTGGACAAAGGAATGTGAAGAGAATTTCAAGGAGTTAAAAAGAAGATTATCTAGTGAACCTGTGCTCACACTACCTTGTAGTAGAGAAAGGATTGTGATCTATAGTGATGCATCCAAGAAGGCGATGGGGTGTGTTCTCATGAAAAATTATATGGTGATAGCTTATGCCTCCTGACAGTTGAAAATCCATGAGAAAAAGTACCCAGCTCATGATTTGTAGTTATCTGTGGTAATCATTTCATTAAAGATTTGGAGGCATTATCTTTATGGTGAAAGGTGTGATATTTATACTGATCATAAAAGTTTAATGTATATTTTCACACAAAAGGAGATGAATATGCGCCAATGAAGATGGTTGGAGTTGATTAAGGACTACGACTGCTCAATTCATTATCAACCTGGGAAAGCAAACAAGGCGGCAGATGCATTAAGTCAACAAGACCATGCTAGCTTATCCATGTTGAGGATCACAAAAGATCCAATATTTATGGATTTACAAAGGATGGATCTTGGAATTATAATGGAAGGGGAAAAATCTTATCATTCTCAAATGAATGTTCAACCATCTATAAATGTGACGATTAAAGAGGCATAGAAAGAAGATGTAGAGTTACAAAAGAAGGTGATAAATGTTCCGGAATTCAACCTTAATTGTGATGGGATAATAAGGTTCAGGAATCGGGTTTGTGTTCCTCCCATCTCAAAATTAAAGAAGGAGCTTCTGGATGAGGCTCATAGTTCTTCATTATCTATTAATCTTGGAAGCACGAAGATGTATAGGGATCTGAAAGAGTACATATGGTGGGATGTCATGAAAAGAGATGTTGCTGAATATGTCTCTCAATGCTTGGTTTTTCAACAATTTAAAGCTGAGAGACAAAAGTCTAAGGGGATGTTGCAACCATTAGCCATACCCGAATGGAAATGGGAAAACATCATTATGGACTTTGTCATCGGACTTCCTAAAATATACAAAGGCAATAATGCTATCTGGGTCATAGTTGATCATCTTACAAAGTTGGCACACTTTAATGCTATTAGAGAGGATTTCTCTCTTGATCAGATTTCCAAGATATATGTAAATGAAGTGGTAAGATTTCATGGAGTACAACTTTCCATTATATCTAATATGGATCTGATGTTTACCTCGATGTTTTGGTGAAGACTTCAGCATACTGTAGATACAGAGTTGAGTTTCAGCACTGCTTATCATCCCCAGACAGACGATTAGTCTGAGAGGACAATTCAAACTCTACAAGTCATGTTGATATCTTGCTCTATTGATTTCAAAGGTGGTTGGGATAAACAACTACCTTTGGGGGAACTTTCTTATAATAATATCTTTCACTCCAGTATTCAGATGGCTCCTTATAAATCTCTCTATGGAAAGAAATGCGGGACTCCAACTTGATGGGATGAAGTTGGGGAAATAAAACTATTTGGACCTGATCTTGTTGATGTGATGGCAGGAAATGTCAGATTTATTCAAAAACACATAAGAGCAGCTCAAAGTCGACAAAAAAGTTATGCCGACAACCGAAGAAAATACCGAGAGTTTGAAGTGGGTGATAAAGTGTTCTTACAAATATCTCCTTTGAAGATAGTAATGCGATTTGGAAAGAAGGGAAAGCTGATTCCTAGGTATATTGGTCTTTTTGAAATACTGGATAGTGTTGGGAAAGTAGATTACTAATTGATGCCTCGACCAAATCTCTCTCAAGTTCATGATGTGTTCCATGAATCTCTCCGGAGAAAGTACATACCTGATCCATCACATGTTCTATGCTCAGAAGCTGTACCACTGGAGTAAGATCTTTTTTATGAAGAACAACCAATAGAGATTCTAGATTGTAGTAAAAAAGTCCTACATAACATTACCACTCACTTGATGAATTTTTTATAGAGGAACCACCAATTTGAAGAAGCTACACAGAAACTTGAGGATATGATGAGGGAGAGGTATCCTCATCTGTTTGTTAAAAGTGACAAATTTCGAGGGCGAAATTCATTTTAAGGGGAGTAGAATGTAACACCTGAAATTTTATGAGAAATATTTTGTTTTTATGACTTATTCTATACGCAACACCAAAGGAATCATTCACTACACACAACACTGTCTCGGCTTGCGTTACACGCTGGAGCAAACTTCCTCAATAGCTTGTCTTGTACGCAATACCGAGTTTCACTAAACAATGATATGTTATTAAAATATTATTAAAACTAGCCGTTATGAATAGTAATACCCACTACTTGACATTTTATAAATTTTATCTTTCAAAATGGACTTCATTTTTGGATTCAGAATATTGAAATTAGGCTAGGGTGAAATTTTATATTTTTTCTGAAAACTATCAATTTTTCATGAACAGTGAAAAACACTGAGTTATAGTTTAAAACCAAATTTTTATTTAAATAATTATTTATTTTATTTAAATTTATTTTAGGAGAAAATAGATACATAATACTTATATAAGTTCAATGTAATTCATTAGAGTCATTTTATAATAATATAGATATATAAAAATTTTATTGAAATTTTTGACTCTCTTTTACCCACCTCCTAGGAGCATTTGTAATTGTACATAAAACATAATTTTACCGCTTCTGTGAGTTGAATTTAGAAAATCCGAGAGGCACGGTTAATATAAAGGAGTAAAATGTGGTTTAATAAGATAAAAATAATTTTTGGTGAATAGTAACTTTTTACTTTTATTTACCACGGTTAAAAGTAATAGGGTAATTTAGGGTAAAAAGGATATTATTATTACCCTAACACATGTCATAATTCTAATGGATAAGTGTAATTAGACCAAAAAAACATTAGGGATAAAATATTACGCTTTAGGTCCACTTGAATTAGATTAAGACACTTATTATTATTTTATTTAAAGAAGAGTTAAAAGAGTTCAAATTAATGTTTAATAACTAAAACATTTTTAATATAGGGTTATACATAATATAAATTCGAATATAAATATTAATTATAAAGATAAAAATATTTCCTACATAATGGTATTTATTTATAATTTTTAGTCATTATATAAGTTAATGTATTTATGACACAATGATGATACATTAATTACCTTATTAATGAAATATTAACATAATTGATATTATAAATAACCAAATAAATTTAAATTGAATCTTTTTTTTGAATAAAAAATAATTTAATAGGTTAATATGACTTGTTAGTATTTATTTAAGTAACTTTTTGTGGACTAATCATGCTGTTATGATTTTCAAAAAAATCAATTACCAAATAGTGTCAAAATTGACATAAAATAGTTTTTGAAACAAATATTATATTATTAATTGTTATTATATTCCTAAAAATATAATGTTCGAAAAAATGACATAGATAAGGTTATATATATTAATAATAAACCACTTGGGGTTTGTTTGGCTTGTTATAGTAAGTTTATTAACCATATAGTGTAAGTAAACAAGAATACATGGTAAAAGTTAAATTATTTAACTTAGAGTTAAATCTAAATGATAAGGTTAAAATAGTAACCTAAACTTGTATAAAACCTATTGGTTGAGATGATTTAGACCCATACCAACATTAGCTTTTATATAAATCAATTTGTAGCTATTATAAACCGAATATGACTTTATTATAAAATAATATTTTAAGTTTTTCCTAAGGTGCCACTCTCCACCCTTATAAAAGGGAACCTACTTCCTCTCCTCTTTACACAAATTTTAGCCTTCATTTTCGGCCAAAATCTGCCCATTTTTCTTATAAAATTCCCTAGAAACATAATAGAGGTCCTGGTCTTCTTCAAAGACCAATTTTAGTTCCTTAGGAAGAGGTTTCAAAGAGGAGTGTCGAAGAAGAGGTAATATCAGTTACCGATTCCTTCAAATTTATTTATTATTATACTTCCTCTTATTTAGTTGTTTCATTATGAAGTAATAATATCAGTATCACTAATATAATGATATTTATTATAAATATGAAACAACCCTATTTCACCTTTTATCCATCATACAGAAAATGAAATCACCGTGCGTGCGTACATACGGAATACCGTCTCCAAGCCGTTGTGTTATCTGTTTTCCACCACCACCTTACTTAGATGGGTATAATGGTGTAAAGAATAACTATATATGATTATCGTATAGTGATATTGATTCTGAAATAGTATAAATACACATAAATACAATTCCACGACCATGGTAAGGATATCATCGCTCGTGCGTACGTACGGCCTACCACCTCCACGATGTGATGCGACTCGTTCTACATGATATTCATTTAATAATGATTATATAAATGAATTGAATGAATAAATATGATATATATTACACTAATACCATTATGTAAATGAGGTATCTATAATCTAAAAAGAATAATATGAATTTATTCGACAAAACATGCATAAGAACATAAAGCAATGAACACCCGAATAACAAGTAGCGATAAAATATTACTAATAACAAGAAAAGAATATGACCATATATGATATAATAACAATGAATATGATTATGTAATAAGTCAATGATATTATTTAAGTCATTATATAGGAGGTTTGGATACGTATGAAGCAAATCGGGCCTAAGTTAAGGGAAAATCTCACAATCTCATTTTTATCCAGGATTGTTTATACTTCAGAATTTACTAGGGAATATTTATCATCCAAATCCATGTTTCCTCAATATGGAATATAATTTGTATTCCCCTAAAATTGTTTAAATCTAATACTACTCATTGGTTAGTTTTTATTAAAATATATGAATGGAATCTTTTGTCATTTTTAGTACGAGGAACTTTTTGACTTTTCCTGCCAAAGTATGAGAAAAATGTTTTTTTAACTTATACGACATGAATGGATTTTATGATTTCATAGAACATTATTTCCACGAAGCATCCTTTACAAGTTGTCAAGTTTATTTTGAATCAACTTCTTTTATTTTAAAATTGTATGACATGTTAAGAAAGGAAAAATGTTTTGGAAGTAGAAATGATATTTTCCTCAAGAATGGAGTTCAAGCATTTTATCAAAATTATTTTCCATCTAAGATAATATAGGGTTCTGTTTCTATCACTATTTTTACATTGATTTGATTATTTTATGATGGAATTATTTTTATGATATCCTTTTATCTTATATGGATTATGTTATGATGGCATGATGTTTAAGAATCTCATTTTTATTACATGGGTTATGCTATGATGATTTATGATATTGTGGCACACATAAGAACAGTATCATTATGAGATGGGTGGGACCTATATCTCCCTAAAATTAATTAGGTAATGACTTATATCTCATGATATAGACATGGCTGGAATGGCAGGTTAATCCGATTTATTGATACAGGACTGAAACGAGGAGCAAACTCGGTTCAGAAATGGACTTTGTCCACTATGATAGTCTTGGCAACGAGTCCTGACTACTAAGAAATGGTTCTGTATGATTATGTGTATTTTCCACAAAGTTTTATGTTACGATTATTGGGATTACATTTTACTACCATGATTTATCCCATGTTATGATATTATGATCTCTTTTGCAGGTTAAGATTTTTAAAATGTTATGTTCTTATGAATATGATATGATTGATATTTCTTTTGTTTACCCTTACTGAGCATTTGAGCTCACCCTTTTGTATGATTTATTTTCACCAGGTCATGAATAATGGTATTAAGTAGGATATTCTAAAAGGGACTCTATATATGATTAAATAAATGAGAGACAATGTAGATGATTTATGAACCCGTTGTTTTTGTTTCCTAGTTGATAAAGACATTATACCTATACATTCATTTCATGGTTTTTTTATATGATGTAATAAGTATGCATCAATTTTGAAGTAATAGCAATGTATGCAATGTATGGGTCATTATAAATATAGATTTCAACATAAAACCCTTAACTTTGTTTAGACATTCTCTGTAAGTTATTTAAACCAAATATTCATTTGGAGAACTCCACTAGGTTACACCATATATAAAAAACTAGGTATTTATAGAATAATAATTTTCATATTTATTAATATTAATGAAGAAGAAATTAATTTTAAATTATAGGACGCTTTTTTCGGACAATGTACTCGACACACAACAACAGGTTTATCCAAAATCTTACGTTGCATACAATGTTGGGTTATACTGAAAAATAATAAAATAATAATATTAATATTTTAAAATGTTGTTAAAACCTAGACATTGAATTAGAATGAATGAAATGAACTACCTACAATAATATCCTACATGTTTTTTTTAAATATTTTTGAATTTATCCAATAAATTTTAGAGGATTGAAATAAGAATCAATACGATTTTAATCAAGTAATACAGTAAATTTTCTTAAAGGAAAATTTACCACCTTTTGTTTAAGAATCATTTTTAAATCTAGTTCTTGTTACTTTTATATTTTCTATTTTATAAAATAATTTGTTTCTGTAGAAGTGGGTCCTCAAAATTTACTTTGGATGAAATTTTGGTATTTTTCAGATAAATATCAATTTTTAATGAATAGTGAATAATACTGTATTTCAATTCAAAACTACATTATCATCTAATTTATTTATAAAATTAGATGTTTATTTTAATTTGTTTTAAAGTTTAATTTGATTATGGTTTTATCATTTAATCAAATTTTGGTCATTTTATGTAATTTCACTTTGAAATTGGACATAAACACATGTCTATCTTTTGATATTTATTATTTCTTTAAAAAATGCTTTTTCGTTTGGACAACATGAATTAATTTTAATTTAATTTATTAAGATTTTTTTTATTTGAATTTGGAAAAATGGAATCCAAATTTGGAATCAGGAGATCCATATTTTGTAAATATGTACCTCTATGGTTTTAGAAATTATGATTAATAACTTCATAAATTATTTTATTTACCGTGGTTAAAAGGTAAATCCGGTAAATAAGGGTAAAAAATAATATAATAATAATATTAAACTACCATAACACATGTCTTAATTATATTGGATGAGATATGAACGACCATGGTCATCCATGGGTATATTTTGGGACCCCGTAGATCCACTTGGAACTGATAATGAGATGTTATATTAATTAATTTAATGTAAATAGAAAAATTACAGAAACACATTTCTTTTACTAAAAAAATTATATTGTGTTATATAAGTGATATAATTGAATATAAATAATAATTATAAATATAAAATTATTTCATATATAATGATAATTTATTTATATTTTTTATATATTAATATTTAATTTTAAATAGGACACAACGATGATGTAGTGATTGCTTCATTAATAATGAATTAAAAGAAATGATATTATAAATGTAAAAATAAATTTAATATGCTTATATTTTTGTCATAAAAACATTTTTCTTGATGATATTGATATTTTATCTTTGATTTAATTCCTTTTTTTCTAAGGAATATGGTAGTTAGGAATTTATAAAAAATCATGAACGAATAGTGTCCCAAATTGACATAATTCACAAATTGACATATAAAATTGTTTATTAAATGATATCAAATTTATAAAAATATAATATTCCTCCAAATTGATAAGAAAATTTAAAATATTTCATAAATAACTTCTTTTTTTTGTTCTTTTGAAATGATATGATATTTAAATTAACCCACAATATGTATATAATAAGTAATCACAATAAGATTAAAAGGGGTAAAATAAAGGTTAAACAAAATAGATAAGGGGATAAATATTAAAATCATATATAAAAATTATTTTATTGTAGATATTTTTATAAAAATAATATTTTTTTATATAAATGACATTGGGGCCATTTTGAACCGAAATTGAATTTATAATAAAATAAAATTTCAATATATTCCTAAAGTGCCCCTTGTTCCTCTTATAAAAGGCCACCACCTCTACCCATTTAATAACTCCCCTCAATCCCCCTGTATCATAAATATTTGTGTCAAATAAGCTCCCAATGTCCCTCCATTAACCTTGGAAGCCTTTTCTTGGGAATAAGGCATTTCAAGGATGCCTTTAGGCTCAAATCAAAAGAAGTTACCCATTTCAGAGGTAACATCTATTCTGAAGTTTCTTTCATTTATTTTCCTTCTCCACTCACTATGATATTAATTTTAATATTTTAAATAACAAAATTAGTATCCACAATATACTAGGTGGTTTTTATGAGAAGGATTCGAACTCCACATACATACACCTTCATCTAATGGATACGAACATACTGTTTCTATGTACGATGAACTATTGCCTCATGAAATGATGATTATTTAATTTTCCCCTACCACCTCTCATGGTAGCCATTATGATGTAACTATATTTATATATGATATATATTATATTTATATATTCTATTTTATACTTTAATATTTATTTATAATATAACTTTATGCCTTCCATGATGTGTAAATACGATAATTTCATTTTGAAGAAATGTGGACTACCGCCCCATCAAAGTGACATGACTCATTTACGCTATACATGGAATGTATAATGGATGGTTTTATTAAACCTAAGATATAAACATGAAGAAAATAGAATACTGGGGTTATATTATACATTTATACCATTTTATTATTATTCTTTTAATATGAAAAAGAAATGAATGTTGTGTTTATGCGTATGTAAGGCCTCACATCTCCATGAATGGTGTATTTCATTTTTTATCTCTAATTGTTATGAAATATTAAAAATAAATATATACTAGATATATATGATTGTTAAATCATTAATATCATTCTATTGATTATGTACGTTTTCCTACATGTAAAATTCATATCAAAACAAGTCCATTTTCAACTCAAGTACCGAATATCGACAAAATGCCCGATATTAACATAAATAATTAGGTAATTTTTATAACAAGGTAATAAGTGTTATAAAAGGAGTAAAAAAATTGATAATGTATATCAATAAATTATAAATTAATAAATATTTAATATTCTGGAAGAAAAAGGAACATATATGATGAATCAGACTCAAGGTATGGGACTTCATATCAATCTCCATTATTGAGGCATATTTTGATAATAGACACCTCATTCATTTGTAGGGAGTATAATAAGAAAATTATATTTAATTAAAATTTAATTTAATATTTTCTATGAAGTGTTTTACTAAAAAACAAAAGAAATATTTTTAACATATGCGGCAATAATGACCTATCTTCTACCATAATCGTTAATTGATATTTGGATTCCTCTCTAAGACTTAATGTTTTAAAAAGCAAAATAAGTCCATTATTCCATTTTGGGGTGTTTTGGTATTGAATTTTTTTTGGAAATGGATTCTCTATTTCAATATCTTGAAATTATTTCTTTGGATTTCAAATGAATTATTGTGAGTGATATGTCGATATTTTCAATATTTTATGTGTTATGATTATATAATGATATTTGGACATTTGACATGTGGTTACGTGATAAACCAATGATGGGTGGTTACATGATAAACCAAATTAGGGGCTATTTCATGATAAACCAAAGATAGGTGGTTATGATATAATCTCCAATTCATTGGGTATAGATATCGATTGTATGGCTATTCTATTTAGTGATATGTGTAGAAGTCGACCGTATGGTTATTTCATTTAAGTATTTTTATGTCCCAAATTACCTTTATATGTTATATGTTTCTTTATATAAGATTTATGGTAATATGTTTGATAAAAATGGTTATTAAATGATATTATATTTAGTGAAGTATATTTACTACTTCTTAAAAGAAATTTTTTTTACTTATGATAAAGTATTCTTATTTTTCATGTTATCCCAAGACTAACTATTTTAAATCATTATGTTTCATTTTTTGAGCATTTTATTCTCATCCAATGTTTTGAAATTGTTTTCACATGACACAAGGAATAATAGAGTCAAATATGGGATCGGGGAAAAGTTATGATATTAAAACATGTGAGGATGTCATGTTTTGTTTAAAAGAGTTTTTGTTTTATGAAAAAATGGATTGTGAGTAGAAGTGTCTACGTGTAATATTAATTTTGAAATGTATATATTATGACCATATTCTCTAAATCTCAAAACCTAAAAATATCATTTATGTGAATTAAAATTCAAAATATTTACATAACTCAAGATTATGTAATTTTTATGGTTGGGGACTTATAGTTATTATCAGAGGTCGTTTTAGATTACTTTAGGAGTTATAATATTATTAATAGAATATCCATAAAATAGTTATATTTTATGGTCAAATTGATATTATATATATTATTAATATTACCAGGTTACTTAATTTAATAGTCGTTTGATCAGAATGGTTTTCCATAGAGGAAACAAGGCAGTTGTACTAGAAGGGTATACATAGGGCAATAATATTCCAAATCAAAATCCTAAGATGCTCAGAATCCTATTGAATAGATTGCTCTAGTGATGTATCTTTTGACTAAGGAGATAAATGGTGTTTGTGTTTATAGATGATATTTTGGTATATCCTAAAATTAAATAGGAGCATAAATGCCATTTAAGGGACATATTACAATCATTAAATTAAAATAAATTGTATGGGAAATTCAGAAAGTGTGAGTTTTGGTTGCAAAAAAATTCATTCCTTGGTCATATTTTTTTCTAAAAATGGTATAACTATTGAACCATCTAAAACAGAAGTTGTTGGAGAGAAGAAATAACCTAAAAATATAATAGATATTCATTGTTTTCTTGGTTTAGCGAGTAATTACTGAAGGTTTGTTGAAAAATTTTCTTGTTTATCTAGCATCCTAACTAAGAAAACATGTAATGGAGTTATGTTCATATGGACAAAATAATGTGATGATTGTTTTTAGGAACTAAATAGAAGAATGGTAAATGCTCAAATTTTGGCCTTTCCTTCCAAGAATAGGGAATTTTTTTATCTATAGTGATCCACCATCAAAAATAATTTATAGTGTACTAATGAAAAATGATCAGGTAATTTCTTATGATTCACTTTAGATTAAACCTCATGAGATAAATTACCATACACATTATTTGGAATTAGTTGATGTTTTTATTCATTAAAACTTTGGAGGCATTAATTTATGGTGTAAATTGTGAAATATATATTGATCACAAAGTCTTGAAGAATATATTAACTCAGAAATAATGAAACACTTGATAGTGGATATGGATAAAATTAATCAAGGATTATGATTGCATGATCCATTACTATACGGGAAAGGAAAATAATGTGGTTGATGCTTTGATTCGGAAGGGTAATGATACATTAACCATGATACATTTACAATGAGATGCTTTGGTTTCTGGTTTGATGAATTTTTCATAGGAAGTTGTTGGTGTAGGGAATTAGTCTATTATGTTTCTGGTGGCAGTGATATCATCTCTATCAGGAAAAATTCAGAAAGGGATGAAAGAAGATAGTGTGTAGTAGAAAAAGGTAGAATTGATCCAGAAGGATATGTTACCTGAATATGACATTGATAAAGATAGTGTTTTGAGGTTTGGAAAGATATTGTGTCTGACTTGTGATTCATAGTTAAAGAAAGAGTTATTATGTAATAATCAAATTTATCCTTTTTTAGTTCATCATGATAGTACTAAGATGTATAGAGATCATAGAAATTATTTCTGGTGGGATGGAATGAAAAGATATATTTCTGACTTTACCATGAGTTGATTGATTTTTCAATAGGTTAAAGCTATGTAGAAGTTATCAAAAGGGATGATTCATCATTTTCTTGTGCTAGTGTGGAAATGGGAAAATCATTCCATTGGTTTCATATTGGGGTTACCAAAAACATCTCTATGTAACAATGCAATTTGGTATATTGTTGATTTAGTGACTAAATCTTCTCATTTTATTTTTATTCGAGATACTATGTCTCTATATCAACTTTATCAATTATATATTATAGATATATGCAAGTTACATGGAGTTACCCTCTCTATTATATCTGATCATGATCCTAGGATCACATCTAACTTTCGGAAAGGCCTTAAAAAATCATTTGGAACTGAATTAAATTTCAATTCAACTTTTCATCCTCAATCAGATGTGAATTCAGAATGATAAATTCATACCTTGGAGGATATGCTACGTTATTTTTCAATTCATTACCAGGGAAGATGGAATAAACATCTTTATTTGGTTGTGTTTTATTGTAATAACATTTTTCATTCCCGTAAACAGATGGAACCACTTGAAGAATTATCTAGAAATCAATGTCAAACACTAGCTTTCTTGGATAAAGTATGTGAGAGGAAGTTGATGGGACCCAAATTGGTTGAAATTATGGAAGAACAAGTTTAATTGATTCATAAGAACATGAGGACAACACAGAGCATACAGAAAGTTATATAAATAAACAAAGGAAGGATATTTCTTTTGAGGTAGGTGATCATGTCGTTCTAAAATTTATTCCAAGGAAAAGTGAGATTAATTTTGGTAAAAAAGGGAAAGATGATTCCAAGGTTCATTAGACCTTATAAAATCCTATAGAAAGTTGGATCAGTTGCCTGCAGGGTATATTTACCTCCATGTTTATCACAGGTACGCAAGGTTTTTCATGTTTTAATGTTTCGAATGTATATGCTGGCTCAATCTCATGTTTTGAGTGCTGAGGTAATTCAGTTGGGAGAGAATTTTTCTTATGAGAAACAACTGCTAGAGATTCTGGACTACAGAGAAAAATTATTACAGAATAGGAGGATTTATCAGGTAATTGTTATGTAGAAAACCATATGGTTGATGTGAGAATGTGGGAATCAAAAAATGCGACAAGGGATATATACACTCACTTATTTGATAAGAAAATAAAGTCACAGGAATGAAATTTACAAAAGGGGGAATGATGTACTAGCGTAGGTATTTATAGAATAATACATTTCATATTTATTAATATTTATGAAAAAGATATTAGTTTTACATTTAATATGACACTTTTTCGGATATTATACTCACCACGCAACAATGGGTTTTGTCGATATCTTATATTGCACACAATGTTGGGTAATACCAAAAATAATACAATAATAATATTATTATTTAGAATGGTATTTAATGTCTTGACGTTGTAATGGCTTGAATGAACGAAACAAACTAAAATAGGATTATACATGTTTGATTAATATTTTTACATTTATCCAATAAATTTTGAAAGTATTAAAATAATAATTAATCTGATTTTAAGCTTGAAATACTCTAATGTTTTTTAATTTATACAATTAAAATTAATAACTATTAATAACTAGAAATTTTAACTATATAATATTTTATATATAACTTATTTTTTAATTTATGAACATTTTCTAAATTAATATTATAATTTACATAACACTATTTAGAAAAAAATAATAAGTTATGTTATAGAACATGAAAATGTAATTTAAATTATAAAAATACATATTGTAGAATATTTATTTAATAAAATATCATTTAAAAATTAATTAATTAAATTTGAACTTTTATAAATATTTAATTTATTAATACATTATAAAATAATTAAATATACCAAAAAAATATTTTTTCATAATTTTTCATAATTTATATATTCTTCAAATAAACTAATAATTTAAATTTAAAAAAAAATAATTTTAAAATATCATATGTAATTATATACATATTTGGTAAATTACATTATATAAAATATGGAATGAAAAACAACATAGAACTATCACTTATATTCTATTATTTGTAATACCATTCTTAGAAATCATTTAATATGAAAATCCTCTACGTAGGATAAACATGGTGAAAATTTGGGGGGGAACCAAACATTAGATACATAAATGGTGACCCATGAAATTCATAGAACGTAGTCATGGAAGATGTATTTGGTAGATATATGACATGAATCATAGAAGAATCACTGATCCTAATCAATGAGATCATATCATATACAATGTTACTTGTCATATAAAGTGGAATAAATTTTTTGGAATAATACTAATCAAAGAAATTTTATGTCAAGGTTACCCATGAAGAAATTCATCACATTTTAGGCTTGGAAAAGCCACAAGTGTACCTTCTTCGGGCCATGAATAACTACCAGTGTTCCCTATTTTGACCTCATGCCCATCTTCCATCTACCCTATGAGCTCAATAAAAAATAATCATTACTAAATTTTTTAGAGGGATTTAATAGGGCCCACTTATCACATAATCATAATCCATTCACATGTATTCCACATGTTCATGTAAGAATTAATTTTTTTATCGTAACAAAACCCATGATAAGAAATAATCATCATGAATATTTCATTATTATAATCCTTAACCATCGTACAAATGAATAAATATTATATCATTGGGTCATATCCTCAGTGAATCATATGTAACACTAATTTATATTTTCAAAGATGAGTATACCTTTCAAATATCAACAAGAATTTTTTTTGAGGACAATAAATTTTTCATTTTGAAATCACATATTTAAAATTGAAATATTAATAGAATATTAGAAAACAATTTTTTTAAAAGAACCATTGAAAAAGGTATGAAATAATTAATGGAAAATAGTCATATTTTTTTAAAATCTATTTTTCTATGCAGCATTAAAATAAATATTGTATTCCCACATTTGGTAAAAATAACCTCCTTCAGAAAATGATTGGATAATTCGTTTTAAAATGTTTTATAAAAATTAAATGAAGGGAAAAAATGAAGTTAATAAATCATTTCCTAATATTAAACATATAATTTAAGGTATTTTAAAGAAAATATTTACATGTAAGAATTATATTCTTAAATGGATAGAAAAAACTTGGTCAGTTATACATGAAAAGGTTCTTTCGAACATTTTGTGTACATAGGGTGAGGAAAATGTATGTAAAACCAATAATTTGCAGAAATAATAGCTGGAGAATAAAATAAATACTAATTTTAAGAGATAAGGAATATTATTTTATAACTACAAATTTAATCCCAAATAATCGTGGTGAAAATTTTAGATTGTAACATAAAAACCATTAACATTTTTAGACTATCTTTTTAAGTTATTTAAACCAAATATTCATTTGAAGAACTCCATTGGATTACACCATATATAACAAACTAGGTATTTATAGAATAATACTTTACATATTTATTAATATTAATTAAGAAGATATTAATATGAAATTAAAGAGGATTCTTTTTTCGACAGCGTACTCGATACACAACAACATGTTTCTCTGAAATCTTATGTTGCATACAATGTTGGGTTATAATGAAAAATAAAACAATAATAATATTATTATTTTAAAATGTAGTTAACAACTAGCCATTGTATTATAGTGAATGAAAAGGACTACCTATACTATTATTATACATGTTTGTTAAATATTTTTAAATTTATCCAATAAATTTTAGAGGATTGAAATAGGAATGAATCTAATTTTATGAAAGTAATATAATAAATTTTCATAAAGGTTATTTTACTACCTTTTGTTGAATAATCATTTTTAAATATAGTTCTTGTTACTTTTATATTTTCTATTTGATAAACTAAAACTTTTCTATAGAATTGGGTCCTCAAAATTTACTTTGGATGAAATTTTTGTATTTTTCACATAAATATCAATTTTTAATGAATAGTGAAGAATACTGTATTTTAATTCAAAACTACATTATCATCTAAATTATTTATAAAATTAGATGTTTATTATAATTTGTTTTAAAGTGTAATTGGATTATTTTTTTATCATTTAATAAATTTTTGGTCATTTTATATAATTTCACTTTGAAATTGGACACAAACACATGTATGTATTTTTATAGTTATTATTTCTTTAAAACCTGCTTTTTGGTTTGGACAAAAAGAATTAATTTTAAATTAATTTATTCCAATTTTTTTTATTTGAATTTGGAAAAATGGAATCCGTATTTCGAATTAGGATTTCCATATTTTGTAAATATGTACATTTATGTTTTTTATAAATTATGATTAGTAACTTCAGTAATTATTTTATGTACCATGGTTGAGGGTAAATCTGGTAAATAATGGTAAAAAATAATATCATAATAATATTAAACTATGATGACACATTTCTTAATCCTATTGGATGAGATATGAATGACCATGGTCATCTGTGGGTCTATTTTGGGACCCCGTGGATCCGCTTGGGAGTGATAATGAGATGTTAAATTAATTAATTTAATATAAATAGAAATATTACATAAACACATATCTTTTACTAAAAAAATTGTATTGTGTTATAGAAGTGATATATTTGAATATAAATACTCATTATAAATATAAGATTATTTCATATATCATGATAATTTATTTATATTTTTTATACATTAATAATTAATTTTAATTATGACACAATAATGATGCAGTGATTGATTCCTTAATAATAGATTAAAATAAATGATATGATAGATGTTAAAATAAATTTATTATGGTTATATTGTTGTCATAAAAACTTTTTCTAGATGATATTGATATTTTATCATTGATTTAATTCCTTTTGTTCAAAGGAATATATTTTTTAGGAATTTATAAAAAATCATGAATGAATATTTTCCAAAATTGACATAATTCACAACTTAAAATATAAAATTGTTTATTAAATGATATAAAATTCAAAAAAATATAATATTCCTCCAAATTGTTAACAAAAGTAAATATTTTTCATAATGGACTTCTTTTATTGGGTCTTTTGAAATGATATGATATTTAAATTAACCCACAATGTGTATATAATAAGTTATCAAAGTAAGATTAAATAGGGTAAAATAAGGGTTAAACAAAAAAGATAAGGGGATAAATATTAAAAGCATATATCAAAATTATTTTATGATAGGAATTTTTTATAAAATAATCTTATTTATGAAATGAATGACATTGGGTCCATTTTTAACCGAAAATATATTTATAAGAAAATAATATTTCAATATAATATTAAAGTGCCACTCATTCCTCTTATAAAAGGCCATCACTTCTACACATTTAATAACTCCTCAAAATCCCACTGTTATATTAAAAGTTTTCTAAAATAAGCTCCCAATGCCCCTCCATTACCCTTAGAAGCCTTTTCATAATAATAAGGCATTTCGAGAAAGCATTTAGGCTCAAATCAAAAGAAGTTACCGATTTCAGAGGTAACATCTTCTCTGAAATTATTATTTTTTATTTTCATTCTCCATCTCTATGATATTCATATTCATTTTATAAAAAACATAAATAGTATCTAAAATATACTAGGTGGTTTTTATGAGAAGTATTCAAACTCCACATACATACACCTTCATCTAATGGATACGAACATACTGTTTTCTCTGTACGGTGAACTACTGCCTCACGAAACGATGATTATTAAATTTTCCCCTACCACATCTCATGGTGGCCATTATTATGGAACTATATATATATATATTATATATATATTATATTTATATATTATCAATGATTTTTAATTTTTATTTACAATATAAATTTTTGCCTTCTATGATGTGTAAATACGATAATTTCATTTAAAGAAGTGTGGAATTCCGCCCCAAAAAAGTGACATGACTCGTTTAAGCTATACATGGAATGTATAATGGATGGTTTTATTAAAACTATGATATATAAATGAAGTAAATATAATACTGGTATTATAATATACAATTATATCATTTTATTGTAACTCTTTTAATATGAAAAAGAATTGAAAGTTGTGTTTATGCGTATGTAAGGCCTACCATCTCCATGAATGATGAATTTCATTTATTATATCTAATTGTTATGAAATATTAAAAATAAATATATACTAGATATTTATGATTTTCAAATAATTAATATTATTCTATTGATTATGTACATTTTCGCTCATGTAAAATTCATATCAAAACAAGTTCATTTTCAACTCAAGTACTGAATATCGAAACAATGACCGATATTAACATAAATAATTATGTAATATTTATAAAAATGTAACAAGTGTTATAATAGGAGTAATAAAATTGATAATTTACCTGAAGAAATTATAAATTAACAAATATTTATTATTCTAGAAGAACAAGGAACATATAAGACGAATCATAATCAAGGTATGGGACTTAATATCAATCTCCATTATTGAGGCATATTTTGATAATAGACACCTCCTACATTTATAGGGAGTATAATAAGAAAATTACTTTTAATTAAAATCTAATTAAATATTTTTCTATGAAGCATTTTTCTAAAGGACAAAAGAATTTTTTTTAACATATGCGGTAACAATGACCTCTCTTCTTCCGTAATCGTTATTTCATATTTTTCTTCCTCTCTAAGTCTTAATGTTTTTAAAAGCAAAAGTATTAAATTATTCCATTTTATAGTGTTTTGGTATTAAAAATGGTTTTCAAAGTGGATTGTGTATTTCAATATCTTGAAATTATTTCTTTGGATTTCAAATGAATCGTTGTTAGTGAAATGATGATATTTTCAATATTTTATGTGTTATGATTATATAATGATATTTGAAAATTTGACTGGTTGTTATGTGATAATCAAATGATGGGTGGTTACATGATAAACCAAATTAGGGGTTATTTCAGGATAAACCAAGGATAGGTGGTTATGATATAATCTTCAATTCATTGGGTACAGAAGTCAGTTGTATGGCTATTCCATTTTGTGATATGTGTGGAAGTCGACCGTATGTTTATTTTATTTAAGTATGATTATGTCTCAAGTTACATTTATATGTTAGATAAATCTTTATATAAGATTTATGGTAATATTTTGGATATAAAATGTTTATTAAATGATATTATATCCAGTGAAGTATATTTACTACTTCTTAAAGGAGAAATTTATTACTTATGATAAATTATTCTTAGTTTTCATGTTATCCAAAGACTAAAAATTTTAATTCATTATGTTTCCTTTTCTAAGAATTTTATTCTCATCCAATTTTTTGAAATTGTTTTCACATGACATAAGGAATAATAAAGTCAAATATGGGATCAAGGAAAAGTTATGCTATTAAAACATGAGAGGATTCCATGTTTTGTTTTAAATAGTTTTTATTTTGTGAGTAGAAGTGTGTACTTGTAATATTAATGTTGTAATGTATATGTTATGACCTAATTATCTAAATACCTAAACCAAAGAATATCATTGATATGAATTAATAGTCAAATTATTTACATAACTCAAGATTATGGATTTTTTTTGGTTTGGGCCTTATAGTTGGTATCATAGGTCAGTTTAGATTACATTAGGAGTTAGAATATTGTTAATAGAATATCCATAAAATAGTTATATTTTATTGTAAAATTGATATGATATATATTATTAATACTACCATGTTTCTTTATATAATATATGTTTGTTCAGAATGGTTTTCCATAGAGGAAACAAGGCAGTTGTACAGGGAGGGTATACATAGGGACATAAAATTCCAAATCAATATTCTAAGATGGTCAGAATCCTATTGAATAGTTTGATATAGTGATGGCTCTATTGTCTAAGGAGATAAATGGAGAATGTGTTTATAGATGATATTTTGGTATATCCTAAAATTAAATAGGATCATAAATTTCATTTAAGGGATATATTACAATATTAAAAGAAAATGAATTGTATGGAATATTCTGAAAGTGTGAGTTTTGGTTGAAAAAAATTCTATTCCATGGTCATATTTTTGATAAATAATGTATAACTATTGAACCATCTAAAACAGAAGATGTTGGAGAGTGACCAAGACCTAACAATATAATAGATATTTGTTTTTTTCTTGGTTTAGCGGGTAATTACTGAAGGTTTGTTGAATAATTTTCTTGGTTATCTAGTATCCTAACTAAGAAAACATGTAAAGGAGTTATGTTCATAAGGACAAAATAATGTGATGATTGTTTTAAATTACTAAATAGAGGATTGGTTTTGCTCAAATTTTTTCCTTTCTTTCTAGGAATAGAGAATTTTTTATGTACAGTGATCCACCATCGAAAAGAATTTATAGTGTACTAATGAAAAATTACCAGGTAATTTATTATGATTCATGTTAGTTTAAACCTCATGAGCTAAATTACCATACAAATTATTTGGAATTAGTTGATGTTTTTTTTACATTAAAATTTTGGAGGCATTAATTTTATGGTGTAAATTGTGAAATATATTCTAATCACAAAGGTTTGATGAATATATTGACTCATAAATTATTAAACATTTGATTGTGGAGATGGATAAAATTAATCAAGGATTATGATTTCATGATCCATTACCATCCTGGAAGGGAAAATAATGTGGTTGATGCTTTGAGTCGAAAGAGTAATGATACATTAACCATGAAACATTTAGAAAGAGACCATTTGGTTTTTGGTTTGATGAATTTTGGATAGGAAGTTATTGGTGCAGGGAATAAGTCTATTTTGTTTATGGTGGAAGTGATATCATCTCTATCAGGCAGAATTCAGAAAGGAATGAAAGAAGATTGTGAGTTGCAGAAAAAGGTAGAATTGGTCCAGAAGGATATGTTACCTGAATATGACATTGATAAAAACAATGTTTTGAGGTTTGGAAAGAGATTGTGTCTAACTTGTGATTCATAGTTGATGAAAGAGTTATTATGTAATAATCATATTTATCCTTTTTTAGTTCATCATAAAAGTACTCAAATGTATAGAGATCATTGAAATTATTACTCGTGGGATGGAATGAAAAGAGATATTGCTGACTTTACCATGAGATGATTGATTTTTTAATAGGTTAAAGCTACGTGGCAGTTATCGAAAGGGACGATTCATGATTTTCTAGTGCTACTGTGGAAATGGGAAAATCATTCCATTTATTTCGTATTGAGGTTACCAAAAACATCTATAGGTAACAATGCGAATTGGGTTATTATTGATCCAGGGACTATAACTTTTCATTTTTTTTCTATTCGAGATAATATTTCTCCGTATCAACTTTCTCAATTATATATTATAGATATACGCATGTTACATGGAGTTATACTCTCCATTATATCTGATCATGATCCCAGGTCCACATCTATCTTTTGGAAAGGACTTCAAAAATCATTCAGAACTGAATTAAATTTCAGTTCAACATTTCATCCTTAATCAGATGGGAATTCAGAATGAAAAATTCATACATTAGAGAATATGCAACGTTCTTGTTCAATTCATTACCAGGGGAGAAGGGATCAACATATTTATTTGGTTGTGTTTTATTGCAATAACATTTTTCATTCTCGTAAACAGATGGAACCACTTGAAGAATTATATATAAAGCAATGTCGAACTCCAGATTTTTTGGATAATGTATGTGAGAGGAAGTTGGTGGGAACCGAATTGGTTGAAATGATCAAAGAAAAGGTTCAATTGATTTAGAAGTACATGAGGACAACACATATTAGAAAAAAGGTTATATCGATAACTAGAGGGAATATATTTCTTTTGAGGTAGGTGATCATGTAGTTCTAAAAGTTTATCCAAGGAAAAGTGAGATTCATTTTACTGAAAAGGGAAAGCTGATTCCAAGGTTCATTGGACCCAATAAAATCCTAGACAAAGTTGGATCAGTTTCCCACAAGGTAGATTTACCTCCAGTTTTATCACAGGTACACAATGCTTTTTATGTTATAAGGTTTAGAATGTATATGCTAGCTCCATCTCATGTTTTGAGTACACATGTAATTCAGTTGGAAGAGAATTTTTTTTAGTAGAAACAATTGTTAGTGATTATAGGCCACTAAGAACAAGTATTGTAGAATAAAAGAATTTATTAGGTAATGGTTATGTATAAAACCATATGGTTGATATGAGAATGTGGGAATCGGAAAATGCGACAAGGGATATATACACTCACTTATTTGATAAGTAAATAAAATTGCTGGAATGCAATTTCCAAAAGGGGGAATGATGTACCAACATAAGTATTTATAGAATAATACATTCCATATTTATTAACATTTATGAATGACATATTAATTTTACATTTAATAGGACACTTTTTCCGATAATGCACTCACCACGCAACAATGGGTTTCTTCGATATCTTATATTGCACATAATGTTGGGTTATACCAAAAAATAATACTATAATATTTTTATTATTTTGAATGGTTGTTAATGCCTAGCCGTTTTAATGGAATGAATGAATGTAACTAACTAAAATAGGATTATACATGTTTTTTTAATATTTTTACATTTATCTAATAAAATTTTAATGTATTGAATTTAGAATTAATCTAATTTTAATCCTGAAATACTCTAATATCTTTTTAAAGGTTGTTTTAATGCCTTTTAATGGATACCCCTTTTTATATCTTGTATTGGTCACTTTTATATGTTATATTGTTAAAAATAAATTTCTTCTCTAGATGTGGGACATCAAAATTTAATTTGGATGAATTTTCTGTAATTTTTTGATAAAGATCATTTTATAATGAATGGTAAAAAAAACTATATTTTAATATAAAACTACATTTTCATTTAACTTATTTAAATATTTAGATTGTTATTTTAATTTGTTTTAAAGAGTAATTGGATTACATTTTTACCACTTATTCAAATTTTTGTCATTGTAATTAATTTCACTTTGAAATCAGACATAAACACATGTCAATATTTTGATAGATATTACTTCTTAAAAATAGATTTTTTGGTTTTGACAACATAAATTAATTTTAAATTAATTTATAAAAATTATATATTTTATGAATTTAGAAAATTGGATTCCATTTTTGGAATAAAAAGCTCCAAATTTTGTGAATAGTTTTATTTATGTTTTTAGACATTATGAATTGTAATATCAGTAATTATTTCATTTATGATGGTGAAAGGGTAAATATGGTAAATAAGGGTAAAAAATAATAATATAATAATATTAAACTACCCTAACACAAGTCTTAATTATATTTTATGAGTTTTTTGTAACCATGGTCATCCCTGGGTTGATTTTGGGACCTCAAGGATTGACATGGGAGTGATATAGACATGTTATAATAATTAAATTAATGTAAATAGAAAAATAACATAACTCTGTATTTTTTACTAAAAAATATTTTATATAGGGTCATATAAGTGATCTATTCGACTATAAAGATTAATTATAAATCTAAATATATTTTCTATATCATTATAATTTTGTTATAATTTTTATACATTAAATAAATTAGTTTAATTATGACACAATGATGAATTTGTGATTAATTCATTAATAATGGAATCAAATAAATGGTATTATAAATGTTAAAATAAATGAATGTTTTTATTTTTATTTCATCAAATAATTTTATAGATGATATTGACATATTATATTTTATATAATGCATTTTATAAAGAATCTATTTGTTATGAATTTATAAGAAAATAAATGTATGAATAGTGTCCAAAATTGACATAATTCATAACTTAAAATATAAATTTTTTTATTAAATGATATTAAATTACTAAAAAACTAATATTTGGTCAAATTGTAAAGAAAAATACAAATAAGTCATAAATGAATTTTTTGGTTGTTTGAAATGATATGGTAATTACATTAACCCGTAATTTGTAAGTAACATGTTATCACAGTAAGATTAAAAACTGTAAAATAAGGGTTAATCCAATAAATAAGGATAAAAAATAGGAAAAAGATGTCTAGAAATTATTGGATGAAGGGTATTCAAACCAAAATTTTATTATAATTGAAAAAAATACATTTTTACTGTTTGAATAAGAAGATAAATTTATAATAAAATAAAATTTTAAGATAATCCTAAAGTGCCCCTCCTTCTTATAAAAGTCTACCGATTTACCCATTTATCACACATCTCAAGACCATTGGATCGTCCAAAATCTTAAAATATAAACTCACAATAAACCTAAATTCTTCCTATAATCCTTATCTTGGTCATACGTTAATTCAATATTGTCTTTTGACTCAAATCCAATGAAGTTACCCGATTTAAAGTTAAAGTCTTCTATCGAGTTCCTTTATTTTATTTTCCATATCCACTCCCTATGATATTATTATTATTTTTCTACAAAAAAAAAATCCTGAACATACTAAGTTTTTTTTATGTGAATTATTCAAACTACAATTACACACACCTCCATCTAATGGATATAAATTTACTATTTTTGTATACGACAAACTAGTACCTCACGAAACAATGATTGTTCAATTATTCTCTACCACCTCTCATGGTGGCCATTGTGATGGGACTATATTTATATATGATATATATAATATTTTTATTGTCTCTATGATTCTATATTTTTTTAAACAATATCTTTATTCTTTTCATGATGGGTAAATACTGTAATTTCATTTGAGGAAGTGTGGACTACCAGTTCTTCAAAATGACATGACTCATTCATGCTATCCATGGAAATTATAAAGGAATTTTTTATTAAATATATGAAAAAGAAATTAAATAAATATAATACTGGTATTATAATATACATTTATATAATTTTATTATTATTATTTAATATGAAAAAAATGAAAGTAGCATTCATGCGTACGTATGGCCCACCCTCTTCATGAACGGTTCATTTAATTTCTTATCTCAAAATGTTATGGATTATTATAAAAACATATATAATTAATATATATGAAATATAAATCATGAATATCAATATGGAGATGATTTACATTTGACTACGTGTTCAATTTAAATGAAAACAAGTTTATTTTCATCTCATGTAGTGAATATCGACAAAACGACCAATATAAACTTCAATAGTTATGTAATTTTTATGACATTATAATAAGTGATATAAAATGAATAATAAACATTTAAAGGTTCTAAAAATATTATAAATTAACTTAATTTTATTATTTTGGAAGAACAAGGAACATTCCTGACTAATCCGACTCAAGGTAAGGGACACCATCTCAATCACCTTTTATTTAGGAATATTTTGATAATATACACCTATTTATTTTATAAAACTTATAATAACACCCTTTTTCTTTTAATTCCATTCAAAGGGAATATTTTTCTATCAATATTTTTACTAAACGATAAAACAAATTTTTTTAACATAAAAAATGACAACAACATCCCTTCTGTTGTAATAGTTATTTGTTATTTGGCTACCTCTACAAGCCTTAATGATTTAAAAAGGAAAAGAAATCACCTATTCAATTTTGGGGTGTTTTGGTGTTGAAAATTATTTTCGAAATGGATAGAGTATTTCTATAACTGAAAATGATTTCTCATGAGTGAAAATGTAATGTTATTAGTGAAATGTTGATGTTTGCAATATTTTATGTATTATGATTATATAATTGTACTTGGAAATTTGATGGGTGGTAACATGATAAAATAATGATGGTTGGTTACATGATAAAACAAATTATGGGAGGTTCTGTGATAAAACAAGGTCAAGTGGTAACGTTATAACCTCTAATTCATTCGGTATTGAAGTCGGCGATATTGTTATTCCATTTAGTGATATATATGGAAGCCGACTCTATGGTTATTCCATTTATGTATGTTTATGTCCCAATTGGTATTTAAATTCTATAAGTTTCTTTTTATGGGATTTATCAAAATATTTTTGTTACTAAAAGGATAATAAATGATTTCATATTCAGTGGATTACATTTACTACTTCTTAAAGGTAAAAATTATTACTTTTGATAAAGTATTATTGGATTTCATGTTATCTTTATACTAAAAGTTTCCATTCATTATGTATCCCTTACTAAGATTTGTAATCTCATCCCATGTTTTGAAATGGATTTCACAGTACACAAGGAAGAATATAGGCAAGGATAGGATCAAGGAAAATATATGTTATTAAAACAAGAGATTATGTCATGTTTTGTTTTTAAGAGTTATTGTATTATGAGAAAATGGATAGTGGGATAGAAGTGTCTAATTGTAATATTCATGTTGTTTTTTATAAGTTATGACCTAATTATCTAAATCTCTAAACATGAATAGATCCTTTATTGGAATTAAATGTGTAATTTTTGACTTAACTCAAGATTATGTAATGTTTAAGGATGTTTTATTGTACCATAAGCCTTATATATAAGTTATTAGGTAAATACTATAGGATATGTAATTAGGGAGTGAATCTAATAGTGTTTTTGGGTATGTATTATCCAAGATAGAGGGATAATATTTTGGGAGGAAGGATGAAAAAATGGTTCCCATTTACAAATGAGAGGAGACAAATACATGGAACCAGTGCCTTTTACTAACCCTAACTTTCTTCCAGATTTTCTGTTGATTGCTTTAAATCCGAAGGTGCCTGATCTTCATCTTGCAAATCCTCATCTTCCGATATCGGTGTCAGAGTTCTCTGAAGCGACAAAACACCTTGATCTGACCCTGGTGGCTCGTTTCAACTCGCGAAGGCCATATGTTGATGACTTTGATCGGTTTGTGTTTTCCAAATGGGACTTGTGGGATCGAGCAGTGGTTGGTCTCCTTGATAATCGTCATTTAATGATTCGATTTGCCTCTGATGAAGACCCACTTTGTTCTTGGACCAGCGCTCCCCGACGTTGCAACAGTTGTAAATTTTTTCTATTTCGGTGGATGATTGACTTCTGTATGAACTGGTATCCTACTTCCATTCTGATATGGGTAAGTCTCCCCAATCTGCCTTTACCCTTTCAAAATCCAGTGATTTGTTTTATGATTGGGAACATGATTGGTCGTTTATAATTCTCCGATGTGCGTACATCTACCCTGAGCCACCTGATTAATCCCTGGTGCTGTGTTGAGGTGGACATTTCTACACCACCAGTGGAATGGGTTTGGATCTCAATCAGGGAGGAATTTCGATGGAAGCAATCTTGTATCTATGAATCCTGGGTTGATTATTGCTCAAGCTACAAGAGATTGGGCCACTCTTGTTCGAGATATCATGCTGGAATCTAGAGAAGGAGGTCACCAGATCCGAGCTCATTCACAAAGAACAAGAGACCCGCTATGGTTGATACTGCGACAAGCAATCTGGGACCTTGGGGTACATTGTCTGTTGACACATCCACGAGTGCTCCTCTAAACCCATTGGTGTCTGTTGTGTTCACGCGGCTTAGGCAGGATCTGAATAGGGGGAATGACCTGAAGGAATTTGATCCCAAGGGAGCTGGTGGTGGTGGTGTGGCACGCCCATCAGATGAAACCACGACTACAGATCTTCAGCAGGAGTCCAAGGCTTCTGCTATGCCGGAGAAGGATGTCCGTGTTCAAATTAGTCGGTCTGATGATGGTGCGACTTATCAGAGGAAGGAGGGTAGCAGTGGTTTTGTGTGTAAGGGAAAGCAGGGGTCTGCTTCGAATTCTGAAATGGATCACATACAGGGGTTTTCTCCTACTGTGAAAAAGATGGAGTCTTCTGGATGTAAGGATAATAGAATTGTTGATCTTGTTGGCAGCTTCAGTGGTAAGGGTAATGCTGCTAGTGGTGTGATGATCACAGTACCCATGGGTAATCATTTTCCAGAGTTAGGCACGACAACTGGGGATGAGATGCCTCCTTTATGTGGCAGTGGAAGAATATAGAATGAGTAAAAGGGGGATTCAGTAATTTGTAAAGGTGGGATAGATGTTGAATATGAAATGGTGGAACAACCTCACTACTTGGATATGATTGATACGAATAACCAGTATCAAAAAAACCAGTTACTGAAGTATCAAGTGATGCAGCAACAAGAAAAATGGGGGGATCTTGCTGACTGTGATAAGGAAAATCATGGGGACACGATTAGGCCATCTTACAGTGATATTGTCCAAGTGGGGAACAAGGCGCTGCCGGTGATCCAAGACAAGGTGATTGCCTCTCCACGAGGAAGGATGAAGAAGGACTACTCCCATTTGGCAAAGCCGATGCCTACCTGATCTACTTTCAGAAGTATGCAATCTCCAAATGAGTTTCTTGAGCTGGAGCGGTTGAATCTGAGGAGAAAGTTTGCTAAGGTTCTGAAGCACTATGAGAGTTCAGTGTTGGAAACAGTGACTGAGGAAGAGTCTGTTTATCATGGAGGTGGTGAGGGGTGTGATTTTGAGGATTTGCAGTGACTGTGGTGAGTCTGTAATGCTTGTTTCCTATTATTTTCTTTTTATTTTGATTAATGGTCAAGGGTTCTGCCTCTGGCTACGCTTTCCTGGTACAATATAATTTTTAAATATATTTTTCCAATAATATTTTTATATGTTTAATTAATATTTTAACCCTTATCTCATAGTTTAATCTCCATTGTTAACAAGTTTTATCCCAAATCCTGGTAATTTTTTAGTTTTTTATAATTATTTATGGACAATATTAAAAGTGAACATATTATAAATTATTAGAATTTAGATTCCAAATATATAATCAAATTTATCAATTTCAATTTTTATAATTGGAAACAATTATTTTAAAATATGTTTTCCAAAATAAAAGAAAAACATTTTTTAAAAAACACATTATAAAGCATTAAAATGGATTTTATTTCATACCTTACCATGTAAAGTCTGTTATATGAATGTTGAAATATTATATTTAATAAATAATATTTATATTTAATTTTTATCCTTAATCAATTTTGATTTATTTATTTTACTAACATTAAAATATATTTCGCACATAAAAATATTTTTCCAAAAAATAACTATTTTTCTACCATTAAATGATTATATCTTCATTCATAATAAATAGATAAAAAATGTATGAATTATTATTGATAAATTACAAATAAATTTCTTAGAAATCATTTTTTAATGGTGCTAAATATATTTGTCTATACAAAAATTCATTACACCTAGAAAAATATGTTTCATCATAAAAATATGTCTTTAAATAATGATCTGATTTTATTAAAATTTAATGAGTCATTATTATGAATTATTCTATACATTTGAGTTAATAATATCATTTATTTATATATTTTATAACGTTATTGTTCTTACTAATACAATTGATTCCATCTAATAGTTTAGAAAGGATATAATATATTATGGCTCATTTAAACTCATGTTTTCATATAAAGAATTATATCAAACACTTCATATTTATTTAAAAGGAATATGTATAAAATATATGGTCGTTACATCCAACCCCCTAAAAATGAACTTTCACATTGAAATTATATTACTCTAATGAAAAAATGAAGAAGATTATTCTTTATCATATCCCAGGTTAATAATCATCTTCCTAAAATGTCTAATTCCTATAATGAACTTTAACCAGGTGATTATTTTTTTCGATAGAAAATTAAATTTATCCTCAAATATTTCTACAAATTATTATTTATTAAAAATATAATGATATTTTGGGACAAATATTGAGTTATTACAGGTGAAGGATCAGTTATGTACTTCCTTAATATTGATACATGGAATACATAATGAACATGGGATTGGTTTGGTGGAACTGCAATTAAATAAGCTATCGTCACTACTCTATCTAGAATATAAAAGAGGAAAAGATACCTAGGGTTCCTATTTCATTTCATTAAAAATCTCATAACCCTTTTACATTTAAAATTTCAATGGATTACCTAACCATCTACTATGAATTCCTGATTTCACTGATGATTGTTAGCATGAATCTTTTATCGACTCTGAGCTACCTTGATGTGCTGTGGAATATCACTAACCTTATATACTATTAACTCATTTGGTTGAAGTCCCAATATATTATTTTCTATAACTCCATAACATCATGTCAAATTTCTTTATTACCTTCCATAAGGGATTTATACATACCCATTTGATTACTCATGTTAAAGCAGTTGTTATAAGAGAATTTGATATTACGATTGTGATAATACCAACCTCATATAAAATATACTGAATAAGATCATAGAATTCCTATAGGATTGGAGTGGTTCTCTTATATTGACAATCTATCTATAGATGATAGATTTTATGGAAACACAATTCTTTGTGAATATCTTGCTGAAGACTTCCTCATAACTTCAAGGAAATCATAATTACTTGATTAAATAAAATATAATATCGTAATCCATGTAACCGTGAACTATCCTAGATTCATATCCAAAAAATATGATCAAGAGATAATTCTTATCTGAATGAAATGAATATTTTGCGGTGATCACCAACAACCCAAATAGTAATATTTCATTTAGATGTCATGGGGAATCCTATAAAAAAATCTATAGTGAAATTTTATTATTTCCACAGAGTTTTTGAGTAATTGTGGTAAAATATTCATAGTATTATATCGATCAGCCTTAATGTGTTGGAATACAATGCACTAAGACATATACTTCTTAATATCTACCGTCCTGTTGTGCCACCAAAAAATCATCCTTTTATTTTTTATGTATATTCTTACGTCTAGGATGAAATTAGAATGACAAGATATAACCATAATCTAATTATTCCCTATAAAATATGTTTTATAAATGACACATAATCAATTTTTGAACCATAAACTTTCAACATAATGAATATTTTTCTTAAAAACATGACTCACCTTCCTTTAAAGCTCAACATCTTCCTTCTATACATCTTTAATCTTCATAGTGAAATATGGTTGAACACTCATTTTAATAAGATATGATTTATCCCCCTCCATCAATATTTCATGGTCCATCATTTGAAAATACATAAATATAATATCTCTCTTGTTCCTCATCCTATATAATCTATCATGACCCATTTTTCTGAAAGCATCAACCACCTTGGCCCCTTTACAAGTTGGTCATGTATTGTGTAGCCATCTTTTTTAATCAACTCCAGAAATATTCTCTAGAAAATATTCCTCTATTTTTAGATGAATATAGAAATTAAACTTTCATTATTTGTATATATATCACACCATCCTAAAAATTTGATAATTCCTCCATACCTTAAATGAAAAAAGATTCTCTACTAACTACAAGTTATGCATCAAGTAGTTTTTCAAATGATTTGTTAATCAAAGAGAAGAATAAGCTAACAAATTTTAATTATACTTAAGAAAACACCCCAGCCCCATCTTTGTTGCATCCATGAATTTGAAAAACCCTGATACACTACATGGTAATGTTATTATAGGTGAACTGGCCAAAATTTTATTCACCAATTTTAAATTTTCATCACATTCATCAGTCCAAAGGATCATGGCTCTTTTTTATGTTATCATGGTGAATATATTTTATAGTAGGGATATATTATTAACAAAGAATTAATAATATCAATAATATCTAGAAAAACTGTATATCTTATTCATAGTGTTTGGTATATTCCAAATTTCAATTACTTTTATCTTAAAAGGATATTCTGATATACCCTCTCTTGAGGTCATATGTTCTAATAACGATACATTATGTTACAATAATTCATAGTTGATAAATTTGGAAAATTTATTATCCTTCCTTAGGGTATTAAAAAAACTATAAATTGATCTTCATTATCTTCTATACTCTTATAGTATATAAGAATACATTCTATAATAAATACCCAAAATTGATCGAGGTAATTTTTAATGACAATATTCATTAAATACATGATGAGATTGGGTCTATTAGTAAGTCCAAATGTCATCACTATAGATTTATAGAGTTTGTATCTCAATTGTAAGGTGAAATTTGGTATATATTCACTTTTTCCCTCAATTAATATTATCCATAATGATGTTAAATATTTGATAAGTATTGATATCCTCAAAATTGGTCAAAAAATCTTCAATACATTGTATAAAACACTCATTCTTGATCATTACCCTCCATTGATTCTAATAATCAATGATGTGTCACTTTGATCCATCATTATTTTGAACAAAATAATATGTTCACCCCATTGTGATGCACATAGATGAATTAATCTCTTATCAAGAATATCTTATTGTCACTTCTTCAAGTCTTACCACCCATTTAATGCCATTATATATGAAGTATTTCAAATTGATATAGAATGTGGAATGATTTATATTGAAAACTCAACTTAATTTTTAGGGGATGATTAGGAAACACAAAAAAACTATATAAAAAAACTATTTTACAATAGGAATATTTTCTATATTGAGTTTCTCCCCAAACACATGAGTTAAATACCCCTTATGAATAAGAATCAAGGTTAATAAAATGGAATAAATTTCCATTAGAAACATTTATTTATCCTGTCATAAATAAATGATATAGGTTCATTCATAATATGAAATGTTACTAACCTTTCATAGATATTAATATAGTATCTATATAAATATACCCAATAATTTCCCAAAATCACAAAAAATTCCACGAGTTAGAGAATAATAAGTTTCAAAAGAAGTATATGCCCAAAAATTTCAATGAGAGGTGATTCACCAACTAGATAAGAAATCATTATAGCATTATGAGTTTTCACTGAAAATTCACCATGAAATCATTGATGTGGTAATGTTTCACCATTAAAAAATTATTTAGATATAAAATAATTAGTAGAAATCAAATAAAAAATATATATTTAGTTTTAGTGTAGATCGTAAGTGTTCTCCTCAACATTTCATTGTCGAAATAAACATCAATAATAGTTATTACATTATTTTTCACTTTTTGTAAAATAATAAGAGTTTTATATTGATTAACATTGTCATTAACCCTTAGATTCCATCATTGGGTTTAATAATTCCATACTACATGAATTTGAAACCCTAAAGAGTTAGTGATACATTATTTGGATATTTCTCTCAATTCACATAATTATCTACCCATATCCTATAACTTCATCAATTTATCCCAGTGACCTAATTTTCCATACATAAATAATTTAATAGCCCCATTAATAAAATTTATTCATTGTTTCCTTCTTATAATCATTAATAAAGTAAGCCTCGTCTAATTTTATATATGTTTTTATGATTAAAATTTATTATTAATTACCTATATATTTTTGTACTGAAAAAAAATCTATGGGTGACTCTGATATCCATTTCAACTTTATGAGAACACCAAATTATTTCTTCATAGCTATGAGATCCATTTTAAGAAAACAAAAATAAGGGAATTAGTTTTAATTTACTAAAATATTGACCAGTCTTACTTTTAGGAACAATGATAATACCATATGTCAACATTAAAAATTTTGAAAAATTTACCACATAGGTACTAATCGATTCGTCTTCCCTCATCATTATCTCAGATAATACCTTCTCTATTTTGATATAATGAATTTATGGAATTTTTATATTATTCAATAAAAAATTAAACACACTTTACCTATGAATTCAATTTGTTCACGTTTCCTTGTGTTCCTAATAAGATTCATCCATTTTCCTATTTCACTTTCCAAACTATAAAAAATCAAAATAAATATTCATTCTACAAAAACTAGATAATGGAAAATATTTTTTAAGTTCTACCATAACATTTCACAAAAATAGGTGGATCAACAGACCTAGAAAAATAAATTGTATATTTATTCATAATTGACGCAATAATATCTAGTTCCTTAATTTTCTGATTTTGATGAACATATTGATTCATGTCTCAGGAAGGATGTGTAAGGAAAATAATATCTTTCATTCACACTCTAATAACATAAAATTTTCTCTGGAGTACAATAATTTCATTTTTAATCACATTTATAATTTACACATTTCAACATAGTTCAAACCATTAAATAAGAACAAATTTTATTGGGACAGAAAAAATAATCATAGTGAGTAATCATATTATCATGAAAAAACATTCCTAATATACCTCAATTAGGACTCCTTCTCTTGAATTTAGTACACTTTAAGTTTATCTAATATCAATATTGATTAATATTGATAGTCTTATATTCTATTCACCCAATTTTTAAAATGGTTCATAATGAAAATGAAAATTATCTTAATTTTATCCTATAATAGTTTCCAGTTAGGATTTTAGTATTAGTCCCACTCATCATTCACCAATAGAGATTGAGTTAACACAAAATCCACCATATTTCATGTTTTTTACCCAAAGTAAATTAGTTCCACAACCTCATCATTTTTTAATATCCATACTGAGATGTATTTTCTAGGATAACCAAATAATGAATAGTTTATCAAATGTTTTTGAAATTATATTATACATGTGCATACCCTTAGGGTTTATAAAAATTTTCTCTATTACTAATCCATATAAATAAATAATAAATACTGTGATACCTACCAAGGAGTCCCAAGAAATATATAAATAAATATTACATCATCTTATATTAATAATCAATACAATTGATAATAAAACATTCCCAAGAATCATTATGGTTTTTTTATTTTATGACTAGACTCAAAATAATCCTATTATGTGAAATAAATTTAAAATATATCACAATGTTTTTTTTTGCATAGTTCACTTCTTAGTCATACAATGATTAAAACTATTATTAATTACATTGGGAAATGAAACATAATAAAGGATGAGATAAGATTCATAGTAAGTGTAAACATAATAGACATCATTCAATTAACATATATTAGAATAATAATAACATAAATATATATGAATATGGGATTAACATTAAAAAATCATATCCAACAATTCATAGATCACAATCATGGAAAATGGATTTTTATATCACAAGGCATTTTTCAAACGGGTTGGGGATAAAAACCCTTTTAATAGAAAAGTAAAAATCCACCTTTATACAAGGTTTAGAGTTAGAACATACCTAAAACAGAGGCCTAGAGGCCCAAATACTTGGTGAGTTGTGTCTTGACGGACCAACAAATACAAGGCTAAAATTTTTCCTTTGGTCAAAGTTTCATAATCACACATCATGTCAAAAAATATGACAAGAAACACATCACAACCTTTAGGCAATCATCACCACATGGTTCTAATAAAAATAATTCCATAGACCTACCATGCAACACTAAGTTATGTTGCAATGATTCCATGAGCCAGGGTACCCTTCCATCCACAAATTGGGAGGAGGGATCGATGATGAATGCCAAGACATCCATATCTCAAATGATCTTCCAGCCCAGTGAAGTATGCATGGGACCACGAATTCATCACCTATATATTTGACTATATCATTAAATTGGTTCCAACTAATAAATTCATAAGTATTTCTACCCTCCAACCCTTAATGTGATCGGAAGGCACGATGATGATTATCAACATGAAAATCCCCCCAAACGAGTCTTCCCATCCAGAAATGTTAATGCATTTCCTACATGATGCCTCAAATATTTCATATAATTTTATTCATGTCACTTAAACCCCCTAATAGATAACATTATGGTCCCATGTCCCAATGGACAAAGAAGTGATGACTCTGAGGACCAATGGTCATATACCAAATTAAGGACACAAAGAATCACGAGACTCAAAAACCCTAATAGACCACCATAATTGATCAAATTCCACAACCATCCACCATTAAACAATGATTTTATAAACACCAACATCACACACAAGGAACACCATGAAGTGTTAAGGGAACCACTTTATCCAAATTTCTTTTGGTACCAATAATACAGTTGCTGACAATAACCACCCGAAGGACCTCCTAGTTCAAATACACAAACATACCCAATGATGGGTGCGAAACCAACTTTGAAATAAAATGACACTACCTTCACATGTTATATCTAGTTCAATATTATAATCACAGATCCCTCCACGGATGCTATTTCCTTCCATCTACACTGATATCACATCAAAGACACTACCACCACAAAGTCTCTGTCTAATGATTAGTTTTGAGCCGCCACTATAAAAGGGAAACTTCCCTATAAAGGAAACCATCCATATCACATCCAATAACATCATATCTAAATTGACATGGAAATAAAAACTAAAATGTTTATAAGATCATAATCCCTATCCATGAATAAAATCATCAACAACAATTCAGTATGGGGATTCCAAAAATAGGAGGTGTGGAGTCTGAAAATGTTGGAAATCTCTTGAGCATACGAGATGTGTGAATCCCTTCTTTACCAATGAGATATATAAAGACCATCAAATATATTTTCAAAAAGTGAAAAAATGATGATATATCTAAATGGAAGAAATCCGGTGCCATGGTAATGTAGAGCCATCAAAATTCAGTAGATCACAAGACAAGAATCAAATAATAATAAAATATCATGATCCATGAGACTATATCATATTCATATGAATATGTCCGAGAGAGTGTAATAAAATTGAGGAGTTATCATAATAATAGGAATATTATTTCAAGTATTCCAACCAACACATTCACTACATGTTAGTTTGGGGCTATCAACCTATGTACCTTCATCAAGATTGGGGTAACTTCCCACATACCATCTTTTAGGCTTTCTCTAAATACCCTTATGACCTTTGATATTATAAAAAACTAATTATTTCCCAATTCATTTGAATTATTTAATAGACCCATGTATCACACAATCATAATCCATCCATATTTATCGCACAAAATCATGAAAACATTTTTAAATTTTTCATAGCTTAACCGTGGAAGAGAAAACGACTTTCATCGATATTTTATCATAATAATAATATAAATTATAGAATATTTGAAAATATGGTATCATCAAAACATATATCTATTGTAATAGAAGAAAAATCAATGGATTCAATCTTAATTAAAAATACCTTTAAAAGATTACTAGATTGTTTCATTGGAAAAATATCCTTTTCATTATGTAATCACTGATTTAAAATATAAAAGTTTCTAGAATATTAGGAATTACATTTTCATTGGAAAGTACTATAGAAACCTATAATGTAGGCTTCAATGAAATTAATAGTCATGATAAATTGAAAATTAATTTATGCAGTAAAAATTAATGTAATGATTTTATTCATACATTTAGAAAAAATTATATCTTTTAGAAAGTAATACAAATATTCATTTAATTTTTTATTGATATTAAAATATGTAAAAAATAACAGAAATATATATTTGAGAATAGATTTTTTTTTTATTTTTTTAAATAAAATATGAAAATTGAATAAAATTAGTCCCAACGTAATAGAAATAAAAGACTATTTTCCTTAAAAATATTCCTTTGTAATTTTTGTACTTAGAGAGATGAAAATTGAAAAAGAAACTTTTAATTTCAAAAAATAACTAGAGAATAAATAATGAAAAAAATATTTATGAGTGATAGACCATTAGATTTCATCAAAAAAAAATTTTGAATAAGAAACCCTTGTAAAAATTTATATTGTACCATATATCCCTTACATAAGGCCTAACTTCCTTCATAAGTTCTTGTATATCCTCTAATTTGAGAGACATCCTATGTCTTACATGTTAAATAATTTTAAGATAATAATTGGGAAATAATTTGTTCTGAATAATGAGGAAAGGAAGCATGTTTAGTTTTTGGGTATGTCTTGGCTTAGTTAGAGGGATTAATGTTTGTGAATATGGGTTGAAAAAAGGTTACCATTCATAAGTGAGGGGAGGGTTACACATGGAATTACATAAGAGATTAAAATTACATAGAGTCAGTTTTTACTGAAATTGAAAAAAATGGATATGAATTATAATTTAATAAAATATTATTTTTAAATTTCTATATCCACTAAGAATAAAAAAAAATTATGGGGTATTATTAACCTTATCTCTTAGTTTAACCCCCTTTTTTACACATTCAAACCATAACCGAGGTTAAAAAATTTTAATTGTTACTATTCATTATGACAAAAAATGAAATTTTCCACTTTTAAAAATTCATACATGATGAATCGAAATATGGAAGAAGCATTATCAAATTAAATTTTTATAAGATTCATAAATTAACATTAAAATAATTGCATAAAATGAATTTTTTTACAGTAAAATTCATTTTATAAAAAAAACATGGATTGTTTTCATTCCATTCCTTGTAAAAAATTTGAATAATGTGAAACCAAATTATTAAATATAAAATCTAAATATTTCATTATCATAATTAACCAGCATTGATTTCCATAATTTATTAATATAATAACATATTGTGAACATAAAAATTGTTTTACGAAAAATAATTCCTTTCACATTTAAATGATTTTATCTTCGTTCCTTACCATTTGTACAATTAATCTATGAATTATTATTTGTTTATTGTAAATAATATAAATTAAAACAATTTTTTAACAGGGATAAATATATTGTTTATAAAAAATTTCATAACACATTGAAAAATAAATTTTTTTGTAAAAATAAGTATTTTAATAATCAAATGATTTAATTAAAATATAATATTTGTTTATCAGTCATTTATCATTAAATTTTTATTAATTAAATAATATATATATATATATATATATCATAATTTTTTAATCTTTTTCCATATCTCTAATACAATTACTAATATATAAAAGCTATAATAAATTATAGTTTATTAAACCTTAGGGATTCATGTAAAGAAATCTATTGAATAATTAATTTTTTTTCAAAGAAACACATATAAAATGTTTGGGATTTATAGAATTTTCAATCACTAATTATGATAATTCTTCTTAATATATGAAACTATGATTCTTTACATGCCATTTATTATGATTTGTAATGGTATCAAATTAGTGATATGAAACTCAATTTTGAGTTTCTTAGGTTAATGCTATCGTAGAATTCAATAATCCTATCATAAATTATGATAGAACCAAAAAAATTGAACTATATTTTGGCACATGATATTATATCTCATTATATGAACATGTTTTTTTACTCGGTTATGGATCCATTAAATTTGGTCAAATTCTCATTTATGCATCTAAAATGGGTGCCTAATGAGTTAGCAAAAGTTTCAGGTGTTTCTGAGTCTTGAATAGAGCTCAGAACATGAATTTTTGTAAAACATTCCTATCAAATTTTTAGAATAAACCATTTGTGTTAGAATACATAGTTATATTTAACAATACATGTCTGGACAATAAGGTGATTTGGGGAGAACTATTTTTCCAAAGCATGCGATTTAGGCCTCAAGACTGTGAAGAATACTACATAAAAACAATTGAGGCATTTCACATGGTTGGTGCATGGTTTCCTTAACCGTGAAACCTAATCATGTGGGTGCCCCCTATTGTATAACATGCACAGTTGGCACAGGTTTGAGAAACCATGTGCCCATACAGTGAGAAGGAAGTTTTTTGGTGACTTCACAATTTTAATATTAAATGAAATGTTAAACCTAAACCCTACATCCTTATTTCATTAAAGTGGAGATCCCATCCCTTTTTCTTAATATTGAATCCTAAGAGACACTTATTCTAGGAATCGTACTTAAGCATATGTTTGGAGTCTGAAAGAAGCGTTTTCTATCTCACTGGATCCAAACAGGTACGTTCTTAATTCCTTTTTAAACTTTCATTATTTTTCATCTTATCAATGCCGATATATAGATGCTGGCTCATATACCTGAATTTTAGCATGTTAATACATTCATTATATCTACTCTAATTTTGGAGGAATTTGAGGATGATACTGGATTAAGAGAGTCATATGAATAAGAAGTTGGTGATCAATAAATAATACTTCAAGATTTTTCATTTTATAAATTATCGTGTGGTTGGCCAGATTTCATCGAAAATTATATATTTATTTTATATGAAATTTTTGTTGTTTTTAGAACTATGTTCTAATACACTTGATTTATTTTCTATTAAAAATTGGTGCCTATGTCCACAATGTCAACCACCTAATATTGGGATATTTCCATGTTTATGCCTTTAGTGGACAGTTATGCCTTATTGGTGTGATATGACATGCTAGCCCAACTGTTTGGGTGTGTGGATTGACCCTTTTTATGGTAATCCCATTTAATTAATTAATTTGTAAATTATTAAATGGATTATACCATTTTTCATTCCACTTGGCCCACCTAAGTTAATTACTTCTACTTGAATAATAAATTTCAAATGGGATTGAAAAGTATACTCAGTATATAACAAGGAATTATTAAATGTTAACAAAACATTTGATTCATGTCTATAGCACAACATGAAACTTATGATTGAAGGTGGATGAGGGAACATAATTAAATGATTATGATTTAGCTGAATTAATTAATGTTTTCATGTCCATGAGCATCCTAGTCAAATGTATGAAAGGTATGGAATGAACCCCCTTTTTATTAAATGGAATGACCATCAAATGGCATAAAATTATCAATTATTTAAATTTAAGGATGAAAATTATATATGGGCATTTAAATCATTATTATAGGAGTGGATAAACTCGAGTATGATTTTGGATTCTTGAGGGAATTCCTTGGGAACATATAGATGCTATTCTAATTCCAGGATACCGATTTACTTGGTTGATACCCACTTTGAAACCCAATTATTTTCTATTATTGGATACCCGATATTACACTTTAGAATTTTTTATCTACTATAAAAGATTCCTTGGATAAAATCCTTGGATACAACATGGATTCTACGGACACAATGTGTCTTCGATACATCCTTGGGCATGGAAATTTCTTGTTCTATATTACCATATATGATTTCCTTGGACTTGGTTAGATCATTTTTTTAGAAAACATTTGGTAGTTCACCTTGGATTACTCTCTTACCCCGAAATCCATGATAAAGTTACTACTGAGTTAGCTACCCTTGAGGTCCAGGTAACCTTGGTAACTACCCATGAACCTTTCATTACTATTGTCCTCATGGTTTACTTATAACATCTTTAAACATCAACTATTACTATCACGAGTTGATGTATATGTTGGGTATACCACACATGAAATATATATATTAATACAAACGGGAACTTCATTACTTAATGAATTAGATACAATTTCGGTCACTGATCGAGGAAGGATGTGGGTACTCAAGTATTTTCATTATTTTACATAATTAATTTTATATTCATATTCATTCACACTATTTAATTCGATATTAAACGGACATGATGTTATAGACACCGTTGGTGGTGGACTACTAAAATTTATTTCCTTCCCTATCCAAGATCCATTGGTACCTAGGAAGACTGTATTTATGTAGGCGAAGATAAGGGGAAGAATATCTCTTCAGATTCATGCTTGATTTATTTTTCAGGATGGAGCTGGTAACAGATGACCGTGTTGGAGTTCGAGAGCTTAGGGATAGTTTCTAGTTTCATTATTCTACATTTGTATATCAAGCTTTCCAATTTCACTGTATCAATTTTTCCAGCATTATAGAAAAATGAAATATCATCATTATCTTTTGTATATAATTACTAGTGTATAAGATATTTATTTAATTAATCTTATTTTTCTATTTCACATTCCTAATTACATATAATGAATCAACTATTTACCTTTTTTTATTATTGATCCTTTATGATACACTATGTTAATGATGGCATAGTCTCCCCACATAGACACACCAGGGCCTCGAATCTAGTCGGAAGTTCCTATAATCTAGGGGGTGCTATTGAGGCCATGTGGACAACCAGTCATGAGGAAACTATAAGTGGAAACCATGTTTGGGATGTCCGATTCATATTTATAAAGATGATCCTATCATGAAATAGAATATTCTAAATTAAAAAACCAAGGAAAATTCAGAATACAATTATTTCATAAGATATTATATATCAGAAAAGAATTAATATTTCCCTTTCTATATCATAATCAAATATTCAAAGTATGATGTAATAATATATTCTTTATTTTTCCCTGATTTCATGAATCAAACAAACACATTAATTCTATAATATCATAAATATGTTTTTGAGAATCAATCATTACTTGTTCTATTCAATAAAAATAATAAAAAACCATAAATTCCAAAGATCATTTTATATTAAACCAAAACCATGTATTAATAGAAATTATAAATCAAATATCTTACCGCAATATTTTGATGGTCACTTCTTCCATATTCTATCATAATCTAGATGAATATATTTAAGAGTTATCCGTCTGACCACCTCTTTTGTGTTATATCCAAAAGATAATTTCAATCACCAGACACTCGGGTAGGATTCTCATTCTATCTATGATATTCTACTATCTAAAAAGGTAATAGAGGAAGGAAATAGAGCTATCAAGGAGAGTGATATTTAGTGAGAATCTAGAACTAGAATCATTGATGTTTCTTATTTACACTACTTTATTATATAGGTGTCAGGGATATTCCATGAGACTTGATAGTATTTATTCTTGTGTTATATAGTTTGTGGATTAATTATCTAGTCATTAAATACATAATCTTATGAGTTCACACTAGAATATCGTATATATCCCCCATTATGAATCTTTTAGTCAATGAATGTTTCTGTGTTGCATAAACCTGAATGATAAAAACTATAATTTGGTTTCCTATTTAATCACATGATATGATTGATTCATATCACAGCCCATATGGTATAATTATATCATAAAAAACGAAATTTTTTGGAAGATACATGATATATCTTAGAAAATTCTTTATGAAATCATTATAATATAATAAAATTTATCCCATGCAGGTAATATTCCACATATATTTCCATATAAAATTTCTATAGATTGTACCTTGTGATATAGGATAATAAGAATCATACACATGTTTGGTTTTAAATAATATCACCATCACATACTACTATGAATACCTATGTAAAGAAATAAAAACATAAAATTATGGAAAAAAATGTCTATAATGAAAATAGAACTAATGAATTTAAGGAAATATATAATGAAATATATAGTGATAAAAAAATGGTATTGTGAGAGTTATATGTCCATTAAAAAGATAAAAGATATAAATATATAAAATTTTATCATAAATAGACATTGATATTCCAAAACCATTAATTATATGGATGATCATTGTGTAAATATAACTAATTTAATATAATAATTTAATAATGAGGTTAGGTACAAGAGTATGTACCCTCAATTTATCAAGGCATTTCACTGTTATAATATATTCATTGATATGGGAAGAATAAATATAAGTAATCAAATTTCAGTATTAATATTTAAAGGGAGAATATTTAGAATCATTTACTAGAAACTTTCTTTTTGAGGCTCATTTATATGGTTTTTAATGGAGGTAATATTACTAGGGTTATCACATGGCCAATCTCAAGATGAAATTCTATAAGTATATCTTGAGATAAATCATTTATTGGAGAAGAAAAAACTTATATAATTCCCTAAAATATATATTCTAATAGAATCACCACATTTAACCATCACCACAACCTATTTCACCCATAGGGATTAAGTAGATGTATTAAGGGGTTTTGATAGAAGATTTTAATATATTATACTTATTTAATTATTGTTGTGACAAGTGATAATTTTATATTATTATCACGGATATATTTATATATTATATATGTACACTAAATATATCTGGTTAAAAAATTATTTTAATTATATTTACATATATATATATATATATAATTTATAAACATTAATGGAATGATTAGAAATTTATATGAAATATGAATAAATTCATTTTTTGTGTTAAAATTTATTTTTTGAAAAAGTCTATTGGTTATGAATTTAAAAATTAATGTTATCATGAATTTTTTTTAATTTTTTTATAGTAAAATTTATTTCATATTTATTATTTTAATTAAAAAATAAGGCGATAGGGTAAAAGTTTTAATAGAAAAATACGTTACGGAGGTAATGAATGAGTTGTGACAGTAAAGTGTAAAATAAGGAAAATAGTTAAAATATTGAGTAATATGATAATATATATATATAATTCATCAATATTTTTTTGATTAAATAATTCATGGCTTACCCTCATATTCTTTCTATTTTGGATCCACTTTCCCTAAAAAATTACATCACATACACATTAGGTAATGCGTATTAAAATATATAGCACTCAAATTCATCTACAAATGTCTCATCCTATATAAAATTTAAACCACACGAATCATTTAGTTTCCACCCCAATATATTAAACTCTTTCCTCTATAATAATCCTATCTTATGTTTATAATCCTTTAATCTCTTAATGAATAACAAAATCCTTCAATACTAGAGTAGGTTTCCAATGACATCAAAATTTCACATAGAATGTAACAACCCCTTCAATTTATTTTCCTTTTATATTCTCATCTTCTGCATTTTCAAATATTACATTACAATACAACCTAATATAAAATTATAATTATCATTATGTTATAACTTTATTAAAATGATGTAATTTCATACCCATCCATTAAATTATAGAATGTTCTTATTTGGGTTAGTTTAAAAACCTACAAAAATGGTGATATAATAATTTCATTATATATGGATATGTAAACCTAATATATTATAATATACAGAAATAATGAGGAATTTTGTTATATTTTTTCCTTATAATGGTAATATATATGTATATTTTTAAAATAAATCAAATTCTTTTGATGTATTCATTTTTATTGAAAAGGGAAAATTTATAACCATTAATTACAAGTAACATCCATCAAATAATAATGAGACTATAGAAATATATCAAACATATCATTATCATTTCTTTGAATATATTGGAAGTTTTGAACACTTGATCAAGAATCAAGGACACTGACCTCCATACCAAAGAAATCATATAATAATTTAAATAATTAACACATAATGATCAATATTGACCACAAATGATTATTAAATGTGAATTAAATAAATATAAATGACAAAAATTAAGTAAAATAAATATCAAAATACATATAATATATATTAATAATAAAACTAAATTAAATATACCTAGAGTTATAAGGATTTTGATCATATAAGAATCAATGATAATGGATTTTTTTCCTTATCCTCTCACTAGGTTATTTTTTTCTGTATCCTTATATATTCATTATATCATACCATTTTATATCTATATATTTTATTTCCAATTTTTTTCCAGGGAAATTTTATTTTATTTTAATAATCACCTTTTTAACTATATTTATCTTATTAAAATATGATATTTTAATGGATATATGTGACCCAAAATTTTTGGTATTTCTCTTATATATTAATATTTTATTTTACAAAAAAATTTATGATTATTTATTTTTAATTTTAAATATTTATTATCACATATATTTATCATATTTATTTTCAAACCAATTAAAAATACAATATTATATCCCTTTCTTCATTTCACATTACTTATAACCATTTTGAAACCAATTATAAATTTTAATTTAAACATTAGTATCTCTTCTTATAATTTTATAAAAAGTTAATTTAATTTTACATTATTAATTTTCAATGATCAATTACATGGATGTTTTATTATAAAAATAAATGTTTCAATTTTTTACTTTTTGAAAATGATTTCAAGGTAATTTATTTTTATGTTTATTTATATTTTTGAAATAGATTGAAAACTTTATTCTGTTAAACATGAATGTACATTGATCTATGACAAAAAAGAGGCCGTGAAAAAAAAAATTAATCCTAAAAAATAAAATAAAAAAATGAATCCCTCCCACACAAGATTACCAAGCCTGACCAATTGATATTTTAATACTCATATTCAATGTGATGATTTTTGTAACTAATTAAACCTTATATTTAAACCTAGGCATTATAAAAATTGGGGGAGGAAAATTAATCCAAGACATCTTAGAAACATCATAGGTTCCAAAAAGAATAAAAATATCTTGAAATAGAAAATTAAATTCTATTTAACAATATATAAAACCAGTTATGATAGATTTTGAATCACCAAAAATTATCTCTAATGTATGTGAAAAAATGATCACCATCTTATATTGAGATGATAAATGGAGGATATTTATCATCAATAAAAAAGTTGAATTAGTGAACTATTTAGGTTATTTATATTAATAGATATTCCATAGCATGAATTAATTTAAATACAAGCGAAAATAATCCTTTAAAGCATCCATACAATTATTTAGGAACTCTAGAACATGCTAAAACCGTACTCCCAATCCTAGTGAAAAAACACATTATTTACATAATCTCCTTGATACAAAGTGAGATGATCTGATGGAAACATTCACAAAATATTAAAATTCTAAATTTTAAATCTCACAACACCCACACAATTCCGATGAAGAGATGGGTTTAGTGACTTTAAATATCATCTATATAATCATCTTAGTTTAAAATAGTTGTGACCATTCAGTCATAATATTACCATATTATATCCTCTTATAAATGAATCATAAGCATTGATCATACTCATTACCTAGGGAACATAAACATAAGAAAGGGTTGATATTAAAAAATAATAAAAAGAATTTAATATATCATAAGTGTAAAAACTTAATCATGTGTGAAAAAATATATATAGAGTGAAATATCTAATAAAAAAATCATATACATATAATACCACAGTATGGTCATCAAATAGTATTAAAAATCATATCATAGATTTAAATCATATAAACATTATATTGAATCATGGAAACAAAAAAATTGATTAGAATATCAAATAAAAATCACACAACCATAAGCATTTGAAAATAAAATCACTTAGTGGAGTGGGAATCACAACCTAATTCCATTATTATAATGGGCCTGGGATAATAACTCACATGCCCTATTTTGAATTAGGATACTGCATATATACATATTTATTCATTGGTAAAAACATATATAACTCATTAGGATTGGGATATAACCCCTTGACATATTTAGGATTATGAAACAAACTGCACACCTCTTTAGGCTCGATATATTAACAATGTACCGATTTAATCTTGTGATACAATCATTGTACCTTGATGGTCTCATGAGATATTAAACATTATCCCATTAGTTGTATGCTAAATAGGAACCAACCAACAATCAATAATACTTATGTGAAAAAAATTAAAGAAACAAATCATTATATTGTAATGAAATCATGGAATATAAAATGGGTTTCACAACATTTCAAAATTGTTTCACTAGAATTGACACTAAGGAATAAAATTACTGATACCCAAAAGTTATTCATACAAATTGAGTATTTAATAACAACATTAAGAGATTTATTTATTAAAAATTATTTCTATTAAAATCAAAAATTTATGGATCCATTGAAAAATGGTAGGGAAACCATAAACAATGTTTTATAAAATGTATATAATATTTTCCCAAAAGAAGAATCTTCTTATCACATTAAAAATTCATTTTCGAAAAGTTGAATTAAAGATCTTGGAATGAATTTATTTAAAAAATAATATATAATAAAATTTAATTGAAATGTTATAGTGTTTTTAAAAATGAATTTGGAGTGAAAGATAAAAGAATTTATTATGAAAGGATAGAAACATATTTTTAATATTTTGTAATACTTTTCCAGAAAACACATATTCTAAAAAGTGTAATAAAATATTCTTTTGAAAAATTTCAATTTGAAACTTTATCATCAAATTATTTAATGAACAATATATTGTAAAAATATAATAGGATAATGTTTTTGGTAAGGTTCAATAAGGATATTATGTATAAAACAATAAATATAGAGGATGAGATTTATTTAAATCATGTTGTTCATTTATAAAATGATGGAATTAATTCATGGAAAGAGAATAATATTAAAATATATTTTTCTCAGTTATATAAAATATGGAATATAATTTGAATTTTCACATGTAATTAAATATATTATTTAAAAAAACTATGCTCAATATTAAACCATACAACTCAATGAATGAAGCTTGTGTTTCCAAATTCTTATGTGGGAAACAAATTTATTGATGTATGAAAATTTCGAAAATGGATCTTTGTTTTGAGTATTTAAATCCAAATAACCTAAATAGAAAATATAGATTAATATAATAATATGGTATAATTTACCCATCATATATGAAATAATCTCATGAATAAAAATAAAAACTTAGTTAATAAGAAATGAGTTAGTAAAAATACTTAATAATTGAGGAGAATTTAAATTAAAAATTAATTACAGAGACATAATTATGTTGAAACAATATTTAAATTAATAAAATTTATATAATTATTAATATAATAGAGTAAGTTATTATATACACCACATAAATGAAAATAAGTTCATAACATAAAACATTTCTCATTGAAAACAAATTGAGACAAGACCACTTAACCTGAATCCTAACTACCACAGATGAACTCAATCCTCACATTTAACAAAAATAAATATCATAATAACCTATTTTATAACCATATTCATACCAAAAAGCATTTATAACTCAATCAATAATTAATATCTATATGTATATTAGTTTGTTTTTACCAATTTCAACACATGATGTGTTTATAATTTTGATCGTTTGTAATATATTCTTTAGATCAATGTCGGTATTTATCAAAATTTCAATTTTATTATATTATTAGTGGTATTTGAGTTTATTTTAGTAAAAATTTATTAGTTTTTATATTTATTTCATGAGGGTTTTATTCATTATCCTTGAAGACGAAATCAGACAGTAGCATGTTTTAGTGATTCTTCACAAATAAAAGGAATATTCTTAATTAATTATTAGATTATTTAAATAAAAATTAATGAATTAATGTAATATTATAATAATAATTAGGTAACCATAATAGTTAATGAATTAATTTAAAAAAAATTGTTCATGTAGGCGGTTAATGCAATTAAAAATTCGGTACATAATTATTAATGAATCGTTATGAGGTGGTTTAGTTGTCATAACACTATAGAAGAATCATATTTATATTTTTAGTTTTTAAATAGAGTGATATATCATAATTATGAGTAACTATAACAAGAAAATAATTCATATAAATTTGTTACTTATAACAGCGAAATCATTCTCCTCATTGTATGCTCATTTTGTTTAGTTGAATTTATATCAATTATTTATTGTTTATATCATTAATTTTTTTTCCCAATGTTAATAAAAAACTTCATAATTTTACAAAAAATATATTTATCCTTTAAAACCATTCTCAGAACTATACATGAAAGGTATTAATGAATAACTAAATATAGTATTCCTGGGAGACGGTAGTCCACAATTACATATGGATGATGATTTCATTTTTCATAGAAAATGAGATAGGAATAACATGTTTTATCTAATAATAATATTAAATAAAATATAAATATCATTATTATAAATTCAATTCAATTTTCAACCATCCATTATACCCATTAAAGGAAAAAAACACCTTACTTTGTGGAGGTGGTGGTCTGCAGACACACACATTTCATGTTTTCTATTTTCTAATGGAAAATGGAAAAAAGGGAAATAGGGTAAATGGTAGTACTATCATTATAACAATAATTTTTTATAATATTGATATTTATGTTATCATATTTAGATTGTTTAATGTAATTTCTATAATAAGAAGTTATAGTAAATAAATAAAAATGAAAAAGGAGTGGTTAGAAACTTATACATTGCAATATAGAATATCCCCTTTCCGAGAGGTGTTGAATATTTAAGGGTTTCTCTGTCGATATTTATATAACATCTTTATGATTTATATGATTGATTAAGATAGGTCATAGTATATTTTGGACCAAACATAGGTGTTTTTAGTGTTAGGGTAATTTAGTAGAGGAGATACCCTTTTATAAGTGAAAAGGGATTCCATTTTTGTAAATAAACATCAATTTTTAATATTGAGAAGCCAATATCATGGAATGTGTCTCAAAAATTGATAAATAATTGAGAATATAAGTTTTATGTTTATACAATTCCTAAAAACCCCATTTATAAAAATGTTTTCAACTCTTTATGATTATATAATTTAGTTTTAACATATTTTATTTTACAATAGTAACCGGTTGGTACATAAGGTAACTTATTAATTATTCCAAAATAAAAATGGTCCTTAATAAATTATTTGGGTACATTAATATAAAATTATAATTCGATTTTATTTAATTCCACTCCTAAAATTGATACAAATAAAATTTAAAAGACAAATCATGTAATTTTTTAAAAATATCTTTAATAAAAAAAGTAACTTATGTAACACCCCAAGCTTCTATGGTACGCTTCTCAATAAATAATACAGCAGCGTGTGTTGTATGCAACTTCGAGTTTTAACACACACCACAACCAATCAAACTAGCCGTTATGAATAGTAATACCCACTTTTTGAAGTTTTATACATTTTATCAATTAAAATAGACTTCATTTTTGGATTTTGAATATCGAAATTAGCTTAGGGTGATTTCTTGGTACTTTTCTGATAACTTTCATATTTTGATGAATAATGAAAATTACTAAATTTTAATTAAAACAACTTTTTTAATCAAAAGAAATAATAGTGATAAATTATTAATTTGAGTGATTTTACTGTATAATTAGATTATATTTTTACCATTTAATCCAATGTTGGTAATTGGATATAAATTCACATATAAACTGGACATATGAAATTGCCAATCTTTTGATAGTTATTTTCTCTTAAAAACACGTTTATTTTTAACAACAGGAATTAATTTTAAATTAATTACTTCCACTTATGTGTTTTGAATTTAGAAAAATGGATTCCAAATTTAGAATCATGCGGTCCAAATTGTGTACGTAGGTAAATTTTATTTTTAGACATTTTGAATAATTACATCGGTAAATATTTTATTTATCGTGGTTAAAGGGTAAATCTGGTAAATAAGGGTAAAAAAATAATATCATAATAATAATAAATTACCCTAAAACGTGTCAAACCCTATTTTTTGATTCATTTACAACCATGGGCATCTTTCTGATGATTTTGGGACCCCATGGATCCATTTGTAAGTGATAATGACACTTTATTTTAATTAAGTTAAAGTAAATACAAAAATGACATAAGCATATATCTTTTAGAAAAAAATTTTTTACATAGGGTTATATATGTTATATTTTCGACTATAAATATTCATTAGAAAGATTAAAAAAATTCCCACATAATGGTATTTTATTTATAATTTTTAGACATTTAATAATTAAATTTATTTATTATACAATAATGATGCAGTATTTTCATTATTAATGAAAGAATCAAATAATTGGTATTATAAATTTTAAAATAAATATAATTTTAAAGTTTTGATGCCATACACTAATTATATTGATTAATATGACATGTTAGGATTTCCTAAAAGATTTTTTTCTAATTAATAATGTTGTTAAGACTATAACAAAAATAAATAATTAAATAGTGTCAAAATTGACATAAAAGAGATTTAAAACAAGTATTATATTATTAATTCATATTCTATTCCTAAAAATCTAAGGTTCAAAAAAAGGACTTATATAATTATATGTTCATTATTAATTGACCACTTGTTGGATTCTTGGAAGTATATAGTATTTTTATTAACCATATAATATAAAAATACAAAATCACATGGTAAATGTCAAACTATTTAACTAAGAATTAAATATAAATGATAATGTTAATATAGTGAACCAAACCTGTAAATCTATTGGATGAAAGGATTTCGACCCATCCCAACCTTATAATTTTAGTAATTCACTTTGGAGCCATTATAAAACGAATATAAAGTAATTATAAATTAATACATTAAGTTTTTTCTAAAGAACCCCTCCCCCCTCTTATAAAAGGACACCACTTCTAACCACTTTTTCATACCATCAAATCCTTTTGGTTCGGCGAGCCTCTGCCCAAATTCCCTCTATACTATCTGCAATTAATCTTTTAGGCCTTCCTTTAGTCAGAAAGGCAACCTAAGGAGCCCTTTTGATCAAATCAAATTGAAGAACCTGAAGAAGAGGTAATGTTTTCACCACCCTCTTTCAAGTTCCTTTCTTCTTTAGCTTCTTATTTATTTGTTATTTACATTCTAAAATAATAAATATAGTATCTTCTATATACTGTGAAGTTATTAAAATTATGTTACAACCATATTCAGTATTTTATCCATCATTTGAATGACATGTCACCATACGTGCGTACATACGACATACCGTCTCCATGTCCTCGTATAATTGTTATTCAATACATTATTATTTGGATGGGTATAATAATGATGTGTAATTCATGTAAATAATAAATATAACATGATAATGATTCTTTATATATGATATACCATCCAACTATATATTATTTTAATATCAAAATAATGATATTGTCGCTCATGCGTACGTACGGATTACCGTCTCCACGAACGCGATGAGATTCATTCCCCATCGTATCCATTCAAAAATAAATTTTATTTGATGATTAAAAATAATTTTTAGAGACATGATATCATTCTAAATATTAATAATATAAATCCCATCCATAACAAATATGGCTCACATAACAAAGAATGTAATGAAAAACAAATCTATTAACACCTGAAACGATGATAATACTAAAATATTATTAACAAGTCAATGTTAAAAGACCATATATGAAATCATATTAATGTATATGATTCTTTTATAATTTAATAAAAATTATATCACCATTATACATGAGGTTAAACAACCCTTGACCAAGGAAAAGTACAAGGTAAGGGTTTATTTCACAATCTCTTCATTATCCGAGGTTGTTTATACGTAATAATATATTGGGACTTATTTATCATCCACATCCATGATTCTTAAAAATGTATTTCAATAAATTCTTAATATATTAAATAATATGGGTTTAAGTCATTTATACCCTTTTTTGAAAATTTATAAGAATTTTATAAAGGAATCTTCCCGTCATTTTCCAAACAAGGTCCTTTTTATCCTTTTCAAAAAAATTAAGGTAAGAATGTCTTTTTAACTTATTCGGAGGGTGCATCTATTTTACACCTTTATAAAATCATTGAAGTTTCCCTTACAATATTATAAAAATATTTTCAAAGAAAATGTTTTCTTTTATAATTATGTGACTTTTAAATGATTTCAAAAAATATATATATTTCTGTCAAATAGTTTGGATATCATCTATATCAACATCCATTGATGGATTTTAAGATTATCTGAAGATGATTTATTATGATAAAAAACATACATTTTGTATTGATGGTTTTGTGATATGTTTTTCTTTGGATGTGTTATTTTTATACCAATCATGGTTTCTGGAGAAAGTATTTACATTTCATATGCTAGTTTTAATATGAATTTTTATGTTAGGTTTAAACCTATTCATATGAGGAATTCATTGGACTTAATAAGTGACAGGTGGAGCCCTATATAGATCCTCGATGCATTGGTAGGAATCATGAGACAAAATAGTGTCTTGGCACAAGGCCTTGACAAAATCTTATTTGTAGTCTTGGCACAAGGCCTTGACTAAGTGGTTATGATAGTCATACATTATGCATTCCATCATTATGAAAGTGGTTATTGATATTGAATGTGATTATTAGACTAGTAGAATATCCATGTGAATAAGTAAATGGAATTATTTCATTTTATTTTTGCCATATTATTCTGATGTTCATGTTTAAAAGGATTTTTTTAGTTAGACATTGCCTTAAATGTTTATGCTTATTTATGAATGTTTCTGGTATATTGTTATCCTCACTGAGCATCTGAGATCACCCCTTTCAATGTTTTATTTTTCCCAGGATGTGAAGAAGTATTTGATGAATGACCTACAGGGATAGTATAAAGGGATATGAGTGTGGAGACAAGACATTATTGTAGTTTTCACTTTATAATATAATGTAAACTTTATGAAGGTATCTATTGATTCCAAGGCTACAAAACTAACTAGTCTTTCGAGACTTGATCTTTTGTGATCATGCCAATTTTATGAAATTATGCACTGACTCTGGTTAACTAGGGTCGGGGCATTATAGTTGGTATCAGAGGAAGTTTAGTACAAACATTGGAAGATATATTTTGTTGAACTCTGATTAGAGCACATAGACCTAAGATGGACTTTGAGGGTTAGTATAGAATAATTTTCATGAATTTTGGTATTCTAGATATTTTTTGAGTTTTCTGAGAAATACATCCCTATCTAGATACGAGAAGGTAGAGGCGGCTCTGGAACAGATGTACCTAGGGGTAAAACCCGAAAACACCTCTTTGAGCTAGACTCGAACTGGAACTGGTGCACGACAACGAGCCTTGCTGCACTCTTGGATAAGACACTCCCGGGGGATATGCTTAGGATAATTCTCATTTTATTTACAAACCATTATGAAGGGTTTATGAGTATATAATTCCTAAAAGAAAACATTTTTATGGGTTTGGATTATATCCATAAACTTTTCAATTTATGTTAAGTGTTTTTCAAGTTTGGATTTATGTGTTGCGATTCGTAAACTAATCTAGTGTATGCCATTGTTTAGAAATGGCGCCTAGTGGAAGAATTGGAAACTGTATCAATGCATGCACTCCATGTAGGGATTTCCCTCCCGCTCAAGATAATTATAGTGGAGCTAGGGATGAAACTGGTTCTGATCAGCTAATCACCATACTAGGACAACTCACTCAGGTTATGAATAATAACCTTACCCGTATGGAGCACCCTGATCCACAGAGTGGAGGATCAATGTTAGATTGCTTCTCGAGGAAACAACCACCAAAATTAAATGGGATTAAAAATCCCTTAGTAGCTTAGAAAAGGATAAATTATTTTGAGAGAATATTCCATGACTTGGGGAGTAGTGTAAGGGAAAAAGATATCATGGTAGTTTACAGCCTCACTGGAGATGCTGATCAATGGTGGTCGTTAATTCAAAACATGAAGGAAGATGATGTAGTATCAAATATGGAATGGAGGGAGTTCAAAGAGATGTATTTAGAAAAATACTTTCCACGTGACCATCGAGCAGATATAGAAAGGCAATTTCTGAGTCTGAGACAAAATAAGGATGATAATGTCGCAAAGTATGAGGCTAACTTTACAAGGTTATCAAGGTATGCAGTAGATTATATATGTAACCCAAGAAGTAATATTGACCATTTATTTGATGGGTTAAAACCATTTATCCATCGAGCATTGGTCTCAAAATCGTTCTCGTCATATGTAGATATTCTCTCATGTGCTATCAAGACAGAAAAATAATTCTCTAAGTCTTATGAATTTAAAGAAAATTAAGAGAAGAAGATATCTGTTGACCACTCTGGAAATAGAAATAAAGGGAATAAGGAAAAAGTTGATTATCCATCCTACAGTAATGTGAGAAGAATCACCTCAGTACTTTTTTGAAGGGAATGGGAGTCTTTTGCAAGTGTAGTGAAAAGGCCACCAAGATAATGATTGCAAGGGAAGGAAAGTTGCTATCAACGTGGAATGCTATAGTATTAGAGAAATGGGGCATTATGAAAATGAATGTACTAAGTGTCAGGGGAAAATAACTCCGAAAAGGACAAGGTATCAATACTAATCCTATGTTATCACTAATACCGAGGTAGATGCTCCGAAAGACATGGTGGCAGGTTATTTAAGGGTTTCTTCAAGTTTAGCCAATAATTTATTTGATTCTGGATTATCCCATTGTTTTATATCTTCCCAGTTTTCTATGAAAATTAGATATTTCCAATTTGATTTAAAAAGGGAGTTGTCGGTAAAAACTCCTAAGGGAAGTATCATTGCAACAAAGTTTTGTGAATCAATCCACATTAGAGCACATATATGTTCTTTATCTACGGATCTCATCATCATACCTATGATTGAATTTAATATCATCCTCCGTATGGATTGGCTTTCGGACCATGATGAATAAATTTATTGTAAGAATAATGAGGTTTTCTATTTTTGATGACGATGAAAAGGAACACCTTATCTTTAGAGTGGAATTGTCACCACCTAATTATTACCTAGACCCAAACCGATTAGCTCAACTAAATTAAATTATTGGGGATGAAGAGAATAAAATGACTGTGGGTGGGGAAAGTAATTTTCAGATAGAGGATGTACCTATTGTGAGAGAATATATTGATGTGTTTCCAGAATATTTACCTGGACATCCTCCAGAATGAGAAATTCAGTTTTCTATTGATTTAATTCCTGGTTGAAGGCTTATATCGAAGAACCCTTATAGAATGGAAACTATGGAATTGGATGAACTAAAGAAACAACTAGAGGAATTGTGTAATACGGGATTTATTCTCCCTAGTGTTTCTCCATGTGGAGCCCCTGTCCTTTTTGTTAAAAAGGAAGATGGATCTATGAGGTTATATATCAACTACAGGGAGATCAATTCTATAACAATAAATAACAAGTATCACCTACCTCACTTTTATGATTTATTCGACCAAATGTATGGATCTCAATAATTTTCAAAGATTGACCTTCGATATGGATACCATTAGTTGTGTGTGAAGAAGGAAGACATTCCGAAGACATCATTTTGAACTAGGTATGAGCATTACGAGTTTGCAGTAATGCCTTTTGGATTGACTAATGAACCCTCTGTATTCATGGATCTAATGAATAGAGTTTTCAAGGAATATCTTGATGATTTTGTGGTGGTATTTTATTGATGATATCATGGTATACTACAAAAGCTACGAAGATCATGAAAATCAGTTACGCATTATCCTAAAGACTCTGAGAAGACATGAATTATTTGGGATGTTTATCAAGTGTGAATTCTGGATTTAGGAGATCTCTTTTCATGGCCATATTGTTTCTAAGGATGAAACCACTATTGATCCTTCTAAGACAAGAGCAATCCATGAATGGCCAGCACCAACGAGTATAACCGAGGTATGTAGTTTTATTGGCTTAGCAGGTTATTATCGGCATTTTGTCCTGAACTTTGCCTGATTGGCTAACCCATTAATAAAGCTCACACGTAAAGGGGTTAAATTTGTTTGGGTAAAATAGTGTGAATAATGATTTTATGAACATAATATAAGATTAGTCAATGATCCTATATTGACTCTACCATCGGGGAATGATGGGTTTTTTATTTATAGTGATGCTTCAAAGAAAGGACTTGGTTGTGTCCTGATGCAGAATGATAGGGTTATTGCCTATGCATCACGACAACTAAAAATTCATGAGAAAAACTATCCTACTCATGATCTTGAGAAATCTATTGTAATTTTTTCTTTCATGGTATGGACACATTATCTCTATGGTAAAATATGTGAGATTTATACTGATCACAAGAGTTTGAATTACATTTTCTCAAAGAATGAACTCAACATGAGGAAAATGCGATGTCTTAAACTACTGAAGGATTATGATTGCATGATACACTACCACCTGGGGAAGGAAAATAATGTGGTAGATGATTTGAGAAGAAAAGATCATGGTGTTTTGAACATGATGAGAATTGAAAGGGATCCTATTTTCATGGATCTAGTGAATATGGATATGGGAAATACCATAGAAGGTGGAACATCGATACTTTTTCAAATGGTTGCCAAACCATCTTTACTAGAAAGGATAATGAGTTCTCAGACTGGTGATAAAGAGTTTCAAAAGAAGATTAAAGATATGAATGATGGGAGATTGAGAGACTTTGTGTTTGTAGAAGGAATTTTGAAATTTGGGAAGAGACTTTGTGTTCCTGATATACCTGATTTGAAAAGGGAATTGTTAGATGATGCTCAAAGCTTTAATTTCTCTATACAGCCTGGGAGCACCAATATATATATATATTTGAAGGAAAAATTTTGGTGGGACAACATGAAGAGGGATATTGCTTATTTTGTGTCAAGATGTATGGTTTGTCAACAAGTGAAAGCTGGAAGGCAACAACCTGGAGGAGTCATGCAACCTCTTTCTATACCGGAGTGGAAATGAGATAATATTATGATGGGAATTGTCATTGGGCTACGAAAGACTCCTAGAAGGAATGATGTAATATGGGTTATTGTTGATCGTCTTACCAAGTCAGCACATTTTCTTGCTATAAGAGAGGATCTACCACTTTAACGTCTAGCAAGACTATATATTAATGAAGTTGTGAGACTTCATTGAGTACCCCTGTCGATTTTTTCTGATCGTGATCCCCGTTTTACTTCAAGATTCTGGAAAAGACTTCAGAAAGCCATGGATACTAAACTTCGTTTGAGCACTGCTTACCACCCCCAAACTGAGGGACAATTAGAACGTACAATTCAAACCTTATAGGACATATTTAGATCATACTCACTTGACTTTCTTGGTATGTGTGATCAATATTTACCTATGGTAGAATTTTTCTATAACAATAGCTTCCATTTAAGTATTCGGATGGCACCATATGAAGCATTATACGTAAAGAGATGTCGCACACCAACATGTTGGGATGATGTAGGTGAAAGAAAACTTGTAGGCCCAAAACTGGTAGAGGAAACGATGGAAAGGTGAAGGTAATCCAAAACCACATCAAAACATCTCAAAGTAGGCAGAAGAGCTATGCTGAAAACTGAAAGATAAGTTTGGAATTTCAAGTAGGAGATCATGTTTTCTTGAAGGTATCTCCATGTAAGGGTGTTATACATTTTGGTATGACGGGAAAATTGAGTCCCAAGTACATCGGACCATTCGATATTCTAGAACGAATTGGGGTTGTGGCTTTCAGTTTGGAAATGTCGCCATGTCTCCCCAAAGTTCACAATGTGTTCCACGAATCAATGTTGAGAAAATACATGCCTGACCCAACGCATGTACTCACATATGAGAAATTAGAACTGGAACCCGATCTGTGTTATTGTGAAGATCCTCTCAAGATTCTTGATACGAGAGAAAAAGTGCTGAGAAACCGGAAGACTCGTCTGGTAAAAGTTCTATGGAGAAACCATATGATGGAAGAGGCAACGTGGGAACCTGAGGAACTTATGATGAAGAACCACCCGAGTCTTTTCATGCGGTAATATTTTAGAAATTTTGCGGACAAAATTATTTGAAGGAGGGGAGAATATAACTCCCCAAGCTTCCACGGTTCACTTCTCTTTGTAAAATACAGTAGCGTGTGTTGTACACAAATTCGAGTTCTAACACACACCACAACCAATAAAACTAGCCGTTATGAATAGTAATAACCACTTTTTGAAATTTTATACATTTTATCTTTTGAAATTGACTTCATTTTTGGATTCGTAATATCATAATTATCTTAGGGTGAATTTTTGGTACTTTTCTGATAACATTCATATTTTGATGAATAGTGAAAATTACTAAATTTTAATTAAAAACAACTTTTTAAAAAAAAATAATTAATAGTGATAAATTATTAATTTGAGTTACTTTAGAGTAAAATTAGATTATATTTTTACCATTTAATCCAATGTTGGTCATTTAATATAATTTTACATTTAAACTGGACATAAGCAAGTGACAATCTTTTGATAGTTATTATCTCTTAAAAACACCCTTTTTGTTTTAACAACGGGAATTAATTTTAAATTAATTACTACCACTTCTTTGTTTTGAATTTAGAAAAATCGATTCCATATTTATAATCAGGAGGTCCAAATTTTTTAAATATTTATCTTTTATTTTTAGAACTTTTTGAATAATTACATCAGTAAATATTTTATTTACCGTTGTTAAAGGGTAAATGAGGTAAATAAGGGTAAAAAAATAATATTATAATAATAATAAATTACCCTAAAACGTGTCCTAACCCTATTGGTTGATAAATTTCCGACCATGGGCATATTTGGGTCGATTTTGGGACCCCATGGAACCACTTGTAACTGATCATGACACTTTATATTAATTAAGATAAAGTTAATACAAAAATGACATAAGCATATATCTTATATAAAAACAATTTTTACATAGGGTTATCTATGTTATATTTTCAACTATAAATATTCATTAGAAAGCTAAAACTATTTCATACATAATGGTATTTTATTTATAATTTTTAGACATTGAATAATTAAATATATTTATGGCACAATAACGACGCAGTATTTTCTTTATTAATGAAAGAATCAAAAAATTGGAATTATAAATATTAAAATTAATATAATTTGAATGTTTTGATGCCGTCCAAGAAATTTATTGATTAATATGACATGTTAGGGTTGATTAAATGAATTTGGTTCAAATTAATAATGTTGTTAATACTTTAACAAAAATCAATTATTAAATAGTGTCAAACTTGACATAAAAGAGTTTTAAAAAAATATATTATATTATTAATTCATATTTGTTGGGAAAAAATCCCTCAAGGTATCATTGATGTATTTTTGAGGTGATTGTGATTGTTTACAAAGTGATCATCTGTGTTGTGATTGTTGACAATGCAAACCATGACATAAAAATTTGTTGACAAAGGGGATTTCATGGTGGAATGTCGAGTTCAAGAGCTGTGGTCAATGATCCATGTTTGATTCAAGAACATAGACAAAGGAAAGGATGGTCTGGAGGCGACATAAAAAGAATAGATATATGGTGGCACCATTTTCCAGTATTTTCCAAATTTTTGGGCCTGAAAATCGACAAAGGAAGAAAAATATTTTTGGAAAAGGGACTTGCGCGCCGAGGTCTTGGAGGATAGGAAACTTGAGCGCCATATGTATTTGAAGATCATATCACCAAAATATGGAAAAGGGATTAGGGTTATGCAAGTATTGGTGTGGTCGCGTAGGTGACTTGTGCGCCGTGAAGATACATCCGTGCTGATGCGTTGGATTATTGAGAACATGAGCGCCTGTTGTTTTTCAAGATCATAAGATCAAAATATGGAAAAGGAAAGTGGGTCACGCAGGTTTTATGTTTGGTCGTGCAAGTGACTTTCAGGGGAAGAGGCTTGCACGCCATCACGCAGGGTGTCCAAAATGCATATAAATACTGGACCACCCCTCCTCATTTTCAACGGAGTTCAACACATTGAAAAATCAGAGCTCCCATTGCACAGGTGTGGGGGTCGTGCAAGTGGTGGTGTGTTGCGCAAGTGGGACTTGCGCGCCAGATTTGAAGAAGTGCGATTGTTGTTAGTTGCGCGCCAATATTGGTATGGGCGTAAAGGGAAGTGCATCGTGCATATTTGGAGTTGAAGAAGATTGTTTCACGCAAGTGTCTGAGGTGGACTTGCGCGCCAGTTGTGACTTGCATGTTGAGACTTGCGCACTGGGTTCGACTTCTGCGCCAGGTAAGGTTGATTAGCCGATAGTGTTCTCGGGCTGCGTGGAAGCTGGAATTTTTCCTGATACCTTCGGTGCAAATAGAAAGTCATCAATGGATGAATGTTGAAATTCAACAGAGCATCCACATACAACATAGGATGTATCATTAGAGATAATGAAGAGACCAATAAGTCTATAAACTGTGAGTTGATCCTTTACAGATCAGTGAGTGAAGGAAGATGAAGAAGGTGATGCTCTCCACCGGTAGTGAGCCAGAGAGAGAGAAATAGGGAGTGACCCTTGGGGAATAAGTGAGCTGACCATAAACCTTTTAAAGTCAGTGAGCCTGGGATAGAGTGACTGTACCTGAACCTTGTAATCTATAGCTAGTGAAGTTTGATGAAATTTGGTACGACTGACAACCTGTCGGCGTATGCTCCATGGACGTAGCCCTTAGCAGTGAACCAAGTAAAAATTGATCTGTCATGTGATTTCTTTAATTTTTGTTTATATTGTGAAATAAGAAAGAGAGAGAAGCGCGTTTTTCTTAACAGCGAAACAAGATCACAATGGGCTTTAATTTTCAATTAGTCATACACTGATTCACCCCCCCTAGGGTTTTCAGGCTTGTGGACCTAACAGTATTCTATTCCTAAAAATATAAGGTTAGGTCAAAGGACTTATAAAATTATAGGTGTATCATTAATGGACCACATGGGGGTCTCTTCGAAGTATATATTAAGTATATTAACCATATAATATAAAAAAAAGTGACATGGTAAATGTCAAACTATTTAACTAAGAGTTAAATATAAATGATAAGGTTAATATAGTGACCCAAACCTATCTAAAATATATTGGATGAATGGATTTCAACCCATCCCCAACTTAGACTTTGAATAATCCACTTTGAAGCCATTAGAAGATGAATATGAATTAATTATAAATTAATACATTATGTTTTTTCTGAAGAGCCCCTTCGCTCCCTTATAAAAGGACACCACTTCTAACCAATTGTTCATACCTTCAAAGTCTTTTGGTTTGGCCAACCTCTGCCCAAGTACCCTCTCATATATCCTCCCTTCATCCTAGAAGCCTTCCTTTAGTCATGACGCAAACCTATGGAGCCCTTTTGATCAAATCAAAAGTAATAACTGGAAGAAGAGGTAATGTTTTTACCACCCTCTTTCATGTCCCTTTCTTCGTCAACTTCTTCTTTCTTTGTTATTTCCATTATAAAATTATAACTCCAGTATCTTCTCTATAGTGTTATGTTATTATAAATATGGTACAACCATATTCATTATTTTATCCATCCTTCGAATGACATGTCACAATACGTGCGTACGTACAGCCTACGTCTCCACGTCGTGGTGTAATTGTTATTCAATACATTATTATTTGGATGGGTATAATAATGATGTGTAACTAAATTAAATAATAAATATAACATGATAATGAATCCATATATATGATATAACATCCAATTATATAATATTTTAATATCAAAAGAATGATATTGTCATTCGTGCATACGTACGGATTACCGTCTCCACGAACGTGATGAGATTCATTCCCCATCATCTCCATTCGAGACTAAATTTTATTTTATGATTAAAAATAATTTGTAGAGACATGGCATAATTATGTATATGAATAATATACATCCCATCCATAAAAAATATGGCCCACATAAGAAGGAATATAAAGAAAAACGAATCCGTTAACACTCGAAATGATGATAATAATAAGATATTATTAACAAGTCAATGTTAAAAGACCATATATGATATCATATTAATGTATATTATTCTTGTGTAATTTAATAAAAATTATTTCACCATTATAAAGGAGGATAAACTACACTCGACCAAGGAAAAGTAGAAGGTAAGGGTTTATTTCACAATATCTTCATTATCCGAGGTTGGTTATACGTAATTATCTACTGGGACCTCTTTATCATCCACATCCACATTTCATAAAAATGTATTTCAAAACATTCATATTATTTTACAGAATATGGGTTTAAGTCATTTATACTCTTTTTTGACTTTTTATAAGAATTTTATAAAGGAATCTTTCTGTCATTTTCCAAACAACGCCCTTTTTAACCTTCTCTACAAAATTAAGATAAGAATGTCTTTTTAACTTATACGGTCTGTGCGGCTATTTTCCGCCATTGTAAAGTCATTGAAGCTTACTTTACAATATTATAATAATATTTTCAAATAAAATGTTTTATTTTATAATTATGTGACTTTTAAATAATTTAAAAAAAGATATATTTCTCTCAAATAGTTTTGATTTCATCTATGTCAACATCCTTTTATGGATTTTAAGATTATTTGAAGAATATTTATTATGATACAAAACTTCCATATTATATTGAAGGTTTTGTGATATGTTTGAATTTGGATGTGTTATTTTTATACCATTCATTGTTTATAGAGAATTTATTGAAATTTCGTATGCTAGTTTTAATACGAATGTTTATGTTATGTTTAAACCTGTTCATATGAGGAATGAATTGGACTTAATAAGTGACGGGTGGAGCCGACTATAGCTCCTCGATGCATCGATAGGTCTCATGAGCCAAAATAGTGTCTTGGAACGAGGCCTTGAAAAAATATTATTTGTAGTCTCAGCACAAGGCCTTGACTATGTGGTTATGACAGTCTGACATTATGAATTCCATCATTATGAAAGTGGTAATTGATATTGCATGTGATTATTCTACTATTAGAATATCCATGTGAATAAGTAAATGGAATTATTTCATTTTATTTTTTCCATATTATTCTTAAGTTCAAGTTTAAAAGGATTTTGTTTTAGTTATACATTGCCTTAAATGTTTATGCTTTTTTATTAATGTTTCTGCTATATTGTTATCCTTATTAAGCATATGAGCTCACCCCATTATATGTTTTATTTTTCCCAGGATGTGAATAAGTATTTTATGAATGACCTGTAGGGATAGTATAAGGGTATATGAGTGTGGAGACAATATGTTGTTGTAGTTTTCACTTTATTATGTATTATAAACTTTATGAATGTATCTAGTGATTCCAAGGCTACTAAACTAATCGGCCTTTCAAGACTTGATCTTTTGTGATCATGCCAATGTTATGTAATAATGCACCGACTCTGGGTAACTGGGGTCGGGGCATTACACTTATGTACTAAAATATAAAATATACATTTTTACAATTAAACAGCATTTAAAAAATAATAATGTTACTTATAAAACATATAGTTTTCCAAATTATAGGTTTCATTAATTTTAATATAATGCATATATACTAATAATGTCACAAATGTCACGATATTTCTAAAAACTGTATTTTACAATATTCACATAAAATCAAGTATTCTAGAAAAAAAAATTATATTAATTTGATATTATTATTATTTATAGAAAAATGATCTTCATTATATAAAAATAAACTTATAATATTTTATAATAGGGATTTTAAATGAAATCACAAAATATAGTAGAAATTTTTCATATATGAAACTAGTTTTTTCAAATGATAAAAATTATTTATTCTTATTTCATATAAATTGATAATTTATTTATTTTTAATATATTATTCATATTATTAATATTTTTTATTATTATTTAATCAAAATATTTTTTGTTTCATGAAATAAAACTCTAATTTTTGGAAAATACATCGTAATGTATAAAATGAATTTGCATAGCTTTTTTGCTATATTATTTGAATAAAATTATTATTTGATGTACTATTTATTATAATTATACACATAATTATTAATGTGTTTAATCCCATTCAAACATATTATTTTAACAATTAGGTTGTAAATGTGATATTTAGTATAGTAAAAAATATCATGGTTTTATGTTATTTTTGTGATGTTTGAAGACAATGCTATGAAACACAATTTTTATTTGAGAAAGGAATAAGGTGAAATATCATGTCATTAAAATATAATTACCAAGATGAAAATATTTTCATTAAAAAATAAAAATGATGTACACATTATTCAATTCCACATTAATTTTATTTGTAAGTAAAGGGATTAGCGAGATTTGATTATCATTATGATAAAGGTCACATGTCACTCTTGAGACACTCAAAACCCCATAATAAAGCTTTCCGAATTTATTCATCTAGTAATTTTTCTTATCAAACCTTGGGTTTTTCATATTTTAGTAGTAACTTCTTGGTATTAATCTCATTTTTGTTCTGGTAAAAATAAGGCCATCCACATCACCTTCCATAGTAGTGTATGTCTCATTAAGAGTGTGGACTCTAAGTAGGGTATTCTTATAAAGAGATAACTTCCCAACATTATGAAATAAATTTCCAAAAGTAGATTTCCCATTATCATCTGCAATATTTTTGGTAGCATCAACATTTACTTATTCAATTTGTATAAGAAACCTTCCCCTTTTTATTTCTAATTTCATTATAAATAAGAATTCATTTTTTTTATTCTCAATTATTTTTTAATATGTATAGTTTTATAGAATTATGTTATAAAACATACATAAGAAACACAAACAATATTATTTTTACACTTCCTTTCAGTATCCATTTTTTCTAAAATACATGCATTTTTAAATAAAACTAATTTTCATTTCAGAAAACATATTTACAATTTCCAACATGACTTATTATTTTTTCTTACTCAACATTAAAAAATATGAATTTTTTTTGAAATGTGGTATGAGTGTAAAAATATCAGTAAGGGTCATAAAAAATAAATAAGTTCCTTCATCAATTTTAAGACAATGACATCAAAAATAAGGTTTTCGTTTAACATAATAAATATTGGGATAATGTATATATTTACATTCACATGAAATCAATTTTAATTCTCAATGTTTTTCAGAAAAAAATTATAATAAAATAATAAAATTAATTATCATGAGGGTTTTATAGAATACATTAGTACCGATAAAAACTATTTTCTTAAAAACATAACTTTTATCCTAAAAGGGCATAACCCTCCCTTAAAAAATATATCATTACTTTCGTTTGGAAATCAAATAATTTCCATGTAAACTCACAAGAATTAATAGAAAATTTATATTGTTTTTGTATAAAATTATATTAATATAACCCTAAAAATATCCCTTATAAATAGATTGACCATTATGACTATAACGACCCATACTTTACATACATTGTTATTACTTAAAAATTGAATCACACTTATTACAACATATAAATAACCATGAAAGGACCATATAACAACCCATACTTTACATACATTGTTATTACATCATAATTAAATCTCACTTATTACAACATATAAGAAAACCATGAAAGGACCGTATAGGTATAATGTCTTTAGAAACTGGGAAACATAAACAACAAGTACATAAATCATCTACATTGTCTCCCATTTATTTCATCATATCTAGAGTCCCTTTTGGAATATCCTACTTAATACCCTTCTTCTTGACCTGGGGAAAAGAAAACATACAAAAGGGTGAGCTCAAATTCTCATTAAGGGTAAATAAAATAAATATCAATCACAACATATTTATAAAAACATAATATTTTGGAAATCATATCCTGCAAAAGAGATCATAATTTCATACCATGGGATAAATCATAGTGCTGAAATGTAATCCCAATAATCATAAAATAATACAAGAAACTTTTTTTCATACACACATAATAATAGAGAATCATTTCTTAGTAGTCAAGACTCATTGGAAAGACTATCTTAGCGGACAAAGTCCATTTTTGAACCGATTTCACTCCTCATTTCAGTCCTGTATCACTAAACCGGTTCAACTTGCCATTCCATCCATGTCTATCTAATGAGATATAAATTGTTACCCAATGCATTGGAGGGAGATATAGGTCCCACCCATCTCATAATGATACCATTCTTATATGTGCCATAAGATCATAAATCAAACATCATAGCATAACCCATGTAATAAAAATGGGATTCTTAAACCTCATGCCATCATAACATAATCCATATAAGATAAAAGGACATAATAAAAATAATTCCATCATAACATAATCCAATCAATGTAAAAATAGGGATAGAAACATAACCCTATATTATCTTAGATGGAAAATAATTTTGATAAAATGTTTGAACTCCATTCTTGAGGAAAATATCCTTTCTACTTCAAAAACAATTTTACTTTATTAACATGTCATAAAATTTTAAACTAAAATAATTTTATTAAAAATAAACCTGAAAACATATAAAGGAAGATTCATGGAAATAATGTTTTCTGAAATCATAAGAATCCATTCAAGTCGTATAAGTTAAAAAACATTCTTCTCAAAAAATGTACCTCGTACTAAAAATGACAAAAGATTCCTTTAATATCTTTTACTAAAAACATACCAATGGGTAAAATTGGATTTAAAAAATTTTAGGAGGATAGAAATAATATTACATATTGAACAAACATGGATGTGGATGATAAATATTCCCCAGTAAATTCTGAAGTATAAACAATCTCAGATAAAATTTAGATTGCGAGATTTTTCCTTACCTTAGGTCCGATTTGCTTTGTACGTGTCCGAACCTCCTGTATAATGATTTAAATAATGTTATTGACTTATTCCATAATTTTAATCATTGTTATTATATCATATATGATCATATTATTAGCTTCTTATTATTAATATTGCATTGTTACTTATTATTTGAGTGTTTATTTCTTTTTGTTCTTATGCATGTTTTGTCGAATAAATCCTTATTATTATTTTCAGGTTATAGATAACTCATTTACAGAATGGTATTAGTTTAATATATATCATATTTATTCATTAAATGAATTTATATAATCATTATTCAATGAAGATCATGTAGAACGAGTCGCATCACATCGTGGAGACGGTAGGCCGTATATACGCACAAGCGATGATATCGTTCCCATGACCGTGGAATTATATTGAAGTGTATGTATAATATTTAAGAATAAATATAAATTTACAATAATCATATATACTTATTATTTACACCATTATACCCATCCAAGTAAGGTGGTGGTGGAAAACAGATTACACCACAGCGTGGAGACGGTATTTCGTACGTACGCACGCGCGGTGATTTCATTTTCTGTAGGATGGATAGTAGGTGAAATAGGGTTGTTTCATATTTATAATAACATATAAGTATATGAGTGATAATTATGTTATTTACTTCACAATGAAACAATTAATGAAGAATAAATTGAAGAAGAATGAAAATGGAAAGGATCAGTAATGGATATTACCTCTTCTTTGACATGCCTCTTCTTAACCTCCTCTTAGGGAACTAGGTATGGTCTTTTAAGAATACCAGGACCTCTATGATGTTTCTAGAGAAGTGGAGAGGAGAATTTGGCAGGTTTTGGAGGAGATTTATGGCTCAATGTGGTGTGAGGAGGAGAGGGAGGAGGTTCCCTTTTATAAGGGAGGAGAGGGGCACCTTTGGAAAAACTAAAAATATTATTTTATTATAAAGTCATATTCGGTTTTTAATAGCTCCAAATTGATTTATTTAAAATATAAGGTGGGTATGGGTCGAATTCCTATCTTCCAATAGAAGTTGGACAAGTTTAGGATACTATTTTAACCCTATCATTTAGATTTATCTTTATGTTAAATAATTTTACTTTTACCGCGCCTTCTTGTTTTCTTACATTATAAGGTTAATAAAATTACTATAACAAGACAAAAGAACCCCAAGTTGTTTATTATTAATATATATAACCATATCTATTTCATTTGGCCGAGACTTATATTTTTAGGAATAAAATGACATTTAATAATATAATATTTGTTTTAAAAACTATTTTATGTCAATTTTGACACTATTTGGTAATTGATTTTTTTGAAAATCAAAACAGCATTATTAGTTAAAAAAAGTTAATTTAATCAATACTAACATGTCATATTAATCTATAAAATTAGTTTAATTCCTAAAAAGTCTCAAATTTAATTTATTTGGGTATTTATAATATCAATTATGTTAATATTTCTTTTATAAGGTAATTACTGCATCATCATTGTGTCAAAAATAAATTAAATTATTTAATGTCTAAAAATTATAAATACAATTCCATTATTTAGGAAATCTTTTTAGCTTTATAATTAATATTTATAGTTGAATTTATCTGTTGTATATCCATATATTAAAAATTTTTTAGTTATTAAACATTGATTTTAACTATTTTAACTATTCATTAAATAAAATAATATTAAATATCCTAATCTAATCCAAGTGAACCTAAAGGGTAGTATTTTATCCCTAAGGTTTTTTTGGTCTAATTACACTTATCCAATAGAATTAGGACATGTTTTAGGGTAATAATAATATCATTTTTACCCTTAATTACCCAATTTACTTTTAACCGTGGTAAATAAAAGTAAAAAGTTACTATTCACCAAAAATTATTTTCATCTCATTGAACCACATTTTACTTACTGAAATCAACCATGTCTCCAGGATTTTTTAAATTCAATTCACAAAAGTGGTAAAATTATGGTTTATGTAAATTTGCAAATTCTCCATGGAGGTGGGTGAAAGACGGTCAAAAGTTCAAAAAACTTTTTATATATCTAAAATTATTCTAAAATGACTTCAATGAATTAAATTGAACTTATATAGGTATTATGTATCAATTTTTACCTAAAAAAAGTTATGAAAAATAAATAATTATTTAAATAAAATGTCAGATTTTAAATAGTAACCGAGTGTTTTCACTATTCATAAAAAATTGAATGTTTTCAGAAAACTACCAAAATTTCACCCTAGGCTAATTTCGATATTACGATTCCAAAAACGAAGTCCATTTTGAAAAATAAAATTTTAAAAATTTCAAAAAGTTGTTCTTACTATTCATAACGACTAGTTTTAATAATATTTTAATAGAATATCGTTGTTTAGTGAAACTCGGTATTGCATACAACGCAAGCTATTGAGGAAGGCCATGATTGCGTATAAAGAAAGCCAAGCTAGTGTTGTGTGTAGTGAAATATTCTTTTGATGATGTATAAAAACAAACTATTTCTCATAAAAATATCGGGTGTTACATTCTACCCCCCTTAAAATGAATTTCACCCTCGAAATTCTTCACTTCGTGACAAACAGATGAGGATACCTCTCCCTCATCATATCCCCAAGATCCCATGTAGCTTCTTCTAATTGGTGGTTCCCCAATAAAAGTTTCACCAAGCGAGTGGTCTGGTTTCGTAGAACTTTTTCACTACTATCCAGAATCTCTATCAGCTGTTCTTCATAAAAAAGATCTTGCTTCAGCGGTACAACTTATGAGATGAGTAAATGAGAAGGATCGGGTATGTACATTCTCATGAGAGATACATGGAACACATCTTGAACTTGAGAGAGATTCGGTGGAAGCACCAATCGGTAATCTACCTTCCCACCATAATCCAGTATTTTGAAAGGACCAATATACCTAGGGCTCAGTTTTCCCTTCTTTCCAAATCTCATTACTCTCTTCCAAGGAGATATTCGTAAGAACACTTTATCACCCACTTCAAACTCTTGGTATATTATTCAATTATCGACATAACTTTTTTGTCAAATATGAGATGATCTTATGTGTTGTTGAATAGATCAGAACTTTTCTGCCATCTCATCAACAAGATCCGGTCCTAATAGCTTTCTTTCCCCAACTTCATCCCAGCAAGTTGGAGTTTGACATTTGTTTCCATAGAGAGCGTCATAAGGAGCCATATGAATACTGGAGTGAAAGCTATTATTATAAGAAAATTTCACCAAAGGTAGGTGTTGATCCCAAACACCTTTAAAGTCCATAGAGAAAACTCTTAGCATGTCTTCTAGAGTTTGAATTGTTCTCTCAGACTGACCATCTATCTGAGGATGATAAGAAGTGATGAAGCTCAACTCTATATCCAGAGTATGCTGAAGACTTCGCCAACACTTCGAGGTAAACCTCGGATCCCGATCAGATATAATGGAAAGTGGTACTCCATGAAATCTTACCACTTCCTTTACATATATCCTGGCAAGCTGATCAAGAGAGAAATCCTCTCTAATAGAAATGAAGTGTTCCGACTTCATAATACGATCAACTATAACCCAGATATCATTATTGCCTTTGGATGTTTTAGGAAGTCCAATGGAAAAGTCCATAGTGATGTTTTCCCATTTCCATTCAGATATGGGTAATGTTTGTAACATCCCCTTAGACTTATGTCTCTCAACTTTAACTTGCTGACAAACCAAGCATTGAGAGACATATTCAGCAAAATCTCTTTGCATGACATCCCACCAGAAGTACTATTTCAGGTCCCCATACATCTTCGTGCTTCCAGGATGAATAGAGAATGAAGAACTATGAGCCTCATCCAACAGCTCCTTCTTTAATTCTGGGATGGGAGGAACACAAACTTGATTCTTGAACCTTATTATCCCATCACAATCAAGGTTGAATTCAGGAACATTTTTCACCTTCTTTTGTAACTCTGCATCTTCTTTCTGTGTCTCTTTAATCTTTGGATGAATAGATGGTTGAACATTCATTTGAGAAAGATAAGATTTTTCACCTTCCATTAAAATTCCAAGATCCATCCTTCGTAAATCCATAAATATTGGATCTTTTGTGATCCTCATCATTGATAATCTAGCATTGTCATGTCGACTTAATGCGCCTGCCACCTTGTTTTCTTTCCCAGGGTGGTAATGAATTGAGCAGTTGTAATCCTTAATCGGCTCCAACCATCTTCTTTGACGCATATTCAGCTCCTTCGGTGTGAAAATATACTTTAAACTTTTATGATTAGTATAAATATCAAACCTTTCCCCATAAAGATAATGCCTCCAAATCTTTAATGTAAATATTACCACAGCTAACTCCAAATCATGAGTTGGGTATTTTTTCTCATGGATTTTCAACTGTCATGAGGCATAAGCTATCACCACATCATTTTTCATGAGAACACACCCCAATCCCTTCTTGGATGCATCACTATAGATCACAAAAATTTCTCCACTACAAGGCAGTGTGAGCACAGGTCCACTGGATAACCTTATTTTTAACTCCTTGAAATTCTCATCACATTCCTCCGTCCACACGAACATAACTTCCTTTTCGAGTCAACCTAATGAGTGGATTAGATAATCATGAAAAATATTTCACAAAACGTCGATAATATCCAGGAAAACCATGAAAACTTCGGATATCAGTTACTGCTGTTTGTCTCGACCATCATTCTATAACCTCTGTTTTTTCTAGATCAAAAAACATCCCCTCTTTTGAGATTATGTGAGCCAAAAATGGAACTTTTTGAAGCCAAAATTCACACTTGGTAAATTTGTCATAAATCATATCCTTTCTTAGGGTCTTCAATACAATTCTCAAGTGATATTCATGTTCTTCCTTTCTCTTTGAATAGAAAATAATATCGTCTATAAATACTACCACAAACTGATCAAGATAGTCCTTAAATACACTATTCATCAAATCCATGAAGATAGCAGGGGCATTAGTAAGACCAAATGGCATCACTCTAAATTCATATTGTTCACAATGTGTACGAAAATCCTTCTTTGGTATATCCTCCCTTTTGACCCTTAATTGATGATACCCTAAACGAAGATCAATCTTGGAAAAGTATTGAGCTCTGCATAATTGGTCAAATAAGTCATCAATGCATGGGAGAGGATATTTTTTCTTGATAGTGATCTTGTAAAGTTCTCGATAATCAATGAAGAGTCTCATTGATCTATCTTTATTTTTAACCAACAGAACAGGTACTCCCCAAGGTTACACACTAGGTCATATGAATCACTTATCAAGATTCTCTTGGAGTTTCTTCTTCAATTCCCGCAACTCAATTGGGGCCATTCTATAAGGTGTCTTTGAAATAGGCGTAGCACCCGGTATGACTTATATTGAAAACTCAACTTCATGATTTGGTGGAAGAACCTACAATTCCCCTGGAAGGACATCCTCAAACTCCCATACAATGGGTGTATTATTAATTGTGAGTTTCTCACCAACCATTTGATATAAATAACCTTCATTTAGTGGAATCAAGACCCATAAGATGGAAGAAATTTCTATTGGAAGGTTATGTTCATCCTTGCATCGATAGATGATCATAGATTGATCGGGAATATGAAATGTGACTTCACTTATTTGGAAATTAATATGAGCTCCATATAAATAATGCCAATCCATTCCAAGAATCACATCTAATTCCACTATAGGAAGGATCAGAAGATTTGCAGGAAGCACATTCCCACAAACTTCAATCGGTGAAGAATTATAAACTTTTGATGCGACTGTCATGCCATTAGGGGTTGTCACAGCTAACACAACATCTAATTATTGAGGTAATACGGTGATAACCTTAGAAAATTATTCAGAAATAATAGATTGGGTGGATCCAAAATCAAATAAAACATTTACTACTTTAGAGTGGATGGTAAGTGTAACTTTCACCACTTCATTATCGTACTCCACATCGCTGATATAAATTTCATATGACTTTCCTTTGTCTTTGGCCTTAAGATTTTGTTGATGTCGATCATCGTCAAAAACCCTTGGATTAGGGAATTGATTGGCATAATGCCCCATTTCATTGCACTTGTAACATTGAAGTGTAGGAGGTGCACTCTGTGTAGCCTTTTCTTTGTTCGCATCACTAGACATATTCTTCCCATCATTGCAGCATTCAAATGCTCTATGACCTTCTTTTCCACATTTGAAACATTTACTTGTCACTTTAACACAAATCCCTCCATGTTTCTTTCCACACTTTGAACATAAGGGGAAAATCATCTTCTTTTCAGTGTGCTCTTTAGATTTTCCTTTGAATTCCATTTTCCTCTTCTTATAAAACCCATATGACTGATGGGTCACTCCAATCTCCATCTCCACCTTGAGAGCACATCGAACGATTTCCTCGTAGCTATTGAAGTCCCTTATGGATAACGCCCTTCAGAGACTCGGTTTTAAGCCACTAAAGAATCAATAGATCTTACTCTCAGGTTGGATAATAATTCTGGAAGCATACCTTGCAAGTCTTGTAAAATTTTCTTCGTAGGTACCAACAGATTCATCATCCTTTTGCTTCAGTTCAAGAAACTCCTTCTCCATATTTGTTCGAAGAATACGAGGGAAGTACTTATTGAAAAATAAGTTATTGAACTCGTCCCATTCCATGGATTCAATTTCATCTCTTGACCTCATATTCTTGATAAGATTACACCATTTATCAGCTTCACCTTCCAAACGATATAGTGCTAAGATGACTTTATCATGTTCAGAACATTGAAGAACTGAAAATATATTTTCCATAGTACTGATCCATTTTTCAGCAACTAATGGATCAGTAGACCCGCTGAATGAGGGTGGATACTACCTCATGAAAGATTCAACAGGATATTGCTCCTTCCTTTGCTCGTTTGGAAGTCCTACATGATTCATATCCTGAGAAAGTTTTGTGAGAATGGCTATAGGATTTTTCATTCCATCTCCCATAACGTCTGGTTGCTCAGGGGGACAATCATTGCATTGCCCGTTGCATTCCGTATTAACATGGTTCTTTCGAGTTCCAACCATTGACTAAAACCAAGAAGAATAGTGTGAGAAACACTAATTATAATAGGAAAACTACACAATCAAGAATAAAATTTCACACTTATGGTCATATCATAGGTTACTCATGGCCATTTCTAAAACACTACGATTTTGTTCTATGCTTAGACTTTTCCTTAGGGTTCTTACTAAGGCTTTTAAATCCAAGTTTCCAAAGGTTGACTTTAACTTTCCTCTGATACCAACTATAACGACCCTTAATTTGCATACATTGTTATTACTTCATAATTGAAGCACACTAATTAAAACATATAACAAAACCAGGAAATGACCGTATAGGTATAGTGTCTTTAGAAACTGGGAAACATAAACAAATGGTTCTTAAATCATCTACATTTTCTCCCATTTATTTAATCATATCTAGAGTCCCTTTTGGAATATCCTACTTAATACCCCTCATCTTGACCTGGGGAAAATAAAACATACAAAAGGGTGAGCACAAATGCTTAGAAAGGGTAAACAAAAGAAATATCAATCACAACATATTCCTAAAAAAATAATATTTTGGAAATCTTATCCTGCAAAAGAGATCATAATTTCATAACATGGGATAAATCATAGTGGTGAAATGTAATCCCAATAATAATAAAATAAGAAATGAAACTTTGTGGAATACACACATAATCATATAGAATCATTTCTTAGTAGTCAAGACTCATTTCCAAGACTATCTTAGCGGACAAAGTCCATTTCTGAACCGAGTTTACTCCTCGTTTTAGTCATGTATCACTGAACCGATTTAACCTGTCATTCCAGCCATGTCTATCTCATTTGATATAAATCTTTAACCAATTCATTGGATGAATATATATGTCCCACCCATCTCATAATGATACCATTCTTATGTGTCCCACAAGATCATAAATCATACATCATATCATAACCCATGTAATAAAAATGGGATTCTTAAACGTCATGCCATCACAACATAATCTATACAAGATAATAGAAAATCATAAAAATAATTCCATCACAACATAATCCTATAAATGTAAAAATAGGTATAGAAATAGAACCCTATATTATCTTAGATGGAAAATAATTTTGATAAAATTCTTGAATTCCATTCTTGAGGAAAATATCCTTTCTACATCAAAAACAATTTTTCTTTCTTAACATGTAATTAAATTTTAACCTAAAATAATTTGATTTAAAATAAACTTGAAAACTTATAAAGGAATATTCATGGAAATAATGTTTTATGAAATTATAAAAATCCATTCAAGCCGTATAAGTTAAAAAAACATTCTTCTCAAAAAAAGTACCTCGAACTTAAAACAACAAAAGATTCCTTTCATATAATTTAATGAAAACTTACCAATGGGTAAAATTGGATTTAAACTATTTTCGGAGGATATAAATAATATTATATATTGAGGAAACATGGATGTGGATGATAAATATTCCCCAGTAAATTCTGATGTATAAACAATCTAGGATAAAATTGATATTTCAATATTTTCAATTACCTTAGGTCTGATTTGCTTCGTACGTATCTGAAACTCCTGTATAATGATTTAAATAATGTTATTAACTTATTAAATAATTTTACTAATTTTTATTATATCATATATGGTCATATTCATAGTTTCTTTTTATTAATATTGCATTGTTACTTATTATTCGGGTGTTTATTTCTTTTTGTTCTTAAGCGTGTTTTGTCGAATAAATTTTTATTCTTAATTTTAGGTTATAGATAACTAAATTACAGAATGGTATTAGTGTAATATATATCATATTTATTCATAGATTCATTTACATAATCATTATGCAATGAAGATCAGATAGAATGAGTCGCATCACATCGTGGGGATGGTAGGCCGTACGTACGCACGAGCGATGATATCGTTCCCATGATTGTGGAATTATATTGAAGTGAATGTATACTATTTCAGAATCAATATCACTTTAGAGTAATCATATATACTTATTCCTTACACCATTATACCCATCAAAGTAAGGTGGTGGTGGATTACAGATTACACCACGGCGTGGAGACGGTATTCCGTACATACACACGCGCGGTGATTTTATTTTCCGTAGGATGGATAGAAGGTGAAATAGGGTTGTTTAATATTTATAATAACATATCCATATATTAGTGATACTGATGTTGTTACTTCACAATGAAAAATCTAATAAGAAGTGGTTGAAGAAGAAAGAAAATGGAAAGGATCGGTAATGGATATTACCTCTTCTTTGACACGCCTCTTCTTAACCTCTTCTTAGAGCACTAGGGATGGTATTTAAGAATACCAGGACCTCTAGGATGTTACTAGGAAAGTGGAGAAGAAAATGTGATAGGGTTTGGCCGAGCTTGATGGCTCATGGTGGTGTTAGGAGGAGAGGGAGGAGGTGCCCTTTTATAAGGGAGTAGAGGGGAACCTTTGGAAAAACTAAAAATAGTATTTTATTATAAAGTCATATTCAGATTTTAATAGCTCCAAATTGAATTATTTAGAATATAAGGTGGGGATGGGTCGAAATAATCTCATCCAATAGAATTTGGACAACTTTAGGATTCTATTTTAAGATTATCATTTAGATTTAACTTTAAGTTAAATAATTTTACTATTTTGTCTTCTTATTTTCTTACACTATTAGGTTATTAACATACTATAAAAAGCCAAACGAACCCAAAGATGTTTATTATTAATATATATAATCTTATCTAAGTCATTTGGCAGAACCATAGATTTTTAGGAATAAAATAACAATTAATAATATAATATTTGTGCTAAAAACTATTTTATGTCAATTTTGACACTATTTGGTAATTGATTTTTGTAAACATCAAAACAGCATTATTAGTCCTCAAAAAGTAAATTAAATAAATAATAACATGTTATATTAACCTATAAAATTATTTTAATTCATAAAAAGTCTCAAATATCATTTATTTGGGTATTTATAATATCAATTATGTTATTATTTCCTTAATAAAGTAATTACTGCATCATCATTGTTTCATAAATAAATTAAATTATTTAATGTTTAAAAATTATCAATAAAATTCCATTATGTAGGAAATCTTTTTATCTTTCTAATTAATATTTATAGTCTAATTTATCTTATGTATATCCCTATATTGAAAATGTTTTAGTTATTAAACTTTGATTTTAACTATTTTAACTCTTCTTTAAATAAAATAATATTAAATGTCCTAATCTAATCCAAGTGGACATAAAGGGTAATATTTTATCCATAAGTGTGTTTTTGGTTGAATTACACATTTCCAATAGAATTAGGACATGTTTTAGGGTAATAATAATATCATTTTTACCCTTAATTACTCTATTTACTTTTAACCGTGGTAAATAAAAGTAAAAAGTTACTATTCACAAAAAATTATATTCATCTCATTGAACCACATTTTACTTAATAACACCAACTTTGTGTCTCAGATTTTTGATATTCCATTCACAAAAGCGGTAAAATTATGTTTTATGTAAATTTGCAAATTTTCCAAGGAGGTGGGTAAAAGAAGGTCAAAAGTTCAATAAAATTTTTATATATCTAAAATTATTATAAAATGACTCCAATTAATTACATTGAACTTATATAGGTATTATGTATCAATTTTTACATAAAATAAATTTAAGTAAAATAAATAATTATTTAAATAAAAAGTCGGGTTTTAAATAGTAACCCAGTGTTTCCACTATTCATCAAAAATTGAAATTTTTCAGAAAAATACCAAAATTTCACCCTAGGATAATTTCGATATTCAGAATCCAAAAAAGAAGTCCATTTTGAAAATTTAAATTTAAAAAATTTCAAAAAGTGGTTATTACTATTCATAACGGTTAGTTTTAATAATATTTTAATAGCATATCGTTGTTTAGTGAAACTCGGTATTGTGTACAATGCAAGCTATCGAGGAAGGCCACGATTGCGTGTAAAAAATCCAATCTAGTGTTGTATGTAGTGAAATATTTTGTTGATGATGTATAAAAAAACACTATTTATCATAAAAATCTCGGGTGTTACAGACCATATAGGTATAGTGTCTTTAGAAACGAGGAAACATAAACAACTAGTTCATAAATCATCTACATTGTCTCCCTTGTATTTTATCATATCCAGAGTCCCTTTTGGAATATCTTACTTAATATCCTTATTCCTGACCCGGGGAAAAAGAAAACATACAAAAGGGTGAGCTCAAATTCTCAGTAAGGGTAAACAAAAGAAATATCAATCATAAGAACATAACATTTTGGAAATCTTATCCTACAAAAGATATCATAATATCATAACATGGGATAAATCATTATAGTGAAATGTAATCTCAATGATCATAACATAAAACATGATAGTTTGTGGCATACACACATAATCATAGAGAATCATTTCTTAGTAGTCAAGACTCATTTCCAAGACTATCTTAGCAGATAAAGTCCATTTCTGAACTGAGTTCACTTCTCGTTTCAGTCCTGTATCACTGAACTGGATTAACCTGTCGTTCTAGCCATGTCTATCCCATGAGATATAATTTTTTACCCAATTCATTGTAGGGAGATATAGTTTCCACCCATATCATAATGAAACCATTCTTATGTGTTCCACAAGATCATAAATCATACATCGTAGCATAACCCATGTAATAAAATTGGGATTCATAAAATTCATGCCATCATAACATAATCTATATAAGATAAAAGCACATCATAAAAATAATTCAATCATAAAATAATCAAATCAATATTAAAATAGTGATAGAAATAGAACCCTATATTATCTTATATGGAAAATAATTTTGATAAAATGCTTGAACTCCATTCTTGTGGAAAATATCCTATCAACTTTGAAAATATTTTTCCTTTCTTAACATGTCATAAAATTCTAAACTAATAGATTTTTATTAAAAATAACTTGAAAACTTGTAAAAGAAGATTCATGGAAATAATGTTTTATTAAACCTTAAAATCCATTCATGCCGTATAAGTTAAAAAATCATTCTTCCCGTACTTTGGCCAGAAAAGTTCAAAAGTACCTCGTACTAAAAACGACAGAATATTCCTTTCATATCTTTTACTAAAAACTCACTGAAGGGTAAAATTGGATTTAAACAATTTTAGGAGGATATAAATAATGTTACATATTGAGGAAACATGGATGTGGATGATAAATATTCACCCAGTAAATTCTGAAGTATAAACAATCTCAGATAAAAATGAGATTAAGAGATTTTCCCTTACCTTGGTCCGATTTGCTTCGTATGTGTCCAAACCTCCGGTATAATGGTTTAAATAATGTTATTGACTTATTCTAGAATCTTACTCATTGTTATGATATCATATATGGTCATATTCTAAGCTTCGTATTAGTAATATTTCATTACTACTTGTTATTCGGGTGTTTATTGCTTTTTGTTCTTATGCATGTTTTGTCGAATAAATTCTTATTCTTCATTTTAGGTTATAGATATCTCATTTCTAAAATGGTATTAGTGTAATATATATCATATTTTTTCATTCAATTCATTTATATAATCATTATGTAATGAAGATCATGTAGAATGAGTCGCATCACATCGTGGAGACGGTAGGTCGTACGTACGCACAAGCAATTATATCGTTCCCATGATCGTGGAATTGTATTGAAGTGTATGTATACTATTTCAGAATCAATATAACTTTACAATAATCATATATAATTATTCTTTACACCATTATAACCATCCATGTAAGGTGGTGGTGGAAAACAGATTACACCACGACGTGGAGACGGTATTCCTTATGTACACACGCGCGGTGATTTCGTTTTCCGTAGGATAGATAGAAGGTGAAATATGGTTGTTTCATATTTATAATAACATATAAGTATATGAGTGATAGTGATGTTATTACTTCATAATGAAACAACTAATTAAGAAGAAGTAGAAGAAGAAATAAAGTTGAAATAATCGGTAACAGACATTACCTCTTCTTTAAAGCGCCTCTTATTTACCTCCTCTTAGGGCACTAAAGATGGACTTTTAAGAAGACCAGGACCTCTAGGATGTTTCTAGGGAAGTGGAGAAGATAAATTTTTAGGGGTTTTCTGAGCTTGAAGGCTCAATGTTGTGTGAGGAGGAGAGGGAGGAGGTGCCCTTTTATAAGGTAGGAGATGGGCACTTTAGAAAAAAATTAAAATATTATTTTATAATAATGTCATATTCGGTTTTTAATAGCTTCAAATTGATTTATTTCCAAGATAAGGTGGGTATGGGTATAAATCCTCTCAACTAATATATTTTAGACAAGTTTAGGTTACTATTTATCCTTATCATATAGATTTATCTTTAAGTTAAATAATTTTACTTTTACCGTGTGTTCTTGTTTTCTTACTCTATATGGTTAATAAACATACTATAACATGTCAAACGAACCACAAGTGGTTCACTATTAATATATATAATCTTATCCAAGTCATTTGGACTAACATTAGATTTTTAGGAATAAAATAACAATTTATAATATAATATTTGGTTTAAAAACTATTTTATGTCAATTTTGATACTATTCAGTAATTGATTTTTGTTAAAATCATAACAGCATGATTAGTTCAAGAAAAGTTAATTAAATCAATACTAATATGTCATATTAACCTATAATTTTTTTTAATTCATAAAAAGTTTCAAATTACATTTATTTGGGTATTTATAATATCAATTATGTTAATATTTCCTTAATAAGCTAATTACTGCATCATTGTGTCATAAATAAACTAAATTATTTAAATTATAAAAATTAAAAGTAGAATAGAATTATGTAAGAATTTTTTTTATCTATCTAATTAATATTTATAGTCTAATTTATCTTATGTATAACCCTATATTAAAAATGTTTTAGTTATTAATCTTTGATTTTAACTATTTTAACTATTCCATAAATAAAATAATAATAAATGTCATAATCTAATCCATGTAGACCTAAATGGTCATATTTTATTTCTAATATTTTTTTGGTCACATTAAACTCATCCAATAGAATTAGGACATGTGTTAGGATAATAATAATACCATGTTTACCCTTAGTTACCATATTTACTTTTAACCGTGGTAAATAAAAGAAAAAAGTTACTATTCAAAAATAATTTTTTATGTTATTGAACCAAATTTTACTCCTTTATGTTAACCATGTCTCTTGGATTTTTGAAATTCCACTCACAGAAGCGGTAAAATTAAGTTTTATGTAAATTTTCAAACTCTCCTAGGAGGTGGGTAAAAGATGGTGAAAAGTTCAATAAAATTTTTATATATCCAAAATTATTATAAAATGACTCTAATGAATTACATTGAACTTATATTGGTATTATGTATCAATTTTTACCAAGAATAAATTTAAATAAAATAAATAATTATTTAAATAAAAAGTTGGTTTTTAAATAGTAACCCAGTGTTTTCACTATTCATCAAAAATTGAATGTTTCCAGAAAAATACCAAAAATTCACCCTAGGATAATTTCGATATTCTGAATCCAAAAATGAAGTCCATTTTGAAAGATAAAATTTATAAAATTTCAAAAAGTGGGTATTACTATTCATAACGTCTAGTTTTAATAATATTTTAATAGCATATCGTTGTTTAGTGAAACTCGGTATTGCGTACAATGCAAGCTATCGAGGAAGGTCCCGATTGCGTGTAAAGCATGCCAAGATAGTGTTGTCTGTAGTGAATGATTCCTTTGATGATGTTTATAAAAACAAAATATTTCTCATAAAAATCTCGGGTGTTACATTCTACCCCCCTTAAAATGAATTTCGCCCTCTAAATTCATCACTTTGTAACAAACAGATGAGGATACCTCTCCCTCATCATATCCTCAAGCTCCCATGTAGATTTTTCTAATTGGTGGTTACTCCATAAAACTTTCACCAAGCGAGTGGTCTTGTTTTGTAGTAATTTTTCGCTACGATCCTGAATCTCTATCGGCTGTTCTTCATTAGAAAGATCTTTCTCTAGTGGTACAACTTTTGAGCTGAGTACATGTGTAGGATCGGGTATGTACTTTCTCAAGAGAGATACATGGAACACATCGTGCACTTGAGAGAGATTCGATGGAAGCACCAATTGGTAATATACCTTCCCAACATGATGCAGTATTTCAAAAGGACCAATATACCTAGGGATCAACTTTCCCTTCTTTCCAAATCTCATTACTCTCTTCCAAGGAGATATTCGTAAGAACACATTATCACCCACTTCAAACTATAGGTCTTTTCTTCGGTTTTCTGTAGAACTTTTTTGTCGACTTTGAGACGCTCTTATGTGTTTTTGAATAGATCTAACCTTTTCTGCCATCTCATCAACAAGATCAAGTCCTAATAGCTTTATTTCCCCAACTTCATCCCAGCAAGTTGGAGTCCTGCATTTCTATCCATAGAGAGCTTCATAAGGAGCCATCTGAATACTAGAGTGAAAGCTATTATTATATGAAAATTCCACCAAATGTAGGTGTTCATCCCAAAAACCTTTGAAATCCATATAACAAGCTCTTAACATATCATCTATAGTTTGAATTGTCCTCTCAGACTGACCGTCTGTCTGAGGATGATAAGCAGTGCTGAAACTCAACTCTGTATATAGAGTATGATGAAGACTTCGCCAAAACATTGAGTTAATGCTCAGATCCCGATCAGATATAATGGAAAGTGTTACTCCATACAATCTTATCACTTCCTTTATATATATCCTGGCAAGATGATCAAGAGTGAAATCCTGTCTAATATCAATGAAGTGTGCCGACATTGTAAGACGATCAACTATGACCCAGATAGCATTATTTCCTTTAGATGTTTTAGGAATTCTGGTGACAAATTCCATAGTGATGTTTTCCCATTTCCATTCAGGTATGGGTAATGGTTGTAACGTCCCCTTAGACTTCTGTCTCTCGGAATTAACTTGCTGAAAAACCAAGAATCGAGAGACATATTCAGCAACATCTCTTTTCATGCCATCCCACCAGAAGTAATCTTTCAGGTCCCTATACATCTTCGTGCTTCTAGGATGAATATAGAATGAAGAACTATGAGCCTCATCCAGCTGCTCCTTATTTAATTCTGGGATGGGAGGAACACTAACCCAATTCCTGAACCTTATTATCCCATCACAATCAAGGTTGAATTCATGAATATTTCTCACCATCTTTTTTAAATCTACATCTTTTTTTGTGCATATTTAATCATCACATGTATAGAATGTTGAACATTCATTTGAGAAAGATAATATTTTTCCCCTTCCATTATAATTCCAATATCCATCCTTTGTAAATCCATAAATATTGGATCTTTTGTGATCCTCATCATGGATAAGCTAGCTTGGCCTTGTCGACTTAATGCATCTGACACCTTGTTTTCGTTCCCTGGGTGATAATGAATTGAGCAGTTATAATCCTTAATCAGCTCCAACCATATTCTTTGGGGCATATTCAACTCCTTTTGTGTGAAAATATACATTAAACATTTATGAACAGTATAAATATCACACCTTTCAGCATAAAGATAATGCCTCCAAATCCTTAATGCAAAGATAACCGCAGCTAATTCCAAATCATGAGTTGGGTAATTTTGCTCATGGATTTTCAACCGTCATAAGACATAAGCTATCACCATATAGTTTTTCATGAGAAAAAACACCAATACCTTCTTGGATGCATCAATATAGATCACAAAACTTTCTCCACTACAAGGCAGTGTGAGCACAGGTGCACTGGATAATATTCTTTTTAACTGCTTGAAATTCTCTTCACAATCCTATGTCCAAACAAACATAACTCCTTTCCGAGTCAATTTGGTGAGTGGATTAGATAATCATCCAAAATCATTCACAAAACGTTGATAATAACCAGCGAAACCAAGAAAACATTGGATTTCAGTTACAGTTTTTGGTCTCGACCATCTTTTGATAACCTCTGTTTTTGCTGGATCCACATATATTCCTTCTTTTGAGATTATGTGACCCAAAAATGAAACTTTTTGAAGCCAAAATTCACACTTGGTAAATTTGGCATAAAGCTTCTCCTTTCTCAGGGTCATCAATACAATTCTCAAGTGAACTTCAAATTATTCCGTGCTCTTTGAATAGACAAGAATATCATCTATAATGACTACCAAAAACTGATCAAGATAGTCTCTAAAGACTCTATTCATGAGATCCATGAAGATAGTAGGGGAATTAATAAGACCAACTGGCATCACTATAAATTCAGAGTGTCCATACATTATACGGAAATTCGTCTTTGGTATATCCTCCATTTTGACCCTTAATTGATGATACCATAAATGAAGATCAATCTTGGAAAAGTATTGAGCTCCACATAGTTGGTCAAATAAGTCATCAATGCATGGGAGAGGATATTTGTTCTTGATAGTGATCTTGTTAAGTTCTCGATAATCAATGCAGAGTCTCATTGATCCATCTTTCTTCTTAACAAACAGAATATGTCCTCACCAAGGTGATGCACTAGGGCGTATGAATACCTTATCAAGATTCTCTTGGAGTTTCTTCTTCAATTCCTGCAACTCAATTGGGGCCATTCTATAAGGTGTCTTTGAAATGGGCATAGCACCTGGTATTAGTTCAATTGAAAACTCAACTTCATGATTTGGTGGATGACCCAGAAATTCCTCCAGAAATACATCTTCAAACTCACGTACAATGGGCATATTCTTAATCGTGAGTTTCTCTCCAAACATTTGAGATAAATAACCTTTATTTAGTGGAATCAAGACACATAGGATGGATGAAATTTCCACTAGAAAGTTATGTTCATCCTTGCATCGATATATGATCATAGATTGATCGAGAATATAAAATATGACTTCCCTTCTTGGGAAATCGATATGAGCTCCATATAAGGAAAGACAATCCATGCCAGGAATCACATCAAATTCCACTATAGGAAGGACCACAAGATTTACAGGAATCACTTTCCCACAAACTTTAATCAGAGAAGAATTGTAAACTTTTGATGCAACTGTTGTTCCATTAAGGGTTGTCACAGCTAACTCAATATCTAATTGTTGAGGTAATATGGAAAAACCCTTATAAAATTCTTCAGAAGTAAAAGAGTGGGTGGATCTAGAATCAAATAAAACATTTGCTAATTTAGAGTGTATGGTAAGTGTTCCTTTCCCCACATCGTTATCATACTCCACATCGCTAATAGAAATTGTATGTGACATTCCTTTATCTTTGGCCTTAAGAGTTTGTTGACTTCGATCATCGTAAAAAACCCTTGGATTAGGGAATTTATTGGCATAATGCCCCATTTCCTTGCACTTGTAACATTGAATTGTAGGAGGTGAACTCTGTGTAGCCTCTTCTTTGTTCGCATCATTAAACATCTTCTTCCCATCATTGCAGCATTCAAAAGCCCGATGACCTTCCTTTCCACATTTGAAACATTTACTTGTCCCTTTAAGACAACTCCCTCCATGTTTCTTTCCACAGTTTGAGCATAAGGGAAATCTCATCTTATTTTTAGTGTGCTCTTTAGATTTACCTTTGAAATCCGTTTTCCCCTTCTTATTAAACCCATATGACTGATGGGTTACTCTAATCTCCTTCTCAACCTTGAGAGCACATCGAACGATTTCCTCATAGCTATAAAAGTCCCTTATGGCTAACTCCCTTCAAAGACTTGGTTTTAAGCCACTAAAGAATCGATTGATCTTACTCTAAGGTTGGATAATAATCCTAGAATCATACCTTGAAAGTATTGGAAAATTTTCTTTGTAGGTACCAACAGGTTCATCATTCTTTTGCCTTAGTTCAAGAAACTCCTCTATCTTTGTTCAAAGAATATGAGGGAAGTACTTGTTGAAAAATAAGTTCTTGAACTCTTCCCATTCCATGGATTCAATTTCATCCCTTTCCCTCGTATTATTGATAAGATTCCACCATTGATAAGCTTCACCTACCAAATGATATACTGCTAAGATGAATTTATCATGTTCAGAACATTGAAGAACTGAAAATATCCTTTCAGTGGTACTGATCCATTGTTCAGCCACTAATGGATCAGTAGACCCACTAAATGAGGGTGGACGCTGCCTCATGAAGGATTCAAAAGAATTTTTCTCCTTCCTTTGCTCATTTGGAAGTCCTATATGATTCATATCTTGAGAAAGTTTTGTGATCATGGCTAAAATATTTTTTATTCCATCTCTCATAACGTTTGGTTGCTCAGGGGGACAATCATTGCATTGACCGTTGTATTCCGCATTAACACGGTTCCTTCAGGTTCCAGCCATTGACTAAAACCAAGAAGGATAGTGTGAGTGACACTAATTATAATAGGAAAACCACATAATAAAGAATAAATTTCACACTTAATGTCTTATCATAGGTTATTCATGGCCATTTGTAAAACACTAAGATTTTGTCCTATGCTTAGACATATCCTTAGGGTTCTTACTAAGGAATTCACATCCTAGTTTCCAAAGGTTGACTATAACCTCTCTCTGACACAAAATATAAGGACCCATACTTTACATAAATTATTATTACATCAAAATTTAAGCACACTTATTACAACATATAAAAAACCATGAATGGACCGTATAGGTATAGTGTTTTCAGAAACTGGGAAACATAAACAACTGGTTCATAAATCATCTACATTGTCTCTATTTTATTTTATCATATGTAGAGTCCCTTTTGGCATATATTACTTAATACACTTCTTCCTGACCTGGGGAAATGAAAACATACAAAAGGGTGAGCTCAAATGCTCAGTAAGGGTAATCAAAAGAAATATCAATCATAAGAACATAACATTTTCTAAATCTTAACCTACAAAAGAGATCATAATATCATAACATGGGATAAATCATAGTAGTGAAATGTATTTCCAATAATCATAACATAAAACATGAAACTTTGTGGCATACACACATAATCATAGAGAATAATTTCTTAGTAGTCAAGAATCATTGCCAATACTATCTTAGTAGACAAAGTCCATTTCTGAACCAAGTTCACTCCTCGTTTTAGTCCTGCATCACTGAATGAGATTAACCTTCCGTTCCAGCCATGTCTATCTCATGAGATATAAATCCTTACCCAATGAATTGGAGGGAGATATAGGTCCCTCCCATCTCATAATGAAACCATTCTTATGTGTTCCACAAGATCATAAATCATACATCATAGCATAACCCAAGTAATAAAAATGGGATTCTTAAATGTCATGCCATCATAACATAATCCATATAAGATAAAAGAACATCATAAAAATAATTCCATCATAAAATTATTAAATAAATGTAAAAATAGGGATTGAAACAAATATATTATCTTAGATGGAAAATAATTTTGATAAAATTATTGAACTCCATTCTTGAGGAAAATATCTTTTCTACTTCAAAAACATTTTTCTTTTATTAACATGTCATTAAATTTTAAACTAAAAGAAGTTGATTAAAAATAACTTGAAAACATGAAAAAGAATATTTATGGAAATAATGTTTTATGAAATCATAAAATCCATTCATGCCGTATAATTTAAAAAAACATTCTTCTCGTACTTTGGCCAGAAAAGTCAAAAAGTACCTCGTACTAAAAAGGAAAAAAGATTACTTTCTTATCTTTTACTAAAAACTCACCGAAGGGTAAAATTGGATTCCAAAAATTGTAGTAGGATAGAAATAAAATTACATATTTAGGAAATATGTATGTGGATGATAAATATTCCCCAGTAAATTCTGATGTATAAACAATCTCGGATAAAAATGAGATTGTGAGATTTTCCCTTACCTTAGGTTCGATTTGCTTCGTACGTGTTCGAACCTCCTGTATAATGATTTAAATAATGTTATTGACTTATTCCAGAATCGTACTCATTGTTATTATATCATATATGGTAATATTCTTAGCTTCGTATTAGTAATATTTCATTGATACATGTTATTCAGGTGTTTATTGCTTTTTGTTCTTATGCGTGTTTTGTTGAATAAATTCTTAATCTTATTTTTAGGTCATAGAAAACTTACTTAAATAATTGTATTAGTGTAATATATATCATATTTATTCATTAAATTCATTTATATAATCCTTATGCAATGAAGATCATGTAGAACGAGTCACATCACATCGTGGAGATGGTAGGCCGTACGTATGCACGAGCGATGATATCGTTCCCATGATCGTGGAATTGTATTGAAGTGTATGTATACTATTTCAGAATAAATATCCCTTTAAAATAATCATATATAGTTATTCTTTACACCATTATAACGATCCATGTAAGGTGGTGGTGGTAAACAGATTTCACCACGGCATGGAGACGGTATTCCGTACGTACGCACGCGCGGTTATTTTGTTTTCCATAGGATGGATAGAAGGTGAAATAGGGTTGTTTAATATTTATAATAACATATCAGTATATGAGTGATACTGATTTTATTACTTCATAATGAAACAACTAAATAACAAGAAGTATAAGAAGAAATAAAGTTGAAAGAATCAGTAACGGACATTACCTCTTCTTTGAAGCGCCTCTTCTTAACCTCCTTTTAGGGAACTAAAGATGGTATTTGAAAAATACCAGGACCTATAGGATGTTTCTATGGAAGAGGAGAAGAGAAATTTTCATGGTTTGGCCGAGCATGAAGGATAAAAGTTGTGTGAGGAGGAGAGTGAGGAGGTGCCCTTCTATATGGGAGGAGAGGGTCACTTTTGGAAAAACTTAAAAAATTATTTTATAATAATGTCATATTCAGTTTTTAATAGCTCCAAATTGATTTATTTAAAATCCAAGTTGGGTATGGGTCTAAATCCTCTCATCCAATATATTTTTGACAAGTTTATGTTACTATTTTAACCATATCATTTAGATTTAACTTTAAGTTAAATAATTTCTCTTTTACCATGTCTTCTTGTTTTCTTACACTATATGGTTAATAAACATACTATAACAAGACAAAAGAACCCCAAGTGGTTCATTATTAATATATATAACCATATCTAAGTCATTTGGCTGAAACATAGATTTTTAGGAATAAAATGACAATTAATAATATAATATTTGTTTTAAAAACTATTTTATGTCAATTTTGCACTATTTGGTAATAGATTTTTGTGAAAACCATAACTTCATGATTAGTTCGAAAACATTTAATTAAATAAATAGTAATATTTTATATTAACCTATAAAATTATTTTAACTCATAAAAAGTCTCAAATTATATTTATTTGTGTATTTATAATATCAATTATGTTAATATTTCCTTAATAAGGTAATTACTGCATCATAATTTTGTCATAAATAAATTAAATTATTTAATGTATAAAAATTATAAATAAAATACCATTATGTATTAAATATTTTTATATTTATAATGAATATTTATAGACTAATTTATCTTATGTATAAGCCTATATTAAAAATGTGTTAGTTATTATACTTTGATTTTAACTATTTTAACTATTCCTTAAATAAAATAATAATAAATTTCCTAATCTAATCCATGTGGACCTAAATGGTCATATTTTCTTCCTAAGGTTGTTTTGGGTCAAATTAAACTTATCCAATAGAATTAGGACATGTGTTAGGGTAATAATAATACAATTTTTACCCTTAATTACCCTATTTACTTTAAACAATGGTAAATAAAATTAAAAAGTTTCTATTCACCAAAAAATTATTTTTATCTTATTGAACCACATTTTATATTTGATGTTAACCATGTCTCTCGGATTTTTGAAATTACACTCACAAAATTGGTAAAATTAAGGTTTATGTAAATTTTCAAACTCTTCTAGGAGGTGGGTAAAAGACGGTGAAAAGTTCAATAAAATTTTTATATATCCAAAATTATTATAAAATGACTCCAATGAATTACATTGCACTTATATTGGTATTATGTATCAATTTTGACGTAAAATAAATTTAAATAAAATAAATAATTATTTAAATAAAAAGTCGGTTTTTAAATAGTAACCTAGTGTTTTCACGATTCATCAAAAATTGAAAGTTTTCAGAAAAATACCAAAAAATAACCCTAGGCTAATTTTGATATTCCGAATAAAAAAATCTCTTTTTGGATGATAAAATTTATAATATTTCAAAATGTGGGTCTTACTATTAATAACTGCTAGTTTTAATAATATTTTAATAGCATATCGTTGTTTTGTGAAACTCGATATTGCGTACAATGCAAGCTATCGAGGAAGGTCGTGATTGCATCTAAAGAAAGCCAAGCTAGTGTTTTGTGTAGTGAAAGATTCCATTGATGATGTATATAAAAACAAAATATTTCTCATAAAAATATTAGGTGTTACAATGACCGACTTCTATCATTTTTCTCTAGAGAACATAATAATTATCTAATTCATTAAGTATATATACCGGGATCACCCATCATTATTAGGGTAACACCCCATGTTTTTATGGATCTCTTTTTGAATAAATTAAATTTTTTTATGTCCTACATTTCACTATTTCACACATTTCATTCACAAGGAAAATCAATTTGGAGCTTGTTATACCAAATAGAGACTTCATATACGTTACACACATCACTAATGTTTCTATGAAACATTATTTTATTGTTATAATTATTTAAATAAGATAATTATAACATATCCATTCAAAAAAATAATAATATTATTATATATTTTTAAAATATGGTTAATAATGTTTTTATATAAATAAATCAAATTTATAATGAAATATATATATTTTTTCGTAAAGTCCTTATGTGTTTTAAAATACTATTTTCTCAAATGAACTTCATTTAATTTTATTCTCTGAAAAATTATAAAAATAATTTTAGACAAATTTAAAAATTAAATTTTATAAAATAAACTTCAATTTTTAACTTATAATTTTGAAATTTTATAAGGATGAATATTTGGTATTTTTCTAAGAAACTTCATTTTTGGATGAATAGTGAAAAATAATAAATTTTAATTCAAAAGTGCTTCTTCGTCTAATTTAATTATAAGGGTAAATTATATTTTAAATTTATTTAAATTTTTAGAGATAAAATATTTTTATAAATTAGTCCAATTTATGTAATTGGAATAAATTTCAATTAGAAAATGTGTATAAATACATAGTAATCTTTTGGACGTTTTACTTTAAAAACTGGTAGTGTCATCAAATTAGCAGAATTTAATTTAAATTAATCTCTTCCACATGCATGATTTTAATTTGAAAAATAGATTACATATTATTAATTATAATTACTTATAATTTCTAATATGTTCTACATAGTTTTTGACCAAAATTATTAGTGAAAGTGATTAAAATTAAATCCAATGATTATGAGAAAAACTCGGTTGATAATGTACTAAACCATAAATTTAAAGACCCAAAAAAACCTATAAAATTGTAAAAAATTCATTTTACGGCCATGATCCATCTTTTAACTTTATATTAACGAGTTGTTTTGGTTACTTATGAATTTTTTAGGTAAATACGGGTGTACCTAACTTGTTTTCAAAAAATGACAATCGCATCCTTTCCCTTCCCTATAAAAGGCCACCACATCTACCCCTTCTTCACACCTCCCTAACAACATAGGGTCAAACGATATATATAGAATAAAATTAGAAAAATTCATCCATTACTCTTATAAGTTTCTCTTTATGTATAAATAAATCCAAGAAATCCTTTTGGCACAAACCAAAATGAGATACCCGATTTAGAGGTAACATCTTCTCCAAAGGTCCTTTCATTTGTTTTATTTATACACCACTGCTATATATTTAGTGGATGATTTTATAACAAAAAAATTATATTAAATATAATAGTACGTTTTTATACTATTTTATCAACCAACATTACACACACCTTTATTTAATGGGTACCGAACATACTGTTTATGCTTACGACGAACTACCACCTTATGAAATGATGATTTTCATATTTTAATTTACCACCAATCATGCTGTATAATATGATGTAAAATATATATATATATGTTATATATTATATTTATTAATTATTTAGTCTTATTTGATAATTTTACAACTTCTATCATTATTATTTCTATTTTGGGTAGTTATGATAATTTCGTTTGAGGGCTTCGGCTACCGCCCCCTTAAAGAGATGTGATTCATTAACACATGAAAAGGAATGTATTAAGGATATGTTTACTGAAATTATATTATAAATATGATATAAAATTTCTACAAGAATAATGTTATATATATACATATATATACACATATTTCATATACCTTCTTTCATTTCATATGACAATAAAAATGAAAACAACGTTCATACGTACATAAGGCTTACCATGTCCATGAATGGTCTATTCCATTTCATAATTCAATATTATATAGATTTTTATAACTCCAATATAATGAATATAAAAGAAATTTATCTCATAATGTACATTCTAGAGATCATGACCTATGTATAAGGACCAAAGATATAACAAATTAAGACACATGTGACGAACAAAGAAAATATTACATTTTTTGAAAACTTATCATAGGATTGTTAACAAGAGGGTAATAAAAGGCCATAATAATACAATATATTTTATTTTATATAATAATATGTTTAGTTAAAATATTTTTATTTAACTTAAATTTATTATACAGGGAGATTTTATGAGTACAATAAGAGTCAAGACACAAGGTAAGGGGATTTCATCTCACTTTTTATTTCAATGAGATACAATTTTTATTCACAACCCATTTATATTGTGATATGTGTAAAATACACATGGAGGTATTAACTAATTATTATACATAAATTTATGGGTATTTATATATCTATTATATTATCTTCAATTCATACATTTAATCTTTCAAAATCTGCCAAATCGGTAAGATAATATTTTCTCTATTTACCTTCTTTAAGACACATGTTTTATTATGCACCAACATTATTTTTTGAGTTGTATATAATTCCATTTTACATCTTATATCATGAATATAATTATTTTCAAGTTATTTTTAGGTTCATTTATGTTATTTTATAACATGGAGAGTTTTATCCCAAGATACCAAGTAATATGAGTATATTGAAACAATCTCATCTCTTTTTGATATTGTTTATATTTATTCAACTATTGATAGAATATAATGATTCATACCTCAATATTAGTCATGAATTTTATTCTCATATATTTATTAAATAAATATCATATTTTAATAACATTTTACACTCTTTTTTTATTTATTATATTTAAGAATAATTTTTTTTAAAATCTAACCATATTTCTCTATTCGATCAAAAATCAGTTTTATTTGAAAACAATAATTTCAAAAATTATTTCAAATGATCCATGTAGCTAATTTTCAATGGAAAAATAATTTTAAAAATTATTTATCATTTTCAATATTTTATTACATGTTTTCAATGCTATTTGCAAAAAAAGTTAAAAATATGGTTTATGTTTTAAAATGTGTTTTTCAATTAATAAAGGATATTTTCTTCATTAATTGTTTTTAAAACATACATTAAAATTATTTCCCATAAAAGAAAACATACATTGATGTTACTCATTACATTATTGGAAAATTATTCAATGTTTTAATTCATATTCTTTCTCTGAATGGATTATGTTTTGATAACATTATATTTGTGAAACCCGTTTAACCTTAACATGTTACATAATTTTGAAAACAACATATTTTCATGGTATATATTTATGATGTAGTGGTTATAAAATCCATTTTTTTTCTACATGTTATGATTTTATTAATGTATTATGATACCCAATTTTTTCATGGGATATTATATGGTTATTTATGATATTGTGGAACATATATGTATGATTTCACTATGATATGGGTGAGACCTATATCTCCATACAATACATTGCATAAATATTTATATCTCACGAGATAAAATAAGATGGTCTCAGGAATGAACCTTGACTACTATGATGGCAATGGGAGTGAACCATGAATACCAACATGGTATGCCGAGTTAAATCATACTACTATGATGGTCATGGGAGTGAACCATGACTAAAAAGATGGTTTGTAGAGTGATCCCATACTACCAAGATTGTGTTGTAAGAAATACCTTGTCTATTAGAGAAATCATATTATATGATTATGTGTATGCCAAAAATTAATGTGTTATTATTATTTTATGCTTTCATTGGTTATTTTATTAATTTCCTTATGACTCACATCTTATAAACTGCCAAGAATTATGTAATGATTCCGGTTTATGATCTTTGATATTTAGGTTATGATCTTATATTTTCATGATCATGTTATCATGACCTTATTCTCATAATTATGCGTGTGTACTTCCATTGTTTACCCTTACTACGAATATTATGTTATCCATTTTTATGGTTCCTTCCCCCTGGTTATAAATTTTTGTATTCTGTTTGATGTGTCAAAGAAGTTTTTTTTGATGAATAACCTACTAGAATATTATGAAGCTCATTTTTGTATCATTATTTATGTTTCCATGTTTCCAAAGGCACTAAAATTATACGGTATTTGGGAATATATTTTTATAATGTTGTCTGTATTTCAAAAAATTTATATAATGTTAATGTATTAAAAGGAAGTGTCTCTATACATGGAATTGTATCAATGTTTTAGTTATCCATTGGAATCTAGGATGAAAGAACCATTGTGAGAATACTATAGAAATTACTAGGGATAATTATAAGGATGAGGAAAAGTGTAAGAAAATGTATTACAATTTTGTTAAAGGATGGAGTGAGTAGTTTCCATGAAATAATTCCTTATATGGAAACTATTAGTGGATGGGGATCTAGAACAAATGTACTTAGGGGTAAAAACTTTGAGAATATGTTATGGGAATAACTCATGGTAATGTTGTATATAAAAATGTGTCTTGAAAAAAACTTGGGTTGACACTCTTGGGGGATATTCTTTGGATATTCAAAAACTCTTCATGAACCATCCTGAATGATTTCAACAGAAGTTGGATATGAATAACTTAGGATAAATGTAAATTTTCATATATTAAGGAATTTTTCCTAATTTAATAACCCTATATTATAATTTTCATTATTATGTGATTCCTAAATACAATAACAATATCTTACGTGATTATTTTGGTTTTAGTTAATGGTTAGAAGCCAAAGTAACTATGTTAATGGTGATTCTGATGCACAATACAACGATTGTACTATTAAGAAACTAAATACTACGACATCAAGAATGTAAAAGATCGTCGTAATTATCACACGGAATTCTCAAGATATAAATCATGGTAAACATATAAATGAGGAAATAAGGGAACAAAATTCTATTTAGTCCTTCAAGAGGAAAAATCTCCCATATTTCAGAGGTTCTTCTGATTTACATGTTTCTGAATAGTGGACTAATACTAATGAGAAGATAATCTCCATTATCCATGTGTTTATAGAATGATATTATTGTTCTAGAAATTTATCAATTAAAAGGTAAAGCAGACCAGTAGTGGAATCTAATAATGATTACAATAAAGGACTATGAGATTGAATCCAAGGATTGAGATGACTTCAAAAACATATTTTTCAATAATAAATTTCAAAGGATTCTTCAAACTAGGAAGGATAAAGAGTTCTTTATACTGAAGTAAAGGGATGATGAATATATCAGAACCTACAAGGTTAATTTAACGAGACTTTCATGGTAGACATGACATATTATCATCCAACCAAAAATTAAGTTGATAGGTACTTTAGTGGATTAAAGCCAAGTCATATAAGGCTAATATTTTTATGAGACTTGAGTACCTATGAATAGATTTGGAATTGTGAAATAAATGTATAAATTGGTGATAGAGTCATGTATAAATCCCATTTTTTTGAAAAGTAAGGGAAGATGGATTTTAATGGATAATCTAAAAACCATGAAAAGAAGAAGATGAAATTTTATTTATTCTCTATGTGTGGGATGAATTGTAGAGGAAATCACCTAAAGGGGTCTAATAAATGTTCTAGGTGTGGAAGGAAAGTTTATAAAGCATTTTATTTCCTGATGGATGGGAATATTCTAGAAATCATTGTTAATGGAGTAAAAAATATAGAATTCACCTTTCACAATTCAGTGCTACAAGTGTATATAGAATGGGAATTATGGAAACCACTTCCCAAACCCAAGTTTTTGTGATTATGATCGACATCATTAACCAATTAAGCTAAGATAAAAGGGTAAATATCATGAAATATATTTTTTCTTGATGAGGGATGTGATAATGAACTAATGAGAGGTACACATACCATCCACTCTAGAACGGCTAATGTCATTTTTGAATCTGTATCTACCCAATAATTAATATCTAATTTTATTTATAAGGGTTTTATGATTCCAAAAAAAATATTAGATATAGAATAAGGTGTGAATATCTCAATTGGTATGTTGATTTCATCCCAATTAGATCACTCCTATCTAGTTGATGTGTATAGGTAATTGGCTTCCTGAAAATCATGTCATTATTCTTTTGGTTGAATTTGATGTCATCTTAGGCATGGATTGACATTATATCCATAAAACCTAGATAAAATGTCGAGGAATAGAAGTTACATGTGATATTTGAAACTCTTATATTATCATCCAACCATGTGTTCATAAGTATGAACTTCCTATATAGATTACATCTAGTGTATAGTTCTTAGTTCCCATTAGGATGGGGTCTTTATCTAAATATTTTGGGACGAAAATAAACATCGATGATATGTATATTGTTCAAGATTTTTTGGTTGTATTTTTGGAAGGGTTTATTATCCTTCCACCAATACAATAAGTTCAGTTTTATATATAACTCATACCTTGTTTCACAACAATTTGAAAGAGTAATTATAGTGTAACCTCGACTAAGTTATAGGAATTGAAGAATAAACTCCAAGAATACATTGACAAGTGATTCATTTATCCATGTGTTTAACCATGGGGTTAACCTATTATCTTTTTGAAAAATAAAGATAGATCAATGAGACTCTTCATTGATTATTGGGCGTTGAACAAGACCCAAATCTAGAACATGTTTCCTATTTACTATATTAATGACTTTTTTATGAACTATATGGATCTAAATAATTTTTAATGATTGGCCTTCATTTTGAATATCGTAAATTGAGGTTCATGAAAGAGGATATACCCAATAAAACATTATATACAAGGTATAATCTCTCTATTTATATAGTGACACCATTCATACATAATAAATCCCCTTCTATATTCATAGATTTGATGAATAGAGCCTTTTGAGATTACCTGGACTAGTTTTTTGTAGCCTTTATTAGTGATATTCATATATATTAATTAATTATGGATGATAATTAAGATGAGATGATAATTCTACAAAAGACTCTAAGGAATGATAAAATATTTTAATAATTTACTATGTGTGATATTTGGTTGAAAAAGATCTCATTATTTGGTCACAAAATCTTAAGTGATGGCAGAGCAGTAGATACATCAAATTTGGGGGCTCTTTAATGATGGATTAGACCAACCATGGTGATGTTGATCCCTATATTTAGTGATTTAAATAGATATTATTGATGTTCTGTGGGGAATTTCTCATGACTATCTAATCCTCAGACCTGGTCAACTTGATGGGGGAAACGAACCTCTAGATAGATGAATGTGAGGAAAATGTCAAGGAATGTAAGAGTAGGTTAGTCGGTGCACATGCTCATATGTTACCCTATAGTGTAATGTCTTTACAAACAAAATATATGCATCTATGAAGGGTTTAGGAAGTGTTCTTATGGAGAATAACATTGTTATTTCATATGCCTTGCAATAGTTGAGGATTAATGAGAAAAATTAATCAACTCATGATTTGGAGTTAGTAGTGGAAAAGTTTCATTAATTACATATAATTATTATATTTATGGTGAAATTTTTGATAAATATTCCTACAAAAAAAGTTGGAAATATATATTCACACATTATGAGTTAAACATGTGCTTGAGAAGATGGTTAGAGTTGAGAAATCATTATGAATACTCAATGAATTACCACCTTGGGAATATGAAAAATCTTGTAGATTCTTTGAGTCATGAAGTATCATGCTATCATATCCATGATGAGGATTACAAAAAATATAAAATTTATATATTTGAAAATGATTGATCAATAAATAATGAATAATGGGGAAAATATTATCTTTGGAAAATGAATGTTCAACCCTCTATCCATGTGGAGATTAAGGAGGTGTAGAAAGAATATGTAGAGAGGAAAAAAGTTTGATAATTTTTCCTGATATTAACCTTTATCAAGATTGAATTATATGGTTCATGAACTATGTATGTGTTCTTTCCATTACATATTTGAAAAGGAGTTATTATAGGATATTCATATTTCTTCATTCTCTATTCATCTTGGATGTAAGTAGATGTATAAGGACGTGAAATAATACTTCTTGTGGGTTGGAAAGTAGATGTATATCACAATGTTTGTATCTCAGTTCCTATTATACAAACAAGTTAAAATGAAAGACCATATTCAAAGGGTATGTTGCATACATTACCTGTACGAGAATAGAAATTAGAGAGCATAACTATAGATTTTGTCATTAGACTATCTAAAAACCTCATGAGTGTTTATAGCTATATGGATGGTAGTTGTTATCCGAACTATGTCATCACACATCATCACTATTCGAGAAGACATCTCCACGGACTAGCTTGATAGGATATAAATTAAGGAAGTGGTAAGGATACATTTAGTGCAATATTTTTTTTGTATCAGATCGGGATCCTAGGTTCACCATAAATTTATTGGCAAAGTATTAAACATGAACATGATACAAAATTGAGTTTTGGTAATGCTTATTATCCTCAAAAGAATGGTCAATCGAAATTAATAGTTAAAACCATAGAGGATATGATGATATTTTGTTCTCTGGATTTCAAAGGAGGTTGGTATCAACACATTCCTCTAGTTTATTTTTCCTAAAAAAATGATTTCACTAAATCATTATGATGGAACATTATTAAGCCCTATATGAGAATAAATTTGGAGCACCAATATGATGAGATGTGGTTGTAGAAAAAATGGTATTGGGACCTGATATTGATGAAGAATTGGTCCAGATGGTTAGAACCCTTCAACAAAAAATCGTGGTAGCTCAAAGCTAGATGAAAAGTTATGCTAATTAATGATGTTGTGTTATAGAATTTGAAATTTTTGAAAAGGTCGTTCTATGAATACTATCATGTAAGAAATTTATAAGGATCATAAAGAAATGGACACTATTCCCTATGTATATCAGTCCCATTGAGAATATTGATAGTATCAATATAATAAAAAATCACATATAACTTCCACCAAATCATTATCAAGTTTATGATGTGTCCAATGTATCTCTCCTGAGAAAGTATATTATTGGGCCTTCACATTTACTGAACTTAGAGGTCATACCACTAGAGCATGGTCCTTCTTAGGAAGACCAAACAGTTGAAAATATGAATTAATCATAGAATGTTATATGAAACAAGACGGCACACCTGGTAACTTTTTTTGGAGAAATAAACAATAATATGAAGCTACATGGGAATTTATGGATATGATGAAGTAGAAGTATCCAATTTTTTTACCTGAGTGATGAATTTTGAGGGAGAAAATCATTTCGAGGGGGGGGGGTGAATGTAACATTCCATGTTTTTATCCAATTTTTTTTGAATAAATTAAATTTTATTTTATGTACTTTAATGCATGAATTCAAAAATTCCATTAACTTGGAAAATCAACATGACATATCACACATAGAACACCAAGATTTTGTTTGTTACACACAACATCGATGTTTCTACGAAAAATAATTTTATTATTTTAATTATTTAAAAGAGATAATTATAACCAAGCTATTAAACATAGTAATATAAATAGTAATAAAATATTTTAAAATATTATTTATAATGGGTTCATAAAAAAACATATTGAAAATGAAATATATTATTTTTCTTCAAGTACTTATATGTTTAAAAAGAATATTTTCTCAAATGAACTGTTTTTAATGTCATTTAGTGAAAAATAATAAAATTAATTATCAAAAAATTTAGAATTTTTTTTTGAAATAAAAATTAATGCGTTTAACATATATTTTGTAAATAATATTATATTTAATTTTCGGGATTATTCTGAGAAACATCATTTTTTGATGAATAGGGAAAAATAATGATTTTTTATTCAAAACATCCTTTTCAACTAATATATTTATAAAGATAAGTTATATTTTAAATTTATTTAAAAGTATAATTAGAAAATATATTTATCAACTAATACAATTCAAGTTATTAAAATCAATTTCACTTTGAAATTGGGTATACAAACTGAGAAACGTTTGAATGTTTTTACATAAAAAACATGTATTGTCGGCTCCTCAGTGGGGTTATTATTAAATAAATTTTTGACACTTATGTGATTAAAATGTTTAAAAAATCAATCCATATATGGGATCATAAAAAATTATAATTTCTAATATGTTTAACCATTGTGTTGGAGCCAAAATATTAGAGAATTTAATTTAAATTACTTACAACAATTAAGAGAAAAAAATAGGTTAACAAAGTACTAAAACATAGATTTATGACACAAAAGGACCTAGAAACATGTCCAACACCCATTTTATAGAACGTATTCATCCATAAAACTTATATTATTTATTTTTTTGGTTTTTTATGACTTTTTCGAATAAAAAAAATGGTACACCTAACTTGTTTTAAAAAATGCCATGTTTTCCTTTTTCTTCCCTATAAAAGGCCACCACAAATCCCTCTCCTTCACACCTATAAAACCATATATGTTCACCAATATTGGGAAAATAATCTTCCAAAAATCTTTCCATTTTTCATATAAGCCTCCCCTTTGCATGAAATCATTCCAAGGATTCCTTTTGGAATAAATTATTAGGAGTTACCTGATTAATAGGCGACGTCTAATATCGAGCTCCTTTCTTTTATTTTTTATTTATCCACCCTAATCACTCTTTATGCCATTAATTAATTATAAAATTACTCTCATAAATAAACTAGGATTTTATTGTGATATGTTTGATAACTTCACTTAAAAACACCAAAATCTAATGGGTAAAAAAAATAATGTTTATCTGTACGGTGAACTACAACCTCCCGAAATGATGATTCTTCATTTTTGTTCGTTACCACCTCTCATTGTGGTCATTATGATGAAAAATAATTTTAAAAATTTTATATTATATATTTATTATGAATTTAGTATTTTTTCTATCCTTTTACAACACATATATCTTTATACATTCCATTTAGTTTAAATACGATAATTTTTTTTGAGGAAGTGTGGAGTACCTCCCCCTCAAAGCGATGTCATTCGTCCCCACAATACATTGAATATTTTAAGGATGGGTTTAGTGTAATTATATTATATATTTGATATAGTAATGATACTGTAATAATTATATATATGTATATACATATATATTCACATATATCATTTACATTCTTTCATTAAATATGGTAATAATAACAGAAATTAAACTCATGCATATATATGGCCAATCCTCTCTATGAATAGTTCATTCCATTTCATAGTACTATATTCTATAAATTATTATAAAAAATACACTGAATATAAATTTTATTTATATCATTATTAAAATTATATAAATCATGATATATTTATGAGAACTAAATATATAATAAATTAAGACACATGAAAAGAACAAAGCACATATTACCCGAAGTGAAACCTTAACATAGGATTGTAGACATGAGGGTAATATAAGAAAATAATAGAACCATATATGATGTTAAATATAAGAATATGTTTTTTTAAAATATTAATAATAATATTATATTTATTATATAAGAAACATGTATGAGTATGATGATAGTCAAGATATAAGGTAATGAGATTTCTTATCACTTTTTATTTCTGTGAGATACATGATTTATTCTGAACCAATTAATTTTTGGTGGTATGTATACAACGCATGGATTTATTCATTGATTCTAATAATTAAATCTATGTGTATTTATATACCCATTCAATAATCTCTATTTCACGAGGTTAATGTTTTTAACACTACCAACATTTAAAATCAGTTTTATATCAATTTTCATTCTTTGAGACACATGTTTTATTATACACCGAAATTATTTATATAGGTGTACATAATAATATTTTAAATGTTATATCATAAAAATAATTCTATTCATGATATTTTAATCTTCATTTTATTTAATTTTTTAACTTGATATTATGATCCAAAGTTAACAAGTTATAAGAGTTTATTGAAACAATCTCATCAGTTTTTGAGATTGTTTATGTTTACATTTACATTGATGAAATATTATGATCAATATATCAAGAAAAATCATAAATTTTATTATAATAAGGATGTTAGGGATTATAGTGTATAGTCATAGATCTCGGACCAAAAAAGAAAGTGTGTCCTTCCATACAGGCACAAATCTTACCAATATTATGATCCATTTTTTCATAAATGTTTCTACTTTTTTTATTTTTCTTTGAAGACATTTTAAAAAGAAAAAATGATTATGTTTTTTTAATGGATTTCAAATAATTATTTAAAAATTTTCCAATCATTTTTAAGTTAAAAAGGTTTTAAAAAAGGTTATATATTATAAAATGTGTTCTCAAGTTAGAGAGGATATTTTACAGAATAAATTTTTTCTAAAATATATTTACAAATTATTTTCTATATAAGAAAACATATATTGGTTCTAATCATCCATTTATGGGGAAATTATTAAAAGTTTCCAGTAATATTATATCACTGAATGGATTGTGTTTTCATGGAATTGTGTTTATGGAATCCATTTTAATTTCATGAGATTATACAAATTTGAATCCCGCATCTATTCATGGGTAATGTTTATGATGAAATGATTATGAAAAATGTATGTTATTTAATAGCTTATGATATTATTACATGATAAAAATACCCATTTCATTTCACCAGTTATGATATTATTATTTAATATCATGTATAACATGTATGTATTATTTCACTATAATATGGGTGGGATGTATATCTGTTTAAAATGAATTGGGTAAAGATTTATATCTCATTAGATAGACTACGATGGCCTTTGGAATAAACCTTGACAACTATGATTTCCATGATACGGATCCATGACTACCGAAATGGTATGAGGAGTGATATCCTTCTACTTGGAAGTCCATAAGGGTGATCTATGACTACCAAGATAGTATGGGGAGTGAATACATATTAACAAGATGGTCTTGGAAGTGATTCCTTAGATACTATGGAAATATTATTATATTAATTATTTGTCTACAACAATTCCACATTTTATTATTATGATATGATTTCATCGAGGAGGTCTTTATTTTCTTAGGATTCATGTCATATAAACTGCCATGATCTATGCCACGATTCATGTTTATGATCTTTGATATGCATGATATGATCTTCTATTTTCATGATCATGTTATCATACCATTATGTTCATGATTATATCTATGTTTCTCACATTTTTACCCTTACTGAGAATCTGAGATCATCAATTTTTATGTTTCTTTTGCTAGGTTATAATGATATCCATTATTCTTGATGTGTATAAGAAGGGTTCTAGTCAAGAAGAACATAGTGGGAGATGATGTTTCTCATTTACGTAATAGTGTTTAAGCTTCCATGTTTTCAAAGGCACTAGATTAGTATAGTTTTTGGGATTCAATTTATATAATGTTTTATGTATTCCAAAAAAGTTATATAATTTTTATGTATGAAGAGTGAGGGATTATATAATTATCAAAACTAGGACCACTCATCATCATGATATATATTAGGATCACTATTAATCATTAGAAATACATGAGGAGCATATAATGGATGAAATATTTAAATTCCATAATAAAACTCCTAAATATATAGTTTTGAAACCATTAAAAAAACATGTTCTGATACTAATATATCCCTTTTCATTTAAAACTCAATTTTCAAAGACAAAATTCAAAGAACAAAGAGTATGAGGATTTTTAATTAATGATAAAAATAAATATTATAAATAATGATGAATATAAAATATTTCATCTGGTTGTGGGTAAGTCCATCAATGCTGAATATGTGAAAATAAAACATTAATTTTCTTTTTCTATTGTATGAAAGTGAAATCATTTGTTATAAAATACGTAGACATATTTTTTTTGAAAATATTTGAATTAAAGTCAAAATAGACATAAATTTTAATTTATATTTCATTTATTTATTTATAAAAAAATCCATAAATATTTTCTAGAATATTTTCATGGAAAAATGATAATTAAAAAATAAAACTATAAGACATTTAAAAAGAAGTTTTTATGGAAAAGTACCCCTTACCTCGATTTTAATTCGTCAAGTATATTATTTATCAACATGAATATAAAAATATTATGAAGATATTTTTTAATTTTTTTTTCATTTTATGTTATTTATTACCATGTTATATTTAATTTCAAAATCAATTAAGTTCACATCAGATGTTTGTAAAATATTCAGCTCCTCAGTCCAAAAAGGCTTTAGTAGGATGGCTATGGTCAAAGTTGTCATTGTTATATAATCTCATAAATAATAGTTATTATATACTTACCATTTTTACATTTCAATTATACTTTGATAGAAACATGAAATAGGATTTTGAGATATGTATTACGTTACAATCATAGAGAAAGTGGGTTATATATACACATAAGTAACATTTCCATTTTAAATGAATGTAATAAAAAGAAGGTGAATACTATTTTATATTTTATGAATAATTATTATATATAAAATATTATATTATTTATGAAAAATAAATATAATTTATATCTACGTAATTTTTTAATGAAAAAACAATCACATCACTTTGTGGAGGATGTAATCCATACATACGCATGAATGATTTTAAAATTATTAAATGGATAGATTGGTAGGAAACAATAGTTTATACTATATTATAAAATTTATAAATATTAAATTTAAATTATATATATACATTAAATACATAATTATAACCATACATGAGAAGTGTTGATGGAAAATAAATTACATCGGTTTGTGTGGTGGTTGTCAACCATATAGACGAACAACGATTCTATTTTCTATTTCATGAAAGAAGGAGATAGATATTGGTAACAATATTAACATTATAAAATATTATTATATTAAATATAATAGTTTTATTATATTTTTATGTCTTAATAATATTTTAATGATGTATAATAAGAAATAAAATAGTCTTTTTATGTTTAGAACTATACATATTATTCAGATGACCTCTTTATGGTTATAGCTAAATCCTATCTAGGTTTGTTTGTTGGTCAAAGGAGGGACTCTAGGACATGGGAAGGAATGTTATTAAGGGATTTATGTAGTAATTTTATGAAGAAACGATTGCTATGTATGGAGATGATAGGACACACGTGTCCTTTTATATCTGGGAAGAGGACACATGTATATTTTTTAAAAAGATTAAAATTTATTAATGTATTTCTCATAAAAAATTTCTCCAAAATAGGATATTTCAAAATATTAGAAGATATAGGATATAAATATTATTAATATAATTTTTTATGTTATCTTAAACATTATCAATTATGTTTAACCCCTAGTAAACATATTTTAACATTAACCGTTATAATATATTTTTACTGTTTTTACTATTCATTATTAAAACATTAAGTTGAACATATTACATAGTACATATTATTCTAATTAAAAAATATATAACCCGTCTTACAAAATTCTATTAACATAAGTTGTTGAATTTAATTTTAAATTAAACCCATAAAATGTGATGAAAAATAGTTCTTCAGAAAAATTCCTTTTTTAGTATTAAAATTTTTTATAACAAATTAAAATATAATTTTATTTAAAATATTATTTATTTTTTATAAATAATAAAATATATGAAATTATATTTTTTAAAAATAAAAAATATAATTTTACATTCAAATATATGAAAAGAAAATACAATTTCCATTAAAAATCATCATTTTCACTATTCATTGAAAATTCAATATTTTCAAAAAATTCTCAGAGCAACATCCTAAGATAATTTTTACATGTGGAATTCAGGAATTAAGTTCTTATTGTCCAACTAAAATAATTTATTTTTCAAATAAAATATTTACATAAAACCATATAATAACACCCCAAGAATTTACATATAGATTTATTATAGAATTCATGAAACATTGACCCACTACAAAATAACAATTTTTTATAACCTAGTCACTTAAACATAATTTTTTCCACCTCTATGATTTTAATTTCCAAAATATGACATACACAGTTGCGATCATCAAGTTATTTGGAGTCCAATTAGAAATACATATTTTTTTGGTGAATAGTAACCTACCCTTATGTATATAAACATACCTGTATCAATAGTGATATACCCTAATAAATAGTAACATTACTTATTACAGTATATAAATAATATTCAAGTGGATGTATGATATACCAATGTTTTGTAATAAGTAAATAGAAGTAAAAAACTGTTCTTTAGAATAAATTATGATTTTAATTAAAATTAAAATTAAAAATATTTTGAAAAATATTTTAGAAAAATGGACTTCATTTTTGGATTCTACACATCGATAAATGGTTATGTATAATTTTCATTATTTTTCATAAATAATCAAATTTTTTATGAATAGTGAAATAATTTAAAATACCGTATATAAAATTAATCAGTTAAATACAATATTTATGACATCATAAGTGATGTAATCCCACTTGTTTTAAACACACATGCATTTATTACTATTTTTGGTTATGGAATCATCATTATATATGGTCTTGAAAGAATTTAGTAAACTAATGATTAAACAATTATGAAAACCCTCCTCTCCTCCACTATAACCCCCCTCACTCCCTCTTCTCATAACTCTTATAAGACTTGAATCTCCTCAAAGTTATTCCCAAATACCCTTCCTTGAAATCTCCCCACTTCCATGAAGCTCTTGGTCTTGAAAAAGGACCAAAAAACCTTCCCTTAAAAAGATTCTCAATGAGGTCATTTCAAGAGGTAAAGCACCTTACTTTTTCATTTAGTTTCATATCAATTTATCTTCTTTTTTTATCCTCTCCTCATCTTATCTATCCTAATGACCATGATATATCAATTATCATATATATAATTGAATTATATCACATAAATTGAATAACAATAATCAATACCCTCACACACAAACACACACACACACACACACTCTCTCTTATTTTATAAACGAAATCAGCGTTTGTGAGGTTCCAATTTATAACCTTCGTGGATGACAATGTTTTGTTCTTCAATTTATCCATCATTACTGGTCATGAATAAATATTTATTGTTGTACCAGACTATAATATATGTATTACAACATAATTAATATTTAGCAACCAATATACGTACATATTATTAAATCTTTTGACCAAACTAGTTCCCAATAATAAAAATAGATATAAGTTAATGTCATTAATATTTCATCAAATGATTTATCCATTATCCATTTAAAAAATGAAATAACTAAACATTAACACTTATGGTGGTTCAAAAATAATATTTAATTTTAATTCTGGAGATTTACAACCATTCCACATGAACTCCACTACTAAAAAACAAGTAAACTGGTTATGAAAATAATGAAAACGAACACTCTGAAACAACAAAATTCAACATAATAAGTTATCAATAAAATATTAAATGAACTAAAAATAATTATGATAAACTAATTAAATGTTTAATATTTTCTGAAATATGTTATTAATAATTATAATATCATATTATAGGAATTTAAGTTCAAGAGCGGAACACATTTCTACTTAAGGTAAGGGTTTCTTCATCTCACTTCCATTTTTGTGAGATTTTCCATATTCACTACAAATAATTGTGAAAGGTGTATTTATACATACAAATAATGTAAAATTTCATGAATATCTTTATTTTCATGGTTTTAAATGTATAATTTTAATATTATTAATTTTCGGGCACACAAATCGTTTAGTTACAAAGTGGTGAGGGTTTTCCACCCGAACATCCTTTTCATTCAGGTTAGTTTTTTTGTATAATTTCTTCAACGAAATTATTATGTATTATTATGTACACCACATATATTCTATGTGAGTGTTTTATATATATAAACCAACTATAATAATTACTTAATTTATTTGGAGTTACATGTTTAAAAATAAACATACAAAATCTTTTCTGAAATACAATCCCAATTCAAGGGTTCTTTTCGAATTCATACATGTTTTCAAGTGTAAACCAAAATCTATATTTAGCTACCATTATATTATAAATACAAGTATTTTATCATGAAAAATGATCTTGTATCATTTCAAGATTTAATATGTCAAATGTGGTTTTCCACTTTAAAATTATTTTTAATACATTCCTTAAAATTCTCTAAAATGATTTAGTTATTAACAATCATACCAACTCTTTTTACATGATTTAAATTTAGTGAGACATTATTTATGACTAAAATATAATTTCAATATCCTAGTATTTTATATTCTGGGATATTAGTTTTTTCAAAATTATTTCATGGAAAATACAAAGGATTTTCTAATAGAACTCTTCTTTCAAAAGTAAAAAAGGATTTTTCTCATCTCACTTTATATTTTATGGGACATATTCCTTATTAACAAAATACTTTTTAATTGTGGTGTATGTAATTTTCATTGGTATATCATATAATGAGTCTCTTTATTATCATTTTTATCTAAGGTATTATGATTTGAATGTTTCAAGGTGGTATGTGACACATTGGAATGTTTTATTATTATTATTCCCCTCAAGGTTTTTTAAATTGTCTCATTTATAAGTATCTTTATATATGTCAACTAAAATTGTTAAATCTATTAATTTATTGATTTTTACCTCTTATGACATCATCCAAAATGTTTTATTGAATGTTTTATGATTATTTTGACTATAGATATTCTATCTTGATACGATTCACAATATTATTTTGAATAGTCAGTGTTTATGTTCAATGAATGCAGAAAGTTATTTAAATTTCATATGTTATTTTCAATATGACTGTATTTGTAAATTATGTTCAACACTTTCATATGAGGAATTCATTGGACTCAGTATCTAATTGGTGGGGCCCACTATACCCTATCGATGCATCTGTAAGTCTGATGAGAGAATTAGATGTGGAATTAGATGAGGCTTTCCTAATTTGATATATGGTTTTGGCCAAGGCCCTAATCATTTTTAGACTTCTTGGCCAAGGCCTTGAAAAATTGTTTCAAAATTTCTGGCATATGAACTTCCCTCATTTTTAAGCAAGTAATTGAAATTTTATGTCATTATTTGACAAGTAGAATAACCATGACTATGTTTTATTATGGAATTATTTACACAGCTCCTATTTGTGAAATAATATGTTCAAGTTTATTATTTGTAAAGGCAAGTGTTTTAATTTATTAACCATGCCTAATGTTTATGTTTTTGTTATATTCTAATGTATTTATTACTCTTTCTGAGAATTTGATCTCACACCTTTCTTATGTATAATTTTCATAGGATATGAAGAAACAAGTTATGATTGAATAGCAAGCATATTCTCGGAGGCTTGGATGTTTCTAATGGAACAATTTAGGGTGGTTTTACTTTTCATGATCTAATATTGAACTTATTTTTTATCATTTTTCGATATTTACTAAACTACTTGGTCCTTTGGGTTGAATATTCCTTGTTTACATGAAAATTTAATAACATAAGGACCCGTCTCTGGGAAACTGGGGTCGGGTCCATATAGTTGGTATCAAAGGCAGCTTAGTAGAAAAAATGGAAACTAGATTAGAAAATGTTGATTAGGGAACAATGACCTAAGGTAGTATTTGTGGATAAACATACAAGAACATCATGGGATCATCATACAGAATATATTATGTAGATATTTATATAAAATAAATCTCTCTCTGGATACAAACAGGTAGAGGTGGCTCTCGCACAGATGTACCTAGGAGTGAAAACTCCAACATGGAGTTTCAGGCTTGACCCGAGGTATCCTAGTAAACGACAATGGGTCTTGCTGCACTCTTGGTTTTGAAACTCCCAAGGGATACTCTTAGGATAATTCACATTTTATTTACCCACCATTATGAAAGATTTATGCCCCCAATGTTACCAAGGTATATGGTTATAGTGTTTACGATGAAAAAATTTATCCTATGTGTCATACCATGTTTAGAGTCTTATAGTGTTGATAATGTTACCGGATAAAATATAATATGGAATAGATTAAAAATGGTTCCTTAAAGAAGAAATGTTAACTTCAACAATCCAAATGATATGAAGAGTAAGAAGGATCATATATTTGATGGTCTTAATCCATCATTTCAAAGGATTATTGTCTCCCAAGTATCCTCATCATATTAGATAATAGTATCATGTGTTGAAAATGTATGTAAAGAATTTTCTGAGTTCTATATCTTTGAAGGGTAGAAAATGAAGAAGAAGATGGTAGGGGAAAAAATTGATTAAGGGAAGAAGAGAAATTTGTATTTTCCCACATGTGAAAATTGTGAAAAGAACCACCTTGGTATATTCTTGAGAGGAAAATGATTTTGCATCAAATGTGAAAATATTTGACACCATGACCATAATTTCAAGAAATAGAATGAATTTCCCATTATTCAATTGTTCAACTGAAAAGAGATGGGACACTATGTGAATCAATGTCTCAAGAGTCAATGGAATATACCCAAATGACGATTTTGGATAATGATCAATTTTTGAGGATACTTCATATAAAGTAGAATGATTATAATTTATACACATAAATCATATAATTTGAATATTGTTTCAGTAATGTACATATTGTAATAATTATGATTTATATAAAACTTTTACTAATGTACTATTTCATTATAGATTCGAGGTCATATGATGAATAGTTTAAATGAACAGTGATTTAGTAGGATGTTAAAAATTTCAGAAAACACATGATTGAGGGAATGAAATCCCTTAATATTTAAATCATTTTAAGATAATGATGAAGAAATGAATGATTCGGGTAAGTACTGACTACCTATGAACTGATTATTGACTTGTTGAGAAGTGCTTTGTTCTATCAGTGATGGAGTTTACAACGATTTTGGATTTAAGGAATATATCAAATAACATGTATTATACATAAGGTATACAGAATAATGTGAGTTTCTAATATGGTTTTTATGGTAATTCATGTGGTTACCATTTTTCAAGAGGATACAAGATGAAATTATTCACATGTTTGGAATGTGAATTTTAGAGTATCTTCTTGTTGATTAAGGGTTAATGATAATTTCATCTTGGAAATTTATATTCCTTAATTATAATGTGTTGAATCATTATATATTGGAATGTTTAACCATTTATCAAATGGTTTATGTTGATCATTGTATGGGTGTTATAGTTTAATGTCGCTACATGACAGTTTTCTTATTCTTCTATTACCATATAATCTAATTATAATGTGTTGTTTTGTAGTAACCAATTATTTTCTCTTTTCTCTTTTGAATATAATATTCTACTATATTTTTGATGTGGTTTTCCAAAATTGGAATTTTCATATATCAACAATTATCTTTCAAAGTTCAATTTCAAATTTTGAGGATGAAATTTTTGTAAGGAGGGGACAATGTAACACCCAAAGAATCTATAGAAAATTTATTATATAATGCATGAAATAATGAGTCTCTAAAAAACACCACTTTCTTATAATCTAGCGACTTAAAAATAAATTTTTCCTCCTCTATGATTTGAATTTTAAAAATATGACATACACAATTGCAATCAGTAAGTAATCTAGAGTCCAATAAGAAAAACCTAATTTTTTGTGAATAGTATCCTACCTTTATTAATAGTAACATACCCTTATGAATAATGAAATATGATATGGAATAGTAACATTACCTATGATTGTATATAAATAATATTCATGTGGATGTATGATATAAAAATGTTTACGAATAAGTAAATAAATGTTTTAAAACAGGTTTTTAGAATAAATTATGAATTTAATTAAATATTAATTTAATATTATTTAGATAATTACTTTTGAAAAATGGAATTCATTTTTGGATTATAAACGTCAAAAAAAATTTAGGGTAATTTTTTTGAATTTTTCTGAAATACTCGAATTTTTTATGAATAGTGAAATACACTAAAATACTGTATATACAAATAATCAGTTAAATATGCTATTTATTACATCATAAGTGATTTAACCCACAATTGGATTTAATAAACATGAAGTTATTACTATTCTTGGTTACGGAATAATAACAATTTCTGGTCTTGAAATAAATTAATAAACTAATAATTAAAAAATTATGAAAACTCTCATCTCCTCCACTATAACCCCCCCACTCCCTCTTCTCTTCACACCTCTAAGACTTGAATCTACTTAATGCTATGCCCAAATACCCTTACATAGTAACTTCACACATCTAATAAGCACTTTATATTTCCAAAAGACCAAAATCTCTTCCCTTAGAAAGATTCTCAGAGAGGTTATTTCAAGAGGTAAAGCACCTTTCTTTTTCATTTAGTTTCATTTATATTTATCTTCTTTTTTAATCCTCTCCCGAAATACTATATCCAAATGACCATGATATATCCAGTATCATCTATATACTAGAATTATATCATTTCAATGTAATAACCATCATCAATATCCTTACACACACTATAATGGCCCGAACCTCTACGTCCCTTTCCTTTGTCGAAAAGAAGGTCATGAAGTGTTATAGAGGATAGAAGGGAATTTTCCCACACTTTTCAGAATTTTGTAACTACATACCGTGTAGTGTGAGTACACACTGTGTACCACCTTTCCAGTTATACCCTGTGTTGAAGTCGTGTTCTTGCCGTGTGAAATAAATGAGTACACGCCTTGTAGCCCATACTACACGCCGTGTAGTGTCTCCCCGCGTATGCGTTACCCTCAAACCATGTGTTGACAAGTCAACAGCCATGTGCTGTGTGTAATCTGTGTTCTTTCCATGTGAAATAATTGATTACATGCTGTGTAGCCCATATTACACGTCATGTAGTGTCTCTCCGCGTATGCGTTACCCTCAAACTGTGTGTTGACCAGTCAATGGCCGCGTGCCGCGTTGAAGGCCGTGTTGGAAGCCACGTGGTGACCGTGTGAAATGGACAAGTACACACCATGTTCTATAAAGTACATTCCGTGTACTTTAGTTTTTCATGCTTATAAAAGGACGGGTCCTCTCCTCCTTCTCAAATCACTCCTCGCCTCCCCTTTCCCTTGAGCAGAACTCTCCCAAGAGACTCCAAGGCACTTTTCTTCCATAACTTCTTCGTCCGAGGCCCGATTTACGATCTTTCAGCGGCCACAAGATTGTAACGACGAGGTATAACTTCTGAGCTTGAATCTGTTGTCTTCCAGTCGTCCTTTCCTTCCCATCTTCCACCCGAGGAGGTTTTTCCGGGATTTTCCAGAAGCGACGGACGTCTTCTAAAGTTGATCCGGGGGAGCGTTGTGATCAGAACCTGTTGAGGTAGAGATATTACCATCATCTCTTTAAATTGTTCATCATGCGGGGTGGGTGTCCTCTTGTTTACGTGAAACACATTTGAACCAGTTTAATATAGATAATAATTGGCTTATATAACGGGGTTGGGAAGTTTGTGAATGAAGTTACATTATTTATATCCTGTGATATTATGTTGTGAATTTAATAGGTTTATTCCTACTGAAAATAATGGTCATTGGGGGCCTTTTCTTGTGCAATTAAATGATTCCCTATCTTTCTAGACCGTTTATCAATGGAATCTTTATTGAATGTGGAAATTTTTTAATCACGTAAAGTTGGCTGATTAAATTAAAATATGGAACCCTTGTATCATCACCCCGGTTGAACAAAACTGTAATAATTAACATGTGGGTTCTGGTTGGGGTTTACTTATGTGAAGGGGGGTGTTTTGTGGGTTGTTGTGGACCGAGTGAGCAGCGGGGAAACGGTTGGCTTGTTTTTGGGTTGGTGTGAATGTGATGTTGGTGATGGGTAGTGGGGATGAAATAAATGGTATCAAGGGATGATGATGTACAAGTTTTAGTGTGTTTGTGGTTATGGTGGTTGGCAGTGGGGCTACAGGGATGGGTTTTCATGTGATCAAACTTTGGGCGGTGAATAATAAATGAAAGTGGAAGAGTTAATGAATGGTGGGGCATGGTAATGGAATGGGAATAATAATCAATGGGGTTGGTTGGTTATTAAAAAGGGACTTGGTTGTGTTGCTTGTGTTTTCCTAACATGATTTCTGGATGGAAAGGATATGTTTTATGAACGATCGATGTGGTTGGTTGTGGATAGTTTCCCAGTAGATAAGGAACTAATATACTAATTCTATTAAAACATGAAAACCTAAATGGGGTTGGGGTTGTTTTTTGTATGCATGCTTCATAGTAGTAGTGCCGAGGCATGTGCTCAGTTCTCTATTTAGAATCCGTAGGTCGGGCTGAGTGTTTGGTATACATATATATATATCTATATTTTTTTTGTTTTGTCGCACCCCACCCATGTTGAGCACATAGTGCCGAACAATCCTATTTCATAGGAGAGGGTGTTTTCCCCTTAGTTACTAGCTCATTCCTGCTCCTTCTTCCATAGGCTGTGATGGCTTGAGGTGACCTTACACCCAATACTCTTTATGTAGGTTTCGATTGGGGTGGTTTTAGCACAAGACTCATCAGGCAGGTTTACTATTTCCCAAGAATCTTCGGGATGAGGCCCAGGTGTGTGCAGGTGTGATACGTTGTTGTGAGGCCCAGGTGTGTGCGGGCGGGATATGTGGTTTTGAGGCCCAGGTGTGTGCGGGCAGGATGTGTGGTTGTGGGGCCTAGGTGTGTGCGGTCAGGATCTGTGGTTCTTGAGGCCCAGGTGTGTGTGGGTGGGAAAAGCGTTGTAGCGTCAGGATGTATTCCATTCGGAAGAGCATCTAGCTACTGGGAAATGGTGCGGGGTACCCAATAATCTTGATCTTATATACTAATACTACCTGTTGTTTTGTGTTTTTGGTGAGCGTGGCTGGTGAGGTTGGGTGGATAGAATTCCTTGCCAGGTTTTGGTTTCTTATGTTGTTCTCACGGGACATTAGGATGTCTCCCCACTTTTTCATGAGAGATTTAGGTTTCCCTACTGAGTATACTCATATGGTCACCCTACGTTTACTTTCAAATTTCCAGGAGGACTACCAGGGCCGTGCGGGACCCTACTAGTCAGGATAGTTGGAGTTGTTGCATTTTATGAACTCTTATTTCTTTTGGTATTGTACATTTGGGTTTTCTTGTACTTATACCTTGGTTTATAATTGTTTAAAATGCATGTGGGATTGATTTGGGTTATTTACTTGTTCCTTTTCTTTTAGTGTTTGACTCATCCAATTTCCCGATATTAAATAATAATAAAAAGGTAATGTCTCCCATTTTTGTGAAAACTCATACCCTTGGTGCTACTCGCCACCCTGAGGGCTACTGGAGGTAGGACTCAGGAGTCATTATCTCCCTTTCACCATTTCCATCTCAGGATGGGCATATTTAGTGGAAGGGGGTCATGACAGAATGGTATCAGAGCGAGGTTGAGAGATAGAATGGAGTTTGGAGTTAGGCATAGTGTGGATTGCATTGGATGGTAGGGAAACAATGTTGGCTGATTTTGGTGTGTGACATAGGCCAGGGAAGACCGGCTAGGACATGAGATTTTAGGGACCCTCGTGATTCGATGCAAGGAATCTGAGCCTACTGAAAGACCAAGTGAGACTACATTGATTGTAGGGTAGATCCCCTAGGGACGGTGCATGCATCATCATGATTGTGTTTTACTTGTTTTGGGTGTTCTTGGAAATAAATTGAAATAAAATTATAAAATAAAACCTTGAGAAATTTCCTTACTACTTGGGCTTAGGTGATCCTTATATACCGTACAGCTATGGCACCTGGACGTCTTCCCCGAGTGACTCAGACAGTTGAGGCCCAACAGATTCAGGCAGTCGATCAGTTGAGGATTGACCGAGAGGAGGAAGATAGCCAGTGGAAGAAGACTCTTCGTTTTTTCCAACGGAAAACCCACAAGAATTACGAGGGTAGTACTTCAGATATGGAGATAGAGTGGTGTCTTAAGGAGCTAGGGATCAATTTTACTTTGATCTGTGCTTCGAGGGAGTACTGGGTTCCCCTAGTAGTTAGTCAGCTGAGAGGTGCAATGCGTCAGTGGTGGATGCTCCACCTCAGATAGAGGACAGAGGTAGAGGTTCCATGGAATGACTTTGAGAAGTAATTCGGAGAGGAATTTATTTCTTCCATGATCAAGGTGAAGAATCGGCAGGAGTTACTCTCCCTATAGCAGGGGAGTATGTCAGTACAATAGATGGGGATTAAGTTCAAAGATCTTCTATGCTTTTCTCCTGACCTCTTTCCGGATGAGGAGTCTCGAGTGAGACATTTGGAGGAGGTGCTTCATCATTCGCTCCAGTATGTCATCACCCCCTTCACCCTTCCGATGCATTGGCAGTATTGATGAAGGCAGAGGTTGTAGAGAGGATGCACTCGCAGGGAGGTGCATCACGTGAGGGGATCTAGTCGGGTTCATCAAAGGGGAAGACAGTCAGCAGCAGGTCTCCTGAGATGGGACCATCCAGATTCAGGCTAGTGGGGAGCATGCCCTAGCAGTTCCGGTTCATATCTTCAGGTCCTCATCCCTTTTTCCCAAGACTAGGACCTAAGTGTTTCTCTTGTGGAGGTTTCGGGCACATTCAGAGTTGGTACCCGACCCGAGCTCAGTATAGTGGAGGTGGGAAGGTTCAGCGCCCACCTCAGCCGCACTAGCTGCCAGAAAGGCCCTTCCAGCAGTAGCAAGACCATGATTTTCTGAGGGAAGACTTTGCAGGAGGAGGCCGACCTCAGGGTGCTCCTCAGGGACCTCGACTAGGGCGTGGTCGGAGAGGTGGACGACATCAGAGAGGCAGAGGAGCTGGGCATGGATAGTTGCACGCAGTAGTGTTGGTGGCTTCGGTAGGACCAGAGGTGGTGTGATGTACAATTTGATTATTCAGCACTCTCGTTTCTGCCTTGTTCGATTCGAGAGATTCGAAATCCTTTTTTGCACCCAGTATAGCTCATGATTTGGGTCTAGAGGCAAGGAGAATTTCTGTACCACTGGTGCTGAGTACACCAGTTGGAGGCCAGAACAACGTATCTTGTGTTTTCAGGGGATGTGGGATGAAGTTGGGACCACATCGATCTAGTGGGGACCTTCTTTTTCTATAGATGCAGCTATACGATATCATCCTAGGCATCGACTAGTTGTTTTCTCTTAGTGTTGTTATCGAATACTTCCGAAGAAGAGTCATGTTCTCCGACGTGGATGGGCAGCGTGTATCCTTTGTGGGATAGAGGAGTTATCAGGAAGAAAGTCAGCATGTGAAGCCTCTCCTTTCCTTGTTAGGCAGGATATCAGTGATTTCAGCTGATACAGAGATGATGGATGTCCCAGTGGTTGTTTGGGAGTTCATAGATGTTTTTCCCGAGGTGGTTTTGACTTAACCCCCCCACCCCCCGACATGACGTTGAGTTCAGAATAGACTTACTACCTGGTGCCCATCCGATTTCGATGGCCACTTATCGGATGACACCTTCAGAGTTGCGGGAGTTGCAGATTTAGATTAATGATTTGATGGAGAATTATCATTTTCAACCTAGCTTATAACCATGGGGTGCTCCAGTTTTGTTCGTGAAGAAGGCAGATGGTGGTCTCTGGCTATGCATAGACTACCAAAGGTTGAATTAGGTAACGGTCAAGAACCGTTACCCCCTTCCAAGGATAGATGATCTCTTTGACCAACTGAGGGGAGAATGTTGGTTTTCTAAGATTGATCTATGATCTGGATATCCTCAACTGAGGGTAAAGGACAGTGACATCTCGAAGATGGCTTTTAGGTGCAGACATGGGCACTTCGAGTTTGTAGTGATGCCGTTTGGAGTTACGAATGCACCAGCTATGTTCATGGGAGTTATGAAATTTGTCATCCAATAGTTTATGGACCGGTTCATCATTGTGTTCATCGATGACATCCTGATCTACTCATGATCAGAGGAGGAGCACGTTGAGCATCTCAGGACAGTCTTGGAAGTCTTTCGACACCACCAGTATTATTGGAAATTGTCAAAGTGTAAGTTCTTGACGAAATAAGTACGCTTCCTTGGGCATGTGGTGTCTCAGCATGGAGTGTCAGTGGACCCGTCGAAGGTAGAGGTATTTGTTTCATGGGAGATACCCAAGAACGTGGCAGAAGTTCGTAGATTCCTGGGGTTGGAAGGTTATTATCGGAGGTTCGTTGCAGACTTCTCTCGATTTTCTGCTCCATTGACAGCTTTGACTAGGAAGAACCAAGTCTTCCTATGGAACGATCAGGGCCAAAAAGCTTTTTACTACCTGAAGGAGAAGTTGGTCAGTGCTCCAGTACTCAGGTTTCTAGAGTAAGGGTTGTTTTATGAGGTGTTTTGTGATGCTTCTGGCCTTGGTTTGGGGTGTGTGTTGATGAAGAATAAGGGTGTGATCTGTTATGGGTCTAGGAAGTTGCGCCCTCACGAGCGTAACTATGCCACCCATGAACTAGATCTTGCAGCAGTGGCGTTAGAACTGAAGTTATGGCGACATTGCCTCTTTAGGGAGCACTTTTTGGTCTTCTCAGATCACAAGAGCTTACGTTATATGTTCTACCAGCATGACCTGAACTTACGGCAGTGGAGATGGGTCGAGTTTCTCCAAGACTATGTCTTCGAGATCTCTTACACTGAAGGTAAGGGAAACATTGTGGCTGATGCCCTGAGTAGGATGTCGGATAAGGAAGTGGTTTAGGAATCCACTGATGCTTGGAATACGATGGGAGAGTTGGATGCCTTGCACTTTGATGCAAGGGTAGAGGGTGTTAGAGGCTGTTTGTTTCAGATGAAGGTGCATTCCTCCTTGTTGCTACAAGTGGAAGAGTCTCAGTGGGGGGACTCCGAGGCGGAAGTAATGCGGGATCATGTAAATCAGGGAAACGCTCCAGAAGGATGGTTAGAGGATAGCGGACATCAGATTCTTTTCCATTGAAGGTTGTTTGTTTCGAAGGCGATGCGTGAGGGAGTTATCCATGAGTTCCATAGCTCAACCTTGGCAGTACATCTGGGAGTTTCAAAAATGTACCGACGCCTGAGGGAATAGTTTTGGTGGCCCGAGGTGAAATGTCTAGTGGTAGAGATTGTGGCTTAGTGCCTAGTGTGTCAGCAAGTAAAGGCTGAACACCATGTTCCCAGTGGTTTGTTTCATCCTTTAGATTTCCCCGAGTGGAAGTGGGATGGCATCTCAATGGAATTCATCACAGGACTACCCAGAGCTCAGGGTGGTTATGATACAATCGGGGTAGTGGTGGATCAACTGACGAAACCGGCTCACTTCGTAGCAGTTAAGGAGTCGGGCCCGGTGAGTACCTTAGTACAGAGGTACGTAGACAAGGTGGTGTATTTGCATGGAGTTCCTAATAATATTGTCTCAGATTGGGATACTCGGTTTACCTCACGAGTATGGAGGGGGTTACAACATGCTTTTGGCACCCAGCTATGCCTTAGCACTGATTTCCACCCCCAGACTGATGGGAAAACAGAGCAGACTATCTAGACATTGGAGGACATGCTACGAGCATGCGTTCTGGATTTCGGAGGATCATGTGTGCGACACTTTCATTTAGTAGATTTTTCCCACAACAACAACTTCCACTCTACTATTAGCATGTCACCGTTTGAGGCTTTGTATGGAAGACCATGTCATTCACCCATTTTCTAGGCAGAGGTTGGTGAGAATGGTGCTCTTGGGCCAGAGGTAGTACAGAGCACCACAGAGAAAGTCCAGCTTGTGCGTGAGAGGATTAAAGTGGCTCAGGACCGAAAGAAGTCTTATTTTGATCGTCAGAGGAGGCCCTTGCAGTTCGAGGTTGGAGAACATGTGTTCTTAACAGTTTCCCCTCGACGGGGGCAGAGGAGGTTTGGGAAGGGGAGTAAGCTCTCCCCTAGGTTCATTGGACCTTCGAGGTGCTAAGGTGAGTCGGCATGGTGGTATATCAGCTGGCCCTACCACCTCAGTAGGAGAAGGTTCATGAAGTCTTCCATGTCTCCCAGCTTCTTCGGCACTTACACAACAAATCTCACGTCATCGACTGGGGAGAGTTAGATATGGGAGACAACGTGACCTTCAAGGAGCGACCAGTCAGAATCAAGGATCGTAAAGAGAAGGTTCTCTGTGGACGAACCATCACCTTGGTTCGTGTGTTGTGGAGGCATGGGGGCCTCGAGGAGAGCACTTGGGAGCAAGAGGCCCAGATGCACGCTCAGTACCCGGAGTTGTTTTGAATTGTGTCTTGACTTGTTCTTCTGAACATTGATTTGATGTTATACTCTGTACCTTTGATATATGGAATGCTTGGCTTGTCGGTTGTGAGACTTTTTTACCCTAGTTCTTTGGAAGTGTGTAACATGTCCGGGTGTGTGGGGAAGGAAAAAACCCAATCCTTAATCGAGAAACATTAATGGGGATGCGATTGAACCCGTGCGGTCGAGTTAGTTCTACCTAAAGTGGATAATATCTCGACATAGGAGAAGGAATTTCCCCAAACCACATGTTTGGGAAGCCTGTTGGTTGTGCGGTGTTTGGGTCAGTGTAAGTTGGAAATCCTAATATATGGAAGGGAAAAACCCAATCCTCAATCGAGACGCATTAATGCGGATGTGATTGAACCCATGCGGGCAAGTCAGTGCCGCCTAAAGTGGATAATATCTCGACATGTGAGAAGGATTTTCCCCAAACGACGTGTTCGGGCAGTGTGTTGGTTGTGCGTTGTTGGGGGCAGTGTATGTTGGAAATCCTAATATATGGAAGTGGGAAGACCCAATCCTTAATCAAGACGCATTAATGTGGGTGCGATTAAACCCATGCTGGCGAGTCAGTTCCGCCTAAAATGGATAATATCTGGACATAGGAGAAGGAATTCCTAACACTTATGATTAGGGTTGTTGGGTGGGTTCCTATTATAACGATAACCCTAAGAGGTATATTGTTGGGTTCTTCTAGGTTGGTTTTGAATTCTCGGGGACGAGAATGTTTTAAGAGGTATCTGATGTAATGGTCCAGACCTCTCTGGACCTTTCCTTTGTTGAAAATAAGGTCATGAAGTGTTCTGGAGGGTAGAAGGAACGTTTCCCACACTTTTCAGAATTTTGTAACTACACGCCATGTAGTGTGAGTACACGCCATGTACCACCTTGCTGGGTATACCCCATGTTGAAGCCGTGTCCTTGCCGTGAGAAATAAATGAGTACACGCCGTGTAGCCCATACTACATGCCGTATGGTGTCTACCCGCATATGCGTTACCCTCAAACTGTGTGTTGACCATTAAACGGTCGTGTGCCGTGTGGAATCCGTGTTCTTGCTGTGTGAAATAAATGAGTACACGCCGTGTAGCCCATAATACATGCCCTGTAGTTTCTCCCCGCATATGCGTTACCCTCAAACCGTGTGTTGACCAGTCAACGGCCGCGTGCCGCGTTGAAGGCTGTGTTGGAAGCCGCGTGGTGACCGTGTGAAATGGCCTAGCACACGCAGTGTACTATAAAGCACACGCCATTTACTTTAGTTTTTCATGCCTATAAAAAGAGGGGTCCTCTCTTCCATTTCAAATCACTCCTCTCCTCCCATTTCCCTCGAGCAGAGCTCTCCCAAGAGACTCCAAGGATCCTTTCTTCCATAACTTCTTCGTCTGAGATCCGATATATGATCCGTCAGTGGCCACGGGATCATAACGACGAGGCAGAACTTCTGAGCTTAGATCTGTTGTCTTCCCTTCGACCTTTCCTTCCTAGCTTCAACCCAAGGAGGTTTTTTCGGGATTTTCCAGAAGCGACGGATGTCTTCTAATGTTGATCCGGGGGAGCGTTGTGATCAGAACCTGTTGAGGTAGGGATCTTACATTCGTCTCTCTAAATTGTTCATCATGCAGGGTGGGTATCCTCTTGTTTACGTGAAACACATTTGAACCGGTTTAATGAAATAATAACTGGCTTATATAATGGGATTGGGAAGTTTGGGAATGCAGTTACATTATTTATCTCTTGTGATATTATGTTGTGAATTGAATAGGCTTATGCCTACTTAAAATGATGGTCGTTGGGGGCCTTTTCTTGTGCAATTAAATACTTCCCTATCATTCTAGACCGTTTATGGATGGAAACTTTGTTGAATGTGGAAATTGGTTAATCATGTAAAGTTGGCAGAATAAATGAAAATCCGGAACCCTTGTGTGATCACCCCTGTTGAACAAAACTGAAATAATTAACATGTGGGTACTGGTTGGGGTTTATTTATTTGAAGGGGGTGTTATGTGGGTTGTTGTGGACTGGGTGAGCAGCGGGGCTGTGATTGGCTTGTTTTTGGGTTGGTGTGAATGCTATGTTGGTGATGGGTAGTGGGGCTGCAATAAATGGTATCAAGGGATGATGATGTATGTGTTTCGGTGTGTTTGTGGTTATGGTGGTTGGAAGTGGGGCTGCTGGGATGAGTTTGAATGTGATAAAACATTGGGTGGTGAATAATAAATGAAAGTGGAAGAGTTAATAAATGGTGGGGCATGGTAATTAATTGGAATAATAATCAATGGGTTTGGTTGGTGATTAAGATGGGACTTGGTTGTGTTTCTTGTGTTTTCCTAACTTGATTTGTAGATGGAAGAGATATGTTTTACGAATGATCGATGTGGTTGGTTGTGGATAGTTTCCCAGTAGTTACAGAACTAATAAAATGATTCTGTTGAAACATGAAAACCTAAATTGGGTTGGGGTTGTTTGTTGTATGCATGCTTCGTAGTAGTAGTGGCGAGGCACGTGCTCAATTCTCTGTTTAGAAGCCATAGGTTGGGCTAAGTATTCGTTAGACATATATATATCTGTATCTTTGTGTTTTGTCGCACCCCACCCATGTTGAGCACTTTGTTCCGAACACTCCCATTTCATGGGAGAGGGTGTTTTCCCCTTATTTACTAGCTCTTTCTTGCTCCTTCTTCTATAGGCTGTGATGGTTTGAGGTGATCTTATACCCAAGACTCTTCGGGTAGGTTTCAATTGGGGTGGTTTTAGCCCATGACTCTTTAGGTAGGTTTACAATTTCCCAAGAATCATCAAGATGAGGCCCAGATTGGTTCTGGAAGGATACGTTGTTGTGAGGCCCAGGTGTTTGCTGGTGGGATACGTGGTTGTGAGTCCCAGGTGTGTGCGGACGGGACGTGTGGTTGTGAGGCCCTGGTGTGTGCAGGCGGGATAAGTGGTTCTTGAGGCCCAGGTGTGTGTGGGCGGGAAGAATGTGGTAGCGTCAGGATGTTCGTCGTTAGGAAGAGCAGATAGCTAGTGGGAAATAGTGTGGGGTACCCAAGACTCTTGATCTTATATACTACTACTACATGTTGTTTTTTGTTTTTGGTGAGCGTGGCTGGTGAGGTTGGGTGGATAGAATTCTTTGCTAGGTTTTGGTTTCTTCTATTGTTCTCATGGGAAATTAGGATGTATACACACTTGTGCATGAGAGATTTAGGTTTCCCTACTGAGTATACTCTTATGCTCACCCTATGTTTACTTTCAGCTTTCCAGGAGGACTACCAGGGCCGTGCGGGACCCTACTAGTCAAGAAAGTTGGAGTTGTTGCAGTTGTTGTACTCTTGTTTCTTTTGGTATTGTACTTTTGAGATTTCTTGTACTTGAACCTTGGTTTAGAATTGTTTAAACATGCATGTGGGATTGGTTTGGGTTATTTACTTGTTCCTTTTCTTTTGGTGTTTGAATCATCCTATTTCCCGATCTTAAATTATAAAAAAAAGGGTAATGCCTCCCATATTTGTGAAAACTCATACCCTTGGTGCTAGTCGCCACCCCTGGGCCTACTGGAGGCGGGACTCGGGGGTCATTATCTCCCTTTCACCATTTCTAGCTTTGGAGGGGTATCTTTGGTGTATGGGGGCCGAGACACACACACACACACACTCTATCTCTTTTATTTTATAAATGAAATCAACATCCATGAGGTTCTAATTTATCGCCTTTTTGGATAACGGAGTTTTGTTCTTCATTTTATCCTTAATTAATGGTCATGAAACCAATTTTATAGTATTAAAAGACTATAATATATGTTTTATAACTTAATTAATATTCATGAAATAGTATACATACATATTATAAAATCTTCTGACCAAACTATTTCCTAATAATCCAAATACTGCTAAAATATTCTATGTGAATGTCATTAATATTTCATCTATTGATTCACCCTATTTCCATGGAACCAAATGATATAAATGACCATCAGCACATATGGAGGTTCATTAAAAATATTTAATTTCAATTCTTTAAATTTACATCCATTCCACATGAACTCCATTACATAAGAAAAAGTGAACCGATTATGAAAATAAAGAAAACAAACACTCCGGAATAACGAAATTCAATATAATAACTTATAAATAAGGGATTAAAAGAACTAAAAATAATTATGATAAACTAATTACATGTCTAATAGGTTCTTAAATAAGTTATTAATAAGTCTAATATCATATTACATACATTTCTATTCAAGATCAGAACACATTCAGACTTAAGTTAAAGGTTTCTTTATCTCACATCAATTTTTGTGAGATTTTTCATATTCACTACTAATACTTGTGTATGGTGTATAAATAAAACCCATTAATGTAACATATAATTAATATATTTGTTTAAACTTTATTCAATTTATAATATCAATATTATTAATTTTTGGGAATATGAATCATCTGATTAGAAAGTGGTAAGGGTTTTCCAACCCAACCTCCATTTTCATTTGGGTTACTTTTATTGTATAATTTACTCAATGAAACTATTATGTATTATACATTACTCCTTATAAATTATTTGTTATTGTTTCATATAATTTTAATCAACATAATACTTCCTTATTTTATGGGTAGTTACACGTTTTAAAAGGAAATTTCAAAATTATTTCTCAAATATAACACCGATTCAAGGGATCTTTTCGAATTCTTAACTGTTTTCAAGTGTACACCATAATATGTTTTAATCCCCCATTATTTTTATAAATACAATAATTTTGTCTTGAAAAAGGATCTTGAATTATTTATTTATTTAATATTAAAATTGTTTCTTCCCACTTTAAAATGCTCTTTTAATACATTCTGTAAAATGCTCTAAAATGATTATGTTCTAAATGATCTTAATAAATCTTTTTAAATGGTTACACTTCAATGGGACATTATTTATGACTAAAATATAATTTCAAACTAATAGAATTTTATTTTATAGGATAATTTTGTTTAATGACTAATTTCATGGAAAATACAATGTATTTTCTAAAATAACATTTTATTCCATCGTAAAAATGATTTTTCTCATCTTGGTTTATCTTTTATGAGATATTTTCTTAGATCACCACTTAATTCTTACTTATTATGTATTTAATTCCCTTTGGTGTATCATATAAAGAGTATTCTTACTATAATTATATTTTAAGTTATTATTATTTGAATGTTTCAAGGTGGTATGGGACACTTTGGAATGTTTAATGATTATTTCCCTGAAGGATTTGTCAATGGTCTCATTTAAAAGTATCTCCATCTATGTTAAAAAATATTGTTGATTATTTTACTTAATTGAGTTTTATATCCTATGATATCATCCATAATGATTAATTTAATAGTTTATTATTTTTTTCACTACATATGTGTTATCCTGATACCATTCACCATATTATTCTGATTGGTTAGTATTTATGTTCATTAATTGGGGAATATTATTTACATATCATGTGATAGTTTCAATGTGAATTTATATGTTAATTATGGTTAGTACATTCATATAAGGAATTCATTGGAGTTTGAATGTGATGCGTGGGGCCCTCTATAGCCTATCGATTCATCCGTATGTCTCATGAGACAAATAGATGTGCAATTATTTAAGTCCTTAATAATATTTAGACTTCGTTGCCGAGGACTTGAGAACATGTTTCAGAATGTACAGAATATGCACTTCTATCATTATGAAGCTTGTAATTGAAATTTAATGTGGTTATTTTATTCATATAATACCCATGATTATGTTTTTTTATGGCATTATTTACTCAACTCATATTTGTGGAATAATGTGTGGAAGTTTATTATTTTTAAAGGAATGTGGTTTCATTTATTCATCATGCCTAATGATTATGTTTAGGTTATCTTCCACTATATTGGTTACTATTATAGAGCATTTGACCTCACCCCTTTCTTATGTTTCATATTCCTAGGATATGAAGAAGTATGTTTGGAGTGACTTGAATGAATATTCTAGGAGGCTTGAATGTAACTAATGGAATAATTTATTGTTGTTTTTCTTTTCATTATGTAATGTTGAACTTATTTAGGTTTTTGTTTCCTAATATACTAAACTACTATTTCCATCAGGGTGATTATTCCTTGTCAATATGACAATGTAAAAAAATAAGGCACCAACTCTAGGAAACTAGGGTCGAGTCCTTACCCATACAATGCTTGGAATCCCATTTTGGTTATAAATAATGATTTCTTTCCTATTTGACTAAAAAATTACATAATATTATTATAATTAATTTAACTATATAAAATAATATTATTTAACATTAAAAATATATAAACTGATTTATCTTAACATTAGCTATGTTGTTACATTCTTCTCCCCTTTTGGATATTGTGTCCTCATAATTTTATACATTTTAATGAAGTGGGTATATCATTACATCATATCATTTTCTTATTTTCAAGTTGGTTATTAAATAATATGAGTTTTTTAACAAATCTTTAACCTAGAGAATCCCCATATTTTGCAATATCCACACTTAAGGATCAAGAATATGAACATGCTATTTTCTATTTGAAAGGTTTTCTTCCAATTAAACTAATCTAGGGATCAAAACATGAGCTGAAACTAGAATATATTTTCATCAAAATGAAATACAAAATATTTCATATACATGAGGTAAACATGGAGGTAAGCTGGCATAGTAATAAAATGATCAAAATTTCTCTAGGATTTTATGTAGCCAAATGAATTATAAACTTATCTTCCCAATTTTTATGAAAACTCATAATACTTTTCCATGGATATGATTTAATAAAAACATGATTTCCTAACAATAATGAAATATATTTCCTCTAATAATCATTATAATTTTTATTATTACTTTGAGCCATCATCATATGATTCTGAATCATCATTACCTTTTAAAACATTTATTCTTACAATCCTTGTTGATCCAAATTTTATCTACATTCACCTTCCTAAAAAGATGGTGGCTCACTCTACTTTCTATATAATGCGTCAAAACTCACCATATATATAATATAATAAAAACTGTTATTACAAGTAATTTTAACTAATGAAATATACAAATCCAAACATCAATGAAAATCCACTATAAAAGATTAAAACAATCATTTTGTGGTCTAATTTTTTCACTCAAACTATCCATCATATTGAGAGTGGAATGATGTAATAAAATTTAATTCAGTACCCAATGAATATTGAAGGAAATTTTTTAAAAAATTATTTAAATGAGAGATCATCTTCAGATACAATAGAGAAATGTTCCACATGTATCATTACTATATAGTTGAGGTATATTTGAAAAAATCTAATATAAATAAATAATATCAAGAATGGGAAGGAAATATTTTCATTTAGTTATTCAATCAATAATTACTTCAATCTAATAATTAATAAATGTATTATTTGGAAATCCTACTATTAAATCCTATGATATATTCTTCCATTTCAATTCTATAATTCTTATATACTATGGATTCCCCATTGGTATTTTTCAATCAACATTATCCATTTTGAAATTTAAACATTTCATGGTAAATTCAATAATATCTATTTCCATTCCATACCTTCAGAAATATCCCCAAATGGCACTATAGTTTTTTTTCTATATAATGAATGAAAAATGTGTATCTTTGAGATTCAATCAAATATTTTCACTTTAAAAGTTCCATGAATTGACCTATACTGGCCCGCCTAACAGGTGATAAGATGAGTGTGAATACCCAAATCTAGCCTTGAATAGTTTAGGGGATGGTGACTAGAACTGAATATGAATAACCCATATGTTGGAGACATTATCCTAATGTACCTATATTTATAGAAAATTATTCAATACCATAAACTACTTGGAATTTAAGAAAAATGAGTTACATTAATGAATGAACAACATATGTCCCATATCTAAGTTTGATAAAAGTATTAAAAATGATAATGGGTAAAAAATACTACCCAATAAAAAACTATAGAGAGTCGAACATTTTTAGAAGAAGGGCACTACTATCAAATGGAACCACCAAGAAAACACCTTTAACATTCTATAACAACTATTCCGACACACTCCTTTTCCTCATAGTACACTGTCAAAATGCATATCAACTACATAATACATAACACATGCTACAAGTTCTAATGTAGTTGTGAGTATAACAATATCTAGTAAGAAACCCCAAAATATCTAATCATAGATAATCTTGTGTAGTCCACTCATTACATAAATATGGAAAAAACCCATATATACACATAAAAGATAACCAATATCATGCGGTTTCATGAAATAATCCCAACTGCCATATACTGCATGAGGATTCTAGGTAATTATCATTCTGGGACTACTAAGTCCATGTTCTATGATATCACTAGTGGAACCCATCAAAGAGATCATGATCATTGGTCTATGACCAAGAAGTACTCATTGTGTCCCAAAAGATATTATCATCAATGTATAAGATCACACCTAGGGACACTAGGGGACCCACTAACCATACAAGATATTCCTTCAAGAATGGTGATCAACTCCCTATGCATGTTGGTAACACTGATACATTAAAACCCACCTATGAATGATATAAGATTCCACCCATTCCCAATATAGTGTGTACCAAACTCTATCCTACACAACACTCATAGTGGTGATCAAAATATCCTGACTAGGATATAATTCCACATTGTACCGTCATGTTAATGGACTAATGTATCATAGACAACTAAACCTAGTGTATATTGAAGAGGAGAAGGGCTCCAAGCCATCTCTTAGAAAGTACATGCCATTTCCTTATGATATAAAATGAGTACAACTAAATTTCGACCTACCCATGCCCATGAACATGTTCATTAGATCATGACAATGTATCTTAGGTTTTTCTTGTGCAAACATGGTTGTGTCTGAGTACATGGATCATCCAATTTAATCCTCCCATGTCTGAATATATAAATTGAACCATATACTCAATCCAATCAAATGTATCCTCCAAGATATATGGGATGCTGAAAGATGAAGGATACACGATGTGTGGTATGGACCACATGGAATGTGATCCATATATCTTCCATGAAAAACCTATCACTATAGCAAGGGCCCCACATGACATGTAATATTTAATTACATGTTTTGTACCATGTGATGTTCCATATACAATGTATTCTTCCATGGTTGTCCATATTTTTCGATGCCGCCATCATTCTCACCATGAAACAGAGATATGAGGTCGTCTAACCCTCACCGTAACCACTCATTGGAAATTTTTCCTTGATTTGTGTTTAAATCAGTTGGTAGAGAAAAATAATAACCAAATTCAACTGCCATCATATATCCATCAAGATAACTGAATCTTTATTTCAAACCTGACATTACCTATAGTCTAACTACATTATCAAAACATGACTGAAGCCTTAATCAAGAACCAAATATCCACTGTATTGATATGATAAATAATGGTTACACAATAATCAACTATCTAGAAATCAAAAAATCATAGGACAAATAAATTTTCTATAATGATTGTGTGAAGAAATGAGGAAAAAAATACCAAAATACATAATCAATAGGAATGGAATTTACCAATTTTTCATCTGGGACTCTATTTATTATTAGATAATAGATGATGGAATGTGGATAATCAGTTATGAAAAAATAAATAATCAATAAAATAAATCAATCCTTGATGCACCAAAAAATATTTTTTATGGAATTGATACATATTGGAAATGGGATAAACAAAGAATATGAATCAACAATAACTAAACATTCCACTTGGATTCTGGATCAATCAATAGTGAAGATTGATTGTACCTCACTATTTTCGGTGAGATCCAAAAGCTGCATTGGAGAAAAAGATTATCGCTATTGAATAATATCTATTTAATTGTCAAGATCTCATCCATTAATTCCTATAGATCTCCATGGTGATAAGGTTAAACCTAATATACCCCTATAATCGCATATTTTTTTGATACAGAGGTCAAGTAAAATTATTACAATAAATTAATTGAATTAATTAATTTATTTAAAAACTCACCCACCTTCACATTGAATCCTAGTACTCGACGTGCTCTAAGTTTATGTCACACTTATTGTAATCCCCACAAAATAGATTGAATGGTGGGCTTAGATTTTTTTATATGATATTTTATTTGTGAGTTATTAAAAATATTCATGAAAACCAAACGTGTGTGATATTAATAAATTTTTTATTTTTTAAATATCAATCTTCGGATCACCGGGGCTCGAAGGAATTCTCCTTCTTAATGAATGGTTTTGAAAATAATACTATATCTATTAAAAATCATTTCTTTGAAAAAAAAATTTCATTAAATTCTCCCAACCATAGGTGTTTTCATAATTAAATGATGAAAGGACTACTCAAAAATATGTGGGTACTGGCATGACAATTAAATATCATGTTCCCATGTGCTCTCTTAAATATTCCCATTATGTCATGAGACATGTATTAATGGAATCACTTTCCCATAGAAGATCATCTCATACCAAACCTCAAACTCCACTGGTTACATTGAAAAGGTATCTCCATCCTCAATTTTCATCTCTCCCTAGTCAATAAAATGTGACTGGTTGTGCATATACCTCCTAATTTATGACATATTGAAGACATTGTGTACCCAATTAAACTACGACAATACATCCATGTGGTACACCACCTCTACGTAGTCTCTCAAATCATCTAATGAATCTTAGAGGTATTTTTCAACACAATTTAAATATCTATAATCTAAATCGATGTGATTTCAATTGGAAAACTTAGTCTTCAACCTCAAACTCTAATGGCCTCTATCATCGATGGACATAGGACATATGATAACTCTATGATGTTCTTAACCTCTATAGAATGTTGTTCATCTTATCTACTATAGCTCAATTCTAATTTTGGCCAGTGAGTGATAAAAAATATAGATTTTTCATAAAATATTCTGACCTATAGTGTCACCCCTAAATGTCCTTGAATGGTTCCATAATAATGGTTGACTGGTCACTATTTTTGTATGAAAACAACACTAATGGTTGGTGATCCTACAAACTTTGACCAATGTATGACAATATGGTCTGAATCATGTCTTCCATAGCCTGAATGGTTTATAGAGTCATTCCATTAGTCTGAAATTGAAATAAAAGATCTTAAATTCAAAGAAGTCCCAAAGGAATCCTATAATCCACACCATAATCATGATGTGGAATGAGTATCAAGATCTAAAATTATATTTTATGGAACTTAGTGGAGACTAACAATATCTTTCATGTAATTAAATCCCAATATCTCTAATGGACTATGCTCTTAAATAGAATGTAAGTTGACCGACTTGGTGTGTCGGTCTATGATCACCCAAATGGGATCATCTCCTCTGGATTCCCATGGTAGCCCCATTATTAAATCCATATATATCTCAACCCAATTCTACTATTTCATCTTAATGGGTTTAGATAAACCTACATGAACCTAGTACATTGAATTCACCTCCTAATAAGTGAGGCATCAACAGATTTACTCTACCACTAAATATTTCATGCCTAGCCACTAGAACAATCACGGGTGGTCTTGGAACATCTTATCTACACCATTATGTACAATATATAGTGATTTATAAAACATCCTAATCAAATATTTCCAAAAAATCAAATGTAACATTCTCTGTCCACCAAAAGGTAAAACATGTTCCTTACCTTCCAAAAATAAATCAGTAGTATATCCAGTGGATATCTAAAAATATAATGTCTCATAGTTTGTATCCACATACAATGATTCTGGGGAACAATGTTAAAATGGTGGGTTATTAAACATTAATTGTAGGTATAAATAATCATCTATTTCCACTATGGATAACTACATCAAGGATGACTATTTCAACACCTCAAACAATAATTGAGAAAAAGATATCATACATAGAGAGTCTTCCACTATGTTCCCCTACCTAAGAGAATAGACTATCACTAAGTCATTGTCTTTAAGGAAGTATTTCAATAAAATAATTATGAATTTATGATCTTTTTAAAATATGATATACTTAAGACTCTTATGGTAAGGGAAGACCATAAACCACTCACCTATATGGTAATGTTGAAAAATAATATGGGAAAATAATACTTTTTCCAAATCATGATCATGGGTTGTATAGTTCTACTTATGTGTTATAACGTTCCTAGAACCATAAGAAATCATATCCTACCCTTGAATCAACAAACAACCATATCTAGTCATGGAAAATTTTTAATTAGTAGATGTTCATTTTTTACTCAAGTAGAAAATATCAAAAAAATGTAATATATTAACATAAATAAATTTGTAATGTTTATAACATGATAATAATTGATATAAAATTAATAATAAACATGAAAATGGTTTTGAAAAATGTATAAATGATCAAATGATTTTTATTTAGGATTAACAAGGAACATATGTGACTAGTCAGACTCAAGGTAAGGGAATCATTCAACCTCTTCTTTTAGTCAAAGATGTATTTTATGTTATATCTTTTAATTACCATTTTTTAATGTTTTGATATGATCTTATATATCTATATTTCTATACATATTATGTCGAAGTAATGATAGACCCTTTTCTCTCTCATTAACCCGTTTCTGGAATTTTTACCTGATGTCGTTAGGCTTCCCAATAATTAGAAGGGAATATCTAAACTCAAGTTCCTCTCATTGGGTTGTACATATACTTTGTTGGTAATATAATGAAATTATTATGTGTGGAATCAAAATTCATTTATTAATTTTATAATTTCTACTTCCCTTTGTGTGGATATACTCTTGCTACACACAATCACCCTATTGATTAATTAGTATGTTATTTATATGATCTTGTAAAGGATTTCATCTCAATTTACATTCAATTGAGAGTTATTTGGTGTTATGAACCAATTCAATTTTATATGGTGTATATACATCCCTTTAATATATGATATCATTAATATACTTTTTTTCATGATATTATAATTTTTTAATGTTGTTCTTTAATTATATTTATTCATGTATTATCTCAAGTGATAAAGGATTTTTTAACTTAAACAACATTTTAATTTTTTTTTCAAGTTTTATCGTTCTCAGTAATGTTCATGTTTTAAAATGGATTTAAGTATTAATTTATATGGGCATTTATGTTTTAAAATTATAATTTATTTCAAAAGATTCAATTTGGTATGGGACACTTTGATTCCGAAACATCCTTATTAAATGTTTTAAATGTTTTTTGAAATGGATTGAATTATGTCAATATATTGAACTGATAAATTATGATTGAAATGTGGAAATGTCATCATTCATTTATTATTGATTTATGTGATATGACAATGTAATGATATATGGACATTTGATGGGTGGTTACCTGATAAACCAAATATGGGTGGTACTGTGATAAACCTTGGGTGGGTGAGCCCATGATAGCCCTCCAATACATTGGGTAACCTGACAGAGTTAAATGTTTATGTTTCACCTAAGAGATTTATAAAATATATTGTGATGGTTATTCAACATGTAACTACCTATATAGATGTTAATGATTTAGTGAATTTTTTTTATGGATTCCACAGGTTACCTTTATGATTTATGATTTCAATGTGTTATTCATAAATCTGATGATTTCATGGGGTATGTTAGAGGGATTATGCTATATGAGTTAAAAGGATGATTTCATTGATTTTTAGGAATTAATGGAATAATGTTTTTATCTGTTATATTATAACCATTACTGAGATTTTTTATTCTCATAACATGACTTTAAAATATTTTTTAAAGCATAAAATGAAGTGTAAGAGAAAAAAAGAATTCAAAAATAATTATTTCAAGAAAAAAATTCTTTTTTTATTTAATGAGTATTATTTTCATGAAAAAACTGGTCAGTGTTTAAGTTTATACTTGTAATATTAAATTTGTTATGTATAAGTTATGACCTAATTATCTAAATCTCAAAAACTTAATATATTATCAATGTGAATTATAAACATTATTCAAGATAATGTAAATTTTAAGGTTGGGTCTTTATAGTTGGTATTAGAGGTTAGTTTAGATAACAATATAGGTTAGGGAATTATTTTAGCATAAGTGAAGTAAACATAATGGTTAGAATATTAGAAATAGTCATAGTTATTTTAGATAAATTGAATTAGTTTAAGAAAACATGAATAAATATATCAAGTGTTCACTTTCTTCCTAACATAGTATATTATGATTTTACTAATATATTCACACTGGCCTTCATTATTTTAGTAAATGGTTTGATCTATCAAACACAAATGTTAAAATGGGTGTAACGGAAGATGTGGTGGTTTTATGAATAAGAAACAGAATGAAATTGGAGATACGATGAGAAGTCCTATGATTATTCTAAACCAACTATCTCGATTCAGGTTTTACCACATGAAACTTGTTTTTTTCTACGACACTTTATATGTGAGAAATGAGTCCCTATGAGAGTTCATGTAATAATCGTAATGGTAAGTATATTCAATAAACTATTGGTGAAGGATCTGGAAGGAGCACCTAGGAAAATTATTCAAAGGGATGGAAAGATGTTATAGACATGGTAATGAAGGTCATAATGAAATAACCTACCATAGAAAAATGTAGTGTTCTTTTGAATACAGATAATGGAAAGAAGTTTTTTACGAGGAATCTATTGAATGTTTTAAATTTGGTGTGCTTGTTCATTACACAAATATATTTCCTAGAAATAAGGTTTTGTAATGGGGTCAGCAAGAACATAAAAATATCTGTTTACCAATACCTAATTCCATTCTAAATTAAGATTGGGAAACTGAAAATAACCAATGAAAGGTATGGATTATTTCACTTCTCATGTTTTGACATTATTGAAATATTAGGACATTATTCATGATTTTTTCTGTAGAAAATATGTACTATGGCATATGTTGGAAAAATGGTTAAGGGTTCATGAAGAATATTGGAGTATTATGTTGAAAAAATTTTAGATATTCTAGAATTATGTTAGATATTTGGGTGATAAAATGTTTAAAAGTATTAATTCTCTTTTGTTGATGGGATTACATTGGCAGATTTTTATCTTTTAGGTGTATCCCTAATGTTTGTTATGTGAAAAATCTATTTGAGGATGAATTATAATTTCTTTTTTGGATATTTTTATAAAGAACCATTTGGGTTTATATGATCCTTGAATTTGAGAGAATTACATGTTATTACATTTTTCAATGAAAATGTGAGGAATGAGATTAAATTTAAAGATAAAATATGTTATGGTTATTTTGGAGGAATTAATCTCATTTTTTAGAATTTTATATAATTATATAGTTTTTGAAAAAGGAAAACACACAGACTATTTGACAACCAATCGCATCGGACAAAGCTGCGTGAATCGAACCCACAACCAATGTATGGTTGGGATTTACCACCTACCACTAACCAACATGACTTTCCCAAGTTAATATGACATAATGATTTTAGTTGAATGATTTTATGGATCCAGAATATATTTATTTTTGGAACTTATGTTTCATCAAATTAATATACATTGTATAGGAAGATGATTTGGTGATTAACTGATAAAAGTTATTTTGGGAGACGTTTTCCCTTTTGGGGAACTATATGCCTATGGAAAATAGAATACTATTGGATTTCATTTGAGGAGTAATGGTTGAATTTTATTTTGGAATAATCTATTTTTTTATTGTATAATTATAGACACTTTTGTAATAAATGGAAATAAATTACATATCATTGAGAATACATGATTAGGATAATTATTTTTAATTATGATACTTTAAAAGTAGTAGATGTTATTTGTAGATAAATATTATAATTTATCATGGAAGGCTATGTGATCAAATTCTTCTGAGATTTGGGTTTCAAGCATAGTTTGTATTATATTGATGAATTTTAAGGACAATTGTATATCTAATAGTGTTTTTTGTACTTTGGGTATTTTTTGATGAATTTTGGAGATTAAGTGTAGTATTTATTTTTATAAAGGATTATACATTTTGGAGATTATCTTATATTGTACTAACCATTTTTGTTTGGGTTAGAATCTAAATACCTGGGGGATATTTATATTTCATCTTTTTGTGGATTATTTGATTTTCAATAAGTTTTTTCTAGTGTTTTAGGTATGACCATGTCATTATGAATATTCATTGTTTGGAGAAAAGACGAGATTATGGTAGAAATTTCTTAATAGATGATACTATAATTGAAAGGTAAGTATATTTCGTTATATTATTAGTCAATATAATAAATAAATTCGTCAACTATATAAAAAAGAACATGAAAAAACGTTGTATGTTCACTTTTATTACCGGGGAATCAAAGAGCGTTTAATTCATCATATTTTTATTGTTTTTTGATAGTTAACATTATCCTGATCATGTTGTCCACCACTCTCAATTAGAAGTTTACACTTAGTTTCTCTTCCAAACACATGATTTCATTCATGGAATCCTAGTATGTGTTATCTAGAGAGGCCTTTGTACTTTTTATTATTTATTTTAATGTGATAGTTTTATAGACTCTTTTCCCAATGTAGGAATTTAATTGAGGTTCCTGATCCATATTTTAAAATTTCAAGGATGTAATTTCTAAAAAGTGTAAGGATGTAACAACCTAGTTATTTGAAGAATAATAATTTTTTATTTATATTAATTATTATGAATAAGATATTAATATTAAGTCAATGGTTATGCTTCTTATAATAGCATACTAGACACATAAAAATGGGTTTCTCTGAAATCTGACATTGAACACACCTTTGAGTTATACCAAAAAATAAGATAATAATAATATTACTTTAAATGGTAGTTAATGCCTTGATATTTTATGGGCAGTAATGATAAGAATTAACTAAAATATTATTTTACTTTCTTGTTAAATTCCTTTACATTTATCCAATAAATATTTGAGGTGTAAAATAAGAAGGAATCTGATTTTATGTATGAAATACTATAATATTTTTAAAAGTTCATTTTATCGCCTTTTGATGGAGAAACCTATTGAAATATATGTATGTCACTTTTATATTTTCTATTTGATAAATGGCCTTCTTTATTTAGAATAGGGACAACAATATTTAATTTTGGTCAATATTTTATTTTTTTTAATAAAGTTCACATTTTAATGAATAGTGAAAATGCATCATTTTCAGTGAAAATTGCCTTTTTATCTGATTTTTTAATATGGATAGATTATATTTTTTATTTGTTTTAATGTTTAATTTGATTATGTTTCAATCATTTAATCCAATGTTGTCACTAGAAAAATTTCACTATTTAATTAGACATAAAAACATGTCAATATTTTTGATAGTTATGACTTCTAGAAAACTCACTTTTTGGTCATGAAATCTAGAAATAATTATAAAATAATTTCTTCTATTTCAATATTTAGAATTTGGAAAAATGTATTCAATGTTTGGAATCAGGAGGTCTAAATTTTTTAAATATGTACCTTTTATTTTTAGTCATTTTGAATAGTAACTGCAGTAATTATGTTATTTACCATGGTTAAAGGGTAAATCTAGTAATAAGGGTAAAAAATAATATTATAATAAAATAAAACTAACATAAAATATGTGCTAATGCTATTGGATGATATATTTCTGACCATGCGAATCCTTGGGTCGATTTTGGGACCCCAAAGAGCATCTTTGATGAGAAAATGACATTTTATAAAAATTAATTTAACGTAAAGAAAAATGTAACATAAAAAAAATTCTTACAGTTAAACAATTTATATATGGGGTTATATAACTGGACTTTTCGAATATAAATATTTATTATAATTATATAATTATTTAATTCATCATGATGTATTATTTATAATTTTCAGACATCAAATAAATCAATTTATTTATGACACAATGATGATGTAACGATTACCCTATTAATAAATGATTTAAATAAATGATAATATAAAAATAAAAAAAAATTCATTTTTATAATTTTTATACCATACATGAATTTTAGGAATTATTATTAGTTTTTATATTTGAATTAATGAATTTGTTTCACAAGAATCATGTTATTATGGATTTTTTAAATGTTATTACATGAATAGTATATAAATTGACATAAATGAGTTTTTAAAACAAATATTATTTCATTAAATGATCTAATATTCCTAAAAATATAAGATTCAAAAAATGACTTATATAAGGTTAAAAATGTCATTAATTAACCACTTGGGGTTTGATTTTCATTTTATATTTACAATATTAACCATATAGTATGAATATACAAGAAGACATGGTAAAAGTCAAATAAGGTAACTAAGGGTTAAAGTTAGAGATACGGTTATATTTGTGACCTAGACTTATCTAAATCCTTTTGGATAAGTGTTTTTTGACCCAAAAGAATCGTATATTTTAAATAAATGTCTTTGGGACCATTTGAAAACGAAAATCATTTTATAATAAGATAATTATTTCAATAATTTATAAAGTGCATGTCATCCCTCTTATAAAAGAGAATCACCTCTAACCCTTAATAACACATCTAACATCCCTTAAATTTTCCACACTCTTCCCATGTAATCTCCCAACATCCCTATTTTTCTCCTAGGATCCTTACCTTGGGTAGAAGGCAATTCGAGAATTCCTTTTATCTTAAATGAAAATGATTAAGCAGATATGAGGTAATGTCTTCTCTCAAGCTTCTTTCATTTATTTTCCTTCTCCAACACAAAAAAACTCTCTTTATTTCACTAATTTATAACCACAACACTATATTAAATATTATATGATTTTTAATGATAATTATTCAAACTAAACTCACACACACCTCTATATAATGGATACGAACATGCAATTTTTGTGTACTATGAACTACTGCCTCATGAAACGATGATTGTATGATTATCCCATACTACCTTTGATGGTGGCCATTATGGTGGATATTTATTTATATATGATATATATTAGGTTTATATTTTCTCTATGAAACTTTATTTTTTATTTACAAACATACCCTTATTATTTTCATGATGTATAAATACAATAATTTCATTTGAGGATGTGCTGGCAACCGCCCCCTAAAAATGATATTACTTGCTAATGACATACATGAAATGTATAAAGTATGGAGTTAATGAACTTATGTAATGTATATATAATATCATATTTTAATATAATTATAATATTCCTATGTATCATTAACTTTTCATTTCATTAAATATGAAATAGATATTAAAGTTGTTTTCATGCGTATGTATGACTTACCGTCACCATGAAAGGTGAATTTCATTTCTTATATCCAAATGACATGGATGATTATAAATAAAAATATACCAGATATATATGATATATATGCATAATATTATACAGATAATTGACATTTGACATCTTGGATCATTTGTAATTATTAGAAGTTCATTTATGACTCACTTTTTGAATATCGACAAAACGATCGATATTACCATAAATAATTATGTAATGTGTATACCGTGATAATAAGTGATATTAAATTTATAATAAAAATGAAAACGGTGTCGAATAAAGTATAAATTATCTTAAATTTATTATTCTTAATTAACAAGGAACACACATGACTAGTTAGACTCAAGGTAAGGGAACCTTTCACCCTCATGTTTTAGTTAAATATTTAATTTATGTTATGACATAAAATTTAAATTTACTTATGTTTAGATATATTCTTATATATCTATATTTCTATAAAATTTATTTTATTGTGATGAGAGACCCCTTTCCCTCTTATCAACTCATTTTCTAAAATTTTAAGTGATGTTGTTAGGATGTCGAATTTTTGGAATGGAATTTCAAAACTCAATTTCCTCTCATTGGGTTTTATGCATGTTTCATTGATTATATTATGCCATGATTATGTGTCGAATCACTTTTTATTTATTATTTCTATAATTTCCACTTCACATTTCATGGATATAGTTTTTCTGAACATAATCATCGCATTGATAAATTTTTAGGTCCTTTATACAATCATTGTAAAAGATTTCGTCTCAATTTATATTCCATTGAGACTTATTTGTTGTTGTGCACCAATTCAGTTTTATATGGTTTATATAATTCCCTTTGACATATGATATCATGAATATACTTATTCTCATCATATTTTATGTTTTTTTTAATTTTATTCTTTAATTATTTTTATTCATGTTTTTTCTCTTGTGGTAATAGAATCTTTAACTAAAACATCATTTAAAATGTTTTAAATATTTATCTTTCTCATTAATGTCCATGTTTTCAATTAGTTTTAAATATTTCATTATAACTACAATAATTTTTTAAAATGATAATTCATTTGAAATGTTTCATTGTTTTTTGGGACACTTTGATTTAAAAAATCACTTTATTAAAAATTTTAAATTATTTTTGAAATGGATTGAATAATTTCAATATCTTGAATTGATATATTGTGATTGCAGTGTAGAAATTTTATCCTTCCATTATTCTTGATTTATGTGAAATTATTATTTAATGGTAATTTCACAATTGATAGGTGGTTATATAATAAACCAAATATGGGTACTTCCGTGATAAACCTAGGGTTTCTGAGCACATGATAGCTCTCCAATGCATTTTGTAACGTGATGGAGGTAAACACTAGTGTTTCTGCCAAAAGATTTAGGAAATATAAAATGATGGGTATTCTAAATGCAACACCTTATATAGCTGTGAAATATATAATGAATGTATGTTATGTATTCTACAAGTTTCATATATTATTTATTATTTCTATGTGTTATTTAGAAATCTTATGATTTAATGAGGTATGTTAAAGTGATTATGTTATATGACTGAAAAGTATTATTTCTCTAATTTGTCTAAATTAATGGACTAATATTTTATTTCATTATTTTATAACCCATACTAATCTTTTTTATTCTCATCCCACATTTTTTAATTTTTTTCATATGGTATAAGGAAGGGTATGAGAAAGGAATAATTCAATAAAATTTATGTCCAGAAAAGAATTATTATTTTGTTTTTTGGAGTTTTATTGTTGTGAAAGATGTTAGTTAGAGTAGATGTGTTTATATGTAATCTTCAAGATGTTATGTATATGTTATGAATTAATTCCTAAAATATCTCAACCTGAAAATATACCTAATGTAAATTATTAACATAATTCTAGATTATGTAATTTTTAAGGTTTGGGCCTTATACTACACCTTTGCAGACATCCACTTCCTTATAAACCTCAATTCTCTTAACTTAACCTTTCATTGCGAGGTCCCTCAACCATCTCTCTAGAAGGTGTAGGTTAGTCAAGATAATAACAGGAAATATTTTCTTCACCATTGTACAAGAATCACATCCCCTATCCTAGTTTACTTGAGCCATCTTCAGAGCCCTGAACAACAAATCCTCTATCCTGGGAAAGCCTCCTAAAGCATCTCATGCTCCCAGATCCCTAATAATTCCATTGGATACTAACTTCTAATGTATCTACTCATTTTTAGCAACCCAATATTGATGTACATGGTCATTACATTAATATTATTGAATAATTAAAACCTCACACAAACAGACGCCCAAAGACCATATTAGTTTAGTGTCTTAGGAAACACAGAATATGATATTCTAACTTGGGGAAACATCTTCAACATTTCCCATAAATATCTTCCCCTTTTGTTTTCCTACTTAATACCATTATTTATATCCTGGTGAAAATAAATCATATAATGGTGATCTCAAATGCTTAGTAAGGTTAAAAATTGAGAACATAAAACAAACCATACACATAAGGAAAGAAAAATGTGAACATAGTGTTTAAATATCAAAATCATGAGTCATGTACTAAATCATGGATGATCGCATGGAATAGATCATAAAGGAACATTAACAATGAAAAAATATAATTTGAATAAAAAATGGAATTGTGGAAAAAAATTATGATCATAATATGATTTCCATAGTAGCGGGGATTATCTTCCAAGACCATCATAGTGGACAAATTACTTTTCCCAACCAGGTTTACATTTCAGTAAAGCCATTTATTACTGAACTAAAATTACTTTCCATTCCATCCATGTTTATCTAACTAGATATAAATCATTACACAATTCATTTGAGGGAGATATAAGTCCCACCCATCTCATAATGAAATCATTCTTACATGTTCCACAAAACACCAATCCTTCATCATAGTATATCTCAAGAAACAAAATGGATTTCTTAAATATAATTACATCATAACATAATACATATAAAATTTCATTACATCATTAAAACAACCAAAACATAGTAATAATATATATATATAAATAACCATATTAAAGAGCATTATCTTATATGGAAAATAATTTTGATAAAATGCTTAAACATAGTTTTTGAGGAAAATATCATTTCTTCTTCATAATCTCATTCTTTTATCAAAATTAAAAGAAATTTTAAAACATATAAATTTTTTTTAAAAAAAATTTAATATTTTATATTATTCTTTTGGGAAATAAGGGGTCATGAAATAGTAAAAATCCATTCTTTCCGTACAAGTAAAAATAACATTCTCCCCGTACTTTTCCAGAAATGTAAAAAACTACCTCATATGGTAAAAAAAAGAATGATTCCTTCCATAATATTTAGTAAATGTAAAAGGTGGGTAAAAATGACTTTAAATGTACATATATGAATATTAAAAATTAATTTAATACATTTTTAGAAAAAATGGACATGGATGATAAATATATCCCCAGTAAATACTTATGTACAAACAATCACAAATAAAAATGAGAGAGAATTATTATCCCTTACCTTAGGTCTGATATGATTCCAATATGTCAGAACCTCCTTTATATTGATTTAGATAATGTTATTAACATATTCCAGAATCATTTTCATCATATATGGTCATATTCACCTTCGTTTGTTTGTAACAATTCATTGTTACTCATTATTTTAGTTTTAACTGCTTTGTGATCGTATGCATGTTTTGTTGAATAAGTTCTGATTCTCCTTATTAAGTTATATTTATATCATTATAAAATTATATTAACATATTAAATACTATATTTATTCATTCTATACATTAATATAATCATTCTTGTGTGGTTATCATGTAGAACAAATCACCTCACATTGTGGAGACGGTTGGTCGTACGTACGCACAAGTGACGATCTCATTCCCATAATTGTTTAATTATATTGATTTACATTGTGTAATATATTTCATAATTAATATCCTTTTATAATAATCATATATAATTATTACATTGATTTTTATACCCATAAAAGTATGGTGATGGTGAAAATAGATTACACCATAATGTGGAGATGGTAAGTTGTACCTACACAAGCGTCGTGATTTCGACTTTACTAAGATGGATAGAAAGTTGAATATTGTTGATTCAAAATTATAATAACATCTCAATATATAATTTCTACTGGTTATATTATTATATAAATAAAATACTCATGATGAACATTTATAAGCAGAAATAAATATGAAAGAATCATTATAGGATATTACATTTTCATTTCAATGCCCTCTTTATATGTCATCTTAATGGAACTGAAGTTGGTCATTTGGGAAATCTAGAACCTCTAAAATGTTACTAGGAAAGATTATAAAAATAAATTTTTAGGGTATGGACGCACTTAAAATCTTAATTATTTTTGAAAAAATGAGGGAGGAGGGGAAATCTTATAATTGAGATGAGAGGCACTCTTGGAACCTCAAATATATTAAATTATAATGAAATGAAATCCCAAAACAATCTTACCAAATTTTCCAATATCAAATATGAAATGTGATAGGGTTTTAATATCATCAAAAAAATTATTATACGAGTTTTTATGCCTATTAAATCCTTATATTTTCAATTTAACACATAGTTATTTTATTTCCTTTTAACCAAGGTAAAAAATATATCTATCATAAAAGGGTAAAATATTTATTTATTTGATGTCAATTAGATCATAAATAAATAACAAAAAACATTTTGGACCATATAATAATTATTATATATCTTTAGAAATGTTTTTTCTTTTTTAAATAACTTAATAAAACACAATCTTGATAAAAAATCAATAATGTCAATTTTGAAACTATTAAATTTATTGAATTTTATAAATATAAAGATTACAAGTTAACTTACAAAAAAATAATTTATTATATTACTATGAGGTCAAGGATATCAATAAAATTTATTTTACATATTATTTATCCCAAATATATATTTATTTTAATATTTTTAATAACATTTATTAGATATCTCCATTAATAATATAATTACTATAATGATTTTGTGTGATTATATAATATACTTTTATATTGAGTAAAAAATAAAAACAATATACTATGATGAAGATAAATTTGATATATTTCACGATAATATATTTATTTTAATTATTATGCAATAAAATCAAGCATTAAAAATGTTATACTTATTAAAGTAAGAATGTGGAAACATTAACATTACTTTAAATAAAATAATATAAATGTCATAATCTATTATATAAGGTATAAAATGGTGACTATCTTGATGCTTGGATGATTATGGTCAAGATATACTCGGACAATAAGAGTTGGTCATGTGTTTGGTTATTTTTATAGTTATTAGGATTTTAATATAAATTATTTTATTGATATCTCATAAGTAAATTAATTTTTACATCACCAAAGTATAAGAAATTATGGTAATTATTTATTTCCAAAAAATTTATAATAAAGTACCATAATGTATTTAATTGTACTATATTTCCATTTACTATTAGTTTTTGAAGATATCACCTGGTTACCTATATATTAAAATAATTACACTTATATAAAATGTCAGTTATACATTTCTTCACATTCATTGGTTTTATTAATTTCTATGTCATTTTCATTGTAAAGTGGAAATTAAATGACAATTTTTCAAACCATATTTATAATGGGTTGAATAGTATTTATCCAATGGGAATTTTTTTGGTTTTAGGATAGTTTTATTCTCCTTATAATATTATTTGACACACTAATTTACCGATTTTCCTTTAACTACAGTAAATAAAATTTACCGTATCTAATATTCATATTATGAAAAAATAAAAGTGACCTATTAATATAATAAGGGTTTTATGATTACTAATATGGAATAATTTTTTTAAAATTCAAAATAAATAATTATCAAAAATTAATTTAAAATTAATTCTTGTATTCAAAACCAGAAAGTGAGTTTTTAAGAAATAAAAACTATCAAAAGATCGAAATGTATTTATGTCCAATTAAAATGTCAAATTACATATACTGGAAAAAATTGGAATAAATGACAATAAAATAGTTCAATTAATATTTTAATCTAATTAAAATTATTATATATCTATATAAATAAATTAAATGAATATGTAGTTTTGAATTAAAATGATGTATTTGTTTAGTGTTCATTAAAGTATGAATTTAAAAAAACATACCAAAATAAATTTTGATGTCCCTATTCCAAATAAAATTATTATTTATTCAAATATAATATATAAAATTTTTAACAACTAGATTTGAAATGGGTGCGCCATTAAAAGGTGGTAAAACAACATTTTTTTTTTAAAAAAATAGTTTTTTTATCCGAAAAAATGAATTTTTTCTTATATCATGTACAATAAAATAAATAAGATGAATGTTAATGTTATGTAAAATTCAAAATGCGGTTAATATTATTAAAACTAGATAGTTTATATCCCATTAAATATTAATATGGTTGTTTAGTTGAAACTCTGTATTTCTTACAATGCATGCAATCGAGGAAGGTCTCTCTTGCGTGTAATGAAAGCCATGTCAGTGTTACATTTACTTCATGAATCTATTTTAGTTTTGTATAAAATTATCTAAACATATTTCATATATAAATTGAACAAAATCTACACTCATTTTTTCATTAAATGAATTCAATCAAAAGAACATGAAATTATGTGCAACAAAAGAAAAAAATAGTGGTACGTATATAAAAATATAATACGGTGTTGCGTTTAGCACAAGCTAATATTTATGTAGCATATAACACAAGACTTAAAAAAAATTAAAATTTATATATCTCCTAAAATCTTGGGGTTTTACATTATACCCCCAATAAAATGAATTTTTTCGTTCAAATTCGTCGGGGTTATAGATAGTTTACTACATGAATGTTTCTTTCATATAAACCAACATCATAAAAAGGAATACTAAAGCTTTCTTTTAAAAATGCAAGTCATAAATATAATGGTTATACAATGTAACTCATCACTTGGTTTCTATACAGGATAACACTGGTGGGATTTGAAAACATGGATATGGAAGATAAATTTTACCAACATGATCTGAGGGATGGTGATAGAGAATAAGGATTGTAGAAAGTTAAATAATAGAAATCCATAAATATGTGATGATTTAAGGGACCATATAATTAACAGGATAATAATTTACATGGATAACAATTTTTGTTTCAATATTTTTTCCCCAATATTGATGAATTTACTCATGAAGAGAAATAATTACTTGATTTCAGAACTATATCACTATTGGTTGTTCCCTGAAAAATTTCTACTTCATTACTTATTTAATTAAATATAGTTTCATTTTTCATTTTTTATGTGTTAGAAGATCATGCGATAAAAGATAGGATATTCCATATGTCTCAAAAAAGGATAGAATATGTTATCAAATATGCATAAGTCCACCTATAATTAGATAATACATTAATCTAACATATATTAAACAGAATATAACATATACTATCCATAAATGGATAACCTTACAATCCTTCCAAAAACTAAAAATATAAATCATTAGAAAGAGGTAAACTAAATCAATTTAAAATTTGTCTCTCATATCTCATTTGGAAGTTTGTGGTTGTCAAATTCCAAACATGGGAATACATTAATTATGAATTCTCTTGAAACATGATAATAACATGAATTACTGAAGAACCTTAGTGAAAACATGCTTTATGAAAAAATTAACTCTTTCTACACATCAAAATTAAAAGTTATATATAATCAAACCACAATATCAATTTTTCTATATATCATACATGAGTTCATTAATACTATCAGACATCTCAGTATCTTATTATCCCTTTGTTATGCTCATAACATATGCTTTCCCAAAATATTTCAATAACTTTTCATAGTTACCGGTACTATATTTTTATAGAAAAACACAATGGGACAATATATAGATATCTCAACATTCTATAATACTATAATTGAAATTCCACAACACTATTTTGGAATCCCATTGCATAAAAAATTAATCATTCCCTAACTTATTTTTCATACTCAAAATCACTAATAAATATCACATGAGACTTCCCTTTTCATTTTTCCTTAATAGGTTGTTGACGTTGATCATCATTAACCCATAGATTAGAGAATTTGGTAGAATAATATTATATATCTTTGAACATTTAGCATTGAAGTGCGGGTGGTGTGTTATCTATAGTCTTTTCTCTATTCACATCATTAGCATTCATTTTCCCATTACTTCAGTAGTAATATCCTAGATTACCTTCTTTTCCACACATAAATAATTTTCTAGTCTATTTAAGACAATACCAACCATGATTCATTCCACACATTCAGAAAAAGGAAACATTTATATTATATTCACCAATGTTTTGAGATTTTCCCTCAAACTACAACATTTGTATCTTTTCAAAACTATGAGATTGATTTGTAACACCAAATTCCATTTAATCCTTGATTTCACAATTAAAATATCTTAGTGACCACTACTTTATATTATAACTAATTTCCTCAGAAGACTTGGTTTTAATCCAAGGAAGATTCGATCAACATTACTTTCAGGTTGGATGATAAAACAAGAAACATACCTTTTATATCATTTAAAATTATCCTCGTATGTTCCAACTGATTAATCTTACATTTTCATAAGCTAAAGGAACTCATTTTCATTCTTTTTTCGTAAAATAAGAGGGTAGTAGTTATTGAATAACATGTTCTTTAACTAATCTGATTGCATGGCTTCAATTTCATCTTGCTTCCTTGTATTGTTAATTAGAGTCCACCATTGGTATTCTTCACCTTCTAAATGATAAATATCCAAAAATTACTTTTTAATGTTCTGAATAGCAGAGGACGGAAAATATCTTTTCCATGGTACTTACCCATTATTCTATAACAAGTGGATCTGAGGACCCACTAAAAGAAGGTCGATGTTGACTCATGAAGGACTAGATAGAATGTTGTTACCCTATAGGATCATTTGAAAGTCCAGATTGATTCATATCATTCCCAAATATAGAAATAAAAATTTACATTCCATATCCCATAACATTTGGTTTTTCAGGAGGACGGTCATTCCATTTCTCAGTGCCTTGATCATTAACGCGGTTCCTTCAGGTTCTAACCATTGTCTAAAACCCCAAAAGATTAGTGTGAGAGGAAAAAATCATACATGGAAAACAATATAATCAAGGAGGATTAATTTCAAAATATAAAATTTTAGGTTTAGTCATAGCTTATTCCTGATCATTACCCTAATTCTAGGACTGTAATGTATAGTTATAATTACCCTTAGGAATATCCCTTGACATACCTTAGAAATATCTCTAGCTATCTCACTAAAGATTTTGAATCCTAGATTCCAAAGGATAACTAAACCATCACTCTGATACCTACTATAGTGACCCAAGCATGATGTACATGGACATTACTCCTGTGGAATACTTAATACTGACACACACAGACACTCACAGAATGTATTAGTTTAAGGGTCTTGGAAACATGGAACATAATCATCTAACTTGTTGAATGATCTCTATCATCTCCCATGAAGATATTCCCCTTTTTTATATCCAAAACCTTTCTTTATATCTTGGAAGAATGAAAAATTAAAATGGTAGACCTCAACTTCATATAAAGGTTAAACATTTCGAACATAAAACAAACCATAAAAATATTTATGTAAAAATAGACATAATATTTAAATATCAAAATCCTTAGTCATGAAATAAAACATGGCAGTTCATAGGGAATATATCATAAAGAAACGTTAACCATGATAAAATATCATTGGAATAAAATAGGTAATTTTGGAAAACAAGTAAGCTCAAAATATAATTTCAATAGTATCCAATCCATTGCTTCCAAGACCATCATAGTGGAAAAAGTCTTTTACTGAATCAGGTTTCTTGTCATTCCAGCCATGTATTACTAAACCATATTTACTTTCCATCCATCCATGTTTATCTCATGGGATATATATCTTTTCCCACTACATTGGTGGGAGATATAGGTCTCACCGATCTCATAATGAAATCATTCATACATGTTCCACAAAAACATAAATCATTCATCATATCATAACCCAAGAAATAAAATGGGTTTCTTAAAAACCTTTCCATCATAACATAATCCATATAAAATATAATTCCATTATTATAAAAATAAAATAATACTTATAATAGTTATAGAAACATAACCCTATTCAAGAGCCTCATCTTAGGTGGAAAACAAATTTGATAAAACACTTGAACTTAGTTCATGAGGAAAATATCCTTTAATCTTCAAAAATCTTTTCTTTTTATAAAATACCGCACTATTTTAAATGAAAATAATTTAGTTGAAAACAAAAGTGGAATATTTTAGAATAATATTCATGGAAATAAGGTTTCATGAAACTGTAAAGATCCATCCATGTCATATAAGTTAAAAAAACATTATCCTCATACTTTTTCCAAAGAAGCCAAAAAGACCCTTGTATGGTAAAATATGAAAAATTTCTTCCATACGATGTAGTAAAAGTCCAAATTGGGTAATAATAACATTAAACATACATATAATAAAATTAAAACATTAATGAAAACATTTTTGAAAAACAGGGAAATGGATGATAATTATATATCCCGTAAATACTAAAGTATAAACAATCACAGATAAAAATGAGATTTTAAAATTTTCCCTTATCATATGTACGATATGATTCTTATGTGTTTTATCCTCATATATAATGAATTAGATAATTTTAAAAACTTATTCTAGAAAGATGGTCATAAAATATGGTAATATTCTCCTTCTTTTGTTTGTAACAAATCATTGTTACTCATTATTCGGGTTTAAAATGCATTATGATCGTATGAATATTTTGATTAATAAGTTATGGTTATCCTTTATGGGTCATATTTATAACATTATAAAACAATAATAACATAATAAATACCATATTTATTAATTCTGTACATTTATATAATAATTCTTGAGTGGTTATCATGCAGAATGAATCACATCATATCGTGGAGATGGTAGGTCGTATATATGCAAGAATGCCATATCATTACCATAGATGTTGAATGGAATTGAACTGAATGGTTTACTCTATTTCAAAATCAATACAACTTTATAACAATCATATATTGTTATTAAATCCATTTTTATTCCCATCCTATTAAGGTGGTGGGGAGAAACTGATTACACCACGACGTGGATGTGGTAAGCCGCACGTAGGAACGCATGGTGATTTTGTCTTTCTTAAGTTGGATAGAAAGTTGAATATGGTCATTTCATAATTATAATAACATCTAAATATATAATTTCAACCAGATTTATTATTATATAATGAAACAGATCATAAATCAGATGTATATGTAGACTGAAATATGAATTAATTGGTAGAGGATAGTACCTCTTCTTTAACGTTCTCTCTTTAGATCTCCACTTAATAGAACTAGAGTTTATATTTTCAGAACACCAACACCTCTAGAATTTAACTAGTGTAGTTGAGAAGATAAATGGGTAGTGAATGGATGATCTTGAGGGATTAATTAGTTGTGGAAAAAATGAGGTATAAGGGTCCCTTTTATAAATGAGGTGAGGGACATTTTTGGAATCTAAAAAAATATTAATTTATAATAAAAAAAACCCCACTCAAAAACCTAAAAAATTTCAAAATTACAATGATGATATAAGATAAGATTGTAATATCACCGACCAAAAACATTCCAGACATGTTTCTTGGTCCATTTAAACATTAACATTTCAATTTAACACTTAGTTATACTATTTCATTTTAACAAGGGTAACCGATATTTCAATATTAAAAGTGTAAAATATTAACTTATTTGATGTCAATAAAATCATAAAAAAATACATTAGAATAATTTTTTACATTATTATAATAATTATATATTTTAAAAATGTTTTATGAGATTAAAATAATTTAATAATACAATGTTTTGATAAATAATCAATAATGTCAATTTTGACAATATTCAATTTATTGATTTTTTAATAATATAAAGGTAACATGTTATCATCGAACCAAATATTTTATTTTATTTCTATAAATTCAAGGTTATCTATGAAATTCATTATACAAATTAATTATCCCAAAATATTTTTATTTTAATATAGTTAATAACATTTATTCGATATCTCCGTTTATAAAATAATTATTACAATGATTTTGTATAGTTATTTAATATACCTATTTTTGTAATAAAAATTAAAAATTAAGAACTTTAATGAATAACATGTTATTTTATTTTACAAGAATATATGTAAAAAAATTTATCTACCATTTAATCATACATTAAAAATGTAATACTTAATAAATTATGAATGTGACAACATTAACAATACTTTAAATAAAATAATATAAATATCATTACATATTATATAAGGATTGAAATGGTCAATATCTTGACACATTGATGATTATGGTGGATATATACTTGACCAACAATACTGGGTCTTGTTTTTGGGACTTTTTATGGTTATTAAAAATTTAATAAAAAAGGATTTATTGATTTCTCATCAATTAGTTAATTTTTACATCATTAAATTATAATACTTTAGGGTAAATAATTATTTCCTAAAAAATAATAATAAATTTCCATGATGTAGTTAATTATTTTATTATTCCATTTACTATTTAGTTTTGATGATATCACCTGGTAATCCTTATATTAAAATTATTATACATATATAAAATGTGAGTTTGACATTTTGTCACTTACATTGGTTTTATTAATATCTACATCATTTTTATTATCACGTGGCCATTAAATGACTAATTTTCTAAAAAAAGAGGTTAATCGTAGAATTTTATTCATCCAATGTAATTTTGGATGGTTTTTTGATTATTTTATTATGTTTATCATATTATTTGTTCCAATAATTTACCCGATTTACTTTTAATTATGGTATATAAATATGACCATAGTTACAATTCCTATTATGAAAAAATAAAATAGACCCATTTAAATAATTTCAACCTTATGATTACAAATATTGAATCTATTTTTATATATTTAAAACACATAATTAGAATAAAGTAATTTAAAATTAATTCCCTTTGTCGAAACCCGAAAATGAGTTTCTAAGAAATAAAAACTATCAAAAGATTGACCTGTCTTTATAACCAATATGAATGTGAAATTACTTCCAATGAACAACATTAGATTAAATGATAAAAAATAGTCAAATTATAGTTTATACAAATTAAAAAGATAATATAACAATATAAATTAATTATATGAATAGAATATTTTGAATGAAAATGAAGTATTTTTTAATATTCATTAAAATATAAATTTTATCATAAAATTACCTAAAATTAATCTAATGTAAATTTTTTTGTCCTGATTCCTAATATTTTTTTTCAAATTCAATATATAAATGTGTAAAAAACTAGATTTTAAATGGATATGCCATCAAAAGGTAGTAAAACTGTATTTTATGAAAAATACATCTTTTATCCAAAAAAGTTAATTTGTTCTTATATCATGTTATAGTAAATACATAAGATGAATTTTAATGTTTTATAAAATTAATAATTTGGTTAATAATATTCAATAATGGCTATCTTATATCCCATTAAATAATAATATTATTCTTCAGTGGAAATCAGTGTTTCTTATAATGAAAGCTGTCGAGGAAAGTCGCTCTTGCATGAAATTCAAGCCACATCAGTATTATGTTTAGTTCAACATTTCCTTGGATTTACATATACCATAATCCAAACATATGTCTTTTATAAATTGAACTAAATCGATACTCAATGTTGCGTGAAATGATTTCTATCCAAAAAACCTGAAATTTTGTGTTACACATGCCTTAAATAGTGTTGCGTATTCTACAAGATAATATGGAGTCGCATATAGTGAATGATAATATTGGTGTATCGTACAACAAAAGACATCAAGGAAATTAAAAATAATCTATCTCATAAAATTTCAGGGAGTTACATCTTGTGTAGACACTAATAGCACCCTCTCAAGTGTCTACTCTGTCAAAAATATCTTCACAACTAAATCCCACTCCAGAACTCAAATATTGGTGTGAATGAAAGTATATATCACTGAAGACCTAATATCTCCATGTAAGACAAAATTTAAGGTGTATTACCTAAATAATGGATTTCACACCATATCCAAGGAAAATCATGAGAGATTAGTAAACCTATCTGAATTCCACACCATGATCATACTACCGTACCATAGATAAAAAATAACCTCTTTGAATACTGATTGAAACAAGGACGTATATAAATCTTCCATAGAGATACACTGAATTTATGGTTATGAGAGAGAAATATTATCATGTGATTAAGTCAAAAAAAACTCCAACATCTCCTATCGGAACCCAGAATAAGATTCACTATAAAGACGAACATCTGATTTGATGGTGTCTTCATATGGTCAAAAGCTCGGGCGATTGACTATAGCCATTGCATAGCCACCATGTTGTCTGGAAGACCTCAAAAAATTGGAGGTCACTTCGTATAGAACTCTTGTAGTGAAATAATTTTTTTTAATAACTATACTTTGATATTGGTAAAAATGATACTCAGTGGATGACAGCTTGATTAGAAAACCACAAGGATATACCACAACTATTACATTTTCTTGTACGGAATCCAAATTACATAGAAGGTCATCATCATGATCATAGAATGGATTTTTGGATATTAACCCTAATAGGGGCATACTAAAAAAATAATATGGACTATAGTCTATGGTTTTATTAGGGGGAGACTCGAGGACATATAATCCATTAAATATTCTTATATGATACATTTAAAAATATTTTCTATAAACCCAATGTCTACATTTATAAAGTCTATAAGAAGGTGATCAAAATCTGGGTGAATAGATACATCGACCACCGTAATAACATCAGATTCCTGTGTCTAAAATATAAAATAGAAAAACTTTAACACAATTACAATAATACCCAACCAATCCATGATATAGAAAAAAATATACACCATGGAAATATGGTAGAAATGCCTTCCTTTGATTCTACTCTATCATGTCCTGACCCTTCACAGATCACATAGTTGTCAATAATCAATGTGCGATTACCCCAATCCCAACACTAATTTTCTAGGGGCTATTTCCCTACACTGGGTAGTCATAATTCATACATGGGTGAATTAGAATAATAAATACTCACACATACACACATAAGCCTATAAGCCAATAAAATGGAAAGAATGTTAAAATAACAGGTATAAAAAAGGAATGAACAATATATTAACCACACCAGAGTATGAAATTTAACTAAAAATTTTAAAGTGGATAAATATAATCCCATATAAAATTTTTCAAATGTGAAAAATATTTAAAAGGAGGGGACCAATATAAAATGAAACCACCTTGTAAACAAATAGTTATATCAATCCCAACTATGTTGTTCTTTCTCCATGTCCTCACAAGGTACTATAATATGGGAACAGATCAGCATAATACATGACTCATTAGGGAAGAAACCGTTACAAGGTGAGTATAACAATACCCATTAGGACACACCAAAATCACTATTCCTAAATCATAATAGGTAGTGATCTCATTAAAGAAATACTTTAAACAAAAACAATAATATACTTAGAACAGATAACTAATCTAACATATTTTCAAGCAATAATTCAAGAAATATGATATTTCTCAAGGTTTCAATGTAAATATAATTCTTATACTAATAAACCCTTGATACATACTATCACTGGTGGAACTCATCCAAGACATCATGATAATTATGCCCCACCAAATATGTACTAAATGGATCATAAAATATCTCATGATCCAAGAAGGTGATCACAACCATGGCCGTTGGGGTACACCACCAACCAAATGGATCTTCCTTCCAGATAAGAGACTAAAAACCTATTCATAGTGGTCACAATGATACTATAAAGACCACCTAGAAATGATAGAGGATCCCACATAGGTCCCAAATGTGAATGCAGAAAACACTATCCAAATACTGCACCCATATAAGAGATCACAATCATGTGTCAAGGCCGTAATGTCATAATACTCCCTCATGGGAATGAACCAAGGCGTCACACTTAACTAAACATGGTTTATACTGAATAGATTATGGTATACAATTCATCTATAAAGAATTAAACAATGTGTAATTAGGTTACAAGATATGTACCACAAAATCCGTACATACCCATGTATGTGACTGTGTTCATCTTCTTGTGCCTGTGTAACTTAGTCAATGCACATGTACAAATACATGTGTATGAGGAAACATATTAGAGAATGTACTATTTATAGGTCCGATTACATATCTTGCCCCATGTACCAACCCTCTACAATAGTATCCTCTGTGATACATGACAACCTCCTACCGAAGGCCACCAGGTGTGTAGTAGTGACCACACAACGTGTGATCTTTATTTCATCCATGAAAACCGGACCACTATAGTTAGGGACCAACATGGAGTGTATTGATAGATTACACTCCATGTATCATCTAATTTTATAGATCCATAAGATCTATTATGCATTGTCTGTCTTTATCACCACCACCACTATTAAATTAGGGAAACTTAGATCTTAAGTTATATGATACTCGTCATCACTGATCACACAAAATTATGCCTTGATCCACCTAAAAATTGGCTTGTAGAGCTGAACCATCAGCACCCCAAATCACAATAACATATCCACTTAGAAAATGGAATCTATTTCTCTGATCTTGATTCACCTTCAATCGGCCTAAAATTTCACACCTCAATTTCTCCCTTAATTTGGAACCACACCAGCTAAATTGATTTGTTGTGCTGAAGAAAGACCACACAATGATCAAATACATTGTAGTTGTCAAACCTAGGTCCAAATAAATTATCTCTGATGAGGATATAAACCAAATAGGGAGAAAAATATATCCCATAAAAAGTGTAATAATCGTCATCCATTGTTCATTTTTTCCTCAATCTATTTACATTGATTATATGAATGAAGAGGGATAAAAAAAAATAAATCATAAAACAAAACAATCATTGATGTATGTATCAATTAATACTATTGGAAGTCATTTATTTTCAACATAGGATAAAAAAATGTTTTTAATCCACCACAATTAAACATCATACTGGGAGCATGGATCTATTTCATCTGTATACAAATCATATGTCACTGTCGTTGGTGAGATCAACAAGATCCTTTGGTGAAAATGAACTTCGATTATTGGATTGTATCTATTGAATTAACCACGATCTCATCAAAAGATCAACTTGATATTTTGGGTCATAATACTAACCCTAATATCCCTTCAAAAAAAATTTAGTAGGAAACTCAGGTCATGAAAAATTAATAAGATACATTATTTTAATTAATAAATTTATTTAAAATTTCACCCCTGATCGTGCACAACCAACCTGATCATCTGACATGATCCATTTTTATATCATTCATAAGTTAAAACATGAAATCTAGATTCATCAATTTCATCAGATTTCGGACTCGAGACCCTATTCTTGGGGTATTTATCTTTTTTAGTAAATTTTTTTCACATGATAATTATATATTTACTATTTTACAAATATAAATTATAATATCACCAGGCCTTACAATAAGCATCCATATCGTCACTTGAATCAAAACATAATAATAGTTGTATTTCAAATAATTTCATGGATTATATTTAGAAATTAATAATATAGAATCATAAGACACATATAATATTTTTAAAAATGTGATAACATCTTCTCCATCAACATTATTCTTTAAAAATATACACTTTTAATAGATTCTACCCTTCCCTTTTAAATAATTGTCCTAAATTGTAGAATTCATAATGCATTTCTATAGGGAAAATTTTAATAAAACCAAAATAAGTAGACGATGTTCCTACATTGACAATTTAAATGACAGAATTTATCAAATCATTTACAAAAGTGTTATGTTCCAAAAGGAACATGGTTAGTGTAGCATTGTATTTCCATGTCAATGCATAAAATACCTTTATTTATTATCCAATATGGTAATTAATAATGTATTTATAATCCTTAGTAAGTTATAGTCATCTTCTCTACCTCATTTCCACATCATTCTAAGTGGATATATACTTCAATCTTTTATAATAAGTCTATATTTCATAAATTATTCTATATGAATTATGCCTATAAATTTTTAAATCAAAAGTCCTAGAATCTAATTCTAGATCATGTTTAGGATAAATGATCTCATGATGTTTCAATTTCTTTGAATCATATTCAATTACCTTACCATTATCTATCATGATGTAAATATGTCCCATTAATGAAACACTCTTATAGATGAAACATATTTAATTTATTGAGGGAAGGTCCGGAATATGAGAATTTGGAAATCATGTTTTCAGTTCGTGGAATCAGTAACCACAATTTTTTTATCTAAATGAATTTATGTCCTTTTTTAGTTAACTTAGTGCATGGTACAAATAATTATGATTTTTTTAAAAAAACCATCAGGAGTAGCATGATAAATAAAAAAAACTATGAATATCTATGACATTTTTTGGTCTTATCCATTCTTCACAAATTTTTTTTTACTAGGGTCTATAGATATTCCATCATTATAAATAATATTCTCGAGGAAATAAACATATTTGGATGAAAATTCACACTAGCTAATTTTTCTATAAATCCTATTCTCATTCAAGGTTTACAAATCAATAAATTGGTGTTTTCATGATCCTCTTGACATTTATAATATATCGGTGGCTCAAAAATAAATAAAACCAAAAATTATTTACGTAGTCATAGAAAACTCTAATCCTAATATCTATAAATACTACTATTGGATTCAACAATAAATATGGAATAACTATACACTCATACTGCCCATATATATTTTGGAATACTCACTTTGGAATATAATACTCCTTTAACATTATGTAATGTTATTCTACCCTATGATCAATCTTTGAATTATACTACACTCCCGAGATCTAACGAGGAAAATAATTGATACGATGAAAAAGTTACTTGTTATTATTATAGGATTTAGTCAATGTTCTATAATCAATGAGATGTCTCATAGAACAATATTTATTAAAAAAGGATTACTATATGACAAGCGATAGGATGAATGAAACCTTTATCTAGAAAATCCCACATCAAGTTTTTCAATTCTAAAAATCATTATTGAGAAATTTAAAAATGGGATGTCGAAATTGACTTACTATGAAAAACTAAGTCATCACTAAACTCAACATCCATATAATTTATAATATGAGGTAACTCATCAGGGAGAAAATCATGATATTCTTATTCTACAGGTACATCCTTAATATGAACAATCTCCAATTTCTCATCAATATATGCAAGATAAATTTTGTTTCTATATTTTTATATTTTCTCATCTTCTAGATTTGTTATGAATGGTTTGCATTCATTCTTATAGACCAAATGAAACTTATTTTTTAAAAAAACCTCTTTATCACTTCCTTATCTCATAGTATGATAAAATAAAATAAAATCCATGTCTATAATATAATAAATCTCTATAAGGGGAAACAAAACATTGTTTTAAGGTAAATAATTTCTATATACGACCATAAAAATATTATTATAAATAATTTTTATCCTTAATTATTTCTAAATGTTTTTTATTAAATTTTGTGAATAACTTAGTTGAGGTGAAATTTCAAATTTGTCTAAAATAATCATTGAAATTAAAGAGCTTGTAGACATATAATGAAACAAGTTATTGGAATAATATAAATAATCTTGTAATATACTACAAACCACATTATTGGGTAGGCCAAAAAATATTTATGTTTTTTTAATGGATTTTCCATTAACTTTATATTTGTTACCTTTATAATTTTCCTGATTCATTACAATATTTGGAAAATTACTCATATAGTAAACCATCGCATTATAGTAAAATCATATTACCATCATATATTTATTATTTTTCTGATCATTTTACATACATTTACAACCCACTTGTAAAAAATTTTGACAATGGAAAGACTTTTAATATATTATAATAAATTCTCATTGGTGATTTTTACCACACTTATCACTTTATGAGAACATTATTCTGTTACATTCAGATTTATTTGATGGATTATTTCTCATTTCCAACAATCTAAAACAGTTATTCTACTTGTTTTCATGGAATACATGATCCTTAAAAATCCATTTGTACCATATTAGTACATCGACCATGTTTCTCATAACTATTTTGTTCAAAATATGCTAATTAAATTCATATCAATTATTCAATCCTACATAAAACTAATTAATTTTTTCATGATCCGAAATAATATTTGGTGTATACCATTCCAATTCAGTGATGTTTTCATCACAAATATCCACTAAATATTCCTTTTTATACATCAATTTTAATAATTTATTTCCAATCCTAAGTTGAATAACCTTTGTAAACTATATCTCAAGGAATATATCCTTAAATTTTTCCCTTTCTATTGGGTCAATCTCTCCTATTTCTTCAGTGTTATTAATAAGTTACCTATATTCAATGGATTAACCATAAAAAATAAAAATAGAAATAGTTAAATTTGTATTATATTAATAACACTTGAATTTTAATATCTTCAGCAAGTATTTGACCCATCCATCAGCAATCACAATGTTATGTGATCCATTGAATGATAGTGGGTGCTATTTCATGAAATCCCCCACTATAGGCATTTACCTCTACTATGAACATGGTTTATCTCTCACATGTATACCTAAAATATTTATATATTTCATCAACATAGCCCTCGCAAAAAAACCCTTTAATTTTATTTTCACCCATTCCAGGTTGTTGGATTAAAAGGATAATTTTCTATTGGTGCCTTCCTACTTCAGCTTCTGTATTTAAACAATGGAAAACCATTGAAAACAGATAATGTTTAGATGAAATGTTATTAAAATATTAAAATAATTTACCATGATAACAATAAATAATAATCTCATAAAGATATTCACTTTTATTATGAAAACATCTAAAATTATCTAAACCATTTCACCTTTACAAACTATAAGGAACCAAACCTTATTCAATCCATTATGTAATTTTTGAAAAAGAATTCATTTTTCTTGGATTATCAAAGGTTTTTTTAAGGTTTATAGTTTAGTGAATTAGGTTATAACTATTATAAAATAAACTGAAACATTACATGTTGGAAAATTTCTCTTAGTTTCAGTTTTTCCAATAATATAAAATTTCTAGAATTAAAAAGTTTTTTTCAAAAAAAAATTATGATAAATAACTTGTCTTCTTCTTTTCACTTCTCATCCATAAAACCTATTATTTTTTTGTAAATTTGGTATGAAAAAATTTGTAAAACGACAAAAATTAAATTAATGAAACCCATTAGTCCATTTTAAAATAATGAGATAATAAGATAAATTTTTTCTTAATATAATAAACTTTGGGTTCGAATAATCATTTAATTTCCCAGGAAATTAGATTTATTACATATATATTTTTATAATAATATTAAAATAAAACATAATGGAAAAAATCATTATTATGAGAGATTCATTGAAAACATGAGAACCCATGAGAAATCTATTCATATAAATATAGATATTTACCTGGAATGGGAATAATCATTCATTTTCAATAAATGATCACTATATTACGATTCGAATAAAAAAATTACCAAAAAATCTCTATAAAGAAAATAAAATTTTGGTTCGTGACTGGGGAAGTCACCATTATAGAACCATAAAAATTAGAATAACCAATATTATCTAATTCTAACATAATTACCTTATAAACACAATAATTACCAAATTTATTAAAGATCTATATCAAGATCACCCCTCACCAGGAGCTATCTGGGGCTCACCCATCATTATGAGATATATCAGGTCACCCATAATCATAAATAATTCACAAGGCCCATATCAAGTAGAAAATATTTAATTTATTTCATCAAACTCTAAAAAATTTACATTTTAAACCATAAAAAACCTTTTTTATATTGACATATCCCTTTCCATTCAAACCCATGTTTCAAAACTAAATTTTCTAGAACAAATGAAAAAACTATTTTCTCAGTCAATAAAACAATGGATCTTATAAATTAATCTAGATATAAAATATAATTTTGAGTGGCATAAAAATACATTGACATTATATATGATAAAACAAAACATTCATTTTTCCCTTTTGTAATGAAATTCACTTTATTACATATAAAATATGTATAAACATTAATTTTAAAAACCATGGAATGAAAGTAAAAAAAGAGACATTAAATGTTTATTAAAATTATATTTTCCCTAAATAAATGAAAACATATAATAATTTTATAAATAGTAAAATGGAAAGAATTTTAGAAAAAAAATATTTAAATCATTTAGAAAGGGGTTTTTAATATAATGTATTAATAAAGTCAGTTATAAATCATCATGTAAAATATTTATCTTCCTGAATAATAAAAATATTTTTATTATTTAAACTATGAAAAAAATCATTTTATTTATTTCTTTTATTTTATTCATTAACATAATATTTTTAATTACTTATTAAATTATTCTTGTGTCATAAGTTTTAATGATAACCAGCTCATATGTCAGAAATTGATTCTATAGGTTGATTATGGTAAAAAATGACTTTATTCTATCATATAAAGAACAATAATAATTATATATTAAATATTCTTATGAAAACATAATCCATTAAGAAATACAAGGAATATGATTATGAAAAATGAGATACGTGACAATCCTGGAGATGGTAGGTGGTATGTACGCTTTAACAACTATTCTATTTTTCAATGAATATGATAGAAACTTGGTAAGTATTTATTTAAAATTTTAGAAAAATTATTATAGAATAAATATTATATTATATCTTGAAATAAATTATATATAACATACAAATGATGTGTCTACGAAAAGTGAATCACATTGCTTCATGGAGGTGGAAATTCACAGGTACAGACGAATGACATTATAATTTTTATATGGATGGAAATGTAAGAAAAAATGAGGTTATATTATCATTCCATAATGATAAATATTTCATGAATATCATATATATACATTAATTATATCATTATAACCATACATGAGAGGTATTGATGGAAAAATAATTATATCAATTCACAATGAAATAGTCCATCATACACATGAATGACGGTTTCATTTCCCATTTGATAGACGAAAAATATTGACATAGGTTATTATATTAACGAGTATAATATTAGTATAAGGTAGAACATATAGATATTACTTAAACAAATTTAATATTATTTTTGGGAATTATAAGAAGAAATAAAATATGCTAGATTTATAATTATAAATCCTCTACAGATAACCTCTTTAGGTTTATACCGAAATCCTTATAGGGATTATTTTTATCAAAAAACAACTCTATTGTGTATTGAGGGATTTTAGGACGTGATTTTAGAAGGGATTGTTGGAATAAATTGTCTCTTGAAGTGTCAATATGAGGGGAGATGGATTTTCCTTTTATAAGTAGAGGAAAGAAAAAACATTTAATTATTAAAGGAATAAATTCTACTAATTTCATGCCTTAGAAAAAAAATAAAAAATTGAACATTTAAAATAGTTACGTCATATAGAGTAAAAATATGGTCATACAATATGATTTCGGAAATTTTGAATTCATTTTAACCCTTATTACCTATTTTATCCCCCATTAAACATGGTTTAACATTAACCATGGTAATATATTTCTACACATCTTACAATTCAGTATGAAAAAATTCAGTTGAACATATTAAATAATATTCACATTATTGATTCAAAATATTGAAACCATTTTATTATATTTAGTAGAATTAATTATTAGAAATAAATTTAAAACATAACCCATAAAAAATGATAAAAAATTATTTTAAAAAAATTTCACTCTCATAATTATAATTTTTTGGCCAAATTAAAGTATAATTTTGATTTCAACATCAATCATTAGTTTATTTTTAATAGAGTTTAGTTAATTATATTCTAAATATAATCAAATTTATAATTATTGTATTAAATACTTTAATAGGAAATATTATTTCCAATAAAAATAAATCTTTTCACTATTTAATGAAAAATCATACTTTTCAGAAAATTTTAAAAAAATCCTCTTATTCTAAATTAGACATGATTAATTTTTTTTAAAAAAATTTCATTTTTTCAAATTACAATTTTATAATATGTAAATAAATATTCTAAATAAGACATATAATTCTTGAGAATCCATTTTTTGTTTGAAATAAATATTTTTAATTTCGGCTAAAAAATACCAAATATTTTTATAATGAATATAAATTTATAAAATAGAATTTATGAATAGTAAGATGACATGAAATTGATTTTTTAAAATTAGATGAGTTTTTATTATTTATACCTTATAAACATATGAACTCTGATAAATATCATGTATACAAATTCTTTTAGGTATAATTTAATTGAATTTATACCCCCCCCCCCAATTTATGAGTTTTTGAAAGAATAGTAGTTATTAATGAAAGATGACTCTATGCTCATCTAACTAGTGGGGAGGGATCCCAAACATAAGTTATAATTTAAAAAATTGGCCCAACGATCACAATGATCTCAATATCTTATGTAGAAGGACCCATATCCTCCACCATATATGGATCGATTTTTTGTAACTATATCCATACATCATATGGCTCTAAGATGTTCAAATTTCACTATTACAAAGACATAATAATATCCTACCAAAAAATTCAACATTCCCTATGGCTAGTTCATATAAATATTCCCTCACATATTATGTCCCTACTGAACTATTCTTAACTAAATGATACAGATATGATTTACCTACCATGTGATCCCAAATGATCTTAATTCTAAACTTAGATTTGTTTCATTTCATAATAGATTATCCATATAACTTTAATATTTAAAATATATTCAATGTGTTTCCATGCTTTTTTTCATATAATGGTTTACACATCATTAGAAAAATTTATTTAAATATCCTTCTCAACAGATATCCTTGGTTTTATAGAATATTTCATCTAGGTAATTAATTATCCAACTCATAAGAATATTCCCAAATGGTACTCGATATTTTTATAATGAATTTGATTTTACCATGGGAGAATCTAATAAGAGAGCCACAACTACAACACTATAAACGTAGATTATTGTTATTTTTTAATATATTATACACCATTAAAGATGAAAATAATGAAGGTAGAAAATATTAACATCCATTTACCAATAAAGTTTATATTATTACATTAATTAAATATTAATGTAAAACCATATTATATACAACATACATAAAATGACTATCTTGGAGATACCCTATGGTAAATTAATATTCCTTTTAGTTAAACCAATGGGAGTCTTACTCATAGAGATGTTTTGAATCATATTTAACTTATAGAAATTTTATTCCCTATTTTTTTCAACCTATGATATATAAATTAGCGGATTAGATGTTAATAATGATGTTGAATTGGGATCATGAGTATGGTTTACCATGATCATTTATGGTTGACCATGATCCATTATGGTTGACCATCATTACACAATTACCATGTGTATGGTTGACCACGATCCTTTATTCTTAATTTTTGAGGAGATAGTTATCAAAGATTGATGGTTTTAACCTAATAATTATTTCATCATCAAAATTTTTAAAATGTTAAGAAAACTATTTTCATGAGTTCTAATCCAGTTTCTACTCTTCCACAACAAAATATATCATTAATGACTATTTCATATAATTCATGTATCCTATAAAAAATCATGTTAATATTGTTTTTATAGAAGATTTATTTTTTGGTATCATTTGAGAAAATTATTGATTACTTATTATGTAAAATATCCTGAAAATTATACGAAATCGATTTTAATGCATTAATCAAGTAATGTTTTTAAAAGTATTTAATATTTATTTAATATTGTAAATATATGTATGATTTATTATTATGTTATGGAATGAATTGAAATTATATTAACCTCATTTACATTATGTTAATATTATATCACATGAGATGATATGTATGGGACGTGATAAGTTATCCATGTTTACTATGTTATACATAGATGTGATATTATTAGCTATATTCATTATGATGTAATGGTATTGGAATTGATCTTTGAAATATGCTATAATAATACATGTTTATTCATGTGACACTGTAGTATTTTATGTTACCATGGTTCATGATTTTTGATTTAACTTTCAAATACTGTTGGATATGTTATCATTTCATGTTGAAAATTTTAGGCTTCATTATTCCTATTCCTTGTTCTATTGTTATTGTATCATATCTCATAATTACTAGTTACGTTTTTATGATCTTATTTCATTAATAATTTGATTTCTCCCATATTTACATTTTTTCATGTGTCAATCACTATTGATAAACCACTAGTGACTCAATGATTTTTTTATTCTATATAATCATATTAGGTAATACAGTTCTTATGTTTCTTATTTTTCCAATTAATATGAAGGAGTATTATGTATGACTAGTCTATAAAGGAATTAAACATGACAAAATTTATTTAATAAATATATGGTTTAATGTTAATTAATTTTTTTATTTAGATAATCCAAAAAATACTAATACTTTGTGTTTTGGGATTGGAATTTATTCATGAAAATTATTTTTCAACTATATATAATTATTTAAAATAAATGTATTCTATGTTTGGGTCATCACATTTGGTATCGAAGTAGGTTTTAATTAATTTTTATGATTAGGATAAGAATTATAAGAGAATATAACTTATGTTATCCTAGGATATATCGAAACTATCATAGGTTATAATGATAGTGTCATAAGATAATAAATATTTGGATTAAATTTTTTAATCCAAATTATTATTGCACATTGTTCAATTCTTAATTTTTTTTACTTATGAAATGTTTGTTTTATTAAATTAATAGAACCAAGAGGAATTGAATGAATAATTAATGTGATGGTAAATATTGTGATTATAATAATGAATATCCATATTGGATAATATATGGTGTAAATAAAATTAGGGCAACTGTAACACCCCATTCTTCCACGGTAGGTTTCCCTTTGAAGAATGTAATAAGTTGCATTGTACGCAATTTCGAGATTCTAACACACCACGGCCAATAATACTATCTGTGATAAATTGTAAAACCCACTTTTTGAAATTTTATAAATTTTGTTTTTTATAATGGACTTCATTTATCAATTTGGAATATCGAAATTAGCTTAGGGTGAATTTTTGGTTCTTTTCTGAAAACATTAATTTTTTGATGAATAGTAAAAAAAAAATTTATTTTGAATTTATTTTTTTAATGGAAATAATTTATAGTGTTAAATTATATATTTGATTAGTTTAAAAGTATAATTAGATTATATTTATTTCAATTAATATAATTTAGGTCATTGTATGTAAATTTCACATTTAAAATGGACATAAACAAGTGCCAATCTGATGATAGTTATTATTTCTTAAAAACACATTTTTTTGTTTTGACAGTGGGAATTATTTTAAATTAATTTCGTCCACTTCTGTGTTTTGAATTGTGAAAAATGGATTCCATATTTTGGAATCAGAAGATCCAAATTGTTTAAATAGGTAACTTTTTTTATATGTTATGAATAATTACTTCATTAAATATTTTATTTACCATGGTTAAGGGAAAATGAAAAGAGAGAGGGATGGGGTTTCTTTTCTCGCACTTATTTGGCATAGAGAGCCGCCTACTCATCTAGAGGTGTCCTGTACGATGAGTGATTAGCTCAATGGTAGAGCGATCCACTGATAATTGCGTCGTAGTGACTGGGCTGTGAGGGCTCTCAGCCACGATAGTTCCATGTGCTCATCAGTGCCTGCCCCTAATATTATAATAATTTTAAATTACCCTAACAAGTCTCATATTAATATTGGTTGATAAATTTCCGACCATGTGCATCCTTGGGATGATTTTGGGACACCCTAGAGCCACATGAGAGTGATAATGATGCTTTATATTAATTAATTTAATGTAAAGACAAAAATGACATAAACATGTATCTTTTCGTAAAACAATTTTTAAATGGGGTTATATAAGTTATCATTTATACTATAAATGCTCGTTAGAAATCTAAAAATATTTCCTATATAATTTTTTTTATACATTAATTAATTAAATTTATTTATGAAACAATGATTATGTAGTAATTACCTTCTTAATGATAGAATCAATGAAATGGTATTATAAATATTAAAATAAATACAATATCAATGTTTTTATGACATACACTAATTTTATAGGAGGATATGACATGATAGAGTTTATTCAATTTATTTTTCTCTAAGTAATCATGTTGTGATGAATTTCACAAAAACCAAATACTAAATAGTGTCAATATTGACATAAATGAGTTTTTAAAATCAATATTATATTATTAAATTATATAATAGTCCTAAAAATCTAAAGTTCTACCAGATAACTTATATAATTATATGTATATCATTAATTAACCACTTTAGGTTCTCTTTTAATTTTATAGTAAGTTTATTAACCAATTATTATAATAATACAAGAATACATGGTACAAGTTAAACAATTTAACTAAGAGTTAATTCTAAAAGATAAGGTTAATATTATTACCAAAACCTGTCTAAAACCTATTGGTTGAGAGGTTTTCGACCCATACCTACATTATCCTAGAAATAAATCATTTTTGAGCCATTAGAAAAATATTTTATTATAAAATAATATTTCAATATTCTCATAAGGTGCCCCTCACCTCTCTTATAAAAAGGAACTTCCCCTTATCTCAAAATCACACCTCCAAATAAATTTGGCTTAGACAAACCCTGCCCAAATATCCTCTCAATTTTTCTCAATTCAACCTGGAGGCCTTAGTTTGTTATGAAAGCCAACCCAATCATCCCATTTGATCAAATCAAAAGAATGAACCTGAAGAAGAGGTAAAATTTTCATCACCACTTTCAAGTTCTTTTTCTTCATCCACATCCTCTTTCATGTTGTTTCCATTATAAAATAATAAATCTATTATCATCTATATAATGATATGTTATTATAAAAATGGTACAACTATACTCATTATTCTATCCATCATATGAATGACAAAGTCACCATACATGCGTACGTACAGTTTACCATCTCCACGTCGTGGTGTAGTTGTTATTCAATGCATTATTTTTTTGGATGGGTATAATAATGATATATTGCTGATCTAAATAATAAATATAACATGTTAATTATTCTATATATATTATATACAATCTATTTACTTACTATTTTAATATCAAAAGAATGATATTTCCGCTCGTGCGTACGTACAGATTAATGTCTCCACGAACGCGATGAGATTCATTTCCCCATCGTAAACATTCAAGAATATTATTAATTTAATGATTTAAAATAATTTTTAAGAAATTAATATAATTATGGATATGAATAAAATACATACTATCCATAGAAAAAATTACATATGTAACAAAACATTTAAAGGAAAACGAATCAATTAACACTTGAAATGACGATTATACTAAAATATTATTAATAAACAAATATTGGAAGGTCGTATATGATATCATATTTATGTATATAGTTTTTGAATAATTTAATAAAAATTATTTTACTGTTATATAGGAGGTTAACATACCCTCGAAAAAGTAAAAGTACAAGGTAAGGGATAATTTCACAATCACTTTATTATCTGAGGTTGTTATTTACGTAAGTATCAACTAGGAACTCTTTATCATCCACGTACATGTTTTCATAAAATTATATTTCAAAACATTTTGACTATTTACTAGACCATGGTTTGAGTCATTTATAACCTTATTTGACCATATATGTTTTGAATAGAATCTTCCCATCATTTTCTGAACAATGTACTTTATGACCTTTTCGACCAAATTAAGTTAAGAATGTTTTTTAACTTATATGGTGAGTGTGGATATTTTACGTGGTTATGACATCGTCGAAGCATCCCATACAATATTATAAGAATATTTTCAAAATTAATGTTTTCTTTTATAATTATGTGACTCTTAAATGATTTCAAAATATAATGAAATATTTATATCAAAATGTTTTGATTTCATCTATATCAACACCCTTTGATAAAAGTTTCCCTTGTTAGAAGTTGATAAAATATGATACAAATATTCCATATTGTATTTAATGTTTTTTGATATGTTCAAATGTGGATGTATTATTTTTATACCATTCATGGTTTATGGTTAATGTATTGAAATTTTGTATGCTAGTTTTAATATGAATGTTTATGTTATGTTTCAAGCTTTTCATATGAGGAATGTATTGGACTTAGTATGTGATGGGTGGAGCCCGCTATAGCTCCTCTGTGCATCAGTAGGTATCATGAGACCAATAGATGTGGAATTGGATGAGGCCATTCACAATATGATATATGGTTTTGGCCAAGGAATAAATCATTTTATGATGTCTTGGCTGAGTCCTTGACAAGATGTTTCAGAATGTCTGGCATTATACATTCCCTCATTATGAAAATAATATTTATGGTTCATGTGGTTACTATACATGTAGAATACCCATGAATATGTTTTATTATGGAAATATTTACTCGGCTTATAATCCTGCCATAAAGTGTACATGTTTATTATTTGTAAAGGCATGTGTTTTCAATTATTCACCATGTCTATTATTTATGTTATCTTCAACAATATTTCTTACTCTTACTAAGCATTTGAGCTCACCCCTTTCATTTGATTCATTTTCCCATGATATAAATTCATTAGTTATGAGTGACATTCATGAATATTCTAATAGGATTGGATGATTCTAATTGAATTAATTAGTGTTTTATTTCTTCCCATATTGTAATAATAAACTTATGTATGTATCTTGCTTCCAATAATACTAAATAGTTTGGTCTTTCGGGACATGATTCCAAGTATCATTCCAATTCTATGTATTAATGCACCAATTCTAGGTAACTAGGGTTGGGGTGTTACAGTTGGTATCTGAGTATGTTTAGTACAAACCTTGGAAAATAGATTTAGAAAAACACTAAATAGAGAACATTACCCTAAGATAGACTTTGAGGACTAGTATAGAAGAAATTCCTAGAATTTTGGTAATGTAGGTATTTTGTGTATTTTCCAAATAATAAATCCTTGTATGGATTTGGGTTGGAAGAGGTGGATCTAGGAAGGATGTATCTAGGAGTTAATACTCTAACAAGGAGTTTTGGTATTGACCCGAGGTATCCTGGTGCACGACAATGGGCCTTGCTGCACTCTTGGTTACGACACTCCTGGGGGATATGCTTAGGATAATTCACAATTTCATTACAATCCATTATTAAGAAGAGTATATGCCTCCTTAAAGAAATCATTTTTATGATTATGAAATATATCTATAAACTCTTCAAACTATGTTAAGTATTTTAAAAGTTTAGAATTATGTATTGAAATTCATAAACTAATCTACTTTATGCCATTTATTAGAAATGGAACTTAGTGGGAGGAATGGAAACCGTATCAAAGCACTCAATCCATGTAGGGATTTCCCTCCAACTCAAGATAATTATAGTGGAGCTGGTGATGCTACTGGAACTGATCAACTTTTCACCATACTGGGATAACTCACTCAAGTTATAAATAATAACCCTACCATATGGAGTACCCTGATCCACAACATGGAGGACCAATGTTAGACCGCTTAATGAGGAAACAGCCACCATAATTCAATGGGAGTACAAATCCATTAGTATCTAAGAAATGGATAAATTCTTTAAAGAAAATATTTCATGTTTTCTTGAGTAGCAAATGGAAAAATTTGTCATGGAATTTTATTGCCTTACTGGAGATTCAGATCAACAGTGGTCATTACATAAAAACACAAAGGAGGATAAAGAATTATCAAGTATCGAATGGAGGGAGCTTAAAGTCATTTTCTTAGAAAAATAATTTCCTCGTGACTATCGAGTGGATATGGAAAGGCAATTTATGAGTCTTAGACAATAGGAGGCTGAGAATATCGCAAAGTATGAAACTAACTTTACATGGTTAGAAATGCATGTTGTAGATTATATACATAACCCAAGAAGTAAGATTGATAATTTCATTTAAGGGTTGAAACCATTTCTCCATCAAGAATTAATATCCCAATCCTTCTCAACATATGTAGATATCGTCTCATGTGCTATCATGATAGAAAACTAATTCTCTATGTCTTATGAATTTAAAGAAATACAAGAGAAGAATAAATCTACTGAACACTTTAGGAAAGAAAATAAAGAAACAGGGAGGAAGGGAGGAGTTGAATTTCCACCTTGTGATAATTGTGGATGGAATCACCCTGGTGTTTGTCTAAAAGTAAAAGGAGTATGCCACAAATGTGGACCGAAGGGCCATCTTGCAGGTGATTGTATGGGGAAGAAAGAATATTTCAATGTTCAATGCAACAATTTCAAGGAGATGGGACATTATGAAAATTATTTTCCAAAGCATCTGGGAAACAAACATCAGATAAGGACAAGGGATCAAGGTCAAGATTATATGATCACTACTGCTAGGGTTGATGATCCGAAAGACATGGTGGAAGGTAATTTAATGGTTTCCTCAGTTTTAACCAATGCATTATTTAATTCTAGATCATCGCATTGATTTATATCTTCCAAGTTATTTTAGAAAATTAGATATTTCCAATTTGATTTAACAAGGGAGTTGTCAGTCAAAACACCTAGGGGAAGTATTGTTGCAAAATAGTTTTGTGAATAAGTCCAAATTAATGCATATAAATTATATTTATCTACTGATATCATCATCATAAACATGATTGAATTTGATATAATCCTCGGTATAGATTGGATTTCGGACCATGATGCGAAAATGTATTGTAAGTAGAAGGAGGATACAATTATCGATGATGATAATGAGTAACTTATCTTTAGATAAGAAACATCACCATATAATTCTTATCTAGATCCACCCCTAGTAGATCTAGTAAATTCAATTAGTAGGGAAGAATATAATGAAATAACTGTGGATGAGGAAAGGAATGTTCAAATAGAGGATGTACCTATTTCGAAAGAAAATATTGATGTGTATTGTCGAGGAATTACTGGGACATCCTCCCAAATGAGAAATTAAGCATTCTATTGATTTAATTCCTAGTTCAAGGCCCATATCTAAGACTCCTTATTGAATGGGAACTATGGAATTAGTGAAACTAAAGAAACAACAAGAGGAATAGAGTAATAAGGGATTAATTCATCCTAGTGTATCTCATTGGGGAGCTCCTATCCTTTAAAAAAAAATAAAGATAGATCTAAGTGAATTGGCATTGAATACCATGAGATAAATTCTATAAAAATAAAGAACAAGTATCACAAACCTCACATTGATGATTTATTCAACAAAATTCATAGAGCTCAATATTTTTCAAAGATTTTTCTTCGATCATCATATCATAAGTTTTGTTTGATGAAGGAAGACATTCCAAAAATAGCATTTCGAACCAGGTACAGGCATTATGAGTATATAGTAATGCCTTTTGGATTGTCAAATTCTCCCTTAATATTCATGGACTTAATGAATTGAGTTTTCTAAGAATATATATAGAACATTATAGTGGTATTTATTGATGATATCTTTGTATACTCAAAAAACTATGATGATCATAAAAATCACTTGCATACTGTTCTATAAACCCTCATAAGAAATGAATTTTATGGGAAGTTTTTAAATTGTGAATTCTGGCTTCTAGAATTTATTTTCATGTCCATATTGTCTCAAAAGATGGATTCTCGGTTGATCCATCAATGACAAAGGCAATCCAAGAATGGCCAGCACCGATTAGTATAATTGAGGTACGATGTTTTATTGGTTTAGCAGGTTATTAATGATGTTTCCTCCATCATTATTCATAGTTGGCTAACCCATTAACCCATCTCACACTTAAAGGTGTTAAATTTTTTTGGAAATAAGAATTTGAATAATGTTGTGAAGAACTTATGAAAATATTAGTCAACACTTTTATCTTGACTCTACAATCCAGGAATGATGGGCTTGTTATTTATAGTGATTCATCAAAGAGAGGACTAGGTTGTGTTCTTATGTAAAATGATACAGTTATTTCATATGCCTCATGATAGCTAAAAATAGATGATAAAAACTATCCCACTCATGATCTGCAGTTAGCATCTTATATCATTTCTCTGATGATATGGAGACACTATCTCTATGGTAAAAATGTGAGATTTATATTGAACAAAAGAGTTTGAAGTATATTTTTTCACAAAAACAAATCAACATGTGGAAAAGGAGATGTCTTGAACTACTAATGGATTATGATTTCACTATACACTACCAATCGGGGAAGGAAAATAATGGGAATATGCTTTGAGTGGAAAGAATCATGGAGTTTTGAACAAGATGAATGTTGAAAGAGATCATATTTTCATGGATTTAGTAATGATAGATATGTGAATAACCATGGAAGGGAAAACATCAATACATTATCAAATGGTTTCCAAACCATCTTTTCATGAAAGGATAAAAAGTTCTCAGACTAATAACGAGGAGTTTCAAAAGAATATTAAATCTATAAATGATGGGTGATTGAGTGACTTCGTATATGGAGATGGAATTCTGAAATTTTGGAATAGAATTTGTTTTCCTGATATACCTGATCTAAAAAGAGAATTTTCTAATGAGTCTCATAACTCTAATTTCTCTACATACCTGGTGAACACCAAGTTGTAAATATATTTGAAGGAACATGTTTTTTGGACAACATGAAGAGGGAGATTGCTGATTTTGTGTTAAGATATATGGTTTGTCAACATGTGGAAGATGGAAGGTAAAAATTTGGTTGATTATTTCAACCTCTTCCCATACATGAGTGGAAATGGGATAATATTATGTTGCACTTTGTCATAGAGAGAACAAATTCTCCTAAAAGGAATGATGCAATATGGTCATTGTTGATCGTCTTACCAAGTCGGCACATTTTCTTTCTATAAGAGAAGATTTACCACTGGAACATCTAGTAAGACTATATATTAATGAAGTTGTAAGACTTCATGGAGTACCTCTATCGATTTTTTTATCATGATCCCCATTTTAAATCAAAATTATTGAAGGGTATTTAGAAATCCTTGTATACATAACTTCGTTTGAGCATTGCCTACTACCCTCAAACTGATGGAAAATTAGAATAGACTATTCAAACCTTAGAAGACATGTTGAGATATTTCTCACATGAATTTCATGGTATATGGGATCGATATTTACCTCTGGTAGAATTTTCCAATAATAATAGTTTCTATTCAAGTATTTGCATGGCACTATATGAAGCATTATATGGAAATAGATGTCTCACATAAACTTGTTTGGATGATATTGGTGAAAGAAAACTCATAGGCCCAAAACTTTTTGGTGAAATGATGGAAAATGAGAAGGTAATCAAAACCTACATCAATGCAACTCTAAGTAGGAAAAATAGCTATGATGATAATCGATGGAAGTATTTTTAATTTCAAGTAGTTGATAATGTTTTCCTGAAGGTGTCTCCATGGAAGGGTGTTATATGTTTCAGTAAGAAGTTTAAATTTAGTCCCATGTACATCATACATTTCAAAATTCTAGAATGAATTGGGGTTGTAGCATACCTTTTGGAAATTCATCCAAGTCTCTTCAAAATTAACTATGTGTTCCACGTATCACTAATGAAAAAATACACGCCTGACCCAATACATGTACTCACTTATGAGGAAATTGAATTGGAAGATGATCTATATTATTGTGAATATCCTGTCAAAATTCATGATACCAGAGAATAAGTGTAGAGATACCAGACAACTCGTTTGGTAAGAGTTCTATAGATAAACCATAAGATGGACGAGGCAATGTGGGAACATGGGAAACGCATGATGACGAACCACACAAAAACTTTTCTGGTGGTAGTATTCCAGAAATTTTGAGGATTAAATTATTTGATGGATGGAAGAATGTAACACCCCAATCTTCCATGATATGTTTGCATTTGAATAATACAATAGCTTCCATTGTACGCAACTTTGAGAATCTAACACACCACAACCAATCAAATTAGCCGTTATGAATAGTAATACCCAATTTTTAAATCATTTAAAATTTTACTTTTCAAAATGGGATTTATTTTTGAATTTGGAATATAGAAACAAGTATAGGGTTAATTTTTTGTATTTTTCTCAAAACATTCAATTTTTAATAAATAGTGAAAAATACTAAATTTTAATTAAAAACAAATTTTTAATTGAAATAATTTATAATGTTAAATTATAAATTAGAGTGGTTTAAAGTATCATTAGATTATATTTTAATCATTTAATATAATTTTGGTCATTGTATGTAATTTATCATTTAAACTAGACATAAAAAATTGTCAATCTTTTGATAGTTATTATTTATTAACGACGCACTTTTTGATTGGACAAAAAAATTAATTTTAAATTAATTTATTCCACTTATGTGTTTTGAATTATGAAAAATGGATTCCATATTTTGATTCATGAGATAAAAATTTTGAAAATAGGTAACTTTTATTTTTAGACATTATGATTAATTATTTCAGTAAATATTTTATTTACCATGGTTAAAGTGTAAATCCATTAAAAACGTGTAAAAAATATAATAATAATATTAAAATACCCTAACATGTGTCATATCCCTATTGGTTGATACATGTCCGACCATGCGAATCTTTGGGTTGATTTTTGGTCCTCATGGAGCCACATGAGAGTGATAAGGACACTTTGTATTAATTAATTTAAAGTAAAGTCAAAAATGAACTAAACATATACATTTAAGTAAGAAAATTTTAATATGGGGTTATATAAGTTATATTATCAACTATAAATAATCATTATAAAGATAAAAATATTTACAACATAATTTTACTTTTTATAATTTTTTGACATTAAATAAATAAATTTATTTATGGCCCAATGATGATGCAATGATTACATTATTAATGAATTAATCAAATAAATGATATTATAAATGTTAAATTAAATTCAATTTCGATGTTTTTATGAAATCCACGAATTTTATATGTAAATATTACATGTTGGGGTTGATTCAATAAATGTTTTTATAATTAATCATGTTGTAATGACTTTCGTTAAATCCAAATACTAAATAGTGTCAAAATTGACATAGTTTAGTTTTTAAAACAAATATTATATTATTTAATTATATAATAGTCTTAAAAATCTGAGATTTAGAGGGAAAAACTTATATAATTATAGGTATATCATCAATGAACCACTTTAGGTTATCTTGGCATTTTATTGTAATTTTATTAACCTATTATTATAATAATACATGACTTCATGGTAAAAGTAAAACTATTTAACACAGAGTTAAATAAAAAAGATAAGGTTAATATGGTAACACCAAACTGTTTAATACATATTGTTTTATAGTGTTTTGACCCATCCCCACCATAGACTCGAAATATATCATTTTGTAGCCACTAGAAACGGAAAATTATTTTATTATAAAATATTATTTCAATCTTTTCCTAAGGTGCCCCTAACCTCTATTATAAAAGGGAACTTCCCCTTCTCTCAAAATCACACCTCGAATTCCATTTGGATCAGCCAAAACCTACCCAAATTTACTCAAAATTTCTCTTACCTAAACCTATGGGCCATAGTTTGATCAAAAATCCATCCAAATTTCCCTATATATCAAATTAGAAGGAAGAACCCGAAGAAGAGGTAAATATATCTTCATCTCTTTCAAGTTCTTTTTCTTCTTCCACTTCCTCTTTTATTGTTGTTTCCATTATAAAATAATAACTATAGTAACTTCTATATATTGTGATGTTTTTATAAAAATGGTAAAACCATATTCATTATTCTATCCTTCATATAAATGACAATGGAAACTTACATTCATACGTATGGCTTACCGTCTCCATGTCGTGGTGTAGTTGTTATTCAATACATTATTTTTTGGATGGGTAGAATAATTATGTATAAATTATATGAATAATAAATAGAACACGTTAATGATTCTGTATATATGATATATCATATATTTAAATTCTATTTTAATATCAAAAGAATAATATTATCACTCGTGCGTACGTACGGATTACCATCTCCACGAACGCGAGGAGATTCATTTCTTCTTCGTAACCATTCAAGAATAATTTCAAATTGATGATTTAAAATAATGTTTAAGAACATAATATCATTTTGGAAATGAATCAATTACATTTTATACATAACAAACATGACTTATGTAACAAAACATATAAAGGAAAATAAATCCGTTAACACCAAAAACGATGATAATACTAAAATATTATTAACAAAAAAATATTAGAAGACCATATATGATATCATATTTATGTATATGGTTCTTCGATAATTTAATAACATTTATTTAAATATTATAAAGGAGGTTAATGTACCCTCAACAAAGGTAAAGTACATTGTAAGTGTCAATTTCACAAACTCTTTATTATCCGAGGTTGCTTTTTACCTAAGTATAAACTGGGACTTCTTTATCATAAACATTAGTGTTTTCATAAAAATGTATTTAATTTTTTTTACCATTTACTATACTTGGTGTTAAATTAATTTATACCCTTATTTTACCTTATATGTTTTGAAAGGAATATTTCTGTCGTTTTCCAAACAGGGTATTTATGACCTTTTCGACAAAATTAAGGAAAGAATGTTTTTTACCTTATACGGTAAGTGCGGCTACTTCACGCCATTAGAACATCATAGAAGCTTACCTTAAAATATTATATGAATATTTTCAAAATAAATGTTTTCTTTTGTGATTATGTGACTATTAAATGATTTCAAAATAGAAAGAGATACTTGTCTCAAAAAGTTATGATTTCATCTATTGCAACATCCTTTGATAAAATTTACACTTGATTGAAGTTGATATACAATTATACAAATATTCCATATTTTATTTATGGTTTTGTGATATGTTTGACTATTGATGTGTTATTTTTATACCATTCATGTTTTATGGTTAAAGTATTGGTATTTCTGATGCTATTTTTAATTTTAATGTTTATGTTATGTGTCATCTTTTTCATATGAGATTTGTATTGGAGTTATTATGTGATGGGTGGATCCCTATATAGCTCCTCAGTTCATTATTAGGTCTCATGAGACAATTATATGTGGAATTGGCTGAGTCCATTCCTAATTTGAAATGTGGTTTTGGTCGAGGCCTAAATCTTCTTTAGATGTCTTGGCTGAGGCTTTGAAAAGATGTTTCAGAATTTCTGGTATTATACATTCCCTCATTATAAAAATAATATTTATGGTTCATGTGGTTATTCTACTAGTAGAATACACATGACTATGTTTTATTAGGGAATTATTTACTGATCTCAAATTACTTCTATAATGTGTACAAGTTTATTATTTGTAAAGCCATGTGTTTTCAATTATTCAACATGCCTATGGTTTATGTTTTATTATACTCTATTGCTTACTCTTACTAAGCATTTGAGATCACCCCTTTCTTATTATTCAATTTCCTAGGATATGAAGAAGTTAGTTATGAGTGAGTTTCAGGAGTAATCCATGAGGTTTGTATTTTCTAATCGAATAAATTAGTGTTGGGTTTATTCTCATGTTTTAATGTTAAACATATGTATGTATCTTATTTCCAATAATATTAAACTATTCAGTCATTCAAGACATTATTCCTTGTATCATGCCAATGGTATGTAATAATGCACTGACTCTGGGTAACAGGGGTTGGGGCATTGAAGTTAGTATCAGAGGAAGTTTAGTACAAACCTTAGAAACTAGATTTATAAAAATCATGATTAGAGAACGTTACACTAAGATAGAAATTGAGGATTATTATAGAAGAACTTCCTAGAATTTTGGTAATGTAGAGATTTTGTTTATTTTCCAAATAATACATCCCTCTCTGGATACGAGCAGGTAGAGGTGGCTCTGGAATAGATGTACATAGGAGTGAAAACTCTAACAAAGTGTTTCGGGATTGACCCGAGGTATTCTGGTGCACAAAAATGAGCCTTGTTGTACTCTTGGTTATGACACTCCCAGGTGATATGCTTAAGATAATTCAAATTTTCATTAAAAACCATTATAATGAATTTATGAGTATATACCTCCTCATGGAATTTTTTTATAATTATGGATTATATCCATAAATGGTTCAATTTATGATTAGTTGTTCACATGTTTTAAATTATATATTGATATTCATAAACTAATCTACGACGTGCCATTGTTTAGAAATGGTTCCTAGTGTAAGGAAAGAAAACAGTATCAATACACGTAATCTATGTAGGTATTTCCCTACAACTCAAAATAAATATAGTGGAGCTGGTGATGCAACTGGTTTTGATCATCTTATCACCATATATGGACAACTCACTCTGGTTATGAATAATAACTTTACCCATATTGAGCACCCTGATCCACAACATGGAGGACCAATGTTAAACTGCTTCATGAGGTAACAACCACCAAAATTCAATGGGAGTACAAATCCATTAGTAGCTGTGAAATGGATATATTCCTTAGAGAAAATATTTCCTTAATTGAGGAGTAGCGAAAGGGGAAAAGTTTTTATGGAATTTCATCGCCTCACTGGAGATGCAGGTCAATGGTGGTGTAATTAATTCAAAACATGAAGTTGGTTGAAAAAGTATCAAGTATGTAATGGAGAGAGATTATAGAGAGATTTTCATAGAAAAACACTTTTCTCGTGACCATCGAGTGGATATGGAAAGGCAAATTCACTGTCTAAGACAAAAAGAGGATGAGAATGTTATAAAGTATGAATCTAACTTTACAAGGTTAACAAGGTATGCTGCAGATTATATACATAACCCAAGAAGTAAGATTGATCATTTCATTGATGGGTTGAAACCATTTCTCCATCGAGCATTAGTCTCCTGATACTTCTCATCATATGAAGATATTCTCTCTTGTGTTATCCATACTGAAAAGAAATTATCTATGTCTTACAACTTTTATGAAAAGAAAGAGAATAAGAGATATGTTGAACACTCTAGGAATGGAAATAAAGAAACTGGGAAGAAAGAAAGACTTGAATTTCCACCCTATGATAATTGTGCATGGATGCACCCTATGTCTTTCTAAAAGGAAAAGGAGTATGCTACAAATGTGGATAGAAGTTCCATATTACTGGTGATTGTAAGGTAAATAAAGAAGCTACCAATGTTCAATACTACAATAGTAGGGAGATGGGATACTATGTAAATGAATTTCCTAAGCATCAGGGAAACTTATCTCAGAAAAGGCCAAGGGATCATTTCCAAGATTATGAGATCACTACTACTGAGGATGAAGATTTGATAGATGTGTTGAAAGATAATTTAATGGTTTCCTCAAGTTTAGAAAATGCTTTATTTGATTCTATATCATCACATTGTTTTTTCTATCTTCTGAGTTTGCTATGAAAATTATTTATTCCCAATTATAATTAACAACGGAGTTTTCAGTACATATTGTGCAAGAATATGTTGATGTGTTTCTAGTGGAATTAACTGGACATCCTCCAGAACATGAAATAGATTTTTCCATTGATTTATTTCATATTTAGAGGTCTATATCAAAGACTTGTTATAGAATGGAAACTGTGGAATTAGTGGAACTAAAGAAAAAATGAGAGGAATTGAGTAATAAATTATTTATTCTCCCTAAGGTTTCTCCATGGGGAGGCCGTGTCCATTTTGTTATGAATAAAGATAGATCTATGTGGTTATTCATTTTCTACCATGAAATCAATTCCACAACAAAAAAGTACAAGTATCTCCTACCTCACATTGATGATTTATTCATCCAACTTCGTGGAGCTCAATATTTCTTAATGATTGACCTTCGATCTGAATATCATCAATTGTGTGTGAAGAAGGAAGACATTCCAAAAACAACATTTCGAAAAAGGTATGGGCATTAAGAGTTAACAGTAATTCTTTTTGGATTGAAAAATGCACCCTATGTCTTCATGGAATGAATTAATATAGTTTTCAAATAACATCATTATGACTTTTTAGTGTTATTTATTGATGATATCTTCGTATACTCCAAAAACTACCAAGATCATGAAAATCACTTGTGCACTATTATAAAAACCTCCATAAGAATTGAATTATATGGGATGTTTTGCATGTGTGAATTCTGGGATCAAGAGATATCACTTTGTTTCTATATTTTTGATAAATAAGGAATCTCTATTGATCCATCAATAACCAAGGAAATCCAGGAATGGACAGCACCGACGAGCATAACTTAGGTAAGCAGATTTATTGGTTTAGTAGGTTATTATCAACATTTCATCCAGAATTTTTCCTCATTGGCTAAACCATTAACCAAGGTCACATTCAAAGGGGTTAAATTTTTTTCGAAAAAAGAGTGTGAAGAATGTTTTGATGAACTGAATAGAATATTAGTAAATTCTTTATCTTGACTCTACCATTCGAGAATGATGGTTATGTTATTTATAGTAATTTGTCAAAAAAGGACATGGTTGTGTCGTTATACAGAATGATAGATTTATTTTCTATGCATAGAGACAACTAAAAATTCATGTGAAAACTATGCCACTCATGATCTTAAGTTAGCGGTTGTATTCATTTCTCTGAAGATATAGATACACTATCTCTATGGTCAAAAAACATGAGATTTATAGTGGTTAATATAGTTAAAAGTATATTATCTCAAAAAAACAACACAACGTGAGGAAAATGAGATGGTTTGAACTACATAATGATTATTATTTCACTATACACTACCACTCATGTAAAGCAAATAAGGTGGAAGATGCTTTGAGTAGAAAGTATCATGGAGTTTTGAACAAGATGATACTTGAAAGGGATCCTATTTTCATGGATCTAGTAATGATGGATATAAGAATAACCATAGATGGTGAAACATCAATACACTTTCAAGTGGTTGACAAAAAATCTTTACTAGAAAGGATAAAAAGTTCCCAGAATAATGATGAGTAGTTTCAAAATATGATTAAAGCTGTAAATGATGAGGGATTGAGTGACTTCGTATATGAATATGGAATTTGGAAAACTGGGAAGAGACTTTGTGTTCCTGATATACCTGATCTAAAATGGGAATTGTTGGATAATTATCAAAGCTCCAATTTCTCTATATACTTGGGGAGCACCATGATATATAAGGATTTGAAAGAACAATTATGCTGGGACAACATGAAGAGGGAGATTTCTGATTTTAGGTCAAGATGTATGGTTTTACAACTTCTGAAAGTAAGAAGGAAACAACCTTTATAAGGCATGAATCCTCTTCCAATACCTTAGTATAAATGGGATAATATTATGATGGACTTCATCTTGGGGCTACCAAAGAATCCAAGAAAAAACAATGCAATATGGGTCATTATTGATCATCTTACCATGTCAGCACATTTTCATACTATAAGAGAATATTTACTACATGAATTTCTATCATGAATATATATTAATGAAGTTGTAAGACTTTAGGGAATACCTCTATCGATTATTTTTTATCTTGATCCACATTTTACATCAAGATTATGGAAGAGTCTTCAGAAAAAACCTTGGATACTGAACATCATTTGAGCACAACATTCCACCCTCAGACTGATGGACAATCATAACAGACTATTCAAACCATAGATGATATGTTGAGATCTTGCACACCTAACTTTCAAGGTATATGGGATCATTATTTTACTCTGGTATAATTTTCCTATAATAATAGTTTCAATTCAAGTATTTAGATGTCACCATATGAAGAATTTTATAAAAAGAGATTTCACTCCCCAACTTGTTGGGATGATGTTGGTGAAATAAAATGTATAGGTCTATAGCATGTTGAGGAAACAAGGAAAATGTTGAAGGTAATCCAAACCCACATCAAAGCAACTCAATGTAGGAAAAATAGCTATGTCAATAATCAAAGAAAGGATTTGGAATTTCAATTAGGTGATCATGTTTTATTGAAGGTGTCTCCATGTAAGGGTGTTATAAATTTCAACATGATGTGTAAATTGAGTCCCAAGTACATCAGACCTTTCAAAATTCTTGAACGAATTGGGGTTGTAGCTTACCATTTGGAAATGCCACCAAGTGTCTCAAAAGATCACGATGTGTTCCACGTATCATAGTTGAAAAAAATACATTCCTGACCCAACACATGTACTCACCTATGAGTAAATTGAAATGGAACCTGATCTATCTTATTGTGAAGAGTCTGTCAAGATTCTTGATAGTAGAGAAAAACAGTTGAGAAACCAGACAACCTGTGTTGTAAACATTTTATGGAGAAACCATAAGATGGATGAGGCAAAGTGGGAACCTAAGGAACATAGGATGAAGAACCACCAGAATATTTTTGCGTGGTAGTATTATATAAATTTTGAGGACAAAATTATTTGAAGTAGGGAATAATGTAACACCTCATGCTTCTATATTATGTTTCCCTTTGAATAATGCAATAGTTTTCATTGTACGCTACTTCGAGATTCTAACAAACCGCGACCAATAAAACTAGCCGTTATGAATTTTAATACCCACATTTTGAAATTTTAAAAATTCTATTTTTCACAATGTACTTCATTTTTGAATTCGGAGTATCAAAATTACCTTTGGTTGAATTTTGTTACTTTTTAGAAAACATTCAATTTTTAATGAATATTGAAAAATACTAAATTTTAATTACAAACAACTATTTTAATCAAAATAATTTATTTTGTTAAATTATACATTTGAGTTGTTTTAAAGTATCATTATATTATATTTTTATCATTTAGTATAATTTATGTCTTTTTATGTAATTTCACATTTAAACATGACATACAAGAGTGTCAATCTTTTTATAGTTATTATTTATTAAAAAAAATCTTTTTGTTTAGAAAACAATAATTAATTTTAAATTAATTTATATCAATTATGTGTTTTGAAATTGAGAAAAAGGATTCCATATTTGGAATTAGGAGGTCCAAATTTTTTAAATAGGTAAATTCTATTTTTTGACATTATGTATAATTACATTGGTAAAACTTTTATTAACCATGGTTAAAAGGTAAATCTGGTAAATAAGGGTAAACAAATAATATTATAATAATATCAAATTACCTAAAATTTTTCTTATTCCTATTTTTTGATACATTTCTGACCATGTGAATCCTTTGGTCAATTTTGGCACCCCATAGGGCCACCTGAGAGTGATAATGACACTTTATATTAATTAATTTAAAGTAAAGACAAAAATAACATAAACATATATATCTTTGTAGAAAAAATTTTACATGGGATTATATAAGTTATAATTTTGACTATAAATACTCATTATGAAGATAAAGAAATGTTTTACATATTTTTATTTTATTTATAATTTTTATACATTAAATAATTAAATTTATATATGATACAATGATGATGCAGTAATTCCTTTATTAATGAAAGAATAAAATTATTGGTATTATAAATATTAAAATAAATATAATATCATAGTTCTTATGACATCAATGAATTTTATAGGCAAATATGAAATTTTAGGATGGATTCAATGTACTATGTTGAATGTAATCAAGTTTTGATGACTTTCACAAAAACCAAATACTAAATAGTGTCAAAATTGACAATATTATGTTTTTAAAAGAAATATTATATTATTAAATTATATAATAGTCTGGAAAATATTATGCTCTGCCAAAGATATTATATAATGATAGGTATATCATTACTGAACCAATTTATTCCTAGCATTTTACATTATGTTTATTATCCAATTATTACAATAATACAGGAATACATAGTAAAAGTTAAACTATTTAACTAAAAGTTAAATCTAAAAGATAAGGTTAATATGGTGACAAAAACCAGTCTAAAACCTATTGTTTAATATTTTTTAGACCCATCACCACCTTAGCCTCAAAATAAATTATTTTTGAGCAATTAGAAACTAAAAAATGATATTATTATAAAATAATATTTCAATATTTTCCTAAGGTACCCCTCACCTCTCTTAAAAAGGGTTCTTCCCCTTCTATAAAAGTCACATATCCAAATACATTTGGTTCAACCAAAACCTACCCAAATATCCTCTCAATATTCCTCACATCATCATAGAGGCCTTAGTTTGATCATAAATCCATCCGATGGAGGCCTTTTGATCAAATCAAAAAGATTAACCTAAAGAAGAGGTAAATATTTCATCACCTCTTTCAAGTTATTTTTCTTCTTCCACTTTCTCTTTCTTTGTTGTTTCAATTTTAGAACAATAACTCTAGCATCATCTATATACATTTACATTATTATAAAAATGGTACAACCGTATTCATTATTCTATCCATCATATGAATTACAAAGTCACCATACGTTCGTACGTACAACTTACCGCCTCCACGTCGTGGTGTAGTTGTTATTCAATACATTATGTTTTTGTATGGGTATAATAATGATGTATAAATGATGTAAATAATAAATATAACATGTTAATTATTCTGTATATATGATATACCACCTATTTTCTTATGATTTTAATATCAAAATAATGATATTGGCGCTCGTGCGTACGTATAGATTACCTTCTCCATAGACACAACGAGATTCACTTCCCCATTGTATCCATTTAAGAATAATATTCATTTGATGATTTAAAATAATGTGTATGAAATTAATATCATTATGCATATGAATCAAAAAAATTCTATCCACAATAGACACGACTTATGCAATAAAACATATAATGGAAAATGAATCAGTTAATACCTGCAACGCCGATAATACTAAAATATTATTAACAAAACTATATTAGAAGATCATATATGATATCATATTAATTTATATGGTTCTTGTATAATTTAATAACAATTATTTAACTACTATACAGGAGGTCAATGTACCCTAGTAAAAGGAAAAGTACAAGATAAAGGTTAATTTCACAATCTCATTATTATCTAATGTTGTTTTTACGTAAGAATCTACCAGGACCTATTTATCATCCACATCTGTGTTTTCTTAAAAATTTATTATGAAACATTTTTAAGTTCTACAATACTATGGGTTAAATTCATTTATATCCTTATATGACCTTATATATTTTTAAATTAATCTTTTCTTCGTTTTCCAGACAAGGTAATTTATGACATTTTTGAGAAAATTAAGGTAAGAATACTTTGTTAACTTATATAGTGGTGAATCTGTTTTCTTCCCTTATAACATCATTGAAGCCTCCCTAAAAATATTATAAAAATATTTTCAAAATAAATATTTTATTAATAATTATGTCCCTCTTAAATGATTTCAAAATAGAAATATATATTTCTCTAAAAATGTTTTGATTTCATCTATGTGAACATCCTTTGATAAAATTTACACTTGTTTGAAGTTGATTTACTATGATAAAAATATTCCATATTGTATATGATTTTTTTGATATGTTCAACTATGGATGTGTTATTTTTATACCATTCATGGTTTATGGTTAAATTATTGACATTTCGTATGCTAGTTTTAATACTAATGTTTATGTTATGATTCAACCTATTTATATGAGGAATGTATTGGACAAAGTATGTGATGGGTGGAGCCTGGTATAGATCCTCGGTGCATTGGTAGGTCTAATGAGACAATTAATCATGTAATTGACAGAGGCCTTCCCAAACTTGTTATATGGTTTTGGACAAGTCCTAAATCATTTTTAGACGTCTTGGTTGAGGCCTTGACTAAATGTTTCAGAATGTCTGGAATTATGTATTCCCCCATTAAAAAAGTAATATTGATGGTTCATGTGGTTATTCTTCTAGTAGAATACCAATGTATATTCTTTGATATGGATTTTTTTAGTCAGATCATATTCCTTCCATAACGTGTTCATGTTTATTATTTGTAAAGGCATGTGTTTTTAATTATTCACCATGCCTAATGATTATGTTATCTTTCACTATATTGCTTACTCTTACTTAGCATTTGAGATCCCCACTTTCTTATGTTTCATTTTCTCAGGATATGATGAAGTTAGTAATGTGTGACTTGGATGGATAATCTAGGAGGCTTAGATGTTTCTAATATAATAAAATAGTGTTTTATTTCTTCTCAAGTTGTAACGTTAAAATTATGTATGTATCTTGTTTATAATAATACTAAACTATTAGGTCTTTCTGGAGAATATTACTTGTATCATGAAAATTCTGTGTAATAATACACCGACTCTAGGTAACTAGGGTTAGGGTGTTAAAGCTACAATTATCATACTATCTCAAGTTGTGAGTAACAATAGGAACCCTATTGAACTCCCACGTTGACCCATGAAATAAAAACTAGTAATTGATTATTTCATGTGAAAATAAACTCCATCCATTATTTTCCTTTTCATTCCACTAAATTCATTGAAATGAATGGACATGATGAAACATATAGATTTTTTATTTAAATATTAAAATCATATACAATATTGTTTTGTACATTTATTATTTTGAATTTAAAGTGGAATAATGGAAGAATCTGATCAAGAACAAGTTTCAGAAGTAAGAAATTCCGCATTGAATTATAGTAGTTTGAGATAATATTTTCCTAATATATTATCATATTTATGATGAAATAATTACTTAAAATTAACCAAAATTTGTATGATTTTATTGGTTCCTATGTAGTGAACTACATGAAACTTGAAAAGTACGCCTCATCTTTTATTATTGATCCTAAATTTAAAATAATTCTTTTCATTATTTTCTTAAATCAATGTTTCCAAAAACAATCAATTATAAGATACTTTTAAAACAATAAATAATTTTTTTTATCTATTGGTGGAAATGGAAATTGTATAACCATATTATATTAAGTAATTTTTTGATAAGAAAAGGAAAATGGAGTTTCATTGACATTTACGTGAAAAGTACCTTGATGGAATGAATATACAAAATTATATATGCCAAAAATATGGGATGAATAAACTATGAAATTTTATTAAAATGTTTGTAAAATGTTCCTTTTATGGAATATTTTTCAATGATGAATATATATTCTAGGGAGATATATAGAAGAAGACTGCCATAATGAATGATAATATGTTTTTATTTAATGCATCATCCAACATTTAATTTTTTAATGGATTGGAATTTTATCATTATGAAATTAAATTTTAATATTTATGTATTAATGAGGAAAACTAATTTCAAAAACCTATAAATTAAAAGATAATAGAAGGGAATTTGAAATGACAACATATAAAGTGAATCTTAAAATGTGGTTAAATATACACTTATAATTCACTTGGAGAGTATGGACGTCATTTTTAATTCTTGTTATTAAAATTACATTAAATATTGAATGTTTTCTATTATTATTGATTCACCGCCTTAATTTTTGGATATTGAATTATCAATAAAGACATATAGTGGTGTGATGATTTCATACTAAAAATAGAACATGAATTTAATTGTGGTTTTCATGAATATACTTCCGTCAAATGTACTTATTTTTATGTAGTTTAATTTAATATAATAATAGCATTTTATTATCTCTCTTTATAGAAAGCTCATAACATTTACTTAGATTAAAAATTCCCTTTTTATATCCAAAAAATATATAAAGATCTTACATTAATGAAATCTGGATTATTAACTCCCATTGGAAAACATTTTCTTAATACAAATATTAATACTTATTATTAAAGAATATTTGGTTTAAATGGTTTGGTACATATTCAAAATTAAATATATTTTAATTTTATAAGAATATGATAAGTTGTTTCATAAATAGTTTCATTTAATTCACCTAAATCATGAGGTTTACATTTCAATTTAACTAATATGTTGTGTTATTTCTATATTAAAGAGTCCTTATATTGTAGATCAAATTTAATTAAAGGAATATAAAAAGAATTTATAATTGTGTGGGGAATATGGTATTATATCCCCACGTGCTTCATAATGGGTCCACAAGTGTACATTATTATAATGAAGGATGGTTCAATTCATATATTTATATTACTTGTCATATTCGTATCATTATCATGATAATGTAAAATTACCCTTTTCCATATATTGAATATATGTATGATCATCATAAAGGGTATCAATACATATCAATGTTGGATCATTAATAGTAATATCATCGATCATCGGTGAAAGGGATTAAATAAATAAAAATTCATTTATAATAGATACGGACACTATGAATTCATAGTGAAACCATTTGAAATTATAAAATCCCCAGTAATATTTAAGGATTTTATGAATTGAGTATCTAAAGATACCTTGATAAAGTTGTAGTAGTATTTATAGATAACTTTATAATATATTCCAAGATTATAGGAAAACATTAACAGAATTTTAGGATTTCTCTAAATTCCACAATAAATGGAAAAGTATATTATAAATTTTAAGACTGAATGTTTTCAATAAAATTTATACTTATTGGGACATGTAATCAGAAGAAAATTTATATCCAATGGTCATGAAAATATAAAGGTAATTAGAGAATGGACTAGATTAATATCTAACATACAGATCCATAGTTTTTTTGGATTGGATAAATACTATCTAATCATTGATTTTTTTTTAATTATAAAATCAACTATGTACATTAACTTCAAAGGGAGTATGTTTTTATAGAAAAATAATTTATAGATAACATAAAAAAGAATTAGTAGATACTATTAAATACACATTTACTCATACTATAAAATAGTGGGTAATATTTTATGATAAATAATTATGATTTAATGAAGTGATTGAGTTGTTTTTTAAAGAAAAATGTCAATGTGATAAAATAGTCCTTGTGTATATTAAATACATGAAATAAAAATAACTTAATTCATCATTTAGATTTATCAATGCTAATTTTTTCGTTAATGATTTTTATAAATTGTCTATACAGATAGTAGTGCGATAAATTGACTAATAATAATAACATTAAGTATATATTCCATAAAAAGGTGATAAACAATATCTTTATGAGTAGATTTGAACTGATCACATATTATTATTACTCAATGTGGTTTCATCTTAAGAAGAATTATAAGGTGGTTTTTGTTCCTAATAGAAAAGACCATGCTACTATATCCAAGATAAAGACTAAAACCAACCAAATATTTATTAATATGAAAATGATTGACCATGAAATCACGAGGGGAGGTAATAATTTCCATATTTCCCAAATAACTACATAATAATTAATCTATGAAATGACAGAATACATAAATAAAGATGAAATAGATCTACAGATAGAGGTTGTTGGTATTTTATAGATTAATATTGGTAATTATGATATTTTTTGTTTTAGAACATGAAATATGTTTTGTCTATTCTAGAACTGAAGTAGACCTTTAAGATAATGCACATAGCTTGTAATTCTTTATTTATCTAAGATGAATAGTGATGTATAGATATATAAAGTATCAATTCAGTTTGGATAATAATAGAGAGGTTTCAAATTATATGTCATGATTATTAATATATTAACAAGTTACGGCTGAAAATATAATCTCTTAGTGGATGATGAAAACATTACACTCACCAATATGAAAATAGATAAACACCACCATATTTTTATAGATATTCCAAAGACCTAGAATGGAAACAATTCCATTTGGGATACAGTTGATTTTCATACAAAATCATCAAACTTCATTTACATTTGAGAGAATTTTTCACTCAATAGACATTATAGGATATATATAATAGAAGTTTAATGGCCAAATAGAGTATAAACTTCAAATGTGTCTAACCAATATCAATGGTTCATATAAAATTCCTATAGATTTCTTCAACAGAAAACATATGCAGAACTAAACATTAGAGTAACTTATCATCCTAAATGACATTTTTAATACCAAATAAACATTCTAAATTTGAAAGTTATGTTGATACATCACTCAATGAATTTTAAATGAGTATAATATTAATATATTACTCTATTTATTTTTAATATAATAGTATATTACATTGAAGAATTAAAATAGTACCATTTGATTAGTCTTTAGGTGGGAAGATATATTGAACTCCAACATGAAGGAAAATACTTAAAGAGAAAATTTTGAAAGTATTAGATCTTTCTATAAGAAGTGAAAATAAGGTTTAAACCATTTAGTTAATTATTAATGATGTAAAAATTGATAGACGATCAATTATTATAATCCATAATAGAAATTTATGTTCAATGTTAAGAAATAATTATACCTCTAAATATCACCATTGAAGTGGGTTATGAGATTCTAGAATATGTGATTGTTATTTCATTGAGTCATCAACCACATGAAAATTCTATAAAAAAATGGGACTATATATTATCTATTTCAAATTCCAAAAATCCTCTCACAAGTGCATGAAATTTTCCACTTATAATTTTTTAGGAAGTTCATAAAATATATTTCAAATATATGGAAGTCAACGGTTTTATAATTTGTTCATAATATTTATTATGAGGAAAAAATGGGAGAGACCTTCAAAAATAGAGATAAATTCAACTAGTTAATGTTATCTATAAAATTATATGTATAAGGAATAAACTTGGGAACCAAAAGATGTTGTGATATAAAAATACCATCATTTATTATCATATAAATAATTTAGTTTTTTGATTGATAATTTTTATGCAAGGTAGAATATAGTACCCTATATTTTCTCTTTGAAATTTCCTTTAATAATTTTCATATAGTGGAAAAAATTTATTACACACTACTTAAATATAAAATTATGCTTAGATTATTTTATTAAGGTTAGAATTACACAATATAAAATGATATATTAATGAAAATAAAAATGAAATATAATTATAACAATTTAACTAGGTATAAAACTAATTGTAAATAACATATTACAAAATTATGTATTTATACTCGTGGTCCCCCATAAATAATATACCCTTAATAATAACTATATAAATAATAAAAAATATTATAAATATAGTAGAAATATTGGGGAATGAATTTAAATTAATGAATTTATAGAATATGGAAAGAAATATATGGGAATGTGAAAAAGGTAATATTACCAATGTATGTATGGTAACATATGTGACCATATGGAAAATATCACCATTGATAATATGTAGTCATTGGGTATATATATTTATTTGGTATATGCATAATTAATTTGGGAAAGTTATTAACTAGATTATTTATTTTATTTTAAGGATAATTATAATATTATTTTATCCTCAAGTAATCATCATAGTGGTACATATAATATAATTATAGATACAATGTGTTTAAATAAAATTAATCATATTGTGAAATTAATAACAAAAGGTATTATCTATGGAATCTAGAAGTAGAATAATTACTTATATGGTTTTATTGACCTATTTGGTAAAGAATGTAGCATCACTGTGAATTTTCCATAACCAAGCCAATGTTTAATTTCAATAAGTTCTACATGAGTGAAATTATATATGTGATAAGTTTAAGATCATAGAAATCAATATGAGATTAATGCAATCTGTAAGATCAATTGTGACCACACTACAACCTATCTAACCCTTAGGGCTTATATAATGGTACTTATGGGTTTTCTAATTAAAATTTTGGATTATATATAAATGTAATTATTAATGCAACAAATGTTATTTTTTAGTATTATTATCTGTATTTTTTATATTTCATGTATTTTCATTAGATATGTTACATTTAATTAATAATTTCAATGGAATTTATTTTATATATTTATAAACATTCAAATTATGATTGAAAATTGTTAAAAAAATTAGAATTAATCCATTTAATTTGTTAAAAGAATTGTTTTCTAAAAAATATTTTTATGGGTTATTCAAATTTATTTTTAAGTTAATTATGATTAAAATTTTAAATTCAATTTAAGAAAATTTATTTTATTTTTTTTGGATTATCATCCAGAAATTCGTTAATACATTTAGCATCAATTATGGTTGAAAATAAATGTTACCCTGTTAGAATGTGAGTTATAGGGGTTAATGGTATAATGTGGAAAATAGTTAAAATACTGAATAATGTGATAAAATATGCAAAAACATTCTCAGAAAAATAAGATTATTTGGGATTGAATGCACCATCCTCATAATTTTAAGTTTTTGAACCACATTCCTTGTAAATTTATACCACTTGACATCAAGGAATGTGAATTTAATAATATTGAACTCCAAACCATCTATAAATGGACCCTCCACAACACACTATATAACAACCTTGATCTTTATTACAAATTAAAATAAGAAATATTATACAAAAATTCACTTAATACAACATGAATGATCAATAGGATTAGTGTCTTTGGGGAATAGTAATATTACATAACAAATTAAATCCTAAAATACAACATCTTTATTAAAAAAAATTTTTACATCACCACATCATTCTTTCTCACTTAACATTTAATGGGATATCCTATTTAAAGAAATAAGAAATGGTTGAGCTATAAATCCCAGTAAGGGATTAAACAATCCATAATATGAGTAATACAATACGTTTTAGTAAATAAGAATATCATTGGATAATAAGAGAAAGATAAACATAATGGTTTGATATAACATGATTATCATGACATGGAAATGTGGAAATAACTTATAGCACTAAATCACTAACATAATGGAATCAGGTAAACCCTTGTAACTTCATGGTGGAAAAATTACAATAAAGGAATCTGGTAAACTCCTCTCCCTACATGACATATTATTATACTAGACATTACCTAATGAATTGGAGCGCTATTAGGGTGCTCCCTTCATATTCATTTCAATCTCATGCTTATGTCTGCCACATAGATAATATACAATAGATTCATTCAACATTATCATTTATTTCATGATCAAGGAATGTGGAATACATATATGTAAGTCAAAATTTGATATGTATATGTTTAGAAATGAGAATACCCTTGACAGAGGAATGGGTATGGTATTCTATAGATACTAATATTGGCATGGAAAAGCGTGGTGTAATTTTTGCAGCATAAAAACATTGTATAGAAATTTATAAATTTAATTTATGAGAGAGAAATGGTTATATCAACAATAATACATGATATGAATTGTAATGGGTTCATTTAACATAATATCCTAACATGAGAAATGGAATTTAGATTCATAATAGAAAAGAAATGATTAAAAGTAAATGAGAAGAGAGAAATATTCTATGTCATTTCAGTATAGTAATGGGTGGGATTAAAGAATAATAGGGGGATTAGTGAGAGTGAAAGGAACCTCAGATAATTTATAAATAAATTGGATAGTATGAGGGTTAGTGAAGAACATATCCTAAATCAAGAAAATAGAAAATACAAGGCATGGAATAAAAGAGGTGCTTCAAGAAAAATGAGAGTGGGAGATCCCTTATAGAATTATGGTATAGTAACAACATAGGTATGGGTCTATATTTGGGAGTATAAATTATACCTCATTGAAATATAATCAAATGGAATAGAATGTAAATATTATAAATGAAATAAATTATAACCATATAAAATTACAAGAACTACTTTCAAATAAGATGGTAGAACATGAAAGGAGGAGAGGAAAGTGAGGATCCCTTACATGGATGTGTGATTCAAAATGATTGATGAAGGATTCTTGGGAGTTTTGGGTCAACATGGGAGTACCTTATGGAGTAGGGGGAATAGGGTGGTCGAGTTTCAATGAACCTAAGTGAAAAGGAATGGGTGCTTGGGTGGGTTTTTATAGGAAAAGAGGGGGATCTGATTATTATTTTGTTTTGGACATGACACAATAAAATATTAAAAACGACAAACCATCCCATGTTTTTTGACCATGTTTTATAGAAATGGGGAGTTTTATACATTATTTTATAAGGCTATGTTCCAAAGATATTAAAATATTTCCATTTTTATGTGGAGGTGATTCACAATCTCTAAAAAAATATTTTAAAAACCTAAAATATTTTATAAGCCATAGAGGATTGACTAAGGATTTATAAAATAAATAAAACAAATATAAAATCATAATTTTTAATTTTAAAACATATATTTGGCCGAATATACATTTTATAGGATTTTATTACATCACCTTTGGGTAATTTTATTGTCATAAAACAAATTATATATTTATGCAATATTTAATTTTTACCAAAAAATTCTACTATCTCATAATGTAGTGAAAAATTAACCATTGGATAAATATGAAATCATTATAAGAAAAACATATTCATTTTATATAAATAAATATTTATATATTTGAATTTTCAAATTTAATATAATAAATGATAATTATTAAAAAGTTATGGGTTTTGAATAAAATAGTTTTCAAACTTCATTAAAAGTTACTATTGACTTTATATAAATTATTGGATAATTAATATTTAATAAATTTAATTTAACAATAATATGTTATTAAAATATTATTTATTTAATAATTAAATTAATTCATCAAAATAGATTCCATAATTGAATTTGAATGTTAACCAACATATTATTTCTGTGCAAAAAAACATATACAAGTTAAAATTAATAGAATGAAATTATATTCATTATTATATACAAGAATAATGTATATAATCATAATTTTAGTGTAACTCCCCGACCCTAGTTACCTAGAGTCAGTGCATTATTACATAACATTGGCATGATCACGAGAAAGATCAAGTCTCGAAAGACCGATTAGTTTAGTAGCCTTGGAATAACTAGATACATCCATAAATTTTTACATTACATCATAAAAAAAACATCTTGTCTTCATATCCCCTCATACTATCCCTGCAGGTCAATCATAAATTACTTCTTCATAATCCTGAAAAAAATTGAAACATTGAAAGGGGTGAGCTCAGATGCTCAGTAAGGATAACATTATAGCAGAAGCTTTCATAAATAAGCATAAACACTTAAGGCAATTTATAACTAAAACAAAAGCCTTTTAAACTTGAACTTCAGCATAAAATGGAAAAGGTAAAATGAAATAATTCCATTTACTTACTCACATGGATATTCTACTAGTCGAATGATCACATGCAATATCAATAACCACTTTCATAATGATGGAATGCATAATGCCAGACTATCATAACCACATAGCCAAGGCCTCGTGCCAAGAATACAAATAAGATTTTGCCAAGGCCTTGTGCCAAGACACTAGTTTGTCTCATGAGACCTACCGATGCATCGAGGAGCTATAGAGGGCTCCACCCGTCACTTATTAAGTCCAATGCATTCCTCATATGAACATGTTTAAACATAACATAAACATTCGTATTAAAACTAGCATACGAAATGTCAATACTTTTACCACAAACCATGAATGGTATAAAAATATCACATCCACAGTCAAACATAACTCATTCGATACACTATGGAAGATTGTACTGTATCACATTAACCTCAATCAAGAATAATGAAGGATGTTGACATAAATGAAAATAATCATCAAAACTATTTGAGAGAAATATCCCCCTTTTCTTGAAAACATTTAAAAGTCACACTATTTGTCAAGAAGCCATTTAGGAGTATATTTTTGTATCAAAGTGTCCCATACCACTTTGAAACTTTTTAAAAGGAGTTTTAATTTATAAAACTTTAATGTCCATATAAATAAATCCTTAAAACCATTTTTAAAACATGGACATTAATGAGCAATATTTAGAAGAATAAGTCTTTAAAACATTTAAAAAATGGTATTTTAGTTAGAGATTCTAACCAAAAGTGACACTTGAATACAAATAATTGAGGTAATCAAAACTTTGTAATATCATAAGAATAAAGGGATTCATGATATACTATGTCAAAGTACATTATATACACCACATAAAAGTGATTTGGTGTATATCAACAAAGAAGTCTCAATGGAATGTAAATTGAGATGAAATCTCTCATAAAGGTCGTATCCTTAGGTTAAGGATAAATCAACGACATAATTATGTGTGACAAATATAAATACACTAAATATTATTGGATATTCAGTGTAAAACAATCAAAGGATATTCACACATATTCTTGTAAAAACAACACCAACGAATTGGATGTTTAACTCAACAAATGGTGAATGAGTTAAAATTACTCTTATCAAATTCATATCAATGACTTGAGAATTACCAATGAGTTATTATGTGTATCAAACTTATATCCACAGGAAGGGGAGTGGAAATTATGACATAATCAAATGAATAGTGGTTCCACACATAATCATGGAGTAATATAATCAATGAAATATGCGTAAAGCCAAATGAGTGGGAATTGAAATCTCAAATTCCCTTATCGATTAGGTAACATACGAAAAATACACCCATGAAAGAAGTATCATACCATGATGATGTAAATACCCATAAATTAAAGTATATTACACAATGAATACAATCATGGGCAGTACACATACACCACAGGCAATAATTAAGTGGTGATCAATGGAAATCTCACGAAATTAAAAGTGAGATAAGAAACCCCTTACCACGTTAATCAACTGAGTCGTATGGCCAAAAGTTAATAACCACCAAATGATTTACAGAATAACATGAATATAAATAGAATCATGAATATATATCAAATGACAGTACACAATACACCACTTTCAATAATTTAGTGGCGAAAAATGGAAATCTCATGGAATTGAAAGTGAGATAAGAAAATCCCTTACCTTGTACTGTTTTCCTTGGTCGATGGTAGGTTTACCTCCTGTATAATGGTGAAATAATTGTTATTGAATTATACAAGAATAATTTACTTTAATATGATATCATATATGATCTTTTAACATTGATTTGTTAATAATATCTTAGAATTATCGTCATTTCGGGTGTTAACTGTAACACCCGAGACTTTTATGTTATATAAATCATCAAAGCAATCTTTTTCTACACAACACTTGCTTGGCTTGCTTTACACGCAATCGCGACCTTCCTCGATAGCTTGCGTCGTACGCAATACCGAGTTTCACTAAACAACAATATGCTATTAAAACTAGCCGTTATGAATAGTAATAACCACTTTTTGAAATTTTATAAATTTTATTTTTCAAAATGGACTTCATATTTGGACTCATAATATCGAAATTAGCCTAGGGTGAAATTTTGGTATTTTTCTGAAAACTTTCAATTTTTGATGAATAGTGAAACCACTAAGTGGTAGGTTAAAAACTGAATTTTGCATAAAACTTAATTTTACCGCTTCTGTGAATGGAATTTCAAAAATCCGACAGACACGGTTGATGTCAGTAAGTAAAATGTGGTTCAATGAGATAAAAATAATTTTTTGGTGAATAGTAACTTTTTACTATTTTTACCGCGGTTAATAGTAAATAGGGTAACTAAGGGTAAATATGATATTAATATTACCCTAACACATGTCCTAATTCTATTGGAAAAGTGTAATTCGACCAAAAACAAACTTAGGAATAAAATATGACCATCTAGGCCCACTTGGATTAGATTAGGACATTTATTATTAATTTATTTAAAGAAGGGTTAAAATAGTTAAAATCAAAGTTTAATAAGTAAATAATTTTTAATATGGGGTTATACATAAGATAAATTCGATTGTAAATATTCATTAGAAAGCTAAAAATATTTCCTACATGATGGTATTTTATTTGTAATTTTTAGACATCAAATAATTTAATTTATTTATGACACAAAGATGATGCAGTAATTATCTTATTAATAAAATATTGACAAAATTGATAATATAAATACCAAAATAAATGTAATTTGAGACTTTTTATGAATTCCACTAATTTTATAGGTTACTATGAGTTATTAGTGTTGATTTAATCAACTTGGTTCGAACATATAATTCTGTTATAACTTTCACAAAAATCATATATCAAATAGTGTCAAAATTGACACAAAATAGTTTTTGAATCAAATATTATATTATTAATTGTTATTTTATTCCTAAAAATCTAAGGTTCGGCCAAATGACTTAGATAAGGATATATATATTAATAATAAACAATTTGGGGTTCGTTTGGCTTGTTATAGTAAGTGTATTAACCATATAGTGAAAGAAAACAAAAAGACACGGTAAAAGTTAAATTAATTAACTTAGAGTTAAATCTAATTGATAAGGTTAAAATAATACCCTAAACTTGTATAAATCCTATTGGTTGATAGGATTTTGACCCATACCCACTTTAGATTCGAAATAAGACCCTTTGGAACCATTATAAACCTATTTTGACTTTAATATAAAATAATATTTTGAGATATTCCTAAGGTGCCCCTCTCCTCCCTTATAAAAGGGCACCTCCTCCCCCTCCTCCTCAGACCAATTTGAGAACTCAAGATCGGCCAAACCCTGCCATTTTATCCTCTCAACTTCCCTAGAATAATCCTAGAGGTCATGGTCTTCTCCAAAGACCAATCTTAGTTCCTTAAGTGGAGGATTCAATGAGGCGTTCCAAAGAAGAGGTAATATCCATTACCGATCTTTTCAATTTCTTTCTTCTTCAACTTCTTCTTCTTTAGTTGTTTCATGATAAAGTAATAACATCAGTATTACTTACATACTGATATGTTATTATAAATATGAAACAACCCTAATTCACCTTCTATCCATCCTACGGAAAAATGAAATCACCACGCGTGCGTACGTACGGAATACCGTCTCCACGCTGTGGTGTAATCTATTTTCCACCATCACCTTACAAGGATGGGTATAATGGTGTAATGAGTAACTATATATGATTATTATTAAGTAATATTGATACTGAAATAATATATATATATACTCCAATACAATTCCACGATCATAGGAACGATATCATCACTCGTGCGTACGTACGGAATACCGTCTCCACGATGTGATGCGACTCGTTCTACATGATCTTCATTTCATAATGATTATATAAATGAATTGAATGAATGAATATGGTATATACTACACTAATACCATTCTGGAAATGAATTATCTATAACCTAAAGATAAGAATAAGAATTTATTCAACAAAACAAGCATAAGAACAAAAAGTTATAAAGACCCGAGTAACAAGTAACAATGAAATATTACTAACAAGAAGCTAATAATATGACCATATATGATATCATATCAATATGTATGATTCTGGAATAAGTCAATAACATTATTTAAACCATTATACAGGAGCTTCAGACACGAACAAAGCAAATCGGACCTAAGGTAAGGGAAATATCACAATCTCATTTTTATCCGAGATTGTTTATTCGTAAGTATTTACTGGGGTGTATTTTATCATCCACATCCATGTTTACTCAATATTTAATATTATTTCCATCCACCTAAAATTGTTTAAATCCATTTTTACCCTTCGGTGAGTTTTTAGTAATACGTATGAAAGGAATCTTTTGTCATTTTTCGTACGAGGTACTTTTTGACTTTTCCGACAAAAGTACGAAGAATGTTTTTTTTAACTTATACAGCACGAACGGATTTCTACTGTTTTATAAAGCCTTATTTTCATGAAGCTTCCTCTAAAAGATTTCATGACTATTTTCAATAAAATCTCTTTCTTTTAAAATTGCATGATGTTTTGTGAAAAGAAATTGATTTTGAAGAAGAAAGGATATTTTCCTCAAGAATTCAATTCAAGTGTTTTATCAAAATTATTTTCCATCTAAGATAATAAAGGGTTCTGTTTCTATCCATATTTTTACATTGATTTGACTATGTTGTGATGGAATTATGTTTATGAATTCCTCTACCTTATATGAATTGATTTATGATGTCATGATGTTTGAAGAATCCCATTTTTGTTACATGTGTTATGCGATGATGTATGTTTTATGATTATGTGGCACACATAAGAAAGGATTCATTATAAGATGGGTGGGACCTATATCTCCCTCCAATGCATTGGGTAATGATTTTATATCTCATGAGATAGACATGGCTGGAACGGAAGGTTATTTCGGTTCAGTGATACAAGACTGAAACAAGGAGTGAACTCGGTTCAGAAAGGGACTTTGTCCACTAAGATAGTCTTGGCAATGAGTCATGACTAACAAGAAATGATTTTTCCATGATTATGTGTGCATGCCACAAAGTTTCAAGTTTTATGTTATGATTATGGGGATCTCATTTTCACTTCAATGATTTATTCCATGTTAATATATTATGATCTCTTTTGCAGGTTTTGATTTTCATAAAGATATGATATGATTTTTATTTCCTTTATTTGCCCTTGCTGAGCATTTGAGCTCACCCTTTTATGTTTTCTTTTCCCCAGGTCAGGAAGATGGATATTAAGTAGAATATGCTAAAAGGGACCCTAGATATGATGAAATAAATGGGAGACACTGTAGAAGATTTATGAACCAGTTGTTTATGTTTCCCAGTTTCTAAAGACACTATACCTATACGGTCCTTTGTGGTTTTGTCATATGTTGTAATAAGTGTGCTTCAATTTTGAAGTATTAACAATGTATGTAAAGTGTGGGTTGTTATAGTTGGTATCAGAGGAAAGGTATAGTCAACCTTTGGAAACTAGGATGTGAAAGCCTTAGTAAGAACCCTAAGGATAAGTCTAAGCATAGAACACAATCTTAGAAATGGCCATGAATAACCTAGGATAAGACCATAAGCATGAAAATTTTTTTTTCTTGAATTATGTAGTTTCCTATTATAATTAGTGTTGCTCACACTATTCTTCTTAGTTTTAGTCAATGGCTGGAACCCAAAGGAACCGTGTTAATGCGGAATGCGATGGGCAATGCAATGATTGTCCCCCTGAGCAACCAAACGATATGGGAGCTGGAATGAAAAATCTTGTAGCCATGCTCACACAACTTTCTCAAGCTATGAATCATGCAGGATTTCCAAACGAACAAAGGAGGGAGCAAAATTCTGTTGAATCCTTCATGAGGCAGCGTCCACCTTCTTTCAGCGGGTCTACTGATCCATTAGTTGCTGAACAATGGATTAGTACTACTGAAAATATATTTTCAGTTCTTCAATGTTCTGAGCATGATAAAGTCATCCTAGCAGTGTATCGTTTGGAAGGAGATGCGGATCAATGGTGGAATCTTGTTAAGAATATGAGGCAAAGGGATGAAATTGAGTCTATGGAATGGGACGAGTTCAAGAACTTATTTTTCAATAAGTACTTCCCTCGTATTCTCCAAACAAAGATGGAGAAAGAGTTCCTTGAACTGAAGAAAAGGGATGATGAATCTGTTGTTACCTATGAAGCAAATTTTACCAGACTTGCAAGGTACGCTTCTGGAATTATTATCCAACCTGAGAGTAAGATCGATCGATTCTTTAGTGGCTTAAAACCAAGTCTTCGAAGGGGGTTAGCCATAAGGGACTTCAATAGCTACGAGGAAATCGTTCGATGTGCTCTCAAAGTCGAGATGGAGATTGGAGTAACCCATCAGTCACATGGGTTTGATAAGAAGAGGAAGATGGAATTCAAAGAAAAATATAAAGAGCACACAGAAAAGAAGATGAGATTTTCCTTATGCTCAAAGTGTGGAAAGAAACATGGAGGGAGTTGTCTTAAAGGGACAAGTAAATGTTTTAAATGTGGAAAAGAAGGTCATCGGGCATTTGAATGCCGTGATAATGGGAAGAAGATGTCTAATGACGCAAACAAAGGAAGGGATACACCGAATGAACCTACTACACTTCAATGTTTCAAGTGCAAGGAGATGGGGCATTATGCCAATCAATGCCCAAATCCAAGGGTTGATGATGATGGTCGACGTCAACAAACTCTTAAGGCTAAAGACAAAGGAAAGTCACATGCAATTTCTATCAGCGATGTGGAGTACGATAACGATGTGATGAAAGGTACACTTACCATCCACTCTAAAGTAGCAAATGTTTTATTTGATTCTGGATCCACCCACTCTTTTATTTCTGAAAAATTTTCTAAGGGTATCACCGTATTACCTTAACAATTAGATGTTGAGTTAGCTGTGACAACACCTAATGGAACATCAATCGCATCAAAAGTTTATAATTCTTCTCCGATCGAAGTTTGTGGGAAAGTGCTTCCTGCAAATCTTGTGATCCTTCCTTTAGTAGAATTTGATGTGATTCTTGGCATGGATTGGCTTTCTCTACATGGAGCTCATATCAATTGCCAAAGAAGGGAAGTCACATTTCATATTCCAGATCAATCTACGATCGTATACCAATGCAAGGATGAACATAACCTTCCAGTGGAAATTTCTTCCATCTTATGGGTATTGATTCCACTAAATGAAGGTTATTTATCTCAAATGGTTGGTGAGAAACTCACGATTAAGAATATGCCCATTGTACGGGAGTTTGATGATGTCTTTCCGGAGGAATTGCCGGGTCTACCACCAAATCGTGAAGTTGAGTTTTCAATAGAACTTGTACCGGGTGCTTTGCCTATTTCAAATACACCTTATAGAATGGCCCCAATTGAGTTGCAGGAATTGAAGAAGCAACTCCAAGAGAATCTTGATAAGGGATTCATACGCCCTAGTGCGTCACCTTGGGGAGCACCTGTTCTATTTGTTAAGAAGAAAGATGGATCAATGAGACTCTGCATTGATTATCGAGAACTTAACAAGATCACTATCAAGAACAAATATCCTCTCCCACGCATTGATGACTTATTTGACCAACTACGCGGAGCTCAATACTTTTCCAAGATTGATCTTCGTTCAGGGTATCATCAATTAAGGGTCAAAAGGGAGGATATACCAAAGACGGCTTTCCGTACAAGGTATGGACACTATGAATTTATAGTGATGCCATTTGGTCTTACTAATGCCCCTGCTATCTTCATGGATCTAATGAATAGAGTCTTTAGAGACTATCTTGATCAATTTGTGGTAGTCTTTATAGATGATATTCTTGTCTATTCAAAGAGCAAGGAAGAGCATGAAGATCACTTGAGAATTATATTGAAGACCCTGAGAAAGGAGAAGCTTTATGCCAAATTTACCAAGTGTGAATTTTGGTTTCAAAAAGTTGCATTTTTGGGTCACATAATCTCAAAAGAGGGGATATCTGTGGATCCAGCAAAAACAGAGGTTATCGAAAGATGGTCAAGACCAACAACAGTAACTGAGATCCGAAGTTTTCTTGGTTTGGCTGGATATTATCGACGTTTTGTAATAGATTTTTCACGATTATCTAATCCACTCACCAAGTTGACTCGGAAAGGAGTTAAGTTTGTCTGGACAGAGGAATGTGAAGATAATTTCAAGGAGTTGAAAAGAAGGTTATCCAGTGCACCTGTGCTCACACTGCCTTGTAGTGGAGAAAGGTTTGTGAACTACAGTGATGCATCCAAGAAGGGATTGGGGTGTGTTCTTATGCAAAATGATATGGTGATAGCTTATGCCTCACGACAGTTGAAAATCCATGAGCAAAATTACCCAACACATGATTTGGAGTTGGCTGCGGTAATCTTTGCATTAAAGATTTGGAGGCATTACCTTTATGGTGAAAGGTGTGATATTTATACTGATCATAAAAGTTTAAAGTATATTTTCACACAAAAGGAGCTGAATATGCGCCAAAGAAGATGGTTGGAGCTGATTAAGGATTATGACTGCTTAATCCATTACCACCCTGGGAAAGCAAACAAGGTGGCAGATGCATTAAGTCGACAAGACCATGCTAGTTTATCCATGATGAGGATCACAAAATATCCAATATTTATGGATTTACAAAGGATGGATCTTGGAATTATAATGGAAGGGGAAAAATCTTATCTTTCTCAAATGAATGTTCAACCATCTATACATGTGAAGATTAAAGAGGCACAGAAAGAAGATGTCGAGTTACAAAAGAAGGTGAGAAATGTTCCTGAATTCAACCTTGATTGTGATGGGATAATAAAGTTCAGGAATCGGGTTTGCGTTCCTCCCATCCCCGAATTAAAGAAAGAGCTGCTGGATGAGGCTCATAGTTCTTCATTCTCTATTCATCCTGGAAGAACGAAGATGTATAGGGACCTGAAAGAGTACTTCTGGTGGGATGGCATGAAAAGAGATGTTGCTAAATATGTCTCTCGATGCTTGGTTTGTCAACAAGTTAAAGCTGAGAGACAGAAGTCTAAGGGGATGTTACAACCATTACCCATACCCGAATGGAAATGGGAAAACATCACTATGGACTTTGTCACAGGACTTCCTAAAACATCCAAAGGCAATAATGCTATCTGGGTCATAGTTGATCGTCTTACAAAGTCTGCACACTTCATTGCTATTAGAGAGGATTTCTCTCTAGATCAGCTTGCCAAGATATATATAAAGGAAGTGGTAAGATTGCATGGAGTACCACTTTCTATTATATCTGATCGAGATCCGAGATTTACCTCGAAGTTCTGGCGAAGTCTTCAGCATACTCTGGATACAGAGTTAAGTTTCAGCACTGCTTATCATCCCCAGACAGACGGTCAGTCTGAGAGAACAATTCAAACCCTAGAAGATATGTTGAGAGCTTGCTCTATGGATTTCAAAGGAGGTTGGGATCAACACCTGCCTTTGGTGGAATTTTCTTATAATAATAGCTTTCACTCCAGTATTCAGATGGCTCCTTATGAAGCTCTCTATGGAAAGAAATGCATGACTCCAACTTGCTGGGATGAAGTTGGGGAAAGAAATCTATTAGGACCTGATCTCGTTGATGAAATGGCAGAAAAGGTCAGATCTATTCAACAACACATAAGAGCAGCTCAGAGTCGACAGAAAAGTTATGACGACAACCGAAGAAAAGACATAGAGTTTGAAGTGGGCGATAAAGTGTTCTTACAAATATCTCCCTGGAAGAGGGTTATTAGATTTGGAAAGAAGGGGAAGTTGAGCCCTAGATATATCGGTCCTTTTGAAATACTGGATCGTGTTGGGAAGGTAGCTTACCGATTGGCGCTTCCACCGAATCTCTCTCAAGTTCACGATGTGTTCCACGTATCTCTCCTGAGAAAGTACATACCAGATCCTTCACATGTACTCAGCTCAGAAGTTGTACCGCTGGAGCAAGATCTTTCTTATGAAGAACAGCCGATAGAGATTCTGGATCGTAGCGAAAAAGTCCTACGAAACAAGACCACTCGCTTGGTGAATGTTTTATGGAGGAACCACCAACTTGAAGAAGCTACATGGGAGCTTGAGGATATGATGAGGGAGAAGTATCCTCATTTGTTTGTTACAAAGTGACAAATTTCGAGGGCGAAATTCTTTTTAAGGGGGGTAGAATGTAACACCCGAGACTTTTATGTTATATAAATCATCAAAGGAATCTTTTTCTACACAACACTTGCTTGGCTTGCTTTACACGCAATCGCGACCTTCCTCGATAGCTTCCGTCGTACGCAATACCGAGTTTCACTAAACAACAATATGCTATTAAAACTAGCCGTTATGAATAGTAATAACCACTTTTTGAAATTTTATAAATTTTATTTTTCAAAATGGACTTCATTTTTGGACTCAGAATATCGAAATTAGCCTAGGGTGAAATTTTGGTATTTTTCTGAAAACATTCAATTTTTGATGAATAGTGAAACCACTAAGTGGTAGGTTAAAAACTGAATTTTGCATAAAACTTAATTTTACCGCTTCTGTGAATGGAATTTCAAAAATCCAACAGACACGGTTGATTTCAGTAAGTAAAATGTGGTTCAATGAGATAAAAATAATTTTTTGGTGAATAGTAACTTTTTACTATTTTTATCGCGGTTAATAGTAAATAGGGTAACTAAGGGTAAATATGATATTAATATTACCCAAACACATGTCCTAATTCTATTGGACAAGTGTAATTCGACCAAAAACAAACTTAGGAATAAAATATGACCATTTAGGCCCACTTGGATTAGATTAGGACATTTATTATTAATTTATTTAAAGAAGGGTTAAAATAGTTAAAATCAAAGTTTAATAAGTAAATAATTTTTAATATGGGGTTATACATAAGATAAATTTGATTGTAAATATTCATTAGAAAGATAAAAAGATTTCCTACATGATGGTGTTTTATTTGTAATTTTTAGACATCACATAATTTAATTTATTTATGACACAAAGATGATGCAGTAATTATCTTATTAATGAAATATTCACAAAATTGATAATATAAATACAAAAATAAATGTAATTTGAGACTTTTTATGAATTCCACTAATTTTATAGGTTACTATGATATATTAGTGTTGATTTAATCAACTTTTTTAGAACATATAATTCTGATATGACTTTCACAAAAATCATATATCAAATAGTGTCAAAATTGACACAAAATAGTTTTTAAATCAAATATTATATTATTAATTGTTATTTTATTCCTCAAAATATAAGGTTCGGCCAAATGACTTAGATAAGGATATATATATTAATAATAAACAATTTGGAGTTCGTTTGGCATGTTATAGTAAGTGTATTAACCATATAGTGAAAGAAAACAAAAAGACACGGTAAAAGTTAAATTAATTAACTTAGAGTTAAATCTAATTGATAAGGTTAAAATAATACCCTAAACTTGTCTAAATCCTATTGGTTGATAGGCTTTCGACCCATCCCCACTTTAGCTTCGAAATAAGACCCTTTGGAACCATTATAAACCGATTTTTACTTTAATATAAAATAATATTTTGAGATATTCCTAAGGTGCCCCTCTCCTCCCTTATAAAAGGGCACCTCCTCCCCCTCCTCCTCACACCAATTTGAGCACTCAAGCTCGGCCAACCCCTGCCATTTTCTCCTCTCCACTTCCATAGAATAATCCTAGAGGTCCTGGTCTTCTCCAAAGACCAATCTTAGTTCCTTAAGTGGAGGATTCAAAGAGGCGTTCCAAAGAAGAGGTAATATCCATTACCGATCTTTTCAATTTCTTTCTTCTTCAACTTCTTCTTCTTTAGTTGTTTCATGATAAAGTAATAACATAAGTATTACTTACATACTGATATGTTATTATAAATATGAAACAACCCTAATTCACCTTCTATCCATCCTATGGAAAAACGAAATCACCGCGCGTGCGTACGTACGGAATACCGTCTCCACGCCGTGGTGTAATCTATTTTCCACCATCACCTTACAAGGATGGGTATAATGGTGTAATGAGTAAATATATATGATTATTATTAAGTAATATTTATACTGAAATAATATATATAAATACTCCAATACAATTCCACGATCATAGGAACGATATCATCACTCGTGCGTACGTACGGAATACCGTCTCCACGATGTGATGCGACTCGTTCTACATGATCTTCATTTCATAATGATTATATAAATGAATTTAATGAATGAATATGGTATATACTACACTAATACCATTCTGGAAATGAATTATCTATAACCTAAAGATAAGAATAAGAATTTATTCAACAAAACACGAATAAGAACAAAAAGTTATAAAGACCCGAGTAACAAGTAACAATGAAATATTACTAACAAGAAGCTAATAATATGACCATATATGATATCATATCAATATGTATGATTCTGGAATAAGTCAATATCATTATTTAAACCATTATACAGGAGCTTCGGACACGAACAAAGCAAATCGGACCTAAGGTAAGGGAAATATCACAATCTCATTTTTATCCGAGATTGTTTATTCGTAAGTATTTACTGGGGTGTATTTTATCATCCACATCCATGTTTACTCAATATGTAATATTATTTCCATCCACCTAAAATTGTTTAAATCCATTTTTACCCTTCGGTGAGTTTTTAGTAATACGTATGAAAGGAATCTTTTGTCGTTTTTCGTACGAGGTACTTTTTGACTTTTCCGACAAAAGTACGAAGAATGTTTTTTTTAACTTATACGGCACGAACGGATTTCTACTGTTTTATAAAGCCTTATTTTCATGAAGCTTCCTCTAAAAGATTTCATGACTATTTTCAATAAAATATCTTTCTTTTAAAATTGCTTGATGTTTTGTGAAAAGAAATTGATTTTGAAGAAGAAAGGATATTTTCCTCAAGAATTCAATTCAAGTGTTTTATCAAAATTATTTTCCATCTAAGATAATAAAGGGTTCTGTTTCTATCCATATTTTTACATTGATTTGACTATGTTGTGATGGAATTATGTTTATGAATTCCTCTATCTTATATGAATTGATTTATGATGTCATGATGTTTCAAGAATCCCATTTTTGTTACATGTGTTATGCGATGATGTATGTTTTATGATTATGTGGCACACATAAGAAAGGATTCATTATAAGATGGGTGGGACCTATATCTCCCTCCAATGCATTGGGTAATGATTTTATATCTCATGAGATAGACATGGCTGGAACAGAAGGTTATTTCGGTTCAGTGATACAGGACTGAAACGAGGAGTGAACTCGGTTCAGAAAGGGACTTTGTCCACTAAGATAGTCTTGGAAATGAGTCATGACTAACAAGAAATGATTTTCCATGATTATGTGTGCATGCCACAAAGTTTCAAGTTTTATGTTATGATTATGGGGATCTCATTTTCACTTCTATGATTTATTCCATGTTAAGATATTATGATCTCTTTTTCAGGTTTTGATTTTCATAAAGATATGATATGATTTTTATTTTCTTTTATTTTCCCTTGCTGAGAATTTGAGCTCACCCTTTTATGTTTTCTTTTCCCCAGGTCAGGAAGATGGATATTAAGTAGAATATGCTAAAAGGGACCCTAGATATGATGAAATAAATGGGAGACACTGTAGAAGATTTATGAACCAGTTGTTTATGTTTCCCAGTTTCTAAAGACACTATACCTATACGGACCTTTGTGGTTTTGTCATATGTTGTAATAAGTGTGCTTCAATTTTGAAGTATTAACAATGTATGTAAAGTGTGGGTCGTTATATTAACGGGTTCATTTTACTTTATATTCTTTGTTATGTGAGCCATATTAGTTATTAATGGGATGTATATTATTCATATCCAGAATGATATCAAGTCCTTAGATACTATTTTTAAATCATCAAATGATAATTATATTTGAATGGATACGATGGAGAATGAATCACATCGCGTTTGTGGAGACGGTAGTCCGTACGTACGCACGAGCGACAATATCATTCTTTTGATATTAAAATAATATATAAATGGATGGTATATCATATATACTGAATCATTAACATGTTATATTTATTATTTACATGAGTTACACATCATTATTATACCCATCGAAATAATATTATATTGAATAACAATTACACCACGACGTGGAGACGGTAAGCCGTACGTACGCACGTATGGTGACATGTTATTCAAAGGGTGGATAGAATACTGAATATGGTTGTACCATATTTATAATAACATCACAGTATATATATGATACTGGAGTTATTATTTTAGAATGGTAACAACAAAGGAAGAAGAAGTGGAAGAAGAAAGGAGCTTGAAAAGGGGTGGTGAAAACATTACCTCTTCTTCGGGTTCTTCCTTTTGATGTGATCAAAAGGGATCCTTAGGTTGGCTTTCTGATCAAACTAAGGCCTCTAGGTTGTAGTGAGGGAAGTTGAGAGAGTATTTGGGCAGAGTTTGGCTGAACCAAAAGGCTTTGAAGGTGTGAAGAAATGAGAAGGAGGAGTGACTTTTTATAAGAGGGGTGAGGGGCACCTTTGGAAAAGTTAGAAATATTAATTTATAATAAATTAATATTCGGTTCCTAATGGCTCCAAAGTTGATTATTTAAATTCTAAGGTGGGGATAGTTCGAAAAAAACTCAACCAATAGAATTTAGACAGGTTTGGGTACTTATATTAACCTTATCTTTAAGTATTAACTCTAAGTTAATTAGTTTCACTTTTACAATGTCTCTTTGTATTTTTATATAATATGGTTAATAAACATACTATATACATCCAAGCGACTCCCAAGTGGTCCATTAATGATTAACCTATCATGATATAAGTCTCTTGGACGAACCTTAGATTTTTAAGAATTTTATATCAATTAATAATATAATATTTGTTTTAAGAACTCTTTTATGTCAATTTTGACACTATTCAATAGTTGATTTTTGTGAAACTCATAACAGATTGATTACTTCAAAAAAAGTCAATTAAATCAATCCTAAAATATCATATTATCCTAGAAAATTAGTTTAATTCATTAAAAGTTTCATATTATATTTATTTGGGTATTTATAATATCAATTATTTTAATTTTTCACTATTATAGTAATTACTGCATTATCATTGTGTCATAAATAAAATAAATTATTTAATATCTAAAAATTATAAATAAACTATAATTATGTAGGAAATCTTTTTATCTTTCTAATTAATATTTATAATCGAAAATACAACATATATAACCCTATGTAAAAATTGTTCTTCTAAAAGATATATGCTTGTGTCATTTTTGTATTCATTTTAACTTAATTAAAATAAAGTGTCATTATCACTTACAAGTGGATCCATGGGGTCCTGAAATCGACCCAAAGATGCCCATGGTCGACCATGCATCAAACAATAGGGTTAAGACACGTTTTAGGGTAATTTAGTATTATTATAATAATATTTTTTAACCCTTATTTACCGGATTTACCCTTAACCATGGTAAATAAAATATTTACCGCAATAATTATTCAAAATGTCTAAAAATAAAAGTTACCTATTTACACAATTTGAACATCCTGATTCAAAATATGGAATGCATTTTCCTAAATTCAAAACACAGAAGTGGCCGAAATTAATTTAAAATTAATTCCCACTGTCAAAACAAAAAGCGTGTTTTTAAGAGATAATAACTATCAAAAGATTGTCACTTGTTTATGATTGGTTTAAATGTGAAATTTTGTTCAATGAACCACATTGTATTACATGGTAAAAATATATTCTAAATATACTTTAAAATCACTCAAATTCATAATTTATCACTATTAATTATTGTGATTAAAAAAGTTGTTTTTAATTAAAATTTAGTAATTTTCACTATTCATCAAAATATGAAAGTTATCCGAAAAGTACCAAAATTTCACCCTAGGATAATTTAAATATTCCGAATCCAAAAAAGAAGTCCATTTTGAGAGATCGAATTTATAAAATTTCAAAAAGTAGGTATTACTATTCATGACGGCTAGTTTGATTGGTTATGGTGTGTTAAAATCTCGAAGTTGCGTACAATGCACGTCATTGCATTATTCGAAAGGAAACATACTGAGGAAGCTTGGGGTGTTACATTCTCCCCTCCTTCAATAAATTGCGTCCTCGCAATTTTTTAAAATTTTTCTTGGGAATATAATGGAAATTCCCACATCGGAAAAGAGTCAATAAAACTATCACTTTAAAAGAAAGAAAGAGAGGTATAAGGGTCATCCAAGATAACCCATACTAGGATTCCATGTAAGAAAACATGGATATGGATGATAAACTAAGTGTCAAGTTCTGATGGAGAGGGATAGAAATCATGATCAGGAGAAAGTTAACAACAAGAAAACCACAAACTTGTGTTGGGACAAACGACCATTAGTCTACTAGTAAGAAAGTAAACGAACAACATTTTTTTTAAAGTTACATTACATAAGGACGAGGAATTCATTTATGATATTGACTAAGAACATTATGAGATATACTTACATTTTAAGTATAGTTTCATTCTTTAATAAATTTACACCACTAACTCAATTTTTTTTAAACGATGAGTATTAAAGAAGACTTGGTCACACTGGAAGAGCTAGAATAATCTTCAATAGAATCACATGATCCATGCAGGATAAACCATATATTTACATTGTATTTGAAGATTAATCAAAACCAAAATGGTTATTGAATGATCTAATGATCCCCCAAAAGGATATTCATTGAGATAAATATGCACTAATCTTAATTTCTATAATTAAACCAACAATACCCCAAAGTTAAATAGATACCATTCAATAACCAATTGTCCTTAAAATCCTTTAATATAATCCAAACTAATATTGAAACCCAAAACATAGAAGAATTTGATTATGTAGTCTCCCATGTTACATTGTATCTCCAAATGTCATCAAATACTCTTAAAGTCACATACTTAAAAGTAATTAACATCATCACATATTCTCTGTTATAGGTTAATCATTTCCATAAATAACCCAAATCACTATAAATCAACACTAAAAACGTAGATAAAAATCCACCATTACTCTATAAATGAAACCCCATTGTATTCTATTTTCCTTGGGCATATAGTGTTCCCAACAAAGCGAACATCTTCCAAAATAACATTTATCACTTAATCACCAAATCATTTTCCTATACCAAGGGTATACATTTGATAAGACATAAGAACCCAAATCATCTTATTATTGATCAATAAAATCATTTAACAAAAAAAATAGTCACACTAACCAGGGACTTCACGTAGTCCAGTGGTAGGCGATAAATCCCAATCGCACTTTGGTTGTCGGTTCGATTCCCACAGCTTTGTCCGACGCGACGGGTTGTCACACGGTCTACGTGTTGTCCTTTTTCAAAAACTATATTTTATAATATTACCAAAATGAGATAAATTCCTCAAAATAACATAATTTAACCACAAATGTTATATCATACTTTGCATTTTCATCCCAAATTATAATAACTTATCATTTTCTCAAACCCCAATGATCACATAAATCCAAATGGTTATTTATACCTATATCCACAAGAGAAGAGACAATTCTTCTTCAAATATCATTCTCACATGGCAAACTATGGGGTTACAAATACAAGAGAAAATTATTCCAAAGTACCCATCAACAAGGAGTGCTAATACTTTTTAAGTTTTTCTCCAACCATTTATTTCCACATATCTTCTTCTTTGACCAAGAAAATATCCTATAGAATAGGACATTCACTCGGGTAATGGCCAGGTCCCCTACATTTACGACAAATGACTGTAAATGGACTCTTGGGATCATTTTTATCTTCTTCCATAGTACTCTTCATTTTTCTTCGGCAATTCTTCACTTTATTTCCTTCCTTCCCGCACGTAAAACATTTCATTGTCCCATTGAGACACTTTCCTGGGTGTCTCTTTCCACATTTCCTGCATGATGAAAATTGAGGTTTCTTTTCTCCATGGTCTCCATTGCTGGAGATCTTATCATTTATCACCTTTCTCTTCCTTGTTGAGTCTGGGAGTTGGTTAATATATATGTTTTTGATCATATTTTTGGAAAACTGATTTGGCATAAATACGATATCTTTTACGCCTATCAACATTCCATTTTTTTGCTCATTTCCACCACTGTTCCCACCTTGTACATCATTCTCAAAGTCACTATGACTTCCTTGGAATCCATCCATTGTCTAAAACCAGAAAGCATTGTTTGAGTAATAGTAGTCGTAAAATCATTTAGAGATTAAAATGTCACCATATTCTCAATTTGAAACATATTAGGATTAACCAAGGTCATTTACTCTCATCTTATGTATATATTACTTAAATCAGTTTGTAAAGAAAATGTAAATTATCCTAAGCATATCCCCCGGGAGTGTCGTAACCAAGAGTGCAGCAAGGCCCGTTGTCGTGCACCAGTTCCCGTTCGAGTCTAGCTCAAAGCGGTGTTTTCGGGTTTTACCCCTAGGTACATCTGTGCCAGAGCCGCCTCTACCTGCTCGTATCCAGACAGGGACGTATTGCTCGGAAAACTCACAAAATCTCTACAACACCAAAATTCTAGGAATTTCTTTTATACTAATCCTCAAAGTTCATCTTAGGTCTACGTGCTCTAATCAGAGTTTATCTAAATCTAGCTTCCAAGGTTTGTACTAAACTTCCTCTGATACCAACTGTAACGCCCCGACCCTAGTTACCTAGAGTCGGTGCATTATTACATAACATTATCATGATCATGAGAAAGATCAAGTCTTAAAAGACCGATTAGTTTAGTAGCCTTGGAATAACTAGATACATCCATAAATTTTTACATTACATCATAAAAAAAACATCTTGTCTTCATATCCCCTCATACTATCCCTGCAGGTCAATCATAAATTACTTCTTCATAATCCTGAAAAAAAAAATAAAACATTGAAAGGGGTGAGCTCAGATGCTCAGTAAGGATAACATTATAGCAGAAGCTTTCATAAATAAGCATAAACACTTAAGGCAATTTATAACTAAAACAAAAGCCTTTTAAACTTGAACATCAGCATAAAATGGAAAAGGTAAAATGAAATAATTCCATTTACTTACTCACATGGATATTCTACTAGTCGAATGATCACATGAAATATCAATAACCACTTTCATAATGATGGAATGCATAATGCCAGACTATCATAACCACATAGCCAAGGCCTCGTGCCAAGACTACAAATAAGATTTTGCCAAGGCCTTGTGCCAAGACACTAGTTTGTCTCATGAGACCTACCGATGCATCGAGGAGCTATAGCGGGCTCCACCCGTCACTTACTAAGTCCAATGCATTCCTCATATGAACATGTTTAAACATAACATAAACATTCGTATTAAAACTAGCATACGAAATGTCAATACTTTTACCACAAACCATGAATGGTATAAAAACAGCACATCCACAGTCAAACATAACTCATTAGATACACTATGGAAGATTGTACTGTATCACATTAACCTCAATCAAGAATAATGAAGGATGTTGACATAAATTAAAATAATCATCAAAACTATTTGAGAGAAATATCCCCCTTTTCTTGAAAACATTTAAAAGTCACACTATTTTTCAAGAAGCCATTTAAAAGTAGATTTTTGTATCAAAGTGTCCCATACCCCTTTGAAACTTTTTAAAAGGAGTTTTAATTTATAAAACTTTAATGTCCATATAAATAAATCCTTAAAACCATTTTTAAAACATGGACATTAATGAGCAAGATTTAGAAGAATAAGTCTTTAAAACATTTAAAAAATGGTATTTTAGTTAGAGATTCTAACCAAAAGAGACACTTGAATACAAATAATTGAGGTAATAAAAACTTTGTAATATCATGAGAATAAAGGGATTCATGATATACTATGTCAAAGTACATTATATACACCACATAAAAGTGATTTGGTGTATATCAAAAAAGAGGTCTCAATGGAATGTAAATTGAGATGAAATCTCTCATAAAGGTCGTATCCTTAGGTTAAGGATAAATCAACGACATAATTATGTGTGACAAATATAAATACACTAAATATGATTTGATATTCAGTGTAAAACAATCAAAGGATATTCACACATATTCTTGTAAAAACAACACCAACGAATTGGATGTTTAACTCAACAAATGGTGAATGAGTTAAAATTACTCTTATCAAATTCATATCAATGACTTGAGAATTACCAATGAGTGATTATGTGTATCAAACTTATATCCACCGGAAGGGGAGTGGAAATTATGACATAATCAAATGAATAGTGATTCCACACATAATCATGGAGTAATATAATCAATGAAATATGCGTAAAGCCAAATGAGTGGGAATTGAAATCTCAAATTCCCTTATCGATTAGGTAACATACGAAACATACACCCATGAAAGAAGTATCATACCATGATGATGTAAATACCCATAAATTAAAGTATATTACACAATGAATACAATCATGGGCAGTACACATACACCACATGCAATAATTAAGTGGTGATCAATGGAAATCTCACGAAATTAAAAGTGAGATAAGAAACCCCTTACCACGTTAATCAACTGAGTCGTATGGCCAAAAGTTAATAACCACCAAATTATTTACAGAATAACATGAATATAAATAGAATCATGAATATATATCAAATGGCAGTACACAATACACCACTTTCAATAATTTAGTGGCGAAAAATGGAAATCTCACGGAATTGAAAGTGAGATAAGAAAATCCCTTACCTTGTACTTTTTTCCTTGGTCGATGGTAGGTTTACCTCCTGTATAATGGTGAAATAATTGTTATTGAATTATACAGGAATCATTTACTTTAATATGATATCATATATGATCTTTTAACATTGATTTGTTAATAATATCTTAGAATTATCGTCATTTCGGGTGTTAACGGGTTCATTTTACTTTATATTCTTTGTTATGTGAGCCATATTAGTTATTAATGGGATATATATTATTCATATCCAGAATGATATCAATTCCTTAGATACTATTTTTAAATCATCAAATGATAATTATACTTGAATGGATACGATGGAGAATGAATCACATCGCGTTCGTGGAGATGGTAGTCCGTACGTACGCATGAGCCACAATATCATTCTTTTGATATTAAAATAATATATAAATGGATGGTATATCATATATACTGAATCATTAACATGTTATATTTATTATTTACATGAGTTACACATCATTATTATACCCATCCAAATAATATTATATTGAATAACAATTACACCACGACGTGGAGACGGTAAGCCGTACGTACGCACGTATGGTGACATGTTATTCAAAGGGTGGATAGAATACTGAATATGGTTGTACCATATTTATAATAACATCACAATATATATATGATACTGGAGTTATTATTTTAGAATGGTAACAACAAAGGAAGAAGAAGTGGAAGAAGAAAGGAACTTGAAAAGGGGTGGTGAAAACATTACCTCTTCTTCGGGTTCTTCCTTTTGATGTGATCAAAAGGGCTCCTTAGGTTGGATTTATGATCAAACTAAGGCCTCTAGGTTGTAGTGAGGGAAGTTGGGAGAGTATTTGGGCAGAGTTTGGCCGAACCAAAAGGCTTTTAAGGTGTGAAGAAATGAGAAGGAGGAGTGCCTTTTTATAAGAGGGGTGAAGGGCACCTTTGGAGAAGCTAGAAATATTAATTTATAATAAATTCATATTCGGTTCCTAATGGCTCAAAAGTTTATTATTTAGATTATAAGGTGGGTATAGGTCGAAAAAGACTCAACCAATAGAATTTAGACAGGTTTGGGTACTTATATTAACCTTATCTTTAAGTATTAACTCTAAGTTAATTAGTTTCACTTTTACAATGTCTCTTTGTATTTTTATATAATATGGTTAATAAACTTACTATATACATCCAAGCGACTCCCAAGTGGTCCATTAATGATTAAACTATTATTATATAAGTCTCTTGGCCGAACCATAGATTTTTAGGAATTTAATATCAATTAATAATATAATATTTGTTTTAAGAACACTTTTTTGTCAATTTTGACACTATTCAATAGTTGATTTTTGTGAAACTCATAACAGATTGATTACTTCAAAAAAAGTCAATTAAATCAATCCTAATATATCATATTATCCTAGAAAATTAGTTTAATTCATTAAAAGTTTCATATTATATTTATTTGGGTATTTATAATATCAATTATTTTAATTTTTCACTATTATAGTAATTACTCCATCATCATTGTGTCATAAATAAAATAAATTATTTAATGTCAAAAAATTATAAATAAAATATAATTATGTAGGAAATAGTTTTATATTTCTAATAAATATTTATAATCGAAAATCCAACATATATAACACTATGTAAAAATTGTTTTGCTAAAAGATATATGCTTGTGTCATTTTTGTATTCATTTTAACTTAATTAAAATAAAGTGTCATTATCACTTACAAGTGGATCCATGAGGTCCCAAAATCGACCCAAATATGACCATAGTCGACCATGTATCAAACAATAGGGTTACGACACGTTTTAGGGTAATTTAGGATTATTATAATATTATTGTTTAACCCTTATTTACCGGATTTACCCTTAACCATGGTAAATAAAATATTTACCGCAGTAATTATTCAAAATGTCTAAAAATAAAAGTTACCTATTTACACAATTTGAACATCCTGATTCCAAATATAGAATCCATTTTCCTAAATTCAAAACACAGAAGTGGAAGAAATTAATTTAAAATTAATTCCCGCTGTCAAAATAAAAAGCTTGTTTTTAAGAGAAAATAACTATCAAAAGATTGTCACTTGTTTATGATTGGTTTAAATGTGAAATTTTGTTCAATGACCCACATTGTATTACATGGTAAAAATATATTCTAAATATACTTTAAAACCACTCAAATTCATAATTTATCATTATTAATTATTTTGATTAAAAAAGCTGTTTTTAATTAAAATTTAGTAATTTTCACTATTCATCAAAATATGAAAGTTATCCGAAAAGTACCAAAATTTCACCCTAGGCTAATTTCAATATTCCGAATCCAAAAAAGAAGTCCATTTTGAGAGATAGAATTTATAAATTTTTAAAAATTAGGTATTACTATTCATGACGGCTAGTTTGATTGGTTATGGTGTGTTAAAATCTCGAAGTTGCGTACAATGCACGTCATTGCATTATTCGAAAGGAAACATACCGAGGAAGCTTGGGGTGTTAAATTTAGGGTATTGATACATATAACATTATTACACTAGAAAATTCCCTAAGAGTAAGGTGTGTGATGGTGGGGATTTTAGGGGGCTGTTCGGTGAACATGGTTTGTTCCGTGATCTCGATGGTCATTAACTTCTCTCATAAACAGTTTCACTCATTCTTAAATTAATGGATATTAGATAGGGATTAGTCTAGGAGAAATTATAGAAGTAATATCTCCATCATAAGCATCAATTAATGGGAATTATAGGGTATGATCCTACTGGTTGAGTTCATCACTCTTCATTCTGAAATTCTTTTTCAATTGTTATTTCTATTTATAAACAATTATTACAATGTTAAAAATATTATTGTTTACAATGTTCACATTATGGTTTAAAAATTATAGTTTCATTTGAATTTATACATATATAGTTTTTATTAATTAGACATAGTAAAACATAAATTTTAGTGGAAAAAAATTTATTCAAAAGTTCAGGTCATTACATTCTTCTCTGCATACAAAATTTCATCCTAAAAATTATTTTTTATAGATAATGGTTAAAATAGGCCAGGGTACTTCTCCTTAATCTTTTAAATGTGGTCTTCAGTCATTCCTATTATCCTTTCCCTTATGTAGAAAGGGATCATGTTTCAAAATGGTATCATAGGATATTTTCAAAATCATCTACTATATATACCCACAACACCTCAAGTGTCTTTAATTATATTTATAGAAGCGCCAATAAGTAATTAAAAATTTATTTATTATATATAAATTTTAAATATCTTTTTAAACATGTTTTTTACTAAAAAATTCATTGTGATTCATCATAATATATTTCAATGTATGGTGTTAGTATATCAGTTTTGGAATTTCCCCAATGGAAGAAATCTTAATTTGATACATATAGGACGTTCGAAGGACTCTCACTTTTTCAACATCTATAGAATCATTTAGTGATTCATCATTTTTCAATAAAGAGAATAATTTTAAAAGACCGAGATGGTACTTCCCACACATGGGATGGTAATGATGTTGAGAGAAAAATATTCTTCAATAGAAGGTACAAGATCTTTGAAATAGTTATCCTATGATAGAGGTGTTGGATGCCTCATAAAGTATCTTTAATGTAAAATATATATTTGAAAACGTTTCAAAGTCATCTAACCATTAATTAAGGATAATCACTCTAGTCAGTTTGTTTGGAAAAGATACAAGATTTTTCCATGATCTTACTCCTTCCATGTTTTTTCTTCGATAAATAAAATAAAATTAGATGGTATGAATAGGTATATATTAATAATGTAAAAAATAAAAAAATGGACATAGAAGGATAAACTTGTAAAGTATATCCTAACTTCGGATACCCTAAGTTTCAGTCTTTTTTATCCATGATCTATTCATAACATATATTCTGATAATATTTTTTGTTCCCTTCCTAATGGTTCGTACTATTATTTTGAATTTATTAAAGCATATCCCCTACTGGTGTCAAACCAACAGTGCATAATGGACCATTTTAGTGCTATAGTTCCAATTCGAGTCTAGATCAATGCGGTGTTTTTGGGTTTTACCACTGGATACATTTGTGCTAGAGCCACCCATAATTGTTAATATCCCAATAGGAATGTATTTTCATGATATACCACTTAATATATACTCACCAAAATATAGGGATTATATCACAAAGATGACTTATTTTGAAGTTAAATTTCATTTATTTTTCTTTTCATTCATTATTTTGGATGGTTTCCAAAGGTTTTATGGAGGAATAGCTGAGTTTTTATGAATTGGGCCAAACCGTGAGCCCAATTCCAGATTTAAAAATAATTTTTTTTTCTTTTATAAAGTATTCATTTTTTAATATTTTCCCCCCATTCCAATTCCTAAATGGTATCCTCTGACCTATTAACACCAAAAGTTAAATTTGGAGCCTTATAAATCAATAATCATGGTGGATATGGGTTTTTATTTAAGATATTGGGCCTGCCCGAAAGCCCATTTTCTGCATTAAAAATAATTTTTAATTTTTTAATATCTCTTTTACTATTTGCGTTTTTTCTGTGATTCCAACTCTCCCTCGAGCCCACATACCTAAGTCATGCCCCAAAACTCTTATCCCCCTATTTTGAGCTCGGTTTAATCTAGAAATTGGGAGAAACCTATCTGGATTTCACTAATCACCAAGATTTGAGGAGGTAAATTGATACTTTCATAACTCCTTCTATTTTTATTATTTCCCCCCATTATAGTTCCTACATGACCTAATAATTATTGTTATAAACTCCATTAAATTTGTATGTGTTTTAAAATTCATATTCTGGTCGATTTTGGGATGTTTTTTTCAGGATTGTTTTGGGTAGGTTATTCCTTCTTGGTTTCTTCCTTTTCCCTTAGGGTTTCCTCCCTCTTTCATTATGTTCTAAAATTTCCATAAGTTAGGGTTTGATACTAGGGTTTCATTTGGTGTATTTTTGGTCAAATATTGTTATCTAGGTCTGAATTTATCTTCCTTGTGGTGCGGAGGTTGTGTGGCTGACATTTTGAACAAAGTTTTGAGGGATTTGACACTTCCGGTAGGTGATTCCGTGTGTAATAATTTCTAGATGAGTTAGTTTTCTTGAATTACTTATTATGAATTTTAATAATATTCTGTGTTTGGTGCGAAAATTGTTTATGTTTGATTTGGTTAAGCATTTATTTTTATAGTTTCATTTTAGCTTAAAATTTGGTGTTTTTCATGTGTAACCCTTTGGGTATTGTTTGGGATTGTTTTATAACATATGAATTTGGTTTAATAAATCTTGTTTGGGATAAAAATTATCATTTTTTAGGGTATTTGTGTTCCAATAGGTCTTAAAGAGTTTTTTTTAGGGGTTTAAGGTGTAAAACATTATTGTACTACTTGAAAGTGATTTTGAAAACGTGTGTGTTTCATGTGGATCTTTTGTGCTATTGTTTGAGGTGTTTGTATAACACATGGGGGTTGTTTAATAAATGTTTTTGGGGCTTCAAATTATGTTTTGAATTTGTATTGGTGTGATTTTGTCCTTGAATTATGGTTTTGAGATGGGTTTTATTTGAAAAGCTTTGGTACACTATTTATAATTGTTTTATGAATGTTTTGAGTGGTTTAATGATTTATGTAAGAGGTGAAACCATATTGGAAAACTATTTTGGATTGTTTATAATTTCAAATGAGCCATTTTAAATGTGAATAGTTCTGTTATGTGATGTTTATCATATTTGTAGGGACTTCATAAAATTGTTAAAGGATGTGTTGGATTGTGAAAGTTATGAAAAAAAGTGTTGTGGGCTATTTTGGTGTGAGTTTGATTTCAAAATGCATTTGAATGAAAAGTGGAATTTGTGAATTATGTGATGTACATGGGGCTGTTTGGTTAATGTGTGATGTGGAAGTGATATCTACATGTTAAAACTATTTTTATTGGCTTGTTGAACAAGTTTAAGCACAAAGGGAAAACCCAGGTATCTAGGTGGGTGGACGTGTACTAGTATGCTAGTGAATCTGTGGGGTTTGGCCTCAGTTTCACTTAGCAAGATTGATGCTTACAACTCTAACTAAACTAAGATGATGATGATTGGGGACTACTAGGTTATGAGTATGTTCCCTACAAGTGGCTCATGAACGAGAACATATATTTTTTTGTGGTTACTCTCACCGAGATACGAGGTACCTGGGACCCACAGTTAGCTAGTGCCTAGGGGTTATTTCCTATAGCATGTGCTCATTAGATCCTTTATTCATTCCGTCGGCATACGGTATATTTTTTTCTGGAAAATTCAGTAGCCTTTTAATTTATTTTTAAAGTTTTTATTCTTTAAATTCTCCCACTTGAAAACTATTTTTTTAAGTAGCATCTTTTAGAAATTGTAACTAGAAATTACATGTTTTTGAAAACTTCCATGGTTTTCATCTTTGAATGTATATCACATGGAATATCTTATTGGTGGTATCCTTCTGGGCATTGGCTCACACCCTACTTACACCCTTGGGTGTAAGTAGACATGGTTATCTTTGATATCGTAGGTTGGGTACAGTTTTTTTGTTCTAGTGCTTCGTGTTTCTAGCAGGTCTTTAGTGGCGATGTCTTGTGGAGATGGCTTGAGGGCAGTTCCCCTTTCCATTCGGATTCTTGGGCAGTTTCATTTTGGGTTTTTACCTTTTTATAGTATTTTATAGTTGTTTTAAGCTATGTAATTCAGTTCTGAATTTTTGTAAATGATTGTTTGGTTTGAAAAATCCAGATTCGTTTTATTGGATTATTTTGTTGTTTTAAGTTTATAAACTTGGGTAAATCGTTCCCAATTTTCATTTTATGATACCCGGGCCCTTGTGCCAGCCCGTGGGGCTCGGGAATGCCCTTCAGGCCTTGTCACGGGCTAGGTTTGGGACTAGTTTTGGTGGTGACCGGATTTGGTTCGTGACAGAATGGTATCAGAGGAGGTTTTCTCTCTTTGGGTCATGTTATTTGGGGAATAGTAAAGATAGTCTGGAGTTAAGATTTTTGGGACTTGGAATTATTTTTATGAGTAGTGTGGCTGATCACCACACCTCATGAAAGAATTTAAGTCTCTATGGGAAGTCGGGACCTTTCATATTCTTTTGGTTTTCTTGGTTTGATGATGATTAGGGGAAATGAACAGAGAGTTGGGTTAATGGTCTCAGTGAGCTCGCAGGGCCTGACAAGACATGTGAAGCCGGGGATATTCCCTAGAACACTCTCTGTGACAGTGAAGTGATTGGAATATGGCTTCCAACCATATTTCCAAGTCACCCCCTAAAACTAGTTTCCTCTCGCATTGTTTTGTGCTTTAGTTTTGAAATCATGGCACTTTGGTTTTAAGGTGACTTGGTTTTAAGAAGCGTAAAGTATTTATGAAATGATTTTCAAATAAAGAGGGAATGGTTTGGTTTAATAAATGGAGGAACTGAATTCTCAGATTTTTTTGGAAATGTAAAATGGTGTTCTTACACCTCTTTGAAAGGAGGAACTATATTGAAGTTTGTTTTGAAAAGTGTTTCCAATAGAGTTTTTTAAACAATAATAGTGTGTTTTAATGGGATGATATGCTTTGAAATTGATGTGAATATCTTGAATGTAAGTAATTTTCTAAATTTTTGTGACTTTCTGAAAATTTTTGTAAGATGTGAGTTGGGATTTTGATCTCATGGTTAGCGGTTTTGAGAAAAAAGGATGTGTTGGTTGACCGTTTTGGTTTTGAAAAGTGGAAAAAAAAATTGTTTTAACCTTTGTTATTTTCATGAGAAACCACATGCATGGGGTTATATGGGAAGATGGATGGTTGATGACATGACTGGATGAGTGTTGAGAGGGATATGAGGAGGGTTCCTGGTGTGGCATAGAAACATGCATGTGTAAGGCCCATGGGGTACCATTGGTGGTTGCGCTACCTGCTGAACCATTTGTTTTCAAATAAATGTTTTTAAAGAGAAACATGAAGACCTGATGAATTGTTTGGAATGGTTTATATTATGTTTTTTTGGAAAATGTTGATGTTGTGGGATGTTTTGAGTCCAAGAACCCGTCCTTTTGAATTGTGTTTTGGGTTTGGGTTTTGTCAGTAAGTTGTGTCATAGGGACAGTTAGTGGTGTCTTTTGAAAAATATTTTGGGACGCCATTATGATGGTTATCTTCATGTGTTTGGATCTGGTTTGTGGTATATCTTGACTAATATACCATCTTGGCTGGGTCCTTAGGTTCAATCGTTGGATATGATACGCCCTCATTAAGGGTTAATGCACAACTAAAGTGCAACCCATATTTTTTTCCATTGGAAAATCTTCAAGTTGATCAATATAAGGAATATTTTATCGATCATTGTTGATTGAGTCTACACCCATTAATTTCGTTGATTTTTGGTTCCTCTTGTATTGTGATAGTGCTTGTGGAAGGTTGAAAGAGACATTAGTTTCTTAAGTTTCATGATTTATCGAAGGTGGAAGTGTTATTTGGTTGTTAGTGTGGATGAGTGTCATGATGGTTTCTAAGAGGGCCTTTAGGTTATTCATAGTTTCCTTGAAGTAAGAGTTATTATTAAACCACCAATTTAGAGATTTTGGTCATGATAGTATATTGTGTCCACTTTTTGGTCTTGTCTGTTGTTTAGGGACTTGGAATATGGTCATGTTCCATGTATTGTTTCTATCAGTCGCAAGGGTCATGTTCAGTGATGCATTGTAATGTTGTGTTCTCTTTTGACTATAATGGTGAAGGTCACACAACCTTCAGAGGTTCTATGTTGTGTTGGCAGTATGTATCCTTTGGAAGAAAACATCAAATGCTCTATCTTAGAAGAAGGTGTTAATATGTGTCCGGCCCTTCTATTGTTTCTCACCCAATGAAACAAGGTGCGATGTGTGTGCATATTCTGATCCCTTGTTTCAGTGAAATTTATGGTTTCGGTAATGTGAGTTATGGAGTGTGTTATGTCTTGATGAACCCATCGGGGTATGTAGTGCAGTTGTTTGTGGTATCGAAAGAAGAAGTTCCATATAGTGGTTTCCACAGCATAACTGCGAGGCCGAAGATGCTTCAATATTTTGAGCTCCAACCATAGGTCCTGGAGAGAAGCTGGAACGTAGTCAGGGGAAACCCCAGTGTCATTTAAACCCTTGTACAAAGTCCTATCCTCAGTATGAAAGATAAGATGATTTTAAACCTATGGTGTCATCATATTTCTTCTGTTGTTCATGTTCGGTGGAAATAGGTGGAGGGCCTTGTACCCATGTCATCTCCCAATGTAATTCCCTCCCCCTTGGTTTCCATTGAGTCTTTAGAGAAAGGTATGAAGTTTGGCTCGACAGGTTAACCACATGGTTTGCACTTGGTTAGTAGTGACCATGCCCGAGAAAACCATGTAGATAAAAGAATCCCCACTATTTGTTCATGGTTTCCCAAACCATGAAGACTAACCATGTAGTCGTCCCAACTCTTTATATTTTGGGGTCTTTCTGTACCGGCCCATGCTGGTCGATTAAGATGGTTGGTTCTTATGGTGGGGAGCCTATTTTTGTTCCCCCTTACCAATAACATTGAATTATCCATGCTCTTGGATTGGTGGTAGGTAGTCTCGTTCGAATCTATCAAGCTACCTAAATCTACCTTGGGTAACTATTGAGATTGGAGAGTTCCCAATGGTTTAGTTATAGAAAGGTAAGTGTAACCTTGTTCGATGTCGTTGTTCGTTTGGGTGAATTTCTTGAGTCTTGTTCGGATAGTGTTTGAGGAGTTTTTCTTTGGGATAAATCCTGAATGTGCTTGATTGTTTCAGGAAAGTTGTGTATTTTTTTTGTGATGTATTCCTTCCTTAATTGACCACTTGTGATGTTTTGGCCTTTGGGGGCGAAACCTAGAAAGAGAGTACATCTTTGTTTATCGGTTGGGTTTGGTTTTCTTATCTGGCCTTTCTGTAACTTTCCGAGGACGGAAAGTTTTCATGGTGGGGAGAATTGTCACATACATGAATTATTTTTAAGTTAAATTTCATTTATTTTCCTTTAATTCTTTATTTTGGATGGTTTCCAAAGGTTTTATGGAGGAATAGATGAGTTTTCATGAATTGGGCCAAACCGTGAGCCTAATTCCAGATTTAAAAATAAATTTTGTTTCATTTATAACTTTTTCATTTTTTAATATTTCCCCCCCTCATTCCAATTCCTAAATGGTCTCCTCTGACCTATTAACACCAGAATTTAAATTTGGAGCCTTTATAAATCCATAATCATGGTGGATATGGGTATTTATTTAAGATATTGGGCCTGCCCGAAAGCCCATTTCCTGCATTAAAAATAATTTTGAATTTTTTAATATCTCTTTTAATATTTGCGTTTTTTCGGTGATTACAACTCTCCCTTGAGCCCACATACCTAAGGCGCGCCCCCAAACTCTCATCCCCATATTTTGAGCTCGGTTTAATCTCAAAATTGGGAGAAACGTCTCTGGATTGCACAAATCGCCCAGATTTGAGGAGGTAAATTGATACTTTCATAACTCCTTCTATTTTTATTATTGTCCCACCATTCCAGTTCCTACATGACCTCATCATTATTTTTCGAAACTAAATTAAATTTTTATCTCTTTTAAAATTCAGATTCTGGTCGATTTTGGGTCGTTTGCTTTAGGTTTGTTTTGGGTAAGTGATTCCTTCTTGGTTTCTTCCTTTTCCCTTAGGGTTTCTTGCCTCATTCATTATGTTATAAAATTTCCAAAGTTAGGGTTTTATCATAGGGTTTCATTTGTTGTATTTTTGGTCAAATATGTCGATCTATGTCTGAATTTATCTTCCTTGTGGTGCGGCAGTTGTGCGGTTGACGTTTTAAACCAAGTTTTGAGGGATTTCACACTTCAGGTAGGTGATTCCGTGTGTAATCATTTCTAGATGAGTTAGTTTGCCTGAATTACTTATTATGAATTTTCATAATATGTTGTTTGTGGTTTGAAAACTTTTTATGTTGGATTTGGTTAAGCATTTATTTTTATAGTTCCATTTTAGCTTAAAATTTGGTGTTTTTCATGTTTAACCCTTTGGGTATTGTTTGGAATTGTTTTATAATATATGAATTTGGTTTAATAAATCTTGTTTAGGATGAAAATTATGACTTGTTAGGGTATTGGTGTGCCACTAGGTCTTAAATAGTTTTTTAATGATTTAAGGTGTAAAACTTTATTGTACTTCATGAAAGTTATTTTGAAAGCGTGTGCGTTTCATGTGGATCTTTTGAGCTATTGTTTGAGGTGTTTTTATAACACATGGGTGTTGTTTAATAAATGTTTTTGGGGCTTAAAATTATGTTTTTAATTTTTATTTGTATGATTTTGTCCTTGAAATATGGTTTTGAAATGGTTTTTATTTGAAAAGCTTTAGTACACTATTTAGAATTGTTTTATGAAAGTTTTGAGTGGTTTATTGATTTATGTAATAGGTGAAACCATATTAGAAAACAGTTTCAGATTGATTATACATTGAAATGAGCCATTTTTAATTTGAATAGTTCTTCTATGTGATGTTTATCATATTTTTAGGGACTTCATAAAATTGATAAAGGATTTTTTGGATTGTGAAAGTTATGAAAAAAAGTGTTGTGGGCTATTTTGGTGTACGTTTGATTTCAAAATTCATTTCAATGAAAAGAGGAATTTGTGACTTATGTGATATACATAGGTCTGTTTGGTTAATGTGTGATGTGGAAGTGATATCTACATGTGAAAACTATATTTCTTGTCTATTTGAACATGTTTGAGCACAAAGGGAAAACTCGGGTATCTAGGTGGGTGGACGTGTACTAGTATGCTAGTGAATCCGTGGGGTTTGGCCTTAGTTTCACTTAGTATGATTGATGCTTACAACTCTAACTAAACTATGATGATGATGATTGGGGACCACTAGGTTATGGGTATGTTCCCTACTAGTGGCTCGTGCACGAGAACATATATTTTTTTGTGGTTACTCTCACCGAGATACGAGGTACCTGGGACCCATAGCTAGCTAGTACGTAGGGGTTATTTCCTATTGCTTCTATTCATTAGATCCTTTATATATACCGTTGGCATATGGTATATTTTTGGCTGTAAAATTAAGTAGCTTTTAAATCTATTTTAAAAGTGTTTATTCTTTAAATTAGCCCACTTGAAAACTATTTTTTTTAAGTTGCATCTTTTAGGAATTGTAAATAGAAATTACATGTTTTTGAAATCTTGCATGCTTTTTTTCATTGAATGTTTATCACATGGAATATATTATTGGTGGTATTCTACTGGGAATTTTCTCAAACCCTACTTACACCCTTGGGTGTAAGTATACTTGGTTATCTTTTATGTCGCAGGTTGGGTACAATTTTTTTTGTTCTGGTTGTTCGTGTTTCTAGTAGGTCTTTGGTGGCGATGTCTTGTGGAGATGGCTTAAGGGAGGTTCCCCTTTCCATTTGGATTCATGGTCTATTTCATTATGGTTTTGTACCTTTGTTATAGTCTTTTTGAGTTGTTTTAAGCTATGTAATTCAGTTCTGAATTTTTGTAAAAGATTGTTTGGTTTGAAAAATCCATATTCATTTTATTGGATTCTTTTGTTGTTTTATGTTTATAAACTCAGGTAAATCGTTCCTAATTTTCATTTTATGATACCCGAACACTTGTGCTAGCCCGTGGGGATAGAGAATTTCCTTCGGGCCTTGTCACAGGACAGGTTTGGGACTAGTTTTGGTGGTGACCGGATTTGGTTCGTGACATATTCTTTTGTTATACATAGTATTATTCCTAATGGTTTTCACTGGGGTTATCTATTCATAATCGCAAAAATAAATAAACCTATTCTATATTACAAACTATAAAAACACATATCCCTACTACAAATTTAAACATGATTTATTACATAATATTTCACTTAATAATACTCAAAATATCATGAGGTATATTGTATATATGGGTTACAAACATTACATAAAAACATAAAACCTGAAATACAATATATTAATTGAAAACATCTTTTACATGACCACAATATTCCTTCATACATAACAATTAATGGGATATCCTAAGGAAAAATATAAAAAATGTGTCAGATATAAATCAATATAAGGGAGTAAACAAGGAATAACAAGAAAAATAAAATACATGTTATGCAATATGCATACCAGTGGATCGTAAGAGAAACATGAACCTAAATTCATGATATATCATGATTATCCAAACATGGAAACATGGAAAACAATAAAACACCACATCATTAACATAAATGAATAAGGTAACACCCTATCCTAACATGGTGTAATAAATCCTATAAAGGAATCTTGTAAGCCCATGTCCCAACATAACGTATCATGATACGAAACATTAAATAATGCATTGGAGCACTATTAGGGTGAACCATTTATAATCATTTCAATCCCATTCTTAGGGGTTCAACATAGATCATATATCATAGACTAATTCCACATCATAATTTAATACATGATCAGGGAATGCTGTGTAAATATATGTAAGTAAACATTAGATATGTATATGTTCATAAAGGTGAATAACCATGATAGTGGAACAGGTACGATATTCACCACATGATGATTCAGGCATAGAAAATCACATTGCAATTTTTGCAGCATAACATCGTCATATAGAAATTAAAAAATTGTGATCATGAGAGATACAGGTGTATCAAATCATTTATACATGGGAGGTATGGTAATGGGATCATGTAATATAATATCCTAACATGTGAAATGGAATTTAGTTTCATAATATAAAATAAATTCTAGAATGGAAATGAGAAGAGAGAAATATACTACGGAGTTTTAGCAAATTAATGAGTGGGATTAAAGGATCATAAGAGGAAGAATTAGAGTGAAACAAAGATCTCATAATTTATAAATCAATTTAAAATTTAGGATTTCATGTAAGAACATTTCACAAATCCAAAAAATAGAAATTGGAAGTCATTAAATGAGTTATTTAAATAAAAAAGAGGAAAGGGAGATCTGTTACAGAATTTCAGCATAGTAACAACTTAGGTATGGGTCCAAATGGGGAAGGATAAATGATACCTCATTGAAATAAAATTAAATTAATAGTAATGTAATGATTATAAATTAATGAAATTATAACCATTTGAAATTAAGAGATCTACATTCACATAAGAATCATGAATTTGAAAGGAGAGGAAAATTACGATCCCTTACTTGGAAGCATAATCCCAAATACTAATGAGAGTCTTCTTAGAAGATTGGGGGCCCATTGGGATGACTCTAGGGATTAGATGGAAGAGGATGGTTGAGATTAAATGAACTCTAGTAAAGATAAATGGGTTCTTGAGTGGGTTTATATAGGAGAGAAGGGGGATTTCTTTATTATTTTGGTTTTGGACACGACACAATAAAATATTCAAAATCACAAACCATACCATGGATTTTCCAATGGTTTATGTAATAGGGTAGTGTTATACATTATTATATAAAGTTAAGTTTATATTATAGTAAAATATTTCCCTTTCTTTTTTGGAGGTGTGTCACACTCTCTAGGAAATTATTTTAAAATCATTAAATAGTTTATATGTCTTGGTGGGTTCACAACGGTTTTCTAAAAAAATCAATCCAATATATAATCAGATTATTTTACAGGTAAAACATATCTTTGAAGAATATACCTTTTATAGTATTTTATTAAATCACTATTGGGTCATTATGATGTCAAAATAAAATCATATATTTTTATTGAATTTAATTTTTTCCAACAAAATGGACAATCTCAAAAAATTATGAAAAATTCACCATTGGGATAGTTTTAGGCTCTGATTATAAAAAATAATAATAATTGTATCTATATAATTTTCCATATATGTGAATTTCCACTTTTAAAATAAAAAAATAAAATTTATTTAATTTCATTGGTTTTGATTTTTGTTAAACCTTAATAAAAGTTAATTTTGACTTTATAAAAGATATATGGTCATTAATATTTAATAAATTTAATTTAATAATAATATTTTATTAAAATAATATTTATTAGAAAAATTAATTAATTCATCAAAATAGATTCCATAATTAAACTTAAATATTTACCAAAACATACAATTTGTGTTCCAAAAATCATTTACAAGGTAACATTAATATAATGAATGTATATTCATTACTCTTTAAAAAAATATACATACTTACAATTTTAGGTTCCTGATACATATCCCTTTATTACACCTTCATATGCCCAATGAGTAAGGTGTGTGATTGTGGGGCTTTCATGGGGCTGTTCGGGGAACATGGTTTGGGTTGTGATCTTGATGAGCTCAAACTTCTTCTATAAATGGGTTCTCTCATGATTATGTTGTTGGTTATCAGCATGGGATTGGTCTAGGGAAAATCTATGAAATGGTATCCCCCTCGGAAGATCTAATAAATGGGCTTCATAGGGTATTATCCAACTATTTAAGGCCATCACCCTTCTTTATAAATTAAATTTTCCAATATTATTTCTATTTATAAAGAATAATTATAAAGTTAAAATTATTATTGTTTCCAACCAATATATAATTATTGAAAATTTATTGTTAAACATTAATTTGTAATTATATACTTTTAATTAATGTGACATAGTAAAAAATTCATTTTCAGGAATCAAAATATTATTCTAATTTTTGGGTCATTAGACACTACAAAAGACACCTATTATTCAATTTCCACTTAAATATCAAATCAAATTTAATTTTAAATAAAACTACCCCACACTAGTAAGCCATTATTCTTCAAAATTATCCAATGATCCTTCAAAACTATGGATTGATTCCAACAGAGTTCATATTTATAATTTGTATGTGACAATATATTCTATTTAGTTTCATTTTATATTGTTATAAACCCCGTTTAAAATACCATTTACCACTCATTTATCATATAAATAATATCATTATTATTATGTTATAATGGTATTATAATGAAATATTTTTATAATCATCCATTAAATTATAGTTTTTTTAATTTATGGTATAGTATAACAAGTTACATGATAGAAGTTATAATAATTTATTTATTCATTTATATGAGACCAAAATTATATTAATATATATTGTTATTAATATGTTTATATTATTTTTGAAATTTATTTTAATTATTATATATTTAATTGTTTATAAATTAATTGAATTTTTTGTGTTGATTTAATAATCACAAAAATAGAAATGTTATTACTTTTCAATTTATTACTATAATAATCATGAATTAATCAAAGGGAGCCAAAACTCAAAGAGGAATATATATACCATTTATTTGAAAATTTTCAAGGTTATAGAAACAATATAAATGAGAAAAAATTGATATTCATATACTAAATCAATAATGGAACAATTTGAACCAAAAATGAAAAATAGTTAATATTTACTATGAATATAAAATGTGTAATAATATATTATAAATGAATTATATTATATAAAATAAATATAAATATTTTTCTTACATAGATAAAAAATAAACCAAAATTTATTATATATGGAGTTAGAATAGGTTATTAATTATGAATCTATGGTAATGAGTTTCAAGACGGAATACCATTTAATGAGTCATACTTTTTTGTCATTCAATAAATCCTTATATATTGGTTAAATTCAACAATTTATTTTTTAAAAAGTTTTATTATTTTTTACTGATTAAATTTCTTTATCATAATCAATTATCTTATTGATTGGAATTTCATAAAAATGTGATTTTGTGAAGGTTAATTTTCACCCCTTAATTTGATTATTTATAATCTATATCCAGGTGAATTATTATCTAATTTGTTTTTATTATTTTAAATGCTAAATATTTATTCTCTTATATATATCACTAATATATCTTTATTTATATATTTTTAATCTAGTCAAAATCCTTATCATCTATGTCAGACACTTCAAACGATTAAAAAGATTAAAAATTAATTCATTTAAATTATATACAAATTACTTTATTTTTCTACATGTTTTTTTAGTTTTAATATTATACCAACACCAATCTATAAAATTGGAATGTTTTTTATTAAATTATTTAAATTATACATCTTAATTTTAGAAAAATCAAGAAAATATATTTGTTTTTATGTAAATGTTAAATAAATTATATGAAGTATTTTTTTCTGGATTTTCCATTCAATTTCCAATCATACCCTAGAAGGTATATAATCACGGAATATTTCATATTTTTTTTTCAATCGATAAATTTACATATTAGATGTATGATTGGGGTATTAATTCTTTTTTATCATTAGATTAAATTCCTGATTTCTTCTTATGTGAAACTTTATCAAAATGTTATGTAAGAAATTTTATTATTATAGGAGAATCATGTTATATTTTTGAAACAATTATGGTTGTTTACATATGGAACACATATTTTTTACCACATTTTGATGGTTATATCTAAAATTATATCCCAATAAAATTATTTAGGTAAGGTTTATATCTCATGAGATGTGATATATGGGACATTAGAGGATTTCTGAGTCCACTATATTCTGCATATACATGGTGTAATTATCTATGTCCATTTATTATGATGGCATTGGAAGACCTCCTTTATATAATTTCTGATTTTGAATACTTATTCACATACCCCATTATCATTTTTTCTCACCATGGTTTATGATTATTGATTTCAAATTCTTATTTTATGGTATATATTATTCATTCTCTATAATCATTTTAAGGCTCAGCATTCCAATGACAAGATCTATGGTTATGTTGTTATGCCTCATATTCACTTCTTAAGTTTTCATGATATTATTTCATTAGTCATTCAATTTCTCCAATGTTTCTATTTTCTACCATTCTTATATTCTAATGGAGAATTATATATAACTCATTGATATGTTTTCACCCTTACTATGATTTTGAGCTCATCCATTTCTTATGATTCTATTTACCCTATAAAAAATTTCTATATTACATATTATAAATGAATAAGGGAATTAATCATGGGGATATTTTTAATAGGAATTTTTTTGTGTGTTCTAATATTAGATTATTATATTGTTCAACTCCAATTGTAATTAAAATTTTGATTTTGGTACTGTGATTTATTTTTGAAATTTAATATTAAATTTAAAAAAATATCTAAAATATATGTATGTTATATTTGGGTCATCTCAACATAAACTTATATTTAGTAAATTACAACATATCATTTTCAAAGGATAATTCATATCACACTATATAAATTCATCATCCCTTTATAAAAAAAAACATCAATTAGATAGGGGTATAATTATTATCAATTCTATTTTAGAAGATGCCAATAAAATTGGTAAAGAGATATCATTATTATCTCTAGGTGTACACATTCTAGGTATCCATAATAATAAAACCTACTTTTGACCAATGGAACCAAACTCCAATGAAAAAATGTTACGGTTTTCCAAATTACATCAAATCATATGAATTGTACCATTAGTAAAGAACTTGTCCAAATTGAAATAATATAACAAAGGTTGAACCAAATTTATATTTTAGCACAACAAATATGATAAAAATAACACTGGTTATTTTATAAAGATTAATGTTCATCTATATACACCTGAGGTAAATGGTTAAATAATTTTCAACAATTTGGAATAATTAGAATGAAATTATTATGCTTTAATATCCCAATTATCAAGATTCTAGGGAAGTATCCTTCAACCATGTTGAGTTCAAATACTCAAAATAACAATATTAGAATATTTTATTAATCATTGAAACATTAGACCATATATATTTCTATAAGGATCTTATTCATGTTCCTATTCCAATTTAATCAATTATATTTAATTAAATTTATGTGTAATAATAATATCAATATTCACCCCACATAATGAAAATCATTAATCATGATACATTGAAGTAAATAATTAATTAGTATCATAATTTAATATCCTCCAAAATCTTCTAATAAAAATGATGAGCCCTTAAAATATTATTACTCACTATTTATCGAATATTGAACAACCACAAATAAAAATTTATGTTTTATACCCATCAAGGAACACATTGAATATCTCACAATATTTTTTTTATAAATTTAATCACTATTCCTCTGAAATCCATTTGATGAAATATGATATCCCATCTCCAGGTATATTCACTCATCCCCTTAGAATAATAAATAATTACCATATCCTTTCCAATATCTAGGAATATTGTTCTTCTTGACAATAATTAATTATTCATAAGATATCCTTAATAGAGAATAATTACAAACCAATATTATCTATTTAAGGTTCCACCATCTGGAATAAGGCTAACCCCGATATATAGATTTAGTTAAGAAATAAGTTTCCTCAGTATCTAATCAAAATTTTCTATAATATCCTCTACACAATCTTCAATCCTTAGTTCAGTAGTTGGTGAACACCACCATATTTAGGTCCCTAAAAATAGTCCCCATAATCTTCCGGGTCAATAATATTTAAAATCTTTATAAGTACAATCCCATTAATATGTAGTTTTAAACATAATATATATGTATCCACATAGTATAATATAAAATTATAAATAATCCATAAATATTTATATGTTTATAGAAAAATAATATGCAATTTTATACATCAAAAATAGAATTTTGGGACCATAAAACTTGAAATAGTTATTATCTCATAATAAATCAGCTATATTGGTATTTTCGAAGACAATATATTATTCATTTACTAACTTGAATATACAATTAAATAAATATTTAACATATCTTATATATTCCACAAATAACAATATTTCTCATATAGGATTTCAATTTCCACCAATCCCTTTGTTAGATTCTCAAAACATCTAGATTGTACTCTAATACCCCTAACACCATTAGCTTAGTTTTCCCAAACCAACCGAAATATCATATGTGGATAACTCTAACCAATATGTAAGATCTCATTCAAAAAATATAATAACACTATATCATTACTAATACATATGAAGAATTCACACTACATCGATGGATAAAATGATAGAAAGCACTTAAGTACCCCACCAATCCACTATTGTCTGAAAAAGAGTAAAGAGGGTATAAATATAAAAAATGGGAGGAATTATTTAATGAAATTTTTGATATTTTTATATATATATTACATCATATTATATAAATATTTAATATATTATATAAAAATGTGTTCTACTAAATCTATAAGGTTTATTATCTTGGGAGAGTAATGCATAATAATCTTATTTCATGAAATACCATTGAAATATCATATAAGGATCTTCTAACATAGTACACTTCTTTTACATACCATAATTAAAAACATTATTCATAACCTAGGTATATAAAACAAAAAAAATTGTGAGATATGATACATAGTAAGGGTAAAAATATGATATATCAATCAAGAATCAAATATGGGAATACGATATATTTAAGGGTATGGGAATATGCCCATAACATATGATAATCATTCATAATTAATCAAATATAATAAACTATAAATCATGTGATAAGGCTCTGTCATAATAAAATAAAAATTCAATATGTGTGAAGAATAAAAAATAATGAATAATTATCCATGAGAATATACAATAACCATAAGACATAAATTTTTTTCAACCACACAAGCATATAATATCATTTTCTTTATCAAGGAACTCTATGTAGACAATCATTGTGGATTCTGTTCACTCCACATTCCATCATATATATAGTTAGGACTCACACCCAAGACTATCTTATTAGACAAATTCACTTACACTCTTTATTATCTCATGAGATATTTATCATTAACCAATTCATTTGAGGTCTATATAATTTAATGACCACACATCACACAATTAAAACAACACATTTTTTTTTCAAAAGATCAAAAAACACTCATAAAATCATCATATCTTATCCTGTGGAGAGTAAACAAATTTCATAAACTTTTCACAATTTCATCATTGAATAAACCATGGAAAGAAATAGGTATCATTGTGATTTCATTATAACTTAATTAACCCATAAGAAATACACATGTTTAATCGAATCGTCCTTTAATCATAATCATCATAAGGCATCCAGAAGAAAATAAAGTGAATGGTTTCATAATATCATATCCCTAGTGAAGAATTGTAATCCATAATGTATGTTGACATATATGTAAAATTCCTCTATAATAATATTTGATCCTTTTTGGGAATGAGAGAAAAATATTTTTTTACATTTAAAACTTTTTAACTTAAAATTCATAAAATATTGTGAAAATTATTTTCTGTGAAATTTACCATGGAAACATGTATTGTAATCTTCAATTAAAATAATAGTTCTGATGGGTTAAAATCAATTCATACTATGTAACACCCCAAGATTTTATAGTGTGTTATTTCTTCAAAATAATTCAATAACATTCACTACACGCAACACAAAGTTCAATTGCACCATGAATTACCAAACAAGCCATTCAAAAGAGGTTATGAATAGTGTTAACTAAATTATAAACTTTATATAATCCTTGTAATTTTAGAATCCATATTATGAGTTTCTTAGACATAATGTAAGAACAAATTCATTTTCAGTATTGCACTTTCACCAACTTTTAATAGTGAAACCTTTTTAAATACAATATTTTAAACGTTTTGACTAAATGGGGACATCAAAAAAAATTTAAAATGAAACATACCAAGCTTCCACGGTACACTTTCCTTTGAATAATACAGTAGCGTGTGTTGTACGCAACACCGAGTTCTAACAACCAATCAAACTAGCCGTTATGAATAGTAATACCTACTTTTTGAAATTATATATATTTTATATTTCAAAATGGATTTAATTTTTGGATTCGGAATATCTAATTTAGCCTAAGATGAAATTTTGGTACTTTTCTGATAACTTTAATGATTTGATGAATAGTGAAAATTACTAAATTTTAATTAAAAATAACTTTTTCAATCAAAATAATTAATAGTGATAAATTATGAATTTTAGTGGTTTTAAAGTATATTTAGAATATATTTTTACCATTTAATATAATGTTGGTCATTGGACATAATTTTACAATTAAACCAAACATAAACAAGTGTCAATCTTTTGATAGTTATTATCTCTTAAAAACACGCTTTTTTGTTTTGACAGCGGGAATTAATTTTAAATTAATTTCTGCCACTTCTGTGTTTTTAATTTAGAAAAATGGATTCCATATTTTTAATCAGGATTTCCAAATTGTGTAAATAGGTAACTTTTATTTTTAGACATTTTGAATAATTACTGCGGTAAATATTTTATTTACCATGGTTAAGGGTAAATCTGGTAAATAAGGGTTAAAAAATAATATTATAATAAAACTAAATTACCCTAAAACGTGTCCTAGCTTTATTGGTCGATACAAGTTCGACCATAGGCTTCTTTGGGTCGATTTTGGGACCCCATGGTTCCACTTGTAGGTGATAGAGACACTTTATTTTAATTAAGTTAAAATGAATACAAAAATGACACAAGCATATATATTTTAGAAAAAAAGTTTTTACATAGGGTTATATATGTTGTATTTTAGATTATAAATATTCATTAGAAAGATAAAACGATTTCCTACATAATGATATTTTATTTATAATTTTTAGATGTTGAATAAGTTAATTTATTTATTACACAATGATGATGTAGTAATTACTATAATAGTGAAAAATTAAAATAGTTGATATTATAAATACCCAAATAAATATAATATGAAACTTTTAATGAATTAAAATAATTTTCTAGGATAATATGATATATTAGTATTGATTTAATTGACTTTGTTCGAAGTAATCAATCTGTTATGAGTTTCAAAAAAATTAACTATTGAATAGTGTCAAAATTGACATAAAAGAGTTCTTAAAACAAATATTATATTATTAATTGATATTAAATTCCTAAAAATCTAATGTTCAGCCAAGAGACTTATATCATGATAGTTTAATCATTAATGGACCACTTGGGGGTCTCTTGGATGTATTTAGTAAGTTTATTAACTATATTATATAAAAATACAAAGAGACATTGTAAAAGTGAAACTAATTAACTTAGAGTTAATACTTAAAGATAAGGTTAATATAAGTACCCAAAACTGTCTAAATTCTATTGGTTGAGTTGTTTTCGACCCATACCCACATTAATATTTAAATAATAAACTTTGGAGCCATTAGAAACCGAATATGAATTTATTATAAATTAATATTTCTAGCTTTTCCAAAGGTTCCCCTCACCCCTCTTATAAAAGGGCACTCCCCCTTCTCATTTCTTCACACCTCCAAAGCCTTTTGGTTCAGCCAAACTCTGCCCAAATACTCTCCCAACTTCTCTCACTACAACCTAGGGGCCTTAGTTTGATCAGAAAGCCAACCTAAGGAGCCCTTTTGATCAAATCAAAAGGAAGAACCCGAAGAAGAGGTAATGATTTCACCACCCTTTTCCAAGTTCATTTCTTCTTCCACTTCTTCTTCCTTTGTTGTTACCATTCTAAAATAATAACTCCAGTATAATTTATATACTGTGATGTTATTATAAATATGGTACAACCATATTCAGTATTCTGTCCACCCTTTGAATAACATGTCATCATACGTGCGTACGTACGGCTTACCGTCTCCACGTCGTGGTGTAATTGTTATTCAATATAATATTATTTGGATGGGTATAATAATGATGTGTAACTCATGTAAATAATAAATATAACATGTTAATGATTCTGTATATATGATATACCATCCATTTATATATTATTTTAATATCAAAAGAATGATATTGTCGCTCGTGCGTACGTACGGACTACCGTCTCCACGAACGCGATGAGATTCATTCTCCATCGTATCAATTCAAGTATAATTATCATTTGATGATTTAAAAAATGATTTTTAATAACTTGATATCATTTTGGATATGAATAATATACAACCTATCCTTTACAAACATGTCTTACGTAACAAATCATATAAAAGAAAACAAGTAAGTTAACACCCGAAACAACGATAATACTAAGATATTAATATCAAATCAATATTAAAAGATCATATACGATATCATATTAATGTATATGATTCCTGTATAATTTAATAAAAATTATTTCACCATTATACAGGAGGTTAACCTACCCCAACCAAGGAAAAGTACAAGGTAAGGGGTTTTCATCTCACTCCTTATTCCCGTGAGATTCATGCCATATTGCCACCATCACCTTTTGTGTGGTGTATGTACTGCCCATAATTATATTCTTTGTATAATACACTCTAATTTATGTGTATTTACATATTCATTTTATGATACCTCTTTCATGGGTTGTATGTTTCATAAGTTACCAAATTGGTAAGGGTTATTTCACAATCTCTTCATTATCCGAGGTTCTTTATACGTAACAATCTACTGGGATCTCTTTATCATCCACATCCATGTTTCTTAATAATGTATTTCAAAACATTTTTACTATTTACAAGAATATGGGTTAAATTCATTTATACCCTTATGTGTTTCGAAAGGAATCTTTCCGTCGTTTTCCAAACAATGCACTTTTAACCTTTTCGACAAATTTAAGGTAAGAATGTTTTTTTAACTTATACGGCGGGTGCGGCTATTTACCGCCGTTATAAAATCGTCAAAGCTTCCCTTACAAGCTTATAAGAATTTTTTCAAATTGAATGTATTATTTTATAATTATGTTACTTTTAAAATGATTTCAAAAAAAAGAGATATTTCTCTAAAATAGTTTTGATTTCATCTATGTCTACATCCTTTGATGGATTTTAAGCTTATTTGAAGTTTATTTATTATGATATAAAACATCCCTATTTTATTGAAGGTTTTGTGATATTTTTGACTGTGGATAAGTTATTCTTATGTCACTCATGGTTTTTGTTTAAAGTATTGACATTTTATAAGTTATTTTTAATCCAAATGTTTATGTTATATTTCAACCTTTCATTTAGATGAATGTGTTAGACAAGTATGTTCCGGGTTGGGGACCGGTAAAAGTAAGCCCTCCGGTTTGGTCTCTGGTTATTAGAGGAACTCCGGGTTGGTCTCCGGTTATTAGAGGAACTCCGGTTTGGTCTCCAGTCATTAGAAGGACTCCGGGTTGGTGTCTGGTTATTAGAGGCACTCCGGGTTGGTGTCCGGTTATTAGAGGCACTCCGGGTTGGGTTCCGGTTACAGTTAGCCCCAAGGTCTTGGGATGAGGCCTTGACAAAGAAATTAATGTTCAGCATTATGCATTCCATCATTATAAAAGTGGTTATTGATTTTGCATGTAATTATTCGATTAGTAGAATATCCATGTGAATAATTAAATGACATTATTTCATTTTACTTTTTCCATACTATATTGAAGTTCAAGTTTAAAAGGCTTTTGTTTTAGTAATGCATTGCCTTAAATGTTTATGCTTATTTTGAATGTTCCGATATATTGTTATCCTTACTGGGCATTTGAGCTCACCCCTTTTCTATGTTTTATTTTCCCCAGGATGTGAAGAAGTAAGTTATGAATGACCTGCAGGGATATTATGAGGGGATAATAGTGTGGACTGTGGAGACATTATGTTGTTGTAGTAGTTTTTCATTTTATGATGTAATGTAAAACTTATGAATATATCTAGTGTTTCCAAGGCTACTAAACCAATCGGTCTTTCGATATTTGATCTTTCTTGTGATCATGCCAATGTTATGTAATAATGCACCGACTCTAGGTAACTGGGGTTGGGGCGTTACAGTTGGTATCAGAGGAAGTTTAGTACAAACCTTGGAAGCTAGATTTAGATAAACTCTGTTTAGAGCACGTAGACCTAAGATGAACTTTGAGGATTAGTATATAAGAACTTCCTAGAATTTTGGTATTGTAGAGATTTTGTGAGTTTTCCGAGAAATACATCCCTGTCTGGATACGAGAAGGTAGAGGCGGCTCTGGCACAGATGTACCTAGGGGTAAAAACCAAAAACACTGCTTTGAGCTAGACTCGAACGGGAACTGGTGCACGACAACGGGCCTTGCTGCACTCTTGGTTACGACACTCCCGGGGGATATGCTTAGGATAACTCTCATTTTCTTTACAAATCATTATGAAGGGTTTATGAGTATATACTTCCTCAAAGGAGACATTTTTATGATTATGGATTATATCCATAAACTATTTAATTTATGTTATGTGTTTTACAAGTTTGGGATTAGGTATTATTATTCATAAACTAATCTAATGTATGCCATTGTTTAGAAATGGCGCCCAGTAGAAGGAATGAGAACTCTATCAATGCACATGATACAAAGAGAAAGAAGGATCATATATTTTATGGTCTTAAGCCAGAATTTACAATAGAAATAGTCTCGCATTTATTATCATCATACGAAGAAATAATATCATGTGTTGATAAGATAAGTAAAGATTTTACTGAGTCCTATGGCTTTGAAGGGAAGTAAGATAAGAAAAGGATTGAAGAGGGAAAGATGGATAAAGGGAAGAGGGAAAAGAAGAATTTTCCCATATGTGATAACTGTGGGAAGAAACACCCTGGAACTTGTCTGAAAGGAATGGGAGTTTGTTATAAGTGTGGTGGAAAAGAGCACAAAGTACATGGCTGCAAGGGTAAGAAAATGGTTTCAAATTTACAATGCTTCATTTGCAAGGAGTTTGGACACTATGCGAACCTATGTCCCAGTCATCAGAATATGCCTCAAATGATGTTATTGGATAATAATCAAGTTATGATACTACCACAGATGAAGAGGAATGATTAGAGTTCTTATGTTGATTATGTCAATTGAGTGTTGTATCAACAATGTACTTGTTATAATGATTATGGAGTATATAAGGATTGTACTGTAGTAATATTTCATTAAGGACTTGAGATTGTGTGGAACAAAGAAAAGTGACTCAATAGCAGGTTAAATTTTTGGAAAATATATGGTTGAGAGAATGATAAACCATAATATAGTTCTGATACCGAGGTAGTGATTTTGGAATAATACATGATTGTTTTGGATAAATTATATTGGATATTCTTGACTACCTTGGAACTGATTAATGATTTGTATATTCCATCATTGTTGGGGTTTAAAACATTTTTGGATTGATGAAGTATATCCAGCATTCTATATGGAATAAGGGAGCATGAATGTAATCAATAAGGAATATGGTAATTCAGGATGTTTCAGTGTATTAAAAGAATACATGATGAAGGTATTCATATGCTATTATGGGGTAAAAAGGATCTACAGTATGTTTACCTTCCTTATAAATGTTGGACTGTGAGTTTGGACAGAATTATTTTGGATAGTTCTTGTTTGGATTATTTTGGATTGCCATAAAATTACAACCCATTGGTCGGGCGGCAACCCGTCGCGTCCGGCATGGCTGCGAGACTTAAACCCGTAACCAAAGGGCGACAAGGGTGTATCACCTACCACTGGCCCACGAGATGTCCTGGATTAAATAATGTAGTTTTTTTAAAAGATCTGGTAGATGAATTATAAATTCATTTATTTTGGAACCCTGTACGAATAGTATAAATAGAAATTTTTTTTACGTTCTATTATCTTTTAGAGTGAAAGATGAGTTTGTGGTAGAAAATTTATTAATGGATAAAACTCTAATTATAAAGTAAGTATATCTCCTTATGATCTTATCCAATCTCATAAATAAATTCCTCAACATTAATAAAAGGAACTTAGAACAAAAATGTTGTCCTAGATGGTACCTTAAATCATCACTAATTCATGGCTTTGGGATTTTTGGCCTTTTCATAGCCATGTTCTCTACCACTCTCCATCAGATAATTGATGGTTAGATTTCTCTTCCATATCCATATTTTCCTACATGGAACCCTAGTATGTGTTATTTTCGGTAATCTTCATACTTTCCACTCTTTATTTTAAATAGAGGCCTCATTAATTCATTTTTCGATGTGGGATTTCAACTAAGATATTTTGAAACGTCAAAAATGTGTTATCCTAATACCCTATGTTTTGTTGAACCGATGGTATTTCAAATCATCATAGATTGATGAATTTAAGGACCTCAATTATACACTTTTTTGTGATTGATGATCTCAATCACTACCTATAAATATTTACGTTTTTCCTCCAATTATATGTCTCTAATTTCCACCAATGTTCTCCTAATAGAGACACTACTGGAAATGGGGTCTATCCCCACGCACCTATTCCCACGGTTCTTTAAACCGTGGGGATAGTATGTTTTTTTGATGTTTATACCCACGGTTTTATTAAAACCGTGGGTATTAATTTTTTTTTCGAGCCCTTCTATCGGGCTCCTCCTCATTCTCTCCTCAAATCCGCGACGCATTGCTCTACCCTACCTCCCCAAGCCGCGACGCCGCTCCCCGACCACTGACTCCCGACCCTCCCCTCTCCTCTCCGACTCCCCTCCCCGGCCTCCGACTCCCCTCCCCGACCTCCAACCCCGGGCTCCGACTCCCGGCTCCGCCTCCCGGCTCCCGACTCGCGGCTCCCGACTCGCGGCTCCCGACTCGCGGCTCCCGACTCGCGGCTCCCGACTCACGGCTCCCGACTCGCGGCTCCCGATTCGCGGCTCCCGGCTCCCGACTCCCGGCTCCCGACTCCCGGCTCGGCCTCCCGGCTCACGACCTGGACCTCCCGGCCTTCTCAGTAGTGATTTTTTTTATGCTGGAGTCCCAGATTTCCTGGTAATTTCTTAGTCTTGGCTGATTTCCCATAATTTCATCATATTACCTCTTGATAATCAATTAGTGTTGTAGTCAAAGGTAGCAGTTGATGCATTCATAGGTTAATGGAGTGGTTTGATTCTAAATTTTTTTAAGCAATTTCATTTTTTTATGATGGAATACTAAAAGATGAATGATATAAATATCCTGATTATCAAACCCAGTGAGAATATTTCCCCAAATTAATTTAGCATTGATAATCCTAAGATGCACTATTTTGGCCTTAAAATAGTATATATGAAGGTATGTACATACACATGTTGAGCAGTTCCGGGTGGTTGTTTATAAATCTATCAAGTTTCAGGTGTTGGCTTGGTTCCTCTTTGAGGAAGGGTACCCTTCCAATTCCTCAAATTTATTAATGCATTAATTAGTTTCTTACTACACGTTTTCTTTGTTTTTAGTTAATGCAGTGAATACATTAGATTAAATTCCTCTTAATCTTGAATTTAGTATGTTTCATGATTTAAGAGTTAAAGGTAATAAATGATTGTTTCATAAGAAATATCATGTTTATATATTAAAACCCCTCCAACGGAGGTGCGCTGTCTTCAAGTTAAAAAACAATTATTAGACTTTTAGGATTTATTGTCTTGTTGTACTGATATTTCTTTATGAATTGATGTTATGTTTGAATTATGTCATATATGACCCCTAATGGAATTAAAAAAACTAAGTTTTCCTTTTTAAATGATTAAATAACCAAGGAACCGTTTAAGTTCTTTGACCGGTTTTTATATTGGAATTACCCATGTAGAATTGTTTCCCATAATTTTCATTTTAGTATGTTGACATGTTTGAGCCACCATTCGGTGAGCCTTAGATTTAAATTTCTAAGGGTATGATTTTCTATATTAAATGGCTTGAATTATCTTTTGAATTTCAGAATGGAAATTACCCTGTATGCACAACATTTAACCCGCCTAATGTAAGTGCTTCAATGTAATAATAAACTGTGAAATAGAAATTGTAAAGTATACTAAGTACATGAATTAGCCGTATTAGATGTAATTGAAAAATATGTTGCGTATTCATAGAACCCCTTACCATGTTAATGGAAGGTACCAGAGTGAACCTTGATTATTGAAAATGCCTTAAATGGATTAAATGAGTGGTTTCAAGCTACATGGCCTTGTCACACTAATGAAAGGCTAGGGTTGAACAAAATTGACTTATTGATTAATTATTACTTGATTAAAGGGTTTCATGCTACTTGGCCTTGTCACACTAATCAAAGGAAAGGCTTGAACCAAATGGAATATTATATGAATTCAATATCAAAGTAGGTGTGGCCTGACTCAAGCTCACCTTGGATACTTGAGAGAAAGCCTTGAGCACTCAAGGACCCTATTCCGAATTCAAGGATACAACTTTCTTAGGTTGAGACCTACATAGAACCTGATCCTTGTCTAACTTTAGATGCCTGGTATGACACCATATAATCCCTCATGTATTACAACAAGATTCCTTAGATACACTCCTTGGTTCCAGAATTGACAAGTAGGTGCCATGGTTAAATCCTAGCCCAATCTTTTCTTAGACCCATTTTACCTTGGATGAACTTCTTAGACTAGATAGTCCTCTTATTGTGGAATTAGTTGGACGGTTATCCTTGGATTACACTCTTACCCCATGTGAGGCTATAGTTATTACTAAGTTGTTGACACTTGAGGTCTATGTTTCCTTGGTTATAACCTTGGAACTTCATTATTAAATATCATTACATGTTTTCTTCTCACATCTTAGAACCTCAATATCTTTCTCATATAAATTATATTTAAACTGGATAAAATTGATTAATGAAATGGTTACACATTCTGACACCAGTCAAAGGCTAAAGAAGGTATAACTGCTATGTGTCCCATAGGAACCTGTACGGGTGATGTTTATTTATCTCTCTATTATTATTCTATATACTAGTGAACTATATATTTTATACTGCACTATCTAGATTGGGCTGGACATTAGTGGTTCCATCCTATTATTATTTATATCTCACACCCTACTCAGGCCGCTATTACATTGGGATACTCGAGTATACTTTCATTTTCTCAGGACCTTGGACCTTGCTTTTCAATGTATGCTTGTAACTAGAGTTAGGAGAAAAGGACTGAGTTGGATCTCGGGATGCTCAAGGAGATCGCCCATGGGGTTTTGATGTGACTTTATTATTTTTTTATTTTATTGAAAATAATGATGTAATGTTTACTACTTTTAGATATGTATCATTACCATGTCATGCATTCATCTGTTGTTTAAACTACCATTGACCACTTTAATTCAGTTATAATAATATTTATCTTATGCTGCTTTGTCATTTATTTACTACCTCTTTCATTGTTGATTGTTATTTATTCAATTTTACCACTGTGTATATGTGATAAGAGGGTATAGTCCCCACTATCACCTCTCGAGACCCTCACTACAAGTCAAAAACCTCTAACGTATGGGGAGACTCACCAGCCCCCCTGCCCTACACAACCTCTCCCCCTCCCTCTACTGCACCAGTCCCTCCCCCTCCCCCTTCCCTTGCACCAGCCCCTCCCTTAACCCCCTGCTGCAACATCCCCTCCCCCTGCACCAGCCCCTCCCCCTCCCCCCTCTTGCACCAGCCCCTCCCCCTACCATGCACCAGCCCATCCCCCCCACCAGCCCCTACCCCCCCCCCACTACACCAGCCAGCCCCTCCCCCTCCCCCCTTCCCTTACATCAGCCCCTCCCCCCCCACACTGCACCCCCACCAGCCCCTTACCCCATGCTTCCCCAGCCCCACCACCAGCCCCTCCCCCTCCCACTTTCCCTGCTGCACTGGCCCCTCCCCCTTTCCCTGCTGCACCAACCAACCCTCTCCCTCCCCCCTGCACTACTTTCCATGTGGAGTGTCTTTTTTAACTTTTTTCTTTAGTTTACATCTCAAGGAAGACCTTTTTCTCTTTTTCCCTACTTATTCAATCATGAACTCTTGTCATTAAATACTTGTCATTAAATATGTTTTGCTAGCTACTAATATGCTTTGATTGATTTAATAATAAAATTGATTGTAATGATTTTTTTAAATATGATTTACATTGTTGATTGAATGATAATTTTTTTTCTTGTTATAGAATGGATAGAAGCTGGATGTATCGTACCGATCGGATTTCAACCGAGTTTCAAAATAATTTGGAGAATTTTTTAGATTTTGCATTTAGCAATGCGTCAGATGGAGGTTGTATACAGTGTCCCTGCTATAATTGTGTTGGAAGACCATGGTTAAGACGAGAAGAAGTTAGTTACCATTTAACGAAATTTGGATTTCAAGCAAACTATAATGTTTGGTTTCACCATGGAGAGACGAGTCAATCTTCGACTGTTCATAAACGAAATGAACGAAGTGACATGGAGAATTTGATATTTGATCGGTTTCCATATGTGCATCATTCCGAGAGAGATAGCATGCCGGTGCAAGAAGACAATGATATCAGTACACATGAGGAAAATGCTGAAAATGATGATGTTGACATAGTGAAAAATTTATTGGATGATGCCAGAACTCCAGTATATCAAGAATGTACTAGAATGACCAAGTTGGAATTTTTAATGCGGTTATATCATGGGAAAACTATGTATGGGATTTATAATACTGCCATTGATTATATTCTTACATTTTTGAAGGACTTGCTTCCTGATGGTGCAGATATTCCCTCAAATCATTACATGGCATGGAAGTTAATTAAGCAGCTTGGATTTGCTACTAATAAAGTCCATGCTTGTCCAAAAGATTGCATTTTATTTTTGGAGGAAACAGCTGACCGTAATGACTGTAAAGACTGTGGTACATCTCTATGGAAGACAAATGCAGATGGAACACCGTCTCGTGTGCCACAGAAAGTCATGTGGCACTTTCCATTGATTCCCAGACTTCAAAATCTATTCATGTCTCCAGAAATCTCAGCCAATATGCGATGGCACGATGTTGAGAGAATTAAAGGAAATGATGAGCTGGTCCATCCAGCAGATGGATTAGCATGGCGGACATTTGACGCACAACATCCTGATTTTGCAGCTGAGGTGCGTAATGTCAGATTGGGCCTATCATGTGATGGTTTTAATCCGTTTGGTCAGATGCTTACTGCTCATAGCACGTGGCCGGTTTTTATTCATGTTTATAATCTTCCTCCGTGGATGTGTATGAAAAAACCTTTCACTTTCTTGAGTATACTGATATCTGGACCTTCGGATCCTGGTAATGACATAGATGTATACTTGCAGCCTTTAATAAAAGAGTTGAAACAACTTTGGGATTTAGGTGTGCAGACATTTGATGCTTCTTCAAAGAATACGTTTCAGATGCGTGCTGCCCTTCTATGGACCATAAATGATTTCCCTGCCTATGCAATGATGTCTGGGTGGAGCACGAAGGGAAAACTTTCATGTCCCGTTTGTATGAAGAATACACGATCGAGAAGGCTTAAATATCGTCATAGTTTCAGTTTCATGGGGCATCGCCGATTCTTGCCAATGGATCATCAATACAGGAAGAATCGTCGGAGGTTTGATAATAATGTTGACACTGAAGAACCACCTCAACGTATGTCAGGAAGTGATGTGCTTGATGAATTGAAAGATTTCAGCTTTTCATTAGGAAAAGGTCATTTGACATCTCGAAAGAGGAAGAATGCTGATACTGAAGTCATTTACAATTGGAAAAAGAGAAGTATTTTTTTTGTGTTGCCATATTGGTCTACTAATTTGTTACGTCATTGTTTAGACGTAATGCATATTGAGAAAAATATATGTGAAATGTTGCTTGCAATTCTTTTGAATATTAAGGGGAAGACCAAAGACGACTTCCGATCTCGTCGGGATTTATTGGATTGGGGTATTCGACCAGAACTACATCCTGTTTGTATCGGTGAAAAAAAATGGAAAGTTCCCTGTGCTTCTTATGTGATGACACAGGCAGAGAAAGATCAATTTCTGGCAGTATTGGAGAATATTAAGGTTCCAGACGGCTATTCCAGCAACATATCTAAACGAGTCAACAGAAGACATTTGAAATTGAAATCCCTAAAAACTCATGATTACCACATCCTTCTTCATGAATTGATTCCAATAGCAATTCGACATTTGCTATCCAATAATGTAAGGGTGGCAGTGATTCGGTTGTGTCATTTTTTTAGAGACCTTTGTGCTAAAAGGTTATCCAAATCATTGTTGATAAAAATGCAGCAAGAGGCACCATTAATTCTGTGTGAGTTGGAAAAAATTTTTCCTCCATCCTTTTTCACTTGCATGCTGCATTTAACAGTTCATCTTCCAACTGAGACACTTCTTGGGGGACCAGTTGCTTTTCGGTGGATGTATCCCACTGAAAGAAATATGTGCACAATGAAATCATATGTCCGAAATAAAAATTATCCTGAAGGTTCCATTGTGAGGAGTTATCTGGCCCAAGAATGTATGGATTTTTGTTCAATGTATTTGTCTGATGTGAGCACAAGACATAATCGACCAATGAGAAATGAAGATGAGCAGTATGAGGAAATTCAACCCTCGTTTCCATCTCTTCCCCAAACAGGTGGAATTGTCGGGTCATATACATTGGTTACATTGAGCTCTGAAGAGCGGAATATGGCACATCATACAGTCTTGTTTAATTGTGGTTTGTTCGATGCCTATATCAAGTAAGTAATTTGAATATATATATGTTATCTCATATGATATCATATCACATATACCTTATACTTTTATTGTCATTTTCTGTAGAGAACATAAACAAATTATAAGTAGAGTTCATCGGTCTTTGCCGTTGAGAAGGAGAGAGGCTATGCATAGCCAAGAGTTCCCAGCTTGGTTGAAATCTAAGGTATGACCATTACATTAAATACCTTAAAATATAGATATATATTTAATTATATTACTCATGTATTCCAGGTATTGAGTTTACCTGCTGACTTCATTTCTCAAGAATTAAGAGCGTTGGCTTTTGGTCCCAATTCTTTGGTTCGTGACTGCAAATCTTTAATAATCAATGGATACAAATTTGTTACAACTGATAAAGCGGTGAAAATGAGAACACAGCATGATGGCGTTATGTTAATTGCTAGAACGGATTGTTATGCCAGTGCATCTGATAGTCGACCTCGATATGAAGATGTGTATTATTATGGACTGGTTGAGAAAATATTGTTATTGGATTACTACTCTCGAGGTCGAGTCACTATGATGCAATGTAAATGGTTTGATTCAATGACGCGCCATGGTACATTTATTGATGATTGCGGATTTAGAGTTATTGACATGAGTCGATTCCTGCATACCGATGAACCATACATTTTGGCATCAATGGCAAAACAAGTGTTTTATGTAAAAGATCATCTGAACCCTGATTACGGTGTCATTAATGAAGTAATCCCAAGACATATTTTTCATGATGCTGGGGATGAAATTGTCACCATTGACGCCCCCATCGGTGATAGCCAAAATATTGCATTTGATGACACAAATTGTCCCATTGTGAGGGATGATGTTGAACCTGAGGTAGTGGAGGGTAATATATAAAAGCAACCATATATATTCAGAGTTCATTCAGTTTACCTTGACGTGAGTTTCTCAGGTTGGTACTAATTTAATTACTTTAATTTACTTTTAGTTTGAAATGATATGTCTGTTTTAGTAATGTTTGGTTTCGTTTCATTTAATTCTATTTCTTTCAATTCAGAAAAGTGGTTTTAAAATGTGGTTTTAAAAATTGTATAACTTGGTTGTAAATTATCATTACTGAAAGATGTTATGACATTTTTTATGTAGTATCTATGATTTGTAAAAATTGTTGCTAAAAAATATTTATTTGATTCTTATGCAGATTATGAAGAAAACTACAGAAGCTCGCAGGAAGAGATTATTTGATGCTGATCCTGTTAGACGTGAGCGCGAGTTGTCTTCAGTGAGTATATTAATTTAAATATTTATCTTCTGCATTACAAATAATATTAAGTTCATATTTTTGATCCAATTATTTAGGGACATGTAACTCTAGAGAATCCTCTTCCCAGTATGGGACCGAGTAGGGATCCTCCTAGACCTAGGCGGAGCTCCCGTCTTACCACTCCCCACACTGACCCATTAGTGGACATCCCATCTACCACACATGTCCGCCCTCCGCTTGAGACCCCTGGGATGTTCCCATACATGCCGCCATCATCATCCCGTTTACCCTCTTTTTCCCATTCCATGTCCACGCCGACTCGACCGATGTTCTCACCTGCACAGTTTTCATATCCATTCATGTATCCCCAGACCTACTATGCATATTCTGACATGTCTACGCCACATCCTTTTCCTACCATCCATCCTACACATATTGAGTCTGTTCCTTCAGTTTCCACTCCTGTTCATGAAGATCAGCCGGAGCATGCTGTGGAACAGATACTTCCTTCGGAGGATGCTGATCCAGCACAGTCTACGGATGCCTCACAGCCTATTCAGGAGCCTGCATCAGGTTTTTTTAATATAAATGTTTCAAATTATAGCATTTCACTTTTTTTCTATTGTATTGTCACCTAACTCTTCTCTTGTCACCTCTTATCTTATTTAGTGGGATCTTCTAGTAGGCGACGTGGGCGCACTCGAATGAGGGATGCTTGGAATCGTGAAACTCAGATTATGGTGGATTACAATTCTCAAAATCAAATGGTAGGTAAAAATGCTAAGGAGTGTAGAAGTTTCATGGCTACTTTAGCCAAATATCATGATATCGTTCCGGTGGAACCGGTCTCATGGAGACATATCAGTGCCGACATCAAGGATAGGGCATGGGCGCAGATATGGGTACGAAAATTTTATAAATTTATATTGATATTAGTAATGTATTTATATGACTTAACATGTTTGTTGCAGAGTCGATTTAACTTTCCTAACGGTGAAGCTGCCAAAGCTGCTAGGTTGAGTGATCTTGGAGAGTATTGGCGGTCATACAAGTATGAGTTACATATTGGTTGGAGGAGCAGAGTGGGTACTGAGTTAGAGGGTGTACCCACAAACCCCGACTGTCCAAAAAGTCAATATCAAAAAATGACCGCACATTGGAATACTGAACAGTATAAGGTACTACCCATCTTTACTGTTTTTTATATAAAATTTAATTTTTATTACTTGTATTGTTTTTTTGTTTCTTAGGAAGTGTCAGCGAAAAACAAAAAAAACAAAGATGAAATGACATATCTACACACATTGGGGCGCACTACAATGCCCGATAAAGAGAAGCGGCTGGTACGTTCATCTGAATTAAAATAATGTCCTTATTTATAACATGTCATCATAACTTATTCATGCTTTCCCTTGGTTAGTCCATGTCTTTACCTCAATGTTTGTGGGTCTTTGTTGCAACTCACTTCAATCCAATATTTTGCATTTATCATATATGGTTGTAATTCAAATTTGTGCACTTCTTATATGCAGCAAGCTGATTTGGGCATTGAAGGTCCTGTACCTCGTGCCAAATTATTCTGCTTCAGTAGGAAAAAAAAAGATGGAACTGCAGTTAATTCACAAACACAAGATAAAATTGTAAGTTTGTTTATTTATATTTCAAACATTTATACGAAATTCATAATTTAATATGTTTATAATTTCAACAGTCTGCCTTGGAGGCCATGGATGAGAAGGAAGCTGACAACTTAGGGCCAAATGATCATTTCAGTCAGGTGTTAGGTGTGGAGCATCCAGGAAGAGTCCGTTGTAGACCAGGCAAAAACATTGTCCCCTCTAGGTATTGGTCATCATCAGACTCCTCTAAGGCCTCTGAGTTGGAAAGTGCGCGTGCTGAATTAGCTGCGACAAAGAAAATAGTATTAGAGGAGCGTGAAAAAAGTAAGCTGATGAATGAACATTTCATGAAAGCTCTGTCAGTTTTGAGTCAGTCACTACCATCAGAGGTTGCTGCCACTTTTCATTCATGTATGACATCAATGCGCTCTTTAAATAATGCCTCGGGTGATTCCCATGAGGGTCCTAGTGGCGATAACGGTGGTGGCGATAGAGCTGACGAGGATGTTGCTGATGATGTTGTTGGTGATGAGATTGCTGATGATGATGCTGACGGTGCGGTTGGTGATGATGTTGCTGTCGATGTTGCTGCTGATGATGATGATGCTGGACATGAGGATGACAGTGATGGCGATGGGGGGGATATTAATCCCCTCCATTTTTGACTTAGCAGAGAGACGTGTGTTGGAGTTTAATGTTTTTTTTTTGTATTGGTGGACTGCTTGTATGTGAATTTCTTTATGCAATGAAATGCATTTTGGATTAAGTTTTCATCAGGGGTGTTATTTGTCAGTTATTTAGGTAATTTTCACATGCCATTCTGTTTACTCCTTGTTTTTTCATGAACTTTCTGCAGGGGGAGGTGGGGGGGGTGGGCAGGGGGGGAGGGGGAGGGGGGCTGGGCAGTGGGAGGGCTGGGCAGGGGGGGAGGGGAGGGGGAGGGGGAGGGGGGAGGGGCAGTGGGGGGCTGGGCAGTGGGGGGCTGGGCAGTGGGGGGGAGGGCTGGGCAGGAGGGGGAGGGGGAGGGGGTGGCTGGGCAGGGTGGGGGAGGGGGGGGGGTGCTGGGCAGTGGGGAGGGGAGGGGGGTGGCTGGGCAAGGGGGGAGGGGGGGGGCTGGGCAGGGGGGGAGGGGGTGGCTGGGCAGTGGGGGGGGGTGGCTGGGCAGTGGGGGGGGGGGGGGGTGGCTGGGCAGTGGGGGGGGGGGGCTGGGCAGTGGGGGGGGGGGGCTGGGCAGTGGGGGGGGGGGCTGGGCAGTTGGGCAGTGGGGGGGGGGGGGGGGGCTGGGCAGTGGGGGGGGGGGGGGGGCTGGGCAGTGGGGGGGGGGGCTGGGCAGTGGGGAGGGCAGTATGGAGGGGGGGGGGAGGGGCTGGGCTGTGGGAATCCTGCACTAATAAGTGCGAGATCTCTACAACAGGTATGTTTTCCTAAAATTGTGGAATAAACCTCCCTACCATGCATCATTTTTCATTTGCATTTACACACTATATGAATGCAGGTTATTGGTCGTAAAATCATGGAGTTGACCCCCTTTTCATCCAACATATGAATGCAGGTGATATGTTTTAACTATTGACTCCACTGTATATTGATTTTTGTGGGTCATGTCTAAGAGTTGCTAGACATACTTTGATTGTTCTCATCCCAGCATAGCGATGAACCAAAATATTGGTGAATGTGCATGGGCTGATGGAATGAATGCCTTCAATTTACAAGCATGGAGAAGAAACTGACTGGTATTTCTTATCATCATATTCAGGCTTTTTATTCTGCATTTTAATCTGCACTTTAGTATTTTATTGTCATGTAGTAATAACAAAATTTCTATATGACATTTCATTGCTTATGAGTCTTATATATTCATTAATAATAATTCATGGTTTTATTTGTTGCATGTACAGACTGTAGCAAATTAAAGTATGATTACCAATCAGTGGTTTGCCATTCGATCTTTATCAAGGTGAGCTGACAAATCTATGTGCCAATCTAACACGTCATTTGAGCTTATTCATGCATGACTCATCTATGTGAATTCTTCTTTGAGTTAAGAGTCTAGCTGAAACACACTTTAGATATTGGAATCATTGAACACACATGCATTCTGAATGTCCAATTTTTTTTTTCCTGCTCGTTGGTTATTGGTTTTAATCTAGCTTCTTTCATTTGGTTGGCATTTCCGATCACTTTTGTGCTGAATATGTTTTCCATCTGTTGCTGGCAGGGGGACAAGCAGGACGACACCTTGCGGCGGTTACTCCTCCTTAGAGAAACATTGAATGGTTAGCTCTATAATTTTTCGTATTTCCTCATTCCTAAACTATATCTCCTCTCAGCGCTGCCTCTCATCCATCTTTCCACAAAACGTGCATAGCAGGTGGTACAAAAGCTCAATTCAACTGAAAACATTGGTTTGGAATTGTCTGGCATATTTTATTCCTCTAGGTATTCCTACACATTTCTAGATCTCCAAACCTCACCGAATTAGGTATATCAGGGGTCATCCAATCCTCTATTCATCACAGATTACCATTCATTTCTTTAAATCTTCTGAGAAAACATCCTCTCATGTTGTCCATATCATCCTATTTGAAACTAAGTGGAAGATGTTGCCCCGCGGATGTCGCTGGACCGGGCCAACACGCTGCGGTCACACTGCGGTCACGCCGCGGTCACGCCGCGGTCACGCCGCGGTCACGCCGCGGTCACGCCGCGGTCACGCCGCGGTCACGCCGCGGTCACGCCGCGGTCACGCCGCGGTCACGCCGCGGTCACGCCGCGATTTGGCCCTGCTCCAGGACGACACCCTGCGGCGGTTACTCCTCCTTAGAGAAACATTGAATGGTTAGCTCTATAATTTTTCGTATTTCCTCATTCCTAAAATATATCTCCTCTCAGCGCTGCCTCTCATCCATCTTTCCACAAAACGTGCATAGCAGGTGGTATAAAAGCTCAATTCAACTGAAAACATTGGTTTGGAATTGTCTGGCATATTTTATTCCTCTAGGTATTCCTACATATTTCTAGATCTCCAAACCTCACCGAATTAGGTATATCAGGGGTCATCCAATCCTCTATTCATCACAGATTACCATTCATTTCTTTAAATCTTCTGAGAAAACATCCTCTCATGTTGTCCATATCATCCTATTTGAAACTAAGTGGAAGATGTTGCCCCACGGATGTCGCTGGACCGGGCCAACACGCTGCGGTCACGCCGCGGTCACGCCGCGGTCACGCCGCGGTCACGCCGCGGTCACGCCGCGGTCACGCCGCGGTCACGCCGCGGTCACGCCGCGGTCACGCCGCGGTCACGCCGCGGTCACGCCGCGGTCACGCCGCGGTCACGCCGCGGTCACGCCGCGGTCACGCCGCGGTCACGCCGCGGTCACGCCGCGGTCACGCCGCGATTTGGCCCTGCTCCAGGACGACACCCTGCGGCGGTTACTCCTCCTTAGAGAAACATTGAATGGTTAGCTCTATAATTTTTCGTATTTCCTCATTCCTAAAATATATCTCCTCTCAGCGCTGCCTCTCATCCATCTTTCCACAAAACGTGCATAGCAGGTGGTACAAAAGCTCAATTCAACTGAAAACATTGGTTTGGAATTGTCTGACATATTTTATTCCTCTAGGTATTCCTACACATTTCTAGATCTCCAAACCTCACCGAATTAGGTATATCAGGGGTCATCCAATCCTCTATTCATCACAGATTACCATTCATTTCTTTAAATCTTCTGAGAAAACATCCTCTCATGTTGTCCGAACCAGATCATCCTCATCCTCTGCACATGTCGTCTGAACCGGATCAGCCTGTTGTGATAGAAATTCAATGTCTGCTTTTGACTGAATTTCACACCAAACCAAGAGATAATAAATGAGTCAAACAATCAGACAAATGGTTTAGGTTCTTTTTCCTCTGCTCACTACACCTATGACTCTAAAACTCTGGATGCCACTGGCACTGCTATAAAAACCAGAAAACTCTCCACTAATCTAAACGTCATTCATACCACTGGTTGTCCTATAAAAAATAGGAATCCTCATATTAGTCTAAAGTCTCTTTAGGCTAAGGCACAAACAAAACACACTAACATCGATAAACAAGGTACCTTGACACTGGAACCTATAAAACATACAAAAGGAAGCAGGGGGAAGGGGGGGGGGGCTGGCAGGGGCAGGGGCAGGGGGGGCTGGTAGGGGGCTGGCAGGGGGACAAGCAGGGGGAAGGGGGGGGGGGCTGGCAGGGGCAGGGGCAGGGGGGGCTGGTAGGGGGCTGGCAGGGGGACAAGAAGGGGGAAGGGGGGGGGGGGCTGGCAGGGGCAGGGGGGGCTGGTAGGGGGCTGGCAGGGGGACAAGCAGGGGGAAGGGGGGGGGGCTGGCAGGGGAAGGGGGGGGGGGGCTGGTGGGGGACAAGCAGGGGGAAGGGGGGGGGGGCTGGCAGGGGGACAAGCAGGGGGGAGTGGGGGGGCTGGCAGGGGGACAAGCAGGGGGGAGGGGGGGGCTGGCAGGGGGAAGGGGGGGGGGGGTGGGCAGTGGGGAGGGGGGGGGGCTGGGCAGTGGGGAGGGGGGGGGGGTGCTGGGGAGGGGGGGGGGGGTGATGGGCAGTGGGGAGGGGTGCTGGGCAGTGGGGAGGGGGGGTGCTGGCAGGGGGACAAGCAGGACGACACCTTGCGGCGGTCACGCCGCGGTCACGCCGCGGTCACGCCGCGGTCACGCCGCGGTCACGCCGCGGTCACGCCACGGTCACGCCGCGGTCACGCCGCGGTCACGCCGCGGTCACGCCGCGGTCACGCCGCGGTCACGCCGCGGTCACGCCGCGGTCACGCCGCGGTCACGCCGCGGTCACGCCGCGGTCACGCCGCGGTCACACCGCGGTCACGCCGCGGTCACGCCGCGGTCACGCCGCGGTTTGGCCCTTCTCCAGGACGACACCCTGCGGCGGTTACTCCTCCTTAGAGAAACATTGAATGGTTAGCTCTATAATTTTTCGTATTTCCTCATTCCTAAAATATATCTCCTCTCAGTGATGCCTCTCATCCATCTTTCCACAAAACGTGCATAGCAGGTGGTACAAAAGCTCAATTCAACTGAAAACATTGGTTTGGAATTGTCTGGCATATTTTATTCCTCTAGGTATTCCTACACATTTCTAGATCTCCAAACCTCACCGAATTAGGTATATCAGGGGTCATCCAATCCTCTATTCATCACAGATTACCATTCATTTCTTTAAATCTTCTGAGAAAACATCCTTTCATGTTGTCCGAACCAGATCATCCTCATCCTCTGCACATGTCGTCTGAACCGGATCAGCCTGTTGTGATAGAAATTCAATGTCTGCTTTTGACTGAATTTCACACCAAACCAAGAGATAATAAATGAGTCAAACAATCAGACAAATGGTTTAGGTTCTTTTTCCTCTGCTCACTACACCTATGACTCTAAAACTCTGGATGCCACTGGCACTGCTATAAAAACCAGAAAACTCTCCACTAATCTAAACGTCATTCATACCACTGGTTGTCCTATAAAAAATAGGAATCCTCATATTAGTCTAAAGTCTCTTTAGGCTAAGGCACAAACAAAACACACTAACATCGATAAACAAGGTACCTTGACACTGGAACCTATAAAACATACAAAAGGAAGCAGGGGGAAGGGGGGGGGGGCTGGCAGGGCCAGGGGCAGGGGGGGGCTGGTAGGGGGCTGGCAGGGGGACAAGCAGGGGGAAGGGGGGGGGGGGGGGGGCTGGCAGGGGCAGGGGCAGGGGGGGCTGGTAGGGGGCTGGCAGGGGGACAAGCAGGGGGAAGGGGGGGGGGCTGGCAGGGGCAGGGGGGACAAGCAGGACGACACCTTGCGGCGGTCAGGGGGGGCTGGCAGGGGGGGGCAGGGGGGGCTGGTAGGGTGCTGGGCAGTGGGGAGGGGGGGTGCTGGCAGGGGGACAAGCAGGACGACACCTTGCGGCGGTCACGCCGCGGTCACGCCGCGGTCACGCCGCAGGGGGGGGCTGGCAGGGGGGGGCAGGGGGGGGGCTGGTAGGGTGCTGGGCAGTGGGGAGGGGGGGTGCTGGCAGGGGGACAAGCAGGACGACACCTTGCGGCGGTCACGCCGCGGTCACGCCGCGGTCACGCCGCGGTCACGCCGCGGTCACGCCGCGGTCACGCCGCGGTCACGCCGCGGTCACGCCGCGGTCACGCCGCGGTCACGCCGCGGTCACGCCGCGGTCACGCCGCGATTTGGCCCTGCTCCAGGACGACACCCTGCGGCGGTTACTCCTCCTTAGAGAAACATTGAATGGTTAGCTCTATAATTTTTCGTATTTCCTCATTCCTAAAATATATCTCCTCTCAGCGCTGCCTCTCATCCATCTTTCCACAAAACGTGCATAGCAGGTGGTACAAAAGCTCAATTCAACTGAAAACATTGGTTTGGAATTGTCTGGCATATTTTATTCCTCTAGGTATTCCTACACATTTCTAGATCTCCAAACCTCACCGAATTAGGTATATCAGGGGTCATCCAATCCTCTATTCATCACAGATTACCATTCATTTCTTTAAATCTTCTGAGAAAACATCCTTTCATGTTGTCCGAACCAGATCATCCTCATCCTCTGCACATGTCGTCTGAACCGGATCAGCCTGTTGTGATATAAATTCAATGTCTGCTTTTGACTTAATTTCACACCAAACCAAGAGATAATAAATGAGTCAAACAATCAGACAAATGGTTTAGGTTCTTTTTCCTCTGCTCACTACACCTATGACTCTAAAACTCTGGATGCCACTGGCACTGCTATAAAAACCAGAAAACTCTCCACTAATCTAAACGTCATTCATACCACTGGTTGTCCTATAAAAAATAGGAATCCTCATATTAGTCTGAAGTCTCTTTAGGCTAAGGCACAAACAAAACACACTAACATGGATAAACAAGGTACCTTGACACTGGAACCTATAAAACATACAAAAGGAAGCAGGGGGAAGGGGGGGGGGGCTGGCAGGGGCAGGGGCAGGGGGGGGGGGCTGGTAGGGGGCTGGCAGGGGGACAAGCAGGGGGAAGGGGGGGGGGGGGGCTGGCAGGGGCAGGGGCAGGGGGGGGGGGGCTGGTAGGGGGCTGGCAGGGGGACAAGCAGGGGGAAGGGGGGGGGGGGGGGCTGGCAGGGGCAGGGGCAGGGGGGGGCTGGTAGGGGGCTGGCAGGGTGACAGGCAGGGGGACAAGCAGGGGGAAGGGGGGGGGGCTGGCAGGGGCAGGGGCAGGGGGGGGGCTGGTAGGGGGCTGGCAGGGTGACAGGCAGGGGGAAGGGGGGGGGGGGGGGCTGGTAGGGGGACAAGCAGGGGGAAGGGGGGGGGGGGGGGGCTGGCAGGGGGACAAGCAGGGGGAGGGGGGGGGGGGGCTGGCAGGGGCAGGGGGGGGGCTGGTAGGGGGACAAGCAGGGGGAAGGGGGGGGGGGGCTGGCAGGGGGACAAGCAGGGGGGAGTGGGGGGGCTGGCAGGGGGACAAGCAGGGGGGAGGGGGGGGCTGGCAGGGGGAAGGGGGGGGGGGCTGGCAGGGGGGGCTGGCAGGGGCAGGGGGGGGCTGGCAGGGGCTGGCAGGGGCTGGCAGGGGCAGGGGGGGCTGGCAGGGGCTGGCAGGGGCTGGCAGGGGCAGGGGGACAAGCAGGGGGGGTGGCAGGGGGACAAGCGGGGGGGGGGGGGGGGGGGGCTGGCAGGGGGACAAGCAAGGGGCAGGGGGGGGGGGCTGGCAGGGGGACAAGCAAGGGGCAGGGGGGGATGGCAGGGGGACAAGCAAGGGGCAGGGGGGGGGGATGGCAGGGGGACAAGCAGGTGGCAGGGGGGGGGGGGCTGGTAGGGGGACAAGCAGGGGGGGCTGGCAGGGGGGGGCTGGCACAAATTTTTGCTAGATGTTTTTATTTCCATGGCTTTTATTGATGTTTTAATGCATTTTAATTTATGTTGTGCAGCTTGAAAGTTTCTTTTATTATTAAATTCCTGTCTCCAAATCACTATTCTTGTTGAACATCTTTAATGCAATATCCATTATTCCCATTGTGCTGGTAGTATCTGTATTGCTTCATTTTTTCCCTGCGGTTTCAAGCTATAGCCATGTAATGTTTTCAATGCCTATAATTAGACTTATTTTTAACTTGCACATTGTTCCATGTAGGATGATCAGAAATTTGTTAAGCGGAAAACAGAACTTGGCGGAACTTTCTCAATTGCAAGCTGCATACTTTTTGTTCTTATATTTTGTTCTTATATTTTCTCTTCAGGTAGAATTGTAGAGCCTGCTGCCAGGCCTGTGTTGATGCAGGGGACATTGCAAATACCCACGGTTCATTTGAACCGTGGAAATATCCTGGCACTGGAAACATCTGTACCCACGGTTCACTTGAACCGTGGGTATATTCTGCAGCTGCAAAACAGTATACCCACGGTTATAAAACCGTGGGAATACATATATACCCACGGTTCAAGTAAACCGTGGGTATATTCTGGAGCTGCAAAAACTATACCCACGGTTTTATAACCGTGGGTATACCTATATACCGGAGCTGCAAACTATACCCACGGTTATAAAACCGTGGGTATACATATATACCTACGGTTTAATGAACCGTAGGTAATATAAAAATTTCTGGGTCTATACCCACGGTTTTTTAAAAACCGTGGGTATAGGGCTATTGCAACGGCATTCCAGCCCGCGGTTGGCGAAACCGTGGGTATACCCTATACCCACGGTTTCAAGGGCTATACCCACGGTTTCAAACCGTGGGTATAGGTGCAATTTCCAGTAGTGAGATCATAATTTGGTGGTGACCCTTTGATTTCTCTTTTCCTCATATTAAGACTAAATTTTAGTAACCCAATTTCCAATGTGGGTTTTCCCACAAATATATTTTCTATTTTCAACCTTTTATTTTCGAAGAACAATTTCAAATTGCGAGGACACAATTTATTGATGGAGGGGAAAATGTAACATCCCAAGATTTTATAGTGTGTTATTTCTTCAAAATAATTCAATAACATTCACTACACGCAACACCAAGTTCAATCGCACCATGAATTACCAAACAAGCCTTTCAAAAGAGGTTATGAATAGTGTTAACTAAATTTTAAACTTTATATAATCCTTGTAATTTTAGAATCCATATTATGAGTTTCTTAGACATAATGTAAGAACAAATTCATTTTCAGTATTGCACTTTCACCAACTTTTAATAGTGAAACCTTTTTAAATACAATATTTTAAACTTTTTGACTAAATGGGGACATCCAAAAATTTAAAATGAAACATCCCAAGCTTCCACGGTACACTTTCTTTTGAATAATACAGTAGCGTGTGTTGTACGCAACACCGAGTTTTAACAACCAATCAAACTAGCCATTATGAATAGTAATACCTACTTTTTGAAACTATATATATTTTATATTTCAAAATGGATTTAATTTTTGGATTCGGAATATCTAATTTAGTCTAAGATGAAATTTTGGTACTTTTCGGATAACTTTAATAATTTGATGAATAGTGAAAATTACTAAATTTTAATTAAAAACAACTTTTTTAATCAAAATAATTAATAGTGATAAATTCTGAATTTTATTGGTTTTAAAGTATATTTAGAATATATTTTTACCATTTAATATAATGTTGGTCATTGGACATAATTATACAATTAAACCGAACATAAACAAGTGTCAATCTTTTGATAGTTATTATCTCTTAAAAACACGCTTTTTGTTTTGACAGCGGGAATAAATTTTAAATTAATTTCTGCCACTTCTGTGTTTTGAATTTAGAAAAATGGATTCCATATTTGGAATCAGGATGTCCAAATTGTGTAAATAGGTAACTTTTATTTTTAGACATTTTGAATAATTACGGCGGTAAATATTTTATTTACCATGGTTAAGGGTAAATCTGGTAAATAAGGGTTAAAAAATAATATTATAATAAAACTAAATTACCCTAAAACGTGTCCAAGATTTATTGGTTGATAAAAGTTCGACCATATACATCTTTGGGTCGATTTTGGGACCCCATGGTTCCACTTGTAGGTGATAGAGACACTTTATTTTAATTAAGTTAAAATGAATACAAAAATGACACAAGCATATATCTTTTAGCAAAAAAGTTTTTACATAGGGTTATATATGTTTTATTTTAGATTATAAAAATTCATTAGAAAGATAAAACGATTTCCTACATAATGATATTTTATTTATAATTTTGAGACATTGAATAATTTAATTTATTTATGACACAATGATGATGTAGTAATTACTATAATAGTGAAAAATTAAAATAGTTGATATTATAAATACCCAAATAAATATAATATGAAACTTTTAATGAATTAAACTAATTTTATAGGATAATATGATATATTAGTATTGATTTAATTGACTTTTTTCGAAGTAATCAATCTGTTATGAGTTTCACAAAAATCAACCATTGAATAGTGTCAAAATTGACATAAAAGAGTTCTTAAAACAAATATTATATTATTAATTGATATTAAATTCCTAAAAATCTAATTTTCAGCCAAGAGACTTATATCATGATATTTTCATCATTAATGGACCACTTGGGGGTCTCTTGGATGTATTTAGTAAGTTTATTAACTATATTATATTAAAATACAAAGAGACATTGTAAAAGTGAAACTAATTAACTTAGAGTTAATACTTAAAGATAAGGTTAATATAAGTACCCAAACCTGTCTAAATTCTATTGGTTGAGTTTTTTTCGACCCATACCCACATTAATATTTAAATAATCAAATTTGGAGCCATTAGAAACTGAATATTAATTTATTATAAATTAATATTTCTAGCTTTTCCAAAGGTGCCCCTCACCCCTCTTATAAAAGGGAACTCCCCCTTCTCATTTCTTCACACCTTCAAAGCCTTTTGGTTCAGCCAAACTCTGCCCAAATACTCTCCCAACTTCTCTCACTACAACCTAGGGGCCTTAGTTTGATCAGAAAGCCAACCTAAGGAGCCCTTTTGATCAAATCAAAAGGAAGAACCCGAAGAAGAGGTAATGATTTCACCACCCTTTTCCAAGTTCATTTCTTCTTCCACTTCTTCTTCCTTTGTTGCTACCATTCTAAAATAATAACTCCAGTATCATTTATATACTGTGATGTTATTATAAATATGGTACAACCATATTCATTATTCTCTCCACCCTTTGAATAACATGTCACCATACGTGCGTACATACGGCTTACCGTCTCCATGTCGTGGTGTAATTGTTATTCAATATAATATTATTTGGATGGGTATAATAATGATGTGTAACTCATGTAAATAATAAATATAACATGTTAATTATTCTGTATATATGATATACCATCCATTTATATATTATTTTAATATCGAAAGAATGATATTGTCGCTCGTGCGTACGTACGGACTACCGTCTCCACGAACGCGATGAGATTCATTCTCCATCGTATCCATTCAAGTATAATTATCATTTGATGATTTAAAAAATGATTTTTAAGGACTTGATATCATTCTGGATATGAATAATATACAGCCTATCCTTTACAAACATGTCTTACGTAACAAAACATATAAAAGAAAACAAGTAAGTTAACACCCGAAACAACGATAATACTAAGATATTAATATCAAATCAATATTAAAAGATCATATAAGATATCATATTAATGTATATGATTCCTGTATAATTTAATAAAAATTATTTCACCATTATACAGGAGGTTAACCTACCCCAACCAAGGAAAAGTACAAGGTAAGGGGTTTTCATCTCACTCCTTATTCCCGTGAGATTCATGCCATATTGCCACCATCACCTTTTGTGTGGTGTATGTACTGCCCATAATTATATTCTTTGTATAATACACTCTAATTTATGTGTATTTACATATTCATTGTATGATACCTCTTTCATGGGTTGTATGTTTCATAAGTTACCAAATTGGTAAGGGTTATTTCACAATCTCTTCATTATCCGAGGTTGTTTATACGTAACAATCTACTGGGATCTGTTTATCATCCACATCCATGTTTCTTAATAATGTATTTCAAAACATTTTTACTATTTACAAGAATATGGGTTAAAGTCATTTATACCCTTATGTGTTTCGAAAGGAATCTTTCCGTCGTTTTCCAAACAAGGCACTTTTAACCTTTCGACAAATTTAAGGTAAGAATGTTTTTTTAACTTATACGGCGGGTGCGGCTATTTACTGCCGTTATAAAATCGTCAAAGCTTCCCTTAAAATCTTATAAGAATATTTTCAAATTGAATGTATTATTTTATAATTATGTTACTTTTAAAATGATTTCAAAAAATAAGAGATATTTCTCTAAAATAGTTTTGATTTCATCTATGTCTACATCCTTTGATGGATGTTAAGCTTATTTGAAGTTGATTTATTATGATACAAAACATCCCTATTTTATTGAAGGTTTTGTGATATTTTTGACTATGGATAAGTTATTCTTATGTCACTCATGGTTTTTGTTTAAAGTATTGACATTTTATAAGTTATTTTTAATCCAAATGTTTATGTTATATTTCAACCTTTCATTCAGATGAATGTGTTAGACACGTATGTTCCGGGTTGGGGACCAGTAAAAGTAAGCCCTCCGGTTTGGTCTCCGGTTATTAGAGGAACTCCGGTTTGGTCTCCGGTTATTAAAGGAACTCCAGTTTGGTCTCCGGTTATTAGAAGGACTCCGGGTTGGTGTCCGGTTATTATAGGCACTCCGGGTTGGTGTCCGGTTATTAGAGGCACTCCGGGTTGGGTTCCGGTTACAGTTAGCCCCAAGGTCTTGGGATGAGGCCTTGACAAAGAAATTAAAGTTCAGCATTATGCATTCCATCATTATGAAAGTGGTTATTGATTTTTCATGTGATTATTCGATTAGTAGAATATCCATGTGAATAAGTAAATGACATTATTTCATTTTACTTTTGCCATACTATATTGAAGTTCACGTTTAAAAGGCTTTTGTTTTAGTAATGCATTGCCATAAATGTTTATGCTTATTTTGAATGTTCCGCTATATTGTTATCCTTACCGGGCATTTGAGCTCACCCCTTTTCTATGTTTTATTTTCCCCAGGATGTGAAGAAGTAAGTTATGAATGACCTGCAGGGATATTATGAGGGGATAATAGTGTGGACTGTGGAGACATTATGTTGTTGTAGTAGTTTTTCATTTTATGATGTAATGTAAAACTTATGAATATATCTAGTGTTTCCAAGGCTACTAAACCAATCAGTCTTTCGATATTTGATCTTTCTTGTGATCATGCCAATGTTATGTAATAATGCACCGACTCTAGGTAACTGGGGTTGGGGCATTACATACTATATATGTTAAAACAGAACATTATTTTTACACTTTTGAAAATAATAAAAACTAATTTGTTCAGAAAAAAATTATTTAAAATTATTCCCTTTTCAATGTGTTTGAGTAATCTAAAATGTAATAAAAATGACCTTTATCAAATTTTTCATTTATAGGAAAAACATCCAATTTTTTTTAATATCATGAACACAGATGAAAAAGTTTGACATCCAATAAAGAAATAATGTTGAAATCAATTTTAAATAAACGGTGATCATTTTAAAAAACAAAATGAGGAAAATATTAATATTTCATAAAAATTTAGGAAATAAATAGAGTAGAATAAAATATATAGGGGTGAAAGGATAATATCTATATAATTTCCCTTAGTATATATTTATTATAGACAATCCTAAAAATAAATAATATTGTAACACAATCCCTAACCTCAAGTCCCAACATTCCTTATACATGTTAAAAAGTTCATTATAATAAATATATATTTTACATAAATTTATTATAGAGTCGTATTAATATAAAAAATAACATGTATCGTTCAATTATAATATTCAATTATCTATTTTTTAAAAATTTCATTATTAAAATGTCAATTTCTGTAAAAATTGGTCTGTTTTTCAGGCATGTTTCTGTTTGATGGTTGTGGTACTTTACCCTTTGGAAGGGAATCATAATCTAATGAATATTAATCATGAAAAAGTGAAATATTTATTCATCATATAAAAATTTATAAACATTCATACAAATTATTGATGAAAAGTTATTTACACCACTTTGTAGGGATGGTAGACCATACACACACAAGGGTGATGTTTCCAATTTTCAATTGATGAAATGAAACAATGTTAAATTGAAATCTCATTGTAATAAATTTTTTTAATAATGATTTCATATATTTTGACAAGTAGACATTGTTTATAATAATGTTGTACATTTTCCAGAATCTGGCTATGTCCATTACAATGAGGTATTTTGAAAATAGTTGAATGTATGAACCCAAAGATTAATGCTGAGAAAAGTTTTCTTTTAATGAAAGTTATTTTTATGGAATAATAATATCATTTTAATTTCTATTGTATTTGGTTCATCAGATCCAAATGAATTATAGGTAAACAAAATCAGTAATGGAATTTTTTGTATTTTTTATAATCAGGGATAGAAAGTAGATGATGAGTTGGAATGTGAGATATTTTTGTTTAATTATGTTTTATTATTTATCAAGAATTTTGAAAGATGATTTTCAATTCAAAAGTCAAAATGTTTACATATATAATAAAATAAATCACATGATAATTTTCTAATCAAAATTTTCTCACAAATCATAAAAACATTAATGATAAAATATTTAGATTAAATGATGGAGTAGTTTAATGAAATTCAAAATTATTGTGTAAATAATTCCTTTATATTGATAAATTTTATCCTGATGAGAATTTCATTGTAATGGATATTCACTAATTATGATGATATCGATTAAAGGAATGATTTTTTAGAAGATTGGATCTAGAAATCAGAATGTGTGAAACTAATAAAGTTTGAATAATTTCATTGTTGGAGTATGGATATTCCATCATAATGGGAATTTCATCGTAATGGGATATCCATCTTAATGGGAATTGTATCCTAATGAGAATTATACAATTATAAGGTTTCCATCAGGATGAAGCTAAAGGTAATTCTTAGTCACTAAGATGGAAAAAATTAATAATTAGCTGAAGAGGAAAAATATTGGTAATGAACTAGTAAATAAAAGAAGGCCGCAATGAGAATATTACAAAAAATACTTATAATAAAAAATTCTAAATGTTTGATGAATAGTTGAGGAGGTCAAACATGAAATTAAATCTTCTGCAATTCTAGGAGAAATACAAAAAGGATTGAATAAGTCAAATTTTTATTTTAAATGTGAGATATTTTTTGAGTTTTGAAATTTGATATAGCAGGGAGGTTTTCATGTTTCCAACTCTTGCTTTTCTGAGTCTCATATAAATACTTGCTTTATTCATTCATTCATTCATGAAATTTTATGAAAGAGGAAAAAGAAAAAAAAGCTGATGATATCAAGTGAAATTAATTTCCAACCAAATATCTTCTGATGAGTATCATACAACTAATTATTTTTTTACAGTATTGGGAAAAATTTTATTGAGAAAACTATATAGTGTAATTTAGATTAAGTTGATCATATTGAAGAATATCGTTTTGAGCATTTGAGAAGAGTTTTATTTTTGAATATTTAGAATTGGATTATCATATTGAGTCAATCATATATATGGAATCATATCCAGACTCGTAATAGTGATTAAATAAGATCTATAATTATCGTATTGAGAGAATCACATCCAGAATCATCGGATCGAGATAACCAGATCCATCCAAATCGGACTAAGGATTTGGACTGAGAAATTATGGACTAGATAATGAAAAGTATTTTTTGGACTCAGTATAATCATTTCTCCCAGGATATTAATGGTTTCTAATATGAGTTGGAACATGTTTTATTCACTTATTCATAATAGTGCATTTCCATAGACCCATAGAAGTGGCTATGGAAAGGATGTAGGTTCTCACTCTGTGGTTGAACCTTGTAAATATTTTGTAATATAATGTCATTCCATTTTCATATCATGTTTATTCACCAAAATTTCATAAGGAAATAAATCTAAATAGGTTGCAGCATTTATGTTTATAATTTTCTTAGAAACTCATAAAAAGTAAAAATCTGATTCAACCCCCTATATCAATTATTCTTCGATCCTTTCTATCTTTAATTGGTATTAGTGGGAAGGTTCTTGTTGAATCCTTGTCATGGATAATATTAACCATAATAATAATAGATGAATTACAACATTTTATGGAAAAATTTATTATATATGAAAAAATAGGGTGATTCATTATCTCTTATATCTTGGTTAGGAAGATGTTGACACTGCTAATATTTTTTTAAAACCAATTGAGAAATTTTCTCTTATGAAATTTTCAAATAACATAAATATATATGTTTTTGAAAATTTGAGAAATAAAATCATCACATCATTAAGATAGAATATTTATTAGAAGGTGATGGGTCTCAATAATTCAAAATGTATATAAGATCAGTTGGAAAATGTTTTCCAAATGAATTATAATGTTAAGGATGAAAAACTAAAAAACTTTCATAGTATGTATGAAGTAATAATAATGAATGTTGAAGAAAAAATTGATGGATACTTCAACATAGTAAATGAAACTGATTTAAACATCATAGGATTCAAAGATCTCTTTGAAGATTCTACAACTCTGAAGAAGCTTATGAGGAGCTTTCCAGACTTGTTTGATTATAAATTTTATTCTTTATAAGAAAAAGATGATTAATCTATTGATTAATTACATAACATTCTTAATTATTATTAAATAAGGAAAGATCCAATGTTAAAAAATAAGATGAAATATGTGATAGATTTTGAATCTATGAGAAAGGTGAAAATTCAAGATGTTAAAGAAGTTAATCATTTTGAGTCCAAATAGGAAAAGAATGATTAGTTGAAAAAGAAAAAATGTCTCTTATATCAATGACCTATATCAAAGGAACAGAAAAGTATGTAGGTGCAATTCATCTTAACTATTTTGAGTGTGGTGGATTTAGACGCATTTCTATGAATTTCCCTAAGATGAATGTAGAAGAATTTGTAGATGATTCTGATGAAAAACATCAATATAATAAGTGTAATAGAACACATAGAGTAAAAGTGTTCCAAAAAATACAAGAAGATGGTTCCAGGAAAATAAAAGAATTATTTTAATTATGAATGTTGGATTGGACTCAATTGAAAACAAATATTCTAAAGATGAATGTTTTGAATATTTTAGAACCCTTATTGGATAATATTAGAAAACAAAAGATTCCTCAGATAGTGAAGACTGTGGTGAATAATCTTATATAGAGTATCGTCTCAGAAAAAAACATTTTGTATCCCTTAAGAAAAACAAAACTCTTAAAAAAATTTCAGTTATGAAGAAACATTGTGAGGAGGTTACTTATGGATGAAGAGATGTCACTCCAAAGGGGGAATAATACATCAAGGATATTTAATGTTACATGCATAGAATTTATGAATAGGTAATGATTAATAAATATATTAGTAAGAATCTAGACGATAAGGATAAAGAAGTCAATATGTTACATTTAAAAATTCTAAAGTATAAAAGTACATTTACGATGATGAAAGGAAACATCAACAATGATTCAGAAGTAAAAGAGGATACATATAATGTTGCTATGAAGGCTCAATAATATAGTCATGTGAAATACACTCTTACAAAAACTAATGTTTCATATCTTTCTTTTATCAATTTTGGTTATGAAAAATGTGTGGGGAATGATTGGGTCGATAAAGGTTGTTAGAAACAAATAAAATCTACAGAAGTAAAAAACTCACTCAAATGATAAGACGGTTCACATATTGAGTATGATAGACCTGAAAGAAATTCCCAAACTCATCAATGCTTCTATTGGGAAATATAATTTTGAAATAGATTACCAATATTTTATGGCTATTGTTGGTTCTGTGAATTCTATTGGAATAGAGCTTATAATTGTAGATATTGTCTATACCTGGATGACAGTTTGAAAAAAGTTGATGAAATAGTTATTGTATATTGAATAACATTCCAAGACTAGATAATGTTGAAAAAATTGAATTCTCAAGATGATAGAAATTTTCCAACAAAAAATTAATTTGAATGTTTGGAAGAATATTGTTGAAGATTTGATCAGGTTGGTAACCATTCCAAATGATATATTACACTACTTATAGAACATGTCTCTTATGATAGAAAAGAAAATAAATCTCAAGAGAAGAAATTTGAGAAAGGGGTTTAATTATTTAGACACATTTGAAAGCAATTAAAAGGAACACCCCATTGTTACTTGATAGTTATAGTTAATAATATATTAAAGGTGATATTAATATATTGAATCATTTTTAAATTCATTATGGAGGATAAGTTACCTTTAGTAATGATAGTTCCTTAAAATTGAGAGGAATAAAAAATTCGGAGATTGAAGCTGAAAAGTAAAAATATATGAAAACATTATTTATTAACGGGATAAAACATAACATACTTAGTTATATTAAATTTTTTATGATTATAAAGTTTTTATTTTAGAAAATAATTTTTTATCATAAAATGTGTGAAAGATTGAAATGTTAATACAGAAGAAAAAGACCCAAAGGGAAACTCTTTCAAATAAGACAATTCGAGAACTCCAATTAGTTGAGTGATGAAGAAGGAAAGAAATTGTGACATCAAAGACTAGGCCACATTGGGAAAAAAAATTTAAATAAAAATTGTAAATTTGATGACTTCAATAATTTCCCAAACATGAAATGAATAAGTGAAGATGTTTGTATTACCATCCAAAAAGGAAAGATGACTAAAAAATTCACAAGAGAATGGAGATTAAATATTCCAGACCTCTTGAACTTATTTATTTTGATTTATGTGGGTCGATGAGACATCAATAAAAAAAATAATATTTATAATTTACCAATTTTATTTTGTACTTCACTTGGTTTACCGAAATCATGTTTATGAAGCCTAATTCATAGGATGTGGAAATGTTTATGTTTTCTGAAAAGAATTCTAGAATTATGTGGGTGCATATATAAAAAAGTTCAGAACATATAATAGAAATGAATTAAAAAGATAAAATATTGAATAATATCTAGGAGAAAATGGTATAGAACATTTGAATAGGGATCCTTATTCTCCAAAAAAAATGGACAAGCATAAAAAGGAATAGAAGAATGGTGTAAATTGGATGAAGTATGTTAACATATTACAAACATTCAAGGTTCTGTTATAGATGAGCTATTATTTTGGTTTTACATGTTCAAAATAGATTTTTTTGATACTCGAAACCAATATATATCCTTATGAAATGTGGGTTAAAAAAATACATCCTTGAAATAATTCAATATTTTGTGTATTCATTGTTTTATCAAAATAAAAAATATGGATATATAAATGTATGGTGTGAAATATAAGGAAGTAACCTTTATGGGATATTCACCAAATGAAAGAAGTTAAAAATGATGGAACAAATTTTTTTAAAAATTAATAGACTCAAATGATGTAAAGGTAATTTAAAATAAAATTTCAATAGTAAATACTGTTGAGAATAATGAGGATGAGAAACTGGAGAATTCCAAAAATAGGTAATGTAACTCAAAACATCTATATCAATATTCAAAAGAATCATGTGATGAGAAAATTTCAGCTAGGAAAGAAACTTTGAAATATACTACCTTATAAAAACTGGATGAATCTGTAAAAATTATTAAGAATCAGAATGATCTGGTTCAGACCATAATAATGTCGAGTTTATAAAATAATACATCACTTATATCAAAATTTGTACAAAAATTAGTTTTAGAGGCCATTAAACACAAATAATGGGTTGATTATATGAAGGAATAGTTGGATAATATTGATTTCAATTAAACATGGGAACTTGTTCCATGTAAAATAAATAAAAAATTTATCCTAACAAATTGAGTTTATAGAAAAAAATGAATGATAATGGAGATGTTTTAAGAAAGAAAGAAAGACTTGTTTGTAGTGGATTTTAAAAGGTGAAAGGTATGGTTTTTAATGAAACTATTGTCCTTATTTCAATGATATAAACCGTTATAATTCTTCCTTTCATCGATACTCATTACAATTAAAATGTTTATTAGACATATGTAGAGTCATCCTTCTTAAATGGTAAAATTGATGAAGAAATGTAAAAGGAATATCCATGTAGGTTTCTAATTTCTGAGGATGAAAACAACGTTTGTAAATTGACGAATGAATTATATGGGATGAAAGAAGAATCACATGCATGGTATTATAATGTTGACAATGGATTGATATTTTTGAAATTTTCTAAAGGAAATGATAATATTATCTTATATGTGAAAAATGTGACTCTGAAAATCTAATTTCAATTGTTTATCTCGATGATATAATTTTTGCTAGGGATAGAGAATATGTTTGAAAAAAAATCAGAATAAATGAAGAATAATTTTGTACTATCAAATTGTGGGTACTATATATTCTTCCATATCATACAAGTTTGACAAATAGAACATTTTTTTATATCCATAAAAAATATTCAAGGGAATTGTTAAAGAAGTTTGGGATGTTAAAATCCGATGAATATTCTACTCCAATTTTAGTGACCACAATGTTGTGTAATGATGAATCTGGAATAACTATGAATTAGAAAGAATTTAAGAAGTAGATAAGAAATAATATTTACCCTAAATCATCAAGGCCTGATATTGTTTATGCTACATATTTGTGTACCAGGTATCAAAGAAATATTAAATAATCACATATTCTGGTAGGAAAAAGGAATACATGATTTATAAAAGGAACAAGTTCACATGGGTTTCTACACAAATGAAATTTTGAGATAAATATTCATATTTATACTTATTTCAATTGGGTTGGAGGATTTAATGATATAAAATTATCCTCAGGATGAAACAATTTTTTTGGGTGAATGTTGTGTGAGTTGGAATAGAAAAAAACAATATTCTTTATGATGGAGAAAAACTTAATCATAATATGTAGCAGCTACACAAGAATGTACTCAAATTTTGTGGATTAAAGTTTAGCTGGATGATTTGAATGTAATATTTATTTAACCATTCAAGATACTTTGTGATAATCATAATTCAATTGATCATTATATTAATCCTATACAACATTCAATATCAAAACACATTGATATATAATTTCAATTTAAAAAATAAAAACTTGTTTCCAGAGATATTTTTCTAGAATACATTTCAACAATGTATCTAATTTCTAATATCTTTAAAAATGTGATGCTGAAAGAATGGTTTATGGAATTGATGGTGCAACATCATTTTCATCATCTTCCCATGTCTTTCTAGTCCTCATTAGGAAACACCCCCATCATGTTGTGGATTATGTTGACAAAGGGGGATAGAAAGTAACAAACTTTTACAATATAGTAAGTTCTTTATTATCTTCATAAAATGAATTTGAAACTGTGGTTATCATAAAATGGGGGAGAGAACAAGAGAACTGAGAGAAAAAGATAAATGTGAGTATGTGTTTTTGTTTACATCATTCAACTAAGGGATTAAATTCCATACAAAATATTACATTATCCAATAGTTTGGTTTCATGAAAGTATATTTTAGTAAATTATATGTTCTGATAAATGTAAAAAATATTTTTTTATCTCTTAAAATAAATTATGAGAGTTAGAAAATTTTTTAACATGGGGTTTCAACAAATCTATAGGGGACATTGAAGAAATTTTTGTGATAATTTTTTTAACAATGTTGTTTTATATTTTGACAACTAACTTTTTTGTACAAGAATGATATTCTATTCATGAATCAAACCTAGTAAATCATAATGAGTGTTTTTTAATGATTCTTAATGATTAAACCAAAAGATAAGGGGGAATATTTTGTTTCAAAGAAATTTGTTTTTGTATGCTCAGATTTTTTTATTCATCTGCATCAGATTTAGGTCCTCTTATCCAAATGAATTGGAGGCATAAATTTTTTATTAATGGAAGTTTTATATTTCTATATTTAGTGAGACAAATATGTTTCTAATATGGATTCTTAATTATTTATATTAGAAGATGTATTATTTTTTCCGAAGAGTTTTTAAATACGATTTTGAACTCAAAAGATAGAAAGTTTTTATTCTCTATAAATAAAATTAAAGGATTTTTGTTTATAAAAAAGTTCACAAAAATAAAAATATCATTCATGATAAAATATTTTTATTAAATGGTGGAGCGGTTTGAAGAAATAAAAATTTTTAGAGTGGAAAATTTCATTATAAAGAGAAAGTATCTCATAATGAAAATTTCATCGTAATGGGTTTTCCATCATTACAAATAAATCCATTTATCTTATAATGTTTCAGAAGATTAGACCCTAAAATAAGAATTTTTGAAGCCAATGATGTTTGAAGAATTTCAAAGATGATTTGGGAAGATTCCGTCATAATTGGAATTTCATCGTAATGCGATTTCCATCATAATGGGAATTGTGTCACAATAAAAATTCCATATCTATGAGGACTCCAACGGGATGAAGCTAAATGAAATTCATAATCACTAATAATGAAATATAATTCTTAATCATCTGATATGGAAATAGATCCACACTAAACAGATAAAGAATGGTAGACCATATTATCCTGAATATGACGAAGACTAAACATGGAAAATTCTAGAAGTATGATGAAGTGTTGAAGAGTTCAAACATGAAATAAAATTTTCACAAATGATGGAGAAATAAATGGAGTATTGAAGAAGTAAAAGAAGAAGTGAAAATGCAAGATATTTTTTTAGTTTTTAAATATGATGAAGTGGGGAAAATTTTCAAGTTTCACTCCCTTTCTTTTCTGAGTATCGTATAAATAAATTCTCAGATCATTCACTCATTCATGAAATTTCACAGAGGTGGAAAATTTGGAGTGTTGATCATGTCATCAAAAATTTATTTCTGTCCAATGATCTTGTGAGGAGGATAAGACATATGACGTTTTGTTTACCAAATTGATAAATATCGTATAGTAATGATCATATTCAGTCAATAGGATTGAGTCCATCAAACTAAAGAAGATATTATTTATCATTTGAGAAGATTTTGAGTTTTCATGATTGATAATGTGATTATCATATTGATGCCATTGTATTAAGATATTGAAATCCAGCCTTGTAAGATTGAGTAAATTATATCTGGCCTCATCATATTGAGAGAATCATATCAAGAACCATCAGAATGAGAAAATCGGATCTAGCAAAATCGAACATAGGATTCTGACTAAGAATTGTGGATTAGTTTTAAAAGTGTATTTTTACATCACTTTTTTTAGAAAACATTTTAATATAATGGGATTCTATATAATAATTCCTTTTGGGAGATAGAAGGTGTGAAATGATAGTTTCCTCATGTTATACTCATTTCTTCATAATAGTGGACTCATATAGACCCATGGGAGAGGCTATGGTAAGGTTGTATGTTCTCAAACCGAGGTTTACCCTTTTAATTATTTTTTAATTTAATTTTGTTTCCAATTTTTCATGAATGTGTATAAAATAAAATTTGATAAGGTAATAAATCATAACAAGTTTTAGTCGTTTTGATTCTAATGGTTTTCAAACTCATAAAAAGTGAATAACTAATTTATCCCCCATCAAAATTGATATTCAATACTCTATAACATCATAAATAATAAATTTTCATGAATAAATTATTATATCATAAATATCATACACATTCATTAAATCTTTCCTCACTACCATCCTTGTAATGAAAATAATAAATAAAAATAACATGTCTTCCTGGAGGTGGTAGTCCACACACACACACAAGTGCTACATAATCATATTCAAAAATATGAGTTAGGGAAGAGGTAAATATGAATTTATAATTAAAGAAATATTTTTTTTATAAATATAATATATAAAAATTAAATCCATCATAATAACCAATCTATAATGATGTTAATGGAAAATTAATCGCATCTCTATGTGGAAGAGGTGGTCCACATGTACACACGAGCGATACTTTCATTTCTGATTTGATGTAATGGTGGCCGAAAATGGTATCTATATCATTGTAATAAAAATTATTTTTATTGAAGATAATTAAACCATTACTTTATAATAGATTCCATATATTTAGAAGAGGTATTAGAATATATAAAATTTAATGTACTTGGTTAATATTTATACAAATTTGATTACCCCTTCATTGTTAATTGATTGTATTATGATTATAAAAGGGCCTTTGTGTTGTGGGTAGAGATTCTACGAGTGGATTTGGGTAAATAATATATGAGAAAATTGGTTCCTATATCAGGGAGAAGAGAGAATATGTGGTTTTATCTTATATGTGAGAGAGATGACCCACTTGGATTTTTTCAAAAGATTTAAATATATTAATATCTTAATAAAGTAAAATTTCTAAAAAAAGACTTATATTTGAATGTGTGATGTGATAGGTTCTAAATATGACCATATAATTTCATTTAGATATTTTTATAGTTCATTTTAACCATTATCAATATAGTCTAATCACTTTTAACTAGTTTTAATTCTTACAATGACTAATGCCCCTTTTTTAACAATGATATTATTCATAATGAAAAAAAATAAGTTAAAAATATTAAATAATATTAAATACGATGATTAAAAACATATGATCCATTTTTTCGATTTAAATTACATAATATATATAATTTTTTTTAAAATAATATTGAATAATGCCACAAAACGTATTTTTTTAGAAAAACACATTTTATGCAAAAAATTACGAATAACTTCATTAATTGTCCATTAAAAACTATTACTCTAATAAAATTTCCAAGAGGGGGAAAATCTGTGACTACCCCTATCCTACCTCAGATAGGCCTGGGGCTAGTGACTTGCACTAAGTAGTCATATCCGACAAATTGGACAATTTTTCCTAATTACCAATACATAGGAAAAAATCTCCAAGTTCAAATTTCCGAAATATAAACACACTATGTAAACCATGCATGGATACATTAATATCTCTACCATAAAATAAAACATTAGGAATAAGAAAATAGGTTGAGAATATAAACCTAGAAAATGTAAGAGTCGGAAATGTGAATCCACAAGATCATGAAACTCATCCACAAAAAACCATACATGAAGGGTAGGTGAAGGAAATATATCTGAAGATGTAGGATCACACCTCGTCTATCTAATATCTATAGGAACAATCGGGTCCTAGTACACCAAGTACTGTTTTAAAGTGTCGATCATCTTCACATGACACGACATGTGTAGGAGAAGCCTCTGTAGGGGTGAGTTAAACAATACTGATTAGGACTCCCCAACACCACAAATAAATACCACTAAGAAATAAATTAAGTATACCACAAAGGAAATAAACAATGTATAGTCAGATAAAATAGGTCTATGTCTATATCATACATTCTAATAAGTCTCGATATGCTCAATTTAATGAGGCACACTATATCAGTGAGACACACAGCCTTCCTAAGACACATACTCTCGGTAAGACACACAATCTCTATAAGACACACCATCTCAATATGTCACACAAGACACATAGAATTATTAAGAAACATAGTATTTGTATGACACATAGGCTAAGTACGACACACATTATCAGTAAGACACACATGATCAGTAAGACACATAGTCTCTTAGGTCACATTGCTTCTAGGTCAAACAGCTTCTAGGTCACAACCAGACACAAGATTCGGCTTGTAGTGCGATCATTCTAAAATAACCTACTCTTTAAGAAATTAGTTCATATTATAACTTCAAAGAAGAGTACATTAGTTTATCTTAAATGTATTGTCTCATCACAAGGGTCCCAACACAAAAAATGACTGTTCAAATAGACACATGGTTTGAATGTTACTTTTATATTCATAAAAATGGTCTAACCCACTGGGTCACGCCTGTGGGGCTGCTTGAGCTGCCTAGCTCAACCTAGTGTGGCCAGTGCTATGGTCTAGTTTTTTACACCACATGTAGTCCTCCCTATCCTTGTGCCTCTCATCTTCCCCATGGTTGAACAACCACCATGGTCTCCTCCAACGTGGCGCCAAGCCTCGTTCCACCTAACTGCAATGTGTGCGTCCTCCCCTCGTCGTATCCTCTTGTCAACGCTAGAAACTCCTTTCATGAACTTCTCCCCATTAAACTTTCCACCTATGGATAGATACCCCATGGGTGGCCACACCCTATCATATCACCGTCCATGTGGACTAGCCGGAGTCACCGCCTCTAGCCGCTGTCATGCACAACCACCTTGTGACACTGTCCCTGAAAAATCATGCCACACCTCCAATCTCTCCTCCAATTTTTCATCACGGGTTCAGATCATTGATCATGGATCATTTCACCATGAATTAAGGGTTCAATGGTGAATAATTTTCATAGGGGTTTTAAAGGCTGGAAGTAGACAAAGAATAGAAAAACCTAAAATATCGAGGGAAGAGAATAAATACAAATAAACACAAGATGAATGGATTTTGGTCCATATTTGTTTTAGACTCTATTATTTCTTGTTGTAATGAATAGAAAAAGAGGATAGAAATCAAACAAATCTATATCCAATTTAAATCCCCATAAGCATTGCACGCATCCCTCGGAAGATCAAACCACGAATCAACCTATTTGTGGGTCAATCAATGTCTGTCATAAAATTTAATAATGGGGAATGAATCATAGAGAAACAACACCCTACATGGGGTTTGGATAGTTTGTTGATAAAGGGTGTAGTAGGTCATCATCGTTCGTTGATCAGTTGATCTTTGATCCAAGGCCATATCTATGATCTGACATTACCATCAAGAGAAAATCCTTCTCCTCATCATAGGGGAATTCCAAGGTTATAGTGATAACCCTGGAATTATGAAAATATCAAATATAATGAAAATAGGAACTGCATCGAAATAAAATACTTTTATAAATATTTTATTACCAACACATCCAAAAAATAATTTCCACAGTTAACCCACACTGACCAATGTTATGCCCCACATTGTTTAAAATCACTGATATAAATGCAATGGTTCCATCAGATTTATGATTTGAGAACTTTTTTATATGTTATTTGTTTGTTAACAAAAAAACCTCCCATGTGGTTTATTAAAAACTCTACATTTTTCTTTGTTTATTTCTAGGCACAACAGCCCTTGGAATCAAATGTTGTTACAAGGACATGCCTTGAAATTTTCCCAATTAATTAATAAAAATAAAACTATAGAAAATCTGAGTCATTAGATTCTCCCCACCATAGGGATTTATTTCTCCAAAATCCAAAACAAGTGATACTCAACAAAAATCTGACGGTAATGAGAATGAATATGAGTCCCCAGCTCCCATGTGGTCACATGGAGATTCATGTGAAACCACCAAACAAACACAATAGGAATTGACCTCTCACAAATGATCCTCTCCTATCGGTCCTTGATCCCCATCAAATACACCACAAAATTCACTCCATCGTCAATGTACACCTCACCCCATTCAATAATGTGGTATGAAAAATTTATGTACCTCCTCATCTACGAAACATGGTAGAAATAATTTACATGATTTAAATATGGGGGTAGAGGTAGATGATACACCACCACACCAAATCTTTACAGAATAATAAAAGGGTTAATGAGCCTAAGAGATAGCTTTTCACCCTATCCAAATCTCGGTATCCTGTGTCTATGAGAGACCCAAGGAACATGTGGCCTCCCTCCCTGAACTCCAAAAGCCTCCATCACCAGTTATAATAATACAAAGGATGGCTCTGCGTAGTCTTCATCTCTTCCTAGATGAAATGCACATTCTCTATATTCAGCTGCACAAACAATGGGACAATGAGTGTTGACTCACCTGGGTCTGTCCAGAAAAGTGGTGACCTGCATTGTCACCCATACAAGGACCCAATAGGTTCCATACCAATAGTATAGTGGTAGCTATTTTTGTAAGAAAATCCACCATAGGTAGGTGATCCTCCCAACTTTTCCCAATATCGTGTATCTAAGCACAATGCATGTACTCCATAACATGAATGGTCTACTCTCTCTAGCCTTCCATTTATGGGTGAGATTCTGTGCTCAAGAACAGGTGAGTCCCAAACTCTTATTGTAATATTTTACACAATAGTGATGATAAAAGAGATTCAAAATCTGAAATGATCATTGATAATACTCTATGGATTAGAACTATCTCTTCCATGTATAGGCATCCCATGATCTCTATTGAACTGTACTCCCAGATAGCTAGGAAGGGGGCCAACATGGTTAGTTGGTCAATGATCTCCCTTAAAGAATCATTTTCCCAAGATGTTCATGGTACAAACCTCATGAATTCCATAGATATTCCATCCAACTTTGACTCTTTCACCTCAAAGGGTTTGGTCAACCCTACTCGAACCAGGTGCTTAGCCTTAACTTTTTGAAAAGTAAGGCATCTAGAAACCCTAACGACCACTAGCTTCTTCATTCCCAGCCACTAGAACTAATGTTGGAGGTCCCAGTACATCGTTGCCACACCCTAATGTAATGCCAAAGGGGACATATAAAACTCCCTCAGCACCTCCCCCAAGAATTCTACTGGAACAACTATGTGTCCACTGAAAAGAATGAAGTTCTACTCGCCTTTAGAATATCCATTAATGGCATTCCCGATGGACATCTGAGATCATAAGGCCTCATAGTCTATATATCAAATTTTTGCCTCTATCACTCAATATAACAGTGGAGGGGTGAATAAAATCTACTGGAGGTATTCTTTTCTATCTACATCCATAACGTAAATATATAATGCGTAAAACAGCTCTGACGCCTCGCTCAGCAATTACAAGATTGATTATCTACTGAGAGCATCTTCCACTATGGTGCCCTTCCAATGAATTTATACAATCTAAAAATAAATGTAATAGAGGATCTATATCCATTTCATCTATATCATGTTTATACCCTTCTTAGAGAATATATACATGAGACTCTTGTGGTTAGAGTACAAGATAAACCATTCTCCCAATAGGTAGGGCCGCCATATCATCAATAAAAAGTGTACGTCTGCGAGCTCAAGATCATGGGTAAAATTGTTATTCTCATGTTACCTCATGTTGAACAATCCATAAGTAATCCCTGCTTTCCCATATATTAGATCATAACCAAACCCAGTACCTGATGCATCAAAAAACACTACATACTGGACACCATCCTATGGAAAACTCAATATGGGAGTGCTTTTCAATCTCTACCTCAACTACTGAAAAATCTCATGGAACTTCTCCATCCACAAAAAGGTATTCCCCTTTATGGTCAAAGCTGACAAGGGTGCTACTACTCTGGAAATGTTAGCTACCAACCTTCACTGTTATCCAGCTAGAGGATGGAAATTACGCTCTTCGAAAACACTATTAGGTGGATCCCATGCATGCACTGCCTCAATCTCCACTGGATCTACTATGAATCCATCCTCATAAATTACATGTCATTGAAAATGGAAATATAGAATCAAAAAATAATACATTAAGAGAATCCCATAATTCTGGTTCCCCTAGAGTGTGTCCGGGACTATCCTAAAGTGCATCACATGATCCTCCTCGGACACCGAGTACACTAAGATGTCAATAATGAAGTCCATGAAAACCTGTTCTATGTAAGGATGGTAGATCATGTTCATTAGTCCCATGAATAAATATTGGGAATTATTCATGCCAAAATTCATCACCAAGTAATCATAGTGTTTTTACCGACATCGCAATGTCATCTTCTATACATCCTCATCTCGCACCCATAACTGGTTATATCCCAATCTAAGGTCGATCTTCAAGAACCCCCTACATCATTTTAGGTGATCAACAAGATCATAAATACTTAGTTATGGATACTTTTTCATCAAGGTAACCATGTTTAGGAACCATAAGTCTATAAAAAACCTCAATCTCATGTCTACCATCTTGGGAAACAAAACTAAAGATGGCCACGGTGAAACACAGGGTATCATGAAACCCTTACTCTGCAGGTCCTATAACAGCACCCTCGGTTCACAAAGCTCTACGAGATCCTTCCTATATGCATGTGATGATATCATTGTCATCCCATGTTATAGTTCAATGTATAATTCCACATGACTATGGGAATTTCATCTGAGAACATCTTCAAGAAAGACGTATTCATACTTCGCAATCATTATAGGAAACAAAGGACTCCTATCATCCACTACACAAGGGGTGAGGCTAGTCAACTAGTGAGTAATTGACTGTACACTATTATGAGTACGTCCCTCCTATGATTCATGAGTTTAAATTTCACTAATAATTGATAAACTAGACCCTTTGTCATGCACACACTGCATTATGGGCCTAAAATAGTCATTATGGGCATGGGATGCGGATAATTAGTCCATACAAAGAAATAAATTGTAATGCCTTGGTGGTGCTACCAAGAGATCCCTACCAAGAATATCAGTTCTATGAGTAATCTTACAAAATTTAGAACTCATGTGTGATCATCAAATCCTCTCATGTATGAGTCTCTAAGAATAAGGTTCGAGTCAATAGTTCAACTAGAATCTCTGAGCCATAAACAAGGTACATGGAAAGAAAAGAATGACTGGAATCTGTGTCTAAAAAACTACTACTTGGGTGGAAAAGAAATATATCATACATATAATCATCCCCAGAGCACCAGGATCATATGCCTCCCTCGCATGCATATGTTCTCGTCCCTATACACCAGATCCCAGAGCTGTTGTGAACCACCTAGGTGTGGTGGTGATAATACATCGAACCTCCTCCCACCTCCTATTGATATACATGCTCCTCTATCATGTATACATCCCATTAGACCACCCTGATAATGATTCCTCCTCTACCTCAATGGTCCCTCTACCATATCTTGATCATCCATATGTTGTGTAGTGAAATTTCAAGAAAAATGACTCTGACCATTGTACGAGTAACACATACTTTCCTTCAGCTGACTTACTCTTCCTTTGGACCCATGTACCAATGATCATGTGTCCTTGGTTCATCTCCTAGAGTTCATGACCCTCCCAGTTCCTTTCTTATACAGATAGATACCCACTAATAAAGACTCATATACCTAGTTCCTTCTAGTAGATCAAACTATTAGCGTCCTCCCCGCATGCTCCCCCTATACACTAAGTAAACTAGATTTTAAACAATGAAAAACACAAAATACTGGTCTGAATAAGGATATATGATCATGTTCATGAATCTCATTAATACAACCACAGAATTCATCAGGGAAAAAGAAATCACGATGTACTCCTAGTGCCATACCGACACCTTAATTTCAACTTTAGTACATCATTGTCTCGTACCTATACAGGTGATAGCCCAATCAGAGGTTTATCATCATGAACCATTTCTCTCCATTCAGCAGATCAATGGGGTCATAAATCCTAGAAAGTACATACATGTTCATCAAATTCACCTATTTCAGGAAAAAAAGTCCACACAAAACATAAATCTCCCATCTACCTTCTTGGGAAGAAAAATATTAGTTTCTCATGGTGGAACAATGGGTCTCATGAACCCCTTACCCTGTAGGTCCTCTAACTGCACACTCATCTCACAAAGCTCTATGGAATCCATCTAATATTCCTCTGATGATATTGGTATCATCCTATGTTATAGATCAAAGTAGAAGTATACCTCCATATGTGGGATTAGTCTGTGAACATTATCAGGAATGTCATACTCATACTCTACCACCGCTGTTGGAAACTGAGGACTCCTATCATCCACTACACAAAGGTTGAGGCAAGTCAACTGATGAGTAATCATCTACAACATCCTATGAGTAATTCCCTCTTGAGCTACGTGAGTTCTATTTTAACTAATAAAGGTAATCCTAGTCCTATTATCATGGACATACCGCACACTACTCCTAAAATAATCAATCAAAGCAAGGACTATGGATAACCAGTCCATACTGAGAAAGACGTTGTAAAGCCTCGACGCTCCTAACAAGATTTCTCAAGTAAAACTATCCAATACAAGTGTTAGATAACAAATTAAAAACCATTTTTTGATCATCAAATCCTCTACAATATTAGTTGATTCAATCGTTCCACTGGAATCTCAATGCCCGAACAAGGTCTCGGGCTAGAAAGGGATGACCAGAACCTATGTCTATCAAAACTGCAGCTAGGGTGGAAAAGACATATATCATACCTCTAATCATCCCTGGTGCACCAGGGTCATAAGAATGCATCAACTGAAGTTATTCTCAACCCAATACACTAGCTCCCTGGGACCGGTGTGGACCACCTAGGGTTGGTGGTTGTAATACGTCGAACCTCCTCCAACCTCCTCCTACTCTACCAGCTCCACTTCTACATTTTTCTCCCATCATACCACCCTTCTCATGACTCCTCCTCTACCTATATAGACACTTTAAGGTCTCTTGATCGTCCTTATTTGGAGTCGGGAAATATCGAGTAAAATTTCTCTAACCGCTGCAGGAGTAACACAACATGTCCTTCAGCTCACTCACTCTTACTTGGGATACCTACACCAATGATCCTATGTCTTGGGGTTATCCACTAGAGTGTCTGACCCTCCTGGGTCCCTACATCTACTATCATCTAAACACCACTGAAGACTCAGCTACCTTGTTCCTACTAGTATCTCAAACAAATGGATTCCTCTCTGCCATAATTATCTCCAATAACAGTGTAGGCACCAGTACCCCATCATATGTAGGAATTATAAGGGATATCATGGATTCCCTGATCTCCTGGTGTAAATCTATATGGAAGGTCTGATCCCTAATGAATGGTTCTAGCACCATATTTATGGTGCATCTAGAAAGATCAGTATTCCTTGGTGTGTACTCTACCGCAGTCGAATATTAATACTACTGACACGGGAGATATTGAATGCGATATGATCTCAACATATCAATAAAGAACCCCTAAAAATACATGATCAGTGTCTTCCCAAGGGAGAGCTTATGCATCATGTTTCTAGGTTACTAATCTCCATCATCTCCCTATTGATCCATGAAGAAGACTCACGGCTTGGACTGCCATCTCGTCTGAAGGCGTCCTCAAAAGGCAGAAGACATGTGTGACTGAATCTAACCAATCCTCAACTACTAGGGGTTCGGTATCACCGCAAAACCTAAGAGGCCACTTCCTCTGGATATCATTCCACACACTCAGCCTACGTGTATCCTTAACTTTTTTTGTTGGTAGTAATATTTGCTCAACGGGTGGTGGTATTTTGGGTACACCACCTAGAGGTGGAATCTCGGAAACATGAAGTATCTCCAAAACATGCTCCTATACTGATGCCTCATTTCTTGAATTATTTTCCTCATGATCACATAATGAAATCCGAGATGGATTACTTTATTAAATAATCATGAAATGAATTAAGATATAACACAGGTAAAAGAGTATACCATGTGATCTGACTCATTAAGGAAATGAGAACACACCCAAATAATATATGATGCATGTACTGTATATTTTGTTGCAACCAGTTTTTCATGTATTGAGTATAAAAGATGACATCCAAATTCGTGGTTTATGGATACATTTTCCACCGCAACAACACTGGATTCACTAGCTAGAAAGCCTAAATCAAAAAACTCAACAATGTTTCCCAAAACTAACCTCACAGACTACTAGTCCTTAAGTAGAACCGACAACATTTGATAACACTCTTTCAGGACCCATCTGAGAGGGACCCATGCTGTGACTACCCCAATCCCACCTTCAATAGGCTAGGGGCTAGCGACTATCATTGATTAAGTATATTCTAAAATTGGGAGACAATTTCCTTAGTACCTATAACCATGCACACATCTCCATAATCAAAATGATGAAATGTAAAAAAAAAAATAACCATGCATTCATTCACTAAGATCCCTTCCACATAGTACAATATTAAAAAACTAGAAATAAACAATTCCATGATACAAGACTACTAAAAGATTGATTCTAAAATGTGAATACATATGTTCCTGAAACCCATTCATAGAAACCGCAACATGAAGGGTAGGTGGAGTATATCTTTCTAAAGTCGTAGGAGCACACCTTGTATAAATTATTTCTTTTAGATCAACATGGTCTTGGTCTACTAAGGACTCCTTCAAATCATCGACCACCTGGATAAGGAATGACACATGCGAGTGAAGCCTGTGTAGGGGTGAGTAAAACAATACCCAGTAGGGCACCCATAAACCGAAAGGGAATACAATTAATAAATATTGAAGTATACCACAAAAAAATACAGGTTTTATATTCAGCATATGCAGGTTTATGTCTACAAAATATATTCAAAGAATGTCCCGATATGATTAATCCAATGAGGCACATTGTCTCAATGAGAAAACAATCTATATATGATACATATTTTCATTAAGACACATAGTCTTAATAAGAAAAAATGTCTTTGTAAGACATATAGTCTCGGTAAGACAAATAATCATGGTAAGAAAAAAAGTATCTTAGGTCACATATCTTCTAGGACACTTACCTTTTAGTTCACATTTCTTCTAGGTCACAACAAGTCATAGGATTATACTCATGGTGCACACGTTCTGAATGAACCTAATCCTCGAGTTAGGTCATTTTAGAATATCCAAAAAAACTGACATAGAGTATCTGAAAAATATTATCTCATTGAAAGGGTACCAATGCTATAAATGACTCATAAATTAAAAAAATTATTGGAATGTTATGGATATTTTCATAAAAAGGGTAAGACTTGGGTTTGATCCGGGTCCGGCCTAGCCCGACGGACGCGACCTGACCGACCATTTGACCTGACCAGATCTGATCACGCCTAATCTAGCCTGGCCCACTATGTTTATTGGATCGGGCCCCATCTCCCCTAGATGTATCCTCCATTGGGGGTTGGTTTTCTTTGACGCATGATGTCCACCCCGACTGCATGCCTCTCATCTGCCCCGTGACTGAATCATCCTTGCATACTCTTCTAATGTGGCACTGAGCCACATTCTACCTGACCTTCACATATGCAGCCTCTCCTCACTGCATAACCTAGTGAGCACTATGGCCTCCTACTATGATCCGACTAATTTTGGACACCCCACTAGTGACCTCACCCTCCTGGCTCCCAATATTCCTTGACTGGTTAGATATGTTGTCTTTTGCCGTTGTCTCGGACAAATCAATTTGTGCTTGCAGTTTATACTCCACTATGTCATCATGGATTTGGATCCTCAATATTGGATCCTTTCTGGATGAATGAAGGGTTTAATAGTCGATCATTCGCATGATTCTTTCAATAGAGGGGGGAAGACGAAGAACACACAAAGAACGCAAGAGATTGATCGAAGAGAATAAATGCATTGAACATGTGGAGAATGAATCTTAGTCCTTCTATGTTTCATCCTTGATTAATTATTATTAGAAGGAAGAATGAAGAAGTACAGAAATCACGTAGATCTATCTCCCATTTAAATGAAGACAAGTATATCACCCTTCCTACAAACGGTCGAACCACGAATCAACCTCTTCATGGGTTGGACAGTGTTCGTCATCAAATTTATGAACGAGGAATGAATCACAGGGAAACCACAACTTAATTGGGATTTGGATTGATTATTAATGAAGGGATGAGATGTTTCATTTTCATTAATTGATCAGTCAATATTTTATCAATGTATTTATCCCTGATTCATCATTTCTATCGAGAGAAATTCCTTCTCCAGGTCTTAGGGGAATTCCAGGGATACGGTGGTAACCATAGATTCCTAATAAACTCATATATAATGAAAATAGTATAAAAAATAAAAGATTTTTTATAGAATATTTTATTACAGAAACATCCAAAAAATACATTCAATGGTTTACTCGTTCCGGCCAATGTTAGGCCTCACCAACGGAAAAATCACAACTTTGTAAGTAATGGTGCCCTCTGATTTTTCATATGTGCACTCATTTAGAATATATGATATTTTTATTGAAAATTACCCATGTTCTTAACTAAAATACATTTTTAAAAATTTTAACCTGGATAATAATCCTTGTAATCACACGTCATCTCAACATTTGGGTTCTAAATTTTCCAAATTAATCTCTAAAAATAAAACTAGAAAAGATATTCATCATTATAATTATATTAATGTTAAAATATTTTATTTAATATATTATCAATTTTTGTACTAAAATATTTTATCATTGTATATTAATTTATTTTTTATTATAATAATATTTTTTTCATATAAAAAATATTTTTATAAAAACATCACTATTTACCTACAAATTGTTTTTTTTTCATTTCTTAACAAATTAAAAATATTGAATTAATTTTATAAATATGTAAAAAAATCACAATTTATTTAGTCATATTAAATGGTGATTTATCATACATATTTTCTAAAATAATAATTATAAATAAAATTATATGTTTCATTCCTTTACAATTTTAAATTATCTTTTTTTAATAATTTTTCCATTAAAATGATAATTTTGATCAAAACTAGTCCATTTTCCATGCAGGTTTCTTTTTGATGGTTCACATACTTGAACATCGGTCATGTATTTTTCATCTCAATAATCATAATAAAGATATATTTACCATTAATAAAAATAAATATTTTATAATTTTTAACATAAATCGGTTATGAGAAATGAACTATATCACATCATGGAGATAATTGTCCATACGTACACATAAGTGATGTTTCCACTTTTTTATAGATGAAATGAAAATGGTAAATAATAATTCTCATTTGAATAATCATTAATTTGTCATAAATATAATATATATATTCATTTAATGTATCCTTTTTCTAAGACAAATACAGTTTAAATGAAAAATGTATCACATCACTTCATGGAGGTGTTAATCCAAACATATAGGTGAGTGATTGTATTATTTTTTAATAAATTGGAAGGTATAATATAGATAATTTATTATAATTATATAAGAGTAAATAATTCATAAAATATATATATATATAAGAAATATATCATTATAACCAACAATGAATGATGATGGTGGAAGATAAATCGTATCGTTGTGTGGATATAATAGTCTGCACATTCGAATAGACAATAATTTCATTTTTCATTTAATGGAAATGAGGTTTGAAATGGTTGATACAACATCATTTTAAAAATAATTTATTTATAATATATTAAATTTTTTATTTTATAATTAATACAATAGATTTATAGGTGTTGTAAAAGGAAATAAAATTAAAATTGCATGGTTAAGAGTCATCCCACTTCATTGAGAAACACCCTTTGGATTGCCTATTTATCCTTAAAATGATTGTATAATAATCATTGAATAAAACCTATGACATGGGGAGATATTTTAGGAATGGTTTTGGGTCGGAATTGGTAGAGCAAATAGGTTCTTGATGTGTGGATAATCGAAGGGAGATGGTGTCCTTTTATAAGAAAGGGAGGGGACAAACATGGTTGTTTTTAAAAGAAAAAATATATATATTAATATCATAATCTTGTTAACAAGTTAAAAAAAGACATATATTAGAATATGAGATGATATAGGTTTTAAATATGATAAAAATGGATTTACATAAGAATTTAGGTCATCTAATCCTTTAAATATTTAGTTTTAACCCCTTTAGCATGTTTTTTCACTTAACAAGGGGACTAAATTTCTACCCACATTACTATTAATAATTAAAATAATTAAGTTAAACGTATTATATAATATTAATTTATATAAATGAATTTATGGGATTTTTGTAGAACAATAAATTTCTATATTTCTTAGATATTATTTTTAATGTGTGCAAAATGCAACAAAATTTATTGGAATAAAAATGAATATTTATATATAAAACTTATTCTACCTCCATTACATGACATTTGAAAACCATTATATAAAGAATGAATTATTTTATTGAATTTATAATACATTTATTTTTATAAAAAAATAAAATTTGATGTTAATTAAATTTATTATGATGAAAACACCTCATTCCCAAAAAATTGGTTTATAAAAAATACCACTCATTTTTAAATACAAATGCATTTATTTTAATTTTTAACCTTATCAAAAATAATTTATTAATTATAAAAAATATATATGAAAAAATGTTTCATGATTTAGTGAGTTATTTTCATACCAACAAGTCTAAATCCGAGGTGATAATATCACATTAAATAGTTATTATTCAATAGTACATAATAGTTCATTTGAAAATCATGTTGCATATAAATAAATATTTCAATGGAATAAAATTTAGCAGAAAAGAAATATGTAATAAAATTTCTTGGTGTAACATTAGAATTTGAAAAAAAAATAATATAAAAAAAGATCAATCATTGAGAAATAAATAATTTATAATAAATTGATATCATAACATTGTATAATTCATGAATTATATACAATATAAAAATGCATAAAACTAATTTTGGATAAATAATTTCAATCCCATACATGAAAATAAACTAGAATAAACCATATACCCTATCATTATGGTCAAAAACCCTCAAAAACATTTCCACTTCTATTATCCTAATGACCGAGCTAACATGACCCAAAAAATTGAAGATGAGAATCCTACAACACTATATGTAAAACAAGATATAAGTATAATTACATAAAAAATTGTCCACCCCCTGGAAAAACAGTATATGAATATTATCTATAAATAATAACTATATTATAATAATTATAATATATAATTATGTCGTTACCAACCCAAACAACAATTAAAATATAGATAAATAATTTAAATAATGTATTGTCTCCTCCTAAATAAATTTAGAGAGAATATATTTAGTGGATTCTATGGGGAGACTCAATAATGTATGTGGGGTCTTGTATTTCTTTATGATAATTGGTTATTACTGATATTTGTTTTCTGAATTTCAATTGAGTAAATGTTCTAATAGTGTCTATGACCAAGAAAATTCAATATTTTGAGTGGGGGAAGCATTTGAATATTTTTTTGAAAGAACTAATTGGGATACTAACTTCTGTTCTAATATTGATATTATTTTCGAATAATATGAGATATATTGTGTAATTTGATGTATAAAAGTTAAATCCGGGAGCATTATTGGTTCTTGAAGATTTGGATTCATATGGATCTCGATTGTTTTGATACTGTAAGAATATATACTAGATCAATGATTTGAGGATGGCTATTATGGTCTTCATAAATAAATTTTGATTCCACTATCAATTTGATGGGATATTTTTCATATATAAAAATGATAAAAAAATTAGGTATTTGTTTTTATCATTGTATTTGATTATTTTATATAGGAACTAGTTTTATGGCTGTTATATATTTTTATTTTAGAAGGTGTATACCTTTTAAAAGTAAAATACAATGTTTGATGCACTTTGTAGGAAAATGTTGTCATAGAAATTGATTGAGTTTAGTTATAAGTGATGATTTTTGAAGACTTTTCCACACTATTCTCCTCTATATAATAGTAATGATAATGAGTGTGACACTTGAATCCCGCATCCCTCAGCACATGGGCCAGTGACTAGTGGTAATGGAATAAATCCCAAAAATAAGAGGCATTACCCTAAAATTATTGAGTGGAAGACTATAATTAAAATAAAAACTATCAAACCATAATTAATATAATTCATAAATAAAAAGTAACCAATGATACATCAATTAAAAAGAATTAAATGAATCATTATACTCATGTAAATAAACTCAATCAACCCATTCACCCTATTAGTTCACAAAAAAAATTCTCAAACACCAACCTCTTACTCTCAATCTTAGTCATTGATCTAATACTACCCAATAACCAGAAAAAAATTCAATAACCCAATATATAAAATTAGGAATGATTATATTCACATACATGTTTGGTTATACAGTATGGATGATAAATCAAGGAAATTTTTTTAATGGAAGATAATAAATGTTATAAAATCATAACACATTTTCATGCATGCACTAACATAATTCCAAAGGAAACTCTTGGTAAAATGTTTTCTAATGAAATATAAAATAATCAACATATCAGAAGATACAATAATTTAAATTTATTATAATAAAAATATATACACATCCTCATTCATATGTGTGACATGTAAAATACTTATATTCCCATGATCATTATAAGTATAACTTTTAAAATAAAAATGGTTGGATAATATAATATATGATATCAAAATATAGAAGGATTCCGATAAAAACAACTTGTAGAAGCTAGTATTTATATCTGTAAAATATATTATCCTATCACCATCCCTCCTTCATTATCAATCCATATCCATTATCCATTTAAAAATTGAATCTATATTCAATCCATGAAAATCTATATATCTATTTTCTATTTTAGTACTACATCTATATTTAATCCACATAAACATTATATAAATCAATGAGGTGAGTGTGGGTGAGTATGTATGGAAATCCAATTTGTAATCTGTCCTATCCAAATTCATAATTTAACCTTATAAAACTACCCTATGTGGGGTTTTAGTAGCTAATGGTATTCTCATCAATGAAATAATATAAAAAAATACAAGAATTTATAACTCATATATTCTCATTCCCATAAATGAATCATTGAAATATGTAATCATCCTATAATTTATGGACCATTTGAAATAATCATTCTATATATTCAATAACCTTCATTGTAATATTATCCATATTATCATCATTTACTAACATGATATGATCACAATGTCATGGAAATTATACTAGAAATCCTGGAAAAATAATCCACCGTGGATTCAATCATTAAGGGGAACTATAAACATGTTAACCTAGTTTCATTTATTTTTAAGTATCCAATTGTGGCTATAAAGAATTTTTTTGATATTATTAAACCTAGTAAATAACCTCGCTCAATATATTATACAATTAAGTAAAACAGATATATTGAAAAAGATAAAGAAATGTTATAATGACCACTTATGTGTGACAACAAAATATTTTTTATCTAATTCATCATCAAAAAACATAGTATGGTATAAAAACATAATTAATATATGAAATCCCATCATGAAACGTTTTTATGCGTACAAAATTTCCCTAGTGGGTCTACACCATCATCACTAGAATGATATATGTTTGTAAATTCACATTGCAGGAAAAATAATAATGACTATTAAAAACAAGATAATAATAATTCCATGTTTATATCATATGATGAATGTTCATCACTATATTCCTCCTAGAACACCCAATAATTTTTTTTGTATTGAATTATTAATCAATATGATTCAACACAGTTTTTCCGGTGGTTATGGGTCCAACAACAGTCTTGATGTGTATTAAAATTATCATAATAATCAAAGAATAGTTTACATAGACATTCATATACACATTTTATTTTAATATTTTCATCATCATAAGATCCTTGATTTACTTAATCAAGGGTTCTTGTAAGATATACTACTGAAAAAAATTCAAATAGACATTATTCCAAATTTCAGGTGTTGATTCATCCTCAATTTCAATTCATAATAATTTAATGTAAAAAAATATCCTATAAATTAACTCCACTATCCTTGAAATTATAATCATAAAAATATATGTTAAAAATGTATAAAATGTAAAGACCCGAAGCTTATCGTACATGGACATTACATTACATTTGCGGAATACTTAGTACATAACAAAAACACACACTAAAGGATCGTAATAGTTTAGTGTCTTTGGAAACTCGGAACATAATCTTCTAATCGGGGTGAAATATCTTCAATATCTCCCATAAAGTTCTTCTTTTTTTTTTACCTAAAACCATTCTTTATATCCTGGGGAAAAGAAAACATAAAAGGGTGAGCTCAAATGCTCAGTAAGGGTAAACAAAATAAATATCAATCACATCATATACATAAGCATATAACTTTTGGAAATCTTAACCTGCAAAAGAGATCATAATTTCATAACATGGGGTAAATCATGGCAGTGAAATGTAATCACAATAATAATAACTTAAAACATGGAACTTTGTGGCATACACACATAATCATAGAGAATCATTTCTTGTTAGTCATGACTCATTGCCAAGACTATCTTAGTGGACAAAGTCCCTTTCGGAATCGAGCAACCCTCGTTTCAGTCCTGTTTCACTGAACCGGTATAACCTACCATTCCAGCCATGTCTATCTCATGAGATATGAAATCTTTACCCAATGAATTGGAGGGAGATATAGGTCCCACCCATCTCTTAATGAATCCTTTCTTATGTGTGCCACAAAATCATAAATCATACATCATTACATAACCCATGTAATAAAAATGGGATTCTTAAACAACATGACATCATAAAACCATTCATATAAGATAAAGGAATTCATAAACATAATTCCATCACAACATAGTCAAATCAATGTAAAAATATGGATAGAAACAGAACCCTTTATTATCTTATATGGAAAATAATTTTGATAAAACACTTGAATTGAATTCTTGAGGAAAATATCCTTTCTTCTTCAAAATCAATTTCTTTTCACAAAACATCATGCAATTTTAAAAGAAAGAGATTTTATTGAAAATAGTCATGAAATCTTTTAGAGGAAGCTTCATGAAAATAAGGCTTTTTAAAACAGTATAAATCCGTTCGTGCCGTATAAGTTAAAAAAAACATTCTTCGTACTTTTGTCGGAAAAGTCAAAAAGTACCTCGTACGAAAAACATCAAAAGATTCCTTTCATTTCTTTTACTAAAAACTCACCGAAGGGTAAAAATGGATTTAAACAATTGTAGGTGGATGGAAATAATATTACATATTGATGAAACATGGATTTGGATGATAAAATACACCCCAGTAAATACTTACGAATAAACAACCTCAGATAAAAATGAGATTGTGATATTTCCCTTACCTTAGGTCCGATTTGCTTCGTATGTGTCCGAACCTCCTGTATAATGATTTAAATAATGTCATTGACATATTACAGAATCATATTCATTGTTATGATATCATATATGGTTCACTTATGACATTATATTACCCGTTCTTTTGTAAATTCCATGTTAAAGAAGCGTTTTGGGTAAAATCGTTTCATTTATCGTAGGTGTTTTGACTTGTTGTTCTTGACATCATTATTACTTATATCATGATTTAATTACTTCCAGAATATAAAATATGATTTATATATCATATATATTCAGTATATATATATATATATAATAGGTATATATATAAAATGAAAAACACCGTTCATGGAGACGGTAGTCCGTACGTACGCATGAACGCTGTTTTCCTTTTCTTATTGTCTTGAAATGGAAGTAAGTTGATGACATACATATGTATATATATACATAAATCCAGTAGCTTTATAATGTCATATATTTCATTATTATTTCTTATATATACTTTATAATCATTCTTAAATGGTTAACATGGAGAATGAATCTCATCGCGTCGTGGAGACGGTAGTCCGTACGTACGCACGAGCGATGATATCATTTATATAAATATTGAATTGAATTGGAGTGGATTATACAATATATCAGAATCAATATGATGTTGTAATAACTATGTATAGTTATTCTTTACACCATTATACCCATCCATGTAAGGTGGTGGTGGAAAATAGATTACACCACGGCGTGGAGACGGTATTCCGTACGTACGCACGCGCGGTGATTTCTTTTTCCGTAGGATGGATAGATGGTGAAATAGGGTTGTTTCATAATTATAATAACATATCAGTATATGAGTGATACTGATGTTATTACTTCATAATGAAACAACCTAATAAGAAGAAGTGGAAGAAGAAATAAAGATGAAAGAATTGGTAACGGTAATTACCTCTTCTTTGAAGTGCCTCTTTGAGACCTCCTCTTAGGGCACTAGAATTGGTCTTTGAGGAAGACCAGAACCTCTAGGATGTTGCTAGGGAAGTGGAGAAGAGATTTTGGCAGGGGTTGGCCGAGCTTGAGTGCTCAAATTGGTGTGAGGAGGAGGGGGAGGAGGTGTCCTTTTATAAGGGAGGAGAGGGGCACCTTAGGAATTCTTAAAATTATTAATTTATAATAAATCTAACCCCACTTCAAAACCTCCAAAAATGACTCATATTCGAATCTTAGATGAGATAGGGTTTTAATCTCATCAACCAATCAAATTTAGACATGTTTGGATCTTATTTTAAACCTTATCAATTAGATTTAACTCTAAGTTAAATAATTTAACTTTTACCGTGTCTTTTTGTTTTCTTTCACTATATGGTTAATACACTTACTATAACATGCCAAACGAACCCCAAATTGTTTATTATTAATATATATATCCTTATCTAAGTCATTTGGCCGAACCTTAGATTTTTAGGAATAAAATAACAATTAAAAATATAATATTTGATTTAAAAACTATTTTGTGTCAATTTTGACACTATTTGATATATGATTTTTGTGAAAGTCATAACAGAATTAAATGTTCGAACCAAGTTGATTAAATCAACATTAATATATCATAGTAACCTAGAAAATTAGTGGAATTCATAAAAATTCTCAAATTACATTTATTTTGGTGTTTATAACATCAATTATGTCAATATTTCATAAATAAGATAATTACTGCATCATCTTTGTGTCATAAATTAATTAAATTATATGATGTCTAAAAATTACAAATAAAATACCATTATGTAGGAAATCTTTTTATCTTTATAATGAATATTTATAGTCGAATTTATCTTATGTATAACACCATATTAAAAATGATTTACTTATTAAACTTTGATTTTAACTATTTTAACCCTTCTTTAAATAAATTAATAATAAATGTCCTAATCTAATCCAAGTGGGCCTAAATGGTCATATTTTATTCCTAAGTTTGTTTTTGGTCGAATTACACTTGTCCAATAGAATTAGGACATGTGTTAGGGTAATAGTGATATCATATTTACCCTTAGTTACCCTATTTACTATTAACCGTGGTAAAAAAAAGTAAAAAGTTACTATTCACCAAAAAATTATTTTCATCTCATTGAACCACATTTTAGTCCTTGATATTAACCGTGTCTCTCGGATTTTCGAAATTCCATTCACAGAAGCGGTAAAATTAAGTTTTATGCAAAATTCAGTTTTAACCTACCACTTAGTAGTTTCACTATTCATCAAAAATTGATGTTTTTCAGAACAATGCCAAAATTTCACCCTAAGCTATAATTGATATTCCGAATTCAAAAATGATTTCTATTTTACAAAATTCCCAACATATAAGTTGCATTAATTAATTTTATAATTAAATCCCGCTGTTAAAACAAATAGCGTGTTTTTAAGAAACAATATCTATCAAAAGATTGACATTTGATTATGTCTGGTTTAAATGTGAAATTACAACCAATGACCAACATTGTATTAAATTGTAAAAATATATTCTAAATATACTTTAAAACCACTCAAATTAATGATTTATCACTATTAATTATTTTGATTAAAAAAGTTGTTTCTAATTATAATTTAGTAATTTTCACTATTCATCAGAATATGAAAGTTATCCGAAAAGTACCAAAATTTCACCTTAGGCTAAATTCGATACTCCGAATCCAAAAATAAAGTTCATTTTGAAAAATAAGATTTACTGGATTTCAAAAAGTGGTTATTATTATTCATAACGGCTAGTTTTAATAATATTTTTATAGCATATCGTTGTTTAGTGAAACTCGGTATTGCGTACTACACACGCTATCGAGGAAGGTCGCGATTGCATGTAATGCAAGTCAAGTCAAGGATTTGTGTTGTGCAAGCTCCTTTTGGTGTAGCGTACAACACAAGACATTAATAAAATTTAAAAAGAAAATTTTTTATAAAATCTTGGGCTGTTACATTCTACCCCCCTTAAAATGAATTTCGCCCTCGAAATTCGTCAGGGTTATAAATGGTTTACTATTCGAAAGTTTCTTTAATAAAAACCCACATCGTAAAAGGGAATACCAAAACGTGGCTTTAAAAACTAAAGTATGAAATGTAACGATTACCCAAATAAACAAATCACTGGGATTCCACATAGGTGAAAATATGGATATGGAAGAGAAATCTGACCATCATGTTCTGATGGAGAGTGGTAGAGAACATGGCTATGGAAAAGCCAGTAATCACAAATCCATAAATTTGTGACGATCTAAGGTACCATCTGATTCATCAGGTATAAGAGAACTAGGACAGCATTTTTGGTTTTCAAGATCATTTCCCTAAAGTTGAAAATTTGCTTAGAATAAATACTTACTTTATTTTGGTACAATCTCACTTTTGTTCGTGCCTTGAACAATTTCTACTTCATCTCTTAAATAAATGAAGTTGAATTTGTTATTCGTGAAGTGTTAGCAGATCATGTGATAGAATGACGGGTCATTCCATCTGTCTCAAACAAAAGGTTAGCAAAAATTATATACATAAGTCGATCTATAGTGGGATTAATCATATATGGTTCCTAAAATGGACTTATACTTCATATATCATACTGCTTAATACAATAAAACTAGTTTCTAATAAACAGGGACTTCCTGTAGGCCAGTGGTAGGCGATAAAGGCCAGTCGCACTTCGGTTGTGGGTTCGATTCCTACAGCCTTGTCCGAAGCGATGGGCTGTCGCCCGTCCTGCAGGTTGTCCCTTTTTCTAAAACTACGTTACTATAACATCCCATCAATAATATCGAAAATCTTCTATCCTTAAACAATACTAACGTTTGTCCAACATAATCCAGTCTAATCTTTAGGCTTATACATAATACTGCAGTCCACTCTCATAATATAGTGACATCGATTACCAGAGATTTAATACTGTCGTTGATCCCCACATATCATAAGATATGTCTTGTTGGTCACATTCCAAACATTTAAAGTCCTTAATCGTGTATTCTCTTGAATACCTTAGTGAAAACATGAGTGAAGTTAAAAGTTAACACTTTCCACATACCAAAATCCTCAAAATTCTATATACTCAAACCATGATATCACTTAGTCCTTATATCAATCATGAGCTCATGAATACTATCAAACATTTAATTTTCTCCTTATCCCTTTATTATGCGCATATCATCTAAATTCCAAAAATATCTGAATAACCTTTCATGGATACTGGTAACATTAATCATATACTTTCAAAACACAAGGAAAGACAACAGTGTAACAATCCATAGATGTCTCTTTATTCCAAAATTACACATGATAAACATGTAATCATGCCACTACATTCTCAAACCATTGACCGAGCTTCAAAAATTCTTTCATCTCACATATCATTTGTAGTCTCTTCATCATCATCCACATAAATACTACCCATATGACCATACTGATTCTCTTCATGAGTCTTTCCCTTAGGGCATTTGTTTGCATAATGCCCATACATTCCACATTTAAAACACTTAACCATTTTTGATGTCGTAGCAATACCATTATCCTCATCCATGGTGTTAACTGACCCTTTTCCTTTGCACTTACTTGCTTTGTGTCCTTCTTTTCCACACCCAAAGCATCTTCCAGTTCCCTTGAAACATTCTCCTTGATGCCTCTTCCCACATGATGTACATAGGGGAAATTGAACTTTCTTTCCTCTATGATCATCATGGAACTCCATCTTTCTCTTATTAGTCGAGTCAGGAAACATAACAAATTTTACTTTATTGATCATGTTGTGAGATTGCTGATTCGGAATAATAATGATGTTTGGACATCCAAATCCCATTTCATTTGGTTGCTCATGAAGAATATCATTCCATTGTCCATCATATCCTCCATTATTGTGAATCATCTTGTTTCCAGCCATTTTCTAAAACCCAAACAGAATAGTGTTAGATGAAAAAATCGTAATAAAGGGGGAGTAACTTAAATATCTATCATCTTTGGTTTAATCTAATATCGTTACCATAGTTCTAGAACTATATCCTATACGTATACTTATCCTTAGGGGAATCCCTAGACATACCTTAGAAATATCTCTAGGGATCTCACTAACGTTTTCGCATCCTAGTTTCCAAAGGTTGACTAAACCTTTCCTCTGATACCAACTGTAAAGACCCGAAGCTTATCGTACATGGACATTACATTACATTTGCGGAATACTTAGTACATAACAAAAACACACACTAAAGGATCGTAATAGTTTAGTGTCTTTGGAAACTCGGAACATAATCTTCTAATCGGGGTGAAATATCTTCAATATCTCCCATAAAGTTCTTCTTTTTTTTACCTAAAACCATTCTTTATATCCTGGGGAAAAGAAAACATAAAAGGGTGAGCTCAAATGCTCAGTAAGGGTAAACAAAATAAATATCAATCACATCATATACATAAGCATATAACTTTTGGAAATCTTAACCTGCAAAAGAGATCATAATTTCATAACATGGGGTAAATCATGGCAGTGAAATGTAATCACAATAATAATAACTTAAAACATGGAACTTTGTGGCATACACACATAATCATAGAGAATCATTTCTTGTTAGTCATGACTCATTGCCAAGACTATCTTAGTAGACAAAGTCCCTTTCTGAATCGAGCAACCCTCGTTTCAGTCCTGTTTCACTGAACCGGTATAACCTACCATTCCAGCCATGTCTATCTCATGAGATATGAAATCTTTACCTAATGCATTGGAGGGAGATATAGGTCCCACCCATCTCTTAATGAATCCTTTCTTATGTGTGCCACAAAATCATAAATCATACATCATTACATAACCCATGTAATAAAAATGGGATTCTTAAACAACATGACATCATAAAACCATTCATATAAGATAAAGGAATTCATAAACATAATTCCATCACAACATAGTCAGATCAATGTAAAAATATGGATAGAAACAGAACCCTTTATTATCTTATATGGAAAATAATTTTGATAAAACACTTGAATTGAATTCTTGAGGAAAATATCCTTTCTTCTTCAAAATCAATTTCTTTTCACAAAACATCATGCAATTTTAAAAGAAAGAGATTTTATTGAAAATAGTCATGAAATATTTTAGAGGAAGCTTCATGAAAATAAGGCTTTTTAAAACAGTATAAATCCGTTCGTTCCGTATAAGTTAAAAAAAACATTCTTCGTACTTTTGTCGGAAAAGTCAAAAAGTACCTCGTACGAAAAACATCAAAAGATTCCTTTCATTTCTTTTACTAAAAACTCACCGAAGGGTAAAAATGGATTTAAACAATTGTAGGTGTATGGAAATAATATTACATATTGATGAAACATGGATTTGGATGATAAAATACACCCCAGTAAATACTTACGAATAAACAACCTCGGATAAAAATGAGATTGTGATATTTCCCTTACCTTAGGTCCGATTTGCTTCGTATGTGTCCGAACCTCCTGTATAATGATTTAAATAATGTCATTGACATATTACAGAATCATATTCATTGTTATGATATCATATATGGTTCATTTATGACATTATATTACCCGTTCTTTTGTAAATTCCATGTTAAAGAAGCGTTTTGGGTAAAATCGTTTCATTTATCGTAGGTGTTTTGACTTGTTGTTCTTGACATCATTATTACTTATATCATGATTTACTTACTTCCAGAATATAAAATATGATTTATATATCATATATATTCAGTATATATATATATATAATAGGTATATAAATAAAATGAAAAACACCGTTCATGGAGACGGTAGTCCGTACGTACGCATGAACGCTGTTTTCCTTTTCTTATTGTCTTGAAATGGAAGTAAGTTGATGACATACATATGTATATATATACATAAATCCAGTAGCTTTATAATGTCATATATTTCATTATTATTTCTTATATATACTTTATAATCATTCTTAAATGGTTAACATGGAGAATGAATCTCATCGCGTCGTGGAGACGGTAGTCCGTACGTACGCACGAGCGATGATATCATTTATATAAATATTGAATTGAATTGGAGTGGATTATACAATATATCAGAATCAATATGATGTTGTAATAACTATGTATAGTTATTCTTTACACCATTATACCCATCCATGTAAGGTGGTGGTGGAAAATAGATTACACCACGGCGTGGAGACGGTATTCCGTACGTACGCACGCGCGGTGATTTCTTTTTCCGTAGGATGGATAGATGGTGAAATAGGGTTGTTTCATAATTATAATAACATATCAGTATATGAGTGATACTGATGTTATTACTTCATAATGAAACAACCTAATAAGAAGAAGTGGAAGAAGAAATAAAGATGAAAGAATTGGTAACGGTAATTACCTCTTCTTTGAAGTGCCTCTTTGAGACCTCCTCTTAGGGCACTAGAATTGGTCTTTGAGGAAGACCAGAACCTCTAGGATGTTGCTAGGGAAGTGGAGAAGAGATTTTGGCAGGGGTTGGCCGAGCTTCAGTGCTCAAATTGGTGTGAGGAGGAGGGGGAGGAGGTGTCCTTTTATAAGGGAGGAGAGGGGCACCTTAGGAATTCTTAAAATTATTAATTTATAATAAATCTAACCCCACTTCAAAACCTCCAAAAATGACTCATATTCGAAGCTTAGATGAGATAGGGTTGTAATCTCATCAACCAATCAAATTTAGACATGTTTGGATCTTATTTTAAACCTTATCAATTAGATTTAACTCTAAGTTAAATAATTTAACTTTTACCGTGTCTTTTTGTTTTCTTTCACTATATGGTTAATACACTTACTATAACATGCCAAACGAACCCCAAATTGTTTATTATTAATATATATATCCTTATCTAAGTCATTTTGCCGAACCTTAGATTTTTAGGAATAAAATAACAATAAAAAATATAATATTTGATTTAAAAACTATTTTGTGTCAATTTTGACACTATTTGATATATGATTTTTGTGAAAGTCATAACAGAATTAAATGTTCGAACCAAGTTGATTAAATCAACATTAATATATCATAGTAACCTAGAAAATTAGTGGAATTCATAAAAATTCTCAAATTACATTTATTTTGGTGTTTATAACATCAATTATGTCAATATTTCATAAATAAGATAATTACTGCATCATCTTTGTGTCATAAATTAATTAAATTATATGATGTCTAAAAATTACAAATAAAATACCATTATGTAGGAAATCTTTTTATATTTATAATGAATATTTATAGTCGAATTTATCTTATGTATAACCCCATATTAAAAATGATTTACTTATTAAACTTTGATTTTAACTATTTTAACCCTTCTTTAAATAAATTAATAATAAATGTCCTAATCTAATCCAAGTGGGCCTAAATGGTCATATTTTATTCCTAAGTTTGTTTTTGGTCGAATTACACTTGTCCAATAGAATTAGGACATGTGTTAGGGTAATAGTGATATCATATTTACCCTTAGTTACCCTATTTACTATTAACCGTGGTAAAAAAAAGTAAAAAGTTACTATTCACCAAAAAATTATTTTCATCTCATTGAACCACATTTTAGTCCTTGATATTAACCGTGTCTCTCGGATTTTCGAAATTCCATTCACAGAAGCGGTAAAATTAAGTTTTATGCAAAATTCAGTTTTTAACCTACCACTTAGTAGTTTCACTATTCATCAAAAATTGATGTTTTTCAGAACAATGCCAAAATTTCACCCTAAGCTATAATTGATATTCCGAATTCAAAAATGATTTCTATTTTACAAAATTCCCAACATATAAGTTGCATTAATTAATTTTATAATTAAATCCCGCTGTTAAAACAAATAGCGTGTTTTTAAGAAACAATATCTATCAAAAGATTGACATTTGATTATGTCTGGTTTAAATGTGAAATTACAACCAATGACCAACATTGTATTAAATTGTAAAAATATATTCTAAATATACTTTAAAACCACTCAAATTAATGATTTATCACTATTAATTATTTCGATTAAAAAAGTTGTTTCTAATTATAATTTAGTAATTTTCACTATTCATCAGAATATGAAAGTTATCCGAAAAGTACCAAAATTTCACCTTAGGCTAAATTCGATACTCCGAATCCAAAAATAAAGTTCATTTTGAAAAATAAGATTTACTGGATTTCAAAAAGTGGTTATTATTATTCATAACGGCTAGTTTTAATAATATTTTTATAGCATATCGTTGTTTAGTGAAACTCGGTATTGCGTACTACACACGCTATCGAGGAAGGTCGCGATTGCGTGTAATGCAAGTCAAGTCAAGGATTTGTGTTGTGCAAGCTCCTTTTGGTGTAGCGTACAACACAAGACATTAATAAAATTTAAAAAGAAATTTTTTTATAAAATCTTGGGCTGTTACATAAAATCTATTACTTATTAATTATATATTGACACTATAGAGAAGGTATATAATTTTATCCATTTAAATGCACACAAAATTATGTATAATAATAATAACTACTGAAACTATTATTTTGGTGTATAATTAAGGAAAACCATTTTCATAACAATACAGTCAAACCGTTTTGGTGAATCATTACCACCAATGTCTGGAATGTCTCCAAGATAGAAAATTACAACTATTGGTCCCAATGTCACTTTATAACTATCGCATAGTCTTTAATAAAAGGCTTAAAGGCCATTAAAATTATAAGGCCCCAGCCTTAAACCTTACTTAATCTTGAGTTATTACAAGATTACACATTGAGGATATTTTTAGGTTTAGAGTTTTAAAGAATTAGATCATAAAACTTGAATTACATTCCACATTTAAACAAAGTGGATACGTAAAAGATAGTATTCATTTTTTCCCTTCAACGGAAACATATTTAAAAATAAAGCATGGATTATTTCTTGAAACTTCTTTGACACTATCATCATATCATGTACCCTTCCCTTGACCTATGAAAATTATTTCAAAAACATGGGATGAACATAAAAAGCTCAGTAAGAGATATAAAAATATGGAAAGGAAAATGAGTAAATGTATACATATGAATGAAATCATATTTTACCCATAAAACATAAGCATTTTAACATACCTCATAAAATCATGAATAAGTCATATAAATAATAAGACATAAAGGTAACTTGAGGCATTCATAACATTCTTACATAGGGAGTAACCCTCTTGGTTACGTTTGGAATACCCATCATAGTATATTCCCTAAATCTCTTCTGAGAAACCGTAACGTTTAACCCCTTCGTGTTACCCAATGCATTGGAGAGCTATATCGGGCTCACCCGCCCTTAGTTTATCACAGAACCACCCGTCTTCATAATAATTCCCATGAACAATAACATAATCGTATCACATAAAACATGCATAAATGAAACATAACATTTCCACTTTTCAATCATAAGATATCAATACAACCCATTGATATAAAAACATTATGAAAACCATTTTCAATAACAAAATAAAAGAAAAGTAAAAAAGGGTATTTATTTTTCATTATAAAAAAAAGTATGGCTTGTAGAGGAAGCCGAAACTCAAATAATGGTCATGGCGGCGGAGAAGTCGTTGTCGCCGCATACGTACGAAAAAAACATTCCCTTTTATCATTTAGTAAAATGATTTGTATAAAAAAGATTCCTTTCCGATAAATATAAAAGTCAAAGGGGTTTATACACCGTATAAAAGAAGGTTGTGTATAAAACAAAATATGCCTCAATGAAAGGAGATTGAGATGAAGTCCCATACAAAGACAGTATCGTTGGATTAAGGATAAATCAATTACATAATTATGTGTGGAAAAATAATACACCAAATATAAGTGGATATTAAGTGTAAAAAAATCAGAGGTTATTCACACATATTCATAGAACGACATATTCAAGGAGTACAAGCTTATCCCAAAGAATCAAAATTGGGTTAAGAAGTTCCCTTGCATGAATTTGACAGCCTAACGACGTCACTACAAAATTCAGAAAATGAGTTGATGAGAGATAAAAAGGGTATCTCATCACGTGGACATAAAATTTAAATCACTAAGGATATAGAAGAACATATCCCAACATAATGTTATGTGAATTAAAAGACATAACAAAATAACTTTTTCAAAAAGAGGATGGTGAAAGGTTCCCTTACCGACATGGGTATCTTTCGAAACATACACCCCGTGAAAGAAGGACAATAAAACATTGATGTAAATACTCATAAATGATATTATATTACACAATGTGTAAAATAATGTTCAGTACATATACCACTCAAAGGAAATTGTGGCAAATGTATCATAAATCTCACGAGAATAAAACTGAGATGAAAAATCCCTTATGAAAACTCGGCAGCCTAATGACGCCACTTAAAACTTCCAAAAATGGATTTATGATATCAAATATGGTCTCTCATAATATGAACATAAAAGTACAGTATGAGGAATATAATAGAACATCCTCAAACATAGGAAATATGATCTTATAAGAAATGACATAAAAGAGATTACTTAAAAAGAACGAGAGAGGTTGGATCCCTTACGAAATTTTGGCAGCATAACGATGCCACTCAAAACTTCCAAAATGGATTTATGAGAGAGAATAGGGTCTCTCATCATATTAACATAAAAATTAAAGTAATAGTAATATAAAATAACATCCCAATAACAAGAAATATGATCTTTAAAAGGAATGACATAAAAGAGTGTACTGAAAAAGAAAGAGAGGAGTAATATCCCTTACCTCAAGTCTGACTAGTCTTGTTCGTTTCTTTATATTCTTGAATAATAAACTTGAGTTAATTTATTCTTTCTTAAGAACCTTTTTCATGTTCATTATTCCTTTTATATCACTTATTACCATGTTATGAACATTATGTAATTATTTAAGTTAATAATGGTCATTTTTTGATCATTGGTACTTGAGTCAAAAGTGGACTTCTTATATTTACAAGTTGTTCACGTAGTCAAATATCCATTATCTGAATAATTATATTCATGATGTAGATGCCATATATTTCATATATATCCATTATATACATGCATTTATAATATTACATAATCATTTAGAGGTAATAAATGAAATGCACCGTTTATGTAGACGTTATGTCGTACGTACGCATGAACGCTACTTTCATTTCTATTTCATATTTATGGAATGGAATAATAATGATATAATGGTATATTATAATTACAGTATAATATGACATATAGTATCATAACTCCATCCTTTATAGGTCTCACATATGGTATTAACGAATCAAATCACTTTGAGGGGGCGGTAGTCCGCACTTCCTTAAATGAAGATATCTTGTTTACCCATAATGGAAACCATAAAGATATGCCATAAATGAAAAATACAGAAGCTTAAGTAAAACATAAACATATTATATATAATATATAAATATAGTGACATCTTAATTTCCACCTTTGAAGGTGATATATGAGTGGTGAACAATCATTGTTTCGTGAGGCAGAAATTCGCCATCCACGGAAATAGTATGTTCTTTAACCATTAGATGTAGGTGTGTGTAAGTGTAGCTCAAATAATTCTTCTAATAACTTACTAGTATATTGAAGATACTGGAGTTGTTACAAAAGAAATGAATAAAAAGAGTTTAGGGGGTTGGAGAAGCAAAATAAAACAAATGGACTCAAGTGAAGAGATTACCTTAAAATTGGGTAACTCCCTTTGGTTTGAGCTCAAAAGATTCCTTGGAAAGACTTCTGCACAATGTGAGGATTAAAGGAGTTTGAGAGGGATGTGTAGATATAAAATGGGCAGGGGTTGGCCATGCCAAAGGCTTTGTAAGTGTGGGTAAGGAGGTAGAGGTGGGGGCCTTTTATAAGAGGAGAGGAGGGGCACCGTTGGAAAGTAAAGAAACGTTCCTTTATTTTAAAATGAGTTTCGGATTTAAAAGGGCCCAAATTGAAAATATTAGAGGATAAGGTGATAATGGTTCGAAATATACCCATCTAATAGGTTTCGGACATGTCTAGATCATATATTTTACATTATATTTTCATTTTATTTAAATCCTTTATTAATGAGGAAATCGCTGCATCATCATGATGTCATAAATAATCTAATATATTTAATGTATAAAAATTATAAAAAATTATCATTATGTAGGAAATATTTCTAGACTTCTAATGAATATTTATAGTAAAAAATATGACTTTTATAACGCCATTTAAAAATTGTTTTAGTAAAAATATTCATGTTTGTGTCATTTTTACTTTAACATCAAATAAAAAGTTATTTATATCATTTTTCAACCAAAGTGGCTCCATGGGGTCCCCAGGTTGACCCATGGATTTTTGTGGTCGGCCATTGCAGATAAAATGAGAGCAGGACATGTGTCAAGCTCATCTCATATTATTACAACACTATTTTTACCTTGAACCACACTAATTACCTCTAATCGCGATTAAAAACATAATAAGTTACTATTCACCAAAAAATAATTTTAATCCCATTGAACCACATTTTACTTCTTAATGACAACCATTTATGTCGGAATTTTGAAATTCAAAACACAGAGGTGGTAAACATTTCATTTAAACGAAAAATCAGTTTTTTAAGTAGCACTTAGTGGTTTCACTCTTCACCAAAAATTGAAGTTTTTCAGAAAATTATCAAAAATTCACCCTAAGCTATATTTGATATTCTGAATTCAAAAATGATATATATTTTAAAAAATTAAAAACATATAAGTTGCATTAATTAATTTAATAATTAATTCTTGCTGTCAGAGCAAATAGCGTGTTTTTATGAAATAATAAGTATCAAAAGATCGACACTAGTTTAAGTCCAATTTCAAAGTAAAATTAATTCCAACAACCACTATTGGATTAATTGGTAAAAATAAATTCTTATTTTACTTTAAAAACAATTCAAAAGATAATCTAATCATATAAATAAATTAGATTAAAAAGTTGTTTTGAATTAAAATACAACATTTCCACTATTCATTAAAAAATGATCTTTATCGGAAAGATACCAAAAATTTACACAAAGTAAATTTTGATGTCCCGATTCTAAATAAGAATTTTATTTTGTCAAATATAACACATAAAATTGTCAAAAAGTGGATTTAAAATAGGTTCACCTTTAAAAGGCGGTTAATCGACCTTTTAAAGAATATTAGAATGTTTACGCTTAAAATTGGATTCATTCACATTTTTAATCCTCTAACATTTATTGTAAAAAGTAAAAATATTTGACAAACATATATAATCATTTTGTAGTTAGTACTATTCATTCCCGCCATCACAATATCTAGACGTTAACTACCATTTAAAATAATATTATTTTATTATTAGAGTACAACGTAAGATTCCCAAGAAACTCGTTGTTGCGTATTGGGTACGCCATCGAGCATAGCGTCCCCTTTAAAGTAATATTAATATTTTATTCAAAAATATGGATAAATATAAAAATTTAATATTCTTTATTTACCTGGGGTGTTACAAAAATAGTTTCCTATCTTTAACTACAATTTTCAAAGTAGTTAGAAATATTTTACCTGCAAGAATTCCACTATAATACCTACTACATTTATAACATAGTACTTTTTATTGTGATTTCAAAGGAAAAACTACATAAACCACTTATTATTGGATGTTCCTAACTATTTAAACTAGTGTTGGTCCAGTATGGTTCAATTTATCATTTCTTCCCCCAAAACTCACTATTGTGGGTTTTTCAAGGTCATATTATCCCGATTGAAAATTTCCATAGATGAATCCCTCCAAATATTTATCTAAAATCAATATTCAAACTATAGATACCCCTTCACACTATACTTCATCTATATTGTAACTGAACCACTATTTATATATCTCTATATATTACACTTTACCATGAGTCTCACTCTACTCGATCTTTATCCATAAACCCTATATCCCCTCACACCTCTTTCCACTAGTGATACAACCTATAGATATAACATAACTCACCAATGTTTTCTCCAAACACTTTTATTCCATTTTGGGTAATGATAACTAATCTCTACATATAAACGGAGCACAAAAAGTACACCACCTTTTTACAAAATAAATCATTATCATGTTTCAATTATAAAATTAACCACAATATTCCACAATATTGGTTGTGTTTTATATCACTGAATATTACCATGTAGTACATAAACCACTACAGATATTCCAAGACTTTCCCAAGCTAGAGGTCCATCAAGTTTTTTGTTCCACATTAAAAGGAATCCTCATTATATCTATATTATCCTTGTTTGGATAAACATTATTGAATTATGAAGACCAAATTTGATATATTAGTCTATAAATTTCATCCTTAAGCACTATTAAATAACACAATGATTTCCATTAATTAGGCTTCTTGAATGAAAAATCCCCCTCTCACAAACATCTATTCACATAATAAGACTCAACTAATGAAATTTTTCAACTTTTATTAATTTAAATGGTGATAAGGTGGTTTCCAGCTAAATAGTTGGATTCTATTAATCTACTTTAGATTTATAGTGATAGTTAATTCAATAAAATGTATAGGTAAAAATTTTAAGTTCAGAATTTAAAAAACCAACATTGGATAAAAAATATACTATAATTATAAATATGTTAATATAAAAAATAATAATCGTTTCTATTCCTACCTTGATGGAAAATAATTTTTTCTCTATTCCAATTGAATTCTTATATTAAATCAATGTGAAATAATTCCAGTTTTATTAACAAAATGATTTCAATGTTTAGTTAATCCGGGCATGTTAAATGATAAACTAATAGAATCTCAATCCCATATCTAATTTTTATATTATCCTAATTTTTTTAATAAACATAAAATATATAGACATGTGATTTAATTAATTAAATAACTTGTTTATAAATTTATTGAAATATAAAATTTTTCTAGTTTAATGGAAAATTAAATAATAATTTTTGAGATCAAAAATCCATTATATTTTTTTATCTTCTTATTTACAATAATATATTTCCATACCCCTCCCACATGGGTAAAAATTTCCAAAATTACCTTAAAATCTAAAAAACTAAAACTTAAAATTGTATAGCCTTCAAATTATACGCACTATCAATCATTTCATCTGTCAAGAAACCATGTCATCCTTATAACCTGAGTACCCCAGACACATGAACTTTTATATGTTTAACACATGATCTTAAAAAAGAGATACACCATTAAAATTGACAAAGATATAAATATTGATAAATATTTTAATAAATAAACCCATCACTACAAAAAATACCTAACTCAAAATGGAATTGATCAAACACTAAATGCATTTAAAAACTATAATTCATCTAATTAATCATAAATACATCCACAAAACTAAAATTTAATTATAATGAAACTAGATGTTTATAAATTAGGGAACCATGAATTCATCTATAATTTATACTACATGTTTCTTTATTGTAAACATCTGTGAAATCATCACTCTTTAATTCAATGACTCATCTACCCATTAAGGAACCAGTGGGTTATGATCCCATATGATTTTTCTGAAACATTCTAGAACATAGTCCATGATCCAAAAAGATCCTTTTAAGACCTCACATTTTCCATGGAAGGAAAAAATAAATTTCCCTCATGATCATTAATATATTTATGAAAAACCTCACTCCCCATTACACAATCAAACATTTCCATGCTAAAATATAGAATAATAACTCATCACTCTATTTGAGTAAAATTCCCAAAAATTGATATTATAGAAAATTAAAACTAGGAGTTAACATTACATTTTTTTCTTCATAAAACATTAATTAAAATACGTAATATATATTTATGAAAATAATAAATATATTTATCATTAAATCATTGAAAATATTCTAAGATAAAAATAGAACTTATTCACTGACATAATTACATTTATAAAATACAAGATGAAAAAATGTATCATTTATATATAGTGGCGAATAATAATATAATTATAATTTTTCACTTTTACAATTTAGTAATTTTATCTTTATATCATTATCATAATGTGGTCATTGTTTACCATATCATGTAAAACAACAAAATATTTTCATATATCAAAAGATCTATGTATATTTTAAAAATTTTCTTATTCCAAAAAATTAATGATCGGTCTCATCGTACGACCACACACCTAACATTTTAAATCATGATAAAGGAATAAAATGGATGTTTTCATCCTTGTTGTGGAATAATAGTCAACTAAAATAAACCATGTTTTGATAAACATCATTATATAGTTTCATTTTCAATAATGATACAATTAAATTGATATCATCCAAAAGAAAGATTATGTATTTAATTCAATTAATATAAATTTAATTAGAGTTTTTCATATCAAACTTATAAGTGAACCACTAATTTTTACATTAATACATCATCCAAACAATTTACCCCATCAATATTTTTTCAATCAACTGATACATCATAGTCCTTATGTATTCATAATATATAACCAATAAATTTTATTATAAAATTATAAATAGTAGGTATTGAATAAATCGTGACCTAATTTTCATCATTTATCTCATTGAATTGGATGATTGTAAAACCTTTAAATTATTAACAAATCAATTTTTATTACACCAATGAATGAATGTGCCAAATAACCTTAAGCATATATCTCATCATAGAACCATACTAACCTAATCCTAAGAGAACAAGGACATGGTAATACTAAAGAACTCAGTTATCTACGGTAGTACGAAGGTGAAAACAGATGACTAAGATAAAAATGGATGCATGTAAAAGAGAACACTAAATAAATTCCCTTATGATAGGTAAAAAATTAAGGATCGTCATGAAGATGAACATTAATATATCCACACAAGAGGTAATTAGTAACCTAATTTATATCCATTAGAATTTCAGCTCATGAAATAATAATTTAAAAGATCATAATTATCATGAATCAAGTTAACTAACATTCATATGTGACACCCCAAGCTTCCAAAGTATGTTTCCCTTTGATTAATGCAATAACATGCATTGTAATAAATTTCAAGATTCTAATACACCACGACCCATCAAACAAGCCGTTATGAATAGTAATACCCACATTTTGAAATTTTATAACTTTTATCTTTCAAAATTTACTTCATTTTTGGATTTGGAATATCAAAATTAGCATAGGGTGTATTTTTTGAAAACATTCAATTTTTTGTTGAATAGATAAAAAAACACTGCGTTATTGGTTAAAACCGACATTTTATTTAAATAATTTATTATTTTATTTTAATTTATACTTGGTCAAAATAGATACATAAGAATTATATATGTTCAACTTAATTCATTGGAGTTATTTTTATAATAAGTTTAGATATATAAAATTTTATCGAACTTTTTACCGTTTTGTCCCACATCCTAGGAGAATTTGAAAATTTGTATAAAACATAATTTTACCACTTCTTTGATTTTAAATTATAAAATAATGCTGATACGGTTAATATCATTATGTAAAATTTGGTTCAATGAGATTAAATATTTTATGGTGAATAGTAGCTTTTGACTATTATTTACCACAGTTATAAGTAAATAGGCTAATTAAGGGTAAAATTGTTATCATAATTACCATAAAAATTTCATAATTCTGTTGGATAAATAAAATTATACCAGAAACAACCATAGGAATAAAATATGATCCCATTTGGTCCATTTTGATTATATTAGGACATTTGTTATTATTTTATTTAAAGAATAGTTTAAAGAGTTAAATTAAATGTTTAATAACTAATCCATTTTTAATATAGGGTTACACAAAATATAAATTCGAGCATAAATATTAATTAGTAATAAATAAATATTTCCCACATAATGGGATTTTAAATATAATTTTTAGACATTATATAATTTATTTTATTTATGACACAATGATGATGCAGTAATTACCTTATTAATGAAATATTAAAATAATTAATATTATAAATATCCAAATAAATCTAAATTGAGACTCATGATGAATTATACTAAATATATAGGATAATATGACATGTTAGTGTTTGTAAAATAAATTTTAGTCGAAGTGTTAAACTTTTTATGGCTTTTAAAAAAACAAAATACTAAATAGTGTCAAAATTGACATAATTGCGTTTTTAAAACAAATATTATATTATTAATTGATATAAATTTCAAAAAAATATAAGGCTATACCAAAAGACATAGATAAGGTTATATATATTGATAATTAACCACATGAAGTTCCATTGGCTTGTTATAGTAAGTTTATTAACCATATAATATAAAAATACAAAAAGACATGGTAAATGTCAAACTATTTAACTGTAAGATAAATCTAAACGATAAGGTTAATATGAGGAAATAAACCAATATAAGACTTATTGGTTGAAATTTTTTAGACACATACCTTCCTTATCCATTAAATAATTCATTTTGAGCCATTATAAACCCAAAATTATTTTATTATAAAATAATATTTTGAGCTTTTCCTAAAGTGACCCTCACCTCTCTTATAAAAGGGCACATCCCCTTCTCTTATTTTCACACATCTGAATCTTTTTGGCTCGGCAAAAACCTTCCCAAATACTCAAAAATTTAGTAAATTTATCATATAGGCCTTCCTTTGGTTAAAAATCCAACCTATGGATCCCTTTTTCTCAAATCAAAATGAAGAACCCGAAGAATAGGTAAATATTTCATCACCTCTTTCAAGTTATTTTCTTCTTCCACATCCACTTTATTTGTTGTTTGCATTTTAAATTAATAACTAAAGTATCTTATATATATTTTGATGTTATTATAAAAATTGTACAACGATATTTATTATTTTTACAATCATATAAATGACAAAGTCACCATACGTGCGTACGTATGAATTACCGTCTCCGTGTTGTGATGTAGTTTGTTATTAAAACACTTAATTACTTGGATGGGTATAATAATGAGTTAAAATGATGTAAATAATAATTATAACATGTTAATGATTCTTAATATATGATATAGTATCCAATTACATATGATTTCACCATCAATATAATGATATCTTCCCTCTTTCATACGTACGGATTACCGTCTCCACGAACGTGATGAGATTAATTTCCCCATCACAATCATTCAAGAATAATTTTCATTTTATGATTAAAATAATGTTTATGAACCTAATATAATTTTTTATATGAATCAAATACATCCTATCCATAACAAAAAAGACTTACATAACCAAGAATATAATGGAAAATGAACCAGTTAACACCTGAAACGTTAATACTAACGAAATATTATTAACCAAGCAATATTAGAGGATCATATATGATATAATATTTATATATATGTTTCTTTTATAATTTAATTACAATATTTTAACTATTATACATTAGTTTAACATGCCATCGACTAAGGAAAATTACAGGGTAAGGGTTAATTTCACTATCACTTTATTATCTGAGGTGGTTTTTACGTAAGTATCTACAGGGACCACTTTATCATCCACATCCGTATTTTCATAATAATGTAATTCAAAACATTTTTACTATTTACTATACTATATGTTAATGTAATTATTAACCTTATATAAACATATATGTTTTGAATGGAATCTTTTCATCATTTTTCAAATAAGGTACATTATGACCTTTTCGACAAAATTAAGGTAAGAATGACTTTTTTTAACTTATACAGCGGGCATGGATATTTACTGCCGTTATAAAAGTGTCAAAGATTCCAATACAATATTATAATAATATTTTCAAAATAAATGTTTTATTTTATCATTATATAAATTTTAAATTATTTCTATATAGAAAGAGATATTTCTCTAAAAAAAGTTTTGATTTCATCTATGTCAACATCCTTTGATAGATTTTAAGCTTGTTTGAAGTTAATTTATTATGATACAAAACTTCTATATTTTGTTGAAGGTTTTTTTATATTTAATACTATGGATGTTTTAATTTTTCACCATTCATTATTTATATATAAATTATTTTTATTTCGTATTCTAGTTTTAATAAAAATGTTTATGTTCTGTTTAATACTTTAAATACGAGGAATGCCTTAGACTTAGTAAGTGATGGGTGGAGCCCACTATAGCTCCTCAAAGAATCGGTAGGTCTCATGAAACAAACTAGTGTCTTGGCACAAGGCCTTGACAAATCTTATTTGTAGTCTTAGCACAAGGCCTTCACTATGTGGTTATACAGTCTGGCATTATTCATTCCATCGTTATTAAAGTGGAAATTGATTTTACATGTGATTACTCGACTAGTAGAATATCCATGAGTATAAGTAAATTGAATTATTTGATTTTATCCTTGTCATGTTATTCTGAATTTTAAGTTTAAAAGGCTTTCTATTAATCTAATAAATTACAATAAATATATATGCTTATTTAAGAATGTTTCCGCTATATTGTTGTCCTTACTGAGCATCAGAGCTCACCCCTTTCTATGTTTTATTTTTCCCAGGATGTGAAGAAGTATTTTATGGTTGACCTGCAAGGATAAGCAAAGGATATAAGTCTATTCAAAAGGGGAAAAATGTTGTAGAAGTTTTAATTTCATGATGTAATTTAAAAACTATGAATGTATGTAGTACTTCTAAGGCTAATAAACTAATTGGTCTTTCAGGATATGATTCCTTTTATAATGAAAATGTTAGGTAATAATGCACAAACTCTGGGTAACTGGGGTTGGGGCATTACAATTGGTATCAAAAGAAGATTAGTATAAACCTTGGAATCCAGATTTAGAAAAACTATGATTAGATAACACTACCTTAAGATAGACTTGGAGGATTAGTATAGAAGAACATCCATGAAATTTAGTACTATAGAGATTTTGTGAGTTTCCATGCAATACATCCCCATCTAGATATGAGCACTTACAGGCGGATCTGGCACAAATGTACATTGGGGGAAAACATAAAAACACCGTGTTGATCTAGGCTCGAATGGGAACTAGTTCCTAACAATGGGCCATTCTGCACTCTTGGTTACAACACTCCTAGAGGATATGCATAGGATAATTCTTATTTCCTTTAAAACCAATAATGAAGGGTTTAGGAGTATATACTTCCTCAAAAAAAAATTTATGATTATGGATTATATCCATAAACTGTTCAATTTATGTTAAGTGTTGTATATGTTTGGAATTATGTACTGTGTTTCATAAACTAATCTAGTGTATTCCATTATTTAGAAATGGCGCCTAGTGTAAGGAATGGAAACCGTATTAATGCATGTTATCAATGTTGGGATTTCCCTCATAATCAAGATAATTATAGTGGATCTGGTGATGCAACTGGTGCTGATTACCGTATCACCATACAACGATGGCGCACTCATGTTATGAATAATAACCTTACCCGTATAAAGCACCCTGATCCACAATGCGTAGGATCAATGATAGACAACCACATAAGGAAAAAGGCACAAACATTCAATGGGAGTACAAATCCATTAATTAATGGGAAATGGATAAATTCTTTAGAGAAAATATTTCATTCTTTGAGGATTAGCGAAAGGGAAAATGTTTTCATTGTAGTTTATCACCTCATGGGAGATGCAGATCAATGGTGGTCATTGATTCAAAACACAAAATAAGATGATGAAGTATCAAATATGGAATAGAGGGAGATTAAAAAAAATTTCTTAGAAATATACTTTTCTCATGACCATCGAGCGGATATGTAAAGTAAATTTCTGAGTCTTTGGAAAAAAGGATGAGAATGTTGCAAAATATGAGGCTAATTTTACAAGGTTAACATGGCATGATTTAGATTATATAAGTAACCCAAGGACTAAGATTAATTGATTATTTTATGGGATTAAACCATTTGTCCATAAAGCATTAGTCTCACAATCCTTATTTTCATATGAAGATATTGTCTCATGTGCTATCAAGATAGAAAAATAATTTTTCTATGACTTATGACTTTAAAGAAAAGCAGGAGAAGAAGATATCTTCTGAACACTTGGGAAATGGAAATAAGGGGAACATGGGAAATGTTTAATATCCATCCTATGGTAAATGTAGGAAGAAACCCCACAGTACTTTCCTAAAGGGAATGAGAGTCTATTATAAGTGTGGTGAAAAAGGCCACCAAGCTCATGATAACAAGGAGAAGAAAGAGGCTGTTGAATGCTATAATTGTGGAGAAAAGAGGAATTATGAAAATTAATGTCCTGAGTGCCAAAGGAACTTACCTCAGAAAAGGACAAGGGAGCAAGGCCAATCTTATGCGATCACTACTACTGAGGTTGAAAATTTGAAAGATGTTGTGTTAGGTAATTTAATGGTCACCACAAGATTAGACAATTCTTTATTTGACTCTAGATCATCAAATTGTTTCATATCTTCCCATTTTTCTATGAAAATTTGATATTTCCAATTTCACTTAACAATGGAGTAGTCAATCAAAACACCAAAGGTAAGTATCATCACAACAAATATTTTTGAATCAGTTCCCATTAGGTCATATAAATTTTCTTTATCTGCTGATCTCATCATCATACCCATGATTAAAATTGATTTAATCCTTAGAATGGATTGGATTTTGTCCCATGATGCAAAAAGTTTTTTTACGAAGAAGGAGGTTACAATTTTCAATGATGATAAGGGGTAACAAAACTTTAGAACAAAAATGTCACCACATGATTCTTGTCAAGATCCACCCCTAGAAGCACTACTAAATTCAATTATTAGGGAGGATGAGAATGAAATAGTTATGCGTGAGGAAAATAATGTTGGAATGGAGGACATATCTATTGTCCAAGAATATGTGGATGTGATTCCAAAGGATTTACCTAGACATCATCCAGAATGAGAAATTGAGTTTTTCATTGATTTAATTTATGGTTCAAGGCCCATATCAAATACCCCTTATAGAATAGCCACTGTTGAATTAGTGTAACAAACAAAAAGACTAGTGGAATTGAGTAATAATGTATTTATTCGTCCTACTGTTTCTCCATGCCGAGCCCCTGTCCTTTTTGTTAAAAAGAAAGACATATCTATGAGATTGTGGATTGACTACAGGGAGATCAATACTATAATAGTAAAGAAAAAGTATCCCCTACCTTACATTGATGATTTATTCTACAAACTTCATGTAGCTCAATATTTTTCAAATATTGACCTTTGATCTTGATGTCATTTGTTGTGTGTGAAGAAAGAAGACATTTCAAAAAAAACATTTCAAACTAGGTATGAGTATTACGAATTTACAGTAATGCTTTTTGGGATGACTTATGCACCCTCTATTTTCATGGATCTAATTATCAGAGTTTTCATGGAATATCATGATGACTTTGTAATGGTATTCATTTATGATATGTTGGTATACTATAAAATCTATTAAGATCATGAAAATCACTTGAGCATTATCCTAAAGACTCGTAGAAGAAATGAATTATATGGGAAGATTATCAAGTGTTAATTCTGGCTTCAAGAGATTTATTTTCATGGCCATATTGTCTCTAAGGATGGAATCTCTATTGATCCTTCTAACATAACGTCAATCCATGAATGGCCAGCACCAATGAGTATAACAGAGGTACGTAGTTTTATTGGATTAGCAGGTTATTATCGGAAATTTGTCCAGAATTTTACCCGTTTGGCTAACCCATTAACCAAGATCACACGTAAAGGGGTTGAATTTGTTTGTACATAAGATAGTGAAGAATGTTTTGATTAAATGAAGAGAAGATTATTTAATTCTCATATCTTGACTCTACCATCAGGGAACGATGTGTTTGTTATTTATAGTGATGCTTAAAAGAAATTACTTGGTTGTGTCCTTATGTAGAATGATAGTGTTATTGCCTATGCATCCCAACAACTAAAAATTCATGAGGAAAACAATCCCACTAATGATCTTGAGTTATCAACTATTATATTTTCTTATAAGACAAAGAGAAACTATCTCAATGGTGAAAAATATGAGATTTATACTGATAACTAGAGTTTGAAGTATATTTTATCATAAATAGAACTCAACTTGAGGCAAAGGAGATGTCTTGAACTACTCAAGGATTATGAAGGAACTACACACTACCACCCGGGGAAGGAAAATAAGGTGGAAGATGGTTTGAGAAGAAAGTATCATAGAGTTTTGAACAAGATGAGAGTTGAAAAGGATCATATTTTCATAGATCTAGTAAAGATGGATTTGGGAATAACCATGGAAGGTGAAACATAAACTCTATTTCAAATAGATTCCAAACCAAATTTACTAGAAATGATAAAATGTTCTCAGACAGGTGATGAGGAATTTACAAAGAAAATTAATCCGGTGAGCGATGGGTGATTGATCGACTTCGTATATAAAGATGGAATTTTGAAAATTGGGATGAGTTGTTGTGTTCCCGATATACCTGATCTAAAAAGGTAATTGTTGGATGATTCTCATAGCTCCAATTTCTCTATACCCCTTGTAGATCTATGATGTATAGAGATTTGAAATAACATTTTTTGTGGGAAAACATGAAGAGGGATATTGCTGATTTTGTGTCGAGATGTATGGTTTGTCAACAAGTTAATGCTGGATGGAAACAACCCGGAGGAGTCTGCATCCTCTTATCATTCCTAAGTGGAAATGGGATAATATTGTGATGGACATTGTCATGGGGCTACCAAAGACTACAAGAATGAATGATATAATATTGGTCATTGTCGATCGTCGTATCAAGTAAGCACATTTTCGTGCTATAAAAGAAGATTTACCACTTGAACGTATGACAAGACTACATATTAATAAAGATTTAAGACTTCATGGAGTACCCCTATCAATTTTTTCTGATCATGATCCCTATTTTACATCATGATTTTGGAAAAGTCTTTAGATATCCCTAGATACTGAACTTCGTTTGAGTACTACCTACCACCCTCAAACTGATGGACAATCATAATGGACTATTCAAACCTTATAAGACATGTAGATATCTTTCTCACATGACTTTCAGGGTATGTGAGATCAATATTTAACTCTAGAATAATTTTCCTATAACAATAGCTTCCATTCAAGTATTCAGATGGCCCCATATGAAGCGTTATATGGAAAGAGATGTCACACACCAACTTGTTGCGATGATGTTGGTGAAAGAAAACTTTTAGTCCCAAAACTTGTTGAGGAAACATGGAAAATGTGAAGGTTATCTAAACCTACATCAAATCATATCAATGTAGGAAAAAGAGCTATGGAGATAACTGAAGGAAGGATTTGGAATTTCTGAAAGGTAATCATGTTTTCTAGAAGCTATCTCCATGGAAGGGTGTTATAAAATTTGTGTAATAAGGGTAAATTGAGTCCCAGGAACATAGGACCTTTCGAAATTCTATAACGAATTGGAGTTATAGCTTATCATTTGTCAACCCCTCTAAGTCTATCCAAAGTTCATGATGTGTTTCATGTATAACTGATGAGAAAATACATGCATGACCCAACAAATATACTCATCTATGCGGAAATTGAACCGGAACCTGGTCTATCTTATTGTGAAGAGTTTGTCAAAATTCTTGATACAATAGAACAAGTTCTGAGAAACCAGACGACTCTTCTGGTAAAAGATCTATGGACAAACCATAAGATGGAAGAGACAACGTGGGAACCAGAGGAACATATAATGAATAAAAACCTGAATCTTTTTGTGCGGTGGTATTTTAGAAATTTATAGTATTAAATTATTTCAATTAGGTAAGAATGTAACACCCCAAGCCTCCACGGTACGTTTCCCTTTGAATAATGCAATTGCTTGCATTTTATGAAACATCCAGATTCTAACACACCGCCACCAATAAAACTAGTTGTTATGAATAGTAATACCCACATTTTGGAATTTTATAAATTTTATCATTCAAAATGGACGTCAGTTTTGGATTCATAATATCAAAATCAGCTTAGGGTGAATTTTTTGTATTTTTCTAATAACATTAATTTTTTGATGAATACTAAAAAAACACTATGTTATTGGTTAAAACAGACTTTTTTTTAAATAATTAGTTATTTTATTTTAATTTATTTTAGGTCCAAATAGAAACATAAAACTTATATATGTTCATCCCAATTCATTGACGTCATTTTATAATAAGTTTAAATATATAAAATTTTATCGAACTTATTATAGTCTTTTACCCACCTCCTAGGAGCATTTGAAAATTTGTATAAGACATAATTTTATGGATTCTGTGAGTTTAATTTAAAAAATATGAGAGACAAGATTAATATCAGTATGTAAAATGTGGTTCAATTAGATGAAAATAGTTTTTTATGAATAGTAACTTTGTCTTTTATTTACCGCAGTTAAATGTCAATTGGATTATTAATGGTAAAAATGATTTCATAATTACCCAAACACAGGTCTTAATTCTATTCGATAAGTATAATTATTCCAAAAAAAATCTTAGGACTAAAAATGATTCTCTTTGGTCAACTTGGATTAGATTAGGACATTTATTATTATTTTATTTAAAGAAGAGTTAAAAGAGTTAAATTCAATGTTTAATAACTAAACCATTTTTAATATAGGTTTACACATAATATAAATTCGACTATAAATATTCCATAGAAATATAAAAATATTTCATACATAATTGTGGTTTAGTTATAATTTTTAAACCTTATATAATTTAATATATTTATGACATAATGATGATGCACTAATTACCTTATTAATGAAATATTAAAATAATTGATATTTTAAATATCCAAATAAATGTAACTTGAGACATCTGATGAATTACACTATTTTATAGGTTATTATGACATGTTAGGGTTGGTTAATTAAATTTTACTCTAAGTGATAATGTTTTTATGGATTTCAATAAAATCAAATACAAAATAGTGTCAAAATTGACATATTTGAGATTTTAAAACAAATATTATAATTTTAATTGATATAATATTCATAAAAATATAAGGATTGGCCAATGGACTTATATAAGGTTATATATATTAATAATTAACCTCATTTGGTTATTTTTGATTTCTATAGTATTGTTATTAACAATATGATATAAAAATACAAAGAAACATGGTAAATGTAAAACTATTTAACTAATAGTTAAATCTAAAAGATAAGGTTAATATGATGACCTAAACCTTTCTAAAACCAATTTATTGAAAGGTTTTCAACCCATCCCCACCTTATCCTTTTAATAATACATTTTTTTCCATTAAAAACCGAAAATTATTTTATTATAAAATAATATTTCACGCTTTTCCTAAAGTGACCCTCACATCTCTTATAAAAGGGAATTTTACCTTCTCTTAATTTCACAACTCCAAAGACATTTAGATCGGCCATAACCTGCCAAAATATCATACCAACTTTTCTCCCTTTATCCTCGAAGCCTTCCTTTGGTCAGAAATCCAACCTATGGGGGAATTTTGATCAAATCAAATGGAAGAACCCGAGGAAGAGGTTAATATTTCATCTCCTCTTTTGAAGTTCATTTCTTCATCCACTTCCTCATTTTTTGTTGTTTTCCATCCATAAAAAATAACTCCATTATCTTCTATATACTGTGATGTTATTATATATATGGTACAACCATATTCATTATTCTATCCATCTTATAAATGACAAAGTCATCTTACATGCGTACATCTGGATTATTGTCTCTACATCATGGTGTAGTATGTCACTCTAACACTTCATTATTTGGATGGGTATAATAATGAGTATAAATGATGTAAATAATAAATTTAACATAGTTATTATTCGTTATAAATTTTATATGATCAAATTACATAAGATTTCACCATCAACATAATGCTATTATCACTCGTGCGTAAGTACGGATTACCGTTTCAACAAACGCGATAAGATTCATTTCCCCATCGTAATAATTGACAGATAATTTTCAGTTTGTGATTAAAAATAATGTTTAAGAAAATTACATCATTATGTATATGAATCTAATACATCCTATCCATAAAAAACATAGCTTACGTAACCAATCATATAAAAGAAAATGAATCAGTTAACACCTGAAACGATGATACAACTGAAATATTATTAACAAATTAAAATTATAGGATCATATATGATATCATATTTATGTATATAGTTATTTTATAATTTAATAACAATTTTTTAACTATTATACATGATGTTAACATACCATATACTAAGGAAGAGTACAAGGTAATGGTTAATTTCACAATCTCTTTATTATCTGTGGTTGTTTTTCCATAAATATCTACAGGGACCTCTTTATCATCCACATCTGTGTCTCATAAAAATGTTGTTTAAAACATTTTTAAAATTTACTATAATATAGGTTAAAGAAATTTATACCATTATTTGACCATATTTTTTTTAAAGGAATCTTTCCGTCATTTTCCAAGCAAGGTACTTTAAAACCTTTTCATCAAAATTAAGGCAAGAATGAAATTCTTTTAACTTATACGGTGGGTGTCCCAATTTTCCGCAGTTATAAAATATTCAAAGCTTCCCATACATTCTTAAAAGAATGTTTCCAAAATAAATGTTTTTTTTTCTAATTATATAACTTTTAAATGATTTCAATACAGAAAGTCAAATTTCCCTAAAAAGGGTTTTGATTGCATCTATGTCAACATTCTTTTATGGATTTTAAGCTTATTTAATGTTTATTTATTATGAAACAAAACATCCATATTTTAATGAAGGTTTTTTATATTTTTTGACTGTGGATGTGTTATTTTAGCACAATTCAAGGTTTATGGATAATGTATTGACATTTCGTATGCTAGTTTTAATACGAATGTTTATGTTATGTTTAAACCTTTTCATATGAGTAATGTGTTAGACATAGTAAGTGATGGGTGGAGACCAATATAGCTCCCGGATGCATCGGTAGGTCTCATTAGACAATCTAATGTATTGGCACAAGTCCATGAAAAAAAATTATTTTTAGTCTTTGCACAAGGCCTGGACTATGTGGTTATGATGTCTGGCATTATGCAGTCCATCATTATGAAAGTGGATATTGATAATGCATGAGATTATTTTACTCGTAGAATATCCACGCAAATAAGTAAATGGAATTATTTTATTTTATCTTTTCCATATTATGAATAAGTTTAAGTTTAAATGGCTTTTTTTAGTCTAATTCATTCCCTTAAATATTTATGCTTATATCATGCCAATGTTATGTAATAATGCACCGACTGTGGGTAACTGGGTCATGGAGTTACATCATATATGTGTATTTCATATACCGAACAAAACTACACTACTATAAGGTTGTAACTCCCCGACCCCAGAAGCCTGGATCTGGTGCATTATTCTAATACATTGGCATGATTATAAGGAACCTGTCCCGAAAGGCCGATCAGTTTAGAAGTCCTGGAAAATAGATTACATACATGAACGTTACATTATACATTAGAAAATAAAACAAAACATAAATGATCTTTGAGAATTCCATTATTCCCCTAGCTTAACCCCGCATATCAATCATAATAAACTTCTTGGAATCCTGGGAAAATAAAACATAAGAAAGGGGTGAGCTCAAACACTCGGTAAGGGTAAGGAATACAGAAGAAGATAATATAAACATTAGGCATGGTGAATAATTTCAACCACATTCCTTTACAAATAATAAACATGAACACATTATGGCATAAATATGAGATGATTAAATAATGCCATAATAAAACATAGGCATGTGTATTCTTCTAGTCTAATAACAACATGAACCATTGATAATATTTTCATAATGAGGGAATGTATAATGCCATACATTTTGAAACAATTTGTCACAGCCTCGGCCAAGATGTCTAAAAAAGATTAAGGCCTTGGCCAAAACCATATAACAAATTTGGAAATGTCCTCAGCTAAGTCTATGTCTAATTGTCTCATGACACCTACTGATGCACCGAGGAACTATAACGAGCTCCACCCGTCATTTACTATATCCAATACATTCCTCATATAAAAAGGTTGAAACATAGTATAAACATTCGTATTAGAACTAGCATATGAAATGTAAATACTTAATCCATAAACCATGAATGGTATCAAAATAAAACATCCATATTAAAACATATCACAAAACCTTCAGTACAATATTGAATATATGAATCATAAAAAATCAACAGCAAATAAGTTTAAAATTCATCAAATGATGTTGACATAGATGAAAAAAAATTTTAAAACACTTTGAGAGAAATATTCTTTTTTCATGAAACATTTAAAGGTCACACAATAATGAAAGGAAGACATTTAAAGTCATTTTTGAATCAAAGTGTCCATACCACTTTGAAACTTTTTAATGGAAATAACATTTTAAAAACATTCATGTCCATATAAATAAATCCTTAAAAATCATTTTGAAACCATGGACATTAATGAGAATGATTTAGAAGAATAAATATTTAAAAAATTTAAAATTGTGTTTAAATAAAATATTCCTTTAGAAAAAATACCTTTGAGAACTATTTTATGAAACATGGACATGGATAATAAATTTTTCCCAGTAAAAACATACCCATAAACAATCTTAAATAATAATGAGATTGAGGAATTAACCCTTACATTACACATTCCTATGGTCGAGTGTAAGTTTAACCTCCTATATAATAACCATTGTATGTTACTAATTTATACCATAAACATATTCATATTTATTATGTAACACCCCATGATTTCATAGTACGTAATTTCTTCAAAGTAATTCAATAATGTGCACTACACGCAACACTGAGTTCTAGCACACCACGAGTTAACAAACTATCCGTTCAAAAGCAGTTATGAATAGTATTAACTAAAATTTAAAATTTATATGATCCATATAATTTTAGAATCTATTTTATGTGTTTCTTATATGTAATGTAAGAATAAATACATTTTTTCAAATAAAAGTAGTATTTTTCAAAAAAATGCAATTTTACAGCTTTTTAATGGAGAAGCCTTTTTTAAATCAAATATTTTGAACTTTTATATATTCAATTTGACAAAATAAACTTCTTTTTTAGAATCATCACATAATAATTTAGTTTCAATAAAGTTTATGTGTTTTTCTGATAACTTTCATATTTGGGTGAATAGTGAAAAATAATATATTTTAACTGAAAGAAACTTTTTTAATCAAAATAATTTATAATGTTAACTTATACATTTTAATGGTTTGTAAGTATAACTAGATTATATTTTTACCATTTAATCCAATTATGTTCATTGTAAGTAATTTCACAATGAAATTGGACATAAACAAGTGTCAATCTTTTGATAATTATTATTTCGTAAAAATACGCGTTTTGGTTTTGACAGCGGGAATTAATTTTAAATAAATAAATGAAAATTATATGTTTTTAATTTGTAAAATAGACTTTATTATTGAATTCATAATATCATAATTATCTTAGGGTAAATTTTTGGTATTCTTCTGAAAACTTTTAATTTTTGATGAATAGTGAAAAACATTGAGTTATAGTTTAAAACTGAATTTTTATTTAAATAATTACTTATTTTATTTAAATTTATTTTATGTCAAAATAGATATATAATACCTATATATGTTCAATTAATTCATTAGAGTCAGTTTATAATAATTTTAGATATATAAAAATTTATGGAACTTTTCATCGTCTTTAACCACCTCCTAGGAGAATCTGTAAATTTACATAAAACATAATTTTACCACTTCTGTGAGTTGAATTTCTAAAATCCAAGATACACGGTTAATATCATGGAGTAAAATTTAGTTCAATAAGATAAAAATATTTTTTTGTGAATAGTAACTTATTACTTTTATTTACCACGTTTAAATGTAAATAGGGTAATTAAGGGTAAAAATGATATTATTATTAACCTAACACATGTTCTAATTCTATTGGATAAGTGTAATTCGACCAGAAACAACCTTAGGAATAAAATATGACGCTTTAGGTCCACTTGGATTAGATTAGGACATTTATTATTATTTAATTTAAAGAAGAGTTAAAAGTGTTAAATTCAAAGTTTATTAACTGAACTATTTTTAATATAGGGTTATAATAAGATAAATTCAACTATAAATATTAATTAGTAAGATAAAAATATTTCCTACATAATGGTATTTTATTTATAATTTTTAGACATTAAATAAATAAATTTATTTATGACACAATGATGATGCAGTAATTACCTTTTTAATGAATGAATCAAATAAATAGTATTATAAAAATTAAAATAAAATTAATTTCAAAGTTTTTATGACATCCAAGAATTTTATAGGTGCCTATGAGAGGTTAGGTCTGATTAAATGTAACTTTTTTGATTTAATCAAGTTGTGATGACTTTCAAAAAATCAAAATACCAAATAGTGTCAAAATTTACATAAATTAATATTTAAAACAAATACTATATTATTGGTTGATATAATATTCTTAAAAATACAAGGTTCGGAAAAAGGGATTAAATAATATTATATATGTCATTAATTATGTACTTGATGTTCTCTTGGAAGTTTAGAGTATGTTTATTAACCATATATACTAAGAATACAAGAAGACACAGTAAAAGTTAAACTATTTAACTAAGAGTTAAATCTAAATGATAACGTTAAAATGGTAAACTAAACTTATCTAAAACCTATTGGTTAAGATTATTTAGACACATAACAACCTATGGATCTAAATAAATTCATTTGTAACCATTATAAACAAAATATTATTGTATAATAAATTAATACTTTAATCTTTTCCTAAAGTGACCCTCACCCCTCTTATAAAAGGACACTTCCCCTCTATCAAAATAACATCTCTAAATCCATTTGGCTCAGACAAAACCTACCCAAATATCCTCCCATCTTCCCTCAATTCAACCTAGAGGCCATAGTTTGATCAGAAAGCCAACCTAAGGATCACTTTTGATTGAATCAAAAAGAAGAACCCGAAGAAGAGGTTATGATTTCACCACCGCCTTTCATGTTCCTATCTTCTTCCACTTCTTCATTCTTTGTTATTTCCATTATAAAATAATAAATCCAGTATTTTCTAGAGACTATGATGTTATTATAATTATTTCACAACTATATTCATTATTCTATCAATCTTATGAATGATAATGTCAACATGTGTGCGTGCGTACGACTTACCGTCTCCATGCCATTGTGTAATTTGTTATTCAACACTATGTTATTTGGATGGATATAATGATGAGTAATATGTATTTAAATAATTAAAATAACATGATAATGTCTCTGTAAAATTAATATACCATCCAATTCCACACCTTTCTGAAAATGATATTTTCGCTCGTGCGTATGTAAGGATTACGGTCTCCACAAAGCGATGAGATTCATTTCCACATTCACCATTCATCGACGATTATAAAAATATTTATTACTAATATGTTTGTAATATATTACATAATAATTCTTCTGGATATATATATATATATATACTTACATATATTTTATTCACTTAGTTCCATTCAATACATTATGAAAACGGAAACAACATTTATACGTACGTACGAACTACCCTCTCCATAAAAGGTGTTTTTAATTTCATATATATGTCTATTATACATATTTATATTCTAAATATATATGATATATAAATCATGTTTTATATTATGGATGTATTTATATCATGATCTAGGTGATATAATCAATAGTAATAAGTTAAACATGTACGATAAAGAATGTGATTATTACCCAAAAAGTTAATTTAACATGGAAATTATTATTAAATGGGTAGTATAAAGTCATAAATGAATAATGTATGATATAATAAATATTAATAAGGTTCTGGTATAATTTAATAACAAACTATGGTCTTCATACTGGAGGTTAAACGTACCCTTGACTAATGGAAAGTGCACAGTAAGGGGTTTTCATGTCACTCCTTATTCCCGTGAGATTCGTGCCATATTTCCACTATTACCTATTGTGTGGTGTATGTACTGCCCATGTAAGAACCCAGTTATTATTTTTGAGGTACGAGTTTCTTCTTTTCTCTTTTCCTAAGGTGTTTTTGAGGAAATAAGGAAATTGGGAAAAATCGTAAATTTTCGGACTACACACCGTGTACTTTTCCACATGCCATGTACTTTTGGCCATATGGGATGAGTACACAGGGCATGTAGCCATTTTGGTGATGAAAGGTTTAAAAACCAACTACATATCGTGTAGTTTGCATTTACATGTCGTGTAGTTAGTCGGCAGGCAAATAGTAAGGCAGTGGCTAGTTGGGCGACAGTACACGCCGTGTAGAGGGGCATACACGCCGTGTGCTCATGTCGACAGATGAATAGTGCCATGCTGGCGAAAAGCCACCATATGAACAGTTTAAAAAAATGGAAAGTACACGCCATGTACTTAAGAGTACACGCCGTGTATTTTTTTTCCTCTTAAAATGGGCAGTAGCCTCCCCTGTTCACAAGGAAGGCTTAGAACACTAGAGGGAAGCTCAAGGAGACAACCGTAGCTTTGGAGATCTGTCGATCATGAACTGGGAAGCCGATTCCGCCTCCGTCAATATTTCTGGAACCGCGCGGATCTACGACTTTCATGGACGTTTTAGAAGGCATCGTTCAGGTATATCAATCATGGGTGATAAAGGTAGGTGGCGTGGTGTTTAATTTCTAACTGTTGTGTGTTTGTGTGTATTTTTGTGGTAAGAACCCATGTTGGGGTGTCGTGTGGTTGAGGCCTTAGCTGTTTTAAATACCTAAAATTGTATAGGTAATTAAATGTGATAATAAACTACTGTTTGGGATTACTGCTTGGATCCATGACCACCCCAGGGATGCGTTCCTCTGTTTAGCTGTTTGACCAGGATACCCGAGGGTATGCCACATTTATTTTGCGCAGTACTTTTTCCTCGAGATGAATTGTATGTGAATTGCTTGTTTATATGTTGGGCATGGCCTGGTTACTTTGTTAGCATGAGGGCAGTGCTTTACTTAGCCTGAGGGCAGTGGTTATTTTGGCCTAAGGGAAACTTCTTTCATGCCAGTGGGCAATAAACTCTGTTCCTGGGGGAGAAACTTCGTATGCCTGAGGGCAATAACGGTTATTCTTGAGGGAAAGATTCTGATTACCTAAGGATAAAGGATTGTGTGCCTGCATACACTGACTGTTTACATAGAAATTCACTGTGATGGTTTCATTATAATGAACGATTAAATGAATAAGAATATGGCAATAAAATTGGTAAAGTTGGTTACTTTTGAGTACTGCTCAGTTTATTACATTTTACTACTGCACACTGTTGTTGCATATTTTCACACAGTTGGGCACGGGCCTTTGGTGGGTGCCTACTGGGAATTATTTCCCACATCCTTTTGGGTCATGTGTTCATCCCAAACAGATTACATTTCTGCATGTGTGGATAAGGGAAAGGGTTCCTATACAGGTACTTGATTATTGTCGAGGAGTAGGGGAGCTTGGGACCGGGCTTATGCTCGCGATGCCGCTGGCTGTTCGGTTTTTCTTTTTTGTACTTGCACTTTAGTTGTATTGTATTGTAGTGTAACATGTTTTGGCTATTTTCTTATAACTTGAGGCATGTTTCATCATTATATAAAACTATTGGTTATCTTTTACTGTAGTCTTTTATGTGAGTATGGTTTATTTCATCCACTATTATTGTATGTTTTATCTTGTATTCCGCTGTGCTACACTTTGAAAAATGAGGGTATAGTTTCCCCACTATCAGACATGGGCCCTCGCTTCTAGTCGGAAGCCTCTGGCGTTTGGGGAAATACGCTTGAGGTCACGTGACGAACCAAGTTCGGGGCACCCTTTAAGTAGGACCCGAATCTGGGATGTTACAAAGTGGTATCAAAGGTGTTCTTTTCTTTGACTTACTATTTGGAGCTTTATTCAGTGATAGGACTAGAACGGTAGTTGGTAATAAGCTATGCCCAGGAGTAGCTAACCAGTGTATAGGAAAAAACTAGTCTACCTCATATTTTTGAAATTTTTCGGATTTTGCTAATTTTACAGTTGAATTTATTTTCACCAAAGCGTGACGCACTTGTATTGTGCTGATTATATTTTATCCATGGGTTCTATTTAGTTGCAACCCGATGATATGAGGGTATGCCTTCTCATGCATCATTTAGGCACATTCTTGGAATCACATGGCATGAAAAGTTCCATGCCACATAGGTGAATTAGAAATTGCATGTTGTTGTGATAGATGTCGTGCTAGTAAAAGCATGCTGATGTGGTAGCTATTTGATAGATACATACTAGTTGATATGGTATTATTGTGTGATCTTGTTTATAGAATGGATGCCAAACATTGGTTTTTGGGGAGTATGGGCCCTCATTGACCGAAATTTGTTGGATCATTGACTGTTTATCCGGTTATAACACATATAAGATGTCAAACATTGATTCGAGGGGAGTATGGGACCTCACAGATCGGAATTTGGCACATAGTTGTTGTTTTTCAGTATTTTCTGGGTTCCGAATATTTTTCTGAGGCATACTATCCAAAAACCCAGTATACACATCGTGTAATACCATAAACACGTCGTGTATGTCCTTCTTTTCGGGATGAAAAGAAAACTTTTTGAGTACACACCGTGTACCCTAAGTACACGCCGTGTAGTCCCTTCCCATGTCATAGACCGTGTGGGTGGGGACACGGGGAAGGGAAGGGATTGGGGAAAACACGTCGTGTACCATAAGTACACGTCATGTAGTGTTGACCCGATGTTCTCCCATATAAATAACAACACGGATGGGGGAGACCTTAAAATATACACTCCGTGTCCACTATGGAACACGCCGTGTAGTCTCACCTGGGATCCGGCCGTGTAACTAACAACACAAGTCAGTGTAATCCTTTCATGTACACACCATGTGTATATGGAACACACCGTGTAGTTGGAGCCTTGTATCTGGCCTTGTAGCTAACAATACGGGTCAGCGAATCTCGTCTAGTACACGTAGTCTACCTATGGGACATGCTGTGTAGTCTTGTCTATGGACAGAACATGTGGACTGAGTCGTGTTGCTTAGAAGATAGAGTGGTTTACACGCCATGTGCAGGTGTAACATGTCGTGTAATATCAATCCGAGTGGTCAGCCATGTCACAAACGACACGGGTAGTTAGAAAATTTCACCATACACGCCGTGTAGTTTTTTTCAACAGGAGCCATGTGACATAGCAGTGTAGAAGGACCCATGCAGGGGAAGAAAAGTTAGGTACATGCTGTGTAGTCAGTATACACGCCGTGTAGTATTGTTGTGCAGTTTTAAATGCCTTCTTCCTCATGTTCCCCTTTTGGTTCCTTCGTTTTCAGACTATGATAATCTTGATCTAAGGTGTGTGTTTGAACTTGTAGTGTCATGCTGCTGAGACGTTCACACATTGTTCGCCATGAGAGTGGCAATGAGAATAATCTAGAGGTCGTGGGCCATGGGCTACCAGTTGATACTCCAGAAGAGCCAGATGTAGTGCTATCCGTAATACCATACACAGGCTCAGAGGTGCAGTACCATGAAGGCTTTGTGCGGTTCATGCAGACCTTTCAGGGAGCACCGCCGGATGCCACATCTATGGCCGAGCTGACTCATATCATCCAGCATCAGCATACACCTACATTTTCAGGGGATGGCGGACCATAGGCTTCAGAGTCTTGGCTGGGGTCGATGAAGACTATTTTCGAGCATCTTGAGATGACTCCAGGGCAGAGGGTCAAGCTCGCAAATTATATGCTACGTGATTCGGTCAAGAGGTGGCGGGATGTTACCACCCAGTCAGAGCATCACATAGACATGGCGTGGGAAGATTTCTAGACCCCTTTCAATGACTTCTTCTTCCCAAAGACGATGAGGGAAGATAGAGCTTGAGATTTCATGAATCTACAGCAGGGCGCTATGTCGGTGATGGATTATTCTTTTTTATTTCACCAAGCTTCTGCATTTTTCACCCGTTCTAGTGGGTGATGAGACGTTGAAGGATAGGCGCTTTGATGATGGTCTTCGATATCAAATCCTCACATTTGTGAATGTTTTCAGGTTTCCTTCAAGACATGCTATTGTGTACCAGGTGATGATTACATAGAGGAACCTGTGGGAAGCTAGTGGTGTGGGCCAGGTCGGCTCAGCACCAGTTTCGGGTACTATTTCTACTAGCTAGATGAAGAGACAGATGAACTTTTCATACGGTGACAGTACCATCCAGAAGAATGTTTCAGGTGTCCAGGTCATGTGCTACCAGTGTGGTAAGGAGGGGTACAAGAGACCTTAGTGTCCACAAGACCCGGTAGAGTGTTGAGCTTACGAAAAGATGGGTCATCTACAATGCTTTTGCATGGCATTTATACTAGTGTCTTGTGAGAGGGGTTCTATAAAGACTATGCTTGCCGGAGTAGGACCAATAGCTTCTTACCAGTCGGGAAACTGGAATACGTCAAGGGGTGTAGGCATGGATGGTTTTCGAGGCCATGGTAGCCAGACACCAGGATCTCAGAGGCAGAAGGGTGGGACAGCTCAGGGTCGTTGGGCTATGTTGCAGGGCCGCGGCACTGGGCAGGCATATGCAGTCCAACAGACCCAGCAGGAGCAGGATCCCTTACCTTCTACTATCAGAGGTACTATTCTAATAGCTTCTATCTTATCATTAGTACTTTTTCATATGGGTGTTACGCATAGCTTTATATATGTACCCATTGTGGAGATCCTTGGGCTCTATGTTTCTTCTTCTTCTGGTGTTATGACGCTAGACACTTCGTTGGGAACTAGAACGGCTAGTGTGCGTCAGTGAAAGGAGTGCCCCCTTGAGGTTGGTGGGTTTCACTTTCATTGGGAACACTATTTCATAGAGATGAAGATCTATGATTTCATTCTATTGATGGACTGGTTGGTTCCCTTTCGAGACTTTATGGATTTCTATCATCGCAGGGTGAGTTTCATGTCACCAGAGGGAGGAGAGTTTCTATACAAAGGAGAGTGGGATGTTCAGGCATGTCGAGCAGGACCAGAGCATCATGGGTGAGGTGGAATCACAGCCCAGATTGCGAGCTTATATCTGGATGATCAGGGGAATTTTCAGAGGGCTTTCCCTCAAGTGGTTCATCGTTTCAGGGATGTCTTCCTGGATGACTATTCTGGTCTTCCTCCGGAGCATGAGGTGTATTTCTCTATTGATCTTGTTCCAGGAGAAGCACCACTGTCCATTCCTCCTTACAGGATGGCTACACCAGAGTTTCAGGAGCTCAAGAGACAATTTAAGGATTTACAGGAAAAGGGTTTCATCCGACCCAGTACTTCTCCTAGGGGTTCGCCAGTCATCTTTGTGAAAAAGGCGGATGGTACCCTCAATATCTATGAGTATTATCGGAAGATGAACCAGTTTACAGTTAATAACCGATATCCCTAGCCAATGATTGATGATATTTTTGATCAACTTCATGGAGCACGAGTGTTCTCGATGATTGACTTGAGATCAGGATATCATCAGCTTCACGTTAGACTATCTAATATACCTCTCACTGCTTTCAGGAGATGGTATGGTCTATATGAATACTTGGTTATTCCTTTCAGACTCATGAATGTGCCAGCTGTTTTCATGGATATGATGAATCGTGTGTTCGATCCTTATCGGGATTATTTTTTGGTAGTCTTCATGGACGATATCTTGGTGTACTATTACACTCTACACGACTATGCCAACCATATTGAGATCGTATTGAGTACACTGAGAGAGAATAAGCTATATGCTAATCTCTCAATGTGCCACTTTTGGATGGACCAGATACACTTCCTGGGCCATATCATCTCAGAGGCAGGAGTTTCAGTAGACCTAGAGAAGATGAGAGTAGTAGTTTCCTAAGAGCAGCCTAAGAACGTGTTTGAAATACGGAGTTTCTTGGGGTAGTACGGTTACTACATACACTTCATATAGGACTTCTCCCTATTAGCAGCACCATTAACGAGTTTAACTAAGAAGGGTGTGAAGTTCGTTTGGTCAGAAGCTTGTGAGACAGCCTTCCAGGAGCTGAATGGAAAGCTGACATCCGCACCGATCCTGATACTCCCAGAGCAGGGGAAGAGCTATACAGTTTAATATGATGAATTAGGTATTGGGCTAGGATATGTGTTGATGTAGGGTGTTCGAGTAGTTGCATACGGGTCTCGGCAGTTGAGGCCACATGAGAGGAATTACCCAACACATGATCTCGAGTTGGATGCAGTTGTTCATGTGTTTCACTGTTGGAGACATTATCTCTTGGGAGAACATTTTCTGGTGTTCACAGACCACAAAAGTCTCAAGTACATCTTTACCTAGCATGACTTGAAGATGAGACAGTGAAGGTGGGTTGAATAACTTAAGTCCTTTCAATTTTGAGCTTGCCTACACACCTGGTAAGGGTAATGTAGTTATTAATGCACTGAGAAGGATGACTCAGATATAGGCAGTGCAAGAGGCCAATGGTGAATGGAAGCTTATGGATTTGTTCTCTGAGATGCATTTGGAGCTGCACGACAGTCAAGGGCAGACCAATCTTTCATCTTTAGCTGTGACTTCTATCCTCTTGGATAGAGTAGGTATGATACAACTATCTGATTCAAATGGCCTAGTTCTACGGGAGTTGTTGACCAGTGAGGACCCTTCTCCTGGTTGGACGATGAATGATGATGAAGTATTGTGTTTCCATGGACGAGTGTGGGTTCCAGGGGATATACACGAGGAGGTGATGTGTGAGTTTAATTCTTCTTCTTGGGCAGCTCATCTTGGGGTTGCCAAGATGTACTGAGACCTGAGACATCAGTACTGGTGACTGGGAATGAAAAGGGATGTAGCTGGTTTTGTTACGAGGTGTTCCACCTGTCAGCAGGTGAAGGCGGAGAATCATAGGCCAGCCGGACTGTTATAGTATTTACCTATTCCAGATTGGAAATGGGATGATATCACGATGGACTTCGTGACTGGGTTGCTGTGGTCACCTCGAGGCAATGATGCCATGTGGGTTGTTGTGGAAAAACTCACAAAGGTAGCTCACTTTTTTTCCAATCAAGGAAACCATCGGAGTTGACGATCTCGAGAAGTTGTATATCCGAGAGGTCGTACGTCTTTATGGGGTCCCCCGTTCTATCATTTCAGATAGGGATGCCCATTTTACATCTCGTTTATGGATGATTTTTCAGAGGGCACTAGGTACACAGGTGCTTCTGACCACAGCTTACCACCATCAGACCGATGGCTAGTTAGAGTGTACGATACAGGTTCTTGAGGTCATGTTGTGGGCATGCATCCTAGACTTTGGGGGTTCCTGGGAGAAGCATATACCCCTAGTAATGTTTTCATATAATATTATTTTTCAGGAAACTATTGAGATGGCACCATACGAGGCTTTATATGGTAGGCCATGCCGATCACACTTGTTCTGGTTAGAGGCAGGTGAGGCAGCTTTACTAGGACCACGTCTCATGCAGGAGACTTATGAGCAGGTCCAGTTGATTCAGAAGCAGATGGCTACCACACAGTCTCATCAGAAATCTTATGCTGATCGCCGCAGACGACACATGGTGTTCATGGTTGGGGATCAGGTTTTCCTATGTGTTTCACTGTGGTTGGGACATAGGCTGATCAAGAGACATGGTAAACTTTCAATGAGGTATGTAGGGATATTTGAGATTCTTGAGAGAGTTGGGATGGTTGCCTATCAGTTGTAGTTACCACAGAGGTACCGAGCCATGCACGGCGTCTTCCATGTGTCTCAGTTGCGTCGCTATCATTCTAACCCATCTCACATCTTTCAGCCCGAGGAGGTTGAGGTTGAAATAGATGCGTCCTTTGAGTAGAATTTGATTCATATCATTGATAGGAGCACATAGGTTTTCTGAGGTTGGCCAGTTCCTCTCGTACGGGTGCTATGGCAGCATGGCCAAGTGCAGGACAAAACCAGGGAGAGGGAGACCGACATACGTGCTCAGTGGTCGGAGTTGTTCACGGATATATATTCACCACCATTGGAAGGGCAATTCATAGATGAATTTATTTAAGGGGGGAAGTTTGTAAGAACCCAGTTCCTTATTTTTGAGGTAAGGGTTTTTTCTGTTCTCTTTTCCTTAGGTGTTTTTGAGGAAATAAGGAAAATGGGAAAAATCCTAAATTGTGGGAATACACACTGTGTACTTTTCTACACACCGTGTAATTTTGTCCGTGTGGGATGAGTACACAGGGCGTGTAGCCATGTCGGTGATGAAATGTGTAAAACTGACTACACACCATGTAGTTTGTAATTACACGCCGTTTAGTCAGTCGTCAGGTAAATAGTAAGGTGGTGACCAGGTGGGCGATAGTACACACCGTGTAGAGAGGTATACATGCCATGTACTCATGTTGACATATGAACAGTGACACGCTGGTGAGAAGCCACAAAAGGAACAATTTAAAAAATGGGAAGTACACGCCTTGTACTTGAGAGTACACACCGGGTATTTTGTTTTTTTCTGCTTAAAACGGGAAGTAGCCTCCCCTGTTCATACGGAAGGCTTAGAATGCCAGAGGGAAGCTCGAGGAGACGGTCAGAGATTTGGAGATCTGCCGATCGCGAACCGGGAAGCCGATTCCACCTCTGTCGATCTTGCTGGAACTGCACAGATCTACGACGTTCTTGGATGTTTCAGAAGGCGTCGTTCAGTTATATCAATCATGGGTGATCGAGGTAGGTGTCTTGGTGTTAAATTTCCAACTGTTGTGCATTTGTGTGTATTTTTGCGCTATGAACCCATGTTGGGTTGTCTTGTGGCTGAGGCCTGAGTTGTTTTTATACCACGAATTGTATAGGTAATTAAATGTGATAATAAACTGCTGTTTTGGATCACTGCTTGGATCCAGGACCACCCCGGGGGTGTGTTCCTCTGTTTAGCCATTTGGCCAGGATACCCGAGGGTATGCCACATTTATTTTTCTCATTACTTTTTCCTCGAGTGGAATTGTATGTGAATTTCTTGTTTATATGTTGGGCATGGCCTGTTTACTTGCTTAGCCTGAGGGAAATACTTTACTTTGCCTGAGGGAATTGTTACCTCTAGCTTGAGGGTAGTGGTTATTTCAGCCTGAGGGAAACTTCTTTCGTGCATGTCGGCAATAGACTCTTTGCCTGAGGGCGACACTTCATACGCCTAAGGGAAATATCTGTTATACCTGAGGGAAATGCTTGAGGGCAAGATTCTGATTACCTGAGAGTAAGGGATTTCATGTCCGATGACACTGACTATTTACATAGAAATTCACTGTAGTGGTTTCCTTATAATAAATGATTAAATGAATAATAAAATGGAAATATAACTAGTAAAGTTAGTTACTTTTGAGTAAATCATAGTTTATTTCATTTAACTACTACACACTATTGTTGCATATTTTCACACATTTGGGAACAGGCCTTTGGTGGGTGGCTACTAGGAATTATTTCTCACACCAAGTTTGGGTCAGGTCTTCGGCCTAAATAGATTACATTTCTGCAGGTTTGGATAAGGGTATGGGTCCCAATACAGGTACTTGATTGCTGCCGAGGAGTATGAGAGCATGGGACCGATCTTAGGCTCGCGATGCCGCTGGCTATTCTGTTTTTCTTTTCTGTACTTGTACTTCAGTTGTATTGTATTGCAGTGTAACATGTTTTGTCTATTTTCTTAGAACTTGAGGCATGTTGCATCATTATATATAACTGTTGGTTATCTTTTACTGCAGTTGTTTATGTAAGTATGGTTTATTGATTCCGCTATTGTTGTATGTTTTATCTTGTATTCCGCTACGCTACAATTTAACAAATGAGGGCATGGTTTCCCCACTATCAGACCTGGGCCCTCAATGCTAGTCGGTAGCCTCTGGCATTTGGAAAAATGCGCTTGAGGGCACGTGGTGAATCGGGTTCAGGGAATCTGTTGAGTAGCAATAGGATCCGGGATATTACAGCCCATAATTGTATTATTTCTGTAATACACATTATTTAATGTGTATTTACATATTCATTGTATGATACCTCTCTTATGGGGTGTATGTTTCGTAAGATAACAAATTGGTATGGGTTAATTTCACAATCACTTTATTATCCGAGGTTTTTTTTATGTAAGTATCTACTGGGACATATTTATTACCCTTGTCCATGTTTCATGAAAGAGTTTTCAAAGGGATTATATTAAGGCACTTTTTTACAAAAACATCATTTCAAATGTTTTAAATATTTATTCTTCTAAATATTTCTCATTAATTTCCATGTCTTCAAAATGTTTTTTAAGGATTTATTAATATGGATATGAATGTTTTTAAAATGTTAATTCCTTTACAATGTTTCAAAGTGGTATGAGACTCTTTGATTCAAAAATTTATTTAAATGACTTCCTTTATAAATTGTGTGACTTTTAAATGTTTTCATGAAAAAGGGATGTTTCTCTCAAAGAGTTTTACACATAATTTTCATCTATGTCAACATCCTTTGATGGATTTTAAACTTGTTTGAAGATGATTTATTATGATACAAATCTTCCATATTGTATAGAAGGTTCTTTGATATGTTTGACTATGGATGTATTATTTTTATATCATTCATGGTTTAGGGATAAAGTATTGACATTTAATATGCTAGTTTTAATACGAATGTTTATGTTATGTTTAAACCTTTTCATATGTGGAATGCATTGGACTTAGTATGTGATGGGTGGAGCCCGCTATAGCTCCTCGATGCATCGGTAGGTCTCATGAAACTAACTAGTGTCTTGGCACAAGGCCATGAAAAAATCTTTTTTGTGGTCTTGGCACAAGGCATTGACTATGTGGTTATGATAGTCTAGAATTATGCATTCCATCATTCTGAAAGTGGTTACTGATATTGCATATGATTATTCGACTAGTAGAATATCCATTTGAATAAGTAAATGGAATTACTTCATTTTATTTTTTCCATATTATGCTGAAGTTCATGTATAAAAGAATTTTTTAGTTATACATTGTCTTAAATGTTTATGCTTATTTATGAAAGTTTATGTTGTACTGTTATCCATACTGAGAATCTGAGCTCACCCCTTTCTATGATTAATTTCTCCTAGGATTCCAAGAAGTGTATTGTGATTGATATGCAGGGATAAGCCACAGGAATAATGGCATTCATAAAGGGTTAGTTATGTTTTTTGTATGTATAAAGTGCAATGTAACATTCATGTATGTAATCTATTTTCCAATACTGCTAAACAGATCGGTCCTTCGGGACTTGATTCTCTGTAATCATGAAAATGTATTAAAATAATGCACCGACTCTGGGTAACTGGGTTCGGGGCATTACAGTTGGTATCAGAGGAAGTTTAGCCATAACCTTGGAAGCTAGATTTAGATAAACTCTGATTAGAGCACATAGACCTAAGATAGACATTGAGGATTAGTATAGAATAAATTCTTAGAATATTGGTAATGTAGAGATTTTGTGAGTTTTACAAGCAAATACATCTCTGTCTGGATATGGCCAGGTAGAGGCGGCTCTGACACATATGTACCTTGGGGTAAAACCAGAAAACACCACTTTGAGCAGGACTCGAATGGGAATTGGTTCCCGACAACAGGCCTTGCTGCACTCTTGGTTATGAAACTCCCGGGGGATATGCTTAGGATAATTCTCATTTTCATTACAAATCATTATAAAGGGTCTATGAGTATATCATTCCTCAAGGAAATCATCTTTATGATTATGGATTATATCCATAAACCATTAAATTTACATTAGGTATTCTAGAAGTTCGTAATTATTCATTGTAATTCATAAACTCACCTAGTTTATGCTATTTTATAGAAATGGTGCCCAGTAGAAGGAATGTGAACTCCAGCAATACGTATGATCCAAGGAGTATGAAGGATCATATCTTTCACTGTATTAATCCGACAATTATAAGAGAAATAGACTGCCATGTATTATAAAAATATGAAGAAATAGTATTATGCGTTAATAAGATATGGAAATAATTCCCTGAGTCGTATGGCTTTGAAGGGAAGCAAGAGAAGAAAAGGATGGAAGAGAGAAATATGGATAAAGGGAAGAGGGAAAAGAAGAATTTTCCCATATGTGATAACTGTGGGAAGAAACACCCCGAAACATTCCTGAAGGGAATGGGAGTTTGTTATAAGTGTAGAGAAAAAGGACACCATGTAAGTGACTGTAAGGGTAAGGAAAGAGTTTCAAATGTACAATGCTTCATTTGCAAGGAGTTGGGACACTACGCAAACCAATGTCCAAATCATCAGAGTTTTCCCCAAATGATGCTATTGGATATTAATCAAGTTATGATACTACCACAGATGGGGAGGAATGATTAGAGTTATTATGTTTTTATTATAGAATTATGTCATTTTAGTGTTGTATCAATAATGTAAAATTTATAATAATTATGGATTGTATAAGGATTGTACTGCAGTACTATTTCATTAAGGACTTGAGATTGTGTGTAACCAAGAATAGTGACTCAATTGTAGGTTAACTTTTTGGATAATTTATGGTTGAGAGAAAGATAAACCATAATATGGTTCTGATACCAAGGTAGTGATTTTGGAATAATACATGATTGATTTGGATAAATTATATTGGATATTTTTGACTAACTTGAAACAGATTATTGATTTGTATATTCCATCATTGTTGGAGTTTACAACATTTTTGGATAGAAGGAGTATATCTGGTATTTTATAAATAATAAGAGATCATGAATGTAATCAATAAGGTTTTATGGTAATTCAGGATGTTTTAGTGTTTTAAAAGAATACATAAAGAAGGTGTTCACATTTTATTACGCTGAAAAAGAGATCTTCATTGTGTTTACCTTACTTATAAATTTTCGACTGTAAGTTTGGACAGAAATATTTTTGGATAATTCTAGTTTGAGATTATTTTTGGATTGCCATAAAAGGACAACCCGGAGGTCGGCTAGCAACCCGTCGCATCCGGTAATGCCACGAGACTTTAACCCGCAACCGAAGGGCGACAAGGGTGTATCCCCTACCACTGGTCCATGTGATGTCATGGATTGAATAATGTAGTCTTTTTCTAAAAAAATTCTGGTAGTGGAATTATAAATTAATTTTTTTGAACCCTATATGAATATGTTAAATAGAATATTATTTTTAAGTTCTATTATCTTTTAGATTGAAAGATGAGTTTGTGGTAGAAATTAGTTAAAGGATGTGACTTTACATATCAAGTTTATATTTTTCTTATTATCTTATTATATGATGAAATTAATTATTATACTTTTGTGAAGGGATCTTAAAACCAAAAATGTGTTATCCTAATACCATATGTTTTGTTGAACCGATGGTATTTTAAATCATCATAGATTGATGAATTTAAGGCCCTCAATTTTACACTTGTTTTTGAATGATGACCTCAATCACTACCTGTAAATTTTTACATTTTTCCTCCAATTATATGTCTCTAATTTCCACCAATGTTCTACAAATCGATATTATAATTTGGTGGTGACCTTTCATTTCACATTCCATCTTATTAAGACTAAATTTTATTAACCTAATTTTTGATTTGGGTTTTCCCAAAGGTATTTTCTATTTTCAACCTTTTATTTTCAAAAAATTATTTCAAATTGCAAGGACGCAATTTATTGAAGGAGGGAATAATTTAACACCCCAAGATTTCATAGTAAGTTATTTCTTCAGAGTAATTCAATAAATTTCACTACACACAACACTAAGTTGTAGCACACTATGGCTTACCAAATTGGCCGTTCAAAAGCGATTATGAATATTATTAACTTAATTTTGAATTTTATATAATCCTTATAATTTTAGAATTCATATTATGAGTATCTTAGACGTAATGTAAGAATAAATACATTTTTTCAGATAAAAGAAGTATTTTTAAAAAAATGATATTTTACCGCCTTTTAATGGAGAAGCCTTTTAAAATCCAATAATGGAAACTTTTATATATTCAATTTTACAAAATAAACTTCTTATATAGAATTGGGATATAGGAATTTAGATTCAATAATGTTTTGGTGTTTTTCTGATAACTTTCGTATTTGGGTGAATAGTGAAATTACTATATTTTAACTGAAAACAACTTTTTTAATCAAAATTATTTATAGTGTTAACATATACATTTTAGTGGTTTGGAAGTATAAATAGATTATATTTTTACCATTTAATCCAATGATGTTAATTTCAAGTAATTTCACTTTGAAATTGGACATAAACAAGTGTCTAACTCTTGATAGTTATTATTTCTTAAAAATACACCTTTTGGTTTTGATAGCGAGAATTAATTTGAAATTAATAAATGTAACTTTTAAGTATGGAATTTGGTAAAATAGACTTCATTATTGAATTCTGAATTTCAAAATTAGCTTAGGTAAAATTATTGATATTTTTTTGAAAACATTTAATTTATTATGAATTGTGAAAAACACTGAGTTATAGTTAAAAAAGGAATTTTTATTTAAATAATTATTTATTTTATTTAAATTTATTTTAGGTCAAAATATATTCCAAATACCTATATAAGTTCAATTTAATTCATTAGAGTCAGTTTATAATAATTTTAGATATATAAAAATTTATTGAACTTTTCACAGTCTTTTACCCACCTCATAGGATAATTTGTAAATTCACATAAAACATAATTTTACCTCTTCTCTGAGTTAAATTTTGAAAACCCAAGAGACACGGTTAATATTAAGGAGTAAAATTTGGTTGAATAAGATAAAAATAATTTTTGGTGAATAGTAACTCTCTACTTTTATTTACCACGGTTAAAAGTAAATAGGAAAATTAAGGGTAAAAATGATATTATTATTACCCTAAAACATGTCCTAATTCTATTTAATAAGTGTAATTCGACCAAAAAACCATAGGAATAATATATTACCCTTTAGGTCCACTTGTATTAGATTAGGACATTTATTATTATTTATTTTAAAGAAGAGTTAAAAGTGTTAAATTCAATGTTTATTAACTAAACCATTTTCAATATAGGGTTATACATAAGAAAAAAATGACTATAAATATTAATTAGAAAGATAAAAATATTTCCTACATCATGGTATTTTATTTATAATTTTTAGACATTTAATAATTAAATCTATTTATGACACAATGATGCTGCAGTAATTTGAATATTAATGAAAGAATCAAATAAATGGTATTATAAATATTAAAATAAATAAAATATCAAAGTTTTTATGACATACAAGAATTTTCTAGGTTACTATGACATGTTAGGTCATATTCAATTTATCTATTTCGAAGTAATCATGTTGTGATGGCTTCCACAAAAGCAAAGTACCAAATAGTGTCAAAATTGAAATAAATTAATATTCAAATCAAATACTATATTATTGGTTGATATAATATTCCTAAAAATGTATGGTTTGGAAAAAGGGATTAAATAATACTATATATGTCATTAATGTGCCACTTGAAGTTATCTTGGAAGTTTAGGAAAAGTTTATTAACCATATATAGTAAGAATACAAGAAGACACGGTAAAAGTTAAACTATTAAACTAAGAGTTAAATCTAAATGATAAGGTTAACATGGTAACCTAAACTTTTCTAAAACCTATTAGTTAAGATTATTTCTACCCATAAATACCTAAGGATCTAAATAAATTCATTTGGAACCATTTTAAACCGAATATGATTGTATAATAAATTAATACTTTAATCTTTTCCTAAAGTGACCCTCACCCCTCTTATAAAATGGTACTTCTCCTTCTATCAAAATCACACCTCCAAAGCCATTTGTCTTGGCCACCCCTACCCAACTATCCTCACAACATCCCTTAATTCAACCTAGAGGCCTTATTTTGATCATAAATTAATCTTAAGGAGCCATTTTGATCAAATCAAAATGAAGAACCTGAAGAAGAGGTAATGATTTCACCACCCTCTTTCAAGTTCCTTTGTTATTCCACTTCTTCATTCTTTGTTATTTCCTTTATAAAATAATAACTCCTATATTATCTATATACTTTAATGTTATTATAAATATTGAACCACTGTATTCATTATTCTATCCATCTTATGAATGATAATGTCACCATGCATGCGTACGTACGGCTTACCATCTCCACGCCGTGGTGTAATTTGTTATTCAACAATATGTTATTTGTATGGATATAATGATGAGTAATATGTATATAAATAATTAAAATAACATGATTATGTCTCTGTAAAATTAATATACCATCCAATTCCACACCTTTATGGAAGTGATATTGTCCCTCGTACGTACGTATGGATTACCGTCTCCACGACACGATGAGATTCATTTCAACATTCACCATTCATCGACGGTTATAAAAATATATATTACTAATATGTTTGAAATATATGAAATAATAATTCTACTTCTGATATATATATATGTGTACTTACATATATTTTATTCTCATAGTTCGGTTGAATATGTTATGAAAATGGAAACAACGTTTATGCGTGCGTACGGACTACCGTCTCCATAAACGGTGTTTTCCATTTCATATATATGTCTATTATACATATCTTTATTCTAAATATATATGATATATAATTCATTTTTTATATTCTGGATGTATTTAAATCATGATCTAAGTGATATGATCAAGAGTAACAAGTTAAAACAAGTACGATAAAGAAAGTGATTATTACCCAAAATGTTAATTTAACATGGAAATTATTATTAAATGGGTAGTATAAATTCATAAATGAATAATGTATGATATCATAAATATTAATTTGGTTCTGGTATAATTTAATAACATACTACAGTCTTCATACAAGAGGTTAAATGTACCCATGAATAAAGGAAAGTCCAAGGTAAGGGGTTTTCATCTCACTCCTTATTCTAGTGAGATTCCTACCATATTTACACTATTACCTTTTGTGTGGTGTATTTACTATCCATAAATGTATTATATGTGTAATACACTTTAATTTATGTTTATTTACATATTAATTATATGATACCTCTTTCATGGGGTGTATTTTTCGTAAGTTACCAAATTGGTAAGGGTGAATTTGAAAATCTCTTTAATATCTGAGGATGTTTTTACGTAAGTATCTAATGGTAAATATTTATTATCCATGTCCATGATTCATGAAATAGTTTTCAAAGGGATTATTTTAAGGCACTTTTAAAAAAAACATCATTTCAAATGTTTTAAATATTTATTCTTATAAATATTTCTCATTAATGTTCATGTCTTCAAAATGACTTTTAAGGATTTATTTATATGGACATAAATGTTATTAAAATTTTAATTCTTTTAAAAAGTTTCAAAGTGGTATGGGACAATTTTATTCAAAAATGTCTTTAAATTTATTCCTTTCTAAATTTTGTGACATTTAAATGATTTCATGAAAAAGGGATAATTCTCTCAAAGAGTTTTACACATCAATTTCATCTATGTCAGTATCCTTTGATGGATTTTAAACATGTTTGAAGATGATTTATTATGTTAAAAATCATCCATATTGTATTGAAGGTTTTGTGATATGTTTGACTATGGATGTTTTATTTTTATACCATTCATGGTTTAGGGATTAAGTATTGACATTTGATATGCTAGTTTTAATATGAATGTTTATGTTATGTTTAAACCTTTTCATATGTGGAATGAATTGGACGTAGTAAGTGATGGGTGGATCACGCTATAGCTCCTCGATGCATTAGTAGGTCACATGAGACAAACTAGTGTCTTGGAAAAGGGCCTTGACAAAATCTTATTTGTAGTCTTGGCACAAGGTCTTGACTTTGTGGTTATGATAGTCAGGCATTATGCATTCCATCATAATGAAAGTGGTTAGTGATATTTCATGTGATTATTCTACTAGTAGAATATCAATGTGAATAAGTAAATGGCATTGGTTTATTTTATTTTTTCCATATTATACTGAACTTCATGTTTGAAAGGCTTTTGTTTTATTTATACATTGTCTTAAATGATTATGATTATTTATGAAAGTTTTTGCCGTATAGTAATCCTTATTGAGCATCTGAACACACCCATTTATATGTTTTATTTCTCACAGGATTCCAAGAAGTGTATTGTGATTGATATGAAGGGTTAATCCAAGGGAATAATGGTGTTCATAAAGGATTATTTATGTTGTTTTGTATGTTATAAAGTGTAATGTAACATTCGTGTATGTAATCTATTTTTTAAGACTGCTAAACCGATCGGTCCTTCAGGAAATGATTCCTTGTAAACATGACAATGTATTAAAATAATGCACCAAATCCGGGTAACAACGGTCAGGGAATTACATATTATATCATACATGATTAATTTAGAAATTTATAATGCCCATTTAATAATGATTTCTATGTTAAGTTAATATTTTGCGTAACAGTCGCTTTATTTATCATACGTGTTTTAAATTGTATAATTTATATCATGATTAAAATACATACATAATATAAATCTTGATTTATATATCACATATATTTAGAGTATACATATTTATAATATATAGATATACGAAATTGAAGTCACCGTTTATAGAGACGGTAAGCCGTACGTACGCATAAACACTGTTTCGGTTTTCATATCGTATTGAACGAAAGTAAGTGAATAAGCTACAAATAAGTACATACATATATATATATATCCATTAGAATTATTATGTCATATATTACATAATTATTAATAATATATATTCTTATAATCATCATTGAATAGTGAACGTGCGAATGAATCTCATCGCGTCGTGGAGATGGTAATCTGTACGTCCGAACGGGCGACAAAATCATTATATTGATGGTGAAATAGTTTTTAATTGGATGGTATATCATATATATATAAAAATTAACATGTAATATTTATTATTTAAATCATCTATACTCATTATTATACCCATCCAAATAATAAAGTGTTTGAATAAAAAACTACACCATGACGTGGAGTAGGTATGCCATACGTACGCACATACATAGACTTTGTCAATTATAAGATAGATAGAATAAAAAATATGGTTCTACCATATTTATAATAACCTAAAATTATGTAGGAGGTACTAGAGTTATTATTTTGGTATAGAAACAACAATGAAAGAGGAAGTGGAAGAATAAAAGAACTTGAAAGAGGTGATGAAATATTTACCTCTTCTTCGGGTTCTTCAATTTGATTTGATCAAAAGGGCTCATTAGGTGTGCTTTCTGGACAAAGGAAGGTCTCTAGTATGAAGGGGGGAATTTTGGGAGGATATTTGGTTCGGGGCTGGCTGAAACAAAGGGATTTGGATATTTGAAATATAGATAAGGGGAAGTTACCTTTTATAAGCGAGGTGTTGGTCACATTAGGAAAAGCATAAAATATTATTTTATAATAAAATCATTTTCGTTTTCTAATGGTGAAAAAATAAATTATTTAGAGGTTACGGTTGGGATGGGTTGAAACCCTATCAAAAAATAGGTTTTATAATGGTTTAGGTCATCATACTAACCTTATCTTTTAGATATAACTCTTAGTTAAACAGTTTGACATTTACCATGTATATTTGCATTTTTATATTATATTTGTTTAATAAAATAACTATAACAAGGAAAGTGAACACCATATGGTTTATTATTAATATATATAACCTTATCTAAGTCATTTTTCCAATCCTTGGGTTTTTAGGAATATTATATCAATTAATAGTATATAATTTGTTATAAAAACACAATTATGTGGGATTTAGTTTATCTCTAGTCCTATTTCCTGGCCCTGGAGCGTCTTTGAGCGGTGTTCTGCTATGCACTGCTTTTGTGCTTTTGATGTCTATGGTGTTGTGGGGGAGCTTCCAGCACTGTGATTTCTACCCCTGTGATCCTTCCAGGGGTTGTACAATACGCCTCGACCTCCGAGGGTGGAAAGTCTCAGATAGCGGCATTCAGTGGCACTCTCCTTCCTTGGAAATATCTGGTGGACTATGTGGGGGCTTCTAGTTCCCCTTGTCGTGAACATGATATCCTTGATTCTTCTACTCATGGAAAATGGGATGACTTCTGACATCAGTATATGCACTCTTCTATGTTGGTCTTCCACATTTTCTCCCCTTAGTGGAGACATGTTTCAGATCTGTATTTTTTAATTTGTAATGAATTCTAATTGTTTAATTTTTTATATAATGAATGATGAATTATGTTAATTTTTTTTTCATTAATAAGGTAATTACTATATCATCATTTTTTCATAAATAAATTAAATTATTTAATATGTAAAAATATTAAATAATATACCATTATGTATGAAATATATCTTTCTAATGAATATTTATAGTCAAATGTATTTAATGTTTAACCCTATATTCAAAATTGTTTAGTTATTAAAAATTGAATTTAACTCTTTTAAATCTCCTATAAATAAAATAATAATAAATTTTATAATCTAATCCAAGTGGATCAAAGTGGATCATATTTTATTCCTAAGGTTATTTTTGGTCAAATTATTCTTATCCAATAGAATTATGACATGTGTTATGGTAATTATGATATCATTTTTACCCGTAATTACCATATTTAATTTTAACCGTGGTAAATAAAATTCAAAAGTTACTATTCAAAATAATAATTTTCATCATATTGAACCATATTTTACATACTGATATTAACCGTGTTTTTCAGAATTTTTAAATTCAACTCACAGAAGCGGTAAAATTATGATTTATGCAAATTTGTCAATGCTCATATGAGGTGGGTAAAAGAGGTTAAAACTTTAAATAAAAATTTATATATCTAATTTTATTATAAAGTGACTCCAATGAATTAAATTGAACTTATATAGGTATTATATATCTATTTTTACTTAAAATAAATTTGAATATGATAAATAATTATTTATATAAAAAGTCGGGTTCAAATAATAACGCAGTGTTTTTCACAATTCATCAAAAATTGAATGTTTTCAGAAAAATATAAAAAATTTACCCAAATATAATTTTGATATTTTGAATTCAAAAATAATTTATATTTTAGCAAATTTGAATCATAGAGTTTTATTTATTAATTTAAAATTAATTCTCGTTGTCAATACCAAAAAGTGGGTTTTTAAAAAGAAAATAGTACCAAAAGATTGACATGTATTAAAGTCGAATTTATATTTGAAATTACATATAATGAACTAAATTATATTAAATGATAAAAATATAATCTAATTATACTTAAAAATCATTCAAATTTATAATTTAACACTATAAATTATTTCTATTAAAAAATTTGTCTCCAATTAAAACATAGTGTTTTTCACAATTCGTCAAAATATGAAAGTTATCACAGTAGTACCAAATTTTTTTCCAAACTATATTTTTTTGTCCTACTTCTAAATAAGAATTTAATTTCATTAAATTGAATATATTATAGTGTTAAATATGGGTTTTAAAAAGGTTTCACCATTAAAAGGTGGTAAAGTTGCATTTTTTTTTAAAAATATATCTTTTATCTAAAAAATTAATTTATTCTTATATTATGTATACGAAACACATAATATGGATGTTAAAATTATATAGAGTATATAATATTTAAAATGCAGTTAATACTATTCATAAATTCTTTTTGAATGACTAGTTTGGTAATTTGTGGTGCACTCGAACATGGTGTTGCGTGTAGCGCAAGCTATTGAATTACATTAATGAGATAATATACTATGAAATCTTGGGGTGTTACATTCTCCTCTCCTTTAATAAATTGCATCCTGTCAATTTGAAATTTTTGTTTAAATATAAAAGTTTGAAATTAGAAAAATAACTTTGTGGAAAACCCAAATCGGAAATTGGTTAAATAAAATTTAGTCTTAATAAGAGGGAAATTGAAAGAAAAATTTACAACCAAATTATGATCTCGATTAGGATGAAATTGGTGTACATTAGAGAAAAATAATTGGAGTAAAAATGAAAATATTTATTGGATGTTATTGAGGTCATCAATCACAGTGAAGTGTAAAATTGAGGACCTAAAAACCATCAATCTATGATAATTTAAAATATCGTTAGTTCAAAAAAACATAAGGTAATATGATAACAATTTTTTTGGTTTTAAGATCCCTTACTTAATGTTTAAGAGTTAATTTATTCATTGAAAAATAGGAAAAAATATACTTGACAAGTAGAGTTTCATCCATTAACTAAATCCAACCACAAACTCATATTTGATTTCAGAAGATAATAGAATACAAATAAATATTCTATTTAACCTAATTGTATAGTGTTCCAAAAATAATGAATTTATAATTCATTTGTCACACTATTTAAAAAAGTCTACATTATACAAACCATGATATCATGTATGCCAGTGGTTGGTGATCCACCCTTGTCACCCTTCAGTTGCAGGTTCATGTCTCGCGGCCTTCTCTGACACAACAGGTTGTCGCCCGACTTCCAGGTTGTACTTTTTATGAAATTACCAAAATAATATAAAGAAATTATTTAACCTTAAAAAACATAATTCATTCCAACTTTCAAAATTATCCAAAAATACTTCTGTCAAAAATCACTGTCCAAAATTTATAATGAAGGTGAATACAATAAAGATGCTTTTTTCCATGTAATAACCTATGAATACCGTCATCATGTATTCTTTTAAAACACTATAACACCCCGAATTACCATAAAACCTTTTCGATTATATTCATGCTCCCTTATTTTTTATAGAATACTGGATATACTCCTTCTATACATAAATGTTGTAAACTCCAACCATGATGGAATATACAAATCATTAATATATTTCAAGGTAGTCTAGAATATCCAATATAATTTATATGAATCCATTATATATTATTCCAAAATCACTACCTCTATATCAGAACCATATTATTGTTTATCTTTCTCCCAACCACATATTTTTCAAAATATCTAACATGCTATTGAGTCACTTTTCTTGGTTCCACACAATCTCAAGTCCTTAATTAAATAGTACTATAATACAATCATTGTATACTCTATGATTATTATAACTTGTACATCATTAATACAATACTCAAATGACATAATAATTTAATAACAACATATGAAACCTAATTGTTCCTCTTTATCTTTAGTAGTATCATAACTTGATTATTATCCCATAGCTGCATTTGGTGTATACTCTGATGATTAGGAAATTGTTTCATCTAGTGTCCTAACTCCTTTTAGAAGAAGAATTTTACATTTGAAACCTTTTTCTCACCCTTTCAATCACGTATATTGTGTCCTTTTCTCCACACTTATAACAAACTCTCATTCCTTTCAAGCATTTACCAAGGTAATTCCTTCCACAGTTATCACATATGGGGAAATCCTTCTTTTCCTTATTCCCTTTAACGATCATTCTCTATTACATACTTTTCTTCTCTGGCATCCCTTCAATTCCATAGGACTCAAATAATTTTTTACTTATCCTATTAACACATAATACTATTTATTCATATGATGAGAATACGTGGGAGAGTATTTCCCTTTTAAGTGTTGGATTAATACCATGAATGATATCATCCTTCTTTATCTTTCGATCATGCGTATTGCCGATATTATTATTCCTTCTACTAAGCACCATTTATAAACAATGGAATAAACTAGGTTAGATTATGAATCCCAAAGCATAATTAGAAACATATAATACACCTAAAGTACAATGAAAAGATTATGCATATAATATATAATCATAAAATGTTTTCTTTGAGGAATTATTTACTCCTAATACATCATAATTGATTATAATGAAAATGTGAGTTATCCTAAGCATATCCCCCAAGAGTGTTGTAACCAAGAGTGCATCAAGGCTTGTTGTCACGTACTAGGATACCCTGGGTCAATCCCGAAACTCGTTGTCGGAGTGTTCACTTCAAGTTACATCTAAGCTAGAGCTGCCTCTACCTGATCATATCCAGACAATGATGAATTGATTGGAAAATACACAAAATCTCTTCATTACCAAAATTTTAGGAAGTTCTTCTATACTAATCATCAATGTTTATCATAGGGTAATGTTATTTGATCAGTGTTTATCTAAATCTATTTCCAAGGTTGTTGCAAAAAATCCTTTGATACCAACTATAATGTCCCAACCTCAGAAGCCCAAATCCAGTGAATTAATTTAATGCATTGTCATGATTACAAGAAATCATATCCCAAAAGACCAATCAGTTTAGTAGTATTGGAAAATATATTACATACATGAACATTACATTACACATTAGAAAATAAAAACACAACAGAAATGATCCTTTGACAACTCCATTAATCCTCTAGCTTAACCCAACTTATCAATCATAATACACTTATTGGAATCCTTGGAATATAAAACATAATAAAGGCATGAGCTAAAACACTTATTAAGGGTAAGGAATATAGTGGAAGATATCATATACATTAGGCATGGTGAATAATTTGAAACACATTCCTTTACAAATAATAAATATGAACAATTTATGGAAGGAATATGGGATGAGTAAATAATTCCATAATAAAACATAGCCATGGGTATTCATATAGTCTAATAAAGACACGAACCATCAATAATATTTTTATAATGAGGGAATGTAAAATGCCAGACATTCTGAATTTTTTTTTCAAGGCTTCAGCCGAGATGACTAAAAATATTTAAGGCCTTGTCCAAAACCATATATCAAATTTGGGAAAGGCCTCAGCCTATTCCATGTTTAATTGTCTCATGAGACATACCGATACATCGAAGAGCAATAACTGGTTCCAACCGTCACTTACTTTGTCCCATACACTCCTCATATGAAAAGGTTGAAACATAGCATAAACATTTGTATTAGATCTAGCATATAAAATTTCAATACCTTATCAATAAACCATGAATGCTATAAAAATAACACATCCACAGTCAAACATATCAAAAAACCTTCAATTTAATATTGAAGATTTGTATGATAATAAATCAACTTCAAACTAGTTTAAAATCTGTCAAAGTATGTTGACATAGATGAAAATGATTTGTAAAACTCTTTGAGAGAAATATCTTTTTTTCATGAAAACATTTAAATGTAACACAATTTAGAAAGGAATACATTTAAAGACATTTGTTAATAAATGTTTCCCATACAACTTTGAAAATTTTGAAAGGAAATAACATTTTGAAAACATTCATGTCCATATAAATAACTCCTTAAAAACCATTTTGAAAACATGGACATTAATGGAAATGATTTAGAAGAATAAATATTTATAACATTTAAAATGATGGTTTAGTAAAATATTCCATTAAAAATAATCCCTTTTAAGACTATTTTATTTAATGTGTACATTGATAATAAATATGTCCCAGTAAAAACATACCCATAAACAATCTCAAATAATAATGAGATTGAGTAATTAACCTTTACCTTGCACTTTCCTTTGGTCGAGGGTTTGTTTAAACTATTTTATAATGACCACAATATGTTATTATATAATAACATAACCATATTAGTATTTTTATATCATACATGATTCATTTATGACTTTATATTTCCCTTCCAATAATTATTTCATGTCAAATTAACATTTTGGGTGATAATTGCTTCCTTTATCGTGTATGTTTTAACTTGTATCATTTATATAATGATTTAAATACTTCAAAAATATAAATATTTATTTATATATAATATATATTTATAATATAAATATTCTTAATTCATATATATATGAAATTGAAAGCAGAGTTTATGGAGACGGTAGGCCGTAAGTACACATACCAGCTGTTTATGTTTTCATATCGTATTGAACGAAAGTAAGTGAATAAGTTATATATAAGTAAATACATATATATATATATCCAGAAGAATTATTATTTCATATAATACATACTTATTAATAATATTTATTTTTATAATCATCGGTGAATGATGAATGTGTGAATGAATCTCATCATGTCGTGGAGATGGTAATCCGTACGAACCCACGAGTGACCATGTCATTATATTGATTGTAAATTCATATTTAATTGGATGGTATATCATATATAAATAATCATTAAAATGTAATATTTATTATTTACATCAGTTATACTCATTATTATAGTAATCCAAATAATGAAATGTTTGAATAACAACCTACACCACGACGTGGTGACGGTAAGCCGTACATACACACGTATGGTGACTTTGTAATTTATAGGATTGATAGAATAATGAATATGGTTTACCATATTTATAATAACAACATAGTATTTTGGAGGTACTGGAGTTATTATTTTGGTGTAGAATCAACAAAGAAAGTGGTAGTGGAAGAAGAAAAGAACATAAAAGACGTGATGAAATATTTACCTCTTTTTCAGGTTCTTCCATTTGATTTGATCAGAAGGACTCCATAGGTTAATTATCTGGCCAAATGAAGTCCTATATAATGAAGGGTTGAAAGTTGGGAGGATATTTGGTCATGTTTTGGCTGAGCCAAACAGCTTTAGAGGTGTGAAATTATGATAAGGGGAAGTTCCCTTTTATAAGAGAGGTGAGGGTCACTTTATAAAAAATATTGAAATATTATTTTATAATAAAATAATTTTCGGTTTTTAATGGTACCAAAATGAATAATTTAGTGGATAAAATGGAGATGGGTCGAAAACCTCTCAACAAATAGGTTTTATATAGGTTTAGTTCTTCATAATAACCTTATCTTTTATATTTATCTTTTAGTTAAATAGTTTGACATTTACAATGTCTCATTGTATATTTATATTATATGGTTAATAAAATTATTATGACAAGCCAAGAGAACCCCATGTGGTTTAATATTAATATATATAACATTATGTATGTCCTTTGGATGATCATTATATTTTTAGGAATATTATATCAATTAATAATATATTATTTTTTTTAAAAACCCAATTATGTAAATTTTGACACTATTTAGTATTTGATTTTGGTGATACTCATAAAGCCTTTATCACTTTAAATAATATTTATTTAACCAACCCTAACATATCATATTAACCTATAAAATTATTTTAATTCACCAAGTGTTTAAATTTACATTTATTTCGATATTTATACTATCAATTGTATTTATATTTCATTAATAATGTAATTATTGTATCAGCATTGTGTCATAAATAAATTAAATTATTTGAGATCTAAAAAATATAAATAAAATACCGTTATTTATTAATTCTTTATAGATAACTATGTAATATTTATAGTAGAATTTATATTGTGTGTATCCCTATATTAAAAATTGTTTAGTTATTAAACTATGAATTTTACCCTTTTAACACTTCATTAAATAAAATAACAATAAATGTCGTAATTTAATCAAAGTGGACCAAATATGTTAATATTTTATTCCTAAGTTTGTTCTTGGTCGAATTATACTTATCCAATTTAATTAAGACTTGTGTTAGGGTAATTATGATATCATTTTTAACTTTAATTACCCTATTTACATTCAACCATGGTAAATGAAATTCAAACGTTACTATTCAAAAAAAAGGTAATCTTATTGAACCACATTTTACATATAGATATTAATTGTGTCTCTTGGATTTTTTCAATTCAACTCACAGATGCGGTAAAATTTGAATTTTTGCAAATTTTCAAATGCTCATAGGAGATGGGTAAAAGAGGTTAAAAAGTTCAATAAAATTTAATACATCTAGTTTTATTATAAAACTAATCCAATGAATTAGATTGAAATTATATAGGTGTTACATATCCAATTTTACAAAAAATAAATTTAAATAATGTAAATTATTATTTAAATAAAAATTTTGTCTTAAATAATAACGAATTGTTTTTCATTATTCATCAAAAATTGAATGTTTTCAAAAAAATAACAAAAATTCACTCAAAGATAATTTTGATATTCCAAATTCAAAAATGAAGTCTATTTTAACAAATTAATAACATAATAGTTTAATTTATTAATTTAATATATTTTTCCCGTTGTCTAAATCAAAAAGCGGGTTTCTAAAAAGTTAAAACTATCAAAAGATTGACATGTGTTTATGTCAAATTTAAATGTAAAATTACTTATAATGACATAAATTGTATTAACTGATAAAAATAATCTAATTATACTTCAAAACCATTAAAATTCATAATTTAACACTATAAATTATTTCAAATAAAAAAGTTATTTTAAATCAAAACATAGTATTTTTCACTATTCGTCCAAATATGAAAGTTATCTGAAAAGTACCAAAAATTTATCCAAACTAAATTTTTATATCCCGCTTCTAAATAAGAGTTTAATTTCATTAAATTTAATATATAAAAGTGTCAAATATTGGTTTTAAAAAAGGTTTCTCCATTAAATGGAGGTAAAGTTCCATTTTTTGAAAAATACTTCTTTTATCTGAAAAATGAATTTGTTCTTATATTATGTCTATGAAACACATAATATGGGTGTTAAAATTATATAGAGTATATAGGATTCAAAATGAAGTTAATAATATTCATAATAGCTTTTTGAACGACTATTTTGGTATGTTTTGTTGTGCTTGAACTCGGTGTTGCGTGTAGCGGAAGCTATAGAATTTCATTAATGAGTTAACGTATGATGAAATCTTGTGGTGTTACGAAGGTTATCATTTTTTGAAATTTCTAGCAATATATATAAATCTATGAACTTGACTGAAGCTCCCATTTTTACACAATAATTATTCATTATTTTTCCATAGTTGCAAGAATGTTTTCAATATATAATAGTTATAAATGTTCTCAATGTAGATCATTCACCATGATAACTTAAAGAAAATTTATCATAATCATATATCCTCAAAAAACCATTATTCACAACAATGATATTTTAAAATGCATGTTTCTTAGTAAAAGATAAAAATTTATAAATAATATTTATATAAATATGATTTATACCAATCAATTATCATACTTAAAATCAAAAATATCAATCAATATATTTATAATCACAATCATGACCTAACTATGGTTTAAAAAATATGAGATCCCATCTTTAGACCAGTCCACTAATCCAAAGAGAAAAAAAAATCACCACCTACTACATACCTATGAACATGGAAATAATATATTAATAAAAATAATAATAATCACTAATAGATACATTCTCAATAGAGAAAAACATAATTCCAATAACATTAATCCAACATCCACCACCTAGAATCAGGTTTACTACACCAGATGTGTAATATTAAGTAATGAATATTGTATAATGTCTCGTCAATATAAGGTATAATAACATACAAAATAAGTTCTATAATCTATATAGTAGTAATTTTATTGTAACAACCTACCCCCACAGACAACCCAAACACCATGCCTCAATAAGGTCATTGGTTCCTCGCCTACTGATAACCACCAGTTTCCCTGTAGATGTGTGGTGACCTACCTACGACCATACCATGTACTCTAAAAGTTCCTCATAAAAATGCATATCCCCATAGGCCAACACATGTTCTTTTATTGTGTTTTTCCTTACCCACAGACACCATAGTAAACCTCCCAGGATGTCACCCATCCTGATCAATACTCCAGGAAAAAACAATTTTAACTGTGGGGATCCAATAATGTAGGATATTGAATGTACAATTTCACCTTATTGATGTGTGTGGTAATATTTATCCTTTTAAAACATGTAATTTTTTTGGTGTTAAAATAATCCCCCCTTTAGGTTACAATGTACCCATTTTGGACATTACTTTTAAACCCAGTAACTAACACTGCACTTCTAAATCGGTACTACATATGCTACCAGTATAACATCTATGCCACACTAATAGAAGAAACATCCCACGATAACATTTTTTGGGTCCTCCACTACCGGGAAAAACATGTTTCACCAAAGACAAGTGGTCCCCTTTCAAGGAGAACACCCACATGCCTCAATATATCATCAAACTAATTACTTTATTTATAGGAAAGCAAATGCTTTTTCATGGTTCTTTTTCCACACTCATACACATGTACGAATAATAGTTCACCTTGTTGAAATGGGTGGTATCAATCAATATTTTAACACTTATTTTTTATGGGGTGTTACAATATCCCACCTTTATTGAATAAATTCACAATTTTGGACCTTACAGTTCACCCTAGGTAGTGAAAGAACACATTTATTTTCGATCTCCCTTTCATAAATATATAAAACTAGGCCCTACTAATAGCATAAAAACCCCTCCTCAGCAGTGTTTTTGTGTGATGGCTCATCAATAACAAGACATTTCCCAATAAACATTTAGTCCTTTACTTGGAGACCACCCACATTTTTAGACATATTACTAGTATAATTTATGTACCCAAGGTCCATTGCATGTTCATTCAGTGTGTTTTTTCCTTATGTGCACAAACCCTAGGAATCTTCCTAAGAGGTCACCCCTATGATCACAACTCAAGGCCAAACCTCTTAGAATATGGAGTTATAATATCATAGGATCATGCAAATAAATTTTCTTATTATTGACATGGATGGAAACATTTATTATTTTATCACTTTTTATTTATTGTGTGTTATACTCTCCCCCTTTATAGAAAAACATTATACTATGGATTGTTTGTTTCAAATAAGATCGTTCCACTACACATTTTCTTTGGTACCAACTCTAGTACAAATGTAAAAACTATTCCCCACTAAAAACATAGACAACCCACCTTAATATTGATATCAGATCCTTTCATGCCAGGAACCACCAGTTTCACTACATACAAGTTGTTCCTTAACGAAGTCCAACCAATATTCTTGTAAATATCCCCAGACTAATGATTATCTATACATGCATCCTAACAAGCACTCACCTTAGGAAACATTTTAAGAGTCCACCAATACAAAACACAACTCTATTAAAATCCTCTTTATCTATGGATATCAAATCACATAGGCTTCCTAAAATAAATTTTCACCTTCTTGATATGGGTGGTAACATTTATACTTTTACTCATTTATATGTTGATGGTATTATATAAAAAACCCTCATAATCATGTTTCCAGAAAAATCACTCATCATCCTTATGTAAAAAAATTTAGAATTACTATAAATTTTTCCCATTCACCCACACATTAATAATTGATATAAATACTTCCACATTACACTTTTATATTAATAACAATGAAAAATCATAGATAAATTTATATCACATAAAAATGAGAAATTTAGTAAATAAAATTATGATATCCTAACTATTTATCCAAGAAAATTTATTATTTCTTAAATAAATATAGTTATTGATCAGGTCGTGACCACTACATGATTCCTGTACAACCAAATATATACCCTTCAGGAAATGTTTTTGAAAATAAATTCTTTTTTGAAATAATTCAAGCCATTATGTAGAAATATATTGGAATACACATCAAATTTATGATTTTATGGCCACTTACTATAATCTTTATTACTTTATCTCATTTTTCAAACCCAACCAAAACCTCAAATTTGCATAAATATTTTCTCTATCATGGATCTCAACCAAATTATATTATGAAACTCTATCATGTCCTATAACTATTGAGTCAACTCCATGGATTGATGAAGTGAATTAGTGAGTACCACAATGCTTGAACCTAACCGGGATATGGTTGGTGACTAGCACGTAGAAAATTAAACTGAAAAATTAGAGGCATATTCTCTAAAAATAATAGCATAATACAATAAAATAAGTAGAATCTTTAAACTATAAATAATAAATAATATTTAATTAACTGATATCTATACAATATATAACATATGAATATTATAAAACATAAAAAATGTTATTATAAAATATATAAAAACTTCTAAAAATTTCTATATGTATATGAAATAAAATATCCCTTTAAATTTAGGGGTATAAGAAAAAATCCATAGTACACTAACTTCCATCCATCAATGATAGTGTTTTTGATAATTTTTCATGAAGACTACATAAAAAATATCATAATTAATTATATAAAACCATATATGAGTATATCTATAAACTAAATGCGGAATATGTTCTCATTTTTTCCTCACATAGCCATTTTCCTTTCAATTCTTATAGTTTGTCTCATTTCCCTATGACAATATAATGATATCATAAGAATAATATAATTTATATCCCAAAACTGAGAGGATGAGATGTTGATTTATCCTGTGAATGGACATGTAGTCCATTACCAGACTAAATAATGAATTTAAAACATTTTAGTTAAATCATTCATGTTAATAATACATGTCTACTCTATATAACTTGAATCTATAATTTTCTATGCAATTGTGATTAATAAGCTTTATTGATCAAGAAGTTTCAAAAAAATATTTAATTTCTTAACCATTCCCCATAACTTATTTCAACCCATGATCATTGTATAAGTAAATTTATATATGTGATTAAGGTATACTTTTATTAAATAATTGCGAGAATACTAAGATTTAAAATTTTATAACAATGTGTGAAATGAATTATATTGTATGCTTATTACGAACATAAAAATTGGTACACTAGGTCATCACCAATGTGAATTTGAGTTATACTAGATTTTTAGGTACTCTAGATAGACAGAATGATTATTCCAGATATTATTAATAGCTATAAAAGAAATGATATCTTATTTGAGGAAATATATCAAAAAAGGTCTATAAATATATGATCATGACATACAAAGACATTTTATTCATTAACATATCAGTAGCTGGTGATTTTTTTAATAAAATATTTTTAATTTACTTACTCATCACTAGTGGATTTTATTTCCGAAAATAATTATTAAAGATTCATTGAATCATTCCATAAAGAATTATAGACTTACTAGACCACGACAAGTGAGTTTTGGGATCTAGTTTATCACCACCAATAGTCTGGATCATCAATAATGTATTTTGGGGATCCACTAGCCTATCACCCATAGGTCAACGCCTTGAAAATGGATTTATGGAATATAATAGTTCATCACTAGTAGGTTTTCTCATTAATAATATATTTTGGAGATAGACTAGAATTTCATCAATAGGATGGATCGTTGGAAATATATTTTGAGGATTTAGTAAATTTTAACTAGATTCTAGGTTGTTAATAATGGATTTTGATTAAAGTGAAGAAATTCAGTTAAAGGTAAAGTATGTAATAAGTTTTTTATAGTTATTTTGATATATTGATGATTGATTTATAGAATATTAAAGTATTTAATGTCTCATACTAAGCTGAAATGTTTGGAATGCAACAAGAGGTTTTATATTTTTGGAATTGGACTATAAAATAGGTATCCTATGTTTTATTATTTGAAATATAAAAAATCAAATAGTTTGATATCATAGTTTAAATACAAGTGACATTTAATGTCATGAATTTTAAATTCTAATGAAAAGTAAAAATGTAGTTCCTTTTAATTTCATGAATATAGGACTGTTCTCGTGCCTTTGATGGTCATGTGTCCATGATCATTGTTTCTAATAATTTAATTTCATATGACCAAGACATATGGTTATTTATGTTTAATTATATATTACTAAGTCCATTAAGGCAATTATGGATAAAAAGGTTTTGGGGTGAGACTTATGAATTTGAGGTACTTTGTGGTTTATACTGATAGAAGAGTATAATTATGGTGAAGGGTCTTACATACGGTTATATACTGTAATGAACCATTCTATTAGTTGAGATTGGTTATGGTGTGGGGGGATTAATCAATAATGGTCTCTAATCTATAATCACCTTTCATTTTTATAAAATATAATTGTGGATGATTGTAAAAATTGAAGGTGGGAACTAATTTGAGAAATATTGATATTTCAATAATAAGGTGGCTCGTTTGACTTACATTCAACAAGTGTTAAGAGTTCAACAAAGAAAATAATGAATGTAAAACCCATGTAACATGATTAGCTATTATATAAAGATAATTTAGTATTCTTTTGAGCACAACTGACATGTGGAAATCAAAAACTAACCCCATAAGAGATTTTTATAAAATGAGTAAGACTTATGAAAAGGAAAACAATGGTTTATGACCCATAGATGTGATGAGAGAGGAAGGTGATATCTTTGAGGGAAATAAAAATATTTCCTTATTCTATATGTTCTTGATAATGGTAAATAATATATCTCATGAAGGTGTTTCATCTCTGTTTTAACGACACATATATGAATGTGTGAATATTGTTTCTCCGATGTGTGAAGGTTGGGAGAAATTTTTAGGTGTTACATTATACTGAAAATATATACATAAGAATCTTCTTTGAGTGGGTTATGTTATACATATGTCAATGTTTTCATAAATTTTGTCATTATTCATGCTATAAGTTCTTTTTCCTAGAACATTCTCATGTTAGGGGACTCACATAGGTATTTTTTGTAAATAAATTTATTAATACTTATATATTTGTTTCATAATAGTGTATGTGTCAAATATAAACTTAATCAAAAAGTGGAATTAGAATTTATCCCATGGTGGATCCTGTGAAATTCACTTGGTGATTATTTTTCCCATTGTTATAAGAGTATTTATGGACTATATGTGATTAATTTTGATTTTAAATTTTCCCTCCAATGAGTTATGAAAATTTCCATTTATGTAATTATATAGTTTAGATTGATCCATTTTTTATATCTTGGTTCAATGGAGAAAAATAATTCAACATCTTTTCCATTGATTTTAAATGTTATTAACACTAATTTGGACTATGCAAACAAATGTGTCTATATAAAATATGAAACACTCCACACTTACAAATGTAAATGGTGAAAATAATAGTACCTAAATGATTACAAGATATTAAATGCATTTATTTATCTTAATGGTGAATTAAATAATTTTTTAATGTAATGAGTTCTTTTATGTCGATGTTTTATGATATTTCAATTTTCCACATTTTACTGTTGGTGTGGCATAGTATTACGTGTAATACCTGTTGGTAGTAATTCTACACTGTAACACACCATGATTTTCGAATTTATTTATAAAAATTATCTATAACTATTTTATATAATGAAAATTAATTTTTTAATACAAAATAAATAAATAGTCAATTTTTAGTAAAGTCATTTTATACATAAAAATTACATTTTCTTCAAAAATTGGTTCTATAATATTTTCCATGACCACATATTATAATTAATTTCCTCTAATTTTATAAATTTAATTTTCCAAAAAGGATATCAAATTCAAAATCACTATATAAAAATTATCTTACCTAAAATTCTAGTATTTTTCTAAATAAGATAGATTTTCAATGAATAGTGGAAATGCCAATTAATGTAAAACAAACATTTCTTTTCATTGAAAAACCCTCATAATTATTTTAATTTAATCAAAATTAACATATTACCCCATATGATAGATATAATATAATTAAATAAATATTAAATTTAATTACATTAGATTTTTTTATAAGCTTATTTATGGCCTTAAAACACTTCTTTTTATGAAAATTTTTTTTAGTTGCATTTTACACATTTATATTATAAAGAATGTCTTCCAATTCATGAAATTAAATATTATAATATTGATTTTCAATTTTTAATAACAAAAGTAACAATAATTCATCATGGTCAACTTAATTTTGTTCTCATTATGAATAGTAACCTTGGTATTGATTTTCACCACTGAATAAGAGGTAAAATTGGGTAAAAAAATTAAAATGTATATAAATAATTGTATAACCCTATTAAATTCAATATTTTCAAAAAAATATTTTTTAATGAGTTAAATATTATGTTTTAAAATATTATTTTTTAATTGTGACCTAATTATTGACTTTTAAGAAGATATGTTACATTTTATTCTAATTAAAAACTATTTTTTGGGTCTTTTCATTTAATTAAATTATTTTAATATTATATTTAGTTTTAGATTAATAATAAAATTAAAAAATAATATTCTTTTACTAATTGATAAAATTATTTTGTAGTCCAAATTAGTCATATATGTTAGGTCAAAATGACTTTTACACTTAAATCTATCATTTTCCTAAATACTTTTTTTGATCTATTTTATGCCCTTATATTAACTAAATTTTATAAAATATTTTTAAAACATTGAATCATTATTTAATTTTTTGAGAATAACCATTTTTATTTTTGTCCATATAATTATGTTATAATGAAAAATGTAATGTTATCATGGTTAATGTTAAAATGGGTTTACTGTGGTTTAACTGGGAGATACAGATGAAAATTTACTAAAGACATTTAAAAATGTTATTATATGAGTTTATTTATACCCTATAACAACTTATATTCATATTTTGTGTTTCTTGAGGTCACTTGAAATTATTATGATATATATATTTTAATGTTCTTGGTAATTCCAACTATATCATTTCCCCCCACTTATAAGAGGGAACCTTCTATCTCCCCTTATTGAAACTGTTTGTGCCTTATATCATGGAAAATACCTATCATAATACATTTATATATTCCATAACATCTTTTTATATATTCTTTTCTTTAAAAAAACTATCATTTATAAACATAATGTTTGATCTAAAGGGGGATTCATAATGAAAATGTATAACTTTAATAGAATACTACACAATTTTCCATATTATTACTCCGATAAATTAATGGTATCCATTATAAATTAATGAATATAATATATTAAATATTATTAAATTTTATTATGATGATGGAATTTACCTTATCCCCCTCCATTCCATTCAATAGTTAATGAAAACATTTATCATGCATACGTGTGGACAACCACCACCGCAAAGCAATTCAATTCACTTTTCAACACTATTTAACATTGAAGTCTATAATGACGAATTAAATGAATAAATAAAATATTTATGACACCATTTTAGTTATATAAATATGAATTATTATTTACTTTTATTTCTTTCATCCAATCAAAAAGTTGAATCATCAACCGTGCACACGTATGGACTCACATCTCCATGAAGTGATGTAATTAATTTGTCATCAGAAAAATATCTGAATAGGGAATAAAAATTACACAATGATTAAATATTATACTAATTACATGATTAAAATTCTAAATATTATTGAACCATGATCAAGTTATATGTATCATGAAAACCATACCAAAACACACAAGAAAAACGAAGCAATTATCATCCAAAATAATGATTTTAATAATTAATTGTTAACAAATGGGTGATTTGATGTTATATTTAAAAAATATATGATATGGTATATATTATTTAATTACTATAATATATTTAAAATTAATATATATGTATTATACTAGAGGATCCATCACATACGTATCAAGATGAGACCCGAGGAAAGGGTTTGTCGTCTCAAATTGCCAACATTGAGACATATGTTATGTTTTGAAACTATCTCATTTTATTAGGTTTATATATATCCAATTTGATATGTCATATCAGGAATATCATTATGTATATAATATTTTAATATTTATTTGAATTATTCCTTTCATGGGGCTTACAACAGAAATGTTTATAATGGACAAAGTGATTTATGTTTTAATCCTATTCTAATAGGGATTGATTATGTTTGAATTTAATATTAGATAAAGTATAATATACTTACCCAAAAACCATAATTAAATATTATTATCCAATAGTTATTTACATATTTTTTGATTTTTATAATCATTTTCTTCTCAATGATGATAAAAAATGGGTTCGAACATGTTTCTATGATAATCTGGTCGTATTTATCCTCTTTTGGCCAGAAATAATTTTAAGATAATTTCGATTCCATATACAATTTTTCTAAAAAAAATCCTGAATGTCTGTCATTATTATAAATTTATTTTTTAATTTCATTTTTCTATGGCTTTATTTTTTTAATGTGGTTTACAAATAATCTTCTAGTAATTTTCTATACAATATAAATTTTACTAAATATGTGAAAAAATTCATTGTTCTAATGATTATGGTATGAATATAATTTCTTACCCTCAATACCATTTTATAATTTGAAGCTTATTTTATATTTTTCCAAATTATTTAAATAATGTTTTTTAATTTTAATTTTTATAAATTAATTAATTCCAAATATAATATTTCATTTTCATTATGAAATAATCAGGTGTCATTTTAATGGAATTTATCATCTATGATATTATAAATTAATGTTAATTGCACTATAATTGGGATTTTATCAAGATATACCATCCTTATTTTTTATCCAGATGGTTTATTATTTTGATGAAGATATTTATACAAGGCCTATTTCTTTTCAATGTGTTGTACGATGATGAATTGAGGAATGCTCTTACGATATTGTGGTATATTATTGGATTATAGTTATGTGGAAGGTTTGCCTGTTATATCCCCTCAATACATCCTAAAAATATGGAAAAATCATTAGAAAATTATATTGTGTGTGAACATCATTACATGTTCAAAATATGTTGTGTAGATCTAGTTTTATGTGTATATGGTTATTCATGGACCTGGTTTCACATCGACATGTTTTTTTGTTGACCAAATATCATGTCCATAAGTCTAGGTGAGGAAATTATTTCTTTTCCATAACTTGATGAGTGATGCATTTTATAGTTATACATTTTCACATTGTTAAAAAATTTAGATTTTTCACATTCATATTTTTATGATGTGGTCTCAGGACTCACTATTTATTACTGATGATTCTACACTCTTCTAAACATTACTTTTTAAAATTAAAAACTATTATTCCATGACTCATGATTAAAGATACTTAATTTACTAGGTATTACTACCTAATGTTATTATAATGGCATCATACACCTATTATCATTTATGATCATTGATTGATATATTTTAATTTTATCCTTATTGAGTATTGGAGATCACCCTTTTTATGTTTTCCTTCCACATGTTTTGGTGGAAGGTTCTATGTATGATATATAAATATAGGTAATATTATAATAAAACATTGTTGGATATTTTTAAGATCCTTTATGAAATATATTTTTATATTTATAGATTCTATCAACACTAAACCACTATTGTTATAGGGGATTAATTATTATGTTATTTTTTGGGTTTTTATAGTACGTATTAGAGTGGGGTTTAGTTAATAATTACAGATCAGGGATATAAACCATTATAGAAAACCACGGGTTCATGTCTAAGTATAAGAGAACATACCAATACATAGTTAAGTTGTAAATCATGTGGTTTCTGAGATATAAATATCTGAATAGACACTATAACTGTACATCGTACATTCCCAAATGCATCTATGGGTAATGACCCTAAAAAATACATCCTAGTATATCATGGATAATATTCTAGTGCATGGTTAACGAGCCCTTAATATTCACTGAGTTTGACAATCTTAATAGATATGCTTGGGTAACTTTGCATTTTAATTATAAACCATTATGAAAGATTTTAGTAGATGATAACCATGGATGACCAAGGATGAACCTAATGTGTCATAGGTTTATATTAAGGTGATATAATTTGGGACATATTTATAAAGACTAAATTGAATATATTCTTATTATATTTATCAATTTTATCTTGATACATACACTATTTATTTTGTTTTTGGTTAGTGGATAGAACCAGAAAGAATGTGTGAACAATGGATTTAATAGCCAATGAAACAGATATCCTCTAGGGAAACCAAATTTCATAGGAGCTGGGATGACATATATTATGACTATGAACACTAAATTCTCTCAAAATATGAGTAGTATCCTATATCATGTTAATTCCAAATTCACCTAGGAGGGAGAAACATTACACTAATTTTTTTTCATTAATAATCACCCTCCTTATATGGGTGTTCAAATACATTAATTCATATGTTCTTTGACCATAAGAAATATGAATTTTTAGTCTATCCCTTAGAAGGAGAAACTGATCAATTATGGACTTTTATCAAGAGAAATTGGAAAATAGAATAAATTTTCTCCATGGAAAGGGAGGTGTTTAATATAGAATTACTCAAAAAGTATTTTCCATAAACTCCTCACCCTAATATGGAGATAAATTATCTTGGGTTGATGGAAAAGGACTATGAATACAGCAGTACCTATAAATCACGCTTTAAAGGACTTTTCATGTACACATAGGGTTTCATCTTTGTTTGAAAAAATGTTTGATAAATTATTTAGTGGTTTGAAACCTATTCAACAAAAGGCATTAACCATAGGGGACATTGAAATTTATGATAAAATCATTCTATGTGAACTCAAATATGAAATTCAATATGGATACTGTCATGGTTCTAGGGATAAGTAAAAGATGATAGAGTTTAATGGAAGCTCTATTAGTTAGTCACATGTAGGGAAAATGATGATTCAGCCTCCTGCATGGAAAAACAGTTTTACAGATCATTCAGGTGTTTCCTCGAAAGGAAGGATAATATGTTTTATGTTTAAGGACATAGAAATCAAGAAAAATAATTTAAATGTTTAATGAAAAGGTAAATTAATGAAACCAATAGAGAGAAATATCAACCAAATACACCACCCACAATGTTGTTTTTTAAATACAACGAGTTTATAGATTCTATGTATCATTTCCATAATCCATTTTTTAACTCATAAAGCAAGAAATGTAATATGATATTATTACAATTCAAGATTAATTATTTATGTGTTTATGTATTGGGATTTGAGAATTATTTTATATAAGTTTTTTATGGATACCATAGTTGGATACGTAATTTTGTGGTAAGGTGAATTTTTTGGAATAAAAATGATTTATGGATAGAGAATCCTTAATATGTTCCTGAATTTGAGATAATATTGTTTAGTTGGGATAAATATTTTTTTTGTTTTTGATAATGTAAATTGAATATTTTTTATAGTGTTAATATTTTGGGCAATTAAGTCTTCACGGAGGTTTTATGAGGATTCATGGAAAAGGATAACATGTATTAAAAGAATATATGCTCAGGGTATTCATATTTTTGGTATGTGATATTATGAGCTACTAAATGTTTTTTTTTAAAAATATTAATGTTTATATTTATAAAAATATGTGTTCAAATATTTTAAATTTTTGTGTTTTGAATTTGGTTAAACATATTTTTGAGCATTCATAATGTTAATTATTTATGTGATGGATAAAATTTCACTTTGGGTGTTACTATTGTTGTTTAAATAATTATGTATTATATTGGATAACCTATTATAATTTTTTTAGACAATATTTTGAGGCATAAACAATAAAATATGGATCTTTTTACACAGTAAAGGATAATTTTAGTGCTTGAAACATGAAATGTTCATAATTAATATACATTTCGTCATTTAAGATATGAGATAAAAGTTGAAATTAATCAAAGAACACCCAAAGGATGATATTTTCCTTTTTAAAGGAAATAAATCAGGTAGGAATATTATACAATGAACACTATCCTGATAATAAAATAATACCTCAACATTATGAAATAGATCATAAAATAAAAATTTTATTTTTAATATTATATCTAATGAATTTATGGTATTTTAACCCCAGAATAATTTATCATTTTCTGGCCATTAAATTTTTTATGATATTTTTTTCTATAACATTATATTATACCATAGATGTAATTTTCCTTTTTTGTGTCATATTTTATCATCCCATCATTTTTCTCCATATATGGGAACCAGATTGTTTGTTATTTTTGATATCCAATGCTTGTAGCATCCTGATCATGGTTCCAATAAATGGTTCCATGCGCCTATGGGTCACATGGAATCAAAAAATAATATCCATATTCTAGAGGATACCGAGTAATAATATGGTCCTTGGGTGATTCTTTCGGAAGACTATGAACTCATTTCCTAGTGTACCACAGTGGTGTAAAAAAATAAATCAATAGTATAAGAATAATATAAATAAATAACACCATAGAAAATATAACCTCTAGAAAACTATCATAGTAAATAATACAATAAAATATTATTTTAAATATGATGATCATGTAGTTTATGTATAAATAATTGTAGGGAAAACATAAAAACAGGTATCCTAAACAATACATTGAAAAGGAATGGGAGCTCTCGAACCTTGCTCCAAGGGACGATTCAAAACCAAAACTCTCACCGCTGTTTCCCCTTGCGATCTCTGATGGCCAGCTTCAATCTAGAGTGGGAACTCATTTCCCCTCCTATTCTTACTTTTTTAGAATCGGATTCTGAAAAAATCGAAGTATGAAACCTTCATGTTCCTCTTCTCCCTCTTCCTGTCTCCTTCCGCGATGTGCTAAAGGTAGTGGATATTAGTAGTGTAAAGGAGTGAAAACAAACCCTCTTCAAGAAGGTTAGAAGACGGTGCTTTCTTGGTGGATGCTGATCTGGAAGCCTTAAAGCAGAGAGAGAAACTATGCAAATATTCGGTCCTTGGCCAAGTATCTTACAACATAGGGGATAAGCCATGGCCAATTTTTGAGCTAAAGAACAAGAATGCGCACTGCTGGGGCTCTCCGAAATGTAAGATGGTCCACTTAGGTAAAGGTTACTATCATATCCTTTTCATCTCTCAAGGTGAGCTTGATCAGGTATGGAAGATTGGAAATTTTCAGCTTAAACCTGACTATCTTAGAATTTCAGATTGGGATCCTTCTTTTAACCCATACTCACACAAAAACAATATGGCATAGGTATGGGTTAGAATTCATGGTCTTAATTTGTTTTATTGGCATCAGAAGATCTTAAATGATATTGCCTCTTGCATAGGTTCCCCGATTAAAATTTATCATAGTACATTGAATGAGGATTTAGGCCTATATGCTAGAGTTATAGTTGAAATTAACTTAACTCATGAATTACCTTTTAACATTGGATTTAATGCCCCTGATCGCAGAATGGAACTCAAAATTGAGTATGAAAAAAATCCATCATTTTGTGAAGTTTCCAAACTGGTTGGGAATAGCTTTTCCAATTGTAGGGTAGCTAGGAAACAAATGGACCCTCCAATTATTAATGATTGGAATGAGGTTAAGCATGCGAAAAAAGGGAAAACGGTCACAGATAAATCTGATACCCCTATGAAAAAACATGATATTTGGGTTAAACAATCCTATCCCCCTTCCTCCTTAGAAGGAAAACCATGGGCTGTTTTGGTTGAGGAAGAAGAAACCCTTCAAAACATTGAAAAACCCATCGGTTTAGGAGGAATAGGAGATGTTTGTAACAGTGGTAGTTCAGACAAGAACAATCCTATTACTATTTCTAATTGCACTAACAATGATTCATCCTCTGGTACTTCAATTTTGAAAGAGATTCCTTGTAGGGAATTGGAGGCTCTTGTACCTTCAGATCCCATGGAAAATACTTTTGATTCTAACAAGTCACTTGGTATGTCTGGAAACACTGCAGATCCAGGTAACTCTGTGCATCTCATTTCTGATGTTAAATGTGTTTCTACTGCTTCTGAAGTATCTATAATAGAGTCTCATTCTGCTAATCTCGACTCTTTTGGTATTACTACTGCTTGCATTTCATCCCACACTACAAGTTCTAACTTTGTTTTAAAAGTGGAATCTCCCTCCGTCAACAATGTGATGTCTAATTCCCCTTCTGACATGCAGATTTCTGCTCTTTTGCAAAATAAGGTGGATTATTCTTCTATTGTAGTTGATGAAAATGATGTTAATCTTGATGTTAATTCTGTCTCACATAATGCGAATGCTGATTCTATTTGCATTCATTTGGTGCACAGTATCTCACACACCCCACTTCCTATTTCTGAAGATTTTACTGAATCTGTTCAAACAGTTGCTCCCTATTTGGGTGGTAGGATAGTTCCCACCTCTCCAATTGACAAACATGATTCTTCCCAAAACTGTCACCTCGTATCTGATCCCTCAAAATCTGCAGAACTTGAAACTATATAGTCTCTGACTGACCCTCTTTCTCATCCTAAGCTTTCCCATTCCCAGTATGCTTCTTTACAGATCAATCCGGACAGTCCTTCTCTGGTTAGAGAGGTGAAACGTCTTTCTTTCGATCATGCCTCTACTCTTGCTACTGGAAAATATCACACACTGGACAGTACTAACCCAGTGAGTACCCCAGTTTCTGTTTCTAATCTAAATATAGATATGAAATCTGGTTCCTCTCACAGTTCTGAAACTGATGAGAGTCAAAAAATATCTGCTTCCTTCTCAATAATTATGAGATCCCAAAAGAAGAAGGGATCTGGTAAATCAAAAAAAGAAGGATCAGAACCCAAAACACAATCGAAAATGAATATCCTCTATTGGAACTGCCAAGGTGTTGCCAACAATGACAACTCTACTACACTTAGGAGGTTTTTAAAAACACAGAAACCTTTTCTCTTTTCCATTTCTGAACCTAAAGTGGATTTTAAAATGAATTACATTATATTTGGATCTCTTAATTATAGTTTTCTAGGTTCTTGTAAAAATGGTCCTCATGCTGACTCAATGTGGATCTTCTCCCACAATACATTAAATAATATTAACATTTTTAGAGCTTCTGATCAACAGTTTACATGTGATTGCTCTTGGAATAGAAAACATATCTTTTTCACTTTGGTTTATGCCAAGAATATATACTAGGATAGGAGAACATTATGGTTTGATCTTCTTGATATGGATAAACTTATACAAGATACCTGGGTTGTTTTGGGTGATTTTAATGCCATTCTTTCCCTTTATGAAAAAATTGGGCCCTCACATCTCTCTATATCTTCCAGGGAATTTGAATCTACCATTGAAGATTGTAACCTTTTTAAAATCTCTCTTATTGGTGCAAAATACACCTGGTACAGAAAACATTACAATAAAAATGTTGCGAGTAAACTTGACAGGGATTTTGTTAACATGAAGGCTCTTGACATCTGGGACAAAATATCTAGTGTTACTCTACCTAGACTCAACTCTGATCATCATCCTATCCTTGTTAGCATTTCCATGAATGATGGAAAGCCTTTCATTACTTTAAAATTTAATAATTCTTGGTCCTCAAATCTTGATTGTGCTACTTTTATTTATAACACCTTGAACTCCATGAAACATCAAAAAGACTCCTTTTCTTGTTTACCCAAATTGAAAATCCTTAAGAAAGCACTTAAAGGCTGGTGCAAAACCTCAAATTCCCAAATGGATCAGGATATCTCTGATCTTGAAGATGAACTCAGTCGTTTCCAAACTCAAAACACTAATTCTAATTTTAATATGGATCCACATTTGGAGGCTAGTATCTCTTCTAAACTTAACTCCTTGCTTTCCTTTAAAGAAAATATCCATAAACAAATGTTTAGGACAAAATGGCTTTCTGATGGTTATCGCAATACTAAATTTAATAATTGTTTTCAAAGAATTAGAAAGGTCAGTCATCTGCTCTCCTTGCTCATTCATAATGACCTGATCATTGATTCTGAAGAAGCCATTGCAGATCATGTTACCTCATATTTTTTTAACATATTTAATTGTCCAGAAATTAATATCGATCTTAAAATTGGTATTATTCCTTCAATGGTAGATGAAAGAGGCAACAAGTCTCTTTTAAGTACTCCTTTGATCATGAAATTAAAGACACTGTCTTTTCTCTTAACTCAGACAGTACTCCGGGTCCAGATGGATTCAATAATGGTTTTTCCCAAAATCATTGCGATATAATTCAAAATGATTTTTGTAACCTTGTTAAGATATTTTTCACTAATGCATCTCTTCCTCATGGAATAAATTCTCAATTTATAACCTTAATACCTAAGGTTGAGAATGCTTCTGAGATCCATCAATTCATACCTATTGCTTTCATTAACACTATCTATAAAATCATCACCAAAATTATTGAAAATAGACTTTCTCGTATCTGCAATAGAATCGTCTCCTGGAATCAATTTGGTTTCATTAAGGGAAGGTGCATTCAGGACTGAATTTGCCTTGCTTCTGAATGTTCTAATAGTTTAAATAAAAACACTAGAGGGGGTTCTGTGGCTATTAAACTAGATATTAGAAAGGATTTTGGCACCATTGACTGGAATTTCAATTTCAAAGTCCATAAAAACATTGGATTTTGTGATTCCTTCATTTGTATAATTAAGACTCTTTTTCACTCAGCTAATATCTCTATTCTTATTAACGGTACCCCTAGAGGTTATTTTTAATGCTCAAAAGGAGTTAGGCAGGGGGACCTGCTTTCTGCCATCTACTTTGTTATTGCTGAAGATTACTTTACCAGACTCCTTAACAATCTGGTTGATAAAAATATGATTAAACCTATTAAAGTTTCTAGGAACATAAATTCCCCCACCCATCTTTTATACGCTGATGATATTATTCTTTTCATAAAAGGAGACCAGAAAAATCTTCATGTTCCCAAAGATGCTATATCTCACTATGAGGAAATCCTTGGTCAAGCTATCTCCTGGAGTAAATCTTATATTTATTTTGGTAAGAATTTTCATATTAGAAGGAAATATGGTATCATCACGTTTTTGGGTCTTAAGGAGGGCCACTTACCTTTGTCTTACTTGGGTGTTCCAATATTCTGGGGTCGACCCAAAGCTATCTAATTTTCAAATGCCATATCACAAATCACAAATCAACTCTCCATCTGGAAAGGGAAATCCCTCTCCATGGCTGGGATAATTTGTTTAGTCAAATCAACCATTGTTTCTAAAATGGTCTATTCCCTTATGGTCTATAAATGGCCTATCGACATACTCAAAAAAATTAATACTTATATCAAAAACATCATTTGTTCTAGAAGCATCTTTGAAAATAAGCTTGTTACCATCCCTTGGAATTCATGCTGCAAACCCATTTCTAATGGTGGAATTGGCATTAAAAATTTAAAGCTTTTCAATGATGCTCTTCATGCTCGTCGTACTTAGCGCATTAGTAACTCCAATTCTAAAGATACTGAGTTTCTGAAAATTAGATTCTTCTCTAGGCTTTTAAAAGGGAACTTTAATTACATTAAGTCTCCCATCTGTCCTTCAATCCGAGACTCCTATCAAAATATCATTCATAATTCTAGATGGATTGTCAGTGCTGATTCTTCCGTTAATTTTTGGTGTGAAAAATAGTGTGGTAACCCCCTGATATCATTGTTACCCCCCAATAATCATCTTGATAATAGAAAACAGACTATTAAGGAGGTCTTACATTCTAATCAATGTGATCTCCCTGACAATATTTTGCAAACTATTAATAATTATCCCGTTTCCTCTGATGGTGATTTCCTTGTTTGGGAATCATCTACTAATGGAATTCTCGATTCCAAAAACTTTTATAAGCATAATTTCTCTAAAAGTGAATCTAGTTTTCTTTGGGTAAATCATTTTAACAAACCTTGGATTAAACCTTCGAGGCTTACCCTTATTTGGAGCATTGCTGATAATAGACTACCTACTGAAACTGGTATGAAAATCTTTGGCATTCAACTCTGTTCTAAGTGTCTCCTGTGTAATCAACACAGGGAAGATGCCAATCATCTTTTTCTATCATGTGTGACGGCCTCTGCCCTGTGGAATTATATTTTTGATTTATTTAATTGTAGAAAACTTTTTAATGAATCAATCTCCTTGTTCTTAGAAAACTGCACTAGACATGAAGCTTCTCTACAAATCAAGAATCTATTTCTTGCAGTAGTGGCAGAACTTCTGCATGAGCTTTGGTATGTTAGAAATGATCTTATTCCCAATAATCACTCTCTAAATCTTAATGCAGGAAAATCTTGGATTCTTCTTGCGATTAATGAAGCTGCCTCAATTCAAAAAGACTGATGTGACAACTCGGTTGGTGATTTTGAGATTCTTCACCATCTCCATATTCCTGGCATCTTCCCAAATCCTAAACGTTCCTTTGAAGTGTTCTGGAAATCTCCAATGCCAGGATGGATCAAAGTGAATGTGACTGGAGCTTCCAAAGGCAACCCAGGCCCTGCACGTTGCGGTGCTATTTTCAGAGACTTGGTTGGCCAGTGCCAAGGATGCTTCTATGTTGGCTATGGTTACTCTTCATCTCTGGAGGCGAAAATGCTTGGGGTCATTCATGCTGTTGATATCGCGCTTCAAAGAGGTTGGAGAAAGCTATGGATTGAAAGTGATTCAACCACTATCATCCATGCCATCTAGAATGGCAACATCCATCTAGCCTAGTCTCTTACAGCTCGTTGGATGAACTGCCTCAACTTGCTCCACGGGATTGATTATATAGCAACTCATGCCTATCGTGAAGCAAATTCAGTTGCTGACTCTCTTGCCAACAAAGGTCTTCATCAGACCATGACTTGGATAGACTCTATTCCTTCTGACTTATTTTATCTCTTTGATAGAGATTGAAAAAAATCCCTTCCTTTGGCCTCTTGTAATCCTTTTTGACTTTCAATAAATTGTGCTTTGGTCTTTGACCAAATATTCACCTTAAAAAAAGGTATCCTAAACAATACATGAACTAAAAGTAAAAAAATCCAAAAAACTATATCCATCCAACATCACAATCATATCATAGTCCTGTGATGTTATGCTCTTAAAAATTGACTATGTAATAAATTGAACATTGGGAACTTTCCACAGTCCCTAATTTCGTCCATGAAGCCTATTGGGTACCAAAATATGGAACAAACTATGTTAAGTACACTAGTCAAGATACCCTAAGAGGGGGGGTGAATCATGGTATGACATATTAAAACAACTGTACATTTTGATCTTGTTTTGTTGTTAGAGAAAACTCTCTTGTCTCTCCTTCGCAATGCAGAGTATGAATAAAACATAAAGAATTCACAAGAAATATAAATTATTACTTGGTTCACCCTCACTAGGATATTTCCAAGGATCATACACATGCAGTGTTCTGATGCTCCAATTCTACTATAAGTGGACTGATGTTTACCAGTTCAGAGTGGACTCAGTGTCCCTCCTGGTTTACAACCACTCACAGAATGAAAGCTCAACGCTCTATCAACTGATGTGTGCTCACTACTTCTTCATAAAACCCACTCAATGTTTATAGAATTGTATGTATTTTCATTATCACAAACGAATAAATCCTTTGTTGTATTTAGATGCTCTGTTGAAGTCTAACTTTCACCCGTAGATGAATCTCACTCTGCACAGAAGGTATCAAGAAATAATCCAGCTATTGCATAGCCCTAAAATGATTGGTATGATTCTACCATACATGGAACACTTTTCTAAGCTGTCGTACAAGTTTTGGCGTGCAGGTTCATGCCGATGTGTAGGTTCACCTCATCCACTTGCGCGCCACTCGCTTATTCAACTCCAAACTTGCACGACTCACACCCTTTTACGCCCAAACCAATTTTGGTGCACAACTATCAACGACCGTGCTTCTTAAAAGACTGGTGTGCAATTGTCACTAGAGCACCTATGTGAAACACCCTTCTTCAACTCTAAACTTGGGTAACTCACACCCTTTCTCACCCAAACCACTTTGGGTGCACAACTATCAAATGTCGCACAACTTCTGAATAACATTATACCTGCACGAACACACCCCCTACATGATGGGATCTCTGGTTTTCTCTAATTGTTGAACTCACATAGAATGAGGAGGGGTCTACCTCAATTTATAGGCATTTGTACACACTGAGTTCTGGCGTGAAAGTCTCCTCTCAGCGCGCAAGTCCAGCCGCCCTAGTCTCTACCGCACTAGTCACTTACGTGACCAAACCCAAAACATGGGCATCCCTTTTTCTTTTGCCATATTTTGATGTTCTGATCTTGAGAAACATATGGAATGCAAGTTTCCAAGCCTCCAATACACTGGCATGCATGTACCTTTTCCAAAAAAAATTTATCCATTTGTTGATTTCGAGGTCCAAAAATTTGGCAAATACTGGAAAACGGCACCATATTGTATCTTCTCTTTCTGAACCGCCTACAGATCGACCATTCCTTTGTCGATGTTCTTGAATCAATCAAGGATCGTTAACAACATCCCTCGAACTCTAGATTCCACCTTGAAATCCCCTTTTTCAACAAATTAGTGTGTCATGGATTGTTTAGACAATAAACACAACATGGAGGCCCACTTTGTCAACAAACACAATCACCTAAAAAATGGATCAATGATACCTTGAGGGATTTTTTTACAACAAACTGGGTGTGAGATAACATTATGTAGTACACCACCAATGATTTCTATAACAAGTCCAATATTAATAATATTAATAAAAGTTGCATGAAATATATCATAGGTATAATATTAATGTAAATAATGTGTGGATGTATAAGTTATCCTTTCCATCCAAACATGGATCCCTCTTAACAGCTATCAAGAAACTGTAATCAAGGGATAATGGGAAGGATAGATAAATATGTGTGATATTTCCAGTCTAACTGAAATATGATACCCATACCTGGGCAATTTTTAATCATTGAAAAAATATCCACAATGGCCATTATGTGTAACTATGTGTATTACATTCATATTTTCTTATGCCTTGTAATATAGTGCCACAGCACAAAGGGATGGATCCAAGGTATAGATGAACAAGTTATCCTCATCGATTTCGGGATGAATCTTGAAAGAAACATGATAAAGATTTGGGTGGATTACAAAAATAATTTTTATAGATCATATCCAATATGAGTCAATGAAAGATATATCCATGGGGTAGAAATGTCCTTACCATCGAAAAGAATTAGGACCCAATAAATATAAATGACCAATGCATTCACCTCCATAATCAATAAAAATTCAAAAATTATAAATTTCCATGAAATTAAATTTATATATGATTCAAGGATATCATCCAAGGAAACCAATTCTATTACGAATATTCCAATAATTATCAATCACAAAAAATGATTTATTTCCAAGAGATTAATTTTTTTTATAAATCATTTATCCATTTTAACCATATGAAATCACATAAAAATTATGTAGGAACTGTCACCTATCAATATAGTTCAATTCATTCCTTTAATTTAAAAATGAATAGGTAAACAAGGGGATAACAACATTATAAAATTTGATAAATTATATTTATGTATCCATGTAGAACTGGTCTGTTCCCACAAACCCAACATGGTGGTATGACATAGGGGAGATATAAGGTCACATCCCATTGGTGGACTTGGTTGGGGATAAAAACCTACAATGATCACTAAGGCACTAAGTGAGAAACATAAAATATATAAAATAACTTATTCAAGACACGTAATCAATATTAGGGGAATACTGGAAAAATGGTGCATGTTAAAACAATAGTAGGACATATAAAATACCTAAACATGAAAGAAATGTATAGACTACCTATGTTAGGTCAATAATATATCCCTTGTCGAAAATGGATCATTAACTCAGTCCAGATCAGAAGAAAATTGACGAATATATGAAAAAATAGAAAGAGGGAATATTATATTTAACCAAAATAACTACATCGATAGAGAGTGAATTGATGAATGATACATGATTAACATATAACTTATCGCAGTGAATCCAATGTGATAAACAGTGTTTGAATTTGATAGTGAATATAATTTTTTGAGAAAATTCTATGATGAAGTATTAAAATGGAGATCCAAATATATGGATGTTATTGGATTTATTAAATAATAAATTTGATTTAGGTTTTCTGATATTTTAAGGAAAAAATCAAATTAATATATTTTAAATGGGTCACACAGTTTGGATGACTGATTTTCTAAATTTTGTACAAGTAGTTTTCCCCTTTCTGCCTCTTTAGAGATCCCAATTAATTAATGAATGTTATTTCAAAAGAAATTTCTAAACCATTCCATAAACCACTATCCATAGTCACCACATTAATGGTCGGGGTGTACAATTAGATCAATCGTGTGATGATCGGGCATTTGTCCATTACTAAAAATTATTGGTGTCCACGCACGGGCATGCGGCCCTTAGCAGATGGGGTAGGAAAAATCATGCCCCCCTTCTACGGTGAAAAATGCCTCACACTGTTTCCTCAAACCATGTGTCTTGGGTAACACAGCTCCTACTAACAAATGTGTCTTAGTTTCCTTTTACCAAAATCAAGCATTCAGGCTCCGAACAAGCCCTAGACATCACTGAATCTCCCGTGATTTGATTTGGTTCCCTCATTATGTCAAAATCAAAGATTTAAACCAAAAATTGAAAATATTCAGAACTCATATGTAAGCCTTGTGTCTTAAATTATTTTAACCAATATCCTTTTTTCAAATAACATTTTGTTATCCTTTTGTATGATAGGTTTTTTGAAAAAGTTATAATATAATATTGAACCATTTGTTACCAATATAGAAATTTTGAGGGTGAAATTTATTTAATGGTGTAAAATGTTACACAATGATATTTTATAATATATTAATATACAAATAAATTTTATTCCATTGATCTCTTTCATTACATGCAACACCATGTTCGAACGAACCATGATTAAATATTATTATTTAAACATCCCCATTATAACCAACTTGTTAAAATTGTTGGCATTAATTGGAATAACCACATTTTTAAAAATATGTACACTTTTTTTCTAATGAAAAATAATTTATGAATGCATAATAAATTTGTATTCAATTTTTAGTAAAATCATTTTATGCTTCCAAAATACATTTTCTTCAAAAATGTATTTTATTATTTTCATTAAGGGAGAATGATATAATTACTATCAAACACTATATGAAATTATATTTGATAATGAGTATGAAAATTTTATATCATCATCTCAAAATTGTCTTATGGTGAAAATTTGATATATTTTTTAAAATGATTTGGTATTCAGGGAATATTGAAATTGATGATTTTAAAAAATTGTAATTTATTTTACTTGAAAAATTCCCATATTTCTTTGAATTTGATACAAAATATAAAATATCCTTCATCAGTTATAAACAATCTAATAAATTAAATATTAGTCATATTTATATATTATTTTGGTTTGAGTTTGTTTTTTGGATTAAAATGATTTTTTCATTAAAATATATACTATTATTTTGTAGACATATATATTAGTGTGGGCATACGAAACGTATAAAAATTTATTATTGAAAAATAAATTACAAATATTTAATAATAATAATTTTGAACATTTAATATGTTCAAATTTATTTCATTTATTATGAATATTTACAAAGATAATGAATTCCCCCGATATAAAAAAGATAAAAATAGGTCAACACTATGTGGTAAATCATTAAAATCTCTCAAAAAAATATTTATCCAATAAGATGAGTGTTGTTTTACTAATGATATGGTTAACTAATTAAATAATATGTTTTAAAACATTATTTTGAAATCGAGAAACCATTATTGACTATTGTGAAGATAAGTTATATTTTACTCAAATAAATATTTATTTTTCAGTCATTGTATTTAATATAATTGTTTGAAGATTCCAATTATTTTTGGCTTACTCAAAAATATTTAAAACGTTAATTTTTATTACTTAGCCAAGAATGTTCTTCGAAATCCACTTATCACATTATTTCAAGTTGAAATGTTTTTACTCTTAAGTCATGTATTTTCATGAAACATGGTTTTATGTGTTTTTTATTATATTAAATTTAAATTATAATACATATTAAATTTAAATTGAAAAAATATATTTGATATATTTAATCATCACATAATTTTATTTCAAATTTCCATATTATTTTTTCTAATATAATTTTGTTATCGTAGTAAAATTTTATGTTATTGGTGTTTTTATTAAAATGATTTTAAAGTGGTTTAACTAGGAGATAGAGGTAAAAATGTATCCACAACTTGTAAAAATGTTATTATTAGTGTTTATTTAGACCCCATCACGTTTTATATTCTAAATTATTATATCTTTATTTCTGTTTAAATTTTTTTGATATATATATATTTTAATCATTTAAATAATTTCATGTGTGTTCTTTCCCTCAATTTTATATGGGAACATACTCTCCTAAATTATTAGAAATGTTTGATTCTTCTATCTTAAGGAATTTATACCATAATTACTTCTGATATTCATTCCCCATGTCATATAGCTTATATTAATTTGGAAATACCATCATTTCAATGCTCAAAATGAAATTCAAAAGGGATTTCTTAATAGAGGGATATAACTCCAAACTGAGTAATTTCTATTTTATTTATTCTTATACATCCCTTTAATATTTTCTATCCATTATAAAAAATTTACTTCTATATATTCAATATAAATTTTTTTATTATGATTATAAAAAATTAGAGACTATTTTTTCCATTTTTAGACATTCAAATTTTTCTAGGAATATTTTTTAGAGCTAGGCACTAAGACAACTTGAGATTCTGAGACTTGGGGAGCCAAGAATTAATTTTAAAGATATATTATGTATATTTTTTATAATGTGTTCATGGTTTTAATTAAAAATGGGAAAATCTGTTAAACACGTTCTTTAATCAAAAATCTGTGTAAATGGATGACTATGTAGCATGAGGTTTATCCAAGAGGGGATATAATGTTGGTCTGTGTGGGATGTTCAGATGAGGGAGAAGTGGTTTGTTATTTAGATAAATACATTATATAATTTAAATTATTTACAATCCATAACACAAGTAATTGAAGAATAGGGACTCATAAGGGAAATCTATGACCACTGTTGAGTTCTGATTAGGGGTTTTTTCCTAAGCGTGATGTAATAATCATCATCATCAAGTGTTCGTATTGAGTTCCATCATGGGAGAAAATATTATTAAATAAATTATTCTTTATTTAATTGATTCATTGAATGTTCAAAACCATTTACCCTCTTTATATATCATATTACGTAAAATATACAGAGCTTACCTGCAAACTATGAATTTTTTTTGAGTTTTTTTCTTCTCCCTTCATTGGTGGATTGAGATCAGACTCTGAATAGTTATTGGATTGAGGGGGATTGATATGTGGAGGAAAAAATAATCTTCATCACTATTATAAAAATTATTCACCAATGATTGATTTTAATTGAGGCAGGACTCATCAATTATTGTTTCCGCCCAATTTGATTAAACTGTTGAAACATGGATTATTATATTCTCTTGATTATGTGATTATATATTATTCATATAAGAACTGTAGTTGAATTAAATTTATTTAATATTTTTATTCATTTTATATTCCATGTTATAGCATTTGGTATTCTCTATAAATGATCATTTTTTGAGAATTATTGGTTATTGATATATGGATATTTATTTTTATGCCTATCCCCCACCATTTTTTGCCTTCATCATCTCTAGCCTATGGGGTCACGATTCGACATTTTCAGGGTAGGTTGGAGCATTATCGAACCCCTATAATCTTTAACATTTCATGAAAAATGAGAGGCATGATATTTTATAATCATTTTGGATCGGTACTTTGTGTGAGGTTTCACGATCGACATTTTTTTCAATGTGGAATTTGAATGGTGGTTGATCAAAGGTGGTTCAAGATCATATTGACGATCCGTGTTTTTCTGATTGATTCATTGAAATAATTTCTAGTGTGATTTGATTTGTTTAGAGTGGATTCCATGTAGTGAGTATTGTGGTAGAGGTTGTTCAGTGTGAATGTGATCGTGAAGAGATGCGGATCTCCAATGTGGGTGTCAAACATGGTTAATACAGTAGGTTTTAATATTATTTTTAATAATAATAACATATTAAAAAAATAATATTTCATTAATTAAATGATTTTAATTAATATTGTTATTTTTAAATGATTAAATGTTGAATTAAAAGGGGGTACAATCTAGCTGGCCTTTTCTTTCCTTGTTTTTATTATTATCGTTGTTGATAGTAATAGCAATGAATAAATATTTAACAAATGATACCACATGAGAAAGGCTGGTGTGACACATTAATAGGGGAATGGGGGAGTTATTTATGCCTATGATTGACTTAATATTAATATAATAATTTAAAAATATTTTTAATCTAATTTTTATAATAATAATTATCATCATTATTATTAAATCCTTAGTTCAGCAATAACTTATTTATATGACATCAGAACAATGTGACGTTAGTGACATCATGATCCTAGAATTTTGGGATTCCATTCAATACCATGGTTGGATAACTTTTTTTGGAATGTTCCCCAGGTCTACGAGGTGTAAAAATTATTAATATTATAATATTATTTTTATTGTTGTGGACTGTTTTATCTGACGTAAATTTTTCAATTAATGTTGAAATAAGGAACTATTTATGTTATTTCTACCATGAATTGAGGCAGATTATTCAAGACCAATATCATGAATTTAATTCAAGTTCAAGGATCAATCCCCCAAAAATATTTTTGACCTTAGTTATGTGAAATGCGTTTTTTTCATCAAGTGTCCAATTTGGAAAGTGTATTTCACATCGGAAGTTTTCTTCTTTGAGGATTGTGGTAGTGTGATTTAAATGGATACTCATTAAAATTTTCAATGGCATATTGGCGTTTTGACATTTTATCCCATCATATGGATGCTGATCCTCATTAATTCATGAGGATTTTGGTTGATACATTCCATCTAGTTGTCTTACATGATGTGTAGTATAAAAAGAACATCATGCCATTTCCTAATGAGGTTACAACAAGATTGCATGGTGGGGTCACAATTTTTGTGGAACTTGTACATTTCCTGTACCTTTTAATTGACTATTTAACTATCGTATCTCCATTTTTTGGACTCAGATTATGGCCTATGAGTAGCCTATGCTGAGTGGATTTTAGTTATAATGCGATTGTAGTATTTGTAGTTCATTTTAAGATATTATTTATGATGTCCCAAAAGTGATTCTAATTTAGGTGGCTCTTCCGGATGATAGTTGTTTCTCAACGAATGTGTCCTCAACCATTAGAGTGAAAATCTACTTCTATGATAGGGTATTGGTCCTCTATCGACTATCAATGTGGCACCATCCAGGTGGGAAGGGCATGAGTCCATGTCCATTAGAGTGTAACCCCCTTACTAAACAAATAATGGGTCATTTTTTAACTACTTGAGTAGAACAATATTGCAGGTAAATGAATGGGTCCCCAACCATTAGAGTTAAACCGTCATATGGGGATAGTGAATATGTCCTCTATCGACTATCAGAGTGGAACCCTCATACTGGGCAGATCATGGTTCCTCGACCATTAGAGTTTCACCCTCTAACATGGAAGGGAATGGGTCCTTGACCACTATAGTCGAACCCCCATACTAGGTAAATCAAGGGCCCTCTATCTAATACCAGAGTGGATACATCATATAGATTCTAGACCTGTGTATTATATCATTGGAGTGGAACCCTCCTATCATATCAGGGCATGGGTCCTCCACCTAGAGTTTGTATGCCTCGACTGTGCGACATTGTGGTGGGGTGTGGCTTGACGTGGATACTTCATCAAACAGACATGTTAGATAATGGGTATCAGAGATGGTAACATTTTAGAGCTGGTGGGGTACTCCTTATTCCATGTTTGGATATAGATATGGGGATACCCTTTCTCCCTCATTTTGGATTCTAATTTTGTATATATGAGTTTTATTTCATTATGGTATTCACCTCATACATTGTTTGATATTACGTTGTTGGGTTGATCTGACTACTTATTTCATGTCTTATGTCTCTCCCTCTTCAATTTTGAAGGCATCCTACTTGGTATATATATACTCACCACTCAGGAGTTATGAAAACATGTTTAATTTATTATTTAGATGACAAACATTTCAACGGTGTTATCATTGGATCATAGGTATTATCCAGTGCATAGATCAAGTATGGTAGTTTGACATAATGATTTGAAATATGGTACTATCAAAATTTCTTTTTATAGTTACAATCTTTTTGGGGATAATTTTTTAGTTTGGTGTGTATTTTCTCCCTTTAATATTCAGTTTACTCTACTATATTTTTTTATTCCATAGAGGTTATTATATCCATTGATTTAACTCTAGATGTTACTATGATTTATTATAATTCCATTTAACTTCTATATTGATATGGTTGGGTGTGTGTCTACTAGTAATTCAGGAGAAGGAATCTCATTTTAGTAATTTGTTTCGATGATTTTCACAATCCCATGTCCAATGGAAATGATATTGGAGTAGTTGTCGCTTAATCTATAGCCATTTAGGAGGACCGCGGTGGGTTAGGTCCTGATAGATTGGTATCAAAGATGATCATTATTTTGGATGGTGTTTTGAGTCCTCCCCTTATTAGATTTTTTTCGGCTTTGTTTATCAACGTCGAAGAGTCTCATGTGTAAATTTTAAGCAATATATTCCATTTTTGATATGGTGGCCGACATATCTATACTACAGGACAAGAAAAACATACTTGTCAACTCAAAACACCGCAACATAAATTTTAGTGATCCATGTTACATGAATCATATATGATTCATTACTTTTACATTCCATCTTGAGTTAACTCTTGAGATATTATCTTTTACTATGGTATGTCTTCATAACATTCATGATGATTAAGTGATGAATTCATGCAATAATTTTATGATAGTGTTGTTACGATTACCATTTTTGAGATAAAAGCCTATGTTTCGGGACCCATACAGTAGGTGTTATCTACAGGTTGTCATTGATTAGTTCTCCCACATTTCGAGCAATTCATAGATCATTATATAGATTAGAAATATGATCGCCTATTTTATTAGAGGTTGATAGCTCCAACAATTATAGATAATTGAGAACATAATATTAGCGCATTACATGGGGTATAGCTATGTATATCATTGAGATTCTATAATAAAATATATCCTCTATAAATATAGGTTTGAATCGAGGTAGTGGTCATGGTTCTTCATCCATTGAGGACCCCAACCAATCAAATGGTCGCATTGGAAAATAGTCTTCACTATACTGAAACTTTAGGCTCTGATGTTGCCAAATGATAACAAACCCCATTTAAGTGTACATAATGGGTTTTAAAATATAGATATCCTTTTATTCATGGTGAAAAAACACTTCTTCTTGGGTGGTAGAGAATTGGATCAAGTGTATGGTGTGATTGTCTCACCAAGATATGACCCCTCATGATGGTGGTCTTTATGGTGAGACTTCTCCTAGGTGATGTGGGAAATCAGTAGAGACGTGTGTTAGTAAATTTTTACATGACTTTAGACATGCATGGAATAGGGACACCTCCCCAAATTAGACACATACTTATGTAACAATATAAAAACATGTGGTTGAGTCTATTCTATTTAAAATTGGATAATATCATGGTGTAGTGAATAAGTTACTTTGGCATGTGTGTTTGAGGTCCTTATTACCTACTAAGGTGTGAGAGTGAGACATGGTTGTTTAGAGTAGATGTGAAAGGGAATGTATAATTTCAATTGGTAGGTGTTTGTGTCTTATTGGATTCAAGTGTTGTTCAGAAAAATAAATGTGTCTCCAGAGCTCTATTTTTAGTTATAGAACATATTTATAAGACACATTTGTGGATATTTATCCCCTGTTATAGACCGAGTTATACAATTGGTGTCCTTTGTGCTCAGCCCTTATACTGGAGACTCCTATATGGGGGATGGGTGATCACACCTTTATGTTGATAGTACGAAATAACATTACAAGGATATAGAGATAGAGCCTTACATGAAATCATTCCATAGTGGAAGTGGGACCCTTTGATTTTTTTCCCATCATGGAATCGTCATTTACCACCTACAATCATATGATTTCTACCAATTAATTTAGTTGTTATTTCAATTTTTATGGCTAAATTATATTACTTGGATAACCAGAGAACCTCTAGGAGGATAGGATGAGGTCATTCAATGAAGGTTACAACCAATTAATTATTGTTAAGGTAGTTTTACCCTTGGAGAAATGGATTCTATGAGCTTTTAGTATCCTTCCATGTTTGAGTAGTATGACAGAATCATTCTTGAAGAAATTATGGGTTATACATACCATAGAGGGTTTTATTTCTTCATTGAATTACTCTAGAGATGACATGATATTTATTATAGCATACAAGATGACCCTGTGTATCAAATGAGAGATTGAGGTCATGCATGGATTTGTGTCCCCCCTATATAGGTGACTATATGAGAGGGCATCTAATCTTGTAAATTGATAAACTCTTCACCCATTGGGTGGAGGTGAATTGGATATCAGAGGTTAACATTATGATAGGTTATCACCAAATCTTGGTCGCGAGGTAGATGTATCGAGCATGACTTCTAAGATCCTCTACGGATGATTTCAGTTCTTGTTGACACCATTTTTTTTGTTTAACACTACTAAAGATTTATAATGGTGTATAGGGTAGACCCTCTTCATTTCCAATATTAGTATGTGGTAGTTTTTTAGTGATGGTTCCCTTGTGTCAATAGTGTTAGAGTTGGAGCATGAAAGATGTAGGATGATGGTTCTATATATGCTCTGGGATTACAAGTAATATGAAATACCTAGTAGAGTCATATCAAGATTTGATGGTATACTTCTCGAGATATGTATTCTGAAACATGGGACTTGCACTGGACATAATAGAGGTTGAGAAAACCTGATCTTGAGGGCCACCAAGGGTGTTTTAATTGATGCTGATGATCATAGTGAGGTTTTATATCAACTATTTTCAAGTGAGTTGACAGTGTGGTTGACCTTTTTTAATTAGTCTTACTACTTTGAGTTCTCCCAATGTCACAGCTAAAGAGGTAGGCACATGAATCTTTGGGTGATACCGATCTGGTTATGCGAGTTTGTAAGATCAGAGTTTTGTTTTTTAAGGAGTTGTGGGCATTATGAACTTGTAGAGAGGGTCCTTTCGTGGAAAGTGATTTCCATGGGTGCATGTTTTTTTAAAGAATATAAAACCATTGAGGGAGATCCTGGGAGTGAGTGTGTTAGTTTTTTGCTCAGTATTACAACCTTTTACCCTTAGTTTTTTATTTTAGGGGATTAATGGAATTAAAAAATAAAATAATATTGAGAAACTATTTATTCCTTGTTGGACTCACCTATTTGGATAATCTCAAATATGATTAGATATGTTCCGATAATCCCAAATCATGCTTATATATATAATAATGATGTTTCATAACTATGACTCCATGTTCTATAGTAAGTAGGATGTCAAAATAATCATATAAATCATGGAATATATTAATCAATGCTTATTTGTGTTTAATAATGATGAATTACAATATTATTTCAATTTGGAACTAATATGAATAGAATAGTTACTTTTTAAGCATTTATGTTCTTAAGTCACTGATAGTTATAATTATGATTGAAAGACAAGGTCACTGATATACAAGTTCACCAATACAAGTCCAGTGATATAAGCTACTGATAGAATGGAGCTACCAATAGAGGAAGATATTGATAGAGAGAGAGATATCGCTACCGATTGTAAAAGCTACTGATAGTGAGGAAGAGCTACTAACAGAAGTTCACTATTACAAAGCGCTTATGATAGATGAATCTACTGATACAATGAGCTACTGATATATGGAGGAACTGATACATGAACTACTGGTACAAGAGCTACTGTTAAATGTCTACTGACAGAGAGCTACTGATTTAAGATGACTGTTAACCAATATCTATTACTCAAACACTATACTTTTTCAATATTATTAATATAATTATAATGGTCATATTTTCTTAATTCAATGCTACTGCTATTATTTAATGTGGGTTATAGGCATGTTAGGGAACCATACCTCGTACATGTAAAAGATAATCATTCGCATTGTCACAGCTCAAGGAATAAAAGGAATATCATGCTAATGAAGAATATTGAGATATATACATAAGGAAGAGTAGAAGACATATACGACACATATACAAGAATATACACACATACATAGAGAGGAGAACACTCGAATAACTCGATGAACATTCATACACATCAAGAACAGAAGTTTTAAGTGGAGGTTCATGTGCTACAAGAAATAATCCCACATTCAAGCTGAACACGTATATTGGAACTGAAGTAACAGAACCACGTCACTCTATTTTCCAAACAACTTATAGAGAAAGAGTCAAAGATTCATCTGATTCAATCCAAAGGAGTCCAGAGTGGCATTGTCATCACACAAGAGCATTCTAAACCCATATCCATATTGTTTCTCTTCAGTGATCATTTTATATTACATTACGAGCAATGTGTTCTTCTGTCTATTTAGACAAACATTGACTACTAAGATGAACCAGAGGATACTGAAATACTCACACCAAACACATTATAACTTTGTGCATCCCACGTAGAACTGTGGTAGAGGTCTGAGGAACTAGATAGTCTTAGAACAATTGTTTACCCTGATCTAAGGTGTGGATCAACATTTTATATAAACTGTTTGAGAGGACTAAGTATCAGCTTTATACTGAACCTCTTGGTTAAAACAGATGTGCATCATATTTCAGTATAAACTATTTTCACATTTGTGCTGCAAATTAAATTGAAATTTAAATCTGTTTTAAAGTAACTATGATAGTTGAACTAGAAAGTGTTTATAATTATTATTAGCCAGTATGTTAATTTAAAAAGCTAACATAATCTGCAGATTATGTTAACTGAGATATTATAAGTCTTTAAGAAACTAATTGAACCCTTATAATCTTTATAAATTCATTACAGTTTAACTTTTTTGTTAAATTTGGGTTTTTAATAGAAATAATATTAATCATAAATTTTTAATGGGAACTCAATTCACCCCCAGTTGAGTATCCACTCCGACCAACATTTGGTATCAAAAGAAGTAGATAAATGTTTTTCAAAACACTCTGTTTGTGGAATGTTTTCAACTGTGATTTTAGTTTTATCTTAAAGATATCAAAATTTCTATTAATTATAACATTTTTTATCTTTATATATAATTTTAAAACATAGTTATTATGGATAACATATTAGAAGGCATAGATTCCAACATGACACCCTTATTTAATGGTGTCAATTTTGCCCAATGGAAAATATAAATGAGAATCCATTTAGAATGTATTGGATTTGACATCTGGACTACTTTAGAGACTTATTTTTAAATTCCAGAAACTGTTAGATAAAATTCGGATGAAACTATGAAAGCGGCTTACAAAAATAATTTTAAAGAAATGAATAAACTTTATTGTGCTTTAAGAGATGAAGAATTTAATCGAATATCTTCTTGTAAGACTCCTTATGAAATTTGGGATACTTTCGTTGTTTCCCATGAGGAAACAACCAATGTTAATTAAATGAGACTAAATACATACACTATTAAGTATGATCATTTTAAAATTAAATATGATGAATATATTTTTGATAAGTATCTCAGTTTTAATGAGATAGTTAATATAATGATCTCAATGGGAAAATTTGTTCCAGAAAAATAAAAAATCATGAGGATACTGAGATGCCTACCAGACAGGTGGAAAGGAACCTCTGTCTCTAAACGAGAATCATGTGACATTGGAAAGCTACCTGTCAACGAGATGATTGGAAAATTGATGATGTATGAAGAAGATATAAATGTGAATATAGAGGATGATGTTGGACCCAAGAAGAAGTCAGTGGCAGTTAAGTAAACTGCTTCAAAGTGCAAGCACAAAGAGAAGGTTCCGATAACTGAAGAAATCTCAACTAGTGATAATTTTGGCTCACATAGTGATGAATAGATGGCTCAGATAGCTGGGGGATTCATGATATTATATGGAAAGAATAAATTCTTTAGAAAATATGATTATATGGGTAATTGTGAACAATGAGGAAATTCTAAGAAAGACTAAAGGAAAGCTGATAAAGATGATGGAATAGATTGCTATAAGTGCAAAATAAAAGGGCATGTCAAAGCTGAGTGTCCAAAACTGAAATTAAAGAAAAAGTATGACTATATGGATATGAAATAAAAGAGAACTATGAAAGAAACATGGAATGATTTTGATGACATATCAAGTGGATCTTAAGCTTCTGATTCTGAAGAAAAAAATCATTCCAACATGTGTTTCATGACTAGAACATCTAAGGTGACACTTAATTCCCCTATGCACAATGATTACTATTATATGAATGAAATTGATTCATTTAATGATGATAATATGTCTAAAGATGAATTATTTGAATAATGTAATTTGTTGGAATATAAATTTAATGAGCTGAAAGATATGTACGAATCCTTAAAAAAGTAGTATGCCTTGACTAGTATTGTTAGTTCTGATCTTAGTATATAAAAGGAAAAGAATTATCAACTATAAAAGAAAATAAAAAACTCAAATTGTCTAATGATCAGAATAGAAAATACTTAGAGAAGTTTACAAATGAAAAAACCAATATCACTAAAATTCTTGGAAAAAAAGTTGCACTAAAGTATACTACCGGTATAGGTTACCATCCTAGACAAAGAATGATTGTTAAAAATAAATTTAGTTCAAAATCTAAACAGTATGCTGCTAGTTCAAATTTTGGAAATTCCTATGCTTCATCTAGCTATTCAAATTATTATTGACCAAAAAAAATTTATTCGACAAAATATTTTGAATCTGTTAATGATAATAAATCCATTAGGCAAATATGGGTGCCTAAAGTTTTACATGCTATCCTTTCTGGACCCAAGAAAATCTGGGTACCAAAATTATCTTATTTATAAATCTATTTTTTAGGAAACTTTCTTGAAAAGTTCCTATATTAATATATGGTAATTGAAAATTGGATGTTCAAGGCATATTATAGGAGACTACTCATGCTTTAAGATATTAATCAAAGATGATGGAGGACATGTCACCTTTGGAGATAAGTCAAAAGGAAAAATCCTCAGTTTAGGCTAGATTGGTAACACTGATTCAATTTTTATTTATAAATTACTATTTGTTGATGGATTAAAATACAATCTGTTATGTATTTTATAGTTGTGTGATGGTGGATTCAATGTAAAATTCGAAAATGATTCATGTAATGTTTTTGAATTCTAATTTTTTTGGGTATTTACTACATTATGAAATGAAAATTTATATTTTGTAGATTTCTATTCTTTATCTATACAAAATGTTACTTATTTAAATGCTTTTCATAAAGATTACTGGATATGGCACAGATGATTAGGACGCCGTAATGTTCATTCACTCAGGAAACTGACTAGGAATGGTTTAGTTAGATATCTACCCAAACTAGAATTCCCAAAAGATAAAGTATATAATATTTGTCAAAATGGAAAACAACATAATGTTTCTTTAAAATCATAGAATTAAGTTTCAACTTCTCAACCTCTTGAGTTGGTTCATATGGATTTATTTGGACCATCTAGAGTTTCTAGCTCAAACGGGAAGCACTATGTCTATGTCCTTGTATGTGACATTTCTATATATACTCAGGTATACTTTCTAGCTCACAAAATTGAATCTTGTTCATATTTCATTAAATAATCCATGTCTGTAGAAAACCTAAGTGGACATAATATTAAAATCCTAAGAAGTGACCATGGTCGTGAGTTTGTAAATCACGAGATTGAAACTTATTTCTCACATAATATCTATAGTCACAATTTCTCTGCCCCTAGAACACCTCAACAGAATAGTGTAGTAGAAAGAAGAAATATAACACTTCAATAAATTTCTAGAACAATGCTTAATGAATATGATATACCTTCTTACGTTTGGGATGATTATTTCAATACAACTTGTTATATAATAAATAGATTCCTGAGTAGACCAATTCTCAAAAGGACCCCTTATGAGAAATAGAATAATAGGAAGCCTAAGATTAATTAATTTAGTGTCTTGGTTACAAAGTCATCATCCTCAATACTAAAGATAATATTGATAAGTTTGCATCCAAAAGCGATGAAGTAATCTTTATAGGTTATTTTATATCTCGTAATGATTATAGTGTATTTAATTAGAGGACCAAATGTGTGGATGAATCTGCACACATCAAATTTGATGAAACTGATCTACATAAACCAAAGACCCCTCTTGAAAATTTTGAAGAATATATGTTAATTCTAAACCATAATGACAAAAACAGTGAACCTGTTTTTAAGACAACCAATTCTAAAAATTTTCCAGAACCTCTTTCTATTGAACCCAAACCTGTAAATGAACCTGAAATTTTGATCCCTACCATTACTAGACCAACTAGGACCCTCAAAACTATCCTTTAGATTCTATAGTAGGAGATTAATATAGAGGAACTCAGACTAGGGATTCTATAAGAAATCAGGATGAACATCAATCTTTTAGTTCACAGTTAGAACCTAAAAATATCAATGATGCCATCAATGATGAAAATTGGGTGATGTATATGCAATAAGAATTAAATCAATTTGAAAGAGACAATGTTTGAGAATTAGTAAACATACCTAAAGACACATTGACCATATGCACTTAATGGATTTTTAGGAATAATGTTGATGAGTCTGGAAATATAGTTAAAAACAAAGATATGTTAGTTGCACAAGGATATAGTCAAGAAGAACGAGTAGACTATGAGGAAACCATTGCATCTGTAGATAGGTTAGAAGCTATTAGGATTATACTTGCTTATGATGCTCATCTGAATTTCAAGTTATAATAGATGGATGTTAAATGTTCTTTTTTAAATGGTTTTATAATTGAAGATGTTTTTGTTGAAAAACTACATGGATTTACTAATCCTCATTTTCCAAATTGAGTTTTTAAACATTCTAAAGCTTTTTATGGTTTAATACAGGCTCCATGAGAATGGTATCATAGACTTAGTAATTTTCTTATATCAAAATGTTTTATTAAAGAGATTGATGATCAAACAATTTTTATCAAAAGGATTTCCAAAGATGTTTTGATTGTACAAATATATGTTGATGATATTATTTTCAGATATTATAAAAATGATTTGTGTATTGATTTTTTAAATTTTATGAAAAGAAAATTTGAAATGAGTTTAATAGGAGAACTCAAATATTTTCTTGTATTTCATGTCTTTGAAAATGAAAATGGTATTATTTTAAATCAATGATAATAAACAAAGGATATTTTAAAATGTTTTGGTTTGGATAGTAATAATAAAAGTCATACACCTATGAGTACCACTTGTAAATTAAAAGCATATGAATCTAGGAAACCAGTGGATCAAACCAATTATAGAGGTATGATTGAGAGTCTACTTTATCATACTACTAGTCGACTAGATATTATGTTTAGTGTGTGTATGTGTGCAAGATTTCAAGCTAATACAAAAGTGTAACACTTGCAAGATGTTAAAAGTATTTTCAAATATCTTAAACATACTACTAATTTAGGATTATTTTATCCAAAAGGAAAATCATTTGACTTAATAAGTTATTTAGATGCTGACTTTGCTGGTGTCAAGTTAGATAGGAAGTGCACTTTTAGAACATGTAACATTCTAGGTAAGACCTTAGTATCATGGTGTTGTAAAAATCAGAATTCTATTGCATTGTCTACTGCTGATGCAGAGTACATAACTGAAGGTAATTGTTGTGCACAAATTCTGTGGATGAAACACACTCTATTGGACTATGGATATCAATTTAGACATGTATCTAAAAACTGTGATAACACCAGTGCAATTAACATTTCCATGAATCTTATTTCCCACTCTAGGACTATGCACATTGGTGTAAGACATCACTTTTTGAGAGATCATTATCAAAAAGGTGATATAATTCTTGAATTAATTAGCACTAAACATCAGTTGGATGATATATTTACCAAAACATTAAATTTAGAGAGTTTAAATTACATCAATCATGAATTATGAATTATAAATTTTTTCCTAACAGTTTAAGGATACCTCACTGGTATAGACCTCACTGTTATACCTCACTGGTATGGACCTCACCATTATACCTCACGGGTGTGGACCTCACAGTTATACCTCACTAGTATGGATATCATCATTATACCTCACTAGTATGGACCTCACTGTTATACCTCACTGGTATGGACCTCACCGTTAGATCCTCACTATTAGTGGACCTCACCGTTAGTAATCCTCACCGGTATATCTAACTGCTAGTTTGTGCTGTTTTAAACATATTATTTTTTACCCTCTGGAATCTTTATCTTTTGTATTATATTTATTATGTATCATTTAATTATTTCTTGATTCTTAAATGATAAAACATTAGTCTTAAACTCATTTCAATTCACATTGAACCCTTTACCTTCAAACCATAGCTCCCATTGTAATGCCCCGACCCCAGTTACCCAGAGTCGGTACCTTATTACATAACATTTGCATGATCACAAGAAAGATCAAGTCTTGAAAGACCGATTTGTTTAGTTGCCTTGGAATAACTAAATACATTAATAAAGGTTAACATTACATCATAAAAATGAAAACAACAACAATATAGTCTGCATAGTCCACACTCTTATCCCCTCATACTATCCCTGCAGGTCATTCATAAATTACATCTTCACATACTGGGAAAAAAACATAGAAAAGGGGTGAGCTCAAATGCCCAGAAAGGATAACAATATAGCAGAAACTTTCATAAATAAGAATAAACATTTAAGGAAATGTATAACTAAAACAAAATCCTTTTAAACATGAACTTCAACTTAGTATGGAAAAAATAAAATGAAATAGTTCCATTTACTTATTCACATGGATATTCTACTAAAAGAAGAATCACATGCAATATCAATAACCTCTTTCATAATGATGGAATTCATAATTCCAGACTATCATAACCACATAGCCAAGGCCTCGTGCCAGGACTACAAATAAGAGTTTGTCAAGGCCTTGTGCCAAGACACTAGTTTGTCTCATGAGACCTACCGATGCATCGATGAGCTATAGCGGGCTCCACCCGTCACATATTAAGTCAAATGCATTCCCATATGAAAAGGTTTAAACATAACATAAACATTCATATTAAAAACAGCATACGAAATGTAAATACTTGATCCTTAAACCTTGAATGGTATAAAAATAACACATCCACAGTCAAACATATCATAAAACCTTCAATACCATATAGAAGTTTTGTATCATAATAAATCAACTTCAAATAAGCGTAAAATCCATCAAAGGATGTTGACATAGATGAAATGAATACTCTTTTTAGAGAAATATCTATTTTTATTTTGAAATAATTTAAGAGTCATGTATTTATAAAATAAAACATTTTATTTGAAAATATTCTTATAATATTGTAAGGGAAGCTTCGACAATTTTATAACGGCGGAAAATAGCCGCACCTACCGTATAAGTTAAAAAAACATTCTTACCTTAATTCTGTCGAAAAGGTTATAAAGGACCTTGTTTGGAAAACAAAGGAAAGATTCCTTTATAGACCACTTATAAAAGTCAACAAGGGTATAAATTAATTTAACCAATATTCTAGTAATTAGTAAAAATGTTTTGAAATACAATTTTTAAGAAACATGGATGTGGATGAAAAAGAAATCCCAGTAGATTATTACGTATAAACAACCTCTGATAATGAAGAGATTGTGAAATAAACCCTTACCTTGTACTTTTAAATTGTTGAGGGTTGGTTAACCTTCTGTATAATGGTGAAATAATTGTTATTAAATTATACAATAATCATATATATTAATATGATATCATATATGATCTTTTAACATTGCTTTGTTAATAATATCGTAGTATTATCTTTGTTTCGGGTGTTAACTTACTCGTTTTCATTGATATGTTTTGTTACATAAGACATGTTTTTCATGGATAGGATGTATCTTATTCATATACAGAATGATATCAAGTCCTTAAACATTATTTTTAAATCATAAAATGATAATTATACTTGAATGGATATGATGGAGAATGAATCTCATCCCGTTTGTGGAGACGGTAGTCCGTACGTACGCATGAGCGACAATATCATTAAAATAATATATAACTGGATGGTATATAATATATACAGAATCATTATCATGTTATATTTATTATTTACATGAATTACAAATCATTATTATACCCATCCAAATAATAATATATTGAATAACAATTACACCACGACGTGGAGACGGTAAGCCGTACGTACGCACGTATGGTGACATGTCATTCAAAGGATGGATATATTACTGAATATGGTTGTACCATATTTATAATAATATTACAGTATATAGGATATACTGGATTAATTATTTTAGAATTGTAATAACCAAGAAAGAAGAAGTGGAAGAAGAAAGGAACTTGAAAAAGGGTGGTGAAATCATTACCTCTTCTTCGGGTTCTTCCTTTTGATTCGATCAAAAGGGCTCCATAGGTGGGCTTTATGACTAAAGGAAGGAATCTAGGATGAAGTGAGGGAAGTTCAAAGAGTATTTGGGCCGAGGTTGGCCAAACCAAAAGGCTTTGAAGGTGTGAATTAATGAGAAGGGGGAGTTCCCTTTTATAAGAGGGGTGAGGGGAACCTTTGGAAAATGTAGAAATATTATTTTATAATAAATTCATATTCGGTTTCTAATGGCTCCAAAGTGGATTATTTAAAGGTTAAGGTGGGTATGGGTTGAAAACCACTCAAAAAATAGAATTTAGATAGGTTTGGGTCATTATATTAATCTTATCTTTTAGTTTTAACTCTTTGTTAATTAGTTTGACACTTACCATGTCACTTTGTATTTTTATATTATATAGTTAATAAACATACTATATACCTCCAAGAGTCCCCCAAGTGGTCCATTAATGATACAAATATCATGATATATGCTTCTTGGCCGATCCTTAGATTTTTAGAAATTTAATATCAATTAATAATATAATATTTGTTTTAAAAAATCTTTTATGTCAATTTTGACACTATTCGATAATTGATTTTTGTGAAACTCATAACAGAATGATTACTTTTAACAAAGTTAATTAAGTCTATCCTAAATTTCATATTAACCTATAAAATTGGTGTAATTCATAAAAAGACTCAAATTATATTTATTAGGGTATTTATAATATCAATTATTTTAATTGTTCACTATTATATTAATTACTGCATCATCATTGTGTCATAAATAAATTAAATTATTTATCGTCTAAAAATTATAAATAAAATATAATTATGTAGGAAATATATTTAGATTTCTAATTAATATTTACAATCTAATTTACCTTATGTATAACCCTATATTAAAAATGTTTTAGTAAATAAACTTTGATTTTAACTCTTTTAACTCTTCTTTGAATTAAATAATAATAAATGTCCTAATCTAATCCAAGTGGACCTAAATGATAATATTTTATTTTTAAAGTTGTTTTTGGTCCATATAAACTTTTCCAATAGAATTAGGACATGTTTTATGGTAATATTAATATCATTTTTACCCTTAATTACCCTATTTAATTTTAACCGTGGTAAAGAAAAGTAAAAAGTTACTATTCACCAAAAATTATTTTCATCTAATTGAACCACATTTTACTCCTTGATATTAACCGTGTCTCGCGGATTTTCGAAATTCCACTCACAGAAGTGGTAAAATTACGTTATATGAAAAATTCATTTTTTTAACTATCACTTAGTGGTTTCACTATTCATCAAAAAATGAAGTTTTTCAGAAAAATACCAAAAATTCACCCTAGTCTAATTTTGATATTCCCAATCCAAAAAAGATGTCCATTTTGAGAAAATAAAATTTTTAAATTTCAAAAAGAGGGTATTACTATTCACAACGGCTAGTTTGATTGGTTGTGGTGTGTTAGAACTCGATGTTGCATACAACACATCCTATTTCATTATTCAAAGAGAAGCGTACTGTAGAAGCTTGAAGTGTTACATTCTCCCCTCCTTAAAATAAGTTCGCCCTTGAAATTTATAGAATAATACCACATGAAAAGACTCAGGTGGTTCTTCATCATAAGTTCCTCGATTTAACATGTTGCCTCTTCCATCTTATGGTTTCTCCACAAGACTTTTACCAGACGAGTCATCTGGTTTCTCAGTAATTGTTCTCTCGTATCAAGAATCATGACGGGATCTTCACAATAAGACAGACTGGGTTCCAGTTATAATTTCTCATAGGTGAGTACATGCGTTGGGTCAGGCATGTATTTCCTCAATAGTGATACGTGGAAAACATCGTGAACTTTGGAGAGACTTGGCAACATTGCCAAATAGTAAGCTACAACCCCAATTCGTTCTAGAATTTTGAAAGGTCCGATGTACCTGGGACTCAATTTACCTTTCTTACCAAAATGTATGACTCCCTTCCATGGAGATACCTTCAGGAAAACATGATCACCGACTTGAAATTCCAAATCCTTCCTTCGATTATCGGCATAGCTCTTCTACCTACATTGAGCTGCTTTGATATGGTTTTGGATTACCTTCACGTTTTCCATCGTTTCCTCCACCAGTTATGGGCATACAAGTTTTTTTTCAACAACGTCATCCCAAAAGGTTGGTGTGCGACATCTCTTTCCGTATAAATCTTCATATGGTGCCATCTGAATACTCGAATTGAAGCTATTATTATAGGAAAATTATACCAGAGGTAAATATTGATCCTAAATACCTTGAAAGTCAAGTGATCAGGATCTCAACATGTCTTCTAAGGTTTGAATAGTTTATTCGGATTGTCCATCTGTTTGAGGGTAGTAGGCAGTGCTCAAATGAAGTTCATTATCCAAGGCTTTCTGAATACTTTTCTAGAATATTGATGTAAAATAGGGATCATGATCAGAAATAATTGTTAGGGGTACTCCATGAAGTCTCGCAACTTCATTAATATATAGTCTTGCTAGTCGTTCAAGTGGTAAATATTCCCTTATATCAAGAAAAAGTGCTGACTTCGTAAGACGATCAACAATGACCCATATTGCATCATTCCTTCTAGGAGTATTTGGTAGTCCCAAGACAAAGTCCATCGTGATATTATCCCATTTCCACTTAGGTTTGGGAAGAGGTTTCAATACTCCACCAGGCTGTTGCCTTCCAGCTTTCACTTGTTGACAAACCATACATCATGACACAAAATTAGAAATCTCCCTATTCATGTTGTCTCACCAAAAATGTTCCTTCAAATCTCTATACATTTTGGTGCTCCCATGGTGTATAGAGAAATTGGAACTATGAGCATCATCCAACAATTCCCTCTTTAGATCAGGCATATCGGGAACACAAAGTCTCTTCCCGAATTTCAAAATTTCTTCTTCATACACAAAGTCTCTCAATCTCCCATCATTCACAGCTTTAATTTTCGTTTGAAAATCATCATCATCGGTCTGAGAACTCTTAATCCTTTCTAGTAAAGATGGTTTGGAAACCATTTGAAAAAGCATTGATGTTTCACCTTCCTTGGTTATTCCCAGGTCAATCTTCACTAAATCCATGAAAATTGTATCTCTTTCAATTATCATATTATTCAAAACTCCATGATCTTTTCTGCTCAAAGCATCTTCCACCTAGTTTACTTTCCCCGGGTGGTAGTGTATCATGAAATCATAATCCTTGAGTAGTTTAAGCTATCACCTTTGCCTCATGTTGTGTTCTTTTTGTGAGAAAATATACTTCATACTCTTGTGATCAGTATAAATCTCACATTTTTCACCATAGAGGTAGTGCCTCCATATCTTCAAAGAAAAGATCAAAGCTTCTAACTCTAGATCATGAGTAGGATAGATTTGTTCATGAATTTTCAACTGTCGTGATGCATAGGCAATAACCCTATCATTCTGCATAAGGACACAACCAAGTCCTTTCTTCGATGCATCACTATAAATAACGAACCAATCATTCCTTGATGGTAGAGTCAATATAGAATCATTGACTAATCTTCTCTTCAGTTCTTCGAAACATTATTCACACTCTTTTGTCCAATTAAATTTAACCCCTTTTCATGTGAGCTTCATTAATGGGTTAGCCAATCGGGCAAAATTCTGGACAAAACGTCGATAATAACCTGCTAAACCAATAAAACTGCATAGCTCTGTTATACTCATAGGTGTTGTCCATTCTTGGATTGCCTGGGTCATAGAAGGATCAACAGAGATTCTATCTTTAGAGAAAATATGGCCAAGAAAATAAATCTTCTGAATCCAGAATTCACACTTGCTAAACATCCCATATAATTCATGTCTTCTCAGAGTCTTCAGGATAATGCGCAAGTGATTTTCATGATCTTCTTAGCTTTTGGAGTATACCAAGATATCATCAATAAATACCACCACAAATTCATTGAAACATTCCTTCAAATCTATATTCATCGGATCCATGAATACAGAGGGTTCATTAGTCAATCCAAAAGGCATTAATGTAAACTCGTAATGCCCGTACCTGGTTCGAAATGTTGTCTTCGGAATGTCTTCCTGCTTCACACACAACTGATGGTCTCCAGATCGAAGGTCAATCTTTGAAAAGTATTTATCTCCATGCAGTTGGTCAAATAAATCATCAATGCGAGGTAGGGGATACTTGTTCTTTATTGTTATAGCATTGATCTCCCTGTAGTCGATACATAACCTCATAGACCCATCTTTCATTTTAACAAAAAGAACAGGGGATCCCAATTGAAAAACACTAGGGTGAATAAATCCCTTATTACTCAATTTCTCTAGTTTTTTTAGTTAAACTAATTCTACAGTGGCCATTCTATAAGGGGTCTTCGATATAGGCCTTGACCCAGGAATTAAATCAATGCAAAAATCAACCTCTTGGTCTAGAGGATATCCAGTTAAATCTTCCGGAAACACATCTACATATTCTTTCACAATAGGTACATCCTCTATTTGAACATTCCTTTCCTCACCCACTATAATTTCATTATCTTCCTCCCAAATAATTAAATTTAGTTGAGCTACTGGGGGTGGATCTAGATAAGAATTAGGTGGTGACGATTCTGCTCTAAATATAAGGTGTTCCTTATCATCATCATCAAAAATTGTAACCTCCTTCTTCTTACAATAAATCTTCGCATCATGGTCCGAAAGCCAATCCATACCGAGGATTATATCAAACTCAAATATAGGTATGACGATGAGATCAGCAGATAAAGAACATTTATGTGCTCTAATGGGGAATGATTCACAAAACATTGTTGCAATGATACTTCCCTTAAGAGTTTTAACTGACAACTCCCTTCTAAAATCAAATTAGAAATATCTACTTTTCTTAGAAAACTTGGAAGATATGAAAAAATGTGATGATCTATAATCAAATAATTCATTTACTAAACTTTAGGATACCATTAAATTACCCGCCACCACGTCTTTCAGAGCTTCTAGCTCAGCAGTAGTGATAGCATAAGCTTGGACTTGATCCCTTGGCCTTTTCTGAGGTAAGTTCCCCTGACTCTTAGGAAATTCATTTTCATAATTTCTCATCTCCCTACAGCTGTAGCACTGGACATCAGTAGCTTCTTTATTCCCCTTGCAATCACAAGCTTGTGTCCTTTTTCACGACACTTGTAACAGACATCCGTTCCTTTTAAGCAAGTAATGGGGTGTTTCTTCCCAAATTTACCACAAGATTGATATTCAACCTTTCCATTCTTCCCCTTATTTTCATTCCCAAATTTTTTAGTAGATCTCTTCTTCTCTTCCTTTTCTTTAAAGTCATAAGACTTAGAGAATTCCTTTTCTGTATTGATAGCACATGAGACAATGTCTTCGTACGACGAAAAGGATTTTGAGACTAATGCTCGATGGAGAAATGGTTTTAACCCATCAAAGAAATGATCAATCTTACTTCTTGGGTTATGTATATAATATCCAGTATACCTTGCTAACCTTGTAAAGTTAGCCTCATAATTTGTGACATTCTCATCCTCCTTTTGTCTCAGACTCAGCAATTGCCTTTCCATATCTGCTCGATGGTCGCGAGGAAAGTATTTTTCTAAAAATGGATCTTTGAACTCCCACCATTCCATATTTGATACATCATCATCTTCTTTCATGTTTTGAATCAATGACCACCATTGATCAGCATCTCTAGTGAGGTGGTAAACTGCCATGATAACTTTTTCCCTTTCACTACTTCCCAAAGCCTGAAATATTTTCTCTAGGGAACTTATCCATTGCTCAGCTACTAATGGATTTGTACTCCCATTGAATTTTGGGGGTTGCTACCTCATGAAGTGATCTAACATTGATCCTCTACATTGTGTATTAGGGTGCTCCATATAGGTAAAGTTATTATTCATAACCTGATTGAGTTGTCCCAGTATGGTGATTAGTTGACCAGCACCAGTCGCATCACCAGCTCCACTATAATTATCTTGAGCCGGAGGGAAATACCTACATGGAGTGTGTGCATTAATACGGTTTCCATTTCTTCCACTAGGCACCATTTCTAAACTATGGCATAAACTATATCAGTTTATGAATCAAAATACATAATTTCATACTTATAAAACACTTAACATAAATTGAACTATTTATGGATATAATCCATAATCATAAAAATGCCTTATTTGAGGAAGTATATACTCATAAAACCTTCATAATGATTTGAAATGAAAATGAGAATTATCCTAAGCATATCCTCCAGGAGTGTCATAACCAAGAGTGCAGCAAGGCCCGTTTTGGTGCATCAGTTCCCGTTCGAGTCTAGCTCAAAGCGGTGTTTTCATGTTATACCCCAAGGTACAACTGTGTTAGTGCCGCCTCTACCTGCTCATATCCAGACAGGGATGTATAGCTCCGAAAACTCAAAAAATCTCTACAATAACAAAATTCTAGGAAGTTATTCTATACTAATCCTCAAAATCCATCTTAGGACTATGTGCTCTAATAAGAGTTTATCTAAATCTAGCTTCCAAAGTTTGTACTAAACTTACTTTGATACCAACTGTAACACCCCGACCCGAGTTACCTAGAGTCGGTGCATTATTTCATAACATTGGAATGATCACCAGAAAGATCAAGTATAGAAAGACCTATTATTTTAGTATCCTCGGAATAACTAGATAAATTAATAAAGTTTAACATTACATCATAAAAATGAAAACTATAACAACATAGTCTCCATATTCCACACTCTTATCCCTTCATACTATCCATGCAGGTCATTCATAAATTACTTCTTCACATCCTGGGAAAAATAAAACATAGAAAAGGGGTGAGATCAAATTCCCAGTAAGGATAACAATATAGAGAAAACTTTCATAAATAAGAATAATAATTTAAGACAATGGATAACTAAAAAAATCCTTTTAAACTTGAACTTCAACATAGTATGGAAAAAATAAAATGAAATAATTCCATTTACTTATTCACATGGATATTCTATTAATCAAATAATCACATGCAATATCAATAACCACATTCATAACGATGGAATGCATAATGTCAGGCTATCATAACCACACACCCAAGGCCTCGTGCCAAGACTAAAAATAATATTTTTTCAAGGCCTTGTTCCAAGGCACTATTTTTTCTCATGAGACCTACCGATGCATTGAGGAGCTATAGCGGGCTCCACCCATCACATATTAAGTCTAATACATTCCTATATGAAAAGGTTTAAACATAACATAAACATTCGTATTAAAACTAGAATAAGAAATGTAAATACTTCATCCATAAACCATGAATGGTATAAAAATAACACATCCACAGTCAAACATATACCAAAACCTTCAATACAATATATGAGTGTTGAATCATAATAAATCAACTTCAAATAAGCGTATTATCCATCAAAGGATGTTGACAGAGATGAAATCAAAACTCTTTTTAGAGAAATATCACTTTTTATTTTGAAATCATTTAAGAGTCATATATTTATAAAATCAAAAATTTTGTTTGAAAATATTCTTATAAGCTTGTAAGGGAAGCTTTGACGATTTTATAATGGTGGAAAATAGCCGCACCTGCCGTATAAGTTAAAAACAAATTCTTACCTTAATTCTGTAGAAAAGGTTATAAAGGACCTTCTTTGGAAAACGCCAGAAATATTCCTTTATAAACAACTTATAAAAGTTAACAACGGTATAAATGACTTTAACCCATATTCTAGTAATTAGTAAAACTGTTTTGAAATACAATTTTTAAGAATCATGGATGTGGATGATAAAGAAATCGCAGTATATTATTACGTATAAACGTCCTCCGATAATGAAGAGATTGCGAAATAAACCCTTACCTTGTACTTTTCCTTGGTTGAGGGTAGGTTAACCTCTTGTATAATGGTGAAATAATTTTTATTAAATTATACAAGAATCATATATATTAATGTGATATCATATATGATCTTTTAACATTGCTTTGTTAATAATATCTTAGTATTATCGTCGTTTCGGGTGTTAACTTACTCGTTTTCTTTGATATGTTTTGTAAATTAAGCCATGTTTTTCATGGATAGAATGTATGTTATTCATATCCATAATGATATAAATTCCTTAAACATTATTTTTAAATCATCTAATGATAATTATACATGAATAGATATGATGGAGAATGAATCTAGTCGCGTTCGTGGAGACGGTAGTCCGTACGTACACACGAGCGACAATATCATTAAAATAATATATGATTGGATGGTATATCATATATATAGAATCATTATCATGTTATATTTATTATTTAAATGAACTACAAATCATTATTATATCCATCCAAATAATAATAAATTGAATAACAATTACACCACGACGTGGAGACGGTAAGCCGTACATACGCACGTATGGTGACATGTTATTCAAAGGATGGATATAATACTAAATATGGTTGTACCATATTTATAATAATATTATAATATATATAGGAGATACTGGATTAATTATTTTAGAATGGGAATAACAAATAAAGAAGAAGTGGAAGAAGAAAGGAACTTGAAAAAGGGTGGTGAAATCATTACCTCTTCTTCGGGTTCTTCCTTTTGATTGGATCAAAAGGGCTCTTTAGGTTGGATTTCTGACTAAAGGAAGGACTATAGGATGAATTGAAGGATTTTGAGAGAGTATTTGGGTAGGGTTTGGCGGAACCAAAAGGCTTTGAAGGTGCGAATTAATGAGAAGTGGGAGTTCCCTTTTATAAGAGGGGTGAGGGGTACCTTTGGAAAAGATAGAAATATTATTTTATAATAAATTCATATTATGTTTATAATGTCTAAAAAGTAGATTATTTAAATTTTAAGGCTGGGATGGGTCTAAAACCACTCAAAAAATAGAATTTAGACAGGTTTGGGTCATTATATTAACCATATCTTTTAGTTTTAACTCTTAGTTAATTAGTTTAACACTTACCATGTCACTTTGTATTTTTATATTATATAGTTAATAAATTTACTATATACCACCAAAAGACCCCCAAGTGGTCCATTAATGATACACCTATCATGATATAAGTCTCTTGGCCGATCCTTAGATTTTTAGGAATTTAATATCAGTTAATAATATAATATTTGTTTTAAAAACTCTTTTATGTCAATTTTGACCCTATTCAATAATTGATTTTTGTAGAACTCATAACAGAATGATTACTTCGAAATAAGTTAATTATGTCAATCCTAACATGTCATATTAACCATGAAAATTAGTTTAATTCATAAAAAGCCTCATATTATATTTATTTTGGTATTTATAATATCAATTATTTTAATTTTTCACTATTACGGTAATTACATCATCATCATTGTGTCATAAATAAATTAAATTATTTATTGTCTAAAAATTATAAATAAAATATCATTATGTAGGAAATCGTTTTAGATTTCCAATGAATATTTAAAATATAATTTACATTATGTATAACCCTATATTAAGAATGTTTTAGTAAATAAACTTTGATTTTAACTCTTTTAACTCTTCTTTGAATTAAATAATAATAAATGTCCTAACCTAATCCAAGTTGACCTAAATGATAATATTTTATTCCTAAGGTTGTTTTTGGTCTAGATACACTTGTCCAATAGAATTAGGACATGTTTTAGGGTAATATTAATATCATTTTTACCCTTAATTACCCTATTTACATTTAACCGCGGTAAATAAATTTAAATAGTTACTATTCACCAAAAATTATTTTCATCTCATTGAAACACATTTTACTTCTTGATATTAACTGTGTATCTCGAATTTTCGAAATTCCACTCACAGAAGTGGTAAAATTAAGTTTTATGAAAAATTCAGTTTTTTAACTATCACTTAGTGGTTTCACTATTCATCAAAAAAGAAGTTTTTCATAAAAATACCAAAAATTCACCCTAGGATAATTTCGATATTCCGAATAAAAAAATGAAGTACATTTTGAGAAAATAAAATTTATAAATTTCAAAATTGGGTATTACTATTCATAATGGCTAGTTTGATTGGTTGTGGTGTGTTAGAACTCGATGTTGCGTACAACACACGCTATTGCATTATTCAAAGAGAAGCGTACTCTAGAAGCTTGGGGTGTTACATTCTCGCATCCTTCAAATAATGTTGTCCTTGAAATTTCTAGAATACTACCACATGAAAAGACTCAGGTGGTTCTTCATCATAAGTTCCTTGGGCTGCCATGTTGCCTCTTCCATCTTATGGTTTCTCCACAAGACTTTTACCAGACGAGTCATCCGGTTTCTCAGTAATTGTTCTCTCGTATCAGGAATCATGACGGGATCTTCGCAATAAGACAGATCGGGTTCCAGTTCTAATTCCTCATAGGTGAGTAAATGTGTTGGGTCAGGCATGTATTTCCTCAATAGTGATACGTGGAACACATCGTGAACTTTGGAGAGACTTCGCGGCATTGCCAAATAGTAAGCTACAACCCCAATTAGTTCTAGAATTTTGAAAGGTCCGATGTACCTGGGACTCAATTTACCTTTCTTACCAAAACGTATGACTCCCTTCCATGGAGATACCTCCAGGAAAACATGATCACCGACTTGAAATTCCAAATCCTTCATTCGATTATCGGCATAGCTCTTTTGCCTACATTGAGCTGCTTTGATATGGTTTTGGATTACCTTCACCTTTTCCATCTTTTCCTCCACCAGTTCTGGGCCTACAAGTTTTCTTTCACCAACGTCATCCCAACAGGTTGGTGTGCGACATCTCTTTCCGTATAACACTTCATATGGTGTCATCTGAATACTCGAATGTAAGCTATTGTTATAGGAAAATTCTACCATAAGTAAATATTGATCCCACATACCCTGAAAGTCAAGTGAGAAGGATCTCAACATGTCTTCTAAGGTTTGAATAGTCCATTCTGATTGTCCATCTGTTTGAGGGTGGTAGGCAGTGCTCAAATGAAGTTCAGTATCCATGGCTTTCTGAATACTTTTCTAGAATATTGAAGTAAAATGGGGATCATGATCAGAAAAAATCGATAGGGGTACTCCATGAAGTCTCACAACCTCATTAATATATAGTCTTGCTAGTCATTAAAGTGGTAAATCTTCCCTTATATCAAGAAAATGTGCTGACTCGGTAAGACGATCAACAATGACCCATATTGCATCATTACTTCTTGGAGTCTTTGGTAGTCCCATGACAAAGTCCATCATGATATTATCTCATTTCCACTCAGGTATGGGAAGAGGTTGCAATACTCCACCAGGCTGTTCCCTTCCAGCTTTCACTTGTTGACAAACCAAACATCATGACACAAAATCAACAATCTCCCTCTTCATGTTGTCCCACAAAAAACGTTTCTTCAAATCTCTATACATTTTGGTGCTCCCATGGTGTATAGAAAAATTGGAACTATGAGCATCATCCAAAAATTCTATTTTTAGATCAGGTATAACGGGAACACAAAGTGTCTTCCCAAATTTCAAAATTTATTCTTTATATACAAAGTCTCTCAATCTCCCATCATTCACAATTTTATCTTCTTTTGAAATTATTCATCATCGGTCTGAGAACTCTTAATCCTTTATAGTAAATATGGTTTGGAAACCATTTGAAAAAGCATTGATGTTTCACCTTCCTTGGTTATTACCATGTCCATCTTTACTAGATCCATGAAAATTGGATCCCTTTCAATTATCATATTGTTCAAAACTCCATGATCTTTTCTGCTCAAAGCATCTTCCACCTTGTTTTCTTTCCCCGGGTGGTTGTGTATCGTGCAATCATAATCCTTGAGTAGTTCAAGCCATGAACTTTTCCTCATGTTGAGTTTTTTTTGTGAGAAAATATACTCCATACTCTTGTGATCAGTATAAATCTCACATTTTCACCATAGAGGTAGTGCCTCCATATTTTCAAAGCAAATATCATAGCTGCTAACTCGAGATCATGAGTAGGATAGTTTTGTTCATGAATTTGCAACTGTCGTGATGCATAGGCAATAACCCTATCATTCTGCATAAGGACACAACCAAGTCCTTTCTTCGATGCATCACTATAAATAACAAACCCATCATTCCCTGATGGTAGAGTCAATATAGAAGCATTGACTAATCTTCTAATCATTTCTTCGAAACATTCTTCACACTCTTTTGTCCAAACAAATTAAACCCCTTTTCGTGTGAGCTTCGTTAATGGGATAGCCAATCGGGAAAAATTATGGACGAAATGTCGATAATAACCTTCTAAACAAATAAAACTGCGTACCTCTATTATACTCATAGTTTCTGGGCATTCTTGGATTGCCTTGGTCTAAGAAGGATCAAAAGAGATTCCCTCTTTAGAGACAATATGGCCAAAAAAAGAAATCTCCTGAAGCCAGAATTCACACTTGCTAAACATCCCATATAATTCATGTCTTCTCAGAGTCTTCAGGCTAATGCGCAAGTGATTTTCATGATCTTAGTAGCTTTTGGGGTATACCAAGATATCACCAATAAATACCACCACAAATTCATTGAGATATTCCTTGAAAAATCTATTCATCAGATCCATGAATATAGAGGGTGCATTAGTCAATCCAAAAGGTATTACTGTAAACTCGTAATGCACGTACCTGGTTCGAAATGCTTTATTCGGAATGTCTTCTTTATTCACACACAACTGATGGTATCCAGATCGAAGGTTAATCTTTGAAAAGTATTGATCTCCATGCAGTTGGTAAAATAAATCATCAATGAGAGGAAGGGGATACTTGTTCTTTATTGTTATAGCATTGATCTCCCTCTAGTCGATCCATAACCTCAAAAGTCCATCTTTCTTTTTAACAAAAAGAGTAGGGGCTCCACATGGTAAAACACTAGTGAGAATAAATCCATTATTACTCAATTCCTCTATCTGTTTATTCAGTTCAACAAATTCTACAGTGGCCATTCTATAAGGGGTCTTCGATATAGGCCTTGATCTAGGAATTAAATCAATGGAAAAATCAACTTCTCGTTCTAGAGGATGTCTAGGTAAATCTTCTGGAAACACATCTACATATTCTTTCACAATAAGTATATCCTCTATTTGAACATTGCTTTCCTCACCCACTGTAATTTCATTCTCTTCCTCCCCAATAATTGAATTTATTTGAGCTACTGGGGGTGGATCTAGATAAGAATTAGGTGGTGACGATTCTTCTCTAAAGATAAGGTGTTCCTTATCATCATCATCAAAAATAGTAACATACTTCTTCTTAAAATAAATCTTCGCATCATGGTCTGAAATCCAATCCATACCAAGGATTATATCAAATTCAATCATAGGTATGACGATGAGATCAGTAGATAATGAAAATTTATGTGCTCTAATGGGGACTGATTCACAAAATATTGTTGCAATGATACTTCCCTTAAGAGTATTAACTGACAACTCCCTTGTTAAATCAAATTAGAAATATCTATTATTCTTAGCAAACTGGTAAGATATGAAACAATGTGATGATATAGAATCAAATATTGCATTTTCTAAACTTGAGGAAACCATTAAATTACCCACCATCACGTCTTTCAGAGCTTCTACCTCAGCAGTAGTGATAATATAAGCTTGGCCTTGATCCCTTGGCCTTTTCTGAGTAAAGTTCCCCTGACCCTTAGGACATTCATTTGCATAATGTCTTATCTCCCTACAATTGTAGCATTGGACATAAGTAGATTCCTTCTTCCCCTTGCAATCATGAGCTTGTGGCCTTTTTCACCACACTTGTAACAGACATCCGTTCCTTTTAAGAAAGTACTGTGGTGTTTCTTCCCACATTTACCACATGATTGATATTCAAACTTTCCCTTCTTCCCCTTGTTTCCATTCCTAGATTGATCAACAGATCTCTTCTTCTCTTGCTTTGCTTTAAAGTCATAAGACATAGAGAATTCCTTTTCTGTCTTGATAACACATGAGACAATGTCTTCGTACGACGAGAAGGATTGTGAGACTAATGCTCGACGGAGAAATGGTTTTAAACCATCAAAGAAACGATCAATATTACTTTTTGGGTTACATATATAATATCTAGTATACCTTGCTAACCTTGTAAAGTTAGCCTTATACTTTGTGACATTCTCATCCTCCTTTTGTCTCAGACTCAGAAATTGCCTTTACATATCTGCTCGATGGTCGCGGGGAAAGTATTTTTCTAAAAATGGATCTTTGAACTCCCTCCATTCCATATTTGATAATTCATAATCTTATTTCATGTTTTGAATCAATGACCACCATTGATCAGCATCTCCAGTGAGGCGGTAAACTGCCATGATAACTTTTTCCCTTTCACTACTTCCCAAAGCCTGAAATATTTTTTCTAGGGAACTTATCCATTACTGAGATACTAATGGATTTGTACTCCCATTGAATGTTGGTGGTTTCTACCTCATGAAGCAATCTAAAACTGATCCTCCATGCTGTGGATCAGGGTGCTCCATACAGGTAAGGTTATTATTCATAACTTGAGTGAGTTGTCCGAGTATGGTGATTAGTTGATCATTACTAGTTGCATCACCAGCTCCACTATAATTATCTTAAGATGGAGGGAAATCCCTACATGGAGTGTGTGCATTAATACAGTTTCCATTTCTTCCACTAGGTGCCATTTATAAAAAATGCCATAAACTATATCAGCTTATGAATCAAAATACATAATTTCATACATATAAAACACTTAACATAAATTGAACTATTTATGGATATAACCCATAATCATAAAAATGTTTTATTTGAAGAAGTATATATTCATAAAAACTTCATAATTATTTGTAATGAGAATGAGAGTTATCCTAAGAATATCCCCGGGAGTGTCGTCACCAAGAGTGCAGCAAGGCCCATTGTCATGCACCAGTTCCCGTTCGAGTCTAGCTCAAAGCGGTGTTTTCGGGTTTTACCCCTAGGTACTTCTGTGCCAGATCCGACTCTAACTCCTCATATCCATACATGGATGTATTGCTCAGAAAACTCACAAAATCTCTACAATAACAAAATTCTAGGAAGTTCTTCTATAATAATCCTCCAATTCCATCTTAGGTCTATGTTCTCTAATAAGAGTTTATCTAAATATGTCTTCCAAGGTTTGTACTAAAATTACTCTGATACCAACTGTAATGCCCCGACCCCAGTTACCCAGAGTCCGTGCATTATAACATAACATTGGCATGATCACAAGAAATATCAAGTCTCGAAAGAACGATTAGTTTAGTAGCCTTGGAATAACTAGATACATTAATAAAGTTTAACATTATATAATGAAAATGAAAACTACAACAACATAGTCTCCATAGTCCACACTCTTATCCACTCATACTATCCCTACAGGTCATTCATAAATTACATCTTCACATCCTGGGAAAAATAAAACATAGAAAAGGGGTAAGCTGAAATGCCCAGTAAGGATAACAATATAGAGGAAACTTTCATAAATAAGAATAAAAATTTAAGACAATGTATAAATAAAAAAAGCCTTTTAAACATGAAATTCAACATAGTTTGGAAAAAATAAAATGAAATAATGGAATTTACTTATTCACAAGGATATTCTACTAATCGAATAATCACATGAAATATCAATGACCACTTTCATAACAATGGAATGCATAATGCCATAATATCATAACCACACAACCAAGGCCTCATGCCAAGGATAAAAATAATATTTATTCAAGGCCTTGTGCCAAGACACTAGTTTGTCTCATGAGACCTACCGATGCATCGAGAAGATATAGCGGGCTCCACCCGTCACATATTAAGTACAATGCATTCCCATATGAAAATGTTTAAACATAACATAAACATTCGTATTAAAACTAGCATACGAAATGTAAATTCTTCATCCATAAACCATGAATGGTATAAAAATAACACATCCACAATCAAACATATCACAAAACCATCAATACAATATAGAAGTTTTGCATCATAATAAATCAACTTCAAATAAGCGTAAAATCCATCAAAGGATATTGACATAGATGAAATCAAAACTCTTTTTAGAGAAATATCTCTTTTTATTTTGAAATAATTTAAGAGTAATATATTTATAAAATAAAACATTTTCTTTTAAAATATTCTTATAAGCTTGTAAGGGAAGCTTCAACGATTTTATAATGGAAGAAAATAGCCGCACCCGCTGTATAAGTTACAAAAACATTCTTACCTTAATTCTGTCAAAAAGGTTATAAACGAACCTTGTTTGGAAAATGACGGAAATATTCCTTTTTAAACCACTTTTAAAAGTCAACAAGGGTATAAATTACTTTAACCCATATTCTAGTAATTAGTAAAAAAGTTTTGAAATACAATTTTTAAGAAACATGGATGTGGATGATAAAGAAATCCTAGTAGATTATTACATATAAACATCCTCCGATAATGAAGAGATTGCGAAATAAACCCTTACCTTGTACTTTTCATTAGTTGAGGGTAGTTTAACCTCTTGTATAATGGTGAAATAATTGTTATTAAATTATACAAGAATCATATATATTAATATGATATCATATATTATCTTTAAACATTTCTTTGTTAATAATATCTTAGTATTATCGTCATTTTGGGTGTTAACTTACTCGTTTTATTTGATATGTTTTGTTACGTAAGCCATGTTTTTCATGGATAGGATGTATGTTATTCATATCTAGAATGATATCAATTCCTTAAAAATTATTTTTAAATCATCAAATGATAATTATACTTGAATGGATACGATGGAGAATGAATCTCATCGCGTTCCTGGAGACGGTAGTCTGTACGTATGCACAAGCGACAATATCATTAAAATAATATATAATTGGATAGTATATCATATATACAGAATAATTATCATGTTATATTTATTATTTAAATTAATTAAAAATCATTATTATACCCATCCAAATAATAATATATTGAATAACAATTACACCACGACGTGGAGACGGTAATCCGTACGTACGCACGTATGGTGACATGTTATTCAAAGGATGGATATAATACTGAATATGGTTGTACCATATTTATAATAATATTACAGTATATAGGAGATAATGGATTCATTATTTTATAATGGTAATAACAAATAAAGAATAAGTGGAAGAAGAAAGGAACTTGAAAAAGGGTGGTGAAATCATTACCTCTTCTTCGGGTTCTTCCTTTTGATTTGATCAAAAGGGCTCTTTAGGTTGGATTTATGACTAAAGGAAGGACTCTATGATGAATTTATAGAATTTGAGAGAGTATTTGGGCAGGGGTTGGCCGAACCAAAAGGCTTATAAGGTGTGAATTAATGAGAAGTGGGAGTTCCCTTTTACAAGAGGGGTGAGGGGCACCTTTGGAAAAGCTAGAAATATTATTTTATAATAAATTAATATTCTGTTTCTAATAGCTCAAAAGTGGATAATTTAAAGTTTAAGGTGGGGATGGGTCGAAAACCACTGAAACAATAGAATTTAGATAGGTTTGGGTCATTATATTAACTTTATCTTTTAGTTTTAACTCTTAGTTAATTAGTTTAACACTTACCATGTCACATTGTATTTTTATATTATATAGTTATTTAATTTACTATATACCTCCAAGAGACCCCAAAGTGGTTCATTAATGATACACCTATCATGATATAAGTCTCATGGACGAACCTTAGATTTTTTAGAATTTAATATCAATTAATAATATAATATTTTTTTAAAAAACACTTTTATGTCAATTTTGACACTATTCAATAATTGATTTTTGTGAAACTCATAACAGAATGATTACATCGAACAATGTTAATTAATTCAATTATAACATGTCATATTAACCTAGAAAATTAGTGTAATTCATAAAAAGTCTCAAATTATATTCATTTTGGTATTTATAATATCTATTAATTTAATTTTTCACTATTTTGGTAATTACTTCATCATCATTGTGTCATAAATAAATTAAATTATTTATTGTCTAAAAATTATAAAAAAAATATCATTATGTAGAAAATAGTTTTATATTTCTAATGAATATTTACAATCTAATTTACCATATGTATAACCCCATATTAAAAATGTTTTAGTAAATAAATGTTGATTTCAACTCTTTGAACTCTTCTTTGAATTAAATAATAATAAATGTCCTCACCTAATCCAAGTGGACCTAAATGATAATATTTTATTCCTAAGGTTGTTTTTGATCTAGATAAACTTGTCCAATAGAATTTGGACATGTGTTAGGGTAATATTAATTTCATTTTTACCGTTAATTACCCTATTTACTTTTAACCGTGGTAAATAAAAGTAAAACGTTACTATTCACCAAAAATTATTTTCATCACATTGAACCACATTTTACTCCTTGATATTAACCGTGTCTCTCGGATTTTCGAAATTCCACTCACAAAAGTGGTAAAATTATGTTTTAGGAAAAATTAATTTTTTGTACTATCACTTAGGGGTTTCACAATTCATCAAAAAATGAAGTTTTTCAGAAAAATACCAAAAATTCCCCCCAGGCTAAATTCGATATTCTGAATCCAAAAATGAAGTCCATTTTGAAAAAATTAAAATTTATAAATTTCAAAAAGTGTGTATTTCTATTCCTAACGGCTAGTTTGATTGGTTGTGGTGTGTTAGAACTCAATGTTGCGTACAACACATGCTATTGCATTATTCAAAGAGAAGCGTATCATAGAAACTTGGGGTGTTACACCCAAACCATCTTTTCTTTCGAAACCTAAGCCTCACAATTCATATAATGGCATGAGTGAAGAGATTGGTAGTCAGTGAAGAGGGTGATGATCCGAATTCGAAGAGACTCAACGGAGATTTCTAGTTGTGGTAGTGATGTAATGAATCTTATAAACCCGAAACTCATAAAAAGTGAAATAGTAGTTGAAAAAGATCTATGTGTGGAATGGTTGATGACTAGTAAGTCATTAATTATAAGAGTTCTAGAAGAGAATGAATGGGTTAAGTGTTTCTAAAAAACAATGGACCGTATTATCCTTAGTTGGTTAAATCTTTCTATGAGTTTCTCAAATTTGAAAAACTGTATAATCAGAATTGGGTATTTTCATTTGTTAATGGATAAGATGATTCATTCTACTCAGTGGAATGGTCTGATTGTCTGAGGGTACCCCATGAAGGTGTCTTCAATTTTTATTCAATGTCTGTACCCTCTGATAGTGATGTAATTGTATATGAAGCTCCCTTAGTTGAACTCACTGGAAATGGTACATCAAGAAAAGTTGCTGTAGAAATGGATGGTGAGAACAGATTGTTGTTTATGTTTGTCCAGCATGTTTTAAGTCCATGAAGAGGAGACATTAAAAATCTAAGGTTTCAAGACATATATTTTTTATATCTTCTAATACATGGAGTAAAAGTAAATCGGTGTAGGCTGATAATGGTACAAATGGTTGATATGACTAGGCCAAAATCTAAAAAATTCCTTGTTCTTTGACAAGTTGATATCATTAATGCTTAATTTAATGGGAATAGATGGGTCTCAAGATGAGACTGTAGTTTTGAAGGACAAATTCTATATCACCAAAACTTTATGCAAATATATGAATATTAAATAGAACCTATGGAGAAGAAAATGGGCCAGTGATGCTGAGAATGTTTATGATAAATTTAACCCGGTTGAACATCGAAATCGACCAATAGATAGTAGAGATCCATTTCTAGGACCTGAGGAGGAGGAACATCAATAAAGATATGATGATGCAAAGGAGGATTCCTCTATGGAAGATTGAGGGGATCCTCATATTTCTCCAAGACCAGCTGCTGAAAAGGTATCATATGGAAAAGAAAGTCCACCTGTGACCCTACCTAGGAAGGAAGCAGTTCTGGGAGAAAGTGTTGAAGAAATATATGTGGATGAGAAAGACCTACCTATAATAAATCGCTAGGAGACTGCTCCTGATTATATTAGTAGTGATGATAAAGAACTAGTATCTGAAAATGGAAGTACCTGTTTAAGTCTTAGTCCTCTGATTGAGAGCACTTTTATGCCTTTTGAGGAGGTTCTTGAAGTGGACAGACCAGTAACTATAGCCAATATACCTCAGCCTGTGCCACCTAGTTTGGATATAAATATGGTTATAGACGACTCCTCTAAAGAGTAGATGGTAGTAGTTGGTGATGAAGAGAAAGAATCTCCACTCGAGGGGGAGAAACCTGTAAGGATATGATCAGTTTTTTGTGACCTATGTAGTGGAAGATTAGTCTCTGGATCTAGGATTTGGAATGGCAGTAAGAGAATTCTTAGAGGAAGTTACTGCTCAACTAGTATCTCCTCTAGCTCTACCTGAATACATTTTTAGAAAAGGAGATCATGAGGCATTGAAATCTGAATTGAAAACATGTTCTGTTGAAGATTTTGGTAAAATAGAATGTTCTTTGGTATCTTTTCTGGGATGTTTTTTGTCAACTGTTTTGATAGAAGTGACAGATGATGTAAAAGAATGTCAAAATCAAGTTAAAATTTTATCAGAGGTTGGTGACACTCTAAGGAAATCTATTACTTCGTTTGATACCTTCATGGGTTCTAAATCTCATGTTTATACTGACAACAACAATATTCGAAGTGTAGTGAAACAGTTTTTGGATGCGTTTGAAGATTTTTAAGAAGACCATAAAAACGCATGTCAGTACTCATGATTTTGTTGTGAAGAAATTGATATGTCATTTGAATCAGTCTTTCAATGAAACAATAGCTTTTTCTGTAGCACCTATTGCTGAATCCAAAGTATCAGTCAATGCAGAATAGTTTAGAACTATGATGAAAGAAGAAGATGGTCAAGTTAGTGCTAGCAGATCATCTGATTCTCAGGTGATTACTACGACCGAGGATATCATAAAAATCATCCATGATTATATGAGAGATACTATTGTAGACCAGAAGGAAATCAAAGACAAAATTGATTATTATTTTCAAAGAGTCTACATCAAAAATATACTGACCAATCATTTCAAGCTGTTATTAGATAATCTGAAACTGCCCCCAGTCACTCAAGACTTTAGAGAACAATTTAGTAAGCTCAGGGAGTTTACCCCTTCTATGGAAACAATTATGGAGAACAAGGATGATTTCATATCTACCATAGAGAGAGGAGGAGGTATCATTATATATTTGAGGAATCTCTTACTGCCATTCCTACATGTGGAGAGTACACCTATCATCGTGCTTCCTACCTTACCTGCCACTGGTTCTACTGGTTCCACACCTCAAATGACTTCCACTCAGGGAATCAGAAGCCTAAATCCTATGATCACACAGAGGAGTACTCATTACAAACCTGACAGTGTTTCAGTAGCAGAACCACCTTTTATAATTACTGGAGTACCCAACCCTGTATCTCAACCTACCCAACCTCAGTCCTCTAATACTAAAGGAAAATCCAATGTGGACATCTAGGAGTTTTATTGAATGATGCTAGAGATTTTGATAGGAATCTTTGAACTTATTGTATTTCTTTTGTACTATCTCATGTAACATTGTCATGTAAAATGAAAATGTATGTTTTCTTTCTTCTTCTTTTATTCTCAGAACCCTTGTTTTTATCTTTTTTCTAATCATAAAGGGGGATAAAATATAAAATATGTTGAGAAATTACACTAAGGGGGATAAAATTATATTATGTGTCTTTGGGAAAATAAATATTCAATTTCTTTTTACTCTTATGTTGGTCCATAGATTATCTTTGATACATTTGAGAGTTATGATCTAAGCACACTGAGAAATTCCATTAGATTTCTTTTACTCTGATTCATTAATGTTTATTTGGGATTATAATGCAATAATTTGTGATTATAAAAAAGGGGTGATTGTAGGAATCACCTGTGTTGATAATCTCAAATATGATTCGATATGTTTTGATAATCCCAAATCATGCTTATCTGTATAACAATTATGTTTCATAACCATGCCTTCATGTTCTAGAGTTAGTATAGATTTCAAAATAATCATATAATATCATGTAATATATTAATCAATGCTTATTTATGTTTAACAATGATGAAGTATGATATTAATTCAATCTGGAAAAAATATTCATAAAACAGTTACTTTGTAAGAATTTAAGAACATAAGTAACTGATAGTTATAATTCTGATTGGTAGACAAGGTCACTAATATACAAGTTCACCTATATAAGTCCATAGATACAAGCTACCGATAGAATGGAGCTACCGATAAGGAAGCTACTCATAGAGAGAGCTATCGCTACCGATGATAACAGCTACTGATATCGAGGAAGAGCTACCGACAGAAGTTCACCATTATAAAGAGCTACCGACAGATAGATCTACTGATACAAAGAGAAACCAACAGATAAAGATTATGATACATGATCAATATCTACAAGAGCAACCCTTACAAGTCTACCGACAAGGAGCTACTGATAGAGGATGACTGTTAACCTGTCACTATTAGTCAAACTCTATACATTGTCAATATTATTAATAAAATACTAACGATCATATTTGATTAATTCAATGCAACTACTATTAATTAATGTGGGTTTTTGGCATGTTAAGGAACCATACCTCGTACCTGTAAAAGGTAATCATTCCCATCCCCAATGCTCATGGAATAAAAGTAATATCAAGATACTGTAGAATATAGAGATATAAACATAAGAAAGAACAGAATAAAAATATGAGACATATACAAGAAGATACACATGTACATGAAGAGGAGAACAATAGATGAACTCATAGAACACTCATACATATCAACAACAGAAGTTCAAAGAGGAGGTTCATGTTCTATAAAGAATACTGTCACATTCAAGCTGAACACCTATATTGGATGTGAAGGAACAGAACCATGACACTTTGTTTTCCAGAAAACATCCAATGAAGGACTCAAAGCTTCATCCACTTCAATATAAAGGATTCCAAAGATACATTGACATCACACAATAGCATTCTAAACTCATTTCGTTTTATTGCTCAGTAGTGATCATTTTTTCTTACATTACGAGCAGTGTGTGCTTCTATCTATTTGGACACACACTGACTCCTAAGATGAACTAGAGGATACTGAAATCCTCACACCAAACTCTTTATACCTTTTTGTATCGCACATATTACTATGGTATAGGTCTGAAAACCTGGATAGCATGTGTTCTTTGTTGTTGCGTTCCCACGTAGAACTGTGGTACAGGTCTGAGGACCTGGACAGTCTAAGTACTATTGTTTACCCTGATCTAGGGAGTGGATAAAATTTTTATATAAACTATTTGAGAGGAATAAGTCTTACCTTGACAATAAAACTCTTGGTTAAAATTGTTGTGCATCTCATTTCAATTTAAAGTATGTTCACTTTTCCACTGGTAATTACTTTCAAATTAAAATCTTTTTTAAAGTAACAATAATAGTTGAACTAGAAATTTTTTGTAATTATTGTTAGCCAGTAAGTTAGATTCAAAAGCTATCTTAATCTTCAGATTAAGTTAACTAAGAAATAATCAATATTTGAGAAACCAATTGAACACTTATAATCTTTATAAATTCACTATAGTTTAACTTGTTTGTTAAATTGGTGTTTTTAATAGAAATATTTTTAATCAGAAATTTTTAATTGGAACTCAATTAACCCCCCTCTTGAGTATCCACTCCGACCAATATTCCTTGTTTGAGTGTGGAATATTCCTAGAATGTTATTTATCAAGAGTGTATAATATGATTGATTATCTATCCTAGTGAGACTAAAATTAATTTTATATATCTATAAAAATATATTTATATGACATGTGTAATATTTTCCTCCAAAACTGGAATGGCTCTTAAATAGAATCTCATATCTAAATTTTGATACAATTTTTTAATCCATTGTGTGATTTTTTACCATAGGGAATGATCAAATATTGGTTGGTGTGTGATATTTGGATGAGGTATCCATTTCTAGGTGTATTATAATAATTAATTAATGAAATTAATTTTTTAAATTACCCTATTTCAAATTAATTACAAATGGGGACAATCATGTGAAATCTATAACCAAATTTATTTTCAGATCATGGGGTTTTCCTTATGCATTATATAGCCATGGTATTTTCCACGTATTTTGCATGAGTTCCAACTTGGGATAAATCAATAAATAAATAAATATTTAATTATTTCATTTATTGTGACAACCCATTTCTCCCTACAAATAGACTATTATGGAAAATATCCTTGTTTATCCACATTGAAATGAAATTATTGAGATGATTTTTCGTTATCCATTATTAGAGGATCGAGATCAGATGATGACTTGTGACCAGATCATGGTTGATCAATAGGCGACATACAAATTAGATCATCTCCACCACTAGAAGGTCAATTCCTCACCAATGATCTATCCAAATATATAATGGACTCATCAACTATTGTTTACTCCTTATTTTATTAAATTTTTGATCCATGGATTATTATATTCTATTGATTATGTGATTTAATATTTTTCCCACGAACCCTGTAAATGAATTAAATGTATAAAATTTATTTTATTCTTGTTTGTGACACATTTTCTCCATTGATATTATCGATCTATGATCATTATAATTCAATGATAGGATATCAAATTTTTCACATTTGTTCATGGGCTTCTCCCCCACTGTTCTTCATGTTTTTTCACGTTGGCTTTTGGGTTCCCGTCTCGACATTACTTAGGTAGGTTCGAGAGAAATAGAGCCCCAAAATCCTGATTGTTACATTAAAAATGTGTGGTATAGTGTTTTTTATTAGGTTAGATTGGTACAATGAGAGTGGGATTGTGAATAAGGATGTGGTCGAGGTGCGATTAGAAAAACAGTTGATTATAGGTGATTGGAAATTAGATTAGTGATCCCAATTTTCTTGTTTGAGAATTGATGATTATTTGCGGTGTTATGAGATTGGTTCTGAGTGGTGTATGTTCACGGATTCTCATTATGGAAGATTCATTATGTGGAAATGATAGTTACTAGACATGTATTTATGAAAATGTGATTGGATATGGTAAACACGGTGTGGGTTATTAATAATAATAATAAAAATAACATTTAAAAAATATTTGTAGATAATTAAATTAAATTATATAAATCTAATAAAGAGAAATAAGTTTACATATTTTTTTAAAACAAATATCATTATGTTTTTAATAAATGAATGGATAAATCAATGGGTGTATCAACCATGTGGGGTACTGAATTCTTTATTTCTATTATTTTCATTGATGGTAATAATTTCAATGAAAAAAATATAACAAATGAAACCCCATGAGAGGGTTTGGCACACCACATGAACAGGGATAGGGGAGATTGATCTGTGCATCCATCTGACTTAATGTTATGATAATAATAGTATAATAATAATAATAATAATAATAATCATCATCATCATTATTACAAATGACCAATATGTATTTTAAAATCTTCCTACAGTGTCGAAATGAAATGCTATCAATGGTATATTGAACCTGAAATTTAGATGATCCGTTCAAGTCCAATGTTGGATACCTTTTTAGGCTTCTCCCATTGGTCCATGAAATGTGAAATAATAATAATAATATATTATTATTTATATTTTTATGAAATATTTCTTATGACATAACTTCATTAATTGGTTTCAGGATAAAGAACCATCTATATAATTGGGAAAATTAAATTGAGGAATAATTTTCAAGGACAATAATAATTATTTAATTATATTTTATAGTTTATGAACACAAAAAATTATTAAATCGTGGTGTGGTGAAATGAATTTTTTTCACCGGGTCTCCATTTTTGGAAATTGAATATCCTATCTTGATTCTTTTTTTCACAAGGATTATGAAAATGTAATAAATTTGTCCATTTATGAGTTTTTTGTTATTACATATCAAGGGGTTGCTGTTATATTTTATCAGATTGAAGTCGAGCCTTCTGCGTTCATCATGAGTTTGGAAGAAGAACGTCATGTAGTACTCTAACACATAGTATTGTATTGAATAGACAATAAGATATGTGCTGTAATGGAAATGACTAGATAGTGGGGTGCAGTTATTTTCCATGTGGACCTCGTACACATCGTGTACCAACTTATTAAGATTACACCTCTCACATATCCTTCACATGGACTTTTATTTTGGCCATCTAGTAGTCTACCCTATGTATTTTTTCACAAAGAATGAAATTGTGTCTGTTGTTGTGGATTTTGATATATGAAAAAAGATGTTCCAAGAATGATGCTTTTATAGGAGGTTTATGATGATAAAAAAGATCAGGTAGGTATTGGGTCCACAATCATCAGAGTGGAACACTCTAAAAAGGTAAGGAATGCATCCCCAAAAAAGGGAGTGGCACCCTCATATTGGGTAGGGAATGAGTCCTATATCATCTATCATTGTGAAACCCTCCTAATTGGTTGGGCATGGGTCCTTGAACATTAAAGTGGCACCTTCATATGAGGAAAATTCATAGGTCCTTTATATATTATCAGAGTGGAACCATCATATAAGGATGTGAATATTTACTCAATTATTTTAGTGGAACCCTCATACTATGAAGGGGATGGGTCTTCAACCATTAGAGTTTCACCCTCATATTGATAATGGAATGAGTCCTATCTCTACTATTAGAGTGGAACCCTCCTATATATTTAGGGAATGGGTCCTCCAGCATTGGTGTGGAACCCTGTTTTCATATCAGGGCATGGGTCCCCCACATAGATACTTTCCCCTTTACTAATAAGAAAATAAGAAATGTTTGTGTTGACATGAATTCTTCATAATATAGACCCAAAAAATTATAGCAATTAGATATGGTATTTTTTGATCCGTTTGAAGATTCATTATTCATAGGTGGGATATGGAGATGGAGATCCCCTTTCTCCATCATTGGGATTCTTGTTGTGCATATTTCCATTTTCATTCATTATGGTTTTTGTCTCATATATTGGTTGAAATTCCTTTTTTTTGGTTGATCTGACTACTTCTATCGTGTCTTCTATCACTCCCCCATCAGTTTTTGGGGTGTAATACTATGTCTGCATAATCTCACCCTTGGATGGGAAATGCCCATGAAAGTCATGTATTTTGTAGATGATGGATTTTTCTGAGGTAATTTAATAAGAGAATAGGGATCATCAAGTGTGTAGATCGCATATGTTGGTCATGCATAGAGATTTCAGACTAGGCATTCTCAGAACTTACATTTCTTGTTATTGTAATTTTGTGACATATTTTATGGTTCTGCATGTATTTTTCCCCATTAATTTCAATTTAGTCTATAATATATTTTTTATATTCCCTAGTGGTTATTAAATGCATGGTTTTTACTTGAAATGTTATAGTATTTTATTATTATTCACCCATTACTCTGTATGGAAATTTTTGGGAGTGTGTGAACATATACTTCAGGAAAAGGCATCCCATTTGTGTTATGAATTTATGCACCTATCACTATCCCATGGCCTATAGAGGTGGACATGGGGTATTTGGGGCTTGGTATATCACTGTCCAGGAGGGCCCTGGTGGTTTGGTTAAGCAAATAAAATACATTATCCACATCCTTTCCATTCTATGGGAAAATAAAACATTGATCATGGGTACATGTGGACTACGACCTCTACAAAGCAAATACTTTATTTCTTCACAATTTATCTTTTCTGTTTATAATTATGGATTTATTGAATATAAATGATATTTATGATATTAATATAGTTATGGAATGTTTATTTATTATTTACCAATCCTTTATTCCATCTATCAATGTGGGGAAACATCACCCAGGTTTACGTATGGATTACAGTATCCATAATGTGATGTAATTCATTTTTCATCTCTAATTTTTATGATTAATTATAGAAGTGAATATAATTGTTATATATTATACAAAATTCAACATTATAATTATATATATTATTAAACTATTATCAAATTACAAGGACTGGGACTTTGGGAAATAATTAGGCATGAAAAACGATGTTTTTATCACATGAAATGATAATTTTAAAAAAGATTTTTTATTAAACGAGTGATAAGATGTTATAATTAAATAATATATGGAATGATATATATTCTTATGTTTTTGGAATAGTTTTATAATAAATATATATTTATTATACATGGGTTTTGAACATGTACGAAGAAACACATGACATGATATCATTTTTTGTAATCTGAAATGTTGTCTTCTGAAGCATATGTTATGATATCCACCTCTATTATATTATGATATGTATGTGAAGACTCTAACAGTTTGTATTTCATTATTATCCTTATTTTAATGTTATTTAAGTTTTTATTTTAATATATACATTTATGAGGCTCATGATTAAAAAGTTATCAAATCCAAATTGGGATTTATGTTTCAATGTCACTTTAACTGGGGTTGGTTATTCTTAAATTTCAATTATGGGAAATAATATGATGATTATTTGATATATCCCACTAAATTTTCTAAGCCTATTTTTATTTATTGATTTTGAAAAAATATATCTATTTTCTTCTCTTTTGGGTTCTATTTTTTTGGAAAATGTATTTAATAATATCCTTCATTTTTTATCCTTTTCGGTCCAAAATATTTTTTTATAAAAATCTTTGTTTTACAAAATATTTCCAATAATTTTTTTAATTTTATTCAATGATTATTTAATTCCATTTTACAAATGTTTTTATTTTGAATAAATATATTAAAAAGTATATTCTTGTCATTTCTTGGACAATGTACTTTTTACCAAAGGTGTGAACAAAATATTTGTTTTTACAATTACGGAATGAATGGTATTTCCTAGCATAATGAACTCTAAATGATTTTAAGTTTATATTACATTTATACATCAAGATTTACAAATATAATATTTTATAAAATATTTTTTAAATTTTTAGATTTTAAATTATTCATTTCAAAATGAAAAATGTTGTTTACCTAAAGAAAGATTCATGTGTCCTTTCATATGTTTTTCTTATCTATGATAACATACTTTAATGTTCATATTCTATAATTCATATATTATCAAATGACACCATCCTTATTATATCTTCATATGTTTTTTTTGTTATTATGTTGAAACATTTATGAAACACATTTATTTTTAATGGTTTATATAATGATGAAATGATGAATGTTATTATGATATTGTGACACATTTATGGTTTTATTTTATATGATGGGTGGGATTGTTCTAACTTTACAACGAATTTAATGAATATGGAAAGCTCCAAATAAAATTATATTGTGTATAAGCCTGATTTCATGTTCACAATATGCGACATAGAAAAAGTTTCATGTCTATTTGTTTATTTATGGACATGGTTTCATGTGTATAAGTATTTTCATAGACTCGGTTTCTTGTACATAAGTTTTTTTCTGGAACTGATTTAATGAGATAAATTTTATGCGTGAAACTGTTTTATTTAAAAATTGTCATATACTTATTTTTTCCTGCATTTTTATGTATAATACATTTTCACACTAATCGTGATTGATTATTAATGATTTCGCATGAGTATGAATTTATAATTTTTCTATGAAGAGACTTACGTCATTACCGACGATTAAGGATATTTAATTTATAGTTTTGTACACCATTATGTAATGATTAATCCTTCGTAATTCTATTCACATGTATATTCACTAATCGATATCTCTATGTTTACACTTTCTCATTATTTGAGTTGAACCATTCTTATGTTTTCCTTCACATTTATTGAGAGAAAGATATATGTATGATACACATAGAATCAAAATTATAGGATGAAGAATGTGGAATATGTTGTGTATCCTTTATGAAAAAAGATGGTTTTGTGTATATCATATAAAGATGATAAACTATTATAGTTGTATGGTTATATAATTGAGTTATGTTCATTATATTTATCTAAAATAATTTAATATTTATCTATGAAAATATCGGGTCACTACAGGTATATTGGATGAACACGTAGTCGACACTAGCTCACCTCAGTCACATTCATCTCTTATGATTATAGTGATTCTAGTGCACATTTAACATTACAGACGATCTGTAGTTTTTACTTATGCACATACATTTATATTGATTTAAAATTTAATCGATCATCACTTTGATCACTAAATATTTATTGTATTCATTTTGAGTGAATAAATAACCCAAAAAATTAACGTTTTTTAATATATAAGTAATCTAATTATGTGGAATAATAAATTAATAGTGTGTTAATTATCAATTATGGTGTATATTTTGAAAACTAATTATAGCTTATACCCCTATATAAAATGGATTGGCCATTCACATATCCAAATAACATTTAACAGATCATGTAGAAAACACTCTATGTTTGTGAATGTGATTTACTGTGCACTATCCCCCACATGACTATTATGATCTAACTTGTATTTTAAAAATTTTATACATAATTTACTTATGTTCGGATTGTTTTCATGAATATATTTCTAGCTGTTGGATAAATATTCTAATTTTTATCAATATAGTGTGATCCATTTAATTTGTAATGATTTCTGCATTTTGAATAAATAATTTTTTTCACATAATTATAATACATTATTTCATTATTTCATCCCATAGATATAGGAAATGGTTAAATGATCTTCTTAACCCTTTACTATAAGTAAATTTGAAAGGTGGTCTCAAATGATCAGTAATGTAAATATGGGTTCATACTTTCACATCCAAACAAGATATAAGACGTTATAAATATTTTTTTCGTGATGAACTTATTTATTTTCCCAAATCTCAAATATTACCAATATAATATTTAATTTTATTAGATGATTCATCAATATAGATCCAGTAAAATGCCCAAAGACATTTTGGTTTAATTAAATCACTTATCACTAAAAAGTAAATATCTTTTCAAATGAACACCTCACAAATGTGATGAATGATCTTGAGAATTATTATCACTACAAGAACCATAAGATAGTTTCTTATAAATATTAATAATTAGTTCATTTTATCCCCAATTATTTCACTATATTGTGCTCCACCTTTTCTAAGAGGGGTAAATGTTGATGTTTTCAATAGAGCCTCCACCATAGTGTAAAAATTACAAGAATATGGATGAAACCCATTAAGGATTGTCACATATTTATATAATTAAAATGAAACCTCAAAACAACTATGGTATATTAGGGAGTATATGCTGCTCTATTTTCTATCTATTACAATTTTTATTTGATCATAGTTATCATTATAAAATGGTTCCTTGATATAAATAGATTCTATATAATTCACGGATAATTTTGAATCAGTATCTAGTACATCAAAAGTTTTAGTGGAATTTCCATATTTATAATGATATATGGTGATATTATATTAGAATCTAATATCTATAATAAAAACTAGTATCCCCCTACATAGGTCAAATAAATGCTTGACTATATCAAATATTAATTAAGAATGAATATTAAATTCTTTCTAATTATTTACATTGTTCATTTTGGTCAATATTATTGTATATACCATGGGATATGAGATCAATGTAAAATGTATAATTTTTTCCCAACTATAATTAATCATATGAACAAGAAAAAAATACTAGGCTTGGTTAGATTTATAATTGTGCACTGAAAGGGGATTTAGATTTCAACCTGTGATATTAATACGTATTTAGTTTGTTGGTGTCTAGAACGTTTTTATAAGTACATTGGTACATTCCATCAGATATTACCATATAGGTTTTCAACTGACCACATTCATGTTGGGTTCATAATTGACAATTAGTTCTTGGATCAAAATAGTAGTGTTGAAATTGGATAATAGATATTGGGTATTGTCCTATATCAATCAATGGGAATTGATATTTTCTATGCGCACCCCTTTTCATATTTTTTATTATTGGGTGGAGACACATATTGAGGGTTATGAATTATAGAATCCAATTACAATTATCAATCTAGATTCAAGGTCATCATTGTTGAACCTTGCCCATGTAAGACTAGTTTTATTGGTTAATGAGGTTCTTATTGGGGTTATGGAGCATTAAAATTGATTAACCATCTCTCTATATGATGCACCAATGGGAAGAATTGTATAAAACATTCAGGGAATCCTTGAACACCATTTATATATAATTTTATATTGGGATGACTTATCTATGGATCTTATTAATGGGGAAATAATGTGTAATCCTTAGGTGTTATTTCATTATTTTAGAATGTTTAACTGTTTGTAGAATTCAATTGTAACATCATATTTTATAGTTCAAAAAGTGTTTTGTCCCATGGCCGATATCCAATTTTTCCTAAATTTTTTATATGAGATATTTAGGTGGGCACTTTTTTATAGATCGTAATTGAACCTACAGACCTATTTTGGAATTTTTTTTAAATGTTGGCTATTTCATACCTAAACACTATATTGAAGGAGTCCACATTTGATGTATCCACATGATTTTATGCAATGATTTAATAAGTGGAGTGATAAAGAGAGGAGTAATATGATCCATGAACTCATGTATACCCATTTATTCATGAAGAATTATACCATTCTAGGAAATAGCTGGTGGAATTTTGACCTATCATGGGACCACATGACACATTGACTAACTAAAAAATTATTTCTAGCTATGAATATCGTAATTAATATTTGAGGATAGATCCATGGGTATGTCCTTAATATGTGTAAGTGGATCTTTCTAATGATACCTAGCCATTCAAGGCGGGTCATATAATTAGAACCACATTTCACTCTTAGTCATTCTTGGTAATTCTACTCATCTAGATTTATAAGATCAATGGGGCTATTTAAGAAATAAACATGTAATCTATGAAATTTTATGTTTTTTAATATGGAATATAATTTATTGTTATTAAATGTAGTGAATAATACGAATAGGCCAAATTATTGTACGATGATGAAAATATTAAATTGTCAAAATTTATATTGGAGAGGTTAATATGATTTATTAGATATAATAGTTAATTTTCTAAGTGAGTTCCAAAACTACTCTTAGAAAGTATTGTTGAGGATTAATGTGTAGAAGGAGATGAAAATACTGAAGATGGGGAGGTCATAAATAATGATGAAGGGGATTATAAAATACAATGATGAGAGGAATATTAAATATATAAATCATTTCGAAATACCACCAATACACCAAAGTCACTTTTGGGATTCCTTTAATTCTATCTAATCATTGGGTAACCGATTATTTTATGATATTTCATGAATTTGGTTTGTAGTTTATCACCTTAGTAGTATCTATGTAACAAGTTAACACATTTATTAACTATAATTCAATTTTTTACTAGGCTATCAGTGGAAAGATCCATATTTTTTGGAACATTTATTTTGATTTCACCTACCAATCTTGAGGCTCAACACCCAAAAAGAGGAATTATATTTCATGAGTAGGTTAATATACCCATCATCATTCTAGGAGCCACAAATTCACATATATGAGATAATTATTCTCTATTTATATATTTATTCATCACTTTTCTGAAATCTTTATAAAGAGAATAGGCTAGTGTTGTTAGGAAATTATTCACTAGTTATGTTAAAAATAATTTATATATCCAAAAGGATGCACCATATACTAATAATTGTATAATATAGAAAAAAATAAATTTAATAATTGAACTATGAATTTATTAATATGAATTACAACACAACTAACCTTGTAATAATATAACTATTATAATTATAATTTTTTTAGTTGATAGGATATCAATGTTATGGGTTTGATAAAAGGCCATATCATTAAGGGAAATTTTGTCTAACCAGAGAAAATTTAGAGAGAAATAAATAAAATAAAAACAATTATTTTTGGAAATGAATCCAATAAAATACTTGATATTTTTCTATAAAATGTCATTGGGGGTAGTGGATTGGAAATATAAATAAATCCTGAATGACATAAAATGTATAAACCTTCAATCCTTGTTGTACGGATTCATTTCTCATTCAACTACAAGTAATCATTCTTTGGTATATATGATATCATATAATTTGTTATATCTAACCATAGTCCATCCCATTAATGAAAAAAATAATACTCAAACATTGTATTGAGGTGTGATAATAGATATAGGTTATATTGGAACTCCTCTATATTAAGGTCAAAATGATGAAGATTTATAGTACTAGAAACGAATGGGAGGGTATACTATCTTCATATCTGCATATGGGCTATGGTTCCAAGGTTCATTTATATATTTTTGATTATAATGATATCAATTCTTCATATCACTATTCATTTCAATGTGTTGTATTAAATGGTACAAATAATCATATGAATATTTTTATTACCACTATACTCAATGTCCCCAAAGAAAAAATAATTCCAACAAAGCTATGGGTAAATTTTTTATATGAAATCATTATTTAGTGGGACCACTCTATAACTAAACTATTCACACACTATTAAAAAAAGACTATAGGAAATGAATATTTTGATATGAATGTTTTTATCATGAACTTGGTAGTGATAAATATATCCTTGAACAACCTATAAAACTTTTTCACAAGGACCCCTCAAGAGGAGATAAGTGGAAAGTCTGGATGTATCAAATGGATTCTCATAAACATACAGATCAGGGACATTATATATTGAGAACTATATGTTATGGATTGACATATTCAAATTATATTTGTGAAAAGGGTATTCCAAATACATTACACCATGAGGTTATATCCATGGTACATTCTATTTATTTTTTCATTAAGGTTACAATAAATATTGGTGTGTGGAGGTGGAATATCAACAATAATTTATGATTTTCATGTAGATAGATAAGGATTAATTGATCTAATATTTTTTTCAGATTCCCCAAAATTGTTCACTGAGTTAACTACCATAATGATGAATGCTCACGTGGGATGATATGAGTTTCCAATAGAACAGAAAAAACTACATACTTGAATATAATGAAATGTTGTCGTGTTGAGATAATTTCACATATGATTCAATAATACTATTCATGATTGTTTTAAATTATGGATTTAGAGATTCAATATTTTTTCATCTCATATAATCCTTATGATAATGAAGTATAATAATATATATATTTTATTGGTAGAGTATAAGATATTACATTATTTTGGATGAAATAATACATTATCCATTAAATTATAGTTATGGTATAAATTCATATTCAATATATTATTTTTACTATTGTTTCCTATTATGATTCAATCGTGGTAACCCATAATGTGACTACACTCATAGGAATATAATGAAATATTGGATTCCTTTACCAAGCATGACATAATGCTCATTAGTTAAGGATGAAAAGGGGTAAAATTTTTATTATCCTTAGTACATATACCCATGGATAGGTATAAGTGGGTCAGATAAGGGTTTCATTCCCAATAACCATATTTCTATGTTATTCTATATAATAATAAATAAATAAAATATCCACTGAGATGTTTAGAATTAAAAATATTTTGGACAGTAATATTTTCTTAAACCAACACAATAACAAATGATGATCTTTTTGGGAAACAAATGGGAACAAGACATCTTCTTCTGAATCTTGTTTACATAGTGGAGTGTAAAGGTTTCATATATGGAGTTCATGCACCATCATCATATGGGAAGGTTAGTTTATTTTGGTGTGACATGAATTATTTTCGCATGTAAATTAATATCATAAATTAGGTTTGATGAAATGATGGGGTTCCCTATATTTGTATAATGCACCTCAATATTGAATTACTATGGATTTTTAAGGCCAGCGAGGAAAATTCATATAGTGGACCATAATAATACACAAATTTTTTTAATTGTTTTATATACTTATAAAGTAAAAATTACCTTTTTAGGATCCATTTATTGGTCTTCTTATAATTTTGGATTCTTCTTTTATACATATTGTGTTTTCCTTTCTCCTCGTGAAGAATTATGATTAGTAAGAAATGGCTCGACATTTTATTAGGGTTCCATTTACATGTCTTTTCCCTAAACATTTTTACATATCATTTAGTATCAAAGATTATTTCCATTCATTTGGAACCAAAATTGGATCAAAGAGTTTAATTTAACATAACATTGAACATTGGGGAATACATTAAATTATAGTCTTATAGAATGAACTATAATGTGATTGATGTTTATGATTTTATAAACACCCAAAAAAATATTCAGAATCTGAGGATTCTCATGTTAGAATAAAAGAGTTATGAATGTTTAAGGGTATAAAAATTAGTCCAATGTAGTATAGTAGGTTAAAAGTAATTCATTTCATACCATTATGGGGATACTAATGTTGTGTAAACATTATTGAACCCTCATAAATAATACATCTCATTGTTCTGCGAGTGACCTGGTAGAATTAATTTTTTTTAAAATAATCATTTTTGACCACAATTCATAACTCATCAGTGAATATCATTCTTTTTTCTTATGCAATATATTTTTATAACGAGTTATGTGACTTTCTGATTTATATTAAGTATTTTTTTCATGGGAAATATAATTATTATATCATAGTGGGATATGAATTGTTTTTTTCATTAATATACATATGTAAGTTTTCATCCTAAAAGGTAGTATATCTTTTATAAATTGTTCAATGTATGTTTTTTAAACATCTTTATGTCTCTTATTTTAGGTTCTTCATGTTCAGTCGATAATGTGACTGATGATTTGGGTAATATATCATTTACTATGAGAATATGAATATTTACGGTTGAAAAAAATTGATAACAGTATAAATTGTCATTACTAGTGATAAATCATGGACTCAATGGGGATAAATATTATAGGAACACACTTTTAAGAATGTGATAACTGATTTTTATCATTATATTGGTATCACAAAGTAGTTTACCTTTTTTTAAGGCCATTGAGATTTAACCCCAGTAGGGGGAAATGTTTTTAAAACCTATCGAAACTAACAATAACACGAAATTAATAGATAATTATTCATTGGTTTGATCAACTATGATATAACATAATAGATGAACACCCTAGAGAACCCCCGATTATAATCCAATCTTAAATATCTCTGATATTTTATCATCATTTTTTCAACTTTCTACTTTTTCTAATTTAACATTTATCTAATCTCGGAATGGGTTTGACTTAGTGAGTGAAAACATAAATCTTTATCATGCTACCCTTTAAGGGTTTTAACCGAAATATAACTGTATATCATTATTTTTTATTTCTTAGTTTGTTATTTAGATAGGTGTTATCTATAATTACCGGGTTTATGTGTTTGAAAAAAAAACATTGTTGGAGTTTAAATTTGTATAGATTTTACATAAATGTATCTATTAGTTTACGGTCAATCATCTTGGTCTAAAATGAGATAGAATGTTTTGAAATATAGAAGAATTTGACAATATGTGAATGATAGTATAAATAATGGTTTAAGAAATATGGAAGGTGAGATCTTTTTTAGTTAATAATTATATAGATGTACTATAATATTTTTATGAAGATTAAGTTATTCCAACTATGACTGATGTATGAGTGCAATTTTATGGTCATAATTATCTAACCATGATTAATGTTTGAAGTATAAATTTTTAAATTTTTGAAAGAAGCATATATACTTTATTTATTCCATATATATTGTACTGTGATGAAGGTAAAAGATTTTCATATCATTATTATGAGAAATCCAATATGGAGTGGAAAACTAACCATTGATCAATGAAGATTATATTCTGGGAAGGGGTTGTTCGCTTTGTGAACATATGGATCCTTATAAAAATATGTGTAACACCCTTGGTTTCATGTACATTAATTTTTTTATATTTTAAGAATATATAATGTTTGGATAATTTTTCGACCGTTTCAATAATATATTAGCATACATTGGAGGGTTTTATAGCGGCTCACTATTTTATCATGGTTAGTATAAGGCATTGAATACTTCCCAGAAACCGTGAAACTAAAATAGTGGGCACTTGGTAGGTGCATGATTTCACAAAAACATTTGGTTTCTAAAGAGAAAATGTGAAATTATGTACAAAGGGGAATAGAATTACTATTTAGTTGTTTTTATAATAGTTATATCCAACCATATGAGGTGTGTTTAGAGGCATTTTCTCATGCAGGGTAAGTGTAAGGAATTCCTAATCGAGGTTCCTAGCAATGCATTGTAAAGAACTCAGTCCTAAAATTCTGGTTCTAATTATGTTTAACTCCAAAAACACTTGTTTTCTTGTAAAAATTCCATGAAATTAATTCCCATATTTACACAGATGGAGAGACCAAACATTTTTATCCACGAGAGATTTCAAGGAGGATCTATGTGCGATGAATGCGTAGATTCATCAGTAAATGCTCATTCCTCATCATTTTACTTAGATTTATTATTATTCCCTCTATCATAATCATATATTTAATTCATAGGTGATATATCTAAGAAATAATATGTTAATAATGTTATGGAATTTTAGTTTTTATTGATTTAATGAGATATATGTCCGTTTTTAGGAATTTCATGCTGGGGTTTTTAAGTTGTTGTATCCTTCATTGTTTTCAAAAATGTTTGAGAAGTATGTTGAATATATATTGAATCATATTTATTATAAATTTAAGTATTTATTAGAAATTGATTTTATTTCATAACAGTGGTTTTGAAATTAATGTGTTATTTTTTATATAAAACCTCTTCAGTTATAGTTGTGTGGAATGGTATAAATTGGATTCGTTTGTGGAAAGTGATTATGGTTATTGAATTTAAAATAATTATTTTAAATATATTATTTGTTTTTGATTCCATGAATATATTAATAGAATATTTTTTCAACAGAAGAATTGTTTTATTGAAATATCTTGGCTTGGTATTTGGAATATTTGGTTTTTGTGGGTTCAATTACATTATACATGTACTAATAGAAGTGGTATGTTCTATTAGGGTACCTTATATTAATTACCCTTTGATGACTTGGTAGATTGAAGAGGGACAACTCATGGGTACTAAAATGTCACTTAGGAATTCATGTGTAAATTGTATTAAAAATGATATTTGAGAAACGGATCTAAAGGATTCTCCAGTTACTTTCTTTGGAAAATATTTGGTTAGGAAAATTGTTTATGCAAAGATATAAACTGATTTAATTTTTGTATAACTATTTTATATAAATTTCATAACATTTTATATCATAGTTATCATATTAAGGAATTCATTGGGGATATCCTAATGGGTTTTATACTAACCACTATCTTAGTAACTTTTGTGTGTTTATAGATGTTATTTATTGGAAAACATGATAATTACTGGTATCCCAGTTCCTTAGGGATGCATCTTGATTCCTTGGGTGGGGCATATTGAGTTTGATCTTGGAGAGGGTTGGGAGTCTCTATGTTGATGTCTTCTATGTCATTTTTTTCTATGTATTAGTTCCCTCTTTCTACTCTAGTTTAATTTGGTTTTTTTTAATTTGAGTTTAATTTTATGTAATCATTCGTCAAATAGTTGTTTGGTGAATATGGTTATTATTTACGTTGTTTTATCATTAAAGGGAAAACCATAAAAAAATTTATAAAGCTGTTGGAATTTATTTCCATCCTTTTCTGTCTTGGGTTTGTCACATAATTCTGGTAATAGTTCCACTTCTTCCCAAGCTAGCCGCTGAAGGAAATGATGTTAAAAATGGCACCATTTTGTTTCTTTATATAGTAGTAAAATCATTTCTGTATATTTTTTGTGTTTGATAGCAAGGAGTATGTGTAACACCCTGATATTTTATGAGAATTATATTTTTTTATGTCTAATGTTATACAAAACAAAAAATTAATCTTTCACGACACACAACACTAGTTTTTCTTGTGTTACACACAATAGCGACCTCCCTCGATAGCGTGTGTAGTACACAATACCGAGTTTCACTAAACAACGATATGCTATTAAAATAATATTAAAACTAGCTATTATAAATAGTAATACCCACATTTTGAAATTTTATAAATTTTATCTTTCACAATGGACTTCATTTTTGGATTCTGAATATTGAAATTAGTCTAGGGTGAATATTTGGTATTTTTCTGAAAACATTCAATTTTTGATGAATAGTGAAAACACTAGGTTACTATTTAAAAACCGACTTTTTTTAAATAAATATTTTTTAAAATTTATTCTTAGGTCCAAATTGATACATAGTACCTATAAAAGTTAAATTTAATTCATTGGAGTAATTTTATAATAATTTTAGATATATAAAAATTATATTGAACTTTTCACCGTCTTTTACCCATCTCCTAGGAGAGTTTGAAAATTTACATAAAACATAATTTTACCGCTTCTGTGAGTGGAATTTTGAAAATCCAAGAGACACAGTTAACATCACGGAGTAAAATGTGGTTCAATAATATAAAAATAATTTTTGGTGAATAGTAACTTTTACATTTATTTACCACAATTAAAAGTAAATAGTGTAATTAAGGGTAAAAATGTTATTGTTATTACCCAAAAAAATGTCCTAATTCTATTGGATACGATTAATTTGACCTAAAAAATACCTTAGGAATAAAATATGACTATTTAGGTCCACTTGGATTAGATTAGGACATTTATTATTATTTTATTTAAGGAATAGTTAAAATAGTTGAAATCAAAATTTAATACCTACAACATTTTTAATATAGGGTTATACATAAGATAAATTAGACTATAAATATTCATTAGAAATATAAAACGATTTCCAACATAATGGTATATTATTTACTATTTATATACTTTAAATAATTTAATTTATTTATGGCATAATGATGATGCAGTAATTACATTATTAAAGAAATATTAACAGAATTGATATTATAAATACCCAAATAAATGTAGTTTGAGACTTTATATGAATTAAACAAATTTTATAGGTTAATATATCATATTAGTGTTGATTTAATAAACTTTTTTTGAACTAATCATGCAGTTATGATTTTCACAAAAATCAATTACCAAATAGTGTCAAAATTGACATAAAATAGTTTTTTTAAAAAAATATTATATTATTAATTGTTATTTTATTCATAAAAATCTAAGGTTTTACCAAATGACTTATTTAAGATTATCTATATTTATAATGAACCACTGGGGTTTTTTTTTGCTTGTTATATTAAGTTTATTAACCATATAGTGTAAGAAAACAAGGAAACACGGTAAAGGTAAAATTATTTAACTTAAAGTTAAATCTAAATGATAAGGTTAAAATAGTAACCTAAACCTATCTAAAATCTATTGGTTGAGAGTATTTCGACCCATCCCAACCTTATCTTCGAAATAAATCAATTTTGAGCTATTAAAACCCGAATATGACTTTATAATAAAATAATAGTTTTAGTTTTTCCTAAAGTGCCCCTCTCCTTCTTTACAAAAGGTCACCTCCTCCCTCTCCTCCTCACACCACTTTGAGCCTTCAATCTCGGCTAAACCCTACCAATTTCTCTTCTCCACTTCCCTAGAAACATACTAGAGGTCCTGGAATTCTTCAACGACCAATCTTAGTTCCCTAAGAGGAGGTTTCAAAGAGGCGTGTTGAAGAATAGGTAATATCCGCTACAAATTCTTTCAAATTTATTTCTTCTTCTACTTATTCTTCATTAGTTGGTTCATTATAAAGTAATAACATCCGTATAACTCATATACTGATATGTTATTATAAATATTAGACAAATCTATTTCACCTTCTATCCATCCTATGGAAAATGAAATCACCGCGCGTGCGTACGTACGGAATATCGTCTCCACGCCGTGGTGTAATCTGTTTTCCACCACCACCTTAATTGGATGGGTATAATGGTGTAAATAATAACTATATATGATTATTGTAAAATTATATTTATTCTGAAATAGTATACATACACTTAAATACAATTCCATGATCATGTGAACGATATCATCGCTCGTGCGTACATACGGCCTACCATCCCCACGATGTGATGTGACTCGTTCTACATGATCTACATTGAATACTGTTTATATAAAATAATTTAATGAGTAAATATGATATATATTACAGTAATACCATTCTAGAAATGAAGTATCTATAACCTAAAAAGAAGAATATGAATTTATTCGGCAAAACACACATAAGAACATAAAGCAATAAACACCTGAATAACAAGTAGCAATGAAATATTACTAATAAGAAGCTCAGAATATGACCGTGTATGATATCATAACAATGATTATGATTATGGAATAAGACAATGACATTGTTTAAATCATTATACATGAGGTTCAGACATGTACAAATCAAATCAGACCTAAGGTAAGGGAGAATCTCGCAATCTCATTTTTATCCGAGATTGTTTATACTTCAGAATTTACTGGGGAATATTTATCATCCAAATCCATGTTTCGTCAATATTTAATATTCTTTCCATCCTCCTATGATTTTTTAAATCCAATTTTACCCATTGGTGAGTTTTTAGTAAGTGATATAAAAGGAATCTTTTGTCGTTTTTAGTATGAGGTTCTTTTTGACTTTTCCAGCCAATGTATGAGAAGAATGTTTTCTTTAACTTATACGACATGAATGGATTCTTATGATTTCATAGAACATTATTTCCATGAAGCTTCCTTTACATGTTTTCTCGTTTATTTTTAATCAACTTCTTTTAGTTTAAAATTTTATCACATGTTAAGAAAGTAAAAATGTTTTTGAAGTGGAAAGGATTTTTTTCTCAAGAATTGAGTTAAAGTATTTCATCAAAATTATTTTCCATATAAGATAATATAGGGTTCTGTTTCTATCCCTATTTTTACATTGATTTGATTATTTCATTATGAAATTAATTTTATGATGTCCTTTTATGTAATATGGATTATGTTTTGATGGCATGATGTTTAAGAATCCCATTTTTAGTATATGGGTTATGCTATGATGTATGATTTATGATTTTGTGCCACACATAACAATGGTTTCATTACGAGATGGGTGGGACCTATATCTCCCTCCAATGCATTGGGTAAAGATTTATATCTCATGAGATAGACATGGCTGTAATGGTATGTTAATCCAGTTCAGTGATACAAGTCTAGAACGAGGAGTGAACTCAATTCAGTAATGGAATTTGTCCGCTATGATAGTCTTGTCAAAAAGTCTTGACTAAAATGAAATGGTTTTCTATGATTATGTGTGTATTCCACAAAGTATCTTGTTTTATGTTATGATTATTTGGGATTAAATTTCACCACTACGATTTATCCTATGATATGATATTATGATATATTTTGCAGGATAAAATATTCAAAATGTTATGTTCTTATATGATTTGATTGATATTTCTTTTACTTACCCTTACTGAGCATTTGAGCTCACCCTTTTGTGTGTTTTCTTTTCCCCAGGTCTGGATGAAGGGTATTAAGTAGAATATTCCAAAAGGGACTCTAGATATGAGGAAATAAACTAGAGACAACATAGATGATTTATGAACAAGTTGTTTATGTTTCCCAGTTTCTAAAGACACTATACCTATACAGTCCTTTCATGGTTTGGTTATATGTTGTAATAAGGGTGATTTAATTTGAATTAATAACAATTTATATAATGTATGGGTCGTTATATTTGGTATCAGAGGAAAGGTATAGTCATCCTTTGGAAACTAGGATGTGAAAGCCTTAGTAAGAACCCTAAGGATATGTCTAAGCATAAGAAAAAATCTTAGTGTTTTAAAATGTCTTGGAACAACCTATGATAAGACCTTAAGTGTAAAATTTTATTCTTTATTATGTTGTTTTCATGTTATAATTAGTGTTTCTCACACTATTATTATTTGTTTTAGTCAATGGATGGAACTCGAAGGAACCGTGTTAATGTTGAATGTGACAGGAAATGCAATGATTGCCCCCCTGAGAAACCAAACGTTATGGGAGCTGTAATAAAAAATATTGTATCCATGCTCACAAAACTTTCTCAGGATATGAATCATGCAGGAAATCCAAACAAGAAAAGTAAGAAGCAACATTCTGTTGAATCCTTCCTGAGGCTGCGTCCACCCTCATTCAGCGGGTCTACTGATCCATTACTGGCTGAACAATGGACCAGTACCACCGAAAAGATATTTTCAGTTATTCAATTTTCTGAACCTGATAAAGTTATCTTAGTTGTATATCATTTTAAAGGTGAAGCTTATCAATGGTGGAATCTTATCAATAATACGAGGCAAAGGGGTGAAATTTAATCCATGGAATGGGACGAGTTCATGAACTTATTTTTCAATAAGTACTTCCCTCATATTTTTCTAACAAATATGGAGATGTAGTTTCTTGAACTGAAGCAAAAGTATGATGAATCTGTTGGTACCTACGAAGAAAATTTTTTAAGACAGGAAATGTTTGCTTCCATAATTATTATCCAACCTGAGATTAAAATTGATCGATTCTTTAGTGGCTTAAAACCAAGTCTTCGAACGACGTTAGCCATAAGGGACTTCAATAGCAACTAGGAAATTGTTCGATGTGCACTCAAGGTTGAGATGGATATTAGAGTAACCCATCTGCCTTATGGGTTTGATAAGAAGAGGAAAATGGAAATTAATGGAAAATCTAAAGACCCCACTGAAAAGAAGATGAGTTTTCCTTTATGCTCAAATTGTGGAATGAAACATGGAGGGAATTGCCTTAAAGGGACAAGAAAATGTTATAAGTGTGGTAAATAAGGTCATCGGGCAGTTGAATGTCAAAATAATGGAAAGAACATGTCTAATGATGCGAACAAAGAAAGGGATACATAGAATGAACTTCCTACACATCAATGTTTCAAGTGCAAGGAGATGGGGCATTATGCCAGTAAATGCCCAAATCCAATGGTTGCTGATGATGATCAACGTCAACAAACTCTTAAGGACAAAGACAAAGGAAAGTCACATGCAATTACTATCGGCGATGTGGAGTACGATAAAAAAGTGGTGAAAGGTACACTTTCCATCCACTCAAAAGTAGAAATTTTTTTATTTGATTCTAGATCCACACACTCTTTTATTATTGAATAATTTTCTAAGGGTATCATCGTATTACCTCAACAATTAGATGTTGAGTTAGCTGTGACAACTCCTAATGGCACAACAGTCACATCAAAAGTTTATAATTCTTCTCCGATTGATGTTTTTCGGAAAGTTCTTCCTGCAAATCTTGTGATCCATCTTATATTGGAATTTGATGTCATTCTTGGCATGGATTGGCTTTAATTATACAGATCTCATTCAAATTTCCAAAGAAGGTAAATCACATTTAATATTCCCGATCAATACAGTATCATCTATCGATGCAAGGATGAATAAAACCTTCTAGTAGAAATTTCTTCTATATTATGGGTCTTGATTCCAATAAATGAAAGTTAGTTATCTCAAATGAATGGAGGGAAACTCATGATTAAGAATACACCCATTGTACGAGAGTTTGATGATGTCTTTTCGGAGGAATTTCCAGCTCTACCACAAAATCGTGAAGTTGAGTTTTCAACTGAACTCATACCGGGTGCTATGCCCATTTCAAATACACCTTATAGAATGGCCCCAATTGAGTTGCAAGAATTGAAGAATAAACTCCAAGAGGATCTTGATAAGGGATTCATACGCCCTAGTGAATCACCTTGGGGAGCACCTGTTCTGTTTGTTAAGAAGGAAGATGAATCAATGAGACTCTGCATTGATTATCGAGATCTTAACAAGATCACTATCAAGAAAAAATATCCTCTCCCATGCATTAATGACTTATTTGACCAACTACGTGGAGATCTATACTTTTCCAAGATTGATCTTCGTTCAGGGTATCATCAATTAAGGGTCCAAAGGGAGGATATACCAAATACGGCTTTCCGTACATGGTATGGACACAATGAATTTATAGTGATGCCATTTGGTCTTACTAATTCCCCTACTATCTTCGTGGATCTAATTAATAGAGTCTTTAGAGACTATCTTGATTATTTTGGGGTAGTATTTATAGATGATATTCTTGTATATTCAAAGAGAAAGGAAAACATGAATATAACATGAGAATTGTATTAATGACTCTAATAAAGGAGAAGATTTATGCCAAATTTACCAGGTGTGAATTTTGGCTTCAAAAAGTTTCATTTTTGGGTCACATAATCTCAAAAGAGGGGATATCTGTGGATCCAGCAAAAACAGAGGTTATTGAAAGAGGGTCGAGACCAAAAACCGTAACTGAGATCCGAAGTTTTCTTGGTCTGGATGGATATTATCGATGTTTAGTGAAATATTTTTCATGGTTTTCTAATCCAGTCACCAGGTTGACTCGAAAATGAGTTATGTACGTTTGGATGGTGGATTGTGAAGAGAATTTGAAGGAATTAAATAGATGGTTTTCCAGTGCACCTGTTCTCACACTTCCTTGTTGTGGAGAAAGGTTTGTGATATACAGTGATGCATCTAAGAAGGGATTCGGGTGTGTTATCATGCAAAATTATATGGTGATAGCTTATGCCTCCCGGCAGTTGAAAATCCATGAGTAGAATTACCCAACTCGTGATTTAGAGTTAGCTGCGGTAATCTTTGCATTTAAGATTTGGAGGCATTATATTTATGGTGAAAGGTGTGATATTTATAATGATCATAAAAGTTTAATGTATATTTTCACACAAAATGAGCTGAATATTCACCAAAGAATATGGTTGGAGATGATTAAGGATTATGACTGCTCAATTCATTATCACTCTGGGAAAGCAAAAAAGGTGGCATATGCATTAAGTCGACAAAACCATGCTATCTTATCCATGATGAGGATCTCAAAGGATACAATATTTATCGATTTACAAAGGATAGATCTTGGAATTATAATGGAAGGGGAAAATATTATATTTCTCAATTGAATGTTCAACCATCTATACATATGCAGATTAAAGAGGCACAAAAAGAAGATGTAGAGTTATAAAAGGAGGTAAGAAATGTTCCTGAATTCAATCTTGATTGTGATGGGATAATATGGTTCAGAAATCGGGTTTGTGTTCCTCCCATCCCAGAATTAAAGAAGGACCTGCTGGATGAGGCTCATAGTTCTTCATTCTCTATTCATCCAGGAAGCAGGAAGATGTATACGGACCTGAAAGAGTACTTCGGGTGGGATGACATGAAAAGAGATGTTGCTAAATATGTCTATCGATGCTTGGTTTGTCAGTAAGTTAATGCTGAGAGACAGAAGTCTAAGGGGATGATACAACCATTACCCATACCTGAATATGAATGGGAAAACATCACTATGGACTTTGTCACCAGACATCCTAAAACATCCAAAGGCAATAATGCTATCTTGGTTATAGTTGATCATCTTACGAAGTCTGTACACTTCATTGCTATTAGGGAAGATATATCTCTGCATCAGCTTTCCAGGATATATGTAAAGGAAGTGGTAAGATTGCATGGAGTACCACTTTCCATTATATCTGATCGGGAACCAAGGTTTACCTCGATGTTCTGGTGAAGTCTTAAGTATACTCTAGATACAGAGTTGAGTTTCAGCACTAGTTATCATCCTCAGACAGAGGGTTAGTCTGAGAGAACAATTCAAACTCTAGAAGATATGTTAAGTCCTTACTCTATGGATTTCAAAGGTGGTTGCGATAAAAACCTACCTTTGGTTGAATTTTCTTATAATAATATATTTTACTCTAATATTCAAATGGATCCTTATGAAGCTCTCTATGGAAAGAAATGCCGAACTCCAACTTGTTGGGATGAAGTTGGGGAAAGAAAGCTATTAGGACCAGATCTTGTTTATGAGATGGAAGAAAAGGTCCGATCTATTCAACAAAACATAAGAGCAGCTCAGAGTCGACAAATAAGTTATGATGACAACCGACGAAAAGACCTAGAGTTTGAAGTGGGTGATAAAGAGTTCTTACGAATATCATCTTGGAAGATAGTAATGAAATTTGGAAAGAAGGGAAAGCTGAGCCCTAGGTATATCGATCCATTCGAAATAATGGATCGTGTTGGGAAGGTGGCTTACCGATTGGCGCTTCCACCGAATCTCTCTCAAGTTCACGATGCATTCTACATATCTCTCCTGAGAAAGTACATACTCGATCCTTCACATGTACTCATCTCATAAGTTGTACCACTAGAGCAATATCTTTCTTATGAAGAATAGCCGATAGAAATTCTGGATCATAGAGAAAAAGTCCTATGGAACAAGACCACTCGCTTGGTGAAAGTTTTATGGAGGAACCACCAACTACAAGAAGCTACATGGGAGCTTGAGGATATGATGAGGGAGAGGTATCCTCATCAATTTTTCATGAAGTGATGAATTTCGAGGGCGAAATTCATTTTATGGGTGTAGAATGTAACACCGTGATATTTTATGGGAAATATATTCTTTATATATTATGTTATACGCAACATCAAAGGAATCTTTCACAGCACACAACAATATCTTGGCTTGCGTTACACGCAATCGTGACCTTCCTCGATAGCTTGTGTAGTATGCAATACCGAGTTTCACTAAACAATGATATGCTATTAAAATATTATTAAAACTTGCCGTTATGAATAGAAATACCCACTTTTTGAAATTTTATAAATTTTATCTTTCAAAATGGACTTCATTTTTGGATTCGGAATGTCGAAATTAGCATAGGGTGATTTTTTGGTATTTTTCTGAAAACATTCAATTTTTAATGAATAGTGAAACCACTCGGTTACTATTTAAAAACAGACTTTTTATTTAATTAATTATTTATTTTATTTAAATTTATTTTAGGTAAAATATTGATACACAATACCTATATAAGTTCAATGTAATTCATTGGAGTCATTTTATAATAATTTTATATATATAAATATTTTATAGAACTTTTCACCGTCTTTTACCCACCTCCTAGGAGAGTTTGAAAATTTACAAAAAACATAATTTTGCCGCTTCTGTGAGTGTAATTTCTAAAATAAGAGAGACACGGTTAACATTAAGGAGTAAAATGTGGTTCAATAAGATAAAAGTAATTTTTGGTGAATAGTAAATTTTTACTTTTATTTATCGCGGTTAAAAGTAAATAGGATAATTAAGGGTAAAAATTGTATTATTATTACACTAAAAATTGTCCTAATTCTATTGGATAAGTTTAATTCGACAAAAAAAACCTTAGGAATAAAATATTACTATTTATGCCCACTTAAATTAGATTAGGACACTTATTATTATTTTATTTAAAGAATAGTTAAAATAGTTTAAATCAAAGTTTAATAACTAAAAGATTTTTAATATAGGGTTATACATAAGATAAATTCGACTATAAATATTAATTTGAAATATAAAAATATTTCCTACATAATTGTATTATATTTATAATTTTTAGACTTTAAATAATTTAATTTATTTATGACACAATGATGATGCAGTAATTACCTTATTGAGGAAATATTAACATAATTGATATTATAAATACACAAATAAAGGTAATTTGAGTCTTTTTATGAATTAAACTAATTTTATAGGTTAATATGACATATTATTTTTGATTTAATTAACTTTTTTCTAACTAATCATGCTGTTATGATTTTCACAGAAATCAATTACCAAATAGTGTCAAAATTGACATAAAATAGTTTTTAAAACAAATATTATATTATTAATTGTAATATTATTCATAAAAATCTATAGTTCGGAAAAATGACTTAGATAAGGTTATATATATTTATATTAACCACTTGGGGTTCGTTTGGCTTGTTATAGTAAGTTTATTAACCATATAGTGTAAGAAAACAAGAAGACACAGTACAAGTAAAATTATTTATCTTAAAGTTAAATATAAATGATAAGGTTAAAATAGTAACATAAACTTGTCTAAAATCTGTTGGTTGAGGGTATTTCGACCCATCCCCACCATAGCATAGAAATAAGTCAATTTGGATGTATTAGAAACCGAATATGACTTTATAATAAAATAATATTTTAAGTTTGTCCTAAAGTGCCCCGCTCCTCCCTTATAAAAGGGAACCTCCTACCTCTCCTACTCACACCCCTTTGAGCCTTAATTTTCGGCCAAAACCTGCCAATTTATTTTCTCAACTTCCCTAGAAACATTCAAGAAGTCCTTGTCTTCTTCAAAGACCAATATTAGGGGCCTAAGAGGAGGTTTCAAAGAGGCGTGTCGAAGAAGAGGTAATATCCGTTACCAATTATTTCAAATTTATTTCTTCTTCTACTTATTCTTATTTAGTTGTTTCATTATGAAGTAATAACATCAGTATAACTCATATACTTGTATGTTATTATAAATATGAAACAACCCTATTTCACCTTCTATCCATCCTACGGAAAATGAAATCACCGCGCATGCGTACGTACAGAATATCGTCTCCACACATTGGTGTAATCTATTTTCCACCACCACCTTACTTAGATTGGTATAATGGTGTAAAGAATAAATATATATGATTATTTTAAAATAATATTTATTCTTAAATTTTATACATACCCTTCAATACAATTCCGCCATCATGGGAACGATATCATCGCTCGTGCGTATGTACGACCTACCATCTCTATGATGTGATGCGACTCGTTATACATGATCTTCATTGAATAATGATTATATAAATGAATTTAATGAGTAAGTATGATATATATTACACTAATACCATTTGGGAAATGAGGTATCTATAACCTAAAAATAATAATATGATTTTATTCGACAAAACACACATAAGAACATAAAGCAATAAACACTCGAATAACAAGTAGCAATGAAATATTAATAATAAGAAGCTAATAATATGACCATATATGATATATTAAAAATTAGTATAATTATGGAATAATTATAATACATTATTTAAATCATTATATAGTAGGTTCAGACATGTAAAAATCATATCGGTTCTAAGGTAAGGGAAAATCTCACAATCTCATTTTTATCTGATATTGTTTATACTTTAGAATTCACTGTGAAATATTTTTCATCCACATCTATGTTTCCTTAATATGTAATATTATTTCCATCCTAATACAATTTTTTAAATCCAATTTTACCCATTGGTTAGTTTTTATTAAAAGATATGAAAGGAATCTTTTCTCATTTTTAGTACGAGGTACTTTTTGACTTTTCCGTCCAAAGTACGAGAAGAATATTTTTTTAACTTATACGACATGAATGTATTTTTATGATTTCATAGAAAATTATTTCAATGAAGCTTAATTTACATGTTTTCAATTTTATTTCTAATAAACTTCTTTTAGTTTAACATTTTATAACATATTAAGATAGGAAAAATGTTTTTGAAGTAGATTTGATAGTTCTTCAAGAATGGAGTTCAAGTGTTTTATCAAAATTATTTTCCATCTAAGATAATATAGGGTTATATTTCTATCCATCTTTTTAAACTGATTTTATTTGGTTATGATGGAATTAATTTTATGTTACCCTTTTATCTTATATGGATTATGTTTTTATGGCATGATGTTTAAGAATCCCATTTTTATTACATGGGTTATGCTATGTTGTATGATTTATGATTTTGTGGCACACATAAGAATGGTTTAATTTTGAGATGGGTGGGACCTATATATCCCTCCAATGCATTGGGTAAAGATTTATATCTCATGAGATAGACATGGCAAGAAGGGAAAGTTAATCCAGTTCAGTGATACAGGACTATAATGAGGAGTGTACTCAGTTCAGTAATGGACTTTGTCCGTTATCATAGTATTGGAAATGAGTCTTGACTAAAATGAAATGATTTTCTATGATTATGTGTGTATTCCATAATGTATCATATTTTATGTTATGATTATTTGGGATTAAATTTCACCACTATGATTTATCCCATGTTATGATATTATAATCTCTTTTGCAGGATAAGATATTCAAAATGTTATGTTCATATATGATATGATTGATATTTCATTTGTTTACCCTTACTGAGCATTTGAGCTCACCCTTTTGTATTCTTTCTTTTCCCCAGGTCTAGATGAAGGGTATTACGTAGAATACTCCAAAAGGGACTCTGGATATGATGAAATAAATGGGATACAACTTAGATGATTTATGATCAAGTTGTTTATGTTTCCCAGTTTCTAAAGACACTATACCTATACGGTCCTTTCATGGTTTTGTTATATATTGTAATAAGTGTGCTTAAATTTTGAAGTAATAACAATGTATGTAAAGTATGGGTTTTATAGTATTAATGTTAGAAATTAAAATATAGGGAATAAAATTTTCTAGATTGCCTATTAATGCTAAAAATTCAATTTAGTAGAGAGTTTGGATGCATTCAATTTTTGAGACACTTCTAGGAGTTGTCACTTTATCGTCACGAGTTTATCTGATTAGAAGAGCATAACCTGAATTGGTAGAAATGAATTCCCAATATTATTTAATAATTCATTTTGAATAATGATTTATGATTTAGTGTAAAACTGTTAAATTTTGAAAATAGTTAAAACTATATAATTTACAAAAAACAAGGTGGAATTTTCAAAAATAGTTTGAAAGAAGAAATTGTTAAAATTTGAAAATTATTTTTATGATATGTTTTGTGTGGTAAATTTAAAATTAAAAATACATTTTTTGAAATAATTATTTATTAATGGGGTATTGTATTTAGTTATAGATAATGGAACCTGTTGGGAAATGTAGAAAATAACCGTAAGAGGCAACTAAGAATGTGGTGCCACCTGAGCAACATTTGAACCAGCCGTTGGTCTATAGTATCTTGTATTAATTTCATGATGAGGATAAAGGTAATAAAAATTACTAGACCATTCATGTGGATAATTCTATTCATTCCAAAATTAGAATCCCCCCATCTTTCAGGTGATTCGGAACTAGAAAAATCATGAGTTTGACTAAATCGGATAAATCAAATCACTGATTTCATTGGAACACTAAATGAGGTGAATGTAAAGATGGAAATATATATTCTAGAAGATCTGTCACACCATGGTTGGATTTTTGATTTAAAGGTAAATTTAACTAAGTAATAACATGAGAGGATTTAAATAATTTTTTCATTGAAAATTCAATCCCCATAAATTCTAGATTCCATGAAAATTAGACTTATAAGTTTGAAGTTGGAGAACCTCACCATGACAGGGTATGAATATAAGTTTTTGAATTTAGTGAACATTGAACAAGCCGTTGATGGAAGTGCATCCTTGAAAGAAAAATTTCTGAACTCTATGTTAAAAACACAAATGATCTAAATTATAGTAGTGAATTTTATATAATTATATACATTGATGATAAATGGGGAAATGGTGGAAGATAGTTATTTTTTTGGAAATAAGTTGGAGGAATCATTTTTTACCTGTTGAAAATAGAGGGAACTATAATGTTGGTAATAAGTATAAGAGGGACACATATTTCCATGGTCTAGGTATGATTCCTATTTTTATGGATGGATCGAGGAATATTCCTCTAATGCTAATTGAAAAATTATATGATTTTTGTGTGGTTATTTTCAGCATATGAAATGGATTTTACGGAACCACATAGTTCATTTCATAATTAAAACCAAATGGAAAATCTTCAATCCTATTTTCATAGTTCTACATGTATGGGATCAAGGGACACAACCCATGATTCTCATAAATCATATGCTTCTATGGGATGAGTGATGAGGAATACCTCTCATATTACAATCTACGAAAGGCATGGTTATTCTAGGAATTCCATGATTTCTCAACTAGTGAAATATCATCAAGGTAATAAAGAGAAAAATGTGGTGAGTAATAAATTACAGAGAGATGAGAAGATTAGCATGGATGATCATTCTATACCTTCGACAGTGGGAGGTATGATTCCTTTAAATTACACAATTATAAATGATTTGGTTGATTTTGGTGCATCTAATTCATTTATTTCCTCTCGTGTTATTGATCTTCTATGTATTCAAGTTAAAAATATTCATTCTATTTCAAAACATCAAACTTATATTGGATAATTTAATCATGATCCTTTATGTAAATAGAATTCTATATAACTATTCATGGGTTTGAATTGATTTGGGATTTCTCTGTGATTCCGACGTGTGTGTATAACATAATTCCAGGTATGGAGTGTTCAAATATTTTCAAATATGACATCAAATATTATACCCAAATGGTTAGTATAACAATTGATGTTGGAATCGACCATATCTATATTGATGATCCAAATGTGAAGGAATATGGGGAAAGAATTTTGGCACTGATAGTTGGAACTATCTCATACTAGTTCAGATATTTGACTTTGTTATATATGGATGAGATTGGGAATAGAGGATTTCCAAGAATTATTGATCTGTTTCATGATGTTTTTCCAAATAATTTTTTAAAGTTATCTACCAAAATATTTGTGGAGTTTTAAATTTATCTCATACAAGGGACCAGTCCAATCTCAACTACTTTTATTTGGATAGAACCAATAAAATTAAGGGAATTTAAATTCTATTTGAATGAATTGGAATGTAAATGGATTAGTTTGTCTTTTACATCTCAATGTGAAGCACTAGTTTGGTTTTTTAAAAGTTGGCTAAAACACTAATTATACTTTTATTTTATTTTATGAGTAATCATATCACAATAAATAATCAATATCAAAATCCATGTACTGATTGTATTTTAAATTAATTTTGGGATCCTTGTTGTTATCTAAAATTGAATTTTATCATTATATCCTAAATTACATGTCTGGAAAGAGGATATTAAAAAGATATCATTTTGTAAAAGACATTTCCATTATAATATTTTGTTTTACCATTTGGCAGTACAAATTAACTTGGTATATTTATGCAATTGATGCATCAGTTATTCCTAATGTATATGGATTCATTGTTTGTGGCGTTTTTTCATGAAATACTAGTGTATTATATGAAAAAAGGTTGATTAAGATAAACACTTGGATATAGTGTTGGGTAACTTGTGGGATCGTCATCCATATGATAATATTTCACTGTGTAATTTTTCAATACAATATGAATGATTCGTTGGCCTTGTTTTCTATGAAAATTTGTATTTGTGGTTCTAGATAAGATAGAGTTTTTTATATCATTGATATCACCGTAAAATGTAATTGATATACACAATATTCTTGGCATGGCTAGTTACTACTGACATTTTTTCATGAATTTTAATGACTAGATTCAACAATGAAAAAATTGAAAATAAAAAATGACACCTTCCAATTGATTTATGAATATTAAAAGTCTTTTAAAGTGCATAAAATTATCATTACATCTGCACTGATCTTTATATTTATAGAATTAGGAAAATTTTATGTGGTTCATTATGATTCTTTTGGATCTGTGATACGTGCATTGTCATACATGGATATCATTTTATTGTTTAAGGATCACGATTGTTATAGTTTCTTGAGAATAACTACCCAACACATGATGTGAATTTTTTTGTGGTCCTTGATTTGTATACATGGGATCATTACCCCTTTGTTAATAAAATTATGGTTTTAAAAAATTTAATATTTTGAGACCCATTTTATCACAATGATTTTTGAATTTGTGACAAAGAATTTGGATTTAGTATCTTAAAATGGTTTAATTTGATTTAATGTACACACTCAGTGAAGGTAATTTCATGGTGGATACATTTAGTAGAAAGTCATATAGTCAGTCAGCAAAAGAGGGAAAAGATCAATGGAATTAGATGTCAGTTATAGGTGACATTCACATGGATTGTGATGATTGAGGTGGTGTTGTGGTTTCATTTATGTTTTCATTTCAACCTAAATTTGTTAAAGAGGTTAAATTGGCACAAATATCTTATTCAAAATGTGTGTTTATGAGGACAAAACTCAATAATGGGGAGACCCTTAAGATATGGATTTTTGGAAGAAGATCAATTTTATTGTTTTGAGACTATATGGTTGTACACAAGAATTGTAAGAAACATATTATATGTCCATACCACCATTCAATATGGTATGTTATTCCTAGAATACTAATTATGTATAAGGCACTAAAAGCATAATCTTGGTGGTCATGCATGAAATGAAGTTGATGTGTTTGTTTTGAGATGCCCTACCTATCAACAAGTTAATAAAAAACTAGGGTATAGTGGATACGCTGAATTCATTACATATTATAATGTGGAAACCAGAGAATATTGATATGGATTTTGTAATAGTCCTGCCATGGAAGGTTCAGAAACATAATTCGGTATCGGTGTTACTGGATTTGTATATAAATTCAAAACATTTCATTTATATTTGAGAATTTAATACAATGGATTACATGTTAAAAATATATATCTGAGTAGTCATAATGAGGCATAAAAAACCAGTTTTGATATTATTAATCTGAGATACAAGGTTTACATATAATTTTTAGAAATAATTATTCAAATACATTGAGATTCTTTTAACTATAAAAATATCATGTGATCGTCAAATGGATGAACAATCCAAAATTATGGAAGACATGATTACAGATATTGTAATGTATTATCATGACTTATGAGGGGATTACATTAAATTAGTGGAGTTCTAATATAATAAAAGTTATCAATCCTTGATTCTTATTGCTCATTCCGAATCATTTTATGGGTTTTGTTTTAATTTATAAATTTTTTGTATGGAAACAAGAGAGACTTCACATTTCATAACTAAAATTGTGTAAGGGACAATATATAACATTTAATTGACTATGAATAGAATGAATATGGATTAGAGTAGTCATAAATCATATGAGACCATCATATATTACCATTTTGTTGAATTGGGTGTTAATGTATTATTTAGAATCTCTCCAAACCATGAGAATCATTTCATATGGATGTAGGGATGGTTCTCTTCTCGATACATTGAATATTTTGATATACATGAATGGATTGGAGAGGTCGTATATTAGTTGGATTGTACACCCTGGTTCTATTTAGAGACTAACTATTTCATGTATCTCAACTAAAGAGGTATCAACCTGATTCTGAACGTGTGATTTGATGGTATCACATTATCTAAGATCTAAATTCTACGTAGGTCCCTGTGCGAGTTCAAATTGTAGATAAAAAAGAGAAATTTTTGTGGGGGAAAATATCTATATAGTATGGTTTGTATGGAAACATGGTATGATTTAGGATTAAATTAGGGAACATGAGACAAAAATGGCGCAGCAGTGGCCTGAAATATTTTAGGCCAATTGTGATTTTCAACATACCGTGATGGAAAGACCAATGGTGTGGAAATTGTATGTAACACCCGAGACTTTTATGAGAAATATTTTGTTTTTACATCATCAAAGGAATCTTTTACTACACACAACACTACATTGGCTTTCTTTACACGCAATCACGACCTTCCTCAATAGCTTGCATCGTAAGAAATACCGAGTTTCACTAAACAATGATATGATATTAAAATATTATTAAAACTAGTCGTTATGAATAGTAATAACCAATTTTTGAAATTTTATAAATTTCATTTTTCACAATGGACTTCATTTTTGGAATCAGGATATCGAAATTAGCCTAGGGTGAAAGATTGGTATTTTTCTGAAAACTTTCAATTTTTGAATAGTGAAACCACTAAGTGGTAGTTAAAAAAACTAAATTTTTCATAAAACATAATTTTACCACTTCTGTGAGTGGAATTTCGAAAATCCGAGAGACACGGTTAATATCAAGGACTAAAATGTGGTTCAATGAGATAAAAATAATTTTTGGTGAATAGTAATTGTTTACTTTTTTTTACCACGGTTAAAAGTAAATAGGGTCATTAAGGGTAAAAATGATATTATTATTACCATAACACATGTCCTAATTATATTGGCTAAGTTTAATTCGACAAAAAACAACCTTAGGAATAAAATATGACCACTTAGGCCCACTTAGATTAGATTAGGACATTTATTATTAATTTATTTAAAGAAGTGTTAAAATTGTTAAAATCAGAGTTTAATAACTAAATCATTTTTAATATAGGGTTATACATAAGATAAATTAAACTATAAATATTAACTATAAATCTAAAAAGATTTCCAACATAATGGTATTTTATTTATAATCTTTAGACATTAAATAATTTAATTTATTTATGACACAATGATGATGAAGTAATTATCTTATTAATGAAATATTGACATAATTGATGTTATAAATACCCAAATAAATGTAATTTGAGACTTTTTATGAATTATAATAATTTTATATGTAAATATGAAAAGTTAGTATTTATTTAATCTAATTTTTTAGAACTAATAATTTTGTTATGATTTTCACAAAAATCAATTACCAAATAGTGTCAAAATTGACATAAAATAGTTTTTAAAAAAAACTTCATTACTAATTGTTATTTTATTTCTAAAAATCTATGGTTCGGGGATATGACTTAGATAATGTTATATATATTAATAATAAACAACTTGGGGTTCTTTTGGCTTGATATAGTAAGTTTATTATCCTTATAGTGTAAGAAAACTAGAAGACACGGTAAAAGTTAAATTATCTAACTTAAAGTTAAATCTAAATGATAAGGTTACAATTGATACCTAAACTTGTCTAAATTCTATTGTATGAGAGGAGTTCAACCCATCCCCACTTTAGCTTCGAAATATATTAATTTGGATCTATTAAAAACCGAATTTGACTTTATAATTTAATAATATTTTTAGTTATTCCAAAGGTGCCCCTCTCCCCCCTTATAAAAGGGCACCTCCTCCCCCTCTTCCTCACACCACTTTGAGCCTTCAAGCTCGGCCAACCCCTGCCAATGTATTCACTCCACTTCCCTAGAGACATCCTAGAGGTCCTGGTCTTCTTCAAAGACCAATTTTAGTGCCCTTAAAGGAGGTCTCAAAGAGGAGCTTCAAATAAGAGGTAATGTCCGTTACCGATTCTTTCAACTTTATTTCTTCTTCCACTTCTTCTTATTTAGTTTTCTCATTATGAAGTAATAAAATAAGTATCACTCATATACTGATATGTTATTAAAAGTATTAAACAACCCTATTTCACCATCTATCCATCCTACGGAAAACGAAATCACCCCGCGTGCGTACGTACGGAATACCGTCTCCACGCCGTGGTGTAATCTATTTTCCACCACCACCTTACTTGGATTAGTATAATGGTGTAAATAATGACTATATATGATTATTGTAAAGTTATATTGATTCTAAAATAGTATATATACACTCTAATACAATTCCATGATCATGGGAACGATATCATCGCTCATGCATACGTACGGAATACCGTCTCCACAATGTGATGCGACTCGTTCTACATGATCTTCATTGAATAATGATTATATAAATGAATTTAATGAATGAATATGATATATAGTACATTAATAAAATTCTGTAAATGATGTATCTATAACCTAAAGAGAAGAATAAGAATTTATTCGACAAAACACGCATAAGAGCAAAATGTTATAAACACCCGAATAACAAGTAGCAATGAAATATTACTGCTAAGAAGCTAAGAATATGACCATATATGTTATCATAACATAAATTATGATTCTGGAATAAGTCAATAACATTATCTAAATCATTATACAGGAGGTTCAGACACTTTCGAAGAAAATCAGACCTAAGGTAAGGGAAAATATCACAATTTCATTTTTATCCGAGATTGTTTATACTTTGGTCTTTACAGGGGTATATTTTATCATCCACATCCATGTTTCCTCAATATGTAATATTGTTTCCATCCACCTACAATTGGTTATATCCAATTTTACCCTTCAGTGAGTTTTTAGTAAATGATATGAAAGAATTCTTTTGTCGTTTTTCGTACCAGGTACTTTTTGAATTTTCCGACAAAAGTATGAGAAGAATGTTTTTTTAACTTATACGGAAAGAAAGGATTTTTAAAACATTATTTCCAAGAAGCTTCTTTTACAAGTTTTAAAGCTTATTTTTAATCAACTTTTTTTAGTTTAAAATTGTATGACATGTTAATAAAGGAAATGTTTTTTAAGTAGAAAGGATATTTTCCTCAAGAATGGAGTTCAAGTGTTTTATCAAAATTATTTTCCATCTAAGATAATATAGGGTTTTGTTTCTATCCCTATTATTACATTTATTTGATTATATTGTGATGGAATTATTTTTATGAATTCCTTTATCTTATATTAATTATTTTATGATGTCACGATGTTTAAGAATCCCATTTTTATTACATGGGTTATACTATGATGTATGGTTTATGATTTTGTGGAACACATAAGAATGGTATCATTATGAGATGGGTGGGACCTATATCTCCCTCCAATGCATTGGCTCAAGATTTTATATCTCATGAGATAGACATGGCTGGAACGGCAGGTTAAACCAGTTCAGTGAAACAGGACTGAAACGAGGAATGAAGTCAGTTCAGAAATGGACTTTGTCCACTAAGATTGTCTTGGCCATGAGTCTTGACTAATAAGAAATGATTCTCTATGATTATGTGTGTATGCCACAAAGATTCATGTTTCATGTTATGATTATTGGGATTACATTTCACTACTATGATTTATTCCATGTTATGAAATTATGATCTCTTTTGCAGGTAAAGATTTCTAAAAGTTATGTTCTTATGAATATGATGTGATTGATATTTCTTTTGTTTACCCTTACTGAGAATTTGAGCTCACCCTTTTGTATGTTTTCTTTCCCCAGGTCAGGAAGAAGGTTATTAAGTAAGATATGCCAAAAGGGACTATAGATATGATGAAATAAATGGGAGACAATGTAGACGCTTTATGAACCAGTTGTTTATGTTTCCTAGTTTCTAAAGACACTATACCTATACGGTCCTTTCTTGGTTTTGTTATATTTTGTAATAAGTGTGATTAAATTTTGAAGTAATGACAATGTATGTAAAGTATGGGTCGTTATATTGTAGAACCCCTAGTTTTAGGTAATTGAACCTTCATTTTTTATTTTATTTCTATTTAATGTTTAGGTGATGTTTTGATAGTATTGTAGGTTTTTTAAACCTTTAAGGGTTTAATAGAGTTTCATGGTTTGAACATAGTTAGTGGAAACTGTTCAATAAACTCAAAAAACGATGTGGTTAAATCAATGGGCATGGGGTAGGCAAACGGTTAGGTACATGGTTTTGGAAAACCATGTAGATGAATATGATAAAAAATTCAGTTATTCATAGGGGAAATATTATTATTGGGGCACAACATTTCTAACTATTCTAGATAACCATGCGTCGTTTGTTTGGAGGTAGTGGCTTGTGTATGGTTAGAGCATGATTGGCCAAATGATGCACTATGAAAAATTAATTCTAAAAACTATGGATCTAATTTATTTTACCTCCTAAACCACCCATTTCACCTAAATAGGACATAAGGTATTTTTTCCTCCCAATTCAAGAGAGACTATCTCTATGGATCCACAAGAGATTCCTAGGTGAATATAAGGGCATTGGTGGTTCAGAATAATTGGTATGTACTCATTATTCAGCAGGTTCATTTGATTTTTTATTCATTCATTTATAGGATTCATATATCAAATCTATTTGTGATATATCTATCCTATTTGACATCAATCAATCTTAGATATGAATAATTTTTTTGAATGTTGTTATATATAAGGTAATTTTTAGAAATTTCATATAGGGTTTTCAATGTACTTGTGTCATTTTTCATTTATGCCTAATATGGAGTGGTAACTGGATTCCTTCTTTAATACTCTTGATTACAAATTTTACTATTTATTTTCCAATTATTAAATTGAATTAATTTTTTTTATAAATTAATATGTCTTTCTGGATGTAAAATATCATTACTGATTATTTTGTGAAATGCTGGAAATTGGATTATTTTATGGAAAGGGATTTTCGTTCATCATAGTGAAATGATGACTTAAAAAATATAGATCTGTTCTGATTCATGGAAAATTTTTATATATTTATTTTCAGTAAAATAACTATTTTATTTAAATGTATTGGTTTGGTTTTTGGAATATTTAGTTTTTTTTGAGGAAATTTACATTAGACATGACCCTATAAAAGGGGCTTGTCCCATTGGGAAACCTAGTGTTTTAACCTTATGATGAATATATATACTGATAAGAGTTCATTCATGAGTATTGAACTATCACTTAGGCATTCACGTGTGTATGTGTGGATTTTTTAAAGGGGAATCCGAAATTGTATTTGAGAAATCGTTTTAGAGACATTCTTGATTTATTTCAATAGAATCATTTTTGTTTAGAAAATAGTTAATTCTTTGATATAATCAACTTTACATTGCTTAAAAATTATTTTATATAAATGTTCGAATTAGTTCTATCATAGTATCATGTGATGGGATGTCATTGGGAATATCATATTTGGTTTTATACTAACCCACTTCCAAATAAATTTGGTATGTTTGTAGATGTTATATATTAAGACATATCTAAAGTAAAGGTACCCTAGTTCTTAAGTGATCTATCTTGATACATTGGATTGGCCATGTGTAGTTGGAGATAGGAGTATGATAGGAAATTTTTAGTTGGATACCTTCTTTGTCATTGAATTTTGTTGGCCACATTTTCCATTTTTTGGTTTAATTTAGATTGGTTTGGTTTCAGTTTTTACAGTTAGTTGTATAAGTTGTAATCATGAATAATATATTGTGTTAGTAATTTTGGATATTTTTTATATTTTTTCAAATTTTTTATCATCAATGTAGAAATCTTCAAAAAAAATTGATTCCCTTCACATTTATTTCCATAATTTGATGTCTTGGGGAACTCAACTAAGTCTTCTATCACCTCCAATTATTTCCAAGCCAGTGGTTGAGGGGAGGGATGTTACAATCAAGATGGTTTATGATGAAATGTGATATATTAATGTTTTAACTCCATGAAAATGGGAATTTTTAATGATATAAATCAAAGTTATAAATACTTTAATAGTATATGGTGGGATGGTAATAGATATTTTGGGTTATTGACTATTTTCAATATAATAGGTATGTTACTATTTTATTAAAAAAATTATGGTGATAACCGACCATGCTCATAAAATTGGTTACAAGATAATATTATTAATTTCTGATAATATTATATATTATTTTTTACATGATAAATAAATACACTTGATATATATTTTTGGGGCATATATGTGCTTCATGCCCCATCAGTAGGCTAGTAGACTTGAGATTTAATAAACACATTAATGGTAACATGAATAATTTTACATAATTAAAATACGGTGATAATAATTTGGGAATGTTCGAGTAAGGTGTAAATTTATGTTTATAATGTTCAATCTTTTCTCTAATTAAATTGGATTGACCAGAAGTTCTAATAAGAGAATGAATGTGGGTAAGAAGTTGAAAATGGGACATAAAATGGAGACTTAGGAATCAATAAAAATACTAGGATAATAATAATCAATAAGCACATTGGTCATAAAAATGATAAACCATATCCTAGTACTATGATAATGTAATGTACTCAAAATAAATTGGAATGGTAAAAATACCGGTGGATTATTTGATGTAAAAATGAAATGATTCATAATGATACAGATAAGAATACCATATTATATAATGATATACATATGTATACTAAAAAACATGTATTGAGAAACAAAAAATTATAGAAAAAATGAATTTTTTGTCAATTTATATGATTTATAGAGTGAAACTTGAAAATAATTAAGAAACTCACACATTAATTTATTATGAAAGAGTGGTGAGATGAAAGGGTAATTTGAGAATATTCCAATAAAAATAGATCAATGAATCACTATGTATCCTATAAAATAAAAATAATCAACATATATTTTAAAAAAATCACTTGAGAGAAATAATCATGACATGATTAGTTTGTAGATGATTTGATAGTGTGAAATGGGATAAATAGAATAGCAAATAAATTTGTATCTACAATTTAGATAGGATAAATATATATCATATAGTAATTTGAATAAATGAAAATATATTTATAATGTATAATGTTTTAGTGTGGTAAAATAAAATAAATTCTATTTTAATTTGAGGGAATACACCTAATAATAGTTTATATCACACTTGGATGGGGAGAGGTGTGTTGAAAACCTCTATGAAATATTGGACCATAAACAGTTAGAGTGTTACATCAAATAAGGGCATAATTATATATGACTATAAATATTATGATAATATTTGAATATTTTTACCCATAATAGACTTGGAAATTATATATATTTATCCAGAACATTATGTTAAAGGACCCATGAATTTTAGTAAATAATTTCCTTAATTAAAAACCTTGAGACTTGATTGTCTTGGAAATAAAACTAAAATAAAAATAATACAATGTTTCCTTAATAAAATAAAACATCCATTATATTAAAAAAGTAAATTATTGTGTGTAAATTGAATTAAAAAAATTATAAAAAATAAAGAAAATTTTTGGAATTAAAAAAGGGCATTTTATTCTTAAAAGATACTTGTTTCATAATTTATTTTTGTTTTATGAAAAATTTAAATAAAATTATTTTTATCATATTTATAAATTAAATCATACAAATTATTTAAATATTATAATCATTAGTTTCAAATTTTGTAATTCGCCTAATTTTATTTTTAGGCATAACATTATGTTACAAAGTTAAATAAAAATTATAATGATAAAATAATTATCAATGAATGATATTTTCTAAATATTCAATTTTTTAAATTAAGTAGATATATATTAATTTAGTTGTCATATATAATGTTCAATAATATATAAAATTTAAATATTAATAATTTAATCAATAATCCCTATAAAATAAAATTAATAATTCTAAATGATTAAAATAACATGTTCTTTACAAAAATTTGTTTTTTCAACACATTATATGATTTAATTTAAAATTACTTTTTCTATTATTTATAAATATAAATATATTTAATAGAGACCAAAATTTATATTAATCATATTTAAATTTGGATATAATATTCATCGTAAAATTGTAGTGATAAAAAATAACCATGATTTTTATTTAATTAGGAATAGAAAGTGTTAAAATATGTAATTTAATATGGTTCTAATTACTAAATTAATTTGAAAAATAGTATTTATTGAATAAAATTATTATGTTGGAATGTCGTACCTACATGTCCCACAAAAATTGTTCCACTTAACTCACCTAAATATCAACAAAGTCTATTCTCACCACGTACCAAACATTCTTTTCGACATATTTATCACACTTTTTCACAGATAAAAGGAGATCACTTGATTCCATTTGAAGACAGAAGAATTGTTTGAAAATACCATTAAACTCTATCCAATTTACTTATTCTAGACCCCATATAATCATTTTACATCCTTATCATTGACAAATTTATTCATTTTATTCATTTCAAAAGAATACTTTAAGAGGAAATCCAAATTATCAATGAGGTTAAGGCACATCCATGGAAACCAAGAGTTAAGGTAAGTGATTTGATGAACCAAAATTATTATTTTTAATTTGTATAATTCTTCTTAATTTACCCCCAATGTTTAATAAACACATTGAATTTACAATTTAAATTATTTTTACTATTATCTATGAAGGTAAAAAGTGTTTTTAATTTAAATAAACATCCATAAGGTGGTGTCTTTAACATTAATTTTTTAAGAAAGTATAATTTTTAAAAAGTGTATAATGAATATGAATTTCTCATCGATGATCAAATATTTTTTTCATAAAGGCTATCTTTTGATTTTTTTTCATTTATCTCGCTATCATTAAATAGTTCAATCTTTAATGGAATTATTCTCTATGATTCATCTTTTTATTTTTTTTCTATTATGTGATTATATTAATGTGATAATGTTTTTGACATCAACTAATTTAATTGACTTTGTTATATTATCAGAAATTGTTTTCAAAACCCACTTTTATTTTTATGTGTTATTTATTCTACGAAAGTTGGTTTATTTTTATTCGATTATTTTATGATTTTTTTCCATTTGTAATTAATTAAAATTGAATTTTTTTCATTTAATTTTTTTTTAAATGTTTTTCTCAATGGTTATTTATGATGTGATAAATGAATGACACTCATGAGTCTCATAATATTAAGGATAATGAAATATGGGGTCTCGTATCATGTTACAATGCATTGGATAAAAAACAATATCTCATGATTTATGTATACATGAAAAAAAAATTTATTTGTTAACATGTATGTGAGAATGCATGTGACTCACATAGAAAATGTATATGTGAGTAAAATTTAGTTTTATTATGAGAATGGGTTTATCTATGTTACTCATAAAGGTAATATTTCCCTATAATAATATATGTACACCATTTAAAATATGTTATTCATTAGGCTCTTATGGTCTCATGATTCTAGGTTATTGTTAATAGTTTTAAACCATGTTATGTCTATTATATTTCCTTGTTGATATTTCGTGGCTTTATATACTTATTCCATGTCTTTTGAATAAAAATAATATTTTATAATTATTTCCCAGGAGGATATGATATTACACATTTGAATATTTATTTATTATTCTTATTAACCCATCATTAATGATTCATTTATTTATCCCTTATCGATTTTTTGATCTTTCCCCTTTAATATGTTTTCATTCCCTATGTTATGAGGATGAGTTATTCTATTGATATTTTTAGATGTTGGATTTTTTAGTCCACTTAAGATGAAATGACCACAAGCATTATAAAATAAACTAATTATATATCTAGTCTCCAAATACATTTAACATAGTGGTACCTATGATATTATTAATGCTATCTAAGAAATGTAATATTTAATTAAAATAAAATATGATTAATAAAGACATGTTTATATTTGTATTTTATTATTGGTATTAGAGGAATGGTTTGGTAATTTTTGGATATCTTAGAATCTATTGGTGATAATTAAGGTTTAAACATTAGTTTAAACCCTATAGATGAGTATAAGAAGATAGATATCTTAGGAAATTTTGGTAAAGTATTGAATATGTTGTTTTAATAAAAATTACATCATTTTTTTTTGGATATAATAGAGTAGATATAGATGTGGGACAAATATATCCTAGGGGTAATCACCCTAAGAAAGGTTGATTGATCATTTATGCAATATTTTCTCTTACACAAGATGAGTGGGACTAATACTAGACTCCTTTTCATGTATTCCTGATGGATATGATTTGACGATTCAAATTATATTTGTGATAAACTAAGATTGATTTGTACACAATATTTTGGTATGTTTAGGGATCCATGTTGGAGTAGAAAATAAATAACCTATATTGAATCCTTAAAATTTATATTTTGAGGAACACATGTTATATATAATTCATTCCTTATATGATAATGATTCTAATTATAGATTAATTATTATTATCCAAGAATTTTATTATTTATGAATTCGATGGATCAAAGAATAACTGGTTTAACAATTGTTGTTGTGGGAAATTAAATGATTATCCCATTGAGTTACAAAATGGGATGTCATCTGCAGTAAAAAAATCATATAAATTCTCCCCAAATAGTCACATTATATGAATAATAACACAAACCATGTTGAGGTCCCAAACACACAAAAGAAGTAGAAACCAGATATCCTGTATTTCATGCAACAAAATTGACCCACATTTAGTGGATCTTTTAATCCACTTATGATTGAATAATGGATAAATTTAATAGAAAATGTGTTTCACATTCTCTAGTGATAAATGTATTGGATTGATATCTTGGATGTCCCTCATTTAGAATGAGAGGCTGTGAAATTGTGGATTCTCATTAAGAACACAATTTAGAGGGAGGAAATAGAATCTATGGAATGTGAGGAGTTTATGAAAATATTCATCACTAATAACATTCCCCTAAATGATCATATCAGTATAGAGGAAAATATTTTTGTGTAAAAGAATATTCCTTTGGATATTATTGAACAAACATAGTTTGGTTTGTGTCTTATTCCTCTAGTTATATCGCCCAATCACAAATAAAGATCGAATTATTATTTAGTGGTGTTTAACCAATTCATTTAAGGGAATTATCCATAAAATATCATGTGAGTTATGAGGTAATTTTTCGATATATGCTAATTATATTGATGGAAATTAGTGGATGTCAATATTTAAGGGACAAGAAACGAAAGGAATAATATCATGAGAACTTCGATGTTAAGTCACATAGGGGGAAGTAATTTCAACCCCTTAGTTACAAAAAGAGTGGGAATAAGCACAAGGGTAATTTTGTCAAAGTTCTAGAGAATTGTTTTACATGTGGTAAAGTAGAAAAAAATTGCAATATAAGGTTAAGATGATGAATATAAAATTTAGAAGAATGTAGGTATTGACTATTGATCCACACAAACTACAATGCTTCCTGTGAAGGAAGTTTGTATATTATATGAATCAATTACCCAACCCCTGTGCCAATCATGACAAGTGTCCCCAGAACCCTCCCAAATTGGGGGAATAAGGATGGAAATAAGTGTTCACTCAACTATTGTAGATCATGATAATGAGCTTAGTTGAGTTATTCTAGATCTATTTTCGAGATATTCTAATACCATACTGGATTTTAGTTCTTCGTATTCTCTTATATCACACTTGTTTTTAAGATAATGTTAAATAAACACCTTATGAAATGGATATTATACAATCAGTGAAAAGAGTATGTGTTATAACGATCTTGTATATGATATATAAAACTTATCTTATTGATATTTCTAAGAGGATGCATCCTACGGATCTAATTATTATTAATATCATTGAATATGAAAATAATAATTGGTATGAATTGTTTTTAACTATAAGAACACATATACATATTTAGGGAAAATATATATCATTTAATATTCTGAATCATCATGTCATTAAGTATTATTATAGTAATAGTCATATAGTACCCTTGGAATAAAATTCTATAATATGGGTCCTAATACCTATAAACACCCTAACCCCAGTATCCCAGAGATGGTGAATTATATAAAATCATGGGCATAAATACAACAGTTGAATCCAAAATGACTTATCAATTTATTATTTTAGGAATTAATATTATATAAATGAACAATACAATATAACTCTAAAAGAAAACAACAATGAAACTCTACACGTTACACTAAAAACTACAAGATTAACCCTACAATATATTTATAATATTCATCTTCACATCCATCGGAAAAATAAAACATAATAATACGGTGAGATTATATGCTTAGTGAGGGAAATTAAAATAGAATAAGCTAATATAAATAATAAGTCATCATCAATAAATAAACATGTTCCATAGTCTTAATCATTACAAGGAAGGAATAAAATCCTAATAGCCAATGACATATATATTAGCACATTTTACAAAACCATGGATACCTAAGAGTTGAATAAAAATATTATTTTTCAATTGATAATATAATAATGAGGAAATTAATATTCTAGATATCCTAAACATTTCATCGAGGCCTTCACAAAGACAATTGAAATTAACGGGTTAAAGCCTTGTCCAAAACCCTATTATAAAATGGAAAATTCCTCAACAATGTCCATATCTATTTTGTCCTATAAAAACTACTGTCGTGTAGAGTGGATAGATCGGAAAGCACCCCTCACTTAAAATTTCCCATGAATTCCAGATATGATTTATGTTAAACATAAACAATATATACATATGATATCTTAATAAATATCCCTATATGTTAACAAAATCACTAAAAATTTTGAGTAGTTTGGTTAGTGATTTCAAGATAGCACATCCATATTAATAATAATCATAAACCATTTAATAAAATATAGAAGATGATAATCATAATAGATGAATTTAATTCAACAAATGCGTTTAAATAAAGGAAAATACTCTAATAAAACCATCAATGAATTTTTTAGAGAAATACCACTTTTACATTGCAAAGAATACAATTTTATAAAAAAAATTAATTTGTATTTTTCATGATTTATTGTATAAAACTATAGGTGAAAAATATAGTTTTTCTTGAAAAAATAGTGATTTTATAAAAATAATTGTTTCTTAAAACATATTATCGTTGGCACTATAAAATGAGTAAGAAATCGAGGTGTTACCTTTATTCGGGCTTGTAGGTCAAGAATAATTGAGAATGGGCCCTGTAAAAAATGAATTTTCAACAAAATAAAGATAGCATGACCATAATAAATGAGTTTGGAACATTTTTTCTGAATTTAAAATATGTATATAAATTAAATAACAAATTAAATTTTTTTTAGAGTGAAAAATAAAAACATTAATGAAAATGGATGTTCGGGATAACACCCTTACCAATGTTCGACAGTGTTATCTACTTTAACATAACATCCAAGATAATAACATTAAAAACATTAATTAATCAATTTTGAACATTTTATGATTTTATTTTTCTTCATTATAGTTTTATTAGGTTTTTTTTATCGATTTATAGATGAGTAATATATTTTAATTTCATCATTCAGTAGCATTAGTCTTTTGGTTTTCATGATTTATTTGCTTGTTTATAAGTATTGAAGTTGATGTAAAAAAGTTATAATAATCAATAATTTTTGTGAAATTTTATTAATGAACATAAAATAATTTTAATGGTCTTATATATTATTTATTCTAGATATTAGTAAGATTTATTAGATAAAACATTAACGATAATCTCTTAGATCATTTTGGGGGTTTTTGGACATCACAAAATAGTTTCGTCTTATTAATTAATATCATTTATATATATTGGTTCCATAATTATTAAAACATTTAATAAGTATAATGAAATATTTTTAACCATAATTATAGTTTTATGCCCATACTTCAAGGAGTTAATGGATGATGAAAATTCATTATCCATGTTGTCTGCAAATAAATATATCACGACCAATGTTTTCATTTATAGAATAAAAGAGACAGAGAGAGAGAGAGAAAGAGTTTAATGACAGAAATTACATTAACATGGTATCATTTAAGTATATAAATGATAGTGAATTTATCATGTCCTTTTATAAAGTGGAGTTGTAGGAAGGATTATAATATAACATAAATTGAAATGAAAATAAGTGAAAAAAAGGATTTTTTCCTCTTGAATCTGCATCCTTAAGAACCTCTTTTAGGGGATTGGTATTGGATTTTTTTTTGAGAAAAATGGCTCTTAGACGTTGGTTAGTATTGGGAGGAGTATTGGATAGATAATTTACAAGGTTATATTCTTAGAATGTGTGGGGAGAAGTGGTGGTGAAGGGCGGTATTTATAGTGGAGGAGAGGGCTATTTTTAAAGATATTTATTCATTTGTTTATTATTTTTGCTCAATACTATGAATATTTTGAGAGTTTCCACAAAAAATATTATAATATTTATGGAATTTTTTAGATTTTTGTTATTACATCATTAATAACTCATGGAATATTATATATATCTTATAATGTATATGTACTGTAAAATACAATATTTCACTTTTCACCAAAAATGCAACTATTTTTGAAAAAAACCCAAAACATCACCCTAAATAACTTTCAATTTTCATAATTCAAAAATGAAAATCACTTTTCAAAAATATTTTTCCAAATATTAGAAATTTAATTCTTAACTAAAATATCATTTATATGAAAAATTGAAATTTTAATATTATAAACTATTTATGACAAATTCGAAAATTTACTAAGGTCTAATAAATCTATAAAATAATTTTAATACAACTAAATATTAATATATGAATCTTTTTTAAGATGTTACATTTTATTTTAAATCATTATATTAATTATAAAATTTAAATTAAATTTTTATTACTTAAAAAATTCAAACTCTATTAAATATTTTTTGAAATATTTAATTAACTATACTATGATATACTTATATAGTACATTAATTTATAAGATATTTTACATTCATTGATAAGGTTACTATTCATTTGGCTAGTTTATTATTGAAAAGGTCCATTTTACCATTTCTAATGGAAATTTACCTATTTTATCATTATTGGTTTCATAAGTTCTAGAAACAACTCATAATTCATTAATTATAGATTTATAAATATTGTATTGTGATCTCTATGAGATTTTATAATACAGAATTATTAGAAGAGAAAATTTCAATGATAAAATTCTAGGTCGTTACATTCTCTCTTCTTATAAAAATTTTGTCCTCAAAATTTCATGATTGTAACCTCATAAAAATAATTGGGTAGTTCATCATCATACATTCCTCGGGCTCCCACATCAGTTCTCTAATTTTATAATATTTCCAAGATACCTTTTCCAATCGAGTCGTCCAAATTCTAAACACATTTTGTTTAGTGTATAAAATATAGATAGGCTCGTAACAATAAGATAATTCAAGATCCAAATCTATTACTTTGTAAGAGAGGACATGTGTTGGGTCTGGAATAAACTTCATTAACAATGAGATGTGTAATACATTGTGTACTTTAGAACATCGTTGAGAAATTTCCAACATATAAGGAATAACTCTAGTTCTCTCTAGAATCTCATAAGGGAAAAGTACCTAGGGCTAAATTTTCCTTTCTTCTAAAATATTTTGACACCCTTTCATGGAGATAAGTTCATGAAAATATGATCTCCCACTTGAAATTATAAATCCTTTCTTTGATTTTCAGTATATATATTTTTCATAAATTTGTATAATTTGATATCAGTTTCAATAGTCTTTACATTTTCTGTTGTTTCCTCCACATGCTCTAGTTCTCCATGATTCCTTTCACCAACTACATCCCAACATGTTGATGTATGAAATATATTTCCATAAAATGATTCATATTTTTACATTTGAATACTTTAATGTAAAATATAATTATAGAAAAAATCTACCAAATGTAAACACTAACCCTGCATAACTTGAATTTCATGTGGTTATTATCTTAATCTGTCTTATAATGTTTGAATTATTCTTTTAGACTCCTCATCAGTTTGACAGTGATAATAAATACTCAAATTAATCTCATTTTCCAAATATTATTGAATTAGTTTCCATAATTGTGATGAAAATTATGGGTCATGACCAAACACAATTGAAAGATGGGCTCCATGAATTCTAACATATTCATTAATATAGAGTCATGAATGGATATCCAAGGTAAAATCTTACATTATTGTGAGGAAATGTACAGATTTGGTATGTCTGTTTACAATTACCCACATTGAATCATTATTTCGTGGAGTTTTTAGTAATCTAGTGAAAAAATAATCGTTATTTCATCCAATTTTTATGTATGAATAATAATATGTTGCATGAATCTTTTGTGATGTTTCCTTTCAAACTTCACCCATTAACATAATAATAATCTTGATACTTAATCATAAAATTTCAATCTTCATATTATCCAACCTGAAATGTTCCATGAAATATCTATACATCATACTGCTACCATGGTGTATAGAGAATTTTGAGCTATAATAATTATCCACTAATTCCATTTTTAAATTACGTAAAATGGTAACAAAAATTATGTCCCAAAAATTTTAGAATACTATCCTCATACACAATGTCATCCAACATCCCATCATTCACTACTTTAATTTTCTTTCTTAATATACACATATTAAGAGTGAGATCTTTCAATCCTTTCAATTAAAGATGATTGGGAAACCAATTAGAAAAGCAATGATGTTTCACCTCCCTTGAAATTTCTCATATCCGTATTTTCTAGATCCATGTACATAGGATCCTTTTAAACCCTCATTTTTTAGAACTCCATGATCATTCCTTCTCAGGAAATATAAAAACCTAATCGCCTTCCATGGGTGATAGTGTATTGAACGATCAAAATCATTTAGAAACTCAAGCCATCAAATTTTCCTCATGTTTAGTTCTTTTTGGGAGAATATATATTTCAAACTCTTGTGATCTATACATATCTCACATATTTCACTACAAAGATAGTGTCTCGAAATATTCAGATAAAATATTATGGATGATAACATAATATTATTAGTTGTATTGTGATTGTCAAGGGGTTAAAACTACCTTGATTCATAGTAAATAACTTTATCATTCTGCATAAGGATGTAACCATGTCCTTTATTTGAAACATCACTATTAATCGCTAGTCCATCACATCAAGACCGAAAATTCAAGATCGGAGCATTCACTAATCACACATTAAATTATTCAAAACACTCTTCACATTCTTATATCCATATAAATATACCCCATTTACGAGTATTCTTGTTTAATAGATTAGTTGATTATGATATTATCTAATTGAAACACTGATAATAACATTCTAAACCAATATAACTACACACATTGATTATGTTTGTTGGTATAGGAAATTTCTGAACTGCCATTGTTATTGACAGATCAAATTAAATTACATCATTAATGAAAATATGGAAATGAAATGAAATTGTCTAAATCCAGAATTCAAACATTCAAAACATACAATATAACTCTTTTCTCCTAAGAGTCTCTAGAAAACCCCCAATGTGGTACTCTTGTTCTATTTATATTTTATTTTATTGAAATATATCATCAATAAATAACACAAAAAAACATTATTATATTCCATAAACACTCTATTAATTAGATCCATAAAAATATTGGTTGCAATAGTCCGTCCAAATGGTATTATTGTAATTATTTAATGTCTATACATTGTTTGAAATGAAATCGTTGGAATATCTTATTTCCACATATTCCACTAATGATATCCAAATCATAGCTCAATTTTGGAAATATATTGATCTTTGTGATGTTGATCAAATAAATCATTACTTCACGGTATGAGATGCTTTTAATTTATTAGAATAAAGATGATTTCACTATAGAAAATGTTTAACCTCATGGGTCTATATTTCATCTTGACAAGGAGAACACGGTGGGTTCCCCATGGACAAACACTAGGGAGAATAAAATCCTTGTCATTAAATTTCTCTAGTTGTTTCATTATATCCACTAATTTAAGATTGAAAATTCTATAGTATGTCGTTGACATAGGTCTTTCATGAGGAATAAAATAAATAGATAACTCAACTTCCCACTCCTAATAATGTCTATGTAAATTCTCTCGAAATACTTCAATATATTTTTGCACAATTGGATCATATTTAATTTGAAGCTTTTATTACTCATACATTGATTATGTTTTCTCACCTCCCCCATGAATTTCATTTAGATGAGCTATTTGAAGGTGGATCTATATATGAATCAGATAATGAGGATTCTTCTATAACGATAAGGGATTCTACGTCATCATCACCAATCATAATTTCTTTCTTCTTGCAATATATTTTCGCTTCATATTTTGAATACATGTCCATACCAAGGATTATATCAATGTAAATCATATGTATTATGTAAGGTTTATAATCTATATCACGTTTATGGGTCATAAATGGTACTGAGTGAGACATCTTTATTGAAATGATACATCCCTTGGATGTTTTTCCTGACAACTCCTTTATTAAATCAAAAATTGAAATGTCTAATTTTCATGGAAAATAGGGAAAATATAAAATAATTAAATGGTCACAAATCAAATATATTATTCTCTATGTTGGATTAAATGATTAACGTACCTACCACCACATAATTATGAACTTCAACCTTCGCAGTTGTGATCGCATAAGCTTTTTGTTCTTCTATTGGCTTTTTCTAGGGAATGTTTCCTTGTATCTTCGAACAATCATTTTCATAATGTCCCATCTTCCTATAATTTTAGAATCGAACATTGATCTCTTATTTACTTTCATTTAAATATTGAAATTGATGTCATTTCCTAACACAACTGTAAAAAACAATTTTTCCATTCATCTAGGAACCAATGATTTTACTTTCAATAGAGTCTCACTTTAGAAAATTTCCATTTATATTATTCCCTTTATACATTTATTTCTTCACTATCCTATTCTATTATTATTTTCCCTTAGATTCATATGACCTTGAAAATCATTTCTCTATCTTGATGGCACGTAAGAATGTATCTTCATATGATGTGTTAATTTGGGAGACCAGTTCCCATCGGAGGAATTTTTTTTAAACCATCAAATAATCGATCAATATTTCTCCTTGGATTATGTATTTTTTATACAACATGCATTTATAACCTTGTAATTCATGATTCATACTTCACAACATTTTCATCATCCTTTTTATTCATACTCAAGAGTTTCTTCTCCATATCTACTTGTTATTCATGGGAAAAATATATTTTCTAAAAAAATATCCATAAAATCCTTGTGTTCTCTATTTTGAATTCTTCTATACACTTTTGTGATTTCAATTAATGACCACCATTAATATTATTCTCCAGTTAGAAGATAAACATCCACAAAAACCTTCTCCCTTTTATTATATCAGAAAGTGAGAAATATATTCTCTAGGAAACATATCCACTACTACACTAAAAATGGGATTATATTCTTATTGAATGATGGAGGTTGTTGTTTCATAAAGAGTTCTAAGAGTGTCTCTATATATTTTGGATTTAGATGCACTATACCAATTATATTATTCTTTATAACCGGAGTCAACTATCATAGGATAGTTATAAGCTGCTCAGCACTAGTAATATCTCGAGTACTAATATCATTAACTTGCATAGGAGTGAAATCTGTCATGTGATATTCATGATGATATGGTTTTCATTTCATTCACTAGGCTCCACTTCAAAATAATGGCATAAACTAAATTAGGATATAAATAAAAATACATAATATCAAACTATAAAAACACTTCACATAAATTAAAATTTAATGCATAGCTAATCTCATTATCATAATCAGGGTTTCCGTAGGGACATACTTAATTTATAATCCTTCAAAATGGTTTATAAATAAAATGTGTATAATAGTTATAATAACCCTCAGGAGTGTCAAACCAGGGTCATAGAAATGTCCATTCTCATGTACCCAGTTACCCTGATTGATGATTAAGACACTGTTTCATATTTGTTAAACATTGGAACATATTTGTCAGAACCATGTCCACTTGTAGTATCCTGATGTGGATTTATTTTTTGAAATTCAAAAATAATCTCTTCCTTACCAAAATTATTGGATTCTATTATATTATTGTCCTTAAATTCTATCTTAGGGTTATGGTTTGTAATCTATTTTTTCTAATTATAGTTTCCCTGGTTTCTTATAAAACCCCCTTTAATACCAACTGTAAAGACCCAAACCCCAGATCCTGTTATTGTATCCTTATAATAATTCATTAGACTATATAACAGAATAATACTTAAAAGGATTGATCAGTATATTAGTTTTAAAATCCAAATAACATAAATGAACATTACATTATAACATGAAATGAAAAAAAACAAAGAAACTTTATTTGTAATACACCAAAACACTTATATTAACCATAAAAGTAATTTATAATATTCATCCTCATATACTGGGGAAAAATAAAACACAAGAAAGGGGTGAGTGTAGTTGATCAGAAAGGGTATTTTTTATAATGGAATATAATATATTTAGTAACACATGATGAATAACTAAATCACATTACATAATTGTTTGCATCATTTTTATGGAATTAAAGATGAATAAATAATTGATTATTTATAATCACATGATACTTAAACATGGATATTCGACTATTTGAACAATATAATGATCTATAAGTTACCAATATCATAATTAGGGAGTTCATATTCCTGATATCATAAACATATATTCGAGGCCTTATCTATGTTTTCTAATAATAAATTGTTAAGGGCTATTCTAAAACCATATCTAAAAATATAAGAAGCCTCAGCCATGTCCTTATAGTTTTGTGTAAGAACCTGGTATTTCACTCAGGTAATGATAAATTAATATTTGGTCTAAATCATTATTTTGGATGTATCATGGATTAATATTGAGTTAGTTTAGGTTATGATTTTGTACGGGGCTTGTTCGGAGCCCGAAAACCTATCTTTTTGTGGGAAACCGACTTTGCGCATAGGTTAATGTAAACTATGTGGATGGTGTTTTTTCATAGAGTGGAACCTCACACGGTTGGTGCACGACTGTGAAGCCAAACCATCTGAATTCCCATTTTCACCAGGTAACTATGAATGGGTGGTGGACGGTTTGATCAAATCGTACAGGGAAGACTTTTTGGGAATAACTACTTCATAAGGATTTCACACAGTTTGACAAACAAGGAAGACAAACCATGCATAGGATAAAAACCTGATAAAAACGAACAAAATGCCCTTAATAATGTAATAATCCTCCTCCTTACACATTATCCATGAACCAGTGGGATTTTCCTCCATTTTCACACATTTGGTGCTTTTTGAAGTCCAAAGATAGGGATCAAGATATCTCCTTCATCTAACATCTGATCAAGAATATGTTCATCACATTGGATGCATAATGGTAACTACTCGAGTCATCTTTATCCATTCATCATCTCTTTCACTCTCGACCTATATATCGACATGTGACCATTTTTCACCTTTTCTTAGATCTACTCTGATCTGAGGAAAATCAAGGTCTGATACCGAAGGGGAAGACTCATACAACCCTATGGTGGGTGTTCTATAACTCATACCCAAATATTTTTTTAACTATTGTTTGGGAACCACCGGTTTTATTGGAAACTGTATAATAAATTATCATGAAATGATTATTATCATTGAAATCAAATGTTTATAGTCTTTCCAAATATGTGATTATTTGTTTGTGGATTCACCCACAACTCAATACACCTCATGTAAAAGGTTATTCCATAATTGGGTTTTTAGTGTTTAGCATATTTGATCCACCATTCCAGTGTGCCTTCACTTGAACATTCTAATTTTGGGTATTCTTATTATAAAAGTCTTGTTATCACTATGAATTTTATAATTGAATGTACCATGTATTCTCACCACTTCACTCACCTAAGGGAAGTGTTTTCAAATAATTATTAAATCTTAAATGTGAAATGGAGCGTATACTAAGTATATTACTTGAACTTAATAAAAGAGATTGAATAAAAGTTAAATACATGTATCTGTTTATGGAAGGTAGAGGAGTGAATCTCAATAATTGGTTATTCCTTAATTTCTAAATAAGACTTGATTAAATTCTTTCAACCCTACATGACCTATCTATAGTAATGGAAGACAAGTCTTGGACCAATAAAAAATGGTTTCCACTCTACTTAGCCAAACCACATTAATGTAAGGAAAGAAATGATCCAAATTATTTATTACATGATTACATTATAAAATAGGAATAGACTGACTCGAGCTCGCCTAAGATTCTGAGAGGAGAATACCTTGGGACTCGGGAACCCCATTCTGATTCAAGGATACAGTTTTCTTAGGTTGATTCTCACCTAGACTGTGGTTCTTGTATATTACTTGGTTTCCCGGTATACTACTATTTGGTCCCATTATTTATTATAGGATACCCCAGATACACTCCTTGGATGTAGCATTGAATAGTATGTTCCATGGCAAAATCCCATTGGCCATGTCTTTGCTTATACCTTTTTATCTTGGTCGATCACCTTGGACTCACTAGGCACATAATTGTTGAATGTCTTGGATTAAGCTCCTTGGATTACACTCTTACCCCTTTTCTAGTCTCAGATACTACTGAGTTAGCTTCCCGTGTGTTTATGCTATGTTTGTTTTTACACTAAAACTCTCAAATTGGATATCATATTCTGGTTGCATTATTATGTCTTTGGACCATCACACTATATACTATCATGAGCTACGGGCCTCCGAACAACAGGACTCCGAACGACGCTCCGTCAGCGACGATGCTATCCTTGGATCGAGACGGTCGTTTTGGTATATCATACTCAAGGTTTCGGAATACCTTGGGTTCGGCTGGGTTGGTTCGTACACAAAACCAACCGGGCCCTTGGAGCGGAAACACTCATATCTTGTGCATCGGAAGTCCGATTGACGTGCCGTCAACTTTGTTGTATTCCACTAAGTGAGAAGGATCTTTTCGCTTACTCCGCCTGAGGTTTGGACGTAGGTGGAGTACAGTCAGGTTGTTTTTTCCTTAAAAACCAACCGGGCCCCTGGGACGAAAAAGCCAATAACTCTCAGACTGGGCATCCGATTGACGCGCCATCTGCGATGTTGAGTTCCTGTTGACGATACAGAACTTTTGGATACATCAACCCTGGACTATGTGTCAGTTGATGTATCAGCCTCTCAGCTCATGGAGCGGACCCTCCCGAATGAGCTTGTTGTGTGCGGGAACCTTAGAGCCGGCTGCGACTGCTACTGTGATGACGACAACTATGCAGAGATCCTCAGTGGATTCGATGGCGACGACTACAACACTCAGCGATCCTTTGTGGGTCAATGCTGCCGATCCTGTGTGGGTCTGATCCTGTGTGGGTCAACGCTCAGCGGTCCTGTGTGGGCCAACGCCTACAGGTCCTGTGTGGGCCCGATCCTGTGTGGGTCTTTGCAGTGGTTAGTTACCTGTCCATCCTTTGTGGGTCAGATCCTTTGTGGGTCATTGTGGGGGTTAGTACCTATCGATCCATTGTGGGTCCGACGACTTAGATGGATCAGTGATCATGTCTATCGTCATTTGAAGAAGTATACCTATGTGAGCTAAAACCCTGTTTTTCATTCCTTTGTGGATTGTGTTGTGCTATCATATGTGGATTTATGTTTTGATTTCCATTGTGGATTGTGTTGTGCTATCTTATGTAGATTTACATTTTTCTTTCCTGTGTGGACTGGGTTGTACTTGAGCTCGGATGTTGGAGCCGAGTGAGAGTTGATGACTTAGGTATATGTATGGGAATATACCTAAGTTGTGTCGGATGTTACTTCCTGATTGTATCTTTCCTTTTTGGATTATCCTTTGTGGATTCTGGGAGACCTTCGGGGGTCTCGGGGTCCCTACTGAGTAGCTTATACTCACCCTTGCACGGGCTATGCCCGCACTACGTTGTGTTGGTTGCAGACGACGGACAGTGCTGATCGTGGTGGAAGCTTGCGGAGCAGGACGGTACTTGGAGGTGGACCACTGGGCGGGGTGAACTCGGAGCGGACGGCTGGACCGAGTAGTTGTGGAGGAAATCTATACCCACCCTTCAGGTGGGGCTTCCAGAGGACGACTCAACGCTGTGACTTTTTCTTTCAGTTGATGTTTTTCCCCTTTCAGTTGTACTTTACAGTTGGTCTTGTATTTACGGCCCCCTTTACTTTTCTGCACTTACTGTTGTACCAACTTTTACTTAGTGTTTACTTTTCAGCTTGCTTACTCTATGGTGCTTGTTTACTTTACAAAGGCAATGCCTTCCCTTTTTACCGGGATTTACGCCTTGGTGCTAGTCGCCAGCCCCTGGCCTATGGAAGGAGGGCTTGGGGTAGTCACGGCACGTGCCCCGAGGAGGGGTCGTGACAAATTGGTATCAGAGGAGTTCGGTTCTACCGCAGACTCTGATCTTTCTTCTATGTGAAGCAATAGTGTTTAGCGTATTGGGTGTGGTTATCAGTCCAGGGAGTCCAGTGTTGGTGCGGTGGCCGACGTATCCGTACACCGGGACATTGACTTCTGATTTCCGACTTAATGCACGAAAACATTGATTGCATGTGTGTTTCACGTTTTCTTTGTGATTACTTGTATCAGCTCACCAGGTATACTGTTCTGACCGTGGCGCACCTGTTTCCTTTTCAGGATGGCCCCACGACGGCAGCCAGCTAGGGTTCCCAGAGTCGTACGTGATGACAGCCCGTCGAGCGATGAGGCCTCGGTATAGGCATTCAATTATTACCTTAGTTTACAACTATATGCTTCTTATATCCAACTAAAATTATTAATTTTTATCTAACTATGAATATAAATAATTTTTTGTTGATGTAAACTATTTTTTGATGATGTTTCTCATTTAATACCAAATAAAAATAATATAATATGTTAGTGTTGAGTAAAACACCAGGCACTAAGTAATATAATGAAAGCATAATTCAAAAATGATGTCTATTTTATAACCTAACATTATTTTTTTAATAAAAATAAAAATATGATGTGCAATACATTTATTTAATAGGTTAATAATTTAAAAAATCGTTCTAAAACTAAATATATAAGGATTCATCCAAATACTCCACCATATTTTAATCACCATATTGTGAAACTAATGAAATAAAAAAAATTCGATCATCGTTTTATAAAATTCACTTTTGAAACCCAAAAACATAAAAAAATAAAAATAAGTAAACCTTAATATTATCTATATACCTATTAATATAATTTATTTTATACCATAAGGAGTAATATATGATGGTTTCATTATAACTATTGAGAATTAAATCATTATCCCATGAAATATTTAAGGGAAGTCAGGAGTCTGTCTTGGATTTCAACAATATGTTAGAGAGATTATATTTTTGTGAGGACAACATTGGTTTGACATAAGATAATGATTTATAGATTTATATGCATGGAAGTTGGGTATTCCAAATAATTATGAATGAGGAATTGATGTTAGTCTATCATGACTCTTGATTGGAAGTGAATCTTGGTCTAATGTAGTTGTACCTTGATGTTCGAAGATTTTTTTAGTGGTCCTGCATAAATGTGGATGTTATATTTCACATTTATTAGTGATACTATTTCTAACATGTTATAGTCAACTTTTGAGGACCAATAAGTTTTCGAATACCACATACCATTATAATATAAATGTTGAAATAGTTAACCATGTACTACATGATGGGGATTCCAAGACATTCTTGAGAAATATATATGGTATGAATTTTTAGGGATTTATAAAACATGGTCTACACTTACTTTATATTATAGATATATAATTAATATATGATTTATGTATGTTATATAAAAAAGATATGGATGGAATAAATATAGAACTTGTGATCATAGTAATATCTAGAGATGTGTCATTTACACATTGATTCCACAATAGGACATACAAAATATTATGATCCCAAAAAAATATATGAAAATTTTATCAAATTCATACTAATGTATAATTGAAGGTAACAATCATGAATCTAGAGTTCATGGTATAATCGTGTATCATAAACATAAAAAATAAATCGTAGGAACATATTTTATTACAGTTATTCACCAACCACATCAATTATCTGGTATTGATACCTATATAATCATTTAATTCTCAATATTATAGGTTATTCCAATGTTTTTACACTTTATAAAATTAGGAATTTTAGTGATAATTGGATAGCATATTATTAAAGAGAATTTAGATTATACATAGTATAATAACTCATAATATAAGAAACCCATATTTCTGTGTTTAATAGAGGTTACTAACATTTCTAACATTCCAATGATATTTTAGGTTTACAGTTTTAGATAATATATAAAACCAATATGTAAAAATGTATACGTTTACTTATAGTGTAAATTATTCCCAAAATAACTAGTTATTAGTATTAAAATCTTGTCTCTTTCAATATGTTCTTTCTTCATTCAATATTATTCACCAATAATGAATGATTTTTCTTATTATATTTATTACACATCATTGAGCCCTGTGTGTTTTCAAATTATTGGATGAGTTAAGAACATATCAGTAATGTAAATAAAAATAAAGGAACCCATTAATCCATTGAAAAAAATAAAAATCCATAAGGTTGTTTACCCTTTTCTATAATAACCGTTAATCTCAAATAATCATTTACTTATGAAATAATTTAAATTATCCTATTTTTTTCAAAAAAAATTGTATGAAAACATTATCGAAAAAAATACTAATGAATATTAAAAAGGATAAAAATGAGAACTGAGGGAATGTTTTTATTGAGTAACAATCCCTTCAAATATAATAGGACTTAAAATTTTCTTAAATTGTATTCTCATCTTCCTAACACATGGAACAAAAGAAAATTCAATAAAACTCCTAAAAAGAATATAATACCCATATAATCTTCATGAAAAATTATTTACATATACCCCAAAAAATCACCACTAAAATATCTATTACAGTATAATTATCTAGACAATTAATTCAAACATATCACATATGGGAAAACTATCATTAGAAAATGAATTAGAGGGGTATAATTGACCCACCCATTGACATTAATAATGTATAATAACTACTGTTGGAATAAAACACATAGGGTTTTATAATTTCATCATAAAACATATAAAAATAGTCGTTTGAACCCACAAGTATAAGAACTTATAATTATCTCATAAAATTAAAGGGAAATATATTTTTTCATAATTATTTAAAATAAAAAATTTCACAAACAATTGGAATAAAATTAAATTTGAAAACCATGAGAAATTAAGAGGAATATTCAAAGAAAATAACTTATATGATACCGGGATACTTTTTTTTATGATAAAAATTTTAAGTGTATTTATTTCATACTTTTGAAAATAGGGTAAAAAGTGACAATTGTAGAAACTGTTATTAAGATTCATTTGTAACATTTATAAAAAATTCCAATGATAGTTGTAAATGTCCTTTAAAAAAATCATAGTTCAGAGAATTTTTTTTTAAACCACATAAACATTATGGATATGGAAGATTATTTTTTTTTGAAAACAACAAAAAATTTAAAACATCATTATAATAAAAAATCTATTAAATTGAGTGCTGAAAAACCATGTATGAGTTTTCCATTCCTGAATAAGAAAATTATTTTATTTATATTCTTTATTTAAAACAATTTCATGTTTATTAATTTATTATTATTCCTTTTATTTCATTTATACCATAGTTTTATTTAACTATAAAATCACATAAGTTCACATAATATGTTTTTTGGTCGTTAAATACAACTATAGTGTCTCAATTGGGGTAAATGTTTTTATATAATAGTTCCATACTATTTCTATAAAATTAATCCTGTAAAATATTATATTTATTCATTAAATTAAATTTCATAACTATTTGTGTAATGCGGTTAGGAAAAAATGAACCACATCAGTCATGGATGTTTTAGTCCATACATACACACAAATGACATTTTCAGTTTTTAATGGTTAGAAGGGAATGTTTGTAGATGATTATTTTTCATATAGGAATAATAATTATTTTAAAAATATCTTAATTATTCATTGAATTCATATTTATTACCAACTATATGAGGCAATGATGAAAAATTAGATAGGTCATCCATGGTGGTGGTAGTCTGTACGTTCAATCTAGAATCATTTGAATTTTTTATAGATGGAAATAAGGTTTAAAATATTTGTAACATAATCATAACAACATATAATTAAGATAAATATAATTATATAATAATGTTAATATGGTTATAGATTTTTTACATAAGTTTTAATGATAATGAAAAATATATGAACCTAGTTAGAATAAATACCACCTCTTTGAGTAGCTTCATTTGAAAAACACTTTTAGGTTTCATAGATATGTATTTTAAGAAGAAAAAAACTCTATAACATGGATATGTTTGTTGTTATTTTATTTGGATATATGTTTGTGGAGATAACGTTATCAAAGTGTTAGGATAAGTGATGGGGTGAGTGGGTTCTTTTATTGATGGGTGTAGTGACACCCTTAAAAATAATATTAATATTAATATAATATAATTTGTTCCCCAAGGTAATAGGGAACCAAGGACGCCAAAATTTGAATGTTTTATAGATTATTCTTTTATAGACTAATGAAAACAAATAAATTATTTTATTTTATGATATTTTTTCCCATATCATTTAATTTAAACATTTTTAAACCTTGTTAACCTTTGTTGTAATGAAAAAAATTCACCTTGGTAACATATTTTTATAAATATAAATTAAATAGAACATATTATCAAATTTGAAAGATTTGAATAAAAATTTTAAAACAATTTTACAATATTAAATTTTGGTAGTTTTTAAAAATATCATTTAATATAGATACAACCAACAAAAGGTAAAATATTTTGTTAAAAATACATTTTCTGTATAAAATGGATTTACTGAAAAGTAATGTACTTTACTAATTATCATTAAATTTATTGGGTTTTCAAAAAACATTGAGAGTTATCTGAATTTTCATCCAACAAAAAACCAAATGTTACTTTTTAATTACTTATGTAATGAAAATGATCCCAAAAATAATTTTTCTTAAATTCTAGTATACCTTAATTTCAAAAATGTCAATCATTAATTTATAATTTCAGAATAATTTTTTAAAATATTTATATTAACCCTTAAATACTTATTTTACAAATAAAATTTTTTATAGTATTTTAAATCCATTATTATATCTTTACCATGCCATTAATTTTATGGTGGATGTAAAAACTATAGTTTTCAGTATTCAAAAAAAGATAAATCATTTTAATAAATCCTGAATATATTTTATATGTGAATTTTGACATTACGAGTCCAAAAAATAATTTTATTTTACGAAATTAAAATTATAAAATGTAAATATTTTAATTTTATAAAAAATATTATAATACATGGAAAACATTTATTTAGAATAATAAATATTATTTTTCAACTGAAATTTCGTATTCTTGCACCATACCTTGATATAATTATTCATTATATTATCATAGCAACTATGATAAATTTTATATATTTATTTAATATAAATAACAATCTATTAAAAACTCAATAAAAATTAGTTTTAAAATTTTCATTAGGTTTTAAAATAAAACACTATTTCTACCACTATGTAAACATAATAATTCAAAATTTACTGTTGATATAAAATTGATTAAAATATCTTATTATCCATGATAAAAAAATAGATTATTGTTTCAATTATATAGTTAAATTAGTAATCATGAAATAAATAAACCAGAAACGTGTTATAATTTTAAAAATATTTGGGTTGTTACACTCTCCCCCGCCATGAATGAAATTACTTCCTAAAAATATTCCCCATACAAAATGATAGATTTTTTTTATTTTTTCATGATTTTTAAGAACTATTAATCCATTGGGTTATAGAATAAGAAAAATATTAATAATTTTTTTATTTACATTCCTTAATAAGCATTTCATCATTTGGATGTGTCGTTCAACGAGATTTCTCCTTGATTTATCTCACCGGATGAATGATGAGAAATATTTTTTCATGCCCGAATCAAAAAAATAAATGTATAATATATCATGATATCCTAGGAAGGATGAAAATTGATATATATTGTTTCCATTTATTTAAAAAACCAAAATAGTATGAAAAAGATAATATAATAAACAATATAAATTTTCATTCATAGGATTATAAAATAAATTATTCACTAAATCCTAAATATTATCACCCAATGATACAATCATATAATTTCATAATTAATTATCCCTAAAAATATTCAAAATATTCAAAAATAGTATTGATAACCAAATATCAGAATGATATAATATCATATTCTTCAAAAATCAACAGAGAATTTGAATCCAGACAAAATTAATCACTCAAAAAATCAAATAACCAAATTTTATACACTATAATAATTATTTATCCCAAAATATAGTAATATTTAAATTTTTTTTTACCCATTATAAAAATTATACATACCTAGAAAAATATAAAATAACATACCAACCCAATGGGTTTTATAAACATCAACAATTTCATTCTTCCTAAATCCCAAAAGGCATCTCCCTAGTATCAATGATTAACTATGAATAGAATCCTGTAATTCCTAAAAAGGGTATATATACATTGGAACTTATGATAATCCTTAAATTTATCAACCCTTTATGATAATTAGAACTCTTAAATTATCCTCAACTGATAAAATCCTATCCTTTAAATTTATCTAAACTGTACTCTCATACAAACAAAAAAAAATTCATAAAATAAAAAACCCATTATTACGAGTTTAATATAAAGTATTAGACTTTTTTAAATTATCCTAATCTTTTAGGATTATAATTATATAGAATTACAAAAACCAAAACATAACAAAGTGTACACTTCCATGTGGTGTATATTTTATGTAAAATAATAGGTTTTTATGTTTAAACCACAATTTTTTATGAAACATTTGGTTTGTTTATGAAAATCACTAATACTAAATAATTAACCTCATTACAGTTCCAATATATCCTTTATCCTAATGAAAAAAATTTCAAAATGTGCAATGAGTACAAAAATCATAGTGAATTATATGAAAATAAATATATTTGATATCCCTATAAAAACATCATAATTTATTATAATGTTTTCCCTTTTATCTTAATAAACTCATAGATAAAATAATAATTTACGTACTCATATATTCATCCAAATATAACAAAGTATTTGATAATTATTTTTAATAAAACATGAAGCAAGAAATCAAAATCAAGAAATATTTTTTGGAAAACCTAAGAACATAAGAAAAAATTTCCTTTAAAAAAACCATCATATAAAATTTAAACAATCATTAATAATAATCTCATTTTTTTAACTCAGGAAAAGAATTTTTTTTAATAAAAATCATTAATCATATAAAATGATGTAGACATATTGGAACATTATTCTCACAAACCAAATATGGTCGCCCCTAATACTGACACCAATTACAAACCATTACAAGGCCCTAAGAGATTTCCATATTCCCATGGACTGGAACATGTTCCTGGGTATCAATAAATCCTGTTTGGGAACGATTTACCTAAGTCTGAAAGCATAAAACATTAAAAACAATCAATAATATCAATATGAAATTTTCATTCCAAACACCATTAATAGAAAATATATCTGAATACATGGTTTTAAAAAATGTATAATATTTAAAAAAATAAATAACAAAATCATCAAATCATCCACCAAGACTCCACATAATAACGGGTCAACACCCCTGAGCAGTCTCCACAACACCGCACCATTGGTGGGGACTAACAACACGAACTGCCTTCACCTGAGGCATTGCCTTTACATGTGAAAAATATAATCATTTATTCTTACACCAAATGGGTGTATGTATGTTTTTATCCTAAGTCCAATAATATAGCACCCAAATATTCTGTATAATATGTAATAAATGGGGAAAAAGAACGTATTTTTAATATGTAAGGAAAAGCGGCGATAAATTCCAGGAAATGAAACTGTAGGATCTGAATCTATGGATTACACACAAGAGGGGGGGTGAATTGTGTCTTTTCAAAATTATTACAATCTCTGCAATTTAGACAAATTCTGTCCACTATGCTTTAGCACGATTAAATATGCAGCGGAAAAGGTTAAAGCATGAACACACGGATGTATAGTGGTTCGGGGAACAGAAGGCCCCTAGTCCACTCCACTAACGCTCAAATCCACGAGCTTGGAAATTTTCACTATCTGGTCCTCGTTTCCACAGACCTGTTCACAACTGAGTACAGGCAGTTGACACCTTTACAAGTTTCAGGCAAACACAGCCTTCCTGGTTCAAACACGAACCCACACAGCTTAGAACGAGAAGCTGATCACTCAAAAATAAAAAGGGTTTCGATAAAGAAAACACTTTTCCAGTTGTTCTTCACAATTGCAACAGAATGAAATTGACAGTAGATAGATCGTTGTCTTCAGAAAATAATGATCTGTAATCAAAACAGTTCTGAGTTGATCCAGTTGCAATAGATATTACAAGAAACTTCACAACTTCAGCAGCAGTAGATTCACAACAGATAGTCGATGTAGAACACGTGAATCTGCTATCAAGATCTTCCTTCGGTAATAAAGGTTTTACACTTCTTCTCGATCACCAGAAAAGAACGCCTTTACACAGTCTCTGTTTCTTGCTCGTTAAAAGATCACTCTATATATTTCATACACTTTCCTGTGTATATATATATCCGAAGTTTCCAAGATAGAACATATATATTCAAATCTGAGAAAATCATCTGCATAAATAGATCCATGAAAATCTCCTTTAGATTCGCGATATTAAAAAAAAATGAAATAACATAGCCGTTGTAACTCCCCTGAAGAATCGGCATAAAAAGCTCCATTTAAATTAATCATTAATCCGTTAAAAATCGTCTTTGATTCAGTCAAAGACGTACTTAAGAATCGGCTTGAAATCCGCTTAATAATCCGCCTGTTTGACCAATGCAAAAGGAAATATCGTCTGTCAAAAATATCCCGACGCCAAACGTAGGGTTGATGACGTAGCTCCAAACGTAGGGTTCACAATCGTAAGGTTCACAAACGTAAGGTTCAGAACGTAAGGTTCATAACGAAAGCTCAAACGTAAGGTTGAACATACATACTTTCTCTTCAGCATTCAAACGTAGGGTTGATCATCCATACTTTGTCTTGCTTCAACTCTCCAAAGAACGTACGGTTGATTATAAAAGTAAGGTTGATGATCCATACTTTTGAGAAACAAACTCAACACTGAAAACTAACGTACGGTTTCTCTTCCATACTTGTCCAACAACAAAAACGTAAGGTTCCTTCCAAACGTAATGTTCTTCTTCCATACTTTTCAACAACGTAAGGTTAATTAACCATACGTTTCAAAATAACGTAAGGTTCCTTAACCATACGTTTCTTTTAACATAAAAAGTAAACTTTTCATCCATACGTTACGTTCATCAACGTAGGGTATGAACAGTGATTCCAGTACGCGCTAAAACTGATCTCGCGCTACAGTGATTCCAGAACACGCTAAAATTGATCTCGCGCTACAGTGATTCCAGAACGCGCTAAAATTGATCTCGCGCTACAGTGATTCCAGAACGCGCTAAAATTGATCTCGCGCTACAGTGATTCCAGAACGTGCTAAAATTGATCTCGGAATAAATGAAGTATGAAATCTCATTATATGAAATAAATAAATAAAATAAATTCCTGCAAAATACTCAACGAAATAATTAGTAAATAATTAAGGGTATTTGTGAGCATCAAAATCATCATAAAGAGACAGAGTATTATTTAAAATAATCTCCCCCTATAAAAAACATTATTTTGAATTGTTTGAAAACAATACATTGCTCAACAATCTCCCCCTTTTTGATGATCACAAAACCCATAAAATAATAGAACTAATTTAATTGCAATCTTTATTGAAAAATTAGTTTTATAAAATTTTAGAATTTTGAAAGGATTATAACAATATTTAACTATAATAAAATTTTGTCGTATATATCCAAATTCTCCCATATATCCAAATTTCTTCATAGGAAACAAATGAATTTAAATGTTGTGTTTATCCAAATTCTCCCCCTTTTTGTGATATCAAAAAGAATGAAAAATTACGGATTTGAACACATTCAATATTGCACTGAACTATAAGTAAATGCTATAGTTAATTGTGTATGAATAAGTGAATTTGTTATACTGGCTAACTCAATCATAAATCAATAAACAACAAAACAAAAAAGTAGTAAGAAAACAATTTTCATTCACAAGCTGTTCTATATAAACGATTGTGATATACAGAGGAATCAAGGTTCATAGATAAGACAGGGAAAAAAGGTGTCTATCTCCTTTGAATCACGGTCTTTATCTCTGTAAACTGTTCTCTGAGACTCTTCATCATCCCATCTCCTAACTTGATGATAAGATCTCTGTTCTCTTGAGTCATATGAATATCTTCAATCAAATTAACTCTAAAAAACTCATGCATTCTTTCTTCTTTTTCAACAAAAAGAGCCAGTTTTTCTGATAACTGATTCAAAAGAATCCTAATCGGTTGCTCTCCAGATGTCAACTGATCCACTAAAAATCTCTGATTATCTAGAAAAACTGACAAAGGGGCACTATTACACTAATGATCGTGTAATCTATCACTCATATTGCTCATTGCTGCAGTAATTGCTTGAAATCTCCGAATCAAATCAGGCGAAGAGCCTGATCCACTCACAGCACTGTTTGCAACAGACTCAAATTTATTCTCCATGTAAATCTTCAACTCAGACAAATCATCTTTCTTTACCATCTCTGATTTTAACTGATGAACAGCATGCATCATATCAGTCTTAAACAAATCTACTTCCTGTCTTGAAACAGTACATTCTTTCAGCTTCTGAAACTTCAACTGTTCTAAGTTCAGAGAATTTCTGAGACTAACATTCTCAGATTCTAACTGAGAGATACGCTTGTAAAACTCAACAACTTCTTCTTTTCTCAAATCAGGGGAACCCTGGGCTCGATTCTCATGTCCAGAATTAGGTTGATGAAGCAGGGCAAGTGGTAAGGAATCTGCATCTGACTGTTCTTTGTCCTTGTCCTGACAAGGTTGATCCACTGAACTATCTTTTGAAGCCTGAAACTCTTCCACTGAAAAATCTTCCTGAAGTACCTCTGTATTAGCTTTAGAAGTATGTTCATCACGAACAGTAGTCTCTCTGACTTCTACTGATTGTTCAAGAACAATATTTTCATGTAAATCTTGAGGTCGGGCCACTTCTTCACTAGGCACTGCCTCCATAAGTTGTTCTTGTTGAATTACTTTTTCAACAGCCACAGCAGCAGATTGAGGTTATTTTTGAGTTTCTGTTTGAGCTGCTGGTTCCTCTATCGGTGCAGTCTGCTCCACAACAGCTTCTCTCACAAATGAATAAGAAAATAACGATTCAGAGGATTTCAAGGCAGGAGAGATAATTTTTTCATCAATTGACCTCTTCCTTCTAGATTGAAGTCCTTCTTGACTTCTCTCTTCCTCAACTTCCTCCATCTCAAAACGAATTCTCCTTGCCACTGTACTAACTCTTGATTCTGCTTGTCCCTCCTTGGACTTAGCCGGTTGAGCCTGAGCACTCTCCGAGTTTTCCTCACCTCCAACAGGTAAGAGTTTTCCTTTAATTGTGCTCCAGAAGTATCCTACTTTCCTCAAAGTTCTAGCATTAAAAACATTACTTTGGTGACATTTCACCCCAGCATCTACCAATCTGATCATTCCTCTTTTAAACAAAAACAAAGAAATGAACCTTCCATAAGGGAAAAAGGTCATTTTTGCGTCACTCTGACAGCAGTAACTCAGATATCTTATCATAAACCGAGGAAAATTAAACATAATATCACACATCAGAAGATACATTATGTACATGTCAGGGTATAGGATTTTCTCCATCTCAGCCATTCTTGGTGCTAAACCAGTCTGAACAAATTTTACCAAAATTTTCTGATCGGGCTCCAAATCCTTAATAAACATCTTCTTTATCACTCTGGTTCCAAACAGAAAAGACATAATGTCTTCAGACTTATGTACCGAATCTCCAATATTCCGTAAATCGAAATGAAAAACTCATTCATGAGGGCAGTTAAGAATTTGACTTATCTCTACAGATGATATTGAAAAGTCCTTATCCTCTATTTGAGCCAATAAACTATCCTCTGTATCTCCAAGGCTAAACTGAACAGTTCTAAAGAAATGTCTCATTTCTGCCACATATAGAAACTCAGAATTTTCACTATTAAAAGCTTGCTCAAGGCTTTGAAACGACAACGCTTGCTTCAACAGTAAATTAGTTTCAAACAGCCACTCTAAATCTATGACTTTACCTTGCAGTATTTTCCGACTAACTACCTTAGGTTTCTTTGCAGCACTGCTCTCGGCTTCATCTGGATGCTTAGTCTTTGCCATTCCAACAACGATTTCTGAAGGTTCGTAAGTTTAGGGTTTGAAGATTCAGAAAAGGGTTTTGGAGCAGATGTGCGGTTTTAGGTTTTCGAAAGGGTTTCCGAAAAAGGTAAAGCAGTTTAGAAGGTGAAACGGTTCTGACAGCCTTGATTCCCGTGTAATCACTAATCATTACTTTTATTTAAAACAAAATAAAATTACTTATAGCGGGAAACAGAAATTAAGCAGAATTCGAAAACAGAATAAGATTAAAAAAAATCTATTTAAGATTAAATAAACCTAAGTCCCCCTTAATAAATTAAAACCTTTCCGTGGGAAGTGGTTTAGTAAAAATATCTGCTAATTGATTTTCTGTTTTTACAAATTCTAAAAATATATCCTTTTTAAATACATGACCTCTTAAAAAGTGATGTCTTATATCAATGTGCTTAGTTCTAGAATGACTAATAGGATTTTTTGAAATATTAATTGCACTAGTATTATCACATAAAATAGGTGTATTATTGAAATTTAATCCAAAGTCCATAAGAGTGTTTTTCATCCACAACACCTGTGCACAGAAACTACCTGCAGACACATATTCTTCCTCGGCTGTTGACAGGGCAACTGAGTGTTGTTTCTTACTAGACCATGATACTAAAGACTTCCCTAAAAAGTGACATGTTCCTGAAGTACTCTTCCTATCTAATCTACAGCTTCCAAAGTCAGCATCTAAATATGAAATTAAATTAAAATCAGAGGTTTTTGGATAAAGCAGAGATTGATAAATAGTACCTTTTAAATATCTAAAAATTCTTTTAACAGCAGTTAAATGGGATTCTTTGGGATTTGATTGAAATCGAGCACAAAGACATACTGAATACATTATATCTGGTCTACTAGCAGTAAGATATAACAAACTACCAATCATACCTCTATATAACTTGTTGTCCACTGATTTTCCAGTTTCATCCAAATCAAGTTTTATATTAGTACACATAGGAGTTGTAAATGGATTGCTGTTTTCAAGTTCAAATTTCTTAAGTAAATCAGTAATGTATTTGCATTGATTTAAAACATTTCCAAAATCTTTTTGAAATATTTGAAGACCCAAAAAGAAATTTAATTCTCCCATCATACTCATTTCAAATTCTTTTTGCATTAATTCTGAAAATTCATGACAAAGAATTTTATTGGTTGATCCAAAAATTACATCATCAATATAAATTTGAACCAACAAAACATTATTTTTCACAGTTTTCTTAAATAGTGTTGGATCTGCCAGTCCAACAGTAAAATCATTTTTCAAAAGAAAAGAACTTAGTCTTTCATACCAAGCTCTAGGTGCTTGTTTAAGGCCATAAAGAGCTTTAGTAAGTTTGAAAACAGAATCTGGTTTTTGAGAATTTTCAAAACCAGGAGGTTGCTTAACATAAACTTCTTCCATTAAATAACCATTTAAAAAGGCAGATTTAACATCCATCTGAAATAATTTAAAATTCATATAAGATGCATAGGCTAAAAGGATTCTAATGGCTTCTAACCTGGATACATGTGAAAAGGTCTCATCATAATCTATTCATTCTTCTTGATTATATCCTTTAGCTACTAATCTTGCTTTATTTCTAGTTATTATCCCTTGATCATCCTGTTTATTCCTAAAGAACCATTTAGTTCCTATTACTGGATAATCATGTGGTCTTTCAACTAATTCCCAAACCTTATTTCTCTTGAACTGGTTCAATTCATCCTGCATTGCTATTACCCAGCTCTCATCATCTAAGGCTTCTTCTATGGTCTTAGGTTCTTGTTGGGATAGGAAAGCAGAGAATTTAACTATGTTTCCAAGGTTTCTTCTAGTTTGAATACCAGTCTCTAAGTCACCTATCACAGATTCTAAAGGGTGATTCTTTAAGGTTCTAGACTGTCTAGGCATTACATTCAAAGGTTCTTCAGTGTCATGTTCTTCTGAACTGGACTGAATTTCTTTTATATCATTTTCAAAATTATTCTTTAAATTCTCAAGTCTCATGTTTTCATTAGAATCAGGTTCATCTATTTGTTCTATCCTTTTCTCAAAAGGATCAGATTCATCAAATTTCACATGAACTGATTCTTCAACAATCCTTGACTTTTTATTATAGACTCTATAAGCTTTGAAGGTTGCAGAATATCCTAAGAAAATACCTTTATCGGATTTTGGATCAAATTTACCAAGATTATCTTTGGTATTCAAGATGTAAACCTTGCATCCAAAAACTTTAAAGTAATTTACTTTAGGTTTTCTGTTATTCCATAGTTCATAGGGTGTCTTTTTCAAAATAGGTCTTATTAAAATTCTATTCATTATATAATAAGCTGTATTAACAGCTTCTGCCCAGAAATATATAGGTAGGCTATATTCATTTAACATAGTTCTAGCCATTTCTTGAATAGTTCTATTTCTTCTTTCTACAATCCCATTCTGTTGAGGTGTTCTTGGAGCAGAGAAGGTGTGTTTAATACCCATGTTTGAGCAAAAGGAATTAAATTCCTGGTTCTCAAATTCACCACCATGATCACTTCTCAATGAGATTATATTAAAACCTTTTTCATTTTGAATATATTTACAAAAACCTTCAAATAAACTAAAAGCTTCACTTTTAAATTTAAAAAAGAAAATCCAAGTAAATCTAGAATAATCATCAACTAATACATAAACATATAATTTTCCAGCTAAACTTGCTACTCTTGAAGGTCCAAACAAATCCATATGGATAAGTTCTAGAGGTTTAGTTGTAGCAACGTTATTAACAGATTTGAATGATGATTTGTGTTGCTTGCCAAGCTGACATGCATCACAGAATCTGTCATTTTCAAATTTGAGACTAGGCAAATCAGAAACTAGATGTTTCTTAGATAATTTATGTAAAGCATATATATTGCAATGACCAAGTCTTCTATGCCAGATCCAGGATTCACTTATATTAGCCGTTAAGCAGTTTACTTGTTGTTTACACAAGGAATACAAATCCAAAGTATAAACATTATCAGTTCTGGGTGCTCTAAACTTAAACAGTTTATCTTTAGAAACAGTACAACTATTGTTAGTAAAATCAACAGGGTATCCATCATCACAGACTTGAGAGATACTTATCAGATTGTGTTTTAACCTTTGTACATAAAGTACTTTGTTGATTGAGACTGTCTTTGGATCTCCAACTGTTCCAATACCAATAATCTTTCCTTTGGCATTGTCACCAAAGGTGACAAGTCCTCCTTCCTTTCGAGTAAGAGAAGAGAAATTAGCTGAAGTTACACTCATGTGTCTTGAGCAGCCACTGTCCATATACCATATTTCTTTCTTTCTTTGGTGACCTGCTACCTGCAAAGACATTCAAACGAATTGCTTTGGTACCCATATTTTGTTGGGTCCAGGAGTGTTAGCAAGCAGTGATCTGGGTATCCAGATTTGCTTTGTTTTCGTAAAATTGATTGAATCATATAGATCATTGGAAATATAAGCTTTCTTAATTCCACATATTTGAGGTTGTCTTAGAAAATAGTTTTTAGCTATATGACCTTTTGTTCCACAGATGTTACAAATAACCTGTTTAGTGCTAGGAACAAAATAATTTTTGTATAACTTAGGTTTTTCTCCTTTACTTCCAATTCCAAACCTTTCTTTTTTAATTACAGTTTTTCCAAGTATCTCATTTAAGGCGTTTTCTCCTTTTGTAAAAACTAGTGCAGCCTTTTTATAAGATTCTACTTCATCCTGTAGAGTTTTTTTTTTGATTCAAAATTAATTTTATTTGAGTCAGCAGAGTTGTATTTGTCAATTAATTCCTTATGTTGTTTTAGCAAAGTATTTCTCTCATCTGAAATATCTTTATGCAAGTTCTTTATAGATTTATATTTTTTAAATAATGAGTCATACCTTTCTTCAAGCATATTGCAGTAAACTGCAAGTTTTTTATTTGAGAGGCTTGTTTCAGAGTTTGATTCATTATTTGAGTCAGAGGAGTAGTATTTGTATACCTCATCAGTTTCAGCCATGAAACACATATTTTCTTTTAAATTGGCTTCCTCCTTCTCTGAGCATGATTCAGAAGAATTACTTGAGTCTTCAGAAACACTCCAAGTAGATTTCATAGCTTTCTTGTCTTTCTGCTCATAATCATCTATTTTGAAGAATTTCTTCTTCTTTGCATCTTTCAATTTTGGGCAATCCGGTCTGATATGTCCCATATTTTTGCATTCATAACATCTCACTTCCTTGCTATCCTTCTTGAAGGATTTCTTGAAGTCTTTCTTCTTACTGTAGAACATTCTGAATTTTCTGGCTAGCTGAGCCAGTTCTTCATCCGAATTTGAAGAATCAGAGCTTTCTGATTTAGCACTTACTTCTTTGTTCTTCATCTTTCTATCCTTTTGTTGAGAAGTCACTTTCAAAGCAGTATTTTCCCTTTTTATGTAGACTTTATGCTCATTTACCTCATCTTGCATTTCAGCCTCGTACATCATCAATGTACCAATCATCTCTCTCATAGTTAGATCTTTAACAAAAGTTGATTGTCTGATTGCTGTAGAGATTCCATTCCATCGAGTAGGAAGTACTCTCAGTACCTTTAACGCTTGATCAGCCTGCTTGATTGGTTCTCCTAGAGCTATTATATTATTGACAATTTCTGTCAATATTCCATTCAACTGAGTGATGCTCTCTCCTTCAATCATTATGAAAGTATCGAATTTTAATTTAGCAGTTGCATATCTCATCTTTCTTACATTATCTATTCCTTCATAAGCAACAGCTATTGTTTGCCACATTTCATATGCAGTCGGGCATTGAGATACTCTGTTAAATTCATCCGGTCCTAGACCACAGATGATTGCATTCATAGCTTTTGAATTCATGTCATACTCAGCCTCTGTAGCAGCACTCCATGTATCGGGATTTTCAGGAATTTCATAGGGAGTCAGAATCTTTGAATAGACTCTGTAACCAAGATTTTTCAGATAAATAATCATACGTGATTTCCAGCAGCCATAATTATCTCCATTAAAGTAAGGTGCTCTGACCATTGACATTCCCTCTCTCGTATCAGCCATGATACACTATGTATAATCTTTAAATACTTCTAACTTGATAAGACATTAAAAATAAGAAGCTCCTCCTCTGATACAAATTGTTGGATCTGAATCTACGGATTAAACACAAGAGGGGGGGTGAATTGTGTCTTTTCAAAATTATTACAATCTCTTCAATTTAGACAAATTCTGTCCACTATGCTTTAGCACGATTAAATATGCAGCGGAAAAAGTAAAAGCATGAACACACGGATGTATAGTGGTTCGGGGAACAGAAGGCCCCTAGTCCACTCCACCAACGCTCAAATCCACGAGCTTGGCGATTTTCACTATCTGGTCCTCGTTTCCACAGACCTGTTCACAACTGAGTACAGGCAGTTGAAACCTTTACAAGTTTCAGGCAAACACAGCCTTCCTGGTTCAAACACGAACCCACACAGCTTAGAACGAGAAGCTGATCCCTCAAAAATAAAAAGGGTTTCGATAAAGAAAACACTTTTCCAGTTGTTCTTCACAATTGCAACATAATTCAATTGACAGTAGATAGATCGTTGTCTTCAGAAAATAAAGATCTGTAATCAAAACAGTTCTGAGTCGATCCAGTTGTAATAGATATTACAAGAAACTTCACAACTTCAGCAGCAGTAGATTCAGAACAGATAGTCGATGTAGAACACGTGAATCTGCTATCAAGATCTTCCTTTGGTAATAAAGGTTTTACACTTCTTCTCGATCACCAGAAAAGAACGCCTTTACACAGTCTCTGTTTCTTGCTCGTTAAAAGATCAATCTATATATTTCATACACTTTCCCGTGTATATATATATCCGAAGTTTCCAAGATAGAACATATATATTCAAATATGAGAAAATCTTCTGCATAAATAGATCCATGAAAATCTCCTTTAGATTCGCGATATTAAAAAAAATGAAATAACAGAGCCGTTGTAACTCCCCAGAAGAATCGACATAAAAAGCTCCGTTTAAATTAATCATTAATCCGTTAAAAATCGTCTTTGATTCAGTCAAAGTCGTACTTAAGAATCGGCTCGAAATCCGCTTAATAATCCGCCTGTTTGACCAATGCAAAAGGAAATATCGTCTGTCAAAAATATCCCAACGCCAAACGTAGGGTTGATGACGTAGCTCCAAACGTAGGGTTCACAATTGTAAGGTTCACAAACGTAAGGTTCAGAACGTAAGGTTCATAACGAAAGCTCAAACGTAAGGTTGAACATACATACTTTCTCTTCAGCATTCAAACGTAGGGTTGATCATCCATACTTTGTCTTGCTTCAACTCTCCAAAGAACGTACAGTTGATTATAAAAGTAAGGTTGATGATCCATACTTTTGAGAAACAAACTCAACACTGAAAACTAACGTACGGTTTCTCTTCCATACTTGTCCAACAACAAAAACGTAAGGTTCCTTCCAAACGTAATGTTCTTCTTCCATAATTTTCAACAACGTAAGGTTCATTAACCATACGTTTCAAAATAACGTAAGGTTCCTTAACCATACGTTTCTTTTAACATAAAAAGTAAACTTTTCATCCATACGTTACGTTCATCAACGTAGGGTATGAACAGTGATTCCAGTACGCGCTAACACTGATCTCGCGCTACAGTGATTCCAGAACACGCTAAAATTGATCTCGCGCTACAGTGATTCTAGAACGCGCTAAAATTGATCTCGCGCTACAGTGATTCCAGAACGCGCTAAAATTGATCTCGCGCTACAGTGATTCCAGAACGCGCTAAAATTGATCTCGGAATAAATGAAGTATGAAATCTCGTTATATGAAATAAATAAATAAAATAAATTCCTGCAAAATACTCAACAAAATAATTAGTAAATAATTAAGGGTATTTGTGAGCATCAAAATCATCATAAAGAGACAGAGTATTATTTAAAATAATCTCCCCCTTTAAAAAACATTATTATGAATTGTTTGAAAACAATACATTGCTCAACAGAATCTTCCTCTTGTAAATAGTTTTCCAAAAAAACATTCATAATGTTAATAAATTTGAATAAATAATGTTATATAATATAATTCAGATCCAAACACACACTAAGAAAATGGTAAATACCACATATCCAATGAGCACAAAAATGGGGAACATCTCGAGGCACTAGATAGTCTTGGGCCCTCTGTACCTCTTACCTAGGTGTAAATTATCTATGTCAAAATAATTTCACATGAATAATCCAAGAGTAGGGAAAATTCATATAACTTAGTGGTCCCCAAAAATCATCCCTATAGTTCTATTAGTGTTTTTGTTATCCAATATACTAATTAAAGCATGGATAAAACTGCTTCGGATCACTATCGTACTAGTGCATATCTGCCGTCCTAGGTACCAGACTTTCCCAATTGTGCTCAATAAATTTCATCATTGTACATACATCCAATTTAATATAAAAAAACCACTATTGGTCACATAAAAACAATACAATAGCTATACAAACTTTATACCACTTAAAAAAAATAACAAAAAATATTGATTTTCAATAAAAACAACTTTCAAAATCTTACATTGTTTTGCACCTATAACTCATTCAAATCCCCACATTACAGACTATGTGAACACTTTTATGTCACCAAAACAAAATTTTCAACCAAATACCTTTCAATGAAACAAGCATACCATGTATAGGGTAGCCCCTTTTGAATGAATAAGTGATATCTTTGTAAAACATCCATCTTCTCACAAACATGGAACTTAATGTTCATATTATTTAAATACACCATTAAAATTATTTTTTTGAAAAAAAGAGGAGATAAAAATCCAAAACATTGTTTTCAGCCATAATAAATTTCAATAAAATCAACTAAGTAGTTATTGGGAATCCCTAAATGAACCAATAAAATATTTCTATGAAAAACCCTCGATTTCAAAAAGAAATGTCACATAAAATTTATTTTATTTTCAAATAAAACTAAAAAAAACTTATTCACCAAATATAAAATGATATAAACATAAAATTATTATATATAAAAATATATATTAAGACACATGGATTGTGTAAACATGGAATCACCTACCAAATTTGATAAAACATGGAATCTATTGTGAGAAAATTCAATCACACCACTACCGCACATCAAGAAAGGTAGATCAAGCCAAAAATCAAAAGTTTGGATAAATAATAGCCAATGTAAAACCCTTGGTTCTAAACCCTAGCATCTGGTCATTATGGAATTGATGGAAAATGGATTAATCTTCCTGAAAAGTAGAGGAACTAAGAGGGAGAAACAGTTACTTGAAATTGTGTGAAGTTACTCCACCAAATACCCATAAAAAATGGAGTTCCAATGAGGGTTTGGGAGGATTTGACGACATCCATGGCTATTAGGTTTTCATTGGGGAAAAAATAGGATAGTTAGGATAAATCCTAGTAGGAAAAATATGTCATTTAACTAATTTTTAATGACATGGACATGGGTGCACAGTTTGGGTGCACTGTTTAAAAAACTATGATCCTAAACCATGCACCCCACTTCCACCCTAAAAACGTCTACAAATTCCACCAAAGTTTGAAGGGAATTATGGGGGACATTGTGGAAAATCTTATGATAAAAATATGATAAGTATAACAAAATTTAATGGAGATCAAGGGTGTTAAATTTCTCACCACCATGAAAACATTCCGTCCTGGAAAGTCTACTAGAGGCTTGATCAGATAACAAGAATATGTACTCATCCTAAACCAATGCATTCTGCTCCCAGGTATCATGTGTATCAATACCATGCTTCCAAAAAAAACTGGACCTGTGGAATAGACTTCTATCTATGCACCTTCTCTTGGGAGTCCACTATTTCCTCTGACCGTTCAAAAAACTGACTATTCAGGCATTAACTGTAGTTCATCCAATACCAACAGATGGGATGGATTCAGGGTTTATTTCTTCCATTGGGATACATATAAGACTTCATGGATGGATGTTAATAGAGAAGTTATGGCCAAACTATAATCCACCTAGACAACACACTCAGTGATCTCAAAAGGGCTGACATATCACAGTGTAAGCTTTCCATGCTTCCCCAATCGACGATGGCCCAGATGAGCGGCCACTTTCAAGAATTCCTTGTAACCCCCAGAAAACACTAGGTCTCGATGTCTCTAATGAACATAAGATTTATGACGAATCTGAGTTTCCAAAACGCACTGCCAGATCAATTTGTCCTTCACATAAGTCTATTTTATAAGGCTTGACGCCAATAGTGAAGTCTCACCTACCCCATCCCAACATAGGGGGGGCCGACATGTCCAACCATATATTTCCTCAAAATGGGACATTCAAATTGTGGATTGGTAATGGTTATTATAATAAAATTCATCCAATCCCAAATGGGTATCCCAAGAACCTGAAAGTCCAAAAAACATGCACGGAACATGTCCTCTAGAATCTAGTTTTCCCGTTCTTTTTTACCATCTGTTTGAGGATGGTATGTTGTGCTCATCTTGATATGTGACCCAATGCCTTATATAGGCCTTCCAAAAACTAATAAGTGAAACAAAGGTCTCTATCTAAGACAACACCATGGAGTCTCACCACATCCAATAGATTCAAACGACCAAACTCATCCACTTTAGTTGTATCATTCATTTGGAAGAAGTGGGATGATTTGGATAGATGGTCGATCACCAACGAAATTGATTTTTTACCCCAAGATGTATGATGAAAAATAGCAAAGAATTCCATGGAAACGTTATCCCACTTCCAGGTAGAAATGGGTAGTGGTTGGAGAAAAACTGAGGGCCTTTGTTGCTCTACCGTCACCTGCTAACATGTGTAGCATCTCGACACATATTTTGTTATGCCACATTGCATTCCTGGCCACCTAAACTGTTGTCTCACATAATAACACACCATAGTATCACCCGGATGGACAGACCACTTAGACTGGTGGCTAATCCCCATCACTACCTTTTGCATAGAGAACGACAGTATTGAGTGGACCTTGAATAATAATATTCCCCCTAACCACTAATCCTGGGACATCTCCCCATAATGAAGAAGCTTTCTCGACTAGAAAAAAATCTGATTACTGGGTTTTTTTGCTCAATCAACACCAATAGATAAGGATTCTACTGAAATATCACCATGAATGCACTTTGATTGTGTTCCCTGATCTCCACATGCATTTGAGGAATGAGACCCATCAATGTCCACTCATCACTGGAATTAAACAAGGCTTGAACTATTACAATTGTTCTCAATGCATCATCCACTACATTTCACATTCTTGTGGTATAAATAATGTTGAAGAATAACCCATGAAAGTACTGTATCTAATGGTGTTGCCTTATATTGAAGTCCTTTTCCAAGAAGATATAGGCCAAGATTTTGTGATCAGAGTAGAGAAAAATATTCTCCAAGAAGAGGAAGGGACACACCGTCATCAAAGCATGCATCAACGCTTCAAACTCCAAGTCATGGGTAGGTTAATTATTTTATTGTGGTCCAAGTTGTCGATATCCATTATCCACCACAAGATAATCCTACATAAGCACTCACCCAAGCCCCTTACTCGATGCATTGTAATATACCACATACCCATTCTTAACATCAGGAAAAATCAGCATGGGGCGTACTCAACCTCCGCTTCATCTCCTCGAATGATTACTGACATTATTGGACCCAAAAGAACATCACCATATTTTGGGTGAGTGCGGTCATCAGTGAAGCATGTTGAGGGAAACCCCAAATGAATCACCAGTAATAACCAGCCATGCCCGGGAAACTCTTTATCTCGAACACATTCATCGGTATCTCCCATGACATGACCACACTGATCTTCTCAGGGTCCATGGGAACCCCCTGATCCGAGATCACATGCCACATAAATTTCACCTCCATGATACAGAAAGTGCACTTTGATAATATTGCATTGATGTGGTGATTGGGAAAATATCCCAAAATTATACTCAATTGATATTCATGTTCATCCTCAGAGCCAGAGTACACGAGAATTTTATCTATTAAAACCACAATGAATTAATTGAGATACCAGTGGAAAACCCTATTCATTATTTCTATAAAGACCACTAGAGCATTGGTCAATCCAAAGGGCATGACCAAATAATCAATGTGGTTCAACCTAATTCTGAATGCTGTATTCGGGATATCTATGTCTTTCACTATGAGCTGATGTTACCCTAAATTCATGTCTATTTTCGAGAACCAATTTTCCCCTATCAAATAATAGAAAAAATCATCTATTATGGGAAATGGTTATTTGTTCCTAATTGTTACATTATTCACCTTCCGGTAGTTAGTTCCAAATTAGAGGGATCTGTCAACATTTTTTGTGAACAACACAAAAGTGGCCCAAGGAGAGACACTCTGGCGGATGAATCCTTTGGATTCTAAGTCCTCTAGATGAATCATTAATTCCCTCAGCTGGGTTGGGGCCATATAATATCAAGTATGAGATATCATATGTGTTCCCTATGCCTTATCAATTGAGAACTCCACAACCCTCTCCAGGGGAAAACCCAAAAAATCATCATGGAATACCTCTGTAAAACAATTCACTACATGAGTTAGTTCACCTTTAGTGACAAGACCATCATCCTATAGCACAAGTGATGATACCAAGAAGATAAGACATCCTAACTCTGGGAGTGGAGGTCCTGCACAACACAAAAAAGGATCCCATTATCCACGAAAACCGAACAACTCCCATCCAGTGTCGTGAAACTCACTCACCTCCTGTAGAAATATATTACTTCCTAGAAGTGTATTGGACAATCCATGCCTAGTATCACATAAAAATATCCTTATCTAAGACCAATTGGTCCCACTTCTTCTCAACCCCTGCCATGTAAATCACACATGACGGGCACCTGATACCCGGATCCTTCTTCTTTCCCACTAGCGTCACCAAATACAACGCAAAAGACAAAAAAATGGTAGTAAAATTCAGTGTTTCCAATAACAGGAAGAAATGAATGAAACATAGTAACTAGTATCCAAAATATAAGTTGCTATAGAAGATGAGATCAAAAAGGTACCTCGAATGGTTGACGGTCCCTCCTATGATCCTGCTGGTGCCTAATCAACCGCATGGAGATGTATGGTCTCTACCTGAGGACAGCCGCTAGTCTGTGGTTGTTCCCTAAACTAGATCATCCCAAAAGAGGACCCAAACCTACCACCACATCCATCCAAATGAGATCCCCGTGTCCTCGATGCCTCGGATTGAGTTGGCACTCCCTTTGAGGCCATTGATCCAACCCCACTCTGATGTGGATGTGCCATCCCACAAAAGCGCTAAAGACTCCCCATACCATCACAATGATATCAGTAATTTGGAGGGAAGGATAATTCTAGTCAGATGTGTTCTGTCCTTCGACACTGGAGGCACACGATGGACCACGTATCTGAAGCCACAGATGGAAACATCATAGAGTATTTGCCTTAACTACCACCTTCCTTTTCCCCCTTCCCCCACGCTTCATTTTCTTTTCTAATGAGCGACTACTTCCTGATGTTGATACAGTTTTAAAAAACATATCCCTTCCTTTACGGTCAATCTCCACCATCTATTCCTGGTCAAAGACCTCAATATACGTTTTTATCATAAACATGAAATTCTGGGAGTATATCTCTAGTCACAAGCCTTTCTCAAACCTCTGTTCCTTCACTTGTTCATTTGAGATGATTAATGGGGCATAAAGAACCATCTCATCCAAATGGAAGGAATAAACTATCACATAAAGATTACCTGAACATGGTCCATGGAGTCTTAGGATCTAGAATATTCCAACACTTTAGGGTAGTACTGGTCATTGAAGATGTCCTTGAAATCTCCTCATTGCATCTGATCTTTCTTCACAGTCTAAAGTACTGACTCCCACCAATTGTGGTTGGGACCCTCCAACAAAAAGGATGCACACTTCACCTTGACCCTCTCATGTGTTTCCATGAACTCAAACATGTGATTGATCTTCTTGAGCCATTTCTCTACATCCTGTGGTTCTATGCTACATCAAAATGTAAGAGGTTTTTTTCAGAAACTATTGAGCTTTACCTTTTCTGGGACCCATCTATTCTTCCCTAAAAAAATGGGAACAAGATCTGGTCTCTATCTTAGAGCTTGGAAAGCCTAGACCACAACCTTGACTATCCTTTGATAAATATGCATGGGAGTACTCTCTTCGGCTTCGTCTCGGGGGTGAATATGAGTTTTCTGGGAAGGCATGTTGCTACAAAATGAAATAATCACAAAAACAATAGTCAATAACAATGTTCTGATTTTTTTTTCAAATACATAAAATATAAATAATCTAAACACATTACAATAATTAAAGAAACAACTACTCAACCCCGACCCAATGTCCACATGTAGTCTGCATCCCACATGTTTCATGTGGAAGGGAAGCCAATCAATGAATTAAAACTTCCCCCAGTGACTCATAGTTTTCCATAAGAGATGTGGAACATGCATACTACTGAATAAAAAAACCTCATTCCCTGATATTCCTAGATCCTTTCAATCCCAAATCATAAGAAAATAATAATATAACCCAAAACATTGTCATCCTATGATACAATTTTTTCAATAAAAATATTTGTCCGCCATTAATACCAGCATAAAATCCAACCCAAGACAAGACCCAAAGGGCGTTACCTATCCCTACGGCCTGGAAGAAGTTCTTGAGTATCCAAAAATCTTGTTTGGGAACGTTTTATCTTAGTATGAAATCATAAATCGTTAAAATAATCAAATAATATGAATATTAGATTTTCATGCCAAACAAGCCTTAACATAAACCAGATCTGAATACATGGTTTTAAATAAATTTAATGTTTTCCAAACATAAATAAAAAAATCAATAAATCTTCCACAAGGACACCACACGTCAAGGGGTAATCACCCTTGAGCCATGTCTACAATACAACACCATAGGGGGGGAATAATACCCGAACTGCCATCACCAGAGGCTTTCCCGTTACCTATATCAATCATAATCAATTATACATAATCCCAAGAGGTATAAGTTTGGTGTGAGCCTAATACCAATAGTACACCACCCAAATATTCTAATGATTATGTAATACAATGTAAAAAAGCATGGAGTTTTAATTTGTATTGAAATGCGGCGATACATTCCAAGAGATGCAACTTTCAGTTATTAATAGTTTTCAAAATAATACAATTAGAATGATAACACATTTTAATAAGACATGTAAGATACAATAATTTACATCCAAACACACCCTAATACATTGGTAAATAGCACAAATCCCATGAGCAACAAAACTGAGAACACCCCTATGCACTAGATAGTCTCTGGCCCTATATACCTTGTACCTCAATGTAAAATATCCTTGTCACAATCCATTCTCATGCACAAGCCACTAGTAGGGAACAAACCCATAATCTATTGGTCCCAAATCAACATTTATATATTTTAGTTAGAGTTTATGTTATCCAAATATCTAAGTGAAACATGGATAAACCGCTCAGGATCACTAGCGTACTAGTACATATCCACCCACCAAGGTACCTAGGCTTCCCCCGTTGTGCTCAAACAATTTCAGAATGATACATAAATCTAATTTCATATAAAAACACAAATAATAGTCACATAAAAACAATACAATAACAATACACACATTATACCACTTAAAACACAAACAAAACATTTTGATTTTCAATAAAAAAACTTCTGCAAATCTCAGATTGTTTTGCACTCAAAACTCCTTGAAATCCCCAAATTGAACAGTATATACTCATTGATAGGTCACCAAAACAAAATTTAAATTCCTATAACATTAAATGAAACCAAAAAATCAGTAATAGGGAAACTCCATATGAGAAAATAGTTGATATCATTGTAAAACCTCCATTTTCACACAAACATGTCACTTAATGTTCAATAGCTTTACAAACACCATTAAAAAAATTCACAGCATCAAAAAAAGAAGATAAACATCAAAAAAATGATCTAAAGCCCTAATATATTTAAATTAAATCAACTTTTCAGTTATAGAGTTTCCACAAATGAACTAATAAATAATTACTTTGAAAAAACAACAAATTCATATAAAAACGACACTTAAACATCATTTTCTTTACAAATACCACTAAAACCAGTTTCAACAACAATATTAAAATGAGATAAGCATGAATATATTCTAAACCTAGAAATATATGTCAAAGATTTTATACACATGGAATGACCTAGAAATTTTTTTAAAACTTTGAATCTTTTGTGCGAAAATTCAATCGCACCACCGCAACATCTCTTAGAAGGTTGATCGAGCCTAAGATTAAATGATTGGCCATAGGAAACACATTGATAATCCCTAGGGTCGAAACCCTACTCTTTGGAAATTTGGGACATCACGTAAAATGGAAGAAACATCATGAAAAAATGAGTAACTATGAAGGATAAACACTTACTTTATATTGTGTTAAGTTCCTCCACCAAATCCCTCTTCAAAATGAAGTTACAATGAGGGTCTGAGAGGATTTGAGGGATACCATAGAGGATAGGATTGAAGGTGGGAATAAAGGGGTGAGTTTGGATAAATCATAAGAGGGGAAATAATTCATTTATCTCATTTTTAATGAGCTATAAATGGGTGTACAGTTTTTATGCACAGTTTGGAAAACTGTCCACCTAAATTGTGCGCCCTCTTTTATCCCATCAAAACCACTTCAAATTCCACCATAATTTTTGGGTTCTTAAGGGGAAAATTGGGGGATTATTTTAGGATAAAAATAAAATAAATATAAGTAATGTTAATTAAGAACATTACTGTGAAAATTATTCTCATATGTCCATTATAATGGAATAACCTGTCGGGTAATTCCAATAGATTTATTTAGGAGAATATATCATTACTCAATGCACTGGAGGGATATATCATACCCCCCAACATCATATATAAGTTCCTAGAACCATAACATGAAGAAAACCTACCTGGTATTAAAATTTAATTTAAAACTTATTAGAAGTTCATCTGATCCCATATGCCTAATAGCATATAGTTAGCCTAATAAAAGAAAAAATATTTTCATTTTTTGTTATTTAAAATAAAAATTTCACCATAAAATTACAATTCAATTTAAATTATAAAAAATTAAATCTTTAACAGAAGGTGTCAAAACAAATAACATAAATAACTATAGGAAAAGGAGGCTATGAATTTGTAGTTAAATGTTTTAGACATTTGTAATGAGAGTAAAAAGTGACCAATAGAGAAAATGTTAATAAGATTTCTTTTTAAGTGTGTGTAACAAAATTCAATGTCACATTGAGATGACCTTAACAAATTATTGGAGTATATAAAAGATAATTATTTAAGCAAGATAAATAATATATAATTTCAATATAATTTTATTATTGGAAAATTTTAAATCATTTAAAACTAGTATTAAAAGAAAAATTGCTTACCTCGGGTCCCAAATTGCTATATATATCCTTTATTTTATTGAATAATGAAATTATCATAATGATTAAATTATTTTCTTACCATTTTAAATTTTAATGTGTTTTATTTATCATTTATTTTTATCATTCATTATAATTTATTATATAATTACTAAAATATATAAATCCACTTTTGACAATTTGGGGTCATTTGGTCCAAAACAACAAAAGTGTGTTGGTCATTGTAAAGGGGTTGATAAAATATTTCTAAAATATTTACTGAATATTAATCAAATAATACACATAATATTTATTTAATTATTTTTCTTTTTATTACAATCCATGTAATATGGTGATGAAAAATGAAAATATTCATTCATGTATGTGGTATTTTGAACATACACATGAGTGACTTTTTCACTTTCCATTGAATGGAAGGGAAATATGGTTGATAAGAGTTTATCATTGCTATACAATTTTTATGTCATTAATTTCATAATTATTGGTTTAATCCTTTTTATAAACATCCATGTGAGATAGTGAAGAATGATTAAATATATCACTAATGGTGGTGGTAGTCTGCATGTACACATAGACATCATTTTCAATTTTCTGTGGAAAGAAAAAGTTATATAATTGTTGTTACATAAAACTAATGAAATTTCTATAATTTAATTATACTAATTTCCAAATATTATGATTGATATAGAGTAGTTAGAAAATTAATAAGAATAATGATAAAATAATGAACTTTGTTAAAAAAAGTATAACTGCCTAGTATATCCTACTTTGAAAACACCTTATTTCATTATAGATTGGTATTTTTTTTAAAGAAAATAACCTCTAAGAAATGGATAATGGTGTTGTGATGTGATTTTTTCTTATATTGGATAACATAATGTTCTCCATGTGTGTTGAGAAGTAAGGGGTGAGTGGTGTCTTTTATAGATGACATGAGTCACACCCTTACAAATACCCTCAACTATAAATAGTATAATTTTATATAGAAATATCAAGTGGAACAAATGAAACTCAATTTTTGATATTCTATTTTTTTTGGAAAAAATACAAACAGTAAATAAAATTATAGATAGTATTTTGAAATAATTTTGTTCTTATACATTAGTTTTAACCCTTTTACCAATTTAAATCTTTATTGTAGTGAAAAAATTTTAGCACAATAACGTAATTATATGACTAAAAATAAAATGTAAATAATTAATAAAATATGAACAATAAGATTTAAAATTTTAAAAATATTTAACAAGATTAATTTTTAGAGGTGTCAAAAATAAATTTTAAAACAAATACCACAAATTCAATGAATAACTATTCTTAGAAAAAATATATTTTTGGAATAAACTTATTTTACGCTAATATCTTATATACGATTCATTATAAATAAATTTATTAGTTTTTGAATAAAAAAGAGAGTAATGTGAATTTAAAATGAATACAAAACTAATGTAACCATGCCAAAAGAACAATATATTAAGCATTAGAGTGACAGAACATTGTAAAACATGCTTAAAAACTAAATTGATGCTAGATACAGTAGTAAAACATTTAATAATAGAGATATAGAACACTAATAAAAAGAAAAATCTATTAAAACGCTCGGGGAGTAATCTCCATTCTACTGATTTTGAAGGTGTTTCAATTCACTTATAAGTTGCTATAGAGTACCACTATATGTAGTATTACTCACCTCCCCCGCCAAGAGTTATGTCTCATAAGCCAACCAATTTAAGAGTTCACCACTCCAAAATTAATCAACTGTGACCAATTTAAAAATTAATAGTAAGACAAAATCACCGAAAGTCTTGAAGTCTTTTGAATCTATTATATTTTGAAAAGTGTTTCCACAATCAATCTCGCCAACTGACTGTGAAATTTTTAAATTAAAATTTGGTTGAATAATGCCATTGAACGAATTAGGTATTGATATTTTTTTATCAATACTGAATATATGAAAATGGTAAAGTGAAATGAGAATTTAATGATAACAAGTGGAACTTCAATATATCCTCGAAATAGAGACTTAGCTAGAAATCATCTCTATTATGTATACAAAAACAATTCAATCAAAAATTAGTATAACTGAATGAAAAAAGAGGAATAAATCTCCCTCTACTAGCATGAATTGTTGCTCTTGTACCTCAGATCTCCAAGGAATGGTTCTCCGAGAGATGCTCCAGAATTCGCCCCAGGGTTCTTGCTCTGCTTCTGAGGGAATGATCAAATCTCTAATGAATGATGACCTAATTTCTTGGTCTCATGACTGTCCCCTCCCCCAAATACTACTTCTTGCTTTACTTTATGTCACCACTGTCTTCAGCTGCTCGTCACCGGAACTCGGCACCGACTTGAATTCATCTTTCACTATTGCACCGTAAACGTTCATTTTCTCGTGACTGGCACGTTACAATAGTTTTTCCCTTATAACTAACTTCCTATGATTTAGTTTAATGCACTTGGATGTTTTCACGTCTCTTGAAAGATCCTACGAAAGAAAAATAAACAACACAATTACAACATGAAGTAAAAAATATTATAGTTTAAGAAAATAACTTATTAAAAATTCTTTTAAAATAAAAAAAAACCTTTAAATAATGTTGTTAAATAAATTATTTTATTATCATTACTAAGAGTTAGAAATAATATTTTAATTAACTGTAATGAAATAAAAAATATTAATAAAATAAATGATAAATCATGATAATTTGTGTATTATAAGTTTAACGAATTTTTTTATGATAGAGTTATTATTATTATTAAAAATTAAGTTTTATTAATTATTAATTTTGATGTTAAATATTTTAAAAGTTATTACTTTTTTAATTAATTAACAATATTAAAGTGAACTATAAACATTATGTTTATTATAATTTTGAAAATTTACATTATTAACATTTTAAGCTTACTAGATTAGTTTATTTTTAATTTAATTAATGACTTATTATATGTATTTTATTTTATTAACAAATTTTATTACTAAATAATTATTAAAATGTAATATTGATTTATAATGAATACCTTTTTTTAATATTCTATTCTAATCTAATTATAGATTTTACTATCAATTAATATTTTAATTTACCAAAATTTTATTTATATTTAATAATTCAGTTTTATTAAATATCTTATGATAATTATTTATTTATAATTAATAATATTTAATGTTTTAATTTATTTATTTTTATTTTTGATTTTGTTTTAGTATTATTTTAATTTTTCCTCTAATCTCCTTCTTCCTCCCCCAAACTGGCGCAAAGTAGGGGAGAAAGTAGGTTTCATCATCCCCTATTTCACCATATGACTCATGCTCCTCAACCCAGTAGGGATCGGTGGATTTCATCATGGAAGAAGTCCTCCTTGAATGGATGGAATCATGAACCAGCAGCAGCAATAGTAGATCCATGCGGCGAGAAAAAAACCCTTACAGCGGATGAGGTGGAATAGTGACAACAACATGAGATCTCCTGGTTCATCTCGTAAGGTGGAACATGCTTTGATTACGTAGTAGAATGACTCGATTATGATGGTGGTTTCCTACATGGATACTCATTCCCATGGCTAGACGACCAACAATGGTGTTATTCGGGTTTCGACGACGACTAGGGAATCATCTGCAGTGACAATGGGTGTATGCTTCTAGGCGGCAACATGGATGCTCTACTTAGAAAAGAAAGAACGGCTCGACTAGGTCCTTTTAGAACTAGTTTAAATTGTCATGTGAAATAGTAAAAGATTGATTTTATGGGTTGTGTATATTGATTTTGGATTGGAAATGGAGAAAGGGAGAAGATTTTTGGTTGTCGAGAAGAATAGAGAAGCGGCGTGAGGGGAGAGGTAAATGATAGAAATAAATAGTTTTGGGGGAGGAAAACAGAAACATCGATATGAGGGATGTGAGACCGATGAAGAGAAAGTGGAATAGGTTTGTCAAGCAGCAGTGGCATCGGTTGGAATAAAATAAAGGGACTCACCTATAGTGAAAATGTGAATGAGAGGGTGAATGCGTGAATATTGGTGAAAAAAAGTGAAGCTAAAGGTCTATGAAATGAACAACGGCATCGGTGTGTCGAGGGGTAAGACCGATAAAAGGATGGAGTCGGTGAGTTAATGGCTCACCGAAAGATAAAATAAAAAGAAGAGATTGGTGGAAATAAGTAACTGATATTTTTAATAAATTGGCTCATTGAACAAAAGATTCCTATAATAGAAAAAAATGAGTCACCAATAATTAAAATATTAAAATTAAATCGGTGCGACGTGAAACGGATGATGATTTAGGATATCTGTGAGTCATTGAATCACTGATAGATGAAAAAAAATCAAAACTCACCGAAAAAATGAGAGACCGAAACTGGTGAACTGAGAAACTAAAACCAATGAAAAGGATTGGTGTGTTGCAACATCAGTGCAATGTGAGAGACTGATAATGTTTCAATGTAATTGGTGAGTCACAACTCACCGATACTTATGAAAAACTTCGGGGTGACAAAATATATGTGTGTCACAACATCATTGTGACATCTCACAGATATAAAAAATGAGATGTTAACAATAAAAATTAATTTCAATCGAATAAAAAAAGTTAAAACATTAATTAATTAACAAAAAAGAGAGATTAAATAAATTTTTTAAGATTGAATAATTAACTGTAACTAAAAACTAAATAAAATATTTAACAAACTAAAAAAATGAATATGATTTTAACTAAGAAAATAAATGTGAATATTAATTAATTATATGTCTAAATAAAATCAAAACACATACAAATAATTAATTATAGGCATAAAATTAAAATAATTAAAAATTAACCAATCATTCAGAACAACTATGTAAATTAATTAAATGAAAAAAACATAACATTAAAAACACATTATTTTATTAAACATTAACTTAATTTATTAACTTATTTAATAAACAGAGTAACTAGATCAGTAAGTAAATATGGTTAATTTCATTTAATAATTCTATTTTAAATAGTAATGTTTTTTTAAAAAAAATAATCTATATTAATGAAAATTAAATTGAATAACAAAACATTTAATAAACACGTAAATTATTAAACAGAAAACCAGATTAAGATTTTAAAAATAAAAATTAATTTAATATTATTAAAATAATAAGAATGACTAACAAACTATTTAAAAGACTAAAAACACAAATTTGATTATAAAAATTTGATTAACTAAGAGATGTAGTGATAAAAAATACAAAAGTGCCATTATTTATTAAAAATTGTCAAAATAATAAATTAAATTGATAATAATTAAATAAAATCTGTGGAAAAACTATTCAAAAATAGAGCCACATCACATATATCCTTTGATCAATCCTATATTAAGAATTTTATTAGGCAAAATTTTTGTCATCTTAAAAAATCTTCTACATAATCCTTCCATATTTATTATATAGATTAACGTAATATTTCGATTCAATTGACTAGGATTATAGATATTATTCATATAATGAGTTGTTCTTATGATGAACGAATATTGATGCATCACCTGATATATAATTCTGAACAGTTCATCAATTCATCCTTATAATGTTTTTTAGCTATTTAATTTTTTTTGAACTTATAATTTCTATTATATCACAGAATAATGAATTCCTTTACTACATACAATATGTATAGAACATACCATAATCTAAAGGTGATGGAAACATTACATTCCTCAAAAATAAATCATAATTTTTTTTCAATTATTTATCATGCTTCATTGTTCACATTATCCTCATTTATTATTTCTTCACTAGTTATCAATTGATGGGTTTACCATTACGATTATGTTCTTTAATTGATGGTCTTATAGCTTACTGTTTTTTCCTATAATTGTACTCTTCTTTTAGATGTATCACATCTTTAAAACCATGAAATATACCATGTGTTTATCTTTCATATAAAATTATTCATATAATTTATTAAACAAATTATTTTCATATAAGTCACAAATATTTCATATTTTAATACAATAAAAAATATATCTAAAAATTTCATGTGTTTGTTCAATCTCCCCAATTGATGTATTCACTATTCAATATTCTATTTGAATTTTATAATTTAATTGGTCGTTTAAGCTTTCATATCACTACATCTGAAAACCTTACTTTTCTAGTTCAATATGTTGTTTACTGTGCTTATTGAGCCTTCAAAACATTTTATTAAAAAAATTAAGAAAAATTCTATAATATATTTATCCATAATACTACTTCTTGATGGTATAATATAAATTACTTCCTTCTATATTCATCCTCAATATAGTCTTCACATTTTTTTTAACTTTTATTAACATGATTTACTACTTTAATATAGTTATATAATCCATTATTTTTCAATGTCATCATCCATAAATAGATTTATTGTCTTTTATGTTCTTTATTTTAATGGTTCCAAAATCCGGAATTTGAACATCGGATTGAAATCCTTCCAGAACATTCCTAATAAAATTCATCCCCTTCAACATAATTTTTTTTCTTCCAAAATACATTTTAAAAAATACAATATATCATCATTTTCATTTGATTAGTTGCTAAATCTCTACTTATATATTTTTTATCAATTTAAAATGTACTTTATGTTCAATGTGTATTGTCTCCCCCTTATTGAAAATAAATTCAATGTTATATATGTTAGAGCTACTCGTACTCCATTTTCTCTCCCCTTTGATTATTTGAATTAAAATCCCTTATTGAAATATTGGGGTGTGTTCGAATCTTTCTTCAATAATTTTATTATTCTCCCTCTATCTTATTTAAAAAAAATATTGAATTTCCTTAGATAAGGATACATCAATTTTTTTGAAAATAATTAATCCACCAGTATATAAACACTATATATTTGTGAGAAATTCTTGATGTAGATAACAATAGATATTAACTTATACATTAAAGAAGTCTAGATATTTTATAAAGTGATGCCACGTTATATTAAATATTAATTTATGGGTAGGTTTATAGGATTTTCATTCAATATAATTTTTTATCCCATGTTCACATATAATGAAAAATATATGTAGTATAAAATAGAGGTATTTCCACCATATGAAAAATATATTTCTTATCAAAAAACAATTTCCTAATTTGAATTTAAATTTTATTTATCATTTATAAATGGGAGAGGAGACATGATTTAACTTGTAGATTATAAGAACATATATTTTTATGATTTTTTAAATATGTAACTTCAAGGTATTTGTATAATGTTTTAATGATATTTTACATCAATGTGATATATATTGTATCTTAAGAAATTGGTTTATCAATCATTTTGTGTAAATAAATTGTCTCTTCCTATGAGCATCATTAGGTATCCAAAATCCATGGATTCAATTTCATGGGAAAACTATCTTAGTTTTCATGAAATTCAATGACATTTTTCATGAGGCTCATAATAATATAAGAGGTAATATAGTTGTTCTTCATTTTATCACTCTCTATAGATATAGGATGGAGAATATTTTCTCAACTCTAAAATTCCCTTCTCTTCAACTCCCATTTTCTATGAGCTTTCATAATTGGTTTTGCAAACATTCATCCTTGTGGGAATCATGTAAATATTCCTATTTCATTTATTCATTGAGTTTTGTGGTGAAATATATTTATATTACTCTTTCAATACATTCAATTTATTCTTTTCTTCTTATTCCAACATTGTAGATTCATACAACATTTTTGGCCATATAAAAATGTAGTCCTTCAAAATACATTCATCCTTTCCTTCATGCTAATTTTTCATCTCCGTAATAAGCTTTTTAATTTCCAAAGATTTAAACATTTTTCACAATATTCTCCCATCCATTTAACCATTTCATTAAATTTTCAATGGAGTGTCTAGAAAACTTACACATTTCACAAATTTTTTTCTTCTAATATGTTACATATGAGAGGGAAATTTCTGGTGAGCAATTTCGTCTTCATCCAATTTTTTCCCAACATTCCAAATAAATTATGTCATTATTAGATTTATTTTTTTGGATATTTGAGCGTGGTTATATTAACTTGACCACTCATAGATATTTACATTTGACAACTAAAACAACTAGATTTTAAATGGCCAATATATGTATGAATTTCCACAACCCCAAGCCCACCACCAATATGTTATGGGTGGTGAAAAGTGTTGAGGATTCATAACTCAAATGGGACACCTTTTCTTAATATACGTTTGTTCTCACACCTAACCATCTCCATGAACCAATTTCCAGGTATAATAAAAGACAAATTACATGTAAATTTTACCATGAATGTAATGACTATAGTTATTAATATCAGATTGTGACAAGATATATCCAATATTTAAATAGAATGAAATAAACTCCCAAACATAAAAAAACTTCCATACTCAAAGAAAACTAGAACAAACATATATGAGAGAGTTCATCTCTTAATAATCAATCTCAACCAAATAATGCTATCAATGAACCAATGTATCTCTTAGATACATAAAATTCACCATATTTCTATAAAAAATTAGTATAAATAATTACACGTGAGTGAAAATACCATGCATGGGTGAATGCATACATACCCCTTATGATTTAATGAATCCTAATTGGGGTAATGAAGATATATGGTAAATGTAGTCGATTATTCCTCATGTAGGAGGGAAAAACATAAAATATCATTATATTCTTATAGTGAAAACTAGATGATAGTGAAATAGGAACTTTATATAAAATCACATTTTGGTATGATAGGACTTCTTGTATCACCAAAGGCCCATCATCGATGACTACCATCTAGAGTGTCTATATGGTGAAGTCAAGTGGAGGGACTTCACCTTGACACTAGTCAACACCCTTAGGGGTGTAATCTGTAATTTGCAGAGTATTTGTCACCTTGTATGTTTGGAGAATTACACTAAGTATATTTATAGAGGAACTAATCCCATGTGTGATATGGGGATTCCACTTGATATGTATCCATAGTGGACCTACACCCACATGCTTCAGGTAGTGGGGGTTCCACTCTATGGGTAGAGGACCCCCGCACTAATATGTCAGGTGGGTGCCACATTGTAAGTATAAAAAAGGGAATCACACACTTTTACAAAATAGGAATTTACACAGTAGGTAAAAATATAATAATCAATCTCTTTAATAATAGGGGTTCTCATTTAGTAGGTATCAGTAGGGTACCCACACTATAGTAAGTGAGGGGGTACCACTCTAGGGTTAGAGGAACCACAAAACATTTTTATAAGGGACTTCCTCTCTAACCTATTCATGTAGTATAATGTACATGTTCCCTATTGTGAAAGGGGGTTTCCAAACCTAACATCTCTCTAATGATTATGCATAATCACTTCCATTGTAAATGATCGCCTAAAGTAGAATCACCCCTAAAAAAGTCCATGTCGTATCACAAAATCCACAAGAAAATCATCCATAACATTATAAAATGAATTAGATAAGATACCAATGGTCTAAAATATGAGTTTATAAGATGGAGATATTTATGGTGTAATTTTATCATAGGGGAACAAATCATGTATGTGGTCTACATGGCATATGGTATCACTCAGCTACCTAGCCATGTTCCCCTCTGGACTTGGCTATGAGGCCTTTCCAATATACGTGGCTTCTATAGGGGCTCACATGGCCTACCTCATCCACCCATTTTTCAGCATATATGCTCTTGGAAATGCATGTATTCATCGAGATATTATAGTGTACATGGCCATGTACCAATCTACTCCCAGTTAGAAACCTGTGCATGTGTACTCACATAGTACATGACATGTCCTCCTGCACAGGATCCTGGCCCCGTGTAACTAGCACATGAATTATCCAGCCTGGGAGGGTCACACAGTACATGGGCCTATCCACATGGCGTATGATCCTTATCTTCCCAAAAAAACTAGTTGAATCAATTGGCTGGGGAAACATGGAATGTGTTCTAATACTACATTCTATGTAGTTATGTTTTCCAAAAAAAACAAATTTTGTCCAGATGGGTCACAATATTTACCATATATACCATAATTTATGCTATTTTAACACCTAATATTGGTTGGGGTCTCCTCCATCCATACTTTCATGGACAATAGTGGCTATAAAATTCATTTTTTGTTCATATGAAGCTCAAAGTCCACCCGACATGCCTCCCATCATTTAATGATTGATCTCATCATTGCTACGGATCCCAAATACAAGGATCAGAACCCACAACCTATTTCATTCCGGATCTATACTAAATTTTCCAATATTCGTATCTTTTTTTAGGCACCACAATTTAATAGGTTCTATCACACATGAATATGCCCCGGTAAAATCAAACCACAACCCCATATTCCAAAGATGTGGAATGAAAATAATGAAGGGGGAAGAAGCCCATAATAAAAAAGAATTTATCATTATTCAATATTTATTATACAAGGAAAATGGTGATGGATTTATATGGGTGATAACATGTGAAACAAGGAGATAAAAATTGAAGTAACAATGTAACAGAAAGATGGTCTCATGTGAGAGATCAGGTAAACCACATATCATGGATAATCTAAAAAATACATTTTCAAACCATTAATAAAGGGAGGAAATCACAATTTCTGACGCCATACATGACTATGGATTTATCTTTAGCAACTAACACATTCACCAGCAATGGAGATAACCCACTGCGTTCATTGCGTCTCGATACACCTTGATTTGATCATCGTTCGTCATCTGATGTCGATCTTAAAATGAATAATGATCTCATACTCCCCTTATATCTATCAAGGATTATTTGTATAACCCTAGAATCATAATACTTATTTATTTATAAAGGTATTGTTTGTTTTGGTTTATTAAAAAATTAATTCACTTAACGCACCCCCAACAGTTGCCTCAACAAGTTGTCTACGAATTGGCCAAACATAGATCACTCCTTGGGTAATCCCCACATTATTTGTTAAACAATTTTCATTATTTATTTATTTATTTTTCCACTCACAAGATATTCAATTAAATCCAAAAAACTTAGTGTGCTTCATTTTAATATATTATATATAATAATGATATTTCTTTTGGGATCATCTCGCCTTAGAATCATTTTATGTCTCTGTACATGCCTTCAAAAATGTTTCTTACTATATTTATAAGTTTATAAAGGTAGAAAGGTCACTAAATTATTCCCTACATCATGGATTTTCATCCAAAAAAGAACAATATAAATAAAAATTTGAGGATATTATGCTCACATATCACTCTCCCACTATAAAGAGATCCATTTAAATCCCCCATACAGCAACAATATATGATTTAATGGAATTTATTATCCTCAAAGGATCATCTCTTATCAATCCTCAATCAAAATTGGCTACTCCATGAAGTTGTCTCCCACCATGATTTTCATATTTCCCTTGTTAATTATTCTTACATGATCATGTGTATATCTCTTTAGTTGTGAAACAAGGAATATGTTATAAACCCACTCTAGATGTTTGGTTAAAGACAGGGGATGTGAATCCTAATCAACCCTATGAGATTTATCGAATTGCCTAATAAACATATGTTGGTTCTTTCAACCCTAGAATATCCTCAATAAAAAAAATCATGGGGAGACTACCGTGAATACGTGGTCATGATACAAGAACAACATGGGACTAAAATATAGATCACCATATGATTTCTATCATCTTCAGGATATTCTCAACCGCTCGTGGATCACCTAGAACTTATCCATTATTACATATACCATCTCTTTCTAGACTGGAGATGCCTTTCAAATCATAGTTCAGTTTAATGGTGACCTAAAAGATCTCCCATATAAGTAATCAAAAGGTTACATGTCAATCATATAGAGGGAGATCCTATTATTAGAAAAATATAACAATGTAATATGATCTTCCGTTTTCTAGTTGATGTCCAAAACCAAATCTCTCAACATATACTCCAACACATGGATAGAGCGCTCAGTATGCCCATCCGTCTGAGGGTGAACATCATACTCATGCCCAATTGGGTTATAATTTCCTCTAGTATCCCTATCCATAATCAAAACATAATCCATACATCACCATCAAATATTATCATCAATGGATCTGAATGGAGTCGAGAAATTTACCACACATACAACAACCCCAAACTATCCATTAAACACTAAACACTAATTTAATGAATGTTTCCAAAAATCCTGATTCATTATATAATATCCAATATAACATCATGACCTACCAATTTATGTGGGATCCCCATAGTTAAATTCCACGGATATTCAATCCCATTTCCATTCCATGATCTCAAGATATTGTATCAAAAATTGATATGTTCTCATCCTTCACCTACATAATTGTGAGACAAAAGTTGAAGAACTTATTAATGCTCTTCCTAATACCATACCACTAAAATTTATAATGATTTTCGGTATACATATTTTCCATTTTGGGATTTAAAAACAATGGAGAAGTGTGAAATTAAATCATCACCTCCTCTCAAATAGTAATTGAAACCACCATCCAACACTAAAAAGTATTATGTTCTCCCCATTACCCCTCATAAAATCTATATAGTGAATCTCCTTTGGATATATGGGCATATATAACCACATAGTCGATGAGTACAAATTAGGCATCCCTTACACATTGTAGAAGAGGAGGAGTCACCACCATTGACTACATAAAAGTATAACCCCTCTCCTCAAATGGGTCATGTATAAAGAGCCCCATTACTCAGAATGCCCCTCCAACATGTGAGAACTAGACATCCAACTAAGGGAATCTACCACTATAGTACCCTTCTAAAAATTATAGAATATCTCAAGGACATATTCAAGAAGTAACTCCAACCAGTGCCTTTGCTTCATATTTTTAAAGCTCTATGGGAAGATATACCTGACACACAAATGGTATAAGTAAATAAAAAAGTTATTCCCATGAATATACTCCCTCCACATCTTAAGAGAAAAGTAGAACATTTCCATCTCCGGGTTTAGAGTGACATAGTTTTACTCATGGTGTCTCAATTCCCTCAACCCATATGAGATTGTTGCCTAGCTCCACATCAATATGAATCCAAGACTATATCCAAAGTAATTTCAATACACTACACACTCCACTCCCTCCTCCAATAGACTCGACATGGTATCATTGTTCAACCTCAACCTAGACTACTTAAACGATCAATGACATAGATCAATCCCTGTAGACATCATCATTTTCTATGTAAGGGTGTTCAAAAGGGATTGAATCCAAAATAATTCTACCAAAAACCTCCTATAATACTGCTCCATGTGAAGGAAAATATTCACCTCTAAAAAATTCTTAGGTGGATACAATTAAATAACTACATCCATCATCATTGTTTCCATAGATAAATAACACTTACAAATGATGGGCGCCAAAAATTGGATATTGAAGATGCATATAAGGATGTTGAGGATCATAATATATGTTTGGTGCTCTTAGAGTATGTCTGGTTCCATCCATAGATAATATAAATGATCCGCCTCTGATGCCAGGTATATGAGTATATCATCAATGATGAAAACCACTATTCAATATTTATATGTCTATATGATTTAGTACATAAAATATATAAAAATAGTGAGGGAATTTATTACATTTAAATGATTCAAAAGGAACTCAAAGATTCTATAAAAACATCAGATTACAACCTTTGGAATATCATCCTTGTAAACCCATAAATGTTGGTATCCAGACATGATATTGTTTATCGAAAACCAACATGTGCATAACAAATTATTAAATAGGACATTAATCCTCAGTAAAAGGTATTCGTTCTTTAACTTTAACTTGTTTAGGTGAAGATAATTAATACATTGTTTCAATACCCTATCTTTCTATTTCGCAAACAAAACAATAGGTTCTAAGGAGGGCACACTAGTTTGGAAAGAAACCCTTCTCTACAGGGTCCTCTAACTACACCAACATAACTAAGTGCTTGATAGGGGATATTTGATATTCCAATGAAGATATTAGTATAGTCATATGGTGGAATTAAATATGTAAGACCATTTTGTACTTCAAAGGTAGTCCCGAAACATTCTTGCGGATGACATCCCATAATTCCTCAACTACCAAAGGAATATATATACCTAAATATACATCGTCACAAAGATATATTTTTTCTAACTAATTGGTGATGGGGAATATACTCTTTATAAGAAGGTTTACATTCTTAAGCATGATATAACTCTCACCAAAAAAGGATAATTGATCCACATCTGTCTAAATGCTTCTGATCCACCTTCTATGAATATTGATATGGGATCAAACCATGGAATAATATTATATATGAAATATGATTTCATAATGTTTCATTGTGATAGAAAAAAATTATGATTTTACACTCTATCCCCCAATAAATATCATTCACTATTAACAGATAAGTGATATCTATGTATTCCACCCAATAAGAAACTATATTTTTTTAAGGTCTCCACCGGGAGATCTATCTCTTACACAATGGATATAGAAATTATGTCTTGTATCACACCAATATATAAATTAATGGGATATTGTGTATAATAAATGAATATCATACCTCATATCATCTCATGATTTGTCAGTTCATAATCTTCCAAGGCCTCCAATTGCCCGCATCCCAATATTACACATCCCTTAGTCTGCAGTAGGATTCATAGTGGAGGTGGTAAATGAAGGTCATAAAATATTTTAACACCAGAAATACCCCCTCCAAGAGTCCCTCATGATCCTCTATAACCTCTAACTCCCTGGGGGCCAATCTGGCCATGCCTAGGGGAATCCAAATTATGGCATTGCCTCTTCTATGTGAGTCTATCCACTACCTTTAATCCCTCCTCGACACATTAGTTTTGGAAATCATGTTCCATGTTACCACATACTTTACAATAATAAAATATACCCTCTCTAGGATATCCTTCTCTAATACATGAACCTTTTACTAAATTTCCATATGACTCAGACTAACTATGAGGACATTTCATATGCCTATATCTTACATACTTTCAACTGCTAACCATAATAGAAATATCTACCCCATGATAGCCACTACCAGATCAATCTTCATGGAAACTCTTAGATAGGATGATATTTATCATTATCTCTTTCTCTAGTACTCCAACATAAGGGGAATGGAAATGGGAAGAACATTAGCACAACTGTCTCTATGAAGACCCTTCTAAAATTCATATGACTATAAGATACCATATGGAACTATGTACATGAATTACACAACGATCCTGTTAAACCACATGGAGTACTCAAAAACTATAATAAAACCATGATGAAGCTCTAGAATTTCCTAAATCTACACCGAGTTCATAAAAAAGGAGTAGTTCTCCTCACAGAAGAGCTACTAAAATTTGATATATGAGAGCGTTGTTTCATCATATGTTTTATTGAAGAGTCTTTACAATCACCCAAAAAGTCCTTAGAAAAGACGAGATTCCAGTGAATCGATCTGATCATTAAGGGTCCAACCGATCCTAAATACTCAGCTCACCAACTCTAGACAAGCATCCGCTTCCTAGGGATATGACTCAAAATAGAACCTCAATTGATTCATGTTTTATAATTTCATAGTACGCTATTCAGGAAAACATCATCATCCTACCTCACTTCTACTAATAGGATTTAATTGTGGGTGTTGCTATATACCCACCTAAGGGATGCCCTATGAAAGATGGTCCCTAAATTGGGGCCTCATCACTCATCATATCATTATCACAATCCAAAATCTATAACATGGCTAAACTTATTCAGAGTGGAATCTTGAAAGTGATCAAGATGTACCATTATATGATGAGAATATATATATGGTGGTCTTTATAAAAAAGACAATTCAATGGACTCAATTTAATATAATGAATATAACATTTATCCCTACATCCAATGTCTCTATATGAAATGTCGACAAGATGTTAGTGGGAGTCCTGGTGAATGGAAATGTTTGTCATCACACTAATAGTGGATTCATTGTCCTTAAAGACACACTCAAGAAACATTGACATTTTTCCCTATGTCCATACCAATCCTTGTAAGGGGTAACTCTAAACACCTTACCAATATATCAACACCTCTAGAACCACCTTGTAATGGACTGACCCATCATGACCCAAATGGAAAATGGAAGGATGATTCCTCAAAACCCAAATCGTACCTCCAATTGTCTAGTGTTAGGATATTAGAATCCATAATGCATAATATAAATGGGGTTTTTTCGATGTATACATGTATGCATGAACCCAACTATCTCCATTCAATAATGTAGAGGTATAACAAAATAAAATCAACATATAGTGCTAGACAAGCATGACATAAATTTATGGATTAAAATCAGAGTACAATGGAATAAAAGTAATGTGTACTAGGGAAAAGGCACAGGAAACTAAAAAGAAGTTCCAACTTCAAAAAAATTAGAAAAAATAAAACTTATAGATCCCATCTCTCGATGTCCTTGATCCACCACCATACATGGTCAATGCACCCATGTATCCCTAAGCTCAAGAAAAGTCACCTCTAATATTTATATCATTCTTATAGGACACCAAATGTTCAGAAAAATAATATATGGGGAATAATATATTCATATATAGTCAGATTCCCTGAAACCCAAAGTAGAGAAATATATAGATATAATAAAAGTAGTCATATAAAACCAATGACTGGGGGGGACCAAAAAATATCTATATATGATCATAAATAAACTTATATGAGAGAAAATGGGATCTTCATCTCACAACCTAGTTAAAGATGATGATTCTACCTATAGTACCAAAGGTTCGTCATCAATATCCAACCACTGATGTGTCTCTATGAATAATTTATTCATATTAAGCGCAATTCTCTACTTATAAACATCTTTAGGGGGGAACAATATTCAATTGAAATAAGGATCAAACCCTAGTATGTTAGGGGAATTCCACTCAGTAGATGTACATATGACCCACACAATGGTGCGATAGGGGGATTACATTCTAGGTGTTTCATTAGAGGACTCTTAACCTAATTCATCAAAGGTGAAAATCAATCGGTAGAGGAACTGCACCCTTCAACATCAGGTGGGTGCCACTCTGTGAGTATAAATATATGACTTATACTCTGGTGCGATTGGGTGATTCCACTCATTAGGTATAAATATTAGACCAATTCACTAATAAAATAGGGGATGCCACTCCATATATATCAATAGTAGACCACATCCATCAGTATTAGGGGGTCCTAGTCATTGGGTTATGGACCCACACAGAAGTTCTATAGAGGGATTCCACTTGAACCAGTACATGAAGTATGTGAGAGATGTGACTTCGTGTATCATAGGGGTTTCCAACCCTATCATATCTCTAATGATTCTACCTACTGACTACCATCTTCAAGAGATTCATAATAAAGTTTCATAGTTAATAATTCCACAGTATATCTTGAAATAAAATATAAAGTCCATTATCATGTTCAATATGGATAAATACTCATGAAAGGATACACATGTGAAAAAATATCTGTCTAGATGAAATACATGAGAAATAAAGAATATTCTTATAGGGGTATAGGACTTGTTTGGGGTCTATAATGTGTGTGGTCCCACTTTTTTATCCTTTTATGTTCTCCATAAGGCATGGATCAGAGGCCATGTCACCATACAGAATGTGTAAGTGGCAAAGAATACATTTTTTATCCACTCGGGGCATTTCAATGTGCACCTGGCCAAGCTCGTGTTCATCGGGTAATGCATATATCCCTGATCATCTACCTAGCCATGACTAGGTAGTATCACATGCACGTCCTAGAGTACAAGGAATGTCCTCCCACATGGGTTTTCTACTATGTGAAGTAGAATCAATGCATAGATACCTTGGGAGGGTAACACAACATGTGGGACCAACCACCTAGCGTGGTATAATTATCTTCCCGAAACCCTAGTCATTGGAGTAGGGTTGGGCTGCATGCAATGTTTATTTAGACTAGATAACATGTAGTCCAAATTTATTCTCAATTTGGTTCCCAATATCTCAATTATATGACACAATTTACAATCGTTGAAAACTAAAAATTGGTGGTGGTCACACCAGTTATTTTTTCGCAACCTCTGGTAGCCATGAAAGTTATTTTTACATCTATTCAAACCCTACACAATTCCTGACATGGCTCTGATCATTTACCAATCGATCCTGTCACAGATCTAAATATTGGATCCACAAAGCATCAATCACAACCTATGATCCATCATAATACATCCCTAATTTTACAATACATTTCTTATATGTGAGACTTCTATAAATATGATATCTTGGCCATTATATAACCCAACAAAAAAAAGAACCATGTTCATGGAGGAAAATAATGGAGAATTCTAATAATGAAGGGTGATAAATTACAAAGATAATATTAATTACTCATTTTCCAATAATTCTTGGCCAAAAATACTAAATAGATATTTTAAAGATTTATTTCATTTCCAATGACTAGAAGAATATTAAACGAAAAATATAATAGACAGAAAGGCTAATGAGATAGATCATGTCAACTGTATATCAATATTAGACGATAAAATACATTTTAATTATTCCAATAAATAGTTAAAATAGAAATTGAAAACCCATAACTCGATTAAGAATCAATCTTTCTTGATTTACACATTCTCCCAATATATAGATGACTGACTTGATTCACTACCTCTTGATCGACCTCAATTTGATTATCGTTCATTATCCCATAACGATCTTTTAGAAATGAACGCTCTCCCCATCCTCATAGATATGATAAGGTTTATACCTATATCCATAGAAAGACTTCAAAAATCATATTTATAGATAGGGGTTATGTTAGACTTATTTAATAAATAAATAAATAAACTAATTAATTCAATTAATGCACTCGGTAAGAGATTACCTAGCAGAATGTCTATCACATACAAACCTTAGGTTGTGCATAGGGTACCCCTAGCTTTATATATTTTATCGTTGTCTCATATTTCTAATATAAGGATTCAGTCAGAATATATTCCATCATTTGTGAAAAAATATGTGTTCGTGATATTAATATTTTAAAAAAATTATAATATTAATCTTGGGACTCATAATCTTTCATCACCTTAGCAATTAGAATTGAAAATATTTCATAATATATTTTACAGTCTAACAAAAAAAAGTATACTACATCACAACTATCCATGGATTCCATTAATTCCATGAAATTAACATCGTTTGTTATGTATGATATCTCACATTTCATCTTCATAGGAGGAACTTTTTTTGTAACTAGCTTATCATTATTCCCCAAGGTTGAAATATTATCTATCTTCCTTTAATTTTCCTTTATTTTTATGGAATAATAATATTTTTAGTAGTGAAGTTATTCCTGGTATAAGTAAAACATCTCACATTTTCACCATGACTAACTCTTCCACAACAACTACGTAAAATATTATGATATAAAAATCAATTAGGGTATAACATAATTTTATTCTAATATGAGGGTTGGGTGAAAATATTTATTTTTACCCTAAATTTCATTCCCCCACCTTTAATATTGGGCATATTTGTTTTTTTATACCTCGATAAATTAATAAAATATTTGGTAGCCTTGTGAATAAGCATTCTGTAGAACAAAAAAACTAACAATCATAGGCTTCTTTTATTATGTCCAATTTTGGCTATCTGAGGGTTCTTCTAAAACATATTTATTCTCGACACCTTACTTTATGTATTTCTTATACATTCAAATAAGTGGTTCATTTATTTATATGTTTATTTACCCATATTTTTCTAGTAATTAAATTATAACATGAACTATAAAATGGTTTGGAATTAATGAAAATAGTTATTTTAAAAAATCATATTTTTCTTTATCTTATCGAATGATGATACATCATATGATTTCATATTTTTCTTTTCTATGGGTTGATAATTTCGTGATATAAGAATCTATTTAGTAATTTTTTGTTAACTATTCTCTTGGATCCATATGAATATTACATTTAATTGGCTTCTAATTTAATTAATATTATTTCTAACTCAATAAACAGTACACATAATGTGTTTTTATATTCTTCAAAGAGAATCAAATTTTCTTCACATTAAACATCCATATTCATTATCATTTCATAGTGAATCTTCCTTTCATTTCTTATATACATTTAAAAAAAGTATTCATATATATTTTACTTGTAATTAAACTACTACTTTTTTATTTAATAAATTTAATATTTCTGATAAAACATTCACGCAAATATATTTCTCATAAACACTCTTTTATAATTAACCCTGGATGAAGAATAATTTTTAATTTCAAAGTGAATATTATTATTCTTTTTCTTCTATATGTTTTAGGAGAGTTTAACATTTTTTAAACATATATACTAATGCATTCTATGTATAATTATGTTATGATTATAACTGTGATTTGTATATCTATAATACATTCATGAATGTATGAATATATGTGACAACATTACCAAGGAATCTTTTCATGTAATATATTATTTCTGGATAAAAATTTTCAATAGTCTCGTGCTCAACACAGCTAAATCAACATTCTCATGGATGAATAACTTCAGTATATTTACTTAATTTCTTACCAATCATGTTATCTTACGATAGTGGTTGATCCTTCTCCTTCAAATTATAATAGGGTTGATTCTACAAATTCTGAACAATTTTATTCTTTTGGGTTTTCGACATTTTAGATGAAGCCTCTATTTTTCCTCCAACTAAATATCATTAGTTATCATCATCTTCGAATTAAAATTATAATCTTTTTAATGTGATATTTTTTCAACATTTAAAAATATGCAATTTTTTTAAATTAGTAAAAAAGTAGGTTAAAAAAATATACATCTAAATAAACCAAAAAAACTGTGATTCCAATTTATAATCCCATGAAATCAGGTAGTCACCATAAGAGGTGGTGAATCATGGGTGAACAATATTTACCGATTATGTTCAACATTATTATATCATCATTTTATGTTGAACTAAAATCTATCATATTTTTTATTTTATGGATTTATATTTTGAGACCTCACTACTTATACCTTATTCTATATAGGTAATGTAAAAAATAGTGCACATAAATTTTTAAAATTTTTGACATTAATATGAGATCCAACTTTAAATTGTGTTGACTCTTATCTAGTCATATTTTTCCACTAATAATAGTTTTATAAATTATAATTTGTGTGGGATGTTATTATACATAACGCATTGTTTATCTATCACATGTTGTCTCCTAACTCAATATTTATACTAGAACCTCACCTTTTGATATATCTTATAAAAATTTCTTTCTATCTCTATATAAGTATGCACCACTCACCTCACTTATAAAACAACCTTTATTCGTCCAAATTTCCTTTAAATATGAAAATAAATCATCATTTGTGCATATGTAAAAACAACAACCTCCACATAGCGATGAATGTTGATTTTCATCAACCCCATTCAGGGACTGATATTATGATTGATATAATTTTTATATAATTTTTTTATAATGTGATTATGAATTTAGAAAAACAAGATATAACATAAATTTTGATGAGTATATCGAATGGAAAAGGAAAGTATCACTCATGCATACTTATAGACTGCCACATCAATGTATTAATGAGTTTTATTTTCCATCACTACCACACATGAAATAAAATAATGATGGTTTTAATAAAAAAAATATTATATTTTAAATAATATCATTATATTTTAAGGCTTAAATATCATTTCACATTCTTTAAATAATTTCATTAGAAATTAAAATTTATCTTCATGCATATGTATGGACTACAATCTCCTTGAATATTGTATTTCATTTTTTACTTCCTACTATCATGGAATATTATAAATCAATATATTAATAAAAAATATAACATTAAATAAATTTAAATGTTTCTAGAAAACATTAAACTGTGATCATGATTGATTGAATGAAACTATTTAATAGAATTAATGATAAAAAATGAAACAGTTGAAACCTATAAATGTTGATTTTAATAATTAAATTTTAATATAAGGTTGTTAAATAAAAAAATTATATCATATATGATTTTATAATAATGTGTATGGTTCTCATAAAAAATTATAATAAATATAAATATATTATATTCCATGTTACAATGTTTATGAATATTTTCACACATAAGTAAAGCGTTTATCATGCCAATTTTGTTTCATTGATACATATATGATATTCAATACTTATTTATGCATGTGTTTTGTATATTAATTATTTTATATGATATATTCATGAATATATTTACATTAATTTTAATTCAAATTTATTTAGAGTTATTTATTTCATGGGGTTTTATATTCAAAAGTTTCCATAGGGTTTAGGGTTATTTGATACATTCTAAATGATAAATAAGATTGTTTGTGATCAAATTCAAGATGAAGAAATTATTAAATCTGTCTATAAAAAATTTATTATTATTTATTTTAATATAGTTATTTCTATAGATTAAATGTTTCCATTCATTTTTCATTATCTATGTACTCAATAGTATAAAATAATAATTTTATGAAAAACTTATAATATTTTTACTTATATTTGGAAATTTTTCGCTTATATATCCATATTTTAAGTAATTTATAAAAAAAAGTTTTTAAAATTATCAAATGAATCATTAAATTATTTAACCAATATTTTAATTTCCTTAAAATTTTAAAAAATTAATCTTTTTAACCATTCTGAGTGAGGTAAAATTTACCAATAGTCTAAAAAAATATTCTTTTAACATTCACAACACAAATGAATAATAAAATAATTATAGAGATTATTTTATTTAATGAATAAATTATAAGAATCCATGGTTATTTTAAATATAAATTTTTACCTGATGTATTTCAGTGGATTTAAATGTTACTTTCACCTATAACAACATCTTTTCATGTTTCTTGCTCTTTAAAAGTGATATGATCAAATGTAAACTTTTTTATTTTTTATGGGTGGATATTTATTATGATGATTAAATATTGATGAATCCCATTTTATTTTCAATGTTATAAGATTAAATTAAATGATAACTATATTTATAGAATTATGGAATACACATAAATGGACTATAATGATGTGATTGGATGTTTGGTTATTTCCTCCAATGAATTGGGTAATGATTAATGTTTTATAAGCTCAAGAAATAGATGGTTAGAAAAATCTGAAAGAGGGTAATTTAGAGGTTATCCCAATTATAAATAAGTTACTTGTGTGGTTATCCCTAGCCTATCATCTGATTAATTTATTAGTATATAGACTTGAAAAATAATTTATATTTGTATGATTATGCCACAAATTATTCCACTCTATTATGATATGTTCTAATGTTAAATCTATTTTCTCAGGGACCATGAGGAATTATTAAATAATTATTTATTTCTTATAAAATGAAAAATATTTATGTTATGATTCATGATCATTTTCTATGAATTGTTAGGCATGATTCCTTAATGTGGATCTTATAGTATTTGGACCTTATTCTAATCCTATACTCACTTATGATTATCAATTGTTATATTCCACGATTACCCTTACAGATCATTTGAGTTCTCCTCTTCTTATTTATCTATTTTAAATGATTATGATGAATTATGTTAATAAGTTTTTTGTAATGAATTTCATGGGATATGATGATTGATATTTTTTATAATAAGATATGTTGGCTATTATGATAAATAATCTCACTATACGGCATGTCAATTGTTATGAAATTGTATTTCCTGATTTTCTAAAACCCTAAATTAGAAATGGTCTTCGATATATAACTGGATAAATATTTATTTTGATGTTGTAAATGGTATACAATTAGGTCATTTTTTTGGAATCCTATTCAATTTGAAAAGAATTTCTGTTTTAGTAATGAATCGAAGTGTATAAGTTTGAGGTTTTTATATAAATAGTGAAATATAGGTGTTTAAGATACCAAAAACCTATAAAGGATGGTTGATGCATAACCACTAGTGAATTATTAGTGGATGGGCTACCACCACATATCAATAAGTAATCATGTAAGTAATAAATCATTATATTTTAATAAAAAACATCAATAATTAACTTTCAATTCAAATATAATGCAGTCATTCTAATACCCAACATAAAATATGATGACTAGGAAATCTCTCTACTCGACTATAATTCTTATCAACTAAATACATAGTAAGAATGCTGATAGAATATGTACGTAGATCCCAAGGTAATTTCTAAATAATAGGTACCCATCAGATACTTGAGGACATGAATTCATAGTCGATTCCACATTAATGATAGTCATCAATGACTGAAGAGGTTGATGCACACCACTCACTGTCCACTCATAGAAGATTTTATTCCATTCATACTCGATAGATTTTAGAAAACAAAAGTACTTTTTTTGCATACACAAAAAATGATATTTCTTACATTTCATACGAAACATGAAAATTAACTTCAAACCAATGGGAATTCATGAAATCACCTACATTGGACAAGTAAGACCCTACTAATCTAGGAAACATAATTGATAAATTATCAAATGGAGAAATCAGGGAACCCATAAAAAATACAAAATTAGTGTTTAACCATCCAAAAAATAAATAGATAAATTCAATCCCATAAATGGATGAAATAATGGAGGTATTTGTACCTATGAAAACCCAACCCAATTGAAAACCCATGTCTCTAAACACATATGATACATAACGAAAGTTTTATGTGGATGCAACCAAGAGGGAAGAGTGTGAAGTTCTATGCACTACATTCAAGGGGAAAATGAGGAAAGCCTCATTTTAAACATACTTAAATTGCCTTAATTTAGTTAAATTCAAATTTTTTTAAAAAAACCCACCCAGTATCCACTAATACATAGTAAAGAACCCACTATAACTCTAGTGGTCCTAGTGGGAATGTTTTTCACTCACTAGACTCCTACTGATAGTGTTATTGTTCACTATCACGCACAATGGAACTCAAATTTGAGTATTTTACTTATAACATTCATCCTTCACCAGCTTATTTTCTCAAAACATGGTCTCAAGCCAACCTTTACCCCTATAAAACCCAAAAAATACTTAAAAATATATATGTTTTGACATTAAATGAATCTAACTCATAGATAATAAATATTGGAGTTATAAGTACCCATCCTTAAACATTAAAAAATCTAGTAAATTAAATTATAACTCACTTCATTACATTCCCAATGATCTGTTTGGTTTAGATTTTTTTACAGTTAGGAAATATTTAATATATATAAACCAATAATCATACAATATTTATATTACTAAAACAATATCTATTTTTTCATAGTCCATTTTTTTAATAAAAACTTGAAAACTATTCAGGAAAATCTTCACAACATTCATCATTGCTTCCATTTTCTCTCACCAATCCTTAAACCCAGTGAAAAAATTTTTAAAACAAGGGATGAGGGAAAATATAATAGTAAGAGATATAAAAAGAAGTAGAGAAACCATTCATACATGAATTTATAAGAACATATGAAATCATTTTCATAAAGACATACTTTCCACCCAATGGGTATCATATATTTATTTGTGAAATCATACGATTTCCATAAAACATAGAAAATATAAATAAACCAAAATAGGTTACATGGGTAATTGAATACTTATTATTATAACCCTAATATATACCTTATGATTTTTACCCTCATGGCTACCATAGAATTTAACCCTCAAAACAACCTTACAATGTAACTATCACACCTACCTTATGCGGTAACCATTGTAGTTATACATGGAGTAACCATAGAGATGACATCCAACATAAACCTACCAAATAAATTATAGGGTGATATAGGTCCCAAAATTAATCATAATCAATTCCTATGAACTAGAACATATTCATAAAATAGTATTAGTTACAACATATAAATCATTCCCTTAAAAAAACAAAATAAATTAAAAGGTGATGTTTAAAGAAATTACCATTACAAATATCAAATATTTGAAGTGATAATTCTTAAAAATAAATGAATACGTCTATAAAAAACAAAAACAAATATTAAAATATAATATAATCATAATTCATTTAACAAATAAATTTAGTACCACTAAATCATTAAAATATAAGATTAATCCAAAGAATGGAAATTGGTGTAAGAATTCCCTTACTCTGGGTTCGTCTAACTTCAAATGAATTTAAAACACATCTATAATGGTTAAAATTTAGTTATTAATACATTTAGGGACCATAAAAATTTCAAAATTACTTATATGATATACTTATAATACCTTTCTACCCCTTCATTAATAATTTATTTTTTCAATTCATTGTTTCGACTGCGTTTATTTCATCGTTTCTATGGTCTATTCGTAATGGATTTTCTTGTCAAAAGGGAGTGAAACGATTTAATTAGAATAAAATGGTATTAATATGTTTCTTTAATATTAAATTAGACCATAAATAATTTTTTATATGATGGAGAATCATTAGATAAAATATTAATGATATTCTTCTAGTTCATTTTTGTGGTTATTCAATAATCACAATCAAGTTTCACTATATAATTTAATATTATATATATATGTCAATTATAAATAATATTTTATTTCATAAAATTTAAATTATTTTTAACCAATGAATGTTTTTATGTATAGCCATGAAGGAAATAATGGAATTTTAAAAAACATCATCCCTGATGTCTTTAATTTGATACGTCACGAATGATGTTTTTATTTTTCTAATTAATGGAATAAGATAAGAAGTATGGTGATGAACTTTTTCATAATCATGATAACATTCTAGTATATATTGGATATTTTAATTTTTATTACCCATTTATATGTGTAGGTTAAGATACTATTAAAAATAAATATAATTGGAAAGAAAATAGAAGATGATATTTACGTCTTGAATTAACATCCTTGACAACGTCTTTAAGGCCTTTGGTTTTGCCCTTTTGAGACACTAGTATGTATTAGGCGTGGATAAGAGGTTTTGGAATAGTATTGGGAATAATTTGGTGAATTATCAAATCATGATAGGTATGAGGAGAATAATATGGGAGGGGTGGTATTTATAGTAGAGGAGAGTATGAGGTTTTGATTATCATACTCGTTAGTTTATTATTTTGGCTCAATAATATAAATAAATGGATAATTATCAAAAAATAAATTAAATTAATCAAGGGGAGTTCTATATTATAGTTAATAGATTATTCATGATGTTAGGAATAGTGTATTTATCTTATAATGTATATATTCTATAAATTTCCATATTTTAGTAGTCACAAAAAATTCAAGTATTTCGTAAAATTCCCAAATATAAACACCAACCATTTTTCGATTTGTACATTTAGAAAATGAACAAAATATTTTAAAAATTCTTCTCTAAAAAAGATAAATTTAATTTTAGAAACATTATTCATTTGAAAAAACAAAACATAAAACTATAACTTGTTTTATAATAGTTTGAAACAGTAATTAAAGTTTCTTTTAATTTTCTTATATAAAATAGAAACATAAAATAATAATTTATTAATATATTTTATGAAAATATATTTTGATTTAAATAATTATAACATTATAAAATTGTAAATAAATATTTATTACAAAAAAAAATTTCAAACACTTAATTTTTAATTTTCAAAAAGTAAATTTACGAGTTTAATGATAAATATATAACATATTTCACATATGGTATAGAAAAATTTTATTTATATTTTATTAGTTGGGATTAATATAATATCTATATAAATTAATTAATTTCCATAAATATCCCCAATTTCATTATAAAAAATTAAATAATTGACTATTTAACTACATAATGAAAATATATTATTTTATAATTACCTAGGTTGTTACATTATCCCCACCATTTGGAAATTGTGTCCTCACATTTTTTATTTACTTACTGAAAAACTGAGGATACCTTTCCCTTATTGCATTTTTAAATTCCCATTTCACTTCGTCAACCATATGGATTCTCCACAAAACCATAACCTGGTGGAATATGCTATTTTTCTATACGTTCTCTCTACAATCAAGAAATTGAACAAGTTTATCTTTATAAAATAGGTTCTCCTTCAACTGAACTACTTCTGGGCTAAAAATGGGATGAATCGAGAATATAATTTCTCAACATCGATATAGGAAAAATAATTTGTGTTCCTGATATAAACATTGGGTAAAATATACTAAGTATGTGAGTAGTCTAACTTTCTCTAGGTTTTAGTATGGTACAACAAACCATGGACATAGAATTCCTTTCTTCAAAAAACACATTACAATTTTCTGAGTGATTTTAAGGAAAACATGATTTCCTACCATGAAATAAAATTCATTCCTAATATCATCTACATAAAATTTCATCATTCTCTAAGAATTCCTCATGTGTTGTGGGATCATCTTCACTTACTCAACCACATCCTATACTAATTTTGGTCCCATCGACATCCTTTCCCATATTTAATCCCAAAAATCATGTTTTGAACACCACATTCCATATAATACCTCAAAAGTTTCTATATTTATATAAGAATGAAATATATTATTATAAGAAAACTCAAATAAAAAATGTTTTTGATCCTACCTCCCCTGGTAATCCATTGAACAAGATTTATGTATATTCACCAATGTCTGAAGTTTTCTCTCGGTATATCCATCAGATTGAGGATAAAAAAATGATAATGTTTAATTTTTTCACAAAGATATATGAATTCCTTTCCAAAAGTTATATGTGATCTTGGGATCATGGTCAAATATTATTGATAGAGGAAGTCTATGAAACATGAAAATATATTTGAGGTATAGTTAAGAATGTTGATATATGGGAAGTGTTTCTTGAATTGGAATGAAATATGCATAATTAGTCAGTAAATCATCTATTAATCGAATCACGTTATTACATAGAGATGTAATTTTTTGTCCCACCGTGAAGTTCATAGATATATTTTACCATTTTCAATGTTGAACAATAAAAGGATGGAACAACCCCTTTAGTAATGTTTTCCCTACATTAACCTATTTAAATATGAAACATTTCATTTTAAAACATTCTATATATCTTTTCATTCCATCCCATTTGTAATACTCAACAAGGTCTCTTTACATATTTGTATTTCCATGACGAACTACAAAAAAGAGAACTATGAGTTTCACACAAAAAAATTATTTCATCATCTAGAAATCACACTTCCCACATAATATCATTCCTAATATCGAAAAAAAATATTTATCAACACTAAATTATGCCACCTTACCCCTTTCCACCAATCCTACCTTATTCTACAATTCACCATCTTCCTTTTGTGATTACATAACTCATTATGATAGATACGACTTCACTAAAACCTAAAACAAAAAAGGAAATTCCATACACATATAAATTACAAAACCAAATTCATTAAATAATTAATAAAGGGGTACTTTTTTCATACATATCATGGTTAATAATGAATTATTCTTTCAACACGAGGAATCTGCCAGATTTTTTTTTAATTTTAAGGATGGGAGTTGATTGTGAAATCATAATACTTTATAATTTCAAGACATATTCTTTGCCTCGTGTTTTATTCATTATGAGAAAATATTTAATTCATAATTTTTATTTTCAATATGTATTTAATATTTGGATCCATATAAATTATTCCTCCTACTTTTCAATGATAAAAAACTAGTGCTCCTAATTTCATATTAAGTGTATGATAGTTTAACTCGTGATGTTTCAATTTTACTAAAGCATAATGAATTACATTATCATTCTTCATTAAAACACAACCAAATCCCTTAAATTAGTAATCCATGTTGATAGAAAATTCACCATTTCAAGATGGAAGATGTGATATTGTTACATTCACTGATTCATTTTATTTCTTGAAAACATACATTACATTATTCTATCTAAATAAATTTAACCCCTTTTTTGTTAACTTAGATAGAGGGATAAATAATTGTGAATTTTGTTTAACAAACTATATGTAATAACAAGGATATCAAAAAAACTAGTAATCTATATAACTTTTTTTATGTCTTGGACATTCATCAAAATCTTTGGTTTTGGTAGGATCAATTTTATTCCATTGTTTTTAATAATTTTTCAATTAAAATAAATCTATTCAAGTAAAAATAAAAATTTCTAAATTTTCTGTATCACATATTTTCTTTGAGAGTTTAAAAGGTAATACTCAAATGTTTTTCTTGATCTTCATAACATTTTTAAAAAACTAAATATCATCAGTAAAAATAACAAGAAACTTATCTAAATATTCATGTAATATTTTATTCATAAGATGCATGAATATATCATGGGAAATTGTCAAACCAAATTAACTGACAACAAAAACATAATTACAAAATGTAGTATGAAAAGTTTTTTTAGGATTTCATCCTCCTTAACCATCAATTGATTTTACCTCGTTTTTAAGTCAATGTTGAAAAAATACTGATCTCTATACTTCTGATCAAACAAGTCATCTATATGAGGAAATTATTATTATTAATACAAATAATTTTATAAAAAATTATATATTTATCTAAAATCCTCAGGTAACAATATTTATTTTTAAAAAACAAAATAAGAGCACCATGTGGTTATTTTCTTGGATAAATAAATCCTTTATCAATAAAATAAAACAACTGATTTTTAAATTTAAGAATTTACCATTAAGCAATTTTATATGGGGGTTTTGAAATTAGCATACCACATGGAACCAATTCAATAGTAAACTCAACTACCCATTCAGGTGAAATTTCTGGAAACTCATCATGAAAACATCCATGAATTAATTTATCACTAGAACATCATAAATCTAAATAGATCCCTAGTTTACTACAATATGAGAAAGATAACATTAATTTCCATCTTTTAACTATTTCTCAGTTTCTTAATATGATATGAACTTTTTTGGTTCATTCATATTTTCAAACTAAAACTCTTTCAGGAAAACATCTTATTTTTTTCTACAATTAATTATAACATGATAAACAGAAATCCAATCCATACCCATAGTGAAATTATACACTACTAAATGTAAAAAATGGTTTCTAGGTGATTTTTTCCATAGAAAATAGTAGGAATATTTTTAAATTATCGTTTTACTATAATATTCCCCGATGGTGTTTTATCTTTAATATGTGGTCTCATTTATTAAGGTGAAATATCTATTTTACAAGAAAATTTGTTATCAATAAGGAAATATTTATACCCCATATCAAAAAATAAATTATAAAAATTCGAGTAAACAAACAATATACCTGATACAAATTCATTGGATGTCTTGGCACATGCTGACATAGTCACAAATAATGTCATAACTCCTTTATTCATCTAATTTGACTTCTCTCTATGATTTATATCTTTCATTAGGTAGGTATTGTCATAATGAACCATCTCACTACATTAGAAACACATTATAATTTATTTATAAGAATGTATCAGAAGTTCATATTGATTACAATCTCAAAAAATAATCCAAACATAACACATTGAAAACACTTCCCATTTTTTAAAGGAATTTCCCAGGGTTATTTTCCCCCTTTTCACAGAATACAAACTAGAAATTCATACATTCATATTTCATTGATTGATTATTATTAATCACTTTATATATAGGCCATTTATTTTTCTTTTTTTCAAAGTACACATGATCATATAAAAATTCCATTTCTACCCTCTTATCACATCAGAAAATATTATCCTAGCTTTTTAATCGACAGGAAGTCAATTCCCATGGATATCATGGCTTAAATCTTGAGTAAAATAGATTTATTTTTCTGTCTACATACTGAATATTTTTTGGATCATTCCTTGACAATCCAGTGATGTTTACATCATACATGACCATTGAATCCTCCTCCTTTGGTTTCAATTAAAATAATTTATTTTCCATCCTAAGCCGAACCACATTAAGAAAATGTTTTTCAATGAAAAGGTTCTTAAATTCAACCCATTCCATGGAATCAATCTCATACCTATACCTGATATTGTTGACCATTAATGAACACTAGTTAGCTTCTCCATCAAAAAAATTAATGTAAAGAAAATACCATTGATTTTCATAACAAAACATAACATAGAAGAACTTTTCATGGGATTTAATTCATCCTTTAGACACCACTATCTCAGAATATCCACTGATTCTAGGAGGGTGTTTCCTCACAGAGTGTTCCACTATTGTCACCTTTTATTGGGGTAGCTCTAGTTATTCTCATTTTGTGATTACAGGGACATTTATAAAATTTATCAACTTATCCCTTAAAAAATTAGACAGTTCTATTCTAATTCCCACAAATCCCTATTTTTGATTCAAATATATATCATCCTCTTAGTGCCTTTATACATCACCTTCCCTGTTTCTTCTACAGATAACCATTCTGAATAGACTTATCTTTGACAATGAAACACAATAATTTTAAAATTATATTCCTTTTGATAAAAAAAGGTTAAAATATTTTATGGTATTCTATTAACATCCTCCTAACCCCTAAAGTTATATACACTATTCTCTCATATCAACTATAATGACCTATCATTAAAGGTTACACAATCTAGTAAAAACCTTTATAATTTACTTTATTACATTTAAAAAGATCTTTCTGATTTATATATTCATATGGTTAATACATAATTCATACATATCAACCCATAAGAAAACAGAGTATATAATATTAAACCAATATCATTTTTTCATAATACAAATGTTTTTAATAAAATAATAAAAACTATTCATGAAAATTCTTCACAATATTCATGTCTGATTGCCATTTTCCCTTAGTCGTCCATAAAACCTATGAAAAAAAACTAAGATGGAAAAAATCTCAGAAAGAGATAAAAATATGTATAGAAACAATTTTTAAATGAATTCTTATAAAAATATGAAATTGTGTTCAAAAAGTCATACTTCATAACCAATTAGTATAACACAGTTTATGTGTGAAAACAAGAGATTTCCATAAAGTATATAAAATCAAAATTAATCAAAATATGATACATGGGAAATAATTACATCTTATTATAACCCTCTAGGAAACCATATGATTTTAAACCCTCATATCTATCATCCAGTATAACCCTCACAACTACTTTATAATACAACCCTCATGGCTACCTTATGGTGTAACCATCACATATAACATTAGAGTAACCATACGGTCTACCTCCAACATAAACATACTCTATGCGTTTGAGGTTGATATAGGTTCCACCCATCATAATAACCAATTCCCTATAACTATAACATAATCATAAAACAATATTACGTACATCATAGAATTCATTCCCTTTAAAAAAGAAACTAAATTAAAAGATAATTTTTAATGAAAAGTATCTTAAAAATATCGTATATTGAATTGAGAATTTATAAATGAATGGAATATTTGTATACAATATAAATTTAAACAACAAAACATAATATAATTAAAATTAATTTCTCAAATACACCAAGTACATCAAAATTATTAATGTACATGGTCAACCCAAATAATGAAAATTGGGTTACAAACTTCATTACATTGGGTTCGCCTTACATAAAACGTGTTAAAATCTGATGTATAATTGTTAAAGGTGTATTATTAATTCAATAAAGAACCATATTAATATTTATAATTACTTATATCATATCCTTATAACATCTTTCTACCAATTTTTTAATAATTTTTTTTATTTACGTTGTTTTTGGTGCATTTATTTCATGGCTTCTACAGTGATTTTGTAATGGACGTTCATATAGAATAGAAGTGAAAGACCATAATTAGAATCAAATTCTATTAATATTATTCCAAAATATTAAATGATAAAATAAATCATTTTTTATATATGATGATGAATCATTAGAAAAAACATTAATGATATTTTTTAGATCATTTTTTAAGATATTACACAATACCAAACAAGATTCATTATATAATTTTATATTTTGTATATATGTTAATTAGATAACATTAAATCGTTTATAGAATTTAATTTAAATTATTTTTAAACCCTTAAAATGGTTTTATGACCATCCATGTTGGTGGTAATGGAAATTGAAAACACATCATCTAAGATGTAGGTAATTCAACACATCACAGATCATGTTTTTATTTTTAGAATAAAATGGAAATGAGATAATGTATGATGACGAAATTTTCAATAAATATGATACAATTTAATTAAAATATATGATACTGGAGTTTTCAATCCTCTTAGAAAAGGAGAGATGAAGAGATTAAATGAAAAGAAAAATAATTGAACAAAAAAATGAAACATGATTTTCACCTCTTGAATTATCCTCCAAGAGAACTTTATCAAAGCATTTGGTTTTGACCATTTAGGAAGAAATGTAGGTCATGGATGTGGGGAATATTATTGGTAAGTTATTGGAAATAATTTCATATATTCTCAAAATTATTAGGTGTGAGGAGAAGAGGGGTGATGGATGGTATTTTTAGTGGAGGAGTTGAAGGTTGTTTGACTATATTATTCATTAGATTAATATTTTTGCCCATGATTTTAAATGGTTTGAGAATTATAAAAAAATATTTTAAAATATTCAACTTAAGTTCAGGATTATTGTTCATACTTAATTTATGTGGTTTGGAATAGTTCATTTAACTTATTATGTATATATACTGTAAAATACAGTATTTAACTACTCACAAAAAATGCAATTATTTCAAAAAAATCCCATTAATTCAACCGAACTATTTTTGGACGTGTAGAATTAAAAAATGAATTCCTTTTTTTATGAACTTTATAAATATGAGAAATTAAATTTTAAAATCATAATTTATTCGAAAATTAATATTTAAAAAATTACAACTCCTTTGATAACACTTTGAAAAAATTAATTAATGTCTCATAAATTTATATTATAACCATAAGAAAATAAGAAAATAATCTATTTTTCTATTTTACAATAATATATTTTATTTTAAATATTTATTATATTTATAAAATTATAATTAATTATTAATTAATTGTAAAGGAATCTGACACTTAATTTTTAATTTTTTAAAATAACATACATGTTCTGAGATAAAAATATATCTTTTTTTCACTTATAGGTTGGATAAATTTTATTAATAAATTATTAAGGGATCATACTATTCATTATCTATAAATTCCATAAATTATATAAATACCAGTTATTTCATTATACATTTATGAAGAATTGGTAATTTAATTCTAGAATGAAAGGAAATTGTTTTATATGTACCAGGGTTCTTATAGGAGTGTTACAAATATCACCCTTACTTACTGTCATCTTTACTCTAAAATTATTTATAATTTTTCTTCTCCCCATTTCCATCACAATATTATTCCCATGGAGCTCTTAAGGACCTTATGAGTTCCTTGAAAATTTTTATGAAGCTAATTGGTTGGGTAGGGTCCTTAATCAATTATCTCCCTCTATTTTTTGTAATCCTTTCAAATTCCATTTCATTTTAATAAAAAATATTTTTAAAAAATAATTATTTAAAATATATTTGATAATATAAAATGTCCATCACTTTTTCATCCCATTAAAACACATTTCTATGTCATTATGTTGCCTAATTATTCCTAATGCCTAAAAACTCAACTCTTAAAATCTGAATTTAATCCATGTATTTTTAGTATTACACATATTTTATTTAGAATTTATGAAATTTTTTATTATAGTGATGTTATTCGTATTGTTTTTGAAGCCTCTATCTATTATAAATATGAATAACCACAGTATTCATTTAATGGTTCTATTGTAATTACTATTTATCATATAAATTTTATTTATATACCCCTAGATGCATGGGTATGTCTTATAAGAGAGTCGAGAGTGAATATTTGGTGTTGGTCTACACATTTATTTATGAAATCGTCGAAAAAGAACCTGATGGTATGGTATGGATTATGACATTGTGCATTTATTTACTATATGGTCATTTACTACCATCCATGTGATTATTATTTTTATATTATTTCACCATACAAGGATATATTTTTCCATTTTAACAAATATATATAATTAATTTATTATTTATTCCTTCATATTAGGTATTTAATGTTTATTAAATGATAATAAAATTATACACAACCCCTTACTAAGAATTTAATCTCAGCCTCTTATATTTTTCTGCATCTCCATCGGAAACCATGAATATTACTATCTGTGAACTTATGATAGGTTACAACAAAAAATAATTTATAATGTATCTTTATAATATAATTCTTGTTTCTAATGGTATATGATGTTCATGTATGTTTTTGTTAATTTATGGCTATTAATATATTTGGGAAAGTGCATTTTTATATTATTTATTCATTAACAAAGTAATATATAACCATCGGATCTAGGAGAAAAGTGTTGGGATTGTTATAGATATATAAGGATTAATTAGACTATGAGGTAATAGGACATTCCTTGAGATCGAGGATAGAAAGGTAATATGAAATAGTGGGGCTATCTATGTTCATTTATATGACCCAATATTTAATATTCTTTATCTATTTAATAAATTATGAAAAATCAAGGCAATAATATAAGAACCAGACATCATAATTAATTCAATAAATTCAAATTAATTCTCAATGTCCTCATCATCCATTGATATATATCTCTAATTATAATAATCATCTTATAGAAACCAGAATTTTTACCCATGTTATCTTATATTTCAATTGATTCCTAAATTACAAGAAACCATTAGTTTAATTTTATGTAAAATTACCCCATATATCAACCTAACTAAAAGTTTAGTAGTCGCCTTATCATAATAATAACTGTCCATAGATACCAACATATTTTATTTTGGTATGAATATTCATTAATAACACAAAGCCTATGTAATATCCATATAGTTTTCTAATCCAAAAAATACTCATGTTAATGAATTTTAAATAATGTATTTATACTAATGTTGTATTCCAAAAAAGAAATGTGAACTATGTTATCATATTAAGTTAAAATTACTATATTTAGTCTTTATCTTTCAGGGGATTTACATTACCCCACATTTTATATTAAATTCCATCTAATGGACCCTAAACCTCAATCTCACGAAGTGTATCTATACATTAAGCTATGAATTTTATTCGATGCAATTATTTAGTGCATTTATTGTATCAACACACCTATAGAGTTTTAAAATATATTGAGAAGTAACTCCATGAATGATGGCTTGTGATTACAATTATTTGTAAACAAATGTTGTGTTTTTATAACTTGAATTTACGTGTAATTACAATATATGTTTAAAAAAATATATCCAAACAATTAAACCATATTGTAAATTAGAAAATTTTATATCAATATGAAATTTTATCCCATAAAAAAATTAACCATCCATGTAATAAAAATCCAAATTAGATTACTTATGTATAATTTAAATACATCACAACACTCAAACACAAATAAACTATTAGAAACAATAATTTCCAACTAATGATAATTTCCAATAAGTATATATGTGTCTAAAAAATAATATATTTTTCAATGGAGATGATAAAAACACACTTTAGGATTCTCTGTTTAACAAAAAATGTAATTTTTATTACAAATATACAAATGTATTTATAATTATATGAAATAATAATAAAATTGAAACAAATAATTTTTCAACAAGTACCATATCTCACCACACTCATCCTCACTATATTTCATATATACATATATAATCCAAATTATGAAAAAATTATATCAATACAAAGAATGACCCTCTATAAAGAAACTCTCATGAATTAGAGATTCATTAGTCTTTATATTGTATATCATATCATGAAGCCTGAATGTAATAATTGGTAAAGGAAACCATTACTACTCACCTGATGCCTGAGCATCGTTTGAATAGTTATGTGGTACGAACTACGTTTCATAACATTAATGTGGTTCATTAATGAACTACATTTAGTGTTCAATTAAAATAACCATCTTTGTGATTGTGCAACCCATTGGTAAATTCCTTAATTGACCTATTAACTCTATGGTCATTACACATCCCTCAACAGTTAAAAATAGAGATAAAATAACTCATGTCGTTTTTTTATAAAGTACAAAAATCAACCTCTTCATCTGACCCCTGTCGGTCTATGTTACACTTTACCTAAGAGAATATTGGTGCTGATAATTCAACGACGACCTCATATTTTTAATTCTATCATAGGGTTAAATTATAGAAATATTTTCTTACACATTTTCTAAAAGTTTCTTAAAAAAGATAAAAAATTATTAATAGTCACCCTCGACCTACATCGATAGAGGTTAGGCTCTACCTAAGCCGAACACTCCCTTATGAGGTCAACGGTAATCATTAATTTCCAATACGAGTTACTGTTTAAGAGTTATAGAATTTAAAAATAAAATAATTTTTCCTAAATAATTTTATTTACAGTAAAAAACTCACTTCCACTATTGGCCCATGCCAGCCAATGTTAGGATCTCCCTAAGAAAAGAATACACTTAGGCATTCAGCGGTGGTCACAGATTATTAATTTGATTCTCCATTCATGAGTTATAAGCATTTGAAAAGTAAAAATATTTATTTATTTATTTATTTATGGTTAAGCCATTTTGGGGGTTTCTCACTGGAAGCTAGTTCCGACTAAACATAAGATATGCCTATGGTAATCTTGCCATCCTGAATGAAACGGTGCCCTCACATTTATGATCTAGGAAATGATTTAATAGTTATTTCTCTTTTTCATGAAAACCACTCAACCATGTGTTTTTATGATTAACATTATCGGAAGGATCATTCGGTGCACTTCGGGCCATAGAATCACATGCTGTTAATTTTTGCAGTCTTTTAATAATTCCTTATAGGAAACAAATTATAGGGAATGTCTGGTACATTATATTTTCACCACCATTGGTGTTTAAGTCCTGATAGTCAAAAAAAATTATATCAAACAAATGAGGGTACTGAGCAGGAATATTAGCCTCCTGCTCCCATACACTCTCCTGGAGATTCTTATACTGTAACCGAACTCACACAAGAGGGCTCATACATCCACGATGGACTCTCTTTTGTCGATCCTCTATCTCCACCGAGAACTCCCTAAAATTCTCCCCATCATCAAATTCCAACTCGCACAAGTCGATAACGTGCGATGGGTCATGCAGGAATCTACACAGCTGCGACAGATTGAAAACATTATATAGTTGGTGCATCTGTTGGGGAAGATCTAGGTAGTACACCACCTCGAAAACATTGCAGAGAATCTGGAAAGGATTGATGAACCACAGAGATAACTTGCCTCCATGGAAAAACCATTGCAATCTATGTCAGGGTGATACCCGTAGAAAGACATGATCTCCCTCCTCAAACTCCAAGGGTCTCTATCTCTTGTCGGCATAAGACTTCTGACAGCTCTATGAAGTCTTCATCCACTCCTGGACAATCTACACCCTTTCGGTGGCAGCACATTCATTTTTTGGACCCATAAGTGCTTACTCCCCTGGGTCTGTCTATCATAGAGATGATCTGCATGGAATTCTGTACAAGGCCTCGAATGGAGCCATGCCGATGGTGAAGTGATAACTACTATTGTATATGAACTCCCACTGCAACAGAAAATGCCTTTAATGGCGGTTTTGTAGAGGAAGTTCAAAAAACTGCCGCGAAACCATTCGTTAATAAGATTTAAGGGCAGTTTATTAAAAACCACCGCAAAACCTATTTAGGTTTTTAAATTAGCGCCACTCACCCCCCCCCCCCCCCCGAGGCAACTCTGAACCCACGAGCTTCTCACCACGACGATCGCGAACCCTACCACCAGTCTCATCCGCTACCATCCCGTGCCATCGGTGACCTCGCCGCCTGTCTCTGCTAACCCCACTTCTCCCCCCGACACCCGCGACACCGGCTTCTCCCTCGAACCCATCGATTTCATACCATAGGTATGCTCCCCTCCCCTACCGTCAGTGGGATCATCCTGTTACGTTGGATTTTTTGTGTGTAATGGTTAGAGGAATCTTGTGGAGGAAAAATGCGTAAGGTTTTATGCAGATTCATTATTTTTGATTCTCTGCAATAATTCATTTTTGTTTATCATCAAATATGGATGAATTCATTTAATGTATTGACTTTATATATTGGGGTTTTGTTTAGAAATGATCTCAGAGGTGTTCTAAGAGTGATCTATACCCCATTTCTTGAAGTAACAATGAGGATACATAATTGATGAGATGTCCCAAATGTATGACTAATTGGATTAATATGGATTAATTCTCTTAATTAATTATTATTGCTTTATAATATATGTTGTAGTTTTATTAGTTAGGGGATTGAGAGGGTGTTGGTTCCAAGATATGGCTTTGATGAGGATGGACTGATATTTTTTAGGGGGATAACTCTATGGTCATGGTAGTTTATGACTAATATTACCATAGGATATGGTTATGCATTTATTTTGTGGATTGAAATTTCTTATAGGTGGGTATGTAACATTAATGGGATCCATGAGTTATTTACCATATAATACATGAGGATATAGATTCATCTTGGGTTCAGAGAATTCCCTTTAGTATGATGTATTGATTATACAACCATTGATGGCTATGTTTTATAAGTTATAGGCTTAACTATAGGGAAATTAAAACCCCAATATGGTTTCCATCGTGTATTTATGGGTAAAGTTGTCTATAAAGGTCTTGTTTTAGGTAATTGATTTTCTCCTAAATAAATGTCTAGGGGAGATGCTATGGGATGGTGTGTTAATGGTCATTTATGGTATGATAATCTATGAGAACATATGAATGACCCGGTATGGAACCAAGTTACGTTCCTTTTCTTTATGAGCAATCAATATAGACTATATGGATAATTATAGGTTCTCAAACCTTATGAGTTGGGAATGTGGACCTTAAAATACATTTATCCCTTTGGTAGGGGTGAGATACCTAGGGAATAGAACCATAAGAAGTGTCTTTATCATCCACCTTAATCAAATTTCACAATATCAATATAACTTCAAAATTAGATTTATCATGTCAATAACAACTTACCAATCACACTGAAACCACACTAATGATAGTAAGGGAATAACTACTTATTCTAAATTTTTCTTCTTATTAGTGGTCTAATTCTACTAAATTCAGTGCTTGATATCCATTGTTATAAACCATATTCAATATGACATCATTGATTCTCTTAGTTAAGACTTGGAAACCTCTTTTTATTCTAGAATAATACATTTTTTATGTATTTCTAGATTCAACAAGTGACTTTACTTCACCATGAAACTTCTAGATCATGTTTTGAAGGAAAACATTGGTTTCTTAACCCCACTTGTTGATTCATGACCAACCATGACACGTTTTGATCATATTTTATATGAAATGAGACTTGAAATAATTATTACATCACTTATTTCATGCATTTTTTGGATTTAATCAGTTCTTCCTTTTGTTGAATAACATGTAATTTATTAGCACATCCACCCAATGGATCATATCTCCCCATAAATATTGGGCCACTTCATGGAATAACAAAAATGTTCAATTCCCACACCAAAGTCTGAATATGACTCTTAGTTGAACTCCATGGTCAGATCCTTGATCGTCCCATTTAACAATAATTCTCCACTCATGAGCACTGACACATATATGATTCAAATCACCATAAAGTCACACCACCACTCTTTTCTATGCGAATACACCAAAGAAAGGTCTTTGAATTCAATCCACACAAGGTTCGTAGAACCTCGAAAGCTAATCTCCCAAGTTATTACATCATTCATTTCCATGAACACCACCACTTATCATGCTTCAAGACTGTCATCCCTCATGTGGTTCTTGACACATTAAATTAACAATGTGTTGAGTTTTGTAAGCATCATAAGGTTTTCCCTAAACATTATTTATAATAGATTTATTCGATATTAGAGTTTTATATGAAGACTCTATAGGGAACGCAGTTTGGGGTTAATTCAAATTAACAATGTTCTTTGGTTTTCATGGTAATGTAGATACCATGTTGTTAGCACACTGTTTCCCTTTATAAAAGAAACTTCCCTTATCCCAAACACTTGAGGGTTAATATCTAACTCATGGGATAATATTTATTATGTTATGTTTCGGTAATCTTACACTATCGTATATATGGATGTCTTTCTCTATTTAGTAGTAACTATGTGTTTTAATTTTTTTAATTATTGTGTAGGCACATTGTGATATACATGGAAAAAAGCTGGATCACATTATTGAGGAACACACCTCAGTATGTTAAGGGATTGATTGAGTTTTTTAGATTTTGAAATTTCAAATTGATCCATTGAAGGGAGAATAAAATTTCCATGTCCTAAATTTAATTTTAGAACATGGTTGAAGAGAGTTGAAGTTTATGAACATTAAATACTAAAGAAATTCCCTTGTCAATATTTTTGTGGGATTTGGCATAGGGAATCGATTGTTATAGAAAGATTGAGCACTGATGTTAATCCACAGAATGAGTTCACAAGTTTGTCGACAATGGAAAATGAAATGAAAAACCTCATAAATGATGTATTCGACACTGCAAGATAGCACCATCATCATCAAAACATATCAGAACAACCAGAATAGGGTGATACAAATTGCAATGTGAGAGGTGATGTTTTTTAGACTGTAACAAATGTAGATCAAGATTGTAACAAATCATTGGATCCTTCTCTTGATTATGGGGAGCCAAATGTGAGAGAAATCTTCACTGAGGAAAATGTGTTTCATTATTTAGTTGACGATGGAATCAAGAGTTGTATAGTGGGTGTTTGAAATATTTAAAGCTTTCATTTCTGCTGAAGTTGTACCATATCAAATGTCTTTGTGGAATTACAAATAAGGCAATGTCCATGATATTGAAATTGATTCGTGATGCATTTCCTGAATGAAAAATCCCAGAATCTTTTTATGATATGAAAATATTTGTTAACAAGATTGGTCTTAATTATAAAAAAATACATGAGTGTCCCAATGATTGTATGCTTTATTGGGGAGAGGATTCAAGCAGGCAGAATTTGAAGAAATGTTCTTCTTCTAGATGGCAGGAAAAGGGTTATATTGGAAGTATGAATGAACATAATTTCATGGAGAAGAAGAAAAGGAACACACCTGCAAAGGTTTTGCGTTACTTTCCTTTGAAGCCTCGATTGAAAAGATTATTCATGTCATCGAAAACTACAAAACACATGAAGTGGCATTCTGTAGATAACAAAAATGATGGGTTAATGAGACATCCATGAGATTCCCAATCGTGGAACACATTTGATTTATTGCATCCATATTTCTCAGCTAATCCTAGGAATGTTCGATTGGGATTGGCTACCGATGGATTCAACCCACTTGGGTCTTTGAGTACCAGTTATAGCATTTTACCAATTGTTTTGATCCCTTATAATCTGCCCCCATGGATGTGTATGAAACAAACATATGTTATCCTTTCGATGATTATTCCTGGAAAACAAATTCCTAGAAATGATATTGATGTATTCTTCTAGCCATTGATTGAAAAATTGTAGGAATTACGGAGAAACGGTGTTGAGACATTTGATGCTTCTTCTAAAAAAATGTTCAAAATGCATGCTTCTTTAATGTGGTCCATTAGTGACTTGCCTGGGCTAGGGAATTTATCTGGTTGGAAAAATTACATGGGTTTCTCTTGTCCTATTTTTAACTTTGATTTTTAGCCAAAATGGCTACATCACAGAAGAAAATGGTGCTTCTTGTGTCATCCAAGATTTCTCGATGCATCTCATAGATTTCGGCTGAACAGAACATAATTTAATGGTTCCATTGAACGTAGACCACATCCAAAGTTGTTAACTGGTTCTGAAATATTTACACAGATGTTGAAATAGATTTTGGGAAGGTTCATCATTTGAATGATAGCTGAAAATAGGTCCAAAGTGCATCGTCAAGCGAAATTGGAATGCAACAATGGAAGAAAAAAGTATTTTCTTCAAACATCCGTGTGGGGAATTTAATTTTTTGTAGCATAATCTTGATGTGATGCATATTGAGAAGAATGTATGTGACAATTTTATTTTCACATTTCTTAATGAGAAAGGAAAATTGAGGGATCATCTCAATGCCCATAAAGACATACATGCAATGAACAAAAAACGCGATCTCTGGCCAGATGAGAATGAAAAGTATCCTCCAGCAATTTATGTAATGAAAAAATAGGGATAATGATACATTCCTTCAAATTTTAAAGAATGCTAAGGTATCTGATGGGTATTCAAGTAACATCTTGAGGTGTGTCGACTTGAAGAATTGTATGTTACATGGATTGAAAAGTCAAAATTCACATATTTTGTTACAGTAGTTACTACCATTGGCATTACGAACATTATTACCTGAAAAAATTACTGCTGTTGAACTCTAATTCTACACATTTTTCAGACAAATATGTGAGAAATATCAACATCCATTTCATATTGACAACCTCTAGGAGAAGTTTGTATTGACCTTTTTTGCAATGGAGATGATCATTCCTCCGTCATTTTTTATTGTAATGATGCATTTAAGTATGAATTTGGTTGATGAAGAAAAATTAAGAGGCCTCGTTCATTATCGATGGATGTATCCAATTGATAGGTACATTATTTATATGTTTTTCAGTTAAGTAAAAAAAATTGGTAATTAATTAAATTCATAATTATGTTTATTTTATTTCATTGATATCTTGGGAATTTAAAATCATACGTGAGAAATAAAGCTCAACCAGAAGGCACTGTTGTTGAAGGCTATTTGGCTAAGGAGTGTCTTAACTTTTGTTCTCGATACATGGATGATATTGAGACGATATTTAATCGATTTGGACGTGTTGAAGACACATCTAATCACTCTCAAATACATCAGAAATCCAAAATATTTCTTTCTATTGTCCGATCAGTTGGGAGGACCTCAAATGTGACACCGACTGAATTGGAATTATTAGAGGCACATAGATATGTGATGCTGAATAGTGAAATTTCAGATTCATTTATTGAAGAGTTGAGGATACAATCAAAGAGACGAATGAGAGACCGAACATGAAATGAGAAAGATATGATGAAAGCTATTAATAAAGGGCTTGTAGAATGGTTTGCACGACGTGAAAGTTCATAAATATTGCAATAAGTACGAATATTATTTTGATACATACATTTTGTAAATCTAATAAAGTATATTTCTTTTTTCAGATAATGAATACTGATACTCAAGTAGAGGTGTTAGATGATTTTAAGTTTCATGCTACAATACCTCTAAAACAAGTTAGAATGTTTGACTCTTATAATGTGAATGGCTTTAGATTTCGTACAGTCGATCGAGAAGTGGGATTGAAAACACAGAATAGTGGTGTATCTACATTTTATGAAGTGGATACAATGGAAATATGCATGATATTATTGAATTAAACTTCTATGGACATTTTTCTATTATTTTACTCAAATGCAAATAGGTCGATATTATCATAGGTTTTAGAAGAGATTCCTTGCAATTTACTTCCGTGAAATTCTCTCGCTTGATGGATGTTAGTGATCGTGAACTGCATGATTGATATATCTCATCATCGCAAGAAAAAAATGGTATATTATGTGAATGATGTTGTCAATGAAGGGTGGAGTGTAGTTTCTCATGTAATACAAAGAGATTTGTATGATATGGCTGATGAAGTGGATAAATTGACCTCTGAAATTGAATTTAATCAATAATAGGAAGCAGAATTATTTGTCCACCGTGATATTGAAAATATTAGTCTCGCAAGGATGAATTAAGCAGATGAATCAATGGATAATGAAACCGACATGATTGAAGGGTAAAATTATTATATGTACAATTATTTATTTATTCAGCAACCACTTGATTCATTTCTACAGTCATTCATTATCATTGTTATATATATTTTGTCTGTTAGTATTGGGAATCTATTATCATTTTTAATTTTTTTTCTGCATAATATTTTTGGAATATATATTCTGAAAAAAAAATTTATTTGATTAATTTATAGTAATGCCAAGGAGGAAAAGGTATACTATTTCATCTAGTTCGGATACATATGACGATCCATCTGGCTCCCTCCCCATGACATCTGAGGCACCAGCTGCCTACACACCTGCACCATCTCCCCCTGAACTATCTCTCACACCATCTTTGGATTTCCCATTAGAGGGCGAGTCGTCGACTCCCCCATTAGGAGCATCAGCTGTGGGGCAGCGACATGCCCCTTCCAGTTCTTCTCTGTCATACTGGATTGTCACTATCATATGTAAAAATTTTAATTAAATAATTTTATTGCATTTTGTTTATAATAATTGTATGCTCATTGAAGATGACAAAAATGCAACCATGGAGAAAAAATTTTAAAAAGTGTAGATGTTTGGAATATGACTGGCGAAATGATAGTCATTCCATTTGATTCTTATAGGGTCCCGATGGACGACACCGTGGGGTTACTTGGCCAGATTCTAGGCCAGCTGGCTGCGGAGCCCATTTCCCTTCCTATTTCATATGATGATTTGAGAAATATGCCTCCAAGATAGAAAAATTATGTATTTTATTCTCAAATAACGGTAAATTTATTACATTATGGTTTAATTGAATGTCATGTTACTAATATGTTCAAAATGAATTTCTGTATTCAGATGATCTTCTACTTTACAGTTGCTGATGTGATAGCACGGAAGTGGACATTGAAATATCTTGGTAAGAAATGGAAATATATTAAATGGTGATTGTGGTGTGATGTCAAAGATACCTCATTGACTGTACAACAAATGTATGAGAAGCTACCCAGTGGGATACCGAATGAATAGTGGAATGTTTTTTTTTGATAGACATCGGGATGATAATCAGATGGTATTGAAATATATATCATTATATTATCCTTTTTTTACATTTATACATGTATGTGAAGAGTACATGACATTGAATACATTACTATTAAATTTCTTTTTATTTATATCAGGATCTCTCATGAATGAATGCCTCAAACTGAGCAAAGCAAGTCATCCCTCACACTGCGGGTTCAAAAAGCTTTTCTAAAATCCGAACGATATTGGTAATCTTTTAATTAGTTTAAATATTTATAATACCGTATTATATGTTTAATATGTTTACTTTTTGATTAATCTTTTCTTAATGTAGTCATTGAGTTTAGGGCACGAAGCATCCCGAATTGAACTGTGGTTGGATGTTCACAAATAATCAGATGGAAGATTTGTTAATGAGACTGCTAAAGAAGTTGGGGTATGAAGTAAAATTTTTTTATAATAACTTATTAAAAGTTTTTACGGTGTGAATATATATTGACATATTATTTATAGGTAAAAATTAAAGAACTATGGGATGTCAATCCTGCGCAGTCCAACATAGTCTCCTAGGATGACCCGGTTGATAAATTCTTTGGGAAGGAGCATCCTAGTAGAGTGCACATGATGGGTTTGGGACCCGTACCATATGAGGTTTTTGGTAGGCCACCAGGGATTCCATCCGCATCTACTCTTGGTTATATTCATCCCATACCTGATGATTCTTAGAGGGAGATTTATTCTCTACGAGCCACAGTTCAAGACCAGGGGGCTCAGATATCCGCTATGCAGAAAGCGTTGGTGGATTTATATTAGCAGATGAGAAGATATGCCCTCGGTGGTAGTTTACCGAGTGGTGGTGAGCAGGTAAGCAACAAAAAATCACAATAATTTAGTTTTCTAACTTTCATTAGTTTTAAGTTTTAATATAAATATGCAACAATATTAAATTTTCAATATAATGTTCTTACCGGTGACACCAGAAAGTGGTGATGAAAGTGGCGAGGGTGACGATGCATCATCAGACCATGGGTAGTTTTATTGTTCATGTGTTGAAAAAATATCATAAGAGTTGGTTTTTATATGTAACATTTGTGTCACAGAGTTTCTACCAAACATTTTCATGTCCTCAAATTTCCTTGATTTCACATGTTTCCTTTTATGCGTTTTATTGATTTCTGATGTTTCTTTTTATGTGTTGATTTTTCGAGTGTGGTATACATAATTCCATTTAGGCCTATGTATGAATTGGTAGTCGAGATTTTGGATGACTAGGAGTTAAACCCATTGTTGATGTGTTGAAAAAATTTGGTCATTTCACATGTTATACTATTTTGAATTTTAACTAATTAATATTCTCTTATGTGGAGATGGTTTTACATTATTTTAGTGGTGAGGGGGTAGTGCATTCATCCACACCTATTTCATACTCAATAGAATCATGTTTCCCAAAATCAATTGGGTTAACATTGAAGAAATATACTAACATGTTACCACCAATAGGACACACATATTTACATTATAATAGGGATATCATTAATTTGGGTGTGATCCCATAGGATGAATAATACTGGAGATGACCATGAGGAAACAATGATAAAAAATTCCCCCACGTATGTGGGTTATGTTTTCCATTGTAATTTTATAGTCACAAACTCCACTTAGGATAGATTATGATGATTTTAGATATTAGAGCATTGTAACCATCCCTAGTATATTATCTAGATATTCTAATGGGTTTTAAGGGTGTTTAAACTAGTAAGGGTATAAATATACTCTTGAGTGTCAGTGGTTAGATATCCCCCGTGGGATCAACTTTTAGATGCTTGAGTATAGACAATAGGGAAAGACACCCTATATATGTTCTTGAGTACTAAAGGTCACATGTTAATAAAAATGACTATAGTGAACATGATACTCATAATGAAGTTCTAATGTGATTTCTACTTTATGGTGGACATATTTATCCAAATCAATGTGATAAGAGAAGAACATGTTCTCATGATCTATTGAAAGGATAAAAAAGGATGGATGTGAAATAATGGACCAATGGTTTTTCTATAGAATATTTTTAGTTAGACAACCTGTGGGGAATTATTCCCTATATATTACCACGAGTGTCATATAATGTCAGGATAGATACATTTAGATGGTATTCCTGAAATAATGTGTGAACCATCATGCACTCATTTTACAAGGGTAGGAGACAATGTATTTATAGGGTATGGGGAACATATATTCGTAGAAATTGAGTCCTATGTATGACATAACAATTTTTTTCAAGCCTCACCATTGTGTTCCATATGGGTACTATCATCTTGTTTTTGGTCTTGAACATAATTGGTGAATTTAGTGATTTAATTTTAATTGAAGGATGTGATGAAGGTATTGAAATGTAAACACAATGAAGAAACCCATAAATAATTCATCAAATGTAAGTGTTAATAGTTTATCAATCCAATTCCATGTTAATGGATTCACATTAGGTTATCTATTTTTTAATGAGAACCTCCAATGGGCTCCCATGTATATGAATATTTAGTATGGATGTCCTTTTAAACTAAATTAAAATGAAAGGTGTTCACTAATGATTTATATACTATAGATTCTTCAATGTAGGTTTTGATAAAAGGTGTGCGATTTTGGGATCATCAAATATTCTTTGGGTGGAATCATTTGAATGATTGGATTCTCTTATAGATTTATGATTTTTTGATGAATAATATCAAAATACTAGTGTTTAACGAGTTACCCCTATTCCTATAATCTCTCTGAATCTCTGTAGATATGAAAATATATTATTTTTAGGTTAATCATACATACAATACATGTTTATGACTCATTTGTTTAAGGCCACATAGTTATGAAATTATTAACTTTTTGCCATACAAAGAGGTCGTAGGTGTTTACATTGTTGGGATCAGGACCATGCGATGAGCATCATATAAATCATTATAAATAGAATCACAACACACATAGTTTATTAATGATTAGTGGGATATATCATACCATTTATGCTCAATTTAAATAGAAATATTTCAAGAATATTAACTTTTTGTGAAGGGGAACACTTTGTGAAAGGTACCTAAAAATAGATAGTGTTTGAATTTATCATTATATTCAATTTCAGTTTCATCTTAGTCTTCAATGACTAATTTGGAGAAGTTATAGTTGTGGATTACACCTATTAGAGGGCCCATATATTGTTTTAAATATCATATATGTTGGTATGATGATAATGGATGAATGCTTAAGAGGCTGGGGGGTACAACTTGAAGGTGGATATGATATTGTGATACTAAGAGGGGTATCCAAAATTAAAGACAATATAAAGAATATAATACTAGATTCATTAAAAATGGTATTTTGTAAAAGTGATTCATATTATTCTTATCGCATAAGAATAATAGCATGTTTCTTGATGATGTTATTGAACCTCAGAGGGGAATATATTGTATCCTAGTTAAGAGGAATAAAATAGAATATAATTGAAGGCATGCATTTTAAGGTAATGTGACATGATTCATCGTAGATTAAAATTGTGTTGAAATGACATGTGTAATTAATTTTAGAGTCTTCCTGCCAGGTTTTGAAGGTGGTTAATATAATGTATCTCAATAATTATTTTAAATTATGATCAAATAGAACATAATGTTTTTGTGTATCATGATTTTTTTAAGAAATAAGTTAATAGAAGATTAGTTGTGTTACATAAAAGTGCACAATAAAGTATTGAGTGATACTGACAAACAAGCTTCTCTAAGACACATGGTACTATAGATGTGTGTGGTGATGGTATATTTGGGGTATTAAACCAAGTAGGAGGCCCACACATAGAAAATATCACTTTGTTTTACGCTCACTCCCTATATGGGAACACCGACACACATGTAGATCTAATGTTTTACTTTTAAGTGATATATATTATGGGGGATCAATAAGGATCAACTAGATGTATGTTTGGAGAGTAGTCAAATAATGGATCTATGATTTATAGTTGATTCCATCAAATATTTTTTCAATTTATTATATACTGATTTCCTAGGTTGATGTTTCTTGTTATATGTTGGTATGTACAATATGGTTCATTCTTAAATATCATGTCAATGTTTTCTTATTTTTTTCAATTTATTCTATACTGATTTCCTAGTTTGATGTTTATTGTTTTCTATTGGTATGTACAATATGGTATTTCTGGATTGATTTGTCTTTTAGGGTAGTGGTGCAGGGGAAGCAGATTTTTTTTTTCTAGCCTAAATTTCGCGGCGATTTAAACCACCATTAAACGGTAAAAACCACCACAAAACGTAAAAAAAACCATTCGTGGAGGTTTAAACCGCCTCTAAATAGTAAAAACCTACGTGAAACTTATAAAAAATTACATTTCACGGCAGTTAAAACCACCTTTACATAGTCTCATCATAAGTTCTCATTCCACGGTGGTTCTGGTGACATCAGCGGTGGTATTATGACCACTGGATCTGGTTTTATTGGTGGAGGCTATAACCACCACTAATAAACTGATGTCAAGGGCTCGTAAAAACCACCACTAAAATCAGTAAAACCATCGCGAAATGAGTCAGCTACGATACATTCTTGAAAATGCCGCGAAATGGAAATAACCGCTGATAATAGATTTCTGACGTCGTATTAGGCTGCAGTTTATAGAAACCACCTTCAAACCATTTAGCGGTGGTTTAAACCGCTGCTAATTGGTGATTCTCTTGTAGTGTCCACCAGTGGAAGATGTTCCTCCCAACTACGACCAAAATCTAGGACACAAACATGAAGCATGTACTCGAGTTTCTGTATGGTCCACTCCATCTGACCATCTATCTAAGGACGAAAGGCTTTGCTCAAGCACAGCTGAGTCCCAAATGCCTCTTTCAATTCCTTTCATAGTTGTGAGGCAAAACACGTGTCATGATTTGAGATGAGCGTCGATGTCACACCGTGAATTCGTACAATCTCTTGTACATAGAGGCGTTTTATGTGCTTTACTGATCCCTTCTCATATATGAGTAGGAAGTGGGTCGTCTTTGTTAGTTGGTCGATGATCACTCTGATTTAATTTGGGCCCCTAGATTTACGTGGTAGCCATGTCATGATGCCCATGGAGATACCGTCCCACTTAAATTAGAGATCCTCAAGTGGTTGTGCAAAGCCTACTGAAACTGATGCTCAGACTTCACTTACTGACAGCTGAGGTATCTTTTAACAGACTCCACTACTTCTTTCTTCATCCCAGGCCACTTGTACAGACGCGGGAGATTCTGGTACATATTCACCTCACCCATATGTATCACCAAAGAGGATGTGTGGAACTCCCTCAACACCTCCTCTTGTAGCATCACTGTTACCATGGTGCATCCTTGGAAGAGGTAGACATGTTCCACACCTTTAGAAAATCTTTTATGGGCTTGTCCTGAGGATATTTGAACATGTCAGGCCTTTTAGTCCACATCAACAAGTTGTGCCTCCTGAACCCGCTGAAGGGTTGGGGGAATGAAATTCATAGACTAGAGGTAACATGCTTTATCGATATCCATGAATAATATTTTCAATGCGGCTGGCTACTCTGCCACCTGACTCAGCAACTTGAGTCTAGGCCATCTGCTGAGTGCATTTGCCACCATCTTCCCCTTCCCCGAAGTGTAGACTATCTTAAAGTCGTAGTCCTAGAGGATCTCTATCTGTTTCTATTATCTCAGGCACAAGTTATTTTCTGAGAAGATATAAATGAGACTCTTGTGATTGAAGTAGATAGTAAGCTATTCTCTCCACTATACTCTCACCTCGCATAGCTCTATATAATTCATATGATATAATGTTGTGTATATTGGTTCAATCCTTGGGTACAAGCCAATGCAGATATCACTCTTCTTGTGGCGAGTTAATCCGAAAAACCTCAATTGAAAGGATGGTTCCAAACACTTCCACTGCTATTGGGAACTAAAAACTCAAAACACCTGATGCCACAATGGTAAGGAAGGACAAGTTAAGAGTGATCAGATGTACCATCCTATGCATGAGATTATAACTGAAAAATCAAAACACATAATGCCACGAGGGTAAGGCAAGCCGACATAAGAGCGATCAGATTCACCCTCCTATGCATAAGATTATATCATTCTTTCTAGGATTCCTTTTTTTAGACCAAGGAAAACCCCATTCCAACATTGTAGATATACCAGACCACTTTTTCCTAAAACAGTAAATCTGTGAATGAACTGTGGATGAAAAAGCCATACCCAAACTAACATTATAAGGCGTCGATGCTTCCTCCAAGACGTTCCAACCAAAACACTCACCTTAAGAATTAGATCACACCATCGGCATAAGTGTGATTATCGAGTCTCCTCCCATAGGTATATCTATAGGTAAGGGTAAAGTAATTGTTTTAACTAGAAACTCTTGGTGTTGAACTAGATTTGTGATGAGAAAGATAGATTATTACCTTTGTATATTAATACGACAGCTAATAGTAGACACATACAATACCTCAAATCATTCCTGGAGCACTTTGGTCACACTCTTTGACTGCATGCAGCTACACTCTTCCCCTGTCCTCTACCTCTCTGAGCCTGGTGGTGACCACATTGGGGTGGTGGTTTTATCATGTCGACATGTATACCACTACCTAATGCTCTCATAGATCCCCTTTCATGTCTACTTCCCTTCAGATTCGTCTGTCCCAATCACTTCCTCTTCCCAAAACATTTTACTCACCCATGTTTCTGAGACTGGTGTGAGATTCCTTATTTCCCACCAGCAAATATTCACTGTTTGTATCTTCTTAGCCAAAGAACATTAAACCCCAATGTTTCTTCCTAACACCCTAACATTAGTAGTAATTCACAAAGGAATATTTCCAGCTCAGATATCCCTAAACACATCGTGCTCGGTGGTCCGAATGCTGATGAACTATTCTTATCATTTTCATCGAGTACCTAGAATTGTCGGGAATCCGTGATGAATACTTTTCTACCGACATGTCATCCTTCCGAAGTAGTAAAAGATCTTGGAAACATAGACCCCTTAGCATTTTATGGAATGATATCCCTTCTCTTAGGATGTTTTCAAGATATGTCCCCAAAAAAAGACACATCATCATAAGATATTGGTAATCTAAACCCTACCATCACCCTTCTGACCCACATAGAAGGCTAACTAATATGACCTCCGTCTGATCTAATTATTCCCAAGCTAGATAGAAACACAGTCACCTCCTCAATCTAGTATTTGGCCTCATGTGAGTTGGGATCGCCTTGAATTCTGAGGGGTATTTTTCACAGGAAATCATATATGGAATAGAGATTATATGTTTCATATACCAGTAAAACTAGTAGTAACTACAGAAAAATGGGCAGTGGTATCACTGGGACACTTCCCGAAGATACCATCTTGGGAAATATTCCCTGTACTGAAGCCTCTTCATACTCTGGACCATCTTCATGGTCATGCATTGGAATACTAGATGGTTGTCTATGTGGAGGCATATTTAAAGAGAATCAAGATGAACCACAGTAAATAAGTAATACCTGGTGAGACCAATCAATTGAGATAAAAGAAGAACATTTAAAAACACACACAATCTGTGTTTTCATGTACCAAGTCAGAAATTTAATTCAAGGTCCTGGTGTATGGTTACATCATCCACCGCACCAACAATGGACTCCCAGGACTGAAATCCTTACTCAACACAATTTACATTGTTTCTCTATTGAAAACATAGACTCTTAGTTCTTAAAGTAGAACCGACCCCTTTGATACCACATTGTTAGGACCTGTCCCCCGAGGCCCCTGCCCTGACTACCCCAAGCCCACCTTCAATAGGCCAAGGGTTGGTTACTAGCATCGAAAGGGCATTCACCAAAAATGGGAAGGCATTGACTCAAAAAATTTACACACTTATATAGGTTACACTACACACAAGGGAAACACTATGGAATAATAAAGGTGAAACCACAATTAAAAACCACCACAGAGTGTACAATAAAGTACATAAGTAAAGGGGACAGAATACAAGCCCAACTGAAAGGGAAATACAGAAAAAATGAAAACAGCTCCTATGGTTATCCACCTAGGATCCTACCATAAGGGTAGGTACAACTCATCACTAGAGATCACCATGTCAACTATTTAACTCCATACACCATCAAATCCTTTCTCCTTGAGACTCAGTCAAAGTGGCCCATCTTCTACACAAGACACTACAAGGTGCAGGCGAATCCCATGTAGGAGTGAGTATAAATCTACCCTATAGGGACCCCTATAACCTCAAAGGTCCCTAAGAATTATACAAAGGAAAAACCACAAAACCTGATCTCAATGACAATGTAAAAAAGAAAAAGACATATCACACTAGGTATAAAACTCAGAGTTCAGGAATAAAGATGATTAGTCATAAGCAGTATCATTTTATTATGTTAGGATATTTCCAAAACTAAACCAAAAATGAGTTTTTCTATTGTCGATCCACATAGGGTCATATTTCACTGATCCATGATGGGCCTCTCTAAGGCTGGTCCTTATCAGGTCGTGCACTGTTGATCCACACAGGGTCACTAAAATGTTGATCAACACATGTTCGTTCGGATGCGGATCCACACATGGTCACTATGGTGCTAATCCACAAAGTGTCACTATGATGGTGATCCACATAGGTTCTCTATGATGGTGATCCACATAGTGTCGCTATGATGCAGATCCACACAGGGTCCCTATGATGTAGATCAACACATGACCACTATTCAAATTATAGGCAACCATAGGATTCTCTGCACTCGGTGCACTTGAGTTCTATAGAAACTGCTCCTCAAGATATCGATCATGCCTTAACTACCACGAAGTTCCACAAAGTTGTAAATTAATGGATCGACATGTCATAATGGTTCTAATGCTATAGATGATGTGTCTATTGGATAACTGGTCTATGATTTATAAGTGTTTTTGTACCGAGGTCCTGGTTGTATTTGGGTTCAATCCAACCCGGTTGTACACCAATGTTCTCCAAAAAATCTAGTGGAGTCTATCAAAATAACCTTCTTCTTCCATGTATTCCAATGCCACAGACGATTCATCAAACAAATGTATGGTTTGTCACATACATCCTTTTAAGAGTATTTGGGATGAAAAGAGTATGGGTCTGGTCCAACTCGGTCGGACCGAACCAACTCGGTTTGGGTCACCCGACTTGTTCTGGGTCTGACCCCTACCAACCCAAACCAGCTACGCATGCCCGATTGGGTTGGGTCGCGGGCTAGCCCGACCTAGCTCACCACGACTGGGTGCAAGATGTTAATTCGCACAGGGTAGGAACCCCTTCCCAAACATTCATTATGTCTGTACAAATTATAACGATGGGACCACATTGTGCTACCCCCTGTCAGTAGGTTTCACAGGGAACGAGTCCACTCCACCGTGGCATTCCTTTGCGGCGTGAAACGGTGTGCTACCACACGTCCAACACATTCGGCCACACTGTTGCTAACATATCTGGCCTCCCTTCAACCAACACATCTGGTCGCCCCTACTGCTCGCTGTGGTGCCTTCGGGTGATGCCACATTCTGCGGTTGGCATGAGCCGACTTCCTCTATCGCCCGCCGATGTTGGTCTCTGGTGCCACACCGGCGGGGCTTCTGCGGGCCACTAGTTGAGTTCTGGTGGTTCGACGTCCCTTCTGATTGCACTTATACACTTTCTAGGATGCTTCCAACACTATGTGGCTCCCTGATTCATTTTTCCTCTATATTTTATAGTTGCACTCAAAATGCCGCCACAACCGAGTTTGACGGAGGGTATGACCCCTGTTTGTTGGCCCTACGCCTCCACGTTAGCATAACAACATGGGAAGGATATTTTAATTATAAATACTAAAATAAAGAAAACCCCACAATATCCTCCCACATTAAACAAAAAAACACAGAACAACTCATTGGACGGTTTATTCATGTTCTTCATAATATTAAAAAATTAGGTAAAGGGGAGGAATCAAGCATAAACCCCTACCTCGAGCTCATTTGAAGATTCTGTTGTTATGGGTGGGGTCTGTAGATCTTGGGATCAATGGTAGGGGTTGGTCTCAGGATCAATCCTCCAATTATATGGATATTGTATGTTTTAATTTGAGTTTAATAAATTATGAAAATTTATAAAATTATAAATATAGAATATGAATATTATAATTTTGTGGGAGGGAAATTTATGTGGGTATTGGAAGGTGTACTCTATCACATGGAATCGCCATCACATGATGTGACCTCCAATAACATTTCACCTAATTTTACATTATTATTTTAATTTTCACCCTTAATTAAAAACTCATCCTCCCCTTTCTCGCATGGACCACCCATAATCATACTATAATCCTCAATCACACCATACTCTTATACCAATTTTGTTTTTTGTATTGGACCTCACTTCACTTACCTTGTCTACCTCAACAACAACGCGCCGTTCCACCCCTCTCAAAACTAATTATTCATAACTTGAATGGTATGGAAACTTGATCAATTACATTTTAACAAGATATCTATATGATCAAGATTATGGACCCAAGAATAAATTATTTTTGATTAATATTATTTTTGGCCTTCCCAAGGTGTATATATATGTATATTTAAGATGATATACATATATTCATAAATATATATATATATATATATATGATTGTTCATTTCCTAATATACTAGGATCACAGAACTATGGATTGACTATGGATCATATTTATTTATTATATTTACCATTTATAACTACATCTCAGCTTGGTTGATCATATATCATTTGAGATCCTTGTATGGATTTATCTTTTATCATATATCAATGATTTTATATTATTATTGTTATCATAATGAGTAACAAACTTTTACATAAACTGTATATTATATTCTATATACTGCACTGCATTTGTGGGTTGCTACTGAGTTTTATACTCACACACTACTCGAGCCACCGCTGTATTGGGGTGACCAAGGAAACATAAACAGGGTTACATACACATGAGGGGATAAGGGTGAGGACTAATGGTGAAGGATATATCATATATTTACGTGGATATCAGGATCATGGTATGTAACAAGGTTAGTAGTAAAGCCTTTTAGTTTTATTTTAGATTCTTTTATGTACTCTGGTTTATGAGAATAGCATAGTGAGCAATTAGTGTTGGATGTATGACATTCTTGTACGGGGGTTTTTTCCTTAACATTATTATTTGATCACAATTTATAGTTCATTTATTTATTCAAAAATATATATATTACTTATATGAATCATATCTGTTTTTTTCCAATGATATTACTCTAACATGATGGTATATTCACCCCATTGTACCACTTTTAGTCCATTGTTGTCAGTCAAAATCCTCTTACATACAATGAGGTAATACGTGATGATATATGGAAAACTATCTTGAAGGACTAGTTTAATGGGATATAGTGGAGGATATTACAATAATTTGGATGGGATATTTATTTGTCAAAATTTGACACCCCGTGAAAATAGGGAATTCTACCACAATGTATATGATGGGTAATCTATGACATGACTTGGGGATCATTCCATGAGTTGTAATTTTGTATCTTATATTGGTCTAGAAATATTTTCCTACTTGTTACCATCAAAATACTATAGATGGAATATATTTATAACACTATATGAATAAGTTATGATTGAAAAAAGAATCATTAATAATAAAATTATTATTATTATTATATTTAATGTTATTATTTTTATTATTAAATAACCCCTATGGGTTAGGATGAGTGTTTCCAATTCCCAATCCACAGTAGCGGTGGAGGGGGGGTAGATCATGGGTTCAGTGGTAGGGGGTAGGTATCAGGATCAAGCCTCCCATGATATTGTTACTGTGGGATTTAATTGGAGTTGCATTCATTATAACAATTTATATAATTAAAAATATTTAATATGAATATTATAATTGAATGGGAGAGAAATTTATCTGGGGATTGGAAGGTATAATCCATCTCATGGAATCACCATCACACGAGGTGGCATATAATCTTATTTCACGTTATTTTACATTTTTTTAGTTTTCACCCATAATCCACAACTTATCAACCCCCTTCCTTGCATGGACCACCCATAATCATACCATACTTCACAATCACACCATAAACTTATACCAATGTTGCCATTTGTATTGGACCTCACTTCAACACCCTTGTCTAGCTCAACCCCATTTCACTGTTCCACCCCTCTCCCTCAGAACCACGCCCATGAGCACTGTTTTCAAGGCCTCTAATGTTGATCTTCCTCTATACAACAATGAATCCAATGTCTCCCATTGAATCAACTACTGACACCTCAGTCTGCATTATCAATCATCCACCACCATTATCATTACCACCAGAAACTCCTAAGTCCAGTGACCCATCAATCATATGATAATTATGGAGAGAATATATATTGGATAAATAGAGCTGATATTCAAACAAATAATAATTTTTATATATCATTCATCGTTAGAAACGAATGTAATTGAAAAAAAAAGTTTGGGGTCAAATACTACTACCACAAGAAATTTATGGAATTAAATATTTAATGAAAAATTAGTGGGATTTTTAAACCACAACATGCTATAAAAAATAAAAGAATAATTATAAAGAATAACCATAATGGATGGTCCTGGAGAATAATCATGATTAACATTATTGAAGGATGATAATGAAGAATAATTATAATGAATATAGATTATAACCCATATATTCAGTATAGAATTCACTATGAATATCGAAACATAGATAATAATGTCGTCCCTCAATAGAGAACCATTGACGCTCCATCCGATCAATGATTATATGATTATGTTTGGCTTCATCACAGGATATGAATGTCAATGTAATTTCATTTCCAACCCTAATCTATGAATTTTTCATCGCTTGAACCAAGAACTTGTCCCCCTCTTTTTCCTCTGTCTCTTGTTTTTTAAAATTACACTTGTCACGCACCTTTTAGAGGAAATATAACAAGGTTTATATAGTCATAACATAATCATTTTCCTTAATATATCTTTCAATCTTCTAATTAATTAAATCAAATTAATTAATTAATTAATCCATGTTCTTAGAAAACACATTAATGTCCCAATTTGATTCAATGATATATTATCCCAAGGATTAAACCACTATCATAGAACAAACCATAGGGTAGTATTAATCATTAGATTTTCTATTTAGAATAAAACTTGTAACTCCCAAGAACTCGTAGACATGTTCTTAGAATAATATTTTTGATATTAATGTATTTCAATCAATAACCCACCACACTCACAATTCTTTATTGGAATATCCAATTATTAAAGAATAATCCCTTGAATTAATAAAATCATTATATAATTTTCCCATAGTCACATAATTTTTAAAATATAACATTATTCTCCTAAGGGGGTCTTTATAGTCCAATGAAAAAATTGAGCTAAGTGGAGATAATTATAAAATCATGTATTTACTACTGACCCATAAAATATCATTGTTTGGAAAATATATCCGAGAGTAAATAACTAATAAATTTGAGAAAAAACCTTTTCAATAAAAAAAATGCATCAACTAAAAAAAATTAAAACCATATATAAAATAATTAAAATATAGGTCAATATGTTTCTAAATTTTATATTAAAAAAATATAAACCATCTTCATATAATTTAATACTACTTAAATTAAAAAATGATGACACTCTAGTCCCTTATAAATTATCAAATTGTACATTATAAAATCTAACAATTTTAATCCCTAAAAAACCCCATAAATATGATGAATAATATGTAATGTTATGGTGAATATAAAATATACAATGCAGGTACATCCCTTAAACATTGTGGGTAAATGTTAATAGATTATACTAATATATTAGTTTCTATAACTTATTAAGATAAAACACCCACCATTTTGGTTTTCTATATTCACCATAATTCCATTATAAAAATTCTTAACAAAAAATTCATAAATATATATAACAAACCCATGAAAAAATACACTATATTAGAAACCAAAATCTACCGCAAAAAATATATCTAAATGATAATATTTTCATTAACCACCCTTGAAAAGACCATACCATAGGTTTGTGATGAGAATAAATGTAACCAAAGAGGCTGGTATCTATTAGTACATGGGTTGATATCTAGAATTCAGGGTATGAATCTAGAAAATGGGATGTATTTTCCTCTTGATAATATAGTGGAATATAATAATCAGAGATTGAAACTCCAAACTATGACAACTAATTAACTCCACGGTATACCAATATGATCACATAGTTATACATATAAATGATATGACATAAAAAATATTATACCTATGGAAAATAAAATTTTAATACAACAAGTTTATAAACCCATAGTATCTATATACATTAATAGTATATGGTAGTAGTGGAAAACTCTGAATGTTCCAATGAATTCATATGAACTAAAATAAAAATTTTCAATTCCTCCACAAAATTTATCATGAAAATCATATGGTAAAAATACGAATGAAAATATCTTTGTACATTGTTGGGAAATTTATGATGTATAGATAAAATTAAAAAAATATTTTGATAATATAATAATTAATGATGCTAAATTATAGTACATAGTTGAAATCTCTTAATATGATTTATACCTATTAATGAACTATGCCAACTCTCAACATGGGAACACCTCATCATGGGAGCCTAAATATGATAATCTAATTCCCACTAATATTCTGAAATACATCTACAATATAATTACATTTCACATTCAGAAAAATAACATATATATATATAAATATAACACCTGCCATTGAAATAAAAAATAACCCCTAAAAACTAATCCCAATACCTAGTTTCACATCAATAACACAAAAAATCCTTCTACAATCATCTTAATACTTCTGGTGATTAAACTAGTGAGGTGAATATGGTAATAATATTAATATGCACATCAATAATATAAAATTTAATTACATAACAATGCTAATAAATGGGGTGAAGGAGGGTTTATTTCTAGTATCCTCCTCAATAATATCAATTTTATTACAAACCCAAACCATTCGGTTGGGTGAAAGATGGGAAACTATGTTTTTCATCCATTTTATCCTCTCGATAACTTGATGTTGTGAAATAATAAAATAACATCCATCACTTGGTGGTCATATATTTAATAGTTCACCCTGAATGGTTTTAAATGGGTTTACCCTAGTCCAAACATAGTACAAAAAGATGCTAATACTATTTTTCAAAAAAAATTATCTTTTAATTTAAATTTAATAAGTAAAAATGAATAATATAACTTTTTTATATTATTTAATACAAGAATATTCTTATTTACATAAGGATTATGGATATATACCAATTCTATTTACACAAACTATTACTTGATATTTAGTCCTAATCCTCAAATAAATACAACACCAGATATTATGAGAACTAGTATATTTCAAATACATGGTTCATAATACATGAAGAAAAATAAAAAACATGAAATACATATTATAATCACAATAATGAGATTATAAATCCATTTGATATCATAAAAATTCATAGGATAAAATAGTTAATACATAAATGAAAGGGGTTATATAAAGATTCTAGTAAGGGAATACACATGATATAAAATTATAACATGTGAGTGAAAGGTATAACATGATATCATAAAAGTAATGTATCAATATTAATAATAGAGAATCATAACATAAAAAACATGGTTTCATAAGATCATGTTTGCCTATAAAATGTAGAATCAGCAGAAAACATGATAATGCCATTATTTAAGGGTCACTATATAGATAATTTCACATGGTGGACAATGACCCGTAATGGTTTAGGTTAACTTCATAATCCTGTTCATACTATCCCATGGGACCAATAATTTACCTTATACATTGTAGAAATATCTGGGAAAAAATATCATAAAATGTTCACCTTTTTTTCCAGAAAAGGATGGCAATCATGTTCAATAACATGATTTTATCAATTATAAGGGAATGGGTTCTATAATCTTTATTCATATCATAATCCAAATAAATTTCATCATTAATGAGTTTGGGAAATGAAAAAGGTATATATTATCCTTTAATAGGATGGTATCATAATCTGCATATAGAGTAAGAGGCATAAATGTAGAACACATAATCATTCCATAACAATGAATAGAGTGACAAATTAAGATAGACAGAGAATGTTCAATACCCAAAAGAATGGGTGGTTTAGAGAGATCACTTACCTATATTCCAACATGTAATGTGTGTTATTTATCATCCTAAATAATAAACATATAATAATTATTTACTTACCTGAGTTCCTTTTTCATGATTTTTATTTATTTTATTTTATGTATTATCATGTTATATTTAATTACATTTCCATTTAGGGTTATGTCAAATGTTTTGATGATGTTCATCTCATATGTCCATAGTCACATTAAAATGTTCAATATGGTAAAATAGATTATAATTCATACATATAAAGATTAACAATAATTAAATAATTATCATTTTTAAAAATAAATTATACTTTAAAAACCAATCATGATATATGGATATGATAAAAACTATTTTAAAGTCAAATACATGATATGTTTTACATATACGTGATTATGATTTCCATTTTTGAATAATCAAAATGTAAATAATATAAGATTTATTCTAACTAAAAATAAAAACAATTATATCATAAATATATTATTATTTATTTAAATATACTTAAATATACCATCCATGTGATGCGGTAATTAAAAAAGAATCACATCGCTTCGTGGATGTGGTAATCCACACATATGCACGAACAGCGTTATCTTTTTTCATCATATAGAAAGGTAGGAAAATATATGATTTATTAATTTTATATGATGAAAAATATATCATGAATATAATATATTTTAATTAAACTCAAATTCATAAATATTTGTTAAATTTAATGATCGAAAATTAATTACATTAGTTATGGAGGAGCTAGTCCATTGTACACATGAACTGTGGTTTAGTTTCCCATAATATGGCTAAATATATTAATATAGGTTGCTAAACTAGAATTATAAAATTCTATAATATAGGAGATAATGATTTTATTAAATCATCATTATTGAGTAATATTTTAATGATTTAGAATAAGAAACAAAAAAGATACTCTGTTGAGATCAATACCTCTTCTTCGGACCACCTATTTAAAAGTATACCAAAATCCTCCCTAGACTGTATTTATGTTAAAAATAAATAATATTTCTTGTGGGATGTAATTAATAAAGGTATATTTTTTGGTAGTGGACAGTCCTAAAGGATTTTTATTTAATAGAAGGACATGATAAGGGGTTCCCTTTTATAAGTGAGATGGAGTAGAAGTTTTGTAAATACCCAAAACTATTCAAAAATTGGAAGGAAATATCATGAAAAGTGCTAAAAAATAGATAAATAATAATGTTTATGGGTTATGTTATTTATAAAAAACTCTATAAATTAAAAAATAGACATGTTTTAAAAAATTTACTCCATTTTCCTCTTTGCTCACTCACTTTTACCATTTTTGTTTTGCACCATGGTTACTAGTTTTTGTTAATATTTTTAGTATTCATTGTAGAAAAAAATAAGTATAACATAATACCAAAAATTAATTATTATGATTAAAAATATGCAATATATATTTTGAAATTAAAATCAAATAATTGGTAGAATTTAATTTAAAATTCAACCCACAAACATGTCAAAAATAATTTTTCCAGAAATGCATTTTCATTTAATATGATTTCTTATATTTACTATATGAATATAAATGATTATATTTTGATTTAAAATTAACATAAATATATATATATATATATATATAATATAGTAAATTTATTAAAATCATTAATTATTATAGTTTAGTTAAATTAATTAAAAATGATAAACATTATGAACTTACTATCATTGTGCATAAAACTGCTTTTTTAAGTTGAAAAATAATCATACATAAAAATAATGAAAATTGATTATTCAAACGAAATAAATTATATTTTTATAAATAAAACTATTTAAAAAAAATTAGTACAAAAATGTTTTTAAAAAATAAAAATTTATATTATTTATTTTTTGAAAAAAATTCCAATATTTGAAAAATAAGTAGTGTAAACTACACTCTAGGAAAGAAATAATTTTATACAAATCACATAATTACATGTTATGAAAATTTGATACGATGTTTTAAATGTAATTTTATCCCTGTAAAATAAAATTTATCAATATTCAATAATTTAATTGTATTATTTTTCTAAAAAAATAGTAATAACCATTTTTGAATAGAACGCATTTTTGTAAAAAAATTATCTCCATTGGAAATTGAGAGTGTAATTCCTCATAAATTATCAACACATATCTATAAATTATAATTTACTGAATTATAGAAATACATACAAATTTAATTGGTATTTTATATGTGGCATGACTAATCATTATTTATTTTGGATCGGTGTTGTGTGTCACATACACAATGAAACATTGCTTTCTTTAAAAAAGCACTAGGTCTTACATTATCACCACAAAGAAATTTCACCATAAAAACATCATATTATATAATAAGTTAAATAAAAGTATGGTTTCTTTATCTTTATGTCTTCCTATGGTTCCTAGTATCCCTCTTCATATTTTGGCTTCCACCATAGTACATTGACTATGTAATTTTTCCTATCATCTTGAAATTTATTTCTAAGGTACATGATCATCACTAATTGATCCTAATAAGAGATATCATATTATAGAAGTTACAACTATGAATTAGGTAAATTTTAAAGATCAAGTACTTTATCTATGAATAGGAATAAAAATAATACATTTTTTTACTTTATAAATTGTTTGTCAGAGTGCTAGTCGATAAGAAACCACTCTAAAGTGATCAATAGTCTCAATGGAACCAATGGACATAGAGGTTATAATTCCATTATGAAAAAATATCTATAATATTTTCCATGAAGATATGTGTAGAAAAACATTATCCACAACATCATCCTCTAGGATTCATCAATAATTACTAATATATCTCTTCTGTTGACTTTCAGTATTCTAGATGTTTTTTAGAATTGTTTTGACCATTCATACATTTTCATCAACCATTTCTGGTACCAGCAACATGATTGCACAAAATTCTTCCCACCACAAAGGTGTTACACATTTACTCGTATAATGGGATTTATAAAGAAACTTTTTTTAAGGGATAATAATTATCATGTAATAACTTTACCAAAGGAATATTTTGATCCCACCCTCATTCAAAGATTATTGATCATGATCTTAATAAAAATTATAGATTCCAAATTGTCCATCCATATTGGAAATTAGTTTGAGGGTAATAATTAACAGTACTGTTCAACATGGTATTTAGAGCACGTTGGAGGATGTTCTAGAACCTGAAGGTAAATATCGCACCATAGTTAAGTATAATTGATAATGGTTCTCCTTGTTGGTTCATTATATCTATGATGATGATCCTTTATAGTTTATTGAGTGATAATTCTTATTTAACGGTAATGAACTGAGTAGTCATTGTAAGATGATCCACCATATAGAATATGTCATTTTTTCCTCTTGATGACATAGGATGACTAGTGATAATGTCAATGTTGATTTTTTCCAACTTCTAGGTAGGTATGGACAATTATAGCATCATCTCCTAATACATTTTCCTTTCAAACTTCACATATTGAAATAGTAGACACTTTGATGTATATATAATGATCATATTATTTATAATTTTACACCCATATTGATATTTGAAATCACTATACATCTTCATGCTCACATGGTGGATGGGGAAGGTTATGTTATGTGATAATTTAATAGATCGTTATTTTAACTATTTTTATTGTATATATAGTGTTGAAAAGAATATTAAAACAACACCTTCATCAATTTTTTACATTGATAATTTCCATTTTCTTAATGATTTCACCTTCTTCTAAATTTACACATCATTTCATTGATCATCCATTATTTTATCTAAAAGGGATGGTTGTGAAATAATTTTTGAATGGAATTTTTATTTTCCGAACTTCATGATTCCCATGTGCTATCCTTTCATGTATAATAATATTAGTTCCTTCTCAATTATAATCATAGATAATTTTATCTGACCCATTCTATTTAGGTCTTTTATAAGTTTTTTCTTTTATGAGGGTGGTTTTTGATTGACATCTCGTAGTCATTGATCAGCTCTAATCATCATCATCTACCCAAATTAATATCCTTATATGTGAATATTTATTGAGGATATTATAATCTATATACATGTCACACTTTCCCCCATAGAGATAAAAGAACCATATTTTCAAAGGATCACTTAAACCAACTGTAGATATTTTAGGGGATATGTATTCTCATGAAATTTCAATTTACATGAGAAATAGTCTCTTACTTTATCATTTTTATTTTTACACAACTGAATACCTCTATCGAAGAATTTTTTTATATAACAAAATGTTCCCCATATGAGGGAAGTGTGAGGAATTGTGTAGTGATAACCCTATTTTTCATGTCTTTTAGTATCTCTTAACATTCATGGCTAGATAAAAACATTACTACTTTTCATTCTATCATGGTTATTGGGTTTGAATATCATGAACATATTATAAAAATGTTCTGTAATACCTAGCTACTTCAAGGAAACTATAGGTCTCCAATATGAATTCTATTCTAGGCCAGTACTCAATTTCATTTATAATATAAGCGTATAAAGATAACTATTAAATTATGATAATATACCTCAAAAAATGATCATGTTTCATCTAGAAATAATATTTACTATACTTTTCACAACTCCTCTCCTCTCTTAAAGCCATTCGAATAGTTTTCAAATTCTCGTGATAACCAACTATTCTTTTGCAGTAAATCACAATATCATCTTTAAATTATTCAAAAATATTAATAATTTGATCTATAATGAATTTATTCATTAGTTTTATAAATAATTTTAGATCATTAGTGAGTCTATAAAGAATCTCTATTAATTCAAAGTGTCCATACATTGATAAAATTGTAATTTTGGGAATATATTCAATATTCACCTTTAATTGGTGATATCTTGCTTGATGTTCCACTATAGAAAATTTATGGGTACAATGCAGTTGATTAAACAAAGTTTATATATGTGGAAATGGAATATTTTTCATTATATTTATTTTATTCAATTCATGATAATCTCTATGGAGGCACGTAAAAACCTATTTTTATGGACAAAAAGCACCGAACATGCTACAATGAAGCACCCATATGTATAAAACAGTTTTACATATTATCTTATAACATCTTTTTTTATATATTAAAAATCATAATGACTATTAATTATTTATTGTTAAATATGGAAAAATATTGTTTTCTATGATCAATGTTGATCATAATATTCCAATTCGTATGAATACTAGGAAACTAATCAAAGAAGATCATAGTATAATCCCTCATAATGGCCATGACATTAATCATGATTCTCTCCTTTGTATCAATAATTTTTTTATAGATATAGTTTTCATAAAAAAATGTATCCATTCATGAATATAATATTCTAGGGGATATTTTTCCTTCTCTGTAATCATTTACATAATTAAAGGATTCCTTGGTACATCAGTTGTGATCTCCCTCTTCTGAATGTTGATGTTAGATTCACATAAGGATAAAAAAGACATGAATAATAAATCATAAAACTCTATAAAATAATGAATAATAGAAATTTATGGAATGTTTTGTTTTAAAAAACATTCCTTTGTTATGATTTATATACTTGTGATGAAATTAAATCGCAATATTTTGATCTTATATATAGTTTAAACCCAATGTTTTGATTTGGTTGTTGAATATTTCTACAAAACGTTCAAGATATGAAATAATGCACTCAATAAGAATAAAATAGTATGCTTATAATTTCAGAATGAATAACTAGAGTACCAATCACCAGATCATTTTCATGACACACCTTAGAATTTGTGATATCATATACACTTGCTTTCCCTCTAGGACTTGGAGGTTGTTACTATTGATTTTCTAATAAAACTATTGTCTTAGAGAATTGGGTTTCATGATCCCAATTTCCCTTTCATTATAAAAAAGTTACCACAGTCTGAGAGTCAAAATGATCCTTCATTTATCTTCCAAATTAGGGGGTTTATTCATGTCCCATTGAAATTGATAAGCCTAATGAGCTTCTATTTCATATTTTAATGAACTCTTGATTCCCAAAAGACAATTTCTGGGATGCTTATTACTTCACTTTTTACTAGTGGGATGTTGGGTATTCAATCCTCAATGGTATTTATCTATTTATACTCCCAATCATAATTCCATTTTAGATTTATTTTCTTTAATACCATGACAACACTGAGGGTGACTAAAATCAATCCCAATTTTGAATTAATAATGGAAAATATCTACATAGTTTCCAAATTATTGAACTACTAATGATTTTCATAGACATGAATTTAACCTGCTAAAAAAATGGTATAGCTAACATTATTTGTTGATTATGATGTCTAATTACTCCCTTGAATGCCTTGTGATTTTTTTCTTCATATACCTTGATAACGTAATCTCAATTTTGCATCATTCCCAGTAACCACCAATATATTGTAATATTATTAATATGTGAAATGAATTTATTGAAAAATATATTTTGAATTATTCACATTCCACGGAATTAATTTCTTCTTTGGATCGTGTTTTATTGATCAATTTTAACTATTGATAGACTACCCCACAATGTTAAAAATATCCTACATAATAATATCTGTATCTTTACATTGGAACATGGAAAATATCTTCCTAATGGATTTAATCATTTTTCCTCAATGTGGGGATCACAATATCAACTATAGTTAGGAGGTTTTTTCCAGATAAAAGACTTGACATCATCTTTCTCTTCCTTAAGAGGATGACATCATTCCACATGATTTATGTTATTATTTGTAAAATGAGCTTGTTGATTCAATACTCTCATGATGTTTTCAAAACTAACTCATGAATGGTTATTTACATAATTTCATAAATAATAACAATTCTTATCATATTCTTGGTCCGCAATGATTCACCTTTTTTTTTCTCTTAAAAATTTACAAAACAATGTGAGAATACATTGACATAAAAAAATTATAAACTTATAAATAATAAGATAAAAATGATAAGTATATCCTGATATAGTTTTATATAAATTTAATTCTAGGTTTTCAATGGTAATGTTTCAAATTATGTTTTCTATCATAATTTTTTTTTAAATCCTTAATAATAGTTTGTAAAGAGTTTAGTGAAATTTCAAACTATATCACCTATAGAGTGTCAAACAAGGTATGTATAAAAGAATATTATTGTCGACCAGGAAAAAATTGATTTAATGTCAATGTGAAATTTTTATTTTTATTACCCTTAAAAAAATTTCTAGATCCACATAAAAATTTTAGTATCTTGATCAAAACTTATTTTCATAGAAATCGCTTACAATTTCATTTACTAAATATTTATCAATGTATTAATGTTATTAGTCTTATTATAATTTATTTCACTAGAGTTTAAAAATACTAATACCCAAATAACTTTTTCATGCTATAATACAAATTAAACGATCCTATTCCTTTTATTAATATTATTACATAATTTTAAAACTTAAATATAAATATAATAGAATCCAAATATCTTGAGGCCTACAATATTTGGATGACTATGATCATAATATATAAAAAGTACACATAAGAAATGAAAAATTTATTTTAATATAATAAATGATATCTTAAATAAACATGAGCTATTATAACTATATAGGATTACCTAGGCAACACAAAAAATTACTAGGTTAGTTAAAAACACAAATAAGGTTTTAAAAATCATAATGGAATATAACATGTGATTCAAAGGTATAACATGAAATCCTAAAATGAGAAGGCTCAAAACTAATGAAAAGGAATAATAAAATAAAGAAAACAGTATTGTAAGATCATAGTAATATAAATAATTAGAAATAAAAAAACATGACATAAACATGAGTCGTGTATAACTACCTAGAAAATATCACATGGTGGACAATGTCACATAAAGGAATATGTTTACTCCATAATCCCAAACATAATTTCACAAAAACTAAATATTTATAATATTTAATTGGAATCAAATATGGGAACACCAATCATAACATGTTCAATAATTATGTGTACCATAAAAAGGAAATCAAATTTAAGGCAAGACTTATGTGTTTCCATTGGAAATAAAATGGGTTTCAAAATGATGCATCATATCTTATTCAATGGAAATTTTGTAGTGAAGGAATTTGGGAAATGAGAATAAGGAATGTAATACCCATTAAATGGATGGAATAATAATCTTAGTAAATATGTGAGAGAGATATATATATAATTTAAAATTTCCCATAACATTAAAGAGACCGTTAAAGTGAGTTATAGAGATAGTGGTCACAAACCAAAGAAATAGTTGTTTAGAGGGATCCTTTACGCTTATCCATATTATTCTTGTGTTCCATATATCATCCAAAATATAAAACATAATTAAGTTATCATGTTTCACACAAATCTTATTCAATTTTATTCTTACATTTATTTTAATTATTATCATGTTATATTTCATTACTTAAACATTTGGGTTTATGATGGTTGTTTTGATGATATTTTACTCAAGTGTCAAAAATCACTATGGAATGTTGAATATGGCCCAATGAGATTATTAATAAATCCTATAAAAACTAATAAACATTAAATAATTTTAATTTTTTTATATAAATTATACTTCTAAAAACCCATCATTAAATATTTTTATGAAAACTGAAGTATGTTACAATCAAGGATATTGTTCATTGTACGTCCACAAGAGTAATGTTTCCATTTCCAATGATCATGATTTAATGAATGTAATTGTTATATTTTATTTAATTACTTATATTTATATTGTATATATCATTTTTTAAAATAAAATTATATATACAATGAATGTGAAGTCGTAATTAACAAAAAAAATTTCACCATGGAGATGGTAATCCACCCATAAAAATGAAAAACAAAATCATTTTCATATGAATGGAAAGGTAAAAATATATATGATATATTTGTTTTATTTAATTATAAATATATCATTAATTTATTATATATATATATATTAAATGCATAATCATAAAGTGATGTGAAATTTGATGATGGAAAATGAATTAAATCGGTTCGCGGGCATGTAGTTTGTCGTACACAATAATGATTTATTCATTTTAATTTTATGGAATATTATTTCAATGTAGGATATACCATTAACCTAAAAAAATTAACTATATTTAATAAACTACTACAGTTAGATAATAATTTTCTATTAAGATACAATTTATGTAGAATAATTAATAAAATAAATATTCTCGGTTTAGAACGATACAACTTTTTTGGACCACATATTTTCATTATACCAAAAGTCTTCCCAAATTTGATTTTTGACCTAAAAATAGATATTGGAAATGGGGAGCGATGTTGAGAACGTAATTTGGATATAATTTCCAAAAATAAAATAATTTTTATGTGTGTAATGTAGAGGATACGAGTTTTTATTTTATAAGTGAAAGTTTGCGACATTTTTTTTAAATTCCAAAATCTTACCAATAGTGGGAAGACAGTCTCAAGATATGTTCCAACAAATAGATAAATAATATAAATGATGGATTTTATGGTATATCCACACATAAAAAATTGATAATTTAACATTATCTAAAAAAATACTTCCTTTCCTTATATGTTTAGACACTTTTAACACTTTAGTTTTTCACCTTGATGACATGATTTTTACCATTGTAACTATTCGTTATGACAATAATTAAGTTGAACATATTAACTAAAATTTATTATTATAATTTAAAATATGAAATTAATATTATCCAATTTAAATCATAAGTGTTGAATATTAAATTTAAAATCAAACCTGCAAAATCTGTCCTAAACGGTTTTGTAATAAATACACTTTTCAATCAATAAATGATCTTATATTAACACTATAAAAATAAATCAAAATTATATTAATTCTATTTATTATAAATAGATTTATAATATATTATTTTAACATTAATATTTATTTATTGTTAGGAATTTTAATTAAATTAAATTTTTTTATTTTATGCACTTTCAAAATATTTGTAGAAAAAAATGCCTTTATGCATAAATAAATCTTATACAAAAATTATTTATATTCAATATTAAAAAGAAAGAAATTATATTATTATAAATTATAGGGAACATATGTAATTTAAAAACCTAATTAAAAATATAATTGAAAATTACATTTCATTATTTAATGTATATAAAGGATATAATTTAAAAATCGGTATTTTTTACAATTCATTGAAAAATATTCATTTCCTATAAATTCCAAAATATCACCACAATTCAATTTTGATTTTATTTTTTAAAAAATTATATTAATTTTATATTATTTTATTTTGAAAACATTATGAAATTAATTATAATAGTTTTTTCATAAAAGTGCAATAAAATTCCTTAACGATGAAAATGTATTTTATGGAAAAATATATTCATTAAAAATTGAGTGAGTATTTCCATATAATATATCAATGCATTTATATAGATTATAACCATTATATATATTTCATATGATATTAAATACTATCCATAAATTATAATTTAATTTCAAGATTATAACATTTATAAATAATCTTTGATTATTTAGGCTCAATGTTGTGTGTAGAATATGATATCGAACATAGTATTTTATATTTAAATAAAATCATTGGGTGTCATAAAACAAAACACAAGGATTTAAATGTAGCCTTGTTCTGAGGGTAATCCATGGTTATTATAAATCTATCAACTCTTTGGAAGGACTCTCTATTTATCATGTTCTATTATAACCATCGACATCATGATAAATATGGAGAGATAGAGATATCATAAATTCATGTAGTTCTTTAAAATTATATTTTCTTCACCTCATATTAATATTTAAAAATATATAACAACAAAATATCACTCCAAGGATTATCCATATATCTGAAATTTATCTCCAATGATCATTCATTGATGAAATATTCCATGAATGATTGAAAAATTTTAATTTATTTTTAAATTGTGATTAAATATCAACAAGGGTTAGTTAAAAATTTGACATCAATTTTGAAATTAAAAATCATTAAAATATAATCCTATAATGTTCTAAATAGTTTATGATAGCATGTATAGTAAATAATAATTTAAAACAATAAAGGACTTTCAGTATTTAATAACTCATGCATTTCAATGCACTATTCAATGGTGTAGTGACCTTCATAATGTCATGGATTTCACAAAAAAACAATGATATAGTTTATAGTGGCCCAATATATTTTATATTTAGTGCATAATTTGATCGATCATTTACTCACAATAAATCCTCAATGACATTCATCACTTTCGTATTATTTCACATAATATATAACTACTTTTGAAACAATATATAAAATGAATTTCAGATACCATTCAAAACATATTTTAGAAAATATGTCATTAATTTTCACTATATGTATAATAATACATATAAACAAGTGAAAATATATTGAGTAATATTTTTATATATCCTCTAAAATACCTTTGTATTTTCTCAAAATATTTTATACAAACACATTGTAACAAAAAATAATCCGCAATCATAATATCCTAAAGTATTACACCATACAACTTTATTGTTTTTTTAAAAATTTATATTCTTTAATCAAAATATAAATGTAAATAGTTGTCTCTACGAGAATAGTTTTCCTAATACTTATATAAAATAATGGGTTGAATTACTATCTAATTCATGTATTTTTTTCATATATCCAACAATTATATTGTATAATATATAGATTATCATATAATCACATTGTCCATGAAACCAAGTAAACATTGGCCACATAGTATGTCAACCACATATATCCTGCTTACCCATTTTCAATTAATTGGGTATATATTTTTGAAGTAAATGAACACATCACATGATAGTCTCCCAAAATTAGTAGTACATCACATTCCCCTAATTTATAAATACAGAAACATCATATGTAACTTATGTAGATATTTAAATTCACATTCTCAATCTATCGCAGTCAAGGGATTAAATTCCATACTCTCTATATGATATGAAAATCCATTCATTTTTAAAGCATAACTCATAACAACATTAGAAACATACTAACCCTCCACTAATTTTTATCAACCTCAACTACACTATAATTAATTTATTATAGAATGGTAATTATTATGGTAAATATAATTTCAAACAAAGTTAATGGGTATTAAATATGAAACATGAATCCCATGTAAACTAAATACATAGTTCATGATAGTCTATGTTGAACATGTAGTGGGTTATACATCATACAATGCTTATTTTGTGGCTCATGGGTGAATTAATTATCTTTTTAGGAATCCAAAACAATATTACTCATTACAAGTATCGTGACCTATAATAATCAATGATGAAAAAAAATTAAGGATCACTGAAAATCATACTATGAGTGGAACATTATCTATTAACATCATTTAATAAATACCTCTAATATAAAATAATGATAATGTAAATATTCCTTTTAGTTTGACATGATATATTTATCTGTTTTTAAAATTATTTTAGAATAAAAATAAAAACCATATATATGATCTTATATTATCATATAACATATGATTAACTACTATGAAGACCTTATGTTTTATGTATTTTTGTTATTTTATTGTTTCTATATCATAGTGCAATTCATACAATATTTCTTTGCGACCAAATAGTAAATCCCCCCACTAAGCTATGTTAATAATTTACATATATATAATGAATTTTTATCAGTAATGGTGATATTATGAAACATATTCCAAATGTTAAACTCTTTTGAAATAATATTTTAAAACACTTTCCAAATAACCATTAAAATTTTAGTTTTAATGACTTTAATTTTTTAAATACATAGGGATTTTTATAATTTTATCAATAACCTCACTTGATGATTTATGTCCATAAATTTTACTAATGGTCGTTTAGTAAACAAATTAAATGTGATTACACACATTAAAAATTATTTTTTACCAATATACCAAAAAATATTAGGATATAAAGTGACATTAATTATTAATTTTTCATTTATTATAATTTATTTTGTTCACATTAAACATACCAATGTTCAAAATTATATCAATTTCCTTATAATGATGATATTTAATATGACATAAAACGTGAAGAGATAAACTCTTTTGTGTCAAAAAATAATACTTATATCATTTTGGATAATATTTAGAAAATAAAACATTATATATTTTATTTTCTATAATACTCTATGTGCGTAGAAAAATACTCTAAAAAATAATTTATATTTTATAACATTCCATTTTAGGGTGATGTGAAAATTTTACATCATATTTTAAATAAATATTTTGATAAAATATTTTTTTTTGTATTACCAATTTTAATCCATGTGATTATTACAAAATTTTTATATAATTGGATCAACAAATAACTCATGACTATCAAAAACACCATATTATTTTTCTCATACAAATCCTTATTTACAACCAATATCTCATCATATAATATAGAAAAAGGGATATTATACACATATTTTATTTAGATTTATCCAATATTTTATGTAACCATTTTCATCCAACCCCATAAAAGAGACCCCTAGTACTTTACTTGAATGAAAAAATAAAAAACAATTAATGGATTCATTAATATTGAACTATTTCATATAAACAATAATTTTTAAATATATATATATATCATAATATACACCATTCACATTTTTAAATTTCATTTATATTACATTAATACATGATAAGAACTATCCATAGAGGTTATCTCACCCTTTTATGTATTTTTGAGAATTTTTCTCTCCAATTTCCACGTTTTTCATAATTGAATGGTTGAACCCCTTTCATAGAACTAATTTTACATGTTAATAGAATATGAGGATTATTTGAACAATAAATCACCTTATTTTGGAATATACATTTACCCTTATATAACGAAAATACATCACCAAATATTATATATCTCATATTATACTTAGTTATCCATAACATATATATAAGATTGAGTAAAATTTCATTGAACTCATCAACATTATTGTAACCATTCTAATAAATAATATTTAATGAAGTCCATAGAGATATATAACATTAATGGTATAATTAGCTAGCTAAAATCACATGAACAACACCGTAGATGAAATGAAAAAGACCTCAGGCACACCTCACCATACACCCTAAGTTTTCTATTAGTGGTGAGAGTCTATAAAAAATGTGGTGAGGCAATACTATTTTTACCATCACATAAAATATCATTTTATAAAAATTAATATAATATAACATCAGAGTAAAGACAAAAAAATATAGATAAAATCAATAGACAATAACATCTATATGATGTGATAATATTTTCTTCATTATTTTCATATAGTTATGAAATAAGGATCACCCATTAGGTTGGATAATAATGAATTAAAAATAAGAAAAATAAATATATGTTATCAATTAAAACCAGGTACCTTTTAGGACCAATCCTCATCATTGACCTAATATCTCTATCAAAAAACCATAATAAAATCTATATATAAATGAAGACAAATGGTTTACATGTGCACTAGGGTACCTTTGAATCTTGTATGAATAAAACATAATAGGAAATCACCAGGTTCAATTATCATATTAAATCATATATATAGTGTAAAAATTTAGAGTTAAATAAATAATAAATCAATATATATAATGAATGATATCATTTCATGTCCACAAACATTAAATATGATAGTATAATAAAAAATAGAACATTATTTAACCAATGCTTAAAGAGAGGTCATCTCAAAAAAAAATATCTAAATGCATACCCCATAAATAAATATAGGATCACCAATGTGATTCATGAACACTACCCTCTCAATGATTCAAGGGTCTCCTACAGGTTATGAATCTTATATCCAATAACACCCCACCACCATCTCATTAATGGTTTGCTAAACATCAATATCTCATACTCTGTCTATTATAACCATTGTCTTTCTCAAGGTTTGGTATCATACCAAGTACAATGAAACATATCATAACACAACCCTCACAACGTGGGTAAGGTCACATATTATATCTTCTGTACTACGCTCTAACTCAGGGTATGGCCAATTACCATATACTGACTATTAGCCTTTCAATCACGGTATCTTGAACACTATTCTCGCACTCATGGTAAGGTAATATATCTCATCTTAACCAATACCCTCTCTCTAAAGGTATTTACATATATCATATCATGTCCACTACCCACTCACAAATGGTAGGGACAGATACAACATCTGGTATCACATCAGATACCACCACCCTCTCACACGTGGAGAGGCACATCACAACTATATAACATGGTTAGATCATCAATAAAAATAAAAATGTAGGAAAAATATATTAAATCCTTGCCTTTAGCTGGTAACACACAAACCCCACCCATATCTCTTCTATAGGATCAAAATAAGACTCATAATTTCTACCTTGACTAACCTATTCATCCCAATCCATCAACATGATCCATATAAAAAAATAATTATAAATAATAAAATCACAATTATATTCCCAACTCACATGCCAAATCAATATGTCACACATTTACATTATAGAAAATAAGACTCACACATAGTTCATGCACTTCCCATTAGGGTTTTATAGAGACAAAAATAAATATAGACTCTATACCTATCACACTACTAGTATACAACTGGCACTTGAGATGGATCTATGCACAATCACTCATCTAACCCAAAACATTCCTTAATTAACATATACTATCCCAAACACACATATTCTACCCATTAGAATACCTTGTTCAATACTAAAACATCATATAGTTTCCCTATATTTATTCATACTTATTTCATTTTTTATTACAACTACCTCAATATTTGCATCCCATAGAGTTACACTACCCTCGATTTATAAACATCACGTTCCATTTGATATTTCAAAAAATATGTATTACCTGCTTCTATAACTAGAAGACACAAATATCCTAATCTAAATGAGTTAAAAAATATGATTAATTATCATCATTAAATCCCCCTATCTAATGGTTTTCTAAGGTCCCAAAGATTACACCACTAATTATCAAATATAGTTCTAAATGCCAACATAAATAGTTTTATTACTTCTATGCTGACCAAATGGAATACCTTCAACTAACCCACTAAATTCCATCTCATTCCATGTATATCTAATTTAATCTTCCACATCTAATTCTAGGTCCTTTTATCTGTTATAATCATAATTACCCCTTAGATACATAGTCATCCAAAATATATAAAATCCCAAATCATGCGACGCATAGAAAAGTCCATATTTGAAGGCTTAATTAATTAAAATTCCATCATAAGATACTTTTTCATCCCCTTTATAATTTTCATGAATCAGGTCCCCAAAAAATTTTATCTAATTCACATTCATACACACATATGTATTCATAATAAAGGGAGGAAATGTATATAAATTGAGTTAACATCCATAAACCATAATATCTATCTCAATACAAGATCATAAAAAGGTTCTCTATGATTATGAGTCCCTATCACACACCACATGACAAGACTAATTAGATGTTACTATTTAAATCTGTTATTTGATTTGATTTAATATGGTTTAAATGATGAAAAATTATTGATCATTCTCCTATAATTGAAACATCATTCAAAGGAATATAAATATCTTTTGGAATTATTATTGACCTTCTATGAGAAAAATATCCATTGTTCATTATCGATTAAAAATCTAATTCCTAAAAAAGTTAATGAAACACAATAAAAGGCATCGAGTGACATATCTCTAAACAAAATGGTGAGAAATTGGTGTAACCTACCCACTATAAATATATTCAATCCAACATAATATGAATACCCATAATACTTTTTTTTACTTCATGTATTGTAATCATCATTGATTATCGTGAAGGGAGTGACTAAAATAAATTACAAACCAAGAGAAAGTATAAGAATATGGGGCGATGAGTTTAAACTTCTCTAGAATGAAAAAAAACCATGATCAAACTTGAATAATAGTATCTTTAGGGGGAATTAATGGGTTAAGAAACAATTTGGGAGGGATTTGAAAAAATTCCCTCCATTGAGTGGAACTCATGTATAAATATGGGGGGGGGGGTTCCCCTCTGAAGATGGTTCTAAACCTCAAAATCCATCCCATCCCTTATTATTTACTTAGTGTAGGACCATTGTGTAACTTTTAGTGTCTGTAAATATTAGACACCTACAAATATCTATTTCTTGTTGGCTATGCACCAATTGGGTATGTGGCGGTGTCTTTAACCTTTGGTTGTTGAACTACCACATTCAAATCCTCGCTCAATCTTCCAACATTCTACCAGAATATAAAAATAGTAATAAAAATACCACAGGGAATTTCCCAACTATTATATTTCCAATTTAATTACCAAATATCGAAACTCCCTTGATCAAGAGATGAAAATACAAATTTCCTCTATTTTTTGAAAAATAAAATGATACAAATCATTGTAATAGGATAACCTGGTCACTATATGTCATTAATTTTCCTAGTTATACATAGTAGATAAGTATAAAAAAAATATTTTATAAATTTTAATATATATAATAATTTTAAAATCATTAATTTTATATTTAATATATTTATTATAACAATTTATATTTTCCTATTAAAAATTTTCTAATCGGCGTTATTCAGAGAGGTGTTTCACTTATGGTTTTTTCAAATTTTATGAGTAATTAAACAGTTTTTGTAACAGAATATGTATTTAATTTTGTTAAACATTTATTCTACTAAAATTTATCGTAATGTAAAGTTTTATGATGATGATTACATTTTTAGAAAAATATTATTTTTTGTTAGATGACTAAAACATTTTATGTTCATTTTTAAAAAATATTTTATTAAATATTATGCCTTTAAAATAATGACATCTTTTATGTAAGAATATCAATTAATAGGATAGATCTATAATTTCTTGAGTCTCTGAGTCCATTTTTTCATTACTCTCATTGATTGTAAACTTTTTTAGAAAATATTGTCCATAAAATTGTATAAGAACCTAGGGTAATTTAAAAATTCATTTCCTAAAAACAATAGATGGAATATACCACCTCCATTACTCTAGTATTTTATCTTTTTGGGATTCCTTTATAAGTGTAACACAAATATTAATGTGGGATTTTTTTGTGGATTTTATGTTATTATTTTCCATCATTCCATAAATAACATAATCCATGTGCCTCTAGTATTGTGAGACCCCACACATTTATTTGATCATAGTCATAAAATTTGTTATCATTCGAATGAATCTGAAACATAAAATTTATTTTATGGTTTTATGATCTCAATATATCATCTCAAAATTCACTCTGTGTATCCAATGTTGTATCAATTAAACGTTTTATTTAATACCATTATGAAAATTACTATTTTCAAAACATAATAATGAATAACACATGATAATACTTATTATTTGGGTCGTTATATATATATATATATATATATATATATGTATTAACAAATATCAAAAATTATCATATAAACATGGTTGCTATTGGGGTGGCACCAGGGTTGTAATCTCCATAATCCTTCATCCAAAGGACTGGTGTTTGAACCCTAGAAATCCCCATGGTTGAATTTTGAGGTATGTGGTGACATGTCACGACCCGTCCTTGGGGCCCGTGTCGTGACTACCCCAAGCCCGCCTTCCATAGGCCAGGGGATGGAGACTAGCACCAAGGCGTAAATCCCGGTAAAAAGGGAAGGCATTGCCTTTGTAAAGTAAACAAGCACCACAGAGTAAGCAAGTAGAAAAGTAAATACTAAGTAAAACAGAGTACAACTGTAAGTGCGGAAAAGTAAGTGGGCCAGTATAAAAACCCAAACTGAAAGTAAAGTACAACTCGAAAGGGAAAACAGAAACTAAAAAGTAAAAGCTGCTACGCCGAGCTGTCCACTGGAAATCCCACCTGATGGGTGGGTACAGATAGCTCCTCTGCTCCTCGGGTCCCGCTGTCTGCTCCGAGTACGTCCCGCCCAGTGGTCCACCTCCAGGTACCGTCCTGCTCTGCGAGCCTCAACCACGATCAATGATGTCTGTCGTCTGATACCAATACAACGTAGTGCGGGCATAGCCCGTGCAGGGGTGAGTATAAGCTACTCAGTAGGGACCCCGAGACCCCTGAAGGTCTCCCAAAATCCACAAAGGATAAACCAAAAAGGAGAGATATGAACATGAAGTAACAACCGACACTACTTAGTTATATGCCCATACATATACCTAAGTCATCAATTCCAATACGTTCCATCCTCCAAGCCCAATTACAACTCACTCCACACAGGAAAGTATACGTATTTCACACAGGAAAGCAAAACAAAATCCACACAGGATAGCACAACACAATCCACATAGGAAAGCAACAGGATTCAGCTCACACAGGTATACTTCTTCGGAAGACGATAGAGATGATCAATGATCCATCTAAGTCGTCGGACCCACAAAGGATCGATAGGTACTAACCCCCGCAAAGACCTACACAAGATCGGACCCACACAGGATCTGTTGGCGCTGGTTCACACAGGACCGCTGAGTGTTGACCCACACATGATCGGACCCACACAGGATCGGTAGCACTGATCCACACAGGATCGCTGAGTGCTATAGTCGTCTTCGTCGAATCCACTAAGGATCTCTGCACAGTCGTCGTCTCAGTCACAGTAGCAGTCGCAGTAGCAGTCGCAGTAGCAGTCGCAGCCAGCTCTAGGGTTACCGCACACAGCAAGCTCGTTCAGGAGGGTCCGCTCCACGAGCTGAGAAGCTGATACATCAACAGTCACAAAGTCTAGAGTTGATGTATCCAAATGTTCGGTATCGTTAACAGGAACTCAACGCAACAGACGACGCGTCAATCGGACGCCAGGTCTGAGAGTTATTGGCTTTTTCGTCCTAGGGGCCCGATTGGTTTTTAAGGAAAAACCAACCCGACCGTACTCCACCTGCGTCCAAACCTCGGGCGGAGTATACCAAAAGATCCGTCTCACTAATAGGAACTCAACAAAGTCTACGGCACATCAATCGGACGTCCGTAGCTCAGGATATGAACGTTTCCGCTCCGAGGGCCCGGTTGGTTTCGTGTACGAACCAACCCGGCCGAACTCAAAGTATTCCGAAAACATAAGTTCGATATACTGAAATGACCGTCTCGATCCATGGATCGCATCGCCGCTGACGGCGTGTCGTTTGGAGGTCCGTAGCCCGAGTTATGGGCATTTGAACCTAACCAGTTCAGTATCGGGGGTTTCGGGCCCGGGCCGACCCGGCCCGAGACCCCCCGGTTGGCCCGAACCGGGTCGACCCGCCCCGGACAGGGTCGGCCCGGTCCGGCTTAGCACAGCGCGCTGGGCGCGCTGCCAGCTCGGCTTCGGCCGAGCTGATTGAAAATAAAACGGGGGGCGCCTGCCCCCCTTTGTAACTGCGGCCCCCCCTCAATAATGGGGGGTCGTTGAGCTGGCCGGGGGAACTTATTTCCCCCAGTTTTCTCCCTTCCGGCCGGCCCGACCTGGCCAGCTGGCTCCTCCTCAACGAGACCGGCAGTGGCCGGTCCCTTTCCGGCTCCGACACCGGTGGCCCGGCTGGCTGCCGGTCACCAAGCTCCACCGCGGCCCGAAACCGGCCGCAGCCCTTGTCGTCTGGCGCGGTGCGACGGCACCGCGCCCCTCCTCCGCGGCCCCGCTCCGGTCAAGGGGCCTTTGATTTCCTTCGACGCGGCGCGACGACGTCGCGTTCTTGAATTTCTTTCCACGGCGCGGCATGACGACGTCGCACAATACTTGCTGTGTGTTTTCCACGTGGTGTGACGGCACCACGCCATTCCGTTCCATCCGCAAGGAAACAAACATGAATATAGGAGGGGGGTTCGTCCATGTTTGTACGGTCCGGCCCCCCTCTCGTTAAATGATAACATTTATTCGTTTATCCTCAATGTTCGACATTCTAGAATCAAGAACTGAAATAATTAAATAAAATAACAATAATCCCCTACCTCGGCTTCAAGAGCGGTGTTCGTCAACGACCCGCGGAAGACGGGCGTCGCGGAGGTCGGGCGTCGTGGGGAAAGAACGTCGACGTCGTGAAGCGAGGATTCAAAGTTCTTTGACGGCGATTTCATCGCGGAAACCCGTCGTGGAAGAGATGACGCGGAAGAAGTACGTCGCGTCGTGGATACGGCGTCGCGAAAGGACCGTGTTCTTCGGCGGAGAAGTTCTTCGTTGAAGAACGGTGTTCTTCGGGTTCTTCGTTGAGTTTGAAGAAGATGATGAAGACTTCCCAACTCTATCAAGGAGACAAAACCGTAACAAAATAAAATAAGTCTAAGGCTTATTTTATTTACACAACTAAACCAATTTGAATTTCGAAAGTTTGAAATAATTCACTCATCTTAATTAATAACACATGTTGTCAAAAATTAAATAGAGGAGGAGTTATTGGGAGTTTAAAGCGGAGTTGAGGAGTTAGGGTTCGTGTGGGCCCCACCACACTTAATCCTCTAAAGGGAGGTTAAGTGGATGTGGGTCCCACCTCTAACTCCCTCTGGGAGGATATAACCAACATGGATAAAAATAAATTGTGTTTCCACAGTTTATTTAACTTCATTTAATTTCCCCCAAAACTAACTTTCATCCCGCATAAAACGCAACCTCGGAAAAGGTCTCCTTAAGCGAATATCGGTGCTGCGAGTTCATCGGTGCCCTCAGAATTTGATTACGGGCACCGGTTCAAAATTTAGAAATTCCCGCTCGTTCGTTCACTGAACGTACCCGAGCCAAACTTTGGAAATTGATTCCGGGCACACCGGGCCTCGGAATCAGGTGCCGTCAGAAACCGCGCTCTTGTAAAATTCCAAATAAAATTAAGAAAAAATTTCCCTTGAATTTTACGGGTCTTTACATTACTCCTACCTCAGGGCTTTACGTCCCCGTAAAGATACATCAAAACTAGGGAAACAAATGAGGGTACTGAGCACGCATCTGAGCCTCCCGCTCCCAAGTGCTTTCCTGAAGGTTCCCGTGCTGCCATCTGATGCACACTAGAGGAATCGACCGTCCACGTAGGACCCGCTCCTGTCGATCCTCGATCTCCACCGGGACCTCCGTAAAAGTCGCCCAATCGTCAATGTCATGCTCCCCATGGTCAATGATGTGCATCGGGTCGTGCACGTATCTCCTCAGCTGAGACACGTGGAAGACGTCGTGCACCCGGGAAACTGAGGTGGTAGAGTCATGCGATAAGCCACCTCTCCAATCCTGCTGAGGACCTGGAAGGGTCCGATGAAGCACAGAGATAACTTGCCGCCTCGACCAAATCTCTATATACCACGTCGACGTGAGACCCGCAAGAAGACGTGGTCGCCATCCTCGAACTCTAGTGGCCTCCGCCTCCTGTCAGTGTATGACTTCTACCGGCTCTGAGCTGTCCTCATCCGCTCCTGGATGACCTGGACCTTCTCTGTCATGGCCTGGACCATCTCCGGTCCCACAAGTGCTGACTCCCCAGGGTCTGTCCAGCACAAAAGAGATCTACAAGGTCGGTCGTACAACGCTTCGTACGGTGCCATCCCGATGGTCGAGTGGTAGCTGTTGTTTTACGCAAACTCCACCAAGGGTAGGTGGTCCTCCCAGCTACGACCAAAGTCGAGGAAACATGCGCGGAGCATGTCCTCGAGAGTCTGAATGGTCCTCTCCGTCTGACCATCCGTCTGAGGGTGAATGGCTGTGCTCAGACGTAGCTGCGTCCCGAATGCCTCCTACAATCCTTTCCAAAGCCGGGAAGTAAAGCGAGAATCTCGATCGGAGACAATAAATGATGGCACACCATGAAGCCGTACAATCTCTTGAACGTAGAGACGTCCCAAGCTCTCCACTGAGCCCTGGTCTCTGATGGGTAAGAAGTGTGCCGACTTGGTGAGTCGGTCGACAATCACCCAGATAGATTCATGACCTCTGGAAGTGCGTGGAAGTCCAGTAACGAAGACCATAGATATCCCGTCCCACATCCACTCCGGGACCTCCAAGGGCTGTACCAAGCCTGCTGGTACCTGATGCTCAGCCTTCACCTGCTGGCAGGTGAGGCATCGAGAAACAGACTCTTCCATAGCCTTCTTCATGCCCGGCCACCAGTGCTGTTGTCTGAGATCCTGGTACATCTTCGCCACTCCAGGATGTACTGCCAAAGGAGAAGTGTGAAACTCTCTTAGCACCTCCTCTCACAAAGCGACTGGTACCATGGTACGTCCTCTGAAAAGAATGTCGTGCTCTTCTCCAATGGAGAAACCATCAGGTGCCTGTCCTGAGGATATCTGTGCACGCCGTGTCCCACAGTCAGCGTCCCCATGCTGTGCCTCTCTGACTCGCTGTAGTAGTGGAGGAGTGACTATGAGAGACTGAAGGAAGGCTGCTCCATCTCTATCCACAAATGATAACTGCAAAGAGGCTAGCTGCTCCGTCGCCTCCTCAAGCAGCTGAATTCCCGTCCTCCTGCTGAGGGCATCGGCTACTACGTTCCCCTTCCCAGGAGTATAGACTATCTCAAAGTCATAGTCCTGGAGGAACTCGAGCCATCGCCGCTGTCTTAGGTTCAGGTCCTTTTGCGAGAAGATATACCTGAGACTTTGATGATCAGAAAAGACTGTAAAGCGCTCGCCCATCAGGTAGTGTCGCCATGTCTTCAGAGCGAAAACCACTGCTGCTAACTCCAGGTCATGGGTAGTGTAGTTCTGCTCATGCGGCCTCAACTGTCGTGATCCATAGGCGATCACTGCTCGCTCCTGCATCAGAACACAACCGAGTCCGGTCCCTGATGCATCACAGTAGACTACGTACCCTACTCCCTCCTTAGGCAACCTCAAGATAGATGCGCTGGTCAACCTCTGTCTCAGGTCCTAGAAGCTCTGCTGACATCTGTCTGACCACAGGAAGGGTTTCCCCTTCTTCATCAAAGCCGAGAGTGGTGCCGAAACTCTAGATAAGTCTGGAAAGAATCTCCGATAGTATCTAGCTAGTCCCAAGAAACTCTGCACCTCCGTCATGCTCCTGGGTGGCTCCCAAGCTAACACTGCCTCGATCATTGCCGGATCCACTGCAACTCCCGCCTTAGAGATGACGTGTCCCAAGAAGTGGACCCCACGTATCTAGAACTGGCACTTCGAGAGTTTACCATAAAGCTGGTGCTCTCGGAGTGTGTCTAGTACAACCCGTAAGTGGTAGGCGTGCTCCTCCTCAGTCGTCGAGTAAATCAAAATGTCGTCGATGAAGACCACAACAAATCGATCAAGGTATGGATGAAAGATCCTGTTCATGAGAGCCATGAACACTGCTGAAGCATTGGTTACAACGAATGGCCTAACCAAGAACTCATAGTGGCCATACCGACATCTGAAGGTCGTCTTCTGCACGTCCTCGTCTCTAACTCTGAGCTGGTGATAGCCTAACCTGAGGTCTATCTTCGAGAACCACCGTGCTCCCTTGAGCTGATCAAAGAGGTCATCAATCCTCGGTAGCAGATACTTGTTCCTCATTGTCACCTGGTTCAGGCGACGATAGTCAACACAAAGTTGCAAGCTCCCTTCTTCCTTCTTGGAAAACAAAATCGGGGAAGCCCAGGGTGAAACACTGGGTCAGATGAACCCCTTGCCCTGCAAGTCCTCTAACTGTACCCGTAGCTCTCGAAGCTCGGTGAGGTCCATATGATATGCTGGAGTCGATATCGGAGCTGTCCCGGGGTACAGTTCAATATAAAAGTCTACCTCTCTGCGAGGAGGTAACCCTAGAACGTCGTCAGCGAAAACGTCCGCAAACTGATCCACCACTGCAGGAAAATCGGGACTCCGCACGTCAGCTGCTCCTAGGATGAGGTTATCCAACTGATGAGTGATGGGTTTTCCTCTCCTCCGCGGAAGTCCATCCTGTGCGGAAGAGGCTCCCTTCTCTCCGGTGAAGGTGAACCTGCTCCTGTCGGTGCATACACATCGCACCTTGCGCCTAAAACAGTCAATATGTGCATGGACCATAGATAACCAATATGTGCCCAAGATGACGTCGTGAGGCCTCGATGCTGCTACAAGAAGATCCCAGCCGAAACTATCACCTCCTAGAGAAATCTCACACTGCCGGCACCAGTGCGTAATCGTCGAGTCTGCTCCCGTAGGAGTCTCTAGCCGTAAAGATTGAGCCAACGGCTCTGTCAGAATTTCCGAGCTCTGAACAAGGGCAGCGGCTATGAAAGAGTGACTCACTCCTCTATCTATAAGTACTGCAGCAAGGGTGGAATAGAAACAGATAGTACCTCGAATCATCTCGGGCGCACCGTGGTCGTAGGCCTCTGCTTCCTAGAGTTGTGCCTGTCTCTTCCCGCCAGCTCCCTGTGGTCGGGGTGGACCTCCTGGTGGTGGTGGTGGCAGAGTCTCAAAGCGTCGCCCACCACCTACTACTCGGCCAGCTCATCTTCCTCGTCTGCCTCCTCCCTGCAGACCACCATGGTCGACCCTCTACCTCTACCTCGGTTGTCCCTCAACCATCTATTGCTCCTCGGTATGGCGGGTCGGGCAGTCATGGGCCATGTGGCCCTGCCCGCCGCACGAGTAGCACTATCTGACTCTTGAAAGACTGGCTCTACGCTGTGTGCCCCGCACTGCTGAGCCAGTGTCCTGAGGTTGTCTGACTAAGGGTCTGGTCTGCCTGGACCCCTGAGTCATCCGTCGACTGCCTGCTGCAGAAGACTCTGCCACGTGCCGCCGTGCAGTGGGTCTCAGCACTGGTGTAGACTCAGCAAGAAAGCTCTCGATCAAAAGGGACTTCTCCAGTACTCCTGTCTGAGTCGGAATGCTGAGGGAGATCAGCGATGCCCTGATCTCGTGTCTCAATCCCTGCTCAAAGGCCCAGGCCCGAAAAAATGGGTCCCGTACCATGTTGGTCGAGTAGCGCGAAAGATCTGTAAATCTCGCCGAGTACTGAGCGACCATCATGATGCCCTGCCACAGCTGAAGAAGCTCCTGAATACGTACCGCACAGAGGGAGGCTGGGACGAAATCCGAGCGGAAGAGGCTCTCAAAGTCCGTCCAAAGTAGAGATGCCTCATCGTGCACCTGGAGCATCAAGCTCCACCATCGGCCCGCTGCTGCATGCAGTAGGCTCGCAGCGAGGATCACCATGAGGACTGCTGGTGTCCTCACTAGCCTGAAAACTCGTACGACTGCCTCCAGCCAGTCCTCAGCTGCCTAGGGGTCTTTCTCCCCACGAAATATGGGCAGTCACTGGAGCTGAAACTCATGCAGTGCGCTGAGTCGACGTGCATCGTCAGCGACTAGTGCTGGAAGTATCAGTGGCTCGACGGGTAGTGCTACCGCCGGTGCCACTGCTGACAAAGGGCCCTGCACTGAGGCCTCGTCGCTCGGTGGGCTGTCATCACGCTCGACTCTCGGAACCCTAGCTGGCTGCCATCGTGGGGCCATCCTGAAAAGGAAACAGGTGCGCCATGGTCAGAACAGTATACCTGGTGAGCTGATACAAAGTAATCACAAAGAAAACTTGAAACACACACGCAATCAATGTTTTTGTGCACTAAGTCGGAAATCAGAAGTCTGGGTCCTGGTGTACGGATACGTCGGCCGCCGTACCAACACTGGACTCCCTAGACTGATAACCACACTCAATACGCTAAACATTATTTCTTCACATAGAAAAGATCAGAGTTCGCGGTAGAACCGAACTCCTCTGATACCAATTTGTCACGACCTGTCCTCGGGGCCCGTGTCGTGACTACCCCAAGCCCTCCCTCCATAGGCCAGGGGATGGAGACTAGCACCAAGGCGTAAATCCCGGTAAAAAGGGAAGGCATTGACTTTGTAAAGTAAACAAGCACCACAGAGTAAGCAAGCGGAAAAGTAAACACTAAGTAAAACAGTATACAACTGTAAGTGTGGAAAAGTAAGTGGGCCAGTATACAAACCCAAACTGAAAGTAAAGTACAACTCGAAAGGGAAAACAACAACAGGAAAGTAAAAGCTGCTACGCCGAGCTGTCCACTGGAAATCCCACCTGAAGGGTGGGTACAGATAGCTCCTCTGGTCCCGCTGTCCGCTCCGAGTAAGTCCCGCCCAGTGGTCCACCTCCAGGTACCGTCCTGCTCTACGAGCCTCAACTACGATCAATGTTGTCCGTCGTCTACAACCAACACAACATAGTGCAGGCATATACCATGCAGGGGTGAGTATAAGCTACTCAATTTGGACCCCGAGACCCCTGAAGGTCTCCCAAAATCCACAAAGGATAAACCACAAAGGAGAGATATGGACACGAAGTAACAACCGACACTTCTTAGGTATATGCCCATACATATACCTAAGTCATCAATTCTAATACGTTCCAGCCACCGAGCCCAAGTACAACTCAGTCCACATAGGAAAGTATACGTATTCCACACAGGAAAGCAAAACGAAATCCACACAGGATAGCACAACACAATCCACACAGGAAGGAAACATGATTCAGCTCACACAGGTATACTTCTTTGGAAGATGATAGAGATGATCACTGATCCATCTAAGTCGTCGGACCCACAAAGGATCGATAGGTACTAACCCCCGCAAAGAACCACACAGGATCGGACCCACATAGGATCTGTAGGCGCTGGTTCACACAGGACCGCTGAGCGCTGACCCACACAGGATCAGACCCACACAGGATCGGTAGCACTGATCCACACAGGATCGCTGAGTGTTGTAGTCGTCGTCGTTGAATCCACTAAGGATCTCTGCACAGTTGTCGTCGCAGTCACAGTATCAGTCGTAGTAGCAGTCGCAGTAGCAGTCGCAGCCAGCTCTAGGGTTCCCGCACACAGTAAGCTCATTCAGGAGGGTCCGCTCCACGAGCCGAGAAGCTGATACATCAACTGTCACAAAGTCTAGATTTGATGTATCCAAAAGTTCTGTATCATCAATAGGAACTCAAGGCAACAGACGGCGCGTCAATCAGACGCCCGGTCTGAGAGTTATTGGCTTTTTCGTTCCAGGGGCCCGGTTTGTTTTAAGGCAAAACCAACACGACCGTACTCCACCTACGTCCAAACCTCGTTCAGAGTATACCAAAAGATCCGTCTCACTGAGAGGAGCTCAACAAAGTTGACGGCATGTCAATTGGATGTCCGTAGCTCAAGATATGAGCGTTTCCGCACTGAGGGCCCGGTTGGTTTCGTGTACGAACCAACCCGGCCGAACTCAAAGTATTCCGAAACCTTGAGTGAGATATACCGAAACGACCGTCTTGATCCAAGGATCACATATCTGCTGACGGCGCGTCGTTTGGAGGTCCGTAGCCCGTGTTATGGGCATTTGAACCTAAACAGTTCGGTATCGGGGGTTTCGGGCCCCGGCCGACCCGGCCCGAGACCCCCCGGTTGGGCCGAACCGGGTCAACCCACCCCGGAAAGGGTCGGCCTGGTCCGGCCCGGCCTGGCGGACCGGCCGGGTGCCGGTCCGGCTTAGTGCAACGCGCTGGGTGCGCTGCCAGCTCGGCTTCGGCCGAGCTGATTGAAAATAAAACGGGGGGCGCCTGCCCACCTTTGTAACCGCAGCCCCCCCTCAATAATGGGGGGCCGTTGAGCTGGATGGGGAAATTTATTTCCCCTAGTTTTCTCCCTTCCGGTCGGCCCGACCTGGCCGGCCAGCTCCTCCTCAACGAGACCGGCAGTGGCCGGTCCCTTTCTGACTCTGACACCGGCGGCCCGGCTGGCCGCCGGTCACCAAGCTCCACCGCGGCCCGGAACCGGCCGCAGCCCTTGTCGTTCGGCGTGGTGCGATGGCACCGCGCCCCTCCGCTGCGGCCCCGCTCCTACCGCGGCGCCTTCGATTTCCTTCGACGCGGCGCGACGAAGTCGCGTTCTTGAATTTCTTTCCACGGAGCGGCGTGACGACGCCACGCAATACTTTCCGTGTGTTTTCCGCGTGGTGCGATGGCACCACGCCATTCCGTTCCATCCGCAAGGAAACAAACATGAACATAGGAGGGGGGGGGGGGGTTCGGCCGTGTTTGTGCGGTCTAGCCCCCCTCTCGTTAAACGATAACATTTAGTCATTTATCCTCGAAGATTGACATTCTCGAATCAAGAACGGAAATAATTAAATAAAATAACAATAATCCCCTACCTCGGCTTCAAGAGCGGTGTTCGTCAACGACCCGCGGAAGACGAGCGTCGCAGAGGTCGGGCGTCGCGGGGAAAGAACGCTGACATTGTGAAGCGAGGATTCGAAGTTCTTTGAGGGAGATTTCGTCGCGGAAAACCGTCGTGGAAGAGATGATGCGGAAGAAGTACGTCGCGTCGCGGATACGGCGTCGCGGAAGGACCGTGTTCTTCGGCGGAGAAGTTCTTCATTGAAGAATGGTGTTCTTCGCGTTCTTCGTTGAGTTTGAAGAAGATGAAGAAGACTTCCCAACTCTCTCAAGGAGACAAAACTCTATCAAAATAAAATAAGTCTAAGGCTTATTTTATTTACATAACTAAACCACTTTGAATTTCGAAAGTTTGAAAAAAGTCACTCATCTTAATTAATAACACAAGTTGTCAAAAATTAAATAGAGGAGGAGTTATTGGAAGTTTAATGGGGAGTTGAGTAGTTAGGGTTCGTGTGGGCCCCACCACACTTAATCCTCTAAAGGGAGGTTAAGTGGATGTGGGTCCCAGCTCTAACTCCCTTTGGGAGTATATAACCAACATGGATAAAAATAAATTGTGTTTCCACAATTTATTTAACTTCATTTAATTTCCCCCAAAACTAACTTTCATCCCGCATAAAACGCAACCTCGGAAAAGGTCTCCTTAAGTGAATATCAGCGCTGCGAGTTCATCGGTGCCCTCAGAATTCGATTCCGGGCACCGGTTCAAATGTTAGAAATTTCCGCTCATTCGTTCACTGAACGTACCTGAGCCAAACTTCGGAAATTGATTTCGGGCACACCGGGCCACGAAATCAGGTGCCGTCAGAAACCGAGCTCTTGTAAAATTCCAAATAAAATTAAGAAAAAATTTCCCTTAGATTTTACGGGTCTTTACTTGACATTTTCATGATATAGGTTTGTGGTGACATAGGTTTGGTGATACAGGAAGGAAGATGCATGCCTGATATTGTACTTGACCTTCGAGCCATGTTCATTGGCTACTTAGACATCTGAATATTGGTTATGTAATTGATCTCCCTCTAACTAGATTAAATAGAGTCATTGATTTCAAATAAAAAATACATGAGACCAAACATAAAAAAATTAGTAAATAAAATCTATTTATGTAGTGTTTTAGATTATACAAATCCAAGACTCTTCGAAAGAGAATGTATAGTGTGATAGGTAGCCAACTCATACATTTTTAGAGAGACACTAACCCTCTTATATTCTGGGATATCCAACCCAAAGTTTCATTATTAATATATTAATAATTAAGAGATAACTCAATTCAAATATAATAATAAAAAACAAAAATCATCATATGAATAATTAAGGTGTGATTAGAAGAAATTCCCTACATTTCTAGAATGTTCAAAATCCCCCAAGTTAATGAGTTGTTCAACCCAAATTACTTCTATTCATATATAGATAATCAATAAATATCTCCATTAAATTATAATTATTAAACCAAATATATATAAGTCACTATAAACCTCCAAATTCAAATTCATAACACATAAATAAATCATATTCAAAAAGAATGTAAGAAACTCTTATCTATTACCCTGTATATATGACCTATTATGCATGGTATGATTGCTATATGAATATTTTTATATCATTATTGTTGAAAATGCATCCATTCATAATATAAAACATTATTTCCATTAATAATTTTTTTATAATAATGTAGTTATAAAATGATAAATAAAAATATATATGACATAGGTATTTATAAACCTTTAATAAATAAAGAATTATAAAAAAACATATATTTTCATAAATAAACTTGTCCATTTCACATTTATTTTAATATGAACTTGTTCATATTATGATTTTACATGGTGGATATAATGAACTCCTTCATATTCAAAATATATGATATTTATGAAAAGATTTATAATAACAAAAATAGTTTATATTTTTTATAACTGTATTACATAAAATAAATTTTTTAAATTCTTTTTATTTATACAAGCATCAATTCCACTAAAACTAATTTTCTTATAGTTTCAATAATTTCTAAAATTAATCATTAATATCAAAATTTATGATTATAAAGTATAAACATGTTATAAATAAATATGAGCTCTTCCATATTCTTCATTTTAATATATAATAACATTATATATCTAAAATTTAAATTCATTTAATTATACATATATCACATCTAACAATATAGTTCTTACAAAAAACAAAAAAAATTGATGATATAAACCTGAAAATGGTTTTTCTAATATGAAAAAAAGCATACTTAGAGATCCTTGATTTTCATCATTAGGTGAATACCTTTTTTGGTAGATCCTTCAATAGTCATACATTAGTAACCACAAAATGGTTTTACTCAATTATGTTATAATTTTATTATATAAATCAATTTTTTATACAATTTATAACCATTTTTAAAAATACATAAAAATATGAAACATGTTATACAATAAACTTTTTTAAAAAACAATCTCCATACCCATTTTTACGTAATTATATAGTTTCATGAGTTATGCAAGTTCTTATTAAATTAGATCATTATTATCAAATTAATCATGAACCATGAATACTTTTTTAATAAAATCCATGGTTTTTAAAATTACATTATCTAATAGTAAATTTCTATTATAAAATCAATCAATATATTATTTAAATGTATCTATTAACATTTAATGTTTTTAGAGTGAATTTTTTTTTAAAAAAATTGTCATCAATACCCAAAAACAAATATTTTCCCATAATATCCATCCAATAATTTGAATTGGAAAATTATAAATGATGTAATTACCTTTATATTATAATGTTTATATGAAAATCCTCATTTACACGATCCTGTTGTTGTTATATAAAAGGAAAAAATATCCCTCTTCTATGTGTAATCCATGGGATGTATGAATCTATCGATGATTATGAAGGAGTTCTACTTCATAAAATATTTCTACATACATAGTGTTAGAGAGAGAAATTGATTGAGTTCATGTATTTTGTCAGGGATCAAGTATCCTATACCTCAAAAAACAATTACATCAAGTATGGAACATAGTTTATAGAACACTAATAACACTCCATTAACTTCACATACTTCTCAAATTATTATCCATTAATGAAATTATTTATAATAATTTTAAATGGTACAAAATATTTTTAATTTCATATTAAACCTTGTGAATTATTATTTAACATTATCAAAAAATATTGATGTTATGACATATTTAAAAAACATATATTATATAATTAACGAATGGTGATATATTATATTAATAGATATAACTAGAAGAAATAAGCATCATGTTTTATAAAAAAATATATGAATTGGAATGCACTAAATACTAATATATTTATCATTACTAAATCATGGATTGCATTGTAAAATTATATAATGTGGATCATACCCCCACATGATGGATAATATTTACTATATATTTTTATCACTGAAATTTCGAAAATAATATTAGAATTACCTTAACAAATAATCACACATTATCTTAGTATGTCATCATGTGATTAGAACAAGAAATTTTTGTAAGATATATTTTAAATTCAACATAACTATGTTATAAACAACTTTATAACCTTCACTATAAAATATTCATAATCAATGTCACTAACTCAAAATCATAACCATGTTGAGAAAATGATGTTGAAAAGTAATCATATTTGGAACTTTGTAAATTGGTAAAAATAGTTATTTAAATATCCCATCATAATGTCACCCCCATTTAGGCAAACACCTCATGGTATATCATACTTCATAACTACCTGGACACCCCATCATTACAAAAATCTACACCAAGGTAAACTTTTCTAGGGAGAAAATAAATATCATAACAGTCACCCTAATAAGGTTCTAACCTTTTGGGAAAAAACATAAACATTTTATATCATGGTTAAGATATATTTTGAGATGGAAAATGTGAAAGCACAAAATATAAAAACTATTGGGCCACACCCAAAAAATATTAATAATGAAAAATTAATAGGTTCATATATTTATGTTTCTTATTCACGACTTCTAATGAATCACATAACATCATTATATCTATTTTTATTCTTTGGTCTAATTGGAGTAAACCACATATATGAAAATTACTAAAATTTTCAATACAAGAATGAATTAATGAACACAATTAATTTATATATTGTAAATTTAATCATCATATAAACTCTAGATCTCTCAAATAAGGAAATCATAGTGATATTCATGTCAAAATTATTTAAGGGGTACTATCAAAATTTATCACGGTTGGTTATCCAAAAAAAGAAATAAAATAATTTAAATTGTTAAAAATTATCACTTAAAGAACTTCTATTTGGCTTAAAAATATCATTATCATTTTCTACCAGGGATAAATGAATATGAAATGTTATTCAGTCCTCAAAAATGAACATCATCTTATAATATAAAACAACCATGGTTTCTAATTTCAAATTATAGTCTGATGTATATCATTAATTTTCTTTAAAAAACAAAAAACATCTTTCTTGAAACCTAATTAGTTAATTTATTGATAATGTCATCATAAATAAAACCCACCCAGATCCACACCAAATTCCAAACTATGGTAAAAATATATTTTTATTGAATAAAATAACTAGAAAATTTATATAGGGTATCCATAAATGTTAAATTAAATATTATACCCTAGGAGATTAAAATTACCAAAAATCCTCATAATTTATAAAATCCACAAAAATCAATATTTTATAATAGGATATACTTCATTGCATTTCATCATCAAAAAATTAAACCCATACATATATCCTAAAAACAATTTTAGAAGGAACCTTTTATAAATATCAACACATGGCCCTAAATAAATTATATAACCCAAAATGGACCAATCCATATTTCTATATAAAAATATAAACAAATGATACACTATTAAAAGGTAATATCCATGATTTAATAATGATTACAGAAATTAATAAATACACGCTTCATCCCCATTTCTTTTTAATTATCTATTATGACTATTTCCATGTTGATATAGATCATAATGGATAGTTTGGTAAAATTGTGACAGTTAAAGATACAAAAACCTCATTTGACACTTTGGATCTAAGGTTTCTCTCCATAAAATATAGTACACCTACCACACTTAGATCAAGAAAAATTTTAAAGTCTTAAAAGGACTAATGAACTATGGTCCCAAATTCTTTTTTTGTTCCATAATCAAACCCAATATAATATTTCGAAAGGTCTCAAAATCCCATATTTGATTTTACATCCATAAAAATCATTTATATCATTATAAATTTCTATCCAAAATCATAATTTGTTGTGAATATGATTGAAACAATATTAATTTTCACATCCTTATCCATAAGAATCCATGTTAAGCAAAATATCATGATACAATAACCTGAGATTACTATTATTTCTTTTTTTAAGCAATAATTAATTAAAATTCCATATGTTTTTACAATGGTTTGATATAAAATTCATTCATTATTAATGGATATATAATATCCATAATGTACCTTATAGATTATTTCTCAATGATAATTCCTTAAGAGTGATTAATTATATTATTATATGGAATTTTAATGAAACTAAATAAATGTGTCTCATAGGATAGTAGGGATTGAATATATACATGACTTTATTTATAATAGTAATTTTCATAAAATATATCAATTTAATATTATGCTGGTTAATGGAAAAATAAAAAACATCCACGGTTTTGTTACTTCTATATTTCATTATCATATAAATCTTCTTTTTAAATTTATTCATAAACAATTAAATAATATAAAATATTTCATAAAAACATTTCAATAATTAAATTATAATTTTACTAATCCACCATATACTCTATAACTCTTATAGATAAACCATGTAAAACGTAATTATACAACAAATATAAATCATTTTTTGTATATATAACATACTCTTCATATTCCTCTCCTTAACTTCCATCCATAATAATATCAATTTTTTAAAATAATTTATTGTCTACGAAATATGAATTTCAATGAACATAGCATATAATACTGACCATGTTCCACCAAACATCATAAATTTATTTCAATTAAACCTTTAATTATCAATTTTACTACAAAATATATGAACTTTAAAATGAAATATGGTCAAATTATTGTAACAACTTTAGAAAAAGTATATTCAATAATAACCTCTAAAATTAACATGAGAATCATTAAATTTACACCTCTCAGAGGTGTAAAATATTTTCTAGATTAAATCATTATAAGGACCCATATAGTCTTTTCCAATGAAAAATATCCATTTATTCAATATAATCCTAAAAATGTTTTGTACAAGACTTATAAAAAAGCATGACTGAGTAAAAAACTATAACTGAGTCCAATACCATTTATCCTAATTTCATCCCCTCGTAAGGGAAATATCATTGTGGATTTTTCAAGACTATCAAATACAAAAATTTACCAATTACAATTAGATATTTATTTTCAAATATTTCAATCAATCACGAGGTCATTATAATAGTTTTAAGAGACAATGTTTAGATATTATGTTAATGACCTTTCATATATAGTTACTGTGTAATTTCATGCATAAAAACTCCATGGTACTTCACTAGATAAAATAAATTATAAAATTTGAAATACATTGGATTTTAATTAATTGTTTATAGATCTTAATGTGTTCCTTTTTTAGAATGCCTAATTTATTTTATGATATAATTTTCACTAAACCAAACCTCACTCCTATGAGGCCGACTCACCACATCTCAAAAAGACACATTAATTAAATATTAAAACATAGGGAATATACTTTCTTCCTAATATAAATTCATATAAAACATGAGAACTACAATATTAGGGTATAATTATATGATTTAATCCTATAAAACTATAATATTTTACAACAATTTCTAATAACACCAAAGATAAAACAACTCAAATTCTAATTATATCATTCTCCATCAATACAACATAAATGGATTTATTAAAAAAAACCATCCCGTATATTTCATATCACTGAATGAATATATTTTCAATGGTATAAATTCCAATGTAATTTGATTCTACTTGATCACTTATTAAAAACCACGATATATCTCAGGAAACATTAAATATAATCGATCTAATATTGCTAACTCCAATGATCTATGAAATCATCTGATGAGAATAATTAAATAACTTAGAAAATATTTAATGAAAATAATGGAATTATACTAATCCCACTAATAAATAAACAATACCAAAAATATTATATTGCACCACCTCTAGACCATCCACCATGGATAACTCTTCCACATAGAGTTATCCTCAAAATTTACCCCTGTATATTCTTCCATAACATTTACAACCTACATGATTATAAGGTGGTCAATGGGAAACATTATCCCAAAATTTTAATTTATTTGTAACTAGATCCCTATGTTATTTTTTGGAATATATATATCAATTTTTTCTCTCTAAAACATGAATTATTATAAATACTAATGTAGAGGTGATGGAAGTGAATATCATAAGTGATAGAAATAATAAAACTGTTATGGAGTCTTATGAATTTCATGATGTGAAAGATCCAATATAAGACTTCACATAAGTCTCATATAGTGACCATAAATGATAAGAATCCTCCTATAATGTTCCTCATATGGTAGAATGTAATGAAATAATATCCATTGTATCCAGAAGCAGTTTGATAAAATAATTGTTTAGACCTTTGAAAACGTAACATGAATATATATCTTTAATCATGTTAGGATATATAAAATCTTAGGGAAATTCAACTTTGACTACTTGATTTACCTTGTACCAAGAACTATAAAACCCTCTCATAAAGGTAATCTATTTTGGTTATTAATTTCCTAGTCATTTATACAAAATATAATAACTCTGCATATGTTCTCAACTCTTCTTCCAAATAAATCTACTTACTCTATAGTTAAAATTCCACATTTACGTGACATAACTAAATTCACCTTTTCATGAATATCTTGGGATTATTAAAAAATTCTCATAAAAAATTCTCTAAATACAGGAATTCTTGAAATATGATGTTGGTTAATAAAAAACACTACCTATATAGTGGGAGAGAAGAAATACTCCATGAACTAGCCTCTAAACTATTCCCATTGAATTATCGACATATCTAAATCACTTTAATAGAGCCCCCACTAGTTCAAATAAGACACAACCTAAGATAAACTAGAGGCAAATGATACTTGATACAACGTAGGAATCAAATCGATTAGAAACATGATATATACAACCTCAATATGATTCTATGTCACTAGATCAGATATAAATGCATCAAATGATTGTATTATCTTCAACTATAAATCTAAAATATGGAATTTCAATACCTTTTTCATATAGAACCTCTACCTTGAAACAATATTCATTAATGGAAGTATACTTCACATCAGCCTCATTTATGAGACATTTTCTTAATGACATATATATGGAAAATGGGAATGTCCAATCAACATAAGTCTAAGGGTATAAATGTAGACAAATACTAAATTATATATTTCCTCTAATATTTTAATGGGAATATCCATTTCATAATAAACATGAGAAATAATCATAAACTAATATATCTGAATAAAACATGATCCCATTACAATACATTACCCTAAAAAAGGTGTTATCATTACCTATGTAACATCAATATATGATTATTTTCCATTCCCATGAGTTTATTTTCCCCCAAAATCATTATCTTGGGTCCATGATCTTGATAGTGACCTATGAGGCTAACCTCAAATATATCATTGGTTACTAATTAGCATCCAAGATATGAATCTAATAAATACAATAAACTACCCTCTAAATAATACAATAAGATATTTAAAATGAAATATGAAAAAACTAAACCATTTAAAATAATAATTTTGTTAATAATTTATAATCATTGAAATTTAAAATACATGAATACAAGAGAAAAAAATATGATTATAATACATATGGTATAGAGAAATGAAATAAAAAACCTACCATTGTCCATCCCACCCCCACTGACATTATTTTGAAGATACATATGAAATTTTTGGGATGAGTATATTTGTATTCTAGGTAGAAGATCTCAAATGTTATATAAATCAACAATAATATCATTTATACATAGTAATTAATAATGAATAATTTTCATACACCATTGAAATTTAACAATTCCATTTCTACAATTCGATAGACTTGATAAACTAAAATTATGGAATCCCTCAACCTATGGGTCTATAAATAAAAATTAAATTTTCTAACCTACTTGGGAAATGCATAACAAATTTCACTATGAATGAAACTCACCATGTTACTCCCCTCCACCCAAGGCCACTATTTAGTTATCAAACCAATGGTCTCTATTGTACCTCATGTCCCCCCTCATGTTAGAGGCTTTTGATTTTTAATGTGACTATAAGGAGTTATCGTAATGAACCTATACCTGAATAATATAGTGTGACCAAAATTATAAATAAAGGAAGTCATATAATTCAATTAAATACAGAATGAAACATAATATAGGCTATTTCCAAAAACGATGATATCATGGAACATTCCATGTTCAATGCCAACTTGGAATATGTCAGTAGACCACAAATGTTACTATGAAAATTAAATATGGAAAATTAAAAACTAGGAATAACTTCAAAAGGCCTAACCTGGTCCCAAATATCATGCTCTATATTAGTGACCATGGAATAAATGGAATGTGGTCTTAGCCTAAACATCATACGGAAATTAAATAATGATATTTTATTGGGCACCCAAGTTCCACAGTGGAACAATATGGATTTCAATATAAATCAAAAGTATACCACCAATAGTTTCATCAAATAACATATCTATAATGTGCTTTATATAATAATTTAATAAATAAAAAATTACTATTTGAAAAATTATAATTTTATAGTTTAATAATTTAAATATATATAGTAAAAAACAACCAAGGAATGAGCACTATGGTGTCACCTGGCACTAGTATTACATTCTTAGACCAAAATCATTGATTCTATGATCAAAATAATATTCATAGATTGAAAATTTTTGAGGAATAAAATTGGGGAAACCTTAGTCAAGAAGGCACACGATAATCCACAAGGGCTCCACTGGGAATTTTTCCCTCAAAAATCCCTTTAAACCCCATGGAAATCATCATTGTAATTATTCATAGTTCCATCAATGAAAATTCTAGTAATTAATCATTGGAATTATAGAAAATTAATGAAACAGATCACTTGTCCAAGTTAGTCAGAGTAAAAGGATTTTCATGAATACAGGGCCACACCTGTGGTGGGTCATCTCATACTATCAAGCCAGAGATAAGTATCTCATCCCATTGTATTCATAAGGGTATCCTGAGGGAGTCCATAAAATTATTCTATGAAATTAAATGCATGATACATCACCTGAATCCAAGGGGGACCCACCCTAAGGATATCACAGTGACGAATTAGTGAGAAATCCATTATATCTCTTGGATTCACACATGTTTCAAAATCCTTAAATTTAAAAATGATTCCACCTTTAAAATTCAAGAATATATTTTAAATGAATCCATTATCACTTAATTTATTCTACACAGTTTATATACTAAACTAAATCTAAGGGAAACCACATAATTATTTCCATCAATAAAAATATACGATCATTAAAAACGACATTTTCCAATCAATGTAAAAATTATTATATCTCTTTCATTATGAAATTCCAATTTTCCATCCCATAAATAATTATCATTTTTCCCTATAATAAATAAATAGGATAACAGTCAAAATTATAAGGGGAAACACCATATAGATTTTGTGACGACCCAAATCCGGAGCCCCTCTATTGGTGTCCCATACCCGGCTCGCCACATAACCTCAAGCGCGTTTCCCCAAATGCCAGAGGCTGCCGACTAGCAGCGAGGGTCATGGTATGTTTTTTGGGGAAACTATTCCATCATTCGGTAAGGTATACAACATAAGAAAAAAAACAATAAATAGCGGAAGTAGTAAACAACATGAAATAAATGGAACCCAACAGCGGAAACAATAACTATATATAAAATGAAAATAATGATGCAGCAAGTACAAGTATCTAAGGAAAACAAAAAACACAACAACATGCTAAAGTAAAACTGAAAAAAAAAGTGCAAATGAAAATATTAAAAACTCCTCAGCATCGTGAGCCCCGGCTCGGTCCTATTCTCTCCAGCTCTAGTTCAATCAAGAACCTGAAGTAGAAGGGCGCTTGCCCTTATCTATACCTGCAGCAACATAGTCTGCTTGGGACCAAAATCATAGACCAAACAGGGTGTGAGATACAATCCCAGTAGGCAATCACCCAAATGTTTGTGCCTAATAGTCAATGAATACATGGAAGTAATAAAACAAGAAACAGTAAACGGAAAAGCACAAGCAGCTACAATCCACAATTCTAACAAACATAGTACATAAGTAAACAACCAGCAACAAGAAGGAAAAAGGTAACCCTATTGGAATCTCCAACAGCCTAACCCCTATGGTTAAACCTATATGTACCAGAAATTCTCTATGAGGCACACACAGTCTCTCCCCTCTGGTTCCTCTGTGAAATTAATAGACTCTATGGGAAGCAGTCACCGTCAATTCCCCCTATAGTCTCGTATCGTGCTAAAGGCTCCATGGGGAAGCACTCAACGTCAATTCCCCATGTGTCCCACATCAAAGAACTACAGACTCTCTAAGGAAGCACTCAACGTCAATTCCCCCTATGGTCTCACATCATAATTAAAAGACACTCTCGATAAGCCCTTACGTCAATTCTCCCTTTGGTCCACTACTCTAGGTTCTCACAGTCCCGAGTGAAAGATAAAACATGTTCAGCGCACGTACATCATCCAATTAAACCTCAAGAACTACTTGGCTATCATTCTAATGCTCAACAGTAAAACAAGGAAACAATCCAAAATCATACAACTAGGCATGGAAACTGGCGAAACGCCAAATAAGAAAAACAAGCATGGAAAAGAAACCTGAGCACAAAATAAATTACTCTACTCACAAGCATCAACCTCTACTAAAGAAATCAAGCAAAGAAGGTAAAATTCAGGAAAAAAACAGGAAACCCCCAATTCCCCGTTCAAAGGAATTGGTGGAATTTGCACCAAATATTCACAGACTTTCTACGGAAAGGCTCAAACCACCTACCTCGATCCTAGGAGATAGATATACTTGAACGATGACAACAGATTCCCCTTAGAATGTTGTAGATCTGAGAAAACGCACAGAATGCTCAACCTACGATAACTTGAAAACAAGGAGGAATCAAGAAACAAGACTCAAGCAGAAGAGATAGATCACTGATGCCACTCCAACGCAACCGACCGTACTCTAATCGGAGAACGGATGAGGAGGCGGGAGCTCGTTGAAGATCCGGCCATACGGTCGCTCTCGGGCGGACAAAATCTAGAGAAGAAGATGAAAATGATGGTTAGGAGTGACCCTGGTCCATTTAGTGAAAAAAAGAAAAGTACACGGCGTGTACTGGGTACTTTCTGTACTCTGCCAAAATGGGCCTCCACGTCACCCCTACACACCATGTGTGTGGCCCGGGCATGGCCAGCACACGACTTCGAGCCGGGGAAAAGTACACGGTGTGTACTCAGAAAGTACATAGTGTGTACTTTGAAAATTTCCAGAAAGTTCATTTTTCTTAAAAACTCAAGAAAAGCAAAAACAAACCTGGAAAGAAGATTAGGGTTCTTACTAACATCCCCCCTTAAAGAAATTCATCCCCGAATTTCCCTAACGTGGCATAGAAAAAGACTCCCTGAATAGCTCCAGCTGCTGCGATCTAACCTCGGTCTCCCTCTCCCATGTCTCGTCATGTACTCGCTCGTGCTGCCATAACACTCGTACCAGAGGAACAGACCACCCGTGGAGATCCTTCATACTGCGATCAACAATCCGGATAGGATTCCCCTCGAACGACGCATCTGATTCATGTTCAACCTCCTCTGGTTGAAAGGCATGAGACGGGTCTGAAACGTAATGTCGGAGTTGAGAGATGTGGAAGACGTCGTGCATGGCCCGGTACCTCTGAGGTAGCTACAACCGATAGCCGACTGGGCTAACTCTTTCTAGGACCTCAAATGGCCCGACGTACTGCGGTGAAAGCTTACCCTGTCTCTGAATCCTCTAGTGTCCCAACCTCTATGCAACATGAAGGAAAACCTGATCACCGACCTCGAACTCTAGAGGTCGTCTCCGCTGATCAGCATAAGACTTTTGTCGAGACTGTACTGTAGATATCCTATTCTGAATCAACTCTATCTACTCTAAGGTCTCCTGAACGAGGTGAGGTACTAGAAAAGCTGCCTCTCCTACCTCCAGCAAGCATAAGGGTGATCGGCGTGGCCTACCGTACAAAGCCTTGTATGGTGCTATTTGAATGGTCACCTAGAAATTGTTTTTGTAGGCGAACTCCACCAGATGGATATGCTTCTCCCAAGAACCGCCAAAGTCCAAAATGCAAGCTATGAGCATATCCTCTAGCACCTAGATTATGCGCTCGGACTGGCCATCAGTCTGGGGATGGTATGTTGTACTCAAAAGTACCTGTGTACCCAAATCCTTCTGAAGTCCTTTCCAGAACTGAGAGGTAAAGCGCTCATCCCTATCTGAAACAATGGAGTGTGTAACTCCATGCAGATAAACGATATCATGGATGTAAAGTCATCCCAGATCATTGACACTGAAGTTATCCTTGATCGGTAAGAAGTGCACAACATTCGTAATCCTGTCGACGACAACACAAACAAAATCGTTCCCTCAAGGCGATATTGGTAACCCAGTCACGAAGTCCATCGCGACATCGTTCTACTTTCACTCTGGAATGGGTAACTGCTATAAAAGGCATGCTGGTCGCTGATGCTCCGCCTTAACCTGCTGACAAGTAGAGCATCTCATGACAAAACCAGCAAAATCATTCTTCATACCTAGCCACCAATACTGGCGATGAAGGTCCTGATACAACTTGGTGATTCCAGGATGAACTTCCCAAACATAGGAATGAAAATCCCGCATCATCTCCTCGCGTATGTCTGATAGAACCCATACGCGTCCCTGGAAACACAAAATCACATCCTCTCCCACTGTCTATCCAGGAAGAGGGTCCTCTCCTGACACATTCTCCCACAGGACTAAGCCTTCTAAGTCTGATAGTTGCCTCATCCGAACTCAATCAAGAGGTGTAGAGGTAACCTCTAAAAAAGATAGGAAATTTTGTCCCTTTATTTCGTGCACCTCTAGATGCATCTCAGAGAACAGATCCATAAGCTTCCACTCACTACTGGCCTCCTGAACTACCTGAATCTAAGTTCTCCTACTCAATGCATCTGCCACTGCGTTGCCCTTTCCTGGAGTATATGCAAGCTCTAAATCAAAACATTGAAGATAATTGACCCACCTATGCTGCCTCAGACTTAGGTCACACTGACTGAAGATTTACTTGAGACTCTTGTGGTCAGTGAATACCACAAAGTGCTCTCCCAGCAAATAGTGCCTCCAACTATGTAAGGCATGAACAATAGCTACCAACTCCAGATTTTGCGTAGGGTAGTTCCTCTCATGTGGCCTCAACTGCTGAGACCCGTACGCAACAACTCTATCTCCCTGCATAATCACATATCCTAGCCCGATACCTGAAGAATCACAATAAATAGTGTAGCTCTTTCCTGGCTCTGGCAAGACTAGTATCGGCACTGACGTCAATCTTCCCTTCAGCTCCTGAAAGGCCGACTCATAAGAATCTGACAATAAGAACTTCACCCCCTTCTTGGTCAGACCGGTCAAAGGTGCTACTAGGCGTGAAAAGTCATGAATGAAGCATCTGTAGTATCCTACCAGCCCTAGGAAGATCCATACCTAAAAGACATTCTTTGGCTTCTCCCGGGAGACTAAAACTCTCACTTTCTCTGGGTCCACAGATACTCCTGCCTTTGAGATGATGTGACCCAAAAAGTGAATCTGATCCATCCAGAAGTGGCACCTCTATAGTTTATCATAAAGCCGATGCTCTCTCAGTGTACTCAGAACGATCTCAAGATGTGTGGCATGGTCGTGTTGAGTGTGAGAGTACACCAAAATATCATCCACGAAGAGCATGATGAAGGAATCCAAGTAAGGATGGAACACTTGGTTCATCAGTGCCATGAAAACCACATGCGCATTTGTGAGACCGAACAGAATGATTGTATACTCATATAGACCATACCTACCCCTGAAGGCTGTCATAGGGTATATCTGATGGTCTAACATGCAAATGATGATAACCGGACCTCAAGTCGATCTTTGAGAACACCTAGGCTCCTCAAAGCTGATCAAAGAGGACATTGATCCTCAAGAAGGGATATCGGTTCTTGACCTTCAATTGGTTCGTCATCCGATAATCCACACAAAGCCGAAGGGTACCCTCTGCCTTCTTTGTAAACAAGACAGGTGAACCCCAAAGAGAAGTACTGGGTCAGATGAAACCCTTTTCCTGAAACTCCTCCATCTTCTTCTGGAGCTCCTGCAACTCAGGAGTAGCCATCCTATAAGGAGGAATGGGCACTGGTGCTACTCCTGGAACGAGCTCAATAGAAAAGTCCACCTCACGCTCTGAGACAGACTAGAAAAGTCCTCTGGAAAGACGTCCCTAAAACGATCCACCACTGGAGGGAAGTCCAATTACGACGTCCCCTGATCATCCAGATAAAGACTATCAATTTGGGTTGTCACCTTTCCTAGACTATGATGATCGAGTCCTGCTCGACTCGGCTGAACATCCCATTCACCTCTATGAAGAAAAGATTCGCCCTCTGTTGAAACAAAACTCACTCTATGACGATAGAAGTTGACAACTACCTGGAAGGGAACCAACCAGTCCATCCCAAGGATGAAATAATAGCCTGTCATCTCTAGGACATAGAGATCCCATAAGAAACGATACCCTACAACCTCGAGAGGGAACTCTCTACACTGGCGCACACTAGATTCCCTCGTCCCCAAAGGTGTGTCTAGTGTCAACGAGTCGGAAGAAGAAACGATTCAGAGCCCAAGGCTCTCCATGACAACAATAGAGATAAAAATATGCGTAGTACCAGTATCGAAAAGAGCTGAAGATAAAACTGAGGCCACTAAAACCATACCTCGAACTGTAGAAGGGCTTGGATCCTGCTCATGATAGATCTGCTCCACGGCGAAATACCGGCCTGCACCGCAGCCCTACGCCACTGGCTGACCACTCTGAGCTGAACCTCCTTGCTGGTGCTGAGGGACTGGTGGCTGACCACCATGGCCTCGACCTCCTCCTCGGCCCGAACGGCCGAAAGAACTCCAATTCCCAGACTGGTGAGAAATTGGCGGTGCTGCTCACGAATGAGGAGTCATGGAAGAACCCCGGTCACCAGCTGGTGGTGAGAAAACCTGGAAGAAACACTGAAGGTGTCCCATATTGCCGCAAGATCAGCACTCCACGAGGTCTCTCTAGCACTGCGACCTCGTGTATCCTGAACGGCCACACTGGTAGCATGTCACCTGGCTGCCTGACAATGCATCACGCTTCCTTGGGTCACCGCGTGTAGGCTCTCTATGGCGGTTAATTCTATCATCTGGAGGAACACTAGATCTGGAAGCAGAACCGTCCTGGTTCGCAACTCCAGAGTCTCTTAGATTGCGCTCTGAAATCAGTGCCTGATTGACGATTGAAGTGATGGAAGTCAGCCGGAAGATGTTCACTTACGAGCGGATCTCCCTCCTGAGGCCATCCTGAAACGTTCTTGCTAAGAACACCACACTTCCATCCCAGAGGGGGGTGAAATGATGAAACTCGGTGAAGCGAGAGGAATACATCATGACGGAAAGAGTACCCTGCTCTAAGCTCATGAACTCCCGGGCTCGATCGGCCCTCAGGGTCTCTGGGTAGAAGTAGTCGTAGAACACGCGCTGGAACTCCTCCGAAGCCATAGCCTACTGTTGACCCGCCTGTGAAATCACATCCCACCACCTCTTGGCTGAGTCTCAGATCATGTATGTGTTGAGCTTTACCCACATTTCTGGAGGCATCTCCAGATGCTCGAAGATAGTCAGTATGCCTACCATCCATGACTTTACAGCCTGAGGTCCCCCTTCCCCCGAGAACGTGGAAGGATGCTGCTGATGAAAAACTCGCGTCAAGTCTACCATATACGTGGCAGGAGGCGGTGCTCTCTAAAAGTTCTGCATCATCCTCATAAAACTTTCCCTGAACTGCGCATCAGCACCTGCAACTGGTATAACAGCCGGTTCCAAGGCTGGATCGACTGGAGGATCGACATGAAGTCCCTGATCAGCCCTATCTGGTGTCTGATCACTACCTGACGACAGACGTACAACCATAGGACATCTCGGAGGCATAGCTCTGAAGGATCAAAAGAACACCTAAGATTAAGAAAACAAGGACAGAGAACACAAGAGTACAAAATTGAAAAAGGGAATGAAAACACACAAGTTTGAAAAACACGACTAAACAGCGTGTATAAAAACTACACGATGTGTCTTCTTAAACCACTGACATGGCCGTGTACTCATGCGCTACAAGTCGTGTAATACCTCAACTACAATGCATGTTGACCCCAACACACGGCATGAACTCGAAACTATTTCCCTACCTAGGTCTCTTTACATGGCTAACCCACACGGTTCGACTCAACCTGAGACTACACGGCGTGTTCTTAATACACACGGCGTGTACTAGTCAAGGCTTTAGTGGCTCGTGTTTGTGGAACACACGGGTGTCTACACGGCTGAACCTTACACAGCGTGTTCCAAACAAACACAGCGTCTATAGGTGAAGGTGACACCGTCCCGTGCTGTTCGCGACACGGCCGGGTACCTGAGCACGACTAAACGGCGTGTGACCAAAAACACACGGCGTGTCTAAGATAAGGTCACGCGGACCCGTGTTGTTCGTGAGACGGTCGGGTGCTTGGAAGGGACTACACTGTGTGTTCCGTTACAACATGGCGTGTGTTACTCGAGCTTCCCCAAACCGTGTTGTTAGTGACATGGCCGGGTACATGGCTCATAACTACACGGCGTGTACCTACCATACACGGCATGTTCCTAAGTTACATTAACGACACCGTGTTCTGCTCACACGGTCAGTAACACGGCCTGAAAACTACACTGTGTGTATCCAAAAAGTACACGCCATGTATTTTGTGTTTTTCTAGGCAGTAGCTCAGAAACTGCACAGAACCCCAGAAACACTAAAAACAAGGCAAATAGGTGAGAAATTCCGATTCGTGAGGGACCATACTCCCCGAAAATCAAAGTTTAGAATCTCCTATAGTCACATACAATGGAAAAACAAACAGATCTCAAACATAACAACAGATATTCTATCAAGAATCTATCACAAAAGCATGCATAATCTACATGAAGTCTATCACAACAGCATGGAATTGCTAATGCACCCTAGATGGCATGGAAAGAAAGAATGGCATGTGATTTATAGAAGTGTATATATGATGCATGAGATGTAATACCCTCATCTCATCGGGTTGTGACAAAAATAGAACCGAAATATCAAAACAATCATCGCACCAGTCATGAGAATCACTCTAGGTGAAAACATATCAACGATAAAAAAACTCAAAACCAACAAACTGCAATTAACGAGGTAGTATGGATTTTTCCTGTACATGGGTTAGCTACTCCCGAGAATAGCTTAACACCAAGTGCCAAATTCATCCTATCCCTAGATAAAGTCTCAAAACAGTAAAGCAATAGAAATGATCTCCTTTGATACCACTTTGTAATGACCAGAATCCGGAGACCCTCCAGTAGTGCACTGTACCCGGCTCTCCACATGACCTCAAGCGCATTTCCCCAAATGCCAAAGGCTTCCGACTAGCAGTGAGGGACTTGGTATGTTATTGGGGAAACTATGACCTCATTTGGTAAGGTATACATAGTAATAAAAACAACAATAATCTGCAGAAGCAGTAAACAACATGCAACAACTGGATCCAAAAAGCGGAAATAATAACTATATAGAAAATGACAATAATGATTAAATAAGTACAAGTATCTAAGGAAAACAGAAAACACAACAATGTGATGAAGTAAAACTAAAAAACAAAGTGCAAAAGAAAAACAAGAAAAACTCCTCAGCATCACTAGCCCCGACTCAGTCCCATGCTCTCCAACTTGAGTTCAATCAAGAACCGAAAGTAGAAGGGTTATTGCCCTTATCTATACCTGCAGAAACATAGTCTTCTTGGGCCCAAAAGCATGGCCCAAAGAGGGTGTGACATAAAATCACAGAAGGCAATCAACCAATGATTTGTGCCTAACAGTCAATGAATACATGGAAGTAATAAATCAAGAAACAGTAAACAGAAAAGAACAAGTAGCTACAATCCAAAGTTCTAACAAATAGAGTGCACAAGTAAACATCCAGAAACAAGAAGGAAAAAGGTAACCCTCTGGGTAGCTCCCACAGCCTAACCCCTATGGTTCAACCTATAAGTAACAGTAACCCTCTATGAGGCACACACAGTCTCACCCCTCTGGTTCTTCTATGAAATTAATAGACTCTCTGGGGAAGCACTCACCGTCAATTCCCCCTATAGTCTCGTATCATGATAAAGCCTCTCTGTGGAAGCACTAAACGTAAATTCCCCCTATGCCCCACCTTGAGGAACTAAAGACTCTCTGAGGAAGCACTCAACGTCAATTCCCCATGTGGTCTCACATCATAATTAAAAGACACACTAGAGATGTCATTCCATCAATTCATCCTTTGGTCTACTACACTAGGTTCTCACAGTCCCGAGTGAAAGATAAAACATGCTCAGCATGCGTACGTCGTCCAAGTAAACCTCCAGAACTACTTGGCTATCATTTTAAGGCTCAACAAAAAAACAAGGCAACAATCCACAATCCTACAACTAGGCATGGAAACTGGCGAAACACCAAATAAGCAAAACAAGCATCGCAAAGAAACCTGAGCACAAAATAAATTACTCTACTCACAAGCATCAAAATCTACTAAAGTAATCAAGAAAAGAATGCAAAAATCAAGGCAAAAATAGGAAACCCGCAATTCCCCGTTCAAAGGAATTGGTGGAATTTGCACCAAATATTCACAGAAATTCTACGGAAAGGCACAATCCACCTACCTCGATACCAGGAGATCGATATACTTGAACGTCGAAAACGGATTCCCCTTAGAACGAAATAGATCTGAGAAAATGCACAAAACGCTCAACCTATGATAAATTGAAAACAAAGAGGAATCAAGAAACAAGACTCAAGAAGAAGAGAGAGCTCACCGATGCGATTCCAACGCAACCGACCACACTCTAATCGGATAACGGATGAGGAGGTGGGAGCTCATCGAAGATCCGGTCATACGGTCGATCTCATGCAGATGGAATATGGAGAAGAAGATGAAAATGGGGGGCAGGCACAACCTCAGTCCGTTTAGTGAAAAAAAGAAGTACACGGTGTGTTCTTTTAGATTACACGGCGTGTACTAGGTCCTTTCCGTACTCCGCCAAAATCGGTCTCCACGTCACCCCTACAAACCGTGTGTGTGGCCCGGGCACAACCAGCGCACGGCTTCGAGCTGGGGAAATGTACACGACATTTACTATGAAAGTACACGCCATGTACTTTGAAAATTTCTAGAATGTTTATTTTTCGTAAAAACTCCAGAAAAGGAAAAACGCACCTGGAAAGAAGATCCTAGTTCTTACAGGTTTTTTACTAGAACTCTATTTAACCATTGACATTATTTTAAATATTTATTTCTAGTGTCAAATCTATTTACCAGTCCAAATTCACCATCCATTAGGCCCAAAAAAGGTTCAGCCCTTCTAAAGATTATGGATAGTTTGGAAATTAATATCCAAAAAATCAATTTATATTATGATATTTCATTTTTCATTTGAAAAATTTAGCAAGCCTTACCCATAGAAAATTCATGCTGAAAACTCAACTTACATCACACCACATGAAACTATCCCATTCTACAGTTGAATCCATGTTAAATGGGATAATTAACAAATGGAAATAAATTTTGAAAATTTAATTATTTCAAGGTTGTGTTGTTATGATTTTTATGATTCTTAATTCCACCAAAACCCAAACCTATGCAATAATGAAAAATTTGTGATACTAAGTGTCATATAGAAGAAGCTAATTACCTCCTCACACAGTCTGTCCAAAGTTACTCATATATTGAGAATTTGTTTCCCAGGAACATTCCAGATCAATGGTTGAAACACAATCATATATGGACTCATATAACATCATAACAACCTAAAATAATTAGTTATAATAAAATTATAATGAATTAAAATAATTATATAATTATATAAGATAAACACCATTTGAATAAATATCCATTTTCTCATTACGCAATCCTACTACACACAAACTAATTCTATTGATCCTATGATGGTTCATTCCAATAACATCACACCAACCCATTAAAAATCATTTTCACATATATATCTAAAATAAAAAGTTTTAAAATTTAAATTTTCCAAAAACATTTGAAAAAGCCCTTTATAATTCCACAAAAAATGGGTGAAAACATGAAAGGGAAGGTTTATGATTTTATCAATAATTATAGCACAAGACCACAAAATTTTAGGACAATTACACAATCAATTATTGGAATATACTCTAAAAAATAAGTACAATAATAAAAAAACGTAATATATAGTGTATGATAATAGAAAGACACATATTTTAGAAAATAATTTTACCATGGATCTCTATGAAATGACACCCTATACCACATTACATAATGGGGGGTCAAACAGAATAGAGGAGGGGATCTCACTAATATGAATTACCAAAATTTGGGATAGAAATGATTCCCCTATAAAATCTCATGGGGGATAATTGTAATTAATTCCCTTAAAAATAAATTCATCCAATAGGCAGTGTCCACAGTCTTGCTAATATATTTAGGTAGTGGAAAATTACACTAACAACATCTATTGGATGGATTATGGCCTCTCATAAGTTTTCCAGTCGTTTTACACAACTACTCCAACAATCTTTCCCATCTCTCCATCATTCCCACTATCTTGGAACACCACCTGAACATGAAAATCTCATCCAAAAAATCCAAATATTGGGCTATAAACTTCTAGTATTCTTTATATAACCTTGATTTTAATAATTACCCACTCATCAATTCAAAAATTAAAACCACTCCCAGAAATTTAAATCATTATGTATGCATCAGATTTAAAAAACTACCCACCACAACACTTCTCCTCACCATGATATCCATTGAAAATTAAATATAATCACCCAACCAAAGTTGTGTGACAATTTCACTCAATGGTCATGTCCCTATTAGGAATTCATAGTTAACATATAGAGCACAAAATGAAATTTAATCACATAAATAGCCGAATACAACCCCACCATATGAATTTAACTCAAAAATAATGAGACAATTATCACCCACATCCATCTACTCGGATACATGTTTGGTGTCCTGGTCCAGCTATTCAGCTAGCTTATAAAGATCCCTACTATAAGATTACTCTAATGGAGTCTGATTTCATAACATAACCCCCATACCATTTGAATTTTCTACTGGAGGAAAATCTCAAGGTTCCAATGACCCTCCTTGATGTGTTTTCTAACTCACCTCTTTGATCATCCTTGATGTCAATGATCATGTTACAATAATTTTGATTATTCTGAAATTCTAAAAAACTTAATAAACCACATTCTCCTAGTCTAAATTCACACAAGCCACAATTTTCCTCCTATATGCCTTATCTAATTTAAAAATATACCCATCACATACAAATTGGTGCTCATGATATGGTTTCTAACCCATTACATCCAACATCACATGGAAACAGGATTTGAACATTATCCAAATGTCATTCACAAAAAATGATAGGATATATCCACTAACACACTATTAACCCACATGATAATGGTCAAGTCACTATAATCTTTCATGGGCCCATAGCCAACACTCAGATCTCTGCCGACCTCATTTAAGTCTAAATCAAGTGTCTATTTGGGAATCCATTTAATTTTACCTCATCCGTACTCAAATCATAAAATAACACAATGGTTGTCCACTTATTCATCTAATGATCACCAAATATCCCTCACATGAGTTTCATGTAACCATGTCCAACATCCCACTCCCCACTATTAGAAAATCCATTGAATCACATCAGTAAACCATTTTTGATTCCCCCAAACCCCTGTTATGTGTTTCACAAAACATGATGTCTATATGGGGAAGATAATTCAAAACCCTGAGAAAAATTACAAAATGAAAACAAATATCATTCATACCTCATAGAAATACTCATCAAGAAACCCATGGAGGAACCATACAACCATAAGGTCCACACATTAAAATGAATTATGTAGCACTCCAAACCATCCAGATCATCCTTTTTAGATTCAAGTGTTTAAACCCTAATTGTTATCTTATAAAAACATGTGTTTCACTCCTCCCAATTCATGCTTCAACGACTCACATGTCATATATGGAAACTTCTTTTAAATTCCAACCATAGATTAGCAATGAAATCACACGATATATATCTGTAATCTAATTCCCACCATCGGATAATCTTGATTCTCATCTAAGAGATTTTGTTTCACAGATGTGTAGGCCTCTCATCACACCCAAAAAGGTCATCATCTGACACACATGGATTCTTTATTATTCATTACTCATATGGGTACTATTCTATAATGCTTGAGACAAATGTAAAATAAAATAGTACATCTCCCACATGAGTGTGCCCTAATTTTTTCATGGTCACAAAATGGTTTCACAGTCCATCACATCCCAACATAAGGACCAGGCTTAACACCAGAGTCTTGTGTACCTCCCAAACTCATCTCACATGCCCAAACCACTAGTTATGAATCTCTTAAATAGAATTTTCACATATAATTGATCAAACTCATGGAAATCTGAAAAACCTAGTGGAACTCATCATAGGGATCCATTTACATGATTTCTCAAAATTGAAGTAACATTTTTAAATCTCAATAGGGGTTTTTTATACTATCACAACATTCATGAAGGAGTATCCTAAATCAAAATTGTCAGACACAATAATGGTCCTACCCTCATAGATATAGAAACTATTATATCACCAATATTCATAGTTCTTTTAATTCTATAATTAATATGAAATCCCACATTCCTCACACCAAAAACATCTAAGAGTATTAGTTTCCAAGGACGTCACATGTTTAATCGCCCTCAAATTGGCATATCCACCGCATGTGAATTTTCATCCCCAAATCATTTCATATGCCTAAAACCAGACATACAAATGCACCTACATTATTTTGATCGTTAATAGATCACGTATCCACCAATAATTATTTGGAATATAACACTAGACCCTAGATAAGCAACATTTTTAATGCCATATAGTGAGTGAATAGGGTTAAAATCCAAATGAGAATTCCCCATTGATAAAACTAAAACAAATAAAAGAAATATCTCATAAGTTATTCTAATAATATTTACAAAGCATCTTGCACTATTTCAACACATACCCAATAACAAAATTGAGTTTTAAAATCAACCACCAAATCATTTTACCCCACCTCACACAACAATAGAAACTCAAAAAATGGAGGACCCCTCTCACATGTCACCCTTGAAAGTCACAAGGAACCCTCTTTAAAATTTGGAGTCAACCCTAAGAAGGTTTATAGGCTCTCCCACTAATCCTACACCATTATCATCACAGAGGTCCTAAAATTCAAAGGCACTCTCCACCACCCTAGGTTCATTGAACATCAAAAATTACAAAACAGACTTCCCAATATAGGTCCTCACAAACAAGTTAGAGTTTAACCCATACTACCTTCTTCTATGTACGATAGAAAATTATATGGTCACCAGTATCCATAAAACATCACATAACTAGACTGAAATACCAATCAATGTTACAATATAAATACGTTCAACTTCCCACCGCACCCCATTTTACAAAAAAAACAAAACATAGTCTCTACTTATATCCTGAAAATCCATTCCCCAAATTAGGTCATTCCCACTACAGACTATATCTTTATAAGGTATCCTAAATCACTAGGATATCATATCACTAAAGACGACTCCATATCCTCAAAAACCCATATATGGAGTCCACTAAAATTACTCATTGGGTTTAATTATCATATAAATATATATATAGGTTTTAGAAATTCAATATTTTCCATTTTAAATTATCCAAAAAATTCAACAATAAGAGTATTTTTTATTAAATGTGAAGGATAAGATATAGAAGAAAATACACTGTAATTTATATATAGAGTTTTTTAAATAGATGATGTATAGGTTTTAACATAAAAATATCAATGAATAAATTTAACCCCTATAGAAATGAAATATATGAAACCCTATATTATCTCTCAATAAGTTTATGATTTATATTGAAAAACTACAACTTATATTTTTATTGTTTTTCATGAAGCTATTTTTGGTATTTTATTAAATGTTCTAAAATATGAAATAAAAATCAGGAAAACTAAAAAAAATTATTTAAAATAAAAATTTATTGAAATAAAAATGGTAAGAGTAGTTTTTGGGATGTTTAGACCCTCCAGACACCCCTCTTACATTTTTATAATTATTTTTCTATTTAAATATTCAATTCCCACAGAATTTAATCTTTATAAAGACCCTATTTTTTATTTTTATCATATCTAAATATAAATATTTTTATTTTCCGTCCAATAAAAGTGGTTCAATGATTTTTAGACCTCAAATAAATCCAACCTAATAGAAATCATTATGCTAAATGATAAGACCTCACCGAAGAAATTTAAAGAGTGAATTCAATTATTTCACATCATATATTAAACAAAGATAAAAAACTAGTTGAAAATATAATCATAAAATATAATTACCTTGTTCATTCAAAAATATATGTTCAAGAGAGATTCAAAATAGATTACCCATGAAGATCAATACTTCATAGAGATTGCTCATTGGTTTCCACCATCCACAACCACATGGTAGATAACTGTGAATCACATGATCAACCCACGTCTTCTAAAATAGATACTTACCTCATAGAATCATCATTTCCATTTATATATCTACCTTCCAATTCCTAAATAAAGTCAAAACCACTTGAAAATACATGGATATGGAAATATAAAGGAGATTCGGGGTAGAAGTCTATTGTCTAGTCTCTAACTGTCTTATGTTGGATAAATTTTATCCAAATTAACAAATGAATCAATATTATAGTTCTTATTAATAATTTCTAGAAATAAATTATATTTTGATCCTTAAAATATTAAGTCATATTGTATTGTAATGGAAAATATATCCATTAATTAATAAGTTCCTCTTCATCAAGATGAATAAACCATTCATATTACTCTAATATAACTCATGAAAATACTAGTTCAATGGTCAAATTTTTATTTTAAACTCAATATAAATTAATTGATTTTATATCAATTTTCTATCTTTTAGTAATAATCTCATTTGGAGTAATGTATTGATAATTGGGCCTCATTTTAATGGTGGTGTTTTAATTATTCATAACAAAAATATATTTTCACATTGATTTATTTTATTAGCCCTCGAGAAGATCTAATAAGAACATAGACCTGTGGAAAAAGTCATATCCCACTAACATAGAAATTTTAAAAAAACTAATTAGTCCCTTTGGATTACAAGAGAAAATGGTATGCTCTAAATTGTGGTGTGATTTAAATGATTTAAATTTCCATAATAAAATATTTCTCTCTATTTCTAATAAAATCATAAAATCAAAAAAGATCAATTAATAACAAATTGATAATTTTATAGGGATAAATTCATTCACATACAAATGATAAACAATGATTATATTATCTCAATAGATTATCCCAGTCATTTATATTGGAATCCTAGAAAAGTACCCATGAAAATACATTGATGTATAATTAAAGAATCATATCTATGTGATTCAACAGTATATCACCCTAAATTAAAAGAGGTCAAAAAACATAGAAAAATAATTACATGTTCTCTATTAAACTAATTCAATTCATTTCCACTACTTTTATCATCCCATGAACAAAACATATTTAACTAATATTAATTTTCTCTCAACACATAAATATGAATTTCCAACTAGGATTTTCTCATCCAAACTCATGAAATACTGAATATAGTCTTGATAACTTTTTCAATATCTACTTGATGTGAGCCAAGAACAAGTCATTATCATGATTAATTTTTATGCTTTTTGTGTGAAATTAGTTTGGTAGGAATTGAATGTAAAAAGGCTCTGAGGTTTTATAATGAGGGTTGTCCCTATTGAATAAATATTGTATGATTCTAATTTTCACTCGTGTATTCTCACCCCTATACTTCCCTTCGATGAAAATAAACTCTAAATATGAAATGTGATTATCCAACCCATGTCATCAATATTTTATCCAAAAAATGACCTTTATTCTCATTTTATTTATCATGAATTCTCCATATCAGAACAACATTCTTACTTTGAGACCTTTCAAATGGAACTATTACTTTTCCCTTGAAAGCCTCATAATGGAACAACATGAAGAATAAAAACAATTATTTTCTAAAAAATAAATCTAATTAGATTTTTTATTTTCATCCCAATTCAACAAAAAATTATGTAGCACACTACAAGTTATATTTCCCGACAATCATGTTTAAATAGATAAAGAATTATAACTTCTATATCTAGTATGAAAGGGAAAATTAATTTGTTATTTGGATAAACTAATAGAATTTACATTGTTATTAAGGGTGCGGAAAGGTAAAATTTACATGGATGACCAAATGAAATTATTTTTATTGATATGTAGTCCTCCAAATCCAAATAATTTTTTCAATCATTTCCATCATAAAAAAACAACCCTTAGGTTTTATAGAAATAAATCATTTTCTGGTTAAATAATGCATTGATTGGTTATCTCGAGAAAAGATATTAATGCGAATAAGATATAAAAATGATTTAGAATCATCATGTGATGCTTATTTGAAATATAAATAAACTAATATGTGGCATGCGATTAGAAAAACATCATTATTCTTATGAAATTTTCATTTCATTGAACATTAAAAAAGCCAGTTTCTATATTTATTTATTTATAGTGTCAAGGGATAAATTGGTTCATTCATTAAAATGAATTTAATGAATGAAAAAGATAATAATTTGGGATCTCAAGTATAAAAAACACACTAAATATTAAAATGAAAATATTTTAAAATGAAAGAAATACATTCAAAATTGAAATAAAAATGAAGTTAAAATTTTGGAAATAAAGCACCCAAAATCCAAATCTATTTGTAATGATCCACCACCAACACTTATATTGGGAACATTACTAATTTATATGTATATTTATTAGAAAAATTAAATTATATAAATTATATAAATTAAAAAATAAGTGATAAGGAAAGAAAAAAACAGCTTCTACTGTATTCAGATTTATAATGATAGATCACCACCCATGGAGAATATTAAAAATTATTTCTAAATTGTTTCAACATGTTCCCATTGATTGTAAATAGTTTCCATATATCTAGTAATTTTATATGTGTTTCACCAAATGGAGAACCTTTAGTAATAATGAAGGGGACATACCAATTAAAATGAAATTTGATGAGGAACATCGTCAATCATGAATCAAGCAACACTTTGTCTCCATCTATGAAGATTCCAAAGATATTCATCCCATAATGAAATTATTTATTTCTTTACTTTTATAACTTTGAGCTATCATATTCTTTATTTCAGATCTCCTCCAGCTCATGTAAATAAAGTTTCATTCATTTTACTATATAAAATCGATTCATATTACATGTTTTAATAGAACAAAGTTATATTCCTTCTAAATCAACTTGCATGTGACAAGACATTACATAAAATAATATAAGTGGTGAAATTTAAATTGGTGGTTTCAATATAATATTATAAGAACTGAGTGCATCATATGTTATCAAACCCTAATCCTTTCCTTTTTGGATTCATAGTTTTTTCCAGAATTGGACTCATTTACCTGTTTGATGACTCTACCATTCCATTAATTTAAGGGTAATAGGGCACTGAGACCATAAAATAAAATCCATATTCACTCAAATGATATTCCTTTATCCTATTAAACGAAATTCTACCATCACCATTAATCATAAACTTTTTCATTCTAAATCTAGAAAATATATTTCCTTTTATAGGACAGTACAATGATTCTCCATCAATAGCTCATGTGGGAATTTGTTATACCCACGAAGACACACAATCAATATAAAGATAAATATTAACATATAAAAAATAAATGTAAAAAGGTCCCATGAATATCATACCACACACAACAAATTCATTAAAAAATAATATATGATGTTGTGGAATTTCATTCATTTTTAGAATGTCACATTTAAATCAGAAATTATTAGAGTTTTTTAAAAAACTAAAAGCATCTCTAAAAATGGTTATACAATAATATCTTTAATCAATCACCTTTCTTAATGTTATTTGTGGACTAAAGTTTTCTCCAAATCTTAAATTCTGACAATAATATAGGAAAGAATTAAATTCAAAATTTGGAATGCATCACCAAACCATTTAATATATACCAACATGTGACATGTAAGGATCATCCCAAATTTAATTATTTATATCACACACAAGATTTTTAAAAAAAATTATTCATAAACCATTGTAAAAATTCTTCATAAGAGAATAAATTAGAAAATTATAAGACCATGGTATTTCACCACTACAAGTATAAAGATCCTCATTTTCAAAAGATTATTTACTTTGGGGATATATATGATGTTTTCTATTCAAAATATATGGTATCCTACTCAAATAATTATCAAAAACGTTAACACATAATTTATTATTCTTTATTTCAACATCAAATTTCTATAATAGTAATATTTATCTCAAAAGTAATTATTTTTTAATTTTGTTTCTCCAAAAAAATATGATTACATAATGTTATGTGAATACAACCACCTTGGAGTGTAGTAGATAGAATCTAAATTTTTCTAAATTGAAGCAAATAACTAGATGTTCCTTCCCAATTGTTTTTTAGTTTTATTTGGAATGATCTAATGTTTTATAGGCATAAATATTCACATGATATTTCATTTCCATCATTTGATATAAAACTCCCCCAATATAAAATTCTGATGCATTAGCCAGGATTTCAAAGATAATGTCTCATTTGGGTGACTGGGAAATGGGATGGGTTATTAGTATTTATTACATCCCCCAAAAGTCCTATTTATAACGTTCATCAATGAAAAATAGGGTGTCTTTTAGATAAATCTAGACAATGAAAGTTCACCATTACTAAAATCATTTTGGAATCTGTTATAAAACTATCATGACAAAGGAATTATCTCATATCACTCAATACTTTTGGGTATAGAAATAAATATATGACCTCATCTTATGATTAATCATCTAGAATTACATCTAGAGACACAACATGACAAAGAAAAATTGCATTATTATCCATGAAATCGATTTTTTTTATAATTTAATACTACACTCTTATCAATGAATGTTTTAGTAGAATGATCCAAACTTTTTGAACAAATATCAAATGATAAAGAACACATATAAAATCCATCTGCAATATCATCACTGAATGTTTCTTGAAATTCATATAAAATTATCACTATACACATTTAAATTGTTCCAAGATGATTACACATACCAAAGGGAATAATTGTATAAGAAAATGATCCTAACAGACACATGGATGTTGTTTTATCTTGATCTTCTAGTGCAATGATAATTGGGATATAAGTAAATAATCCATAAAGATAAAATAGTATGTTTTATCCACTTGTCTTCCAAAGTCTTTTTCATGAAATGGAAATGGGATGTGGTCTTTACTTTTATAAAAAATAAATTTTCATGTAATCAATGAAAACGTTCCATTTATTTGGAATCCTAATAATGAAAAGGTCACCAAATTCATTCCTTGAGGCTGTAAAGCTACATCTTTGAGAAGAAAATAGACAATACAATCCCATTGACTATCATATGTGGGAGAAATAATTCCAGCAATTAATAATGGGGTGTATACAATCATAAAAATATCCAAAAGTGTTGGTTAAAATCTCTATTGACATTATTTCACTGGTTTTACATTTTCTTCGACCAAAATTATATGCATTCACAATGAAATAATATTTAAATTAAAAACATTATGGAGTCCACCCTATGGAATTCTATTGGGTTTTTAGGACTCATTATTTTTGGTTCTCTTGTACTCTAAAAATATTTTTTACAATGATCACATTGAATTTTTCATTCTCAAATAAGAAATCATATTCAAGGTTCTAGGGATGTGGTTTCTGTTCTATCGACTATGTGTTATTTTTATTGATCAAAGAACACTTCCCACATGTGTTACTATTTATTGGTTTTCAGGATTTTAATTTAAATTCATTATGTTGATCACTTTCCAATAGATATTTTAACACTAATGTCTTATTCGTAGAAAATCAGAAATATAATAGACACTATCTCACTTTGATATCTCTATCATGATTCTATTAAACATGTGTCCCATCCTTCTAGGCCATAATTGATTCTCTTCCACCATACTCATGTATCAAATTTTTTTTATTTCTCCAATAATGAATAACTTCCTTTTATACAGTAGCATCATGCAACAATCTTTCAATCTTCCTCACTTTTCACATCCAAACCATATTTTTTGAAGTTTAATTTATTACCCTCATCACAAACATGTGAAAAAATTAAGAAGTTGTTTCCATCCAATCAACATATTAATCCTTCTTGTATTTCATCATTTTATTTCCAATATTGGTTAAATTAGTACCTTTGATTCTCAACGATTCATCATTTTAAAATGTAACTATTCCTTCTTTAATGTCTCTAAAATTCATCAGTAACATTAACTATCCAGTCATATGAGACGAACACTCACTGTCAAAAATCAGTGGTCTTTATCCTTTAAATATTTTGTATTGTATTCATAAACAAGATCTTTTTCTCCTTCATTTTCTTTCCATACATCAGCCTTTTGATAATTATTATGAATCTTTTGATGTGTTGGTCACAAAAAAAAAGACATTCTTTTCATGATTTCGTGTTTGGTCACATCATTTAAAAATAGTTTACAATTGTCAAAATCTATTTTTATCTTTCTCACCATCCTTCTCATGTTCCTTTTGAACATTCTTATCATACATCTTATTTGCATTGGATTGACTACCCATCAAACATTGAATTCCATAACCTTTTAAAAAAACTATTATTTGTTAAACCTATACATATTTTCCATATGTACAAATTGACCACAATACCAGAAGTAACCATAGAATGAATGTTTTCCTCTAAAACATCAATACAGATCAATGTTTTGAACATTTGTCTCCGCATCCTTTTTTTATTTCTTATCTAAAACAACAGATTTTTGATATCATTAAGAATCTTCTTTTTCAAGTATGATATAATTTTAGATTTATTTGAATTAGATGTATTAGAAATATTTCTAGATTTAGAAGGTTTAGAATAATTTTCAAATCCATGGTCTTTAGAAACTTTTTAATTCTACACCTTGTAAATCTTGGCTGAATAAATAAATTTAACATCCTTCTTTGTTTATAAAAAAATTTAGCTTTCTTCTAAACTATTGAATGTATGATTTATTGATCCTCCTTAGTTTTGTACTTGTACAAACGTTCACCAACATCATATATATATTTCTTAAAACATGTACCACTCTATTCATCTTTAGAATGATTTTTTTGGATAAGATCAACTCTTCTTGTTTATCTATCGTCTTCAATTCTAGATGATTTTTAAAATTATTTTCTTCTTCAAGATTTTTATTCAATTATTCATTATCTGCAAGCTAATTTTTCATATCATATATAAAACATTCAATTTTTTTTTATAAATACTTATCTTCCAACTTCTTGTTTTTCTTTTTTAGCCATTTAATCATTCTCATACATTCTTTCAACACTTCTTTCAGATTAAATAGACATTGTGTTTCTTCTTCATTAGAATTTCAACTTTTAAATTATTCATCATTAAGTATTTTAATAAAAGTAACCTCATCGACATAAATAGTATAATATTTATATTCCCCCTTTCTATCTTCTGGTTATTCATATTTGGATAAAAAACTCTTTGTTTTGGATTAGAAAAACTACTTATATTCCCCTCGAGGAAAATATTTGTCTTTGTCAATATATTTCTTCCATGATCTTGTTGACCTTATTTATTCATCATCACTATCATATTCTATATTTATTTGAAATCAATTTTCCCAAAAGTACCCAATATCTCCAAATTCAAATCATTTCCATGGTAATTTCACTTTATTTTTCTATATATATCTTCTCATATTTTTAGAAAACTAGGACAAAATATCATTAATATTTTTACATACCGTATTTTGGAAATCAAAATCACCAGATTATTATTCAATAATAATATTCATTGAGTTATCCTTCTAATAATACTTGAAATACATATTTCTATCAAAATTTGTTTTCATTTTAATAGATTTATCCATTTTCATTTGATAAGTGATGAGAGTGATATGGACGTAATCTAAAGATAATGTTTCCAGATCATTATCTTAAATTGAATAAATATTAACATCAAACTTGTCGGGATGGATAATCAAAATATTTTCAATATCTTTGGAATCTTATCACTTTTCCCAAAGAAATATAAAAGTTCTAAAAACCCAATAAACCTTGTAATGAATTTTCTAATAGATTCATACTCACACATTTTCTAATATTTATACTTTAGTCTCTAGATTTTTACATTTTCCAAATTCAGTTTATATTTTCTTCTTACATGTTTTTCAACATGTCCCATATATCATTGGCTATTAAAACACCTTTCCCACTTAGAAATTAGATTTCATAAAGTGATGATAGTAAATCATTATTTCCCTTCTATCATTCTCAATATGGTTCTTATTAGCAGAGGTAAGAGAAACATTGTCATCAATAGGAAGAAATCCATTTATTATGGCTTCATGAATATAAAAAACAATGGAAATAAGATAGGTAAACATTTTATAATTCTACAGATGATAGTTCTTTTGAAAAAAAATCAGGATACCTTTTGTAACGTCCAGGTTCTGAAAACCGTCCATAGGTGCCCCGTTCCTGGTTGGTCAAATGGCCTCTAGCGTATTTCCAAAAATTACATAGGCTATCGACTAGTAGTGAGGGTCATGAGTGTGATAATGGGGAAGCAATTCCATCATTGGCAGAGTAACATAATATAAGTAAAATGGATAACAACAGTAAAAGTAGTAATAATACCATACAACAGTAAACAGTGAATGACTAGAAGTAATAACAACTGAGCACAAATATATATGATGTCAGATACATATGTCTAGAAAAGAATCCAAACAAGTCACAATGCTGGAAAACAATACTAAACCAAAGTGCACGGAAAAGAAATTAAACAACTCAATAGCATCGCAAGCCTCATCTTGGTCCCATGCTCTCTAACTCTAATGCAATCAAGTACCTGATGTAGAAGGGAACTTTCCCCGTATCTAGACCTGCAATAATATAATCTATTTGGGCCCAAATACATGACTGAAACAGGGTTTGAGATGAATCCTAGAAGGAAACCATCCGATAATTTTGTGCCTAGCATTCAGTGAATATATATGGTAAGACATTAACAAAATGAAGCTTAAAACAAGGAAGTACACATAGTAACAATCCTACACATTCCATTACTTTCATTTTCATATATCAAGTAAGTACCTAAAAAAAGCAGGTAACCCTATAGGTAGTACTCATAGCCTAAACCATTTGGTTTAACCAAACAAACACATTTATCCCTTTGGGATGTACTCACAGTCTAACCCCTTTAGTTCAGCTTTATCAAAGACACACAGAGGAAGCACTCACCGTCAAATCAACATGTGGTCTCATATTGGTTACTAATAGGCACTATAAGGAAGCACTCAATGTACAATTCCCCATGTGGCCCATATCGAGGGAACTACAGACACTCTGATGGAACCCAAAGTCCATCCCCCCTATGGTCTCACAATGTAACAGTAAAATAGACACTCTGGGGAAGCCCTCAGCATCCATTACCCATATGGTCTACTACACCAGGTACCCACAACCCTGTGTAATTAAATCACGGACAAAGGATACAAGGCATCCAAACTAAAATTCATTAACTACATAGCTAAGAAATCTATGTCATATCTTATCATGTCAGATAATAATCACTCCATTCTAACAATACTAGGCATGGAAAGCATGAAACATAACAGGAATGCAAGAAAAAATGGTCAAAATAAGATATCGTGGGATAAAACTCTATATCATGGTAAAGTAAACCATATTCACAAACAATTATCCTTTATCTAAACAAACAAGGTATAACAAGCAATGATAGGGCAAAAACCATAAACATGCAACACCTTGAACGAGGGTATTGGGCTCTTTTGCACATAAAATTAAAAGACTATCTTCAGAAATGCACAAACCAGCTACCTCAATGTCATGTGATTGATATATGTAAAAATGAAGTCTGGAATCATCCTAGAACACTGTATATATACAAAAAAATTAAAAATATTCAATTGAGAATATCTCACGAAAGATGATAACTCAAGAGATGAAGTTCTAGAATAATGAAGGGCTCACCGATGTGTTTCCAATGCAACAGACAGAGTTCGAATCGGAGAATCGACGGTGAGTCGGTTGCTCAGAGAAGATCTGCAGTATCGGTCTCTCCCAGAAGAGATAGGTAGAGAAGAATATTGTTATATCCATCAGGCGTGACCTCGGCCCATTTAATAATATAAAAAGAAAATACATAGTGTGTTCTTTATATGTACATGGAATGTACTTTCCTTTTCTGGCCTCCACTTTAGGCGGTCTCCAGATCACCACACACGGCCATGTACTTGGCTGTTACATGGCTAGTACACAATCACCTATGGCTTCTGGGTACACGACATGTACATATAAGTACACGACATGTATTCTTGGAATTTCCAGAAACTCCCCTTTTTATCAAATAAAACCAGAAAATAAATACATACCTAAAAAGATGATCTAGGTTCGTAAAAACTTCTCCCAATAAAGAAATTTGTCTTCGAATTTCCCTAGAATGGTGGTTTAGAAGAAGAAACCTCAAACAACTTCAGCCACTACGATCGTACATCGGCCTCCCTCTCCCAAGTCTCATCTTCTACTCACACGTGTTACCATATAAATCATACCATAGGAATATACCAGCCATGTGGAAACTTCATAATACGATCAACAATCGGATATGATGCTCTTCAAACAATGTGTCCACCTCTATCTCGACCTCCTCATGTTGAAAGACATGAGATGTGTCTATGAAGTAACAACATAGATGGGAAACATGAAAGACATTGTGTATAGCCTAGTACCTCAAGGGTAAGAGTAATCAATAAGAAACTTTCCCGGACCTTTCCAAACTCTAAAATGGCTTGACGTATCTCAACGAAAGATTACCCTATCTCTTAATCCACTTGTGTCCCAACCTTGGTGTGACACATTGGAAAACATAATCTCTGACCAAAAACTTTAGAGGTCATCTCTCTAGATCAGCATAAGATTTCTATCATGACATTGCAGTAGCCATCCTCTTCCGAATCAACTGTATCTTCTATATGGTATCTTGGACAAGACGAGGTAATAGAAAAGCTTGGGTGCATGCTCAAAACATGTCTTCCAGCACCTTAATCATACACTCGAACTTACCATTTATTTGGGTATGATATGCTATATTCAGCTGTACCTGTGTACCCAAACCCTTCTGTAATCCCTACTAGACCCAAGAAGTACAACATGAATCTCTGTCTGGAAAAATTGATTGTGGAACCCCATGTAAGAATAAATTCTCTTGAATATATATCCTCCATTTCTCATCGACACTGGTGGTATCCATCATCGGTACAAAGTGAGAAACCATCTTGAGTCTATGAATGACTACCCATAACTCCTCATTCCCTTGAGGCGACTCGGTAAACCTGTTACAAAATCCATCACGACATCATTCCACTTCCGCTCACGAATGGGTAACTACTATAAAAGCCCTGCAGGTCGCTGATGCATCGTCTTCACCTGTTGATAGGTGGAACACCTCATGATTAAACCAACAACATCTCTCTTCATACTTGGCCAACAATACTGACCGTGTAGATCTCGATACATATTGATGGCACTAGGTTGAACTACCCAAAATGAGGAATGAAATTCTTGCATCATATCCTCTCATATGTTTTTTGGAACCCACACACATCGATGAAAATGAAAGATCTCATCCTTTCATACTATCCATCCAGGAATAGGGTCCTCTCTTGAAACACTCTCCCGTAGGACTAGGCCTTCTGAATCTAATAGCTTCCTCATTCACACTTGATCAAGAAGAGTAGAGGTAATAGCTACTAAAGATATAAAATTATTCCCCTTTCTATCATGCACCTCTAAATGGATTTTAGAGAATATAGCCATATGCTTCCACTCACTACTAGCTTCCAGAACTGCATGTACTTGAGTCCTCCTTCCCAATGCATCATCTATTGCGTTTCCCTTCCCAAGCATGTAACCAATCTCAAAGTCAAAATACAAAAGGTACTCAACCCACCTTCACTTTCTCATATTTAGGTCATGTTGAGTGAATATATACTTGATTCCTTTTCAGTCCATGAAAACCACAAAATGATCTCCCATAAGGTGATGACTCCAACAACATAAAGTATGAACCACTGCAGCCAACCTATGATTGTGCATCGGGTTATTCCTCTCATGTGGCCTCAACTACCGAGACCTGTACAAAATGACTCCTTCTCCCTATATATGAACAACTCCTAGCTCGATACCTGCTGCATCATAATAAAAAGTATAGATCTTTCCCAACTCTAGAAATACTAGTTTCGGTGCTGAAGTCAACAAGACTTTCATCTCTATAAAGGCTAACACACGATAATTTGACCACAAGTACATCACACACAACATTTTCAGACCCCTTTGTGGTGCTGCTAAGCATGGGAAGTCATGAATGAAAAGTTTTTTAGTATCTAGATAGCCATAGAAAACCCCATACCTCAAATTCATTCTTTAGAAACTCTTAAGAAACTACTACTATCACTTTCATTGGTTCTAATGATACTCTTGTCTCTGAGATAACAAGACCCGAGATGTGAATTTAGTTCTTCCAAATTGGCATTTTCAGAGCTCAGCATATAATTGATTCTCTCTCAGTGTACTCAAAATGATTCAATATGGGTGGAATGGTTGTATAGAGCGTGAGAGTAAACCAAGATATTTTCCATGAAGACTACCAAGAAACAATCCATTTATGGATGGAACACTCAGTTAATCAGTGACTTGAAGACTACAGGTGTGCTCGTGAGATATAACGGCATAACCACATAATTCTATAGACCATAACAGCTCTATAAGGATGTAATAGCAATATTAGATGGTCTAACATGAAACTGATGGTATTCAGATCTCAAGTCCATCTTTGACAACACCTGGGCTCTTCGAAGCTGATCAAAGGATTCATCAATCCTCCGTAGTGGATATCTGTTCTTGATCATCAACTGGTTCAGCTTCTGAAAATCCACACAATGTCTGAGGGTACTATCCGCCTTCTTCAAAAACAAGATAGGGGATCCCCAAGAAGAAGTACAAGGTCTGATGGACCCATTAGCCTATAACTCCACTACCTTCTTCTTGAGATCTTTTAACTATGGTGTAGCAATACTATAAGAAATAATGGACCCTAGTTCCAATCTTGGCACAAGATCAATAAAAAAGTACAACGCTCTCTCAAAAGTCAAACCAAAAAAGTTTCCTGGAATGACATGCAGGAAACGATCCACCACTGCAGGAATGTCCATCTGTGAATTCCCCTAGTTATCCAAATATAGTCTAGAAATTTGGGCTCTAAATCCCCCCAACCCATGATTCTTGGTTCCAGCTCTGCTCACCTAGACATCCCATTCTCCCTTACAAAGAAACAATCTTCCCTCTTATGTTGTGGAACTCACCCTATGACGATAGTAGTCAACAACTTCCTAGAAGGTAACTATCTAGTACATTCAAATAATGACACCATATATTGTCATCTCTAGGACATTGAGGTCCCCCAAGAAGTGACACCCTTAAACCTCAATATAGAACTCCTTGAACCGACATACACTATTAGTTCTAGTCCTTAACAGAGTGTCCAACATCAAGATATCAGCCGAAGAAAATATACATATCCCATGGCTCTCCCCATAAAAATAGATATAAAGGTATGAGAAAACCCTGTATCGAAAAGAGAAGAAGATAAAATGGAGGAAACTATCATTGTACATAAAATTATAAAGGGTCTGGGATCCTTCTCATGTTGGGTGTGCTCCAATGCAAATGTCTGACCTGATACACAACCCTGTGACCCTACCTAACCACCCTGAGCGGATCCACCCTGTTGTCGCTAAATGCCTGGTGACTAGATACCACGACTATGACCTCCTCCTCGGCTCGAGTGAACGAAGGAACTATAATTCCTTTACTAATGAGAAACATGTGGTGCTACTCTTGAACATGGATTCTTAGGAGAACCCATGTCTCTAGCTTCTAGAGAGAAATACTGATAGAAACACTAACGGTGACCCATCTTTCCACAAGATCGGCACTCCACTGTGGCTCTGGGGAATAGTGACCTTGTATTCCCACTCTTCCCACACTGGTAGAACACCATCTTGCTACTAAAAGATGTGTCCCACCTCCTCGGATCCTTCCATGTAAACTCCCTATGGCACTAATGAATGTCAGTAAGAGGAATACCAACTCCATATTTCGAACATCCATGGCTCACCCTTCTAGAATCCCTCATAGTTCACTCTTTGAATAACACCTGTTTGACTATAGATGTGATGGAAGCCAACCCAAAGATGTTCAACTGAGAATGCATCACTTCTAACATTGGCTCTAAAGACTGAGGTCCTCTTTCTCCTATAAAGGTGGGAAGATGATACTACCAGAAAACCAGCATCAATTCATCCATTGAAGGGGCAGGATGATGTACTTTTAGAAAGTTCTACATAAACCCCATAATGCCCTCTTGGAATTGTGTGTCAGCACCTGTGTCTGAAATGACCGCAGGTGCCAAGATTAGTAAAATTGAAAGATCTGCTGGTAGTCCTTGATCATCCATATTCGATGTCTGATCACTTCCCAAAAACAGGTATAAAACTATAGGATGTATCAGTGTAATGGCTCTCTAAGGTCAAGGGAACAACTTGGTTCATGGTTATCGAGTACTGAAACATAGAAGTATAAAAAGGAAACAAGAGAATGAAAGCATTCATGTTTTTTAAAACTTGGATACATGGCGTGTATAATTCCTACAAGGTGTGTTCCCTAAAGCCTTCACATGGGCATGTACATTTTCCAACACAGGACGTGTAACACCTCAAACACACGACGTGTTGTCCTTACACATGACATGTACTTGAATCCTCTTCCCTTGCCCAAGTTTCCATACACAACTATGCATCATGGTTCTCCTAAAACAAGACTACACTACATGATAGTGCCAGACACACCGTGTACAAGACAAACTTCACTGACCTGTGTTGTTAGTTACACAACTGGTTACACAGTTGACTCTACATGGTGTGTTTGTTCGAGACACGACATGTTCTATAAATATTTCACCGAACCGTGTTGTTTTCTACATGGACGGATTCAAGGGTAATTCTACAAAGCACATTCAAGCTTTAAAAGGTGTGTATAAGCTATGATTTATCAATCCATGTCATTAGTCACATGGGTGGACACATAGTGTACACAGTACGACATGTACAATCGGTACACGACGTCTTCCCCAAATATTTCCCAACCTCATTTCTCTGCCCACACTACTACTGACATAGTTAGAGACTACACAGCGTGTACATATAGTACATGGCATGTACTCAAGAAAGGAAGTTCCATCATGAACAGAAGGACACATGACGTGTATTCATCATTACACGTTGTGTATTATGGTTTTTTCTGGACAGTAAGCCATAGAAACTACTTCGGAACCCAAAAAACCCCAAAAATGAACATTAAAGTTCCAAATTCTGATCCGTGAGGGCCCATACTCCCTGTGAATAAAAATTGGCCATCTTATACATGTCATATTCATGGAATAAAAATACAATGATCCAACAAATTTCGATCCATGAGGGTCCATAACACCTCAAGAATGAAAGTTTGGCATCAACTCAATCAAAAACTTACACAATCCAATACCTTATCAATTAGTATGTATTCTATCAAGAAATATATCACAAAAAAATTTATATCTTTCACAACATCCAACCAGAAAACATTCAATAACTAATGAACCCTAAATGTCATGGAAAGAATGCATGACATGTGATCTCTAGAAGTTCCTATGTGATGCATGAGATGTAATGCCCTCATCTCATTGGGTTGCAACAGAAAAGAACCTCAAGAACATCAACATTAACAACAAAATACATTAAAATCACCTAATGGTGAAATAGAATCAACTGTAAAACCGAAAAACTATAAAAATTTCAATAACAAGGTTAATTGGTTTTTCCCTGTACACATGTTAGCTACTCCCAGGAACAACTTATTACCATGTACCTATTCTTTACTATCCCTGGATATAGGCTCCATCTAGTAACTCAAGAAGAATGGAATCCTTTTGATACAACTTTGTAACATCCTAGTTCCGGAATCTTTTCTGAGGAGCTCTGTACCCAGTTTGTCACATTGCCTGAAACACATTTTCCCAAATGTTAGCGTAAAGACCCCGAAATTTCAAGGAAATTTTTTTCATAAATTATTTGGAATTTTACAAGTCTGTAGATTCTGACGGCGCCTGATTCCAAGGCTTGGTGTGCCCAGAATCAATTCTTGAAGTTTTGTCCAGGTACCTTCAGTAAATGTACGTGCATGTTTTTCTATCTTTTGAACCGGTGCTTAGAATTGATATTTGAGAACACCTATGAACTTGAAGCACCAGTATTCACTTAAGGAGACCTCTACCGCAATTTAATTTGGTTTAGAGTGGAAGTAAATTTTGGGGATTCATAATAAATTAAATAAAATTTATGTGTTACATAATTTTATTATAGGTTGTGGTTATTTCCTCCAAATTGATGTTGTGGATGGGGCCCACACCCCACATAACATCCAATGGGAGGATATTGTGTGGTGGGGCCCACACGAACACCAAACCCCTCAACTCCCTTGACCCCCCTTCAACTCTTGAAGTTCCATGGTTTAATTCTTTCCAACACCCCACCATTAATGAGGATAATTAATTCAATTTTAATTCAAATATTTTTGAATCCATCCCTCCACATTTAATATAATGTGTTGTCACATTTAATGGGAGACAACTCTGGAGTTGTTGTGCCATAAAAATAATAGTGGATAATCTCTATTATTTTTTCTTAACATCGTGGATAGCTAAGGAGAAGAGGGAGAGAATTATTCCCATGAAGAACACAAAGAACATTTCCTCCACTTCTTCAAACGGGGCATGAAAGTGAAGCGACACCGATGAGGAATGCTTGTCTTCCTTCCTCTTCCTCCGTGTCAAGGGAGAAGATGCCGCCCATGATGAATGTCACCTACAAAGATGCATCCTCCTTGAACGCACCCTGATGTCAACGAATCAATGACGTCATCAATGAACAAACATTGAATCAAGTTAGGGGGATTTGATTGATTTAAATTATTACCACGCTATTCAATTCTTACATTGTCTGATGATGGGAAATTATTATAATTTAACTTGGAGGGAGATGGCTGAACAAACAAAACCCTATGTCCCTCCGTTGGATCATATTGTTTGACATCAGAGGCAGAGGAGGCGCGGAACCTTCGAGACGCGCGGAGGGTAGTAGGTCTGCAGCGCCGTCACGCTGTGGTGGTGATACGGAGGTGGCCAACCGAGCCAGCTGCCGTGGAGCTGGGTAGCGGGCTGACCGGAACCCCGCTAGAAGACTGCAGTGCCCGAAGGAGCCACGTGGAGGAAAAATGCGGCCCACATCCATGGGCACCTCAGCCGAAGAAGAACCGGTCGGCCTTATTCTGGCCGGGCTGGAAGAATCGGCCGGCTACCACCGGCCGGGCTGGAGGATCGTGGCACCCGCAGGTGCCATGAGGTGGGGGAAACATGTCTCGCAACCATGGGACGTGCATTGGGTGAACAAACCGGCCGCCTGCCGGCCGGGCTGAAGAACCGCGTCGCCGCGTGGGAAGAACAGTGGCCCACTGTGCTGGCCTCTCATGCTGGACAGAACCAGCCAGCTACGGCCGGCCGGGAAAAGGAGGGGCTGTTCGGCTTGGCGCTGCCAGGTGAACCAAACCGGCCCAGAGCGCAGGCCGGGTCCGCAGGTGGGCCACGCCCCGCCGGGCCGGGCTGACCCCCCAACCTGGTCGGTCCCGCCGGCTAGGTCCATGGGTGGGTCGCGCTCCACCAGGCCGGGTCGACCCCCAAGCGGGTCATACCTGCCGAACCGGGTCTGGCCGACCCGCCACAGCCCATTGGGCTGGATGGGTCAGGGGTGACTTCGCTTAAAGGAGAATATCTCCCAGATCGCACGTCCGAACGACGTTCCTTATATGGTACTGGGACCCTTGCGATGATTCAGTTATTTTGCGATATGTGTTTTGGACAACATTGGAAAACAGCTAGGTTTGGATCGAGAGTAAATCCAACCGGGCCCCTGGAATGGAAAATCCATCGCGTTTGGTCTCTTTTGATGATACAAAACTTCTAGATACATCAACTCCTGACTTAGTGATAGTTCATGTACTTCCCCCTTTTCATGAGGAGAGAACCCTCCCAGAATCGACCGTACTATGTGCGGAAACCCTAGAGCTGACTGCGACTACGATGACTACTATATTGGAATCTTCCATGGGTTCGATGACATCGATTACTGTACCGGAATCTTGTGTGGGTTCGGAAGTTCTAAATTCTATACCTATATCCTATGTGGGTTTAATAGAATATCTGGTTCTATATCCAGTGTGGGTCCGATAGCTCAGATGAATTATTTATAGTCTTGTATCTTATGTGGGTCCGACAACATAGATGAGATAGATGGTCCAGTATCTAGTGTGGGTCCAACAACTTAGTTGGTTCCGTATCATGTCTGTGTCCAACAGATTAGATGATACAGTGGCTACATCTGATCATCTATATCTCTCTACTATTGTGGCATACCTGTGTGACCTGATTCATGCCTTCCAACCATTATCATCGTGGTGATTGACTTTACTTCCTTTGTGAAATTGGTTTGTTCATGGGCTCGGGAGTTCGAGCCAGACTAAGATTGGTAACTTAGGTACATGTATGGGAATATACCTAAGTAGGGTTGTATGAAACTTCTTGATTGTATCTTTCATCTTTTATTTCTCCTTAGTGGATATTGTGAGACCTTTCGGGTCTTGAGGTCCCTACTGAGTATCGTTATACTCACCCCTACACGGGATGTGCGCGCACCTCATTGAGTTGGATGCAGACGATGAATAGTGCTGATGAAAGCCGAGAGCACCACGACTCGATGTACTCGGAGGTGGACCTTGCGACGATTCGGCACTCAGAGGAGAATAACCGACGAGAGTGCGGAGGTGGTCATCTATACCTACCCTTAAGGTAGGAACCCCGAAGGATCATCCAAGAGATTCTCTTTAATTTCAGCTGTTTGCCCCTATTTACTTGTACTTTTTGTTCAGTTGGGTTTTTATACTAGCCCATTTACATTCTAGCACACTCTATTGTATTCAGTTTTACTTAGTGTTTACTTCCTATTGCGTACTCTATTGTGTTTGTTTACTCTTATGAAGTCAATGCCTTCCCAGCTTAGGCATTTATGCCTTTGGTGCTGGTCACCAGACCCATGCCTATGGAAGGTGGGTTTGGGGTAGTCACGATATGGGCCCCGAGGACGGGTAATGACAACTTGGTATTAGAGGAGTCAGTTCTCTCTCAGAACATAGCCTCTGATTCTTTTCATGGAAAAAGTTTTAAGTGTTTTTGTTGTGGTTATCAATTTAGGGAAACCGGTGATGGTGCGGTGGCTGACGTATCCATACACTAGGACTCTTACTTCTAATTTCTGACTCATTGCACAAAAACACTGATTGTGTGTGTGTTTCCTTCGAAAAAGTTTTCTTCGGGATTACTTTTTGTCAACTCACTAGGTATACTGTTTTAACCGTAATGCGCCTCTTTCTTTTCATGATGTCCCCAAGAAGGCAGCCACCTAGGGTTTCGAGTTTCATACAAGATGGTAGCCCACCAAGCGACGATGCCTCGGTGTAGCACCCCATCACAATGGAGGTACCAGCGGTACCACTACCCACTGGGCCACCGATACCACCAGCTCCAGTAGTAGAGAGTGCACGTCGCTTGAGTGCATTGCACGAGATCCAACGACAGAGGCCGCCTAGGTTCTGGGGAGAGACAGGACCACAGGTAGCTGAGGATTGGCTTGAGGCTATCGTGAGAGTTAACAGATTGGTAGGGACACCATCAGACCTTATGGTGATCCTTTCCATGAGCCTCCTACATGCAGCTGAAGGTAGATGGTGTAGCCTGATTCTATAGGTGCATGACGAGGCGTCACTACTCTGGTCATACTTCGAGAGCCTGTTCTGGGTGGAGTTTGTTCCAGCCACCCTTAGTGCGGTGTAGATACAGAGGTTACTTCATCTGTAACAGGACAGTATGACAGTATCTCAGTACTCAGCGAGGTTCATCGACCTCTCACGCTACTCCACGGATATGGTACGGGACTCATTCTTCAGGGCCCGGACCTTCGAGCAGGGACTGAGGCATGAGATCAGGGCTTCGACGATTCACCTCAGCATTCCAACATAGGTGGGGGTACTGGAGCGAGCCCTTCCAGTGGAGAGCGTTCTCGCAGAGCAGTTACCAATAGCGAGAACCACCAAAGGGTGACACTTAGCAGAGCCTTCCGTAGCCAGCAGTAGACAGATGTCGCAGAGGTCCAAGTGGACTAGGCCATTAGGTGGGCGATCCCAAGATATAGGTTCGGTTGTGTGGGTCACATAAGATAGAGTCAACTATATGAGGAGCAGGCAGTGCTATGAATATGGTGGGTAGGGCCACATGGCTCCTGATTGCCCAACCAGCTAGGCAGAAGTGTATAAGATAGTAGAGGGACCTCTCAGGAAGAGGCAGAGGTTCGACCGTGGTGTTCTTCTGGGAGCATGCAGACATGGAAGAGGATCTTGCCAATAAGCGGGTGGTGGACGATGTTTCGAGGAACTACTACCACCACCACTAAGAGGTCCACCTTGACCATGGGGAGCTGGCAGAAATAGATGGGCTCAGCTCCAGGAAGTTAAGTCCTACGACCACGACGCACCTGAGATGATTCGAGGTACTATATATGTATAATCCATCCTTGATGCAGTACTTATAGACATAGGTGCGAGTCATTCCATTATTTCCACTGCCCTCATTTGGAGCTCAGAGATTCGGATGGAGCAATTGGCTCGATCCTTACTAATAAAGACTTCTACTGGAGTAGAATCAATGATTACACACTTATTCTGATAGTGTGATTTTACTATAGGAGGCAAGATATTTGGAAGGGATCTTCTTGTAGTGGCATCTAGGCCTTACGACATCATCCTAGGTATGGAATGGTTATCTACAATCCATGCTCATATTGACTGTATTAGGCACAATGTGCGGTGTATCATCATGGATGTGACCAGGATCGCCTTCACCGGTGAGAAGGGAGACTTTGTATCATATGATGGACTGATGAAGTGGAGGGGGAAGCTGATCACAAATCAGATGGTTAGTCTCATTCTCGGAGCTTTTGATGTGCGAAGTCCGAGTTTTCTTGTTATGGTGGATCAGTACGCAGATATTTCCCCTGACGACGTTCCAGGACTACCTCCTCGCAGAGAGGTAGACATCTACATTGACCTGTACCTCGGGAGAGCACCAATATCTGATCCAACATATTGGATGGCTCCCACAGAGCCTCATGAGCTGCGAGTATAGCTGGAGGACTTGGAGGGGAAGGGATTTATCCGACCTAGTATTTCACCATGGGAATAACGGAATTTTTTCGCCAAGAAGGCGTATGGGAGAATGTGACTGTGTGTGAACTACCATCGCCTAAATCAGGTGATCGTGAAGAAAAATTACCCACTCTCGAGGATTGACGACCTCTTTGATCAGCTCAATGGAGCACTATGGTTCTCGAAGATAGACATCAGGTCAGGCTATCACCAGCTCACAGATCGAGACGAGGATGTGCAGAAGACAAACTTCAGGTGTCAGTATGGACACTTCGAGTTCTTGTTTATCCCCTTCGGCATAACCAATGCTCTAGCAGTATTCATGAGTCTCATGAATATGATCTTCCAACCTTACATGGATCACTATGTCGTAGTCTTCATTGATGACATTCTGATTTACTCGACTACTGAGGAGGAGCACGCCTACCATTTGTGGGTAGAACTGGATACACTCCGAGAGAACCATCTTTATGTTAAGCTCTCAAAGTTCTAGTTCTTGATTCGATTGGTTCACTTCTTGGGACATGTCATCTAAGAGGCTGGAGTTGTAGTGGATCCAGTGAAGATTGAGGCAGCACTTTCTGGGGAGCCACCCGGGAGGGTGACAGAGGTGAGGAGTTTTCTGGGAATAGCTAGGTACAATCAGAGATTTGTTCCAGACTTCTCCAGAGTTTCAGCACTACTTTCAAATTTCACAAGGAAGGGGAATCCCTTCATGTGGTCAGATTGATTCTAGCATAGATTTCCGGATCTGAGGCATAGGTTGACCTGTGCGCCCATCTTGAGGCTACCAATGGAGGGCGTAGGATAAGTAGTTTCCTGCGATGCATCATGGTCCATAATTGGGTGTGTCCTGATGCAGGATCGAGCAGTGAATGTGTATGGTTCACGAAAATTGAGACAGCATGAGCAGAACTACACTACCCATGACCTGGAGATAGCAGTAGTGGTCTTCACCTTGAATATGTGGCAGTACTATCTGGTGGGTGAGCATTTTATAGTCTACTCTAACCACCAGAGTCTCAGGTACATCTTCTCATATAAGGACCTGAAACTGAGATAGCGGCGATGGATCGAGTTCCTCCAGGACTATGACTTCAAGATAGTCAATACTCCTGGGAAGGGGAACGTTGTAGCAGATTATCTCAGCATGAGATAAGGCATTTAGCTGCTAGGAGAGGCGATAGAGAAACTGGCCGCATTGCGGATATCCTTTGTGAATAGTGATGGAGAAGCCTTTCTACAGTATCTCACAGTCACTCCTCCACATCAGCAGTGATTCAAAGAGGAACAGCGTGGGGACGTTGACTGTGAGACACGCCGTGCTCAGATATCCACAGGGCAGACACCTGATTGGTTTTTTTAAGGTGGGGAGCATGTCATCTTATTCAGAGGACGTACCATGGTACCAGTTTCACTACAGAAAGGGGTATTGAGGGAGTTCCACACTTCCCCTCTAGTGGTACATCCAAGAGTGGTGAAGATGTATCAGGACCTCAGACGATAAAAATGGTGGCCAGATATGAAGAAGGCGGTAGCAGAGTTTATCTCGTGATGCCTCACTTGTCAGAAAGTGAAGGTGGATCACAAGGTACTAGCAGGCTTGGTAAAGCACTTAAAGGTCACAGAGTGGAAGTGGGATGGGATATCCATGTATTTAGTGATGGGACTTCTAAGTAAATCTAAAATACACGACTCTATATGGGTGATCGTTGACCGACTCAACAAGTCGGCCCACTTCCTATCAATCAGAGAGAAGGGTTCGGTTGTGAGCTTGGGATGCCTCTACATACAAGATATTGTGCGTTTACATGTAGTACATTCTTTTATTTTCTCCAACCTTGATGCACGCTTTTCTTCCTGACTTTGTAAGGGGTTGCAGGAGGATTTATTTATGCAGCTTCCCTTGAGCACTGCCTTCTATCCTCAGAGAGATGGCCAGACCGAGCAGACTATCCAGAAAAATGAGGACATTCTCCGTGCTTGTGTCCATGACTTTAATCACAGCTAGTAGGATCACTTATCATTGGTGGAGTTTACGTACAACAACGGCTACCACTCTACCATCAGGATGACACCTTACGAGGTAATGAATGTCCGACCTTGCAGATCGCAACACTGCTGGACGGACCCAGGGGAGTCAGCACTTGTAGGACCGGATATGGTACAGGCTATGACAAAGAATATTCATATCATCTAGTAGTGGATGAAGACTGTATAGAGTAGACAGAAGTCCTATTCCGATAGGAGACAGAGATAATTGGAGTTCGAGGATGGTGACCACGTTTTTCAACGAGTCTCACTTCAATGAGTTCTATCGAGATTTGTATGAGGTGGCAAGTTATATCCACGATTCATTAGACCATTTCAGGTCCTCAGCAGAGTAGACGAGGTGGCATACCTCCTGGCACTTCCACCTCCGTTTCATCGGGTGCACGATGTCTTCCACGTATCTCAGCTGAGGAGATACATGCACGACCCATCCCACATCATCGACCATGGGGATATGGACATCGATGATGGGGCGACATTCACAAGGGTCCCAGTGGAGAACAAGGATCGATAGGAGCGGGTCCTACGAGGATGGTCGATTCCTCTAGTGCGCATTCGCTGGCCTCATGGGAACCTCCAGGAGAGCACATGGAAGGGGGAGGCTCAGATGCATGCTTAGTACCCCTAGTCTTTCCCTAGTGCGTGTTGTAGCTTTACGGGGACGTAAATCCCTGAGGTGGGGGTAATTTAAAGACCTATAAATTTCAATGAAATTTTTATCTTAAATTCATTGGAATTTTACAAGTCCGCATTTTCTTACGGCACCTGATTTAGAGGCTTGGTGTGCCCGGAATCAATTTATGAAGTTTTTTTTCGGGTATGTTCAGTAAATGTACTTGTGGGTTTTTCTATCTTTTGAGCCGGTTCTTGAAATTGAAATCTGAGGAGACAGATGAACTTGCAGTGCTAGTATTTGCTTATGGAGACCTCTACCGCAGTTGCGTTTGGTCGAGAGCGCAAGTTAAATTTGGGGATTCTTAATAAATTAAATAAAATTTTTGTGTTACATAATTTTATTTTAGGTGGTGGTTATTTACTCCATAGGGAAGTTAGAGGTGGGCCCCACACCCCACATAACCACCCATGGGAGGATATTCTGTGGTGGGGCTCACCTGAACACCAAACCCCTCAACTCCCTTGAACCCCCTTCAACTCTTGAAATTCCATGGTTTAATTATTTCCAACACCCCACCATTAATGAAGAGAATTAATTAAATTTTAATTAAAATCTTTTTCAATCCATCCCTCAACCTTTAATCTAATGTATTTTCACATTTAATGGGAGAAAACTCTTGAGTTTTTGTGCCATAAAAATAATAGAGTATAATCTCTATTATTTTGGCTTAACTTTTTGGAGATCAAAGGAGAAGAGGGATAGGCTTCTTCTCAGGAAGAACACAATGAAATTTTGCTTCACTTCTTCTAATGGGGCATGAAAGTGAGGCGACACCCATGTGGAACCCTTGTCTTCCTTCCTCTTCCTCTGTTTTAAGGGATAAGACAACGCTCGCAAATAACATCACCAACAATGATGCTTCATCCTCGGATGCACCCCAATGTCAACGTATCGACGCAGTAGTTAACGAACAATCATCGAATCAATGTAGGGGGATTTTATTACTTTAAATTATTAAAATTCCCTTCGACACATTCTTTTTTCGATGGTGGCCAATTGTTATCATTTAAAGCAGACGACGCCGGTCGAACAAACATGGCCTGACGTACCTCCATTGGTTCATATTGTTTGACGTCGGAGGCGGAGGAGGTGCGGTGTCACCGTGCCGTGTGGGGGGTAGCGGGTCCGCTGTATTGTCGCGCTGGGGTGGAGATGCAGAGGCGGCCAACCGAGCCAGCCGCCATGGAGCCGGTTAGCGGGAAGACCAGCGGCCCACTGGAAGACCGCTTCACCCGAAGGTTCTGCATGGAGGAAAACTGCGGCCCGCATCTGCGAGCCGCTTAGCCCGAGAACAACCAGTCGGCCTCATGCCAGCCGGGCTGGATGAACTGGTGGGATATGGCTAGCTGGACTGTAGGATCGTAGTAACCACAAGCACCACACGGTGGGGGAACTGCGGCCCGCAACCATGGGCTGCTCGCCAGGCAAACCATCCGAGCCAAGCCGACCACACAATCGGGTCGGACACGACAGGTTGGGTCCGCAGGTGGTCCATGCTCCACCGGGCCGGGCAGACCCCCAGCCGGGTTGGACCCACTGAACCAGGTTGGGCCGACCCGCCACAGCCCACTGGGCTTGACGGGCCATGCCCGACTTCTCTTAAATGCGAATATCTTCAAGACTGCGCGTCCGAACAACGTGCCGTCTGCGGCATTGGGACCCTTGCAGCGAGGTGGTACTTTTGTGATAATATAAGTGAGTTTTGGACAACTTAGGAAATTATATTTATTTGGATCAAGTGTAAATCCTACCGGGCCCCTAAAACGAAAAATCCAATAAGTTTGAGACCGGGCGTCTGATTGACGCGCAGTCTGTCGCGTTGGGTCTAATTTGATGAGACAAAAGTTCGGGAAACATCAAACTAGGACTTTGTTATAGTTGATGTATCAAAAAAAATTTCTCGAGTAGTGGACCCTCCTAGAATTGATCATACTGTGTGTGGGAACCCTAGAACCGGCTGCGACTACGAAGAATACTGTACTTGAATTATCCATGGGTTCAAAGATGATGAATACTGTACCAAAATCCTATGTGGGTTCGACAGTTCTGACTTATGTACCTGTATCCTGTGTGGGTCTGACAGAATAGTTGGTCTTGTATCATGTGTGGGTCCGATAGCATAGATGAGATAGCTGGTCCTGTATCCTATGTCAGTCCGACAGCTTAGCTGGTCCTATATCCTATGTGGGTCCGACAGCTTAGATGATCCAGCCAACTTAACTTTTTTTATTATCAAATCACTTTTAAGGGAAAAGGGAGAAATCATAACATTCATCAAGAAATGACACCATCAAAAGAAATAACATATTCATTGAAACATAATTTGAGACTTTTAGAGACCTTATCCCTAAATAATTTCCAAGATAACCTACAAACCTGTGTTTCTAGATTTTCCCTTTTAATGTCTTCAAAGTGGTACGCCATTTTCTCCCATGTTTTATTGTACTCTTCACAATGGATCCTCCCTTCATTAAAACATCTTTCTAGGATTAGATCTTGTTTATCAATCCATTCATCCTGCTCGGTATTGGTCTCCACTTAAAGCCCTCATCCCTTCATTCTGTTCACTTCCTCTTCTGTGGCCTTGATAACAAGGACCTTCTCCATAATAGCTTCTCTCAAATTTTTTATGTTATCCCATGGGTCCTTGTTTTTGGCCTTCTCCATCTCTGTCTCCAGAGTTCGTTCACCCCTAGCGTTCTTAGTCTTTCCTGAACCCTGGCCAAGACCTTCCTTCTCATACTTTCCCTGCACAATAGTAGTTAGGCATTCCATTTATTTTTATTTGATTTTTGTGATTTATCTCTTCCCCATTGGTTTCATTAAGGGAGAATAATCCATTCATCCCTTGTTCTTCCTCCCATTATTTAAGGTGCAGCTTCTCGCATCCAATTTGGATTTTGTACCTTTCTTCGTTCTCAGGCTATACAAACCTTGAGAATGTTCACCACCTACATGATCCTCAGAAAAATAACCATGGGACTCATCCTCAGAGTCACCACCATGACCAACTGCCCCCTCTAAAGGGACCTGACCCTGTTGGCCACCTTCCCGATCATGGGACGCCCCTTCGATTTCCAATCCTGCAAATTGGTTGCAGCTCCGGATGAAAACATGAACTTCACTGGTCTCACCTTCAAATTTCTGACTAACCAAACCTTCTGGAGTACACTTTCATGAGAGGTTTCGACCCCTACCACTCTTGATCTCACAAACTACCTCCAAATAATGTTCGTGATGTGATTCCAAAAGCACTGAGTTTTGCATGGTGATCAGAGCCCCATCTCCACAGTTCATCTAATCATCAATATCTCTCTACTATTGTTGCATTCTTGTGTGAGCTGAGTCATGCCTTTCAACCATTATAATCGTGTTGATTGACATTACTTCCTTTTTGAAACTGGTTTGTGCTTCGACCCGAGAGTTGGAACCAGACTGGGATTGGTAAAATAGGTATATGTATTGTCATATACATAAGTAGGATTGGATGATACTTCATGATTTCATCTTTCTTCTTTTGTTTATCCTTAGTGGATATTGTGAGACCTTGTGGGTCTCGGGGTCCCTACTGAGTATCGTTATATTCACCCATGCATGGGTTATTCCTGATCCTCTTTGTGTTGGATGCAGATGATGGACATCACTGACGAAGGACGAGAGCACCACGACTGGACGGTACCCGGAGGTGGACCTTGCAACGAGTCGACACACGGAGGGGACCAATGGATGTGAGTGCTGAGGTGGCCATCTATACCTACCCTTCAGGTAGGAACCCCAGGGGACAATACATGAGCTTCTCTTTACTTTCATCTATTTGTACCTATTTAATTGTACTTTTTGTTCAGTTGGGTTTTTATACTGGCCCATTTACTTTCCAGCACACTCTTTTCTATTCAGTTTTACTTAGTGTTTACTTCATGTTGTGTACTCTATTGTGTTTTGTTACTTTTATAAAGGCAATGCCTTCCCAGCTTAGGGATTTACGCCTTTGGTGCTAGTCTCCAGCCCCTGGCCAATGGAAGGCGGTCTTGGGGTAGTCACGACACTGGCCCCGAGGACGGGTCACGACAGTCAGAGGCTACCGACTAGTAGTGAGGGTCATGGGTGTGATAGTGGGGAAACAATTCCCTCATTGGAAGAGTAACACAGAGGTAGGAAAACAGATAACAATTGCAGAAGCAGAAATCATTCGATACAATAATAAATAGCGGAATATGAGAAGTAATAACAACTGGGAACATATATTTGTGTTTCTTAATACATATGTATCGGAAGGTATCCAAAAAAGTCCCAATGTTAGAATACAATACTAAACGAAAGTAAAATGAAAAGAATGTAAACAACATCACAGTATCTCGAGCCTCAGCCTGGACCCATGATCTCAAACTCCAATGCAGTCAAGTACCTAATGTAGAAGGGCACTTACCCTTATCTAGACCTGCAAAAATATATTTTGTTTGGTCCTAAATGTATGAACCATATAGGTTGTGCAATGAATCCTAGTAGTAAACCAGATAAAGATTTGTTCCGAACAATCAGTGAATATATATGGCACGAAATAAACAAAATGAAGTACTAAACAAAGAAGTACACAAAGAAACAATTCTAAAAATTCAATTGAATTCATTTTCATATATCATGCATGGAGATAATCAAATTCAGGTAAACCTATGGGTAGTACTCATATCCTAACCCCTCTTGTTTAACCAAACAAACACAAGAAACTCTGTGGAATGTACTCAAAGTCTGACCCATATGGTTTAACTTTAGCAAAGACACTCTGATGAAGCAGTCACCATAAATCCCCCTTGTGGTCTCGTATCTGTTAGTAATATGAACTATTATAAAGTACTCGATGTCTAATTACCCTTTTGGCATGTATCAAGGAAACTAATTCCTCTCTGAGACAGCACAAAGTCCTTCCCTCCTATGGTCTCACAATGAAATAGTAAAACAGACACTCTGGGAAAGCCCTCTCTGTCCATTCCCCCTATGGTGTACTACACACAGTTCCGACAACCCGGTGTAATTCAATCATGCTAAAATAATACATTGTATCCAATGTAAACCTCAAGAACCACAAGGATAGGAAATATATATCATATCATAGCATGTTAGATAATAATCACTCCATCCTGACAATACTTGGAATGGAAAGAAAGCAACCTAACATGAAAGCTAGACTAAACGGTCAAAACAAGAAATCATGGTCAAAATATCCATAGCATGGAAATTTTAACCCTATTAACAAACAATTAACCTCAATCTAAACCAAAAAAGTCATAGTTGGCAATGACAGGGCAATAAACCATACACACGCAATACCCCGAACGAGGCTATTGGGAACTTTTTCACATTATATTCAAAGACTATCTATGGAAATGCACAAACCAACTACCTCGACATCGTGAGATTTATATACGTAAACATTAGGCCTTTAATCTCTTTATATTGCTATATGTCAACAAACATGATTAATATTTTCAAACAATAATATCTCACGAAATAGAAGAAATCATGAGACGAGGTTATAGAAGAAGGGAGAACTCAACAATTTTATTCCAATGCAGCCAACATAATTCGAATTGGTGAATGGACAGCGAGTTGAGGGATCAATGAAGATCTGTGGTCCCTTTCGCTCCCAGATGAGATAGGTCGACAAGAATATGGTTATTTCCATTTGAGGAAACCCTGGTCCGTTTAATGAAATTAACAAAAAAAATCACTGCATGTTCTTTAGAAGTACAAAACATGTACTTTCCTTCTCCGAACTCTACTTTAGGTGGTCTCCAGGTCCCCACACATGACCATGTACCGGGCCATTACATGACCAGTACACAGTCACCCATGGAAACTGGGTACATGGTGTGTACTCCTAAAATTTCCAGAAAGTCCAATTTTTCTCAATGACAATAAGAAAAGAATGACATTCATGAAAAGTATATATGGGTTCTTACACCATTACTCTTCAATAAATTGAGATTCTCCATCGACTTCTTCTAAAAAACATCAGTAATGAAAATGAAGGGAACCTTTCCTATGATACAAATTATATGTTCCCTTTCAGGATAGTTGTATCACTAGGATGGGGTGGGGTGAATTAGTGATAACTTGTTATTTTATGTTTCCATAATTATGAAAGAACCTTTACCCCCTGTTAAGTATTACTTTCCCTATTGAAAACAATTTAAACATACATCCATTGCAACATAATAATTTACAATTTTTACTATTCAATATTAATATCTACGACAATTGTATAGTTTTAGAAATGTTTGAATACCACACAATCCAATATCGAACAATTGTTTTGTATTTAATACAATGATTATGACATGCCTTCTCACTCACATATCACTTTGTAATCAATAAAATAGTGTGTATTATGTTTTAGGAACAAATGAGATTATACAATGTTTTTGTAACAAAACATGCCATAGGCATACATTATCAGCATTAAAAAATATAAAATTTCAAAGTAATTATTCAATTTATTCCCAAAATATGGTAATAACATTATATACATTTTAATAATACTCATCTTGGTATCCAAATCTGATTATTCATATATTATTCTATTAGTCTGATTTCACAATACTAAAAATATAACTCTATCAATATATAGTCGAAAAAATTCTAAACACATCTTCTTTCAGTCTAGAAATCCCAATACGATAATCCTATGAAATATGTTTACTATATGAATATGATAATCTTCCAAATATTATATCCTCTGGAATATAATAATCAGTTGAAAATGATGATATGTTGAATATGTTTCAATATTTTATCTTCACCTTTCTCTTGGGTCCATCGCAACATCTTCATGAAATGCAATATAAAAACCCTACCTCTATCGTGATAATTTCCTTATCATTAATTCTTTTGAATTTTAGTTCATTACCAAATGTAAAATTTAATTTTCAACATTCATACTTCCCCAAATTGGGTTTGGGAGTCATTCCGGAAAACTCTCCTACTCTATCTAATAACTGGAATTTTCCTGTTTTATTGAATTTAAGGTCTATCATGACTTCATCATCATTTCTCAACTCTTCCTATTTCTTATCAATAATTCAAAAATCTTTTAAAAAATTTATTTTCTTAATGAATATCATCACAAACAACATTCTGATTCCAATTTCTCATTCTGATGTGCTCAGTATGATTTCATCATTGGAAATCTCTATAAAAGCAGCACATATGAATAAATAAAAACTATTCAAATTTCCCAATATGATTTATTCATTATTATTAACGAAAACAAAAAATGAAAAAATGAATAGATTCTTATATTAATGTTATCCAATTGACATCACATCAAAAAAAATCTATGTATGATTGTTCTTCTTCAGTGCATTCATGAGTCCCAAAAAATCCTCTCATTATTATGATGGCATACCGAATCACATGGAACGATATCAGCAAATTAAAAAACATAATTATCTTCTAAATTCGATACCAATTACATTTCATGTACAAATAGGTATTCAATTGATCAACACTATGATATTATAAATATGATGGGCTTGTGTCAGCATATTCAGCTTCATCAACTTCTATCTGTCATTAACATTTTCATGTATCATGACATCTATCATGAGTTTAAATACATTGTATATCATCTTTAAAACCATATGAATTACTATTCCTATAGTAAAATCTTTCATTCATGCTAAGCCTGAATATCATTAACATGATTATTATCATAATAAATATGATTTCCAACACCTTTTCCTCACCTTTCATTATTATGATTTAATCACAATTTTTATAGAATACTTATCATTTATGAGAACTCCTAGATCCAAAAAGATTCATATTATTTATGTTTTATTGATGAAGGTTGTGATTCTCCCATATTACTATATCTTCTTCTAGTTGGAACTCGAGGATATCCCAATGATACTTTTTATCTAGAAAATAACATCCCAATATGATGGAATTTCTCAACCATTATTATTATGATTTTTTGGAAAAGGATAGTCTGTTTGATTTTGACCAAAAATTGTGAGGTTGTATATTCTTTTATTAAACATACTTCTCTTCATAAACATCATTGATAAAAAAAGAAAATTACTATATACAATCATCCATATTTTCTTGGTCATAACATAGGTCACTCTTTATGTGTTTGGTTACCCATACAAGATAGTAATTGGAATTAATAGTTCACATTCATATTATACCAAGGAAATTGATGTAAAAAAACCATCATCATGGTTCATAATGATTATATATATATTCCCAAGAATATCTTACAGGAATTTATAACCATGTGTGTAGGAAAAAGACCACTCATTGTGCCTCAGAGTGATAATTGATTTAATTCTCTACCAAAAGATTCCAAGGTGGTTACCCTAGTTTCCTATATGTTGAAGACATATCCACATTCCTATATCTAGACAGGGATGTGTTTTTGTAGCAAATTACACACTCTTTTACATTACTAAAACATAGTATTTTTTTCAACCATGGAAACGATTTGGATTTTAAATAGTTTTTTAACTATTATATATAAATAAATGTGAGGTGGGATGAAAATACATGTTAGTAAATAAATTAGATTTCATTAATAATTTTGTTAAATTTTTTCCCTAGTAATTTATTCCCCACATAGATGTAACTAGGTTGGGAGTATAACAAGAGTCCCAAATAATGAATGTTGAGAAGAAAACACCATTTATGGTTTTAAAATAAATTCATTCCCAAACTATTGAAAGAGAGGGATTGAAATTGATATTAAAATACCACAAATAAAATAATTTCATGATATAACATCTCAAATAACTAGTATTGACACAGTACATAAAGAAAATTAGAGGCATAATAAAAAAAATTTCAATGAGATGAATTTGAGAAGGAAACACCATACCTATTATCCTAAATTATAGTTACATACCTCAACATCTTGTATCATTATCACATATCTATTCGATTGAATATTGAAATTTTATTAATGGATGGGATCAAAGAAACCCATCAAAAAACATAGAAAGGAAACACAAGGAGGTATGATGTGATGGATCCCAAGGTAATGCCCCTGGATGAAAAAACAAACATTCACATGGGAGATATCCTAAACTGGAATAAACAATTAATGATTCCTCTTCCCTTCCATGATGACGAAAATCATCTTGAGAATGATTAGCTTATCTCTAGATATGGTCCACATTACGGCCTCAATTGGACTCCATTGTACAACATCTAATAAAATAAATTGGATTCTATAGGGAATCCTCTTGCCCATGAATAGATCAAAAAAAACTATGGAGTCTAACTCATCCTCAGTAATCGGCGAGACATACATCTTGAAAAGCATGAATATGGTGTGAAAATCTCTCCCACCACACTCAATCAATTCCTCGAACCATTAAATGTGTTGAAGGATATAAGAATAGAACCATTTGAATCCATGAGAAAATCAAATCCTCTAATCATCCCATTAATTACATTATTTATAATGATTCTCATGTCCATGTTTAGTAATAATTTTCATATATAGTGAATCTCTATATGAATTATAGTTAGTTAACATATTTTTCAATAGGACATGTTTATAGTTTGACCGTTTTTACTAGTTTCATAAAACTATTGTTATTATTTATTATTATGAAAAATCATCATCATTATTAGATAATATAAGGTACTTTTGTTGATAAATGTTACTTTTTATAATTATATTATCTCATTACATTATTTAATTAGTATTTTGAATATGGAATTGATGTTGACTTATTTAATTAATATTAGCGAATGAACAAGTCATTTCAATAACAATATAAATAATTAATAAATAAATTATATAACTTAAAAATAATTTTTAATACCTTCTAATAAAATAATTTCTAATTTCCCATATTATCCATGATGGATTTTTATATTGTCGTTCATGAAAGTGGTTAAATTGAATAGAACAAAAATATATTATAATTAATGGAAGATTATGAAAATAAAAATGGATTATTTTTGGATATAATATAGTTATTAGAATATAATAATCATTTAATTTAGATATTTTTAATTTTAAATTTATATTTACTGTGGAATTAAAAAATATGAAATAAACTATGGAAAAATATAGATACATTACTTTGTGGTGGGGGTAGCCCGCACAATACTAAGTTATCGTTTTAATTTCGATAAGATTGAATGGTAATTGAGGTACATGATAATTTAACAACTAATAATCATATTTATATGATATATATCACATTTATTCACCAATAAGTTCATTTAAACTAAAAAATTATAGGCATTATGAAAAATCATTGGATGTCATTTCGTACATGAGGTAGTCCACATACATACACATACAATTCTTTTGTATTTTTATTAATGGATGGGGTCAAAAGGAATAATGTTTTCTACATTCATATTACAAAATATTAATATAATAATTATAATAATTTCATTATATTGTTCTGGATATATTTAGTTATGATGAGGATGATTAAGAAGAAATTATTCATACATAGGTAATACATACATCCGGAGGTTGAGTTTTCCTTTAAAAATAACCTTGAAAATGGAGGCCTCAAGAAAAATAAATGTGAATAGGGGAATAATTAATTATTATAGGTTTTGTTGAGAAAAAAATATCATATTTTTAATAATATATTGTGAGGGGTAGGTGTGAAATGTAGTGGAGGAAGTGAGTCCCTTTTATAAGTGAATAAAATAAAACTTTTCTAAATACTCTTTACGTTTAAATGATATAATTACACTGTTTAATGGTAAATAACTCAAAAAGTTAAAAATAATATATTTTCAAATTGCTTTAAATTTATCAAGACTCAACCAATATTTCCCAGACATGTTTTTAATATTTTTATTTACAATTAGTTTTTTTACAATGGTGAAAATATCTTAACTAAATAAATTACATTTCATTATAAATTTAAGGTAAAAAAATTTAATAACTATTGGTTAGATGATAAAAATTTATCATTAATTTAATCTATTACATTTTTTAAATATAATAATCATAACTTAAATTAAATCAAATTATTTTTTTAAAATAATTTTTTTGTAGAAAAATTATGTTTTCAAATTTTGTCCTCCCTATATCATTTATTATTGATTAATATATTAATTGGTGTTAATATATTTATATATTTGATAAAAATTTATAATAAAATATATATTCAAAAATTTTTCATTTATTTTTTTATCTAAAAATTATACAATGTTAATAAAACAATTATTGGTGTAAAATAATATTTCCTTTATTGAAATAATTATCATTAATCCTAATTAAATTGTATTTATACCAAAAAATAAAAAAACTTTTTATATAATTAGGAATTAATTTATAAAAATATTATTTTTATTTAAAAATGTAAATTTTTTAAAAGTAAGACCATAATTTTAAATTTGTAAATTAATAATTCATTAAGAAAATTTTAGTGAAAAATACGTCTTAAGCTTTAAAAATAAAATATCATCTAATATATTAAATAGAATATTTTAAAATGTATAAATTTAATTAATGAAATTTATATATTTTATATAATATTTGGTTGAATTTAATATTCTTCATGCATCCTTTCAATGTCATAAAAGGTGTTGTTTCTACAAGAAATTGTGTTTTTACTATTCACAAAAAATCAATATTTTTTTTCAAAAAATACCAAAATTTCACATTAAGATAATATATTTCTGATTAATTAAAAAATGTAATTTGTTTTGTTAAATTTAAATCCTATCATTCTGAAATTAGACATAAAAATGTACTCCTGAATAATGGTTTTATATAGTCTGTATTGTGAGGTATTCAAGGATATATTACTTACCTTCTACTATATGGTCTTGGTTATTACACCACCTAAATAATTTTATCCTAAAAAATAGTTTATATAATACCCATTATTGAAATGTGGATATTATTTCCTCAAATATTCTTTAGGATTCCAGGTTTCCTCTTATAGTTTTAAATTTCTCTAAATAATTTTCCCCAATTAAGTTATTGAATTATACAACATATTATCTCTAGTTTCAAGATTATTGTAATGTTCTACATTATATGACAACTCAAGATACAACAATATTCCCTTATATGTGAGAACATGCATTGTATGTCTCATGTGTTCCCTTAGTAATCAATCATAAAATACATGAGGTACCATAGAATTGTGGGGCTTCATATCGAATCAATAATATAAAACTCCAACTCATTATAGTATTTCAAGAGGTCCAATGTTCTTAAGTCATAAATTCATCCAACTATTATAACACATTTCTGTGGTGAAAACATTAAAATTACATTATCCAAAACATGTGAGTCCATGTCTTACATTAAATTATTATGATATATTTTTTCTCATCTTGTGGATGCTTCAATATGATCTGTAATAGTCATTTATTTAGAAGGAATCTCATCCAAAAGATCTTATCAAACATGATTTATTGCTTAAACTTCATCCAAATATGTTATTTTATGGTTCATGTTATCATAAAATGCTTTATATGGTGTAATATATATGCTCAAATGGATGTTATTATTGTTTAGAAACTACACTAAAGGATGTAAAAATTCAACATAATTTTTAAATCATGAATATTTGATCTCGTCATGTCTTCCAATGTCTAGATATTCATTTTTGACTTCCCACCTATTAGTTTTATAGGATGTGATTAAATTTATCTAAGTGTCAAGAGCTATTTGAAAATTCTTCTATTATTTAGATTTGAACTGAGTTTCATGATTAGATACAATAGTTATCGGTTCCCCATTAAGCATTTTTAATTCATTAATATAGAGCCGAATAAGAGACTCAATCGAGAGATCTTCAGATATTACTATGGAACGAGTAGACTTAGTAATAATATCAATGATGGCCGGTACATTTTCTTTTTTCATGGGGTATTTTTGGGTTTAGTAGAAAAATACATTGTAATATTTTCCCACATTCATATAGGTATAGGAAGAGGTTTCATGGATCCCATTGGATGTTGTCTTTCAGCCATTACCTGGTGGCATACCAAGATTCTAGAAACAAGATAGAAAATTTTTCTCTTCATTTCATCCCTTCGTAATTGTTATCTTAAATCCATATACATATTTGTAATGATAGAGTATATATAGAAATTTTAGATAAGTTCTTTATCAATTAGATGTATCATTATCTCCATTTTTAATGTAACACATAACCTCATCCCAAATTTAACAGTCCATCTCTAGAGATTAATTGTATCAGTTTCACATTATTACATACTTAAACTATCCATTATAAGTTCACATCATCCAATTGAGACTTGTATATATATAATTATTGGATAATTTGGTAATTTCATAGAAAAATAATGATCCCCCTTCCCTAAAAATCACTTTATCCATCTATACTGGTACTTTTTATACAATATCACTATTAATCTTCATCATAGTATTTTCACCATGGTACCTCATAATAAATGAATCATTAAACATGTATTCCTTCATATGGTGGTAGTGTATCATGAAATTATAGTAAATTGTGTAGTTCCAACCATAGTGTTTTCATCACGTTGAGATACTTTTTACAAAATATATAATTTAAACTCTAGTGATCTATTTAAATAATACATTTATCAGCATAGATGAAGTGTCTTCATATTTTCAAAGAAACTATTACGACATACTACTTAATTTAATGAGTTATATTTTTCTGTTCATGTATTTTCAATTTCCATGATGCATAGATGATCTCCATACCATTTTACATTACAAAACTAACAATTCATTTTTTTGATTAATCACTATATACTGCAAATAATTCCTTACATGATGGTAGAGTAAATAATAATTCATTAATCAATATCTTATTCAGCTAAATATAATATCACCATTTTCTATTACATTGGGAATTTAACATATGTATGTGTTAACTTGGATAACATGATATCTCACTAGGAAAAATCTTAAACCGACATCGAATTGTAACATGTTAAACCCATGATACTTTGTAGCCTATTTATTTTTGTCTATATAGTACACACATGAACTAAATTTTCCATTAATGATTTAATATATATTCAATTAATATAGGTAATATGGAACATAAAATAAATTTCATGGTCCAAAAGTTTCACTAACTATATATCCAATATAATCCTTTTTTGGGTTTAGAGAATTTTTTCCATTAAATCTAATTATCATTATAAAAATTAGATTATATCAATATAAAACAACTAAATACCACTAAAATATTATAATAAGAATCCTTAAATGCTATATTCATTACATACATTAATAAAAAGAGATAATTAGTTTATCCGGAAGTCATTATCATAAACCTATAATTTCCATGCATTGTTCAGAATGACCCCTCTAGTGTATTATCCTTCTTTATCTTAGATGGTGATAACCAAGGTCATGATTGAACATTAACAAGTTTTAAGATCCTTTATGTTGATAAATAAATTCATCAATTTGGGAAAATGGATAGTTATTCATTATCATAATTTCAGATAACTCACTATAATTGTTTTATTTTCTCAAAGGCCGAGAATTCTTTTTCTTGAATAAAATTGGGGATGCACATGCTGGAGTATAAGGGTGTATAAATCCCTTATAAAAAGATAATTCATCTATTTCATAAACTAAAGTATCTCAATTAGTGACATTATATATAGATTTTTATATATAGTTACTTCATATAGAATGATTTTAATGGATAAATCAACTTTTCACTCAGGGTGTGACTATGTAATTTTTATGAAAAAATATAAATAATCATATCATTATGGTTACATCTTTTTTATTAGTATCTATTCCTTATATATATATATTTATATTCACTTATAACTATAATTTCATTAACCTTAGATATTATGAAAGTATCAATATATGGTATGCATAATCAAACGTCTCCTATAATGAAAATTTTCCACATCAAATTTATGAGTTTTATTCTCGTTCTCTAGAAAATAATTTTTTTATTATAATATGAAATCATATCTAGATTAATGATTATATAAAATTATACCATAGGTATAATATCCACATTTTCAAATATGGTTTTCCCATTAAACATAAATGGAATTTCCAGACACATCATTGTTGAAATAAAATTTCCTTTTGATTTCTAAATTTATAAATTCGATTACAAGGGTGATAAGGATATATTTTTCTGAAAATATAGATGATTTAAAAAATTTAAAGATAAAAATTATAATAATACATTAACTAAAATTGTGGATATGAACTGAGTACCTTCCACCAAATCATTAGAAACATTGACTTTAGTTATGGTAACCACATATGTATGGATTTTTACCCATGTCCTTTTCTAAGATAGATTACTTTTTTCATTGGTTAATTGGATATTACTAACCTTATAGTTTAAGAATTGATAATTGAAATATTCTAAATTATTTTTTTAGTAGTGATCTTAATACACTATTTTTCAATAATTGTAAGACATTTAAGTTTCCTTAAAAAAATTCCCAGGAAAGTTTTTTCCATAATAATTACATTTGGGAAATCTCCCCCTTTATTTATTCCCCATTTCAAAACTATTCATCCAAATATGAAAATCCTGCAATGAATTCCCCTATTTTCCCATGAATACATATTTTATTGAAATCAGTTTTTATATCATAATGACTCCTGAGACTATATCCAAATACGATGAATAGTTCGGGGAGTATAACATCTTTTAAAGGTTTATCTTCCACTCTTCAATGAAATGATTAATATTACTTTTGATTATACGTACATAGTTCATTGCCTGACTAGATGGGCCTGTAAGTTGATCATCATGGTTATTAACATTTTCAACATACTTTTTTATGAAATTGACGAAATACCCTTCCATTTCTAATATTTATTCATGATGAAAGTCATTTTCTTATAATAAATCTTTAAATTTTTTATTTTCCTTATGCTATATTAGACATTCCACTTCATATATTGTAATAATAGACTACTATTGATCTACATAATCATTAAGATGATCGACCTCCATTATTATTTTTTCTTTTTAACTATAGAAAAAAGTATAAAATATATTACATATGGAATTGATCACTTTTTTAACAACCATTTTACTACTTCTTCAACTAAATGATGAAGGTTTTTTTCACGTGAAGTCATCCAATAAAGTTACACCATGTTTTGATTTAGAAATACACACTATACAGATGATATTATTTCATATAACATGGGTCAAATTACCCAGTATTGTTATGAATAGATTATACTCAAATACATATTTATATAATTGTTCAGGGGGTCATTACATACATTGACTATAGGTGTTGATAACATTACAACTCTATATGTTTGTTTCCAACATTCTATAATGGTATAAAGCATATTTTCATATGAAATTGATTTCTAAAATAAGATTACTATACTGTTTTATAGAGTTTTCCCTATAATTATTGATGTTATTTCATAATACATTGGATGTTTGACTAGGTTTATATAGATCTAGTTCTTCTGTTTCCAATATAAATTTATTTGAAACTTACTGTAACATTTATGGATCTAGATACCCATAATCGGTAAATATATTACATTAATTTTATAAAATATAATATTTATTATAGGATTAATAAACATAGTATTGATGGATTAAAAGATACATATACATATATATATATATATATATTTAATTTAAAACATAATATAAAACATAAACACATTTTGATTAAATTATTATCAACTCCATCGTATAATTGAATATCACACATGGTCATCCTCTAGTTCTATTGCTGAAATGAAAATAATAAGGATGAGCTCATATGATCATTAGGAATTAACATAGAGTGGAAAATGTCACAATATACACACATGGTGAGTTAAATAGAAAGAATAAATAAATAACAAAAATCCATAATAAAATGAAACTAATGGAATGTTATATCCATGAAAATAAATGAAAACCTGGGTAAAAATAATCATTAATCAGGTACTGCTGGAATGTATAATTTTGGGCTTCAAAAAATGATATAAACAACTTATGTAAAGACACTATTAACACTGTTGTACGTATACACTTAAAATCGAGCTATTTTTTCTCATTATACCTATCGATGCATCTAAGGGATATATAATTACTATCCCCATTCATATCCTAGTTAATTAAAATTAATTAACAATAAGTGTTAACAATACCGTTCATTATATACCCTATGGAACATCTACATGGAAAAAACATTTCTTCTAATATAATGACAATTATGGAAAAAATATGTCCCTATTTAATAGATTAATGTTTAAGTCTAGGTGTAATGATTTTAATCAACTTAAATGTTGGGGTGTATCATCCATGTAATAGGAAGTTCCATTATAATAAAAATTTTATCGTGGGGTACTTTCAATATGTTGGGTTATCGATATAATATAATAATTGGGTAAAACTATTTTCATAGATAGGATACCTGTTAATGTTAGGAAAAAATCCTTTATCAAATTATACAATGATAACATAAATATTCCAAATCATGTCACCATGATGATTCTAGCTATTTATGTAGTCTGAGAACCACTAAACATACTTTTGATTTAATATAGATTCAATGATATACTATCCTTTTTTAGTTTCATAACCCCAATATGCATATATTTTATCAAAACATGTACATTCTAGTATCAAAATAAGGATTAATATATATTAAACTATATTCACATATACTTTAACGAAAGATAACATTGTTTTAAACAAGAAAGACGATTATATTTTACAAATAGTTTGTTAAATATTGATACAAATGAATATTATGGAGGGATAATAGTATTTAATTTTAAATACAAACTATTTCATTAGGAATATGGTAAAAGTACATCAATTTTAATGCATGCACCACACAAATTTAAATTATTGGTGAATATGACATGAGTCCCAAAGAATGAAAATTGAGATGGAAAACCCAACTTATGTCATGGGTAACTATTAAATCAAACCCTCATGAAAAATATGTATTTAAATTGATATTATAATAAAATTAATAAATTAAAATCATGATATAAAATTTCATATTTGTATTATATACACCACATAATATAAACTACGTGTATAAAAAATGTCTCGTATAGAGGAATTTTAAACATAAATCCCTTACCTCTAATTTCAACCTCTATGAATTGAAATTAACCTTCTACGTGAACATATATATATATATATTAACTAATTCATTATTAATATTAATGTAATTTATTTTCATATATACTATTTATTTATAGTCCTTCATAATATTAATTCAAGTCAGTTTACCTATTTCCCCACATCGATTGTTTATATTTTGATTGCTTGTACTAGCTTTATAGATGTGGTGCTGTTCATTATTCTACTCAAAAAAATATTCACTCCTAGATAATATAAGGTAATGTAATATATAACTATCATTGATGTATAATTACATTATCTCAGTTAAATACTATTTTAGTTTTGTGAAATTTGATGGGTGAAAACATATTTTTATAATTTTAGCAACTGAAGATCATATTTTAATAATAACATGAATAATTAATATAACCATTCCATAATTTTTTTTTAAAAAATTTATTGTTAATATATAATAAAATTATTTTCAATGTTCCCATAGTCCTCTATGATGGAGTTTTATATAATTCTTCAAATTGGTGTTTAAACCAACCCAAACATAAACAAACTATAATCAATGGATGATTAGGTTTATTAATGTTGTTTATTTTTACATAATATAATTACTATAATTCAAAATGATTTTATTTAGAAAATTTTATGTTTTTTATTCATATTTAAGGAGGGTTTGCGAAATAATAAATAAACTAGTAAAAATCAATATACATAACTTTGTGAAGGTGGTATTACTCACAACGAATGATTAATGTTTTTCGTTATCAAATAATGGGAGGGAATTAGGGAATATGTTAATATAAAATTTAAAATCATATTATATTTATATTTGACCTCTTTATTCAACAATATCATCATTAAAAAAACATTTGAGTTGTTATGATAAAAATACAAGACATCGATTTGTAGATGTGGAATCCTGTGCACATGTAGTAATAAATCATTATTATTTGAATATGCAGAGGTAAAAATAATGGGTTTTTATTAATATATTAACAAAATGTATAAGATTTATAAGTGTTTAATTATTTTAGTTTTGAATATAGGAGTTTAGTAATAAGATTCATAAATAGAAAACAATAGTGGGTTGATATTACTTAGATCATGAGCCTAATTTTTACAATAGATATCTACATAGAAATGGATTCCTTAAGCTAACTACTACTCAAAAACGTTATAATAATTTTTGATATGATTTTATGTGGAATGAAATTTAATATTTTCATGAATAAATAATGAGTTATTGGTACAATATGATTTTAGGATGTGAAGCCCAATAATATTTGAAGAAAAAGGCACCCTTTTTAATACTCATTCAATGAAAATGATATCATTACACCATTCAAAGAACAATGAATATAAAATTTCTAGGTGATGAAGAGTGAGGTACATATGGGTTGACAAATCACCAATAGAAAATTTAAAAAATTGTTTTTAATTAATTACCATTATATTTTTATCAAATTATAATTTTGTGTTTTACCTAGGTATAAAGTTTTTAACTATATAATTAATTTATTATTATAAATATAACATAAAAAATATAAAAAATATGGGTGTCTTTAAATAAAATTTATCTTATATTTAATCCAATTTTATTTTTTATATCATTGAATTTACCATGAAATTAAATCATAAGTGTAGTACCCTCATTTTGTGGTATGACACCCTTACATGATTCTTTTCATGTTTATAATGTGTTTGGGTGATGGATAAGAGTGTTGGGTGAACTGTAAATATGTTTTCGTGGATAAAATAAGTGTACATGTGCTACAAACGGTTTGTCTAAACTGTGTGGATATCTTAAGAGAAACCATGCACAATTACAGTTTGGAGGCACTAGATTCACACGGTTTGATCATGGATATGGATATTGTTTGAAGAGGTAATGTTAAGGTTTCTGTAAGGTAATATCTAACACATGGTTATTTCATGTGTATTCTAACCGTCTGAACTAACCTTGTATGGGTTTAAATCAAGATCCTAAAAAGGGGATTTGGGCCGACCTTACCTTTAATCCACTCATTTGTTTCCCAAACCTGCTCTAACAAGGGATTTTTCATCTCTTAATGACAAAGAGGGTTGTTCCATCGATCCTTAAGAAATATGAAGGCTTAAATTGGTAATTCAAGACCAGATTTTTGAGGTATAGGATATTTCTTTATCTTATTGATCTATTTCATAGATCATCTTAGATATAATTATCACCTCTTCTCATTTTCGTAGATATACCAGCGCTATGGGAAGATCTAAAAAATTTAATTGGAAATATACTATGATTTGATCTTGATCAGGATATTATAAGAGATCAAAGATAGTTTTATGAAAAACTGACCTATTTTATTGTGTGTTCTTAGACTGTTGTTGAGTTTTGTCAAAACCATTGAGACTGGTGGCTTCAATATCATCTCCTCATACTATAATTGATTGGATTAGTTTCAAAATGGTTATATAGAATTAAATTGATTTCGAAATCATGGTTAAATGCATGAAATAAATCCTCATTTGTGATGATTTTTTATTTTTGTAAAATTGTAAAATCATGATGAATTAATGTGGAAATTTCATTAGATTTGTGAATTTAAAATAAAAATTTGAAATTTTAATTTTATTGGATTTTCTATTTTTTTGGAAATGTTTTTTTCAATAAAAATGGTTTTCTGTGGATATGTTTTATCTTTTTGAAGGTTTTTATTGAAAAAAATTCAATTAAATTTTGATTTTATTGAAAATTTATTTTCATGGGATGATCCTTGGGAACATTGGTGTGTTTGTTTTAATTAAATTTTTGGGTCTTGGTTCAAATATAACCTTGTTCTTAGTGCCGCAATTAAACTAGGAAATGGGATTTAATTTTATTTATGGGAGTTGGTTGAAATATGATGTTGTGCTGAGTTCTAAAAGCCAACTGGAACACGAGTTATAAATAACTAGTGATGACTTGGTAGATCGATGAGAAACGACTCATGATTATGGAACACTCATTGATTAGCCTGCATGGTTGGTTGTATAGATGTGTAGAATGGATTGTGTATTCCAATGGAATATTCAAAAATGGTTTTACATATTTTTTTTGTTATTTTTCTAAAAAATTAACTTGCTAGAAAATTGGATTCAATTGCTGTTGTATTCTTTTGGTTATAAATGGTTATGGAATCTTGATTATATTTAGTTATAAATTAGTTTGAGGTTTTTTATATAAACTATTTTATATCACTCTTACTGTCTCTTCTAACATTGTGGCATGATTAGGGAAGTCGTTGGGGAATATTTACCGAGTGTAATACTCACCCCTTCATTGTCACTTTGGTTATTTTGGTGATTCTATCTTCTGGGAAATTGGAAAAGTTAAAGTATCACATTTTTTTAGCACAAAGTTATGATACTTGGGTTGTTTGGTGATCGTGGATCTTGGAGCTTGTAGATCATAGAGTTAGGTGTTTTTTAAGAGTCATTAGTTTTTATCCTTTATTTTCATCGATACTTGTTCGACCATCTATTGTTTCACACATTAGAGTGGCTTGGATATAAATAATTTAGTTGTGTTGTCTTGAATTTGTTCATTCATCGTATAGTGAGCTGTTTTGTTAATGGTTTTATTCATAAATGGTAAATTTTCCACCGCTTATATTTGATTCCCTTCATCATTTTTTTCTAGCCTTTGGATTATTAAGTATATCACTAATGTCCTAGTAATGATTCATTGTATTCTCTAGACAATGAAATTTTGTAGGTCATTAGAAATGGTATCAATATGTTTGGTCTTTACATAAAAATTATATTTCAGTTTCCTAGTCTTGGATTTATTTCAACTATATATATTTCTTGTGTTGTGATTATAAAAAGTAGTAGGATTGTGGGAACTAGAAATGTGTTTCATAAAAAGTCATAGACACCCCATTTATGCTGAACTTCAAGTTACAAGGGTGTTGGATACATATGTGTTTTGGAGAAACTTATAGGATGCCAAACTCTTATTGTCATGGGTTTAGCCAATAATATGAGCATGTTATGCATTATAGGAATGTCTTCCCACAAGGATTTCATATTTCATTTTGATTAATGGTTTATGATCTTGTAAAAAAGTATAAATATTTTAAACATTTTGATTTTTTTTAATGAAATATTTTGAAAAGAGGATACATAGTGTGTTTTAAAAATCTTTTAATTTTCAAAAGAAAGTAATGAATTTAAAAAAAAACATGGTTGAACGTAAAAAATGTTTCTTTTGGAAAATAATGTTATGATAGTTGATATGATATAATTTGAAATGATAAACCATCAGTTGATAGAGAATGATACATAATGATTCTATTGTTTGTTTAGTTAATTTCACATGGTAGGCAATGCAGAAACCAACTCAAAAAAGAAATGGAAAATGTGGCTGCACCTATACAGCTGGTGAACCAAGAGATGGTTCCAATTATCGTTCAATAATTTTAAGCTGTGGATATGGGAAACCAGAGGGATGAGGTAAGGAACATGGATCATTTAATCCATTTTATGAAGAAAAATCTACCCATATTCTAGGGTGATTGTAAACCGAAAATGGAAGAGGTGTGGCTCAATAGGATGAATCATACATTCGAGTTCATCCCTAAACCGGTAGATCTCAAGGAAAAATTGGTGATGTATACGCTTGAGGATCTTGCACGCTAGTGGTGGGAACTAGTGTCGCTTGGTAAAGAAGATAAAGGCCTTACATGGCAGGATTTTGAAGATTTGTTTAATAAAAAATTATATCCACAATGGTTCACGATCTAGAGGAAGACAAAATTATTTATACGGAAGCATGTGAATTTCTCTATCACAGAATATGCTGCTAAATTCATGAATTTAGTATGATTTTCAGTATAAGTTGTGTTGAGTGCGTCCATGAAGGAATGAATCTTCAAATTAGTGATGAGGTTAGAAATATGATATAATATTACAGTGATATGTATTAATGACTATACAATGATAGTTAACAGAGTGGTTGTGGCTGAGTGATACATCTCAGGATGTTGGGGATGAGGAACTATGATGATCCCTAATGGAAATGTATTAAACTCCAATGATGGGAGAAAGATAAAGTGATGCACCTATTTCCATGGTGGGAGAAGGTATTTGAATCATAAAACTAGATCCGTTAATCTTTTTCCATGAACAAAGTTCCACCAGAGATGCAAAAAATGTGGGTCCTTTGACCAAGTAAAGCAAGAATGTACAACACCATCAAGAGTATGTCAAAACAGTAACAATATGAGACATCATAATCTATTTTATTATAGTTCTATAAAGTTAGGTGCTTAATACACTTCTCAGGTGTCGCAAGCCTCGTATGATTTAATAGGATGAGGAAAACAGACTCAGTCTCATCAGCAAAGTGGAGCTAGCCATGAAGATTCTCGTAATACCATTACTCGTCAGCAAGGGAAATCTCAGTAATGCAACAAAGATTTGAGTCCAATGAAAAAGAAATTTAATGAATCTCTGTAGATGACTGCGAACAATCATGTTGGACCAAATATTGTGAGATTTATAATTCTTTTGAATTCTTCACATATGTATGTTTTGTTTGATACTGGTGCATTTCATTTCTTCATTGCTTCTCATGAAATTTATTTTCTAATTCTAAAAGTAGAGATGATTTCTTCTTTATTAAAACTCTAAACTCCTCTAGGTAAAAGAGATTGCCGAGACTTCATTTGTAAAGAATTTTCTATAAATTTTGATGGAGCTAAACTAAAATGGGTTTTCTTTCTGTACTTTATGGATGTCTAAGATGTAATCCTGGGTATGGATTGGTTGAAAACATTCAAGTCTCACATAAACTATTATAGTAGAATGGTCGCTTTCACATATGTGGATGGCATTGATCATCACTTCAGAGGAGATAAGGTTGCGATGAAAGGTGTAATGGGATTTTCAGAACCAATAGTGGGACTGATCTCTTTCCAGTTAGTGGTGTTGACATTGACCTTTATTGAAGAGATCCAAGATTTATGTTTTCCAACTGTGGAAGATCAATTTTTAGATGCCCTTCCCAAGAACATATCTCAATTACCACCCATTAGGTATGTGGAGTTTATGATTGATCTCCTTCTGAAGAATAGTTCTATTTACATTCCTTCATATATTATGGCACAAATAGTGTTAATGGAATTAAAAGTACAGCTGGAGGAGCTAGATTGAAATAGTTTCATATGGACAAGTACATCTCTATGGGAAGCACTGGTCTTTGTTCCTCATGAAATCATACGGAACTCTTCAATTTTCCATTAATTATAGTATGCTTAATGAATTTATGATAAAGAATTTATATACACACCCTTGTATTGAAAATCTGTTTTATCAACTAAGGGGAGTTCAATAGTTCTCTAAAAATGACATGTGGTTAGAATATCATCAATTGTGAGTTTAGAAAAAATATATTCTAAAGATAGCATTGAGATGCAGATATGGACACTATAAATTTACAGTCATGTATTCTGGTCTTATGAATTCACCAGAGGACATTAGGGTTTTGATGAATTTGATATTTTATTGATATCTAGATTCTTTTCTTGTGGTGTTTTTAAACGATTTATTAGTGTATTCAATGATAAGGGATGAGTATGAAAAACAATAGGCGATATTTTTGGTAATCTTGAGATACCATCATTTGAATTAAAAATTTTCTATATGTGACTTTTGGATTCAAGAAGTATGCTTTCATGGCAATTTAATTTCTGAAAATGGTGTTTTAGTGGACCTATAGAAGATAGATGTTGTTATCTCATAGAAACTTTTGGGAAATGTTTTTGGGAAAGGATGTTCCTTTGGCCTATGAAGTTATTACTGATGCTTTTTGTAGGAATTCTCATAGTTAGTCTAGCCAATGAAAATATCTAAAAAGAATAATTAACCATTTCAACAGATAGAGAAATTCCATAAGCCTTCCAAGTATCTGAAAGTTTTTCTTACTTGGACACCTTGAAGTTGCGCAGTCATGATTAAAGTAACACTGAGAGGGGTAGTGGTGAATCAATGATATCTATTTCTTTTAAATTTACTTCCTTTCGAAACAACCATCCCATCATATTAAAGATATATTTCCCTACTAAAAAAAAATCAAAAAACACATCCACATAAACAAAAAATTTAAAAGGTTCACTACTAAATAAGAGTATTTAAGTGCTTGGTATGGTATAAAAACAACACAGTAACACACAAACCCCTTGAAAATAATCCTTTGATGTGGAATATAACAAGTTGGATATACACTTACACTCATTTACAAAAAGGAAAAAAAATCCAAAAGTGTGTGTGCTCCATCTTATAAAAAATACGTTAATACAATGTTTTTGTACTTCATAATTTACTTTCACAATTTGATCTTCCATTACAAGTCGTCTATTTCTTACTCAGAAGCTGATAAGAACTACCTTTCACACAATATTCCACTTGTACTAAACTCAATTAAATTGTGAAACCATTTATATTTACTGCACTAATCATTTATGCCTCACGTGCATGATTTGACTTTTTTTTGAGAAACACGTCTTCTATACATCTTCAATCTTGTACACAACTTCTCCTTCTTATGCGCCACTAGATTTCTTTCGCGCAACTACCTTTACATAAAATCCATCTATGCTTTGAAGCTTGGGATATCTATAAATATGATGCTTCTCAAATGAGAGGGGGTCACCAATTATTTTAGGCCTTGTGAATCCTATTGTGCAAAAACCCAGATACATCACGAATGATCCTAACACGCTGTGTAGAACTCCATTTGACATTACATTGGTCCTGTAACCCTCTTCTATGCCAACCTCATGCTTCACGAACTTTATGATTTTTCACGCACATCATCCCTTTTCTATTTGTTGATGTTCTTAGCTTGAATAATTCCTAACACACAACATTCTAAACTACCTTTAATCTTGCACGCAACATCCTTTTCCAAAATCACATTTCTCTAACTCTCGATTATCAACCCCAAAAATTTGGAAAACACTAGAAAACAATGTCACCATAAAATATTATATAGAAATAACACCAATGATTTTTCCTTATCATCTGTATTATTCAAAAAATAGATAAATTCATCCTTAACTGTATCTTCCATTATATATAGTCTTTGATCGACCACCTTTAGTTTCATCAGATTTTCAACGAGAATTACTTTAACTTCCCTTTATTCTAGAAAAATCATTCTTTACAATCAAAATTGAATATATCCGGCATCATTTTTCCTCCCACATTTCTTCATAAGGCTCTCATAACATGATCTCCAACTCAATGATATTTTAGAAATACAAATCAATGAATCATCGTTTAGTTGAAATGGATTTTCCAATGTGAATTGATTTATCCTCTTTTTGGAAACAAATGGAAAAAATCCACTTCTCCACCAAACATAATCCCAAAACACTTAAAATTATTTTTCCAGAATTAGTACGGGGATATGTGGTGTGCTTTGATGATTGGGTGTAAGGCATGGTATGTGTTCTTATTCAAGGAGACCATATTTTGGCTTATGTTTCAAGTTAGTTTACTATGCATGATTAGAATTACCCAAAATATGATATGGATCATGTTTTATTCATCCATACATTGAATACATGGCATCACTATTTCATTGGGGAGAGATTCACTATGTTCAGATATCATAAATTCTTGAAACAAAATTTTCCATAGTGAGATTCAAATATTAGGAATAGGAGATAGATAATGTATCTTCAGATGTTTGACATTGACTTGATGTATACATCATGAAAATGTAATTTGATGGATGTTGCATTGAACAGAACATCATATGATCTATTAGTAAAATAATATTTATATGAATGGACATTTATGTCTATCCTAGCTGATAAGCATGTTGAATGTGAAGACCAAGGTGATGTTGCAGTTTATATTTCAGCTATTCTTCTTCCTAAATTGGTAAATATTGTCAAAGTGGCACAAAGATCTGATGAAAAATTCCAATTTATGAGTTAAAAACTCCATTTTGGGAAAACCATTGAGGGATATAAACATGATGGGAGTGCGGTTTTTATGGTTCAAGTATTGGATGGTCAGACATAAGGCATGTCAAGAAAAACAACTTCATGATTACCATTATTCAAGATTGGATGTACATCTAGGTACATAGAAGATGTACAAGGAATTAAGGGCATAGTTTTGATGGATTTTCATGAGAAATAAGGTGGTTATGTTTGTCTCAGAGTGCTTATATTGTCATAATGTTTTGGAAGAGTATCAAAGGATTGGTTCTAGGTTGCAGTATTTACTTACCCTTGTGTGGAAATGAGAGTAGATAACAATGGATTTTGTTATAGGCCTCCCATGAACGGTTTGGAAACATGATTCCCTATGGGTGATAGTGGATCATCTTACCAAGTTGGCCCATTTCATCCCTATTTGGGAAACTCATACAGTGGAGGATCTATCCAAAATCTATATCCATGATGTAGTAAAGAGGCTCGGTATGCCAGTGTCAATGGTGTCAAGCAGAGATCTGAGGTTCAATTCTCGTTTCAAGAAATCCTTAAAATCCAATGGAACTCAATTTCTTATGTGTATAGTGTATCATCCTCATACATCTGGGGAAACCAAAAGGCCTATATGGATTTCGGAACACATTTTGTTGGATAGTGTAATGGATTTTGGTGGCTCATGTGATGTGAACATTCCCATAGTGGAGTTATCGTACAATAACAGTTATCAGGCCTTGATTCATATGGCTATATTTGGATTATTAAATGGGTTTCTTTATCATTATCCATTATACTTTGTGGAAACATGTGAAACATCACTAGTTGGTCTAAGCCTAGACCAAGATTCCATAGATAAGATTCAGTTAATCCGAAAGAGGATGGAGATAGCTCAGATTCGTCAAAAATCATATGAAGATCATCATCAACATCAATTGTCATTTTCTTTGGGTGATCATGTATTCTTGTGGATATCTCTATGAGATGGACATCATCATTCTAGAAGAAGGGCATATTATCTCCCTGATAAATTGTTCCTTTCGAGATACTGTAATAGGCTGGAGAGGTGGAATTTTGGTTCGCATTGCCAATACGGTATAGTTCAATGCATAGTTTATATAATTTATATTAGATGAAAAAGTATCATCCTAATCTTGACCATGTGATTAGATGGTATCATGTGGACCTAAATCAGGATTCTTCTTTAGAACATATCACATTGCAGATTGTGGATACATGAGATAATGTCTTGTGTAAAAAATCATCGGTCTACTGTAAGGTTTATAGAAACATAGTAATATTACAGAAGTGACTTGGTAATGTGAGAAGGAAATGAAAGAGTAATGTCCAGAACTCTTTCATAGTAGCGATGGTTTTCTACATTCAGAGTATGGAAACCCCAATGGTTGGGAGAGTTTAGTACTCTCAGTTTCTAGTATGTAACCATTACATTATTTTGTTCATGGTTATAATGTTTACTGGTTAATGATTCGAGAGTTGAGTGAACTATGAATATGTTTATGAGGATAATGTATATGCACATAGACTGAACATGTTTTGTCTAAACCATTTGAATATCTTATGAGAAATTATCTATTGGTGCAGTTTTTAGGTAGTAGTCTCGATAGGGTTTGAGCACAGTTTGGGAGATATTGGGAAGAGGTCGTGTAGGGGTTTTGTAAAGGAAGTATCTAATTCATTGTTAGCACACTTTTTTTCATTTCGTGTGAACTAAATATGCATGGGGATAAAACAAGATCCTAAAAAAGTGGAATTGGGTTGGCCATTCTATTCCATTAATCAACATGTTTTTCCATAAAGCATCTCTAAATTGAGATTTTACTTCTCCTAAAAGAAAAAATTGTTCTCCCAATGATCGAGAGTAAATATAAAGGCTTCCCATTGTGATTCAAATCTATATTCTTGATGTATGTGATCATTCATCATCATTCTTGATCGATATTTTAGTTCTACATGGATCTAATTCTCCCCTCTTCTCAGTTTCATAGATCTACACCCACATTGCAAAGATATAATATTTTATATTCCAAATATACTGAGATTTGGTCTTGATCATGATTGGATAAGTTATCTAAGATGGTTTTGTGGAGAATTGACCCGGTTTCTTATGCATTCTTCATCCCTTGACAAGTTATGAAAAAAAAATTGAGGTCGGTGGCGTCACTCTCATTTCATATTTCTAAATTTATTGGATTATATTATAATTTTTTAATGGAATGAAATTTATTTTTAAATATTCTATGAAAACATGGAATAAATCATCTTTAGTGATTATTTATCATTTTTTTTGAAATTTTGAAATCTTGATGAATAATTATGGAAATTGCATTAGATTCTTGGATTAAAAATGGTGATTTAAAATTTTGATTTGACTATAATTTCTAAATTATTTGTTGGAAAGGGGGTATTAAATAATGAATGATTATTATTGAAATGGTTTTTCATTGGGATAGTTTTGATATAAAATGGTTTTCAACTAAAAGGGGATATTAATGAAATGGATTTTTTGGGATGATCCTTGGGTATATTGGTTTGTGTGTTCATATTGAATTTTTGGGGGGTGGTTGAAATATTAACTTGTGATCATGCCCAAATATTATCGAGAAAAAAAGAAAATAATTTCATTTTTAGGGGTTTGTGTGAATATGAAATTTTGCACAGTGCCAATTCAACTGGAACATGGGATGTAATTACCTTGTGGAGACATGGTATATTGATGCGAAACCACTCATGAGTATGGAACTGTCATTGTGTAGCTTGCATGGTTTATTTTGTGGATGTGTGAAATTGAATGGGAATTCCAACAGAATAATGATTAATTGTTTCAAAAAAAATTAGTTATTTTTATGAAAAAATAACTTGCTGGAAAATAGTTTCAATGGAACTTGTATTATATTGGTCATAAAAGGTTCTAGAAACCTCTTTATATTTAGTTATAAACTGTTATGATAATTTTTTTATATAAACTTTTTTTATAATTGTTTTAAACTCTTCTATCCTAGTGGCACGAGTAGTTATTTCATTAGGGAAAACCTACTAAGTGTTATACGCACTTCTACTTTGGAACATTGGTGATTTTGTAGATGATAGGTTTTAGAACATGGGGAATGGTTAAGTATCACTTGTTTTTTGCACCAACTCATGATACATGGGTTGTTCAATAATTATAGATCCTGGAGTTTGTGGATCACAGATTCCAGTGGTCTTTTGAGAGTTGTTAGTTGTTAATTTGATGTTTACATTGATACTTACTTTTTCACCAATTATTTCCCACCTTGGAGTTTCTTTGAAATGAATAATGTAATTTTGTTGCCATCTATTTGGTCATTCATTAAATAGTTAACTGTTTAGATAATGGTTTTATTCTAAATTGGTAAATCATCACCCACTTGTATTTGAAACCCTTCAGAATTTATTGCCTACATTTGGAATCATGGGGAGTTATCTTAAGGCCTGGTAACGATTCATTTAATTCTCAAGGAAATAAGATTTTGCAGGTCATTATAATAACATATATTGAAAATATGTTTTTAATGATATTTTATTAATTATGTGTTCTAAATAATATATATTAATGATTAATAAATGAATTGTTGTTAATATGTATATATATACGTCTCAAAATTATATTATATCTGTTATTGAAAATTGATAAATTTATTTTATGAGATAAAATTTACACAATGATAATAAAACAATTCTTAGATAAAAATATGGTTACAATTACGGCGATAATTAAGTTTGGTAATAGAAATTTTATTTTTAAGCCTAAAAATAAAAATAGTGACTTTTGATAAATATAACCTACTGAATGAATATATTAAATTCATTTAATAAGATTACATTTCTAAAATTAATATGTTTATTTTAAAATATTAAATGTATAATATTGTAGAAACATTTATTGAAAAGTATTACACCAACAAAATAATACCAAATAGAGGAATATAAATTGGGTAAAATATATTTAAATGTGTAATGTAACTTATAAATAATTTATTCATTATACTGGAATTATATGTTTTATTTTATTCTTACCACCTAGTGGTTTCATAAAAGTAAATGTTTTAACAAAATATGGTATTTACAATATTCAACTAAAATAATTTTTTTTTAGAAAAATCCCAAAATATCATATTATGATAATATTATATTAAAAAATAAAAAATGAATTCTATTTTTTATAAAAGAAAAACCGAAATTTAAATTTTCAATATACACATGAATAAGACCACGATAGAGTGTGAATTGGGTGATAGTCTTTGATATGGTGTTTAATTTCCATAATATGGTTTTGGGTATTATGGTGATGATTATTGAAATAATATAATCTAATTTTAATGGTACCATTAGAATAAAATTCATCAAATTCTATCCAATTCAAAAAATAAGAAGTGTGATCCACGTGAACTCACCAAAATAAAAAATCAACTTAGGGGAACTAAAAATTAAATCTTGATTTTTCCCCAATAAAAACTATTATTTCCTGAGTTTATTATCATAAAATAGACATTTGGGATTTAAAATATAGTTTATTAAATACTTATAGTAATTCTGGTGAATTATTTATACATTAGATGATCAAAAGATCACAAAGCTCAAAGATAGTCGACCCATATAATTGGAATTCAATATGAGTCCATGTTATTATTGATAATGAAGGGGTATGTTCATTTAAAATAATAATGATTTGATAATTTATGTTTTTATAAGTTTTTACGATTAATTTTGATCATCTAATGGGTCCTTGATGAACCCAAAATATATGGATTCATTTGTAAAGACCAATTCACACTCAATGCACATTCATATTATTATGAGAAGTTAGTTGCATATGCAGTTGTGGATGGAGGTGTTAGGGTTGCCTTTCTTGATCAATTTTATTGACTAAGAGATTCTCATTAATTTATGATAATATGTTTTGAGAAAAGGATGTTGTTTTATTACATTATAGGTTTGTTATATGTTTTTCATTCTATATTTTTATGAATCTAGGATTTCTTGGAAGTAGAGTCCGAGTGAAGAGTTATTTCTTTGGATGAATAATGGAGGAGTTGATTTTCAATTCATTGATGCTCATGAAGTTTGTGTTATTTTTTATATTTTTGTGTTGAAATTATTTTAGTGAAGGATGGTAATATAGTTAATATAATGTTTTATATGTTCAAATTTAACTAGAGCTGGTCTGGAAGCAAATACAATGAATTAATTAGTTATAAGTTTCAGGATATTGTCACAATACTATTAGTAAAAGATTGATGAGAGTCAAAAAATGTTTTTAGACACGGAAAATAATAAGTGAGGTATTTCTAAATTATTCATACAAAATGATAATTTATATTCTAGAGAGAACATATTTCAGGATACATTTATAATTTTCAATGAATTGGGAGGAAGAGACCACAGGAGGGGGGTGAATCTTGATTGATAGTTTTGAATCAAAATAAGATATACCCAAAGTTCATAGATAATATTTTCAACATTCCTTAATTTACATTATTTTAATATTTTGATATGAACATTTTGATAAGTATTAGATTAAATATATTATTTAGATAAATCTATATTGGGGAATTAGATTGATCTGAATCCATTAATTTTGATTTATTCAACTTTTAATTTCAAAACAAAGCTGTTAAACTCTTCTATTTCTTCTCTAGGGTGTTTTCATTTATTTTTAATCCTAAATAATGAGTTATGATGGTTATTGATTAAAAATATAAAACAATTAGAGTATTTCAATTTAAATACTTCTAGAAAAAATGATACATTATTTATATGTAGTAATATAAAATCGAAGGATGGTTTTTTGGGAAAATAAATCTCACGTTAATATTGGTTGAGTGAATTTTTCACTGAAAAAATAATGAATTTATTCGACTAGAATTTAACCTTCTTAATAGTTTTATTTAAAATAATATTTATGAATTTTGACTTAGTGTAAACATTCATAAATGGAATAATATATTTTTAATATATAACAATTGAAATTATAAATATTCCATAATTATAATGTTTTTATGTTTCATTGTTTTCTCATTATCACATTTCAGTAACATCATATACATTCATTGAAACATGATTCATTTAATGTTATAAATTGTAAATTTTTTATCCTCAAGAATTGTATCAAGGTTTTATCAATTATTTTACATAATTAATGTTTTTGATCCTTTCTTTTGAAAATTTTATCAATCCATCAATTTGAGATTGGACATAATCGGTACAATACTATTTTCAGATGAAAAATAAATAAATAAATTTTTAATTCCATCAATATTTAAAATAAATTCATTCATTATGAAGGAAGGATCCATTTGAACATGTATAATAAAACATCATAAGAAAAAATTAATAAAATTTTATTTTTCAATAAATATATTATTAATTTTTTTTGTTTGGTTGTTTTCAGAATTCAGGAAAACAGGTCTGTTCATTAAAAGAAAAAAAAATATTAAAAAAAGATCGATACATAACTAAAACACAATATATTATTTATTTGTAGCAAAAAAATGTTAAAATGGAAATCATTAAGAAGTAAGATAATCACAATTTATAAATCAAAACACCTCAACCCAAAAATTTAAAATTAGAGAGGTATAGGTGTAGTTCCCTGACCCCAGTTACCCATAGTCAGTGAATTATTACATAACATTGGCATGATACAAATAATCATATCCTGAAAGACCGATCTATTTAGTATCCTTGGAAGTACTATGTACATTTATATGTTTTACAATATATCATGTAATAAAAAAACAACATTGTGTCCCCTTTGAACACTCTTTTATCCCAAACCCTATTCCAGTCGATTAATTGTAATATACTTCTTTTCATCGTGGGAAAGATAAAACATAATAAAGGGGTGATCTCAAATGCTCCGTAAGGATAACAATAAAGAGAAATTGTCATAATTATGAATAAACATTTAAAGAAAAGTAGAAGACTATAACACAAGCATTTTAAACATAAAATTTTAGCATAACATGGAAAATATAAATAAAATAATTCCATTTACTTATTCACATGTATATTCTACTAGTCTAATTATCACATGTAATATCAATAGCCAATTTCATAATGATGGAATGCATAATACCAGACTTCATAACAACATAGTCAAGGCCTTGTTCCAAGACTACAAAAAAGATTTTGTCACGGCCTTGTGCCAAGACACTAGTTTGTATCATGAGACCTATCGATGAATCGAGGATCTATAGTAGGCTCCACCTGTCACATAATAAGTTCAATGCATTCCTCAAATAAAATTTTTTAAACCTAACATAAACATTCATATTAAACTAGCAGACGAAATGTCAATACAGTATCCACAAACTATGAATTATATAAAAATAACACATCCACATTCAAATATATCAAAAAACCATAAAAACAGTATGGATTATTTGTGTCATAATAAATAAACCTTGATTAAGAATAATATCTCATAATGTATGTTTACATATTTGAAAATGATCGGTAAAAATCATTGAGGGAAATATACCTTTTTCATGAAAACGTTTAAAAGTATCACTATTTATCACGAAGCTATTTGAAATAGATTTTGATATCAAAGTTTCTCATACAAAATTAAAACATTTGAAATGAATTTCTTTTTTAAATCAATAAATTTCCATATAAATAAAACTTTAAAACTATTTCAAAAACAAGGACATTAATTAGAATGATTGTGAAGAATAAAATTTTAAAACATTTGAAATTATATTTTAGTTAAAGTTCATAACCAAATAAGAGATTCTTGAATAAAAATAATGGATGTAATATATACTTTATAATATCATGCGAATAAATGGATTCATGATATACTATGTTAATGTATAATATATATACCAAATAAAAGTGAATTGGCGCATAACAAGAAAAATATCTCAATGGAATATAATTTGAGATGAATTCCATTATAAAAACCGTATCCTCAAGTTAAGGATATATAAATTACATAATTATGTGTGAAAAAATATAAATAAAATCAATTTGATTGGATATTTGGTGTAAATAAATCAGATTACATTCACACAAATTATTGTAAAAAAACACAAATGACATGGATGTTTAACTCAATGAATTGAAATTGAGTTAAAATTACTCTATCATGTTTATATCGATGACATGAGAATTTACCAATGGAGTGATTATGTGTATAAAAAGTAATTCCACACAAATGATAGTGTAAATTACTATATAATTAAATAAATAGTGATTTATCACATAATATTTGATTAAAGTAATGAATAATGTTTTCATAAAACGAATGCGTGGAAAGTGAAATTTGAAATTACCTAACCGATTTGGTAACATAAAAAACATACACCCCTTAAAGAATTATCATACAATGATTATGTAAATACACATAAATTAAAGTATATTACACAAAAAAATATAATCATGGGCAGTATATAGACCACATAAAAGGTAATAGTGGATAATATTTTAAGAATCTCATGGGAATAAATGTGAGATAAAAACACTTTACCTTGTATTAATCATTGGCCGAGGGTACTTTAACCTCCTGTATAATAGTAAAATATTTGTTATTAAATTACAAAATAACAATATACATAAATATGATATCATATATGATCCTCTAAAATTGGTTTGTTAATAATATTTTTGTAGTGTCTTCATTTCGGGTGTTAACTGATCCGTTGTCCTTCATATTATCAGTTATGCAAGCCATGTTTGTTATGGATGGGATGTATTTTATTCATGTCCTGAATTATTTTAAGTTCATAAAAATTATTTTTATTCATAAAATTAAAATTATTCTTGAATGATTACGATGTGGAATGAATCTCATCGCGTTCTTCGAGACGTTAATCTGTACGTGCGCACGAGCGAAAAAATCATTACATTGATGGTGAAATATTATTTAATTTGATGGTATATCATATATGCATAATCATTAACATGTTATATTTATTGGTTACATCAGTTATATTCATTATTATACCCATCCAAATAATGATGTGTTTGAATAACAAACTACACAACGACGTGGTGACGGTAAGTCGTATGTACGCACGTACGGTGACTTTGTTATTCATATGACAGATAGAATAATGAATATGGCTGTAACACTTTTATAATATCATTAAATTATATATAAAATACTATATTTATTAATTTAGAATGGAAACAACAATGAAAGTGGAAGTTGAAGAAGAAAAGAACTTGAAAGAGGTGATGAAATATTTACCCCCTCTTCGGGTTCTTCGTTTTGATTTGATCAAAAGGGATCCTTAAGTTGGAATTATGACCAAATTAAGTCCTATAGGATGAATGGAGTAATTTTGGGAGGATATTTGGATTGGGGTAGGCCGAGAAAAAATGCTTTGGAGGTGTGAAATTAAGAGAACGAGAAGTATGCTTTTATAAGAGAGGTGAGGGTCACTTTAGGAAAAACATAAAATATTATTTAAAAAAATGATTTTCATTTTCTAATGGAACAAAAATTATTTAATTATAAGATAAGTTAGATATGGGTCGAAAATATTTCAACCAATAGGTTTTATATAGGTTTAGGTAATCATATTAACCATATCTTTTAGATTTAACTCTTTGTTAAATAGTTTGTCATTTACCATGTCTCTTTGTATTTTTATATTATATGGTTAATAAAATTACTATAAAAAGGAAACACAACCCCATTTGGTTCATGATAAATATATATAACCTTATCTATGTCCTTTGGCCAATCCATATATTTTTAAGAATATTATATCAATTAATAATATAATATTTGTTTTAAAAATTCTATTATGTCAATTTTGACACTATTTAGTATTAGATTTATATTAAACCAATAAATACTTTATAACTTCTAATAAAATTTATTTAACCATATGTAAAATGTCATATAAACCTATTAATTTAGTATAATTCATCGAAAGTCTCAATTTACATTTATTAGGATATTTATAATATCAATTATTTTAGTATTTCGTTAATAAGGTAATTACCGCATCATCAATGTGTTATAATTAAATAAAATTATTTAATGCCTAAAAATTATAAATAAAATACAATTTTGTTGTAAATTGTTTTATCTTTCTAATAAATATTTATAGTCGAATTTATATTATGTGTAACAATATATGAAAAAAAATTAGTTAATAAACATTGAATTTAACTCTTTTAACTCATCTTTAAATAAAATAATAATAAATGTCCTAATCTTATCCAAGTGGAAGAAAGATGTTTTTATTTTATTAATATGGTTTTTTTTATCAAATTTTACTTTTCTGATAGATTGAGGACATTTTTTAGGGAAATTATTATATAATTTTTAACTTAATTACCCTATTTATTTTTAATCGTGGTAAATAATAGTCAAAAGGTACTATTAAAAAAAATTATTTTCATCTTATTGAACCACATTTTATTTACTGATATTAACCGTGTCTCTTGGATTTTAAAAATTGAACTCAGATAAATGATAAAATTATGTTTTACACAAATTTGCAAATGCTCTAAGGTGGTTGGTAAAAGACAGTAAAAAGTTCAATAAAATTGTATACATATAATATTATTCTGAAATGACTCCAATAAATAACATTGGATGTATATAAGTATTATATATCTATTTGGACTTCATATAAATTTAAATAAAATAAATAATTATCTAAATTAATAGTCGGTTTTAAATAATAACATAGGGCTTTCCACTATTCATAAAAAATTGAATGTTTTCAGAAAAATACCAAAATTTTACCCTAAGATAATTTTGATATTATGAATCAAAAAAAGATCTGTATTTTACCAAATTCAAAATATTTTAGTTTCATTTATTAATTTAAAATTAATTACCATTTTCAAAACAAAAAAGCGGGGTTTTAAAAAGTAAAAACAATCAAAAGATTGACATGTTTTTATGTCAAATTTAGATGTGATATTACATATAATGACCAAAATTGATTTAAATCATAAAATTATAATTTAATTATACTTCAAAACCATCCAAATTTATAATTTAATAGTATAAAATATTTTCATTAATAATGTTGTTTTCAGTTAAAATTTAGTATTTTCCACTATACACCCAAATATGAAAGTTATCAAAAAACACAAAAAATTTATCAAAACTAATTTTTTATGTCCCGATTCAAAAAAAGAAGTTTATTTTGTAAAATTAAATATATAAAAGTCTCAAATATTGTATTTAAAAAGGTCTTTCCATTTAAAGGTGGTAAAATTGCATTTTCTGAAAAATGTTTCTTTTATCTTAAAATTTTAATTTGTCCTTATATTATGTATAAGATACCCAATATATGAATGTTAGAAGTATTTGGGATATATATAAAATTCAAAATGTGGTTATTAATATTCATAACCGCTTTCTAAATGGCTTGTTTGATAGGTCGTGGTGTGCTTGGACTCGGTGTTGCGTACATCACATGCTATTATATTACTTAAAGAGAAGCGTACCGTGGAATATTGGGGTGTTACATTCTTCCCCCATTTTGAAAATTGTGTCCTCGCAATTTTAAAATTGGGCTTATGATCATCATGGAATGTCCCACATCAAAAAAAATTCAATAAAAATATCACATTAAAATAATGAAATCGATGTACTGAGGTCACCCGAGATAACCAATACTAGTATTACATGTATGAAAACATGGATATGGAATATAAACTAAGTGTCAAGTTCTGTTGGAGAGTGATAGAAAGCATGATCAGGAGAAAGTTAACAACAACAAAACCACAATGTTGTGATGGGATAAATGGTCATTAGTTTCATAGTAGAAAAAGTAAACGGACAATGTTTTTTAGTTCCATTTCATAATGTTGAGGAATTTACTTATGAGATTGACTAAGAACATAAAGAGATATACTTTATTTTTAAGTAGAGTTTTATCCATTAATAAATTTCTACCATTAACTTATCTTTTTTTTAAATGATGAGTATTCAAGATGACTTGGTCACACCTGAAGCGCTACAATCAATTTCTAGAGAATCACAATATCACAAAGAATAATCTATATATTTCCCTTGTCTTTCAAGATTAACCAATACCATAATGGTAAGTACAAGGTCAGATTATCCCCAAAAACCAACAATACTTTAGTGAAAGAAATACTAATCTATATTTCTAAAATTAAACCTACAATACCCAAAGTTCAACAAATATCATTCAATAAAAAATTGTCCTTAAAATCCATAAATATAATCCAAAATAATAATGAAATCAAAAACATAGAATAATTTGATTACGTAATATTCCACATTAAATTTTATCTCTTAATAAGATAGAGTACTCTTAAAGTTGCATACTTAAATGTAATTAACCTAATCACATATTCTCTATGATAGGCTAATAATTTCCAAAAATAACCCAAATCACTATAAATCCATAATAAAAACATAGATAAAAATCATCCATTACTCCTCAAATGAAACCCAATAGTATTATATTTTTAGGCATATACAGTTCCCAATAGAGAAAACGTCTTTAAAATTAACATTTATCACTTAATCACAAAATAATTTTCCTATAATAAGGATATCCATTTGATAAGACATAAGATACAATGTGTACTTATTATTGATTAATAAAATCATTTAACTAAAAATAATTAGCCATACTAACCAAGGACATCACGTAGTCCAGTGGCAGTTGATAAATCCCAATCGCACTCTGGTTGTGGGATCGATTCCCTCAGATTTGTCTGATGCAGCGAGTTTTCACACAGCCTGTGTGTTTTTCTTTTTCAAAAACTATATTTTATAGAGTTCCCAAAATGAGATAAATTCATCATAAAAAATGTTACATAATTTCAGCACAAAATTTATCCCATACCTCACATTTTCATCCATAAATCTAATAAATTGTAATTTCTCCAAATTCAAGGACCTTATAAACACAAATGGTTATTTATAACTATATCAACAATAGAAAAGACAATTATTCCTTAAATATAATTTTCACATAACAAACAGTAGGGTTACACATACAAGAGAAAAGTCTTCCAAAGTAATCCCATCAACAAATAGCACATATACTTTTAATCATTTCACCATCAATTTATTTCAACATAGGTTCTTCCTTGACCAAGAGGTTATACTATAGAATTTGGAATTCACTGGGGTAATGCCCAGGTCCTCTACACATACAAAAAATGACTATAAATGGATTTTTGGGATCATTTTTTTCATCCATAATACTCTTCATTTTTCATCGACAATTATTTAATTTATTTCCTTCATTACCACACATAAAGAAATTATTTTTTCCATTGAGACACTTCCCTAAGTGTCTCCTTCCACATTTCATACATGATGAGAATTGTGCTTTCATTTTTCTATAGTCTCCACTGCTGGAGCTCTTATTACTCACGACATTTCTCTTCATTGTGGATTCCGGGTGTTGGTTAATATATATATTTTTATCATATTTTTTGGAAGATTGATTCTTCACAAACATGATATCTTTTAAACTTATCAACATTCCATTTCATTGCTCATTTTCACCACCATGCCCACCATATACATCTTGTTCAATGTTACTATGTCTTCTTTGGATTCCATCCATTGATGAACACATGAAAACATAGTGCGATTGATAAAATAATTTAGATAATATCATAACACCTTATTTTCAATCTAAAACACCTAAGGATTAACCAAGGTTATTTTTTCTCATATTATATTAAAATCCTTCAAATCAGATTTTAGAGAAAATGTAAATTATCCAAAAAATATCCCCTGGAAGTGTCGTAACCAAGTGTGAAAAAAGGTCCATTGTTGTTTACCAGGATACCCCAAGTCAAGACTGAAATTCCTTGTCAGAGTTTTCACTCTTAGGTACAATTGTGCTAGAGATGCATCTACCAGATCGTATCCAGACAGGGATGTATTACTTGGAAAACCCACCTAATATATACATTACCAAAATACTTGGATGTTTTTATATAATAATCCACAAAGTCTATGTTAGGGTAGTATTTTTAATCAAGTAATTTATAAATCTAGATTCCAAGGATTGTAATGAACTTCTTATGATACCAATTGTAATGCCCTGACCCCTATTACCCAAAGTTGGTGAATTATGACATAACACTGGCATGATACAATGAATCATACCCAAAAGACCGTTCAATTTTGTATCCTTGGATGTACTAGATACATTCATATGTTTCACATTACAAATTAGAAATAAATAACCAACATTCTTTCCCCTTTGAGCACTCTTAAATCCATTATCCTATTACTGCAGGTTAATCATAATATATTTATTTGCATCCTAGGAATGATAAATCATAATAATGGGGTGAACTAAAATTCTTAGTAAGGATAACAATATAGTAGAAACTTTAATAATTAAGAATAAACATTTAAGGCAATTTATATGACTATAACAGATGCCTTTTAAACATAACCTTCAACATAATATGGAAAAGATAAATCAAATAATGCCATTTACATATTCACATGGATATTATAATAGTCTAATAATCACATGTAATACCAATATCATATTTCATAATTATGGAATGCATAATGCCAGACTTCATAATAGCACAATCAAGGCCTTCTTCCAAGACTACAAATAAGAATTTTTGAAGTCCTTGTGCCAGGGCACTAGTTTGTCTCATGCGACATACCGATGCATGGAGGATCTATAGAGGGATCCAAACATCACTTAATAAGTACAATGAATTCCTCATATTAAAAGGGTTAAACCCAATATAAATATTCTTATTAAAACATGCATATGAATTGTCAATACATTATCTAGAAACCATGAATGATATAAAAATAACACATCCACAATCAAACATATCAAAAAAACTTCAATACAGTATAAAATATTTTTATCATAATAAATCAACCTCGATCAAGAATAATATCCTATAAAGGATGTTGACATTGTGGAAAATGATAATTAAAAATCTTTGAGGGGTATATCCCTTTTTCATGAAAATATTTAAAAGTCCACCTATTTATCAAGAAGCTATTTGAAATAGATTTTTCAATAAACCTTTTACATAACTCATTGAAAATATTAAAAGTAATTTCAATTTTTAAACATTAATTTTCATATAAATAAAACCTTAAAACAATTTTTTAAAACATGGACATTAATGAGAAATATTTTCAAGAATAAAATTTTAAATCATTTGAAATGATAATTTAGTTAAAGTTCCTAACGAAATGAGATACACATGAATAAAAGTATTTGAGGTAATTAAAACATTATAATATCATGAGAATAAAGGTAGTCATGATATATTATGTCATAGAATAGTATATAGAACTAATAAAATTGAATTGGCACATAACAACAAAGTTTTCTCAATGTAATGTAAGTTGACATGAATTCCTTTATAAAGACCATATCCTTAGGATAAGGAAAAATCAATAAAATATTTATGTGTGAAAAATATAAATACACTCAATATGATTTGATATTCAGTGTACATCAATTATAGGGCATTCACTCATATTCTTGTAAAAAACACCATTGACATGGATGTTTGACTCAATGAATAGAAATTGAGTTAAAATTACTCTTACCAAGTTTATATCGAAGACTTGAGAATTTATCAATTAATTGATTATGTGTATCAAAAGTAAATCCACAAAAAGGGGAGTGGAAATTACAACATAAGTAAATAAATAGTGAATTAACACATAATCATGGAGTAAAGTAATCAATGATGTTTTCGTAAAACCGAATCAGTGGAAATTGAAATTTGAAATTCCCTTACTAATTTGGTAACATACGATACATACACCCCTTGAAAGTAGGATCATCCAATTATGATGTAAATAAAAATAAATTAAATAGTATTATGCAAACAATACAATCATGGGAAGTACATATACCACACAAAAGGTAATAGTGGAAAATATAGCATGAATTTCACGAGAATAAATGTGAGATAAAAACACCATACCTTGTACATTTCCAGGGTCGAGGGTATGTTAACCTACTTTATAAAAGTAAAAAAATTGTTATTAAAATATACAAGAACTATATACATAATTATGATATCATATATTGTCCTCTAATAGTGATTTGTTAAAAATATTTTAGTAGTATCATCATTTCAGGTGTTAAGTGATCTATTTTCCTTTATATACTCGGTTACATAAGCCATGTTTATTATGGATACGATGTATTTTATTCATATAAAGAATGATATTAAGTTCATAAAATTTGTTTTTTAATCATAAAATGAAAATTATTCTTGAATGATTATGATGGAGAATGAATCTCATCGCGTTCGTGGAGAAGGTAATCCATATATACGCACGAGTGACAATATCAATATATTGATGGTGAAATCGTATGTAATTGGAAGTTATATCATATATACAGAATAATTAACATGTTATATTTATTTTTTAAATAAGTTATATTAATTATTTAACACATCCAAATAATGATGTGTTTGAATAACAAACTACACCACGACGTGGAGACGGTAAGCCGTACGTACGCACGTATGGTGGATTTTTCATTCATATGATGGATAGAATAATTAATATAGTTTGAACATTTTTATAATAACATTAATGTATATATAAGATACTAAAGTTATTAATTTATAATGGAATAAACAAAGAAATAGTATGTGGAAGAAAAATTGATCATGAAAGAGGTGATGAAATATTTCTCTTGTCATGTTCTTAGTTTTGATTCGATCAAAATGGATCTTTAGGATGGATTTATGACAAAAGGAAGGCCTCTAGGATGAAGGGATGAAATTTGAGAGGGTATTTCGACAGGGTTTTTCCAAGCAAAAATTCTTTGGAGGTGTGAAATTAAGAAAAGGGGAAGTACGCTTTTATAAGAGAGGGGAGGGTTACTTAAGGAAAAGCTTGAAAAATTATTTTACAATAAACAAATTTTCTATTTCTAATCGCTGAAAAATGATTTATTTCAAGGATAAGGTATTGATGGGTCAAAAATCATTCAACTGATAGGTTTTAGATAGATATAGATCATCATATTAACCTTATTTTCTTTATTTAATTCTTATTTAAATAGTTTGTCATTTACCATTTCTCTTTGTATTTCTATATTATATGGTTAATAAACATAAAATTCCATTCCAAGAGAAACTCATGTTGTTTTTTTATTAATATATATAACCTTATCTAAGTCCTTTGGCCAAACCTTATATTATTTGGAATATTATATCAATTCATAATAGAGTATTTTTTTTAAAACACAATTATGTCAATTTTAAAAATATTTAGTATTTTATTTCTTTGAAAGAAATAAAAACATTACCACTTCGAATAAAATTTACTTAACCAACCCTAAAATGTAATATTAACATATTAATTTATCATAATTCATCAGAAGTATAAATTTATATTTATTTAGATATTTATAATATCAATTATTTAGTGTTTCATTAAAAAGTTAATTTTTGTATCATCATTGTGTCATAAATAAATTAGTTTCTTTAAATTGAAAAACATATAAATAAAATAATATTATGTAGGAAAAATTGTATCTTTCTAATGAATATTTATAGTAAAATTTCTATTGTGTGTTCCCCAATATTAAAAACGGTTTAGTTATTAAACATTGAATTTAACTCTTTTAACACTTCTTTAAATAAAATAATATTAAATGTCCTAATCTATTCCAAGTGGACCAAAGAGGTTCATATTTTATTCCTAAAATTGTTTTTAGTCTAATTATACTAATCCAATATAACTAGGACATGTGTTCGGGTAATTATGAAATCATTTTTACCCTTAATTACTATATTTACTTTAAATTGTGGTAAATAAAAGTCAAAAGTTACTATTTACCAAATATTATTATCCTATTATTGAAATTTTTTTACATTCTTATATTAACCATTTCTCACATATTTTTAAAATTAAACTCATAGAAGCGATAAAATTATGTTTTTTGTTAATTTGCAAATGCTCATAGGAGGTGGGTAAAAGGCGGTAAAAAGTCAATAAAATTTTATACATCTAATTTTATTATAAAATGACTCCAATTAATTAAATTGAACTTATATAGGTATTATATATATATATTTACTTAAAATAAATTTAAATAAAATAAATAATTAATAAAAAAATTTCATCTTTTAACAATAACGCAGTGTTTTTCACTATTCATCAAAATTGAATGTTTTCAGAAAAATAACCAACTTTCATCATAAGATAATTTTGATATTTCTAATCCAAAAATGATATCTATTTTACCAAATTCAAAACATATAATTTTCATTTATTAATTGAAAATTTATTCCTGTTCTCAAAACCTTAAAGCAGGGTTTTAAAAAGTAAAAACTATCAAAAGATTATCACATGTTTATGCCAAATTTATATGTGAAATTACAAATAATGAAAGAAATTATATTTAATGATACAATTATAATATAATTATATTTCTAAACCATTAAAATGTATAATTTAACACTATAATTTTTTTTAATAAAAAAGTTTTTTCAGTTCAGATTTATAATTTTTCACTATTCACCCTAATATAAATGTTATCAGAAAAACACAAAAAATTTATCGAAACTAAATTTTTTTGTCCTGATTCTGAAGAAGAATTTTATTTTGTAAAATTAAATATATTAAATTATAAAATATTGGATTTAAACAGGGATCTCCATTAAATGGTGGTAAAATTGCATTTTCTGACAAATACATCTTTTATCTAAAAAATAGAATTTGTTGTTATATTATGTATAAGAAAAACAAAAGATAATAGTTTAAATTATATGGGATATATATAAAATTCAAAATGTGTTTATTACTATTCTTAACCTCTTTCTAAATGACTTGTTTGGTAGGTTGTGGTGTACTTGAACTCATTAGTGTGTACATCGCATGCTATTTTTTTTACATAAAGTGAAGTGTACTATAGAATCATGGTGTGTTACAATAATAATTGTGATTTTTATATGAAAATAGATTTTAATAATCCTTCTTGAATTACTAAGTCCACTAGGTCTCAAAATTAGGAAATAAAATAGTCTCTTATCTCTAAATTGTAAACCTATAATGGATCTTCCAATGATGAATCACAATACTTCATTCGGAACATATATAGTTATCTTCAATAATTACCATTATGATGACATAGTGAAGAAGAGTTAAAACTGGGAGTTATATATTTCTTTTTACAAATGAAAAATCTCGAACATAGTTTTATTAATTATATATGTAGATTTTAAACACATGGGATTGGGTATTTAATGCATTTTTATTGATTTTTTGTCCTAGGATAATGAAAAATTGTTTTAGGAATAAAATCACAGGATTTATAAGCTATATAAGAGAATTGTTCCATGAAACTTGTGTTTATATTATTCATAAATTCAATTATTATTTTTTAACGAAATATTTAAAAATATACACCCCTGTGCAATAAAACCTTAGTAGATCAATCCACTGGAGGGTTTATTCTGAAATATATGATATATAACTGAAGCATATTTTTAATAGTCTTGACAAAAATTCATAGATAAAATGACTTAACCATACCTAGTATGAGGAACATTAGGTCTAATAAAAAATTAACAATTTTATATACATTCTAGTGACAACCAAGAAAACAAAATTAGGGTTAAATGTATCAATTATGTTTTGTTTGTTAATTCAACTTAATATTTCACTCAGTTTTATTTGACTTCTTAATCATTGTACAATAAAAAAATTACTGAGTATAGTCCTAGAATAAAGGATATGGGTGAAAAAATCTCAAAAAACTAAAATCAAGGATATTTTAATAACATGATCAACTATTAGATAGAACAAGGCGTGCTTAAAAAAGTTGTATCCCCTAGATTCCTACCACTACATCGGAAAGAAATTCTAAACCCAACAAAGTGTTGAGCCTTCCAATTCCCAAATGGAATTTAAAGGGAGTTATACATAAAATAAAATGTCTAATATAATATAAAGGGTAAAAAAATAATTTTATGTAATAAGAAAATTCTTTAAATAAATAATAAATGAATAACTTTTTTAACTAACATTAATCAAATGGATAAAAAATTATGTGTGATGGAAAAAGAAAAACACACATGAAAGAAATAATTAATCCTATGGAAAATATAACTGTTGTGATAACTAATAGCATTTTTAAAATATTGATGTATATAAAAAATACTAGTAGTATTTTTAGGGAATATACAGTTGTTCTTCCCCAAATTTACCTTATAGGATGATAGAGTCACTAGCAGTAGAAATGGTTTTTTCAAGTCCATAGAGATGGAAGAAGAAACCCTAATACATGTTTGCATCCCATGGGGAGATTTTTTTATAATTAAGGCAACCTTGGTGTGGATTTTAATTGGACTACTAGATCATTAAAAAACCTATGGGAACATAATTAACAATATTGGGCTTAACCTAGGTTGTTTCTAGGGTTATATTTGATGAAATATTTTTAAATAATTTCAATTTCTCAAATTCTATAATGATTATTTCAAATAAATCAAACAAAACTCATCAATAACTAGTTTTAAAACCACAAAACCTAATACTAATCACTTATACATTGACAGGAACATTTTCATGAGATATCCAATGGGAAGGATCATATTATGACATATAATGTGTAAAATTAAAATTAAATAAGAATGAGGATGGAGGAAATCATTGAATAATAAAAATTAAATGAAATAATTAAAAAATTATTGACTATAAAATGAAATCCAATATAGACCCTTTAAGAATCATTAGATCACCCCAAAAGTGTAATATGATATAATTAATGAATATCTCTCAATGGAAAACATAATTTTACTCATGAAGGAAAAAATAAAGGCGATAAAACATGTAAATAATGAACCCTCCACCATTGTGTAAATAATTAAACACATTTTTGTGTGATTAAATTCACACTAGGAGTAAATAATATTAAATAGTTATTTATGAATGTAATATAAGAAGAATAATTTATTTAATTAAGAGATTATATTTAATGGATTCAATTTATAAAAGTAAAAAAATTCATATAGACAAAAAGTATAAAAAATTTAAAATTGAAAAAATATGAACTCCACTGAATTCATTTTCAATAAGTAATAAAATAGAAATTCTATTATCCTTAGGTAAACACCACATTAGAAAACTCATTACTAATTTTTTAAGGAAAGAATGAGTGGGTTTAAAATAAATACCAAGTACATTTTTTAGTCATAGATTATATAAATCATATCAACTATACATCTATCCATTTGAGGATATTATAAAACTTTTGTATTGAGAAACTTTTTCTAGGAATATAATAGACAAGAGTTTTATTTATGGTATTTTAATATCTATAATATTTTTATCCAAATTGGTTTTATCATAATTATGTTATTATTGAAATGATGAGATAATTTTTTGTTTCTGAAATATGTCCTGAAATTTATAATTCAATTTGGACATCTTAAATTACATTCAATGGTTATAATTTATTGAATAAGTAGTTTAATGAAAATGTTACAAAGAATGAATATATCATGATTTAATATTTTAGAGTCATTAGATATTAAATTCAGGATCCCCATCCAATATAGTGGCCCAATGTGCAATTTTTTTGGACCTATATATTCAGCATTTGAGGAGTAATATATAGATCAACCTTTGTGAGTATCCTATTTCTATAGAATGAAAAAATACCCTCAAAAATTTTGAGAAAATTAATACAGAAATTTAAAATTCAAAATAATAATATTCATTATTATATAATGTTGTATCTAAATATACCTAGACTAATATACATTAAAAAGGAATTTCATATATAATGGGAAATAAAGATAAATGTTTAAAATGAATTATCTCTTGTTTTCTTGAAGAATTATTCAATCTCAAACTATTAAAAATATAATAAAAATTATACACTTCCATTTAAAAACATCACTAATGTTAATATATTTTTGAAAAATAATATGCTTCCCAAAAAATTGAAACAATTTAACCTAACACATGAACTACTAATGTTACATTGGATTTTTAACAACATCCCTATGAATAATAATTTCATCTAAACTCTAATTAAAATTCCATAACATCTACACTCTCAAAAAAATATAATATAAAAATATGGAGGAGTTTTTAACTTATATACTCACTAAAGAGTATATTGTTATACTTTGAAGAAAATCCCCTTCAACACTCCATGATACATGATGTTTTTTCATTACTTTCACATAAGGTAATAATGACCAAACAAATTTCCAATGAGCCCATGGGGGAAGCATTAAATTGATATTGTTATCCATTTTCAATATCTATTAATAGGGAATTTAAAACCCACAAGTGCTGTCTAGTAGTTGGATGACTAATCTATATCACTCAACACATTAAGAGAGTCGACAATTATCGTTATGGAGTTGTGAAATTGTTCTTACCAACTAATTTTCATGTCATATACATTTTTTTGACTATAATACACCAATAATTTTGTGTATGACCTTCTTATCCATAAGATGATCATCCATAAATTTTTCTTACGAATAACTAATCTTTTTCATTAGCGAGAAAAGAGAAGTGTTCAACATTCATGTGAATGTTAAAACACCCACACATGAAGAGAACTCATCAATTCTTGAAAATCTATACTTTATAAAACCATTTCACATATTGTAAGTGTAATTTTTTTGAAATAATGAAATATTTATGAAGAAAACTAGCAATTGATTTTTTTTTTGGAAAATAACAAAATGAACAAGAGGAACACTCTAATAAGTATAATGGTGGATTTTTGTATTATTTAGTTGATTTAATATTCGAACATATTGTAACATCCAAGGTAAATAGAGAATATTAAGTTTTCATATTTAATAATATTTTTAAATTAAATAGTAATTTTACTTTAAATAGGATCCTATGTTCGATGGCGTACCCAATACACAACAACAGGTTTCTTTGAAATCTTAAATTGCACACTAATAATATAATATTATTATTTTAAATGGTAGTTAATGCCTTTCCGTTGTGATGGTGGTAATGAACAGAACTAACTAAAATATTATTATACATATTTGTTAAATTTTTTTACATTTATTTAATAAACTTGAGGCATAAAATAAGAATGAATCTGATTTTAAGCATTAATACACTAATATTATTTAAAAGGCCGATTTACCTCCTTTTGATGGAGAACCCATATTAAATCTAGTTTTGGTCACTTTTATATGATCTATTAGACAAAATAATATTCTTCTTTAGAGTTGGGACATAAAAATTTAGTTTGAGTAAATTTTTGGTATTTTTCTTATACAATATATTTATTAATGAATAGTGAAATATACTGTATTTATTTCAAAACAACATTTTAATCTAAATTATTTATTTTGTTTTATTTTATTTAAAAATGTGTTTAAGGTGTAATTAGATTATATTGTTACCATTTTATTCAATAATGGTCATTGGAAGAAATTTCATTTTGAAATTTGGCATAAACAGGTGTTAGTCTTTTAATAGATATTGTTTCTTAAAAACATGCTAGTTGTTTTGACAATGGGAATTAAATTTAAATAAATTAATGATACATCAATGTTTTTAATTTTGTAAATAGACATAATTTTTGAATTCAGAATATCAAATATATATTATGCTGAAGTTTTGGAATTTTTCAAAAAAACATCAATTTTTGATGAATAGTGAAACCACTAAGTAGTAGTTAAAAAATTCAATTTTTCTTTTAAATGGAATTTTATCACTTTTGTGAATTTAATTTCAAAAATATGACATAAATGGTAGTTATTAGTATGTAAAATTTGGTTAAATATGATAAAAATATTTTTTTGGAGAATAGTATATTTTGACTTATTTACCGTGATTAAAGATAAATAGGGTAATTCAAGGTAAAAAGAATATTATAAAAATAAAAAATTACCTTAAAACATGTCCTACCCTTATTTTATGAGTAATTTCCAACCATGGGAATCCTTGAGTCGATTTTGGGACCTTATGGATCTACTTGGGAGTGATAATGAAACTTTGGATTAATTAATTTAATGAAACGGCAAAAATGACACAAACAAATATATTTTAGTAAATTAATTATTACATAAGGTTATGTAAGTTATATTTTAGACTATAAATATTCATTAGAAATATAAAACTATTTTTTTAGGTCGTTGTATTTTTTATAATATTTAGACATCAAATAAATAATATTATTTGTGACACAAAAATGATCCAGTATTTACCTAATTAATAAATAATTTAAATAAATAAGATTATAAATATTAAAATAACATCCAAAAACCTGTACAATTTTTATTGGATGAATTTCTTTGGACCATGAGTTATATAATCATTTACATTAATGAGATTTGGGCCTTTAGAAACCGAATATCATTATATAATAAAATAATATTTTCACACTTACCTAAAGAACCCCCCCCCCACTCTATAAAAAGCCATCACTTCTAACCCATTCCTCACACCACTCAATCCCCTTGTCTCATCCAAACCATTCCCAAATAAGCTCTCATGATCCCTCTATTACTCTTATAATCCTTACCTTAGGAATATGGTATTTCAAGAAGTCCTTTTGGTTCAAACCAACGGGAATTACCCGAATTAAAGGTAATAGTTTCTCTTAAATTCTTTTGTTTTATTTTGTTTTATTTTACTTCTCCAACCCCCTATACTCATTTTATTCATTTATTTTATAACAAAATAAGTATCATAAATATAGTAGGTTGATTTTATGAGAAGGATTTATACTACACTCACACACACCTCCATCTAATCGGTAAAGAACATAATATTTCTGTGGACGGTGAACTACTACCTCACGAAATGATGATTGTTCAAATATCTCCAACTGCCTCTCATTGTGGCCATTATGATGAAACTTTATTTATATATTATATATATTATAAATATATTGTTTTTATGTTTCTGTATTTTTTTCATTTATAGAATTCCTTTATGGATTTCATAGTGGGTATATACGATAATCTCATTTGAGGAAGTGCAGACTACCGCCCCCTCACTGTGATATGACTTGTTCATTCCATATGTGGAATGTATAAAGTGTAGAGTAAATGAAATTATATATGATATTATACTAGTATTATAATATACTTATGTATCATTATGTTTCAATTCCTTTACAATAATAATAGAAATAGAAGTAGTGTTCATGCGTACGTACGGCTTACCGTCTTCATGAATGGTGCATTTGAATTATTATCTCCAAATACTATGTACTATTATAAATACATGTATATAATGGATATATATGATTAATATCATATCCAAATCCAGAATATAATTCTGGATATAATGATATTTCTACCACTTGAATAACTTGTAATTATAAGAAGTCCATTTTTAACTCATGTTTCAAATATTAAAAAATGACCATTATTAACAAAAATGATTACCTAACGTTTATAACAGGGTAATAAGTGATTTAAAATTAATCGTAAACTTTAATAAAGTTTCATAAGCAAGTATAAGTTAAATTTTGGTTGTTATTCAGGATATTAAAGAATGAACTGGTCAAGTCAGACATGAGGTAGGGGGCTTCTTGTCTCACTATTAATTCCTTGAGATTTACATTGTTCGCCACTTATTTATTGCATGAGGTGTATTGTGTACTGAAATTTAATATATATTATCATTATTCTCTTTATAGTCATCATATTATTTGATTCAATTGGTGTCTATTAACTTGTTTTCATACGACTCGTTTAATTACAATATGGTAAGGGGCTTTCATCTCACTTTTTATTCCTGTGAGATTCATGCTATATTGCCACTATTTATTTTTGTGTGGTGTATAAACTGACCATAATTGTATTCATTGTATAATATAAATTAAATTATGGGTAATTAAATATTCATTTTATGATCCTTCTTTCATATGGTGAATGTTTCATAAGATACCAAATCATGGAGGGAACCTTTTGCCCTCCACTTTTTAAAAGACTTCTTTTTGTTATGTATTTTAATTTAGATCATATCATTTTCGGATATATTCTCTTATATCCTTAATGATGTAAATTTTATTTCCATGTGATGAGATACCCATTTCTCTCTCATCAAATTATTTTCCTGAATTTTAAAGTGACGATGTTAGGATATCAAATTTCTTTAAGGGAACTTCTTAACATAATTTCAATTATTTTGGTTAAACTTATACTTAATTATTATATCATTTTATAAATACGTGTGAATGACCTATGATTGTTTCAAACTTAATATCCACTTATATTTACTGTATTTTTATTTTTCACACATAATTATGTAATTTATTTATCTTTAATCTATGGGTACCATCTTTGTAAGGGATTTCGTTGCAATTTAAATTTCCTTGAGACATCATTGTTGTTATGTTACCATTCAATTTTATATGGTGTATATACTGCCCTCTTGAATATTATATCATGAATATCATTATACTCAAGATATTATATGTTTTTTTAATTATATTCTTGAATTATTTTTAGTCCTGTGTTTCTCAAGTGTTACGAGACTTTTTAACTAAAACATTGTTTTTAAAGCTTTTAAATAATTAATCTTCTAAATAATTTTCATTAATTTCCATGTTTTAATAAAAATTCGTATTTATTTATATGGTCATTAATTTTAAAAAACATCAATTCCATTAAAAGCTTCAGAGTTTTACGGGACACTTTGATTCAAAAATCACTTTATTAAATGTTTTACATTGTTTTGAAAATGGTTTCATTATGCAATGATTATGCCAATATCATGAAATGATATATTGTAATATAAATGTGGAAATGTTATTAGTGAAATGTTTATATTTACAATATTTTATGTGTTATGATTTTATAATGGTACTTGGACATTGGACGGGTGGTTACGTGATAAACCAAATGACGGGCAGTGCCGTGAAAAACCAGGACGGGTGGTTATGTTATAACCTCCAATGCATTGGGTATTAATGTCATCCATATGGATATTCCAATTATTTATATGTGTGAAGTCGACCGTATGGTTATTCTATTTATGTATGTTTCTGTATCATGTTACCTTTATAAGTTATGTGTTTTTTATATTGGTTTTATAGAAATCTTTTGGTTACAAAATGGAAAGAAATGGTCTTTTATTCAGTGAAGAGTATTTACTACTTCATAAAGGTTAATAGTATTACATTTTATAATGTATTAATGGTTTGCATATTTTTTTGAAAAACTAACAGTTTTTCTTTTCTTGTGTATCCCTTACTGAGCATTTTATGCTCATCCCATGTGTTAAAATGTTTTTCACCGGACATAAAGATGAATATGGTAGAAGATGAGATCAAGGAAAAGTCATGCTTTCTAAAACATGGAACCTAACATTTCTCATTTTTTTAGAGTTTTTATTTTATAAAAAATGGATACTAGGGTGTAGTGTCTACATGTAATATTTAAGTTGTTATGTAATAGTTATTCCATAACTCTTTGAAACACTACACCTAAAAAGATTCTAAATGTGAATTCTAGACCCTATTCAAGATTATGTAATGTTTAAGGCTGTGTCCTTATAGTTGGTATCATTGGTCAGTTTATATAACATTAGTGGTTAAGGTGTTCTTAAAGATTAAGTGAAATTACCATAATTTTTAAGATTTTAGAAATAGTCATAGTTATTTTAGATAAATTGGACATGTTTATGATAAAATGAATATTTATATCTTAGTATTTACCCTCCTCATAAGATATTATATGATGATTTTACTGATATAATCACACTTACCTTTTTGGTTTTTGTCAATGGTAAGATCTAACAGTCATCAAAGTAACAATGGATGTGAATAAAACTGTGACAATTTTTTGAATGAGAAATTGAATGAAATTGGAGCTGTAATTATAACTATAGTGGTTATTCTCGACCAACTTTCTGGAGTCATGATTGACCACCTAAACCTTGGTGATTTTTTTAAGGAATCATATTTGCGAGACACAAATCCACATGGAATATCAGGTAATAATAATATAGGTATGTAAAATAAAAAAAAACCTATGTTTTGAGGATTTGGAAAGAAACACATAAGAAAATGATTCAAAGGGTTATGAAGATGCTATAGATGTTGAAATAAAGGTCATAATGAAAGAACCTACCATAGAAAAGGAGTAATCTAATTGACTCTAGGAAAGTGAACGAATTTCTCTATGAGGGATCAATTTAATGTTTTAAATGTGGTTTTCATGGTCATTATACATATAGATGTCCTATGAAGAAGTTTAGGAAATGGGATCACCAGGATCGTACAAATTTATGTTTATCAATACCTAATTCTATTTTGATTGAGGATGTAGAAACTGACAATGACCAATAAATGGCATAGATTATTTCGTAACATATGTTTTGATATTATTGAATCTTAGGATATGATTCGTGATTTTGTTTATAAGGAAAAAGTATTTCACAATAAGTTGTAAAGGAATGGTTAATGGTTCATGAAGAATATTGAATGAGTAAGAAGTCAACATATAAGGTATTCAAGAGTTATGATAGATTTTAGGATGGTGAATTGATTAAATGTATTAAGGCTCTTTTGATAATGGGATTACATTAGAAGGCATTTTGTAGTATGTGTAACCTTTAAGTTTGATATATGAAAATTTTATTCATGGGATAATTATCTTTTTGTGTGTGGATATAGTAATAAAGAACCATTTGGGTTTATATAATCCTTGAATTTGAATCAATTAATGGATAATGAATTTTGGGATTCACAATGAATGTTATTAGATAACCTTTGTGGTTAAAATCTATTATGGTTTTTTATGAATTTATCTCTTTTGTTGTAATGTTATAAAATTAAATAGTTTTTGAAAAAGGACAACATGTAGACCACGTGACAACCCATCATGTCAAACAAAGCTGCGAGAATCGAACCCACAACCAATGTGAAACTGGAATTTACGCCAACCACTAGACTACGTGGAGTCCCTGGTTAGTATGAATATTTTTTTTTAGGTAGATCATTTTATTAATCAAGAATAAGTTTATTTGGGGTTATCTATGGAATTTATTAAACTATAATGGATAATATGTGATTAGTTTAGTTACATTTCAATATGAGACTGTAAGAGTAACAAATGTTATTTGGAGATAAATGTTAAGATTTATCATGGAAGCCTATGTAATTAAATCCTTCTAAGATTTGGGTTTCAATTTTAGTTTTGATTATATTGAATAAATTTATGGACAACTATTTATTGAATGGTATTTGCTGATCTTTGGGTTTTGTTTGAAAAATTTTGGAGATTAATAGTTTTTTTCTTTTTGTAAAAGATTGTCGTTTTTGGGTTTTATCTAATTTTACACAAACCATTTTGGTTTTGGTTAAAGTCTAAAGACATGAAAAATATATAGTTTATCTTTTTTAGATTATGTGATACTGTAGATGTTGATTCTAGATCTTTAGGCATGACCAAAACATCATGAATACTTACAGTTTTGAGAAAAGATGAGTTTGTGGTATAATTTTTTTAAATGATGGCACTGTACATGAAAAGTAAGTATAGTTCCATAATATCTTATTATAATTATTAATAAAATTATTCTAATCTATGAAAAGGATCATGAAGCAAAAAAGCTATAAGATCTCTCTTATCGTCAGAGTTCTACCCAACAACAAATTTATTATATTTTTGTGGTTAACTCTCCGTGATAGAGTTCTCTAACACTCATTATTAATCTATGAGAGTTAGTTTCTCTTCCATATCCATGTTTTAATGGTTTCCTAGTATCTGTTGTCTTGGTTTCCCATTGTACTTCTCTCCCTTTATTTTAATGTGATAGTTTTATTGACTCGTTTCCCGATATTGGACATTCAATGAAGTTTCCAAGCCAAATTTTAAAATTCTGAGGACGCAATTCCCAAAACGGGGGAAGTATTTAACATCACAAGAAAAAAATGTGAATTTTTTAAATTTATTAATATTTTTGAATTAAATATTAATTTTACCTTAATGGGGATGTTATGCTTGATGGCGTACCCGATACACAACAACAAGTTTCTTTGAAATCTTACGTTGCACACTAACAATATAATAATATTATTTTAAATGGTAGTTAATGCCTAACCGTTTTATTGGTTGGAATGAACATAAAAAACTAAAATATTATTATACATTTTGTTAAATGTTTTTACATTTACCCAATAAATTTTAGAAGGTTAAAATATGAAATAATCGGATTTTAAGCATAAATACTCTAATATTATTTTAAAGGTCTATTTACCTCCTTTTGATGATGAACCCTATATAAATATAGTTTTGGTCACATTTATATATTTTATTTGATAAAATAAAATTTTTCTTTAGAATTGGGACATCAAAATTTTATTTGGGTAAATTTTTGGTATTTTTCTAATAAAATTCATTTTATAATGAATAGTGAAAATACAGAATTTTAACTCAAAACAGCTTTTTAATCAAACATATTTATATCGATATATTATCATTTTCAATGGTTTTAAAGTGTATGTAGATTATATTCTTACCATATAATCCAATTCTATTCATTGGAAGAAATTTCACTATGAATTTGGGTATAAACAAGTGTAAATCTTTTGAAAGATATTGTTTCATAAAAACACTCTATTTGTTATGAAAACAAGAATTAATTTTAAATTAATTAACACAAGTCATATGTTTTGAATTTTTTAAAATAGACCTCATTTTTTAATTCAGAATATAAAATATATCTTAGGCTTAATTTTTTGTATTTTTCTAAATAACTACAAGTTTTGATGAATAGTGAAACCACTAAGTAGTAGTTAAAAAACTGACTTCTTCATTTAAATAATATTTTATGGCTTGTACGGATTGAATTTAAAAAATATGACAAAAATGGTTTTTATTAGTAATTTATATGTGTTTCAATAAGATGAAACTAATTTTTTGGTGAATAGTGTCTTTTGACTTTTATTTACATCGGTTAAAGATAAATAGGGTAATTCAAGGTAAAAAGAATATTATAATAATAAAGAATTACCTTAACACTTGTACTATCCTTATTGGATGATTCATGGACAACCATGGACATCTTTGGGTCTATTTTGGGACCCCATGGAGCTACTTGAGAGTGATAATGACACTTTAGATTAATTAATTAAATTTAAAGACAAAATGACACAAACAAATAGCTTTTAGTCAATTAATTTTTACATGGGGTTATAGAAGTTATAATTTTGACTATAAATATTTATTGTAAAGTAAAAAATATTTTTTACATCCTGGTATGTTTTTATAATTTTTAGAAATCAAATAAATAAAATTATTTATGACACAAAAATGATGCAGTATTTACCTCATTAATAAATGATTTAAATAAATAAGATTATAAATATTACAATAACATCCAAAACCTATCCAATTTTTATTGGATGAATTTACATATAACATTAGTCAATTTATATTCGAACTTAATGAGTTTTGGACTTTTAGAAACCTAAAATCCTTATTAAATAAATTAATATTTTCACGATTTCCTAAAGAACCCCTCCCCCCTTATAAATATCCATCACTTCTAACCCATTACTCACACCTCTGAAGCTCCTTGGAACATCCAAACCCTACCCAAAAAAGATCTAAATATATATATATTCTTTATAGAATCCTTACCTTATGCAGAAGGCACTTCCATAAGTCCTTTTGATTGAAACCAAAGGGACTTACCCGAATTAAAGGTAACTGTTTCTCTTAAATTGTTTTGTTTTATTTTGTTTTATTTTACTTCTAAATCCCCCTAAACTCTTTTTATAACATTATTTTATATCAAACAAATTATCCTCAATATACTAAGTTGTTTTTATTATATGTATTCTAACTACACTTAAACAAACCTCCATTTAATTGGTAACGAACATACAATTTCTGTGGACGGCGAACTACTGCCTCATGAAACGATGATTTTTCAAATATCTCCAACCACCTATCATGGTGTACATTATGATGAAACTATATTTATATATGATAAATATTATATTTATATTGTATATATTCTTATAAATGTTTTTCTTATTATATAATTCCTTTTTGGTTTCCATAGTGGTTAAATATGATAATCTCATTTGAGTATATGGGGACTACCACCCCCTCAAAGTGATATGACCCATTCATGCCTCATGTGAAATTTATAAATGGTAGAGTTAATGAAATTATATATGATATTATACTTGAATTATAAAATACTAATGTATAATTATGTTTCAATTAAATTACAATATGAAATAGAAATGGAAGTAGTGTTCATGCGTACGTAAGGCTTACTGTCTCTATGAATGATGCATTTAATTTCTTATCTCCAAATGTTATGTATTGTTATAAATATATATTTATACTGGATATATATGATATATATGATATCTAAATAATTAATATCATTATGGATATAATGAACCTTTTACCACATGAACAACTTGTAATTATAAGGAGTCCATTTTTGACTCAAGTACCAAATACTGAGAAAATGACAATTATTAACTTAAATGATTACATAATGATTATAAAATGATAATAAGTGATTTAAAAAGATTTAAAACGTGAAAAAAAGTTTTAAATAAATTTTAAATTATCTTTATTTTATTATTCAGGAGATTATAGAATGAACGGGTCTAGTCGAACACAATGTAAGGGGTATTTTATCTCACTTTTAATTCCGTGAGATTTTCATTATTCGACACTTATTTATGAAATGTGGTGTATTTTGTACTAAAATTTGATATATATTATGATTATTATATTTATAATCATGGTATTGTATGATTCAACTTGTTTTTATTAACTTTTGTTCGTATGACTCATTTGATTAAAATGTGGTAAGGGGTTTTCATCTCACTTATTATTCCCATGAGATTCATGCTATATTTGAACTATTTCATTTTGTGTGGTGTATGTACTTCCCATGATTTTATTAATTGTGTAATATAAATTAATTTATGGGTAATTAAATATTCATTTTATTATCCTTCTTTAATATGGTGAATGTTTCATAAGTTACCAAATAGTTAAGGGAACCGTCCACCATCCCCTTTTTAAAAGACTTCTTTTTTATGTATTTTAATTTATATATTGTAATATTGTGATATATTATTTTATATCATTAATGATTTAAATTTTATTTCCATGTTATGGTATAACCTTTTCTCTCTTATCAAATTATTTTCCTAAATTTTAAAGTGACACTGTTAGGCTGTCAAAATTCTTGTAAGGTAACTTCTTAACCCAATTTCAATTCTATGCGTCAAACTTATACTTCATTATTATGTCAAGTTATAAATATGTGTGAATGAAATATGATTGTTCCACACATAATATCCACTTATATTGAGTAAATATTTATTTTTCACACATAATTATGTAATGGATTTATCCTTTATATAAGGATACAATATTTATAAAGGATATCTTTTCAATTAAAATTTCCTAGAGACATCATTGTTGTTATGATCCCATTAACTTTTATATGGTGTATATACTACCCTTTGGAATATTATATCATGAATATAGTTATTCTTATGATGTTATATTTTTTCTTTTATTCTATTCTTTAATTATGTTTAGTTATCTGTTTCTCAAGTGTTATGAGACTCTTATGCTAAAACATTGTTTTTAAAGCTTTAAAAAATTATTCTTCTAAATATTTTTCATTAATGTCCATGTTTTCTAAATGGTTTTTTGTATTTATTTATATGGAAATTAATTTAATAAAACATTAATTACTTTAAAATCATAAAATTCATATGGTATACATTGATTCAAAATTCTATTTATTAAACGTTTTAAATGGTTTTGAAAATGGTTTGATTAAGCATTGATTATGACAATATCATGAAATGATATATTGTAATAGAAATGAGGAAACGTTTTTAGTGAAATGTTTATATTCACAATGTTTTATGTGTTATTATTTAATAATTGTACTTGGACATAGGATGGGTGGTTACGAAATAAATCAAATGACAGGTGGTGTTGTGATAAACCAAGATGTGTGGTTACGTTATAACCACCAATGTATTGGGTATGGAAGTCATCTGTATGGCTATTTCATTTAGTGATATGTGTGGAAGTTGACCATATGGTTATTCAATTTAAGTAGGATTATGTCAAATGTTACATTTATATGTTATGTGTTATTTATATGGGTTTTATGCCAATCTTTTTGTTACATAAGTGTAAGTAATGATATTTTATTAATTAAAGAGTATTTACAACTTCATAAAGGTGAAAAGTATTACTTATTATAATGTATTAGGGGTTTCCATGTTTTTTTTAAAACAAACATTTTTTATTTCTTGTGTATCCCTTAATGATCTTTTTATGCTCATCCCATGTTTTAAAATGTTTTTCAGAGGACATAATGATGAATATGGTCGAGGATGAGATTAAGGAAAACTCATGTTGTCAAAAACATGGTACTATACATGTATCTTTTTTTCAAGAGTTTTTATTTTATGAAAAATTGATATTGGGTAATAGTTCTTACATGTAATATTCATGTTTTTATTTAATAGTTATGGTCTAATACTCTAAATATCTAATCCTGAAAAGATCTTCAATGTGAATTCTTGACATAATTCAAATTATGTAATGTTTAAGGGTGGGTCCTTATATATGTACTGAATTTATATAAATAGTTATAGAGATGTAATCTTCCAATTATGGATTTTAGTGAGGTTGACCATTATTATGGTACTCTTAGTATGACATATTTCAAGAATTTATCCTTTTTCACACACATTTTTTGAGATACAATGAAGACCTGGGGCCACATTGGACCAAGAGTATATCTTCTTTCTATGGATGACCACATGTAGTGATTAAATAGCTTTCTAATAACTAGATTTATTTATTTATAGTTTATAATTATACATGATATGACATCTATTAACATAAATTAGGTCAGAATCAAGATAAAAGCTGTTAATTGTCTTTAAAAAAATTGAATCTACTATATGTTGGACCATTTCTAACAATAAATAGATTAGACCACCATTATACATGTATATGATCCTAGTAGAACCTGAATACATACCAAAAGTATTTGGATAATGGAAAGTAAATACCAATATGAATTACCTATTTAGATATCAGTTTATCAATCTTGTTGATTATATAATTGTGATTATAATTTTAGATAATTCTTGGGTAAGATCTACTGAAGTGTCCCCTTAAAAGGGAGGTGTCGCCTTAATTTTCAATGAAAAGAATGAAAAAATTAAAAACATGTTTTTGAACATATAGTGATTACTTATATAATATAAGAATAAGAACTCATCAATTAGAATTGATCAATTTTACCTGTCATTGCTAGATCAAATTATTTAGTGGGTAGATGATGATATGTTTTTCTATTATTTGATTGATATTCTGATAACAACCAAATTCCAATATCCTATAAATAATTTCAAAATAACAATTTCAATTGTCTATTTAGAATATATTTTTATTAGAGTGTTCATGTTGGTTTGTGTGGTGTACCATAGTCCATTTAAAGATACATGTCAGATATATTTTCTAACATGATATAGAGAATATTAATTTTTTTATATGATTTCCCTATAGTGGGTAGAACAATTTATATTTGTTTGTAAAATCAGGAATTAGGTATAGAAATACATAAATATTCAAACATTTTTACATAATTGGTTACATTTCAATTCATGATCACCAAGGGTATTATTCATAGTCACAATTTCTCTAAGTGGGGATTAATGGATGGAAATTTAGAGATAGTTATAATACAAAATCTAGATAGTCTTAAAAATTTCCATAGTGTTAGAATATTCTTGGTCGATATTAGTTTTTACTAACGGTTTGTTAATATGCTTTCAAAAAAAATTCTTATGTTCCTTGTGAGTAAAATAAAACCCATTTTTATTTTTTATGATGTTAATAGAGTCACTAGATCTCCATAAATAAAATCTCAAATATTCACACATTATTTCTAACCAGAATTAGATGTTTCCATTTTATATTATGTATAATTATAGTGGTGTAATTATTATGGCATTTTTAAGGAAAATGAATGATAAAATGGGTTTAAATATTTTTGAAGGATTATTGATGATTGATAATGGAATAAAACATTAATGGAGAAGGATCAAATCGATGTAGTTTTTTCTATCGAGATGTTTTTGAAGTATTTGATTAGTTAAAAAGTAATTGTTTACATTTAAATTTAACAATGAAATTATATTTTTTTCAAAGAAATTCATTAATTTATAACTTATTATATGTACTATTAATATATATATATATTCTTCATTGAGATTTGGGATAACTTTGATACTTAAAATTTAGTATGTAATCATTTTTATGGGATATCTAATGACCAAAATGATCACCCAAAAGAGATTAGTTCCTCATTTTTAGAAAAAAACTAATTATTATGTCAAAAAATACAGTTCCTAGTTTGAATATTTGGATAATTTATTATATGAAAGAAAAATTACCAATGATATCTCATGAAAAAAAATAAAGATCATTATATTTTATGTGATATTTTATTTTTTGGATGACCCTTATTTATTTATACGGTGTGTTAATTGTGTTATGAGGAGTTTTGAAACTAAGGATGAGGATTTCTTCAATTATGATTGTTATTACTCTTCAATATGGGTAGAAAACCATATAGGATACAGGATATCTTAGAAATAAAACATTTTGTTTATGTTGTATTACAGTTTATAAATTTACAATAAATATTATAGTTGGTTGTCAAAAATGACAATGAATAGGAAATTTTGTAAGAATAAAGAGCTTCCAAAAAATGAGATTTTATAGGGAATTGTTTTTTATTTTTCTAGATTAAAATTTTTGGGACCATTTCCATATTCAGAATCGAATAAATTCATTAATTTAGTTATTGATTGATTTTCCATACGTGAATGATACTGTATCTTCCTAATAATAAAGGAACAGTGTTCTAAAATTTATTAGCAAGAATATACTTTCAGTATTTAACGCACCCAAATCCCTCACCATAGATAATTGGAAACCATTCAAAAACCTCAAATTCAATTATTTAGTGGAAGCATATGAATTTTTTTACAATACTATAACTTCATACTACCCATAGTGTCGACGAAAACATTGAAATTTTTAATAGGAATTATAAAAATATTTTTTTTTGAAATTTTCCCTAGAAATAAAATAAATTTAATGTTGATGCTAAATGTGGGGTTTTGGGCCTATTAGAAAACATTTAGATCAACCATTGGGATGTACATTAATAGACTTCACATTGGTAAAAATTCTAATTTTTCATTGGAGGTGCATGAGAAAAAAAAATTGTTATATCAATGAACATTGATATGAAATCTAATAGTGAAAGGAGTATACTAGATCTTTTCAAGCTATATGATATTAGTAGATAATAATATGAAAATTCAACCATTTATAAATAATACCAAATAATTTTTGGACTCTATCATTAAAAATATGGACATTAAATATATTAAAAGTTTTACTATTAATTTTTTGACATAACTATTTTCTAAAAAACATATGACCAAATTTTCTAGACCATTTATATAAGGCCCCAGCCCTAAACATTACTTAATCTAGAGTTATTACAAGAATAAACATTGAGGATCTTTTCAGGTTTAGAGTTTTAGAGAATTAGATCATAAATCATGGATTGCATTCCACATTTAAACAAGGTGGTTACATAAAAGACTGTATTCATTTTCTCCCACGAAGGAAATATATTTAAAATAAAACATTGATTCTTTATTGAAACTTCCTCGACACTATAATCACATCATGTTCCTTTCCCTTGACCTATGAAAAACATTTAAAAACCTTTGGTTGGGCATAAAATGTTTAGTAAGGGATATAAAAATACGGAATGAAAACATTATTCCATGCATACATTAGAATCAATAAAATAATACTTTATTCATAGAATATAAGAACTTTAACATACCTCACGAAATCACAAGGTCTATGAATAAATCATAGAAATCATTAGACATAAAGGCAACTTGAGGCATTAATAACATTCTTACGTAGGGAGTATCCCTCATGGTTACGTTTGGAATACCCATTATAGTATATTTCTTAAATCTAATTGAATAAACCATAGAGTTTAACCCATTCGAGTTACCCAATGCATTGGAGAGCTATATCAGGCTCACATACCCTTAGTTTATCATAGAACGACCCATATTCATAAACAATGCCAAAGAACCATAACACAATCGTATCACATAATACATGCATAAAGGAAACATAACATTTCCACATTTCAATCACAAGATATCACAAACACATTGATATAATCAAAACATTATCAAAACCATTTTCAATACCAAAATAAAAGAAAAGTAAAACATGGTATTTATTTTTTTTAAAAAAAATTATGGCTTGTAGAGGAAGCTGAAACTAAAATAATGGTCACGGTGGCGGAGAAGTCATTGTTGCCGCATTCGTAATAGAAAAACATTCCATTTTGTTGTTTAGTAAACTGTTTCATATAAAAATATTCCTTTTGAATAAAAGTAAAAGTCAAAGGGGTTTATACACCGTATAAAAGTAAGATGTGTATAAAACAAAATATGCCTCAATGAAAGGAGATTGAGATGAAGTCCCTTACCTCATGTCCAACTTGACTCGATCATTATTTAATCTCCTGAATAATAAACTAGAGTTAATTTATACTCACTTAATAACCTTTTTCAAGTTCATTATTCCTTTTATATCACTTATTACCATGTTATGAACATTATGTAATTATTTAAGTTAATAACGGTTGTTTTGTCGATCTTTGGTACTTGAGTCTAAAAAAATAAACTTCTTATATTTACATGTTGTTCATGTGGTAAAATATCCATTAAATATTGTATTATATTCATGATTTATATATCATATATATCATAAATATCCAGTATATACATGCATTTCTAATATTACATAACATTTAGAGGTATGAAATGAAATGCACCATTCATGGAGACAGTAAGCGGTACATACGCATGAACGTTACGGTCATTTCTATTTCATATTTAATGGAATGAAATAATAATGATATAAATGTATATTATAATTATAGTATGATATCATATGTAATACCATTAACCCCATCCTTTATACATCCCACATATGGAATTAACGAATCAAATCACTTTGAGGGGGCGGTAGTCCGCACTTCCTAAAATGATGACATCACATTTACGCATAATGGAAACCATAAAAGTATGCCATAAATGATAAATATAGAAGCATAAGGAAAACATAAACATAATATATATCATATATAAAAATAGTGACATCTTAATGGCCACCATTAAAGGTGTTAAATGAATATTTAACAATCATCGTTTTGTGAGGCAGTAATTCACCACTCAATGAAACAATATGTTCTTTAACCATTAGATGGAAGTGTGTGTAAGTTTAAATAAAATCCTTATCTTAATCACATCCTAGTATATTTAATATACTGTTGTTGTTACAAAAGAATGTAATAAAAAGAGTTTAGGGGGTTGGAGTACCAAAAGAAAACAAAAGAACAAAAGAGAAGACATTACCTTTAAATCGGGTAAATCCCCTTGGTTTGAACCAAAAGGGATTTTTTGAAGAACGTTCTGCCTAAGGTAAGGCTTATAGGATTAATATAGGGATGTGGAGAGATAAAATTAGTAGAGTTTGGTCGTGCCAATGTCTTTAGTGGTGTGGTTAAGGTGGTAGAGGTGGGGGCCTTTTATAAGAGGGAAGAGGGGTACTCTTGGAAAGACATGAAATGTTACGTTATTATAAAATGAGTTTTGGATTTTAAAGGTCCCACGATGATATATTTCAAAGATAAGGTGATAAGGGTTCGATATCCACCCATATAATAGGTTTTTGAAAAATTTAAGTCATAGATTTTACATTATCTTTTCATTTTATTTAAATCGTTCATTAATGAGGTAATCACTACATCATCATGGTGTCATAAATAAATTTATTTATTTAATGTCTAAAAATTATAGAAAAATACCATGATGTAGCGAATATTTTTAGATTTCCAATGACTATTTATAGTTTATATGATCATTTATGTAGACAAAATTTAATTTTTTTTACTTAGGTGTAACATACTTTTGATATATTTAACTTTCTTTAAAAATAAAAATATAAAATGTCACTATCACACAAAAGTGATTCCATGGGGTCCCAAAGCATGGAACAAGAAATCCCATGATTGGCCATGACATAACCAGTAGCATTAGGGCACATGTTGAGTGCATTTTGTATTATTATGATATTATTTTATTACCCTTAACTACCCGATTACTAATTAATCACGATAATTAAAGATAATTATCATCGTTACTATTCATAATGTCCAAAAAAGCATCTTAATTACATAATTTGGACCTTTTGATTCCAAATATGGAATCCATTTTAACAAATTCCAAAAACAGAATTTTTTGTAATTAATTTAAAAATAATTCCCGTTGTCAAAACAAATAGAGGGTTTTTTTGAAACGATATCTATCAAAAGATTGACACTTGTTTATGCCCAAATACAAAGTAAAATTAATCACAATGACCAACCATGGATTAAATGGTAAAAATATATTCTATTTACACTTTAAAACCAACTAAAAAGATAATCTAACTATATAATTAAATTAGATGAAAAGGCAGTTTTGAAGTAAAATGCAGTATTTTTCACTCTTCATTAAAAATGAACATTGTCAGAAAAATACCAAAAATTTATCCAAAGTAAATTTCAATGTCCCAATCCTAAAGAATAAGTTTATTTTGACAAATAGAGCTTATAAAATTGTCAAAATATAGGTTTAAAAATGGTTCTCCATCAAAAGGCGGTAAAACAATCTTTCAAAAAATATTAGAGTATTCTATGCTTAAGATTGGATTTATTCTCATTATAAGACTCTAAAACACTATCTAATTTATAAATAGGCATAGATATTAAAATCCATAATTATTTACTTAGGATGTTACATACTTCCCACCTTTGTAAAATTGCATCCCCGCAATTTATTTTCTTATCGAATAAGTGGGGGTATTAGTAGAGACCCGTATCTTGACGTACATGGACATTACATTACTTTTGCGGAATACTTAGTACATAACAAAAACACACACACAAGGATCATAATAGTTTAGTGTCTTTGGAAACTCGGAACGTAATCTTCTAATCGTGGTGAAAGATCTTCAATATCTCCCATAAAGATCTTCTTTTTTTTACCTAAAAACCTTTCTTTATATCCTGGGGAAAAGAAAACATAAAAGGGTGAGCTCAAATGCTCAGTAAGGGTAAACAAAATAAATATCAATCACATCATATACATAAGAACATAGCCTTTGGAAATCTTAACCTGCAAAAGAGCTCATAATATCATAACATGGGATAAATCATAGAAGTGAAAATGAGATCCCCATAAAACTTGAAACTTTGTGGCATGCACACATAATCATGGAAAATCATTTCTTGTTAGTCAAGACCCATTGCCAAGACTGTCTTAGTGGACAAAGTCCCTTTCTGAATCGAGTAACCCTCGTTTCAGTCCTATTTCACTGAACCGGTATAACCTACCATTTCAGCCATGTCTATCTCATGAGATATAAAATCTTTACCCAATGCATTGGAGGGAGATATAGGACCCACCCATCTCATAATGATACCATTCTTATGTGTGCCACAAAATCATAAATCATACATCATTGCATAACCCATGTAATAAAAATGGAATTCTTAAACAACATGACATCATAAAACAATTCATATAAGATAAAGGAATTCATAAAAATATTTCCATCACAACATAATAAAATCCATGTAATAATATGGATAAAAACAGAACACTTTTATTATCTTATATGGAAAATAATTTTGATAAAACACTTGAAATCCATTCTTGAGGAAAATATCCTTTCTGTTTCAAAAACACTTTTCCTTTCATAACATGTCATACAATTCTAAAATAAAATAAGTTGATTAAAAATAAACTTGGAAACTTGTAAAGGAAGATACATGGAAATAATGTTTTAAAAATCCATTCATGCAGTATAAGTTAAAAAAAACATTCTTCGTACTTTTGTCGGAAAAGTCAAAAAGTACCTCGTACGAAAAACAACAAAAGATTCCTTTCATACGTATTACTAAAAACTCACCAAAGGGTAAAAATGAATTTAAACAATTTTAGGTGGATGGAAATAATATTACATATTGAGTAAACATGGATGTGGATGATAAAATACACCCCAGTAAATACTTACGAATAAACAATCTCGGATAAAAATGAGATTGTGATATTTCCCTTACCTTAGGTCCGACTTGATTTGTAAGTGTCCGAACCTCCTGTATAATGATTTAAATCATGTTATTGACTTATTACAGAATCATATTAATTGTTATGATATCATATATGGTTCACTTATGACATTATATTACCCGTTCTTTTGTAAATTCCATGTTAAAGAAGCGTTTTGGGTAAAATCGTTTCATTTATCGTAGGTGTTTTGACTTGTTGTTCTTGACATCATTATTTCTTATATCATGATTTACTCACTTACAGAATATAAAATATGATTTATATATCATATATATTCAGTATATATATATATATAATAGGTAGATAAATAAAATGAAAAACACCGTTCATGGAGACGGTAGTCCGTACGTACGCATGAACGATGTTTTCCTTTCCTTATTGTCTTGAAATGGAAGTAAGTAGATGACATACATATGTATATATATACATAAATCCAGTAGCTTTATAATGTCATATATTTCATTATTATTTCTTATATATACATTATAATCATTCTTAAATGGTTAACATGGAGAATGAATCTCATCGCGTCGTGGAGACGGTAGTCCGTACGTACGCACAAGCGATGATATCATTTCTATAAATATTGAATTGAATTGGAGTGGATTATAAAATATATCAGAATAAATATGATGTTTTAATAACTATGTATAGTTATTCTTTACACCATTATACCCATCCATGTAAGGTGGTGGTGGAAAATAGATTACACCACGGCGTGGAGACGGTATTCCGTACGTACGCACGCGCGGTGATTTCTTTTTCCGTAGGATGGATAGATGGTGAAATAGGGTTGTTTCATACTTATAATAACATATCAGTATATGAGTGATACTGATGTTATTACTTCATAATGAAACAACCTAAGAAGAAGAAGTGGAAGAAGAAATAAAGATGAAAGAATTGGTAACGGTAATTACCTCTTCTTTGAAGTGCCTCTTTGAGACCTCCTCTTAGGGAACTAAAATTGGTCTTTGAGGAAGACCAGAACCTCTAGAATGTTTCTAGGGAAGTGGAGAAGAGATTTTGGCAGGGGTTGGACGAGCTTGAGTGCTCAAATTGGTGTGATGAGGAGGGGAGGAGGTGCCCTTTTATAAGGGAGGAGAGGGGCACCTTAGGAATATCTCAAAATATTATTTTATATTAAAGTCAAAATCGGTTTATAATGGTTCCAAAGGATCTTATTTCTAAGCTAAAGTGGGTATGGGTCGAAATCCTATCAACCAATAAGATTTATACAAGTTTAGGGTATTATTTTAACCTTGTCAATTAGATTTAACTCTAAGTTAAATAATTTAACTTTTACCGTGTCTTTTTGTTTTCATTCACTATATGGTTAATACACTTACTATAACATGCCAAACTAACCCCAAATTGTTTATTATTAATATATATATCCTTATATAAGTCATTTGGCCGAACCTTAGATTTTTAGGAATAAAATAACAATTAATAATATAAAATTTTATTTAAAAACTATTTTGTGTCAATTTTGACACTATTTGATATATGATTTTTGTGAAAGTCATAACAGAATTATATGTTCGAAACAAGTTGATTAAATCAACACTAATATATCATAGTAACCTAGAAAATTAGTGGAATTTATAAAAAGTCTCAAATTATATTTAGTTTGGTGTTTATAACATCAATTATGTCAATATTTCATTAATAATATTATTACTGCATCATCTTTGTGTCATAAATAAATTAACTTATTTGATGTCTAAAAATTACAAATAAAATACCATTATGTGGGAAATCTTTTTATCTTACTAATGAATATTTATAGTCTAATTTATCTTATGTATAACCCTGTATTAAAATTTTTTTAGTAAATAACCTTTGATTTTAACTCTTTTAACTCTTCTTTGAATTAAATAATAATAAATGTCCTAATCTAATCCAAGTGGGCCTAAATGGTCATATTTTATTCATAAGGTTGTTTTTGGTCGAATTAAACTTATCCAATAGGATTATGACATGTTTTAGGGTAATATTAATATCATTCTTACCCTTAATTACCCTATTTACTTTTAACCGTGGTAAATAAAAGTAAAAAGTTACTATTCACCAAAAATTATTTTCATCTCATTGAACCACATTTTACTTACTGACATCAACCGTGTCTCTCGGATTTTTGAAATTCCATTCACAGAAGCGGTAAAATTATGTTTTATGAAAAATTCAGTTTTTTTAACTACCACTTAGTAGTTTCACTATTCATCAAAAATTGATGTTTTTCAGAACAATGCCAAAATTTCATCCTAAGCTATATTTCATATTCCGAACTCAAAAATGAAGTCTATTTTTCCAAATTCATAACATAGAGGTTGCATTAATTAATTTTATAATTAAATCCCACTGTTAAAACAAATAGCATGTTTTTTAAGAAACAATATCTATCAAAAGATTGGCACTAGTTTATAACTGGTTTAAATGTGAAATTACATCCAATGACCAACATTGTATTAAATTGTAAAAATATATTCTAAATACACTTTAAAACCACTAAAATTAATAATTTATCAATATTAATTATTTCGATTAAAAAAAGTTGTTTTTAATTAAAATTTAGAAATTTTCACTATTCATCAGAATATGAAAGTTATCCGAAATGTACCAAAATTTCACCTTAGGCTAAATTCGATATTCCGAATCCAAAAATGAAATCCATTTTGAAAAATAAAATTTAAAAAATTTCAAAAAGTGGTTATTACTATTCATAACGGCTAGTTTTGATAACATTTTAATAGCATATCGCTGTTTAGTGAAACTCGTTATTGCGTACTACACACGCTATCGAGGAAGGTCGCGATTGCGTGTAATGCAAGGCAAGTCAAGGATGCATGTTATGCAAGCTCCTTTTTGTGTTGCATACAACACAATACATTAATAAAATTAAAAAGAATAGTTTTCATAAAATCTCGGGCTGTTACATTCTACCCCCCTTAAAATGAATTTCGCCCTCGAAATTCGTCGGGGTTATAAATAGTTTACTATTCGAAAGTTTCTTTAATAGAATCCCACATCGTAAAAAGGAATACCAAAACTTGTCTTTAAAAACTAAAGTATGAAATGTAACGATTACCCAAATAAACTAATCACTGGGTTTCCACAAAGGTGAAAATATGGATATGGAAGAGAAATCTAACCATCATGTTCTGATGGAGAGTGGTAGAGAACATGGCTATGGAAAAGCCAGAAATCACAAAGCCATAAATTTGTGACTATCTAAGGTACCATCTGATTCATTAGATATAAGAGCACTAGGACAAAATTTTTGGTTTTCAAGATCATTTCCCTAAAGTTGAAAATTTTCTTAGAATAAATACTAACTTTATTTTGGTACAATCTCACTGTTGTTCGTGCCTTGAACAATTTCCACGTCATCTCTTCAATAAATGAAGTTGAATTTGTTATTCGCAAAGTGTTAGAATATCATGTGATAGAATGACGGGTCATTCCATCTGTCTCAAACAAAAGGTTAGCAAAAATTATATACATAAGTCGATCTATAGTGAGATTAATCATATATGGTTCCTAAAATGGACTTATACTTCATATATCATACTGCTTAATATAATAAAACTAGTTTCTACTAAAGAGGGACTTCTTGTAGGCCAGTGGTAGGCGATAAAGGCCAGTCGCACTTCGGTTGTGGGTTCGATTCCCATAGCCTTGTCCGACGCGATGGGCTGTCGCCCATCCTGCAGGTTGTCCTTTTTCTAAAACTATATTACTATAACATCCCATCAATAATATCGAAAAAACTTCTATCCTTAAACAATACTAATTTATGTCCAACATAATCCATTCCAATCTTTAGGCTTATCCATAATACTGTAGTCCACTCTCATAGTGAAAATGATTACCATATATTTAATACCATCGTTGATCCCCATATATCATAAGATATGTTTTACTGGTCACATTCCAGACATTCAAAGTCCTTAATCATGTATTCTCTTGAATACCCATTGAACCTTAATGAAAACATGAATGCAGTTACCAAAATCTTCAAAATTCAATATACTCAAACCATGATATCACTTAGTCCTTATATCAATCATGAGCTCATGAATACTATCAAACATATTAGATTCTCTTTATCCCTTCATTATGCTCATATCATCCACTTTCCAAAAAAATATCTGAATAACCTTTCATTGTTACTCATACCATTCATCATAAACTTTCAAAACCTAAGGAAAGACAATAGTGTAACAATCCTTAGATGTCTTTTTATTCTATAGTACAACATTACACTTGATAAACATGTAATCATTCCACTACCTTCTTAAACCATTGACCGAGCTTCAATAATTCTTTCATCTCACATATCATTTGTAGTCTCTTCATCATCATCAACATAAATACTTCCCATACGACCATACTGGTTATCTTCATGAGACTTTCCCTTAGGGCATTGGTTTGCATAATGCCCGTACATTCCACATTTAAAACATTTAACCATTGTTGATGTCGTAGCAATACCATTATCCTCATCCATGGTGTTAACTGAACCTTTTCCTTTGCACTTACTTGCTTTGTGTCCTTCTTTTCCACACCCAAAGCATCTTCCAGTTCCTTTGAAACATTCTCCTTGATGCCTCTTCCCACATGATTTACATAGGGGAAATTGAACTTTCTTTCCTCTATGATCATCATGAAAATCCATCTTTCTTTTATTAGCCGAGTCAGGAAACTTACCAAATTTTACTTTATTGATCATATTATGAGATTGTTGATTCGGCATAATAATGATGTTTGGACTTCAAAATCCCATTTCATTATGAAGAATATCATTCCATTGTCCATCATATCCTCCATTATCGTGAATCATCTTGATTCCAGCCGTTTTCTAAAACCCAAAAAGAATAGTGTGAGAGTCAAAAATCATAATAAAGGGGGAGTAACTTAAATATCTAACATCTTTGGTTTAATCTAATATCGTTACCATAGTTCTAGGACTATATCCTATACGTATACTTATCCTTAGGGGCATCCCTAGACATACCTTAGAAATATCTCTAGGGATCTCACTAATGTTTTCGCATCCTAGTTTCCAAAGGTTGACTAAACCTTTCCTCTGATACCAACAGTAGAGACCCGTATCTTGACGTACATGGACATTACATTACTTTTGCGGAATACTTAGTACATAACAAAAACACACACACAAGGATCGTAATAGTTTAGTGTCTTTGGAAACTCGGAACGTAATCTTCTAATCGTGGTGAAAGATCTTCAATATCTCCCATAAAGATCTTCTTTTTTTTACCTAAAAACCTTTCTTTATATCCTGGGGAAAAGAAAACATAAAAGGGTGAGCTCAAATTCTCATTAAGGGTAAACAAAATAAATATCAATCACATCATATACATAAGAACATAGCCTTTGGAAATATTAACCTGCAAAAGAGCTCATAATATCATAACATGGGATAGATCATAGAAGTGAAAATGAGATCCCCATAAACGTGAAACTTTGTGGCATGCACACATAATCATGGAAAATCATTTCTTGTTAGTCAAGACCCATTGCCAAGACTATCTTAGTGGACAAAGTCCCTTTCTGAAACGAGTAACCCTTGTTTCAGTCCTGTTTCACTGAACCGGTATAACCTACCATTTCAGCCATGTCTATCTCATGAGATATAAAATATTTACCCAATGCATTGGAGGGAGATATAGGTCCCACCCATCTCATAATGATACCATTCTTATGTGTGCCACAAAATCATAAATCATACATCATTGCATAACCCATGTAATAAAAATGGAATTCTTAAACAACATGAAATCATAAAACAATTCATATAATATAAAGGAATTCATAAAAATATTTCCATCACAACATAATCAAATCCATGTAATAATATGGATAAAAACAAAACCCTTTTATTATCTTATATGGAAAATAATTTTGATAAAACACTTGAAATCCATTCTTGAGGAAAATATCCTTTCTGCTTCAAAAACACTTTTCCTTTCATAACATGTCATACAATTCTAAAATAAAATAAGTTGATTAAAAATAAACTTGGAAACTTGTAAAGGAAGATACATGGAAATAATGTTTTAAAAATCCATTCATGCAGTATAAGTTAAAAAAAACATTCTTCGTACTTTTGTCGGAAAAGTCAAAAAGTACCTCGTACGAAAAACGACAAAAGATTCCTTTCATACGTATTACTAAAAACTCACCAAAGGGTAAAAATGGATTTAAACAATTTTAGGTGGATGGAAATAATATTACATATTGAGTAAACATGGATGTGGATGATAAAATACACCCCAGTAAATACTTACGAATAAACAATCTCAGATAAAAATGAGATTGTGATATTTCCCTTACCTTAGGTCCGAATTGCTTTGTAAGTGTCCGAACCTACTGTATAATGATTTAAATCATGTTATTGACTTATTAAAGAATCATATTAATTGTTATGATATCATATATGGTTCACTTATGACATTATATTACCCGTTCTTTTGTAAATTCCATGTTAAAGAAGCGTTTTGGGTAAAATCGTTTCATTTATCGTAGGTGTTTTGACTTGTTGTTCATGACATCATTATTACTTATATCATGATTTACTCACTTCCAGAATATAAAATATGATTTATATATCATATATATTCAGTATATATATATATATAATAGGTAGATAAATAAAATGAAAAACACCGTTCATGGAGACGGTAGTCCGTACGTACGCATGAACGCTGTTTTCCTTTCCTTATTGTCTTGAAATGGAAGTAAGTAGATGACATACATATGTATATATATACATAAATCCAGTATCTTTATAATGTCATATATTTCATTATTATTTCTTATATATACATTATAATCATTCTTAAATGGTTAACATGGAGAATGAATCTCATCGCGTCGTGGAGACGGTAGTCCGTACGTACGCACGAGCGATGATATCATTTCTATAAATATTGAATTGAATTGGAGTGGATTATACAATATATCAGAATCAATATGATGTTTTAATAAATATGTATAGTTATTCTTTACACCATTATACCCATCCATGTAAGGTGGTGGTGGAAAATAGATTACACCACGGTGTGGAGACGGTATTCCGTACGAACGCACGCGCGGTGATTTCTTTTTCTGTAGGATGGATAGATGGTGAAATAGGGTTGTTTCATACTTATAATAACATATCAGTATATGAGTGATACTGATGTTATTACTTCATAATGAAACAACCTAAGAAGAAGAAGTGGAAGAAGAAATAAAGATGAAAGAATTGGTAACGGTAATTACCTCTTCTTTGAAGTGCCTCTTTGAGACCTCCTCTTAGGGTACTAAAATTGGTCTTTGAGGAAGACCAGAACCTCTAGGATGTTTCTAGGGAAGTGGAGAAGAGATTTTGGCAGGGTTTGGCCGAGCTTGAGTGCTCAAATTGGTGTGAGGAGGAGGGGGAGGAGGTGCCCTTTTATAAGGGAGGAGAGGGGCACCTTAGGAATATCTCAAAATATTATTTTATATTAAAGTCAAAATCGGTTTATAATGGTTCCAAAGGGTCTTATTTCTAAGATAAAGTGGGTATGGGTCGAAATCCTATCAACCAATAAGATTTAGACAAGTTTAGGGTATTATTTTAACCTTATCAATTAGATTTAACTCTAAGTTAAATAATTTAACTTTTACCGTGTCTTTTTGTTTTCTTTCACTATATGGTTAATACACTTACTATAACATGCCAAACGAACCCCAAATTGTTTATTATTAATATATATATCCTTAGCTTAGTCATTTGGCCGAACCTTAGATTTTTAGGAATAAAATAACAATTAATAATATAATATTTGATTTAAAAACTATTTTGTGTCAATTTTCACACTATTTGATATATGATTTTTGTGAAAGTCATAACAGAATTATATGTTCGAACCAAGTTTATTAAATCAACACTAATATATCATAGTAACCTAGAAAATTAGTGGAATTCATAAAAAGTCTCAAATTATATTTAGTTTGGTGTTTATAACATCAATTATGTCAATATTTCATTAATAAGATTATTACTGCATCATCTTTGTGTCATAAATAAATTAACTTATTTGATGTCTAAAAATTACAAATGAAATACCATTATGTGGGAAATCTTTTTATCTTTCTAATGAATATTTATAGTCTAATTTATCTTATGTATAACCCTATATTAAAAATGTTTTAGTAAATAAACATTGATTTTAACTCTTTTAACTCTTCTTTGAATTAAATAATAATAAATGTCCTAATCTAATCCAAGTGGGCCTAAATGGTCATATTTTATTCATAAGGTTGTTTTTGGTCGAATTACACTTATCAAATAGAATTAGGACATGTTTTAGGGTAATATTAATATCATTCTTACCCTTAATTACCCTATTTACTTTTAACCGTGGTAAATAAAAGTAAAAAGTTACTATTCACCAAAAATTACTTTCATCTCATTGAACCACATTTTACTTACTGACATCAACCGTGTCTCTCGGATTTTTGAAATTCCATTCACAGAAGCGGTAAAATTAAGTTTTATGAAAAATTCAGTTTTTTTAACTACCACTTAGTAGTTTCACTATTCATCAAAAATTGATGTTTTTCAGAACAATGCCAAAATTTCATCCTAAGCTATATTTCATATTCCGAACTCAAAAATGAAGTCTATTTTTCCAAATTCATAACATAGAGGTTGCATTAATTAATTTTATAATTAAACCCCGCTGTTAAAACAAATAGCGTGTTTTTTAAGAAACAATATCTATCAAAAGATTGAAACTAGTTTATAACTGGTTTAAATGTGAAATTACATCCAATGACCAACATTGTATTAAATTGTAAAAATATATTCTAAATACACTTTAAAACCACTCAAATTAATAATTTATCAATATTAATTATTTCGATTAAAAAAAGTTATTTTTAATTAAAATTTAGTAATTTTCACTATTCATCAGAATATGAAAGTTATCCGAAATGTACCAAAATTTCACCTTAGGCTAAATTCGATATTCCGAATCCAAAAATGAAATCCATTTTGAAAAATAAAATTTACAAAATTTCAAAAAGTGGTTATTACTATTCATAACGGCTAGTTTTAATAACATTTTAATAGCATATCGCTGTTTAGTGAAACTCGTTATTGCGTACTACACACGCTATCGAGGAAGGTCGCAATTGCGTGTAATGCAAGGCAAGTAAAGGATGCTTGTTGTGCAAGCTCCTTTTTGTGTTGCGTACAACACAAGACATTAATAAAATTAAAAAGAATAGTTTTCATAAAATCTCGGGCTGTTACAGTATTTATCCCTCATTTCATTTTCAGATTCCCATTTTTCCTCTTCAATCATGTGGTTTTCCCACAAAACCTTTACTTGATGAATCACCTTATTTCGAAATAATTTCTCCATGTGGTCAATAATATGGACCGGTTGTTCCTCATAAGATAAATTCTCTTATAGCTGAACAACCTCTGGACTCAAAACATGAGATGGATCTGGAATGTACTTCCTTAACATTGAAACATGAAAAACATTTTGTACCTGAGATAAACTAAGAGGTAAAGCAACTCGGTATGAAATTGATCCAACTCTCCCCAAAATTTTATATTGTCCAATTAACCATGGACTCAGATTTCCTTTCTTACCAAATTTCATCACACTTTTCCATGGTGAAACTTTGAGGAAGACATGATCACCTACCTCAAAATAGAGATCCTTCCTCCTATTGTCCGCATAACGTTTCTGCATGCTCTGAGATGTTCTCATGTGTTTCTATTTTAGGAGAACTTTTTCTGCCAACTCTTCTACCAATTTTGGTCCCATAAACTTCCTTTCACCCATTTCATCCCAAAAACCTAGAGTTTGACACTGCTTCACATATAATGCCTCAAATGGTGCCATATGTATACTATAATGAAAACTGTTGTTATAAGAAAACTCAACCAAAGAACGATGTCGGTCCCAACTTCCATGATAATCCATCGAACAAGCACGTAGCATATCCTCTAATGTCTAAATTGTTCGTTCTTACTGCCCATCTTATTGAGGATGAAAATCTGTACTAAAATTTAATTCAGTACCCAACATCTTCTGAATGCCTTTGCAAAAGATAGAAGTGAACCTGTGATCACGATCAGATACAATGGGGAGGGGATCTCCATGTATCTTGACTATGTATTTAATATAAAAACGAGAAAGTTGATCTAGGGAAAAAGTAACTCGTATAGCAAGGAAATGAGCATATTTAGTCAAGCGATCAACAATAACCCAGATTTCATTATTACCACGAGATGTCTTCGGAAATCCCACAACGAAGTCCATGGATGTAATCTCCAATTTCCACTCTGGCACTGGTAAAGGCAGAAGCATCCCTTTTGGTAACTGCCACTCTGGTTTAACCTGTTTACAAGTCAAACACTTCATAGTAAAATCAGAAATATCTCTTTTCATCCCATCCCACCAGTAATACTCCCAAAAATCTCTATACATCTTAGTATTTCCTGGATGAACTGAAAACGGAGAACTATGAACTTCACATAACAACTCTCTTTTCAACTATGAATCACAAGGCGCTCACAATCTCTTCTCAAAACTCAAAACACAATCATTATCAATGTTGAATTAAGGTAACATACCTTTCTGAACCAGCACTACCTTTTTCTTCAACTCACTGTCTTGTTTCTGATCTTTCTTAATTCTGTCTGATAGGGAATATTTCACAGATACCTAAAACAAAACAGAATAACATCCTGCATGTAAAGACCCGAAGCTTATCATACATGGACATTACATTACATTTGCGGAATACTTAGTACATAACAAAAACACACACACAAGGATCGTAATAGTTTAGTGTCTTTGGAAACTCGGAACATAATCTTCTAATCGGGGTGAAATATCTTCAATATCTCCCATAAAGATCTTCCTTTTTTTTACCTAAAACCATTCTTTATATCCTGGGGAAAAGAAAACATAAAAGGGTGAGCTCAAATGCTCAGTAAGGGTAAACAAAATAAATATCAATCACATCATATACATAAGCATATAACTTTTGGAAATCTTAACCTGCAAAAGAGATCATAATTTCATAACATGGGGTAAACCATGGCAGTGAAATGTAATCACAATAATAATAACTTAAAACATGGAACTTTGTGGCATACACACATAATCATAGAGAATCATTTCTTGTTAGTCATGACTCATTGCCAAGACTATCTTAGTGGACAAAGTCCCTTTCTGAATCGAGCAACCCTCATTTCAGTCCTGTTTCACTGAACCGGTATAACCTACCATTCCAGCCATGTCTATCTCATGAGATATAAAATCTTTACCCAATGCATTGGAGGGAGATATAGGTCCCACCCATCTCTTAATGAATCCTTTCTTATGTGTGCCACAAAATCATAAATCATACATCATTGCATAACCCATGTAATAAAAATGGGATTCTTAAACAACATGACATCATAAAACCATTCATATAAGATAAAGGAATTCATAAACATAATTCCATCACAACATAGTCAAATCAATGTAAAAATATGGATAGAAACAGAACCCTTTATTATCTTATATGGAAAATAATTTTGATAAAACTCTTGAATTGAATTCTTGAGGAAAATATCCTTTCTTCTTCAAAATCAATTTCTTTTCACAAAACATCATGCAATTTTAAAAGAAAGATATTTTATTGAAAATTGTCATGAAATCTTTTAGAGGAAGCTTCATGAAAATAAGGCTTTATAAAACAGTATAAATCTGTTCCTGCCGTATAAGTTAAAAAAACATTCTTCGTACTTTTGTCGGAAAAGTCAAAAAGTACCTCGTACAAAAAAAACGACAAAAGATTCCTTTCATATTCTTTACTAAAAACTCACCGAAGAGTAAAATTGGATTTAAACTATTGTAAGTGGATGGAAACAATATTACATATTGAAGGAACATGGATGTGGATGATAAAATACACCCCAGTAAATACTTACGAATAAACAATCTCGGATAAAAATGAGATTGTGATATTTCCCTTACCTTAGGTCCAATTTGCTTCGTATGTGTCCGAAACTCCTGTATAATGATTTAAATAATGTCATTGACTTATTACAGAATCATATTCATTGTTATGATATCATATGTGGTTCACTTATGACATTATATTACCCGTTCTTTTGTAAATTCCATGTTAAAGAAGCGTTTTGGGTAAAATCGTTTCATTTATCGTAGGTGTTTTGACTTGTTGTTCTTGACATCATTATTACTTATATCATGATTTACTTACTTCCAGAATATAAAATATTATTTATATATCATATATATTCAGTATATATATATATATAATAGATAGATAAATAAAATGAAAAACACCGTTCATGGAGACGGTAGTCCGTACGTACGCATGAACGCTGTTTTACTTTCCTTATTGTCTTGAAATGGAAGTAAGTAGGTATATATACATAAATCCAGTAGCTTTATAATGTCATATATTTCATTATTATTTCTTATATATACATTATAATCATTCTTAAATGGTTAACATGGAGAATGAATCTCATCGCGTCGTGGAGACGGTAGTCCGTACGTACGCACGAGCGATGATATCATTTCTATAAATATTGAATTGAATTGGAGTGGATTATACAATATATCAGAATCAATATGATGTTATAATAACTATGTATAGTTATTCTTTACACCATTATACCCATCCATGTAAGGTGGTGGTGGAAAATAGATTACACCACGGCGTGGAGACGGTATTCCGTTCGTACGCACGCGCGGTGATTTCTTTTTCCGTAGGATGGATAGATGGTGAAATAGGGTTGTTTCATACTTATAATAACAAATCAGTATATGAGTGATACTGATGTTATTACTTCATAATGAAACAACCTAAGAAGAAGAAGTGGAAAAGAAATAAAGAGGAAAGAATTGGTAACGGTAATTACCTCTTCTTTGAAGCGCCTCTTTGAGACCTCCTCTTAGGGCACTAGAATTGGTCTTTGAGGAAGACCAGAACCTCTAGGATGTTGCTAGGTAAGTGGAGAAGAGATTTTGGCAGGGGTTGGCCGAGCTTGAGTGCTCAAATTGGTGTGAGGAGGAGGGGGAGGAGGTGTCCTTTTATAGGGGAGGAGAGGGGCACCTTAGGAATATCTCAAAATATTATTTTATATTAAAGTCAAAATCGGTTTATAATGGTTCCAAAGGGTCTTATTTCGAAGCTAAAGTGGGGATGGGTCGAAATCCTATCAACCAATAGAATTTAGACAAGTTTAGGATATTATTTTAACCTTATCAATTAGATTTAACTCTAAGTTAAATAATTTAACATTTACCGTGTCTTTTTGTTTTCTTTCACTATATGGTTAATACACTTACTATAACATGCCAAACGAACCCCAAATTGTTTATTATTAATATATATATCCTTACTTAAGTCATTTGGCCGAACCTTAGATTTTTAGGAATAAAATAACAATTAATAATATAATATTTGATTTAAAAACTATTTTGTGTCAATTTTGACACTATTTGATATATGATTTTTTTGAAAGTCATAACAGAATTAAATGTTCGAACCAATTTGATTAAATCAACATTAATATATCATAGTAACATAGAAAATTAGTGGAATCCATAAAAAATCTCAAATTACATTTATTTTGGTGTTTATAACATCAATTATGTCAATATTTCATTAATAAAATAATTACTGCATCATCGTTGTGTCATAAATAAATTAAATTATTTTATGTCTAAAAATTACAAATAAAATACCATCATGTAGGAAATCTTTTTATCTTTATAATGAATATTTATAGTCGAATTTATCTTATGTATAACCCCATATTAAAAATGATTTACTTATTAAACTTTGATTTTAACTATTTTAACCCTTCTTTAAATAAATTAATAATAAATGTCCTAATCTAATCCAAGTGGGCCTAAATGGTCATATTTTATTCCTAAGTTTGTTTTTGGTCGAATTACACTTGTCCAATAGAATTAGGACATGTGTTAGGGTAATATTAATATCATATTTACCCTTAGTTAACCTATTTACTATTAACCGTGGTAAAAAAAAATAAAAAGTTACTATTCACCAAAAAATTATTTTCATCTCATTGAACCACATTTTAGTCCTTGATATTAACCGTGTCTCTCGGATTTTCGAAATTCCATTCACAGAAGCGGTAAAATTAAGTTTTATGCAAAATTCAGTTTTTAACCTACCACTTAGTAGTTTCACTATTCATCAAAAATTGATGTTTTTCAGAACAATGCCAAAATTTCACCCTAAGCTATAATTGATATTCCGAATTCAAAAATGATTTCTATTTTACAAAATTCCCAACATATAAGTTGCATTAATTAATTTTATAATTAAATCCCGCTGTTAAAACAAATAGCGTGTTTTTAAGAAACAATATCTATCAAAAGATTGACATTTGATTATGTCTGGTTTAAATGTGAAATTACAACCAATGACCAATATTGTATTAAATTGTAAAAATATATTCTAAATATAATTTAAAACCACTCAAATTAATGATTTATCACTATTAATTATTTCGATTAAAAAAGTTGTTTTTAATTATAATTTAGTAATTTTCACTATTCATCAGAATATGAAAGTTATCCGAAAAGTACCAAAATTTCACCTTAGGCTAAATTCGATACTCCGAATCCAAAAATAAAGTTCATTTTGAAAAATAAGATTTACTGGATTTCAAAAAGTGGTTATTGTTATTCATAACGGCTAGTTTTAATAATATTTTTATAGCATATCGTTGTTTAGTGAAACTCGGTATTGCGTACTACACACGCTATCGAGGAAGGTCGCGATTGCGTGTAATGCAAGTCAAGTCAAGGATTTGTGTTGTGCAAGCTCCTTTTGGTGTAGCGTACAACACAAGACATTAATAAAATTTAAAAAGAAATTTTTTTATAAAATCTTGGGTTGTTACATTCTACCCCCCTTAAAATGAATTTCGCCCTCGAAATTCGTCAGGGTTATAAATGGTTTACTATTCGAAAGTTTCTTTAATAAAAACCCACATCGTAAAAGGGAATACCAAAACGTGGCTTTAAAAACTAAAGTATGAAATATAACGATTACCCAAATAAACTAATCACTGGGTTTCCACATAGGTGAAAATATGGATATGGAAGAGAAATCTAACCATCATGTTCTGATGGAGAGTGGTAGAGAACATGGCTATGGAAAATCCAGTAATCACAAATCCATAAATTTGTGACGATCTAAGGTACCATCTGATTCATCAGGTATAAGAGAACTAGGACAACATTTTTGGTTTTCAAGATCATTTCCCTAAAGTTAAAGAATTTTGAATTGGAATAAATACTTACTTTATTTTGGTACAATCTCGCTGTTGTTCGTGCCTTTAACAATTTCCACTTCATCTATTAAATAAATGAAGTTGAATTTGTTATTCGTGAAGTGTTAGCAGATCATGTGATAGAATGACGGGTCATTCCATCTGTCTCAAACAAAAGGTTAGCAAAAATTATATACATAAGTCGATCTATAGTGAGATTAATCACATATGGTTCCTAAAATGGACTTATACTTCATATATCATACTGCTTAATATAATAAAACTAGTTTCTACTAAACAGGGACTTCCTGTAGGTCAGTGGTAGGCGATAAAGGCCAGTCGCACTTCGGTTGTGGGTTCGATTCCTACAGCCTTGTCCGAAGCGATGGGCTGTCACCCGTCCTGCAGGTTGTCCTTTTTCTAAAACTACGTTACTATAACATCCCATCAATAATATCGAAAATCTTCTATCCTTAAACAATACTAACTTATGTCCAACATAATCCAGTCTAATCATTAGGCTTATACATAATACTGCAGTCCACTCTCATAATATAGTGACATCGATTACCAGAGATTTAATACTGTCGTTGATCCCCACATATCATAAGATATGTCTTGTTGGTCACATTCCAAACATTCAAAGTCCTTAATCGTGTATTCTCTTGAATACCTTAGTGAAAACATGAGTGCAGTTAAAAGTTAACACTTTCCACATACCAAAATCCTCAAAATTCTATATACTCAAACCATGATATCACTTAGTCCTTATATCAATCATGAGCTCATGAATACTATCAAACATTTAATTTTCTCCTTATCCCTTCATTATGCGCATATCATCTACATTCCAAAAATATCTGAATAACCATTCATGGATACTGGTAACATTAATCATATACTTTCAAAACACAAGGAAAGACAACAGTGTAACAATCCATAGATGTCTCTTTATTCCAAAATTACACATGATAAACATGTAATCATGCCACTACATTCTCAAACCATTGACCGAGCTTCAAAAATTCTTTCATATATTATTTGTAGTCTCTTCATCATCATCCACATAAATACTACCCATATGACCATACTGATTCTCTTCATGAGTCTTTCCCTTAGGGCATTTGTTTGCATAATGCCCATACATTCCACATTTAAAACACTTAACCATTTTTTGATGTCGTAGCAATACCATTATCCTCATCCATGGTGTTAACTGACCCTTTTCCTTTGCACTTACTTGCTTTGTGTCCTTCTTTTCCACACCCAAAGCATCTTCCAGTTCCCTTGAAACATTCTCCTTGATGCCTCTTCCCACATGATGTACATAGGGGAAATTGAACTTTCTTTCCTCTATGATCATCATGGAACTCCATCTTTCTCTTATTAGTCGAGTCAGGAAACATACCAAATTTTACTTTATTGATCATGTTGTGAGATTGCTGATTCGGAATAATAATGATGTTTGGACATCCAAATCCCATTTCATTTGGTTGCTCATGAAGAATATCATTCCATTGTCCATCATATCCTCCATTATTGTGAATCATCTTGTTTCCAGCCATTTTCTAAAACCCAAACAGAATAGTGTTAGATGAAAAAATCGTAATAAAGGGGGAGTAACTTAAATATCTATCATCTTTGGTTTAATCTAATATCGTTACCATAGTTCTAGAACTATATCCTATACATATACTTATCCTTAGGGGAATCCCTAGACATACCTTAGAAATATCTCTAGGGATCTCACTAACGTTTTCGCATCCTAGTTTCCAAAGGTTGACTAAACCTTTCCTCTGATACCAACTGTAAATACCCGAAGCTTATCGTACATGGACATTACATTACATTTGCGGAATACTTAGTACATAACAAAAACACACACACAAGGATCGAAATAGTTTAGTGTCTTTGGAAACTCGGAACATAATCTTCTAATCGGGGTGAAATATCTTCAATATCTCCCATAAAGATCTTCCTTTTTTTTACCTAAAACCATTCTTTATATCCTGGGGAAAAGAAAACATAAAAGGGTGAGCTCAAATGCTCAGTAAGGGTAAACAAAATAAATATCAATCACATCATATACATAAGCATATAACTTTTGGAAATCTTAACCTGCAAAAGAGATCATAATTTCATAACATGGGGTAAACCATGGCAGTGAAATGTAATCACAATAATAATAACTTAAAACATGGAACTTTGTGGCATACACACATAATCATAGAGAATCATTTCTTGTTAGTCATGACTCATTGCCAAGACTATCTTAGTGGACAAAGTCCCTTTCTGAATCGAGCAACCCTCGTTTCAGTCCTGTTTCACTGAACCGGTATAACCTACCATTCCAGCCATGTCTATCTCATGAGATATAAAATCTTTACCCAATGCATTGGAGGGAGATATAGGTCCCACCCATCTCTTAATGAATCCTTTCTTATGTGTGCCACAAAATCATAAATCATACATCATTGCATAACCCATGTAATAAAAATGGGATTCTTAAACAACATGACATCATAAAACCATTCATATAAGATAAAGGAATTCATAAACATAATTCCATCACAACATAGTCAAATCAATGTAAAAATATGGATAGAAACAGAACCCTTTATTATCTTATATGGAAAATAATTTTGATAAAACTCTTGAATTGAATTCTTGAGGAAAATATCCTTTCTTCTTCAAAATCAATTTCTTTTCACAAAACATCATGAAATTTTAAAAGAAAGATATTTTATTGAAAATTGTCATGAAATCTTTTAGAGGAAGTTTCATGAAAATAAGGCTTTATAAAACAGTATAAATCCGTTCCTGCCGTATAAGTTAAAAAAACATTCTTCGTACTTTTGTCGGAAAAGTCAAAAAGTACCTCGTACAAAAAAAACGACAAAAGATTCATTTCATATTCTTTACTAAAAACTCACCGAAGAGTAAAATTGGATTTAAACTATTGTAAGTGGATGGAAACAATATTACATATTGAAGGAACATGGATGTGGATGATAAAATACACCCCAGTAAATACTTACGAATAAACAATCTCGGATAAAAATGAGATTGTGATATTTCCCTTACCTTAGGTCCAATTTGCTTCGTATGTGTCCGAAACTCCTGTATAATGATTTAAATAATGTCATTGACTTATTACATAATCATATTCATTGTTATGATATCATATGTGGTTCACTTATGACATTATATTACCCGTTCTTTTGTAAATTCCATGTTAAAGAAGCGTTTTGGGTAAAATCGTTTCATTTATCGTAGGTGTTTTGACTTGTTGTTCTTGACATCATTATTACTTATATCATGATTTACTTACTTCCAGAATATAAAATATGATTTATATATCATATATATTCAGTATATATATATATATATAATAGATAGATAAATAAAATGAAAAACACCGTTCATGGAGACGGTAGTCCGTACGTACGCATGAACGCTGTTTTACTTTCCTTATTGTCTTGAAATGGAAGTAAGTAGGTATATATACATAAATCCAGTAGCTTTATAATGTCATATATTTCATTATTATTTCTTATATATACATTATAATCATTCTTAAATGGTTAACATGGAGAATGAATCTCATCGCGTCGTGGAGACGGTAGTCCGTACGTACGCACGAGCGATGATATCATTTCTATAAATATTGAATTGAATTGGAGTGGATTATACAATATATCAGAATCAATATGATGTTATAATAACTATGTATAGTTATTCTTTACACCATTATACCCATCCATGTAAGGTGGTGGTGGAAAATAGATTACACCACGGCGTGGAGACGGTATTCCGTTCGTACGCACGCGCGGTGATTTCTTTTTCCGTAGGATGGATAGATGGTGAAATAGTGTTGTTTCATACTTATAATAACAAATCAGTATATGAGTGATACTGATGTTATTACTTCATAATGAAACAACCTAAGAAGAAGAAGTGGAAGAAGAAATAAAGAGGAAAGAATTGGTAACGGTAATTACCTCTTCTTTGAAGCGCCTCTTTGAGACCTCCTCTTAGGGCACTAGAATTGGTCTTTGAGGAAGACCAGAACCTCTAGGATGTTGCTAGGTAAGTGGAGAAGAGATTTTGGCAGGGGTTGGCCGAGCTTGAGTGCTCAAATTGGTGTGAGGAGGAGGGGGAGGAGGTGTCCTTTTATAGGGGAGGAGAGGGGCACCTTAGGAATATCTCAAAATATTATTTTATATTAAAGTCAAAATCGGTTTATAATGGTTCCAAAGGGTCTTATTTCGAAGCTAAAGTGGGGATGGGTCGAAATCCTATCAACCAATAGAATTTAGACAAGTTTAGGATATTATTTTAACCTTATCAATTTGATTTAACTCTAAGTTAAATAATTTAACATTTACCGTGTCTTTTTGTTTTCTTTCACTATATGGTTAATACACTTACTATAACATGCCAAACGAACCCCAAATTGTTTATTATTAATATATATATCCTTATCTAAGTCATTTGGCCGAACCTTAGATTTTTAGGAATAAAATAACAATTAATAATATAATATTTGATTTAAAAACTATTTTGTGTCAATTTTGACACTATTTGATATATGATTTTTTTGAAAGTCATAACAGAATTAAATGTTCGAACCAATTTGATTAAATCAACATTAATATATCATAGTAACATAGAAAATTAGTGGAATCCATAAAAAATCTCAAATTACATTTATTTTGGTGTTTATAACATCAATTATGTCAATATTTCATTAATAAAATAATTACTGCATCATCGTTGTGTCATAAATAAATTAAATTATTTTATGTCTAAAAATTACAAATAAAATACCATCATGTAGGAAATCTTTTTATCTTTATAATGAATATTTATAGTCGAATTTATCTTATGTATAACCCCATATTAAATATGATTTACTTATTAAACTTTGATTTTAACTATTTTAACCCTTCTTTAAATAAATTAATAATAAATGTCCTAATCTAATCCAAGTGGGCCTAAATGGTCATATTTTATTCCTAAGTTTGTTTTTGGTCGAATTACACTTGTCCAATAGAATTAGGACATGTGTTAGGGTAATATTAATATCATATTTACCCTTAGTTACCCTATTTACTATTAACCGTGGTAAAAAAAAATAAAAAGTTACTATTCACCAAAAAATTATTTTCATCTCATTGAACCACATTTTAGTCCTTGATATTAACCGTGTCTCTCGGATTTTCGAAATTCCATTCACAGAAGCGGTAAAATTAAGTTTTATGCAAAATTCAGTTTTTAACCTACCACTTAGTAGTTTCACTATTCATCAAAAATTGATGTTTTTCAGAACAATGCCAAAATTTCACCCTAAGCTATAATTGATATTCCGAATTCAAAAATGATTTCTATTTTACAAAATTCCCAACATATAAGTTGCATTAATTAAATTTATAATTAAATCCCGCTGTTAAAACAAATAGCGTGTTTTTAAGAAACAATATCTATCAAAAGATTGACATTTGATTATGTCTGGTTTAAATGTGAAATTACAACCAATGACCAATATTGTATTAAATTGTAAAAATATATTCTAAATATACTTTAAAACCACTCAAATTAATGATTTATCACTATTAATTATTTCGATTAAAAAAGTTGTTTTTAATTATAATTTAGTAATTTTCACTATTCATCAGAATATGAAAGTTATCCGAAAAGTACCAAAATTTCACCTTAGGCTAAATTCGATACTCCGAATCCAAAAATAAAGTTCATTTTGAAAAATAAGATTTACTGGATTTCAAAAAGTGGTTATTGTTATTCATAACGGCTAGTTTTAATAATATTTTTATAGCATATCGTTGTTTAGTGAAACTCGGTATTGCGTACTACACACGCTATCGAGGAAGGTCGCGATTGCGTGTAATGCAAGTCAAGTCAAGGATTTGTGTTGTGCAAGCTCCTTTTGGTGTAGCGTACAACACAAGACATTAATAAAATTTAAAAAGAAAATTTTTTATAAAATCTTGGGCTGTTACACTGCACCAACAACTTCTATTCCAAATTTAATCAAATCCTTAACCAAAGGATCACATTCCAAATGTAACATGGTTAATGAAGCATTACTTTTTCGAATCAAAGCATCAGCCACTTTATTTGATTTTCCCAGATGGTAATGAATTGTACAATCATAATCCTTGATTAATTCCAGCCATCTCCTCTGTCTCAAGTTTAATTCCTTATGAGTGAATATATACTTTAAGCTTTTGTGATCAGTATATATTTTACACTTTACACCATACAAATGATGCCTCCAAATTTTTAAAGAAAAAACAACATCAGCTAATTCTAAATCACGTGTAGTGTAATTTACCTCATGAGTTTTCAACTGACATAAAGAATAAGCAATTACCAGATCATTCTGCATTAGGACGCAACCAATTACCTTCAATTAAGCATCACTGTAGATAGAAAACTCACAATTCCTGGAAGTTAGTTCCAAAAATGGATCATTCACCAATCTTTTTTTCAATTCCTGAAAAAAAATCATCACATTATTTTGTCCAGATAAACTTAACACCCTTCCGAGTTAGAATAGTCATTGGACTAGATAACCGTGAAGAGTTTTTAACAAACCTTCGGTAATATCCCACCAAATCAAGAAAACTACAAATCTCAGTTACATTTGTGGGTCTTGGCCATTATTTAACAACCTTTGTTTTTACAAAATCAACAATTATTACATATTTGGAAACAATGTGACCATGGAAAGAAATTTTTTTCAACCAAGACTCACACTTTCTGAATTTCCCATACAATTTATTTTCATTTAAGGGTTCCAAAATAACCCTTAAATGGCTTTCATTCTCCTCTTTAATTTTAGAAAACACCAAAATATCATCAATGAAAACAACCACAAACTTATCCAAGAACTCATGGAAAATTCTATTCATAAGGTCCATGAATACTACAGGTGCATTGGTTAACCCAAAAGTCATTACTACAAATTCATAATGGCCACATATTATATGAAATGCAGTCTTCAGAACATTTGCTTCCTTTACATTTAAATGATGGTACCCCAATCTCATGTCAGTCATTGAAAAATACTAAGCTCCCTGGAGCTGATCAAACAAATCATCAATATGAGGCAAAGGATATTTTTTATTAACAGTGATTCTATTCAAGGCTCTATAATCAATGAAAAGTCTCATTGAACCATCTTTCTTTTTAACAAATAAGACAAGAGAACCCCATGGTGATCTACTAGGTTGAATGAAACCTTTCTCTAATAAATCCTGCAATTGCTCCTTCAACTCTAAAAGTTCAATTTGAGCCATTTGATAAGGGGGTTTTGAAATTGTCTTAGCATCATGAACTAAGTCAACACTAAATTCAATTTCCCAATCTGGTATTATTCCAAGAAACTTATCAGAAAAAACATCAGGATACTCATTTACCACTGTCACATTATTAATTGGAATGGTTCCTTTATTTTCAACAATATGTGCAAGGTAACATTAATTTTCATCTTTTAAATGTTTCTCAGCCTCTTGATGTGTTATCAATAGAAAGGGTTCATTCTTGTACACAAACTGAAATTCTTTCTGAAAAGAAACTTCATTAGCTCCACAATTAATCATAACATGGTAAACAGAGGGCCAATCCATACCCAAGATAACATCAATCTCCACTATAGGTAAAAAAATAAGGTTTTCAAGTAGGTTCTTTCCACGGATAAGGATATTAAGATTCATATAAATTCTTTTTGCCTCAACATTTCCCCTACGTGTTTTTACCACAAGTTAATGAGTCATTTCTTGAGATGGAATTCCCAATTTACTAGAAACTTTTTCAGAGTTGAAAGAATGTGTAGACCCAAAATAAAAGATAACATTGGAAATATATGAAAAGAAAGTACCTGATACCACTTCATTTAATGGACCAACATCTGCTGAAGTAGTTGAAAAGGATTTCACCACACCTTCTTGCTTGTAGTCTAACTACTTCCTATAATTTGAGATCTTTGTCGAACACCCGTTTGCATAATTACCCATCACATTGCACTTGAAACATTTCACTAACTGAAAATAAAATTTGGTCTCACCATCACCCTGGTCTTTTTCAGTGCAATCACGAGCCTTATGTCCCATGTTACCACATCGGTAGCACTTTCTAGAATTCAAGACATTCCACAGCATGGTTTCTACCACACTAATCAAAAACTGAAAACTTAGTTTTCTTATCATCAAGCCTTTTTGAATGATTTATCCCTTTCTCCTCCCACCTCGATCACTTATTCTGTTGGTTGTTATAGAACACCTGATCATCAAAAAACTCTATTTCCACCTTCTCAGCACATCAAACAAGCTTTTCATAACTATTGAACTCACGAGAAGTAAAAGCCCTTTGATATTTTTGCTTTAATCCGGAGTAAAAATGATTGATTTTACTATCAAGATCTCGGAAAAAATTTGGAGCATACCTTTCCAATCAAGTGAACTTTTCTTTATAAGCATCCACTGAGTCGTCCTCTTGCCTCAATCCCAAGAATTTTTTTTCCATCCTAAGTTGAATAGCCTTTGGAAAATATTTCTTTTGAATTCATCCCAGTCAAGAGAATCAATCTCATCAACATCCCTAATATTTTTAACCATCAACCACCACTGATCTGCTTCACCCTCCAAACAGTGAACAACAAGACTAACCTTTTGATTTTCTGAACACCCCATGACACCGGAAATCTTCTCCAGTGCTTTAATCCACCATTCACCTAGTACAGGGTCAGATGATCCTATGAATGATGGGGGATGTTGCCTCATGAAATGTTCCACCACTGACATGTTCCTCTATTGTTGATCTGGATGATAACGTGCTTGGATACCACCAATATTTATTGCTTGAGTCAACTGTGCCATTACTACAACAAACTATTCAGTTCTAATTCCAACCATCTCAGAATACTGATTTGGAACATCATTTCCTTCTGTATGCCTTCCTAGCACTACTTCCCTATTTCCTCTGTAGAAAACCATTCTAAACAAACATGTCTTAGATGAAGCAACAATGAAATCTTCAAATGATATAGCATTTAAATTTTACTAAAAAAATATTTTTAGATACTCATTTAATAGAATTCCAACTCCTCAAGTTATCTAAACTGACCTTTGATACCAACTATAAGGCCCCAACCATAAACATTACTTAATATTGAGTTATTACAAGAATACACATTGATGATATTTTCAGGTTTATAGTTTTATAGAATTAGATCATAAATCATGCATTTCATTCCACATTTAAATAAGGTGGTTACATAAAAGACAATATTCATTTCCTACCATCAAGGAAACATACTTAAATTAAAAAATGGATTCTTTCATGACACTTCCTCAACACTATCATCACATCATGTACCTTTCCCTTGACCTGTGGAAGACATTTTTAAAACTTGGGATGAGCATAAAAAGCTCACTAAAGGATATAAAAACACGGAATTAAAACATTAGTCCATGTATACATAAGAATCATTGAAATCTTACTTTATTCAGAGAATATAAGCACTTTAACAAAACCCACAAAATCATAAGGTTTATGAATAACTCATAGAGATCATAAAACATAAAGGTAATTTGAGGCATTCATATCATTCTTACATAGGGAGTAACCCCCATGGTTACGTTTGGAATAACCGTTATAGTATATTCCCTAAATCTGTTCAGAGAAACTGTATCATTTAACTCCTTCACATTACCCAAAGCAATGGAGATCTTTATCGGGCTCACTCGTCCTTATTTTATTAGGGAACCACCTTTCTTCATAAACAGTTCTCAATAACCATAACATAATCATATCACATAAAACATGCATAATGGAAACATAACATTTCCACATTTCAATCACAAGATATCAAAAACACATTTATATAATCAAAACATTATCAAAACCATTTTTAATACAAAAATAAAAGAAAAGTAAAACATGGTATTTATATTTTTTTAAAAAGTATGGCTTGTAGAGAAAGCTAAAACTCAAATAATGGTCACGACGGTGGAGAAGTTGTTGTCACCTCATACATAAGAAAAAACATTCCCCTTTATCATTTAGTAAAATACTTCGTATAAAAAGATTCATTTTGAATAAAAGTAAAAGTCAAATGGGTTTATACACCGTATAAAAGAAATTTGTGTATAAAACAAAATATTCCTCAATTAAAGGAGATTGAGACGATGTCCCTTACCTCATGTCCGATATTACTTGATCATTCTTTAATCTCCTGAATAATAAACTAGAGTTAATTTTGACTTGCTTAAGAACATTTTTCAGGTTCATTATTCCTTTTAGATCACTTATTACAATGTTATGAACATTATGTAATTATTTAAGTTAATAACGGTCGTTTTTTCGATCATTGTTACTTGAGTCTAAAAAAATAAACTTCTTATAATTACAATTTTTTGTAACACCCCAAGCTCCAATGTTATGCTTCTCTTTTAATAATACAGTAGCACGTGTTGTACGCAACTTCGAGTTCTAACACACACCAAAACCAATCAAACATCTCATTATGAATAGTAATAACCACTTTTTAAAATTTTATACATTTTATCCTTCAAAAGGGACTTAATTTTTGGATTTGGAATATCTAAATTAGTTTATGGTGATTTTTGGTGTTTTTTTGAAAACATTCATATTTTGATGAATAGTGAAAAATAATAAATTTTAATTAAAAACAATTTTTTTAATAAAAATAATTAATAGTGATAAATTATTAATCTAAGTGGTTTTAAAGTATATTTGGAATATATTTTTACCATTTAATACAATGTTGGTCATTGTACATAATTTTACAATTAAAAGTCACATAAACATTTGTCAATCTTTTGATAGTTATTATCTCTTACAAACACGGTTTTTATTTTAACAACGGGAATTAATTTTAAAGTAATTTCTGCCACTTATGTGTTTTGAATTGGGAAAAATGGAATCTATATTTAGAATCAGGATTTCAAAATTGTGTACATATGTATATTTTATTTTTAGACATTTTGAATAATTACTTCGGTAAATATTTTATTTACCATGGTTAAAGGGTAAATCCGATAAATAAGGGTAAAAAATAATATTATAATAACAATAAAGTACCCTAAAACGTTTCCTATCATTATTGGTTGATACATGTCCAACCATGTACATCTTTGGGTCGATTTTGGGACCCCATGGATCCACTTATAGGTGATAAGGACACATTATATTAATTAAGTTAAAGTAAATACAAAAATGATATAAGCATATATCTTTTTGCAAAACAATTTTTACATAATGTTATATATGTTATATTTTGACTATAAATATTCATTATAAATCTAAACATATTTCTTACATTATGGTATCTTATTTATAATTTTTAGACATTGAATAATTTAATATATTTATGACACAATAATGATGCAGTATTTACCTTATTAATGAAAGAATCAAATATTTGGTATTATAAATGTTAAAATAAATATAATTTGAAATTTTTGATGAACTACACGAATTTTATTAGTTAATATGACATGTTAGTATTTCTTAAATTAATTTGGTTCGAATTAATAAAGATGCTATTACTTTAAGAATAATCAATTATTAAATAGTGTCAAAATTGACATAAATGAGTTTTTTAAAACAAATATAATATTATTAATTGATATTCTATTCCCAAAAATCTAAGGTTTGGAAAAAGGACTTATATAATGATTGGTGTATCATTTAAAGACCACTTGGGTGTCTCTAGGATTTATATAGTGAGTTTATGAACTATATAATACAAAATACAAAGTGACATGGTAAATGTCAAACTAATTAACTGAGTTAAAACAAAAAAAAAGGTTAATATAATGACCCAAACCATTCTAAAATCTATTGTATTAAAGGATTTATATGAATACCCACCTTATAATTTTAATAATACACTTTTAATCCATTATAAACAAAATGTGAATTTATTATAGAATAATACTTTACGATTTCCTAAAGAGCCCCTCCTCCCCCTTATAAAAGGAAACCACTTATGAAAAATTATTCACACCTTCAAAGCCTTTTGGATCAGCCAAAATCCACCCAAATATCCTCCCAACATTCGTCAATTCAACTTATAGGCCTTCCTTTAGTCAGAAAGCCAACCTAAGGATCCCTTTTGATCAAATCAAAAGGAAGAACCTGAAGAAGAGGTAATGTTTTCACCACCCTCTTTCAAGTTCATTTCTTATTCCACTTCTTCTTTCTTTGTTATTTCCTTTCTAAAATAATACATCAAGTATCTTCTATATACTATGATGTTATTATAAATATGGTATATCCTTATTCATTATTCTATCCATCATTTGAATGACATGTCACCATACGTCTGTACGTACGGCCTACCGTCTCCACGTCGTGGTGTAATTGTTATTCAATACATTATTATTTGGATGGGTATGATAATGAGGTGTAATTCATGTAAATAATAAATATAACATGATAATGATTCTGCATACATGATATAATATCCAATTATATATTATTCTAATATCAAAAGAATGATATTGTCGGTCGTGCGTACGTACAGACTACCACCTCCATAAACGCAACGAGATACATTACCCATCATATCCATTCAAGTATAATAATCATTTAATGATTAAAAATAATGTTTAAGGACTTGATATCATTCTGGATATGAATAAGATACAAACTATCCATAAAAAACACAGCTTATGAAACAAAACATATAAAATAAAATGAGTAAGTTAACACCCGAAATGACGATAATACTAAGATATTATTAACAAGTAATGTTAAAAGATCATATATGATATCATATTAATGTATATGATTCTTGTATAATTTAATAACAATTATTTCACCATTATAGAGAAGTTAACAAACCCTATACCAAGGAAAAGTACAAGGTAAGGGTTTATTTAACAATCTTTTCATTTGCCGAGGTTGTTTATACGTAATTATCTACTGGGACATCTTTATCATCCACATCCATGTTTCTTGAAAATGTATTTCAAAACATTTTAGATTATGGGTTAATGTCATTTATACCCTTGTTATAATTTTTAATAAATGGTTTTATAGGAATCTTTCCGTCATTTTCCAAATAAGTTCCTTTTTAACCTTTTCGACAAAATTAAGGTAAAAATGTTTTTTAACTTATATGGTGGGTGCAGCGACTTTCTACAATTATAAACTTGTTGAAGCTTCCCTTGAAAGCTTATAATAATATTTTCAATGTAAATGTTTTATTTAATAATTATGTGACTCCTAAATTATTTCAAAATAGAATGAGATATTTCTCTAAAAAGGGTTTTGATTTCATCTATGTCAACATCCTTAGATGGATTTTAAGTTTATTTGGAGTTGATTTATTATGATACAAAACTTAAATATTGTATTGAAGGTTTTGTGATACGTTTGACTATGGATGTGCTATTTTTATAACATTCATGATTTATGGTTAATGTATTGAAATTTTGTATGATATTTTTAATACGAATGTTTATGATATGTTTAAACCTTTTCATATGAGGAATGTATTGGACTTAGTAAGTGATGGGTGGAGCCCGCTATAGATCCTCGATGCCTCAGTAGGTATTATGAGACAACTAGGCATGGAATTGGATGAGTCCCTTTCCCAATTTGATTTATGGTTTTGGCAGAGGCCATAATCATTTTTAGACGTCATGGCCAAGGTCGTGAAAAAAAGTTTCAGAATGTCTAGCATTATACATTCCCTCATTATGGAAATAATATTGATGGTTCATGTGGTCATTTGACTAGTTGAATACCCATGATTATGTTTTATTATGGCATTCTTTACTCAGCTCATATTCTTGACATAAAAGTATTCTTGTTTAATATTGGTAAAGGCATGTGGTTTTAATTATTCCCCATACTTAATATTTTTGTTATCTTCCACTGTATTGTTTACCCTTACTGAGTATTTGGGCTCACCCCTTTCTTATGTTTCATTTTCCCAGGATATGATGATGTTAGTTATGAGTGACTAGCTAGAATAATCTAGGAGGCTTGGATGTTTCTAATAGAATAAATTCATGTTATATTTATTTTCAAGTTGTAATGTCGAACTTATGTATGAATCTTGTTTCCAATAATACTAAACTTATTGTTCTTTGGAGACATGATTTTCATATGATCATGCCAATATTATGAAATAATGCACCGAATCTGGGCAACTGGGGTTGGGGAATTACAGTTGCTATTAGAGGAAGTTTAGAACAAACCATGGAAGCTAGATTTAGATAAACTCTTATTAGAGTACATAGACCTAAGATGGACTTTGAGGATTAGTATAGAATAACTTCCTAGAATTTTTTTATTGTAGAGATTTTTTGATTTTTCCAAGAAATACATCCCAGTCTGGATACGAGTACGTAGAGGTGGCTCTGGCACAAATGTACCAAGGGGTAAAACCTGAAAACACCGCTTTGAGATAGACTTGAACGGGAACTCGTGCACGACAACGGGCCTTGCTGCACTCTTGGTTACGACACTCCCAAGGGATATTCCTAGGATAATTCTCATTTTATTTACAAACCATTATGAAGGGTTTAGGAGTATATAAATCCTTAAAGAAAACATTTTTATGATTATGGATCATATCCATAAACTTTACACTTCATGTTATGTGTTTTACAAGTTTGGATTTATGTATTGAGATTCATAAAAAAATCTAGTGTATGCCATTGTTTAGATATGGCACCTAGTGGAAAAATGGAAATTGAATCAATGCACGCACTCCATGTGGGGATTTCCCTCCTCCTCAAGATAATTATAGTGGAGTTGGTGATGCAACTGGGGCTTATCCACTAATCACCATTCTGGGAAAACTCACTCATGTTATGAATAAAAACCTTACCCGTATGGAGAAACCAGATCCACAGTGTGGAGGATCAATTATAGATCGCTTCACGAGGCAACAACCACCAATATTCAATGGGACTACAAATCCCTTAGTAGCTGAGAGATGGATAAATTCTTTAGAGAAAATATTTCATGCCTTGGGAGTAGTGAAAGGGAAAAAGTTATCATGGTAATTTAGTGCCTCACTGCAGATGCTGATAAATGGTGGTCATTGATTCAAAACATAAATAAAGATGATGAATTCTTGAATATGGAATGGAGGGAGTTTAAATAACTTTTCTAAGGGAAATACTTTCCTCGTGACCATCGAGAAGATATGGAAAGGCAATTTTTCAGTTTGAAGCAAAATGAGGATGAGAATGTTGCAAAGTATGAGGCTAACTATACAAGGTTAGAAAGGCATGCTGCAGATTATATACGTAACCCAAGAAGTATGATTGATCGTTTCATTGATGGGTTAAACCCATTTCTCCATTGAGATTTAGTATCGCAATCCTTCTAATCATACGAAGATATTGTATCATGTGATATCAAGACAAAAAATGAATTCTCTACGTCTTATTACTTTAAATCAAAGCAAGAGAAGAAGAGATCTGCTGAAAACTCTGGGAAAGGAAATAAGGAAACAAGAAAGAAGGGAAGAATTGAATTTCCACCTTGTGATAATTGCTCAAGGAAGCACCATAGTGCCTGTGTAAAAGGAAAAGGAGTATACTACAAGTGTGGACATAAAGGCCATCTATGTAGAGATTGTAATAGAAAGAAAGACGCTACCAATGTTCAATGCTACAATTGTTGGGAGATGGGAAATTATGAAAATGAATGTCCTAATCATCAGGGAAATTTACTTCCTAAAAGGCCAAGGGATCAAGGCCAAGAATATGCTATCACTACTACTGAGTTGGAAGCTCTGAAGGACATGGTGGCATGTAATTTAATGGTTTCCTTAAGTTTAGCCAATGCTTTATGTGATTCTGGATCATTGAATTGTTTCATATCTTCCCAGTTTTCTAGGACAATTAGATATTTACAATTTGATTTAACAAGGGAGTTGTCAGTCAAAACTCTTAATGGAAGTATCATTGCTACAAAGTTCTATGAATCATTCCCCATTAGAGCATATAAATGTTCTTTATCTGTTGATCTCATTATCATACCCACGAGTAAATTTGATATAATCCTCGGTATAGATTGGCTTTCGGACCATGATGTGAAGATTTATTGTATGAAGAAGGAGGTTATGATTTTTGATAATGATGATATGGAACAACTTATCTTTAGAGGAGAATCGTCACCACCTAATTCTTATCGACATCCACCCCCATTAGCTCAACTAAATTCAATTATTGGGAGGAAGAGAATGAAATAACTGTGGGCGAGGAAAGGAATGTTCAAATAAAGGATGTACCTATTGTGAAAAAATATGTAGATGTGTTTCTGAAAGATTTACCTAGACATCCTTCAAAATGAGAAATTGAGTTTTCCATTGATTTAATTCCTGGTTCAAGGCCTATATCGAAGACCCCTTAGAGAATGGCCACTGTGGAATTAGTTTAACTAAGGAAACAACTAGAGGAATTGAGTAATAAGGGATTTATTTGCACTATTGTTTATCCATAGGGATCCCCTATCCTTTTTGTTAAGAAGAAAGATGGATCTATGAGGATATGTATCGACTATAGGGAAATCAATGCTATAAAAATAAAGAAAATGTATCCCCTACATCGTATTGATGATTTATTTGACCAACTGCATGGACCTCAATACTTTTCAAAGATTAAACATCAATCTGGATACAATCAGTTGTGTGTAAATAAGGAAGACATTCCAAAGATAGCATTTCAAACCTGGTACGGGCATTACGAGTTTACAGTAATGCATTTTGGATTGACTAATGCACCCTCTGTTTTCATGGATCTAAAGAATAGAGTTCTCAAGGAATATCTTGATGACTTTGTAGTGTTATTTATTGATGATATCTTGGTATACTCCAAAATCTACAAAGATCATGAAAATCACTTGCATATTATTCTGGAGACTCTGGGAAGACATGAATTATATCAGAAGTTTAGCAAGTGTGAATTCTGGCTTCAGGAGATTACATTTCATGGCCATATTGTCTCTAAGGATGGAATATCTGTTGATCCTTCTAAGACAAGAGAAATCCAAGAATGGATAGCATCGACTAGTATAACTGAGGTACGCATTTTTATTGGTTTAACAGGTTATTATTAACTTTTGTCTAGAATTTTTCCCAATTGGCTAACCCATTAACGAATCTCACACGTAAAGGGGTTAAATTTGTTTGGAAAAAAGAGTGTGAAGAATTTTTCGATGAATTGAAGAGATGATTAGTTAATTATTCTATATTGACTCTACCATTAGGGAATGATGGATTTGTTATTTATAGTGATTCCAAAACAAAAGGACTTGGTTGTGTCCTTATGAAAAATGATAGGGTAATTGCCTATGCATCATGAAAACTAAATATTCATGAGAAAAACGATCTTACTCATGATCTTGAGTTATCAGCTATAATATTTTCTTTGATGATTTGGAGAAACTATATCTATGGTGAGAAATGTGTGATTTATACTGATCATAAGAGTTTGAAGTATATTTTGTCACAAAAAGAACTCAACATGAGGAAAAGGAGATGGCTTGAACTACTCAAGGATTAGGATTGAATGATACACTACTACCTGGGTAATCCAAATAAGGTGGCAGATTCTTTGAGCAGAAAGGATCATGGAGTTTAGAACAAAATGTGAGTTGAAAGGGATCCTATTTTCATAGATCTAGTGTAGATGGATATGTGAATCACTATGGAAGCTAAAACATCAATAATTCTTCAAATTGTTCCCAAACCATCATTACAAAAAGGATAAAGAGTTCTCAGACCAGTGATGAAGTGTTTCAAAAGAAGATTAAAGCTGTAAATGATGTGAGATTTAGAGACATTGTGTATGAAGATGGAAATTTGAAATTTGGGAAGAGACTTTGTGTTCCCGATATGCCTGATCTAAAAAGGGTATTGCTGGATGATGCTCATAGTTTCAATTTTACTATACACCATGGGAGCACCAAAATGTATAGAGACATGAAGGAACATTTTTGGTGGGATAACATGAAGATGGAGATTGCTGATTTTTTGTCAAGATGTATGGTTTGTCAACAAGTGAAAGCTGGAAGGCAACAGCCTGGTGGAGTATTGCAACCTCTTCCCATACCTGAGTGGGAATGGGATAATATTATGATGGACTTCTTCATAGGGATACCAAAGACTCCTAGAAGGAATGATGCAATATGGGTCATTGTTGATCGTCATAACAAGGCAAAACATTTTCTAGTTATAAGAGAAGATTTACCACTTGAACATATAGCAAGACTATATATTATTGAAGTTGTGAGACTTCCTGGAGTACCCCTATCGATTGTTTCTGATCATGATCCCCATTTTACTTCAAGATTCTGGATGAGTCTTCAGAAATCCCTGGATACTGAACTTCGTTTGAGCACTACATACCACCCTCAAACAGATGGACAATCAGAACAGACTATTCAAACCTTAGAAGACATCTTAAGATCTTTCTCACTTGACTTTCAGGGTATGTGGGATCAATATTTACCTCTGGTAGAATTTTCCTATAACAATAGCTTCCATTCAAGTATTCAGATGGCACTGTATGAAGCATTATACAGAAAGAGATGCTTCACACCAACCTGTTGTGATGACGTTGGTGAAAGAAAAGTCGTAGACCCAGAACTGGTGGAGGAAACGATGGAAAAGGTGAAGGTAATCCAAAACCACATCAAAGAAGCTCGAAGTAGGCAGAAGAGCTATGCCGATAACCGAAGGAAGGAGTTGGAATTTCAGGTAGGAGATCATGTTTTCATGAAGGTATCTCCTTAGAAGGGAGTTATACGTTTTGGTAAGGAAGGTAAATTGAGTCCCAGGTACATTAGACCATTCAAAATTCTAGAATGAATTGGGGCTGTAGCTTATCATTTGACAATGCTGCCATGTCTCTCCAAAGTTCACGATGTGTTCCACATATCACTATTGAGAAAATAAATGCCTGACCCAACGCATGTACTCACTTATAAGGAATTAGAAATGGAACCCGTTCTGTATTATTTTGAAGATCCCATAATGATTTTTTATACAAGAGAACAAGTGATGAGAATCCAAATGACACTTCTGGTAAAAGTCCTATAGAGAAACCATAAGATGGAAGAGGCAACGTGGGAACCCAAGGAACTCATGATGAAGAACCACCAGAGTCTTTTCATGTGGTAGTATTATAGAAATTTTGAGGACGAACATTTTTGATGGAGAGGAGAATGTAACACCCCAAGCATCCACGATACACTTTGCTTTGAAAAATACAGTATCATGTGTTGTATGCATCTTCGAGTTCTAACACACACCACAACCAATCAAACTAGCCGTTATGAATAGAAATACCCACTATTTAAAATTTTATAAATTTTATCTTTCAAAATGCACATCATGTTTGGATTCAAAATATTGAAATTAGCTTAGGGTGAATTTTGTTATTTTTCTAAAAACGTTCATATTTTGATGAATAGTGAAAATTAATAAATTTTAATTAAAAACAAATTTTTTAATCAAAATAATTAATAGTGATAAATTATTAATTTTAGTGGTTTTAAAGTATATTTGGAATTTGTTTTTACCATTTAATACAATTTGGGTCGTTGGACACAATTTCACAATTAAACCGGACATAAACAACTGTCAATATTTTGATAGTTATTATCTCTTAAAAACAAACTTTTTGTTTTAACAACAGGAATTAATTTTAAATTAATTTCTACCACATCTGTGTTTTGAATTTGGAAAAATGGATTCTATTTTTGGAATCAGGATTTCCAAATTGTGTAAATAGGTAACTTTTATTTTTAGTGATTTTGAATAATTATTTCGGTAAATATTTTATTTACCATGGTTAAAGGGTAAATCCAGTAAATAAGGGTAGAATATAATATTATAATAATAATAAATTAACCTAAAACGTGTCCTAACCTTATTGGTTGATAAATTTCAGACCCTGTACATCTTTGAGTCGATTTTGGGACCCCATTGAGCCACTTGTAGGTGATAAGGAAACATTATATTAATTAAGTTAAAGTAAATACAAAAATGATATAAGCTTATATCTTTTAGAAAAACAATTTTTACATAGGGTTATATATGCTATATTTTAGACTATAAATATTCATTAGAATTATAAAATGATTTCCTATATTATGGTATTTTATTTATAATTTTTAGACATTGAATAGTTAAATATATTTATGACACAATAATGATGATGTATTTTCTTTATTAATGAAAAAATCAAATAATTGGTATTATAAATGTTAAAATAAATATAATTTGAACGATTTGATGACATTCACTAATTTTATTAGTTAATATTACTTGTTAGTATTTCTTAAATGAATTCGGTTCGAATTAATAAAGATTTTACGACTTTAAAAAAATCAATTATTAAATAGTGTCAAAATTGACATAAAAGAGTTTTTAAAACAAATATTATATTATTAATTTATATACAATTCATAAAAATCTAAAGCTCGGCCAAAGGAATTATATCATGATAGTTTTATCATTAATGGACCACTTGGGGGTCGTTCTGATGTATATAGTATATTTATTAACTATATAATATAAAATACAAAGAGACATGGTAAATGTCAAACTAATTAACAAAGAGTTAAAACTAAAAGATAAGGTTAATATAATAACCCAAACTTGTCTAAAATCTATTGGATGAAATGATTTGGACCCATCCACACCATATACTTTTAATAATTTACTATAGAACCATTAGAAACCGAATATGAATTTATTATAAAATACTACTTTAAGTTTTTCCTAAAGAGCCCCTCCTCCTCCTTATAAAAGGACACCACTTCTAACCAATTCTTCACACCTTCAAAGCCTTTTGGATCGGCCAACCTCTGACCAAATATCCTCCCAACATCCCTAAAGTCAACATAGAGTCCTTCCTTTAGTCAGAAAATCAACCAAAGAGCCCTTTTGATCAAAACAATAGGAAGAACCCGAAGAAGAGGTAATGTTTTTACCACCCTCTTTCATGTTCCTTTCTTCTTCCACTTCTTCTTTATTTGTTATTTCCATTATAAAATAATTTATCCAATATCTTGTATATACTGTGATGTAATTATAAATATGGTACATAAATATTCATTATTCTATCCATCCTTTGAATGACATTTCCCCATATGTGTGTACGTACGGCCTACCGTCTCCACGTCGTGGTGTAATTGTTATTCAATAAATTATTATTTGGATGGGTTTGATAATGATGTGTAATTCATGTAAATAATAAATATAACATGTTAATGATTCTGTATACATGATATAATATACAATTATATATTATTATAATATCAAAAGAATGATATTGTCGCTCGTGCGTACGTACGGACTACAGTCTCCACAAACGCGACGAGATTCATTCCCCATCGTATCCATTAAAGTCTAATAATCAATTGATGATTAAAAATAATTTTTAAGGACTTGATATCTCTCTGGATATGAATAAGATACAACTTATCCATAACAAACATGGCTTATGTAACAAAATATATAAAAGAAAATGAGTAAATTAACACCCAAAACGACAATAATACTAAGATATTATTATCAAGAATTGTTAAAAGATCATATATGATACCATATTAATGTATATGATTCCTGTATAATTTAATAACAATTATTTCACCATTATACAGGAGGTTAACCTACCCTCAACCAAGGAAAATTACATGTTAAGGGTTTATTTCACAGTCTCTTCATTTTCCGAGTTTGTTTATACGTAATTATCTACTGGGACTTCTTTATCATCCACATCCATGTTTCTTGAAAATGTATTTCAATTTTTTTACTATTTACTAGATTATGGGTGAAAGTCATTTATACCCTTGTTATAATTTTTATAAAATGTTTTAAAAGGAATATTTACATCATTTTCCAAACAAGGTCCTTTTTAAACATTCTGACAAAATTAAGGTAAGAATTTTTTTTAACTTATACAGCGGGTGCGGCTATTTTCTACCATTATAAACTCATCTAAGCTTCCCATACAAGCTTATAAGAATATTTTCAAAGTAAATTTTTTATTTTATAACTATGTAACTCTTAAATGATTTCAAAATAGAAAGAGATATTTCTCTAAAAAGGGTTTTTATTTCATCTATATCAACATCCTTTGATGGATTTTATGTTTATTTAGAGTTGATTTATTATGATACAAAAAAAACATATCGTATTGAAGGTTTTTTGATATGTTTGATTATGGATGTGCTATTTTTATAACATTATTTATTTGTGGTTAAAGTGTTGAAATTTCATATGCTAGTTTTAATACGAATGTTGATGATATTTTTTAACCTTTTCAAATGAGGAATGTATTGGACTTAGTAAGTGATGGGTGGAGCCTGCTATAGCACCACGATGCATTGGTAGGTCTCATGAGACAACTAGATGTGGAATTGGATGAGGCCCTTTCCCAATTTGATTTATGGTATTGGCCGAGGCCTTAATCATTTTTAGACGACTTGTCCGAGGCCTTGACAAAAAGTTTCAGAATGTTCAGCATTATACAATCCCTCATTATGGAAATAATATTGATTGATCATGTGGTCATTCGACTAGTAGAATACCCATGATTATGTTTTATTATGGTATTATTTACTCAGATCATATTCTTGACATAAATTATTCATGTTTATTATTGGTAAAGTCATGTGGTTTAGATTATTAACCATGATTAATATTTTTATTATCTTCCACTGTATTGTTTACCCTTACTGAGTATTTAAGCTCATCCATTTCTTATGTTTCATTTTCCCAGGATATGAAGAAGTGAGTTATGAGTGACTTGTTGGAATAATAAAGGGGGCTTGGATGTTTCTAATAGAATAAATTCATGTTGTATGTATTTTCAAGATGTAATGTTGAACTAATTCATGAATCTTGTTTCCAATAATACTGAACTGATCGGTCTTTCGAGACATGATTTCCTTATGATCATGCCAATATTATGTAATAATGCACCGAATCTGGGTAACAGGGGTCAGGGAGTTACATTGTTCATATGGTAAAATATCCATTACATCCAGAACTATATTCATGATTTACATATCATATATATCTATTATATACATGCATTTATAATATTACATAACATTTAGAGGTAAGAAATGAAATGCCCCGTTCATGGAGACGGTAAGTTATTCGTACGCATGGACACTACTTTCATTTCTATTTCATATTTAATGAAATTAAATCATAATAATATAAAGGTATATTATAATTCCAATATGATATCATATGTAATACCATTTACTCCATCCATTATACATCCCACATATGGCATTAACAAATCTAATCACTTTGAGGGGGCAGCAGTCCGCACTTCTTAAAATGAAGATATCGCGTTTACCCATAATGGAAACCATAAAGGTATGCCATAAATGAAAAATACAGAAGCCTAAGGAAAACATAAACATAATATATATCATATATAAATAGAGTAATATCTTAATGTCCCCCATGAAAGGTGTTAAAAGAAGATTGAACAATCATCATTTCGTGAGGTAATAATTCGCCACTCACAGAAACAATATGTTCTTTAACCATTAGACGGAAGTGTGTGTATTTGTAAATAAAACCCATATCATAAAAACTTCCTAGTATATTGAATATACATGTTTTGCTACAAAATAAAGGAAGAAAAATATTTTTGGGGGTTGGAGAAGCAAAATAAATCAAAAGAACATAACAGAAGACATTACCTTTAAATCGGGTAACTCCCCTTGGTTTGAACCAAAAGGGCTTCTTGAAGAGATTTATGCCTAAGGTAAGGCTTCTAGGATGAATATATGGATGTGGAGAGATAAAATGAGCATGGTTTTTCTGAGCCAATGGCTTGATAGGTGTGGGTAAGGTGGTAGAGTTGGGGGCCTTTTATAAGAGGGAGGAGGGGAACTCTTGGAAAGTCATGAAATGTTACTTTATTACAAAATGAGTTTTTAATTTTGAAGGTTCCAAAATGATATATTTCAAGGATAAGGTGATAAGGGTTCGATATCCACCCATCCAATAGGATTTTTACCAGTTTAAGTCTTATATTTTACATTATCTTTTCATTTTATTTAAATCGTTCATTAATGAGGTAATCACTACATCATCATGGTGTCATAAATAAATTTATTTATTTAATGTCTAAAATTATAAAAAAAATACAATGATTTTTGAAATCTTTTTAGATTTAAAATTACTATTTATAGTATTATATATTATTTATGTAGACAAATTTAAAATTGTTTTACTTGGGTGTTTTATACTTTTGTTATATTTAACTTTCTTTAAAAATAAAAAGATAAAATGTCACTATCACACAAAAGTGATTCAATGGGGTCCCAAAGTTTGGAACAAGGCATCCCATGGTCGGCCATGACACAACCAGTAGAATTAAGACACATTTTGGTGTCATTTTATATTATTATTATTTTATTTTATTACCCTTAATTACCCTATTACTAATTAATCACGATAATTAAAGATAATTACTATTGTTACTATTCATAATGTCCAAAAACAAAAGAGTCCTAATTAAATAATATGGACCTTCTGATTCCAAATATGGAATCCATTTTAAAATATTTATAACACATAAATTTTAGTAATTAATTTAAAAATAATTCCCATTGTCAAAACAAATAGAGGGTTTTTTTGATACGATATCTATCAAAAGTTTGACACTTGTTTATGGCCAATTCCAAAGTGAAATTGATCACAATGACCAACCATGGATTAAATGGAAATAATATATTAAAATTACACTTTAAATCCAATTAAAAAGATAACATAACCATATAATTAAATTATATGAAAAAGAAGTTTGGAAGTAAAATATAGTATTTTCACTATTCATTAAAAAAATGAACATTGTCAGAAAAATACCAAAAAATTATCCAAAGTAAATTCCAATGTCCCAATCCTAAAGAATAAGTTTATATTGACAAATAGAGATTATAAAATTTTCAAAATATAGATTTAAAAATGGTTCTTCATCAAAAGGCGGTAAAACAATCTTTCAAAAAATATTAGAGTATTATATGCTTAAGACTGGATTTATTCTCATTTTAAGCCTCTCAAACACTATCTAATTAATAAATAGAAATCAATATAAAAATAAATAATTCATTGATTAATTGGGAAGTTACAATTTAATTTATTATGGTTGTTAGTTAATGGATCTCTAAAACATGAGGAAAATAACAATGGACTATTTTTTACTAAATGTTGTAGGGTAAAACACTATTTAAAAGGGTATCTGAAATTCTTTGATTCAATATTTTTTAATGAAGAATAAACTTCCATTGAGTCTAAGGATTGAAATTTTTATTCTTATTGAGAGTCAACTCATAAACCTTTATCTTCATTTCCTTATTCCTATTTGTTTTATTTAGTATAAAATAATATTTTCTTCTATTTATGATTAACTTATATTTGAAAAGAAAAATTAATATTTTTATTTACTTTATTACTTTAAATTATCATTCACTTTTTGAAAATATTGGTAACTTTTAATATAATTTTACCACAATTTGGAGGATAGATAATAATGATTTCAATGAACATAAAAATAATTATTCAACATTTAATAGAGAAATTTAATTAATCACCATCCCTTAAATATTAAAACTAATTTCAATTATATGTAGTTATATAAGTTTGAATTATTATGTGGATTTATTCATCTTTTTGGAATTGGAACTAAGTATCCATATCATCATTAATCGAGGAAAAAGGTTGGAGTACTTTTGGTATATATTTAAATGACAACTTTTTTTTTGGAGAGATCCTATTCAATTTCAACAGTGGTTTTTATTGGTAACTTACTTTTAACTCTTTGTATGGTTTTAAGGAATTAAATTATTAAAAATTGTACCATTGTTTTTTATTTATAATATTAAATTCCTTGAAAAATTATTATAGTTATTTCCATTATTATTATATTTACTTGTACTGGATTATATTCAATCCATGTTGGGATTCTTTTCAAATATTTTGGAATTTTAATATTACCCATGGAAACTTTATAAAAATAATGTTTTTATTCCAAAAAGTTGTTTTTAAACTTAATGAAAAATTCATTCCATAATATTTTTTTTTATTAATTTTTTTCATTTTAAAAAGTATTTTTATAATTATTTTTAACACTTTTTCTTAACATAGAACATTTTATTTGAAAATATATTTGAACATGTACTATTTAAATGTCTATTTTCATCATGATGATTAAAATTGTGGACAAATTTTTGTTTTATGCATGGTGGAGAGGTCTTCATAATGTGTTAAACATTATTTCACAATGTTCATATCATCCTACAATCAAATGTTTTAAATTTTATATTTTTAATGATTCATTTATCGTTTTTTTTTGAATTTATCATTATTTTGAGGATTGTTTTAAATCTATCATTCACTGGTAATTTATCATTAACCATGGAATAAATCATGTATCATTTTTTCGTTTTTCTCTTGAAAACTCATGTTTTTGTGAAATTATAGTGTAAAAAATTTAATTTAAATTCGATTTGAAATTTTAATAGTAACTAAACAAATAATATTTTCATTCAATTGAGCTAGAAATGAACACTTAGTCCTAGTTTCAACATTTTATTCTTTATGAAATTATTGATGGAAGGATTAATTATGCTTCATAATTAATTAATAACCTCATTTTTTCATTCATTTGTGTATAAATATGTTGTAATATTTAGTTATTTTTATTCAACATAGATAAAGAGAAAAATATTAAGGAATAAATTGATTTAAAATTTGACTTTCTTTAATCTATTCATTATTTTTAGACACATTCATATTTGAAAAATTGGAAGCTATATTTTAACCAAGATTATTGTTTTTTATAAAATAAATAATAGTTATTTACATGTGAAAATACATGGGAGGGTTATTTTTGAAAATCACTTCTTATTGGTATGGAATATCATTCATTCTTGACAAGAAAATTTGATGAATTGATTATCTAAGAAAAATAAATGAATTATGTGTAGGGTAGTTTAATGTGAATTGATTTTGAAACATGATTTAACCATATATTTTAAAAAATAATTATGTATTATTTTCTAAAATTATCATTAATTAGTAATATTTAGAATCTTATTTATATTGGATCCAAAATGTAATTCATTCATTATTTTTATGAAAATGATGATTTTAGGTTAATAATAATTAAAAATTCCATTTAATTAAAATTAAAATATTTCATGAAAATATATCATAGTGTATTTTATTAACTTGAAATATTATTTTTTTATGTTTTTTTGTGAATTTATGGTGATAAATTTATTTATGTAAATTTTTAATGATTTTAACAAAAAATATATTTTTTGAAGAGTAAATTAGGGTTCGGATATATTGATGTTTTTTAAATCCTTGGAAATTCGTTAATAATTAGTTTTATATAAAATTGGAAATTTAAATAAGACTTTCAATAATTTTATATGTCTTTCCCATAAGTCATTAATAAAATTTTAATACTACTTTTTTTTCTATATGACTTTTCAATTCATTTTAGATGAATTTGTTTAAATATGAATTTATTTTTCAAATGACTTTACAACATCTATTATGTGACTTCTATGTAGTCTACATGACTTTGATATTTCCTTATAATATCCTAGTTGTTTCTGAAATTTTAAATGTCTTGTTCATGATTCATAATAAGAATTTGTGAATCTATTCACCATATGGTACAACTTTATAAGACTCTTATATAACTTTTAAGACTTCTCGTAATACATTTCCCATAATTTAAAATTTTCAAATTTTGATTGTACTAATATTAATACTGTGAACTCAATAAAATTATACTAGAAAAGGGTAGGCTGATGTTTGCTATAAAAAACATATATAGACCTAAATTGAGTTAAATATTTAATCAAAGACCCCAATGAGGAATATAATCCCGTCTGATCCATGATGAAGTGGTATTCATTATTTAAAGTTTCTGATAAAGATGAATGAACACTAAATTAATCAAAATCATTTTAGATTTAGGTGCTGATTGATAAACCAATCAAAAATGAGTTAGAAACCATAGTTATATGTTTATTTACCACATTAAAACATATTTATGTAAGAATGCTAACATGTTTTTTAATCTCACTAATAATGAAAATAAACTGAGTGTTTCTAAAAATGATATCCAGACTCTAACCATTTGAAAATGAACATGTTAGAAGATCACTTTTGTTAAACTAAAATAATGGTTCTCTAATCCAGTTGATTAATAAATCCATCCATTGTAGATGACTTTCATATAGAGAAAACAATGGACTAGAACTGAATCCGAAATGTAGTCGATCCAATTCAATGGAAATATTTTTGATTTTGAGTTTTAATAGGTGGTAAATGGTTGTGTTTAATTCATAGAAGATGGTTTCAGTCACTATTTTTTTCATTTATATTACGATTTAATTAAAATTGATGGATTTGGCCTTATCCCAATTTCAATATCTATTGCTCTAAATAAATATGAACACATCGTGGTTAACCATGAGTTAATGAGATGTGGGTTTCAAACATGGATATGGTTTGAAGTTTTTGTCTCATCTTACTAGATAAATATTATCAATATTATTTTTATTAAAATATAAATTTTTTTATGAACTAGGAAAGTGGGTTTTTAAAATGATTTTATTAATCATGGTTTTCCAATTTTGATCATTCAAATATGAATTATAGTTTTATCCAAGGCGATGTGATGAGCTATGTATCAAGTTGAATATATAAGGAGCCTTGTTCTAATAGGTTGATTAATATAAATATTGAGATAATTATTCCAATATAGTGTTTGGTATTTTTTATCGTGGGGAAAATTTATAGTGACAAAAAATATACCCATTTTATTAATGATCATTTGTATATATTTAACCATGTGTAGGGAATTAATTAGTTATAATGGGAAAGTTGTTTCCACATTCTACAAGTAAAACACGGTTCAATGATGATGAAAGTGATGACACATAGAAAGAAAATTAAAAGATAGAATTTTTCAGGTCATTGAATTAAATTTATATGATTATTGTGCATAGAATATATTTCCATTCTCTTTTTTTATATTCGTTGTATCTTTAGGAAGATATAACAAGATGTGAAAAATATTTATCAAGATCCAAGGGTTAAAGGAAGAAATTATGTATCTCGATAGAGAAGAGTTATTATTTTCCATAATTTCCTTTTTTAAAATGTATCAATATTAAATTGATGAATTATATTTTATGTAATATGTTCTATTGTAAAATATCTCTTTGAAAATCAGTTTTACTAGTTTATATTTCATTTACTTTGTTAATGTTTTTATTGGAAAACTAAGCTACTATAATTTTCCATTTTTTCTCCTGAAAATTTACCTTTATTTCTCATTTTCAAAAATCAATAGTTGTTTATCATCATTGAATATCTAATATATAAGGATTATTTTTTTAATTTTCAAGTAGGAGTATTTATTATTTCTTAAAAGAGTATACCATAATCAAATGATGGTTTGGAGATAATGTAAATTTTGTTTACCATTCCTAGGGGTCAAGTGATTTTTGTATATAAAAAAATTAGAATTCGACATACTAAAAGTCAATAATTTTATAGAGGTGGTAAAAATCATATTTATGATTATTTATTAATTAATAATTTTCATTAATGATCTACTATATATTTAATATCCAAAAAGAATCCCCATGTTGATCAATTTCACTGCTTGCATGTTTCATCACTATCTCGCTCTACTATATTTTCAACTAATTCACTTCCCCTCTTTAATACTTATTTTCATTATGATTAAAAATATATAAATTAAAACTAGAAAAAATAATTTTTTTTTCTTCTAATGTTTTTTGATTTTTTTCAATTTTTTGGTCCAATTTTTATAAGTCCTTTTGCACTGAATCAACATTTCATTTTAATATTCAATTTTTAAGTAGTAAATTTTCTAAAAAAATCATAGAGCATCATCATCTAAAAAAAATAGAACAAAATCATTATCCATATTGACCATTGATTATTTCATCTCCTTGATTATATCCACTTTTTTATCTTCTCAAAATCCCTTTAAGCTTCCTCAATAATTTTCAAGATAGGTAGTTGAGAAGTCATTTGACAAAATGGGGATGTTTTTCCTCCCTCTAGGACTCCATAATTTATCCTTTACATGTCTAAGAATATATTATACCATTAAATATTAATCATGGATAATTTTTCAATAAATTTTCAACTAAAAGATTCTAAAATTTTATTCTCCTTTCTGTTATTGTAATGGATTGATCACTCATCATCTTTTACAATCTATAATTGTCTTTCATGGATCATGTTGGACTACATGTATAAAAATAAATAATTTATAAATTTATGATTATAATATGTTTAACAAATTTTTTTATAGTGATATTATATCAAAATATATAATGTGATGATTACTACAACCAACTCCATATCATGTGTTGGGAAATATTTCACATTCTCCTTCAACATCCTTAAGGCATCAAATATCACATTATAGTTTTTCATGTGTAAAAATTTTAATCAATTATTTTATATAATGTTATATGTCACATATAATTCCCTACATGAGTTTTTGTTGAGTATATGGGCATTTCTTAAATTCTTTGTTAACACCATAATTTTCTTTTAACATTTCTCTATCCAAAATATTTACTATTTTTAGAGTTATATTATTCTGTGGGATTTCTAACATGATAATATTTTAAAAAACATATATATTACATAGAAAATACAATAAATGATATATTTCTATTATAGATATGGGTATAGAAAAATCCATAATTACATTGGTCAATTTATGATCAAAATAGATCAGTTAGTTTTCTATAATATTCCACAATAAAATGACTTACTCAATAATGAATTAAAATAACACATTATATATTCTACAGGTATTAATTTGATTTAATTTTAAAATAATTTGCGTATTTTATTGTGTTTCTATTAATAAAGGTGTTATAAGAGGACCCAAGGGTTAGTTTCATGAATCCAACCATAATTTGGGATGAAGATATACTGTAGGTGGCTTGTCTGAAAATGAAAATGGGGTTTTCAATTTATACAGTTAATTATATCATTATATTTCGATGGATTGTTCTGTGGAGTCATAATTGTTTTTTGGTGTCATAATCCCCAAGAATTGAGATATTTAAAATATTAAATTATATTAAAGCTTATACAAACTAATTTTTAGAATAAATGGTTTTCCAATTCATCCGGGCCAAAGATGGGTATTAGAGATCAGGGTCCCATCTATAATGTGTGGTGCACACTAGGTGTTTCATAAATTAGGTAGGATTTGATGTTTATTTAAATGTAATCATTTGTGGGTTCCCAAATTATATAAGAAATCATTTTATATTATTTAAAAAAACCAATTGATCCTCTATTTCATCCAAATTACCAAAACCCCCAATGGATAGCTACATAACCCATGGATATTTACTAAACCAATAGGATAGATTTTGATAAATAAGAGTATATCATGGTGCATCAGTCATTCTTCAATAGATTCATTATTTCTAACAAATCCCCTAGATCTCACCAATTAAAATGGAATAGACAGATCCATTATCAATGGTCTATCCAAACATGAGGTAGGGAATGTTGTTTCATGGTTTTATAACCTTTATTTATTTTTTATGAATGGATTCGAAATTTTATTTTATTTTCAGAAATAACTGTTCATTACATAAAAAATAATTTTTCTTCTTCTCATTTTTTCTAATGTGGCCGCTAATTCTGTCATCAATGAATGAAAGAAAATCAAATCAATGGGAAAATTTATCCAACATTCTTCTTGTTATTTTATGTCACAATTATTCACACATATATAACCAATATTAATTGTTTATTTTTATTAGAAAAATAATGGATAGACTAGAATCGTGAAATTGTTAATTAGAATAATATATTTGCACCATGGTTTTGGTTATGGATCGATAATAAAATATAAGATCGATATAGTGTGTCAAGAGATTAGAGATGGATCATGGGAGTATTGAGGGTTCTTGGTTCATGGGGTTAAATTAATTTTGGAGTGGTGATATGGGAAGATTTGCATGAGGGTTGGGTTATGGAAATCAATCTATAGGCAACATAATGTGTGATTTCATCCCTATATATGATGTCCCCATTTGAAAATGTAGTGTAATCTGTTGTAGCGGTGGAATAAGAGACATGAATTTAATGGAAAATACTTCCTAGAAAATCTATAGATGAATGGCGTGTTATATTGGAATGAATTTCATGTATTTCCATGTCGATGATGGATAGGGTTTTGGTAGGAGTTAAATATCACACTCCATGTTTAACACATAAATGATGTGTGACCTGGTACTGGTCACTCTATGTGTACCTCATGATTACATGTGAATAAACATGTTAAGGTATACTGGAAATTAGAGTACGTAGTCACAACCATCTTCCCAGAAACGACTTGGTAAATATGCATGAACTAGAGTACATGGGAATAGGCCGAATTATAGGGGCATAAGATGGGATGACATAGGCATAACTCAGGTTTCCAAGACATATCATTTTTCCACATGTACATTACATGTATATCAACATATCAATACATGACTTTTCACCATTATTACATGACTTGGTGTCTTGTAAAACTCATACATCATGGTACCCCATGTATAGATCATATACCTTCCAATGATTATATCACATTGACTATCACCCTCTTCATGGATCATATTTTGGACTACAAGTATATTATCCTGAGATATTTACCACATAAAACATTATGGATTCGTTCATTTTGTATTCATACATTTAAAAAAAATGTGTTATGATCATTATTCTATGGTTTATGATTCTTATCCTTTGGTAGTGATTTGGTTTCTCAACAAGATAGATTCTGGGGTATGTACTCATTAGTAATAAAAAGGTATACATCCCCCATACTCTTCATATAAGTAGATTCATTACTGCCCCATACTATTTAGGGAATGTCTCATCTATATATATTGAAGGTACTCCCTATCCATCTCTTGAAGATATAAAGATCTTCATGTGGTTTAGTGCTCTCTCAATCATGGAGTATATTATTAAGGTTCGGGACCCGCCACTCAGATTATGATAAGGTTCAATAAGGTGTTGGACATCAGAGATAGCCCTTTGGAGTTATAGATTGAATCGTCAATATTTTTGGGATGTGGATATTGAGATCAATGTTCTCTCTCTCTCTCTCCTATTTTTTTAAGAATATATATCATATGTTTCATTTCCCTCTTGCTTATGGGTGGATATTACTGTTTCTTATTTTTAATTATCCATATGTGGTTTATATTTTTTCATACATGTTTTTTATATAATCACCCCCACATATAATTTTCAAAATCATTTTATTTTCTTATAAAGATTATAGTTAGAGAAGTGGTTATATTGGTGGACTATGATTTAGAGAAGTATAGTTGTACCTGGTGGATCTGAACATGAATGGTAGTCAATCATGTAGATTTTATTTCATAATTCATTCAGTTTCACTTTTACCAATTATGTTCATGTTCGAGCCTCCTAAATTGTGGATTTTTTTTACAAATTATAACTTTTTTATTATTCCATTGTCTGTTGACTCTATTAGAGAGGTTGTTTAATAATTGGTTTACAATAGATTCTTCTAGAATTTTATTATATATCTAAATTATTTTGTGGATCTATTCATGTATGCGTATAATGATACTCTAGATAAGGCCTACCATTTCATGATTTCATACTCAGATCTTTTAAAATATCATATCCCATTGTAGGTGGCCTTGGGGTTGTCACATTTGTCATACCATTGTCTAGGTGATCCTTGGTGAATCTGGTAGTAATGGAGTAGTATTCGATGTGGTATTTCATCTAGGTCAGTGTATGAATTTAAAACCTATGTGATGTTTTGTTTTGAAAATCCAGGAAATTTATTAATAGATTATTGAGATGAACTCAGGAAATGGAATACAATGTTTTTGTGGTGGATAATGTATCCATACAATATGACCATGACTACTAGATTTTCAACATTGTATATAGAGGATTCAGTAATATGAAACCAATCATGCATGAATTATATATCATTTGTTCTGTTTAATTTCTTGTCCATTTTTATTAATCTCCCATTATATTTTTATGTATCCATGGTACATCACAATAACTTTTATGATGTCTCCACCATAAGATATATGTATGATTTTAATACAAGATTTTGATAATAATAATTTGATTGGTGGGGCATCAGTTTAGGGACCCACTCATGAGATGTTTCCTCTATGAGGGAATAAAAGTCACCAACACCTATAATGATTTTGAGATTTCTTGGAGGCTAGAATGAATATGTATGTAGGTTTATCATGTTTTGGTGTTCTAATGATAGATACAACTGTGGTTTCTTGGTGAGCCTAACCGTCTGCCAGTATAGAATTGGTTTGAGGATGGTCTAAGTCATTAGTCTTGTTCAAAACATAAATGATCAAATTATTATTCTTTCACCCAATCTTATTCATGGGGATGTAGGGAACATGTGAAGTCCAATTACTGAAACTCTTTATGATGTTTCAATAAGAAGGTAATAATTTCAGAAATTATCCCAAAATGCATATTAACTTTGAGTTTGCACTCTATGTGGATTCATTGGATTCTCAAGATGCAGTAAGTTGATATGTTAGTTATTGAGAATCTCACAAGGTTAACTATCCTCATGTGTTACTCCTTAAATATTGAGTAGGTAAGGTAGTTTTGGACCTAGATGTTTTAATATATTTCTTTCTAGATACATTCATGCATGTGTGGTATCCTTATGTATTCCCACATATGATGTAGTGTTGGTGTGAAAATTGATTTTAGAGTGCCTTCTTGATGATATGTGATTTGAACCTGGATGAAGTAGTGGATTTCGTTGTCTTGAGTCATCTATAACACCTATGAAGCTCTAGATTTCAATGATATAACATAGGGTCCTAATCATGCCCATTCTTAGAAACATAGGTCTAATTCATAAGTTTCATACATAGGATCCAAGCATCCTAGAGAGGGGGGATTCTATACATTATGACAGAGAACATGACATGGCTCATTATTATGAGACCTACCATATTGAGGATGGTTGGAATATAGTTGATATAACACCGTGATAGGGGAAATACCAAGATCAAGGAACTCTAATAGTTGTTTTTTCAGCTCCTAAGTAGGTTGTGCTAACAAGGGAGTAGGTTGATATCAATATTGAGGGGCTAGGGGAAGACTAAAAATTTAATACCTACTTCCGCAAACCCTACCAAGTGTCCCTTATAGGCCCATAAGTCTGGATGTTTAGGGAGTTGGTATTTGAAGTTTATGGATGGATATAGAATGGCTACTCATGAAATGATATTACATACAATCTCTATATTTTATACTCATTATCCAATACTTTTGGACACATGATTGAGTTATTATTTCATATCTATATCCTTTATGAAAGATCTAAAATTTCAAGAAGAATATTTAGCCTAATTGATATTTATAGTGGTTTCTATGGGGTGTGATTCTTCAAAATAGCAAATATGTTGATAATGCTAATTGGAGGTCATCAGAGATAAGTTATTATTGGACCTCATATAATTAATGATAATACCATAAGAAGCCATATTGTGTATGTAATGGTTCTCCATGGTGTATTTCCATATGATATATCATTACAGGAATGTTAGATAACTTCATATATATTTGAAGTGATTCTCCTTTATGAGATAAAGATATATTATGGTTGAGCATGTCGGGCATATGATTAGGGTGTTTCAATATATCTCTTATTAGTTATCAATTGTATCCCATGATTTAGTGCATTCATCATACATCAATATACTAGCATTAATTGAGTACTATATGGGAATCGTCTCTAAAAATTTCTAGGAACAACCTTCAAAGGGGGTCGAAAACACCCTAAGACTGCATAGATATATTCTGTGAAATATATGATTCCCTTTACTGATCTATGTGAGGTAATGGTGTAGTTGGAAGTGATTTTGTTTTAATCTGATCCATTGTGTTCCCCTTGGCAGCTCTATTTTTTTCTGAAAAATGTGTACTTTATTTTTTGGATATGTGTTGATTAGCATTGAATGAATGATGTAACAATAATGGTGGGAGTTGGTTCTTATAGGTTGGTCTCATGTCTAGGTATTATTTGTTAATGGTTTTCAAGGATGACATTATTAATATGGAATTCAGATGTCACTATGAACACTATGAGCCACTAGTTATGAATTTCAATGTGAATAGTTCTATCGTTGTATTCATGTATCTATTGAACAAGATATTGCAACCATACCTGAACCAATTTTTATTCAAAATTATTCATTTCGTTCTCATTTACACTTTTTGAAAGGATATGCATGTGGATTTTTTGAGGATTTACGTTGATATACTATTGGAGAACTATCATTAAATATAGATCGTGATGTGCCAATTTTAGATCCACAAATACAATTTCATGGTATTTTCAAATCTAATCAAGATTTAATTATGGGTTCATTAAATATTGATGTATTATTTGATCTAGAGAATCTTATGAGCATGTTTGAGGAGCAATGTTTATGTGGTTTGGCATGGTACAAGGGGAGGTTTATGGACAGAACTGATAGGGTATCATCTCCTTTAACGAGCTTGATGTTTAAGGATAATTCAATGACTAGGAAATATAAATTTAAGAGTTAATTTGATGATTTCTAGGTGAGGCTTACCCATGATCATAATTTGAGACTACTAGTGGTGGGGTTTGAGAATGTGATCTTTTTCAATTTCTATAGAGTTGGTACTAGTTACCTATTGATATAGATATTGGTATAGATCATTTATGGGATGATTTACTTGAGGCCTCATCAAAATAAATATGTGACTCATGACTTGGAGTTGGTAGAAATAATCTTATCTCAGATGAAGTGGATACACAATATTTTGGACGGTGCCTTTTTGTTTACTCAAACCACTAGAGTAACATGTGCTTCTTCAATCGAAGAGATATCAACAAGATATAGAGTCATTTATTTGAATTACTATAGTAATTTTACTTCAAGATAGTCTATACTATAGGAAGTTAAATGTAGTGGAATATTCCCTTATTATGAAGTTTCATTCTTGTTTGGTGGATTAGGTGTCTGAGTAGCGGGCTTCATTAGAGCTGACCCTAGTATAGGAGGGGGGGTATCTTATCTTCAGTTGATATTGGTGACTCGTCCACTTATTTGGAATTTTATAGAGGATCATTTTGGGTACATCCACTATTATGTTCTATGTGACTTGATATCCTTAGGTGAGGTGGATTTTTTGAAAGAGGGGAGCATTTCATCCTTTTCAAAGGAAATATAGTGGTTCCGATCACATTGCATGAGGAAATGTTGAGGGAGATTCATAAATAAAGATTGACTATACATCGAGTTGTATAAAATATACACAACACCCATATATAATAGTAATTTTTGGATTTAATGTGGTGGGCTATTGTCTAGCATTCTCTCGATGTCTCACATGTTAGTAGTTAGAGGTTGAACAACATATTTTCACAGGGTTATCTCAATATCTTGATATCCTATAATTGATGTGGGATTTCATATTGATGGATTTTTATGGGTATTCTATAGATATAATCATTCCATAAATCAATTTGGGTTATTTCTAACTAGCTCACAATGTTGTCACACATTCATTCCAACAAAACATAGAATTCAGTTTATTGTTTGCGACAATTGTATGTGTGTGGGACTTTCTATATTTAATTTGGAAAATGTGAACATCATCTATAACTATGATGGTTAGTCGACTTAATAGTCGTATTTGGTATTTCATGCGGCATTTGGGACCTAGTTATGGATGAGTACCAAATATAATTCCTATACAGATAGGAATACGAGGTGGACTATCCATGTGTTGGAAGATATGTTGAGAGACTATGTGTTATACTTCAACTTGATCTATGAATAAAAAATTATCTTGTTGTTTAATTCTTATAATAGCATCTACATATAAAAATTTTATGTAAACATTATGGTACATTTATTGGAGACCATGTAGGTCACCCTTATGTTAGATAGAGATTCATTATTCGACTCTTACAAGGATAGAGAAGGTTCATGAAATGATAGGGGATGTTCAGGTGATCCAAGACTATTTGAGGATTGAATAGAGTCAATAGAAGTCATATACTAATAAAAATTATAATCCTTAGTATTTATGTCATGGACAACATATTTTCTTGACAATCTCCCCATTGAAAATATTTTAGATGTTTTTTCTAGTGAAGTAAAAAATCACCTTTGTTCATCAGGCCATTGAAGAACCTATAGTGGATTAGAGAAGTTTCATACTACTTTGAAATATCTCTTACAGTTATATATTGTGCATTTTATCTTCCTTGTGTCATACATTAAGATATAGTTTCATGAGTCGATGATCACTATTGACTAGGGCGAGTTGGGCATCATGGACATAACCAACTTATCAGAGTAATCGGTGGTGATCACGGTCTGATAGGAGTGTATCATGTGTGGATGAACTATACCTTTAGTTTGAGTGATTTGGTGTCATGGGATCATGTAGGATATCTCTTGGGATAATGAGGTCTAGAATTGTTCTTACTACAACCACCATTTTGTTTAGATTTTATTTTTTATAGAGAAAAGCCTTAATGGATGGGACAACAAAATGAATATTGTTTCATTAATTTAGTACTTTTAATATTATATATATATCGTTATTATTCAGTGGAGTCAAAACTATATTGTTGTTGTCATAGGTCCTTAAAACAAATATATTAAAATTCATTATATTATGGCCCATGTTATTTAGACAAGGATATTTCATCTTGAAAGATGAATATTTATTACATTACCCAAACACATTCCTGAGGAATATAATATTTTAGTGCCTTCAAAAACATAGAACATAATTTTCTAATTTCATGAAATATCATTAATGTCTCTCATAAAAATATTACTCTTTATTAATACACCATAAAAAAATTATTTGTAACCTTGGGAATGAAGCATAAGAAATGGTGATATTAGATTCTCAGGGAGGGTAAACAAGGATGATACATATGCTTAAAAAACATAAGGGTATGAGAACATGAGAAGAATATTTGAAAAACATACCCTGTATATCAATTATCATAATCATAAGTCATGGAATATAAGATGGTATTTCATAATAATTGAATCATAGGTGAATAAAATAACATGATCGATGAGAGAATAACATTGTAAGAAGACATGTATTTGTCTTATAAACATAATAATATGAAATATTATTTCTAGGACACCAAAAAAGACATTCATAACATGTTGGGGGTGGGAAAACCACCCATGTACCCTCCTTCATAGTATTGAACTGAACTTCTATGTTCCCTTTCAGCTCCTATAACATTTATCATTACCCAGTCATTTGAGGGATATATAGGTCCCACCCATGTCAATATAGAAAAAGTATTTTTGTGTGACATAAGATAATAATCATACCAAAAAACATAAAACATGAAATGAAATGTGTTTCAAAAAAATTATTCATGTCATATCAAATGTAAAAGAAACAGGTTTCATAATCATTTTATCATTTCATCAATTTTTCGTAGAATAACCAATTAAAATGATGAATGTTTTGTAAGTATATTATCATGGAATATCCTATGGTTGAGAAACATTTTTTGTAAACATAAAATATTTTGAGAAACAATTTCAATGGTATAAACGGATAATATCCCAAGTAAAGAAAATGTTAAGTCAAAGGATATCATCTTATATGGATATTTTACGGAAAAAATTAATAATATTTGTGATTTTGGGTTCATTGTGATGGTTGAAAAGGATAGAGGTTATTGATAAAGGATAGTTTTCAAAGGAGACATGAAGGGTGAGAAAAAATTTATGATCACTTAAAGAGATAATTTTTTTGCATCATGGAGTGATAATGTGAACTAATATTAGGGTGTGAGAATGTATGATATCATGAAGCATTAAGGTAAATTTATCCCATGGAGTTATAATTTCTCAACTGATTTGAAAAAGTGTGAAGGACTAAAATAATCATGATAAGGTGTTAACTAATTACCTAGATGATTTTATGAAGATATGATTTTGTGAAAATTTTAATGACCATGATGAAATCAGGTGGTTTCATTCAGAGATCATGTGATTCACATGAAGTCATCACATGATTTTTCATATTATCTCATGGATAGATCACGAAAAGAAATTAAAGACACTGTATGGATTCCATGGTATCTTTAGGATAGATCATATGAATAGAATGATGAATAATTTAATTCAAATTATACAGATATGATGAAATTATCCAAAATAACAAAACAGAATAATTTTATTTCTATATTAGAGTGGGATATTTTGATGATCAGAATACAATTTCATGGACACCACACTATTTTCATTTGATATTGTGATTTATTCATGTAATGAGATTGAGGAAAATTGATTTTTCCAGATGATTTTCTTTGGATCTCATTATGAGATCATGTGAAGCACTATATGATAGTGAGGATGATCACATAAAGAACTTGCGACATCTAAAAAGTGGTAATGGTAAGTGCATGTGTCATGTGGCAGATGATCACATGAAGAGAACATGTGATGTGATTAACAGTGATTGTTCAGGCTGTAGAAATGATTACTGTCTAAAATTTATTAAGTTATAGTAGTAGTATTTTGTGTTTAAATACCTAATGACCCCTCATTTTACATTTAGTGATGTTTTTAATATGATAATTATATAAATATACTTTCAAAGATGCTTCTTAATGTGAAGTGAAGGTGTATTCTTGATTGACATCACATAAGTGTCTCATATGAGCCAAATGTATTCTTTAACGAGAATCACATGGTCTATGGAATTATGATTTTTTTTTGAGAAGGGTTCTCATGATGTTATATTGGGAATAGTACTTTCTACATGGTTGTTTCATGCAAAGAAAACATTTTAATGTCACATGATCTGCATGAATATAACAAAGTCTTATAAACTGTTAGAAAATAATAATACCTTATAACCAATTAGAATAGAGTAAAGCCCCATGATCTATGAGAATATTGAAGAGTCTTAAAATTTCCAAATGTAGAATACGATCTCATAGAGATGTCTCATGAAGGAGTATCATGGTGTAGTAGCGTGAAACATGTGATCCAAAGCATGTCTCATGCAAAAGTCTCATGAAAGGGGTTTCATATAAGGATATCATGTGAAGTTTATGTTCAAGGATCTCACAAAAGGGTTATATGCTATGATCTCAAGAAATTGGTTACATTATTGGATCTCATGAATGGGGAAACAATAAAGTGTCTTAATCAAGGATAAATGTACCAAAATTACCTTGTGAGGATTATTATTGACATTTTTGAATTTAGAAGATGATGATGATGATAGATGATGAGTACTATATGATAATATTTTTAGAAAAATATTATTTTTTACTACATCCATGTTAGTGAAAATAAAAATTAACATCCATTACATACTTATACAAAGAATGAGTATGTATTTTATGTGTCTAAAACAAAGATAATTTTTTTTCGAGTTTCTATAAAGTAGATGTTTTTAATCACAGGATTTCCCAAATGTAAATGTGTATCCCAAAAGGGCTTCAATAAATAATCATCCTACAATTTAGTATTTTTTTCAATATTTCTAATAAAGGTAACTACATGCCTATAAATTTTGTATAAATTATTTCCAAACTAGTGAGAAAATGAATTTGAAAAGTTGATAAATTTCACTAGTAGACAGCGATTGGGGTAAGAATCAAGTGATTTACCCTTGAGATGTAGTGAGATGTCCCAAAAACTTATAACGTAGTGAGCCTAGTTATAAAATTTATCTCTCTCAAACATTGTATTGGTATTTATATTTAGAATATTCGGTTCATTTTTACATTTTCCATGTATGGTCCTTGGATGTAGCCCAGGGATGATGAACCAAATAAGAAAAATGGTTATCCTTGTGTGTGTTTTTTTCTTTTATTTTACGAATCATCAAAAGATAATGTTGAAAACGATAATTACAATATAAAAATGATTAACTTAAGTGATCCATAAAAAAAAGAGTTGAAGAAATATTAGGATTTTAATAATTTTAAAAAAAATATTCAAACCCTAATTCACCACACCCCATCTTAGCCTATCTAAGCCCCCTTTTACCTTATAATTTGTAAGAGGTGGTAGGTTTTTTTGATTTTCTTTATGTAACTAGTTTATTCAATTATTTAAATGATTTTTTAGTATTCTATAATTTTGGTGAGTCATAGAATATTTAATAAATTTAATGATGAAGTGGAAGCATGGTGAAATTCATCAATGTTGGTGTTTTTATGTAATGATTTTGATCTGGGGTTTGTAAAACAAAAAGTTACTAAAAATAGTTTGGATAAATCATATAGTGAAACTATTTACCCATCCAATGATTCTATATGAATTATTTTATAATAATATGTTCCAAGTGATGTCAGAATGACTACTAATTATTAAATTCATTGAATTTAAAAATATATGTTTTAACAAGGGAAAGGAATTGGAAGAAAGATTAAAAGAATAAAATAACAATTAAGAAATATATATCAAATTTCATGTAATTAAATTAGAAATGCTAAAAAATTTAAATATATTATATTTATAATTGGACATTGAACAAATTAAGAAGAATGATTTAACATATTAAAAAATAAAAGTGATGTCCAAAAAGTTTCAAAAACTAAAAGATGTTAAAAAAAGAATATATGTTTTCTCAAAATAAATTACGAATTAAGAAGCAATGAATGATTTTCTTTATACACAAAAATCATAATTGGTTTAGGATAACACATTATTTCAATATTTTGTTACACATGTGAATTATAAAAAAGGTAAAAAGAATACCTGATGGATAATATCTCCTAATAAACGAAGGATTGGATGACTAATAGGAATATTGTCAATAGAGAACATGATGCTCTACATAAATCATAGAATGAGAATATTCAACAATTATGAGAAGCACTGGAAGAAGTCATGATTGATGTTTAGAAACCTAATTTCATAGTTAACACTAAATTGAAGGATTATATTCATTTATTATTTAATGATATTTTGGTATGTAATAAATAAATAAAATGAAAATATTCTACCTCAGAGAAAATAATAAAATTATTGTATCATCTTAAAGGCAATTTAGTTTTTGTGATATATTTTATTGAATATGATGAACCCTCTCACATGCGAGAATGTAAGAGATGCTTGAGAATTTCTATAAATATGAATAATCATGTTGTTGATGAAAATAGACTTATAATTTTTTCAATATGAATTGATGAAGACATGTTCTATTTATATGGGATGCATGGTCATGTTTCAATTTTTTTGGAATTGTAAAAATATTTCATAATTTGACGATAAAAATATTTCAACATATATGATGATTTTTATGGTTTTTTTGAATCGAAAAGAAGTTTCCCTCAAAATAAAGTATTATTGAAATGATATTATTGTGTAATATTAGGACACACCAAATTTATGTGTCATGAAGCTCGTGAGGTTATTGTTAGAATAAGAACACTACATGTATCAAAATATCAATAGATAAGTGATGACATGAGGTATGTTTTTTACGGTACATGTTTCATATTTGATATTAATGTTGTATGCACATGCGAAGGATTCAAAAAGAATTCTTACAATGTGAAGAATAGAACTATAAATAAAACAAAAATTAAAGAAGGAATTTATTTGAAAAATAACATCAGCTATTAGACAACACCAATCAATATGAGGATGATGGTAAATCTTCATGAAAAAACTTTCATATCTAGGGAATATACACTGTATTTTTATAAGGCTTCTAGTGACATGATTTGATTCAATAAATTAATGAATAACTAGATTTAATAGAAAAGATTCAGACTTGGGAGGTTCTTTTGAGGCTAGCATAGATGAATTTTATTGAGACCATATCAGTATTACAGAACATGATGAATGAAGTTGACATAGTAATTAGAGATTATATGATAAATCTTTGCCATATAAGTGAAGATAAAATTCAATGTTTTCAGGATGGAAATGAATTTGGTATTTTGAATGGGATTCATGAAGAATAAATTTAATTCGAATTTATATATGGGTTCTCAATCCATGGAGATGAAAAAATAGTTTTTTTGGTTTAATAGGTATCTATATGTGTTGAAAAAGGAACCAAAAGCTAGGTACTCATGACTTGACCAGTATTTGAGGATTCTTAGTTTCCATTGTGGTGGAGTTGATTATAGTATCTATGTCAGTACTAAGATTAATCAAAGGATGATGGTGCTAGTATATGTTTGCAATATAATATTTCGTGTATTTAATTAATCATGGTGTAAACTATTTGAATAAATTTTTTAAATAACGAATGAAATGTCAATTATTTGTGAGAAAAAAATTTCCTTTATTTATATATTATGCCTTGAAGAAATAAAACATTTATTTCTCAATATAAATCAGATGAGAAGGTATTGAGATAATTAATAATTAAAAATTACAAATAATAGAAAACTCTATTAGATAAATAGATGTAAATTTAATGAGAAAATAAAGGAAATATTATGAATATCCTTTAGTATAGAAATATAATTAAATTTTTTTTTACTTAATATTTACTCATCCTGATATTCATGTTTCTATATTCTAGGAGGAATGTTATCAAAGTAATCCCAAATAATTTAAATTAATTTCAGTGAATGTAATACTCATTAATATCATATCTGTTGTTGATTTTGGTTTAATATACAATGAATAATATAATCAAGAGTTATTTGGGTTATTAGATGTTTATTTGTCCAGTTTTGCAGTTGATGGAAAATAAAAATATGTTTTTACATTTTAGCATGGTGGGTTTTTTATTTTGGGGTCAATATGGAAACATGAGTACATTTCATTAATGAATGACGATGCTTAATACATTATGGATACACAATCATTCATGTAATTATTGTGGATGAAGAATCCATTCAAATATTTTGGATTGGAAGTGAAGTGTCTGATTAGAATTCATTATGATAATTCATGTTAAATAAATCATAGAAAATATAAATTCTATAATTAATTTAAATATAAAAATGAAATAAAATATCACTTTATCAATGATAAATTCGATCATGTCCTTGTGATGCGGGAGAATGTGCCTGCTAAATTATAGGTTGCAAATATCTAAACAAAGGCCTTAACCAAATAATAATTTGAAGAAAAAAAACTAAATCTTGGACTTTAATTTACACCCCACAATTTAATAATTTGGATTTTAAACCCCTCTCATTGAGGTATGGTGTATTTTCCACAATAGAGTAATATGTGTTCTTTAAAATTTTGCAGACTGAAAAGAGGGTGACCATTGAGTTCATTGAAAAAGGGGCATAAAATGTATTAATTAAGACTATGGGAGAATCCAATAGGGGATTTGTGAAATAGGTCGAGATCTAAATATTAAAATGATAAAATTAGTTTATCAATGATGAAGAATCACCCAAAAAATATTTCTTCGAATTCATGATAATAAAAATTGGTCAAGTTTGGGTTATGAAGTGTCCTCAATGGTTGATCTATTAATATATTTTTAGTATTGAAAAGGATTCCATATACTGTTTTGAGAATAAATTAATTCATTGATGTACTTTACATGGTATTCTAATTTATGACATTGATATTGACTCAAGTGACATTATAGTACTTGTTAAGAAATTCTTTGACCACTTTCTTGGGTTACGTATGGAATATGGTTTGACATGCATATTAATATTCAACATGTTGGTTCATAAATATTATATGTATTATCATCAAAACAAAAGTTAGATACTGTGGGTAAAAATACGTCTTTGTGGTACTTTTGGGATGATTGGGTTTTATAAAAATTATTGAGGTTGTTGAAGAATGGTGGTTTTCAAATGAAGAAAGAAGAGTGATCATTAATGTCTGATATCACGGGGTAAAAATGTCTGATATCAATGAGAATGAATATAAACTAATCCATTAATATGTGAAGCTCTAATCTCACTAGTCCTAGTTTTTTAATAATCTAATGGATCCTGAGTGTCTGAACTAAACTAATGGATCATTAATTTCAAAACTGGACATTCAGAAGAGTCATGTGAAGAACAACATGGTTTTCAGAATATCTCTCATTGAGATCATGTGAGGCCCATGAAGACATCACATGTTTTTCATGTGACATCAAGGATAGGTCGTGATAAGACCCAAAATTCATCACATTATTCTCATAGGATCTAAACGATATATCATACAATGATCTTGAGGACATAATATTTCTGTTAGAGGATATCATATAGAGATCATGAAAATTACAAGATGGAATAATAGTTTGAAATGATAGAGTCATCATGTGGTCAATAAATATCACATGATTGAAAGATTATATTTCGATATCTTGATGGGATCTCATAATGCGATCGAAGAAATTTTCACTAGAACAAATTTAATTTGATCTCACAGAGGGGAAACATGAATTTCAAGAATACAACAATGTTTTCTACAGGATTTTCTATTGAACTCGCAATGAGATCACAAGAATCACGTGATGAAAATGATTATTATCACATGCATAACTTACTTACAGATCAGGAGATCATGTATTGTTCTTGTGCAATGTGGTAGGTGATTACATGAAGCATATTATCCTGACTTCTTAGTTGGTGAAATATATTTTTGCCCATTCTTTTTAGAGTTATGATGGTATAATTTTTTCTACAAACACAAAATGGCCCATTATTAAGATGTGAGGAACTATTTCATAATTTATTTTTTGAGGATATGTTTGGATATGTGGTTTCTCATGATTTGATGGAATATTGTGAATGGAATCATAAATGTGCATAATATGAGAAAAATAATGTCTTTTTTCTTGAATCACATGATCCACATAATTAGAAACAATTCATTCGAAGGGGTTTCATGATGGTATCTTGCAAATGGAAGTATGCGTATAGCATTTTCCCACATGGAAAAACATGTTGATATCACATGATCTATATGAACATGCATAGTTAGGCGATTAATGAGAGGAGAGAATAGTATTGGGATATGAGATCATACTACCATGTCTCGTGATACATTAGAATAGAGTAGAGTCTTCCAATTCGTATGATCCAAACAATATTGTTTGTAGAGTAATCCCAAAATATTCACATTGTGGATTCATGTGATCTCCTAGATTTGAAGGGTGTGTTATTCTAGAGTCTCATGTAAAGGTATACATGCTAGGATCTCACTAAAGGGTTACATTATAGGATATCATACAAGGGTTATACAAAAAGATATCACTCATTAAGTGAAATTACAAGATCTCACCCATGAGGTTACATGCCAGTGTCATCTATTACAAGATATACCCCAACATTACACTATGAAAAATATTATCATCAAATATAAATTTAGAAGAAGAAGAATAATAATAATAATTCATAGGATCTACACTATCCAATAATATTTTTAGATGGAGTTTACACACTTCTACATACAGTATAGTGAAAAGAATAATTTGAATCCATTGAAGAATCTAACCATGATTGAGTTTTTAATTAGTTTGTCGACAACAAAGAGACTTTTGTTCCTTGTGTTTGTAATGTCAAAGTGCTGCATCAAGCTATTTTTATAAATGTGAAAAATAATTACTAAATTTAATTTAGCAGAAAATATTCCTATCATTGAATATGAATTCAATATTCATAAAAAAGTGACCTACATTTCTATAAATTCTGTATTAATACTTTATAGAGTAGTAAGAGAAGAAAGAGGAAGAAGTTGATCCTTTCTCTAGAAATATCTCCATTATTGGAATGTTTAAGAGAGTGACCCTTTTTAAGTAGTCATCTATCCCTAAATATTTTCTAGAATGAGACAAGGAATTGAAGTTATCTATCCAAAACCATGTATTTAATGTTATCTTTTGTGGATACGGTACATCCGTACATTTTTATTATATTATCCGTGGACATAACCCATTAATGGGTAAATCATGTAAAAACAATCTTGGTTATTATTCATGACTTCATGATTTAAATTCAGCACATCATTATTAGATAAGACTAGAAATGGTTAGATAAAAATAAACACTAAAGAGAAAATGGATTGACACTTATAAGAAAGAGGTCAATATCTAGTGGGGTAGTACTAATTTTGACATGAATATCCATACCATAATTCACCCCAGCCTTATATTAGGGTATCTAATAACTTTTCAAGCCTAAAAATAATGATATTGAAATATAACAGAGAAATTTTTTTAGGAAATTTATATTTCATTTAAAATACCTTTATAAAAATAATCATTATAATATATATTGGAAATCCTTCTCATTGAAAATAAAATTGAATACTTATGAAGTATTATTTAAAAAAATTAAAAAAAATTCATGAAAAAATTTTATTTCATCTATGAAAAAACATTGTATAAAATAAAAAATCTTTAAAATTATATTAATTTAAAATAACATTGGATATATATATTTATATATATATATATTAATCTTCAATGATAATTATGATCGTGATGGGGGGAAATTTAAATCATTTTATATACATTAATATAATGAATCCTTCCACATTTTCCATAAAATCTAAATATACACTATTTTTTAAAGAACATAAGGATTCCATTTAATTGTTTCTTGTATAACGTTAAATTTTTTTAAAAAAATTTCATTAATTACAAATTTTAATAATGTTATAAAAATATTTTAATATAGTTCTATAAAACATTATTTTGTAATAACATAGATTATTGATGGATGAGATAAATATAGTCTAATTATCATAAAATAATTCTAAATTATTTTAAGAAGAAATTAGTGGTTAAATGATTATTTCACAAAAAAATATCATAAATAACGAATGTAGTATAAAATTATTGAGTTTCTTGACATATGGATCATAATATTCCATTATTGGAATAATAATCACAAGCAATCTTGATAAACAATCAGATTGTAATATAAAAACCATACCAATTTTTTTACATTGAATCATAATACCGATGAAAGAATAAACATAAATGAATATTATAAAAGAATTGTTATAAATAAATTAGGTATATTACATGTCAAATAGGTTTTACATACTCCTCCTAACAAAGATATGTTCACAACATAATATATGCCTTAGAGAAGAAAAATTGAGATTAAAATCCATTAATTATTTGGTAATCTATTGAAACATATCAGAAGTATATAATAAAAAAATGAATCTTTTAAAATAATTATATTAGTAATTATCATTATATACACATTCAATGGGGAATTATATACAACACATGAAATAATTGAGCAGTAAATTTCCCTATTTCTCTATGAAATAAAATAGAGAATAGAAATTTATTAATTTTTGTAATTATTGAACAATAGAGTCCAAGAAAGATAAATCCTAAAATGAATATGTTAGAAAAATATTTTAATGAAAATTAATACATTCGTGGGAATTATATACATCATATACATTAAATATATGGTGAATATGACATGGGTCTCAAAGATGTAGAATGCCATATGGAGATCCCTTACCATAAGTATTGAATTCCTTTGTGCAGATTTAAAACTCCATTATAATAAACATAATAATAATATTAACATATTAAAAAACCATACATATATATAATGCCATATTTTATTTACATATGACCATTTATTACCAGTCTAATAATAATTCCATATTAAAGTAATGTTTTTTATAATAACGAAATTGTTTTCTTATATGTTTTGAATTTTTAGTTTTGGTCATATTAATTGGATAATGATTTAGTCATATCTATACTATATACTATGATATAAATATCATATATATTCAGTATATATGTATTTATAATAATCTATAAAATTTAGTGACAGAAAATTAAATACATTGTTCATGGAGACGGTTGACAGTACGTACGCCTAAACGTTGATTACATTTTCTTATTAGATTGAAGTAAATAATGGTAAATGATATATCATAATTAAATAATAATTTTTATTTCATAAATATAAATTTTTTTAACCCATACTTATTACATTCAATGTAATTCATGAACTAATTACATAACTTTGTGAGGTGGAATCCCACCATACCCACGGGTGATGTTATCGTATTTCCAAAAAAAATACAGAGTATGGAGGTATGTATGGTATAATAAATTTAACAGTATAATCTTATCATAAATATAATATATAAATAATAAATCCCCCATTATTTTCTTCAAGAGATCTGGTAATGGAAAAACAAATCACTTCAGTTTGTAAGGCGATAGTCCACCGTGAACATGAATAATGATTTCTTAACACATTTGACAGAAGTGGAGATGGTTTTATGTAAATATCATAACACAAAAATTGATATTATATGTAATATAATGTTTTTTATATCATCATTGTGAAATATTAATTTAATTAGGTGGAGAAAAATATAAAATAACATTTTTCATTGAACATAACCTATTCTTCTTATGTCCTCCTTATGTTCGCAACAAAAGCCATCATAGGTTGGAATTTTATCAAAAATAAGGATTATAGGTCTTGAGGAGGTATTATGGTATTTTTTTGTCATGTAGGGGATGAAACAAATTAGTTTAATGGTTTTAAGACTATAAGATAGGTGGTGTCCTTATATAAGGGAGGTGAGTGGCACACATGAGATTTTTGAAAACAGAAAGTGTACCCATGCTTTTTAAAATTTCCAAATATTTCCAAATATTAAAATTACAACACATGACCTCATATCATAAATATATCCCCATTTAATATATTTTACACATGTTTATAGGTTATTTTATCTCATATATTTTTAGTTTAACCTCTTAAAACCCATTTTTACCTTATATTCTGTAAATAATTTTTACTATTTAAACTATTCATTTAGGTAAAAAAATCATTTTATAATAGTTTATAATGCAAATTATCAATATTCAACATATTTAATCCTTTTTACCATATTCAATTCAAATAATTCGAAATATTTTATTTAAAATTAATATCATAGAAGCGATAAGAAACATGGATTTCAAAAAGAAAGTGTTCGATTTTTCACAAAGTATTTATATCCAATTTCAATACAAAATTAATATAAATGACCAAAAATATATTACTTTAAGTATAATTGAAAATATTTTAATTTAATCCAAATTTAAAATATAATATATATTAATAAAAAAATACTTGAAATGTCTTTTTTCAATTATAATTCATTATATATGTCTATTCATAAAAAATGGTAATTTTCAAAAAATAATAAAAAATCACCCAAGGATAAATTTAAAATTTTTATTTAAATTTTTTTTTATTTTAGAAAATTAAAATTAAAATATTGTGAACAATTAATTTTATTAATGTTCAAAAAATAAATAGTTTTTTTTTTGAGAAAATAGTATAGTCAAAACGTATATTGTCTTTATTGAAAAATTATGTGTCATTCTGTAAATATGTTTTCCTTATATAAAACAGTTAAAAATTATATTTATGAAAAATTTATTACTATGAAAATCCGAGTGTTTAACGACATTTTTATAAGAGTTTCAATTAAATAACTATAATAATACCATATCGTGTTTTTGAAAAAACTCAATGTTGCATGTAGCACAAGCTAACCTCAGTATTTTGTGAAACATTATCCAAACTCATCATAATGTGTAATTAATGATATACTGGTTTTTTCATATAAACATATCTAAATGATTAAATTAATTTTTAAAAAATTATATCACAAAAACTCTTGGTGTCACATTTTACCACCTTTAAAATGAATTTCTCCCTCGAAATTATCCTCACCCATCCATGGTTGGACATTTAAAAATTCTGTCATAGAATCCCATATTTTAAAAATGAATAATAGAACTTCCTGTATATAGATAAATTTAGAAACCTAAATTTTACCTAACGTTACTTATAATAATGCTTCCATGTAATGTCCTTGACCTCTTAGGTCCATTACTTTGTGAAAATGTGGTGTTAGATGTGTTTCGAGAGGTCAAGGTAACTTATCCCCGACGCTATGTCAAAATCATCCTTTTTGATGAACTGTTTCAATGATAGATAGTTGTGAACTGTAACGTCACGTTTTAAGGTACTTTTGATGTTTCTAACTACCCTTATTTTGGAGTAGTGACTGGGGGTGCGTTTGGGAGAATATTTAAAGAAAACTAAAGGGAAATAGATTTTTCAGGGGCTGGGTTCGGTTTATCTAAATCGTGCATCCAGACCATGCATAGGTAATCTTGGAGGCATTGGCTAATGCACAGTGAGTGCATGGTTCGTCTAACCGTGAAACCAAACTGTGTGAGGAGTTTTTGAAGAGGTAGTAGCTTCTGCATGGAAGGTGCACAATTTTTCTGACCGTTCAGACAAACTGTGTGAGGGGGGTGTCCAAGGTAGTAGCTGATGCACGGTTAGCGCAGGGTTTGTCAGACCGTGCGGACAAACCGTGCAGGCACTTAAATTAGATCATAAAATTGTGGATCTCAACCGTTTCCCTCTAATTTTCTTGTTTAAGCTCCTAAGAGACCATAATTCGGGAATATCCTTCCTTAAAGGTAGGAGAACCTCTCCCAAGCGTTTTGGGGGAGATGTGAAGGCTTTTCTTGACGAATTGATGCCAGTTTCTTGAGGTATGTGATCGTTCTTGTTTGGTTTCTTTGATCTACATAGATATAATTCCCCTCTTCTCTCAGTTTCATTGATCTACACCCATTATGGGTAGATATATGTGTGTGGATGCTAAATATTATGGGCCTTGGTCTTGATCTTTCTCAGAGAAGATATTTAAGGCATGTTTTTGGAGAATCAACCCGGTTTTCTTGAGTGTTATTCGACTATTGCGGTTTTCATCAAAAACCATTGAGGTAGGGGATTCGTTGCTTATATTTATTTTACATGAAATTGTATTTTTAGCATGTCTTATACCACTGGATGACAATGGAATTGACATAATAAATATTTTTGAACTGGATAAAGATTTTGTTATCGATCGTATGATATTGCCTATTGTTTTTCTAGATAGTGTGATATCTATGCTTGCTTTGCTAATCTGTTTGTTCCTGATGGAAATCAGTAAAGAACGTAAACTGAGATTATTTGATAATTGTTTGGCTAAAGATAAATATGCATGAAAACAAATCCGGTTTTTGTTGTAATTTGATGTTAATCAAATTGGCACAGTAATTATGTTTAATCATTTGTGTTAGATTACTGATTAGGTTTCCTGAATTTGGGACCTACGAATTAAATCTGTTAATTCAATATGGATTAAAGAATTTGTATGTTTGACAATTCCTTTAAGGGTTCTGAGTTACCCTCTTGTTTGTTAAAGGGACATAACCCAATTTATGTGATGGTTTTTTTCCTGCTTCTTGTGTTGAGACATGACCCTGGAGGGGTGTCGTGATATGTGGGGGCATAGAGGCCTTTTGTTTGTTGCAGCATATGACACCTAGAGTGACGAGATGCATCGGTTTAGGCATGTGGGTGTCGGGGAGGACACCAGGGTTGATGGAATGGGATGGATGTGGTTGATGGATGCTTGGTGATTCATTGGATGTTTATATGATTAAATTTTCCCACTGATCAAGGAAGATGGTCTTGTTTACCCTTCTTCTGAAAGAGGCTAAGACACGTGGGGTATTCCATGTGCTTTCCATGTTTAGCTTCTCTAGGGGGGATGGGTCTACGCTCTGGCTATAGGCGGCAAAGACTCTATGGTTAGTACATCTACTCACCGTGTTGAGCCCTTTGTGTTAGTAGTATATAATGATTTTCTAGAATTCCTGGGAATTTGGGAAAGTAAATATGTAATGAATATTTGAATACATGATATTAACTCATGGGTTTGGAGTTCGTGGGAACTGATTGATGAGGTTTTAATATTAAAAGGGACTTTGGATTTTGGGTGTGATGCTAATGAAGTATAATATGAAATGGTTCATGGTTAATTAATGTTTAAAGAATTAATTAACATACAGTGGAACTCATGATAAAGGGAATGAATTAATTTAATAAATATCTTTTTTTGGTGTGAGCTTATAGGATTCCTAGTCTATGAAGTAGCATCCCAAAGTCTGACAGACGGTAGCTGCAGTTGTGTTTAAGACTAGGTTATTCCCATAGTGTGGTTGTGAGTTACATTATATTCTGAACATTTTGTGTTTCTATATGCTACTCCACCCTGTCAGTAATGAAAACTGACACCCCGGGGATTCTGAGCCCTGGGGGTGTTTTCCTCAACATTCCTATGGGAGGATGAATGGATGACTACCCTCTTTGGCCCCCTCTATCTTCTCTTGGATGTTACCAGTGTTGTTTGGAAAATTGGTTAGCTTTCCCCATATATGTGTGTAGAGAGCTGTAATGGCTTGTGTTTATTCACACACATATATTCTGGATGTAGTATCCTACAGAATACTATAGGTGTAACATGTATAGGCTATGATGGCATGAGGATCCTTACTCGGTGTATGGGATTTAATGGCTTGAGGTATAAATCCCGCCGTACGATACATGTTAGCGAGCTGTGGTGGATACCGGAAAATACCTGGTTACTTTTGGTTGTGAGGATGGTGTGGTGCTTTGCCCAGGTGTCTGCGGGCAATCCTTTGTGGAGCACAAGGTGTAGATTGTGGTGGTTCACCCATGTGTCTACGGGCAAGCCTTTTTGGAGAGAGATTCTTAGGACATGCGATGTTGGGGAAAATTGGAAAACTAGTGGGGAAGTAGTAGTGGGGTACCCATTATGTTCTTTACTATATTCTATATTCTTGTATGCGTTACTCAGTGTGAGTAGCCATGTTGATGTTGGGAACTTAGTATACCTGCTTAGGTAACGAGTTATTTTCCCTTGTTTCTCACTGTGCTTTAGCATGCTCTCTTAAATTTTTCACGAGAGGCTTTGGGGAGGATCCTACTGAGTATAATCTTATACTCACCCTATTTATATATAAACTGTTTTTCAGTTCAATTCGATCAGGTTGGAGATCAGGCTGGTTACTACTAGCTTGTGGTTGCAGGAGCTGTTCCGGCTTGTGGTTGCTTTTGTTTTTCTATTGTTTGGGTACTTGTAGTTTTCCCTTCAAATTTTAGTACTTTTTCATGACATTTCATATGTGTACTTGGGTTTTTGTTTATATTGCAGTCTGAGTTGGAGTTGATTTCTGTCTATCTTATCTCCCTCATCTGCATGTGTTCTCTTAGTGGGTAATGCCTCCCATTTTTTTGTTTCTATACCCTTTTTCCAAGTCACCAACCTAGGGCCTACTGGAGGTTGGACTCGGGGGGTCATTATCTCCCTTCTCACATTTCCGGCCCAGTAGGGGTACACTTTGTGGGGAGGGGGTCATGAAAGAGTGGTATTGAAGGTCGAGTTGAGGGATAGGATGGAGTTTGGAGTTCTCCGTAGGTGAGGTTTCATGGGTTGGTAGGGAAACAATGTCATTCATGTTTAGAAAGTGAGGTAAAAACTAGAGACCGGTTGAGACATAGGCGTTTAGGGCCCCCTGTAATCTGATGTACGGACCTTTATGTTTATAATGGCTACTAAACAAGGTGATACTAGTTGCAGGTTAGAGAACTAGGAAATGATCATGCATCTTTCTTCTTTGTTCCTGTGTTTGAATGGTTAGACCTCGGGCTAGGTTTCCCAAAAATGAATAAAAGAAGAAATTAATTAATTAATGTTGAGTTTTCCATATTCTAGGTTTAGGAGCTCTAACGGTTTGATATTTTACAGGTATGGCTCCAGGTCGACGTCCTCATCAGGTTTGCACAGAAAATGTCCAACAAGCTATTCCAGCAGGTCGCCACAGGGTAGAGGTCGACGATGATGACACTTGGAGGAAGACACTCCGAGAGCATCAGCTCCAGAGTCTGCATAAGTACGAGGGATATGTTTCAAATGTAGTCACAGAAGTCTGGTTGGAGGAGTTTGAGATAGGCTTCAGTTCGATCCATACTCAGAAAGATCACTGGGTGTCCTTAGCTATGATGATGTTGCATGGAGCATCAAGGCAGTAGGGGTTCTTGTACCTCAGGGATCTTGAGGAGTTAGCGATCTCGTGGGAGGAGTTCCGAGACAAGTTTAGAGTCGAGTTTCTTTCTTCGACTATGAAGGCGTCCAATCACTAGAATCTTCTTACCCTTCGATAGGGGAGCTCCAGTGTTTTAGAGTTTGGAATCCTTTTGAGGAACCTTTTACGATATTCTTCAGACCTATTGCTAGATGAGGAGGCCATTGCGAGGCATTTTGAGGAGGCTTTGTGTCCATAGATCTAGAGCTAGGTTACCCTATTTATAATAAAAACATATTTTGAGGAACTGGGGAGGTTAGAGGTTGTTGAGAGGACTTTGTCCTGGACCGGATCATCACAAGAGGGGAATCGACCTAATTCCTCATGAATCAGAGCTGTGATTCATAGTTCCGGGTTTTCAAGGAAGAATATTTTTTGTTCAGCCAGGGGTAGGCCCCTTCCATTCACATCTTATTTCTCCAGAGGTAGAAAATCTCATGACTATTCCAAGGAATCAGGCTCTTGTTTTTCTTGTGGTGGTCATGGCAATCCGCAGTAGGAGTTCCCAACCATTCAGAGCTGTCATCGTGCACCAGGTGATATACTCCATGTTCCTCTGTTGAGGCAGTTCCATCCAATGCATTAGTATCCAGTTGAACTAGCTTTAGATCAGCAGAGGGTAAATGGGGAAGGTATAGGACATCCCCATGAAGCTCCTCGTCCTTAAAGAGCAGAGCGCAGCCGTGGTGGTGGTCGTCATTAGGGTCAGAGAGGTCGTGGTCAGCTTTATGATCTAGCGTTGCCAGCTCCAGGAAAGCCATACATCGTTTGAGGTACCCTCTGCTTGTTTTATACCGTGGTTTATTCCATGTTTGATTCATGAGTGACACACTCCTTCATATGACCTACCCTTGTCCATGCATTGGGACTTGAGGTAGAGAGGCTTCCAGTGCCCTTGGCGTTGACTACGCTAGTTGGAGTTTGAGCTGACTTGTTTGAAGTATATAGAGTTTGTGAGCAAGTGTTGGGGGAACACCACTCTTGGGGATATTTCCTATGCTTACGAATACAACCATATGATTTCATCCTCGGCATGGATTGTTTTTATTCGGTGCATGCTATAATGGATTGCTTCAGAAAAAAGGTCATTTTAATTGGTGTGGATGGAGATCAAGTGGTGTTTGTTGGTGAGCAAGATCCTTGGATGGGTAATATGATCATTCCATCCTTATCATCCATGATGGATGAAATGATGCTAAGTTATTCAGAGGTTCACCATTTGGTGTTTCTTAGGGTCATAGAGGTGTACACTGATGTCTTTCTAGAAGAGGTTGTAGCATTACCCCCTCGATTTAGAGATCGAGTTTGGGATCTAGCTACAGCTAGGATAGTCTCCTATATCAATTACTCCATATAAGATGTACCCTTCTAAACTATGAGAACTATGTATAAAGATTGATGGTATGTTACAGTGCGGTTTTGTTCAGCCAAGTGTGTCACCATGGGGTGCACTAGTTTTGTTCATGAAGAAGGCCGACAACAGTTTGCGATTGTGTGTCGATTATCGTCACTTAATCAAAGTGACGATAAAAAATCGCTATCATCTTCCACATATTGATGACTTATTCGATCAACTAAAGGGTGAAGGTTGGTTCTCAATGTTTGACTTGCGGTCAGGATATCATCATAAGCATGTGAAGGATGAGGATATTCTGAAGACTTCTTTCCGTTGTCGTCATGGGCATTATGATTTCTTTTTAATCCCATTTGGCATGATGAATGCTTCAACTGTATTCATGGGATTGATGAATTCTATGTTCTGAGAGTTCCTTGACATGTTCATGGTAGTTTTCATCGACGACATCGTTGTGTACTCCACGACTAAAGAGGATCATGCAGAGCATCTACAAGCCATTTTCAGAGTTTTTTGTTGACATCAGCTGTTCGAAAAGTTTTATAAGAGTGAGTTTTGGGCTCAAGAAGTTCGTTTCATGGGGAATGTTGTGTCCCAATAGGGAGTATCTTTGCATCCATTGAAGACTGAAGCTGTTGTTTCATGGGAAGCCCCCAAGACAGTGTCAAAGGTGCAAAGTTTACTTTGTCTCGCAGGCTACTATATGAGGTTCGTAGCCAATTTATCATGAGTTGCAAATCCGATGACAACTTTAACAAAGAAGGACCAGGCAATAATATGTACTGATTAGGGGCAGGTAGCTTTCTAGTATATAAAGGATAAGTTAGTAAGTGCCCCCGTCCTTTGTCTTTCATCTGAAGGAGTTCAGTTTGATGTTTTCTATGATGCTTCACATCTGGGGATATGCTGTGTTATGATACAGAAAAGATCAGTTTTTTCTTATGGGTCTCGGCAGTTATGTCCCCATGAACGTAACTATGCCACTCACGATCTTGAGTTGGCAACCGTAGTGTTTTCTCTGATGTTGTGGAGACATTACCTCATTGGTGAGCGCTTTTTGGTTTTCACCATTCATAAAAGTTTAATGTATGTTTTCTCCCAGCGTGACATGAACTTGCAACAACGTCAGTGGATGGAGTTCTTGTAGGAATAAGACATCAAAATATCGTATACACTTGGAAAGAAAATGTTTTTGGATAATTCACTAAGTCGAAAGTCACATAGTGATGTTGTGCATGAATCTGGTGATTCCTGGAGAATAATGTAAGAACTACCAGCTTTACATCTTGATATGGGTGAAGTTGGGGATAGTGGCTATGTTTTTTAGATGATGGTACAATCAACCCTGATGCAGAATGTAGAAGAGTCCCAGTTGGGAGATCTAGAGGTGGAGGTTTGGAGAAACCGAGTTGTTTGTGGTGAGGCCCCTGATGGTTGGACTGAAGATGAACAACACAGAGTGTTGTATCATGGAAGGATTTTTGTTCCTCTGATGATGGGAAAGACGGTTCTCAGAGAGTTCCATAGATAACCTTTAGCGGTACATCCTAGCATGACAAAGCTGTAACGAGCCTTGAAGAGTCAGTTTTGGTGGCCTGAGCTAAAGCGTGCAGTTGCCGAGTTTGTGTCTCGATGTTTAGTCTGCTAGAAGATAAAGGTCGAACACCACGTTCTTGGTGTTCTTCTCCATCCATTAGAGATTCCTCTGTGGAATTGGGATGACATCTCAATGGACATTGTTTCTGGTTTACCTCATTCTCTGGGGGACATGATGCTATTTGGGTGGTAGTGGATCGTTTAACAAAATCGACCCACATTATAGCAATCTAGGAATCAGGCTCAGTGGTTGTTTTGTAGAGGCATTATCTAAAGGTGGTGGTGAGACTTCATGGAGTCCCTAGGATGATAATTTCTAATCTAGATCCTCGTTTTACCTCCAGGATGTGGAGAGGTCTCCAACATGCTTTTGGTTCTCAACTATTTCTTAGCACTGCGTTTCATCCTCAAACGGATGGTCAGACAAAGTGAACCATCCAGACTCTTGAAGACATGTTACACTCTTGTGTTATTGATTTTAGAAGATCATGGATGAGGAACCTACCCCTGGTAGAGTTATATTACAATAATAGTTTTCACTCAACCATCGGTATGGCGCCATTTGAAGCATTGTATGTCCGGCCTTTCCGTTCTCCGTTGTGCAGGACTAGGGTCGGAGAGTCATCAAATCTCGGACCGGAACTAGTACAGAATTCAATAGAGATGGAGTAGGTGATTAGTGGGAGGATGAAGACAATGCAAGATCATCAAAAATCATATTATGATCAAAAGAGGAGACCCTTGGAGTATAATGTTGGGGATCATGTGTTTCATAAGGTGACTCCCCTTCGTGGGCAGCGAAGGTTTGGTCGTGGAAGTAATATTTCTCCATGGATTGTTGGGATGTTCGAGGTGTTAGCTCATGTTGGAGCTGTGGCATATCGAGTATCCCTTCCCCCACAGATGAGTTAGATACATGATTTGTTTTCATGTATCGCTGATCTGTCATTATGTTCATGACGAATCTCACATCATTGATTGGTGAGAGATCGATGTTGATGATGATTCAACCTTTTAGGAGCGACTTGTGGAGATCCAATACTGCAAGGATAAGGTGTTGCACATGCATTCTATTCATTTTGTTTCGTGTCTTGTGGCGACATGGTGGCTTGGAGAAGAGTACCTTGGAACATGAATCACATATACGTTCTCAGTACCCAAATTTTTTTGATTTTTAACACTTTTCATGTATCGATGTAGCTTTTGAGGTTATGAAAAAAATTCATGTTTACGAGATGGATTCCTTTGTTGTTTTTGTGGCTTTCTCTCTTTTGAGAGGTATCTGGAGGGGTGGTTGTTCAGACCCTGTTCATTTTCTTTTTGGGTGGGTTTTGGATTCTCAAGGACGAGAATGTTTTGAGAGGTATTTGATGTAATGGAACATAACTATCCGGTCCATTAAATAGTGAAAATGTGGGGTTAGAGGTGTTCCGAGAGATCAAGTTAACTTATCCTCAATAGATTTCCAAAATCTTTCTTTTCGATGAATTGTTTCAATAGTAGACAGTTGTGAACTGTAATGTCACGTTATGTTTTTAGGTACTTTTGATATTTATAACTAACCTTGTTTTAGAGTAGTGACTTGGGGGTGTGTTTTGGAGAATCTTTAAGGAAAACTAATGGGTAGTAGCTTTCCCACAGGCTGTGTAGATACCCGACGCTTAACGTACATAGACATTACATTACTTTTGTGGAATACTTAGTACATAACAAAAACACACACACAAGGACCGTAATAGTTTAGTGTCATTGGAAACTAGGAATATAATCTTCTAATCATGGTGAAAGATCTTCAACATCTCCCATAATGATCTTCTTTTTTTTAAACCTAAATCCTTTCTTGATGTCCTTAGGTCCGATATGCTTTGTACGTGTCTGAACCTCCTCTTTTTGACGCGCCTTCACTTAACCTCCACTTAATGAACTAAGGATGGTCTTTGAAAAAGACCAGGACCTATAGGATGATACTAGGGAAGTGTAGAAGAGATTTTTTCAGGGGTTGTCCGAGCTTGAATGCTAAAATTGGTGTGAGGAGGAGAAGGAGGAGGTTCCTTTTATAAGGGAGGAGACGGGCACCTTTGGAATAACTAAAAATATTATTTTATTATAAAGTCAAGTTCGGTTTTAAAAAGCTCCAAACTGATTTATTTTTAGGCTAAGGTGGGGATGGGTCTAAATCCTCTCATCCACTAGAATTTAGAAAAGTTTAGGTTCCTATTTTAACCTTATCATTTAGATTTAACATTAAGTTAAATAAGTTTACTTTTACCGTGTCTTCTTGTGTTCTTATACTATAAGGTTAATAAACATAAAATACGTAGCCAAACGAACCCCATGTTGTTTATTATTAATATATATAACCTTATATAAGTAATTTGGATTAACCTTAGATTTTTAGGAATAAAATAACAATTACTAAAATAATTTTAGTTTTAAAAACAATTTTTTGTCAATTTTGACACTATTTAGTAATTGATTTTTGTGAAAATGATAACTGAATTATTAGTTCCAACCAAGTTAATTAAATCAATAATAACATGTCATATTAACCTAGAAAATTAGTGCAATTCATAAAAAGTCTCATATTACATTTATTTGGGCATTTATAACATCAATTATGTCAATATTTCATTAATAAGACAATTATTGCATCATCTTTGTGTCATAATAAATTATAATTATTTAATCCCTACAAATTCTAAATAAATTCATATGATGTAGATAATTGTATTAGATTTATGGAGACTATTCATGTTCGAAGTTTCATGATGTTCTATTCATGTTTGACGTTGCATGAAGTTTATCACTAAATTAAAATTATCATACTTATAAGATTTAAGAAAGTGACATGTTGTCACATTCATTGGTTTTAATAATAATTAAATTATTTTCATGGAAAAAATTCCTTAAAATGAATCTAATCTGACCATTAGGTTATATGGGTCTAATTTTAGCCATGCAATAGGATTTTTCCAAGTGTTAGGGTAATTTTATAATCTTATATTTATCCTTAATTACCCGATTTACCTTTAACTATAGTAAATAAAATTTACCGTAGTTACTATTCACAATGCCCAAAAATAAAAAGTAGCTTATTAACATAATTTGGAACCACTGATTCCAAATATGGAATCCATTTTTCAAAATTCAATACACAAAAGATGCATAAATTAAATTAAAATTAATCCCGTTGTCGAAAGAAAACGGGGTTTTCTTTAAAACATTGCAAAAGATTGAATTGATTTAACCTACGAATTCAAGGTAAAATCAATGATAATGACATACATTATATTAAATGGTAAAAATATATTCTATTTATACTTTAAAACCATTCAATATTATAATTTAACAACATAAGATATTATGATGAAAAAAGTTGTTTTTAATTAAAATATAGCATGTTTTTACTATTCATTAAAATATGAAAGTTATCGAAAAAATATCAAAACTTTATATAATGTAATTTTTTATATCCTGATTCAAAAGAATAATTTTATTTTGTCAAATTGAACTTATAAACATGTCAAAAAGTAGATTTAAAGTGGGTGCGCCATCAAAAGGCGTCAAAACTGCATTTTTGAAAAATACTTATTTTACCCGAAAAATTTATTTTGTTCGTATACCATGTTCTAGAAATGTGTAAGATGAATAATAATGTTATAAAATTAAAAGTTTAGTTAACACTATTCATAACGGCTAGTTCATAACAATATTATAATAATATATCGTTGTTTAGTAAAACCCGGTATTGCGTACAACACACGTTATCGAGGAAGGTCGCGATTGCGTGTAATGCAAGCCAAGTCAGGGTTGCGTGTTGTGCAAGAATCCTTCATTGTTTCATATAACAAAATCCAACCATATTTCATTTATACATTGAATATATATATATATATATACTCAATGTTTCTTAGAATAACTATTATCAAAATTGTGTGTAACACGATCCAAGAATAGTGTTGTGTATACTGAAAGCTAATACGGTGTTGTGTATAGAGCAAGGTAATATTGATGTAGCATACAACACAAGACATTAATGAAATTAAAATAATATTTTTCATAAAATCTTGGGGTGTAACATTCTACCCCCCATAAAATGAATTTCTCCCTCGAAATTCGTCAGGGTTATAAATGGTTTACTACTCGAAAGTTTCTTTAATAGAAACCCACATCGTAAAAAGGAATACAAAAAACAATCTTTAAAAACAAAAGTATGAAACGTAATAGTTACCCAAATATACTAATCACTGGGTTTCCACATAGGGGAAAATATGGATATGGAAGAGAAATCTAACCATCATGTTCTGATGGAGAGTGGTAGAGAACATGGCTATGGAAAAGCTAGCAATCACAAAGCCATAAATTTGTGAAGATCTAAGGTACCATCTGATTCATCAGATATAAGATCACTAGGACAACATTTTTGGTTTTCAAAATCATTTCCCTAAAGTTGATGAAATTGGAATTAGAAGAAATACTTTCGTGATTTCGGTATAGTCTCACTGTTTGTTGTTCTTTGGAAAATTTCCACTTCATCTCTTATAGAAATGAAGTTGAATTTTTCATTCGTGATGTGTTATCAGATCATGTGATAGAATGATGGGTCATTCCATCTGTCTCAAACAAAAGGTTAGAAAAGTTATCAAAAAAATACATAAGTCCATCTATAGTGAGATTAATCATATATGGTTACTAAAATGGCCTTATACTTTATATATCATACTGCTTAATATAATAAAACTAGTTTCTACTAAACAGGGACTTCATGTAGGCCAGTGGTAGGCGATAAAGGCCAGTCGCACTTCGGTTGTAGGTTCGATTCCCACGGCCTTGTCCGACGCGATGGGTTGTGGCCCATCCTGCAGGTTGTCCTTTTTCTAAAACTATATAATATCAAAAGTTCTATCCTTAAACAATACTAACTTATGCCCAACATAATCCATTCCAATCTTTAGGAAATACTTCGGTCCAAGATCATAATTTAAATAAAATGATTACTTGAAATGTCATCAACCAAGCATGTGAATACCATCATTTATCCCCCATATATCTTGTTGGTAACATTCCAATCATTTGAATACCTTAATCATGTATTCTCATGAAAAAGGAATACCCATTAAACCTTAGTGAAAACATGAATGCAGTTAAAAGTTAACACTTTCCACATACCAAAATCCTCAAAATTCTATATACTCAAACCATGATATCACATAGTCCTTATATCAATCATGAGCTCATGAATACTGTCAAATATTTCATTTTCTCGTTTTCCCTTCATTATCTGCATATCATCTTTTTACCAAAAATATCTCAATCACTTTGAATACCACATTAGACCAATACATAAATATTCCAATATTCGAGGATACTATATACAACATTATTTTGGAATCCCATTACATAAACACTTAATCATTCCACCACATCGTTATCATATTCAACATCGCCAATAGTTATCACATGTGACTTCCCTTTGTCTTTTTCCTTAAGTGGTTGCTCATGTAGATCATCACTAACCCTTGGATTAGGGCATTTATTATCATAATGCCCCATTTACTTGCACTTGAAGCATTGAAGTGTTGGTGGTGCGTTCTCTGCAGTCTTTGCATTAATCACATAATTAGAAACCCTTTTTCTATTACTTCGACACTCAGCTGCTCGATGACCTTTTTTTCCACACTTAAAACATTTTCTAGTCCCTTTAAGACAATCTCCACAATGCTTCTTTCCACACTTTGTGCATAAGGAAACATTCATCATCTTTTCACCATTATTCTGAGATTTCTCCTTGAACTCCATCTTTCGTTTCTTATCAAAACCATGAGATGGATATGTAACACCAACTTCCATTTCTACCTTGATAGCACAACACACAATTTCTTCATAGCTACTGAAGTATCTTATAGCTAATGCCCTTCGAAGACTTGGTTTTAAGCCACTGAAAAATCGATCAACTTTACTTTCAGGTTGGATGATAATGCCAGATGCATACCTTGCAAGTCTTGTAAAATTCGCTTCGTATATACCAACAGATTCATCATCCTTTTTCTTTAGTTCAAGAAACTCTTTCTCCATCATTGTTCAAAGAATACGAGGGAAGTACTTATTGAAAAATAAGTTCTTGAACTCTTCCCATTCCATGGACTCAATTTCATCTATTTGCCTCGTATTCTTGATAAGATTCCACCATTGATCAGCTTCACCTTCCAAACGATATACTGCTAAGATGACTTTATCATGTTCAGAACATTGAAGAACTGAAAATATCTTTTCAGTCGTACTGATCCACTGTTCAGCAACAAGTGGATCAGAAGACCCACTGAAAGAAGGTGGACGTTGCCTCATGAAGGACTCAATAGAATATTGTTCCCTTCTTTGGTCATTTGGAAGTCCAGAATGATTCATAGCTTGTGTAAGTATAGCAATAAGGTTTTTCACTCCATCTCCCATAACATTTTTTTGTTCATGAGGAAAATCATTGCATTGTCCATTTCATTGATCAAAACGGTTCCTTCGGGTTCCAGCCATCGTCTAAAACCCAAAAAGAATAGTGTGAGATGCAAAAATCATGCTAGGGAAAACAACATAATAAAGGGGGAGTATCCTCAATATCTAACATCTTAGGTTCAATTCTATGATCGTTACCGTAGTTCTAGGACTGTATCCTATTCGTATACTTATCCTTAGGGAAATCCCCAGACATACCTTAGAAATATCTATAGGGATCTCACTAACGTTCTCTCATCCTAGTTTCCAAAGGTTGACTAAACCTTTCCTCTGATACCAACTGTAGAGACTCGAAGCTTAACGTACATAGACATTACATTACTTTTGTGGAATACTTAGTACATAACGAAAACACACACACAAGGACCGTAATAGTTTAGTGTCTTTGGAAACTCGGAATATAATCTTCGAATCGTGGTGAAATATCTTCAACATCTCTTCTAATGATCTTCTTTTTTTTAAACCTAAATCCTTTCTTTATGTCCTTAGGTCCGATATGCTTTGTACATGTCTGAAGCTCCTCTTTTTGACGCGCCTTCACTTAACCTCTACTTAAAGAAATAAGGATGGTCTTTGAAGAAGACCAGGACCTCTAGGATGATACTAGGGAAGTGTAGAAGAGATTTTGTCAGGGTTTGGCCGAGCATTAAAGCTCAAATTGGTGTGAGGAGGAGAGGTAGGAGGTGCCCTTTTATAAGGGAGGAGAGGGGCACCTTTGGAATAACTAAAAATATTATTTTATTATAAAGTCAAGTTCGGTTTTAAATAGCTCCAAATTAATTTATTTTGAGGCTAAGGTGGGGATGGGTCGAAATCCTCTCATCCAATAGAATTTAGAAAAGTTTAGGTTCCTATTTTAACCTTATCATTTAGATTTAACATTAAGTTAAATAAGTTTACTTTTATCGTGTCTTCTTGTGTTCTTATTCGATAAGGTTAATAAACTTACTATAAGCATCCAAACGAACCCCAAGTTGTTTATTATTAATATATATAACCTTATCTAAGTCATTTGGCCGAACCTTAGATTTTTAGGAATAAAATAACAATTACTAATATAATATATTTTTTAAAAACAATTTTATGTCAATTTTGACACTATTTAGTAATTGATTTTTGTGAAAATCATAATAGAATTAATAGTTCGAACCAAGTTAATTAAATCAATACTAACATGTCATATTAACCTAGAAAATTAGTGTAATTCATAAAAAGTCCCAAATTACATTAATTTGGGCATTTGTAACATCAATTATGTCAATATTTCATTAATAAGACAATTACTACATCATCATTGTGTCATAATAAATGATAATTATTTAATCCCTAAAAATTCTAAATAAATTCCTATGATGTAGATAATTGAATTAGCTTTTTGGAGACTATTCATGTTCGATGTTTTATGAAGTTCTATTCATGTTCGAAGTTTCATGAAGTTTATCACTAAATTAAAATTATTATACTTATAAGATTTAAGAAAATGACATGTTGTCATATTCTTTGGTTTTAATAATAATTTAATTATTTTCATGGAAAAATGTCCATAAAATGAATCTAATCCGACCCTTAGGTTATATGGGCCTACTTTTATCCATCCAATAAGATTTTAACAAGTGTTAGCGTAATTTTATAATCTTATATTTATCTGTAATTACCCGATTTACCTTTAACTATAGTAAGTAAAATTTACCGTAGTTACTATTCACAATGCCCAAAAATAAAAATCAGCTTATTAACATAATTTGGACCCACTGATTCCAAATATGGAATCCATTTTTATAAATTCAAAACACAAAAGATGCAGAAATTAAATTAAAATTAATCCCGTTGTCGAAAGAATACGGGGTTTTCTTTAAAACATTGCATAAGATTGAATTGATTTAACCTACGAATTCAAGGTAAAATCAATGATAATGACATACATTATATTTAATGGTAAAAATATATTCTATTTATACTTTATAACCATTCAATATTATAATTTATCCACATAAGATATTATTATGAAAAAAGTTGTTTTTAATTAAAATGTAGCGTGTTTTTACTATTCATTAAAATATGAAAGTTATCGAAAAAATATCAAAACATTATATAATGTAAGTTTTTATATCCTGATTCAAAAGAAGAATTTTATTTTGTCAAATTGAACTTATTAAAATGTCAAAAACTAGATTTAAAGTGGGTGCGCCATCAAAAGGCGGCAAAACTGCATTTTTTTTAAAATACTTATTTTACCTGAAAAATTTATTTTGTTCTTATACCATGTTCTAGAAATGTGTAAGATGAATAATAATGTTATAAAATTCAAATTTTAGTTAACACTATTCATAATGGCTAGTTCATAACAATATTATAATAATATATCGTTGTTTAGTAAAACCCGGTATTGCGTACAACACACCCTATCAAGGAAGGTCGCGATTGCGTGTAATGTAACCCAAGTCAGGGTTGTGTGTTGTGCAAGAATCCTTCGTTGTTTCGTATAACAGAATCCAACCATATTTCATTTATACATTGAATATATATATATATATACTCAATGTTGCGTAGAATAACTATTATCAAAATTGTGTGTAACACGATCCATGAATATTGTTGTGTATACTGCAAGCTAATACGGTGTTGCGTATAGAGCAAGTTAATCTTGATGTAGCATACAACACAAGACATTAATGAAATTAAAAGAATATTTTTCATAAAATCTCGGGGTGTTACATTCTACCCCCCATAAAATGAATTTCGCCCTCAAAATTTGTCGGGGTTATAAATGGTTTACTACTCGAAAGTTTCTTTAATAGAAACCCACATCGTAAAAAGGAATACCAAAACCAATATTTAAAAACAAAAGTATGAAACATAATGGTTACCCAAATAAACTAATCACTGGGTTTCCACATAGGTGAAAATATAGATATGGAAGACAAATCTAACCATCATGTTTTGATGGAGAGTGGTAGAGAACATGGCTATAGAAAAGCCAGTAATCACAAAGCCATAAATTTGTGAAGATCTAAGGTACTATCTGATTCATCAGATATAAGAGCACTAGGACAACATTTTTGGTTTTCAAGATCATTTCCCTAATGTTGATGAAATTGGAATTAGAAGAAATACTTTCGTGATTTTTGTATAGTCTCACCGTTTTTCATTCTTTGGACAATTTCCACTTCATCTCTTAATGAAATGAAGTTGAATTTGTCATTCGTGATGTGTTAGAAGATCATGTGATAGAATGATGGGTCATTCCATCTGTCTCAAACAAAAGGTTATAAAAGTTATCAAAAAAATACATAAGTCCATCTATAGTGAGATTAATCATATATCGTTACTAAAATGGACATATACTTCATATATCATACTTCTTAATATAATAAAAATAGTTTCTACTAAATAGGGACATCCTGTAGGCCAGTGGTAGGAGATAAAGGGCAGTCGCACTTTGGTTGTGGGTTCGATTCCCATGGCCTTGTTTGATGTGATGGGTTGTCGCCTGTCCTGCAGGTTGTCCTTTTTCTAAAACAATATAATATCAAAAGTTCTATCCTTAAACAATACTAACTTATGTCCAACATAATCCATTCTAATCTTTAGGAAATACTTTGGTCCAAGCTCATAATATAAATAAAATGATTACTTGAAATTTCATCAACCAAGCATGTGAATACCATCATTTATCCCCCATATATCTTGTTGGTAACATTCCAATCATGTGAATACCTTAATCATGTATTCGCTTGAAAAATGAATACCCATTAAACCTTAGTGAAAACATGAATGCAGTTAAAAGTTAACACTTTCCACATAACAAAATCCTAAAAATTCTATATACTCAAACCATGATATCACTTAGTCCTTATATCAATCATGAGCTCATGAATACTGTCAAATATTTCATTTTCTCGTTTTCCCTTCATTATGTGCATATCAACTTTTTCCCAAAAATATCTCAATCACTTTGAATACCACATTAGACCAATACATAAATATTCCAATATTCCACGATACTATATAAAACATTATTTTGGAATCCCATTACATAAAAACTTAATCATTCCACCACATCGTTAACATATTCAACATCGCCAATGGTGATCGCATCTGACTTCCCTTTGTCTTTTTCCTTAAGTGGTTGCTCATGTCGATCATCACTAACCCTTGGATTAGGGGATTTATTAGCATAATGCCCCATTTCCTAGCACTTGAAGGATTGAAGTGTTGGTGGTGCGTTCTCTACAATCTTTTCTTTATTCACATCATTAGAAACCCTTTTTCCATTACTTTGACACTCAGCTGCTCGATGACCTTCTTTTCCACACTTAAAACATTTTCTAGTCCCTTTAAGACAATCTCCACCATGCTTATTTCCACACTTTGTGCATAAGGAAACATTCATCATTTTTCACCATTATTTTGAGATTTCTCCTTGAACTCCATCTTTCATTTCTTATCAAAACCATGAGATGGATATGTAACACCAACTTCCATTTCTACCTTGATAGCACAATTCACAATTTCTTCATAGTTACCGAAGTCTCTTATAGCTAATGCCCTTCGAAGACTTGGTTTTATGCCACTGAAAAATTGATCAACTTTACTTTCAGGTTGGATGATAATGCCAGATGCATACCATGAAGGTCTTGTAAAAATCTCTTCGTATATACCAACAGATTCATCATCCTTTTGCTTTAGTTCAAGATACTCCTTCTCCGTCTTTCTTCAAATAATACGAGGGAAGTACTTATTGAAAAATAAGATCTTCAACTCGTCCCATTCCATGGACTCAATTTCATCTCTTGGCCTCGTATTCTTGATAAGATTCCACCATTGATCAGCTTCACCTTCCAAATGATATACTGCTAAGATGACTTTATCATGTTCAGAACATTGAAGAACTGAAAATATCTTTTCAGTGGTACTGATCCATTGTTCAGCAAGAAGTGGATTAGAAGACCCACTGAAATAAGGTGGACATTTCCTCATGAAGGACTCAATAGAATATTGTTCCCTTCTCTACTCATTTGGAAGTCCAGAATGATTCATAGCTTGTGTAAGTATAGCAATAAGATTTTGCACTCCATCTCCCATAACATTTGTTTTCTCAGGAGAAAAATCATTGCATTGTCCATTGTATTGATCAACACGGTTCCTTCGGGTTCTAGCCATCGTCTAAAACCCAAAAAGAATAGTGTGAGATGAAAAAATCATGCTTGGGAAAACAACATAATAAAGGGGGAGTATCCTCAATATCTAACATCTTAGGTTCAATTCTATGATCGTTACCGTAGTTCTAGGACTGTATCCTATACGTATACTTATCCTTAGGGACATCCCTAGACATACCTTAGAAATATCTCTAGGGATCTCACTAACGTTCTCGCATCCTAGTTTCCAAAGGTTGACTAAACCTTTACTCTGATACCAACTGTAGAGACCCGAAGCTTAACGTACATATACATTACATTACTTTTGCGGAATACATAGTACATAACAAAAACACACACACAAGGACCGTAATAGTTTAGTGTCTTTGGAAACTCGGAATATAATCTTCTAATCGTGGTGAAAGATCTTCAAAATCTCCCATAATGATCTTCTTTTTTTTAAAAACCTAAATCCTTTCTTGATGTCCTTAGGACTGATATGCTTTGTACGTGTTCGAACCTTCTCTTTTTGACGCGCCTTCACTTAATCTCCACTTAAAGAACTAAGGATGGTATTTGAAGAAGACCAGGACCTCTAGGATGATACTAGGGAAGTGTAGAAGAGATTTTTTCAGGGGTTGGCCAAGCTTGAATGCTCAAATTGGTGTGAGGAGGATAGGGAGGAGGTGCCCTTTTATAAGGGAGGAGAGGGGAACCTTTGGAATAACTAAAAATATTATTTTATTATAAAGTCAAGTTCGGTTTTAAATAGCTACAAATTGATTTATTTCATGGCTAAGGTGGGGATGGGTCGGAATCCTCTCATCCAATAGAATTTAGACAAGTTTAGGTTCCTATTTTGACCTTATCATTTAGATTTAACATTAAGTTAAATAAGTTTACTTTTACCGTGTCTTCTTGTGTTCTTATACTATAAGGTTAATAAACATACTATAAGAAGCCAAACGAACCCCAAGTTGTTTATTATTAATATATATAACCTTATCTAAGTCATTTGGCCGAACCTTAGATTTTTAGGAATAAAATAACAATTACTAATATAATATTTGTTTTAAAAACAATTTTATGTCAATTTTGACACTATTTAGTAATTGATTTTTGTGAAAATGATAACAGAATTATTAGTTCGAACCATGTTAATTAAATCAATACTAACGTGTCATATTAAGCTAGAAAATTAGTGAAATTCATAAAATGTCTCAAATTACATTTATTTGGGCATTTATAACATCAATTATGTCAATATTTCATTAATAAGACAATTACTGCATCATCTTTGTGTCATAATAAATTATAATTATTTAATCCCTAAAAATTCTAAATAAATTCCTATGATGTAGATAATTGTATTAGCTTTCTGGAGACTATTCATGTTCAATGTTTCATGAATTTCTATTCATGTTCGAAGTTTCATGAAGTTTATCACTAAATTAAAATTATTATACTTATAAGATTTAAGAAAATGACATGTTGTCACATTCTTTGGTTTTAATAATAATTAAATTATTTTCATGGAAAAAAGTCAATAAAATGAATCTAATCCGACCCTTAGGTTATATGGGTATACGTTTAGCCATCCAATAGGATTTTTCCAAGTGTTATGGTAATTTTATAATCTTATATTTATCCTTAATTACCCGATTTACCTTTAACTATAGTAAATAAAATTTACTGTAGTTACTATTCACAATGCCCCAAAAAAATTTAGCTTATTAACATAATTTGGACCCACTAATTCCAAATATGGAATCCATTTTTCTAAATTCAATACAGAAAAGATGCATAAATTAAATTAAAATTAATCCTGTTGTTGAAAGAATACAGGGTTTTCTTTAAAACATTGCAAAAGATTGAATTGATTTAACCTACGAATTCAAGGTAAAATCAATGATAATGACATACATTATATTAAATGGTAAAAATATATTCTATTTATACTTTAAAACCATTGAATATTATAATTAAACCACATAAGATATTACGATGAAAAAAATTGTTTTTAATTAAAATATAGCGTGTTTTTACTATTCATTAAAATATGAAATTTATCGAAAAAATATCAAAACTTTATCTAATGTAAATTTTTATATCCTAATTCAAAATAAGAATTTTATTTTGTCAAATTTAACTTATAAACATGTCAAAAACTTTATTTAAAGTGGGTGCGCCATCAAAAGGCGACCAAACTGCATTTTTTGAAAAATATTTATTTTACCCGAAATTTTTTTTTGTTCTTATAACATGTTCTAGAAATGTGTAAGATGAATAATAATGTTATAAAATTCAATTTTTAGTTAACACTATTCATAACGGCTAGTTCATAACAATATTATAATAATATAGCATTGTTTAGTAAAACTCGATATTGCGTACAACACACGCTATCGAGGAAGGTCGCGATTGTGTTTAATGCAAGACACGTCAGGGTTGCGTGTTGTGCAAGAATCCTTCGTTGTTTCGTATAAAAGAATCCAACCATATTTAATTTATACATTGAATATATATATATATATATACTCAATGTTTCGTAGAATAACTATTATCAAAATTGTGTGTAACACGATCCAAGAATAGTGGTGTGTATACTGCAAGCTAATACGATGTTGCGTATAGAGCAAGGTAATATTTATGTAGCATACAACACAAGACATTAATGAAATTAAAAGAATATTTTTCATAAAATCTCGGGGTGTTACAGGCTGCACATGGTTTTTCTAAACCGTGCGTCCAGACCGTGCGTAGGTAATCTTGGAGGTAGTGGCTAACGAACGGTTAGCGCATGATTTGTCTAACCGTGCGACCTAACCGTGCGACGAGTGTTTTATTTGGTAGTATCTTCTGTATGGGAGGTGCACAGTTTGTTGATCCGTGCAGCCAAAATGTGTGAGAGGGTGGCCAAGGTAGTAGATAAAGCACGGTTAGTGCACGGTTTGTCAAACCATGCGGAATTACCGTGAAGGAAATTTAATTAGATCCTAAAATTGTGGATATTATTCGTTTTGCCTATAACATTCTATTTTAAGCTCTTAATCGGCCATAATTTGGGATTAGCCTCCTGTGAAGGTAGGAGAACCTCTCCCAAGCATTTTAGAGGCGATCCGACGACTTCTCTTGACAAATGGAAGCTGGTTTCTTGAGGTATGTGATCGTTCTTGTTTAGTTTCTTAGATCTACTTAGATATACATCCCCTCTTATATATGTTTCTTATATTTTCAACCACTATGGGTAGATCTAAGTGTGTGGATGCCAAATATGATGGGCTTTGGTCTTGATCTAGATAGGAGAAGAGATTTAAGGCGGGTTTTTGGAGAATCAACCCGGTTTCCTTGAACGATCTTTGACCATTGTGGTTTTCGTCAGAAACCATTGTGGTTGGGGATTCTTTTCATCTATTTATTTTACATGCAACTGTATTTTAGCATGTCTTAAACCACTAGATGAAAATTGAATTGACATAATAAATATTTTTGAACCAGATAAAGAATTTTTTATTGATCGTATGATATTGCCTGTTGTTTAGCTAGATAGTGTGATAGATATGCATGCTTTTCGTAGTTGTTTGTTCTTGATGGAAATTGGTAAAGAACGTAAATCGGTATTATTTGATAATTGTTTGATAAAGATAATGACGCATGAAAACGAATCCGGTTCTTGTTGTAATTTTATGTTAATCAAATTGGTGCATTAATCATGTTTAACCATTTGTGATAACTTACTGACTAGGTTTCCCGAATTAGGGACCTACAAATTATATCAGTTAATTCAAGAAGGATTGAAGAATTTATTTGTTTGACAATTCCTTAAAGGGTTTTGAGTTACCCTCTTGTTTGTTAAAGGGCCATATCCTAATTGATGTGATGGTTGTTTTTCCTAATGCTTGTGTTGTGACGTGACCCAAGTGGGGTGTTGTGATATGTGGGGGCATAGAGGACTTTTTGTTGTGGTAACAGATGATGCCTAGAGTGGTGAGATGCATCTGTTTATTCATGTGGGTGTCGGGGAGGACACCGAGTATGATGGAATGGGATGTATGTTGTTTTTGGATGCTTGTTGATTCTTTTGTTGTTTATATTCTTAATTTTCCCCACTGATCCAGGAAACTGGTCTTGCTTACCCTTCTTCCGAAAGAGGCGAAGACACAGAGGGTATGCGACATGCTTTCCATGTTTAGCTTCTCAAGGGGGAATGGGTCTACACTCTGGCTATATGTGGCAAGGACTCGACATGTAGTACATCTACTCATCATGTTGAGCCCTTTAGGTTAGTATCATATATTGCTTTTCTAGAATTCCTTGGATTTTGGGAAAGTAAATCTGTAATGAATATTTGAATAAATGGTGTTAACTCATGGTGTTGGAGTTCGCTGGAACTGATTGAAGAGGTTGTAATTTTAAACTGACTGTGGATTTTTGGTGTGATGATAATGATTTCTAATGTGGAATGGTTCATGGTTAATTAATGTTTAACGAATTAATTAACGTACAGTGGAACTGAGGAAAAAGGGAATTAAGTAAACTAATAAAGATATTGTTTTGTTTGTGTGATTATAGGATACCTAGTCTTAGATGTAGCATCCTGGAGTCTAATATACGTTAGATGTAGTTGTGTCTAAGACTAGGTTATGCCCATATTGTGGTTGTGAGTTATAGTATTCTCTGTACCTTTTGTGTTTCTATATGCTACTCCACCCTATCAAAAAGGGAAACTGACACCTCAGGGATTCTGATCCCTGGGGAGTGTTTTCCCTAACATTCCGGTGGGAGGATGAATGGATGACTACCCCCCTGGCCCCTCTCTCTTATCTTGGTAGTTACTTGCGTTGTTTGGAACATTGGTTAGTTTTACCCATATATGTACGTAGAGGGATGTAATGGCTTGTGGTTATTCACAAACTTATATTCTAGATGTAGTATCCTATGGACTACTTTAAGTGTAACGTTTATATGATGTGATGGATTATGGATCCTTACTCAGTGTATGGGTTTTAATGGATTGAGGTATAATACCCGACGTATGATACACATTATCTGAGTTGTGGTGGCTCTCGGAAACTACCTGGTTAATATTGGTTGTTAGGATGGTGTGGTGCTTCACCCAGGTGTCTGCAGGCAAGCCTTTTTGGAGAGAGATGCTTAGGACGTGCGACATTGGGGAAGGTGGAAAACCAGTGGGGAAGTAATAGCGGGGTACCCTTGACATTCTTTACTATATGATATATTCTTGTATGAATTACATAGTGAGAGTAGCCATGGTGAGGTTGGGAACATATTATAGCTGCTTAGGCAATGAGTTAGTTTCACTTGTTTCTCACTATGATTTTGCATACTCTCTTTACTTTTGAACGAGAGGCTTTAGTGAGGATCCTTCTGAGTATATTGTTATAGTCACCCTTTGTATATATAAACTATTTTTAGGTCACTTGGAGCATGTTGGAGATCAGGCTGGTAACAACTAGTTTGTGGATACAGGAGCTGTTTGGACTTGTGGTTGCTGTTGTTTTTCTTTCTTTTGGGTACTTGCAGTTTCCCTTTCCAGTTATAGTACTTTTCCATTACATTTCATATGTGTACTTGGGTTTTCATTTATATTGCAGTCTGATATGGAGTTGATTGGTTTCTATATTATCTCTCTCTTCTACATGTGTTCTCGTAGAGGGCAATGCCTCCCATTTGTGTGTTACTATACTCTCGGTGCTAGTCGCCAACCCGGGGCCTGTTGGAGGCGGGACTCGGGGGTCATTATCTCCCTTCTCACATTGCCGGCTCAGGACGGGTACACTTTGTGGGGAGGGGTCGTGACATTACACATATGAGAAGTTAGGTGGGATGTTATGTTATGGAAATTAATGAAAACAGTAAATAATTATAGACAGTGTAGAGACCTAGGATTTTCATTAATGGATATTACATATTTTTATAAGAATAGTCATTACATTATAAAAACACACTCTTGAGGATTTTCATTTTTTAGTGCCTTCCAAGATAGAGAACATTATATTCTTAATTCCTAAAATATATTCAATATATTCCATAAATATGCTCCATTTATGTACACTTTATAGATATACACTACTCAAAACTGTTCTCCCAACCCAGTGGTTAGGAAAAAGAATATAAGGGTGAGATCATAATATCATTAATGGTAATCAAGGGTGATAAATAAACATAACATGAAAATTAGTTTATGATGACATGATCATAGAATTTGAAAACCCTACCCTGCATATCAAATACAATCATTGTGAATCATGACATAAATATTTGTATTTCATAAGAAATGTATTGTAGTAAAATCAAATAACACTTGCCTTAATAACATTAAATTAGAATGAAACATGTATTTGTTAAATACACATAATCATATAAAATCCTAGGTCAGATATACCAACAAAGACATTCATAATATGTTAGTCTTGGGATAACTACCAATATACCACCTTTGGGAAAGGGATGAACTACCATGAACCCTCATTCAGGAATGGGTTAACTACACTTCTACTATCCTTTAGGGATTGATATGACCTCATGTGTATCATTTTTTGGGCTTCATCAAACCATCCTTGTATGCTCCCTTTTGTTCATGGGATAACCAACTATGTACAATCCTATTTGGGCTTGTGTTGACCACCTATGTACCACATGATCTCATATAAATTTTAACATATTATAATAAATTAGAGAGATATAGAGGCCCCAACCATATCATAATTAATACAATATTTATTTGAGACACAATATCATAGAAATGAGTAATTTCATAAATGATGAAAATAAATGTGTATTATAAAATTTTCACCATATAATAAAACATGAAAAAGATACATGTTTGATAATCATTTCATTATTATATAACAAATGAAATGAAGCTGGATTCATATTCATTTCCTCACGGTATAACCCATTATTAGATATATTATCCATAAAAATAAATACATCCAAATATAAATAATATATAGAAATAATTTGTATGAAATCATATTATCATATCCCTGGTATATCATAGGTAACACCAATTGATGTTATCTTAGATGGAAAATAATATTGAAAGATCATTTAAACAAATTATTTTAGAAATATCACTTCCTCTTTGAGAAGATATTTTTAAAACAAAAAACTCTTGGAAAACATTTTTCATTGAAAATAACCTTCAAAAAAGAAAGTAATTTTATAAAACATTTTTATTCATGACATTAAAAAAATTATGTTCATGCCTTACATGTTCAATGAGGATTCCTTTAACATTTTTAGTAAAATCAAACAGAACATTACGTTGAAAACTACATTATTATTAATTTTAAAACAATTTTTAACAAAGTAAAACAGGGGTATTTTTTAAAAAAAAATATATCATGTGTAATAACACATTTTTAAATATTTTTTAGAAATTGTGATTTTTGAGAAAACGGATTTATGAAGGAAAAGAAAAATATAGTTTGATTTTATTATTAAAATTCTATTTAATTTTATGTACCAATGATTGGAAAAAAATTTCCATTACATTAATATATCATAACTATCAAGAGTTTAAGAAACAATATTATAATTTTTTTACTGATGGATCATATTATTTAGGAATCAGAAATATAATAGTGAAAAATCCTGATAAATTATGAGATTTTAGCATGAAGTCTTTTCAAATTTGGTAAAATTGATTCATAATAACCGTGAAATAATAAAATGAAATGAATCTAATAATATCATGGGGTGAATATATTCTATATATTTCTTGTTAAAGCTGTCGTATGTACACCTCATGGAAGAAGATATGTGTGTAACATAATGTCTTTCTCAAAGAATGAAAATTTAGAAAAAAATCCTTTACTAGTTTGGTAACTCTTGAACCATAAACACCATGAATATGGTTCCTCAAATTGATATGAAAATAAAAAAAATCATAATGAGATGAATCAAAAATATTCATTCATGGGAAGTGTATTAATCACACGATAGAAATTGGTGGTTTACATTACTTGTGTCTCATAGAAATAAAAAAGGGGGAAACCCCCTTACCTTAAGTCAAAATAAATTATGTACTCATTCAAACCACATATATGATAAATATAGATTTATTTTAATTCCATGAATAATCCATATTAATAAATATCAAAACATATATTATTTTTCTATGCATTTTTATTAACTTTTTATTAAATTTTTATTAAGAATTCAATACTAATGTTACGTTTTGGGAAATAACCATATTGTTTTTCATATATGATTTTATTTGTTATATGCTTATTCCACATATATTGATCATGGTTCCATAATATAAATAGTTATAAAAATTATATAAATATAAAATTTATTCATTATATATGTATTTATCATAAACCATTAAATATAGTGACATTAAATTAAATACACCGTTCATGGAGACTATAGGTTATACGTACGCATGAACATTGTTTTTTAATTTTATTTCTAGGTTGATAGGGTTAATATTAAATGATATATATTATCATTACATAATCATGTTTATTTTTTGTATATAAATTTTTTATTGAACCCATCATTAATACATTTTAGGTAAAGTGTAAATGTATCACATCACTTTATGAGTCAGCACTCCTCTGTTCAAATGAAGGATGTTATCTTATTCTCAAGAAATAGAGATAATGAAGGTATGTGTGAAATAATAATTACATAATGATTAAAATTTGTAAATATAAAATATATATATATATATATATTAAATTTTAATCCATCCTTATGACAAGACATGAGATGTGGTAATGAAAAAATGAACGACATCGGTTCATTAGGCGATTGTCAGCCATATACATGAATAATGATTTTTAACCCATTCTATAGTAGTGGATATGATTGTATGTCATTATAATAATATAATAAAATATCATAATATCAAATATATTGTGGTTATTATATAATAATTACATAATATTAATTTAATATGGTGGATAAAGAATAAAATAAAGAAGCTTGTTGAACAACATTGCATCTTTTTCAGGTATTCTACTTTTCTTTTCACTAAATCGTTCTAGTGATGGATTTTCTCCCAAAATTGGGAGTCTAGGATAATTGGAAGGAATATTATATTAAATGTTTTATGTGTTTATTCAATATAAATTCTTTGAGTGGTGAAAAGAAGAGAGTGTAGCGAGTTCTCTTTTATAAATGAGGAGGAGTGGTGTTTTTAAAAATCCACGAATGAATTCAAAATTAATGTTGTCAATATTACCTGATGTGGATCCAAAAAAAAATTAATAATGGATGGGGATGGATTTAAAAAAAACATACACTACACAATAGAAACACATTATTTTAAAAATTTATTTTTTAGTCTTTATGTTTACAGAATATTATCCATATAGTATTTACCAATGTAACATGTATATTATTATTTACCTATGTAATTATACAATTATGATTATGATTAAAAGATATATATTTTATATTTTATACCTAAATATTCTAGATATTAAATAAAATTTATTCAATAAATAGTCAACGAGTGTGGAAAATTAATTTTGATACCAATTCATGTAATATGGAAAACTCCATTTTAACCTTAATCACAAAAAGAATAAATTTTAACTGTTTAAAATAATCAGAATCGTAATAAATTAATTTTAAGTTATTATATAATACAAATTATTATTTTTATAAATATGGAGTCCATTTTTACAAATTCTATTACCATAAGTTGTATAATTCATTTTAAAAAATAATTTAACAAATGTGATGAGAATATTTGGTTTTAAAGAGAAAAAGATCAAAATATTGACATGTTTATATATAAAAATCCAATATAAAATTTATTAAAATTGAATAAATTTATGAATACATGTATTATTTAATTAATTATACTTTGAAACCATTTAAAATTTAACATTACATTATAAATAAATTAAACGGAAATGCATTTTTAAATTTAAATCTATTAATTTTCACCATCCATCATAAGATGAAACTTTTTTGAAAAATACCAAAACCACACCATAATATAATTATTATCTAATGAATTCAATATTAATAATTTCTTCAAAATATATATATATAAATTTCAATAAATTGAAAATATGTGCATCATACAAATGAGGAGAACAATTTAAAAAAACTTATTTTAATAATAAAATTGGATTTATATTTATCTCTTGAATTGAAACCCCAAACTATGGTTGTTAAATAGCTTATAGAAAATATAATAACGAAATATAATTTAAATAATTCATAAAAAAAACTATATTATCGATGTATAACATATTTTTTTCATAAAAAATAGTTGTTCATAAAATGATATCCACTATTTTTATTTAATATTTATATTAATTTCTAATTAATTGGTAACCAAATTATTAATTATATATTCACATCTAAAATATATTTTTATTATTTATTTAATTCTATTCATACTCTTGATTCGAATATCTAGATGATAAAAAACATATTGAAAATTAATATTTTAATTATTCGTAACTTTTCTTTTAAACTCAATGTTTTGTGTAACACAATATAAAATCAATATTTAATTTAACAGAAAAAATTAGTGATTTTATATAACCCAATATAAATACATTTTCCGTACAATGAAAAAGTTCAAAATTATTAAATTAATTTAGAAACAAAATAACTCGGTGTAGTATTATATCCCCATTAAATGATTTTCGACCTCTAAAATTGACTCAGTCATCAAAGAGTTTACATTTGAAAATACCTTAATAAAAATGAAAATCATAAAAATGAATAATAAAAATTACCTCAAAATTAAAATTGGAAAGATAATAGTTAGCTAATTAAACATGTAAATAATGTTCCACATTGGAGGTCATTAATGGGAAATGATGATTTGGACATAGAAGAATATAAGATATAATTATAGAGGGTGATAGAGATCATTGACCACATGAATATAGGTTATCCAAATAAATTTAATATCCACAAGACCATAAAAAAAATATTCATGAAAAGGATCAATGATATCATCAAAATATACGATAAAAGGATATAATTTTATTCCAATATCATTTTACAAATGTTGAAGAATTTTCAAAAATATATTTATTTAATTGATTCCATTTTATAAGAGAAATCCCACCCTTGGGTTTTTCCTTTATAATCTCACACTTAATATCTTACATCATGAAATGATAGTTTATTTTTTATCCATAAATTACTTACAGATCTTAAGATACATAAATAGAATCATATTATATTCTTATTATCATCAGATATCATCAAAGTAAAATAGTTAGTACGAATTATTAAATAACCATTAATATGCATATTGTGAAGTAATAAATTATTCTATACATCCTTTTCTAATTTTCATCCTAAAAAATTCCATAAATTCTTAACCATATGAACCATCTAAATGATCAAATTCACGAACATTTCCAATTAATTCAATTAATTTCCAAAATGAAATTATTAATAATCCCCTATAATTTAATAAATATATATTCATTTTCACTTACCCAACATGTGAATACCATAATCATGTATTATATTGAAACCATAATCTCCATAATGATTTATAGAAAACATAAATTCTTCCTCATTCCTAACATAAAATCCTTATTAATTAATATATATCCTAAATAAAAAAAAATTGTATTCTCCAACAATGATAACATAGTTTTCTTCGTCAATAAATCCTTTATAAATCTTGAGGTCATCATTTCACTACAATTTTAATTATCCTTATCAATCATCACATAATACAAAATTAGAAAAATTATCCTTACGAATATATTTAATAGTACCTTCGCATAATCAAAATCGAATAATTCTATTAAATAAATTCTCTTTGTCCTCAGTATAATTTAAAATATTCTTTTAAATCCATAAAAAATTAAGTATACTAAACATTCCTTTAATAGTTCATCAATCATGAATCCCAATATTGAAATATATCAATCATACCACTTCCTTCTAAAAACATTAATTAGGTTTCAACATATTATTTGGTAATACCTCTTTCCTTTCATATGTCACCAATGGTATCTTTATCATCAGAAAAGTAACCAGTAGTCATACAAGTTTACAAATTTTCATTATGAAATTTATTATTAAGACATTTATTTTCATAATTCTTATAATTTCATAATTTAAAGGCTTCAACAATCGATGAATCCTTAGTATTACAATATTCTCATCCACTTTAAAAAATGAACTTTTCATTTTCCTTTTCTAGTTAATTGGTTTGTGTCATTTTTTATATAATGATATCATAGTTATATTCCTCTAATACATTTACTTTAGTGCTTCCTCCCACATTATCATAAAATATGAATGTTAAAATTATTTCAAACATTGTCTTAGCAACCCAAAATCATAGAGAAATATTTCTTCCTCATATTTGGTGAGTCTATGAGTTGGTTAAGGTATATATTGTTAATCCAGTTTTGTTAAAAACTTATTATGAATAATCACAACTTCCTTCACTAAATTCATCATCCCATGTGACTATTGATCATCAATTGGCTTATCACAATTAGGATTTACACCGTTATTTTAGGTTCCATCCAACAACTAATTCCAAAAGTTTAGTCTGAGCCACAATAATCATATTTAGGGACCACATAATCTAGAAAAATAACATAGATAAACTATAAATATTGATACATTATTTAATTTATGATATCAGAGTTCATTAATTTTCATCATATATTTTATCAATTCATTATTATTCCAAAATATTTTTTTAAATTTTAATGGATATCCCCAGGGATTGTCGAACAAGGTGCGCAGAAAATCAAATTGTCTTGCAAAATTTTTTGATCGAGTCGAGATCAATAGAGTGTTTTGGGGGTTATTACCGCTAGGTACATATATTCTAGAGACACATCTTGTTGTAGTATATAGAAAAGGATTTAATTTCTGGTAAACAACTCATATTATCATTTAACAAAATTTCATGACATTTTCAAATTCATTAAATCAAACATAGGATTATCCTTAGATAAATCATTAGAAAAATAAATATAAATTTCCCTATGAATCTCACCATTGTTCTCTCATAAACTATTAAAAAATTTAACTAAATATTTTCATTAATACCAACTATAGTGACTCAGGATTCTCATACATGGATATTCCATATTGTTAGACGAATATTCCTTACATTATAAAAACTATTACATAAGGATTATAATAGTTTTGTTCCTTTGAAAAAATGGAACACAATATTTTAAATTCCTAATTTATCTTTAATGTCTCCCATAAATATGTACTCTATATTTTATCATCATATATATACCCTACTAGAAATCTTTACTAATAACATAGGGGAAATGAAAAATAAGAAAGGGTGAGCTCAAATGTTCCTAAAGGGTAAACAATATAGATATATATGAATCACATGAACATAATTTTATGATAAAATGATCATAAAATTTGAAAACCATACACTACATATCAAATATCATAATAATTAATCAATACATAGATATTGGTAGTACATAATAAATTTATAACAACCCTGCTTTTTATTAAACTCTTAAACCTGAATTATTATATAAAATCCTTACTTGATAAAGCATAGAAGATAGAGAGGTCTACTGTATTTAGGTATTAGGAAATTTACATAACATCTTAGAACATAAAACACACCATATCATTATTGAAAACTTCCTTTACATGACCATTACATTCCCATATACTATGCATTGAATGGGATAACCTGAGGGCATGCATTAGAAAAGGGTGAGCTATAATGCCCAGTAAGGGAGTAAACATAAAATAAAATGAGAAATACAATACATGTTAGACAATAGGCATATCAGTGGAGAACAAGAGAAACATGAACATAAATTCATGATGATCCATGATAATCATATCATATAAATGTGGCAAAAAAACTTAACATGGAATTAGCACGAGCCAATGCTCATTGCACATGGAGCATGAGTAAAACCTAATTTCACATGAATAATGAGTAAAACCTCATTGCATTTGAATTATCATGAGTCAAAAACCATTTCACATGATGTATCATGATACTATACATTACCCAATGCATTGGAGCACTATCAGGGCGCACCCTTCTCAAACTTTTCCTTTCATGCATGAGTGTGCCACATGGATCATATAACCTGGAATCAATCAACCTAATAAATTATTCCACTATTAAGATATTTTTAATACATACATGAAAGTACCATTCAATAGGTATATGTGAATAAAGGTTAATACCCTTGATAGATACATGAGTATGGTATTCACTACACATTGATCTTGGTTTGGAAAACGCGGTGCAATTTCTACAGCATAACAGCCTGACATTAGGATTCATGAAAATTGTTGATGATATATAAAAGGATGTCTGATCTGATGTACATAAAATGGACAGTATGGGGTTTATATGGATACATTTCCTGACAAACATAATTGAATTTAGATGCATAATATAAAATAATTACTTGGATGTAAAAGAGGAGAGAGAAATACCTCACAGAATTTCAGCATGGTAATGGGTGTACATGGGAGGATTTAATGAGAGATAAATGGGTCTCCCATCATGAAAACATAAATAGAACAATATGGGGGGTGTAACCTCATACACCAACATTTTTAATTGAGAAAAAGGAATTACAACTTAATGAAAATTAGAGAAAAATGTAAAAGGATGAAATCCCTTATTTGGAAGTGTGATCCCAAAGGTTTGGGAGAGGATTGAGAGAGGATTCATGGGAGCATGTGTCACCATGATAAGATTCTAGATAGAGGAGGGTAGGGGTTGTTCGAACTCCATAGGCTTTGAGTTAATAGGATGTGGGAGCTTGGGTGGGTTTATATTGGAAAGAAGAGGGAATTATTTATTATTTAGGTTTGAGACACCTCACATTAAACTAATCAATAAAAAAAACCAGACCATAGTTTTTTCCAACAGTTTCTTTAAAAGGGGATTGGAAAACAATACTTTATTAGTATACTAGCCTAACTTCTTAAAATAAAATGGTTTCTTAAATAGAGGTGAGTCACACTCTCAAGGAAAACAATTTAAAAAGACAAAATGTTTCATAAGTCTTGGAGGGTCCATGAAATATTTGTGAAATAAATCAAACAAATCTAAAATAAAATTATATTAATTATAAACCATATATTGGCCGATAATAATGTTTATTTTATTTTATTACCACACTATTGGGTCATTATGATGTCATAAAACACATTATATATTTAAACGGTATTTAATTTTTACAAAAAAATTCGATTGTCTCAGAAAATTATGAAAAATTAACCATTGGATAATTTCAAAATCTTGATTCCAAAATTAATATTCATTTTATCTATTGTTTTTTTAAATATGTTAATTTTTAATTTTAATATAAAAATAGACATTTACTGAAAATTCGTGGGTTTTTGACAAAAACTGTTTTCAAACCTTAATAAAAATTACATTTGCATTCATAAAAGTATATGATCATTTATATTTTATAAAAATTATTTTAATAATAATATTTTATTAGAATATAATTAAAAAAAAATCCATTATTTAATTTGAATAGATTTCTTAAGTGAATATTAACTAAAAATACTATTTATGCTTAAAAAACTTTTTACAAAGTAACAAGAATAAAAGGAATGAACATTATTCATACAAAAATAATGTGAATTTTCATTGTGTTACGGTCTTGTTACATAACCCCTTATAACACCCGCATAAGGCCAATGTGTAAGGTGTGTGATTGTGAAAGACTCTTGGGGTGGCTCGGATAACATTCCTCGGGTAGTAATCTCTATTTACTTCTACTTCTCCTGTAGTCGGTTCCACTCAATATTAACAAGGACAAGATCAACATGGGAAAGTTCAAGAGCGAAGCCCATTAATTCCACCACCTTTTCGAGCTCTGACAAATGAGCTTCATACAGGGAAAGTCTACTGGATGAGTCCACCACTTCCTTTTTCGGAGTAAATTGGATTTGTAAAAGCCCTATATTTACACTAATCATGTGATCAATGTTCAATGGCTATATTAGTAATAGTCACAATTCATTATGGTATTTTAAAATCCAGAAACATAAAAAAAATTGAAGATCACATTTTATATAACAATAATAAGACATTTAATTAGATCAAGATGAATTTTCATTAATGAATGTTTGGGTCGTCACAATCTTTTCCCCTTATGAAATTTCACCCTCCAAATTTCCTTTTCCCACTATAAAATAGATGTGGGAGAATTTTCTTCATCACATCATCTGATTCCCATTTCACTTCTTCAAACTTGTGATGTCACCACAACACCTTTATGAGGGGAATTGACTTATTTCATTTAACTTTTTCTCTACGATATAAGATCTTCACTGGTTTCACCACATAAGATAGATCATCTTATAGCTGTTCTACTTCTGAATAGAGTACATGTGAAGGGTATGGTATGTACTTCCTTAAAAGGGATACATGAAATAAATCATGTACTTTGGCCATGGTAGGTGGAAGTGCTAGTCGATAAGCCAGAGCCCCAACACGATCAAGAATCTCAAAGGGGCCAATGTTTGTTGGACTTAACTTCCCTTTATTCCAAACCTCATTACCTTATTCCATAGAGATATGCATAGAAATACCATGTCTCCAACTGTAAACTCATGGTCTCATATAAGGTTATCTACATAACTCTTCTGTCGACTATAGGCTACCTTGATATGCTGCTGAATGGTTTTAACCTTCTCCAACAATTATTCGACAATTTTTAGTCCTAGAAGCTTATGTGCACCGACTTTATCCCAACATGCTGGTGTTCTGCACCACAACCCATACATGGATTCAAAGGTTCTATTTGGATGCTTGAGTGGAAACTATTATTGTAGGAGAATTCAACTAGTGGAAGATGTTGGTCCCACCCTCCTTTGAAGTCAATAGAGCACTCTCTCAACATGTCATCAAGTGTTTGGATAGTCTTCCGGGATTGGACATCAGTTTGAGGTTGATAATTCGTACTTAAGTTCAACTCAGCATCAAGATCATTTTGAAGACTCATCCAAAACATATAGGTGAATCTTGGATCTCGATCGGATACAATAGATAGTGGTACTCCATGCAGCCTTACCACTTCCCTAATATGTATCTGTGATAGCTGATCCAATGATAAATCCTCACGAATTTCAGTGAAGTGGGAAGACATTGTAAGATGATCCACAACAACCCAGATTTCATTGTTGTTGAATCATGTCTTCTAAAGTCCATTGACAAAGTCCATGGTGATGTTCTTATATTTCCATTCTTGTATGGGAAATGGTTGCATCATTCCCTTATATAGCTACCTCTCCTGTTTCACTTTCTGAAACACCAGACACATTTATGTATACTCCACGATCTCTTTTTCAAATTATCCCACCAATAATTCTCTCGAAGATCTCAATACATCTTTGTGTTTCTTGGGTGAATAGATAAATTTGAACTATGCGCATCATCCAAAAGTTAATTCTTCAGCTCCGGACCAGATGGAACACGTAGTCTTTTCCCAAATCTCCAAATTCCTTCTTCATTAACACTGAACTCTGAGGATTTCCCTTTTTTGATAGCTTTAACTCTCTTCTGAATTCCCACATCATCTTTTTGATAATTTTTTAACCTTTCCAAAAGAAACTGTTGATCTATCATTTGTGAAGGGATTGATGATGTTTGCTTCTTTATGATTCCCATGTCCATATTCATCAAGTATAAGAAGATAGGATCCTTATCAATTATAATCAATGATATAATTGTTGGGTCCTTTATACTTAGAGCATCTGCCAACTTTTTCTCTTTCCTAGGGTGGTAATGGATTGAACAGTCATAGTCTTTGATCATCTCTAACCGTCTTCATTGGCGCATGTTTAACTCTTTCTGTGTGAATATATACTTGAGGCTTTTGTGGTCCATATATATATCACACTTCTCCACAAAGAGATAATTTCACCAAATATTTAAAAGTGAAGATCACAATAGGAAACTCCAAATCATGTGTTGGTTAATTCTTCTCCTGAACATTCAATTGCCTAAATGAATAGGCAATGACTGTCATTTTGCATCAACACACAACCGATGCCCTTCTTCGAAGCATCAATGAATACCACAAAATGTTCTCCACTTGTGGGTAAAGTGAGCATGGACACAATGATTAGACTTCTTTTTAACTCCTTGAATATTTATTCTCATTTATCATTCCATGGAAACATTACTCCTTTTTGAGATAACTTTGTAAGAGGGTTGGAAAAGCGTGAGAAATTTCTCACAAATCTTTGATAATATCCTGCTAAACCGAAGAAGTTACAAATATATGTTACCAATGATGGACTCATCCATCCATCAATTTTATCTATTTTGAAGGTATCCATATATATCCTATTTATTGTGATGATATGGCCCAAGAATGGGACCTCCTTCAACTAGAACTCACACATGGTATACATTTCATAGAGATTCTCCGTCCGCAAGGTCTCTAGTATAGTTCTTAGATGCTCCTCATGATCCACATTGGTTTTGGAGTATATAATAATATCATCTATAAATACTACCACATATTTGTCAAGGTAATATTTAAATACTCTATTCATCAAGTCTATGAAGATTGATGGAGCATTAGTGAGTTCAAAGGCATTACTATGAGTTCATAGTGTAACATCGCACGTAAAAAAATAAATATGACAACTTCATATATATTAATATTTGTGAATTAAATATCCATTTAACTATAAATGGATTTCTATATTTGATAGTATAACTGATACGCAGCAACGAGATTCTTTGAAATATTTTGTTTCACTCTAATAATATAATATTATTATTTTAGATGGTACATAATGCCTAACCATTTTATTGGTGGGAATGAATTGAGATAAATAAAATATGATTATACTTGTTTTTTAAATGATTTTACATTTATCCAATAAAATTTATTGGCAAAAAATATGAATGAATCAAATTTTAGCATAAATACTTTAATATTCTGAAGTGCATTGTGTTGCATTTGTTGTCAATGAGGCATGAAGTTGTCTTGGAATGAATGGAAGTCAAGGATTGTCAAGATGTGAATGACAAAGGTTGTGATGGTGTTGGTGGTGAAGGAGAATGGCCATGGAACTTAGAGGAATGTCACTTAGGAGATTCACTAAGTGGCATTGGAGAATATGGTTGAAACATTCTCCATGAAAATCTGACGATTGTTGAGCTGATCTTTAAGTTCATAGAACTTGTATCCTGATGATACAAAGTCACAACAATGATAGGAGACCATGAATTGTAGTGACAATGCATGGGGAGTTGAAGAAGATCCATCCACAAGTCCTAAGTGGATGAAGTAAGCTGAAGAAGTCCATGCACTATCTCTTAGTGCATGTGAATCAGAATGTGATCCAACATGACCTCTAATTGGATCATTGAAGAACATTGGAGATTTCATGTTGATTCAAGAGTTCGGTTGAAGATGAAGAACCTTCGGGAATTCCATTTCTAAGTGATGAATAAATGTTGAAGAGGAATGGAGGAATTCTTAAGAAGAAGAGAAGAGAAGAAATGAAGAAGGAAGAATAGGAAGAGGAAGGATGGCTTAAGTGGCATTTGGCATTTTATATTGGGAGTACTTTGTTTCTTAACAAAGTCCTATTCATTTCCTTTGCCAAAAAATAGGCCACCAAGGAGGCCAGCCGAGGGTCATCACCCAAGGCACTTGTGGGACTCAAGGTCACCACGCCCATGGGGAACCCTCAAGGCCAGGGCAGCAACCTTGAGGCAGGGGGCGCACCCAAGGACACCGCATGGGCGCCTATGGCACGCCCGGAGGAGCGCAGGGGGGCCGTGTATAAGCCCCCGAGGACACGCGGTGGTGAAACCCGCGCGCCCGAGGAGCATAGTGGGCGCCAGTAGCGCGCCCGCAGGGAGCTGAGAGTGGGCGCAGAGCGCGCCCGCAGGGAGAACACGGTGTGGGGCGGCACCGTGGAGGAGGAAGTTCAATTGTGGGGTTGAGGGAGCGGCTGGGTAATAAACCGCGAGAAAACCGCGCCCCGTTTCGATGTGGGACGCGGAAAATTTCCCGGGAGCGAATCTGAGCCGCTCGATTGATCGCGCGCTTGATCTGCGCCGCACGATCCATCCGCGGCACCGCGATCTAATCCAAGCCGTCGAAGCCTTTTTGATCACCGCATCCGACGGCCCCGGCATCGTCTCCTCCCTCGAGCTCGACCGAGGCACCCGCGACGTCCCCGCTGAACCAGAGGCCCTCCAACGACCTGTTTTCGAGCTCCCGGCCACCATTGTTTGATCCGAAGGCTCCAATGAGTTCGTCCGGCCCTACTGAACACAACCATGTATAAAAATGGGAGTGCATGCTATGTTTGGAAGAATTCGAAAGAGGCCGAGGCAAACGAAGTTGCCGAGGCACCAGGTTGATGTTTTGCATGGGATGAGCCTAAACCGAAGGCTGTGCATGCGTTATGAGTCGCATGCATGTAGAGGAACAAAAATAAATGAACCCGCGTTGAAACAGAGGAAAGAAAATAAAGATTCGAAAGATCTTTGAAGATTCGAAGATTTCGGTGATTCAAGATTTATTGCACGCGGATAATCTGAGGCAGCCTATGCCTATAAAAATGAGGCCGAGCCCTCGAGGAAGTTTGCTGATCCTTTGTTGAAGATCCTGAGAACCGTGAGTGCACCTCTGCCTCGCGAAGTTGAAGCCCCGCGGAAATTATATTTGGGCGGCTGAAGTCCCCTGCGCGCTAATCCTTTGCGCGGCAGGAAGAGCTCGTGGCCGCAACATTCTTGTGCGCCCGAGGCTTGTTCCCTCTCTGCCCGCACCCTTGCGCGGCAAGAGGAAGACCCCGCGGGTGTTGCACTTGCGCGCCCCGCGGGTAGGAGGTCTTGCGCGCCCTTGTGCCGTGCACCTTGCGCGCCCGAAGGCTAGGTGAAGACCCGAGGCTTGTTTGCCTTGTGCTCTACACACATTGTGTGTGTGCCAAAGAAGGCCGAGGCCTTGCCTCGTGTGTGTGGTAAGAGAAGAAGAGAAGGCCGAGGGCCTTTGTGCCTTTTGTGTAAAAAGAAAAGGAGGAGGCCGTAGCCCTTGTGTTGGTAATCAAGTGTGTGCAAGAGGAGGCCGAGACATGCCCTTGTGTGTGCCAAATTGAAGAACACTTTGTGTGTATGCAAAGTGAGGAGAAGGCCCTACGGGCAGTGGGTGTTCAAAGAGAGGAAGGCCAAGGCTTAGTGCCTTTGTGTGCAAATTGAACAAGTGAAGGCCGTAGCTTTGTGGTTAGGCACACTTGAAGTTTAAAAGAGAAAAACAAAGTGTGTGTGCAAAGTGGAAGAGTACAAGAAGTGTGAAGGCCAAGTTTCAAGTGTGTGCAAAATGAAACAAGTGTGTGCAAAGAGAGAAGTTGGCCGAACCTAGTGTGTGCACTAAAAGTGTAAACACCTAGAAGTAGAAGAAGGAGGATACTCACACAAAGTATAACACACATTTATGTGTGTGTAATCAAAAGGAATTAAAGTGTGTGGAGTGAGAAGGTGTGTGCTTAAAGTGACTACACCCTTTGTGGGATTATTGCACCTAGAAGAAAAAGAGGACAGTGCATGCATGCATGCATGCACGTGCACACGTGAACAGAGCCAAACCAGCTTGTGTGCATTTGAGTTGTCCAAGTCTTGAAGATATTGTGATGCCATGCATTCAGTGCATGAAGTTGAAGTGATGTGAGACTGGACCAGACTGAAGTTAAAGATATTATTTGTCTGAGTATTCAGTAGTTGGAGAGAAGTCGGGTCATCCTTAGAAGAAGGTGATAAAGCCCGAGCAAGACGAGAAGACCTGATCATCACAAGTGATCAGAGGTACAGAGCAAGGCCAGCAGTCTTTATCCCAGACTGCTGAGGATACTTGAAGAAGCATAAAGTGAAGAAGAGCTACTCGTGTGACTCGAGGAGCCAGGAGAAGACCCTGTGGGACTCAGGGAGAAGAAGTCTTCAGTGGGATTCTGGAGCAGGCCAGTGGGACTCTGGTAACACTGTGTGAAGCAGTATAAAGACCCTCCTGTGGGACTCAGGAGAGATACAGTGGGACTCTGTATCGACCATTGTAATACTAACAGATTATAATGGGAGAATCCATGCTGAGAGAGCATGGCAAGGATGTAGGCCTTTGGTGCCGAACCTTGTAAATCCTTGTGTCCGGTGCCTTTTCATTACTGCATTATCCGGGAAAGGTTGAGAGATACAAGAAGAGTGGATCGAGGCTTTAACCAGCCATAGAGGTTTAATTGATAAAGAATCAATTAGTAAAAAGTTTTAAGGGATCACTGATTCACCCCCTCCCCCTCTCAGTGATTCACACTGATCTGGGCACTTCAATTGGTATCAGAGGTAGGTTGCCTCTAAAAGATCCAAGGGAGTCTTTATGAAGTGCAGATTTGAGTAAATGAGCGACCAGCCTCAAATGGAGATATCTGCCAAGACTCATAAAAATAGAAAGAAGAAACAGGCCAAGAAGATGAAGAAAGCATGTCCTAGCTGTGATGAAGTTGAAACAATGAATGATCTTCAGAGTGCAATCAAATATCTTCAGAAGACAGTTCCCATGGAAGTGGCAAAGTGTATAGCTACAGGCATCCATGATCTTCATGAAGAAAAATCACAGTTAGAAGAAGAAGCCAATGCTATGGAAGATCAGCTGGCAAAAAGGGTTGGCATAACCAACACTCTCAGAAAGCTGGTGAATGCCAAGGATGAAACTGTTTCCCTTTGCAATGAAAGATATGAAGATACCTGTGAAGAATTGCAAAGGAGCTCTTCTGAGAAAGAAATATTTTTGATAATGATCAAAGATGTTTTCCATGCACTGGAAAAGAGACACAGAGTTTCAATGGTTGTCAGAGATGCTCAACTTGAAGAAAAAGTCAAAAGGGTGAAGGAGCTTGACAACTCATTGCTTGAAATGAAAAAGGTGCATGAAGACCAGATAAAGCAGCTGGAAGAGAAATGGGAAGGAAGGCTAAGAACTATTGAGGATGAGAAGAACTCCCTCAATATGAAATGCTTAGAACTGGAGGTGATATTGAAAAATCAGCAATCACCCAAAGCCCAAGCCTCCCAGACAGCTGGAAGAAGAAATGTTGCCACTCAAGTGAGCTTTGAGAATGATGATTCTAAAAGAAAGACATCCTCTAGTGAAAGTGCAACAACTTCTAAAAAGAAGGTACCATCCATACCATCTTGTACTCATGCTTCTAAAAGTGTTTCTACTAAAAGTGCAGGATGGAAGAATGAATCCAAACAAATATGGATGAAGACAGTTAAGAAGCAAGGCTCTCCTGAAACAACACAACTTGTCAAGAAAAGTACCCAGCAATCAAAAGGACAAAAGAGGTCTAGATTTGTGGGTCAGTGTTGGTGTTGTAACAAGTATGGGCATTGTGCAAAGGATTGTTGGTACAATCCACTGAATGCCAAAGCACAGAGGAAGCCCATGCCTAGGGGGAGCAAGCCAGAAGAAAAGAAGCAGCATCCACAGGTCCAGAGACATCTGTTTACTGCTAACAGATTTGGATTACTTGACAACATCTGGGATGTTTGCAAAAGTGGTCAAAAAGATACATGTCAATCTCCAACTGTATCCAGAGCTCAAAAGAAGAAAAGATCACAGAACCTGGCTAAGAGAGATACCTTGGGAAGCAAGAAGAAAGTAGAAAATGCTCCCAAGAAGTGTTTTAGAAATGAAGAGAAGTCCTTGGAGTCTGATTCCAAGAAGGGTGATGCATCCAGAAGGACCACCAAGAAATGCTTCTACTGTGGAACGAAAGGACACGTCATGGATCTTTTTAAGGAAGCCATGAAATTCAATAGAGGCAGACTGGACTCAAACAGACAATCAATCCAGAAAAGGCAGAAGGGATTGATTGAAAACAAGTTGCCTAAGAAAGGTAGCTTGACAGCATCAAAAGAACCATGTGGAATATCCAGAACTGAGACCACACTTCCAAGTGACTCACTAGTCATATGGCCAAATCAGTTGCAACTTGCCAAAGATCTGAAAAGAGCTGAAGATGAAGTTCTGGCAATTGCTAAGGCAAGAGGGAAGAAGAATATTTCACATGAAGATGTGTTGAGATCCACACCAGCACAAACATCATTGAAGATCAAATGTGCAAGTGTGAAGACTGGTGAAAATGGGACATCTCGGTTGAGAGAATCTTCTCAACCTTGTTGTTCACATTGATGAACCAAGGAGGTTCCATCTTATTCCCTTATACTATTGGTATTTACATGTGCTGACATTGCAGGGAATTGAAGATGATGATCATTCTTAGCTGGAGGATGGTTTGGATTGAATGGAGTGCACCCCTTGAGGGGGATCCAATCTGGAGAAGATGATGTTCTGAAATTAATATCATCTTGAGAAAGTAGATGAAAGGGGGAGCTTTATCTTTGCACTGAACTTTCTAATGAGTTTTGAGAAGTATGTGCAGGATTTAGCAATTCATTGATATATCTGAAAAATTTCAAACCCCTGAAGCATGATCTCACATGTACAGTGAATTTTGGACAGCTTTGAATTCCTTGGTCATATCACTCTTGTTTTCTACACCGGGTTAGCCCAAGTATACTTAGAACTGATTTACTAAAGGTTCTTTGCTAAAGAGAACATGTGACATCATCCCTCTCCTAGTGTTTTTCAAGAAGATACTTTTCAATGGGAGGAAGATATTTCTGGAAGAGAACCACACCACACCTTTGCAATTGATTGCCAATAAGGGGGAGAAAATACTGGCACACATATTGACCCATTCATATGTGCTGAAGTGGTGTATTGACAACAAATACAAAGGGGGAGATTGAAGTGCATTGTGTTGCATTTGTTGTCAATGAGGCATGAAGTTGTCTTGGAATGAATGGAAGTCAAGGATTGTCAAGATGTGAATGCCAAAGGTTGTGATGGTGTTGGTGGTGAAGGAGAATGGCCATGGAACTTAGAGGAATGTCACTTAGGAGATTCACTAAGTGGCATTGGAGAATATGGTTGAAACATTCTCCATGAAAATCTGACGATTGTTGAGCTGATCTTTAAGTTCATAGAACTTGTATCCTGATGATACAAAGTCACAACAATGATAGGAGACCATGCATTGTAGTGACAATGCATGGGGAGTTGAAGAAGATCCATCCACAAGTCCTAAGTGGATGAAGTAAGCTGAAGAAGTCCATGCACTATCTCTTAGTGCATGTGAATCAGAATGTGATCCAACTTGACCTCTAATTGGATCATTGAAGAACATTGGAGATTTCATGTTGATTCAAGAGTTCGGTTGAAGATGAAGAACCTTCGGGAATTCCATTTCTAAGTGATGAATAAATGTTGAAGAGGAATGGAGGAATTCTTAAGAAGAAGAGAAGAGAAGAAATGAAGAAGGAAGAATAGGAAGAGGAAGGATGGATTAAGTGGCATTTGGCATTTTATATTGGGAGTACTTTGTTTCTTAACAAAGTCCTATTCATTTCCTTTGCCAAAAAATAGGCCACCAAGGAGGCCAGCCGAGGGTCATCACCCAAGGCACTTGTGGGACTCAAGGTCACCACGCCCATGGGGAACCCTCAAGGCCAGGGCAGCAACCTTGAGGCAGGGGGCGCACCCAAGGACACCGCATGGGCGCCTATGGCACGCCCGGAGGAGCGCAGGGGGGCCGTGTATAAGCCCCCGAGGACACGCGGTGGTGAAACCCGCGCGCCCGAGGAGCATAGTGGGCGCCAGTAGCGCGCCCGCAGGGAGCTGAGAGTGGGCGCAGAGCGCGCCCGCAGGGAGAACACGGTGCGGGGCGGCACCGTGGAGGAGGAAGTTCAATTGCGGGGTTGAGGGAGCGGCTGGGTAATAAACCGCGAGAAAACCGCGCCCCGTTTCGATGTGGGACGCGGAAAATTTCCCGGGAGCGAATCTGAGCCGCTCGATTGATCGCGCGCTTGATCTGCGCCGCACGATCCATCCGCGGCGCCGCGATCTAATCCAAGCCGTCGAAGCCTTTTTGATCACCGCATCCGACGGCCCCGGCATCGTCTCCTCCCTCGAGCTCGACCGAGGCACCCGCGACGTCCCCGCTGAACCAGAGGCCCTCCGACGACCTGTTTTCGAGCTCCCGGCCACCATTGTTTGATCCGAAGGCTCCAATGAGTTCGTCCGGCCCTACTGAACACAACCATGTATAAAAATGGGAGTGCATGCTATGTTTGGAAGAATTCGAAAGAGGCCGAGGAAAACGAAGTTGCCGAGGCACCAGGTTGATGTTTTGCATGGGATGAGCCTAAACCGAAGGCTGTGCATGCGTTATGAGTCGTATGCACGTAGAGGAACAAAAATAAATGAACCCGCGTTGAAACAGAGGAAAGAAAATAAAGATTCGAAAGATCTTTGAAGATCCGAAGATTTCGGTGATTCAAGATTTATTGCACGCGGATAATCTGAGGCAGCCTCTGCCTATAAAAATGAGGTCGAGCCCTCGAGGAAGTTTGCTGATCCTTTGTTGAAGATCCGGAGAACCGTGAGTGCACCTCTGCCTCGCGAAGTTGAAGCCCCGCGCAAATTATATTTGCGCGGCTAAAGTCCCCTGCGCGCTAATCCTTTGCGCGGCAGGAAGAGCTCGTGGCCGCAGCATTCTTGCGCGCCCGAGGTTTGTTCCCTCTCTGCCCGCACCCTTGCGCGGCAAGAGGAAGACCCCGCGGGTGTTGCACTTGCGCGCCCCGCAGGTAGGAGGTCTTGCGCGCCCTTGTGCCGTGCACCTTGCACGCCCGAAGGCTAGGTGAAGACCCGAGGCTTGTTTGCCTTGTGCTCTACACACATTGTGTGTGTGCCAAAGAAGGACGAGGCCTTGCCTCGTGTGTGTGGTAAGAGAAGAAGAGATGGCCGAGGGCCTTTGTGCCTTTTGTATAAAATGAAAAGGAGGAGGCCGTAGCCCTTGTGTTGGTATTCAAGTGTGTGCAAGAGGAGGCCGAGACATGCCCTTGTGTGTGCCAAATTGAAGAACACTTTGTGTGTATGAAAAGTGAGGAGAAGGCCCTACGGGCAGTGGGTGTGCAAAGAGAGGAAGGCCAAGGCTTAGTGCCTTTGTGTGCAAATTGAACAAGTGAAGGCCGTAGCTTTGTGGTTAGGCACACTTGAAGTTTAAAAGAGAAAAACAAAGTGTGTGTGCAAAGTGGAAGAGTACAAGAAGTGTGAAGGCCATGTTTCAAGTGTGTGCAAAATGAAACAAGTGTGTGCAAAGAGAGAAGTTGGCCGAACCTAGTGTGTGCACTAAAAGTGTAAACACCTAGAAGTAGAAGAAGGAGGATACTCACACAAAGTATAACACACATTTATGTGTGTGTAATCAAAAGGAATTAAAGTGTGTGGAGTGAGAAGGTGTGTGCTTAAAGTGACTACACCCTTTGTGGGATTATTGCACCTAGAAGAAAAAGAGGACAGTGCATGCATGCATGCATGCACGTGCACACGTGAACAGAGCCAAACCAGCTTGTGTGCATTTGAGTTGTCCAAGTCTTGAAGATATTGTGATGCCATGCATTCAGTGCATGAAGTTGAAGTGATGTGAGACTGGACCAGACTGAAGTTAAAGATATTATTTGTCTGAGTATTCAGTAGTTGGAGAGAAGCCGGGTCATCCTTAGAAGAAGGTGATAAAGCCCGAGCAAGACGAGAAGACCTGATCATCACAAGTGATCAGAGGTACAGAGCAAGGCCAGCAGTCTTTATCCCAGACTGCTGAGGATACTTGAAGAAGCTTAAAGTGAAGAAGAGCTACTCGTGTGACTCGAGGAGCCAGGAGAAGACCCTGTGGGACTCAGGGAGAAGAAGTCTTCAGTGGGATTCTGGAGCAGGCCAGTGGAACTCTGGTAACACTGTGTGAAGCAGTACAAAGACCCTCCTGTGGGACTCAGGAGAGATACAGTGGGACTTTGTATCGACCATTTTAATACTAACAGATTATAATGGGAGAATCCATGCTGAGAGAGCATGGCAAGGATGTAGGCCTTTGGTGCCGAACCTTGTAAATCCTTGTGTCCTGTGCCTTTTCATTACTGCATTATCCGGGAAAGGTTGAGAGATACAAGAAGAGTGGATCGAGGCTTTAACCATCCATAGAGGTTTAATTGATAAAGAATCAATTAGTAAAAAGTTTTAAGGGATCACTGATTCACCCCCTCCCCCTCTCAGTGATTCACACTGATCTGGGCACTTCATATTCAGTAAAAGGTCAATTTACCACCTTTTGATGGAGAACCCTATTTAAATATAGTTTTTGTCATTTTTATAATTTCTATTGAAAAAAATATTATTCTTATTTAGATTCGAGACATCAAAATTTACTTTGGGTAAATTTTTGGTATAATTTTGATAAAGTTCAATTTCTAATGAATAGTGAAAAATACTGTATTTTAATTCAAATGTGCCTTTTAATTTAATTGATTTATATGGTTATATTATATTATTAATTTGTTGTAAAGTTTAATTAGAATATATTTTTACCATTTAATCAAATTTTAGACATTGTAATTAATTTTACTTTGAAATTGGACATAAATACGTATCAATCTTTTGATAGTAATCGTTTCTTAAAAACATGCTATTTATTTTGAAAATGAGAATTAATTTTAAATTAATTAATCCAACTTATATGTTTTAAATTCTTAAAAATAGAAATAATTTTTTAAATTGGAAAATCAAATAATTCTTAGGCTGAATATTTGGTATTTTTCTGAAAAACATCAATTTTTGATAAATATTGAATCCACAAGTCATAGTTAAAAAAATGAATTTTGCATTTAAATGAAACTTTGATACATATGTGGATTGAATTTAGAAAATATGACATACATGGTTGTTATTTGTAAGTAAAATATGGATCAATAAGATGAAAATAATTTTTTTTGATTCTAATTTTTGACTTTTATTTTCCGCAGTTAAAGTCAAATAGGGTAATTGAAGGTAAAAATAATATTATAATAATATGAAATTACATTAACACCTGTCCTAACATTATTGGTTGATTCATTTACGACCATGGGTATCTTTGGGTTGATTTTGGGACCCCATTGAGCCACTTGAGAGTGATAATGACATTTTAGATAAATTAAATTAATGTAAAGGACAAAATGACAAAAACAAATATCATTTAGTAAAATAATTTTTACAATTGGTTACCTAAATTTTTTTTGTCTATAAATATTAATTGGGAGTAGAAAAATATTTACTAAATCATGGTAATTTTTTTATAATTTTTATACATCAAATAAATTAAATTATTTATGACACAATAATGATGGATTATTTACCTCATTAATAAAAGATTTAACTAAATAAGATTATAAATATTAAAACAGTATCCAAAACATGTCCAATTCATATAGTATTATCTTATTTAGACTAATAGTCATCTTATCTTAACTTTAATTAGTATTGAGATTTTAGAAACCGAATATAATTATATAATAAAATAATATTTTTACACTTCTTTAAACAAACCTTCCTCCCACTTAAAAAAAGCCCTCACTTCTAACCATTTTCTCACACCTATAAAGACTCTTTTCTAGTCCAACCCCTTCCCAAATAAGCTCTCATGATCTCTATCCTATTCCAAGAAGCCTTACCTTAGGAAGAAGGAACTTCAAGAACCCCTTTTGTTTCATAACAAAAATAGTTGCCAAAATTAAAGGTAACAATTCCTCTTAACTTCTTTTCGTTTATTTTACTTCTAAAACCCCTAAACTCTTTTGATTATTTAATTTTATAAAAAAAAGTATCCTAAATATAGTATTATGTTGTTATGAGAAGTATTCTAACTATACTTACACACACCACCATCTAATTGGTGATTAACATATTGTTTCTGTGGATGGAAAACTAAAGCCTCGCGAAACGATGATTGATCGATTATTTCATACGGCCTCACATGGTGGCCATTAAGATGAAACCTTATTTATATATGATCTATATTATTTTTATGTTTTAGTTATGCTTATTTATTTTACATTTATACACTACCATTATGGTTTCCATAATGGGTAAACGCGATAATTTCATTAGAGGAAATGCGGACTACAACCCCCTCAATGTGATATGACTCGTTAATTCCATTTGTGGGATGTATAAAAGATAGTGTTAACTATATTATATATGATATTATACTGGAATTATAATATACCTATGTATCATTATGTTTTAATTCAATTAATGTATGAAATAGAAATGAAATTAGCGTTCATGCGTACATACGGCTTACCCTCTCCATGAACGGTGCATTTCACTTATTATCTCCAAAATGTTATGTACTATTATAAATTCATAATTATACTTTATATATATGATTTATATTATAAATAAATCATGAATATCATTCTGGAGATAATGAACTGTTTACCACAAGGAAAACTTGTAATTATAAGGCATTCATTTTTGACTCAAGTACAAAATATCGACAAAACAACCATTACTAACTTAAATGATTGTATAATTTCTATAACATGGTAATAAGTGATATAAAATGAATAATAAACTTGAAAAGGGTTCTTAATCATGTATAAATTAACCTAAGTTTATTATTCATGATATTAAAGAATGAACGGGTCGAGTCAAACATGAGGTATGGGACTTCGTCTCAATCTCCTTTCGTTGGGGAATATTTTGTTTTATACACGACTTTATTTTATACGGTATATTACCACTTTGACATTTCATTTCATTCAAAGGGAATATTTTTATATGAAGCGTTTTACTAAATGACAAAAAGTTATGTTTTTTAATGTAAGGGGTGACAACGACATTTTTCTGCCGCCATGAGTATTATTAGATCGTTGGCTTCCTTAACAAGTCGTAGTGTTTTTTAAAAAATGAAAATAAATAAAATATAATTTTTATGTATTTTGTTATTGAATATGGATTTTATAATGGATTTTTTATGAATATATATTCTAATGATATATTTTATCTTTCCATTATGTTTTTTTATGTGTTATGTATATGTTATGTTTCTTGGGAATTGTTTACGTATACGAGTGGTTCCGTGATAAACCTAGTGTGGTGATCATGAGATTGCTCTCCAATGCATTAGGTAACGTGACAAAGGTAAAAGTGAATTTTTCTCCTAAGATATTTAAGGAATATATTGAAATGGGAATTCCAATATAACTACTTATGTTGCTGTGACAGCAACAATGTAAATATGATATGATTTCCATAAGTATTTTTATGATTTGTGATTACTATGTGTCATTCATAAATCTTATGTTTTCACGAGGTAAGTAAAAGAGTATATGTTTTTTATGTATTGATGGACTAATAATTTATTTCTTATTTTATAACCCTTACTAGGATTTTTATGCTCATCCCATGTTTTTAAATGTTTTTCACAGGACTTAAAGATGAATAGGGTCAAGGATGGGATCAAGGAAAATTGTAGGCGTCTAAAAACATGGAACTAGACATGACTCTTTTTTTAAATGTTTTTTATTTTATGAAAAAAATACACTGAGTGTAATTGACTACATGTAATATTAATGTTGTTATGTAAATGTTGTGATCTAATTATCTAAAACTATAACCCTGAAAATATCATCACTGTGAATTATACATTTTAATTCTTGAATAAGTATTGTTTAAGGACGAGCCCCTATAGTTGGTTTCAAAGGTCGGTTTAGACAACTTTAGGAGTTATAATATAGTTAAATTAATATCTATAATGTATTATTTATTTAGATTAAGTTATGATTTAAATGATATTGCATTTATCGATTACCATGTTTCTTCGGCTAGGAATATTATATGTTCGGAATGGTTTTCCGTAGAGGAAACACGATAGATATGTTGGGACCACACCTGGAGGAAGAAAACCTTCCATATCAGCAACCAGATATATTCAGAATCGGAATGGAATAGTCTATTGTAGTGATGGTATAGTTGACTCAGGCTTTAAATGGTGGTGGTATCCATGTACATGATCAGCCAGATCACCCACAGAGGAACAGGTCAGTAGTGGAGCAATTCACAAGGAAATATCCCCCACCATTCAGAGGATCATCTGACCCAGTGCTAGCATACATGTAGATTAAAGAACTGGAAAAGATTTTTGATGACATGGGTTGTTCAAAACATCAAATTTTTAGTCTCAGTATTTACCATTTAGAAAGTGAAGCAGATCAGTGGTGGTCGATGGTGAAAAATATCAGGGATAGTGAGGAGATTGGTACTCTTGATTGGGTTGAATTAAACGGTACATTTCATGGGAAATATTATCCTACTATGGTTCAATATAGAATGGAAAATAAATCCTAGAATTGATGCAGGAGAATGACTCAGTGGATGCCCATGAAGAAAGATTCACTTTCCTGGCAAGGTATTTTCAAAATTTCATACGAAATCATGATAGTCAAATCAACCATATTTACTCAAGATTAAAGCCAATGTATTTAAGGAATTTAGCTTCCCGTGTGTTCAAATGTTATAACAAACTTGTTCGTTGTTCGGAGAAGGTAGAAATGAAGTTTGTTGATGATCAGGTTTTCTTTGAAAAACAAAATCATAAGAGGTCGAGGTGGCAGGTGAAAGGAATGAATGCTTCAACAAAGTCTGATGGTAAGAAACTTAAGTTTAGAGTTTGTGAAAATTCTGGTAGAAATCATGTTGGGGAATGGATTTTGAATTATATTAATTGCTACCGATGTGGTAAAATGGGACATAAAGCTCAAAATTTCCCTGAAAAATATCAGGATAATGGTAAGACAAAATCCGATTTATAGCCAGTAAAATTTATTACGTGAAATGAAAAGGGTCATTACACAAATGAGTGTCCAATGAAGAACTCAACCGATGAAAAGCAGTCAGAGTACAAGCAGAAAGGGGTGATGAAAACCTTTTTAACTACTTGAACAGATGTTGGGCCATCAAATGAAGTAGTATTAGGTACACTGTTTTTTTCCATATTCTGACAATGTGTTGTCTGATTCAGGGTCTACACATAAGTTCATTTTTAAGAAGTTTTCTAGTAAATTGGGAATTCCATTTCAAGATATGAATCTTGAACTTATGGTAAAAACACCATGGAGGAATTTTGAGACAAAAAGAAATTATAAGAACCTTTATGTCCTTATGTGTGGGAAGAATCTACCAAAAAACCATATAGTTTTGCCTCTACTAGAGTTTGATGTTATTTTGGGTATGGATTGGATTTCTATTTATCATGATAAGATTGTCTGCAAAGCTAAATAGGTTTCTTTTCAGAATGATTTTCACATTATATACAATAATGAACCCTTGATTTTTATAACATATCAGGAAGCTGAGAAACTATTAAAAGATGGAAATGAATGTTACCTTGCTCATATTTTTGAAAATAAAGGATGTGTTGAGATTAATGATGTGCCAGGCGAAAATGAGTACCTGGATGTTTTCCCTGATGAGTTGCCAAGTATTTCACCAGATCGGGAAGTTTAATTTATTGTTGACCTAGTTCCTGATGCAAAGAAAATTTCAAAACCCCCTTATGGAATGTCTAAAATTGAACTTTTAGAGTTAAATAATCAACTATAGGAGTCATTAGATAAATGTTTCATTCGACCTACCACATCACCATGGGGTGATTCAGTCTTCTTTGTTATAAAGATAATTGTTCAATGAGACTTTTCATTGATTATAGATCATTGAATGACATCACTGTTATGAACAAGTATCCTTTGCCTCATATTGATTATTTGTTTGATCAGCTCCAGGGAGATCTGTATTTTTCGATGATTGATTTGAGGATAGGGTACCATCAGTTCAAAGTAAAGGAATGAGACATTCGGAAGACTGCATTTCATATATGATATAGCCATTATGAATTTGTAGTTATGCATTTTGGTTTAACCAATATACCTGCTGTATTCATGGATCTTATGAATATAATTTTCTGTGAGTTATTAGATATGTTTGTGGTTGTGTTCATTGATGATATTTTGGTTTATTCCAAAAGTAAAGAGGAAAAAAAGTCATTTAAGGGTTGTCTTGCAAACCATAAAAGAAAATAAAATATGTGGGAAATTCAGAAAGTTTGAGTTTTGGTTCTAACAAATTTCATTCCTTGGTCACATTGTTTAAAAAAATGGCATAACTATTGATCCTGTTAAAAAAAGTTGTGGAATAATGGGAAAGTCCCACATATATAACCGAGATCCATAGTTTTCTTGATTTGGCAGGTTTTTTCTGGAGGATTGTTGAAATTTTTTCATGGTTATCTACTCCAATGACTAAGTTAACTCGAAAAGGTGATAAGTTCATCTGGAAAAATGAATGTGATAACTGCTTTCTAGAATTGAAAAAAATATTGGTGAATGCTCCAGTTTTGGCACAACCATCTAGAAATGTTGAGTTTTTCATCTATAATGATGTTCATTGAAAGGACTTGGTTGTGTTCAAATGCATAATGATCAGGTAATTTATTATGATTTACATCAGTTGAATCCACATGAGTTAAATTACCATACACATGATTTGGAATTAACTGCTATTATTTTTGCTTTAAAAATTTGGAGGCATCATTTGTATGGAGTAATATGTGAAATATATACTGAACACAAAATTTTAAAGTATATATTCACTCAAAATGAATTAAACATGAGAAAGTGGAAATGGCTGGAATTAATGAAGGATTATGATTGCACGATTCATTACCATCTAGGAAAAGCCAATAAAGTGGTTAATTATTTGAGTTGAAAAGGTAATGCTTCATTAACCATGTTTTGTTTGGAACAAGATCATTTGGGTTTTGATTTGATAAACTTTGGAATATATGTTTTCGGTGCAAAATATGCTTCTGTTTTGTATCAGGTGTCAGTGAGATCATCTCTATCAAATAGAATTAAGGAAGCACATAAAGAATACAATGAGTTACAGAAAATGGTAGAGTTGGTTCAGAAGGGTAATTTTCCTGGATTTAACATTGATAATGATCGTGTTTTGATATTTGGAAAGATATTATGTGTGGCTTGTGATTCATAGTTGAATAATGATTTGTTATGTGAAGCTCATAGTTCCCCATTTTTAGTTCATCTTTGCAGTAAAAAAATTTGGAGAGATATTCGGAAGTATTACTGGTGGTATGGAATGAAAATGAGATATTGATAATTTTACTGTGAAGTGTTTGACTTGTCAACAGGTTAAAGCAGAGTGGCAGTTAGAGAAAGGGATACTTCAGCCTTTACCAGTGCCAGTGTGGAAATGGAAAAATATATCCATGGACTTCATTGTGGGATTACGAACGACATCTCGAGGTAATAATGAAATCTTGGTTATTGTTGATCGATTGACTAAATATTCTCATTTCCTTCCTATTAGAGATACATTGTCTCTAGATCAACTTTCTTGGTTGTATGTTAAAGAGATAGTCAGGTTTCATGGAGTTCCCCTCTACATTGTATCTTATCGTGATCCTAGTTTTAGTTTTAACTTTTGGATAGGCCTTTATATGTCGTTGGGTACTAAATTAAATTTAAGTACAGATTTTCATCCTTAATAAGATGGGAAATCAGAACGAATAATTCAGACCCTGGAGGATAGGCTACGTGCTTGTTCAGAGGATTATGAAGGAAGTTGGTACCAACATCGTTATTTGGTTGAATTTTCTTATAATAACAGTTTTCATTTTAGTATACAGATGACTCCATTTTAGGCATTATGTGGAACTCATTTTCTAACTACCGCATATTGTGATGAAGTACGTGAAAGGAAGCTGATGGGACCAGAATTGGTAAAAGTGATGGGAAAAAAGTTCAGTTGATTCAGAAGAACATGAGAACAACTCAGAGTAGGAAGAAACATTATGCACATAACTAGAGGAAGGATCTATCTTTTGAGGTTGGTGATCATGTCTTTATCAAAGATTCTCCACAGAAAAGTTTGATGTGTTTTGGTATGAAGGGAACATTGAGTCTGAGGCTTGTTGGACCTTATGAAATCCTGGAAAAATTTGGATTAATTTGCGTATAGAGTGGATTTTCCTCCATGTTTATCCCAAGTACACAATGTTTTTCAAGTTTCAATGCTGAGAATTATATGCTAGATCCATCTCATGTTTTGATCCAAGAGGTAGTTCAGTTGGAAGAGAAAATATCTTTTGAGGAACAAACAGTCCAAATTATTGACTATAGAGAGAATGTGTTGCAGAATAAGGTAATTAGCTAGGTAAAGGATTGGTGGAAAAACCATATGGTTTAAGTGGAAATGTGGGAATCTGAAAATTCTATGAGGTATAAATACCACAATTTCATTGATAAGTGAATAAAATTGCGCGGACACAATTTCCAAAAGGGAGGAAGGGCTTAACATCATAGGTAAATAATGAAGTAAGACATTTTCATATTTATTAATATTTGTGAATTAAATATTAATTTTTCATTAAAGGGGGTTCTATGTTCGATTGCATACCTGATTTGTAACAATAGGTTTCTTTGAAATAATACGTTGCACACTAATAATATAATATTATTATTTTGGATTGATGTTAATGCCTAACCTTTGTATTGGCGGGAATGAATATAACTAACTAAAATATTATTATACAATTTTTTTAAGTGTTTTTACATTTATCCAATAAATTTTAGGGGCTTAAAATATGAATTAATCAAATTTTAAGCATAAATACTCTAATATTCAGTAAAAGGTCGATTTAAAGCCTTTTAATGGAGAACCCTCTTTAAATCTAGTTTTGGTCATTTTTATATGTTCTATTTGAAAAAATAAAATTCCTCTTTAGATTCGGGACATCAAAATTTACTTTGAGTAAATTTTTGGTATTTTTCTGATAATGTTCATTTTTTAATGCATAATGAAAAATACTGTATTTTAATTCAAAAGTGCTTTTGAATCTAATTTATTTATATGGTTATATTATATTTTTAATTGGTTTTAATGTTTAATTAGAATATATTTTTACCATTTAATCCAATGTTGGTCATTTTAATTAATTTATCTTTGAAATTGGACATAACCAATTCTCAATATTTTTATAGTTATTGTTTCTTAAAAACACACTATTTGTTTTGATAATGGGAATTAATTTTAATTTAATTAATACAAATTCTATGTTTTAAATTTTGTAAAATATACATCATTTTTGAATTAGGAAAATCAAATAAATCTTAGGCATAATTTTTGGTATTTTTTTGAAAAACTTCAATTGTTGATGAATAGTGAATCCACTTTGTCGTAGTTAAAAAAACTAACCTTTTCATTTAATAAAACTTTACAGCTTCAATGGATTGAATTTTTAATATACAACATACATTTTTGTTATTATTATGTAAAATTTGGTTCAATATGATGGAAATTATTTTTTGTGAATAGTAATTTTTGACTTTTATTTACCACGACTAAAGGAAAATAGGGTAATTCAAGGTAAAAATAATATTATAATAATAAAAAAGTACCTTAACACTTTTCCAAACATTATTGGTTGATTCATCTATGCCCATGGGCATCTTTGGGTCGATTTTGGGACCCCATTGAGCCACTAGAGAGTGATAATGACACTTTAGACTAATTTACTTAAAGTAAAGGCAAAAATGACAAAAATAAATATCTTTTAGTAAATTAATTTTTACAAGGGGATATATAAATTATATATTCAACTATAAATATTCATTGGAAATATAGAAAAATTTCCTATATCATGGTATTTTTTCTAAAATTTATAGAAATCAAATAAATTAAATTATTTATGACACAATAATTATGAAATATTTACCACATTAATAAAAGATTTAAATAAATATGATTATAAATATTAAAAAAATATCCAAAACCTATCAACTTATTATTGGATGATTTTATTTTGAACATTAGTCATATAATTTTCTACTTTAATTATATTTTGACCTCTACAACCCGAATATCATTATATAATAAAATAATATTTATACACTTTCTTAAAGATTCCTCTTCCCCCTTATAAAAAGATATCACTTCTAACCAATTCCTCACACCTATAAAGCCTCATGGTTCATACAAACCCTATAAATATAATCTCTAAAGATCACTCTACTCCTCTTAGAATCCTTACATTAGGAAGAAGTAACTTCAAGAAACCCTTTTGGTTCATACCAAAGGGAGTTACCCAAAATAAAGGTAACAATTCGCCTTAACTTATTTTTTTTTTATTTTACTTCTCCAAACCAAAAAATCATTTTATTATTTTATTTTATAACAAACCCAGTATCCTCAATACACTAGGATGTTTTTATGAGAAGTATTCAAACTACACTTACACACACCTCTATCTAATGGGTGAAGAACATAGTGTTTCTGTGGATGGAAAACTAACGCCTCGTGAAACGATTATTGTTCGATTATCTTCTATCACCTCTTATGGTGGCCATTTAGATGAAACTATATTTAGATATGATATATATTATGTTATTTTTTTTATGGTTTTGTATTTTACATTTATAGTTTGCCTTTATGGTTACCATAATGGGTAAACGTGAAAATTTCATTTGAGGAAGTGCGGACTACCACCCCCTCAAGGTGATATGACTCGTTAATGCCATATGTGGGATGTATAAAGGATAGTGTTAATGATATTATATATTATATTATACTGGAATTATAATATACCTATGTATCATTAATTTTTAATTCAATTAATGTACTAAATAGAAACGAAATTAGCGTTAATTCGTACAAACGGCTTACCGTCTCCATGAACGGTGCATTTCATTTCTTATCATTAAATTGTCATGTACTGTTATAAATACATATATATACTGGATATATATTATTTATATGATATCTAAATCATTTATATCATTCTAGAGAAAATTTAATATTGACCACATGGACAACTTGTAATTATAAGGAGTTAATTTTTGACTAAAGTACCAAATATCGAAAAAACAACCATTATTAACATAAATGATTACATAATGTCTATAATATTCTAATAAGTGATATAAAAGGAATAATAAACTTGAAAAAGATAATTAAGAAATTAGAAATTAAATTTAGTATATTATTTTGGAGATTAAAGAACAAACGGGTCAAGTCAGACACGAGGTAAGGGACTTCGTCTCAATCTCCTTTCATGATTCATATTTTGTTTTATACACGACTTTATTTTATATGGTGTAGAAACCCCTTTGAAATTTCGTTTCATCCAAAGGGAATATTTTTATAAGAAACGTTTTACTAAATTACAAAAAATAATGCTTTTTTAATGTAAGTGGTGACAACGACCTTTTTACATCACCGTTAGTATTATTTGATCTTTGGCTTCCTTAGAATGTCGTAGTGTTAAAAAAAGAAAAGAAATACCATAAACATTTTATGTATTTTGGTATTGAAAATTGTTTTTATAAATTATTTTTCATTTCAATATATTTTAATCACATCCTTTATCTTTCCTTTATGTTTGTTTATGTGTTATGAATATTTTATGGTTCTTGGGAATTGTTTACATATACAGGTGGTTCCATGATAAACCTAGGGAGGGTGAGCCTGAGATAGCTCTCCAATGCATTGGGTAATGTGACGTTGGTAAACGTGAATGTTTTTATTAAGGGATTTAGGTAATATATTGAGATGGGTATTCCAATGTAACTCCTTATGTAACTGTGATAGCTACAATGTAAGAATGATATGAATGCCATAAATATTTTTATGATTTGTGATTAATATGTGCTATTCATAAATCTTATTTTTTTCATGAGGTAAGTAAAAGAGTTAATGTTTTGTATGTATTGATGGACTAAAGATTTCATTCTTATATTATAACCCTTACTGAGATTTTAATGCTAATACAAAGTTTTGAAATGTTTTTCATAGGATATAAAGATGAATAGGGTCAAGGATGTGATCAAAGAAAAGGCTTGCTGTCTAAAAACATAGAACTAGACATGAGTGTTTTTTTGAAATGTTATTATATTATGAAAAAGACACTAAGTAGAATTGACTACATCTAATATTCATGTTTTTATGTAAATGTTATGAACTAATTATCTAAAAGTATAATCCTGAAAAGATCATCAATGTGAATTATCCATTTCAATTCTATAATATGTAATGTTTAAGGTCAGGTCCTTATACATAGTTCCCGTATCTTGTACGGAAACCAGTTTTGGGAATATCTTCTTTCTTCACCCTTACTTGATAATTTCCAACTGGAAATCCACCTTGGAGAAGTATTTTTCTCCCCAAATATGATCAAACAATTCATCAATCCATGGGAGAGGATACATGTCCTTTATCATGATTTTTTTAATCTCACAATAATCGATGCAAAGGAACATTGACCCATCCTTCTTCTTGATGAAGAGGACTGGTGCACCCCATGGTGAAGCACTTGGGCATATAAACCCTTTATCCAAATTCTCCTATAGTTGTTTCTTCAGCTCCTCAAGCTCCACATCATCCATTCTATATGGAGTTAGGGATATTGGAAATTCCCCAGGTATAAGATCAGTTTATAATTATACATCCCTTATAGGAGGAAGTCCAATAAATTCCTCAGGAAACACTTCATAAAATTCTCTCACTATAGGCATGTCTTCATGGATGGATTCCACCTTAGACTCAATCAACTGAGCTAGATACGGATGCTCATAGGGTATTAATATTCACTCTTGAGATGATGGATCTATATAAGATTCATCTTCTTCCTTGCACTGGTATAGAATCAGTGGTCGATTCTCCACATGGAGAGTGATTTCCTTCACACAACAATTTTTTTGGCTCAATATTAGGAAATCCAATATATGCCAATAATTGTATCTAATTCCACAAGAGAGAGTATCATGAGGTTCTTCAAGAAATTAAATCCACAGATTATGGAAGAGGAGAGGTTATATTCCGGGGATTCAATGATTTCCCCCTTTTCCGTACTCACCGACATATTTACTTCCAGGATTTCTGATGGTGTTCTGATTTTTCTAATAAAATTTTGGTATATAAAAGAATGTGTAGAGCCTAATTCGAAAATTGTGTTGGCTATTCTTCAATGAATAACTAGTGTACCTATCACAACATCATTTTCAAGTTTCACTTCAGCATTAGTGATGAAAAAAGCTCTCCCATGGTGCCATGGAGGTTGTTGGTTGCCTCCGAAATTCCTTGGATGAGGGAAATGATTTCCAAGATGTTCTGGTTCTTTTTAGTTGTAGAAATGAAGCACACATTGAGGTTATAAGGGAGCGTTCCTCTCCTATATTGCATCCATGGTTTTTTCTTATCAACTATTAACATCTAGGTGCCCTTCTCTTCCACAACTAAAGCATTTCCTCACCCACTTCAGGCAATTCCCGGAGTGATTCTTTCCGCATCATTGGCATGTGGGGTGTTGAATCTTCTTAGTACTATTTTATTTATCTATCGGACCACCAGAATTGATTTACACCTTATTCTTCTTATCTCAATGATACCCCTGAGATTCTCTGATCTCCATTTCGACATTGAGGGCACATCAAACAATTTCCTCAAGGATGTCGATGTCATGGATCGCCAGTGCTTTCTGTAGGCTAGGTTTCATCCCACCAAAGAAGCGATCAATCTTGATTTTGGGGGTAATGGAAAATGTGAAGGAATATCAAGAAATCCTTGTAAAGTTTTCCTCATATGCTCTAATAGATTATTCACCTCTTTATGGAAAAGAAATTTGTTTCCATCTTATATCGGAGGGTGCATGGAAAATATTTATCTAAAAACATCTTCTGTAAATCCTTCTGTTCCAACCCCTCGATCTCCTCATAATGATTCGTATTTTTTATCAACATCCACCATTGATCAGCATCACCCTCCATATGATAAAGAACCAGGAGAAAATTCTCTTATAAGGAACATTGAACTGTGGAAAAGATCTTTTCAATGGAGTTTATCCTTTTTTCGGCGATTGAGAAATCAGATGCTCCATTAAAAGTAGGAGGCCTTTATCTCATTAAGCTCCTGATAGTGAAATGTAATTTTTAGGGGGGGTTGAACATTCTTCTTGACACTTGTTTCTATTCAAATCTTAAGTGAACTGAGAGAGATGTGTGATAAAGTTTGTGATTCCCACTACCATTAGATTGGGCATCTCATCATGACAATCATCACATTGATCATAACATCAGGTGTTAGCCCGAGTCTTCCTTTTACTAGCCAATGTCTTGAATAAAATGAAATTTAGGGGTAACACATATAGGGTAATCCATGGAAAAACAGATGACTTATAAATAGAATTTTTTCCTTAACTTATAAATCCTTAGGCTTCAATCTAATCTATCCATGATATACATTATAAAATATATTTTTAGGGGAATTTTTTTAATTCCATTAATAAGGGTACATATTGAGCTTATGAATTTACCATAGAAAATCCACCGGGAGTGTCAGAACCAAGAGAGAAGCAAGGCCTGTTGTCATGCACAAGTTCTCATTCGAGTCTAGATCAAAGCGGTGTTTTCGGGTTTTACCCCTTGGATACATCTATTTCAGAGTCACCTCAACATTCTCATATCCAGATAGGGATGAATTTTCATGAGAAACCACTTACTCAACACTCACCAATTCATAGGGATGTTTTTACTATACTTATTCTTGTCGCTACGTCTACACTAGGGTTTTCTAACCCTATTACCAAAAATAATTGAACATATCCTCTGATAACAACTATAACAACCCTGATTTTTATTATACACATAAACCTGATTTATTAGATAAAATAATAACTTGATAAATCATAGAATATTGAGAGGTCTAGTGTATTTGAATCTTAAGAACATTAAATAACATCATAGAACGTAAAACACACAACATCTTTATTGAAAACTTCTTTAAATGTCTATTACATTCTCTCGTACTTAGCGTTGCATTGGATAACCTGATGAAATGCATAAGAAAATGGTGTTCTATAAAGCCTAGTAAGGGAATAAACATTTAATAACATGTTGAAAAAAATAAATGTTATATAATAGGCATATCAATGGAGCACAATAGAAACATGAACATAAATACATGAAAATCATGATAATCATAACATGGAAATGTGGCAACAACACATAACATGAAATTAGCATGAGCCAAGGCTCATTTCACATGGTGCATGAGTAAACCCTCATTACACATGAAGTATGAGTAAAAACTCATTTCACTTGAATTTTTATGAGTTAACACCCATCTCACATGACATATCATTATACTATACTTTACCTAATGCATTGGAGTGCTATTAGGGCGCACCCTTCTCAAATATTTCTTTCCATGCGTAAGTGTGAAACATGGATCGTATAACATGTAATCAATCAACATAATAAGTTATTCCATGATTAAGTAATGTAGAATAAATAGATGAAGTTACCATTCGGTATGTATATGTGAATAAATGTGAATACCCTTGTTAGAGACACGGGTATGGTATTCACTACACAATGATCTTGGCTTGGAAAAACACGGTGCAATTTCGAAAGAATAACGACGTGACATAAGGATTCATGAAAATATTTTATGATATAGAAATGGGTACCTAATCATATGTACATTAAATGGATAGTAAGGGGTTCATATGGATAAATTACACATCAAACGTAATGGAATTTAGATTCATACTACAAAAGAATTACATGGATGTAAAAGACGAGAGATAAATCCCCCACGAAATTTTAGCACGGTAAGGGGTGTACATGGGAGGCTTTAATTAGAGAGAAATGGGTATCCCATAATAAAAACATAAAGAGGATAGTATGGGGAGGTTCGAAATTATTCCTTAACTCTTTTAATTAAAAAAGTGAATAAGAACTTATTGAAAATTAGACAAAAATGAGAAAGTAAGAAATCCCTTACATGGATGTGCGATACCAATGGCTTGGGAGAGGCTTGAGAGAGGATTCTTGGGAGGTTTGGGAACCATGGGATGATTCTAAAGAGAGTATTAAAGTGGTTGGTCTAACTCAAGAGGCGTTGAGTGAAGCAGAAGTGGGATCTTGGATGGGTTTATATAGGAATGGAGAGGAAATTCGTTATTATTTTGGGTTGGGACACCTCACATTAAAGAAATCAATACCACAATCCTGCCCATGATTTTTTCCCATGGTTTTTCAAAAGGGGTGTGGAAGAAAATATATTATAAGGCCAATGTCTGAACATCTTAAAATAGTAGGGTTGCTTATGTGGAGGTGAGTCACACTCTCAAGGAAAACAATTTAAAAGGAAAAAATGTTTTATAAGTCTTGGAGGGTCCACAAAATCATTCTAAAATAAATAAAACAAATCTAAAATCAAATAATTTTAATTATAAAACATATATTGTCTGAAAATAATTTTATAGTATTTTATTACCTCACTATTGACTCATTATGATGTCATAAAACACATTATATATTTAAAATATATTTAATTTTTACCCAAAATTTCGACTATATCAAAAAATTATGAAAAATTCACCATTGGATAATTTCGACATATTGATTCCAAAGAAAATATTCATTTTATCAAAAACAATTATGAATATGGGAATTTTTTCTTTTAATATAAAAATCTATAATTACCGAAAACTCATGGGTTTTGACAAAAACAGTTTTCAAACCTTAATAAAAATTAATATTGCATTCAAAAAATTATATGATCATTTATATTTAATAAAAATTAATTAAATAATGATATTATATTAAAATATTATTTAATTAAAAAATCCTTTAATTCATCAGAATTGATTTCTTAGTTGAATATTAACTAAAAATACTATTTGTGCATCAAAATCTATTTAAAAAGTAACAATAATAAAATGAATGAACATTATTTATTCAAAAATAATGCACATTGTCATAGTGCTAGGGTATTGTTACATGACCCCTTATGACACCCGCATAAGACTGAAGGGTATGGTGTGCGATGGTGACAGACTCATGGGGTGGCTCGGATAACATCTCTCTGGTTGTAATCTCTATTAACTTCCACCTCTCCTATATTCGGTACTTCTCAAGATTAACGTGTTCTATATTTGCTTGGGATTGGTCAAGAGAAAATCCAAATTATTCCACCTCCTTTATGAGCTATGAAAAATGGGCTTTGTATGAGGAAATTCTACTGGATGAGGATATTGTTTCCTTTTTCTGAGTTAATTGGATTCGTTGGAGACCTATATTTATACTAATCAAGTGATCACTATTCAATGGATATATTATAAATGATCACAATTCATGATGGTATTTTATAATACAGAAACATAAAAACAAAGAAGATCACGTTTTATATAACCATAATAATACATTTAATTAGATCAAGAGGAATTTTCATTAATGAATGTTTGGGTCGTTAGAAAATTAATCCTAAGATAATAAAATTACACAATCTATGAGAACATAAAATTGGAATAGAATAATGATTTTTGTATTACAACTATCTATATAAAATCTTCTATCAGGGATTCCCACCATGTAATTCATAACATGGTAGTCTTTGGATAATCACCTATGTACCAAATTTGGGTTGGAGATGACAACATGTGTACCCCATTTTGAAATTCATCTAACCAAATCTTTTTCCTATTTGGGATTGGAATGACCTATTGTGTACAATAATTTGGGATTTGGATGAAATACCATGTACCCTTCTTTTTGGGATTGGGATAACCACCCGTGTACCCTCTTTTTTTTAGCTTGGCCTTACCATCTATATACCCCATGTTCTCATAAAATAATTACATTACACAATGCATTTGAATGAGATATATGTCCCACCCAACTTATAATGAGAACCATATTTATGTGTTCCAAAATATTATAAACATTAATAATATCATAACCCATATATATAAATGGGTATTAAAATTATTTATTTATATCATAACAGGTGGAAAATATACAAGTTTCATAATTATTTCATAATAGTATAACAAATGAAATGAATTATGTTTCCAAATTATTTCATCATCGAATAACCCATGGAAAATAAATAAGTTTCAAAAATATCATACCATCAAAAAATTAACCATTTAGAGAAATAATAGGAATTATATCCCTATATTATATACTCAGTAAGTCATAGGTAACACCAACAGATATCACCATAGATAGAAACTGATTTTGAAAGATTATTTAAATCATTTCATTAGGAAATATACATTCTTCATTGAAAATTTATTTTAAAAATTAAAGCCTTGTTTAAACCTTTTTATATGAAAATAAATTTGATAATTTAAATAGTATCCTTTAATGAAATTATTTTTCATGATGTTGGAAAATTATAGTTAATGACATTCACATTCAATGAATATTAATTTAATATTTTAAGTAAAACCAAAATGGCTATTTGTTATAAAAATAATTCAAGACTTATTTAAAAAAAATTAAAACTACAAACATGTTTAATTTTTTATTTATTTAAAAAATAATATGGTAATAATAATTTTTTAATTGTTTTACAAAACATGTTATTGGAATATTATAGATTTTTGACTAAAAATGAAATTAATGTGGATTTTTTTTAAAACATTTTCATAATAATTCTAATTACCAAAGTGTGATTGAATGGTATAGTTACATGATGATATCATTAATAACCATATGATAATAAAATTAAGTATAGCTATTTTGAGATGGATCATATGATATTATCATTTAAAATAGAATCGAAAACAATCCCGATAAACGATGATATTATAACATGAAATCATTTCCACATTGGTAACATTGATTCATAATACAGAGAAAGAATAATATATAATCCAAAATAAAATATTATTAAAATGAATAAATTCGTGATATTATATGTTAATTTGGTAGAACATACACCTAATAAATGATTATAGGTTGATAACATAACATACATCTCAAAGAAGTCAAATTGCAAGAAAATTACCTTACCGAATTGGTAACTCATAGACTGTATACCATATGAATGATAGTTCTGATAATTAGTATATAAATACAAATAATATTCATTATAATAATCATAAAATAAATTCAAGGGTATTATATATACCACATAATATAAATATTTTTTGAATATGGAATGTATCTCATAGGTGTGAAAACTGATATGGAAATCACAAATCATAAGTTTTGACTTCTATTGTACTCATTAAAAACCTCATGTATAAAAAATATATGTTTTTTATAAATCTATTAAAGAACCATATTCATATATATTATACCATATATCATGTTTCATATCCCTTTATTATATATTTATTTACAATTACATGTTACAGTAACATTTCATAAAATAACTACTTTGTTTTTTGTATATTTTTTTAATATTTTATATTATTTTCAAATTAATTTGATAATGGTTATAGAATATAATGAATTATAATCATGATATAAATATGATATATATTTGGTAAATATGTATTTATAGTAATCCATATGATTTTGTAATATTTAATGAAATACAATGTTCATGGAGACGGTGTGTGGTACGTCCACGTGAACACAATTTTTTCATTATCTTGTTGTGTTGAAAAAAAAGAAGAGTAAATGATATATATTTTAATTATAAAATACTTTTCATTTAATATAAATAATAAATATTTATTTATTTAATCCTTAGTATATTCCATGAAATTTAGGGATGAACTACATATCTTTGTGAGGCAGTAGTCTATCATACACGTGAACAATGTTATTGCATACCCACAAAAATTGAGGGTAGAATTTTTTGTCTGATAAAATAATTGAAAATGAATAAAAAATACCATATATATATTATAAAAAATAATTAAATAATTACGAACATCCCTATGATGTGGTAATGAATAAATGAACAACATCGGTTCTCGGTGTGGTAGTTTATCGTACACATGAATGATGATTTTGTAACACATTTGATGGATATGGAGAACATTTTTTGAAATGAACCTAACAAGAAAAATATCTAATTTTATTTCTGTTAATGATATTATTATATAATAATTATATAGTAATAATTTAATAATTGTGACTAGGAATTAAAATAATGATCATCATGGAAGAACACTACCTCTTATTTAGGCATTATCCATTTTATTTCACAAAAAATCATTCCTATGATGGATTTAGACAAAAATTAGGGAATATATGATGAGGTTTATGACAACCCTGATCTTTTATTACACTATTAAATATAATTTATTACATGAAATTCACTTGATACAAAATAAAAGACCAAAAGGTCTAGTGTCTTCCGGGATTAGGATCACTACATAACAACTTAAAACATGAAACATGCACGTTATTTATTGAAAACATCCTTTACATGACCACTACATTCCCTTGTACTTATCATTACATGGGATAACCTGAACACATGCATAAGAAAAGGGTGAGCTACAAAGCCCGGTAAGGGAGTAAACATGAAATAAAATGAGTAATACAATACATGTTATACAATAGGTATATCAATAGAGCACAAGAGAAGTATAAACATAATGTCACGATAAATCATGGTAATCATAACATTGAAATGTGGAAACAACTCTTAACATGGAATTAGCATGAACTGAGGCTCATTGCACATAGAGCATGAGTAAACCCTCATTTCACATGAAGCATGAGTAAACCCTCATTGAACATGGATTATCATGAGTCAACACCCATTGCACATAACTTATCATGATACTATACTTTAGCCAATGCATTGGAGCACTATCAGGGTGCACCATTCTTAATTAATTCATTTCAAGCATAAGTATGCCACATGGATCATAAAACATTTAATCCTTCAACATAATCATTTATTCCACAATAAGAGAATTGGGAATACATACATGAAACTATTTAAACAATATTTAAATGTGAATAAAGGTGAATGACCTTGATAGATAAATTGTCATGTTATTCAATACACAGTGACTTTGGTTTGGAAAAACGCAGTGCAATTTCGGCAGCATAACGTCATGACATAAAAACTCATAAAAATGGTTGATGAGAGAGAAAGGGGTGTCACATCATATTTATATGAAATGGACAGTAAGGGAGTCATATAAAAACATGTCACAACAAATGTAATGGAATTTCAAATCATGATACAAAATAATTTCTTGAATTTAAATAATGAGAGGGAAATTCGTTTCGGAATTTCAACATAGTAACGGGTGTACATGGGAGGCATTTAATGAGAGAGACACTACTGGAAATGCTGTTTTCCCAACGGGTGTTTACCAATGGTTTGCTAAAACCGTTGGGCTTGAAGGATTAAGAAAGCCTTTCCCAACGGTTCATTGTAACCGTTGGGAAAAGCCTCCCCTTTGCCAACGGTTTGAAGAAACCGTTGGTAAAGGGGTGTGTTAATCACCTTTTGCCAACGGTTCTTTTGAACCGTTGGGAAAGGGTCACCCCTTTGCCAACGGTTTCCTCAAACCGTTGGCAAAGGGGTCCTTAGCATCTCTTTCCCAACGGTTCTTTAAAACCGTTGGGAATTATTTCCCCCAAATCCAGCCGCGAGGCTGCTCTCCCCCATCCGCACAAAACCTAATTTCATCTGCTCTGTCGCTCTCCTCTCGCAAAATCCCCTATCCGAAGAGGTGAAAACCATATGAAATCAGGTATCTTTTCATTTATACACATATAATTCCTTATTTTTATTGTTATTGCTTTAGTATTTTAGTTTTATGTTATCAATCCACCTCCAGCTCTCTGATGCTCTCCAAGTCCCCCATCAGAATAGGTGAAAACCCATTTGAATCATCTCAAATCAAGTAATTTTTTCTTTATACACATATGGTACCTTGTTTTTATTGTTATTGATCTAATATTTTAGTTTTATGTTTGGATTTTGATTTTATTTCACCGTGTAAAATAGGGAAATGAATAAATTTTTTGTTAATTAATTAGTTTCCCCTGGAATATCAGTTTTGATATAATGCCCATGATAAATAAAGGGGTAATGTAATAAAAGACCGTGAATAAATAAATTGTGGAAGTTGGGGTATGTTGCCTCTATGAGAGGTTTTTGTTTGTGTTTCATTGTTTGTTGTAGGCTGTTTTATGGGGATTAAGGTGACCAGTTGGGCTTTGTGATATGTGGGGTTGTAATGTGATTGTTAGTGGGAATGGATGTGTCATGTGAAGTTGTGTGATAGTGATGATGTGAGGTGGTGTTGTGTCGTGTGGAGGTGTTGTGTGATGAAGTTGTGGTGTATAATGTGGTGAGGTGGTTTTGGTTGTGCGGTGGTTTTTGATGGGCAATATTTTTATTGTGATATGTGGTTGTTTTGGTGAGATGGTTGGTCGATGTAACATGGTGTCGATGGTTATTGTGAGATGGTGAGTTGTTGTGTGGTGGTTTTATTAGTTTCCTGGTTATCTATGGAATAAATTATGCTGTTAAAACAAAAAAACAAGATATTAAATAAATGAGATGGAATAGAAATGGATGTGTGGTAAATGGATTTAATTAATTTAACATTAAATGAATGGACAATGTAAGTGTGAATGAAGTGGCTTATAAATGGATGTGAGAAATTCTATGCGTCTTGTGTGGTGGTGGTGTGGTTTATGTGTTTTATGGTCGTAGTGAAGTGTGTGATTATGTAGTTAATGTGAACCCATATGTTGAGTATTTTGTGCTATCTATATATCATGTATTTTTATCTTATTTCTACACATTCCAGGGGGGTGGTATGTCTAGGTGGTGGTGGTGGGGTTGCAGGGGAGGGGGGTGTGGGATGTTTTGGAGGGTGGGCGGGGCTATCCAGGGGGGTACGGGGTTTCCAGGGGGGAACGGGGGTGGGCGGTCTGTCCACAAGGGTGGACGGGCTGTCCACGGGGGTGGTCGGGCTGTCAAGGAGGGGTGGGCGAGTTGTCCAGGGGGGGTGGGTGGGCTGGCCACGGGGGGTAGGGGTGTCCAGGGGGGTGGGCGGGCTATCCAAGGGGGTGGGGGGATGTCCATAGGGAGAAGGGGTATCGAGGGGGGTGGGTGGGCTGTCCACGGGGGTGGTCGGGCTGTCTAGGGGGTACGGGGTGTCCACGGGGGTGGGCGGGGCTGTCCAGGGGGTCTGGGCTGTCCTGTGGGTCTGGGTGGGGTGTCCTGGTGGGGGAGGGGTGTGTGGGGTGTCCAGGTGGGGTGGTATGTATAGGTGGTGGTGGTGGGGTTGCAGGGAAGGGGGTGTGGGCTGTTTGGGAGGGTGGGAAGGGCTATCCAGGGGGGGTACGGGGTGTCCAGGGGGGTACGGGGGTGGGCGGGCTGTCCACAAGGGTGGACGGGCTGTCCACGGGGGTGGCCGGGCTATCAAGGAGGGGTGGGCGGGCTGTCCAGGGGGGGTGGGTGGGCTGGCCACATGGGGTAGGGGTGTCCAGGGGGGTGCGCGGGCTATCCAAGGGGGTGGGGGGCTGTCCATAGGGAGAAGGGGTGTCGAGGGGGGTGGGTGGGATGTCCACGGGGGTAGTTGGGCTATCTAAGGGGTAGGGGGTGTCCACGGGGGTGGGTGAGTTGTCCACGGGGGTGGGCGGGGCTATCCACGGGGGTGGGAAAGGCTGTCCACGGGGGTGGGCGGGGCTGTCCAGGGGGTGTGGGCTGTCCTGGGGGTCTGGGTGGGGTGTCCTGGTGGGGGAGGGGTGTGTGGGGTGTCCAGGGGGGTTGGTATGTCTAGGTGGTGGTGGGGGGTTGCAGGGGAGGGGGTGTGGGCTGTTTGGGAGGGTGGGTGGGGCTATCCCGGGGGGGGGGGGGTTACGGGGTGTACAGGGGGGTACGGGGGTGGGCAGGCTGTCCACAAGGGTGGACGGGCTGTCCACGGGGGTGGTCGGGCTGTCAAGGAGGGGTGGGCGGGCTGTCCAGGGGGGTGGGTGGGCTGGCCACATGGGGTAGGGGTGTCCAGGGGGGTGGCCGGGCTATCCAAGGGGGTGGGGGCTGTCTATAGGGAGAAGGGGTGTCGAGGGGGGTGGGTGGGCTGTCCACAGGGGTGGTTGGGCTGTCTAGGGGGTAGGGGGTGTCCACGGGGGTGGGTGGGTTGTCCACGGGGGTGGGCGGGGCTGTCCACGAGGGTACCCTACTAATATGGTTATCGGATGAGGCATGCCCTGATGTGATAACACATTATGTTCTTGTTGGTTTTACATTTTTTCAATAACACATTAGTATGTTTTTCTCACATGTGTAGTTGATACTATGATTATTTTATTCCTTTATCATTTACTTAAATGTATTTTCTATTAAAGTTCAATCCTATTGAATTGTTTATGACAAAATGACTTATATGAATCTTTTTACAGAATGGACAGATGTTGGATGTATGAAACCGATCGTATCTCAAGCGATTTTCAAAACAATTTGGAGAGCTTTATATATTTTGCATTTCACAATGCTTCAGATAGTGGTCGCTTACACTGCCCATGTTCCAATTGTGTTGGTAGACCTTGGTTGAGTCGTGAATAAGTCAGCTACCACATAACCAAAAATGGTTTTCAAGCAAACTACTTTGTGTGGTATCACAATGGGGAGAAATTGAAATCTCAAATTGGTGATGATCGAAATGAAAGGACTGGAATGGAGAATTTGTTAGATGATCGGTTTCCGTTTATTCGTCATCATGAAAAAGAAAGGATTTCGACTCAAGAAGACGTCGATATGAGGACAACTGATGCATCTAGTGAAAATGATAATATTGATAGGGTGAAAAAATTGAATGATGCTGCCACGACTCCAGTATATCGACAATGCGATAAAATGAAAAAGCTGGAATTTTTAATCCGATTGTTTCATGGAAAAACTATGTATGGGATTTCTAATACAGCAATCGATTACATTCTTACCCTCTTGAAGGATTTATTTCCAGATGATGCAGATATTCCCTCAAACCACTATATGTCATGGAATTTAGTTGAAGAACTTGGATTTTACAGAAACAAAATTCATGCTTGCCAGAAAGATTGCAGTTTATTCTGGGAAGAAACCGTTGAACGAAATGAATGTATAAAATATGGCACATCCCGATGGAAGTCAAAATCTGATGGAACACCATCCCGCGTTCCACATAAAGTAATGTGGCACTTTCCATTGATCCCCAGACTCCAGAATCTTTTTATGTCTGATGACATATCAATAAAAATGATATGGCATGATACCGAGAGAAAGAAGACTAATGATGAGTTGGTTCATCCTGCAGATGGATTTGCATGGAAGAGATATGATGCTCGACATCCTTATTTAGCAGCTGACGTGCGTAATGTGAGGCTGGGTCTTTCATGCGACGGTTTTAATCCATTTGGGCAGATGCTTACTTCGCACAACACATGGCCAGTTTTTATACACATTTATAATCTTCCCCCATGGTTGTGTATGAAAAAATCTTTCACTTTCATGAGTATACTCATATCTGGTCCTTCTGATCCTGGCATTGATATTGATGTATACATGCAACCTTTAATAAAAGTGTTGAAACTTCTTTGGGATGTGGGTGTGCGCACATACGATGCATGTTCGAAAGACATATTTCAGATGCGTGCTGCGCTTATGTGGATGATCAATGATTTTCCGGCTTATACAATGATGTCTGGATGGAGCACAAAGGGAAAACTGTCATGTCCAGTTTGTATGAAGAATACACGATCCAGAAGACTGAAACATCGTTGTAGTTTCAGTTTTATGGGACATCGACGATTTTTGCCAAAGGATCATCCATATAGAATGAATCGTTGAAGATTTGATAATACTATAGAGACCGATGATCCACCTCAGCGTATGTCTGGAACTGATGTGCTTAATGAATTGAAAGATTTCAGTTTTTCGTTCGGGAAGGGTCAAATGAAATCTGGAAAGAGAAAGAATGTTTCCACAAAAACCTGTTACAATTGGAGGAAGAGGTGTATCTTTTTTGATTTTCCTTATTGGTCAACCAATTTGCTACGTCATTTCTTAGACGTAATGCATATTGAAAAGAATATATGTGAAATGTTGCTTTCAGTTCTTCTAAATGTCAAGGGGAAGACAAAAGATGATTTACGATCTCGACATGACTTGGTGGATTGGGGAATCAGACCAGAATTGCATCCTGTGCGTATCAGTGAAAATAAATGGAAACTTCCATGTGCTTCTTATGTGATGACACCTACTAAAAAAACAATTTTTGGAAGTATTAGAGACTATTAGAGTTCCTAATGGCTATTCAAGCAACATATCTAAATGGGTCAACAGAAGAGAGTTGAAGCTAAAATCTTTGAAGACTCATGATTATCACGTTCTACTTCATGAGTTGCTTCCAATAGCAATCCGTCATCTTTTGTCCAATAATGTAAGGGTGGGTGTTATTCGGTTGTGCCATTTGTTTAGAGATCTTTGTGCTATGATGTTGTCCAAGTCTTTCTTGCAAAAAATGTTGACAGATGCGCCATTAATTTTGTGTGAGTTGGATAAAATATTTCCCCCACCATTTTTCACATGCATGCTGCATCTGACTGTCCATATTCCAACTGAAATACTTCTCAGAGGACCTGTTTCTTTTCATTGGATGTATCCAACTGAAAGAAATATGTTCACATTAAAGTCTTATGTTCGAAACAAGAATCATCCTGAAGGTTCTATCGTGAACGGTTACTTAGCTCAAGAATGTATGGATTTATGTTCAATGTATTTGTCTGATCTTACTACAAGAATGAACAGACCAATGAGTAATTAATAAGAACAATATAAGCAAATTGAACCCAGTTTTCCATCACTTCCTCAAACAGGAGGAATTCCTGGATCATATACATTGAAGACATTAAGCCTTGAAGAGCGGGAGATGGCACATCGCACAGTTTTGTTCAACTGTTATTTGTTCGATGACTATATCAGGTAACAAAATTGAATATGTATATCTTACATATATATTTGTTAAACTATTCATATTTTTTTATCTACAGGGAACATAAAACAATGATAAATAGGAAGAACTGTTCTTTATCTTTGAGAAGGAGAGAGACTTTGCATAGCAAAGAGCTTTCTGCTTGGTTAAAATTGAAGGTAAAAATATTACTGTTTAAATTAATTATTTCAATATTTACTTAAGTTTAACGGTCATTTATATTGCAGGTATTGAGTTTGTCTGCTGACTCTGTCTCTGAGGAAATAAGAGCTTTGGCTTTTGGTCCTAATACCGTGGTTCGTGACTGTAAATCAATTGTTATCAATGGGTACTGATTTATTGTCACTGAACGAGCCAAAAACATGAGAACACAACATGATGGTATTATGGTTACTGCCACAACAGATTGTTATGCCAGTGCATCAGATAGTAGACCACGACTTGAAAATGTGGGTTATTATGGAGTCGTTGAGAAAATAATAATATTGGATTATTACTCTCATGGACGAGTCACAATGATGAAATGCCATTGGTTTTATTCGATGACGAGACATGGAACATTTATTGATGATTGTGGATTTCGAGTAATTAATATGACCCGCACTCTTGCAACAGAAGAACCATATGTGTTGGCATCAATGGCTAAACAAGTTTTTTATGTCAAAGATCAACTTCAACCTGAATTTGGTGTCATAGTTGAAGTAATTCCAAGACATATTTTTGATGATGCTAATGATGGAATTGACACTGTCCCTATTGCCATTGGAACCAATCCATTTATTTCTTTTGATGACTCCAATAGCTCAATTGTCAGAGTTGATTGTGAACCTGAAGTTGTGGTTGGAAATATATAGAATCATTCATCCATGTTCTCAATTCTTTTGGTTTACCTCGAGTTGGGTTGTTAAGGTTGGTAATATTCATATTTATTTAGTATTGATCACAAATATGTTTTAGCTGACTTGACCGTTATGTGAATTTTCAATGTTTATTGGTTGCTGTTTTCTTTGAATTGCATTTTCTAATTTGGAATTGAACTGTATTCAAACCAAATCAAACAATGTTTCTAACTTGGTGAACATTACAACTTGTATGTTTTATTAAATTCATTCAAGCTCTTCTAAAACAATTGATAGCTAAATTACCAATAAATCCCCTCATTCCATCATATATTTAGTTTTTTGGTTTACACATTAATTTTCTTTTTCTAATTAATTAAATATTTGTTTTCAAATGCAGGAAATGCAGCCAATTGAAGAGAGACGGAGAAAAAAAATGGTAGGGAACAATCGTCGGATGGAGGAGATGGGCATTCCACCATTAGTGCCTACAGTGAGTACTTTATTTCAAATATATATATATATATATATATTTATAGAATATATAATGTCATGTGATTAATTTTTTTTGTAAACTTTTTTGTAGGATCCACCATTACGTCGACAGTTATTCGACGAGGAGCCTAGTACTGGTCCTAGTACTCAGGTCGGTGGTACGAGGAGGGTTCGTACCAGAGGTGGACGTAGAGCTGCGCGTGCCCGACTAGACCCTGCCGCTCCTACTGACATTTCATCCTTCCCACATTCTGATCCCGATGTGTCGTTAGGGACACACATGGTATTTAGGCCTCCCATGTTTTCACTACCTTCTGCATCTTCTGCCCCATCATTTTCACATCCCATGATGATTCCCACTCCCCAGTCAGCATCAGGTCATACAACTCTTCCATCTTCTTTTCCTTCTACTTCTGTCTCTCCGAGCTTTTATATTCCATCGTCTTCGACTCCTGTTCCACCAGAGGGTGATCCATCAGGTTCTGTGGATCCGGCGCCACTCATTGATCAGACTAGCGCATGTATATTTATAAAACCCTAACAAATTTTTATAGCAATATTTATTTTCATTATAACATGTTTTGATAAAATATTTGTTTTTCTTTCATGACAGATACATCTACTGACAGGAGCCGGGGGCAGGGCCGTACACGCATGCGTTCGGTGTGGAACCGTCGCACACAGGTTATGGTGGAATATAATGAAGACAATCAGATGGTTGAGAAAACAGGGAAGCAAGGTCGGAGTTTTTTGGCGACGCTTGCCAAATACTCCGAAATCATTCCCGTCAGCCCGCTGTCATGGAGACATTTTCCACATGAGGTCAAAGATAGAGCTTGGGCAGAGATATGGGTAAAAAAATCTGTTGTATTTAATGCCATGAATTATTTTTGTATTTATATGAATTAATATTTTGATTTCAGCTTCGATTTAATTTTCCTGATGGTGAGGGTGCACGACTGGAATGTCTAAAGGATTTAGGCGAGCTTTGGAAGGCCTAAAAGCATGAGCTGTATATTGGCTGGCGTGCTAGAGTTGGAACTGAGTTAGAGGTGGTACCAGTCGTGGATGATTGTCCTATAGAGCAGTATCGTCAGATGATTACTCATTGGACGAGTAGCCAGTTTATGGTATGAATTACATTTGAGGTATTTAAATAATAACTTTCAAGTTTTTCATTAATATTATCCTTTGCATTATCAAATTTTATTTAGGAATCATCTGGAAAAAATAAAAAAACATTGATGCAAAAAAATACCTCCATACACTAGGACGCACGACGATGCCGGATCATGAGAGGCAGAAGGTATGAAAATTGTTTATAAGTTTTCTTTACGACTTACATTTTCTTTTGTTTCCTAAATTATTTAATCATTTACTAAAGTTTTTATATAAATTTTGTTTTCAATGTCATTGTAGAGGCAAGTACAAAATATTGAACGACGTGTGCCTCGAGCAAAACTATTTTGCTCGAGTAGACGAAAAAAGGATGGAAGTGCTGTCAACAAAGCGACTCAGCAGCAGATTGTAAGTTTTAATCTATTGATTTTATATTTTAATATCTATTTAGTAAGTTAATAATATATTTATATTTGTAACAGGATGCTTTAGAGTCCCTCGATGCCCAAGAAGCAGACAATTTTGGGCCATCTGATCACTTACATCAGGTGTTGGGAGAGGATCATTCTGGCAGAGTACGCTGCCGACCTAGGATAGCCCCGACGAGGTATTGGCCTGACTCAGGTACGAGTTGTAGTGCCACCGAGCTGCAGCAAGTTAGGGCACAGGCAGAACAGGCTGAGAAAAGGGCCACAGAGACGGCAGAACAGTCTGCTAGGGAAAACAGTGCATTTATGAAATTTATTGAAGTTCTACGTCCAACACTTCCAGCAGAGGCCAGCCCAGGGATTGATGAATACATGTCGTCGATACATTCTATATATGGTGCACCAGGTGGCAGTTCCAGTGGTGGTCAGGCCGATGTCCAGCTTGAAGATGATGATGGCGAGGAGTCTGATGTGGAAGAGGAGGGAGATGAGGAGGGCGGGGAGGAGGGCAAAGGCGAGGAGGAAGGCGCTGTGGAGGGTGAGGACGATGAGGAGGATGATGACGAGGGTGATGATGATGATGATGATGGTGATGCTGATGCTGATGTGGGACATATTGATCCGTTACATTTTTGACTTATATTACTGAGATTTTATGTTTAATCTATTCTAGTTGTTGGTTTTATCTAGACTCGTAATATAGTATTGGAGTTGAGTTATTTTTATATATTGTATGTTTTTATGGATGTTGTTGTCTTTTAGTGGTTGTGTGTTTGTGAACTCCCTGGACAACCCCCCTCATTCTTGGACCCTGGACAACCCCCCTCCCCCTTGGACCCCGGAAAACCCCCCAAACACCCCCCAGACAGCCCCCTGAACAACCCCAGACAACCCCCTGAACAACCCCTGAACAACCCCTGAACAACCCCTGAACAACCCCTGAACAACCCCCTGAACAACCCCCGGACAGCCCCCTGAACAACCCCGGACAACCCCCTGAAGAACCCCCAAACACCCCTCGGACAGACCCCGCACAACCCCCCCACCCTCCTCCTTGGTCCCCGGACAGCCCCCCGGACACCCACCGGACAGCCCCCCCGGACAGCACCCGCGGACAGCCCCCTGGACAGCCCCCCGTACAGCCCCCAACCCTCCACCCTGGACCCCGGATAGCCCCTCGGACAGCCCCCCGGATAGCCCCCCGGACAGCCCCCGGACAACCCCCCACCCTCCCCCTTGGACCCCGGACAACCCCCCAAACACCCCCCGGACATCCCCCTGAACAACCCTGGACAACCCCCTGAACAACCCCTGAACAACCCCTGAACAACCCCGGAACAACCCCTGAACAACCCCCTGAACAACCCCCAGATAGCCCCCTGAACAACCCCGGACAACCCCCTGAACAACCCCCAAACACCCCCCGGACAGACCCCGCACAGCCCCCCCACCCTCCTCCTTGGTCCCCGGACAGCCCCCCAGACACCCACCGGACAGCCCCCCGGACAGCCCCTCCACCTTCCTTAATTTCATTAACTCTGAAATGTTTCATAGCACGATCAACTAAAATCTAATCCATACTAAATATGATATAAAAATATTCTATATGAATTTCCATAAGATTTTAAGTGAAAACAAAAAGTGAAATACGAAAAACTGACCAAACGCATTCGAAATGTGTTGGACGCCCGTTTTGGCCGTTTATGACACCAGAAATGCATTGTCGGTCACCGCGGGCACATGGCACGTCCGATTGACGTTCCGTCTGCTCGACCACTTCATAAATTACTAACCCGTATTTTTCGTCTGATTTCAGGCCATTCCGAAATCGTTCGGCCCATTTGGACAACCCTCACGCGCGTTTACGAAGCGCGCGCATCACTTAAAACACGAATATTGAGCCGTACCGCGCAAACCGCACGTCCGATTGACGTGTTGTCTGCACGTACACGTCAAGAATAATAATTAGAATGTTGCACGGTGGTTTCAGCTGAATCTGAGGTCGTCCGCTATGAATTTGACCGTTGGACGCCCGTTTTGGCCGTTTATGACACCAGAACTGCATTGTCGGTCACCGCGGGCACACGGCACGTCCGATTGACGTGACGTCTGCTCGACCACTTCATAAATCACTCTCCCGTATTTGTCGTCTGATTTCAGGCCATTCCGACTTCGTTCGGCCCATTTGGACCCCCTCACGCGCGTTTACGAAGCGCACACATCACTTAAAACACGAATATTGAGTCGTACCGCGCAAACCGCACGTCCGATTGACGTGCCGTCTCCGCGTACACGTCACAAATAATAATTAGAATGTTTCACGGTGGTTTCAGCTCAATCTGAGGTCGTCCGCTATGAATTTGACTGTTAGACGCCCGTTTTGGCCGTTTATGACACTAGAACTGCGTTGTCGGTCACCGTGGGCACACGGCATGCCCGATTGACATGCCGTCTGCTCGAACACTTCATAAATCACTCTCCCGTATTTGTCGTCTGATTTCAGGCCATTCCAACTTCGTTCAGCCCGTTTGGACCCCCCTCACGCGCGTTTACGAAGCGCGCGCATCACTTAAAACACGAATATTGAGCCGTACCGCGCAAACCGCACGTCCGATTGACGTGACGTCTACGCGTACATGTCACGAATAATAATTATAATGTTTCACGGTGGTTTCAGGTCAATCCGAGGTCGTCCGCTATGAATTTGACCGTTTGACGCCCGTTTTGGCCGTTTATGACACCAGAACTGCATTGTCGGTCACCGCGGGCACACGGCACGTCCAATTGATGTGCCTTCTGCCCGACCACTTCATAAATCACTCAACCGTATTTTTCGTCTGATTTCAGGCCATTCCGAAATTGTTCGGCCCGTTTGGACCACTCTCACGCGCGTTTACGAAGCGCACACATCACTTAAAACAAGAATATTGAGCCGTACCGCGCAAACCGCACGTCCGATTGACATGCAGTCTGCGCGTACACGTCACGAATAATAATTAGAATGTTGCACGGTGGTTTCATCTCAATCTGAGGTCGTCCGCTATGAATTTGACCGTTTGACGCCCGTTTTGGCCGTTTATGACACCAGAACTGCGTTGTCGGTCACCGCGGGCACAAGGCACGTCCGATTGACGTGCTGTCTACTCGACCACTTCAGAAATCACTGTTCCATATTTGTCGTCTTATTTCAGTCCATTCCGACTTCGTTCGGCCCACTTGGACCCACCTCACGTGCGTTTACGAAGCGCGCGCAGCACTTAAAACACGAATATTGAGCCGTACCGCGCAAACCACAGGTCTGATTGATGTGCCGTCTGCGTGTACACGTCATGAATAATAATTATAATGTTGCACAGTGGTTTCAGGTCAATCCGAGGTCGTCCACTATGAATTTGACCGTTTGACGCCCGTTTTGGCCGTTTATGACACCAGAACAGCGTTGTCGGTCACCGCGGGCACACGACACGTCCAATTGACGTGCCTTCTGCTCGACCACTTCATAAATCACTCACCCGTATTTTTCGTCTGATTTCTGGCCATTCCGAAATCGTTCGGCCCATTTGGGCCACCCTCACGCGCGTTTACGAAGCGCGCGCATCACTTAAAACACGAATATTGAACCGTACCGCGCAAACCGCACGTCCGATTGACATGTCGTCTGCGCGTACACGTCACGAATAATAATTAGAATGTTTCATGGTGGTTTCTGCTCAATTGGAGGTCGTCCGCTATGAATTTGACCGTTGGACGCCCGTTTTGGCCGTTTATGACACCAGAACTGCGTTGTCGATCACCGCGGGCACACGGCACATCCGATTGACATGCCGTCTGCTTGACCACTTCAGAAATCACTGTCCCGTATTTGTCGTCTGATTTCAGGCCATTCCGACTTCGATCGGCCCGTTTGGACCCCCCTCACGCGCGTTTACGAAGCGCGCGCATCACTTAAAACACGAATATTGAGCTGTACCGCGCAAACCGCACGTCCGATTGACGTACCGTCTGCGCTTACATGTCACGAATAATAATTAGAATGTTGCACGGTGGTTTTAGGTCAATCTGAGGTTGTCCGCTATGAATTTGACCATTGGACACCTGTTTGGCCGTTTATGACACCAGAACTGCGTTGTCGGTCACCGTGGGCCCACGGCACGTCCGATTGACATGCCTTCTACTCGAACACTTGATAAATCACTCACTCGTATTTGTCGTCTGATTTCAGGCCATTCTGAAATCGTTCGGCCTGTTTGGACCACCTTCACGCGCGTTTACGAACCACGCGCATCACTTAAAACACGAATATTGAGCCGTACCGCGCAAACCGCACATCCGATTGACGTGACGTCTGCGCGTACACATCATGAATAATAATTAGAATGTTTCACGGTGGTTTCAGCTCAATCCGAGGTCGTCCGCTATGAATTTGACCGTTTGATGCCCGTTTTGGCCGTTTGTGACACCAGAACTGCGTTGTCGGTCACCGCGGGCACATGGCACGTCCAATTGACGTTCCGTCTGCTCGACCACTTCAGAAATCACTCACCCGTATTTGTCGTCTGATTTCAGGTCATTACGACTTCGTTCGGCCCGTTTGGACCCCCCTCACGCGCATTTACGAAGCGCGTGCATCACTTAAAATACGAATATTGAGCCGTACTGCGCAAACCGCATGTCCGATTGACGTGCCGTCTGCGCGTACACGTCACGAATATTAATTAGAATGGTGCACGGTGTTTTCAGCTCAATCTGAGTTCGTCCGCTATGAATTTGACCGTTGGATGCCCGTTTTGGCCGTTTATGACACCAGAACTGCGTTGTCGGTCACCGCGGGCACACTGCACGTCCGATTGATGTGTCGTCTTCTCGACCACATTAGAAATCACTCACCCATATTTTTGGTCTTATTTCAAGCCATTTCGACTTCGTTCGACCCGTTTGGACCCCCCTCACGCGCGTTTACGAAGCGCACGCATCACTTAAAACACGAATATTGAGCCGTACTGCGCAAACCGCACATCCAATTGGCGTGCCGTCTGCGCGTACACATCAAGATTAATAATTAGAATGTTTCACGGTGTTTTCAGGTCAATCCGAGGTCGTCCTCTATGAATTTGACCGTTGGACGCCCGTTTTGGCCGTCTATGACACCAGAACTGCGTTGTCGGTCACCGCGGGCACACGGCACGTCCGATTGACGTGCCTTCTGCTCGACCACTTCAGAAATCACTCACCCATATTTTTCGTCTTATTTCAGGCCATTCCGACTTCGTTCGGCCCGTTTGGACCCCCCTCACGCGCGTTTACGAAGCGCGCGCATCACATAAAACACGAATATTGAGCCGTACCGCGCAAACCGCACGTCCGATTGGCGTGCCGTCTGCGCTTACACGTCACGAATAATAATTAGAATGTTGCACGGTGTTTTCAGGTCAATTCGTGGTCGTCCTCTATGAATTTGACCGTTTGACGCCCGTTTTGTCCGTTTTTGACACCAGAACTGCTTTGTCGGTCACCGTGGGCACACGGCACGTCCGATTGACGTGCCGTCTGCTCGAACACTTCATAAATCACTCACCCGTATTTGTCGTCTGATTTCAGGCCATTCTGAAATCGTTCGGCCCGTTTGTACCACCCTCACGCGCGTTTACGAAGCGCGCACATCACTTAAAACACGAATATTGAGCCGTACCGCGCAAACCGCACGTCCGATTGATGTTCCGTCTGCGCGTACACATCACGAATAATAATTAGAATTTTTCACGGTGGTTTCAGCTCAATATGAGGTCATCCGCTATGAATTTGACCATTGGACGCCCGTTTTGGCCGTTTATGACACCAGAACTGCGTTGTCGGTCACCGCGGGCACACGGCACGTCCGATTGACGTGCCGTCAGCTCGACCACTTCATAAATCACTCTCCCGTATTTGTCGTCTGATTACAGGCCATTCTGACTTCGTTCGGCCCATTTGGACCCCCCTCACGCGCGTTTACGAAGCGCGCGCATCACTTAAAACACGAATATTGAGTCGTACCGCGCAAACCGCACGTCCGATTGACGTGCCGTCTGCATGTACACGTCACGAATAATAATAGAATGTTTCACGGTGGTTTCAGCTCAATCCGGAGACGTGGTGTGGCCGGCACCACTCAAAGTGTCCGTCTTTTGTTTCAAAAGGACGTCATTTTAAGTGAAAAGCATCAACTGATATATGGAAAACTGACCAAACGCATTCCGAATATGTTTATAATTTATCCCAAAAATCCATGGGTCATTTGTGACGTGTACGAGCCAACTCGGGATGAATATGAGTCGCGGTGTGTCCAGGATAAGTCTAAGTGACTCTCTTTTGTTTAAAATGGACACCATTTTAAGTACATACGGAAAAATGACCAAACGGATTCGGTTTCTGTTGAAACATTAGGAGAACGATCCATGGGTCTTATGTGACGTGTATGAATCATCCCCGCTTCAATACGACATGCATTGCGGCTGACACCACTCAAAGTGTCCGTCTTTTGTTTTAAATGGACGTCATTTTAAGTGAAAGGCATCAACTGACATACGGAAGAACGACCAAACGCATTCGGATTCTATCGATACTTTAGCACAACGATCCATGAGTCATATGTGTCGTGTAAAAGTCAACCCCGTCTTAATCCGAGACGTGGTGTGGCTGACACCGCTCTAACTCTGTCTCTTTTGTTTAAAATGGACACGATTATAAATGAAAAGAACAACTGGCATACGCAAAACCGACCAAACACATTCGTAATCTTTTGATAATTTATCACAACGATCCATGGGTCATATGTGACATGTACGAGCTAACTCGGGATAATTCTGAGTCGCGGTGTGGTCAGGATTAGTCTAAGTGTCACTATTTTGTTTAAAATGGACAACATTTTATGTACATACGGAAAACCGACCAAACGCATTCGGTTTCCATTTAAACATTAGGAGAACTATCCATGGGTCATATGTGACGTGTACGAATCAACCTCGCCTCAATTGGAGACACATTTTGGTCGGCACCACTCATAGTGTCCGTCTTTTGTTTCAAAAGGACGTCATTTTAAGTGAAAAACATCAACTAGCATACGGAAAACCGACAAAACGTATTCAGATTTTGTCGATACTTTAGCACAATGATCCATGGGTCAAATGTGACGTGTACGAGTCAACCCCGCCTCAATCCGAGGTGCGGTGTGGCCGGTATCACTTCAGGTGTATGTATTTTGTTTAAAATGGACATCATTTGAGGTAAAAATATATGGTATAGAAAAAACCGATCAAATTATGAATTGAATTTCGGATTCCACATATAATTGTCATCTAAATTTTAAAATGAATTCTAAATGAATTATGTATGTTTATAATTATGTTATGAATTCTACTTTAATTATGGATGTGTATATTTTCAGGATGCATTATATGTGTTGGTTGGTTGGTTTTCATTATTTGTATGTGTTGGTTTGTTCTCTATATGTATGCATTATATGTGTTACAGGTACAATAATTGGATTGTAAAATGAATTGAAAACAAGGGAATAATTGGATTGAAATTTGAATTGAAAATGCCCAAAAACTAGACCTTCTGTGCAAATTGCAGGCTGTTGTGCAAATTGTAGGCTGCTGTGAAATTTGCACAGCAAAGCCTATGCCAACGGTTTTCAAACCGTTGGCATAGGCTCTATGTAGCTATTTTTACCAATGGTTCCTTGAACCGTTGGTAAAAACACCCTATCCCAACGGTTTGAAAGCGTTGGGATACCCTGTTGAATGGTTTTTTTACCAACGGTTCTATTAACCGTTGGTAAAAACCTTTCCCAACGGTTTGTAAACCGTTGGGAAAGGTCTTTCCCAATGGTTTGGCAGAACCGTTGGGATAGGTTGATTTTTTCTGACCTATCCCAACGGTTCTGTGTAAACCGTTGGGAAATGCCTTTCCCAACGGCTTACTTCCCCACGGTTTGCAGAACCGTTGGTATAACATATACCAACGGTTCTGCAGCCTTTCCCAACGGTTCTAAACCGTTGGGAAATGCTGGATTTCCAGTAGTGAGAAAGGGGTATCCCATCATTCAAAAATTAATTCGTCAGTATGGGGAATGTGTGAAACCATAACCCAACATTTATAATTGACATTAAAAGATCATAACAACATAAAAAAAATTGGACAGAAACTAGAATGGAAGTAAAACCCTTACATAGAAGTGTGCTTCCAAAGGCTTGAGAGAGGCTTGAGATAGAATTTTTGGGATCCTGGGGCACCATTAGAGGATTCTAAAGAGTGGAGGGAAGAGTTTGGAGGAACTCCAAATGCTTTTAGTGAGGGGGAAGTGGGAGCTTGGTTGGGTTTATATAGGAAAGGTGAGGGAATTCTTTATTATTCATGTTTGGGACACCTCACGTAAAACTAATACAAACCACACATCATCCCATGATTTATCCCATGGTTTTTGGAAAATGGAAGTAGTAAACAATATTTTATAAGGCCAAAGTCCGAACTTCATAAAATAATGGGGTTTCTTATGTGGAGGTGAGTCTCACTTCCAAGGAAAACAATTTAAAAAGACAATTGGTTTAATAAGTCTTGAAGGGTCCATTAATTATTTGTAAAATAAGTCAAACAAAACCAAAACCTCATTAATTTAATGAAAAAACATATATTGGCCGAACATAAAGCATATTGTATTTTATTAAATCACTATTGGTTCATTATGATTCCATAAAACACATTATATATTTAAACGGTATTTAATTTTTACCCAAAAATTTGACTTTCTCAGAAAATTATGAAAAATTCACCATTGGGTAATTTCGACTTCCTGATTCCAGAAATAATATTTGTTTATGTAAATAATTTTCCAAATATGTTAATTTTTACTTTTAAAATAAAACCAACATTTATCGAAAATTCACAGGTTTTGAAAAAAATGGATTTCAATACTTAATAAAAATTACGATTGCATTCATAAAATTATATGATCATTTATATTTAATAAAATTAAATTTAATAACAATAATAATATTTTATTAAAATATTATTTAATTGAAAAATCCATTAATTCATCAAAATATAATTCTTAGTTGAACATTAACTAAAAATACTATTTGTGCTTTAAAAAAACTATTTACAGGGTAACGATAACAAAATGAATGTATATTCATTATTATATAAAAAAATAATGTACATAACCATAGTTCTAAGGTCTTGTTACATAACCCCTTATAACACCCACATAAGACCAAAGAGTATGGTGTGTGATGGTGATAGACTATTGGGATGGCTCAGATAACATTGCTCGGGTGCTAATCTCTATCAACTTCCACTTCTCTCGTAGGTGGTCCCGCTCGAGCTTACCCAGTTGAAGCTCAGCTTGGGCTTGGTCAAGAGTGATGCCCAATGATGCCACCTCTTTTCCTAGATCTGACAAATGGGATTCATATGGACCAATTCAACTGGATGAGGCCAGTTCTTCCATTGTCTCAATAAATTGGATTTGTAAAATCTCATATTTATACTAATCATGTGATCACAGTTCAACAGCTACAAAAGCAATGGTCACAATTCTTAATGGAATTTTAAAATACAAAAACAAAATAAGTTCACATGTTTTATAACCATTTCACATATTATGAAATTTAATTATATCAAGAGGGATTTTCATTAACAATGGTGTGGGTCATTACAATCTTCCCCCCTTAAGAAATTTCACCCTCAATATTTCATTTTACATTATAGGCCACAAACAGATGTGGGTACTTTTCCTTCATTACTTCTTCCAGTTCCAATGTTTCCTCTTAGTACTTATGGTTTCACCATTGTAACTTGACCAGATGTGTAGCCTTGTTACATAGAACATTTTCTCTATGATCCAAGATCTTTACTGGCTACTCCTCAAAGGAATGATCATCCTCCCATTGTACCACCTCAGAAGAGAGTGCATGTGAAGGGTCTGGTATGTAATTACTTAATAGGGATACATGAAATACATCATGTACTTTGGCCATGGTAGGTAGATGTGCTAGTTTATGGGCTACATCCCTGACCTGATCAAGAATCTTGAAGGGGCAAATTTACCTATGACCTAACGTGCCATTATTTCCAAACCTCGTGACCTTCTTCCACAGAGATGTGCATAGAATAAAATGTCCCATACTTTATACTTGAGGTCTTGTCAACGGTTATCTACATAACTATTCTATCAACTATGGGATGACTTGACATGCTGGTGAATGTATTTCACCTTATCCACCATTTCTTTGATCATTTCAGGTCTTACCAGCTTACGCTCATCGACTTCAGCCCAACATGTCGGTGTTCTGCACCTCTTCCCATACATGGCTTCATATGGTGCCATTTTGATTCTTGAGTAGAAACTGTTATTATAAGAGAAATCAACCAGATGAATATTTTGATCCCACCCTCCTTTTAAGTCCATTGAGCATGCTCTCAATATTTCCTCATGTGTTTGGATAGTCCGCTCAGATTGGAAATCAGTTTGAGGATGATAAGTTGTACTAATGTTCAACTCTGTATCCAGATCTTGTTGAAGACTCTTCCAAAACGTCAAGGTGAATCTAGAATCATGGTCGGATACTATAGATAGTTGTACTCCATGCTACCTTACCAATTCATTGACATAAATATGCTCAAGTTGATCTGATGATAAGTCTTCTCGAATCGAGATATAGTGAGCTGTCTTTGTAAGATGATCCATAATGACTCATATATCATTATTTCCATTGGATGTACTTGGAAGTCTAGTTACAAAGTCCATGGTAATGTTCTCCTACTTCTATGCTCGTATGGGTAGTGGTTGCATCATCCCTTTAGACTTTTGACTCTCAGCCTTCACTTGTTGACATACTAGACACTTTGAAGTATATTCGGTAATCTCCCTTTTCATATTTCCCCACAAAAAGTTTTCTCAGAGATCTCGATACATCTTGGTGCTCCCTGTGTGGATAGAGATGGTCGATCTATGTGCATAATTCAATCGCTTCTTCATTATCTCTGGATCAGATGGTACATATATTTTCATCCAAAATTTTATAACTCCTTCCTCATCATCTTTTAAATCAGAGGATTTCCCATTTCTAACAGCTTCCACCCTTTTCTGAATTTCCACATCTTTTCGTTGAGCAATATTTATTCTCTCAAATTGGGATGGTTGAGTAATCATTTGAGAAAGGATTGATGATATTCCCATCTTAATTATTCCCATGTCCATCCTTTTTAAATCGAAGAAGATAAAATCCTTTTCAATTCACATCATTGATATAGATGCAGGATCCATTCTACTTAGAGCATCTGTCACCTTGATTGCCTTACCGGGAGGGTAGTGGATTGAGAAGTCAAAATCTTTGACGAGCTCTATCCATCTTCACTGGTGCATATTAATCTCTATTTGTGTGAAGATATATTTGAGACTCTTATTGTCAGTATATATCCCACACTTCTAAGAATATAGATAATCCTCCAGATTTTCAAGGTAAAGATCATAGCTGCCAACTCCAGATCATGAGTTAGATAGTTATGCACATGGATTTTCAACTTCCTAGATGCATATGCTATAACTTTATAATTTTTCATCAGCACATAGCCTAATCCATTATTAGAAGCATCACTATACACCACAAATAGTTATCCACTTGCAGGGAGTGTGAGTACTGGAATTATGATAAGCCTCGCTTTCAACTCCTTGAAAAAATCTACACATTCTTGTGTCCAGACAAGCTTTAATCCCCTCCATGTCAGCATGGTAATTGGGTTTGAAAATCTAAAAAAGTTCATCACAAATAGTCGATAATACCTAGGTAGACTCAAAAAGCTGCGAATCTCCATTACATAAGTTGGCATGAGCCACTCTTCAATTGCCTTCTTCATTGTAGGGTCCACAGATATTCATTTGTTGTTGATAACACTCCCCCAGAATGATACTTACTCCATATAGAACTCACATTTTCTGTACTTTTCATAAAACTTATCCCTTCGCAAAGTCTTTAAAACATTTTTCAAATACTCTTCATGTTCCTCATTTCTCTTAGAGTATATTAGAATAAAATCAACAAAAACTACCACAAATTTGTCGAGGTAATCTCTAAAGGCTCTATTCATTAAATCCATAAAAAATTCTAGAGATTAGTTAGTCTGAAGGGCATCACTATGAACTCATAGTGTCCATACCTCATTTTAAAGGCAGTCTAGGGAATATCATCATTCCTCACCTTTAATTGGTGATATCCAGACTGAAGGACTACCTTAAAGAAATAACTGGCCCCACAATTTTGATCAAACACGTCATCTATCTGTGGTAGGGGATACTTGTTATTTATCGTGATTTTATTGATCTCACGACAATCCATGTAGAGGTTCATTGATCAATCATTCTTCCTGAAGAATAGGATTGGCTCACCCCACGGTGAAGCACTCGGTCATATAAAACCCTTCTCTATATTCTTTTGTAACTACTTCTTCAACTCTTCCAGCTCTATGGTGCCCATTCTGTAAGTTTTCTTTGAGATTGGTAGAGATCTAGGGATAAGTTCAATTGAGAACTCAATCTCTCTATCCAGAGGAATACAAGGCAACTCTTCAGGGAATACATCAGTGTAATCCCTCACGATGGGCATGTATTCAAGCATGATTCTCTCCTTTCTCTAAATAATTTGAGCTACATATGCTTCCTCATAAGGCAGAAATATACACACTTGAGAGGATGATTCGAAAAGAGATTCATCTCCCTCCTTGCACATGTAATGAATTGGAGGATTATTTTTTGGGATGTGAAGAGTGATATCCATTCCCTATTAGTTGATAATGGCTTTGTATAAAGGCATCCAATCCATGCCCAAGATATCATCAAACTCCACTGAAGGAAGTATGACGAGATTTTCTGGTAGGTTCAGTCCTAAAACGATAATTGGGGAGAAGTTATAAACCATGTATGCAACTATTTCCCCATTCTCTATTTTCACAGATAACATTTCCTCCATTTATTGAGGTGTTTTTTGAATTGTTTTACCAAACATGAAAGATATGAAAGAATGTGTAGAACCAGATTCAAATATTACGTTCACTATTCATGAATGAATAACTAGCGTACCTATCAACACATTGTTGTCTGGAAGTACCTCAATGGTAGTGATATAATAGTCCCTTCCATGTTTCCTTGGAGGTTGTTGTTGATTGCCTCCGACAACCCTCGGTATAGGGCAACGGTTTGCATAATTCCAAAACTCCTTGCAGTTGTAACTCTCCACTGCCGGCTGAGTGTTGATCTGAACCTTCATTTCTCCTTCAAAATTAGCAGTTTTTTTCATATCCCTTCGGAAATTCATGGCCATGTGACCAACCATTGGGCATTTGAATCAATTCCCGCTTCCCTTAAGATAGTTACTGAGATGTTTCTCCAAGAATTTTTGCAAGGGGAAATGTCAGGCTTCTTTCCATCATGGGATTTTTTTGATGGACCACCCATGTCATTCTCCATTATCTGATTCTTTTCACTGGGCCCAAGAATCCACTGAGAGTAATTAATCTCCCTTTCATCCATGACAGAACAACGGAAAATATCCAAATAACTATCAAAGTATCAAATTGCCAACACTTTTCATAGACTCAGCTTTATTCCACCTCGCTTTCGGTGTTCATGACAAAGCCAGAGGCGTACCTTTTAAGCCTTGTAACATTTTCTTCACACACCCCGATTGACTCATCTTCCTTCTTCTTGATTCCAAGTAACTCTCCTTACATCTTTAAACGGATGATTCAAGTAAAATATTTGTCGAAAACATCCTCTTGACTTCCATCCAATTCATGGAATCAACTTCCTCTTGGGACTTTGTATTCTTGATCAGTTTCCACCACTGACCAGCTTCCCCATCAAAACGATGGACTGCCAGTACATATTTTTCCTCTCCTGAGCACTGGAGGGCAATGAATATCTTTTCAATTGAGTTAATCCATTGTTCCGTGAGGAGGGGATCATAAGATCTGCTAAACATGGGAGGCCTTTTCCGCATGAATGATTCTACGAAAACTCTCTTTTCATGGAGGAGGAGGAAATTATTCATGATTCAAGTTATTATTCATAACTCAAGCCATCTGAGCAAGTATTTTCACGACGTTTTGATCAACCACTCTCATCATATTAGGAATATCATTAGGTAAATCTTTACATTTCCTATCACATTGGTTGTTTGAAAATGTACTTCCTATTTCCTTCCATTAACTAATAAAAATAACGTATAATTAGAGGTCTTAAATACTTATCCAGGGATCCTGTAAAGAAAACTTTGTTCATAAAATTATAAACTTATAAAGAAGAAATATATCCTCACTTGTGATTTCTTAGGTTTAAATCTAGGTTATCCTCAATATATTTCATAACTTATACTCTTATGGGTTTTTTTCCATTAATAACAGTTTGTAATAAGCTCTTGAATCTACCAATGAATATCCTTTGGGAGTGTAATAACCAAGAGTGCAGTAAGGCCCGTTGTCGTGCACTAGTTCCCATTCGAGTCTACTTCAAAGAGGTGTTTTCAGATTTTACCCCTAAGATACATCTTTGCCAGAGGTGCCTCTACCTACTCGTATCCAGACAGGGATGTATTTTTTTCGATAAACCACATAATAAATACTGACCAAAACATAGGGATTTTTTTACTATACTTAGTCTTTTCTCTTTGTGTTTACTAGGGTTTTCTAATACTAATCCCAAAAAAAAACCTAAACCTATCCTTTGATACCAACAATCACAACCTTGATATTTTATTACACAATTGAACATTATTTATTACATGAAATTCACTTGATACAACATAGAAGATCAAGAGGTCTAGTGTCTTTGGGGCCTAGCATCATTACATAACAACTTAAAACCTAAAATATGCAACATATTTTTTGCAAAACTCCTTTATATGACCACTATATTCTCTTATTCTTAGCATTGCATGGGATAACCTGAGGACATGCATAAGAAAAGGGTGAGCTACAAAGCCAAGTAAGGGAATAAACATGGAATAACATGACGAATAAAATACATGTTAGAAAATATGCATATGAATAGAGCACAAGAAAAGCATAAACATAATGGCATGATAAATCATGATCATCATAACATTGAAATGTGGCAACAACTCTTAACATGGAATTAGCATGAGCCGAAGCTAATTGCACATAGAGCAATAGTAAACCCTCAATGCACATGAAGCATGAGTAAACCCTCATTCCACAAAAATTAGCATGAGTCAACACCCATTACACATAATGTATCATGATACTATACAATACCCAATGCATTGGAGCGCTATCATGGCGCATCTTTGTTAAACATTTCATTTCATGCATAAGTGTGCCAGATGGATCATAGAACATTGAATCCTTCAACATAATCATTTTTTCCATGATAAAAGAATGTGGAATACATACATGAAACTCTTTAAACAATATGTAAATGTGCATAAAGGTGAATACCCTTGATAGATAAATGGGCATGGTATTCACTACACAATGACATTGGCTTGGAAAAAAGGCGGTGCAATTTTGTCAGCATAACGACATGACATAAGATCTCATAAAAATAGTTGATGAGAGAGAAAGGGGTGTCTCATAATATTTACAAGAAATGGATAGTAAGGGGGTCATATAGATACATGTGCCAACAAATGAAATATAATTTATATCCATGATACAAAATAATTTCTTGAATGTAAATGAAGAGAGGGAAATTCCTTTCGGAATTTCGGAATTGTAATGGGTGTACATGGGAGGCATTTAATGAGAGAAAAAGGGGTATCCCATCAATCAAACATAAAGAAGTTAGTATGGGGTGTTAAGTCAAAAGTCTTATTTTTTACTTCTATATCATGTTTTGGAAATCACAAATGCATTCTATCATATTTTGGAAATTACATTTGTCTTCTATCATGATTATCGTACCGTACAATACTGATCATACTGACTCTGTCAATCGTATCGTACTGACTCTGTCAATCGTATCGTACTGAATCTGTCAATCGTACCATACTGATTCTGTCAATCGTATCGTACTGACTCTGCTATTCAGATCTTCATTATTTGTTTTAGTACTTAGTCAAAAACACTCATTGCATATGAATCGTACTCATGTTTTTCATTTCTATATATCTCTTGTCCTAACCAAACGATGTCATTGAGTTAGTTACAAACTAATCAAAACGATGTCGTTCTTTCTGTTTCAATATGACCTTTGGAGGCAATATGACCGTTGGAACCCGAGGCCTATAAATAGGAGGTCATTTGAAGCTGAGAGCACAACGATGAACAAAGAGAACGAATGAAGAGACTCTGTGAACTACCAAGATTCTAGAGAGAGACACTGTGACTTCTCTCATCTGCCTTGTGCGTCCGATCATCGTATCGAGGGCTTTCAAGTAATTGAAAGACAGAGGTGCCGATTACCTACAAAATCAAGGGCTGCCGGGGATAGGCAGACAGACGTGCCGATCATCGTATCAAGGGATGACAAGGATAGGCAGACAGACGTGCCGATCATCGTATCGAGGGCTGCCAGGGATAGGCAGACAGACGTGCCGATCATTGTATCGAGGGCTCACCTAGGTGTTGGTGAGACGGACCATTTATCCTAGGTGAAAGGATAACCCTTCTCTTTGGGTTAAAAGAATTGTAATACTTTTACATTTCCGCTGTTACTTGTATCAGAAAGGGATTGGTATTGTTTCCTCTCTCCTTTACATATTCAATTGTAATTGTTTCAATTACAATCATTCTATTACTTTTTGTATCGATTGATTCTATACACTTTAAGGTAGAATCATTCATCTTTGTATTAATCTGATTATTGTGTTCACCTTGAATACAATTGTTTTACATTACATTAGTATTACAATACATCATACCTTTTTACATTCAATACAATTGTGGGTATTTGTATTTGTATTAGTTTAAGATCATTTAAACTAATCCCTTAATTTCTAAAACTCAAAGGTTTTTAAACCTACAATTCACCCCCCCTCTTGTATTTTTCCATCTAATAGACTTATATCTACATATTCGATCCAAAAATCGGTATCAGATGAGTTTTTCCACTGATTTTTATTACTAGCTATATTTCTTTCATATTATTTTCTTGAATACTTATTACACTAACGTGTGGAGTGGAAAAGTTTTTGGTGTCTTAGATGGCAGGAATGAATATTGGGTCAATAGACAATCTGAATCCTTCTAGACCACCAATCTTTGATGGGAATGATTATGAGTATTGGAGAGATCGTATGAAGACTTTCGTTATCAATACTGGTGTAGACAATTTTATTATGCTTACTGGGGGTTACAAAATTCCTGACAAAGAAGTCAGTACTTTCACCAACCAAGAGAAGCAAGAATATCAACTGAATTACAAGGTACGCAATACTTTATTATGCTCTTTGACCAGGAATATATATAGCCAGATATCTTCATGTGAAGCAGCCAACTGTATTTGGAAGAAATTAGAAGTCAATCATTTTGGTACATCCAAGGTTATAGAAACAAGGAGAGCAATGCTTCGAGCAGAGTATCATGGATTTGTTTTTCCTTATAGAGAGCCAGTGTGTAAAGTGCAACAAAGGTTTTTGACGATTGTAAACATCTTACAATCTATGGGTGAAAAAGGTCTTGATGATGAAGCTCTTGTTGATAAGATTATAGATATTATGCCAAATGAATGGGAGTCAAAAAGAACAGCTATTGATGAAAATAGAAAAGTTTCCTAGATTACTCTTGATGAAATCTTTGGAACTCTTCTACAGCATGAGACAAGAATGAAGAGAGATGCTGATTTCAATAAGAAGAAGAATGGGAATGGAAGTGTAGCTTTTGCATCTAAAGCTAAAACACCTGAAAGGCTTACAAGGTATAAATCCATGAAAGTTGTTATATCTGATTCAAGTGATTGTAATCTTCCGGATAATGAGTTAGCCAATCTTGCTCGAAGGATGAACAAGATTGTGGGAAAGAATGATTTTCAATATAGATTCAAAAAGAAAGATAGGAAATATTCAGAGGTAACTTGTTTTGAATGCAAGAAAGCAGGACATATAAGGCCTGATTGTCCTTTACTGAAGAGGAAAGATAGAAAGGAGAAACACTCTGAAAGAAACAAGAAAAGGTTTTATAAGACAAAGAAAGGCTTGAAAGCAAATGATATGTGGAGTGCAAGTGGTAGTGATTCCTCAGATGATTCTTTAGAATATGAGACATCAGGACAAAGAAATATTGGACTCTTAGCTAGATTACCTATTGAAGATCATTGTCTCATGGCTAAGGTACATAATGCTAAAGCTATTACAAATGTCTCCTTAAATACAAATTATATTGATAATAGATATTATGAATCTTCAAATGATGAATCTTCATCATCAGAGGATGATACATTACCTTCTTTTGAAGAGGTCTCTAGATTTTCTAAGTAACTTGAAAATGAAAATTCTAAACTTAAAAAGAGATTTGAAAAATAAAATTCTAGAATTTCAATTTTGACTAAAGAAGTACCAGATCTTTCTAAAGATCTTGTTGTGAAAACATCTGATTTTGAAAGCATTTTAAAAACCCTTAAGAAAGTTAAATCTGATAAGGATAAACTTTCTAAGGATCTTGAAACTGTAATTTCGAAGAAAAATATTTTAGAGCCTAACTCTAGTTCAAATTCAAATGTTTTGGAAAATAAGAATTTGGTTTTAAAACTAAAGTCAGAGATTTTATCCCTGAAAAAGTGTTTGTCAAACTTTACTCATGGAAAAGAAAACTTTGACAGGATATATTCTCAAATTAAACCTTTGAGAAATCGTTCTGGACTAGGTTATACTTATTCCAAACATGTTTTTAGCAATAACTATTTTGTTCCTCAAAAAACCATTTTCTGTTCTAAGTGTCAATGTGGTGGACACTGGAGAAGAGATTGTTCTCTTAACAAAACTCAATATTTAGGATTTCATAAAGCTCATTTTGCTAAACAAATGTGGATTCCTAAAATTCTTTTAACTAACCCTTCTGGATCCAAACAAGTTTGGATTCTGAAAATCTAATTGTTTCTTTTTCAGGAAAACGAGAAGTGTACCAATAAGAACATTTGGTACATGGATAGTGGTTGTTCTAGACATATGACTGGAATGAAAGATCTCTTTGAAAAGGTTATCAAAACAAAAGGTGGAAAAGTTACCTTCGGGGATATTATTTTACAATTCATCGGAATGCAAGAACAACTTGCCGACATTTTTACAAAACCTTTACCTTCCGATAGATTTGAATTTATAAAACAGAAGCTAGGAATGATTACATTAAAATAATCATTCATATTTACTTCTTGTTTTACATCTCTCCTAATAGTAAGAAACTCCTCATAGAAAGGGGGAGGAAATTTCTTTCTATGTCTTTATGTTTCCTTTATCTTATGATCTTTAACTATTTACTCTCTCAATTTGTGTATTTTTTCCCTGTTTATCGTATTGATAGTTTTTATCGTATCATTCTTTTTTCCCTTCTGTTTATCGTATTGACAGTTTTATCGTATCATTATTTTTTCCCTTCTGTTTATCGTATTGACAGTTTTATCGTATCATTAATTTTTCCCTTCTGTTTATCATATTGACAGTTTTATAGTATCACTTTACTATCGACCGATGATGGTAATCAAATTCTTTTCCATCGTATCGACCGATGATGGAAATCAATTTCTTTTCCATCGTATCAATCAATCAATAGTATTGAATCGACCGATGATGGTATTGAATTTCTTTTCCATCGTATCAATCAATCAATTGTATTGTATCGACCGATCATGGTATTGAATTTCTTTTCCATCGTACCAATCAATCAATAGTATTGCATCGACCGATGATGGTATTGAATTTCTTTTCCATCGTATCAATCAATCAATAGTATTGAATCGACCGATGATGGTATTGAATTTATTTTCCATCGTATCAATCAATCAATAGTATTGTATCGACCGATGATGGTATTGAATTTATTTTCCATTGTACCAATCAATCAATAGTATTATATCGACCGATGATGGTATTGAACTTCTTTTCCATCGTATCAATAGTATTGTATTGATCGATGATGGTAATATTTTTTTTATCGTAATGAACGATGATGGTAATGATTTTATTTTTTATTGAATCCACCGATGATGGTATTGAGATTGTTTTCCATCGTACTGTCAGTTCATGGTAACGAGATTGTTTTCCATCGTATTGTCAGTTCATGGTAACAATATTGTTTTCTATCGTACGGTCAGTTCATAGTAATGACTTTGTTTTTCATCGGCATGATGTTCTTTTCCTTACGATCGTATTTTCTTTTGATTTCTATCAAAACCAACAATTACCTTACATTCTCCGACAGGTTTTTTTCATTTTTTTAAATTTTTTTCCCTTCGTTTTAATCCTAACCATTGATCTGGTTTTCTCTAATCTTGACCGTAGAAGATCAATGGTCATCCTTTTTCGACCATAGAAGATCAACGGTCACCCCTTTATCTCCTATAAATAGCCCCCTCACCTCCCCAAACCCACATTGAATTTTTAGAAATTGAGGCGAAGCTCTCCTCCACCAGCTATAAATCTTCGTACGATCTTCTCATCGGCATCACCTTTATGTCTCAATCCTCGGCTAATACTCCCGCCAAAATGTCTTCAAAGACTTTTACAGAGAAATACTTTAACAGAGAAAGGTTAGTATCTCGAGACTTTTTCGATACGTACGATTCCACAATCAGGAGGATCATTTTGATTCTAGGGTGGGAACATCTGTGTGTTGAAAAGCCTGATTCTCATGATCCGGTTCATTATGATGAAGTTTGTCAGTTTTATAAAACTGTTTCTTTCGACAAAGACATGGCTATAAACTTTTCTGTGTACGATAGAAAATTGTCTATGTCTGTGAAACAAGTGGAACATTTTCTTAATGTTTCTGTAGAAGGGGATTCTTTCTGTCCATCGCACAAACTACCAGAGGAAGTTGGTACGTTTAATAGAGAAAGTGCTGAAAATAATTTGTTTGTTATTAATGAAGAAAAGAGAAAAGTGTCTCATCTTTCTCCGGACAATCGTTTTGTCACTTTATGGATGCAAGGATTTCTTATCCCAAGGAAAGGGGATAGAGAAACTCTAAAAGTTTCTGATATTTTTATGCTTGACTATCTTGTGAATATGAGAAAAGTAAATCTCATGGGGTATATTTTTGAAACCATTAAGAATGTCAAGACAGGAGGGATTAAGTCCCAGATGATTATGTATCCAGCTATCCTTACGAAGTTCATTCTTGAAAGTATAAAGTTTTGTAACATTCCTTTGAAAGGAAACCCCATGGATTTGAAGCCCTCATGCATTAGTAAGAGTACGATGAAAAATTTGAATGCTTTTTTTGATCCGAATTCAAAACTTTTTGTCAGAGATATAGAAGCTGAATTGGCTCAGAATCAATCGGCACCTATGCCAGCCAAAGACATTCAATCTACCGGTGTTACTCAAAAGTCTGATCCGCAAACCAGGTCAAAGCCGAAGAAGAAGCCAAGGTACAGTAAGGAGGTTGTAGCCAAATGGAGAATGGATAAGGAACAGAGAATGGAAGGTGATCCGAAGTTTGGTCTTGATCCTGCTGAGGCTTTTGCGGAAAGAGTAAGTGTTGAAGAAACCCTTCAGGCTGAAAAGAAGAAGAAGGTTCTTTTGAAAAGAAAGGCTTAGGACTTTGATGTATCTAAAGTCTTGAAAGCGGTTGAAGATTCTAGTGCCCAACTAACAGAAGAAGTGCACCAAGAACCCATCGTACAGAGTTTCCCTGAGAAAGGAAAACAAAAACAAGTGATAGAAGAGATAGAAGAAGTGGAAGAAGAAGGAGACTTTCTTTTATAATTTCTTCAACGTTCAAAGAAGAGTATAGAGGAATCGGTTCAAAAGCTGAGTGAAGGTGTTCAAAAAACTCCTCATGCCGATCAAGCTCGATCTCCGGACAGAATGTCATCTCAAGAAAAGCAAGGTGCTCAATCTTCTCATTCTGATAAAGTTGTTGTCATTAGTGAAAAAGTGGAGGAAGAAAGAAAGCAGAAAGAAAAAGCAAAAGGGAAACAACTAGTTGTTGACTCAAGCAGATTGTATGAACTAGAATCGTACGATGAAGATACTGATTCAGAGCATACAATCTCTCTCAAGAAGAGTGATTACATTGTTCATGTTTTAAGAAGGGCTGAGAAGACCATTTCTAATTTCCCGAGGCTGGAAGGGAAGATTGATTTTATTACTGACAATCAAAAGAAGAAGTTTGGATCTGTAAAAGAATTGAGGAAGAAAGTTTTGTCAGTAGAAGCCGATTTGAATGTTCTATCAGAAAGTTTGGTCGCTCATAAAAAGGCATGCAATAAGATTACCAAGTGGTCGTACAAAACAGAGAGCTCAATCAATGATCATGAAATAGCTATTGAAGATATAAGAAGGTTATCAAATGAGCTTGCAATTTCTTTCAACAAGCTTGACAGAGAAACGGTTGAAAGGATGAATCTTTTGTCTTCTCAAAGAGCCGATGTTCCTTCAGTGAAATATTTGCAAGAGAGAATGAATGTTTTTCAATCTGAATTCTCGAAGGTTTCATCTTTCAAAGATGAAATGGTTTTGTTGAAGAATCAAAATTCCATGTTATCCAAATACAACAAGAATTTCCAAAACAGAATTGATACCCTTGAAGAAGTAATCAGAGTCCAGGAGAAGACTATCAGAAATCAAGATCAGATTTTTGCGGACCAACAAGAGCTTCTCAAAACTCAGGGTGAATCAATTTCTGAAGACAAGAAGGAGATTAAGAAGATGAAAGCTGTTCTTCATGAGCTTATAAAGAAGGAGAAGGAAAGAGAAAACAAATGATTGTTGTATTTGTTTTCGTTTGGAACTTGTCTTTGTTTTGTAATGAATTTTATGATCCTTTTCTTTTATCCATTGTCCTATATTGCTTTACTAACTCTTTCAGACAATTCAAGATTACTCCTTTCTTTTTTTAAATCACAAAGGGGGAGAATGTTTACAAAGGGGAGAATGTTTTATAAAGAGGAAGAATGCTTTACAACACTCTTAAGGAAAATCTACGAATACAATCCTTAGGAAAGTCCATACCTAAGGGGGAGTTAGTTGTATTCAATTTCTTATTCAGAAGAGTTTTCAATAACTCAGGGGGAGATAAGTATTTCTTGTTACATTTACTTTGTGTGTTGTGCTTTCCAAAAAGGGGGAGATTGTTAAGTCAAAAGTCTTCTTTTTTACTTCTATATCATGTTTTGGAAATCACAAATGCATTCTATCATATTTTGGAAATTACATTTGTATTCTATCATGATTATCGTATCGTACAATACTGATCGTACTGACTCTGTCAATCATATCGTACTGACTCTGTCAATCGTATCGTACTGACTCTGTCAATCGTACCATACTGATTCTTTCAATCGTATCGTACTGACTCTGCTATTCAGATGTTCATTATTTGTTTTAGTACTTAGTCAAAAACACTCATTGCATATGAATCATACTCATGTTTTTCATTTCTATATATCTCTTGTCCTAACCAAACGATGTCGTTGAGTTTGTTACAAACTAATCAAAACGATGTCGTGCTTTCTGTTTCAATATGACCGTTGGAGGCAATATGACCGTTGGAACCCGAGGCCTATAAATAGGAGGTCATTTGAAGCTAAGAGCACAACGATGAACAAAAAGAACGAATTAAGAGACTCTGTGAACTACCAAGATTCTAGAGAGGGACACTGTGACTTCTCTCATCTGCCTTGTGCGTCCGATCATCGTATCGAGGGATTTCAAGTAATTGAAAGACAGAGGTGTCGATTACCTACAAAATCGAGGGCTGCCGGGGATAGGCAGACAGACGTGCCGATCATCATATCGAGGGCTGCCAGGGATAGGCAGACAGACGTGCCGATCATCGTAACGAGGGCTACCAGGGATAGGCAGACAGACGTACCGATCATCGTATCGAGGGCTCACCTAGGTGTTGGTGAGACAGACCTTTTATCCTAGGTGAAAGGATAACCCTTCTCTTTGGGTTAAAAGAATTGTAATACTTTTACATTTCCACTGTTACTTGTATCAGAATGGGATTTGTATTGTTTCCTTTCTCCTTTACATATTCAATTGTAATTGTTTCAATTACAATCATTCTATTACTTTTTGTATCGATTGATTCTATATGCTTTAAGGTAGAATCATTCATCTCTGTATTACTCTGATTATTGTGTTCACCTGGAATACAATTGTTTTACATTACATTATTATTACAATACATCATACCTTTTTACATTCAATAAAATTGTGGGTATTTGTATTTGTATTAGTTTAAGATCATTTAAACTAATCCCTTAATTGCTAAAACTCAAAGGTTTTTAAACCTACAATTCACCCCCCCTCTTGTATTGTTCCATCTAATATACTTATATCTACATATTCGATACAACATGGGGGATGTGAGAATCCATAACCCAACAGTTATAATTGAAATTAAAAGGGAATAACAATATAAATAAAATCAGACAAAAATAAAAAGGAGGGAAAACCCATACTTGGATGTGTGCTTCCAAAGGCTTGAGAGAGGCTTGAGAGAGGTTTCATGGGAGCTTTGGGAACCTTGAGAGGATTTTAGAGAGTGGAGGGAAGAGTTTGGACAAAATACAAAGGCTTTGAGTGAGGAGGAAGTGGGATCATGGGTGGGTTTATATAGGAAAGGTGAGATAATTCTTTTTTATTTAGGATTGGGACACCTCACATTAAACTAATAAAAAAACTAGTCCATGGTTTTTGCCCATGGTTTTTGGAAAAAGGGAAGTAGAAAACAATATTTTAATTGGCCAAAATCCTAAATTCTTAAAATAGTGGTTTCGGTTATGTGGAGGTGAGTCACACTCCCAAGGAAAATAATTTAAAAAGACAAGATGTTTGATAAGTCTTGAAGGGTCCATTAATTCATTCTAAAATAATTCAAACAAACCCAAAACCCAATTATTTTAATTTTAAAACATATATTGGCTGATCATAAAGCGTATAATATTTAATTAAATCACTATTGGGTCATTATGATGTCATAAAACACATTATATATTTAAATGGTATTTAATTTTTACCCAAACATTTGACTGCCTCAAAAAATTATGAAAAATTCATCATTGGGTAATTATGACATCCTGATTCCAGAAATATTATTTATTATATCTAAACAATCTTCTAAATATGATAATTTTTACTTTTAAAATAAAAACCAACATTTATAGAAAATTCACGGGTTTTGACAAAAATGGCTTTCAATCCTTAATAATAATTGTGATTGCATTAATAAAATTATACGATCATTTATTTTTAATAAAAATTAATTTAATAACAATAATAGTATTTTATTAAATTTTTATTTAATCCAAAAATCCATTAATTTTTCAAAATATAATTCTTAGTTGAGCATTAACTAAAAATACTATTTGTGATTTAAAAAAACTATGTACAAGGTAACAATAATAAAATGAAAGTATATTCATTATTATATACAAAAATAATGTAAATAACCATAGTGCGAAGTTATTGATACATAACCCTTTATAACACCTCCAGAAGACCAAAGAGTAAGGTGTGAGATGGTGACAGACTCTTGGGGTGGCTCGGATAACATTGCTCGGGTTGTAATCTCTAAAAACTTCCACTTCTCTTGTAGGCAGTCCCGCTCGAGCTTAGCCTATTAAAGCTTAGATTGGGATTGTTTAAGAGAGAAGCCCAATGACACCACCTATTTTCTGAGTTCCGATAAATGGTATTCATGTGGGGAAATTATACTGGATGAGGCCATTGTTTACTTTGTCTGAGTAAATTGGATTTGTTAAAGCCCATATTTATACTGATCATGTGATCAATATTCAACATCAACAAAAGCAATGGTCCCAATTCATAATGGTATTTTAAAATCCAAAAACAAAATAATTGCATATGTTGTATAACAATTTCACATATTAAGACATTTAATTAGATTAAGAGGGATTTTCATTAATAAAGGTTTGGGTCATTACACAGTTAGGGATGTTTATATGTGTATTTAATAGGGTTTGGTAAGGTTAAATGACACTAGAGGTCTTAATAACTGACGATAGTGAGCGTCATTTTAAAATTGAGGAGTACAGGCATTTTTGTAAATACCCAAATGAATTTTCTATTGTTGGGTAAATAATACCTCTTACAGATCAAATATTAATTAATATTATAGGTGGGACTAATTTTTTGATACACACCACCAAAATTAAATGTTAATGTTTATTTATATCAATTTATTATAGAATCATTATTTTTACTCAATTTTACCCTTATTGTTTTTACCATGTTAACATGTATATTTTTATTTACACAGGTAATTTATCCATTAATTATATTATTAAAATAAATTATTATTATATAATTTATATCTAAATATTCGTGATATAAAATACATCTTATTTTATAAAAATTATCCTTGTGTGGAAAATTAGTTTTTACATAAAAGTATATAATGCACTAAACATTATATTAACCTTAATTGTGTAATTAATTTTAACTGTTTTCACTCATAATTATTGTAAGAAATTAATATATACTTATTGGTTAAATTTTTTTAATTATTACAAATAAGTAATTCATTTTTCCAAATACCATTCTTGTAAGTGGTAAAATTAAATTAAAAAAATAATCCCACAAAAGCGATGAAAATGCAGGTTCAAAAAGTGAAAAACATCAAATGTTTTAAATGTTTGTATATCGAATTTTGAAATTAAATTGTTTTAAATTAACTAATTTTTATTAATATATGTATTATTGAACTTATAATAAACAGAATTATATTTTATCTTTATAAATAAAATAGATGAAAAAGCATTTTTCAATTAAAACTATGTATTTTTTAATATTCAATAATATATGAATCTGTTCATAAAAATCCCAAAAACCTAACATAAGATAATTTTTTTATTATCATTTCTAACATTAAATAAGTTTTAAAAAATTCATAATAAAATTTTCAAAAATTATATTCAAAACAATTATTTCATAAAAATGAGGCAAAATAATTAATTATATTAAAATAGATTTTATGCATAAAATGGGATTTATTCTTATCTCTTTTGTTGAAAAAAATAAGATAAATTTTAAATAGTTTACTGAATATATAATATAATAATTTAAAAAAAATTAATTAACCAAAAATGGGTTTTTTATTTTATGCATGTGGAATATATCATTACATACAAATTGTTTTTCATATAGATAATTCCTTTATTTTCAAAAAATATTAATTTTAATTTTTAGTTAATTTTCCACAAAATGATTCATTATATATGCATCTGTAAGCAATAATTTATTAATAATTCAATCGAATAAAAACCCTCCATTCAAATGGTTAGGTGGTAAATATATTATTAAATAGTATTATTTTAATCATTTTTCAATTTTCATTTAAACATAGTGTGGAGTATAATGCAAGGTAAACTCTGTATTTCCTATAATCAAAGACAAACATTTAGATAATGTGCAGTGAATGATAAATTCAGTATTTAATATAATGAAAAATATATAAATGATAGAATTAATTTGAAAAAATCTGAAAAATAACATGGTGTTATAGAGAGTGATAGATATTATTGATCCCAAGATTGTGGGTGTTCCAGAGAAGGTTAAAACTCAAAAAACAATAAACAATAGAGTCATGAAAAAGTGTTTCAACATCATAAAAATTAATGACAGGAAGACATTGTAGAGACCCAAATATTTACGTACATGGACAATACATTAATTTTTTGGAATACATAACACACAACAAAAACCATGACTCATGGACCGTAATATTTTAGTTTCATTGGAAACTCAGAACGTAATCTTCTAATCTTGGTGAAAGATCTTCAACATCTCCCATAAAGATCTTCCTATTTTGTTTTCATACCTAAAAACATTCTTTAAATCCTGGGGAAAAGAAAACATGTAAAGGGTGAGCTAAAATGCTCAGTAAGGGTAAGCATGTATAAAATAAAACAAACCATATACATTTGAACATAAAAACATGAACATAATGTTTAAACATTGAAATCTTGAGCAATGACATAAAACATGGCAGTACGTAAGGCATAGATCATAATGGAAGATCAATCATGATAAAATAGCTTCGAAATAAAACTTGTAATTGTGGAAAAACATTAAGAACATGATATGATTTCCATGCTAGCCAACGCATTGCTTCCAAGACCATCTTAGTGGACAAAGTCCCTTTCTGAATCGAGTTCACTCCCTGTTTCAGTCCTGGAACACTGAACCAGATTAACTTACCATTCCATCCATGTATATTTCATGAGATATAAATCTTTACCCAATGAATTGGAGGGAGATAAAGGTCCCACCCATCTCATAATGAAATCATTCTTTCATGTGCCACAAAATCATAAATCATACATCATAGCATAACCCATGTAATAGAATGAGATTCTTAAACATCATGCCATCATAACATAATCCAAATGAAAAATGGATATCATTTCATCATAAGAAAAATAAAACCATGTAAATAATGGAGACATTATACGTGAAACATAAAAATATTAAATAATTTCATTTTAGATGGAAAACATTTTTGAGAAAACACTTGAAATGAATTCTTGAGGAAAATATCCATTCTTCTTCAAAATCATTTTCTTTTCACAAAATGCCATGTAATTTTAAAAGAAGTGTATTTTGTTGATAATATTCATGAAATATTGTAGATTAAGATTCATGAAAATAAGGTGTTATGAAACCGTAAAAATCTGTTCATGTAGTATAAGTTAAAAAAACATTCTTCTCGTACTTTGGCCGGAAAAGTCAAAAAGTACCTCGTACGAAAAACGACAAAATATTCCTTTCATATCATTTACTAAAAACTAACCAAAGGGTAAAATTGGATTTAAAATTTTTTAGGAGGATAGAAATAATATTACATATTGATGAAACATCGATGTAGATGATAAATATTCCCCAGTAAATTCTGAAGTAAAAACAATCTCAGATAAAAATGGAGATTACGAGATTTTCCCTTACCTTTGGTCTGATATGCTTCATACGTATCCAAAACTCCTGTATAATGATTTAAATAATTTCATTTACTTATTATAGAATTATATTCATTGTTATTATATCATATATGGTTCACTTATGACTTTGTATTACCCATTATTTTGTAAATTCCACGTTAATGTAGTGTTTTTGGTAAAATCATTTTATTTATCGTACTTGTTTGGAATTTTGGATCTTTATATTATTATTACATATATAATGATTTAATTATATCTAGAATTTAAATAATGATTTATATATCATATATATTCAGTATATATATATATATAATAGATAGATAAATAAAATGAAATACACCGTTCATGGAGACAGTAGGCCGTACGTACGCATGAACGTTGTTTTCTTTTCCTTATTGACCTGAATGGAATTAAGTAAATAACATATAAATAAATATAGTAGAATTATTATGTTATATATAACATTATTATTCATTATATATACTTTATAATCGTTTTTTAATGGTTATCATGGAGATTGAATCTTATCACGTCGTGGAGACAGTAATCCGTACGTACGCACGAGCGATGATATCATTCCCATAATAATTTTTTTTAATGGAATTAGAGCGGATGATATAATATCTCATAATAAGTATGAAGTTATAATAACCATATATAGTTATTCTTTACACCATTATACCCATCCAAGTAAGGTGGTGGTGGAAAAACATATTACACCACGGTCTGGAGACGGTATTCCATACGTACGCACGCGCGGTGATTTCATTTTCCGTAGGATGGATAGAAGGTGACCTGGGGTTGTTTCATATTTATAATAACGTATCAGTATATAATTAATACTTATGTTATTACTTTATAATGAAACAACTAAAGAATAATAAGTTTAAGAAGAAAGAAATTGGAAAAGATCGGTAATGGATATTACATCTTCTTTGACGCGCCTCTTCTAAACCTCCTCTTAGGGCACTAGAGTTGGTCTTTGAAAAAGACCAGGACCTATAGGATGTTTCTAGGGAAGTGGAGAAGAGAAATTGTCAGGGGTCTTCCAAACTTGATGGCTCAATGTGGTGTGAGGAGGAGAGGGAGGAGGTTCCCTTTTATAAGGGAGGAGAGGGGAACCTTTTGGAAAAAGTAATACTATTAATTTATTATAAAGTCATATTCAGTTTTTAATAGCTCCAAATTGATTTATTTAGAAGCTAAGGTGGGAATGGGTCGCAATACTCTCATCCAATAGAATTTGGAAAAGTTAGGTTACTATTTTAACCTTATCATTTAGATTTAACTTTATGTTAAATAATTTCACTTTTACCGTGTCTTCTTGTTTTCTTACACTATAAGGTTAATAAACTTACTATAACAAGCCAAAAGAACTCCAAGTTGTTAATTATTAATATATATAACTTTATCTAAGTCATTCGGACGAACCATAGATTTTTAGGAATAAACTTACAATTAATAATATAATATTTGTTTTAAAAACTTTTTTTATGTCAATTTTGACACTATTTGGTAATTGATTTTTCTGAAAATCATAAGAACCTGATTAGTTCTAAAAAAGTTAATTAAAGCAATACTAACACGTCATATGAACCTATAAAATTAGTGTAATTCATTAAAAGTCTAAAATTAAACTTATTTGTGTATTTATAACATAAATTATGTTAATATTTCGTTAATAAGGTAATTACTGCATCATCATCGTGTCATAAATAAATTAAATTATCTAATGTCTAAAAATTATAAATAAAAAACCATTATATAGGAAATCATTTTATATTTCTAATGAATATTTATAGTCTAATTTATCTTATGTATCACCATATATTAAAAATGTTTTAGTTATTAAACTTTGATTTTAACAATTTTAACTCTTTTTTAAATAAAATAATAATAAATATCCTAATATAATCCAAGTAGACCTAAAGGGTCATATTTTATTTCTAAGGTTTTTGTGGTCTAATTTCACTTATCCAATAGAATTAGGACATGTGTTAGGGTAATAATAATATCATTTTTTCCCTTAATTACCCTATTTACTTTTAACCGTGGGAAATAAAAGTAAAAAGTTACTATTCACTAAAAATTATTTTCATCTCATTGAACCACATTTTAGTCCTTGATATTAATCGTGTCTCTCGGATTTTTGAAATTTCACTCACAGAAGCGTGAAAATTATGTTTTATATAAATTTTAAAATTCTCCTAGGAGGTGGGTAAAAGACAGTCAAAAGTTCAATGAAATTTTTATATATCTAAAATTATTATAAAATGAATCCAATGAAATACATTGAACTTATATAGGAATTATGGATCAATTTTTACCTAATTTAAATTTAAATAAATAGTCGGTTTTTAAATAGTAACCCAGTGTTTTCACTATTCATCAAAGTTGAATATTTTTAGAAAAATACCAAAAATTCACCCTAGGATAATTTTGATATTTCGAATCAAAAAATGACGCCCATTATGAAAGATAAATTTTCAAAAAGTGGGTATTACAATTCATAATGGCTAATTCATAATAATATTCTAAGAATATCTCGTTTAGTGAAACTTGGTATTGCGTACTACACACGCTATCGAAGAAGGTCTTGATTGCGTGTAATGAAAGCCATGTTAGGGTTGCGTGTAGTGAAAGCTCTGTTTGGTGTTGCGTATAACTTAATCAAAACATATTTCATTTATACATTAATCAAAATCTATACTTAATGTTGTGTAGAATAACTTCTACAAAACGAATGTGAAATTGTGTGTAACAGGAGCCATGAATTGTGTTGCGTATACATCAAGATAATACGGTGTTGCGTATAGTACAAGGTAACCTTGGTGTAGCGTACAACACAAGACATCAAAGTAATTAAAAATAATATTTCTCCTAAAATCTCGGACTGTTACATTCTATACCCCTTAAAATGAATTTCGCCCTCGAAATTCGTCGGGGTTATAAATGGTTTACTACATGAAAGTTTCATTAATAGGAACCCACATCGTAAAAATGAATACTAAAATATCATTTAAAAAAATTAAAGTTATAAATGTAACGGTTACCCAGATTAACTAATCACTGGGTTTCCACATAGGAGAACAAAGGTAAAATATGGACATGGAAGAAAAATATAACCATCAAGTTCTGATGGAGAGTGGTAGAGGACATGGCTATGAAAAATCCAACAATAAGAAATCCATAAATTTGTGATGATATAAGGTAAGATCTAATTCATCAGATATAAGGGAACTAGGACAACATTTTTGGTTTTCAAGATCATTTCCCTAAATTTGAAGAATTTGAATTAGAAAAAATAATTACTTTATTTCAGTACAATCTCACCTTTGTTCATGCCTTAAAAAATTTCCACTTAATCTATTAAAGAAATGAAGTCGAATTTTTCATTCGTGAACTGTTAGTAGATCATGTGATAGAATGATGGGTCATTCCATCAGTCTCAAACAAAAGGTTAGCAAAAGTTATCAAATATAAATAATTCCATCTATAGTGATATTAATCATATATGGTTCCTAAAATGGACTTATACTTCATATATCATACCGCTTAATATAATAAAAAAATTTCTTCTAACCAGGGACTTCTTGTAGGCTAGTGGTAGGCGATAAAGGCCTGTCGGACTTTGTTTTTGGGTTTGATTCCCACATCCTTGTCCGACGCGACAGGTTGTCGCCCGTCCTGCAGGTTTTCCTTTTTCTAATACTGTACTATTATAACTTTCCAAAAAAAATATCAAAACGTTCTAGACCTAAACATTACTAACTTATTTCCAACATAATCCCTTTAAATATTTAAGCTCAAATAAAATTCTTCTGTCCAAGCTCATAGTATAAAGAAATTAATTACAAGACATTTCATTTACCGAGAAAGTGAATACAATAATTTATCCCACATATATCATTTGAGATGTCTTGTTGGTCACATTCCAAACATGTGAATACCTTAATCATGTATTCTCTTGAAAAATAAATACACATTGAACCTTAGTGAATACATGAATGCTGTCAAAAGTTAACTATTTCCACATACCAAAATCCCAAAATATCTATATACTCAGACCATGATATAACATTGTCCTTATATCAGTCATGAGCTCATGAATAATATCAAATATTTCATCATCTATTTATCCCTTCATTATGAGAATATCATATTTTTTCTAAAAATATCTGAAAAACCTTTCATGGTTACTTGTACCATTCAACATATACTTTTAAATACTTTATGAAAAACAATAGTGTAACAATCCTTAGATGTTTCTTTATTCCATAGTACCTTTACCTATACAACATTAATCTTGATAATCATAAAATCATTCCACTACATTCTTAAACCATTGACCGATATTCCACAATTCTTTCATCTCACATATCATTTGCAGTCTCTTTATCATCATCAATATAAATACTACTCATATGACCATGTTGGTTCTCTTCATGAGACTTTCCCTTCGGGCATTGGTTTTCATAATGCCCATAAATTCCACATTGAAAACATTTAATCATTTTTTATGTCATAGCAATACCATTATCCTTGTTCATGGTGTTAACTGAACCTTTTCCTTTTTACTTACTGGCTTTGTGTCCTTCTTTTCCACACCCAAAGCATCTTTCAGTTCCTTTGAAACAATCTCCATGATTCCTTTTCCCACTTTATTTACATGAGGGAAATTGAACGTTCTTTCCTCTGTGATCATCATAAAACTCCATCTTTCTCTAATTATCTGATTCAGGAAACATACCAAAGTAGAGATTATTGATCATATTAAGAGATTGCTGATTGGGAATAATAATGATATTCCGACTTCCAGATCCAATTTCATTTGGTTGCTAATGATGAATATCATTCCATTGTCCATCATATCCTCCATTATCGTGAATCATCCAATTTCCAGCCATTTTCTAAAACCCCAAAAGAATAGTGTGAGAGGCCAAAATCATAATCAAGGGGGAGTAACATCAATATCTAACATCTTAGGTTTAAGTGTAATATCATTACCGTAATTATAGGACTATAAACTATACGTATACTTATCCTTAGGGACATCCCTAGACATACCATAGAAATATCTCTCGGGATCCCACTAATGTTTTCGCATCCCAGTTTCCAAAGGTTAACAAAACCTTTCCTCTGATACCAACTGTAGAGACCCAAATATTGATGTACATGGAAAATAAATTACTTTTGTGGAATACTTAATACTTAACAAAAACCAAAACTCAAGGACCATAATAGTTTAGTGTCTTTGGAAACTCGGAACGTAATCTTCTAATCTTGGTGAAAGATCTTCAAAATCCCCCATAAAGATCTTCCCATTTTGTTTTCTTACCTAAAAAATTTCATTAAATCATGGAGAAAAGAAAACATATAAAGGGTGAGCTCAAACGCTCAGTAAGGGTAAGCATGGATAAAATAAAACAAACCATATACATTTGAACATAAAAACATGAAGATAATGTTTAAACATCTAAATCTTGAGCAATGACATAAAACATGGCAGTACGTAAGGCATAGATAATAATGGAACATAAATCATGATAAAATATCTTGGAAACAAAACTTTTAATTATGGAAAAACATTAATCACAATATATTATTTCCATTGTAGCCAAGGCATTGCTGCCAAGACCATCTTAGTGGATAAATTCCCTTTCTGAATCGAGTTCACTCCTCGTTTCAGTCCTGTAACACTGAACCGAATTAACTTACCTTTATAGCCATTTCTATCCCATGAGATATAAATCATTACCCAATGAATTGGAGGGAGATATATGTCCCACCCATTTCATAATTAAATCATTCTTCCTTGTGCCACAAAATCATAAATCATACATCATAGCATAACCCATGTAATAGAATAGGATTCTTAAACATCATTCCATCATAACATAATCCATATAAAAAATGGATATCATTTAATAATAAGAAAAATAAAACCTTGTAAAAAATGGAGACATTATACATGAAACATAAACATATTAAATAATGTCATTTTAGATGGAAAACAGTTTTGAGAAAACACTTGAAATGAATTCTTGAAGAAAATATACTTTCTTCTTCAAAATCATTTTCTTTTAACAAAATGCCATGTAATTTTAAATGAAGTGGATTTTTTTGAAAATAGTCATGAAATATTGTAGAGTAATATTCATGAAAATAAGTTGTTATGAAACCATAAAAATCTGTTCATGCAGTATAAGTTAAAAAAACATTCTTCTCATACTTTGGCCGGAAAAGTCAAAAAGTACCTCGTAAGAAAAACGACAAAAGATTCCTTTCATATCTTTTGCTAAAAACTCAAGGAAGGGTAAAATTGGATTTAAACAATTGTAGGAGGATAGAAATAATATTACATATTGATGAAACATGGATGTGGATGATAATTATTCCCCAGTAAATTCTGAAGTAAAAACAATCTCGGATAAAAATTGAGATTGCGAGATTTTCCCTTACCTTAAGTCCGATATGCTTCGTACGTATCCGAAACTCCCATATAATGATTTAAATAATGTCATTTACTTATTAAAGAATCATATTAATTCTTATTATATCATATATGGTTCAATTATTACTTTATATTACCCGTTTTTTTTTTAAATTCCATGTTAAAGCAGTGTTTTGGGTAAAATGGTTTTATTTGTCGTACTTGTTTGGACTTGTTGTTCTTGATATTATTATTAATTATATCATGATTTAATTACTTAGATAATTTAAATCATGATTTATATATCATATATATTCAGTATATATATATATATATAATAGATAGATAAATGAAATGAAATACACTATTCTTGGGGACGGTAGGCCGTACATACGCATGAACGCTGTTTTACTTTCCTTATTGACTTGAATGGAATTAATTAAATAACATATAATTAAATCCAGTACCATTATTATGTTATTTATATCATTATTATTCATTATATATACTTTATAATCATATTTTAATGGTTAATATGGAGACTGAATCTCATCACGTCCTGGAGACGGTAATCCGTACGTACGCACGAGCGATGATATCATTCCCATAATAATAATTTTTGAATGGAATTGGAGTGGATGATATATTATCTCATAATAATTATGATGTTATAATAACCATATATAGTTATTATTTACACCATTATACCCATCCATGTAAGGTGGTGGTGGAAAAACAGATTACACCACGGCTTGGAGACGGTATTCCGTACGTACGCAAGCTCGGTGATTTCGTTTTCCATAGGATGGATAGAAGGTGAAATGTGGTATTTTAATAGTTAAATTAATACTGATGTTATTACTTTATAATGAAAGAACTAAATAATAAGAAGTTGAAGAAGAAAGAAATTGGAAAGGATCGGTAATGGATATTACCACTTCATTGACGTGCCTCTTCTTAACCTCCTCTTAGGGCACTAGAGTTGGTCTTTGAAGAAGACTAGAACCTATAGGATGTTTCTAGGGAAGTGGAGAAGAGATATTTTCAGGGGTTGGCCGAGAATTATGGCTCAAAGTGGTGTGAGGAGGATAGGGAGTAGGTGCCCTTATATAAGGGAGGAGAGGGGCACCTTTGGAAAAACTAAAATAATATTATTTTATTATAAAGCCATATTCGGTTTTTAGTAGCTCCAAATTGATTTATTTCGATGCTAAGGTGAGGATGGGTCGAAATCCTTTCATCCAATAGAATATGGACATGTTTAGGTTACTATTTTAACCTTGTCATTTTAATTTAACTTTAAGTTAAATTATTTCAATTTTACAGTGTCTTCTTGTTTTCTTACACTATAAGGTTAATAAACTTACAATAACAAGCTAAACGAACCCCAAGATGTTAATTATTAATATATATAACATTATCTAAGTAATGTTTCCCAAAATTAGGTTTTTATGAATAAATTAACAATTCATAATATAATATTTGTTTTAAAACCATTTTTATGTCAAATTTGACACTATTTGGTAATTGATTTTTTTGAAAATCATAACAACCTGATTAGTTCTAAATAAGTTAATTAAATCAATAATAACATGTCATATTAACCTATAAAATTAGTTTAATTCATTAAAAGTCTAAGATAACATTTATTTGGGAATTTATAACATCAATTATGTTAATATTTTATTAATAAGGTAATTACTCCATCATCATTGTGTCATAAATAAATTAAATTATTTAATGTCTAAAAATTATAAATAAAATAAATTTATGTAGTAAATCTTTTTATCTTTATAATTAATATTTATAGTCTAATTTATATTATATATAACCCTATATTAAAAATGTTTTAGTTATTAAACATTGATTTTAACTATTTAAATTCTTTTTTAAATAAAATAATAATAAATGTCATAATCTAATCCAAGTGGACCTAAATGGTCATATTTTATTCCTAAGGTTTTTTTGGTCTAATTAAACTTATCCAATAGAATTATTACATGTGTCATTGTAATTATAATATCATTTTTACCCTTAATTACCATATTTACTTTTAACCGTGGAAAATAAAAGTAAAAAGTTACTATTCACCAAAAAATTATTTTCAACTCATTGAACCAAATTTTACTCACTTTCATCAACCGTGTCTCTCAAATTTTTGAAATCCCACTCACAGAAGCATGAAAATTATGTTTTATGTAAATTTGAAAATTCTCATAGGAGGTGGGTGAAAGACGGTCAAAAGTTCAATAAACTTTTTATATATATAAAATTATTATAAAATGACTTCAATGAATTACATTGAACTTATATAGGAATTATGTATCAATTTTTACCTAAAGTAAATTTAACTAAAATAAATAATTATTTAAATAAAAATTCGGTTCGTAAATAGAAACCCAGTGTTTTCATTATTCATCAAAAATTGAAAGTTTTCAGAAAAATACCAAAAATCCACCCTAGGCTAATTTTGATATTCCTAATCAAAAAATGAATTCCATTTTGAAAGATAAAAATTCAAAAAGATGGTATTACTATTCATAATGGCTACTTCATAATAATATTATAATAATATCTCGTTTAGTGAAACTTGGTATTGCGTACTACACACACTATCGAAGAAGGTCTTGATTGCATGTAATGCAAGCCATGTCAGGGAAACATGTAGTGAAAGCTCCATTTGGTGTTGCGCATAACATAATCAAAACGTATTTCATTTATACATTAAAAAAAATCTATACTTAATGTTTCATAGAATAACTTCCAAAAAACGAACTTGCAATTGTGTGTAAGAGGAGCCAAGAATAGTGTTGCGTATACTGCAAGCTAATACGGTGTTGCGTATAGTACAAGCTAACCTTGGTGTAGCGTACAACACAAGACATCAAAGTAATTAAAAATAATATTTCTCATAAAATCTCTGGCTGTTACAGACAAAATTTTATTTCCTAATACTTTTATTAATATTAATGAGTTTTCAGAAGAAGATATACTTACATTATTTAATTCCATTTCATAACTACAATCACACATTTGATTGTGTCTTGATCAGTTTCTACTTTATATCTTACTATATGAAATGAGGGTAGATATTTTATTCCTTAAGCACTAATGGATCATATAATCCATTAATATAATGATAGGTCATTTGATCTATCATTAGATGTCATCCCAACAAAACAATTATCACATTTTTGAAATATAAATAAATCATTATCCAGTTTAATAACAAAATAACATCTAAAGAATTGTCGAAAGTATAACATAAACAATTTCATAAATGGTTTAACATATGACCCTTTATGTATGGTTAAAATCCAAAATATCATAAATAATATCACTGAATTTCACAAAAAAACTAATCATTAGTTATAAAAATATAATTATGATTCTATAATTGATCATAATCCATATATGTAACTATCAGGGTCATATATTTTGCCAAAGATTAGAAATAACCATAATTTCTATAAGACCACAATGAAAACAAGAACGATTCATCAATATTTTAATTAAATCATAGATTATTATTTTTATTCCATAGACCCAATAATTTCTTAAACTCTATCAATGACTATATAATCAACTTTTTCATCAAATCCATTATTAGTTCTGAGTACATAAATTATATCCAATGTATATTATACTTATCAATTGTCTCTTAATCCAAAATAAAAAACACTTTTATTCACCTAAATAACATATTAAGGGTTATCTTACCATAATTAAAATACTACCAATTCATGAAATCAAATCTGTATTTCATCTGTAACATTTAAAATATTTCTTTTAAACATTAATGAACGTATCAAATTAAACATTCCTTATATATATCATGATTCATAATCCTTGAATTCCAATAAAAAAGTACATATGTCATCCAACTTTCTTCTCAACCCATTAACTAGGCTTTATTGTCTTTTTTCATAACAGTTATTTACATTTGTCTGTCATTTTAAATCTCTTCATTATCATCAATATAACAATTACTCATAAAACCTTGGTGTATCACTTCATGATCATTCCCTTTAAAAAATTAATTTATATAAATCCCATAATATCAAATTTAAAACATTTATCTATTAATAATACAATAGGTTGACCAATATTCCCATCCATTTCACTAACAAAACTTTTCAATTTCGGTTAGAAATTGATGACTCTATTCCCATTTTCCCCACACATAACAAAATCTTCACATTACTTTGTGAAAAACAATTGAGTAATTCTTCCCCTTTTATTATCATATAGTAAACTGAATCGTCATTCTTCTAAGGTCTCCACTACCATAATTCCCAGTGAAATCTATCCTTCCCTAACATGGTGAGTCCAAGAGTTGGTTAAGAAATACATTTTTAATCATGATCCAAGATAATTGATATGTAATAATAAATGTATACTACACTATACTCATCATCCCATATGTTTTTTCGTCAAAAAATTGTCCATAACAATAAATGTTAACCAAGCCCCTTTCGATTCACTCCATTCACTAAAAAATTCATAGTGTAAAAAACAATAATAATAGTGGAAAACCACATAATGAGGAAAAATTCAATTATTTGATATATAAATCAGGTCAATTTTTTAGTCCATGACAACATATGTTTATTGGAGTTTATTTATAGTCATAATATATTTAAAATTGTCATTATTGTTCGTGAAGAGTATTTGGATTTCCAGGTTTCAAATCATAGTGTTTAGGCTTGTTGTCGTGTACTAGTGATTCATTGACTCCATCTCAATGCACCATTTTGTAATTATTAACCATATGTAACTCTATGAAACACCCAAAAAAACTAATATTTTCTACATAGTCATGTCATTCTTCAAAAACACTTCATATATCATTAAATAAATTCTAATACATTTTTTTATAATATAAATATCCCTTAAAAATTTCCCTAGAGGCATCCCCATACATATTCTTAGAAATATACCATGGTATATCACTATTGTTTTATAATACATATTGCAAAAGGATAACTAATAATATTCTTTAATATCAACTATAGGGCTCTAGAATTATTTCTATTGGGCTGATACCTATGAGGGAACTCCATGGGTGGCTACACCTCCTTGGTGGGACACCCCACCATCCATAGTTCCAACCATTTCCTCATGAAGCCTTGGGTGAAGATCTATGCTTCATTCAAATCTCACATGGGATAGTTCCTAAGTATAAGATTACATATTCCTCCATTGATAAAAACAGTAAAGACTCAGGATTTTTAGACATTGATATTAAATAATTTTTAATCAATATTCATTATAGTCCACAATCATGCTCTTGAGTTCCATTATAATTTAATTCATTTGGAGACAAGAAACAGAGTCTTCTTAATTCATTATAATCCTAAATGACTCCCATATTGATACTCCTATTTAGTACTCATATAAAAAAATTCATCTTTACAAGGGGAATGGGAACAATAGAACAAGTAAGCTCAGACACTCATTAAGGTTAAACAGGTGATATATATAAGCATAACATTAACATAAGTTTATTTGAACATGAACATAAAATTTGAAAATCATACCCTACATATCTAATATTATAATCATGAGTCACATTATACATATTGGTTTTTGAAAAAACATTAATCATAAGGGAATCAAAGAACACGTGACATGATACCATAACAATTCAAATAAGATAAATATTTGTTTCATACACATAATAATAGAAAATACCTTTTCAAGGATAACCACCATGACATTCATAACAGATTATGATTGGCATCGAAAACATTGTTTTTATTTTGGATTAGAATAACTATTTGTGTACACTATATTTTTGGATTGGAAAAAATACACATTAGCCTCTGTTTCAGGTTTTGGCTTACCACATGTGTACCCTTTTTTCTTTAAAAACATTTTTCTTTACCAAATGCATTAGAGGGAGAAATGGGTCCCACCCCACTAAAAATTAAGACCATATTTATATGTTCCACAAGATTATAAGAATTAAAAATATCAAACCCCATGAAATGAAATGGTCTTCATAAAGTTTTCATCATATCATAACATTTGTAAAAGAAAAATGGATCATAATAATTTTATCATTCCATAATAGCAGAACCATTCAGAGGAAATTGGATTCATTATCTTTTAATCAATGTATAACCCATGTAATGGAAATTTGATTCATAAAAATTAACCATTAATTTAAATAATAATAATTGTATCATTGGATCACATCCCTAGTAAATCATAAGTAACATCAAAGGATGTGATCTTAGATGGAGAATTATTTTGAAAAATTACATGGATGGTTTCTTAAGGAAAATATATTTTATTATAAAACAAAATTTTAAAAATAAAAATTATAAATTATAATAGAAATCCTTTTTTTATTTTTTTCAAACATATAAAAGAAGCCTTAAAATCGTTTAAAACAATTCATGAGAAAAATATACTTTTTTCTCTAGAAAATATTTTTTAAAGCATAAATGATTTTAAAAATTAATTTATTTGAAAATAAAATTGACTGTTTTTAAATAATCATCATTGAAAATATGTTTCATGATGGTGGGAAATTACATTCATTTATTACATGTAATCAAAATTATTCCTTTCACATTTTCAGTAAAACCCATACATGTAATGTTTTTAAAACAGATTGATGATTTCTTTTAAAAAAAATTAAAAAGTAAAAACTTGTTAAAAAATTATTTAATGAATGATTTAAATAATGTTTTAAACATTATTGAAATTATTTTTTGAAAACATGTTATTAGAAGAAAACATTTTTTTGAACAAATAGAGATATAAAAAAGAATTTTCTAAAAAAATTGACAATTATATTAACTACCGAAGAGTGAAAATTGGTATTATTACATGAAAAATTGATGAATAAATAGTGGATAAGAAACATAACGACTTTTATGACATTATTATAGTAATATTTACTCATTTTAATCCTAATCATGAGCGATCCTGATAAATTAAAATATTGTAACAAAAAAACATTAAAACATTCGAAAATTTTAATCATAACCATCGGAAAAAACATTAAGTCAAAATTATAAAATCATAATAAAAAACATATTCAAGATATGAAATTTCAAAGGTGTTTTATATATTAATTATATTGAAGATATTATCATAACAAAACATATGTTTCAATGAAATAAAATTGATACAAAACCCCTCACCGCTTTGGTAATCTGTTGAATCGTATGTCCAAATAGAGAATAAATTAAAAATAAAATTTCATTATCATTAAAATAATGATATTACTTATATAAATATTAATTTTTTAGTGAATAAAATTCAAAAAAAATGATGGAATTTTTTTTATCTCTCATAAATAAAAAAGAAACTACAAATTTCGTACTGTTTGGGTAACTTTTGATGTGTAAACCCCATGAAAAAGTGATCCTAAAATGGATATGTAAATACAATTTTTTTCATCAATAGAGCCATAAAATAAATTCAATGGATTTATATACTTTACATAAATGAAATATGTGGTGAATAGGGCATGTGTCTCACGATAGAAAAAAGTTAGAAGAAAATGAATTACCTTATGTCTTGACATCCTTCGTACACAACAAAACATCATATATATTAAATATATTTTTATTATTTATATATTTAAGAACCATTAATACATATATAATACATTATACTATTTTCTTATAATCTTTTATTTCCAATTTTTTATCAATTCCAGGTTAATGTTGTGTTTATGTTAATAATCGCATTGTTTTTCATATATGTTTTGATTTTTCAACTTTTCCACTTCTTTTTATCATGAATAAAATTATAGAGAATTTTAAAAATGATATAATTATCATATACATTTATTTGATATGAATTTTTATTTGTCCATAATATGTAGTTTTTGATAATGAAGTAAAATTTTCATGGAGATGGTAGGTCGTACATACACATGAAGGTTATGTCAGTTTTATTTTTGATTTGAAATTAATAAAGATATAAAATATATTCTAATTATTTAATCATAATTATTTCATATTTTTGACATATGTTATTTAATGTCATCCTTATTACCTTCTATGTAATGCATGAATTAATCACATCTCTTTGTGAGGCAGTAGTCCCCCATACCCATGAGTGATATTATAACATTCTAAAAAAATCAATAGTATAAAGATACGTATCATATAATAATTTTAAATTTATAATAATTTTATAATTATAATATATAAATATTAAACCCACAATTATTTCAATCCCTTATAAGAGTTAATGTCAAAAAGAGTGACATTTGTTGGCAAGGTCGTACTCCATCGTACACACGAACAATGATTTCATAATCCATTTTATGGAAGTGGATATAGTTTTCATACAATAAATTAAGATAAATACATATCATTATATGGTATTAATAATGTAATTATATCATTATGAAATAATAGTAATTGAATAAGTTGGAGGAAAAATTGAACAATAACCCTTGTTGATGGATATTACCACTTATTTCGGTATCCTCTTTAGGTTTCCACAAAATGACTTACTGGGATTGATCGATATCTGAAATAAGGTTTTTAAGATTGGCTGTGGGATTTTGGAAATTTATTTTGGTTGGTATTTTTGAAAACACAAGGGATTGAATGGGTGAATAATGGAGGAGGGCGATGGCCGTTAATAAGTCTAGTTAGTGGAACAATTGTAATATTTTGAAAAAAAAAGTGTTCCCATGTTGTTCAAAGTCACACTGGGTCTGAAAATGATCAATTTAGATCCATATATGTTATATGATCAAAATATGGTCATCAAATTTATTTTATACAATTCTATCGTACATTTTAGCCCATTTCTATTAAGGTTGAACCCATGGTAAACTTATTTTACTTTAACCATAATAAATTTGTTTAAATTTTTTTTCTATTAATATTGCTCAAGAATTAAGTTGGAATTATTAGATAATGTTCACTATTAAAATTCCAAATATGGAATTGACTTTTCCAAATTCAATTAATAGATATAGAAATATTTAATTTAAAATTAATCCCTCAAAAACTGTAATTTAATGAGAAAATGAGAAAATGTTTAAAAATATGTATATATAATATCAAAATGAATTTTATTAACATTACCAAAATAATATTAATGTATGTATAGATGTACTAGTTTTCATATTTTTTTAAATATAAAATAACTTTTTTGTTAAGTTAAATGAAAATAAACTTTTCAATTAAAATTCAGTATTATTCACTACTCATAAAAAAATTAAAATTTTTTTAAAGTCCGAAAGACTCACCCAAATATAATTATAATATGATTATTTTAAAAATGTATTATATATGATAAAATTAATTTTCTAAAAGTGTGAAAATGTAATTTTTTTTATAAAAAATTAAACGTAAAATAAAAACCATTTTCCAAAAAAATTGTATTTTCAAAAAATATAAAGACATTACTGATAGATTAAGTAATTTTTTATAAATACATATTAGTTAAACAAAAAAATGTAGAAAATATATAAATAGTGATTTCGACTATTCATATATCTATTTTTAAAGGCTAGGATATATATCATTGTTTAGATAACTATATTAATAAGATATCATGGTTTTGTTAAAACATTGTGTCATGTGTAACGCAAGCTGGGCTTAGTGTTGAATGAAATACAATACAAACATAGTGTTTTTTTAATGTAATCAAATATCAGTGTTTCATGTAATGTAAAATATATAAATGATAAATTTATTTGAAAAAATATATTTTTTAAAATCACGGGTTGTTACAATAAACATATATTAAAGCCCAATTTTTTTTTAGTAAATAATGTTCCCATTTATTGGTTCCTCAATTGGAAAATCTAAAGCCATTATTGTTTTTTGAACATTGAATTAAAATTATGCGTGATATAAAGTTTTTTTGTGTTGGATATTTAGTTTGTGGTGACTATTTCCGATTACCTTAAGTAAATAAAATAATTTGTTTTAATTTATATATTTAATTTCTAAAACCCTCCTAATCACCTTTTTATGCCTCTTTATGGAAAATACCCAAGGATAACTATTTAACTATGATATATTAGTATATACATAGAGGAGAGGTATAAATTAATGAAAATGGATTGTGGCACAAAAATCATTCGTCATTAGTTCACCTTCTCCAACAAGGATCTTAGATCTTGCTAATGATGATGACACAGACCAATTATTCATTAGATGTCGATCCAAAATTGTGGTAAGGCATGCTATTTCATGGTTTTATAGACATGTTTTATTTTTCAATCATGTATGTAAATTACTATACTTTTTTAGTTACCACTTTTATTACAGCAAACACATTTATTAATTTATTTGGTATTTATCTTTTTTCCCCTTATGATTACTATGTCCTTCATCAATGAATGAATGTTAACTCAACTAATGCCCATTTTCATCCTTAAATTTTTTATTCCATAACATTATCCAACCCTTATTTTTATGTTCATTATTTCTAACCCCTTTCGTTATTGGATCAAAAAATACCTAATAAATGATCATCACACAATAATTCTTCTATTAAATGGACCGATAACATGGTTTTAGTTTTTTATAATGGCAATGGTTGATGCATGATGTTATATCAATAGATATTTGAGAATGATCAACATTAGATCATGGGTTTGTGTTTCATATATTTCAATGCATAGATGAGTTTTCATAAGGGGTTAACCACCTGGTGTGTGGGTAGCTAATATCTATACACAACTGATTGATTATGTGAAATCAACCCTATATCAGGTTTTTTTATTGAATCATTGTAGAATTGGTAGTGATGGTGGTGCATGACTGTTGAGATTAAAGGGAGGTAGTTATTGGAGAATAACACCATACATGACATGTAATCCTGTAACACATGTTGTGAATTCCACTAGCTTTGGTGGGTAGGTTTTTAGGTATATTTAAACATCACATGACCTGTGTAACCCACACACACCATGAAACCATGTACTTGTCATTTACCATATAGCTCAGGAGTTCATGGTCCCGAACATGTCCTAGTACATGTTTATGGATAGAGTACACACACATGATCATGTAATAGAATGTTGTGAGGTGAACATACCAAAACTGAAATAAAAGAGCTTCGGATGAAGTATAAGGGATTTGGTACTGAGGAAACAAGCATACCTAGAGAAGTGAAGACACGTTATGTACTACGTGTACATGAAATTTATATCTGCATGGATAGCCAATTCGTGTATAGTCAGTTTCCCTATCATGTTTCTATGTAAGTACGCATGCCATGTAACATTATGTACACATTATGTACATTCCTATGAGGCATTAAACTTCTGTATCTCGATCATTGAGAATCGAATTTTGTATTGTGATTATCCTATCCTTATAATTATTTCAGTTATAATGTGATAAAAGACTTTATTTTGGAATCATAGATATGGAACAAGGTGTTACGAGAGTGATGAATCCTTCGACAATCCTTTTCCTATGAAAGTGATCTTGATTGGTCACCATAGAGTTTCTAGAGTCAGAACACACATATTATATAGGCATATAGGTCCCCCATACACTTTACATATACAGGGTTAGTAAATCCCCATAATAAAAAAGGGAATTGGTCAACTCTATACTAAGTAGGTATTATCCCACCATAAATCATTATCATGTAGTGGGTCCCTCATGGGAGTAATTTCTCCCTCAGTTGTGGAGAAATTTAGTGAAGACAAGACCCATCCCCCTACATTCTGATGAGGATACGCATAGTTCTAAGATGTAGAGTTGAACCATTCGAGTTTCAGGATCACAAATTTTTTATTTATAGTATATGGAGATGTATGTTTACCTTCTCTCTCACTTGAGATTTTTTTATAATATATGTTTTGTTTCTTTTCCCTTTCACTCATGGGATCAGCTAAATGTTGCTTCTTTTTATAACTAATTTTATGGTTCTCTTGGAATCCAAATAGGATTGTACATACTCAATCCCGAATGGAATTTATTTACATGTGTTGTGTCTTAAGTAAATGAGATACAAATCAGTAGTGATATCAGTGGACTAGGTTTCATAAGATAATAGTTTAACCAAGTAATGCTAATCCTATTTTTCGGTCAGTATTGATGATTTTGAGTCAGTCTCCCTTAAATATCCATTTAATAATTTTTTTGGGTTGGCACCACTTTCATAGTTGCAAATTTATACGTCCCATTTACATAATTTTCATTACTTTAATGCAATTTAATGCTTTCCTAGAGGTTATTCCATGAATGTTTTAGATTCACGATGTCCAATATTTTATTATATCTCTACAATTTTTCATGGATTTATTTATGTTTGTGTGTGTGGACACATAATCAAGATAAATCCAACCATTTCATCACTACCTCTTTGAACATTATTCCACCCCCTAAACAATTGGGGGTCTGATTAGGGTTTTCACACTCTAATTACCACTAAAAAGGATGGCCATAGTTGGCCATGTTGTTACATTCATGCCATAAAACATTAGGGTTTCATTGTGTTGAAGATTGGTATGGGGGACATTGTCCATAATTAAGTGGGAAATAATTTCATAGACGATGTTCTAATTGAAATTTAATGTTTTCATATGATAAAAATTTATTAATGGTTGAAGACTATATTGAATCCTAGGTAACTAAAATATATTGATTGATCTATGTTAGACAATTATCAATCAAAATTGTTTAGTTTATCTATGGATTTAATAAAGTATTCCATCATGGCCAGCATGGGGTGGGTGTCATTTCACATCCCTCAAATATAATGATAGTTCACAACCCCATGTGTGTGGTTTCTAATATATGAATCTAGGATAGTATATAATTGTGGTACCATGAGTATATGTGGTTTCAATTTAGGTACATGGAGCTCATGTTTTTTTTATTTCCTAGAAGTGGGCATTTGTCCATGACTAGATGGGTCATACAAAAACATTAGTTCAATTTAGTTTTTTGGGATTTAATTAAATTAATTATAGTGTTTACTATTTAAAAATTTATGATGGATTCTCTATACCTAGAAACCATATTCTACATCCATTCTCTCTATGTTCATCTAATCCCTCAAGTTGGATATCTACCATTTGAACTCAGAATCACAATACATTCATTATAGGTGGTAGTTAAATGTAAGGCTATGAATATACATTCCTATATTCTGGATTTTTATCACCATTTAACTATATATAATTGGTTATAAATAATAATAACGATTTCAATAAATGTATTGATTCCATTTGACTTAAAAGATCAGTTAGAGGATTGTGATGATTAACGTCTTTCTAGTTCTAGGTAGGTTATTCCTTATATTCCTATTAGTTTTTACATATCATGCATGTATCGTATGAAATTTTATAAAATTCAATTTAATATGTATTTTATAAAACTAAATTAAATTAGAATTTAATTAAATCTCTATGGTGTAAATTGAACCTAAAAATTGATGTGTGACCAATGAGATCGATACATAAAACCCCTTAGTTTATTTGACAAAATGAGTATGAAATGATGTAGTTGTACCGAGTATGGGTGCCTATGACTATGAATTATTTCTAAGACATGATTTTAGGGACCAAGTGTACTACATAATGAGATATGGATTATGTATATTCATCGATATAGGTATAAATTCCAAGGTATGGGATTTTGACATGGGTTGATAGATTACGAGGATAACCTTTAATATGATAAATATTGATAAATTATTTGAAATGAAATTAAATAAAATATTTTTTATATTTTATGTTTCTTGATATATGGGGCTACCTAGTCAACATGGAATTGATTTAATGTTGTGTATTATCCACACATAGTATGGTGGGCTGTCAAATTCATCCAAATAAGGTCAATGATTGAGTATTTAACATGAGCTTAATGAAATAGTATAACCTTTTCAACTTTATAAAGTCATTATGGTGGTATATCATCCAAATGAGTTTCGTATATGTGGAAAATCATTGAATTAGGTGATCTGTCCTATTTTGGAATCATCCACTTGTGGACTAGATACAATTGTATACCATCCACCTATTTTTTGATTCTAGTGTTAAATAATCCAAATTAAATGGGATATCGAGGGTGAATCATATACTATTGGAAGTGATATCCATGGTGCATTGATCACATATTGATGCGATATCAATGTTTCATCATCCACTTATGGATGTTATTTCAATGGTATGTCATCTACATATAGATAATGTTTTGGAGGTGTATCATCCCAATGGATTAATTTAATGGTTTTATGATATCCACATTGGATTTCCTTTTAATGGTATATCATTCACGGAGTTTGAATGTCATGTTGGTTCCTCAACAACCTATATTCGGTAACAATGGTATATTTTCTACTCGAGCATAGAACCGGTTATATTTCATCTAACTAATAATTAGTATTCCATATTCATCAATGGTGACTCATTCACTTTGGTATTGGTCTAGAGATATATCATTCACCTAGATGGATATGATGTTGATATCTCAATGACCTATTGATTTTTTATAGTGATAGTTGATACACCATTACATTTATATAAGGAATCATATATCATTAATCCATTTGTTATGTTCTCATTCCTTGGGTATATCATCCAATTAGGGAATGTGATAAATAAGGTATGGCCACCCTTGATCAGAAGAGAGAACTCAAAGGGTAGAATTTTTTTATTTTCCATTGTTTATGTTTCATCTGTTTTATATCCATCATGAACAAGAATTTGCATGATTTTATTGGGGAACCAATGGTGGTGGAATACTTACCTAAAAATAAAACCACTATTTTGTATCTGAGTTTCATATTAGATTTTGGGATTCATGATCCAAATAAGGTAAAGGGCCATAAAGCTTTGGATGGATGAATTATTGGACTTTGGTAGTAGTAAGAAGATGGGTTCAGGAAAGTATATGAGATTGATTTTGCATGTCTCCCTGATTTCTAGATATTTTTGATTGATTTTTATATAATCCACCTACATGGTATCCTTTTTTGGATTTATATATTTCATGACATGTATAATATTAATTTTTAATTAAATATGTGTTAATATTTATTATTGGAAATAATTTATCTATTCCATCTATTTACTAATAAATATATTTTTTGATTAATGGTTTATATTATTATTTTTCTATGTTTTTAATCATTTATACTATAGTTTATAGTCTCCCCATATGTTATGTTTAATCCCTATTAATTTATCAATATACTCTAGTTTGTAGGGACACGTGGTCGGGGTATGTGGTACCTGGTTCGACCTTTGAAGTGGCGAGCTGAATTAGGGTCACTAGAAAGTAGAACAAGTACCAAATTATTATTTTTTATTACTAATTTGGATATAGTAGATATGAGATTATATATTATAACATATTGGTAAAGATATTGTGTCTCAGAGTAGTTAACTAACATATGGGTTATGTTAAAGCTACAAAGATAGAGATTGTTGTTCTTCAATTTTTATTTTATTTATGGGTTACATTGAAAATTAATATTCATATTGGTATTGATTTTTTAATTGATATTTTTTATAGTAATGCAATGGATGAATGAAGGGATTTTTCCTTCATTCTTCTTGGAATTTGGGGTTTGCATGTCATTTTCATTCTTTCCTTTGATTTATGTTATGGTTACCATATAATGTTTGGTCACATAAAGTGTCTAAAACAACCTAAAATGTTTCCCTATATAAATTTGTGGTGACACACTAACTGTATTTAACATGATTTTAAAATTGATTTTTTATATGTTATAATTGTTATCTGAGAATTTATACTAAATTTTACCATACATGAAAATTGGTAGGTAATGCTTCATCGATTGCATTTTCTGTAACACCATAGTATTATAAAGAGTGAAATAATGGTAATGTAGTGTGATATTATTATTGATAACCCAAAAAATTGATATTTAAATCCATGTTATAATTCTAACTATGTTGTATTTTTGGCATTGTATATATATTTCACGTCAATGAGTACTTCTAGAAGTCCAAGAGGGGGGAGACCAGAAAACCACAAAATAAGTAGAGTTATATCCAATAATTACACATATTCCTTCCATTATTAGAGGCTCTGATGCATCCTTATTAAGGGATCATAGTCAATGGGACATGGGGAATAAAGGATAGGCTGACCCAGAAAGGCTTAGCTAATGACTTCCAGCTACATAATCAACTACTCTATCGGAGTCATGATGGACTATTATAATAATATTTCTAGAAAGAATCTATACAGAATATATTTGACCATTTTGAGACCACCCCTAAAATGATTCAAATGATACCACTTATTTGATTCAATAACCCGCGAAGATTTGGTGAGAAAATTAAGTTTGAAAAAATCAAACATATTGATATGGCTGAGAGTGGCTTCGAGACATGTTTATTTTTTAACATCCATCACTACACTTTTTTGGTTGATAATATGAGGGAGTTTATTTATATATATTATGGGGAAAGTCTAGTGATAGAAATTTCTTTCCAATTCACTAACCTTCTATAATTCTCACATATTTTTTATGGTGATGGGGATTCCATGGTTTGGAATTTTGAGGATTTATTATGGTGTTCTATTTCATCCCAAGAGAATTTATTGGGGATAAAATATTTTATATATTATGGGAATCATAATGTAATCATGGAATAGAACTAGATGGAGGGTTGACCTAATGGTTATCAAATATACCATGTCAGTTCATATATTTGGTCATTGAGATATCATAATTCGATGTTTTAGAGGAATATCCATAGTAGTTAAAAGTATATTTTTCATGGAAGTAGTTTTCTATATCCTTTGAGTGTTCAACCCATTATCAAGTGGTATCAGTATAGAGGACATGTCTATATTCCTTTGCATTTAAATAGGTTATTTTTGGATTTGTAATACTACTACAGAGTGTTATAAAACCTATTGATGTTTTTTGTCATTATTTCATGTCCATATAGTGGTTTTTAGTTCTAGTTAGTCTTAGGGTTCTATAATAGTTCGTGAAGAACTGTAGTAGTCAACTAGTTTATAATTTTTTAGAAATTCATACCATAGAGGAGTTTGATGTACTAATAGTTATGAGCATTGGTATAAGTAGGATGATATCCTTCAAGGGAGTTTGGTTATGGTAGAACTGGGATAAGGATCAAGTCAAATTCATGTCATTGAGAAATTTTCATACTTGTTTGTTGGGAATCCATTTATAGTTTGAAGCAATATTCTTGGGTTGTCAACACTAGCATCTATTTTGTTTAGAATGGATGTGATACACTAATTCATATAATCCATTGTAGTAAATCACTAGGGATTTATAAAGAGTTTCAAAATTGATTTTGATGAATATAAATTATATATTGTGTTTTATTAGAGGGTATCTATAAGTTTCTTGAGTGAGTCATCATGATTATTTGAAATAAAATTTTCCTGGAATTATTAATGTTTGATATTTTCAGTCTCAATGTGATCATTTGGGTGGACTGGATGAATCATTGTCAAGAATGGATTATCACTTTTGTTTATCAAAATCATTCATACAAGTAGAAAGTGGGTATTTTACTAATAACAGTGTGTAGGATCTATAGGTTGTTTGTTTCGTACATAGCCATCGGTAGCGAGGTGCGACCATAACCCATTTGTCTAGTGATTCCATATGATATGGAAAGATGCATGAGGCAGTTTTAATTTTATATTTTATCAGATATAGTATTTATTTACCTAGGGTTTCTCTTGGTTTTCATCTAAGGATAATATCAAGTTTATTATCGAGACTACACTAGGTATAGATATTATATCCTTTCTACCCTATATGATGGTTTTTTAGAGATTTGAGTGGTGAAGGATAACATTGAGGATTTTTAGGAGAAGGGATTTCATAACTCTAGAATGTCCCCTTCAAATGATCATATTTTTCAACAAAGAATGTAGACAGATCACCATGTTAATGTATAGATTACCCGAGGTAAAACCAGGTGAACATTATGAATCAATAACCTCATGATCATATTAATGGATTATTATATCAACTAATAAGTGACATGAGGTTCTCTAAGATAGATATGAGGTCTTGATACCACTATTTAAGGGTGTGGACATGTTATATTTAATATACATTTATTGGGAGATAACATGGCCTATATGAGTATAGTGTTATTCAATTCATGTTAGAAAAATATACCTGAAATGTTCATGAAACTTATTAATATGATCACACATATTTATTTGAACTCATTCATTTATTTTATCATGGAAAATATTTTTTAAATCACAATCGATGGAGGATAATGGTTATTATCTAGTTATAATTCTGATCATAATGATAGAGAATCATCTTTATTCTAAGCTCTGAAATTTTCATTTTTAAATTACTGAGGTACACTTCTTACGACATATAGTATCTAATGTAAAAAATATAATTTTATCCAATTAGGTTTAGGTTGTTGTTTCTTATGAGAAAAAAAAATAATTTCAATTCATATTATCTTAGTCTTGGATGATTATACTAACACTTAATATATGAGTTCTCTTAGTTGGTATTGTTAATGATGAACCTAACCAATAAAGGGATTAAATACTATTAATTTGATTCTTGTGAGAGGTAATTTCAGGAGATAAAATGTAGTTTTTTATGTACCAATCGTGACCTTAACTAAAATGTTTAATATGTAAAAATTATACTATTAAGCATTAGGATTCAGGATATGGATGTTCTAATGAAGATTAGGAAAGTAATCCTTTATCAGTTAAAGATGTTGAGGATGCAAGAGTAAAAATAGACAACACATGATCTATATTTTTCTTTGGTCATTTATATGTTACAAAGTTTATATCAATACATGCTGGGTGAGTGGTTTTCGGTGTATATTATCTATGAGATCCCAATGTAAAAATTTTCTCAAAGATACAGAAAACATGGGCAGAGGAGGTGGGTCAAGTAACTAAACTCGTTCAATTTGATGATGGAATGTAATACTAATAAAGGTAATTTCATGGATAATGTTCTAATTAGAAAGGCTCATTAATAGGTATAATATGTGTCTTGAAGTTAGTAGTAGATGATTAACCTCCTTAGGGATATGAATCTATATAGCCAAGAGTATGATGGTACACAAATACTAACATCCTTGGATATTACATCCTCAATCCATAGGGTAGTGATGGAGTGTATGTTGTTGAATCATATTTCATGGTGTTGAGGGAAAATATATATAATGGGGGCCCATCAACTGATTAACCCTTATATACCAATGAGGTTCATTGTGTACAAATATCTTTGGTAGTACCTATGAACATGCATCAGGAGGAGATGTGGGATTCACATGACATAATATAGCCCCTTAACCTAGGGATTACCAAGATGTACCATGATATTTATAGGATTTATTACTGGAAAAATATGAATAAGGTCATTTTGAGGACTATTTAATCATTACTTTACTATTCATGGGTAATGTAAGAGCATCAATGAACTAGAAGTATTCTTCAATCATTACCCAATGCAATGTTGAAGTGGTATTATGTTATATTACAAATCACTATAGTATTATGAAGATCATCTATAAAAAGTGATTTAATATTGGTTATCATGGATTAGATGATGAATTTCTTTCATTTTTGAAGGATTTAGAAGATTTATTCAACTAACAAGCTATGTCGGTTATATGTCTGGGAGACTATGTATCATAAAAGGGTTCCATAGAGAGTGGTATTATATACGTATATCCGTTTTAAATCGTTATTTTTAATAGGTTTTAAAAATGAACTTGAAAAAAATCTTAAATTGAGTACTTATTAACATCAACAAACCTACCGGAATTAAGAGAGGATTATTTGGGTGATTGCTAACATACTACATGTGTGTTTTCATGATTATTGCGATTGATTGGAGAACCATAGAGTAAATATGGGGTTTTAATACAACAATAATTATCAAGGATATATTTATATGGCTCAAGATTTTATATGGTAAACCATGTTGAATCGATTTTTTATTGGTAGAGATTGGGCTTTTAGTGATTACAATTTCAAACTTGATGTAAAATATAATGGATTATATTGAAAAATGACGTAGAGGTGAACAATTTATTACTGTTATAATATATCATAAGTTTATAAATGATACCAAAATTTGAGGGTTGATTTTGGTAACCACTATTTATATGAGTATCATATTTTATTAGAACATGTTGATTAATAGTTATGAAAAGATGGATCCTGGGTTCATGGGGCTAATTTAGGTTGTCAAGATGATTAATACTATGGAGTAATTATTGTAAATTAATTATATATATATTTTTATTCATGAAATATAACATTTATCTCAACTTTGGAAAAACCATTCTGATCCTTCTCATGTGATCATTGTCAACAAGGTTTCTAGATCCATACATGTTGCTCAAGTAATGACATATTCATAATGTGAATTAAATACAAAAAAGATTATATATACTAATATTGTTGATGTGGTATGGGTACACTAAAATTATGGTTGTATATTGTAGTATTAATGGTAGAAGAAATATGATATGTTTATTTGGTGGATGGATCTTCTTACCAAATATGATCATCGATGCTTGATGGGGAAAATTGGGGGCCAAATATCATACAGAATTGATATTGTAACACACCATATATTATCACGGTATAAATTCGATTTATGTATCACCAAAACCCTTGTATATTATTTTTATAGAATATTTCATCTCATAGAAAGGTACATGGGGGTTGGATTAAGGAGTTTTACTCAAGATTGGACCATCATGTCAGAAGGCATGAGGGTTCCATCATGAAAAATACTAGATATCAGGATAGTCTAGGATAATGAATTATATTTTACATGGGAGGTATATGTATGATTAATATTGTGTATCCATAAGAATATTTTTTTCTATAGTTGGAAGGCTAGACTATTAAATATCAAATTTTGGTTTGGTGAGTAAATTATTTATGATTAATATCATATGCAGGTGATGGTTTGACATAGTCATAGGGTGTTGTTTTTTGATGGCCTATAACTAGGGTGACATCGTTCGGTGAAGCTCTAGGGTTGTGGATGGAAGCCATTAAATGGGGGAAAATTTCACCATAATGATATACATTTCACAATAATTCATGTCCAATATAATAGAATTGTTAGCTGAGGTAGTTTTATACATAATAGAGAATTGGGCCACCCATTTAATGATTTTAACATTGAATAAGACACTATTTTGTTACTATATGGTTTACAATGTAGGAATTTTTAAATGTGGGTTTCTATAATTTTAATTTAATTTATAAAAATTACTAAAAGATAAATATTAATGAGAAATTAATCTTTTTTAGGATCCATGTTATAAATCTATTTTATATTTTATCTTCTCTTTAATGTTTTATCTCTATAATATTGATCATGAAATTGTGATTTTTTTCATAATAAGAGGATTTCTCATAAAATGGATAGAACCATTTCCCTCTATTTTATGTTATCATAATCGTCGAAAATTATATTTTTTGTTATGGTAAATTACAAGAAAAATCAAATTTATTAATTACCTACTTTTGATGTTGAATCAGCTAAATTTTTTTATAAGGCCCTACAAGTTATCACTAGGGTTCCCATTTCTTTTTTTATAGTTTTTACATGGCCTTCATGAATTGAATGAATTGTAGGAAATGTTCATTTTTTTCATACCCTAAAACTGAATTAAATTATTTTTTCTTAAATCTATAAATGTTAATAGAATCTGCAAGGCCATGATTGGCCCATTAGAGTTATAATGTGACACCATTGGTCACCCAAGAAAATATTTTATATGGAAATGAGTATGAGATCTTAAATTTAGTCTTGATATGGGTGCCTATGATTGACAAACAACCCAATAACACGACTCTAGGGCCTTCAACTAGTCCATTATGAGAAATTTCATAGGTTATTTCTATGTTAGAGGTAGAATAGATAGAGGAATGACTTTTACATGGATTGATAGGCTTAGATCATAATAGTTTATATGTAAAATGTGGTTAAATTTGTGAAAACCCAAAGTATTATAAATAAAATTCAACTTTGGATTCAATTAAATGTGTTATTATGTATTATGGTTATAAAAAATGATCATATTTTGATTTATTATATCCAATTAGATTTAAAATACCTTTAAGTACCATTACCATTGAAAATATATCTATTGAACAATTCTCAGCTGATTAGTATAAGTATAGTGTTTTAAAAAATAACATTGACCTGGATGATGGAAGTGATGGCCTCATGTAGTAGGATTCTACCATGTGGATCACATTTATCAATGATTTCAAGGGATATAGAATCTCTAGTATTTTCCCATGAAAAATCCCAATCCTATATCTAACAACTTTTGAAATATAGACACCATTTAATGTATAATCTCAATCTCATCATGATAATGACCCAAACCATGTATGATGAACCACCCCTTGAAAGTCTCATCCTTAGACACCATACTCTTTGATTGTTTTATGGTGTATTTAAGGTATATGAACACGAACCCTTCATTATGAGTATCTACCTTATTTTTTATAGATTTATGAATATATTTTTTATCCTACTATGGTTACATTATAAATGATTTTTATTTCAATATAATAAAACAATAATAATATTTTTGGATAATATTAAAATTTATATTTATATTTATATTTTTTGAATTAAAGATTTTTTTAAATTAATAATATTGTTATAAATTATTCTTATTAAATAATTTTTACAAATTATAAATGATAGTAAACTTTTTATGAATTCAACAATTCTTATATGGTTTAAAAACTATTATAATAAAAAAATGTATTATTTCTCAATAACTGAAGATGGCCATTCATAAAGTGATATTTCATGTATTTATAAAATTATTTAGATAAAATAAATATTATTTCTGGAATTATAACATTGAAATTATTCACGAGTGATTTTTCTATAATTTTACATGATTTTCAAATATTCAGGTAAATATTAAATATTGTATAAATATACTATCTATATTATGATTCCATAATTACCCAATGTTTTGTAATAAATACCATAAATTTTATCCTTAAAAAATACATGAATTAAATTTAAAAATATTTTCTTTTATGAATATTTGAATAATTTTATAAAGCCCTTATGAATCCTGCAAATCCATTATAATATTTTAAGGTTTTAAAAAAATTCATTAATAGTATGACTCCCCTCCAGATATGAATGGATAATATTTTATTAATTTCGGTCCATGTACTCATAAAATCATTATATCCAATCCATTTATTTACAAATCATTGGATAAAAACATTAGATTCATTGTGGTTTTGGTTATTTTGTTATATATTGTCCAAAATATAAATAATAACAAAATCATCCTCTTTTTATATCTCAACCTACAAAATCTCTCATTTATCATTATTAGAACACATTTTATAACATAAATAAACATCCCACCCCTATATATAGTCCAACATAGTCTCTAAAAGATATCATGAAGCCCCACCCAAGCATTTGGTTCCACAAACTCATGTAAGAGATCTCTTCCTTTCTCCTATTTATTCAAGTATCTTCTTTTGCTTATGAATTTTATATTCATTTTATTATTATGGGATATATTATTCCATATAGCCCTTCCATTAAAATTGATTTACGTGTGATTAGAGACACATTTCACTCTGATAAAACTTTTTTATGAATTTATTTGTAATGTCATTATGCTATTGATTTTTTACCACAAGTTTACATGTCAAAATAATTGTATAGTAAATACAGTAAGCATATTATATCAATTTTTTTGACCTTTAAACCATTAATACTCTTTGTATTGGGACATACATGTATTTATTTTACACTCATGGATCCTGTAATAGAATATGATAATGATTGAACCCATGTTTTATGATCTATGTGGAAAGCATAAGTATGAGAATGAAATGAATGTGATGGGTGTGCTGAGAATTATATGATGCTTTAGTTCATTAGGTTAAGCTTATTCTCATGAGTTTTTATTTTGGGATATGTAGAAAAAATTATTAATTTATGGGAATTTTCCCACCATAACTTCTTGGTGGTTTATCATTGACCTATGTTTATGATGCAATTTTTTTTGTTGTATTCATGTTTCCAATGTCATTATAATCATGCTATATAATGTCTCATTGTTAATGATCATGATTCATATTCTTTTTATTCATCTATTTATATACCTATTGATGAAAATGTATAACCTTATTCAAATATTATTCCATTAATTGGATTTATAGCTAACCCTTTTCGTATGTTTGTCCTTCGATTATCCCGTACAGTTTTAAGAACACGAATGTTAAGGATGTATTATTAAAAAAGGGTATTTCTTATTTTTAACATTTTATGTAATGTACCTATTTACCAAATAAACTAAACTTCTCAATCATTTGGGTTTTATTAATTATATAATTATTTAATAAGTAATTAATTAATATTTAATGAAGAGTAGTGTATTTATAATTGGTATCAAATTAATAGTTTAGTTATTTTTTGGGATTGGGATTAGAAAAATCTAAATAAAGCCTTATGAATAAGACTTAGAATAAGAAAACATTGTTAAATTTTTAAAAATATATATTAAATGACTTATCAACAAAACACATCAATGTTTTGAAATTATTAGTAGATGTGGATCTAGAATTGATATACATATGGGTAATAACTCTAACAAGGTGTGATGGGCCTGACTCGATGTAACCTAGTACAAAATAACACCCCTTTATGTGGACATGTCTTGACACTCCCAAGGGATATTGTTTAGTAAATTCATAAGCTCGTTATGAACCATTATTAAGCCACGAAAAAATAGCAACACGATTATATTTTAATAAATAGATCATTGATAAAAATTTAGAATCATATAAATTTATAATTAAAGGAAATACATTTTAGTAACCAGTTACCCATTTAATGTCCTTAAATTATCATTTATTTCTAAAATAGCTTAAAATATCAATTTATAATTTTTGTTTTATTCTTTAATATATCTAGAAATAGGAGGAATCATGTGGAAAATAAATTTGATGGGAAATGTTATGACTATCCCAATAAGATAACCAACCCGATTGGAGTGGGAAACACAAACATCATGATGATAGTTTCTAAATTGACATAGGTTATGAAAACAAACATGGAGCAAGAGGAGGGTCCAAATTCAACAAAGGGAGAAAAATATGTGATTGAGACTTTTATGTGACAACAACCTCTATCATTATTTGTATCATTTATTCCCTTAATCATAGAAAAATGTATCAACACAATTGAGAAGATCATCTCCCCCCATCAATGTTATGATTAAGAGAAGGCTTTATCTGCTATTTATCATATAGAGGGAGAAGATGACTCGTGGTGGACATTGATCAAGAATAAAAAGACTTAGGAAGATATTGAAGTAATGGGGTGGAATTAAATCCATAAAATGGTTCTTGATAAATTTTATTCTCAAACTCTCTAACTTAAAATAGAAAAGGATTTTCTTTACCTCAAGAAAAATGATTATAATCTATTGCAGTGTACAAGGAAAAATTCACAAGAAATAAAAAATACAAAGTTGGCTTTGTATTTTTCTCTGAAAGAAAGGCTGATTGCTTCTTTGGTGTGCTACCAACTAGTCTATGAATGTCCCTTGTGATCCATGACATTGATAATTATGATGAAATTGTATAATGCTATTTTAATGTCAAAATTGTGATCATAGAATTACAAGGGTATCATGCAGATAAAATGAAGAAAGTGGAGTTTAATTATGATGGTACGTTGAAGAAATATAACCCTTACAAGAAATTCCAACATCCACATTGTCAACGTTTTGGAAATATCCACCCTGGAAATTGTCTAAGGGGGCTGATGAAATGCCTTACATCAAGGATGGAGGGGAACCAACCTAGAAACTTCTTATAGGATAAACCCACTAATATGATGGAGGAAAATAATTCCAAATTAAACCCTCAATTCATTTTCCATTACATTATCTATATGGAACCGAGGAACTTTTTAAACCAATGCACTAAGACAAGGGTTTTTTATGACAACCAACAACCTCCAAGTTTTCAAGGGTGATATTTTTCTCTCAGAACCATGGAGATGGATCCCGAAAATGATGTTTTGATAGGTATGTTAGTTCTTTATTATAGAATATAAAATAGAAATTTTGATTCTGTTTCAATGAATTCCTTTATATAGTGAATGTTTTTCAGAACTGTTTTAGCACCACATAAAATAATGGAAGTACAATTAGTAGAGAAAATAGAAAATGGGGAAATTATTGCTTCCCAATAATATAAATCCTTCCCTATAAATATTTGTGGGATGAAATTCTTATAAAAACCTATTATACTCTATTTGGATTAATTTAATGAAATTTTTAGAATGTATTGAACTTCCCTATATAGAGGGAATATAAATTCACGCATGAATGAAATCACACTCTATGTCGATAATTGACCCCCAAATCTATTCAAGTGGATGGATGATGATGAATATTTTATATATACAATATCTCGATAATTGCTATTATTTAACTATGAGAATTTGTATCAAGATAAAATGATGGAGTCTATGGAATGAACCATGAACAAAGAAATTCATATTGTGAGGGAATATTATAATATGTTTCCCAATGATTTCCTGATCGTCACCATAATTAAGAGGTTGAATTTTATATTGATAATATACCTTAGGTGTTTCCATTATCCAACCTCCATATAGAATTTCAATTGTGAAACCTGATGACCTAAAGAAACAATTACAAAAGATTTTGGATCAATGAGTCATATGACCACCTACATTACCATGGGGTTCCCCAGTTCACTTAATCTATACGAATGATGTGTCAATGTGCCTAGGAAATTATTATCGTTGGATAAAAAAGATCACAATAGATAAGATGTATCTTATTCCATTAATTGATGACTTTTTCAATCAGCTACAAGGAGAACAATACATCTCTTAGGTGGATCTGTGGTCAGGATATTACCTTGTGATGTGTAGAAGGGGGAATTACCCAATACTACATTTCGTACTTGGTACAAGCACTAAGAGTTCATATAAATTCCATTAGGTCTCACTAGTTATCAAAAAATATTAATGTAATTGATTAATATAGTCTTTAGATATTACATCAACAATTTTTTTAATTTATAGATGATACTCTAATATACACCAAAATAAGAAGTAGCATGAAGATCATCTTAGCATTGTGCTAAATACCATTGGAATTGACAAGATTTATGCAATGTACTAGAATTGTGAAATATGGTTGACTAATATTTCATTCATGGTACATATCATCAAATGAAATGGGACATATATTGGCCCTTAAAAAAATAAATTTGAAGGTTGGATGAGGCCAACATCTATGAAAGGTATATTTATATTCCTTTGAATAGATATGTAATTGTCATGACCCGGATTCACCTAAAAGAGGGAAGGGTCAGCAGATTTCCAAGCCCATCATTCTTTAAGTTGAAGGAGAGATAATGACCCCCCGTGTCCCGCCTCCAGTAGGCCCCAGAGTGGCGACTAGCACTAAGGGTATAAAATTTTCACAATATGGGAGGCATTACCCTTTTTAGTTAACCAATATTGGGAGAAAGAATGAGTCAACTCCAAACACCACCAAGTATAGAAAAACTCAATGTAAAAACCAAACTACATGAATGTTTTAATAATAAAACTGAACAAAGTACAAGAACTCCAAAGTAAAATAACAAACAAGAAAGGAAAAGGCTATGAAAAATCCAACATCGACCAACAACAACTCCAATGTCCAGACTAGTAAGATCCCGCACGACCTCCGAAGCCCTCCTAGAAACCTAAAAGTAAACGTAGGGTGAGCATACAAAGTATACTCAGTAGAAAAAACCTAAGCTCTCATGCACAAGTGGGGAGATGTCCTAATGCCCCGTGGGTAGCAGAAGAAACATCATCTATCAATGAATCCATCCATCCCACCTCAGTAGCCATGCTCACTAAATAACACAAGCAGAAAGATAATAGTAAAAAACAAAACATTTTTGGTACCACGCACCACTATTTCCCACAGTAGCTTGCTTCTCATCCCTAACAGAAAACATCCTGATGCTACCACGCTCTTCCTTACCACACACACCTAGGACTCACAACAATAAACATCCCTGCCCGCACACACCTGGACTTCATAACTACACATCCCTGCCTACATACACCTGGGCCTTATCCCGAAGACACCTGGGAAAACAAACTATAACCAGAACCCCTGCCCGAAAACACTTGGGACTCATCCCGAAGATTCTTGGGAAAACAACCTCCCAAAGAGTCATGCGCTAACAATACACCAAACAAATCCTACCTGAAGAGCCTTGGGTGTAAGTTCTCCTCCAGCCATCATAGCCTAGGGAAGAGGGATTAGGTAGGAGAGTAACTAGGGGGAAACACCCTTCCCCATTAAATGGGGTGTCAGAAACTAAGTTCCCAATGCGGGTGGGGTTCTACTAAACACAAAACATACAGTTACACAAATATGTACCAATACATATCCCAACATATGGCTCCTCAACAGATACAAGCTGGATCCCAAGCAGTGCTTCCTCAGAAAACATGCACACAACAAACAGTTCCCAGTTTCCCTATTCAAGTTATCATTTCATAACAGTTAAGTATGAGTTAATCCATTCACTAATGGGAAACTAATAAGCACAATCACTAATGGAACAAAAATAAAGCAAGAAGTAAAACCATCAGGTAATTTGAGCATTCACACCCGGTTCTCTTGTAAATAATAACATCAAAGTCGGATCAGTGGAAACCCTCAAAAATCTAGAACCAAAGAAAACCCAACAAACCATTTGTTATCCCCACATTAATTTATTACCATTCCACCCAGCTCATTCTTTACATTCCACTTTTATTCATGTTCAAAACCCAACCTACAACCCTACTGCCAAACACCACCACAACCACACAACAACTCATGCCATTCCAACCACACCATTCACAGCCCCGCTGTTCACCCATAAAAAAACACATTCACCCTTCACCCATTTCATAACTGAACCATCTCAGTGTTCATAATTCATTCCTTTATATTATTTAGTTCAAATAGGGTGATCACACATGGTTATGGGAATTCATATTCAATAGCCGAGTTTATGTGTTTAACTGATTCATACATGATTCCCATTCACCGGACGATGCGTAAAACAGAGCATACCATAGATGAAAAACAAAGAACCCTAATGGCCATGATTTTCATTAGGCCTAATCCCATTCAATTCATAACAACATCAATGTGAAAGCATGGTTAAAAACATTTAACAACATTAACAAATTTCCTCATCCCTATTATTTAACCGGTTATTATCTTCATTATAGAATTGATTAACTGCCTCATGGGAACCATAGAACAGCCACCCCCCATGATACACAAGGAGGAGAGACAAAGGTAAGATCCCTACTTCACTTATGAAGGATCAATGTTATGTCCCCACGTGGAAACTGGAAATCAGGAGTAGCAGGAACTCCACTGAACGCGATCAAGGAAAACATCGCGGGGGTACAACTCATCTGGAGCAAGGGTATTCCGAGCATAGGGTGATAGAGAAAAAAGAAACATTGGGATAAGAGAATCCTTTATGTTATAAAGGCTGAGATACAACATCCACAAGATGGTTAAGATATGGAGAAAAACTCAAAACTGCGGAAGAAGCAGGATTGTGGGTTGACCACACGGCTGGGCCACCCCACACGTCCAACTGAAAAGGTCCCCACTCTTCGGGGCGGTTAAAACCAGCGCACACCTCTTTAACCAAGGAAGGACTGCTCATAATATGCGGTAGAGGAATTTCTAAAAATGCGGTTAAAGGCATGACCAAATAGCATGGTTTTCATTTAAGGAGGCTACCTCACCAATAATTTAATTAAACACCATTAATGGGATTTAAAACAGGCTTAAAGGGGTCAAAACATGGTTTAAAAAACAATTCGCACAAAAAAAGGAGGCACTAATGGAAAACCCGTGGAGAGGTCACCAGTAGGCTAGGGCTACCGGTAGACCAAGATACCAGTTGGCCGAGCCTACCGGTAGGCCAAGGACACAGGTAGGTCACGGTGATGGGTAGGGCGAGGAGACCGGTAGGACGAGGCCACCAGTGGGCCAAGCTATCGGTAGGCTGAGGCTACCGGTAGGCCGAGCGACCGGTAGGCCGAGGCAACCGGTAAGCCGAGGCGAGCGGTAGGCTGAGGCCACCAGAAGGCTGAGGCTACTGGTAGGCCGAGTCCACCGGTAGGCCGAGCCACCGGTAGGTCGAGGCGACTGGTAGGCTGAGTCGACCGGTAGGCCGAGACACCTATAGCCCTAGGCGACCGGTAGGCCGAGTCCACATATAGGCGGAGGTCACCAGTAGGCCGAGGCTACCGTTTGGAGTCATAAGCTTCATCGAGAAGCTGGGACGACCTTCCAGACAACCCAGAACACCCCAAAAATCATATTTTCACCATGTTATGGACCCCAATACCCCGGGCCATTACATCAAATACTTCTCAAACTATTCTCGTCCCCAAGAATATAAGAACAACCCAGAAAGGAGAAAAGTGGGGTCCAAACAACCACCCCCTAAAGATACTTCTCATGGGAAAACCCCTGAGTTGTTCGAAAGATGGAACTTAAAACCCTACATCCAGGAATACTCCCCCAAGAGTTATCAACCACAAAAATTCACAGCAAGAACAAGGATCACACTGTCCAACACATGAGTCAGGGATTCCCATCCTACATATCAGGATATTATTTTCATTGGGAAGCACAGACTCGCCCTCATGGGTTTAACAGCGTCTACATTAATGTGCCTTGATTAGCAGTCAGGTTTTCCCATTATCACACATTAGAACACAAAACAAGTAGAACAAGTATTTCATATATTAAAGCATAAGGTGAAACATCTCAACAAAGCTTAGAACAAAAACAACAAGGAAGTCAAACCAGCTCTAGGTACTGAACGCGTAACTGAGCCTCCGGCTCCCAAGTGCTCTGCCCCAGGCCACCATTATTCCACAACACATGAACAAAGGGGATGGTTCATCCACAAAGCACTTTTTCTTTACGCTCCTCGATCTTGATCAGCCGTTCTATGAAGGTCGCATCTTTTTTGACATCTAACTCTCCCCAATCGATGACGTGGGAGTCGTCGTGTAGATAGCGATGAAGCTGGGAGATGTGAAGGATGTTGTGAACTTTCTCCAACTGAGGTGGCAACTATAGCTGATATGCTACCTCACCAACTCATCCCAGCACCTCGAAAGGTCCAATGAACTTTAGGGAGAGATTACTCCCCTTCCTAAACCTTTGATCCCCACGTCAAGAGGAAACCTTCAAGAACTCATGATTTCCAACCTCAAACTCCAAGGGACTCCTCCTACAATCGACATAAGACTTCTATCAGTCCTGGGCTACCTTCATCCTCTCATGCACGAGCTGAACCTTCTCAGTGGTTCCCTGCACCACTTTTGGCCCAAGAACAGCTGCTTCCCCAATATCTGTCCAGCAAACGGGTGAACGACACGACCTTCTATAAAAGTCCTCAAACGGTGGCATGATGATAGTAGAGTGGAAGTTATTGTTATAAGAAGACTCTACCAAAGGCAAGTGTCATAACCATCATCCCCCAAAATCCAGAACACATGCCCACATCATGTATTCCAATGTATGGATTGTTCATTCCGTTTGCCCATCTGTCTGAGGGTGGAAAGCCATGCTAAGGCGTAGCTGGGTGCCAAATGCATGCTGTAATCACCTCCAGACTCATGAGGTAAACCGCATGTCTCGATAGGAGACAATAGATCTTGGAATCCCGTGCAACCCCACAACCTCATTGACGTACCTATAGGCTAAGGTGCTCACCGGGATCGACTACATAATCTCCATGAAGTGAGATGATTTTATCAACTGATCCACCACTACCCATATGGAATCATAACCTCCATGAGACCTAGGTAGCCCTGTGATGAAGTCCATCGAGATGTCATCCCACTTCCACTTAGGAACCTATAAAGGCTGTAACAACCCTCCAATAAAACGGTGTTCAGCCTTCACTTTCTGACACACTTGTCACTTATCCACAAACTCTGCCACCGCCCACTTTACCCCAGGCCACCAAAAATGTACCCTCAGGCCTTGGGACATCTTTGAGAAGCCAAGATGTACCTCTAAAGCAGAGCCATGAATCTACCATAGAATACCATTACGCATCATCTCCGGAAAAAAAATCCTTCCACGAAAAATCATTTGATGCTGACAATCGTCCGACCATCCCCCAGGAGAATTTCCCTGATCAACATGATCTCGCATCAGTTCCACCTTCGAGTCACCCCACTAAGACTCTTCCACCTACACCACTAAAGAGGAAACTATAGTCATCTGAAACAGACATCCTCTTCCACCTTCCACCCTTACATCCAAATTCAAGGCCGCAAACTCTTCCATCGCTCTCCAAGCATCTACAGATTCTCGAACTACTTCCTTTTGCGACTTCCTGCACAGGGCATCAGCCAAAAAATTTCCCTTTCCCTCAGTATAAGAGTTCTCAAAGCCGTATTCTAGTAGGAACTCAACCCATCTCCACTGCCGCAAGTTCAGATCCCTCTGGGAAAAGAAATAACGCAATCTCTTGTGATCTGAAAAGACCATAAAGCGCTCTCTGATGAGATAATGCCGCCACAATTTCAATGCAAACACCATGGACGCATGCTCCAGATCATGGGTGGCATAGTTAAGTTCATGAGGACATAACTGCCTAGACCCACAAGAGATCACTCTTCATTACTGCATCAGCACACATCCCATCCCAAGGCTAGAAGCATCACAAAACACTTCAAAAAACACCCCTTCCTCTGGTAATCTGAGTACTGGAGCACTAACCAGCTTCTGCCTTAGGTAGAAAAAAGCTGTCTGGAACTAGTCGCTCCACACAAAGGCCTGGTCCTTCCTAGTCAATGCTATCAATGGAACTGCAACTCGAGAGAATTCGGGAACAAACATCTGGTAATAGCCTGACAAACCCAGGAAACTACGAACTTCTTCCACATTCTTAGGTGCTTCCCATGAAACGAATTCCTCGATCTTCGATGGGTCTATTGCTATTCCCTTCTAAGACACTGCATTTCCAAGGAAATGTACTTCTAGCATTATGAACTTGCACATAGATAGTTTCCCAAAAATATGGTGGTGTCGAAGGACTCCTAAAACTTCCCTAAAATGCTCAACATGATCTTCCTCTGATCTTGAGTAGATAAGGATGTCCTCAATGATCACCAAAACGAACTGGTCCAGAAACTCTCAGAAAACAGAGTTCATCAGGTTCATGAACATAGATGGTGCGTTTGAAACGCCAAAATGCATGACCATGAACTCAAAGTGTCCATATCTTCACCTAAAAGATGTATTCGAGATATCACCTTCCTTAACTCTCAACTGGTGGTATCCAGACCACAAATCGATCTTAGAGAACCAACCTACTCCCCTCAGCTGGTCGAAAAGATCGTCTATCCTCGGGAGGGGGTAAAGATTCTTGATCGTCACCTAATTCAACCTCTGGTAGTCTATGAACAGTCGTAGACTACCATATACATTCTTTATGAACAAAACTAGAGCACCCCACGGTGAAACGCTGGGTCAAACAAAGACCTTCTCCATCAGATCCCCAATCTAAATCCAAAACTCCCGCAACCCAGAAGGTGCCATATGATAATGAGCCATTGAGATCAGGCGAGCACCAGGCTATAAGTCTATCCCAAACTCCACATCACGTCGAGGGGGTAGAGTCACAACCTCATCGGGAAAGACATCAGGGAATTCTCTTACGAACTCTGGGACATCCACCATTCATTCGTCCGCCGACCCCACTGACACCCCTTCCAACATAAAAAGGAGTGGATTCACATGTCGACTCCCCACTTGATAAATCTGCTCCCCAACAAAATCCACACACTTTCCATCCTCATTAGAGAATTCAATCCTTCTCTAACAGTAGTCAATGATGTCATACACATACAATAACTAGTCAATGCCTAGAATGAGATCGTATTGCTACATCTGCAATGAAAGGTCTCCACTGGACTGATGCAGTCCCAACATCAGTCTACATCCTTAGAAAAAGTAAGATACGTTGGTTTGACCCCCAACTAGTGTTCTCAACACTAGGGCACAAAAAGTCTCTCGGAATCCAGACCCAGAGAATTGGCTAATTCGGGTGTAACAAAAGAGTACAAATCTCTCGAATCAAACAAGGCAGAAACAAGAGTTCTGAATAAACTGATCATACCTCGAATGACCTCTGGTCCCGCCGGAGCTACTAACTTTGTGGTGTGCAACTGTCCACGCCCAGCTCCTCTTCCTCGCTTTTTTTTGACCAACTGCCCGACCACGCCCTGGTCGAGGTCCCTGAGGAGCACCTTAGTGTCGGTCTCCTACAGCATGGTCATCCCTTTGAGGGCCAGGGGCCTGCTGCTGCTGCTGGAAAGGCCTCACTGGAAACAGATGCTACTGAGGTGGGTGCTGAAACTGACCACATCCACCATGTGGAGCTCGAGTCAGACACCTACTCTCGATGTGCCCGAAAACTCCACAAGAGAAACAATTTAGTCCTGGACCTGTGGAAAAGGGGTGAGGGTTAGAACCTCGGGACTGGAACTGATGAGGCCCAATCTCTGCTTTTCGAAACCTGGAAGGCCCTTTCGCTGGATACTTGCTGCTGACCGCCTTCCCCTTTGATGAACCCAGATGGTTCCCCTCTTGTGTTGTGCCTCCCATCGAGTGAATCCTCTCTACTATCTCGGAATTCTTCTGTACTTATAGGTACGTCGGAAGAGTGATGGGAGTGACAGCGTACTGAAGAGAAGGAAAGAGTGACTCCTCTAACCGTCTTGCCCGAGAATCCTCATCTGGAAAGAGATTTGGGGAAAAGCGCACGAGATCTTTGAACTTGATCCCCAGATCCCTCACTGACATGCTTCCCTGCTGAAGGGAGAGCAACTTTTTCTCTTATTAGTAAACGCCGTAGTGGGTAGGAACTCCTCTTGAAATTCCTTCTCGAAACCAGCCCATAAAACCTCTAGCTCTGTCCTCTCTCCCAGGAAAAGCATCCACCACTAACGCGTTGCTCCTCTCAGCTGACTGACGGCCAACAGAAACCAGTACTCCCTCGAAGCACAGATCAACTAGAAGGTGATGGCTAGCTCCTCAAGTCATCCTTTCATTACTGAGTTAGAAACTCTACCCTTGTACATTTTGAGGGTTTGTCGCTGGAAGCAGCAGAGAGTCCTCTGCCACAAGTCGTCCTCCTCATCTCGGTCAACCCTTTTTTCAGTCAACTACCTTGATCTACTGGGCATCAACCATCAGAGTTTCTCATGGATAATGTTTGAGTGCCATAGCTGCAAGGTAAACAAACAATGCCTAAACCCTATTAGAAAGGGAATTATTATATTCATTATTAATTTTTTCCCAAAGGTGGCCCAAATCAATGAACAAAACAATCATATGATGAATGTACCTTCCCTAGGGTCTCTACCCTGCAATAAATGTAGTCTCACTTGGTCGTTTGTTAGGCTCATAGTCCTTGCATTAGATCACGGGGGCCCCTAAAATCTAATGTCCTAGACGGTCCTCCCTGGTTTATTTCACGAACCAAGATCACCTAAAATTGTTGCCCTACTATCCCATGCAATCCTCACTGTGCCTAACTTCAGACTCAATCCTATCCCTATAACCCGCGCCTCTGAAACCGTTCTGTCATGACCCGCCTTCACCAAAATGAGGGAAGGGACAGAAGATTTCCAATCACTTCCTTCATTAAGTTGAAGGAGAGATAATGACCCCCGAGTCCTGCATCTTGTAGACCCCAAAGTGATGACTAGCAACAAGGGTATAACAATTTCAAAATATTGGAGGCATTACCATTTTTAGTTAACCATGATTGGGAGAAAGAATGAGTCAACACCAAGGACCACCAAGTATAGAAAAACTCGTGGTAAAAACCAAAATACATGCATGTTTTAATAATAAAACTGAACAAAGTACAAGAACTCCAATGTACAATACCAAACAGGAAAGGAAAAGGATAAGCAGAATCCAACAATGACCAACAAGAACTCAAACGTCTAGACTAGTATGGTCCCACACGGCCTCCGAAGCCATCCTGGAAAACTGAAAGTAAATATAGAGTGATCATACATTGTATACTCAGTAGGAAAACCCTAAGCTCTCGTGCACAAGTGTGGAGATGTCCTAAACTCCCGTGGGAAGCATCAGAATCATAATATATCAATGAATATATCCATCCCACCTCACTGGCCACACTCACCATATAACACAAGCAGTAATATAATAGTAAAGAACAAAACATTTTGGGTACCCCGCACCACTATTTTCCCCACTAGATAGCTTCTCATCCTTAATTGAAAACATCATGATGCTACCATGCTCTTCCTTCCCCTACACAGATGGGCCTCACAACCTTCCACATCCCTGCACGCACACAACTGGGCCTCATAACCACACACCCCTTCCCGCATACATCTAGGCCTCATCCCAAAGACACCTGGGAAAACAAACCATAACCAAAACCCATTCCTAAAAAAACCTGGGCCTCATCACGAAGATTCTTGGGAAAAAAACCTGCTCAAAGAGTCCCAGGCTAACAACACACCAAACGAAACCTACCCGAAGAGACATGGGTGTATGTTCACCTCCAGCCATCACAGCCTAGGGAAGAGGGAGCATGAAGGAGATTAACTAGGGGAAACACCCTTCCCCATGAAACAGGGTGTCCTACACTAAGTGCCCAATGCGGGTGGGGTGATACTGAACACAAAACATATAGTTACACATATATATACCAACACACAGCCCATCCTATGGCTCCTCAGCATATACAAGAAGTTTCCCAAGCAGTGCTGCCTCAGAAAACAGGCACACAACAAACAGTTCCTAGTTTCCCTTTTCATGTTATCATTTCATAACAGTTCAGTATGAGTTAATCCCTTCACTACTAGGAAACTAACAGGCATAGTCACAGATGAAACAGTAATAAAGCAGGAAGGAAAACCATCAGGTAATTTGAGCATTCACACCCGGTTTTCTTGTAAATAATAACATCATAGTGGGATCAATGGAAACACTTGAAAAACTAGAACCAATGAAAAACCCAACAAACCATTGGTTATCCCAACATTAACTCATTACCAGTTCACCCAGCTCATTATTTACATTCAACTTTTATTCATTTTCACATCCCAACCTGTACCCCTGCTTCCAAACACCACCATAGCCACACAACAACTCATTACATTCCAACCACACCATTCACAGCTCCACTATTCACCCATCCAAAACAAAACACATTCACCCCTTCACCCATTTCATAACAGAACCATCCCAGTGTTCATAATTCATTATTTTATATTATTTAGTTCAACTGGGGTGACCACACATGGTTTTGGGCATTCATATTCAACAGATGAGTTTAAGTGTTTAACAGATTCATACTTGATTCCCATTCACCAGATGATGCATAAAACATATCATAGCATAGATGCAAAAAAAAGGCCCCCAACGACCATGATTTTTAGTAGGACTAATCACATTCATTTCGTAACAACATCATAGGTAAAGAATGGGTAAAAACATGTAACAACATTAACAAACTTCCTTGTCCCCGATATTTAACCGGTTGTTATCTTCATTACAGAATTGATTAAATACCTCGTGGGAACCATAGAACACCCACCCTGCATGATACACAAGGATGAAAGAAAATGTTAAGATCCCTACATGATAGATCTTGGGTTGAAGTTAAGTCCTCGTGTGGAAACTGGAAATCAAGAGTAGCAGGAACTCCACGGAACGCGATCAAGGAAAACATCGTGGGGGTAAAAATCGTCTGGAGAAAGGGTATTCCGAGCATAGGGTGATAGAGAAAAAGGACACCTAGGGAGAAGGGAAGTCTTTACATTATAAAGGCTAAGATACAGCATCCTCGGGACGGTTAAGATATGGAGAGAAACTCAAAACTGCGGAAGAAGCGGGATCGTGGGTTGACCACATGGCTGGGCCACCCCACACGTCCAAATTAAAAGGTCCCCAGACTTTGGGGTGGTTAAAACAAACACACACCTCTTTATCCAAAGAAGGACTCCTCATAGGATTCTGTAGAGGCGTTTCTGAAAACGTGGTTAAAGTCATGAACAAAATGCATGATTTTTCATTTAAGGAGGGTACCTCACCAATCATTTAATTAAACAACCTTAATGGGCTTTAAAATATGCTTAAAGGGGTCAAAACATGGTTTAAAAACCAATTTGCGCAAAAAGGAGGCGCTACTGGAGAACCCGTAGAGAGGTCACCGGTAGGATAGGTCTACCGGTAGACCAAGCTATGGGTTGGACGAGGCTACCGATAGTCCAGGGATACGGGTAGGGCGAGGCCACCGGTAGGCCGATGCCACCAGTAGGACGAGGCCACCGGTAGGCCGAGCTACCGGTAGGCCTAGGCCAACGGTAGGCCGAGGGCACCGGTAGGCCTAGGATACCGCTAGGCCGAAGCTACTGATAAGCTGAGGCCACTGGTCGGCCGAGGTACGGGTAGGTCGAGGCTACCGGTAGGCCGAGGCCACCGTTATGCTGAGCTACCGGTAGGTCGAGCTACCGGTAGGCGGAGGCGACCCGTAGGCCGAGGCCACCGGTAGGTCGAGGCTACAGGTAGGCCAAGGCCACCAGTAGGCCGAGGCCACCAGTAGGCCGAGGCCACCAGTAGGCCGAGGCTACCGTTAGGAGTCTTAAGCTTCACCGAGAAGCTGGGATGCCTTTGAGACCACCTAGAACACCCCAAACATCATATTTTCACCATGTAATGGACCCCAAAACCCATGGCCATTACAATACTATTGTAGATTTGTGTGAAATTACACATGATTACCAAGCCCTCTACTCCAGATACCTGAGATGGAATTCAAGATTTCATAGAATAATGAATAGGAAGAGAACTTTGGAGTTTTGAAAAGGAAGGCTTATAACTCTACCATTTCTCATACTTCGCACAACATTAGTGCTTTTAAGGGTATTCAAATATTCTTCTAATAAGGGATTGGGTTGTGTATTAATTCAAAATTACAAATTTATATCTTATGATTCAAGGAAGTTGAATATTCATGAATAGAACAACCCAAAAAATGATTCGAGTTGGCTGTAGATTTCCTCACATTGAAAATAAGATGGTCTTATATCTTTTGAGAGAAGTATGAAATACATACAAAGCATAAAACCCTCAAGAATATTTTAACGCACAAAAAATTAAATATGAAACAATGATGTTGGTTACAGTTGATCATATTCTATGAATACTCAATTCCATACAATCCTAGGAAATTGAATAAAGTTTAATATTACCTAAGTATAAAGGATCTCAAAATTTTATCATTGATGAAAATTGAGAAGATCGAATCTTATTGGACATTGAGTGAATGGAAATATAAATCATAAAGAAAGGAACATCATCAATCCTTTGTCAAAGGATTGATCAACTATCTATTTTGGAAATGATAATGGGTGTTCCAATGGATGATGTGAGAATTAAAAAGAATGTGGAAAATTTAGGGAAAGGGAAATACTCAGTTTTCAGTGTTAGTGACGAATGGTTTGTGAGATTCGGGTCATGAATTTTTGTACCATAAAATCCCGAGTTAAAGAATAATTTTTTGTATAACGCACATAGATTGACCCTTTCTATTCACCTAGAAAGCTAAAAGTTGTATTCAGATCTCAGATATAATTATCATAGGGACAATATAAAGAAGGAGATATATATATATATATATAATTTCATAAAATGATATAAAGTGATTTTTGAAATGAATTTGTCTAAGGGGATGTTGAAACCATTTCCCATACCAATATTGAAATGGAAAAATACACCACGGAATTTTTCATCAGACATCTGAAGACATCCATGGGAAAAATGCTACAAATTTTGTTCTGGATAATCATACAATGAAATCTGATTTTATTGAAATTCAATATAATTTTCTATTCAATCCACTTTTATGGATATAAATTAGATAAGTGTTAAGGCTTCAATGAGTACCACTATCAATTGTATCTAATCGAGATATGTAATTCACCCCTAGGTTCCGAAAATGACATCAATATTCTCTAAACACTATGATGACTTTTAGTGTGACCTATCATCCTCAAAATTTTGTTCAATATGAGGGGACTATTTATATAATGGAATACATTTTGAGAGCATGTTCTATGGACTTCAATGGAGGATGGGATCAACATCTACCTCTGGTCGAGATCTCATACAATAATAGTTTCAACACTAGCATCCAAAATTCTCTTAATAAACCCGTTTAAGGGAAGAGGTGCACACAAATTATTGCATGGATGAATTTTGGGAATGAAAACCACTTGATCCTTGAATGGTTGAGGATATGTTGGGAATGTTTCAGACCATTTAGTAACACATCAAGGATGCTCAGTGTCAATGGAATAGCGATGTTGATAATAATCAATGATACCTTGATTTTGATGTTAGAGACATGGTTTTCCTCGACATATCTTTTCCAATGAAAGAGATGATATTTTGGAAGAGGGTAAATATTAGTAAGGATATATCTTCACCTTTGAGATCTATCAACGCATTGAGGTAGTAGAATATCGACTATCACTCCCCCTAACCTATCTAATGTATGTTATGTATTCCATGTATCCCTCTTTCCAGAACCCTCACATTTATTGAATCCAACCTTGGTACCATTACAGAATGTTTTTTCCTATAAAGAAAAACTAATAATGATCTTAGATCGTAGAGTGAAAATACTATGAAATAAGATAATGTGAATTGTTCATGTAGTGTGGAGAAACCAAAATATTGATTATGTGATGTGGGAACTAGGAGAAGTGATGGAATAAAGTTACCCTCATCTATTTTACTATGAGAAATGAAAATTTAAAGGGAAAATTTTCTAAAGGGGGGATGATTTTAATTACGAGAACTAACAAAATTCACCTTTTTATTTAATTTAATTCCTTATTAAATAATACGGTTATAAAAAACAAATTTACTTATTTTGTTTTATTATATCATCATAGACATAAACTAATGTTAGGTATAATCGCTTTTTATAATAGGGTCATTAAAAAGTGATAACATAATTAATATAAATTTATGGGATTAGAAAATCCAATTTATATAGAAAAATGATTTAATGGACTCAACCTATAGTATTATACCCAATGAATCCCATTGACCATATACTCCAAAGGCTATATCATCTATTATATTATTCTTTGACCAATCCCAAGCTGAGATCCAATAAATTAAGCTTGACTAAAACTACATATAAAATAATATCATTCTCTTCAAGATCATAACTGAAGCCATATATTCTAAAAGACCCAATAAATTTCTCACTATCTCACACCTTACTCTTAGGATGTTTAATGGTGTGTTAAAGTAAAATTCATTCAGACACAAAAAATTTGAGAATGAAAATTATTTTTTATATATTTATGAATATATATTCATCCTATTATGGTTACTTTACAAATGATTTTTATTTCAATAGTATTGTTGTTAATAAATTCATTGAATAGAAGTAAAATGATATATCATTAATTATTTTTGGTTTATTGATATATAGTGGTACCACATAATGTTATAATTGGTTATTTGTTGAACATTATCATCCCTCAGAACTATGGTGGAATCTCACCCAATTGAAGAATTCTACTAATCTATAATCCACTATAAGGTTGATGCAATAGTGGAACCTCTCCAAATTTAAGATGTGTACTAGATGTATATTATATACCTGATCATCATGTTGGTGGAAAATAATTCACTTATATGAGTTCTACCAAGTGTGTATTATCAACTTGGGGACATGATACATTGGTATATCATCCCAAAGGTTGTGGTTCCAATGTTGTATTGGCCATATATGATGTGATAGAAGTTTTGAATCATCCACGTGTGGATATGATAACTGATGTGCTTCATCCACAAATGAATGTGATATTTTTAGTGTATTATAAATTAGTTTAATTGGTATTAGATTTTTTCATTATGTCAATGTATTTATAACAATGGTTTCTAGAGTTGGAGGGAACATGTTCCCAAATGTCTGGCATCATAGGTATTTTACAAACAACACCATTGAATTTTTGTTGGTTGAGATGATGTGAGTATAGAATCATCAACATGAATTTGGTGAGTTATTACCTACTTTTGGTATCCCATATATTTTAGAAATTTTGATTAATACATGTAAATATTATTAGTAACAATACTGGTTTCCCTTCTGAAATTAATTGGTGGGAATGATTCATTTTATTAGACACTACACATAGGGATTATATCATCACTCTTTTAATTCAATTATATAGTTTCCATATCGTTTAGATCCAGAAATAATGTCACTCTATAATTTATATCCAATAACGGTTCAATTATGATTCTACGAAATGAGGCATTAAGTATTATACATTCTGGATTGTTCTCATCATTGGGTCTTCCTACGTATCCACTTGGAGGGAATCAGAACCCACATAGATAGGTTCTATTTTATAAGACATGTCATACCATTTAATGTCTTGTCAAAATGACCAATGTGGTTCCATTTAATATCATACATCCATGACTGGGTGAATTTCCTTTGTTTCATGCATCTAGGGTCACTTATATGATGTTTAATGTCATATAGAGTGGACTACTAAGTTATTGGTAACTAGGAAAGGGTATAATTATACATAAGACTTGGTAGCCAATTTTGGTTCATCAGGTAATGATAAAAAAATTATATTTAGAAACATAGTTTTATATATTTATGAGTGACATATTAAGTAATGTATTATATTAGAACACATAATTATAACACATTATTTGATAATTTTGAAACAATAAATTTATTCAACAATTAAACGAAATAAAATATACAATATTACAATTGGAAAATAAATAAATTAATAATATAACTAGAATTAGATAATCTCGATCATTTTAGATTATCATACTCATGAACAATACTATAAAAAATAGAATTTAATAATGTAATATTCATTTTGATGATGAGAAATATTAATCCTAGACTGAAATTGATGTAATATATGAATGAAGTAAATTTGAGGTATTTATATGAAGTATAAAACCCATATAATCATTGCAATATAACAACTATAGATAGTAATATGACCATTATAATAATAACTTGACTATTAGAATATAAAAATAATTTTAGTTTATTTTCTGAAATGAGAATATAAAAGGTTTAAATAACAAGACAACAACTCAAAACTGTTATCATGATAAAATAATGTTTTCTACAAAAAAAATTATTATTATTATTTTATATTAAAGTGTATATTTTTATATATATTTAAAATATAATTATATATTAAATTTATAATTTTTAAATAAAATTTATTTTTATAAAGTGGTATTATAAAACATCATCTATTTATTTATAAATATAAATATTAATTATATGATATCCCATGTAAATTTTCAACGGGTTGAATGTTTGGTTTTTTTCATAAAAATTGTATTCTCAAAAAATAAATATTTTATCTAAATGTTAAATTTACATATTTAATAAAATTATTTTTATAGAATCAATATAACTTTTGTAATAAATATGTATATATTATCTTTGGGTTAAATTTTATATTTATCTAAAATTGTGTAATTTTTTGAGATTAGTGAAATATGATAAAATACAAGATTTTACCACATTTGTCCATACATGATTAATTAAATATTAGATTATTTATTAAAATATTATTTTATACTCACTTTCTCAATTTTTTATATTGTTATTAGAATCATCAATATTGGTAGTATGATAAAAAATAATTAACAAAGGTTTATTATATTAAAAAACAATCATATTCTCCCCTTATAAATATCACCCTTCAACAACCCTCTTCTCCTCAGATAATAATTTCTTTACCTTCCCAAATATAATCTGAAATATCTCCCCAAAAATCATTCCCACATAAAATTATTTATGGTCATACCAAAATACAATTCTATGGAGACATAAGGAGTAGCTTAATAGTCAAAATACAAAGGAAGGGGTAATATCATCAACCTAATTCTGTTAAATTACTTGCTTCTTAAACCATCTAAAATATATTCAATCCATGTTTCTAAAATTACATATGTATTATTTATACACATAATTTTTATATATTAATTTTATAGCAGTAATCTATTCAACTTTATTTTTTTCTAAATTGAAAACATCGTCCATGTTTTTATTGGTTCACCGACTCCATAAAATACGTATCTCATTTTTACCACTACCTTCATATATTTTCAGTGAAATATTAATATGGTAATATATGATGTTAAAAAATATATTATAACTTATTTTTTATTATATAATGTTCTATTATTAATTAAATTAAATAAAAATTATCTTTTTTATGATGGTTTCTCTACCTAAGTGAACAAACATTATAACAATAACATTTTTTACCTGATAAATCATCCCTATAGAAGTACACATATAAATATTTTGGGCCACATAAATAATTTTACAAGAATGAACAACATTTCATTTCAATTTTAGAGATGTAGCCTAATTTTACAAGAATGTACATAGTTACCCTCATATATAAGCAGTATATGAACCATGAAATAAATAACCATGAGGATATTAATAAACATGATGTCTTAATAAAATGATATTATGTTGAAAAAATAATTATAGTAATAAATTAAATATAATTGAAAAGGGATTCATAATAAAATATTGCAAATTTTTATTTTTATTATTTAGGAAAATAAATGATCTAACGGAATGAATAAAATAACTGAGGTAATGGAAACTCCAATCCAGTAACATTATTTTGAGATATGAATCCTCCCTCTAAAAATAAATTTTTACTATATTATTATCATGTATTTGTTTTATATTGTGAATATATATTTTCCTCACATGTATAACTAATTTAACATACATTTCCTTATTGGGTATATACAATCAATAAAGGTTCACTTCAAAAACTCATTAAATAAGAATAGTCAATTAAAGGGAACATCTCAATTAATTGCCTCAAATCATATAACCAGACATCAATTTATTTTACCATTTCATGGTTCTAAAAAATACACATTTTTAAAGAGAAAAACAATTTTGGTTCATTTATAGTTATAAAGGAATTTTATTCTCTTTAAATCTTGAATTATTTTTTTACCTTTTATTAAAACCCCTATTAAATGATGTATTTACCAATCTTACCTATTCACTCTCTTTCTTATTTTACAAAATTATATAGAGTAAATTTTAACTAAATATTAATATAATTTTATTTATTATCACCCATGTTTACCATAATTTGTTCTATCATGATAATCATTATTTTATTTTTTGGTTATGCTCTATGATAGGATTGTGAAACCAATTCTATTTTCCAGGGGTTCTTCTTGTGAATTTTAATATTTTTTATGTCCTTATGTGAAAATCATATTAATGTAAATTTTATTTATTTGATGGATGCCCCCTAATTTAATTATAATGCATCTGGTAATGTCAACATCTCATGAGATACCATGTATGTTTCATAGGTTGTCGACATAGCACATTATCAAATGTTTTATTTAAGGATATCCTTATTGTATTGTTATGTTGTAATGTTTTATATTATTTCCACAACCCATTTATACTATGATGTTACGATATCATCATTTTCATTACATGATTCTATGTTATTATTATATTTTATGCTATCATTATATTCCTTCGAGCTCGTATATAATAGGATTACATTGATTATTCCCTTGTTAGATTTTATAGATCAACCCTTTCATTATGTATATACTTAGGTTATACTTTTTATAATATGTTTATTAAAGGGATGTATGGGACCCTTTTCTAAATTTAAATAATAAACTTGTAGTTTATGTTCATGTGTTTTTATGCCTAATACTATAAACACAATGGGTGTCATGATCCTTGGTTTTTATTTTATGATATAATCTGTTGAAAATAACGAAATAAAATATGTATAAGGTTTGTGTTTCTATATTTATTAGTAACTATTGGATTGAATGTATGGATGGGACACACACCTACTATGAGTGTAACATCCCAGGTAAATAAAGAACATTATGTTTTTCTTATTTATAAATATGGGTGAATTAAATATTAATTCTACTTTAAAGGGGACTCTATGTTTGATGGAATACCCAATACACAACAATTGGTTCTTTGAAATCATAGGTTTTACACTAATAATATAATATTATTATTATAAATGGTAGTTAACGCCTAGCTATTGTATTAGTGGTAATGAATAGAACTATCTAAAATATGATTGTAAATGTGTGTTGAATATTTTTACATTTATCCAATAAAATATAGAGTATTAAAATGTGAATGAATCTAATCATAAATACTCTAATATTCCTTAAAAGGTTGATTTACTGCCGTTTGATGGAAAATCCTAAATAAATATAGTTTTGGTCATTTTTATATGTTCTATTTTTCAAACTAAAATTCTTCTTTACATTCAGAACATCAAAATTTACATTTGATGAAATTTATGTATTTTTCTGATAATGTTCATTTTTTAATGAATAGTGAAAAATACTGTACTTTAATTCAAAAATGCGTTTTAATATAATATATTTATATTGATAGATTATCTTTTTAATTGGTTATAAAGTTTTATTAGAATATATTTTTACCAGTTAATCCAATTTTGGACAATGGAATTAATTTCACTTTAAAATTCGACATAAACAAGTGCCAATTATTTTGATAGTTATTATTCTTAAAAACACATTTTTTGTTTTAAAAGGAAAAATTAATTTTAAATTAATATTTTACTATTATGTGTTTTGAACCTAGAAAAATGGATTCCATATTTGGAATTTTTACGTCCAAATTTTTTAATTATGTTACTTCTATTTTTATTCATTTTAAATATTTACTTAATTAAATATTTTATTTACCATGATTAAAGGGTAAATATAATAAATAAGGGTAAAATATAATATTATAATAATATTAAATTACCATAACATGTGTCCTAATTTTATTTATCGATACATAACTGACCATGGTTGTCCCTGGGGCGAATTTGGGACCCCATGGAGCCACATGATAGCAATAATGCCACTTTTTATTAATCAATTGAAAGTAAAGACAAAAATGACATAAACAAATATCATTTAGTAAATGATTATTTACATGGGGTTATATAAGTTATAATTTCAACTATAAATATTCATTACAAATCTAAAAATATTTCCTACAACATGGTATTTTTTAATAATTTTGGACATCAAATAAATTAAATTATTTATGACACAATAATGATGCAATATTTACCTCATTAATAAATGATTTAAATAAATATGATTATAAATATTAAAAAAATATCCAAACCATGTCCAGTTCTTATTTGATGATTTAATTCTGACCATCCGTCATGTTAACATGTATTTTATTGATTCTTTGACCTTTTTAAACCGAAGATGAGTTTATAATAAAATAATTGTTTCAATCATTCTTATGAAGCCCCTCCTCTCCCTTATAAAAATCCCTCACTCCCTACCCATTTATCACCCATCTATAACATTTGGATCATAAAAAATATTCTCCAATAAGCTCCCAATTTCTCTATATTCATCCTAGAAGCCTTACCTAATGAATAATGCACTTCAAGAAACCCTTTTGGTCAATCCAAAGGGAGTTACCCTATTTAATGGTAACATCTTCTCTAAAGTTATTTTGATTTATTTTACTTCTCCAACCCCCTAAACTCTTTTTATTCATTTATTTTATAACAAAAATAGTATCATCAATATACTAGGATGTTGTTATGAGAATTATTGGAACTACACTTACACACACCTCTATCTAATGGGAGAAGAACATACTGTTTCTGTGAATGGAAAACTAAGGCCTCACAAAGTGATGATTGTTTAATTCTCTCTTACTACCTCTCATGGTGGCCTTTAAGATGACACTGTAGTTATATGTGATATATATTATGTTTTTTCTTCTATATTATTCTGTAACTTTTATTTAAAAACATACCTTTATGCCTTCCAATATGTGTAAACACGATATTTTCATTTGAGAAAGTGTGGAATACCATCCCCTCAAGGTGATATGATTAGTTTATGACATACATTGAATATATAAATATGGAGTTAATTAAATTATGTAACATATATATTATATGATATTATAATGGAATTATAATATTCTTATGTATTATTATGTTTTTATTGCATTAAATATTAAATAGAAATGAAAGCAGTGTTCATGCATACGTACGGCTTACTGTCTCCATGAACGGTGCAATTCATTTCTTATCACTAAATTTTATGTACTATTATAAATATATATGTTTATACACTGGATGGATATGATATATAAATCATTAATATCATTATGGAGATAATGGAGTTTTGACCACATAGACAAATTGTAATTATATCAAGTTCATTTTTTAACTCAAATTCCGAACATCGACAAAATGTCCGATATGAACCCAAATAATTAACTCACTATTATTGCTAGGTAATAAGTGATATAAAAGTAATAATAAAACTTAAAAATGTTATGAAGAAATTATAAATTAACTTATGTTTTTTATTCAAGAAGATCAAGGAACATATGAGTCATGTTGGACACAAGGTAAGGGATTTCTTATCTCACTTTTAATTTCATGAGATTTCCATTGTTCTCCACTTATTTATTGCATGTGGTGTATTGTGTACTAACATTTGATCTATACTATAATGATTCTATTTATATTCATGGTATTGTGTGATTAAATTGGTGGATTTTAACTTTTTCTCATATGACTCGATTGATTACAACCTGGTAAGGATTTTTCATCTCACTTTTTATTCCCGTGAGATTCAAGTTATACTAGCCACTATTTATTTTTGTGTGGTGGATGTAATGCCCACGATTTTATTATTTATATAATATAATATAATTTATGTGTATTTACGTATTCATTGTGTGATTGTTCTTTCATGGGTTTTATGTTTTGTAAGTTTCCAAATCGGTAAGGGAACCTTTCACCCTCCACTTTTTAAAAGACTTATTTTTGTTATGTCTTTTAATTTAAATAATATAATGTTTGGATATCATATTATATATCCATATTGATGTAAATTCTATGTCCAAGTGATGAGATATAATTTCTCTCACATCAACTTATTTTCTGAATTTTAAAGTGATGACGTTAGGCAGTCAAAGTTTTGTATGAAAACTTCCTAACACTATTTCAATTTTTGGGTTAAACATCTACTCCTTGATTATGTCGTGCTATGAATAAGTTTGAGTAACAAATGATTGTTTTACCCATAATATTCAATTATATTGAGTTTATTTATATTTTTCACACATAATTATGTAATTGATTTATCCTTAATCTAATTATACCGTCTCTATAAGGGATTTCATCTCAATTTACATTTCTTTTGAGACTTTATTGTTGATATGCACCAATTTACTCTTACATGGTGTATATACTATCCATTGAAATATAGTATCATGAATACCTTTATTCTCATGATATTATTATGTTCTGATTAAATTTTATTCATCAATTATTTTTATTCTAGGGTCTCTCATTTTTTAAAAAAACTCTTTAACTAAAATATCATTTTAAATGTTTTAAAGGTTTATTCTCATAAATCATTCAAATTAATGTCCATTTTTTAAAATTGTTTTAAAGATTTATTCATATGGAGATTAATGTTTTGAAATGGAAATTTCTTTCAAAATCTTCAAAGTGGTAAGGGACACTTTGATTCATAAAAATCACTTTATTTAATATTTTAAATAGTTTGAAAAAATATTTGATTTTGTCATTATTTTGAAATGGTATATTGTGATTGCAATGTGGAAATATTATCTTTCTATTATGTTTTTTATTGGTTATGAATATGTTATGGCTATTGGGGAATTGTTTAAATACACGGTTGGTTCTGTGATAATCCAAGGGTGGGTGAGCCCGAGATAGCACTCCAATGCATTGGGTAACGCAACAGAGGTAAACATGAATGTTTCTCCTTATAGTTTTAGATAATATACTGTGATGGGTATTCCAAATGTGACTCCCTTTGTAGTAGTGATAGCTGCAATTTATTTTTGATATGGATTCAACTAGTTACCATTATGATTTATTATTTCTGTGTGTTATTCATAAATCTTATGATTTTATGAGGTATGTTAAGATTGTAAAGTACGGTTTCATTGTTTTGTATTTATTGATGAGATAACTTTTTCATTCCTTATTTTACATCCCTTACTAATCTTTTTATGCTCATCCCAGGTTTTTGAAATGTCTTCCACAGGACTTAATGATTAATAAGGGTCAAGGACGGGATCAAATAAAAGTCATGCTTTCTAAAAGATGGAAGTAGACATGACTCTCTTTTTCAAGAGTTTTTATTTTACGAATAAAATGGTTACTAAGTGGAATTTTCTGCATGTAATATTCATCTTGTTATGTAAATATTAGGACCTAATTCTATAAACTCTAAACCTAAAAAGATCCTCAATGTAAATTATCCATTTAAGGAAAAATTATGTAATTTTTAACGATGGGTCCTTATAGTTCGTATCAAAGGTCGGTTTAGACAACTTTAGGGATTATGATTTTTCATTAATCACATTGTTAGTCCATATTTATATTATTTTCGTTAAATAAATGTTTTATAACAATTGAAAGATCAAGGAATGTTAGTTACAGATGGAAGGAGGAGGATCTCTGATGACATTCTTATCTCTTCCTGATGACTTGTTTGCAATAATTATTGCAAAGTCATGTTCAGATGATTGTGAAACTTTATCTAGCATAAAACTCACTTGGAAGCAGTTGTTTAAAATATCAAACACATTCACTATACTTCGTTATCATCATGGTTCAAAGTTTTCATTTAAACAAATCCTAGTTTCACAATATTCTAATATTTTCAAGAAAGGTAAATATTATCAAGGCATTTACAAATATTTTACCTTATCACAAGATTTTGAATCATATTATGATTTTGAAAAAGGTGATACAGTAGGAGACCCATCCGCAACCTATTTATATTTCCTTTTACAATATAGTCTCTGAACACATACTTATGGTATTATAAAAGGACCGTTAATTGAAGTTTTCCATTCAAATTAGGTCCGAATATTTTATAGAAATCATGTTTTATCAGATTATTTGAAATTATATGTCATGAATGATTATTTTCCAAAACTATTTTTCTGTAAACACCCATATGACCCAAGTTGTACAAGGTGTATTTGGATGAAGGAATCAAATGATTTTGAAGGATCTCTAAATCATTGTTGTAATGTATGGACCTTCTACCTAGATAACGATCAAACCATGTGGAAACCATGATCAAGGTATGATAATCTTTATTTTGGGGATCGTTTTGTTTTATCATATGATGGTGAAATTAAAAAAAGTAACAATTTTTATAAGACATCACGAATTAAGATTTGGAGATCCTAATGATTTGGGATGAAAATGAGAGGTAAAAGGAACCCATTGAGGTTTAAAATGTTAGGTTTATTTTTTAGTTTCATAAAAAAGGCAACACGAAAACCGTGTGAAAACTCATCGCATCGGACAAATCTGTGGGAATCGAACCCACAACCAATGTTCTATTAGAATTTATCACCTACCACTAGACTATGTGAAGTCCCTAGTTAGTATAACTTATTATTATTAGTTAAATGATTTATTTGATCAATAATAACTTGATTTTGGATCTTGTTATTTATCAAATGGATATCCTTAGTATAATAAAATGATTTGGGGATTAAGTGATAAAAGTTATTTTGAAATATTTTATCTATTGTGGGAACACTTTATGATTAAGAAAAATAAAATGCTATGGGATTTCATTTTTGGAGTAATTATTGAAATATTTTTTGGAAGAAAATCTACATTTATTGTGTACATATAGTGATTTTGGTTATTTATGAAAATGATTAACCTATCATAGAGAATTTGTGATTTGGTTAATTATGCTTTAGTATGAGACCATAAGAGTAGTTTATGTTTTTTGAGTTAAATATTAAGATTTACTATGGAAGACTAAGTGATTAAATCCTTTTGAGTTTTGGGTTCCAATGTTAGTTTGGATTATTTTGAATAATTTTAAGGACAATTGTGTATTGAATGGTCTTTTTTAAACATTGGGTACTTTATGTTTTTATGGAATTCCCTTTTGGGGAATATATGATCTCATAAATACCTTTTTGGTTTTAGTTGATGCATAAAGACAAGGGAAATATATTGTTCTTCTTTTATTGATTATGTGATTCTCTGGAATATGATTCTTTTGATTTTTATGTGACCAAGTCTTTTTGAATTCTCATTGTTTGGAGAAAAGATTAGTTTTTGGTAGAAACTTATTAAAGGATGAAAATATACTTGAAGTTATGTATATTTCATTATGTTCTTATTCAATGTTGTAAATTAATTCCTCAAAATTTTGAAAAGGAATGTCAAACAAAAACGTTGTTGGTTAAGGTTTCCTACTGGGCAATCAAAGACCATTTAACACATCATAAGATTGTGATTTTTTGGTGGTTAACATTCTCCTAATCTTGTTTTCTATCACTCTCCATCTGAGCTTGACCGTTTGTTCCTTCATCCATATATATGTTTTCCTATATGGAATCTGAGTATGGGTAATCTCAGGTGACATTTTTTACTTCTCTTTCATTATTTTAAAGTGATTTTTTACTGACTATTTACCTATGTTATACATTTAATGAAGTTTCCAAGCCCAGTTTTAAAAAAGCGAGGATGCAATTTCCCAAAATGGAGAAGGATGTAACATCCCAGGTAAATAAAGAACATTAAATTTATCATATTTGTTAGTATTTGTGATCAAAATATTTATTATAATATAAAGGGGATGCTATGTTCGATGGATTACCCAATACACAGCAATGGGTTCCTTGACATCTTACGTTGCACACTAATAATATAATATTATTCTTTAAAATGGCAGTTAAAACCTAGCCATTGTATTGGCGGGAATGAATATAAATAACTACAATAGGAGTATACATGTTTGTTGAATATTTTTACATTTATCCAATAAATGTTAGAGGCTAAAAATGCAAATGAATCTAAGTATAAATACTCCAATATTCTTTAGAAGGTCGATTTACCTCCTATGGATGGAGAACCCTTTTAAATCTAGTTTTGGTCATTTTTCATATGCTCTATTTGAAAAAATAAAAAAAATAGATTAGGGACTTCAAATTTTACTTTGGATGAAATTTCGGAATTTTCATGATAATGTTCATTTTTAATGAATAGTGAAAATATTGTATTTTAATTCAAAACTTAGATTTGTAACAATTTATTTATATGGTTAGATTATCATTTTAATTGGTTCCCAAGTGTAATTAGAATATATTTTCTGTAGTTAATATAATTTTGGATATTAGAATTAATTTCACTTTTAAATTGAAAATAAACAGGGGTCAAACTTTTCATAGTTATTATTTCTTAAAAACACGTTTTTTTATTTTGACAGCAGAAATTAATTTTAATTAAATATCTTCTTCTTCTGTATTTTAAATTTAGAAAAATGGATTCCATATTTTTAATGACTAGGTCCAAACATTTTAAATTTCTTACTTTTTTTAGACATTTTAAATATTTACTTCAGTAAATATTTTAATTACCATTATTAAAGGGTAAATATAATAAATAAGGTTAAAAATTAATATTATAATAATATTAAATTACCCTAACATGTATCCTAAACATATTTACTAATACATATCTTTTAGTAAATCAATTTTTACATAGGGTTATATATGTTATCTTTCCAAATATACATATATATTAGAATGCTAAAAATATTTCCTACAATATGGTATTTTTTTTAATAGTTTTGGACCTCAAAAAAATTAAATTATTTATGACACAATAATGATGTCATATCTACCTCATTAATAAATGATTTATATAAATAAGATTATAAATATTAAAACAATATAAAAAGATGTCCAATTCTTATTGGATGATTTTATTTAGACCATTATTTATCTTAACATCTACTTTATTGATTATTTGACCTTCTAATACCAAAGATGAGTTTATAACAAAATAATTTATTCAAACATTCGTAAAGAGCCCCTCTTCTCCCTTATAAAAAGCCCTCATTTCCTACCCATTTTTAACAATTCTCAATACTTTGGCTCGTATAAAATCTACTCCAATGAGCTCCCAATATTCGTATCTTCATCCTAGAAGCCTTAAATTCGGTAGAAATCACTCCATGAAACCCTTTTGGTTCAAACTAAAGGGAGTTACCTGATTAAAAGGTAACATCTTCTCTAAAGTTCTATTGAATTATTTTACTTCTCTAAACCCCTAAACTCTTTTTATTACTTTATATTATAAAAACACCAGTATCAAAAATATACTATAATTTTTTTATAAGAATTATTCGAACTACACTTACATACACCTCTGTCTAATGGGTGAAGAACATATTCTTTCTGTTAATAGAAAACTAAGGCCTCACGATGTAATGATTGTTCAATTATCTCCTACCGCCTCTCATGGTGGCCTTTAAGATGACACTATATTTATATGTGATATATATTATGTATTTTACTCTATAATCTTCTATAATTTTTATTTAAAAACATACCTTTATTCCTTTCAATATGTGTAAACACAATAATTTCATTTGAGGAAGTGCGGACTACCACCCCCTCATGGTGGTATGATTCGTTCATGACATACATGGAAAGTATAAAGATGGAGATAATGAGATTATGTAACATATATATCATATTATATTATACTTTAATTATAATATACCTATGTATCATTATGTTTTCATTCCATTAAATATTATATAGAAATGAAAGTATCATTCACGCATTCATACGGCTTACCGTCTCCATGAATGGTACATTTCATTTCATATATCCAAATGTTATGTACTATTATAAATATTTATATATAAACTATATATATATGATATATATGATATATAAATCATTAATATCATTCTTGAGATAATGGGGTTTTGACCACATGGTCAAATTGTAATTATAACAAGTTCATTTTTAACTCAAATTCCGAACATCGACAAAATGTGTGATATGAACTCCAATAATAAAATAATAGTTATTTCAAGGAAATAAGTGATATAAATGTAATAATAAACAATATAAATTTTATTAATCAGGTATTAATTAACACAAGTTTATTGTTCTGGAATATCAATGAACATAGGAGTGATGTTGGACACAAGGTAAGGGATTTCTTATCTCACTTTTAATTTATTGATATTTACATTGTTCACCACTTATTTAGTGCATGTGGTGTATTGTGTTCTAAAAATTGATATATATTATCATTATTATATTTATATTCATGGTATTGTGTGATTAATTTTGTGGTTATTAACCTTTTCTCATACGACTTGATTGATTACAACATGGTATGGATTTTTCATTTCACTTTTTATTCATGTGAGATTCATGCTATACTAGCCTCTATTTACTTTTGTGTGGTGGATGTACTACCCATTATTTAATTATTTGTGTAAGATACTGTAATTTATGTGTATTTACATATTCATTGTGTGATCTTTTCTTCTTGGGGTGTATGTTTTGTAAGTTACAAAATCTGTAAGGGAACCTTTCACCCTCCTCTTTTTAAAAGGCTTATTTTTGTTATGTATTTTAATTTACATATTATTATATTGGGATATGTTATTCTATAACCTTATTGAATTAAATTTTAAGTCCTAGTGATGAGATATCATTTTCTCTCCCATCATCTTATTTTCTGAATTTTAATGTTACACCGTTAGGCTGTCGAATTTCTGTAAAAAAACTTCTTAACCCAATTTCAATTTTTGGGATAAACATTTACTTCTTGATTATGTCGTGCTATGAATACGTGTGAGTAACCTATGATTGTTTTACACTAAATATCCACATATATTGGGTGTATTTATATTTTCCACACATAATAATGTAATTGATTTATCTTTAATCTAAAGATACTATCTTTATAAGGGATTTCGTCTCAATTTTTATTTCCATTGAGACTTCATTGTTTATATCCACCAATTCACTCTTATATGGTGTATATATTGTCCTTTGGAATATTATATCATTAATACCATTATTCTCTTGATATTATTATGTTCTTATTAAATGTTATTCCTCAATTATTTGTATTCTAGGTTCTCTCATTTTGTTAAATATTTTTTAACTAAAATATCGTTTTAAATGTTTTAAAGGTTTCTTCTTTTAAATAATTCACATTAATGTCCATGTTTTAAAAATGGTTTTAATTATTTATTAATATGTACATTAATTTTTTGAAAAGTAAATTTATTTGAAAAGAATAAAAGTGGTATGGGACACATTGATTCGAAAAAAGAACATTATTTAATATTTTAAATGGGTTTGAAATTTTTTTGACAAAAGATTTGATTTTTCAAATATTTTGAAATGATATATTGTGATTTCAATGTGGAAATATTATCTTTCCATTATGTTTGTTTTATGTTTTATGAATATGTTTTAGCTATGGGGCATTGTTTACGTATATAGGTGGTTCTGTGATAAACCCAGGGCGGGTGAGCCCGAGATATCACTCCAATACATTGGGTAACATGACGGAGGTATGTGTGAATGTTTCTCCTAAGAGTTTTCAAGAATATACTATTATGGGTATTCCAAATGTGACTCCCTATGTAGCTGTGATAGCTAAAATTTATGTTTGATATGGATTCCTAAAGTTACCTTTATCGTTTATGATTTATGTGTGTTATTCATAAATCTTATGATTTTATGAGGTATGTTATGATTGAAAAGTATGTTTTCATTGTTTCATATTTATTGATGGGATAATGTTTTGATTCCTTATTTTATATCCCTTACTGAACTTTTTATGCTCATCACATGTTTCTGAAATGTTTTACAGAAGACTTAAAGATGAATAAGTTTCATGGATGGGGTCAAGGAAAAGTCATGTTGTCTGAAACATGGAACTACACATGACTCTTTTTTTCAAGAGGGTTTTCAATGAAAAAATGGATACTAAGTGGAATTTTCTACATGTAATATTCATGTTGTTATGTAAATGTAATGACATAATTACTTAAAACCCTAAACCTGAAAAGATCCACAATGTGAATTATCCATTTAATTCATAATTATGTAATGTTTAAGGATGGGTCCGTATAGTTGGCATCAAAGGTATTTTTAGACAACCTTAGGGATTAAGAGATTTCGTTAAGAAAATGGTTATTCCCTAAGTCTAGTATTTCAGTTAAATCCACATTTTATAACTTTTTTCATATCAAGGAAAGCTAGTTACATATGGATGGAGGAGGATATAAAATGACATTCTTATCCCTTCCTGATGACTTGCTTGCAATAATTATTGCAATGTCATGTTTGGTTGATTTTGAAACATTCTATAGAATACAACTCACTTGCAGTAGTTGTTTGAAATATCAAACAACTCCATTATACCTTATTATCATCATGGATAATGGGTTTTATTTAAACAAATCCTATTTTCAAAATATTTTCATATTTTCAAAAAAGTTAAATGTTATCAAGGAATTTACAAATATTTTTCCCTCATTACAAGATTTTGAAGCATATTATGATTTTGAAAAAGGTGATAAAGAAGGAGACCCTTGCGCAACCTATTTAAATTTTCTTTTACAAAATATTGTCTCAGCATGTACTTATTGTAATAAACTCAGATTTTATAAGATATATTCATTTTAATATTCTATTTTACTCTAAACCAAGATTATCTTGCACTATACGCAACCTTGACTTGGCTTTCATTACATGCAATCACGACCTTCCTCGATAGCGTGTGTTGTACACAATACCGAGTTTCACAAAACAATAATATAATAATATTATTATTAACTAGCCGTTATGAATAGTATAAACTAAATTTTTAATTTTATAACATGATTATTCATCATACACATTTTATAGAACATGGTATAAGAACAAAAAAAATTCGGGTAAAAAAAGTATTTTTCAAAAAATGAAGTTTTTCCGCCTTTTGATGGCGCACCCACATTAAATCTTGTTTTTGGCATATTTATAAGTTCAATTTGACAAAATAAAATTCTTCTTTGGAATCATGATATAAAAATTTACTTTGGATAAATTTTTCATATTATTCTGATAACTTTCATATTTTAATGAAACGTAAAAACACGCTATATTTTAATTAAGAACAACTTTTTTCATCATAATAATTTGTATGATTAAACTATAATATTGAATGGTTTTAAAGTATAAATAGAATATATTTTTACCATTTAACATAACGTATGTCATTAGCGTTGATTTTACATTTAATTCATAGGTAAAATCATTTCAATCTTTTGCAATGTTTTAACTTTTAAAACTCATTTTCATAACAACGGAATTAATTTTAAATTAATTTCTTCAACTTCTGTGATTTGAATTAGGAAGAATGGATTCCATATTTGGAATCAGTAGGTCCAAATTATGTTAATAAGCTACTTTTTATTTTTAGGCATTATGAATAGTAACTACTGTAAATTTTATTTACCATAGTTAAAGGAAAATCCGGTAATTAAGGGTAAATATAATATTATAAAATTACCCTAACAGTTGTCATAATATAATTGGATGATTATATTTTTCCCTAAATAATACTTGGGTCGAAATTGAATCTAATAGAACCCACTTGTATTTGATTATGACATTTTTTTTTCTTTTATTTAATGGAAAGTGAAATATGTCTCTCTCAAACATTAATAATTAAAGTATTTTTAATATAAGGTTATACAAAATATAAAATCGGTTATAAATACTAATTTTAAATCTAAAATTTTTTCTTTATCATTATAATTTATTTGAAATTTTTATGAGTTATTTAATTACCTTATTATCTTATACATTAATGATGCGAAAATTATTTATTTAGTAAAAAATCAATAATATAGTTTTTATTGAAATAGTAATATATATCAAAAAGCCAAAAAATCTGAACAAAACTTATCGGTAGTGTATATATAAACCCTAATCATCCACTGTCTGAATTGTTGACCATTTGGATCCTTATTAATGCAATTATGACTCTTATATTATTTTATTTTAAACGATTCCAAAGTTGTCACCTTCATAATTTAATAAATATAACAATTTAAATGTTCTGATTTTAGGATGATAAATTAGAGTAAAATTATTATTATGAAATCTATGAGATTTATGATTATCATAAGATTTTATTTTTAATTTGTATGCAACAAATAAGTATATTAAATAATTATACAAAAATGATGTATTACTGATTTTATAAAGAGATATACAAAATAATTGGTTTGAAATATTAAGAATAAATTAAATATATTGTTTAGGATATATCCTCAGCTTGGATTTTATTAAAATTAAAATAAATGAATAGTGTCAAAATCCTCACTATTGTTATTTTATAAAAATAACATATTATAAAATTGTTTAAAAATCACAAAAATATTTAAAATTTATAAATTGAAATTTATATGGTCAACAATGTCATAAATTATCCAATTATAGACAATTCACAACACATAAGTAATTATTTATAACAATTTCAAAATTAGAATCTTATTACCACAAATAAAATTAAATTTATTAAATAAGGATAAATCATGTTGATAATGTTTAAAATAAATTACCAAATTGTCTAAATTTTATTGGTTATTGATATTACAACCCTATCTCATCTAAGATTTGGATTTGAGTCATTTTTGAGTTTTTTTAGTGGAGGTTTGAATTTATTATAAATTAATATTTCTTTTAATTCCAAAGGTGCCCCTCTCCTCATTTATTAAAGGGAACCTCCTCCCTCTAATCTTTACACAACTTTGATACTTCAAGCACGGACAACCACTGCCCATTTCCCTTCTCAACTTCCCTAGAAATATTTCGGAGGTCCTGGTCCTCTTCAATGACCAATGTTAGTGCCCTAAGAGGAGGTTTCAAAGAGGTGTGTCGAAGAAGAGGTAATACCCATTACCAATTATTCCAAATTTATTTCTTAATATTCTTCTTATTCATTAGTTGTTTCACTATGAAGTAATAAAATAAGTATCACTCATATACTGATATGTTATTATATATATGAAACAACCCTATTTCACCTTCTATCCATCCTACGGAAAACGAAATCACCGCACGTGCATACGTATAGAATACCATCTCCATGCCATGGGGTAATATGATTTCCACCACCACCATACTTGGATGGGTATAATGGTGTAAATAAATAACAACATATTATTATTGTAAAGTTATAATTATTCTGAAATATTATACAAACACTTCAATACAATTCCATGATCATGGGAATGATATCATCGTTCGTGCGTATGTACGGACTACCGTCTCCACGAACGCGATGAGAATCATTCTTCATGATTAACCATTAATGTATGATTATAAAGTATATATAATTAATAATAATGAAATATATTACATAATAATTATACTGGATTTATGAACATATATGTTTCATTTAATTAATTCCATTTAATTCAAATAAGGAAATGAAAACAGCGTTCATGCGTACGTACGACCTACCGTCTCCATGAACAATGTATTTCTTTCAATTTATAGATATATTATGTATATTCTGAATATATATTATATATAAATAATGTTTTAGGTTCAGTAATTATTTAATCATGATCTATGTAATCATATTAATAATTACAAGTCAAAACACAGATGATAAATGAAAACATTTTACCCAAAACGCTACTTTAACATGAATTTACAAACGAACATGTAATATAAAGTCATAAGTGAACCATATATGATATCATAACAATGAATATGATTCTGTAATAATTCAATGAGATTATTTATATCATTATACAAGAGGTTCAGATACAGACGAAGCATATCGGACCTAAGGTAAGTGATAATTTTGCAATCTCGTTTTTATCCGAGATTGCTTATTCATAAGTATTTACTGGGGTTATATTTTTCATCCATGTCCATAAAAATGTTTTCACAAAGTGTTTAAAATTAACACATGTATGTTTAAATTCATTTTTACCCATCTTGACTTTTACTTTGTGTTGTGGAAGGAATCTTTCTTTTGTTTACCATACGTGGTACTTTTTGACTTTTCTGTTAAAAGTAATAGTAGAATGATTTCTTTAACTTATATGGAATGAACATATTTTTATGGTTTTATAACGCCATATTTTCATGATATTAATATATAATATTTCATTACTATTTTCAACAAAATACTTTTCTTTTAAAATTGACTGGAATTTTTTGAAAAGAAAATTATTTTCAAGAAGAAAGGATATTTTCCTTAAGAATTCATTTCAAGTGCTTTATCAAAACCATTTTCCATATAAGATGACATTATTTCATATGTGTATGATTAAAGTATAATGTCTCTATGATTTATATGGTTTCAATTTTCTTATGATGAAATGATATCCATTTGTTTTATATGAATTATTTTATGATGGAATGATGTTTATGAAACCCAATTTATTGTTTGGGTTATGATGACTGATTTATGATTATTTTGTGGCACATGTAAGAATGATTTCAATATGAGATGGGTGAGACCTATATCTCCCTCCAATTAATTGGTTAATGATTTATATCTCATGAGATATACATGGCTAGAACGACAAGTTAATCCAGTTCAGTGATATAGGACTGGAATGAGGAGTGAACTCAGTTCAGTGAAGGACTTTTTCCACTAAGATGGTCTTGGCAGCAACGCCTTGGATACTATGGAAATCATATCATGTTCTTAATGATTTTCCACAATTTCATGTTTTATTTCCAAGAAATTTTATCTTGATTGATGTTACATTATGATATATGCCTTATGTACTTCTAAGATTTATTTCTTTGCTCAAGATTTCAATGTTTAAACACCATGTTCATGTTTTTATGTTCAAATGTATATGGTTTGTTTTATTTTCTCCATGCTTACCCTTACTGAGAATTCGAGCTCACCCTTTATATTTTTTCTTTTCCCCAGGATATAAAGAAAGGTTTTATGTAAGAAAAAAAAAGGGGAAGATATTTATGCAAGATGTTGAATATCTTTCACTGTGATTAGAAGATTATGTTCCGAGTTTCCAAAGACACTAAACTATTAAGATCCTTGAGTGTTTGTTTTTTTATGTATTAAGTATTCTACAAAAGTAATGTAATTTCCTTTTACACAAAGATTTGGGTCTCTACAGTTGGTATCAGAGGAAAGGATTAGTCAACCTTTGGAAACTAGGATGCGAGAACTTTAGTGATATCCCTAGAGATATTTCTGAGGTATGTCTAGTGATGTCCCTAAGGTTAAGTATACGTATAGGTTATAGTCTTATAATTACAGTAACGATATTAGAATTAAACCTGATATGTTAGATTTTGAAGGTAATCCCCCTTTATTATGTTGTTTTCCTAGCATGACTTTTGCCTCTCACACTATTCTTATTTGGGTTTTAGAAAATGGATGGAAACAGGAAGATTCATGATAATGGAGGATATGATGGACAATGTAATGATATTCTTCAAGAGAAACCAAATGAAATTGGATTTAGAATTCCAAAAATCATTATTATGCCTAATCAGCAATCTCATAATATGATCATTAATATCAACTTTGGTATGTTTCCTGACTTGACTAATAGGAGAAAGATGGAGTTTCATGGTGATCATAGAGGAAAGAATGTTCAATTTCCTACAAGTAAATCATGTGGGAAGAGGAATTAAAGAGAATGTTTCAAAGGAACTGGTAGATGCTTTGGGTGTGGAAAGGATGGACACAAATCTATTAAGTGAAAATGAAAAGGTTCAGTTAACACCATGGACAAGGATAATGATATTTCTATGACATCAACAATGATTAAATGTTTTAAATGTGGAATGTACGGGCATTATGAAAACCAATGCCCTAAGGGAAAGTCTAATTAAGAGAATCAGCATGATCATATGCGTAGTATTTATGTGGATGATGATGAAGAGACTAAAAATGATATGGGAGATGAAATAATTGTTGAAGCTAGGTCAATTGTTTAAAAAGGTAGTGGAATGATTTTATGTTTATCAAGAGTTATATTGTATAAGTAATTTATTGGTAATATGGAATAAAGAAACATCTAAGGATTGTTAAACTATTGTTTTTACTAATGTATTTGAAAGTATATGTTGAATGGTACTGGTAACCATGAAAGGTTATTCAAATACATTTTGAAAAAACCTAATATGATCGTAAATAAGGGATAAGCAGATAATGAAATGTTTGATAGTATTAATGATCTCATGATTGATATAAGGACAAAGTGATATCATGGTTTGAGTATATAGAATTTTTGGGATTTTGGTACGTGGAAAGAGATACCTTTTGACAGTATTCATGTTTTCACTATGGTTCTATGATAATTTTTGTTTCAAGAGAATACATGATTAAGGTATTCACATGTTTGGAATGCGATCAACAAGATATATCTTATTATATATGGGGGATAAATGATGGTATTCACTTGATTATTATGTAACCTTTCTAGTAATCATTTTCCTATGAGCTTGGACCGAAGTATTTTGGATAGTCCTAATGATTGTAATGAATTATGTTAGACATAAGATAGTATTGTTTAAGGCTAGAACTTTTTTTGATATAATTTCTGTAGTGTTATAGTAATGTAGTTTTAGAAAAAGTAAAACCTGCAGGATGGGTAACAACCCGTCGCGTTGGACACGGCTGTGGGAATCGAACCCACAACCGAAGTGTGATAGGCCTTTATCGCCTACCACCGGCCTACAGGAAGTCCTTGGTTAGTATAATCTACTGTTATTTTATTAAGCGGTATGATAGATGAGGTATAAGTCTTTTTTTGGAATCATATACGATTAACCTCATCATAGATGGACTTATGTATATTTGATAACTTTTTCTAACCCTTTTTTTGAGACATATAGAATGGCCCATCATTCTATCAAATGATCTGCTAACACTTCACGAATAACAAATTCAACTTCATTTCTTAAAGAGATGAAGTGGAAATTATTCAAGGCACGAACAACAGTGAGATTGTACCAAAATCATGTATGTATTTATTTTAATTCATCAAATTTAGGGAAATGATATTGAAAACAAATTTTTTTTTCCTAGTTCTCTTATATATGATAAATCATATGGTACATGAGATCATCAAAAATTTATGGCTTTGTGATTGTTGGCTTTTTCATAGCCATGTTCTCTACCACTCTCCACCAGAATTTAATGGTTAGATTTCTCTATCATATCAATATTTTCACCTATTTTCTCCTATGTACAAACCTAGTGATTAGTTTATTTGGGTAACAGTTACATTTCATACGTTTGTTTTAATGATAAGTTTTGGTATTCCTTTTTACGATGTGGGATTCTATGAAAGAAACTCATGTAATAAACCACTTATAACCCCGACAAATTTCGAGGGAAAAATTCATTTTAAGGGGGGGTAGAATGTAACAAACTGAGATTTTATAAGATATATTCTTTTTAATATTCTATTGTACGCTACACCAAGATTATCATTCACTATACACAACCCTGACTTGGCTTGCATTACATGCAATCGTGACCTTCCTCGATAGCGTGTGTTGTACGCAATACCGGGTTTCACTAAACAACGATATATTAATATTATTATGAACTAGACTTTAAGAATATTATAAACTAAATATTAAATTTTAAAACATTATTATTCATCTTACACATTTTATAGAATATTGTATAAGAACAAAATAATTATTTCGGTTAAAAAAAGTATTTCAAAAAAAAATGTTGTTTTGCGGCCTTTTGATGGCGCACCTACTTTAAATCTAGTTTTTGACATGTTTATAAGTTTAATTTGACAAAATAAAATTATTATTTGGAATCAAGATATAAATATTTACTTTGGATAAAATTTTCATATTATTCGGATAACTTTCATATTTTAATGAATAGTAAAAACACTCTATATTTTAATTAAAAACATCTTTTTCATCATTGTAATATATATGGATAAATTATAATATTGAATGGTTTTAAAGTGTAAATAGAATATAATTTTACCATTTAATATAATTTATTTCATTAGCATTGATTTTACATTGAATTCATAGGTAAAGTAATTTCAATCTTTTGCAATGTTTTTACTTTTAAAACTCATTTTCTTAACAACGACATTAATTTTAAATTTATTTCTACAACTTCTGTGATTTGAATTAAGAAAAATGGATTCCATATTTGGAATCAGTAGGTCCAAATTATGTTAATAAGCTACTTTTTATTTTTTGTCATTATGAATAGTAACTACGGTAAATTTTATTTACCATATTTAAAGGTAAATCGGGTAATTAAGGGTAAATATAATATTATAAAATTACCCTAACACTTGTCTTAATATAATTGGATGATTATATTTTTCCTGAAATTATACTTGGGTCGAAATTTAATCTAATAGAACCCACTTGTATTTGATTATGACTTTTAGTTTATTTTATTTAAAGGAATGTGAAATATGACTCACTCAATCATAAATAATTAAAGTATTTTTAACAAAATATAATACAAAATATAAATTCGGTTATAAATACTAATTTGAAAGATAAAATGTTTTTCTTTATCATAGAAATTTATTTGTAATTTTTAAGAGTTATTTAATTAACTTATTATCCTATACATTAATGATGGAGAAATTATTTATTTACTGAAAAAATTAATAATATAGTTTTTATTGAAATACTAATACATATCAAAAGGCAAAAAAATTTGCACAAAACTTATTGGTAGTGTATATATAAACCCTAATAATCCACTATCCTAATTTTGACCATATTTATTCTTATTAAGGCGATCATGGCACTTATATTATTTTATTTTAAATGATTCCAAAGTTGTCACCTTCATAATTTAATAAATATAACAATTTACATGTTGTGATTTTAAGATTATAAATTAGAGTAAAAGTATTATTATGAAATATATAAGATTTATATTATTAATAGGATTTTATTTTTAATTTGTATGCAAAAAAATAAGTATATTAAATAATTATACAAAAATGATGTACTAATGATTTTATTAAGAGATATACCAAATAAATGGTTTTAAAAATATTAAAATAAATATTATATGAAATATTTAATGTGATCCACGAATTTTATAGACAAATTTGAATGCAATGAATATATTAAATATATTTTTTAGAATATATCCCTTGTTTTTATTTTAATAACGTTAGAATAAATGAATAGTGTCAAAATTGACACTATTGTAAATTTATAAAAATAAAATATTATGAAATTGATTAAAAATCACAAAGATATTTAAAAATTATAAATTGAAACTTATATGGTCTAAAATATCATAAATAATCAAATTATGAAAAATTCACAACACATAAGTGATTATTTATAACAATTTAAAAATTAGAATCTTATTACCACAAATAAAATTAAATAGATTAAATAAGGATAAATCATGTTGATAATGTTTAAAATAAATTAAAAACTTTTCTAAATTTTATTGGTTGTTGAGATTACAACCTTATCTCATCTAAGCTTTGAATTTCAGTCATTTTGGAGTTTTTTTAGTGGGGGTTGGAATTTATTATAAATTAATATTTCTTATAATTCCAAAGGTGCCCCCTCCCTTATAAAAGGTAACCTCCTCCCTCTCATCTTTACACAACTTTGAGCTTTCAATCTCGGTCAAAACATGTCCATTTATCTTCTCAACTTCCCTTGAAATATTCTAGAGGTCTTGGTCTTCTTCAAAGACCAATCTTAGTGCCCTAAGAGGAGGTTTCCAAGAGGCTTGTTGAAGAAGAGATAATACCCGTTACCGATTCTATCAAAATTATTTCTTCTTCTTCTTCTTCTTCTTTAGTTTTTAAATTATGAAGTAATGACATAAGTATCACCCATATAGTGATATGTTATTATATATATGAAACAACCCTATTTCACCTTCTATCTATCCTACAGAAAATGAAATCACTGCGCATGCGTACGTACGGAATACCGTCTCCACGCCGTGGTGTAATATGTTTTCCACCACAACCTCACTTGGATATGTATAATGGTGTAAATAAATAACTATATATTATTATTTTAAAGTTATAATGATTCTGAAATACTATACAAACACTTCAATACAATTCCATGATCATGGGAATGATATCATTGTTCGTGCATCCGTACGGACTACCGTCTCCACGAACGTGATGAGATTCATTTTACATGATTAACCATTCAAGTATGATTATAAAGTATATATAATAAATAATAATGAAAGATATTAAATAATAATGATACTGTATTTATGAACATATATGTTTTATTAACTTAATTCCATTTAATTCAAATAAGGAAACAAAAAGAGCGTTCATGCGTACGTACGGCGTACCATCTCCATGAACGGTTTATTTCATTCCCTTTATCAATATATTATGTATATAATGAATATATATTATATATAAATCATGTTTTATATTCTTTAATTATGTAATAATGATCTAAGTAATCATATTAATAATTACAAGTCAAAACACGGATGATAAATGAAAATATTTTACCCAAAACGCTGCTTTAACATTAATTTAAAAAAGAATGGGTAATATAATGTCATAAGTGAGCCATATATGATATCATAATAATGAATATTATTCTATAATAATCAAATGAAATTATTTAAATTATTATACATGAGTTTTGGATACATACGAATCATATCAGACCTAAGGTAAAGGATAATTTTGCAATCTCATTTTTATCTAAGATTGCTTATTCGTAAGTATTTACTGGGGTTTTATTTTTAATCCATGTCCATAAAAATGTTTTCATAATTTTTATTAATATCCTACCATGTATGTATAAAGTCATTTTTACACATCTTGACTTTTACTTTGTGTTATGGAATGAATCTTGCTTTTGTTTACCATACGTGGTACTTTTTGACTTTTCCGTTAAAAGTATGAGGAGAATGTTTTCGTTAACTTATACGGAATGAATGAATTTTTATGGTTTTCTAACACCTTATTTTCTTGAACATAATCTACAAGATTTCATGACTATTTTCCACAAAATCCTTTTATTTTAAAATTGAATGACATTTTGTCAAAAGAAAATTATTTTCAAGAAGAATGGATATGTTCCTCAAGAATTCCTTTCAAGTGATTTATCAAAACCACTTTCCATCTAAGATAACATTATTTCTTAAGTGTATGTTTCAAGTATAATGTCTCTATGATTTATATTGTTTCAATTTTCTTATTATGAAATGATATCCATTTGTTTTATATGTATTATGTTATGATGGAATGATGTTTATGAATCCCAATTCATTCATTGGGTTATGATGAATGATTTATGATTATTTTGTGGCACACGTAAGAATGATTTCAATATGAGATGGGTGGGACCTATATCTCCCTCCAATGAATTGGTTAACTATTTATATCTCATGGGATAGACATGGCTAGAATGGAATGTTAATCCGGTTCAGTGATACAAGACTGGAACGAGGAGTGAACTCGGTTCAGTAAGGGACTTTGTCCACTAAGATGGTCTTGGACGCAACGCTTTGGATACTATGGAAATAATTTCATGTTATTATTGTTCTTCAACAATTAAAAGTTTTATTTCCAAGCAATTTTATCATGATTGATCTTCCATTATGATATATTCCTTACATACTTCAAAGATTTATGTCTTTTCCCAATATTTCGATGTTTAAACATTATGTTCAGGTTTTTATGTTCAAATGTATATGGTTTGTTTTATTTTCTCCATGCATACCCTTACTGAGCATTTGAGCTCACCCTTTATATGTTTTCTTTTCCCCAGGATATAAATAAAGGTTTTAGGTAAGTAAAAAAAAGGGGAAGATCTTTCTGGGAGATGTTGAAGATCTTTCACCATGATTAGAAGATTATGCTTTGAGTTTCCAAAGACACTAAACTATTACGATCCTTGAGTGTTGGTTTTTGTTATGTACTAATTATTCCCCAAAAGTAATGTAATGTCCTTGTACGCCAAGATTTGGGTCTCTACAAATATGGTATTTAAAAAGGTATGTTAATTGAATGTTTCCACTCAAATTTAGTTTGACTATTTTATAGAAATCATTTTTTATCATATGTTTTAAAATTATTTGTCATGCATGATTATTTTCCAAAACTATTTTTCTGTGAACAACCATGTTACCCAAGTTGTACAAGGTGTATTTGGATGAAGGAAACAAATGATTTTGAAGTATCTCTAAATAATTTTTGCAATTCATGGACATTCTACCTACGTGAAAAATATAACAATGAAACCAAGTGGAGACCATGATCGAGGTATGATGTTCTTTATTCTGGGGATCAATTTTTTTATCATGTGGTGGTGAAATTTAAAAAAATGAGAATATATATAAGACATCACGAATTAATATGTGAATATCATCATGATTTTTGATGAAAATGAGAGGTGTAAGGAAACCATTTAGGTTAAAACATGTTAGAGTTATTACTGAGTTTTATAAAAAAGGACAACATGCAGACCGTGTGACAACCCGTCGCGTCGAACAAAGATGCATGAATCGAACCTACAACCACTATGTGATTAGGATTTATCACATACCACTATACTATGAGAAGTCTCTAGTTATTATGAATTATTATTGTTAGTTAAATGATTTTATTTACCATGAATAAGTTGATTTGGGATCTTATGTTTTATCAAATTGATATCCTTAGTATAATAAAATGTGTTGGTGATTAATTGATAAAAGTTATTTTGGAACACATTATCTGTTTTGGAAAGACTATATGGTTAAGAGAAATAGAATACTTTGGGATTTAATTAGTGTAGTAATTACTAAAATTTTATTTTAGAAGAATATCTGCTTTTATTTTGAACATATAGAGATTTTGGTTATTTATAGAAATGATTAACCTATCATAAAGAATATGTGATTAGGTTAATTTTTCTTCAGTATGAGACCATTAGAGTAGTTTCTTTTTTTGGAGTTAAATGTTAAGTTTTACTATGGAATACTATGTGATTAAATCCTTATGAGTTTTTGGTTTCAATCATAGTTTGGATTATTTTGAATAATTTTAAGGACAATTGTTTATTGAATGGTCTTTCTTGAACATTGGGTACAATTTGTTATAAAGGATTACACTTTTTGGGGATTATATGATCTCTTATTAACCATTTTGGTTTTAGTTGATATATAAAGAAAAGGGAAATATATAGTTCTTCTTTTTTTGATTATTTGATTCTCATGAATAAGATTCTTGTCCTTTCGATGTGACCAAGTCTTTTTGAATGATCATTGTTTGGAGAAAAAATTAGTTTTTAGTAGAAACTTATTAAAGGATGAAACTCTATTGGAAGGTATGTATATTTCATTATTTTCTAATTCTATGTAGTAAATTAGTTCCACAAAATTATGAAAAGGAATTTAAAACAAAAAGGTTGTTGGTTTATATTTCCTACTATGCAATCAAAGACCATTTAACACATCATAAGTTTGTGATTTTCTGGTTCTTAACTTTCTCATAATCTTGTTTTCTATCACTCTCCATTAGACCTTGACTGTTATTTATCTCTTCCATATCTATGTTTTATTACATGGAATCTGAGTATGGGTTATCTCGGGTGACCTTTTTACTTCTCTTTCATTATTTTAAAGTGATAGTTTTACTGACTATTTTCTGATGTGGGACTTTTAATGAAGTTTCCAAGACCAGTTTTAAAATTGCGAGGATGCAATTCCTCAAAGGGGTGAAGGATGTAACATCCTAGGTAAACAAGGAAAATAAAATTTTTCATATTTATTAATAATTATGAAATAAATATAAACTAAACAAATAAGGGGACTCTATGTTCGATGGCGTACCCAATACACAATAATGGGTTCATTGAAACCTTAAGTTGGATAATGAAAATATAATATTATTAATATAAATAGTAGTTAATGCCAATCTGTTGTATTGGTGGGAATCAATAGAACTAACTAAAATTTGATTATACTTGTTTGTTGAATGTTGGTACATTTATCTAATTAAATTTATAGGCTTAAAATTTGAATTAATCTAAGCATAAATACTCTAATATTCTTTAAAAGGTATATTTACAGCCTTTTGATGGTGAACCCTCTTTAAATATAGTTTTCGTAATTTTTATATGTTCTATTTGAAAAAATAATATTATTATTTAGATTAGGGACATCAAAATTTAATATGGATGAAATTTTGGAATTTTTCTGATAATGTTCATTTTTAATGAATAGTGGAAAATACTGTATTTTAATTCAAAACTATGTTTTAATTTAATTTATTATTATGTTTAGATTATCTTTTTAATTGATTCTAAATATAATTAGGATATATTTTTACTAGTTAATCCAATGTTGGACATTGTAATTAATTTCACTTTAAAATTAGACATAAACAAGTGCCAATCTTTTGATAGTTTTTGTTCTTAAAAACACGCTTTCTTGTTTTGACAGAGGAAATTAATTTTAAATTAATATTTTCCTATTCTATTATTTGAATTTAGAAAATTGATTCCATATTTTGATTCATTAGGTCCAAATTGTTTAAATATGTATCTTTTATTTTTATACATTTTAAATATTTACTTGAGTAAATATTTTATTTACCATGATTAAAGGGTAAATATAATAAATAAAGGTAAAATATAATATTATAATAACTTTAAATTTCCCTAAAATGTGTCTTAATTTTATTTGATGATACATATCCAACCATGGGCATCCTTTGGTCTAATTTGGGACCCAATATAGCCACATGGGATTAATAATGACTTTTTATATAAATTAATTTAATGTAAAGACAAAAATGACATTAAAATATCTTTTGGTAAATCAATTTTTACATGGGGTTATATAAGATATATTTTTGACTATAAGTATTCAATGGATATAAAAAAATATTTCCTATATCAAGGTATTTGTTTAATTATTTTTGAACATCATATAAATTATTTTATTTATGATCGAATAATGATTCAACATTTACCTCATTAAGAATTGACTTAAATAAATACGATTATAAATGTTAAAAAAATATGAAAAACATGTCCAATTATTATTGGATGGTTTTATTTTGAACATGAGTCATATTAACTATTTCTTTAATGATTATTTGTCCTTTTTAAACCGAATATGAGTTTATAATAAAATAATTGCTTCAAACATTCCTAAAGAGCCCCTCCTCTCCCTTATAAAAATCCCTCACATACATCCCATTTTTCACACTTATAATTCCTTTTGTTCATACGACCTATGCTCCAATAATCTCCCATGATCCCTCTCTTCATCCTCTAATCCTTACCATAGGAATCAAGCCATTCAAAAAACCTTTTTGGTTCAAACCAATGGTAGTTACCTAATTTAAAGGTAACAACTTCTCTTAAGTTCTTTAGATTTATTTTAATTCTCCAACACTATAAACTCTTTTTATTCCTTTATTTTATATCAACACCAGTATCCTCAATATAATAAGTTGTTCTTATGAGAATTATTCAAACTACACATACATACGCCTCCATCTAATGGGTGAAGAACATATTGTTTCTATGAATGGAAAACTAACGCCTCACGAAGCGATGATTGTTCAATTATCTCCTACCACCTCTCATGGGGGACATTAAGATGGCACTGAGTTTATATGTGATATATATTATGATTATTTTTCTATATTATTCTCTACTTTTTATTTAGAAACATACCTTTATGCCTTCTAATATGTGTAAACATGATAATTTCTTATGAGGAAGTGCCGACTACCGCCCCCTCAAGGTCATATAATTCGTTCATTACATACATGGGCCGGATAAAGATTGGGTTAATGAAATTATGTAACATATATATCATATAATATTATACTAGAATTATAATATACCTATTAATAATTATGTTTTCATTCCATTAAATATTAAATAGAAATGAAAGTAGTGTTCGTGCATCTGTATAGCTTACCGTCTCCATGAATGGTGCATTTCATTTCAAATCTCCAAATGTTTTGTACTATTATAAATATATATATATATAATAGATATATATTATTTATATGATATCTAAATCATTAATATCATTCTGGAGCTAAAGTATTTTTGACCACATGGACAAATTGTAATTATAACAAGTTAGTTTTTAACTCAAATTCCGAACATCGACAAAATGTCCGATATGAACTCAAATAATAACTTACTGTTATTGGAAGGTAATAAGTGATATAAAAGTAATAATAAAAATTAAATAATTTATTAATCAAGTAGAAATTAACTAATGTTTATTATTCAAGAATAACAAGGAACATACGAGTCAAGTTGGACACAACGTAAGGGATTTCTTATCTCACTTTTAATTCCGTGAGATTTCCATTGTTAACCACTTATTTATTACATGTGGGTTATTGTGTACTACCATTTGAAATATATTATCATTATTATATTTATATTCACGGTATTTTTTTTATTCATTAGGTGATTATTAAATTTTTCTCATATGAATCAATTGATTACAACGTGGTACAGATTTTACATCTCACTTTTTATTACCATGAGATTCATGCTATACTAGCCACTATTTCCTTTTGTGTGGTGGATGTACTACCCATGACTATATTATTTGTGTAATATACTGTAATTTATGTGTATTTACATATTCATTGTGTGATGTTTCGTTCATGGGGTGTATGTTTCGTAAGTTACCAAATCGGTAAGGGAACCATTCTCCCTCCTCTTTTTAAAAGACTTCTTTTTGTTATGTATTTTAATTTACATCTTATAATATTGGGATTTGTTCTTATATATCCTTATTGATGTAGATTTTATTTACATGTGATGCGATATAAATTTCTATCTCATCAAATTATGTTATGAATTTTAAAGTGATGTCGTTAGGCTGTCGATTTTTTGTAAGAAATATTCTTAATCCAATTTCAATTTTTGGGTTAAACATATACTTCTTGATTATGACATGCTATGAATATGTCTGAGTAACCTATGATTTTTTTACATATAATATCCACTTATATTGGGTTTATTTATATTTTTCACACTGAATTATGTAATTTATTTATCCTTAATCTTAGGATAACATCTTTATAAGGGATTTCGTCTCAATTTACATTTCAATAGAGACTCCGTTGGTGATATGCACTAATTCACTCTTATATGGAGTATTTACTGTCCATTGGAATGTTATATCATGAATTACTTTTTTTCATGATATTATTAAGTTATTATTAAATTATATTCCTCAATTATTTGTTTTCTAGAGTCTCTCATTTTGTTAAAAAATCTTTAACTAAAATATAGTTTTAAATGTTTTAAAGGTTTATTTTTCTAAATATTTCACATTAATGTCATTGTTTTAAAAATGTTTTTAAGTATTTATTCATGTGGATATGAATTTTTTGAAATTAAAATTTCATTCAAAATCTTCATTGTGTAATTGGATAATTTTCCTCAAAAAATCACTTTATATAACATTTTAAATGGTTTTGAAAATGGTTTGATAAAAGCTTTGATTTTGTCAATAATTTGAAATGATATATTATTATTGCAAAAGTGGAAATATTATCTATCCATTATGTTTGTTTTTTGGATTATGAATATGTTATGGATATTGGTCATTGTTTACTTATATGGGTGGTTTCGTGATAAAACTAGGGCGGGTGAGCCACAGAGAGCTCTCCAATGATTTGGTTAACTTGATTGAGGTAAAAGTGAATGCTTCTCCTAAGAGTTTTAGAGAATATATTGTGATGGGTATTTCAAATGTGACTCCCTTTGTAGTTATGATAGATAAAATGTAAGTTTTATATGTATTCCACAAGTTACCATTAAAATTTATGATTTCTATGTGTTATTCATAAATCTTTTGATTTCATGTGGTATGTTATGATTGAAATGTATGGTTTCATTGTTTTGTTTTTATTGATGGGATAATGTTTTCATTCCTTTTTTTATATCCCTTAATAAGATTTTTATGATCATCCGATGTTTTTAAAATTTTTTCCACAGGACATAAAGATTAATAAGGGTCAAGGATGGGATCATGGAAAAGTCATGTTGTCTAATACATGGAACTAGACATGGCTATTTTATTCAGCAGTTTTAATTTTATGAAAAAAATGGATACTGAGTGGACTTTTCTACATGTAATATTCATGTGGATATGTAAATTTGATGACCTAATTCCTTAAAACTCTAAACAGGAAAATATCCTTAATTTGAATTATCCATTTAATTCAATATTATGTAATGTTTATGGACAGATACTTATAATGAGGCCCATTTTATTTTCCTCATGTTAGGATATACAAGAATTTATTAACCCAACTAGGTTATCTACCCTGATGGGGAGATGAATCGAGGTATAAAATATTAATATAATTATCCATTTGGGTCTGGATTCATTATTATACTAAACTATATTCTACAAAAATCCGATTGAAAATAATAAATAGAAATTAAATAAAATAAGAAAAAATAATTATTAAATGGATCACCCACATTGGGGTATGTATAAGGAACATATTAGTCAAATCTGACAATGCATTAAATAATTTAAAGTGTAATATTGTTACAATAAATGGTGAATAATAAATTTTCTTATTATATTAAAAATATTCATAATATTAAATATCACTACTATCCCTTTGGAATTGAAAGTACTGCATCTCCAATGGATTCTTATTTTCATCTAAGTCACCTAATATTTTATTGACACATATGAGTGTGTTCCATTACATTACTTCATCATAAAAGAGATGAAATAAACATCACAACATATGTAATTATTTCTGGGTCATTATTTCTTGTATTTTTTTTACATCATTTGTGGACATATTTAATCCCTTTAAGATTTTCCTTTCACAACTTAGTGTATGTGCATTATAAATGGAATTCAATATAGAAATGGATGACGCCTTGTGAACCACCACACCTTTGAAATCAGTAGAGTTTCAAGAATAGAGATACTCTATGTATTAAAATTAGTTTTTAGATTTAAATTCCATTTAAAACTCTACTTATTCTGTCAACTCAACTTATTCGTGAACCACCTCTTCCGTTAACTCATATTCAATGCAATCTCAACTTCCGTCATTAACTAATTTTAGACATATTCAATTTCATGTAATGATAACTCTTAGTAATGTGTTTTTTATCTTCGTAATAATTTTATTATGGTATATCAATATAGTTAATGAAACTTGTAACTCCATTATTCAGAATTATGGTTTTCTCCTTTGATAATTATAAATCACCATGAACTAAACTCACTATGAGGTTCTCATAGTGAATATTACTTTTACGACAACCCATAAAACACCTTAAATTTAGAACTATAAATTATATTTGTAGAATCATCTAACATTAAACCTTCATCCTAAAATTATAAACACCCTTGGTGGTTACCTCTAACTCACAACATTCAACAACAAACAATGATTAATTGCTTTGGTTCACATTGAATCTTAACTACGTTTTTTATTTTCATATACAAACATTTCAACAAGTTTTCTCATAAAATAACTAATATGTGGTAATGATTAATTTTTCAAAAAAACAATCCAATATATTTATATTGTAATATAGTCCACCAATTATTATACTATAATAATTCATTAAATATAATATTAATTATTTTTTCATTCATAAAAAATTATGAAATCACTCTAAAAATATGCCATCTTCAAAACAGATTGTAAAAAAATAACCATGTGTGAAAATTCACAACAATTTTTTCTAATATACACATACCACCTCAAAAAACTGAAAACAAACCCTGATGGATTTTCCCTATAATCCACTCCATTGGGTTGGTGGACAATAATTCGAATCTACAATGAAAATTTTGTTTATAAGAATGAAAAAACAATCAACTTTATCGACCAATCACACCATGTCATTCCAACATCAACTATAGATTTTCTCAAGAAATACCCTTAGCCAAAATTATTCAATCTTATTGTGAGATATTATATTTTTATACAATGTTCATAAATGAACTATGAAATTATTGATTCCACTGAAATAACTTTCAAAAAAATGATTTTTATAACCCTTCTAGAACATAGCATGTGTCATGTAAATTGAATAATTTCTTCTTAAATAATATTTTAAACTAATTACATCACAAACTGCTTTTATGATTTCTTTTAATTAAAAGAAAATTGTCTACATAATCCTCTCTAAAGGCCCCACATATTACAGCTATCCCTATAAGATTATACCCCTTTCGTGATTGAGACATTTTCTACCACACTTTCAATTAACCAAATGGTTAGTTATTTGAGGTTTTTAACATGGTAATGAAAACATATTAATCTACAATGGAAAAACAAACCATACTATTGGGAGATGGGGTCCCACATCCTCACATAGTCTAGTCTGGGGATTTGACTGAACACCAAGATCTTATTGATCATGGTAAAATTCTTGTATAGTTAAATCCTTCTTCAAAATATATAAATCATGTAGTCCTATAATCACATACTATTATTTCAAAAGCATTTTCTCAATCACATTATTGATAAAATGTTGTTTTATTTCAAGGTTCATTTTCTATGAATGATTGAGTGGTTTATTTATAATATGTATACAACAATAATTAACACTATAAATTCTGATTAGAGACTGCACATAAACCACCATATCTTCAAGATTCTTCTTCTTCCATAGTAAATATGTGTTATTTTGTGTAGCCAAAATATATTTATCATCATCGATGCATAGTGAAATTCAATATTGTTTTGTTCTAGGAGAAAATACACTATCCCTTAAGATAGAACAGATCACCTACCATTGATTTTATATCATCTTCTAAACTAGCATAATGAGATTCTTTATAACCTAATAATTCTTGTTGTGATTTATCATTACATAGAAAATAAAAATAAACCATGTGATTGATATAATAAAGTGATCTGTCAATTGAAATGTTTTAATTTTCTATTATTTTGATATTTTGATTCCTGGAATGATAAAGAAAATTGTTCATAACACTATTATGTATAATAAGATATAAATAATCTACTTATATTCATATATATTGAGTATTTTTTCATTATAATCTCATGATATTTCCATATGGGTAGCCACTAGAGTCTTTTCCCCTATAATTATCAATTCCAAAAAATATCATAACCTCAATGAAATATTTTTAATTAGAAATTAATATTTCAAGCCTTCCTTGAATCACTTATGATACCAATGAATAGTTATCACTCCTATCATTGAGATTTATGAATCATGTTTTATGAATTGAGAAAACTATATAAAAAAAATTTATATGATCTACTTAAATTTATGTCATCCATATAAACTGACACCAAAATCATTTAATTACTTTCATTTTTTGCATAGACATTATAATCTTATCCACCACATTGGACACAAATCTTCTTCAAATATTAATCATATGTCGAATACAAAACTCTTGGTTCCTATTTCAATATATGTATATAACCTTCATCAGGTGAGACAACTTTTTTTCCATCTTAATGAATGTTAAAACCATATTTTGTTCATTATACACCTTTTCTTCCAAGAACAAATTTATAAATTTTGATATGACATGCATCTAGAAAATATCGCATTTTATTTTCATTGACATGGACAAGAATAACTTAATTGTTTCATGACATAAAATAAGTTTTAATGACTCACATAATCTATACCCTTTATTGAAGATTACACCTTACACAAAAAACATTAATTATTTCAAATAATTGTTCCATTTTCATTCATTTTTTTATGAAATGACTATTTGGACAAATGAAATTTATGTATTTCATCCATGAAACAATCTCCCGTGTATATTTTTGTTTATTTTTCCTAGTTCATTGTTAATTTTTTGAATATAATTTTCATCTATTGTAGATTCTTATAAAAACATTGGTTATACCAATGATAAGAATGATTATTGATATGGAATCTTCATCTTATTTCTTTTTCTATGTTATTTATAATCAATGATTATGTTCTAGCAATATATTTTATCTCTGATCATATTTATATTTATAGATATAATTCAACGTTCATCCCTATATTCATCTAAATATTCCTTTAAGCATGATTTAGGTACATTCAATCCTCTATATCTACTTATATCCTAATCAATATACTCTTAATACTCTGGATGGTGTTATTGAATATTCTTCTAATTTTCCTCACAAACACATCATTACTATCTATAAAATCACCCAACCACTTATGAAGAATTTATAAGAATTTATTTTTACATAGTATCCATGAAAAATACCTTCCTCCACATAGTATTCAATCTTCAGGTGTTTGTAATTATTGGTAATGAAATAACTACTTTTTAAACCATGAATGTACGTCAATATAGGATTATTATAATACCAAAACTCATAAGAAGTCTTTTCTTCCTTTGGAAACAATATTATTTATTATAAATGTAGACTACATTCAACAAATATTATTTAAAATTCTTCTCTTGGTGTTCTTTCTCAATGATCATCATTCTGGAAATGTTTTTGATAGTAAAGTGTATTCTCTCAATCACTCCATTTTGTCAAGGAGTTATTATTATTGAACGATATTATCTTACTACATTTTCTTGACATAACAATAAACTATTATAACAGTAAAATACATTAAATAAATAGTTTAAAACATTTATATTTTCTAGGATAACTTCATTTTGACTTCCATTCATTATTTTAGTTTTAAACAAGACACCTCAAACTTGTGGGTGATAATTGAAACCCATTCCATTCAACTAAAATCATAAATGAAGATGAAATCATATATCATCCCAAAAATATATACGGGTGAAATACTTACACACACATTAATGTGTACTACTTCAAGAACTCTTGATGACATTTCCTTTTTCTTCATATACTCTATTCTTGTGCACTTCCCCTGTTAGAAAGAATTATGTGTACGAGTACAATCACATGATACTCTTAGGATATCTCAATTATCACCACATATAACCATTATTTCAAGGATTTTAGTCTCATATGACCAACATGATTTGGTAAAACCCTACTTTTATCTTCCATGTATAGAAAAAAAATTATTATTTTATCCTCTCACAAGGTATATATTTCCCATTGTGTTCCTTACCTAAAACTATTGCATTATTTTTTAATTTTATGATACTCATCACATTGGTAAATATTATATCATATCCTAAGTCATGATGTTAACAAGTTGATAAAAGGTATTTTATACCTTCAACAACAAATAAATTAACACATCTCATTTCTTTTACATCAAACATGGCCTTGAATGAATCAATAATCTTTAGGCCTTCATCATTTCCAAAGAAGAAAAACCATCCATATCATAATTATTTCCATCACATGATCCTTATTCCTCATCATAATATAGTTTCATATTCTATATATTATACATATTCTAGTGTGATTTGAAACATTGATTTTAATCATTGTACACAATCTCTAGTAAATTAATTCCTTTTTATCCATATATTTGGATTTGTCATTTTTGTTCAATGATATTTCTGATCATCTTCAGAGTATGATGTTCCAACATCATATTTCATAGCTAAATGTTTATTTTTCTGTTTCATCAAATTCAATGATACCTCTAACTTCTACTTATGGACACTTTTATTTTTTTGTCACATTCCTTTAATTTTTTTGTTAAATATATAGCCTTGTCTTCAAAGTAATCCACACAAAAAATAGTGATGATCAAAATAATTCTAGGAATATTGAAATATATTTGGATTCCCATGTTCCACTTACTCCCATTATTACCTCTTGGATATTGAATAATAATTTTCTAGAATATATAATCATTACATGACAACAACACCTAATATGAGGTATATTCTTATTCCTAGTTTCATTATTAATCATTGTTCCTTGCGTAATTTGAATATTATGATAATGATTCCTTCCCAAATAAATATTCATAATTTAAGTGGGTGATTATGGTCTATAAAAAATCAATACTTATTTCTACTTGCGATCAAACCCCATTCTATAATTGTCATTGTGATGTGTTGTTTTTCTTCATGGCGTTCCTTTTATTGTATTTTAGATCTCTTAACTGAAATTTTCCTTTAACAGTATCTTTGGTGACAAGTCTTATCAATATCATAGTGTCATCCAAGATTTTCTGCTGATATTTTACCTCTATTCATAATCCATCAACATCCTCATCATGTGCTTTGATTTGTTTAACCTGGTCATTTTTTAGTTAAAAAATCGATATCCCTAATCTATTATTCATCCTTGAGCTTATATATAACAATTTTTTTGTTTTTTATAAATTTTAACAAATGACCTTGTCAATTTTATCATTCACCTCATACTTATCTTCTTTCATCTGATAAATATATATCTTGGGATCATGAACCAATCAATTTAATTTCATCATTTTTCTGCTCTAAAAATCAATCTCCTCAAGGGAAGATTATAATTTAACCTAGAGGTAACATTTTCCATTGATTTCTACTTTTATCATAGTAATGTTATTCCTATGTTTTGGAGTCTCCCCCAGCTGACACCATAAATTTTATCCATGATTCATTCATTATTATATCTTTTCTAACTCAAATTATTTTGAATTGTGGTTATCCTGTGAATGAAAATTCATATTTTTTAATAACATTTCTTATTGTTTTTTATACCTTTCAAAATAGAAAAAGATGTATTCATAGATGTATTATCATCATTTTCATTATCAACCTGAAACATCTTTTGGCACATGGATATAAGATTTCAAACCATTCCACCATGAAAGCATGCAAGGGGATGTTTTCCATTAAAATTTGCATTTCCCCTTTTTATATTTTAGGAAATAAATTAGATAACCTTTTCTACTACAACATCTTCTAACCATATTAAATATTGATCTTATTGATGACCTTGATTTCAACCTTTTTATACATATATTTTCTACAGTCTTATTATCATTATTTCTCATCTTATATATGACTTGATTAATGGGTAATATATCCAATGTCAGCTCTTTAAAATCTTTATCCTCCAAAATTTATAATTTCATATTGAATGAAGGCTGAAATATTCTCAGGACGGGCTTAGTCCTTTTTACATCATCTAAAATTTCAATGAGATCGTGAATTCCATCCACAATTCCATTAAACCAATAAAATAATGCATGTAAAGAATCATTATGTGCATTAAATAGTCCTTATAAATATTCCAAAGAGTGTGTAAATTTTCTTCCTAGACATTAGAATCACTTTCATAGATATTATGAAGTATTTCCCACATGGAATTTGATAATATAAATGATATGTCCATCATGGTGATTATGTTGGATAAATCTTACCATAAGACATTACTTCCTCCAGAATCAGCATCTAGTTATATTTGTTCTACTTATGATAAATCAACACTAAGGATGATGGCTGAAATACAATTAATTTTAATTGAAAAAACACACACACACACATATATATATATAATGATCAAATGTATTAATTAATATAATTCTTTTATAGATGAAAAATTTATCCACTGAATTTCCAAAATCCATTTTAATAAAAAACTTCCATTGCTTTCACTATGAGTGAAGGAATAATTTTAATCAATCTCTCTGATACCAATTGTTACCCCAACTAGGATAAATACCATAGTATAGGGATTAATAGTGGTATGAAATATTACAATGAAGTATCACTTTAGAACATCATTCATCTTTAAAAAAACATTATTCACTCTCATTCAGACAGTAAAGAATAAATTGAAATTAAATCATGCATAAGACACATAAAACATTTACTTCATTAACTATTACATGGATACAACAAAGTTATATAGAAGGGAACTACGTTGATATACCAATTCCTCTAATGTGCAATGATGATATAAGGTTTGGATCAGACTCATTGTCCCTCCTAGATTACAAGCAAAAACATTTTGAATGATCACAACTCAATTTTCATATTTGAATTAACCATTCCTCTAGTAGATTCTTCTATTGATCTAAATAACCTAATTTCTTTTTTCAAACATTTTTTGTTGTTCTATTAAGAAGTATCATCACCATATAGATGAATTTTACTTCAAACATTAATTATTTCATTGTGAAGAGTCCTTTTATGATTTTTTTCCTTCATATATGAAATATTTTAAACACATAATGAAATTTCTTACACTATTAATCATGGGTGAATCATGAACTATTTTTAATTCATATATAGACGAATCATTGTGAGCCACAAATCCTTGTTTAAGAAATTGTGATCAAATAATAGAGATCTTCTATCATCTTAACTTCTTTTACAGTCTAAATATCCATTGTGAACCAATATTATATCACATACTCATCTTCTTTATGAACCACATCCTTTATAAACTCAAAATATTTGCAAATTTAACTTCCATTGTTAAATCAAAAATCTTTAATGAACTACTTTCTGATACATCCAAATTAATATATTCATGAATCTTCATAATTTTTTTTCCTATACCTAATTAAGATATTAAAGGTCCTTTACAGAGGTAGTGAAAGCATAAAAAAATCACAATTACAAGTAACTACTTTATGAATTAATAATTTACAAGAAATAAACTCTCTAAGAGGATATCATAAAAAACAACATTTTTCTAGCAGCTAATGAAACATCATCACTTTGAAAATAATCAAGACCCTTTACTACAGCCTCTAACATACAGTCGTCATCCAAAAATAAGGAACACCCGTTGTAGTAGCCACTAACGCAACACCTTTGAATAAAAATAATAAGGACAATTTTCTTTCCACATACGCTTTCTTTCTATTTGGATGAATTATAAAACACCTATATTTTTAAATAATTGCATTACTTTTGATAGTTAATATTACATAAAACAATGAACCTCAATTAACGTGGAAATATTGTTATTTAAATAAGATCATTAAAACAATGATATTAAATTTGCATGTATTAATAAAAATATCTAATTTATTAATTTTTTATAAATTTATTAATAAATATATTTTGATTTATAAATTATTATTTACTAATCACACAATTTTAATCCCATTAATTTTATTCTTCAAAAATATGTTTTATTAGAAAAATGATTTTTACTTCAATCTGTGTGCAAATAATATAATTATTTTTTTAATATTATAATAATTATATGATAAAATGTAAATAGTTTATGAAATATGAATATTGATATTAATAGAGGGTGAAAGTTTCTTAATTTTTCCAAAAAAATATTAATTTTTCAATGATCAGTGACAAATAAAAGTTATTATATAATTATCATTTAATTTTAACAAATTATGTCCCATTATTATTTTAATTTTATATCAAATTTACTTAAATATTTTATATTTAAAGGAATTAAAATTAATTAAATTTTAATAAACATTATAGTATATTTTATTATAGGTCTATTCGTAGGATTAAAACATATTTTTATGAAAACTTCAAAAAAGTGCATTATGTATATCTATTTTAATTAATTAAAATAACCCTTATTGTGTATTGATTTTAAAAACATTATACATTATATATGTATTAATATAAATTTAAATTCAATTACTTATGACTAAATGACATATTTTTACTATAAGGACATCTTATTCTTATAAAATGCATTTCTTGAAAACTAGTTTTTTTACATGCATGCATGTTTAATTTTAAATTGAATTCTAAAAATGTTGAATATATAATTAATAAAAATAGATTCCATATTTAGAATCTTTTCAATTTATATTACTTTGTAAGGGTAAAATAGTTTTTGGCAATAATGAGAAGGGAAAACATTAAAATCAAATTATAATGGTTGTTGTAAAAATAGGTTTAATTAGGATTAAACAAAAAAGTAATGGGTAAAAAATCCCAAAACATGTCTATTACATATTTTATGGTTCTATTTGTACCTTATATATTATATATCTCAAAATTGGTCCATTTTGGTGGCTATGATCATTTTGATAATGTTGATGCAATTCATTCATATAAAAAATTCCAAATTTGTCCTCTCCACCACTTATAAAAGACTATACCATCTCATATCCTTTGAAAACATTAAACCTACATTGTTTCAGCCATTACATATCCAAGTAAATTAATTAACACCCTATAATCATACTATAATCCTTGGTTTTACCAGAAATCCAATCTTGGAAAGCTTTAGGTGTATTCTTATAGAGGTGCTCCAAATAAGATTTAACATTCTTCAATAAATATTTTCTTTATTTCTTCCTCCAATAACATAAAATATTATTAATACATGATGATATTAAAATTTTACTATATTAAATATATTGATTTATTTTAGGGATTTACCTAAAACCTTTTCTCTATTTCATAAATGGGAAATGAATTTGTTGATCGTGTGTATAGTGGGATACCACATCGCAAATCGATGTAATTTGTCTTCCAAAAATTCATTTCACATATTAATATTATGATATATTAGATATTATGATATTTTATATTTATAATAAAAAAATAATTATATAGTTATAATATCACACACACCGTCTTACATTATATTCTGTAGAGAATAAAATAACATCACTCATGTTTATGGAAAACTTCAACCTCACAAAGCTGTAACATCTTGGATTTTACTCGTATTATTTTTAGAAATTATATGGATTTATTTAGAAACCATGAGTTAATATGGTGTGTGATTTCAAGGCCTAGTGTGCCCGATTTTTTTTTTAAATGTTAAAATAATTAATAGCTCATGCACGTTGGGTGTTCATTAAAATGTGGAATAATACAGAAATGGGTTCCAAGATTAAAAATCCATGGGTTCTATTGAATTCAGAACCATGGATATACCCTATGTGTGAACTAACTTTTGTAAACATGGGTCGTCCCAAGAAATACTCACCAACGATGTAACTATAAATATACTAGTTAAAGAAAATTATTTTATTTTTAAATCCTAATAACTCATGAATATGTATATATATTGGAAATCAAAGAAAACCATTTGGTTTATAATGTGGTTGTTTCCCTCAGCCTGACATTATGTTTTTTGGTGTGGGTCTTTTGTGAAAATGTTATTGAATACTCGAAATAGAAAAAATAATTTAAAAGTAAATTTTATTTTATTTTTCATTAGTGTAGTGACCTATTTATTATATAGTTTACAACAATGGAAATTTCCTCATGGTTTGATGATAGACCATGTAGACCTATATTCAAATGTAGGATAATCTTATTAGCGGATGACAATGGATTAGGATCAGATCATGGAGCACCATGCGAGTGGAGTTGGACGATATCTTCAATAGAGGCAACACCACCATTCCTCACAAATGATCGATCCAAACACCAGGTAAAGCATGTGATTAAATTATTTGATTCTTATTATTAATTTAAGTGATGATCGAAAATTGATTGATTAATGGATAGGATTGTGGATCTATTTCTATATGGGATGGGATTATTACCAAATGAATTGGAAGAATTAATTTTAAATCACATAGATCAATATCATATGGAAATTAATTGATATCGATATTAACATTGATAATGTTTTATTCCACTAATTTTTTGTGTTCTTTTCTCCCCCGATTCATCATTTATCATGGGAATCCTTTATTTGGATCACGACTCAACTATTCAGGATCAATCGATCATTTCACACATAATTTTTGGAGCAACAATCTGATATCATAGATATGGGATCTTTATGACACAAAAGAGGTGTGATGGTAGAGATGGAGTTAATTAGACAATGGATGATTTCATATTTCATGTTCTTTGATGTTTTTCTATAAGAAACAACGAACAATGGTTTGATCTGATTATTGAGTAGATCGGGAGACAGAATGCATTTTTCAGAAATGGAGAGGCACAGAGACCTAGGATATTCAATTTCAGGGATTATAAATCACTAGGATGAAAGAAGAGAACAGAACAAGGTCCACAAAGGAATAATTGTGGTTCTAGAAAATCGTTAAGAACATGATGTGTAATACGATATTACACAGTGTAGGGGACCCCATGGCTACGTCGCTACGGTTTGGATGAAGTTTAGGATGACAATGATTTTTACCTCTATCACGAGTAAGGTGACCCTCCTCATATTACTCAATGTGTACTCTATACAGTACACAGATATAGGTAATAGTACACCACCAGATGGTGCACCCTGTAAATAGACACGGATGCAGCTTGGTATACACAGACATCGCATCAGTAAAGAGACATGACTAGAAAACATAGGTAGAGAACTACGTTTCTCTATACACTATGTATTCACCCTACACATCTTGTATATAGAGACTATATTCCTTGTGAGGTTCTTCCACACAGAAGAGATAGGGGATAATAGAATATTCATTATACACCATGAGACACACCATGCACTGCCATAAAAAGTGTGTAAAGCTCTCCACTTTCCCATTATGAACAATTATATGTTGAGTGTGTGACCTTGATCAATTCCTTAGGGGTTTAGTATGAAGTTATATCCACATCACTAGATTATAATCCAATCTAGAGGTTGAGTCTCAGATAGAGTATGGTATCCTTCCGTGAAACTGAAGTGTGATCCTCTATCTCCCCTAGTGAACTTTATGGAATCATGTAACCTCATTCAGAAGGAAGATGATCCTCAATATAGGGGGATATATTGGTATTCTCTATCGTATCCCCTAGCATCTCTGTGTATGATCCCTTATGTATCGAGCTAATCCAGATTGGGAATGCGGCATCCCCTTATCAGTTTTGGTGGTGATCTCTGGTGTCCCCCATTCAATTCTATGTGTTACCCCCTTCTCTACATATCATAGTCTTCCTTGATCATTTTTTTCTCTACAGGTTGGTCACAAATGAGATGGACCACTTCTTGGAGTGGCTCTAATGATATCATAGAATCAGGAGTGAGTTCTTATAGAATGAGATCACTTTGAGAAAAATCATGTGGCTGATAGTGGGTTATTATCATTTGTTCTTGTGGTGTCTCCCATGATTATATCTAGATATTTTTTTAATATATGATGTATACATATATCTTTGTATATATGACTTTTTTTTCCTTTATGGTTTTACATTTTGTTTTTGGGGTTTCCTACTGAGTATTTTTATACTAACCCTTACATGGGCTTTACCGCAGATGACATGTCTTGTGTAGATAGTTGACATTTTGACGAAGTCTTATGAGGAACCATACCATGCTATACATAGTGAGACTAGACAGACTGAGGTGTGTTCCTACAACTTTTAGACTTCAGTACCAGTATGTTAACATTCATTTTTTGGAGGACATTATATGTTCTGGATTTTATACTTTGGTCATAGTAAATATGATCACCTACCCCTGGGGTAGTTTCCATACAACAACAATTATCATCCCATCATGTGTATAGAACCATTCGAGGCATGGTATGGGTGCCCATACAGGTCACAAAATTACTGGAAAAACCCAAGACAGTTAGAACTTATGGGCATAGTGTCGGTGCAAGATAGTATGAAGAAGGTTTATATCATACAGAAGTAGATGAAGTCTTCTCATAAACATCAAAATTATAATGCAAATAGGTAATGGAGGCCTTTAACGTTTAAGGAATAAGACCTTGTGCTTCGTCAGATTTTATTTCGATTGGTATTATAGTTATTTTTATGGGGAAACAATCAATTTTCTGATGTATATATTCCCTTTTCTAGATACAACATCGATTTGGCTAGGTGGCCTACAACATACATCTACCACCATAGTTAGATCGGGTACTCAATGTCATCCACATGTCACAATTTAGGAGACACGTGCATGACCCATCAGACATCATCGAATGGGGTGAGATAGACATTGAGGATAAATAAATTGTTTTTGAGTACCACATGGAGATCTAGGATTATTAGAAGGGTATCCTTTGTTTCCGATAAATTCCTTTTTTATGTATCTAATGGTATCACATGAATATCTAGCAGAGAAAATGGGAGTGGGAGGCTCAGATTCATGAACAGTATCATCATCTATTTGAGTACCCAATGTTATTGATTTTCCTAGATTTAAATCCCCAATGTTGGGAGAATTTAATGTCTTAAATTTTTAGTTTATTATATTTTGATATTTTATGTAATGACTTTGATACCAGGCACTGAGATGACATGAAATTCTACGGTCTAGTTTTCCAGGAACAAATTTTAAAAAATATTAAAATATTTAATAGCACATGTGCACGGCGTTCCTCAAAAAGTGTAATAACACCCAAATAGATTCCCAGAGTAAAAATATGAGGGAACTATTGAATCTAGAACAATAGATTCACCCTAAGTGAAAAATATCATTTTGAAGAGAGGGTCATCTATTTAAAAAATCCACTAATCACATAATCCAAAATAAAATATTTAGATCAATTTATTTTACATTTTAAATCCTAAATACTCATGAATGGGGAATCAGTTTTTAAATATGAGGCAATGATTTATTTTTTAATTCATTGTTCTCCCTAGGTGAAATGTAGCATTGGTCAACACATGTCATTTGTAAAAATGTTTTAGAGGTCTCGAACAATATAAAATAAATTAAATGATTTTTTAAAATTTCTCATCACTATAGAGACCTACTTCCTCTATATGTTTATATCTATAGAAATTGTCTTATATTTTTCCATTGATCTCTGGAGACCAATTTTTCATTGGATGAGAACATTATTGGTCCACAATAATGGATTTATATTGGATGATGGATTATCATGAGATTGGAGCTGGAAGATCTATTTAATGGGTGCAACACAACTATTCCTCATCAATGAATGATTGAAACTCTGTGTTGGGAGAGTGTTTCAATTTATTGATTCTAAATTATTTATTTTTTCAAGTACATCAATTAAATTGATTAAAAGATTAATTTATAGATCTATCACCATGAGAAATGGGATTATGATTGGGTAAATTTGGGGAATTGGGTTGAAATATCATCATTGATTATCTTATTGAAACCAATCCAGATCAACATGAACATTGATCAATGTTCAGTCCTCTAGACTATTTATGTTATCTCTTCAACGTTTCTTAATTTATTTTGGGTGTTATTCATTTCAACCATGAAATGACTATTCCGGATCAATCAATCATTTCACAATTGTTTCTTGGTATAACGATACGATTTCAATGATCTAGGATCAGCCCGACATGATAGAGGTGTGACGATGGATATTTTTAGAATCATATGATAATTTATATTTGATTTCACATTCTTTCATGTGAAATGATTATGGGAAATTTGATTCAATTACAGTGTAGATTTGGAGACATAACAGATTGTTTGGTGATGGCAAGGAATGGAAAATGATAGATATTAGATTTTATGGATAGTCGATCCCCAGATCGAAGGTAGAGCATTGAACAAGACATTCAAAAAGAGAACAGAGGTTCATGAATATCTTAATGAAGACAGAGTGTTATACATGATTACCTAGTGTGTGGGGCCCCGGGATATGGTGATAGGGTTTGTCCAACAATAAGGACCACACAGAATGTGACCCCTATGACATGGCATGCGACCCTATCCAAATGAAACGGTGTGTACTCCCGAGAGTACATGGAATCATGTAATAGTACATGTCCATGTGGTATGCTCTGCACCTAAACACAGACATGACTTGGAGTACACAGACTGGTACACAGAATGGTCTTCGGTACATAGACCCAACCATATGAAACATGCAAAGAACTAGGTGTCTCTACAAGTCATGTATTCATCCTACACAATTTTTATCTGAAGACTACACGTCGTTTAAGGTTCTTCCAAACTGTATAGACTTGGGATAGTGGACCACGTCCTGTACACCCATCAAGAGTGCATGAGGCTCTTCAATTTCCCAGTTTGGGCCCGTATAGGTTAAGATCATTCCCATAGTTTTTTCCTTGAGGGTTCAGTACAACTTGACATCCACATCACAAGTTGTGAATCCCCTCTGTAGTTTGATTCTCAGATTGAACATGGTATCCCTTTGTTAGACTAGATTGAGATCCTTTATCACCCCTAGTGGAGTCTATGTAATATCATAACCTCAATGAGTTGGGCATTGATCCTCCTTCTAGAGGGCCCTATTTTTAAGTTATTTGATATACCCCAATGTGACATGGTGTGATCCCTTACATACTGGGTTGATCTAGATTGAGTACATAGTATCCCTTGATAAGTTATGGGCATGATTTATGGTGTCCCCAGTCAATTATGGGAATGAACCCTTATTGTTATATCGTATTCTTCCTTAAAAAAGAAATTACAATTGGGTGGTTAACAAATGAGATAGACCTATCCATAGAGTGTCCCTAGTGATACAATAGCTCTTGGATTGATTTATATTAGAATGAGAGTTCTTCAATAAAAACCATATGGATTCTAGTTGGTTGTGATTTCCTAATGGTGTGGTGTATCTCTTGAGTATATCTGTATATTCTTGTAATATTTTCTTTAGACATATATCTATGTAGAGTTTACTATAATTTTTTATTACATTATTTTTTGTGGTGTCCTACTGAGTATTGTTATACTCACACTATATAGGCTTTTCCTGCATGTGTTGTTTCTTATGTAGACGATCAACCTATTGATAGAAACATAGGCTGACCTGGACAAGGTGGTGCTTAGTGAGACTAGAGATACCAAGGTGTGTTCATATGGAATCAGAAAATAGTCCTAGTACTTTTACTTTCAGGTTTTAATTTTGTTATTGACTTGTTTTGGTGGAATTATATTTGTCCATGCTTACTTTCTAGTACTCTAGTTGTGTGATATAGTGATTTTCATGCATTCTTTACTTAGTGTTTTTTGTTTTAGAATTTGTGGCTTGGAGATGTGGAATGAATATAAGAGTATTAGAATAATTCCTCCAATTTATATAATTTTTTACTTGGATCTAGAAACCAGCCTTCAACCTATTAGAGGCATGTTTAGGGTTGTCGTAGCATGAGCACCTCTCAGACAGGTCCTGACCGAATCTATACAAGGTTTTAAAATATAAATTACATGGAAGTTAATAAGTATTAATTTTATTTTTATATGTAATATTCATTATATATTACTCTTATAGAAAAAAATATCATATATTTTTATAAGTTACATCAATTTATTAAATTTTAACTTTTTCTGTGTGTATTACATATTACCTCCTCGTGAAGTGATGTGATTCATTTTTTATCTATCCCAAGGTTCATATATGTAGGTAAATTTAGAAACAAAAATACATATATGATATAATTATATTTTTTGATATATTAATTAACACTTACCATATTTCCATGATGATCATCTAATAATGGAATCATGCATATCTATGCCTTACCATTTACATGATTGAAACATGCATCATTTTAGATAGCATTCATTAATGATTAATTTAAAAAGAATAATTGATTTGGAAAAATAATAATTATTTCATGATTATTATTATAGAAATGATCAACTTATAATCTATATGAATTTAATTAACTTACTAATGTGATGTTGGACATATGAGTCAAACATTATCAAAACATCTACAATGAACAAAAAAATTAATTAATTGAAAATAACATGATAATTAATGATATAAAATGTATAATATAATCAAAAGAAAATATTTATAATGAAAATAATTATATGAATTTATTTATTCCAGAAGATAATGAACAAAATGGAAAAATAGGGTTTATGGTAAGTGTTTCGTCTCAAATTTCTTTCTTTGATAAATGTGTTCTTTTATAAAATTAATTTATTTTAAATTTTGTATATCCTACCACTTTTCAAACTATATCATTAGTCATTTATAATTAATTATTTTTTACGTAAAAACGTATCTGCTAAATTCATGTGAAGTTATTATTCAAATATTACTAAATTAGTAAGTGTTTATCATTCGATATTATTTCAATAGAGATTGTTTATACATGAATTTACACTCAATGAAATTATTTTATCCCTACCAGATAAAATGATTTAAGTTAATTCACCCAGGTTATTCATAAACTTTTCATGTAATAGTTATATTTTTATCTTGTTTAATTAATATATTTTGATATTTATTTAATAATATCAACATTCTTTCGATACATGGTAGAAACAGCTTTATCTTCTATGTCCATGTTTTATTTGAAATGTTTTGAAAATTTATTTACATGAATTTGTGATTTTTTAAGAATATGTTTACCCTTTTTTCATTTTTAATTTATTTTGGAGGTAATATTCTCGTCGCTTACCTAATGAGGAGTTTTTTTATTTTTTACCAAACTATAAATGGAAAATATATGGAATTAACCAATATCATGAAAATTATTTTATATTAAGAATAATTTATAATTATATAGGGATGTTTTCAATAAATATTAGGTCCATAATAGGTTTTTTATATTTCTATTTTAACAAAATATTTTAAATTGGAATGGTTTTTTTTCCACTAGAATGTTTTAACATTTTTAATGTATTTATATTAATCAATAATAACAACAACATTTTCTTTATGGATTTATTATAAGTTATGTATATATGTATCTCATATATATAACTAGATTATTCTCTCTTACGTTGATGGTGTAATACATGCCTCATGATTATCTCTCATATTCCTTTTTTATGATCATTAATTTAATTATTATATGATAAAATATTATGAAATATATTTTCCTTCCATGGGTAAATCTTATGTTATTTTTTATGATTTAATTAATTTTTATGGCATACATAAATCATTAACTTTTTATGATGGTTATTCCCAAATAGCACTCAAATGCATTGGGTAGTGTTACAGTATAATGAGTGGTTCTATAAGAGATTAGAATGTATACCTTATCCATTATGGTACTATTTCCTCAATATGATATTGTTTGGGTAGTTATCCTTTAATTTTTCTGATGTTATGTAATATATTATTCCACATTTCCTATGTTACCATGATTTTATGATATCAGGTTCTTTATGTTGTCATTACATGTGATTACTCTTGTGTCTCCTCTTTTCGGATATGTTGTTACACCATTGAATCACATGTTACAATTCTTTATCATTTTTATTTATTTTTTCATGAACCAACCTGAGTGAACACTAAACCGGTCACCAGAGCTGGTGCAAGACACAGCCTGAAGGGAATTCCAGATCTCCACGGGCTGGTAACTAGTGTCGGGCATCAAAATAAACTAGTTGGGAACGATTCAGCCCATAACAAAGACAAGTAATCGTAAACAGAACAAGCTAATAAATAAATGGAACCAAACTGAGCATCCTGGCAGTGGAAAAAGGAATAAACGAAGTAACGTGACATACCTCAGGTGACCCCGTAGGTTACCTTGGAACATAAACTATGCATTCTACCAAAAGAAATCCAAGACTAAAACGTGCAACTAAAATGTAAAGTACGCATGAGAACCAATATGCTCAGTAGGAATTCCAAAATATATCCACATCCTATTCCCCTGCCTTTGTAAGAAATCCTATCAGGCCAGTTTGAAAATAAAATATAATCAGATATTGTTTTTCCTCCTTTTGAAATTCAAGTAATGAGTTTGCATTTCAAGTAAATAATTCCACTCCCACTACATTTTCAAATTAGGTTTCGAGCATGCGTTAACATTTCAAAATGAAAAGAAAACAGTTTGGATTAAAATATTGTTTTCACATATAAGACATCAGGTCTATAACAACTAAAATGAAAATTACATCACAAGAAACATGTCACAAATGAGCACCATGGGTAATCCCTATAGGTAACTAGCACAAGTGGGACCCTAGAGACATTTTAGGTCGGTGAAACATAGATTAAAACCACAACCCTCTGAAAACGTGGCTTAGAAGACCACGACCCTCAGAAAGCGTGGCTTAGAAGACCACAACCCTCAGAATTTATATGTTCAGTTAGTGTTGTTGCATCCATCCTACTAGACAAACTGGTTCAAACCCCAACTCTGTTATCTAGTGTACTAGTCTGGGTCACCCACCTAGATACTCGAGTTTCCATTTGTTCTCTATTTCAAAGGGTGGGGAGGTTTTATCAAATCACATTAGTGAACATAACATTTTCTTTATCCAAAATCCATTAAACCTCTCACCATAGTTCTCCCTCTTTAAGTGCATTCCCCATATTATGTACTTTAATATCGCATATGATTTTTCATTAGGTATGTATCAAAAATCACACATTTAATGTACACATCATGTTTCTAAAATAATGGGACATGCCTTAAGAGGGGGTTTTAACTTTCACTATTCATTTTCATGGTGCCAAACATGCCTCATTACTCCACAAGAATGGCTTGGATTTTGAGAAAATGTTCACCCAAAACCCATTTAGGAGATCATTTTGGAACATATTTGGAAAAAAATGTGTCATTTCACTTTTAAAAAAAAGTCGTCCAAAAGACCAAGCGTCTTGGGAAATACCCGCTTTATGTTTGAAACATTAATGAAATCCCTTTTCAAGAACCAAAACCATTTTAATATATATATATATATATATATAGCTACCATATGTATTTCATGTAGAAGAAGAAGATGCACTTTTAAAAAAATGCTAAGAAATTATGGAAATTATAATTAAAGATCAGGGCATAGGGGACCTACCTCCAACATGTCACTATTTGTCGACGACCACTTGAACCGACACATGGCGCATACAAGCACGTGCATTTACACAGACACACACACACACAGACATATATATATATATATATATACCCCTAGATTCATTGCACAATTCCCCATTCCATGAGGGAATCTATATAAATAGTGCATATATATATGCCTTACCCTATGCATGAAAATGTAGGATACCTCGAAACCCATAGCCCAAAACCAACGTAGCGAGGTCCAAAACACTACATAAATAATTTAATAAATCAATTAAACACTTAAAAAATCTATAAAACGGTTCAAAATAACACATCAAGGATTTTCACCAATGAATCACCATTTACATAACTTATAAAACCTGTTGAAAATATTAAAAGAAAACCACATGATCAATTTAACCATTTCCAAAGGCCATTTCCAATAGTCACATAAACTGGAACCAATTATAATACATGCATTTAATTGTTTAAACAATTTCAAATTTACATTTAAAAATATACCACAACTAAAACATGCCAAATTATTCATTTCTCTTTAAAAACCTACACTCAAACCCATTTTAACCATAAGTGCGATTGAAAACTTGATTCGCACCACATGATAAACTATATAAACCATTTTTACAATTTATTAAACACCTAAAAGAAGAACAACAAGGTTCTTACACAAAATGTGCACCCATGTTCACATTAAGAAATCAATTCTAACCCAAGGGCAAATCAAATTTTTCAAAAACCAGTTTCACACCCTTTATAAGATTTAATAAACCACTAAAAAATTTTAAGAAACAACCCCAAGCAGTATTACCAAACTTTTAACACAAACTCCCAATCAAAAAATCTTCTGAGGCCCAATGCACCCCAATAACATGATAAAATAGAATTCGTAGCCCTTGCGCGGCATAATAAACAAACAACAAAGTTTATAAAACCCAATGAAAGGCGTTACATTGGTTTTCTCAAAATAAAAACATTAATATAAAATAAACTTTCTAGTAAACAAATTGGAACCATATAAAACCTCATATAAATCATTATTCACACTAAGTAAACAAATAAATGAGAATGCCAAATTAATGAAATTAGAGAATTAATTCATCAAACTACACTAATACGTGGAAATTCTTACCTTCAGTGTCGAAACTTCCGGATTTTGGTGCAAAACATCAATTCCACTACATTCTCACCATAAAGGCACAAAGATAAACCCAAAAAACAATAATCAACCAAAAAAAGAAACCCCTAAACACATTAGGGTTCGTAAAAGATTTGTGAACCCCATGAAATCCAATAAAATCCCAAAATTGGGGTAGGAAAAGGGTGAATAAGCTCACCTAAGGGGATCACACACAATAACGGGAGGACATTTGATTGTCAGAGGGTGAGAACGGTGCGTCAAATCTTCTCCCGGTAAACTAGGTCACGCGAACAAGAGAGGGTAGGGATGGCCGAGTTGCGCGAGTAGGGGGGAAAGGCCGCCACATGAGGGAGGGAGGGCGGTCAAACGTTTTCTGTGCAAGAGGAAGGAGGAAGGTGCGTCGTCGGGTCCTCGGCCGGTGGGTAGGTAGCGCGAGTCGGATGGAGAGGGGTTTAGCATAGTGTGCAACGAGGGATGAGTGGATAGGAAGAGAGAGGGAGGTGAAAAAGAGAGAAAAAAATAAAGGAATAAAAAAAATTAACGAATAATGTTAATATTAATATTCATAACAACATAATAAAAATTAAAATAAACATGATAATAATATTATAATTAACCATAATAATAATAGAATTATTATTAAGTTGTTTCCCATTTATTGATTTTTATTTCTTTTTGATTTTAATTTAGGGAAAATTTAAACATTTCGAAACCAAAATACAAATAAGGATAATTAAATAAATAAATAAAATTGTGATAGCAAGATACTGGGTTGGGGGGTGAAAATTATCCCCACCACAAATACTTTCTGCCACCAGAAAGTCACCAAACCCAAACTAGGAATCAAACTTGAGTTCGAAGCTGAATGAGGCCATCAAAATCACGAATATAGTGTGACTTTTCACTCCATCAGTCACACCCGACCACATTTAAGGTAAACATCAAATAGTAGAGCACTTAGAAAATGAGGAGGGTTCTCCCCACCACAAGAACACAACTAGCACAATCGACATTGAGACTCACAACATGAGAAAACTATGGAAATAATAATTTGAACCAAATAAAAAACTACCAATGAGGATGAAAACTCTTACATAGACCAACCCTTAAAGAAGGCATGACATGATTCATGGTGGGTCTCCTCACCATATAAGAACCGACCAGCTTAATCCAACCAGTATAGACCAACATGAGAACTTAAAACCCGAACCAAAAACCATTGAAACATGATAAAACACCAAAAATAATTATACCAAATAGTGAAATTAACAACGACTCATCATTTCCAAAAGAGATGAGCATCTCCAAAACAAGCATGTACTAAAACAAAATGTGCCACATTTGATGAGGCACAACTACTGGAATTATAAGTAGACGAGAACACCATAACATCTTACAAAAAAAGTGGCATATTAAAAGAACAAAATACACCATGAATAAATGAGACCTTTATGCCTCTTACAGCACAACAGAACCTTCAACGATAAGGAAGATTGAACTGACAAATTTCAACTGTCCCTATTTCAGCACTGAAGACAAATATTGGACCAATGTGACCCATATGCAATGAATTCTCACAATGTGAAAGGCTTCACTCGAAGACTTGTGGTTGGAGCTCTGATGTCTTGAAAAATTTTCTACCCCATAGTCAGGAGCTAACATCCTACCGTAGAGACTATTTCAAATGTTGCTACTATTTAAACCTCTCCAAGATTCCCCAAATGGCCACACCGACGACAAGCCTATGTAGGATGATGACAAGGAGACCTAAAGTACCCATCCCGACCACACTTGAACCAAACAAGAGGGTGGACTAACTAAGAGAAGATGTAATTGTTTAGAAAACCTGTATGAGTTAGGTTCATCTGGATTTCTCTCTACACCAGATGGGGAACCTTCCTAATCGCCAAAAATAATCAGTCCTGTAACCCTAGATGAAGAACCCACAAAAGAAAACTTTAACTGATTCCATGACGCTACCTCTGAAGAAAAGGGAATCAACCCCTCGAAATTCCCGATGTAATCTTTTATTATCTATTGGCTTTGTTAGACACTCATGAGCTATGCCACATTCCTCACCTTCACTTCCTCAGGTATAATCCATCAGACGAGAGTGGTTTGAAACACCTTCCAAGACATACCATCAGGCAAAAATGATGGGATCATCTTCTTTTATCAATCCAATGTTGAACCTTCAAATGAACCTAAACCAACATAGACTCTCTTAGCTTTAGGAGTTTCCAATAAAATGAATAAACAGGCGATTTCACCAAGCCAACATGCTACATTCAATAGATTATGACCCCTACTAAAGACAGACAACAACTAGATTGAATTCAATTTCCCCACTCCACTATGAGTCTAGGTAGAACTAACAACTAGAAGACACTCACTAGATCCCTTTGGGACTTTTCTGGGCAGCATACTCAAAAACAAGAGGCACAAATCTGAATAAAAACTCATCATAAATAAAAATTTCACACTTCAATCACAAATTAATGCTCAAACTCAAACCCCCATTTGACCACAATTCAATGTGTCAAAACTGTGAACCCACAAACATGGATACCATACATGAGAAGATAACAGTAAACAATTTTTTTTTATTTTTTTTCTCACTTTTCAAAACATTTAAATTACTTCTTTTTTTAAACCATTTTCATCAAAGAGAAGAACATAAATACACAACATTGGTATCCCATGAAGTCCCATATATACATATACCATTGTGAAAGCTCATAACCCCATCCACACATACCACCAATTATAATTGTGCCACATGGAAACCACTATATATGGGATCCCTCATAAGAATACCAAGGCTCAATTCAAGACACATCTAATTTTTGAAACAGATAATTCATCATAAAGCAAAAATTCCCAACCAATTTGAAAAAGTCACTTATCATTATAGAAATACATTTCCAAATTCCAAAACATTTTCCAATTCACTTTCCAAAAAGTTCTACTTAGATCCCAAAATAACATCCAAAACACATCCCATTTTCCCGTTGGAAACCACACATTCATTAAAAGAAAACAATTTCCATTTCACTACCACTTTTCCACTCTAACACCACATTCTTATTTGAAAACACCTTCCCAAATATCCATATTCATTTTTGAGATCAACTTACACCAACCAAGACGAAGGTCAAACATAACTCACATCAAATATTATTAAAATAAGGAACTAGTGGCTATACCCCACCCGGTAACATGAATTAGCATACCACGCATCAAGCAAGCATTAACCACAGTAAGCGTCTTCAATCATGGACTCGAGTTGTACATAGTTCGCTAATCCATGCAAGCCCGCCACGTAACACTAGATCACATCCTTTGTCACCCCTCATCCACACAGACCAAGATAAAGAAAAAAAATTCTAATCATAGACTAACCATGGAAACTCGATTATCAGGACGGGCAAGGGTTGATGACATCCTTTCCACAGCTACCTCTCGATTCCCGACACACCTAATCATCAAGATACGTGACACCCCAAATAACAAGGGCCTCCTCTGATACTATTTTGTCACGAACCAACCCGATTAAACCATGAATAGGTTACCTGGGAAGGTCCGAGACATGGCCTAAAGGGTATTCCCTATCCCCACGGGCTGGAAACTATTGTAGGGCATTAAAAATAAACTAGTTGTGGATGATTTTTCCCATAACAAAGATATTTAATAATAAACTAAATAACAAGATACATAAAAGGAAACAAATCGAGAAACATGGAAGCAGAAAAAGGAATAAACAAAGTAACATGATGTACCTTAGGCGACCCCTTTGGTCACTCCGAAACACAATATACACTCGCTCCCAAAAGTGATCCAAGATTGAAACCTACAACTGAAATGTAAAGTAGGCATGAGCACTGAGATTCTCTATAGTAATTCCAAAATATAACCACTTCCTATGCCCCTACCATTAGTAATAAATCCAATCATTCTAGTTTGAAAACAAATTATAATCAGATAATGTTTTTCCTTCTTTTCAAATTAAAGTAATGAGTATTCATTTTCATGAAAAGCATTTCACTCCCACTACATTTTCAAAATAGTTTTGAGGAGGCATTAATGTTTCAAAATGAGAAGAACATAGTTTGGATTAAAATATGGTTTTCATAAAGAAGACATCATGTATGAAACAAATGAAACGAAAATTACATCACATGAAACAAGTCTCAAACGAGAACCATGGGTAATACCTATAGGTAGCTAGCATAAGTGGGACCCTAGAGACCTCATACATTAATTAATGGTGGCTTAGAAACCACGACCCTCGGAAAACGTGGAATAGAAGACCACAACCCTCAGAAAAAATGGCTTAGAAGACCCCGAACCTTAGTATTCATATGTTTAGTTAGTCTTGTTGTGTCAATCCTACAAGAAGAACCAGGAAGAACCCCTACCGTGACATCCATCGTACTAGTCCTGGTCACCCACCTAGATACCTAGGTTTCCTATTATGCTCTATTTCAACAGGTGGTGAGGTTTTATCAAAGCACATTAGTGAACCTAACATTCTATTTATCCAAAATCCATTCAACCTCTCACCACCTGTAATGTCCTGGAAATTTCGATGAAAATTTTTTCTTAAATACAATGGAATTTTTTGAGTCTGTGGCTTCTGACGGCACTTGTTTCTGAGGCCCGGTATGCCCGGAGTCAATATCATAAGTTTAGCCCGGGTACGTTCAGTAGATGAACGAGTGGGTATTTATATCTTTTGAACTGATGCTCAGAATTGAAATCTGAGGGTACTAATGAACTCGAAACGCCAGTAATTACTTAAGGGGACATTTACCGTGGTTGTGTTTTCACGAGAGGAGAAGTTAAAATATGTGGATTAAATGAGAAGTGAATAAAATTGTGGGACAATTTTATTTTTATATATAATGTGGTTATATCCTACATGGGGGAGTTGGGATGGGACCCACAAGCTTCTAACTACCCATGTAAGGATATTTGTGAGGTGGGGCCCACAAGAGCCCCAACCTTTCACTTTCCCATAACTCTCTTATAAATCTCATAAAATTCCCCTTTAAACATGATAACTCCCCTAAATTAATGAGGACTCTTCCTTTTACACTCTGACTTTATTAAAACCTACCAACCTATCACTTAATTAATTAAATAGCCCTTGATTTAATTAATTATGTGAAATGGATTTCGAATTTTGAAATTCATGGAAAGTAAAATTAAAATAAGGGGTGGCCTTATTTTAATGGTTTTTGGCTTGTTGTGTGGGGGAAATATTTGGGAGAGTATTCTTGTGAAGAAGATGAGGACTTCTCCTTTGTTGTCAAATGCCAACTCTCTGATAATGAACATCAACTCGGTGACCACGGTTCTTCATCCTCTTCTTCCTCTGTGGCAAGGGAGGAGACACCGACATGGGAACTCGCTAGTGACGGTGCGTCTTCTATTCTTCTCTCTATGACGAAAGAGGAGACGTCACCTCCTCAGGTTCTCACTGACGACGATGGAAACGACACCGTCATCCATGACGCTTGTCAACCGTGAACCTTATTTGAGGTTGGGTGTTTATAACAATTTTTATTTGAATAAAAAAATATTGTTGTGCTTCATGAAACCTTGTTCATCTTCAGCCAATTGTTACTGCCTAACGTGGAGGGCGCGGGCCGAACAAACATGGCTCGACAACCCTCCATCGTTTCTTGGTCTTCTTAGAATTGGAAACCCGAGGTGGGAAAAGAACGGTGTCATCGCACCATGACGGAAACGTGGAAAAGAAAACTGGCGCCGTCGTGCTGGTTGTGTGGGAGGAACCGCAGCCCGCTACATGTGCTGCTTCGGCGGAATAACCGTCCGGCCTAGCCGGCCGGTTTGGGGAAGGGCAGCGCCACTTGGCACCACCGATGCAGAAAGCTGAGGGAATGCCCCTCCCCCCAGACCGCTCAGCCAGCCGACCGAGCTAGCCGGGCCGGGCCGCGCCACTTCGGGGCGGGCTGCGCCCCTTCGGGATAGGCCATGCCCCTTCGGGGTGAGTTGTGTTTTCCTTCGGACCAGTCTGACACCCCTGATGGGTCACAACTGTCAAACCGGGTTAACCCGACACGTTGGGCCACTCGGCTAAATGGGTCGGGCCCATTATTCACTTAAACATGAATAAATTATGGACCGCACGTCCGATCAACGAGCCGTTTATTGTATTGGGACTCTTTCGATGAGGCGGTCCTTTTGTGATACTCTAAGTGAGTTTCAAATGATTTCAGATATCGGACGGGTTAGAAATAGGCATATTTCTAACCAAGCCCCTAGATCGGAAAAGCCAAAATCTCTCAGACCGGGCGTCTGATTGGTGCGCTGTCTGTCGTGTTGAGTTCCTTTTGACGAGACAGAACATTGTGATACATCAACTTTGGACTTTGTGACAGTTTATGTATCGACCCACTTGGATCATAGAGCGGACCTCCCAGAATCGAGTGTGTTGTGTGCGGGAACCCTAGTAATGGCTGCCACTGTGACGACGATGACAACAGTACTTGGATCCTACATGGGTTCAGCAGCCGGGATGATTGTACTTGGATCCTCCATGGGTTCGGTAGCAATGAAGACTATATTTTTATCATATGTGGGTTTGGCATTGATGGTTATTTTACTTTTATCCTATGTGGGTTCAACCGCGACGACTTCTGTACTTGGATCCTACATGGGTTCGTTAGAGGAGATGATTCAGAGGACACATCTAATCATCTCCACCCCTCTATGTGAAGAGTATACCTGTGTGAGATTAGTCTTGATTTTCAATCATTATTAATGGTATGATTGACTTCTTTCATGTGTGGACTAGTTGTTCTTGATATTGGAAGTTGGAGTCGTACTGAGATTGATGACTTAGGTATATATATGGGCATATACCTAAGTAGAGTTGGTTGATACTTCATGTTTGTATATTTCCTTTGTGGTTTAACCTTTGTGGATTTGGGGAGACCTTCAGGGGTCTTAGGGTCCCTATTGAGTATCTTTATACTCACCCCTGAATGGACATTGCCCGCACTACATTGTGTTGGATGAAGATAACGTAAAACACTGATCGAGGTAGAGTCTTGTGGAGCTGGACGGTACCTGGAGGTGGACCACTTAGCGGGACGTACAAGGAGCGGACAGTCGGACCCGAGGAGCTGAAGAGACCACCTGTACACACCCATTTGGTGGGATAGCCGGAGGATGACTCGGTGGTTGTTGTTTTACTTTACTGCTGCTGTACATTCTATTCAGTTGTATTGTACTTTCATTTGGGTTTGTATTCTAGACCATTTACTTTACAGCACTTACTTTTGTACTCAGTTTACTTTGTGTTTACTCCAGCTTGCGTACTCTGTCGTGTATATTTACTTATATAAAGGAAATACATTCCCTTTTATCATGTTTTATGCCTTTGGTGGTAGTTGCCAGCCCCTGGCCTATGGAAGGTGGGCTTGGGGTAGTCACGACATGGGCCCCGAGTACGGGTCGTGAAAAATTGGTATCAGAGGATTCAGTTCTACTACAGAACTCAGGACTCTGATAATTTCTTCTCTGAGAAGAAATCATGTTTAGAGTATTGAGTGTTGATATCAGTCTAGGGATGCCAGTGTTAGTGTGGAGACCGACGTATCCATACACCAAGACCTTGACTTCTGATTTCCCACTTAGTGCTCGAAAACATTGATTTCATGTGTGTTTCAAAAGTTTTCTTTGTGATTACTTTGTGTCAACTCACCAGGTATACTGTACTAACCGTGGTGCACCTGTTTCTTCTTAGGATGGACCCATGAAGGCAGCCAGCTAGGGTTCCTAGTTACGTGCGGGATGGCAGCCCACCGAGCGACGAGGCCTCGGTGCAGGGCCCCATTATAGCAGAGGCACCATCGGTACCTCTACCCGCTGGTCTACCGATACCAACAGACCTAGCAGCTGAGAGTTCACGCCTCCTGAGTGCATTGCACGAGTTTTAGTGATAGAGTCTGCCCAGGTTCCGCGGAGAGACGGACACTCAGCCAGTCGGGGATTGTCTGGAGGCTATCATCTGAGTCTTCATATTGGTAGTGAAACCAGCTGATCTTATGTTGATCCTTACTGCGAGTCTCCTGCACGCAGAATCAGGTAGATGGTGGAGCCTGATGCTCTAGGTGCACAACAAGGCATCTCTACATTGGGCAGACTTTGAAAGCCTCTTCAGCTCGGATTTCTTTCCATCCACCCTCTGTACAGTTCTTATCCAGGATTTACTACAGCAGTGGTAGGGCTGCATGATAGTTGCCCAGTACTCAATGAGATTTACTGACCTCTCGCGCTACTCCACAGACATGGTACGAGACCCATTATTTCAGGCCCGGACCTTCGAGTAGGGAATGAGGCATGAGATCAGGGCTTCAATGATCTCCATCAGCATTCCGACGCATGCAGAAGTTCTAGAGTGAGCCCTTATTGTGGAGATCTTCCTTGCTGAGCTGACGCCAGCAGCGAGGCCTACCATAGGGCGGCACATAGAGGAGTCTTCTTCACCCGATAGTAGACAGATGTCATAGAGGTCCAAGTGGACCAGGCCATCCTGTGGGCGACCCCAGGATACTGGTTCGGAGGTGCAGGGCACACGCTGCAGAGCCAGTCCTATGAGAGGTAGGGAGTGCTATGCAAGCGGAAGGTAGGGCCACATGGCTTGTGACAGCCCGACTCGCCATTAAGAGAAGTAGCGGACAGATGAGGGACCACCCAGGCAGAGGCAGAGGTTCGAACGTGGTTGTCTGCAGGGAGCAGGCGGACGAGGTAGAGGAGCTGGATGAGCAGCAGGTGGTGGATGACGCTTTGAGGCTCTGCCACCACTATCACAATGAGGTCCACCCCAACCATAGGGAGCTGTCGGACAGAGGCATGCTTAGCTCTAGGAAGTGGAAGCTTATGACCACGGAACACCTGAGATTATTTGAGGTGCTATCTGTGTCTACTCCACCCTTTCTGCAATTCTTATAGGCACAAGAGTGAGTCATTCTTTTATTTCCACTACCCTTGTTAGGAGCTCAGAGATTCCGACGGAGCTATTGGCTCGATCCTTACGGCTAGAGACTCATACGGGAGTACACTCGATGATTATGCACTGGTGCCGGTAGTGTGAGTTTACTCTAGGAGGCGAGAGATTTGGCTAGGATCTTTTTGTAGCGGTGTCTATGCCTTACGGCGTCATCTTGGGTATATACTAGTTATCTACAGTCCAATCCCAGATCGACCGTATTAGGCGCAATGTGCGGTGTGTCCACACAGATGGGAGCAGGTTCACCTTCATCGGCGAGAGGGATCCTTTGCAGTGCATGATGGACTTACGCAAAGGAGAGGGAAACCGATCACCCATCATTTGTCTAGTCTCATCCCAGGAGCAATTGACGTGCGGAGTCTGAGTTTTCCCATTGTGGTGGATCAGTATGAGAACGTTTTTCCTGAAAACGTTCAAGGAGTACCTCCTCGCAGATAGGTATACTTTTAAATTGACATGTACCCCAGGATAGCCCCGATATCTACTCCATCATATCGGATGGCTCCCTCTGAGCTTCATGAGCTGCGGGTACAGTTAGAGGATTTGTTGTGAAATGGATTCATCCGACCTAGTTTTTCAGCCTGGGCTTCCTTGATTTTATTCGCCTAGAAGGCAGATGGGAGATTATGACTATGTGTCGACTAATGTCACTAGAATCTGGTGACGGTAAAGAACAAGTATTCACTCTCGAGGATTAATGACCTCTTTGATCAGCTCAAGGGTGCACTATGGTTTTCTAAGATAGACCTCAGGTAAGGCTATCACAAGCATAGATTTTGAGATGGGGATGTGTGGAAGATGGCCTTCAGGTTTCGGTATGGCCATTATGAGTTCTTGGTTATGCCTTTCACCATAACCAACACTCTAGCAGTGTTCATGAGTATCATGAACAGGATCTTCCAGCCTTACCTCGATCAGTTTTTCGTAGTCTTCATCGATGACACACTGATTAACTCAACTACTGAGGAGGATCTCACCTACCACATACGGGTTGTACTGGACATACTTCAAGAGCACCATATTTATGGTAAGCTCTCGAAGTATCAGTTTTGGATTTGAGAGGTCCACTTCTTATAGAACGTCATCACGGAGGTTGGGGTTGCAGTGGACATTGCGACGATCTCAGCTGTACTTCCTTGGGAGCCACCTAGGAGTGTGACTGAGGTGCGGAGTTTCCTAGGTCTAGCTGGGTACTATCGGAGATTTGTGCAAGACTTCTCCAGAGTTGCAGCACCACTTCCAGTTTGAAAAAGAGGGGAAAACTCTTCCTATGGTCAAATAGATGTCAGTAGAGCTTCCATGAGCTGAGATAGAGATTGGCTAGTGCATCGATCATGAAGCTATCAGAGGAGGGCGTAGGGTACGTAGTTTACTGCGATGCATCAGGGACCGGACTCGGGTGTGTCCTGATGTAGGAGCGGGCAGTGGTCGCCTAGGGTTCACCACAGTTGAGGCAGCACGAGCAGAACTACATTATTCATTACCCGGAGTTAGCAACATTGTTCTTCGCCTGGAAAATGTGGCGGAACTATCTGATGGGAGAGCTATTTACGGTCTACTCTGACCACAAGAGTCTCGGGTAAATCATTTCCAGAAGGACCTGATCCTGAGACAGCGACGATGGATCGAGTTCCTCCATGAATATGACTTTGAGATAGTCTATACTTCTTAAAAGGGGAATGTAGTAGCTGATTCTCTCAGCAGGAGATTAGGAATTTAGCTACATGGAGAGGTGACAGAGAAGCTGGCCGCATTGCAGATATCCTTCGTGGATAGAGATGGAGCATCCATTCTACAGTCACTCATAGTCACAACTCCACTACATCAGTAGGTCAGAGAGGCACAATGTGGGGACGTTGACTGTGAGATACGACGTGCAATGATATCCACAGGATAACCACCTGATGGATTTTATATTGGGGGATAGCACGTCATCCTCTTCAGGGGATGTACCATGGTACCAATTTCATTATAGGAGGAGGTGCTAAGGGAGTTTCACACTTCCCATTTGGTGGTACATCTAGGAGTATCAAAGATGTACTAGGATCTCAGAAGATAACACTGGTGGCTGGGTATGAAGAAGGTTGTTCCATAGTTCGTTTCACGGTGACTCAACTGCCAGCAGGTGAAGGCGGGGCACCAGGTACCGGCAGGCTTGGTGCAGCCCTTAGAGGTCCTATATTGGAAGTGGTATGGGATATCCATGGATTTCGTGATTGGGATTCCACGTACTTCCAGAGGGCATGACTCCATCAAGGTGATCGTCGACTGACTCACCATGTCGGCCCACTTCCTACCTATTAGAGAGAAAGGCTCAGTAGAGAGATTGGGAAGCCTCTACATTCAAGAGATCATACGACTTCATGGTGTGACATCATCTATCATCTCCGGTCGAGATGCTCTATTTACTTCCTGGCCTTGGAAGGGGTTATAGGAGGCATTTGGGATGGAGCTATTCCTGAGCACCACCATTCACCCTCAGACGGATGGCCAGACAAAGAGGACCATTAAAACACTTGAGGACATGCTCTGTGCATGTGTCCTTGACTTTGTTCATAGCTGGAAGGATCAACTACACTTGGTGGAGTTTTTCTACAATAATAGCTACCACTCCACCATAGGGATGGAACCATACGAGGCATTGTACAGTCGGCCTTACAGATCACATATATGGTGGAATGACCCTAAGGATTCAGAACTCGTTGGACCAGAGATGGTTATGACAATGACGAAGAAGGTGCAGATCTTCCAGGAGTAGATGAGGACTGCACAGAGCAGACAGAAGTCCTATGCTGATAGGAGACGGAGACCACTGGTGTTTGAGGATGGAGACCACGTTTTCTTGTGGGTCTCACCTCTACATGGGTTACGGAGATTTGGTAGGGGCAAAAAGTTATCCCCGAACATCATCAGACTATTCCAGGTCCTCAGTAGGGTAGGCGAGGTGGCTTACCGCCTAGCCCTTGCACCTCAGTTGTACCGGGTGCATGAAGTCTTCCATGTATCTCAGCTGAGGAGATACGTGCATGACCCGAATCACATCATTTATCATGGGGAGATGTAAATCGATGATGGGGAGACTTTTTAGGAGGTTCCAGTGGAGATCAAGGACCAATAGGAGCGGGTCCTATGTGGATGGTCATTTTCCATTGTGTGCATTCGTTGGTAGCATGGGAACCTCCAGGAGAGAACATGGGAGTTGGAGACTCAGATACATGAATAGTACCCTCATTTGTTTCCCTAGTTTATGATGTAGCTTTGTGGGGACGTTAAGACCTGAGGTCGGAGTAATGTAAAGTCCCGAAAATTTCAGGGAAAATTTTTTCTTAAATACTTTGTAATTTTTTCAGCTTGTGGCTTCTGACGACACTTGATTATGAGGACCAGTATACCCGAAATCAATTGAGGAAGTTTAACTTAGGTATGTTTAGTAGACAAACAAGTGTGTTTTTCTTTATTTTTAACCGATGCCTGGAATTGAAATTTGAGGGCACCGCTGAACTCGCAATGCCGGTAATTGCTTAAGGGGACCTTTACGGTGCTTGTGTTTGCATGAGAGGAGAAGTTAAATTTTTTGGATTAAATGAGAAGTGAATAAAATTGTGGGACAATTTCATTTTTATATCTAAAGTGGTCATATCCTACATGGGGGAGTTAGGATGGGACCCACAAGCTTCGAACAACCCATGTAATGATATTTGTGGGGTGGGGCCCACACGATCCCCAAACTTTCACATTCCCATAACTCTCTTATAACTATCATAAACTTCCCCGTTAAACATGATGACTCCCCTAAATTAATTTGGACTCTTCCTCTTCCCCTCTCACTTCATTAAAACTTTCAACCTATCACTTAATTAATTAAAAAACTCTTGATTTAATTAATTAAGTAAAATGGATTTTGAATTTTGAAATGCATGTAAAGTTAAATTAAAATAAGGGGTGGCCTTATTTTAATTTTTTTTGACATGTTGTGTGGGGGAAATCTTTAGGAGAGAATTCTTGTGAAGAAGAGGAGGACTTCTCTTTAGTTGAAGACCACCAAATCTCTGATGAAGAAAATCAACTCTGCGACCACGATTCTTCATCCTCTTATTCCTCCATGGCAAGGGAGGAGACACTGACGTGGGAAATCGCTAGAGACGACCTGTCTTCTATTTTTCTCTCCATGAAAAAAGACGAGACGTTACCTCCTCGGGTTCTCATTGACGACGATGGAAACGGTAGCGTCATCCACGATGCTTGTCAAAAGAGAACGTTGTTCGAGTTAGGGGGTTTGTTCCAATTTTTATTTGAAAAAAAATTGTTTTTTTGTGATTTTTGAAACCTTGTTCATATTCAGACTATTGTTACTGCCTAATGCGGAGGGTGAAGGCCGTACAAACACTGGCCGATGACCATCCGTTGTTTCTTGGTCTTTTTAGAATTTCCATCCGGAGGCGAGGAATGAACGGCGCCATCACGCCGTGCCGGAAACGTGGAAAAGAAAACCGGCGATGTCGCCCCTGTTGTTCGGGAGGAACCATGGCCCGCTGTACGGGCCGCTTCGGCGGAAGAACCGACCGGCCCATCGGCCGGTCGGGTGGAGGAGAATCGCGGCGCCAGGAGGGCGCCCCAGTGAGGAACCGACCGTCCCATCGTCCGGCCGGGTGGAGCTGGACCACAGTGCCAGGAGGGCACCGCGCTAGAAGACCGGCGGCCCGCCCGTGCGGGCCACATGCGACAGAAGGCCGGCCGGCCTAATCGGTCAGTTCAGGGAAGGGAGACACCCCTTGGAACCACTGGTGTAGATAGCCTGGGGGCCACGCCCCCCTGGACTGCTCGGCTAGCCGGGCCGCGTCAGGCTGGGCCGCGCCACTTCGGGCCGGGTCGCGCCACTTCGGGCGGGGTCGCACCACTTTGGGTAGGGCTGCGCCCCTTCAGGCCATGCCGCGCCCCTTCGGGCCAGGCCACGCCCCTTCGGGCTGAGTTGTGTTTTCCTTTGGAGTGTTCTGACACCCCTGCTGGGGTCAGACCGGTCTAACCGGGTTAACCCGACCCGTCAGCCCACTGGTCTAAACGGGTCGGGCCCGTTATTCACTTAAACATGAATAACTAAAGGACCATGCGTCTGATCGACGCACCGTCTATGGAACTGGGACTCTTTTGACGAGACGGTCCTTTTGTGATACTCTACATGAGTTTCGAATGATTTTGGATATTAGCTGGGTTAGAAATGAGCATATTTCTATTAGGGCCCCTGGAACGGAAAAACCAATATCTCTCAGACTGGGCGTCCAATTGGCGCGCTGTCTGTCGCGTTGAGTTCCTTTTGATGAGACAAAACTTTGGGATACATAAACTCTGAACTTTGTGACAGTTGATGTATCGAACCTCTTGGCTCGGGGTGCAGACCCTTCTGGAATCGAGCGTTCTGTGTGTAGGAACCCTAGAGGTGGCTGCGACTGCGATGACGATGACGAATGTACTTGGATCTTATGTGGGTTCGGAATCGAGGATGACTATACATGGATCCTCCATGGGTTCAACAGCAATTATGACTGAAATTGGATCCTACGTGGGTTAAGTAGTGATGGTTACTGTACTTGGATCCTACGTGGGTTCGGCAGCGACAACTTTTATACTTGGATCCTACGTGGGTTCAGCAGAGGAGATGATTCAGAGGCTACATCTAATCATCTCCACCCATCTACGTGAGTAGTATACGTGTGTGAGTTGAGTCTTGATTTTCAATCATTATCATTGGTATGATTGAATTTTTTCCTGTCTGGACTGGTTGTGCTTGATCTCGGAAGTTGGAGTCATACTGAGATTGATTACTTAGGTATATGTATGGGAATATACCTAAGTAGACTTGGTTGATACTTCATGTATGTATCTTTCTGTTGTGGTTTAACATTTGTAGATTCTGGGAGACCTTTGAGGGTCTTGGGGTCCCTATTGAGTATCGTTATACTCACCGCTACAAGGGAACATCCCACACTACGTTGTGGTGGATGTAGACGACGTACAACACTGATCGAGGTAGAGTCTTGGGAAGCTAGACAGTACCTGGAGGTGGACCACTTAGCGGGACATACAAGGAGCATATGGCCATACCCGAGGAGATGAGGAGACCATATGTACCCACTCTTTAGGTGGGATAGACGGAGGATGACTCGGTGGTTTCTGATTTACTTTACTGCTGCTATACTTTATTTTCAGTTGTATTGTACTTTCAGTTGGGTTTGTATTCTGGCCTATTTACTTTTCAGTACTTACTTTTGTACTCAGTTTACTTTGTTTTTACTCCATATTGTATACTCTTTTGTGTATATTTAATTATATAAAGGCAATGCCTTTCCTTTTATTGGGTTTTACAACTTTTGTGCTAGTCGCCAGCCCCTGGCCTATGGAAGGCATGCTTGGGGTAGTCACGGCACGAGCCCCGAGGACGGGTCGTGACACCACCATTCTCCCTCATTAAGTGCATTCCCCTTTTTATATCATATACCATTGCATAGTCCTTTTCATTATGTATGTGTCACAAATCACACATTTAATGTACACATTGTGTTTCTAAAATAATGGGTCATGCCTTAAGAGGGTTTCTTCACTTTAACACTTCATTTTAAAGGTGCTAAACATTACTCATTACTCCACAATAATGATTTTGGTTTAGAGAACATGGTCACCCAAAACCCATTCTTGGGATCGTTTGGGAACTTCTTTGGGAAATAATGTGTCACTTCACTTTTAAAACAAAGTTTACTGAAAGAGCACCCGTCTTTGGAAATACCTTCTTTTTGTTTGAAACATTAAAGACATCCCTTTTCAAGAACCAAAACCATTTTCACATATATATATATACATATTGAATATGTATTTCATGTAGAAGAATAAGATGCCCTTTTAATAAAACGCTACGAAATTATGTAAATTATAATTAAAGATCAGGGCAAAGGGGACCTACCTCAAACATGTCGCTATTTTTCAAAGACCACTCAAATAGACACTTGGTGCACACATGCACATGAATTTATACAAATATATATATATACACCCCCAGCTTCATTGCACATATTATCTATTCCAGGAGAGAAAATATACAATTAGGGTATATATATATATATATGCCTAACCCTTTACATGTAGACGTAGGATACCTCAACACCCACAACCCAAAACCATCGTAGCGAGGTCCAATGCACTACACAAATAATATAATAAAGCAATTACACACTTAAAAAATCTAAAGGCGTTTCAATATAACACATCAAGGATTTTCAACAATGAAACGCTACTTACATAACTCATAAAACCCATTAAAATATTAAAAGAAATCCACATAATCAGTTTATCCATTTCCAAAGGCCATTTCAAGTCATCACATAAACCAGAACCAATTCCAAAACATGCATTTTATCATTTATACCATTTAAACATTACATTTAGAAATACATGACAACTAAAACATGCCAAATTATGCATTTCTACTTAAAACCTACACCCAAACCCATTTTCACCATAAGTACCATTGAAATGTGATTCTCACCCCTTGAAAAACCACATAAACAATTTGTTCAATTTATAAAACACCTAAAAGAAGAACAATAAGGTTCTTACATGAAATGTGCACCGATGTTCACATTAAGAATCCAATTCCAACCCAAGCTCATATCAAATTCTATCAAAAACCAAATTTTCACCCTTTGTATGATTTAATAAACAACTCAAAAATTTTATAAAACAACCCCAATTAGTATTACCAAACATTAAACACAAACTCCCAATAAAAACATCTTCTAAGGCTAAACTCACTACAATAACATGATAAAATAGAATTCAAAGCCCTTACGCGACATAATAAACCAACAACAAACTTTATAAAACACAATGGAAGGCACTACATGGGTTTTCACAAAATCAAAATATTCATTTCAAATAAACATTCCACTAAACACATTGAAATCATATGAAACCTCATGTACAACAATATTATCACCAACTAAATAAATATATGAGTGTGCCAAATTTTATATACAAGAGAATTAATTCATCAGACTACACTAATACGCGGAAACAGTTACCTTTGGTGTGGAAACGTCCCCATTTCAGTGTGAATATTTAATTTCACTACATTATCCCCAAAATGGACCAAATATGAACCATATCTAACAATAATCAACCAAAAAAGAACCCCTTAACATTTAGTGTTCAGCCAAGATATGTTCACCCCCTAAAATCCTACAAAACACCAAAATAGTGGAAGGAGAAGGAAGAATAAGCTCACATAAGGAGTCCTCACACCAAAACGGGAAAAGATTCAATCATCAGAGGGGTTAACAGTGCGTCAATTCATATTACAGTAAACTAGGTCGCGTAGAAAAGAGAGGTGAGGGAGGCTGGGCAGCACGAGCATGGGGAAAAAGCTGTCACACGAGGGAGGGAGGTCGGTCGAATGATAGCCTCGCTAGAGGAAGGAGGAAGGCGCGTCGTCAGTTCCTCAACCAGTGGAGTGGTAGCGCGAGTGGGATTGAGATGGGGAGAATTGTGTGAGATGGGGGAATAGGGGAGAGGAAGAAAGAGGGTGGGGAAAAGGAGAGAAACAATAAAGGAATAAAAAAATGAAAAAAATAAAAAAAATTAATGAATAATGATAATATAAATATTCATAATGAAATAATAATAATTATAATAAACTTGATAATAATAATATTATTAACCATAATAATAATAGTAATATTAATAAAAAAAATTCCGTTTGTTTAGTTTTATTTCATTTTGTTTTTAATTTAATAAATTTTTATGCATTAATAAACCAAAATTCAAATAATCATAAATGAAAAAGTAACTATGACCACACGATACCGGATTCGGGTGTGACAATTTATTGAGATTTTTTTTCTCATCTCTTTTTTCTAAATATTCATAAGTTTATTCTAATGATTTTAGGATCTTGAAAATATTTATAAACTCATTATATATAATAAAATAAATAGATTTATTTTTAACCTCACTTTTATGTATTACGAACCTAATATTCCAATGACACTAGTAATCGTGATCTTTGGATTCTAATTAATGTATTTTAAAGGTAAAAACGAGGTAACGATTTGTTTAGAAGGAATAAGATTCAATACATGGTATAAAAGAAATGTTCATGTTATCAGTTTGGAAACTAGAATGATAAATCAATAGTTAGAACCTTAGGGATAAGTCTAAGGATAAGTAAAATTGTAGAAAAATATCCTTGAATCACGATGATGTATCGACTGAGGTGTTTATGAGAAATTAAAACCATGTTTGGATAGTACAAGTGGACACAATTTTGGAACCGATGTACACATGAGTAACATTTGTGAAAATGGATAATCGAGCTTGACATAAGAATTAACTAGTAAATTATATCGTTCCATACTAAAATCCATTTTTGACAATGTTGTGGTGTATTCTATGAAAATTCTAGAACTATTATGAATAATAATGACGTAAATAAAATAATTTTTAAGTTGTAATGCCTAATAAGAATTATTCCCATTGATATGGTAGATTCAAACCTAGAGGCTCATAATTTAGGACATACATATCATTTATATGGTCTTTCTACTATGTCTATAAATTTACCTTTGGTATTTTAATAAGTCCCTGGCCTTAAAAAATACATAATCGTGTGTTTTAGTTAAGAAATTACTTTCCTTCCCTTTGAGAATCTTTTTGGGTATAGATCTTTAGATAATTTTTCTATAACTCATATATAACAAAACAATAAAATAAAAACTGTACAATTTTGACATCTATCAATATTCCGCATAATATAAAAATATAACATTAAATAATTTTCTATTTTTATGAAAACTCATTAAAAGAATCATCTTAATCTTTTTTATCCCCATTCCCATCAAATTATCTTATGAAAAAATTTGAAAAAATTTGATGATCACAGTAATATCCTAATGGAATACAAAAAATAAGGAAATCATTATTTCTCTTAAAATCATTAAACCCTATAAATAATCCTTTATTGAATACATTTTATTTTATCAATATAGTGAAATATGATTCCTTTCAAAATTTAATTTATTTTTCATTTTGAAAACAAATTATTTACATGAATAATCATTAGCAAGAATAGAAAATTCATGTAGGTACATTGGAAAGTCATCTCATAGTACTCCTAAAGATACCTTAAAATTTTTAATAACCATATTACCATCAACGATGATAATTTTACATAGAATATAATCATTACCCAATGTTTGAGAAAGATATCTAGGTAGTCTCATAATTTATAATATAACGGTCTCTCTGTGTTATATCTAGGTGCACCAATCATTTACAACATCCAATTCTAAAAAAATTAAACAAAACATTTTCATCATTTTGAAAACTATTTTAAACCGATATAAAAATCAAATTCATATAATACAATATCATTTTTTAAATATCATTTTTTTAATAAAAAAAGGAATATGGTATTACATTTAAGAAAACATGTAATATTGAAAAAAATATATCAATAAATTAAATTCAGGATGTCATTAGAAGTATTTTTTGTATTACAATAAAAATAATGTAATGAATTTTCTTTTTTTCCAAATATTTTTTTTAAAAAACATTAAACAATTCAATTTGAAACAAATTTAAATAATGTAAAAAAATATAATGAAATTTATAAATATTCATTTCAAAAATTCCCAAAATAAATTTCAAACATGGAAATATAATAGAATGAACGTATATAGAAGACATAAAAATATGAATTATTCCAATGAAGATCCCCTTTTCACTTGGGAAACAATTGAATCATAAATCATGTTAAATATTTACATTAAAAACAAAAAATATAGTTAGAAAAGTTAAAATCTAGATACATAATTTAAATGAGGAAGTATATAGACCCTAAAAAATAATAAATTTATATAACATCATGAATTTATTCAATGAAAAGAAATCGAGTTGAAGTCACATGCCTTTAGTCTAACATGTCGTGTGTGTCTATATCTTCCAAAATAATAAAAATATGTTAATTTTTTTAGATTCCTAGAATCTTTTTCCAATTTTATTATTTCATTTTTTTAAATTATTATCATGTTATATAAAAATACTTATTCCATCAATATTAAGATAATTTATTTGACCATATTTGTTGTATGTTCCAAAAAAGACATTAGTAGGGCGACTATAGTCAATGAGGTCATGATTTAAACATATAAAGAATAGTAATCATGAATAATAATGATTTTGTTACCTGAATTATTATTCTTAAAAAATTATGGAATATGGTTATGAAAATGATACCAACGATAGAATCATTGGGATAGTAGGTTGTACATAATCATGAGTAATGTTCTCATTTTTTAATGATAGTTTTGTGAAGATGGAAGATTATTTTTATATTACCTAAATGATAATTATGTAATAAATACCATATTTCATATTTATATATGTACCTATATATTCCACTCTTTTGATGAAATAAGAATCACATTTTTTACATGAGGCGGCAGTGCACACATACACGAATGAGGTTATGACAATTTCAGTGTGTGAAATTGTAAGAAGAAAATTATATTTTATATTTACATAAATATAAATATGTCATAAATGTCATAATAATATCATTTATAAAACATATATTCTTTATGGTTACCCTTATCACCATATATATAACATGTTAGTGAAAAATACTTCACATCACATCGTGAGGTGGTAGTCTGATGTACACATGAGTGAAGATATCATATCACGTAATTTATTGAACATAAAAGGGTGTATATTATATAATGAATGCATATATATAATTTCCCAAACCAAGATGGGTTTCCATCCATCCCGGATTCCGGCCCGGTCCACAACATGACCCGAAGGGCACTCCTAATCCCCATGGGATGTAGCAAGAGCCCTGGTATCAAGAGTAACATGTTTGAACAATTTTCCTGAAAATATAGAAATAAAAACCAATAACAAAATAAATTAGACAGAATTAAAATAGAAAACGAAACATGACATTATCTAAGATCATATTCAAGAATTAAAACGCAACTCAAACCCCAAAGGGAACTACAGTAAAGAAATAAAACTGGAACTCCAACACAAACCTCCAAGAACCACAATGGGAAACAACCTCTAGTAACCAACAACAACAGGAAAAATAAGACCCTTAAAAAACCTAACAACCATCACGAAGCACAATGACTCCACCAGGGGCGAAAAAATAACCAGGTCTACATACACAAAAAGGTGTATGTAGTGTGTATTCTAAGATCCTAGTAGGATGCCACCAAATAAAGGGAATCCATTCCAAAAAATCAATGGGCTAATTTAGAAATCCTAATTAAAGCCATACATTTTTAAATGCTTTTAAGGATAACATTTACAAACTAAAAGTTAAAAAGGGGTACTAGGAGAAAACCCATTTTCTACAGACACTTTATCAATGGTGAAGAAACAAATCAAAAAGAACACACATGCACCGATGTGGCCCATTGTATGCCGACTGAGAGAACCACATTATAAATATTATATCACTTCAGGTGAATCCCCTAATGTATCTAGTATGAATTGGATTGTATAGATATCATACCTTGTTGTAAATGGGGCACAAGAACCATAATGATCTATGTTCTCGTGTGTGAGCCACCAGTAGGGAAAAAAATCCATAATCTAGTGGTATACAATCATCACAAAAGATTAGTTAGTGTTGTAACGCCAATCTAGATAAACAAGACCGGGAAGAACTACATACATTTTATCTTTCGTAGTGGTCCTAATCTTCCCACCTAGGTACCCTTGGTTTTCCCTTCTCCTCTAACAAGTACCACATTCACCCAACACATCATCATTACACTTCTCGAGCCAAAAAGTTTAACTCTCAACATATATAGCCAATTGGTCAACCCAAAACGTCTTTTTAAACAAGACACACAGTAAAGATTCTTCAAAACACGATCTTCAACACATTGAAAATATAATAATCCTGATTCATAATTTTGAAAACACTTTCTACATTCACCAAAAAAGTTTTCACTTGGAAATCAACAAATTCATTTTTAGAGAAAATCTTTTTAAGTCATAATCATAAGAAAAACATAAAAAATGTGTTTTCACCACTAACACATTTTTTCAAATAATCTTAAGGCATAAAAAACAAAGGCACATGTGTAAAACATAATAAATATAATTCATTTTCACAAAGAATAAATTTTCCAATGTTACCAAAATTTAAATATTTTCTAACCACAACTCAAACTTTACAAACAACTCATAAGATCCTTTTTTAGAAACACCCCCATTAAAATTGACACTCAATATAATGATTTTTCATTACAATATCCCAAACCAACACATAATCATACCAAAAATTCAAAAAAAAAATATTTTTGCATCACTCACACCATTTAACAAACCATTTACACAAACAAATTTAATGCCTAAAATAAATTCATCATTATAAGAAAATATCAACTCATAAAAAATGTAAAGTCACAATAAACATTCTCATAAGTCCCACTTTCCATTAGAATTTCTTTTTTTCCAGCACACTTTCACCTCAAGTTCCCATGAGAAAATATTTTTCATCCCTCAATCATTTAATTAAACACATCCAAGAATTCATACGACAATAGATATATAATTCACTAGATTGTGTTATTCAGGAAATGAAATTTTACCATACTAGGTTGGAAAACATTCTAAAACGTAGTTTACATTGAAAAATTAATCAATGAACATGGTAAAATCAACTAATAAGACATATTAAATTTTATAAAAATTCAAGGACATGAAACCACCTATCTCACATGAAGATACCTCCAAAAAATGAGAAAAAACACCTCCAAACCACATTTTCACCACAAATAAGTAGAGAGGATCTCTAACCAAGGTGATAAAACCAAAAAACCAATGTTAATCCCCAAAAGTTTGAAGCAAGTCTCCCAAAAAACACAGCACACACTGTAAGAAAACCAATTATGAACATGGAGTTGATTGAGTGCAATATAGGGGAATCGTTGGAGGTTTCACCTTCAAGGGAGTAAAGGGTCACTGGAGGTAAGTTGCATCGGAGCTTTGGCGAGGAAGTGTTGCAGCACGTGGGTGAGGTTTGGGTAGCGGGGCCGGCATGAGGTTTTTGTGTGGTGCAAGGTGACCAAAGGGAGAAGGGGTGTGCCAGTAAAATACTTGCATGATAAGGGGCACATCCCAATGAAAATGGCCAAGAGATAGAGCATGGGTGGGAATTCCATCCAAGAGAGGGAGCTGGGTGGGAAGTGTGACCAAGAGAGGGAGCAGGGGAAGGCGGCGTCAGTCTGGTTCTCTTGAGGAGGAGGTCAGGGATGGGGAGGAGGGCTGACGGAGCGTGGGAGAAGGAGGCAGAAGGAGGGGAGAGTGGGTGGCCATGGGGAAGGTGTGGAGTGACATGAATGCCATTGAGGGGTTGGCCATGGGCAAGCCAAGTGGTATGAAACCCTACAGAAATGAAAAAAATAAACAAATAAATAAATGAAACAAAAAAATTAATAATAATAATAATAATGTGCTTAACTTAATACATGAACAATAATAATATTATTAATAATAACAATAGTAATATTAACATAAAAAATTATAAACTTGAAGATAATTATAATAATAATATTGGTAATTTAAATATTAACAATTATAATGATAATAATTAATGATTATAATAAAAAATTATTAATTTATCCTGATAATAAAAATGAACTTAATTATATTAATAAATATATAACATCGATAATAATAAAAGTGATAGTAACTTAATATAATAATAAGAATTATATTAATTATTATAATATTTAAAACAACTTAATAAAAGTTATATTCTTAACACCGCTGATAATAATAATAACAACATTCTCAAACAATATTATTATTATTATCATTTAAAAAATTCAATAAATTTATGTTACATTTCTTATTATTTATTTATTTAGATTTTAATATAGATTATATTTTATTTATTTTCTTAGAACATAATGAAGGTCGTGCTGTTTACTGGGCAAGGATGTGTGGTGGATTAGGCCAATCTGTGTAGCTTCGAACGTAGTGCAATCAATGATTTCAAGGCCAAAACTTGTGTTTTTATATAAGAAATCAAAAAACATAAGTCGGGCTTCCACATAATAAACTTGATGCCTAGAAATTAATAATATAAATAATTTAGAGGCGGTGGATGTGAAAAAAATCCCCACCATAGAGATTTCTATCACTAGAAAAAAAATAAACTAAAGCTAAACCTCAAATAAAAAAATCAATACCCCCTAAAGGATCAAAGAGGATCCCCCCAAAAAAACAAATTGAGAAAAATGAACCAAGTTCAAAGAAAGTGAATTTAATGAAAACTTCAGGAAACCCATAAAAACACTTTCAACTAATTGGCACCCAACCCATTGATCAAGGATCCAAATTTTCACACACATATAATCCAATCCTTCAAACTGAATGACATTAAGAGCTAGTAAATAAAATATCATACAACATTTCCAAAGTAAACAAGTAGAACCAGACATTTCTAGGAACAAAACGAAAATATTTACATGAGGCCCTGAATATACTACCACCATTAAAAAAAAGGCCATTACTGATTCATTCTTGACACATTAGAGTGAGACCTACCATGGGCCTCCAATCCATTAAAACTTCTCGAAGATACACACCCATAAAAATTTCCCGGCAGTGACCAAACACCCCAGCATCGGGGTAGGGAGGACAGGGCCCAACTATCGGGGAGTCAAAACCCCTACTGAATACAAACCATATGTTCACATCACTGGAAGAGCACTAATGAAAATTGAGTCTGATTTACCCAAATATACCTCATAAAGACTAATAAAAGAGATTACAATTGATGGGCACATCCACCAGGAATTTAAGGAATGATATGACCACACCTCCTCATAGTCACAGGAAACCTCACACACCAAAATGGGTCATTCATAATAGAATAACTACATGAATCGATTTAAACTACCTTCCCCTTCAATACAAATAATATAAATAATTTCTAGGTCCCATAAATTGTCTGGGTTTCAGACCATGTACCATCTTTACTTCGGGGCCTATGGCTAGACCCCTGATGTTTGAATAATCTCATGCCTCGCATTTAGGCATTGAAGTCCTCTGAATGGAGCTTCTTCTTTTGGTACCTCATGCAACCACGCTATAACCGATAAAACAACAACAAACAAATCACACCAAGACGTCCAAATACTACCTCATAGAACATCCACCAATACATTGGTTTAGATGATCCACATGAATCACCTCTTACCCTTAACCAAGAAACATAGGAAGGATAGGCGCACGACAAGCACTCCAAAGTGATCAGAAAAAATAAAAATCCCTAAGAGGAGGACACACTCCAATGAAAATAGAGAATCATGAAGGATTATACGAAATTCACCCTTTCTCTTCAAATAGAAATCATGTAGAATGATGTCGTCAAACATTACCCTTGTGGATGATGAAATCACTACAAGAATTTTAAGGCACTAGTAAGCACTGATAACTCGGAACGTCCTTCTCCCTTCCCTGATGGAATTTATTTCCCCATTTCCATGGGGCCATAAGATACAGTGGTTTCAAACTTCATACCCAATGAATGAAACAACTCAAAGATACCAACACTCTATTCAACTACCCATGCATCTATCATCTTGCTTTAAGAGGATCCTCTTAACCGAAAAGGAAAAGGGATAAACTTAACACTACCACTCAAAAGGTAGTGTCCTTACATTAATCAACTAGAGGGTCATCCAAAGGATAATTTCTCATGCCAGCACTTCAATCGCATGTTTAGGATTTTGGGAGGCATAAACTCATCAACAAGTAAACCATGGATCCAATCAAACTGGTACAATGTCAAATACATACAACAAGATAACACTAAACCTTTAGTGGGAAAACTGATAGGGCTTCTTGAATCACTTTTCAAATGAATCCACTAACCACACACTTTCACACCAACATACCAATAATAATTAAAACTCAATACACAAATAATTCAAAAAAATATTCTCATCCTGAAATACCAAACATAAAATATTCCAAAAATACACAGACACACCACACAATCAATGGTTGTTAAAACACCGAATTTTACTTTAATATATCTTTTTGAAAATAAACATTGTAGGTGGGTTTCACAAACACCAATGGTTCCCCATGGGCCACACACATGAGTGTTCCCATGTCACCCCAAGAACCAACCCCATGTATATTAAGGCACTCATCCTCTTGTACCATTGACTATTTCTCTTTCCATGTACTCCCATGAATTTGGTTTCCCATGAGAACACTATGGAATAAAATCATACCTTTCCTTTTTTAAAAACAAAATAATTCAACACACAATTTTCAAACCTCACAATCCTTTTATTTTTAGTGTTCTTTATTTCATAACATTTTCAAAGACGAAAACATTTTTACTTAAAAACCATATTTCTGAGATTCGAAAATAGAGATTTGGAATGATCAAAGAGAAAACTATTGTTAGAAGGTGACTAAGTCATATGGTCGGTAGCCATACGCCAATCACGCCACCACCATGGAGAGTATTCTTGGAAAACATCCTCGAAACCACATCGTTTTTCTGGATCTGTGAACTCACTAGGACAAATGACCCTATTCCCTTTTCATTTACCCCAAAAATATTAACCACATGGACGAAAGTCTTAGAAAAACCTCATCATCCCATGGAGATATGAATTCTGTCATGATGTGTGATGTCCATGCACACTACAAATAACCAGAATATCATGTCCCGAAAATCCTATCTTCAGTGTGCATAGACACTATCCCAATGTAACATTACCTATGAGTGCTAACCTCTATCTGATACCAGTTTGTCATAAACCAAGTCAGTTCGCCATCCAACCTGGCACCCAACCCGGTCTACAGAAATACCCAAAGGGTGTTCCTTATCCCCATGGGCGGGAACATAATCCTAAGTATCAAGAGTTACATGTGGGATTGGTTTACCAGAAACGAGAGACATAAAAACAACTAAAAAGATAAATGAATTATAACTAAAAATAGATATCCAAACATGATTTTTAACTAAGATCAAAATAAATTATTAAAACTCAACTCAAAACCCAATGGGAGCTACAATAATTAAATTAAACATAATTTCCATAATAAACCACTGAGAAACACAAGGTGAAACGTCCTCATGCTACCAACACAAACCTACAAGAGAAGACCCTCTACAACATGAACCACCATCACTAAGAAGGATGCCTCATCCCAGGGTACACAAAGAACATAGTATAAATACTCCCAATGGTGTATGTAGGGTCTGAGCAAAGAGCCCAGTAGGACGCCACCAAATTAAAAGATTTCATTCCACATCATAAAAGTGATAATTTAACATTCTTAATTAAATCCAAACATTTCAAAATAACTTTTAATGGGAACATTTACAAAGTAAATGTTAAAAAAGAATACTTTTAGAAAGGCCATTTTTTATAAACTCTATTTTAAAGTGGAAGAAGAAAAAATAAATAAATACCCCCCATGCACCCTTGTGGCCATCCATATGCCAACGGAGAGCACCATGTCATAAATAGTAGATCACTGTAGGTGAATCCTCAAATATAGCTAGAATGTGTGGGATGCTAGAGACATCATACCTCGGTGTAAACATGGAATATGAACAAAAATGAATTATGTTCTTATGAATGAGCCATGTGTACTGAAACACAAACATAACCTAGTTGTCTCCAATCATCACAAACATTCACTTAGTTTTTTAATGGAAATCTTTCTGGATGATATTGGGATGAACCACTTATGAATCATCTAGCATACTACTCCTAATAGACCCACCTAGGTAGTAGGGGTTTCCCCTGAGCTCGAACAAGTTCCACTATTACACTACACATCAATATTACACTTCTCGGGCCAAATAGTGTAGTAATAGAAATACACTATAACTTGGATAACCTAAAACCTCTTGGGAAATAAGACTCACACCAAATCTATTTCAAAACAAGATCTTCACCACTTGATCAATTAAATAAACATGATTATGAATTTTGTAAACACTTTCAACATTCAACACCAATTTTTACACTAGGAACTCATCCAATTCATTTTTAAAAAAAATCTTTTGGAAGCCATAAACATAAAATACCATAAAAAAGGGTTTATCACCACCTTCAAATTTTATCAAATACACATAAGGCATAATACAAAAAGGAACATGTTTGAAACATAATAAATATAACCCATTTTTACAAATTATACATTTTTCAATGTAAATATCCTTTAAATATTTTCCAACCTCAATGTACACCTAAAGAAAAACTGAGAAGACACTTTTTTTAAACAACCCCATTAAACACCTACAAAACATGATGATTTTTCATTAAAAAATACAAACCCAACACATAAGCATACCAAACCCTCTATAATTGTATTTTCTCATTACTCAAACTGTTTAACAACCCTTTTAAAAAACATTCATGCCTAAAATAGATTCTTCATTATAAAAAAATCACAACTCTTACAAAAAAATACCCAAAAAACATTTGAAGATAACAAAATTTTTAAAAGAAATAATCTTTTATCTCAGCACACATGTACCTAACGTTCCCATGAGAAAATATTATTCATACTTAAAACATTTAATTAATCACTGTCAATAATTTACACAATAAAACATATATAAATGAAAATAATGCATTATTCTAGAAATCCAATTTCATCAAACTAAAATTCAAAAATATACTAATATACAATTCGCACCAAACAATTAAGGAATAGATTAGGATAAAATTAACTAAAAAATTGTATTTAATTAACAAAAAATGAAATGACATAGAACCACCCACCCCACGAGAATATCCTTCCAATAAAAGTACAAAAACGCATATGCACCTCATTCACACCAAGAAGATGTTGAATGGATCCCAAACCAAGGAGATCAAAGCCAAAAACAAAGGATAGACCCCATAAATTTCACTCAAAAGTCCCACTGCATGCCCAACACGCAACCATAAAAAAAATACGAACCCAGAGTAGATTGCATGGAATGTAGGGGAATCGTTGGAGGTTACACCATTAATGGAATAAAGGGTTGTTGGAGGCAATCTATGTTGGAGCTCCGACTAGGAAGAGTGGAAGCACTCGAGTGAGGTGTGGGTAGTAGGGTCATCATGCAGGCGTCTTGTGGCATGAGGTGACCTGAGTGGGAAGGGTTGCACCAGTCAAAGCCTTTCCAGAATAGGGGAACGACCAAAGGACATTGGCCAATAGAGGGAGAAGGGTCGGGCATCGCAACAATGAGAGGTAGCAAGGGCGGGCAGCATGGCCAAGAGAGGGATCAGGGGCAGGTGGCACAAGTTTAATTCCTTAGAGTACGAGGCAAGTGAAGGTGAGTAGGGGTGGAGGACCATTGGAGAGGGAGGAGGATGGAGGTTAGAGAAGCTGACCATGGGAAAGGTGGGGTGCGACGTGGACTATAGGGAGCGCTGGGCAGGTGCGAGCCGAGGGGGTGGAAACCCTACCAAATAGAAAAAAAAAATTAAAAAAAATAAATAATACAAAATAAACATAATAATAATAATAATAATTAATATAATAATTATAATGTCCACAAATTATAACATTAACTATAATAATAAGAAAAACAAGAAGAATAATTTTTATATTAACTTAATAAAAATTATACCATTAACGATAATTATAATTATAATATTGTTAATTAATATATTAACAACTATAATGATAATAATTAATGATGATATTAATAATAATAATTTATGATGATAATAATAATAACATTAATGATATTAATAATTTTATAATAACAATAATAATAAAAGTGATAGTAACTGATTATAATATTAACAATAATATTAATTATTATAATACTAGTTACACCTTCATGAAATTTATATTCATGAAACAGCTAATAATAATAATAATAATAATTTTCTCAAAAAATATTATTATTATTATAATTTAAAAAATTCCTCTAATTTTCATTACACTTTTTATTCCATTCTATTATTAATTAAAATTTATTTATTTGGATTGAACATCTCGAATCCCATCCAAGGAACCGGGAGAGGTCACATGGTGACTCTGGAAAATTGGCACAACTTTAACTGTTGTGCACTGAATTCTATCTAGGACAAACCATTTTTTTGAATAAGAACCTCAAAAATTTAAGTCGGCCGTCAACTCGAACTACTTGACACCCAAAACATTAATAATTTGAATATTTTAAAAGTGGAGGGCATGAAATATTAAAATGATTGAAATATATTAAATATAATCAATAAATATTATTTTTATCATTAATACCATCAATCATTGGTGCTAATGTATAAACGAATGGCATAGTTTCACGATTTAGCAATCTGTCGAACACATGAAAGTTTATTTCGTAACCTATTTTAGGGAAGTGTGTCTTAGTATAGGTCTTACCCATAACATAAAAACATATTAGTAAATTGTGAATACTAATGTCATTATATAATTATGTTATAAAAACAATTTATGGGGATGGATGATGAAATAAAACAAAAACTCTGGTTGACGAATGTTACCTCGTTTTAGGTAACTCAATTTAGTTTTCACAAAAAGAATTCATTTTGTGGTATTTCTACCCAAAATAAAAATTCTAGGATGCTATTTCGGAATATATGAATTTATTTTGGTAGGTATTTTATTAGACAAAGGAATTTATAGTTGTTAATATATAGGGATAGGTGCAGGCTTTTTATAAGGTATGTTGGTGGAAAATATGCAAATTTTTTATGGAGACAATTCCACCCAACCTATTTCAATGTCATATGGATCAAATAATGAACCAAAATATATATTTTAAGGGGTTATTTATAAATGTTTATATATAATGAGATCATGAAAAGTTTTTAGATCATTTTACACCTAAATAATAATGTTTAGTCCCTTGGTAATTCTCATTTTTACCTTAATCATAACGATTAATTTTAATCGTTTTCACTAATAAAGTTGGTAAAAATATTTATTTGAAATTATTAGAAAATATAAATTATTATGATTCCAAATATAAAATAAGTTTTTCCATATTCTTCACACAAATGTGATAGAGATAATTTAAATATTTATCCAGCAAATGTAGAGTGACAAAGTGTTTATTAGAAGAGACTTTTTAGAAAATGATTATTCTATATTAACTCTGTGAATAAATATATTAATTGTATGAAAATTAATTAATATTTAATGATATATGGTTTATAAATTTAATTTAAAACATCCCCAATTAGGGATTATTTTAATTAAGTAAATTAGTGAAGACTTATGCATTTTAAAACATATTTTATATTATCCCGTCATTATACTAAAACAAAATTTTATTAAAAACCAATATAAATATTATCAAAAAGTAATTAAGTAGAATAAATATAAAAAATAACACATACGATTAATAAAAACTTATTAGAAAGAATATTTTTACATTTAAATTAATAATTGTATTAAAAATAAAAGAAATTTTTACAAGAAATCCTTATTTCCAAATATTCAAAAAAAAATTATATTTTTCAAAAATACCAAAATTTCACTTAATGTTAATTTTAATATTCATTTTTCTTAAATCATATTAATTTTTACAATTTAAATTATAAAATTTACTAATTAATAATTTTTTAAATTATTATATGATATTTATTAATTAAACTATTTTCTTTTTTGATTAAAAATTACATTATATTCATATAAATAATAAAATAGTCTAGTTAATAATAATCATTTTGTAAAATGATTTACTATATCTGGATTTTTACATCCTTCCCTGCATTTAAAATTTTCTTCCACACAATTTAATTCAGATATCAATCATGTAGGGATACATTTCACTCTTACAATTTTCAGATTCCCATGTATCATTTTCAACCATATAGGGTTTTCATTAAAACATATCACGGTTCATCACCTTATTCTAAAATAGTATATATCCATAGTCAGAAAACAATATTGGTTATTCCTCAGATGAAAAACTCTCTTCCAACTGATCTACATCTGGGATAAAAACACGAGATAAATTCATCAAATATTCCCTCAGCATTGAATCAAGGAATACATTGTGTACAAGAGATAAACTCAGAGGTGTGGAAACTCATCAAGAAACTGATCCAACATTCTTCGAGATTTCATATGAAAAAAATAAACCATGGACTCAAGTTCCCCTTCATACCAATATGTATCAAAAAATTATGGAGAAACATTAAGTAATACATGATCACCTCCCTCAAAATAATGATCATTCTTCTAGATATATGGAAAACATTTATGTATACCTTGAGAAATCCTCATGTGTTTTTGAATTGACTAAATATTCTATGTCTCTTCCTCTTCAAACTCAAGTCCCCTGAACATCGTTTCTCCTAAATTGACCCAAATTTTTATTTATTCAATAGAATCTAATATAATGCCTCAAATAGTGCAATGTTTATTCATTAATGAAAAATGTTATTATATGAAAAATGATCCAAACCAAGATGTCAATCCCAACATCCCTGGTAATCCATTGTGTTGGAATGAAGAATATCTGTCAAGGAATAAATAATCTCATTATATTATCCATTTTATTGATGAAAAAAAATATATACTACAATTTAATTTAGTACCCAATGAATTCTAATGACCTTTCTAAAAATTAGATATAAATCTTGGATCATGGACTTATACAATAGAGATATGAAATCTATGAAACTATAATATATACATTAGATATATTCTAGAATATTGATCTAATGACAACATATCACCAATGCTAAAGAAATGTGCATACTTGATTAATATTTCAACAATGATCCAAATTGTATCTTTACCATCAGTAGTATTTCCATGTACTAAAATGAAATCCATGAATATATTTTATCATTTCCATTATTTTAATCCATAAGGTTTAATCATCCCCTTTAGTAATTTATGTTCTACATTATCCTACTGAAACGTAAAATACATTGTAATAAATTCATAAATATATCTTTTCATTATATCCCACAATTAATACCCCCAATGGTCCCAATAAATCTTACTACATACCAGTAGAATAGAAAAAAAAAGAACTATGAGTGTAAATAAATAACTATTTCCAAAACTGGGAATCATAAAGAATTCAAAATCATTTTCTAAATAAAAAACCGTTTTATCTAAACTAAAATCAAGAATAGTGTGCTTCATATTAGATTCAACCTTTTACTATAATGACTAATCAACCATATGATATCTTTTTATTATTTTATGAAATTCAAATATATTAAAACCTCAAACAAAATAGTTGTTTTATGTGCATCCACAACATCTATGAAAAAATTGATCAAATGTTTAACCAAAGGGTCATGTTCGAAATGTAAATAGGTTAATTTAAAATTACTTTTTCTACTCAAAAATCATCCACTTAATTTAATGTTCCTAGATGATAATGGAAAATGAAATCATAATACTTGACTAGTTCTATCCATATTCTATATCTCAGATTAAATTAATTTTGAGTTAATATATAAATAAATTTTTTCAATCATTATATATTTCAAAATTTACTCCATAAAACTGATACCTCCAAATTTTTAAAGAAAAAAACAATAGATAATTAAAAATCATGCGTTTGTTAATTTAAATCATCAGATTTCAACTAACATAATGTATACGCAGTAACCTGATCATTCTATATTAGGACACAACTAATTACTTTCAATGAAGAATCACTGTTGATGAAAAATTGAAAATTTCATTAAGGTAGGTCCAGAACTTTAGCATTCACCAATGTATTATCAGTTATTAAAAATAATTATCACTTTTTTCTTATAAACATAGCTCATTTTTGAATTTAAATAGTCACTGCGATAGAAAACAAAGAGAATATTTCAAAAATCCACTGTTACTATAATGATATCAAATAAAACTACAAATCTCCATGATATTTCTGGGTCTTGGACATTCTTTTGTAGTTTTATTGGTAGGTTCATAAGTTATACCATTTTTAGAAATAATATGAACATGGAATGAAACTTAGGACAACCAAAATTCATACTTTAAAATTTTACCATTCATTTAATTTTCTTTTAATATTTGGAAAATTAACACTATTTGTGATTCATGTTCCTCTTTACTTTTGGAATATAAAAAAATTTCAAAATAAACACTACTATAACATTTTCCAACAACTCATGATAAATTCTATTTCTATGTTTCATTAGTACGTAAAGTGGTATATATTACCAGAAAGGTGTAACCAAAAATTCAGAAGGCTCAGATCTTGTCCAAACTCAATCTTAGGGATGTATTCTTCCTTCATTATGAAATGATGGTACCCTGACCAAATTCCAACATTCAAATAATATTTTTCAACACGAAGTCGCTTAAAAAATCATCTATATGAGGTAAAGGATACTTGTTCTTAATAGTGATTTTAATCATGGCTCAATAATCAATGAAAAGTCTCAATGGAACATCATTATTTTTTATAAACAACATAGGATAAACCCAAGGAAAAGTTCTTAGTTGATGAGACCTTTATCTAATAACTCCTATAATTTTATTTTTGATTCTAAAAGTTCAACATTATTTTTTTGACTAGGGGTTTTAGATATATAATTAGCATCAGGTACTAAGTCAGTACTAAACTCAATGTCTTGATTAAGGATAACACTAGAAAAAACATCTAGAAAAACATAAATGTATTCATTTACTTCTAGAACATCAGTAATTTCTAATGTTTCTTTATTTTCAATAGTATAATTAATGTACCTTTCACTAAAATAAGGAATCAATTTCTCAACATATCGGTATGTAAAAAAAGGCATAAAATCATATAGCACAACTATATAAGAACTGAAATCTATCAAATAACGATAAATTGAATGCTAATATATACTACAAATAAAATATTGTTATACTCTGTTTAGTTCCTCATGATTCATAAGGAATACCACCCCAATATTAACTATATAGAAATTCTTCTTAATCATTGTTTCATTAATAAATCCACTTGTAGTTTTCACCAAAATTTATATCTTACATTCATTAGGTGTATTCCCAATTTTTATAAAAATTTATCTAGAATGAAGTAATTTGAATATTTTTGTGACCTGACCCTAGATAACTTTGAGGTGGTCTCTACTACCATTATGTTGGAATGATTACATGTAACCAAATTCTAAAGAACCAATCAGATTAGTATTATTGGAAAGAAGGATTACATACATTATAACTATTACAAAATTGGTAAAAGAAATTTCAATCATGAGAAATAATAAAATGACATAAATAGTATCCTTGAAAGTTTATTCAAATATTTCTCCATCATAACCTAGGTAAAGAAATTATAATAAGGGTGACCTCAAATTATCAGTAAGGGTAATTAAATCTAAATTAATAATGAATTTCGGTGAATAGTCCTCATGGAAAGATAAATAATAGATAACACATTCTTTTAAAATAACTAGATAAGAAAATATCAATATGGAATTGTATGAAACTAAAAACAAAATCTATTTACTCAACAAAATTAAATATTGAATAAATCCATAGATATGACGATGAAAAATAGAATGGATAAATAATAACTGAATCTAAATGTGTGAGACTCTTAAATATTATATGTGATGTTTCCTGGGTACATAGTACCTTTTCCATCATGTCCTTTCATAATTTTGTTTATAACATACTATGTACAAACTAATTTTGTTTGGACAACCTTATCTACACCATAAAGACCATTCACAAGAAAGTTTATAACATAATGGAATCAAATCCAAAGGGCTTTTATATTTTAATTATTTTCTATGAGAATACTGATGCATCGAGGGATTATATAAAATCACCCCAACCCATGTCATGATAGTCTAAACCATTCCTCATATATCAAATAATCATTTAATAAATAAAAATGTTCTTTATCATTAAATTTTAATATTGAATAAAAGATAAGAATTTATTGAAAATTACTTAGAGAAGGATATATAGAAAAAAGGATTTTTTTTATGTTAATGATTGTAAATACCTTTGAAATAACATTAAAATATTATTCAGTAAAATAATCATTAAACATTCCAAAGTCTCCCATACTACTTGGAAACATTTGAATCGTAATACCTATGATGTAATAACATTAAAGAAAATTTATAATATCATTAGAGTAATGATATTAATGATATAATATTTAATTGGATAGTATATATTCCATATAAAATTGATTTTTTTCATAATAACAAATAAGCCTCAACATAATGTAAATTGATATGAAATCCCTTACGTTGGGTTTGACTTGTCATGTGTGTATTTATATTTTTGAATGATAAACATATGTAATTTTTTTTTACTTTTTCATAACCAATTTAATTTTATCTTTACTTTTAATTATCATTTACAACGATGTGTATAACTACATAAACAATTATGTTCTGGTAAGCTATTTAGAAAAAATTTGATTCCTGCATGAAAAATGACATTGTTAGGTCATCAATGGTTAAATGGGTCATAATATATTTATATAAATAATAATTATAATAACATAAAAATCATATTTATATATCCATTATACTTTTTAAACCATTCATTAAATATAATTATGAATAATTAACCAAGATTATGATCATGGAGATGGTAGGTCGTACACACTATTGAGTAATGTTAAAAAATTTCAATTTTTATTAAGTAAAGTAGATAAGTGTATATATATAATGAATTATCATTAGATAATACATAATTATTTTTCATATATAAATATATATATAATAATTTTTATGTTAATGTAATTGCATCAAGTCATGTAGGTGGTATCCCGTTGGTCTACAAACGAAGTTGTCACCCTTTTTGGAATGTGAAACAAGTAATAAATAAAATGGTTTATTACATTTATAGAGAGGTAATTATCTCATGATATCATTTATATTTCATTTAGGTTTTATATTTTAAATTAAAATAATCCTTTATATTTTCTATGTGTTGTCTGAACGAATCACATTGCTTTGGGTAGGCTGTAGTCCACACTTCCACAAACGATGTTATCATTTTTACACAAAATGAAATGTATAAAGGTATGTGTTATAAAATAATTAAAGAAGTATGATGACATAGAAAGTATCATATATATCATATATAAATAGTTTATACATTATAATAACCTATCATGGAAGGTGGTAATGTAATAATGAACGTTGTCATTTCGTGAGGTTGTAGTTCTCCATTCACATAAATGGTAAGTTAATTAGCCATTATATGTAAGTGTGTGTATGTTTATGTAAAAAATTAACATAGAAAAATATCTAATATTAATGATACTAATTTTTTAAAAAAATAATAGTATAATAATTCTTGAAAGGGGGGAGAAATAAATATAACTAAACATTTGGAGAAAATATGTTACCTCTTATTCAGGTAACTCTTTTGGGTCTACACATAAGGGGTCCCTTGGAAGAATTTATGCGAACTGTTAGGCTTATATGATGAGGGTACAGATATTGACGATCAATTTTTAATGATAATTTATGACACAATGTTTATTGAGTTCTATTAGTAAGTGGGATGATACGAGGTCGTTTTATAGTGGCGGGGTAGTGTCACTCTTGTATATTTTGGAAAAGGGAATTCCCCCCATATTTTGGACATTGAAAGTGTGTAAAATAATAAACAAATGTATTTAAAATGAAATTTAGGGTTGAAATATGTACATAAAATATCTTATGGAAATATTTCTATTTCATTTTGTCTCCAAAAATTATGGTGTATTCCCTTATTGAGATTAATTTTACCTTAATCATTGTAATTAATTATAATTAATTTCACAAGTCATTTTAGTAAAAAATATGTGGAAATTATTATAAATTGTAAATTATTATGATTCCATATATTAAATATATTTTACTAAATTACAATAAAAAATGTGTAAGAAATTAATTTAATATTAATCTGACATTTGGAGATGATAATTAAAGTTTTTAATGTAAAAAACATACAAACATTTGCTATGTTTTTTACCCAATTTCAATGTGAAATTCATTCCAAAAACATAAATTGGATTAATTTAAAAATATTATATATAATTTGACATTAAATCAAATTAAAATATAATTTAAAACTATAAATTTGATATATGAAAGAGAAGTTTTGAATTAAAATTCCATATTTTCACTAGTCATTAAAAATTGAAACTTCACATAAAAATATCAAAATTCACCCAAACATAATTTTTATGATTATATTTCTATTATGAATTTTAATTTGACATATAAAATATATAAAATATCAAAATATTGGATTTAAATTAGATTCTTCATTAAAATATATTAAAAATAGATTTATAAAAATATAGTACTTTAGGTATAATATCATGTTTATTCTAATCTTATGCATATAATATAAATTGGATAAAAATATAAAATAATTGAATAAAAATATAATAATATATATATATATATTTAATTAATTAATCCCATTCTATAATATTAATTAATTGATCATTTTAGGATAATTCATGATTTTTAAATAAAATTATTCTTTTATAAAAATCATTCATTTAATATTTATTTGGTTTCTATATTCAATTCTAATTAATAGGTAAACAATTTATTAAACTATATATTTTCATAAATTATTTAATAATATAAATATCTTGTCTACATTGTATCTTATTAAATAATATAGTAATATTTTTAATAAGATATTATTATTTTCGTATACATGATCTTACATGTAAAGAAAACCATTGTAGAAACTCATTATAGTGTGTGACTTACACTAACTCAGAGTCGCATGAATTGAAATATATAAATTTTATTGAATATATTTAAAATATTAAATATATTTTAAAATCATGGGATTTTATAATTCCTGACATGCTTGGTGTTTCATGGAATACATTACATTGAATAAATTATTCTTACTTTAAAACATTAGCTTGTTACATTCTCCCCAACTTAATTAAATTATGGAACTTCCATTTAAATATGATATTGTTAATAAAGGGTTAGACATTTTAACATAATAATTTATTGAAAACCCCACACCACTAATAAAGTTAATTATAAATCTTCTTAATAAGAAATAAAGGAAAGTACAATGGTCATGTAACTAGGTTACCCACTGTGAAAACATATGTGGTAAATGGAACCAAGGATATAAAGAAAAATATAACAATCATGTTCTAAATTAGAGTACTATGGAACATGTTCAGATTAACATTTTTAAAATAATACCATAAATGATATGTGTGAATAAAGGTCATACATATCATCAAAAATGATGATATTACGCCAACATTTTCTAAGACAATTTTTCCCAAAGTTGATAAATTCATTCACATTCTATGTATATTAGAAAATATGTGTTTCTATAAAAATAATAACATAATATTATTATGCATTTAACTATTCCTACTTCATATCTTGGAAAAATATAATTGATATATAAAATCTAATAAAATAATCTCTAAAACCACATCCAATGATTAACATAAACAATTTCATAAATGGTAGACCTTTTGAACCTTCTAGGTGTTATGATTAGAAATATTAGAAATAGTTAAAAGGATATTAATATTATCTAGAATGTTGTATCCTTATCAATCATCTCTTAATATAATAATAATTCTCTCCTCATTGGGAATATATTAAGGGTTATCATTACCTCAACCATGTATTTTTTAAATGTTTACCGTGATACTAAATCACTTTTCTTGGTACCATTTAACATATAATCTCAAATCCTCGTTGATAAAGTATTTTAGTAAAATACTTACATATTTCCTAATTATTATAACTAGCACATAACTTATAAATTAATTTTACAACATTACTCAAGGATCCTAATACATTGGCACATTAATCATTCAACTTCATCAGTAACTGCAACAATAACATGGTCATGATCCCTTGGATTCTTTTACAATATACTATATTTACATTTGGGGAATTCATTTTCATAGTTCCCAATATATTTAACGTGGAATCATTGGACATGTTAATTTTCATTCTTTCTCTTGAAATAACAGACTTGGTGGTATTTTCTCCACACTTATTAGAAACTACCATTCCCTTCATGAAAATACCATGGTGTTTATTTCCACTATTATTACATGAAGGAAAATTATTAATTATCTTATTTAACATATCTATTTTCTATTCTATCCTCATTTTATTCTATTGATTACCTTCTAAAAAATAGTACAGAGATAATTTATCCTTTGTCTTGATGGAATAAAAACTAATTTCATTATATTATGAATTTTTTTTGGGGAAAAGTTCACAACATATGCATGACTTAATCCCTTTAAATAATTGATCATGCATCCACTCTATATTGTGTACGTGATCCATAGTATACTTCTATAACATTCTATAGGTGGATTCATAATGTGAAACACGTTCTTCATCCTTTTTTATTAATCTATGTAACATCCTATTCAACTAAAATAGTTCCACATGGTGGAAATATTTTATTGATGAAGTAATCCTTAAAATATTTCTATTTCATAAGTGAAATTTATACATATACAATTTTATTCTATATTAGAGGGAACCATTGATCAACATTAGAATCAAGACAATACCATAAAATTGTATCCTTTAACATTTCACTGAATCCCAAATACATAAATTTCATCTCCAAAAACATAATCCTTTTCTCATCGTCCATTGGATTAGTTATTCAACTAAATTATAGGTGCCTCTATCTCATAATGCTATCCATCATTGAAGATTCTTGTGTAGTAACATGTTTCTCTATCTATGAAAATTTATGTTTCACAACCTTATTATGCTTCACAAATACATCTATTACATTCTCAGTTCAAATAACATCTACATAGACATTATTATTAGGAAAACAACTACATTGGTAATGAGTATTGGTAATATTATCCAATCCATGTTACATTTCAATATAATTTAATATAAAATATTATCATAAGTTTTTTTTTCATTTTAAAAATAAAAATATGGAGTAACACTTAAAAAAATTGGAATGTTTATGCATTGAAAATCTCATAATCACAAACCTGGATTATTTTTGGATATCATAACTTTAAAATCCTTTAGAGTGGTTTGTAATAAATATGTGAATTATCCTATGAGTATCCCCTAATAGTTTAAAATCAAATGTGTAGTAAAGGCCATTGACATGTAGCAGGTTAGACCATGTCTGGACTCACAAACCTTGTCAGAGTTGTTAGCCTAGGTAAATATGTTCCAAAAACCACATCCACTTGTAGATTCTGGATAAGGATATACTAACTGGAATAGCCATATAATATATACATTAACAAATTTCTAGGATATTAATATATATTTAACCTATAATTTATAATATATTCACTTTTTCGAATATATGTTTTCTAATGTTAGTTTTTATCGTTGTTTCTAAACTTCATTTGACAACAATTGTAGCGACCCGACCACAACGATATCAAAATAGGTATCTACTAACATTAAATTAGAATGATTACATGGAATAAAAATTTTATGACTGATATATTTAATAGTCTAGGAAATAATATTAGATACATGAAACCCATATTATATTTGGAAATATAAAATAAAAACATGACACATAATAAATTCAAAAACACCACATCCTTGAATGCTTATTCAATGATTTCATCATCATAACTTGGGTAAAGGAATCATAATAAGAGTGAGATAAAATAACCATTAAGGTAATATAAATTTTAAGAAATAATTAATTTATGATATTAAACAACATGGAATGGTAAATAACTGTTACCACATGCCATTAAAATAATATTATAATGAAATATTAAGATGGAAAGGTAATAAACTGAAAATGCATTCCATTAAATCAATGAAAATGAATATCCTATCCATCAATAGATATACTAATTAAAAATCATTCATAAATAATTACTGTAGATAAGTAATTTAAATGATTAATTATTGGATTCTTAGTTTTCTACGTACATAGTACCATTACCATCAATACTTTTCACAAGATGGTATATAACTTACTGGGTACAAATTGATTCGGTTTGGACAATATTATATATATTGTCATGAACATTGAAATTATAGTTTATATCATACATTTTATAAACATTAACGGGTTTTCATTCCTAATTTCATACCATGATTCTACCGATGCATCGCAAGCATACTTTAAATGGTCCCCTGTACATGTCATACTAGTCCAAAGCATTCCTCATATATGAAATAATCGATTTAATATATAAAAAACTTGACTTATAGTGAAATTTACGTATTGAATAAAATATATAGATTTATCAATAATTACTCTGTATATGATAATTATAAATAGGGGTGGTTGATGTTGATGAATGGAAATAACATTTAAATATCAATAAAACATTCTTCAGGATAGTAATATTTAAACATTCCAATGTTTCTCATACAACTTTAAAACACTTGAATAATAATACACAAGATTTATTAACATTAAATAAACATATAATATCATAATATTATAGATATTCATGATATTACATATCAATGGATAGTAGATACACCATATAAATGAGAATTGATGCATAACAACAAATAAGACTTACTAGAATGTAAATTGTGATGAAATACATTTCCATCAGTCCGATATATCATGGGTGTCGTTATATTACTAAATAATAAACTTATGTTAATTATTTATGTGATTCAGAACCATTTTCTATTTTATCGTTTATTTTACCTAACTTATAACAATATTTCAGCGACTAAAATAATTAAGATTACATAGGTTATTTTGACTATATTTGATCTATGTGTTAAAAATGAATTTAGTGGGTATAATATTGTTAAATGTTTTAATATATTAATATATCCACAATAATAGTCATTACATAATTATCATATTTTTATACCTATTATACTTTTACGACCAATCATTAAATATGCTTTTAAAAATTAATTAACTTTACAATCATGATGATGGTAGGCCATACACATGATACAATAATGTTCCAGTTTTTTCAATGAACAATGTTGAAAAGTTGAGTAATTTTTAACATTCAATAATATTAATTAAATTATAAATACCATTTTAGTAAATCAGATATACTTATATATAAAATTCTAGTGATGTAAATGTAATCTTATCATGTCATGGAGTCTGTAGTCTAGACATCCATCAACGACGTTATTATGCATTTTGGTGTGTGAAAACAATAACAAAGAAAATGATATATTATATTAACATAAAGGAATTTATCTCAAAATTATTCTATATATTTAATTTTTCATATAATTGTAATCAAAACCATCCATTATACATTCATAGTATACAATGTATGAATCATGTCGCCCTGGGGAGGTAGTAGTCCACACTTCCACAAATGATGTTATCATATTTCAAAAAATTAAAAGTACAAAGGTATCTATTATAAAATAATTAAAAATTAAAAAATACATATTAATTATCATATATATCATATATAAATAGTGTGTCCATCATAATTTTCAATCATGAATGGTGGTAAAGTAAAAATGAATGACGTTTTTTCGCGAGGTGGAAGTTCACTATACACAAAAATGGTATGTTCATTACCCATCATAGGGAAGTGTATGTATTTATAGTAAAAACCCTAAATATAAAATCATATCAATATATTTAGGATTCATTTTTTGTTATATAAATATAGTATAACAATAATTCAAAGAGTTGAGAAATAAATAAAACTAAAGAGGGTGAAGAATGATGTTACCTCATATTCGGGTAACTACTTTTGGTTTCCACCAAAGGAATTACATAGATTATTTTCTGACCAAAGTGAGAATTCTAGTTTTAGGGGTTTGATTTTAGGAGATTTTGTTTCAAAAATTTGTTGACCTATAGTGTGTTGAGAGGTGAGTGGATGTTGGAGGAGATTACGCCTTTTTATAGTGGAAGAGGAGGGACTCTCTTGTAAATTTATGAAAAATGCATTACACACATGTTTTTCTCATTGAAAGTGGATCCCAGAATGATCAAATTATAATAAATTTAATTATAATGACTAAATATGGATATAAAGAATCATTTTGAACAAGTTTCTAGGTAATTTCGGCTATAAAATTTAATGACTTGTCCCTTATTAATATTAATTTTACATTAACAGTTGTAATTAATTTTAATTAATTTCACTAATATTATTTGTTAAAAACTATTTTTGACTTATTTAAAATTATAAATTATGATTATTAAAATTATTTAATCTATTTTACCAAATTACGATAACTGTAGTATCATAAATTAATTTAAAAAAACTCACATATGAGACATAAAAATATATTTTTAAAATATAAAAGTTCAAATGTTTACTATATTTTTATACACAGTATCAATGATAAATTTATTCCAATGAAATAAATTGGAATAATTGAAAAATATTTAACATAATTTGACATTAAAATAAATTAAAAACATAATTTTACACTACAGATAAATTACATGAATCATTAATTTTGAATTAAAATTCAGTATTTTTCATTATTCATTAAAAAATGATACTTCAAACAAAAATACAAAAACATCACCCTAACCTAATTTTTATGATTTTAATTCAAATATAATGTTTATATTGACATATAAATTTTTTAAAATTTCAAAAAAAGTATTTATATTGTATTCTACATTATAATGTGGAATAATTTATTTTATATAAATATAGTATTTTATTTTTAATATTGGTTATGTTCCCATATTATGCCTATAAAATCAATTATACATATGTAAAAAAAATCTATTGACTATATAACATATAATTTTAATAAATATAATTCAATTAAAGTAATTAAAATAACATATCATGATAAATCACATGTTTCACAAAAAAATAGTTTTTTAAAAAATGATTCCCTTTATATTCATTTGGAATATTTATTCAATTCTAATTAATAGGATGAAAATTAATTCGATTATATATTTTCATTGTTTAGAAAATCATATCAATTTAATGGCTAAGTTATATCTTATAATGTTAACTAATTCTATTTTAATTATATATTATTGTTCGGTAAAACATGGTCTGGTGTGTAATGCAATCCACCGAAGAAACTCATTATTGTGTGGGTCGTATGATAACACATCGTCACATGTATTGAAAGATATAAATTATATTTTTTTCATTTAATATAGAAAATATATTATAAATTATCAGGATATAATATTTTATTATGCACTTGGTGTTGCATGTCATTCACGCCATCGATTACGATGTTATTACATTAAAATTTCATGGCTTCACAAAGATCAATATTCAAGCATGGTATTGTCATAATTCTAATACAAAGTTACAGAGATGTACCGACATCATTTGACAAACCAACATCAACTTTAGTAGTAGGAAATGGCCTTAATACACCCTTTTGATTCCAATAATTATGTCTTCTCTCATTTGAAACTAACTTCACCAATGTATTAGCATAGTGATCCATCTCATTGTAATTAAATAGTTTAGCATAGAATGGTAATTAGTTACCCATTAATTTTTTTCATTAGGATTATTTTCCTTAAATTCATGTTTTGTGTGGCCAAATTTTCCACATTAGTAACCCCTCACTGACATCATTAAACATTCATCAGATTTTTTTACCTCACATACAACAAGATGAGAGTATTAATTTCAAACCTCAAGATTTATTTGATGTATGTTTCTAAAAAAACCAACCATCAAGATCAAATTTTAATATTTTCATGAAGAGTAAAATTATAAAAAAAAATATCGCATCCTTATCGTAATAATGAACAATAGTCTCATAAAATTTGAATTTTCAATAGGACAAAGATACCTATAGTCTTGGTTTCAATACTGAGTAAATCCAATTAATATTAATATCAGTGTCCCGAATAAATTTTGGCACATACTTATAAAATATTGTGATATTTTCATTTTTCTATTATATAATCTTTATCTTTTCACTAATTCTAGTAATGTTCATCCTAAGTCGAACAACCATAGGAAAAGTATTCTCTTGGAAAACATCCTTGATTGTTTTCCATTATAGGAATCAATATCATATTTCTCTCTATAATTCATACCCAATGAGATCCATTGATTGGATTCACCTTCAAAATGGTAAATACAAATGGTTTCCAGTTGATGTTCCAAACATCCCATAAAATCAATTACAATCTCTAGATCATTTATCAATCCTTTAACTTTCTTAAGGTTAAATGTCCCATTGAATGATGAGGGATGTTTTATAATTAAACTATCCATAAAATAAATTTTCCCTCAATGTATATCGAGTTCCTCTATGTCCTGGATACCAAAACATTTTATCACATGAGTAAAATTATCCATTCTAGTAGAAAACTATTCTATTCTGATTATAACCATCTCAGGATATAGATTTAGAGTGATATTTTCCTCTAAATTCCTTCCTACTACATCTATCATATTTCCTCTGTGGAAAATCATTATGAACATATATAGTTTAGATGAACCTACATGGTTATCTTCAGTTGTTATAAAATTTTAACTTTACACTATAGTAAAATATTTCAATGGTTTAATATTAATATTACCCTTACCTATAAAGTTATCTAAACGGGCCTTTGATACTAACTATAATGCCCCAAGAATAAATGTTACATTATATTCATATGTAGTTAATAAGTTAATTTATATAACAGTAAGTATATTTAATTATTATATATTTTATAGAATTAGTCCATAACTCAAAAAAATAAAAACAAAAAATTTGAAAGTTGATACTTCATATAGGTATTAATTTTTTACCATAATATAATATTTTTAAAATTAATCATGATATCTTATAGTGAATATTATTCTTGGCATTCAAAATGTCTTCTTTTAATCCCTTACCAATACTTAAATACTATGAAAAAAATTTAAATTCATGTGATGGGAATAAAAAGATTATTAAGGGATAATAAAAGAAGGAAACCATTTTTCTGTGGAAAAGAATCAAAACCAATGAAAAAAATAATTATTGAAAACATAACATTTTACCAATAAATGGAAATATAATTCCTTTAAAAATATAATTTTTTTTACATTTATAGAATAAAATACTTCCATAAAAATATCCTTAGAAAGACTAGAATATTCATGTATGTACCTTGGGAAATAACCTCATAGAAACATTTTAGAACCCTTTAAAACATAGAAACTACAAAAACCATATAGTAAACACACAATATTATTATCTATATAATATAATCATTACAAAATTTATTGGTTCACTAACTATGTGAAACTTCCATTGAATCTATAATAGGCTCACCTCGCGCAATTTGGGAACAACCATTATTTAAAATTTCCACGAGACACAACAAAAAATAAATTATTTTCATGATTTGAAATATTATTTTAAAAGGTTTTTTAAATCACATTCAAATATTAAAATTCCATATTCTATAAAATTACCATTTTAAATACAAAATAAACATTTATTTTGAACTAAAATTTTCAATAAAAAAAATTCCAAAAAATTAATGAGGGTTTAGAATTTTAGAATGAATTTAATATTGAAAATAAATCTTAAAATGAAATAATTAGACAAATAATGGTCATTATTTTTATACATTAAAAATATAATATTTCATTTGTAATATATCAAATTGATAATTCTAAAACCCATAAAAATATTACAATTTAAAAACAATAAAATATATAAATGGGGACATAAGATGAAATTTATTATTATTTTGTATCTATAATTTTTTTTTATAAAATCATCTTAAAACATGGTCATATAAGAGAAGGATAGTTTGGTAGAACACATTAAAAGATATTTTTATTCAAAGAAGAGCCCCTTATCACATGAGAAATATTTCAATCCTAAAACCTATTAATGAATGGATTAAATAAAGAAAAGTAAAAATCTTGAATGTAGATAAATTCCTGAGATATAATTTGAATATTTCTATTTATAAACCTTCTGAATGAATAAATTTTCATAACATCCTAAATTTCCATAATGAAAGGAAATTGGTAGAAGTCCCTTACCTTGAGTTTGACTTGTAACATGTGTCATTACATTTGTGAATAATTAAATTATCTAAATTAATTGCATTATTGATAACAATTTTAAAGTTTATTATAAATTTTATTTAACTTATTATCAATTAATATAAAATTTCATAATCAACTTAGATTAGGTCGGTTGTTTTGACCATTTTTTATTTTTGTGTCAAAAGCGACATTTCTAGGTCAAATAAGGTCAACACGGTAATTATAGAAAAATTTTATATGTAATAATAACTAAATAATCATAATATTTATACATAATTTATTATTCTAAAACTAGTCTTAAAATTTAATCATTAAAAATGAATGACTATTAAAATCATGGAGACTGTAGGTCGAATGTACGCATGAGTAACGTTCCCATATTTTAATGATCATTATGGAAAGAGGGTAAGTGAAATTTATATTTTTATAATATTGTTATATCACAAATAAAATATTATTTTACTATATATAATTATATATATCCTTCTTAAGATGTAAATAGAATAGAATGCTATGAGAAAGTGGTAGTCCACACATCCATTAATGATGTTATCTCTTTTTATGTGTGTGAAATGGTAAGAAGGAAATTATATATTATATTTCCATTACATAATATTTCATTAATATGATTATTATTTAATTTATTTCATATATTTTGATTATATATACATTTATTTCCTCCTCTGTTACATGTAATTAAAAAATGTTTTGCATCGCTTTGCGAGGTTGTAGACTGACGAACACACTAACAATTTTATCGTATACCCAATGGTATGAAATGTAAAATGGGTTCATATTTTATAATTAATGTATTGATATATTAATGTTCTAAATATAAAAATTATAATATAAAAATATCACGTCCATCATTATTCCAAACCAAGAGATGTGGAAACAAAAAAATAAATTCCATCATTTAATGAGGTGGTAGTATGTTGTACTCATGAATGGTGGTTTGGTAACACAGTTGATCTATGTGACTTTAAGTGTAGTTCATACCATTATTTTTTTAAAAAAATATATATATTAATTATTCTAATATTATTATATAATCAAGGTATAAGATAATTTAAGGAGTGGAAGAGGAAATAAAACAAAAAATTTGGTCGGTGAAGGATACCTCTTATTCAGATAACTCTTTTTGGTTTTCAACAAAGAAGATTGTTTTTTGGATTTATTCTAAATTTAAGGATTATTGGATGAGATTAGATAAGATGGGGAGTGAATTGGGATGGTCTTTCATGATCAAATGTATTTGAGATGTGTGAATAGGGGAGGAATGTTGGAGGACTTTTATAAGTTAATTGAGTTTCAAAATTGTATAATTTTGAAAGAGGGAATTCCCCCCAACATATTTCCAAGTCATGTGAGTCAAATAATTGCCAAAAATCGATAAACAAAGGATAACGTCAATATATGTCAAACCAACTAGTTCATTATAAGTTTATGAGTCATTTTTTCCTTGAGTTTAAAATTTATGACACTTGGTAATTCACTTTTTTACTTTAATCATTGTGAGCAATTTTAATCATTTTCAATAATTAAATTAGAAAAAAATTAAATTTCATATTATTTGAAAGTAGTTTTTTTTTCAAAATATGGAATACATTTTTCTAAATTCATATCACATAAATAGAAAAATTAAATTAAAATTTAATCTCATAGATGTAGTGAAACATCATATTTTAAGAAGAGTATTTTTTAGAAAATAACAATTCTATAGTAATTATATTACTAAATATAATGATTTATGATAATAATCTATTATTTGTTGATATATATTATATAAATTTAAATTATAACATCCCCATTCGGATTTTTTTAATTAATTAAAATGTGGAATCATTAATCATTTTAAAAATGTTTTTAAAAAAATCCATCTTTAATCCAAAAAACAATCCTATATTAAACAATATTTTAATGATGATTAAAAAGTAAATATGTAGACTATATATAACTAAATAATATTCATTTTCCCTAAAAAAAATTTTAATACATATTTTTATTTCTAAATTAATAAATTTATAAAATATAATCAATTTTTGAGAAAAATATTAATAATTTTATCTATTCACTTAAAAATTGATATTTTCTAAAAAAACCCAAAAATTTCACCCAATTTAAATTTTGAAGTTATAGTTTCACAATTTATATTCATTTCATAAAACTATAGTTATAAAATTTATAATTTACTCATTTAAATATAATCTTTTATGATGTGTTTAATTAAATTGTTTCCTTTTTAAATAATTGGATTATATTTTTTATAACTAATTAAAATATTTAATTCATATTAATAGTTACTAAGAATTATTTAATACATCATTTCCTAATGTTTTTAAAATTTTAATTCATTGACATCTTTCTTCTTTTAGTTGATGTACGCTAATATTTGAAATAATTATTACAAACAATGTGATGCGAAATGAAATGATTTCCCTAATGAGATAACAAACACAATGGGAGTAGTAGTTAGAAACCTTTTGATCATTCGGAATGAGATATATTAAATTATGATAAAAACAATTAAATAAATTAATTCTCGAACAAATAAAATAAGTGAATTAAAGTATTCGATTGATGTTCTAGTTCTAATGATGAAAAAAATATAATGTTTTATACATGAAAAAAAAATCGAAAGTGAAACCATGGAAAAATGGATTATAGTAACAAGAATATATGTTCAGTGTGGAAAAGTAGTTAATGAAGCATATAATTTCTAAATAAAATTTATTTTTTTGGATAAAATGACATACGGAAAAAAATTGCATCTTAACGAACAACTAACCATTTGTTGTTGTAAATGTGGGGATCTTGGTCATTATCTAATTCAATTACCTACTGTATAGATTAATAAAAAAGAGCCCATGTTGTAAAAATAATTATAGTGGAATTATTTATGTGTTTATGTATTGTAACAAAAGAATAATGTATTATAAGTGTCTTTTCTAATAATGGTATTATGGTTAAATGAATCCTGAAATTTCAATGGAACATTACATTATAGTTTTTCATTAGGGATTTTAAAGAATATACTAAATAGTACTAATAACCCAGACTTTTTATTTAATGGTAATGTAATACTCATTATAAAAAAATATATTTTTGGAATATATAATCGTTTAGATGTTCTTGATGTTGATTTAATTATATTAAACTAAAATTTGTTGATTTTTTGGAATAGAATGTGCAGTATAGAAAACCATAGTCATAAAAAGGTTATTTGATAATTAATGAAAGTACATTTTCTTCACAAAAAATTATTAGTTTATATGAGTAAATAATATAACATTGTTTCACTTGTAGAAAATTTAACTGAAGAATGATAATATTTTTTACATCTTTATATTGATATTAACTCATGGTGAAATTGTATGATTTATTTGTAAAATAATATATTTTCTAAAAATATTGAAAAACACATATTTTTATAACATTGTCATTTATTTTATACATATCAAGTATAATTATTAATTTAATAGGATTTATAATTACCATAAATATTATTTATTTATACTACATAAAATTAATTAAATTTAAATCACCTTCAATCTTGAGTTTAGTTTATGTTTATTCTTATGCTTGAAATGAATTTTTCTGAAAATAGTTTTCTCATGTATAATGTTTTCCATTATATTAAATTAAAATAATCCCTAATAGGATTTAATTAAAGGATATTTATAGATTTTTTTCCTAAAAATATGAATATAAAGGTGTTTAATTATTATTATATTCTAATAGTTACAATATTAACATCTTATTATTTAAAAATAAATTTTGTGAAGAACAAATCTTTCGACATGCCTACAGGTTTAATTTTAAATTTATTTATTCTACTTTTAAGAGTAAAATTGTGAAAAATGTTTCTATATTTATAATTATCATATTTTATGTAATATAATATGTTCAAAATAATTTTTACTAAAATTAATAGTCAAATTAAAAAACAGTTATCGGGGTTATCATAATAACTAGTTTACTAGGGGTTAAGATAAAAATATAAGGGGTTAATGTGACACAAAACTTCTCTAAATCAAATTTTATGGACATATGTAGAAATTATATCCTATAAGGATAAAAATTTGTCCCCTTTTGAGGAGTTTTAATTTTGAAATATATTTATATAAATCACACTTTTCAAAAAGACTAAATGTGCCCTTGACCCCACTTAAGAAGGCCAACCGCTCTCCACTAATCTAAACACTTAGAAAACATGTTTTTTCAGCCAATACCAACAAAAATAAAATCCGTACATCCCAATGCCCATCATAGACTCATTATTTGGATAAAAACTTTATATGGAATGGACTAAGGTATAATGGTTTTGAGGTAGTTCGAAGAAGAGGTAACATTATTAATCGATAATTTTATTTTATTTCTTATTCCTCATCATTTAAAACATATTAAAAAAATTCCGATATGATAACCCAATTTTTATACATATACATGATTGTTTTGTTAAATTTCACGACATAAAACATTCTTATCATCTCTCAAATGGTTAATGGAACTGTTGATCATTTTTTAGGAAAACTACTACCTCCCAAACTGGCATAATATTTTTCTGTCATTGCTTATAAAGAATTGACATGATGATATTTTTAAGGTATATAGATTATATAGATTATATAATTATAGTTATTTAATTTTAATATTATATACACTTTCTTATTTTCCATTACATAAGGAATAAGATGAAATCTCTCATATATATAGTGGATTTTTTCCTCACAAAGCAGTGTATTTGTTTTAGACATAAATTTTAAATTGAAGGTAAAAAGGTGTAATTTTATTATTATATGTGTTATAAATAATATTAATTACTCTTAAAAATAAATATATCATATATCATCTTACCATACTATCCATTGATTACATGATAACATCATTCATTTATATGATGGAAAACATCCTCATAAAGAGATTTGATTCATTTTTGTTATCCAGTCAATTCTATTTTATGTAAAAGTTTTTTAAAATAAGTAATTTTATATTTTTGAAATAATTAAAATTATATATGGATAAAATAACACATTGTTTCTTTCAATAATGATCAGTGAAATTTAGAAACATTACTCATGCGTACATGTAAATTATCGACAACATGATTATAAAATACTTTTTTAACCTCCAAAAAGATTGATTTTACAAGTATATATTATGTATAAGAATTTTAATTACTTCATAATTATTTTTTTTAAATTATTAATTGACAATATATTTTCGTTTATACAACTTTAAAAAATGACTTTCGACAGATAATTTGAACATCAGCAAAAAGTCTGATTTGAACCCAGATGATGAGGTAATTGAACATAGCATGATAATAATTAAAACAAATTAAAAAATGGTTTTTAAAGAATCGGATTTTAAATAATTATCATATGTTTATTTTTGATGAATATATGGAAGATATATTATTATTCGAGATCAGGTATGGGTTTCATCTCAATCATCATTATTGTAGAAAGATATTTTTTTGTGCACCTAATTTTTAAAATGGTTTATATAACACCCCATTAAAAAATATATCATTAATCCTGCCTAAAATCATGATATTTTAATTTAAAATTCTTTAAAATTCATTCACTGTAAATTCTTTTCCAGAAACTACACAAGTGGTAAGGGTTTATGTTTCAATCTCATTTTAATCCGGATTGTTTTTGGTTGAATTTACACTGTAAGAAATTACTTGATCTTTTTATAATAAAAAAAACTCATTTTATTATCCTATGTTTGTTAATGAAAATTTAATTAAATTTTACCATTTTTATAAATTTTTTACCTTAAATAATTTTAGAATTTGTTCTAAAAAAACTGAAATTATTTATCTTCTTGGTCATAAACATATTCTCTTCCTTATCCATTAATTCATTATATTTTATTATTTTTTAAAAATATTATTACATTATCATTTCATTTTTTTTCATTTTTTTATTTTTTTTAATAAATGTTGTTGAAATGAATCTTATTATAATTTTTCAAAATTGTAACTTTTTGACTTTTTATTTGACTGTGAAATGAATGGTTTTTTACTTGTATGGAATATACTGAAATAAATGACATCATAACCATTATTTTCTTTGAACATTATATTACTTTCTATATGGGTTTTTAATGAAATGTATTTCTAATATATTTTATTAATTTTTCAATTTTTTAAAAATTATTTCTAATGTGGGAATGCCATTTTCATCATGAATTTCTTTTAATTATTATATAGTATTTACATTCATCAACGACAACAACCTTTGGTGTTATTTATTTATTCTAAATAATTTTTATATTTATCGCACATATATAACTATCCCATTCTCTCTTCTATTGATAGAATAATACTTGCCTTATGTTTTCCCCTCAAAATCTTTCCCTGTGATTTTTTTTAATTATTAAAATAAACAAGATTTTGCAACCAAATTTATTTTCAGGGTTTATTATTATGATATTTCTTATTATTGATTTAATTTTTTTTGAATAAGTATATCCTAAACAACTTATGGAGGATTCACCATCATTGAACTCAAATTCATTAGGGAATATTAAAGAATCATGAGATTTCATGTATGGGATTAGATACACTACTGGAAATCAAGGTTATATTTATTAATTTATAGCCATGGTTTATAAAAACTATGGCTATATCTAACCTAAAGCAATGAACCTAAGTAGGTCATGGGTATACTCCCCACCCCTTAGGATTACTCGACCCCATCCTCTCCCTCCCTCGTGATACCTCCCATTTCTTTCGTCCCCTTCGATCACTCCCCCATGATTACTCCTCCCCCACCTCCACTCATCCGATGAAACATCCCCACATCCCTATCGAGGCAGCTCTGGCACACCCAAGCCACCTCCCTACCTACGCGCCCTCCCAACCTCCATGTCTACAAATCTCTAACGACCCCCACCTCAATGCTACCCTCCTCCTCCATCGTGGCTCACTGCAGCTCAACATTTCTCTAACATGGATTCACCTCCTTCTATAGGCCTTCTTATATTTGGAAACCCCACCTCTCCAAGATCATTATCCTATAACATGGACACCCCACCACCATCAATTTTTTTATAGGGTTTCTTTTATTTTATATCATTGACATAATAAATTTACATTGGAATGATTTATTTTTTTTGATATTTTTTTAAGTCAGATAAAAACTAATTCTTTCTTAAATCTATGAAAATATGAAAATGAGATGAAGGAGATGAATCAGAAATTCCAAAATTCCACATATATAAATTTATTTTATTTGATGGTTTGTAATTTTTTGTGAGGTAAATCAATATCATATAGGAACCAATTAATCATTCAAGTATTGAAATTTTTGAAGGGATTAAAATGATTCAAAATATTATAAGACGTGTTTGAAATTTAAAAGAAAAATATAAATTTGAAAAACAATAAAACTAGTAGATTATTTATTATTATTTAATTTATTATTCAAAATATTGAGAGTAAAAGGCTAATGTAAATGTAGTTATATTTATATATTCTCTAGATGTTTAAGAGGTACAATTGATGAAATAGATCAATTTTTTTTGATGTTGTGACATCTTGATGAATACATAATTTCATTTCCATTAGTAATAATTATAAGGAAATTCTCTTTTTATAGTTTATGATATTAATAAACAATAGAGAGACAACTAACAATCTAGATATGGTATTGAGTTATGGATGATATGATCCCACATAGTGTATGTATTGAGTTACAGATGGTACATTCTCACATATTATATCCACTTTTTTATTCATGTGATAACATTTTTGCCTCATGATTGACATGAACATAATAAGAATTTTTTCACCCACATTGGGGTTTAATAATTTAAAATTGTTGTGTGGTTTTCTATCATTAATTATGTCTGTGCATAAAACTTGAATGTTGCAGTTTATGTGTATGAGATCCATTGATCATAATATGTGAATTGGATTAAATAAGTAAAATGATAAAATAATCCTGTAAAACATTACATGAGATTATCCAGCATCCCCCTCCCGGTGTGACTGCACTTAATCACTAGGAACATATATTTTTATTAGAGACTATGGCTAAAACTCTTATTGGATCTATTTTTTCCCCAGATTATTTTTATCAACTATTATTAATGTGTATATTTAAAAATGATTTTTATATGCCTTCGTTGATGAATAAATTACTTTTCAAAATTAAAAATGTACATTTTTCATGGAAAATTGAAAAAAATGAATATATACACGAATATGGCTATTGATTTAAGGGATATAACTCATGTTAAATAAGATATAGAGGAATCACTTCTAAATCAAAAAATTAAAAGTAGTTTTATTTATATTATATAAATTGATAATATTCCTCTAATCAATATATTTCATTCTATGAAGTGTATGTTAAAGTTGAAAAACATATTTATTTTTGATCATATGTTGAGGTTTAACTGAAAAAATTCCGTATTTATTTTATCACATATATAATTAAATTTATTAATGGTCAATAGGATAAAAATCAAAATTTTGATGGAATAAGATGCTATGGAAAAATAATAATATGAGAAGGTGAAAAGTGAAAGGCTTTTTCTAAACTTGTGGAACCCAAATAAGATATTTAATAGATATATAAGAAAAAAAATTATTGGCTAATGAAATATAGAAAATTTCCTTAAGGATAAATATGATACAATCATATTTTATGAGGAGAAATCCATGTACTACAAAAAAATCACAAATTTATAACTTATATCAACAATTATCTATTTGATGTTAAATCATAAAGAATAAAAGATAATTAAATTTATCTATAAAAAATAATAAAATTTGTATATAAAATGTTGTGATGAGAAAATAATGTGAAGTAATAGAGAAATATCATCAATATCAAGAGAATTCTCTAAATAAAAATTGTCTTGAGATGGAGGTAAATACGAGATATAGGGATGTATCCCAGGAAAAATGATCACAAAAACCCAAATGTGAGAAGGAACCATGATTAATTTGATATGATTATTATTTATAAAAAGTCTCATTTTACTTCCCATAAGAGCATAAAATAATCTGACGAAAATTACTATACTATCATAAAAATGAAAACCCTAAAAAACAATTTTGTTGAAATATTGTTTCAATCAAAATAGCCTATTACAACAAATTTTTTGGAAATATATATGGGTAGATAAATTTTGTGATAAAGTCAATACTTTATCAAAGGTGTATGTGAGAAAGAGTAGAAATTTATTCCCTAATAATATAATAAAAGGAATATGTCACTATATAACTATCTCAAGGTACTAATGCTTTCTAAATTATTTTAAAATGGAAGAAATTATGGAATATTGGTTATTATTGGTCTTGTGAAATCATTGGGCTCATGGTTAAAAATTCTTTCATTACATTTTCATCATTATAAATTAATAATGGGAAACACTCAGGTTGATAAAATATTAAGACGTGATATATAACATCGATTTTAAGAAATACAAACAAAAATTTAAATATATTTACTTTTTATGGATTCAAATATCCTTATAATATTTAAGGAAAGTTAGAAAAAAACATTGATGTTGCGATATGGGGTGAGCTTCATGCCTACCAGGAATAATTTATTTAATTTCGTAAAACTTTTCCACAGATAAATGAAAATGAGTTCACATTGGTGTGTAATAAAAAAGGATAATGTTAAAAAAACACATATGAACAATGTACTAAAATATGATACAACGGTGAAGATGATCTTATACAATGGAAGGAATAAATTCCAATATTATTAATATTAATGAATTTAATATAAAATAACAAATAGTATCAATCCATGAATGAATCAAAAGTAGTGATTGTGTGGAATACATCAAAGAAGGTGTTGTAGAAATTCATTAGAATTTTCCCAAAAGTATGACATAATGGTTATTTATATATTTTTCAAAGATAAAAACATTCTTTAAACACTCCTAAAAATTTCATGAATTACTAATATGATTTGATAAGTTGGTGAATAAAAAGAAAAATGAATCTAGGAATTTATGTGATATAAAGGATATGATGAAGAAAGTATTTCAACATGAAGAGAAATTTAACCATATTCTTAATGAACGTATGATTATTTATCCAGAATTGTTCGGAATGGAAAATAATGCAAGGTGAGAACAAGAGAATGAGTGTTACCTTCTATATAATATGGACATATACATTTCATATAAAAGTAATATTGAATAACATGATATAATTTTGGGTTTTAAATATTTATTAAGAAGTGGTGAGTGAACTGATATTATAGAAAATTATATATTTTATGTTATTCATGTTGTAATTCTAGGTGTTTAGATTTAAGATGTTAAGATTTTTTAGAGTCTAAGTCATCACTAAGGATGAAATAATTTGAATATATTTTTAAAAACACATGAATTCATATTTCTGAGTTAGTATAACATGTTTCCTTTTTTATGTATAAAATTAATATCTAGATTAGTAATTTTTATCTTCTACATAATAATTTTCACACTTAGAAATAGATTAATTTTATTAATATAACATTAACATATGATATATTTGGTCATCCTCTTATTTTTAGAAATTGGTTTTACTCTTAATAATGTTGATGATAAAGAGGATAATATGAAATTTAAAATAATGACTATAGAATATAGTTACTGTCACATTTCACTACCTAAGATCCATAAACAATGATGATTAAATAGAAATTGTACCTTTTCAAAATTGGGGAGAGATAATGTTAATAATACTTAATTTAGAATCAAAATTGGAATTGAAAAAAATATAACATGGGTGAATGAAGTAGATAAATAAATTTTAATGATCATTATTATATTTTTCATTAATTAGATGTAAATTCAATATATTGATATGTGTAGGTGATAAATGAAGAAGAGAAAACTAATAAATGAATATGTTCTTCCATATGGTTATTTCCTTAAAAAATATTCATATATATGAAGTACCACGTCGATGATGATAATAAGTTCATCTAAAATATAGTCCAAATGTTTTAAATTATATCATTCTGACATAATAAATCTCTAAATATACATTCAAAATGTAACACTAATGTATATTATGATGAAAAATGGTTAATATATAAAATGGAAGAGAATTTTTTCAAAATGTAATAATTTTGATTAAATATTGAATATGTTGTTGTTACTGGTTTTTTAGGAAGATTCGTATATATTTGAGGATTTTTTAGATGGATATTAAATGGAATCAATGAAAAGTGTGTATGGTTAGGGTGACTACTGTCTAAAAAATGTTCCTACTATGGTATATGTGAATCCATCCTTGTGTTTATAATGAATAAAATTGATTGATGAGAATTGAACTACACTTGGATGATGATGAAGAAGATTATTTAGAATAAAACGTGATTCTGGAAGTTTCAATTATGAAAGAAACATTATCTATATAATAATTTTATTATCTCTATATTTAACTAGAAAAGGTATTTTTAGATGGGGACTTTTCGAGAATATAATAAACATCATGAGGTATTAATTCTAAAATAAGGAAGTACTCAGAGGTTGTACATTTTTAAAAAGTTATTAATGGATTTAAATTGAGTTGTATTTGGATGATGAGGTTATGATAATTTTGTTACTAATTTTCAGATAATTGCAAAAGGCATTCTATGTTCTATGAGGTTTGTATTGGAGTCATGTATCATTTATCATTTACAGTTGACACACTGATCACATATATTTAAGAGTTATTTATATCTTGATTCATTGCCCATTATTTCCATATAAGTTTTTTCTGATGATGAGGTCAGTTCTATCCACTTCCATCACTGGTAATGAGTTTTACATTGGATTCGTGTAAGGATTCATCTGTGTTTATTCTATAGACCAATTTTAATTAGTAATTTTTTGATTTTTTGGTTTCTTATATTTTTTTATTTTTTCTTGGTTCTCATTGAGGTGGATTCTAGATTTATGTCGAAGGAAACTCACCATGTATACAAACATAAACATATATATAATATGTTCTTTGGTTATATATATGGTCTCCAATGGATGAACAATTACATGTAGGGTTCTAGGTGTTCTTATGTATATATATATATGAATAATTCATACATGTGTGGGTGATAACGGGTTTTTTAATGTGAGCATATATATATAATGATCCTATTATGTGTGTTCCAGGCCACGAAGACACGTACATAGGGGATATGGCTGTCTTATATATATGAAAATGGGGATATGTTTTGATGATGGATGGAGTAACTTAGAGTTTTTGCAGATAAAAGTTTCAAGCACTGAGTGTGTCTTAGAACCTTTGAGGTGGGGTCCCAATCCAGAAATCTTTAATTAAATAATCGTTTAAATTTCATTTAGCTTATTTATTAATTATGATTTTTTATATTAAAGTTCAATTCTTCAAAAAGTGTTAGTTAAGATAATTGTTTTGTTTGAAAACAAGTCATGGTTTTGTAATAATACCCCTCCAACGTAGGTGCACTATCTACGAAAACTCACTTTTCTTGTTTATGATTCTATATCTTTGTTGACATTATTGCATTCATGTTTTCCATTATAATCCATACCACTTCATCTATCATTTGAGACACCTTGAGCATCTGTAATAATTTTTCTGACCCATGTTTTCTCATAGACAAATTATATTCTTAACACAATCACCAAAACACCCCTTATTATTTACCTATGGTATGGATGTATTTTCATTTCTCAAAACCCTATGAAATGGTCTCCACATCTTCTCCATGGATCACAATTACCTTGATTCATTTAGTGTAATCACAATGATAACATTATGTAGTTACTACAAATCATATATGACCCTTATGTATCCATCATCTTTCTCAAATCACCTTTAAATTGGTCATGAATTACCTTGATATACTCTAATTTTTTTAGTGTGACCTTAATTTAGGATGTTAATGAACCTTAAATTTCTAAGTATAACATTAACTACCCCCATTGATTCATTCTTTACCATTATATAGTTCATAGAATACTACAATTATGTAGTGCAGTATCTAAAGGACCTTTATGCAATGTGAGTTCACCTTTACATAGGTCTCCAGTTAAAATTATGTGTCATCCTAATATTAGGGAAACTGTTATATAGAGATTCAAATACATTTGTATATCCAGTAAATCAATAACATATCTTTATATTGGATTCATACTACTTTTATATAGGTATTTAACTTCAAATATTACATTTATTTTGTCAACATAAATCTCAATTTAACTTCACATATGTAACAATTTCAACTCAAAAATTAATTCATACAATTCTCAATCAATCCCATGAACATAAAAGTTCTACTAAATTATGTAGACATAGTTTCTTCACCCATCAAAACATGTATTTTTATTGAAGATTCTGAAATAAATTTATAAATTTTTCAGGAGACTCTTAACAAGAGTTCATCAAGTTGTATCCTTAAAACCAATTTTACATTAATTTTACTTCTTCAAAACAATATATAATATAAATAAAATTTTATTATTTTGGAACTTCAATATACCTTTTTAAAATTCTCCAAAGGAAAATAAATTCATGTCCCCTTTATTTCATTCAATTCACTTCATGTTACTATAAATAAAATTAATGGAATAATTATGAGTTACCATTACCTTTAGTAAGAGAATTAAGGTGGAGGAATTCCCATAACCCTTGATCATATATACATCTAAACTATGTCATTGGAGATATTATTCATCAAATTCCACCAATTTCCTTAACATTTTTCCTAATTTAAGGGGCGGGGGAGGGTGGTGGAGGGGGGGGGGGGTGCAAGGGTGTACAGGTGCGGTGTGCAAGGGGAATGGGTAGGGTGTAGGGGTAGGGTGCAGGGGTGTTTTGGGGGTGCAAGGGTTGTGCAGGGGGTGTGCATGGGGGAAGGGGTGAAAGGTGGTGTGTGCAAGGGGCAGGGGGTTTGAGAGGTGGGGCAAGGTGGTGTGAATGGGGAGCATGGGGGTGTGGAGGAGGGTACATGGGTTGTAGGGGCATGCAGGGGGGTGTGGACAGGGGAGTGCAAGGGGTGTGAAAGAGGTTAAGGGTGTGTTGGGGGGGGGGTAGTAGTATGTAGGGTTGTGTAAGGCTAATGGTGGTTCAAGAGGGAAGGGGGTGTGTAGGGGTGGGGGTTAAAGGGGTATTCACGGGGGTGTACAGTGGGAAAAGGGATGTGTAGGGGGTACAATGTGGGGTGTTCAGGGGGAGGGGATGTGTATGGGAGGTGGTTCATTGGTGTTGCATGGGTGAAAAGGGGTGGTGTGTAGTGGGAATATAGGGGGTGAAAGGGGAAGGGTTTCGATGCAGGGGTGGTACAAGGGGTGTGCATGGGGATGGGGAGTGAAAGGGGTGCAAGGGGAATGGAGAAAAACACATGTTTGAGAAGGATATAAGAATAATGATGGTTGAAATAGGTTGATATAAAGGAAATTATAGATGTTTAAAATCATGGAAATTTGTGAGTCCATAATAATAGCCATTTCGGAACACCACATTTCATGTTCATGCATGAAGTTTTGTTGAACTGAAGAAGTAGAACCATAAAATTCCAAGTGTTTCATGATTTTTCCTGACTTCTATGATATTTCACTAACCATGTTCCAATGAAAAGATAATATCTTCTCAGTTATCTATTGGGTGTTAAATATGTGACTTCTTATTTAAGGAAATAATTATTGGATGCATCTTCCCTGGATGATAAAATGTGTGTGTGGGGTGGTGGGGGTTGTCCAGGAGGGTGGGGGCTGTCCATGAGGTGTCCAAGAGGGAGGGGGTGTCCAGGGGGCTATCCATGGGGGTCTCCAGGAGGGATGGGGGGATGCCAAGGAGGGACAGGGGTTGTCCAGGAGATGCAAATAGAGTTTTTAGGGGGGAGCAGGTAGTTCTGGGAGAGGGTCAGAGGGTTTGCCTAGGGTGGGGGGATATCCTGGAAGGAGGTTATCTATCAAGGAAGGGGTAAAGGGGGTCTATAGGGACGTGCAAGCAGGATTTGTTGGAGGAGTGGATCCTCAAGGGGTGGTCATGTGTAGTGGGTCTATCTAGGGAGGGGGTTGGGGTCTGTCCAGGGGGTGGGATTGTTTGGAGGTGTTTTTTTATGAAATGGAAATAGAGGGGTGTCTATGAGGGGTTGTTTAAAAGGAATGTGGGGATGTCTTGGGGTGTCAAGGAGGGATTGGGGGCTATCTACGGGGTGAAATGGGGGGGTCAATAGGGTAGGGGGTGTACAGGGGGGTCTGACAAGGGATGGGGTGGACATTATCTAGGGAGGAGGGTCTTTCTAGGAAGAAAGTGGTCTGTCTAGGAAATAAATGTGGTGAATGGGTGGGTGTTCCGGTGGGTGCAACATGTGTTTGGAAGGGGGGGATGTTTAGGGGATTGTTTTTATGATATGGGAAGGGATATAGACTTGGTTTTAATTACTGGAAATACAACTTTATCCACGGTTTGAACCATTCATATAGGTGTATATCCATAGTTTCGAACAATGGTAAAAGCCCCTATGTGGCTTAAGAATCTTCCCTCGTTTCAAACCATCTCTATAATTTTGTATCCACGGTTCAAACTATGGATATAGACCTATATCCATGGTTTTAACTGTGGGTATAGGGATTTAGACACGGTTTAAAACCATGGCTATAGGGTTCTCCCTATAGCCACACCAATATCCGCGTCATTTCTTTAAACACTTACTATACCCTATATCCATGGTTTTTGGGCTTATAGCCATGGTTTGGAACCATTGATGTATCCTAATTCCTAGTAGTGAGTGTAAACATAATCTATTATGGGACATCAACCACCATGTGATATTTTCTTAGTAGTTATCCTGGAATCCCATTTTTTAAATGTTATACGCTTCCTAAGCATTTTTTTGGATACCATGATCATACAATATAATTTTATTTTTTTATTTATTCTATGTGATTAGACATGTTCCTCCTATTTTATGATATCATGTTATATCGTTGAATCCAATGTTATGCTTCATTAAAATATTTATTTCCTTACTGTTCTTTTTAGATCACACATTTTTTCTATATATTCCCTTTCTTATCCCATTCTATTTAGGAAATTGAAAATTTTAGGAAATCATTATTGAAAATTAAATATAATGTTTTATTTTATTCTCACATTGTTGTATTATGAACATAGTCTTCCAAATACAATAGGCCTCACGACAATTCAGATATAATTGCTCGATGTTTATGTTAAAAATCATTTATTAATACATAGAAGGCATGGGTCAATCTAGGAATGTCCTTTTCAAATTTTGCTTTGAATTTTCAAAAAAAATAAGCAGTTTCATAGAAGAACTACTATGTGGTCAATATTCCTTTGTCAAAATACCTCCAAAAAGTATATTATGTGATTTGTGGTCCATATATTTTTTTATGTGTGATTCCTTCATTTTTTGTAAAACAAAACCTACTTTGCCTAAAAAAATATAGAAGACAGTGGGAAACTGGGCCACCTTCATAACAAATTCTTTTATAATAACTAATCCTCAATAATATTAATTCACTCTTTAATAACCACAAAACCCCCAAAAAATTTAAATTGAAGCTTGTTGGGTTTTCCAAATATAATTTCATTCTAATCACAAGAGAGGAGATGGATAATCACTAAATCATCACTATGGAAACACCAATATTATAACCATAGAGGGATGGTTAACTTTATACTAACTAACACAAGTATGTATTATTCCCATAACATGCAGAATTCTAGGCTAATCAAATAAAAGAGGATAATTAAGATCAACATAAGATCATCCCCTAAAGAAGGATTTGGGAATATCTTCTCATGTAACATGCTTTTATATTCAACACATAACAAGAGACTATTTTAGAGGGTTTATTACACATAGTAGGGAACCCATATATAGATTTCCCTCTCATACCTATTTGAAAAAATATTAATTTTGAAGATTATAGGTTAGGGATTACACCAAAAAAGAGGCACATGTATGTAGAAACCAATAGGATTATCTACACATGATGTATACAGGGATACCATGGTGGAGTATATCAAACCAATGAATTTATGAAACCAATAAGAGTGTCCAAATGTTAGTTATATTAGGAAACCAAGAGGAGTATATCAACATAAGGAATTGTCTTATTCTCCTCACTGTAGGATTCATATACCTGTCATACATGGAAATATATTTTTATGTTTGTTGGGATTGAGCCTTGGTGTGATGACTTGGGTTTCTTGGTTTTCAATAATCAAATAAAACAAAGTTTGAGTTTCATATTTTGAGATCATGTGATGAAATAAATCCATGCAATTTAGATTTATGTAGTATGGACCTTATGCTATGTAATTTGATTCCATATATCCATAAATTTAGGTTATTTATACCTTTGAGTTTGAAAAAAATCAATAATTATAATCATAATAATTAACCAAAACCTGTAATATCATTGTAGTCATTATTTTTGTGAGGAATGTGCAATGAGTAGAACAATATTATTTCACGAGGGTTTATGAAAAGGGATTGAATGTGGTTTAAACATAATATTTTTCATATATTCCTAATTGGGTCAATGAATCATGAAACAAAAGGTTTTTATGGGATGAAGATTTTGGGTTCATGGCCTTGGTGAAAGGAATATTATAAGGTAATATTGGCTTATTTTAATTTGGTAAATTACCTACCTAAAGATAAGGGGAAAAATATGCATGTATTCCCAATGTTTGGTTCCTCTATGAAGATTCCATGAATGAACCAAATTCTTCATGACCCGAAACCATTATTGAATATACCTAAAATACCAAAAGGAATCCTCTACATATTGAATCATTAATATTATATAATATAGAAGATAATGTTTCCATAGGGCCTATATTAAAGGAAGATCATTGTGGGAATTATTTCTGAAAATGCTATCCTAATGATGAAAATTGGTGGATGAGTCCTTACAAAGGTGTTTCACAAGTAAGTCATCATAAAGGCTCATTTTGGAGAATATTGAATTAACATGATCATTGTAAGAGGTATTCTAGAATCCATTCTTGGATGAGGCATCATTAATGATGTAATATCCAGAGATTTTGAAAAGAAATACTATTTTTGATATCCTACACAATATGATATATTGTGCATTAATGAACCAAAAAAAATTTATTTTAGGATGTTGTAAATATAACCAAGCTGTTAAATTAGTGGAAATGAATAGTATTAACCATATTATGAAATACATAATTTTCATACTCATTGATAATGTTTAAATTAATTCTTTATAAATATGCTCACAATTTTTAGTAATATAATTTTATTCTTCAAATAAATATTTTATTCAATAAATGTTTTCTGGTTTATTCTCTGTGAATTTTTTATTAGAAATTATTGAAATTATATTTGAAAATCAACATTTCATTTTTAAATCCATCATTTCAAAATTATCATATGAATATTTTTTTTAAAATTTCAATAACTATTTATATTTATTTGAATATTCAAAAATAATAATTTTAATTTAAAAATATACTTTCTTTTTAAATATTTATAAATTCAAATCCAATTTTATATATATTTAAAATTTAATTAGTTTCAATTGGTTTAATATAATTCAACTGTGGATTTGGAATGGATTTTATACATAAATATATTATAAAAACATTTTTAAAGATACTTTTTTGAAAAAATCATACACATCATATTTTTCTAGTTGGACGTTAATTTAAATTACTAAAAATTATTTTTAAAATATTGAAATATTGGTTCTGTATTTTGAAGAATAAGATATAAATGGAAAATATAAGTCCATTTTATGTTTTTTCTGTTGAAAAGTAATCTTAGAAATTGTTGTTCACTCGGTAAATGATAAAGATAGTAATTAATTATTTAATATAAAATAATTAAAAAATATAAAATGACCCCAACGAAGAATTGAAGTTAATTTTGTGTTTGAGAGAATTTCCCCATTCTTTGATTTTTGTAAAATTGTAGGTCATTCTACTGAATCTTGTATGGTGAATCAAAAGAAAGTTAGGGGTCCTTCTAAATAAATGATTTAATGGATGATATAATCCTCCATAAGAATAAAGGGCCTACCCCTGAGTTGGTTATTGATAGCAATCCCACGAGGAAAGATTCATTTTCTCTTCCTTCCTCTTTAAAAGTCACCCTAGATAAATCTTGGGTAGATATTATGGAGGAAGAAGATAATTTTCCTTCTAATCCATGTCCTCACAATATTCCACCAGAATCTGGTGGAGACATGAATGATAGTTTAATTTCTTTAGAGATTTCTCAAAGCATAACTTAACTTTTCTATAGTATGCAAGTGAATTTTTAGGAGGAATCAATGTTCACCTCTTTTTCAAAGTATATTTTAGATTTTTTTTGAGTCTGCAGCCTCATAGGTCTTCTGAAGGCCCACCTTTAAAGCATAATTCCACTCCTAAAAACATGATTTCTCCAAGATTTAATGATGTTGTTCCTTCTCATTTTTCTGATATGTCCATGATAAACTCATCTAGAGAAAAGGATTTCATTTCCTCCAGAAATTTTATTTTTTTGTCATGCCCTCAATGTAATTATAGGCTGGTTTTAATGAATAATGAAAGGAAAAGATTGATTTTCCTACTACTCAATCTCACAAAATATCTTATCCTAGGGAATCCGAACCTTAAATAAAGGATTCTTCTAATTCAGTTTCTAAAAATATGGACAAGGTGGATTTGGTTTCTGGTCAAGAGTAGGAAATTAATTCCAAATTAGTTGTAGATATTACTAGTCTAACTCAAATTCTTGAGTTATCTATGAATAAAGTAGGGAGATCTTCTAAATCTACTAGAAAGAATGAGAGGGATGGTATTAAGAGGGGGTTCACCCCAAAACAGGCATCAAATGAGGATTCTTTTTTGTAATTGTCATGTCCTGGCCAATGAGGACACAATTAGGTCCCCTAAGATCTATATTATATAGCACAAGCCTATTATAATTCAGATTGTTGAGCCCAAAACTGTTTACTATAATTTCCTTACTAGATTGGACAATATGGGTTTCAATTTACAAGGTTTGAACAATATTTTTTCTGAGGATAATAATCTGTGGGTGTTGGATCATTCTTCATTATTTGATCATCTCCTGGTTGGTTCAAGTAATAATCATGTTAATTGTTCCTTTTATGATTTGAGCATAATTAGTTTTGTTCTTTCATTTAAGATAGTAATCGTTATCTGGATTCTATATCTCTTTAGGATGAAATTGGTTCTCTTAAAAGTTTTTTTTAATGATCCATGGATCATTATTGGGGATTTTAACTCGATTCTTATGTCTAAAGAAAAAATGTTTCCTATGACTTGTTCTATTTCTTCTAGAGAATTTATGGGATTTATTGATCAAAATGATTTGTTTGAATTTAATCTTGTTGGGGTTATGTTTACTTGGTATAGACGACACCTTAATGGTATGGTGGCTAGTAAAATCGACAAGGCTTTTGTTAATGACATCTCTTTACATTCTTAAGATTCTATTTCTCATATGTCTTTATCCTAGTTTAACTCTGATTATCATCCTATTATGAAAGACCTCTCATTAAAGGGTACTTAATCCCCTTTCCCCTTTAGATTTAATAAATCTTTGGTTCTTTATCCTGAATGTGACAAAAATTTTCAGGATGTTTGGTGTTCGGTTGGGAGCAAGATGAATGTTTTTTCTTGTATTCTTAAATTTATGATTTTCAAGGGAAATATTAAATTCTAGAGTAGGGATAGGTTCATTTATTTGGACACGAAGATCTCCAATCCTAAATCCTCTCTTCGGACATTCCGTGAGAAATTTACTTATGATGATTTCTCTCATGATGTTTCTTTAGAATCTGAGATGATTCTTAAACATAATAATTTTTTCAATATTAATGATGTTATGAAAAAGGCTTATTTCAAAGAAAATTGGCTCAAGGATGGGGATCAAAATACCAAATTCATTAATAATGTTCAAAGATTTGGGAAAATTCCTAGGCCTCTTGATTTACTAAAATGTGGTGATCAAATTTTGGATTTTATACAGGATCATTCAGATAACATTATTTCCTATTATATAGACTTCTTTAATGGGTCATATACCATTGAATTCCCTACATAGGGTATTTTTAAAAAATTGTTTAACCAGGAGGATAATTCTAGACATTCTTCCATTCCTTTGGATCTTGAAATCAGGGTTGCAGTTTTCAATCATAAGCTGGACAGCTCTCTTGTTAGGGCCAATAGGGGCCTATATACCTTGAGAGGGGTGGGGGGTGAATCAGGGTATGGATATTCTTTTTCAAAGTTCTTTTTGCCCCACTGGATCTTGACCTCTTTGTAACAAGGGTCACTTTGTTTGCACTTGTGTGGTTACTGTGATCACTTATTTCCTTTACCTGATAATGATGTTTTGAATGCAATGGAGGAAGTAAGCAGGCAGACACAGAGATTTTTACTTGGTTCACCACTAAGGGCTACGTCCAAGGAGCATACGCCGACAAGTTGTCGGTTCGTACCAAATTCCACTAAACTTCACTAGCTGTGGATTACAAGGTTCGGGCTAGATCACTTCTATGCCCCGGCTCACTGCCTTTACAATGTTTAGGGTCAGCTCACTGCTTTCCCAAGGGTCACTCCCTGTTTCTCTCTCTCTCGCTCACTGCCGGTGGAGAGGATCACCTTCTTCCTCTTCCTAAGCTCACTGCTCTTGGAAGGAATCCACTCACAGTTTATAGATCTCTAGGTCTCTTCATTTGCATGAATGAATGCATCTTCCTCTGTGTGTAGATGCTCCGTTGAAGTACAACATTCACCCGTAGATGAATATCTCTTTGCACCGAAGGTATCGGGCAACGTACCAGCTTCCACGCAGTCCGAGAAGCACTGCTGGAACAAAGCCTTACTTGGCGCGCAAGTCAATCTCGGCGCGCAAGTATCGGCACACAAGTCACAACGGGCGCGCAAGTCCTCCTCTGACACTTGCGCGACACAAGCTTCCTCAACTCCAAACATGCGCGACTCTCTTCCTTTTACGCCCAAACCACTATTGGCGTGCAACTGCAAACCGGTGCGCAACTTCTAACACCGGCGCACAACTTCAACCACTGGCGCGCAAGTCCCACCTACGCGACCACACACACCACTTGCGCGACCACCACACCTGCGCGACGGGAGCTCTGAGTTGAACTCCGGTAGAAAATGAGGAGGGGTGGTCCAGTATTTATAGGCAATCTGACCACCCTGCGCGACGGCGCGCAAGTCACCTGCGCGACCCAATCTCGGCGCGGAAGTCTTCTCTCCTTTTAGACACTTGCGCGACCAACTCCCAAACTTGCGCGAACCTATTTCCTTAGCCATATTTTGATCTTTTTATCTTGAAAAACATATGGCGCGCAAGCTTCCTATACTCCAAGTCCACGGCGCGCAAGTCCCTTTGCCAAAAACACTTTTCATCATTGGCCGATTTTCAGGCCCAAAAATTTGGCAAACACTAGAAAATAGCGCCACCTTGTATTTGTTCATTTGTACCGCCTCCAGATCAGCCATTCCTTTTATCGAAGTTCTTGAATCAAACATGGATCGTTGACCTCATCTCTTGAACTCGACATTCCACCATGAAATCCTCTTTTCCAACAAATTTGTATGTCATTGTTTTGCTTTGTCAACAATCACTACTCAGATGTCCACTTTGTCAACAAACACAATCACCTCAAAAATGCTTCAATGATACCTTGAGGGATTTTTACCCAACAATCTCCCCCTTTGGGTTTGTTGACAACTCTTCCAAAACAAAGATTTGTCGTTGATTCTTCAGCCTCCATTCGCCTCATTGCGATTCTGATAGCGATCAAGGATTTACTCAACACATACTCTAAGCCCACATGAGCACTGCTCGGCGTGAGAACCAAGAGTAAATGAAAAGTTCATCAATGAATCACTTCATCTCTGACATCCACTGTCGACACCAAACTGATACCAATTTGTACTAAACTGATACCAATTGTTGATGGGCTTGTTGGAAGACCAATATTTGGTTTGGAAATATTCTTACCACTTTCCAACACCACTCTTCTGCTTTTATCACGATCCTCAACTATCGTGATATCTATTCTTTGATCGATCACTTCTAGCATCGTCAGATTTAATACACTCCCCCTTTTTCATTGGTCCCCCTTTCTGGCTGCTCCACCTATCAGCTTCTCCCCGTAACAATTATTATTTATAAAATCTCTTCACTTTCTCCCCCTTGAACAATCACTATTTTCTCCTTCTTTAACAAACACTTTTCTCCCCCATTGTCAACGAACCCAAAGGAAACTCCTTTGTAGTCTGTAACATAGTAGAGAACACATCAACACATTAGGGAAAAACACATCATACCTCGGGGAGAGGGGGGGTCCCATATCCACACTATTTCAAGTGTGGGGAATCGACTGAACTCCCAGAGCCAGTCGATGCCTCTCAAAAGCTTCCTTGGGTAAGGCCTTTGTCAGAACTTCTGCAACCTGTAGTTCTATAGGCACATACTCCAACTTCATGATTCCCTACTCAACTTTCTCCTTGATGAAATGATACTGTATCTCAATGTGCTTTGTGCTTGAGTGATGGACAAGATTTTTGCTGAGATTTATAGCACTTGATTTATCACACTGGATTCCGATCGGAGACTTCACTTCAATTCCCATATCTTCAAGCTGCTGCTTTATTCACAATAATTGTGTGCATGCTTGAGTGGCCGCAATATTCTCACCTTCTGCGGTGCTCAATGAAATGCAATCTTGCTTCTTGCTAAGCCAAGAAATACACAATCCACCAAGACAGAATGCACCACCTGACGTTGATTTTCCATAATCTGTTGAACCGGCCCAGTCTGCATCAGTATATCCCAATAACCCTGTTTGAGATTTTCCATTATACATTAAGATGAAATCCATCGTGCCTTTGATATACCGAAATATTATTTTTACTTCAAGCATGTGGAATTCTTTGGGATTACTTTGATATCTCGCTGCTTGGCATGTGGTGAAGACGATATCAGGCCTTGTTGCGGTTAAGTACAACATACTTCCAATGATTTTCATGTATTCTGTGATATTACCTGCCTTTCCATCCTCATCTTTTGATAATTTCAACAGGGTAGCAACTGAAGTCTTCACATCTTTGGAATTCTCCATTCCAAATCATTCTAAAAATCCCATTCACATATTCGAATTGAAAAATGAATGTTCCATTCTTTCACTGAGTCACCTGTAGACCAATTGTACTATAACAGATAGGAATAATTTGATTGTCTCCAGCATTGCAACCAGTGCAAATGTCTCATAAGCTTCAATATCTTCTTTCTGGGAGTATCCTTTGCACACTAGCTGTGCTTTTTTCCGAATCAATGTGCTATCTTCAGTCATATTCTTGTTGTGATAGACCCATTTAGTCCCGATGACATTCTTGTCTACTGGCCTCGAAACAATCTCCCATGTTTGATTTTTCTCAATCTGATCAAGCTCTTCATTCATAGCCTGAACCCAGTTTTCATTTTCAGTTGCATCAACAATGCATTTCGGCTCAACCTGTGATAGTAATGATGTTTTCTGCAGTGATTTCATTCTTCTTGTCTGAACTGGAGCTCACTGATCACTAATGATATTCTATCTATCAGTTTTAGCTCAACTCTTTGGCTTCCTTGTAGACACATACTTGACACTTTCTTGTTCATCATCAGTGTCTTCTTCTGAATCAGCATCAGCCACTTCTTCTCCCTGTGTTTCTTTCTTCTTCAACACTTTCATCAGGAAGTTTTTTTACTGACTCATTTTTCAGTGGCTTCATTTCTTTCAGCTACTTTTCTCTGTGTCATTTTTCAATGAAATCATTCCTTTCAACTTCTTCTCACAGCTTCATGGTATCCTGAAAACAGTCAGCTGATACCACAATGTTAGATCAAAATGAATAAGCATGAAATTCTTGATCACTGCTGCTTCTCTCATAGTATGTCTTCTCTCGATAGACAACACTTGAGCTGGGTCATCCAATTATTTCCTTGATGAATCTGGCATCTGATTTTGTTGTTGAATGCTCCCCCTGTGTTACACAACACTTCTATCTGTTAGGCCCAATGGTAGAGACCCATAACCATTCTTCTCCATGTGCAACATTTATATTAATCTGGCACTCCTCATTGAGCCATTAACAAAATCTCTAAGACTACTGAGTTGGAACTCGGTGTAGGAAACAAGAGATAAAGCTAATAACACAATAACTTTTAATTGTGCTCAGTTTCATCTTTTCTTCTTCATCCCTGGTTCCTGATTTGAATCAATTGAACCTGTAGAGCATATCAGATCTCCACTTCGCATCCTTAGATACCACTTCCCCTTGGATCGTATCTCCCTAAAACCTGAAACACATCAATCATCAGTTAATAGCATTTATATACATAGGGAGAGGGGATTTTCTTCTGGACTCCTCAAGATGAGGATTGTGGTTGATCCTTATGGGTCAACCCTTTGATTCTTTCTTGGAGGGCATCACACTCCTTTCTTGCTTCCTCCAACTGCCTAGCCAACTTCAACTGTTCTGGCCATATGACTAGGCATTCATTTCCTACATTCTGAGCCTTTTTCTGATATGTAGATTTGGTAGGCTGGGCCTTTATCACCGCTTGGGGTATAAACCCGCTAGTACACATTTCCTTCTTTGAGGTTCTACCAAAATTCCATTTTCCTTGATTATTTATCTGAGTAGGAACCTCTCTATTTGGAATCTTCCCTTTCTTCTTCTCCCATCATAGGGGTCTTCCTCATTCCTTCACTTCTATATGGGAAACATGACATGTGGATTTTGCGATGCATTCTTCATTCATATTTCTTTTATCAGATGTCTGAGTGACCACACTCTTTTTCGCTGGTGGTGATTCCTCCATTAAACATTCATTGTTCTTCATCGCAGCTGGAGTAGATCTCCCCTTGATCTTCCAGGATTGTTCATATTCTCTCCTTGAGAGCGGTTGTGAGTACGATAGAGGAGGTGATTGATACACCATTCGTTCAGCTCCATGTGATTCCCCTGAGGCTCTAAGCCTATTTTTCACCTTACCACTTTGTCTCCTAGTGTATAATTTCTCATTATGTACCACTGGAGTTGGTAATCTCTTTCTCGGGTCTTTTTCCTTCCCCACTTTCTTCTTGCTGCACTGTCTGGCCAAATGCCCATGATCAGAACATATGAAACATTTTTTATTAAAGGCATACCTCATTTCATCACTTCTTTGCTGAGATGTTGATGCAAATTATTTTCTTCTTCTGGCATCGATCTCCTGAGCTTCCTGACACATACGCATGGTGTGTCCCATCCTTCCATAGTAATAGCATCTGATGAATGTTCTCCTCTGAGAAACTCTTCTCTCTGATTTCTCATGATGCTTCTTCTTGTCATTAGGTTTATCAAAGTTTATATTTTCACAGCCTGAAATGTATTCCAGAGCATCCGGACAAAAGCTTGATGTGTGGCCATGAATCCCACAGAAATAGCACATGCTATAATTTCTTCCTATAAAAGCCCTTTTAGGTCTATCTCCAGCACCTATAGGATTTCTTTCACATCTGGAACTGTTCACAGCTCTCTTTCTATCTTGCATGGGAGGAGATTCATCAAACCCAATACCAGTTTTTCCCAAACTGTATGGTCTTTGAGCTGAGAAAATTTTTCCCTGCCTCTTTTCAGAAATAGCAAATTTTCTTTTCATTTAATCATCACCAGTCGATGGATGATCAAATAGCAAATGCAGTGCATCCTTCAACTTGGGATTATCCTTGGATTTAGATTTCTCTATTTCCTGCTTGACTGATTCTATCTCTTCTACCAACTTTTGAATCTTCATATCCCTTAATTTAAGTTGGACATCAATTTCTTCCTTAAGAAGCTTCCTTCTACTCACCTTATCTTCCATTTCATGCTTCAGCTTATCAACCATGTCATTTTTCTCCATTACCTTCAATTTTTCTTGAGCGACAGAGTTAGAGCAACATACATTCTCTTGTTGTAGCCTTTGATTCTTCTGAAGTTCTGCAGACAACTCTGCTGCTATATCATTATTTCTGGCCTTAAGATTCTGTGCTTCATCTGACTTTTGACTCTCTTCATAATCACCAGCCTTTTGTTTTCCTTTCATTCTAGCCATCTTCTGCAGCTCTTCAGCATGTGAATCATTCTTCTCTATTTGGACAGTAACTATATCAATAAGCCTTTGATTTAATCCTTTTAGCTTGTTGACCTCAATCTCCAATCCCTTGATCTGGTTATCTTTAGATTTGGCTTCTTCAGTGTTTCCAACGTCTCTTGGAATATTAGGTTCTTCGATTCTTTTGAATTGATCTTTCACTTTTCTATTCAAGCCATTGATCTCCCTTTTCTGTTCTTCAATCTTAATCTTATACTCACTAACCGATTCTTAGTTCTCTCGTGTTGATAACTTGAGTTTCTCAATTTCTTCCATCAACTTAGACTTCTCTTATTCCTGCTACTGCATATAGAGTTTGGCATCATGAACAACTTTGTTGGGTTTCTTTGTTTTTGCTCTCCAAACATCTATCTCCTCAAGAGCAGCCTCCAACTCAGCTCGCATATCTATTCTTCCTTCAATTTCTTCTTCTGTTTCTGCATCACTATGATGCTCATTTACTTCACTCATTCCAACATCATGATTGAGTGAATCAATCATTTCCCTATCAGATTCATCCAGACCTTCGTTCAGTAAAATGTTTGATTATTTTAATTGAATAACACTTTTTCCATACATACTTCCACGCTGAGGAATACCACCTGATTTCTGCTTCTTCTTGGATGTTTTTCCCTTTTCCATGGCTCACCGAGATAAGGGCAGACTAATTCATTAAGCACACAGATCAACTACACCAAGTCGGAGCAAAAAAATTTGATAAAAGCAACCTATAGCTCTGATACCAATTGTTAGGGCCAATAGGGGCCTATATACCCTGAGAGGGGGGGAGAATCAGGGTATGGATATTCTTTTTCAAAGTTCTTTCTGCCCCACTGGATCTTGACCTCTTTATTACAAGGGTCACTTTGTTTGCACTTGTGTGGTTACTGTGATCACTTGTCTCCTTTACCTGATAATGATGTTTTGAATGCAATGCAGGAAGTAAGCAGACAGACACATAGATTTTTACTTGGTTCACCACTAAGGGCTACGTCCAAGGAGCATACGCCGACAAGTTGCCGGTTCGTACCAAATTCCACTAAACTTCACTATCTGTGGATTACAAGGTTCGGGCTAGATCACTTCTATGCCCAGGCTCACTGCCTTTACAATGTTTAGGGTCAGCTCACTGCTTTCCCAAGGGTCACTCCCCGTTTCTCTCTCTCTGGATCACTGCCGGTGGAGAGGATCACCTTCTTCCTCTTCCTAAGCTCACTGCTCTTGGAAGGAATCCACTCACAGTTTATAGACCTGTAGGTCTCTTCATTTGCATGAATGAATCCATCTTCCTCTGTGTGTAGATGCTCCGTTGAAGTACAACTTTCACCCATAGATGAATATCTCTTTGCACCGAAGGTATCGGGCAACGTACCAGCTTCCACGCAGTCTGAGAAGCACTGCTGGAACAAAGCCTTACTTGGCGCGCAAGTCAATATCGGCGCGCAAGTATCGGCGCGCAAGTCACAACGGGCGCGCAAGTCCTCCTCTGACACTTGCGCAACACAAGCTTCCTCAACTCCAAACTTGAGCGACTCTCTTCCTTTTACGCCCAAACCACTATTGGCGCGCAACTGCAAACCGGTGCGCAACTTCTAACACTGGCGCACAACTTCAACCACTGGCGTGCACGTTCCACCTGCGCGAACACACACACCACTTGCGCGACCACCACACCTGCGCGACGGGATCTCTGAGTTGAACTTCGGTAGAAAATGAGGAGGGGTGGTCCAGTATTTATAGGCAATCTGACCACCCTGCGCGACGGCGCGCAAGTCACCTGCGCGACCCAATCTCGGTGCGCAAGTCTTCTCTACTTTTAGACACTTGCGCGACCAACTCCCAAACTTGCGCGAACCTATTTCCTTAGCCATATTTTGATCTTCTGAACTTGAAAAACATATGGCGCGAAAGTTTCCTATACTCCAATTCCACGGAGCGCAAGTCCCTTTGCCAAAAACACTTTTCATCATTTGCCGATTTTCAGGCCCAAAAATTTGGCAAACACTGGAAAATGGCGCCACCTTGTATTTGTTCTTTTCTACCGCCTCTAGATCATCCATTCCTTTTATTGAAGTTCTTGAATCAAACATGGATCATTGACCTCATCTCTTGAACTCGACATTCCACCATGAAATCCTCTTTGTCAACAAATTTGTATGTCATTGTTTTGCTTTGTCAACAATCACTACTCAGATGTCCACTTTGTCAACAAACACAATCAACTCAAAAATGCCTCAATGATACCTTGAGGGATTTTTTCCCAACATCTCTGAGTCCTGATGGATTTAGAAATTTTATTTTCAGAATTATTGGGAGATTATTGGAGTTGATGTTTGCAAACTTGTTCTGTAATTTTTCAAAGGGGTCAATCTTCCTCCAGGTTTAAATAATCAATTTCATTTTCATATTCCAAAGATGGAAAATGATACTGAGATACATTAATTCAAGCTTTTTGCTCTTATCAATAATTTATACAACGTTATCTCTAATATTCTTTCCAGTATACTTGTGCCAATTTCCAATAAAATTGTTTCTTCAATTAATTTGATTTCATTAAAGGTAGGACCATTCAAAATTGCCTTTTCACTACTTCTGAGTGTATCAATATTCTTAAAAACCATATTCGTGGTGGGAACATTTCTCTCAAATTAAATTTTAAAAATGATTTTGAAATAATGGACTAGGGTTTTATATTTAAAATTCATTCAATGTTTAGTTTTGATGACACTTTCATTATTTGGATTAAGATAATTTCTGCATCTGCCTATATCTTAGTTCTTGTGAATGGATCCCGATAGGGATATTTCTCTTGTTATAGAGGTGCTAGGAAAGGTGATCATCTTTTAACTACTGTTTTTTCTATTTAAGAATATTATCATAGTAGATTGTTTTCTATCATGGCAAAGAATGGTAAGATAAACGCTATTGGTGCTGGTCATTGTCTCTCTGCTCCTACCCATATCCTTTGTGTTTATGGTATTATTCTATTTACTCAAGGGGATAATAAAAATATCAAGAATATAAAGAAATATATATTTCATTATGAGAATGTTTCTAGCCAACTGGTTAGTTGGAATAAGTCGTTTTTTCTACTTTGGTAGAAATATTTCTCATACTAGGAAATCATATATCCTCACTAATTTGAAGATTAGAGAAGGTTTTATCCCATTTACTTATCTTGGTGTTCCAATGTTTTGGGTTTGTCCTAAGGCTTGTTATTTTTAGGTGATTATTATTAAGATCAAGAATCAGCTTGCTACTGTGAAAGGAAAGTCACTTTCAATGGTCGGTCCTGTTTGTCTGGTCAAAGCTGTTATTGTTTCAAAATTTGTTTATTCCTTTATAGTTTATAAATGGCCTTCTTCTCTTATTAAATCTATTAACATGTCCATCAAAAACATCATTTAGACAGGTATTATCTTAGAAATAAGATTGGTAACTATGTCTTGGAACACTTGATTCAAATCTTTTGAGAAAGGGGGTGTTGGTATCAAAAATCATAGTATTTTTAATCAAGCCCTTCATGATTATTTTTATTAGAATATAATGAATGAAAACTCAAGATCTACTACATTAATAAGGTATATATTACTTACTAATTTCAAAAGAAGAAACATTAATTATATGGATTCTTCTATTTTCTCTTCTTGTAAATAAGTTTTTTCTCTGATTGGAGTTGATTTTAGATTGTATGTCTCTCAGGTTTCTTCTCTCATGTTTTGGAATGATAATTGGACTGGTGTTTCTCTTATTGATACTCTTAGTCATGATATTTCAAATCTGGACCTTGATGTTTATATTAAGGATCAATTAAATAATATTTATGCTATTCAAGATCATGTTAAACAGATTATTAGTAATTATTGTTTTTCCTCTGTTGGGGATTTTTGGATTCGGGAACCACATCCCTCTGGTATGCTCACTTTAAAATTATTCTACTCTCATGGAAAAACTTTTGTATTAGGTTTATATTGGATTGGAATGTTTAATAAGAGAATCATTCTCCCCTCTTGGTTCAAATTTTTGTAGAGACTGGCTCATGGTAAGGTCCCTATATATTCTCAATTACAGCTTTGTGGTATTTCTCTTTGTTCTATTTGTATTCTTTTTCATCAGCACATGGAGGACTTGGATCATCTTTTTTTGAGATGTGCTATAGCTTCCTTCATGTGGAAGGCACTTTGTGATATTTTTGAAGTAAAAATGTAGAATATTTCTACTATTTGTGGCATCCTTGAATGTATGTTCAGTCTTCCTTTATCTCCTATATTGTTGATTATTTTTCAAGTTTATGCTACTGAACTTGTTCATTCCTTGTGGATGTCAAGAAACAAGGGTCTTCATGATGGAGTTGGTTTCAATCCTCGGTCCTACCATGCTGGTATTTTTTCAGTCATGAAACATGTGAAGCTCCCTTGTAAAGCTTTTTTTAACAACTCGGTGCATGATTTTTCAGTTCTTAGGCGTATGAAGGCTAAAGGTAATTTTCGGCCTCCGTTGGTTACTATGGAAGTTTTTTGGAATCCTCTTTTGTTGGGTTGGATTAAAATTAATTCCAATGGCTCTTCTAGAGGAAATCCATGTCCATCAGAATGTGGTTTAGTTTTTAAGAAAAACATTGGTGATTTTTTGGGTTTCTCCTAATGCTCTTGTGGATTTTCCTCATCTCTTGAGGCTAAGATTCTTGGTTTCATTTCATCCCTTGATATTGTTAAAAATAGGTGTTCGAATAGGATTTGGATGGAATGTGACTTCGCTATGGATGTTCATGAAATTAGAACCTCTTCTACTAATATAATTTGGAATTTTATGAATATATGGATTAATTGTTTACAGTTTCTAACATATATTGACATCATTATTACCCATGTTTTCCGGGAGGGTAATTCTATGGATGATAGTCTATCTAATAAAGGAGCTGATAAGAGGAATCTTTCTTGGTATGATCAAATCCTAGAGGATGTTATACATATTTTTCAATGGGATAAATGTTTTTTTCATTGTTTTAGAGTTGTTTGACTTGTTCCCCTATTTGTTAATAGTGTACATCCTTTATATTGGTTGTTGTTGGTTTTTTGTTTTATTGTGTTTTTTATGTCTTCAGTTCTTGTTGAATCTTGTCCACAGGTTCTTATTTGGGATATTTCTGTCATTGTTATGACTCCTAATTTTGTTCCTTTTGGGGATTATTGTTCCAATGTATCTGTGCCATTTCTACTAATCAGGGGGGGTGATATGGCTTTGTTTTCTTTTCAAGATTCTGTTGATTATATCTGATTTTATAGGATCTATGTGTGATAATGCTGGATTTAACAACATTTCTATTTCAAAGGATTCTTTTTCTTCCAGGATGGTGTCAAAGATGTTGGTGAATTTAAATAGGTGGGATCCAGTTTATCTGTAGTCTTGTTTGTTGTCCCTAGAGCTTCTTCGAGCGGATTTCAGCTATGAACTTCTTGTGTGCTTTTGATGTCTGCGGTGTTACGGGGGAGCTTCCAGTGCTACGATTTTAACCCTTATGATCCTTCAAGGGTTGGTACAACAGGACTCAGCCTCAAATGGTGGAAATTCTCAAATAACGACCTTTAGTGGCTCTCTCCTTCCTTGGAAAGATCTGGTGGACTTTGTGGTGGCTTCTAGATCCCCTTGTCCTGAACCAGATATCCCTTCTTTGTCTCCTCATGGAAAATGGGATAGCTTACGGCATCATTATATGCACTCCTCTATGTTGATCATCGACATCTTCTCCACGTAGTAGAGACTTGTTTTAAATCAGTATTTTATTATTTCGAATGATCTGTAATTGGTTGATGTTTTTTATATAATTAATGATGAATTTTGTTAAAAAATGATTATTTTGTACTATAATTAGAAATTTTAAATATAAATTATTTATCTTTTTAATGATTTATTTTAAAATAAAAGTGAAAATATATTTATATTAAATGTTTATACAATGCAGATAGATTAATGATTTAATTTATAGAAAATCAAAATTAATGAAATTAAAAATTATAAAACTTTTATAATTTGATAAAAATAATTTAATCTATGAATTTTATAGAATATAAATATATTTTATCGATATATAATAATATTTTATCATAAATTTTATTTTTTTCCCTTGATGTTTTTTATGTCAATTTAATAAATAGCTATAAAAACTGTCATTATTGATATTTTATAATAAATTTTATTTTATTAAAAGATTTAATGTTTATAAAAAATATTATATTCATACAAGTAATTAGTAAATGTATTATAATATCAACCATGTTCTATTTTTTGTGATTTTTCCCTATTTTAAGTATCTTTGATGACCTTCAAATTGTAAAAATATTTGTCATTACGGTAGGTCTAAATGTGGATGACCATGAGTTGAAACAAAGTGATTGTGGTAAAATATATTCAAAATTAGATTAATTTTAATTTATTGATATAATCACAATCCATACTCATATTATATTTGAAACAAATCACTATTTAAATATTTTGAATTAAAAATAAATTTATATTCATTTAATATTTCGTAAAATTGTAAAAGTGAACCTCTAATGACTTATAAAAGAACATCTCTCCATCTTATTAAATAACAAATCATTAAACCTATTATTCATTGATAAAATTCCATGATACGTTTCTATAATATAGAAACCCATTTTATGGGTCTTGGTTTTGTTATAATACAATTATTAAATGGATTTATTTGTTAATCAATAGAGACATTCCAAATAAGAGGAGTAATTTTATCAGCATATTATGGATTTATTTCTTCTTCTATATCATATAAATCTTTATAAACCATGATAAAAAATAAGAAAATAGTATTTTAAATATACATAAACTCAATTGTGTCAATTTGTTAATATATATATATATATATCTAAAACCTGCATCCAATGGGAGAGTAATTCACCTATCTTATATACGGGGGAATACCGCCTCGTGAAACGATGTCAATTTTTTTCCTAATAGTGTCTCTAGAATCGATATAGTGATCATATGTGTTATTAATGACATATTTATCATTATTAAAAAGATAATATTTTATTTAATATATTTCCATTCCATTCACTGAATAATGTTAACATCGTTCATGGGGACATGTGGTCTACCACCTCTACCATGTGATGTCATCCGCTTTTAATCACCACATCCCATAGAAGATATATATATTTATATTTTAACAAGTAATATAATATTTATTATATTAGGATAATTATATAAAGATGAAATATTTATTACCTTCATTACATGATGATCATTTAATAATGGAAATGTCACTCATGCGTACGCACGACCTACCATCTCAATGATTGAAACATAAATCATTTTACATAATAATATTTATGATTTGTATATAAAAATAAAATTAATTGTTAAAATTAATAATAATTTCTTCATTATTATTCTACATATGTTTCTATAATGAACACTTTGACCAAACGTAGTATACCATTTTTATTTTGGACTTATAAATTGAATAATGTAAAAATATTCGATGATAATTTTATTAATTAAGTGTATAAATATAGAAAGTTAAGATATCAAACAAAAGGAAAAATGAACATGAAAAATAGAATATTAATAAGGTAAGTAGAAACCCAAGAGAATTATTCTAGATTATAAATATCAAACGTGATGATTTGGGCTCATGGTAAGATACTTTATTTAAAAAAATCAGATTTTAATTTTTAGCATAAAACACTATATTTTCTTCCACATATGTGTTTTTATAAATATTTTATGGATTTATATATATAGATATATATATGATTTATAATGGAAAGGGTATTTTTCACTGTAATTTCTCTCAAATGTTATCAAGTATAGTATTTTGTTTTATTTTTTAACATCTATTACAAAATGAAAAAATAGAATGATATATTTTAATTTATACTATGACAACGACCTCTCACACTGCCTTAAATGTTATTTTATTTTTGACTTACTCTACAAGAAATATTGTTTTATTAAAAAAAATTACTAATGTTTTGGTTATTTTCAAAAAGATTTTTAAAATGGAATAAATATTTTAATATTAAGAAATGTTTTTTAAGGGTATAAGGAATGTTTTTTTGATGAACGATTTTTTAATTGTGTTGTGGTTCATGGGTATTGTTTTTTATAATGAATGTTGCTGTTATAAAATATAGGTTTTTTAGATTATTACATATTTATAATGAATTGTGTAAATGGATGTTGTTATCTAATAAGGTTTCTCCAAATATATTATGGTAATATGCTATAATTTTTATTCAAACTATATTTGGGATAGTTATTTTATCTATAAATAAAGTGGTTATTATATGTGTAATCATGAAGGTTATCTCATCTGAATGACTAATATTAAAATTACTCCCTATGATTACAATGTTTTAAATCAATGTTTTCTTTGGGATTTATAGTTTTCCTTCAAAAATTATTAAGTTTTTATTTTTTATGTGTTAATGATTTATTTCATAAGTTAAAAAATGTACATGATAAAGTTATGTGTTTTATTGGATTTTATTTTTTCATTGTAAAACTATATTTCTTTACATTATGTCAAACACAAATCTTTTTTTACTTATCCAATATTTCATATTGTTCTTATAGGGTTTTAGGACTGGTAATGTAAAGGAATAATTAAAGTTGAATGTAGATATGATTATCCAAAAAATATATATATTCAATTTAATGTATTTATTTTTCAATAAAAAAGGACACTGATCAAAAGTGTCCACATCATAGAATATAGTTTTTCATTTAATATTTGTTATACAACTCAGTAAAAATCTAAACACTAAAGAACATTGGGAATGAAATAATTTTAATAATAGTTCAAAGTCAATATAATATTTGAATTTAATTTTGGGTACATATATTTGGTATTATGTGAGTATTTCGATAACATCATTGGATCTGGTGTTATTGAAGAAAATGTTAACATTTCTTTATCAGCACAATGTATAGTACATTAGTGATAAACATTTTTATTACGGCTAAATCAAAATAATTTTATATAACAACATTAAATAAAGCTTAGAGTTCGTCATCCTTGTAATATGGAATATGATTATTTTATTGACATTCTCACACACAAACTTTTCATTTAGTAAATAGCTTGACCTAATAGGAACCAAAGTAACCATGAATGTGAAGGAAAATGCGGGGGGTTGTCTAAATAAGAAACCAAAAATATGGGTTTTTAGGGATAACTCATTATGTTATTTTTAACTAGATATAAGTAGTAGTGATAAACAACCTAAATCATGGTATGTTCCCCAATGAATCAAATACGTGAGAAATTAAGGATCGTTGATGTCTAGGTACAAATGATCATAAATGTAAATAAATTGAATGACCTATGTGTCAATAATGTTGAATGAATAACCAAATAAAAATTATTAAAACAATATAATGATGTTTTATATTAGGTAATTTATGTTATAAATTAATATTCTATTGAGGAAAAAGTTAGTTTTCAGTTAATTATATAAAGGGGAAACAAAAACCTTTGAGATATCAATTTAATGTTTTAAATTTTGTGAGAATTGTCATTATGCAATTAGATGTCATGCAGGAAAGATCATGATTTGGATCATAAATACCATATGAATATTATTTAAATGTACTTAATGTCGTTATAATTTACCAAGTGGAGATTAAAAACGATATATGAATGTTTTGGAATATTTCATGGCTTATGGTGGGAAATTATTGAATATTGGGGAAAAATCATAATTTTTATGTGAAATATGTATTATGTAATAATGTTTAAAGGATGGTTAATGGATTTTGAAGAACACTAAATGATTAATATTATTAATTATAAGGAACTCAACAATTACATTGATTTAAGTATAATCAAATGTTTAAAATAATTAATACTATTGATAAAGGGAGTAATTTTGGATACTTTTATTGAGTTTTAATAGAATTCTAAGGTATATATAGCCCTTAAGAATATTATGTAAAATTTTTTTAGGGAATAATTATATATTCATTTGGAATAAATAATTTTTATGGTATAGATAGCCTTTATGGTTTATAAGATCTTTTATTGTTAGAAAAATATGGATTTTAATGATTTTGGGGATTCAAATTGAATTTTTTGAGATATCATTTCAGCATAATTAATTTCTCAAATATTGAATATATTAATGAAAAATTTTAGTATATTTACCACATTTTTTGTGAATTTTATAGGGATTATATTAATATAGTTTTAGAAAAAGAAAAACCCACAATATGGGAAACTACTCATCATATATGGAATGATCATGAGTCATGAACCCACAACTAAAGGGATGCAATGGTGTATCAACTACAAATGACCTATGAGTTTTTTATTCTTTTAAATAATCTTATAGAGAAATGTTTTATTCATTCTGGGAACATGTTTTTTATTTTTTAGATTACCATGGGATTGAAAGAGATTAGGTGATTATTTAATTTATGTTATTTTTGAAAAATATCACTTTTTTGGATCCTTGTATGATTAGGGTGAACATAATACTATTGGATTTTATTTTTTGAAAAAAGGTTGCGTAATACTATTCAATAATAAATGTGTTTACTATTGATTTATGGTGATTCAAGTTAGTTATTGAAATTATTAGCATATCTTGGTGATAATATCATCATGGAATATAATTTATGAAATGTTATATTTAGAGTTTTTGATGTTATTTCAGTATTAATGGTAAATTATTATTAAAATACTATGTGATAAATTCATTCTAATTTTTGGATTTCAATATAAATCTATAATATTTTGTGAAATTATAAGGATAATTATTTTTTTCAAATTTTTTATTTATTATTGAATTCATAAAATTAATGATTTTTTTCTTCATTTGAAGGTTTATTAATTTTGAGAATTATATTTTTATTTTAAAAATCATTTGGTTTTTTCTAATGTATAAATATTGGTTGAATATATTGTTAAACTTTTGTGGATTATATGATCCAATAGAATTTAATTCTATTGTTTCATGCATAAAATATGAATCATAAATATTCATCATTTTGAGAAAAATGATTTGTATTTAGTATATATTTATTATAATATGAAAAAATATGTATATATTTTTTAACATAGACAATGATGTAAAATAAATACTCAAAATTGGGATATTAGTTTCCATCAAAAATGTTATTTATTTACATTTTTTAATTAGAAATCAATTATCTTTTAACCCATCAAATATTTTTTGTTTTTTCATTGTTAACCTTCTCCTAAATATGTCATTTATCACTCTCTATTAGTCCTTGGATGTTATTTATTTCATCTATATCCATGTTTTCAAATCTCTAGTATGTTATCATTCTTGTAATCCTACTACGTTTATTTTCGATGACCTTTATACTTCCCTTCTTCTCTTTTTAAGATGATTATTTGGGGACCCTTTTATAATGTGGGTTTTAAAATAAAATGAAATAATAGTCAACCCCTAGTTACTGAAGCTATGTTAAAATTATAAGGATTAAATTTCATAAATGGGGGATATATAAATTCAATGAAATTTTAAAGAAAAAAATTATTTTAGATAGTGGAAAAGATATGAGAACTTATCTCAAACAAACAAAAAATTATTATTATTCAATTGTGTACAGTATAATCATGTATTTAAATAAGTGGGGATAAATATTTTTTACCAGATTATGAAATATATAATTTTACATCAAATAATTAATTTGATAATTAGTTCCTTTTAAATATGATGTTTTTTTAGAAATATTTTATTATTCATCAAAAAAAAATTCAATCAAAAAGGTGTTTTCCTTCTTTTTATGATTGAATATTATAATTAATTTATAAAAAAAAGTAAATATATTTGAATAAATTATTTAAATTTTTTAATTCATCATGTGAATTTAATCTTAGGATGGCTTCTGAAGACTATTCTAAGGGTATTGATTTTACAATGAATAGTGTTTTTCATCTTCATTAAAAATGACTTTTCGTTCTTTGTAGATAAAAATTCATTTAATATTTGGGATTAATAATGAATTTTTATTATTTTATATTAATTTTAAATAATAAATTATGTTTTTAAATATTTTTTATAGTTGAATTTAGTATAAACCCTTTTTATATTATAAAGGTCATTTTTCAAAAAATATATTTACACTTCTTTTATCTATATTGACTTTAAATTAAATTAAAAAAAATTCAATGTTTTGATTTTTTAGAAATTTATGCCATATTTTGAATATGATATTTCAAATAGGAAATTATTTTTTGAATAAAATAACATTAATCTTGTAATTTATTATTAAAATGGTTAATGATAAATCAACTAATTGAGGGTTAAAATTAAAATGATAAATACTGTAAAATTTCCAAAAAAAATTCCAAAAATTTTATTTCATTATTTAATTACATCCATAATAATCCAAAAATTCAATTATACGGCCTTTCAGATTTAGTTATAATAATTATCCTTATAAAACATTATGAAATGAACCGTAAAAGATATCACACTATTGTTTTCAATAACTATATTATTTTTAAAATATAGATAAAATAGTAAATTTTCAGTTTATAATTTAAATTTGAAATATATATGATTTATAATCATTATGGTAAATTATTTTTAATTTTATGTGAATAAATAAATATGTCAAATTCATTCACACTACTCGTGTAGTAATTATTCAATTAATGAAAAAAATCAAATAAATGATATTAAAAATATAAAATTATTATAATTTCATATAATTAATGGGATCTAGAAATTTAATAGATGAAATTTAATTTTTTATGTATTCAAATATTTTTGTTTAAATTTAATTGTTTTTTGATGTTATTAAAGTCAACGAAATGAATAGTTCTTTAAATTCAAAATATTAATATTCAATAATAAATATTATTATATTAAATGATATTAAATTAAAAAATATATAATATTTATTCAAGTGAATATAATATGGATTATAATTTAAAAATTCATCCATTTATGTCCTTTTTAACACATATATTTTAAATTTCTTGACACTCAATTTGTAAAAAAACTCTCTTGTAATGGAAAGTGTAAAAGGGGATAATGTGGTGTTTAAAAATGATAAGGGTTAAAAAAATGTTAAAAATTGACTCTTTTTTATTTAATGATAATATTTAATCATAAAATTATAAAATATTTGTAATAAATCAATTTTAAACCATCTTAAAATTATAATTACTTTATATTATATTGTTATTTTTAAAAATTCTAAGAGTACGTGTCCCCTATCTTATTAATGGACTTCTTGCCTTCTCTTTAAATCACACCTCATCTAATTTTTTTTATAATACCTACCAACTCCATTAATAAAATCTATCCCTTAATTTTAGAGTTATTGATTTTAAGAATATCTACCATAGAAGGCTTATGGTGTTAATCAAAGGATAATTTCCAAAGATGATGTGTAGTTATTACAGTATGTTTTAGATTTATTTCTTCTAATGCCTCCTCAAAATTCTCTTAACCATACATAAATAATAAAATAAGTACCCTATACATAATAATTTTTTATCATGTTAATATAATAAATTTTATATTACTCCAAACTCCATCAAATGAGAGAGGAATTCATCATTCGTGTGTACAACGTACATCCGCCTCACGAACAAATGTAATTTTTTTTCCATCACCATATCAGAAGAATGGATTTAATGATATATTTAATGATTATATATTATATTCATTAATGGTTTTTCATAGTATATAGGTAATATATCAATTTCATTCTTAACTTTCTATTCACTGATAAATTATAACATTACTCTTGTGTTCTTGTGAATTAATACCTCTACAAGGCAAAGTGATTTTTTTCATCAAATAATCTGATTGAAGATATATATAAGTATATTCGAAGAATTAATATGATATTTATTATAAATTTATCATTCTATAAATATAAAATACAACTTAACTTCCAGAATGATCATTGAAAATTGGAAATGTCACGTGTGCGTATGTACAACTAAAAATCCCCATTATTGTAACATAGTTTAATTTTTATAATAATATTTACCGGTTTGATTTAAAAGTATAATTTATGTTTAACAGTGATAATTATTTTATTATTATTAACCTAGATATGGTGGATTAATTACTAATTTTACCATTGTAATCATACCTATGAAAATTTGGACTTATGAATTACTTTTTTTCAAAAAGTCTGACATGAAGTTAAATAATTAAGAAAAAAATATTGAAAGAGAAGAGAAACAAAACAGGAATAATAAAATTAAATAATTTATTATGAAATTAATTTGGTATATAAATTTTATGATTCAGTAAGATAATTAATGTGTCTGATGAGTCTTACACAAGGTAAGAGGCTTAATTTGAAAAACACCCATTTAATGTTTCCCTTAAAACACTCTTTTTCCTTCCATATACATATTTTTAAATATGTACTGTGGATGTATTTATATAGATATAAGTTATTTATAAATATAATTTTTGATTCATTTTTAATTTCCTTAAAATGTTTTCATAAGGACTCATTTATGGAATTTTTTAATGTCATTTACAAAAAACACAAATGGGAATGTTCTATTTTAATTTATACGTCGAAAATGGCCTTTCCTACCACTGTATACATTATTTGATTTTTGTATACTTCTAAAATATTTCATTTTTTCATCAAATAAATACAAATTTTATTTATTGAGTTTATCATCAAAAACTTTTTAAAATGGAATTGATGATTCAATATATGAATATTTTTTCTTATGGGTAATTTTTTTTAACAATTGAATATTTTAAGTATTGTTTTAGGTTTTACTATTTTTTATGGTGATGGTTGGTTCGATTATAAACCATGTTGGGTGCAACATCCCTCCCCCAACCCATTTCCTGAGGGAGAGGCTAAGGGTGTTACTATCATTAGGATACATCCCCAAGACACCGATGGCATAAAATAAAATCCAAGGACTTCATAAAATATTGAGGGATGAATTACCTTTTAAAATAAAAAATAAAACAAAGAATAACATTACAAAAAAATACTTTATTATGCATGAAAACGATTTAATTCAACTCAATATGTAACTAAACCAATATCAGTAAAAATATGGGAGTAATAAGCGAAACCATGACTAATAATAATCAAAGGCACCGATGACACCAAGAGACCAACTCAGAAACTCCCATCATACTCCAATCTATAAATCCACATACCATTCCCATATTATAATAAAAAATTACTAAAGAACTAGTATACATTGATTTAAGTTTTGACTAAATATATCACATATACAACCCCACCAATGTTCCCATATAGGTATTGGGTATAAAACTCGGTTGGATTTACCCAATGAATTCCCTGCTGAGGCCACTGGTATAGAAGAAATTATCACCAATATATAAACAACTTATATAAATATTTTATTTTATTTTTATCAAATATAAATATTTTTCCAAAAAACCATTTTTCAAAAGAAAAAAACAAAACAAACATTTAAAAAGACTATCAAATCCATTTATCATGCCCAATATGTGGTTCCAAAAACTTTGACAACTGCACATGGGTTCCAAAGTGACATTTATATACAAATGAGCACTCTCTTATAGATCTACCATGTCATCACAATGTAACTATATACCATGATACCCAATAGAACACAACCCTTCTATACTATCACATCAATTCAAATGAACACACACCAACCATATAAACCAAATTCCATTCCAAAACCACTATGCCAATCAATTTAAATAAAAATGGTCTTTCATTTGACACATTTGTACCAAACCATTTCTATGAATCATAAAAACCATATTTTACTGTTACCATGTTGAAATCATGAATAAAAGGACTCAATACAAAAAACAATTTCTATAATTTCTCGAACCATCACTAAAGAGAGTTTTCATTCGTATTTTAACTTAAAATTCACAATTCAATATAGTAAAATAAATCATTGTGAAATCAAGACTTCAAGTACATTCTATGTGGAGAAAAGAGTGAAACCGCCTACCTCTCAATGTTTTTGGAAATTGAAGAACATCACAAAAAAATCAAATCTCCTCTTGAAACTCCATGAAACATCCCTAGATATTTTTCCAATTAAACAGAACAACCACATATCGTCATGGTTAACGTCACACGCCATAGATCTATCCTAAAAAATATTGTATATAGGACTCCAAAAGAGAAGAAAAGAATAAATATATTTGAAATAACTTTTAATAATCACTTATCAAAGAATATAGGTCTCTAATACACATATATTTTCCAACATATCACACTATGTTCAAGAGGAAGGGAATCTTTAGCCTATTGAGGAATTTCAAATCCTATTAGGGTTGAATTAGGAGGGATAATCTATTATGGGTGTAGTCTTGGTGAGATCCACACTATTCAATTTCTTTTTAATTTTCCATAGTTAGGGAATATGGTTAAGAAAACCATGTTCTAACCATGTGCTAGCCACATCCTGCAAACACTACTTGAATGGTTGTCTTTGACGGTCAGACAAACAGTGTGCCAGCCATGAAAACCCCCTATGTCCAACAACAGACATTTTCTCTTGGGTGGATTCATGGTTTGACCAACCATGAACCTATCTGTGTACCTATTGAGTACCCATTGTATCAGCTTCATAGATTCTTGGAAGGTGTTTCATGACTTCAAGAGGCCATTATCAAACTGTTACCTTCTATAAAATCCCTAAAACATGACAAAAATAATCCAAAACCACTCGAAAAATAACTAAAATAATTTAAATATTAAAAATAAATATATAAGCTATTAATTTCATAAAAAATGGGTCCTACATTCTCCCCGACATTGGTCAGTCTGTAACTAGAAAGATGAAAATAACCATTTTTTTGAAATAGTTTAGGCTATTTCTTGACAACATCATTCTAATACTAACATTTTTATTTTTAACTTCAACCATGATCCCATAAAACACACACTAAACCAATGATTTTCCTATGAAATACTTTCTTATTCATATCCAAAATCCACTCTAAAACATGAACAAACACAGAATATACAATTAGGTCAATGTGATCCCATCAAATTAAATGGTCAATATTATGTTGATAAATCTTTATTTGAGATAAATGAAACACATTGGGCACTGAACAGAACCTTTGAGGAAAATCAAACTGATCTTTTACATCACAAAGCCATTCGAGTATCTTAAGAGGATATATGTATAATAGAGACAACATTCCCTAAATTCGAAAATGATTATTCTCAATCCATAAATAGGATCTTAGGAACACATGATCACTCACCTCGAATAAAAACAACTATTAATAATAATCCTCAAACGGTTTTAGAAGAATCAAGGACTTTTTAATCCATTTCCTGATCAGAAAAAATATTTTATGTTTTCTATTGGACAAGGCTTGGTCTAACAGGTTTTTCACCACTATCTCCCCGAAACAATGTATAGAATTAAAAGGATAACCATTAAATTATTCAAATATTTCATATTATTAAGTCATGAAATTTTTTATATATGAGAACTCCACTAACGGTATGATCTTCTCCCAAGAGCCACCATAATCACATACACAATCCCTAATAATGTCTCCCAATGTCTATATCATAATTTCAAAATTTATATCCTTATGAGGAAGATACTCCATGCTCATATGAAATTGTGTCCCAAGGACATGTGGTAAGGATTCGGGAAAAGGAGATGTAATCCCCAGAAACCAATTCGACACAATCAAAACTGATATACCATGCCTTGTTTTCTAATCCACATTCACCCATATAAAATCATATTTCTGAACCATCCTTGGGAGACCTTTCACGAAATCCAAATCTATATGCTCCCATTTCTAAATTGGAAAATTTCAATACATCATCACACCAACTTGCCACTAGTTCTCTATATTAACCAACTAAAAGGTGAAACATCTCATGAAAACTCATTAAATTTTTATTTCATTACATCCCATAAAATTTTCCCTTTAAATTTTATGGACATCCTTTGTATTCCATGAAAAATAGACCATCTCATATAGTGGTAAGCCTGATGAAGTTATTCTTGATAATCCATATGTGAAACCATTAGATCATGAAAACAAAGGATTGATCACACATACTTTTTCCATCCCTCAATAGTAACCAAACCATTATGTTTTGGAATTATAGGAATAAATTTAGAATCCTATTTTTTGTATATCATTACCCTTCTAAACTAAATCAAGAAAAAAACTATAAATGGAACTTCAATGCCACCTCAATCCTCAAAATCCAAGTACGTGTTCATTATCTCTAACATCAACATTCACTAAAATGAAGACTCCTTTTATGATTGACTATATTTATTTCTTCTTAATTCTTCCACCATCGAATTTTATTTACCCAATTAAGACAAAATGTCAAATTTTAAAATTTAAAGATTATCTATCCAACTTCTTCGATTCAGGCTTAAATCACTTTGTGATAAAATGTGTTTAAACATCATAGGATTATTGAACACAATTAATTTATCAACAATGAATAATTACAAAAAATCATCATTGTATGTACTATGGTAGCTAATTCAAATACTAATGTTGGGTAGTTTATATCATGAAATCGAACTGTCATGATTCATAAGAAACAACATGACCTCCCTTCATGTGAAAACACACAATCCAAATCCTATAGTATAACAATACACCAAATATCCTATTATGAATTCCAGAAATATAATTGTTAGAAAAAATATTAAGGAAAAAATAATCTCTAAAATATATTTATGGAATCAATGACATAATTAGAATGAGAAAATCAGAATTTTATTATTTTTCATTGGTGAAGCTAGTCATGAAAATTGATGAACAGAATGTTAGAATAACTAGGTATATAAGGACCCGACCTTAAACCTTACTTAATATTTAATTAAATGAATAATTCACATTGAGGATCTTTTCAGGTTTAGAGTTTTAGAGAATTAGAACATAACTATTACATCTCATAAGATTAAAAAGTAGACACTTCTACTATGTTTCCTTATAATAAAAAAACTCTTAAAAAGAAACATGTCTAGTTCCATGTTTTATATAGCATGGCATTCCCTTGATCTCATCCTTGACCCGATTCCACATTAAGTCCTGTGAAAAAAATTTCAATGAAACTTGGGGTGAGCATAAAAATCTCCGTAAGGGATACACAAAGAATAAAAACTGTTAGTTTATCAAAACAAAAAGTAAACCATGTATACTTTATTAAAGTAATACTTTTCACATTTATGAAATAGTAAAAACTATTCACTGAATAAAAGATCATTACATCCCCTTTTGTAACCAAAAGATTACCATAAAACCCATATAAAGAACACATAACATATAAAGGTAACTTGAGACATAAACATACTTAAGTGGAATAACCATACGGTCGACTTCCACACATATCACTTAATGGAATAGCCATACGGCCAACTTCCATACATACTTAATAGAATAGTCATATGGCCGACTTCCATAACCAATGCATTGGAGGTTATAACGTAACCACCCATCCTGGTATTCACGACACCACCCGTCATATGGTTTATCATGTAACCACCCGTTAAATGTCCAAGTACAATAATAAAATCATAAGCCATAAAACAAATATAATGTAAAGAAAACATTTCCACACTTTGATCACAATATATCACTCAAATATATTGACATTACAAATCCATTATAAAAACCATTTTCAAAACCAAAATACATAAAAGAGTATATGGTATTTATTTCATTTTAAAAACATCACGGCTTGTTGAGGAAGCCAAAGACCAAATAATACTCGCGGCGGCGGAAGAGGTCGTTGTCACCGCGTACGATAAAAGAAACATTCCTTTTTGTCGTTTAGTAAAACGATTCGTAGAAAAAGATTCCTTTTGTATAAAAGTAAAATTCAAAGGGGTTTATGCACCGTATAAAAGAATGTTGTGTATAAAACGAAAAATGCCTCAATGAAAGGAGATTGAGGTGAAGTCCCTTACCTCGGGTCCGACTTGACTCGATCGTTCTTTAACGTCCCAAATAATAAACCTGAGTTAATTACTATTTTCATAAGAACATTTTCAAGTTAATTATTCCTTTAATATCACTTATTACCATGTTATAAACATTATGTAATCATTTAAGTTAATAATGTTTGTTTTGTCGATATTTGGTCCTTAAGTCGAAAGTGGACTTCTAACAATTACATGTTGTTCGTGTATTCAATGGTTTTTTATATCCAGAATGACATTCCTGCTTTGGATATCATATATATCATATATATCCAGCATATACATGTATTTATAATATTACATAATCATTTAGAGGTAGGAAATGAAATGCACCGTTCATGGAGACAGTAAGTCGTACGTACGTATGAACGCTACTTTCATTTCTATGTCATATTAATGGAATTAAAAATAAATGAGAGGTACATATATTTTAATTCCAGAATTTTATTAATCATTTATATGTAAAATACATCATATATATCCATTATATATATGTACTTATAATAGTACATTAAATTTTGGGGATAAGAAATGAAATGCACCGTTCATGGAGACGGTAAGCCGTACGTATGCATGAACGCTACTTTCATTTCTATCTCATACATTAATGGAACGAAATAATAATCATATAGAGGTATATTATAATTCCAGTATAAAATCATATATAATAACTTTAAATCCATCCTTTATACATCCCACGTATGGCATTAACGAATCAAATCACTTTGAGTGGGCGGTAGTCCGCACTTCCTTAAATGATGATATCGCATTTACCCATAATGGAAACCATAAAGATATGCCCAAAATGAAAAATACAGAAGGTTAAGGAATACATAAACATATTATATATCATATATAAATATAGTGACATCTTAATGGACACCTTTGAAGGTGTTAGAAAAATATCGAACAATCATCATTTCGTGAGGCAGAAATTCGCCATCCACGGAAACAGTATGTTCTTTAACCATTAGACGTAGGTGTGTGTATGTGTAGCTCGAATACTTCTTATAACAACATCCTAGTATTTGGAAGATACTGGATTTGTTAAAAAATAAATGAATAAAAAGAGTTTAGGGGGTTGGAGAAGCAAAATAAAACAGAAGGACTCAAAAGAAGACATTACCTTGAAATCGAGTAACTCCCTTTGGTTTGAGCTCAAAGGCTTCCTTGGGAAGAGTTATGCCCAAAGTGAGGCTTCAAGGAGTTATATAGGGATGTGGAGAGACAAAATGGGTAGGGTTTGGTCGAGTCAAAGGGTTTGAATGTGTGTTTAATGAGGTAGAGGTGGGGGCCTTTTATAAGAGGAGAGGAGGGGCACTCTTGGAAAGTAAGGAAATGTTATTTTATTTTAGAATGATTTTCGGTTATTAATGGTCCCAAATTGATGTGTTTATGGGATAAGGTGATAATGGTTTGAAATCTACCCATCCAATAGGTTTTGGACATTTTTAGGTCTTAGATTTTACATTATCTTTCCTTTTTATTTAAATCGTTAAATAATGAAGTAATCGCTGCATCATCATGGTGTCATAAATAATTTAATTTATTTAATGTATAAAAATTATAAAAAAAATATCATGAAGTAGTAAATCTTTTTATATTTATAATTAATATTTATAGTAAAAAATATGACTTGTATAACCCCATGTAAAAATTGTTTTAGTAAAAAATTTCATGTCTGTGTCATTTTTACTTTAACTTTAAATAAAAGGCATAAATGTCATTATCATACACAAGTAGCTCCATGGGGTACCAAAAATCGACACATGGGTTGTATTGGTCGCCCATAACTCAACCAATAGGGTTAAGACAAGTTTCAAGATATTTTAGTTTTATTATAATATCATTTTTACATTAAATTACACTAATTACCTTTAATCGTGATTAACAAAACATAAAAGTTACTATTCAACAAAATTTATTTTAATCCCATTGAACCAAATTTTACTTAATAATGAAAATAATTTAAATTGGATTTTTGAGATTCAAAACACAGAAGTGGTAAAGTCCCATTTAAACGAAAAATCAAATTTTGTAACCACCACTTTGCGGTTTCACTATTCATCAAAAACTGATGATTTTCAGAAAAAAAAACAAAACATCACCCTAAGCTATATTTGATATTCCGAATTAAAAAATGAAGTCAATTTTACAAAATTCAAAACATATAAGTTGCATTAATTAATTTAATTATTAATTTCCGCTGTCAAAACAAATAGCGTGTTTTTATGAAACAATAAGTATCAAAAGATTGACACCAGTTTAAGTCCAATTTCAAAGTGAAATTGATTCCAATGACCTCCATTGGATTAAATGGTAAAAATATATTCTAATTTCACTTTAAAACAAATTCAAAATATAATATAATCATCGTAATAAATAATATTAAAAAGAGGTTTTGAATTAAAATACAACATTTTACACTATTCATTAAAAAATGAACTTTATTGGAAAAATACCAAAAAATTACACAAAGTAATATTTGATGTCCCGATTCTAAAGAAGAGTTTTATTTGGTCCAATAGAATGTATAAGAGTGACCAAAAATATATTTAATGACTGTTCGACACCAAATGTTGATAAGTGGACCTTTTGTGAAATTTAGAGTATATAAGCCTAAAATTGAATTCTTTTCGTATTTTAAGCCTTTATCCTTTATTAGATAAATGTAAAAACATTTAAAAAACATATATAATCATATTTCAGTTATGTCTATCCATTACCACTAGTACAACGGCTACGTGTTAACTAACATTTAAAATAATATTACTTTATTACTAGTGTGCAACGTACGATTTCAAAGAAACTCTTCGTTGCGTATCAGGTATGCTATTGAACATAGCAACACATTTAAAGTAAAATTAATATTCAATTCAAAAATATTAAAAAATATGAAAATGTATTATTCTTTATTTACCTGGGATGTTACATCCCTCCCCCCTTTTGGGAATTACGTCCTCACAATTTTATTCACTTATCAAAATAAGTGGGGGTATTTACCCCTCATAGAATTTTCAGATTCCCATGTTTCCTTTTCAATCATATGGTTTTTCCACAAAACCTTTACCTGATGAATCACCTTATTCCGTAACACCTGCTCCCTGTGGTCAAGAATCTGGACCAGTTGTTCCTCATAAGATAGGTTCTCTTCCAGCTAAACTACCTCTGGACTCAAAACATGAGATGGATCTGGAATATACTTTCTCAGCATCGAAACATGAAAAACATTGTGTACCTGAGATAAACTCGGAGGTAATGCCACTCTGTATGCAACTGATCCAACTCTCTCCCGAATTTCATATGGTCCAATGAACCATGGACTCAGCTTTCCATTCTTACCAAATCTCATAACACTTTTCCATGGAGAAACCTTGAGAAAAACATGATCACCTACCTCAAATGATAGATCCTTCCTCTGGTTATCTGCAAAACTATTCTGTCTGCTCTGAGCTGTTTTCATGTGTTTCTGAATCAACTGAACTTTTTCTGCCATCTCTTCTACCAATTCTGGTCCCATCATCTTCCTTTCACCCACTTCATCCCAAAATGCTGGAGTTTGACACCACTTCCCATATAATGCCTCAAATGGTTCCATCTGTATACTGGAATGAAAACTGTTATTATAAGAAAACTCAACCAAAGAAAGATGGTGGTCCCAACTTCCCTAATAATCCATAGAGAAAGAACGTATCATATCCTCCAATGTCGAAATTGTTCGTTCTGACTGCCCATCTGACTGAGGATGAAAATCTGTACTAAAATTTAATTCAGTACCCAACGACTTTTGAAGGCCTTTCCAAAAGTTAGAAGTAAACCTAGGATCACAGTCAGATACAATGGAGAGAGGAAATCCATGTAACTTGACTATCTTATTAATATACAAATAGGAAATTTGATCTAGGGAAAAATTATCTCGTATAGAAAGGAAATGAGCAGATTTAGTCAAGCAATCAACAATAACCCAGATTGCATTATTACCTCGAGATGTCCTCGGTAATCCCACAACGAAGTCCATGGATATATTCTCCCATTTCCACTCTGGTACTAGTAAAGGCTGAAGCATCCCTTTCGGTAACTGTCGCTCTGCTTTAACCTGCTGACAAGTCAAACACTTCACAGTAAAATCAGCAATATCTCTTTTCATTCCATCCCACTAGTAATACTCCCACAGATCTCTGTACATCTTAGTACTGCCAGGATGAACTGAAAATGGAGAACTATGAGCTTCACATAAAAACTCTCTCTTCAACTGTGAATCACAAGGCACACACAATATCTTCTGAAATCTCAAAACACAATCACTATCAATGTTGAATTCATGAAACTTACCTTTCTGAACTAGCTCTACCTTTTTCTGCAACTCACTATCTTGCTTATGTGGTTGCTTGATTTTGTCTAATAGAGAAGATCTCACTGATACCAGAAACAAAACAAAAGGACATCCTGCACCAACAACTTCTATGCCAAAGTTCATCAAATCTTTAACCAAAGGATCAAGTTCCAAATGTAGCATGGTTAATGAAGCATTACTTTTTCGACTCAAAGCATCAGCCACTTTATTTTCTTTTCCCGGATGGTAGTGAATTTTACAATCATAATCCTTGATTAATTCCAGCCATCTCCTCTGTCTCATGTTCAATTCTTTCTGAGTGAATATATACTTTAATCTTTTGTGATCAGTATATATTTCACACTTTACTCCATACAAATGATGCCTCCAAATTTTTAAAGAAAAAACAACAGCAGCTAATTCCAAATCATGTGTAGGTTAATTTACCTCATGATTTTTCAACTGACGTGAAGCATATGCAACAACCAGATCATTCATCACAAGGACACAGCCAAGTCCCTTCAACGATGCTTCACTATATATAACAAAGTCATCACTCCTCGAAGGAAGTGCCAAAACTGGAGCATTCACCAATATTCTTTTCAACTACTGAAAATAATCATCACATTCTTTTGTCCAGATAAACTTAACACCCTTTCGAGTTAGATTAGTCATTGGACTACATAACCGTGAAAATTTTTCAAAAAACCTTCGGTAGTAACCTGCCAAACCAAGGAAACTACGGATCTCGGTTACATTTTTGGGTCCTGGCCATTCATCAACAACATTTGTTTTAGCAGGATCAACAGTTATGCCATCTTTTGAAACAATGTGACCCATGACAGAAATTTTTTGTAACCAAAACTCACACTTGCTGAATTTTCCACACAGTTTCTTTTCTTTTAAGGTTTGAAAGATACCCCTTACATGACCATCATTCTCCTATTTACTTTTAGAAAACACCAAAATATCATCGATGAAAACAACAACAGACTTATCCAAGAACTCATGGAAAATTATATTCATAAGGTCCATGAATACATAAGGTGAATTAGTTAACCCAAAAGGCATAACTAAAAATTCACAATGGCCATATCTAGTACAGAACGCAGTCTTCAGAATGTCTGCTTCTTTTACTTTCAACTGATGGTACCCCGACCTCAAGTCAATCTTCGAAAAATACTGAGCTTCCTGGAGCTGATCAAACAAATCATCGATATGAGGAAAAGGATACTTGTTCTTGACAGTAATATTATTAAAGGCTCTATAATCAATGAAAAGTCTCATTGAGACATATTTCTTTTTAACAAACAAGACAGGAGCACCCCATGGTGATGTTCTAGGTCGAATGAAACCTTTATCTAATAACTCTTGGAATTGCTTCTTTAACTCTAAATGTTCAACATGAGCCATTCGATAAGGGGGTTTTGAAATTGGCTTAGAATCAGGAACTAACTCAACAGTAAATTCAACTTCTCGATCATGAATAATACCAGGAAACTCGTCAGAAAAAACATCAAGATACTCATTTACCACTGGCACATCATTAATCTGAACAGTTCCTTTATTTTCAACAATATGTGCAAGGTAACATTCATTTCCTTCTTTTACTAGTTTCTCAACTTCTTGATATGTTATCAAAATCAAGGGTTCATTCTTGTACACAAACTAAAAATCATTCTGAAAAGAAACCATTTTAGCTCTGCAGTCAATCATAGCATGATAAACAGAAATCCAATCCATGCCCAAAAAAACATCAAACTCTACTAAAGGCAAAACAATAAGGTTTACTGGTAGATTCTTTCCACACACAAGGATAGGAAGGTTCTTATAATTCCTTTTGGTCTCAACGTTCCCTCCAGGTGTTTTTACCGTAGGTTCAGGATTCATATCTTGAGATGGAATTTCTAATTTACTAGAAAACTTCTCAGAAATGAAAGAGTGTGTAGACCCTGAATCAAACAACACATTGGCATAATCTGAACAAACAAACAGTGTACCTGATACTAATTCATTTGATGGCCCAACATCTGATGAAGTTGTTGCAAAGGATTTCACCACCCCTTTCTGCTTGTATTCTGGCTGCTTTCCCCCAGTTGAGTTCTTCGTTAGACACTCATTTTCATAATGACCCATTTTATTACACTTAAAACATCTTACCGCTGGCTTTTCATTGCCTGCTTGATCATCTTCCTTACTGTTACCAGCAATATGACCAGACTTACCACAACGAAAGCACTTACCAGACTTGGATAAACATTCTCCAGGATGCATTTTACCACACTTCTCATAGGATGGATATTTGGTTTTCTTACCTCCTTGCTTATTTGATGAATTCTTCCCCTTTCCATGCCAACTAGACCTCTTATTCCGCTGTTTGTCATAGAACAACTGATCATCGGCAAACTCCATTTCCACCTTCTCCGCACATCGAACAAGTTTTTTCATAACTTTTTAACTCATGAGAACCTAAATCCCTTCGATAGATTGTCTTTAACCCTGAGTAAAAACGGTTTATTTTACTATCAAGATCTCGTATGAAGTTTGGAGCATACCGTGCCAATAGAGTGAACTTTTCTTCATAGGCAACCACTGAGTCTTCCTCTTACCTCAATTCCAAGAATTGCTTTTCCATCCTAAGTCGAACATCCTTAGGAAAATACTTCTCAAGAAACATACCTTTGAATGCATCCCAGTTAAGATCCTCAATCTCATCACTATCCCTGATATTTTTTACCATCGACCACCACTGATCAGCTTGACCTTCAAAACGGTAAATAACAAGACTAACATTTTGCTGTTCTGAACACCCCATGACATTCAAAATTCTTCTCCAGTGCTTTAATCCACACTTTAGCTTGTACGGGGTCAGATGATCAGCTGAATAATGGGGGATGTTGCCTCATGAAATGTTCCACCACTGACATGTTCCTCTGCGGTTGATCTGGATGATCTCATGCATGGATACCACCACCATTTACAGCCTGAGTCAACTGTTCCATCACTGCAACAAACTATTCAGTTCCGATTCCGACCATCTCAGGTGGCTAATTCGGAAGGTTGTCTTCCTCCTGATGTCATCCCAACATAGCTACTTTGTTTCCTCTGCGGAAAACCATTCTGAACACAGAAATATCTAAGGCGAAGCAACATGGTAATCTTTAAATGCTATATCATTTCAATCATATTATAATTTAACACTTTTCTAACTCCTAATGTTTTCTAAACCAACCTTTGATACCAACTATAAGGCCTCGACCTTAAACCTTACTTAATATTGAATTAAATGAATAATTCACATTGAGGATCTTTTCAGGTTTAGAGTTTTAGAGAATTAGAACATAACTATTACATCCCAAAAGATTACAATGTAGACACTTCTACTAAGTTTCCATAGAATAAAAAAACTCTTAAAAAGAAACATGTCTAGTTCCATGTTTTATATAGCATGCCATTCCCTTGATCCCATCCTTGACCCTATTCCACATTATGTCCTGTGAAAAACATTTCAAATAAACTTGGGGCGAGCATAAAAAGCTCAGTAAAGGATACACAAAGAATAAAAACTGTTAGTTTATCAAAAAAAAAAGTAAACCATGTATACTTTATCAAAGTAATACTTTTCACCTTTATTAAGTAGTAAAAACGCTTCACTGAATAAAAGATCATTACTTACCCTTTTGTAACCAAAATATTACAATAAAACCCATATAAGGAACACATAACATATAATGGTAACTTGGTACATAAACATACATAAGTGGAATAACCATACGGTCGACTTCCACACATATCACTTAATGGAATAGCCATATAGCCAACTTCCATACATACTTAATGGAATAGCCATACGTCCGACTTCCACACCCAATGCATTGGAGGTTAAAACGTAACCACCTGTCCCAGTATTCACGGAACCACCCGTTATATGGTTTATCACGTAACCACCCGTTAAATGTCCAAGTACCATAATAAAATCCTAAGACATAAAACAAATATAATGGAAAGAAAACATTTCCACACTTTGATCACAATATATCACTCAAATATATTGACATAACAAATACATTATAAATACCATTTTCAATACCAAAATACATAAAAGAGTATATGTTATTTATTTCATTTTAAAAACATCACGGCTTGTTGAGGAAGCCAAAGACCAAATAATACGCTTGGCGGCGGAAAAGGTCGTTGTCACCGCGTACGTTAAAAGAAACATTTCTTTTTGTCATTTAGTAAAACGCTTCGTAGAAAAAGATTCCTTTTGTATAAAAGTAAATTTAAATTGGGTTTATACACCATATAAAAGAATTTTGTGTATAAAACGAAATATGCCTCAATGAGAGGAGATTGAGACGAAGTCCCTTACCTCGGGTCCGACTTGACTCGATCCTTCTTTAAAGTCCTGAATAATAAACTTGAGTTAATTTCTATTTTCATAAGAACCTTTTTCGATATCATTATTCCATTAATATCACTTATTTACATTTTATAAACATTATGTAATCATTTAAGTTAATAATGTTTGTTTCGTCAATATTTGGTCCTTAAGTCGAAAGTGGACTTCTTACAATTACATGTTGTTCGTGTAGTCAAAGGTTCTTTATATCCAGAATGACATTCCTGATTTGGATATCATATATATCATATATATCCAGCATATACATGTATTTGTAATATTACATAATCATTTAGAGTTAAGAAATGAAATGCACCGTTCATGGAGACAATAAGCCGTACGTATGCATGAACGCTACTTTTATTTCAATGTCATATTAATGGAATTAAAACTAAATGAGAGGTATGTATATTTTAATTCCAGAATTAAGTTAATCATTTAGATGTAACATACATCATATATATCCATTATATATATGTACTTATAATAGTACATTACATTTTGGGGATAAGAAATGAAATGCACCGTTCATGGAGACGGTAAGTCGTACGTACGCATGAACGCTACATTCATTTATATCTCATACATTAATGGAAAGAAATAATAATGATATATAGGTATATTATAATTCCAGTATAACATCATATATAATAACTTTAAATCCATCCTTTATACATCCCACATATGGCATTAACGAATCAAATCATTTTGAGGGGGCGGTAGTCCGCAGTTCCTTAAATGAAGAGATCGCATTTACCCATAATGGAAAACATAAAGGTATGCCCAAAATGAAAAATACATAAGCTTAAGGAAAACATAATCATATTATACATCATATATAAATATAGTTACATCTTAATGGCCACCTTTGAAGGTGTTAGAAGAATATCGAAGAATCATCGTTTCGGGAGGCAGAAATTCGCCATCCACGGAAATAGTATGTTCTTTAAACATTAGACGTAGGTGTGTGTAAGTGTAGCTGGAATCCTTATTATAAAAACATCCTAGTATATGTAAGATACTGTAGTTTTTACAAAATAAATGAATAAAAAGAGTTTAGGGGGTTGGAGAAGCAAAATAAAACAAAAGGACTCAAAAGAAGACATTACCTTGAAATCGAGTAACTCCCTTTGGTTTGAGCTCAAAGGCTTCCTTGGGAAGACTTATGCCCAAAGGGAGGCTTCAAGGAGTAAGAGAGGGATGTGGAGAGACAAAATGAGCAGGGGTTGGTCGAGCCAAAGGCTTTGTAAGTGTGGGTAATGAGGTATAGGTGGGGGCCTTTTATAAGAGGAGAGGAGGGGCACTCTTGGAAACTAAGGAAATGTTATTTTATTTTAGAACGGGTTTTGGTTATTAATGGTCCCACATTGATGTGTTTAGAGGATAAGGTGATAAGGGTTCGAAATCTACCCATCCAATAGGTTTTGGACATGTGTAGATCTTAGATATTACATTATCTTTTCATTTCATTTAAATCGTTAAATAATGAGGTAATCACTGCATCATCATGGTGTCATAAATAATTTAATTTATTTAATGTCTAAAAATTATAAAAAAATATCATGATGTAGGAAATCTTTTTATATTTCTAATGAATATTTATAGTAAAAAATATTACTTGTATAACCCCATGTAAAAATTGTTTTAGTAAAAAATCTCATGTTTGTGTCATTTTTACTTTAACTTGAAATAAAAGGCATAAATGTCATTATCATACCCAAGTGGCTCCATGGGGTACCAAAAATCGACCCATGGGTTTTATTGGTCAACCATAACTCAACCAATAGTGTTAGGACAAGTGTCAAGATATTTTCATTTTATTATAATATCATTTTTACATTAAATTATACTAATTACCTTTAATCGTGATTAACAAAACATAAAAGTTACTATTCACAAAAATTTATTTTAATCCCATTGAACCACATTTTACTTAATAATTAAAATCATTTAAATTGGATTTTTGAGATTCAAAACACAGAATTGGTAAAGTCCCATTTAAACGAAAAATCAAATTTTGTAACCACCACTTTGCGGTTTCACTATTCATCAAAAATTGAAGTTTTTCAGAAAAAACCAAAACATCACCCTAAGCTATATTTGATATTCCGAATTGAAAAATGAAGTAAATTTTAAAAAATTCAAAACATATAAGTTTCATTAATTAATATAATAATTAATTCCCGCTGTCAAAACAAATAGCGTGTTTTTATGAAACAATAAGTATCAAAAGATTGACACCAGTTGAAGTCCAATTTCAAAGTGAAATTGATTCCAATGACCACAATTGGATTAAATGGTAAAAATATATTCTAATTTCACTTTAAAACCAATTCAATATATAATCTAATAATCTTAATAAATTATATTTAAAATAGGTTTTGAATTAAAATACAACATTTTACACTATTCATTAAAAAATGAACTTTATCGGAAAAATACCAAAAAATTACAAAAAGTAATATTTGATGTCCTGATTCTAAAGAAGAGTTTTATTTGGTCCAATAGAATGTATAAGAGTGACCAAAATTTTATTTAATGACTGTTCACCACCAAATGTTGATTAGTGGACCTTTCGTGAAATTTAGAGTATATAAGCCTAAAATTGAATTCTTTTCGTATTTTAAGCCTTTATCCTTTATTAGATAAATTTAAAAACATTTAAAAAACATATATAATCATATTTTAGTTATTTCTATCCATTCCCACCAGTACAATGGCTACGTGTTAACTAACATTTAAAATAATATTATTTTATTACTAGTGTGTAACGTACGATTTCAAAGAAACTCTTTGTTCCGTATCGCGTATGCTATCGAACATAGCAACCCCTTTAAAGTAAAAGTAATATTTAATTCGAAAATATTAATAAATATGAAAATGTATTATTCTTTATTTACCTGGTATGTTACAAGGTAGGCTATGAAAATTTCATATCTCAAAAACATTCTTTTGCGGTTTCTAATATACCAAAGTCTATATCATTTATGAATCAATATAAGAACGTTTTTTAGAGATAACATGGCCATCAAAGCATTTCTCTTATATCTATAAATTACACTTTAATTTTTGGCATAAATATGATTATCCCATACGATACCTATTATTGTTTCCAAATGTTTATCATGCTCATCCTTTTTCCTTCAATACACCAATATTTCATTCAAAAATACAACTAAAAAACAATCCAAACAATTTTGAAATACCAAATTCATCAATTCCATAATGATAGTTGGTTCATTTCCATGACTCAATGGCATATCCACATACTCACAGTGGTCTTATCTACTTCTAAATGTAGTATTTGGAATACCCTCATTCTAAAACCAAAACTATTGATATCCTAAATAGAAGATGATTTTATAAAAACATTGGGATTCCCAAAATTAATCAAATGGGTCATCGATATGTGGAATTACCTATGAATTCTTTTTCGTAGAATTATTTAGATTATGGTAACCCACACATATCCCTATATGTTTGCTTTTATTTTTCTCAAAAAAGTTGGAACTACCCACAAAGAGGTACTAGGATGAATGAATCCTTTTATTTGCAACTCTATAAAATGGAATTTCAATTACCATATTTCTATTGTTTCCATCCGATAACATGGATGTTATATGGGAATATTGACTAGAAAAATTTCAACCATATACTAAAATTCTCTCATGTGTGGAAAACCTATGAATATTTTTAGGAAAACATCAGGAAACAAATCATTTATTGTTGAAAATTATGTATTCTTTATCTCCTTCACCTATTCCATGTTTAGCACTGGCAACTAGGGTGAGAGAGTTCCAACCACTATTACTAAAAATCCTAATGTTACTTCAACTACATTCCAATATCTTCTACAGATATATTCAATTTCATCCTCACTTGTAAAACTAACCCTTCTATTACAATAGTCAATGTGTTCTCTGAACATTTTCAACAAATCCATATCCAAGATTATATGATAAATATTTACCTCAAGAATATAGAAATCTTAAATATATTCATCTCAATTAATAGTAATATAAAATTATTTTAAAAAATTCTTGATATTTTCTTTATTCTGTTGGAGTTTTATTACTTTAAACAGAAGGCAAAATCTCAACCTAAAAAATAAGAATATCACTCGAATAATAAGAATTAAATTAATGGTATGCACCCATATGAAAAAATATCATGAATAAGATTCAAATTATAATGAATTATTCAACTCATCCCCGATTGTCCATATTGGTCATCCACAGTCATTTTCTCTACTCCATAGAGCATATTAGTTATTTTTAATTTTATCTTTATTACTATTTTGACATTCCTCAAATTTAAGTGCCATGGTATTCCTAGAATCACCATGGATTCATCAGTTATGCTAATAATAATTATTCCACTTCCCTCATCTTGTCAAAGCCTATGACATATTATTAACCGGAGATGTGTCCCAACCACCCAAATTTTTAAAATTAATATAATAACATTGATGATGCACCATATATATATATAAAAACAATTTGAAAAATCTCCATGTTGTTCTATAGAATCCGAATTCATTTGATCAAAAATACGGTACTGAAAACATCTAATTTTTTTCTTTGGAATTCGAGGAAGGTTCACTGATTCAAATGTTAGATTCTTATTCATACCAATACCGGTGAAATAGATGTCCCCCATCCACTTATTCCTAGTATTAGAGTTTCCACTACTTAAAATAGGTATCAACACGTTTCCACTACTATATTTCATGATATGTCTCTTTCTTCTGTTGTTTCTCTATAGATTATCTCCTTATAATTCAATGTAAAAAGAATGAAAATCATTCCACAAATGATTTGATGTAACCATAATTCAAAATTGAATTTCATCACGAATGAACTTCTAGAAACTTTAGGTGAATAGAGAAATAAAATCTTATATTTATCCACGTACTCTTTAACTATGAGATTCCATTTCATCGAGCTGAAAAATGTTGTCATTCTATCAATTTTGAATGTGTGGGGATAGAATTATTCGCTAAAAAATTCCGGAACCCCCCCCCATGAAATTACTTATCCCGATGTAGTAAATAAAACAATGGGTTTGTTATATCATTCAATATGTAGATTTCCATCTTGAACTCCATTTTATCTACTATGCTTAGGAAACCAAGGATATATTTTTTCCTATTTAGTCACACCTCTCCATTTCTCAGTTTTGAATCACTCCAGAATATGGGTGGATTATATATTCATAATAGATTAGAATGATACTCTTTCATTGGATCATCTATTAGGTTCCATATATCCATATAATGGAAATCACAGAAAATACTCTAAACCAGTTGTTGGTTCCCCTATGGATCAGGTACAACTAAATTTTTATCAGATTCCCCTTGTTGGTTTATATGATGCCTATCCGATGTAATTTTCTATAGAAAATACTAAATTTTATTTACTCTAACTCTTTATAAACATAAGTATTAAAAATTTATAATTTTAAAAAATCACACATATCATAATAATGTTTACAAAATTTTCACATTTTTCAACTATTAACCCATTTTTAAAAATTCCACCAAACTATTAAAAATCAAGAAATCTTAAACTATTTTAAAAAATTAACACATTTAAGAAAAATTTTAATCATTACAGAAATTAATTTTTTCTCTCGTAGTGGGATGTTATTTCTATCAATTCGTGATATTCCCTTCTCATTGGATATACCCATGAAGATGAGGATGCAATTCCTAAGAGTGTCTCTAAAAAATCTTGTAAGGAATCTCCAAAGTAACATGTGGTTTATCATAAATACGTTAGTTATAAATCATTATGCTTCACACTTCAAGAATCTATTATCTGAATCATTCTAATAATCCAATATAGTGAGTGAACTAGAAATACTTAACAATTATGCGACAAAAAAACTGATACCATTTGTGAAGTCCTTTACCTCACCAATTGGCTTGGGAAGAGGAGGGTGTTACTAGACTTAGGTGGCATCCCCAATACCCCAATGACTGTGAGTAAATCCTAAGGTCTTCATAAATGTTTGGGGTATGATTTTCCTTTCAAAATAAACAAACAAAAAAATAACACCAAATGTAATCAACCACTATATGATGCATGAAAACAAATTGATACAACTCAAAAAGTAACTAAACCAACAACAACATCAATATCAATTTATAAGGAAGGATCAAGACTAATAAGAATGAAATACACCAAATATAAACTGAAAATAACATAGAAACTCCCCAAATGATTCATGATCCAACAATATAATCTAATCCGATAATATTATGATGTGTTACTAAATAGCAGAGATACTTATCCATTCCATCTGTCTTAATATATCACATTTGTAAAGGAGCCAAAAATCATAGGTAGGGGGTGTAATTATAAAACTTAGTAGGATTTCCCCAAGGAAATATCAACTCAAAACACTAGAAAAGAACAATTTAAAACATCATATAAATGAATTTATATAAAAAAATTGAATTTTTTATATTATGCCAAACCATTTCAAACCTTCTAACCTTCTAAAGAAAAAACAAAAGAAGAATTTAAAACCATTTCTTATATTTGTTTCTCATTTAAATTACTTAGTTCCACAAACCCTTATTACCACATATTCTTTATTAGGTGAGATTTTGCATAATCATGACTATTCTCTAATTGATCTACCATGTCTATATAATTGAAGCATATACCAAGGGCCTCAATGACACATGCACCTTCCAAAAGTCCATGACAATTCAAATGAACACATGACAACCAAGTAAAACAAATTCCATACAAAACCACCATGCTAAACCATTTTAATGAAAATTTAATTTAATGGAAAATTTCTTCCAAACAATTTACAAATATTAATATAAAACAATATTTTAAATTTACTATTTTAATGTCATGAATCAATGATCTTTTCATAAACAACTAATTTATGAAATTTCACAAACCATCACTAATTACTCTCTCCATTGGTATTTTCACATCAATTTCATAGTCCAATTCAAGAAAATAAATCATTCATGTTGTAAATAATATGAGTTGAGAGTGATACAACCTACCTCTCAATGAATTTCTAAACTGAGGAACATTGCAAAAATACAAAACTCATCTTTAAACTAAATGAAACATCCTTATATATTGTTCCCTTTAGAAAAAATAACAATATATCTTCATTATGGGAATAAAGTCCTTGTATCTATCCCCAATAAATTAATCAATAATTCCAAGAGAGGGGAATAGAATAAATCTAAGAAAAAACACCATGAATGATCCCTTACAATGGATTTCATGTATTAGACTCACTTAGATTCATTAATAGATAACTATAATATAAAGAGGAAGGGTATCTATATCCATTATAATAATTGGAAATTATTTTAGGGTTATAAAAGAGAATTAATTGTTTAATATGATTTAGATCCACAATTTTCAGATCATGTTTTTAATAGTACATGATTAGGGTTCACGACTTGGAAAATCATATGGTATGAATGAACTAGCCACTACCTCAAAAAACTACTCGCATAGTTGTAACATATTTTGAGACAAAATGTGATCATTTTATGATAATATCTTATACCCAACATCACATGGTTTCTCCTGGGTTGCCACACAGTTATTCAAAATTAAGTGCCCAGCGAGTGACCACTATTTGAGATTCATGGCCTCCTGGATGGTGTTTCATGGTTTCTACTAACCATGCTCAAGCTGTAAACCTTCATAAAAGACACATGAAATTTACCAAACACCTACAAACCAACAAAAACATATCCCAGATACATTATATGCTGAAAACAAATAAATAAATTCTTAGTTACCTGAAACTGGGGGTGCTACAGGGGTGATATCATTATATATATTTAATTCATTAGTTAAATGGAAGAAATTACACAATTTTGTTTCTACTAATTAATTATGGGGATATAATTTTATAGTTATTTTTATTGTTATTATGAAGGTTATTTTATGTGAAAATATTATAATTATTCTTTGTGTATCCATGAAGGTTATCTCGTTTTATGAGTGATATAAATATGACACTCTAGGTTTCATAAATGTTTTTCTATGATTTCTGGGGATTTTAATGATTTAATTTGAGAAAAAAATTTATTTAAATGTGGTAATTATTTAATTCATTATCTCAGGTATTAGTGTGATAAAGTTATGCATTTTCTGGTTTCTTATGATTTTCATTGCAAAAAGAAATTTCAGTCATTTTAGACTTATAATAATAATTTGCTTCTCATACCACATTTTAAAATTTTGTTCACAGAGTTTATGGATGAGTAATGGAAATGATGAAGTCATGTTGAATGTTCTAATGACTACTCATGAAAATAAATCAAATTTTATTTCAAAAGATTAATAATATAGAAAAAATATATACTTATCTAAAGTATCTAACATTTAAAATTTTCTTTTGTTACGTTAGAGTTATGAACTAATTATCCATATTTCTAAACCTAAAATATATATGGAAATAAAATAAAGCGAGTCATATTTTAAGGATTCATGATTTTGTAATGTTTAAAGTAGGGTCCTTAAAGGCTATCTAAGTACAATGCCTTGTGAATTATCTTTGCCAATGAGTCTTTAAAATGAATATTAATTGATGAGGCATCACTATGGCTATTCATTGATAAGTCCTTTCAATAAAAATTTGTGGATGAGAACTTATGAGGATCTATTCATGGATTAATTCTTTTTAATGTTTATTCACAGATAATTCATTGTGTAGGACCTTCACAAAGCATTTTTCATGCAGGAAGTCCTCAAAATTTTCCATATTTAGTTAAATACTTAACTATAAAATCGTTTTAAATTAAAGGATTTTAAATGATGAAGATTTCCTGATATTTAATTATATTATGAGTACATATATTTTATTTCTTATAAAATTAGTCTTTGATAGATGAATTCATACAAACTATATATTTGTTTAAATATTTTGTCATAGAAATGGTAGTAAATAATAGAAAATTATTAAGTGACTATGAATAGGGTATAATGTTACATAATATGTCCAGAATTCCACAGCAAGAAACGATAACTCATGAAATAACCATTTAGTTTCATGGAATTATCCACCTCACCATTATATCTGGGATGAGTACATTAGGTCTCTATGTGATGGATTAGAATTAATTTTCTTGCTACCATGTATGAAATAAGTTCACTAAGTGTTGATTGTACATAAATTTGTTACTTCATAATGAAATTAATTCTTCAAACACTTTTGATTTTGTTCACATATAAGGAATTACCTTAAAAACTGAAAAATTCAATTTTAAGAAAAAATTTGGAATTTTTATGAAAATTAATCCCAACATAAAATTGGTATAATTTTTTTTGGTAACATAATATGGGCTTCATAAGTCATAAAATAAAATCCTAAAAAAATTTCATTCCAACCTAAATGAGTCACCCAATAAATGTTTTTTAGAAGAAAAATTGTTTATAAAGGACTGTATAAAATTGGGTTTACTATCTCACCACCCTTTTCATTAGCAATGAGTGAAGTATATGTTCTACTCGTAATGTAAAATTTATAAGAAAGAAATACTAGAATATAAAATTATATTAACAAATAAATATCCCTTAGTTAGTGAGAACATATGGGGCTCATGGATATCCCTCTAAATGATTCATTGGATGTAAATATTCTTCCAATCCCTAAAATCACTTGTTTTTACTATGTGTGGACCACTCCATGGAATCTATGAAAATGTGAATTAAACATGATTTATGGTGGAAATAATATTCCCCAAAATATAACTGGATTCATTAAAATTTAAAATAATCTTATTTTAATGTAATATAGGGAAATTATATACACTCCTTCCAATAGACAATAGTTTTTTGAAAAATATCATTGATAGAAAATTATTCAAGAGAAATATCTCAACTAATGAATTGTGGCCACTAAAAAAAATATCATTACTGAAAGTATTTTGTTTCACCAAGAGGACCAATCAAATCATGGATTTTGGATATATAGTAGGAGCATATCAACTCATCAAATTTGAAATCATATCACATATTTAATGGATAAATTTTAGACATTAATTAGTGAGCCCAAATTATAAGACAGTCATAAGAATATAATGGAGTGGAATTTTTTGATGAAACTGATATATGAGATCTTTATGTCACTACTTATCCAATGATATATAGAAATATTACTCTTAATTTTATTAAAAATAACCCTTTCTAAATATAGCTCATGAGATGAGGAAAGGATATAGTCTCATTATGGTGTATCATGTATGGAAATATTTCAATTGATATAGGAAAATGGAAGGTTTCACATGTTGTTTTTAGATACCCTTGCTTGAAATACATTGAAATTACATTAGTTTTTTGTAATACTTAATAAATAACAAAAAAATGACACCCAAAAATAGTAATAGTTTAGTGTCTTTAGAAACTCGGAACATAATCTTCTAATCGTGGTGAAAGGTCTTTAACATCTCCCATAAATATCTTCCAATTTTGTTTTCTTACCTAAAACCATTATTTATATCCTGGGGAAAAGAAAACATATAAAGGGTGAGCTCAAATTATCATTAAGGGTAAACATGGAGAAAATAAAATAAAACATATACATATGAACATATAAACATGAACATAAAGTTTAAACATCAAGATCTTGAGTTGTGAAATAAATCATGGAGTATGTAAGGAATATCTCATAAAGGAACATTAACCATGATAAAACATTATGGTAAAAAGACATGTAATTTTGGAAACCATTAAGAACATGATATGATTTCCATAGTAGCCAAAGCATTGCTTCCAAGACCATCATAGTGGAGAAAGTCCCTTATTGAATCGAATTCACTCCTTGATTCAGTCATGTATCACTGAACCAGATTAACATTCCATTCCAGCCATTTATATCTCATGAGATATAAATATTTACCTAATTAATTGGAGGGAGATATAGGTCCCACCCATCTCATAATGAAATAATTCTTACTTGTGCCACAAAATAAACATAAATCATTCATCATAACCCAAAGAATAAAATGGGTTTCATAAACATAATCCCATTATAACGTAATCCATATAAAACAAATGGATGTTATTTAATCATAAAAATAATCAAACCATGTAAATAATAGAGACATTATACATGAAACATAATAATACTAAATAATTTCATCTTATATAGAAAATAGTTTTAACAAAACACATGAGATGAATTTTTGAGGAAAATATCCTTTCTTATTTAAAATCATTTTCTTATCACAAATTTCATTAAATTTTAAAAGAAAAGGATTTTGTTTTAAATAATAATGAAATCTTGTAGAGGAAGCTTCATGAAAATTATGTGTTATGAAACCGTAAATATCAATTCACGCCGTATAAGTTAAAAAAACATTATCCTCATACTTTTGCCACAAAAGTAAAAAAGTTCCTTGTATGGTAAACAAAAGAAATATTCTTTCCATAACACAATGTAAAAGTCAAAGAGTGGTAAACATGACTTTAAAAATACATGGAATAATATTAAATAATTTATGAAAAAAAATTTATGGACATGGATGAAAAATATAACCCCTGTAAATACTTATGTATGAGCAATCTCGGATAAAAATGAGTTTGAAAAATTATCCCTTACCTTAGTTCCGATATGCTCTGTACATATCTGAGCCTCCTGTATAATGATTTAAATAATTTCATTTTCCTATTCCATAATCATAGTCATTTTTATGATATCATATATGATTCATTTAGATCTTTATATTACCCATTCATTTGTCAATTCCATGTTAATGCAACGTTTTGGGTAATATTCGTTTCATTTATCGTACGTGTTTGGACTTTTTGTTCTTGATATTATTATTAATTATATCATGATTTAATTACTTCCAGAATGTAAAACAAGATTTATATGTCATATATATTTAGTATATATATATATAATATATAGATAAACGAAATGAAACACACCGTTCAAAGAGACGGTAGGCCATACGTACGTAGGAACGCTGGTTTACTTTCATTATTGAATTGAATGGAAGTAAGTAGACGAAATATATATATACATAAATCTAGTAGCATTATTATGTCATATATATACATTATAATCATTATTTAATGGTTAACATGGAGAATGAATCTCATTGCGTCGTGGAGACGGTAATCCGTACGTACGCACGAGCGATGATATCATTCCCAAAATTATTGAATGGAATTGGAGTGGATGATATAATATCTCAGAATCAGTATGATGTAATAATAACAATATATATTTATTCTTTACACCATTATACACATCCATGTAAGGTGGTGGTGAAAAAACAGATTACACCGTGGTGTGGAGACGGTATTTCGTACTTACGCACGCGCGGTGATTTCATTTTCTGTAGGATGGAGAGAAGGTGAAATGGGGAGGTTTAATATTTATTTTAACATATCAGTATATTAGTTATACTTATGTTATTACTTTATAATGAAACTAATAATGAATAGGAAGTATAAGAATAAAGAAACTTGAACGAATCGGTAGAAAAGATTACCTCATCTTCGACGCGCCTCCTCTTAACCTAATCTTAGGGTATTAAAGTTGGTCTTTGAAGAATACCAGGACCTCTATTAAGTTTATAGAGATGTGGAGAAGCGAAATGGGGAGGGTTTGGCCAATCTTGAAGGCTAAAAGTGGTGTGTGGAGGAGAGGGAGGAGGGGCCCTTTTATAAGGGAAGAGAGAGCCATCTTTCGAAACATAAGAAATATTAATTTATAACAAATTTCAAACCCACATAAAAACCTCCAAAAATGACTCACATAGAAGATGAGATGAGATAGGGGTGTAATATCATCAACCAATAAAATTTCGATATGTTTTGAATTTATTTTAAACATTATCAACATGATTTATCTTTATTTAATCTATTTAATTTTATTTGTGGTAATAATATTCTAAATTTTAAATTGTTAGAAATAATTACTTATGTGTTGTGAATTTCCTATAATTAGATAATCTATAAAATTATAGACCATATAAATTTAAATATATAATTTTTAAAATATTTTGTGATTTTTAAACAATTTTATAATATGTTATTTTTATAAAATAACAATAGTGTCAATTTTGACAGTATTCATTTATTTGAATTTAAATAAAATCTAGACAGAGGATATATTCGAACCAAAATATTTAATAGATTTCTAATATGTCATATACATCTATAAAATTCGTTTATCACTTTAAATAGTTTATATAATATTTATTTTAATATTTTTAAAACCATTTATTAGATATTTCAATTAATAAAATAATTTCAACGTCACTGTTGTGTCATCATTAATGATAATTATTTAATCCCTAAATATTCTAAATAAATTCAAATGAAGTTTATAATTTTATTTCCTTTCTGTAGAATATTCATGTTAGATGTTTTATGAAGTTTATCACTAAATTAAAATTATTTCACTTATAAGAGATAAGAGAGTGACATGTTGTCACTTTCTTCGGTTTTAATTATAATTATATCATTTTCATGGTCAATAGTCCCTGAAACGAATATATTCTGACCCTTAGTTGATATGGGAAGACATTTATTCATCCTATAGAATTTGTTCAGGTGTTGGGGTAATTTTATAATCTTATTTTTACCCTTAATTACCAGATTAACCTTTAACTGTAGTAAATAAAATTTACCATAGTTACTATTCATAATGCCTAAAATTAAAAAGTAGACTATTAACTTAATTTGGAACCAATTATTACAAATATGCAATCCATTTTTCCAAATTAAAAACATATAAGAGGCGGTATTTATTTTAAAATTAATCCCTCTTTTGAGAAAATGGGGTTTAAAAGTTAAAACATTGTCAAATATTGAAATGTTTTTACATATGAATTCAATATAAAATTATTTATAATGACAAGAATTATATTAAATGGTTAAAATATATTATATTTAAACAATAAAACCAATCAATATTATAATTAAACCATATAAAATATCTCGATGAAAAAAGTTGTTTTTAATTAATATTTAGCGTATTTTTACTATTCATCCAAATTAGAAACTTATTAGAAAGATATCAAAAATTTATCCAAAGTAAGTTTTTATATTCTCATTCCAAAGAAAAATTTTATATTGTCAAATTTAACTTATAAAAATGTCAAAAACTAGATTTAAAGTGGGTGTGTCATCAAAAGGCTGCAAAACTGCATTTTTTTTAAAAATACTCATTTTTCCTGAAAAATTATTTTGTTCTCATACCATGTTATATAAAATGTTTAAGATGAATTATAATGTCATAAAATTAAAAATGTAGTTACTACTATTCGTAACGGATAGTTCATAATAAAATTATACCAATATATCATTGTTTAGTGAAACTCAGTATTGCGTACAACACACGCTATTGAGGAAGGTTTCTCTTTCATATAACACAAGCCAAGAATAGTTCTTGCATATAATACAAGATAATATGGTGTTGCATATATCACAAGATAATTTTGGTGTCATGTAAAAAAAATACATCATTTAAATTAAAATAATATTTTTCATAAAATCTCGAGGTGTTACATTCTACCCCCCTTAAAATTAATTTCACCCTCAAAATTCATCGGGGTTATAAATGGTTTACTATATGAAAGTATCTTTCATAGAAACTCACATAATAAAAAGAAATACAAAATAATCATTTTAAAAAGGACCATTAGAAACATAATGGATACCCAAATTAACTCATCACTGGGTTTCCACATAGGAGAATATAGGTGAAAATACCGACATGGAAGAGAAATCTAACCATCATGTTCTGATGAAGAGTGGTAGAGAACATGGATATGAAAAATCCAACACACAAAAATCCATAAATTTGTGATAATCTTAGGTACCATCTGATTCATCTGATATGAGGGTACTAGGACAACGTTTTTGTTTTTCAAGATAATTTCCCTAATGTTGATAAATTTTTGCACAATGAGAAATACTTACTTGATTTTAGTGCAATGTCATCGTTGGTCATTACATGAACAATTTCCAATTCATCTTTTATTTAAGGAAATGATGTTGAATTTATACTTCTTGAAATGTTAGCAGATCTTGCAATATAATGAAAGGTTATTCTATTTGTCTCAAAAAGTTAGCCAAAGTTATTAAATATACATAGGTCCATATATGGTAAGATTAACTGTAAATAATTCCAAAAATGGACTTATACTTTAAAGATCATACCACTTAAAAAAATAAAACAAATTTCTACTAACCAAAGACTTCCTGTAGGCCAGTTGTAGGCGATAAAGGCCTGTCACACTTCAGTTTTGGGTTCGATTCCCACAACCTTGTCCGACGTGATGGGTTGTCGTCGATCCTGCATGTTTTCCTTTTTCTAAAACATTACCATTATAACATTCCAGAAATAATATAAAAAATGGTTCTATCCCTAAACAATACTATCTGATGTCCAACTTAATCCATTCCAAACTTTAGGCTTATCCAAAATACTTCTATCCAATCTCATATTATAAAGTAAAATATTACTATAAATTTCATCTACCAAGCATGTGAATTCCATCATTTATCATACGATATATCTTGCTGGTAACATTACAAACATGTGAATACCTTAATAATGTATTCTCTTGAAAAATTAATATGCATTGAACCTCATAGAAAACATTAAATCTATCAAAAGTTAACTCTTTCCACATACCAAAATCCGAAAATTTCTATATAGTCAAACCATGATATCACATTGTCCTTATATCAGTAATGAGCTCATTGATACTATCAAACATATTATTTTCTCCTTATCCCTTAATTATGAAAATATCATCTACTTTCCAAAAATATTTCAATCACTTTTCATTGTTACTGGTACAATATTTTTATGGAAAACCAAAATTGACAAATACATAGATATTCCAATATACCATAAAAGTACCTCAATAACATTATTCTTGAATAAAAATACATAAACACTTTAATACATCCTCCTCAATGATTGTCATGGAATAAGTCCTTCCTTGATTTAGAAGTAACCTTTTAGTTCAGGTCATTGAGTTGAGTAATGCCCATGTTCTCCACAGATAAGACATCGAACTCCATAACAGTTTATCACTCTATGACCCTTCTCTCTACATAGATAACATCCCCCCTCCATTTTACATATTAATCAAGGTTATGCTTCCCTTCTTTAGAAATATCAATCTTCCTTTCTCTATGCTCCTCACCATGTGAACATGAATTAAATTCCATCTTCTTCATCTTTGATGAATTTGGAATACCACTAAAGTTCACCTTGTTAATAAAATATCGCGATGACTGATTCGGCATAATCACAAAATCTTTCTTTATAGGCATTACGCAATTTCATTGCACATAGTCACCAATTTTTCCATTGGATTCAATGTTGACCCAATTCCTTTTGGTTCCCACCAATGACTAAAACCAAAAACCATGGTATAAGAAATAGTTAAAATAGAGAGTAACCACATAATCCTAAAAAGTATAACTTATCATACATTCTTTAATCCATGACACCCTAGGTTCACCCTAGGTTATTCATGATCATCAAACTAATTCTAGTACTGTAACCTATAGTTATACTAAACCTTAGGGACATCCCTAGACATACCTTAGAAATATCTCTATGGATCTCACTAAAGTATTTACATTCTAGTTTCCAAAGGTTAACTAAACTTTCGCTCTGATACCAATTGTAGAGACCCAAACATGACGTAAATGGAAATTACATTACTTTTACAGAATACTTAATATATAACAAAAAAATGACACCCATGGACCGTAATATTTTAGTGTCTTTGGAAACTCAGAACATAAACTTCTAATCATGGTGAAAGATCGTCAATATCTCCTATAAAGATCTTCCACTTTTTTTTCTTACCTAAAAAATTTATTTATATCCTGGGGAAAAGAAAACATATAAAGGGTGTTCTCAAATGCTATGTAAGGGTAAACATAGTGAAAATAAAACAAATTATATACATTTGAACAAATAAACATGAACATAAAGTTTAAACATCAAGATCCTGAGTTGTAAAATAAATCTTGGAGTACGTAAGGCATAGATCATAAAATAAAATTAATCATGATAATATAACATGGGAATAAAAAATGTTATTCTGGCCACCATTGAACACATGATATAATTTTCATAGTAGCCAAGGCATTTCTTCCAGGACCATCATAGTGGAGAAAGTCCCTTACTGAATCGAGTTCACTCCTCATTCCAGTCCTGTATCACTGAACTGGATTAACTTGTCATTCCATCCATGTCTATATCATAAGATATAAATCTTTACCCAATTCATTGGAGGGATATATAGGTCCCACCCATCTCATAATGAAATAATTTTTAAATGTTCCACAAAATAATCATAAATCATTCATCATACCTCAAAGAATAAAATGGGTTTCATAAACATCATCCCATCATAACGCAATCCATATAAAAAAATAGATATTATTTCATCATAAAAAGAATCAAACCATGTAAATAATAGAGGAATTATACATGAAACATAATCATACTAAATAATTTCATCTTAGATGAAAAATAGTTTTGACAAAACACTTGAAATGAATTCTTTAGGGATATATCCTTTCTACTTTATAATCATTTTCTTATCACAAAATGTCATTCAATTTTAAAAGAAAATGATTTTGCTGAAAATTAAAAAAATATTGTAGAGTTAGCTTCATGAAAATTAGGCATTATGAAACTGTAAAAATCCATTCACACCGTATAAGTTAAAAAACATTCTCCTCGTACTTTTGCTGGAAAAGTCAAAAAGATCCTCGTTTGGTAAACAAAAGAAAGATTCATTCCATAACACAATGTACAAGTCAAAGGGGGTTAAACAAGATGTTAAAAATACATGTAATAATATAAAAAATTGATGAAAAACTTTTTTATATACATGGACGATAAATATAACCCCATTAAATACATACCTATGAGCAATCTCATATTAAAATGTGTTTGAAAAATTATCCCTTACCTTAGATATGATATGCTTTGTACGTATATGAGCCTCCTGTATAATGATTTAAATAATGTCATTGAATTATTATAGAATCATAGTAATTATTATGATATCATATATGATTCACTTAGGTCTTTATATTACCCTTTCATTTTTCAATTCAATGTTAAAGCAATGTTTTGGCTAATATTCGTTTTAATTATCGTACATGTTTGAACTTGTTGTTATTGATATTATTATTAATTATATCATGATTTACTTACTTAAATAATCTAAAACATGATTTATATATCATATATATTCAGTATAAATATATATATATAATATATAGATAAATGAAATGAAACACACCGTTCATGGAGAAGGTAGGTTGTACGTACGCATGAACCTTGTTTTCATTTCCGTATTTATTTGAATGGAAGTAAGTAGATGACATATATATATAAATAAATATAGTAGCATTATTATGTAATATATATCATTATTATTCATTGTATATACTTTATAATCATTCTTTAATTGTTAACATGAAGAATGAATCTCATCACGTCGTAAAGACAGTAATCTGTACATACGAACGAGCGATGATATCGTTCCCATAATTATTGAGTGGAATTGGAGTGGATGATATAATATCTCAGAATCAGTATGATTTTATAATAATAATAATATATAGTTATTCTTTACACCATTATACCCATCCACGTAAGGTGGTTGTGAAAAAACAGATTACACCACGGTGTGGACACGGTATTCCGTATGTACGCACACGCGGTGATTTCATTTTCCGTAGGATGTATAGAAGGTGAAATGGGGTTTTTTTATATTTATAATAAAATATAAGTATATTATTTATACTTATGTTATTACTTTATAATGAAACAACTAAATAATAGGATGTAGAAGAATAATGAAACTTGAACGAAATAGTAGAAGATATTACCTCTTCTTCGACGTGCCTCCTATTAACCTCCTCTTAGGGTATTAAAATTGGTCTTTGAAGAATACCAAGACCTCTAGTATGTTTATATGGATGTGGATAAGAGAAATGGGCAGGTTCTGGCCGAGATTTAAGGATCAAAGTGGTGTGAGGAGGAGACAAAGGTGGTTCCCCTTTATAAGGGAAAAGAGGGGCACCTTTGGAAACATAAAAAATATTAATTTATAATAAATTCTAAACCCTATTAAAACCCCCAAAAATGACTCAAATCGAATATGAGATGAAATAAGATTGTAATACCATCAACAAATAAAATTTATACATGTTGTAAATTTATTTTAAACCTTACCAAATTGATTTATTCTTATTCAATCTATTTAATTTTATTTGTGATAATAATATTCTAAATTTTAAACTGTTATAAATAATTACTTATGTGTTGTGAATTGTCCATAGTTGTATAAATTATAAAATTGTAGACAATATATATTTAAATTTATAATTTTTAAATATTTTTGTGACTTTTAAACAATATTATAATATGTTATTTTTATAAAATAACAATAGTGTCAATTTTGACACTATTCATTTATTTGAATTTAAATAAAATCTATACAGAGGATATATTCGAACCAAAATATTTGATAGATTCAAAATATGTTATATTAATCTATATAATTCGTGGATCACATTAAATAGTTCATATAATATTTATTTTAATATTTTTAAAACCATTTAATTGATATTTCAATCAATAAAATAATTTCAACATCACTATTGTGTCTCATTAATGATAAATATTTAATCCCTAAAAATTATAAATAAATTTACGTGATGTAGATAATTTTATTATCTTTATAGAAACTATTCATGTTAAATGTTTTATGAAGTTTATCACGGAATTAAATTTATTGCACTTATAAGATATAAGAGAGTGACATGTTGTCACTTCCTTTGGTTTTAATTATAATTATATCATTTTCATGGTCAATAGTCCATGAAACGAATAAATTATGACCCTTAGGTGATGTGGGTGGACTTTAATTCATACAATAGAACTTTTGAAGGTGTTAGGGTAATTTTATAATCTTATTTTTACCCTTAATTACCTGAATTACCAGTAACTATAGTAAATAAAATTTACCGTAGTTACTATTCATAATGACTAAAAATAAAAGGCAGCCTATTAAAATAATTTGGAACTACTGATTCCAAATATTGAATCCATTTTTTCAAATTCAAAACATATAATTGGCAGTATTTAATTTAAAATTAATCCCGCTGTTGAGAAAATTAGTTTTAAAAGTTAAAACATTGTCAATGATTGAAATGTTTTTACCAATGAATTCAATATAAAATTAATGGTAATGAAATGAATTATATTAAATGGTAAAAATATATTATATTTATACATTAAAACCAATCAATTTTATAATTTAACCATATAAACTATCTCGATGAAAAAAGTTGTTTTTAATTAAAATTTAACGTATTTTTACTATTCATTAAAATAAAAAACTTATTAGAAAAATATAAAAAATTTATCCGAAGTAAATTTTTATATCCTGATTCCAAAGAAGAATTTTATATTGTCATTTTTAACTTATAAACATGTAAAAAACTATACTTAAAGTGGGTGCACCATCAAAAGTCACCAAAACTGCATTTTTTAAAAAAAATACTCATTTTACCCAAAAAATTACTTTGTTCTCATACCATGTTCCATAAAATGTGTAAGATGAATTGTAATGTCATAAAATTCAAAATTTAGTTACTACTATTCATAATGGCTAGTTCATAATAATATTATAACAATATATCATTTTTTAGTGAAACTCAGTATTGCGTACAACACACGCTATTGAGGAAGGTTTCTCATGCGTGCAACAGACGCCAAGAATAGTGTTTGCATATAATACATGATAATATAGGATTGTGTATAGAATGATATAATTCTGTTGTGTCATACAACACAATATTTCATTGAAATTAGAATAATATTTTTCATAAAATCTCTGGGTGTTACATTGTTTAACATTAATAAAAATAAATCATATAAAAATATTTCATTATATAATGTGGGAAAAACGGAGTATTTTTTGGTTCCCACATAATGGACTCTATATCAATCAGTTTTAAGTTATGTAATATATACCATATAACCTTTTAATAGAATAATATTCTAACATTTTCCTATAACATTTATATCTTCTAATTTTTTTTATTTCATTTTTCAAATCCAGGATATAAAAGGATATAATGAAAACTTATTTTTCAAAAGAATCCTTTTATTGGTGGTCTCACCCAAATTTACCAATGTTTTTAGGGTTATGTGGTCTCATGTAATTTATCTTGGGTTGTCAAAATCATTAGAGACCTAAGAAGTAACCTACAGACACATACATTCTATGGATTGTTTTTGGCTATAAATTGACCAACATGGGTTGATTTTAGATGATTTTATGTGAATTCTAATAGACTTATGTTAATTCAATTTAAAAGAATTACATGATCCTCATTTATCACTTAGGGAGGATTAGATGCATTCCTTTTTCAACTATTTTAATTTCTTATATTTAATATGGGTTCATTTAAAAAAATCAAACAAAATCATCACTTACATGTTTAATACCTACATGTTGTAATACTAATCACGTATACGCATGAATGGTCATGTTTTTTATCACTAAAAGGTAAAGGTTCATATTATCATTGTAAGTGTGTGGCCTTAAAATCCACAAGGATGAATATGTTTTAAGATCATCAAAAAAAATTCTAAATTAATATAAGTGATTAGAAATTAATGGATTAAGAGAAAAAATCCAATACATCCCCTTTCTACTCTATTGGGTCAAACCATAATTTGGTTAACACTTTATTGATTTTATGGTTTCAATGGAAGCTGAAGGTAGACTCATGAGAGAGGGATTGTAGAAATAAAGAAGCCTAATTAAATAATGATCAGTCCATTATTGTGTGATAATTTTAATAGTTTTGGTGTGAATAAATTCAAACCTCGAACCAACAGTATCAACATGATATAAATAAGAAACAAATAAGAGTAGAAGAAGAAATTTTATTAATAAACTATGGAGAATCGAACAACTTACATGAGAAAGACAAACCGAAGGCAACAAATTCACAGCATAACATTACAATAAAACGAAGCACAAAAGATGATAAACTCATCCACCAACACTACATTAAATAGGCATATCAAGAGGTTTGGGTCGTGATCCCAATAGTACAAAGTAACCCACATTAGTATGGTAGGCATAGGGTGGTGGAATATAAGGGATAGTGGACTTCTTTATCATTGACCCTAAGTGGTAGCCATCTTTCATCTAGCGAACAGAGGTGTCTATATGACCTTTTAGATAGATGAGTTATAGTTGACCATATATGTATAAACTGGATATTATGATGTATCCTATCCTCATGTAAAATTTAGTTGAAAATATAATTTTTTTTTCGGGACAGTATCATAATGGTGGGCTATTTTCCTGGGCCGCAGAATCAGGCCCATAATATTATCTCCAACTTGGGTCACCATGAACTCCATTCCAACATCAGAATTAACTCTGTCCACTATTTAATACAATGTTCCCCATGATTTCCTCTATAATAATATTAATTTTCATAATAATTGGGCTTGGATATTGGCAGCTACATTAGTTTTATTGGGCTGGTGTCCAGTTTACGTCACCCAGAATGTTGTTTGTTCAAGGCAAACATTGGTGGTCTTCCAATATGAAAATTCAAGTACTCAAAAATTATAAATTTTTACCAATTTAATATGAAACCTGAAAAATAAATATGAAAATAAAATTAAGATCATTGGGTACTTTAAATGATGTTAAAAAATGTACCATGTAATAGTGCATTTTAAGAAGGAATTACAATTAGAATATGAGGTAATGTTAAACATGTAAAATGATAAAAATGGTGTATATGAATAATAATTAATTTGAATATTATATATATTAACAATAAATATTATCCCCATTTAGTGGCTAATCACACCCCCAACATGATTTTTTCTAGTCCCTAGAAAAATATATCTAAAAAATGTGAAATTCAAATTCCCTTTTCCAAAAAAAATTAATAAACAATTATCACCAAAAACCCACTATATCAAACAACTATAAAACTAATCCAAATAATTTATTACAAGATAGTTTCATAATTATATCCCAATCCCAATCCCATTAATTTTTTAATATTCATCACCATATTTCATCCAATATCAATTAAGTATGAGGATGAGTTTTGTATCACAATAGACATGGGGGTTCATCTCTATTAAAGGGTAAATGATTGAAGTGCTAGATGGAATCACATTTTAACATTATGATGAGTATTAAAAATTTATTATTTTGAAATGTTTCCATTTTAATTGAAATTACACTCAAAAGAGTCAACCCATGTAAGGAGACTTTTCCGATAACTCACTAGCTCAAAGACCATAGAGAACAAAGTGAATCCCACATCCTCAGGCATCATCTCGAGTTAAATTAATCAAAAACAACATAAAATTACAACAAATATAGATATAATTACTAACTTCTGGCCAGAGAACTATGTAGAAACAATCTCCCAGTGTCGAAAGCCACACATTAAGTCATTTCATTGCACTAATTTAAAATTTATTATTTATATTTATATACTTATTTTTTATTGAATACTAATATTAATACTGAAATGATAGACAAATCTATGATATTTATTTAGGGGACCCCATGAGCTCAATATAATACCCCACTATAAAAAAGACGTGCGTTGTGGTCTCTTTTGTTATTTTGATGAAAATATAAATCATGAAATTTCACATTAGTCAGCCACACTTTCCAAAATATATGCTCACGAAATTATATATGGATTAAAAATAGAATCAAGGAATGCTAAATTATTTAATATTATGTTACAAAGTCTGAAATTTGTATTATCATGTTCAAGGACAATGAAAATTTCCCTTCCACACATTTTTTATACACACTAAAATAATAATTTTTTTTTTCTTTTCACCCCCCCCCCCGCAAACATAGAATGACAGTATCCCCAGTGTTTAAAGAATATAAAATTTAGAAGGGGGAAAAGGTAGATGAGAGGAGTTCCAAAAGTAATTTTAAATTTGAGTATCCTGAAATAATGTCACATGGTGATTGAAGTTGAAATTTTTGCCACTCCAATTTAGTCCTTTGATATCCATGTCGCATGCAGAGTTCCCTAGTGGAAAAAATAAAAAACAAACAACAAAACTAAACTAAACAATATATATATTCATATAATAAAAAAAGTAAATATAATTATATTTAAAAAACATATAGAAAAATGAAGCACCATATGCCATAGGGCATTGGTAAGCGTGTTCCCCTATCTCCTTTCAATCCCGAGATTGAGTCCCCATGGCATTGTCAATTGAGACGGTGTTTTCCCCATGACCTATGACGTATCATTTTAATTTTTTTTAATTTTTTTATTTTAGCCAACAAAAACATAAAAATAATATGATGTAATGAAACATTGTCTTTATTTTAAACTTCTGGGTAAGGTATTACTCAAGGATCACACACTATGACATGGATGAATACGACGCTCCCCTTTCATACCCATCCATACTCATAATATAAAAACAGGTCAACAATATAATTTTTTTATTTATTATAAAAATAAAAAAATTTAATTTATCCTATTTGAAAAATAAAGATGATTCAAAAATATTTAAATCATGAAAACAGCGGGTTTCCGCCCATGTAATGATTTTGTTTAATGTTTCTAGCTCGACATGAACTCCCTAACTTACTCAATACCAATTTTCAACATTTTAAGAACCCCATATTTATCATTTCCACTAGATTGAGATTGATTATTTGTTTATAATTTTTTACATGTGCAAACTTATGCTCTATAATGAGTGGTAAAATCCACGGAATATTTGAAATGGTTGATCTAGTTTACTCTATAGTCTTACCTAAGACATCAATGAGAATTTCGACTTCATTGGTTTCAATAGAAGATTTAATTCCAACTAAATGGTCATGGTTATATGTTGTGAATGGATATTTTAGTGTGTAAGTAAGGATAATAATTTTGATCTCGGTTTGGATTGGTCATTCAGATACATGATGAGATTTTTAATCCAACACGGTTTCATTTTCTAAATTTATCAACAGAATCAACTCATTTTGAACAGAAGATTAAACCACAATATTTTAAAGATCTATGTTAGGAGTGGGTATGTACTCAATGTTTTTTTCTCTTAACGGTTCTGTGATTTTCTATTTTTTAAAATTCATCAATGGAGTTATACTTAGGAGACTCAATCCATGATGTCAAATTCTCCACTTTTGAATCCAAAAAATCAATTTCCTCCTAATTTAAAGACCTTCCAACAATTCTTTTATCCTCATAATAAATCAAAAATCAAAATGTTGGTTCTTCAGTAAATTTATGTAGGGTCTATGGGAAACAAGAAACTTCACATAATATTATGGATGGGATAGTTAATGTATGGTTCGGTTCCTCACAGGTTTCAATTCATTGTAGTTCTAATGTCAATGAAGAAACATCCAAATTCATTTTATCCATTTTTTCACACAATTGTTCAAGAAGCTGTTGGGTATTAAGTAGGATAGAATCTTTTAAATCATGTAACTCCATAGTATTGAACACTTCAACCATCCTTGAGAGGGATGGAATTTTATCCATTCAATATTTATCATCCTAATGATTGTTCATTCCACCATCTATGTTGTAATTAATCAAGGGTTGATCAAATAAATTTAATAATATAGGGGCTTCCCAATATTGATTTTCTATTTGATTCCATCATGGATTTTTTATATGGTAATTTGGAAGATACTCAATTGCAGAAGACTGGATGTTGGAATCTAGATCCTCAGGACACACAAAAACAAAAAGGGGTAATGATAAGAGAGATTGGGGAGATAATAGTGAATGGATGTGAGAAAAAGTATTATAGTGTCTAAGATAACATACTTAGGTTCCCGGAAATGGCACCAAAATTTGGTCTCACCCAAAATTACCCATGTTTTTAGGGTTAATAGGTCTCTTGTAGTTTAGCTTGGGTTATCGAATCCTTAGAGACCTAAGAAGTGACCTACAGACACGTACATTATACAGATTGTTTTGCAATAAAGTGGCCAAAATGGGTTTATTTTAGAGGGGTTAGAGTGAATACAAAGAGACAAAAGTTAACTCAGTTTAAAAGAATTAATTTATCCTAAGTTATCACTTGGGGTGGATTAGATACATTCCTTTTTCCACTATTCCAATTTCTTTTATATGAGATGAGTTAATTTAAGATAATCAATAAACATTATTAGTTACCGGTTTAATATCTATACACATAATAATAATAACCTATACACTTGATGGGTCAACATTTTGATCACTTCAAGGTAAAGGTTTGTATTATCACTAGAGTTGTGTGTCCTTAAATTCAACAAGGACGACGGTGTTTTAAGATCCTCAATCAAAATTATCAATTAAAAGAAGTGAGTAGAAATTAATAGAGTGATATATAACAATCAATACAACCCCTTTCTACTCCCTTGTATCAACCCATAATTGGGTTATCCCTCCATTGATTCTATGGTTTCAATGGAAGCATAAAGTAGACTAATGAGGGTGGAATTAGAGAAGTAAAAAAGACAATGAAATAATGTTCACTCCATCATTGTGTGATAATTTCACAATGTTTGGTGTGAATAAATTAATACAATGAACAAACAGAATCAACGTGATATTAATATGAACAAAATAAGAGTTGAAGTTGAAATATTATTATGAAACTAACGTGAATTGAACAACTTACATGAGAAAGACAAACATAAGGCAAAAAATTCATAGCATAACATTACAATTAAAAAAAGAACCAAAGAAGATTAACTCCTCCACAAAAACTACATTAAATATAAATTTCAAGAGGCTTGGGTTGAGATTCGAACAGTACAATGGATCCCACTTGAGTATGGTAGGCCTAGGGAGGTGGAATGTAAGGGATAGTGGACTTCTTTATTCTTGACCCACAGTGGAATCCATGTTTCATCCCTTGAACAAAGGCATCTATATGACCTTCTAGATTTCCAAATTAGAGTGTTCCATAAAACAATAAAATTCATCTCCACATGTCTCTTAAACAAATATAAAATTTCCGCCCAAATGGAATTTTGGTTGGTGAGATATTATAAAAAAGTTTAATTGTGTTCCTAGGCTGCAGAATTTGGCCCATAATTTCATACCCAACTTGGACCGCCTAGAACTCCATTCATAAATCAGAATTTTCTTTGTCCACTGTTTAATAAAATGTTCCCCATGAGGTCCTCTATCATTATATCAATTTTCTAAATTATTTGGTTTGGATATTGTCCGTTATAGTAGTTTTATTGGGCTATTATCTAGTTTACTTCACCCAGAATGTTGTTTGTTTAAAGACAAAATTAGTTGTCTTCCAATATGAAACATCAAGTACATAAAAAGTATGAATTTTACCAATTTAATTAGAAACCAAAAATATAAATAAAAAAATCATGATCATTGGGTACTTTAATTGATGTTATAAAATGTTCAATGAAATAGTGCATTTTAAGAATGAATTACAATTATAATATGAAATAATGTTCCAACTATAAAATGAACTAAAATGGTGTTTATGAATAATAAAGAACATGAATTATATATATATTAACATTGAATATTAACGTAATTCAGTGTCTAATAAAGTTTGTTTCGACATTACATTTTTTCTACTATATTCTTTATAAACACTCAAATTTTATATTGGCTATTAAATTTCCAGACCTACTGAGTGGATACAAGAATTTTTACTAGGATTATTTATTAGGTTTATCAAACTATAAATTACAAAATATTTTTACTCAAATATATTAAGGTCTTGTAATCCATACTGCTAAATCAATTTTTTAATAAAAAATAATGTTTTCGTAGTACTTCTAATTTTTATGTTTTTATAGATTTTTAAAAAATTCATTTATATTTATTGTCGTACAACCTTGAAAAATGGGTCAGTCATTATATATGGAATGTTAACGATAAAACTAAATATTAATGGGATCACAATACCAGTATATATTTCCAAATTGGTGTAAAATTCAGATTCAGTTCTACTTTCTTAGACCATGTGTTATTTATTTTATAGACATAAGATGAGGAAAAAATAACAAATAATAATTTTACAAGTAGATAATCACAAATACATTTTTAAGTAATCAATGTAGAGAACCTGGACTTAGGAAATTTAGTTCTTCAAAATATTTTCATACCCAAATTTGAAATATTACAAAAAAATAGAATCTCATGATATTTCATTGATAATTCATATGAAACATAAAAGCATAAAATCTGGTGTATTTATGGTAATATAAATAGTTTTGTTATTTTGTTTTTGTAACACTAAAATATAATTTCTGAATAAGTAAGAAACATAGATAGATAAAATTAGGTTTACCCTAAGTGATGGAGAAACTACTTTCTTAGCATTATTAAATTGTGAATGGTGTTATGTTGGGCCATTCTATTGGAGAAAAAAATAACCTCAGGGGATTACTAATCATTTATAATGTGATTCACCAGTTAATGAAGAGTTTTTTTAGAATGACTACTAATGATATTACAAATATTTATATAAAAGGGGGAACAAAGAGGAATAATCGACTTGAGGTTGTGGGTTTCCAAGAAGAGCATATCGATTTAGGGAATTTTATTTATAACAATTCGAATAAACAAGATATTTTTGTAGATTCATAGATTAAATACTTTAAAAGTAGGTTTTCTCCATGATTAAGGTTACTCCACAATGTATTTAGCACATTTTTGGGCTATATATTTTTGTAAAACAGGTAAATAATCAACATTGATAAGGTTGACGTAGTGTTAGTATATATTTTTCAAAATTCAAAATTTTATCCAATTACCTATTTAAATATTTATGTATTTTATTCTATCATTTTCACTTCATTATCATATACAAGTAAATATATCTTGTAGATAAAGGCACATTATATTTTTACAATGTTGACTACTCATAATGAGTATTAAATCATTACTATTTTTGGTGATGAACGATAACCATTTTATAAACAATAATTAAGTACTAAATATACAATCTTATCTCAGAAACAATCTTAATCATAAGTGTGGTTACCAATTTATTAGGAGGGGTGGATAAAATATTTATTCTTAGGAATTATAAAAACCTATTGAATGTAATGTTTCTATATTAATTTTATACTACATTTAAATAATGTAATTAACTTCGTCGGTTGCATTGAAATGCCAATAAATACCTTATCCATTTTATTGTTTTTATGGAATGAATTATTACCTCCATACCTTATTATTACACTATTACATGCATAGTGTTATGCAAGAACATCCTACTTGTCCTCTGTTTTATGAAATATAGTTAATGAAATATTTTTCCTCTTCAGGGAAATATAATATAATAGTGATTTTATTTTACTCATAATTGAACTGTTCTTCCTCTAATTTTCTTATCTTAAATAGGATTCAAAATCTATCTTCAATCAGTGAAACATTGATTATATGACATTTTCTTATTATTTTGAACTGTAGGGAAAATTAGGTCATTTATTTTTTTACTTTCTATAAAAAAAATATTAAAAAATATTATTTATTCTATTATTTTTTTAAAGTGCATAAAACATACACATGGTTATATTTTTTTCTCCAATTCATCAACACTAGAATATTCATCCAAATATAATAATTACATATATTATCCTTTTTTCAAAATTATAATACCATGTATATATTAACTATATTGAAAATACACACTATCATTCTTCCATATCTTCGACCTTTAATATAAATATGCTAATATCTAGATACATGGATTAATTCTTCTCACTCTTCCCTCTATTTTATATTTACAATACCTCATGAATTTATCACTTATCCTTAAAAATATTTTCTATAATTGAAAATTCCTAAAATATTTTGACTTTGAAATTACAACATTATTACATATTTCTAATATTTAATAAAATTCCAACATCCCTTAACGACTGTAATAAAAACATGGTTCCTCCTTCATCATTTATTTCCATGAAATATGGAATTATCTAACACACAAAACTCCATAAAATATGGTTACAATATTGTTCATCAGTCATCTTTTTCTATGAATGAAATATGGAAATATCTTTCAGTATTCACTCTACTAAATCCGTATATTTTAACTATATTCAGATATGAATATTTAAATATATACTAGTTTTGGTTATGTAAACCTTAATTCATGACACACATACCATGGTTCTTCATTCCTCTTACACCATTAAACGTCTTAAACCAAATCTCCTTTATTTGTTATGAGATTACCCCACAAGTATATCCCCTCCACATTAATCAGAAAATATTTATCAAGAATAGAATTAAATTGATATATATTTTCATTAAAATGATGCTTTGCATAGAATATTTGGAAATTTATTTTCAAAATAAAAAATAAAAATTCATTATAGTCAGTATTATGATGTTAATTAGAATGGAGATCAATTCATAATTCACTACTAGAAATTCTCTGATTGTATCATGGATATTTTATGTGATCGTCTTTTTTAATTCCTCTTCATAATACATAGAGTACCTCTTAGAATATGTGATGAAATTTTTTTACATTCCTAATTTACATACCTCATGATTTTAATACACATTCCCAGATGTAACCAATTTTCATTTGGGTATAATTCATATACAATGATCATTTTTCTATTTGTTCAAACATGTATCCATGTTATTTTATTTGATAATTGATCTATGTGCCCATCCTATATCTAGGTTCTCATATGTGGTTATTTTTAAACGTAGATGAACATTTTAGTTTTTAAACTCCCATATGTGACATAGTATGTATCCAAATTTTCATACATTTTCATTTTCATATTTATCAGTACTTTTGAGTATGTAGATTCACCTAAGTTGGAAATCAATACATGGATATTATATTTATATATATAATGCAGGGAAATTCATATACAAGGTTTTACACTTCTTTGAGATACATTATATACATCATGTTATCTTTTATCACCCATCTACCACCATTTATACTTATTTCATGAAACTATTTTCAAGACTGAGTATACCCATTCTCATGGTATTGGATACATAGAATAAAACAATAATATTCATCTAATTAATTATATATACTATTATTTTTTATTATTATAAAATATGAATTCAAACATACCATATCTTATCTTTTTTTCGCATGATATTTTTTACAACTTTTTGGTTACTTTTATAGTCACAATATAATTTTTAAAATAACAATTTTAATGTATTTAGTCTTTATATCCATGACTTCTGTACTCCTCCCTTTGGATTACGAATCCTTGGTTTACCTTCACCATCTTCATGTAATCAATTTTCCTACAATTTATTCCTCATTATCAATCCATCCATTGTGATTCTAATGTTCACTTCCTTCTAATTCACATTTTCATCAAATATCATCCAAAAAATATAGATGGCTCTTTGACTAATTTAGCACAATTGGACTCCTTGTAATCCATAATCAACACATTATCATCAGTATATTATTTCAACATTCAAGCTACTTTTTCATAATCAGCATATTGAAATGCCTTTAAAATAATTCAATGATAGTACAAACCTCTCAAAAAATGTGGTATAAAAAATCTACCACTTTGAATTGGTTGGTAATTCCATATAAATGATGTATCAATATGATTTTCTTTTATTATTTAACATTATATTTATCATCATTGTTTTATTACAAACTATATCCAATTTATTTATAAGATAAACTACTTTCATTGGAAAAGGATATCAATTTATTCTCATGAAATGTTATATTTATCATACCACTCAACATCTATGTGAGTTTTACTCAGTGTAAATATCTGGACGACTTAATATACATAAAAAAATATTTTATTTTTCAGTTGATGTTGATAATAAATAATCTGTGAACATTTTACCTTTATATGAATTTTCCATCTATATTAATATTGAGATATATAATTGATTCTAATTTATTTATGAGTATTTTAATAAAATAATTATATATTAAATTAGTTCACTCACTTCAATGATCTAGTCAATAATAATCATGAAAACAATGATTTGTTTTTTAGGAAATAGTTTTGAATATTCATTAAAAAAATAAATTTTACTGACATTGTGGACATTCAATGCATGTGTCTTTGTGACACAATATAATTTGAATTTTTTAATTACTAAACAATAATTTTCATATTCAATAGTCCACTTACACATCTTGGATTTTTTCTGGAACATGATCGACGTTAGGTCAACTAGATCAAATAACCTATGAGGGGGTGGTGTGAATCAGGGTATGATAGATTGAAACTACTTCCCCTTAAGATATTGTTTCATCACAGAAAAACATCTCTCCTTCTCCCAATGAAATATGTGAATATAAGTTAAATCATGCACAAGAAACAGTGATTTTTACTTGGTTCACCCTTATTGGGCTTAGTCTAAGGAGCATACAACAGTGATGTGCTGATGCACCAAATCCTCTAATGATCACTACCAATTACAAGGTTCAGGATTGATCTTTTATACCTATGGTAAATGACTTTACATGTATTAGGGTTTTCTCATTGCATTCCAAAGGGTCACACCATATGTCTCCTCTTATAGATCACTCTTTATGGGAAGGATCAGCGTCTTCCTCCTCATTCTCTCACTACTCATGAAAGAGGTCCACTCATTGTTAATGGACATGTAGTTCTCTTAATTTTCAGGAAAAACACATCCTAATATATATGTATATTCTTTATTGATGTCCCTTTTTCACACATAGATGAAATCCACTTTTTCACATATTTTTCGGTTTGTAGAAATTGCTTTCGCAAACTGTTTTTGTGATTTGGAAAGCTTCCTTGAGTCCATAATGAACCATATTTCTTATTCTGTATACCACCGTTCACCCTCTGCGTACAGTGTAGCAGGTATGCTATGCAGATCTCCTCCTTTGTGAACTACCTCCAATTCAGAAAACCACTACTCTTTCATAGACTGCTTCTCCCATGGAATACCACTTCTTACACTGTTATGTACCACCTTCACATACCGACTCTCTGAACCGCCTTTATGTATCAGATTTACTTTTTCCACAAACTGCATCTTTCATTGACTGATCCTCCTATGAAAACTACCCCTGATCTCTAGACAATTGTCTCTCCTCATCATAACTGATCCTCTTATTTAGTGTATCATGTATTCTTCCCATATCTACAACATAAATTTTGGGATATAGTACCCCACAAAAACCATTATTGGAATTTCATCTATGTGAACCACTTAACTGAAGTCCCCATAATGAAGATATTTTAGACTTCATCAAATTCTTGAAGTGATGATATTCTCAAACTGAAAAAACTATACTTAATTATAGGATTATCACTCCTTATTTAGACAAATAGATTCGTAATACCCGCTAATCATAGATTACCCAAATCATCAATGTGGTACCACCTCCACTACTTACAATGCATCTTCTGCAAACCACAAACATCTTGTAAATATTATTCCCTATACACTCCATATACTTCCTTTCTTCCTTCTCAACATCACAAATTAATACCATTTTTCCAAAAAAGGTAAAATTTGTGCCTTCTCAAATCACTTCCTCATTTCTGGTAATGATAAGACATCCTGTGTATCGTAATACTTCCATGTACCGCAAGCCTTCACTAAAAATTATTCCTCTTCCATGGTTCACTATTCTTATTACACATATTCATGCTCCACAAAATTTTCTTAAAAATCTCATTACATATCGAAATTAAATAAAACCATACTTTTTTCCAAAACATTACTCTCAATTTTTTGCATCAAAACATTGTAAAACAGTAAGAAACTCCACCAACTTAACCACCTACTTCTTCAAACACCAAAAATTTTTATTTTTCATCATCTGGCTTCTCAATTGACACATTTAAACCCAACACATACCAAGAGGAAACCTTTGGTGATTATTACCCCACAATATCCCCCTTTGGGATTGTCAACATCACTTTCATAATTTGATATCTCATTAAATCTCTTTCAAATGGTTTCCAGCATTCTATTATTGCGATTAAGATAAAAATCGAGGATTTACTAAAATCATATTATAATCCTATATGAGATGTGCTAGGCATGATAAACAACATTATATGGAAATGTTCATCATTGAGTACTTCATTCCATTCCACCAATTATAGAAACCAAACTACTCCTTTAGTCATTAAACTCAGCTATCATGATATATATCCTATGACCTATCACATCTATTATCATCAGATTTAATACAACCCCTACATCACAGCTCCCCCTAACATATTAAACTCCCCCAATCATGGTGGTCCACTTTCCATATTTTTCACCTATATTGACTAATAATTTTCCCCTTTTAATAACATAATTTCTCTCACATTTTCAAAGAACATAAAGGCTATTTTTTAGGTAAAAAAAGTTTAAAGAACACATATTATCACATTTAGAGAAAACATATCATTCCCCAAGGAAAGGGGGTCACATCCATAAATTTTAATGTTAAAGATGTCAAATGGACTCCCATAGCTAGTCAATTCCTTACAAAGGATTCTTTGGGTTCGACCTGTTGGATCGAATAGTAGATATAAAAGTCTATTAGATGGAACAATACAAGAGGGGGGGTGAATTGTAGGTTTAAAAACTTTTGAGTTTTAGTAACAAAGAGATTAGTTTAAATGATCTTAAACTAATACAAATACAAACACCCACAATTGTATTGAATGTAAAAGGTATGATGTATTGTAATACTATTGTAAAGTAAAACAATTGTATTCAAGATGAACACAATAATCAGAGTAATACAGATATAAATGATTCTACCTTAAAGCGTATAGAACCAGTCAATACAATATGTAATAGAATGATTGTAATTGAAACAATTACAATTGAATATGTAAAGAAGAAAGGAAACAATACAAATCCCTTTCTGATACAAGTAACAGTGGAAATGTAAAAGTAATACAATTCTTTTAACCCAAAGAGAAGGGTTATCCTTTCACCTAGGATAAAAGGTCTGTCTCACCAACACCTTGGTGAGCCCTCGATACGATGATCGGCACGTCTGTCTGCCTATCCCCGGCAGCCCTCGATACGATGATCGGCACGTCTGTCTGCCTATCCCAGGCAGCCCTCGATACGATGATCGGCACGTCTGTCTGCCTATCCCCGGCAGCCCTCGATTTTGCAGGTAATCGGCACCTCTGTCTTTCAATTACTTGAAAGCCCTCGATACGATGATCGGACGCACAAAGCTGATGAGAGAAGTCACAGTGTCTCTCTCTAGAATCTTCGTAGTTCACAGAGTCTCTTCATTCGTTCTCTTTGTTCATCGTTGTGTTCTCAGCTTCAAATGACCTCCTATTTATAGGCCTCGGGTTCAACGGTCATATTGCCTCCAACGGTCATATTGAAACAGAAAGCACGACATCGTTTTGATTAGTTTGTAACTAACTCAACGACATCGTTTTGTTAGGACAAGAGATATATAGAAATGTAAAGCATGAGTACGATTCATATGCAGAGAGAGTTTTTGACAAAGTACCAAAACAAATAATGATCATCTGAATAGCAGAGTCAGTACGATACGATTGACAGAGTCAGTACGATACGATTGACAGATTCAATACGATACGATTGACAGAGTCAGTACGATACGTTTGACAGAGTCAGTACGATACGATTTGGTCGGTACGATCAACATCGTACGATACGATAAACATGATAAAAGACAATTGTAATTTACAAACATATGATAGAATACATTTGTGATTTCCAAAACATGATATAGAAGTCAAAAGAAGACTTTTGACTTAACAATCTCCCCCTTTTTGGAAAGCACAAACACAAAAAGTAAATGAAACAAGAAATACTTATCTCCCCCTGAGTTTAAAAACTCTTCTGAATAAGAAAATTGAATACAACTAACTCCCCCTTAGGTATTGACTTTCCTAAGGATTGTATTCGTAGATTTTCCTTAAGAGCATTGTAATGCATTCTCCCCCTTTGTAAAACAATCTTTGCTTTGAAAATATTCTCCCCCTTTGTGATTTACAAAAAGAAAGGAGTAATCTCGAATTGTCTGAAAGAGTTAGTGAAGTAATACAAGACAATGGATAAAAGAGAAAGGATTATAAGAGTTATTACAAAACAAACAAGTTCCAAAAGAAACAAATACAACAATCATTTGTTTTCTCTTTCCTTCTCTTTCTTTATAAGCTCATGAAGCACAGCTTTCATCTTCTTGATCTCCTTCTTGTCTTCAGAAATTGATTCACCCTGAGTTTTGAGAAGATCTTGTTGATCCGCAAAAATCTGATCTTGATTTTTGATGGTCTCCTCCTGTACTCTGATTACTTCTTCAAGGGTATCAATTCTGTTTTGCAGAGTCTTGTTATCCTTGGACAACACAGAATTTTGATTCTTCAGTAAAACCATTTCATCTTTGAAAGATGAAACTTTCGAGAATTCAGATTGGAAAACATTCATCCTCTCTTGCAAATCATTCACTGAAGGAACATCGGTTCTTTGAGAAGACAAAAGGTTCAGCCTTTCAACCGTTTCTTTATCAAGCTTGTTGAAAGCAATTGCTAGCTCATTTGATAACCTCCTTATATCTTCAATAGCTATTTGATGATCATTGATTGAGCTCTCTGTTTTGTAGGACCACTTGGTCATCTTATTGCAAGCCTTCTTATGAGCAACTGAGCTTTCAGAAAGAACTTTCAGATCGGCTTCTACTGACAAAACTTTCTTTCTCAATTCTTTTACAGAGCCATACTTTTTCCTTTGATTTTCAGTAATAAAATCAATCTTCCCTTCCAGCCTCGGAAAATAAGGAATGGTTTTCTCCATCCTTCTCAAAACATGAACAATGTAATCACTCTTCTTGAGAGAGATTGTATGCTCTGAATCAGTATCTTCATCGTACGATGCTAGTTCATACGATCTGCTTGAATGAACAACTGGCTGTTTCCCTTTCACTTTTTCTTTCTGTTTTCTTTCATCTTCCACTTTGTCACTAATGACAACTACTTTATCAGACTGAGAAGATTGAGCACCATGCTTTTCTCGAGATGACATCCTGTCCGGAGATCTTTCCTGATCGGCATGAGGAGTTTGTTGAACACATTCGCTCAGCTTTTGAAGCGATTCCTCTCTACTTTTCTTTGAACTTTGAAGAAATTCTAACAGAAAATCTCCTTCTTCTACTTCCACTTCTTCTATCACTTGTTTTCCTTTTTCTTTCTCAGGCAGACTCTGTACGATGGGCTCTTGGTGCACTTCCACAGTTAGTTGAGCACTAGCATCTTCAACTGCTTTCAAGACTTTAGAGATATCAAAGTCCTGAGCCTTTCTTTTCAAAAGAGTCTTCTTTTTCTTTTCAGCTTGAAGGGTTTCTTCTACCCTTATTCTTTCTGCAAAGGCCTCAGCAGGGTCAAGACCAAACTTCGGATCACCTTCCTTTCTCTGTTCCTTGTCCTTTCTCCATTTGGCTACAACTTCCTTACTGTACCTCGGCTTCTTCTTTGGTTTTGAACTAGTTTGAGGATCAGACTTTCGAGTAACACCGGTGGATTGATTGTCCTTGGTTGGCATAGGTGCCGATTGATTTTGAGCCAATTCAGCTTCTACATCTCTGACAAAAAGTTTTGAATTTGAATCAAAACAAACATTCAGCTTTTTCATCGTACTCTTATTAATCAAAGATGGCCTCAAATCCATAGGTTCTCTTTTCAAAAGAATGTTACAAAACTTCATACTCTCAAGAATGAATTTCGTAAGGATGGCTGGATACATTATTATCTGGGATTTAATCCCTCCTTTCTTGACATTTTTGATGGTTTCAAAAACATATCCCATGAGATTTACTTTCCTCATATTCATAAGATAGTCGAGCATAAAGACATCAGAAACTTTAAGGGTTTCTCAATCCCATTTCCTTGGGATAAGAAAACCTTGGATCCATAAAGTGACAAACCGATTGTCCGGTGAAAGATGAGATACTTTCCTCTTTTCCTCATTAATAACAAACAATGTTTTTTCAGCACTTTCTCTATTAAACGTACCAACTTCCTCTGGTAGTTTGTGAGATGGACAGAATGCATCGCCTTCTATAGAAACATTCAGAAAATGTGCCACTTGTTTCACAGACATAGATAATTTTCTATCGTACACAGCGAAGTTAATAGTCATATCTTTGTCGAAAGAAACGGTTTTGTAAAATTGACAAACATCATCAAAAAGAACTGGATCTTGAATATCCGGCCTTTCCACACAGAGATGTTCCCATCCTTGAAACAGAATGATCCTTCTGATTGTAGAATCGTACATATCGAAAAAATCTCGGGATACTAACCTTTCTCTATGAAAGTCTTTCTCTGTAAAAGTCTTTGAAGACATTTCGGCAGGAGTATTAGCAGAAGATTGAGACATAAAGGTTCTGCCGATGAGAAGATCGTACGATGGTTTATAGCTGGTGGAGTAGAGCTTCGGCTCAAATCCTGAAACTTCAATGTGGGTTTGGGGAGGGGAGGGGGGGTATTTATAGGCGATAAAGAGATGACCGTTGATATTCTACGGTCAAGATTAGATAATACCAGATCAATGGTTAGGATTAAAGCAAAAAAAAATTAAAAAAAATGAGAAGAGTGAAAAGAAACTTGTCGGGTAACATAAGGTGATTGTTGGTTTTGGTAAGTATCAAAGAAACAATCGTAAGGAAAAAAACATGATGCCGATGGAAAACAAAGTCATTACTATGATCGGATCGTACGATGGAAAATAGTCTTGTTACCATGAACTGACAGTACGATGGAAAACAATCTCAATACCATCATCGGTCGATACAAAACTATCGAATGATACGATGGAAAAGAATTTCAATACTATCATCGGTCGATACAAAAAAAAATTGAATGATACGATGGAAAAGAATTTGAATACTATCATCGGTCGATTCAAAAATTATTGAATGATACGATGAAACTGTCAAAATAATAAACAGAAAACTAAAAAAATTGTCAATACGATAATCAGAAAACTAAAATTGTCAATACGATAAACAGAAAACTAAAATTGTCAATACGATAAACAGAAAACTAAAATTGTCAATACGATAAACAGAAAACTAAAATTGTCAATACGATAAACAGAAAACTAAACAATCCAAAGAGTAAATAGTTAAAGAAAATAAGATAAAATAAACATAAAGACAGAAAGAAATGTCCTCCCCCTTTCTACGAGGAGTTTCTTACTATTAGGAGAGATGTAAAACAGGAAGTAGATATGAATGATTATTTTAATGTAATCATTCCTAGCTTCTGTTTTATAAATTCAAATCTATCGGAAGGTAAAGGTTTTGTAAAAATGTCAGCAAGTTGTTCTTGCGTTCCGATGAATTGTAAAACAATATCTCCTTTTTGTGTGTGATCCCTAAGAAAGTGATGCCTAACATCTATGTGTTTTGCACGAGAGTGATGTGCTGGGTTTTTACTAAGAGCTATGGCACTTGTATTATCACACAGAATTTGAGTTTTGGAGAAACTCAAACCATAGTCAGTGAGTGTGTGCTGCATCCACAATACTTGAGCACATCAACTTCCAGCTGCTACATATTCAGCTTCAGCAGTGGAGAGTGCTACTGAGTGTTGTTTCTTGCAGGACCAAGAAACCAAAGAGTCTCCTAAGAAATGACATGTTCCAGATGTACTTTTTCTATCCATTCTACAACCACCAAAGTCAGCATCTGAAAAACTTTTTAAAACAAAATCATTTCCAGAAGAGTAGAAAAGTCCTAAATCCATAGTGTCTTTTAAATACCGAAAGATTCTCTTTACGGCTTTTAGGTGAGACTCTTTTGGATTAGATTGATATCTTGCACATAAGCATACAGAAAACATCAAGTCGGGTTGACTAGCTTTCAAGTATAGCAAACTCCCTATCATACCTCTAAAAATTGTTTGATCTACTGGTTTCCCAGTTTCATCAAGATCAAGAGTATTTGAGGTACCAATTGGGGTGCTAATACTTTTAGTTTTGTCAAATCCATACTTTTTGAGTAAGTCTTTAATATACTTATGTTGAGATATATAAGTTCCTTCTGGTTTTTGAGATATTTGAAAACCAAGAAAGAATGTTAACTCACCCATCATACTCATTTCAAACTCAGATTTCATTAAATTTGCAAAAGAATCGGTTAAAGATTTCTGAGTTGATCCAAATATGATGTCATCAACATAGATTTGGACAACCAAAACATTTTTGTTTTCCATTTTTATAAAAAGGGTTGGATCAGCTGTACCTTTTCTATAATTGTTTTGTAAAAGAAATCCTGTGAGTCTATCATACCATGCTCTAGGGGCTTGTTTAAGACCATATAGAGCCTTGGTAAGTTTAAAGACATGATCAGTATGTTTTGGGTCTTGAAAACCAGGAGGTTGTTCGACAAAAACTTCTTCTTGAACAAAACCATTTAAAAAAGCACATTTGACATCCATTTGAAATAGTTTGAAATTGAAATATGCTGCGAAGGCTAATAGAATACAAATAGATTCTAGTCTAGCTAGAGGGGCATATGTTTCTTCATAGTCTATTCCCTCTTGTTGATTATAGCCTTTAGCAACAAGTCATTCTTTATTTCTTACAATGATACCATTTTCATCACACTTGTTTCTGAAAACCCATTTTACACCAATCACAGTTGTTTCTTTAGGTCTTTCAACTAAAGTCCAGACTTGATTCCTTTCAAATTCATTTAGTTCATCCTGCATTGCTTTGATCCAATCATTATCACCTAAGGCCTCACTTGGACTTTTAGGATCAAATTGGGAAAGAAAAGCAAGATGTTCTATTTCATTTCTTATGGAATTTCTGGTCCTTACAGGTTGATTTATATCACCAATGATGTTATCACTGGGATGATTCCTAAGAAACAATTGATTTGGATTTTGTAAAACCTGTTCATCAACATATGGTAGAAAATCTTCTGTGGTAAATGTTTCAGGAACACTTTCTTGAATATTTTCCTTATCAGAATGTTCTTCTAATATAGGTTGATAAACATTTTTAGAAAACACATCCGAGGATGTAGGATTGGGTTGGTTGAAAACAAAAGGGTTAGTTTCATCAAATTTTACATGTACTGTTTCTTCAACAGTACAAGTGTTTTTATTGAAAACTCTATAAGCCTTAGAGGTTGTGGAATAGCCTAGAAAGATTACTTCATCATATTTTGGTGCAAATTTGTGTAAATTATCTTTTGTATTCAGAATGAATACTTTGAATCCAAAAACTTTCAAGTAAGAAACTTTAGGTTTTCGGCCAGTCCATAATTCATAAGGGGTTTTATTAAGAAATGGTCTAGTTAAAACACGATTTATAGTATAACAGGAAGTACTTACAGCTTCAGCCCAAAAGTGCTTAGCAATTGAGTATTCACTAAACATGGTTCGAGTCATTTCTTGAAGAATACGATTTCTTCTTTCAACAACCCCATTTTGCTGAGGAGTTCTTGGAGCTGAGAAATTGTGAGTAATACCTTTCTTACTACAAAAAGTTTCAAAATCTGAATTTTGGAATTCACCACCATGATCACTATGAATAGTTATCAATGGTAGGTTTTTCTCATTTTTAACTTGGGCTCTAAAATTTTTGAAATAGGAAAAGGCTTCAGATTTCTTTGTGAGAAATTAGTCCCATGTAAATCTAGTAAAGTCATCAACTAAAACAAATACATAGTATTTGCCTCCAATGCTTCCAGATTGTGAAGGACCAAACAGATCCATATGCACAAGCTGTAATGCATTAGAAGTTGAAACTTCATTAATTGGTTTAAAGCTAGTTTTATGTTTCTTGCCAAATTGACAAGGATCACAGACTTTTGAAGAATCATATCTAAGATCCGGTAGCCCTTTTACAAGTCCTTTCTTTGAGAGTTTTCTTAGGTTTCTCAAATTACAGTGTCCTAGTCTCCTATGCCATAGCCACGATTGGTCTTCTATTACACTTAAACAAGGTAAGTTTTGGTTCCTAAGGTCTTCTAAGTTAATAGTGTAAACATTCTCTTGCCTATGGGCAGATAGAATGAATTCATCCTTGGAATTGTGAACTAGACACTTATCATTTCTAAAATTCACAAGGTAACCTTCATCACATAATTGACTTATGCTGATGAGATTGTGCCTAAGACCTTTTACAAATAAAACATTTGAAATAAGAACTTTTCCAAGAAAAACGATATTACCTATACCAACAATCTTTCCTTGAGCATTATCTCCGAAGGTAACTTTTCCACCTTTTGTTTTGATAACCTTTTCAAAGAAATCTTTGTTTCCAGTCATATGTTGAGAACAACCACTATCCATGTACCAAATGTTCTTATTGATACACTTCTCGTTTCCCTGAAAAATAAACAATTAGATTTTTGGAATCCAAACTTGTTTGGATCCAGAAGGGTTAGATAAAAGAATTTTAGGAATCCACATTTGTTTAGCAAAATGAGCTTTATGAAATCCTAAGGATTGAGTTTTGTTAAGAGAAAAATCTCTTCTCTAATGTCCACCACATTGACACTTGGAACAGAAAATGGTTTTTTGAGGAACAAAATAGTTATTGCTAAAAACAGGTTTGGAATAAGTATAACCAAGACCAGAACGATTTCTCAACGGTCTAATTTGAGAATACATTCTATCAAAGTTTTCTTTTCCATGAGTAAAGTTTGACAAACACTTTTTCAAGGATAAAATCTCTGACTTTAGTTTTAAAACCAAATTCTTGTTTTCTAAAACATTTGAATTCGAACTAGAGTTAGACTCTAAAATGTTTTTCTTTGAAATTTCAGTTTCAAGATCCTTAGAATGTTTATCCTTTTCAGATTTGACTTTCTCAAGGGTTTTCAAAATACTTTCAAAATCAGAAGTTTTCCCATCAAGATCTTTAGAAAGATCTGATACTTCTTTAGTCAAAATAGAAATTCTAGAATTTTCTTTTTCAAATCTCTTTTTGAGTTTAGAATTTTCATTTTCAAGTAATTTAGAAAATCTAGAGACTTCTTCAAAAGAAGGTAAAGTATCATCTTCTGATGATGAGGGTTCATCATTTGAAGATTCATAATATCTATTATCAACATAATTTGCATTTAAAGAGACATTTGTAACAGCTTCAGCATTATGTACCTTAGCCATGAGACAATGATCTTCAATTGGTAGTCTGGATAGAAGTCCAATATTCCTTTGTCCTGACGTCTCATATTCTGAAGAATCATCTGAGGAATCACTACCACTTGCACTCCATGTATCATTTGCTTTCAAGCCTTTCTTTGTCTTATAAAACCTTTTCTTGTTTCTTTCAGAGTGTTTCTCTTTTCTATCTTTCCTCTTCAGTAAAGGACAATCAGGCCTTATATGTCCTGCTTTCTTGCATTCATAACAAGTTACCTCTGAATCTTTCCTATCTTTCCTGTCTTTCTTTTTGAATCTATATTGAAAATCATTCTTTCCCACAATCTTGTTCATCCTTCGAGCAAGATTAGCTAACTCATTATCCGAAAGATTACAATCACTTGAATCAGATACAACAACTTTCTTGGATTTAGACCTTGTGACCCTTTCAGGTGTTTTAGCTTTAAATGAAAAAGCTACACTTCCATTCCCATTCTTCTTCTTATTGAAATCAGCATCTCTCTTCATTCTTGTCTCGTGCTGTAGAAGAGTTCCAAAGAGTTCATCAAGAGTAATCTGGGAAACTTTTCTATTTTCATCAATAGCTGTTCTTTTTTACTCCCATTCATTTGGCATAATATCTATAATCTTATCAACAAGAGCGTCATCATCAAGACCTTTTTCTCCCATAGATTGTAAGCTGTTGACAATTGTCATAAACCTTTGTTGCACTTTACATACTGGCTCTCCATAAGGAAAAACAAATCCATGATACTCTGCTCGAAGCATTGCTCTCCTTGTTTCTATAACCTTGGATGTACCAAAATGAGTGACTTCTAATTTCTTCCAAATACAGTTGGCTGCTTCACATGAAGATATCTGACTATATATATTCCTGGTCATAGAGCATAATAAAGTATTGCGTACCTTGTAATTCAGTTGATATTCTTGCTTCTCTTGGATGGTGAAAGTGCTAACTTCTTTGTCTGGAATTTTGTAACCCCCAGTAAGCATAATAAAATTGTCTACACCGGTATTGATGACGAAAGTCTTCATACGATCTCTCCAATACTCATAATCATTCCCATCGAAAATTGGTGGTCTAGAAGGATTCAAGTTATCTATTGATCCGATATTCATTCCTGCCATCTAATATAACAAAAACAACTTTTCCACTCAACACGTTAGTGTAGTAAGTATTCAAGATAGTAATAAGAAATAAAGCTAATAATACAAATCAGTGGAAAACCGCCTCTGATACCAATTGTTGGATCGAATAGTAGATATAAAAGTCTATTAGATGGAACAATAAAAGAGGGGGGGTGAATTGTAGGTTTAAAAACTTTTGAGTTTTAGTAACAAAGAGATTAGTTTAAATGATCTTAAACTAATACAAATACAAACACCCACAATTGTATTGAATGTAAAAGGTATGATGTATTGTAATACTATTGTAAAGTAAAACAATTGTATTAAAGATGAACACAATAATCAGAGTAATACAGATATAAATGATTCTACCTTAAAGCGTATAGAACCAGTCAATACAATATGTAATAGAATGATTGTAATTGAAACAATTACAATTGAATATGTAAAGAAGAAAGGAAACAATACAAATCCCTTTCTGATACAAGTAACAGCGGAAATGTAAAAGTAATACAATTATTTTAACCCAAAGAGAAGGGTTATCCTTTCACCTAGGATAAAAGGTCTGTCTCACCAACACCTTGGTGAGCCCTCGATACGATGATCGGCACGTCTGTCTGCCTATCCCCGGCAGCCCTCGATACGATGATCGGCACGTCTGTCTGCCTATCCCAGGCAGCCCTCGATATGATGATCGGCACGTCTGTCTGCCTATCCCCGACAGCCCTCGATTTTGCAGGTAATCGGCACCTCTGCCTTTCAATTACTTGAAAGCCCTCGATACGATGATCGGACGCACAAAGCTGATGAGAGAAGTCACAGTGTCTCTCTCTAGAATCTTCGTAGTTCACAGAGTCTCTTCATTCGTTCTCTTTGTTCATCGTTGTGTTCTCAGCTTCAAATGACCTCCTATTTATAGGCCTCGGGTTCCAACGGTCATATTGCCTCCAACGGTCATATTGAAACAGAAAGCACGACATCGTTTTGATTAGTTTGTAACTAACTCAACGACATCGTTTTGTTAGGACAAGAGATATATAGAAATGTAAAGCATGAGTACGATTCATATGCAGAGAGAGTTTTTGACAAAGTACCAAAACAAATAATGATCATCTGAATAGCAGAGTCAGTACGATACGATTGACAGAGTCAGTACGATACGATTGACAGAGTCAATACGATACGATTGACAGAGTCAGTACGATACGTTTGACAGAGTCAGTACGATACGATTTGGTCGGTACGATCAACATCGTACGATACGATAAACATGATAAAAGACAATTGTAATTTACAAACATATGATAGAATACATTTGTGATTTCCAAAACATGATATAGAAGTCAAAAGAAGACTTTTGACTTAACACGACCTTTATTAGAATGTCTATAACTTGTGGTTTTATATGCACATAATAATACTTCAAAATCCCTTACTCCACCATTTCCTTGATAAATTGATTCCAAATTTCTATATTCTTTTTTATTGATTGATGAAGTTGTTTTTTCATAGATTAATAGAACATTATTAATCACAATAGATTCTTGATCGGAGACTTCACATCAATCTCCATATCCTCAAGTTGTTGTTTCATTCACAATAAATGTGTGCATTATTGGGTGGAAAAAATATAATTAGCTTATGTGGTGATCAATGAAATGAATTATTTTTTTCTTTCTTATCCAAGAACTATAGAATCCAAAAAAATACAAACAACATCCATTAATTGATTTTCTATTATCTTCTGATCCAGCCGAATCTAGATCGGTATATCCCAATAACTCTTATGGAGATTTATCATTTTACACAAAACCAAAATCCACAGTGACCTTGATATACCAATGTATTTTTTTAATTAAATTATGTGGATTTCTTTCAGATTACTTTGATACAATCCATGTTGACATGTAAAAACCAATATCTGTTTGTGACGCTCTTATGTATAGTATACCTCCAATAACATGCATGTATCCTGTGACATTGAATTTTTTCCCTTCATCATCCTTAGATGGTTTCATCTATGTTTCCAATAGTTTCTTTATCTCTTGAGATTTATCAAGTCCAAGCCTTCTCAAAACATAATTGGTATATATAGATTGAGAAATGAATATCCCATACTTTCCTTGTGTTACCTGTAAAGTAAGGAAAAACATCAGTTAACCTCTCATTGACATTTCAAAATTATATTCTAGGAATTTGAAAAACTAACTAAGTTTCACTTCATCTAATCCTCTAAACATAATGTCATCAACATATTCCAAAACCATGATCCTTCAATTACTATCATGGTGGACATATAGATTGTAATCAATTCCACCACGGTGAAAATCTAACTTTTTCAAAAACTAATCTAGAATTTAATACCATGATCTAGGTTCTCTATTAAAACTATATAAGTCTTATTTATCTAGAAAGATATGTTCCCATATTTATGAATGTGAAATCCATATTCCTCCCTAAAATAAACATCTTTTTCTAGAACCCCATTTAGAAATGCTAACTAGAAATCCATATGAAAAAATTGAACTTCTTTAGAATTGTTATAGACAAGAATAATTGAATCGCCTCTATCCATGAAATAGGTGAAAATGTTTTATCAACTTTTATATCCTTCATTTAGGATTATCCATTGCATACAAGCCGTGTTTTTTTTTGAATCACAACACCATCTTTATTATTTTTATTATGAATGACCCATTTTTTATGATGAAATTCTAATCTGTTGGCCTCGAAAAAATATCCCATATCCAATTATTCTCAATTTTGATAATCTCCTCATTCATATCTTGAACCCAATTCAGATTTCAAACTTCATCACTAAAACATTTAGGCTCAACTTGTGATAATTGTGATGCATAATGTAGAGTCTTCATCCTCCATGTCTGTATTGGTGCTGTTGGATAACCAATTATGTGTTGTCTATTTTTTAGCTCATCTCATTAGTATCTATGTAGATACTAATTAATCATTATCCTTTTTATAATTTGACTCTTATTCTTAATCATCCTCTAAAACTTGAGCATCCCCTAATCTTTTTATTTCATCATCACTATCCTCCTATGTATGATAATGTATTTTCTAACTATTTTCCCCATTCTCCACTATGGTTACACCATGGATTTCAAAAATCATTCCCACCCTCTTATTGAAGAATTTATATGTTTTTTATTTCTTTGTGTAGACAAGAAATATCCATTCATCTCCACGGTGTTCAAAATTTCTCTATTTCTCCTTGTTGAGAATGAGACACTTATTTTAGAAGACACAATTGTACATCAATTATGGATTCTTTATATAGCTCGTCTCATATGAAATATTCTCTTCTTTAATAAATTTAAACTCTCTATTTTAGATTTACACTATTTTCATCACTTATTCTTTCCAAAATTTCTCAATAAGGTCTTTCTCAATGGGAATTGTTATGTATATATTATTCATAATCTGTTTTCTTCTCTCAAATACTCCATTTTTCTGTAGTGTTATCACTACTAAAACATGATTCCATATCCCATATTTCTCAAGATAATAATCCTCTTGGCTATTTGTGAACTCTATTCCATTATATTCTACATCTTCCCGATTTTTTGATCTAGCATCATGTCATCTTCTTGTCGATATCTTGTAATTAACTGAACACCTCAAACCAATGGGTAATAATTTATACCCATTACATTCTTCTATAAATATTAATGTATAACACAAAATTTACCCCCCCCATTAAGATATATTGGTGAAATTTTCCATAAAACGTCTATATGACCAAACTCATGGAATCCGGTTGACTATTGTCATTTTTCCATTTATATCATTCAAATGATCTTCCCTTGTTAGCAGGAATCACATGTATGGGAATGATCATGTGATAATCTACGAATATCTCGAGAGCATCATATTTCACTAGATATTCAATTTTCATTTGCCTCAAATGGCCATGATGTTTATGGCACAACATATTTTCTTCTTCTATGGATAGAAATCACATATATTCTTCTCCATTCATGATATATAGATTCCCATTGTTGTGATTTCCCCATACTACAAAATTAAAATCTTTTTCCTTGATGTCAAATATTTTCATTAAAAAGTTTATGGAATGTCTGGAGTCACAAAATTGACTTACGTTTAATAATTTTTGAATGAGACCTTCAACACCAAAGACATCTTCATGTATCATGTCTTTTCCTTGAACTTTTCTTTTCCAGAGCTAATTATTTTCCGCCCTTCATCATTATGAAATCATACAGATCATTCATTATCATAATTGCATCATGTCACTATATCCTTGTGTCCAGTCATATGGTGTGTTCATCCACTATCCATGATCCATATCCCTGTTTGATCTGATTCCTTGAATGAAATTTGTACAACCACTAACTACTCAAATCATTTATTTTTAATACATGTTTCTAATTTCATACATATAATGGATTGATACTCTTGAAATTCCATAGAATATGATGGACTATCTTCATATTATAGATATAGAAATCTATTTTTCATTTTTAGATCATTTGATGATTTATTTGTATGGTTCTTATAATTAAGCTTTGTCTAATTCATCACATTCCTCACCATTTTTGATGATAAATATATTTCCATGTGTCCAAATCCTCAACACATGAAACATTGACCATCAAATGATGGTCTAGAAAATTGAGCTCTGAATGACTACTTCTATTGGTCATGTTCCCTTTAGTACTTCATTGATACGCAATAGTCATTGTTTGATTGTACCGTTTTTCCACAAATATAGAATCTTATACAAGGTAAATTCTAATGTGGAAATAATTCCTGACTATTTATCCATTGGGATATATGAATCTTATGATTCTGCTTCATACCCAAAGAAATTTTCAATCTTGTCGTGGGTGCATGTGTTCTAACTTCAACCATTATAATTTTCAGTTTTTGATCAAGACCCATTTTAGCCTTATTATTTTCATTTGACTATTTCAACTGTTCTACAGGATAACTATGCTCAAAATTTATAATCTTTGTTTTCTGTATGATCTTCATTCCTAATTTCATACATCAAGTAATTAATTTCTCTATATTTTTAACACTTCATCGCAGACCAAGGACATCCTCTTCATTTTCATTGATACGTTTGATTTTTAATTCTTCTGTTTAGATTAATATATTGATCTCTCTTTTAAGTAATTAAATTTTGAGACTGAACAGAAACAAATTTTCTACATATTCTATCATTGAAGACGTTAATTTTTCAATTTCATTATCAAGTTTATAATTCTCATTATTCTTCTGATACATATTGTGTTGGGAATAAAGAAACCCTTTGTTGGAGTACATTATTTTGGATCTCCAAGAGTATATTCTAATACACCTTATAGACCAACTCCCCCTTCCGCTTTTTACACATCACTGTCACTTTATTATTTTGTGAAGTAATTTCCACAACTTCCTCCAATCTTTCCACTTCGTGATCCTAGAAATCCTCCAAATCTTCTGCCTCAGATTCATGTAAACATTCACATTCTTTTGACAAAATATTCCTTTTTTAAGAACATTATCTTATCATTTATCCTACCATTCAAGTTTGATTAATACTTATTCTGATGAATTATATCATTGTAATCATCATAATCATCAACCATCTATGGACACTTTACTTCACAATATCAAATATTTCTACATTAGAAGAATGAAAGTGGATGTGTATTTTGGAACTTTAATCCTTCTATTTGATGATTTTAAGTGATAAATGACATGAAATCATGAAAATTATTATTATATTAAATATATACAATAGAGAGTTTTATCATGTGATTGAATTCCACTTATTTTTAATTTCCATTTTTCAAATCATCATTATCATCATTTCTTATTTGATATAAAACAAGTGTACTGTGCATGTTATCCAATGTCATCTCCTTTGGATCATTATCTTTCAATACTGAATCTTTTGTATTAAATAGATGTGAATGTTTCCTCAGGATATTCTTCACAATATTTATATCATTAATGAATTATCTATGACTACAGATGTATTCCATTAAAACATTCACCCTGTCAAATGATGCCTGAATAGAGTCATTTGGGTTCATTCCCATATCATTATTCTTGTTCCAAAAAACCTGTGTCATTTACTCACTGGCTGTTGACTCTTATTCATATATATTTAAAAAATTTCCCAAATATTATGTGATTTTTTATATGACATCACCTTCATATAGATTTCATTTGATAGAGATCCACATAATGCATTTAGTCCTTTTTCATTAGCATCAAATTCTCTTCTTTCATCTTCTAAAAAAATTCATTTCATATCGAATGATATTAAATGCATTGCTACTATAAAAAACCATTCCTAATTATCAGAAGTAGGGCTGCATCTAATTCTTCCATAGTTGAAAATTCTTTCTATCGATGATTGGAATACCTTTCTAATTAACCACCTCTATTCCTTAAACTATGAGAGAATGACTAAACTTTAACCATTCCCTCTGATTCCAAATGTTAGTTGCACTAGGTCAAATAACCTATGAGAGGGGTTGAATTAGGTATGTCATATTAAAACTACTTCCCCTTCTTATCAGTTTTTTTGTTAAAAAAATACACATCTCTCTTTCTCCCATAGCGATATATGATAAAAAATGAAACCATGCACATGACACAACGATTATTAATTGGTTCACCCTCACTGGGTTATGTCCAAGGAGCATACAATGACGATTTCTAATGTACCAAATCCACTAGAGATAACTTTTAATCACAATGTTCCGGATATATCATTTATGCCTAGGCTCACTACATTTACAAGGTTCAGGTTCTCCTCATTACATTCTCATGGTTCACCCCCTATCTCTCATCCTATGGCTCACTGATGGTGGCAAGGATCATTGACTTCCTCTTCCTTTTCACACTACACATGATAAAGAACCACTCATAGTTTATAGACTTGTAGATCCTTTCATTTTCATTTTTGATAGAATCCTCAACTATAGGTAGATACTATATGGATTTCTATTTTCACTTGTTGATGAAGTATTTTTTCATGTAATGTTTTGTTAGTAGAAATATCTTTTTAAAACTAGAATTAATAAATTTCAATCATCCTTGAGTCCTTTATGAACCTCAATTCCTATTTCCTGTACCACTTTGCTTCCTCTGCATACTGTGTTGTGGTTATGATGCACGGATCGCCTCCTCTGAAAATAGCTTGCCATTATACATACCACTTCTCCTTCATGAACTTAATCTTCAATGGATTGCCTCCACATACATGGTTCCATACCACCTTCGCGAATTGACTCTGTGAACCGCCTCCCTGTACCAGACTTCATTCTTCTACAAAGTTCATCTTTCACAGACTGTTCCTCCTCTGAAAACCTCCCATGCTCAATGAACCACTATCTCTCCCACACATACCAGGTCTTCCTCCAACTTGTACCATGTATTCTACTTCCACGTTCCACTTCATTTGTAAGCTATATTACCCGACAAAAACCATTGGTGGAATTTATTCTGCATGAACCACCTCACTGAATTCTCCCTCATGAACTTCACCAAAATCCTAGAGTGATGGTTTTCTCTAAGGTAATTCTATATATTGAATTATGGGATTAGAACTCTATATATACACAAATTGAGCCCCAAAATTCACTAATTTGAGATTGCCCAAATCATCAATGTGGTACCGCCTCCACCACGTACCATCCATCTTCCTTGATCCTATATAATCTCATGAACCGTTTTCCAATCACGGTTCATGCACTATCTTTCATTATATGGTGTCCTAAATCACCGTCATGTTTTCATGAACAAAGCCCTTCACGGCTTCTAAAATCACTTCCTTGTTTCCATGAACTACAAGTCATTACCAGTATTGCAAGCCTTCAGCACACCACATGCCTTCACCATGAACCACTTACCATCCCACGAAACATTCCTCTAATGCAGTTCTCTATTCCACATACCAAGATTAGTGATCTACAAAATATTCTTGGAAATATCATTCCTTGTACTGCCTTTATGGAAATCCATCCAAACAAATAAACTAGTATTCCAATTTTCTGGCCCAATAAATTGACAAACACTAGGAAAATGTTTCACCTTAAACACCATATTCGATAAACACCAATCATGACCCATTCCTATGATATGGCCTTTTCAAAAAATACAATCACACCCAAAAATTAAATATAGGACACCTTGAAGGATTTATTCCCAACAATCTTCCTTTATTTTGGTGACAAAACCGACTTCTTTTTCATCTAGATATTCCAGGATGAAATTGTATTAAAAATATTATTTTGTTTATATATTATGTCTATCAATTATTTCTTCATCAATGCGTGTTGTTTTATTTTAAAATTAGTCATTGATTCTTTTTGAGATGATAATACATGATTCCAATGACAACCAATATTTTATGTATCACATATATCATCATGATATCATAATATGTTTGATGTATATATATTTTTCTTAATATATGGCTGTTTCTTCATCATATCTTGCTTTCACCAACTTGAACAATTCTTTCATTGAAATTGTGAATTCAAATGATTTTACCAAAAAATCATTACCTTATTCCCAAACCAATTATTTCACTTACAATTCCCTAAAAATCATTATCTTTTCACATTATTTTCTTGTTTTAAAAACATGTGACTAAGTTGTTTTTGGGGACTTTTTATCATTGTTTGGGGTAATTTTGGGGTACTAGATTTTTTACTCTCTATATCTTCCATGTGTATGGTGGCCAGATTCCATTAATTTTTCATCAACTATACTTGTATATATTTTCATTAAAACTTTTATTTCGCATGAAAAATAATTTTGAGAATTTATTAAATAATATTTGGATGAATCCTTTTTTAGCACAACTATTTGTGAGAGATCCTAAAATGATTTCACATTATTTTTAACATGTGATAAAGGCTTTTCATAATTATATTCTTTCCTATATTATTATCTAAATTAATATCCTCCTCCGATATTTTATTGTGAAAAATCATTATGTATGTTCCCTGGATTTTTCAATTTTATTTCCGATTATAGAAATTTCATACTAAGAATATTAATTTTTTCTAAAATCTATCGAATTTTTTATTCAAACCCCTTCTTCATATTTTTAATCTAATCAAAAAATACTCTAATATTTTCTTAGAGTAAGGTTTCAAATTACATGATTTTATAATATTCTAACCCTAGATCGGTATCCATGACATCAATGTGATTTCCTAGTTTTTCATTAAGATCGTGGATCTTCACTTCTTATGTATTATTGATATCATATATATATATAACAACATTAATCCACTAATTTTTTATTTTTTTAAATCCTATTTCATTATCTGTGTTTTTTTCAATGAAACCATCCTTGTAAAATGGATTTAATCATGTTAAAACTTTTTCATACAAGGAATTGTCTATATTATCTATTTCACATTCAAGTTGGGTGATCTCTTCATATGTGTTTTATAAATTTCCAAAAATTTAAGAGAATATTTCATTGGTAATTTGACACCAAATATATTTATTACCCTATTTAATATTTCATAAGAAATTATAGATAGAACTTCATGACCACTTATTCTTGGTTTATCTTCTTGAGGATAGTTTGCCCGTGAATTTTAACTTAACTCTTGATTATCTAAATACATATAGGTGGATGAGTGGTCTATATTATTGGTGGAATTTTATGCCACCTATTATACAACATCAAAGAAAATACCTTCATCCTTGTAATCTTGATGTGGAGAAACATAATCTTCCACTTTTATAGACAAGATGGATATATAATTCAATCAATTTTTTGAATCTTTTATAAAATTAAAGATTAATTTATTAGATGAATATTTTGAATCCAATTTGGATAGTTCTTTTGGAAATATATAATTAATTTTAAATTAGATATGAAAATTAATATCTCCGAAGGGAACATTTTCTTGGATAAATAGTCCAATAAAGGTGGTGATTTCCATTGATACCAATTATAAAGACTTAGTTAAAATTAAATTTTTGTTTACATAAAATTTCAGAATAAAAAGATAAAAAAAAAGATAAGGAAAAAAGAAATCAAAATGTTCGTACGTGATAAAGCCCGAATAAATCTCCTTGGATTATTTGCATACATTCATTGGGAAAGTATCCACCTCTGTTATAAACAATGATTTCCCCAATTGAATATACTTTAAAATCAAACCCATCAGAGTAAATTTTCAGTTCTCCCAAACAACCCAACAATAGTCCGTTGGTTTATATTTAGTTGGAATTTTTTATCATATAGGTAAACTACCCAGGAAGATTAGCCATCCCCGGAAGGATCTACACAAGAACGTTGAAATAATATTCAACAACATTAATTGATAATTTTAAAATCTTTAATAAAGAAATACTATTGTGAATGGATCTTTTTTATACCAAAATAATGTTACATGATCCATAAAACACAAAAAAACAACAACAATTGAACTGATTCTGTGCTTCACAAGACCACCTCCCCTCATATCCCTATCTGAGTATGATGTATGAAAAATGCTTCGCACCCCTACTTGGTGGGACCCATGTATCCCACCTCCATAGGATGGTAGTGATATAAATCAAGATCACATAGTGCCTTACAAGAAACCTTCCCAATGAAGTATAATTCCACCTACCTTGGATGGTTAAGAACAACTCAACCACGAGTGTCATCATCCACACTTAGAGAAAAATGTGGGATCATATTATGTCTTCTACCTCCTTGTTTCTTTCTTCCAATAGATTCTAAAAAATTGCCATTGAGATAAGGCCTCATATCTTCCTTTTCAATTCATGGGTCCCCATTCCATGGAATCAGTCGTTGATAAGGCCTTACATGGAATAACCATCACAGTAACTGTCCAGACGAATCCTTATTAAGGCCCATAGTGTTGATTACAATTCTCTATACACAAAGAGATATACCATTTATTCTAGTTGAGGTCCATCATGAAAAATTCATCATGAAATAATATTCACCCAATTATGTTACACATTCTCATATGTTAAAATTTCTTTGTTCCCAATCTGCTAGAAGTGGACATTCATTTTATTTGGTATCTCGTTAAAACATAAAATTGATTCTCGCTCATTCATCTCACAGTGATCATGGAAAATAGTATTTTAATCACAGAGACTAAATCATCTTGAAGATGAGAAAAAAAAATTGGTCTATTTCATCAACCAGGTTGATATCATTAAGGGATACACATTATTCATTATTAAGAATCAACTCAATGTTTGTTGGGTTCATGTAGGCCTCATTTAGAGAGATATTTAGGACGAAAAATCTAGGAAAATATAGTTTTCATCTTTCCCAATTATCCCTCCACAAGTTGATATATTCTTCTCCAACCATCAATTTAGTATTCTCATATTTATCTTCTATATGGTTAAACATTCACTTAGATTGATTTGTTGAAGAACTATTTTGACATGCTCATTCCTCGCATCTATCCCCATTATTATTTTGAATAAACCCCACCCATAACTATTTTCCTTAAATTACTTCCAATTAATGTTGATCAAATAGAGAGTTCATAGATTCAGAGATGTTTCGAAGACTGATTCCACCTACCTCAATTGGTATTACCATGCATTTCCAGGAGGCCCAGTGACACCCTCTAACCGGGTTAACATCCCATAGATAAGAGGACATGATATTATCCATTTTGGTGTAATTCCTCATCTATGGGATGATAATAGATGGGAAATTCATTGAAATTTATATTAAGACATTGTTGATCAAGATAACCCATCCTACAAAAGGTAATAACTTTCTATGTTTTTTTTTTAAATTCTACCTAGGATTATATTGACGATCTCGCCAAATATAGACTAATTCATTAAACCATTACAGATAGGGGAACCGAGGTAGGTCATTGGGAGCTGTTTTGTTTGAATCCAAAATATATGATTAATTTCACCACTATGGCTTCTAGGATAGTTGTTGAAAATGAAAACGTTACTCATCTTTCAGTTAATGTTTTGGATTGTCACTTTTCTATAATCCGGCATGATTCCGAGGAATATTATAATTTATCTATGCCTTACATTGGAAAACCCCTCATAATCATCAAAAAACATAAAATGGGAATCAAGCATACATCCATATTTATTGGTAAATGGTATAATTCTACCTTACCCCAAGAATTTATTAATGTTTCTTAAGAGTTCCTTCTGGGCGAGGTTGAAATGTTCGGGAGAAAAGGGTCCCCTTTCCTGAAAATATGGACAGTCATGAAGAAGCCAAATCCCGTTCCCGAGAGATAAATGGAGAGCCATGGGGAAAATAAAACCAATAAGAAAGGTTGAAAAAACATTCCTAAAATTCAAGTTATCCCATGAAACGAATGCTGAAACCCCATTCTATCTGGTCATAGGGTGTTTCCATGAATAATTTGATAATAAAATTTAATTTTTCCACCCGCATTGTTTATATCCCCAACCATTTTAAACATTTATCCAATTAACTCATTAAACTGTATTGATATTAATTCTCCAATTGTATCTTCTTTATCAAATATAAGAATTTAAATAATGTTGAGTAACTCACACGATATTTTTACGAGGTTTAATACATATAAATAGTATCTATTCATTATTCTGTTTGGTGATAAATTATAGAATTTTTTGACTATAATATGGTAACAATTTCAGTGGGTTGGCTTCCAAAAAACATTGAACTAAAGTTTGTTACCCTACAATTTAGGCAGGCTACACAAAATAATATTGATTACCCATAAATTTTATAACATGGTATACATGTATCTCATGGTGTATCTTTATAATTGGTAAATAGACAATCTTAATTTCATAAATTTATTTGAAACACTGTGATTTTCTTCTACCATTTGAAGATTCTATTGAATGATTTAGTGATTTCTAAACCTCTTTATAACTCCCCATGTTTTTAAAAATTAATTCAATTTAATGAATGAGACCCTGAGTCTCTATATAACAACACTTTGTTTAAAGGATATAGTTATAAACTAGTAGTTAAACATAATATTACAATTTTTGTGTTTTTGATTTTCAATAAATGACCTACACGGTTGATATCAGTAACTAATTTGGAGTCTGATTGGTCCAAACTAATTTTTGGTGAATTGTATCATACGGTTATGAATAGTAACATACCTTTATAAATAGTAATATGACTATTATGAATAGTAAATCTGCCTAATGAATAGTAAACTCAACCATGAATGAATAATAAAAAGGCATATTATAAGTGATAATATGATCATTATATAAGTGTTGTTATTTTTTCATGTCATGTATATTAAATTATAATTATTAGATTAATTAAATAATTTATATGGAAATTTATTTCCATAAAATGTAATGACAATGTTTTTCATATAATGGTAAAAACATAATTTTATAAGACATTGATTATTTTTTACAGGTGTTATAATTATACTTATAATTTAAAATTATTATTATTTTTAATAAATTTGGATTTATTTAAAAATTAAATATGTCATATATAAAAATTTATAGAGAAAATGGGGTTCATTTTGGAATTCAACTTGTCAAATAATTGTTGGGGTGAATATTTAAGTTTTTTATGAAAAACATGATTTTTTGTGAATACTAAAATTCAATAATTTAAGAAATTTGGAAAATAAATGAATTTATGCATCTTCATTGAGTCATGGCTAATATAAATATAAATTGGATTGAACTCAATCTCAAGTATTACTTTGTTTTCTCACATTAGTCAATACTATTAATATTTTTTTGCAAAATTGTAAACCAATTATATAAATAATAGGAAACCCCTCATTTTCTCCACTATAAATACCACTGTCACCCCTCATGTCTATCTTCTTCTCACACCTACCAGGATTTGAGAATTATATAATTCCTTCATAATATTCTTCCCAAGTCTCTTACCCACATCCATGATTTTATAGTCTCACTAAAAGGTCAATACCAAAGGCCTTATGTGTGATCTCAAGGAGAAGAGATCATGTGGTAAAAATACTCTTTCTTTTCCTTTTAATTTCATTTAATTTATTTTACTTTTCTTGTACTCTATTCCCCTACCATTATATAAGAGACATGAAAGAACCATTATCTGATATATACTAGAACATTATCAATTTTATGGAAAATTCATTATCTTAATTTGTCTCCTCCCCCCGTTATTTTGAAAATTAGAACATTGAACACGATTTGTCAATTTACTGACATCTTGAATGATTTGAATACAATTTACATTAAATACTTAAGATCTATTCATAAAAAAATAAAAATAGATAAATAATATTCTATTATACAAATTTTATGATATATTATGTTCTAAAAACAGTGTTTATGAATACTATTAATTATTAAAACAAATGTTTTTATAATAATCAAAACTCACTAATATAAAATAACAATTATCAAAATTGATTTATCTAATGATTCATCCTCATAACATATAAAAAAATTATTTACGGAATAATTGAATATTATGGATACATTTTAATAATATCTTATTTCACTTTGGGAGTTTTTTCATCCATTTAATGGGGAGATAATTTACGAACCAACAATTGAAATCATGAAAATAATGAACCTGAAACAATGGAACAAAAAAAAATATTATAAGTAAATGGGTGGAATGATGTTATAAAATGATCAAATATGGTGTTATAAAAAATTTTATTCTTCATTAAATTATTAATAAAACCCTTCTAACCATTATACATGGGGTTTAATATTGATTGATTTAAGATGAACATAAGGAAAGGGAAATATTAACCAAATTTCCATTCTTTGGGTTAACCTTCTATATTATTAATTATGTTCTGTTAAGATTATTTGTGTGATTATTTTTTATCTTATATTATTTTGAATTATGTGTATTTAGGTTGCATACACATTCCATTATATTCTAATAAATTTTCACTGAAATTATGTCTATAATGGATTTTCTTTTTAAAATACTTTTAAAATTATCTTTAATTAAATTCAGAAATATTGTTTTTTTAAATATATGGAATGAGTGGTTTCTCTTGATTTCAAGATTCATTATTATGAATATTTATTTTTTGGGACATAGTTATGTTGGGTTAAGCCAATTATAACTCAGTATATGTTGGTTTGATCCCATTATAACTCAATATATGTTGGTTTAATCCCATTATAGCTCAAGATATGTTTGGTTGAGCCCATTATAGCTCAAGATATGATGGGAAATCCCCATTTTTTCTCCCCAATTCATTAGGTACACTAGAGATAGAATTTTACTGAATGGTTATTCCATGTGTAAGGGTGATTGTAAGAGTTATACAGTAAATATTTCCTAAGGAAACTACATTATGTTTCTGGGCATGCAGACGTGTTTTTATGAAATTTGTTTTATTGGTTTATATGTTATCTCTTAACTGAATATTTAGTTATTTATATACCATAATTGTATTATTGTACTCATCCCATGTTTTATAAATTTTTTGATTGGTTTTAAGGATCTGTAAGAGAATTAAAGAAGGAAATTTAAATTTCATGATGATTTTTCAATGAAATTATGTTTTCATTGAAAAGTGTTATATTGTGAAAAAAATGGATACTGTTTTAGTATTATCCACAAGTATTATTGTGGAATGATTTCTTTATTTTAGGTACTGATTTTCTAAAACTCAGAACCTGGAATGATACACAGTGTGTAATAATGAATGATCTTACCTAAAACACTTGTTTATGTAATTTTTTTATGTATGGGTTCATATAGTTGTTATCAAAGGATGGTTTATATAACTCTAGATGTTGGGATGATGTTAATAGAATAACTAAAATTATTTTTAAATTATTTTTTATTGTAAATGATATTGAATATAAATATTACTATGTTCCTTCATCTATGATTTTTATGTTTTGTATGGTTTTCCAAAGAAGAAATACGGAAATTGAAGTAGGATGTCACTTGGAGGCTGATATATGTCTGAATCTGTAGTCTAGAATGGTGGGAATTAGAACATTATAGTTTTTGAAAGTAATGTCTCAATTCAATCAGGGGATAAATGGTGGTGGTCTCCCTGTTAAAGAGGAACTAGACCGACCATGAAAAAACATGTCTATTGTGGATCATTTTATGAGGAAACATCCTCTAGTATTCCTTGAAACCACAGATCCAATGATAGCCAGAGGAAGGATCAATTCTCTAGAGAAAATATTTTATTCCATTAGATTTTCAAAAAATAAAAAGGTAATAATATCCATTGATCATTTCTAAAGTGAAGAAGGTCAGTGGTGGTCTATGGTTTAGAATACCAGAGAATGATATTATCATGACAGTCTAGAATGAGAGTATTTTAAGAGTCTTTTTCTGGAAAAATATTTTTCTAAAAATCATCCACATAGAAAGGATAATAAATTTCTGTAACTGAAACCAAATGATAATGATTCTATGGTAGCATATGAATCCAATTTCAAAATACTAGATAGGTACGTATCATATTTTACTTCGGATTCTGACAGTAAAATTAATTGATTTTATTCTGGTTTGAAACATTTTTTATGAAGAATTTTGGATTCAATAGAGATTAAAAGATATGTGAAGCTTCTTTGTTGTGCTGAAAAAGTTGAGATGGAGTTTTCTAACACGTATGATACTTGTGATGACAAGAATAAGAAGTGGTCACGATGGCTAGGATTGGGGATGAATTCCCGAAAAAAATATGGAGGTAAGAAAATGAATTTCCCTTCTTCAGAAAAGTGTGGTAAAAAAATCCTTGTAAATGTCTTGTAAATTCTAGAAAATGCTAATGATGTTGAATGTTTGAGAATATGTCATGTGAGTGCAATGAAAACGACCCGAAAATTAATGAGAATCCAATGGTGATATGATTTAACTATAAGAAATTGAGTCATTTTGCTAATGTGTGTATGAAACTAGTCACTCGGGTAGGAAATCAACAAAATTGGAAGTATAAGGGTGTGGAAAATTCCTTTGAAACGAAATTATTAGATGTTGAGCCATCAAATGAGGTTTTATCAGGTACATTTCTTGTTTTTATATATGTTTCAAATGTGTTTTTTTATTTTGGGTCTATACATTCTATCATTTCGGAGAATTTTATGAAAACATGGGAATGCCGCCTCATGAAATGAAACGAGAACTCATTGTTAAAATAACTAGAAGAAATATTGTTGAAAAAAGAAATTATAAGATTCTACTTATCATTTTATTTGAAAATACTTTACCTTAAAGACTTATTGTATTTCCTCTAGTGTGGTTTTTTGTTTTTATGGGTATGTACTTGAATTCTTTTTATCATGAAAAGATAGATTGCTGAGCAAAAGATGTCGTTTTTCAAAAAATATTTTCCTTTTATGTATAAGAATGAACCCATAACATTGATAAAAATATCAAGAAGCTATGAAACTAATTAATGGTGGAAATGAAAGATTTCTTGTTCATCTTTTGAAGATGATGGAACAATCTAGATTAATGATATTCTAGTGGTAAATGAATACCATGAATTTTTACATATTATTTTCCAAGTGTAATTCTGTCTGAATAGGTTAAGTATACTATCTACATAGTTCAGGATTCTAATCCAATTACTAAACCCCATTATCAAATATCGTAAATAGAACTTCTAGGATTAAAATTTTAATTACAGGATTTATTTGTTAAAGGATTTATTCGACCCAGCACTATTCTTTGGGGTTCTTCAATCTTGTTTGGTAAATAGAATGATGTTCCAATGAGACTTTTCAATGTTTATAGGGCCTTGAATTACATGACTATAAAAATAATATATCTTTTTCCTCATATTAATGATTTGTTTTAGTATCTCCAATGAGCACATATTTTTCTACGTTTGAGCTAAGGTCGGGTTAACATCAATTGAATGTAAAAGATTCCTACATCCTCAAAAACATTCATCTGTACTAGATTTGGTCATAATAAATTTGTATTTATGCAATTCAGGTTAACTAATGCAATTGTTATATTCATGGATCTCATGGAAATAATATTTCATGAGTTCTTGGATATGTTTTTGGATGTGTCTATTATTGAAATTCTATTATGTTCTAATTGTAAAGAGGAGCAAAAAAACATCTAAGGGTTGTTTTTAAATCCTTAAAAGAAACGATACTATATTGAAAATTCAACATGTGTTAATTTTGGTTAGAAACAATTTCATTCAATGGTCACATTGTTTCTAGTAATGGAATAATGGTTTCTCCTATTAAAAAAGTTGTTGAATAGTGGCCAAGACCCATAAATATAACCAAGATTTATGTTGTTCTAGGTTTGGCAGGATATTACTTGAGGTTTTTTGGAAACGTTTCACGATTATCTATCCCACTCACTATGTTGACATGAATAGTAGTTAAATTAATCTGGAAAATGATAATGATGATTGTTTTAATGAATTTAAAATGAGATTGGTGAATTCTCCAGTTCATACCCTTCCTTCTAGAAGTCGTGAATTTTTTAAATATAGTGATTTCTCATTGAATTGAATTGGTTGTTTTCTGATGAAGAATGATTATGTAATTGCTTATGCCTCATGTTAATTGAAACCTCTTTTTTAAAATTACCCTACACAAGATTTGGAATTAGCTGCTATTTTTTATGCATTAAACTTTTTGAGGAATTATCTGTATGAAGTAAAATGTGAAATATATATTGACCATAAAAGTTTTAATTACATATTTTTATGGAAGGAATTAACCCTGAGATAGAGAATATGGATGTAACTAATCAAGGATTATGATTGCACGATTCGTTAGCATCCTGGAAAAGCATACATTGTTGCCTATGTATTGAGTCGGAAAAGTAATGATATATTAACCATGATAAATTTAGAATTTGACCCTTTGGGGAATGATTTGATAAACATTAACTAGGATGTTTTTAGTATAGGGAATTATTATTTTTTCTGTTTTTGGTGTAGTCATCTCTATCAGATAGAATTAAATACGGGAAAAAAGAAGAGACGACTGAGAAAAAAATGAATAATTGGTTAAAATAGTTATTTTTCTAGAATGTTACCATGATAAGGATTGTGTTTTGATGTTTGGGAAGATATTATTTATTTCGTTTGATTCTCAGTTGACAAAATAATTGTTATGTGAAGATCACATTTCTCTGTTTTTAGTTCATCCTTGCAACACCGAGATGTACAGAGATCTCCAAGAGTATTACTAGTATGATGGAATAAAAATATATATTGCTGATTTTACAATGATATTTTTTTCATTTCAACAGGTTAAAGAAGAGTGGCTATTACATAAGGGGATACTTCATGCCTTACCATTCCCAAAGTGGAAATGAGAAAATATATCCATGGAATTTGTTATGTGACCATCGTATAAATCATGAGGTATCAATTTAGTCTACATTATTATTGATTTACTGAATAAATATTAACATTTTTTCATATTCTCAATACTATGTATTTGTATCATATTTATATTCTTTTCTTCAATATGATTTTTAGGTTACATTGAGTTCCTCTTTCAATGGTATCTGACTGTGATCCTAGGTTCACTTATAACTTTTGGAATGTCCATCAGAATTCATTCGACACATAATTAATTTTCAGAACAACTTTTCATCCTCAATATAATAGGCATAATGAGTTAAAATCTCAGACATTTTAGGATATGCGTTGTTCATGTTCAATAGACTACAAGGTAAGCTGTGATCGGAATCATTCTTTAGTTGTGTTTTCTTATAATTACAGTTTTCATTATAGGATACAGATAGAAGCTTTTGGTGTATTGTATTTAAATGAGTTTCATGCTCTATTATTTTGGGATAATTCCATGGAAAAGAAGTTGATGTGGTGAGAATTATTTGTTTGAGTGGTAAAATAATTTAGATAATTCAGTGACACATGAGGACATCTCGAAGAAAGTAGAAAATTTATGCAAATAACATGAGAGAATAAATTTCATTTAGGGTAGGTGATCATGATTTCCTTAAAATCCCTCCGTGGAAAATGGTTGTGCTTTTCTGTAAAAAAAAAAAGAAAACCTATGTCCCTGGTTCATTTCACCTTACGAAATACGGGAGAAAGTTGGAGCAGTATCCTATCAAGTATCTTTTCTTATGTGTCTATCTCAGGTACATAATGTTTTTCATGTTTTTATGTTTAGAAAGTGTGTTCCATATTCATATAATGTTTTGAACATAGAATTAGTTCTACTATAAGAGATCGTTTCTTATGAAGAGAGAAATATTCAAATTCTTGATCGTATAGAGAATGTATCTGAATAAGGTAACCCCCCATGTAATTGTTTTGTTGAGAAATGAAATAGTTAATGAAGAAATATTGTAATCAGAAAATGATATGAGCGATATGTACCCTCACTTGTATGATAAGTAAATAAATATTGTGAGAATTCATTTTCCAGAAGGGGTGGATAATGTTACACCCCATGTTTTTACAAATAAATTTTATTTTTTACATAAAACACTGAGTCACTATATAATTACACTTTGTTTTAAAGATATAGTTATAAAGTTGTTTCTAAACATAATTTTTCCGCTTCGGTGTTTTGAATTTTGAAAAATGGACATAAACGATTCTGATCAGTAATTCATTTGGATTCAAGTGGGACGAACATATTTTTTTAGTTATTAGTATCATACCCTTATGAATTATATTATGAACCATAAGAGTGTTATGTCAAAAAAAATGTATAGTAATATCACCCATGATTGTATAATGATGAGGCATTATATAAGTGATAATATGATCATTATATAAGTGTTGATATTTTTCTAAGTCCTAAATATTTAATTAAACTTTTATGATTAAATATGTAATTTAATTGAATATTATATTTCCATAAAATTTAATAATATATTAATATTTTATTTTCATGTGTTTATAAGATAATTTTATGAGAACTCGATTAGTTTTTCAAGGTGGTAATGTTTTAAAAATATTTCAAATAAATTATTATTTTAACCAAAAAATAAATTTCTCATATTAAGAAAGCTATATTGATAAAATGAGGTCCATTTTTTAATTCTACATGTTGGAAAAAGGTTGGGGGGATTTTTTGGGATTTTTATGAAAAACACAAAATTTTATGAATAGTGAAATTCCTTAATTTAGGAAATATGAAAAAAATGAATTTCTACATCATTCTAGAGTCATGGATGATGTAAATGGAAAATAGTTAGAACTAATATAAACATAATAACTTTTCTTTTCACATGAATTAATACTAATCATACTCTAAAGCCAAAATATTAACCAAATAATTTAAATAATGGAAAACCCAGCCTCCCCTCCAATATAAATACCACCCTCACCCCCCTCTTCCTATCAAACCTATAAAGGTTTGATAATATTATATGTTATGACCAATATTTTTTCCAAGGATCTTCCTCATGTCCACGACCTAATGGTATCACCAATAGTTCAATAAAAATTTCCTTAAAGATGATCTCAAGGGGATGAGATCAAGATGTAAAAATATTATTTATTTTCCTTTTAATTTCATTTCAATTATTTTTCATTTCTTATACTCTCTCTCCTACCCTTATATAAGAGGGATGAAATCTCTATTATCATACATATGAAATACTTTTATCATTTTTATGTAAAATTCAACCACATATTGTGACCCCCCAAAACAAATCTCTCATGTAATAGTAATATGATGGTTTTATTTTGATATCCGAAAAAAATAGTGCAAATTAAATATCAGAAATTTTTATTTAAATAAAAAATGGATGTGTTTACATTACAGCATTGTCAAAGGAAAACCATACTAACCAAAAATACATATTAAAAGACATATTATAATTATAGGGAGACCATCGAAAAAAACCAAAATCCCAAAAAGTTAATATGGGTACTTCAGATCCGTAACAACAAACATTGGTATGGATTGAGACACTACAACAGAACTGAGCAACAATGGAATTATGTGCACCATATTCTTCAAATTGTCATTGAATTTAGGACACTATAATGTATGGTTTTATAATCAATCAACTCAACAGTAGACCTTGGGTGATGGTTGAGTTCTAACAGCTATAATTTTAGCTGTTGGTCTTTTTTAGGGGAATAATTAGAAATATCTAAGTATAATTTAGTTTTCAAAAATATTTACGTTATGAATTAAAATTATAATATAACCACCTATTATGAATTTTAATAGGACAATGGTTTAATATTTTGAGCTACAGTTAGTTTGATTTTATAATGAGATGAGGATTTCAAACACCTTTCAAATATTTCAAATATCATGTAAATGTTTTCATTCTTAATGCTTAAACAAGATTTTAACTAAACTATGTCTTTGATTTTTATAATACTAGTATAAATTTTTCATATATATGTATTAAATTTCAATTTATTACTTTGTGCTTTAAAACATTAGTATTTTTAAAAATAATAGGAAATTTGTTTTGAAAAAGAGATATTTATGTGTAAGGAATCATTGTGTTATAGTTAATAAAAAATACACCTGATGGTCCAGCCCTCTAGCCGGGCCGAAGGTGGGAGCACACACTAAGCGGTTGAGCCTAGCCTTCAGCCTTAGAACAGGACGACCTATGGGAGAGTTTGCACATTGGATCATGCACAAGGGGATTAGAGTGTGCCACCGTGTGGGGTGGCACCATGGCATGGGTGGGCAGAGGAGTGTGATCACTGAAGACCCGGTATGAGGCAGTATCGGGGAAAGGGGAGGGGGATTTCTAGGCATTAGCAAGGAGACTCAAGCTTATAAGGGAGGCGAAGATGCATCTCCATTCCGATGATGGACACGGATTTTAAGGGGAAACGAGATTTGGACAGTAGGATCACGTCGCACGCGATTTGAGCCATCTAGTTCCATTCGACATTAGATTCCTAGTAGTTGCGGAAAATACATTTTTTTATATGCCGTCTGATCTATCCATATCTAATCACAGTCATTCCTCTTTTTTTATACACTGAGTTGATCTGAACCATTTGATTCATCGTGATCTAATTAAAGTCATCTGTCATTTTAAATCTCATAGATGCACCCTAACTGTCAGATCAAGGCCAGATCTAATCCTTTCCATCTGATTGTTTTCCAATGTTTCCCTTCCCACAGCATCTTCTTCTTCTCCACATGTTTCACACTAGTAGGTTTTCATACTACTGTCTTTTTTTCCACACCTCTAACTCTTTCAATCGCCATCCAAGCCTCCTTTCCCTCACATTCCACAATGATCGACTCCCCTGGTATTTTTATAAACTGTATAGGCATCATTATTCCATGAATATAGCATTAAAAATATATTATTTATATATTATAAATATATCTCTTTAGTCACCCAAACCCTATGGGTTATCTTTCCTCCAACACCTCCTTCAAGATCCTATGAGCCTTTCCCGAGCCTCTCCTCCTCCTTAAACAAACGTAAGGGATATGTTGTATTCTGTTATTGTTGTTTGGAGGGAATATACGTATATATGTATACTCATAAAAATATATATATATTAACTAATGGTTTTGTTAAAATCTTCACTTATACCAATCCTAAGTCTTCTAGATTTTGAGTTCAAGATGTATTATGAACCTAAGAGTTTACATTTTACATACCAAACATATTTATGAACATTTTATATAAGAGGTTATTTGTATATATGTATATACAATTAATAGTGTAATCTACCCATTTTCCTTCTAATGGAAAGACATTTTCTCTACATAATTATCTTATCCCCTTAACATGCAAGGCTGTGTGTGAATTCTAGTTTCTATGTGAGTATATGTATATATAATTATGTATGGGGAAAACTGTATATATGGATTTATAAGAAATGTAAAAATTTATTTCATAAACAAAATTTTATAATGAAACTATTTTCATTTTATACACACTTGGTTACCTAATACTCCTAATTGGTTAAAAACATGCATGTGTCAATTAATTTTTGTGTAAGACCCTTATGTATACTCGATTATACATAATGTATATATGGATATGTAAATATATATGTATACATGTAAAATATGATCCTTAATATTATTTAGAATTTTTCAAGGATTGCAAAGAAATAGTAAAACATGTTGTTTTCTAAATATTTTTAGTTTTTTGTTTTAAAACATTACTTTTTATACCCTTGCGTATAACAGATTTACACAACACTATACCCTAATTTTTTATATTCCCCAAATTATAATTTTGATGCATTTAGTAATTGTGGAGAGTTCATGAGTATAGTATTTGGGGTTTACTACTGTTACATACATATTTATGAAAAAAATTATTTTCAAAAATATATTAAATGATGTTAGTTATGGTTCAATTTCATGCTCTTCATGTTTAAAATTATGTGTACCCTTGGGATATGTTAAACAAAAGCAGACCAGTAAGTACAATTTGGGTGAAAATGTGTTTAATACCCCATATGTAATATTTTGTTATTCTTTTTATTAATTAATCATTCAATTCATGATGAAATAACAATATGTATTTTATTAAAATGAATTTTTCATTTTAGATTATCATTTTATATGACAGAGCTTGAATTTCATTTTTTGCGTTATTTGTCATCCCATCTTCCATAATCTACTTCTCATATTCACCATTCAAGGACATTTCCATGTAGTTGATAGTTTTATAAGAAATACTTATATTCCTGATTCAATATATATGTATATATATATAAATTGTAATGAATGTAATTAAAACTCTTAGGAACTTTTATGTAATTATGAATTTAATTATTCAAGGTGGTATGTGAAACCATGAATAATATGAAATGACAAATTAAATATTCAATGTGGTAGGGGAAATTTTATGTATACTGCCCTATTTGGAATACGATGAAGGTAATAGACTAGATATAATAGGTTAGGGACTGGTTAATGAAATCCCCTTGATGCATCGATAGTTCTCATGAGACAATCAGGTCCTAGCATGAGGCCACTAACATTTCAGGTCTTGACACGAGGTCTTGAATGGGTATGATATTATATGTTCCCTCGTTATTTGTATGATAACTAATTATCCAAGTGGATAATCAACTAGTATAATATCCATGGTTAAGAGATAATACTTATGAGTATCATAATAAGTAAATACTTATGTCTTGATGTTTATTTATCCCTCAGTGATTTAGGAGCCAGTGTGTGTTTCACAGTAATAAAAGATGAAATTGAGGTAATTACCATTATGTGCATCTCTGATTATGTAATACTCTTAATTATTAACTTGGTACTTGTATATTATTATGTCAAACTTATTTATAAAGTATTTTAATTTTAATTTTTAATGAACATTATTATAATTGATCCATGATTCCTTAACTCTATTAGAATTCCATGAAATGTGCCATTATGATTTTTTAGACTAAATGCTATGTTGTGATGTATATGTTTCAATATTCATTTATGAAATGTTTTATGGTAAATTTTAAAACAATGTTTTAAAAGGATATATTAATATATTATGTTATTTTAAAACCCATAACTAGGAATTTTTATTCTCACCTTACATTTTTGAAATAAATTTTTTAGGTATCGGGATTTAGTCAAAGAATCATGTTAGAAGAGTCTGGTTTCCTAGAACCTGAACTGAATCGATCCTCTATATGGGACATGTTTTTTAAAATATCATTACATGTTTTTTGTAAAAATTTACACATCATGTTTCAAGGCACCAGCTCAGGGTATTCCAGAGTCGGGATGTTACAGTTGATATCAAAGGGTTCAGTATTGGAAACTCCCAAAAACTAGAACATAACAAAGAAAAACAATTACATAAGCATTACTAAGTATGATGTGTTATTAATTTTATGATGTAAAATGAAAATACCAGTATTTCATCTCTTCCGATTGAGGACCTAGAAACCATGGTTTCCATAGCCATCCATGACAACTTTGTAAACTATTCACACATTCATATGACATGCAAACACCTATACAACGTTTCAAACAATCCCCATGTACTTTAACTCCACTGAGGAGTTGGATTGGACAACCACTTTAGGATGAAAACCCAATTTCCATCCTACGAAAATCAGGGAAAGTAATTTGAGATATTTTTTATTTGGTTCACCATAGTAGAAGGCATCTTGTACCCAATGGATTTCCTAGAAGCTACAACAACATGTGACCTTCTTGCAAAATTTATTTTCCAAATATTTTCTTATGGACATTATAGTCAAGTAATGGACTTTGAAAACCATAAAATTGATGCATTCCATTATGTGTACATACATTAAGTAAATAATGATCTATCTCAGCTTTACACCTCTCATGTGTCATTCTAGAGGCATCATAAGTGTACCCACAAAATTGAACCAAACTGCTATGTTTGAATTTGATTCCGAGATATTGAGACTTTTGAAATTGTTTGGGGGATTCATGTTACTGGGTACTGGGGAATCCATTAGTCATGGATGTTTTGTACCAGTTGTTTTCAAAAATTAAATTTTTTGTTTCTTCTTTCTTCTACATTTTCATTGTTTGTATTTCACTTATTAGACTTATATGAAATTTTTTTATTTTCAGATGGAGGGACAATCCCATTTCATATCTCTTCGCATTGAGTTACTAGAGGCTATTATTGTTAGAACCTGTGTAGATGAATACCTTCCCTTCACAAACCTGTAATGAATATGCAAACTTCTTTAAAATGTATAGAATAGTCCATTCATTCTTCGCTCCTGCCAAGGGTGTACCTATATCTACCACTGCATATCCGCTGCTCAACTCATTGTTTATAGATGAAGGGGGAAGTACCATGAGGGTATTTTCCTTTTCTTCACTCCATCCCAAAACATCACAGCCAGGTTAAGTTTTCAATAGACTACATGGGAGGTAATCCTTCCCACAGCCTACATGCACCAAATTCTATTCTTCAGTTTATATGACCACATCTACAGCGTTTACATACTCGGACAAGAGACAGTTTGACAAGTTCTAAGAGTGTTTGTCCATGTGGAAATCTTAAAAAATTCTACCATTGGAGCCTCCCTATAGAAGCACGATTGTACATTACATGAGTTTAACCCTTATGGTCCAAGGTGTGTCTGTGCCAGAGAAGCGGAATAATAGAACACCAATTTGGGTATTCAACTGTCCATGCATGAGGATCCACCACTATAGAGGATGTGGTGAAGAATGTTAGAGAGCCTTTTTCATTTTTTATCATGGTTTTATGAAATGAATTGCAAGGACACAATTCCTTGTAGGGTATAATAATGTGATTCCCTAAAACATATCTCTCTTGTAATATTCATATTATGGTTTTATTTTTTTATCTGAAAAAAACTTGTAGATTAAATACCATACATTTTTATTTAATTAAAAAACCAAAGAATTTACATTATATCAAGGTCAAAGGAAAACCATACTGAAAAAATACCTATTAAAAGACCTATTAGACTTATAGGGAGACCAACCAAAACAAAAAATTCCCAAAGAATATTATATGGGTCTTTCAGCTCTTTCACAACTATCATTAATACCTAGATCCACTGTAACAGCAATGACCAACAATGGATGGATGGGAACCATCTTCTTCAATTGTCATGAATTTAGGCCACCCTAATATGTGGTTTAATAAGGCATCAACTCTATTGTTTTCATTGGGTGAACGTTGAGTTCTAACAGCTATAATTATAGCCCTTCGTCAATTTTGGGGGACTAATTATAAATATCTAAGTATAATTTATTATTCCAAAATATTTATGTTATGAATTGAAATTATAATATAACCTCTTATTATGAATATTAAAAGGAAAATTATTTAATATTTTGAGGTAAACTTAGTGTGATTTTAAAATGATAATATTCTTTTAAAATCCTTTCAAATATTTCAAATATCTTGTAAATTTTTTCATTCTAAATGCTTAAACATTGTTTTAACTAAACTATGTCTTCTATTTTTATAATAATTGTATAAATTTTTCATATAGATGTATTAAATTTAATTTTATAACCTTGTATTTTAAAATATTATTTTTTATAATACTAAGGGAAATTTGGTTTTGAATAACACCTATTTATGTATAAGGAAACTTGGTACTATAGTTAACAAAATATATACCCACAAGGTCTAGCCCTCGTGTCTGGACGAAGGAGGCATCACACACTAGGAACCTAAGACTAACCTTTAGCCGGAGAACAGGTCGGCCTGTGGGAAAGTGTGCACATAGGAGCACATTCTAGGGGATCATAATGAGCCACTCTCCGGGGTTCCACGAAGGCATGGGTGGGTGCATGAGTTCTCCTGTACAAGACCCTGTACGGGGCGGTACCGAGGAGGGGGATGGGATTTTGGGGTGTTAGCAAGGTGCCTTAGGCTTATAAGTGAGGCGAGAAGGCCACTACGTTTCGATGTGGGATAAGGATTTTAAGGAGAAATGTGATCTACACCATCAGATCTCGTCACACACGATCAATGCTGTCTAGTTTGGTTCGGTATTTGATTCCTAGTTTCCATTTTAAATCCTTCACATTTCAATGTGTCATCTGATATGCTGAGATCTAATCACAGTTGGTCCTTTTTTTAACACTGCACTGATATGAACCATCCGATCTATCACAATCTAATCTGATCGGTCCATCCTTTTAAATCTCATAGACGCACCCCGACCATTAGATCAAGGAAAGATCCAATCCTAGTTGTCAGTTTGTTTTTCAGTTTTCCCTTCCCGTGACATCTTATTCTCCTGCGAATATATTTCACCAGAATGTTTTCTTCAAAATTTCTTTTTTTTCCTCACTAGTGACACCTTCCTCACCATCCAAGCCTCATTTCCCTCACATTCCACAACTACCGACTCCCCTCTTCTTTTTATAACCCGAATAGGCCTCGTTTTTTCATTAAAATTTTATTAATAATATATTATTAGTATTTTATAAATATATCACTTTTCTCACCTGAACCCTAAATGGTCTCCTTCCTCCAGCACCTCCTTCAAGATCCTTCTAGCCTTTCCCGAGCCTCTCCTCCTCCTCAGTCCATGGTATGGGATATATTTTATTGTTTTATTTTTTTAATAGAATATAAATATATATTTATACAAATAAAAATATATATATATAATCTTACGGTAAAGTTAATACCTTCACTTATGTCGATCCTAAGTCTTCTGGATTTTGATTTCAAGAATTATTATGAACAGAAGTGTTTACATTATACAATCAAAAAATATTTATGTACATTGTATATAAGAGGTTATTTTTATATACGTATATATGGTTAACAGTGTGACCTACCCTTTTCCTTCCAATGGAAAAACCATTGCCCTAAATGTTCATCTTAACCTCTTAACATGCAAGGGTGTGTGTGATGTCGATGTTTTGTATGTGTATAAGTATAAATAATTTTATATGGGAAAAAATTGTATAGAAAGTTTTATAGGAATTGTATAAATGTATTTCCAAATAAAATTTTATAATGGAGTGATTTTCATTTTTTAAACACTTGGTTCACTAATACTCATAATGGGTTAAGAACATGAAAGTGTCAATTAATTTTGGTGTAAGACCATTATGTATACTCGATTATACATAATATATATTCAGATATGTGAATATACATGTATATATGTAAACATTGATCATAAATTTTATTTATAATTTTCCAAGGATTGCTAAGAATGAATAAAACTTGTAGTTATCAAAATATGTTTTGTTTTTGTTTAAAAACACTATTTCTTATACCCTTGTGTATAAACAGATTTACACAACATAATATCCTAATTTTGGATAATCCAAATATTATACTTTTGATGTGTTTAGTAATTGTGGAGAGTTCATGAGTATAATATTATGGGTTTACTACTCTTATATACATATTTATGAATCACTTGTTTTAAAAAATATAATAAATCATGTTAGTTATGGTTGAATTTCATGCTCTTCATGTTTCAAATTATGTGTAACCTTGTGATATGTTAAACATAATCATACAAGTAAGGAATGTTTGGGAGAATATGTGTTTAATACCCTATATTAAATATTTGGTTTATCTTTTTATTAATTAAGCATCCATTCCATGATGAAATTACAATATGTATTTTATTAATAATATATTTGCGTTTAGGGTTATCATTTTATGTGGTAGAGCCTGTATTTATTTTTCTATATAAGTTGTCATCGCATATGACATAATCTGCTTATAATACACACCATTCAATGACACATCCATGTAGTTGATAATTTTGAAATTAATACTTATATGCCTGATTCACTATATATATGAAAATGCTAATTAATGTAATTAAAACACTTATAACCATTTTCGGAATTATGAATTGAATTATTCAAGGTGGTGTGGGACACCTTGAATAATATGAAATGGGAAATTAAATATTCAATGTGATATGGGAAATTTTGAATATACAACCTTATCTGGCATATGAGGAATGTAGTAGACTTTGTATAACAGGTTGGGGACCTATTAATGGAAGCCCATCGATTCATAGATAGTTATCACGAGACAATCAGGTCATGGCATGAGGCCATTGATATTTCAGAACTTGACACAAGGTCTTGACATGTTCTGATATTATACATTCCCTCATTATGTCTATGATAATTAATTAACCAAGTGTATTTTCAACTAATAGAATATACATGGGAATGATACAATACTTTTGAGTATCATATTATATAAATAAATATGGAATGAAATTTATGTAGCCTTCAGTGAGTTATTAACCACTGTATGTTTCATAGTTTTAAATGATGAAATTGGATTTATTACCTTTATGTACAACCTTGATTATGTATTACTTTTAGTTATTAAATTTGAACTTCCATATTCTTATTTAAAACTTATTTATAATTCCTTTTAATTTTTATTCTGAATGATCATGATTATAATTGAATCATGATTATTTAACTCTGTCAGAAATCCATGAAATATGGGCTTATGATTCTTAGACAAAATGCAATTTTTTGATGCATATGTTTCAGTATTCCTTAAGAAAATGTTTTATTGGAAAATTTAAAATAATGTTTTCAAAGGATATATTGTTATATTATGTTATTTTAAAACCCCTTACTGGGCATTTGAATTTTGACCCAACTCTTTGGAAATAAAATTTTTAAGTATCATTTTCTAGTTGAAGAAGCATGTCAGCAGATGTTGGTTTCCTGGAACCAGAAATGAATCGATCCTCTATATGAGACATGATGTGCAAAATAACAGCGTAAAAGTTTTGTAAAAATTAACAATTCATGTTTCATGGGACTGCCTCCAGGTATTCTAGAGTTAGTCTGTTACACATACATTTTCTCATATCCCTCTTATTCTCATAAAAAAACCTCATCTATGATGTGTCGATTTACTGACATCATGGATGACGTAACTTAAATTTCATTTTCATCCTATAAATCTTGTCATAAAACCATTAATATTGTTTAATAAAACTTTATTATACATAATATATTATATATTATGTTCTGAAACCAATTTTTTTCATACTATTAATATTGAAACAAAAGTTGTTCATAATGAACATAATTCACCAAAAAAACTAACGATTATTATTAAAGATTTTTCTAATGATTCATCATCATTCTATATAGACAAAATTATTTATGGAATAATTTAATATTTTGAAAACATGTTAATAAAATCTCATACACACTTTTTTTTCTCTTCCATTAGACCGGGAAATACTTCCTTAACTGGCCATGGAAATCATGTAATGAATGCACCCAAAACAATGGGATGGACAAAATATTATAAATTAATGGGTGGAATGATGTTATAAAATGTTTATATAAGCTGTTATAAAAATTATTATTCTTATATAATGTATTAATAACTCTCTTTTAATCATTATACAGTAGGTTTTATCATGTTTTATGTTAGATGAACCCATGTTAAGGGAATTCTTAACCCAATTTCCATTCTTTCAGTTAACATTATACTTTATTCGTTATGTCGTATTAATATTAATTTTTGATGTATTTTTTTATATTATGTTTAATTATGTCTATTTACATTTTATAAACATATTCATTCCATTATAATTAATTCTTGATCTAATTATGATTATAAGTGACTTTCCTTTCAAAATCCTTTTAAAATTCTATTTGATGAAATTCAAAAATATTGTTTATTATATATATAGAATGAGTTGTTTCATTGAATTTTATAATTATTTATTAATATGATAAGTTCCTTGGATATATTTTTGTTGGGTTGTTCCTGTTATAACTCAACATAGGTTTTTCGAAGAACATTATATCTCAAGATATGTTGGGTTGATCTCATTATAGCTCAAGATGGGTTGGGGTGAGCCTATTATAGCTCAAGATATGATCGGTGAACCCCATTATATATCTCCAATACATTGGTTACTCTGGAGGTTGAAGTTTACTGAATGGTTATTCAATGTGTAATGGTGATTTTAAAAGTGACATGGAAAATATGTTCCAAGGAAACTACACGATGTTTCTATGTGTGCTAATGAGCTTTTATGAAATGGGTTTTATTGGTTTTTACGTTTTCTCTTGACAAACAATTTATTTCATTATACCCTTTACTATTATTGTCTTTCTTATACCATGTTTTCAAATATTTTTAATAGTTTTTAAGTATGTGTCTGATAATAAAGTAATACATGTTAAATTTTATGATGATTTTTTATATAAAATATGTTTTATTTGAAAGTCCATATATTTTGAAAAAATGGATATTTTTTTAGTCGAATCCACATGTATGATTATGGGATGTCAGGTATGTTTCGTTTCCTAATTTTTTAAAACTCAAAACATGAATATATTCTTAGTTATTAACCATGTATGTTCTTGTCTAAAACTCAAGATTATGAAATGTTTTTATGGGCGGTTCATTCTATTATTCTTCTTCTCTATCATGTACAATAGTATGCATGAAACTCACCTTATTTTAAATTTTTATGCACAGTAGTTAACAAAACCATTATCATATTCCCAATAATGGACCATAATGTATATTTTTTACATAATTCATAGAATAATTTATCTTATTCTGTTTTTATCCATCAATAGCTTTAATTACTCTCTTTAATCTTTCATACTTGTAATGTGTAATACAATTAATTAATTAGTAAACTCATATGTTGATCCAAACAATTAACTTTCTTCATTCTACGAAAAAATATTTATATTTCCTTATATTTATATTCATATTATTTAGTGTTCACAAAAATCATTGGTTCATTCTTTATCTATGAATCATTGACACTAAATAATTCTTCTGAATCTGATGATGTTTGGTCTTCTCTTTCGTATCCTATAGGGAGTATTCTATATAGCTTAATTATGTCAAACAGACACTCTAGTTTTCTCTTCTTTGACATATAATAAGTATATTAATATTGAAAAAAACCAGTAACTACATTTATTCATTTTATCACTTACATATTCAGAATATTGTATGTGTTCGCCACATTGAATTATTTTGATTTTAAATAGTTTAATAATTTTTAGATTTTATCTCTAAAAAACCCACATTCAGTAATCTTTCTATTATTTAATATATTTTAAACATTACGTAAATACTAATCTAAATATTTAGTTCTTCTTCATTTTTCATTAAAATATATATTAAATTATCATTCACTCATTAGCCCACAAAATATGCTTCTGGTATCTATCATCCTTAATTTTTTTTATCCATGATATATTGAATTAAATTGCCACCGTCAGTCCAAAAAACATGTATATTGATACAATATTAAATTATATATATTTATATATATAGTTTTGTTTTAAGGTCCTTTTCTTTAATATATAGAACCGAGGGTTCTTAATTCCTCTCTATTCATTAAACTACTCAAATCAACTCCCCTCAATTTGTAGTTATATTTCCCTACATTAACCTAGCATGATACAATAATATTTGTGGGTGGGGGGACACAACATTCATTCATATCATCATGGGTGAAAGATACAGAGGGGGTCTGCAAGCCTTATGACTTTGGTATTGATATGAAGTTGGATTCACATGAAAGGGGTTCCCATGTATTCAAGTCCATGATTCTCTAGAAACTTTTACTCACTAGGCCTAAATTCCAGGTTTTTGGTTCCCACTTAATATAATAAAAAACTAGACTTATCATTAAATTTTAAAAAAATACTCTTGACTGCATATTATTTAAAGAAATAAATTTATCATTTCCTTGATTCTTATGAATCTTTATTTCAGATTCACTAATTATGGATTATTATATTCTATATCATGATGTTATTATCAACAATTTTTAGTTAATAATTAACCATATTGAAAATTCCTACCAGGACGCAATTATTCTATATGAAAATAATTTGCATTTAGCGTTCATACTCAATAGAGATCCTCTTCGCATGAGTGATCAAATTTTCCCACATGCCCAATTCACATATGTCCTACTATGTATACATATTCTTATATAGAGTCTTTAACACCCTGATATTTTGAAAATTATTGTTTTTCTAATTATTTTGACTTTTGAATATTTAATTTCACATGAAAATTTAAAGAGTTCATTATATATATATATATATTAAAACCCTATGTCAAACATTACTTCCACAAGAAAGAACAACTGGGATTGTTATACATGAAAAACCAACATGGATAGCTCTACACGCTATTCCAACTTGTCTTTCACTACACACAATAACTATTTTTCTTGCACTACACGCAATACCAAATTTTTTTGCGCTACACACAATTCCAATTTGGATTGCACTATAAGAAACGCTGACATGGTGTTTGATGCATGCTACAATGAGTTTCCACGAAAAATCCCATTTTATTATTTTAATTATTTTAACAAGATAATTATAACCTATCCATATTACCACGTAATAACTAATTTTCTATTTTTTAATGATTTATTTAAATAGAACATATTGATAATAAAAGAAAATATTTTTGGTAAATTCCTTTTATGTTATGAATATTATTTTATTGAATAACTTATAAAAATAAATGATATTTTGGACACATTTAAAAATTTAATTGAATAAAATAAAATTCAATTTTAATTAAAAACCTTGTAATTATCCTAGGATGAATTCTTGGGATTTTTATGAGAAACATCATTTATTTAAAGAATAGTGAAAATTACTGCTTTCTCGTTAAAAAATTCATTTTTATCAAATTAATTATTAATTATAAAATGATATTATAAATATATTTTAAGGTAAAATTATATGAATACCACATCAAATAATACAATGACATTCATTAGGTTAAATATCACATTGAAACTGAATAGACAAATCTTAACAAAATGTTGAACTTTTTCCTACTTTAAAACCCTGTTATTTCGTCCCATCTATAGGATTAGAACTACACTTAATTTTTTCCCTTCAATTATTTGAATTCAAAAAATATAGCATACAACACTGTATTGAATTTAATATTTAGTGTCTAATAATACTATGTAATTTTTTATCAAAATGAATAGTAAAATTGATTAAAATTAATCATAATGGTTAGGAAAAATTATGGTTAATTAGCGACTAAACCTTAAAATAGAGGCCCAAATGACCTAGAATTTTTTATAACTCCATTGTATGCCAATATTTCGGATATAAAACTGACATTATTGAGTTTTATTGGTATTGTAAGGCTTTAATTTGGCATTAACATGTGAACACCTAATTTGTTTCTAAAAATTCTATATGAGTCCATTTCCTTCCCTATAACATGACACCACCTCAACCCATTCATCACACCTCTCCATCTTCATATGTTCACCATTTTTTGCTCAAATTTACACCCAAAATCCTCTCTTTTACCTTGAAGCCTCCGTTTTTGTAGAAACCCTATCACAGAAGCCTTTTAAGAGAAACCAAATTGAGTTTCTGGATTAAGAGGTAACGTCTTCTCTCAAGATCTTTTCTTTTATTTTCCTTCTAAACCCCCTATACATTATTTATTTCATTATTGTGCAAGAAAAAAATTATAATCCATATACTAGTCTGTTTTTATGCAATGTTCTTGATCTAAACTTACACACACCTCTAACAAATATATATCAATGATATTGTTTCTGTGTACGGTGAACTATAACCTCACAAAACGGTGACTATTCATTTCTCCACTACCACCACTCACAGTGTCCATTATGATGGAAAATATATTTATATATTTAATATATTATATTAATTATTTCTTTAATCTTCATGATTATTTTTACAACACACCTCGTTTTACCTTCCATTTGGTGTTAATATGATAATCTCGTGTGAGGAAGTGTGGAATACCACCCCCTCAAAGCGATGTCATTTATTCACACACCATAGAAAATGCATTAAATATGGTTTTAATGAAACTATATGATATATATTATATATTCATGAAAATTAACTAATTATCTATATATGTACATATATGTACATTTTTTATTTACATACTTTCTTTCAATACAAAAATAAAAACTAAAACAAAATTCATGCATACATACACCTTACAGTCTCCATGGATGGTGTATTCCAATACGTACTTAAATATGAAATATATTAATATAATATAATTATAGTGAATATAAATTATTTTTCTAATTACCATATATTATGGAATCATGATATTAGTATATGGATCAATGGTATAACAAATTAAGATACATGCAATGAACAAAGAAAATATGACTAGAAGTGAAACATTAATATAGGATCATTAACATGTGGGTAATATATAGAAATAATAATAAAAATATATTGTAATATATAAAATAATTTTATTCTATAAAATATGAATAATAAAAATGTATTTATTCTATAGGAAGCTTGTATGATTACAGAGAGAGTTAAGACACAAGTTAAGGGTAATTTCATCTCACTTTTAATTTCTATGAGATTCATGTTATCTTCAACAAACATTATTTTTTTGTTGTATATTCACTACCCATGATTGTATTCTATTGAAATTGTACATAAATTTATGTTTATTCAAATTTTCATTTGATAATCCATCTTTCATGGGGTTTAAGATTCAAAAGTTACGAAATTGTTAAAAATGTTTTTGTCTCAATTTTCCTTCATTGAGACACATGTTTTTTATGCACCTAAACACATTTTCAAGGTTCATATAAATCCATTTGGCATTCCATTTCATGAATGTAAATATTTTCATTATATTATATCCTTCAATTAATTACATTTTTTGGAATGGAGAGCATGATCCCATGGTATGGAGTTATAAGAGTTTATTGAGAGAATCACATTACTTTTTGAGATTGTTTATGTTTATAATTCTTTTGATAAAATATTATTATCCATGTCTCAAGAATATTCATGATTTTCATTATCTTCTGTTATTTCCTAATATAATTTTGTGTTTTTTTCATTTTACACTCTTTGTTTCATAAGTTAGTTAAGAAAGAATTTTTAGAATAACCTATCCATACCCACTATATAATTGGAAATCTGGGTTTTCTAAAAACGGGTTCCAAGAATATTTTACCATTCCCCAATAATATATATAAAAAATTTATTCAATTTATTTATTTTACAAATATCATTAAGGTAATCTTCATGTATCTTGCCGAACAAGGCACTTTTTTATAATTTTTAATTTTCAAAAGGAATATTATTTTGAACTCATAAGACATGTACAGATTTAACAACCATAATTTACTCAATGCTCACATTGCATTGTTAAAATGGTTGAAATTTAATAAAATGTTTTTACAAATTAATTTTATTTGAATATTTTTTCAAGATGGACTCAAATTTATTTTATATGTCGTAATGGGAACTGTTTTAAAAAACAATTCACGTATTATTTTTATGTTTTCAAAGTTCTTTTAATGAAATGGTTTACAAAACATTTCATTCTTCATTATAAGTTTTCAAGAAGATTAATTTTCAAAACAAATTCAATATTTATTTTATATGTTTTTAATTTATTTTTAAATAAATAGTTTTGAAATTTTTTTTAAGCAATCTATTAATGTTTTCGTATGTTTTCAAAGAAATAGGTTTTGAAAAAGTTTCAAAGTATATTTTAACTATTTTCATGGAAAAAGTTATTATAAATGATTTATTGTATTATTTATAAGTTTTCAAGGTATTTTATAAGGAAATTTTTTTTAAATGGTTTTATTTATTAAAAATATGTTTTCCAATAAGAAAATATATTTTCCTCAATAAATGTTTTAGATTATATTTCAAAATTATTTTCCATCTAAGATGAAATCTATTTATATTAATATTTCCTTTATAAAAAATGATATAAAGGTTCAATTAATATCCAATCAATGAATGAGTTATGATTAATTATATGGTCTTTATGAAACCCATTTCTCTTTCATAGGTTATATACTTTTGGAAACTACTTCTCTTCATGGGTTATGTTTGGGATGAAATGATAATGAAACTTGTCTCTTTTGAAGGGTTATGATATGTTTACCTGTTTAGGATACACATTTCATTTTTTGGGTTATGATATGTTCATTTATGATCTTCTTGAACATGTATTCATGATTTAATTATGTAATTGGTGGGACTTATATCTCCCTTCAATGTATTTGTAATGATTTATATCTCATGAGATAGATATGCCTGGAATGAGGGTTTTATAATTTCAATAATACATGGGAAGAATGAAGGATTACTCAGTTCAATAATACATGACTAGAACTAGAGTTTAATTTTTTCAATATTACAGGGGTAGAATGAGGGTTTACTCACTTCATTAATACAAGGCTAGAATGGGGGTTTTCTAAGTTCATTAATACATGGCTAAATTGAGGTGTTAATTAGTTCAGTAATACATGGCTTGAAAGAGGGTTTACATGGTTCCGTAATATAGGGTTGGAATGAGGGTTCACTCAGTTCAAAAATATATGGCTTGAATGGGGTTTCACCCAGTTCAGTAAAGGACACTGTCCACTAAGATTTTCTTGGTAGTGATGCCTTGGATACAATGGATATAATTTCAATTTATAATGCATTTTATGCAATTCCATGTCTTATTCCTACATTATGCATTCATGTATTATACTCTTCATTTCATATGATTCATGTGTCATCATGTGGAAATCTTTATTACATGATCTATGTTATAATATTTGATATGCATGGTTTGATCTTCTCTTTACATGATCACATCCTCATACCCATATACTCATGTTTATGCGTACATGTCTCTCGTGTTTTCCCTTACTGAGCATTTCAGCTCACACACTTCCATGTTTCCTTTATATATGTTATGAAGAATGTTTTTTGGTAGAAGTAATAAAGGTGGAGATATTTATGGGATTTATTGAAGATCATTCACTAGGATAGAATATTTTGTTTCCATGTTTCCAATGACACTAAACTATTATGATCCTCTGGCATGTATTTTTTGTAATATACTAAATATTAATCTAAAATGATGATATATCCATGTCTATTAAGCCTCACTAGTTATAGTTGGTATCAAAGGAAATTTTTATCAAGCCTTGGGAATCATGGATGCAAAAAAATGTTGAGATCATGTGGTCTATTTATAAGGATATATCGAGGGATGTATTTAAGGATAAGTATAATGATGAATTAATGTTTTGGAAAATGACTTGGAATTTTGGTAAAGGATAGAGTGAGTTGTTTCCAAATAATAAATCTGTATCTCGATATTACATGTTTCAATGGTTAAGGAACATATTCACCTAGGGTTATCAATTCTAAAATGGTGTTTGATGCTTGACTTCGGGTAATCTGGTACCAGACAATGGACCTTGCTACACACCTGATTTAACACTCATGGGGGATATGATTTTCGAATTCAAAAACTCTTCTTGAAGCAGAATGATGTATTTAGATATAATTTTTCTATGAATAGCGAATGATAAACCTAATAATTCCTTAATTATGGAAGTTTTAATGATTTAAAAAACCTATAATTCATTATTTTCATGAAAATTCCACTTTCTACTATGATAATTAATGATCACACTAGGATTCTAGTTTAATTAAATAGTGGGAACCAAAAATATCTAGATTAAAGTTGAAACTGTTGGATGATTTTTTTTATCATTATAGTGTAATGATCATTGGAGTGAAGGATCTCATGATCATTCATAATGAGTTTTCACAGAACATTATTAACAATTTTTACCTTAACCAACTATGAGACTCACCAAGGAAGATAATATAGGTGTTCACTGATAGTTGGGGTAATAGAAACCATTGACGAATGAAGATATGGTTCTTTTTGTGTTACGAATGTGGAAAGAATCATCTAACTAAATTTCTTAGAGGAACAATAAGGTGTTTTGACTATGGAAAAGAAAGACACAATTAAAGTGACTACAAGGGTGAAATGGAGAGTTCAGTTAATGCAATAGATGGAATTTTTTTCCCCTCTAAGTCTTCATCAAAGGTTAATTATTTAAAATTTGATGAAAATTGTTAGAAAGAAACCCAATGTCTTGATAGGAATTTTACTTAAATGGATTTTCTAGGTGGTATGATTAATGGTTACATTGTTGATGATGATAAGACTATAGATGAAATGTGATAGGAAATAGGTATTATTGTTAATTGATCATGGATGAATAAATCAAGGTAATTATGAATTTTTATTTCTAAAATAAGAATTGTTAATTATACATGGATTGTTCAGTCTATGTTTTTGATAGAGATTTACAAGAATATGATGAATGGCCAAGATATAATTGAAATGATATCTAATGAAATTAAAATTTTTGACTAAGTGATGTTAACCCTTAAGATGTTCTTTATGTTAAGATAATATTGTATGGATAAAAATATGTGGGATATGAATAAGTAAATTATAAAGTAATTATTACCATAGAAAAATGTAAGGACCTATTTATATGTGGTTTATACTACCACTAATGAAGTTTACAACATTTTTGGATTTAAGGAGTAATTCCCATATACATTGGAATGATGAAGCATGCATGTTTTCCAAACTAATTTATTGTAATTCAAGTTGTTAATATGTTTTAGTATATTAAATTATGGGGGTATTCACCTGTTTGTAATGTGATAATGAAGAACTAATTTTTGTTAAACAGGGGAATCAATGTTTAGATGATTTTGTGACTTCTTTCTAATGATTTGGTATGTCATCATTTTGAAGGGTTATATGGTTAAACATTTAATGAAAGATTATGTATTATATTAACACATGAGGATTTATTAATACTAGTTACCCTGTTATAAAAATGTGGTGATTATGAAAAATGATGACATATCGGATAGAAAATCATGGAACATGTGATCCGTTTGTACTAAAAAAGTGAAAAAGTGGCCTTATCTTTTTATATAGAATGTTGTTAAGTAGTTAAAAAAACAATACATGTTGACAGTGTAAAGAAATAATGAAAGTATATTTTTTAATGAAAATTATTTAATTTTATTAAAAATGATCTTGAATCCAAAAATATTGTCATATACATACATTTTCATTGAATTAGAAGGTCCCTTAGGTCATTACAGATTTATGGAATTCTAGTTGTTAACATTTTTTTGTCCTTTTTGTCTATCATAGTCTATAAGAAATTTATGGTAATATTTTTATTCCATATGCATGATTTCACTTTCTACCTATGCATTCCCATGTGGAAACATATTTATATGTCACATTTGGTTATCGTTATGGTTATATGTTTCCCTTTTAAAGGGATGTTTTTGTATCCATTTTCACAATGTTGGTTTCAATGAATGAAACTTTAAAGTATCGAACCTTTAAAAACCAAGAATAATTTTGGGGGTGATATTCATTTTATGGGGGGGGGGGTAGAATGTAACACCACTCAATTTTCAGATTTTGTTTTCAAATTAATTTTACAATTGAATATTTTTTATTTCACATGAAACTGGAAATAATTCTTTATATATATATATACATATTAAAAAACTATTTCAAACATTTATTTCATGTGCAATACTATCATGGATTGCGCTATATGAAATACCAACAAGGCATTCATTGCATGAGTTTCTAACACGTCTTGTGCTACACCTAATAACATCTTGTCTTGCACAAGAAGAGACACTGACATAGTGTATGATTCATGCAACAATGTGTTTCTACGAAACATTAATTTTTATTGTTTTATTTACATGAATAATATAATTACAGCCTAAACTTTAATCATATTAATAACTACTTTTCAAATATTTTAGTTTTATATAAATAAACCATATTGGCAATTAAAGATAACATTTTCGATGAAGAAATTTTATATTAAAAATATTGTTTTATTGAATGAATAACTTTAAATAATATTAGTAATTTTATACACATTAAAAAATTGAATTAAATAAAATAAACTTCATTTTTTATTCAGAACCTCGATATTATCTTAGTGAGAATTTTTGGGGTTTTTTTTGAGAAACTTCATTTTTTTGATGAATAGTGAAAATACAACTTTTTTGTTAATAAGTGCCTGTTTATCTAATTAAATATTAATGATAAATGATATTATAAATTTATTTTAAGTTAAAATTAGATGAATACTACATCCACTAATATAATTAAATTCATTATGACAAACCTCACTTTGAAAATGAATAAAAAACATAACAAACTTTTGATCTTTTTACTACTTTAAAACCCCATTATTTTGTTCTGTTAGTGAGATTATCACAAATCTTGATTTTTCCACTTCTATGATTGAAATTAAAAAATACTGATATAAAAATTTTTATTCATTATAATATTTAGATTATTATAATACCATGTTAATTTTTGACCTAAATGATTAATAAAAATGATTAAAATTATTTAGAGTGGTTAAGGCCAAATTAAGCATCATTAGTGACTAAACCACTCTAAATATATTGAGTTTACTCATGCCTTTCTAGAAAATGATAAAACTGTTCTATTCATATAATTTCTATTAATGGGTTTTTATTAATGACATGGTCTTTATGAAAACCATTAATCTTTTACTGGTAATATGTTTTTGAAACATGTATCTCTTTCCCAGGTAATATTCTTTTGAAATATTATTCTTTTCAAGGGTTATGTTTATGATGAAATGATTATGAAACCTATCTCTTTGTATAGGATATGATATGTTTACATGTTTATTTTACCCATTTAATTTCAAGGGTATTTATATGTTCATTAATGATCTTATGGAACATGTTTTAATGATTTAATTATATTATAGGTGGGACCTATTTGTCCCTTTGATGCATTGGGTAAATAATTTTATTTGATGAGATAGACAGTTCTGGAATAAGGGTTTACTCAATTTAGTAATAAAATAATGGAATGAGGGTTTGCTCAGTTTATTAATACAGGGCTAGAACTGGGGCTTACACAGTTGAGTAATACAGGGCTGGAACGAGGGATTACATGGTTCATTAATACGAGGTTGGAACGAGGGTTTACGCGGTTCAATAGTACAGGAATGGGAAAAGGGTTTACTTAGTTCAACAATACATGGATGGAAGGAGCATTTATTCAGTTCAGTAGTACATGTGTGGAATAAGGGTGTACTCAGTTCAGTAATACATGGTTGGAATGTCAGTTCACTCAGTTCACTAATACATGGATGGAATGGGGGTTCACCTAGTTCAGTAAAAGACTTTGTCCCCTAAGATGTTATTGGGAGTAGTTCTTTTTGTACTATTTAAATCATTTTATATTTATATTTAATTTATAGAATTCCATGTATTATTCATATCTTATGATTTCGTGGATTATGCTCTTTATTTTATATGATTCATTTTTTCTGAACTTCCAATCATTATTCGATGATCTATGTTTTGATATTTGATATGTAGGGTATGATATTCTATTTACTAGATCACAGCCTCATACCCTTATACTCATGATAATTCATACATGACTTTCTTGTTTAACCATCTTGAGAATATGAGCTCACCAATATTAATGTTTCATTTATCTAGGATATGAGGGAAGGTTTATGTTAGAAGTACAAAATTGGGAGATATTTATGTGAGATGTCGAAGATATTTCACTTGGAGAGAATATTTGGATTCCATGTTTCCAAAGAAACTAAACTATTATGGTTTTCTGGCATGTTTTTTTATAATTCACACAATATTCTTCTAAAATGATGAAAGATCAATATATCTTAGACATGGGTCCCTATATTGTTAACTATCATCCACGGTTATATTTTAAACATGGTTCATTTTCTTAAATTATACAACATGTATTCATGTTATCTTATGTGAACATTATCCAGCATAGTCCATCATATATCTAAATATTAATATGTGATCATTTTCATATATAGTGTAACATTTAGGTAATAAAATTTTCTTATGTAACACTTCATATATCCACATTTCAATACATGTTAATTTTCATTCATATAATACAATTCAAGTACATTTATTTTCCTCTCTTAGAAATCCATATGTAAATATTTATATATGCAGAACACATATATTTATTGTAATCTATGGTTTAGCACATATTTATGAAACATCCCAAACATCATATTTTTTTTCTCACTAAATGTGTATTAAATTTTATATAATATTATACATGTATAATATAAACTAAAAACAATAATTTTTTATCTCATTAATAATAATTATTATATTAGTCATCTATGAAGCCAATTAAAATGATTGAAATTAAAATTGGAACGAAAATATAAAATATAATAGCTAAAATGAAAAATATGGATTTTAATAATCTATTAGAATCATCTCCCTCATGGAAAACATTGTAGAAATGAAAAGAAATATTAATCAACCATTCAAAATTTTATGGGAAAATTTAACCATATATAGAAAGTTTTGTGAATTTTTGATGAGATAATGAAGTGGTGTTTATATGGATAAATGTGAAATTTGAGTGTTTGTATTTAACCATTTTAGGACCATTGATCAATATAATCCTTGAAACCTATAACTTGTTTTCATAAGTCTATCATTATAATTATCTTTTATAAGTAGTAATGAAAAAGGATAATTTATGTAGAACAATTAATTGATGGCCCCAACAAGTATAGTCAATATCTTTGAAGGACATATTTCAGAACCTGAAAAAAGGTAGCATCAAAGGGTTTAACCGTTCACCATGACCCAGAGGAGTGTCAACAAGTGAATATTGAACAAAATTTCATATAGAACAAGTTAAAGTTATTAGAGATTACCACTCCTTCGTGGTTAGTTCGGCCACCCCATGAAACTGCCACCATCACATACCTTACCATTATGGTGAATATCGGTATAATAATGGGATACATCTATAATACTTAGTTACATAGTGTTTAATTTCATTTATATAAATAATATCTATATTCCACTAATTCTATTTTATGAAGAATTTTTCTTAAAAAAGTATATTTTTAATTAATATGAATTTGATAAATTAAATTTTAGAAACAACTAAAACATTATAATATTTTTAAAGAAAATATATACACTTTTATAGTATACTCAAGTATTTTGAAGAATTATTTTTAAATAAAATATTGTTTTACAAAACTCTTATCTAAATAAAACTGATAAAATTATTTTATAATATCCTATGAATTTTTTCATAAGTGTTAGAAATGTGACAGTTTAATAAAAAAATTATATTTTTAAAAAACAAATATTTTATATTTAAATGATAAAATTATCATAGTAATAAAATTTTAATGATAAAATAAATAAAAGAATTTAAATAAACGTTTTTAAAATATTCTAGGGTAAATTTATGATAATTTTATAAAATATTATATATTCCCATGAATAGTAAAAATATGGTATTAGGTTTTCAGTATATTTTATGACTTCATATTGATGAAATTATTATTTAATAAATAATTAAACACAATAAATGACCAAAAAATGTCATTTTATTAATATAATGTATTTTAATATATTAAATTCAATTTCAAAACCAATATGTGGATATCAAACGTCTAAAATGGAATATTCAATTTCAAATACATTACATAGTGTTAAATTAACTTCTCCAGAGAAGAATAAGTATTTCAAAATATATTTATGATTTAGAAGATTTAAATACCACAAATTTTTAGTTTAACATCCAATAATGAGAAAATATTTGGGTAAGCCAATGGTTTTTTATTTTCCATAGACTAGATTTCCAAAACCAATATCTAAAAATCATTAAACAATTCATCCATTTTTCCTATAAATACCCACCCATTTCATTGTTTCCCTTCCCTGTTAATATATACTCATGGATTTTATTTTCATTTTCCTCTTAAGGAGTCACCCCAGGGTGTCCTCAAGCCCCAAGGTTACATTCAAATGTTTTAGTGAAACTCTTCTAGGTAAAGGAAAACTACACTTTTCATTCCCTTCAAGTTCCTTTTTTATATGGTATGTATTATAATTTCCAAATTAAGTACATATTTCCAGTTTCTATTTCAACATTCCTATAAAAATTTCTTTTATCAATAGGGTAACTTCATTCAGCCATATTTTACCCATTCTTAAAACCATGTTTTATACCGATCAGGCTATCAAATTTACTTCTCAAATTTCTATCTTTTACAATATAACTTTAGTGTTCGGTTTTATTTTAATCACAAATTCTCATTATTTTCACTAGGAATTAAAATATATTAAAATAAGACTTATTTATTTGGGGATCTCTAAACAAAAATCACACATTTCATTTTCATTGGTTAAAAATAAATTAATGACCTTGTCTTCAAACGCATTTTTATACCATTATTTTGATATGGAAACACTTTTATTCTCTATCTGATATTAATTAAAGTATTTATCATGATCTATGTGGGTAAAATTAATTAATAACAATTAATGGTATTCCGTGATAGTGCTCTAAGTTATTTGGTACTGAATTTAATCTCTATAGATAACATGTTTTATGAAACCATGGTGAATAACCATGATAATTTTTCTTTATGACCCCTTGGAAAAAAACCCATGTGATATGATTATGAATGTATAATATAAATGTTTTATCCAAATTTCCACGTTGTGATTCATTTTTTTATTATCTTTACATTCCTCTAATTAATTCCATATTCATATATCACATATTCATATTGACGTGTATCATGATAATTGTCATTATGTATCCCTTCCTTATTACTTTATTAGGCTTCATCCTCACCTAATTACATTGATTTATGTTCCTAGTATATGATATCTTTTAAAAGTAACATAGGGTTAAATCATGATTATTTATTAAAATTTTATTTAGATGAATATTTTTTATTTTCATATATTATGTAAATTATTTCCAAAAAATTATACCTTAAAAGATCCCCTATTATTCCCCATTAATGAAATGTTGTGTAACAAAAGGCATGTTGTTAAATTTTGTTGAATGGAAAATTTACATTTCTATGAAAATTAGGATTTTAAAACATTAGTTTGACCCTATAAATAATTCTAAATATATAAAAACATCATGTAATTTTGATGACTATTAAGTATGTGTTTTCCAAGAAAAAAATAAATTTCTAGATACAACAAGTGGTTGTGGCCCTCACATAAATATACATGGGTGTAATACCCAAAAACATTAAATTGAGATGTAATTGATCAGGAAATGGTGCATGAGAACATGCCTTACTACACACCTAGTTTGACACTCCCTTGTGATATTATTCCTTAATCAGAAGATTATTTGAGCCATTATGAATGATATATAGAAAATTGAATTATAGGATCTCATAAAATATTTAAACATTATATTTTAAGAAATAATCCCCCATTAGAATTTTTAAATTCCATAACATAATATGTTTCCCAACAAGGTCTTCTTATTTTGGATAAATAGAGGGAAATGGGAGGAACTACCAAAATGATTAGTGCAATAGATGATGCACTAAAGACCTTTTGATTGAATGTGAAATACAAAAATTCATAAGGATGATTAATTAACTATATAAACTTATTAATAATAACATGAATCAAGTTGAGAAACCATATTTACCTCCATGGTAACAACTTGTTGTTGTGTCCATCAAGCATCAAAGACCACCTTGTTTTAGTGGATCTACCAACCCATTGATGGGTACAAGATGTGAATTCTATATAGGGAATATCTTTTTTATAATCAATTTTTATAGCTATATAATGTTACCATTGTAGTATCCCACTTAGAAATATAATATTTTTAGTTTTGGAAATAGATTAAAATAATTCATGAAGGGAGATTGATTTTACTAAGTGTGAGGTGTTCTATAGTATCATTTTTATTAAATATTGTCCATGTTAAATGAGAAATAAATGACAAAGGAATTACAATAAAGGAGGTATAAGTTAGATGAAATGGTGATATTCTCTGAGATAAATGTTACAAGTAATTCTTGATACACTTTTACATTTGTTATGGATCCTATATTAATGGTTGGTAGATTCATCAATGGACTAAGACACCAACTATAAAGGAATCACAAAAAACAAGACAATAAATGCTATGTGAAGATAGTGTGGAGTTCTGTGAAGGATGAATTGGTTTATAAATAGATGTATTTGTTAAATATGTTGAATGCAAATAAGAAAAATATTTAGCCAAACTCATGTAAGAATATTAATTATAGAAGAGTAGGAATGAAAGAAGAACATTCCACACAAAATCAATTTAGGAATAAGAATTCAAGAAACCACATTCATGGGAGTGGAAAGTGATACAAGTGTGGAAGATATGTCCATATAGCTCAGAATTTTCATGGTGTGGTGAAGCCTAAACTTCTCAACATAAACAACAATGGGAAGATAACTCCAGCCTAGCTGGGTGTTTATTGCTTTGTGTGTGGAGAACTTGGGATCATTTCCAATAAATGTCTAGATCAAAAGATAATGGAGGGAAACCATCACTATCCTCATCATAGGCCATTGGAGAAAGGTTGAGAATTTTCTATCCCGAATGATGAGCTAGAGGCTCCAAATGTGGTGGTGGAGGGTATACCTATTTTATTTTCACAACTATTATGTACGTTGTTGGATTCTGGTTCTAGGCATTGCATTATTTTATCTAGAATTAAAATGAATATTTAATTAACTATGAAACTTTTAGAAATAGATTTATCATTCATGATACTTGGATGGATTTTCCTATCGTCAATAGTGTATAGAAACACTAGTATTAACTATGGAGATTGAAATCGCATTGAAAATTTAGTTCTCATTTCCATGGTAGAATTCGATAATATACTGGGGATGGACTAGCTCTCAAAGTATAATAAAATATCAACTAAAAAACATGGAAATTTCAATAATATTGATAGGATATATTATATTTACTTTCAATGGGGATATATCTTGATCTGGGCTTTGTCTAGAAGCTCCTCCCATAGGCTTCTCTATGTTGATGATCAGTGAGTACTTTTAAGGGAATGAATATATTAAGATAGATAATGCCTCTATTTTTTAGGAATAAATTGATGTATTTCAGAAATAGATTCCTAGGCCTCTGCTAGAATGAGAAGTAATTTTCATGGTTGAACCCATTCCTAGATCCATTCCAATATTAATGACCCCTTATATAATGTAAAATTTTAATTTAGAGATAAAAAAGGAAAACTTCAATATCTTATGTGGAAGGAATTCTTTCGAAATATTGTGTCTCCTTGTGGATCACATATTCTCCTTTTAAAGAAGAATGATGAATCAATGAATCTATCCATTTATTATAGAGAACATAATAGGAACATGGTGAATAACTAGTACCCTCTCCCAAGGAATGATGATCTATTTGAAAAGTTTAATGTGAATTATTTCTTCTCAATGATTGAAATATTATATACATATAAATAATTGATTGTAAAAAATGATGATAATAAAAATACTACCTTCCACGGAATACATGGTAATTATTAGTTTTTGGTTATTCCATTCATATTCAACAATTTTATTTTAATAATTATGGATTTCATTAATAAAGTCATTAAAAAATATCTTGATAAATTTGTGGTTGTTTTTATTGATGATTTGATGATGTATTCATAAATTCATTTGGAGTCTGAGGATTATATGTGGTTTATATTAAAAACTCTAAGTGAGGATAAACTATATTTCAAATTTAATAAAAATTTAATTATCATTAAAAAAAATTATACATTAGTAGGGAACATTATAACAAATGAAGGAATCTCAGTTTACCCTATGAAGAAACAGGTTATAGTGTGGTTACCACATCCTATAATGATAACTTATATTCGTAGTTTCCTTGATAAATAATGATATTATAGAATATTTGTGATAAAAATTCAAAAAATTTCTAATCCACTATCTATAATAACTAGAAAATGGGTCAAGTTCATCTGGATAAAGGATTGAAAAAAATGGTTCAACAACTTGATGATGAGAGTACTAGTTGTATCTATGTTAACTCTACCATCAATCATATATGTATTATTTATTTATATAGATCCATATTAGAAATGGATTGGGTTATTACTCATGTAAAATCACATGGTTATTTATTATTAATCATTATTGTTAAAAACACATGAAAATAATTATCCAATGCATGACCCATATATAGTTTTGGTTAGTTTTGCACTAAAAATATAGAGGCAATACCTTTATGGTGAGAAATGTGATAAAAAAACACCAAAGTTTTCTGTATATATTTAAACAAATTGAATTGATCATGAGACAAAATGATATGGTTGGAACTTATTTAATACTATGAATATTCAATTCATCATTACCCTAGAAGAGAAATCAATGTTACTGATTCATCAAGTAAGAAATACCATATTGTGATGAAAATGATATGGATTCAAGGGCGTCCATTGGTAAAGGACATAGTAATGCTGGACATTGGAATCTTAAGGGATGGGATAGAATAAACTCAATCCCAAATGATTTCTCATCCACCTCTACTCTTGAATACGAAGATATCCCAAATAAGAGATCCTTTGTTATAAAATAAGAGAGAGGATACTAATAATTGGAAGTTTCTTGAGTTATATATTCATCAATAAGGTATAAAAAACATTTGAACATGGTTATATGTATCATAAATCCCAAAGATAAAGGAGTCTATGGTAGAATCATATTGGTCTACAGTCTCTATACATCCAGAAAGAAATAAATTGAATAAGGACCTATACGATCATTATTGTCATGATAATATGAAAAGGTAGATTTCCAAAAAAAACTACAAGGATAGTAGTGTGTCAAAAAGTGAATGTGTAATGATAACTTCCTAAAGGGGTGTGGAAACCACTACCCATTCCCACAAGGATGTGAGAAAAAATAAATTTAGACATCATTACATCTCTCCCATGAACATCCAAAGGAAGCAATATGATATGATTTATAGTGGATAAACTCACCAATAATACCTATTTCTTTAATATTTAGTAATATTTCTCTCATCACCAACATTCTATGATATATGTTATGTAAGTGGTTAGAATTCATGAGGTCCATAGTAAACATATCGAATCATGATCCAAGGTTTACATATAAATTATATAAGACTTCTTTAAATGTTCTGAATAATGGATTTAAAATTAGCATGGCTTATCATCCCCAGAATGATGGAAAATATGAAATTAAAATTCTGACACAAAAAAAATACTGAGAGTATTCTCAATGGAATTTAAATTTTGATGGGATCAACCCCTTTTATTAGTTGGGATCTCATATAATAGAAGCTTCCACTCGAGTATTCAAATAGAACCATAGGAATCTCAATATTGATGGAGAGGTGGGAATCAAAAATTTTTGGATAATGTTTTTGGGAAGAAGATACTTGGGCCTAATATTTTACAAGAGGTGAGAGAAAATGTTCATTCTATCCAATAGCATATAAAGTCTGTTTAGAGTTGGATGAGGATCTAGAGTAATAATTATCTATTGGACATGGATTTTGATGTTGGAGATAAATTGGTTCCTTAGGATATCACCATGGGATTGACAGGTGTGATTTGGAATAAAAGAGAAGCTTAACCCTACATACATTTATCCTTTTGAAATCCTTGATCACATAGGATAGTGTTCCTATTGATTATCACCTCCACCAAATCATTATCATGTTAATGATGTATTACACATATATCTCTCAGAGAATTAAATACCTTACCCCTTAAATTTACTAATGCTAGAGGTAGTAAAACTGGAATATGACCTCCCTTGTGGGGAGTAGTTGATGGAGATCAGAGATATTAGAGAAAAAGTTCTACACAACAAAACTAACCACCTTATCAAAGTATTTTGGAGGAACTAAAAATATGAAGAAGCATCATGGGAAAAATAGGAGACATTGAGATAGAAGTTCCCTCACCTCTTCTCAACAATGATAATGTGTTTAATTTTTGGGGATGAAATTTCTTAAGGGGGAAGAATATAACAACTAAAAATGACTTTATATTTTTTCCATAATAAATTAATCATATATATTCTATAATATTATACACATTTAAATTATAGAGAAATCAATAAAAGTATCTCATTAAACATTATTATTACATTAGTCATCTATGAAACTAATTAAAATGATACAAATTACAACATGAAAAAAATATAATTGATAAAATATAAAAGGATGGATCACCACAATCATCCAGAATCATCACCCCCACAAAAAACCCTCATATAATAAAAAAATACTAAACCAATCAAAATTTTAGGAAATAATAATATAACATTTATGAGGAATTGTAGTGAAATTTTATTGAAATAATAAAGAATTATTTTTCATTTAAAAGGGGAAATTATGGCCATTATGAATTGATCATTATATGATTATTTGTTAAATTTGACCATTGGTCAATATGACCGTGGGTCAATATTACCATTTTTCAATATGACCATTGGTCAATATTACCATTGGTGAATATGACTATTGTAAATTATAACCATGGTAGATAATTATACAATTATAGTTAAAATTTATAAGTATTAATAGAAATGGATAATCTATGTAAAAGATGAATTGATGGACTCAACCCGTATAGTCTTTTTGTTTAAAGCGCCATTTTTAAAACATGGGAATGAGGTTACGTCACTGTGGTCCACCTTTGACAAAGTCCATAATGAGATTTAATATGTAAATCTTGAATGAAATTGCCTATAGAAAAGGTTCAATCAACAAGATATTACAAAAAATTCAATATTACCCAAGACACCACATAAAACCAACTTCATCAGACCCCTTACCCATAATACATTTAGCAACCCCTGATTGAGATACATATATATTACATTAATTTTGTGTATTACATAATACAATAATTAAACAGATCTCAAAGGCCATATTACATAATTTTTTGGGAATCCTGAACCACAAACTTCTTGTCCAGTGAAAGATATTAAATGTTTCCAAAGAAATTCATTCCCTTTTTATACTCATACATATAACATTATTTATAACCAATAGAAAAGAAAACCTAAAAATGGGTGCTCTAAGATGCTTAGTAAGAGTAAACAAGGGGGATATGTAAATATAAATGTGATCACAGATTGTATGTGATTGAAATCATAAAATTACAAGATCATTACATGTATATAAATGGTAAACTTGAATCATAAAAAGACAAGGAAATTAATAAAAAAGATTATAAAATTGACATAAGGTTTTAAATTATGGTAGAAACATCAAAATGTAACTTTGTGAACATGTATAAATATTAACATGTTCACTCATTAAGGACATGAAATTAGGCCCTTTCAAAAACATATGGACATTTAAACCAGATCCACTCGTATTATTATTCACATAAAACCCAAGTCCAATCATATAAATATTAACATGCAATTATCTTCATGCGTAACATATATCCCTCATGAGTTTTCCATAATTAACACTTTAATTATAGGGAGATACAGGTCCCACCCATATCATAATGAAATCATGTATATGTTTCACACTAAAATAGAAATTTTTAATCATATCAAAATCCATGAAATAAATTGGGTTTCTTAAACATCATTCCATTATAAAATAATCAATAGAAAATGAATGGATTTCCTTAATATCACATCATCATAAAAATGTTCAAATATATTAATAATATGGATATCATAAGCATATAATTATTGAATAATTTAATCTTAAATTGATTTTAATTTTCATAAAACACATCAAATTAATTCTTGAGGAAAATATTCTTTCTTCTTCAAAAACATTTTCAATTTTTAAAATTCAAAAAAAAATTAAAATAAAATAATTTATTTAAATATAACCATGAAAACTAACAATATATGTTTCAAGTAAATAATTCATTGTGTGAGCATAAAAATCCATTCAGGCAATATAATTTTTAAAAAAAATCCTCTCAATCATTTTCCAGAAATAGAAAATAGTACCTCATTTTAAAAATGAAAGAAATATTCATTACAATATTACTAGAGAAATTTATAAAATGGGGAAAAATAACATTAAACATCCATAGGATAATAGAAGAAAATTTTATGAAATCATTTATGGAAAAAATGGACATGGATGATAAATAATCCCCAGTAAATTATTACGTATAAATAATATTTGATAATAATGATATTGAAAAATTATCCCTTACATTTGGTTTTCTTTCCATTATATGTATCAAAAACACATGTATAATTGATTAAATAATTTTAGTAACTTACTACATAAACATTTATATATTTATAATATCATATATCAATATATTAATGACCGTTTAATAATATTTCATTATTACACTTCTTTCGGGGTGTTACCTGCTTCATTTTATTATGCATTTTTTGTCGAATAAGTTCTAACTATTATTCTTATGTTATATTTATATAATATCTATAATGATATTAACATAATATATCCATCATAATTACACATTATATATATTGATATAATTAATTCTTTAAGTGACATCCTGTAGAATGAATCACATCGCATCATGGAGACTATAGGTCGTACGTATGCACGAGTGATGAAATCATTCCCATAATTAAAAAAATGCATGGAATTTGGTTTTATATATTTTTTTAAATAATCATTATCTTTAAGAAGGTGGTTACATGAATTGGTTTCCCAATTCATGTCCCCAAAAAAATTTATTAAAAACAAAACGTTATAATACAATCTCGAGGTGTAAATAGATTACACCAGTAGGGAGTTAAAGGGATAACAAGTAAAAAAGACCAATAAAACCAAAATCAATATTTGAAGAACATGTGATCACCAGAGAAGTAATAGAGCCTTCCTTCAAAAAATGGGTTGATTATACAGATCTAGCCTTCACTTTCTCCAAGTTTGAAACTTCATGAGGATGGTCAAAATATGAGTGGAAAATCACTGCATCTTGTCGATGAGCTCAAGTTATCAGGATCTTCATCATCTCACCAAAACCTTCCATCATCAGAAAAGAGTGTGTCCCTCCATGAAGGTCCCACATCTCTTCTTCAAAACATGGAGAAATCAGCACAACTGAGTAACATCTTCCATGTTCATACAATCCTCTAGCACATCCATAGAGAATATGAAACAAAACATGATGCAGTAAAACAGATATAACAAATTAAAAAAACAAAAATAAGGAGAAGAATTGTCATTCCTTCAAACAGAGCATAACCATCATTAAACATAAATTCTGATAGATAGAATATACAACCAGGTGCAGGTAGAATAGATTCAGCACAGACTTCCATCCAAATATAGCTGACCTATTTGGAGGAAAAAAGCCATTATAATTCAGAACAAATCACCAAGAGATCACTGAAGAAAAACCCATCAATTGAAAATCAAGGAAAATATCAAAGAATAGGGGAACAAACATCCAAGATACATTAAGAGAATTTTTAAAACTATTTCTTTATTCTCTCATTAAAAATGTCCAACTTAATAGCCAAATAGGCATCCTTTGAGATCTCCCCTTTTCTATATGATTTAATAAGAACTTCATCACAATGTTTTTGAGATGAATAAAACTCCTCACAAATAGGATACTTCTTTTTTTAAAACTATTTATTATGATTTTTTCTTCTACCTATTGAAATGTGGCCGGGGTATATCCATCTCTTCTCGAAATGTCTAGAGATCGTGTGACTATAGTTCTTTCATTCTGACCATAGTCACATCGTTTCCTCGTCTTCTTCGGAATGGGGTGATGAATCCATCATCATCTACTATAGATTTTTTTCCTTTCCTTGCCATTGATCTAAGGTATTATTCTTCCATATGTGTAGGTATAACCTCATTTTCCTGGTGGGTATCACTACTATCAGAACTGTCACACTCTTTATTCTCAAGGTCCTCCTGAGCTTCATCATCAGATCGCTCACATGGAAATTCCATAATAGGAGGAGGAGAACTATGGGAGTCTATAACCAGAGTAGGAGGAACAGAGTTAAATTTTCCCTGAGGATTCAAGAAATTAATATGGTTTATATTTTGCAGTCCCTCAACACAATTATAGGGAGAGACAGTGGCTTCAAGCACCGCATTCACATAATCTGAAATTTGATTTTCTTCCATATTGAAATGATTCAAATCAGAATTCAAAATAGTCTCTGTATCTTTATTAGTGACATCAGAAGATCCCACCATATCTTTGTGTAATTGAGTGACCTTTTCCACCCAAAATTTTTTACAATTTTTAGTGTGGACATGATCTTTTGCACAGCTATTCTGTGAGTGTCCAAGCTTAAAGCATTTTGTACAATAATCAGGCAATATTTCATTAACAACCTCTTGATAAAAACCAAATCTCCCACTTTGGATCCATATTTTATCCGGTAAATGTTGTGAAACATCTATTTCTATACAGATCCTAGCAATAGAGGGACTAGAAAAAAAATTTGTAGCTGAATCATGTTTCAAAGGAGCACCAATTAAACTAGCAATGGGAAAGAGAGATACTTGCTTAAACAGGTGCAAAGGCAGATCAGGAAAGTTAACCCATATAGAAACAACTAGAGATTCAGCATGAGGATCAAAATTTGGAGTCCATTTTAGTATTTTCATGTAACATCTCCCGAATAACCAGGATCTTCTTGCCCAAAGTCTATAATAATCATCATCTGAGCTTAACCGAAGCACTATGTGTGAGGGATTAAGGAGACCTAGATTGAAACCTGAAAATCCAATCACTTCTAATAACATTCGAAGGTACTTCAAAGAAGGCCGAAGATTCAGGAATTTACCAACTAAAACCATTTGAAGATCAGAAGATAGAGCAGTTACCTCATCCTCGGTAAAAGATTTCGCGAGCTGAACTCGATGTCGAAAATGATTAGGTTTTACTTGAGCCTCTTGGAGCGCATGTATAAAAGGAGGAATATGGTTGTTCCATAACAATAATGACATATCAGAATATATATTATACAATATTTTTTACTTTATATAAAAAAAAACACTCTAAGAGGAATTATAAGAAGAAATGATCTTGGGATAGTCCAAAAAGGCTATAACCTCTTCTTCATTGAGGTCTATATATATCTTCTCTAAAAGCACTAGAGTTGGTCTTCGGAGAAGAACAGAAAATAAATCGCGTGATTAGAGAATTTGATAATGAAAATGGGTAGGTTATAGCTAATCATGAAGACTAAATGTTAAATAAAGTTTTGAGGGAGGATGTTCCATTTTATAATTTAGGTGAGAGCCACATTTGGAATCTCCAATAAAATTAATTTATATTAAAATAAAATACCCTAAAAACATGAAAAATACCCTTTTAGAATATAATATGAGATAATGTTTTAATATCAACAAATGTTAAATTTTAGAAATATTTTTATGTGAATTTATCCCTTATAATTTTAATTAACCCTTATTTATTCTATTTTAATTTTAACCAATGTAAGAAATATTTCAATAATAAAATAGTGTAATTTCTACTTATTTGATGTCAATTAGACAATAAATGAACTATTTATAATATTTTATTCATTATAATAATTATTTTACATTTTTAAAAATCTATTATGATTTTTAAATAATATAATAATACATTATTTTCTCAAAATATTAATAATGTCAATTTTGACATATTCATTTCATAGGCTTTTAAAAACATTAAGATAATATGTTATCTGAAAAAAAAATTATTATGTCTCTAATGGGTTAGGGTCATCTAGAAAATTCATTTGATATATTACATATCCAAAATTATATTTATTTTAATATTCTTAATGACATTAATTTGATATTTATGTTAATAAAATTAGTTCTACATCAATATTGTGTAGTTATTTAATAATCCTATATATTGAAAAAAAAATTTAAAAAAATATGAAAAATATAAATCCTATATATTAAATAATATAAATTTTGGGAAAATATAAATTTTGAAAAAAACTATATTAAAAATAGTTTATTTATTAAACCAAGAATATGACAACATTAACATTAATTTAAGAAGAAAATTATATGTTTCATAATCTATTCTTTTTTATTGAAAATAGAAAATAATTCAACTGTATGATTATTATGGTCAATATATAATCGACTAAGAATATTGGGTTCAAGTTTGTGGTCTTTCAATATTAATTATCTTGTAAATAAAAATTATTTTAATGATTTTTCATCAATTAAATAATTTTTGCATCATTAATTTAAAATCCATTAATGTCATTATTTATTAATTATAAATAAATTACCATGACAAATAAAAAAAATTACCTATAAAGTTATTATTTATAGTCTAACATAGATTTTGTATATCCTTATATGAAAAACTATATAGTTATAAAAATTTGAGTAAGACATATTTAACTTTTTTTTATGTAAAATATATTAAATGTCCTGATCTATTCCAGGTTTATTCCTAAGGGTACCGTTTTGAACCAATAATGATTTTGGTCTAAAATTAATAATAAATTTATATTATGAACACTATTAGGGTGATTTTATAATATTATATTTGCCCTTAATTATCCAATTTAACTTTTTACCGTATTAATAAAAATTAATGACCTTTTTATTCATAATTCCCAAAAATAAATTAATGTTTTTACATATTTTGGATATAATTATTCCAAAAATGGAATCCACTTCCAAAATTCAAAGCACATAAGTTTCAGTAATTAATTTAAAAGTAATACCATTATCGAAAAGAAAATATTGTTTTAAAATCTAAAATAATTGAAAAGATTGAATTTTTTACTTCTAAAATCATTATAAAATTAATGAAGATGACCAAAATTATATTAACCGATAAAAATATATTCTATTTATAATTTAAAATTTTTAAATAATATATACTAAGCATATAAATTATTTCAATGAAAAAAATGTGGGTTTCAGTAAAAAAAATTTGCATATGTTTACAATTCAACAAAACAATAAACTTATCAGAAAAGTAAAAAATATTAATCCAAAGTGAATTTATATATCCAAAATATTAATAATAAATTTATTTTGTAAAATATTGTATGTAAAAGTGTCAAAAATATATTTAAAATGGGAGTTCCATTAAAAGGTGGTAAAAATAATTTTTTTTTAAAAATAAATCTTTTTTCCGAAAATATTAATTTTTTCTTATTTCATGATTAAAAAACATATAATATGAATTTTAAACATTATATTTAATATAATAAAAATTTATTTCATTTAAAAATAAATCAAGAGTGATTTTCTATTTTGTAAAGTTTCTTGTTTGGATTTAAATACTTTTTCAAAAAAAACTTTTTATTTTCTTTAAAAAGGGATTTATTTTCATTTATAATTAATTTCTCAAAAAATAATTATTTATATATACATATGATAATTATATTTTAATAATTCAGTGGTTCATACTCAACACTATATTGGATATGTTATTAAGTAAAATTATAATATTTAGTTCTTCTCTTAAGCTCAATCTTACCTAAAATGAATTTTATCAAAAGACCAAGAGATTTCATATAACACAAGGCATTCATAGGGTTGCATGTGCAGCAAGCTAATCTAGTGTTTCATATAGAACAATCTTATCTTAGTGTATCAAACAACAAATAATCAAATAAATTAAAAACCATATATCTCATAAAAACCTAGGGGTGTTATATTCTACCCTATTAAAATGTATTTCTCCCCAGAAAATTCTTTGGGTTATAAAAGGATTAGTACTTAAATGTTTCATTCAAAGAAACAAACATCTTAAAAACAAAGACTAAAACATCCTTTTAAAAATTAATAGTTTTAAAATAAAAGTTTACCAATGTAAATCATAACAATTTCTCTACATATGAGAACATAGATGAAGATATGGGAATTGAGAAAATGCGTAAAAAATCAATGATATTTAAAAATATCACTAATCAAGAGAATGGGGTGATCCATAGAAAGTTAGCAGTAAGAAAATAATAAAATAAATATACATGAATAATGTCATTAATATCATAAAAATTGTTGATAATAAGACACCCTTTTACATCAATGTCGTTTTTACCTAATATTGAATAATTTCTAGGAGAAGATATAATTACTTAATTTTAGTACAATCCATTGTGGATATTACCTTGAAAAAATTTCAATATTATATATTATTCAACGAAATGAAGTATAAATATTCATTCCTAAAGTATTAGAAGATCATGTGATCCATAAATAAAATGATGGGCATTCCATCTATCTTTATCAAAATAAAAAGTTAGGAAATGTTATCAAAAATACATAAGTACACTGTTGTATAATTATTTTTATAACAAACATCATCCAATATTTCACATAAAATTTCCATAAATTGATAAACTTACAATCCTTATGAATGCTGAAAATCGAAAACATTAGAAAGAGATTCACTAACCCGTATTAACATTTAACCCGAAAATATCATATGGCATCTCTTCATGGTCACATTCCAAACATGTTAACGCCATTATCATGTATTCTCTTTGGTCATGGTAATAACCTAAATTACCCAATATCATTATAAATAACATGAATGTTCCCTTATTCCAAAGCATATTCGATATATTATTTATATCCCAAAAGTTTTTATACTTCATCCATAATAGCATAACCCTATGAAAAAAATCCTTAATTATTTCCCAACAAACTAGAATCATCTAATTTAATTATTCATATCCAACATATCTTTATCCAAGGATCATTATCTAAACACATGGTAGATATTAATGGTAATCATTACCATAGTCATGTTTTCTCCAAATATATCACCTTACCCTTAAATCACTTATCTAGGTCTTTAGAACTATTTAACATATCCTTTCTAATTCTTAATGATAAATTTATAATGAAAATACATTTATTATCAGGTTTTTTATAACATAATATTTGATTTCAAAAACTTATACACCCCAATAATCCAACAATATTCTTAATCCATTACTCAGGATCAGTCATCTCTTCCTTTCTGAAAATTTGAATCATATATTAAGGCTCCTGAACACTAATATATCAAAGATTCTTTGGTTTAATTTAAATAATAATGATAGAACTTCACATACATTTCATATTTCGTTTACTATCCTCTTATCATTAGTAGTTTACCTAATACTCATACCACATTCATGTTTCTATTTATGAGGTTTATAAATAAGATGTCTATTTTCATAATTCCCATACATTCCACATGGGAAACATTAATGGTTAACTAAATTCTGTCTAGATCTAACTATGGACTGAGACCAGAAAGAAAAGTGTGAGAAACAATTATCATAGATGAAAATAAAATTACAATGGGATTTTACCTATAACATTTCAATTTATTACACCTAAGGTTTATGTTGGGACCTCTTGGTCTATGAATATTGTATTTATTTTCAATGAGTGTCAGTGGATGCCAATGATGATCAACATGAATAAGGAACTCTCCTAAGTAAAATGGAGAATATAAAAAAGATGTTGGTTAAGCCTGATCCTATGTATTAAATTTGGGTATCAGGAATGATAAATTGTCTACAACAATTAAGGATGGTTGGAGTGTTATTTGGAATGACTAAAAAAGAAGGAAAATAAAACGTTTTGTAGGTGTTTTGTAATGGTGGATTGGAATATTTCTTTGTAAGCACATAGTTTTACACAAAGTAGTTATTTTATGCCTTTATCAAAAATAAAGGGCCCATCCTTGGAGGACAGTTGAGGTCCTCACCTCAAGCATGTGTGGGACCCGAGGGGTCAACCGTGCTCGAGGGAAGCCCTCAAAGAAATACCGCATGGGGTAGGGTGTGTGTGGGCCGTGTATAAGCCCATAGGTGATGCATGGTGGTGAACCCGTGTAGCGTGGGATCTTTTAGGGTGCCCAAGGAGAAGAGTGGGTGCTAAGAGCGCACCTGAGGACCACACTAGGTGCTAAGAGTGTGCTCGTAGGGTGAACAGGGAACGAGGAAGTACTGCGGAGGGAGGCCGAGTAATCTGAGCTGATGATGCTGCGGATTGGTTGATAAACCATGAGAAAACATCGCTTCATTTCGATGTGGGACAAGGTTTTAAAAAACACAGATGTAATCCTAACCTTCCATCTGATCTCACCAAAGATATCGATCACACATCGCTACCCACTTACAAGGATATAACTATGTTTTCATGGATGCATTGGTGAAGGTCCAAGCCACCATAATAGATTCTCTGACCATTATAGAAGAGAAAACCACATCATGAGCATCATTTGAGAAACAATATTCCATGCATGCAACTGCATTTCCAGGAATTCATAGAAATAAGGAAGAACAAGCATTGGCCGAGGAAAACGAAGTTGCCGGAGGTCGTGTCATGTGGAGTGAGAAACTCTGCGTATTTCATGACTATGATTTGATGATTTCAAAACCGAGATCTTTGGGAAATATATCATGTATTTTAGATGTAGAAAAATACGATCTCTTCTTATAGAAATAGACACACTATTTGGAGAAATAGTTTCTGTTCCCAAACCCTTTAGATCTCATGTTCAATGAAACATAGTTTCTCTGATAATAAAATATGAGATAGGGCTTGCCTGATCAGCGAACCATTCATGGTTCGTGAAGTCTATCTTGTGTACTGTTCTTTTTCATGAATAAAAAGAACCAAAAACCACATTTGGTTCATGAAAATGTGGTCCAGCCTACCCTTAGTGTTCGTGAATAATTGAACTGCGTGTCGTTTCAGTACACGAGGGGGAAGACCTATAATTATTCATAGTTTCATGGAAATAGTTGCCACAAACCGTTCTAGTTCATGGTGAAATGGTACCACATACTGTTTTGGTTCTACGAAGAGGAGGTCATGTGAAAAAATAGAACCATGTACCTCTTGGTACACGAAGGAGGTCCACACATTGAGTGTGAAGGAACATTTTGCTTCATTAGTGCAATGAGAGGCTGTGAACCATCCTGGTTCGCAGTGGAGACAAATATCATAAGAGAACTCTATACCCATGGTGTGAGAATAAAAAGAGTATCATCAAGCCATACTAAATTATACACATTAATGATTGATGAAAACCACAAGCTCATAACTATATTCAAATCAATGATTACATTGTATGTTAAGAAAGAGAGAAGAAAAGTATGTTCTTGGTGACGCGAAGTGAGTTTGTTGGGTAAAAATCCCTCAAGGTATCATTGAAGAAATCTTGAGGTTATTTTTTTTGCTGAAAAAGTGTAGATCTATGTTGTAATTGTTGAAAAAGAAAACCATGACATACAAATTTGTTGACAAAAGGTATTTCATGGTGGCATGTTGAGTTCAAGGGATGTTATTAACGATCCATGTTTGATTCAAGAATGCCGAAAAAGGAATGCATGATCTAGAGGTGGTACAAAATGAGCAGATACAAGGTGGCATCGTTGTCTTTAATGAGAGGTAACATGCACATCATAGGTTTTTCAAGATCATAACATCAAAATATGGAAAAGGGAAAAGGGGTTCTCATGGTTTAGGGTTGGTCAAGCAAGTGACTTGTGTGGCAGAGACTTACACGCCGAAACATGTGCCCCGAGGGGAGACTTTTACGCCATCGCATAGGGTTTCCAAATGCCTACAAATAGAGGTCGAGCCCTCCTCATTCGGTACGAGTTCAACACTTCGAGAAAATCAGAGCTCCCATCGCGTAGGTGTGTTAGTCATGCAAGTGGTGTTTGGTTGCGTAAGTATAAGTTGCGCGCCATGTGATGGTTGCGCGTCTGTGGTGGTTTGGGTAAGGAAGGATGTGAGTCGCCCAAGTTAAGTGATGAAATAGGGGGTGTTGTGCAAGTTGTTTGGTGAAACTTGCGCACTGGTTGTGAGGAATTGTGAAATTTTTTGGTTGCGCCCCATGATTGGTTTTGGAATAAAAGGGTATGTGTCGCGCAAGTTTGGAGTAGCAGAAGCTTGTGTCATGAAAGTGGTTGAGGTGGACTTGCACACCAGTTATAACTTGCACACTGAGACTTGCGCGATGGATTGGAGAAGGGTGCCAGGTATGGTTGAAGACCGGCAGAGACTCAGGGCTGCGTGGAAGCTGTAAGATTACCCGATACCTTCGGTGCAAAGTGAGATTCATCTACGGGTGAAACTTGGACTTCAATAGAACATCTATATATAATATAGGATTTATTCATTAGTGATAATGAAGAGACCAACATGTCTATAAACTATGAGTGGATCCTTTCTAGAGAAGGGAGAAAAGGAAGAGAAGAAGGTGATCCTCTCCACTGACAGTGAGCCCGAGAGAGAGAGAAACAGGCAGTGACCCTTGGGAAAGCAGTGATATGACCCAAAACATTGAAAAGGTAGTGGGCCTATGAATAGAAGTGATATATCCCGAACTTTGTAAACAATAGTGTTCTTATAGTGGATTTGGTACATCAGCACATTGTCGGTGTATGCTCCTTAGATGTAGCCCAGTGAGGGTCATCCAAGTAAAAATTGATGTTTCCTATGCATGCTTTACTTTCTGATTATATTGTGGATTGGGAAAGAGAGAGAAGAGTGTTTTGCTTAATAGAGAAACAAGATCATAATGGGTTTTAATTTTTAAGGGATTCTAATGATTGACAAAATTATTTTTTAGATATCGAAGAATCGAATGCAACCCTATTTTCGATCTTTGGGAATGGACGTGTTTTCAGCAGTTATGCATGGTATCTCAATTGACATCAACAGTGGAGCATTATCAAAAGCTGAAATATGGGAGATAGATACTGACACGAAGGGTATTAATGATTTAAGTGGAGCCCATTAAAATAATATCTATACAAAGGCGATGCAATGAAAAACGCCACATGTTTTGTGGGAAAATATTTTTAATATTTATAAAGGGGATACAAAAGTTAGAGAGGAAAAGCTGCGTGTTCTGTGGAACAAGTATGAACATCTGAGAATACGCCCGAATGAACCTGTTGATGCATTTTTCGATAGGTTAAATGTTGTTTTGGAAGACATACGGGGTCATGGAGAATTCATTGAAGATATAAAGATTGTGATGTGTATCTTGAGGAAACATCCACCTCGGTTTAATCCAAAATTATAATTCTTGGTAGATAATGACCCAAAAGAGCTGATGTTGGATAACCTGCACATTACCCTTGTTGCATATGAAATGAGGAAGGATGAAAATGATGCTATGGAAAAGGTGAAATCCCAAAATGTGGCATTTAAGGCCATGATGAATCACACCATTGAAGAATCTCAGGAGAATGAAGATATAGATGATGTGATTTCATTTGTTTCCTCGAACCTTCTCAGAGGAAAAGGAATGTTGAAAGGGAAACTTCCTCTTGCATTCTTGAGATGTAGAAAGGTTGGACATCTCGCAACAAGATTCCCAATGAATTCTCAAGTTGATGAAGAGGATAAATTTGAAATTCCCAAAAAGAAGCCTTCAGCCTATGTGAAAGGAAAGAAACAGTTCAAGAGAAATTTCTTCTAGAAAAGGAATCTTCTTTCATAAGACTATGAATGTTCAGATCAGTCTGAGGTTGAAAATGTTGAAGAGGTAAAAAAATTGAAAATATCATGGGGAAAATTACATGATGGAGGTTGTCGGTAGTTCTCAAGAAAAATAATAAACTGACGCTGGAGAAGAAGATAAATAAGTTGAAGGAAGAGTTGATATGGATGCCGAATTGGAAGAAGATCTTGAGGAGATAGAAGTTTGGATAGCCAAAACAAAGAAAGCCAATAAAGTTGTTCGTGATGCCAACCTCTATATGAAACAACTGGATGAAGAAAAGTCTGAACTGTTAGAAGAAATAGAAATACTAAAATCTTAAACACCATAGAGCTCTTAAAATATTGTTGAGTATAAGCTTAAAATTGAAGAACAAAAAAATGAAATCGATTGTTTTACTAACACTAGAAAGGAGCAGGTCAAACGTATCAAAGAACATGAAAAAGAATTTGTTGGTCTGTGAAAAATGATTTAAGATCAAGAAAAACTCCTGACACCTAGTACAGTGCCAGAAAAAAATAATTATTCAGACGACTGAAAAGAAATAAGTGGAGCACAGAGCTCATGTGGAAAAGAAGAAACAGTCATGTTCCAAAGATAAGACTTTTATGGGACATGAACAAAAATAGAAATTCCTCATGAATGAAGACAAAACACAAGAACCTACTCTAAGAATGATGATAGATTTGGGAATAAAACAGAATCAGAATATTTGTAGATCCCAAGGGAAAACCAATAGTGTAGAAGTGACCGACCATAATTCTCCTTACATTAGGTGATATTGCTGTGGAAAGATCAGACACTCACAGAATCTGTGATCTATAGCCAAGAGATACCGAAGGGCACAAGAAAAACAGTGGCAGCCAAATAGAGCCCAATATTATAGACCATATTTTGAAGGTCATTGTTTTTGGTTTTGAGGATATGTTCACATGGCTAGATATTGCACATCAATCATTCCAAGAAATGTGGAAAAAGAAAACACAATTAGTCGTAATCAGAAAGTTAGGGAATCAACAAGTGATCTGAAAAAGGAAAATTGACTTACAACTTTATAGGATGAAGGAGGTATGTCACACACTAAGGAATATCAACTTCTCCAAACCACATCGAGTGTGAAGTCGAAGATATGGATCAAAAAGAAAAATGATGAGAAGGAAGTTGTTGTGGAAATTTCCTTTAAAGCTTCAGATTGTTTAGGTGTATGGACCCTTGATAGGGGTTGCACATCCCATATGACAGGTAACAAGGATCTCATTACAGACGTTAAATATGAAAAAGAAGTTGTTTTCAAGTTTGGGAATGATGAAGGGCTAAAGATTATTAGTTTTAGAAAGGCTAAATTTGGGGGGGAGAAAGAAATGAGATGTGCTGAAGTCGTGGTAGTAGAGGGCCTCAATCATAACTTGCTCAGTGTCAGTCAACTATGTGACTCTAGGAACTCTATTTGATTTACCATAAATGTGTATTTTGTAAAAGGAAAATATGGAGCAGTTGTTCTACAGGGAAAAAGGACAAATGGAAATCTTTACATTGTAAGTGGGGAATATGAAATGTGTCTCTTATCTAAAGAGGAAGAAAATAATCTATGGTATTAGCGACATGGTCATCTATGTTAACCATCTATGGAAGATCTTGTAATGTGTGATGCTACTATATACTTTCCCACTTTATCACGTGATCGCACTCATACATGTGATGCTTTCCAACAAGGGAATATCATCAAAAAGACATTCAAGCCAAAGGAATGGAAATCCACCAGAGTGCTCGAATTGGTGACTGCTGATATTCGTGGACCTATCTCTCCACGAGCCATAAATGGTCAAAGGTACTATGTCCTTTTCATTGATGATTATAGAAGAATGGCTTGGTTATTTGTCATTACCCATAAGACTGAAGTGTTTAGTTGTATCATGAAATATAATAGGGAATCAGAAATGATGCTTGGGCAGAAAGTTATGAAGTTTTGTACTGATAATAGTAAAAAATACACATATAGTCAAGTGGAAGATTATCTCAGTAAACACGGGATAAGGCATCATGTTTTATCATTATGAACTCCCCAACAGAATGGAGAAGTTGAAAAGAGAAATCAGATCATCAACAACATGGCCAAAACAATGCTTATTGAAAAGGACCTATGAGGGAAATTTTGGAAGGAAGCAGGTTTGACAGCGGTATATATTTCAAACAGGGATTTGTTGTGTCTGAAAGAAAGGAATACTCCGTGGGAAATTTAGTATGGAAAGAAACCAATGTTAAAATACTTTCAGATCTTTGGATGTAAGTGTTTCATTCTCAACAAAGAAACCCACAGGAAGTTTGAATCACGAGGATATGAGGGAATATTCCTTGGAAACTTAGGTAAAATAAAAGCATATAAATGATTCAACAATTAGCTGAGAATGATTGTTGAGAGCAATGTTGTCACTATAGTTGAAAATCGAAAAATTCTCAACGACCTAGTGAACATTTTCTGGATGAAAGTGATGAAGAGGTAAGCAACACAGGGGGGTAGAGGTCGCATTGGCTGACTCAGAAGAAGATGCTGATGATGAGAAAGATGGAACAAAATCGGAATCTGCTAGGAGGTCAAAGAGTCAAGCTGAAATTGATAGGAAAAATATCATTGGTGATCAGACAGCTCCAGTTCAGACTCGAAGAATTAAATCATTACAGAAAAAATCATTTTTATCTCAGGATAAGCCAAAAAAAATTCTGATGCAGCTGAAGTTGAGTACTGGTTTTAGGCTATGAATGAAGAATTAGACCGGATTGAGAAGAATCATACGAGGGAGATTGTTTCAAGACCAGCAGATATGAAGGTCATCAGGACTAAATGGGTTTATCACAACATGATGAATGAAGATGATGCAGTGGTTTGAAACAAAGCACGATTAGTGTGTAAAATATACTCCCAGATAGAGGAAATATATGTTGATGAGACATTTTCACCTATTTCAAGGATGGATAAAATCAAATTATTCCTAGCCATTGCAGTGAAATGGAAGTTCAAAGTGTTCCAGATGGATGTCAAATCTGCATTCGTGAATGGAGTTTTGGAAAAGGAAGTATATATGGAGTAGCCAGATGGTTTTCTCATTCATGAGGATGTGAAAAAAGTTTTCAGAATGAAGAAGGCATTGTATGGGATGAAACAAGCACCAAGAGATTGGTACTCAAGGCAGGATCAGTACTTGAAAAAGAATGGTTTCCAGCGTGGTGGAGTTGATTACAATCTCTATTTCAGCAACGACAGTAATCAAAAGATGATGGTGTTGGTTTATGTCTATGACATAATATTTGGCAGATCAGATGAAGCTCAGTGCAGGAAGTTTTCTGATATCATGAAAACTGAGTTTGAAATGTCAGTGATTTGAGAGCCAAGGTTTTACCTTGGTTTACGGGTGACACAAATAAGTAATGGTACTTTCATTTCTAAATCCAAATCCTCCAAGGAGGTTCTAAGAATATTTGGAATGGATAATTCCATGGATATGAAGACTCTGGTTAGTACCCGGATTAAATTATCAAAAGATGGGGATGACAATCTAGTTAATATCACAGAATATAGGCAAATTATTGGAAGTTTGTTGTACTTGACCGCAACAAGGCCTGATGTTGTTTTCTCCACATTCCTAGTAGCAAGATATCAGAGTAATCGCAAGAAAATCCAAATTCTTATAGTGAGAAGAATACTTTGGTATATCAAGGGCACAGTGGACTTTGGCTTGACATATAATCATAAATCTCAGACAGTGGTATTGGGATATACTGATGTCGATTGGGCCGGTTCACCAGATGATATAATATCAACATCTATAGGTACATTCTATCTTGGTGGACTATGTATTTCTTGGTTAAGAAAGAAGTAGGATTGCATTTAATTAATCACCACAGAAACTGAGTATATTGCGGCCACTCAAGCTTGTACACAGTTATTATGGACGAAGCAGTATCTTGAAGATAAGGGAGTTGAAGTGAAGTCTCCACTCAAAATCCAACGCGATAACTCAAGTGCTATAAATCTTATCATAAATCTTATCCATCACTCCAGGACAAAGAACATTGAGATAAAGTATCATTTTATCAAGGAGAAGGTTGAGCAGATAATCGTGATGTTGGAGTATGTGCCTACAGAGCTATAGGTTGCAAACATTCTAACAAAGGCATTACCCAATGAAGCTTTTGAGAGGCATTGACTATCTCTGGGAGTTCAGTTGACTCCCCACACCTAAATAAGTGTCGATGTGAAACACACCCCCTCTCCTCGAGGTTTGATGTGTTTTTCCTATTGTTCAAATATGTTCTTTTACCATGTTACAGACCGCAAAAAAAGTTCCCTTTGTGTTCTTTGACAAAGGGGGAGAAATCAGTAATTGTTTAAGGGGGAGACAGTGTGGCTATTTGAGAAATCATGAATGATATGGGGAGAAGCTGACTAGTGGAGCAGTGAGATAGGGGTAGACCAATGAGATAAGGAGAGAGTATTAAATATGACGACTCTAGAAGTGATCGTTCAAATAATAGATATCGTAACAGCTGAGGATCGTGATAAAAGTAGAAGAGTGGTGTTAGAATGTGGTAAGAATATTTCCAAAAATTGGTGTCAGTTTGGTTTGAATAGTGGGTGCCAGATTTGAAGTGATTCATAGATGAACTTTTCATTTACTCTTGTTTCTCACACCAATCATTACACATGTGGGATTAGAGTATGTTTTGAGTAAATCCTTGATCACTATCGAAATCGCAATAGTAGATTGGTGGCTGAAGAATTAACGATGTATCTTTTTATGGTAGAGTTGTCAACAAACCCAAAGGGGGAGATTGTTGGGAAAAAATCCCTCATGGTATCATGGAAGCATTTTTTAGGTGATTGTGTTTGTTGACAAAGTGGAAATTTGTGTTGTGATTGTTGAAAAAGGAAACCATGACATACAAATTTTATGACATTGGATATTTCAGGGTGGCATGTCGAGTTCAAGGTCTTTGGTTAACAATCCATGTTTGATTGAAGAACTCAGAAAAAGGAATGGATGATCTGGAGGCGGTACAAAAAAATCAGATACAAGGTGGCACCGCATTCTAGTTACTCAGAATCGGTGCATTATTTTAATACATTGTCATGATTACAATGGATCAAGTCCTGAAGGACCGTTCGGTTTAGCAGTCTTGGAAAATAGATTACATACATGAATGTTACATTACACTTCTTAACATAAAAAACAACATAAATAATCCTTTACGAATGCTATTATTCCCTTGGATTAACCCTACATATAAATCACAATACACTTCTTGGAATCCTGAGAAAAAGAAAACATAGATAGGGGTGAGCTCAGATGATCATTAAGGATAACAATACAGTAAAAACTTTCATAAATAAGCATAAACATTTAAGGCAATGTATAACTAAAATAAAAGCCTTTTAAACATGAACATCACCATAATATGGCAAAAATAAAATGAAGTAATTCCATTTACTTATCCACATGGATATTCTACTAGTCGAATAATAAAATGAAATATCACTAACCATATTCATAATGATCGAATGCATAAAGTTAGACTATCATAACCACAAAGTCAAGGCCTTCTGCCAAGACAACAAATAAGATTTCGTCAAGGCCTTGTGCCAAGACACTAGTTTGTCTCATGAGACCTACTGATGCATCGAGGAGCTATTGCGGGCTCCACCTGTCACTTACTAATTCCAATACATTCCTCATATGAACATGATTAAACATAACATAAACATTCTTATTAAAACTAGCATATGAAATGTCACTAGTTTCTCCATAAACCATGAATGGTATAAAAATAACACATCCACAGTAACACATATCACAAAACCTTCAATACAATATGGATGTTTTGTATCATAATAAATCAACCTAAAATAAGCTTAAAATCCATCAATGGATGTTGACATAGATGAAATCAAATCTATTTGAGAGAAATATCTCTTTTTTTAATCATTGAAAAGTCACAAATTTATAAAGGAAGTAATTAAAAAGATATTTTTGAATCAAAGTGTCCCATACCACCTTGAAACTTTTGAAAAGAAATATCATTTCAAAAAAATTCATGTCCATATAAATAAATCCTTAAAATCTTTTTAAAAACATTGACATAAATTAAAAATATTTAGAAAGATAAATCTTTTAAAAATTTAAAATTCTCATCTTGATAAAGAGTACCTTTCACAAATTCTTATAATATTCATTTTGAAATCGTTTAAAAGTCACATAATTATAAAATAAAATATTTACTTTGAAAATATTCTTATAAGATTGTAAGAGAAGATTTTATGATCTTATAATGGCGGAAAATAGCCACACACGCCGTATAAGTTAAAAAAGACATTCTTTCTTTCATTTTGTCGAAAATGTAAAAAAGGACCTTGTTTGGAAAACGACGGAAATATTCCTTTATAAACATATTATAAAAAGTCAATAACGGTATAAATTAATTTAACCCATGGTCTATAAAATAGTAATAATGATATGAAATACATTTTAATGAAACAAGGTTTTGGATGATAAAGAGGTCCCAGTATCTAATTACGTAAAAACAATCTCGGATAATGAAGAGATTATGAAATAAACCCTTACCAATTTGGTATCTTACGAATCATACACCCCATGAAAGAGGTATCACACAATGAATATGTAAATACAAATAAATTAAAGTGTATTACACAAAGAATACAATTATGGGAAGTACATACACCACACAAAAGGTAATAGTGGCAATATGGCATGAATTGCAGGGAAATAAGGAGTGAGATGAAAACCCCTTACCTTTCACTTTCCTTTAATCGAGGGTGCGTTTAACCACCTCTTATTCGGGTTCTTTCTTTTTATTTGATCAAAAGAGCTCCATAGGTTGTCTTTATGACTAAAGTAAGGCCTCTGGGTTGAAGTGAGGGAAGTTGAGAGGATAATTGGGTATGGGTTGGCCGAACAAAAAGGCGTTGAAGTTATGACGAATTGCTTAGATGTGGTGTCCTTTTACAAGAGAAGGCGGGGCTCTTTAGGTAAAAACATAAAGTTATAAATTTATAATAAATTCATATTAAGTTTCTAATGGCTCTAATGTGTATTATTGGAATTCTATGGTAAGTATGGGTGTAAATCCTTTCATCCAATATATTTTAGACAGGTTTGGGTCACTATATTAATCTTATCATTTATATTTAACTCTTAGATAAGTAGTTTGACATTTACCATGTCACATTGTATTTTTATATTATATGGTTAATAAACATACTATATACTTCCAAGATACCCCCAACGCGTGCATTAATGATACATTTATCATTATATACGTCCTTTTGTCGAACATTAGATTTGTAGGAATAAAATATTAATTAATAATATAATATTAGTTTTAAAAACCCATTTATGTCAATTTTGACAATATTTAATAATTGATTTTTTAAAGTCTTAACAACTTTATTAATTCGAACAAAATTTATTTAAGCAATAATAACATGTAATATTGACCAATAAAATTCTTGGATGGCATCAAAACTTTAAAATTATATTTATTTTAACATTTATAATAATAATTATTTGATTCTTTAATTAATAAGGAAAATAATGCATCATTATTGTGTCATAAATAAATTTAATTATTCAATGTCTATATATTATAAATAAAATACGATTATTTAAGAAATATTTTTATCTTTCTAATGAATATTTATAGTCGAAAATATACCATATATAACCCTATCTAAAAATTTTTTTTCTAAAAGATATATGCTTATGTCATTTTTTATTTTACTTTTACTTTATTAAAATAATGTGTCATTATAACTTACAAGTGGATACATGGGGTCCCAAAATAGACTCAAAGATGCCCATGGTCGAACATGTATCAACCAATAGGGGTAGGACACGTTTTAGGGAAATTTATTATTATTATAATAGTATTTTTCCCTTAATTAAGGGATTTACCCTTTAACCATGGTAAATAAAATATTTACCGAAGTAATTATTCAAAATGTCTAAAAATAAAAGATACATGTTTACATAATTTAGACCTCATAATTATAAATATGGAATCCATTTTTCTAAATTCAAAACATAGAAGTGGTAGAAATTAATTTAAAATTAATTCTCGTTGTTAAAACAAAAAACATTATTTTAAGAGATAATAACTATCAAACGATTGGCGCTTGTTTATGTCCAGTTTAAATGTGAAATTGTGTCCAATGACAAAATTGGATTAAATGGTAAAAATATAAACTAATTATTCTCTAAAATCACTCAAATTCATAATTTATCACTATTAAGTATTTTGTTTAAAAAGGTTGTTTTTAATTAAAATTTAGTAATTTTCACTATTCATAAAAATACGAAAGTTATCCAAAAAGTACCTAAAATTCAACCTAACCTAATTTCAATATTATGAATCCAAAAATGAAGTCCATTTTGAAATATAAAATGTATAAAATTTCAAAATTTGTGTATTGCTATTCATAATTACTAGTTTGATTCGTTGTGGCGTGTGTTGGAACTCGAAGATGCGTACATCATACGCTACTACCTTATTTAAAGAGAAGCGTACTGTGGAAGCCTAGGGTGTAACATTCTGCCCTCCAACAATAAATTTCATTCTCACAATTTGAAATCCTTTTTCAAAAATAAATTTTTGAAAATATAGAATACCTTTGGGAAAAACCCACATCAGAAATTAGGTTAATAAAATTTAGTCTTAATAAGAGGAAAAGGAAAATAAAAAGGTCACCACCAAATTATGATATCAATTAAGAGAAAATTGGTGGAAATTAGAGACTTATAATTAGTGAAAAAACATAAATATTTATATGTAGTGACGGAGACCATCAATCACATACAGGTGTAAATTCAAGGGCCTTAAATTCTTCAATCTATGATGATTTAAATTACCATCGGTTCAACAAAATATATCGTATTAGGATAACATATTTTTTGTTTCAAGATCCCTTCACTAAAGTATAAGAATTAATTACTTCATAGAATAAGAGAATACGAAAAATATATACTAGACAAGTAGAGTCCCATCGTTTAACTAATTTCTACCACAAAGTCATCTTTCACTCTAAAATATAATAGAACTTAAAAATAATATTATATTTATCCTATTCTTATAGGGATAAAAAATGAATTTATAATTCATCTACCTGATTTTTTTTTAAAATACTACATTATTCAATCCAGGACATCACGTGGGCCAGTGGTAGGTGATACACCCTTGTCGCCCTTCGGTTGCGGGTTCAAGTCTTGCGGACTTGCCGGACACGACGAGTTGCCGCCTGACCTCCGAGTTGTCCTTTTATGGAAATCCAAAAATAATCTAAAAAAATAATTATCCAATATACTTTTATCCAAACTCAAAGTCCAAAATTTATAAGGAAGTTAAACACAATGAATATCCTTTTTTTCGTTTAATAACATGTTAACAACTTCATCATGTATTCTTTTAAAACACTGCAACATTCTGAATTACCATAAAACATTATTGATTACATTCATGATCCCTTATTTCTTATAGAATACTAGATATACTCCTTCTATCAAAATATGTTGTAAACTCCAACAGTGATGGAATATAAAAATCATTAATCAGTTTCAATGTAGTCAAGAATATACAATATAATTTATCCAAATCAATCAAGTATTATTCCAAAATCACTACCTCGGTATCAGAACCATATTATGGTTTATCTTTATCTCAACCATATATTTTCCACAAATTTACCCTTCTATTGGGTCACTTTTCATGGTTTCACACAATCTCAAGTCCTTAATGAAATAGTACTACAGTACAATCCTTATATACTCCATAATTATTATAACCAGTACATTGTTGATACAACACTCAAATGACATAATTCTCTAATAACAACATAAGAACTCTAATAATTACTCATCATCTGTGGTAGTATCATAACTAGATTATTATCCAAAATAATCATTTGTGGCATACTCTGATGATTTGGACATTGGTTTGCATAGTGTCCCAACCCCTTGCAGATGAAGCATTTTACATTTGAAACCTTTTTCTTACCCTTGAAGTCACATACATGGTGTCCTTTTTCTCCACACTTATAACAAACTCTCATTACCTTCAGGCATGTTCCAGGGTGCTTCTTCCCACAGTTATATCATATAAGAAAATTATTCTTTTCCGTCTTCTCTTTATCCATCTTTCTCTCTTCCATCCTTTTCTTCTCTTGCTTCCCTTCAAAGCCATAAGACTCGGAGAATTTTTTTACTTATCTTATTAACACATGATACTATTTATTCATATGTTTAGAATATATGGGAAACTATTTCCCTTAAAAATGTTGGCTTAATACCATGAAAGATATGATTCTTCTTATTCTTTGGATCATACGTATTTCTTGAGTTCTCATTCCTTCTACTAGGCACCATTTCAATACAATGGTATAAACTAGATCAGTTTATGAATTGCAATGAATAATTACAAACTTGAAAAACACCTAACGTAAATTGAATGGTTTATGTATATAATCCATAATCATAATGATGTTTTCATTGAGTAATTATATACTCATAAACCCTTCATAATGATTTGTAATGAAAATGAGAATTATTCAAAGCATATCCCCTGAGAGTGTCGTAACCAACAGTGCTGCAAGGCCCGTTGTCGTGCATCAGTTCCTACTCGAGTCCAGATCAAAGTGTTGTTTTTGGGTTTTACCCCTAGGTACATCTATGCCAGAGCCGCCTCTACCTTCTCGTATCCAGATAAGGATATATTTGCTTGGAAAACTCACAAAATCACTACACTACCAAAATTCTTGGAATTTCTTCTATACTAATCCTTAAAGTCTATCTTAGTTCTATGTGATCTAATCAGAGTTTATCTAAAAATAGCTACCATGGTTATTGATAAACTTCCTCTGATACAAATTGTAATGCCCTAACCCCAGTTACCCATAGTCTGTGCATTATTTTAATACATTGGCATGATTACAAGGAATCAAGTCCCGAAGGACCGATCGGTTTAGCGGACAAGGAAAATAAATTACATAAATGAATGTTACATTAAAATTATTAACATAAAAAACAACATAAATAGTCTTTCATGAACACCATTATTCCCTTGGCTTAACCCTACATATCAATCACAATACACTTCTTGTAATCCTGGGAAAAATAAAACATAGAAAGGGGTGAGCTCAGATGCTCAGTAAGGATAAAAATACAACAGAAATTTTTATAGATAATCATAAACTTTTAAGGCAATGTATAACTAAAAGGAAATACTTTTAAACATGAACATCATCATAATATGGAAAAAATAAAATGACGTAATTCCATTTACATATCACAGGGATATTCTACTAGTCAAATAATCACAGGCAATATCACAAACCACTTTTATAATGATGGAATTCATAATGTCAGACTATCGTAACCACATACTCAAGTCCTTGTGCGAAGACTAAAAATAATATTTTTTCATGGCCTTGTGCCAAGACACTAGTTTTTCTCATGAGACCTACCGATGAATCGAGGATCTATAGCGGGCTCCACCCGTCACTTACTAAGTCCAATGCATTCCTCATATGAACAGGTTTAAACATAACATAAACATTCATCTTAAAACTAGCATACAAAATGTTATCTCTTTCTCCATAAACCATGAATAGTATAAAAACAACAGATCCATAGTCAAAAATATCACAAAACCATCAATACAATATGGAAGTCTTGTATCATAATAAATCAACTTTAAATAAGCTTCAAATCCATAAATGGATTTTGACATAGATGAAATCAAAACTATTTGATAGAAATATCTCTTTTTTTGAAATCATTGAAAAGTAACACATTTATAAAGGATGTAATTTAAATGAGATTTTTGAATCAAAGTTCTCCATACCACTTTGAAACTTTTGAAAAGAAATATCATTTCAAAAAATTCATGTCCATATAAATAAATCCTTAAAATCATTTTGAAAACATGGATATTTATTAAAAATATTTAGAAAGATAAATCTTTAAAACATTTAAAATTATGATATTGATAAATATTACCTTTCACAAATTCTTAACATATTAATTTTGAAATCATTTAAAAGTCACATAATTATAAAATAAAAAATTTACATTGAAAATACACTTATAATCTTATAAGTGAAGCTTTGACAATTTTATAATGGCAGAAAATAGCCACACCCGCCTTATATGTTAAAAAAGACTTATTACCTTCATTCTGTCAAAAAAGTTAAAAAGGACCTTGTTAGGAAAATGACAGAAAGATTCCTTTATAAAAATATTATAAAAAGACAACAAGGGTATAAATTACTTTAAACAATAATCTATAAAATAGTACGAATGATCTGAATTAAATTTTTAAGAAACAAGGATGTGGATGATAAAGTAGTCCCATTAGATAATTACATATAATCAACCTCAGATAATGAAGAGATTATTAAATAAACCCTTAACATTTTGGTAACTTATGAAACATACACCCCATGAAAGAGGTATCATACAATGAATATGTAAATACACATAAATTAAATTTTACTACACAAAGAATACAATTATGGGCAGTACATACAGCACAAAAAAGGTAATAGTGGCAATATGGCATGAATCTCATGGGAATAATGAGTGAGATGAAAACCCCTTACCTTGAACTTTCCATTAGTCGAGGGTACATTTAACCTCCTCTTCTTTGGGTTCTTCCTTTTGATTTGATCAAAAGGGTTCCCTAGGTTGGCTTTCTGACTAAAGGAATGCCTCTCGGATGAAGTGATAAATGTTGAGAGGATAATTGGGCAGGGGTTGGCTGAACTAAAAGGCTTTTAAGGTATGAAGAATTGGTTAGAAGTGGTGTCCTTTTATAAGGGGAGGAGGGGATCTTTAGGGAAAAACATAAAATTTTATTTTATAATAAATTCATATTCGGTTTCTAATGGCTCCAAAGTGGATTATTCAAAGTCTAAGGTGGGGATGGGTCGAAATCCTTTCATCCAACAGATTTTGGATATGTTTGGGTTACTATATTTACCTTATCATTTATATTTAACTCTTAGTTAAATAGTTTGACATTTATCATGTCACTTTGTATTTTTATATTATATTGTTAATAAACTTACTATATACTTCCAAGAGACCTCCAAGTGGTCCATTAATGATACACCTATCATTATATAAGTCCTTTGGAAGAAAATTGGGTTTTTAAAAATAGAATATCAATTAATAATATAATATTTGTTTTAAAAACTCGTTTCTGTGAATTTTGACAATATTTAATAATTGATTTTTGTTAAAGTCTTAAAAACATTATTAATTCGAACCAAATTTATTTAAGCAATCCCATCATGTCATATCAACTAATAAAATTCGTGTATGGCATAAAAACTTTCAAATTATATTTATTTTAACATTTATACTATTAATTATTTTATTCTTTAATTAATAATGAAAATACTGCTTCATTATTGTGTCATAAATAAATTTAATTATTCAATGTCAAAAATTATAAATAAAATACCATTATTTATGAAATCTTTTTATATATCTAATGAATATTTATAGTAAAAAATATAACATATATAACCCTATGTAAAAATTGTTTTTCTAAAAGATATATTCTTATGTCATTTTTGTATTTACTTTAACTTTATTAATATAATGTGTCATTATCACTTTCAAGTGGATCCATGGGGTCCCAAAATAGACTCAAAGATGCCCATGGTCGGAAATGTATCAACCAATATGGTTAGGACATGTTTTATGGTAATTTATTATTATGATAATATTATTTGTTTACCCTTATTTAACGGATTTACCCATTAACCATGGTAAATAAAATATTTACCAAAGTAATTATTCAAATGTCTAAAAATAAAAGTTACCTATTTATACAATTTGGATCTCATGATTCTGAATATGGAATCCATTTCTCTAAATTCAAAGCACAGAAGTAATAGAAATTAATTTAAAATTAATTCCCATTGTTGAAACAAAAAATGTGTTTTTAAGAGATAATAAATATCAAAAGATTGGCACTTGCTTATGTCCAGTTTAAATGTGAAATTGTGTCCAATGACAACCATTGGTTTAAATTGTAAAATTATAATATAATTATACTCTAAAATCACTCAAATTCCTTATTTATCATTATTATTATTTTCGATTAAAAAAGTTGTTTTTAATTAAAATTTAGTAATTTTCACTATTCATCAAAATATGAATGTTGTCTGAAAAGTACCAAAAATTCACCTTAATATAATTTTGATATTCCGAAACCCAAAATGAAGTCCATTTTGAAAGATAAAATATATAAAATTACAAAAAGTGGGTATCACTATTCATAACGGCTAGATTGATTGGTTGTGGTGTGTGTTAGAACTTGAAGTTACGTACAACACACGCTACTGCATTATTGAAAGAGAAGCGTACCATGTAAGCTTGGAGTTTTATAGGAAACTTGCGCACCATATCTTTTTCAGGATCAGAACATCAAAATATGGAAAAGGAAAAAAGGGGAACCCATGTTTTAGGGTCGGTCACGCAAGTGAATTGTGCGGCAGAGACTTGCGTGCCGAAAATTGCACGCCAAGGGGAGACATGTGCACTATCGCGCAGGGTGTCCAAATGCCTACAAATAGAGGTCGACCCCTCCTCATTTGGTATGAGTTCAAAACTTATAGAAAATCAGAACTCTTATCATGCAGGTGTGGTGGTCGCGCAAGTGGTGTGTGGTCACGCAGGTAGAAGTTGCACGCCAAGTGATAGTTGTGCACCTATGGTGGTTTGGGAAAGGTTGGAAGTGAGTTGCCCATGTTTTGAGTTGAAAAAGGGGTGTCCCGCAAGTGGTTTGGTGACACTTGTGTGCCAGTTGTGAAGAATCGTGAATGATTTTGGTTGCGCGCCAATATTGGTTTGGGCATAAAAGGGTGTGCGTCGTGAAATTTTGGAGTAGAAGAAGCTTGTGCCATGCAAGTGGTTGAGGTGGAATTGTGCTCCAGTTATAACATGCACACTGATACTTTCACGCTAGCTTGGAGAAGGACCCAGGTATGGTTGAAGACCGGTGGTGACTCAGGGCTGCATGGAAGTTGGAAGATTTCCTGATACCTTCGGTGTAAAGTGGGATTTATCTACGGGTGAAAGTTGCACTTGAACAGAGAATCTATTTAAAAAAGAGGATGTTTTCATTAGTGATAATGAAGAGACCTACAGGTCTCTAAACTATGAGTGGATCCTTTCCATAGTAGTGAGAAAAGGAAGAGGAAGAAGGTGATCCTCTCCACCGGCAGTGAGCCAGAGAGAGAGAAACAAGGAGTGACCCTTGGGAAGGCACTGAGCTAACCCTAAACATTGTAAAGGCAGTGAGCTTAGGAATAGAAGTGATCTATCCCGAACCATGTAAACAGAAGTGTGCTTATATTGGATTTGGTACATCGGAACATTTCCGGTGTATGCTCCTTGGACGTAGCCCAATGAAGGTGAACCAAGTAAAAATTGTTGCGTCCGGTGCGTTCTTTACATTCTATTTATATTGTGCAACTGGAAATAGAGAGAAGAGTGTTTTTATTAATAGTGAAACAAGATCAGAACGCGCTTTAATTTTATGTTAGTCAAACCTTTTTTCACCCCCCCCCCCTCTCAGGGTATTCAGCACTGTGGACCTAACAGAGTTCATGCATTCATATGCATGATTTGAAGAAGAACATAATTAAATATCATCCATTTCTGAATCGTGTGCTAATAAAATGAGATTATAGGCCACGTGTGTACTAAAAGGTATCATATTCATTTGGGCCTTCACACAAAAAAAGGAGAAGAGAAAGTGTATGCATTCAGGCATGTACATGCATACGTGAATACATTGAAAAGAAACATCCTAAAGCAAGGGTGAACGTGTCTAATGAAGTAAATAGGAAGAGCATGTCTAAATCGTCACATGCATGGTCACATTAATACATGGAATAAGAATACTTGACTCTCGTTATGTCTATAGATATGATTTTCAGTGTCTGAAAAATCACATAAGAATTTGTGATTCTAGTTAAGAAGAATAAAAAATCTTATTACATCTGGTTGTTTCACTGGACAAGAAGATTGTACGTCGAAGAGAATATGCGATGGATATAGATGCAATAAATTTCTCTTGACAAATGGGATACAATGACATCCATGCCTATCCATTAATGGTACCTTCATGTCTATAAACTGGGGGTGACCTCTCCAAGGTAGTGGGGTAGGGGGTGTCAACGAAAGTGATCCGAGGGAAGTGGTGAGTAATCCCTAAACATTTGTGAAGGAAGTGTTCCTAGGACAAAGTCAATGTACCCAATACTTGTAATCCACACATGTTGAAGAATATTTGAATTATGTAAGACCAGAAAACTCTCGACGTATGCTCCTTGGACATAGCCCTTAGTGGTCAACCAAGTAAAAGTGATATGTCTTCCTTTTGCATGTGAATGTTTTAATTAATGTACATATCCATCATAAAGGTTTAATTATGTTCTTACCGATGTGGGAACATGATCCATTAAATGGGAGAAATAGTTGACAACGGGATTCACCTCCCATCCCCCTCTCAGGGTGACCTAGGATCCTTTAATTGGTATCAGAGGTAAATGTTATATGTATGTTGGATACACCATATAAATTAAATTTAGAATAGGATTTTAGTTTTTTTCCTTAGTTAACAATGAAGAGGAGTATTGATTAAAGTTCATCTATCTCTGAGCAGAAATATATACCCAACAAGACCACGATGAATAGGAAAAAGGAAGAGAAGAAGAAGTTAAATAAGTATTTCATGACCAAAGAAGATGCAATTTTGGCCTCTCCATTACCTTCCAATAATGAAGAAATATCAGGGTAGGTATGTAAAGAGAAGGTGGTTAGGTATCTACCATAGAAATAGAATACACCTCTATCTCAATTTATGGTTATCAAGAGAAATTAAGAACCTATCTTCTTGATATTATAGAGGAAATTGTCAATGATATTTGCATAATATTTCAATGTATGGTGGTTCATATCACCTGACTGGGATGAAATGTTGATAATATGGGGGTGCTTCAAAATAAAAGAGTTGGAATGATATAATCTCTCTAAAAAAATTGAATCTTTTAAGAGAAATATGGATTCAATAAGACTCTAGAAGAAAAGATCCATGCATTTACTAATGAGCTAAAAAAGAGAACTGAATTCAAGGCTCATAACTTGGAAGAAGCGTCCATGAAATTCATAGAACATGACTCGTTGTTACAAACCATAGTTAAGTTGCATAAAGATGGTGTTGAAATGTATAAAAAGGTTTGTGATGTGAAGACTATCATGATTAAAGATCAAAAGTTCATCGTAAATATGGAATGTCTTCAATTGGATTCCAAGTTGACCAATAATGAGAAAACACATATTAAGACTTCACAAAAGAATGAAACAGTTGCTTCTAGTACTAAATGAACACTAGAAGATTATAAATCCAAAAGACCTCCAACATGTCATAAGAAGATCATGACTTTACTCAATTATCTATCACAACTAGCTATGAAATCTAAGGTACCATCCATACCAAATTGTACAACTACATCTAAATTTGTTTCTTCTAAGATTGAAGGTTGGAAGAAAAATTGTAAACAATTATGGATGAGTAGTGGTGAGGTTAACAAACAAACCACCATGTCTCGGGTTTATAGGAAGAAGAAGCTAGAAGACGGCTTCCCCAGTAGAGTACAACATGTTAAGAAAAAATCCCAACAACATTATATCGAAGATATCAAGAAGACAAGATTTGTCGGTCAATTCTGGTGCTGAAACAGATTTGGGCGTTGTTCACTGGATTGTTAGTATATTCTTTTAAATAAGAAAGCACAAAGAAATCCTATTTCAAAATGGAGATATACAAAGAAGAATAAGAAACATAGATAGATCTAGAAGCATCTATATACTGCGTACATATATGGATATCTAGACAACATATGTGATCTAGGCAATGAGAGTGGTCACAATAATGGTCCATGTTTATCACAACACATATCCAAAGCAAATAAGTTAAGAATTCCATAGAGGCCTACCAAGAGATAAGAAGCTACATTGGGAAGAAATCATAAAAATAATGCAAAAGAAAAGTCTCCCGAGAAGAATCCAAGAAGAAAAGGAATGAAATATTTGGATTCAAAATCCAAGAAGTTGAAAATTGATAGAACCAATATAATTTCTAAAAATGATGACACTCTAAAGATTCCATGGGTAAATTCCAAAATTACTTCCATTGTTCCTAGAGACATATTGGTTATCTAGCTTGATGATTTGGAATGAATTAGAAAGAAATGAGATGCATAGTCTAGGGCCAGAGCAATAGAAAATAAGAAGATTCTATATGATGAAACAAAATTCATGTGTGTGAGGTTCAATAAATCTAGTAATAGTATTACGAATCACACTGCATTTATTCCAGCCCAAGAAGAATTCCCTAATAAGATGAATTTTGCACCAGGATATTCTAGTTCTTTTAATTATCTAGAAGAAAGAAGACTCACACAAAAATAAATATAAGAAATTTTAAGATCCACACGACCATAGTAAAAACTGAAAATCAAATGGCCATGTGTGAGGAGTGGAGAAAAAGGAGAATCATGGTTGAGAAATTTATCTCAGCCTTCCAGATCATATTAAAGAATAAATGAGGATCCACATTATTCAGTTAATAATTTTTGTATTTTAATAATCTTACATGGAAATGAAGGTGATGCAAGCACTCGAGGGGAGAAACTGAGAATTTATCCTTTGAGGGGGAGACACATGAAGAAGCTGTTAGATTTATTATCTCAATAATTATCAACTTTAGTTGGTAATAAATTAAACTACTATAAAAATTGAATGATGATCATGTCATTGGAAGTGGTATACCATCTCTCAACATTTTTTACTAAAAAGAAAATTATTTTACAAAGGGGGTAACAATGTTAATCAATGACATAAGAAGAATGATAGTGCCCAAAGTCCACTTATCCTTCCCATTGTACTCAAATGTTTTTGATATGTTTTTTTGAAATGAGCGCATGAGTTTCAGGTTGATAATCTCATATCACATTTATTATCCTCATCTTTTAATTAAATAGTAAAGGTACATGAGGACAATTACATGAGTTCTCATTGTATGAGGTATAATGATCGGGTGATAATGGATGGATTTGTTGTCTAGATCAAATCCTCTTGTTTTCTACATTGAGAATTGATCATGCAGATTATGAGTGAAATGATTGATGGAACAATTGCTTAATTATGGACTAATACACTCTCTTCCATATACTTTGTGTCTATTTTAAATAAGGTGGATAGAAAGTGAAATGAAATTTGAAAAGTGAAAGGGAAAGAGAAGGTAGAAGACTATATTTTTTATATTGACATTCTCATGTTAGAGAACATTGATGTATTGGCAAAAAACATAAAGGGAGAGATTGTCGGGACCACTTTGTATATGAATATTGTATTTTTTTCAATGAGTGTCAATGGATGTCAATGATGATCAACATGAATAAGGAACTCTACGAAGTAAATTGGAGGAATGAAACCAGACATAGGTTGAGTTTGATCCTAAGTTTCATATATATGTATCAGGTGTGATAAATTGTCCATAACAATTATATATTATTGTATTGTAATTTGGAAAGTGTAAAATAGAAGGATAAGTAGTGGTTGTGGAGGATTTTTTGAATGGTGGTTTGTAATTTTTAGTTATAAACACATATTTTTACACTGATTAGTTATTTTAAGCCTTTATCAAAAATAAAAGGGTCATCCATGGAGGTCAGTAGAGGTCCTCACCTCAATAACATGTGTGACATGAGTGGCCAATTGCGTTTAAGGGAAGCCCTCAAGGATATCTCATAAGAGGCAGGATGTGTGCAGGATGTGTATAAGCCCACATGTGTCACGCAATGGTGAACCCACACAGTATGGGCTCTAGTAGCGTGCCTGAGGAGGATAGTGGGTTATAAGAGCACACCCAAGGATAATATTGGGATCCAAGATCGCTCCTACTAAGTGAACATGGTACGGGGCTGTAACATGGAGGGAGGAGGATTAATTTGAGTCACTTCTACCGCAGCATGGCTGAAAAACAGCAGGAAAACATTACGACGTTTCAATGTGGGACAATGTTTTAAAAACACGAATGTAATCATGAACATCCATCTGATCTTTATAAATATCTCATCCACACATCGCATCCCTTGTACAAGGATATAATTTGGGTTGTTCATCATCCTCACATTGTTTATGTTTGAATCGAAGCCGCCTGATCTTGAACTGAGCGTCATCTTTATCCTTTTGCCACCCGACGCAAACCTGTGCATCAAGGAAGCTGTCGAACCTCCATGATCGAGTTTCTGACCATTATAAAAGATACAAACCACTGAATTATCATTTTTTGAGAAACATGATACCATGAATGCAACTACCTTTTCATTCATGAAAAGAAATAAGGATGAACTAGCATCAGACGAGGGGAAAAAAGTTGTCAGAGGATGTACTGTGATAAGCGAGAATCTCAGCGTATTTTATGATAGTGATTTGAATATTTCTAAACCGAAATCCTATTGCAATATATCGATGAGTTTTGACATGGAAAGATATGATATATTCTTATAATAATAGAACCACCAATTTGAGAATCTGATACTTCTCTTAAGACTTCGAGAGATCATGTTTAGAGAAATATAGTTTCTCTAATCATAAAATTCTAGATGAGGATTGAATGATGCACAAACCATTCTAGATTCTTGAAGAATATCACGTGTACCATTCTATTCCACGAAGAAGAAAAACCATGAAATACTAATTGTTCAAGAAGTGGATGTCCTACGTACCCTTATTGTTCATGAAGAAGTGAACTGCATACTACTTCGGTATGCGAGGGGGAAGACCTGTGAACTATTCTAGTTTCGTGAATAGAATTACAGCGGACTATTCTAGTTCGTGAGGAAATAGTATCATATACTATTTTGGTTCATCAATGCGAAGGTCCCATGAATAAACAAAACCACATACCTCTTGGTAGGTGAAAGAGGTCCAAACTTCTTGTACGATGGAGGCCCATTTATCCTTATCCCAAGGAGTGGCTGTGAACCATCATAGTTCACGGAGTAGATAAAAGTTCATAAGAGAACTCTATACACATGGTGTGTAAAAGGAAAATAGTATCATCAAGACATAATGAAATATACACATTGAATATTGAATAAAATTACATGCTCATAACAATAAACAAATCAATGTGAACATTGTATGTTAAGAAATGGAGAAGAAAATAATTTTCACGGTAATGGGAAGTGAGTGCATGAATTTATATGCATTATTTGAAGAAGAACACAATTAAAGACCAATAATATTTGAATCATGTTCTATGAAAATGAGAGAAGAGTTTGTGTGTGTACTAAAAGTTATCAAAATAATTTGGGACTCCACATAAGAATAGAGAAGAGAAAGTGAATGCATTCAGGCTTGTACATTCATATGTAAATACTTTGAAGAGAAGCATCAGAAACCAAGGGTGCACATGTTTAAATAAGTGAAGTGGAACCACCCATATATATTGTCACATGCATGGTCACATGCAAACATGGAATAAGAAGAGTTGATTCTGGTGATGCTTAGTGAACTGATTTTTAGTGTTTCAATGATCAAAAAATAATTTTTGATTCTAGATAAGAAGAATAAAATGTCTTAGTACATCTTATTGTGGCACTAGAGAAGAAGATTGAATGTGAAATAGCATCAACTCTGGACCTCGATTCAAGAAATGTCTCATGCAGAACAAGAGACAAATACTTCCATACCTATGCATTGAAATGACCTTCACGTCTATAAAATGAGTGTGACCTCTCGTAGGTAGTGATCTAGAGGGATTCAATGGAAGTGATCTGAGAAAAGCGGAGATCTTCCCCTAAAATATTTTAATGCTAGTGTGCCTAGGACATATTTTTTATTCCCAACCCTTATAATCCACACTTGTTGAATAATAGTGGAATTAGGAATTACTGGGAACTTGTTGGCATATGGTCCTTAGAGGTATCCTTTAATGGTGATCCAAGTAAATGTTTTGGGTTGTCCTTATTCATGTGAATGTTTTAATAACTGAACATATCCATAAATGAGGTTTAATTATGTTCCTACTGATGTGGGAATAAGATCCAATAAATGGGTGAAAATTTTGACACCCTGATTCACCACCCCCCCTCCCTCTCAGGGTGACCTAGGGTTCACTAGTTTAATCCTAGGTTATTCATGATTGTTACAAAAATTATAGAACTGTAACATATATTTAGAATTATCCTTAGGTAAAACCCTAGAAATATCCTTAGAAACATATCTAGGGATCCCACTAAAGTTTTCACATCATGTTTTTCCATGTATAAATGAACCTTCTCTTTGATACCAATTTTAGAAACCCCTGCATGGCGTACATGGAAATCACATTAATATTTCAGAACACTTTATACATTAAAACAACATATTACCAAATATTGTATTTGTTTAGTGCCTTTGGAAACATGGAAAACAAACATCTAGTCAAGTGAACGGTATTCAATGATTCCCACAAAGATCTTCCTCTTTTGTACTCTAACCTAAAAACATTATTTATCACTTAGAGATAAAAAACATAACAAAAGGTGAAATTAGATGCACAATAAGAGAAAATAAGGGTGATATGTAAACATGAAACTAATAATTAAGGGTATTATATCATGATCATATAATTAGAAGATCATCTCCTACATATCAAATGTAAACTTGAATCATAAAGAAATCAAAAGACATGATCCCAAAGATCAAAAAAATTGGCATAGGTTATGAAATTGTGGCATAGTTATAAACATATAACATTTTGATCATGTATAAACAGTAACCTTTTCACTCATTAGTGAGATGATACCAGGACATTCCATAACCATATGGAAATATAAACTAGGTCCAGTCATAAAATTAGGGACATGAAATCTATGTCCTTGCATACATCTGTGAACATGAATTCATGTTCGCACTTAATGTATATAAATCTTGATTTAACCATCCTAACCTAATGAATTGTAAGGATATATAACTCTCAGCCATATCATAATGAAATCAGGCATATGTGTTCCCCAAAAATAGAAATCATTCATCATATTAGAATCCATCAAACAAAATGGTTTTCTTAATAATAATTCCCTTATAAAATAATCCATATAAAATGAATGGGTTTCATTTACATATTTACATAATAAACATAATCAACTATTGTAATAATAGAGATAATATAATTGAATCATACCCTTATCAAAGAGTTTTATCCAAGATAAATAATAATTTTCATAAAACACTTGAAATTGATTTTTGGGAAAAATATCCTTTCTTCTTCGAATTAACTTTCATTTCAAAAAATAATGCCTGAATTTAAAAGAAAATAATTTCATTAAATATAACCATTATAAATTAAAAGGGAATAATAGGTAAAATAAGATGTTCTAAATGTTTAAAAATATACTCTAGTTTTATATGGTAAAAAACAATAGTCTGTTACTTTTTCCAGAAATATAAAAAATTACCAAAATTTGAAAATGAATGTATGATTACTTTCAAAAATTATATTAAGAATTATAAAATGGGTAAATATTTTGTTAACCATCCATAGGATAATAGTAAAACATTTAATGGAATAATTTTGAGAAAACATATATGTGAATGAAGAATAGTACCTAGTAAATATGTAAATAGAAATATTCTCATATAATAATGATATTGTGAAATTATACCTTACCATTGGTCTAGATTCATTCATATTTACCATGAATTCATTTGTAATTGATTAAATAATGTTATTAACTTATTCTAGAACCATATTTACATTTCTGATATCTTATATGTTAATATTCACACCTGTTTAATAACATTTCATTTTCTCACTTCTTTCAGGTGTTAAATACTTCATTTTCTTATGCATGTTTCATCCAATAAGTTGTGATTCTTCTTCCTAGGTTATAGTTATATCATTTAAAATATGATATTAATATGACATATATTTTATATTGAGTCATTTTATACAGCTAGATAATTCATTCTTTAATAGAGATCATTGTAGAATTAATCACATTGAATCACGAAGACGGTAGTCTGTACGTACGCACCAACGACGATATCATTTAACATTATTATGATATGGTATTGAATTGGATAGTATATTTTTTTTATAGAATCAATATCATGTTATAAAAATCAAATATTTTTATCATTTTCCATCATTATAATGATCCAAGTAAGGTGGTTGTGAAAACATATTACACCATGGCGTAGATAGGGTATGTCGTACTTACGTTCGTGTGGTGATCTCATTTTTCATAGGATGGATAGAATGTGGTTTGTGATTGTTCCATAACCCTATTAATATATAAAAATGTATGTTATTATTTTTTTATTACATTATAATGTAAAAAATAAATTATGATTAAGTAGAAGAAGAAATATATTGAGAGAGTCGGTAAAGGGGATGACATCTTCCTTAGCAAGCTCCCTATAGATCTCCCCTTAAAGAAATAGAGTAGGTCTTTTGAGAAGACCAAAACCTATAAAATGTGAATAGGGACGTTTATAATGGAAATTTGTAGTGGATCATTGATAATGAAGGATCAAAATGATGTGTAGTTGTCTGTGAAGATGTTCTCTATTATAATTGAGGTGAGGGGCACAATTAGAATCTCCCAAAAATATTTATAATAAAAACAAAACCAATATAAAAACATCCCAAATATCTTATTTTTGTATATTATATGAGATAAAATTTTAATATGATCATACAATAATTTTTATACAATACTTTATATCAATTTAACCCATTTCATTTTTTAACCCATTATTATTCTATTTTAATTTTTACTAAGGTAAAAAAATTCAATATTAAAGTAGTTAAATTTTTATATATTTCATGCCGATTAAACCACAAATGAAACATTTAGAACATTTTAGACCACATAGTTACTATTTTATATTTTTAAAAATATATTATAATTTTTAAGTAATTTAATAAAAAATTATTTTGTAAAAATATCATTTGTGTAAATTTTGACAATATTAATTTTTTAGATTTCTTAAAATATCAAGATATTATGTTTTCTAAGAAGAAAATATTTTATTTTGTTCATAAGGGGTAAATTTAATATATAAATTTAATTGGATATACTAATACTCCAAAATTATATTTATTTTTAAAATTTTTATTAACATTAATTATATATTTTAATAAATTATATAATTATGACATCAGCTTTGTGTAATTATTTAATATACATATATGTTGGATGAAAATTTAAAATAAAATACTATGAAATAGGCAGATCCTATATAATTTATAATAATACATATAGTCAAATATAGATTTAGGAATATACAACATTAAAAATGTTATATTTATTAAAACGTGAATATGAAAATTTTAACATTACTTTAGATAAAATATTACAAGTGTCACAATCTATTCAATATGACTCCAAATGATCAATTATTTGACTTTTGTATGATTTTGGTTGGTATATACTGTAAAAATAAGATTGGGTAATGTTTTTTGGTCTTTTAATATTTATTATCATTTTAATAAAAATTATTTTATTGATTTTGCATCAATTAAAAAATTTCTATGTCATCAATGTATAATCCTTTATGGTCATTATTTTTTCCATAAAATTTAAATATAATTTAGAATGAAAAATAAACATATATTATCTTTCAAATGAGTATTTACAGTCGAACATAGATTCCATATTAAATTATATGAAAAATTATTATGTTATTAAAATGCGTGTAAGCAATATTTATGTTTTCTTTAAATAAAACTTATTTAATGTCCTAATCAGATCAAAATTTCTTGTAAGGGGTACCATTTCTACCCATGTTTTATTAAGGTTGAATTTCACTCATCCAATTATATTAGGACATGAGATAGGGTAATTTTATAGTATCATATTTACACATAATTACCAAATTTACCTTTTTAATGTATTAATAAAAATTTCTGAAGTTACTAGTCGTGAAGCCAAAAAATAAAATAAATCTATTTACATAATTTTTAGTCACTGATTCCAAATGTGAAATATATTTTTAAAAACTCATATCATATATCTTGTAGTAATTAATTTAAAATTAATCATTTTATCAGAATGAAAAATGGGTTTTTAAAGTTAAAATCGTGGAAAAGATTGAAATGGATTACATAAAAATTCAATGTAAAACTATTGAAAATGACCAAAATTATATTGGATAATAAATATATATTTTATATATACTGTAAAATCATTCCAAAATATAATTTAACTATATATATTATTTCAATGAAAAAAGACCTTTTCAATTAAAATTTTGTATATTTTTACTATTCTTCAAAACATGAAAATTATCAAAAAAATATCAAATATTCATCCAATGTAAATTTTTAAATCATTTATACTAAGAAAAATTTTATTTTTTTAAATATAATACATAATAGTTTCAAAACTATATTTATAATGGATTCTCCAATAAAATGTGGTAAGACAAATTTTTTTTTAAATTTGTATCTTTTATATGAATAATTAAAATTGTTCTTATATTATGTTTTCAAAATATATAATATGAATCTTAAAAATTATATTGAATATATTAAATATATATCATTAATATAAACCACAAATAATGATTTGATTATTTCATAAATTCACTTATTTCAATAAAAATATTTTTTCAGAAAAAAAATTTATTTAGAAAATGAATTTATATTTATTTATAATTAATTTCTCACCAAAGAATTATTTAGATATACATGTGTAAATAATATTATTATAATTTAGTTGTCCATAATATCCATTATAATGGCTAGGTAAAGGGTAACATAATAATATTTAGATGTTCTCTTAAACTCGGACATGTGTGAAATGAATTCTATCAAAAGAAATTGAAATTGTGGGTAACATATGTCAATAATAGTGTTCTGTATCCCGCAAGCTAAAATGGTGTTATGTGTATTGTAATATTATCTTGGTGTAGTTTATCTGACAAGACATCAATGAAATTAAAAAAAAAATATCTTATAAAAATATCGGGTGTTAAAGGTGTCTGTGGGTTTAATAAGTGGATACATGTTTAGGCCACAGTTACATAAAGTGTAATTTCATTCATATAAATATATTTTTTATTCCATAAATTTTCATTTTTTGATATTTTTCCATTATGAAATATAATATTTATGTAGATGAATTTGGAAAATTTATTTTTGGATGCAAATAAAACATAATTTTATTTTTCAGAAAATAAATAAAATTTTATTACAAACTCATGTATTCGAAATATTTTTTTTATTAAATATTATTTTAAAAAAATATTATTTATTTTCTAAATGTTGAAAATAACTTATAGTGGCATATGAATTTTTTTATAAGTGTCAGAAATGTGAATGTTCCTTAAGAACTGTTATATTTAAAAAAAATAATGTTTTTTATATTCAAATGAAAAAATATTCATATTTAAAAAATTTATGATAACATAAATATCATATTTTAAATCATCATATCAAAATATGTTTATGGTAAATTTATTATAATATTCTAGAATACATTATTTTTCCATTAATAGTAAAAATTGAGGTACATGGTTTTATTATTTTTTATGTCTTTATATTTATGTAATAATTATGTAATAATTAATAAAAACAATCCAAAACCTAAAATATTTCAGTTTATTAATATTAAATACATTAATAGTTTTTATTCAATTTCTGAACCTATTAATGTCTTCAAAAATTTTAAAATGGAAATTTTAATTTTAAAAACATTAATTTGTAGAAAATTTACTTTTCCATGATAAATGAAGTATTTAAAATTTTATTTTGGTTATATTGGATTAAAATATCATAAATTTTTACACACATTCCTCAATCCATGACCAAAAACAATGGTTAAGCCAATGGGTTTTTATTTTCCACAACCTAAATTTTTTAGACATGTATCAGAATATTATTAACCAATTTTTCTAATTTTCTTATAAATACCAACATATTTAACAATTTCCCTTCAATCCCAATCCATCCACCATTAATTTCCTGTTATTTTTCCTCTCAAGGACCCCAAAATTTTCCAAAATCCCCAAAGGTCCCATTCTCATATCTTAGGTATAAATCATTATGGTGAGGGAAATATTAACTTCTTTATAAATTCAATTTCACTTTTATATAAAATGTATTCAAATTTCCAAACTATATTCGTTTTCGACATTATATTACCTGATTACTGTGATAATATTAATTAATCAATGGGGTTACCTTATTTCTCCCTTATTTTACACTTTTTTTAATCATGTTTCATACCCATCATGCTTCCAAATTTAGCTCAAAATTTTATCTCTTTTTCTTGAGAAATTATCCTTTCTATTTTACAGGAATACCCAAATATAATTTAATTTAATTGGTTATTCACTTAGATTAAAAAATAAGTTATTGATTTTTTATTTATGTACATTAATCCCACATCTCCTTTTCATGGGTAGAAGATGAAAAAATTAAACTGAATTTATATACTACTTTACTCCATGATTTTTATAAGAAATCAACGCTTTATTCTCCAAAACATATTAAAGAAATGATTTATTATTATCTATGTGGATCATATTAATTAATAAATATGAATTTTTTACCTTGAAATGGATCCAATGCATTGGGTAACGAATATAATATATAGATATGAATTTTTTTTGGAACACTTGGTGAATAACTATTATAATTTTCATTTATGACACCATGGTGATAAGAATTGGTTATATGATTAAGAATGTATCATTTAAATATTTTTTCCACATTCCAATGTTATAATTAATGTTATTTCTATTATTATATTCCTCTTGTTCATGCCTTATCGATTTGCCTAATGTTATAATTGGAAAGTCTTATGATCACATGTTATATGTCTTCCTTTGTTATACGCATACTGGGCTTCAAGATCACCCCTTCAATTTGGTGTTTGTCCCAATGATATGAGATGTATTAAATGTAACATAGGGTGAACCCAAGAATATATCATTCTTCTAAATTTATAATTATATTTTATGTTTTAATTTATTATGTAACTTATTTAATGAAAATAATCATTAATAAATTCTCTATTTTTTCCCATCTAATTAAATTTTATTTAAAAAATGAATTAATCAATACAAACAAGGTCAAGTATATGAACACAATGTTTAAGTTCATGTTACATGGGCCAATATTGGATTCATTTTTATGATCATACAAATTTAACTAAAAGATGATGTTCTTTACCTTAAAAAAAAGAAACAACCCAATGGGAATTATAAGCCCATGAAGATTGGAAGCCTCAATATCCATTGTATATATATATGGGTCATACATAGGCAGAATGTTATAAAGTATTTATTCAAATACTGACCTATTAATAAAATCCAACATGAATGGAGAAATCATATATTTGGGGGATGGATTGTATTAAATTTATAACTAATGTTTGGTATAGGATATGAAATATGGGAATCACTACACATCTTGTAAATGTTTTAATCAATCCATATATTGTTCCTATATTTGGGAATTTCAAGTAATATGTTTTTTAAACCATGTGTTTATTTTTGGATAGTGTATCCAAATTTCAAAAAACCCTTGAGAAAAAATTCCACTTGTAGATTAATATCTAACATGGGAGTGGGGAATTATATTATTTTATGACATATGGAATATTCCTCTTTAAGTTGTTTATGTTCATGCAGGAGGAACCACACAATATAATATAGAGTTATATGTGATTTACAATATATAATGTAGTTTAATATCATATGACAAGGACTAAATGTATTGTAGTTTGCTGAAAATTTTCATAGACCATCATGGGATGAATTTTATGTTCATAAAACATTGAAAATGTATCATGAAATATACTACAATGTTACTTGTATATTTTTGATAGTATATATAGTGAACATGGGTATAAAATATGGATGTTTCATAACATTTTGAATAGGGGGACATAAATAATGTAAATCATGTCATAAAATTACTAAATCAAAAAAATGAATGAATATTAATGGAAATAAGTCAACAATTAGTAATGGAGGTTCAAGTGGCACACCATCATGGAATATAGGTGAATATTACAAGGGGAAAAAATATCCTCATGTGGTTTCTTTTGTTATATATTATTTTTCACCATTAAATGAGGGGTCTATTTAGATCAATTGAAGTAATTTTTTCTAATTTCTATGAAATGATGAAGTAGGAGGATTAACTCATGGTTCTAGGGTGTAATGAGGTAAATCTCAATAGAAACTATGGTTAGTGGTGATTCAAGCACAAAAAAAAATATGTTTATTTTTTGGAAAATGTAATGTCTAAAAAATTTATTACTTTATAGGTGTATCGTCTTATGATAAACAATATATTCTGTGTTATGGAATTAACACTTATTAAACAAGATGGTAATTTACTCTTCCTTTGAAATTTACTAAGGAATTAATATTTAATGGGGGTACTATTGAGATAATTTATTTAATCAAGAGGTATTGGTGAAAAATGGCCTCATGTATTGAGGGGTGACATAGTTTTATGTTTACCGATTTTTGACCACCCTATGAAGTTTGAGTTCATAAATGATAGAACATGTACTATATCCTTTATGGTCATGTGGTAAGGACCTCATATCATTTATTTTATAGTCTTATGATAATGTACTAATTTTTTATAGTGTAGATTCATATATTGATTAATTCTTTTAAATGGTTAAACATAGATTTTATTATATGAAAAATTGTAAAATATTAGGGTTGACTTATTAGTGATTTATTAATCCTAAATCATTAAGAAAAAACATTGGTTTTATTGGGATAGAATTTATTGCAAGGACCAAGGTAGTTGGCTTAAAAATCACTATATACGCTAAAATTCATAAAATAATTCAATGTGTTTTTGTTATAAGGAATACCTATAAAGATCTAGAGGGAAATGTTAATTTTTAAAATATTATTTCAGGCTAGTATGTGGAAAAAAACATGAACTGAGTGTTTATGTGTAGGTTTGGTCATCGTTCAACACAAGGATTACAATTAAAAATCTGGTCCTATCATGGAAGTTGTATGTTCATTATTGTTGGAATAATGTGTCACATAGTTTAAAATATCATAGATAAGAATAAATACATGCAGTTGGTAGTAATGAAATTTGACTCTATTCTGTGTAGTTTAATGTATTGTAGTTAGGAGTAATATGAAATACATTTAAAAGACACATAATGCGGACCATTTCAAACTGTTTGACACTATTTAGAGTAGATGATGACCATAAATACTACCTTAATGATTCATAGACGATACATTATAGAGTTTAAATTCATACAAATAAGACTTTTTTCATGCGGTTTAATGTCATGTGTCATGAAAATTAATTAAATTTTTATTTGATCATATAGAAGAAAATAATTTACCTCTATATCCTTGGATGATAAGAATCTATAAATTCTTAGATATGGATATATGAGGATATTATAATTCATTGTAGAGAGATGAATGGGGAAAACGATGCACTAGTAATTCTTTCATAAATCTAACTCTCATGCAATGGAATTAATTCGGACATTGTTTTCATCTAGAATATGTTTATTATTTTTCTAGATTGACCAATTTTTCCTATATTTTATGTTTGTGCAACTCGGACCTTATTATCATGAAATTTATGGGAATGTGTCAAGGACCTTCTGTCTTATACTTTAAGGTCATACAAAAACAATTTAAACCGTTTGTTTTAATATAATATGAAATGGAGATTATGTTTTTTATTTTTTGTGTCATTTTGAAATGAATTTTTGTTGTGAAGATTATATTTATTCCATAAGGACTTCATGTTATTCCATTTAGAGTCATTCTATAATGATATCATGTTTTGTGGGTTTTAATTTAGGTCAAAATGGCCACATTCAATATAGTTTAGAGTCAACCCATAATAACATCATGTTTGGTTGTTTATATACATGCCACATGGACTTAATATTTTTTAGTTTGGGGTCATATAGTAACAATATAATACTACATAGTTTAGAGTCATGTTTAAATAAGTTCTTGTTGTGAAATTTAAATTCATAATATTAGAAATTTGGACTCCCTAGATTTGATTTTGATGAATATAAATAAATATAATAGAGACAATAAACCACACTTTATAAAGTCACATTGTTAATCGTGGTGTGATAAATAGTAGATGATTGGGAAAGTACACATATAACATGGGGGATCATAATAATTAAGGATAATATAGGGACTAAATGTTTCATAAACAATTGTATGGTAACTTATAGAGATGTGGGGACTGGTTTGGTGTGACTCTAATAAAACAATTCTCCCTACCAAAATATGGAGATACAATATGTTATAACAAAAATGGTGTTAAAACTATAGTTGAATTGGTGAAACATCAACTCTACATATATCATATCTCATGTAAATTGAATTATCAATAAAATGGATCTGGGTCCTAGAAATATATTTAATAACCTCATGGATGATATTTATATACCGGATTATGTGAAACAAAATCATCATAGTGTAGGGTTTTTGGAGAAGACCCATTATAAGATGGTAAACATATACACTATAAACATCTTATATAGATTTTACATTCAATGAAATGACCTACCATGGCTATGAACATGTCCATATAACCCAAGAAGTATCCTAAAATTCCTTGTTTTCTTCCCAGTAGGCAATTGGGTTTTCTCTACTAGGGTAACCTATTTGACTAATGACTATCCCCATCTGATGAAAAATGTTAATTTCTTTTATTTTTATCACCACTCTTACACACCCTCAAAAAATACTAGAATGTTTCCCATCATGAGACTACTCAAGGACAATAATGCTTAACTATATATTTTTAATTAGTTAGGATCCTAAATATAATGGTGTGCCTTGTAAACATGTGTAGTGTAATTTATTCTTTTATGCGTCACATTTACATTGTTGGTACACCCTCCCCCAATAAATAAATACACACTTTTTATTGAAACCATACATAAATTATATGTATTTCCACTACACATCTCGCTGGGTATTGTCTTTGATGTTATTTATCATGACCCAACCAATCCATTCAATCAACCTTGGCTTATGACCCCTTGAGTCTCTTGCAATACCATGGATTCCTTCCAAAAATTTCGTATTTTATTTATCACTATGGATAATTATTTAAACAAAGATCTTCACCATAGAAATTATATTTTTTTGTGTTTACCTCACTTATAAAAACAATAAAACACAACATAAATGTTCACCCATCATAACACTTTTTGAAGAAAATAATGCTTAACTATGTATTTTTTTTAAGCATTTTCCTCAAAATTATGGTACACCATAATAAAATTATTTGTAGCATTTAGATTTTAATTTATCAATTATATAGGGGTGCCAGATGAATCATACTTAAAAATGTGATACATATCATAGGTTTACAAATTTTATGGTTATAATGTATGGACCATATGTCAAACTATTTGATGCCATGTAAAAAGTATGATATTTTATGATGCTTACAGTTTTTCGTCAAGGACTATACACAATGAAATTTTTAGACAAAAAACAATGACTATTGAGATATTTTTATTTTAACATCATGCTTCCAATAAAATACATATATATATATATTATTCATGTGTCCAATACATAAATTTCAAATATTTAATTTTAATATGAAAAATGTACCATTCATGGATTTTATCATAATGTGTTAACGAGATTCACATATGGCATGAATTATAAAGAATTATTCTTCTCTATGGGAGTGATAATGACCCACATACATGTCCCACATATCTTTGGATACACTAACTTAATCGAAACATCATATGTATTCTTTTAGATCTATTATTTTTGTATATCTAAGTGGATCAAGTAGAAAAACACATGTGGGGTGAATGTGTGTGTCTCGATTTTATAATGTTTCTATGTCTATTGTAAACAATCAACTTTTTTAATTGATCCATTATCCTGATTAATTTATAATCATCTATTGATACCCATTTATTATTTATCTCATTGTTAAATAAATAAAATATCAGGAATAATAATGCATATGGTTTTTACAAGGTTTGTTCCCTTCATAGAAATTTTACTCCATATAATGTTTGAATCCCATAATGACTTGAATTAACACTAATATGATTTATTGATTATGTATTCCTTATTATATTGCACAAATATTTTTTTAGGAACCATTAGTTTTCCTAGGTTTCATTATTTTTCTTTTTTCACTACAATACACAAGTGAAAATTATATTATATTTCATATCATGGTCATTAGCTCATTATGATATGTGTTTTCTCAAACACCTTAGTCCTAATGACTAAAATTCATTTAATCTATGCCCACAGATAGGTCTTTAACCACTATTGTCTAATTAGTTATATCATATTTAGATTGTGTATATTCTTAAATATCTTAGAATTTTTGATATTGAAGCATAGTGGTTCTTCTATATCTGGAAATTCTTGACATAAATATGAATATCACTTTTAGTAGTAAAACATTCAATATCAATCTTATTATAGGATATAGAAATATTAAAAATCTCATATCCTAATTTCCTCAGTGAAAACGTACATCCCTAGATGTGCATATTTCTCTCTTCAATATATAGATATTCTTCAATAGAAAAATTGTAAATGAATTTTTCAGACAAACCACTTTTCTATATATAATTTTTTTTATATTCATACAATATCACATTATTAATGTTCCATAATTAAAATTATATAAATCATATGACATCCATTCCAAGTTGATATTTCTCATTAAAACTAGTCGATCAAATATGTAGTTTAAATCCCATTTATGTCCATCAAATCGGCCAATCAATTATTTCATTTCATCCTCACAATAATTATTAGGATATTATTCATTATGTGATATTAAGAAATCACATTCTTCCTCAAAAAAATTCATTGAATTAAAATAATTATATATTTTAATTTAAACATTTATTGTTGTAATATATCAGTTCTTATTTCATCATGATTGTTTTATTAAAACAATCTTAGTCAAAAATTGCATCACAACCCATCTCATCTCATCTGGGTATAAAGTCTTCATATTTTGAAATAATCACTTTTAGATTAATGATTAATTATTAATATGAATCACAATGAATAATAATCAAATAATGATTTTTATTTATATGAAACATTAGTATATTAAACACAATATAATTTATATCCATCATCAAAATATTTATTTTTCAAATTCCATGAATATGTTTTTTCAATTTTCGAGGAACTCATTTATATTTTATAAGACATTAAAAAGTCTTATTAATTTATTATATATCTATTCCAATTAAAATTTCCATTATTATAATTTTTTTTTTAATTTTCAATGTGTATTATTTGTTTCTTGTAAAAGAATTAAGAAAATATTTGGGATTACATGCAGAGAAACAAGGTCAAATGACCATTCATTAAGTATTATTGACATCAAATTCCCAAAAATACATAATCCTTTCACCAATCAAGGAATAAATTATGATAATTATCTTGAATGTAATACATGGACCGTAAGTCTTCCAAAAATTCTTATAAAATTCTGAAATAGCTTACTCAAATTCATACATGATTTGTGAAGTCTCACACCCAAGAAAATTTTTTTTAAAAAAACCTAAAATATTAATAAAATTTAATGAATACTCGTGGATTCTTAATTAGTTTTATATGATATTTTTGAATTAAATACAATCTCAACGAATTTTTCATTATAAAAATCATACTAAAAATGCTATAATTATTTAATAAATCAAAGAACATATATATATAATCCCAATTAATTCTATATAAATTCTAATTTAATAAAATGATTTTAAGAATTATCAAAAAAAATTATTAAAGTGCTTCATCCATCATTATAATGTCACGTGTAGTATATATACACTTTTTTGAATTTAAAATATAGTTCCACTACTCATTTAATTCCATGATTAAAAATCACTTTAAAAAACTCACCGAGAGAATATAAATCATTGATGTAAAATAGTTCATATTTAGTACCCTATGGATGGTTATCTCTACATTATCTATAATATTTTTAAAGCACGATGATTTTTCATCAATCATCTTCATTACGTATGGACATATGGACTATAATATAGACAATTTTATAGCCATTATTTCTCTATTTTTATAATAGTTATTCAATATATAATTATTATCTCATTTTTATACACATTAATCTCTTATAATTTCAAAATATTCGATACTCAACTAATGTATTAAACTTTGGTGGATATTATATTTCATTATAATTATTACATTGCCTATTGATGTTGGAAAACACATCAATCATCACTTATATCATGTGGATCATTCCATCATCACATATTGACATATTGAACTCAAAAAATAAGTTGTATAATTAAAAAATAGAATATTAAATTTCCCATTGTGATCATTACATTAAAGAAAATTTTTCCTTCAATTTTATGTTATAGAAATTGGTGGTAGGGAAAAAACATTTGGATGATATATCATGCTTTCCTCCTTAAGGAACATGATATTAGGGAGATCAAAGAGGTCATGATTTAGTGAATAGAAAAATTATGCATCAAAATTATCAAGATTAATGAAATAGACCTTTTTGTATCTGTCATGAAGAGATGGAAAACTGTTAATTTTTTTGAACAATTCATGTTATACGAAGGGTGTTGACATGGATGAAGTGGAAACTTTGGTGATACTGAGTCTATTATCTACTAATTTTTATTTTTTCAATGCTATTCCTTAAAAACAACACATCTCATGAATTTATTACCTAAAAATAGATCGTAGAGTAGTTAATTTGGATGATCTACTTAATCAACCTCTTTGGCTCTCTAAAACCTTGGTAGCTCTATCACAATCCATCTATCTCCATCCATGACCCAGCACCTGAGCTGGTATGTTATAAATTTTAAATAGAGTTCATAGTCCCCATAGGCTAGAAATAATTCCTATTCATATAGAAAAACCATTGAGAATTATATCATAAAAATAATTATTTAATGTAAAAGGGACTATTGGAAACTAAAAACACATCTAAAAAATTTATCAAATGCTTCCATACATGATTCATGGTCATCGCAGAGAAGAGGTGCCTGACTAGAGACTCTGAATGTGCCGTGAAGGTCGATGATGGTCGGATCCACAAATAGAAGAAACTTTATGGAACTTGATCAGAGCCTTCACGAGCGCCGAAAAGCTAGATGACAGTTAGTTCCACGATTAGAGAAACATGAGGGAACTCCCTCAAGTTGTGGATCATGATTTTCTTCCAAGTGCGCATTTGTTCTTGGGGCACACATTTGTGCTTTGCGTCATGCATTTGTGCTTCACATCATGCATTTGTGCTTCACAGCGTGCATTTTTGCTTTTCAGTGTGCCCTACCGACCTCCATCACTTATAAATACTCAGCTCACCCCCTTCATAATGATGGCAACACCACCCCTTGGGCAGCTAATATCCCATTTAACAGAGAACCCATGCTCCGCAAAGTGATTCCCATCGAAAGGGCTCCTCCCTTCAAGAAGGAGGGACACTAGTGCAGAAAACATTTTTTACGTCGGTTATTTTTCATTATTTACGTCGGTTTTTAGGTGACGTTAATACGGACGACGTTATAAATAACATTTTTTACATCGGTTATTTAAAACCCGACGTAACATCCCTAACATCACGGTGTTTATCACGTCGGTTCGTTAATAACCGACTTGAAAAATGATGGGGGATGGGGATTTATAACAGCGGTTATTATATAACCGCCGTGATAAACCGCGGGTGGGGGGGTTTATCACGTCGGTTATTTCTAAACCGACGTGATAAAACGTCTGGGATATCGTTTATCACGTCGGTTCGGACATAACCGACGTGATTAACCCTTCCCCGGGCCTATTATCACGTCGGTTTCTTAAATAACCGACGTGATAAAAAGGAGTGGGAAACGTTTTAGCACGTCGGTTATCCAATAACCGACGTGGTAAATCGATTCCCAGGCCTTTTAGCACGTCGGTAATATTAATAACCGACGTGATAAAAGGCCCGGGAACGGTTTAGCACGTCGGTTCTCGAAAAAACCGACGTGATAAACCCCTACCGATTTATTTACCACGTCGGTTATAAAATAACCGACGTGAAAGCGATATTTTTTTTAAAATAATTGCACTGCTCTCACCAAAAAGCAACCAGAAACCAAACAACAAAAATAACCATGCCAGCCCTCCCCCAAGCCCCAACTGAACCCCACCCTCATCTATACCCACCAAACAACCTGGCTAGCCCTCCCCCACCACATTGGAGCCCCACCACAACCCTTGGACACCCCCCACCCCTTGGACAGCCCCCCCCCCCCCCCCACCCTCATTTACACCCCCACAACCCCTAGTATAGCCTCAAACACCCATTAGACACCCCTCCCATATCCCTTGGACACCCCCACCCCTTGGACACCCCCCACCCCTTCGACAGCCCCCCCCACCCTCATTTACACCCCCCGAACACTAGGACAGCCCCAAACACCCCTTGGATACCCCTCCCATATCCCTTGGACACCCCCAACCCTTGGACACCCCCCCCACCCCTTGGACAGCCCCCACCCCCTGGACACCCCCCGACCCCTTGGAAACCCCCCCCCCCCCCCCCCGACCCCTTGGAAACCCCCGCATCCCCTTGGACAGCCCCAAACACCCCTTGGACACCCCTCCTATATCCCTTGGACACCCCCCACCACTTGGACACCCCCCACCCCTTGGACAGCCCCCCCCCCCCCCATTTACACCCAACCGACCCCTTGGATAGCCCCAAACACACCTTGGACACCCCTCCCATATCCCTTGGACACCCCCACCCCTTGGACACCCCCACCCTCATTTACACCCCCCCGACCCCTAGGACAGCCCCAAACACACCTTGGACACCCCTCCCATATCCCTTGGACACCCCCCAAACACCCACCCACCCCCTTGGAACCTCTCCCCCCATACCAAAATCCAGACCAGAAAATCCATCAACAGTAGACCAAAACAAGATGTAGAGAAAAATTAAACATTCACTTATATAACATTCAAAACTTACACTGTCAACTTCAAAAAAAACTAAATCCAACCTAAAAGACTACGAAATACACAATTACATTGACAATATTCAAAATTACATTTTACATTACAAACAACTAAAAGTCAATCAAACCTGTAAAATAATTTGACCACTCCACTTGTAACTGTTTGATATCTTCAGCAGTAAAGGGTTGAGGGTCATCAAAAAGCTACAAAGGAAAAGGATAGTAGTCAATGTGTATAATGAATAAATCAAATTGAAATATTATGAGAAAGAGGAAATCTTACCAGGTCAAAACTCAGAACTGTCCCAGTTGTTATTATTTCATACATAAATCTTAACATGTAATATCCGCATTCGATGATTCCTTGTTGCTCATGACATTTCTGTTTGAATGAGTGTAAATTAAATATATTATTTTTATGTAATAAATCAAAATGTACAAATTATAAATGGATATTTACCTTCTCATGTACATATTTGATCTTGAAATTCCTTTTCTTTGCACTTTTTCGAAAGTGGACCCATGCCCTGTTAGAAAATAATACGAATGGGGTAAATTTAAAATTCATTATAATATATAAAACTATTGTGAAATTGAAACTTACGTTTCCAATATATTCTTAAAACTTTCTCGCACATCATCATGGAGAGAGCATATCCAATAAAGTGCTTTCTCCCTAGGGAAAAAAACCCCTAACATCCAATGATCCCTGATAAAAGGAAATTTAACGTTAGTGGTTTTTTATGTTAAAAGATAATTAACTCTTTGAGAGGGATGTGTTTCATACCTCTCACAAAAAGGCATCATCCAACACTGTGTGATTACATTCTTTTCAAATCTATCAGCAATATAAATCATTCTTTGTTCCTCATCCAATGCACATGCTTCAGGGGAAATCAATTGTGGGTCCACGAATCCATATACATCTGTCAGCTCATTCCTCTCACAAATTTTATACAGATACCTAATACAAAGCAGACATAAGTATACATTTTTAATAAATATAACGCAAGGAAAAGGTGTTAAGACTTACATGATAAAAATTTGCACCACGTTGATGCCCAACTTATCTACAGTGACAAACTCCATGATATCAGTTTTCATAATCCCCACACTTAGTTCACGTCCACAGACACGATCTTCCATTGTAAAGTCATAATGATCCGCCAACAAATTTGAATATCTTAAAAATTTGTCAAGACTGCTAGTATCTACATCTGATGTCATAGCTATCTGTCTTTGTTGTTGTCTATACAGTATTTATTTACCTTTGAAGTATTCCTGTAAAAATAAATTGAAAAATATATTAGTTTTCAAATGATAAAACATTATAATAAAAATATAAAATAAAATATATAACATTCATACCTCTATGGTAATGAGTCGAAGAAGTCTGGATGGCCAAAGTAAAAAATGGCCGATACTATGTCCAACTGTCGTCACCTCATCTGTAGGTAATGGTATCCGAGCTGATCTATCTATAATATCCTGTACAGTGACCCTCTGATTCTCTACCCCTAACTGCTAATGATGAACTGTATCTCCTATACAATATACCATACCATATGCAACTATATGATGTTGAGGATCATCAACATACAACTCAAAATAAGTAGGTAGCTGCGGCGGAGGAGGAGGATCAAAAATGGGGTCCGCAGGCTGAGGTGGGGGAGTGGGAGCTACTGGGAGAGGTGGAGTGGGAGCTGCACCCTGAAATTGTCTTTGCAAGTCTGCAAACATAAACTGCACCGATGCTCTAATCTTGTCCTCCATTGTCGCATTAATATTATGGACTTCAGCCTCCAAGGATTCTATTTTTTTTATAAACTCCCTCAACGTTATAATTTGAGGAACGTGGCAACACTTTTCTTACCGATACACCTGCCGGATATCCTCTTACACGGCCAGGATGTTCGGGCTTTCCCAATGCCACAGATAAAATATCTTCCCTCCCAGATGGTGTAAATGTCCCCTGTGAACTCTGCTCCTCAAGAGAGTCCTGTAATAATTAATTGAACATTTCTATAATGATTGAAAATATATGACGAAAATAGTAAACTTAAATAAATAAAATAGATATCTTACAATCCTCTCAACTACGAGTCTCGATTCTTCCGAAAGATATTGTCCTTTTTTGCCCTTCCGAGCTCTTTTCCATTTCTCATGTATAGATGGAGGGGATGCAGGGGCCACCTCTCCAGAGCTTGAAGACTCAGCTCTTAGTTGTTGAAATTTTTCTGCCATCGTTTGTTCTTCCAATAATGCATACCCTCCCCGAGATAAACTATGAGGGTATACATTTTTAGATTGGATCTCTTGATGAGCTTTCCTTGTTTGCTGTAAATTAAGAATAAGTAATCATTAACAAAACAATAATAAGATCATTTATATAAGAAAGCTTATAAAAGTTTACATTGCCCTTACCAAAAATGATTCTTTTCTTCTACTTTCAAAAAATTGTCTCCATGTGTCTTCATCTATAAAAGGATATATACGACATGGATTCTCACGACTCCTATGACCATAAATGAAATCAGATGAGAGGGTTGATTTGAAATCCCTCCATCTCCTAGCAGCCAACGATAAGCATTTCTTCCTGACTCCTCCAGTGTCAAGAATATCAAATGTCATCTGATAAAAAAGAGGTTAAAAATATTATATATACTAGAAACATTTAAAGAACAGTCAAACAATAGCAAAAGATCTTACCAAAATGGTCTCCCACAGCTGATAAATTATCGCCTTATCCACACTTCTCCAATCATCATAGAGAATGCTTACTTTGCTCTTAGCCTGAGTTGCTACAAAACCCTTAAAATCTTTAGCATTTGGACCTCTAGGAAGATCATCATCATCAAACTCCACGACTATCCTCTCCTCCTTCGTACGGGCAAGTGATAATTTTGGTAAACGTGTGCACCCACGCTTACCAACCTTTGAACTCTTTTTCGTAATAGGAGCATGTGAATGTTCCTCCCCAGATGTATGACCAATATGCTCATCTCCAGAATCATGTGGCTGATCAACTGATTGATCTGTCATTTTCCTTCAAATCAAAAAAACAAACATTAGTTCACAAATATACAAATTCAAATATTGTAATACTACTTAATCAGAAAATAGAAAATTGTACTAAATTACATAATAGAAAACATTGGTAATATGGTAAGCATGTTAAACAATGATAAACATGGTAAACACAGTCTGTTGTACCCCTCTCTCTTGGATTTTAATGATCACAATCACTCTTATTATGTTCTAACTTGTTTTCAAGTGTTTTTGTTGATAGGCAAAAGGTTGCCAAGGAGTTGGCCCAAGAAAGATGAAAAGTGGACTCACTGAGTCCACCGGTCAGCCGGTGTGAGCTCACCGGCCAGCCGGAGGACCCAGGCAGTCGACTTGCCCACTGCCTGGTGTCACCGGCCGGCCGGTGGACCAGACAGAGAGCCTTCCTCTCTGTCTGGACCACCGGCCGGCCGCTGGATGACCACCGGCCGGCCGCTGGCTCATCACCGGCCGGCCGGTGGACCAGACAGAGCTTTGCTGTCTGGACCACCGGCCAACCGGTGATCCACCACCAGCCAGCCGGTGCGCCCAGGACTTCTCCTCTTTACGGTTTTTATTGTTTTATCATTTTTGTTTGATACATGTTTTAATAAGTAAAAAATTTACAATATCTCACATTATATGAAAAAACTAAATGTAAACAAGAAATAAACATGTGTTACCTGTAATTTTAGGAATGTACAGTTGGATTGTTTTCCCAAATTCCTTCGTCGTGATCGTTCCTTATGGCACAAACCATGTCTTCAACATACTCATCATTATGTTCTATTAATCTTTCCATGGAAGTAGGGATCTCACATAAATCAGCATCTTCATCAAATTCATCCTCACCAACATATTGTTTTTTCCCTTGTAAAACAACAGCCCACTGCATATCTGATTGATCTACTACATAGAAAATTTGTTTGGCATGTGTTTCCATTATAAAAGAATCAGATGTGTCTTCCAATCTATTCAGATTAACAAGTGTCATTCCAAATTCATCGTGTCTGACACTATTTTTACCGATAAACCATTTACAGTTAAAAACAGGAACGTTAATTTTAAAGTAATCAGCCTCCCATATGTCTTCAATCACTCCATAATATGCACTTGATGCTGAAATTGGGTTTCTGTCCTTAGCACTCGAAAAATGTATTGCTTCTGCAAACACCAATATACCACTATTCTGAACTGCACTTCTGTTGTCCTGAGCTTTCGTATGAAATGTATAGCCATTAATGTCATAAGCGGACCATGTTATCACATTTAAAGATGGACCACCCACTATCCATTTTAATGTCTCTGATACATCTGATCTACCAAGCAAGGTCTTTTTAAACCATGGAAAAAAAGTTTTGTTGTGCTCATTCAAAATCCACATTTCTTTCTTCTTTGGATGACATTGTTTCAACTCATTAATATGCAATGTGATATACAGTTGAACATCAGCTATGTTATTCAAGATGTATGATTCTAACTTCTTCATCTGTTCAGCTGACAGTGATTTGACTTTCAAGCCACGAATCCTCTTTCCCTCATTATTAACCCGTTCATGGCGAGATGGAGGCAAACCTATGTGTTGCGCCGTAGCCAAGTAGCTCGTACAAAACTCTGCTACCTCCTCAGAAATATACTTTTCAATAATGGAGGCTTCAGGTCGATATGGATTTTTAACATATCCCTTTAATATTTTCATATAACTTTCAAAAGGATACATCCAACGAAGATATACAGGTCCACAAAGCATTATTTCTCGAACTAGATGAATCATTAAATGCAGAATCATATCAAAAAAAGTTGGAGGAAAATACATTTCCAAATGACAAAGTATAAAAATTGCATCCTTTTCCAAAATGTTCAAAGCATTCACATCAATCGCCTTGTTACAAATTGAATTGAAAAAATAACACAACCTCATTATAGTCTTTCTAACACGGATGGGCAATATTCCACGCAGTGCAACTGGTAGAATTTTTTGCATCATGACGTGACAATCATGTGATTTCATACCTATCAACTTCAAGTCTTTCAATGAGACAAAATTTTTTACATTTGAAGAATAACCTTGAGGCGCTTTGATATCATGAAGACACTGACAGAAGCTACTTTTCTCCCTCTTCGATAATGTATGACAAGCCGGGGGAAGAAATGTTCGTCTTCCTTTAGGAGTGGGAGCTAACTCCAAACGTATTCCCATTGATAGTAGGTCTAACCTTGCATTCAACCCATCTTTTGTCTTTCCTTTAATATCTAGCAATGTTCCGATCAAAGAATCACAGATATTCTTCTCCACGTGCATGAAATCAATATTATGTTTGACTTCATGATACCTCCAATATGGTAGCTCAAAAAATATTGACCTTTTCTTCCAAATATGTCTATCATTACCAGATTTCTGTGTCTTTCCCAATGTCACATCAAGGTTTTTCACCCTCTCAAAATACAAATCTGGGGATAAAGGTTTTGGAGCAGTATCAAATTCTTGTGAGCCATTGAATGCCTTTTTTAGTCTTCTATAAGGGTGATCCATAGGCAAAAACTTTCGATGACCCATGTACACTGTTTTCCTCCCATGATGCAATTGACAATATGACATCTGTTGTTCGCAAATTGGACATGCTTTATGCCCTTTAACACTGTATCCAGACAAATTTCCATATGCTGGGAAGTCATTTATAGTGAATAGAAGCACTGAATGCAGTTGAAAATATTCCATTTTATAAGAATCATACACCCTAATACCATCAGCCCATAACAGTTTCAAATCATCAATCAGCGGTGACAAGTATACATCAATATCATTGTCAGGTTGCTTTGGACCAGAGATCATGATACTCAACATGACATATTTGCGCTTCATACAAAATTCAGGAGAGAGGTTGTAAATTACCAATAAAACAGGCCATGAACTATGTGTGCTACTGAGGGTTCGGTGTGGATTCATTCCATCTGTGCACAAGCCTAGTCTCAGATTTCTAATTTCATTTCCAAATGTAGGGTACTGGGCATCAAGTTTCTTCCATTGTGGACAATCAGCTGGATGACGTATTTTTCCATCACATACCCGCTCATCAGCATGCCATCTTAACCTTTTTGCATCATGTGAATTAGCAAATAAACGTTTGAAACGAGGAATTATTGAAAGATACCAAAATACCTTTGAAGGGAGCTTTGTAATCTCTACATCAGCTTGTGATTTTTCTTTCACCTTATACCGTGATGTCCCACATTTAGGACACTCTTTCAGAAATTCATATTCCTTCCTATATATAATGCAGTCATTCGGACAGGCATGTATTTTCCTGTATCCCAATCCCATTGGGCATAATATTTTTTTGGCCTTATAATGTGAATCTGGAAGATCGTTATCTTTTGGAAGAATGTCTTTCATCAATTGTAGCAGCTCTGTAAAACTTCTGTCACTCCATACATGTTTTGCCTTCAGGTTAATCAATCTTAACACCGCCAACAAAACCGTAAAATCTGTACAACCAGGATATAATGGTTTTTCGGCATCACCATATAGACGTGCAACTGTCGGTTCTATCTCAATTTGTTCTGCTACAATATCGCGAATCATTTCTTCAATTCCATCGGAGTTACCATCTTGTGATTCATTATCATCAGTGACATTCTGTCCAGTTTCGCCATGCCAAATCCAAGGGTTGTAACTCGGATTGAAACCATGACAAATCAGATGATCTTTTATCTCTCTACTTTTCAACTTCTTCATATTCATACATTTCAGGCATGGACAGAAAAAAATGTCACTACTTGGAACATTTCGTTTAGCAAATTCCAAAAAGGCATCAACACCTTCCTCATATTCATTGCTCATTCGATGTGCCGTAATCCAACTTCGACTCATTATTACCTATAACAAATAGAAAAAATATATATATTTTTTAGATAAGACAAATATATGTTTATATGAAAAAAATCATAATTTGAATGTAAACAATTTTGAAATATAAAACAAATCGATGTGTATTTAAAAAAATATGCTTGAATATTATTTTTTAAACAAAATATAGTAAGATATAACACCCCCCCTGGACACCCCACGACCCCTCTGGACAGCCCCTCGCCCCTCCTGGACACCACCCCCCACCCCCTACCCCCTTGGACACCCCCCTGGACATCCCCCAACCCTCTGGACAGCCCCCCCACCCACCCAGACAACCCCAAATACCCTCTGGAGAGGCCGCCACCCACACGGACAGCCCCCCACACCCATCCACCCCCTTGAACACCCCCCTGGACACCCCACCGACCCCTCTGGACAGGCCGCCACCCCCTTGGACAACCCCACACACCCACCCATCCCCTTGGACACCACCCTGGACACCCCCCGACCCCTCTGGACAGCCCCCGACCCCTCTAGAGAGCACCCCCACCCCTCCTGGACATAACCCCCCACCCCCAACCTGCTTGGACACCCCCCTGGACACCCCCCAACCCTCTGGACAACCCCCCCCCCCCACCCCTCCTAAACACCACCCCCCACCCCCTACCCCCTTGGACACCCCCCTGGACACCCCCCAACACCCACCCACACCTTTGGACAGCCCCCCACACCCACCCACCCCCTTGTAAACCCCCCTGGACACCCCCGACCCCTCTGGACAGCCCCCCACCCTCCTGGACACCACCCCCACCCCCACCCCCTTGGACACCCCCCGGGACATCCCCCAAGCCTCTGGGCAGCCCCCCACCCACCCAGACAACCCCAAATACCCTCTGGAGAGGCCGCCACCCACTTGGACAGCCCCCCACACCCATCCACCCCCTTGGACACCCCCCTGGACACCCCACCGACCCCTCTGGACAGGCCGCCACCCCCTTGGACAGCCCCCCACACCCACCCATCCCCTTGGACACCACCCTGGACACCCCCCGACCCCTCTGGACAGCCCCCGACCCCTCTAGAAAGCACCCCCACCCCTCCTGGACACAACCCCCCACCCCCGACCTGCTTGGACACCCCCAACCCTCTGGACAGCCCCCCCACCCCTCATAAACACCACCCCCACCCCTACCCCCTTGGACACCCCCTGGACACCCCCCAACACCCACCCACACCCTTGGACAGCCCCCCACACCCACCCACACCCTTGTAAACCCCCCTGGACACCCCCCGACCCCTCTGGACAGCCCCCCGCCCCTCCTGGACACCACCCCCCACCACCTACCCCCTTGGACACCCCTGGACATCCCCCAACCCTCTGGACAGCCCCCCCCCCCCCCACCCACCCGGACAACCCCAAATACCCTCTGGAGAGGCCACCACCCACTTGGACAGCCCCCCACACCCATCCAACCCCTTGGACACCCCCCTGGACACCCCACCGACCCCTCTGGACAGGACGCCACCCCCCTTGGACAGCCCCCCACACCCACCCATCCCCTTGGACACCACCCTGGACACCCCCGACCCCTCTGGACAGCCCCCGACCCCTCTAGAAAGCACCCCCACCCCTCCTGGACACAACCCCCCACCCCCGACCTGCTTGGACACCCCCCTGGACACCCCCAACCCTCTGGACAGCCCCCCCCCCCCACCCCTCCTAAACACCACCCCCCACCCCCTACCCCCTTGGACACCCCCCTGGACACCCCCCAACACCCACCCACACCCTTGGACAGCCCCCCACACCCACCCACCCCCTTGTAAACCCCCCTGGACACCCCCTGACCCCTCTGGACAGCCCCCCACCCCTCCTGGACACCACCCCCCACACCCTACCCCCTTGGACACCCCCCTGGACACCCCCCAACCCTCTTGATAGCCCTCCCACCCCCCTGGAATCACTGAAAATTTACCATAACAAGAAGTTGGGACATTCAAAGAATGTTTTTAGGTGTGGAGGAAGAACTGAGTTTCAATAGATAGAGAAGGAACTCGACATTAGGTTGTCTATTCCAGGTGTGGATTTGAAGGAGTTAATGTTTGTTCAGTGACCCAAGAGATTGAATCAGAAATTCAGATGTTGTGCCATTTTCTCATGATGATGATGAATAATTGGTGGGGTTTGACTTTTAAATGGAGAGCTTAGCAGACCATCATATTTTCTATAGATCAGTAAAGGATGTTATCATCGAACATAAGGCTTAAGGGATACTTTCAGATCCAAATATGTATGTTGATGGATGCAATGGATCTAGTAGAGGTTCTAGAAAGAATGGTGGTTTTATTTGTTTAGGATAAGTAGTGAAGAAAAAACTAGTTAATTTTTTACTTGCTGAAAAGAGGGTATCTAAAATTTTTAACATGCCGAGGGGAAATCTGGCGAGTCCACCTCGTGAAACTTTGTTTGCAGGGGGTGAAAATGGTGATGTGATCCCAAATACATGCACCTATGCCATGGTTGTGTGTGAATAAAGTAGTAACAACTGTAAAAGGGGAACCCATCCAAATGGACACGCCCCAACCCTCTCGGGGATTTATAGAAAACGATGAAAAATTAGTGAAATCATAAAATTAGTCAATATTGCAAGTCGAACTAATAGATCTAGGGATGATAAATAATATTATGGTGCCAAAACGAGTTAAAAGGGTTCGCAATCGAAGAATCTTAGCTAGTTTCAACAAAAAAATCCACAACACATATATATATATACTATCCGCCAAAAAAAAACGAACGAGTGGGAGGATTACCTGAGTGCTGCGAGTTTAGATGATTGATCCGAGGAGATTAAATATGAGAAACGATGATCGCAAAACGAATCTAAACCAACGAAATGGACGAGCCGATTCGGGTTTACGCGTGAGAGAGACGAGTCGCGACTGTCGAAGGTAAACTCGCGAATGACAATCCACGGGTCTGGCTAAATTTTTAAATGAGTTATCACGTCGGTTATTCAATAACCGACGTTATAATTTTTTTAAAAACATTTATAACGTCGGTTATTCAATAACCGACGTAAAAACCTTCCTCCGATTCTTTTTTTAGGTCGGTTATTTTATAACCGACGTTATAAAGGGCTCAAAATCCGCGTTTTTTTACGTCGGTTATTCCATAACCGACGTCGAAAACATCTGCGGATTCTTTTTTTACGTCGGTTATTTTATAACCGACGTAAAAAGGCCTTCAAAAACCGTGTTTTTTACGTCGGTTATTGAATAACCGACGTAATAACTCGTACATATGTCGATTTGTTACGTCGGTTATTGAATAACCGACGTAACAAACACCCCCCGCTTCTGTTTTTTACGGCGGTTAATGTATAACCGACGTAAAAAACGAAGCCGCGCGATTAATAACGTCGGTTATAAAAATAACCGACGTTAAAGGTGTACTAAACACAGGTTTTTACGTCGGTTATTAAATAACCGACGTAAGAAACCTCGTTTTACATATTATGACGTCGGTTTTATATAACCGACGTAAAAAATGGTGACGTAAAAAACGTTTTCTGCACTAGTGGGAGCTCCTCTGGGTTGCTCGAGGCTCCATGAGAGCCTTTACTCTACAATCTGCTTTGCTCTATGAGAGCCTTTTCTCCGTGAGGCCCATTACTCTACGTGATCCTTTTCTCAGTGAGCCCATTTTCTCTGTGATCCTCTTTTCTCAGTGAGCCCCTATGCTTTGTGAGTCTATGCTCCACGAGCATATTTCCTTCATGAAGTTTCTTCGTGAGACCCCATGCTGTGCGAGCCCCTTTTCTCCATGAAGCTACTTCGTGATGACTAATCATTTGCGAATCATTTATCTTCACACCCAGAGGTCCATACTGTGGGGGCTGCTCCCCCGCACTAGGCCAATCCATTCGCTTACATCACTGACCCCCATGAAAAATGGAGATTCGCATAGTGATCATTTTAGGTCCGGACGTTGGGTTTTTCCAAAACGCCCTTAGGCGCACCCACCTTCCACCTATGAAGTACCATGATTCGAGATACACCCTTCCACTCCATGAAATACCTTGCGTTGACATAGTCCTCTTCGGCCCTTTCACTTGTTGTGTGTCGAGATTCTCATCTTCAATTCCCCTGAGTACCTTGTTTCTATCTATTCCTCAAGAAACTCCTAAAAACAATACCACTTGGCTCGTATACCAGGTTGAACTAGAAAGGGCCGCTCGTGCTTAAGTCCCAACACTAGCCATTGTTAGGCGCATTATTCCTAGTAGTCCTATCCACATTAATATAAACTATTATACGCCCTATGTTCCAAACATAGGATGCCTCTTTCTCCAAAAAAAAAGATGCATTATGATCCATGCATAAGATTCCAGTAGTCCTCTCTGCATGACTATAAACTATAGCACACCCTATGTGCCAAAAATATGATGCATCTTGCGCCAAAAAATAGATTCCTTATGATCCATGTAGAATATGACAATTGTTCGCACTACACGACATTAAACAATTTCATACCATATGTTCCAAACATAAGATATCACTTGCTGCAAATAGGATATGCCTTTTTCTCCAATCATAAGATACCTCATGCCATGATTATAGTGGCATAACATCAAGAGCATTGGAATCCGTTCAAGAACTCCACCACTCAACCTCTTGATTTTTGTGTCCTGAATTTGGAACATAATCCTCTTTCATGTTGGAAGGAACCCCCTAATAGCCTAGTCACATTCCGCATCAGCTCACCTACCGTCTTGGGACAACACCCCCGAAGAATTTGGACAACACATCGAGTCAGGTGCTGTGTTTCTGACATGGTCAATATTTGACCCTCATTTGTTTTTCCCCATTTAAGGCTAATGTGATATTGATGGTGTGTTTCGAACTTGGTCAATAGTTACCCTTCATCGTCATGTCTCCCTCACCGTGTTCCAAATATCAGGCATGTGATTCACACTTTTCATCACCCATTGTTTAAACTGATTCCTACGCCCCGTGGCTTTAACCCACTTGTGCACTTGCGCATAGGTGTTGGCCCAAATTATATACCTCATCCCCCTAGTCAGTTGGGATGGCCTCATGGCCAGGCATGAGGAATACACTGAGGGAACATCCTTTCTTAATATCCATTCAACATTTCCACTACATAGCAGCACCCGAGAAACTTCCTTGTATAATCCCCAAACACCATTGTTTCTCTATAGTGGCACCCGGACAGCTTCCTTGCGTAATCCCCATCCACCAGTGCCGCTCCATAGGGGCACCTAAGAAGCTTCCTTGCATAATACCCATTCAACATTTCCTCTCCATAGTGGCACCGAGGCATCTTCCTTGCATAAGCCACATTCACCATTGCCGCTCCACATCGACACTCAGGCAGCATCCATGTATAAGACCCATTCACCATTTCCACTTCGAAGTGGCACACGAGAAGCTTCCTTCAGCAATCCCCATTAAACATATATTCTCCATAGTGGCACCTGGGAAACTTCCTTGCATAAGCCCCCATCCACGATTCCACACCATAGCAACACCAGGGAAACTTCCTTGTGTAAGCCCCATTCCACATTGGCACTCTATAGCGGCACCCTAGAAGCTTCTTTTCATAAGCCCCATTCAACATTTCCACTCTATAGCAGCACTCATGGATCATCCATGCATAAACCCCATTCACCATTGATGCTTCATAGCGGAACCAAGGTAGCATCCATGTGTAAGTCCCATTCAACATTACCACCCCATAGCGTCACCCAAGTACCTTCCTTGCATAAGACCCCATCCACCATTGATGCTCCACAGTGGTATTTGGGGAACTTCCTTTTGTAAGCCTCATTCACCATTTTCGCTTCATAGCAGAACTCTGGAAGCTACCTTGTGTAAGACCCATTCACCACCCTTCATTTACACACCTTTTCATCATGATCTTCTGGTCCTTGCTACCTCTTATTTCTCACACCCATCCTGAATCTCGTAGGAATAGAGTTGTAAGCATTCACTATGAAATCTTATCTAGGAAGCCTAGAGTGTAAGCCTCAACAGCCATCCCAAACTACATGGACTCTGATCCTTTCCATGGAAATGTACATAGGAAGCCTCTCTAAGTTTCAAGCCCACCATCCATTGGTCCAAACCATCTTCACGTCGGTTACAACCATCCCAAACTATGTGGACATTGATCCTTGCCAAGACAATGTACGTAGGAACCCTCCCAGAGGTTCATTTCCACCATCCATTGGTCCTGACCATCTTCACTTCAGTTCAAACCATCCCGAACTACATTGACTTTGATCCTTTCCAAGGTAAGTTACGTAGGAAGCCTCTCTGAGGTTCATGTTCACCATCCATTGGTCCTGACCATCTTCATGTTAATTCCAACCATCCTAAACTACGTGGACTTTGATCCATGCCATGGTTAGGTATGTAGGAAGCCCACCCGAGGATAATGACCACCTACCATTAGTTTTAACCCCCTTCACGTCAGTTATTAACATCCCAAACTATGTCTAATTTGATCTTTTCTATGGAAAGGTATGTAGGAAGCCTTTTGAGGTTCAAGCCCAACAACCATTGGTCCCAACTTCCTTCACGTCGGTTCTTGAAAACCATCTAGAACTACATGGGATTTGATCCCTGTTTCCTAGAAAGGGTATGTAGGAAGCCTTTCTAAGGTTCATCCCCATTCAGCGATAAGTCGTTGTCATCACCATCAGAGGTAAGCTATTCTCAACCCCATTCAGCGGTAAGTCATTGTCAACCTCATTCGGTAGTAGGCCATTGAAGTCCACAATCGACGGTATTCCTTCATCAAATGAACTGTGTGGACTTTGATTCCCTACCCCAGGGATATGTAGGATGCCTCCCTGAGGTTCAAGCCCATCACTCTTGTCTTGTCCAGATCTAATTCCTTGATCCCATGTGTTCTGGGAATATCATGCCCCAACCTGGAGGTTCTATTTCCTCCAGATCCCATCCAAGAATCCATTCAAACGGGCCTCTTCCTCAGGTGTCCCATCGTCCCACCAAACTATGCTGGCATTGATTCCCTATCATGGGGATAAGTAGGAAGTCTTTTTGAGGCACAAGACCAACAATATCGTCACCATAATGATGGTTCCATCTCATTCCCCCTCTACTTCAATCAACTCTATATCATCCACCCTGATTTTCACCAGGGCCGCCACATCCTGGTGAGATTATGACATTCATTCCAATGCCGCTCCTTGTGGCACCCAGGAAGCTAATCATGAATAATCCCCCACAGAATCCATATTAATTCAACCAATTGTGCCTCTTCTATGATGGGCCGTTATCCATGCATACACCCCAACATGTATCCAGGTTGTTTTCCTTTGGGTACAACCTAATTCATCACACAATCCAACTTTGTGGGTTTTGATCCCTGTCGTCTACACTGGGTACGTAGGAAACCTCCATCGGGTTCAATCCCAGTCATAGTAAACCTTGGTGTTCCCGCATTCTAGGGTGTACACTCTCTAATCCTCCCTCAATGGTTTTTAGATCATCCTTCATAGTGTGACATATTCCCATTATGGGACACAATATCCTAGGTCTTCTATTATTGGGTGTTATGATCCATCCACCCCGTAAACACTCCAGGTGCTCCTTCCTATGGATGTACCAAACTGATCCGTCATTATTGGACATTCTGACAACACTAATTCCATCTTCACAAGACATTAAACTCATGGTCTACATCATGTTAAACATGAGATTCCTGAGGAAAACCTTGTAAGACATGCCTTGGGCGTAACCATCTCCGCTAGATGTTAATCACATGACATACCCCATGTTAAACATGGGATGTTGAGGAAAACCTCAAAGACTAGCCTCCGGCATAAGAAACCCTATGGCTGATGTGGTATGACTCCGGTTATGTGCCCTTGAGATGCCCTCTTATGAGGAAGAATACAGATTCCTCAATTCCCATGTATCCAAGGATTCCCCCAAATGCCTGATGTTATCATCTACTCCGACATAAGGTTGCTACCATTTCAAGACCCCCATGGAGTGTCTTGACAGATGTAGTGTAATTAACCGGCGTCCAAAAACATATGGCACCAGGAAGGAGATTCACGAACCATGACTTAATCTATATGGGAGACCCAGACTAGGTAATGAGTTCTGAGGAGGAATCCACTGAAAGAAGAACTAACATCCCATCATCTCGTTTCGATCAAGGAGAAAATGTCCCTGAATATGGAAGGGATTTCACCCACATATAGAAAGCGGGAATGTGGGGCAATATCCACCACTTCATCATCCTTATCAAGCATACAGATGTGTGCGCCCTAAAAAAAGTGTCAGAAACAGGGTCATTACAACCAAACCAGCCTTTCTGATAATATATTCATGATTAATTTCGTGTTATATTATATAGTATGATATACATATTGAAAAAATAAAAACCAACATGAAATTATTCCATTAATGGATAACCTGATATTATTAAACAACAAAACCCACTAAAATTTAAAAATTTACAATGGGGAAAATAGAAAAGAAGAAAAGTAGAATGGGGAAGTTTTTTCCTTCTAATCTATTAGAACCAATAACCCCACGAACAACCCTATTAGAAAGAAATAAAATATTAGTAACCAATTGATATTTTTTAAAATAAAATTATATAAACATGGGAGAAATTTTAGGAAATAATGTATTAGGTAATGGTGTGATAATTATAATAGGTAATATAACATTTGGGTATAGTAATGTGACTACTGGGAATAGTAACCTGACAGTTAGAATAATTATTTAACCAAAACATAATAAAATGTAATATAAATAACATTAATAATGGTTAATTAATAAAATTATAAATATTATAATGGAATAAAATAAATATCATCATTAAAACTCAAATAAATTATAATCATTTTTTTAAATGGTATTTTAATATAAATTATAAAAATAAAAAAATATTAAAAATAAAAATTTCATATTTCAAAATATATTTTTTTTCAAAATTAAATTCATTTCAGGAATCATCACATTAAATTAGAATAACAAATAATTTTTTTGTAAATTATTTAAAATAATTTAATTTTTACGTGAATAGTGAAAATATAGTCTTTTCATAATCATTGTATTATAAATTAAATAATTCATGATATAATAATGAACTAGTCAATTCTATAAAATTTATCTTCACAAAAACACATTTTACTACAAAAATTATTCATTAAATAAATTAATTGTGTTTTACAAAAATAAATATTATTTTCCATAGTCTGATGTATAATGTATTCCATTAAAATCCTATTTTATATTTTTTTTCAATTCTTTTTGATTTAAATAATACATTTAGAATATGATATGTTTTAAAATCATAAATAATATTTTATTTAATTAAAATATATTTCATAATATCAAAAATAATACTATGGAACAGTTTACCATTTATATAATTTTATATTTTATATTATAACTCAAAAATAAACCTCTAATAAAGTATAAATAGCACATCACCCATACCATAGAAAACCACTTCACATCTACTTGATAAATGAAAAATTCTTCCAAAATACAATTTATTAATCTTTAATGAATAATTAATGATAATATTAAGAAAACCATCCCCAAGAATCAATTGATTTTAGTGCCATATAAAAACAAAATCAAAAGTGATAAAATAGAATGTCGTCATCCACTTCTATTCACATATTACTATTATATTTCTTTTTATCTATTCCATTCAAACCTAAAACATATAATATAAATTTTTGATTATTTAAAAAATGTATTGATAATTTTTTCCTAATGTAATAATTATATTTATGATGTAATTATATTTCTAACATCTATTTCTTCTTAGGAAAAATTTCATTAATGGTTGATTATCTTCTAATGAGGACCTCATTAACTTTTTTATTACCAATAACCATATGAATGGTTATAATGAATTCATTATGATATATAAATGTATACATATATTTATTTTATGATTCTATAGCTAATTTTACTTATGTTTAAATGACAATGAATATAATTACAAACATAATCAAAACATGATATTTTTAAGAAAAACATGATATTAAAATATTTCACATAACAAATGGAATTGAATAAAATAATCATAGGGCCATAATTTACCAAGTATGAGAAATAATAACTCATTTTTTCATGCTTTAATAAAACTATTTCTATTATTCAGTATGTGTAAAAGAGAATAAATAAATCCCAATTTAAGGTAAGGTGATTCTCAAACCCAATTCCTTATTTCGGACATATCTTGTCTTTCACATTATTCTCATTATATCTTTTCACATCCCATCCTAGTGCACTCTATGAAAAATAATTGTACTGGTTATTGACGAAGCCTTAACAGTTCTTCCCCATAAGCTAGAGGCTACCAAATAGATGTGGGGGCCTTAGGTGTTTTTTTGGATAGACTTTTACATCGTATCGTGGTAAGAAAATAGAAAAAAAATAAACATTGTCCAAATAAATAAATAATAATATTATGGTACAAATTTATATAAACACATCTATAATAAAATTGAATAATGTAATTCTATATATAGTTATATAATATATACAACATTGATCTCCCATAGGACCGACCTCATATATATGAATAAAAGAAGTGATTAAAAATTATAAATCTCTAACACTAACTATGAACTGAACCATATTCTCATTGATCCAAAAATGTTATAAGAATATCTATCTCATCCCTAGGAATATGCATGAACATATCCACATTATCATTCAATTATGCCCCCACCATATATTTTTGGCATCTATACCCAACCTGAATGAAGTAAATAGGTCTACACACACATCATTGTCCAACAATATTTGATGTGAAATAAATCTTACTAATCTACCCCCAATGATAAACTTATAAACTACAGTTATATGTGCATTATAATTCAATATACATAGCCTAGTATACATATGACTATATAATAATTATATGATAAATCCAAAGTCTATCCAAGGGTATTCCATTCCGAATGACTAGAAATCTTGCCAATAAGGAATTAAGATGGATTTCACTCCAACCAAATCATGTTTAATCATGTGAATTATTGGATTTGTGATCTTATTCCACTACACCTAATTCATCCAACATCAAAAATTTCTTTGAAAAATATACATCACCGTAGGGGGATATATGTCATATCCCCTGGATCAACCATACATGCCTCCACCAAATTAGGAAGGACGTAGACTATCCACTATACATGTTAAAAATGTGGAATATTTATTGATGTAGAAACATTAAAGACATGTATAATCTAAAATAATTTTTGATTCCTAGGTCATGGTTTATATTGAATCATTTCATTTCTACTCATATAATCCCGACGTGAATGACCCTTTTATGATATGTAAGGAATACTCATCAGATCCAAAATTAATTCAAAACATCATTCAATAAAATTCCATACATCCTAATCCTAGAAAAGTATAGTAAATTTGTTAATAGAGAATTCTCTTGACCTTAGGGAGTATCTGAGGAATCAAATAAGGAGATCATCATCAATCCTCCGGGATTTTATAAGAATTCAATATGTGTGGGAAATGCGGTCACATAGAAACCTCTAGAATCACCAAGATCCAATCAAGCTTGTAATACACTAAGTATCACCAACTAAGAGGGTTTTCAGATGAATTCAAAATCCCCCTCTATAATCCATATTTATGGAGAAATCCTAGTGATAAATGGGAAATTATAAAATGCTAACATTAATTCATCTAAGTCTTGTGAGGTGGATCCCAAGATGTACATCTATCAATCCCACCATAGCATCAAATAACATCAGGCCCTACAGAATAAATTCAAATGACCATGTTGGGAAATAATAATTTAATCCATATTAAATGGGTAAAAGTAAAAATAAAATATTGAGGTGGATTGAAGAACTAAACCCATCACTAATTCCATATCCCATTAAGATCATATGTTTGGAACAACCTCTTACGTGACACCCACTACTATCTCAACCCAAATCCATAAAACATTTTATTTTGGTTAGTCAACAGCAAAGGTATATATTGGGGTACCATAGCTCAATACATAGAAGATGCATCCCTTTTGAGATCCTTATGGTAAAAACCCAATTGTAGGAATCCCTCATGACATTCCATGAATAGAGTAAGTATGAAAATGAATCCCATATGGAATCCTCTTGGTCTGGTCATAAATGAGTGCAACCCACAAGGGATCATCCATGAGAACATATCTCCTCTGAGAAAACTCATATATCAGGGTAAACTCATCCTACAAACCAATACAAATATATGTCGAGATACATTTATATACATGAATTTTTCATAAATCATTTAAAAAAATACATTAATAAACTCAAAGGATCTTTTTAGGTTCAGTGTCTTTGAAATTAGGTAAATATTATATTAATTACATTGGGATAAAAAAACAAAAAAATTATTCTAATCCACTTTCTAGAAATCATTATTGGTTCTTCAAAAACATCACTTAATGTATCCCATATCATGGGAGCATACATCAAAGTAATGGGTGACCATAAATCACTAATAGGGAATAAACAAAGTAATCACATAACAAGTGAGAATGAGGATTATTAATAAGGAATTACTAAATAAATATAAAACATATCATAAATGAAAGAAGATAAGTCATTACATCTAAATGTGTCTCAAAAATGAAAATATAAAATTCATATTCATATAACCAATTTTTATCACCAAGGTGTCATAAATCATAATTACTAGATTTATTAAATAAGCTATCGTAATCATTTCATATTTAGAAATTAATTATTTACCCAATGAATAGGAGCACTATTAGGGTTCACCCTTCATATGAATCAAATCCTGTGATCTACATTGAGAATAAAGAAACTCATTTTAATAATAACCTTTGGAAATATATAAATGGATTCATATAAAAATATTTCATACAATGTGTTTAAAATTATTGAAAAATCGTCATTTTTAACCACATAAAAGGGAATATGGGTTTCATATAATCATATCCAATAGTTAATAAGACATTTATACACCTTGGTAAATTAACTTGTAAATGGTAGTGCTTTGAGTATTCATAATATGAAAATATTTCAAGGATAAAAGAAATTTTCAAGAAATTATTCTGGAATCATAATTGTATAAGAAAAGAATTATAGGGAAATCATGATGAGAGAGATTAGAGGTATGCCATTGGTAAAACACAATTTTTTAAATGGAGTGGATAGAAAAATTATAATTTATTAAAATAAATAATTTAGAAACATATAAAACACATATAAAGGGTGAACATGAATGAACAAGGAGAGGAGGATAATTCTCATACCTTGAATATTTTCATCCAAAATCGTGGAGGGGGAAACCATATGTCATTGGGAACACCTTGGGGATGAATATGAGGGAATATTTGGATGCGAAAGTGTGTAACTTTAATTTATTTTAGTTTTAATGGGAGAGTGGGAAGCGGAAGGGGTATTTATAGTTGAGGATGGGTGTCCTTAAGTGATTAAAGATTATTATTTTATAATAAAAGATAAACATTATTTGGTGGAATTAACTACAATGATTATTGTTAACATATCTGATATTCAAGGAAATTATAGAATGTGAAAAATATAAAAACCCAATTTAATATGATTTTTTGTAGGATAAGTTTTTAAATTTTAACATTATCTCACTTCATTATTTTTCCAATACTGCGGAAACACTATTATATTACTATGGTTTCATTTTTAGGTACAAAAACTAAATTGTCCTTATTTAATAACATTAAACATAGAATACAAATTATTCAATACATTCCAATTAATTTAATTTATAATTTTGGCTAAAATTAATTATAATATAGTATTTATAAAACTCATAAATTTTTTTTAATGGGTAAATAATTCATTTACAAATTTCTAAGAATGTGTTTCAAAATGTAAAAAATTATGTAGTATGTTGTTATAGAAATAATATTTTATTAGGAATGGGGATTATATAATTTTAAATATTTTCTATACCATAATTATATCATATTATTTATCCTATTTGGTAAAAATTTTAATTTCACTTTTTATCCAAAAAAATCAACTTTCTATATTATCAACATAAATTTATCCTAATATAATATTTTTTCTGAAATGATAAATTCCACTTATTTTATCAAAATATTACTATTAATTTGATTGTCTTTTATTTGAAATAAAATTTCTTTTTTATTGAATTTTATCTATTTTTATTACTTAACTTTAATTTTTCTAAATATAAAAATTAATTACGACTTCCCTAATTTATATTATTATCTAAAATTTATTTTTATGATAATTTAAAAAAATGAAATTTTTTCAAAATTTATAATGTTATTATATTAAATACATTAAATTAAATAATTTTATTGTTTTTATAATATTTTCACAATTATTACTTATTGGACCAACAATAATAATAAGGACCAAATGTCTTCTTAATTAATTATCATAATTCCTAATGATCATACTTTCCAATGCTTATATTGTTGAACAATCATGTATCCCTATAAATAGTGAATCATACATTCCTCATTAATAAATAATTAAATTAAAAATATTCTTAAATATCCTCTTATAATGCATATTTTTTCCTCTAATTCATCCTTTCCTTTTTATGATTTTATGGAAGGTTCAATATTCTTGGGGAAATTGAAGCCCGTGGAGATTGTTGTTGTCAATTTACTATTGTTAAATGTATATAACCATTATCTACTAAACATTTTACTAAACAATATTTAGTTTAGATTTATGATGTTATCCCAAAATTAATATTTCATTTTATATTCATTTATAGTAAACCATATTAAAAATATTTTGAGGAAAGTGGTGTACTAACAAAAGAAGAACATTTTTTAGGTCGTTACATTCTTCTCCCTTAACAAAAATTATCCCTTGAAAATTAATTTTACATACTAATGAGAAAATAGTGGAGGATTTTTCTACATCATGGATTACTATGGTTCTCTATAATCCTTTTTAAACTTCTGATTTCTCGACAATACCTTCACAAGCTATGCTATCTTTTTCCACAACACACATTCCCAAATGTCAAGGATCTGAATCAGTTCGTTTTCACATGAAATGTAATTATACAAATTTACACCATTATTATCAAGTATATATGATGGGTTTGAAATATAATTACATTGTACGGATATGTGAATTAAATCATGGAAATTGGAATGATTTAGTGGTAGTAATAAAAGATAGTCAACCACTCCAACATGATCCAGAATCTCAAACATTTTAATGTACCTTGGAAATAGTATTCCCTTATTCAAAATATCATAACTCCCTTTGACATTGATATTTTTAGGAATAAATGATCCCAAGTATGAAACAATAAGTCCTTCATTCATTTTTCCACTTAATTTTTTTGTCAGCTTTTTGTATCCTTGATGTGTTTATGATTAACTTGAATATTTTAATTAGTTTCCTTTATAGTGTCTAGTCCCAAAATTTTCTCTTCTCGAACTTCATCCCAAAATGTTGGAGTTATAAACCTCTTATTATTGATATATTTAAAAGGATCCATTTTATTTATTTTGATGAAATTTTTATTGTAGTAGAATTAAACAAATGGAATATTCTTATCCCAACTCCATTTAATGATAAGTGATATTTCTAGTGACATGTCTTCAAATGTTTCTATAGTCCTCCCAGTGTCCCCATCAATTTGATGATAGTAGGTTGTTCTAGGTCTAACATCTATATTCTATTTCTTTTAATGACATCACTATAATGTAGAATTAAATCTTATATCTTGATCAAAAACAAGTGATTGCGGTACTCCATGGACTCTCACTACTTATTTGATAGAGATGTGATCCAAGTGATTTATAGAGATATCGTCTCTTATATAAATGAAATGAAAAGAATTATTTAATTTATAGAAAATTAAAAAAATAGTATTTACAACCTTGCCTGCCATAAGAAGGATCATGTGAAATTATACAATGATGTTATCCAACTTCTATATTGGCCTGGGCAGTGGTTATAATACACCTTTAAGTTGTTTTCAGTCTACCATCACATGTATAAATAACTAGAACACTATAGTGTAATCATCAATTTCCTCTTTCATATTATCCCACCAGTAATGATCATGATAGTCCCCATACATTTTAGATCCTCCAGGGTGTATATGGAATAGAGATATTTGAGCTTCATCCATCATCTCATTATTTATCATTTGAAGAGACATGATACACATCCATTTAAAAATATACAATACAACATGTTGATCAATATTTTATTCAAGGAACATCCAATATATCATAGCCTCTATTTTAGTTTTCAATAAAGGATCATCTTATTGATTTTTCTTTATCATATCAAGAAATATTTGTTCAAAAATAATTTGATATATGATCGAGGACGTCACTTACCATATCATTCCAATGTAAAAACCTACTAGGGTCTTGATAAATTTATCTGATTCAATCATCATCATGGAAAGAACACCACGATCATTTTTAATCAACAAATCTATGAAATTGTTTACTCTTTTTGGATGATATTGGATTGAACGACCATAGAAAATTGAAAGATATAACCATCTCCTTTTTCACATGTTTATTTCCTTCTTTGTGAATATATAATTCAATATTTAGTGTTCAATATATATATCATACTTTTCCCCATAGTGATGTTGTGTCCATATCTATAATAAAAAAATGACTACAACTAACACCATATAACGGGTAGGATAATACATTTCATGAGTCATTAACTATCATGTTACATAGGCAATCACATTGTTATTTTTAATGAGTACACAACCAAGTGCCTTTAAGGATGCATCAAAAGGAAATAAAAATACTTATCCATTAGTGGGTAATGTTACTATAGGTTAAAAAATAAACCATACATTCAATCTTTTGAATAATTCTTCCCACTCATTTTTTTCAGATGAAAATATCACCTTTTATAGATAATTTTTTTGTGGGTTATAAATCATGGAAAAGTGTTTCAATAATGTACTAGAGTATCTATCTTGACTAGGGAAACTATGAATATTAGTTACAGTTATAGGACATGGACACTTATCTATGGACATAATCATTTTTGAATCAGCTGAGATTCCTCCACATGACATGTTGTGTCCCAACAATGAAATATTTTGTAAACAGATGTTACATTTTTTTAACATAACAAACAACATATCCTTCCTATGACATCATATGATGAGCCATTAATGATATTAATTCTCCTTGTACCTTTTCAAATAGATTATAATATCAACACTAATGACAAACATGTAATTATCAAGGTAGTCATTGTGGAATATATTTATCAAATCCATATATATGGTAGGGCCATTAGTCAAACCTAGGGAATAAATAAATATCATACATCTCATATTGTTTTTTGGAATGTAGTTTTTGGGATATCTTCTTTATACAGCCTCAAATGATGATACCCAGATCAGAGGCTAATCATGGAGAAGAAATTATCCCCATCAATCTAGTTAAGTAAATCATCAATCCTTGGGAGAGGGCACTTGTTTGTCACTATGAACTCGTTATGTTATAGATAATAAATACATATTTTCACTGATACATATTTCTTCCTGAAAAATAGAATTGCTTATCCCCTAGTATACCCACTTGGTCAGAAAAATAAATTAACCAAAAGTTCATGAACTCATTATCATTTTACATTATATACGAGTATTTTGATTTTTTCTAGGATCTAGGTATGAGTTCAATTGAGATCTCTAACTCACTTTCTAGGGGACGTACAAGTTACTCTTCATGCAATATGTCAATTTTATCCTATATTGTGTTAAAATTTTCAATCATTATAATTTCATTCCATTCTCCCACTTCATTGATCATATTCATAAATAATGTTATGGGAGGTGCCTCTTGACAATGTTGTGGTTGGGATACCTATCCTTTAAAAATAAGTAATATTTTTAAATTCGAAACCACTAAGATTGCATTCTATATCTAGTTTATCTTTTATTTATGGTTTAATAGGATCTCCATCTATAGTATTGTGTTGAATTCTACAATGGGAATTAATACTATATTAGTGATGATATTTTACTCATAAAATTTAATACTTGACATTCTATTTACTTTTTATTCATGGATAATCCATCAATGAGTCTTGAATGATAACACTACTTGTAGAAACTCAATTATTGATTTATTATTCATTAAAACTTTAGATAAAATAAACGAGTATGCATAAATAGAATCAAATAATGTACTTTCTTTGAGATCAATTTGAGTGTACCTATCACCAAATCATTTGAATCCTCTAATTTATCCATACTGATTGAAAATTCTTGGATTTACTTTATAGGAATCTATTGAGGTTGAGGGTGATTTACCTTTATTATATTATGATTTGGAAAATTATTAGAAAATTTACTAGTATTTCCATGCATGGATCGTTGAACTTCATGATAATACTTCACCATCTCCACTTTTTCATTACTATTGAGAAGATGAGGATTCAACACATTACAAGAGTTTTCTGCTCCGTGTCCATATCTTTTGAACATAAATATATTTCCACTACCATGAAATAAGTTTCCTGAATGATTCTTCCCACATTTGATGCATGTTAGACATTTCAACTGAATTCCTTCCCTTTCATGACAAAAATTATTCTCTATGTTTAGCTAAATTTATCTATTCTTATTATTTGGAATTTGTCACCATTTGGTCTCACCAAACTCCAAATGACCCATTATAGAACTACAAACTATATCCTAAAATATTTTATAGTCCTTACATTTAAAATTATTCATCATATAGAGTCTCAGTCCACAATAAAATCTACCAACCTTTCCCTTGTAGCCCAAAATGTAACTGGACGTGTATAGAGAAATTATTTTAATGTTTGTTTCATAGATTTCAACTAATTAATATTATTAGTAATTCATATATAAATAGTTTTTTACCTTTTTCTTATTTAATGGGGAAATATTTATTTTGAAATATTCAACCAAAACTCCTCCCACTTACATAAAATATTTATTTTTCCTCTTGACTTCATGTTTTTAATCAGTTCCCACCACTAATTAGTTTCTCTTTTTTGTGGTATAATTACAGTGTGACATTATATATCTCTAAAAATTATATTTTAAAAAATATATCTTCTATAGAGTTAATCCATTTTCAGAAATCAATGTATCAACAGATCTACGAAAAGATGGTAGTTGCGGATGGCTGAAGGATTCAACTACTATTTGTTCCTTCCTTGGTGAAGTAGGACGCTCCACATGGTTTAAATTATTTTTCATAACATTAGCTATTTAATTTAACATTTTCATAAAGTATTTAACTTTATATCCCTTCATATTTGGAAGGTATTTTTCACCTTGATAGTTATATCTATTGTTTACATGAGTTCTTCTACTTCATTCCATTTTTTAGAGAAAGAGAAAACCTAAAAGAGAAATTTTTTACTCTTTCGAATATTACAATAATAATTATAATTGTTATATTAATCAGAAAATCATCAAATGGCATTCTACTCAGAAGATAAACTTAAATATTAATAATTTTTTATGTTATCATTATATCATATATAATAATTTGTACATGCTTCTGATTTACCAAAGAATATCCCCCATAGAGTTTCCAACAAGGTGTGTAACAGGTCCCAGTTCCATTCACCACATCACGATCAATTTTATATCAATAATTTTTTTGGGTGTTACCCCTAGGTAAATTTGTTCCATATCCATGCCCACTTTTCGTATTCAAACATGGATATATTTTCAAAGAAATCACATACTTAACACTCACCAAATTCCTAGGACTTTTTCCCTATATATAAACATACCATTAGTTTTTTTACTAATGTTTTCTAATACTTATTACAACAACTTATTAAAGCACCATTTAATAGAATCTATGGAGATACACCATTTAAATATACTCCTTTTACATAAATCCTTAGCATAATATTACATTTATTTACTAGAAGGATCTTTTTATGTATAGTTTCTTTTAAATTAGGTATATATTACATGAATTAAAAAATGATAAAATAAATATAATCATTATTCTAATATAGATTCTTGATTTATTAATATTTTCTTCTATGGTTAATCTTAAATCATCACATATCATTGGGACTTGCATCAAAGAAATGTGTGAGCATAAAACCCAGTAGGGGAATATAAAAGGAAACATATAACATGTGAGAAATAGGAATCCAAATAAAATATTATCATATTATTTTGAGGAATATAATTAAACAAATAACATAAATAATACATTTAAATATTTACACAACATAAAAATAGAAAATTCATAATAATTTACCCAGGGTTTATCACCAAGGTGTCATAAATCTTAATTAACACGACTATTCGGTATGGTATTGTAAGAATAACTTCTCCTGGGATAATTTATATACCCAATAAATTTGAGCTCTATAAGGTTTAACACTTCATATCTTATAAATAATGTGATCCACATTGAGAATAATGTTAATCATTTCATTAATCACATGTGGAAGTAAATAATATCTTTTATATAAAAATCATTGCATACAAAATACATAAATGTCTAGAATAAATTATCATTTTAACACATTAAAAGGAAATATGAGTTTCATATATGTATATCCTATAATTAATAATATATATTTACCTCTTGGTGATTTCCCATGGAAATGAAATAGGATTTGGTATTCCTAATACAAAAATATTTCATGAAAGGGATAAGTCCCTGAATGGATTTCATCAACATAACGACATACTACATAGATTATAAGAAAATTATAATGGGGGAGGTTTGAGGTATCCCATTGGTAAAAAAATATTCTATGTAGATTTAACAAAAAAAATTATGAAAAAAATAATGAATTTTTACACATAAAAGACAAGTAATAAAGACACTATTGAATTAAAAGGTAGAGGGAGATGATTCTCATACATTGATAAGTTTCTTCATAAATCAAGAAGGGTGAAACCCATGGACCATAGACGCACCTTGGGAAAATTTATATGGGACTATTTAGGATGAGAAAAGATGATAACTGCGTGGATTTGGAATTTGGAGTGGAGAGTGGGGTCGGAAGGGGGTATTTATCCATAAGGAGATGCGACTTTAAGTGAATAAAAAATGTTATTTTGTATTTAAGGATAACCACTCTTGGGTGTAATTAATTTAAATGATTTTGGATGACTATTAATGTTTTTAAATATGATTTATTAGTTTTAAAAACATCAACCACACATTTAATTTTATATTATTTTGGAACTTTATGTTTTTACAATTTCACTTTAACCTGCGAAATAATTTTATGTATATTATAGTTACAATTATTTTTACCACAATATATTTTTTATGTCTAGAAATTTATTTTGAATCAATACCTGATTTAGAATATAAGATTTAAAATATTCAATCAATTTTAATTAATTCACTTTTTTAAATTGGAAAAATTAAATTCTTGTAGAATATGCGTATAACTCAAAACAAACTATTTCTTAAGGTAGAATTATGGGTTTAAAAAATGATAACCATGTATTTATAAATGCAACACATTATATTATGTGTTGTTCTCTAAATAATTATTTATTATGAAGAGGGAATAAATAATATTAATTTTTGGTCATATCCAAATTATATCAAATTATTTATTATACACCGTAAAAATTGTATTTTATATTTTTAATCTAAAAATAAACTTTTTAAAAAAATAACAATAATTTACTATAATCTAAATTTTTTCTACTCAAATGAAAAATAATACATATTTTAATGAAATAATAATCTAAATATGATTATCTTTTATTTTTATTAAAAAGACACATTTATCTAATTTTAACTATTTTTATTACATAAAGAAGATTTAAACAATTATAAAAATTTCTTATGGCTTATTAAATTTATATTATTAAAAAAAAGTGTTTTATAAGATAATTTTGAGGAATTAAATTTTATTTAAAATATATAACGTTTTTATTATATATTTTTATCTAAATATTTATATTGTTTTTATAAAATATTCCAAATTGTCACTTTATTTCTCCAACAACAAAAACTATTGACAAAATATTATCCTAATTAATTATAATAATTCTAACCATGTCATACTGGAAAATTCTATTCTTTCCAAAAATTCATACCTCTCTATAAATAGCCTACCATTCTCTCGTCATTACTCACTAATTCTATATCAATTTTTCTTATAAATCATTTGATAATGTAGTTTCTTTTTCAAATGTTTTTTTTTCATTTTTATGGTAAATATAGAAGCGGTTCTCTATTAGGGTAATCTAAAGCCTATAGAGATTTTTAGTGAATGTATAATGATCTAATGTGTATATATCAATTTTTTTAATTATTTTACTAGTAAAAATTTATGCATGATCTATATAGTTCTCATTAAATGAAAAATTATTTTCATGCCCTTTTATTATAAAATATATTAAAATTATATTGGGAGGAAAGTGATCCATTAGTAAAAGAATAACATTTTCTTGGTTTTTAGATTACATCCATTGGATATAATTTCCAAAGAAGGAACACCTCATATGGGATAAAATATCATGTCAAAACCCAATTATATTTACTATAGGTTATCCCAAACACCAAACATGTCTATCTACTCAGGTGGCATCAGAGTCCCACTAACTAGGGGTTATCCTAATCTATAATACATCAGGACCTTGGACTTCCCATTCCATTTCCTCCACCCTTTTTCACAAAACATAGCCTATTATCATTTAATGTTTCACTCTAGATACCTCTGAATCCATTTAATAGAATAATAACCTATCTTTAATTTCATGATAAACCAAAATTGACTCTTGGGAGTCCATAAATCACACTACCGGTTCCACTACTCTAATATACATGAAAAGATATCAAAATGCACAACTCATTTTTCAAATTCTGACTCTAAAACACAAAATCTACCAAAACCCTGAAATGGGTTATGAGGGAATAATAAATGACATATACTCCATGTAAATGGAAGGTAATTGAAATATTCTTACCTATACATGCACTTATACATATGAAACCGCCCATGGGGTCTTGCCATGTACTACTCTAAATCTAGGTCACACATGGTTCGTAGAAATGTACTACTATATATCCATGACACACATAGTGTATATTAATCTACAATTACTTGTAAACATTCCCATAATATGAGGCTTCTTCCCATGTACCTGGCCACATGGCCATGTATGACAGTAGGGTGCATACTCGGGGTACACAGTGTGCAGTATTGAAAACTACACCATTCCATGTATTCATCTACATTTAAAAGTACCACTATACTATATATAGTCCATGTAAATAGAGTATAATACCAAAAAAATCATCTCCTCTTAATAAAAAAACACATGGAGTGTGTTCCTAGAACCACATGTTTTGTGATTGGGAAATTCCGAATGGAAAAAACTTGACAATAGGTCTAAAACCCTTATTTCACTAAAATTTATATAGATCAACCCCTATTTGGTCCCTATAAATCATAAAAAGACCATAAAACTAGAAAGTGAAAAATCTATGTGTATTTATGGAAATAACATAAAAATTTGTAACCATTGGGTGGAATCTACTAAAGCTTCTCCTGTATCAACATTCCTCATCTATCACACAATGATCAAACTCCTACCATGATCAATGGGTGAACGACCCTTATCTCACATCACCCCCATCTCCCTCTAGAATTCCTTTATCAATCATGGGAAGGAAACACCAAAATGGATTATGTTGGAATATGATGATGTAGGGTAAAAGAATTTTAATAAAAACGTATGAAAAGAGAAAAGAAACGATGAAAAAGTGACTCGAGCCTGGCCCAATATTATGGCATGATTTTATGGTTTAACAAGGAAAAAAACTAACATGTTTAGACGTATCCAGGGAGAAAAAAATCTCTATATGATGCTCTATTCATAAGATATCACTAAATGAAAATGTTTAAATGAATTAATCATAAATTATTTATTTATTAAATATTAATTATTCCATGAAAATTTGAATATATTTTATTTCCAACAAACTCTAGTGTTATGGTAAAAACCATTTTCATGGACTAATATATAGGTCATAAAAATAATCCATGATCCTCCACTTGGGTAAAAAGATAATTTTACCCTTCATAAGGATCTGAAATAATGAATTAAAATTTCACAACAAATTCATAGTTAATAAAAAAATTGTTTTTAAAACCATAACATCATTACCCTTATCATCCGTGAGTAGTCATAGTGGTCATAAAATAGGTATTACCTCATCATGCGCATCTACCAACGTATTCTATATTGATCATCTAATGACCAGTCTCGTGGTTCCCAAAAATATCCCAACATGGGAAACATTTATCCCTGAAAAATATTGTAATCCTATCCATTAGAGTATCATTATTTTCACCCCACAATCGAGTTCTAAGATCCCCATACCATGCTCTATCCATCACCAAATGAAATTACTAGAATTGCAAACCGCACTCAGATGTGAGAAACAATGAAAAACATCACTTATTCCCACATCCAAAGAAAGGTTCCATGATAAATAATAATTTTCAACTTATCACAATGGTTATCACTCTCAAAGGAAAAAATCTTCTTTCCCAGCCATATATATTACATTATACTTATCCTCAAGAAAAACATTAATAATTTCTATTCCCAAATGTATTTCTCATCAAATTAGTCATTCTCACATTCCTATCAACATTTTAATATCATTTGGCCACATCAGTAATTCCACAACAACCAGTCTATTCTTTATACCACCTTTAAAATAGAGGGAATTTCTCATTTCATAACAAATCATAGGCCACCATTCACATATCATTTCTTTAAAATCATTTTTCCTACTCTCACGCATATTCATTGACAGATAATGGATTAAAATATTACCACATGTAACTAGAACATACCATTCTTATTTCCTATAGCTCAAATAAAGTACTATCCCATACCATATGGATAATTAACCAACTCATTCTTCCACTAGTCACACATTTCTATGGACATTCTAACCATGCTCCACTTCTCAATAGCCAAAACATTCCTAGAGCTCCCTTTGAAATACTAATCAGAATCAAGCACCACAATTCATCCATGATTCATTCTCTGATCTCCACCAGACAAAATTATTACAAACCAACTTGTTTTATTCCTCGGTTTAAATCATGTTTGAATCATCCACACTTTCTTCCACCACCTAATATCATTATATCCATTTGTGTCCACCCATGCTATGAGAATGTTAGTAATAGGAAACCCACTGGTCAATAAGGATATTAATTTAGGAAAACCCCACCAGTTAAACCAAAGATCGATAACCAATAACCCATTGTTATTCCATGTAAACCAAAGTCATCACCCTACCTATATCACAAAACGGGATCATCTCCCATACATCTATCTCTTCAAAAACATACAAAAAATCTCACTTCCACGAAATGAATCTATAAACATCATCCCACCGATATTACATGTTTCCATCAATCAAAATAATCTTTAAATCATAACGGTATGAGTCTCATCAAATGGTATCTAGGTCACCCACATATCCCTACCAGTCTACCCATATACCGGGGTCACTAGTTCCAATAACCTATAACAATTGTATAACATCTCTATAGGAGGTAAATAGAACATCATCCAAATAGAGTCAGAATATATCAACATGAAACCAAATATAAAGGCTTTTGATTCCATTTTATAGAGTAATAATATATATAATTTATAATTTAAAACCCTTTTCATTTAAACCAATTTACACCACATAACACAGGGATATTTATATTGGAATCAACTACTAAGAATCAGCCAACTAGGCACTAACCCTCTCTGAGAATCCTATAACGGTACAGTTACCTTGAGTGTCCTAATATCGAAGAGATGATTGATAATGAACTGATCCTCATCATAAACTAATATATATTATTATCCCCTTGAGGTCCCAGTTCAATTCAAATGATTATATATTTAAAAAAAACTGTAATGTATGGAACAACTGAATAACCATAAAACATTTTCAATTAAAGAAAATATATAATCATGAATGATGGGAAAAATCCATGTTGTGTTTTTATAAATATATATTTAAATATGCCTAAATGGATACAGTTATAAATAATCTACTAAAAAGGATTAAATTCTTGACACATACTTATGGGAGTACAACATACATGAACATTATAATCTGAAATAATCATAGTCATACAAAATACCCATGGTTCATTTCGTTAAAGATTTTGATTCATTTATATAAGGTAAAATAAAATATATATTGTTATTGGAACTTCAAAAAACTGAAAAAAGTAACATCACCCCACATAGGGTCTAACACATGGGTATCATGGGCCCAATTTACCCACTATGGTGGGAAAACCTCCTATGCATGAGGGATGAGTCATCATTCCCAATTTTAAATGTCTCAATATAGATCCCAATTTTATACCATAAAAAAATGTAATCCAATTGGTCTTAATGGGTATAATTCCACCAATAACCTATGTATAAAAACATTTTTTAGGATGTTGTTAACAATTTAAAATTTCAACCTCATCAATCAATAGGATCAATCACTAAAAGGCCTATAACATGTAAATCCTACGTGGAAAAAATGATTCCTAAAAAAACATCTTCTTGACTATAACATAAATAAGGAAAAATTTATCACTATACTCTCTCTAATTGATTGAGAGCCATAAATCCAAAATAAATAATAAAAAATAAGGTATATTTGTGTCTCTCAAAGTGAAAATCCAACCATCAACATAATCAAAGATCAAGAGAAACAATCATGGATCCCAAAAAACCAAAACGTCATACCAGAAAATATGCTCTTAATGAACCAATCTAGTATCCATTATAGATTTTTATATAATCTAAATAGTTCAATTTATCATATACCAATTAGTAAAACAATAATAAAGGGACTCCTCGTATACCAATTTATTGAAAGCTACCCTGAATGTCACGACCCGTCCTTGGGGCCCGTGTCGTGACTACCCCAAGCCCGCATTCCATAGGCCAGGGGCTAGCAACTGGCACCGAAGGCGTAAATCCAGAAAAAGGGAAGGCATTGCCTTTTTATAAGTAAACAAACACATCAAAGAATGAAAGCTGTAGAAAACACTAAGTAAACTGAGTACAAAAGTAATTGCTGAAAAGTAAATGGGCCATAATACAAACCCAACTGAAAGTACAGTACAACTGAAAAAAGTACAACAGCGGTAAAGTAAATTAGCAATCACTGATTCGCCCGCCGGCTATCCCACCTGATGGGTGGGTACAGATGGTCTCCTCAGCTCCCCGGGTCCGGCTGTCCGCTCTGCGTACGTTCCTCTAAGTGGTCTACCTCTAGGTACCTTGCCTCTCCACAAGACTCCACATCGATCAGTGTTGTCTGTCGTCTGCATCCAACACAACGTAGTGCAAACATAGCCCATGCAGGGGTGAGTATACGATACTCAGTAGGGACCCCGAGACCCCCAAAGGTCTCCCTGAATCCACAGAGGATAAACCACAATGTAAAGATACAAACACAAAGTATCAACCAACTATACTTAGGTATATCACCATACATATACGTAAGTCATAAATTCCAGTTCAGCACCAACTCACGAGCCCAAGAACAACCCAGTCGACCCAGGAAAGCACATCCTAGTTCACACAGGATAGAAAGTCAATCACATCAATGATAATGAATAAAGTCAAGACTCATCTCACACAGGTATACTACTCACAAAGAGGGGTGGAGATGATAGATGTAGCCTCTGAATCATCCCCCCTACTGATCCCATGTAGGATCCAAGTACATAAGTCATCACTGCCAAACCCACGTAGGATCCAAGTACAGTAACCATTACTGCCAAACCCACGTAGGATCCAAGTATAGTCATCATCACTGTCGAACCCATGGAGGATCCATATACAGTCATCCTCACTGTCGAACCCACATAGAATCCAAGTATAGTTTTCATCGTTGTAGCAATCACAGCCAGCTCTAGGGTTCCCGCACACAGCACGCTCGATTCCGGGAGGGTCCGCTCCACGAGCCAAGAGGGCTGATACATCAACTGTCACATATTCCAGAGTTAATGTATCCCAATGTTCTATCTTGTCAATAGGAACTCAATGCGACAGACGGTGAGTCAATTGGACGCACGGTCTGAGAGATATTGTCTTTTTCGTTCCAAGGGCCCGGTTAGAAATATGCTGTTTCTAACCTGGATGATATCCAAAGCTGTCCAACACACACTCAGAGTATCGTAAAAGTACCATCTAATCAAAAGAGTCCCAGTGCCTCAGACTTTGCATCGATCGGACACGTGGTCCTTAAGTTATTCACGTTTAAGTGAATATCGGGCCTGACCCGTTTAGCCCAGTGGGCCGACGGGTCAGGTTGACCCGGTTTGATGGGTCCGACCCAGCAGGGGTGTCGTACCGGTCCAAAGAAATATACAAATCATCCCGAAGGGACGTGGCCCGACCCGAAGTGGTGCGACCCGGCCCGGAGGGGCACGGCCCGACCTGGCGGGCCGCGGCCAGTCCCGACAGGGCGCGGCCCGTCTCGACAGGGCACGGCCCGTCCCGACAGGGTGCGGCGCAGCACGGCCCGGCTGGCTCGGTCGAAGCGGGGTGACCCCCCCCCCCCCCCACCCCCGGTTTTTTGCACCGGCGGTGCTAGGTGGCGCTGCCCTTCCCCAAACCAGCCGACTAGACCAACCAGTCTTTTGCGCACGCGGCCCGCATGGTCGGGCCGCCGATCTCCCAGCGCGGCGCCATCCTGGCGGCGTGGTCCAGCTCCACCCGGCTGGCCGACGGGTCGGCCGATCCTCTAGAGTAGCGCCCTCCTAGCACTGTGGCTTCTCTTTGCCTGGCTGGCTGACGGGCTGGCCGGTTCTTCCACCGAAGCAGCCCATGTAGTGGGTTGCAGTTCTTTACGCACAATCGGCGCGACGGCTCTGGCCCCCTTTGTCGTGTTCCCAGCATAGCGTGATGTAATTATACCTCATCCACCTTTGCTTTCCAATTCCAAATAAAATAAACATGTTCAACGGGGGATCGTCAGGCCGTGTTTTTTCGGCCTGCGCCCTCCGCGTAAAGCGAGAGTAAATGGACGAGGTAAAAATGATTCTCAACAACAACCAAAGAACAATTTTAATCCAATAAAATTGAACATAACCCCTACCTCGATAATCGATGTCGTTCACGGGGCGTTGCAGAAGATGGAGTCACGGGGCAAGGTTTCGCAAGTGACGTCAGAGGGTGCCCGAGGAGGAAGTGGCATCTCCCCTTTTGTCACGGAGTGAAGAAGAGGATTTGGTGTCGTTGTTCTTCGTGGAGTCAGTGCTCTACATCGAAGAGGTGACGTTCTATGCAAGAGGATGATGTTCTTCAAAAAGAGGAACTTCCTTCTTCATTTACACAAGAGCTTCGACCAAATTCTTCCAACCCCACATGTGCTAAAATAAAATAATAGACTTATGCTATTATTTTATTAACAAAACCAATTTAAATTCCAAATTCAAAACCCTTAATTCGTTTAATTTATGTGGTTTAATTCATTAAATTTATGGGTTGGAAGTGTTAAAGAGAGAGAGAGGAGGAGGTGAGAGGTCTCACATTCAATAGGAGTTAACAAAATAATGTAGGGGGATTTTATGAGAGTTATTGAGGGTTTTAAGGTGGTTATGGGAGCTGAATGGTTTGGATCATGTGGGTCCCACCTCCCACATAACCACACATTGGGAGTTGGGTGATTTTGGGTCCCACCATAAACATCCCAAGTGGGGGTCTAACATCCAAGGATAATAAAATAAAATTGAACACATAATTTTATTTACTTCTTATTTAAACCCCAAAATTTAACTTCTTAATACGATCAAATGAAACTATGGTAAAGGTCCCCCTATGAAATTACCGGCGTTGCGAGTTCATCGATGCCCTTGGATTTCAATTCCGATCACCGGTTCAAAAGATAGAAAAACCCGCTCATTTGTTCACTGAACTTACCCGATCTAAACTTTGGATATTGATTCCGGATACACTGGGCCTCAGAATCAAGTGTCGTCAGAAGCCACAGACTCGTAAAATTCCAATGTATTTATGAAAAAATTTTCCATGAAATTTCATGGTCTTTACATTACTCCTACCTCAGGGCGTTACGTCCTCATAAAATTACATCACAAACTAGGGAATCAAATGAGGGTACTGAGCACACATCTGAGCCTCCCGCTACCATGTTCTATCCTGGAGGTTCTTGAGCTACCAAAAAATGTGCACCAGAGGAATTGACCACCCACGTAGGACCCACTCCTGTCGATCCTAGATCTCCACCGGGACCTCCGTGAATGTCGCCCCGTCATCGATGTCCAAATCCCCGTGGTCGATGATATGAGTCGGGTCGTGCACGTATCTCCTTAGCTGAGATACGTGGAACACATCGTGCACCCGGTGCAACTGAGGTGGAAGGGCAGACAATAAGCCACCTCGGCTATCCTGCTGAGAACCTGGAGTGGTATGATAAAGCACAGAGATAACTATCCACCCCGGAAAAATCTCTATAATCCACGTCGAGCTGAGACCTGTAAGAAAACTTGATCGCCATCCTCGAACTCCAATGGTCTCCGTCTCCTATCAACATAGGACTTCTTTCTGCTTTTTGCAGTCCTCATCCGCTCCTAGATGGTCTGCACCATCTCTGTCGTAGCTTGTACCATCTCTGGTCCTACAAGTGCTGAATCATCAGGGTCAGCCCAGCATAGAGTTGATCATCATTGTCAGCTATACAGTGCCTCGTATGGTGCCATCCTGATGGTGGAGTGGTATCTTTTGTTGTACGCAAACTCCACCAAAGGTAGGTGATCCTCCCAGCTATGACCAAAGTCAATGACACATGCATGGAGCATGTCCTCGAGTTTCTAAATGGTCCTCTCCGCCTGGTCATCCGTCTGAGGTTGAAAGGCGGTACTTAGGTGTAGCTGCGTCCCAAATGCCTCCTATAACCCCTTAAAAATCCGGTAAGTAAAGCGATAATCTCAATTAGAGACGATAGACAATGTCACACCATAAAACCGTACGATATCCTGAACGTAGAGGCATCCCATGCTCTCCACTGAGCCCTGATCTCTAATAGGTAGGAAGTGGGCCGACTTGGTGAGTCGGACAACAATCACCCAGATGGAGTCATGTCATCTAGATGTATGTGGAGGCCCCATCACTAAATCCATAGATATCCCATCTCACTTCCACTCCAGGACCTCTAAGGGCTGCACCAAGCCTAACGGTACATAGTGCTCCACATTCACATACTGACAGGTGAGGCATCGAGAAACAAACTCTGCCACAACCTTCTTCATATCTGGCCACCAGTGATGTTGTCTGAGATCCTGGTACATCTTCGCTACTCCGGGATTTACCTCCAAAAGGGGAAATGTGAAACTCTCTCAGCACCTCCTCCTGTAATTAAACGGGTACCATGTTGCATCCCCTGAAGAGGATTCCATGCTCTGCTCCTTCAGAAAATCCATCAGGAGCCTGCTCTGTGGAAATCTGAGTATGTTGCATCTCACAGTCAACATCTCCACGCTGTTCCTCTCTAACCCACTAAATTAGTGGAGGAGTGACTGTGAGTGACTGTAGAAAGGTTGCTACATCTCTATCCACAAAGGATATCTGCAATGTGGCTAGTTGCTCTGTTGCCTCTCTACGTAGCTGAATGCCCGATCTCTTGCTGGGAGCATCAGATACTACGTTCCTCTTCCCAAGAGTATAGACTATCTCAATGTCATATTCCTGGAGGAACTCAATCCATAGTGTCTATTTGAGGTTCAGGTCCTTCTTCAAGAAGATGTACCTGAGACACTGGTGGTCAGAGTAGAATGTAAAGTGTTATCCCATCATACAGTGCCACCACATCTTCATGGCGAAGGCCACTACTGCTAACACTAGGTCATGGGTAGCATAGTTCTGCTCATGTTCCCTCAATTTTCATAAACCATAGGCAATCACTTACCGTTCTTGTATCAGGACACTCCCGAGTCTGGTCCCTGACACATCACAGTAAACTAAGTACCCTACGCCCTCCTCTGAAAGCCTCAATATGGGCACACTAGTCAATATATGTCTCAACTCTTGGAGGCTCTGTCAACATCTATCTGAACATACGAAGAGATTACCATTCTTCGTCAAAGCTGAACGTGGTGCTACAACTCTGGAGAAGTCTGGCACAAATCTCTAATAGTAGCCAGCCAGACCTAGGAAACTCCTCACCTCCATCACACTCCTAGGTGGCTTCCAAGCAAGTACTTCCTCGATCTTCGCAGGATCTACCACGACTCCCGCCTCAGAGATGACGTGTCTCAAGAAGTGGACCTCTCAAATATAGAACTAACACTTCTAGAGATTTCCATAAAGCAGGTGCTCTCGGAGTGTGTCCAGTACAACCCGCAAGTGGTAAGTGTTCTCCTCCTCAGTGGTCGAGTAAATAAATATGTCGTTAATGAAGACTACGACAAATATATCGAGGTAAGGCTGGAAGATTCTGTTCATGAGACTCATGAACACTGCTGGAGCATTGGTTGTGCTGAAAGGCATAACCAAGAACTCATAGTGGCCATACCGATACCTGAAGGTCATCTTCTGCACATCCTCGTCTCGAACTCTGAGCTGATGCTAGCCTGACCTGAGGTCTATCTTAGTGAACCATCGTGCTTTCTTGAGCTGATCAAAGAGGTCGTCAATCCTCGAGAGTGGATACTTGTTCTTTACGATCATCTGATTCAGGACACGGTAGTCGACACATAGTCGTAAGCTCTCATCCACCTTCTCGGTGAATAAAATCGGAAAAACTCAGGGTGAAACACTGGGTCGGATTAATCCCTTTCCCTGCATGTCCTCCAGCTGTACTCACAGCTCACAAAGCTCAGTGGGAGCCATACGATATGTTGGAGTAGATATCGAGGATATCTCCTGGTACAGGTCAATGTAGAAATCTACCACCCTACGAGGAGGTAGTCCTGGAACTTCGTCATGAAAAACGTCTGCAAACTATTCCACTGCAATAAGAAAACTCAAACTCCACACATCAACTGCTCCTAGGATGAGACTAGCCAACTGATGGGTGATTGGCTGCCCTCTCCTATGCATAAGACCATCCTGTGCTGCAAAGGATCACTTCTAACCAGGGAAGGCGAACCTGCTCCCATCTTTGCGAACACACCGCACTTTACGCCTAATACAGTCAATCTGGGCATGGACTGTAGATAACCAATCCATGCACAAGATGATTCTGTAAGGCCTCAATGCCGGTACAAGTAGATCCTATCCAAATATCTTACATCTTATAGTATGCTCACACTACCGGCACCAGTGTGTAATCATCAAGTCTTCTCCTGTAGAAGTATCAAGCCGTAAGGATCGAGCCAACAGCTCCGTCGGAATCTCCAAACTCTGAACAAGGGCAGCGGAAATAAATTAATGAGTCACTCTTATGTCTATAAGAACTACAGAAAAAGTGGTGTAGACACATATAGTACCTCGAATCATCTCAAATGCTCTGTTGTCATAGGCCTCTACTGCATGGAGCTGAGCCTGCCCCTATCTGCCAACTCCCTATGGTCAAGGTGGTCTTCCTGGTGGTGGTGGTGGTAGAGCCTCGAAGCTTCATCCACCACCTTCTGCTCGGACAGCTTCTCTACCTCGTCCGCCAGCTCCCTGTAGACCGCCATGGTCAAACCTCTTCTTCTACCAGGGTGGTCCCCCAACTATCTGATTCTCCTCTGCATGGCGGTTTGGGTAGTCACAAGACATGTGGCCCTGGCCACTGCATGCATAGTACTACCTGCCTCTTGTATAACTGGCTCTGCTGCGTGTGCCCCGAACCTCTGAACCATTATCCTAAGGTCACCCACCTGATGGCCTGGTCCTCTTGGACCTCTGCGACATCTGTCTACATCCTTCTGCAGAATACTCTACTATGTTTCACCCTACGTTAGGCATCGCTGCTGGTGTAGGATCAGCAAGGAAGCTCTCCACAAGAAGGGCTCACTCCAGTACTCCTGCCTATGTCGGAATACTGAGAGAGATCATCGAAGCCCTGATCTCATGCCTCAATACATAATCAAAGGAACGGGCCCTAAGGAATGAATCCCCTACCATGTCCGTGGATTAGCGTGAGAGGTCGGTAAATCTCGCCGAGTACTGGGCTGCTGTCATGCTGCCCTGCCAAAGCTGTAGTAACTTCTGGATGAGCACTGCACGGAGGGCGGCTGGAACGAACTCCGAGCAGAAGAGGCTCTCTAATGCTGTCCAAAGTAGAGATTCCTCGTAGTGAACCTGGAGCATCAGGTTCCACCATATACCTGCTACTACGTGCAGGAGACCCGCGTCAAGGATCACCATATGATCTGCTGGTGTCCCTACCAATCTGAAGACTCAGAAAATAGCCTCCATCCAATCCTCGGCTGCCTGAGGGTTCTCTCTCCACGGAACCTGGGCAGCCTCTGTCGCTGAAACTTGTGTAGGCCACTCAGGTGGCGTGCACTCTCCGCTGTTGGGGGTGGTGGTATCGGTGGCTAGCGGGTTGAGGTACCGCTGGTGCCTCCGCTGTAATGGGGCCCTGCACCGATGTCTCGTCGATCGGTGGGGTGCCATCTCGCACGTGGCTCAGAAACCTAGCTGGCTGCCTTCGTGGGGTCATCCTGAAAAGTAACAGGTTCTTCACAGTTGGCACAGTATACCTGGTGAGCTGACACACAGTAATCACAATGAAAACCATTGAATCACACATGAAATCAATGTTTTTCATGCACTGAGTCGGAAATCAGAAGTCAGGGTCCTGGTGTATGGATACGTCGGCTTCCGCACCAACACATGACTCACGGGATAGATAACCACACTCAATACCCTTAACACTGTTGCTTCACATGAATAAATTATCAGAGTCCTAAGTTCTGCGGTAGAACCGACTCATCTGATACCAATTTGTCATGACCCATCCTCGGGGCCCATTCCGTGACTACCCCAATCCCGCCTTCCATAGGTCAGGGGTTGGCGACTAGCACGAAAGGCGTAAATCCAAAAAAAAGTGAAGGCATTGACTTTATATAAGTAAAAAACGCATCAGAGAACGCAAGCTGTAGTAAACACTATGTAAACTGAGTACAAAAGTAAGTGCTGAAAATAAAATGGGCCAGAATACAAACCCAAATGAAAGTACAGTACAACTGAAAAGAAAGTGAAATAGCAGTAAAGTAAATCAGTAACCACCATGTTGTCCTCCAGCTATCCCACCAGAAGGGTGGGTAAAAATGGTCTCCTTAGATCCTTGGGTCTGGCTATCCGCTCCATGTACGTCCCACCACGTTTTCCACCTCGAGGTACCATCCCGCTCCACAAGACTCCACCTCGATCAGTGTTGTCTGCCTTCTGCATCCAACACAACGTAGTGTGGGCACAGCCCGTGCAGGGGTGAGTATATGATACTCATTTGGGACCCTGAGATCCCCCAAGGTCTCCCAGAATCCATAACGAAAAAACAATAAAGGAATGATAAAAACACAACGTATCAACCAACTCTACTTAGGTATATGACCATAAATATACCTAAGTCATCAATTCTAGTTCGGCTCCAACTCACGAGCCCAAGAACAACCCAGTCCACACAGGAAAGCACAACCCAGTCCACAGAGGATAGCAAGTCAATCACATCAATGATAATGACTAAATGCCAAGACTCCACTCACATAGGTATACTACTCACAAAGAGGTGTGGAGATGACAGATGTAGCCCCTGAATCATCTCCCCTACCAAACCCACATAGGATCCAAGTATAGAAGTCGTCGCTGCCGAACCCACATAGGATCCAAGTACAGTAACTATTGTTTCCGAACCCACGTAGGATCCCTGTACTGTCATCATCTCTGTCGAACCCAAGGAGGATCTAAGTACAGTCGTACTCGCTGCCGAACCCACGTAGGATCCAAGTACACTCATCATCGTCGTCGCTGTCGCTGCCAGCTCTAGGGTTCCCACACACAACTCGGTCGATTCCAGGAGGGTCTGCTCCCTGAGCCAAGAGGGTCGATAAATGAACTATCATAAAGTCCATAGTTGGTGTATCCCAAAGTTCTGTCTCGTCAAGAGGAACTCAAAGCGACAGATGACGCGTCAATCAGACCCATGGTCTGAGAGATATTGGCTTTTCCGTTCCAGGGGCCCGGTTAGAAATATGCTCATTTCTAACCCGGATGAAATCCAAAGCTGTTTAAAACTCACTTAAAGTATCTCAAAAGGGAAATATAGTCAAAAGAGTCTCAGTTCCCCAGACGGCGCATCGATCGGATGCATGGTCCTTATGTTATTCACATTTAAGTGAATATCGGGCCTGGCCCGTTTAGCCCACTGGGATGACGGGTTGGGTTGACCCAAATTGACGGGTCCGACCCAATAGGGGTGTCGGACAGGTCCGAAGAATTACACAAATCAGCCCGAAGGGACACAGCCTAGCCCGACATGGTGCGGCGTGGCCTGGCGCGGTCCGGCTCGGCCCAGCTCAGCCCGGCCTGGCGTGGCCCGGCTAGCTCGGCCGTAGCCGAGCAGGTTCCAGGGGGGTAGCCCCCCGGTTTTCCACACCGTCAGCGCCAGGCGGCGCTTACCTTCCCCAAAATGGCCAACTAGACCAGCCGGTGTTCTGCACACGCGGCCCGCATGGGCGGGCCGCCGGTCTCCCATCGCGGCGCCCTCCTGGTGCCGCAGTCCAGCTCCTCCCAGCCGGCCGGTTCTTCCACCGAAGCGGCCTGTATAGCGGGCCGCAGTTCTTCCCGTACAACCAGCGCGACGGCGCCGACCCCCTATGTCGCATTCCTAGCACCGCATGACGGCATCGTTCCTCCTCCTCTTTTTCTTTCCAATTCCAAATAAATTAAACAAGTTCAACGAAGGGTCGTTGGGTCGTGTTCATTCATCCCGTGCCCTCCGCGTAATGTGATAGAAAATGGCCGAGGTAAACAATATGGTCAACGAAAACCAAAGCACAATTTTAATCCATTAAAATTGAACATAACCCCTAACTCGATAATCGATGTCGTTCATCGGGCGTCGCCAAAGATGGCATCGCGGGGCGAGGTTTCGCAAGGGACGTCGGATTGCGCCCGAGGAGGAATCGACGTCTCCCCTTTTGTCATAGAGAGAAGAATAGGATTTTTCATCATTGTTCTTCGTGGAGTCGGTGCTCTACGTCGAAGAGGTGATTTTCCTCATGGGAGGATGATGTTCCTCAAAAGAGGAACTTCCTTCTTCTTTTACACAAGAGCTTCCACAAAATTCATCCAACCCCACATGTGCTAAAATAAAATAATAGGATTATACTATTATTTTATTAACACAAGAAATTTAAATTCAAAATTCGAAACACATAATTCATTTAATTTATATTGTTTAATTCATTAAATTTATGGGTTGTTAAGTGTTAATGAGGGATAGAGGAGGAGGTGAGAGGTCTCACATTTAAGAGGAGTTAACAAAATAAAGTATGGAGAGTTTATGAGAGTTATGGGGGGTTTTAAGGGGTTTATGGGAGATGAATGGTTTGGCTCATGTGGGTCCCACCTCCCACATAACAACACATCGGATGTAGGGTGATTGTGGGTCCCACCATAAACTTCCCATGGGGGGGGGGTATAACTTCCATGTATAATAAAATAAAATTGTATACACAATTTTATTTACTTCGTATTTAAACCCCAAAATTTAACTTCTTAATATGAGAAACACAACTACAGTAAATGTCCCCCTAAAAAATTACCGGTGTTACGAGTTCATTGGTGCCCTCATATTTCAATTCTAAGCACTGGTTTAAAAGATAGAAAAACCCTATCATTGGTTCACTGAACGTACCCGAGCTAAACTTCAGAAATTGATTCCGGACACACTAGGCCTCGGAATCAAGTGTCGTTAGAAGCCACATACTCGTAAAATTCCAATGTATTTAAGAAAAAAATTTCCTTGAAATTTCATGGTCTTTACACTGAATCACTATAAAAATAATTACTAGAGTGGTTAGTGATAATGAATCATGAGTTCCTACTCATATGTTAATGGTTTCCATCTAGCATCAAGGGCCTAGGGTGTGTCAGTAGGGAGAGAATTACCTCGTATCAGAGTAATAAAATTATTGAAATAAATAATAATCATCCAAGTAAATAAATAATCGTAGTGAAAATTCAATTAATATCAAAACTTATAAACTAAAATCCAATGTTTTAAAGGATTACACATTAATGTAATGCCTAAAAATGGATCTCCCATTTTTTAGCTACATATATAGTAATAAATTAAAAATGAAAAAAATAAACCCCTATACTATTACCTATATGTTTAACCATAATCCTAGTTAACCCATACTCTCCTAAGATAATCTATCCTAATCAAATGAGTCCAAATGAGTAGAACCACTCTATTATGAAACCCTAGGAATCACTCAATCCACCATGCAACCAAGATCAATAAAAAGTTATACATATGTTCTTCACACACACCAATATTCACATTCATTATGTGGGAAATAAATCTATGTATTCCAACCCATATAGAGAACTTATAACCTTATGTAATAAGTAAATTCTCATGAAATATTCTTATCCTAGGAAATAACCAACTGGATAAAATAGATAAAATAAATCCACTTTTAATCGAAGGGTATGTGATCCTGACAAATATGACATCAATTGAATAAGTCATTGAGCTAGATGTCATACCACTCAATACATTTGTAATCTAATCGATCCTTGGGTTTGTGATCCTAATCAACCACACCTTCTTCATCCAGTGTGAAAAATGTCATTAAAGAAGATACATCACTACAGAGGGATACATGTACCAACCCTGGGACCACCTTACTCAACACTACTATTCACAAATGTTTTATAGCTATCAAATATACATATTTAAATATGGAAGAGATATAGATGTCATAATAGTCATGCGATGTGTAATTCAATCAAGTTTCATATTCCTAGGTCTCGATTCGTTTGAAATCATGACATTTAAACATTGATAATATATAAGGTGGTGAACCTTAGAAGATATGTAATAAATGATATCTAAATCTCAAAGAAAACAATGAAATCATTAAATAACTAGCTCAATCACACATTCCCAAAAAAGTATGGGAAATACAGAAATGGTATGTCCACATAACTTATCTGAGTATTGTATGAATCAATTTATAAGATCATCATCATCATTCCTTGTAGAAGTTATAAAAATCTAGTTTGTGGTTGGAATGTATCCAACCATTAGCCTCTTGAATCACCTCCATCCTAGAAATATTGGCCTACACAAGGTGATAACAACTTAGATGGGTTCTATGATGAATTTGGAAAACTATACTATAATCTTGGTGTAGGGAGGAATCCATATGTAAAATGGAACTTCTTGTAAAGGAGACATTAAAACTACCAAGGATCAATAAGTGGATCCCAATAAGTAACTCTGACATCCTCACTATTTCATCACATCACATTAGTTTCCATAGGCTAAATTATAGGAAGAACATTGTGAAATCTTTTTTGCCTAAAAATTAAGTCAGGGAAATCATAAACAAATGAGTGAGGTTGGTCAAATTCCTAATCCCGTAAATAATTCAAAATTCCATTGGAGCTCACTTGTTTTCTATGGTTTCAAATCTTAACTGCACTATCATCTCTACCAAAACCCATAACACAATTTCCATGGGTCATCTAACCACATGGGTACCCACTTGGATCCCCTAGGTCAATATAAAAGGATATAATCCCTCACAGGATCCTTTGGGTACACACCTATGTAGAGGAATCCCTCTCGGGGTTCCTAAAATATAGTAAATAAGCAGTTTCATCCAACATTGGATCCTCTTTGTCATATTATAAATACATTATTCCCTCATTGGATCCTTGTTATAACTTGTCTCTTGGGCCAATGCCCATCTATCGGGGTAAAAACGTCTCACAACCAAATCATAACATCATTCTAACAACCTAACAAAATAAGTAACACCTCATAAGAGACATCATCCATGTACCATAGAGATCACATTCCATGTACTCAGAATAATATTAGAACCCTTTTCTTATATTTATTCAATGTATTGCTCAAGAGACCTCTGAATCCATTTATTAAAGGAATAACCTCTCCCTCAAAGTTTGATCCCCCAAAATGGATATTATAAATCATAGAATCACCCAAAGGGTACCAATATCTTGATATATGGATAAAAAACTCAAAAATGGGATCCTCTTTTTACCAATTCTGACTCAATTCTGAAAAATTATCAAAACCCCTCAAAGGGATAATAAGTGAATAGTACACGATGTTCCTCTATGTACATGACGTGTACTCTTTGTACACAATAATCACTTCAAAGCCTCATACATAGACATGTACCACTACATGTCCTATAACACATAGGGTTAGTCTTTGTACAAATACATAGTCATTGCATACATGGGATCATGTCATGTACTCCAACAAATCCATGACACAATTGGGGTCTATTCATGTACTACTACACAATAATGTTTTGACAACCTTTATATTTATTAAACAATAAATCAGGATTTATTTCCTAATATTAATCATAATAAAACCACTAAGATAAAATAGTCTATTTAATTTGGGAATTATGTACATTACATAACAACATAAAACATAGAGTACATCATCTTTATTGAATACTTCCTTTACATGATCAAAATGTTACCTCATACATCAAACTACATGAGATAACCTAGGGACATACATAAGAAATGTGTGAGCTATAAATACCATTAAGGGAATAAAAATATAATTATTTGAAGAAAGTAACACATTTTAGACAATAAGATTACTAATGGGACATAAAAGGGGTGACAATCATAAACATGAACAATGAGGAATAATATAACATGGTAATAATAAAGGAATCATGAGAATGTTGAAATAGCTTAAAACACTACATCATAAATATACGTCAATGATAACAACCAAGACATCATAATTGAAAAAGTCTTCTGGATGATTATATTCACTTCCTAATCCCTTTTATGACATCTCATAAGACAAAAACATTACTCAATTCATTGGAACTCTATATAATTATTTCCACAACCATCACTTTGACTTCATTAACATGCTTATGTATGCCCCATAGATCATACAACATGGAATAATTTATCATCACTTTTTATTCCACAACACATAGATCATGTAATACATAAATTCATGTACCCAATAAAATATTTATATTTTCATAATGGAGAACACCCTTTATAAGAAATGGGTACAAGTATTTACTATACTATTGGTCGTCAAGGAAAATAATTGTAATATTTTGATAGCATCATGGGGGGGGGGGGTTAAATGTTCCTAGAACGGATTTATGAGAGTAAAAAGATAATATAATAATTTTTACAAAAAAAAATATAGTATAGTTATTATGTAATAACTTGTCCAAACATTTGTAAATGGTGATAAAATACAATTGATAAAATTAGATACTTGAAGAAAGAGGAGATGAAGAGGATTCTTTACCTTTAGAGGGTGATTACAAATTTTTTGGAGGAGATTATTGAGATATTGGGTGAACATTGGGAGGATTCAACAGAGTGGAAAGAAGAATAAGGATGTTATCCATGATTTTTTATTGAATATTAATGGGATCATGGGTGATTTTATATAGGAAATGAGTGGGAAATTCTTTATCAATTATCAAACATAGGTTTTGGGCTCTATATAATAAAATAAAAAAATCCAATAACTATAACATTATTTATTTCATATTTTATTCCAAGAAATATTTTTTTTATTAGCCTGAGGGCCATACATATTAATATATTACCCATGGTGTTGTGGAGGTGAGTCATTCTCTGAAATAAAAACAAGTTTTAGAACATTAAAATACATTATAGGATGTTGAGGATTCATAAAGGTTTTATAAAATTAATAAAATAAACATAAAATAATTTTAATTTAAAGGGGATAGATATATTTTTGGGTGGATATCATTTATAGTATTTATTACATCATTTTTTGTTATTATGATTTCTTCATACACATAGTATATTTATATCGTATTTAAAATTAGACATGAAAATACAACTATCATAGAAAATAACTCAAAAATCAATGTTTTGAAATTTCAACAATATATTTCATAATATAATATTTAATTTATCCAAATTATTTTCTAAATATTTTATATTTCTATTTAAAATTAATAATCATTATTTATAGGGAAATGATGTATTTTTTACAATAACAGTTTTCGAAACCTTATAAACATTAAATTTAAATTTTTAAAAATTATATGATCATTTATATTTCATAAAAAATATTTATTAATATTATTTTAATAAAATATTATTTATTTAAAATATTCATTGGTTCATCAAATTAAATTCCTTGATTTTGAATATTATCTGAAAATACACTTTGTGTTTTTCTCTTCCATAAAAAATCATTTATAAAGTGACAATAATAATAAGTGAATGTTACCATTATTATATTAAAATAATATACACAATAATATGTCAAGTATATTAATAGATATCACCTTCATAAAATAGAAAAAAACCCCTAAGAGTAATGTTTGTAATGGTGATACATTCATGGGGTAGTTTGACACACTTGGTTTGGGCCACGATCTCTATGAGCTTGAACTTATCACATAAAATATTTCACTCATGATTGAGTTACATGATCTCATATTTTAATTTTCAACTGAAAATACCAGTGATTCTATCTCCCTTCGAATCTCCAACAAATGGGCTTCATAGTTTCGGATTCTACTAGTAGAGGTCATCACATCCATGTTTGTGCCAGTTGAATTTTTCAAAACAATATATTTATAATAATCATATGATCAATGATAAATGGATATATTATCCATTATAATTCTACTTAAGGGTAATAAAAATAAAATAGGATATAATAAAACCAAAAAAGTGCATGTTTTTCCAATATCAATAGTATATAATAATGCAATTTTTAAATCACAAAGGGGTTTTATTCATAAATTTATAGGACCTTAAAATCTACCCCCATTAGAGATTTATAGTTAATTTTTTTATCATAAGAAAGAAAATGATGGTAACATTGTCTCATTACCTCCTCCAGTTCCAATGTTTCTTATTCAAACATGTGATTTCTCCCAAGCACATTGACCAGGTGCATTTTTTAATTTCATAGAACATTGTATCTATGATCTAAGATCTTCACTGGTAACTCTTCATATGATATATTTGTCTCCAACCCATGGATTGAGTACATGTGTAGATTCTGGTTTGTAATTCTCAAGAGTGATATGTGGAATACATCATTTATTTTTGTTATGCTAGGTGGAAGTGTTATTTGATAGGCCTTAGCTCTGTTGCGAACTATGATCTCAAAGGGACTGATGTATCTTGGAGTAAGATTTAACTACGTGCCAAATATCATTGATATCATTCATTAAGAAATGTGGAGGAATACATTTCCTATAACAATTTACTCTATGTATTATATATAATTGATAGACTAGCTATTTTTTGACTTTGATAATCCTTTATGTGAATCAGAATGGTCCTGACCCTTTTCTTACTTTTTCATGACCATTTCATAACCTAGAGTTTTTTTCCTCAGCTTTATCCCACAAGTTGGTGTTATCAACCTCTTCCCATTAAGGGAATTACATGGTTCGATTTTTATAATTGAGTGGAATTGATTATTTTGAGATAACTGAACCAGATGAATATATTGATATCATCCTATTATGAAGTCAATTGATCATGCTCTCTACATCACCTCTTGATTCAAGATAGTCCTCTCAAATTGGAAATCATTTTGAGTAAGATAAACCATGATGAAGTTCAACATATTATTTCGAGTGTTTTAGAGATTATTACAGAACATAGAGGTAAATTTTTGGTATATAACAAATCCAATCGATAGTGGTGTTCCATGCACCCTCACCACTTCTCTAATGTATATACATTCATGTTGATCAAATTAGAATTAACCAATAATTGAAATGAATTTGGTCATCTTTATTAGATGATCCAACACAAGTCATATAACATTAATAACCCCTGATGTTTTTAAAATATTAAAGAAAAAATTACAGGGTAATGTTTTCTCGTTTCCATGTATGTATGGGTAGTGGTTGCAACATCCCCATAGATTTTTCCATTCAAACACCATATGTTTACATACATGAATACCTAATGTATATTCCATGATCTCATTCTTCATATTACCCCACCAATTATTCTCTCAAAGATATCGATAAATATTTTTTCTCCAAAGGTAAATAGATAATGTAAATCTATGCACATCATCCAACATGTCCATAATTAACCTTTCATTTAATGGTACCCAATTTTTTAACCAAAATCTCACAACTTAGTCTTCAATATCATTGAACACCATGTATTTCACTTTTCTTATTGATTCCAATTTCTCTTGAATATCCAAATAATTTCTTTAATCATATGTTATCATCTTCAGAATGGGTGGTTGAGAAATTATTTATGGAATGATTGGTTATGTTCCTTTTATTATAAATCTCATATACATCCTTCTAATTTATATGAAGATTGAATCTTATAAATTATCATAAATTACAAAATTATTGGATCCTTTCTACATAGATTGTCTTCATATTTATAGGGTTTCTTAGTAAATTAGTATATTGAGAAGTCATAGTACTTGATCAACTCTAAATGTTTACGTTGGAACATATTCATTTTTTTCTATGTGAATATATACTTGATGATCATGTGATATGTATATATTTCACACCTCCCCTAAAAAAGATTATTCCAGAATATTTTCTATGTGGGGATTACTCAATCCAACTCTAGATCATTCATTAGGATATTATTATTATTAAATCCCCATTTCCTTGCATCATATGGTATAACATTTTAATTATTCGTTAACACACTACCCAATACATTCAATGAAGCCTCCCTAAATACCATGAAATGTTTTCCGCTTACTATTTTTGTGACTATAGGTTTAGTGATAAGAAATTTTTCAACTCTTTGACTCTATATTCACATTCATTATTACATGAAAATATGAATCCCTTTAGAGTTATCTTGGTTTGAGGGTTTTATAATCATGGATAATTTCTTAAAAATCAATGATAGTACCCAGATGATCCCAGGAAAATATGAATATATGTTACATATGTTGGCCTTTTCCATCCTTATATTTATTTACTTTTAAATGATCCATATATATACTATTTCATGTTAAATATTACCTATTAATGACACTTCCTTCAATGAGATATCAATTTTTTTACTTTAAATATATCGTATCCTTTCGTAATGTCTTTAGTAAAGTTCTCATATGCTCCTCATGCTCATCTCTTAATTTTGAGTATATTAAAATATCGTCTATAAATACTACCAAATACTTTTTGAGGTAATATCTAGAGACTCCAATAATAATGTACTTGAATATTTGTAGGGAATTTGTGTGTCTGAATGGAATTACTATGAACTCATAGTTCATGTACCTTGTATGAAAAGAATTTTTCGGATATCCTCCTTCTTCACCCATACATGATAATATACCAACCAAAGATCCACCTTGTATATTTGTTTTGGTCAATATAGATATTATAATAACTAATAATCTTGTGGAAGAGGATACATTTATATTATCATGATCTTATTGAGATCAAGATAATAAATGCAAAGGCACATTGATCCATGCTTCTCCTTGATGAATATGATTTAAGCATCGCATAGTGAAGCACTAGAGAAATTGAACCCAATATCACTATTCTCCTTTTATTGTTTCTTCATCTTATCATCTTCCAAAACATCATTCTATATGGATTCATGGATAATGTATATTCCATACTATAAGATCGATAGAAATTTAAACTTCTATGCTAGGGGAAGACCATCTAATTCTTTAGGAAACACATTAATGTATTCCATCACAATGTTAATTTCTTCAAGGATGATATTTTCCATGGACTCAATTTTTTTGATAGATTTTATTACCCTTAGGGAAATAACATCCCTGATTGATATGTTGGTGATAATGAATATTTATCATCCTCCTTCATCTTTTAAGGAATCAGGGGCCGGTTTTTGATATATAGAGTAGTTTTATTATTAGGTAATTTCTTATTTCTCTATATAAGGACATCCAATCCACACCCAGAATTGAATAAAATTAAACTAAAGGGAGTATAAAAAATTGTTCTATGAATTAAAGACAACAAATATTGACAGGGGAGGAGTTCTATACTCATGATTATATAGTTTCCCCATTTTCCCTTTTCATTGATTGATCTACTTCCACGCTTTATAGTGGTCTTTGAATAGTTCTATAAAACATTTTTTATATGATGGAATTAGTTGACCTAGAATCCAAAAGTGTTTTTTCTAATCATAAATCATTAACAAGAATACCTATCACCACACCATTATCAGTGACCACCTCAGTGATTCTGATGAAAACAATCTCACCATTGCTTCTTTTTAATTTTTTGGTTGTCTTAGAAAATCCTTGTATTATTAAATTATTTTGGACTGATCCCTTCTTCCTTGTAGTTAATAAAATGAAAAATGAGATGACCATTGACAAGATAATTCTATTCCACCATCCTATTTTTGGGATTCTACTTTTAAAAATCTCTAGCATGGATTCCTTCCTTCATGCCCCTAAAGCATTTCCTCTTCCCCCTTAGGCTATATCTAGAGTTCTTATTTCCGTACTTTTGAAAAGTGGGATATTAAAATATCTTTTTGTTTTTATATTTCTTTATCATAATACTATAATTTTTTTACACCTTTCACATTTAATCCCTTGATACTGTTATCATTCATCGATCACCATTTCGAATTTGAGGGAACATCAAATATTTAATCATAACTATCAATATTGAGGATCACCTGGGCATTTTGTAAACTAGGTTTTATACAGATAAATTACCATCCATCCTAGAATTCAATGACAATGAGAATGAAAGAAGAATGTAATCCCTATATTTTGATGTTTTCATCATAGTACATGATATATTTGTCATCTTTTTCATAGAGGGGAATTAAAAAACATTCCATTTTTTATTTTATAGTGTGAGAAAAATATTTTATTGGAAAAAAATTACAAAATTCCTTACACCCCATTACATTGATATATTCCTTAGGATTAGTGGTCTTGATCAATGACCACCACAAATCACCTTCCCCCTCCATATGATAATCTTATTGTAAAACCATCTCGTTTTTGAAGCATTGAATGATGGATAAGATCTTCTTATTGGATCTGATACATTATTATGTAATTAAGGGATCAAATGATCAAATGAAAAATATTCCATTGCATAGAAATGCTTAAATTAGGACATTTTTTTTATTATAGTGATTTGAAAACTCTCTCTAATCCAAGTTCTAATTCATAACGTGGGTCTACTGAGATAATATTAGTACAAAGTTCACGATTAATAATCCCATCTGGGTGGAAATATCATTTGAGAAGTCATCACATTTCCCCTCACATTTCTTATTTACCTTCACCTCTTATTTTAGGTCGTTAGATAGGATTTTTGAAAAACTAGTGATTATAAATATTATTATATTGTACATCTAAATGATAATCCAATTATAAAAACTGTACAACATATAATTGTCTTTTAATTAATAAGATTTGAAAATCTCGGCTATAATATATGTTATCCATGATATAATTACTAACATATAATCATATTGTATTTTTGGTCCCTTAAAAATAGATTATAATGGGATTGTGAAATTACCAAGTCATATCCCCTATTAGTTTCAATCTAAGTTTGTAGCAAGGCCTATTTTCATTCCCTAGTTCGCTGTCAAATCTAACTCAACCCTGTGTTTTCCAATTTTTCCCCAATGTATATGTATTCCAAAGACACATCCACACGTAGTATCTATATTGTTTTGTATTTTCTAGATAAAACACTTGCACAATATTTTACCAATATTTTGGGATGTTTTATTATAATTAGTTTTACCTGTAATTCAGTGTCTAGAGTCATTCTAATGAATATCCCAAAATTAACTAAACTTTTCCTTTGATTCCAACTATGACAACCCTACTCATTATTATTTTAGTTAATGATTTTTTACATTTCATTACCCAAATTTTGACCATAAATATTGATGATTCTAGTGTTTTTGGGAATTAGTTACATTATATTAAAAAATAAAATAAACAATACGTCATATTTATTGTAAACATTCTTAACAAGATCATAACATTCCATCTTACATTAAATTGTATGGGATAAACTGGGGAATCCTTAAGAAATGTCTAACCCATAAAGCTCAGTAAGGGAATAAACCTGGATGAAAGTGAACAAATTTTCACATTTTAGAAAATTAGAATACCAATGAGACAAAAAATTGGTGATTATAATTAGCATGAATAGTGATGCATGTTATAGGATGATATTAATTAAGAAAACATGGAAAACATGGAAACACCTTAAAAAAGTACATCATAAACATAGTTCAACGATAACTTCCAAGATATCATGAAGGAAATTTTTTTATGGTTGATTAGGTTCCCTCGCTATTCCTTCGTATGAAATATTAGGATCCTAAAATAGTACCCTATGCATTGGAGCGCTATATAATTCTAGGAACACCCATCACTTTTATTTTAATCTCACGCTTAATAGTTCAATAGTGATCATACAACTTGAAATGATTTTAAAAATCATAGATTGTTGAATAAATACATATAATTCTACAGTAAAATAATTATATGTTCATATAGGTGAAAACCGTTGATAAGAAATTGTTATTGGTATTCACTACACTATTGTTTAGTATAAAAATTGATGGTGAAATTTAAGAAACATCATAAGGGAGTATAAATGTTCATGTAATTCCTTGAGGAGAGTAAAAGGATATATCATAATTTTGAAATAATCTGTATAGAAAAGGATATAAGTAATAAAATATCCCAAAATGGTAAATTTAGATAAAGGACGTAAAACAAAAAATATGTTTGAATATATAGGAGTATAAGTGGATCGCTTACATTGAGAGGGTGATTCCAATTTCGTCAGAAGAGCTTCTTGAGAGCTTGTGAAACCTTTCTTGGAATATATGGATGGCAGCGAAGTGTTAAGACATTATATAAGGTTTTTATGTTAATAAAAATGGGATTTTATATGGGATTATATAGAAAATGAGTTGGGAATTCATGATTATTTCTCAAACATATTTCTTGGACACTAAAGAAAACCTAATCCAAAAAACATATCATAGTTTTTCTTATTTTTTTAGAAAAATTAGTTTGGTTTTAATTATTTTATTAGGTAAATGTCATATTTATTAAGAATTTACCCTTGGTGTTTTAGAGTAGATTCTTTCTCTTAAAGAAAATATTTTAAAACCATAAAATGTTTTTAGGGGTCGGGTGATTCATAATGCCTTTAGGAAATTAATGAAATAAAAATAATATCAAATTATTTTAAAGGATAATAATATATTTTTTCATTGATTCCATTTATATTATTTATTACATAATTTTCTGGTCATAATTATATCATAAAACACACCATATATTTATACCATAAATAATTTTTTTTAGAAAATCTGATTTCCTCAAAAAATTATGAAAAATTAAAAGATGATTAATTGCATCATTATGATTCCAAAAATTGAACTTATTTTATACAAATAAATTTCTAAATATTTGAATTTTTACTTGTAAAATAATAATTTAAATTTAATTAGAAATGGTGTGTCCTTTGAAAATAGAAATTTCCAAATAGTTATAATAAATGCATTTTAATTCATAAAAATTATACGATCATTAATATTTAATAGCCAATATTTGTGAAAAATAATATTATAATATATTATTATTTTCCAGAAAATAATTTCCATAATTGAGTTTTAATATTACCAAAAAATACACATTGCATTTTACTATATCAAAAATAAAATAATTTATAATGTAAAAGTAATAAAAAGTTAATATAACTATTATTATATTGAAAAAAATCTATATAATCAAATTTATAGGGTCTTCATACATATATTTTTTATATAGCATCGAATTCCCTTAGAGTAAGGTGTACGATGGTGAAACTATAAGGGGGTGGTTTAACAAAAATGGTTTGGTCTATGATTTAAATGAGATTGAACTCCTATCATAAATTGATTCACTTTTTCCTATGTTTTTGGATATCATCTTGGACTTGGTTAAGGGAAAATCACTATGATGACATCTCCCTTTAATGCTCTAACAAATGGACTTCGTATTGTATAATCCTACTAGTTTATGCCATTACTTCTTTTGTCTGTGTCAATTTTGTTTGTTAAAATCGTATATTTATACTAATCACATGATCATTTTTGTACAGATATTCTATCAATGGTAATGATACAAAACTACCATTTTAATTCGATAAGATATAATAAAGCGAAATAAGTTCACATGTTTTCTATATCAATAATATATATTAATGCATTTAATTAAATCACATGTGAAATTTTATTTATAAATTTGGATTTTGTCATTCATTCCACCCATATATGGGGTGTCCCACCCAATATTCATCAACATGTCCATGTAAAACTATAAAACCTATACTCTAGTTACATAGTTTGTAGTGCCAAAAACTCGTACAAATAATGTAGTCAACTAAGTGGCCAAGTACCACTACTCATAGTGTACTCTAAGTAAAATTTTTCTACTTACAAAAATTCAAATTATCTGAATATAAAGAACAGACAACATGTGTTCATGGAACTACACCATTTAATTAGGATTTCCTGAAAAACCCCATGTGATTAGCCTAAAACCCCTTTTCCTCGTAATTGTTATAGTTCAACCCCCATGGTGTCCTTATAAATTATAAAATGGTATTAAGAATATAAATATATAAATATACTAGGATTTCAAAAAAAATACTTAAAATAGAAACCGTTTTTCTATAATCCTTCAAATTATTTCTAGTTTATGTGTTCCACAGCTATGACATTATGATCTTTCTCCTATCGAACACAATTGTGGCACCTAACTTTTTCCCTCTCTCTACATCTCTCTATATCTCTATCACTCCAAACATTTTCCACTCAATTTTTTCTCTTGTCACTAGGAAAGTTAATCCCCTAAGATTGTATGAGATAATTCATTTAAGAATGAGAAAGAAATGTGGAAAAGAAAATGAGGGAATGAAACATGAAAAATAAAAATAGAAAGGACCTTGATGCCAGTCCTTGTGCCCGACATGTGTTTAGGCCTCGAGTAGGTAAAACCCCCATTCTAGTTTTATTTTTGAAGATGTAATATCATTATAATTATCTATTCAAATAAAATCTCCCAATTAAAATTCATGAATAAATCAATATTTAATTAATTAAAAATCAATTATTAATTAAGTTATAAAAATTTAAACATCTCAGATTTCTACCAAACTCATATCCCAAGGTAACACCCTATTATATGAAGACAGAAGTGGTTAGAAAGTCAATATGAAACCCTATTCTATTGATAAGAGACAATTCTACCATTTAAGAGCATCCCAAAGTATCAATTCAAAAAAATTCAAATTCCTAGTCTATAAAAACACATGTATTTACATTGTTGTCCCCCTATTATCATTAACGTGACTTTTCAAAATTAAATACCTTTCATTTATTGGGAAATGCATGTTTTTATATTTTCTAATGGAATAAAGATCCAATTTAAAAAAAATTGTATTGGAAATTATTTTTTGGAATATAACTTTAAATCCTACTGATTTTTTTTTCAAAAAAAATAGATCTTTGAGGCCAAAATATGATCTTCCTTTCTGTTTTGGGAATATAAAAGTTTATTATATAAAGTATTCTTTTCATCAACCTTAAGAGACCCATTCCATTTCATAGGGTTATTTCATGAATATGACTATTATGTGTTCTATATCTATGTATCTTTCAGGATTATGATCGTTTTTTTGATGTGACAGTTGAGCCAACAATTTTCATCTTTTCAATGCATTCAGTGATCTGATATATCTCATGCGATTTTGTTTTTTTACACATGATGTATGATTTTTACATAAATATAATCTTATGATTTATGAAAATATATTATGTATGAACATGATGATAGTTTTTATTCAAAATTATGTGTGGTATTTGATAACTATGTTATGATCATTCATTTTTTTATATATTCCACATTCCATTACATTATTAAATGTTCCCCTGTGATTATGATGATGATAATATACTTAATATATGAGAAAATTTATTATTATTTGCAATGTATTATTGTTTCATATCACTTATTCTTCCACATACTATGTTATTTTCTCACCCCTTTCTTTGATTTATATCATCGGGTTAATATATATACTATGACGAACTTGCGAGATTTTAAGAGAATAAAAAAGAAGATAAAAATATTAATTTTTTATAATGTAAAAGGGATGTATGTTATTAATTATCGAAATATATTAAAAATTCTGATCTATTATTATATCATTATTATGTTGTTTACCTTTAAAATGGTTTGATAGACATTTATTAAAAATTGGGACATTATAAATGAATGAAGACACAACACCGTAAGAGGTGAGGGGGGAATCAGGGTGTCAGATTTTTCTTCAGAAGTGACAGATCCTATTCACATGTAGGAAGGAACCAAATAAAAATGAATGAAGGGAATGTGAAGAAAAAAACCAAATTCGAAGAGATCACAAAACAATTTTACTGGTTTAACACTAAAAGTTAGTCTAAGAAGAATAAATTGACATTGTGTCAGTTATACATAAATCCACTAATATTTACTAGTTATGGAATACACTAGTTTATTAATAGAAACCCTTAGCTACAAAAAATTCCAATACAAGATTTATTGGAGATCACACTAAATCCCTCATAACACTCCCATCAACATGACTTAGCTCATTACATTCAGGGAAGTCAAACTCAATTTATCTTCTTAAAGGTCACTTCAATAGATTTGGATTAATGAATTTTTTCCAGTCTAGAAGGACAATATAATTGCAAATTAGCACAGAGTTGATGCACATTGAAATCCAAATTCACTGAAAATATGATATTCAAAAATATCTTTCATGATGCTCCATTTGAAGATACTTCCTTCATAAAGCTCACTATCTTCAGCGAACAAACTGCCTTAGAGATGATCATAGAGTCAATGTGGGATACCTTTTCATCATGAATTCCTCATTAATCTAATTCATTTTAATCAGTTAATAATACAAAAATCTTTTAGTGATTATCAATATCACATGGATGGTATGTTTCATAGGGCTCAACTAGCTTCATGAAATCAGAGTGATCCAAGATTTTTCATGGAAATTTTTTTTCTAATGTAAAGAGGGGAATCCTCATATTTATAGTATCAGTCATTCTCAATGCTCCAACACTTCAGAGTGTATTTTTTCGATCATTAATAACCACCTTCAGGTAGATCCTCAATTCATTATGCTCTATTATTATTTTACTTTGTCTCGAAGTATTCCGTCAATCCATCGGGCCCCATGATGCTCCAATTCTCATAATCATGGAGATCACTGACAATGTTAATGGTGCTCCAGTTCATCATCGTTCACAATTATCATCACTATCATGTAGATCACCATCTTCATTCCACAATACTTTTTGAAACACCATTCACGAAGCCTCTCTTTGGGAAACTACTTCCTTTTCCATATATTCAAAAGGCCTTCAAGGAAATCCATATTTCATGATGAAAGACATCCTCCAAATTTGGCACCCCAAAATATTTTCAAACATAGGGAAATGAAACCACCATCAAAAATATAACTTTAAGATCCATTTTCCTACAAAATCCTTAATTATCCATGTAAGGATTGGAAAAAACACATACCATACACCATTTCTCACAAACAATAGACTTAGTTCCTACAACAGTTTGAATTATATAATTTTGTAGTTAATTTGAGAATTGGAATTTGAAAATAGAGTTTAAATCAATAAAGATTTGTATATGTATATGTATACATCGAATGTTTTCATAATGTATAAGATTTTATCCTTTCAGAGCAATGAAATCCCTGTTTGGATCCAATATGTGGATATGGATCTGGAATAGTTTTACCTAGGGGTAAAAACACCAAAAGGATGGATTGGGTATTAACTTGATTGCTACCTAGTGAATGACAGAGAGGCCTTTTTTACAACATGTTCAACATTCCTAGGGGATATTCGTTGATTAATCACAGAATTTATTCAAACCTTTCTGAATCATAAATATCTACAGTTATTATTCCTCGTAAAATTATGAATGGGTATATATACATGATCCATGTATCATCATTTAAGGAAAATATTAAAAAGGTATCTCATAAAATATGAAAATAGAATTAATTTTCAAATAATAAAAAATAGTTATTCATTCCTTGTTGAATTTTTTTGTGTTCAATCTTTTTTTAAAATAGAAAATGGCTGAACTAGGAGAAACAATATGAACAAACCATGTGAGGAATATTGTGACAATGTTTTGAACAAAATTCTCAATTTAAGGAGTGTGGATTTCAAAACATCATAGAGAGGATTACCCAGATATATCAGGCTTTGAATAAGAACATATAGCAAGTGTATAAATTTTCATAATGAAGGGAAACAATCCACTGAGACTTTTATACTTTAATGTCCAATGAATTTTCGGGTATCTCTTAATCCAAATATTATGGAATACTTGTTATCATCAACGTATAAGATGATTTTTCCCATTTATTTTGAGAATGTGAAGGCTACTCTATTAATTGATCATTTTAATTGGGAGGCTGATTGATTTTTGGAATTGATAAAGATTGTGAAGCTGAAATATGAAACAGAATAAATAGATTTGGAATAGATTAGAGTGATATTTCATAACATGTATTTCCCTAGATTTCTTTAAGAAAATGGGGAGAGATATTTTTGAGAGCATAGTAAAAAATAGGGTGAATATGTCATGTCTTAATAAGAACCGTTCAATGGAATTCAAGATACACCTTGAGTTCATTTCTAAAAAGTGATTGAAAAATAGATTCACTACTACAAATCTAGGTTTATCCAACACTAGGAATTTAATCGTGCTATCTAAAAACATTGTCAAATACCCCCTTATTTTAGTACTAAAAAATGATGTTAAATAAGGTCATTGACAACACTTTTTTATCTCTATTAATAGGGGACCATTATTAGTTCTTTTTTATAAGAATTAATAAAACCCCACCCTTAATTAGTGCTTCTATAAAAGTTACAATAAATGGCGGAGTTATCTACAATTTTTGGATGCACTGATAAAGACCCTGTTTATTAGAGCGTTGTTAAATGTATACTTCAATAAAAACAATATTTTATTAAAAATAAAATATTAGTATATAAATATATTTATACAGCTATAAATCTAATATAATTTTTTTAAAATGTGTTTTAGATAAGGTATATTGACAATTACACTTTATATATATGAAATTTAGTTAAATTGGATTACAAAATAATTTTAAAAAATATTTTTCTTTTTTATTTTTTTTTACTTTGAAATAGTCATTTTATATCAATTTAAAGATAAAAAATCAAATAATTCATAACAGATATAAAATAAGTTGAAAACGTAACTCGAACTTCAAACGACCATAACTTTTGATCTGAGTGCCAGTTCGGCCTCTACCATATATCATATTGAATCAGAAAATGAGCTCTACGCAGTGTTAGTCTATGACTATCTCTTTCATAATTTTTCATCCTTTTCCCTTAGAAAGGCCAAAAAACATCCAAAATCAAATTTTTAGTCACCAACCCCAATTTTAAAAAAAAATCAAACCACTATAACTTGTGATCCTAATATCTGTTCGGAATGCACCACATAAAAAATCAAAGATCATTTCATGGTCGTTGATTTGACTATTTGTGGAGTTAAAAAGGACTCCCAAATAATATTTTATGGGCATTTCATTTTTTAGGGTTTTCAGATTTTTTTAACGTTTTAGGGTTTGTATATTTATTTATTATTTGTTATTTATTTTTCATTTATTTATTTTTAATATATTAATTATTTTTAAATTATTTATGAAATATTAATTAATATATTATATATATAAATATATTTATTTATCTATTATCTATTATATTTATTCTATTTTCTATTATTTATTATTTATCATTTATTTAAATATATATATATATATATCACACATATACATATTGTATAAATTTATTTAAAAATAATTCTATAAATACATGTTAATAAATATATATGTAAAGATATATGTAAATAAAAAATATATCATTAAAAAAAGAGAAACAACATGGTGTAGTGGTAAAGGCGTTTCATATTTGAAGGAGAAGTGAAGGGTTCAAATCCATGCTGGCATGCATGAGCCTAGAAATTTGAAAAGCACTACTAGGGGGTGAAAAGAACAGATAAATGGGGGGTGAAAAGTGACGATACAGGTGACATGGAATGTTGTTAAAGGGGTCGAATGTTCATAGATGTCCAAAAAGTTTATACCCCCTTTAATGATGATTTTTAGTGATGATAAATGGGGCCCTTAACATCATTTTTTTAGCACTGATAAATGTTTCAGGCTTTTAACAAGGCTCAAGTTATCATCACTTTTTAGGGTTGGTGATGGCCTTTTTATCGTAGTGATTGATTCTTTAGTTGTTTAATGAAACACCTTTGAAATTATTTATCTATCTGATAATTTGAGAGTTAGGAATAAGTTGTTCCATGTTATATAAAAATAGAGATAGAGTTACAAGAATCATCTCATGATGTTGAATATATGAAATTAATGGTATAGATTATGGTTATTGTATTGAATAAAAAAAGCAAACAAGATCCAACAATACAAATTCTAAAAATGTGGGAAGAGAAACATCGATATTTCCCCAAGGTAAGGGGAAATGGTTCGACAATATAATATAATTCCCTCATGCTGATTACTGATATAGAGATATAAATAATCTGACCAATGTTATGGAGGACAAGAATGAACCTCCCAATGCACCCCTAAAGGTACAATGATTCAACCACAAAAATAAATAGAATTATAAAATTCATTACACTAAAACCTGATCTATTAAGGGTAACCAACATTAGTAAACACCAAATAGGAATGAGTAAGGGATATAGTATTCCTTCACTTCCTATGTGGTATACAATTATGAAGAATTTGTACAAGGTACACTTTCTATTCACGTATGAATGGAAATTTGTATTAGATTTTTCATCTACATAATATTTTATATCCTTCATGTTTAAAATAACTATAGAATAAAAACCCTGATAAACTAATGTTGAGATATATATAAATACACATTGTTGTGAGATGATTTCATCCTAACTGTTGGAAAGTTGTCCTATAAGAATTTGTGGAAATATTTTTCAAGTAAATCTCTTAATCCTTCCATTTGTGGAATTTGAAACAATATTATGAATTTTTTAACTCTTATTATGTAGTGGAAACATCAGAAGTTGATAAAAGTAAATATATTTATATATATGAAATCATACCATCCTCCTATAAAAATTTATGGAATATTCTAATACACTTTTAAAAAATCCATCAATTTTGTGGGTGTAGATTCCCAAAAAAGAATCATATCACTCCCAACTGGTTAAGTTGACAAAATGTATTAGACCTGAAGAAATTACCTTCATAAGGGAATATACTAATTTATTTACCACAGATATACCAAACTTCCCCTAGATCATGAGGTTGAGTATTCAATAGATATTATACCTAAAACCACTCATATCATTAAATTAACATATAGGATATCCCCGATCGAACTAGAGGATCTAAATAAATAAATGTAATAGAATTTAGAAAATGGATTTATATTTTCTAGTGCATCACCTTAGGGTGAATCAGTTCTCTTTTTCAGGAAATGGATGGACTAATGATTTTTTTTATTGATTACCAAGATTAGAGTGAGAATGTTGTAGGGAACAATTTTCCCATGATAAGGATTTGTGACCTCTTTGATAAACTATAAAAATATCATTACATAACCAATTTGTATCTTCATTATTGATATAATCAAATAAATATAAAGAAGGAATTTATTTAGAAGATAGAATTACATATGATATATTGACACAATGAACTCATATTGTCACCCTTAGAACTTATTAATTCACCTGAAATCTTGATTGATTTAATGAATAGAGTTTTAGAAACCACCTCTATAAATTTATATCGGCCATTAAAAATGATATTCACATATCCTACTTGGGAAAAGAGAAACATTGAGAGGACAAAAATATTTCTATTTAAAAAATAATAATGGATAAAAAATATTCTATGATCATTAAGTATGAATTTTGGATGCATAAATTCACATTATTGGGGAATGTAATTATGTGTGGGGGATTTTTTGGATCCATTAAATACAAAGGAAATTGAGGAGTGGAACAACCCCAAATTTTTCATAGAAATATAAATTATCCTTAGATTATAAGGGTTATATATAAATTTTTTTATAAATTTATCATGATTTTATTTCCATATATTATGTTAAAAGAGGTAGGGGTATAATATGTTTGGTTAGATGAATTCAATGAAAACATTAAGGAATATAAGAAGAAGAAAATAAGTTTACCTATATTCACACTACCATCATGTTAAGAAGTTGTTGTGATTAAAAAATGATTGTTAAATTAAATTATTGGGTTCTATATTAATGAAAAATGATATGATGATAGAATATTCCTCTTGATACTTAATGATCCATGAGAATAACCACCTAACAAGTGATCTGGAGATAGTAGTTGCGATATTCACTGTAATGATTTGAAAACACTACATTTATACTGATATGTGAGAAATATGTGCAAATAAAAATATTATAATGTATTTATTGATATATAAATTCATAAACATTCTTCAATGTTGTTTGTTCGAGCTGATAAAGACTATGATTTCCCTATTCACTACAATCCTAGAAAGGAGAACACGATGTATGATGCTCTTAGAAGAAATAAACCTACTAATATATCCTTGATGTGCACAGATAAAAGAATCATCTTCATGGATATTATAATAATGGATTAGGAATTCATAATATGACTGAATATATATAATCTTTCTCAAATAATTTCTCAATCATATATAAAAGAGATAATTGAAATGGAATAATGGGATCACCTAGAGCTATAAAAGAAGGTTGAACCAGTAAGGGAGGGGAGGCTTTATGAAATAACACCAAATAAGATAGTTTTATTTATTTTTGAATTATAATTTGTTTTATATAATCACCTGATTTATGAAATAGATGTTGGATAATTGATATATCTCATCCTTCTCCATACATCATAGAAGTACCAAAATGTACTCTAACGTCTAAGAGAACTTTCAGTTTGAAAACATGAACCAGGAGATCACTCGTCACAACTCAATGTGCTTGGTATGTTATTAAGTTAGTGAATATAAATATAAGTCCAACATGATGATTCAATAATTGTGAATACCCTCACAGAAACGGAAAAAGAGCACCATGGACTTATTCATTGGTATCCTAAATACATCCAATGTAATCAATGATAAATGGTTTGTTGTGGATATGATCACTATAAAAGACCAATTAATTTATATTTAAAAGGATTTATCAAAATGAAAAACTTGATGAGGTATATGTAAAGGAAGTGGGGATGGTTCATGGGGCACAACTTTTGATTGTTTCAAATCATGACCCAAAGTTCACTTTTATATTATGGATATCTCTTCAACATGCCCTAAATAATAAATTGAATTTATGTATGACCTATATGCCCAAAAATCATGGTGAATCAGAAAGTAAAATTAAAACTCTTAATTACATGATGATATCCTCATCAGTGGAATTTAATAGAGGATGGTATAAATATCTTCGGTTAATTAAGTTCTCATAAAATAATAACATCCACTATAGTAATAAAATGTCCCAATATGAATATTTAAATGGGATGTGATATATTACTCCTACGTACTATGATGAAGGTGGTGAACTAGAGCAACATGGACTCAATCATATTAATGATATGTAATAAAAAGATCGATCTATCCAAAAATATATAATAAATATATAGAGATGATAGAGGATCTATAATGACAACCGTCGAAGGGACATGGAGTTTTATGTTTCAAAAAAGGTTTTTTTCAAATATAACCATCAGAATAAATCATGAAAATTGAAAATAAATTAAATAACATCTCTATGTACATTTTCCCGTTAAATTTATTTGATCGTATAGGAGTAGTGGCCTATCAGCAATAACATCCATCAAATATGGTTCATGTTCCTCAAATATTCAATGTATTTATCCTAATAAAGTAGTTACCTGATCTTTCATAAGTGTTGAATTTAGAGGTTGTACAACTAAATCATAGCCACTCTTATAAAGATAATTCAATGATGTTCATGTACTATAGAGACAATGTTTGAATAAAGACAACCCAACTTTTCAATGTTTTGTGTTTAAACCATAAATGTGAGATGTGATGTGGGAACTAATGGAGATGAGGAAATAGAAGTACCATGATCCATTCTAAATCCATAATTTGAGTAAACAATTTGTGGATGAAATTTATAATGAGGGAATAATGTAATGACTATGAATTTATAAATAAATTTACAGAATAAATACTTGTTATGTTATAAGGTATTACACACATACATTACATTGGAAAATTAATAAGCTTTATTTCAAGAATGAATATCATTGCATTATTTTGAAACTAAACCCATTAAAAATAAAAACATTACAATGGGACTAAAAATACATAATTGGAAAATTATAATGTGAAAATTTAGATCATTCCAACCTATTATAATCATATCCCCCATTAACAACACTATATAAAAGAAACGGCATATCTATAAACAAATAGACATTATGGAAAATAAAATATAAAATATTAATAGAATTTTTATGAATCAATTTTTTTGTGGAATGATGTGCTATTAATATGAGTTAATATGACCATTGTAATAGTAATTTTATAGTTGGAATAGTAACATGTATGTTGGGAATAGTGACTTTACCATTAAGAATTAAAACCTTATAGTTAGAATAGTAATTTGATATAAAAATAACAAAATAAAATATAAATAATAATAAAAATGATTAAATTAAAAAAATAAAATTAATATAATATCATAAAATAAATAACACGATTAAAAATTCAAAGATAATGTAAGAAAATTTTTATAAACAATATTATAATCTTTTTAAGAAAATCATAAATTCTATATTTCATGTTAAAATTACATTTTATGGAGAATTAATTTGATAAATATAATTAAATTATTAGAATAATCATATTTTTATTATCTATGAAATAATTTTTCATAATTTTTTAAAATAAAGAAATTTTTATGTGAATAGTAAAAATAAATTTTTTTGTAACCAGTGTATTTTAAATTACATAATTCATGATATAATAATGATATAAATAATAAAATAAATTTTCAATAGAAAAAATACATAAATAATAGAAATGAGTCATTTAAGCATAATAAACTTTTATCCAAAACATATAAATTATTTTCCAATGTCCAAAATCTAATGTATTCAATTAAAATATTTTTTTTCATTTTTTCAACATTCATTTTGATTAAACTAAAAAATTAATTTTATAATGTGTTTTTAAGTACTCAAATAATGTTATTTACAGAAAATATATTTCTCAATGTAAAAAATATTACTATTGGAAGGTTTAGCCTAGATAAAATATTTTATTCAATGTTATAACTCAAAAATAACCCTCTAATCATGTATAAAAAACAAATCACCCATACCTTGGAAAACCACTTCTCATTAAATTATCAAAGATATTGTTTTTACCAAATATCCTCTTTTAATCACCTTATCATCCACATGTACAGTGTGGAGGAAACCATCTCCAACCATAAATGGAGCATAGTACCATTGAAAAAATAAGTATACTGAGAAAAGAGTATGTTTTCATCAACTTATCATTGTAAATTCCACTTCTATTCATTTTTATATATTAATTTCAAAACCAATTATTTTGATATTAATTTTTCAGTATGTAAATATTTTATTATTTATTTTAACCTAATGTAATAATTATATTTAAAATGTATTTATATTTCAAACGTCTCTTTCTTCGGCTTTAGAAAATGTCCCATTAAAGGATGGTTATTCGCCAATGAGGAAGCTTTCAAATAGTTTCATATCAACAAATTTATATATGGTTCTAATAAAATATTTAAAAAATATAAATATATAAATATATTTATTTTATTATTTTTGAACTAATTCTACTTATGTATAAATTATCTTAAACCAAAATAGTTAAATCAAATCGAAATATGATATTTTATTAATAAAACATGATATCAAAACATCCCACTTTGAACAAAGTGAATTATAGAATAATATCTAATGATTAAAATTTATCAAGAGTGAAAAAATAATATAATTTACTAATGGTAACATGTTTTATTAATCAAATTTTTATTATTCAGGAAGTAGGAAAATGATAAAATAAATAAGGATTTAAGGTAAGTGGATTCTCAAACACATTTTCCTCATTTTGGTTTATATTTGATTTCAAATTATTCTGAATATAGATTTCATTTTATTATATTAACTTATTAAATAAAAATTATTTACCTTTTATTTTTGGGTATATACATGTTTTTACCTTATTTAAAGGATTTATAAGCCAATTACAATGGTTTTCTTAAATAAAATTTATTTCTATAAATGTCACATTAACACCAATTTATTTTTTTATTCTTTAATGAAAAATGTTATTTTATGAAAAAAATATAATCTCACATATTAAGTTGGGAACCCAAAGATTATTACATAAATTATGAGTTATGATATCCATAATAAATTAAAGTGTGTCTGATTGTCGCCTATTGACCGGTCAAGGTTCTGTAGCTCTGCTAATGTGTATTAAAGCACTCCGGTCGAATCCTCGGCGATAATACTTTTTTATAGTTGGCTGTTTTTAGTTAATTATATTCTGATTGGGGGGTTTGTTTGTAATGCTTATGAAATAATTTATAGATGATGTTTTATTTGAAAAATTGATAAATATTGGGTTGAGTTCATTATTAGGGATTTAAGTTTATTATATCCTTGAGCTTTGCTTTATATTGCATTAAATTAATACCCACTTCACAACATGATTTTGATCGGAATTCCCAAGTGTTAATGATTTAATACAGTCTGTAACATAGCATAGGGTTCTAATAAAAACCATTTTCTTTTTATTTTAGTTTATTTGGGGTTCCAATAATCCTTGGAATCCCCATATTAAACAAAACATGTCATTAATCCATGACCTATAAAGTTCAACATTCACAATATTAACTCAAAGAATACTCATCGAGCAAATACTCTCAATCAATTAATACACAAGAAATTATACCTAACCCCACTGGTAGATTTACTCAACCATTTAAATGATTAGTAATATGGTTATAATTATTATGATGATATATTATGAAGATATGAAAAATAAAGGGATAATAAATGAGTGGTGCGTCGAACACACACTCAAACGATAAAAGGAATTAAATACCGACTTTAGATTGAATGAGAATGAAAAATAAGGGAAGGGGAATCAACTATTTTTAAAATATTTTAAGAACATTAATACTAAACTATATATGGTGTATGAGAATAAGAGATATTTAATAAGAAGCATTCATTAAAATAGAATTACGAAGAAAGAGACTTACAAAATTGCAAAAATGATGAACACAAAATTAAATTAAAATAAAGAGTGGAGGAAAGGTATCTCAAGTGAAAACTTGAGTATCTAAGGTCCTCACAAGGCCTTTTCAAGGGTTTTCTCATTCTAATATGTGCTCTTCTCTTCTGAAATTACAACTCCAGGAAAGGAGAGGATGGAGATGTATTTATAGCCCAATGTTGTGGGATGTTTTCATTCCAAAACATCCCCTCCACTTTCATTGAATATTTGATAAATTAGACAGCGGAATATTGAGATATGATCTTTTTACAAGTTTTATATAAATATCTACTCTGTCAACTCTGAAAATTTGGTGGCCATTGGACATAAAGAGCCAATGTTATTTCCGGTTGATTAAACAATGTTAATCTGTCTATTTTAATCCAAATTTTCAACGTCCAAAATATGAATGTGTTTTTAAATGGGAATATGGCTTCAAATCCAAATTATTTCTTAAACAAATTCGGCTACCAATAGCTCCAATTTCACAAAGAAAAATATCAGATTTATTTTATTATTACATCATTTGATATTTCTTGCATATTGTCCATATTTTAATTCCCTTCTAGAATGGTTGGATGGAATTAAATGCATTAGTTGGTCCCATTGTTCATGGATTTGGGACTTGAAAGTTTTAACCAAGACTCTGTTTAGTGTCAATAGAATTATTGAGGATAATTAATGAATTTTAAATTTTGGATTATGCCCAGTAATTCAATATTCTTGGATGGTTCAGTTTCCTCACATATTCTGTGGGCCTTCTTGTGTGGTCCATATGAGCCTTCAAATGGAAAAATTGGCCCACGATCACTTATAATGAAATGTTGGATATTAAATTAGTAATCCTAAAAAACAAGAAAGACACAATTTGGATCAATATAGTGATTGTTATAAATAAAATAGGAAATTTAATTAATTGGAATACTTATAAAAATGCTCAAAAATTATATATCGTATTAAAACAATAATATTTCACAAAAATTTTGAATATTTCATATAAAATCAGTAAAGGGAGTATATAATAAGTCATGAAAATATTAATAACATCAACTCCCCCACACCTAGTCTTGTGCATGTCCTCATGTGAAACAAATATAATAAATGTCAAAATTATTTTCACTCACCAAAAAATATTAAAATTTTGTTTTCCCCAATCAGGGGAGGTTTAGAAAATTTCACTCATCCATATTGAATTCCACCAAAATTTGTTATAGAAAAAAATGCTCCAAAAACAATTCATTTTTTCATACTTAAATTTAGATATGGAAAATTGTGGCATACAAAACATACTCCTCTCAAGATGATAAAATTAATTTATGGACCCTCTCTCATTCACCAACTAAAATTGAAAATCTAAGAGTTTGTAAGAGCTCTCAACCTAAACTTACTATCCTATAGTGATCAAAAATCAATAGGTATTTTGGGGGGTTTTTCTATGGCTATGGGATTGTAGGAATATGATATCCAAAAGATATGAAAAATGGGGTAAAACACCAACACAGAAAAAGAAATACACATTTTTAGAAAAAATGAAACATAGAAGGAAATGAAAACTCATATTTACAAGGGAATGATTATGTGAATAAAGAAACAAGAGGGGAAGAAAATTTTAAAGGGAGGATAAGATGAAATATTTACAAACCACAAAACTTCTCCCAATGACATAAAAATATAATTCAAGTGTTCATTTTTTCTCTTCTTTCAAATGTTGAACTTGGAAAAGATCTCACACTCTTATCCCATCCAATTATTGATCTTCTAATGACTGTAATTGTAATAGTTATAAAAATATCAAAGGTTGAGGAAGAGTGATTTTTGACATACCCAAGACACAACCCTATTTATTTTTTTGATTTTTTTTTGATTTTTATAATTATTGTTTTTTGAACACTTGTCCTCAAAATTTGAACAATATGTCATAATCATATATACATTCCTAAAAAAACTCAAATAAAACCTCTCCCTCAAACTATAATGGATGTTTTCCCTTAATAATATGATAACATGGTGAAATAAACTAAGGGTACCCAAAATGAAATCCATTCCCCCCACACTTACATTTAAAAAAATTAAGAAGTGAAAAATCCATGTCTGTATTGGGTGGGATAAGGTATTGGTCTTGTAATGTGGCTAACAAAGATAATGTTTTCATAGGCTCAAAGGGGCTTTCAAAAGGTGGATTATTGTAAGGGAAATGGGAGGCTATTTGGGCATTATTATTCTCATGTGGTTCAAAAAAATATTCTATCATATTAATGCACACTAAAGTAGGAAATTCAGCTCGAAGGTCCAAAAACTCATGACTCACAAATGTGAGTGAAAACACACTTTTTTAAAATATGTCCAAAGGTATCCTTGGAATGAAATCAAATGGTTTTCCTCGCGGGTGGGGTAAATCATTTTTCTAATAAAAAAGTTAGAATTTAACTTTTTTTGGGTTGAACACAATATTCGTTATCCAAATATATGATAAAAACACAAAATTTTTGAGATGAAACCATGTCTTTTGACACCCCAAAATGGTACGACAAAATTTAAAAATTTATGGTGGATAAGTATGATTATTTTGGTTTTTATAATTTCTTAATTTTTTTTGTTTCTTTAATGTTATTTTTTATTTTTTTATAAATACACACTCACACAAAATAGGAAGAGTAAATAAAAAATGTGTGGTAAGTAAAGTGGTAAAAAACAAAATGAGAATGCAGGAGGAATAAGAAGAAAGAGAGAGAGATAAAGGAGGAGTTGAAGGGAAGTAGGTTCCCCCTACTTTGGATTTGGTGGGTTGCCATATCCATCATGCGGTGGGTCTACTGTGGATTCAATGGAATTCAATGTGGTTCTATGATTGTGGGATGTTACGTGAAAAAGAAAAATCATTATTCATGTAATAAAAATCTAAAAAGAAATTAAAATTTCATAAAATTAAAAGAAAAAATGGGTTCCTCCCAAGAGAATTGAATTTATTTTTCTACATTTAGACAGTTGTATTGGACTCTCTATTGTCTGATGGTGGCCACCATATTTTCTTAACTCAAGAGTTCTTATTGAAAATATTCTCCTTTGGGATTCCTGATTATTCATTGGATAATTTTTCCCCTTCTTTGATTGTCTGCTTGCAATTCAATGGGGGTGAAAAAAGAATATGACTATCCTCCATTTGGTCTCTAATGTGAGGAATTATTTTATCCACAAAGTGATGGTATTCTATGCTTGGAAATTCAGGAATATGTCTTAATTATGATGGATCATTTCTGTAAAGATCAGATAACAAAAAAACACAGTATGAGCTCCCAATTGTTTTTGAATCATTTATTTCATCATATACCAATATAGAGTAATAAGGATAAGTGGAGTCATAAGACTGAATGTAATTTTAAATATCTTTTATTTTAATGTTGTTCACCAAATATCGGTCAATTTCAACCTCACTAGTGATCACTTTATTAATTAGTGGACAAATCGCAAAACCTTCACTCACATTGGGACAAGATAAACACATTTGTTTAGGGTTAACCTCATATATAACAAAATTTTTATAATCAAAGATAATAAATTATGAATTTTTGATAAACTGGTCTGAATCAAAAAATTATAATTTTAGTTCATTTTCCTTATTATCATCTAAGCTAGAGAAGTCGAGTTCAGAGGCCTGATGAGATTATAATGATTTTTTAAGATTATTTAGATCAATGGAGTTTTCATTTTTATTTTCAACACAAACTTCTCGATTTATGACCTGGTTAATGAGGATGCAATATTCACAAACTCATATATCAGTAGAACAATAATGACATGATGGATTGGGATTCAACACACTCTCAGTGGGAATTTGAGAAGAATGGATAGAGAATGCAGATTCGTTCTCTGATGGGTATCACGTGGATTGAAAAATATTGAACTTGACCAGTTGGTCACCAAATTCCATGGATAAGATTCCAGCATGGAAATGAATTTTGGTTTTAGATTTCATGAGGAATGGTCTTCATAAAATCATAGTATATTGACAATAATTTGTCTCACCTTCCACGTTAAGGACATAGATGTCAGCTGGGAAGATAAGATCATTGACTCGGACAAAGACATCTTCAATTATACCACTATGAAAAGATATGATTTGATTCTCTAACTGAATTACAACACCCATTGGGAGCAAGGGACCTAGACCATGGTTGGAGAAGATGCATTTGGGCATGAAATTAATTGAGGCTCCTAGGTCTATGAGTGCATCATCGATGTTGGAACTTCCAATTTGGCATGGAACCATAAAATCCCATGGATCTTTGCACTTTATGGGAATAGACTGTTGGGTGGAATCACTTTCAAAGGTCCTAAGATGCCTCTTATGTGTGCAGAATTCCTTAAGAATCGTGGAATACTTAAGAATTTGTGTTAAGGAATCTAAGTGGGGAATGTTGACTTCAACACGTCTAAACATGTTGATCTTTTCATGATTGGGTTCAATGGACTTCTTTGTCTTAGAAACAGCTTGATGAAAATGAATTGGATTGCTAAGTGGAATGGAATAAGGTATGGGAACACCATCATATTCCTTTTCATGTTTCTTTTTATTTTCATTTTCTATTTCAACATTTAAAAGGGGGGCTGGAGGACTTATCTTGAGGCATAAAAATTTTCTTCCCCGATCTAAGTGAAATTTCACTTACATTATCCTTTGGGTTGGGTAATGGTTGAGATAGAATTTGGGAAGAATTGGATGGTTACTGCTGACTAAGGTGGGATGCAAGTTAACCAATTAGGGTTTCAATGTTTTTTAGGTCGGAATGGGTGAAGGGGGAATGATCTTCCACTGCAATTTCCCATGGTTTCTTGGAATAAGAGGCTTGTCCCGGAATGGGATTACCTTGATTTAGGTTATTGGGAAAGCGATTGTATTTGTTTTGGAATTTGGAAGGCTCACTAGGATATTGGAATCTAGGAGGCGAACTATTCCTTTGAGGTTAAGGAATAAAAGGATAAGGTTGTTGGAAATTACCAAAACCTTGAGCATATTGGAACTAGTTTGGGTTTTGATGAGGGAATTGAGGGGGATGAGAGAGAGAATTACCATACCTTTAGCCTTGGTTATCGGAAGAAGGCAATGTATCAGAGTGAGTTTGGATTAAGTTTATAATGAACTGAACTAATTGTTGAGTGTTGGGGTTCCACTGAGCATATGCTGCATTGAGCTCCATTGGTTCAGAAGAATCATATTGATCCTCTTGAAGTTGGGGACATGTGTCTATTGGATGAGCTGGTCAGTTGTAGATTCCTTAGTTTTTAATAGGTCCAGGAAACATTGATTGTGGAGAAGATGAGGTTGGGGCTTTGGATGCCACAACTAGTTGTTGCCCAAGACCTATAAGTTCACTAATCCACTCTGTCATCTCGTTTGGCTCTATAGTTTTACTATCTTGGTATTTTTTGACTTGAGCTTCTGCTCGAGTATAATTTTTGTGTGTTCGCAGCCATGTTGCTTATGAGCTCTCATGTAGTTGTAGGAGTTTTATCAACAAGAGCACCGCCACTTGTGGAATCAATGAGAGTTCTCTCTATAACCAATAACCCATCATATAAGTATTGGATCAAGAGTTGGTCAGGGTTTTGGTGGTGTGGGAAGGTTGCAAAATGCTTTTTGAACCTCTCCCAGAACTCATGGAGTGATTCACTTGGGAACTGATGGATACCACTTATTTCCTTTCAGATAGAAGCAGTATGAGAAGTAGGAAAGAATTTCTCTAAGAAGAGTCAATTCATGCCATTACTTGTGGGTATGGAACTAGGAGGGAGGTAGTAAAGCCATGAATTGGTGGAGTCAGCTAAGGAAAAATGGAATGTTTAGAGTTTTATTTGTTCCTCAGAAATCCCTTTATGCATCATGGTAGAGCACACCACTTGGAACTCTTTAAAATGAAGAGGTGGATCCTCACCGGCTAGCCCGTCGAAATGAGGGAGAAGATGAATTGTAACGCCCTGACCCCAGTTACCCAGAGTCAGTGCATTATTACATAACATTGGAATGATCATAAGAAAGATCAAATCTCGAAAGACCGATTGGTTTAATAGCCTTGGAAACACTAGATATATTCATAATGTTTTACATTACATCATGAAGTGAAAAACTACAACAACAACATATTGTCTCCATAATCCACACTATTATCCCCTCATAATATCCCTACAGGTCATTCATAATTTACTTCTTCACATCCTGGGAAAAATAAAACATAGAAAAGGGGTGAGCGCAAATGCCCAGTAAGGATAACAATATAGCAGAAGCTTTCATAAATAAGAATAAACATTTAAGGATGTGTATAACTAAAACAAAATCCTTTTCAACTTGAACTTCAACATAGTATGGCAAAAATAAAATGAAATAATTCCATTTACTTATTCACATTGATATTCTACTAATCTAATAATCACATGCAATATCAATAACCGCTTTCATAATGATGGAATGCATAATGCCAGACTATCATAACCACATAGCCAAGGCCTCGTGCCAAGAAGACAAATAAGATTTTGCCAAGGCCTTGTGCCAAGACACTAGTTTGTCTCATGAGACCTACCGATGCATCGAGGAGCTATAGCGGGCTCCACCCGTCACATATTAAGTCCAATGCATTCCCATATGAAAAGGTTTAAACATAACATAAACATTCGTATTAAAACTAGCATACGAAATGTCAATACTTTCACTATAAACCATGAATGGTATAAAAATATCACATTCATAATCAAACATATCAAAAAACCTTCAATACAATATAGAAGTTTTGTATCATAATAAATCATCTTCAAATAAGCGTAAATTCCATCAAAGGATGTTGACATAGATGAAATCAAAACTCTTTTTAGATAAATATCTCGTTCTATTTTGAAATCATTTAAGAGTAATATATTTATAAAATAAAACATTTTCTTTGAATATATTATTATAAGCTTGTAAGGGAAGCTTCGAATATTTTATAACGGCGGAAAATATCCACACCTGCTGTATAAGTTAAAAAAATCATTATTACCTTAATTCTGCCGAAAAGGTTAAAAAGCACCTTGTTTGGAAAACGACAGAAATATTCCTTTATAAAACTATTATAAAAAGTCAAAAAAGGGTATAAAATACTTTAACTCATATTCATGTAAATAGTAACAATGTTTTTAAATACATTTTTAAGAAACATGGGCGTGGATGATAAAGAGATCACATTAGATTATTACGTACAAACAACCTCGGATAATGAAGAGATTATGAAATAAACCCTTACCAATTTGGTGACTTACGAAACATACAACCCATGAAAGAGGTATCATACAATGAATATGTAAATACACTTAAATTAAAGTCTATTACACAAAGAATATAATTATGGGCAGTAAATACACCACACAAAAGGTAATAGTGGACATATGGCATGAATCTCATGGGAATAAGGTGTGATATGAAAACCCCTTACCTTGTAATTTACCTTGGTTGGGGGTAGGTTAACATCCTGTATAATGGTGAAATAATTTTTACTAAATTATAAAAGAATAATATATATTAATATGATATCATATATGATCTTTTATCATTGATTTGTTAATAATATCTTAGTATTATCGTTGTTTCGGGTGTTAACTTACTCGTTTTCTTTTATATGTTTTGTTACGTAAGCCATGTTTGTCATGGATAGGTTGTATATTATTAATATCCAGAATGATATCAAGTCCATAAAAATTATTTTTAAATCATAAAATGATAATTATACTTGAATGGATACGATGGAGAATGAATCTCATCGCGTTCGTGGAGACGGTAGTCGGTACGTACGCACGAGCGACAATATCATTCTTTTGATTTTAAAATAATATCTAATTGGATAGTATATTTTATATATAGAATCATTATCTTGTTATATTTATTATTTAAATGAGTTAAACATCATTATTATACCCATCCAAATAATAATATATTGAATAACAATTACACCACGACGTGGAGACGGTAAGCTGTACGTACGCACGTATGGTGACATGTTATTCAAAGGGTGGATAGAATACTGAATATGGTTATACCATATTTATAATAACATCACAGTATATATAATATACTGGAGTTATTATTTTATAATGGTAACAACAAAGAAAGAATAAGTGGAAGAATAAATGAATTTGAAAAAGGGTGGTGAAAACATTAGCTCTTCTTCGGGTTCTTCCTTTTGATTTGATCAAAAGGGCTCCTTTGGTTGGCTTTCTGATCAAAATAATGCCACTATGTTGTATTGAGGGAAGTTGAGAGAGTATTTGGGCAGAGTTTGGCCAAACCAAAAGGCTTTGAAGGTGTGAAGAAATGAGAAGGGGGGTGCCCTTTTATAAGAGGGGTGAGGGGCACCTTTGGAAAAGCTAGAAATATTAATTTATAATAAATTCATATTCGGTTTCTAATGGCTCCAAAGTTGATTATTTAAAGTTTAAGGTGGGGATGGGTTGAAAACCACTCAACCAATAGAATTTATACAGTTTTGGGTCATTATATTAACCTTATCATTAAGTATTAACTCTTAGTTAATTAGTTTCACTTTTACAATGTCTCTTTGTATTTCTATATTATATGGTTAATAAACATACCATATACAACCAAGATACCCCCAATTGGTCCATTAATGATGAAAATATAATGATATAAGTCTCTTGGCCGATCCTTAGATTTTTAGGAATTTAATATCAATTAATAATATAATATTTGTTTTAAAAACACTTTTATGTCAATTTGGACACTATCCAGTAATTGATTTTTTTGAAACTCATATCAGAATGATTACTTCGAAAAAAGTCAATTTAATCAATCCTAATATGTAATATTGACCTAGAAAATTAGTGTAATTCAATAAAAGTCTCCAAATATATTTATTTGTGTATTTATAATATCAATTAGTTTAATTTTTCACTATTATGGTAATTACGGCATCATCATTGTGTCATAAATAAATTAAATTATTTAATGTTTTAAAATTATAAACAAAATATCATTATGTAGAAATATTTTTAAATTTCTAATTAATATTTATAGTCTAACATCCAACATATATAACCCTATGTAAATTGTTTTTTCTAAAATATATATGCTTATGTCATTTTTGTAATTATTTTAACTTAATTAAAATAAAGTGTCCCTATCACCTACAAGTGGCTTCATGCGGTCCCAAAATCGACCCAAAGATGCCCATGGTCAGACATGTATCCACAAATAAGGTTAGGACACGTTTTAGGGTAATTAATATTATTATAAAATTATTTTTTAACCCTTATTTAACAGATTTACCTTTAACCATGGTAAATAAAATATTTACCGCAGTAATTATTCAAAATGTCTAAAAATAAAAGATACCTATTCACACAATATGAACATACTGATTCCAAATATGGAATCCATTTTTCCAAATTCAAAACACAGAAGTGGTAGAAATAAATTTAAAATTAATTCCCGTTGTTAAAACAAAAAAGCGTGTTTTTATGATATAATAACTATCAAATGATTGATACTTGTTTATGTTCGGTTTAATTGTGAAATTATGTCCAATGACCAAAATTGTATTAAATGGTAAAAATATATTTTACATATACATTAAAACCACTCAAATTCATAATTTATCACAATTAATTATTTTGATTAAAAAAGTTGTTTTTAATTAAAATTTAGTAATTTTTAGTATTCATCAAAATATTAAAGTTATCCGAAAAGTACCAAAATGTCACCTTAGGCTAAATTCAATACACCGAATCCAAAAATGAAGTCCATTTTAAAATATCAAATATATATAATTTCAAAAATTAGGTATTACTATTCATAACGGGTAGTTTGATCGGTTGTGGTGTGTGTTAGAACTCGATGTTGCGTACAACACACGCTATTGCATTATTCAAAGAGAAGCGTACCATAGAAGCTCGGGGTGTTAAATTCTCCCCTCTTTCAAATAATTTCGTCCTCGAAATTTCTAGAATACTACCGCATGAAAATACTCGGGTGGTTCTTCATCATAAGTTCATCAGGTTCCCACGTTGCCTCTTCCATCTTATGGTTTCTCCACAAGACTTTTACAAAACGCGTCGTCTGGTTTCTCAGCACCTGTTCTCTTGTATCAAGAATTATAACGGGCTCTACGCAATAAGACAGATTGGGTTCTAGTTCTAATTTTTCATAGGTGAGTGAATGCGTTGGGCCAGGCATCTATTTCCTCAATAGAGATATGTGGAACACATCGTGATATTTGGAGAGACTTGGCAGCATTGCCAATCGGTAAGCTACAACCCCAATTCGTTCTAGAATTTCGAAAGGTCCAATGTACCTGGGACTCAATTTACCTTTCTTAAAAAAACGTATGACTCCCTTCCATGGAGATACCTTCAGGAAAACATGATCACCGACTTGAAATTCCAAATACTTCCTTCGATTATCGGCATAGCTCTTTTGCCTACTTTGAGCTTCTTTGATGTGATTTTGGATAACCTTCACATTTTCCATCGTTTCCTCCACCAGTTCTGCACCTATAAGTTTTCTTTCACCAACGTCATCCCAACTGGTTGGTGTGCGACATTTCTTTCCGTATAACGCTTCATATGGTGCCATCTGAATACTCGAATGGAAGCTATTGTTATAGGAAAATTCTACCAAAGGTAAATACTAATCTCACATACCCTGAAAGTCAAGTGAGAAAGATATCAACATGTCTTCTACAGTTTGAATAGTCCATTCTGATTATCATTCTGTCTGAGGGTGGTAGGCAGTGCTCAAAGGAAGTTCAGTATCCAGGGATTTTTGAAGAATTTTCATGAATATCGAAGTAAAACGGGGATTACGATCAGAAACAATCGATAGGGGTACTCCACGAAGTCTCACAACTTCATTAATATATAGTCTTGGTAGACGTTCTAGTGGTAGATCTTCTCTTATAGAAAAAAATGTTCTGACCTGGTAGGACGATCAACAATAACCCATATTGCATCATTAATTCTAGGAGTCTTTGGTATCCCCATGACAAAGTACATCGTAATATTGTCCCATTTCCACTCCGGTATGGGAAGAGGTTTCATGACTCCTCCAGGATGTAGCCTTCCAGCTTTCACTTGTTGACAAACCATACATCTTGACAAAACATCGGCAATCTCCCTCTTCATATTGTCCCACCAAAAATGTTCCTTCAAATCTCTATACATTTTGGTGCTCCCATGGTGTATAGAGAAATTGGAACTATGAGCATCATCCAACAATTCCCTTTTTAGATCAGGTATATCGGGAACACAAAGTCTCTTCCCGAATTTCAAAATTCCATCATCATACATGAAGTCTCTCAATCTCCCATCATTCACAGCTTTAATCTTCTTTTGAAATTCTCCATCATTGTTCTGAGAACTCTGAATCCTTTCTAGTAAAGATGGTTTGTCAACCATTTGAAAAAGCATTGATGTTTCACCTTCCCTAGTTATTCCCATGTCCATCTTCACTAGATCCATGAAAATTGGATCCCTTTCAATTATCATATTGTTCAAAACTCCATGATCTTTTCTTCTCAAAGCATCTGCCACCTTGTTTTCCTTCCCCGGGTGGTAGTGTATCGTTCAATCATAATCCTTGAGTAATTCAAGCCATCTCTTTTGCCTCAGGTTGAGTTCTTTTTGTGAGAAAATATACTTCAAACTCTTATGATCAGTATTAATCTCACATTTTTCACCATAGAGGTAGTGCCTCCATATCTTCAAAGCAAATATCAGAGCTGATAACTCGAGACCATGAGTAGGATAGTTTTGTTCATGATTTTCAACTGTCGTGATGCATAGGCAATAACCCTATCATTCTGCATAAGGACACAACCACGTCCTTTCTTCGATGAATCACTATAAATAACAAACCCATAATTCCCCAATGGTAGAGTCAATATAGGAGCATTGACTAATCTTCTCTTTAGTTCTTCAAAACATTCTTCACACTCTTTTTTCCAAACAAATTTAACCCCTTTACGTGTGAGCTTCGTCAATGGGTTATCCAATCGGGCAAAATTCTAGACGAAACGTCAATAATAACCTGCTAAACCAATAAAACTACGTACCTTAGTTATATTCGTAGGTGCTGGCCACTCTTGGATTTCCTTGGTCTTAGAAGGATCAACAGAGATTCCAACTTTAGAGACAATATGGCCAATAAAAGAAATCTCCTGAAGCCAGAATTCACACTTGCTAAACATCCCATATAATTCATGTCTTCTCAGAGTCTTCAAGATAATACGCAAGTGATTTTCATGATATTCATAGATTTTTGAGTATACCAAGATATGATCAATAAATACCACCACAAATTCATCGAGATATTCCTTGAAAATTATATTCATAATATCCATGAATACAGAGGGTGCATTAGTCAATCCAAAAGGCATTACTGTTAACTCATAATGCCCGTACCTAGTTCGAAATGCTGTCTTCGGAATGTCTTCCTTCTTCACACACAACTGATGGTATCCAGATCGAAGGTCAATCTTTGAAAAGTATTGAGCTCCATGCATTTGGTCAAATAAATCATCAATGCGAGGTAGGAGATACTTGTTCTTTATTTTTATAGCATTGATCTACCTATAGTCGATACGTAACCTCATGGATCCATCTTTATTTTTAACAAAAAGAACAGTGGCTCCCCATGGAAAAACACTAGGGAGAATAAATCCATTATTACTCAATTCCTCTAGTTGTTTATTTAGTTTGACTAATTATACAGTGGCCATTCTATAAGGGGTCTTCGATATAGGCCGTGATCCAGGAATTAAATCAATGGAAAACTCAACATCTCGTTCTGGAGGATGTCCAGGTAAATCTTCCAGAAATACATCTACATATTCTTTCACAATAGGTACATCCTCTATTTGAACATTCCTTTCCTCACCCACAGTTATTTCATTCTATTCCTCCCCAATAATTGAATTTAGTTGTGCTACTGGGGGTAGATCTGGATAAGAATTAGGTGGTGACGATTCTATTCTAAAGATAAGGTGTTCCTTATCATCATCATCAAGAATCGTAACATCCTTCTTCATACAATAAATCTTTGCATCATAGTCCTAAAGGCAGTCCATATCGAGGATTATATCAAACTCAATCATAGGTATGACGACGAGATCAGAAGATAAAGAACATTTATGTGCTCTAATGGGGACTGATTCACAAAACATTGTTGCAATGATACTTCCCTTAAGAGTTTTAACTGACAACTCTCTTTTTAAATCAAATTGGAAATATCTAATTTTCTTAGAAAACTGGGAAGATATGAAACAATGTGATGATCTAGAATCAAATAATGCATTTTCTAATCTTGAGTAAACCATTAAATTACCTGCCACCACGTCTTTAGGAGCTTCTACCTCAGCAGTAGTGATAGCATAATCTTGGACTTGATCACTTGGCTTTTTCTGAGGTAAGTTCTCTTGACGCTTAGGACATTCATTTGCATAATGTCCCATCTCCCTGCAATTATAGCAGTGAACATTGGTATCTTCCTTCTTCCCTTTACAATCACGATCTTGGTGGCCTTTTTCACCACACTTGTAACAGACTCTCGTTCCCTTCAAGCAAGTACCAGGGTGTTTCTTCCCACATTTACCACAGGATGGATATTCAACCTTTCCATTCTTCCCCTTATTTCCATTCCCAAATGGATCAGAAGATCTCTTCTTCTCTTGCTTTGATTTAAAGTCATAAGACTTAGAGAATTCCTTTTCGGTCTTGATAGCACATGAGACAATGTCTTCATATGACGATAAGGATTGTGAGACTAATGCTCGAAGGAGAAATGGTTTTAACCCATCAAAGAAACGATCAATCTTACTTCTTGGGTTACGTATATAATCTCCAGCATACCTTTCTAACCTTGTAAAGTTAGCCTCATACATTGCGACATTCTCATCCTCCTGTTGTCTCAGACTCAGAAATTGCCTTTCCATATCTGCTCGATGGTCACGAGGAAAGTATTTTTTAAAAAACAGATCTTTTAACTCCCTCCATTCCATATTTGATACTTCATCATCTTCCTTCGTGTTTTGAATCAATGACCACCATTGATCAGCATCTCCAGTGAGGCGGTAAACTGCCATGATAAATTTTTCCCTTTCACTACTCCCCAAAGCCTGAAATATTTTCTCTAGGGAAAATATCCATTTCTCAGCTACTAAGGGATTTGTACTCCCATTTAATGTTGGTGGTTGTTGCCTCATGAATCGATCTAACATTGATCCTCCACGCTGCGGATCAGGGTGCTCCATATGAGTAAGTTTATTATTCATAACCTGAGTAAGTTGTCCTAGTATGGTGATTAGCTGATCAGAACCAGTTGCATCACAAGCTACACTATAATTATCTTGAGCTAGAGGGACATCCCTACATGGAGTGTGTGCATTGATATGGTTTCCATTTCTTCCACTAGGCTCCATTTCTAAACAATGGCATAAACTAGATCAGTTTATGAATCAAAATACATAATCCCATTCTTACAAAACAATTAACATAAATCGAACTATTTATGGATATAATCCATAATCATAAGAATGTTTTCTTTGAGGAATTATAAACTCATAAACCCTTCATAATGATTTGTAAATAAAATGAGAGTAATCCTAAGAATATCCCCCAGGAGTGTCGTAACCAGGAGTGCAGCAAGGCCCATTGTCGTGCACCAGTTCCTATTCGAGTCTAGATCAAAGCGGTATTTTCGGGTTTTACCCCTAGGTACATCAGTGCCAGAGCCGCCTCTACCTGCTTGTATCCAGAAATGGATGTATTTCTCAGAAAACTCACAATATCTCCACAATACCAAAATTCTAGGATGTTCTTTTATACTAATCCTCAAAGTCCATCTTAAATCTATGTGCTCTAATCAGAGTTTATCTAAATATAGCTTCCAAGGATTGTACTAAACTTCCTCTGATACCAACTGTAACGCCCCGACCCCAGTTACCCAGAGTCGGTTCATTATTACATAACATTGGCATGATCATAAGAAAGATCAAATCTTGAAAGACCAATTGGTTTAGTAGCCTTGGAAACACTAGATATATTCATAAAGTTTTACATTACATCATCAAGTGAAAAACTACTACAACAACATATTGTCTCCATAATCCGCACTATTATCCCCTCATAATATCCCTGCAGGTCATTCATAATTTACTTCTTCACATCCTGGGAAAAATAAAACATAGAAAAGGGGTGAGCACAAATGCCCAGTAAGGATAACAATATAGCAGAAAATTTCATAAATAAGAATAAACATTTAAGGCAGTGTATAACTAAAACAAAATCCTTTTCGACTTGAACTTCAACATAGTATAGAAGAAATAAAAATAAATAATTCCATTTACTTATTCACATGGATATTCTACTAATCGAATAATCACATGCAATATCAATAACCACTTTCCTAATGATGGAATTCATAATGCCAGACTATCATAACCACATAGCCAAGGCCTCGTGCCAAGACTACAAATAAGATTTTTCCAAGGCCTTGTGCCAAGACACTAGTTTGTCTCATGAGACCTACCGATGCATCGAGGAGCTATATCGGGCTCCACTCGTCACATATTAAGTCCAATGCATTCCCATATGAAAAGGATTAAACATAACATAAACATTCGTATTAAAACTAGCATACGAAATGTCAATACTTTCACCATAAACCATGAATGGTATAAAAATAGTACATTCATAATCAAACATATCAAAAAACTTTCAATACAATATAGAAGTTTTGTATCATAATAAATCATCTTCAAATAAGCATAAAATCAATCAAAGGATGTTGACATAGATGAAATCAAAACTATTTTTAGAGAAATATCTCTTTCTATTTTGAAATCATTTAAGAGTCATATATATATATAAAATAGAAAATTTTATTTTAAAATATTCTTATAAGATTGTAAGGAAAGCTTCGAATGTTTTATAACGGTGGAAAATAGCCACACCCGCCGTATAAGTTAAAAAAACATTCTTACCTTAATTCTGTCGAAAAGGTTAAAAAGCACCTTTTTTGGAAAACGATGGAAAGATTCCTTTATAAAACTCTTATAAAAAGTAAAAAAATGGTATAAATGACTCTAAACCATATTCTTGTAAATAATAGAAATGTTTTTAAATACATTTTTAAGAAACATGGATGTGGATGATAAAGAGATCAAATTAGATTATTACGTATAAACAACATCAGATAATGAAGAGATTACGAAATAAACTCTTACCAATTTGGTAACTTATGAAATGTACAACCAATGAAAGAGGTATCATACAATGAATATGTAAATACACATAAATTAAAGTGTATTACACAAAGAATATAATTATGGGCAGTACATACACCACACAAAAGGTAATGGTGCAAATATGGCATGAATCTCACGGGAATAAGGAGTGAGATGAAAACCCATTACCTTGTACTTTTCCTTGGTTGGGGGTAGGTTAACCTCCTGTATAATGGTGAAATAATTGTTATTAAATTATATAGGAATCATATATATTAATATGATATCATATATGATCTTTTATCATTGATTTGTTAATAATATCTTAGTATTATCGTTGTTTTGGGTGTTAACTTACTCATTTTCTTTTATATGTTTTGTTACGTAAGCCATGTTTTCCATGGATAGGTTGTATCTTATTAATATCCAGAATGATATCAAGTTATTAAACATTATTTTTAAATCATCAAATTATAATTATACTTGAATGGATACGATGGAGAATGAATCTCATCGCATTCGTGGAGACGGTAGTCCGTACGTACGCACGAGCGACAATATCATTCTTTTGATATTAAAATAATATATAATTGGATAGTATATTATATATACAGAATAATTATAATGTTATATTTATTATTCACATTATTTACACATCATTATTATACCCATCCAAATAATAATATATTGAATAACAATTACACCACGACGTGCAGACGGTAAGCCGTACGTACGCACGTATGGTGACATGTTATTAAAAGGGTGGATAGAATAATGAATATGTTTGTACCATATTTATAATAACATCGCAGTATATATAAGATACTAGAGTTATTATTTTAGAATGGTAATAACAAATAAATAATAAGTGGAAGAAGAAATGCATTTGATAAAGTGTGGTGAAGACATTACCTCTTCTTCGGGTTCTTCCTTTTGATTTGATCAAAAGGGATCCTTAGGTTGGCATTATAATCAAAATAAGGCCTCTAGGTTGTTGTGAAGGAAGTTGAGAGAGTATTTGGGCAGAGTTTGGCCAAACGAAAAGGCTTTGAAGGTGTGAAGAAATGATAAGGGGAGTGCCCTTTTATAAGAGGGGTGAGGGGCACCTTTGGAAAAGCTAGAAATATTAATTTATAATAAATTCATATTCGGTTTCTAATGGCTCCAAAGTTTATTATTTAAAGGTTAAGGTGGGGATGGGTCTAGAACCACTCACCCAATATAATTTATACAGGTTTAAGTCATTATATTAACCTTATCTTTAATTATTAACTCTTAGTTAATTAGTTTCACTTTTACAATGTCTCTTTGTATTTTTATATTATATGGTTAATAAACATACCATATATATCCAAGCGACCCCCAAGTGGCCCATTAATGATGAAACTATAATTATATAAGTCTATTGACCGATCCTTATATTTTTTGGAATTTAACATCAATTAATAATATAATATTTGTTTTAAAAACACTTTTATGTCAATTTTGACACTATTCAATAATTGATTTTTGTGAAACTCATATCAGAATGATTAATTCTAAAAAATTCAATTTAATCAATCCTAATATGTCATATTAACCTATAAAATTAGTGTAATTAAATAAATGTCTCCAATTATATTTATTTGGGTATTTATAATATCAATTATTTTAATTTTTCACTATTATGGTAATTACTGCATCATAATTGTGTCATAAATAAATTAAATTATTTAATCTCTAAAAATTATACAGAAAATATCATTATGTAGGAAATATATTTATCTTTATAATGAATATTTATAGTCTAACATCCAACATATATAACCCTATGTAAAAATTGTTTTTCTAAAAGATATATGCTTATGTCATTTTTGTACTTATTTTAACTTAATTAAAATAATATGTCCCTATCACCTACAAGTGGCTCCATGTGGTCCCAAAATCGACCCAATGATTCCCATGGTTGGGAAGGTATCCACCAATAAAGTTAGGACACGTTTTAGGGTAATTTAGTATTATTATAATATTAGTTTTTAACCCTTATTTACCGGATTTACCCTTAACCATGGAAAATAAAATATTTACCTCAGTAATTATTCAAAATGTCTAAAAATAAAAGATTCATATTCACACAATATGAAAATACTGATTCCAAATATGGAATTCATTTTTACAAATTCAAAACACAGAAGTGGCAGAAATTAATTTAAAATTAATTCCCTCTGTTAAAACAAAAAGCGTGTTTTTAAGATATAATAACAATCAAAAGATTGATACTTGTTTATGTTCGGTTTAATTGTGAAATTATGTCCAATGACCAACATTGTATTAAATGGTAAAAATATATTTTACATATACTTTAAAACCACTCAAATTCATAATTTATCACTATTAATTATTTTGATTAAAAAAGTTGTTTTTAATTAAAATTTAGTAATTTTCACTATTCATCAAAATATTAAAGTTATCCGAAAAGTACCAAAATTTTACCTTAGGGTAAATTAGATACTCAGAATCCAAAAATGAAGTCCATTTTGAAATATAAAATATATATAATTTCAAAAATTATGTATTACTATTCATAACGGCTTGTTTGATCGGTTGTGGTGTGTGTTAGAACTCGATGTTGCGTACAACACGCACTATTGCATTATTCAAAGAGAAGTGTACCGTAGAAGCTTGGGGTGTTACATTCTCCCCTCCTTCAAATAATTCCATCCTCGAAATTTATAGAATACTACCACATGAAAAGACTCAGGTGGTTCTTCATCATATGTTCCTTGGGTTCCCACGTTGTCTCTTCCATCTTATGGTTTCTCCACAAGACTTTTACCAAACGCGTCGTCTAGTTTCTCAGCACTTGTTCTCTCATATCAAGAATTCTGACGGGCTCTTCGCAATAAGACAGATCGGCCTACAGTTCTAATTTTTCATAGGTGAGTACATGCATTGGGTCAGGCATGTATTTCCTCAACAGAGATACGTGGAACACATCGTGAACTTTGGAGATACTTGGCGGCATTGCCAATCGGTAAGCTACAACCCCAATTCGTTCTAGAATTTCGAAATGTCCGATGTACTTGGGACTCAATTTACCTTTCTTAACAAAACATATGACTCCCTTCCATGGAGATACCTTCAGAAAAACATGATCACCGACTTGAAATTCCAAATCCTTCCTTCGATTATCAGCATAGCTCTTTTGCCTACTTTGAGTTGCTTTGATGTGATTTTGGATTACCTTCACCTTTTCCATTGTTTCCTCCACCAGTTCTGGACCTACCAGTTTTCTTTCACCAACGTCATCCCAACAGGTTGGTGTGCGACATCTCATTCCGTATAACGCTTCATATGGTGTCATCTGAATACTCGAATGGAAGCTATTGTTATAAGAAAATTCTACCAAAGGTAAATATTGATCCCACATACCCTGAAAGTCAAGTGAGCAAGATCTCAACATGTTTTCTAAGGTTTGAATAGTCCGTTCAGATTTTCCGTTTGTCTGAGGGTGGTAGGCAGTGCTCAAAAGAAGTTCAGTATACAGGGATTTCTGAAGACTTTTCCAGAACATCGAAGTAAAACGGGGATCACGATCAAAAACAATCGATAGGGGTACTCCATGATGTCTCACAACTTCATTAATATATAGTCCTTCTAGACATTCTAGTGGTAGATCTTCTCTTATATCAAGAAAATGTGCTGACTTGGTAAGACGATCAACAATAACCCATATTGCATCATTCATTCTAGGAGTCTTTGGTATCCCCATGACAAAGTCCATCGTAATATTGTACCATTTCCACTCCGGTATGGGAAGAGGTTTCATGACTCCTCCAGGATGTTTCCTTCCAGCATTCACTTGTTGACAAACCATACATCTTGACACAAAATCGGCAATCTCCCTCTTCATATTGTCCCACCAAAAATGTTCCTTCAAATCTCTATACATTTTGGTGCTCCTAGGGTGTATAGAGAAATTGGAACTATGAGCATCATCCAGCAATTCCCTTTTTAGATCAGGTATAATGGGAACACAATGTCTCTTCCCGAATTTCAAAATTCCATCATCATATACAAATTATCTCATTCTCCCATCATTCACATCTTTAATCTTCTTTTGAAATTCTCCATCATCGGTCTGAGAACTCTTAATCCTTTCTAGTAAAGATGGTTTGGCAACCATTTGAAATAGCATTGATGTTTCACCTTCCCTAGTTATTCCCATGTCCATCATCACTAGATCCATGAAAATTGGATCCCTTTCAATTCTCATATTGTTCAAAACTCCATGATCTTTTCTGCTCAAATCATCTTCCACCTTGTTTGCCTTCCTCGGGTGGTAGTGTATCGTGCAATCATAATCCTTGAGTAATTCATGCCATCTCCTTTGCCTCATGTTGAGTTCTTTTTGTGAGAAAATATAATTCAAACTCTTGTGATCAATATAAATCTCCCATTTTCACCATAGAGGTAGTGCCTCCATATATTCAAAGAAAATATCACATCTTCTAACTCGAGATCATGAGTATGATAGTTTTGTTCATGAATTTTCAACTGTCGTGATGCATAGGAAATAACCCTATCATTCTACATAAGGACATAACCAAGTCCTTTCTTCGATGCATCACTATAAATAACGAACCCATAATTCCCCGATGGTAGAGTCAATATAGGAGCATAGACTAATCTTCTATTCAGTTCATCAAAACATTCTTCACACTCTTTTTTCCAAAAAAATATAACCCCTTTACGTGTGAGCTTCGTTAAAGGGTTAACCAATCGGGAAAAATTCTGGACGATACGTCGATAATAACCTACTAAACCAATAAAACTATGTACCTCAGTTATATTCGAAGGTGCTGGCCATTATTGGATTTCCTTGGTCTTAGAAGGATCAACAAAGATTCCATATTTAGAGACAATATGGCCAAAAAAGAAATCTCCTAAAGCCAGCATTCACACTGGCTAAACTTTCCATATAATTCATGTCCTCTCATAGTCTTCAAGATAATACGCAAGTGATTTTCATGATCTTAGTAGATTTTTGAGTATACCAAGATATCATAAATAAATACAACCACAAATTGATCGAGATATTCCTTGAAAACTCTATTCATCAGATCCATGAATACAGAGGGTGCATTAGTCAATCCAAAAGGCATTACTATAAACTCATAATGCCCGTACCTGGTTCGAAATGCTGTATTCGGAATGTATTCCTTATTCACACAAAACTGATGGTATCCAGATCGAAGTTCAATCTTTGAAAAGTATTGATATCCATGCATTTGGTAAAATAAATCATCAATGCGAGGTAGGAGATACTTGATCGTTATTGTTATAGCATTGATCTCCCTGTAGTCGATACATAACCTCATGGATCCATCTTTCTTTTTAACAAAAAGAATAGGGGCTGCCCATGGAGAATCACTAGGGAGAATAAATCCATTATTACTCAATTACTCTAGTTGTTTCTTTAGTTCAACTAATTCTACAGTGGCCATTCTATAAGGGGTCTTCGATATAGGCCTTGATCCAGGAATTAAACCAATGGAAAACTCAACTTCTTGTTCGGGAGGATGTCCAGGTAAATCTTCCATAAATACATCTACATATTCTTTCACAATAGATACATCCTCTATTTGAACATTCCTTTCCTCACCCACAGTTATTTCATTCTCTTCCTCCCCAATAATTGAATTTAGTTGAGCTACTGGGGATGGATCTTGATAAGAATTAGGTGGTGATGATTCTGCTCTAAAGATAAGGTGTTCCTTATCATCATCATAAAGAATCGTAACCTCTTTCTTCTTACTATAAATCTTCGCATGATAGTCCGAAAGACAGTCCATACTGAGGATTATATCAAACTCAATCATAGGTATGATGACGATATCAGCAGATAAAGAACATTTATGTGCTCTATTAGGGACTAATTCACAAAACTTTGTTGCAATGATACTTCCCTTAGGAGTTTTAACTGACAACTCCCTTGTTAAATCAAATTGGAAATATCTAATTTTCTTAGAAAACTGGGAAGATATGAGATAATTCGATGATCCATAAACAAATAATGAATTTTCTAAACTTGAGGAAACCATTAAATTACCTGCAACCACGTCTTTCGGAGCTTCTACCTCAGTAGTAGTGATAGCATAATCATGGCTTTGATCCCTTGGCCTTTTCTAAGGTAATATCTCCTAACGCTAAGGACATTTATTTGCATAATGTCCCATCTCCCTGAAATTGTAGCACCGAACATTGGTAGATTCCTTCTTCCCTTTACAATCACGATCTTGGTGGCCTTTTTCACCACACTTGTAACAGACTCCTGTTCCCATCAAGCAAGTACCAGGGTGTTTTTCCCACATTTACCACAGGATGGATATTCAAACTTTCCCTTATTCCCCTTATTTCCATTACCATATTGATCAGCGTATCTTTTCTTCTCTTGCTTTTCTTTAAAGTCATAAGACTTAGATAATTCCTTTTCGGTCTTGATAGCACTTGAGACAATGTCTTCATATGACGATAAGGATTGTGAGAATAATGCTCGATGAAGAAATGGTTTTAACCCATCAAAGAAATGATCAATCTTACTTCTTGGGTTACATATATAATCTCCAGCATACCTTGCTAACCTTGTAAGGTTAGCCTCATACTTTGCGACATTCTCATCCTCCTTTTGTCTCAGACTCAGAAATTGCCTTTCCATATCTGCTCGATGCTCACGAGGAAAGTATTTTTCTAAAAAATGATCTTTGAACTCCCTCCATTCCATATTTGATAATTCATCATCTTCCTTCATGTTTTGAATCAATGACCACCATTGATCAGCATCTCCCGTGAGGCGGTAAACTGCCATGATAAATTTTTCCCTTTCACTACTCCCCAAAGCCTGAAATATTTTCTCTAGGGAAAATATCCATTGCTCAGCTACTAAGGGATTTGTACTCCCATTGAATGTTGGTGGTTGTTTCCTCATGAATCGATCTAACATTGATCCTCCACGCTGCGGATCAGGGTGCTCCATACGGGTAAGGTTATTATTCATAACTTGAGTAAGTTGTCCCAGTATGGTGATTAGCTGATCGGAACCCGTTGCATCACCAGATACACTATAATTATCTTGAGCAGGAGGTAAATCCTTACATGGAGTGCGTGCATTGATATGGTTTCCATTTCTTCCACTAGGAGCCATTTCTAAACAATGTAATAAACTGGATCAGTTTATGAATCAAAATACATAATCCCATACTTACAAAACAATTAACATAAATTGAACTATTTATGGATATAATCCATAATCATATGAATGTTTTCTGTGAGGAAGTATATACTCATAAACCCTTCATAATGATTTATAAATAAAATGAGAGTTATCCTAATCATATCCCCCGGGAGGGTCGTAACCAAGAGTGCAGCAAGGCCCGTTGTCGTGCACCAGTTCCCTTTCGAGTCTAGCTCAAAGAGGTGTTTTTGGGTTTTACCCCTAGGTACATCTGTGCCAGAGCCGCCTCTACCTGCTCGTATCCAGAAAGGGGTGTATTGCTCAGAAAACTCAAAAAATATCTACAATACCAAAATTCTTGGATGTTCTTCTATACTAATCCTCAAAGTCCATTTTAAATCTATGTTCTCTAATCAGAGTTTATCTAAATCTAGATTCCAAGGTTTGTACTAAAATTCCTATGATACCAACTGTAACGCCCCAACCCCTGTTACCCAGAGTCGGTGCATTATTACATAACATTGGTATGATCATAACAATGATCAAATCTCGAATAACCGATTGGTTTAGTAGCCTTGGAAACATTAGATATATTCATAATCTTTTACATTACATCATGAAGTGAAAAACTACTACAACAACATATTGTCTCCATAATCCACACTATTATCCCATCATAATATCCCTGTAGGTCATTCATAATTTACTTCTTCACATCCTGGGAAAAATAAAACATAGAAAAGGGGTGAGCACAAATGCCCAGTAAGGATAACAATATAGCAGAAACTTTCATAAATAAGAATAAACATTTAAGGCAGTGTATAACTAAAACAAAAGCCTTTTCAACTTTAACTTCAACATAGTATGGAAAAAATAAAATAAAATAATTCCATTTAGTTATTCACAGGGATATTCTACTAATTGAATAATCACATGAAATATCAATAACCACTTTCATAATGATGGAATGCATAATGCCAGACTATCATAACCACATAGCCAAGGCCTCGTGCCAAGACTACAAATAAGATTTTGCCAAGGCCTTGTGCCAAGACACTAGTTTGTCTCATGAGACCTACCGATGCATCGAGGAACTATAGCGGGCTCCACCCGTCACATATTTAGTCCAATACATTCCCATATGAAAAGGTTTAAACATAACATAAACATTCATATTAAAACTAGCATACGAAATGCCAATACATTCACCATAAACCATGAATGGTATAAAAATATCACATTCATAATCAAACATATTACAAAACCTTAAACCTAATATAGAAGTTTTGTATCATAATAAATCATCTTCAAATAAGTGTAAAATCCATCAAAGGATGTTGACATAGATGAAATCAAAACTCTTTTTAGAGAAATATCTCTTTCTATTTTGAAATCATTTAAGAGTCATATATTTATAAAATAAGACATTTTCTTTGAAAATATTCTTATAATATTTTAAGGTAATCTTTTAAGATTTTATAATGGCAGAAAATAGCCGCACCCACTGTATAAGTTAAAAAAACATTCTTACCATAATTCTGTCAAAAAGGTTAAAAAGCACTTTGTTTGGAAAACGACGGAAAGATTCCTTTATAAAACTCTTATAAAAAGTAAAAAAATGGTATAAATGACTTTAACCCATATTCTTGTAAATAGTAAAAATGTTTTTAAATACAGTTTTAAGAAACATGGATGTGGATGATAAAGAGATCACAGTAGATTATTACGTATAAACAACCTCGGATAATGAAGAGATTGCGAAATAAACCCTTGCCAATTTGGTAACTTATGAAACGTACAACCCATGAAAGATGTATCATAAAATGAATATGTAAATACACATAAATTAAATTGCATTACACAAAGAATATAATTATGGGCAGTACATACACCACACAAAATGTAATGGTGGAAATATGGCATGAATCTCACGGGAATAAGGAGTGAGATGAAAACCCCTTACCTTGTACTTTTCCTTGGTTGGGGGGTAGGTTAAACTCCTGTATAATGGTGAAATAATTGTTATTAAATTATAAAATAATCATATATATTAATTTTATATCATATATGATGTTTTATCATTTATTTGCTAATAATATCTTAGTATTATCGTTGTTTCGGGTGTTAACTTACTCACTTTCTTTTATACGTTTTGTTACGTAAGCCATGTTTTCCATGGATAGGTTGTATCTTATTCGTATCCAGAATTATATCAAGTCCATAAACATTATTTTTAAATCATCAAATGATAATTATACTTGAATGGATACGATGGAGAATGAATCTCATCGTGTTCGTGGAGACGGTAGTCCGTACGTACGCACGAGCGACAATATCATTTTTTTGATATTAAAATAATATATAATTGGATAATGTATTATATATACAGAATCATTATCATGTTATATTTATTATTTACATGAGTTACACATCCTTATTATACCCATCCAAATAATAATATATTGAATAACAATTACACCATGACGTGGAGAGGGTAAGCCGTACGTACACACGTATGGTGACATGTTATTCAAAGGGTGGATAGAATACTGAATATGGTTGTACCATATTTATAATAACATCACAGTATATATAATATACTGGATTTATTATTTTATAATGGTAATAACAAAGAAAGAAGAAGTGGAAGAAGAAATGAATTTGAAAAAAGGTGGTGAAAACATTACCTCTTCTTTGGGTTCTTCCTTTTAATTTGATCAAAAGGGCTCCATAGGTTGGCTTTCTGATCAAAATAAGGCCTCTAGGTTTTAGTGAGGGAAGTTGAGAGATTATTTGGGCAGAGTTTGGATGATCCAAAATGCTTTGAAGGTGTGACTAAATTATAAGGGGGAGTGCCCTTTTATAAGAGGGGTGAGGGGAACCTTTGAAAAAGCTAGAAATATTAATTTATAATAAATTCATATTCGATTTCTAATGGCTCTAAAGTTGATTATCTAAAGTTTAAGGTGGTTATGGGTCTAACTCCACTCAACCAATAGAATTTAGACAGGTTTGGGTCATTATATTAACCTTATCTTTATGTATTAACTCTTAGTTAACTAGTTTCAATTTTACAATGTCTCTTAATATTTTTATATTATATGGTTAATAAACTTACCATATACATACAAGAGACCCCCAAGTGGTCCATTATTGATTAATCTATAATTATATAAGTCTCTTGGACGAACCTCAGATCTTTAGGAATTTAATATCAATTAATAATATAATATTGTTTTTAAACTCTTTTATATCAATTTTGACACTATTCAATAATTGATTTTTGTTAAACTCATATCAGAATGATTACTTCGAAAAAAGTCAATTAAATCAATCCTAATATGTCATATTAACCTAGAAAATTATTTTAATTCAATAAAAGTCTCCAATTATATTTATTAGGATATTTATAATATCAATTATTTTAATTTTTCACTATTATGGTAATTACTACATCATCATTGTCTCATAAATAAATTAAATTATTTAATGTCTAAAAATTATAAATAAACTATAATTATGTAGGAAATATTTTTATCATTATAATTAATATTTATAGTTTAACATACAACATTTATAACCCTATGTAAAAATTGTTTTTCTAAAAGATATATGCTTATGTCATTTTTGTACTTATTTTAACTTAATAAAAATAAAGTGTCCCTATCACCTACAAGTGGCTCCATGCGGTCCCAAAATGAACCCAAAGATGACCATGGTCGGACATGTATCCACAAATAAGGTTAGGACATGTTTTAGGGTAATTTAGTATTATTATAATATTATTTTTTAACCCTTATTTACCGGATTTACCCATAACCATGGTAAATAAAATATTTACCTCAGTAATTATTCAAAATGTCTAAAAATAAAAGTTACATATTCACAAAATATTAAAATACTCATTCCAAATATGGAATCCATTTTTCCAAATTCAAAACACAGAAGTGGCAGAAATTAATTTAAAATTAATTCACGCTGTTAAAACAAAAAGCATGTTTTTAAGATATAATAACTATCAAAAGAGTGATACTTGTTTATGTTCGGTTTAATTGTGAAATTATGTCCAATTACCAACATTGTATTAAATGGTAAAAATATATTTTAAATATACTTTAAAACCACTCAAATTCATAATTTATCACTATTAATTATTTTGATTAAAAAAGTTGTTTTTAATTAAAATTTAGTAATTTTCACTATTCATCAAAATATTAATGTTATCCGAAAAGTACAAAAATTTCACCTTAAGCTAAATTCGATACTCCGAATCCAAAAATGAAGTCCATTTTGAAATATAAAATATATATAATTTCAAAAATTAGGTATTACTATTCATAACGGCTAGTTTGATCGGTTGTGGTGTGTGTTAGAACTCGATGTTGCATACAACATGCGTTATTGCATTATTAAAAGGGAAGCTTACTATAGAAGCTTGGGGTGTTACATGAATCAAACCTGATTTGAGTTCGAATTAAGCCTATATGATTGGATATTAAATACTAATAGGTTGATAATTCATATTAGGGGCAGCAAGTTCTTTAAGTTTTTGTTCCCTATGATTGTCCATATCTAATTCAATTGGTTGTACAAGGACTGGTTCTTGAATTATTTGATTATCTATTATGTTCCTCTAAAGTTGGAAAAGTGTCCACTCAATTTCAGGGTCAAAAAAATATGAGGTATTGTTTGGGTGTCTATGGGTAATTCAGAGAGATGTTGGAATAAAGTGGAAGATGGGTTTTTCTTTTTGTGTTTTTGTTTATGATTTTATGAGGATGGTGGGTTTTTATTTGTGTTTTTTTTCAATTTTTTTAATTTTTTTGAGGTTTTTTTACCATAACCAAAAACAAATTACTGCATAAAGCACCATCCCTAGAAATAGAACCATTTTAAAGAATGGCCGATGGTTGCCTATCGGCAGGTCAATGTTTTGGTGCTCTACTAATCTGTATTGCAGCACTCAGATCGAATCCTCGGTGATGATACTTTTTTATAGTCGGTTGTTTTTAGTTAATTTTATTCTGATGGGGGGGGGTTTGCAGTGATTATGAAAAAAAATTTGGATAATGTTTTATTTAAGAAAATGATAAAAATTTGGGTGAGTTATTTATTGGGGATTTATTCTTATGATATCTTTGATCATTACATTATATTGCATTAAATTAATACCCACTTGTCATGATGATTTTGATCGGAATTCCCAGGTGTTAAAGATTTATTCCAAGCCTTACCTTATCTTAGGGTTCTAAAAATTACCAATACTTGTTTATGGTAATGTATTTTTGGTTCCAATAATCCATGGATTTCACATATTAAAAAAAACATCTCAGTAATCCATGACATATAAAGTTCAACATACACAATATTAACTCAAAGAATACTCATCGAGAAAAGACTCTCAATCACTTAATATCCTCAAATAATAACTCACCCCAATGGTATATTTACTCATCCATATAAATGATTATTAATTTAGTTATAATTATTATGATGATATGTTATGAAGATAAGAAAAAGAAAGGGACAAGAAAAGAGTGGTGCATCGAACACACACACATGATGAATGGAATTAAATACCGACTTTAGATTGAATGAGAAATCAAAATAAGAGAGAGGGATTCAACTGTATTTAAACTATTTTAAGAAAATAAATATTAAACTATCGAGGGTTTATGAGAATAAGATATATTGAAGAAGAAACATGCATTAAAATAGAATTACAAAGAAAGAGACTTACAAGATTGCAAAAATGAAGAACACAAAAGTAAATGAAAACAAAGAGAAGAGGAAAGGTCAATAAAAAGAAAAAATGAGTTTGGAAGGTCCTTCCATGCCCCCAAAAAGTAATATTTTGTTCCAATATGTGCTCCTATATTCTGAAATGCCAACTCATTGCAAGGAGGGTAGGGGTGTATTTATAGCCCAATGTTGTGGGCAGTTTGCATTCCAAAAATTCCCCTCCATTCGAATCGAAAATTTGATAAATTAGACAGACGAATCATGAGATATGATATTTTTACAGGTTTTTGATAAATATATCTTATGTATTCTCTGAACATTTTGTGGCCATTGGACTTAACGAACCAAACATATGACCGATTGATTAAAAAAAGTTAATTTGTCCATTTCATTCCAATCTTTTTGATGTCCAAAATGTGAATGGGTTTTCGAATAAAAAGATACCTTCAAATCCGAATGATTTCTTCAAAAATTCGGCCGCCTATATGTTCTATTTCACACTAAAAAATTTTAGCTTGATTTGATGAATACATCATGACTTAGGTCATGCATAGTGTCTGGATTTTTATTCCCTTGCAGAATGGTGGGATGGACTTCAATGGATTAGTTGAGCCCCTTGTTAATGGATTTGGGCACTGAAATTTTTATCCCGGAATTCTTAAATTTTCATCCAAATGTGTGAGGTGAATTAATGAATTTTCAGTTCTGTATTGAGCCCAGTAATTCAATCTTCATGGATGGTTGAGTTTCCTTACATATTCTATGGGACATATTGTGTTGTCTATATGAGTCTTCAAATAGAAAAATTGGACCATGATCCCTTATACTGAAATGTTGGATATTGAATTAGTAATAATACATAACAAGAACCACACAATTTGTATCAGTAGGGAGATAGTTATAAATAAAGTAGTAAACTGACTCAATTGGACTAATTCAAAAAATTCTCAAAAATTATACTTAGTATTAAAACATTAATATTTCTCACAAATTATGCAGATTTCATATAAAATTAGTAAATGGAGTATATAATAAGTCATGAAAATATTAATAAGATCGATAAAATCAGTCCATTAAATGGGTTTATTTCATGAATACAATTGTTATATGTTTTCTATCAATATGGCTTGAATGATTGTAAAAAAAATATGTTGTGAAAATTGGAAAAATAAAAATATGTCCATCTAATTAATTGGAAAATGTGATATATCACATAATATTATGTATATTATACATGAAAATTATTCTTTCTTTTTCAAAATTTTGATGTCTTGAACTCAATCCATTAAATGGGTTTATTTCATGATTACAATTGATATATCATATTCAGTGTTTTTATTAAATCATTCGGTTGAGGTTTTGATGATGGTGTTATTTTTATTATATGATTATGTTGATTTCGTTCACCCTTTTACTATTGATTCATGTCCCTTATTCCATCCCTTATATGGCTTTTATCTCCACACATTCATTGATGCTTACCCTTAGGTGATCACACATAGTAACGAGAATGTGTGATATTTTAAATGGTTAAATAAGGACAAAGAAAATGTTTTTCTTTTATTATGTACATGTGATATATGATCCTAATTTTTACAAAATACTGAACTTTGTATTTGGAACTGTATCACTATTCTGATTTTTTGTCTCAAAACAGGTGTAATAGTCATGTAAGAAAATTTGGGTCAATATTTTCAAATACTAGAACTCATCATGAACTCACAATATGTTGGTTAGTTAAGCATAAAATATATATCCAAAAATGAACATTTCATCCCCATGAGAATAAAAAATAATATTTTAAAATAGAATAATGATATCATATCAATATCAAATTGTAAAGTATAAAAAATAAAACTATTGAACCAAATGAAAAGGAATGAAATGGTAAAATGAATAGGTAGTAAAATATTTTTCTCAACATGATCGAATATGAAAAAAATAAACATCCCATATTCATGATACAGGAGGTCTCTTTCATACATATTCACCTCCATAATACCTGAACACATCTATAAGGAACATCCAATTATTTTATGTAGTGATTTACCTTTCCTGAATCATATAAAGAAGTTAACTATACGCCTATTTTTTATATATGGAACCTGAGAACAAATAGCCTTTTAGAATCTTACCATGTTTTATATATAAATCTTTTGTTATAAAAACAAGTGAATGATAGTTTGAAATTTATAAAACAAATCAACCATAGAAATTTTGAATTATATTTGAAATATAAAATAGTTTTCAATTATCTATAGAAACTAAGAAGAAAATATTAAATATCATCTTTTAAGTCATACAAAATCAGAGTGAACCATATGGCTAATATGTTGTGGGTCATGTAATGCAATAGTCATTTCTAGTTAAGGAAACTTCCTCATCTAGTGGGATGAATCATAAATTATGTCACTATTAAGTTGAATGAAATAAAAAAGATACTTCTGTAGTAAAGGATTCAAAATAGTAATGGGATAAATGCCTCATCCATTATAGAATATCCTTCCCAAGAATATTATTTTTCCATTGGATGTGTTTAATTCAAATAAATAATCTATTACTAAAAATTTCATTATGTAATAGATATAAATTTATAAATTCTTAAATAAGATATACTTTAATACCATTTCCATCATTCACATCCAATAGAATAATAAGTATAATATGTTTCATTTAAATCTGTCCAAGAAACTACAACAAAAAATATTCCTCACCTTATATAAATAAAATCATTATGTCCAAGAATAAAAACATCAAACAATAAATGTGGGCCAAGAATAGTTTACCATAAATCGATGCAACAACTAATATATTAAATGAATTCACATGATATAAATAATAATGATATTTATGAGGGAAAAAAATCCATAAAAATTAAAACGCCACTCAATAAATAAGAAATAATTAAACCTTAGTTTTCATAGACTTATGGTATGAGGAACGTACAAATAGAAGAATAAAATCCTAAATAATAATAGATTAGAACATACTTAGTTGTTTTAGGAATAATCATTATTTAAAACACATAGAATCCACATGGAAGAGACGGGGAGAGGAGAACATCAAACAAGAGGGAGATAATAGTCAATGTGGGAAGAAAATAAAGGGTTTAAATAATTAATTCAATCATGGGTACTTTGGTATTTTATAATTTTAAAAAATCTATGTATACCATTTATTTGGCCAGATTATTTGTTAAACTATGCGTAAACCCTGCATATAGTACATTTTTCACTTGGTGGGACTATAAGGTTTAGTTGTATGGTTGGATGAACTATGCGATAACTCTATGAATATTCCTACAATAAATTCCAATCCTTTCCATGATATTGGGGCATAGTTACAACCAATAAATTACTAACCATGTTACACACAATAACACCAAAAATATAGAGGATTTGAAATGTAATTACCTTAAATGATATAAAATACAAAAAATAAATAATAATATCCATACATTAAAATAAATTCATTTGTTTGGAAAGAGATTTCAAATAATTATATATGGTGTAGAAAAATACACAAGAAAATATTCTATTCAGAAGGAATACACCTTTTTCCATCTATCACTTAGAGATAATGGATTAAATTTTTTCCCTTAAGTTCTATATATCCATTCATAGGCACATTCATGATAGTTAGATCTTTGTTTTATATCTAAAAGCCATATAAATTTAAAATTAATGGTTGAATATATTTATGAATAAGAAATTTATGGTGAAACCCATAAATGGAGAACTAAAATTATATTCGTATGTGTATGGTGAGCCCTGAAGTCAAATATTGTCTGTAATGCACCTAAAATGGTTTTAAAAATATAAAAATTCCTTCAGACCAATAGGATAGGGAACCTTACTGATTGAAGGACCACTCTAACAAGTGGTTGGTATTTTCCTACAATGAAAACATACCTAAGGTAACCCTATGATTATATTCTATATATATTTTTATTATGATTGGGATATATGTAACATAGTATAATCATCTAAATATCATAGGGGTATAATGGGAATAATATAATATGACAACATTTCCAATTCTAATGGAATTGTTGTTTATTATAGGGAATGGATATTTCATTTACATCATGGAAAATATCTATAATCATTTAATTATTAGTTATAAATATGTTATTAGATTTTAGGTTTGATGAAAGTAATGTATCACCATGATTTTATTCACCAATGCTATAGTTATATGATGGAAAACCCTAACGAGCCTCAATTGATGGTATAAGTGTGAGTTGATCTCTATAAATATTTTAATCATTAGTATTATGTAAAAAGTCATCAAACATATTTAATACCATGTTTATGGATATTTCAGCTCCAATTTTATAATAATATTATTTTTCAATATGAATTATCATCACTCGAACAACATTCACTGAGCAAAACTCACTCTTCTTATCCAAAGAGGATCATGATTGGTTGAATGTTTCATGCTCTCTTATTTAGTGGGATGGTTCCCTGTCTCCAAATATTAATGATATTGATTTCATAAAATTATAACCTAGTTTAAGAACCCTTGGGGCCCCTCTATGTCATTGTCTCATCTATGATAATTTCCTCAGATCATATGAGATAGAGTAGTGAAAATGCATTATTCTGGGTTGAAAATTGAATAAACATCACGAATTATTGGTTTAGTCATTCCTTGAATATGGAATTCATTTGATATAGTATATTTTTGATCACCCAAATATCAAAAAAATTTACCATAATATATGAGTCCTTCAATTTTACTTTTTTCTTTAAGAATAATGGATGAGACACAATCCACATGTGCCTTGGACTATCAAATTTCAATTGTCAGTAATCAACCTTATTTTACAACATTTATTTGGAAACTAACAATTATATGATAATGAAACCTGATATACTATTATAAGTGATGAAATAAAAATTATTGTTCTTTTTTCATTATCATTATTCTATATTTGTAAAAATTTGATCCAATTGTTATACATGCTATAAATGAATCACTTTATAACCCAGTCATTATTTAGGGAATAAAAATTGTTCTTCCTATCTTTAAAATCATGTAGCGTCAAACGTTTTGTCTCCTAGGTGGAATAATTTGTTTTTATTTTCCATAACTTCTCTATGTGAGATGGTGGTTATTTACGATCTCTTTCCATTTTTATATGGATAGAAATGTATAGATATTGTTTTAAATTAGAAAAAATTCATATTCCACTAAGATAAAATTATGGGACAATCATTTTTAAAACTCATCATGTAGGTTATCTACAATGATCTCTCGTAATTTCTCCTAGTAAAATGGTTTCTTTAGTGGGTATTCTATACCCTTCCATCATTCATGGAAGTATTTGAATATATCATTATTCCCATTTTTTAATTCTATGTGAAATATCTTTTTGTTTTCCTCATTTTAGAGGTTAATTTTTATAGTAATTGCTGATAAATTTCATCCCAACCTAAAATCGAACTACCATCATGGTTGTTGTACCAGATATATATGGGATCTTGTATGGTTTTTAAGAATAATTTGATCTTCTAAGCCTATTAATGTTTTTTATTTCTTAACATTGGACCACACATGGAATAAAAATGGGCGATAGACTACTCTATGTTTCACATTCCATCGAATGATAAAACAATAGGACACCTGGTGTCGAGAGAAGGATAATTCAAATCCAACCCTCCAAATATTAATTTTTATCCAATTTTATCAGTTCTTATTATCCCTAGTTAGAATCCATATGGGTATCAATATTATCCCATAATTCTTAGGATACCTTTTTCTATGTTAATCTCAAGTTACATTCAATGACCAGTGGATAATGATTCCACATTAGAGGGACCTTATAATAATAAATTAGTGTTGTAATTATATAGGTCAATTTATATGATTTAAAATTAACCTGGTAGATTGATAATTTATTTGTGGGTTGATCACTCTCATATTGTCTAAGGAGACTTCAAACCATTATCCTAATGAAAATACCGAGTGTGAACTTTTCACTATACCAGTTTATTATTTATTTGATAACATTCCACTATTATATCCAGGAACTGGGAAATATTATTTTCTAGTGAGATGGTTCCACCATCATTAGGGGTGGTTAGGAAAATCCTACAGCCATGAATTTTTATTTTGTGATTGTATCATATTTTTCAGCATCATTGGGATCAACATTCATTACATTTATTTTTGTGAACCATGAAATAGAAAATATAAATTTTCTTAAAAAATGTATTTTGATAATCTATTTTTTTTTATTGATGATACCGGAGAAGATTATTGTGGTAAAAATACCATTTGTCCCCTTATGATGGGTTTATGATTTTATATTATAGTCATCATTTCTAGTTTATAGTAATTATACCATTTTCGGAAACATTTTATCATGAAATGCCCTTAGGAAAAATTTGGCATATGACAATAGGAATTAGTGATGTTAGTAAAATCCACTATATATCCCTTCTCTTTATTTTCAGCAGTTAAATTCCCCTAACATGATATCATTTGGGATTCTGTAGATTGTATGACTAGGGCGGGGATGGAGTCCTTTGAAACTTCTTTTAGAACCTGGTTCATACTCCGGTGATGATTAAAATGTTTGATAGGATACATCCTATGAATATTTTAAATTAAATTCTAGATGTGATGATATTCCACCTCTATTTCTATAATATAATGGGGGAAATGTGTTGTCTTGTTTTTGGTGGAGACATAAAAATCTATTGTATTTAGAAACAGGAGTCACTATTTTCCTCTTCGATTATCATTAGTGGGATCACTAATAGGGATTCATCTTAATATGTCTCTAATGTTCCACCAATATATTCAATATGAACCCCTCTAGATATTACTCATACACTAGGGTGTTAAAAAACATGTTTTGGTGGCCCTTGGAAGGTGAAAAAATATTTTGGTACATCAATTTAATGATTGAAGCATTAGATAAGCGTATTTTGATCTGGTGTATAATAAAAGCCTTCATTGGTATATGGTTTCCATTAAGTAAACATGAGATCATAATATCTTATGACATGATTTTCATGGATGACATTTTGACTTCAGAAGATGAATGTATAAACCCAATATTGGTGTATGTCCTATAATAAGTAACTCTTTGTGGAATTTTTTCTTATTAAAGGATTCATGATGGGTTCACCATTCGAATTCAGATGGATTTATGACCACAATGTTTTGATTCGAAAAAGAAATTATTTTTAATGGAAGGTGGTCACTAGGTATTTATGATTAACACATTGGAATGTGTCTTGGCCAGTATTATGGGTGGTCAAAAACATTATCATCCTTTTAAGGGGAAATTATTGTATACTTTTAGACACTCTTGTATATTTTATACATGTTCATGAAAAACTATCATTAGTACTATTAAATCTACAAGTTACTGGTCAGAAATTAATTTACAAACAACATGTATTTGAGTGGACACTACACATGGGGAATTTATTTTACTTATTTTATCCAATTATTTGGTTTCTCTACATGTTAAATCCAAATAGGTAGGAACTATAGGATGTATCAACATCTAGTTAATAATTGGGTCTTACAAAAGGATAATGTTTTTTAGAGTTAGAATTTTTCCCATTATAAGGTGTTTTAATGTTTTCACATGAAACAAATCATGATCCATATAGATTGATTCCATTTATTCGTAAATATCATACCTTTTAAGGTCATTTGACAAGGATATATGTGGTTCATTTTATGTTAATAAAACCTTGAATGGGTGATTTTCCTTTTATGTTAATTCATCCATGACTCCATCCAATAAATTTAAATCCATTTTTTAGTGTATTTCTAGAATAAAGGTACGCAGAAATGGAATGTATGGGACATACAAAAGGGGGAACCATTCAAGTTCATTCAGTCATATAGTAACTAGATTAGAGGAGTTATTGTATTGGATTACACATGGTAGGAATCCCTTTTTAACTTCCTCATGTTAGGACATGATGGAATTTCAAGATCATCACATGTCAGATGATAGATAAAATTTTTCTCAACATAAGAGGTATCTCTAATTATTCACATATAAAGAATGATCCACCATATTATTTAAAATATTGTAATTTTTTATGCACGTCACAAAAATGAATCCCTATGAACATCACCTTAGAGAGGCTGAAAATGATCACTTAATGATTTTCACATGAATAAGGTTAGGTAATCCCATACTCATCATATGGTTTTCTAATGCTCATAATAGAAAATATTTTTTAGATAATATTTGATCTTACACCAAGATGGAGTCCCACTAATGGATGTCAAAATCCCATTTCTTTATAATTGAAACAGAAATTAGAACTGAATTTTGGGGCTTACACCAAGTGGGAGGCCCATATATGAGGAAACCAAGATTAATGTCTCAAATTGAGGTATATAGGAATTCCAGGATGAGTACCTCAACACATGTTGTTTTGGAAACCTAGAGAAGCATATAAACTATAGTTATATGAGGAACCGAAGAGGATTATATCATCTCAATTCATTTTATTTTTCTCATCACATAAAGACTCATAGAATCATTTCATAATTAACGGTATGTCAAAGAATGTTTGAACTTATCCCTGTAGAGGTGTCCTATGTATCCTGGTTAATAGGAATCAAATATCATATATTTTAATTTTAATAGTTTCAATTTATGTCACAAGACTATTCCAATCTATTACAACCATGTGGTACGGATGGTGTGCTATGGAATTTAATGTTATACATCTTGGAAATAAGCTAGTCTCCCCTTTTAACTAATTCTGTCTAAATCACCTGAATCATACAAATAAACTAGAACCTCTAAGATCATATGATTAATTCTCAATGTGAGAAATAAGGGAAATTTCATAGATCAGTTGTATTGTATGAGAGTTAATTATTGGGGATTGAGTATTGATTAATTATTTTCATACACATGTATGTCTAACCTAATCAGAGAATTATGTAAAGGAAGGTTTTGGTTAAATGAAATTTTCATGATTTTGAACATGAAGAATTAGATCTAGGAATGTCATTTGGGTTTATTAGATACATATAGATGACATGTTTGAATAGAATGTTTCAATGGTGGATTGATTTCCAAAATTAGGGTTTCTGAAAAATGTTACCATGAATGGATCAAGTTATTTTTAGAGCAAAAACATTTTAAGTAGACCTAAAAGTAAAATAGTAATAATTTTTGTCACATATAATTAATTCTCATTATGAAGGATTCCATGTTTCTTATAGGGCATGGGTTAATGGAAGAATACAAATGGAATTATTTGACAGGAACCACCCATATGGTTCCTTACAGATGATTCCACATGAAGGAACATCCTAAGGGATACCTAATGAAGGAACATCACCTTGGAGACCCCATAATGAACATGAATGAATGAGTCCTCTAAAATTCATGGGAAAGGCCTTGTAAAGACTCTTTGTGGATATGGAAGTGTAAGGATCTTTATAGATGACTCGTCATAAGGGATATTCATGGATGAGGTTACATAATGTCATCTCATGGATGAGTCCTTATAAAGGATCTTCCCAAATGAGAAATTGTGATGTCTCTTTGTGAATGAGGTCTCATAACGGTTCTTTACAAATGAATCCTCGCAAAATACTCTTCACAAAAAATACTGTTATTTATTCCCTATCATGGGTTGCAGATTTATCCATGTGATTTCTGTAAATGTAAAGGTTTATCCTAGTGTAGGATTCCTACCCCTAAAAGTCATTTTGTGTGTTTGTAGTTTATTTTCAATAATCTGCTTCTTTGATCGGTGGCATCATAGAATGTATTTGTCCACATAGATACTACATGGATGGAAAGGGAGTGTGAAACTATAAATTAGGTGGTGGATATAAAGTGTCTTATGAAAAATATATACATCCTACGTCCCACAAAAAATGATGAGTCATAAATAAAAAACCATGTAGTTTAATGGAATTTTATACCACATCATTATAGAGAAGATTAGTTTAGCAGGTCTCCATGCACGAACATGAAATTCAAAACCTCATAATCACATATAACCTGAGTTTATGAAGGAATTATGGCACATGGAGAGTTGTTGGTCAAAGAAAATAATTCATTTTTGATAATGACAGTTCTTTTTAAATAGATTTCATACTTCACAGGGAAATTTACATTTCAAATTTTTTCTTAAAATGAACCATAGGATAAAAAACTACAATGTACTTTATAAGTCAAATTTTCCATGATGAGTTGAATTAAATCATAAAAAATGAAATAAACCCATTAATGAATGTTTTATCCCATTGGAAGCATTTTCAAAGGCTAAATTGTTTCTTTAATTCCCCCAAAAATGGGTTTCTTAGTCTCTCCACCATTTTTTCAGAAGAAGGTAAAGTACATGTCCTCCTCCTAGTGGAAGGTTCTCACCACCCAATCACCAATTTTGGATTTTTTTTGAAATTTTTATCTCTTAGTGTGTGATAAATTGGATAGCACATAGAGATCCAACTTACTTCTTAATATGTCATTTACGTTTTTATATGAGTAAGGAAAATGTCATATATTCCATTGAAAAGTAAATATAACACATTTTCTAATTGGAATTATCTCCCACCTATGGATGTGGTCTTAGTGGTGCATCATATAAATTGTGTTAGGGAATAATTGTAATTCTTCCACCTTGGTAGTGATATTAATATTATAACATCCATATTATAAGGATGTAATAGTGGTTCCTCAACCACTTGATATGTGAAAGAATGATATATATTTATCCTAATAATTAAAGTGTAGTCTATAGTATACATAAATTTTTTGATTTCATATTGACAAAAAAATAATTCTTCTCATTCACATTGGTTCACTTAAGGACCATTCACCGAGATATCTTATGATCCAGATTGTTCATCCACTTAGTGAGTTTGAAGGATATATCTTTTTCAACATGAATTATATATAAGGAGTTACATATCATTCATCCATGAATTGTGTTCTAATACCATGGGTATAATGTCCCATTCTAGTAATTGACATAGAAGGAATATTCACCTATGTTTTTAATAGATCGCCCCAAATAGTGACATGATCTTCATTTATTATTATTAACATTATTATAATTTAACATAAATATTTCACTTGCATTTACTAGATTTTATATGGACACTATTGGTGGTGGACTACAAAATTATTCTCCAACCCTTCTTAGGTTTCCTAGTTCCAAAGAATAATTTTCTTCATAAAATATATAAGGTAAAAGGAAATAAAGAATTATATTACTTATCTAGAGGATCAAGGTGGGATTTAAAAGACATTTTTGATCCATGAATTTTGAGCGGTTTTATTTATTTTCAATACTTTTGATTATTTTTTATTTTACTATTATATATCCTTCCTAGAATATCTTGATTGTATTTTATGACATGTATAATGGTTAATTTTTTATACAAAATGTGTTGATATTTTTTTTAATATTCCATATTTATATGATATATATTTACTATTATTGTCATAATATGATGAAAATTTTATTTCATTGATTTAATTTTATATTTGGTTAATTATATCTATGGTTATAGTCTCTCATCCGAATCTATGATGACACTTCTTACATTTCATAAACCTCTAGCATTCAGAGATGCATGCTTGGGGTGTATATAACCCAATTCAGTTAGAGAGGAAGTGAATTAGATTTGGAATACTATGTAAAATTTATTATAGCACCCATCTATTCATTGACCAATCTATCCTCTTGAAAATATGGGCTAGGGATCCTCTTAGTGAAACACTACGGTGTATAAACCCCTTATCCAATTTTCCAACAGTTTCATCAATAAATCCTCTTGTTAAATGTAGGTAATTCTATTTGGACTTTTTTCTGTCGATAAATATTAGCATATATATTCTATTGAGAACTAAAACACTTGAATAAATGGAATTCTAATAAATTCATCAAAGAATACATCATAAAATTCACTACAAATGACTATTTCTTACATGATAATCCATTCCATTATATAAATCATTTTAGATTACTATTATTTCTCATATGTTTACAATATCAATAATTGAGAATGTGTATCAAAGAAGATTTATCATTCTCCTATTGTTTATATTGAATTGGTGGATGTTTTTTTATGGAAACTAATTTATCTCTCCTAGATATTGATATTGAATATATATATATAAATATTTCCAATCCATGAAAATAATAGAATAAAATTCTACAACATAATGTAAAAAAATATGTTCAGATATTATATTATATAAATGTTAATTAGGGAAGATTTATATACATAAAATTTTTTGATTCATCGACTTGGTATATTAACTAGAAATTTAAAATTATTATTTTTAGCTTGTTTATTATTAATGTTATTCAACATACATGTTATTAAGGAATGCATAAAACAATAATCAAATAGGACACTAAAAATTAATAAATGAAAAATAATTATACTACTCACCAATTCATATTCATAATTTACCTAATTAATTTTGATAATGTTAAATTTTCCTTGATCCCTTGGATTTAGATGTTGTTGTCATCTGTTTTCATCAAAGTCCATAGACATGGTGTATTGAGTTGGGTAGTGTTAAAATTACTTAAAGTCAAAGCATTGGAACATGGGATCCTTACATTCATCCATAATGTTTATTAGATTATTCATGTCTCGTCAATATTAATTATCCTTATACCCTTATTTTATATATAGAAAAAATCTCCTCATTCCTTTGAGGCAATATCAGGTGTACTTATTCCCACACCAATGAAACATGGGTGGTTAAATAATATTGTCCCTATGAAATTTATTAGGAAAACCTCTAATATTTAACTCTATTCTTCACAATTTGTCCCAAAAAATCCCAATTCAATCTGGAAATTCACTCAATATGGCTCACCCTAAGGACTTAAGTGATCCATCCCAAATACTAGCGGATACTGACCAACGATCAGGTTATAAAACATATTTTTTGGATAGTATATCCTCTAGTAAGAGTGATGTATGAGCATAAAACAACTAATATCATTTATCGGGATAGACATTAGAATTTTAATAATAAATATCTACAACAATAAAATATTATAATAAATGAAATGAAAATACTGTCAAGATACCTCAAAGAATGAAAACGTAAAATAGTCAGTATCCAAATGGTCCAAACATATATAAAAAGTAAAAAATATGAATATAAATAAATAATTCATTACAACAAACACTAATCCAAACCACATACCTCATCTATATGACACTAGAGGTGCACCAACCTAATACTGAGACTCTACAGGACCTGATTTTTTGAGCAACAATCATTGGGAATTGTCCTTATCCATTTCACATCATATGATCCTATATAAAAGTTGACATCAGATCTATACACACACTTAGGTGCATGAACAAGGGCGACAAATAAATCTCTGCATGTAACCCCTATCGGTGAATGTAACGACCCAAAGTATTTCAATAGAAAATTCACGTCTTATATTTATGTCATAAAAACACAAAATAATGAACTACTAAGTGATAAGTGAACTTTAAACATAATTTTGTCACCCCTATGTTTGGAATTTTAAAAATCTGACATACACGGTTGTGTTCAAGATAGTTTTTGGAGTCTAATGAAACAAAAATAAGTTTTGGTGAATAGTAACCTACACTTATGAATTGTAACCTACCCTTATGAATATTAATATGACCCTTATGAATAGTAAATAAGAGTAACATTACCTATGAATAATAAAATAAAATTTAGACATCATAGAAAGTGATAATTTGACCTTAGTAAGCGTTTTTGTTATTTTATAAGTCATAAATAAATAATTATAATTAATTAATTAATTGAAAAGAATATTTATTTCCCTGAAATATATTCATAAATTATTTAATCAATTCCTAATAGTTTTGAGATAATTTTATAAGACCCTACGTAATTTTTGAAAGAACTATAAAATCAGTTTTAATCTTAAAAACTCTTTTTTAAGTAAATTATGATTTTATTTAAATATTGAATTAATAATATTTAGAAAATTATTTTTGATAAATAAACTTTATTTTTGGATTCTACACGTCGAAAAATGGTTGGGGTAAATTTTTGGGATTTTTCTGAGAAACATGAATTTTTGGTGAATAGTTGAATACATTAATTTACCATATGAATACATTTTAATTAAAACCCACTATTCATGACATCACAAGTGATGTAAGCACCCAAATCCAGAACTCACATGCCTTATTTACAATTCTTGGACATCCAAGACTCACTATTCCTTGTCTTAGGAGAAATTAATAAACTAATCAATTTTATATTATGGAAACCCCTCTCCCCTCCACTATAAAAGCCACCCTTCACTCCCTCTTTTCCTCTCACCTCTCAAGATCCAAGACATCCCTAAACTCTACCCAAACACCTTCCCTAGCTCATCCCCCACGTCCAAAATCTGCTGGTCTCATCAAAAGACTAATCCTAGCTTCTTTAAAGAGGATCTCAAGAGGAAGATTCAAGAGGTAATTTCTCTCCCTCTTCTCCTTTAATTTTCCTTTCAAGTTCAAGTTGATTTCTTGATCTCTCCCCACCTATCGTCATCAAAATTGTTTTTTAACTCCAGAATTATACATATACTGTAATATTATGATTCTAATGGTATATTATATCACCCCACACCCTTTCCCTCTTCCTTTTATTTTATTAAAGGGAACGTTGGTCATGAGGTGTTAAATTTATCACCTTCAAAAACAACATGCTCTCTTCTTCCATTTCTACCTTCAGATCTGGTCATGAAACCATTTTTATGGTTGAACCATAATATTTTATATGTATTATTTTCTATTTTATGTTCTGGAAATAACCTATGTCCATATTAAGAAGTGAAAAGTTAAAACAAGTTCGTTGTGATCCAAAAGCCGCCCAAATTTACCCAAATAACCATCATTGAAATCTTATCTAATGATTCGTCCACATGGATCTAAAATAACTCATTATAAAATCATTCAAGATTCTGTAATATCATAAATAAAAATGTAATATCAGTTCTGGATGTTTACCCATGATCTACCCAAACATAAATTTAAGAATACAAGTGGACCGCTCAAGAAAGCCATAAAAACGAACATCCCCGGAAAACATTTTTTTAAACTTTATAAGTAATCCAAAGGTACATAATATGACATAATAAAACCATAACTAAAACTATTAATGTATAAAAGGTTCTGGAATTTCTAATTAATGAATATAATGTCATTATACAGGACATTAAAGAGAAGGAGGCATTCGAGTACAAGGTAAAGGGAAATTCGCGAACCCAACTTTCTTCCTTCAGGTTCTCCCTCTTTCACTCCATTTTTGATATGGTTACTCCTAAAAGATCATTTGTTCGTAATTTCATTTACTTTTCTAGGATATACATGTTTTTCACCGGTTTTTATGTCCATTAAAATGTTTTCCAAAAGAACTTCTCTTACAAGATCTCACCTTTTACCTCTCATTCAAGGTTGATGGTTCTTGTATCAAGTATGTTGTTCCCTCTTTCTTTTGGGAACCCAAATCTTATGAATGTGTTATTATGAGATGAAACCCATTCCATTCCATGGGTTATTTATGTAAATGTTTGATATGTCTTCTATGTATAAATCATGATAATGATAATGTTATGATGTGACGGGTGCGCCCATAATTATATAGCACTCCAATGCATTGGGTAAAGTGATGAATCTCATGAGTAAATGTGAAATGATGCGTGAACAAGATGATATCTTTGTTCACAAGTATGTGTGGTAGTTAACCACTAAGACATGATTTTTCATTTTTATGCATTTCCACTTTTCAAGTTTATTGTTTATGCTCCTCTCATGTTCATGATCATTTTCCTATGTTATGATTATGCTCACCCCATGATGTATTGTTCTTATCTATCCTCTTACTGGGATTTTAGCTCACCCCTTTTGATGTATATCCTCAGGTGGATACATGTACTAAGGAGAGGACAAGTGCTACTAAGAAGCTATAGAAGAAGAAATTAAAAGAATGTTTATGCCTGATTTTGTACTTGTTATGTGTGGTCCTAGTTTTCCCAAGAAAATAATCCTATGGATCCTCCATGTGTAATTCTATTATGTTTTTTATCTTTGAAATGATGTAATAGTAATGTAAGAAAAGGTCAGGTCACTATAGTTGGTAACAGAGGAAAGGTTTAGTTAATTTGGGAATTAGGATTAGTAAACACTAGAGAAAACCTCTAGCATGAGAATAAGTACAAATATGTACACAAGAATATTTACCTAGGGATCCCATATGTTATGTTTTCGGTTTAATTTTTAAAATAAATAAGTTATTCATATATTTTTTACTTATGTTTTTTTCTAACCATTTCTATTTTAGAAAATGGTTGGAAGCAGGAGAAATCAGGCCAACAAATCATGTGAGGGCTGATGCAACGATTGCCCGAACGACATCCCCAATGATTTTGGAGGTGGAGTTCAAAACATGATGGCGATGTTTACCCAATTATCTCTAGTTATAAATAAGAAGCATAATAATGGGGAACATCCTCCTTCACCAAAGAGGGAGCAACTGGAAATCAATTGTTTTATGCGGCAATGACCACCGACATTTTGTGGATCTTCTGATCCACTAGTTGCAGAACAGTGGGTCAACTCCATGGATAAGAGATTTTCTGTTCTTCACTATTCTGAGATGGAGAAGGTGACTCTATCCGTTTATCTTCTAGATGGAGAAGCTGATAAATTGTGGGCTTTGATTATGAACACCAAGCCCAGGGAGGAAATTGAAGGGATGGAATGGGAAGACTTTATGATAATGTTTCTTAATATGTAATTCCCACGAACTCTTCGCACGAAGATGGAGAGAGAATTTATAGAGCTCAGGAAAAATGAAGGAGAATCTGTCACAACCTATGAAGCATATTTCTCAAGGCTCGCAAGGTATGATTCGGGTTTTGTTATCAACACTTATAGAAAAATTGATAGATTCTTTAGTGGATTAAAACCACATTTTCGAAAGGATCTTGCAATTTGAGACTTTGGGAGTTATGAAGAAGTTGTTCGGTGTGCTCTCAAAGTGGATATGGAGTTTGGAGAATGGTACCATGGCTATGGTGATAAGAAAAGAAAGATGGAATTTCAAGCTGGTGGATCTAGTGACAAAGGTGAAAAGAAAAATCAACGACCCACATGCAAAAAATGTGGGAAGTTGCACCATGGAAACTGCCTCCAAGCTATGGGGAAATTCTCTATGTGTGGGAAATAAGGACACCAAGATCATGAGTGTCGAAAAGACATGAAAAGGAAGGATAATCTAGCCGATGAAAGGAGAGAACCACTCGTGGTTCAATGCTACAACTATAGGGAGCTAGGTCACTATTCAAACTAGTGCACTAAACCTCGTGCTCTCGAGGGTAATCAGTGCCAACAACCACGAAATCCAAAGGAACAAAGGAAGGCTTATGCCATCACTACTGCGGAGGTGGAACATGATAATGATGTTATACAAGGTACACTTCCTATTCACTCAAGAATGGAAAAATTCTTATTTGATTCTGGTTCTACGCATTCCTTTATATCTTGCAAGTTTGCTAGAACTATAGAATCGAAGCCCCGAAACCTTAAAGTAGAGATATCTGTAAAAACACCAAGTGGTGCAATCATTGAAACCCAAGTGTTTGACACTTCTCCTGTTGACATATGCGGGAAGATTCTTCCGGAAAATCTCTTAATACTTCCCTTGGTGGAATTTGAGGCTATAATGGGAATGGATTGGCTCTCGTTATATAGAGCACATATCATCTTTCGGGAAAAGGAAATATATTTTCATATTCCGAACCATCCCATGCTCCTCTACAAATGAATGGAAGATCATGAATATCCTTTGAAAAATCCTTCAATGGTGTGGGTGTTGATTCCCTATGAAGAAGCATACCTCCCCCAAATGGTTGAGTCGAAGGAAAATTCCAACCTTGAGTAAATTCCCATCGTGAGGGAATAGAGTGATGTATTTCCTGAAGAGTTACCAGGAATTCCCCCGGATTGTGAGGTAGAGTTCTCAATTGAACTCATACCTGGAGCTAGTCTTATCTCGAAGTTCCCCTATAGGATGGCTCCTATCGAACTGGAGGAGTTAAAGAAGTAGCTGCAAGAGCATTTGGACAAAGGGTTTATATGCCCTAGTGAATCACCTTGGGGTGCGCCAGTGCTCTTTGTGAAAAAGAAGGATAGAACCATGAGGCTGTGTATCGATTATCGGGAACTCAACAAGATCACAATAAAGAAAAAGTATCCTCTCCCAAGGATTGATGACTTGTTCGACCTGTTAAGAAGAGCTCAATACTTCTCAAAGTTGGATATTTGTTCTGGATATCATCAAGTAAAGGTGAAGAAGGAAGATATTCAGAATACTACTTTCCGTACAAGGTATGGGCACTTTGAGTTTTTGGTGATGCCCTTCGGACTTACTAATGCCCCTGCAATCTTCATGGATTTGATGAATAGAGTCTTTAGACATTACCTCGACAAATTTGTGGTAGTGTTTATCGATGATATTCTCATCTACTCCAAGAGAAAGGAGTAACATGAAGAACATCTAAGACATGTGTGGGAAATATTGAGAAAGGAGAATTTGTACGCCAAGTTCAGCAAGTGTGAATTTTGGATGAATCAATTCACGTTCTTGGGACATGTGATCACAAGTGATGGAATTTCTGTGGACCCTTCAAAGAAAAAGGCGATTGAGGAATGGCCCAGGCCCTCTACTGTCACAGAAATCCGTAGTTTTCTTGGATTAGCTGTGTACTATCGACATTTTGTGAGAAACTTCTCATGATTGTCAAGCCCGCTAAATAAGTTAACAAGGAAAGGGGTAAATTATGTATGGACGAAAGAATGTGAGGGAAGCTTCATGGAGCTAAAGAGAAGGCTGATCACTGCACCTGTACTCACACTACCGAAAAGTGGAGAACGTTTTGTGATATACAGTGATGCTTCAAAGAAAGGCTTGGGTTGTGTACTCATGAAAAATGATAATGTGATAGCCTATGCCTCACGACAGTTGAAGATCCATGAGTAGAACTACCTGATGCCTGATCTAGAGCTGGCAGCAGTGATTTTTGCCTTGAAAATATGGCAGCACTACCTTTAGGGCGAGATGTGTGACATATACACCGACCACAAGAGCCTAAAGTATATATTTACACAAAAGGAGCTCAACATGCGTCCAAGGAGATGGTTATAGCTAATCACGGATTACGATTGCTCTATTCACTATCATCCAGGAAAGGCGAACAAGGTAGCTGATGCTCTATGTAGAAAAGATCCTGCAACTCTATCCAGGTTGAGGATTGTGAAAGATCCTATCTTCTTGGATATGCAAAGAATGGATTTGGAAATCATAAGGGAAAGGGATACATCCTACCATTCCCAAATGATTGCGCAACCATCCATCCAAGAGAATATTAAGGAAGCATAAAGGGATGATGTAGAGATACAAAAGAGGGTGAATGCAGTAAAGGAAGGGAAGCGGCAATAGTTCCATATCGATGATTATGGAGTGATTCGGTTTGGAATGCGGCTTTGTGTGCCTTCATCACCTGGGATAAAGAAGGAGCTATTGGATAATGCACATAGATAAACTTTCTCTATCCATCCTGGAAGTACCAAGATATATCCTGATCTCCGAGAACACTTCTGATGGGATATCATGAAGAAGGAGATTGCATAATATATATCAAGGTGCTTGGTATGTCAGCAAGTTAAATCTGAGCGACAAAAGTCCAAAGGTATGATGCAGCCATTACCTATACCCATGTGGAAATGGGAAAATGTTACTATGGTCTTTGTCACGGGTCTCCCAAAGACGTCAAAGGGAAATAATGTGATATGGGTTGTGGTTGATCGACTCACCAAGACTGCCCATTTTATCGCTATTCGGGAAGACCTCTCACTTGAAAAACTTGCAAGGATATATGTGAAGGAAGTAGTGAGATTTCATGGTGTTCCACTCTCGATTGTCTCTGACCGTGATCCAAGGATCACATCTAAATTCTGGAGGAGCCTTCAACATGCTTTGAGTACTGAATTAAATTTCAGCACGACCTATCACCCCCAAACTGATGGCCAGTCTGAAAAGACTATTCAGACGGTTGAAGATATGCTAAGAGCCTACTCTCTTGAATTCAAAGGTGGTTGGGATCAGCATCTCCCATTGGTTGAGTTCTCATACAACAATAGCTTCCACTCGAGTATTCAGATGGCTCTGTATGAAGATCTTTATGGAAAGGGATGTAGAACTCCAACCTGTTGGGATGAAGTTGGAGAACGAAAGCTACTTGGTCCCGATCTTGTTCAAGAGATGACAGAGAAGGTTCAAGTCATCCAGAAACACATCAAAGCTGCTCAAAGTCGGCAAAAGAGATATGCTGACAACCGTCGAAGGGACTTGAAGTTCGACGTTGGTGATAAAGTCTTCCTTCAAATATCTCCATGGAAGAGAGTCATGTGATTCGAGAAGAAAGGGAAGCTAAGCCCAAGGTACATTGGGCCCTTTGAGATCCTTGACCGCATAGGATCCGTGGCCTATCATCTGGCACTTCCACCAAATATGGCTCAAGTTCATGATGTGTTTCATGTATCACTACTGAAGTAGTACATACCAGACCCCTCACATGTACTAAACTCAGAGGTGGTACAGCTGGAAGATGATCTCTCCTATGAGGAGCTGCCGGCAAAAATTCTGGACCAAAGTGATAAGGTTCTTCACAACAAGACAACATTCCTTGTCAAAGTGTTATGGAGGAACCATAAGTTTGATGAAGAAACTTGGGAACCGGAAGAGGCAATGAAGGAGAAGTACCCTCACCTGTTTGTGTAAAGTGAAATTTCGGGGGTGAAATTTCTTAAGGGGGGAAGAATGTAACAACCCAAAGTATTTCAATAGAAAATTCCCTTCTTATATTTATGTCATAAAACACAAAATAATGAACTACTAAGTGATAAGTGACCTTTAAACAAAATTTTGTCACCCCTATGTTTGGAATTTTAAAAATCCGACATACACGGTTATGTTCAAGATAGTTTTTGGAGTCTAATGAAACAAAAATAATTTTTGGTGAATAGTAACCTACCCTTATGAATAGTAACCTACCCTTATGAATAGTAATATGACCCCTATGAATAGTAAATAAGAGTAACATTACCTGTGAATAATAAAATAAAATTTAGACATCATAGAAAGTGATAATTTGACCTTAGTAAACTTTTTTGGTATTTTATAAGTCATAAATAATTAATTATAATTAACTAATTAATTTAAAAGAATATTTATTTCCCTGAAATATATTCATAAATTATTGAATCAATTCCTAATAGTTTTAAGATAATTTTATAAGACCCTAAGTAATTTTTGAAAGAACTATAAAATTAGTTTTAATATTAAAAATTGTTTTTTATGTAAATTATGATTTTATTTAAATATTAAATTAATAATATTTAGAAAATTATTTTTGAAAAATGGACTTCATTTTTGGATTCTACACGTCGAAAAATGGTTGGGGTAAATTTTTGGTATTTTTCTGAGAAACTTAATGTTTTGGTGAATAGTAGAATACATTAATTTACCATATGAATGCATTTTAATTAAAACCCACTATTCCTGACACCACAAGTGATGTAAGCACACAAATCCCGAACTCACATGCCTTATTTACTATTATTGGTCATTCAAGACTCACAATTCCTTGTCTTAGGTGAAATTAATAAACTAGTCAATTTTATATTAAGGAAACCCCTCTCCCCTCCACTATAAAAGCCACCCTTCACTCCCTCTTTTCCTCACACCTCTCAAGCTCCAAGACTTCTCTAAACTCTGACCAAACACCTTCCCTAGATCATACCCCACATCCAAAAGATTCTGGTCTCACCAAAAGATCAATCCTAGCTTCCTTAAAGAGGATCTCAAGCGCAAGATTCAAGAGGTAATTTCTCTCCCTCTTCTCCTTTAATTTTCCATTCATGTTCAAGTTCCTTTCTTGATCTCTCCCCACCTATCTTCATAAAAATTATTTTTTAACTCCATAATTATTCATATACTGTAATATTATGATTATAATGGTATATTATATCACCCCACACCCTTTCCCTATTCCTTTTATTTTATTAAAGAGAATGTTGTTCATGAGGTGTTAAATTTATCACCTTCAAAAACAACATGCTCTCTTCTTCCATTTCTACCTTCAGATATGGTCATGAAACCATTTTTATGGTTGAACCAGAATATTATATATGTATTATGTTATATTTTAAGTTCTGGAAATAACCTATGGACATATTACTAAATGAAAAGTTAAAACAAGTTCGTTGTGATCCAAAAGCCGCCCAAATTTACCCAAATAACCATCATTAAAATCATATCTAATGATTCATCCACATGGATCTAATAAAACTCATTATTAAATCATTCAAGCTTCTATAATATCATAAATAACATGTAATATCAGTTATGTATGTTTACCCATGATCTACCCAAACATCAATTTAAGAATACAAGTGGACCGCTCAAGAAAGCCATAAAAATGAACATCCCCGAACAACATTTTTTTAAACTCTATAAGTCATCAAAAGCTACATAATATGACATAATAAAACCATAATGAACACTATTAATGTATAAAAGGTTCGAGAATTTATAATTAATGAATATGATGTCATTATACATGACATTAAAGAGAAGGAGGCATTCGAGTACAAGGTAAGGGGAAATTCGCGAACCCAACTTTCATCCTTCAGGTTCTCCCTCTTTCACCCCATTTTTGATATGGTTACTCCTCAATGATCATTTTTTCTTCATTTCCTTTACTTTTCTGGGATATACTTGTTTTTCACTGGTTTTTATGTCCATCAAAATGTTTTCCAAAATAACTCTTCTTACAAGATCTCACCTTTTACCTCTCATTCAAGGTTGATGGTTCTTGTATCAAGTATGTTGTTCCCTCTTTATTTTGGGAACCCAAAGCTTACGAATGTGTTATTATGAGATGAAACCCATTCCTTTACATGGGTTATTTATGTACATGTTTGATATGTGTTCTATGAGGCAATCATGATAATGATAATGTTATGATGTGACGGGTGCACCCGGAATTATATAGCGCAATATGAATGTTTAAATGTGACGGGTGCGCCCGTAATTATATAGCACTCTAATGCATTGGGTAAAGTGATGAATCTCATGATTAAATGTGAAATGATGTGTGAACAAGATTCTAGATTTTTTAACAAGTATGTGTGGTATTTAACCACTAAGACATGATGTTTCATTTTTATGCATTGCCACATTTCAAGTTTATTGTTTATGATCCTCTCATGTTCATGATCTTTTGCCTATGTTATGATTATGCTCAACCCATGATGTATTGTTCTTATCTATCCTCTTACTGGGATTTTATCTCACCCCTTTTGATGTATATCCTCAGGTGGCTAGATGTACTAAGGAAGGGACAAGTGCTACTAAGATGCTATAGAAGAAGAAATTAAATGAATGTTTATGCTTGATGTTGTACTTGTTATGTGTGGTCCTAGTTTTCCCAAGACACTAAACCTCTAGATCCTCCATGTGTAATTCTATTATGTTGTTTATCATTGAAATGATGTAATAGTAATTTAAGAAAAGGTCGGGTCGCTATAGTCAACCTATAATATGTTGTCATAACAGGTCCATTCCCACATGATATTCCAAAACTAAACAAATACTAAAAGATATATCATAATAAAAAAATATCATAAAATAATGGGAACCATGAAATAAGAAAATAGTCAACCGCGAGTTCTAGTCTCACAACAAAGATAAATATATCCCTACTATTACTCATTCAAAAGTATTTAAAAGAATATAGCTCACACGTTAACATTTAAACCAGTTTTTCCAACATAACTACACAAGATCTCCAATATGTCTATCATAAAAGAATTAATTTCATTACCCATGGCGTAACCATAGGCATCCATATGATGAAGCATATCCCCTGAGATCTAGTACATTAGTGGAACGATCTGACTAGAAATAAATTTCAACTCTACATTTCGATGAAAACATAATTTCTGGAAATACATTCCTAACAAATTAGTATAAATGAAGACCCACAATTATATAATGTATATAATAAAATCCACCAAATATGGTCATAATTGATTTACTATCCTCAGGGATCCCATCTTCCCAATGATTCGACAGATATAAAATCCCTAGGAACACACTAAACTAACTTGAATCCCACAACATACATAGAATATAACCACTATACAAGAGGAAACATGCAACTATGGGGCAAAATAATCCATGAATTCCATTTATTCCATAACCAATACAACAATAGTGATCCAATAGAGGAGTGAACTGGATCATAACACTTTTTTAATACCCAATACATCTTTTCCCAAGGGTATCCTCCCCAGTCCATTGTACATATAATACTTTCATCAATCATCATGAAAAAATTTCAACATTACATGGGATAATCGAACATTGATTCCACCATCCAAATGTTAGAACTATAATAACTGATAAATTCTTAGACAATATATCATGACGCCGCTCATGATCCTTCGGATCTTAATATCCAAGAAAAATCCATCATGCACTCTCAAAAATAAACATCAACTCCAAAAACAATTCAAGGCTCTCACTGTCCTCGGGGTTACATCATAAGGTGATGTCCAACCGTGGACTACTATTCGATAAACAACAACATAGACCACATTCATCCATAAATCTAAAAATATCCTACATGCAAAAACATTAGTAGAACAAACTATACATATTCCAATATATTATCCAACATACCAGTCACATATGGTGTATAAATATCTCAAGAAGCCCTTAGTGGCCTCTAAATAATCTTCGATCAACAACACACCCAATGGGGAATCCATAGAATGTGCCCAATAATAGGGAAATTCTCAATGGTACTCAAGATCACCTTAAAATAACAACCATATAATGTATTTTTAAGATAAATTAACCATGTCGTAATGCCATTATCAACCAACAACTATAACACACATTAATAACTAAACCAAAAACCATTCCACTAGTTCCACCTCTATAGTCCCTAAATGTTTTCTCAATTACTCCAATTTATAACCACAATCACATTGTCTTAACCCATCCTAAATTATCCAACAACATTGATCCTAAAAAACTAATGATAAACATCAAAAAATCTTACCTCAAGAAAACATTAATTTCATTCGGGGATAACATATCCACAATGATACTTATCAATCATTTTTTCTAGAATCTATGCTATGAACATTACTTATATTTCCTTTGAAAACTCAAACCAGGATAATCGCAATGAACACAACCTTCTCTCAATCCTCAAAACTAAAAACCCAACCACTATAGGGATTTTGAAACCAAAACTCATAAAATTATTTTTTAAAACCATCACTCATCTAAAAAAACTATCAATATGTCCTCTAATGTTTAAAAGGATTCTTCCATCCTAATTTATTTCGACACTTTCTGACTGGGAATGAGCTTTTTCATGCTACACAAACTGCAATGCGTGCATTTTTTACTTCCTATTACCAGTTTCCAAATGTGGGATGTATTAGTCACTTATATTGATACACCTATTCTATGATAGAAATGGGATGATGGGATTTTGGTTCCTTATTCTGTGGATTCCTCCTCAAAATTTGTTTCCTATTCCAGATCTCCCTTATAGATTAAGACATTATTGGTGAAATTCTTTCTTGAAGCCATCACATTGTATATGTTGGTTAATTATTCTACTTATGTCTTTACATTCTAGAGAGTTGAGTCAAGGTAGGAACCTTCAGTCAGGTAAGTAGTCATGTTGGGCATTAGTGAAGTGGCTTGACATTGGAACATTGGAGCACCAATATTCCTCCTCATAAGTGTGCTTCTCAAGGGAGAAGAAACCCGAGGCATCACACATCAATCGCGGGTATGTTATTATTGAATCATTTATTCTATGGATTTCCTTAGGTTCCTCATGTTTAACACGGGGTATTAAATGGGTTAAAAATCTAGGTATATAGATTGTACTGATTAGAACACTTATGATGTCGGATCAGATTGGTTGATACCCCTAAGAGAGAACATGGATGGTTTATCGAATGGATGGATCAGAATTCCCAATGAGGACATACCCTGGATGGTGTTTCCCATAAGTGGATGGTTTCAAACTATAAGGGATGTATTGTGAACCACTGAAGGTGGATTAGGGAGTTTCACCCTAATGAGGGGGGACACAGTGGTTTACCTTTGGCAGAGATTGAACCTCATGGAGGCTTCCTAAGTACCTTGTTTAGGAGATAGGGATCAAAACCCATATATTAATGTGGGGTTATTTGGGGATTATATATGGATATACTCTCATTGAAATTTTGAATCTTAAACATGGGTAGTGTCCCAAGTTGATGGAAACAGATGTGGTGACCTCTCCGAGATAATGGTGAGGTGATGGATGAAGTGATGGCGGATGGATCATAACACCCCAAGGAAGTGGATCTGGGGCAAGTGTCTCATGAAAGGATGATGTCACATCATGATGGTACATCCCTAGGATGGAGAACCTAATTTACATAGTTCATGGATTAGAACACCAAATCGGAGAGGAAATAGGGTGGTGTGTCCCGAGATGGGAATATGATACACCATGAAGGTTGATCTGAACACCGTTGTTGGTGGATCAGTCAGTGTGCTCCACTAAAAGGGGAACAAAGGTTTATCGATGGTCAGATCATAATTCCAATAGAGGGGGATTCGAGGTGGTGTCTCACATTAAAGGGAAGATTCCACACCATAGAAGTTGTTCTAAACACCACTGGAGGTGGATCAATGGGGATAAACCCCTTGTAGGGTGAACCAAGGATTACTAATGTTAACGATTGACCCTCAAAGAGGCATCCTACATTCCCTTTGTAGGAGGTAGAGAAAAAATCCCTTATATAGAGAGAGTCCCATGTAGTCTAACATAATGTGATTTGGATGATAGACACATACTGTAATATAATACGATAAGGCAGAGAGTTAACGGACCTGAATTTATGGTGTTGGGCTTGAACCTTGGGGGGATTCCAATGTATACCAGCTATTTGGGAAAAAAATTACACATAGTTTTTATTGGTTAATTTGGGGTGATAATTGAAGATTCATACAATGTATGTTTTTTGGGGATTACACATCTAATTATCCCATGTGAACCAGAAGGAGATATGACCTTCAGGTGAGGCATGACCCTACCAAGATACAGGGGATTGAATGAATGATCTGGCTGGGAATGGATTATGAAAAATGTAATGCCATGACCATAGTTACCCAAATATGGTGTATTATTACATATAAATTGGCATGATCACTAGCGATCAAATCCCGAAATACCGGTCAGTTTATTAGCCTTAGAAGTACTAGATAAATACATAAGTTTTATATTAAATTATAAAATAAAAAACAAAAACAAAATAGTCTCTATTGACTAAATTAATTTCCCTTAGACTATCCTTGTAGGTAATTAATTATATAATTCTTCGCATCCAAGGAAAAATAAAACATATAAAGGGGTGATCTCAGATGCTCAGTAAAGATAACAATACAGCGGAAGCTTTCTTAAATAAGTATAAACATTTAAGGAAATGTATAAGTCCAAAATAGAAGCCTTTTAAACTTAAACATCAGCCTAATATGGCAAAGATAAATCAAATTATTACATTTAATTATTCACATGGATATTTTACTAGTCGAATAATCACATGTAATATCAATAGCCAATTTCATAATGATGGAATGCATAATTCCAGACATCAAAACCACATAGTGATGGCCTCGTGCCAAGACAACAAATAATATTTTTTCAAAGTCCTATGCCATGAAATTAGTTTGTCTCATGAGGCCTATTGATGTATCAAAGTGATATATCAGGATCCACCCATCACATACTTAGACCAATTCGTTCCTCATATAAAAAGGATGAAACATAACATAAACATTCGTATTAAAACTAGTATACAAATTGTCATACTTAATTAATGAACCATGAATGGTATAAATATATCACATCCATAGTCAAACATATCACAAAACCTTCAATTAAATATGGAAGACAATATCATAATAAATCCACTTCTAACAAATGTAAATTCCAATAAAGGATGTAGACATAGATAAAATCAAACCTATTTGAGATAAATATCTCTTTCCCTTTTGAAATCATTTAAAAGTATTGTAATTTTAAAATAAAACTTTTATTTTTAAAATATCATTATAATATTGTATGGAAAACATCTCCGGTGTTACTACGGTAGAAAATAGACACACCCACCGTATAAGTTAAAAATACATTCTTTCCTTGATTTTTTCGAAAATATTGTAAAGGAAATTATTTGGAAAATGACAAGAAGATTTTTTTTTATTATATCATAAAATTTAAAACAAGGATATAAATGACATTAACCCATAGTCTACGGAATATTAAATATGTTTTTAATTACATTTAAAGAAACATGGATGTGGATTATAAAGATGTCCCATAAAATACTCACTTATAAACAAACATGGATAATGAAGAGATTGTAGAATTAACCATTACCTTTTACTTTTCCTTGATCAATGGTATGTTAACCTTAGGTATAATAGTTAAATAATTGTTATTAAGTTATACAAGAACGAAATACATATATATGATATCATATATGATCTTCTAAGATTTATTTGTTAATAATATTTCAGTTGTATCATTATTTCAGGTTTTAACTAATGCATTGTTTTTATATGTATTGTTAAGTAAGTCATGTTTGGTATGGATAGGATGTATTTAATTCATATCCATAATGACATTATGTTCTTAAAAATTATTTTTTAATCATAAAATGATATTTATTATTGAATGGGTACGATGCTGAATGAATCGCATCGTGTTTGTGGAGACGGTAATCTGTATGTATTCACGAGCGACAATATCATTCAATTGAAGCTGAAATGGTACGTAATTGTATGGTATATCATGTCTAAAGAATCCTTAAAATGTTATATTTATTATTTAAATCAGTTATTCTCATTATCATACCCATTGAAATAATGAAGTGTTTGAATAACAAACTACACCACGATGTGGAGATGGTAAGCAGTATGGATGCATGTATGGTGACTTATCATTCATAGGATGGATAGAATACTGAATATGGTAGTACCATGATTAAAATAATATCACAGTATGTATAAGGTACTGTATTTATTATTTTAGTATGGTAATAACAAGGAAAGAGGAAGTGGGAGAATAAATGAACTTTGAAAGAGGTGGTGAAATTATTACCTCTTCACCAGGTGTATCATATTGATTTGATCAAAAAGGCTCCATAGGTTGGCCTTATAATCAAATAATTTCCTTTAGGTAAAAGTAAGGGTAGTTGGGATGTTATTTGAGCAAGGGGTGGCCGAGAAAAATGGATATGGATGTGTAATTTTGAGTGAAGGGGATTCACCCTTTTATAAGAGAGGTGAGGGTAACTTTTGGAAAAGCTTGAAAAATTATTTTATTATACAATAATATTCAGTTTATAATTGGGGAAAATTACTTATTTATAGTATAAGGTTGGGATGGGTCGAAATTCTGTCAACAAATTGGTTTTAGATAGGTTTAGGTCCCCATATTAACCTTATCTTTTAGATTTATCTGTCAGTTAAATAGTTTAACTTTTTCCACGTATTCTTGTATTATTATATTATATGATTAATAATATTACAATAAAATACCAAGATAATCCCAAATGGTTTATTAATGATATATCTATAATTTTATAAGTCTTTTGTCCAATCATTAGATTTTTAGTACTGTTATATCATTTAATAATATAGTATTTGTTTTAAAAACTCATTTATGTCAATTTTGACACTATTTGGTATTTTATTTTTGTGAAAGACATAAAAACTTTATACCTTGGAAGAAAATTTATTTAATCAACCCTATCATTTCATATTAACCTATAAAATATTTGGAATACATCATACCTCTAAATTTACATTTTTTTGGAAATTTATAATATCAATAATTTTAATCATTCATTAATATGGTAATTACTACATCATAATTGTATCATAAATAATTGTAATAATTTAATGCCTAAATATTATAAATAAAATATTATTATGTATGAAATAGTATTATATTTATAAATAATATTTATAGTTTAATTTATTTTAAGTATAACACTATATTAAATTTTTTTTAGTTATTAAACATTGAATTTAACATTTTTATCTCTTTTGATATAAAATAATATAAATGTCCTAATCTAATCCAAGGGGACCAAAAAGGATCATATTTAAATTTTTAGGTTTATTTTGGTCGAAATAAACTTACCCTATAGAATAGAACATGTTTCAGGGTAATAATAATATCATTTTTACCTTTAATTACCCTTTTTTACTTTTAACTATGTTCAATAAAAGTCAAAAGTTACTATTCACCAAAAAAGAAATTCCTTCTTATTGAACCACATATTAAATACTTATATCAACCATGTATCTTGGATTTTTTAATTTCTATTCACATAAATGGTAAAATAACTTTTTATGCAAATTTTCTAATGTGCCTAGAAGGTGGGTAAAAGAGGGTAAAAAGTTCAATAAAATTTTATATGTCTAATATTTTTATAAAATGACTTCAATGAATTAAATTGAAAATATATAGGTATTATTTGTATATTTTGAAAAAAAATAAATGTATTTAAAATAAATAATTATTTAAATAAATAGATGACTTTAAACAATATCACAGTGTTTATCACTATTCATAAAAAAATTGACAGTTTTCAGAAAAAAAACAAAAAATTACCCAAAAATAATTTTGATATTCCAAACCCAAAATTGCAGTCCATTTTGAAAAATAATATTTATAAAATTTCAAAAATTGGGTATTACTATTCATATTGGCTACTTTGGTTGGTAATGTTATGTTAAAACCCCATGTTGCGTACAACCCAAGCTATTGTGTTATTCAAAGGGAAACCTGCCATGGATGATTGGGGTGCTACATTATCCCCTCCTTCAAATAATTTCATCCTCCTAATATGTATAATATTACTATACGAAAATATTTGGGGGGTTCTTCATCATAAGTTCCCCGGATTCCCATGTTGCCTCTTCCGTCTTAGGGTTTCTCCATAGGACTTTTACAAGACAAGTCGTCTAGTTTCTCAGTACTTGTTCTCTGGTATCAAGAATCTTGACAGGCTCTTCGCAATAAGACTGATCAGGTTCAAGTTCTATTTCTTCATAGATGAGTATATGTGTTGGGTCAGGCATGTAATTAATCAACAATTATATGTGGTACACATCATGAAATTTCGAGAGACATGGCGGCATTACCAAATGGTAAGCCACATCACCAATTTATTCTAGAATTTTGAAAGGTATTATATACCTAGGACTCAATTTACCCTTTTTACCGAAACATATAAAACCCTTCCATGGAGATACCTTCATGAAAACATGATCTGCTACTTGAAATTCTATATCCTTCCTCAGTTATCAGCACAGCTCTTTTCCCTACATTGAGTTTCTTTGATGTGGGCTTGGATAACCATCACCTTTTCCATTGTTTCCTCAATAAGTTTTGGGCCTACAAGTTTTCTTTCACTATCATCTTCCCAACAAGATGCAGTGTGAAATCGCTTTTAAATAACACTTCATATGGTTCCATTTGAATTCTTTAATAGAACCTATTCTTATAGGATAATTCTGCTATAGGTATATACTTTTCCCAGATACCTGGAAAATCATGTCAGAAAGATCTCAACATGTCTTCTAAGGTTTAAATTGTCTGTTCTGATTGTCTATCAGTTTGAGGGTGGTAGGCAGTGCTGAAACGAAGTTCAGTATCCAAGGCCTTCTGATGACTTTTCCATAATCTTGATGTAAAACAGGGATCACGATCTCAATAAATCATTAGGGGTACTCCATGAGGTCATGAAACATCATTAATATATATTTTTTCTAAACATTCAAGTTGTAAATCTTCTCTTATAGCAAGAAAATGTGTTGGCTTAGTCAGACGATCAATAGTGACCCATATTTCATTATTCCTTCCCAGAGTCTTTGGTAGTCCCATGAAAATATCCATCGTAATATAATATCATTTCCACTGAGGTATGGGAAGAGGTTTCATGACTCCTTTAGGAGGTTTTCTTATAGCCTTTACCTATGGATAAACAATAAATCGTGACAAATAATCAGCATTCTCCATTTTCATTTTGTCCCACCAATAATGTTCTTTCAAATTTCTACACATCTTACTGCTGTTATGGTGTATATATAAATTAGAGCTATGTGAATTAACCAAAAATTATCTTTTTAGATCAGGTATGTCAGGAACACAAAGCCTCTTCCCAAATTTCCAAATCCCATCTTTATATTCGAAGACGATCAATCTCCCATCGTTCACAGTTTTAATTTTATTTTCAAACTCCTCATCATTAGTCTGAGATCTTTTTATCCTTTCTTGTACTGATGGTTTAGCAAACATTTGAAAATTAATTATTTTTTCACTTTCCATGATTATTACCATTTCTATCTTTACTATATCAATGAAAATAGGATCCCTTTTAACTCTCATCTTATTTGAAAATCGATGACCCTTTCTTCTCAAAGTATCTTCCACCTTATTTGACTTCCCCAGGTGGTGGTGAATAGTGCAATCGTAATCCTTATGTAGTTCAAGCCACCCTATTTTCCACATGTTCAGTTCTTTTGGTGAGAAATTATACATGAAACTCTTGTGATCAATATATATATCAAAATTTTCACCATATATATAGTGTCTTCATATCTTCAAAGCAAAGATTACAGCTTCTAACTCAAGATCATGAGTTGGATAGTTTTGTTCATGAATTTTTAGCTTTTGTGATGGATATTCAATAACTCTATCATTATGCATAAGGACACAACCAAGTCCTTTCATTAAAGAATCTCTATAAAAAACAAGCCCATCATCCCCTGATGGTAGATTGAATATTGGAGCATTGAAAATTATTCTCTTCATTTCTTCAAAACATTCTTCAAACTCTTTTTTCCAAACAAACATTACCCCTTTACATGTGAGATTGGTTTATCAGTTAGCCAATTTGGAAAAATTATGGAAAAAGCACTGATAATAACATGATAAACCAATAAAATAGTGTACCTCTGTTATACTCATCAGTACTAGCCATTATGGTATTGCTCTTGTCTTAGAAGGATCAATATAGATTCCATTTGTAGAGACAATATAGCCAAGAAAAGAAAACTCTGAAAGCCAGAATTCACACTTGCTAAACTCCACATATAATTATTTTCTTCTGAGGGTTCTTATAATAGAGCATAAGTTATTTTCATGATCTTCGTTTCTTTTTGAGTAAACCATTATATACTCAATAAATACCACCAAAAATTCATCAAAGATATTCCTTTAAACTCTATTCATTAGATCCATAAAAACAGAAGGTGAATTAGTCAATCAAAGAGACATTACTGTGTACTCATAATGCTCGTACCTGGTTCGATATGATATTTTTGGAATTTATTCTTTCTTCACATACAACTGATGATATCCAGATCGAAGGAAAATCATTGAAAAATTCTGAGCTCCATGAATTTGGTTGAATAAATCATCAATTCGAGGTAGAGGATACATTTTATTTATAGTTATAGCATTGATCTCCCTGTAGTCAATGCACAACCTCATAGATCCATCATTCATCTTAACAAAACGAACAGGGGATCCCCATAGAGAAACACTAGGGAAAAAATCCTTTATTACCCAATTCCTATAGTTTTTTCTTTAGTTCCAATAATTCCAAAGTGGACATTTTATAATGGGTCCTTGATATGGGCTTTGAACCAGAAATTAAATCATTGAAAAACTCAATTTATTGTTCTGGAGGATGTCTTGGTTAATCCTCCTGAAACAAATCTACATATTATTGTACAATAGGTACATCCTCTATTTGAACATTATTTTACTCACCCATAGTTATTTCATTCTCTTCCTCACAAATAATTGAATTGAGTAGAGATACTGGGGGTGGATCTAGATAAGAATCAAGTGTTGAAATTTCTTCTCTAAAGATAATCTACTTCTTATCATCATCAAAAACTGTTACCTCCTTCTTCTTACAATAAATTTTTTAATCAGGGTATAAAAGATAGTCCATTTCTAGAGTTTTATCAAATTAAATCATGGGTATGATGATGAGATCAGCAGATAAAGAACATTTATATTCCCTAAGGGGAACTGATTCACAAAACGTTGTTTCAATGATACTTCCCTTAATAGTTTTGACTAATAACTCCCTTGTTAAATAAAATTGAAAATATGTAAATTTCCTAGAAAAATGGGAAGATATGAAACACTGCGATGATCCAGAATCAAATAAAGCATTGGAAAAACATGAATAAACAATTAAATTACCTGCCACTACGTCTTTCAGAGCACCAACCTCAATAATAGTGATCATATAAGTTTATCCATACTCCCTTGGACATTTTTAAGGTATGATTCCTTGGTTATTAAGAAATTCATTTTCACAATTCCCCTTTTCCTTATAATTGTAGCATTCAACATTGAAAACCTCTTTCATTCCCTTTAAATCATGATCTCGGTGTCCTTTTTCACCACACTTGTAACATATTTCCATTACATTCAGGAAAGTACCGAGGAGTTTCTTCCCACATTTACCACAGGATTGATATTCAACATTTCCCTTATTCTCCTTATTTCCATTTCTAGTGTGTTCATCAGATCTCTTCTTCTCTTTCTTGGCTTCAAAGTCATAAGACTTTGAAAATTCATTTTCTATCTTCATAGCACATGAGACAATATCTTCGTATGATGAGAAGGATTGTGCAACTAATTCTCGATGGAGAAATAGATTTAACCCAGCAAAGAGTATAAAAATCTGACCCCTTTTGTTACATATATAATCTACTGCATGTCATTCTATCCTTATAATGTTAGCCTCATACATTTCGACATTCTCATCCTCCTTTTTCCTTAGACCCAGAAATTGTCTTTCCATATCCACAAGAAGGCCAAGATGAAATTATTAATCTAATAATATATCTTTAAACTCCCTCCATTATATATTTGATACTTCTTCATCATCCTTTTTGTTTTGAATTAATGGGCACCATTAATATGCATCTCCCGGGAGGCGATAAATATCCATGTCAACTTTTTCCCTTTCGCTACACCCCCAAGCCTAAAATATTTTCTCTACAGAACATATCCATTGGTCATATGGAAATGGATTTGTATTCCCATTTAATTTTGGAGGTTGTTTCCTCATGATGTGGTCTTAAATTGATCCTTCATTTTGTGGATCAGGGTGGTCCATATGGGTATGTTTATTATTTATAACCTGAATGAGTTGTCCTAGAATGGTGATAAGCTGGTCAGCACTAGTTTCATCACCAGCTCCACTATAATTATCTTCAGTAGAAGGGAAATCCCTACATGGATTATGTGCATTGATACGATTTCAATTCCTTCTACTAGGCGCCATTTCTAAACTATGTCATACACTAGATTAATTTATGAATCACAATATATAATTGCAAACTAGTAAAACACAGAACATAAATTGAACAGATTATGTATATAATCCATAATCATAAAAATGATTTCTTTTAGGAGGTATAAACTCATAAATCCTTCATAATGGTTTGTAAAAAAATTTGAATTATCTTAATCATATCACCCAGGAGTGTCGTAACCAACAGTGCGCAAGTCCCATTGTCGCATACTAGGATACCTCGGTTCAAGACCGAAACACTTTGTCAGAGTTTTCCCTCTTAGTTACACCTAGGCTTGAGCCGCCTCTACCTGCTTGTATCTAGACCGAGATTTATTGCTTGGAAAACTCACAAAATCTAAACATTACTAAAATTCATGGAAGTTATTCTATAGTAATCCTCAATGTCTATCTTAGGGTAATGTTCTATAATCATTGTTTTACTAAATCTAGATTCATTGGTTTGTACCAATCATTCTCTGATACCAACTATAGTTATTCTACCCTAGTTAATTAGAGTAATTTCATTATTACATAACATTGGCATGATCATAGGGGATAAAATACCAAAAGACCGACCGGTTTATTTTCTTTTGAAGTACTAGATACGAAAATATGTTTTACATTACCTAATAAAATAAAAAAACAACAAAATTGTCTCCATTGATTAAATTTATATCCCATAGACTATCCCCATAGGCCAGTCACAATATACATCTTCACATCCTGGGAAAAAAAATAGAAAGGGGTGAGCTCAGAGGCTCAGTAATGATATCAATATAGCAGAAACTTTCTTAAATAAGCCTGAACATGTGAGGGAATGTATAAGACTAAAATAAAAGACTTTTAAACAAAATTATCTACATAATATGTATAGATAAATCAAATAATTAAATTTACTTATTCACATGGATATTCTACTAGTCGAATAATCACATGTAATATCAATATCCTCTTTCATAATGAGTGAATGTATAATTCAAAACTTCATAACCACATAGTCAAGGCCTCGTGAAAATTCTAAAAATAATATTTTTTAAATACCTTGTTCCAAGACACTAGTTTTTCTAATGAGACCTACCAATGCATCTAGGAGCTATAGAGGGATCCACCCGTCACTTACTAAGTCCAATGGATTCCTCATATAAAATGTTGAAACATAATAGAAACGTTCACATTAAAAATAGCCTATGAAATTTCAATACATTAACCATAAACAATAAAGGGTATAAAAATATCACATCCACAGTCAAACATATCACTAAACATTCAATTAAATTTGGAGTATTGTATTATAATAAATTAACTTCAAACAAGAATAAAATCCAACAAAGGAGGTTTACATAGATGAAATAAAAACTATTTGAGAGAAACATTTCTTTCTATTTTGAAATCATTTAAAAGTATTCTAATTTTAAAAGAAAAAATTTATTGTTAAAATATTATTATAAGCTTTTAAGGGAATCTTTGAAGCTATTACAACGGTAGAAAATAGCTACACCCACTTTATAAGTTAAAAAACATTCTTTCCTTAATTTTGTCGAAAAGGATGTACAAGAACATGTTTGGAAAATGACAGAATGATTCCTTTATAAACATATCATAAAATTTTAAACGAAGCTATAATTTACCTTAGACCATAGTCTATTAAATAGTAAATATGTTTTGAAATAAATTTTATGGAACTTGGATGTGGATGGTAATGATGTCCCAGTAGATACTCACGTTTAAACAACCTTGGATAATGAAGAGATTGTAGAATTAACCCTTATCATGTACTTTTACTTGATTGAAAGAATGTTAAACTCATTTATAATAGTTAAATAATTACTATTAAATTATACAATAACCAAATACATAAATATGATATCATATATGACCTTCAAATATTGATTTGTTAATACTATTTCGGTAGTATCATGGTTTCGGGTGTTAACGGATTCGTTTTTTATTATAAGTTTTGTTATGTAATTCATGATTGTTATAAATAGGATTTATTTGATTTATATACAGAATGGTAGTGTGTTCTTAAAAAAATTTAATCATAAGAAGATATTTTTTCTTTGATGGTTAGGATTGGGAATGAATCTTATCACGTTCGCGAGGACAGTAATCTATACGTACGCACGAGCGACAATATCATTCAATTGAAGGTGAAATAATATGTAATTGGATGGGATATCATATATAATTAATCATTAACATGTTTTATTTATTATTTACATCACTAATACACATTATTATACCCATCCAGTTAATTAAGTGTTTGAATAACAAACTACAACACGATGTGGAGACAGTAAGCCGTACATACCAAAGTATAGTGACTTGTCATTCATAGGATGGATAGAATAATGAATATGGTTTTACCATATTTATAATAACATCATATAATGTATAATTTACTACAGTTATTTTTTTCAGAATAATAAAAAAATATTAAGTGGAAGAATAAAAGAACATTAAAAGAGGTGGTGAAATTATTTCCTCTACTCCGAGTGTTTCCTTTTGATTTGATCCAAAGGTCCCGTTAAGATGGATTTAGGATCAAATAATGGCCTATTTGTCGAATGGAGGTAGTTGGGAGGATATTTGGGCAGGGTTTGGCTGATCCAAATGGCATTGGAGGTGTGATTTTGAGAGAAGGGGATGTACCATTTTATAAGAGAGGTGAGGGTCACTTTAGAAAAAACATGTAATACTATTTTATTATACAATCATATTCAGTTTATAATGTCTCCAAAATAATTTATTTAGAGGATAAGGTGGACATGGTTCCAAAACCTAACAGGAAATAGGTTTTATACAGGTTTAGGTCACCATATTAACCTTATCTTTTAGATTTTACTCTTAGTTAAATAAATTAACTTTTACCATGTATTCATGTATTATTATATTATATGGTTAATAATAATACTATCATATTCCAAGATAACCCTAGGTGGTTTAATAATTATATATATATTATTATATATGTTCTTTGGATGAGCCATAAATTTTGAAGACTTTTATATCATTTAATAATATAGCATTCGTTTTAAAAACTCATTTATGTCAATTTCGAAACTATTTTGTATATTGTTTTTGTGAAAGTCATAAAAACTTTAACACTGCAAAGAAAATTTATTTAATCAACCCTAACATGTAATATTAAACTATAAAACTAGTGTAATTCATCAGAAGTCTCAATTTACATTTATTTTGATATTTATAATATCAATTATTTTAATCATCCATTAATATATTAATTACTGCATCATCATTGTATCATTAATAAATTTAGTTATTTAATGTCTAAAGATTATAAATATAATACCATTATTTAGGAAATAGTATTATATTTCTAATGATTATTTATAGTAAAATTTACCTTATGTATAACCATATATTAAAAATGGATTAGTTATTAAACATTGAATTTATCATTTTTAACTCTTCTTGAAATTAAATAATAATAAATGTCCTAATCAAATCCAATTGGACCAAAAGGATCATATTTTATTCCTAAGGTTTATTTTGGTTTAAATACACATATCTAATATAATTAAGAAAAGTGATAGTGTAATAATAATATCGTTTATACCATTAATTACCATATTTAATTTTAACGGTAGTAAATAAAAGTCAAAAGGTACTATTCACCAAAAATTATTTTCAACTTATTGAACAAAATTTTACATACTAATATCAACCATGTATCTCGTATTTTTGAAATTCAATTCATATAAATGGTAAAATTATGTTTTATGCAAAATTTCTAACATGCCTAGACGGTGGGTAAATGACGGTAAAAGGTTCAATAAAAATGTTTATGTCAAATATTATTATAGAATGACTTCAATGAATTACCTTAAACATATATTAGTATTATGTATCTATTTTGACTAAAAATAAATTTAAATAAAATATATAATTATTTAAATAAAATGTTAGTTTTAAACAACAAGGTAGTGTTTTAACTATTCATAAAAAATTGAATATTTTCAGAAAAATAAAAAACAAATTCACATTAAGATAATATTGATATTAAAAACCCAAAAATGTAGTCCATTTTGAAAAATAAAATTTATAAAAATTCAAAAAGGGGGTATTACTATTCATAACTACTTGTTTGGTTGTTCATGGTGTGTTAAAACTCCAAGTTTTATAAAACGAATGATATTGTATTATTCCAAGGGAAACGTATAGTGGATGTTTTGGGTGTCACAAAAAAATGTTGTGATCCGGGAGGTGAACTACTAGGGGAGGGCATAATGGATTTCCAATGGTCGGAATTGAACCACATGGAGGCGTCCTAAGTTCCCTTTTTAGAAGAAAAATATCAAAACCCACATAGTTTGGTGATTTGCGGCTTACACATGGCTAGCGGACTGTGAAGGTGGAAGTTGGGGAAAAATATAGATGAATTCCTGAGTGCTACTATGGAGTGGAAATAGTGTGAATGGGGAATAACCAAGGACTTTTCTTGGGAACATATATGGAGTATAAATGTTCTTAATGAGGCTTACGCATGGAACTATCCCATTATTCATTCATCATGCCTAGCCATGAGGGTATTCCATACTATTGGTGGGTTGAGGTATATGATTGGGGCATACACATTAGATGGAGGACCATAGTGGTTTTATTCTATTCATATCATGATGAGGCCTCTTATTATTGATTCACAAGGCATCCTATTCTTTAATGTTAGGGTATACTATAGTTTAAAATCATGTAGTGAGGACTATTCAAATCATATACTTGGGGTATAAGGAATAACTTTTTTCACAATAGGAATCTAATATTTGTCATATATGGTATACTACAGTTTAAATTCATGTAACAATGAATATTAGGTATAATAGGTCTAGAAATGGCTATTGTGGGACTTACACAAGAGAGGACCAAACTAGTTTAACATGTCATAGGAGTCAGGTGATATGGTTGGATGAGTTCCTTGAAAAATTGGTCAACTCAAGGAACTCGAGGAATTGGAGATGAGAATCTCAACTCAGTACATAGAAAAGAGACCAATAAGAATATGTAGACTCAAGTGTTTTCAGGTAGTGTTGATGAGTATCTCAAATCATGATATTTTTGGGATGGATGTTGTGGCTGTAGAAGGGAGCAACTGAAAATGTCATCGACCCAGCCCGAATCATTGATGGGGTGACTCTCCATTTCTCTTGGGGTGAGTAATTCTAGTGAAGGGGATGTCATTGAGGGTTGGGAACACAACTCGAAACTAATCATGAGATTGTTTGTGGGGGTGCATCCCATGATGTATGGACCAATAGGTGAAAGGATAGAATCTTCATGATGGATATAGATTCGTGAACCATGGAGGTTTGCGGAGCTCAGGGACTCATGAAGGTTTCTCTAATTCATAGTTTAATTGATCCATGAAGTATGAATGTTTCATAAACCCTCAAATTCATAATAGTTCCTTCTTACTTAATGGATATTGTATTCATTTTTAAAGGGAAACTCGACATGTGGGGGAGGATATTAATAACACAAGGGAGGTTGCTTTGTGAACCCAGTGGGCCCCGCGGAAGACGATCTCACAACGTGCATGATCTTCATGAATTGGGAGCATGAGAGTAAAACCCAGTAGTGTCTCCTACTGAAATTAAGGATTTTTAGGTGTTATTTATAGGTATGGGGGTGATGTGGTTCAGGGAAGCAAACCACTAAGAAAGCATGATCTCAATGAATATGCGAGTCACCATCGGACTCACGGAGTTGACCGTCAACTTCCATCACGGCCGATGTGGGGTTTTTCATGCACGTGGAGGTATCTATCCACTATCATCACGATTGTGGAGGGAGCTCTTCAAGCCAAAGATCCATGAATGGTCTCTATTAACCATTTTTCTATCCTATCATAGAATGACCATAACTCTTATTCCATAACTACATTAAGGCTCAATGACTAATCAAATTAATGTCTAGAAAATGCACTCTGATCCTAGATCTTGTATGGAATTATTAAGTTTCTTCATTTGGAAGAGTTTTTAGGTGAAAAAATCCCCCCTCATAATGGGGATGAATGAGTATGATGAGGATGAGGCGGACTTCATTCTGAGGAGAATGGTGATGAAAAAACCTTGTTTAGGATGCACTATAACTCGATCTCGTTGAGGAAACAACTAAATAAATATATAAGCCTATCTGGGTATATCTTGATATGGGAAACAATAGAAAATATAAATTCATCCATATGTATGATAGTGAAATACAATGAATGATTTTTTGGGATTCGAATGGGATCTCGATCACCATTGTGAGTGTCTAGATAAAGAGGGTTTATTACTGGATAATAGGGATATATGAATAGCTGATTCACCATACCCAACATTCAGTAGTGAAAAAGTGAGATAATTCCATGGGCATTGGAATAAATCCTATAAAATGTAAATGAAAAGTGAGAATCATAATACCAATAATTCAGAACACAGAGGGTATGGAATCATGATATAAGATGGTTGCTGACTGTATTTGAAATACATCATCTTCATCACTTAGCATAGAATGGGGAGAAAGGAGGGTGACAGTTGGCATTATCTGAATCACGGCACCCAACTCTAAATGTCATCTGATATCATGTGGGGCATTGGAATAGGGTGGTAGGTGATCCAAATAATCATATCCAAACCATCAGGGGGTCCCTATAGAAATGAGAGAGGATGAGGTTCTAAGTGAGGGGCATTAAAAGCATATATTAGAGTGATAGAATGTTCAAAATAATTATAATAGTCTTGAAATAACACCATTGTGAGTTAAAGAAAGTTGTTGTAGGTACATTGATCTAAAAAAAGATCAAACCTATCTTCCAAGGGAGAATCCTCTCAGATGTTGAGAAACAGGTGAATATGAAATCAATGTGGTTGATAACCAAAAATGTGGGAGTGAACCTCTTAGGTGAGGTCCTATGATTCTATTAAGTTACACATCATGAAAGTGATGATGATGAACACATATTTTACTATCATACAATTAGAAATATTCATTCTAAATTATAATGTCAGGTAATCAAGATGTGTTTCATAGTTAATGTCAGGTGACTAGGACGTTATACATAGTTTAAGGTCTTAATTCTTAGACCATAGACAATGGTTTAATGTTTTGTTTCACGAATTAATATACCTACTCTTAGAATGATTCCATGGCATGATGGATATGAACATGATGTGATATGATCCAATAGAGGCTTCTGCCCCATTAAATTAACAGGGAATAGAATGGAAGGATGCGTATGCAATGTGATGAGGGAAAAAACCTCACATGAATGAGGACAAAGGAGGCCCATTATCTCGCCACACATTCTATACAAGTCTCTAAGTATACAGTCATAGTGTTTGTACCAAATAAAACTTGTGTTGATCAACAACATCAGAATCCTCCCTACAATAACACCTAATAAAACATGATCCATGCTCAATTTAGGAAATAAGGAATGGTATCGGGGCTTTACATGGCATGTGTGAGTGCACATAGAGGGTGACACCAAGAATGAAGTCCCACCATGATACAACAATGTGAAAAGGATTGTATTTCAAGACATTCATGGTCTTGATGAAAGGGTGAATAGTAGTTAAGGGTCAACTGTTGACTATTTTGAAACAAAAATACTATAACTATAACAAAAAAATAATTGGAGAAAACTTTTGGGATCAATAATCGGCCATGTTCAAAACACACGACTCTCATCTTACTACCAAAAATCAATTCGGGCATTGTCCAAGGACATGAGGTGAGCGAAAGTGTCATGAGAGTGTAAACAATTAGGGGGGTTTGTAGGTGTAAAGCATGATGAAAACCCCAATACAATAAGGAATCAATTTTTAGATAGATCATATTAGAGAGTGAGACTAATTCTAAGGAATTAAAATAATTTAATGTCATATTACACGGACCATGAAGAATAGTTGAAAGTCATGTTTCATGGACTAAGAAAATGGTTATAGCCATTTCACCTAAACTATTGTAATATTCACAGTCATAGATTATCTATACAACATATGGTAGGAAAACCCGATGTGAATGAGGCCATAGAGGATCATGTGTGGCATACACAACTTAAGATGAATGGAGACCTAAGAGAAAAAGGGTTAATGAAAATGTGTTTGGGTCGAAGAAAAAATGTATGAACATCACTACGAATACCGATGGGATATAAATCAAGTTGTACATAGTTCATGAGAAAAACGTAGTTATACACCAACACTAGTGGGGGTAGTCCACTCTTGTGAGGAAGCTGAAAGATCCAATTATTATCATGGTCCATCCTGAACTTACTCTAGGTATATTTTCTGGTTAACATCATGCATTGAGGATAATGAGTTCTCAGTTTATGGTTGTAGAATATTGACCATGATTCATGGTATCTCAAATGGGTAATTATGTTGTTATTTTATGATAAACCTGAAATGAATGAGGGAATGGTGGAAAAACTGCACACAATACATCCCGGAATAATATCAACTCTTATTTTATGGTCATAGAGTTTAGACAATGGGTGGAATGCTCTATGGGGAATATGTGTGATGTGGTTTCATTTCAAACCCAATTTGAATGAGGACTAAAGTGTTCCACACACACCACATATACATTCCTAAGGCATCATTCATATGATTTAACGTCATATAGATTAGACCATAAGGAAGAATTATAATACTAATGTTACAAAAATGCCATGCCAGAGATAAAATATAACATGGATTAGGGCCAAGAGAGACCATGTTTCAAATGGATTTATTAAGTTGTATTGTATACATATTAATGTTATAGATCACAGGCCAATGATTTTTTGTATGGGACAAAATAAAATGGGTTTTTGCATCAATACATATCTTGTAAGGATGGGAATCAAGTCGTATATAGTTCTCGAATATCATTCATTATAAATTCATATAGTCAGGAAGATAATGAATCAATTTGAAAATGGAAAATATCATTATTTCTGGAACTGAGATCAATGATCCATGAATCTATATGTTTCCAATAAGTATAGGAATCAAGACAATCGTATCTCTTTGAGGGAAATTTGTTCATGAGGGTCAGACCCATATAGAGAGAGAATGTTCATTAGATATTTATTGTTTGTTCTTTTGTGCCCCCACCTTTTGAGTGGATGGATGAGGAAGGAATGTATGGGTGTCAGCATATGAATCAAGCAATGTGTAGGTATTAAAGAGTTGCATGGTGAATGAAAAATGAAAATGGTGATTTCCACTCAAGTGGGAACACCACAATGTTATGTCTCTTTTTGTCATGCTTCCATGATGATGATGTCATAGTTTAAGGTCATATGACAAGATCCTATCATGCTATTTAATGGTGTGTGTTAAGTAAGTGAGGCTCTAAGTTTATGTACGTAGAATTTGGACCATGGGGATCTTAGTTTAATGTCATAGACTTTTTACAATAGGGTTTCATAGCTTCCCACATTGTTACAAACCGACTAATTCTCTTAAGCACGCATGAGCCATAGTTCACCGTTATGCGACTAGTAAATTTTGGGGGACTAGGTACCTCATAGAGGATGTGTGTGGCACATAAAAATAATCCTGACATGAATGAGGGCTAGGGGCGTCCATACCACACTACGTATTTCTATAAGGAAAATGAATACTATCTTAGTTTAATGTCATAGTGTTTAGACCTAAAGGATTTTCCATCCAATCCATGCGGGTATAAACCCAAACAAGACTCTTAATCCCACATGATCCATGCTTGATATGAGAAACAAGAAGTGATGTTCGGATTTTTCCCATTATATAGGAGTATATAATGTTGAAAATGAAATTCCATGAGGGAAGGTCCCAACCACACTAACATTCCCACTTAATGTGAGTGGATGTATAGAGGGAAACACAATGGGTGTCGGGGATAAACTAGAACATAAGAATGTGGCAAATGTGAATCATTGCATCTGATATCTTGAACATAGTGGTTGTAGGATGAAGATAGAGGATATATATTGACATTATTTGAGATGCATCACCCATATCATGTTTCCAAAAATGGGAGAATACAAATGAGGGTTAACTCATGACCTTGTTCAAGACACGAGACCTAACTAAAAATTTCTTCCAATGTCTTATGGGGATTTGGTCCAAAACAGTATGTAAGCCATATGTCCAGACACCATGCCATTTAGGGGTCCCTTCACACACATAATTGGATGAGTAACTAGATAGTGGTACATGTGAAGCATGAAAATGGATTCTGGGACTATCCATATGGAATCCAACACTCTAGGTCTCACACCACTGCACATTCGAGCAGGTCATTATGGAACATCTACATGATCGATCAGATCTACCTTCATGGATTGAGTTCTTAGGAGGGGTGTTGCAAAATAATTAAGGGTTGGGTTCCATGGATCATAATCTCTTAGTTTATGTTCATATATTGGGGATCATATGTTCCCAGTTTAATGTCTTGGGTGTGGTATGTATCTATCCAATATAACGTCATTTTGTAAGGATGAAAACGGCACTCAGTTTGTCCTCATGAGACTTGGGAATATTCATCCCAAAAGATACATTTTTGGTGCAAACAACCCAATGTGAATGATAACTAGATAGATCCACACCACACCACATATTCTCAATGGGGAACATAGGCTAATGAGACAAAAGGGTAACATACAATTCGAAGGTGGGGCCCAATGACAATAGGTATGGGCATCTATATGTATCCCAATATGATGGGTTTCAAGACATACAAATTTATTGATATATGTGAAGATAAATATCATGTGGTAAATATAAATATGGTAGGATTTATTCTAATGGCAAATGTTTTGTGCGGCTACCATAACATGATTTGAATGAGGATCCAAGAGATTCACACGACACCACACATTCTTAAGGAGGGAACCCAGACCAAGATAGGGTGAAAGGTTTCATGATTATAGGGTTGGGATGCGGGCGTATGTGTTATAGAATCAATGTTTTCCCATAAATATGGTAATCAAGAAACATGTAGTTCTAAAGGATGGAATTTCAGATGGTAGTGCCACCAAGGGGGAGATATTCTATCAAATGAGATTGATGTGGTTGTTACGAAGTTTATTTTCATGCGACTAGGAAACTGTAAATATTAGTTCGAGGTCATAGAGGTAGAGCCAGATAAAGGTGATATCTATAGTGTGGTGCCATGAGGAAACCCAATGTGAGTGAGGATCAAATATATCCACACCACATAACACCTACAAAGATGATAGTCATGCTTAGGGGCCAAAGGGTTGAGTTTGTGACACTATGACTAAGCTCAAGGACAAGATTTCTAGGAATCATTAAATATCCTACAAATATTGGAATCAATCCACATGTAGTTCTTGAAAATGGCCTGGAATATGGCCAATTACAAGGGGTAAAGTCTTCTCGTGTAAGGAAATCATAACACTATGTAGTTTAATGTCATACATCCAGGATTCATGATATATATTATAACATCATATGACAAGGAAGGAGGTTTATGCAGTTTATCTTTGTGCAACACAGATATTGTGGATCATAGTTTATGGTAATAGAGCATGCACCATATGATGAGGATTCTACAATTGAAATTTTTTAGTTCAATACCATGATGTAACCAGATGAGAATGAGGACCAAAGAGATACACAACATGCCACACATTCCTAAGAATACATAAAAAATAGTCTAAGTTCATGGGGATTTAGAAAAAGTTTCTTTGAGGGTTTGTGGCTAGGATATAACATGAATTTCCCATGCGTAACTATATATCATGTAAGGATGGAAATTAATACGACTCAAGTTCTTGAGTTCTGTGCAATTTAACATCAAGTAGTTTGGACTCTGGTGCAACTTTTTTCATTTTCATTAAACTTGGATGTGAAGGTGAGATGTATTGCAAAGGGGATGTGTGTGGAGTAGAAGAATAACCCGACGTGAATGTCGAGCACAAATTCATAAACCACACCACATACTCCCCGAGAGGACTAATGTGAAGGTTCCAAAAGGATAAAACTATGGATGGTCCTAAAGATTAAATTTTTGGGAATCCATTCACATCCCTTAATAATGGGAATCAACCATTATGTTTTTTAAACATTTTTTAGGTTTACCATCTTGATGTAAGGATGTTGGGGCACAGTTTAATGTCATTTAGGATAAAACAGTTTATTATCTTGCAGGACAAGATACATTTTCCTTTTAAGGACATTATATAAGGTCTATATGGAAGTTTAACATTGTGTAGGATGATAGAGATATCATTTTATTATCATATAGCTCGGACCATGGGGAATTGTGTAGTTTATCATCATGCAACCAGGACACCAATTTTTACGCAGTTTAACATCATGTAAAAAGAAAAAAATAGATGTTTGACTTCATGTATGTGGAATAATATTTTAACATGTTATTTCTTGGATGAAAGAGGAATTAAATTGAGGTTGTATATATTAGTTCATTGAGAAACATTGTGTAGACTATTATGATGTAGGATGTGGGAGCACAATTTAGGTCACATTGATTAGAAGAATCTTCTTTTGAGTATAATTTCATTTAATTCAAACTATTGTGGTGGGTATCCAGGATGGATATGTGTGGCATGGAGGATTTGAAATCATGACATGATTAAGGTACAAGGAGGTCAAATTCTCCAAAACACATTTCCAAGATAAAAATGAAAATTATCTTAGTTTATGGTCAGAGAGTTTGGATCCAAAGGATTGTGTTTCCCCTATATGTGGGTAAAAACCATACAAAAAAATTCATAATCCAACCTGATCCATGATCTGTGTGTGAAATAACGACTAGTGGGGATTTCCATGACACATAGAAGAACACAGTAGGGAATAAAGAAGTCGAGATGAGGATGTCCTAATGACATTAACATTCTTACTCAATGTGAAAACGTGCACATATGATAAACACTAAGGATGGTGGATGTCCACCAGAACATAAGGATATGGAAACATGTGAATCATTATGTCTGAGATCTATATCACAATGAGGGTGGAAGGGTTATGGAGGGTTACCGTTGACCTTATTCAAGACACATAACCCATATCACATTACAATGAATGTGGACAGACAAATGAGGGTTGACCACTGTCCATTTTCGAGACAAGATACCTAACTCAAAAAAATTTCCAATGCCTTCTAAGGTGTTAGAAAATGATGGTAACTATGTCGTGAGGCTAGCCACCATTTCGTTCAAGGGTACCTTCTATTATTAAGGAGGGTGTGGACCCAAATAAAGGGATGTTGTGAAGTATTTAAATGGATTGGGAGTATTACCATTTACATCCTAGTACTCGCGGTTATTTTCCACAACGCATACAAGCACATCAACGAGGAATATCAGATAGAATAATTCAAACTGATATTTAGGGATAAGGGGCCTAAGGTTTTTTTTTGAATTTCTAGTTCCAAAATGAATATAATTGAGAAGAATAGTAGGATGGTTAATAAACCAGGTGCTAAACATGAACACAACATGTCTTGGAATCACTACATATCCCATAATGAATGGAATAAAGATGCACTATGTTCAAGGATTTCATCATCCTCTGATAATAATGAGGATACAAAGTTTAATTTCATGTGGTATGACCAAAACATGTACTGTAATAATGTATGGTAAGGAAATCTTATCATACGTTTAATGTCATGTGATTAGGAAAACATGTGGATTTAATTTAATGATACATATTTTTTACAATGGTATCAATGGTTTTTAGGTCTATAAACATTGATTAAAATTCCATATAATTTAATTTCATGTGACCAATAAATTGTCTCGTTGTTTATCATCATGTTACCATGATGATGCTTGTTGTGTAGATTAACACCATAAAACTAGGATGCTGGAACATAAAGATTACGATGGAAGAGGCATAGTCATATTTGACCCATCCCATTGGATTGGGATCCTTGAGGTCTAGAGGTGAATAATTATGAGGTGATTACCCTAAAATTCCCCTGGTATATGTATGGATTTTCTCTAAGTGTGAAATGACATATGTCATAGGGAACTATCCATGGAATGGTGTTGGTTCAGCAAGGAGGACCTCTACATTTGGTTTTAGTATAAGTAGCAGGGAGAGTAAAATCAGCATGGCATGAAGGAGGTTGAGTCCTCAATCTCAGTTATATGAGTACACAACTTCATGTTGGATTCCATAGTACATTGGTTTCCCTGAGGGTGTAAGGGGCCAATGATGTAGTTGACTGTAGGTCTATTTTTCTAGGGATGAGAAAATTCTCTCAATATACCTAGGTGATAGAGGATGGAAGGCATTGATTAGTAGATCATTGGAATGATGGGGTGATAGATCCCATGAGGCATGGAATCCTAGATCTTCACTATGATTTGGTGATGGATCTCAGATGGTGTGGAATCCAGGATTGTCGGTTCGATGGGGTGATTGATACTTGGAAGCGTGGAAGCCTAGATTGTTGGCAAGATTGGGTGATAGAGGCCAGAAATCATAGAATCCTGAATTTCTATCATGATGGGTTGATGGATCCTAGAAGGTGTTGAATCCTAGGAATTTTTACGATAGTACGATGGATCCCCAAAGTCATGGAAACCTTGATCGTCGGTACTACAGGTTGATGGAGACCAGAAGGACTATAAACTTAGATTGTTCATACGATGGGGAGATGGATCTTGGAAGACGTGGAATCTTGGATTGTCAGTACAATGGGGAGATGGATAAATAAATGTGTGCACTCATGGAGAGTGAGTATGATAGGGTGATGGAGTTGGGAATTCATGGAAGCCTAGAGAATCAGTACGACGTAGTGATGGATCCCATAAGTCATGGATGTGGGGATAGTTGGTATGATGGGGAGATGGAGGTCTGAATCCATGGAAGAATAGACAATCTGTATAATGGGTCCATGGATTGATAAAGTATAGAATCATAGAGTGTTGGTTTGGTGGGGAGATAGAGCCCGGTAGGATGGGAAGCCTCGAGTGTCAGTATAATGGGGTGATGGAACCTGAAAGGTATAGAATCCTAGAGTATCTGTACAAGGGTTCAATAGAGGCCAGATTGTGTGGATTCAATGAGGTTTTATTAGATTTGGGGATGTTTCTTATAAGGCATGGATTCTTGGAGTGTCATTTTGATGGGGTGATGTTGCCCAAATGGTTTTGAAGCCAACAGTGTCGCCGTGACAGGGAAATGGAGCCTGGAAGGCATGGAATCATGGAGCGTCCGTATGAAGGGGTGATGGAGCCAGGATGGAATGGAATTATTGAGTGTTGGTATTATGAGGTGATGGATCATGTAAGGAATAGAAAGCTTGAGTGTTGGTACGATGGATCCATGGAGCTCAGAATGTGTGTAATCCTTGATCATAGTTACAATGTAATGATAGAGTCAAAAAAGAATGGAATCCTAGATTTCAGTATGATAGGGTGATGGATCATTGATGGAATTGAATACTAGATCATCAGCATGATAGGGTGATAGATATTTGAAGGCATGAAAACCTGGAGCATCAACATGATGGGGAGATGACGCCCAGCAGGAGTGGGAGCCTGGAGCATGGTATGATGAGGTGATGGAGCTCAGAAGGTGTGGAAATTTTGAGTGTTGGTACAATAGGGTGATGGATCTCAGAAGGCATGTAATACATGAGTGTCAGAATGATGTGGCCATAGATATTGTAAGGTGTAGATGCATGGATCATCAGTATGGTTTCGTGATGGATCCCAGAAGTCGTGGAATCCTGGAACGTCAGTATGATGGGACAATGGAACCTAGAAGTTGTGGAATCCTTGTGTGTCAGTATGATAGGGTGATGGAGACTAAAATGTGTGGAAGCATGGATAATCAATATGATGTGTCCATGGAGACCGAATGGTGTGGAACCCTGAAGCAATGGTAAAACTAGATGATGGAACCAAGAAACCATAATATCCTAGAGCATCGATATGATGGGTTGATGGATACCGAAAGGCATAGAATCGTAGAGAGTCAGTATGATAGGGCCACAGATCCTAGAAGGCATGGAATCCTAGATCCTTGGAACAATAGAGATATAGAACTCAGTATGTGTGGAAGCCTCAAGCATCAGTATGATGGGTTGATTGAGACCTGAAGGTGTGGAAGCCTGGATCATTAGTACACTGGGGTGATGGATCCTAGAAGATGTGCAAGACCAGATCATCAGTATGATGGGGCGATGGAACCCGGAAGGCATGGAGGCCTTGTGCAACATCTCAAACTATAGAGTAACTTGAGTTGGGATATTAACAACCAATCCATAGTATTGGTTCTATTGTGAAAGTATTATTTTAATTCAATGGGAGGACAATTTTTATGGATTATGGTAGTATCAATGGAAGGGCCACCATGTCGGTCGATGATGGCTATGAGGAGGACGTATGTGCATAGTAAATATTAGGTATGGTTAAACTTATCAATTTCTATTGGTGGCGATGATGAGGACCTCTGTTCCAGATGATGGAAGATTTTGGAGGACCTCTCTAGTGGTTGATGATTGTAACAAGGAGGAAATATGTGTATGATGAATGTAGTGTGGGGAGAAATTTTTTAACAGATCATGATGGTGTTAAAGAGGACCTCTATGCCTAATTAACTATTAGAGGGATCTAGGAAGAGGCTCTAAAAGTGGTTTTCCATTTTCTTTTTGGGAAATTTCCATGCAGAGCCCACAATAGAATATGTGTCATTGAGGTGGCAATGGAGTCATGGGAATGATATCCCCTACATGTCCCTAGAGGGTGGGATTTTAAGTGATGATCTGATTGAGTCAGGGGAGGATGCCCCTTGCGTGTCCCATGGGGACATTGTGGTCAGAGAGGAGCCGATGGATTAGGAGAGGATTCCCCCTACATGACCAGTGATGGTGGAAGAATCGTTGAGGAGCATATGGATTCAGGAGAGAATTCCCTAGGCCCGACCCATGTCGGATGTAGAATCAGTGATAAACAAATAGAGTTGGGGGTGGATTACCTCTACATGGCCCATTTAGGTGGTGGAGTCAGTAATGATTCGATATAGTCTGGGAAGGGATGCCCCTTGCATGTCCCATGAGGGAAGCATAGTCGACATGGAGCCAATGAAGTCAAGGGAAGATGCCACCTCTACCGCTGATCATGGTGGATGAGATAGTTGGGATCTGATGGAGTATGGAACAAATTTCCCATGTGCGGCCCATGATGGTGGAAGAGTCATCCAAGAGCCGATGGAGTCAGGGGGAGGATTCCCTTAGTGTGGTCCAAGAGGGTGGAAGACTCTATGAGGAGATGATGGAGTCAGGGGAGGATTCCCCCTGCGCATCCCATGAGGGCGGTAGAGTCTGTGAGGAGCTAATAGAGATGGCGTGGTTTCCCCTGCATAGCCCATGAGGTAGGTAATGTCAGTGAGGATACACTCGAGTTGAGGCTAGATTCCCCTTATACTACCCATGATGGACAATGATTCGGTGAGGATCTAATGGGTTCAGGGTTGGTTTCCCTCAGCAAAGTCCATGAAGTAGGTGTGGTTGGAGAAGATACGATGACCCTCGGTCATTACGCACTAGATGTTAATCATCCTACCATGCATGGGGGAGAGGGAATTCACATGGGTGATGCCTTAATCAATTTTTATGGCATGATAACTATAACGTATGTGTACAATCCTTGTTCTGATCATGACCATGACCAATCCCCATGGATGAAGATAAATGTGTTCACATTGGGTCCAATGAGTTCCAGAAGGGGGCATACATCACTATGCTCCGTGAGCTGTGACTCGTGAATTTTTTCCCTACATTCTATATTTCAAAATTTGGGTGAAATTAATCACATCATTATAGAGGTCTACTCATTGAACGAAATGGTATGGCTGGATTTAGGTTTCTCCTTCTATGGATTCCTCCACCGAATTCTCTTCCTGGTTTGGGTCTCCATTATAGAATAAGACATTATTACCAAATTCTCTCCCAGTGCCATCTCTTTATGGATTCTAGTTATTTATATTTATTCGGTCTAGACATTCAAAAGGGTTAATTTAGGGAATCAGCCTTCGGTGAGGAAAGCAGTGTCATTGGGAATCAGTGGAATTTATGGATGTCTGAACATTGGAGAACATGTATTCTGCCTCTTAAGAGGGCTTCTCGGGGGTGCGTAAACCTAAGGCATCCCACCATGAACGTGGGGTATATTATGCTATAAAAATGTCATTTGAGGTTTTCCTTAGGAATTCAATGTTTTAAACGGGGTATGATTTGAGTTTATCATCTAGTGGAGACAGATCAGACTGATTAGAGCACATATGAAGGTGGATCATATGGGTACATCCCTAGGATGGAGAACCTAGATGTTTTAACAAATTTATGGATCAAAACACCCAATGAAGATGGGCCCTATATTTTTTTTCTATAAAGGAAGTATGTCTCACCATAATGGTAGATAAGGGAACCTCTGTGGGTGTATCGGGGAGGTCCATGTCACGACCTGTCCCAGTGGGGCCCGAGACGCAACTCCCCAAGCCCGCCTCCAATAGGCCAGGTGCTGGTGACTAGCACCAAGTAGGCATGATACTAACATAGGAGGAATTTCTTATAATCTTGTAAACATGAACACACATCTCCAAGCCCACAAAGATGAAAAGTAAAAACTACTAAAAATGGAAAAGATGCATGCATAAACTAAAATCTAACCAACAGAGTACGACAGGAAATTAATGTATATCAAATGTAAAACCCTGGTCCAATACTACAATCCCACCAAAAGAGAGTCTGTAACAAAGTACAACCTATAAAGCATGGTGCTGGGACTACAGTCTATAGCTGTAGGGACGTACCTCGGCCTGTCTGATCTCACCGAGTACCATCCGGTCCTGGTCCACCTAGAATCATGTCAAAGGCTCGCTCGTCTACACAAGACACGACTGGTGTTGGGAAAGCCCATGCAGGGGTGAGTATAACAATACACAGTAGGACACCTTGAAACCACAAAGGAAAAATACAGTCATCTCCACACAGTATATGTGTACCGAACATATAATAATAATATCCAGATATACTCATACACAAACGACCGTCGCGATACCGCAACTAGGATCCAACTCAAAGATTACACTAAGAACATAAGCGGGAGAACATACTCCTCGGTCTGAAGAGAGAGACATGAAGTACTCATTTTTGGAGAACATACTCCGAAAGAACTAAAAGAACATGATGCTCAGATGAGGATCACGACCAAGTCATGGGGTGATTCCGACAACTCAGTCTGAGCTAATCCGCTAAGCAGAGGATCGGTGCCTGGGCAATGTTGGTCACGTCGATACCAAGAACTCTACCTAGGGTTCCAAGAATGAATAGGGGATCCAGCTCTAAGTCTCATAGAGGGGATTCCAACAACTCTATTATGGATGTTCGGCTGAAGGGATCATACTCCTGTGTAAAGTAAATGATACTAGAACCATTAGGGAAAGGACCAAGGGCATGAAACCTAAGAAAAATATTCCAAGTCACCGAAGACAACTGGCCCAAAATTGAAGAAATTATTACATGGCATATAGTATGGTTACACACCATGTTCCTTGACACCGGGTACTGCCCGTGTAAACGGCCCGTGTCACCCGTTCAAGCTGTGTAATTCTCAACTACACGGTGTGTAGAAAAGTACACACTGTGTTCCTGACTCTGGGTACTGCCCTGATAAACAGCCTGTGTCATTTGGATTTTTGGATAGAAAATAACTACATGGCATGTAGAAGCATCAAATGCCATGTCCGAGCACCTGGGGCTCTCTCCATGTACAATGGCCATGTTTCCGTACACGGTCTCTGGCCGTGTCTGTGTCACCTGCCCGTGTACCAGTAGACGGGGTATCCCATGTATCATGGTTAGGCCTGGCTGGGTAGGGGTATACACGGCGTGTCATTGGCCGTGTAACCTTCCAATGTTCGTGTACTCCCGAATTACACTCTAGGTAGTCCACTGATGAACACACACCGTGTATCCCATACTATACGGTGTGTAGTCGGGAAATTTCCAGAAATGTCATCTTCCTCTGCACGCTTCGTCAAAACCTCCATATCATGATCCAACTGCCCGATCATCATGAAACTCCGGATTTGGGGTCGTCCCGCCCCTATGAAACTGATTCCATCGGTTTTGGGCTCCTGATCAGCCTTGAAAACGCATCTCGATCAATCCGCACGAAAACACACGAAGAATGAGAACTTCTGAACCATATCGATTTGTCTGCCGCCATCGTCGTCCCACCTCTGTTAGGTCATCTCGACGTTGGATCTCCGATTTCAGATCGTTGCACCAACAAACGAGTGCGCAACGATTGAATATCCCCATGAACATGAAGAACATGCATGAATAACGCATCGGAATTGGGAGAGAAAAACACAGCAATCGAGAGGGATGAACCTCGATCGATGTTCTTGTCGATCATGGTTCGTCACCATTAGAAGGTTTAGAAAAAACCAAAACAATATCAAGAATCAAATCCCACGATTCCCGCAAATATCCCACCCTGAAAGAACGATCGATCCGCGGGCTAATCTTTTCGTGGATTAGTCCACGTTCATCGTTGAATTCAAAAACGGTGAAGAAAAATCACAACAAACATCCTACCTGGATTCTGCGGCATTCGTTGGCGAAGATCCGGTCACCACGTTGTCGTCTCCGCGTCGGGGTTTTTTATCCAGAGCCGCCAAGGGTTTCAGGGTTATGAGGGTTGTAACCCTGGACCCTATGTAAAACATTCTTTAAAGGAAGATATCCGCTGAAATAGATTTAATAAAATCTCGCTGCTGACAAAAAAAAATATTTTTATTACATGTACGTCCAAATACTAGACATCACCACCGACCTGTGCTGGCCGATGTTAGGCCTCTCCGAAGGTAAAATCGATGTTCTGAACGCAAATGTTCCCTCAGATTTCTGATCCGTGAACCCGTTCATATGTTATTCCACTTTTTCAGGAAAACTGCACGCGCACTTTGTTTAATCATTAAATTATATTCAAACATTTGTTTAGGGATCATCGGGACTCGGAACTGTATGTTGTCTCAAAGCCTGGTCTCGAATTAATTCCCATATAATATTAAAATAATACATGGGAAAAATCCGGGACATTGCATCACAACCACCTTAGGGCTTTTACATCCCCTAAAATCCAAAACAAGGGCTACTCAAAAAGATGTGGGTACTACACGCGAATCTGAGCCTCCCGCTCCCACATGATCTCCTGGAGATTCCCGTGCTGCTACAGGACTCACACCAAGGGATTAGCTCACCCACGAAGGATCTTCTCCTGCCGATCCTCGATCTCCACTGGGTACTCAGCAAAGGTCCCTCCATCATCGATGTCCATCTCTCCCTACTCAATAACGTGCGATGGATCATGCACGTACCTACGGAGCTGCGACACATGGATGATGTTGTGTACCCGGTCCATCTGAGGAGGTAGGGCCAAGAAATATGCCACCTCACCAACTCTACTAAGAATCTTAAAAGGGCCAACGAACCTCAGATATATCTTGCCGCCTCGGCCAATTCTTTGCAATCCACGTCGAGATGAGTCTCGAAGGAACACATGGTCTCCCTCCTCAAACTCCAAGGGCCTCCACCTCCTGTCGGCATAAGACTTTTGCTGACCCTCTGTAGTCTTCATCCGCTCCTGGATGACCTGCACCTTCTCTATAGTAGCTCTCACCATCTCTAGGCCCATAAGTTCTTACTCTCCTAGGTCAGTCCAGTAAATCGGTGACCTAGAAGGTTGCCCGTACAGAGCCTCAAAAGGTGCCACAGAAATAGTGGAATGATAACTATTGTTATAAGACAAATTCTACCAGTGGTAGGTGATCCTCTCATCTATGACCGAAGTCATGTATGCAAGCTCGAAGCATATCCTCTAGGACCTGGATGGTCTACTCTGTCTGACCATCATTCTGGGGATGAAACGTTGTGATCAAGTGTAACTGAGTCCCAAAAGCTTCCCGTAATCCCTTCCACAACCGAGATGTGAAACGAGCATCATGATCTGAGATGATCGTGGATGGAAATCCACGAAGTCGGACTATCTCCTGAAGGTAGAGCCGTCCCAAGCTCTCCACTGAACTCTTCTCTTGTATAGCTAGGATGTGGGCTGACTTGGTGAGTCGATCAACGATCACCCAGATGGCATCGCGTCCCCTGGATGTATGTGGTAAAACCGTCACTACGTCCATGGATATCCCATCCCACTTGCACTCTGGCACCTCAAGGGGATGAGTCAAACCTGCTGGCACCTGGTGCTTAGCCTTTACTTGCTAACATGTAAGGCACCAAGAGACGAACTCTGCCACACCATTCTTCATTCATGGCCACTAGAACTGACGTCAGAGGTCCTCATACATCTTGGCCACACCTAGATGCACCGCCAAAGGGGATGTATGAATCTTCCTCAAAACCTGCTCTCTCAACGTTGTTGGTACTACCGTGTTCCCTCTGAAAAGAACAACGTGCTCCCTACCTTCTGAATATCCATCAGCAGCATTACCTATGGATACCTGAGCACATAGAGTCTCACCGCTAGCATCCCGGAGCTGTGCTTCCCTGACTATCTGTAAGAGTGGAGGGGTAAAAACCATCGAATGAAGGTAAGATCCCTCGTCTCCATCCATGAAGGATAACTGTAAGGAGGCCAACTACCTCATCGCCTCATCCAGCAACGGCGAATTGGATTTACTACGGAGATCATCTGCCACCATGTTCTCCTTCCCAGAAGAATAAACGATATCAAAGTCATAATCCTGGAAGAACTCAAGCCATCGCCTTTGTATCAAATTCAGATCCTTCTGAGGAATGATATTTATGAGACTCTTGTGATCAGAGTAGATGGTAAACTGCTGGCCCATCAGGTAGTCCCACCACATCTTCAATGCGAAGACTACCGCTGCCAACTCAAGATCATGGGTCATGTAGTTATGCTCGTGTGGCCTCAACTGACGTGAGCCATAGGCAATCACCGTTTTCCTCTGCATCAGGACACAACCAAGCCTATTTCCTGGTGCATCGCAGAACATTACGTACTCGACACCCTCCTCCGGTAATCTCATGATCGGGGCGCTCGTCAAAATCTGTCTCAACTGCTGGAAAGCCTGCTGGAACCTCTCAGTCCAAACGAAAGGCTGCCACTTTCGGGTCAAATCTATCATGGGTGCTTCAATCCTAGAGAAATCAAGGAGGAATCTTTGATAGTATCCTACCAACTCAAGGAAACTCCGCACCTCCGTCACGCTCTGGGGTGGCTCCCATGGTAGCACTACCTCCACTTTGGCTGGGTCCACTACTACACCATCTTCTAAGATGACGTGTCCCTGAAAGTGGACCTCCTATAACCAGAACAGACACTTACAGGGTTTCCCATACAACTGGTCCTCTCAGAGAGTGTCCAGAACCATCCTTAGGTGTCTGACGTGCTCCTCCTCAGACGTAGAGTACACAAGGATATCATCGATGAAGACCACTACAAACTAGTCTAGATAAGGATGAAAGGTCTGGTTCATGAGTCCCATGAACACTGTCGGGGCGTTCGTCATGCCGAAGGGCATCACCAAGTACTCATAGTGACCATAGAGGCATCTAAAAGCCGTCTTCGGTATATCCTCATCCCATACTCGCAACTGGTGATAGCCTGATCATAGATCATCATTCGAGAACCATCATGCCCCTATCAACTGGTCGAAGAGGTCATCGATCCTCGGTAGTGGATACCTGTTCTTTATGGTCACCTGATTCAAGTGCCGTTAATCCACACATAGCCTCAAGATCTCGTCTACCTTCTTGGCAAACACCACTGGGCCCACCCAGGGTGAAACGCTGGGTCTCAAAAAAAACTTCTTCTTCAAGTCATCTAGCTACACTCTCACCTCATGAAGCTCTGCAGGAGCCATCCTATATGTTGATGCTGAAGTCGGTTTCATCTCAGGTTGCAACTCAATGCCGAAATCTATCTCCCGACGGGGAGGTAGCCCGGGGACATCCTCCGGAAAGACGTCCTCATACTCAGCCACTAATACTGGAAACTGGAAACTCGTAACGTCTGCTGCGCCCAGGGCTAGGCTAGCCAACAGATGTGAAATCAGTTGTGCCCTTCTATGTACGAGTCCATCCTGTGCTGCCTGGGTCTATCTTTCAACGAAAAAAGAGAAACTCGTTCAATCACTGCGGACACACCGCACCCTTCGCCTAAAAAAGTCGATCTGGGCATGAACTGCGGATAGACAATCCATAACAAGAATGACATCATAAGGCCTTGGCGCTACCACCAAGAGGTTCCAATCGAAACTCTCGCCTCCAAGGGTCATGTCACACTGTCTACAGCGATGTGTGATCTCTCAATCTTCTCCAGTCAGTGTTTCTAAGCGTAAGGGTCGAGTCAATGACTCAATTGGAATCTCAAGGTCTCGAACAAGATAAGCGGCCAGAAATGAATGAATAGAACCATTGTCTATCAGTATGGCAGCAAAGGTAGAAAATACATAGATAGTACCTCTAATCATTCTGAGAGTACCTGGTTCATAAGCCTCTACCGCCTGCAGATGTCCCTGCCTCTGTCCACCGGTTCCCTGAGCCTGGGGTGGACCTCCTGGGGGTGGTGGTTGTAAAGGGTCAAAACGCCGACCACCTTACACTGCTCTCCCAACTCCTCTACCACGTCCGCCGCCTCACGGATCTGTCTACTCCACATGTTTCCTCTGCCTCAGTGGTCCATCCACTACTCCCGTGTAAGTAGTACGGCGGGTCATACAATATCGAGCAAGATGTCCCCTGCCATCACATGAGTAGCATCGCCTCTCTTGAGGATGGATGGATGTGCCCTGCGAACCTTTTATGGAAGATCCCCTATCCTGGGATCTCCTCTGAAAACATCTCCCACGCCTGGGTCCCTGACGTCAGCTCCTTGCTTCATAGGTCTCTGCTCCAGCTTCCCCACTACTAACAACTGTTGGCTATCTCTGCTCTGCCAAGAAGCTCTCAACCACAAAATCCCACTCGATCACCCCATCATAGGTTTGAATGCTCATAGGGATGATCCTATCTTGGATATCTCTACGTAAGCCCCGATCGAAGGTCCAAGCTCTGAAGAATTGATCTCTGACCATATCCATCGAGTACTGCGAGAGGTTGGTAAACCTCGATGAATAGTCAGCCACCGTAATGGTTCCCTACTAGAGCTGAAGAAGCTCTTGTATGCATACTGCACTCAGGGTAACCAGTGAAAACTCTTCTCTAAATAGAAGCTCAAACTCTGACCATGCATGTGTCGCCTCGTTGTGAGTCTAGATAACCAAACTCCACCATCGTCCTGCTGAGCCCTGTGGAAGACTCGCTGCCAGGATCAGCATCTGGTCTGCTGGTGTCCTGACCAAATGGAAGAATCTGGCCACTGCCTCAAGACATTCCTCAGTTGCCTGAGGGTCAGTCTCACCTAGAAACCTGAAGGGTCTCTGTCTTTGAAACTCGTGGAGTGCGCTCAGTCTGCGCTCCTCCACTGGTACAGCAGGCAGTAAACACTGATCCATAGGTGGTGGGATAACTAGCACACCACCCGATGGTTAAACTGGGGATCCGGTCCATGTATTGAAGATTCATCACTAAGGGGGTCATCCTCGTGACTGGGCTACTAGATCCTAGCGGGTGCGCGTCACGGAGGCATCCTGTAAGGAAACAAGATGTGTCTTAGTCATGGATTATATCTGAAGAGCTGACTCAAGAAGGACATGGAAACCACAACCCATTCCTATATGATGCATGTACCATTGTTTTCCCCTTCAACTAGTTTTCTCATGTTCCAAGTCGAAAAGCAAGTTATCAGAGACCTGGTGTATGGATACATCGGCCGCCCGCACCAACACTGGGGTCCCTGGCCTGAAATCTGAACTCGAAACACTTAACACTATATTCCCAAACCAACTCACAGACTCTTGTTCCAAAGGTAGAACCGACAACCTCTGATACCACTCTGTCATGACCCGTCCCAGTGGGGCTCGAGCCGCAACTCCCCAAGCCTGCCTCCAATAGGCCAGGGGCTGGTGACTAGCACCGAGTAGGCATGCTACTAACATGGGAGGCATTTCCTATAAAACTTTACACACGTACACACGTATCCAAGACCCCAAATATGAAAAGTAAAAAAGACTAAAAATGGAAAAGATGCATGCATACACTAAAACCCAACCAACAGAGTACGACAGGAAAGTAATGTACAGCAAGTGTAAAACCCTGGGCCAACAGTACCATCCCACCAAAAGAGAGTCCATAACAAAGTCCAACCTATAATGAAAGGTGCTGGGACTATAGTCTGTAGCCGTAGGGATGCACCTCGGCCTGTCCGATCTCACTGAGTACCGTCCGGTCCTAGTCTGCCTAGAATCATGTCAAAGGCTCGCTCGTTTGCACAAGACACGACACGTGCGGGCAAAGCCCATGCATTGGTGAGTATAACAATACCCAATAGGACACCCGAAACCACAAAAGAAAAATATAGTCAGCTCTACATAGTATATGTGTACCGAACATATAACAAGAATATCCAGATATACTCATACACAAACGACCATCACGATACTGCCACTAGGATCCAACTCAAAGATTCCCCTAAGCACATATCAGGGAGAACACACTCCTAGGTCTAAAGAGAGAGACACGAAGTACTCATTCCAGGAGAACATACTCCACAAGCACTAAGAGAACATGATGCTCAGATGAGAATCACGGCCAATTCATGGGGTGATTACGACAACTCAGTCTGAGCTAATCCGCTAAGCAGAGGATCAGCGCCCAGGTAAAGTTGGTCACGTCGATAACAAGAACTCTACATAGGGATCCAAGAATGAATAGAGGATCCAGCTCTATGTTTCATAGAGGGGATTCCAACAACTCTATTCAAGAATTTTGGTTGAAGGGATCATACCCCTTTGTAAAGGAAATGATACCAGAACCTTCAGGGAAAGGACCAAGGGCACGAACCCTGAGAAAAATAGTCTAAGTCACAGAAGACAACTGGACCAAACCTTGAATAAATTATTACACGACATGTAGTATGGTTACATGCCGTGTTACTTGACCCCAGGTAATGCCAGTGTAAAAGGAATGTGTCACCCGTTCATGCTGTGTAAAACTCAACTACACGATGTGTAGAAAACTACACACAGTGTTCCTAGCTCCGGGTACTGCATGTGTAAACGGATCGTGTCATTTAGATTTTCGAATAGAAAATAACTACATGGCATGTAGATGAATCACACACTGCGTCCGAGCACTTGGGGCTCCCTCTGTGCACGCTGGCCATGTGCCGGTACACGGTCTCTGCCCGTGTCTGTGTCACCTGCCCATGTACCAGTACAAGGGGTATCCCGTGTATCTGGTCAGGCCTGGCTGGGGAGGGGTATACACGGCATTTCATTGGCCATGTATCCTTCCTGTGTCCATGTACTCCTGAAGTACACGCCAGGTAGTCCGCCGACGAACACACTTCGTGTATCCCATACTACACGGCGTGTAGTCGGGAAATTTCTTGAAATGCCGTCTTCCTCTGTGCACTTCGGCAAAACCTCCGGATCCTGATCCAACTGCCCGATCATCACAAAACTCTGGATTTAGGGTCTTCCTACCCCTATGAAACTGATGCCATCGGTTTTGGGCTCCTGAACGGCCTTGAAAAAGCTTCCCGATCAATCCGCACGAAAACACTCGATGAACGGGAACTTCCGAACCACGTCGATTTGTCCGCCGCCATCGTCGTCACACCTATGTTAGTTCGTCTCGATGTTGGATCTCTGATTTAAGATTGTTGAACCAACTAAAAAGTGCGCAATGATCGAATTTCCCCAAGATCACGAAGAACATGCATGAAGAACACGTCGGAATCAGGAGAGAAAAACACAGCAATCGAGAGGGACGAACCTCAATCGATGTTCGTGTCGATATTGGTTCTTCACCATTAGAAGGTTGAGCAAAAACAAAAACAACCTCAAGAATCAAATCCCATGATTCCCGAAAATATCCCACCCAGCAAGAACGATCGATCCACGGGCTAATCTTTTCATGGATTAGTCTGCATTCATCGTGGAAATCAAAAATGGGGAACAAAAATCACAACAAACATCCTACCTAGATTATACGGCGTTTGTTGGCGAAGATCTGGTCGTCACGTCGTCGCCGCCGCATCAGGAGGTTTTCTCCAGAGCCTCCATAGTTGCCAAGGGTTTCTGGGTTATGAGGGTTGTATCCCTGGACCCTGCACAAAACTTTATTTAAATGGAATATATCCGCTGTAACAGATTTAATAAAATCTCACTGCAGAGAAAAAAATATTTTTATTACACTTACATCCAAAAACTAGACATCACCACCAACCTGCACCGACTGATGCTAGGCCTTGCCTAAGGTAAAATAGATGTTTTGAACGCAACGGTGCGCTCATATTTCTGATCTAAGCACCTTTTCAGATGTTATTCCACTTTTTTAGGAAAACCACACGCCCGCATTATTTAATCATTAAATTAAATTCAAACATTTGTTCAGGGCTCACTGGGCCTCAGAACTGCACACCGTCTCAGATCCTAGTCTCGAATTAATACCCATATAATATTAAAATAATACATGAGAAAAATCTGGGACATTACAGTCCACCACAATGAGGTGGGAACCACAGTTTATCAATGGTTGGGATTGAACCTTAGGGAGCCTTTCTACATACCCTGTTTAGGAATTAGGGATCAAAACTAGCATAATTTAATTGGAGAATATGGTACATACTCATGGATATCCTTCCTTTGACATGTTGGAGCTTCCACATAGATATTAGATAAAATGGATAGAATATGATGAAGTGACATCACCAGTATATGGGTAAGGTGATGGATGAAGGTATGGAGGATGGACCAGAATACCTTAGGGTTTTGGATTCGATGGGATGTGTCCCATAAATGGAAGATTCCACATCATGAGGTTACATCCCAATGAGGGATCAGTTGATTTACATAGTGGATGGATCCAAATTCTCTCTAAGAGTGGACCCAAGGCGGTGTGTCCCATGAAGGGAAGATAAAAAACCATGAAGGATGATCTGAACACCCCTAGTGGTGGATTATTGACGGTTCACCACTAAGAGGGGTAGGCCAAGGTTACCTGATGGTCAGATCAAAATGCTTGTAGATGTGGATCTTGGGCGGTGTGTCCTATGAACATAATATGTCTCACCATAAATATTGATATGAACACCATTAGTGGTCGATCAATGGGGATTCCACCCATAGGATGGAGCAAAAAGGGGTTCAAGTATTCATGATTGAACCACACAGAGGAATCCTACATACCCTGCCTAAGAGTTAGGGATCAAATCCCATGTATTTTGAGAGACCCATGTAGTTTAACATCATGCAGTGATGACAATAGACACATAGTTTAATGTCCTGCATTAAGAACGAGAGTGAACTGAAAATAATATGATAGTGCCAGGCTTGAGCCTCGTGAGGTTTTCTACATATACCATCTTGTTGGGAATCAATTTCCACATAGTTATGATAAGAGAACTGAGGCCTACACCTCAAGATATCACCAACACATGTGTTGTGGGGCTTACGCATTGAAAATACCAAAGTGGACCAAAAGGTGATGTAACCTCTTGGTGAGGCATGACCCTCCCAATATATAGTTTCCCATGGTAATGATTAGGATGATAATGGTTGAGGGTGGATGTTGGGATATTGGAGGTTCAGACCCAAGATGAGGGAACTAAGGTTTACCAAATGTCGTGATTGAAACTCATGGAGGTATCCTATGTACACTATTTAAAAGAAGGGATCAAGCCTTTCATAACTTAGTGATTTAGGGATTACCCATAGATAGCAACCCACGAGGATGGATGTTGGGGCTTACTCCATGATGGATCCCCGAGTTCCACTATGGAGGGAAATGGTGTGAATATGGATTATGTATGGGAGCATCCCATAATTCCTTCCTTGTGTCTGGCCATGAGTGCATCCAAACACGTTGGTGTGTCGAGGTATATGATTGGGGCTTACACCTGAGTTAGATTTCCATAGTGGGTTTTTTCAATTTTTCTCATGATGGGGAATCTTATGCTTCATGAATAACGAATATTATTATTGAATGATAGAGTATTCCATATTTTAAATATCAGTAGTAAGGATTATTTGGATTTTATGATTGGTGTATAAGGATTATCTTGTTTTTCACAAGATGCATCATATGTTTTCATAAATGGTTGACCAATTTTTACGATCACGTAGCAATGACAATTATAAAGAAGAGGGCTATAAATGGATGCTTTGGTACTTACACAAGAGTGTACCTTTTCAGTTTAACATATAATTGGACTCATGTGATGGGATTGGAGGAGTTTCTTTCGGAATTTTTTGAAACAAGGTACTCGGGGAATTGAATATGTGAATCTCAACTCAAGAAATTGGAAAGGTTTTGATCCTCATATACTCTAAGAGGGAGGGGAGAATAAGGGTGTCAAGTTTTTCTTTTAATAAAATAGATCATGTTCCCACATTGTTAGGAACTCCTTAAACATGTTAAATGGATTTGATTGGTAATCAAATATTCATATTTAAAAAGGAATCACATCAATTTTTATTCTTTCACTACTAAGGGACATTCCAAGGAGAATAAATTGACATTGTTTTGTCCATACCTAAATCCACTAATCTTCACTGGTTGTGAATTACAAGAGTTTTTACTTAATTACTCTATTATAGGAGCATAGCCTTTACATGAATTCAAGGATAGCACACTGTGTCCCTCAAAACACTTATGTCGACCCTACTAAGATAACTACTTTGAAAGTAGATGAACTGAGTTTATCAACTTGAAGTTTTCTTCAATGGACTGTAATTAAAACCTTTATATCAAACAAGGAATGGGACTATGATTTCACCGTATGCCTAATTTGATGCTATTTGAATTCCCCACCACTTAAAATAGATGTTCAATACTTCTTTTCATGAATATCCTTCACAAAAATATCTATTATCTCAAGTCTCACAACCTTAATGGGGAAAACTTCCTTTGAGAATCTCACTTCCTATGTGAAACGAAATTCCTTCGCAAAACTCACCAATTCATCATCAAATACCCCATCATCCTGAAGCACACATTAATCAAATGCATTGAAATCATTCAAGACCTATAGTCTTTTTGTGATGCTCAGGATTTCAAATAAAGATAAATTTAAGAAGCTCCCTTGGATTCATGAAATTAGATAACTTCTAGACATTCTTTAAAAAAAGTTATAAGAGTGAAAATGGGTAACCTCGTATTTATAGGTTCAGATATCTGTAATTCTCCACCACATATTTGAGGATTTTTTGGATCTTTCACAAACATCATCGCATTGCTCCCCCAATCATGAAAATCCATAGAAATTTTCCATTCATGATGGTCATCATGACTGCAAATCTTTCTGTCAAACATTCACACACTGCAATGCACCAATTATCATAATCACATATATAACCTTCACCATTCTTGATTATTGAATTCATCTTCATTATTGAAGCTTGTTGGTATTTCATAGATAACCATCAACATTCATTGATCATTTATGAAAAAAATCATTAATCCCAACTTCATTAAACTCCTACATTTTTCATATTTTTATAAGTATTTAAATAAAATACACTTTTCATAATGAAAACCATCCATAAATTTTTAAACCCCAAAAATATGGAATACATTGGGAAATAACACCACCCTCAAAATTGTTTTCAGTTTTAACCGTTAGATCCCTCTCCTTGTAAACTTCATGATCTTCCATGTTAGTATTGTCAACGAACACAATCCATTCTCTATTTATAGAAACAAATAATCTTAGTTCCAAAAAAAGGGACCAAGATGAATATGTTTAGTGAATGTGTTTCACAGTGTGTGGTGGATTATCTCAAAACATGGTATTTTAATGATGGATATTGGGGTTGTAGAAGGGTGAAACCACAAATTTTACTGACTTGGCCTAAATATTTCTTGGTGAGACTTTGTATATTTTATTTGGGTGAGTACTAGTAGTGTAGGGACCGAATCAAAGGGTGGGGAACATTTCATGGAACTCATCTGAAGTGGGGGTTCATCCCCCAAGATATGTACCAATAGGTGTATAGTAATAATCTTTACATAGGATATGGTTTCACAAAGAATGGGGGCTTGTGGACCTCAGGGTGTCACAAAGGATTCCCTGATTAATATGGGAGTGCATCACAATGGCTGAATTATTTGTGAAGCCTCATGTTCCCCATAAGGCCTTCTTTATAAACAAGATAATAGTCCATCACAAGGGGCATGTCCACATGGGTTGGAGGTTCTCAATAACATAAGGTAATTTTCTTCAAAAACTGTTGGGGATCCCTGGATGAGGATATCACAGAGCACGTGAGCCACATGAATTGAGAGCATGAGGCAACAACCTCATGGTGTCTCCTATTAAAATAAAGGCATGAGGGGTGTATTTATTTTCATTGGGGTTTTGCAATGCTAGGAAGCACTCAATGATGTAATCATGATCCCTGTAAAGATTTGAGAAATAATCAGATTCGTAGATCCATCTACCACCTTCCTTTTCCTCAATGATGGGGTTCATCGAACTTGCGAAGGAGTTCTTCATGTTTAATAGAAATGGTGGATGGAGCTCCACAAGATGGAGGTTTAGAAATTGTATTTGTGATACATTTTTCTTGAATTTATTTAAACTACCACAATTCGTATTCCATAACTCCATTCGGGTCCCATGACCAGTAAAATCAAATATTACGAAAGAGTCTATGATTATGGATCATGTATGGAAGCATTTTTTTGTTCCAACTAAAATATTAATGAAAAAACACAATATTAAATTCCCATAAGACTAGTTCTAACACTATGGTAAAAAATATGAAAAACGGGACAAAGAAGGAAAAATTATGTGATGTGTGCTTTAGGAACACTATGTTTACCCAAAAAATTCCTCCCACGTCATGTTTTACACACCACTCGGTGATTTCATTCTAGAATTCCATAATGTCTGCCTCTTGGTATATGGAGTGTAACCCCACATGAGTCGCTTTTTCATGTACATCAACCATAGTCAGTGTGTACAACATTGGATTACATAATTTATACTTCCCATACACAGATTTTACCACAAATGGGGTCTCTAACTATATACGTGGACATGTAAGTCCAACATGGGATCAAAAAAATCATAGTACATGGACATCTACTATGTTACTAGCACAAATTCTGGCTTTGTACACTACAAAATCATGTACCACTAACACAAATCGATTCGCCACTACATCTTATGTACTCCAAATTAAATGAAACATACTCTAAATACATCAGATTAGCTTAATAAAAAGAACACATCACTTGTTTTCTCAAAATGATATGATGTTGACATGGAATTTTCATAATAGAAAACCCCGGATATGGGCTAAAATGCTTGATTCCTACATCAAAGCCATAGATTAACCACTATGGTCCCCAAATACATTAAAAATTTAAAAACATTAAACAACAATGACACAATTAATTTATGTATAAAATGTAAAATAGGAATACCTTTGGGTGGAAACCACTGAAGAATCTCCTGGAATCTTCTAACCATAGCTATCTCACACCGACCTAGGCCTGAGAAGAGCCCGTAGTGAAACCTACATACATTCCCTCACCCTACCACACACCTCTATAACTCCTATGTACATTAAAGGAAGTCCATGAGGGTGTTCATGTGATAACATAAATAAAAATGGAAAAATAAAATATAAAAAAAATAATGAACAAAAGAAAAAGAAAAATGGGATCAGAGATAACCCTAATGCCCGAAAAGTTGTTATTACTTTTCTTGATCACCCCCCCCCCCCAAATTCTATACCCAAATTTGTATATACAATATCAATTCAAAACTCAAATTGAAATAGTTCACTAAATTTAATTGATTAAATAAATTTATATTCATATATTTGAATACTAAATATTCAATGAAAATTTGATATTCTTTGATTTACACCTACCTCCTATAATGGAATAACCACCCTATTTTAGGAACAACTAAGTTTTCAGAAAAATTACATATTCTCATCCTATATTATAACTTACCATTTTTCTCAAAAAACACATATGGTAAGAGAAAATAAAAAAGCCCATAATTTTCAAAACTCGAGATGATGCATGTAGTCAAGAAATCTACACAAATAACACACCTCACCCCTGATAAGACTTTGTGGAAAACCATCAACAATACTCTCCCCCATGATCTGGCACAACTGATGATGTATTGATTTTCCAATGATTTGCATTATAGTGTCAAAATTTGTCTCCCGATATGAGATATGTTTAATAGCGACCAATATAATGCTTCCCAGTACATGAGTTTCTTTATCATCACCCCACATCCCAAATAGAAAAAAATAATTAACATTATATGTATATCATTGAATGAAATGGATATACATGAAAATAATTAATCACACTTGAGAGCTAATACAAAAAAAAATCCACGCACTCCTGTATACAAATAATATCATCCTATACACTCAACAACCCAATTATATCAGGGTTTTTTTCAATACAACTACCTAAAATACAGTCCCAGTAATAATTATTTCCCTAAAATGATCCCAAACATACAATATGACTAATGATCATGTAGGATATATCTTAACAAAACTAGGATTACCTTCCTAAATCAATTAACCATTCTCTTCACAAAGTTTATTCTAGAAAACTGACCTCCCTCGAAACTCATCTTCAACATTAAGGAATAAACCCATTAAATTATCAACCACATGACCACCATCCATTAGGAATAAATCCTAAAACCAATAGTCACTAATGACTCTCTCCTTATGCTATCCAAGGTGTAATAAAAAATGAGTAGGGACAGGTGTCTAACCAAACCATCCCTCTCAAGCCATCCACATGATAGGGAGCACTGCTAGTGGTTTACTTATAAAACAACATCCACCATCATGACTATATTATATAATAGTAATGAGATCCCTCAATGGACCCACCATGGAATAATAGCCACACCCACCCAAGTCATCGGTGATAATATGCACATGGGCCGCACTGCAAGACCTTGTAGACAACACATTGAAAAAATAGGTCACTCCCAAACATCATAAACATCGAACAATTGGATCCACCAAATCAAGGAAGTTTGATCTCAATCCAAATATTCCTCAAATGTATTTTACCTCATCGAGCAACTAATTGGTCAGTGAGATCCCATTAACAACCGACAAGGGTATCCATGATTTCTATGATTTGGAGACTACATCTACCTTTCTGGAGATCCTCTCACCACATGATGCACATTAATTTTCATTAGAAGAAGGTATATATATGGGGTTCAGTGGACTATAATTCCAAAATGTACTAATACAAGAAAACACCATATGAGTAGTCACTGGCAGTTTAAACAATTAAACCTCAATTCTATATTTAAACCAAGCATTGAAAGCCTTATCACATGTGAATCCTACATGTCTATAATTATTAATGAACACTTTCCTCAAACCATGTGGTGGGTGATAAAAAATAGAATAAACAATAAATCCCCAAACCATAGTTCATCACACAAAGGAGATATAATCCAATTATAAAAATGGAATCAATGCATAGAAATCCAATTCCCCATGAACATTGAATTCCTAATAGAAAATGTGTTCACAAAACACCAGTATGATATGCATCACAATTTCTAACACATTCCCAGACCTCCTATTTATTTACTCCCAATATTGGAAAACCAAAAATATCTGATACCATTTTATAATAAACTTTTCTAGTTCAACTTGACACGTCACTCGATTTGGATCACTATAAGGCCTCAGGTGTGCCTCCTGGAATTCAAGAGGTTTTTTGCTAGTAGTGTGGGTCTAAAAGTTGAAATGGGGAGACTATAACATATGGTCAGTTTGAAATAATAGAATAAAAAACCATACTAATATGTAGTGATGAACAACAGAGTACGAAAATTAAATATCTAAAAAAGGGTGATATAATAAATGGAAACAATTATATGGTCTTAATGACTCAAAAATGAAAACCACATAACATATGGCCACACACTTACGCTGAAAAAATGTAGAAAAATAATTAAATACATGAGGATCTTTAAAAAACATTGATCCAAACCCCATAAAATGCTCTACATGATGCTCAAGTTGCACTACCCTGATATCGATAATCCACAGAAATAGCTTCACATGATCAAGTATCACATATACTCGGCAAATTTCATAATGTAAAATAATTTCTGACATAATATCCTACATCATGATTACATATACACAAAGGTACCCATATATGGAGTGAGAAATAAATATTAATAGGCCATGCCAAATAGTGAACCTATAACTTCGATTCATAATATGTTATTGAATAAATGATTTTTCAATCCAAAATAAAGATTAAAAACAAATTTCATAAGGAAAAAACATAAATGTAGGGGTTAAAATAAGAAAATGGAAAATCAAGGGTTCTTACCTGAAACTTGAGGTAAATCTACCCTTACTCTACACCATTCTAGAGGATTTATAGCATGTGGATTAGCCCACTACATGAAAAATGGTTCTTCTACTTGATCTACGTAGGATCTCCAATACATCTAATGAAAATGAACAATTTTCATAAACCATAGTGTAACCACAAGAATACACATTATGAAGTGCATCTATCAGGATCTAGGAATCAAATAGAATAATTGAACTAGTGAATTATGTTTAATACACATATTGAACACACACCTAAAGTCTTATTGAACAAACTATGATCTAAATAAGGGGATTATATTACACACTACCCCACTAGAAATACTATAAATATAGTAGAAACATTTTTATTATCATTGGGATCTCATCTTTCAATAATACAGACATAAACACTATCCCATAGATCCCACTCAAGTAATAGGGAGCCAAGCTAATCAACATAATATAACATTTATTTATGCTGTAACACTCATCTAGAGGTGTGAACTCATCTTGATCGTCCATTACCTCCTTAATACAACATTAAAATAGCCATACAATAGAGGATTTGACCAAATATAAAATCAGGGAAAATTCTCAATCCATGATATCCCAATGGTCTCCTCCATAATCCAATGTTATGAGTAAAACTACCTTAAATTTCCTAGAATATTTTCAATGAAACGTGGGATGATCCAACCCCAAACCCATTGCCTAAATAACTGAACAAGCTATCTTGAATACCTCTAGAACAAAAAACCATGGCCCTATCACGATAAAATATATCTCATTATAAAAATCATTAACCATGATCTCCCTATGACCCACCATAGGATTAATCCTTAAACTCATGTCTCCCAAAGTCTTGGAAGTCACAAAATAATGCATCATATAGACAGGGACTCCAGTGATTTTCCCTAGATCGCGAGTCATACGCATCTATAGATCCAAAAATACCCCCAAGACCATAACATGAGTATAATAACTATATAGGGATATTTATGTCAATCAAAATAATGGCACACATCTAATGAAGAAACATCTAAAATGGACATCAGTTTCATCCAATGGAACCTCGATAAACTGCATATCCAAAGGAAAATCCAATGAACTATACCACTAATAAGGTCATTCTCAATGATCCTCAACACCACTTAAATAAAATAACCCAACAAGGGCCCCACACCATAACACATACCATGACACATGGGAATTTTCAACCACTGACTATGGCACCCACTGATCACTCAACCAGAAAACATCCCACTATGGTATCCTCAAGAGGATGTCGAGATCATATCCTTAAATCCTAGTTATAACTCCATCCTCGGATGTCATCCCATCCCAAATGATCTAACATGTATTATCCTCAAACAAAAGATCTAATCATCAGATACAAAATCCTTTAGAAATCAGTTCCATCGCAGAAGGAAAACCATGATCTCCAGAGTAATAAAACATGATCATGTCTTATGAAATCCATCAAAAGAACCTCAAATATTTTTCTATATAACACTCAATCCAATATGATCACTAAATTCACAACCCTCTTTTAGGAATCAAATCTTATAAGGTAACTTCTTGGTGTATTCTAAAATCAACCCTTAATTAAATATTCCATTAAATTATAACTTGTTCCAAACACCACCCATACTTCCTCTAAAGGCCATAATGCTTACATAATCATTATCTAGGTGGGAAATTCTCAAAATGGACAACTCACTAGTCCATTTCAGATTCAAAGGTGAATGAAAATAAAAATAAGACATGGTTAGAGAATGTACATGAATATTACTCTAATTACATTTTCTATACCCATAGTGGTCCTCAATGTACATAGTGTGTGCCTCTCATTAAAATAAATTTAATTCTTTATGGGAATCATCCTTTGTACCTCACCTCTAATTGTCCTATACATAGTTAGAATACAATACGTATACCCTACAGACATGGAATGTATCCCATAGGGGGTCCCAACCAATATACTTAGATATATACCCACCCCAACAAAGGGGTTGACCAAACATAGTACATGGGCATTGACCAATAATCATGCAATGGTTCTTAATGTGTACCCTACACAGCCATGTTCCCATGTATAACCTTAATTCTTTAATACACATTGAGTAATCCCACGTATGTAACATATAATCTTAAAACATCATATTTCTAGTATATAATTAACACACTGAGTGTGTTAACCTAAAAATAATTCATGTATATTAGTTTCCCCAAACTGAAAACCCCCTAAAATATCCATAAACGCATGATTCCTCTACCAAGTCCAAAGATCGACACCCTGGGGGTCTACAAATACACAAAAATTTAGTTAAAACCCTAAAAGTATGATATTGGAATTTATAGAATAAAATACAATACAACCCCACATATAAGCTTAATCATTCATAGGAACATACTTAATCTCCCGTCCATAGTTTCCACACTCCAATCATAGCCTTCAACGATCCTCTTGTGGTGCTAGCCCAATTTCCTACTCCCTTTTCTCTGCCTCTCTTTTTCTGGGGTGCGTGAAGGGAATCCCATAGAAGCTTTATTGGGAATATAAAGGGGAAAAGGAGTAATGAAATAAGAAAAAATTATAATGGGAATAAAAAATGAAAATAAAATGAAAAAGGTGTCAGGTCCAAGCGTCGGCTCCTGGTGTAAGGTTATGCATCAATAATGAAAAATCCATTGTTCTTGACTCAATCACATAGTTGAAATCTCAATAAAATTCTATATTTGATAGATATTGTTTAATGATCAAGAATGAATAAATTAATTATTAATTATTCAAAATTATTCAAAATTATAACCACTAGTATTTCCCCGAGACATTTATCTAATGGTATACACAAAATTTTGTGACCAAATGAGTGATTAGAAAAACTATCTGAGAAAAAAATTTATAATAAATTACAATTTTCCATTAAAAAACTTTTAGGGGAAAAATATTAAAATTTACACCAAATTTTTACAACCTTGGATCATGATGGTTGTTACACATTTAATCATAATCCCCAAAGGATCAATGAGAATAAATTATATCTATCACATATATAATATAATTTAAATCTTTTTTTGTTTATCAATAAATCACTTATATTATAAATTATTTTTTAAGAATCAAATTTTAAAAGATAATGAAATTGTTAGTATCTCTATTTATTTCAGTAATAAATATAGAAACATAAATTTAATATAATTTTATGTGTTCCGTATAATAATAAATTGATTTATCCTCCATTTTATTTTTTCCAGGGAATTGTTTCTCTATTGTAATTCATAGTGTATGAGGATAATATTTTTTGAAAAATATTTTTTTAAATAATTTCTATTAAATTGAGTTGATGACATAATAAGGTTTAGTATGCTTGATTAGTGACATCCACTAATCAGATTCTCGTGATGGTGATATATTCCTAATATAACATTCTCTTACCCAATGTACTGTGGAATGGACAATATCTACTCAGTGGAATTGATTCATTTCTCTATAATTAATTGATTTGTAGGTCCGCCAAAAAAAACTATTTTTTGATAAACAAATCAAACACACCATTTTCTCTCCTGAGATAATGATATTTCCACATGTAAAGAGTCCATTATCATAAAAAGATCATAAATATATTGTGTTTCTGTCTAGGATGGGTCAATGCCTATAAAATTAATTTGAGTGGAGGATGTGATGGATTTACATATCTTTTCATGTTTGACCACCAGTAAAATGATATGGGGCACATATTTATTTTACATTACCGTGACCTTATATATACAAAACCATTTCACCCAGGATCCCAAATCAGGACACTTGAATAAAAGCTACACTGTGGGACATTATTATTATACAGTATTACCTCTGTGATTGGCATGGTGGTTCACATAACCATTGAAATTTTGTAGATAACGATGTTGAATGATTCACCTATGTGTTATAGTCTAAATATGATCCCAAACAATAGAGCTTCTCAGACCTAATACCTATATTATGCAATAGAGTTTGTGATATAGGCTGATCTAAATTCTTTTAATGATGTATATGGCTACTTAATTTACCCATCCACAATTTCATAGAAACCTATTAGATTTTATAAAGAGAAGAAATTATGAGGCCATTGTCTTAGTGTTATGATCTAGTTATGAAACAAATAGGATGATTTTATTTGAGTATAACTACTATTTATTATCAACTGTTGATAGTGAACATAAAGAAAAAATTACCCTAAGTGTACAACTATGACATGGAGATGACAGATATGGATGTTTCTATTGATATGGGAGAATAAAATTTCAATGTGTTGTGACACCCATGTCAAAGAGGTGCAGGATTTTACACATTTGAAAACCCAAATATCTAATATTATCATTATTTGATATAGGCGAGCCTCGTAGAGTTTTATATGAAAAAGTATATATAGTCCTCTTGTGAAATTTAAAAATTATCATTCTCCCTTAAAACAGGGGAGATTTGGATGATCATGATTCATCCAAGGAGAATTTAGAGGCTAAGAAACAAGCAAGATAGAGAATGAAAAAAAAGTTATCTAGATGACAATGGATTAAAATTTCAATATCCTGTTTATCTCCCCAGAGGATTCAAAAATATTTAAGAGGGTTTGCACCTATTAATACAAAAGAAATGATTCTTGGGAGAGGATTATATACCCAAGGAGGAATCATAAGAAAATTACCAATACACCAAAGGAGGTTCCACCACTGATGTAAGAGATAGCGAGAGATATCAACCTAAAACAGTAGTTAGATAGGATAAAGAAGGTTTTCATAAATCATGTTACATCCTAATTTAGGATTTCAAATTTTATTTATTACTATTCACTATTTAATATTAATTTCAAATAACTATGTGTGAGAAAGGTATTTTTTAAAAATTTTCTTATAATATTTATTTTATCATTAATTTTTTATTCAACATACTCAAACAAATAATTCATTTATTCAAATCAAGAGGATTAGTAATGAATAATAATCATTCAAGGGAATGTTCAGTTCGATAAAAAGGAAAGGTAAATAATTTAATTATAATAACATTGAATCAAAGAAAATCATATATTCTAAATACAAAGTGAAGGTGATGTAATTTATAAGATAAACATCAGTGTCATAAAGGGAAGTGGGAGAGTGAGGGTCATCCATAACATTTCCATCTGTTTTTGGTATAATCCACATGCATCCCAATCAGTTTTAAGAATCTGAGAGAGAGGGTATGATTGATTTGTATAGTACTGTCCATGGTTGAAAGGAAAAATCTAGTTGTCTAATGAAATATAATAGTTATTTATTTAAATGAATCCTAATCTTTTGCATCAAACTAACATCCCTTCATCTTTATTTTTCATTTTGATTAAGTCCAAAAATCACTCTTCTCTAGTTGTTGTACTAATTATATTTTCAGTGAAATTATGATATCATACAAAATATTGAAAACTACAAAAAGTTTTCTACATGGGACTTACCGTATAATGTCCTTACTAGGATGAGCCTAAAATGGTTCGAAAATATATTTGGTTATGAGGCCTCAAACATGCCACAACATACCCCAATGACTACCAACTAGTAGAGAGGTCCTTGGGGTGATATTGGGGAGACAATGACCTCATATTAGAGTAATTAAATAGTGTAAATAACAATTTTTCATACATATAATAAAGTAAATAGTGTTTGGAAATAGTAACTAAAATGAAATACAACCTACTATAATAAAAAATTCAAAATACTATAAAAACTTGTACCACTATGTCCTAGATAAAAAACTGGCCACCCATTGGGCTGGCCATATATATATACGAGTACAAAAAAACTAAAATAATATTTTTTGGATCTACTACTACATCCAATTCAGATAATGTAACTAGTCTATAGACACTTTCAAACTTCACCAACCTTATTAGGACTAACACGAGTAGCTCTGCTCGATCATGCATCATTGGGCATCAACCCAATACTATGTGAAACTATGATCAACCTCAACATTTAAGAATACGGTCTACACATACACTAAGGTGGGAAACCCCAATGTTGAACCTATAAATATTCTACTACATGTGTATGAAAAATAAATGTTCATAGCCTAGCTGAGACAGAACTAAAAATATATGTGAAAATGAAAATCATGAAACCACAGTCAAACCATGGGTCTATAATATTAGTCAACTGGTCATGTTTACCATGGATATCTGTATCTATATATTTATACACGTATAGTTCTATACCTATAAATATATACATAAATAATAATATCTATGAGTAAAGTGTATGAAATAACATAAAACCAAGCAACATTCAGTCATTGGGTTAGTAATCCTGAGAGATTGGATATCCTTTATTAGGGAATTGATCCAGACATTGTTCCACTAAATCCATGTGTCATAAAGTATTTATCTAGTTTTATAATCCAAATAGACATATACCTACTTTGGACAATGTTGAGAATATCCATGAAATCTACGTCACCACATGGGTATACTTTTCCTACAACTAGGTTCATCTGTACTCACCTACAATCAGTATAAATAATTATTCTAGGTACGTATATCAAAAATACATTAAAATATATGATCTAGATGCCACACTACTCATGCCATGTGAATCTAGTCCAATGTCTAATCCATGGGGTCTGGTCCGTAGGTAATCACGACATTACAACCAGGATGAACCCTAAGGGGTTGACCCCTAAGTGATATTCCTGGAGATCTCACTATTGAAATGTAATTCCCACACCATGAGTTCAAAATGAAATTGTTAATCATATGTTTGATATCACATGATAAACTACCCTAACAAATAATATTTCTTGTAATCATGATCCCCTATATAACTTCTGGAGATCCATATCATATGAAAAATCTATGATATCACTATCATCCTCCATATTCCATTGGTCCAGGAGAGTGTAATCAACCTACATAGACCATAAGTCTGAGATATTTTAATCATCCACTAACAAACCCAGGATGAGGAGAGTGCAGTCATCCTTATTTAACCCACAAGATAGTGATATCATAATCATCCACATCACTTGATTGATAATCAATACCCATGAGTATCATTTCTAGGGATGTTATTCCTTTGTATCATAGTAGTAGATACAATAGTCAAATTAAAAGAAGCACCTCTATAAATTACAATAATATAATAATAATATATAAAATCATAGTATCCATTTCCTAAGTATTACCTCTGGGAATACGAGTAAAAATAATAAATAACATGACTCATAACTTGAATCACATGAAGAACATCTTGGAATCAAAGATCAAATGAAAAATGTCTCATATATGGCTCAATAACCACTAATCAAGAATCACCTCTAGTAATTATCACATCATGATCATTAAAAATTTTTAAACATAAAAAAATGTGTGTGGGTGGCCAAATTCATAAACCCAACACTACTAGCATAGCCTGATGGGATTTAATGTTTGGAATGGGTTCTAATGTGACACTCGCAGCCATCTCTACTTAGAAACGAAATACTAGTTCCGGGTCGGCCAAACATTGATGAACCCACTGGGGACCTCAAGTCAAACCCTCAGAGGCCTCTTACTTTGGATACTTAGAAGAAAATATAATGCAAGAATCCTACAAAGGTTTCTCATTGTGTAATCCCATGTAAAGGAATCCTACATGGGATCCTTAGCTGAAAAGGTAAAGGATGAATCATAAATTGGATCCTAGAACAGCAAGAAAAAAGAGGCATCATACTTGGGACCCCATAATTAATTTTATGAAAATGAATCCTATATGGTATCATTAAGACAATGTAAGAAACATAGGAATCTTACATGGGATCCTTAAAATAGATAACAGGTAGAGGGATCTGATGAGGGATTCCCTAAGCCCTAAAATAACATAGGAATCCAATAGGGGACCCTTGATATTGTAGAATAATAGATTACTAAAACCTATGATCCTCTAGGTAGTAACATAAACTAAGGAATCCTATAAGTGATCCTCAATAACAGCTAATCTCATAGAATCTTGTGCCAGTATGCCACATCATGCGAGGGAGATATCCTAGAAGGAAAATGTATAAAGCATTAACAATGAGGGAAAGGTCAGAGATCATCTTGGAACATGTGTCACTCTCAACAGAAACATGATTTTTTAATGTAGGAAGAACCAATTAATATTTTAAATTCCACCTAAGAGTCCCCAAAACACATAACTGGTATTACCATTGTGATCTTCCAGAAAATATACATAAAATGGACTACTCATGGATCCAATTCCAAAACCTAGGCATAATGTTACAAAACCCCCTCAAATGGTTGAAAAGGAAGATCACATGTCTTGTTACGTTGTTACATGATGTTTACCCTAAATTTCCCACCTGGTTGTGTACTCTTGTTGGACAGGTCATGTAAACTCCAAAGTACACGACATGTAAAACGGGTAGACGGTCCACACCCTATATGGGGTATCTGCCTATGTCCCTAAAATGGAATTTAGATGTACTTGGCATGGTTGTGTACTTCTACACAATGTGCTACGTACACAGTTTCGAAATATGTACTTTACATAGTTGTGTTCCGCTAATCGGGCATCCTAGTTGGGTACTTGGTTACCCGGCTTAGAACTAGTACAAGGAGTGTAAACCATTGTACATGGGTCTCACTTAAAAAACATCATCTTCCCTAAATAAAAATTACACATTGCATGTCTCCTGAAATAACATGTTGTTTAGAGAGTATTTTTCAAACAAAAAACCCCTGTATCTCCCAGAAATCCACAATTTTTACCCTGAAAGAAATAGAATTTTCCATGAGGGGCCCTAATCTAGAATTTTTAAGGTTTTATGCTAGAAAATAGTTAATATTTTCGTATCTATGTATGAAAATAAAAATTTACAACCATTGGATACAATTCATCAAATCGTCTCCAAGTTCCCATGGGCTACGGTAGCTGCATGATGATCTGGGATGTCTCGAGCTCCATGGAGGTACCTCTATATCTTCATCTCTCTTCCACATTCTACCAATCTATATTTTTTCTCAGTTTTATGATAATGTTACCCACATTTGGGAGTCTGTGAGAATTCAGGGGAGAAACAAATAAAAGAAAAATAAAATAATGAAAATGAACAAAAATAATCAAAATAAAACAAAAAGGATACTCTAACAACCCTAGCGTAAGACATATGTTTATGCCTCACCAAGGTAAGACTCCCTATTATGGACTCAACGATAGATATAGAATATCAATATGTCACTCCATTAAAAATTTATGACCAAGCAAACACACAATAATAAATTATTATTTAATCTATTAAAAATTATATGTCATTTATTCTTCTTTGAATCAAAACACTATGAAATCTTCCAAACCCCTATCCTATGGTAAAAGCCCACTTTCATGACAAACATAGTGGTCAGAAAAAATATCTGAGATCATCTACTAAGGGAAAATCCCATTTTACTCCATACATGAATATGAAAAAATTAATATTTTGGCTCATAATTATCATCGAAAAAACATGGGTCCTTAATATCAGCACACCATAAACCTTCTAATCCCTAAGAAAACTATTGGTCTGACTAGCCACTATGATCCCAGTCCAAGAATATACAGAACATGATATCTTTGATATCCAACTACCAGACCCATAGCATAAAAAACTTCTTCTTACATGGGAGACATTCAACTGTGACTGATCTGGTACACTCTACAAGTCGAATTCCCTTATTATCCCCTTAAAACCAACTTCTTTCCAACAACCCATGAAAAAAATGATGTTAAACTAGAAATTAGGGTCACCACCCTCAAATAGCTAATTGTTCACTCCCCACCATATGGATTAAGATATATAATTCTCAAGAGTGACCTCAACATGTTTCCACCAACCATCTAGGAAGGAAATTTGGAAGGGGAAAAGAGGTCGACATATAGTCACTGCTCTCTCTACATATTCATGATGAATTTATTATATAACGTGATAATATCTAAATACTATTACACTAAGATTCTAAAGAAGGTGTGTATAGATCTTCTGATCAATGTTCACAAAAAAACATGCTATCTTGCCTTTAACTATCACCTGGAATGAGGCCTCCCAACATAGAGTGTCCATGTCCAGACATAGGACAACCATATTCCATTACCCTATCATTCATGATTTCACCTCTACCACAAAGGAACATTCATCATTTAAAAAAACTATTGATAAACCATTCCCACAGGAATTAATGAAAAACATCTTCATTGGATCAAACATGACCACTCACTGATTTATGATTTAACAACAGCACGTGAAACCATCATATACCTTCGCCAAAAAACTCTTACTCCATAGAGTCATCCATTAAAATTCTATGTTAATAGTGATACATAGAATGTCAATTTGAAACAAGACAAAATCTCCATTGTAACTCCTCTTAAAAATATGGTACCATACCCATTCCACGATTTATTCCACAACATCTCATCACCATGAATCACTCTAGTTAGAAGGATTAACCTTCACCTAGATTACCTTAGAAAAAATTGAAACATTGGTTGACTATTCTAGGAACCGAAACAGTCCTTCCCATTGAAGTAGTCTTGATTCCATGTCACCCTAGGTTCTTATAAAAATATAAAGGAATCATCGTGCCTATTATAAAAACTCTATACCTTACCATTCCTTCTTCTCAAAACGATCAAACTACCATGCTTAATTCCTAGAAAGGAAATAGAAAACATGAGGAAAAATCTCTCTCAAAGGTTTCTCGAAAACAAATAAGATGTTGAACTATAAGGGTATGATTCAAAAATAAGGGCCTCTAGGTCACTCACCTTTCCCTATAGATGAAGTCTCACTACTATATCACAAGGTATAACCACCTAGAACAAAATATGGACCTTTCAATATAGTGTAAAGATAACAATGACCAATAAGTTTGGAACCAAAAATAACAACCTACAAGGGACTCATCCTTACCAAGAATTTTTATAAATAACTACACCCTAAAGGTCAGGATACTAACATAGAAATAGAGACTTAACTGACACTCATCAAGAATACATATCTATTAATACCCATCAGAGGTTCAGTTCCCAATAAGGGTTATGGTATCCATCAAAGTCGTATTCAGTGATCCAAATAGATAAACATGACATAAAGAAAAAACCCAACAAGGGGTGAAACATAAGGGAATCAAATTCCATATCCACCTACTAGGGTCACTCACCTCCTATGTAAGAGGATTGAGTCATCATCCTAAAAAAATAATCTCCTTGTATATCCACATAACCTTCCATCAGAATGAAATATATATATATATATATATATATATTTGTGTGTGTGTGTGTAGTCCCAATTTAATATCCCTCAGTCATCAGTTGAAATCAGACATGAGTTTTCCTATATTATGTGAATCCTTATGTCCAATATGATTCATGAGACATCCATTTACTTTTTAGCCAGGAGTTAAAATTCATCAGGGGACTCTTACCAATTTACAAGAGCCATAGATCCATAGTTAATCATAAAATATACTCAACATGTGTACAACTCATGGTGAAAATCATATAAAACTGTAAAATAACAAATAATATTAGATATCGTTTACCCATGACAACCAATAGTTAATATAAGAATTTGTGTTCTCAATGAACCATTCCAATATCCATCGCATGATCGAACACATTCACAATACTCATGTCTAAAAAATACCTTATAGTAAATAATAGGAAATAACCAATCTGGTTTGACTTTGTAATATCCTATCCCAGATTCCACAAAAAACAGTTTCCTTAGTAGGTTGGTTATGAATCCTCAAGTGAACCTCCCTATTTTCTTGAGGGTGCCGACTAGAAGCGAGGGAATAGGGTGTGATTGTGGGGAGACTATACCCTCAAATCAGAGTAAGAAAACATTTTAAATAAATAAGTATCATACACATCATAATGTAAGAAGAGTGAGTAAGGAGTAAATAAACTAAAAAATAACATCATTTAATAATACATAAAGATAATATACAAACTCGGGTACTTTTTCATTATTAAACCCCAGTCACCCATTAGAAAAAACATACATATACATGGGTACAAAATAAACTGAAATAAAATTGATGGTCTCTAATAATACCTTTGAACCAGACTACATGCCTAGTCTTTATACACTTTTGAATAGCACCAGCCTGATCAAGAACCACATGAGCATCTCTGCTCAATCATGCAACACTTTTCCTTATCCCTATCCACCATAAAACTATTCTCATCCTAAATCTAAGACATAAGGTCTATATATAAACTAAGCCTCACATAGAGGGGTGGTAAATAATCATAATTGGATATCCCAATGATGAACCTCTAAATACGCTTCCATACGTGTATGAAAAAGAAAAGAGATCCAGCTAGTCGTAACACATCTAATAAATATAAGTAAAACCAATAATCATGAAACAACAGTCGAACCCTGGGTCTATAATCTCAATCAACTTGGAGTGTTCCACCATGGATGTCCATATCTATATATTAATACATTTATTGTCCCACACGTATAAATATACATATACTATTAATATTTATTATTGAGTGTATGAAACACAATCCATTTCAACAATTTATCCTTCGGTCTGTAATCATGATTGCGTAAACATCCTATTCAAGGGAATTGAGTTGTACGTCCTTCCACTCAAGTCATGCATCATTAAGTTTATCTTTGGAAATGAAATCCCAATAAAAATATACCCGCTTCATCCAATACTATAATTATCTCTATGTAAGCTATGTTACCATAGAGTGATAGACATCATTCATTTGGGTTCACCAGTACTCACCGCAAATCAATATAATGCATGAGTCTAGGTAAGTACATCTAGATATCTAGTAAATGGCCAAGAGCAAGATTTCACACATATCATTAAATGTGAATCTTTTCTAATGTATGAATCCCATGTCCCAGAACAAACATGTTCATGACATTGTGACTTAGAAGAACCCTAAGCATCTACCCCATAAGCGATCTTCAAGGAGAGTTCACTAGTGAAATGAAATGGAAACCCCTTTAGTTCCAAATATGAATGTAAATCATAGGTGTGTGGAACCATCATCAGCCTCCCTGAAAAATAAATGGTCTCATAAGCATGATCCTAAAGAGGCCATCTATAGATCTATATCATTAATAATTTATGAGACTGTATTCATACTCTATAATCTATTGGTCAAGGTGATAATAATCATCCTATATAACCACATGTTTAGGAGAATATAATAATCCTCTATCAACCCTAGGCTATGTAAAGCATAATCATCCTCATTTGACCCATTATATAAGTAGAGCATCATCATCCTTTTCACTTGGGGGAGTGTAGTCTTCCACGATTATCATTACCAGTGATGTTATTCCCATATATCACAATATTATTCTAATCATTCAGATTCTTGGAAGAACCTAGGTAAATCCTAATAATATAATAATCAAATCTACATTCTCAAAAGAAAAGTCCCATATAGTACCTTTGGGTATACTAGTATACATAATAACTATCATGAATCAGAGTCAAATCCATTGATGAATGTATAGGCATCCCAAAGGTAAATACGGATTCTACACATCAGGGTCAATAACCACTAACCATGAATCACCTATACTGATCATCATTGTATAAATAATAAACATGTGAAAGAATACACAAATAGTTTTGGTGGGTAAATACTTAAACACAAAACTGTTACCACAGATCCACGGTTTTACATGTTTGGTATGGGTTTCATTGTGAAAATCAGCACCACCTTCACCCAAACTCGACATACTAGGTTAGGTTCAGTCAAACATCAAGGGACCTGGTAGGTCCTTCATGTCAAATATGAAGATGCATCATACTTGGGATCCTCTTAAAAAATAAAATTGTTAAATCCTATATAGGATCCTCTTTTTCTAAACACATGCAATGGTGCCATACATAGGATACATAGATGAAAAACTAAATGAGGAATCATATCGTGGATCCACAAATAAAAAGAAATAGAGGCCTCCTATAAGGGATCCTAAGAACGGAACCTTGGAAAAGCCTTCCTACATGGGCCCCTCAAGATGAGGTAAAAATAAAAGTCATCTTACATGGGATCCTTAGAATGATGAACTTGTAAAGGGATCCAATGATGAATTCCCTATGTCATCATTTTATCCATGAATTCCATAGGGTAACCTTGGAATATAATGAAAATAGAGCCATTCTACATGGGATTCTCTAGTTGTAAATGTAAATATAGAAATACTACAAGGGGTCACTGATTAAAACTAATCTCATAGACACATATTCTATAATGGGACATATTGTAAGGGATACATCCTCAAAGGAAAGATACAAATAATTAGTAATGATGTATAACTAATGGGTTGTCTCAGAATGGGTCTTACTGTTAGGAGATATTGGATTCGATTTCTAGATGAAAGCCTATTAGTTCAAGAAACATCACCTATTAGTCCTCAAAACAACCCACATGTATTACCATTGTGATCTATATGAAAGGATACACAGAATGAGATACTCAGGTTCAAATTATAACTCATGGTTGAAAATATATAGAAAAACCTCAAAGGGTAGTAATGGAGGAATATATAATGTGTTACCCTAGAATATGACATGTTCCCTCATGTCCCCAACTGGGCATGTAGTCTAGCTAGAAATTGCATTTAGACACCCAAGTACATGGCGTGTAAAATGAGTACATAATGTGTACCCTACACATGGTACCGTCTGGTGTCCCTAAAAGTTCCTCGCCATTTAATTTTCCAAGACAATTTCTTCTACATGGCATGTGAACCACATGGGTTCTGTTTGTGTACTCTATATGGGCATGTGTCCCTAAACGAGCAGCTTGACCAAGTTCTCAGATATACAGTGGAGTACCAGCATAGGAAATGTACACCCTATTAGATAGTGTGTTCTTCAAGAACATAGCCTTCCAAAAATAAGAACTCACGCCATGTATCCAAAAATCACAAGCCTTGTAAATGGGTTTTTTCATCATAGAAAACCCCAAATTGCCCGAAAATACACATTTTTTTTACCTCGAATGCATTAGATATATCCATAAAAACACATAAGAAATATTATTAGTGTATTAAAACTAGAAACTGGTAGATATATTTTTATATATGTAAAATCATAACACCATCCTTCCTTTGGGAGGAATCCTCCAAAGCTTTACCAAGTTTCATGGTCTACGATTTCTGCTCGACAATCTGGCAGGTATTGAGCTCTGTGGAAGAACCAATGTCTCTCCCTCTATATTTATATTTCCCCCTCTCCCAATTTTACCTCTATCATGTTATGTAGGATTCCAAAGGGGTTTCTTATGAGAAGCCAATGGATAAAGGAATAAAATAAAATGAAAATAACAAAATGGACCAAAAAGAAAAAGAAACGAAAAAAAGAAATGAGGGGCATGGATGACCCTGTCACCTGACCTATGTTTATCCCTCTCCTAGGATATAATCGCCATTTTGAATAAATAGTCAATAAAAAATTTCAATTCGACGATCTGTTCAAAATAAATGATGGAACAAACCTACAAGAATAAATTATTAATTTATTTATTAATTACTCTACAAAATTTCAAACAGCTTGAAAATCTACCAATATTCTATCCTATGGTAAAACCTCTATTCAAGGACCAATATTGTTATAAGAAAAATTTTCTAGATCATGATTAGTGTGGAAGGACCATTTTACCTCTTATAAGAATTTGAAAGAAAAAATTAAAATTTCATCTCAAATTTATTTTCTAAAAAACATGGGTCCTTAGGGAAGTCATATAATTACTATAATACATCCTAGTAGTTATTATATTTGAATTTCTATAAGTAAAACATTTTAAATATATATGAGAATTAACAACACCCTAAGGAATCATCCAAACTAGCATCATTTGTGAGGAGTATTTATTTATTAATTTAATAGTTGACAAGGATTTTCTCCATATATTTTCTATATTCTAATTTTAGGCATGTTTTTTTAATTTCATTATTTTTATTAATTTATTTGGTTTTTGGATTCAAGATCATGAAACATGAAGGCACATGTCAGATTAAAATTTCAAATTTCAAACCTCTTACAATAGACTGGTGAAATCAAGATGAAAATACAACACCAAGGATGGGAGATTCAAGAAAAACTGATAGTACCACAACAACACCCAAATCTAGAAGATGAAATCCTCAGTATGGAATTATAGCTCAATGAAATATTTAAACTCTAGGGAATCATGGATGTTAAAGTATTGGAAATAGAGGATTAAAATAAAGATGAAGGAAACATTGATGATTAATTTAGAGAAAATATTAATCTTGATCCAAAATCTGAGGAAACTCATTTTTATGATGCTAATAATAAATATTACAAGGATGAAATATACTGGAGTAATGAGGTAGAGGGAGAATAATAACCCTCCAATACTATAAAATAAGATCAAAATAAGGTTAACAATGAAGAAAAAGAATAATTTCTTCTAGAAGTAAAAGAATAATAGGACATGGGAGATGTTAATTAGTTAATAATATGACTGATAAAAAGGTATGGGAACATCTACAACCTACTAAGAAAGAAGACCATTCAACATAAAATATAATGAATCTCAATGAAGAAGGAAATTATGACGAGTAAGAGGGTAAAAGGATTGGAATGATTTTAATTTATTTCAATTATTCTCACATGTATATAGATTTTGGTTACCCCTCCCATTTACAATGAACATGAATAAGAACCCACTATTGCTGAAACAAAATAATAAAAGGATAATGAAGATATTGAGTCTTATGATTATTGGATAGATATATTTAATTTCATATAATGGAATCCCTGCAAAGGAGAAGAAAAAAATTTGGTTTCTAAAATTATTAAATCATGTGAAAAACATTAGGAACTACATCCACCAGTAGAATGAAATGATGAGTGCTACACTATTTGTATAGTCCAATATCTTTTAACCAATTATTTTGGTTTTTCAATACAAGATATTTCCATCAACATGTGGAATAATAGATTTCATGTAGGAAGAATAATATAAGTGATACACCATACTTATAAAATTGAAAATTTTTTGTTCAATAAATGGTGTTTGGATATATTCTATACTCCTATTATATATCCAAAGTGGTGGGGTCAGGCATAATGACCATCGTAAGATTGATTATCAGGATCCAAAATTATTTTTAATTATTTCATTAATTAGTTTATGGTTTCATTTTGGGTTTTAGTTGATCCTCTCTCCCCCATAATTTTTGAGAATTATTTGCTAAAGTCATACATATTCATTATTTGGGTTATATTTTTTAGGTGTATAATGATCCAGAGAACAAGGAATTAATTCATTATGCTATAGGAGGAGAAGATTTGGAAATTTTTATGAGTGAAAATATTGAATTGTAGTATTCACTTGTGCTCCAAAATTATTTATAATATTTTTTGATCTTTAATGAGAACGATGCATTCCCATGCATAGATTAGTTTTTACCATTTTATTAATGATACATAGAATTATTAATGTCCCCCTTATTCAATGTTTTTAATTTTAAAATGATATGAATTGAACAAGTAAGATAGGTTAATTGAATGATAATAGTGACACATGGGAACATTAATTTAGTTATTAATGTTTTTTCATTGTAGTTACATGTTTAATAATTTTCCCTATCATCATTCATGTATTTATTTTCATATGTTCACCATTGATAATATTAATTTTATGAAACCTTCCTCGAGTGATTGTATTTAATTACTTGGCATTATTCCCAAGAGTTTCTAATACATTATATACAATATTTTTAGTAAATTTAATTAGTGAACATGGGACATGTCACATACTAGGATTATATTTTAGATCCTATACATATGATGTTTATAGATTTTCACATAAAAATTATTGAGATTTGTTTTTGATATTGTAATATTCTTTATGACCTAAGGAAAATTTTTACTCCTTTTTTCATAGAGATAATGAATGTAAATTGTTATGAATAGCCATAATTAAATATTATTTATCTATTATTACACAAACTATAATGTTTCACACAACATTCAAAGGTCATGTGTGATTAAAGAGATATTTCATAAAAGAAGTTATGTGCCTGTTAAAGGGTGGTTTCATTTATGTATCATTGGACTTTGGGATAACAGTTCGGGAATAAATTCACTATTTCTATTATTCTCCCCTCTAGAGAAAAAATGAAATGTAAAAAATGTGGTTGGAGTTTTGGAGGGTCAAAATTACTATCACATGAATACTGATTTTCATCATTTGTGGTTGGGTGGTGAATGTTGTACATTTACTAGCTCAATTTTTAAAAAATTTGAAACATTGGAAGATAATAAAAAATTATAGGGGTAACTCATTCATTGTTCATATATTGATCATATCCTTACTTGAGTTTGATAATAATGGTAAAATATATAACTTTTTGAAGAAGATAATTTCACTTGATTTTATTTTTTTATGATTTTTAATACATAAAGAGCAACCACCTTTTTTATTCAAAATTTTATTCATTAATCTTCCATTATATTATATGGTTAGTTTCATTTTATCTATACTTAAAAATCTTATTTATTTTTAGTGATATTTTTCACTACTAAGTAGAGAATGGGTATCATTTTCCATTTTTTGGTACATGTACAAAATGTATGAGGGAAAAATCACAATTAAATATTACCTTGAGTGATTAGAGGAGAATTTGTTTTGAGGAATATAAAAATTTGGAATGTATTTGATGACTAATATAAATAAATGAATGAAATATATGATACACCCACACATTTTTTCATGGGAATTTCAAACACATTATGCCAGGTGATGAATTGAAATCAGTTTCATTATGTGGAACATGTGTCTTTTTCTTCTATTTATGAAATTTTTTATTTTTTATTTATAATTTTTAATATTTTTATAAAGGGATTTCAATTATAATTATTAGTTGATATTTGTTTTAAATGAAATATTTATTTAAGTGTGGTGGATTTGAGGAGATTATATTTTCTGCATAAATTTTTTAATTTTAATTTTTATTGGTCATTTATATCTAATTTTTAAGACCCATATTTTAATTATTAGTCATAATTTGTGGGTATATTATAATTTTAATGAAATTTTATTAAATGAAACAAAAATAAGTATATAATTGAATTTTTATTATTTTTTAGAGTATGTTTTTATAGGTTGTAATTGAAAAAAGTTATCCAAATTTTTTTTGTCATCCCTCATAGGCCATTAACACATGGGAATAAAGCCTCATAGATAGCTTCTGTAGTCCATACTTCCATGAAAATCCAAGGCGATGGACTGTATGGGTGGAAGATGTGTTTCAAATAGATTCCACATATTGGATAAATTATTCCATTCCCATTCATGTGGACACATTCCCACATTGTTTGTGTTTTCATTTAGTTGGATCCCGCCTCCACAGTAAGCATTTAACCAGTATATATGATGTATATACTTATTATTGACTGGCTAATCAACTGAAAATTCAATTTTTTGTGTCCATTTCTCTTAGGCTACTATGTAGTTACAAATACACCATTAGTTCACTTGTATCTAACATAATTTCCACCAGATAAAAGCTATGTCATGGGTCTCCTTCACTATAATTGAATATCACTATAACCAGTGAGGGAGGATCTCTTCACCATATAAATTTTGAAGATGACTATCACAAATCCTTCTAACATGTTCTACAATTGACATATGAGATGACACATAACATCTACTAAGTCATTGGAACTCCCATAAATTGTATAGAGTGTGATATGGAAAAATCTGAATGATTTTTAAGCAGTAGATTCTTAAACATTTCACCTTAAACTATGTCCTGGATCCCTATTTTATATAATGAAAAGAAGATATCCTACAATTATAGTTCTACTTCTATGTTGTAGCCATTCAACAAAGAGTAATCATATGTTCAAGTAAAAACACTATGTTTTATACATCATTTCAAGATTATATGGAAACAAAAATTGTTGCATAATTATTCTAATGGGAATTAGAAATTCCTAAAATTATCATGGTGATTGTTTAGGGTGAGTAAGGGTACACCATGGATGAACACCCACACCATAGTGCTTGAGGATTCTGAATAATCAAAATCCAAAATATTTCATTTTATCCTGATTTCATATAGGCTATCCTTAAATATTATTATTATGAAATAGTTTATGGGTTCAACACATGAAATTTAAGATATTTGTAAATCCCATTAACAAAGTTAGATCTATCCGTCCATGATTTATTTTAGGTGATTAAAAATACTAACAAATTCAAATGATAAAACAGACACTAGATAGAGAATAAGAATGAAATTAAAAGAGTTATCCTATAGATGAGGGGTTAAATTTTTTAAGGGATATTTATCTCTGAATGGTATTTGAAAAGATTGAGGAGGATTTCTACAAAAAAATATAAAACAAATTCTTATTGATTGGGAAGATTATACATGGAGATGGACCCTGAAAATTTTTTGAAGAGGTTATAATAGATTCAACTACTAATGTATGAGATAGTGGGATATCATAGCCCGATGATTAATGTTGCAGTGGACGATGGGGGTCTCCATCAACCATGTTACTATATAATTTATGATCTCTATTTTTTTATGATTTTTCATAGTGTAATATAAATTTCTTATATCATTATGTGGGTATTTTATGTGTATATTTTTTCATGGAATGTATATGTTATCATTGATTTTCCGTTACAATTTCATAAACAAAACATTCATTCATGCTATTTGAGAGATTAGTTAGGAATAACTAATTATTCAAGGGGTGGGTGAGTAAAATAAAAGGGACGAGATCATAATTTAATTAATATCACTTGGATTCAGAAAAAATCATATCCTTTAAAATAATAGCTAATGCGATTAAATATAGAGTATGAACCTCAATTTGATAATTCTTTTTAGGATAGTTAGAGTTGACTTTATCTTCTCCTATGGTTTTGAGAATAATCCCCATAAATCAAAATTAGTTATTTGTAACCTCAAGATAGGATCATGAAAATTTGGATAGTAATAGATGATGTTAAATTAAAATCTAGTTATCTGAAGATATATCATGGTAAATAATTTAAACGAAATTCCATATTTGATATCAAACACACTTCCTTTCACCCTTATTTTTTTGAGTCAGTCTAACCATCACTCTTCTCAAGATAGTTTATTAATTTTAGATTAAGTGAAATTGTGACATCATCAAAGCTATTTAAACTGTATAATCCTTTTCAATGTAAGATTTACACATTCTCATACATATTATATATACTATTATTTATTATCATTGTGTTTTTATAAATTCTTATTTTTATGTCCCCGAGTGAATTAATGATGCTCTAGAGACATGCAAACAATGATTTATTTTTATAGCATTGTCCCTTGTTGTTTAATAACCATTCAGAAATCCTTCATGGGGACTCTCATTATAATAATTACTCTATGGTATAGAGAATCAAGATGGATAGTGTCAACATTAATTTATTTTGTCTGTCTTGATTTATATTTTCATTAAGTTTGGATAGATCGCCCATTTTTGTTGACCGATCATCATCTCATATTGTTTGTTACATTAATATACATTTAAAGATGATTTTAATAAATCTTTTCCTTATTATAATACATAAATAATAATTAATATATATATATATATATATTAAAATTATAATATTTATTATTTTTACAATGACATATAAATACATTATTTATCTAAATCGTTAGCACTTATATTATTAAGGAACATGAACACTTGGTCCAACTATTGATGTTTGACATCGGTCCATAGATAAGATAAAAAATATGTCCATGTAGGAGGTGATTTGGCTTTTTTAAAACAAAATAATATAAATTTATAGACATATTAGAGTTATAAAGGATTGAGATGTGGAAACAAATATATGAACATATATATTTTTATAGTGGTTTGGATTTTAATGAACCATGTATAATATTTACCTGTAACATACTAAGTAAGTATAGAATTTTTTATTTTCATATCTATGTATATTTATGAATTAAATAGTCTTTTAGAGGCTTAAAATGATAATAAATGCAATCCTAATAATTAGATTCTCTAATATTTTTTAAAGATTGTTTTACTGTCTTTTGATGGAGAATCATTTTTAAATATATATTTTGACAATCTTATAAGCTCTATTTGTCAAAATAAACTTATTCGTTAGTTTTGGTACATTGAAATTTACTTTGGATGATTTTTTGGTATTTTTCTGACAATGTTCATTTTTTAATGAATAGTGAAAAATACTGCATTTTACTTCAAAAAAGCTTATTCATCTAATTTAATTATAGGGATAGATTATATTTTTAATTGGTTGTAAAGTTTAATTAGAATATATTATTACCATTTAATCCAATGGTGGTCATTTCAATTAATTTCACTTTGAAATTGGACATAAGAAATTGTCAAACTTTTGATAGATATTGTTTCTAAAAAACCCACTATTTGTTTTCACAATGGGAATTTTTTTAAATTAATTAATACAATTTCTGTGTTTAGAATTTGTTAAAATGGATTAAATATTTGGAATCATAAGACCCAAATTATTTAATTAAGACTCTTTTGTTTTTGAACATTATGAATAGTAACGACGGTAATTATCATTAATTATCGTGATTAATTAGTAATCGGGTAGTTAAGGATAATAAAATAATATCATAATAACAAAAACTGACTCCAACATGTGTCCTAATGCTACTGGTTGTGTCATGTCCGACCGTGGGATACATTGAACCAAACATTGGGACCCCATGCAATCACTTTTGGGTGATAGTGACATTTTATTATATTAATTTTTTAAAGGGAATGTATAACCAAAGTATGTATCACCCAAGTAAAACAATTTTAGTTTTGTCAGTGTAATTGATCTCTTAGACTATAAATATTCATTGGAAATCTAAATATATTTCCTACAATATATTATTTTTTTATTATTTTTAGGCATTAAATAAATTAATTTAATTATGACACCATGATGATGCATCGATTACCTCATTAATTAACGATTTAAATAAAATGAAAAGATAATGTAAAATCTAAGACTTACACTTTTTCAAAACTTATTTTATGGGTGTATTTAGAACCCTTATCACCTTATCCTCGAAATATATCATTGTGGGACCTTTAAAAGCCGAAAATCACTTTATAATAAAGTAACATTTCATGACTTTCCAAGAGTGCCCCTCCTCCCTCTTATAAAAGCTCCCCACCTCTACCACCTTACCCACACCTCTCAAGCCATTTACTCTGCCAAGATATGCTCATATAATCTCTCCAAATCCCTCTATTCATCATATAATCCTTACCTTAGATAGAAAACTCTTCAAGAAACCCTTTTGGTTCAAACTAAGAGGAGTTACCCGATTTAAAGGTAATTTATTTACCTGTGTTCTTTTGTTTTATTTTTCTTATACAACCCCCTAAACTATTTTTATTCCTTTATTTTGTAACAACACAAGTATCTTCAATATAATGGGATTTTTTTTGGGAATTATTCGATCTACACTTACACACACCACCGTCTAATGGTTAAAAAAACATACTGTTTCTGTTGATGGAAAATTTCTGCCTCATGAAATGATGATTGTTCAATATTATTTTAACACCTTTCATGGTGGCCATTAAGATGTCACTCTATTTATATATGATATATTTTATGATTATGTTTTCCTTATGCATCTGTATTTTTATTTTATGTCAAACCTTTATGGTGTCCATTATGCATAAACGCGATATCTTCATTTTAGGAAGTGCATACTTATGCCCCCTCAAAGTGATTTGATTCATTAATGCCATATGTGGGATATATAAAGAATGGATTTTATACTGTTATATAGGATATTATACCAGAATTATAATATACCTTTATATCATTATTATTTCACTCCATTAAATACGAAATTGAAATGAAAGTTGCATTCATGCGTACATACGGCTTACCGTCTCTATGAACGGTGCATTTCATTTCTTACCTCTAAATGTTATGTAATATTATAAATGCATGTATATACTGGACATATATGATATATATTATATCTAAATCATGAATATTATTCTGGATATAATGGATATTTTACCACATGAACAACCTATAATTATAAGAAGTTTATTTTTGGATCAAGTACCAAAGATCGACAAAACGACTATTATTAACTTAAATAGTTACATAATGTTCATAACATGGTAATAATTGATATAAAATGAAAAATTAACTTGTAAAATGTTCTTAAGCATGTAGAAATTAACTCTAGTTTATTATTCAGGACATTAAAGAACGATCAAGTCATGTTGGACATGAGGTATGGGACTTCGTCTCGATCTCCCTTCATTGAGGAATATTTTGTTTTATACACAAAATTATTTTATATGGTTTATAAACCACTTTTACTTTTACTTTTATTCAAATGAAATCTTATTTATATGAAGTGTTTTACTAAATGACAAAACGGAATGTTTTTGTCGTACGTATGCGGCGACAATGACTTCTCTCCTTCCGTGATCTTTATTTGAGTTTCGGATTCCTCTATAAGCCATAACTTTTTATTAAATGAAAAATAAATACCATGTTTTAATTTTATTTTAATTTGGTTTTGAAAATGGTTTTGATAATGTTTTTATTATATCAATGTGTTTTTTATATCTTTTGATTGAAATGTTGAAATGTTATGTTTCTTTTATGCATGTTTTATGTGATACAATTATGTTATGGTTCTTGGAATTTTTTTATGAATATGGGTGGTTCAATGATAAAAAAAGGGTGGGTGAGCCCGTGATAGATCACCAATGCATTGGGTAATTCGAATGAGTTAAACGCTAATTTTTCTCCAAAGAGATTTAGGTAATATACTATGATGGATATTCCAAACATAACCACGAGGGTTACTCCCTACGTAATAATGTTATTAAATACTCAAGTTACCTTTATGTCTTATGTTTTCTATGAGTTATTCAAAATATTATGATTTCATGAGTTATGATGAAGTGCTTATGTTTTATGGGTAATGTATGATTTCATTGGTTCTTATGTATACATGGATTAATGTTTTTATTCCGTACTTTCATATCCATTACTGAGCTTTTTTATTCTCATCCCATGTTTTTGAAATGTCTTTCACAGGTCAAGGGAATGGTACATGATGTGATGATAGTGTCGAGGAAGTGTCATGAAAGAATCCATGTTTTATTTTAAATTTGTCTCCTTTGATGGGAAAAATGAATGGTGTATTTTATGTAACCACCTTGTTGAAATGTGGAATGTAATACATGATTTATGATCAAATTCTGTAAAACTCTAAACCTGAAAAGATCCTCAATGTGTATTCTTGTAATAACTCAATATTAATAAATGATTAAGTCTAGGGCCTTATAGTTGGCATCAGAGGTCAGTTTAGATAACTTTAAGTGTTAGAATTCTATTAAATGATTATCCAAAAATATTTTTTGATGGTAAAATTGAAATGATATATAATTTTAAGATTACCATGTATCATCATCTAAGACATGTTGGTTTAGAATGGTTTTCCATATAGAAAAAAGGGAAGCAGTACTAGGAAGGCATACAAAAGGAAATGACCTTCTGAATCAGCATCCTGAGATGGTCGGAATTGGAACTGAATAGTTTGTTGCAGTAATGGCGCAATTGACTTTGGAAATAAATGGTGGTGGTAACCATTCATGAGATCAGCCAGATCAACCATAGAGGAACAAATTAGTGGTGGAACATTTCATGATGCAATATCCCCCATCATTTAGAGGATCATCTGACCCTATGCTAGCTGAAGGTTGGATTAAAGAACTGGAGAATATTTTTCAATGTCATGGGGTGTTCAGACAATCAAATGGTTATACTTGTTGTTTACCGATTGTAGGGTGATGTAGATCAGTGGTGGTCGATGGTTAAAAATATCAGGGACACTGATGAGATTGATGCTCTTGACTGGGATGAATTCAAAGGTATATTTCTTGATAAATATTTTCCTAAGGATGTTCGACATAGGATGGAAAAACAATTCTTTGAATTGAGGCAAGAGGGAGACTCAGCAGCTGCTTATGAAGAAAAGTTCACTCGATTGGCAAGGTATGCTCTAAATATTATCCAAGACCTTGATAGTAAAATCAATCATTTTTACTCAGGATTGAAGCCAACATATCGAAGGGCTTTAGTTTCTCGTGAGTTAAAAAGTTATGAAAAGCTTGTTCGATGTGCTGAGAAGGTGGAAATGGAGTTTTCCGATGATCAAGTGTTCTATAACAACCAACAGAATAAGAGACCGAGGTGTCTAGAGAAAGGGAAGAATCCTTCAAAGAGGTATGATGGTAAGAAAACTAAGTTTTTAGTTTGTGATAAATGTGGTAATAGGAATGTTGGGGAATGTCTTCGGAATTGTGGAAAGTGCTACTGATGTGTTAATATAGGACATAAGGCACCTGATTGCACTGAAAAAGATCAGGGTGATGGTAAGACCAAATTTGATTTACAGTTGGTGAAATGTTTCAAGTGTAATGAGATGGGAAGTAGTCAGACTACAAGAAGAAATGTGTGGTGAAATCCTTTGCAACTACTTCAGCAGATGTTGGTACATCAAATGAAGTGGTATCAGGTACTTTGTTTGTTTTTTAGATTATTCCAATATGTTGTTTGATTCGGGGCATACACATTCTTTCATATCATAAAAATTTTCTAGTAAATTGGGAATTCCATCTCAAGAAATGACTCATGAACTTGTGGTAAAAAAACCTGGGGGAAATGTTGAGGCAAAAAAACATTATAAGAATCTTCCTATCCTTATCCGTGGAAAGAACCTACTTGAAAACCTTATTGTTTTACCTCTAGTATAGTTTGATGTTATCCTGGGTATGGATTGTCTCTCTGTTTACCATGCTAAGATTGATTGTAGAGCTAAAAAAGTTTCTTTTCAGAAAGACTTTCAGATTGTGTACAAGATTGAACCCTTACTGTTGATAACATATCAAGAGGCTGAGAAACTTGTAAAAGATGGAAAAAAATGTTACCTTGCACATGTTGTTGAAAACAAGGCAACCATTTAGATTAATGATGTTCTAGTAGTAAATGAGTATCCTGATGTTTTTCCTGATGAGTTTCCTAGAATAATACCATATCGACAAGTTGAATTTACTATTGACTTAGTTCCTGATGCTAAGCTAATTTCAAAACCCCCTTATCGAATGGATCAAATTGAACTTTTAGAGTTGAAGGAGTAATTGCAAGATTTATTAGATAAAGGTTTCATTCAACCTAACACATCACCATGGGGTGCCCCTGTCTTATTTGTTAAAAATAAAGATGGTTCTATGACATTTTTCATTGATTATAGAGCATTGAATAACATCACTATTACGAACAAATATCCTTTGACTCAAATCGATGATTTGTTTGATTAGCTCCATGGAGCTCAGTATTTTTCAATGATTGACCTGATATCGGGGTACCATCAGTTGAAGGTAAAGGAAGTAGATATTCTGATGACTGCGTTTCATACAAGATATGTCCATTATGAATTTGTATTAATTCCTTTTGGGTTGACCAATGAACCTGTTGTATTCATTGACCTTATGAATAGAATTTTCCATGATTTCATTGATATGTTTGTAGTTGTTTTCATTGATGATATATTGAAGTTTTCTAATAGTAAAGAGGATCATGAATTTCATTTAATGGTTATTTTTCAAACCATAAAAGAAAAGAAATTTTATGGGAAATTCAGAAAGTGTGAGTTTTTGTTGCAACAAATTTCATTCCTTGGTCACATTGTTTCTATAGAAGGTATCACTATTGATCCTGTAAAAAAAAGGTTGTTGAAGAATGTCCATGACCGAAAAATGTAACCGAGATTCATAGTTTTCTTGGTTTGGCAGGCTATTACCGAAGGTTTGTTAAAAAAAATTCACGGTTATCTAGTCCAATGACTATGCTAACTCGGAAGGGTGTTAAGTTTATCTAGAAAAAAGAATGTGATGATTGTTTTTTGTAATTGAAAAGAAGATTGGTGAATGCTCTAGTTTTGGCACCAACTTCCAGGAATGATGAGTTTGTTATCCACAGTGATGCTTCATTGAAAGTACTTGGTTGCGTCCTAATGCAGAATGATCAGGTAATTGCTTATGCTTCACGTTAGTAGAAAACTCATGAGCTAAATTACCCTACACATGATTTGGAATTGGCTGATGTTGTTTTCGCTTTAAAAATTTAGAGGAATCATTTTTATGGTTTAAAGTGTGAAATATATACTGATCACAATTGTTTAAGTATATATTCACATAGAAGTAATTGAACATGAGACATAGGAGATGACTGGAATTAATCAAGGATTATTATTGTACAATTCATTACCATCCGGGAAAATCAAATAAATTGGTTGATGCTTTGAGTCGAAAAAGTAATGCTTCATTAACCATGTTACGTTTGGAACGTGATCCTTTGGTTAAGGATTTGATGAACTTTGGCATATAATTTGTTGGTGCAGGATGTTATTCTGTTTTATTTCAGGTATCAGTGAAATATTCTCTATCAGACAGAATTAAGCAAACATAGAAGCAAGACAGTGAGTTACAGAAAAAGGTAGAGCTGGTTCAGAAGGGTAGGTTTCCTGAATTCAACATTGATAATTATTGTGTTTTGAGATTTGGGAATAGATTGAGTGTGTCGTGTGTTTCATAGTTGAGGAGAGAGTTGTTAGGTGAAGCTCATAGTTCACCGTTTTCAGTTCATCCTGGCAGTAATAAGATGTATAGAGTTCTTCAGGAGCATTAATGGTGGGATGGAATGAAAAGAGATATTGCTAATTTTACTATAAAGTGTTTGACTTGTCAACTGGTTAAAGAAGAGAAGTAGTTACTGAAAGGGATGCTTCAGCCTTTACCAGTACCAGAGTGGAAATGAGAGAATATATCCACAGACTTCGTTGTGAGGTTGCCGAAGACACCTCGATGTAATAATGCAATATGGGTTATTGTTGATCGCTTAACTAAATTTACTCATTTCCTTGCTATACAAGATAATTTTTCACTATATCAACTTTCTCGATTGTATCTTAAAGAGATATTCAGGTTACATGGATTTCCCCTCTTTATTGTATCTGATCGTGATCCTAAGTTTACTTCTATCTTTTGGAAATTCCTTCATAAGTCTTTGGGTACTGAATTAAATTTTTGTACAACTTTCATCCTCAAACAGATGAGCAGTCAGAATGAACAATTCATACATTTGAGGATATGCTATGTCCTTGTTCGATGGATTATCAGGGAAGTTGAGACCATCATAATTCCTTGGTTGAGTTTTCTTATAATAACAGTTTTCATTCCAGTATACAGATGGCACCATTTGAGGCATTATATGGGAAGCGGTGTCGAACTCCATCTTTTTGGGATGAAGTGGGTGAAAGGAAGATGATGGGACCATAATTGGTAGAAGAGTTGGCAGAAAATTTTTAGCTGATATGGAAACACATGAGAACAGCTCAGAGAAGGTAGAAAAGTTATACGGACAATAGGAAGAAGGATCTCTCTTTTTTAGGTAGGTGATCATGTCTTTCTCAAAGTCTCACCATGGAAAAGTGTGATGCGATTTGGTAAGAAATGAATGTTGAGTCCAAGGTTTATTGGATCATATGAAATTCTAGATAGTGTTGGATCAGTTTCATACTGAGGGGATTTACCTCTGAGCTTATCTCAGGTACACAATGTTTTTCATGTTTCAATGTTAAGGAAGTACATGCCAGATCCATCTCATGTTTTGAGTACAGAGGTAGTTCAGCTGGAAGAGAACTGATCTTATGAAGAAAAACCAGTCCAGATTCTTGACCACAAAGAGCATGTATTTATGAATAAGGTGATTCATCAAGAAAATGTTTTGTGGAAAAACCAAATGATTTAGGAGGCAACATTGGAATCTGAAAATGCAATGAGGGATAGATACCCTCACTTATTCGATAAGTAAATAAATTGTGGGGACGCAATTTTCTAAAAGGGGGAAGGGTGTAACATCCCAAGTAAGTATAGAATTATGGATTTTCATATCTATTTCTATTAATGAATTAGATTGTTTTTAGAGGCTTAAAATGAGAATAAATGCAATCTTAAGCAATGGATTATCTAAAATTTTTAAAAGAGTGTTTTACTTCCTTTTGATGGCGAACCAGTATTAAATCTATATTTTGAAAATTTTATAATCTCTATTTGTCCAAATAAAATTATTATTTAGTGTTGGTACATTGAAATTCAATTTGGATAAATTTTTTGTATTTGTTTGACAATGTTCAATTTTTAATGAATAGTGAATAATACTGCATTTTACTTCAAAACTACTTTTTCATCTATTTTAATTTTAGGTATAGATTATATTTTTATGTGGTTTTAAATTTTAATTATAATATATATTTTTACCATTTAGTCCAATGGTGGCCACTGTAATTAATTTCACATTGAAATTGGACACAAACAATTGTCAAACTTTTAATAGATGTTTTATCTAAAAAACGCGCTATTTGTTTTGACAACGGAAATTATTTTTAAATTAATTAGTACAATTTCTGTGTTTGGAATTTGGTAAAATGGATTCCATATTTGGAATCATAAGGTCTAAATTATGTAATTAAGACGCTTTTGGGTTTGGACATTATGAATATTAATGACGGTAATTATCTTTAATTATCGTGATTAATTAGAAATCGGGTAGTTAAGGGTAAAAAATAATATCATAATAACAGAAAATTACCCCAACATGTGTCCTAATGCTACTGGTTGTGTAATGGAAGACCATGGGATGCCCTGTGCCAATCTTTGGACCCCATGGAATCACTTTTGGGTGATAGTGACATTTTATTACATTATTTTTTTAAAGGGAATGTATACCCAAAGTATATATCAGCCAAGTAAAACAATTTTAGTTTTGATTGTGTAAATGATCTCTTAAACTATAAATAGTAATTGTAAAGAAATTTTTTTTTCCTACATCATTTTATTTTTTTATAATTTTTAGACATTAAATTAATTAATTTATTTATGACACTATGATCATGCAGCGATTACCTCATTAATTAACGATTTAAATAAAATGAAAATATAATGTAAAATCTAAGAATTAAACATCTAAAAAACTTATTGGATGGGTGGATTTCGAACCCTTATCACCTTATCCTCTAAATATATCATTGTGGGACCTTTAAAATCGGAAAATCATTATATAATAAAGTAAAATTTCTTGACTTTCCAAGAGTGCCCCTCCTCCCTCTTATAAAAGGACCCCACCTATACCACCTTACCGACACCTCTCATTCCATTGGATCAGTCAAGATCTACACATTTTATCTGTCCACATGCCTCTCTTCATCATAGAATCCTTACCTTAGGCATAAATCTCTTCAAGAAACCCTTTTGGTCCAAACTAAGAGGAGTTACCCAATTTAACGATAATGTCTTAACTTGTGTTCTTTTGTTTTATTTTTCTTCTACAACCCATTAAAATAATTTTTTTCCTTTATTTTGTAACAACACCAGTATCTTAAATATACTAGGATGTTTTTATGAGAAGGATTCGAGCTACACTTTCACACACCTCCGTCTAATGGTTAATGAACATACTGCTTCTGTGGATGGTGAATTTCTGTCTCACGAAACGATGATTGTTCAATATTCTTTTAACACCAGAAATGGTGTCCATTAAGATTTCACTCTATTTATATATGATATATTTTATGTTTATGTTTTCCTTATGAATCTGTATTTTTCTTTTATGGTATACCTTTATGGTGTCCATTATGGGTAAACGCGATATCTTCATTTTAAGAAATGAGGACTACCGCCTCCTCAAAGTGATTTGATTTGTTAATGCCATATGTGGGACGTATAAAGGACGGATTTTATGATGTTATATATGATATTATACTGGAATTATAATATACCTTTATATCATTATGATTTCACTCCATTAAATATGAAATAGAAATGAAAGTAGCATTCATGCGTAAGCACTGCTTACCGTCTCCATGAACTGTGTGTTTCATTTCTTTTCACTAAATGTTATGTAATATTATAAATTCATGTATATACTAGAAATATATGATATATATGATATCTACATCATGAATATAATGTAGAGACCCAGTTTTTGTCCTAATAAGATTTTGAAATATTTCTAAAAATATTTCTAGAGCTCGGGGCTGAGACGGCGTGCAATTCTGAGGCTCGGTGTTCTTGGAATTAATTTTATAGAAATGTTAAGTGTTTTTATATTACACACGCACGACTAACTAAAGAAAATGGTATATCTCTAAAACGGTTGATCAGATCAGAAACTTGAGACGACGTTTGGGTCCGGAATGCAGTGTTTCCCCTAGGAGCGACATAAAATAAGTCGGTGCGGGATGTTCGGACCCCTTGCATGTTGTCGGTGTATTAAATGTATAAATTAAATAATTAATTTATTCATTTAATAGCTGAAACCTGAATATCTCTAGAATAGCGACTCAAATAAAATATCTGAGGCCACCAATGAGATTAGAACATCGGTTTTACCCTAATAAAGGTATAACCTTTGTCCACATCGGGAGTTTTTCATATGCGCCATCACGAGAGAATAATTAAATAATTAAATAATTGTTTATTTAGTTATTTAATTTATTTATTTTAACCTAGATAGAGGTTATAAATTCTTTGTTTAGATGGGTTGGCCTTATAAGTCTTTTTGGCCAACGACGGTAGAACCTCCCTTCCTCTCCTCTCCTCCTCTCCTCGTTGATGAAGGGCAGTCGAAGAACAACGAAGCCTCGGATCCAAGCGAGTCGAAGAGCGAAGAACGCAAAATCTTCTTCTCATCGTTGTGCAAGTGCGATCCTTGTCAACACCGGGAAAATCTTGATGAACGCGATCTTCACCAACGATCGATCCAAACCTGAGGTAAGATTTATTTTGGTGGATTCCTTACCTCTATTTAATTTCTCATGATGAACACGAATTAAATAAATTAATTCTCGGATCGATAAACAATTGATTGAATTAATTTTCTTATTTTTTATCTTGTATTTGTGATTCTTGAAGCATGATAAATATTTAATTTCCAATTCCCCATGTTATTGATTCTCAAAAACGATGGCCAAACCAAACACGACCAACGATCCGCACGCAAACCATTCCCTTTTCAATTTCATTCTTTGGGCGTTCATTGCATGTTCTTCAACACAAAATAATTAAGTGCATTAAAATCTCAATGTCATGATGAGCGCAGCATACAGACGTGGAGATCTCGACCAGACGAATGCGAATCTGTGGTTGTCACAATTTCCGAACATAGAACGGAGATGCGGTAGCCCGCGGAAGGGGAGACGTGGTAGAGCATGCGTGCATAGCAAGAAGGGGTGAGGTGGCTTCGACCAGTTACTAGTCAGATCAGGCGACAACATGAGTAGGAAGCGTGGCGGAGCCCTGTGCGGGGCGGAGGTGCAGCGGGTTCTTGTTTGTTTACAGGGGTGAAAAACTGTGGAAGGAAATTTAGATTGGAGAGAGGAGAGATTTGGGAAATAAAAATTAAAAGAAATAAATAAATATAAAGTAATTGATGGGGCATTCAAGGCATGGATTTAGGCAAGGGAGGTGCAACTTTTGTGGTGCGTGGAATTGGGGTTTGAGATTTATGGAATTAAATTAAATAAAATAAAACAATAAAATAATAATGTTATTATTATTTTCATTGGGAAAACTGTATTTTGACGGTATCCTCTTCGTGTGACCTCAGTTTCACGAACCATCCGTGGAAGTGATACCCTGACTTTGAAATAGAATTTATGAGTCCAATATTGGATGTCTTTTTTGGGTTTTCTGGATCGGGTAACCGAAGTGCTCAGAAAATAATAGATTTAATATTATTATTAATTCTTCGACCCGCCATAACTCATGCGTACGACGTTTGATTGGATTTCCGTCGGTGGAAATGTTATCCTATCATTAATACGGGCGATTAAAGTCTAAAGTTGGATACTAAATTCTGGTTTATGGCTCCGGCCCACGAAACACCGAATAATAATATTATTATTATTATTACGGAATCATGTATCTGACATATCTCCCTCATACGGTGTCAGAATGAAGAACCGTCTTTGAAATTGTGACCTTAAAATTAAGACGGATGTTTCAAGGCCAATTATGGATATCTACGTTGAGGTCAAGGCATGGGCCCCACAAGGCACGGTTCGTGCTTATTGTGGTGAAATGCAAATTTCTCACCGGATATCCGTTTTGGAAAAATGGGTTGTCCATCTCGTGTGTTTTCCTGTATGGATCGCAACGGTGTAACCGGTTTGGTTAACCAGTGTCGTTTGAAGTACGGACGGGTTGGATCGAACATGAATCCAACTAGGCCCCCAGTACTAAAATGCCTATAACTTACAGACCGATCGTCCGATTGATGCACCATCTGTCACGTCAGAACCAATAAGACGAGGCGGTCCTCGTGAGATACTATACATGGATTTCAGATATATGTATTGTGACTAGGTTGGATCGTACCTGAATCTAACCAGGCCCTCAGCACTAAAATTCATATAACTTACATACAAGTTGTCCGATTGACGCACCATCTATCGTGTTGGAACCCATATGACATGGAAGTACTTCACGTTGCTCCATTGTGGAACTTCATGGCAGTTGAGGTATGATTGATAACCTGAGTAGCAGAACGATGGAGTTTCTTTTAGTGAGAGTTAGGATGACTACTCCCTTGATGACTCAAGTCGTGAGTATTTTTTACTCCTCTGCTCTGGTAGAGATGGGACTCCACACGTCCTGAGTGCGAGTTCGTTTTCCTCTATGATGGTTTTCCTATCATTGGAGTCGGTACTCCACCAAATGACCAGCCTTACGACATGGGCCGTTGTATACAGGCAGTACTCGGGGTCAGAAGACAGGACGTGTGACACCTCTACATGCTGTGTTCTTCTCATTACATGGCTTTATCTTCCTGCCCACCATATCTTGGACACCTTTCATTTGGATTAGTTCTAATTCTTCTCGTTCCCCTGAAGGTCAGACATCGTTTCCTTCTATAGGAGTATGAACCCTTTAAAAGGACTTTCTGTGATAGAGTCGGCATCCCTCCGAGAGGCCCAGAGCGAGATCCTCTATACATTCATGATCCTAGGTAGAGTCATGAATTGACGTGACCAACTCTACCGGGAATTGATCCTCTACCTAGCTGATGAATCCAGATGAGTCGCGGTATCCGCCATGGCCCTGGAAGTGATCCTCATCTGTGTATCGTGATCTTTCCCACTCAAGAGTGTGTCTCCTGTAATGAGTGCTTCTATCTATCGTGATATTCCAACTCAGAAGTGTGTCTCCTGAAATGAGTGTAACTACCTCTCGTGACATTTCCCAAGGAACAAATACTTCTCGAACGTAAGTCATCTGAGCTATCAGACTCATGGAGTGTCTTCTCCCGGAATGAGTAGTTCGTGGAAATATTCAAACTAGATCCCAGGCGTGGGAATGTGGTTGTGTAACTTGTATCTAGACTACAAATATGAGTAATGAGTATATATGGTTGCCCAGGGTATTTGTATGGGCATATACCTAGTGTGAGTTATGAGATGAAGATCCCCTCACTCTATCGTGTGGTTTTCATTGAGTGATCATATCTATTATTGGGTGATTTGTACTCTTTTTGTTCACTCTTGTTGTACCTTGTTCTCTCTTACTACTCTCCACTTCATCACATTTCTTACTGCTCACCCAAGCCTTCGGGGCATCATACTAAGTATTCTTATACTCACCCCTGCTTGGGCATTGCCCGCATTTGGAATTCCCTTTCAGATGCCAGATATGTTGATCATGACATCAGAGGAGGTTCGGGATATGGGGTGCTTGGACCACGTGCAGTGGTCGTAGCTTGGGATTTTGGAGTGGGACTCTTCCACCTGTTTTACTTTTTCACCTGTTGCCGGGTTGTTGCACTTTTCTAGTTGGGTGTGTATTTTTTCCCATTTCCCTTTCAGCTTTACTTTTATAATACATGTACTATTAGAGGTCGATTCATTTTGGTTTGGTTTCATTTTTATATTACTATGGAACCTTACTTTCTTCTTTTTCTCTGCACTTTTTCATTGAGTTAGCTGCTTGTGTGTGTACAGGTTCTTAGGAAAATGACTCCCCGAGTTTTTTGTGCCTTTGGTCCTAGTTGCCAGCCCCTGGTCTATGGAGGCGGTCTTGGGGTAGTTGCGGTTCGAGCCCTGGTACGGGTCAGGTCGTGACAGAGTGGTATCAGAGGTGGTTTGACCCTTAGGACGATGTTTGGACGTTTCCCTAAAATGTCTTTGGTTAGGTTTAGGGAAACAACGTCGATGTGTCTCGAGAGCAGCTCTCAGGCCAGGGATTCCAGTGATGGTGCGGGCGGCCGATGTATCACTTCATAAGGACCCTGATTACCCGCTTGTCAACTCAGCACCCTAAGACACCTGTTGCAGGGAACAATGGTACATGCATCATATAGGATTGAGTCTTTGACTGTCCATCTCGAGTCACCTCCCCATCATTATTGATATATATATAGATATGCTCATCTGACTGCAGTACTCCTTGATAACATTCAGAATGTCTCCGCGACGACGGTCATCTAGGATACTAGCTACGGTTCATGGATACGATTCCGTGAGCGACGAGAGATCAGTTCAGGCCCCATCATGCTAGACCCTCTCTCCAGGTGGGTAGGTAGTAGTACCCCTGCCTGTTTAGAATAAGACTTCCCATAAGAGCTGGGTGAGGACATGCATAGGTTTCGCGCACTTTACGAGTTCCAGCGTCGGAGACGGCTAAGGTTCTACAGTAAGCCATTCCCTCGGACAGTAGAGGTTTGGCTAGAGATGGTGGTTCTCTGGTCTATAAGGGTAGTTTCTGAGAATAGATGTTTGAGAGGGGAAACTTTAGAGAGATCTATGCTATCATAGTGCACATGTGAATCCCCATCGATGTCGAGGTGTGATAGAAGGAATTGCTGGTAGAAATCTTTCTGCCACGCAATACAGCTGGTTGTGATAGTGAGCACAACAGAGCTGAGACATCTACTGCAGCTAGAAGATGCCAGACGATGAGATCTCAACGTAGTAGATCTTATCATGAACAATCATAGGCCCGTGGTCATATGGGACCTAGGAAGCGCAGCGAAAGCACAGTGGAATAATCTTTCAGACTTGTGAAATCAAGGTTCGGTTATGTAGAAGATTATCGTATTGGGAAGTTCTGGAAGTCCCAATGTCACCTAGTGTGGGAAGTTTCAGAGAAATTAACTTCCCTACAGCTGAACCAAGTAGAACATGAGGGTATAACTTTTCTTCAGTCGATGGTATTGAATCCTTCGCCTCTCAATCATGTAAGAGAGTCTTAGTTGTGATTCATTGACTAGGAGATCCTATGTGACCAGATATCCTTATGTTTTTCACCATATGGATATTCTGAAGGAGGGAATCATGATACTCAATCCTAGTGGCAAACAATGATTCTAGCTATGACATGTGATGTAGAGGTTCGGTTGGAGAGGAAAACTTTCCCCCGAGTTCTATCAGGTCGTTTGAGTCTGTGCTAGGAGAAGGCAAGTTTGCTTACCGCCTAACCTTATCCCAACTAGTTAGAGTGTGTATACAACATGTTACACATGTCGCAACTGAGGAGATGTGTGTGTGTTCTTACACACGACATCAACTAAAGAAATCCTTTTGAGGGTGGACATCCCCTTTGGTCCATATTCCTTGGAATCACTGAAACGTACATGCTTCCCTAGGAGTGGGAGAGCTAAATGTGGGCTCGGTATCTTTGGTGGTTTCCCTAGTTTTTCTTTTCGAGGATGAAAATCATGATGGAGGGAATAATGTAGAGACCCGGTGTTTGTCCTAATAAGACTTTGAAATATTTCTAAGAATATTTCTAGAGCTGGGGGCTGAGACGACGTGTAATTCTGAAGCCCAGTGTGCCCGAAATTAATTTTATAAAAATGTCAAGTGTTTTTATATTATGCACGCATGATTAACTAATGAAAATGGTACATCTATTAAATGGTTGATCAGATCAGAAATCCGAGACCATAGTTGGGTTCAGAATGCAGTGTTTCCCCTAAGAGAAACATAAAATAAGTCGGTGTGTGATGTTCGGACCCCTCGCTTGTTGGCGGTGTATTAAATAGATAAATTAAATAATTAATTTATTCATTTAATAGCTCCAACCTGAATATCTCTAGAACAGGGACTCAAATGAAAAATCTGAGGCCATCGATGAGATAAGAACGTAGGTTTTACCCTAGGAAAGGTATAGCCTTTGTCCGCATCAGGTGTTTGGTATATGCGCCCTCATGAGAGAATAATTAAATAATTAAATAATTGTTTATTTAGTTATTTAATTTATTTCTTTTAACCTAGAGAGAGGATATAAATTCATTGTTTAGAGGTGGTTGGCCTCATAATTCATTTCTTCCACCAACGGTAAACCCTCCCTTCCTCTCCTCTCCTCCTCTCCTCTTTGATGAAGGACGAATGAAGAACAACGAAGCCTCAGATCCAATCGATTCGAAGAGCGACGAACGTAACATCTTCTTCTCACTGTTGTGTAAGTGCGATCCTCATCAATACCGAGAGGATCTTGATGAACGTGATCTTAACCGATGATCAATCCAAACATGAGGTAGGATTTATTTTTGTGGATTCCTTACCTCGATTTAATTTCTCATGATGAACGTGAATTAAAAAAATTAATTTGCGTATTGATAATCAACTGATTGAATTAATTTTCTTATTGTTTATCTTGGATTTGTGATTCTTGAAGCATGATAAATATTTAATTTCCAATTCCCCGTGTTATTGATTCTCAAAAACGATGGTCAAACCAAACACGACCATCGATCTGCACCCAAAGCATGCCCTTTTCAATTTCATTCTCCGCATGTTCATTGTGTGTACTTCATCGCAAAATAATTAACCACATTAAAAACTCAATTTCATGTTGAGCGCGGCATACGGACGTGGAGATCTCGACCCGAGGAATGAGAATCTGCGGTCGTCACAATTTTCGAACTTATAACGGAGATGCGGTAGCCCGCTGAAGGGGAGACGTGGCAGAGCATGCGCACATAGCAATAACGGGAGAGGTGGCTTCGGCCGGCGACTAGTCAGATCAGGCGGCGTCATGAGTAGGAAGCGCAGCGGAGCCCTGTACGAGGCGGAGGTGCAACGGGATCTTGTTCGTGTTCAGGGGTGCAAAACCGTGGAAGGAAATTTAGATTGGAGAGAGAAGAGATTTGGGAAATAAAAATTAAAATAAATAAATAAATATCAAGGAATTGATGGGGCGTGAAAGGCATGGAGGTAGGAAAGGGAGGCTCTACTTTTGTGGTGTGTGGAATTGGGGTGTGAGATTTATGGAATTAAATTAATTTAAAAATAATAATAATAAAATAATGTTATTATTATTTTCATTAGAAAAACTGTATTTTGATGGTATCTTCTTCTTGTGACCTCAGATTCACGAACCATCATTGGCAGTGAAACCCTGACTTTGAGACGAAATTTATGAGTCCAATATTGGATGTCTTTTTCGGGTTTTCTGGATTGGGTACCGGAAGTGCTCGGAAAATAATAGATTCAATATTGTTATTAAATCTTCGATTCGCCATAACTCATGCATGCGATGTCCAATTGGATTGCTGTCAGTGGCAATGTAATCCTGTCATTAATACGGCCGATTCAAGTCTAATGTTGCATACTAAATTCTGGTTCATGGATCAGGCCCACAAAACACCGAAAAATAATAATATTATAATTATTACGGAATCTTGTATCTGACACATCTGCCTCATACGGTGTTAGAATGAAGAACTGTCTGTGACGTTGCGACTCTAAAATTAAGACGGATGTTTCAAGTCCAATTTTGGATATTTAAGTTGCGGTCAAGGCGTTGGCCCCACAAGGCCCGTTTCACCCATGTTTCGGTGAAATGAATCTTTTTAACCGGCTATCCGTTTTGGACAAATGGGTATTCCATCTCGTCTATTTTTCCATATGGGTCGCAATAGTTTGACCTGTTTGGTTAACTGGTGTCGTTTGAAGTAAGGCCGGGTTGGATCGAACATGAATCGTATCGCGCCCCCGGTACTAAAATTCCTATAACATACAAACTGATCGTCCGATTGATGCACCGTCTGTCGTGTCAGAACCTATAGGACGAGACAGTCCTTTTGAGATACTCCAAATGGCTTTTGGTGAAAGTTGTAGTGTGACCAAGTTGGATTGTACATGAATCCAGCCAGGCCCTCGGCACTAAAATACCTATAACTTACAGACTAGGCGTCTGATTGACGCACCGTCTGTCGTGTTGGAACCCCTCTGACATGGAGGCCATTAATGTTTCTCCCCTGTGTAACTTCGTGGTGGTTGAGGTATGACTGATAAACTGAGGATAAGAAACAGGGTGTTTCTTTTAGTGAGAGTTAGGATGACTACTCCCTTGATGACTCAAGGCATGGGTATTCCTTAATCCTTTTCTCCAATAGAGACGGGACTCCCCACATCATGAGTGGGACGTATTTTTCCTCTGAGATAGTTTTCCTATCTTTGGATTCGGTACTCCACCACACGACCGGCCTTACGACACGGGCCGTTGGACACGGGCAGTATCTAGGGTCAGAAGATCGGGCATCTGACACTTCTACACATCATGTGCTTCTCTGTCTATGGCTTTATCTTCTTACCCACCGTATCCTGGACAACTTTCATTTGGGTTAGTGACCCTTCTTCTCATTCCCCTGAAGGTCAGGCATCACTTCCTTCTATAGGAGTATTATCCCTTCAGCAGGACTTTCTGTGATAGATTCGGTATCCCTCCAAGAGGCCTAGATCGAGATCCTCTATCCATTCATGAACCTAGGTAGAGTCATGCTTTGACGTGACCTACTCTACTAGGCGCTGAACCTCTACCTAGCTTGTGAATCACCTAGCTGTGGAATCCGGATGAGTTGCGGTATCCGCCATGGCCCTGGCAGTGCTCCTCATCTGTGTATCGTGATCTTTCCCACTCAGGAGTGTGTCTCCCATAATGAGTTCTTCTATCTATCGTTATCTTCCCACTCAGGAGTGTGTCTCCCTTAATGAGTGTAACTACCTCTTGTGACATTTCCCAATGAACAAATACTTCTCGGACAGACGTCATCAGAGCTATCAGACTCATGGAGTGTGTTCTCCTGGAATGAGTACTTCGTGGAAATATTCAAACTAGATCCCAGGCATGGGAATGTGGTTGTGTAACTTTTATATAGACTAAAAATATGAGTTATGAGTATATATGGTTGCCCTGGGTATTTTTATGGGAATATACCTAGTTTGAGCTGTGAGATAAAGATCCCCTCACTCTATATTGTGGGTTTCTTTGAGAGATAATATCTATTATTGGGTGGAGCTGTACTATTTTTTTCACTCTTGTTGTACCTTGTTCTCTCTTACTTCTCTCCTCTTCAGTACATCTCTTGCTACTCCCTTGAGCCTTTAAGGCATCTTACTGAGTATTCTTATACTCACCCCTTCTTGGGATTTTCCCGCATTTGGCGTTCCCTTGCAGATGACAGACAGGTTGATCGTGACATCAGAGGAGCTTCAGGATATGGGGTGCTTGGACCGCATGCAGTGGTCGTAGCTTGGGATTCAGGAGTGGGACTATTCTAACTATTTTACTTTTTCACATGTTGCCGGGTTGTGGTACTTTTCTTGTTGGGTGTGTATTTTTTCCCATTTCCCTTTCAGCATTACTTTTCATGTACTTGTACTATTATAGGTCGATGCATTTTTGTTTGGTTCCCTTTTTACAGTACTGTGGAACCTTAATTTCTTTTTTGATCTGCAATTTTGCATTGAGTTATCTTCTTGTGTGTGTACAGGTTCTTAGGCAAATTCCTCCCCATGTTTGATATGCCTTCGGTGCTAGTCGCTACCCCCTGGCGTATGGGGGCAGGCTTGGGGTAGTTGTGGTTCGAGCCCTGGTACGGGTCAGGTCGTGACATATAATTCTAGATATAATTGATATTTTACCACATGAAGAACTTGTAATTATAAAAAGTTTATTTTTGGCTCAAGTACCAAAGATCGAAAAAACAACCGTTATTAACTTAAATAATTACATAATGTTCATACCATGGTAATAAGTGATATAAAATTAATAATGAACTTGAAAAAGGATCTTATGAAATTAGAAATTAACTCTAGTTTATTATTCACGATATTAAAGAACAATCTACTCAAGTCAGACACGAGGTATGGGACTTCATCTCAATCTCCTTTAGTTGTGGCATATTTTGTTTTATACACATCATTATTTTATATGGCGTATAAACCCCTTTGAATTTTACTTTTATTCAAATGGAATATTTTTTATATAAATCGTTTTACTAAACGAAAAAAGGGAATGTATTGTCGTACGTATGTGGCGACAACGACTTCTCCACCACCGTGACCATTATTTGATTTTTGGCTTCCTCTACAAGCCATAACTTTTTTTAAATGAAAATTAAATACCATTTTTTAATTTTCTTTTATTTTGGTATTGAAAATGGTTTTGATAATGTTTTGATTATATCAATGTGTTTTTGATATCTTGTGATTGAAATGTGGAATTGTTATGTTTCCTTTATGCATGTTTTATGTGATACGACTACGTTATGGTTCTTGGGAATTGTTTATGAAGACTGGTGGTTCTGTGATAAACTAAGGGAAGGTGATCCCATGATAGATCACCAATGTATTGGGTAACGCAAAGGAGTTAAACGCTAAGGTTTCTCCGAAGATATTTAGGTAATATACTGTGATGGGTATTCCAAACGTAACCATGAGGGATACTCCCTATGTAAGAATGTTATGAATGACTCAAGTTACCTTTATGTCTTCAGTTTTCTATGAGTTATTCATAAATCTTATGATTTCATGAGGTATGATGAAGTGCATATGTCTTATGAGTAAATTATGATTTCAATGGTTCTTATGTATACATGGACTAATGTTTTTATTCTGTAATTTTATCTCTATTACTGATCTTTTTATGCTCATCCCATGTTTTTGAAATGTTTTTCACAGGTCAAGGTAAAGGTACATGATGTGATGATAGTGTCGAGGAAGTGTCACGAAAGAATCCAAGATTTATTTTAAATATGTCTCCTTTAATTGGAAAAATGAATGCTGTCTTTTATGTAACCACCTTGTTGAAATGTGGAATGTAATGCCTGATTTATGATCTAATTCTCTAAAACTCTAAACCTAAAAAAGATAATCAATGTGTATTCTTGTAATAACTCAATATTAAGTAACGTTTAAGGATGGGGACTTATATTACGCCTCTCACAAACTAAGAATGAAAACACCAACTATATTCAATATGATGGAATATTGTAATGAATTTTTCCTACATGGAGTCACAACATGAGAATTGATCCTTTATCTACTAGGTGATCTAACCTAAATAGGCCTTCCTTTTTTTACATAGTGGCATAAGAAAAATATATTACCTTTTATCATCTCAAGGTAAAACATATTACCCAACTTTTATTTAGGATTCACATCCCAATCATGGGCAGTATAACCCATTAAAGTTACACACATATAAAATATATGGAATTAAACCCAAATATCTTGATGAAATCTTCACTATATGAGAGTTGAGTAAGAAAATAGTTTTATAAAAATAAAATATCAAATTATTATAGTTATTCTAAGAGTCATAATTCATCTCCCAAGAATGTTGCACAAGTATAATACCAATTTATCATCAACATAATTCCCTCTTAGCTGTATCTATCAACCTCCATGTATATAGAGTTCCCCTTTACATAGAATCCTTAAAATTTGAAATTCTTTGCAGTTTTCATTCCAAGTGATGCATTATATTTCTTCATTAAATGTACATGATTAATATATATGGGTTATTATGAAAATATATAAAATCAAAAACATGTTTTAAATTAACAAAATGTTATAATAATTAACACAATTCCAATAAATAATTATAATCAACATTAAAGTGCATTGTAATGTTATTATAAAGGGTATTAGATAAATCTTTCACATTACAACCACATTTAATTCAAAACTCACGTCTTTCAATGAATCCTTCATGAAACATAATCACAGGTAATGACCATTTAATCATGTATCAAAATTTTCAAATTATATTTCCTTAGTATTAAAATTATTTTTATTTAATTAAATAATAATTATATCATGAAAAACATGTCAAAGAAAAATGCAATAATTCGAAATAAAAAGTATAAATAAAACAAATCATGATTTTAGAGAAATAGTGACAAAATAAAATAATTTATTGTAGATATTTCATAAGTTAGGTTGAATACATTTTCAAATTTAAACTTGAGGTTACTTTATCTTTGTCCATGCAGTATGTATATTTTCTCATGCAGTCCAGACAATTTTTTCTTGTTGTAGGAACATTTTTCTATCATATGTAGGTATATAATATTATAAATATTCACTCATTTTCAGTACTCATGGTCACTTATAGACTTTTAAATATTTTAATCATAGTTAGTCCTCATAATAACTTCATGACCTTACTAAATTTTCACTAGCTATCAGTAATCACTATTATTTTAGGTCTTTTCCAATTTTACACTCACAATGAGTAATCATGATCACATCTAGACGTATCTAAATTCTCTATCATGGTCAATAATCCCATTCACTTCCAAAATTTGAAAATTTAAACTCATGTTCAGTACTAATGGCCACTTATAATATTCTAAATTTTCAGGAGCAATCACTTCCAAACATCTCTAAATGTTAACTCACATTCAGAACTCACAATCAATTCCAATGTTTTCTTAATTTCCACTCATAGTCACTTCCATAATTCCCTAGTATTTTCAATCAAAATTTGAACTTAGGGACACATCATTAATATTCCAAATTATCACATCCAAAACATTGAAAAATTATATAATAACTTATAACATAAAAATCCAACGAGATAATAAAATTATTATAATTATCATAAATACAAAAAAATTGTCAAAAAACAAATACAATTCTATCCTCTTTTTAAATAATTTAGAAATAAATTTCGGTTACATTAATTTCTCCCTCTGCATGAAATTGATGAAAAAGTTTTAATATTTAATGATTTGACCTTTAATCATGGAATTCTCCCACTAAATGATAAATAGGAAATAAAATAACCCTTTTAAATATACATAAAACAAATAATTTTGTTTCTCATATATAGTAATATAATTTTTTAATTAATTGAAATGATTAAATTAGTAATAAAATATTATTTTACTTTCTAGTAAGCGAAGACAATACAACAGATTCAACCTTTTCATTGGCTATGTTAAAACAATTTATTGAATCTAGCACAAATTATGAGTCATAATCCCTTAAATATACATTTAATGAATAAATTTATGTTATTAAAATATTGAATTTGATTTTATAAAAATTATAAAAATTAAACAGTTTAAAAAATAATTCCGGAAATTTTTTTCTGAAGAAATATATTTTAACTTTATATTTCTATTTAGAACATGATCCCTAAAAAAGGATATTTAACATCAACGTGCTTATTCCTATAATTATGTAATTGGTTTTTAGTAATAGAAATAAAATAAATATTCTCAAAAATTTGAAGCTTATTAAATTTAAACTAAAATATTAATTTTTTTCTTAATTAATAAATATTGAACAAAAAATATGAAATAGCTATATATTCAGATTCAGTGATTTGAATAGAAACAATGTTTTGTTTCATTGAATATAATGAATCTAAATATTTTTTCCAGAAAATAACACAAAGCAAATGTGATATTCATATATATCATACATCCCCCAAAATCAGAATAAGAATAGATTATCATATCAATTATAGTTCTAGATGTATACAATAATCCATTATTCAAATATCCTTTAAAATATATAATCATACAATAAACGTATTTAATATGACTTATAAGAGGATCACATTGATATATAAAACAAATTCATACTAAAAATATTGATTATTTCCTAAAATAAGTTAAACATAATAGACATCCCATCATTAATCTATAGGATTTCGTATCAATATACTTTTTGTATTTATCTATATATAACATGAATATATTTCTCAATAGTGTATTTTTACTTTTACAAGAATCTAATCCAAATATTTTTACTATCACTTTACCATACTTTTGATTTATAACAATATCATCACTTCTTTTAGATATTTTTAGACCGAGGAATAATTTAATATAACCCATTAGACTCATTTCAAATTCTATTCTCATTAATATTAAAAATTTATTAAAATTATTTTCACATTAATATCCAATAAAAATATCATCATCATAAATTTTACATTAAAAATATGTTTAAAAATTTTTTATTAAAAAAATTAAGAACAACTATTCCCTTATTAAAATTATTTTTTCAAATGGAAATTAACTAAAAAATCAATCCATGATCATTGATCTTGTTTCAAACCATATAAAACCATAAAAGAAAAAAATTGATCGAGGTATTTTAAATTCAAGAAATCATTGGGTGTATAATATAAAATAGTTGAGAAATATAACCATTCAAATATGAATATTTGAAAACCATTTAAAATAATTTTAAACAATGAAATTTAATATAAAGTAATAATATCCTAATTGAATTTAATTTAGAAGAATGTAGAAAGGATTAATCAAAATAAAAAACCACTTTTTGAGAACAACAGGGAAATGTATTCTAGATTTATTTTTTTCAATCTTTCAATATATATTAGTTTTATTTATAAATACCCACTTTGATATAATAATATTAGAATCATTCTGTGGAATAATTACTATATAATCACTATTCTGTGTAGAATTATTTAATTTATAATTCATATCCTGGATTTTATTAGTATAATCTATGGGATAATAAATAATCTTCAGGAATAAATTATAAAAAATCATAACACAAATATTAATAATAAATTTTATTGTTTTAACAATTGATTCAACATTACCAATTGAATTATCTATAGGATTATATCTATGTTAAATTAAACATTTTTCATTAATATATTCAAATTGAGAATAATATATCCCCTCAATCTGTGCCTCTTTAATTTTATTTCATTTCTTCTTCAATGTTAAAATATCTAAATTATTTCTCAAGTTAATAAATATTAGCATCTATTTTATTAAATGTATTTTCATAAAAATTAACATGTAAAGATTCTTTGACAACCAAAGTTTATTTAAATTATAATATAAATGGATTAATATGATTTGAGTATCCTAGTAAAATTTCTACATCATATTTGGAATAAAATTATTCAAATGCATTTTTTATATTAATAATAAAAATATTACACCCACAAACTCTAAAATAACCAATTTTGGGTTTTATTCCTTTACGATGATCATAATATGTATCTTTCTACATTTTTATTCAAATAATTATATTTGTAACATAACAAGATGTATTCATAGATTTGTTTATGGAAATATTCATATTAGATAAACTCATTTATCATTGTACTAAACATTTCGTGGATTGTGCAAATTTTCTTCTATAGAAAATCATTTTGTAGTGGTGTTATAGGGGATTAAACATATTGATGATATCCATTTTCTTCACAAAACTAGATAAATTATAGATTATGGAATACACCACCATGATCATTGATAATTTATTTAATTTGGTGTCCTTTCACATTCTAAAACAATTTAAGAAAAGTTATAATCTTATATAAAGTTTTAGATTTTAGAGTAAGATAGTTCACTCATCTTAATCTAGTAAAATCATCAATAATAAAAAAAATAATATTTATCACCTCCCAAAATAAGAGTATTAATAAGAAAAAATAAATATAAATGAATATGATCAGGAGGCCTTTTAGTTTTTACTTCTTTGATTATCCTAAAACACTTTTTTTACATCTAAAATAAAATTATCAAAGAAATGTGTTGTCCACATTTTGTTTGGGTAACTATAAAACAATTATTTTCCTATATTTATTATTAATAATACTAAAATTATTATGATACAACCTCCTATCCCATAATATGTTATCAGATTTTATATAATTTAAATATTTTACATTTCTATTTTTGAAATCATTTAAACTTTTCGAATAATTACTTTATTTTCGATTTTCATAAAATAAAATTGATTTTCCCTTGAAGAAAATACATATATCATTTCAAAATTTGAAAAAAAATATATTTTAAAATTTTAGTGAAATTATTATTAAAATAAGTTTTAAACCTTCTACATATAAGACTTTATAAATAATAACCTACTTAAAAATTCCAACCTCACTAAAAAAATTTATCTTTCCTTTTATATTATCATCTAATTTATCATTACCTCAAACATACTTATTAAATGAAAGAAAATGTTATATATCATCATTCATATTTCATAATCATATACTTTTCATTTACTAAAATTTATGTTTGATGATATAATACGTAGTTCCTATTAAAATTATATTTAATAATGAATTACGAATCCTATACATTTGGGTCTAATGGTAATTGAATTTTAATTCTTTGGATTCCAGTATTATTTTACGCACCAGTTTATAGTAAATCTTTCTGGAAAAATTTTTGAAGTTAAACCTTCATTATGTCCAATATATTTTGGAAATCTCAAGGAAGACTGATTATCATAATGACCTTTCATATGACATCAAAAAACGTAGTAGTTCATGTACTTTCATTATTTATTTTAACAATGAAGTTCATTCACCATATAGGTAAATTATTTTCATAACCATGTTGGAATATCCTTTTCATCATTTTATTAAAACTCATCATTTTATCAAATTTTTCTCTTAATTAAATAAAATTAGATGAATTTTACTTTAAAAATTATAGTTATTTTTTATTTATTCATTTTCCTTAAGAATATTATCAATATAATTCATTTCATCATCAAGACACATTGAAAAAAATCAAAATCTCCATATAATTTTAATTTTTATGAAGAGAATAAATTTAGTTTTTCTTAAAAAATATATAGGGTTTTAGGTGTAGATTTCATATCTTTATATTTATATTTTATTTCTTCCTAGATAGATTTCTTCATATTTTTATTCTCCTTATGAATATCCTTATTTTTTTATTAAGGTTAATATATAAATTTTATACTTCTATATTTTATGTTCAATCATTTCAACATCTTCAAGAAATTATGCAATAGTGGGGTTTTCTAATTAAGATTCATAAGATGAATAATAAGTAGAATCACATAACTAATATGAATAAGTTATTAAAAACATTTTTTCAACATATTTTTCAATTCAAAATTCTTCAGTAGTACTTTAATCTATAATAAAACTCTATCAGGATTTCATTTCCTTCTTTTCTTCCATTTATTATATTCTCTTAATTTTTTCATTCATTAATCTTGGTAAATTAGGCTTGATATTTCCATTTTTTACACTCATAACAAATTACATCTATTTCATAATTAAAAAAATTACGTTTTTTCTTATTGTGATCATCATTTTCATTGTCTTAATGAGATATAATTTAGTATCATTTCTTCCTTCCATATCTATTTTTTTTCATAATCTATAAAATTCATTTTCATTCTTCATAAAATATAATTATAATATTTAGTAGATACATTTTATTTAAAATAAATTTACTTCTTATTTTAATTATAAACTTTAACATGATTTTTATATTTTAAATAATATTTTAATAATGATTAATCAACCATATAAATATTATATCCCATGAAATTATTACATTCATCTATATCTACCAATTTTGTATTCCACTTCTTATGAATCTCTCAAAGTACTCTTTCAGTAGGGATATGATTTTTTGGAGTCTCTCCTAAAAAACATAGATGATTTATAATACTAGAAAATTTGTAAAACAATTGACTAATAATATAATCTTCACCTAATTTAAATTATTATTATTCATCACTTAACATTCAAAAATTTATTCTAATTATTTTATCCAAGAAAAATGTTCTGAATTAGAAAGTTTTCCAAATTCCATGAGTTGTTTAAGATGCTAAAACATGAAAATACACAATACATTTTTTATTAAAGTATAAAATATTCATTACCTTGTACTTCAAAACAAAATTTACAACTTTATTTCCAACAAATGATTTAGGGTTACATTTGGGAATCTTGTATGGGGTTTCCATGATTATTCAATGATCAATGCAATGTTTATTTAAAAAATATTCAATCAAATGTTTCCAATATACATAATCAATATCATAAAAATAAGGTGGTTTTTAGTTATCCATCCACCATTCATGATGGTCCCTTCCATATTAAGCATATATTTTCCTCTTTAGTGTAAAGATAGAAAAATATCCATGTTTGGGTGAAATATCATTTTAATAAATTTAAATTTAATGTCATATATAAAAGTTATAAATGATATAGTATAAAAAAAATAAAAATAGATATTTTTTAAGATGGTTATATATAAATGATTCTAATCTATTATTCACCTTCTCATGAATTGAGAGTGTTGGAATCCACTATTACCAATATAATGGAATATAAAATGAAATTTTACCACCATTACTCACATCTCAATTACACATCCATTTCCAATAGGAGGATTAAACCCATAATACCTGACTTTTTCAACATGGAAAAACAACACAAACAATATACCTTTTTCCTCATGGTGGCATAACCCAATTCCTGAATTATGTTTGGGATTTACAACCTAATTACCTATCTTTTAATTGGTTGTATAAACTGTAACACCCTTATATTTTATGAGAATTTTTTTTAATTTCATTGATATCTTATACACTACACCAAGATTATCTTGTACTATACACAACACCGTATTAGCTTGCAGTATACACAACACTATTCTTGGCTCATGTTACACATAATTTCATGTTCGTTTTATGAAAATTATTCTATGCAACATTAAGTATATATTTTCTTTAATGTATAAATGAAATAAGTTTTGATTATGTTATAAGCAACACCAAAGGGAGATTTCACTACACGCAGTCCTGACTTAGCTTGCATTACATGATATCGCGACCTTTCTCAGTAGCGTGTGTAGTACGCAATACCGGGTGTCACTAAACAACGATATGTTATTAAAACATCATATAAACTAGCTGTTATGAATATTAATACCCAAATTTTGTAATTTTTTAAATTTTGTCTTTAAAAATGGACCTCATTTTTTGATTCTGAATATCAAAATTATCCTAGGGTGAATTTTTGGTATTTTTCTGAAAACATTCAATTTTTGATGAATAGTGAAAACACTTGGTTACTATTTAAAAATCAACTTTTTAATTAAATAATTATTTATTTTAATTAAATTTATTTTTGGTAAAAATTGATACATAATACCTATATATGTTCAATTTAATTCATTCGAGCCGTTTTATAATAATTTTATGTATATAAAAATTTTATTGAACTTTTTACCATCTTTTACCCACCTCCTAGGAGAATTTGAAAATTTACATAAAACAAAATTTTACCTCTTCTGTGAGTGGAATTTCAAAAATCCAAGACACACGGTTAATATCAAGGAGTAAAATGTGGTTCAATAAGATAAAAATAATTTTTGGTAAATAGTAACCTTTTACTTTTATTTACCACAGTTAAAAGTAAATAGGGCAATTAAGGGTAAATATTATACTATTATTACCCTAAAAAATGTCCTAATTATATTGGATACGTTTAATTTTACCCAAAACAACCTTATGAATAAAACATTACCATTTAGGTCCACTTGGATTAGATTAGGGCATTTATTATTATTTTATGTAAAGAAGAGTTAAAATCAATGTTTAATAACTAAAACATTTTTAATATAGGGTTGTAAATAAGCTAAATTCATCTATAAATATTCATTAGAATGATAGAATTATTTCCTACTTAATAGTATTTTATTTTTAATTTTTAGAAATTAAATAATTTAATTTATTTATGACACAATGATGGTGCAGTAGTTACCTTATTAATGAAATATTAACATAATTGATGTTATAAATGCCTAAATAAATTTAATTTGAGACTTTTTATGAATTAAACTAATTATATGGGTTACTATAATAAATTAATATTTATTTAATTAACTTTTTTATAACAAATCATGCTCTTATTATTTTTAAAAAAATCAATTACAAAATAGTTTCAAAATTGACATAGAATAGTTTTTAAAACAAATATTATATTATTAATTGATATTATATTACTAAATATATATGGTTAAGGCATATGACTTATACAAGGTTATATATATATTAATAATTAACCACTTGGGTTTAGTTTTACTTGTAATAGTAAGTTTATTAACCATATAGTGTAAGAAAACAAGAAGACACGCTAAAAGTTAAATTATTTAACTTAGAGTTATATCTAAATGATAAGGTTAAAATATTAACCATAACTTGTCTAAAACCTTTTGGTTGAAAGGATTTTGATCCATCACCACTTTATGTTCGAAATAAGTCACTTTGGAACCATTATAAACCGAATATTACTTTAATATAAAATAATATTTTATGTTTTTCATAAAGTGCCCCTCTCCTCCTTTATAAAAGGGCACCTCCTCTCTCTTCTCTTTAAACAATTTTGAGCCTTCATTCTTGGAAAAAACCCTTCCCATTTACCATATAAACTTCCCTAGAAATATTATAGTGGTTCTGGTCTCCTCAAAAGACCGACTCTAGTGCCTTTAGAGGAAGCATAAAATAGGTGCGTCGAAGAAGAGGCAATCTCTTCTACAGATTCTTTCAAGCTTCTTTCTTCTTCTACTACTTCTTAATTTGTTGTTTCATAATAAATTAATAACATCAGTATTTCTGATATATTGATATGTTATTATAAATATGAAACAACCATATTTCACCTTCTATCCATCCTATGAAAAACAAAACTATCGCATGTGCGTACGTACGAAATACCGTCTCCACGCCGTGGTGTAATCTGTTTTTCCACCACCACCATACATGGATGGGTATAATGGTGTAAAGAATATTTATATATTGATATTATAAAATCATACTGATTCTGAGATATTATATCATCCACTCCTATTCAAATCAATAATTATGGGAATGATATCATCGCTCGTGCGTACGTACAGATTACCGTCTCCACGACGCAATGAGATTCATTCTCCATGATAACCATTAAAGAATGATTATAATGTATATATATAATGAATAATAATGAAATATATGACATAATTAAGCTACTGTATATATAAATATATATGTCATCTACATACTTCCATTCAAGTCAATAAGGAAAGGAAAACAGCCTTCATGCGTGCGTACAACCTACCGTCTCCATGAATGGTGTATTTCATTTCATTTATCTATATATTATATATATATATATACTGAATATATATGATATATAAATCATGATTTACATTCTAGAATTAAGTAAATCATGATATAGGTAATGATATCAAGAACAAAAATTCCAAACATGTACGATAAATGAAACAATTAATACAAAAACGTTGCATTAACAAGGAAATGACAAATGAACGGGTAATATAAATACCTAAGTGAATCATATATGATATAATAAATATTATTATGGTTTTTTTACAAGTTAATAATATGTTTAAACCCACTATACAAGAGTTTTTTGCAAACACGAATGAAATTGGACCTACGGTAAGGGATAATTTTGCAAATCTCATTTTTATCTGAGATTTCTTATACGTAAGTATTTACTGGGGTTATATTTTTCATCCATGCCCATAAAATGTTTTTTATAAAGTGTTTAATATTCTTCCATGTATGTTTAATGTCATTTTTACCACTCTTTTACTTTTACTTTGTATTATTAAAGGAATCATTCTTTTGTTTACCATACGTGGTGCCTTTTGCGTTTTCTGACAAAAGTATGTGGAGAATGCTTTTTTACATTATATGATACAAAAAAATTTTACGGTTTTATAACAACTTATTTTCAGGAAGATTACTCTACAATATTTCATGACTATTTTCAAAAAAATCCTTTTCTTTTGAAATTTCATGGTATTTTTTGAAAAGAAAATGATTTTGAATAAGAACTGATATTTTCCTCAAGAATTTATTTCAAGTGTTTTGTCAAGGCAATTTTCCATATTATATAACATTATTTCATATGTGTATATTTCAAGTATAATGTCTCTATGATTTACATGGTTTCACTTATCTTTTGATGAAATGATATCCATTTGTTTTATATGGATTATTTAATGATGGGATGATGTTTATGAAACCCATTTTATTCTTTGTGTTATGATGAATGATTTATGTTTATGTTTTGGAACACATAAGAATGATTTCATTATGAGATGGGTGGGACCAATATATCCATCCACTTAATTGGGTAATGATTTATATCTTATGACATAGACATGGCTGGAACAGTAAGTTAATCTGGTTCAGGGATACAAGACTGGAACGAGGAGTGAACTCGATTTAGAAAGGGAATTTTTCCACTAAGATGGTCTTGGCAGCAATACCCTGGCTACTATGGAAATAATATCATGTTCTTAATGGTTTTCAAAAATTAAATGTTTTATTCCCATGCTATTTTATCACGATTTATGATCCTTTATGATCTATTCCTTACGTACTGCGAAGATTTATTTCACAACACAATATTTTGATGATTAAATGTTATGTTCATGTTTTGAAGTTCATATGTATATTGTTTGGTTTATTTTTTCCATGCATACCCTTACCGAGAATTTGAGCTCATCTTTTATATGTTTTCTTTTACCTAGGATATAAAGATAGGTTTTAGGTAAGAAAAAAGGGAATATCTTTATTGGAGATGTTGAAGATCTTTCACCACGTTTAGAAGATTATGTTCCAAGTTTCCAAAGACACTAAACTATTACGGTCCTTATGTGTTTGTTTTTTATGCATTAAATATTCTGCAAAAGTAATGTAATGTCCATGTACGTCATGTTTGAGGTCTCTACCTAAACTGATACAATTACACATATAGAATGAAATAGAAAAATCAAAATCCACAAAAACAGATTAAATCTTTACAGTCTGAGATTTGATGTATCAAATAGATCTTCAGAAACATGGGTTTAAGTGATTTTAGTTCGGCTATGATTCATAGTTTATTGGTAAAGTATATTTCCCTTGTACAACTGATGAATATCTTCCACTATGTATCCTTTTAGGTGGATATATTTAAATTAATATATATATATATATATATTTTTTAATTTTGAATATTACTTTTTGAATTAAAAATTCTTTGTAGTTTTTCAGTAATAGTGATAAAAATGATTTCTCTATTAAATTCGCATAAAGAATATACAAGTGTTACATAGTGAATATGTAAATGTTAAAAATATCAATGTGAAAAAAATATTGAATAACTATTATAAAACCAATAAATAATTATAATCTACATTTAAGATCATTGAAAAAATTTCCATAAATAATATTTCATAAAATGATCACATTCTAACCATAATAAATTAAGAATTCCAGTTTTCCGAAGAAATTTTAATGAAACATAAACTCACATGATGAAAATTTAATACTACATAAAATTCATCGAAATAAAATTATTTTATACTAAAATAATTAATAAATAATTCAGTAATAATTAAATCAAGAATAATATAGGAAAAAACATACAGTAATTTGAAATGTAAAAGTATAAATATAATTAAGCACATTTTGAGCTAAAAATGTAAAATGATAAAAGTGATAGTAGATATGTGATATATTATGTTCAAAACAACATAGATATTTTATATTATGGAAACTTCCTTATTTTTCATGTGATAAGTAATATTTTGTTCATGTGGTCTGTATATTTTGTTAATGTAGTAGGTATATTTTTCTTCAGAGAGATGTAATATAATTTGAGAATTTTACTATAAGTAATTACTCACTGTCACTTATAAAAGTTTACAAATTTTCACTCATTATTATTACTCAAGGTCGATTTTTTATTTTTACAAATTTTGACTCATGGGAAGTGCTCATGGTCACATCGATACATTGCCAAATATTCACTCGTGGTTATTTTCTGACTACCAAATTTTCACTCATCCTCAATTTTCATGGTCACATCCATACAATTCCAAATATTAACTATTGTTTAGAACTCACTCTCCCATATAGGATTCAAAATTTTCACTCACTATTAGTACTCACATTCCCTATTATACATTATTCAATATTAATTCATAGTCAGTACTCATGATCACTTCTAGATTTTTTCAAATATTCTATCATGGTCAATAATCATGATCACATCGAGTCTTTTCCAAAATTTCACTCATCATAAGTACTCTAGTTCAGTTCTATAATTTTTCAATTTCTCACTTTTAAAACCTTTAAAAATTATATAAACAATAAGAATAGTTTAAACATAAGATAAACTAGATTTATTGAATTTGTATAAAATATTAATAAATTTGATCAAGGATCCAATTAAACATTATATTATAACCCACATTCTTCTCTATATCCAAGGATAAGTGAACACTAGGCATGTCCACTTCTCATAGAATTGAATATGTTTAGAAGTCATAACCCATTATGTCTCCTCACACTAGCACTTCTGCTACCGAGTTCACATTTAAGATCTTGTTTTTTTTATTTGTATGTTTCTCTTGGAGTTTTTCATTTGAGCCCTGGTGGCCATGTCTTGTTTGGAGACAAAGATAATTTATTGGAGAAAATGACATAAATTCCAAGGTTGTATGCTCACTTGGGTTAATGGTGTCTAGGAATAACTGAGACTAGGTGTTCATATGAATCCTTAGTATATTGAGAATCATTAAAGGGGTTCAGGTTGTTTAAAATAGAAATGGGATGAAAATTAATTTTTAGAACACTTACACATCATGTAAAGGGATTAAAAATTTTATGAAATTATGTGGGTTTTAATAAAATAAATTTTAGGTGATGGGTTTTTCCTAAATTCCATTAAAAATATTACACGATTTGTAAGCACATTACACACCAAGTGAATACCCAACATACGTTTTTATGCATGATATTTGGCCTAAATTTATTCTATTTCACTGCATATCCTCTCCTCTAAACCCTAGAAAATTATCTTGGTAATTTTTTAGTACAAACCTACCTTCTGTGGGTTCTTTTTTTATCTTTAATATGTAGTAATTTTCTTTCATTAGGACTCCTCCTTTTTCCGTTTGGTTATCTAACCATTTTGGTGAAATCTGTTGTCCAATTAAATCATTGGTTTTGATATTAATCAGTTTTGATATAATAACTACTTTTCAATTATCTAATCCTTATTCCTCATGGGAGTTGGCCATTAGAGGAATTTTAGGATCATTGGTTAAAGGTAGGGGTTCTAAATCAAAACCCTATGGTTTGATAATTTCCATGTTTATGCAATATCATGATCAGGCCAACATTTCATGCTTCCAAATTAATTATGTAATTGAAATATATTTTCCATTAATTTCCTTCAGTTTCAAAGAAAATTTTAATTAACTAATGGATTATTATATGTTTATCATGACATATTCGATATGGTGATTTCTTGTTATAGAATCTCTAAAATATGGTACATTGGTTATTGATATAATTATTAATCAATTGTGAATTGAATTACAAGTGTAAAATGTAAAATTAATGAATAATGGTAATTATAATAATTAACCATTGAGATATATGATGTGATATTGTGATATTCATACTATATGACAGGAATTCCATTCAATGTTGTAATGATTATATTTCAGTATCATCCATAGATCATGCACACTTATATACAACAATACTGATATATAGAGGCATCAACCGAGTCACATGTTATACTTCTTATAGAGAGCGGGCTATGCCAAGTCCCATGTTGTAATGCTTATAGGATTTTGACCTAGAATATTGTAATTCTTCTAGGTCATTGACCTGGATATTTTGTAATGCATATACGGATTTGACCCTTATTTATTGTTGTTACTATACCATTGTTATATGGTTTTAGTTGTCATGTTCGTATGACATACTCAAATAAAATCTGACATGGTTCCGAAGTAGGTTGTTTTACCTTGGATATACGGTGGTGGTTGGAACAGTTTTATAAAATGATCAAATATATTCTGGAATGGTTCTGAAGTAGATTATTTTACCTTGGTCAAATGATTGTTGTTGGCATTATAGTAAGACATTCATAGAGATATTCTAGCATAGAGCCAAAGTATGTTATGGTTTAATTTTACTAATTGTTAAACTAAATAATGTACCTATTAATCTCCTTACTACATACACTTCTTATAAGACTAGTTTTGTTTAGACATAGTGGTGTCAACATAATAAGTTATACTCACACACTAATCAGGCCACTGCTTAGAACCTAATCTGAATATGTGGATGTAGGTTTCGACAAGGGACGATGAATTTTGTGTTTGATTTCATATTTTCTATTGGGATCGAGTTTATAGATAGGATCGACGTTGGGTTCAGGTCCTAGAACATTGAGTATTTTATTTGGTTTTTTTCTGGAATTTTCTTAAATTATTATTTCATGTAAATTATTTACCTTCCAGTATGGAATTTAATTGGTCCTTATCTATTTATTATATTATTCAATTACGTTTTATTATTGTATTTATCTATGTGTATACATTTATTGTTTTTCCAATTAATATGATATATTTTAACTATTATATTACTTTATACTAGGGGTATAGTATTCCTATTATACTATAAACAACCCCGCTACAAGTCAGTAGCCTCTGGCATATGGGGAGGCATGACTGAGTTCTAATAATCTTCCCCATCCATCCACATGAGAGTGTGAAAAATTGGGGGATGTTATATAGGAGTATTAATGGAGAAATTATTCTTTTCATATTCATTATTATTTTTGGGAAAGGTGTATTGGAGACTAGGATGTTCCAAGACATGGTAATAAGTTTATGCATGGGAGTAGCTAAACCATGTACGGGGGGAAATCCGAGTTCCCTGGAATGGGATTTTTGTTTTTGGGGTGTGTTTGTCACAGTTAAATTTAGATCCGCATGTTTGATTCACATATTCTGTGAGGTTATTGTTCAATTATTTTTTTGTTTCTTGATACATGGGCTTGTGGCCATGTATGTCACGAGATGAGAAAAAATGCATCATAATAGCCACCATGGGATATATTTTCATGCATTGCTCATGATAGGGAAATATTTTTTTCTTGTGGTATATACATCCTTATTGAACTATAATATATTATATATGTTTCATTAGAAATATTTAATGGGTTTTTGTGTCATGTGAAAATACATATAAGAGATTTCTAGAGATCCTTGAGTTAGGGGGTCTCTATTGTGGTCACCTATTAGGGTTGACCTTGTTGCTAACCAGTCATATAAGGTGTGTTTTTTCATGTAGAAAAAATTCCTTCTCGTTATCCTTTACATGAGAATCATGATTGTGGAAATTAAAATGATACTAACACATCTCAACCAATTCATCTATTAGTTCTTGAGGATTAGATGTATGTCCATTTTCACAATATCTTCTAAAGGCTCATGTGATCCATCTAAAGAGAGATTTTTCATTTCGTTCCTTCGATGTTTGAGGTGAAAATATAGTTTCAAATTCAGAAACTACATATTTTTACTATAGGTTCCCATGTAAACCATGTTCTACATTTCTTTAGTCCATACAATCTTTAAACATCTTTGGGCCCCATGGATTGTTGGGTGAATCATATAGTGTATGTTCTTCATAGACCTACCAACCATTGGTGGGATATTCTAGAAGAAGCTGGGTAATTGGATGAGATGTCTGGAAATAAAATTGAAATGATGTTCAAGAGACATTTATATATAGAAGCCTTGAAGGATAAAAAATATCATGAGTTCATGCATCTGATCTAGGAGGATTTATTAGTACTGAACTATGTAATATGTTTTAACGACATACAACACTTTTTACTTCCTTGGTAGTTTATGAAATCTCCTAGGTGAGAAATTTTTGGGATGATATTCATTATCAGACCTGGTCACAGGTAAATTATATACATTTAATAAGATTAGAAAACATGATGAATCATTAACTAATCACATAATGTAATCTGAAGGAGGTCCCAAAGAGTGGTCTGGTAGTTTTAGTAGGGTGGTCTAGAAGTAAAGATTTTAGTGTTTTGAAGAGTCGTTAGAACATATTTTTCCAATGTAATACTTGGGAGAGCAATCAGTGTAGTGGATTACCATCTCAAAACCAAGTTCTATTCCAATGTTCTTAAAGTGGAAAGTGCAGTCAGAAGCTGCTGCAGTGTACTTAACCTACAATCGAGTGTCGTATATATGGAAGACTATGTCATCTTTAGAGGTTCTATGTGAAATTTATGTATTGTACTAGTGTCATTGGATCGAGACAAAAATTGAATAAAGGAAGGGGCTCAGTTACACCTCTGTAAGTTTGTAGCTATAGTTCTATAGGTTGTTCAGTATGAGGTAGGGTACATGGTAAACTAGTTAATGAGAAATGGTACTAATAATGGTATTCCTATTAGGGGAGTAATACTAAAACCCAATTAATATGGAAAAGATAGTTTTATGCCATTCAGATGATGGAAACTAACATGGATACATGGAAATCTACAATCAGAGGTACGATTCTTGTATCATCTAACATAGCCTATTTTTTTGATATAGAAGCATTACATTATTTTCTCTCTATACTTTTTAAAATAGTATGGTATTGGATTGGGGAAACATAGATGGTGTTTTAACCATTGAAACATCATTGGGAGTGTTGTATGAGAATGTCAAATTTTGTGAGTCATGTTTTCTTAGAGATTGGTGGTTACCATTTATTTGGGGTACTATTTGTATTGGAAATGAAGAGATTTGAATTGATTTATATTATAGATTTCTTATGTATATTCTAGGCACTTGTTAACTATTATATAAAGATAGATATCATCCTATCTCTAGAAGGTATAATTTATTCTCACTAGGGTGAGTGGGATCTTCAGATTTTTCATGCAAGATTAGTTCCAGGAAGATTGGACTATCTCATTGATAAAATTACAAAACCTTATCAAGATTATGGTGGAATGTAGTAATATTATATTTATTCAGAAATAGAATAGTCATGATATGTTTCCCCCAGATATATTTATGTCTTACCGACTACGCTATATATCGAGTTCATAATCAATTTAGTGCTGGAAACAATGCCATATTCTATCTCATCTTAAAAGATGACACTAGAAGATATTCACAATTGGAATGTTTATTTTGAAGATATAGGATTTAAATGATTTATACGACGAAGTAAAATTACGTGGGGTTCTCTGGTTCTCTTCTCCATGAAGGTATATGGATTATTATGCTTATGTGTGGATCATCAGATGTTAAACTACATAACGGTCCAGAATTGGTACCCACATCCATGTATTGAATATTTTTTTGATCAGTTGAGAGATTCTAATATATTTTTCACGATTAAATTAATATCAACATAACATCACTTAAGGGTGGGACTATTAAACATACATTGTATTTATTTTAAGAGAATGTATAGTTTTTGTCAATTCATAGTGATTTTTTTTTGGGTTTACTAATGCACCAACGTTATTCATTACCTTAATGAATGAAACCTTTCATCCATTTCTGTATTATTTTATTGTGGTTTTTATCAATGAAATATTAGTATAATATATATCAATAGACTATCATTCCAAACATATTAACATCATTGTTATTTCATTGAGAGAGTATCGACTTCACGCCATAATAACTAGTTGTCGTTTCTGGATAAATAAAGTTCACTTTTTGGTATATGTCATCTCAGATTGATGAATGTAAAAGGGAAGATACAAATTCAGATCCATGATATCATTGGAATAAACCAATAATTTATTTAAAATTTAAAGCATTCTAAGATTAGAAAGGTATTAGATATGTTTTATCAATGATTTCTCCCTTATGGAAGCACAAATTTCTAAGATGACCTAGAAAGGGGTGAAGATGGTTTGGGTTGATGCTTATGAGAGAGACATTACAGAGCCTACATGTATTATTACCTCAGAACCTATCCTCACTTTACCTTTTATTTTAAATTATATAATGTGTACCGTGACACATCCAGAGTTGGACTCAGAGCAGTTCTAATACAATATTATCTTTTGGTTGCTTATGTATCTAGAAATATGAGACCACATGAGAAGAATTACCCTACTCATGATCTTGAGTTATTAGTTGTGATACCTGAACTGAATTGTTGGATATATAATATCATGGGTGTGATATTTTTGGTATTAATTGATCAAAATTTCCCCATGTACAACTTTTCTCACTGAGACCTGAACCATTAGTAGAAGTGGTGGGTCACTTATCAACATCCTTTTGACGTTGAATTGTATTATAAACCAAGAAAGAGAAGCATTGTTTCTGATTCATTAATATGGAAGAAACACATGGAGGAAGTACGAGAGTCTTGTTATGAGTTGTTGATATTAGGCCACATTTCAAAAATGCATCTGAATATTTAGGAATATCAGCGGAGATTATCTATGTCCTTGAAATATGTCATACCAATATATTTAGACTAGATTTAGACGTGACTATTATATAATCTATAGGTCTTGGTTTTAGATAAAAATTATATTATGGAGAGATACCAACAATATGGTCTCTCAATAGTGGAAATTATCTTCTTTTTCATGGTTGAGTATGGGTTCTTATGGGATAGAACAAGGATTTGATGAGGGAGCATGATGAAATTAATTGGTAAGGGAATCTTGGTTTACTAAATATGAATCAGGATTTATATAATCTTTATTGGTGGTCATTAATGAATAAGGAGGTGGAAATATTTTTAGTTAGATGCTTCACTTGTTTAAAAGTGAATGATGAGTATTAGAGGTTGGTTGGATTCTGCATCCACTTCCCAGCCCAGAGAGAAAATGAAATGATGTCATAATGGATTTTGTGATAGGATTACCCAGGATGATTGGTATGAATAATAATTTGTGGGTTTATATGGATAGAAAGACTAAGTTATCTTATTTATAACTTATTATTGAAGCCTGTTTGTTATATTGTCTAGAAAATATTTATGTATGGGAGGTGGTTCAGTTTCATGATGTTTTGAGGAGGGTGATTTCAGACAGAGATCCTCATTTCGCATCACATTTTTTTGTAGGGTCTTCCAAAATCCCAGAGATCGCAATTTATTTTAAGCATATCCTATCATCCACATACTGATGGTCAACCTAAGCTGACTATTCAGATTCAAGAGGTTATTCTACAATCATATGTTTTGGAATTTTGTGTTTCATGGCGTAAATATATACACCTCATGGATGTTTCAGCTTATAATTTATTCAAAGAATCGATCCAAATTGAACCTTTTGAGTAATTTTATAGAATATCATTTCATTTTCTATATTGTTGCCTAGATCTAGGTGATTTATCATTTTTGGGACTAACCTCATGAAGGAAACATTTATATAGGTCATGTTTATCAGGCAGTAGTTGGTGACTATGAAGAACATGAAAAATTCTTCTGATGACAATCAAATATGACCATGGGAATTTGATGTTTTTAAATAGGTTATCTTTTTTCTGATTCCTAGGTTGGGGAAATAACATATTAGTATATAGGTAATGCTAGGACCAAGGGTTGTCAGATAGTTTTAAATAGTGGAAAGGGACGATCCAATGTTGTAGCATTTAGCCCTTCCACGTCACTAAAGATCCATGAATTTCATGGTCCACTTATCACTAGTATGAAGATATTATCCATAACATTCCCTTGTGATAGAAATAGAAGGCATAGATATTTGTGTGGATGCATACATTCCAGACCATATAATACAAGCTATGGATGGTAGTGAGAAATATCCTTGGTGATAGAATATACCAATGGTTCAAGTGATGTGGCAGAATGAGTGAGTTGAGGAGGACATCTGGGAGAGGAAGACTGTAATGAAAACATAGTGACCATACATGTTTCCGGATACCTCATGTTGACACTTCGAGCAGCTTGACAAAGTGCAATTATGTGGTGGGGAGGTTGTATGATCATCCCTTTTTTCCGGTATGTTTCTCTTTGTGTTTTTTCATTTGATACTTGGTGGAAAAGTATTGATTGGATATGGAGAGACATTTATTGAGAAAATGACATAATTTCCACTGATGTATACTCATATTACTTAATATAGTTAGGCTATAAATGGTATAAGGTATTAATACTTGTTCTTTGTAAGATGAGAAGTGTTAAAGGGGATTCTGGTTGTTGAAAAGTAAAATAGGTAGAAAAGTACATTTAATAACATTTACACATCGTGTAAAGGGATTACACATCAGGTTATTGTTCATGGTTTTTAATGAAATTAATCCAAGGCAATGTGTTTTTAGTTACTTACATTAAAAACATATACATGATGTGTAGACACATTAAATGATGTTTAAATTCCCAATTTCCAGTTTTAAAAATTTTATGCAACTAAAATTTATTCTATTTCACAATATATCATCTCCTCTCGGTACCAGGGCATTCTCCAATAGATTTTAGAGTGTCAACCTCCCTTAGGGGAATTCTTTTTGTGTTTTCAATCCCTAGTAAGTTCCTTTGGTTAGTTTTATTTTTCCTTACATTTGGTTCTCCAAATTTTTTAGTTAAATCCTTTGGCTGAATATGTTTTTGGTTTTTATCTTGATCATTTTTTTTATCAGAACATATTTTTAATCATTATCACCTTCTTCATCCTGGGAGATGGCTATTGAAAGCATTTAGGGATCATTGTTTAATGGTTTGGGTATAAATCCTAACCCTATTGTTTGATAACCTCCGTATTTATGCTATATTTTGGTCTCACCATCATTATGTTTTCCCTAATTAATTAAATATTGAATGATATTATTACTTCATTTCCTTTGTTTTCAAATTTATATTTAATTATCTAATTCCTTAATGTATATTTAGTATGAAATGTTTCCTATGTTTATTTTTTTGTTATAGAATCCATAAATTGTAGCTTATTTTTTTAGATATTTTTTTTTAATCAATTAAGAATTGAATTTCATTTTTCATATGGAATAACAATTTTAATATGAATAATTATCCATTGAGATTTATGATGTGATATTGTGATATCCATTCTATATGATAGGAATTGTGATCTGTACTGTAATGCTTATATATTAGGCTCAGCCTTTGAACATGAAAACATATATGATTTCATGCTGATATTGATCCATCTAAGCCATGTACAATTTTGTAATTCTTATAGAGAGCGGTCTAGGCCTAATCCCATGTTGTAATGCTTATAGGTATTTGACCCCGATTGATGAAATCCATATTGTGATTTGACCCGAAATTGTGTAGTGCTTATAGGAATTTGACTTGAAATTGATGTAATGCTTATATAGATTTTACCCAAATTGATTTTTGTTTCTGTACTATAGTCATATGGTTTTGGATGGCATGGTCATAAGATATGCTTAGTGATATTTATATTTTTCATCGAAATATGTTATTTTACCTTTGATATATGGTGGTGGTTTGCATGGAAAAAAGAAATAATTTTTGAAATTTTGGAATGATGATGAATCTAGTTATTTTACCTTGGTTACAAGAGTTTGTTGGAATGGTCGTAATACTTTCTCATTGATATTCTAGAATGGATACGAAGCAGGTTTGGGTTGTATTCTATAAATTGTTGAAATAATTAATGCACTTCTTTATCACCTTATTGTATACACTACTTATCAGACTCGTTTAGTTTAGACATGGTGGTGTAGACATATGATTTTTTACTCATAATATATACCAGCTACATATTGGAACCAAATATGATTATGAAAATTTAGCTTTAGATAAGGTAAAATAAACTCTTTGTTGATTTCTTATTTATTATTGGGCTAGATATTGGATATTGGACTGATGTGGGGTTCAGGACCCGGGACTCTGAGTATTTTATTTGAGTTTGAGAATATTTTATTATATTATTTTATTATTTCATGTAGATACCTTCTTGTATGTCATTATACCAATCCATATCTATTTATTGGATTATTCAATTGGCTTTTATCGTTTTCTTCTACAACGTGTATACTATTATTATTTTTTACCTCAATATGAATAGTTTTTACTACTATTACACATCATAACATGGTGTATAGTCTCCATCTTATACTATATACACCCCCAAAACTATCAATGTTGTCTTCCATGTGGGAGGTGTTCTTGAGATCATGTAACCAACCCTTTCTGTCAATGTGATAATGTACCGGATTGGGGGAAGTTACATCATTAATCTTTCATCGCCTCTAATAATATATGTTGGAACTCTATATCTCATTCAATTTTGATTATTAAAATCCCATATTACATGGTATTTTATCCAAAAAAAATTTATCTATACTTACGTTACATGTTTATCAAAAAACCATACTCAGTAACTAATTCTATCCTCGAACCCAAATCTATAACCCCCCACTTTTATGAGAGATCCTAAGAGATAAAGTTGAAATATTATATACATGTTCTATTAAAATAAAATTTCATAAATCCATATGAAATATATAATATGAAAAATTCTTTTATCCATGGTGGTAAACTAAATCCCACTACCTCTCAGGCTGAGATAGTTTTTGGTGGTCATAATTGGAAAGGACCATGATGGTTCTTATGGTGGTTGGTCATAGCATGTCTAGAGTGGAATTGGGGTTGTTCATGATTGGATAACTAGAAGTGTTTTTCATTAATTAATATTTTTTGGTTTGTGATTATTCTATCAACTTCTAAAATTCTAAATATTACCTAATTTTAAAAATTATTTGAGGCATAAGCCTGGATTGAGGGAAATCATTAGAATATTCTATCTCAACATGATCATCTTGGATTGGATTCATATATAATATTATTTTGGTCATCAAACCCTAAAAAAGTAAAAATGAATATATTAAGAATTCATTATCCATTTATATATGAAAATAAGGCCTCATAGTGGTTTTTAATTGGACTTATAGCACTACATGAAATTTTTTAGATGTAAAATGAAATACTACTTCCTGAGGAAAAAATATTCTTACAATATCTAAACATGAAATATGCATTTATATATATCTATGGTTTTTCCCAAAAATTGATATATAACACATAACATAATTAATTCCTTCATTCATACATTTATTCATTCATTCATTTCATTCATTCATTCGTTCATTCATTCACTCATTAAAAAATATATCCTATGATTAATATAAAACTTTTACAACAAGTTAAAACCTGTATTCTGGTCACAGAAAAACTATATGAAAACAATTATGGATGTTTATTGGTTTGAATTTACTATTTTATCCATTATGTTGAAAAATTTCCAAAACATCCCTAAAAAATTTATAAACATTGAAAATTTAAAATATTGTTGTATTTAAAAGAGTCTTAAATCTCTTAATGTCACACACCATGAACAAAATCTTAAAACTAGTTTTGGATGAGGGGGGCTAGTACTACTTATTTTTCTATCCCGCAATCAACTGTCCAAAAAATATTGTGTTGAACCAAACCTCAAATCTCAGGTTGGTCTTATAGTTAGTGAATATCTTATCTTAAATATTAAATAACATAAATGTATAATAATAACACAAAATAATCATTCAATATTTACCACCAACATCCCGTTTATTATGTTCTTTCATCAACCCTCTTTATTAACAATATTCTTTTAAATAAATGGATTAATCAATAGATTCAACAACTATAATCCTTTAATTATCATCCATATTTACTCAAAGATTTTGATAAACACAATACACGTGTCTTCACTCAAATTTTTTACAATCATTTGAGAAACACAATACTCATGTGTTTACCAATATTTTTTTCCACATTACCAATGAAATTCCATTTATAATATACATACACAAACAAATTAATTTATTAATTATTTATTAATATGTCATTCGATAATTACAAATTATTTTTCATTACATTCCTTTATTATTTTTATTTTTGTTGTTACAATTTGAAAAGGCGTGGGATTAGATTTCCTCTCCCCAATAACACTCTAACCACTCTCCTTTCTCCCCCATATCCCACTATATTTGTTTTATTATTTTCTAAAGGTTACGTTCTCATAAAATTCAAATCAGTTATCCCTCCAAGTTTGTATGATAATGAAGTCATAAAAAATTATTTCTAGACACATATTTGGTACGTGATCATCACATTTGGGTTTTTCTTTTATTTGATATTATCAAAAATATGTTATTGAAGTATAGATAATTTAAAATAAATATATAGTTGTAATTATTAAAATTATTATTGTTAAATATTTATAAATAATGAATTGGATGGGAGATCAAATTTATATAATTTATATAGAAAATATTTTTTTATACGATTGGGGATGGGATGGGGAAAATTTTTATTGGATTAAATTATTTATTCAACTGATTAAAAATAGATATAAAAAAGGTGATAAAATGAAATTAAATGGATAAATTTTCTGATAAATATATTCACACACAAACAAATATTTTTTTTAAAAAAATTATGGTAATAATTTCTTTTTGCGAATGTGGTGCCTCTATCAAATACCATGGAAAACATTATCATACAGAGAAAAAGAATTACATTACACTGATGGATGGAATCTTATTATAATATTTATCATAAAGATTGACTAAATAAATAGGCAGGTTATCCCACAATGTTATGTCCTAGTTGACTCCCTATTTGAAATGTTGTCTGCAACTTTGTTTGCTTCACGACTGGTGTGAGTGACAATGTAGCAGATCTCCAGAAGCAAAGTAATATGGTTCATCCAACATGTAGTAATTAATGATACTTTTATACTTAAACGATTTCATTATAAATTAAAACAAATGTAGTTAATTGTGATATACCTGATTTATTTGAGAATGAACTAAAATTCAATAGATTTATTAATATAAATGTATTTGGAAAAAATCATAATTTTTTGGTATGTAAATGAACTGATAAAATTAGGTTCTGATGAATTATTGATGATTAATTGAATGATTTGTTGAATATGGTTGATAATATCATATATGAATATGAAAATGATGGATGGGTGATGTTATCAATGAATAATTATAATGATATGATAATAATGGATGAGCTATGTTGTCATGGACTATCATGTATTATTATTAAATATGTATGGATATTGTGGATCTTTGACCATGGTTTTTATATATGTATTTATCAATCCAATTAATTCATATAAATTATAATAATTAATGTATGGAAAAGGGTGTAATGGGCAAATGATGAATTCAATAAATAATATATTTGGATGTGGATATATATATTCATTATAATTACTTGGGTTATGCAAATAAAAATAAAAAAACTATTTATACACAAGAGTATTATGATATCAACATTTTTTATTTAATAATGGTAATCAATGGAGTATAATTTTTATCAAATATAATATATCCATAATATCATAACATTATTTTGAATATTGAATGTTACTAATAAAATCAGTTATTGAAATAACTATTAATAGTGATGATGGTTAACGAAATGATAATGATGATGACATGTTCATAGTACAATATGGAATGAAATTTTGTGAAATTATTATATGTTTATATTATTTATGTGGAAATGTTAACATAACAATTTCTTTGGTCCCACCACCTAATATATTTGGTAGAGTAAATCCAAATATATAGTGGGATATATATTTTTATATATCCAACTATTAAATTCAAATTTATATAACTAATTATTATATTTGGGCTCAGAAATATATTGTTTAACATTGGATTGATGACACTATTCTTGGCATGAGTTAGTTTTTGGGGGCCATTTCCTTCTATTGTTACCAATTTTTATTTCAATTTGGGATATATATATATACATAATTATTGATTAGGTTGTTTTTTAGAAATGGGTAGGTTTGAAAAAAATTAAGATGTTTAGTTAATTTTTATCTTCAATATTCATAGATTAATTACAATGATCCAATCATATTGACATGTGATGGTCGAGAGAGGACCTTATTAGGTATGTTAATTTCCACCCCTATTAATATAATATTTTTTATAACTTACATTTATTCATTAAGGAATACCATTTGGGAGAGTTAGTTCCTAATGGTATATCATTGGTGGTGGATTTTCCGGTTATATTTTTCATTTTGTTTAGCTAAATAATTTTTTATTTTTTTATGGGGGTTTTTTTTATATTTTTATAATATTTATATGAATACTGATATATTTTTGTTCATTTCAATATAATTTTTATTTTTGGTTAATTTATTTTATTATATTTAGAGATAAATTCCTTCTACTTTAGAGTTATATTCCCTTAGATCAGGTCACCAACTCGTGGTTTATTTGAGGTGAAATTTTATAGTGATATGTTGTTATATTTATTCCTAACCTAAGTCAATAATGAAATCCAGTGTGACCCCCCAAATACTGCCTCAAACATTCCATGAGTTTATGATAAGGATTAATAGTATAAATATCATAAATCAGAGGTATTACTCTCTAGATATAAAATATTCATCCTCCAAAAAATGAAAAATATATATTAACTTGTTAAAATGTGTCGAAATAAAAAATGTTATAATTACATAAAACATATAATAATTTCTTAAATGATAAAGTCTTTCCATGGAAAATATTGAATAGATAAAATATATAAATGGCACCTCGACCAATAGATTAACTACTTCCAATTAAAGAAATATGATGTTATCCCCATTTAACACCTATTAATCATTAAGACAGTATATGAACATATGACAGGATATAAACATTCACAAAAAATTCAACCCCTAACCCTTGTTTTTCTGTTTTTCATGATCATACTAGTGTATCTATGAATAAATAAGATAAAAAATAATTTTTTTTGTTTTCCACCTATACCCATAACATACCAAAAAAATCCATACTATAAATCATATGTATATTGTATAAAAACATGAGGAAATATACAAAAAAAATTAATATAAATATAACATTCATAATTTCTCCCAATGATTACAATCCTATCATTAGCTCAAATCTAAAAATAAATGTGGGGAACTAGTACTTCTCAAATATCTATATGGTAATAGAAATTACCATTGGATGTTTGGATTCACATATCCATGAATATCAGGTGCTAATAACATCACAAATTTTAAGCATTTAATAATTCTTATAAAATATAAAATTTAATATAAACAAATAATTTCATGCATTTTCAACCATCACATCATATTCATTAACATTATTTCAATAACTATCACTAGGTACAATAGTCTTTAGAATAGATGATGTTATTATGAACCATAAAAACATTAAATATAGTAATCATTACCTATATTAATTCTACACTTATAAATAGTCATAATATTCATTACTACCATGATTTATTATTAAACCCTATATAATTTCAATACTCTTTTTTTATCTTTGATTTATAATTTTATTAATAACACCCACAAAACAACCCTATAGAATTTATACTCGATCATAAATATCTATAAGTATATCCATATCTCACTCAATTCATAATCCCATAATTATATTAAATTATGATTTCAGTAATTAATTATTGTATTCTATAAATTTTCCATATTTATATTCACTATATTATAATATTCATCATAAATAAACTATCTTCAATAGAAACATAAATATAATTATTTATTAACATGTCAATAATATTTTAAAATCATACCTTCTGGATTCCCATTTCAGTATCCTCTATTAATTTACCACATCAAAATTTTCATATTTCGTTACTCCATAGTTTCATAATAATTTCATAATCTTGATGATCTCTAATATTTTTATAATCAAAACATTTATAATCACATCATAAAATAATTTAATCATTATCATTAATGATTTACCTTGATCATTCAATAGATATTTATTGTGGGAAGTTTTGTTCTTTAGAAGGGGAATTTAAAAATTTTGAATTCTTGATTCCCTAAGGTAATTTTTCAAAGAATAAAATATCATTATCTTCATTATCTATATTTTAATTGGTAATAATTATTTGATTTTCACATTATTCTTGTAATAGGATTTAGATTTCATAATATTGGATTATTCAATTACTCAATTTCTCAATCAACTTGTCTATTTTTTTATAATATGAACATTTAAAATAATGTTACATTATAATTTTAATTTAATTAATGATTTTATAAAAAATAAACCAAATGGGTTATTTTTTAAATGGAATCTCCCCTCTCCTCCTTGACTTCTAGTAGTGTTGTATTTTTTTCACATCAGTACCACTAATGTAGAACCAATAAATGTCAAGCTACAATAAAAAAATAGCCTCCCTTATTAAATACAAGTGTTTAACCTTTGATAATATTTTTTCATTGAAATTAATGGTTTAATATCCATTATAGTATTAGTTTTATATGTATAAATTATTTATCTAAACAAGATGTCACAAAATGTAGGACCACCAGTTTGAGGTCTACCTAGGGATATTATATCTAATTAATGAGGATATGAGTGACATAAAGTGTCTAATTGGGATACATTACACACTATGTATCATTATGTAGGAGGACTGATGACCATTGGATTGCTTAAATTGGTTTGATCCCACTCATCCACTTGAATGAATATGGGTAAAATTCAACTGTGATCCAAATTACATGATTTACTTATATAGAGATAATAGGGTATTATATTCTTGTTTCACACCACTTCATTGCTGTATGCATAACCAGGATGCATTGGATTATTTTTGTTTCTTTGATTTATATTTTTTTGTGAGATGCCATGAATACACACTCATAGATTTGGTTCTAAAACACATAATTTACACACCTACACTAGTACCAATGGAGACGATCCAAACACACATTAATCATATCAAAAACCATCTCAATTAAAAAAAACACACCCATGACCCAATGTTTAGTTTCTCCAGATATTAGATACATAAAAAAGTGGTTGTAAAGATATTATTAAACATCTCCCTTAAATAATATTCACACATGATACCATTCTAGACATATCGTACATAATACTCTTCTTCATTACCTGGGAAAATTAACTAATGAAGTGTTGGGTTCATATATCCCATAACATGTATACAAAATATATGCAATCATAATATGAACATATGGGTGTGAAAATATAATCAAGTTACATGAACATAACATACATAAACAATAGCCAATAAAAATAGATCATAAATCAAGAATTATTCTTCATGGATTATCAAATAATATTTTAAATAAATTGTACAAAGGTGGAATCATGGGTCAACTATAATAAATAATGGAACATCAAAATGAAATATTTCATAACATAGAAATGTGACATCATAATGTAAAACATTCATAGGCAGAGAAAATCATAAATTATGTCAAGTCCCACTTACCAAACAATCATAATATATTTTATAGAGTCCCATAACATATGGGATTGGGTTAATCCACATTCCAATAAATATAGTGGGAATAGTCTCATTGGAGATTGGGTTCACTATCCATTCCCATAAAAATATTGTAAATAGTCCCATGGTTGATTGGGTTCACTCACAAGTCCCATAAATGTAATTACTGAGACTAATGGTGGATTTGGATTACTATTAAATCTATTATTTTTCATCTAATGAGATTTAAATGATTTACCAATATGTTATTGGGTTATATAATTTTGATCCCACCCATCAAATGGTGGGAAAATAGACATATATGGTCCACATGAACTTGGAAATATTCATAATTGCATAATATCATAATTAACATACGTGAAAGAAAAATACTTCCTGAAAATTTACACAATAAATTATCATAATACATCCATAAAAAACATGAATGGTATAATTGTATCATATACCTAGTTAATCATAAAAAACATTTAAGTATATTGATATAAACGAAAAAAATATAATATAATATAAAAAGTATATTAATATAATAGGAAATATAAATTAATTTCTAAAAATGTTTTTTTTTAAATGAAAACATTAAATGTAATATTTTTTTAAAAAAATTTAGGTAAATTAATTAAAACGTTATTCTAAGAACCATGAAAATTGAGAAACAATTATTTTTAAAAAAATTAAAAAAAAAATTACTGAGAGAAAGATACAATATAGAAGGTGATAAAAATATTAATTTAACACTTTTGAAACGAAAGTAAAATTAAATAGAAAATAAACAAAAGAAACATACATATAGGGATAATGAAATTAATAAAATAAAATAAAATAAAATACATGTTTATAGTGGTTGAATATTTCATAATCCAATTAGAAGTAAGGTATACTCAACTCAAGGTAATCATTTTTTTTAGAATTATGATCCAAGGGAAGTGAAATAGTTAGGATACATGTATACCCTAAAAATATCCATTTGAGAATAATATGGATAGTGTTTTAGAGGTAAATAACAAAAACATTTCCCTAATTTAAATTTATTCATAAAAAATACATTCAATGTGAGATTCAAAAATTAACTCTTATATAATTGAAAAGTTTTAAATAAATATTCCTTAAAAGAGAAAACCATAAATGGAGTCATAAATTACAGGAATACATTTAAACTATTACAAATCATACCCATGGGATGTACATATGGAATAAAAATATAACAAAACAAATTAATATAGACCATATCTCAAATATAAGAAATTTTGATGATGAACCCTTATGGACATCTTAATATATGATGTAGACTCATTTGAAAAGGAATTTATAAAAAATAATAATAATTCAACAAAAATAAGGAGTAAATATAATATAATACAATCCTAGGATAGAATAATACAAACGTATAAGAACATTTTCAATGAACAAATAATATGACCCAATGAAAGTTGAGAGAGTCAGTAAAACCCATTATAATGTCATACATTATGAAATATGATTCATTAAAAAATATATTATTATATAGAAATGAAATTATTCAATAAATAAAGATGAAACAAAAATATAATTTCATTTTAGGGTAGAATAAATAAGAAAATATGGACATTTTAAATAAAAAACACTACTAGAAAAACAGGTATTTGCGACGGGATCCCGTCGAAAATGGCTTTTTGCGACGGGCCCCCGTCACAAATGACCCGTTGCTGAAAACGGTGTCGCAATAACAATTTTTTGCGATGGGCCCATCGCTAAAGCCTTTTTCTGCGACGGGGAGAATCCCCGTCGCAACTAGTACTCCGTATATTTGTAAAAAACTATTTGCGACGGGGCTCGTCGCAAATACCTGTTGCGACGGGACCCGTCGCAAAAAACTATTTTTAAAAAAATTTAAAAAATTATAATACTATTTGCGACGGGAATAGTATCCCGTCGCAAATACTATAAAAAAAATAAAAAAATAAATTGTTAATAAATTATTTTAATTAATATAATAATAATCCAATTATAATTCAAAAATAAAAAATAATAAAATATTAATAAATGATTTTAATTAATATAATAATAGAATTATAATTCACAAATAAAATTAATAAATTATTTTAATTAATATAATAATAATAGAATTATAATTCAAAAATAAAATATAATAGAATATTAATAAATATTTTATAATGAGACAGAAACTACGAATAGATAAAAAATCATATTTTGATTTCACAAATTTTATAACATAAATACAAACTCTAATCTGAAGGAGGGGGGAGGGGGAGGGGGGATCTGCAGATGGTGGTGGAGGAAACTCCATCCCTAAAGCATGAGTGAGTCAGTGCATGTACTCCATCTGCTCCTGATGCTGCTGCTGCCACCGACTCATCTGATCCTCGTATAGCTGCTGCTGGCGTCGACGCTCCTCCTCATGATGCTGACGCATCTGCTCCTACTCCTATCGGAGACTCTCTATTAGTGCAGTCTGAGATCGAAACTGATCCTCATACTGTGTAATAGAAGAAGATGCACGAGCTCCTCTCGAGCTGGACGCCGACATCACAGCACTGCCATAATAATCTCTGGGAGTCAGTCGAGAGCTGATACCAACTACCCGGCCCTTCTCAAAGGTATACTGGGTGGCCTGCATCCATGCCGCCTCATCAAACTGACGGCCAGTGGTCTGATCTGATGACTCGGCCTGACTCTCAGGCTGGGCCTGTGACGCTGCGGCCTCATATGACTCCTGTAGTTGCAATTTAAAATTAAAATTGTGAATATATTATATACAGTTAATTTTTAAACTTGAAAAAAAATACTAACCATGATGTGATGCTGACGATCACCTCTGAGCTCCCTAGTAGTAGGATCACTATACATCCTCCGATATACATCGTACTCCGTAATATCGGGGTGCTCGACAGCCTATAAGAATAAAAAATAACCTGTTAATATTTATAGTTATATAAAATATTTATAAATAATGTACGTACCAGATGCTGTCTATGAGTACTGAAAGAACGACTCCCAGCTCGATGAGTCACCTCCTGTCTCCCCCGATTCTGCCTCCCCACCGATGATCTCCTCTGAAAGGCACCACTCAACCAGTGCGCACATAATCCATCCCATACATGGGATGAAATGTACTCTGGTCGGTGTGCTCTACATGACTCGTCAAAATCTGACACTCCTGCTTTCTTCATCGCAGCTTTTCTTAAATTGTGAAAAAACTGACGAAGGCGATCACGCATGGCCACCTCCCATGCCTCGTGGATGGCGTCACGCATGGTATCCTCGATCAGATACCATAAACCCTACAAATAAATCAAAATATCAAGTTAGAAATGAAATAATTTTCAAAATAAAAATTATTTATTTACGTACGTACCAACCAATGGCCGAACATGGCCTGCTGCACATCAATGGGAATCTTCTCCTATGTGGTCCACGACTGAGAGAAATAGTTGCGCAAAATAGCGCTGCCCTGTCCGACTGCTATATGCAGAAAACTGTAAAAATAATAAACATTTATTATGTGAATAGATTAATGAAATCTTAGTCAAATCCACAGGTTATCACACAGGTTATCACACCTCCGTGTGCGTGGATAAAACCCAAGACGTGGACGTCGCTCGGGGACGGGGTCAGGAATCATCAATCGTGCAAGACCGCGCCCCCTCCGCGTACTCCCTGGAGCGCCTACAGGCTGAGGGTCATCTTCCAGCAACTCATCTACATCGAAAGACAGATCAGCATCCGCCAACTCACGAAATGTGGTGTCTTCCATCTGAAATAAAAAATGTTAATGTTGTTAGCAAATAAATGATAATTACTATTATATATACATATATACATATTATGATTGTATATAAATACCATGGAATTCTATCAGGTAGAACATTTCCTTCGGGTAACAGTGTTTTAAGCAAAGAAAATATCTGGTCAAAACAGGTGTTTGACATTCCGTTATCTGATTTGATGGCCATAAATTTTGCAACTACTTCTAATTTGCTCATCTTGATGCCAGGATATAATGCATCCTCAGCAGACTTCAACAACTCATAAAATTTAGACGGTGCCAACTCAGGATTTGAAGCTATATCAGCCGGAGTTTCTGTATGTTGAACAGATGAACCTACAACATCATGTACTAAATCTTGAAACCGGGATGGATCCGGAATCAAGTTGGTATCACCTTCTCTAGAACTGCGTTCACCGTGTTGATACCAAAAAACATAATATGGTTGAAAACCAAAACGCAAGAGATGTTCTCCCACTTTTTCAAACGTGTCAAACGTTCTCAATGCACATTTTCTGCAAGGGCATTTTATTTTTCCTTCTGAAACAAATTCTGGATTTGATGCCGCAAATGATAAAAAAGTCTCCACACCCTCTACATATACTAGATTTAAACCAGAACCGTTTGGATTTCTACGTTGATTTATCCATATGCGGTCACCTAATAATGATTTTTGACGACCTCGTTGTTCCATATTTCTCTATAAAATATAAAAGCATTACTGGTTTTGAATAATTTTTTAGAAAAAACACTCAAGCTAGGATAATTATAGAGTTTAGATCATACACGACTGAAGCAAACTTTTTATTGAGATAGACCTAAAAATTGACCCTTTAAGAATTAAATATGTTGAGAATAAAGAAAAACATGTTACAAATATTGATAATTTTAATATTATATAAATTTTTTATTATTTTCATAGTACTAATATTATTGGTAATTATTACTAATTATTACTAATTATTACTATTTATTGGTAATTATTACTAATTATTACCAATTATTGGTAATTATTACTAATTAATACTAATTATTGGTAATTACTACTAATTATTGGTAATTATTAGTAATTATTGGTAATTATCAGTAATTATTACTAATTATTGGTAATTATTACTAATTATTGGTAATTATTCTTAATTATTGATAATTATTACTAATTATTGGTAGTTATTACTAATTATTGATAATTATTACTAATTATTACTAATTATTACTAATTATTACCAATTATTGGTAATTATTACTAATTAATACTAATTATTGGTATTTACTACTAATTATTGGTGATTATTAGTAATTATTGGTAATTATCGGTAATTATTACTAATTATTGATAATTATTACTAATTATTGGTAATTATTATTAATTATTGATAATTATTACTAATTATTTGTAATTATTACTAATTATTGGTAATTATTACTAATTATTACTAACTATTACTAACTATTACTAATTATTACTAATTATTACTAATTATTACTAATTATTACTAATTATTACGAATTCTTACTAATTATTACTAATTATTACTAATTATTTGTAATTATTGGTAATTATTACTAATTATTACTAATTAATACTAATTATTGGTAATTATTGGTAATTATTTCTAATTATTGGTAATTATTATTAATTATTACTAATTATTACTAATTATTACTAATTATTACTAATTATTGGTAATTATTACTAATTATTACTAATTATTGGTAATTATTACTAATTATTAGTAATTATTACTAATTATTGGTAAATATTTCTAATTATTACTAATTATTAATATTTACCTGTAATTATTCCTAATTATTGGTAATTATTACTAATTATTGGTAATCATTTTTAATTATTACTAATTATTACTACTTATAATTAATTATTACTGATTATTGGTAATTATTACCAATTATTGGTAATTATTACTAATTAATACTAATTATTGGTATTTACTAATAATTATTGGTGATTATTAGTAATTATTGGTAATTATCGGTAATTATTACAAATTATTGATAATTATTACTAATTATTGGTAATTATTATTAATTATTGATAATTATTACTAATTATTGGTAATTATTACTAATTATTGGTAATTATTACTAATTATTACTAACTATTACTAACTATTACTAATTATTACTAATTATTACTAATTATTACTAATTATTACTAATTATTACTAATTATTACTAATTATTTGTAATTATTGGTAATTATTACTAATTATTACTAATTAATACTAATTATTGGTAATTATTGGTAATTATTACTAATCATTGGTAATTATTATTAATTATTACTAATTATTACTAATTATTACTAATTATTACTAATTATTGGTAATTATTACTAATTATTACTAAATATTGGTAATTATTACTAATTATTAGTAATTATTACTAATTATTGGAAAATATTTCTAATTATTACTAATTATTAATATTTACCTGTAATTATTCCTAATTATTGGTAATTATTACTAATTATTGGTAATTATTATTAATTATTACTAATTATTACTACTTATCATTAATTATTACTAATTATTGGTAATTATTACTAATTATTATTAATTATTACTAATTATTGGTAATTATTACTAATTATTACTAATTATTACTAATTATTACTAATTATTGGTAATTATTACTAATTATTACTAATTATTACTAATTATTGGTAATAAATACTAATTATTACTAATTATTGGTAATTATTGGTAATTATTACTAATTATTGGTAATTATTGGTAATTAATACTAATTATTGGTAATTATTGGTAATTATTACTAATTATTGGTAATTATTGGTAATTATTACTAATTATAGATAATTATTAATAATTATTGTTAATTATTACGTATTATTGGTAATTATTACTAATTACTGGTAATTATTACTAATTATTACTAATTATTACTAATTATTGGTAATTATTGGTAATTATTACTAATTATTACTAATTATTACTAATTATTACTAATTACTGGTCATTATTGGTAATTATTACTAATTATTACTAATTATTACTAATTATTGGTAATTATTGGTAATCATTACTAATTATTGGTAATTAATACTAATTATTGGTAATTATTGCTAATTATTACTAATTATTGGTAATTATTACTAATTATTGGTAAGTATTACTAATTATTGTTATGTATTACTAATTATTGGTAATTATTACTAATTATTGGTAATTATTTCTAATTATTACTAATTATTACTAATTATTGTTAATTATTACTAATTATTGGCAATTATTACTAATTATTGGTAATTATTACTAATTATTGGTAATTATTACTAATTATTATTAAGTATTACTAATTATTGGTAATTATTACTAATTATTGGTAATTATTTCAAATTATTACTAATTATTACTAATTATTGTCAATTATTACTAATTATTGGTAATTATTACTAATTATTGGTAATTATTACTAATTATTGGTAATTATTACTAATTATTACTAATTATTGGTAATTATTACGAATTATTACTAATTATTGGTAATTATTACTAATTATTGGTAATTATTACTAATTATTGGTAATTATTACTAATTATTGTTAATTATTACTAATTATTGGTAATTATTAATAATTATTGGTAATTATTACGAATTATTACTAATTATTACTAATTATTACTAATTATTACTAATTATTGGTAATTATTACTAATTATTGGTAATTATTGGTATTTATTGGTAATTATTGGTAATTATTGGTAATTATTGGTAATTATTACTAATTATTGGTAATTATTACTAATTATTGGTAATTATTACTAATTATTGGTAATTATTACTAATTATTGGTAATTATTACTAATTATTGTTAAGTATTACTAATTATTGGTAATTATTACTAATTATTGGTAATTATTTCTAATTATTACAAATTATTAATAATTTTTGTTAATTATTACTAATTATAAGTAATTATTACTAATTATTGGTAATTATTACTAATTATTACTAATTATTGGTAATTATTACTAATTATTACTAATTATTGGTAATTATTACTAATTATTGGTAATTATTACTAATTATTGGAAATTATGGGTAATTATTACTAATTATTGGTAATTATTACTAATTATTGTTAATTATTACTAATTATTGGTAATTATTACTAATTATTGGTAATTATTACTAATTATTGGTAATTATTACTAATTATTGGAAATTATTACTAATTATTTCTAATTATTACTAATTATTACTAATTATTGGTAATTATTACTAATTATTGGTAATTATTGGTAATTATTGGTAATTATTACTAATTATTGGTAATTATTACTAAATATTGGTAATTATTACTAATTATTGTTAATTATTACTACTTATTGTTAATTATTACTAATTATTGCTAATTATTACTAATTATTACTAATTATTACTAATTATTACTAATTATTACTAATTATTACTAATTATTACTAATTATTACTAATTTTTTCTAATTATTGGTAATTATTCATAATTATTACTAATTAGTGGTAATTATTAGTAATTATTACTAATTATTACTAATTATTGATAATTATTAATAATTATTACTAATTATTGGTAATTATTACTAATTATTGGTAAGTATTACTAATTATTGGTATGTATTACTAATTGTTGGTAAGTATTACTAATTATTGGTAAGTATTACGAATTATTGGTAATTATTACGAATTATTGGTAATTATTACGAATTATTGGTAATTATTACTAATTATTAATAATTATTCCTAATTATTGATAATTATTGGTAATTGTTCCTAATTATGAGAAATTAAATGAATAATTACCAATAATTAGGAATAATTACCAATAATTAGGAATAATAACATTATTAGTATATTTTATTATTAGTATTAAAATAATATAATTTTCTAATTTATATACAATTCTCCTTTCATCTGTGTGTTTTCTATCTCCATATACAAATAATACATGTGGAGACAACAAACACACAGATGAAAAGAAAATTGTATATATATAGAAAATTATAATATTTTAATATTAATAATAAAATATACTAATAATGTAATAATGTTATTATTCCTAATTATTGGTATTTATTACTAATTATTAAGTAATAAAACATTGTAAACATAATTAAATTACAACTAATTAAGAATAATTGAAACTAATAAAACATTAAAAATAAATATTAAATTAAAATGAATATAAATACCTTGAAAATTCATATGAGGTTGATCTCTGATCGTTCTTCAAAACCTCAATATCAACTACGGAGAAAAAAATTAAACTTGAGAAAAACTGAACTTTAGAAATAAAATTTTGAGAGAGTAAGAAGATGGAGATTGAGAATGATTTGAAAAAAACGGATGGGGGTATTTATAGGTTAGATTATTTTCGATGGGTCTCGTCGCAAATAACCACCTGCCGACATACTATTTGCGACGCGGGAATATTCCCATCGCAAATACCTTTTACCGCCGCCGGTTTTTTGCGACGGGAATATTCCCCCGTCGCAAATATGTTTCTCGCGAGTTGGCGGGCAAAGGGCGCCAGTCCTTTTGCGACGAGGAAAGCTATCCCGTCGCAAAAGGCTACTTATTTGCGACGGGCAAATACCCCCGTCGCAAATAAGTTTTTAACAGGGCTATTTGCGACGGGAATAAATCTCGTCGCAAATACCCATTTTCCCATAGTGAAAATTATATGAATCATTAAGAAAAGATCGGTGAACAGAAACCCTTACCTTGGATCCCATCTTTCTGAAACATACTATAACATCATTTATAATAAACTATGAATAATTAGTAATATATTAAATAACCTTATTTATGTTTATTTTTTTTGTATTAGTATTTTATATTCATTTATTACAATTTTATTACTTAATTGTATTATATTAATCATCAATTATTAGTGGTTTTACTATTCATTATCTGTTTTGGTATGGTAGTATTGTTCATCATTTCGTTATCATGATATTATCATTGTATTTGAAAAAAAATAAATTACCCATTTCTAGATTAATGTCTCATAGACACACAAAAATTTGAGTTAATTAATTCAAGATGACATGTTGATTCTGTCTCCCCTCTCTTTTTCTTCCCTTAGACCATTTTCCATTTTTCTAGGTTTTTTATACATGATATCGATCTCATAACCACTAGGGTAGACCCGCATATAATTTTATTTATAAATATTACTCAAAAAATTTTATCCATTATGTCTATTTGTTTTTAGTAAACATATATTTCCTCTTTAGTGATAAAATAAAATGATATTTTTTTATCCTAATTTTGAAAAATATTCCTTTAATTCATTCTCCTCAAGAAATGACTCTTCCATATTTAATTATTTTAATTGGGCTATTATGTGTCTTGAATATTATCTCATTAACATCATCAAATACTTGGCTAACACTCAAAAGGTTATTCCTAAGTCTATCATAAAAAAAATTCAAATTTATTTTATGTAGATAAATTCTAGTAATACAAATTCTCATAGTGTTGAAGGAACTATAAATCCCAAAATTCAAAACTCCACCATCATAATACTAAATATTTTTTCAGGAATTAATTATTTACTAACTTATGTGTTTTTGTTCCTGTAACTCCTCAACCCCCGAAGCCATGAGCCGATGCATTATTTTAATACATAGGCATGATTACAAGGAATAAAGTCTCGAAGGAACAATCAATTTAGTGTTTTGGGAAACAAGATACATACATAAGTTCAACATTACAACTTGAAAAGATATACAACACACATTTATTCCATTAGAAACATCAACGCATACAAGATTATTCCTACAAGTCACTCATAACTAACTTCTTCATATCCTAGGAAAATGAAAAATAAGAAAGGTTTTAGCTCAGATGCTCAGTAAGAGTAAGCAATACAGTAGAATATAACATAAACATTAGGCATGATGAATAATTGAAAACATGTGCATTCACAAATAGTATACATGAACGCTTTATGGCATGACTATGATCTGAGTTAATAATGCCATAATAAAATATAGTCATGGGTAATATACTAGTAGAATAACCTCATGAACAATAAATATTATTTTCATAATGAGTTAATGTATAATGCAGGACATTCTGAAACATTTATTCAAAGCCTCAGCCAAGACGTCTAAAAATGATTAAGGCCTCGGCAAAAACTATCTATCTAATTGGGAAAGGCCTCATCTAATTCCATGTCTAATTGTCTCATTCGACCAACTGATTCACTGAGGAGCTTGAGCGGGCTCCACCCATCACTTATTAAGTCCAACACATTCCTCATATAAAAAGGATGAAATATAACATAAGCATTCGTATTAAAACTAGAATATGAAATGTCAATACATTAACTATAAACCATAAATGGTATAAAAAATAGCACATTCAGAGTCAAACATAACATAACCCATTCAATAAAGTATTTAATATTGTATTTATAGTAAATCAACCTTGATCAAAAATAAAATCTAAAAATAATTTTGATATAGTTGGAAATGATTAGTAAAACCCTTTGAGAGAAATATCACTTTTTCGTGAAAAAATTTAAATGTCTCACAATTTATAAAGGAAGTCATTTGAAGAAATTTTTGAATCTATCTGTCCCATAAAACTTAGAAACTTCTGAAATGTATTAACATTTTAAAACATTCATGTCCATATAAATGAATCCATAAAACCAATTTTGAAAACATGGACATTAATGAGACTGATTTAGAAGAATAAATATTTAAACCATTTAAAATGATGATCGAGTTAAATATTCCCTTACATAACACCTTAAATAATTCCTTTTGAACAAAATTTAATGAAACATGGACATGGTTGATAAATATGTCCCAGTAAATACATACATATAGTCAATCTCAGATAATAATGGGATTGAAGAATTAACCCTTACCTTGCACTTTACTTTTGGTCGAGGGTATGTTTAACGTCCTATATAATGACCTTTGTATGTTATTAAATTATATCATAACAATATTCATATTTATTATATCATACATGATTCATTTAAGACTTCATACTACCCATTTAATAATGATTTCCATGTTAAATTAACATTTCGGGTAATAATCGCTTTATTTATTATGCGTGTTTTAACTTGTTATTATTGATAGTATGACTTAGATCATGATTCAAATACATCCAGAATATAAAACATTATTTTTATATCATATATATTTTTTATATAAATTTGTATAATTGGTAGATATATGAAATGTAAAACACCATTTACGGAGACAGTTGGTTGTACATACGCATAAATGATGTTTCCGTTTTTATATCCTATTGAACCGAACTATGTGATTAAGAAATATTTAAATACTTGAATATGTATTCATTAGAATCATTATTACATTTATTACATACTTATTAATAATTTATATTTTTATAATCATCGTTGAATGTTGAATGTGGTAATGAATCTCATCGTGTCGTGGAGATGGTAAGTTGTACGTAAACACGGGCGATGATATAATTTCTTTAATGATTAAAAGGCTTGGAAGATGGATGGTATATTAATTTTATAGAGCTATTATCTTGTAATTTTAATTATTTATATACATATTACAAATCATTATATCCATCACAATAACATAGTGTGGAATAACAAATTACACCTCGGCGTGGAGACGGTGAGCCGTACGTACGCACACATGGTGACATTATCATTCATAGGATGGATAGAATAATGAATATGGTTCTACCATATATATAATAACATAAAAGTATGTAGAAGGTACTGGATTTAGTATTTTGTTATGGAAATAACAAAGAATGATAATGTGGAAGAAGTAAAGAACTTTCGAAGAGGTGATAAAATAATTACCTCTTATTTGGATGTTTCCTTTTGATGTGACCAAAAGGGCTCCTTAGGATGGCTTTATGCTCAAGGTAAGGCCTATAGGATGAAGTGAGGTAAGTTGGGAGGATATTTTTTCTGGGATTGGCCACGAAAAATGGCTATGGGGTTGTGATTTTGAGAGAAGGGGAAGTACCCATTTATAAGAGGGGTGGGTGTCACTTTAGGAAGAGCATGAATTATTATTTTTTTATTCAAACATATTCAGCTTATAATGGATCCAATTTAATTTATTTCAATATTTATGTGGTTATGGTTCTAAATACTCTCAACCAATATGTTTTAGAAAAGTTTAGGTTACCATATTAACCTTATCTTTTAGATTTCACTCTTAGTAAAATAGTTTAACATTTAGAATGTCTCCTTGTATTTGTATATTATATTGTTATTAATGATACTATAAAATTCCATGAGACCCCAACTAGTTCATTAATGAAACTTCTATTATTATATGATTCATTTGGGAAAACATTATTTTGTTAGGGCTATTATATAATTTAATAATATAGTATTTGTTTTAAAAACTCATTTATGTAAATTTTAACATTCTTTAGTATTTGGTTTTTGTGAAAGTCATCACAACATTCTTACTGCTAAAAAAAATACATTGAATAAACCATGAAATGTCATATTCACCTATAAAATTCGTGTATGTCATCAAAACATCAATATTATACTTATTTTAATATTTATAATACCATTTATTTGATTCTTTCATTAATAAGCTAATTACTACATCATCATTGTGTCATATAAAATTTAATTACTTAATGTAAAAAATTTATAAATAAAATACGATAATTTAGGAAATATATTTATCTTTCTAATGAAAATTTATAGATGAATTTACCATATATATAACACTTTAATAAAAAAAATAGTAATAAAAACATGAATTAAACATTTTTAACAAATCCTTAAATTAAATAATAATAAGTGTGATAATCTAATCAAAGTCGACCTAAATTATCATATTACATTCCTATGGTTTATTTTGGTCGACTAAAATATATCCAATAGAATTATTACAAGTTTTAGGGTAATTATAATATCATTTTTAACTTTAATTACCCTATTTACTTTTAATCGTTGTAAATAAAAGACAAAATAAACTATTCACCAAAAACATTTTTATCTTATTGAACCACATTTTACCTACTGATGTAAACTATGTCTCTCAGATTTTTTAAATTCAAATCATAGAAGCCATAAAATTATGTCTTATGCGATTTTTCAAATGCTCCTAAAAGGTGGGTAAACGACCCTAAAAGGTTCAATAAAAATTTATATATCTAAACTTATTATAAAATGACTCCAATGAATTACATTGAACATATATAGGTATAATGTATCTATTTTGACATAAAATAAATTTAAAAAATAAATAATTATTTAAATAAAATGTCGGTTTTAAACAATAACACAATGTTTTTTACTATTTATTAAAAATTGAATGTTTTCAGAAAAATACCAAAAATTCACAATAAGCTAATTATGATATTCTGAATTCAAAAATGAATTCTATTTTACCAATTTCAAAACATAGAAGTTGTATTAATTAATTTTAAATTAATTATCGTTATCAAAACCAAAATGTGGGTTTTTAAAAAGTAAAACTATTAAAAGATTGAATTTTGTTTAGGTCAAATTTAAACGTAAAATTACTTATAATGACATAAATTGTATTCTAAAATTATATGGAGTATATAAAAATCCAAATTTAGTTAATACTGTTAATAAATACCATTTGAACTACTAGTTTGGTAATTCATGGTGCACTTAAACTCGGTGTTGCGTGTAGCACACATTATTGAATTACATGGAAGAGATGACATACTATTAAATCATGAGGTGTTACATTCTACCCTCCATCAATAAATTTCATCCTCGCAATTTGAAAATGTTCACCAAAATTAAAAGGTTAAAAATAGAAAAAAAAACGTGTGTGGAAAACCCACATTGGAAATTGGGTTAACAAAATTTAGTCTTAATAAGAGGGAAAGGGAAATGAAAAAGTCACCACAAAATTATGATCTCGATTAGGAGAAAATTGGTAGTAATTAGAGACACATAATTAGAGGAAAAATTTAACTATTTATAGGGAGTGATTGAGGTCATCAACCATAAAAAAGTTTAAAAATGAGGGCCTCAATGTCATCAATCTATGATGATTTAAAATATCATTAGTTAAAAAAACATAAGGTATTAGGATATCACATTTTTTGTTTTAATATCCATTCCATAAAGTTTAAGAATTAATTTATTCATAGAAATTGCGGGGAAAAATAAACATGACATGTAAAATTTCATCATTCATCTAATTCCTAAAACAAACTCATCTTTCACTCCAAAAGTTAATATATTCCAAAAAATATTATATTTATCCAAATAGGATAGGGTTCCCAAAATAATGAATTTATAATTCATTTGTCAGACTAATTTAAAAAAACATCATTATACAAACCAATACATAACGTTGGTTAGTGGTAGGTGATGCACCCTAGTCACCCATCAGTTGCTGGTTCAATTCTTATTGACTTTCCAGACACGGCAGGTTATCGCCCGACCATCGGGATGTCCTTTTTACAACCATCCAAAAATAATCTTAATAAATTATTAAACTGTAACAATAGTATATATTGTCAAAATTAATCCCTTCCAACCTTTATACTTATCCAAAATACTAATTTCCATACTCACACACCAAAATTTATAAGGAAGGTAAAAAAAATGAAGATTCTTTTGGCCACGTAATAACATATAAATACCTTCATCAAGTATTCTTTTTAAAACCTGGTGACATAATGAATTATCATAAAACCTTCTTGATTACATTAATGCTCCCTTACGCCTTATATAATACTAGATATATTCCTTATATCCAAAACATATGAATACTCCAACAATTATGGAATTAACAAACCACTAATCAATTCAAAGGTAGTCTTGAATATCTAATATAATTTATCCAAATCAACCATATCTTATTCCAAAATCACTAACTCAATATCATAACCTTAATAAAGTTTATCTTTCCTTCAACTCTGTATTTTATAAAATGTTTATCTTGCTGTTGATTCACTTTTCTTAGTACCATAAAATCTAAAATCCTCAATGAAATAGTATTACAGTACAATCCTTATTTATTTCCATAATTCATATAACCAGTACATCATTTTAAACACACCAAGCTTCTACGGTACACTTCTCTTTGAATAATGCAATAGCGTGTGTTGTAAGCAACATCGAGTTCTAACACACCACAACCAATCAAACTAGCCGTTATGAATAGTAATACCCACTTTTTGGAATTTATAAATTTTATTTTTTCAAAATGGACTTCATTTTTAGATTTGGAATATCTAAATTAGCCTAAGGTGAATTTTTGGTATTTTCTGAAAAACATCATTTTTTGATGAATAGTGAAACAACTAAGTGATAGTTAAAAAACTGAATTTTTCATAAAACATAATTTTACCGCTTCTGTGAGTGGAATTTCAAAAATCCGAGACATACGGATAATATCAAGGAGAAAAATGTGGTTCAATGAGATGAAAATAATTTTTGTGAATAGTAACTTTTTACTTTTATTTACCACAGTTAAAAGTAAATATGCTAATTAAGGGTAAAAATGATATTAATATTACCCTAACACATGTCCTAATTCTATTGAAAAAGTGTATCTAGACCAAAACATCCTTAGGAATAAAATATTATCATTTAGATCCACTTGAATTAGATTAGGACATTTATTATTATTTAATTCAAAGAAGAGTTAAAAGAGTTAAAATGAACATTTATTTAATAAACCATTTTTTATATAGGGTTATACATAAGGTAAATTCTATTGTAAATATTCATTAGAAATCTAAAAAGATTTCTTAGATAATGATATTTTATTTATAATTTTTAGACAATAAATAATATAATTTATTTATGACACAATGATGATGCAGTGATTACCATAATAGTGAAAAATTAAAATAATTGATATTATAAATACCCAATTAAATATAATTTGAGACTTTTTATGAATTAAACTAATTTAATAGGTTAATATGACATGTTAGGATTGACTTAATTAACTTTTTTCTATGTAATAATTCTGTTATGAGTTTCACAAAAATCATTTATTGAATAGTGTCAACATTGACATAAAAGAGTTTTTTAAAAAAATATTATATTATTAATTGATATTAAATTCTTAAAAAAACTAAGGTTCGGACAAGAGACTTATATCATGATATGTGTATCATTAATGGACCACTTGGGTGTCGGTTGGAGGTATATAGTAAGTTTATTAACTATATAGTATAAATATACAAAGTGACATGGTAAGTGTCAACCTAATTAACTAAGAGTTAAAACTAAATGATAAGGTTAATATAATGACCCAAACCTGTCTAAATTCTAATGTTTGAGTGGTTTTCGACTGATCCCCACCTTAAACATTAAATAATCCACTTTGGATCCATTATAAACCGAATATGAATTTATTATAAAGTAATATTTCTAGCTTTTCCAAAGGTGCCCGTCACCCCTCTTATAAAAGGGAACTCCCCCTTCTCATTAATTCACACCTTCAAAGCCTTTTGGTTCATCCAAACCCTGCCCAAATACTCTCTCAACTTCCTTCAATACATCTTAGAGTCCTTTATTTTGTCATAAATACAACCTATGTATCCCTTTTGATCAAATCAAAAGGAAGAACCCGAAGAAGAGGTAATGTTTTCACCACCCTTTTTCAAATTCATTTCTTCATCAACCTCTTCATTCATTGTTATTCCCATTCTAAAATAATGAATCCAGTATCTCCTATATACTGTAATATTATTATAAATATGGTACAACCATATTCTGTATTCTATCAATCCTTTGAATGACATTTCACCATACGTGCGTACGTATGGCTTACCGTCTTCACGTCGTGGTGTAATTGTTATTCAATATATTATTATTTTCATGGGTATAATAATGATTTGTAATTCATGTAAATAATAAATATAACATGATAATTATTCTTTATATATGATATACCATCCAATTATATATTATTTTAATATCAAAAGAATGATATTGTCACTCGTGCGTACGTACGTACTACCGTCTCCAAGAACACGATGAGATTCATTCCACATCATATCCATTCAAGTATAATTCTCATTTTATGATTAATAATAGTTTCCATGAACTTTATATAATTATGGATATGAATAAGATACAACCTATCCATGAAAAACACGGCTTATGTAACAAATCATATAAAAGAAAATGAGTAAGTTAACACCCAAAATGACGATAATTATAAAATATTATTAACAATGTAATGTTAAAAGATCATATATGATATCATATTAATATATATGATTCTTTTATAATTTAATAACAATTATTTCACCATTATAAAGGAGGTTAACCTACCCTCAACCGAGGAAAAGTACAAGGTAAGGGTTTATTTCGCAATCTCTTCATTATCCGAGGTTTTTTATACATAATAATCTACTAGGATTTAATTATCATCCACATCCATGTTTCATAAAAATGTATTTAAAAACATTTTTAATATTTAATAGAATATGGTTTAAAGTCATTTATACCGTTTTTGACTTTTATAAGTGGTTTGTAATGGAATATTTTCGTCATTTTCCATTCAAGTTAATTTTTAACCTTTTCGACAGAATTAAGGTAAGAATGTTTTTTAACTTATACGACAGGTGAGGCTATTTTCTGCCGTTATAAAATCGTCGAATATTCCATTACAATATTTTAAGAATATTTTCAAATAAAATGTTTTATTTTATAAATATATTACTCTTAAATTATTTCAAAATAAAAAGAGATATTTCTCTAAAAAGGGTTTTGATTTCATCTATGTCAACATCTATTGATGGATTTTACGCTTATCTGAAGTTGATTTATTAAGATACAAAACTTATATATTGTATTGAAGGTTTTGTGGTATTTTTGACTGTGGATGTGTTATTTTTATACCATTCATGATTTATGGATGAAGTATTTACATTTTTTATGCTAGTTTTAATACGAATGTTTATGTTATGTTTAAACCTGTTCATATGAAGAGTGCATTGGACTTAATATGTGACAGGTGGAGCCCTCTATAGCTCCTCGATGCATCGGTAGGTCGCATGAGACAAACTTGTGTCTTGGCACAAGGCCTTGACAAAATCTTATTTGTAGTATTGGAATGAGGCCTTGGCTTTGTGGTTATGATGTTCTGGCATTATGCATTCCATCATTATGAAAGTGGTTATTGATATTGCATGTGATTATTCTATTAGTAGAATATCCATGTGAATAAGTAAATGGTATTATTTCATTTTATTTTTTCCATACTATGTTGTAGTTCAAGTATAAAAGGCTTTTTTTAGTTATACATTGCCTTAAATGTTTATTCTTATTTATAAATGTTTCCAATATATTGTTATCCTTACTGGGCATTTGAGCTCACCACTTTTCTATGATTTATTTTTCCTAGGATGTGAAGAAGTAATTTATGAATGAACTACAAGGATAGTATGAGGGGATACGAGTGTGGACTATGGAGACTATGTTGTTGTAGTTTTCATTTTTATGATGTAATGTTAAACTTTATTAATGTATCTAGTTATTCCAATGCAGCTAAACTAATCGGTCTTTCGAGACTTGATCTTTCTTGTGATCATGCCAATGTTATGTAATAATGCACCAACTCTGGGCAACCAGGGTCGGGGGAATTATGGTTGGTATCAGATGAAGTTTAGTACAAACCTTGGAAGATATATTTAGATAAACTCTGATTATAGCACATAGAACTAAGATGGACTTTGAGGATTAGTATAGAAGAACTACCTAGAATTTTGGTATTGTTGGGATTTTGTGAGTTTTACGAGAAATACATCCCTGTCTGGATATGAGCTGGTAGAGGCGGCTCTGGCACATATGTACCTAGAGGTAAAACCTGAAAACACCGCTTTGAGCTAGACTCGAATGGGAACTGGTGCACGACAATGGGCCTTGCTGCACTCTTGGTTACGACACTCCCGGGGGATATGCTTAGGATTACACTCATTTTATTTACAAATCATTATGAAGGGTTTATAAGTATATTCTTCCTCAAAGAAAACATTTTTATTATTATGGATTATATCCATAAATAGTTTAATTTATGTTAAGTGTTTTATAAGTATGAAATTATGCATTTTGATTCATAAACTGATCTAGTTTATGCCATTGATTATAAATAGCTATTAGTGGAAGAAATGGAAACCTTATAAATGCACGCACTCCATGTAGGGATTTCCCTCCTGCTCAAGATAATTATAGTGGAGATGGTGATGCAACTAGTGCTGATCAGCTAATCACCATACTAGGATAGCTAACTCAGGTTATGAATAATAACCTTACCCATATGGAGCACCCTGGTCCACAGCGTGGAGGATCAATGCTAGATCGCTTCATTAAGAAACAACCACCAACGTTAAATGGGAGTACAAATCCATTGGTAGCTGAGCAATGGATAAGTTCCCTAGAGAAAATATTTCAGGATTTGGGAAGTAGTGAAAGGGAAAAAGTTATCATGGCAGTTTACCGCCTCACTGGAGATGCTGATCAATGGAGGTCATTGATTCAAAACATGAAGGAAGATGATGAAGTATCAAATATGGAATGGAGGGAGTTCAAAGATGTGTTTCTAGAAAAATACTTTCCTCATGACTATCGAGCAAATATGGAAAGGCAATTTCTAAGTCTGAGACAAAAGGAGGATGAGAATGTCGCAAAGTATGAGGCTAACTTTACAAGGTTAGCAAGGTATGCTGAAGATTATATACATAACCCAAGAAGTAAGATTGATCATTTCATTGATGGGTTAAAACAATTTCTCCGTCGATCATTAGTCTCACAATCCTTCTCATCGTACACAGACATTGTCTTATGTGCTATCAAGACAGAAAGGGAATTCTCTAAGTCATATGACTTTAATGAAAAGCAAGAGAAGAAGAGATCTGTTGATCAATATGGGAATGGAAATAAGGGGAAGAAGGGAAAGGTTGAATATCCATCCTATTGTAGATGTGGGAAGAAACACCCTGGTACGTGCTTGAAGGGAATGGGTGTCTGTTACAAGTGTGGTGAAAAAGGCCACCAAGCTCGTGATTGCAAAGGGAAGAAAGAAGCTACCATTGATCAGTGATACAGTTGCAGGGAGATGGAACATTATGCCAATGAATGTTCTAAGCATCAGGGGAACTTACCTCAGAAAAGGCCAAGGGATCAAGGCCAAGCTTATGCTATCACTATTGCTGAGGTAGAAGCTCTGAAAGACATGGTGGCAGGTAAAATAATGATTTCCTCAAGTTTAGAAAATGCATTATTTGATTCTGGATCATCGCATTGTTTCATATCTTCCCATTTTTCTAAGAAAATTAGATATTTCCAATTTTATTTAACACGGGAGTTGTCAGTTAAAACTCTTAAGGGAGGTATCATTGCAACAAATTTTTGTGAATCAGTCCCCATTAGAGCACAAAAATGTTCTTTATTCGCTGATCTCATCATTATACCTATGACTAAGTTTGATTTAATCCTCGGCATGGATTGGATTACGGACCATGATGTGAAGATTTATTGAAAGAAGAAGTAGGTTACGATTTTTGATGATGATGATAAGGAACACCTTATCTTTATAGCAGAATCGTCACCGCCTAATTCTTATCTAGATCCACCCCAGTAGCTCAACTACATTCAATTTTTGGGGAGGAAGAGAATGAAATTACAGTGGGTGAGGAAAGGAATGTTCAAATAGAGTATGTACCTATTGTGAATGAATATGTAGATGTGTTTCCAGAAGATTTACCTGGACATCCTCTAGAACAAGAAGTTGAGTTTTCTATTCATTTAATTCCTGGATCAAGGCCTATATCGAAGACCCCTTATAGAATGGACACTGTATAATTAGTTGAACTAAAGAAACAACTAGAGGAACTGAATAATAAGAGATTTATTCTCCCTAGTGTTTCTCCATGGGGATCCCCTGTTCTTTTTGTTAAAAAGAAAGACGGATCTATGAGGTTATGTATCGACTACAGGGAGATCAATGCTATAACAATAAAGAACAAGTATCCCCTACCTCGCATTTATGATTTAGTTGACCAACTTCATGGAGCTCAATACTTTTCAAAGATTGACCTTTGATCCGGATACCATCAGTTGTGTGTGAAGAAGGAAGACATTCCAAATACATCATTTTGAACCAGGTATGGGCATTACGAGTTTATAGTAATGCCTTTTGGATTGACTAATGCACCCTCTGTATTCATGGATCTGATGAATAGAGTTTTCAAGGAATATCTTGATGAATTTGTGGTGGTATTTATCGATGATATCTTGGTATACTCCAAAAGATACGAGGATCATGAAAATCACTTGCGCATTATCCTGAAGACTCTTAGAAGACATTAATTATATGGGATGTTTAGAAAGTGTGAATTTTAGATTCATGAGATTTGTTTTCTTGGAAATATTGTCTCTAAAGATGGAATATCTGTTGATCATTCTAAGACCAAGCCAATCCAAGATTGGCCAGCACCTATGAGTATAACTGAGGTACACAGTTTTATTGGTTTATCAGGTTATTATTGACGTTTCTTCCAAAAATTTTCCCGATTGGCTAACCCATTAACGAATCTCACATGAAAAGGGGTTAAATTTGTTTGGAAAAAAGAGTATGATGAATGTTTCGAAGAACTGAATAGAAGATTAGTCAATGATCCTATATTGACTCTACCATCAGGGAATTATGGGTTCGTTATTTATAGTGATTCATTGAAGAAAGGACTTGGTTGTGTACTTATATAGAATTTTAGGGTTATTGACTATGCATCACGACAGTTGAAAATTCATGAACAAAACTATCCTACTAATGATCTCGAGTTAGCAGCTACGATCTTTGCTTTGAAGATATGGAGGCACAACCTCTATGGTGAAAATGTGAGATTTATACTGATCACAACAGTTTGAAGTTTATTTTCTCACTAAAAGAACTCAACATGAGGCAAAGGAGATGGCTTGAACTACTCAAGGATTATGATTGCACGATACACTACCACCCGGGGAAAGTAAACAAGGTGGCAGATGCTTTGAGCAGAAAAGAACATGGAGTTTTGAACAATATGAGAATTGAAAGGGATCCAATTTTCATGGATCTAGTGAAGATGGACATGGGAATAACCAAGGATGGTGAAACATCAATGCTTTTTAAAATGGTTTCCAAAACATCTTTACTAGAAAGGATTAAGAGTTCTTAGACTGATGATGAAGTATTTCAAATGAATATTAAAGCTATGAATGATGGGAGATTGAGAGACTTTTTTTATGAAGAAGGAAATTTGAAATTTGGGAAGAGACTTTTTGTTCCTGATATTCCTGATATAAAAAGGGAATTGCTGGATGATGCTCATTGTTCCAATTTCTCTATACAACCTAGGAGCACAAAAATGTATAGAGATTTGAAGGAACATTCATTGTGGGACAACATGAAGAGGGAGATTTCTGATTTTTTGTCAAGATGTATGGTTTTCCAACAAGTGAAAGCTGGAAGGCAACAACTTGGAGGAGTCGTGCAACCTCTTCCCATACCAGAGTTGAAATGGGACAATATTACGATGGACTTTGTCATGGGCCTACCAAATACTCCTAGAAGGAATGATGCAATATAGGTCATTGTTGATCGTCTTACCAAGTCAGCACATTTTCTTTCTATAAGAGAAGATTTACCACTTGAACGACATGTGTGACTATATATTAATGAAGTTGTGAGACTTCATGGACTACCCCTATTGATTGTTTCTGATCGTGATCCCCATTTTACTTCAAGATTATAGAAAAGTCTTCAGAAATCCTTGGATACACAACATCATTTGAGCACTGCCTACCACCCACAAATAGATGGACAATCAGAAAAAACTACTCAAACCTTGGAATACATGTTGAGATCCTGCTCACTTTACTTTCAGGGTATGTGGGATCAATATTTACCTCTGGTAGAATTTTCCTATAACAATAGCTTCCATTCGAGTATTCAGATGGCACCATATGAAGTGTTATATGGAAATAGATGTCGCACAACAACCTGTAGGGATGACGTTGGTGAAAGAAAACTCGTAGGCCCAAAACTGGTGGAGGAAACGATGGAAAAGGTGAAGGTAATCCAAAACCATATCAAAGCAGCTCAAAGTAGGCAGAAGATCTATGCCAATAATCGAAAGAAGGATTTGGAATTTCAAGTCAGTGATCATGTTTTCCTGAAGGTATCTCCATGGAAGGGAGTCATACGTTTCGATAAGAAAGGTAAATTGAGTCCCAGGTACATCGGACCTTTCGAAATTATAGAACGAATTGGGGCTGTAGCTTACCGTTTGGCAGTGCCGCAAAGTCTCTCCAATGATCATGATGTGTTCCATGTATCACTATTGAGAAAATACATGCCTGACCCAATGCATGTACTCACCTATGAGGAATTAGAACTGGAACCTGATCTGTCTTATTGTGAAGATCTAGTCATGATTCTTGATACGAGAGAACAAGTACTGAGAAACCGGATGACTCGTCTGGTAAAAGTCTTGTGGAGAAACCATAAGATGAAAGAGGCAACATGGGAACCCGAGGAACTTATGAAGAAGAACCACCCGAGTCTTTTCATGCGGTAGTATTCTCAAAATTTTGAGGATGAAATTATTTGAAGGAGGGGAAAATGTAACACCCCAAGCTTTTACGGTACACTTCTTTTTGAATAATGCAATAGCGTGTGTTGTACGCAACATCGAGTTCTAACACACCACAACCAATAAAACTAGCTGTTATGAATAGTAATACCCACTTTTTGAAATATAAAAATTTTATTTTTTCAAAATGGAATTCATTTTTGGATTCGCAATATCGAAATTATCCTAGGGTGAATTTTTGGTATTTTCCTGAATAACTTCATTTTTTGATGAATAGTGAAACCACTAAGTGATAGTTAAAAAAACTGAATTTTTCATAAAACTTAATTTTTCCGCTTCTGTGAGTGGAATTTAGATAATCTGAGAGACATGGTTAATATCAAGGAGTAACATGTAGTTCAATGAGATGAAAATAATTTTTGGTGAATAGTAACTTTTTTACTTTTATTTACCATGATTAAAAGTAAATAGGTTAATTAAGGGTAAAAATGATATTAATATTACCCTAACACGTGTCCTAATTCTATTTTAAAAGTGTATCTAGACCAAAAACAACCATAGGAATCAAATATTATCATTTAGGTCCACCTGGATTAGATTAGGTCATTTATTATAATTTAAATCAAAGAAGAATTAAAAGAGTTAAAATAAAGGTTTATTTACTATAACATTTTAAATATAGGGTAATACATAAGGTAAATTGGATTGTAAATATTCATTATAAATATAAAAATATTTCCTACATAATGATATTTTATTTATAATTTTTAGACAATTAATAATTTAATTTATTTATGACACAATGATGATGCAGTAATTACCATAATAGTGAAAAATTAAAATAATGGATATTATAAATAACAAAATAAATATAATTTGAGACTTTTTATTAATTACACTAATTTTATAGGTTAATATGACATGTTAGGATTGACTTAATTAACGTTTTTCAAAGTAATCATTCTGTTATGAGTTTCAAAAAAATCAATTATTGAATAGTGTCAAAATTGACATAAAAGAGTTTTTAAAACAAATATTATATTATTAATTGATATTAAATTCCTAAAAATCTAAGGTTCATTAAAGAGACTTATATCATGATATTTTTATCATTAATGGACCACTTTGGGGTCTCTTGGAGGTATATAGTAAGTTTATTAACCATATAATATAAAAATACAAAGTGACATGGTAAGTGTCAAACTAATTAACTAAGAGTTAAACTAAAAGATAAGATTAATATAATGTCTCAAACCTGTCTAAATTCTACTGTTTTAGTGGATTTCTACCCATCCCCACCTTAACCTTTAAATAATCCACTTTGGAGCCATTAAAAACCGAATATGAATTTATTATAAAATAATATTTCTAGCTTTTCCAAAGGTGCCCCTCACCCCTCTTATAAAAGGGAACTCACCCTTCTCATAAATTCACACCTTCAGAGCCTTTTGGTTCGGCCAACCCCTGCCAAAATACTCTCTCAACTTCCCTAACGTCATACTAGAGACCTTACTTTAGTCAGAAAGACAACCTAAGGATCCCTTTTGATCAAATCAAAATGAAGAACCCGAAGAAGAGGTAATGTTTTCACCACCCTTTTCAAATTCATTTCTTCTTCAAACTCTTCTTTCATTGTTATTTCCATTATAAAATAATGAATACAGTAACTCCAATATACTGTAATATTATTATAATTATGGTACAACCATATTCATTATTCTATCCATCTTTTGAATGACATGTCACCATACGTACGTACGTACGACTTACAGTCTCCACGTCGTGGTGTAATTGTTATTCAATATATTATTATTTGCATGGGTATAATAATGATTTTTAATTCATGTAAATAATAAATATAACATGATAATGTTTCTGTATATATGATATAACATCCAATTATATATTATTTTAATATAAAAAGAATGATATTGTCGCTCGTGCGTACGTATGGACTACCGTCTCCACGAACGCGATGAGATTCATTCCCCATCGTATCCATTCAAGTATAATTTTCATTTGATGATTAATAATAGTATCTAAAGACTTGATATTATTCTGGATATGAATAAGATACAACTTATCCAGGACAAACACGGCTTACGTAACAAAATGTATAAAAGAAAATGAGTAAGTTAACACCCGAAATGACGATAATTCTAAAATATTATTAACAAAGTAATGTTAAATGATCATATATGATATCATATTAATATATATAATTCATGTATAATTTAATAAAAATTATTTAACCATTATACATGAGGTTAACCTACCCTCAACCAAGGAAAAGTAAAAGGTAAGGGTTTATTTCGCAATCTCTTCATTATCCGAGGCTGTTTATACATAATAATATACTAGGATTTCATTATCATCCACATCCATGTTTCTTAAAAATGTATTTCAAAACATTTTTACTATTTACTAAAATATGGGTTAAAGTCATTTATACCCTTTTTGAATTTTATAAGTGGTTTTTAAAGGAATCTTTCCATTTTTTCCCAAAATAAGGTCTTTTTTAACCTTTTCGACAGAATTAAGGTAAGAACGTTTTTTTTAACTTATACGGCAGGTGCAGCTATTTTATGTCGTTATAAAATCGTCAAAGCTTCCCTTACAAGATTATAAGAGTATTTTCAAAGAAATTTTTTTATTATATAAATATATGAATCTTAAATGATTTAAGAAAAGAGATATTTTTTTAAAAAGAGTTTTTATTTCAACTATGTCAACATCCTTTGACGGATTTTACGCTTATTTGAAGTTGATTTATTATGATACAAAACATCTTTATTGTATTGAAGGTTTTGTGATATGTTTGAATGTGGATGTGTTATTTTTATACCAATCATGGTTTATGGATGAAGTATTTACATTTTGTATGCTAGTTTTAATACGAATGTTTATGTTATGTTTAAACTTGTTCATATGAGGAATGCATTGGACTTAATATGTGATGGGTGGAGCCCGCTATAGCTCCTCGATGCATCGGTAGGTCTCATGAGACAAAATAGTGTCTCGGCACAAGGCCTTGACAAAATATTATTTGTAGTTTTGGCACAAGGCCTTGGCTATGTGGTTATGATAGTCTGGCATTATGCATTCCATCATTATGAAAGTGGTTATTGATATTTCATGTCATTATTCGATTAGTAGAATATACATTGAATAAGTAAATGGAATTATTTCATTTTATTCTTGCCATACTATGTTGAAGTAAAAGTTTAAAAGGATTTTTTTAGATATACATTTCCTTAAATGTTTCTTCTTATTTATGAAATTTTCCGCTATATTGTTATCCTTACTGGGAATTTGAGCTCACCCCTTTTCTATGTTTTATTTTTCCCAGGATGTGAAAAAGTAATTTATGAATGACCTGCAGGGATAGTATGAGGGGATAAGAGTTTGGACTATAGAGACTATGTTGTTTTAGTTTTCATTTTTATGATGTAATGTTAAACTTTATTAATGTATCTAGTTATTCCAAGGATACTAAACTAATCGGTCTTTCGAGACTTGATCTTTCTTGTGATCATGTCAATGTTATGTAATAATGCACCGACTCTGGGTAACTGGGTTCGGGGCATTACATCATTGATACATAACTCAAATGATATAAATATTTAATAAAAAATAATAACACTAGTAATTCCTTAGCATATGTTGTAGTATCATAACTTTATTATTATCCAATGGCATCATTTGGGTCATATACTGATGATCTGGAAATTGATTCGTGTAGTGTCCCAACTCATTGAAGATGAAGAATTGTACATTTTAATACTTTTTCTTACCCTTGCAATCACATACTTGGTTTCCTTTTTCTCCACACTTATAACAAACTCAAATTCCCTTTAAGCATTTACCACGGTGATTCATTCCATAGTTATCACATATGGGAAAATCCATCTTTACCCACTTCCCTTTAACCATATTTCTCTATACAATCCTTATATTCTCTTGCTTACCTTCAAAGGCATAGGACTAAGATAATTATTTACATATCTTATTTACACATGACACTAACTCTTCATATGATGAGAATATGTGGGAGACTATTTCCCTTCTAAATGTCATAATAATACAATGAAAGATATGATCTTTCTTACTCTTTGGATCATGAGTATTGCTGGAGTTCTCATTCATTCTACTGGCCTCCATTTATAAACAATGGCATACACTATGTTAGATTATGAATCACAATGCATAATTCCAAACATGTAAAATACATAACGTAAATTGAAAAGATTATGTATATAATTTATAATCATAAAAAATATGTTTTCATTGAGAAGTAGTTACTCTTAAATCCTTTATTATGGATTGTAATGAAAATGTGAATTATCCTATGTATATCCTTCGGGAGTGTCATAACCAAGAGTGCAGTAAGTCCAATTGTCATGTACTGGGATACCACGGGATAATTCTGAAACATTTTGTTGGAGTTTTCACTCCTAGGTACATCCGTGCCATAGCCGCCTCTACCTACTCATATCTAGACAGGGATGAATTGCATAGAAAATACACAAAATCTCTACATTTCCAAAATTCAATAATTTATTATATACTAATCTTCAACGACTATCTTTGGGTAATGTTCTCTAATTAGAGTTGTTCTAAATATAGTTTCCATGGTTTGTACTAAACATCCTCTAATACCATCTATAATGTCTTGACCTCAGAAGCCTAGAACCAATAAATTATTTTAATACATTGACATAATTATAAGGAATCAAATCATGAAGTACTGATCAGTTTAGTATTCTTGGAAACAAGATACAAACATAAGTTCAACATTACAACTTGAAAAGTAATACAACACTAATTTATTCCATTAGAAACATTGAAGCCTCCATGATTATGACTACAAGTCCCTCATAACTAATTTCCTCATATATAGGAAAAATGAAACAAAAAAAATGGTTGAGCTAAAACGCTCTGTAAGAGTAAGAAATATAGCAGAAGATAATATTACATTAGGTATAATGAATAATTGAAAACACATGCCTTTACAAATAATAAACATGAAAAATTCATTGAATGAATATGAGGTGATTAAATAATTCCATAATAAAAAATAGTCAGGGTTATTATACTTGTTGAATAACCACATGAACCATCAATATTATTTTCATAATGAGGTAATGTATAATATGAGACATTCTAAAACATTTTGTCACATCCTCATCCATGATGTATACAAATGATTAAGGCCTCAGCCAAAACATTATATCAAATTGGGAAAGGCCTTGGACAATTCCACGTCTAATTGTATAATGAAATCTACGGATGCCATAAAGAGTTATAGCAGGCTTGACCCATCACTTAAAAAGACTAATACTTTTCTCATGTGAAAAGGATGAAACCTAACATAAAATTAATATTAAAACTAGCATATGAAATGTCAACAAATTAACTATAAACCATGAATGGTATAAAAATAGCACATTCATAGACAAACATGTCATAACTCATTCAATATAGTATTAAAGATTTTATTTATAAAATATATTCTTCAATAAAGAATAATATCCAAAAACGATATTGACATAGTTGGAAATGATTAGTAAAACTCTTTGAGAGAAATATCCCTTTTCATGAAAACATTTAAAAGTAACACAATTTAGAAAGGAAGTCATTTAATGAAATTTTTAAATGAAAGTTTTCCACACCACATTGAAAATTTTAAAGGTATTAAAAATTTAAAACATTCATATCCTTATAAATAAATCCTTAAAAACAATTTTGAAAACAGGGACATTCATGACAATGATTTTGAAGAATAAATAGTTAAACAATTTAAAATGATGCTCTAGTTAAAGAGTCCCTTCCATAGAACCATAAAATATTCATTTTGAAAACATTTTTATGAAACATGGACAGGGATGATAAATATGTCTCAGAAAATACATACATAAAATCAATCTTGGATAATAATGGGATTGGGGAATTAACCATTACCTTGCACTTTCCTTTTGTCGAGGGTACGTTTTACATCCTGTATAATGAACAAAGTTTGTAATTAAATTACATAAGAACCATATTTTTTTATTATATCATACATGATTCATTTATGACTTTATGGTACCAATTTAATAATTATTTCCATATTAAATTAACATTTCAGGTGACAATCATTTTCTTTATCGATGGGTTTTAACTTGTTATTCTTGATCGTATTACATAGATCATGATTTAAATAAATTCCGAATATAAAACATTATTTATATATAATATATTATTAGAATATAAATTTTTATAATATATATATATATATGAAATGGAAAATATCATTTATGGAGACGGTTGGTCGTACATACGCATAAACATTGTTCCTGTTTTCAAATTGTATTGAACCAAACTAAGTGAATAACATATATGTAAATACTTATATATAAATTCAGTATAATTATTATGCCATATATTACATACTAATTAATAATATATATTTTTATAATCATCGTTGAATTGTGAATGTGGAAATGAATCGCATCACGTCACCGAGATGGTAAGTCGTACGTACACACGAGCGACGATATCATTTACTTAATGATTAAAAGGTTTTGAATTGGATGGTATATTAGTTTTACAGAGACATTATCATTTAATTTTCATTATTTATATACATATTACTCATCATTATATCAATCCATAAAATATAGTGTTTAATAACAAATTACACCACGACGTGGAGACCGTAAGCCGTGTGTACGCACGCATGGGGACATTATCATTCATAAGATGTATAGAATAATGAATATGGTTGTACCATATTTATAACAATATCACAGTATGTATAAGGTACTGGATTTATTATTTTGGTATGTAAATAACAATGAAAGAGATAATGGAAGAAGAAAAGAACATTGAAAGAGGTGATAAAATAATTACCTCTTCTTTAGGTGTTTCCTTTTGATTTGACCAAAAGTGCTCCTTATTATGAATTTCTACTCAATAGAAGGCCTCTAGGATAAATTTAGGGATGTTGGTAGGAGATTTGGTTAGGGGTTGGCCCATCCAAATGGCTTTGGAATTGTGATTTTGAGAGAAGGGGAAATACCATTTTATAAAAGGGGTGAGGATCACTTTAGGAAGAGCTTGATGTATTATTTTATTATTCAATTATATTCAGTTTTTAATGGCTCCAAATGAATTTATTTTGAGTCTTAAGTGGTTATGGGTCTAAATCCTTTCAACCAATAGGTTTTAGACAATTTTTGGTTACCATATTAACCTTATCTTTTAGATTTCACTCTTAGTTAAATAGTTTAACATTTTCCATGTCTCCTTTTTCTTTTATATTATATAGTTAATAAACATACAATAAAATTCCAAAATAAACCCAATTGGTTCTTTAATGACATATATATTATTATATAAGTCTTTTGTCCTAACCAATTATTTTTACGAATATTATATAATTTAATAATATAGTATTTGTCTTTTAAACTCATTTCTGTTAATTTTGACACTATTTAGTATTTGGTTTTTGTTAAAGAAATCACAAATTTCTTATGAAAAATTTTTTTTAATCAACTATAACATGTCATATTAACATATAAAATTCTTTTATGTCATCAAAACAATGAAATTATATTTATTATAATATTTATAATACCATTTATTTGATTTTTTCATTAATAAGCTAATTACTGCATCATCATTATGTAGTAAATAAATTTAATTATTTAATCTCTAAAAAATATAAATAAAATTCCATGATTTATGAAATAGTTTTATATTTATAATTAATATTTATAGTCGAATTTATCTTATGTATACCCCTATATAAAAAATGTTTTAGTAATGGAAACTTGAATTTAAAACTTTTAACACTTCTTTAAATAAAATAATAATAAGTGTCCAAATCTAATACAAGTTGACAAAAAGGATCATATTTTATTCCTATGGTTGTTTTTGGTCGAATTAAACTTACCTAATAGAATTATTACATGTGTTTGGGAAATTATAATATCATTTTTACCTTTAATTAACCTATTTACTTTTAACCGTGGTTAATAAAAGTCAAAAGATACTATTCACCAAAAATTATTTTTATCATATTGAACCACATTTTAAATAATGATGTCAACTATGTCTCTAGGATTTTTCAAATTCAACTAATATAAGTCATAAAATTATGTCTTTTGAAGATTTTCAAATGCTCATAGAAGGTTGGTAAACGACTGTAAAAAGTTCAATAAAATTTTATATTTCTAATCTTATTATAAAATGAATACAATGAATTAAATTTAAATTGTATAGGTTTTATGTATCTATTTTGACCTAAAATAAATTTAAATAAAGTAAATTATTATTTAAATGAAATTTTGGTTTTAAACAATAATAATGTGTTTTTCACTATTATTTTAAAATTGGATGTATTCAGAAAAACACAAAAAATTCACCCAAAGATAATTTTGACATTAAGAATTGGAAAATGAATTATATTTTACCAATTTGAAAACATATAAGGTTAATTTATTTATTTAAAATTAATTCCTGTTTTCAAAGCCAAATGTCGGGTTTTTAAAAAGAAAAAACTATCAAAAGATTGATATGGGTTTATGTCAAATTTTATTGTGAAATTATTTATAAAGACCTAAATTGTATTAAATGATAAAAATATAATATATTATATTTCCGAATAATTAAAATTCTTAATTTAACACTATAAATTATTTTGATTAGAAAAGTTGTTTTCAATTAAAATTTAGAAATTATCACTATTTATTAAATTATAAAAGTTATCAAAAAAGTAACAAAATTTTATCCAGACAAAATTTTAATGTTCGACTTATAAAAAATAATTAATTTTAATTAAATTGATTATATAAAAGTGTCAAATATTGGTTTTTAATAGGGTTCCCCATTAAAAGGTGGTAAAATTTCATTTTTTGACTAATACTTCATTTATCTGAAAAAATGAATTTGTTCTTATATAATTTCTAAGAAACACATAACATGGATTCTAAAATTATATGGAGTATATAAAATTCAAAATTCAGTTAATACTATTCATAACCGATTTTTAATGTCTAGTTTGGTAAGTCGTGGTGCGCTCAAACTCCTTGTTGTGTGTAGTACAAGTTATTGAATTAAATTAAAGAGATAACATACTATGAAATCTTGGGGTGTTACAGTTACACTATCACAAATCCATATTATGATTCCTCTCAAAATCATTCAAATATAACTACTTTATTGATGATTTTTCATCTGTAAGTCTCTATTTAATCTTATCACATTTAGGATTTTTTTTGTCTTGGAATCATTGTCAAAAACATTTCAACACGGTCTCCTTGCTTGTAACCCCTAATAAAAATATCATCAATAACTTCAATCCTATTTTGGGAAATATTAATATACGATCATTCATTTTCTATATTTCAACTTATAGGATTTTTTCACTTTTATTCTAAGAAACTCCTCCTAAATTTTTGCCTTATATGATTCCATAGGAGAAACAAATTATACCATAAAACAAATACATTGTGTCTATAATTTCAACAACCCCACTAGTTTCCCCCATATATGGATCTTCAATTATTATAATGATTATGTATTTGATAATCTGATTCTCTTTTGGTATAAAATTTTGGTTGTTTCATAGGGTTTTAAGGAAATTTCATCTTCATGTCAATATTTACCACTTTAACTATATTATAATTCCACTGAGTGTTTCTCATAGCCAATATTTTCCAATAATTTCTCATGGAACATGAATTTTTAGGTTTTTAATATTTAGTATTTTCCTATTTAATAAGGCCACAAATGTATTTGATTACCCCTGAAACTTTTGTAATAATTATAATATTATTATGTCTTTACATCAATGTATTTTTCCTAGTCAATATTACTTCTTAATTTGATTCTTCATCTTTCATTAAAGTTTCATTATCTTTAATCAAATTTTTGGCATCTATTGTGGTTTTTTTTCTTCATTATCATCATATAACGATAGAAATTTCTCCATCCTATAAAAACAAAGATAAAAATTCATAATTAATCCACTTATTATAATCTTATGTCGAACATTTACATTTTATTTATGTTTTCCATTTTTTAGATATTTATATATAATAGCAATGATTTTATTGTGATTGTTATCACTCTGATAATCATTATATGAATCACTTATAGTATGAAATAGTACATCCTCTTAATGATTAGATTGTTAAAAAGGTTATGATCCAGTTCTGAGTCGACATTTTCTTGAAAATTAATCTTTTCTCATTTCTTAATTCATGATATTAAAATTTATTTCATTAATAGACTTTTTTTATTTATCTCATTACTAGAAATCTGTATTTTTATTTAATGGATGAAATATATATAACACATATAACTAGATAGTTCCCCTTCAACTTTGAATGACAATATATTCATCAATATTATCTCTAAAACCACTTATGTGACTGAATATCACAATTATCCTGGTAAAATAGTCATCAATTATTTCATCCTTTTCTATCCGGTTGATTTTAAAATTTTCCCACCAAGTATACTATTATGCATCATTAATATTTATATACCCCTCATTAATTTATTCACCTATATTCCAAATAATTATATTCATAAGCATTCCCATTACACTCGCATATATATTACATGAAAAAGATAATAAAACATAATTTTTTTCAATTCCATGTACTTTAAATTTCCACATGTCTGCATATTACATTACTTCATCAACAATTATTGGTGGAATCCCAAAATAAAAACATCAATTGCTTCTAGTAATTATGAGTGATGATATGGTATTATTCGATTCTTCCACATAAAAATGTTATATTTATTAATGAAGTGAAAACTAATTCAATAAAAAAATTATTCATCATGATAGACTTTCGAGAAGTAGAATCTTATGGGAACCTAGTATTATCAGGGAAAAACATGTAAATCCCAAATCATGTAGTGTACCACCTAGGTTTCTATATTATTGGTACCAATTATTTTTTTGAATTTATTTTTAGAACATAAACACTATGATGAGATAAAGTGTTGGTTATCTCAACAGAAATCCCACCCTAAACTATATATAACAATGAACATACAATAGAACACATTTATAATTTTTACAGGGTTTACAATTCATTTTATAGTTTACTCAATTTAATATTTTACTTTTATGGAGTATATTTATTTTATTGTCACTATTAAATTATAGTCATTACAAATTCTTGAAATTACCATACAATATTTGGACAGGAATTATCAACTTCTCCATATGGGTGTGTATCATCCACTGACCATAATTGAATATTAAAAATAATTATGAAATTAAAAGAAAATACGTTAATGATTCAAACTTCACACTAAAAAAATTCTGATCCATATTGAGTAATAAAATGATTAAAAATCCATAAAATATATTCTTTTGATTGAATTTTGACTGAAATAATTTTTTCAATGTTATAGCATGTAGATGGATCTTCTCTCATATGCTTTAAAATGATATCATCAGGCATGATTGTAACATAACATGTAAATTAAGAATAAGATATTTTTATACTTATTAATATTTTTGAATTAAATATTAATTTTACTTTAAAAGGGTTTCTATGTTCGATAGCATACCCGATACACAATAACAGGTTTCTTTGAAATCTTACGTTGCACACTAATAATATAATATTATTATTTTAAATGGTAGTTAACTCCTAGCCGTTGTATTAGCGGGAATGAACAAAATTGACTACAATATGATTATACATGTATGTTAAATGTATTTACATTTATCTAATAAAAGTTAGAGGCTTAAAATGTGAATGAAACTAATTTTAAGCATAATTTGTATTAAAAGACTGATTTATAGCCTTTTAGTGGTGAACTATCATTAAATATAGTTTTTGTTACTTTAATAAATTCTATATAACCAAATAAAATCCTTCTTTAGAATGGGGACATCAAAATTTACATTGTGTAAATTATTGGAATTTTTCCGATAAAGTTCACTTTTTAATGAATAGTGAAAAATATTGTATTTTAATTAAAAAGTGCCTTTTAATCTAATTTATTTATATGGTTAGATTATATTTTTAATTGGTTTTAAAGTGAAATTAAAATATATTTTTACCATTTAATCCAATTCTGGTCATTGTAATTAATTTCACTTTGAAATTGGACAAAAACAAGTATTAATTTTTTGATAGTTATTATTTCTTAAAAACACGCTATTTGTTTTAACAACGAGAATTAATTTTAAAATTAATTAATTCCACTTCTATGTTTTGAATTTTGAAAAATATATATCAATTTTGAATTCAAAATATCAAATACATTATAGGCTGAATTTTTGGTATTTTTCTGAAAAACATCAATTTTTGATGAATAGTGAAACCACTTAGTTGTAGTTAAAAAACAGACCTTTTCATTTAAATTAAATTTTACCACTTTTGTGAATTGAATTTTGAAAATACGACATACATGGTTGTTATCAAAAAGCAAAATGTGGTTCAATAAGTTAAAAATAATTTTTTGTGAATAGTAACTTTTGACTTTTATTTACGGCGGTTAAAGGTAAATAGGGTAATTCAATGTTAGAAAATTTTTATAATAATTCAAAATTACCTTAACACTTTTCCAAACCTTATTGGTTGAGTCATTTACGACCATGGGCATATTTGGGTCGATTTTGGGACCCCATTGAGCCACATGGGAGTGATAATGACAATTTAGATTAATTAACATAAAATAAAGGAAAATATGACAAAAGAAAATAACTTTTAGTAAATTAATTTTTATAAGGGGTTATATAAATTTTCGTTTAAACTATAAATATTAATTGGAAATATAAAAAAAGTGCCTACATGATGGTATTTTTTTATAATTTTTTGACATCATATTAATTAAATTATTTATGATACAATAATGATGCAGTATTTACCTCTTTAATAAATGATTTAAATAAATAAGATTGTAATGATTAAAATATTATCTAAAACATGTCGAATTATGATTGGATGATTTTATTTAGACCATGAGGCATCTTATATTTGACTCTAATGAGTTTTGGACCATTATAAACCAAATATCATTATATAATAAAATAATGTTTTCACACTTTCCTAAAAAGCCCCGCCTTCCCCTTATAAAAGGAGACCACTTCTAAACAATTACTATCACCTCTCAAGCCATTTGGATCGTCCAAAATCTACCCAATTAGGCACCCTACATAACTCTCCTCCTCCTAGAAGCATCGACTTAGCCAAAAGTCACTTCAAGAAGTCCTTTCGTTCAATCCAAAGGGAGTTACCCAAATCAAAGGTAACCGTTTCTCTTAAATTGTTTTCTTTTATTTTACTTCTCCAACCCCTAAACTATTTCTGTTACATTATTTTGTAACAAAAAAAGTATCCTAAATATACTAGGATATTTTTATTAGAAGGATTCTAACTACACATACACACCTCCATCTAATGGATTAAGAAGATAATGTTTATGTGGATGGAAAACTAATGCCTCACGAAACGATGATTGTTCAATTACATCTTACCACCTCTCATGGTGGCCATTATGATGTAACTATACTTATATATGATATATATAATGTTTATGATTTCTTTATTCTTCTGTACTTCCCAATTATATCAAGCCTTTATGGTTTCCATAGTGGGTAAATATAGTAATCTCATTTGAGGAAGTGCGGACTACCGCCCCCTCGAAGTGATATGACTCGTTATTGCATTATGTGGGATGTATAAAAGATATATTTAATGATATTATATACGATATTATATAGGAATTATAATATACCTATGTATCATTATGTTCTAATTCCATTAAAGTAAGAAATAGAAATGAAAGTAGCGTTCATGCGTACGTATGGATTACTGTCTTCATGAACGGTGCATTTCTTTTCTTACCTCCAAATGATATGTACTATTATAAAATAATTTATATACTTGATATATATGATATATATGATATCTAAATAATTAATATAATTCTGGATATAATGGACTATTGACAACATTGACAACATGTAAATATAAGGTGTTCATTTTTGACTCAAGTACCAAATATCGAAAAAATGAATGTTATTAACTTAAATGATTTCATATTGTTTATAAAATGGTAATAATTGATATAAAAGTAATAATAAACTTGAAAAAGGTTCTTCAGCAAGTAGAAATTAACTTTAGTTTATTATTCAAGATATTAAGGGACGATCGAGTCAAGTCGGACACGAGGTAAGGGACTTCGTCTCAATCTCCATTCATTAAGGCATTATTAGTTTTATACATGACTTTATTTTATACGGTGTATATAACCCTTTTAATTTTCATTTTATTCAAAGGGAATCTTTTTAAACAAAATTTTTTTCTAAATGACAAAAAAGTATTTTTTTAACCTAAGCATTGACAACGACCTTTCCATCGCCACAAGTATTATTTGATCTTTGGCTTCCTTAATAAGCCGTGATGTTTTTAAAAGGAAAAATAAATAACATATACTATATTTACATAATTTGGTATTGAAAATGATTTTGAGAATGGATTTATTATTTCAATATCTTGAAATGATATTGTATTATTGCAATGTGTAAATGTTATCTTTCCTTTATGCTTATGTTATGTGTTATGATCATGTTATGGTTCTTGGGAATTATTTACATATACAGTTGGTTATGTGATAATCCTAGGGCAGGTGAGCCTGAGATAGATCTCCAATGCATTGGGTAACGTGATGGAGGTAAACGTGAACGTTTCTCCTACGAGATTTAAGGAATATATTGTGATGGGTATTCTAAAGTGACTCCCTATGTAGCTATGATAGCTACAATGTAAGTATGATATGGATGCCACAAGTTACCTTTATGATTAATTATTTCTATGTGTCTTTCATAAATCTTATGATTTCATGAGGTAAGTAAATGATTTCATGTTTTTATGTTTTTATGAGAAAATGTTTTCATTGTATGTTATATAAACCTTACTGAGCTTTTTATGCTCATCCCATGTTTTGAAATGTTTTCACATGAATTAAAGATGATTAGGGTCAAGGATGGGATCAAGGAAAAGTCATGCTATCTAAAACATGGAACTAGACATGACCCTTTTTCTCAAGAGTTTTTATTTTATGAAAAATGGAAACTGTGTAGATATGACTACCTTGTAACCTTTTGAGATGTACTAGTTATGTCCAAATTCTCTAAAACTCTAAACCTGAAAAGGTCCTCAATGAGAATTATTCATTTAATTTAATATTATGTAATGTTTAAGGATGGGTCCTTATAGTTGGTATGAGAGGTCGGTTTAGATAGCTTTAGGTGTTAGGGTATTGTTAAAGTAATATCCATAAAGTAATTTATGTTAATATTGACATCATATATAATTTTCAGATTACAATGTTGATTCGCCTAAGATATTTTTGTGTTCAGAATGGTTTTCCGCAGTGGAAATAGGGCAGCTGTGTTGGGATGACATCAAGAGGAAGACAACCTTTCAAATCAGCATCCTGGGATGGTCGGATTCGGAACATAATAGTTTGTTATAGTGATGGCATAGTTGAATCATGCTATAAATGGTGGTGGTATCCATGTACAAGATCACCCAGATCAACCACAAAGGTACATGTCAGTAGTAGTGCATTTCATGAGGAAACATCCCACACATTCAAATGATCATCTGAACCTGTGCTAGATGAAGGGTGGATTAAAGCACTGGAGAAGATTTTTGATGTCATGGGTAGTTCAGAACTTCAAAACGTTATACTTTCTATTTACCATTTTGAAGGTGAAGTTGATCAATGGTGGTCGATGGTGAAAAATATCTAGGATAGTGAGGATATTGAAGCTCTCTATTGGGATGAATTCAAAGGTATGTTTCTTGATAAATATTATCCTAAGGTGGTTCGTCTTAGTATGGCAAAACAATTTCTAGAATTGAGGCAAGAGGATGACTCAGTGGCTGTTTATGAAGAAAAATTCACTCGACTGGCAAGGTATGCTCCAAATTTCATATGAGATCTTGATAGTAATATTAACCATTTTTACTCAGGATTAAATCCAAAGTATCGAAGAGATTTAACTTCTCATGAGTTCAAATGTTATGAAAAACTTGTTCGTTTTGTGGAGAAGGTGGAAATGGAGTTTGCTGATGATCAGGTATTCTTTGACAAACAATAGAATAAGAGGTCGAGGTGGTAGGCGAAAGGGAAAAACTCTTCAAAAAAGTCTGATGGTAAGAAACATATGTTTACATTTTGTGAAAAGTGTGGTAAAAAGCATGTTGGGGAATGTCTTTTTAATTCTGGTAAGTGCTATCGATGTGGTAAAATGGGACATAAGGCTCGTAATTGCACTAAAAATGATCAGGGTAATGGTAAGACAAAATCTGATTTACAGTCTGTAAAATGTTTTAAGTGCAATGAAATGGGTCATTATGAAAATGAGTGTCCAAAAATGAACTCAACTGAAGGTAAGCTGCCAGACTACAAGTAGAAAGGGGTGGTGAAATCCATTGAAACTACTTCAGCATATGTTGGCCTATCAAATGAAGTTGTGTTAGGTACACTGTTTGTTTGTTCAGATTATGCCAATGTGTTGTTTGATTCAGGGTCTACACACTCTTTCTTTTCTAAGATTTTTTCTAGTAAATTAGGAAATCCATCTCATGATATGAATACTGAACTTACGGAAAAAACACCTGGAGGAAATGTTGAGACAAAAAAGAAAACATAAGAACATTCATGTCCTTGTGTGCGGAAAAATCTACATGAAAACCTTATGGTTTTTCCTCTAGTAGAGTGTGATGTTATATTGGGCATTGATTGGCTTTCTGTTTATCATGAAAAGATTGAATGTAGAGCTAAAGAGGTTTCTTTTTAGAATTATTTTCAGTTTGTATACAAAAATGAACCCTTGATGTTGATAACATATCAGGAAGCTGAGAAGCTAGTAAAAGATGGAAATGAATGTTACCTTGCACATATTGTTGAAAACCAAGGAACTGTTCAGATTAATGATGTGCCAGTGGTAAATGAGTACCTTGATGTTTTTCCTGATAAGTTTCATAGTATTATACTTGATTGGAAAGTTGAATTTACTGTTGACTTAGTTCCTGATTCTAAGCCAATTTCAAAACCCCCTTATTGAATGGCTCAAATTTAACTTTTAGAGTTAAAGAAGCAATTTCAGGAGTTATTAGATAAAGGATTCATTTGAACTATCACATCACAATGGGGTTGTCATTTCTTTTTTGTTAAAAATAAATATGGTTCAATGAAACATTTCGTTGATTATAGAGCATTGAATAACATCACTGTTAAGAATATGTATCCTTTGCCTCATATCGATGATTTGTTTGATCAGCTCCCGGGAGCTCTGTATTTTTCAGATATTCACTTGAGGTCAGGGTACCATCAGTTGAATGTAAAGGAAGAAGACATTACAAAGACCGTGTTTCATACTAGATATGGCCATTATGAATTTTTAGTTATTCCTTTTGGGTTAACCAATGCACCTGCTGTATTCATGGATCTTATGAATTGAATTTTCTGTGAGTTCTTGGATAAGTTTGTGGTTGTGTTCATTGATGATATTTTGGTTTATTCCAAAAGTAATGGGGAGCATGAAATTCATTTAAATGTTGTCTTACAAACCTTAAAATAGAATAAACTATTTGGGAAATTCAGCATGTGTGAGTTTTGGTTACAACAAATTTCGTTCCTTGGTCACATTGTTTCAAAAAATGGCATAACTGTTGATCCTTCTAAAACAAAAGTTGTTGAAGAATGGCCAAGACCCGCAGATATAACCTAGATTCATAGTTATCTTGGTTTGGTAGGTTATTACCAGAGGATGGTTGAAAATTTTGCATGGTTATCTAGTCCAATGAATAAGTTAACTCAAAAAGGTGTTAAGTTCATCTGGACAAAAGAATGTGATAATTTTTTTTCAGGAATTGGAAAGAAGATTGGGGAATGCTCTAATTTTGGCACTGCCTTCCTAAAATGGTGATTTTTTTATCTACATTGATTCTTCGTTGAAAGGACTTGGATGTTTCCTAATGTAGAATGATCAGGTAATTGATTATGCTTCACATCAGTTGTAACCACAAGAGTTAAATTACCCTACATATGATTTGGAATTAGCTGCTGTTGTTTTTGATTTAAAAATTTTGAGGCATCATTTTTTGGAGTGAAGTGTGAAATATATACTGATCACAATAGTTTGAAGTGGATATTCTCTTAGAAATAATTGAACATGAGATAGAGGATATGGTTGGAGTTAATCAAGGATCATGATTACATGATCCTTTATCATCCAGGGAAAGAAAATAAAGTGGATGATGCTTTGAGTTGAAAATATAATACTTCATTAACCATGTTACGTTTGGAACGAGATCCTTTGGTTTTTGATTTGATGAATATTGGAATAGAGGTAGTTGTTGCAGGAAATTATTCTGTTTTGTTTCAGCTGTCAGTGAAATCATCTCTATCAGACAGAATTAAGCAAGCGCAGAAGGAAGACAGTGAGTTGTAGAAAAAGGTTCTGTTGGTTCAGAAGGGTAAGTTGCTTGATTTTAACATTGGTAATGATTGTGTTTTGAGATTTGGAAAGATATTATGTGTGCCTTTTGATTCACAGTTAAAGAATGAATTTTTGTGTGAAGCTCATAGTTCTCTGTTTTCAGTTCATCCTGGCAGTACTAAGATGTACAAAGATCTTCAGGAGTATTACAGGTAGGATGGAATGAAAAGAGATATTGCTGATTTTACAATAGAGTGTTTGACTTGTCAGTAGGTTAAAGCATAGTGACAGTTACCGAAAGGAATGCTTCAGCCTTTACCAGTGCCAGAGTGGAAATGGGAAAATATATCCATGAGATTTGTTGTGGGATTACCAAAGACATCACAAGGTAATAATGCAATATGGGTTATAGTTGACCGATTGACTAAATCTGCTCATTTCCTTCCCATTAGATATAATTTTTCTCTAGATCATCTTGCTCGGTGGTATGTTAAAGAGATAGTCAGGTTTCATGGAGTTCCCCTCTCTAATGTATCTTATCACGATCCAATGTTTACTTCTAACTTTTGGAAAGGCCTTCATAAGTCTTTGGGTACTGAATTAAATTTTATTACATATTTTTATCTTCAATAAGATGGGCAATCAGAATGATCAATTTAGACTTTGGAGGATATTTTACAGGATTGCTCGATAGATTACCGGGGAATTTGGGACCAACATCTTTCTTTGGATGAATTTTATTATAATAACATCATTCATTCTAGTATAAATATGTCTCCATTTGAGACATTATATGAAAAGTGTTGTCGAACTACAACATTCTGGGATGAAGTAGGTGAAAGGAAGATGATGGGACCAGAATTGATACAAGACATGGAAGAGAAAGTTCATTTCATTCAGAATCACATGAGAATTGTACAGAGTAGACAGAAAAGTTATGCAGATTACCGGAGGAAGGATATTTCCTTTGAGGAAGGTGATCATGTCTTTCTCTAAGTTTCTCCATGGAAAAGTGTGATGCATTTTGGTATGAAGGTAAAGTTGAGTTTGAGGTTCATTGGTCCTTATAAAATTTTGGAGAAAGTTGGATCATTTGCGTATAGGGTGGATTTACCTCCAATCTTATCCCAGGTACACAATGTTTTTCATGTATCGATGTTGAGAGAGTATATGTCATATTCATCTCCTGTTTTGAGCCCAGAGGTAGTTCAGTTGGATGAGAACCTCTCTTATGAGGAGAAACCAATCTAGATTCTTGACCGTAGAGAGAAAGTGTTGTGGAATAAGGTGATTCACCAGGTAAATGTTTTGTGAAAAAACCTTATGATTAAGAGGCAACGTGGGAATCTGAAAATTCTATGAGGGACAAATACCCCCAATTATTTTGATAAGTGAATAAAAATTGTGAGGACGCAATTTCAAAAATGGGGAAAGGATGTAACATCCCATGTAAGTGAATAATAATATAATTTTATACTTATTAATATTTTTGAATTAAATATTAATTTTACTTTAAAAGGGTTTAAATGTTCGATAGCATACCTGATACGGAACAACGGGTTTCTTTGAAATCTAACGTTATATACTAATAATAAAATATTATTATTTTAAATGGTAGTTAACTCCTAGACGTTGTATTAGCTTGAATTAAAAAAACAAACTACAATATGATTATACATGTTTTTTAAAGGTATTAAGATTTATCCAATAAAAGTTAGAGGCTTAAAATGTGAATGAAACTAATTTTAAGCATAATTTGTATTTGAAGGCTGATTTATTGCCATTTAGTGGAGAACCCTCTTTAAATATCGTTTTGGTTACTTTAAAACCTTTTATATGACCAAATAAAATCTTTCTTTAGAATGGGGACATCAAAATTTATTTTATGTAAATTTTTGGAATTTTTCTAATAAAGTTCATTTTTTAATGAATAGTAAAAATATTGTATTTTAATTCAGAAGTGCCTTTTAATCTAATTTATTTATATAGTTAGATTATCTTTTTAATTGGTTTTAAAGTGAAATTAAAATATATTTTTACAATTTAATCCAATTTTGGTCATTCAAATTAATTTCACTTTAAAATTGGACATAAACAAGTATCAATCTTTTGATAGTTATTGTTTCTTAAAAATACGCTATTTGTTTTAACAACGAGAATTAATTTTAAAAATAAATATTGGAACTTATATTTTCATGATTTGGAAAAATAGACATCAATTTTTAATTCAAAATATCAAATAATTCTTAGGCTGAATTTTTGTTATTTTTCTGAAAAACTTCAATTTTTGATGAATAGTGAAACCACTTAGTGGTAGTTAAAAAAACCGAATTTTTCATTTAAATGAAAATTTACCACTTCTGTGGATTGAATTTCAAAAATATGATATACATGGTTGTTATGAAGAAGTGAGATTTGGTTCAATAAGATGAAAATAATTTTTGGTAAATAGTAACTTCTGACTTTTATTTACCCCAATTAAAGGAAAATAGGGTAATTCAAGGTTAAAAGAATTTTATAATAATTCAAAATTACCTTAAAACTTTTCCAAACATTATTGGATGTGTCATTTACGACCATGGGAATCTTTGGGGCGATTTTGGTACCCCAGTGAGCCATCTATGAGTTATAATGATAATTTAGATTAATTAACTTAATGTAAAGGAAAATAACACAAAAGGAAATATCTTTTAGTAAAATAGTTTTTGAAGGGTTTATATAAATTATATTTTTGGATAAAAATATTCATTGGAAATCATGAAAAAATTCATACATGATGGTATTTTTTATATAATTTTTAAACATCATATAAGTAAAATTATTTATGATACAATAATGATGAAGTATTTACCTCATTAATAAATGATTTAAATAAATAAGATTATAATGATTAAAATATTATCCATAACATGTCCAATTATGATTGGATGATTTTATTTAGACCATTATTCATCTTATGTTTTACTCAAATGAGTTTTGGACAATTATAAACCGAATATCATTGTATAATAAAATAATCATTTCACTCTTTCCTAAAAATCCCCTCCTCCCCCTTATAAAAGGAGAGCACTTATAAAATATTTCTCACACCTCTCAAGCCATTTGTCTCATCCAAAGTCTACCCAATTAATCTCCCCACATCCCCCTCCTCCTCCTAGAATCCTCACATTAGGCAGAAGGCACTTTAAGAATTCTTTTGGTTCATACCAAAGGGAGTTACCCAAATTAAAGGTAACAATTTCTCATAAATTATGTTCTTTTATTTTATCTCTCCAACCCCTAAACTCTTTTTATTAATTTCTTTTATAACAAAACCAGTATCCTCAATATACTAGGAAGTTTTTATTAGAAGCATTCGAACTACACTTACACACACCTCCGTCTAATGGATGAAGAACATAATGTTTCTATGGATGGAAAACTAACGCCTCACGAAATGATGATTGTTCAATTACATCTTACCGCCTCTCATGGTAGCCATTATGATGGAACTGTATTTATATATGATATATATTATGTTTATTATTTTCTTATTCTTCTGTAATTCCCTATTATATTAATCTATTATGGTTTCCATAGTGGGAAAATACAATAATCTCATTTGAGGAAAGCGGACTACTGCCCCCTCAAAGTGATATGACTCGTTAATGCCTTATGTGGGATGTATAAAGGATATAGTTAATGATATTATATATGATATTATACTGTAATTATAATATAACTATGTATCATTATGTTCTAATTACATTAAAATAATACATAGAAATGAAAGTAGCGTTCATGCGTACGTACGACTTACCCTCTCCATGAATGTGGCATATCTTTTCTTACCTCCAAATGTAATGTACTATTATAAATAAATGTATATACTGGATATATATGATTTATATGATATATAACTAATTAATATCATTCTTTATATAATGGAATATTGACCACATAGACAACTTGTAAATATAAGGAGTTCATTTTTGACTCAATACCAAATATCGACAAAATGAATTTTATCAAATTAAATTATTACATAATGTTTATAACATGTTAATAAGTGATATAAAAAGAATAATAAACATGAAAAAGGTTCTTAAGCAAGTAGAAATTAACTTTAGTTTATTATTCAGGATATTAAAGAACAATTGAGTCAATTCGGACAGAAGGTAAGGGACTTTGTCCCAATCTCTTTTCATTAAGGCATTTTTAGTTTTATACACAACTTTATTTTATATGGTGTATAAAATCCTTTGAATTTTCATTTTATTCATAGGTAATATTTTTATACGAATGGTTTTACAATACAACAAAAAGGAATTTTTTTTAATGTAAGCGGTGATGACGACCTTTTCGTCGCCGCGAGTATTTTTTGATCATTGGATTCCTTAAAAAGCCGGAATGTTTTTAAAAGGAAAAATAAATACCATATACTCTTTTTACGTATTTTTGTATTGAAATTGATTTTGAGAATGGATTTATTATTTAAATATCTTGAAATGATATTTTATTTTTTCAATGTGGAAATATTATCCTTCCTTTATGCTTATGTTATGTGTTATGATCGTTTTATTGTTCTTAGGCATTATTTACATATATGGGAGGTTCTGTGATAAACCTAGGGAGGGTGAGCCCGAGATAGCTGTCCAATGCATTGGGTAACGTGACGGAGGTAAACGTGAATGTTTCTCCTAGGATATTTAGGAAATGTACTATGATGGGTATTCAAAAGTAACTCCCTATGTAGCTGTGATAGCTACAATGTAAGTATGATATCGATGCCACAAGTTTCCTTTATGATTAAATATTTCTATGTGTCTTTCATAAATATTATTATTTCAGGAGTTAAGTAAATAATTTCATGTTTTTTATGTTTTTATGAACAAATGTTTTCATTATTTGTTTTATAACCCTTACTGAGCTTTCTATTCTCATCATAAGTTTTGAAATGTTTTCACAGGACATAAAGATGATTATGGTCAAGGATGGGATCAAGGAAAAGTAATGCTGTCTAAAACATGGAACTAGACATGAAACTTTTTTCTCAATAGTTTTTATTTTTTGAAAAAAAGGAAACGGTGTAGATATGTCTACCTTGTAATCTTTTGTGATGTAATAGTTATATCCAAATTTTCTAAAACTCTAAACCTGAAAAGATCCTTAATGTGAATTATTCAGTTAATTCAATATTATGTAATGTTTAATGCTGGGTCCTTATAATGAGACTATGAATACATGAAGAAATATCCTCTTATGAAAAAACATCCTTAATGAATAAATTATGAATCAAAATTATTTGAACATATTTTTTAATATAAACGGAGTGCTGGTTGTAATATTTGTTACTTATCTTCCTTAAATATTCTTTAGAATCATTTTATACTAAAAATATTCTGAACTCGAATCCTTTATTTATTTTATAATGAATATTTTCAAAATTAATATGAATAATATTTATAAATTATTTTTGGTAACTCCATTTTTATGGACCAAAAATCCTAGTCAAAACTCCCTAAATAATATAGCAGAAACATTCATGAAAAATAAAATTTAATATTTTTGTTTTAAATATAAAAAAATATAATTCAGTGTCCTTATCATTTAATTTACATTTTTTACTTCCTTATAACTCATGTTGAATTGTAGTTATTGGTTTATCTCATCATTTTTTGGATATAAAGAGATACAAAGTATCGTCATAATATATTTTCTCAAAACAATAGTCTTTTCCAAAATTAATATCATCCATTAGGATCCATAATTTTGTATTAGTATGCATAAGTTCTGATCCTTATTTATATTTATGATTATTAGTTCATCCTTCTGGACCTACATACGTATGGGGACATCGTTATGGATTCATCAGATTAATCCTAACGTTTATGGAAAATGGAGTCCCAAATGATTATTAAAAGATGATTATTAAAAATCATTATTATGATATAAATCTTTAAAACTATATTAAATAATCATTTTGGTACCAAAAATCTTATTTCCCAGCCATAAAATTCTCATCAGATGGATAAATAATCCTTTTAATTTATCAAATGACCCACATAGGTAATGATAAAATGATACATATACAGATTCAATTTCATTACCATATTTTGATTATATACTACTGAAATTAATCCAAAATATCTTCAACTAATCTCCATTAAATCAAAACCACTCATAAAATATAGCACTCCCCTATTTTGAAAAAATAACTTTGTTGTCAATGTTGTATTCAACACACAACACCAAGTTTTAATGGCTCGTGAAATATATTATTTACATACCATTTCTAGAACCTTTATTTTAAATTGGTATATATGAATAGAAATATCTAAATTATGATATTTTATGGTTTACACATGTATAATCTGAATTAATTGTTTATTAATTCTTTAGAGATAAAATTAAATAAAAATTGAAAGTAAAAGAATCTTTCTTTTAAAAAACTATTTTTTGTGCATAATGTGTTTTTACCAATATATTTGATAATATTTATTATTACTAAATTATTTTAATTAATTTTATATATCATATAATCAACAATTTTTTTCATTCCTATAATATTTTTCGATCAATGTTATAATAAGAAATCTAGGGTTATGCATAAATTGTATTTTACTAAAAAGTGGTTCTGTTGCGTTTTGGGTACTCATTTTAAAAATACTTTTTACAAAATTTATAAATTTTATTTAAAAATATGAACTTCATATGTGAAATAATTATGTAAAACTAATATTATAGTGAAATTTTTAGACTTTTTTTTGAAAATAAATATTTTTTCTATTAATAGTTATAAACACTAATTTTTATTGAAACCATTCTTTTCATTTAAATAATTTACAAGGTTATATTTTTTTTAACATTTGTAAAAAGGGTAAATTAGTTGTATTATATAATTTTGTATCTAATTTATGTTATTTTAGTTAAATTTATTACTAATTTTGAAATAAAAACTGATTATACTTAAGATAATATTTTCTTTTGAAAACCTCATTTTCATTGTATTTGTGGGTCTAAATATAAATTAAATTCATTCATTTCAATCAATTGAATTTAATAAAATGGAATCAATATTTTAATCATAAATAATATATATTATTTAACAATATTAACATAATTTTACATAATTAATTGTAGTGATAGTTAAATTAATCACCACTGTTATTATTAAAACATTGTTTTGTTAATCAAACATGCATGTGTTATACATAATTTCTCATAAAAAATTATTATTTTGTTGATAAATTAGATTTAATATTTATTATAATTGGTTTCAAATTATCTAATAATTATCTTTAATATTTATTCTTAAAGGAAAATTTATATTGGTAAATAAAAACAACTAGTCACCATATTGAAATGGAAAATTGGAAAAGCATGTTAACATAAAGGATAAGGGATAACATGTTAAAAAGTTGGTTCCATTTTTTTAAGGTTTCTATAAACCTTTAATTTCCTCCATAAAATTATTTATAAATTTTGGGGTCACTTTGGTAGAGAGTGACTCTCCAATATTGAATAATTTTGTGTATTTATAAGAATACCACTCCTAAATTATATAGGGGAACCTACAACCCTAACTTATTCACACGTATTAAGAAATTTATATAATAAACCCATACAAAATCCATCTAAAAACCCCTTATATATGTTTGGCATCCTTTTTTCTTTCCACAATACCAAACCAATGGACTTTTATTTGAGATCTAAAGGAGGTTATTCTAAGTGAAGGTAACTGTTTTCAATAAGATCATTATTTTTTTACTTCTTCTCTTAGCACCATCAATAATGTCTTAATAGTCCTAATATAATTAAAAAATTATATATAATATAACAAGGTGTTATTATGTTGATGTAATAACATATATCTATAACCTATTTCATAATATGGGAAATGAAATAGTTGATTATGTGTATAGCGAACAATTGCCTAGCGAACCGATGAAATTCATTTCCTATCACGCCCTCTCACGGTAGTATATAATGATATATATAATGTATACATATATATATATATATATATATATTATTTTTTGAAATAATTATACTTCTTGAATTATAATATGATATATAACTTATTACCCTCTAATCTGATGGAAAACGATAACATCACTCAAGTGTAGGTGTGGATTACCACCTACACGAAATGATATGATTCATTTTTAATTTTATATTGACATGGATGTGAATATGGACGGATTTTATGAACATATATGATTTATATGGTAAAAAAATTATTCTATAAATTTTTTTATAATGCACTTTACTTTATTTACATCTATTAAAAGATAAAAACAACATTCATACATACGTACGGACTACCATCTCCATAAATGATGTAACTCATTTTTCAATCCCCAATTTTTGTGAAATATTATAAATATTTAAACAATAAATAAATAAATAATATTTATATAATTTTTAAAATTATATATATTGGTGAAACATGATAAATATAAAATTACCAAAACACCCAATAAAAAACATACATAATAAATTAAATTATTATTAAAAAATCCATGATTTTAAAAACGAATGTTAACAAATCAGTGATAAAATAATATTAGTAAATCAAATATCATATGATAAATATGATAATGTTTATAGGATATATTTATTATAAATATTTTTTTATATAGGAGGATTGAACATGTAGGAAGGATTTCAAACATGAGGTATGGTATTCAATATCTTTATCCTTTCATTGTGGCATATTTCATTATTGTTCACTAATTAATATTATATTGAGTTTATAATTAGAATTAAAATTTTTTATCATTAATTTATAAGTATTCAGGTTATTTTGAGAGTCAGTTAAAACTATTTCATCCTAGTGTATTAGACTAAACTATTACCATGTTTTAAGTGGTTTTATAACTCAATTTTTTTGGCTGATTAATTCTCTGTTGTCCTTTTATTATATGATTATGTGTTTAATGAATTGTTATTATTTTATGATTTATTTTTAGTTTTTCTATAATTTATTACATTTGATATATATAAATAATTCATTGGAAAATTATAACTTCAATGTTGTGATCATTATAAAGTATTTTCTACTCACTTTTATTTCTTTGGGACAAATTTCATATTCAAAATATTTTTAATTTATATGTTTTATATAATTTCCATGAACACATTTCATGAATATTATCATGAAACACATTGGATATTAATATCTATTTAAGGTTATTTGATTTAGAGGACTTATTATTCAAAAGTTACCAAAGTGGTAAGGATTTATTTCACAATCTCGTCATTATTTGATACTTTGTATATTAAATTCTGTATCAAATAATAAAATGATCATTATATCTAAAAGAAAATATAATTTCTATTCATATGGTTATTAATGTAAATTACTCGATCTCCTTTGTTTTCTATTCATTAGGAACTCAAGATACCAAACCATTAGTTTAAGTAAACCGAACATTATTTTTCTTTTCGATCTGGAATCATTTTCATCCATATCCATAGTTCCATTAAAAATAATTTAAAAATAATTTAAATATTTTTTAATAATTTATTAAATACCTTACTTATAATGATTTTACAAAATTATTTTAAAGTAATCATCCTATCAATTTTAAATTAGGTTCTTTTGAGTTTTCTTATAATAGTGTGAAAGGAATCATTACTCCAACATACTCTTCATGAACAGAATTTTTATCCTTCATGACCACTCATTTATTTGAGTAATCCTTTAAAAATTTCCAAGATTTTTTTCAATGAATATGTTTTTACCAATATTATATTAATTTTTAGTTTATAAAATTTATTTTCTATATGAAAATGGGAGTTTCTTCATGATTGTTTTTTTAACTTTCTTCTGGTACTTGTATTCATCAACAATAACAAACATTATTATACTTATTCTCCACTAGGTATATTTTATAATGATGAAATATTTATTTTTTTATATAGATTTTTTATCATTATTTTTACTGGGATATAATACTTTGATACCCTTCAACATATTATAATAGATGGATTATGATTATGTTTAACGACTTGGGAAATTATAAACATTATATATGTTAGTTTTTAAATATGATAGATTTTATTGATTATATTTTACCCCTTTTATATGATGAATCCATGGACTTAGTAAATGAATGATGGGTCACTGTATATCCCCTTCATGTATTAGTAGGTCTGTTGAGATAAACGAGTTTGGGTATTTAGCCGAGTCATTGCACATTTTTCTATGTTGTCCTAGTATGCAGTTCTGATGGTATGTTTATGATGTATGAATTTATTTATTCCACCATTATGTTGATATTTATTAATTTAAATGAGATTATTCGATTAGTTATATATACATTGATATGTTTTAATATCATGTGATTATTTATATGGCATTATTTGATCATAATTGTTTCCTATCAAATTATTATTTATACTCGTGTTATTGATTAAATGGAATGTGTTATGAGTTATATTCATTGAAATATTTATTATGAATCATGTATTCATGATATATTCCACTATAAATTATCTTATATAGAGAATTTTATCTCACACCATTATTTTGATTGTATTCCCTAGGATGCACAGAAATTTACTATGTTTGATATATCAAGATGTGCTCAAGGGAATAATAATGTTATAAAAAAATACTATGATTTATTATATGTATTAAAATGTAATTTGAAATAAAAATTTGTATCTAGTTGTACAATACTTCTAAACTTATTTGTTATTTTAGATGCGATCATTTGTATCTAACACCTATGTAAAAACATAACCACAGACTCTTGGAAACTAGGGTTAAGGCCATCAAAGTGTCTAGTAGATAATGTTTAGTAGAAACCCTAGGAACTATATTTATGAAAACGTAGATTTAGGAATATAGTTATATGACTAAAATTTAGGATAAGATAAAATTATAAGATCTTTTAAAGGTATAGATTATGTGGTTTTCCTAAAAATAAATTCATATCTATATACTACAGGTGGATATGGATTTAGAATAGTTTTATTTAAGGGGTAATAACTCAGAAAAGGGTTCACTGGGCTCTAAAACAATATTCACCTTGTGTATGAAATTGTTCGTTGATACAAACCTATTTTGACACTCTGAGAGAATATTCTATGGTTCATTCACATTGTCATTGTGAACCATCATGAAGGACTCGAATAGATTATAATCATGGTTGACCTATATTAAACCATAAGTTTCATATATTAAAAATAATGTTTCATGATTTTGACACCGTATAAATGATCATTATTAATTAATATTTTTGTCACTCTGACCATGGATTTTGGATTTAGTTACTGGTTAGAACCAGGGGAATGATGCTAATGACTAATGTGATAAAAATGTTGTGATTTTGGGGAACCAATTTTTATGAAGGTTAGAGTAAAACATATTTGGATTATTCTTAATCAATTCTCCCAAAAGATGATTCATGACCAATAACATAACTAATTATTGCACTCACTAAAAAAATAAGGATATATTCTGATATTTTTAGAGTGGAAGAGACGATATAGGAAATAAGGATAAATTTCTTTAATTTCAAAAATGTGTAATGACACACCTAAGATAATATTTTAAAGGAACAATTAATGTTTTTTTGTCTGTTGTAATAATGGTCATAGAGCTATGAATTCCCAAGGAATATAACCAGTTTAATGAAGATAAATATATTTTATCTTAGAGATCCATTTATAGTTTATTTAATAACAAGAAGGAAACATGGTATTCATCCAGGTCAATTCCTTCTTTTAAAGGTTAAATAGTAAACCAATAAAGGAACTGTGTTATATTAATCATTTAAGTAAAATGGTAGATGTATTAAGGTATTGGGATTCAAAAGTTATTTTTATCAATTCTATTTTGAAAAAAAGTATCATTAAACATCTAATGATTATATTTATTTTTTTGAAGTATATATGGAGTTATCTACGATTAACATAATTGAAATTTATAACATAATGGTTTCATTCATTTATGATTGAATATAAGTACAAATTTATAGAAATTTGTTTATTTCTCAAGTGATATAATTCCAATATGATTGAGATTATTTTGAAAGATATTTATTGTAATATAACCCTCATTATAAGTTTAGTTTTTATTTTAAATTTTATTTCAGAAATAAAGACTATATATTTATTAAACATAATTTTGAACAAATTGATAATCATTGGGGTTAATATTACCATTTTAGTAATGGTAATAACATTCAATTAATATTATTTGGTTCTGTGTAAAACATAATATTTATTGAAAACCTTATCGTTTAAAATGTGATATGATGATTAATGTTTTTATTTATGATCTTTATCATATTTTTTGAAATATTTTAACAATTATATAATTATAATTTTGGAAAATTTAATATAGACATCCGGAGTGACAACCTGTTTTATTTTTTCTACGTCGTGGGGCTTTTACCTTTAATCGAATAACGATAAGGGTAAAATTCCTACAACAATCTTTTGTTATGTCCGGGTTAATATTACATTGATTTTATTTCAAGGATTTAAAATTTAAATTCATATGGAATGGTGTATGTTGAACATTTGGTGTTATAATTGATGTTCTAAAGAGTAATGTATCATATTTGATATCTTTTATTAAAAAATTTGGCTTTGGTAAATATTTAGAGATATAAAAAAGATCATTCACTCTTTTATGGATTTATGTTATGTTAATAGTTAATTTTAGTGATTCAGCTATAAAAACATTCTCTTGGATATTCCATTCATTGAGTAATAAATGAAGTGAAATTTGATAATATTGAAATCAAATGATGAAATTGTTCATAAAAAATAAAAATATATCGTGTATGTATATTATCTAGTGTTCAATATGTTAAATTTAATTGGATCCCCCAATTTTAGTAAATTGGTTATGAAGTAATTATCATTACATTTGTCATTTTTTAGGAATATATAGTCTTTTCACCTGACACATACTTAAGTATTTTTTATGGTTAATTTTTTTATAACGATGTTCTATATCAAAATATATTAGTCCATAGAATTATATATATCTTCCATGTATATATTGTCACTTCCCATTAATTTTATCCTATTCTAAAACATAGTTTTGTGTTATTCAATATTACCATCATATTTATCTTTCCCCCATTTTAATGGAATGTTTTATTAACCCTTTTTATGATGTTGGATTTCAAAACATGTTTTTTTAAATATCATACCCTTTATTTTTTAGGGAAAGTTAAATTTGTGCGGATTTAACTTATTTATGTTTGAGAGTTTATATAATATCATTATTTTAATAAAAGAATATTCTATTCGATAGCAGATACAAAATAAAACATCGATCCTAATTAACCTGTGAAATATGATATTTACATATGAGAATAATAACATTTTTATTAAACATGTTTCTATGGAAAGGACTAAAACAATTATGAGAATTATATGGATTTCACATTTATTAATTAAATTCATTTCCCATATATTTATTATAAATGAAATTTAATATATTTTTAATGTGAAATAAATATTTTCCCAAAAAAATTATTTTTTTGCGGGTAAGGTATTTTTATCTAAAAAAATAAATCATTAAATTTTATTTAATTATTTTAAGGAAATTTATATACTATATATTCAAAAAAAATTAACTATCATTTATTATTATTCTTGGAAATGGAGTATAATAGATCCATTTTTGTGTTTAAAGCTTTTTTTTATAAAAAGTAAATCCATCATATTTTTCAAATGATTAAAAAATAATTTGTCCTAAATTTGAGTAATTTATATCTACAGTTGATCCTTATTTTTTGAATAATAATTTAAAAAATATATTTGAGTATATTTTTGAGAATTTTTTAGAAAATTTTAATTTTCTCGATGAACAGTGAGAAATAAATTTTTTTTATGTAAAACAACATTTTCATTTAAATTGTTTAAAAGGTTAAATTTTACTTTAATATTGTTTTAAAAGAGATATTAATTCAAATAAATTACTATTAATCGAATTTAGTCCATTGGAATCAATATTATGTTGAATTTTTATATAAAAACCTTTTATACTTATGAAAACATCATTGGAAAACCTCATTTTCTTTGTATTTGCAAGTTTTATTTGAAATTTTACTCTTCCACTGATAATAATTTAATTTTATAAAATTTAATAAATATATATAATATTCATAATTAAAATTATTTAATATTTTCATTAAAATATTTCGGTATAAATAATTATAAAGACAGTAAAAATTAATTTTCGTGGTTAATGATAAAATAGGGTTTTATACAATTTCTGCACCTATGTTAAATTACTTCAATAAAAATTAGGAATTTTCTTTTATAAATTGGATTTAATATTTATAATATTTTGGTATAATTATTTTAATAGGGATATTCTTTTAATCATTAATAATAAAATTTAACTTGGTAAATAAAAAAACTAATTACTATCATGAAAAGAAAAATGGTAAAAGTATGTAAACATAAAGGATAAGTGAGTGACATGTTTAAAGATGTTTTTTATGTGATTATAGAAATTAAAATCCATACAATATATTATTTATCATTTTTTGAGGCACTTTGGTTAAGAGTTATTTCACATTATTGAATAGTTTTTGGTACATACAAAAATATGCCACATCCTAAATTATAAAAGGGATCCTCACACGCTCATTTAATCACGTAAATTAATCAATTTACCACAAAAACAAAATAAATAATTCCCTAAAAAACAAAGTTATACATGTTTTATTTCATATGGTAGAACAAATATACCAACACTAAGGTCATTAAAATGAGATTCAATGTGATTTTTCTATGCGTAGATAACTGTCTTCACTGGGCTCTTTATTTTCATTTATTATTAATTTTAATATAATAAATAACATTATAGAATTATAGTGAGATTTTATTATTCTTATTTGACAACCTATAATCATCTTCTCTTCCATTAAATTGGTCATGAAACCATTAAACGTGTGTACGGAAGACTACCGACTCGCGAACCAATGTAAATCATTTTCCATCACCACCTATCATCGATGGAAAAAATGGTGTATTTATTTTATATATTTTATATTTATGAAATAATTATACATATTTAATTATAATATTATATATACCTTATTACCTTATAATACGTTGGAAAAATATAATGTGAGTCGTGTGTTCGTGTAGATTACCACCACCATGAATTTATACGATTCTTTTCCATTTTATATTTACATAGACGGTAATTATGATATATCTAATTAAAATATTTGAGTTATATGATATAATAATAATTATTTAAATGTGAATTTTTATTTTCCTTTCATTAATTTTATTTGTAAAAAAATGAAAAAATCGTTCTTGCGTATGCATGGCCTACCATCTCCCTGAACGATGTAACTCAGTTTTTATCTCTAATTTTTATAAAGTATTAAAAATAAAAATGTAGTAAATATATATGATATTTATATAATTTTTTAAATTATGGTTACTATGGAATCGTGATAAATATATAAGGATCAAAACTACTAAACCAAAACATTTTTGAAAAACAAATAATTTATTACACGAAATAATGATTTTTAACAAAGAATTTTTAATAAGAAAGTGATAAAAAATTAGAATTTAATCATATAAGTATTGATAAATATAAGTATTGTTCTATGATATATATTTTGTAAAATTATATTTCTTCCATAGTATGTTAAAACACATATGAAGGAATTCATATCTGAGGTAAGTAAATCTATCTCAATTTTCTCACACTGAGGAATATATGAATGTTACAAACCAATTTATTTTATATGGTATATATACCTCCCATTTAAATATAATATAATGAATCCATTATAATTTATTGTATTTTAATTTTAACATGACATAATTTTGTCCATGTTTATTTTAAAAAAAGTTACACAATAGTAAGGGATTTCATAACTTAATTTCATTTCATTATGTTATATTACTTAATAATTCAATTTAATATTCTAAGGTGATGTGTGAAATAAAAGTTTAATATTTTATGTTCTCTCTCATAAATTTTCATACATTAATTTCCAAATATATCAAAACCATGTTATTATGGAAAAGTGACTTTATTTTTCTACTCAATCAGGAATATTTTTCTTCCATACCAATAATTACCATAAAAAAATTTAATTAATAATTTAAATATTAATATATTATTTATTAAATAAATTTCTAGGCATGGTTTTTGTAAAATGAGTTTAAATTAATCATGATTACATTTTCTAAATGAGTTACTTTTGAATTTTATTACAAAAATAAGAAAGGATTCATTAAATTAACATACTCAGCATGAATGTAATTTCTTTCCATTATAACCATTAATTACATTAACGTTTCCATTATAAATTAACAAGAATATTTTAAAAATAATATTTTTTCAAAATATTTTAGAAAAGGGAATTTCTTAATAGTGATTTTCAAAATGAAAATTTAATATTCCTATAGATTTTGTTGACAATTTTATTGTATTTCTATTAATCAACCACAAAAATCCTTAATTGAATTATGAACTACTAGGGTTATGTTGTAATAATTCCATTATTAATTCTTATTTGTAAGGATTATTATGAGTTTTATTGGGGATATACTGTTTTGATATCATTCTCTATATTACTTTGGATAGGTTATGATTATTTGTATTGATAGGGGAAATTATTAACATTTTGTATGGTTGTTTTTCAATACAAATGTCCGTGTTCATTATTTTTCACCCCTTTTATATGATTAATTAACTAGACTTTGTATGTAATGGGTGGGGATTTCTGTTGGACCTTGATTTCTCTTTATGTATCATGAGACAATCTGGATTGGGTATTTGGTATAGAGATTACCCATTTATGTATGATTTCCAATAACAAGGCATTGATAATATTTTTATTATTTCAGAACATATGAGTTTCCTCATTATGAGACCATTTATTGATTTCTAGGTGATTATTTTATTATTTAGGATGCCAATGGATAGTTTAAAACTCTTGTAATTATTTTCTGGCATTATTTGAAATCCATTTATTCTATGAATTTTATTCTATGTGCTCAATTTATTAATTAAAAGTAATGTATTTTTAGTTACTTACCATTACATATTTATTATTTCTTATGAATTAACAATATCTTCTATTGTATGCATACCCTTACTGGGAATCTTATATCAACCCTTTTTAATGTTTCTTTTCCTAGTATTTTAAGATGTTTATTATGTTTATATGAAGGGATATTATAAAACAAATATTGTTTATTTAAATGAAAATATTATGTTGTATTTAATTTTTTTAATGTAATGTGAAACTAAACTATGTATATAGTTATCCAATATTAGTAAACTACGTTTTCATTTAGGATGTGATGTCCTGAATCTATAACCTATATAATAAATTAACCACTGACCGTCAAATAATTCGGTTAGGGTCTCCAAAAAATAACTTCACAAACATTTCATAAAACACTTTAATCTAGTTCAACATCAAAGGAAATATGTTTAATAATTCCAAGGGTGCTCCTAATATCTGCTATAACGGATATCCAAAATTGATCTGTGTAATATATAAATCATATATTCATTATATCCATCAAAATGGAAGGTAAATTTGAATGTTATAATTCCATCACTATAGATTAATAGTTTTTATATCTTGTATAGAAGGTTGTCTTATATATATCGTTCATTTTCTCACATAATCAATGATATGCAGATTGAATATCAATATTTATGAAGATTAGATATTTTAATGAATATTTCAAAAAGTTAATGTTAATTATTATTTTTCTTAATATTGATCTTTTTAATTTCATGATAATCAATATTGATACACATTTATTCATAATTATTTTTAAAAAGTATTACTAGTTCAAGCCATGGTGAAGAACTAGTGAATTTAAAATCCTTCTTGATATTCTCTTTGAGTTTATTCTTAAATTAATCCTATTTAATTAATAACATCCTATAAGGATTCAATGATATATTTTTTAGAACCATGTATGAGTTATAGAGAGGAATTAACATCATAGTGTGGAGAAATACATGGAAATTGTTTTGGAAAAAATCAATATATTCACTCATAATCATCACATCCTCAATATAGTGTTTCTCCATTACCATTTGAGTTCAATATTTCTCATGGTCTATTATTAAAAGAAATTTAATTTAATTAATTTATATAGGAACTTCAAAGTCCTCTTTACATCGATAGAAGATCATGAAATGATTATAGAAATGTAATGTTAATTCCCTATATAGAATATTGATATAGGATCTATGTAGGGAGGAACAATACATGAAACAAATCACACTAGATCTCATTATGGTTAAATATTGAGATTTTAAGGAATAATATTTCCAAAAAACTACTACCTGGGAGGAGTTACAGACTTGTTATTTAATCAATACACCACTATAAGTTTTCTATATTAAATAAATATCTAATCATTTATTATATGAATTAATTTTCTAATAAAATTTTCAATATATGATTTAATGAATATAAATAGTCTCAAATAAGATGTTTTCTGTATTACATATACCTATAACAACCCCAATTTAAGGATCATTTAGTAAATCTCATTCTAAAACAGAAATTATTAATGATATTTTCAAGAAATAATTTTCATATTAAATAATCATCTGATATTTAAAATAAATCCAATATTTCCCAAAATCTGATACCTTCATTTAAAACAATGACATTTTAGGTTCCCAGTTTTCACCATGTTATTTAGTATAAGTTAATTTATGTTTTACCTAATTTTTTTAACAACATAATCCCTAAAATTTATTAAACTCTACTTTTATACTAATCAAGACACCCAAAACACACACTCTTAGATTCGAGGGTAAAAATATATACATATAAACTTACTCTCAGGCCAATTGGGATGAATCAAGAAAACATGCAACATTTTACATATAATCTAAATCTTAATACGCCCACCCAAGACCCAATGATTTGGTTAAATTAGATATTATATTAATAAATAACTTATTTTACAAAAATTCTTCATCATATCTATCAATTAATCTTTAAACATAACAATATTCTAGAAATTACTTGTAAAAAAACTTATAAATTATCTAGGGAATAGAAACATAAGAAAGGGTGATCTTAAAGACTCACATAGTGCTGAGTATATGAGATATCAATCGAAAATAATTACTACAAAATTTGAATTTTTTTGATTGAGTACATTATCCGAGTACATGAAAATAACCCATGAAAATCATAACTAATATATTATATATCATAAAACCTAAATCAGGACATAAGGATTTCAGCAAAAAATTCGATTTTCTGAATAAAAGTGTGGAATCATTAGAAAAATATCATAATCCATGGACCATAACATTAGAATATAGAATAAAATAGAAATGGGAAATAATAATGTGCCACATAAATTTGTAAGGAAATTTTTTTCTTATGTCAAGGATCACTTCCAAGATGATTATAACATATTAAAATAATCACATAACATAGTGGTGTGGGTTTAATACCATTTCTAATAAACATGGTTTGGAAATTCCCATAATGGATTGGGATGACTCCTAATTCCAATAAAATTAGTAACCAGAGCCCCATATTAGATTTGGTTCACTCCCTAACCTGATAAGCATAGTGATAAATTCTAATAGTGGATTGGGTTCTCTCCCAAATCTAGAAGAAATAGTAACATAGTCCCATTGTGGATTGGGTTCACTCCCTAATCCATTAAATGTAATATCATGATTATAATGATTTACTAAATTAACACCAGGGATGTATAATTCTAGTCCCACTCAAAAAATTAAAACCCTTATATATGTGTTCCACATGATTATGAACATATTCACAATTCCATTACATCTTCATTTGCACATGACAATGAAAAGGGTTTTGAATATTTTAAAAGTACATGATCATAATTCATCAAGATAAATATTTTTTATGGTATCATCAAAAATATCCCAAGACAAGAATAAAAAACATTAAAGGATATTAACCTTGATGAAAAAAATTATAATATTAGAATAAAATTTCTTTAAAAAATAATATGAAATACAATTTAAATTTCGATTTTTTTTAAAATGAAATAATATATAAAAAAATTAGAAAAATAATGTGGAATTAATTATAAATTTTATTTCAGAAATATATAAAATTATAAAGTAATATCTATAAATGAAACATTATAGAATGGTAGGTGAATTTGATCATATAAAAAATGGCATTTACACTTTTAGAAAAAATGCTAAAATAAATGATGTTAGAATGAATTAAAATGATGATTATGGGATAAAAATTTAAATACCAAAAGAATATATAATATACATCATATTAAAATTATAGGATAGAATAAATAAATCATATAATGAAATTTCATATAACATGGATTAAAAATCAATAAAAATATATTGAGTCAACAAAAAAACCCTTACCTCGGTTTAAACTTTCATAAAGGTACAATAACATCATATATAATAAAATAACACTCGTTTATCATATATTTAATAAAATTATTAATATAAATTACAATTTTTTTATTATTTTTTATTCATTCGTTATATAGGTATTACTTAGTTTTTATTTATTTTGACCACACGTTATTGGTAGTTTAAAATATTCTTTATCTATTTTGTTCTGGTATACTCGATCATTCCTTGATGATGTGTTTATAATATAAAAATAATCAACGTTATATTATATTAGTTCCCTATTGATTTACTATGTTTTCGGTTTATTCCATGGCTATTCTAGTTGCAATTCGTAAATATGAAATCCATAATGAGCTTTCTTCGGTAAAATTTAACACACATTGGGGTATTTTTATAAAATGAGTTAAATAATAATATGACTACTATATAACCATAAAAATTATTATTTACTTATTTATATCATATATTAAGAGTAATTAATTTTTCATACCAATCATTGAAAACAAAAATCTCATAATCTATATATTTGGTCATAGCAACCCAAAAACAACATAATAAAATCAATCTATGAGTATTAATATGAAGTTATTTTGATATAATATCACTATTAAATATTTATAAAGATATTATATGAAATTACCCATTAATATATTGTTTTTTATATCATTTTTCAGTACTGTGGTGACTAATATTTACCTCACCAACATATTTTTTTTCAAAAAAATGAAATTTAAATTATGAAATAATATTTATGTGATGATACCAAATTTGGAGTATATTTAATCCAATTCAATTTCAAATTATTATATAATTAATTTTTCAATGATAAAAAATAATATATATAAACAAATACTAATATAAAATATTTTTAACATTAAATGTTTTTAATCATATTTACTATAAATTACTAATTAAATGGGTGTTGATATATTTTTTAAATCATTTCAACAATTAATTTAATAGAATCTTCCATTAAATGTGAACAATTTCATTTTTTATGAAAAAAATATAAAACACTTAGAAACAAAAAATTTATTGAAAAATTTACCCTTTTAGCATTAAATGATTTTAATCACATCCCATTAAAAGTACTTAAATATCTTTATAACATTCAATTTTATCAATCCATTTTTATCAAAATATTTTTATTAATTTTATTTAGGAAAAAAAATATTTTTTAAAAATAACAACAACGATGATTATGTTTAAAAAAAGAAAAAAATATAATTTTATAATAAATTATTTTAATTAATTATTATAATTTAAAATCATTTTAGTTCTATTTTTTATATTTAAATTATATTAATTTTAATTTTTCCGAATAATTGCATAACATTAGTGTACCAATTAGATACAATTATATCCAACAACCATATATTTAATGGCCATATATCAAGTAGTTATATTTCCAATAACATTATAACTAACTACCATATATAAAAAAGTCATATTAAATTAGTATAAATATCTATAAATAAATTTCTAAAATAATTCATCATATTTTTAATTTATTTTTTAATATTGTTATCATATTTTTAAATTTTCATTATTGTTTCTATACTTACCATTGGGATTTTTATCTTCATTAAAGATTGTGATGATGATAATTTCATCTTTTTAATATTTTTATCTGCACATGGTTTATTATTTTAATTTATTTTACTGATTATGTTTCTTTTAGTAATATTTTATTAGATTCCACCATCTAATGAAATATTCCATTATAATTAAATAATGTTTTATTCATTTTATTTCAGTGTTGTGTGTGTCACAAGATATCAAACACCTATTATTTATTTAAATAAAAATTCATAAAAAAATTGCAGAGTTATATTTAAATCCCATTGTGACTTTTCTGCATGAAAAACACCCCTAAGTGTTGTTTAGTGGTGAAATATTTTACTTCTTCAATTGAAAAAAAATCAAGTGGATTTTTTCGAAATATGTGGGTATGGAATGACCCCAAGAACAACATTGTTTTCTTAATTTATTATAATAAAACACATGTGTACCTCTTCATGGACCATATGAAATAAATAAATAGTTAAATCTTCTATAGAAGTGATTTGGGAGGGACGTGTGATCATTATCATGGCCCTAAGACTCCAAAAAAACAATGAATAATAGAGATTACTTCTCAAATGGTACCATAATATTAAAAATTTAAATTGAAATATGTTAAGGTTGATTACGATGATGTATAATGGGATCATGTGATGATTTTATTATAGATATCATTAACTTATACATATACTATATGAAGATTAAGGTAGTAAATAAGGGTTTTCGCTCAAAAAATCTAGATTACCCTAATAGGATTCTTTTCTTATGAATGATTATTTAAATGATACTTCATTATGATGAAAGGAATTTTATTATTTTTATTGGTATATTTATTAATAAGTTAGTGTGTGAATCCTTAGGATCTCTTATTATTTTTCAAATAAAAATGTTTATGAGAACTACCATGACATTTTACTTGAAATGGAAAAAATGTTGAGATATAGATCTTTGTGTCCATTAGATAGAGTTGGGTATATGAATGGAGATTGGTATCCCATTGAATGTTATTATCCATAAGGGGGCGTAGTTATCTATATTATTACAACTCAAAGGTCATAAGGTCATTAGTTTTATTATAGTATACTATGTTTAACTCCCATGGGCCTTGTCATGAATCCTATATTTTCTGATGATTTTTTTTAAATATATATAGGTCTGTTTTATTTTTTGGACCGTCTTGTGTATTTTAATATATATAATATTAGGGAATATTTGTTAATGAAATACTTGGACATAATGAATGTTTAGTCCTGAATTTTCTAAATAGTTTACAATATTGAGTTCCATATGTCCTCAAGCATGCCTCCTGATATAACAAAGGATACTAACTAGTGGTGATGGACAAAAATTGTAATTGTCATATTAAGAACTAAAATATAATACACAATGGTCATTCCTGAATCTACAATAATTTTTATGGAACCATACATATAATAGATATACACAATATATATAGACATAAAATGAATATATTTTACAGAACAAGATTCATCATACAACTCATTTTTAAGGGTGACTGGGTGAAGGGGTTTAGTGGTTTATAGGACACATATTGAGTATTCATGTAGTTGGAGACCCAATGTAGTAGGACATCAACACCTTCTTTCAATATTCTATTTTTTAAGGGGTGGAGGTGAATATCCATGCAGTTTTTTTGTGGTGTGTTGGAAATTCTGGGAGGATCAGAATAAGGAACGATATGGAAAATAATATCATATTTTCTTTCAGGTTTGGCTTAAGGAATTGGTGGTTAATCTATGATCTCATTTTCATGGTGGGTTATAATCTTCTTCTTTATGATGGTTTATACCAAATATCTGTTCTAATTTAGAAATAAAAAAAGGAAATCATGGTATATGGATCCAATGGAAAGCACTCGATAGAGGTATTAACATGACATTTTATGGATCATGTCTATCAGGGGACATGAGAGCTGGATGATTAGTGAGATACAATAGGGGTTCAGTTATTTTGATTTTTAGATCCTTTTATGGGTAAGTTAATTCCATCAAAGTGGATCGAAGGGATTATTTAACTAGTATTATGTTGTGTTGGTTTTAGAATATTCATATCACAAAAATAGAATATGGGTTTTCTATGATGGTTGTGTTTCTTCCGAGGAAGGATTGCTTTAAATGGGAGCTATCTAACATTTTCATGAATTTTGGAATGTTTGTCATCAAGGAAATACAGGTTATCCACAGTTGGATAGTAGGGAGTTTTATAGAATATGTGTTAATTTGAAAAGGGATTCTAGGTGAGAATATAATTTTACATTTTAGGATGGGAGCATTACCTGATACCTATAATCTCATTGTAATGTTCGATACACTCACCTCTATCATTTTTGTCCCCTGTGAGAAGTGTGAGGATTGTTTTGTATAGAATAAAATAATAAACAAATAATTTTCAATTAGAGGGAACTGTAAAAACCCAGATATTTTAATTAATTAATACATTATAAATTGTAAAAAATAATGGTAAATTTTTTTTTATGAAACAATGAGATTTCATTTAATAAAAATTAAATTTGTTTACTTTTATAATATTTTTCATCATGTAACTTTTTTTAATAAAATTGAAATAATATAAATTAATTAATCTTTTATGAAATTTAGTATCTTGACAAGATATTTCTTGATATATAATTTTAATAAATAAATATAATGTAATTAAATATTAAACGTAAACGATTTTGTTTAAAGGAAATATAATATTATTTTCATTATAGTATGAATAAGTTTTATAATTGTATTGCAGTTTTAAAATTTTATATAACAAATTTTTATAATAGAAATTAAATTAGAATGATGTATTTGAGAAATCATTATTTTTAAATACGTAGGTAAATATAATTTTTTAAATAAACAGATGAAATTTTTACGAACCTTTTATTTGGATGTTATTATATATACATATATATTACAATTTGTGATTGATAATGTTAATGTTTTCTCATATTACATTAAAAACAATAAAATAAATAATTTTTTTTTAAATTTAATATAAATGATAATGTTATGTTACCATATAAAGTCATATATATGTTTCAAATATAAAAAAAATAAAAACTATAAATTTATGTTTTGAAATTATTTTAATTATGGGTTAAATAAACAATTATAATAAAAGAATTGATTTTTTTTTAAAAATATAGATCTTTATATATATATATATAACTAAATGATATATATTAATACAATTGTTTTAATTAAATAAAAAAAACTGAAATAGTGGAAATCAAATTAGGGTTAAGCGGAGGAGTCCCTGTACAAGATGAATTGATGTTGCGGGTCTTGTTTCCGTCATGATAGAAAGACGATACAAGTCGAGTGATGATTTCATATTTGGAGTTGACCTCATGAGAAGAATCGAACTGATCCGAGAAAGGCCATGCATGGCTATGCATGTTCTGTCAATTCGAGTAGAGTCACGAGATGAATATGAGATGTTCGGTTTCGGATGAATGATTCGGTGCAAGCTAAGTGCATGAGGAAGCTTCAGCCCCCAGGTAAACCTCAAATCGTGTCCGATCAAGATATGGTTTGGGTCTGAAGGTCATCATGTACCAGATCTATTACACGTTGAAATATCCGAACAAGATTCGGTGAGGATGAACAATGATTTAAAGATATACCCCGCGACAAAAGTTTTCTTTATTCATTTTGTGTTTTCCAAAAATGATTTTCCAGTTTTGTTTAGGGTATCACAAATACTGATTTTTCTTTTTCTAGATTTAAGTATTCATAAATCTTATCTGAATCATATGCAGTGTATTGATTTGTTTGTTTTTTATAGTTTTCTTCAATATATCTAAATTTCCATTGTTTATAATTCTTGCATCAATTTTCAATGTTTGATGCTACCTTATCATGTCTATATCAGCCACTTCTGATTATTATATTGATTTTTATATTTCATGAACTTGATTTCAGTGTGAATAAATTTGATTTTGGTTGTCTTGTTTCTAATCCATCGATTTTGTGGCATTTTAATATGAAAGTGAGACCCACATCCTTGCATAACAATTTTATTTTGGACTGATTTGTGTTTGGTTGTAGTTTGTTCCACATCCTTCCATGGAAATCCATTTCTCCATTTTGGATTGGTCATTTTTACCTGTATCCATCAGATGTATATAAAAATATATAAACAAAAAAAACCTTGACATAAACCTTATGACTATGTTTTGATTAGATTTAAAATTCGGTTATCAATCACACCTTTATCTTAAATAATATAAACCAAATACCTTATATAATATTATACACTACAATTTATGGAGTGTATAAATAGATCGTTTTACTTCATCCTTGGAGGGAATGATTTTTGAGAAGTTTCACTCCCTCTTTGAGTGATGCATATTTCCGCTCCATCTGATAAAATTTAGAATGAAACAAATCTTCTTCCAATTTATTTCTTATCTCCATGAATGACCTATTAAGGTTCCATTAGAGATAAGGGGAAAATATTTATTTTCAAGATTTTGAACTCTTATTTCTGTAAGGAATAGTTTATTTAATTTTATCTATTTCCAAATTTATATTAAGAATTAGTTAGTCTATTTTTTCAAAACATTGATTTGTAATTTAAATGGGTTTTAGTAAGGGATTTATTAAAGTTCTTTTGGAAATTCATTCCTGTTTCCTAAAATTATAATTTTGTGAGGGACTTTTTATTTTTGAATACGTACTCTACTATTTTATTTTTTTGTAAGGTATTTATTATATCTATTATGTCAAATTATTTATCTACCCAAATTATATTTGAGCAATAATTATTTATTTCATAACTGATTTCTTTAAATTTTAATATTGATTTCAATGGAGTTTTCCTCCATTTTTCATCTCAGGTCCTTACAAATTATTTAGTTTTGAGTATAAGGATTTATGTATAATTTCATTACAATTCATTTTTTATTATAGTAAGGTAATTTTTATTATTTAATTCAAATTTATAAGATCTATTTTTGGGTAAAGGGAGTTTGCTCCATTAAATATTATAATCCCTAGTTTTTTGGTTTCTAATTGTTTAAATATTTTAATTCCATGTTTTATACTTCTATGAAAACCAAATCTATACTTTGAACTCACAAATTGCATATGATTGTGTTTTGTCGATGAATGATATATATATATATATGTATATATATATTTATATCGAAGTGTTATTTTTCACACTTTGTTTAAACCATACAAGTATCTAATTATGGGTGTGAGACACATGTTTATATTCCAATCAAACATATAAATATATATAACAATAATTTATTTAACGTTCATGATTATTGGTTTCTAATTCCAATTCTATGATTGTGTATATTTTTTTGTACTTCATAAATTCATTTTCCTTAAAACATGAATAAAAGGATGTTTTTTAAGAAATGTTTCTTTGATAATTTTATGCTAACACATAATTATCCATCATTATTGATTGATTTAAAAGGTAAAATCATATGTTCACTATTGTGATAAGTTGATACCTTCATGAATAAATTAAATTTTAAAAATATTTTTTTTGAAATTTCCAGTGCGTAGATGTTTATTTAACTTCCATGTGTTTATGCATATTAACGACATTCATTGCGCTAAAAGCAAACTTATAATTTCAAGTTAAAGACATAAGGTTTTATTCTCATGTTCATCAATTACATTATTTTTATTAGAAAATTGAATTTCACATTTATAATGTTTTATTCATAATTTTATATATAAAACTTCATTAATTTTTATAATTAATTTAAATTAAACTGTGCATATGTGCAACAAAGAGGATTCAAGAAAGAATGATTAATTGAATAGATATACCTTGTAAAGTATATATGGTAGAAGTTTTGGTCGTAACCAAACATGTATATTATAATAAATGGAAGTCATTATTTAATTATTTTATATTTATACATATATGTGTATTTTGAAGCATTTATAAGTTAAAGGCAAAAACTCCAGTGACCAATACTAGTATATATATATATATATGTAAAGAAAACTTTTAACGTTTTTGAAAAATATTGGCACTTGTTCATTGTAAAAATAGAATGTCATTGGGGAGTGAACCCATAATTCACTAAGTGGGTCGGCCCAAGACAACCTTTGACGAATTAAGTTTCCTCAAAATGATGTTTTGTTTTCATGAAGTTTCCTTAATATTTTCCAACAAAAATCACTGGATTAGTTTAAAAGTGTTTTCAAAGTATACTTTTTTTTAAAAAATCATTATATTATTTTGTAAAGGTTTGTTTACAAATGTATTTATAAATGAATTTTTCAAATGTATTATCGAAATTATATTTTTCAAAGTAATTTATCAAATGATTTCATAACCCCTTTGTAACACCCGAGACTTTTATGTTATATAAATCATCAAAGGAATATTTTTCTACACAACACTTTCTTGGCTTGCTTTACACGCAATTGCGACCTTCCTCGATAGATTGCATCGTACGCAATACCGAGTTTCACTAAACAACGATATGCTATTAAAATATTATTAAAACTAGCTGCTATGAATAGTAATAACCAATTTTTGAAATTTTTTGAATTTTATTTTTTAAAATGGAATTCATTTTTGGATTCGGAATACCTAAATTAGCCTAGGGTGAAATTTTGGTATTTTTCTGAAAACATTCAATTTTTGATGAATAGTGAAACCACTAAGTGGTAGGTTAAAAACTGAATTTTGCATAAAAGTTAATTTTACCGCTTCTGTGAATGGAATTTCGAAAATCCGACAGCCACGATTGATATCAGTAAGTAAAATGTGGTTCAATGAGATACAAATAATTTTTTGGTGAATAGTAACTTTTTACTTTTTTTTACCACGGTTAATAGTAAATAGGGTAACTAAGGGTAAATATGATATTACTATTACCCTAAAACATGTCTTAATTCTATTGGATAAGTGTAATTCGACCAAAAACAACCTTATGAATATAATATGACCATTTAGGTCCACTTGGATTAGATTAGGACATTTAATATTATTTTATTTAATGAATAGTTAAAATAGTTAAAATCAATGTTTAATAACTAAAACATTTCTAATATGGGTTTATAAATAAGATAAATTATATTATAAATATTCATTAGAAAGATAAAAATATTTCCTACATAATGATATTTTATTTATAATTTTTAGACTTTATATAAATTAATTTATTTATGACACAATGATGATGCAGTAATTACCCTTTTAAGGAAATGTTAACATAATTGATGTTATAAATGCCCAAATAAATGTAATTTGAGACTTTTTATGAATTAAAATAATTTTCTAGGTTAATATGATATATTATTGTTGATTTAATCAACTTTGTTCGAACATATAATTCTGTTATGACTTTCACAAAAATCATATATCAAATAGTGACAAAATTGACACAAAATAGTTTTTAAATCAAATATTATATTATTAATTGTTATTTTATTCCTAAAAATCTATGGTTCGGCCAAATGACTTAGATAAGGATATATATATTTTTAATAAACAACTTGGGGTTCTTTTGTCATGTTATAGAAGTGTATTAACCATATAGTGTAAGAAAACAAAAAGACATGGCAAAAGTTAAATTATTTAACTCAGAGTTAAATCTAATTGATAAGGTTAAAATAATACCCTAAACTTGTCTAAATTTTATTTGTTGATATTATTTCGACCCATCCCCACTTTACCTTCGAAATAATACCCTTTGGAACCATTATAAACTGATTTTGACTTTAATATAAAATAATAGTTTGAGATATTCCTAAGGTGCCCCTCTCCTCCATTATAAAAGGGGACCTCCTACCCCTCCTCCTCACACCAATTTGAGAACTCAAGCTCGGCCAAACACTAAAAAAATACCTTCTCCACTTCCCTAGAATAATCCTAGAGGTCCTGGTCTTCTTCAAAGACCAATCATAGTTCCCTAAGTGGAGGATTCAAAGAGGCGTTTCAAAGAAGAGGTAATATCCATTACCGATCTTTTCAATTTCTTTCTTCTTCAACTTCTTCTTCTTTAGTTGTTTCATGATAAAGTAATAACATCAGTATTACTTACATACTGATATGTTATTATAAATATGAAACAACCCTAATTCACCTTCTATCCATCCTACGGAAAAATGAAATCACCGCGCGTGCGTACGTACGGAATACCGTCTCCACACCGTGGTGTAATCTATTTTCCACCATCACCATACAAGTATGGGTATAATGGTGTAATGAGTAACTATATATGATTATTATAAAGTGATATTGATACTGAAAAAGTATAAATACACTTAAATACAATTCCACGATCATGGGAACAATATCATCGCTCGTGCGTACGTACGGAATACCGTCTCCACGATGTGATGCGACTCGTTCTACATGATCATCATTACATAGTAATTATATAAATGAATTTAATGAATAAATATGATATATGTTACACAAATACCATTATTTATATAAGGTATCTATAACCTTAAAATAATAATAAGAATTTATTCGGCAAAACACGCATAAGAACAAAATGCAATAAAGACCCGAGTAACAAGTAACAATGAAATATTACTAATAAGAAAATAAGAATATGACCATATATGATATCATATCAATATGTATGATTCTGTAATAAGTCAATAACATTATTTAAACCATTATATAGGAGCTTCGGACACGTACAAAGCAAATCGGACCTATGGTAAGGGAAATATCACAATCTCATTTTTATCCGAGATTGTTTATACTTTGGTATTTACTGGGGTGTATTTTATCATCCACCTCCATGTTTCCTCAATATCTAATATTATTTCCATCCACCTACAATTGTTTAAATCCAATTTTACCATTCGGTGAGTTTTTAGTAAAAGATATGAAAGGAATCTTTTGTCATTTTTCATACGAGGTACTTTTTGACTTTTCCGACAAAAGTACGAAGAATGTTTTTTAACTTATACGGCATGAATGGATTTTTAAAACATTATTTCCAAGAAGCACCCTTTACAAGTTTTCAAGTTTATCTTTAATCAACTTCTTTTAGTTTAAAGTTGTATGAAATTTTAAGAAAGGAAAAATGTTTTTGAAGTAGAAAGGATATTTTCCTCAAGAATGGAGTTCAAATGTTTTATCAAAATTATTTTCCATCTAAGATAATATAGGGTTCTGTTTTTATCCCTATTATTACATTGATGAAGTCATTTACCTTATATGATTTGTTTTATGATGTCATGATGTTTCAAGAATCCCATTTTTGTTACATGTGTTATGCGATGATGTATGACTTATGATTATGTGGCACACATAAGAAAGGATTCATTATAAGATGGGTGGGACCTATATCTCACTCCAATGCATTGGGTAAAGATTTATATATCATGATATAGACATGGATGGAACGGATGGTTATTTCGGTTCAGTGATACAAGACTGAAACGAGGAGTGAACTCGGTTCAGAAATGGACTTTGTCTGCTAAGATAGTCTTGGCAATGAGTCATGAATAACAAGAAATGATTTTCCAAGATTATGTGTGCATTCCACAAAGTTTAAAGTTTTATGTTATGATTATGGGGATCTCATTTTCACTTATATGTTTTATTCCATGTTAAGATATTATGATATCTTTTGCAGGTTATGATTTTCAAAAAGATATGATATGATTTTTATTTCCATTATTTGCCCTTACTGAGCATTTGAGCTCACCCTTTTTGTATGTTTTCTTTTCCCCAGGTCAGGAAGATGGATATTAAGTAGAATATTCTAAAAGGGACCCTAGATATGATGAAATAAATGGGAGACACTGTAGAAGATTTATGAACCAGTATTTTATGTTTCCCAGTTTCTAAAGACACTATACCTGTACGGTCCTTTGTGGTTTTGTCATATGTTGTAATAAGCGTGCTTCAATTTTGAAGTATTAACAATGTATGTAAAGCATGGGTCGTTATAGTTGGTATCAGAGGAAAGGTATAGTCAACCTTTGGAAACTAGGATGTGAAAGCCTTAGTAAGAACCCTAAGGATAAGTCTAAGCATAGAACACAATCTTAGTGTTTTAGAAATGGCCATGAATAACCTAGGATAAGACCTTAAGCGTGAAAATTTTATTCTTGAATTATGTGGTTTTCCTATTATAATTAGTGTTTCTCACACTATTCTTCTTGGTTTCAATCAATGGCTGGAACCCGAAGGAACCGTGTTAATGCGGAATGCGATGGGCAATGCAATGATTGTCCCCCTGAGAAACCAAACGATATGGGAGCTAGAATGCAAAATCTTTTAGCCATGCTCACCCAACTTTCTCAATATATGAATCACGCAGGAATTCCAAACGAGCAAAGGAAGGAGAAACATTCTGTTGAATCCTTCATGAGGCAGCGTCCACCTTCTTTCAGCGTGTCTACTGATCCATTAGTTGCTGAACAATGGATTAGTACTACTGAAAAGAGATTTTCAGTTCTTCAATGTTCTGAACATGATAAAGTTATCCTAGCAGTGTATTGTTTGGAAGGAGATGCTGATCAATGGTGGAATCTTATTACGAATACGAGGAAAAGGGATGAAATTGAGTCCATGGAGTGGGACGAGTTCAAGAACTTATTTTTCAATAAGTACTTCCCTCGTATTCTCCGAAAAAAAGATGGAGAAAGAGTTTCTTGAACTGAAGCAAAAGGATGATGAATCTGTTGGTAACTATGAAGCAAATTTTACAAGACTTGCAAGGTACGCTTCTGGTATTATTATCCAACCTGAGAGTAAGATCGATCGATTCTTTAGTGGCTTAAAACCAAGTCTTCGAAGGGCGTTAGCCATAAGGGACTTTAATAGCTACGAGGAAATCGTTCGATGTGCTCTCAAAGTCGAGATGGAGATTAGAGTAACCCATCACTCATATGGGTTTGATAAGAAGAGGAAAATGGAATTCAAAGGAAAATCTAAAGAGCACACTGAAAAGAAGATGAGCTTTCCCTTATGCTCAAAGTGTGGAATGAAACCTGTAGGGAGTTGTCTTAAAGGGACAAGTAAATGTTTCAAATGTGGAAAGGAAGGTCATCGGGAATTTGAATGCCGCGATAATGGGAAGAAGAGGTCTAATGATGCAAATAAAGGAAGGGATATACAGAATGAACCTACTACACTTCAATGTTTCAAGTGCAAGGAGATGGGGCATTATGCCAATCAATGCTCAAATCCAAGGGTTGATGATGATGGTCGACGTCAACAAACTCTTAAGGCTAAAGACAAAGGAAAGTCACATGCAATTTCTATCAGCGATGTGGAGTACGATAACGAAGTGGTGAAAGGTACACTTACCATCCACTCTAAAGTAGCAAATGTTTTATTTGATTCTGGATCCACCCACTCTTTTATTTCTGAAGAATTTTCTAAGGGTATCACTGTATTACCTCAACAATTAGATGTTGAGTTAGCTGTGACAACACCTAATGGAACATCAATCGCATCAAAAGTTTATAATTCTTCTCCAATTGACGTTTGTGGGAAAGTGCTTCCTGCAAATCTTGTGATCCTTCCTTTAGTGCAAATCGATGTGATTCTTGGCATGGATTGGCTTTCTTTATACGGAGCTCATATCAATTGACAAAGAAGGGAAGTCACATTTCATATTCCAGATCAATCTATGATCGTCTATCAATGCAAGGATGAACATAAACTTCCAGTGGAAATTTCTTCCATTTTATGGGTATTGATTCCACTAAATGAAGGTTATTTATCTCAAATGGTTGGTGAGAAACTCACGATTAAGAATATTCCCATCGTACGGGAGTTTGATGATGTCTTTCCGGAGGAATTACTGGGTCTTCCACCAAATCGTGAAGTTGAGTTTTCAATAGAACTCGTACCAGGTGCTTTGCCTATTTCAAAGACACCTTATAGAATGGCCCCAATTGAGTTGTAGGAATTGAAGAAGCAACTCCAAGAGAATCTTGATAAGGGATTCATACGCCCTAGTGCGTCACCTTGGGGAGCACCTGTTCTATTTGTTAAGAAGAAAGATGGATCAATGAGACTCTGCATTGATTATCGAGAACTTAACAAGATCACTATCAAGAACAAATATCCTCTCCCACGCATTGATGACTTATTTGAACAACTACGCGGAGCTCAATACTTTTCCAAGATTTATCTTCATTCAGGGTATCATCAATTAAGGGTCAAAAGGGAGGATATACCAAAGACGGCTTTCCGTACAAGGTATGGACACTATGAATTTATTGTGATGCCATTTGGTCTTACTAATGCCCCTGCTATCTTCATGGATCTAATTAATAGAGTCTTTAGAGACTATCTTGATCAATTTGTGGTAGTCTTTATAGACGAAATTCTTGTCTATTCAAAGAGCAAGGAAGAGCATGTATATCACTTGAGAATTATATTGAAGACCCTGAGAAAGGAGAAGCTTTATGCCAAATTTACCAAGTGTGAATTTTGGCTTCAAAAAGTTGCATTTTTGGGTCACATAATCTCAAAAAAGGGAATATCTGTGGATCCAGCAAAAACAGAGGTTATCGAAAGATGGTCGAGACCAACAACAGTAACTGAGATCCGAATTTTTCTTGGATTGGCTGGATATTATCGACGTTTTGTGAAAGATTTTTCATGATTATCTAATCCACTCACCAAGATGACTCGGAAAGGAGTTAAGTTTGTTTGGACAGAGGAATGTGAAGAGAATTTCAAGGAGTTGAAAAGAAGGTTATCCAGTGAACCTGTGCTCACACTGCCTTGTAGTGGAGAACGGTTTGTGATCTACAGTGATGCATCCAAGACCGGATTGGGGTGTGTTCTTATGCAAAATGATATGGTGATAGCTTATGGCTCACGACAGTTGAAAATCCATGAGAAAAATTACCCAACTCATGATTTGGAGTTAGCTGTAGTAATCTTTGCATTAAAGATTTGGAGGCATTACCTTTATGGTGAAAGGTGTGATATTTATACTGATCATAAAATTTTAAAGTATATTTTCACACAAAAGGAGCTGAATATGCGTCAAATAAGATGGTTGGAGCTGATGAAGGATTATGACTGCTAAATCCATTACCACCCTGGGGAAGCAAACAAGGTGGCAGATGCATTAAGTCGACAAGACCATGCTAGTTTATCCATGATGAGGATCACAAAAGATCCATTATTTATGGATTTACAAAGGATGAATCTTGGAATTATAATGGAAGGGGAAAATCTTATATTTCTCTAATGAATGATCAACCATCTATACATGTGAAGATTAAAGAGGCACAAAAAGAAGATGTCGAGTTACAAAAGAAGGTGAGAAATGTTCCTGAATTCAACCTTGATTGTGATGGGATAATAAAGTTCAGGAATCGGGTTTGTGTTCCTCCCATTCCCAAATTAAAGAAGGAGCTGCAGGATGAGGCTCATAGTTCTTCATTATCTATTCATCCTGGAAGCACGAAGATGTATAGGGACCTGAAAGAGTACTTCTGGTGGGATGGCATGAAAAGAGATGTTGCTGGATATGTCTCTCGATGCTTGGTTTGTCAACAAGTTAAAGATGAGAGACAGAAGTCTAAGGGGATGTTACAACCATTACCCATAACCGAATGGAAATGGGAAAATATCACTATGGACTTTGTCACAGGACTTCCTAAAACATCCAAAGGCAATAATGCTATCTGGGTCATAGTTGATCGTCGAACAAAGTCTGCACACTTCATTGCTATTAGAGATGATTTCTCTCTAGATCAGCTTGCCAGGATATATGTAAAGGAAGTGGTAAGATTGTATGGAGTACCGCTTTCTATTATATCTGATCGGGATCCGAGATTTACCTCAAAGTTCTGGCGAAGTCTTCAGCATACTCTGGATACAGAGTTGAGTTTCAGCACTTCTTATCATCCTCAGACAGACGATCAGTCTGAGAGAACAATTCAAACCCTAGAAGATATGTTGAGAGCTTGCTCTATGGATTTCAAAGGAGGTTGGGATCAACACCTACCTTTGGTGGAATTTTCGTATAATAATAGCTTCCACTCCAGTATTCAGATGGCTCCTTATGAAGCTCTCTATGGAAAGAAATGCAGGACTCCAACTTGCTGGGATGAAGCTGGGGAAAGAAAGCTATTAGGACCTGATCTCGTTGATGAAATGGTATAAAAGGTCAGATCTATTCAACAACACATAATATCAGCTCAGAGTTGACAGAAAAGTTATGCCGACAGCCGAATAAAAGACCTAGAGTTTGAAGTGGGTGATAAAGTGTTCTTACGAATATCTCCCTGGAAGAGGGTTATGAGATTTGGAAAGAAGGGGAAGTTGAGCCCTAGATATATTGGTCCCTTTGAAATACTGGATCGTTTTGGGAAGGTATCTTACCGATTGGCGCTTCCACCGAATCTCTCTCAAGTTCACGATGTGTTCCATGTATCTCTCATGAGAAAGTACATACCTGATCCTTCACATGTACTCAGCTCAGAAGTTGTACCGCTGGAGCAAGATCTTTCTTATGAAGAACAACCGATAGAGATTCTGGATCGTAGCGAAAAAGTCCTACGAAACAAGACCACTCGATTGGTGAAAGTTTTATGAAGGAACCACCAACTTGACGAAGCTACATGGGAGCTTGAGGATATAATGAGGGAGAAGTATCCTCATCTGTTTGTTACAAAGTGATGAATTTCGAGGGAGAAATTCTTTTTAAGGGGGGTAGAATGTACCACCCGAGACTTTTATGTTATATACATCATCAAAGGAATATTTTTCTACACAACACTTTCTTGGCTTTCTTTACACGCAATCGCGACCTTCCTCGATAGCTTGCGTCGTACACAATACCGAGTTTCACTAAACAACGATATGCTATTAAAATATTATTAAAACTAGCCGTTATGAATAGTAATAACCACTTTTTGAAATTTTGTGAATTTTATTTTTCAAAATGGAATTCATTTTTGGATTCGGAATACCGAAATTATCCTAGGGTGAAATTTTGGTATTTTTCTCAAAACATTCAATTTTTGATGAATAGTGAAACCACTAAGTGGTAGGTTAAAAACTGAATTTTGCATAAAAGTTAATTTTACCGCTTCTGTGAATGGAATTTCGAAAATCCGACAAACACAGTTGATATAAGTAAGTAAAATGTGGTTCAATGAGATAAACATATTTTTTTGATGAATTGTAACTTTTTACTTTTTTTACCGCGGTTAATAGTAAATAGGGTAACTAAGGGTAAATATGATATTACTATTACCCTAACACATGTCCTAATTCTATTGGATAAGTGTAATTCAACGACAAACAACCTTATGAATATAATATGACCATTTAGGTCCACTTGGATTAGATTATGACAATTAATATTATTTTATTTAATGAATAGTTAAAATAGTTAAAATCAAAGTTTAATAACTAAAACATTTTTAATATGGGATTATACATAAGATAAATTAGATTATAAATATTCATTAGAAAGATAAAAATATTTACTACATAATGATATTTTATTTATAATTTTTAGACTTTAAATAAATTAATTTATTTATGACACAACGATGATGCAGTAATTACCCTTTTAAGGAAATGTTAACATAATTGATGTTATAAATGCCCAAATAAATGTAATTTGAGACTTTTTATGAATTCCAACAATTTTCTAGGTAAATATGATATATTAGTGTTGATTTAATAAACTTTTTTAGAACATATAATTCTGTTATGACTTTCACAAAAATCATATATCAAATAGTGACAAAATTGACACAAAATAGTTTTTAAATAAAATATTATATTATTAATTGTTATTTTATTCCTAAAAATCTAAGGTTCGGCCAAATGACTTAGATAAGGATATATATATTAATAATAAAAAACTTGGGTTTCGTTTGGCATGTTATAGTAAGTGTATTAACCATATAGTGTAAGAAAACAAAAAGACATGGTAAAAGTTAAATTATTTAACTTAGAGTTAAATCTAATTGATAAGGTTAAAATAATAACCTAAACTTGTCTAAATCCAATTGGTTGATAGGATTTCGACCCATTCCTACTTTACCTTCGAAATAAGACCCTTTGAAACCATTATAAACCGATTTTGACTTTAATATAAAATAATATTTTGAGATATTCCTAAGGTGCCCCTGTCCTCCCTTATAAAAGGGGACCTCCTCCCCCTCCTCCACACACCAATTTGAGCACTCAATCTCCTCCAACCCCTTACAAAATCCCTTATCCACTTCCCTAGAATAATCCTAGAGGTCCGGGTCTTCTTCAAAGACCAATCTTAGTTCCCTAAGTGGAGGATTCAAAGAGGCGTTTCAAAGAAGAGGTAATATCCATTACCGATCTTTTCAATTTCTTTCTTCTTAAACTTCTTCTTCTTTAGTTGTTTCATGATAAAGTAATAACATCAGTATTACTTACATACTGATATGTTATTATAAATATTAAACAACCCTAATTCACCTTCTATCCATCCTACGGAAAAATGAAATCACCACGCGTGCGTACGTACGGAATACCGTCTCCACGCCGTGGTGTAATCTATTTTCCACCATCACATTACAAGGATGGGTATAATGGTGTAATGAGTAACTATATATTATTATTATAAAGTGATATTGATACTGAAATAGTATAAATACACTTAAATACAATTCCACGATCATGGGAACAATATCATCGCTCGTGCGTACGTACGGAATACCGTCTCCACGATGTGATGCGACTCATTCTACATGATCATCATTACATAGTAATTATATAAATGAATTGAATGAATAAATATGATATATGTTACACTAATAAAATTCTGGATATAAGGTATCTATAACCTTAAAATAAGAATAAGAATTTATTCGGCAAAACACGCATAAGAACAAAAGGCAATAAAGACCCGAGTAACAAGTAACAATGAAATATTACTAATAAGAAGATAAGAATATGACCATATATGATATCATAACAATATTTATGATTTTGTACTAAGTCAATAACATTATTTAAATCATTATACATGAGTTTCGGACACGTACAAAGCAAATCAGACCTAAGGTAAGGGAAATATCACAATCTCATTTTTATCCGAGATTGTTTATACTTTGGTATTTACTAGGTTGTATTTTATCATCCACCTCCATGTTTCCTCAATATGTAATATTATTTCCATCCACCTACAATTTTTTAAATCCAATTTTACCATTCGGTGAGTTTTTAGTAAAAGATATGAAAGGAATCTTTTGTCGTTTTTCGTACGAGGTACTTTTTGACTTTTCCGACAAAAGTACGAAGAATGTTTTTTTAACATATAGGGCATGAATGGATTTTTAAAACATTATTTCCAAGAAGCTTCCCTTACATGTTTTCAAGTTTATATTTAATCAACTTCTTTTAGTTTAAAGTTGTATGAAATTTTAAGAAAGGAAAAATGTTTTTGAAGTAGAAATGATATTTTCCTCATGAATGGAGTTCAAATATTTTATCAAAATTATTTTCCATCTAAGATAATATAGGGTTATGTTTTTATCCCTATTATTAAATTGATGAAGTCATTTACCTTATATGATTTGTTTTATGATGTCATGATGTTTCAAGAATCCCATTTTTGTTACATGTGTTATGCGATGATGTATGATTTATGATTATGTGGAACACATAAGAAAGGATTCATTATAAGATGGGTAGGACCTATATCTCCCTCCAATGCTTTGGGTAAAGATTTATATCTCATGAGATAGACATGGCTGGAATGGAAGGTTATTTCAGTTCAGTGATACAGGACTGAAACGAGGAGTGAACTCGGTTCAGAAATGGACTTTGTCCGCTAAGATAGTCTTGGCAATGAGTCATGACTAACAAGAAATGATTTTCCAAGATTATGTGTGCATGCCACAAAGTTTCGGGTTTTATGTAATGATTATGGGGATCTCATTTTCACTTCTATGATTTATTCAATGTTAAGATATTATGATCTCTTTTGCAGGTTATGATTTTCAAAAAGATATGATATGATTTTTATTTCCATTATTTGCCCTTACTGAGCATTTGAGCTCACCCGTTTTTGTATGTTTTCATTTCCACAGGTCAGGAAGATGGATATTAAGTAGAATATGCTAAAAGGGACCCTAGATATGATGAAATAAATGGGATACACTATAGATGATTTATGAACCAGTTGTTTATGTTTCCCAGTTTCTAAAGACACTATACCTATACAGTTCTTTGTGGTTTTGTCATATGTTGTAATAAGTGTGCTTAAATTTTGAAGTATTAACAATGTATGTAAAGCATGGGTCGTTATACCCGTACTGGGTATCTTTGTTTCTCACCCTATGTTTTCAAAAATGTTTTTCTATAGGTTTCCTTATAATCCAGAATTGGTCTTCGCTTATGGTGTTAGTGCACGTGGAAGCATAGTGGAAAATTTTATTAATATTGTTTAAAAACACTGATAAATGTAAGGTTATGTCTAATATTCCATAACCTAGACAGGTAAAAGGTCCTGATTTCATTAAAGTGTGGAATAATTGTTTATTCACTTTATATAAAAAATTACACAGAATTTTTGTCAAGCACTGAGTCCAGAAGAGCAGGATCGGGGCGTTATAGGAACTATGTAGTGTAGAGTATAAAAGTAAAATAAACATTATTATATGCACATAAAATAATGTTCAAAGGATTTATTGTATCAATGAGAGGGGTATAGGTGAATCAGTTATCTAATTTATTTTTATGAGTGACTCCAATATACCCTAACCTCTATGATTGTTTAAAGCCATTATCAACAGTCAAATAAATATCTCACCCATACATATATTCATTAAGAGTAAAACACAGAAAATAAAAAAGATGATCACCAAATATTTCCTTTAAATACATAATCCATACCATTATTGGTGGTACATGCCAATCATTGATTATCCTCTATAGATTCAAGTGATTTCAATATCTATTGTTTAGACACTTTGGATACAATCTCCAACAACTAGTTATACACCCACTTTTAGAAATATCCTCTACACTATTTTTATATTCCCTAATTGATAACCACATTTGCTATTAGTTTACCACCAAAATAATTGCATCCTTCGTTATAATGTGTTTTCCAATGAAATAAAGATATAATTATTCCCTCTATTTCTTCGAAAACACATATAAATTAATATACATCATAAAACAAGATGAATCAATATATTTTATGTTATATAAAATTATTAACATCTATGGTCTCTTGAAAATGTCTTCAAATATAAAACCAAACTCTTGAATTCTTTTCAATACTCTAGGGTATCAGTCTCTCAGACAATATGCAACACATAACTATCTTCCTTAAACATTAATATTATATATTTATTGAATAACAATTTAATATTATTCTAAATATTTATTAATATGGAAAATTTATAAATCATTACTTATTAGGATCATTATTATCTTCTTAATTTCTTTTGATAAATCCCATATAATCTATTTTCATGTTAAATTCTAATTCCTGGTTCTCTTATTACATTTGAATAGACAAAAAAATTAATATATTCCAAACTTAAGTCATTGGTAATTCCTCCTTGACTTTTCCAAGATTATCTTCATTTTAATACTCATTTAAATAACTATATATTTTGATGATTTTAGTTCTGGGGAAAACACTATACGCATGGAATCATGAATTGTATTAATAATTTCTATTTTTTACATGGAAATCATTATCATGGACCTCAAACATCTTGGGAAAATCAAAACTGTCACTAAGAATAGACCTCAGTGTGTTATACATTTTCATTTCACATAGGTTTCCTTTCATATGAATATCCCACAAATACTACCTTAAAAATAAACCAGAATAAGGTTTGATCCTTCTTCCAATATTTTTATAATATGCAACTCATCTTAGATACACTATTTTCTCACATGGATATTTTTTCATGTTCTCTTTCTAAATCAATATCTGTATTTCATCATGATTTTTTATCAATCAATCTCAAATATAATGCCATGATTGGATTAATTATTCCTTTATTTGGAATATTTATTCAAAATATTCTCCATTTTTTCAATTAAATTTATTCTCATATTTTGTATAAGATAAAATTTTATGGGGACCAATATATCATTCAATAATCACAAATATTTTATGACCAATAAAAAATCTAAATTATCATGGATTTTTTCCTTTGAAAAAATCCCACAAACTAAAATAACATATGGCATCCCAAAAACTCTTTTTAGTAAATTAGTTCTACTATGATGCAAAAACAACATGTGTGTAGCTCCCAGGTAGATGAATTCCAGGTACAATTTCTCAATAACACAACCTGATAGTCTAATATCATATGTTCTATATCTGTATAAGATATTTACCATTACTATTCATTAATTAACGAATATCATACACAAAATATAATATTGGTTGTAAAAATTTCATTCTTAATATGATGATTTCATTTTTCAAATTTCATTATACGTAAATGTTCTTTTTTCATAAAAAATATCCTATGGGTATTCAAATTTCATACATATATGTAAAATCTTATATGTATTGAATAATTTATCTTTTCATTCCCTCAAAAAATATCCTATTATTTCAAGATTTCACGAACCTCCAACTAGAACCATTAAAAAACATTTTGAATCATTCATTCATCTACATTTTCATTAATCAATTCGAATATGATCTCCAAAATTTTAAAAATTAATGTTTTGAATTGTTATAAATCATTTACAATTATCTTCTAATCTATTCAATGTTAATCTTCATGTAGTATCTTCATAATCATTTTACATTTAACATTTTAGTACCTTTAATAAATCATTGAATATCAATAAAACATATTGATATATTATCAACATGAAGCTTGTAATCCTTATTGATAAAAACAACAATTCATTAAATGGTCAAAATAATATTACACTTTGTTATTTTTTTTCAAAACCACTAAACATTTCATATCTCTATCCATCCATCCAAAATTATTTTTTCTTTTGTGAAGAAAAACAATTTTATGGTTTATCAAGAACCTGGAAATATATTCACTTCGACAAATGAAAATCTAATTTCAAATGTCCAATGATGGGAGATAGCATATGCCATAATTCAAATACAAATATCAAAGTATAATGAAATGATATGAAAAAATTCAATCCCAATGATGATCTCTTCTTGATATATGTGCCCACACAATGCCTAAGGTTGAATCTCTTGATGATAACCACCTCATCACCAACAATAATAAGACCCCATTGAATCCTTTTCCAATAAAAAATATATAATAAAAAAAATATCATAACTATATATTAAGAGTTGTTGTTAACATTTACATCATCATCAACAATTGATAAAAACAAAAAAATGAAAGGAATAAAATTTGAAATCCACCATAGAAATTATAACATTTAATACCATAATCAATAAATATAAAGAAAATATAAACTGTAGGGACATAACTAATTTAAAACAAATAAACATAACACTTCAAAAACCATTGTAAAAACGCAATAAAGGAATGAAGGCCTTCACAATATGATTAAATACTTGGAACCATAGAACAGAACCACCCAAAAACTATATAAAAATCATTAGAATATACCACCAACCTCCAATATAGAGTAAAAACCAACTATGAAAATTACAAAAATGCAAGACACACCATCGATGTTGAAATCCTAAACAAATGACAGAAAACCACAAAAGTCACCATTATAAAGGACTACAAATTGGTTCTATCACTAGAGCTTAGTTTTTAAGATAAAAAATATGGTATATGAGATAATGAAAACATAAAAGAGATAAATAATAATTTCATGTAGTAGATAAATTAAAATAAATCAACAAAACTAATAAGTATGAAAATGAAAGGAACTACCAAACAACAGCTTAAAAATTCGAAATTATTAGGAATACTTTATGTCAAACCGAAAATGGAATTTTTATAATTATGGTTCTTTCGATAATAGAAACAATCTAGGTTCTTTTTCCCCTAAAAAATAATCTAACAACACATCAAATCCATGAAAAATTAGGAGGAAAACTAAAAATAATAAATATAAGATAGGAACACATAAGATAAAGAGGGGAAAACCAAATGAAGCATTATGATGAGGAAATGAAAGTTATATAAAGAAACTCATAATGGGAGGGATAAGAAAGATGAGGGATCATGGGTGCTATAAAGAAACACTATACCATGGAGATGAATTGAAAAAATAAGAATCACAAACTTTCATTATGTCAATATATATGATTTTTCACTCTAGCCTCTATATTGATAAGAAATATGAAAATGTTGGGATCTTCTCATTACATTTTTATTATTATAACATAAAATATTTATCTTATACCACATTTATTTAGAATCACACATTGTTATACTTTTGAGAGAACGATGGAACCACAAGGTTTTCTTAAAAAAATCCTTTATGTAGTTCACTTTATGTATACATAGGAGAAATTAATATTGAATAAAAGGGATATAACCAAGAGTTAAATTTTCCCAAAAAAATATCATCATGTGATACCATTCTCAAATATTCTAACGTATCAAGTTAGGGGATGTATAGAAACATATTTTTTCAAGAAATACTTATTCCAATATATGTTATTAAACACATTAAAATCTTCATATACCAGACATGTGACTCCCTGTATCCTAATAATTTAATCAATTAAAGTCCCCACATATAAAAATATTTAATAAAACCGAAGAATAAGGTTTATATGGGTGGTTGAGTACCTCATTCTCAATGTTTCATGGGGATATCTAGAAAATAAACTTTCATTAGATTCATTTATTGTGATATTTTGAAAACACTATTTAGGAATGCAGCCATTTCTTTTAAATTATTGAAATTTAAATATATTTTTTCCCAAAAAGTAAATTACTGAGAGATTCCTTAAAATGTATGTGTGAGTCATGGTATGAATATTTTTCTTTTTTTCCTTGTTACCTTAAACTATCTCTACCCAAACTGATCTTAGCCTTTTTAATAGGTCTACACTTTTGTTCATATGGTAATATTGTTTTAATTGACTTTTTTATAATATTATCCATATTTAAATAAGATCGATGATATCAAAATACACATAAAATGATTATTTTCATATAAAATGTATGAAAACTTACAATTACCCAATAATTATACTTGGTTCACCAACATTAAGATGGTCAACAAAGCACACAATATAAATGATCTAATGTTCCATAATGAACAAAGTATCATTTAATAATGGATTTATTATAGGTTAATCCAATACCTAAGATAACTCCTCATATAATATTTTTGGTAAAATCACTTAATCCCAAGGTCCTCTCATTTTTTCCAATCCCATATATCATATCATAAAGATAAAAATCCCTTTGGAACACGTGAGAGTGTACAACATCACTATCTGGTTGTTGTTGCATTGATGGGTTCTCATTGATATTTACACTTCTATTACAAAAAACGAACATGAAATAAACAATTATAGAAACATCACATTTTCTAATGAAATATTCTTAAAACAATAATTACATCATTCTGATTGTTCTATAATGTGTGTTAATTTCTTTTTTTACATTTCACTTAATTTCAAGGATCGATACTGACATTCACACTACTCTTCAACTTTTTCAGGAAAATTCACCTTTCATACAACTACCTCACTTTTCATAAAAAATTATATCATTCAAAAACCATTTTAGTTTTTATAAATACCAAATCATCCATGAATCTCACATGGTCAAATAGAAAAATTTTGATTTCAATATAGAACATATTTTTTCCTGAATCCATTAGCTCAAATAAAAAAATTCATGAAACAATCTAATAATTCATGAATCTCACTTGGTAAAATTGGTATAATTACATTATTCATGAAACATATGTGGGTTTTAATGTTAAGTGTTATAATTTCTATCAGGAAACCCTTCTTCATGTTCTTAAAATTTTGATATTGTTTTTTATGGATTCACAAATAATAGTGACTAACTACCAATTTATAATATTTATGATCACATCTTGTAACTATTTAATCTGCCACTTCCCTTGCATGAAAATTTATTGATTTAATGTAAAACAAGATTTATTATTTTCCTATAGAATGAAGATCCCTATCATCATGAAACATCCATTATTATTTACCTTGTTCGTATAACTTATTCCTCTTCAAAGAAAAACTTTATTTCATGCAAATTTATGAAATTCATGAAACACATGACATTTCCATATTTTTATAAGGCCATATCAAATTAAAATATAAATGAATGATTCTAAATGTTTGTGAAATTATTTACTTGTATGAAAATATTTCTGTTCCCAAATTTCATTGACGTGTCTCAAAACTACCATTTCCAAAATAACTACTGATATATGAGAGTCTTATTCAATTTTTTTCCCGATTCAATATTAATGAACACACTAAAATAATATTATCTATATTAATTGATGAATATATCAAGGTCATAGGGGTCCCTTGAAAATCATCATGAACATTACATGATGAAGCCCAATCTGGGTAATTCACTTTCATGGATTGCTTCAATCCATCTCTCAGTGTCATAAAGATCAACATTCTGAGATCACATATAGCTACATGTAATCTTCCAATTTCCTGTCACAAGTAACTCCACTCGCTCATACACCTATTGACATTGTGAACATCAAATACAAAATGCATCATAACTCTATTTCAATGGTTACACATAATAAAAAACCCTAGTTGACATTAAATCCAACAGTTAGAAACACTAATTTTCATTAGTGTCCAAAAATTACCCTATTTGGATTTATTAGAAAAATATTCATGAATCATTTTTTCCTTCAAAATAACACATCATTAATATTTTATCAATGATAAAATAATATAAATGATCTTATATATTGATACCAATTGTTCTTTATAAAAGATAATTGATGAAATATAAATGGTTTGAAAAATATCACAGATCGTGAAAATCTCATGAAACCCACTTATTAAACACTACTAGGTAGATCCATTCATCATAAACCAAAGAAAAAACAATTAATGATATGAATTAATCGATAAATAATTTTTTAAATTGTCATATGTACATTCATCACTTTCTACTAAAATGTAGAGGGCCATACAAGAACACATAGGGATTTAGATCCTTTCTCTATTAGGTAGAAATAAATTCACCTGTATTTTATTATCCTCCTTTGAAATATAACCCAATGTATACCCTATGTCATATATACCACATATATATTACCAAGAGAACATATAACTTAGTAAATATGGGTAAATCTTATCATGGTTATTATGCTCACCTTTAATAATTGAGGACATAAAACAAAAGCTTCCATCATTCAATTCGATTGAGATAATTCATTACATAACTGAGAACTATATACTATATTAATGATGTACATAAGGGTATTGTTATTTTATAATGATACCAACTTCTATTTCTAGTTGATACCAATTATTCTCCCACATATCAACATGGTCTGTACATCTAATAAAGAGAGAATTTTATCCCACCCTGATAAAAAATCATACACACCTCCACATGGTATTACCATTTATTTTCAACAAAATTTACTTTTCCACATATACAATTTATTCACGTATGAATATACGATTGAGTAATCTATCCATATCAAAAATATATATCAGCTATATCTTCCTTCATAATGATTTTTAGTGGGTGGACTTACCACTTAGAAAAGAGCCATGAAAAAACCACTATTCCCACTTAGTCAATATATTATGTAGGAAATAAGAGATAAACATAATGACATCATATTTATCCCTTGAACCCACATTCTTCTACATTAATAAAACAACTAATGAACATTAATACAAAGTAACTCTTATGGTATTCATCATTATTGACAACTTTATAACATAATATTTATAATAATTATTCAATCTGATAAAAATTTACATAGATACCCTCTTGATGGGTAATACCATGTTATTAAATATTTATATAACCCAATTTTTATAATTTATTATATGGATTTAATTAAAACATGCTCAATAAAAATTGTTGAAAAGATGACTCATTAATGTATATTTGAATACTTCTTAAATTTAACATATTAACTAATTTATTATCATATATATTGCATGTATTTCTATGGTTTTTGGAGATTTATTATACTATATAATAATGTTAAAACTCTGTTAACTTTTTAGTTGTAATCCCATAACATAGAATTATATTAATCATTAGTGTAAACCATAGCATAAAATGATATCTGATGAATATTTAGATGATATAAAAATCTGTAAAAAAAATAAATAAATTTGGAAATATAATTTTATTAATGATTTTACATTCTTCAAAATTAATTTTATAAAGAAAGAAAATTCAAGAAAAATAAACACCCCCTAACATTGATGACAATGTTAATATTAATGTATTTACACCAATAACGACAACAACCTATTACTGCTTCCTTAAATTAATTATCATTTGGAACTCTAGAATATGTTACGACATAATTTCTTATTTCTTGATAAAAATTATCCATAGATCATATCTCCCCATAAACCAAAAACACGTTCAAAATAATTAATAGTATTTAAAAATTAAGGATAAATGATGTATCACTTTAATAAGTAAAAGAATACGGATGGTCACGATATCCTAATACTTTACTAATACAATTTATTTATATCATTTTTAAATTTTAGGAACAAAATTCCCTAAACCATCAAACCCATTTACTTCCTTATAAATATTTATGGTAAGATTGTTTGATGACTTGAAAGTGGATCTCTTTTGAGTGATTCCACTTACAAAATATTAATTTTGGATTATTTATTTTCACTTACCCTTTCATAGATTAGGAATTTACATTTATTTATATCTTAACAAAAACCATTTATTCCTTTGGTACTTTTTCTTAAAATGATCTCCAATAATGTTACTAAATATACCCTTCACCTCCACTTCTTCTTAAAACTCAGTTTACCCTTAGATAATTTATCTTACAAAAAAATCCATACCAGAAATTTATATTATTATTTAAAATGAGATTGTTTTGGATTCTTTTCAATTTTATTAATTTTCTTCTTCCATTTCCAATAGTAATTTTGTTCAATTACTTATTGGTAACTTTTCTATAGAGTACTATTTTTTATTTTCTTAAGAACTCCTATTGTTATCCCCATCTATTTCCATTTGGAGAATTATGTTTTACTTGTTAGTTAGGATTCGTGTATTTCATATTTGATAAAAAATAGAGGATCTTGATACATTTTCTTTCATGTTTACCTTTCATAGAATGATAATTTTCCATTACTATATTTGGAGAATATTTCTTCTTTTTTCATTATGAATTGTTTTTATTCTTTATATGTGGAATTTCATGAGAAAAATGGATTTGGATTTTTCTGTCAATTAATTAGTCCCTATTATTTCCCTCTATAATTGTAAATAAATTCTCTATATTAACGTTGTTTAGTTTAGAGTAATCTTTCTTCTTATTAGTAGTAGGAAAGGAGGAATTCCTTCTTGCATCTTCAATTCCTCTCTTGCTATAATTTCTAATGGAATTATGATGTTTATTGTCGAAATGGAATATCTTATTAAAAAAAGACCATATATAATCATGTATAACCTCTGATATTTTAATAGAAAATAACATTTCTATGTTACTCCCTTAGCACACATGAATGATATATCCCATTATTCCATTATAGTTATAGTTTCTGGCTATCTTCCTTAAAGTGTTGTCTCCTTCTTGTATAGAAATATTCTTATCCATTCATTCTTACAAAAAAATTATAAATATTTTTACTACACTTGTATATAAGATAATGGGAGAGAAATTCTTTATTTAATTTATGTTTCTATCATTCCTTTATGCTCTTTGAGCTTCCCATCATTGTCTTTTAGTTGAAAATTCATCTCCCTCATATAGGAGCTTTCTTCTATTTAACATTTTAACTGTAATTCAACTGTTATTTTTGATTGGGATCATGATATCTTTGAACTGATTCTATGTCACCATTTTATATTTAGATCACATGAGAGTTAATCCAAAAAGTCTTTTTACGTATTTATTTTCAAAACCATCTTCATGAAGTAATTTTTAAAGTCTCCCTTTACTTGCCATATTCATCAGTTATATTTAACCAGATCTTCCATGTGTGAAACTAAATCATCCTTATTTGAATTTATATATTGAAGCAATTTTTAGTCAACATAAATATATTTAGAACTATATTTATACTCTTTCCCTTTAAAAGGATTCTCCTACAATTTTTATTACGTGTATCATTCTTCTCTGCCATATTTGTAGCCATGTAAATTAGTCTTTGATTAAGGCCTTTCAATTTATCTTCCTATGTTTTTAACACTAAATCATGGATCCCTTGATGCACATTTTTCTTTCTCATATTTATATTTTCTTTATTCAATCCCATTATTAGATCCTCTAATATTTTGATGGTTTATATGTTTTTATCTCTTGATATGTCTTCATTTTAAAAGATCCAACATTTTGTTGGCATATCAGGCTCCTTGGACAGTCCAGTATCATAATTCATCAAACAAGTGGAAACAAAATCATATTCATCAATAACCGTTGTTGGATTGCTCTTGGTACCCATTTTCTCAATCACACATTTCTCGTAAATTATTATATTACATGTAATTGATTTATATCACCACTTATTCTATATATTTTTCACATTACCATGTCTAAGGAGTTGCATAAAATTCAACTCCAAAAACAATATGGTTAAATTTTGAATAAAACGAATACATTGTGGTAAGCCTATGTTATGATAAAAATTATTATCCCCATAAGGAACATTAGTTAGACATTCTCTAAGAGGGAGTTATTTAAGGTATGAAGTCATTAATGGTTCCCAATGTGACCTGAAACTATCACTTCTCAAACAGATATTGGAATCATTTGTTAGAAGGGACACTCTTATTTTCATTTTTCTATGATGTTGTGATTGATTAGTGGAGTGTTCTTATCCAAATTCATATAATATTAATGTTTGAAAAAAATAAACTATGTTTTGGGTTATGTTTTTTTATTATATTAATAATTAAATCTTTGTTTTTTCCTATCACTCATTATTTTGATCTTACATATTGAACAATAGAATATTTCAATATGATTTTTTATGAATTCAATGATATAATGTGTTTTTCAGATTCATGGAAAAATTAAAAATAATATTTATGAAAATATGTTTATAGAAAGAATCTCACATAAGGTAATCATCAATTTAAAGGAATTAAGCTATGGGAAATAATTGTCTAGTTGAAGAAGTATTCTATGTGAATCATGAACATAAAAAAATCACTATGTGTTTATTTTGAATGTGTAATGGAGTTTTTTAGATTAATGATTCACACATATGAAACTAAAATTGACGGTAATTTGTATATTTAAAGGAAATAATATATATAAAGGGGCATATATGATATTTCCTCAGAGATCCCCTTATAAAATAAATTAATAAATATGTGTATGTGATTATCATGGAATCCACATATTATTTTTCAAGGTTATATAAAATGAACAGATATATATTGATTGGTTTTTTAGACCTAGGTGATTTGAAGCATCTCATGAATTTCATCATCATTAAAATATTGTTTCAATAGCCTTAATAAAATAAATTTGATCATCAATTTATACTGAAGATTACATCCTTTTATTAATTTTGATAAATCAGGAGGAATATTTTGTATAACCAAAATACAACCACATCACTCATCATGGGAATGTATATAGATAACATGGATAGTTTTTAAATATATGGCGATAGTGTTTATAATACATTATTTGACAATAAATTTTGTAATCATGGTACTGTTGATATTATTTGTGATTTTAATGATAAATAATGTAAGGGTATTTATGGGAGTGAAAAATAGAAATCACTATTTTACATGAAAAAACTCAGATTATATGTTTCGAAAAAATATTAGCTTCAAATAAAACATTAAAAAAATGTGAAAAAGACCCTATTTTTGCACATTGATATTACGGATAAAATGATACTGGTGATACAAAACAAGATATAATGAATAGGGATTTAGTGGGATTTTAGGCCAGAAGAAGGAATGTTTGATATGGAAGTGAAGAAAAAATATGTGTTCTATGAGTCATAGTTATGGCATGGTTGTGTAAATTTTCTCAAATAAATAAATTTGTATATAGGTATTACACCACTATAAGATAAACCAGTAATTACAGTTCATGGTAGAAGTTATTTTTTTTGTAAGGGAGTGGTGAATTCTACTATTTGAGAAGAACAATGATATTTATATTATTTTTATAAACATGGATAGTCAATATGGACACATCAACCATTATTAAAAAAATTAGTGATCATAAGTGTTTTAGGAAGATAGGTTCATTTTTTCATTCCCTATAGAGTATCTCTTTTAGGTGAATCAAGTAAAATATGATATATATCTCTTTTTTTCTTTAATCGTTTCAATACAAAATGTTTGGGAGAGATAATTGTTCCAAATATCTATGGATCATTATCATGAAAATGGTTAAGACTTAAAATTTTATATAGCTTTATTCACCCCCACCCTGACCCCTCCTAAGGGTAAAAAACCTTTTCTAGGGACCAACATGTTGTATAAAATGATTACTTTTATGGTTATTTATCACTCTAAATTCATGGAAGTAGTTTTCAGTCATAATGTGATTATTATTTTTGAATTAATAAATTTATATTGATATGAAAACAAAATAAAAAAAATATTTCCCATCAAGTATTATATACTTCTATATGAAATCCATTCATTAGAACCCAACCAGCATGGATATTTGGTAGTTTCTCTAAAAAACTATTTAGAAGTTCTAGATTTATGTTCCATGCTAATTAAATACTCAGGTGGAGCTCTAGAAATCCCAATTTACACAAATTTTACATTCTAGAAGACATCACATGATATGTTGGATATGTTTCTTAATATCTATTAATGTGACCCAAAAGTTTAGGAAGTGACATCGTAGGTTGTGTAAAATAAATATGACGATTTGAGATTGATCCCAAGTGAATCTGCTGTTGCATATCTTTATCTGATTAATATCCTTATAGAATACATGAAATTAATTCGGGAATTCATTAATTATGTAAAAAATATTAAAAATATACAAACAATATGAGCATTGTATTTTAAAGAAAACATTTCAATTCTTGATGATAAATAACTAAATTTGGTGACATTAGATTGCATTTAAAGTACATGTGTTTCGTATTAAATGAAAATTAATGATATTGAGTTTTTTCAAAAAGTTGTGTATTGAGAGATAAAATTCAAGGCCCCAAATAAACTCTTGATCAAAAAAGAAACTAAGGATTAATATTTTTATAAGATAATTCCATATCTATATAGAAATATCAAAATAGGAAATTGAATGTTCATTAGAACAGTAACCGAAATTTGATTCAAACTTGGAAGAGTTATATATAATTCTTATATATGTCCAATGAAATTTCATTATGATAATGATGAAAAATATTATAAAAAGTGACATTTCAAGGGTGATAATATCAAGTAAAAAATGTATAAAAACTATTCTAGAATAAAATACTTTGTATCTAAGGAATATGAGGTCTCAACGGAATATGAGGTAGATGATGAAGACTATGAATACCTTAATGAAGAATACAATAAGTAAGAAGTCCACTTTATGATTTTTGACAACTATCAAAAGGAGAATAGTGATTTTAAAAGATGATATTTGAGTGATGAATTGATCTTTAAATTGATATTGAGGTATTAATTAGAAAAACTCATATTTGGAGAGGCATAACAACTAATTATAATGGTGTGGTACATTAATTAAATCTATATATTTGAAAAAAATTGGGTATTAGTCACATTTTAAAGTGAATGAGGAAGAAAAAAAATATAAAAATTCTATAATGTTATAAAATGAAGCTGATTTTCAGATTATGATCAATGAACATTCCTCAATTAAAAATGGTTTGACCAATACTAAGAAACCGTATATCAAAATATTTTAATAACATTAATGATAATTATTTACATAGGGATAAAATTATAATGATCAAGAAAGACTCATAACTCCCTATGTGGAATTGGGGAGCAAAATTTCTCTATACATAAAGGAAGTGGATTTGGTGCTCATTGAAGAAGTGTTTTTTATTCCTCAGGTGTACTAGTTTGGTGAAAAGGAAAAATTAGTTTTGGGGATATACAAAAAGTAAAAATTAGTTTAAGTGGTGTGAAAATCCTAATATCTCACTCCTTGAATAAAATTGTGTTTATATAATACCCAGCATACCAAAAAATGTGTTGTTTTAGAAATAGATACATATTTAAAGACAATAAATGTTTTTCATTATTATTGTGGGATTTTTAGGGAATACCCTATAGATGTTCTCCATTTGTAATATATTTTTGGGCTAAAATATAGAAAGAATAGGTGATAAAATTTCTATATTATAAAATTTATTTTATTGGTTATTTCATCTGATATGATGGGTTTTCTATACATTGTATTCAATTTTTCGTCAAAAGAACAAATAATTTTCCCAATTGAGATTTGAAAAGTCATGTATCATACCCGGACACAACCACAAGCATATAAAAACCCAAAAAATCGAATCCATGTGGCATGAAGAAGAGGATTCCATGGATTTTGAGGCAAATCAAGACTATTCTACATCAAGTAAAAGTAACCAACTATAATGGGTCAATAAATGTAAATAATATAAGGCCAATGTTGGTGAGATCACTTTGAGATAAACATACAAATTTGGGATATGAACCCTTTATAGCGGTTTCACTTCCCTGAAGATGGTAAATAAATATTGAATTAATGGGAAAAAATATGAAAAGGATTGTGATATAAGTTTCATAAATGATTAGGGGATAATAATAATCATCTTGAAAAAGAAAAAAATAATAAAAAGGGCATAAGAAACATAGATTCCCAATTGGATTATGGACATTTATCATCCTTATTAATGTAATCCAATTAAATTAATTTCATTATATCGTGAAATTAGTAAGAGAGACAAGAACTATAAGTGTAATGAAAAATATTTTTTACATTGGATGAAAATGTTTTAATGAATAATATTATCTGTTGTTTATTTTAAAAACACTTGGATGTTTTTTCAAAAATGAAGGAGAATAAGATCTTCTTATTCTCCCATTAGATCACACTAAAATGAGTTTTACATATCAAAAAGGAAATACGATATAAACAAAATATAGGATAAAAATGAATAACTCTACAATATTACATGGGTTTCTTTTTTTTGATTGATTTGGTGAAATTACAAAAAAAATACTTGTATGAAATCATGTCTCATTTGTAAGGATTTTTCAATGAAATGGTGTCTATGAAAGTAGAAATAATAATATCAAAAACATGGATTAGGAAATTCTTATTAAATATAATTTACTATATGAATATTGGATGTATCTAATACATAAATTAGTATAAAATTTAAAAAAATCCTTTTTTAATTAATATAAGACATGCAATAAATTGTGGTAAAGGAAGAACTATTACTAATATATCTTCTAGTGTTTCGAAGCATGTTAATAATTCTTAATAAAGAGAATCATATGAAGTTAACAGCTCATATATATGTAGTAATTTACCAAATATACTCATCCAAAATATTTGTGTATAGATTATTTAACAATTATATAGTAAATTATTGAAAATAAATAAGTATATATTGTTTTAAATGAAGATAATTCCAAAACTAGAGGGCATGTTTTGAAATACTACAGTGAGTATGTAGAAAGGGAAGGTGATTCTAAGGTGAAAATGGTTAATAGATAATTAAGGGATTTATAATACTCATATAAATTCTTATGAAATGAATACAATATGTAAAATATAACATCAATTAACATGAAATCTAATAGAGTAGAGACTAGTGATAAAAACATAGTTGGGGAATGGATATCTCTTTTTCAATCACAATGTATGAATGCTTTGTTGAATGCATCTTAACTAAAATTAGTGGATCCCAAAATTAATTTATATTAGATGTTGAAGATGAAATTTAGGTTAAATCCATGCATGAGGATCTAACTAAATCAAAAATATCCATACTTGGAAGGTCCTCAAAGGCAAAATGGAATAAATGTTAACTGAAAAATGGTTTTTTTTAAATAATCTCAATGAGGATAGAATAGTTTCAAGGAAAAAATCACATCTAGTGTTCTATGTCATTATTAAAATAGAAGGAATTTATGTGGAATATACAATTATAGTTGTACAACAATTTAAAACCATATAGTTATTTTTATATATAGTTATGTAAATATGATCAAAAGTAATTCAAATATATTATAAATTCAAATTCCTAGATGGTATCCTTGAAGAGAAATATTTCACATAGAAAACATATAGATTTATCATTTATAATGATAAAATAAAATTGCATTAGTTGATGAAATAACTATACATAGTAAAACAAGCACCAATAGCTTTGTCTGCATAGTTAAATCATTACATAAAGAAGATTGGATATTATATAAGAGGTATTGGTCATAACCTATAAATCAAGAATGATAAATGGAAGTGGACGATGATTCTCATATAGGTTTATGAAATAATTATTAAATGATCTGATGATACAAAATGAAATAATTTTTAATAACTTCTGATGTGTAAATTCGGTATTTAGTTATTTGGTGAATTGTATTTTTTTCATTGGTATACATGTGCTGAAAATAAAGGATAGAACATTTATATCCTAAAATAAATATGAAAATGAAGGTATGAAATGGTTTAAAATGGGTGTTGTTAAATCTATTTATACTCCAGTGGATACCAAACTGAAATTTTAAAATGATAGTGAAGGAGAGATCATGTATGTGACACCCTATATAAATATTATTGATGTTTTAATTTACTTATAACCCTATCATAAAGATATTTTGTTTACCACATGTCAGGATTCTTGATAGAAAATTTTTCTAAAATAAATTTTCCTAAATGCTTTGATATATATACTTTGATATATAAAAAATATTGATTTTATGTTTTATTACTATTGAATTTTGTTTACATTTGGTGTAATATATGGATGAGGATTTTGTAGGTTTAGTTGACGACCAAACTTACACTTTCATAGGAATGTTATTTATTAGAATGCCATTTATTTCATAGAATAGAAAAAAAAGGACTGCTTTTTCTTATGTAATATTTGGGTCCAGAATGTAGTATCAAAACATGAATATATTTGGATGATATGGAATAAATGTAATTGTAAACATATTAGCATGGATGTGTTATCTCTCATTCTGATACTCTATGATAATTCTAGTACTATTAAAATTTTCAAAAAAATCATTCAAAACTCAAGGGAGAGGCACATAAATATAAGGTATCAACTCTTATAAGTGAAAGTAGATCTCACAGTGGGGATATTGGATTATTTTCATACTCCAGATCAAGTCACTAATATCATTCCAAAATATTTACCCAAGCTTTTTTTTAAAAATCATTAGTTGTACTCTAGATTCTAATTGAATCTATATCTCTAGATAGACATTGAAATGGACCCCACTATGATACGAAATTATTATTTATAAAAATGTACATTTTATCTCTTTTATATATATATATACTACTAACTCTCTATTTATAAACTTTCATATAATTTTTCTCTAGGTTTATTAACAATGGGGGATAAGTTGTTCTCTACTAAAAATGGTGACATTTTCATGTGTGATACCAAATAGGGAGAAAGTTTAATACTAAATTAGTGCGATTTTTACTTTTGGGATACATATTTGAAGTATATAGAGGTCAAGGATAAGGTTCATGATATCATTTAATTCGAATGATGTTTCTCACACTGATATTAGCTCAAGCAGTCTTAGATTTGGTGATCAGTGAGTCTGTGTTCTAGTCCTTGACAGAAACATACTTAAGGTCCACTCTTGATCAGATCTGTTTGGTTCTCAAATTTCATATTTTTATGTGATAAATCATTTTTTAGATTTTCAAAAATCCTAGAGGGGGGATTATACTCCAAATCAAATTGGAGTGTGTTTCATGTTGTTTTTGTTGACAATGGAGTAACATATATATTTTATATTTCCTCCATCTATGTATAGATACAATATATTGCTGCCTAAAATGGATTTTAAATAACTACACATAAATTTTGTTAAATTTTGAAAAATTTATATTCTTTTAAATATGGGATAGACCTTATTTATGAAAATATAGATACGTGAGAAATATCATGTAAGAGAAATAATGGTATCAGTAAAATGAGCTATGTGAAGCAATTTTATATTTAAAGTATTCACATATGATAGTATATCACATAAAAAATCATTTAAATTATGATTTTTAAATATAATGAAATTTGGGTATGTGAAGGAGTAACGTATGAGAGACTTTCATTGAATTGAATTAGGCTATGTTAAGAAACACTACTATTTTAAGGGCCACATGTGTGAATTGGGTAGAGATCCCGGTATTAAATCGGTAGATGGAATAAGTGTAATTGATTTTTAAAATATCAATGTAGGTTTCTTCTAGAAGGTTTTAGAAATTAAAGTGATATTAATTTGTGTGCATTCGGAAAATATGTGATCTACAACATCTCTTTTATTTTATATTCATTCAAATATGGTTTATATATCATAAATAATTTGAATTCATTATTCTATGTAAGCTTAGGAAAACTTATTTTGATTATTTGAAAGAAACATAAGGTTTGTTTTATGGAACTAAAAATGGAATCATCACTCATTATGATATTTTATATAGATAACATGAAGATAGTTTCAATACATGATGTGAATTTGTTTAATATATAATCTGATATGTGGTTTAGAGAATAGTATTAGTGGGTTTTTTATTTAATGGATAACCAATTTAAAAGAGTTTACATGGGATGAAAATGGAAATACATATTTTACCTGAAACATATTGGAATATATGTTTCATTAAAATTGAATTTCTGATGGTGGCATGAAAAAGAAGGAGATAATTACACACTTTTTTGATTATATTTTCTATATAAAGAAGGGAGGTGATACACAACATGTTGAATAAATAGTGAAGAAGTGATATTCTAGGACATTTACTAGAAAATTAAAGACATTGGAGATGAACTATATTGTATTTAAGGAATACGAGTCATTATAAGTTTTTGTGGAGTTACCCAAACTAAGGAACATTTAGCAAATTGGCACACTACTAAAGGTGTCACCTCTAAATAAAATTTGTGGGAGAAGAAGGTTGTTATATGTGTAGTAATTTATTCCAACCTTTTGAAGATAATTAATATGTCCTCTGTTCATTGTTGTAAACTATGAGGGTTAATATGGAATCATTAGATGTTATAACTAAAAAAATTATCTTCAGTTTTTAGGTACACAGGGCCATTGTTGTGCATTCTCTGTATAGTATATTCTTATAGTGAACCAGGTAAAAATAATCATCACCCCATTTGAAACATTCATCATTATAATAAAAATGTTGTTGGGGAGAAATTTTCTTGATAACTATTGTACAATATCTTGAGAAGTGGTTATCATTAAAATCACATATTCTCTTATTAACCCCCACCCTCATAGTAAAAAAAATTATGGGGAAAAATCATTTATGACTCCTAAATCTATATGAATTTAATTTTTTCCTTTTTAATGTATGTACATAATTCACACAATACATAAGAATGTTTCTCAGTTCACCATCTAAGGGCTAGTCTAAGGAGAATGCAATGGAAATGCGCCAAAGTATAAGAATAAACTTGGTATATTTTTGTGTGGGATTTGTGATAGGTCACTTATATACATAGGTTAACTTCACATACATTATTTATGGTTCGATGACTACTACCTAACGGAAACTCCTTTTTTCCACTCCCTTTACTGACTACTCGATAAAGGAAAGGACTTGGGAACACATGTTGACCCATTATTTCATTATCTGGTTGTTGTTTCACTAATGAGTGCTCATTAATATTCACACTATACTTTATCAAACTAACTATTAAAATTACCATTTCAACAACTACACTTTCCTTGAGAAACTAGTATTCAGGAATAATGACTTCCTTTTAAAATGTTTACAATGAGTGCCATGTACTTTCTATATAATTCGCATAATGTGAATTCTAAATACTTGTGTTTATGAAATTCTTTATTTTTTCTTGAAACATTTCCCATTCTCACCACTTTTAATATTTTCCTGAAACCACCTATATTTCATGAAACATTCCCCTTTTTCTAAATACCAATATTTCAAAAACTATCTTCATCAAATAATAATAAGTTCCTTTATTTATGGAATTTATGTTCATGTGATTGAATTCATTCAATTCATATATCTCATTAAACAGTCTAATAATTCATGAAACTCACCTTAAAAACTGAAACAAGTTCCTTGTTCACATAATTTATGATTTTGTTACTGCTTGGTGAAATAATTTACTTTTCCGGAAAAAAAATCTTAATTCTACTCCCTGCAATATTAGTTTAGTCTATATTAACAAATGAGGGGGTGGCTGCCTATTTATATGTGTTTTCGACCTTTTACAAAACTATCATGATCCCCACTACATTTTCATGAAACATTACCAATTCATTAAACGTTAATATTTTGACATATCATTTTTCACATAACTTCCATCCATCACGAATCTATAATCTGTGTTTTATAGAATTGTGAAAATCTATCCACATTGTATAATTTGATATTTCATGAAACATTCTGAAATTCATTAATCTTATAAATTTTCCATATTTTCATGAGGTGGAATTAAATATATATCATTTTGAAAACTTTCACCATATCCAAACATGTATTTACATTCTTGAAAATATTTCATTTCATGCATTTTTATGTGGTACAATAGGACCACTATGTTCAGGGAACTTAGGATTTTGATGAGTCATTTTTAATTTTATCTATTTTCCTATGAAAACATCCTACATTCCAAAAAACCATTCTGAAATAATTATTTTTTGAATATAACAAAATATTTATGTTCTTACAACATCATAACTAACATTGTATAATAAATCTCTTCCTAGGCTCTCCCCTTTCTTGGATATCTTCAATATATCTCTTAGAATTATTAATATTGACCTTTTAGGATCACATGGTGCTCCATGAAATATATTAATTTTACTTTAGTAGAAACTCTATTATCTCATACACATGATGACATAGTGAATAATAAATTACACATCATCCATTATTCCAAGAAATGAGAACACTAAATCTAATAAAACATGGTTGAAAATTAATCTAACACATAGAAACTGTAATGAACAATATTTTCATGATGGTAGAGATAGTTTGGATTTGGTTTTAATTACATTAAATAGAAAAATAATAATGATTAATCCTGAAAAGGAGGTCTCAGGAGTTCTTGGGGCTCATTCGGATCTTGGATCCCATAAATGGGAAGAAAAGAATGGGCCATATAGTTTGGAGAAATTGTGCAGGTAGCCCGCATAGTTTCCCAAAAACAAATGGTTGTAGATAGTGGGAACGTGGGGGCCACATGGTTTCCCAACAAAAAGTTCAACCTAGAGTGCACAAACATGTGTTGAAATATTATTTTTGGATATATCCCCCTCGCACGGTCTATGCATTCTTAGAAAAATGGTTTTGTTAAACCATGTGATATACCCCTTTCAAGCAGTAACCAACAGAGAGTTGTTGAACAATTCTTCCAACCACGTTCCTTTGTATTTTCATGTAAAATTACATGGTCACCCCTCATTAAATAAATAAACCTATTTTTATTCATCATTATTTCTCATTCTAGTGGTGGGAATCCCATTTCTCTCTCCTAGCTTTTCTTCTCCCTCAACAAAAGATATTTGATAAATCTCACATCTAAAGTCAGATTAAGAATCATTCAAATGAGTAGGATACCTTAAGCCGAGTTATTAAAAAAGCTCCATTATAATTTAATATTATCATTAAATCCAATGTAATATTTAGGTAATATATCATTTCCCCTATTTTTAGTGCATTGGATCATTTCATATACATCATCCAACCTACTCTGAATCTAAGGTTGATATCAACCGAGGAGTCATCTATGACCTTTAAGTAGGTGTTTTCTTATTATTCTCTTGTGCTTGATGCTTCATATCAATGTCATTATGTTTCATTATGGATTTTTACAAGAATCACTTTTTTATTGAGTTCCTCGTATCAAATTGGTCAACACTCCTAGATGCACTCCATTTGATCCTCAGTTGGTAGTTTAGTGTTTTTTATCTCATGTATGGACTTACTTTGGTGTAAAATGTTGAATTTCCACTTTTGATTAAATTTGTATATACATATATTGACTCCTAATCATTCTTATTAGTTTTAAACATAAATTTTCCTCATTATATGAATGTTTAATGGAACTCATGGAACCTTTTAAGTGCATGGATGACCTATACTTTTAATAGATTTTGTCAAAATTTAATATATTGACTATATAACAATTATAAATGACCCCTTATTCTTATAAATTAAATTTACATGTTTCAATGTTTTAAATACGTCTATTAAATAGAATGCCCTATTCATGGTATTTTTCTTTTCCTTAAATGAACTAAATTTAATAAATTACATGGTTTATGAAGTGTAGTATAGGATATCCTATTTTTTATGACTTATAAAATTATTATATGAACTGTAATTCCACTTTTTTGGTTGAACATGGATATTGAGACACATGAGAGGTATTCCCCCATGAATTCTACTATAAATATAATTATAGTATTTTAATGGTAGTGGTATGATGGTAATGGATCTTTTGATGAGGACATTATCAGTCTTCCTTACATTGGGTGTCGAGCGTGAAATATCACACCATTGAAATAAGTATGTTTATGGGTATAATGCACCACATCCCTTCTTATGAGAGTTAACATGATGTCACAACCACTATCTCGAGTGAAAAAAATGATGTCTCCTAATCACTGTGATATATACGAAATTTACCTAATTTTTTCATCTTGTAGTCTCATTAGAATGGTTTTGGATTTCTCAGTTATACCCTAGTCCAACCATTACATAGTATTCTAGTTATATGGAAACTTACAACTGCATGAACATAGTTCATATGGCTGGATGAAATATATAACTATTCTATATATATATTATTACTATATATATAGCGACTGATCAAAAATTCCCCCCAAAAATGAGTCGAAGCAGGTAGAGCCACTAGTTGTCCTTTAGGAACCTGAGTACTATGTTGTTTATTTATTAATCATTATCTATTATTTCATTTAAACCTTCACACTGTTTATTTATAAGCACTACTCGGATTATATATTGACACCATTAGGGGGGATTAATATGGTTTTAACTCACTCTCTACTGGGGCTGCCTTTGGTACATGATAAGATTATATAACAACATGTTTAGTCAAGGGAGGGACCTGCTATAGGTTTCTATATTCTTTCCTATAGTTGGATCTTAGGAGAAGAGGTCCATGAATACACTTGAATTTATAGGGAAGAAGACTTGTGTTATTTTGTTAATTTTTTATAGCTTGATTATATGTTCTATCCCATATTCCCATTTTTTATATCACCATGTCAACTATCTATATGTATGACACTTCTATAGAGAAATTTGATACTATTATAACTCATCCATTAAGTTATTATTATTCCACTGCTTACTTATTGTGTATTTTTATATACTATTTAATTTATATATGGTTGTTATTTCTATTTGTTGTTCCACTATGATAAGAGTGTATAGTATCCCCATTTTACCACCATCAAACCTCACTTCTATTCAAAAGCCTCAGGAAAATGAGAAGGCTCTCCTGAGGACTTGTGACCCACTTGGTAGGGGAACAAGTTAAGTGGAACCTAGGTCGGGACATTACAAAGTTGATTAATATCCATGGTTATTCCTTTATATTACTATTTGTAAGTTAAAAAAGTTACTAGGTGTTAAATGAATTTTGGAATAACCTTATGCTTGGACATAGCTATCCCATGTATAGTGGAAACCCAAATTACCTAGGATAAGGAATTTATATTGTTGATTATTCCATTTATAGTTGACATGACATCACTATTGGGTGAAACACATGTCTTATGATGTATGTGATATTTTTATTATTAAAATGGTTATTTTTTTACATATTTATGATGAAATGAGGGCTTCAAATTATAATATTCATCATCATTGGCATTATGCGATTAATATGTCATCCATTTTTTCATGTCATGTCTATTTTCTATATACAATTTCCTATTGCTAATTCATTGTGATTTGATTATGAATTGAAATGTGCTAACACTTCATACTATGATTGGACAGAATAATTTAGAGATAAAGTGAATTCCTTGAATTCCCAGTTTTTTCATGAATAGGTTAAAGAAGAAACCCTTGGTATTGAATTATGTAATGTTGAGCTATGCACTATTGGTCACATGGGATAAAATGTATTATTATGTAGATTAAGTGGATTCCATATTATGGACTATAAATAGTATGGGCCTTATGGATTGGGAATATAAACCCACCAAATTCAATGATTTTAAATTGATTTTAATATCTCCATGAGAAAAAAATTTAAACGAATATGACATATAATGTGAGATTAGCTATCTTATATATGTGAAACAGAGACTTAGACCCAAACCTATACATAGAAGTGTGTAGTGGGGTGTGTCTTTAATTTTTATTACCTAACTTTTCTTTTCTGTATTACCCAGCACTAGATTTCAAATTATTTAAAGGTTTACAATCCATTCATATGAAAAAATCACTCTAGACCTATTTTCCTATAAGTAATTTCTTCAATTTCTAAAAGATATCTTATGAGGCATTTAATTTTTCATTCTATCATTTTTTTCACTATAAAATCCTCTAGTCACATAACATAATGGAGTTAATGACCACACACTTGAGGTGGAGGGCCTTGATCTACTAGTAATTCCTCCGATAATACCACTTGTGGAACCACATCATGTTCCTAATATGGGAATAGAATCCAAGTTTCAGGGGGGATTTCAACGTATGTTGTAGAACACGTATGGTGTCTTTGAACCTACCCCGAGCATTGAAGAGTTGACTTCGGATTACTAGCAGGATCACACTCCAACCTTTTGGGGAGGATTTGAGGCCACATTCTACAGAGTTATTTCTTGAATATAGCCTTTATTTATTTGATCATTTGGTCACACCTCTAAAGAAAATAGTCAAATTAGTTGCGTATACGAAATAAGATTATTTCATGCGGTTGTGGGATGTTGTCACCCAGTATGATCGACAATGTGATATGGATTTTGTAGACATTAAAACCATATTCTTAAACTACCAATTTCATTACATTATGAGTACTGATAGAAATAGTTAATTCATGGACCTATATTTGGGGAGTATTCAAGTTTTCAGAATACTCTACTTTTTCAACTAAGCCATAGTGGTTCGCTCCTACTCTGGTGGGTGATGACCTTATGGTTTCCAGGAGATTCGAGGATGGGGGTGATTATGCCATCTTGTCATAGGTAAATATATTTAGGTTGACTAATATTTCTGAAATAATTATCCGAGTCCATATTATAATTAGAAATTTGAGGGATGCTGATGTTTCTAGTCAAGGTGGTTTGAAAGCTAGAGCTTCAAGAGGTTCTTATTTTGGGTAAAAGAAAAATTTTTAGGCTACTCGCTGAGGTAGAAGTAGCCAGGCTCCTAATGAATATAGATTTTTGATATGTCACGAGTGCAAGAACCTTAGGAACATGAAGCCTCAATACCTGGATGATCTTGAGGAGTGAAAAGGTCATGGTGGGATTGGGCATATCCAATGCTTCTACAAAACATTCCCATCAGTTCCTAGAGTTTGCAATTGTTAACCTACTGTAAGTTCTGGAGAATGATGAAAAGAATCACATTTGGAATGATGCTTTAATAACACCAGTCGATCTGGATGAGGTGTTTTTTGAGGCAGAGGAAGTCAGGATTATAAATATTAGAGTTAGTAGAGAGGTGCTGCTTAGGGATGTAAGGAAAAGGCTCTGGGTTGTAGTACATTCCAGCTACAAGTTACACATCTTATGTTTAAGGAGTGGAGCATCATAACATATACTGTATGAGGTTCTATTCTAGTATCATCTACTATAGTTTCATCTTTATTTGACACAATTATGTCTCAATCTTTAATAAAATATATTTTTATGGGAATCTTGGGGCTCACGATCAAACAATTTCATAGTGTTATGATACTTGATACCCCATTAGGTATCCAATAAGAGGGTTTTAATCATTGTAAAGAATTTCGTCCTAATATAGGCGGATACCTCTTCATATGGAATCGTTACATCCTCAACATGACATTCTTTGACATAATATTCAGGATGGACTGGTTAGTTATCTATCGATAACAAATTGGTTACCATTATTGGAGGGTGATTCTTACATCACCATAGCGAATTAATCACATCAATAGGGGATACTGGGATGTTAAATCTTCACAAGTTGGAACCAAGAAGGAGAGGTAGGGTAGTGTCTCATCTCATATTACGAATCTTTTCTTGGATGACTCGGGGTTACAACCTGATTTTTTTCCTTTAAAAGTGGTTCCTTTCAAGGATGTATTTCATAATGAATTCTCTTACCAACCTATGGTATGAGTGATAGAATTTTCTATTGAGTTTGTACCTAGAGAAGAACCATTGTCCATTCCACCATATTGGATGGCACCTATGGATCATCAGGAACTTGATAAGTGGTTGGATGATCTAGACGATAAAGGATTTATACACCCACTACACTTCCCATTGTGATTTATCGGTTCTTTTTCAATAAGGCATAGAGTACCCTTATGATCTTTGAGGATTACATTCTATTGAAATAGTTAATCGTAAGGAATCTGCCTCTACTTCCTAGAATAGATTACCTCTTGGAGATAGAGTGTCACCAATGATATATTTGAGTTCATCCTATCACAAAGTGCATGTCAGGACATCATGCATACCTCATGTAGTATTTAAGAGCAGTTATTGTATTTATGAGTTCTTGGTCAAGTCATTCGATCTCACAAAAACACATGTAGTTTTTATGGCTCTTATGAATTGGGGTTATCACCCATATCAATATTCATATGCAGTTGTCGTTGATGGTGAAATCCTATTATATTCAAGATCCATAAACAACCATGTAATCCATCTTGATATCAGGATGAATACACTGAGAGAGAATTAGTGCTATGCTACGCTTATTAAATTACAATTTTGGGTCAATGAAATCAACCTATTGGAGGAAATCTGAATATTACAAACATTTCTTCCACAATTTCTCATATCTTTTTGTGCTTCTTATAGACCTGGCAGATAAAGGTTTGAGATTAATATGGTCAATAGAATTTGAAAAATCCTTTAATGGGTGGAAGGCCCACTTGACTTTAATGCTGGTATTAATTTATCAAGCGCTAGAACAGATCTATATAGAATGTAATGATGAACCAGGTATCTTGCATGGAGTATTTATGATTTATTATAAGTGAGTTGTCAGGTATGGTTCTCATCAGGTGAGGCCACATGAGAAAAATTCTTTGACTCTTGACATCAATCTCGCTCCTGTTGTCCAAGCCTTATGATGTTGGAGATAATATTTTCTTGATGGTAGTTTTGTGTTATTTACTTATAATAAAGGATCATGTACATATTTACTAACCAAGATTTGAATCTTAGGCAATACTAATATGATGAATATCTACAGCCCTTTGATTTTGGGATTTCATACATGCCCTATGAAGTAAACGTTGTGGTTGATGCTCTGAGCCAAAGGGCTCAGACGTAGGATGTTTAAGATTCCATTGTAGAATGGAATCTCGTGGACTTATTCTCATAGATACACATTGAGGTTCAAGATTGCCATGGAAAACCTATCCTCTTGGTTATTTCTTTTACATGAACTCTTCTTGAATGTGTAATAATGAGGAAACTGTATAATCATGAATTAAATGTACTGGGTGATGGTGTCTCAAAAGATGATACATCTTCATGTTTGACCATGTATGGGAATTATAACTTACTATTCCATGGGTGTGTATAGGTTATATTTGATATTTGAGAGGAGCTGTTATGAAAATTCTATGCCACAATACGTGTAATTCAACCTAGTGTCACAAAATAATTTTAGGATCTATAATGCTTCTACTAGTATCCGGGTATGAAATGGGTTATTTTTGGATTCATCATTTAATATTCAAACTATCAGTAGGAGAGGCAAAAAATCAGAAATAGGTAGGACTTTTAAATCTTTTTCCCATTCCTGAGTTTAAATGGGAAAATGTTTTTATGGATTATATTACTAGTTAACCCATATAACCTTGAGGAAATGATATTTTGTGGGTTTTCATTGATCATTTAACAAAGGATTCAAATTTCATACCATAAAACATACCATCACGATAGACATGAATATAAAGATGTATATCATAGAGGTTTTATGTCTTGTTGGATCTCCATGGTCTATGATTTCTGACAGAGATTCTCATTTTACATCATGGTTATAGAAGGGGTTCATGAAGGCCTTGGGTACCAAGGTTCTTCTGAGAATGACCTATCACCCACATACCATTGTAAAGACATATCATATAATTCATGGGCCCCAAGGCATATTATGTTCATGTGTCCATGAATTTGGAGGTTCTAAGGAGAAACACATTCCCCACATTAAGCTACCTTATAGTAATACCTTTCATTATATTGTTGATAGGGATCCTTATGAATCCTTATATGTTAGGACATTCCATTTTCCTCTATGATGTATAGATGTAGGGGATGAAGATGTGATTGGACTACATCTCATGCATGAGACTACAAAGAAGGTCCAACCTATTAATAAGCCCATGATCGCGGCTCCGTCCCAAAAGTTATTGTATTACAACAAAAACCGGAAACCTCTTGAGTTCAAAGATAGAGACCCGATTTTCTTTAATATCTCACCTGGGATAAGGAATAGATGTATTAGGAAATAGGTTAATCTCTCATGAAGGATTGAATGAGACTTTTAGGATGTGAAACAGATAAGAAAATTTTCATATCAGTTGGAACTTCCTTAGAGATATAGGTATATTAATGATTTCTTTCATGTATCACAAAATTGATGATACTATCTAGAACCATTTCACGTTTCCAATTGAGTGAGGTTGAATTGGATATAGATGCTTCCTTAGATGATTATCCTATTGGTATATTTTATCGAAGAGTGAATCTACTATGAGGAAATTCAGTTCCTTTCGTTAATATTTTATGGAATCATCGATCAGTACTAGTTATGTCCTTGTATTAGGATGATGATATCCATGCTGAATGGCTAGATCTCTTTGCAGAATATTCATTTTTACCCTTGGTAGGCCAACTCAGGGACATGTTTCATTAAAAATGAAAGTTTGAAATGACGAGTCTTCTCACGATGCAATGGATCATTTTATTCTAGTATATTTTTCATTAAATGGAATAAAAAATGATACTTAATAAATATAAGGTGGTCTCAGGTTAATATAGACAATTTTCAGTACTCAAAGCCTCAAAATGGGAAGGAAATACTGTTCCACATGATTAAGAGAAACTCTATTGGGTATCTCACATAGTTACCTAAAACCATGTAGTTAAAAATAGTGGGTACCTAGGGGATGGATGATTCTTTTGTATCCTTACAACCCAAGGAGCATAGTTATAATTTAATGATGTTTCCAATTCAAGTAGTAACTCATGTATGGTTGGAGCATGGTTTAGCCAATCATGCAGTCAAACTATGCATCCTTGTATTTTGAGGAGAAATTACATTTTCACACCTCATTAAAACATCCAACCTATTTTATTTCTTCCATATTTCTCATTCCAACATTAGGTAGCCCCTTCCACATACTTGGATTCTCTTCTCCCTAAACCATGGATCTTTGATAAATACCTCATTCTGTGTTTGATTCATGATCTGTAAAAGGCATTGGATTTTGTAAGGTGAGATTCATAATCTTCCCCTTTCCTATATTATTTTATTTTTTGCATCAATAAATCTATTTGGGTGCTATATACTTTTCCCAGTCTTCAGGGCAGTGGACTATTTCTTATATCTATTCTAAATTACAATGAATATAATGGTGATATCAATTGAGGAGTTATCTACAGTGTGGAGGTATGTGGTATCATAATTTTCTCCATCACATGGGATTCTTCATAATTAAGTCATTGTACCACACATCAGCTTTTGTTAGGATCACCTTTTTTAGTTATTCATATAATATTTATCAATGCACATACATATATTCCCATTGACCATTTTATGTTAGTTTATATTTTTTTATCTAATGTATGGAAATTATTTTGGTGTTCCAATTTGAATATCCCATTTTGGGTAAATGTGTATATGATAGGATCACCTCCTATTCATTCCAAATACTATTAAAATAAAATTTAACCATTATATGAATGTTTAGTGGAACCTAGGGATCATCTTAAGTTCTTATCCCACATATACATGGAATTACCCATGTATGCAATTTCTATATTTACCATGGGACCATTTTAAATGAACCTTTATACTTATAAACTAAATTTCTATGTTTCAAATATTTAAATGGGTTAATTAAATGGAATAAAATATTCATGGTGTTTATATTTTCCTCAAATTAACTAAATAAAAAAAATGGAATGGTATGTAAATGGTGGTAAGGTCACACCTATTAATTATGCTTTATAAAATACATATATTAATTGTAATGACTTTCTTGTGATTGAACATGGTTATTGAGACACATGAGATTTTTTTTCTCATGCATTTTGTTATAAATATAATTATACATTTGTTATGGATTGTGGTATGATAATAAGGGATATGTTGATCATGATAGTATCACACTCCCTTATGTCGAGTGTCGATCATGGTGTCTCATTCCATAGATAATAGTAGGATGATGGTATTTACCCACCACATCCTTTTCTTGGATTGATGACATGATGGATAACTCATAATATTAAGTAAAAATCATGATGTATCCCACCCAATATGAGATGTAGGGCATGTATTGTATTGTTTGATCTTATAGGATCATTAGAAAAGTTATGGATGTTTGAATTGCACCCTAGTCTATCTATCACCTAGTATTATAGGTATATGGACAGTTATGTTTGCATGTACTTGATTCATATAGGTATGGAGATATATAACTATACAATATAAATATATTATTTAAATATATTTTGACTGGTCAGACATTCCTCCCTTCTATGGGTCAAAGTAGGGAGAGCTACTAGGTGTCTATTAGGAACCTATGTGTTTTGTTGTTTATTTATTTATTATTATTTATTATACCATTTCTACTAGTATATTGTTTGCTTACAAGCACTACTCAAATTACTTTTTATCATTGTTGGTTATGGACTACCAATATTTTATCTCACACCCTACTCAGGCTGCCTTTGGTACCTGAGAAATTGAATTACTATAGGTTCCTTCAAGGGAAAGGTAAATGATAAAGGTTGTTGATATGCATGCATATAATTAGATCCTATGAGAAGAGTATCGAGAATACGCTCGAGATGCTTGTAGAGAATCCTTTTTTTCTTTTTGTACATTTTTTATAGTTTGATTTTATATATAATCCACTATTACCCTTTTTTGTATATCATCATTTCATGTATCTATGTATATGGAACTTCCTTATAAGTTTTGATATTATTATTACTCATTCATTTAGTTATTTTTCTTCAAATGGTTATTTATTCTTTCTGTTTTTAAATACTTATATTGGAGTGTGTTTTTTGTTTCTATCTATTGTGACACTCTGATAAGAAGTAATATTCTCCCCACTATATAACTATCACACCCTCTCTATTATTCATCAACCTCTGGCATATGAGGTGGCGTTCATGGGTCCTTGTGACCATCCAGATCAGGTAATGATTTAATTTAATACTGGGTTGGGATGTTATACAATCAGTGTCTCTCACCAGTTTCAAATATATACCATGAAGAGTATCTTCATCACTTACATTAAGTGAAACCTTCATTGAACTCCTTCAATTCCATATATGTGATCATAGATTAATAAAAATAAAATGTAATAAGTTGGGAATTAATAGAAATCTCATAAGTTTAATCGATTCTATGTGTTTTATCTATGCATAGATATTTAATTTCTTCTCGCCTTAGAATTGGAATTGCTCTTCAACCAACTTTTCCTATTTTGAGTCTCAACATATTTTTAACTCACTTTTTCCCTCTATCATCTCCACATGTCTCATTATTCTCTATTTTCTGAAAAATCATAGTTAATTAAAACAAACTGTTAATAATTCTTTTCTAGGACACACCACTTATTTTAACTTATCAAATTGACTATTGTGAGTATTAGAAGAATATGACTTACTGAAATTTTAATTTTTGAATTTCATTCTCTTCCTATCACATAGAACTTCTCCTAAGAACCTATTATTTCATATTTTAGCGTTATGATGCTATTTGTAAAATATTTTAAATAGTTATAATAACATATCAAATCAATTTTGATCGCAAATATTAGATAAAATTTTGGTAATAAATTGATTTACCTATTATTATGTTTAATTTTTCTTAGAATAACTCCCCTTTGGATCCTTCCCCATCACCGGTAAAGATATATCATTCTAGAATGAGTATTATTTGTTCCCATACCATCCAAAAAACCCATAGAAAACATTAAATACTTATATTATATTAATTTATCTAGAACACTGCTGGAATATTCCACTTTCAAATTGACATTTCTTCTTCCTATGAGGTATCAGTCTCATTAACTTATTTTATTAAATTTACTATAAAGTGTTTCTCTCAAATTTCTTCTTGATTCAAACTAGATAAGAAACTTTATTAAGCTCTAAACTATTAGAAATACCATATATATTCTCAAAATGATTACGTTTATAATTAAAATATTCTACAAAACATTTATTTTATGTGACAGCTTGAAATTTTTTAATATATATTATTAAATAAATAAATTTTTCGATATATTTTTCTACTTGAAATGTTGAACTTAAAAAGAAACTAGGAAACATTTTAGATAAAAATATAATTATTTAATATATTCATTAAAAATTATCCATTGAATTAGCATTCATGAATAGGAGGAACCAATTTATAAAATATGGGTATAAATAAAAAATTATTCATTTAATAATAATTAAATTCAATTAGTATAGAAAAATTACTTATGAAAAAAAAAATATGATTAAAAATAACGTTTTTAAAAATTGGTGTTTTATAGACATGAAATAATTATATTATTATTAAATATGAATAATATATATTCATAATTTGTATATTACTTTTCCAATACATTAATTTGTAATTGATATGAAATAATAATAAATAATAGATATAATTTTAAAAATAAATATTCTTCTATTAGTTGTTTCCACTATATTTTGGTATTTTATTTAAATAATCATTTCTAAAATTATAGAAATTTAATTTGAAAAATGATAATAATTTTTTTATTAATGATAATTTTATAATTCTTCGATGAATTTATTTTATTTTTATAAAATTGTTGATTTTATGAATATAGTGAAAAATATTTGTTTTTGAAGGTAGAGTTTATAAAATCACTTGAATGTAATCCTAATATAAAATTTTTGAGACCTTTTCCTCAACCAAGTATATTTCATAATAGTAAATATATATATATTAAAATATTAGTTTACAATTACAACCTTATATTTTATATTTTTGGAAAAAGTATTATTTTCTCTAAAATTCATTTTATTACATTATATATTATTATTTAAAAATTAATTTATATCAATTTTATAAATTGATTAAATTAAATAGGATGTGAAATTTAGAATCAGTGGGTATAAATTATCTAATAAGAGCCAATTTATTTTGAGGCATAAATATAATGTTATCTTGGAAAAAACTAGTTATCCTGGTAAAAGATTAATTTCAATAAGTAATAATTTAGGAGTTAAATGGATTTAATCATGTTAAAAATTGTCTAATTGGGTGTTCATGGTTTTTATAAACCATATACCTTCTCCTGTGTAATATAACATAATTTTTTATCCAATTTTCATGATATGGACTTCCCATTATTGAGTGGTTTTTTGAATTTAAAAAAAATCAATCCCTTTTCAATATTAAATGGGGAACTCCTCTCTTCATTTCCCATCACAAAAAAAAACAATTATGTTATGCCCAAAATTAAAATAAAACATCCTCATCATCGTCATACACATTACCATAGTTATTTCATTTGAAAATTACCATCACTCAAAGTTTTAATCTTATTTGGAATGGAGATAATCCTTGTTGTAAGGTATAGAATTCTAACCACTCCTCCCTCTATCATATTTCTTTATTGGATTTTCACCTTCCAAAATTTTCATAAAAAATATTATAATTATAACATAAATAAAATTAATATGTGGGTATGTTATTATAAATATGGTACAGTCAATTAATAACCTTCCCTTTTCCACTAATTAAAATGAAAATGTGAATCGTCTTTTGGGCGGACTACTATATCCATGACACAACATGATTCATTTTCTTTAAAAACCTTACAAGGGTGGTCCTAATATGTAATTTTATATATATATATATATACATATCTAATTTTGATATTTATTATTATATTTTCTTAAATTAGAAACCATATTAATTCTTTTCCTCATTCCATGAAAAAATATATTATCATCCATGTGTATTTGTAGACTACCACCTGCATGGAACAATCGATTTCCATTTTTCATTTCATCACTGCCTTAGATGGTTAGATAGAATAATTTGTTTAAAGTATAAATTTTAATCCTATTATATGATTTTTTTTTATTACTAACTTATTAATATATTAATTATATTAATGATAATTAATCATTATAAAATTAATCATCAGATAAATGAAAACTAAGAATAAACAAAAAAAACATTCCATATTATATAATATTTTCATATCCCTTTAGTTATTATTTTAATTTGATGAACTTATGATATATCACATTAATAAAAAAAATATGATTATTATTCTTCTAGAATAATTATATTACATCTAAATCGCCTCCTTGTCTTCTGTTAAACATAGTATATTTAAGTCTGGGTCGGTTTGACAACCTACCTGAGAAATGGCACAAAATTATGTCAAAAATGACTATGAAAACATAATTAATTGTATTATATGATAAAAATATTAATTTAATGATTTTTTAAAATTTATACATATTTATTTAACTCAATAATTAAGAAAACACCTTTCATTGGTTACAAAAATAACTTAAGTTTCATTATCGATTTCATCTTCTAGTATAAAGAATTTAACACTCATCAAAGGAAATTGAAATGTATAAGTAATTGTAATTCATTCATTATAGTAAATTTTATGAAATTATAAAAATGAAATTTTGGAAAACGATAATATTGATGTAGTTCCTTGAACTGATGAGCCACTCGAATAGTGTTTTCAGGCTAATTTCCACAAACCTTATGAGCACCTCCCTATATGACAAAGGCTGGTGACTAGACGTGAGGTTGTGAATGAGTGATTTTTGGGAGACAGTTCCCTATGGAGGCAATATAATACTTGTCTATATAGATATATAAATGGAATAAAAAGACCAATAGACTGAAAAAATAACCTATATATAGCAGAGACACAATCAATATCAAACAACAGTAGAATCAATATCTGAATAGCCACAATGAAAATATATAAAAAACTAACTTTCTATTTTTAAATACAAAGTAAATTATGCATCCAAATATAATTTATACAATATAATAAGTATAAAAGGGTCTCCAATGGTTGAACCTAAAACATTCATATATAGCATTATTGTACAATAGAAAAATAAAAAAAATTAGATAAGGAAAGAACCAATATTCCTTTTCCTTTCATCCGACATCAAATAACCACTATGATCTAGCTCCAAAACATGGGCCTTTACATGAACACAAAATTATTAAGTCTACATGTGCCCCGAAGGGCCTATGTAGGGTGTGAGGAAAGTCTCAATGGGCCACCCCCAACATTTTACTACCTTAAATTGGTGTTTAATCATGTGTCTAATAGATATATAGAAATAGGAGCACAAAAATATAGAAACCCAAGCTTCCCTGGTTGTCAACAAACACCATGAGGTTATCACCTACTTTAGACAGTACTTAAATCACTAGATATGAGGGGATCCCTAGACCATAGACAAAGGAATCCTCTAATTTCATATATTCCTAGGCTAAACCCGAGGTTCCACCATCATATGTCACCCAACACCACGTTCCATTAACCATGTAACTGACGTCCCAAAGGCACACCCAATCCAAATCATCAGGTCTCCCATACCCCTACCCAAAATCACTTATAGGATTGAAGAAGAATTTATGTAGTCACATGGATATATTTCCTCTATGTAAAAACACATTGGGCTCGAAGCATACCGTCACAAGAAATAGCTATCTTCACCCTCTAAAAATTTTCCTCATCCAACATCCACAAGTATAGTGAGCCTCATCACCTAATTTATAGCATTGTCACAATCACCTGATGGATTATCAACATCATGTGTCATTCAATGGAAAATACCCTCAATCATTCACTTATGTCGCAACTATCAAGGGCCCTTAAAGACTGTAGTTGTTAAAACCACCTCATCCCTAAGTCACCCATTAGAAACTCAACTCCAAATATGACCATTTCCTACAAAAGTGATCAGAAACATCCAAATAGAACATAATCAACACCATTTTGGTACCTCGTCCCTCAAATACCATGTCTCTTAATATGATGGATATGCCATCTTAAATCACAATGTCCTCACCTGTAACCTAATGACATTTATTCCACAATCCAACGACCTAGTCTCCCAACCTATGGTCGATATCGCCCAAGTACCTTAGGCCAAGCCTATCATGATGATCACATTCTCTTAGTTAATATTGAAATATCCATCATGATACTCAGACAAATCCCATCATGTTCGATTAGATCCAAGTAAATTTTTATAGTAAATTTTTATATTTATAATTCACTTCAATTTAAATAAAAAAATATAATAAAAATAAATAAAGCACCACCTCCTAAATCGATCTCAGTTACAAGACACTCACTATGATTTCAAACTGGTATACATGATTTGGATGGTCGACATGAATCTAATAAGTTCCAATTAATTAATTAACATAAAACATTTAAAATATGAGGTCTCACTCGGTCAACACACCATCTCTATAAAATCCACACCCCGAACACCCTTGTAAAAGGAAAAATAAATATATTGACCACTTACCATGGATTCATTTCTATAGGCACATACAATCATATCCTATCTCTACAAACAATTTGGAATAAATATATGTTCTATATGAATGGTTAATATAGATTCAATTCCATAAATAGTTTAATGAAAATGGTTAAGATGAGGGAGAGGGATCAATCCCTAGCGGATGATAAGGAGTAAATTTTCTCCTCTAATGTGTGTGACACATAGAGGAAGAATAAATAATAATAAGGATAAAATTAGAAATAATGGGAGGGGTAAAATATTTATTTCAACAAATTAAAGATTCATGTTGTTAGCTCACATTGTTTTCCAAACCGTGTGGCAACCATGCAACTCCTACTTCTTAAACCCAGAACATTCATGGTTAGTGTTATGGTTAGGGAAAACTATGTGTTAACTTTGCCTGATATAATTCATAAGTACTTCTGAGAAGGGACTGAAAGTGCATCTTGTGCATGGTTTCCCCTAATGGTGTCAAAACCATATGGATACCCTTTGCAAAAAAATAGAGGTAAACACAATGTTGTGAGCCTCATCTTGAATAGTTGACCAAACTATTCTCTATGAAAAATGATGGTTCATGGTTTTTAAAAATTAGTTGAATGGTTAAATCTAACAATGTGCTTGAGCCTTCAATTTTCCAAAATGTGGTCTTTATGCCTCCGAAGCTCTAAAACCCATCCTAGAACTTGAGGACTTTTTTAAACCATTACACCCAAAAAAAGGTTTTCGGTTAAAAAAACTCATATTTAATCTCCCTACCTAAACATTTCTCATCCTGGAGATATTAAAAAACTGAGAGGGAACTAAATTTATAAATATATTAAAAAAACCCCAACCACCCCGGATTGAAAGGGTATATGTATACTTCTTTAAGGGGACCCCCACCTTTGGAGTAAGCATCCCGAGCCATATCCTAAACCAAAAATCAAACGAAAAAATATTTCATCAAACATTCCAGGACTCAAAATTTCTTCTCTGATGCATCATAACTCTTGAAACTCATCATGTGCTCCTATATCATTCTAGACACCCACCAGAATCCATCATTTTATTGATTTCCTCCATTTCCACAGGCCACACATGGAACCTATGAGGACCCGAATCTCACGAGATTCTCAAAAACAGTCTTCGTGCCTCACACCTAATTCATATCATGCATTTTAATGATGTCCATATTCCAACATAGCTAAAGTAAACTACATTTACTCGATGCATTGATGTCAAAGCCCCTCAATAATCATGTTTCTAATGTTGTTGAAATATAATTCTCAGTTCCATGTACCTCAGACACATACATAGTTATATATATATACATATATATAACCCAATCTGTTGATAACCTACTTAGTAGTGTGTGGTTAGTCTATAAACACTTCTCATATACCTCATGTAACCAAACATAAATACATCAAAAGGCAATGTAAAAATAACAAAAAAGGGAATCTCGGTCACACGCATTCCATAGCTTGGACAATTATTATCTCTGTAGAATACTCAGACCATGGAATCACTATGGAATGAACATATTTGGAATCCTGACAGTCTAAATCATGGAATCCATAGGATTTAAAACTAGCCAATGGCCATTGACCCCACTATTGAGTCCTTATTTCACTTCCTTGACGAACACTTGTAGAAAACTCTATGCTACCATAACCTGGTACCACTCCTGGTATGATCCAAGATCCCTGAGTCTACCTTATTCCCTGACTACCAACTATCCAAGTATCCTTCCAATAGAACCTCTCATAATGCCTAAACAATCCACATGCCTAACACACCTTTTGAGGCTGCTCACACTAATTTTATATATTTACCCATTTCTCATACAAGAAGCACCTTGTCAAAGGCCCACTCGTAGGTGGTATTCTTATGTCCTCGACTTGACAACCACATTGTAACTCATCGCAGCCATTATTCATACTACTAAAAGAATCACCACTAAAATAACATGAATCCTTCACCCGATTTCAGTAAGTCCATTATGTAAAATTGATCTTTTTTATGAGTGCATGACTCATCACATCTGTGAATGAAGAGAACAAGAAGATCTTCACCTTCACCTGAATGGAAAGTTGTAAACCATAATAAAAATGAATCGCCCTAGAAATAAAGTGCTCACCACGATGGGTTTGAATGAGATAATTAAGGGAAAGTTTTTTCGTACATGAAGAACATGTCACCATGATAACAGTTCAAGAACACTTAATATTTCATCCCTTAGAATCTTCAAAAAGAGGTGATCGAAGAACCTAGCCTCGAAGTCCTTCCAGTACAGTACCTCATGTCTTCTTGCCTAAACCTGAATGTCCCACTAGAGTTTAGCCACTCCATTGAGAATATAAATATCCATCTTATCCTTACACCCTGAAAGAATCTCTAGATTCTATAAGATCATCTTCATAGACTCGATCTAGTTCTCAGTTCCTTGGTCACCACCCAAACCCTAGAAGAATGGTGGGTGTTCCGACTGCACCCTCCATGTTAGATACACCATCAGATTATCTTCTACCTAAGATCCTTTATCGATACCCTGGATAACACGTACCCGGATCACTCTAAGATTCTAGCTGAACCACTTCCCAAAATTGGTAAGATCTAGAGGGTTCTAGCCTGTACTAGATACTATACCTGAGCATGTTCCTATGTGTCATTAAATGTCTGACCCTTAGGGGGCTCAACATACTCGTTATTTATTGTAACCGTATCACCGCCCTTCAGACACTTCATTCGATCCATCTATTTGGAAACAATCTAAATACCAATACAAGGTATGATAGACCCAATAACATTTACCCATATATCGTAGATAAAAAAAGATGTAATATGAAATTTAAACTCACTACCCTTAACCTTAACAAATATCATCCATACCACATGGAAACCTTGCCTCATGCACTATATACCCACCCATATAAAATCCATATAACACACATACCTATTGCCATGCCCATCCTGACGAACAATGTTTCCTCAAACTGCTGACCTATCTTCCAGACGTGGTGATCCAAAACACACCATTTCATCTTACCTGACTACTCCTATACAATCTAGGCCCATATATAGATATATATAAATTTCACATATCAAAATAAATTTACATAGAACAAATCATATATATATATCATAGTTATACTATGTGCCTATTAAATCATTAACATGAAAAACACACATCCCATTACTATATCATGCCAAGGGCCCAATATCTCATCCCTTTCCATACCATGCCAAAGATCACATGTCATAACTAATAACAATCACATTCTATACATACCACTCGAGGTGAAAATCCAATCAACCGTATAAGGAGAAAAATAGAATAGTGATACCCACACCATGAAACCTAGTATGTATTCTATGCATGGGGTTGTAGGAACCCAAAAACATGTTCTAAACCATGTTCTTACAACATCCTAATCTTCAGTGTACCATATCCGAAATTGTAAGACAAACAAAAAATATACGTATTTATTTCTATTAGTATCTAGCTGAATGCCTCTACTAGTTCCCATCCAAGATAATATTTAATAACATTTGTAGTTAAGTGACTTTATTAGCCACCAGAACAATTATTTTGAGCTATGTGTCACTAACTATAGGCACACATCCCCATATTCCAAAGGCTTTTGACTGGAATTCTGGGTGTAAAAGTGTAATATTTGGATAATCATACCCCATGTTTGTAATATAATAATGGTCTATATAGACATATAAGTGGAATAAAAAACAACAGGATCAAACTAGAACACACACATGGAAATACACAATAATTATAATGAAATAGTGGAGAAAATATTTTAATACCAACAGTGTAAATAAATAAACAAGATAAATTTCCAATATTAAATACTAAGATAATAATGTATCTGAATACTAATCATAAAATACAATAAGAATAAAAGATTAAATAATGGATCAGTATAATACATACATATAAAGAAATATGGTATAAGAGGAAAATAAAATAGTACACCAACTGAGAAAAGAATCACTGGTCCTTTTCCTTTCAACCCATTTCAAACATCAACAATGATCCCCCTCTTTAACTTGATCCTTTACCTAAATTAAAAAGAATAATTTATAAATGTTCCCTGAAGGACCCATGTAGGGAGTGAGAATAATTCATCAAAGGTATCCACCAATGTGTTCCAGTATTAAATTTGTGTTTATGTAGGTGAATAAAAGAAATGAAAAATCAGAAGCACTAGAATATAATACCACATATTTCCTTGATGGTTAAGAGCCACCTGGAAGATACAACATATTTTTGTCAATATTAAAATCACTAGAGATGAGAAGATCCTTATCCCATGGCCCAAGGAATCTCCTAATGACATATGTTCCTAGGTGAAACTTCATGTTCCACTTTCATATGTCACTAAACACCTCATTCCATTAACTAATAACTAACAACCTAAAGGCCTGCCCCCTCAAAATGATATGGTCCCTCAGCCCCCTTCTCAAAAACACACATCGTCTTGAAATCTAACTTTCAGATAGAAAATGATATATCTTTTCAATGTACTTTCATAGTTGGATCAATATATGAAATATAATGAAATTTGAATATCCATCCACCAAAAATGTTCTAGGACCATCAGCCTCAAATATGATGATCCTCATCTACAAATAGACAACCTCATCACTTCCACCTGATATATCCTCACTATCCCATGAATTTCTATATAAAGGACACCAAAATTTCTCCTAATCCAGAACTAGTGGGTGACTCTACCCACATGATTAGTCAACACTACCTCAAGACCTAAGTCAACATGTGTCACATGACTCCAAACGTCACATTGGAAAACATGGGGGGAGTGGAAAAAACTAAATTGAACCTAATACACACCATTTCTTCACCTTTTTTCATGTGTCCATGTCACACAATTTGATGGACATTCCATCACAAATCAAACATGCCTCTCCTGTAACTGAACGACGTTACTGCCTAAGTTCGACGAATAAGTCTCCCAATATGCGGTCGATATCACCCAAGTACCTCAGAACAATACCATCCTGATGATCATTCCATCTTCGTTAATCCAAACATCGCCATAATGATCCATATTCCATGCCTCCCTCGTTCCATTGGACCCTAGTAGTATATCACAAGTAATTTATATATATACAATTCACTTCAATTAAAATAAAAAAATTCAATTAAAATAATTAAAATACCCCGGCCAAAAACATCCCAAGGTTATAATCACACACTATGCTATAACCACTTATAGTCCCTCTTGAGCATTCTCAAGGGCATCTCATATGGTCTAATTAATTAATTAAAACCATAAATTTAAATTATTATGTCTCTCTTAGTCAAATCAATGGGACACTAAAATCCACACCCAAAAAACACTCATGAAAAAACATAGAAAACTTTGCACCATATTCCGTGGAGTCATAGATAATGGCACAACCTATCATAGCCTCTAACTCTGATCTATTTTGAAGAAACTGGTGTTTATGAAAAACTCTAGATGTGGATCCGACACTATAAATGACTAGGAGAATAGACATCCTATTATGGGGAGATATCAATCACTAGTTGATGTGTAAAAGGATTGATTCTCATCTTCTATGCGCGGACTATGGAATATGAATGAAGAAAATAGGGATAAAAGGAGAAATAGAGAGTGGTAGGATCATAATTTTACCCCATTAATGAGTCTCACAATTATCTTGAACATTTTTCCAAACCTTGTAGCAACTATGTGGCTTCTACTTATTAAACCCATACCTCACATGGTTACTCTCATGGTTAGGGAAAAACATGCACTAACAATGCATGTTACAATGTATAAGCACATCCCAAATGGTATTAACTGTGTTCCTTGTGCATGGTATTCCCCAACCATGTGGATTCCCTCTAAAAAACTATTGGGTTTCATGCATGCCCTTATGTATCTCATCTCACATGATTTACCAAACTATGCTTACTAAAAAATGAGGACACCCATTTTTAACTAAGAGGCCACATAGTTAAATCTAACTATGGTCCTCTACCTATAACATTCCAAAATGGGTCCATCATGCCTCCAATGCACCTAAAACCCAAAATAACACAATAGTTTTTTTAAAAGACCTCTAAACCCATCAAAAAACACTGTTTGGGATAATGAAAAACTGTGAATTAATTACTAATCATTGAAAAATGAGTTTTCATACCGACTAAAAAAAATCACAACGGGTAGGGAATTTGACCCACTCCAAATACCAAATACATTACAACTTTATAAAATACGATGAATCTAGTTCCAATAATCATAACAAAAAAACATATTATGTTTGGAAAATAGGGAAAAGATAACTAATTTTCTAGTATATAATTATTATAAATGGAAATTATAAACATTTGTATGTATGATTATATTTTATAAATTATCTATTAATATAGTTATGTTTTTCAAAAATAAGGTTAGATAATTTCTCCTCAAATTGAGGCCAGAGGTAAGGGTTTATTTGTCTCATTTTTGAATGAATTGGAAATTTTTTATTTTGAACACCATAATTACATTTATAAGGGGAATTTTCTCCAAAAGTTTATTCACATATGGAAATATATTCAATTTAATTGCTTTTTAATTTATATTTCATCATATGTTTCTCAATATATGTTGATTGTTTTGTTACTAATTCAGTAAGAGTCTCGTCAATTTATCTTATGATTCATAACATCATAGTATCTGTTACTTGAATATAATTTCCAAATATTTATTTGAACCTAATATTCCTAAATTTTGTTCTGTTTTTCCACTTGGTATCTTGGTAAATAACTTCTCATCATTAGTGACTACTTATTTAATAAAAACATTATTAAAAAAAGTGTATCATTGGTAAGAATAACTCACATTCATACCAAGGAATCATTTCTTCCATGTCTACGTTTCCCTTTCTACCAAATTTCATCTCCCTTTTTAGGAAATACAATATGGATTAATTTTTATTATTATCATAATTATATTTACCATTTTTCAATGTACTGATTAAATTTTATTAAGATATTTTTTTTACAAAAAAGGTATTTCAAAAAAAATTAAAATTATTCTTTATTCCCTTAAAAATCATATATTTTATGTTCATCAACAATTTTTTTATAAAAATTATGTATTTTTAAATATTTTTTTGTAGGTATTTATAATATTGTTTTTAAAATTTATTTCTTTTCCTTCTCAAATAAAATTTGAATGTATTTTTCATTTCACATTTTATAATAATGCCTAATATGTTTGGAAAAACTTTTTTTTTACTTATATTTTTTCTCCAGGGATTATCTCTCTTGAAATGATGTTTTTATCATACAATATATTTTACAATGATGTTATTAGTTTTGTGAAAATGATATTTTTTAGATCCAATGATCTTAAATGAATATGTTATGTAGTTTTTTGGAATTTTTTGGAATATCATTACTTTTTGATGGTTTAATTAAGATATATTTATGATTTATTTATAGTAGCACACATATATATGAATGATGACAGGTGGGGTCCTATATTAACCTCTAGAGAGTTGATATAAATTTATGTATCATGAGATCAAAAGGGTGAATGGGATTATTTATCTGAAGCCATATGGTCCATGGTAGGATTTATGCAAAGCCGAAGGGGTACACATGATATTTTATCCCAAGCTCAATGGTACACAAGAAGGTTATCCCACGAATAATAAGTTAAATGGATGGTTATATGGAGCCTACCGTGTGATAAATTTCAGGGTGGTTACAATATACATATGTTTTATATTCTTTTTAACACTCTTATATCATAATCCTTTTCCAAAAATTATGATATTCAACTCCTATTCAATGTCGCTTCATTACACACACATTTTATATAGGTACTTGTTTTGTGTTACTATTTTTGAGATATTTTATTTAAATCAAGAGATTATTGTAATCTGTATATTATGTTTAACTTGTGTCAGCATACTTGGAATCAGATAGGGGATTGGATACATTTGGGATTACATTCGAGAAAATTAGAAAAAACATGAGATAATTTTAAGGTATAAGTATAAGTATGATAACATCTTGATGTTTTGGTGAAACAAATATTATCTGGTTCACCTAAAATTTAAATCTCTATATCTATTTTATAAGGGGATGTAGGATCTGGAAGAGATGCACCTAGGGGTTACAACCTTGAAAATAGAATGATGGGTATTAACTTAATCAACAACTAATTCATGAAAAAGGGACCTAACTATACATATAGTTCCAAAATCTTATAGTATATGCTTTGGTTAAACCCCATTCACATTATGAACCAATAAGGGCGATCTAAAAAATTAACTTGTTATGTTAGATAACTGAGTGGGGGTATTGAACATGGATAACATATGATAAATCTTGGATACTCATAAGATAATTTATATATGTCATTTATGTTTTATTTCTTCTATGATAATTTTTTTAATTCTATATATTTTATAATTTGTATTTCTAACCTTCTTTTATATATATTAATGGTTGGAACCTGAAGTAATGGACATAATAATGGGTTAAATGGACCATTTAGAGATTTTCCCAACATGAAACCTATTGGGATGGAAAATGTTTTGAAAACCCATTATAAATATTTTTTTAGTAGATTATAAAACACAATTCAAACCATGTGGAGATCCTAAATGCATCGTGATGTAATTTTATATGATAATTTTCATCTCTCAATGACCAATAATCTTCAGTGGATCTCGTTACCCAATAATTATTGATATATTAATTAATATAGATGATAAATTATTTTTTATTATATAGATATTTGATCATGAAAATATTGTTTTATATGTATATAATTTGTATGGTGAATCTGTCATCGGAGGCCCTAATCAATAGCATCATGAAAAAAAATAATTCAATTCCATGAAATTAGAAGACTTTAAATTGGAATTATTATTAAATATTTTCCCCCAAAATAGCATATAAATATAAAAAAATTATTATTTGATTTTAACAAAAAAGGAATATAAATCCATTAAACATATGAAAAAAACACACAAGAATCTTAAGATCCACCTTTGGTATTATTATTGAATATGATTGTTAGGTTGATCATTGATTTTGTGTTTTAAAAGTGAGTCTTTAAAAATCATTTACAGTGAGAGATTTTGGATTATATGCTGGGATTTGTAAGTATGAACTTAAGGAGAAATTGGAATTGTAGATTCTCCGTATTCTCATGGTTTAGTGAATAAAAATATAAGAATGTATTTCTGTGGAAATTAATGAAAATTATGCATGGTGGATAGAATATCCATTTTTCTAATTTAAAAAAATGTAATATGAAGTATAAGGGGTTTTCTTCAATGAACAAGTGATTAATGTGAGTTATATAAGGTAATCGAGAACATTACATATTAAAAAATAGTAACACAAAAACATTTTTTCAAACAATAAATAAAACTATGTTTAATGAATCTATGATATACATCATGAAGCCAAAATGAACCAAAAAATTATTATTATTTGAATATTAAAATTAACATTTATCCATTAAATAAGTGGTTCTAAATAGGAAAGACTGGATTAAGAAAATTATATATTTTAAAACATGTATATAATATATTTTTTGTATATCAAATGACTAAAAATTAAAATAAAAAAATTGAAATTGAAAGAATTGTTTCCTAGAAATAATATCATTATGTAGGAAAAGTGTTTTTACCTTAATAAATTAAATTAATCAATATTTAAGAATGATTTTAATGAAATTTATATATTAAATATTCAATAAAATATTTCCTCATTCATATAATAAATTTTCTAGTTATTGGATAAAAATAAATTCAATTCAACTCTAAAATCAACAATTTTTTAAATATCAGGATCGTCATGTTTTATGCACTTATTTTAAAATTAATTTTCTCTATTTTAAGAAAATTTTATTTAAAATATAATGATAAATTTTGAAATTAAAATTTCATATTAATCTTATATTAACTCTCTTAAATGTTTTAGAAAATATTTTTTTGATGAATAGTGAAAATATTGATTTTTATTAAAAATGTATTTTTATTTGAATAATTTATCAAGTTACATTTATTTTAAAAATAATTAAGAGTAAAATTAACTCAATTAATTTTTAAATAATCTAATTTATATAATCTTAATTAATTTTAAATTGAATTTTTATATAAATCTTTGTATATGTTAGGTGGATTTTTATTTGGAAAACACGTTTTCAGCATGTTTCAGGATTTAATATTAAAATATCTATTGTAAAATCTCTAAATTAAATTTGATACAATTATTCCATTTTTTAAATTATTATAATTTATATTATTTAATAATTTCAAGATTATTTTTAGCTATTATGAATAGTATGTATTATAAATTTTTATTACAATTGCTAGTGTAAATAGGGTAATTAATGTTAGAAATAACATTATAAAGACAAATATTACCCCTCAAAACATGAATTTTTACTAATTTATGATTTTAATTATTTCATATATATCCACATCTTAACTATATGGCCAATGTGTGTCATACTAATTTGATTTTGACATATAAAATATTTAAGTAAAATATAAATGAAAAAATGACACTTTATTGCAATTATTAACAATAATAATTTGTGATAGAGAGTAGAGAAACATATTTTGTCGTTAATATTAAATTAATATATAATTGGTTTTTTTCTTGGTAATTTATTTCTAATTTTCAGTAATGAAATAATTACATGAAATATTTATGCAACGTTAAGGTTGTACATTTTAAATTAATTGAAAAATAAAATATTTAATATTAAAAATATTTAATGTAATATAAGTTAAAGTTATTATTATATTCCCTGAATTTATTAGATAAATATAACATGTAAGTGATGTTATATTTTATTATATTTTAATTCCATTTCCTTATGGTGTTTTCACCATCAAATTAATTTAATAGTTCCTAAAATGACATAAATGACATTTTTTAATAAATAATATTTAATTACATGATTTAACATTCCTAAAAACAATAATTTTTTCTAATATTTTGGGAATTTTTTTAAAATATCATCTTTTATCCATTTATTTTCCATTTTTTATTTTATAGTAAAAACTTTCATTTCAGGGTAATTATCAAAAATGGTTAACATGGGTTTAAAAAAGAGATAAATATAAAAGCTTATTATAAACATGAAAAAATATTATTTTATGATAGTATTTAGACCCATATGCCTCGTATATTATAATTATATAAATTTTATCCATTTTTCATGAAATTTTATGTATATTATTATAATACTTTAAGAAATTCCAAAAGTACCCCTTTCCTCAAATAAAAAAGGCACCTACAATCCTCTTTTATTCACACTTCTAAAGCCTTTTGGTTTATCAAATACCTAACCAAATCCATTAATTAGTTTTCTTACAATGTACTATAGTCCATTTTCAAATAAGAAACCCTAACTAATAAGGCTTTTCATTTAAAACTAAATAGGTTTTCTGATTAATAGGTGTTCTTATTAACCTAGATTTTTTTATTTCTTCTACAACCTCCTTAAAAATATTCTTCAACAATGATTAAATATTAACATAAATATATTAAATACAGTTATAGGTTTTTTTAATACCATAATATCCTATATCCACCTTCAATAAAATCAGATGGTAAACAAAACCGCCATTCATGTGTATGGTGGACCACCGCCTTTAAAACATACGTAATTGATTTTCCATCACCACATCTCATGCATATTTATGATGACATATTTACAATATGTTTGATAATAATTACATATTTATAGTTATTTTAATATAATATATCTTATAATTTCTTACGTTTATTTTCTTTGAAAGTTGATAATGTACATCTTGCATGCGTATGGATTGCCACCACCATGAAATGGTGTAAATCGTTTTTCATTGATGCATCACATGGATGGTATATATAATTGTATTTAAATATTAATATGATATTTTCAATATAATTATATTTATGGAAATATAATGAAACACTTACCTACATTCCATTATGTTCTTTAAAAATCTGAAATATCTCTCATGAATATTATGACATACTATCTCCATGATTGTAACATTGTTAATGATTCATAACCATATTTAATGTTTGGTATAATTTTTATATTTATGTATAAAAATAATTATTTTTTCATGATTATTATTCACTATATGATGTAATAATGTCGTCTTTTACCATTTTCATCCATTCGAAATAATTTTAGAATTGTGATCTTAATATCATTAAACTTTTTGAAATTAACTTAAATCATTATGTAAATGAATATAACATGATAATAAAAATATACAAAAATGAACATGTAAAAAGGTACATAGGAAAGAAAATAATTTAAATAATTTTATTAATTTCTAATATAAATAATGTTTTGAATAATTCAGACTCAATGCCAGAGACTTTTAAAAAACCCACTTTTCATGTTTCTCTTCCCTCTCGTTTTCTTCCATATCCAAGTAATTATAACCATTTCTAGAAAAAAATATTTTATGGTTAAATGGGTAGTAAAATTAATTTTGGACCATATTTTAATTTTTATAGTGTTTTTTTAAAAATAAATCTTCTTATGGTTTTATGTGTTGGAAATTTTACATTAATAGCCACTTTTTATATATCTGAAATATTTATTCTGAAAATATCTCTGTTCCATATCCATATTCTATAAATTATTTTACTGATGTATTTATATAGAAAAATAGATTTCTAAATGAAATATTATGCTTCTTTTTACATTCTTTCAATGGTTTTAGAAAATGAATATTACAACATATTTTATATGGAGTGTTTTCACATTATTTAAAAAAGAAAAAAGTATGTTTTCTTTTATCATTTTTGAATAAATTATTTTTATACCAATAAAACCATTAATTAATATACGGACTCCTTTATAATATTCCATGTATTCATAATTGAATAAAAACCATCCCAAAAATAATCATAATTTTCATAATTGATTTTAAACAGAAAGAATATTTTGATATCTGGAAATGTTTTGCTTATCGGTGTATGGGATCTCTCTAAACCACCATTCTCCTTGTCTTATAAACAATATCTCTATAAATATCATTGTATATATATTTAATATTATTTATTTATAATAAATTATATATATATGTCTATCACATAGATAATTATCTTATTGTCCCTTCCATTTATTAGGAAATACAAGCCTTATGATATTTTCTAAAATTATTTTTTAAATATCTAGTTTGATTATGAAATGAGGCATCATTATGAAATCCATTTTCATTATATGAATATTTATTATGTATATTCACTATTATTGGCATCCTTCGTGTCATAAATGTAATCATGAAACTATTTTTGTGTGTGCACATAAATACCACTCTAATACATTGGGTAAATATTTTATCTCGTGCAACATTATGTATGGGATTATGGAGTATTCCTAAACCACTATAAAACTTCTTCCACTATGTGATGGTTTCATGGAAGTTAACGGTAACTTATTCATATTTAAGGGTTTTTATGGAATTTTTTTTCAATGATTCCATCGCATTCTGATACCTTGTTCTTCATGGTATTCTATCATGTGATTTTTCGTGATATTATGTGTAATGAAATGTATATGATAATTTATAAGGGTGAAATGTATAACTCATTTACGTAATAGCATACCTATGTTTACAAATGATCCATTATGAGTTTTATTTTTCAATTAATTTTTATTACAAAATGATTAATCACAATATTTGTATTGAAAAGTTTATTCCATTCTTAATATATTTATTTTTTTGAGCCTAAAGATTAATTTTGAAAAAGGATTATCATGTATATGTATTCATGAGCCGATATATTTCTTATATCAGTTTTATATGTCCCTTACTAAGATTTTACCACACATGTAATGTTTTAAAATGTTTTTTATAAGTATTAATGGATTAGTAAGGACAATTATGGGGTCAAGATGAATTTTATTAAGATATTTAATCAATAGAAAACATATTATATCATAAATGTTATGGTTTTGGAAAAAAGGTTACTATGTGTAATTGTATATATTTTTATATAATCATTAATTATTTTTGGGTGAAGGTATACTTATCCAAAAATGAGACCGATAAATAACCTCACTTATAAGAAAATTAATTCTGGACCTAAAAACACAAAATTATGTACTGTTTAATATTGGATATATCTAGTTAATATTAGAGATAATGTTTATATAATGTTGGATATTTTGATGTTTTAATGTGAAATTATATTAGTAGTTATGGATACCATCAAATATTAATGAGTTTAATGATGATAATTTGTTAAAATTTTTATCCACCACATTTTTGGTTTCAAGAAATTTTATTATGACGTGATTTGATATTTTAATTGGGATTTAGGAAGAATATTCTATTGAGGCTTAAATAACCCTTTAGGATAGTATATGAATTTATGTTCTGTTAATTGGATTGTTTGATATAGATAATATTTATGGATGAAATTTATTGACTAACAAAGTAATATGTTGAGGGTATTTATAATTAAGATAAGGATTACCTTTCAGGTTAGTTTACAAATTTGATTTATGATATTTTGGTAAATTTCACTACATTATTAGATTATATAGTTATTTTTCATGGTGATTAATCTTAATTTTTTATATGTTTTTTTGGGTAGAGATATATATAACCGTTATGTTTAAACTGTTATTTAACATGAAATTTTTTTTGGGAAGAACGAAATTTCATTTTCCTGATTTTAAGATGAATGATTTGATATCACTTTTGAGGATAAAAATTTATTTAATTTTTAATTTCATAAGGTTATTTGGGATAGAGGGTAATTTATGAAAAGATATAAGTTGGAACTTTTTTATTATTATAGCAATTTTGGGGACAAACAAATTATTTCATCATATGGGGGTATTTAAAATTTTTATGTTATTTTGCAAATTGTTAACCATTAAATTTTGGTTAATAATTAAACATATAGGTAATATCGTGATATCCTTTTTTGGATTGTGAAGATGATTTGTTTTTATCAAGCATAAAAAATTCATCTTGAATACTCATCATTTTTTTGAAAAAAATTGAGATTATTGTGGAAATTGATTTGAAGATGAAATTTTACTTATCATGTAATTAAATTTCTCATTTCTCCCATTAAAAAGGTAAATTAATTATTAAACACTACGAAAATAATCTTGAATAAAAAATAATATCATATTAAATTTATTTATAATGATTTTTTAGTCTTTTCATACCTTAATAGTTTATGATTTTTTGGTCATTAACATTCTATTGATCATTCAATTTATTCTGATAAATCCTATTTTTCACGCTCCGTAAATATTTATACATTATATTTTTCTCCATATCAATATTTTCGAATCCCACTAGTGATATTATATTTATAAACCTATTTATGTGATTACTTTAATATTTCATTTTCCCTCTTTTCAAGATGATGTTTTATTAACCCTTTTTAGAATGTTGGATATGAATAAATGTATTTTCATATTTCAAATATATTTAATTGATCACGAGTTTAAATTTTGATGACATATCTTATAAAATTTGGAATAATGTAGCACACTATGAATTAAAAAACAATGTTTTATTGTGTATTCGACATGAAACTCTCAGCCTAAATGAAAGAAATATAGTACTATTAAAATATGACTACTGTAACTTGGCTATTAAATTGATGGATATGAATAGAATAAGAAAATATTCAAATTTATATGGATTACAAATGTATGAAATAAATTCATTAGTAATCAATGGATTGGAAATAAAAATTGAAATATTCTGAATGTTAATGAAATGGTTTTTTGAAAACATTCAGTAATGCCCATAAAACGTTTTTATCTTAATATATTAAATTATTCACAACTGGTGAATTATTTTAATCATGTCTATATATTAAATATAAAATTATTTTAATCACTCATCTAAAATATTTTCGTGAAATGGGATATTAATAAAACTAGTTTTAGGCTTTAAAACTATGTTATTCTAAAAAGAAGTTCGGTTATGTTTTGTGCACTTGTGTTAAAATTAATTTTTTAAACATTTATTCATTTTTTTATAGAATGAAATATATTTTTTAAATCATCAGGTAAATAGTTTTTAATGTTATTTTTTATTAATTTCCTAAAAAATAGTTTTATTGATGAATAAGGGATAATGCATATTTTTATTGAAATTTTTTATCATTTAAAGAGTTTATAAAGATAAATTTTGATTTAAAATGGTTATAAATGTAAAATTAGTAAAATTATATTATTATTAATTAAATTTATATAATTGGATTAAATTTTATGATTAATTTTGATATAAAAACTTTTTTTACTAAAGGAAACTTGTTCTTCTGAAAACCTCTTTTCATCGCTTCTATGGGTTTAATTTTGATTTACATTATTCTAATTCTAGGAATTGAATATTATAAAATGTATTATATATTTTGAATCATCATAAATAATTTTTACGTAATAATTTAAAATTAATTTTTTCATTATTAGTTACTATGGTATCTTTTTATTACCACAATATCGGTAAATACAGTGATTATGTTTAATAATTGTAACACATTATGATTTTGGGAAAAAATCGAATTAATTTAATATTTTTTTACTTTTCATTTCATGAAACACAATAAAAATATTCTAAATAATTCATGAATTCCACTCACATAGAATTGTCTTGGAAGTTTTTACATGAAACATTGAGTTTCTATAAACTACATGGAACAATAAGGCTAGTATACAATAATTGCAATATTGACTTTCCTCGATGGCTTACGTAACATTAAAGACTTATTTTTACCTAAATATAATATATTATTAAAAATATTATATAAAAAATCCATTAATATTATGGATAGAAATATTATTATCAAAATTATAAAAAAATTCTATTTTCACAAATATAAGATGAATTCATAGGTTGCCAATTAATTAGAAATGAACATGAAATCCGATGGAATATAAAAAATATTATTATAGAAAAAAAGATATTTTAATGCACTAAATAAAATTATTTAGAATAGGTAAATGATATTAATTTAATAATTAAGTTATATATTAAATCAAATAATATTTATATTCATCCAATAGATTCTATAGAAAATACATAATAACAGACACTATTTTATGCATACAACACACTTTTTTAAGGTAATTTTTCAACATTTTAATGGAGAACCCTTTTAAAATCCAATTTTTGGAACTTTTATTGGTTTAGTATGTCTAAATAAACTAAATATTTGGATTTGAGATATAAAAATTATGTTCTTCTAATTTTTGGTATTTTTCCTTAATGCTTCATTTTTAATTAATAGTTAAAATACGAGATATTAATTCAAAACTAAATTTTCATATAATTTTTTTAAAAGATTAAATTTTAATTTTAATTTTTTTAATAGTTTTGTAAGATATTACTTTTATAAATTAATATAATTTTGGTTATTGGAACCAGTTTCACATTGAATGTAGATATAAAAACATATCAAAATTTTTGACTTTTTACACTAAAAACCATTAGTGTAATCCCATCAACAAGATTAATTTTAAAATAATTTCTGAAAAATATGTGATGGGAATTGGTAAAAATGGATTTCATATTTGGAATAATAATAATTTATAATTTATAAAAATGTGAAAAAAATTACCAAATTGTTTAGTTGAATTGGTAAAAATTAATTCCATCTATTGAGGGGAAATTATGGTTAATAAAGTAATAAACCATAAATGTAAGACAAAAAATGACCTATAAACTTATAAAAAAAGAGTTTAATTTACATTATTCTTCAATATAAATTCAATTATAGATTTGCGTTGGATTTTTTGACTATATTTTTAAAAACACGGGTATACCAAACTTGTTTCAAAAATTCCATGTGTGTCATTTTCCTTCAAAATAATACTCCACCACATCTACCCATATTGTCACAATACTACATCTCCATGGATCTCAAAAAAACTTCTCAAATAATATCCAAAATTTCCTCCCTAACCCATATAATCCTTTCCTTGGGCATAATAAAATTTAAGGATGCCTTTTTGCACAAACCAGATGGATTTATCCGATTAAGAGGTATCAACTTCTCTCAAGCTCCTTTAATATATTTTCCATATCCACCCCCTACACACTATTAGATTATTTTATGATGATATCCATATCCTATATATACTATTTTTTTTATTCTAGGGTTTCTAACTACAATTACAAACACCTCCATCTAATGGGTAACGAACAAAATATTTCCGTTTTTTGGAGAAAACCTGCATCACGAAACGATGATTTTTCATTATTCATTTACTACCAACTATAGTGTCCATCATGATTTAAAATATATTTATATATTTTATATATTATATTTATTATTTATTTAATATTCTTTCTTCTATTTACAACATATATTGTTTTATTATTCATTTGGTTTTAATACCATAATTTTCAAAAAGTGTGGACTACCGCCCCCTCAAAGAGATATGATTCACTCATACACTACATGGGTTATATTTAAGATGGATTAAGTGAATATATAATAAATATATGATATAATAAATTCAATTCAATAATGATATATATATACTTATATGTCATTTTATTTCATTATTTCATTATGAATATTAAAACAGAAAGAACATTCATGTGTACGCACACCTTACTATGTCCATGAACGGTGTATTCCATTTCATACTTCATTACAATATAGATTATTATAATATAATTATAATTGATATTAAATATATTTATTTCACTATTTAAATTCTGTAGATCTTGAAATATTTACAAAGACCTAATATATTGAAAATTAAGAAACATGCGATGAACATATCGAATATTTTCTAAATTGAATACTTAACATAAGATAGTTAACAAGAGGGTAATATAAGATCATAATAAAATAATATATTTAATTATGTATAAGAATATTATTATTTAAAAGATTTATAATAAACTTATATTTATTATGTCGGAAGCTTGTATGAGTACAAAGTGATTCCAGACAAAATATAATGGGATTTCATCACACTTGTAATTTTTTTGAGATACGAACCATGTTCGTCACTCTTTCCTTTTTTTTTTGTTTATATAATTATTATGAGTTTATTAGATAATTTTTAAAATGATATTTATGGGTATTTACATATCCATTTTATGATCATTTTTCTGTGGGGTTTAGGTTTCAAAAGTTTCCAAATTCATAAAATAGTTTTGTCTCAATTTTCTTTCATTGAGACTCATGTTTTATACGCACATAAATTATTATTTTAGGTGTATATAATTACATTTTACTTGTTATATCATGAAACATCTTCTTTTATTGATATATTAAGCTTCATGTAATTATATTTCCATCTATTGAGAGTGGGATCCCATGTAACTATGTGATAAGAGTTGTTTGAAACAATTTCATCACATTTTGCGATTTACTATGTTTATGCCTCCTTTGATGAATTATTTTGTTTTATCTATAAATACATTAATTAATTTTCATATCCTATAATTATTCTTGATATATTCTTATATTGGTACAATTTGTAAATTTTTGGTACATATTATAATTAAGAAAGTGTTTCTAAGAATTCCCAAATTTATGCTCTCTTAGGTCGAGAATACATATTCCTTAAAAATTGTGTTTTCAAACATGGTATTCCTAGAATATTCTATCAATATCCAGTGATAATTAAAATATATTTTTACCATTTTTTCTTTTCCTAACGTTTTCAATGGAAACCACTTGTTTCTTTCTGAATGAGGGAATTTTCTATCAATTTACCATTTAAAATGAATGTGCTTCTACCTCGTACGACATGTATGAATTTATTTGTCATTTATCCATTGAAGAATTATTTCCATGTTTATATTTATTTTATTATGATTTTTTAATGTGATTTTTAAGATAAATCATCTTCAAAATTATTTCAACATCATTTTATAAGTTTTCAAGAAAAAGGGTTTTCAAAACGTCTTCAAAAATATATTATAAGTTTCCAAGAAAAATGGTTTTCAAAAAAATGTCAAAAAAATTTTATATGTTTTCATTGAAAATGGTTTTCAAAAATATTCTAAACATCTTTTATATGTTTTCATGGAAAATGGATTGAAATTTTTTTCAAGATTCTTTTATAAATTGAAAGGAAAATATTTTTCAAAATGTTTTAAAACATTATTTTTATTTTTTAAATGTATTTTCAAGTAAAGAGTGTTTCATAATTTTTTTTAAGATTTATTTATATGTTATCAATGTATTTTCATAGAAAGTAGTGTTTTAAACATTTTTCATGCTTTATTTACAAGTAGTCAAAGTATTTTCAGAATATTTTCATGATCTATTTATAAGTTTCCAATGTATTTTCATGAAAATAGTTTTCAAAACGTTTTAGAGAACTATTTGAAAGTTTTCAAAGTATTTTAAAATAAATTATTTTATAGAAAAAATAATTCTTTCATTATATTATTTAAAAAAATCTAAGACAAAGGATTTTAAAATGATTCAAAACTATTTTTATAGGTTTTAAAAGAAAAATTATTTCAAATGATTTCATGTCATCACTATATTTTTAATGGAATTTTATTTGAAAATGATTATCAAATTGATTTATGAAATAAAAATATACTTTCAATGAAGAAATTATATTTTCACCAAGAAATGATTTTATAAGATATTTCACTATTAGTTTTCATATCAGATGAAATTTTTTGATATAAGTCATTACCTTTTAGAAAATTATCTAATGGTTCCATTCATATTCATTCTGTGAATGGGTTACACATAATTTTATGGTCTTTATTAAACTTGTTTACCATATATGGGTTATATTCTTTTTAAACCTGTTTCTTTTCACATTTTTTGTTTCTAATGAATGATTACAAAACCAATATTTTTCAAGGGTTATAATATGTTTACACATTTATAAATCCAATTTCATTTCATGGGTTATAATATGATTAATTATGATCGTGTGGAACATGTATTTTTGAAGTAATTATCATATTGGTAGGACTTATATTTCCCTCTAATACATTTTGTATGATTTATATCTCATGAGATTGACTAAGATATTCTTGGTAAAGAACATGACAACTATTATGGTAATGGGAGAAAACCATGTCTACTAAGATGGTACGAGGACTGAACTCATGCCACCAAGATAGACATGGGAGTGAATCATGACTACCAAGACGGTATGGAGAGTGAACCTATACTGCCAATATGATATTGTAAGTGATGCATTTACTTCTATGGAAATCATATCATATTCTTATTTGTCTACAACAATTCCATATTTTATTCATGTGTTATGATTTGTAGTTTTGTGGTATTTATTTCATTATAATTCACGTCTTATGATACAAAAATATTTATTCCATGATTCATGTTATGATATTTTATATGTAGGGTATGATATTCTATTTTCATGATCACATTATCAAACCTTTATGCTCAGGTTTATGTTTACATTTCTCCCTTGTTTACCATTTCTGAGAATCTGAACTCACCCCTTTTTATGTTTCATTTACCATAGGATATAATGTTATTTATTATGTTTGAGGTGTCTAATAAGTTTTCTACTCAAGAAGAACCTAGTGGTATATGGTGTAGCTAATTTATGTACTGATGCTTATATATCCATGTTTTTAAAGGAACAAGGCCAATTACCATTTCTTGGCATCTATTTGTATAATTTTCAAGTATTATGTAAAAATTATGTAATTTTTTTGTTTGAAAAAAGAGGGTCCCAATAGTTGGTATCAGAGCAAAGGTATAGTTATCCTTTGGAAGTTATGATGATAAATCCTTAGCATTATCCCTACATATATTTCTATGTATATGTCTAGGGGTGTCTTTATGGATAAGTATATGGATGAGTTAACATATAAAAAATTTCATGTAATTTTGGTAAAGGATAGAGCGATTGGTTTCATAGAGATACATCATTGTCTAGATACTATAAGTGGACGTGGATCTAACACTGATCTACCTGGGGGTAAAAACTCTACCAAGATATTTTGTTCCAGCCTTGTGGTAATCTGGTACACAAAAATGAGCCTTCTTGGACACATGGTTTGACACTCTCGGGGGATATTCTTTAGAAATTAAATAACTTATCATGAACCATCATGAATTATTTAAATATAAGATTTATTTTAATAAACTATGATGAAATTAGGGTTTCCAGGATTAATAAAGGTACACTGATAACCTATAAGTCATTCTTTTCATGGGTATGTGGTTTACTTCATTGATAATAAATTCTTACACTATGCTTATCGTTTTAGTCAATGGTGGGAAATGGAAGGCACTAGATTAATGTTGATTGTGATGAAAGATTTTTTGGTGACCAGTCAAGTGGAATGATCACTATAGTGAAAGTGATTGTAATCAAGGATAATAAATTTTCACAGAACATGATTAACAATGTTTACCTTAACAAAATCTCAGTATCATCAATGAAGATAAAGATGGAGTTCACTAAGAGATCGTGAAATGGAGACCATGGAGGTAAGAATATTCAGTTTCCTTTATATCAATACTTTTGCAATAATCACCTATGTGAATCTCTTGGAGGAACAAGAAGCTGTTTTGATTGTGGAATATAAATACCCAAAGCAAGTGACTATTAGTAAAAAATGAATAGTATGATTAATTAAATAGATGAGAATATTATCCTCTCGAATGAATTTTCAAATGGTAAGTGTTTTATGTGTGGATTAAATTTTCCTTATGGAAATCAATGTCTCAATAGAAAATTTCGTGAATAGAAACTCCAAGGTGGTGCAAGTAATGGTTACATTGTGGATGATGAAAAGATGTCAAATGAGATGTCAAAGTGAAGAGGTATTATGTAAAAGGATGAGGTATCATTGTTATTGTATAAATAATCATGTAATCAGTGTTCTTATGTTTTTGGATTCAAAATATATGAATGATGAAATATGAAATGATTGTCCAACTTATTTTTTTCACTCAATATTAAAAACATCATGTTGAATGTTCTTGATGGACTGGTGAAGTGATTTAGTAGCAATGGGATATTTTTTCTAAAGACTCGGAAATTCTATGGAATTTGTTTTATTAATACATGGGAATTTTACGAGTCCGCAGTTTTTAACGGCGCGTGATTTCGAGTCTCGGAGTGCTCTGAATGATCCGTCAAAGTTTTGTTAAGCATAAATTAACGCACTTAAGCAATTCTACTGAAAATGTGTAATAACACTTAAACGGTTACACAGATCAGAAATCTGAGGGAACTATTGCACTCAAGACAGCGGGATTACCCTAGGTGCAACTTAATTTTAGTCGGCGCAGGCCTCCTGTGAGAAATCCCAATAATGGCATAACCTTAAATAAAATAGTTGAATAAATTATTTTATTTTTGAAATTATTATAACTCACAAACGATATCTCAAATTAAAAATCTGAGACCACCGCTGAACTCATGAGGGCTTGATTTATTTAAGAAGATACTAACTTTGGCGGCGTAGGCCACCAAAATTTTTTATCTTTGGCCTCAAATAAAATAATTAAGTGACAATTATTTTATTCTAAAATTCCTTACTTCTAAACGGTAACTCAGAATAAAAATCTGAGATTACCGTTGGGTTCGTTGGGGCGTGTTTCACTTAGGTAATGCCTAAGCTTAACCGGAGCGGGTCGTGGGTGACTGATAATATTTTTCCGAAGTTTTTTTCAGGTACATTTATTAAACGTACAAGTGGGATTTTCCATCTTTTGAATCGGTGCTCGGAATTGAAATCTGAGGGCACCGTTGAACTCATAGCACCATTATTCGCTTAAGGAGACCTTCACTGCATTTGTGTTTTATCGATGTCGGAAGTTAATTTTTTGGCTTTCTAAATAAATTAAATACAAATATGTCTAACATATTTCTATTTTGAGTGGTGGTTTAATCCTCTAAGGGTAGGTTGGAGGTGGGGCCCACCCACTCATAACCTCTCATGGGAGAATATTATATGGTGGGGCCCACACGAGCTTGAACCCCCTTTAACCACTTATTTAATTGGGGGAATTCTCTTAAACATACCTTGAGTTTAATAAATCCAACTATCCTTTTATTTATTTTAAAACCTTCCACCTTCTCCATAATGGTGCCAATTAACCCATTAAGAAAATGAGGTTGCTTATTTCAGTTTGAATTCATTGGAATTATTTTTGATTGGATGGAAATAATAAAATAATAGTGGAGCTATTATTTTATTTTTGGGGCGTTGGCAATTCTTTCATTTGGGGGTGGATCTTTGGGAGAGCTTTGGGAGAGTTCTTGGAGAACGACATCCTCTCCAATGAAGAATTCCTCTCATACCTGAAGATCAACAAGCATCAAGTTCTTCCTTCTTCACCAGGGGAAAGGAAGGGACCTACCACCACCCCCGAAGTACACCGACGAAATCATCTCTGAATGCTCGTCTGCCAACGATGAGTACCCTTATTCCTTACGATGCATGAGCGTGAGAATTGGGTGTGCATGAAAAATGTGGCATTCTATGAATCGACATCTTCCCTTTTTTCGAGATCGTCAACGAACAAAAATTACGAATTATGGGGGATTTGATTATTTTAATGTATGAATTTTACCCTCTTTCATCGACATTTATTTTGATTTGATGGAGGCCAATTGTTATCACCCAATGCAGAGGCCGCGGGCTAAACAAACATGACCTCACGTCCCTCCCTTGATTTCTGGTTTGGTTGACGTTGGAGGTAGAGCTGGAAGGGAGTAGTGCCATCGGACCGCGTCGGAGAAGAACCGCAACGGAAGAAAAAGGTGTGGAATCATCATGTCGCACCATTCTGTAGTGGCGGAACCGCATCTAGGGAGTGTCGTGGCAAAGGGGTGTGGCGCCGTCGTGCTACACTGGAGGTGAACCGTGGCCGGGAGGGCCACGGAGGATGCAGAAGAACGGTGCCTTCGCGCCGCGCGGTGGAGCCGAAGGCCGCGGCCAGGTCGGGCTGTGGCGGTGATGGCATGACACCGTCGCTCCACGTGGAGAGTTGGACGACCGCAGTGCCATCGCGCCACGGTGGAGGTGAGGTGGCGGTCGGCCGGGCGGGCCCCCATGGAGCCAGATAGGTGGGACCACCCGGGTCTAGCAGCCCTTGAACCGGCGCGAGGCGGCGGTTCTGTCTGATGAACCGGGGAGGGACACGACACCCCCTCCCTCAATTGGCCAACTGGGCCACCACTGGCCGGACCACCTAGTCTGGGCCGCCCATTGGCTGGGCTCCCTCATCCAGGCGACCCTTCTGTCGGGCAGCCATGGCAGGGCCATGCCTTCGAGCCGGGCCGCGCCTTCGGGTCGGGCCGTCACTTTGGGTTGGGCCGCTCCCTTGGCTCAAGACGCCCACTCGGGTCGGGCAGACCACTCGGATCGGCCTACACCCACAGATCGGGTCCGACCCTAGTTCGGATCGAGTCATGCGGGGCCGGTCCGACCGGGTAGGACCAGACCCGAACCCGCTATGTCCATTTTCACCTTTTAGCACCTATCAAGTGCTTCGGGTGTCCGATTGATGAACTGACTATGGAAATGGAATTTTGGAAGTGAGGCGATTCTTTTGGCATACTCCACATGAGGTTCGAAAGTAGTTTGGGTATGGTCAGGTTGGTTTGAGCCTAAAAACCAACCAGGCCCCTGGAACTGAAATGTCAATAACTCACAGACCAGGCATCCGATTGACACACCGCCTATTTTGTTGGGTTCATTGTGATGAGATAGAACAACGAGATACATCAACTCAAGACTTTGTTATATTTGATTTATCGACAGTTGGATTAAGGGGAGGACCCTCTCGGAATTGAGCATGTTGTGTGTGGGAACCTTAGGGCTGGCTGCGATGATACTAAACCGGAATCCTCTGTGGTTTTGACAGAGATAACTATTGTACCGGGATCCTCCTTGGGTCCGATAGTTCTGAATTATATTTCTCGATCTTGTGTGGGTCCGATAGAATAGCTGGTCCTATATCTTGTGTGGGTCTGACAGCTTAGCTGGTCCTGTATCATGTGTGGGTCTGATAGCTTAGATATACACAAAATAACTAGTCATGTATCCTATGTGGGTCTGATAGCTTAGCTGGTCCAATATCCTGTGTAGGTCTGACAGCTTAGATGAATCTGTGAGTACATCTGATCACCTCTATCGCTCTACAATAGATGTATACCTGTATGAGCTGAGTCTTGTCTTTCAACCATTATCATCGAGGTGATTGAAATTTCTTCCTTTGTGGACTGGGTTGTGCTTGGGCTCGAGAGTTGGAGCAGGACTGTGACAGGTAACTTATGTATATATATGGTCATATACCTAAGTAGGGTTGTTTGATACTTAGTAATTGTATCATTCTTCATTGATTTATCCTTAGTGGATTCTGGGAGACCTTCGGGGGTCTCGTGGTCCCCTACTACGTATTGTTATACTCACCCCTGAACGGGATTCGCCTGCACCTTTTTGTGTTCTGTCCAGGCGACAGAAAATAGTGATCGAGTCTAAGGGTGACAGACGTGAGGCTGCTCAGAGCTGGAATAGACTGAACGTACCTCAGAGATGAGTTGTTCAAGTTTTGTACCTACCCTTCAGGTAGGATTTCCCCAGTGGTTGATCCATGAGCTTTTTTACGTTATTTAATTATACTTGTTCTTGTTGTTCAGTTGGGTTTGTATATTGGCCCATTTACTTTCATCACTACCTTTGTATAACGTTTTACTTAGTGTTTTTCATCCAGTTGTGTACTCTGATTGTGTGTGATTTTTTTATATAGATAATTCCTTTCCAGCATATAGATTTACTCCTTTGGTGCTAGTCTCTAGCCCCTAGCCTATGGAAGGTGGGTTGGGGTAGTCACAGTACGGGTTCCGAGGACGGGTCGTGACAAATTGGTATCAAAGGAGTTGGTTCTACCGCAAAACATTGGACTTTGATCTTTCTTACTATGAAGAAATAATGTTAAGAGTATTGAGTGTGTTTTTTAGTCCAGGGAGTCCAGTGTCGATGCGGAGGCCAACGTATCCATACACTAGGACCCTGACTTCTAATTTCTCAGTAAGTGCACAAAAACCATGATTGCGAGTGTGTTTTTAATATTCTTATTTGTGAACTCTTTGAGTTGGCTCAGCAGGTATAACTTATTGACTATGGTGCACATGTTCCTTATCAGGATGCCACTGCGTAGACACCCAGCTAGGGTTTCTAAGAGAGTACACTATGATGGACCATCGAGTGACAAGGCTCCGGTTTAGGGCCTTCTTTCTATGTTGTAACCATCGGGTGGTGAACCAGCAGCAGAACCACCCATAGGGCAGCAAAACCCCTAGCTGCACTAGAGGATGATGCATGCCAACTGAGCGTGTTTCACAAGTTCCAGCGGTAGAGGCCTCCGAGGTTTCGAGGCGAGAATGATTCCCAAGTAGTAGAGGACTTGATGGACGTGATTACCGGTGTTTTCAACCTATTTGAGACACTAATAGAGAAAATGTTGATCTTATATACTAATCTATTCCAGTGGGTGACCATGAGGATGGTCTGCATAGTGATGACGTTTCGGTACTTGGGCCGTTTTTCAGAGGTGGTACTTTCGGGTAGTGTGCCAACTATATCACTGTCTGTTGGTCAGCAGACACTACCGGCAGTACCGATAGAGGACAGGTGTAGGCTTAGTGCCTTACATGTGTTTCAGCAGTAGATATCTCTCAAGCTCTGAGGCGAGACCGACCCACATGCGGCTAAGCACTGGCATGAGGAGGTGGCTGAGAGTATTCTAGAGCTTATACAGCTTCAGTAGGACGACATATCGGTTGCTGAGTATTCATCGAGGCATACCGATATTTCCGGGCACTCAATGATTATGATACGATAAGTGCTTTAGAGATCGGACCACTGAGCGAGGTATGTTTAAGGATATCTGGGCCAACACTTTCTCCTCTATGCAATCCTACTTATGTTAGGGTGCTATAGGGAACCATTGTGGTCGAATGGTCATTGGATGAGCAGATATAGCCAGTGAATGTTAGCATTTGGAAAGAATGAAATTAGAACTATTCTTAGAGACTTGAGCGTGTAGAATGTTTCAAGGAGAGGAAGTGTTAAGGATAGATGAATTTGCAGGGCAGAAGACATGGAAGAAGATCTAGGAGAGGAGCATGAGGTGGTGAACATTTCGACATGTTACAACCACCTGCCTTTGTATCCCTTTCTAGAATCATGGAGCTGGAGGGTAGGGGAAGAGAATAGTTGAAAGCGGTAAAAGAGTGTGACCCAAGGGCTTTAGGAATGATTTGAGGTACGATCTGTGTCTACTACTAGCTACCGTATCAATAGACATAGATAAAAAATATTCCTTCCTTTCACAAATCTTGTCCCAGACCTAGAGTTTCCAGTTAACCCATTGAATTGACCCTCACATCTAGAGACACCATTGAGAGGAGACTCGATAATCACACATATGTCGATAGTGTGATTTGACCCTTGAAGAGAGAGTTTCGGTTGGAACCTCTTGGTGGCAGCGTCAAGGCCTTACGACGTTAGTTTGGGTATGGATTGGGAAACCACAGTTCATACACAGAATGACTATATTAGGAAAAAGGTTTGTGGTTTATCTACAACATTGGGATGAGGACTTCCATATTCGGCGAAAAAGTAAACCCAGGCAGCACATGTTAAACTCATGGATAGGAGGGCATAGCCGATCACTCTTGAATCGTCCAGCCTTACCCTCGTGGTAGTAAGAACTTTGAGTTTTCAGTTCCAAACACGAGTGTCCAAACATGTGGAAATATTTTCAAAAGATGTGTCCAGGATAACCCCCCCCCCAAAGGGGGAGGGACATCTTCTTTAGCTGGAGTTCCAGTAGATCCAGTGAAGATTTAAGCGGTAATTTCTTGGGAGGCACCCATGAGAGTGACAAAGGTACGGATTTTCTTGGATTTGGTTGGATACTATCGTAGATTCATACAAACTTCTCTAAAGATAGGGAAACCTATCTACAGTCTCATAAAGTCACTCCTCCACTTCATTAACATGCCAGGGAGGTGTAGCAGTGAGATACTAACTGCGAGACATGATGTGCTCAGATATCCACATGGCATACACCTAATAGATTTTCTGAAGGTGGGGAGCATGTCAACCTCTTCAGAGGACGTACATGGTACCAATTTCACTTTAGGAGTAAGTGTTAAGGGAGTTCCCCAAATCTCATCCATTTGTATATCCAGGAGTGGCAAAGATGTATTAGGACCTCCGAAGATAGCACTGGTGGATGGGTGTGAAGAAGGCAGTAAAACAGTTTGTCTCTCGATGCCTCACTTATTAGTAAGTGAAGGTCGAGCATTAGGTTCCAGCAGGATTGGTTTAGCCCTTAGAAGTACCAGAGTGGAAGTGGGATGAGATATCCATGGATTTCTTGATGGGACTTCCACGTACATCTAGAGGGAATGACTCTATTTGGGTAATCGTCGACCGGCACCCCAAGTCGGCCAACTTCATACTAACCAGAGATGGTATGAGCTTCCACGGAGAAGGTGCGGGTCATCCAGGAGCGGACAGAGACTATACAATGCAGAAAAAAGTCGTATGCTGCCAGAAGATGGAGACCCCTGGAGTTCGAAGATGGAGACCACGTCTTTCTACGGGTCTCACATCGACGATTTATACGGCGATTTGGCCGAGGCGGTAAGTTATCTCAGTGATTCATCAGACCTTTCCTGGGTCCTCAGAAGGGTAGGTGAGGTGTCTTACCACTTGGATCTTCCACCTCAACTTCACCGGGTGCATGACGTCTTCCACGCATCTCAACTAAGGAGATACGTACATGACCCATCCCACATCATCGACCATGGCGAGATGGACATCGATGACGAGGCGACATTCACGAAGGTTCCAGTAGAGATAGAGGATTGACAGCAGCGGGTCCTACGTAGATAATTTATATCTTTGGAGCACGTTCGTTGGCAGCACAGAAACCTCCAAGAGTGCAAATGGGAGTGGGAGGCTCAAATGCATGCTCAGTACCCCCATTTGTTTCCTTAGTGTGGGTTATATATTATGAGAATGTAAAGCCCTGAGATGGGGAGAATGCAAAGACCCGTAAATTTTGTGGATTTTTTTTCATTAATAAATGGGAATTTTATAAGTCTGCTGTTTCTGACGGTGTGTGATTCTGAGGCTCGGACTACCCAGAATGATCAGTCAATGTTTTTTAAGCATAAATTAACACGTGTAAGCAGTTTTATTGAAAAAGTGAAATAACTCTTAAATGGTTACTTGGATCAGAAATCTGAGGGCACCATTGTACTAAAAATGGCGGGATAACCATAACCATGAATTAGGTTTAGTAAGCGCGGGCCTTCTGTGAGAAATGGAATAACCGTAAATAAAATAATTAAATAAATAATTTTATATTTCAAATGCTTATAACTCACAAAGGGTAGCTTGGATTAAAAATCTGAGACCACCGTTGAACTCATGAGGGCTTGCTTTATTTAATAAGATACTAACTTTGGATGTCATGGGCCACTTGAAAAAAGTTATTTTTTTGGACGAAAATAAAATAATTAAGTGAAATTATTTTATTTTAAAATCCATAACATCTAAACAGTCACTCAGATTGAAAATATGAGAGTATTGTTGGGTTCATTGTGGCGTGTTTCAATTAGGCAGAGCCTAACATCAACCGGCGCAGGTCGAAGGTGACTGATAATATTTTTCTGAAGTTTTGATCTGGTACATTCAGTAAACGTATGAGTGGGATTTTATATCATTTGAACCAGTGCTCAGAATTGAAATCTGAGAGAACCGTTGAACTCGCAGTGTAGGTATTCGCATTGGGAGAACATCACCGCATTTGAATTTTATCAAGGATGGAATTTAATTTTTGGAATTTCTGAATAAATTAAATAAAAATATGGCTAAAATAATTTTATTTTTAGTGGTGGTTTATTCCTCCAAGGGGAGGTTGGAGGTGGGGCCCACCTGCACATAACCTCCCATGATAGAATATTATGTGATGGGGCCCACATGATCTTGAACCCCCTTTAACCCCTCATTTATTTGGGGGAATTCACTTAAACTTCCCTGAAGTTTAATTAAGCCAACTCACCTTTTCGTTATTTTGAAACCTTCCACCTTCTCCATAATGGTGCCAATTCACCCATTAATGAAATGAGGTAGCTTATTTAAATTTTTATTCTTTTGAATTCTTCTTGATTGCATGGCAATAATAAAATAATATTGGAGATATTATTTTATTTTGGGGCATTGGAAACTCGTTCATTTGGTGGTCCAACATTGGGAGAGCTTTGGGAGAGTTCTTGGAGAATGTCATCCTCTCCAATGAAGAACACCTCTCATACCTAAAGAACAATGATCATCAAGTTCTTCATTCATCACCCAGGGAAAGGAAGGAAAGCATCACCGCCCACGAAGTACACCGACGACATCACCTCTGAATCCTCATCCTCCAATGATGAATATCCTTCTTCCTTTTTGACGCATGAGCGTTCAAATTGGGAGTGTGTGACGAACACATCATTCGACAAATCGACATCCGCCCTTTTTCCAAGATCGTCAACGAATGACAATTAAGTGGTAGGGGGATTAGATTATTTTAATGCATGAATTTTACCATCGTTCTTCGACATTTATTTTGTTTCGACAGTATCCAATTATTATCACCTAATGCAGAGGGTGTGGGCCGAACAAACACATCCTGACGTCCCTCCATTGATTTCTTGTTTGGATGAAGTCTTAGGCAGAGCTAGAAGTGCGTAGTGCCATCACACCATGCCGGAGAAGAACAGCGGTGGACAAAAAAGATGTGGTACCGTTGCGCCGTTCCACTCCGTAGGTGTGGAACCATAGCCATGGCAGACCACGAAAAAGTGGTGTGGCGCTATCGTGTCGCATCAAAGAGAAACCACGGCTGGGAGGGCCCCGGACGATGGAGAAGCGCAGAGTCGTCGCACCGCATGGAGAGCAGGAGGACCACAACGCCATCTCACCGTGGTGGAGGTGCGGTGGCGTCCGGCTGGGCCAGCCTCCGTGGAGCCAGTCAAGCGGGACCACCTGGGTCTCATAGCCCCTAAACTGGCACGAGGCGCCAGTTCTGTCCGACGAATCGGGGAGGGGCGCGGAACTCGCTCTCTCGCGTGGCCGGCTGGGCCACTACAAGCCAGGCTTCCTTGACCGGTCCGCTTCGGTCGGGCCACCCCGCTCGGCCACCCCTAGGTCGGGTTGGGTGGTGCCTTCGGGACGGGCCGTCCCATTAGGTCAGGGTGCTCCCTTTGGGCTGGGCTGCTCCCTTGGTTCGTGGTGCCCACTCGGGTCGGCCCGAAGACTCTGGTCGTGCCGCACCCACGGACAGGGTCAGACCCCGGTTCGGACCGGGTCAGGCCGGGTAGGTCTGATTGGGTCGGACCGAACCCGGACCCGCTATGGCCATTTTCACCTTTTCACTCCTATCATATGCTTCAGTTGTCCGATTGATGAACCGACTATGGCGATGGATTTATTGAAGTAGGAAAATTATTTTGTCCTACTCCACTTGAGGTTTGGACACAGTTGGGGCATGGTCGAGATGGTTTGAGCCTAAAATCAAATCGGGACTTTGGAACAGAAATGCCAATAACTCACAGACCAGGTGTCTGATTGACGCATATTCTATCGCGTCGGGTTCCTTATGATGAGATGAAACTACGAGATACATCAACTCAAGGCTTTGTGATGGTTGATGTATTGACACTTGGATTGAGGAGCGGATCCTCCCTGAATTGAAAGTGATGTGTGTGGGAACCCTAGTGCTTTCTGCGATGATACTATACCGGAATCCTTCATTTTTCGACATCGATGAATACTATATCGGGATCCTTCGTGGGTCCGAAAATTCTGACTTCTGTTCCTGGATTTTGTGTTGGTTCGACAGAATAGCTGATCATATATCCTATTTGGTTCAAACAGATTAGCTGGTCTTGTATCCTGTGTGGGTCTGATAGCTCAGATGTAGACAGAATAGCTGGTCCTGTATCATGTGTGGGCCCGACAGCTTAGCTAGTCCTGTATCAAGTGTGTGTCCGATAGCATAGATGAATCAGTGACTACATCTGATCATCTCTATCACTCTACAAAAGATGTATACCTGTGTGAGATAAGTCTTATCTTTCAATCATTATCATTGAGGTGATTGACTTTTCTTCCTTTGTGGATTGAGTTGTGCTTGGGCTCCATATTTGGAGAGGGACTGTGACTGGTAACTTAGGTATATTTATGGGCATATACCTATGTATGGTTGTTTGATACTTCGTAATTGTATCTTCCTTCTTTGGTTTATCCTAAGTGAATTCTAGGATACCTTCGGGGGGTCTCGTGGTCCCCTAATGAGTATTGTTATACTTACCCATGCACGGGCTACGCCCGCACATTGTTGTGTTCTGTGCAGATGAAAGACATCAATGATCAAGGATAAGGGTGACGGACGGGAGGCTGCTCGGAGAATGACTAGACTCGATGTACCTTCGGGATAAGTTTTTTGAGTTATATACCTACCCTTCATGTAGGATTTCCCTAGTGGTTGATCCAGGAGCTGTTTTCCCTTTTTACTTGTACTTGTTCTTGTTGTTCTGTTGGGTTTGTATACTGGCCCATTTACATTTAACACTACCTTTGTATTCAGTTTTACTTAGTGTTTTTCTTCCAGTTGTGTACTCTGATAGTGTGTGATTTCATTATATAAAGTCAATTCCTTCCCAGATTAGGGATTTACGCCTTTGGTGGTAGTCACCAGCCCCTGGCCTATGGAAAGCCGTCTTGGGGTAGTCACGACATGAGTTCTGAGGATGGGTCATGACATTTTTAGTATGGGAAGGTAGGCCTTAATATGTTCTTTATGTTAGGATGATGTTATATGGATAATAATATGTGGGATATGGGTAAGTAAATTAGATGATACTGATTACATTGGAACTAAGTAAGGACTTGTTTATATGTGGTTTCTACTATCATTGATAATGTTTATAGAATTTTTTTATTTATGTAATAGATCTAGTATATTTTTGAATAAGGAAGTAGGAATGTTTTCCAGAAGGATTTATTGTAATTCAGGTTATAACCATGTTTCAAGAGTATATATGATGATGGTTTTCACATGTTTGGAATGTGACACACAATTTCCACTTTGTGATATATAGGGGAATCAACGCTAATCTGATTTTGTGACTATTTTTATAATGTTTTTTATTTTCAACATTTAGAAGGGTTATATGTTAAAATTTTAATAAAAAATTTATGTTTAACTTTAGAGGAAGTATTTACACACTGAGTTTGTATTGAAATCATGGATAAATGGATATTTAGTGAATAACCTTATTTTAAGGATTTCAATCTTATATATTTAGAAAATTATATTAGCGGTTTTTTAAAGGACATCATGTAAATAGGTTGACAACCAATCAAGTTTAGAAAGGTCCTGGGTCTTGAACCCATAACAGAAGGAAGATAAGGGTTTCACAGCTACCAATAGCCTCCGTGATGTCCTGGTTTATATATAATTATATTTTATGAATATATATTAATGATGCATCAGTAGTGATAGTTTTTATAGACTGTTAATAATGATTTTAAAGAGGTAAATAGTTATACTTTTCACTATTTTATGGCCCTTAAGATTTGTTAAAAGTTAATTTTAGTTCTTTAAGCATCAAAGTTAATTTTTGTACATTCATTCCTTGAGATAAAGATGTATTAGAATGTTATCAAAGAATAACCAAATAATGAAATTTTTTTATAGAAATTTATCAAGGTGATACATAATAATGTAGTCTTAATACCAAAACTTTTTAACAAATAGATTTTCAAATAATCACAAATTTATGACATTAAGGCCCTCAATATTACATTGAACATTCACCTATTTTCAATTGAATTATTCAATCACTCTGTATAAATATTTATGCTTTTCCACCATTCCCAATCTTCACTCCTAACCAAATATCCCCTATGTGGAAACCATGTAATATGTTACTTCCGGTAAACGTTATGGCTCCAATATTCCTTTTTCAAGGGAATTTTTAGTATTCATTTTTATTATATTTGTTTCTATGAATGAAACCTTCATGTATTAAAACATTTATAACTAAGACAAATTTTTTGGGATCAATTCATTATATGTTGCATAGAATGTAACCCCTGGTATTTTGTGAGTTTTTTTTCAAAAATAATTTAATATTATAATATTTTCTATTTAAAAAAACTATGGATCTTGTTTTTCACTAACTCAAAAAACAATTTCCAATGAAACTCGATTTTCATATGTGATACGCAACACCGACATAATGTATGTTACTTGGAATAACAAGGATATCATACATTACTTGCGATATTGACCTTCCATGATTGCTTGAGTAAAACAAAAGATCGAGTATTAACTAACTATAAAATATTATTAAAAATGTTATATAACCTAGATGTTATATTTATTAATACGAATATTATAAATTAAATTATGAAGATATGTGTTTTACCCAAATATATGATGACTTAATAGCTTAACATTAATTTGAAATGAATATGAAAACCGATTGAATATAAAGGAAAATATTATTATAGTCAAAAATCTATTTTAACATAGTAAATTAAATAAATTACAATTGGTAAATGATATAAATTTAATTAATATGTCATATACTTAGTCAAATGTTTTTAATATTCATCCAATATATTCTATACACATAAGATAATAATCAACATAATTTTATGCTTATAACCAAATTTTTTATAAAGATAGTTTTACAACCTTATGATGGATAACACATTTCAAATAATGTTTTTTTAATTTTTATATAATTAATATGTCAAAATAAACTTCAAATTTGTAATAGATACATTATAATTAGTTTAGGATAAATTTTTAGTATTTTTCCATAAGGTTTTATTTTTTAATGAATAGATTAAAATACTGGATATTAATTCAAAACTTCTTTTTTCATTTAATTTGTTTATAAGTTGAAATTATATTTTTAATTAGTTTAATAGTTTAGTTAGATAATATTTAAAATAATTAATCCAACTGATTTCATTGGAACAATTTTAATATTAAAATTGGACACAAAAACTCAGCAAAATTTTGGGTGTTTTTACATTAGAAACCGACAATGTTATCTCATCAAAAGGATTATTTTTAAAATAATTTATGCCAATTATTTGATTAGAATAATGAAAAGAGTATTCTAGATTATAAATAATAATAATTTATAATGTGTAAGATGTTCTACTTTTTTTGAACAAAAATATTAATGAATGTGATAAAAATTAATTAAATCAGTTAAGAGAAAAATTGTTTAACAAAGTATTAAACATTTAATATAAGACCCAAAATGACCTTGAAACTTTTCCACAACCCATTTTACATACACTATTAATCCATTAACATTCCATTTTTGATATTTGTTTGTTTGGTATGGATTTTGTTAGGGAAACACTTTGGTAAACATAACATGTTTTCAAAAATTCCAAGTTTATCCTTTCCCTTTCCCAAAAGAGGCCACCACGTCTAACCATTTCCTCACACCGATCAATCCCCTTGGCTCATCCAAAATCTATTTAAAAAATATCCATAATTCTATCCATTACTCATAGAATCATTATCTTGGGAAAAAATAAATTCGATGAAGCCTTTTGGCAGAAACAAAAAGGAGTTACATGATTAAGTAGTAATGTCTCATTTCAATATCATTTCATTTATTTTCCTTCTCCTCCCCATCCACTCTCTTTAATAAATTATTGTATGAAAAACATATATCCAAAATATAATAGGAGTTTTATGCTATCTTTTATACCTACACATATACACACCTCCATTTAATAAGTAATGAACATATTATTTCTATGTATAGTGAACTACTGCCCCACAAAACGATGATTGTTCATTTTTTCATTACCACCTATCATGGTTGCCATTATGAAGAAAAATATGTTTATATATGATATATATTATATTTATTATTTCTTTAATCAAATTTATTTTTTTAAACTCATATCATTTTAACTTTTTATTTGGTTTTAATAAGATAATTTCATTTGAGGATTTGTGGACTACCACCCCCTCAAAGCGATATAATTTGTTCAAACACTACATGGAACTTATTGAGGACTATTTAGATGAATATATATGATATTAATTATATCGTAAATATATTTTAATAATATATATTTATATTTATATTTATATTTATATTTATATTTATATTTATATTTATATTTATATTTAGTTTTCTTTCTTTCTATCAATGAGACAATTAAAAGAGAAATAATATTCATGTGTACGTACGACTTTCCGTCGCTATGAATGTTGCATTCCATTTCGTACATCATTATAATGTTGATTACAATAATATAAATATACTTTATATATAAGATATTTATATAATTATTTACATTTTGAAAGTCGTGATAAATGAATAGATATCAAAGATATAAGAAATGAAGAGACATGTGAAGAATATAGAGAATATTACCTGAAGTGAATCCTTTTCAAATGGTCATTAAAAAGATGGTAATATAAGGTCATAATAAAACCATATAGTATATTTTTTATAGTAATATGATTATTTAAATGTTTTATAATAAAATTATATTTATTATGTAGGAATCTTTAACGAGTATGAAGAGAGTCAAGACATATTGAATGGGTATTTTAGCACACTTTTTCTTTCTGTGAGATATGAACAATGTTTTCCACTCTTTCCTTTAGTTTGGAGTATATAATACCAATGATTTTATAAAATAATTCAATTAATTAAATTTATGGGTATATACATATCCATTTTATGATCCTTATTTTTTGGGGTTTAATATTCAAAATTTACCAAATCTGTAAAGTAGTTTTGTCTCAATTTTCATTCTATGATAATCATGTTTTTCTATGCACCTAAAGTCTTTTTTAAGTGTATATACTTCCATTTTACATGTTATATAATAAACCTCATTATTTTATTGATATTTTAAGCCTCATGTAATTTTTATTTTATTAAATGGTGAGTGTGATAAAATGTTACCAAGTGATAATAGTTTATTGAAAGAATTTCATCACTATTAGAGATTGTTTTCGTTTATTTCTTCTAGGGTTACTTATTATGTTCAACCTCTCAGTACATTCAAGAAATTTATTACCCTCTATTTATTCATTATATATTCATGTATTAGTACGATTTTCTACCCTTTAGTAGATAAGATATTTAAGAATTTAATTTTTTAAAACCATGAATTTACGGTCTCTTTGGTCAGAAATCTATATTCTTTTAAACCCATGTTTTCTAAAAAGGGTTTCTAAGAATATTCTAATCATATCTTATGAATATTTTAAAATTTTACCCTTTATTATTTTACCAATTTTTATAATGGAATCATCTAGTAACTTACTGAATTATGAAATTTTATATCCTTTTACCATGCTCTATTTATAAGTTCTCAATGTATTTTCAATGAATATAGTTTTTGAAAATTTTTCAATTTAAATTTATATGTTATCAAATTATTTTCAATGGTATCAATTTAAAAAAAATTCATGCTTTCATTATATGCTTTCAAAGAGTTTTCAAAGAAAATGTTTTTAAATGTTTTTGTTATCTTATTTTATATGTTATCGAGGAAAAAGGTTTTCAAATGATTTAAATTATTTAAACTACGTTTTTTAATGTATTTTATATGAAAATTATTGTCAAATAGTTTTATTTATTAAAATTATATTTTCAATGAAGAATGCATATTTTTCTCAAGAAATTTTTGAAATAATATTTCAAAATTAATTTCCATCTAATATTACATTTGTTGATGTTACACATGCCCATTTAAGTTGAGGCCTAAATTCAATTCATATATTTTTTATGAATATGTTACGCTTAATATAATAGAATTTACGAAAAAAATTTCTATTTCATGGGATATATTATTTTAAAACATGATTCTTTTCACAGGTTATGTTTATGCTGAAATGATTATGAAACCAATCCTTTTTCACATTTTAAGATATTATTACATGTTTATAATAGCCATTTCATTTCATGGGTTATTATATGATTTTTTAGGATCTTTTGAAACATGGATGTTTTATTTATTTATGAGATTGGTGGTCCTTTTTTTATCCCCAAATTAAATGTGTAAAGATTTACATCTCATGAGATAGACTAATATAGCATTGGGAATGAACCTTGACTACTAAGATGGCCATTGGAGTGAACCATGACTACCAAGATGGTTTAAGGAGTGAACTCATGCTACCAATATGATCATGGGAGTAAACCATGACTTCCATGATAGTATAGGGAGTGAACCTATTCTACTATGATTTTCTCGTTAGTGATGTTATGGCTACTATGGAAATCATATTATATGCTTATGTGTCAGCCAAAATTCCATGCTTTATTACTTGGTTATGATTTCATGGATTATTATCTTAATGTTAATATGATTCATATCTTATTATCTTCCAATATTTATGCCATGATTATTGTTATGATCTCTGATATGTATGGTATGATCTTATATTAACATGATCACATTCTCATACCATTATGCTCATGTATATCATTACATGGCTCCCTTGTTTACATTTAATGATCATTTAAGCTTACCCATTTTTATGTTTCTTTCATGCAGTTTATGATGTTATGTATTGTGTTTTTTGGGTCTAAAAAGGGTGATATTCAATAATAAACTAGTGGAAGATGATGTACCTCATTTATGTACCAGTTTTTATGTCTCCATTATTAAAAAGGAACTATAAAAAAAATAGTATTTGGGCATCTATTTATATAATGTTTAATTATTCTATAAAATTTATGTAATGTTTATGTTTTAAAAGATATGGTATCTATAAAAATAATACCATAAAGATCGAAAAAATCAACCACAACACTTGAATTTATCTTATTTAATGAGTGTAAGGATACAAATTTAATAAAATTATATAATATATGTTCACATGGGGCCATATTACATTTATTTTTACATATAAAATTTTCAGGTAAATGATAAATAAAAAAATTCACATTCATTATTTTAATAAATATAATGTTTTGGGATAGGGATAAAAAAAGTGTACAAATTTCTATATAGTATTTTGAAAGATAAATAGTTTTTATCATTTAAAATATAAGTATTAGTAATGAAATAATTAACTTAAATTCTTATGCAATACTGACATAATATTTATTCAATTAACAGAAAAATATAATAATTGTTCTTAAAAATATTAAAAATAATATAAATTATATGTATTGTTATTTACAAATTTTTTTATATAAAATATAACATTTTAGTGATGCGTGAAATGATTATATTATAATTTCATTACTTTAATATTGTTTTCAAAGTCAAGTTAAAATAATAGTTCCCGAAATGAAATTAATGATATTTCATAGTAATATACTTTTATAAAATGATTTTAAATCAAGATAAATCATATCTTCAGGAAAATTTTCATAAAAGGGTATAAAATTTCTACCATGTTCTATTTAATGTAAAATTGTTCCTTTTATATTATCTATGAAGACACTTAAAGTGAAAAATCTCTATTATAATGGTAATTTTCAAAAAGGGTTAACACGAGTTAAAAAAGTATAAGGGTGACAACCTAGTTTTAGATTGTCCAAAATTTAATAAATCATTTTATTGATACCAATATTAATCATATATTATAAATATATTATTTTGGATCCTTTTTGCATGAAAATTAACGAATATTAATATAATATTTTATGAAATCCTCAAAAAATTCCCTACCTCACTTATAAATGGAGAAATGATCTCCTCTTTAATTCAAACTTAAAAATACATTTTATCAGCCAATACATGTCATAATACATTAAATACACGAATTAGCACATCTTATATTCCTTATTTTGGTTATAAAACCGTCCTAGAAAATATTTCATTGAAAACCAAAAGAGATTTTCTAAAGAAGATACATTTATCTTAACCACAAATTTTTATTTTCTTTCTTATTCCTCATCCTACAATTTTATCTAAATTTGATTAAATAAAAAATCCCTCAATATACTTAAAAGTTATTATATTTATCGAATAAATTATATCTATCTCCTTTTTCGTCAAATGGGAAGCTAAACCGTCATTTATGTGTATGGCAGACTACTGCCACACGAACCGATGTAATTCATTTTCCATCGTTGCCTCTCATGGGAGTTTATGATTATTTACTTAATTAATATATATATATATTATATTAAATAAATACTTTATCATTATATAAAATTAATATATAATATATTTTCTTATATTCCAATTCATTGAAAGATGACAATGATGTTCTTAGGTATGTGTGGACTACTACCCCCATGAAGCAATGTGATTCATTTTTCATTATGTCATAAAATAAATGCTATATATAAGAGTATTTAAATAATTAATATTATATATATGATATAAATATCATTCTAAATTGTTTGAATATCACAAAACTTATTTTCATCATGATCGTTAAAAAATGTAAACATTACTCATGTGTATGTATGACTTATTGTCTTTATGATTGTAATATAGTTAATTTTCAATAATCATTTTCCCCGGTTGATTTTAAAAGTATAATTTATGTTCAAAAATTAAATTTATATCATTATTATAATTATGGATATTATTAAATATTGATCTCGTTGACCATAGTCAACCTGTTGAGTTCATTTTGGACTTATCAGCAGAATATCATCAAAATATCTAATGTGAACATAAATGATTAACTAATTCAATATAACATGATAATAAATAGAACAAATGGATAATGAAATTGAAAATTATTATTATTAAATTAATTAATTAACATAATTTTATTCTTTAGGTTGATAAATAGTGTGTGTGACAAGTGGGACTCGAGGTAAGGGACTTTTAAAAAAACATTCTTTTAATGTTTCCCTTCCAACTCATTTTCAACCACATCAATGTTATTTTTAATGATTGAAGAAAATTTTTATTTTTGATTAAATGTATAATAATGATTATTTTTTAACATATTTTTCTTTATTTTAAATTTTGTAAACTATTATTATTTTTAAGGGTTTTTATGAGGGACACATTATATAAATAACCTCATTTTAAATGATTTTAATATATATTTTCTAAATCATTCAATTAGATGACCATATACATAAAAATATTTACTTGATATATTTATATTAATTTAATTTAATTATAAAGTATATTTTTTATTTCATTTTACATTATTTAAAATGATTTCAAATGTAATCTTTCAAATTATTTTATAAAGAATCTTTTTTTAATTTCATTACAAAAAATAAAAAGAATATTCTAGTTTAATGTGTATGGTGTCATGAGTTTTTTTACAACCATATAATTGTTGAATAATTTTGGATTTATCTTTAAGAAATTAATTTTTTCTTTAATGAATAGAATCATCTTCCCGTTGGTCAATGTATTTTAAAAATAGATTTAAAATTGATTGCATATTTTTTATTTCAGTGAATATTTTTCTTGAAACATCACATTACGTTTTCAGGTAATTTTGATGTTTCTAAGTATCTCTGTTTTGGATTTGTGAATTGAGAGGGTCGGGAGAACTTTAAAAGCTGTTTTGGGGAAAAGGAGATGTCGCACAGGCGGTGCACGGGTGGTCTAAACTGTGCGGGAAAACCGTGCGGGAAAACCGTGCGTAGTTGTTCTTGAAGGCAGTAGCTTCCGCACGGGAAGTGCAAAGTTTTTCTAAATGTAACACCCCAAGCTTCCATAGTACGCTTCTCTTTGAATAATGTAGTAGCGTGTGTTGTACGCAACTTCGAGTTCTAACACACACCACAATCAATCAAACTAGCTGTTATGAATAATAATACAAACTTTTTGAAATTTTATACAATTTATCTTTCAAAATGTACTTCATTTTTGGATTCAGAATATCGAATTTAGCATAGGGTAAATTTTTTGAACTTTTCGGATAACTTTTATATTTTGATGAATAGTGAAAATTACTAAACTTTAATTAAAAACAACTTTTTTAATCGAAATAATTAATAGTGATAAATTAATAATTTGAGTTTTTTTAGAGTATAATTAGATTATATTTTTACCATTTAATCCAATGTTTTTCATTGGAATAAATTTCATATTTAAACTGGACATAAGAAAGTGTTAACCTTTTGATAGTTATTATCTCTTAAAAACACGCTTTTTTATTTTAACAACAAGAACTAATTTTAAAATACTTTCTGCCACATCTATGTTTTGAAATTAGAAAATGGATTCCATATTTATAATCATGAGGTCCAAATTGTATAAACAGGTAACATTTATTTTTAGACATTTTGAATAATTACTTCGGTAAAGATTTTATTAACCATGGTTAAAGGGTAAATCCGGTAAATAAGGGTAAACAAATAATATTATAATGACAATAAATTACCCTAAAACATGTCCCAATCCTATTGGTTGATACATATCCTACCATGGGCATATTGGGGTCGATTGTGGGACCTCATGGATCCACTTGTAAATGATAATGACACTTTATATTAATAAAGTTAAAGTAATACAAAAATGATATAAGAAAATATCTTTTAGAAAAATAATTTTTACATAGGGTTATATATGTTATATTTTAGACTATAAATATTAATTTTAAATCTAAAAACATTTCCTAAATAATTTTATTTTATTTATTATTTTTAGACTTTGAATAATTAAATTTAATTATGACGCAATAATGATGCATTATTTTCCTTATTAATTAATAAATCAAATAATTAGTATTATAAATGTTTCAATAAATATAATTTGACATTTTAGTATTACTTAAATAAATTTTATTTGAATTAATAAAGTTTTCAAGACTTTAAAAAAATCAATTATTAAATATTGTCAAAATTAACATAAATGAGTTTTTAAAACAAATATTATATTATTAATTGATATTCTATTCCTACAAATATAATGTTCGGACAAAAGACATATATAATGATATTTGTATCATTAATGAACCACTTGAGGGTCGATTAAAAGTATATAGTATGTTTATTAACCATATAATATAAAAATACCAAGTGACATGGTAAATGTCAAACTATTTAACTAAGAGTTAAATATAAATTATAGGGTTAATATATTAACCCAAACTTGACTAAAATATATTGGTTTAAAGGATTTAGACCCATCCCCACCTTATACTATTAATAACACACATTGGATCTATTAAAAACCGAATATGAATTTATTATAAATTAATACTTTATGTTTTTCCCTAAAGAGCCCCTCCTCCCCTTATAAAAGGACACCACTTCTAACCAATTATACATATCTTAAAAACCTTTTGGTTCGGCCAAAACCTTCCCAATTATCCTCTAAAATTCCATCACTTCAAGTTAGAGGCCTTACTATAGTCATAAATCCAACCTAAGGAGCCCTTTTGATCAAATAAAATGGAAGAACCCAAAGAGGAGGTAATGTTTTCACCACCCTCTTTCAAGTAACATTCTTCTTCAAATTATTCATTCATTGTTATTTCCATTATAATATAATAACTATATTATCTTCTATAGAATTTGAAGTTATTATAAATATGGTACAACCATATTCAGTATTCTATCCATCCTTTGAATGACATGTCACCATACGTGCGTACATACGGCTTACTGTCTCCGTGTCGTGGTGTAATTGTTATTCAAAACATTTTTATTTGGATGGGTATGATAATGACGTGTAATTTAAGTAAATAATAAATATAACGTTATAATGATTCTAAATATATTATATACAATCCAATTATATATTATTTTAATATCAAAAGAATGATATTGTCGCTCGTGCGTACGTACGGACTACCGTCTCCGCGAACACGATGAGATTCATTCCCCATCATATTCATTCAAGTATAATTCTAATTTGATGATTAAAAATAATTTTTAAGGACTTGATATAATTATGTATATGAATAATATACATCCTATCCATAACAAACAAGGCTAATTTAATAAAACATATAAAATAAAACGAGTAAGTTAACACCCGAAACGACGATAATACTAAGATATTATTAACAAAGAAATGTTAAAAGATAATATATGATATTATATTAATGTATATTATTCTTTTATAATTTAATAACTATTATTTCACCATTATACATGAGGTTAACCTTACCCACAACTAATGGAAAGTGCAAGGTAAGGGGTTTTCATTACACTCCTTATTCCCGTGAGATTCATGCCATCTTGCCACAATTACCTTTTGTGTGGTGTATGTACTGCTCATAATTGTATTTCTTGGGTAATAAAATTTAATTTATGTGTATTTACACATTCACTGTATGATACCTCTTTCATGGGGTGTATGTTTTCTATGTTACCAAATTGGTAAGGGTTTATTTCACAATCTCTTCATTATCTAATGTTGTTTATATGTAATTATATACTGGGACCTCATTATCAGCCACATCCATGTTTCTTAAAAATGTATTTCAAATCATTATTAATAGTCTAAATACTGTGGGTTAAAGTCATTTATATCCTTTTTGACTTTTCAATATATTTTTTTAAATGAATATTTCTGTCGTTTTCCAAATAAGGTCCCTTTTAACCTTTTTGACAGAATGAAGGTAATAATGTCTTTTTTAACTTATTCGGTGGGTGTGGATATCTTCCGCCGTTACAAAATCATCAAACCATCAATTACAATCATATAAGAATATTTTCATAGTAAATGTTTTATTTTATAATTATGTTACTTTTAAATGATTCCAAAATGAATATTTTATGAATTTGTGAAAGGTACTCTTTATCAAGAACCCAATTTTAAATGTTTTAAAGATTTATCTTTCTAAATAGTTTTAATTCATGTCCATGTTTTTAGAATTATTTTATGGATTTATTTATATGGAAATGAATGTTTTGAAATGATATTTCTTTTCAAAAGTTTTAAAGTTGTATGGGACACTTTTATTCAAAAATCTCTTTTAAATTACTTCCTTTATAAATGTGTGACCTTTCAATGATTTCAAAAAAGAGATATTTCTCTAAAATAGATTAGATTTCATCTATGTCAACATCCATTGATGGATTTTAGGCTTATTTGAAGTTGATTTATTATGATACAAAACTTCCATATTGTATTGAAGGTTTTTTTATATGTTTGACTGTGGATGTGTTATTTTTATACCATTCATGGTTTATGGAGAATGTAGATATATTTCATATGATAGTTTTAATATGAATGTTTATGTTATGTTTAAACCTATTCATGTGATGAATGCATTAGACTTAGTAAGTGATGGGTGGATCCCGCTATAGCTCCCCGATGCATTGGTAGGTATCATGAGAGAAACGAGTGTCTTGGCACAAGGCCTTGAAGAAATATTATTTGTAGTCTTGGCACAAAGCCTTGACTATGTGGTTATGATAGTATGGCATTATGCATTCCATCATTATGAAAGTGGTTAGTGAAATTTAATTTTATTATTCGACTAGTAGAATATCCATGTGGATAAGTAAATTGCATTACTTCACTTTATTTTTTCCATATTATGTTGAAGTTCGGGTTTAAAAGGCTTTGGTTTTAGTTATACATTGCCGTAAATGTTTATTCTTATTTATGAAAGTTTCCGCTATAGCGTTATCCTTACCGATCATCTGAGCTCACCCCTTTCTATGTTTTATTTTTCACAGTATTCCATGAAGTGTATTGTGATTGATATGTATGGTTAACACAAGGGAATAATGGCGTTCGTGAAGAATTATTTATATTTTTTTGTATGTTATGAAGTGTAGTGTAACATTAATATATGTAATATATTTTCCTACACTGCTAAACTGATCGGTCCTTCGCGACTTAATTCCTTGTAATCATGCCAATGTATTAAAATAATGCACTGACTCTGGGTGACTTGTGTCGGGGCATTACAGTTGGTATCCGAGTAAGTTTAGCAATATCCATGGAAGCCAGATTTAGATAAACTTTGATTAGATCACATAGACCTCATATAGACTTTGATGATTAGTATAGAAGAAATTCCAAGAATTTTGGTAATGTGTAGATTTTGTGAGTTTTAGAAGAAAATATATCCCTTTCTAGATACAAGCAGGTAGAGTCGACTCTGGCATAGATGTACCTAGGGGTAATGCCTGAAAACACCTCATTGATATGGACTCAAATGGGAATTGGTGCACGACAACGGGCCTTGCTGCACTCTTGGTTACGACACTCCTGAGGGATATGCTTATGATATTTCTCATTTTCTTTACAAATCATTATGAATGATTTATGAGTATATACTTACTCAATGAAAACATCTTTATGATTGTGGATTATATCCATAAACCGTTCAATTTACGTTAGGTATTTTACAAGTTTTTAATTATTCATTTCAATTCATAAACTGACCTAGTTTATGCCATTGTATAGAAATGGCGCCCAGTAGAATGAATGTGAACTCTATAAATATGTATGATCCAAAGAGTAAGAAGGATCATATCTTTCACGGTATGAAGCCAACATTTAGAAGAGAAATAGTTTCCCATGTATTCTCAGCATATGAAGAAATAGTATCATGTGATAATAACATAAGTTAAAAAATCCTCTAAGTCCTATAGATTTGAAGGGAATAAAGAGAAGAAAAGGATAGAAGAGAGAAAGACGGATAAAGGGAAGAGGGAAAAGAAGAATTTTACCATATGTGATAAATGTGGGAAGAAACACCCAGGAACTTTCCGGAAGGGAATGTGAGTTTGTTATAAGTGTGGAGAAAAAGGTCACTATGTACGTGACTGCAAGGGTAAGAAAAAGGTTTCAAATGTAAAATTCTTTATCTGCAAGGAGTTGGGACACTACGTGAACCAATGTCCAAATCATTAGAGTATACCTAAAATGTTTCTATTGGATAATAATCAAGTTATGATACTACCACAGATGAGACGGAATGATTAGAGTTATTATGTTGTTATTAGAGAATTATTTCATTTGAGTGTTGTATCAACAATATATTAGTTATAATAATTGTGGAGTATATAAGGATTGAACTGTAGTACTATTTTATTAAGGACTTGAGGTTTTGTGGAACTAAGAAATATGACTCAATAGTAGGTTAAATTTTTGGAAAATATATGGTTGAGAGAAATATAAACCATAATATGGTTTTGATACAAAGGTAGTGATTTTGGAATAAAAAATGATTGATTTGGATAAATTATATTGGATATTCTTGACTACCTTGAAACTAAATAATGATTTTTATATTCCATCATTGATGGAGTTTAAAACATTTTTTGATAGAAGGAGTATATCCAGTATTCTATAAAGATTAATGGATCGTGAATGTAATCAATAAGGTTTTATGATAATTCTGGATGTTGTAGTGGTTTAAAAGAATACATGATGAAGGTGTTCACATGTTATTAAGCAGAAAAAAGGATATTCATTGTGTTTACCTTCCTTATAAATTTTGGACTATGAGTTTGGACAGAAGTATTTTCGATAATTCTAGAATGAGATTATTTTTGTATTGTGATAAAAGTATAACCCGGAGGTTAGGTGGCAACTCGTCATGTTTGTCAAGTCCGTAAGACATTAACCCGCAGCCGAAGGGCGAAAAGGGTGTATCACCTACCACTAGACCATGTGATGTTCTAGATTGAATAATGTAGTATTTTTTTTTAATTCTAGTCGATGAATTATAAATTCATTTGTTAACCATATACGAATAGGATAAGTATAATATTATTTTTATGTTCTATTATCTTTTCGAGTGAAAGATGAGTTTATGGTAAAAATTAGTTAAAGGATGAGACACTAAATGTCAAGTATATATTATTATTCTTCTCTTATTCTATGAAGAAATTAATTTTTATACAATAGTGAAGGGATCTTAAAAACAAAAATATGTTATCTTAATACTGTATTTTTTGTTTAACTGATGATATTCTAAATCATCATAGATTGAGGAATTTAAGGCCCTCAATTTTACAATTGTTTCTGATTGATGACCTCAATCAATACCTATAAATATTTATGTTTTTTATCCAATTATATGTCTCTAATTTCCACCAATGTTCTCCAAATCGAGATCATAATTTGGTGGAGACCCTTTCATTTTCCTTTTCCTTATTAAGACTAAATTTTATTAACCTAATTTCTGATTTGGATTTTCCAAAAGGTATTTTCTATTTTCAACCTTTTATTTTAGAAAAATAATTTCAAATTGCGAGGATGCAATTTATTGAAGTATGGGGGATTGTGACACCCCAAGCTTCCATGGTAAACTTCTCTTTGAATAATGCAGTAGCATGTGTTGTATGCAACTTCGAGTTCTAACAGAAACCACAACCAATCAAACAAGTCGTTATGAATAGTAATACCCACTTTTTGAAATTTTATAGATTTTATCTTTCAAAATTGACTTCATTTTTGGATTTAGAATATCAAAATTAGTATAGGGTGAATTTTTGGTACTTTTCGGATAACATTCATATTTTGATGAATAGTGAAAATTACTAAATTGTAATTAAGAACTACTTTTTTATTCGAAATAATTAATAGTGATAAATTATGAATTTGAGTGAATTTAGAGTATAAATAGATTATATTTTTACCATTTATTCCAATGTTGGTCATTGGATACAATTTCACATTTAAACTGGACATAAGCAAGTGCAAATCTTTTGGTAGTTATTATCTCTTAAAAACAAGCTTTTTGTTTTAACAACGGGAATTAATTTTATATTAATTTTTTCCAATTATGTGTTTTGATTTTAGAAAAATGGATTCCATATTTATAATCATGAGTTCCACTTTGTTTAAATAGGTAACTTTTATTTTTATACATTTTGAATAATTACTTCGGTAAATATTTTATTTACCATGGTTAAAGGGTAAATCTAGTAAATAACGGTTAAAAATAATATTATAATAATAATAAATTACCCTAAAACGTGTCATAACCCCATTTTTTTATACATTTTCGACCATCGTAATCATTGGGTCGGTTTTGGGACCCCATGGGTCCACATGTAAGTGATAATGACACTTTATATTAATAAAGTTAAAGTAAATACAAAAAATGACAAAAGCCTATATTTTTTAGAAAAAAATTTTTACATAGGGTTATATATGTTATATATTATACTATAAATATTCATTATAAATATGAAAATATTTCCTAAATAATTTTATTTTATTTATAATTTTTAGACATTGAATAATTAAATTTATTTATGACACAATAATGATGCAGTATTTTCCTTATTAGTTAAAGAATCAAATAATTAGTATTATAAATGTTAAAATAAAAATAATTTGAAATTTTTTATTCTATAAACGATTTTATTGGTTAATATGACATGTTAGTATTTCTGAAATATATATTTTTGTATTAATAGAGTTTTTAAGACTTTAACAAAAACCAATTATTAAATATTGTCAAAATTGACATAAATGTGTTTTCTAAAAAATATTATATTAATAATTGATATTCTATTCATAAAAATATAATGTTTGGCAAAATGAATTGTATAATGATAAGTGAATCATTAATGGACCGCTTGGGCATCTCTTGGAAGTATATAGTAAGTTTATTAACCGTATAATATAAAAATACAATGTGACATAGTAAATGTCAAACTATTTAACAAAGACTTAAATATAAATGATAAGGATAATATAGTGACTAAAACCTATCTAAAATCTATTTGATGAAAGTATTTAGACCCATACACATCTTATACTTTTAATAATACACTTTGGAGCCATTAGAAACTGAATATGAATTTATTATAAATTAATACTTTAAGTTTTTCCCTAAAGAGCCCCTCCTCCCCTTATAAAAGGACAACACTTCTAACCAAATCTACATACCTGAAAAGACTTTTGGTTCGGCAAAACCCTGCCTAATTATCCTATCAAATTCCCTAAATTCAACCTATAGGCCTTCCTTTATTCCGAAATCCAACCTACAGAGCCCTTTTGATCAAATCAAAAGAAAGAACCCGAAAAAGAGGTAATGTTTTCACCACCCTCTTTCTAGTTCCATTCTTCCTCAACTTCTTCTTTTTTTGTTATTTCCATTATAAAATAATAACTCTAGAATATTTTATATACTATGATGTTATTATAAATATGGTACAACCATATTCAATATTCTATCCATCCTTTGAATGAAATGCCACCATACGTGCGTACATACGACTTACCGTCTCCACGTCATGGTGTAATTGTTATTCAAAACAGTGTTATTTGGATGGGTATGATAGTTATGTGTAATTTAAGTAATAATAAATATAACATTATAATGGTTCTGTATATATGATATAACATCCAATTATATATTATTTTAATATCAAAAGAATGTTATTGTCGCTTGTGTGTACATACGGACTACCGTCTCCACGAACGCGATGAGATTCATTCCCCATCGTATCCATTCAAGTATAATTATCATTTGATGATTAAAAATAATGTTTAATGACTTGATATCATTTTTTATATGAATAAGATACAACCTATCCATAACAAACAATGCTTATGTAACAAAACATATAAAATAAAAGGAGTAAGTTAACCCCCGAAATGACAATAATACTAAGATATTCTTAACAAAGCAATTTTAAAAGATCATATATGATATAATATTAATGTATATTATTCTTTTATAATTTAATAAAAATTATTTCTCCATTATACAGGAGGTTAAACGTACCCTCGACTAAAATAAAGTGCATGTTAAGGGGGTTTCATCTCACTCCTTATTCACGTGAGATTAATGCCTTATTGCCACTATTACCTTTTTTGTGGTTTATGTACTGCCCATAATTGTATTCTTTGTGTAATACACTTTATTTTATGTGTATTTACATATTCATTGTAAGATTATTCTTTCATGGGGTGTATGTTTCATAATTTTTAAAATTGGTGAAGTTTTATTTCACAATATCTTCATTATCCGAGGTTGTTTATATGTAATTATCTACTTGGACCTCTTTATCATCCACATCCATGTTTCTTAAAAATGTATTTCAAATAATTATTACTATTTTATAGACTATGTGTTAATGTCATTTATACCCTTTTTGACTTTTTATAAGATGTTTATCAAGGAAAATTTCTTTTGTTTTCCAAACAATGTCCTTTTTAACCTTTTCAACATAATGAAGGTAAGAATGTCTTTTTTAACTTATATGGAGGGTGCGGCTATTTTCTGCCATTATAAAATCATTAAACCATCCATTACGTGCTTATAAGAATATTTTAAAAGTAAATGTTTTATTTTATAATTATGTGACTTTTAAATTATTTCAAAATGAACATTTTATGAATTTGTGAAAGGTACTCTTTATCAAGATCATAATTTTAAAAGTTTTAAAGATTTATTTTTCTAAATCTTTTTAATTAATGTCCATGTTTTCAAAATGATTTTAAGGATTTATTTTTATGGAAATGAATGTTTTTAAATGATATTTCTTTTCAAATGGTTCAATGTGGTATGGGACACTTTGATTCAAAAATCTCATTTAAATTATATCCTTTAAAAATGTGTGTATTTTCAATGATTTCAAAAAAAGAGATATTTCTATCAAATAGTATTGATTACTTCTATGTCAACATCCTTTGATGGATTTTATGCTTATTTGAAGTTGATTTATTATGATACAAAACATCCATATTGCATTGAAGTTTTTCTGATATGTTTGACTTTGGATGTGTTATTTTTATACCATTCATGGTTTGTGGAGAAAGTAGTGACATTTCATATGGTAGTTTTAATATGAATGTTTATGTTATGTTTAAACCTATTCATATGAGGAATTAATTGGACATAGTAAGTGATAGGTGGAACCCGCTATAGCTCCTCGATGCATTAGTAGGTCTCATTCGACAAACTAGTGTCTTGGCACAAGGCCTTAATAAAATATTATTTGTAGTCTTGGAACAAGGCCTTTACTATGTGGTTTTGATAGTCTGGCATTATGCATTAAATCATTATGAAAGTGGATAGTGATATTTCATGTGATTATTCTACTAGAATAATATCCATGTGGATAAGTAAATCAAATTATTTCATTTTATTTTTGCAATATTATGCTGAAGTTCAAGTTTAAGAGGATTTTGTTTTAGTTAAACATTGCCTTAAATAATTATTCTCATTTTTGAATGTTTCCACTGTATTGTTATCCTTACTGAGCATCTGAGCTCACCCCTTTCTATGTTTTATTTTTCCCAGGATTCCAAGAAGTATATCATGATTGATATGTAGGGTTAAGCCAAGGGAATAATGGCAATTGTGATGGATTATTATTATTTTTTTGTATGTTAAGAAGTTTAATGTACCATTCATGTATGTAATATATTTTCCAAGACTGCTAAACTGATCAGTCCTTCGGGACTTGATTCATTGTAATCATGCCAATGTATTAAAATAATTCACCAGATCTAGGTCACTGGGGTGAGGGAATTATACTAACCGTGAGGATAAATCTTGCGAGAAGGGTGGCTGAGGTAGAAGCTAACGCACGACTAGTGCACGGTATTTCAAACTGTGCGAACTAATCGTGCATCCACTTAAAAGATATCCTTAAATTTTGGATCTCACTAGTTTTTTCTTCTAAGTTCCTTGTTTTGGCTCCTATGTGGCCCTAACTCGGGATTTATCTTTTTCTAAGGTCTGAGAATGTTCTCCCATCATTCCGGAGGTGATCCAAAGGTTCCTCTTGGTGAATCGAAGCCTAATTCTTGAGGTATGTGACTGTTCTTCATCGTTCTTGATCGGTTTCTTAGATCTACTTAGATCTACTTCTCCTCTTCTCTCAGTTTCTTAGAACTATGCCCGTTATGGGTAGATCTAAGTGTGTGAAACCATGTATGATGAGTTTTAGTCTTGATCTAGCTAGGAGAAGAGATCTAAGGTGGGTTCTTAAAGAAGAAACCCGGTTTTCTTGAGTGGTCTTGACTGTTGTGGTTTTTGTTAAAACCTTCGAGGTAGGTGGTTCCGTCCCGACATTCCAAATTGATTGAAATTTTATTTACTTGGTTTTTTCAATTGTTTATTTAAATCCAATTGCTCATGTTTTCTCTCAATTTAATTGAAAAAACTCAATTCTGGTGATTCGAGATATTTGAAATAGTTTTGGCATGGAAATTTGGGAAACACCAATTCCATTAAATTGGGTGTGTTTATAGAAATTGGCTGATTTAAATTGTTGAATTTAAAATATGGATTCGATGGAAATGATTTAAATTAAAATTTTGAATTTAATTGTGAAAATAAATTGTGTAATAATATAATCGGTTTATATTGGATTTCAAACTCGTGAAAACGGCTAAAAATGATTTGATAGACACCCATTTGTTTTATCTTGTGAAAATGCATGTTTTGAATAAAACCCATTTTGGTGTTGAATGGAATGAAATTGGAACTTTTGAAATTGATGAATTGGATTGATCGTATTTTAAGCATTCTTAAAATAGTTTGTCCATCATGTAAGTGCACATGAAAGCCTTAAGTAATTAGTGAGTTATTTGGATACCCTCTACACTACGACAACGTTCTAAAAAATACATACGGTGGGTCACATCCCCAAATGGGTTGGTGAAAATTCTCCTTTATCCAGCGTCATAGGGACGTGTGTATACACATTTTGATGAGCTCACATAGAGAGTGCATAATCCTATAACTGGTTAATACTATCTTACCTTTTCACAGATGACAATTTTTCTCCAATGTTTATTTATATGTGAGATATAAATATATACCAATAATTTGGAACTACCTTACAATCCTGATGATTTCAAATAAATAGTTTTATATTAATTTTTTGCTTAGGCCATTATTTTAGAAATATTCTATCATTGTAAAAACATTTCTTAAATTTATTTTTCCATCAATTGAAAATGAATAAAAAGTTTTGTTAAAATATGATTCTGAAATGCCAAACCTGTTTATTTGAAAATGGAAAACGTTTCTTTGGATAATCTATATTTGGAATCAGTTACAGAATATTTAGTGGTATCTTACTGGGCTTATGCTCACACCCTACTTTTTCTTTCGGGTGTTTGTAGACTTTCTTCTTCTAGGATCGAGCAAAGGGAAGGGACATTTTCGAGGTGGATTCTTCTATTGATCTTTGGTCTGGGTGAGTTGTGTCCTGAGGGACCTTGGGGGTGTTTTTATCATATTTAGTACTTGGGTTGTGTTAATTTGGGATTTTTATGCCTCTTTGTATTATGGTACATTACTCCTAGTGTAGTTTTTATAGTTTTTCATACTGTCTTGTTTCTTTTGATTCCGCATTATTATGTCAAAATAATTACCTCTTTCATGGAGTGTGATTACAGGTGCTAGTCGCTGACCTGTGGGGATCGGGAATGCCCTTCAGGCTATGTCAAGGTCAGATTGGTTATCGGGTTTCTAGTTTACCCAGGCCGGTTCATGAGAATGTGGTATCAAAGGGAGTTTAAGCATCTTTCCTTGATGAAAATCTACATTTGAGTATTCTTGACGAGATATGGGAGGTAGTTTTGATTGAGTGCATGGCCATATCTCACCACAATGAACCTTAAATCACCAGGGTTGGTATGGGAAATACGACATGTGGATTAGTTCTAGTACTTTCCCTGTTTGGATTTGGATAGAGTGGAATCCAAATCTTGTTATCCCTTACTTAAGAATAGTTTTCCTTGTTACTTGGTTTGTGTGTTAGTCTATGTATTTTAATGCTATGTAGCATCATACCCCTGAGAAGATATGGAAATCAGATCCATAAAGTGGTTGCTGCTGAATCTCAGCAAGTGAGTCCTATTTTGTATCTGAGTCCGGTTGAGGTCATTGTTTGCACTGTTCATGCTATAGGACACCCACCACCTCCAGTTTCTGTTCAGGCTCTAACTATAGATCCTCATAGTGATATTCTCCAAAATCATTCCCAAGAGTTCCTGCACCAGAAGCCACCAGTTTTCAAAGGCTCCACTGACCCTCAACATGTCGAGGAATGGTTGAGTTAGATTGAACGTCTGTTTGTATTCTTGGAGACACCTGATGTGATCAAGATGAATTGTTCCACCTTCGTGCTGGAGGGGCCAAGTAAAAGATGGTGGGACACAATGGTGATGGCAGGGAATCATGAGGGTTTGGAGTGTAAAGACTTTAGGGTTCTTTTCACTAATCATTTCTATCCAGAATCAATGGTGTTGGCCAAGGGTGTGGAGTTTTTAAAACTTGAGAAGGCCAAGAAAACCATGACTGAGTACTCAAATAGATTTTTTGGGCTGGTACAGTTTGATCCTGAGATTGTATCTAATGAGAGGATGAAGGCTCGACGATTCGAATTGGGACTTCGATCAGATAATCATTCTAATGTTTTCCTACTAAACATACCCACTTATGATGATGTTCGGGATATGGAGATGATGGTTGAGATGGACTTGGTAGGAATGTCAGGGTTGAAGGAGGTTCTTTTCCCTCCTAGTGGCAGTGTGGGTTCTTTTAAAGGAAAACTGAAGAGTGACTTTTCTCCTGGTATTTCTTGACAGCAGATTCATCCCAAACCTCCAGTAGCACATAGAGGGGATTCTTTGACTTTTTATCAGCGTGGGAGGCCAGGACATTCTAAGAGGGTTTGCACTGAGGCACCCAAGAACTGTAGCTCTTGCGGACGTTTAGGGAACTTACAGAGATTCTTCCATCACTTCTCTACTCCACATGGTGTAACATGATCATCAACACCTCCAAATACTATGGAGAAATAAAATGATTCAGGTACAAAAGGGTTCCATCCATATGCATTCAGAACAAAGCTTCTTCAAGCAATGGAAGAGTCTCTAGAGGTAGCTGATACAGGTCCTGCAACTATGAGAGGTACCATTACTATAGCTTCATCTTCAGTGACAACTCTTTTTATACTGGTGCATCTCACTCATTTATTTCCACCCAAAATGTAAATATTCTTAATATACCTATTGAACTTTTATCTTGTGCAATGGATATTACTACACCCCTTGGTACAATGACAGAGAAGGGTCTTCGTAGTCCTGCTTTTGTCTTCTCTCTATCAGATTTTGATCATGATAGGAGTTTCTTGGTTATTGAAATTAAATATTTTGACGTCATATTTGGGATGGATTGGCTCATTTCCAATAAATCCTGAATCGATTGTTATCTTCAACGGGTCTACCTTACTACATCCAGTGGTGTGGCTATTGTTTTTCAAGGAGAATGGGACCCAAGGTCAAGCAAAGATGGACCGTCTTATCCAGAGTTGGGGAAAGTTATATCAGTGTTTTCTTTTGATCTAGAGAGAGATTCAATATGATGTGATCTTCCTCCAGTCATCACTAAGATTCCCAATGTGTTTCCTTCTGACTTCTCTGGTTTTCCACCAGTAAGGGAAGTTGATTTCTCTATTGACTTAATGGCTAGAACTCAACCAGTTTATATTCCCTCTTACTAAATGGTTCTAGCTGAACTAAAAGAACTGAAGTATTAGTTATATGATCTTCTTCAGAAAGGTTTTATACACCCGAGTGTGTCACCTTGGGTAGCACATGTTCTCTTCGCCATGAAGGCTGATGGTTATCTTCACTTATGTGTTGATTATCGAAAGCTCAATCGAGTTAAAATAAAGAACAACTATCTGTTACCATGAATTGATAATTTTTTTGATCAATTGAAAGGGGCGAATTGGATTTCAAAAATTTATCTTTGATCTGGTTACCATCATTTGAGGATAAAAGAATCTAACATTCATAAGACTGCTTTTCAGAGTAGGTTTGGCCATTATGAGTACCTTGTTATGCCCTTCGGCCTAACAGATGCTCCTACAGTTTTCATGGCTTTGATGAACAAGGTTTTCTATGAGTATCTAGATACTTTCATGGTAGTCTTTGTAGATTAAATTCTTGTCCACTCCATGTCTGAGGAGGATCATGTGCATCATCTGAGAATAGTTCTGAGTAATCTATTGAATCACTGAATTTTTTCCATGATTTCAAAGTGCGATTTCTAGATTCGGGAAGTGAAATTCATGGGACATGTCATGTCAGAACAAGGAATATCAGTTGATACTGAGAAGGTGAAGGATTTTATGACATGTGAACAACAACAAAATGTTTTCGAGATTCAGAGCTTCTTGGGCATAATAGGATATTATTGCCGGTTTGTTAAAGACTTCTCAAAGTTAGCTTCTCCAATGACTGCTCTGAATCAAAAGGGAGTGAATTTTTTCTAGAATGATAACTATTAGACTTCATATGTTGATATACATAATATTTTGACTACTCCGCCGGTGTTAACTCTTCCTGAGGCTGGGATAGGGTATGTGGTCTTCTGTGATTCATCGGGTTCAGGTTTGGGATGTGTCCTTATGCAAGGTAATCATGTTGTTGCCTATGGGTCTCGTCAGCTTAAGCCTCATTAAAAGAACTATTCTACCCATGGCCTTGAACATGCAGCTATAATGCATGCACTTAAGTGTTGGAGACATTATATATTTATGGAGAAAGGTTTTATGTGTATTCATACCACAAGATCATGAGTTATATCTTCTCTAAAAAAGATTTGAATCTCCGTAAATGGCATTGGGTGGAGTACCGAAAATCTTTCGACATTGGCATTGCCTATAACCCAGTGAAAGGGAATGTAGTTGCAAAAAGGTTAAGAAATAAACTTCCATCATAGGCTGTGAAAGAATCTTCAGAAGAGTGTAGTATGATGGATCTTTTTTTTCAGTTGAATATTGGATTTTAGTGGATGGGGAATGAATCTTCTTTAACCAGTGTTCAGTTGGCTTATGATATCCATGAGTTAATTCTTCAGGAACAAAAACTGGATGATGACTTCCATAGCATTTGGGACTCTCTTTATGGTGGGGAGACTAACACCCAGTGGTCATTCTCCAATGAGGGTGTTCTGTGTTATCGAAACTGTTACGTTGTACCGTTAGCAGCAAGAAAGGATGTGATGGGGGGTTTCCATAAATCTTAGTGGTATCTTCACCCATGAACCATGAAGATGTTATATGACATGCAACGACAGTTCTAGTGGACAGGTATGATATGAGACATTGGTGAGTCTGTATCTCATTGCTATACATTCCAGCAGGTGAAAACTGAGCACCAGAAACCTTCAGGTTTGCTTCAACCACTTCCAGTCCCTACATGGAAGTGGGATGAAATATCTATAGACTTTTTGTTAGCGTTACCTCAATCCCAGAGGAAGAATAACGTGATATGGGTTTTGATCGAAAGATTGACCAAGTCGGATCACTTTATACCTATTTGAGATAATACCAAAGTTCAGGAGTTGGGAAATATCTATGTGAAAGAAGTTGCCCATTTTCACAGATTTCCATCTTCTATAGTCTCTTATAGGGATCCTTGGTTTACTTCTCACTTTTGGAGAGTCCATTAGGAGGCACTGGGACCTCAGGTCCATTTGAGCATGACATACCATCCATCGTCAGATGGCCAGATAATGAGATATATTCAGATCCTTGAGGATATTCTCCGTGCATGTGTTCTAAACTTTGGTGGGTATTGGGATGATCATATAGGGATAGTTTAGTTTTCCTATAACAATAGTTATTAGTCTGTGATCAAAATTTCTCCTTTTGAGGCTTTGTATGGTCGTCCTTGTAAATTTCCTTTATTTTGGTCGGAGATTGGTGAAAGTTATTTGGTAAGACTGAGTTTGGTCTAAGAGACGACATCTAAGATCTAGTTGATTCGTTAGAGAATGTTGACAGTGGAGAGCCAGTTCAAGTCTTATGATGATAGTCTCCATAAAACAATAGAGTTCTCAGTTGTTGAACAGGTGTTCTTGAATGTTTCACCCCGATTAGGTCATCGACGGCTTGGGAGGCAAGGGAAGATTTCTCCTCATTTTGTGGGACCTTTTGAGGTTGTTGGTCTTGTAGGGAAACTTTCTTACCATCTAGCTCTACCACCACAGCTGACGTCAATACATAACGTTTTCAATGTATCGCAGCTGTGAAGGTATCTCTCTGATCCATATCATGTTGTGAGCTGGAGTGATCTTGAGATTGAACCAGATTTATCTGTCACTGAACGACCAATTATGGTTGTTGATTCTGAAACCAAGGTACTAAATGGGAGAACGATACCTCTGGTATGTGTAATTTATCATCATGGTTCTAATTCTTATGAGACATTGGAAAGGGATGCACTAATGAGAGATTAGTGGCTGCATCTTTTTGATTTGGATATTTCTTCGTAGGTTTTTAGGGGACAGAAAAATCTTATGGTTGGGAGGATGTAACATCACGTTACGTTTTCAGGTACTTTTGATGTTTCTAAGTACCTCTTTTTTTAGTTGTTACTTGGGAGAGTCGTGAAAACATTAAAAGTTGTATTCGGGCAAAGGGGAAGTCGCATGGGCAGCGCACGGGTGGTCTAAACCGTGCGGGCAAAACGTGTGCAGTTGGTCTAGGAGGTAGTAGCTTCCGCACGAGCAGCAAACGGTTTATCTAACTATGCAGCCAAACCGTTTGAGAATGGTGGCCAAGGAAGAAGCTAATGCATTGCTAGCGCACGATTTTTCAAAACGTGCGAACTAAGCATGCGACCAATTAAATGAGATCCTTAAAATGTGGATCTCACTTGGTTTTTCCTCTAAATGCCTCGTTTTTCCTCATAAGTAGCCCTAACTCGGGATTTGTCCTCTCCTAAGGTCATAGAAGCTTCTCTCGTCATTCTGAAGGCGATCCAAAGGCCCCTCATGGTGAATTAAAGCCAGATTCTTGATGTATGTGATCGTTCTTCATCGTTTTTGATCGATTTCATAGATCTACTTAGATCTACTTCTCCTATTCTCTCAGTTTCTTAGATATATGACAGTTATGGGTAGATATAAGTGTGTGGAACCAAGTATGATGAGTTTTGGTCTTGATATTTCTAGGATAAGAGATATAAGGCGGGTTATTAAAGAAGTAACCCGGTTTTCTTGAGCTTTCTCGACCATTGTGGTTTTGGTCAAAACCTTCGAGGTAGGTGGTTCCATCTCGACTTGCCTAATTGATTAACATTGTATTTTCTTGGTTCATTTAAATTTTTTATTTAAATCCAATTTATCAGGTTTTCTCTCAATTAAATTGTAAAAAACTCAATTTCGGTGATTCTAGATATTTGAAATAGTTTTGGTATGGAAATTTGGAAAATCCCAATTACATTGAATTGGGTGTGTTTATGAAAATTGGAAAATTTAAATTGTTGAATTTAAATTGTGGATTTGATGGAAATGATTTCAATTAAAATTTTGAATTTAATTGTGGAAATAAGTTGTCCAATAATGGAATTGGTTTTGAATGGATTTCAAACTGGTGAAATTTTCTTAAAATGATTGGATAGAAACCCATTGGATTTATCTTGTGAAAAAACATGTTTTTAATACAACCCGTTTCATTTTTAAATGGAATGAAATTATAATTTTTGAAATGAAATAATGGGATTGATCATATTTTAATCATTCTACAAATAGTTCACCCATCATTTATGAGCACATGAAATCATTAGGTAGTTAGTGTGTTATTTGGATACACTACATGCTACAACAATGTTCTAAAACATACTTATGGAGGGTCAAATCCCTCACGGGTTGGTGACGAGTCTCCTTTGGCCAGTGTCATAGGGACGTCTGTATACACATTTGTTTAAGTTCACATAGAGAGTTTGGAATCCTATAACTGGTTAATACTATGATACCTTTTGGCATATGACCATGTTTCTCGCTTGTTTATTTATATGTGAGATGTAAATGTATGCCAATGCTTTTGAACTGCCTTACAAGCCTGGTGAATTTATATGAAATGTTTTATATAAATTTTTTTCTTAAGCCATTGTTTTAGAAATATTCCATCATTGTAAAACCTTGGCTTAAATTTATTTTTCCATCATTTGAAAATGTATAGCACGTTTTGTTAAAATATTCTTCTGAAATGCCAAAATTGTTTATATAAAAATAGAAAGATTTTATTTTGATAATCTATATTTGGTATCTATTATGGAGTCTTTGGTGGTATCCTACTGGGCATAGGCTCACACCCTAATTTTGCCTTCGGGTGTTTGTACACTTTCTTCTTTCTAGATCAAGCAACATGAAAGGACCTTTTGGAGGTGGATCCAGCTGTTGATCTTTAGTCTGGGTGAGTTGTGTCCTTAGAGACCTTGGGGATATTTTTCCCAACTTTATTACTTGGGATGTATTACATTGGGCTTTTTATGCCTCTTTGTATTCTGGTACATTACTCCCAGTGGAGTTTATTTTTGTTTTTCATACTTTCTTGTTTCTTTTGCTTTCCCATTCTTGTGGAAAAATTGTTCCAACTTTCATGTTGTGTGATGTCAGGTGCTAGTCAGCGACCCATGGGGATCGGGAATGCCCTTCGGGCTATGTCAGGGTCGGCTCGGTTATCGGGTTACCAGGGTACCCGGGCTGGTTTATGACATTGCTTTTGGGTGTAAATGATCTATATAAACCTACCTTCTCTTATGGTTAAAACTAATATCTCTCAAATTAAATTTATATGTTTATATTTATTTAATTTTATTCCATTATTAAAAATTCTTTTTTATCTCATATATATATACTAAGAGTATTCTACCTTCATTTGAAGGGGTAATACATGCCTTATGATCATTTCCCAAATTCCTTATTTAAGAAATATCTTTTCATTAGGCTATGAGTCATGAATATTGAAACCAATTTAATTCCATTGTTAATTATTTTTTTATTCCTTATTACAAATTTTCATTATGTGTAAAACATAATAATCAATGTGTTATGATAGGTTCAACCAGATAACACTCTAATGCATTCAGTGATGTTTTTTTCTTGTGATATGTTGTATGATATTATGTTGTAAACCTAATCCACTATGGGACTCTGTTTTCCTTTTTTTCTTCTCTTTGAAGTTATACTTGACTTATTAATAGGTCATTTTTTATGTTTATACCCCATATAATATATTTCCATGACCTTATGATGATGTATTCTTCATGTTATGATCCCTAGTGATTACTCCAGAGCTTATGATTAAAATAAAGTATATGATAATTGGTAAGGTTAAAATATATAAATTTGTTTTTGAAATGGTTTTCATATGTTTTTCATGACTATTAAAAAAACTCCATGAGTTTTATTTGTTCATTATGATTTTTTATGAAATGTTTTATGGAAATATTTGTGAATAAATGTTGATTTCTTGGGTAAAAAATTTCTTATTTTGGGCCAAATGTTTAATTTTGATAAAAAAATCCTTCATAGTTATTCATGAACTGACATATAAATTTTTATGTAAGTAACTTATTGGAATTATTATTATCACCCCATATTTTGAAATGTTCTTCAATTGGATTAAAGGTTGATTGGGGATAATGAAAATATCAATATGAAAAATGAAATTATTTTCCAGGATAATAAATAATGTTATATGATAAAAGTTTTGTTTTTCCAAAAAATTGGTGACTAAGTTGTCACGACCCGTCCTTGGGGCCCATGCCGTGACTACCCCAAGCCCGCCTTCCATAGGCCAGGGGCTGGCGACTAGCACCAAGGCGTAAAATCCCAGTAAACAGGGAAGGCATTGCCTTTATAAGTAACAACCACCACAGAGTCAGCAAGCGGAAAGTAACTACAAAGTGCAGAAAAGTAAAGGGGGCCGGAATACAAGCCCAACTGAAAGTACAACTGAAAAGTAAAGAACAACAACTAAAGAAAAGACGGCGGCCTCGTGTCGTCCACTGGCAATCCCACCTGAAGGGTGGGTACAGATAGCCTCCAGGCTCCTTGGGTCCCACGTCCGCTCCGAGCACGTCCCGCCCAGTGGTCCACCTCCAGGTACCGTCCTGCTCCACGCCCCAACCGTGATCAGCGCTGTCCGTCGTCTGCATCCAACACAAAAAGGTGCGGGCATAGCCCGTGCAGGGGTGAGTATAAGCTACTCAGTAAGGACCCCGATGTTGATTCAATAAGGTTTTCCTTATGACTTTTCCATTCCTTCTTGTTTTGAAAATCACAAACACCTTATCTTTAAGGAAAATTGCTTTTGTAAGGAAAATGCATTCTTAAGGAAAATTGCTTTTATAAGGAAAAATGCTTTCTTAAGGAAAATCGCTTTTATAAGAAAAATTTATCCTTATCATATTTTCATTAATATTTTTCTTAAGTATGAAATTCGGATTCACTTTCTCGGAATCACTAAAACTGATAAAAAGCATTCTGTTTTAAGATTCGGTTCTGGACAAGAACTATAAGGAAGTTTCATTCCGAATTCCGGATATGAATTCTGACTTAGTTCTATTCCAGATTCAGGATACGAATTCTGAAGAAGAATTCTCATTACGAATTCTAATGAAGAAATCCCATTCCGAATTCTCATTACGAATTCTGAAGAAGAATTCTCATAACGAATTCCAATGAAGAATTCTCATTACGAATTCCAATTAAGAATTCTCATTACGAATTCTAATGAAGAAATCTCATTCCGAATTCTCATTACGAATTCTGATAAAGAATTCTTATTACGAATTCTGATGACGAATTCTCATTACGAATTCTGATGATAAATTCTCATTACGAATTCTGATGATGAATTCTCATTACGATTTCTGATGACGAATTCCTATTCCGAATTCCTACTCCGAATTCTCATTCCGAATTCTCCTATTAAACAGAATCTGATTATCATTGTTTTATACACTCTGAATTTACTCACTCCGAACTTTCACTCCGAAATTTCTATTCCGAACTTTTATGTTAGAGTTTAAAACGATGTCGTACTTTCTGTTACACTTGTTTTGTTATAAAACGATGTCGTCCATTTTGTTATAAACTAACCGTTGTCTAAGTGACACGTGTACAGGTCCCTCCGAACTTTAAGGAAAATATGACCATTGGAGAGGAGCTGACCTTACCTATAAATAGGAGCTCATTTGAAAGAGCTCGGTGCTGATTACTGAAAAAGTGCTTACATGCTGTTGAAGTGATTTCTAGAGAGAGAGTCTCTTATTAACTCTCAAAAGCTTCGTGCGACTCCGAATGTTGGTGATTACATTCGAGGGCTTCCGGGGATAGGAAGACAGAGGTGCCGACTACCTTAAAGATCGAGGGCTTTCTTGCTGAGAAAGACAGAGGTGCCGACTACCTTAAAGATCGAGGGCTTTCTTGCTGAGAAAGACAGAGGTTGCCAACTACCTTGAAGTTGAGGGCTTGCGGGGATAGCAAGACAGAGACACCGATCTTCGTATCGAGGGCTTACCCTGGTGTGGGTAAGACAGACTTGCTTGAAAGTATAAATCAAGGGACCTTTATCCAAGGTTGTTGGATACCCTTCTCTTTGGGTTAAAAGACTATTATCTTGTTACTAGTAGTTTTACTACTTGTCTTTATTCCGATGTAAATTTGTATCTTAAGGAAAGTATAATTTTCTTATACTTCCTTACTTACTCTGATTAGTTTAGATTCTATACGCTTTAAGGTAGAATCTCATATTGTAACTTTTGTTAAGTTTCACTTTCCGGAACCATATTTCTGGAACCTACTTTTGGAATCTCTTTCCAAGTTTAGTTTGGTGTTAGAGGTATTGTGAATTTACTTAGTTTAACTTTGTTAAACTTAGCCCTTTCCTTTTCTTAAGGAAACTCTAGTTGTTCATAACTAACTTTAAAGGTTCCAAAGGAATTTTTAAAGTATACAATTCACCCCCCCCCCTCTTGTATATTGAGCATCTCATATTATATTTCGATCCTACAATTGGTATCAAAGGTTGGAAACCTCTTACTCTATACCATTCTTACATTTGGTATCAGAGCCTTGGTTACTGAAATACTTGTACTCACATACAAGTTTTTCTTGCTCAATTTTCTATTCCGAACTTTGTCTTTCCGGATTTTCCATTCCGAACTTTTCCCATTCCGAACTTTGTGATTGCGATTCTAAGCTACTAACAAGTTTGTATTAAAGTTATTTTCAAGTATGGCAGGAATTAATGTTGGATCTATTGACAATCTGAATCCTACAAGGCCACCTATCTTTGATGGTAATGATTATGAATACTGGAGAGATCGTATGAAGACTTTTGTTATCAATACTGGGGTAGATAACTTTGTCATGCTTACTGGTGATTATAAAATTCCTGACAAGGAAGTCAGAACCTTTACTAACCAGGAGAAGCAAGAATATCAACTCAACTACAAGGTACGCAATACTTTATTATGTTCAATAACTAGAAATATATATAGCCAAATTTCTTCTTGTGAAGCAGCTAACTGTATATGGAAGAAGCTAGAGGTTACACACTTTGGGACTTCTAAGGTGATTGAGACTAGAAGAGCTATGCTTAGAGCTGAATATCATGGCTTCAGTTTTCCATATGGAGAACCTATCTGTAAAGTTCAACAAAGATTTATGACAATTGTAAACAGTCTACAATCTATGGGAGAGAAAGGTTTAAATGATGAAGCTCTTGTGGACAAGATAATTGATATTATGCCCAATGAGTGGGAATCCAAGAGAACAGCTATAGATGAGAACAGGAAGGTTACTCAAATTACTCTTGATGAATTATTTGGAACTCTTCTACAACATGAGACCAGAATGAAGAGAGATGCTGACAACATCAAGAAGAAGAATGGAAATGGTACTGTTGCTTTTACTACAACTTCAAATCAGATGAAAGCTAAGACTCCTGAGAGAGTAACCAGATCCAAATCGAAGAAAGTTATTTTCCAATCCGAATCTAGTGAGAGTGAAGTTTCAGAAAATGAATTAGCCAATCTTGCTCGAAGGATGAACAAGATAGCTGGACAGAGAAACTTTCAATCCAAGTATAAGAAGAAGGATAGGAAAGATAAGAAAGATGGAGAAGTTACTTGTTATGAATGTAAAAGAGCTGGACATATTAGACCAGATTGCCCTATGCTCAGAAAGAAAGAAAGGAAGGAAAGGCATTCAGACAGAAACAGGAAGAAGTATTACAAAGCTAAAGATAAGAAAGTTTTGAAAGCTAATGATACCTGGAGTGCCAGTGGTGGTGACTCTTCAGATGAATCTTCTGAATATGAATCTTCAGGACAGAAGAATCTTGGTCTTATAGCCAGATTACCTATTGAAAATCATTGTCTTATGGCTAAGGTACGAAATGCTGAATCATTGACTAATGTTTCCTTAAATTCTAATGATAGTAAGTATTACAACTCTTCTGATGAAGAATCATCTTCTGATGAGGAAAATACTTTACCTACTTATGAAGAAGTCTCTAGGTTTGCTGAACTTCTTGAGATTGAGAATTCCAAACTCAACAAGAAACTTGATAAGGAAAATTCTAGGAATTCTATTCTTACTAAAGAGATATCAGATCTTTCTAAAGATCTTGATAAGAAAAATGCTGATTTTGAAAATATTTCAAAAATCTTGAGGAAGTAAGTTCTGAGAAGAACAAACTTTCTAAAGAATTAGAAAAAGTAATTTCTAATAAAAATGTTTTCGAGTCTAACTCTAGTTCAAAAACTAATGATTTTGAGGATAAAAACTTGGTTGTAAAACTCAAGTCCGAAATTTTTTCCTTAAAGAAGTGTTTATCAAACTTTACCCATGGTAAGGAAAATTTTGATAAGATGTATTCTCAAATACGACCTTTAAGAAATAAATCCGGATTTGGTTATACCCAAGCAAAACCTGTTTTCAGCAACAATTATTTTGTTCCTCAAAGTGCCCCATTTTGCACTAAATGTCAATGTAGTGGTCACTGGGCAAGAAATTGTTCCTTAAACAAAACCCAATCCTTAGGTTTTCATAAAGCTTACTTTTCTAAGAAAATGTGGATACCTAAAATTTTATTGTCTGGAAATCTCGGATCCAAACAAGTTTGGATTCCGAAAGTCTAACTTTGTTCTTAATTTCAGGAAAATAAAGAAAGTTCCAGCAACAATATTTGGTACATGGATAGTGGATGTCCCCGGCATATGACTGGTAACAAAAGCTTTTTTGAAAAGATTATCAAAACGAAAGGAGGAAAGGTAACTTTCGGAGACAATGCTAAGGGAGAGATTGTTGGTATTGGTAATATAGTTCTTTTAGGTAAAACTTTGATTTCAAATGTTCTTTTTGTTAAAGGTCTTAATCACAACCTCATTGGCATAAGTCAGTTATGTGATGAAGGTTACCTTGTGAATTTTAGGAATGATAAATGCTTAGTTCACAATTCCAAGGAAGAATTTATTCTCTCAGCCAATAGGCAAGAGAATGTTTACACCTTAAACTTAGAAGACCTAAGAAGCCAAGATTTACCTTGCCTAAGTGAAATGGAAGATCACTCTTGGTTATGGCATAGAAGATTAGGACACTGTAATCTTAGAAACCTATGTAAACTCTCTAAGAAGAAACTTGTTAAGGATCTACCGGAGCTTAGATTTGATTCTTCTAAAGTTTGTGATCCTTGTCAATATGGCAAGCAACATAAATCTAGTTTTAAGTCAATTGGTGAAGTCTCAACAACCGATGCATTACAGTTGGTGCATATGGATCTTTTTGGTCCAACACAAACTGGAAGCATTGGAGGCAAATACTATGTGTTTGTTCTTGTTGATGATTACACTAGATTTACTTGGGTCTATTTTCTAGCAAGGAAATCTGAAGCTTTTTCTTATTTCAAAAGTTTTAGAGCCCAAGTTAAAAATGAGAAAAACCTTCCATTGAAAACTATTCATAGTGATCATGAAGGAGAATTTCAAAATTCTGATTTTGAAACTTTTTGTAGTAAGAAAGGTATTACTCACAACTTTTCAGCACCTAGAACTCCTCAACAGAATGGTGTAGTTGAAAGAAGAAATAGAATTCTTCAAGAGATAACTAGAACCATGTTGAGTGAATATTCTATTGCTAGACATTTCTGGGCTGAAGCTGTAAGTACTGCTTGTTATACTATAAATCGAGTTTTGATTAGACCTTTTCTTAATAAAACTCCTTATGAGTTATGGAATGGTAGAAAACCAAGACTTTCCTACTTCAAGGTTTTTGGTTGCAAAGTATTCATTTTGAATACTAAAGATAACTTACATAAATTCGCACCAAAATCTGATGAAGGAATTTTCTTAGGATATTCCACAACCTCTAAGGCATATAGAGTTTTTAATAAAAATACTTGTACTGTTGAAGAAACAGTACATGTAAAATTTGATGAATCAGATCCTTTTGTTTTTAAAACCTCCCAACCTACATCCTCGGATGTGTTTTCAAAAACTGATTATCAACCGTTGATAGAAGAACCTTCTGATAAGGAAATTGTTCTAGAAGATAATTCTGAAACATTTACCCCAGAAGACTTTCTACCTTATGTTGATGAACAGGTTTTACAAAACCCAAATCAGGTGTTTCTTAAGAATCATCCCAGTGATAGTATCATTGGTGATGTAAATCAACCTGTAAGGACTAGAAGTTCCTTAAGAAATGAAGTAGAACATCTAGCATTTCTTTCCCAATTAGAGCCTAAAAGCACTGATGAAGCTTTAGGTGATGATGATTGGATCAAAGCAATGCAAGATGAACTAAATGAATTCGAAAGGAATAAAGTCTGGACCTTGGTTGAGAGACCTAAGGAAACTTCTGTTATTGGAGTAAAATGGGTTTTCAGGAATAAATGTGATGAGAATGGAGTCATTGTTAGAAATAAAGCTAGACTTGTTGCTAAAGGCTATAATCAGCAAGAAGGAATAGACTATGAAGAAACCTATGCTCCAGTAGCTAGACTTGAATCTATCCGTATTCTACTTGCCTTTGCAGCATTCTTTAATTTCAAACTATTTCAAATGGATGTGAAATGTGCTTTTCTTAACGGTTATGTTCAAGAGGAAGTTTTTGTTGAACAACCTCCTGGATTTGAAGATACAAAACATCCTGATCATGTTTTTAGACTTACCAAAGCTTTGTATGGCCTTAAACAAGCCCCACGAGCATGGTATGATAGACTCACTGGATTTTTGCTTCAAAATAACTATGTTAAGGGAAATACAGATCCAACCCTTTTTATAAATAAAGATAAGAAAAATGTTTTGATTGTTCAAATTTATGTTGATGACATTATATTTGGTTCAACTCAGCAATCTTTGACTGACTCCTTTGCTAGTCTAATGAAATCTGAGTTTGAAATGAGTATGATGGGTGAGTTAACATTTTTCCTTGGTTTTCAAATTTCTCAAAAACCAGAAGGAACCTACATATCCCAACATAAGTATATTAAAGATCTTCTTAAAAAGTATGGTTATGACAACACTAAGAGTATAAGTACTCCCATTGGTACCTCAAACTCTTTAGATCTTGATGAAGCTGGGAAACCAGTAGATCAAACATCTTTTAGAGGTATGATCGGAAGTCTACTTTACTTAACAGCTAGTCGACCAGACTTAATGTTTTCTGTATGCTTATGTGCAAGATATCAATCCAATCCTAAGGAATCTCACTTAAAGGCAGTAAAAAGAATTTTTCGCTACCTTAAGGGAACCATGGATCTAGGATTATTTTATACTTCTGGAAATGATTTTGTTCTAAAAAGATTTTTTGATGCTGACTTTGGTGGATGTAGAATGGATAGGAAAAGTACATCTGGAACTTGTCATTTCTTAGGAGATTCATTAGTTTCTTGGTCATGCAAGAAGCAACATTCTGTTGCACTCTCCACTGCTGAAGCTGAATATGTAGCAGCTGGAAGTTGTTGTGCACAAGTGTTGTGGATGCAACACACACTCACAGACTATGGCCTGAGTTTTTCTAAAACTCAAATTTTGTGTGATAACACAAGTGCCATTGCCCTAAGTAAAAACCTTGCACATCACTCTCGTGCAAAACACATAGATATTAGGCATCACTTTCTTAGGGATCACACACTTAAAGGAGATATTATTCTTCAGTTTATCGGAACGCAAGAACAACTTGCTGATATTTTCACAACATCTTTACCTTCTGATAGATTTGAATATATTAAACAGAAGTTAGGAATGATAACTGTAAGGTAATCTTCCTCAATTAACTTTCTGTTGAAAAATCTCCTTACAGTAATAAACTCCTTTTCATAGGGGGAGTACATTTGTTTGTTTATTTAACAAAGTTTTTCAAATTTTGTTTTCAAACTTTTAGGAACGACAATGTCCGGAATGGAATTTCCGGAACAACAATTTTCCAGAAAGGATATTTTCGCACAGAATACTTCTGGAATGGAAGTATTCGTATTGAAAATTTCCGGAATGGAAAACTTTCGTACTGGTATTTTCATAACGGAACTTTCGTACTAAGTCTTCCGTATTGACTTTTTGTGTTTACCTTTTCGTATTGAGTTTTCCGTATTGACTTTTTGTGTTTACCTTTTGGTATTGAGTTTTTCGTATTGACTTTTTTGTATTTAGTTTTTCGTATTGAATTTTTCGTAGTCGTCTTTATATTACCCATTATGAATAACTTTCTTAAGCTAATCCGAAAGGTATGATTTCCTTACTGAAGTTTTCGTAATCATATTTTACTTGCTGACAATTTCTTATAGTTTGTTTTCGGATTATAGTTTTCTTAAATCTTTGTTTTAATAAAACCTCAAAAAGATCGGATTCAAGCTTTCAACCGTTAGATCAGATCTCAGATCATTCTAAACCGTTAGATCAACCGAGGAAGTTGAACCGTCATCCCATTGCCTATATAAAGGGGACCCTATTTTTTGAGTCCCACATCGATTTCAAGCTTTTGCGTGATGAAGCTCTGACTCTCTGATTTAAGGCCATTCCGAACTTCAGTCTTCTCAGTTCCGAACTTCTCAGAGACTTCAGATCCGAATGTCTGCAGAGTTAGCTTCTCAAGAGATGTCTTCAACCAAGCCCATTTCTCAGTGGTTAGTCTACAGAGAGCGGTTAGTTCATCCGAATTTCTTCAGCAATTATGATTCTATTATATCAAAGAATATCAAGCAGAATGGCTGGGAGGATGTTGCGATATCAAAAACCGGCAACCAAGATGAAGTCTACTCTGACTTGCTTGTCGAGTTTTATGAGACAGTTTCTTTCTTCGTGGAAGATAATAGAGAAAAGTTTTCCTTCAAATCGTATGGAAAGACATATAAGCTATCTTACACCAAGGCTGCAAGCTTGGTAGGGCTGAGTTATGAAGGGGAAGCTGAGTTTATCTCGCACGTTCTGCCAGACTCCTTGGGTAGTTTCAACAAGGAGAAAGCCTTAGAAATTCTCGGATTAGATGATGATAAGGCTCCGAAAATTGCAAGTCTTTCTACAAACTTCCGGATTCTGGAGTTATGGGTGCAAGGGCTTATCGTACCGAGAAAAGGAGACAAGGACAGCTTGAAGAAGAGTGAGATATACATCTTGGATTTTCTGATAAATCTAAGAAAGTTCAACCTGATGAAGCATATTCTTCTCAACATTGATAATTTGAAGAAGGGGAATCTAAGAGCTCAGATAGTGATGTACCCGGAAATATTGTCGAAGCTGATAGTTCGGTGCCTAGAATCCTTCAAGGTTGCTTGTAGTTCTAAGCCGAAAGTTTGCAAGATCATGTTGCTCAGTGATGCAACTCTTAAAAGGATGAATATAGCTTTTAACAAGGAGTCAGGGAAATTCATTGATCTACCGCCTCAAGCAGAAGTGACTCCGAAAGTGGCTGATCCGGAATCATCAAAGCCGGTAAGGAAGAGGAAGCAGAAAGAAGTGGTAAGTGAAGCTGAGGAACCCAAGTCTAAGGAAGTCCATTCCGCACCTCCTAAGCCTAAGAAGAAGAAGACATATACTGATGAGGTTGCAGCGAAGTGGAGAGCTGACAAGGAGAAGAGGAAGGAAGGAGATCCGCAGTTCGGATTGGATCCTGCAGAGGCTAATGCTCTGAAAGAAAAGGCTGCTGATGAGCTTGAGAAGCAAGCTAAGGAAAAGAAGCTGAAGAAGAAGTTGTCAGAAGCTGAGGCTGTGCAATCTTTGTTGAAGTTTAATGAAATGGTTTCAGCAACCATTCCCGTTCCGAGATCTTCTTCTCTGGAATCTCTACCTGAGACTCCAGGAAGAAATCTTGTAACTCCGGAAGAGGCTGTTCCTACTGAGGAAGTAGAGCAAGTGGAAGAGGTTGAAGAAGCGGCTGAAGGAAGTGGTGAGACAGGAGATGTGCTCAAACAAGTAGATGAATATAAGGGAACTCCTTCGGAACACCTGTCGCTCCGAACATCTGAAGCTCAATCTTCAAAGCTTGCTACTCCTGCAATGGAAGAAGAAAAGGGAGAAGAAGAAGTTACTTGTCAAGAAAATATTTTACTTGATGCTGCTCAGATGGGAAACGTGGAAGCCAATGTTCAAGAAGTTGCTGATGAAGAAGATAAAATTGTTCAAGTCTCTGATAGTGAGAACAGATCTACGGAACAGGTTTCAATTCCGGAAAAACAAAAGGGAAAGCAAATTCTTGCTGATACCCCGAGTTCTGAAAAGAGTATGAGGAAGGAAGCTGGTAGCTCTTCTAAGAGGAATTTGGAGCTTATTGAAGAAGAAAACTCTCCGAGCAAGTTGTCAGATTCGGAATCATCATCGTTGGGGCACGATTTTGTTGTTCAATCCTTGAAGAAGTTGGTGGGAACCATTCCGACCTTCTCCAGTATTGACTCTCGGTGCCAGATGCTCCAACATACGCTAAATCAGAAAACTGATTCCGTATCCATGGTTATGGATAAATGTGTTGAGATAGAAGCCCAGTTCAAAAATTTCTTTATTGGTTACGAAGCCCATAAAAGATCGTGCAAAAGGATGACTAGCTGGTCGAAGAAGAATGTGGAAGAGATGAGGTTGCTGGATGAGTTTCAGGAGAATGTTAAGGATGCATTTCAAACCGAGGACAAGAAGTTTCATGAGATTACTGCCTCATTCGATGAGAAATTGACAGAGGAAAAGAACATTCGGAGTCAGGAAGTAAGAGATCTGAATGGAAAGCTCAACTCTGTTAATCAAAGTTGGAAATTTGAAAGAGATCATCGGATCAATTTTCTAGAAAGGATAAAGTCTCAGGAAGAGAAAATGGAAGCTCAGGAAGAAAAGTTGAAGGCTCAGGAAGAAATCATTCAAGCTCAGTCAGCAAGAATAGTTGCCTTAGAAAAGCAAGCAGAGGAAGATCATAAGGATCTCAAGAAGATCAAGAAAATTCTCAAGGGGCTCATGTCAAAGGAGAAAGATCCGAAATGACCAATCCGATCTTTTTGTTGTAATCTGTTTTTGTTGCTGACATTTCAAATATAATGAAAATTGTGCTTGTTGTTTCTATTGCTGTCGTTACTAATCTTTTCAGGTACTTTGTTATTTTGTTTCCATTCCCTCCAATTCTTTTTGAAAATCACAAAGGGGGAGAAGGAAAAGATCCTTAATAAAAAGAGGAAATCTAATAAGTGCTTATCAAAGGGGGAGAAAGAAAAATACCCAAGGAGATAGAACTCTAATAAGAGTTTGTTTAAGGGGGAGTTTTTCTTAAAGAAACATCACTCCGGAAATATGAATACGATCCTTAGAGACTCAAAGCCTAAGGGGGAGTTAGTCGTATTCATCTATATTCTTAAATCAAGGGAGATAAGCTTTAATATGTTTCTTTCTTCTTAGAATAGCTTTTTCGTAAAGATGTTTGTGCTTTCCAAAAAGGGGGAGATTGTTGAGTCAATAAGGTTTTCCTTATGACTTTTCCATTCCTTCTTGTTTTGGAAATCACAAACACCTTATCTTTAAGGAAAATTGCTTTTGTAAGGAAAATGCTTTCTTTAAGGAAAATTGCTTTTATAAGGAAAAATGCTTTCTTAAGGAAAATCGCTTTTATAAGAAAAATTTATCCTTATCATATTTTCATTAATATTTTTCTTAAGTATGAAATTCGGATTCACTTTCTCGGAATCACTAAAACTGATAAAAAGCATTCTGTTTTAAGATTCGGTTCTGGACAAGAACTATAAGGAAGTTTCATTCCGAATTCCGGATATGAATTCTGACTTAGTTCTATTCCAGATTCAGGATACGAATTCTGAAGAAGAATTCTCATTACGAATTCTAATGAAGAAATCCCATTCCGAATTCTCATTACGAATTCTGAAGAAGAATTCTCATAACGAATTCCAATGAAGAATTCTCATTACGAATTCCAATTAAGAATTCTCATTACGAATTCTAATGAAGAAATCTCATTCCGAATTCTCATTACGAATTCTGATAAAGAATTCTTATTACGAATTCTGATGACGAATTCTCATTACGAATTCTGATGATAAATTCTCATTACGAATTCTGATGATGAATTCTCATTACGATTTCTGATGACGAATTCCTATTCCGAATTCCTACTCCGAATTCTCATTCCGAATTCTCCTATTAAACAGAATCTGATTATCATTGTTTTATACACTCTGAATTTACTCACTCCGAACTTTCACTCCGAAATTTCTATTCCGAACTTTTATGTTAGAGTTTAAAACGTTGTCGTACTTTCTGTTACACTTGTTTTGTTATAAAACGATGTCGTCCATTTTGTTATAAACTAACCGTTGTCTAAGTGACACGTGTACAGGTCCCTCCGAACTTTAAGGAAAATATGACCGTTGGAGAGGAGCTGACCTTACCTATAAATAGGAGCTCATTTGAAAGAGCTCGGTGCTGATTACTGAAAAAGTGCTTACATGCTGTTGAAGTGATTTCTAGAGAGAGAGTCTCTTATTAACTCTCAAAAGCTTCGTGCGACTCCGAATGTTGGTGATTACATTCGAGGGCTTCCGGGGATAGGAAGACAGAGGTGCCGACTACCTTAAAGATCGAGGGCTTTCTTGCTGAGAAAGACAGAGGTGCCGACTACCTTAAAGATCGAGGGCTTTCTTGCTGAGAAAGACAGAGGTTTCCAACTACCTTGAAGTTGAGGGCTTGCGGGGATAGCAAGACAGAGACACCGATCTTCGTATCGAGGGCTTACCCTGGTGTGGGTAAGACAGACTTGCTTGAAAGTATAAATCAAGGGACCTTTATCCAAGGTTGTTGGATACCCTTCTCTTTGGGTTAAAAGACTATTATCTTGTTACTAGTAGTTTTACTACTTGTCTTTATTTCGCTGTAAATTTGTATCTTAAGGAAAGTATAATTTTCTTATACTTCCTTACTTACTCTGATTAGTTTAGATTCTATACGCTTTAAGGTAGAATCTCATATTGTAACTTTTGTTAAGTTTCACTTTCCGGAACCATATTTCCGGAACCTACTTTTGGAATCTCTTTCCAAGTTTAGTTTGGTGTTAGAGGTATTGTGAATTTACTTAGTTTAACTTTGTTAAACTTAGCCCTTTCCTTTTCTTAAGGAAACTCTAGTTGTTCATAACTAACTTTAAAGGTTCCAAAGGAATTTTTAAAGTATACAATTCACCCCCCTCTTGTATATTGAGCATCTCATATTATATTTCGATCATACACCCGAGACCCCCGAAGGTCTCCCGAAATCCACAAAGGATATAGCACAAAAGAAAGATGCAATCACGAAGTAACATCTGACTCGACTTAGGAATATGCCCATACATATACCTAAGTCTCCAATTCTAGCTCTGCTCACGAGCTCAAGAACAACTCAATCCACAAAGGAAAGCAAGACTCAAATCCACAAGGAGAGTAAACGGTAAATTCACAAAGAATAGTTCGACACAATCCACAAAGGAGAGTAACATAAGATTCAGCTCAACCAGGTATACTTTTTCAGATGACGTCAAAGATGATCACTGATCCATCTAAGTCGTCGGACCCACGAAGGATCGATAGGTACTAACCCCCGCAAAAGACCCACATAGGATCGGGCTCACACAGAACCTGTAGGCAGTGGCTCACACAGAACCGGTAGTAAGGACCCACATAGGATCGGGCTCACACAGAACCTGTAGCACTGATCCACGTAGGATCGCTGAGTGCAGTAGTCGACGCAGTCCACTGAGGATCTCTGCACAGTCGTCGCCGCAGTCCATGGAGGATCTCTGCTCTGCCGTCGTCACAGTCCACGGAGGATCTCTTCTCTGCCGTTGTCGCAGTCCACAGAGGATCTCTGCTCTGCCGTCCTCGCAGTCCACGGAGGATCTCTGCTCTGTCGTCGAAGTCACAGCCAGCGCTAGGGTTCCCGCACATAGCGAGCTCGTTTAGGAGGGTCCGCTCCATGAGCCGAGAGGCTGATACATCAACTGACACGTAGTCCGAAGTTGATGTATCCAAAAGTTCCGCATCGACAACAGGATCTCAACGCAACAGACGCCGTGTCAATCGGACGCCCGGTCTGAGAGTTATTGGCATTTTCGTCCCAGGGGCCCGGTTGGTTTTTAGGGCAAAACCAACCCGACCGTACTCCGCCTATGTCCGATCATCGGGCGGAGTGTGCCAAAAGTTCCGTCTCACTTAGAGGAAACTACCACAGCTGACGGTACGTCGATCGGACGTCCGTAGCTCAAGTTATGAGCGTTTCCGCTCCGAGGGCCTGGTTGGTTTCGTGTACGAACCAACCCGGACGAACCCAAAGTCTTCCGAAACTTTGAGTGTAATATACCGAAACGACCGTCTCGATCCAAGGATCGCGTAGCCGCTGACGGTTCGTCAATCGGAGGTCCCAGGCCCAAGATATGGGCAAAAGACCGAAGAAGGCCCGAAAACGGGGGTTCTGGGCCCGGGGCGACCCGGCCCGAACCCCCCCTGGGTCGGCCGATCCGGGTCGGCCCGAACCGGCCCGACCCGGCTAGGCCGGGTCCGGTCCGGCCTGGGCGCGGCCCGGCCGGCGCGGCTTCGGCCGAGCGGCCGAAGGGGGCGCCGCGGGTTTGACCCGCGGCTCAAGTGGAACGCGGCCCCGCGGGGGGCCGCCTGTCACGCGGACGCGGCCGGGCCGCCGCGTCCCTCCCCGGTTCCGCGCGGCCGCGGAACCGGCCGCCGCCGCCGCGGCAGATCTTCTCCACGGCGGCGCGCCAGGCGCCGCCGCCGCCTTCCGCGGGCCGCCGGAGTTGCTCCGGTGGCCCGTTTTGCCTCCCGTCTGCGCCGTTGCTCCCCCCGGGGGCCGATCTTCACTACGGGATCAACGGATCTCACTTGCCGCACGGTTCGTCGTCGTCTGCCAAATCCGCACAACAAAAGATCGGCGGAGGGTTGTCGGGTCTTGTTTGTTAGATCCGCACCCTCCGCGTTAGTCATAAACAACGGGAGGAAAAGAAAATAATCAACAACAATTTTAATTAAATTAAAATTGTTCGGAGATCAGGTTCTTCATTTTAAAAAAATAAACACTGGGAAAATAAAAATATTCCAATCAACCCTTACATTGTCGTCGTCGTCGGACGAGAGGTCGTCGCGGAATCACTCGTCGCGGAAGAAGGAGATCGTCGCGTCGTCGCGGTATCCGGCGTCGCGTCGCCAATCTCCGGATCAAGATCAAACAGATTTAATTAATTAAATCCGTTGTCATTGAAAATAAAAAGGGAGAAATAAACGATTCATTTCTCACCTTAATTGCCGAACGAGGATCGGCCGCGGAAGAAGAGGCGTCGCCGAAGAACGTCGCGGGTAGAGCTCGTCGACGTCGCAGATCACGGTGTGCGTCGTCGAATTCCGGTCGCTGGCGTTCTTCGCATTCTTCGCGTTCTTCGCGTTCTTCGCGTTCTTCACAAGGAGGGGAGATGAAGAAACAAAGATCCTCTCAAATCCTTTCAAAGGATTTTTAGGTTGGTCTTATTTTATAAACATGCCAACAAACGCAAAAGCGTAAGTAACAACCCATCAGTTCGTCGAATTAATTCAACGAGCGAAACAGCCCATTTAATTCACGAAATAAACCGCCCAATTAAATGGTCTGTTAAGAATTAAAGAAAACGCGTCGGTTGACTTTTCAGTTACTTTGACGGGTTTTCGCGGGTGCGTTACTTAGCGAAAGAAACGGCGGGGCTCGTGCGGGCCCCACCTCACAAATATCCTACCAAGGGGGTAGGATATTTCTGGATAGCATCCTATCCAGTTCAACTCAGATCAAGCCTCCTTTAAGTGGCTTCAAGTAGCTTCCAAGCAGCTTAAGTGAAATAAAATAAAGTTGTCGCACAATTTTATTTTATTTCTGACTTAAAGCCCCGAAATTTAAAAACCACGTCTGAGCAAACGCAACTCCGGAAGAGGCGTTTCTAAGCAAATACCAGTGCTGCGATTTCATCGGTGCCCTCAGAATTCGATTCCGGGCACCGGTTCAAAAGATAGAAAAACCCGCTCGTCCGTTCACTGAACGTACCCGAGCCAAACTTCGGAAATTGATTCCGGGCACACCGGGCCTCGGAATCAGGTGCCGTCTGAAGCTGCGCTCTTGTAAAATTCCAAAGAAAATTAAGAAAAAAATTTCCTTGAAATTTGCGGGTCTTTACATTACTCCCACCTCAGGGCTTTACGTCCTCGTAAAGATACATCAAAAACTAGGGGAACAAATGGGGGTACTGAGCACGCATCTGAGCCTCCCGCTCCCAAGTGCTCTCCTGGAGGTTCCCGTGCTGCCATCTGACGCGCACAAGGGGAATCGACCGCCCACGTAGGACCCGCTCCTGTAGATCCTCGATCTCCACTGGGACCTCCGCAAAAGTCGCCCCATCGTCCACGTCCAGCTCCCCAAAGTCGATGATGTGCGTCGGGTCGTGCACGTATCTCCTCAGCTGAGACACGTGGAAGACGTCGTGCACCCGGTGCAACTGAGGTGGTAGAGCCAGGCGATAAGCCACCTCTCCTATCCTACTGAGGACCTGGAAAGGACCGATGAAGCGTGGAGACAACTTGCCACCTCGGCCAAATCTCCGTAAACCACGTCGAGGTGAGACACGCAAAAAGACGTGGTCGCCATCCTCGAACTCCAGTGGCCTCCGCCTCCTGTCAGCATATGACTTCTGCCGGCTCTGAGCTGTCCTCATCCTCTCCTGGATGATCTGGACCTTCTCTGTCGTGGCTCGGACCATCTCTGGTCCCACGAGTGCTGACTCCCCAGGGTCTGTCCAGCACAACGGTGATCTGCAGGGTCTGCCGTACAACGCCTCGTATGGTGCCATCCCGATGGTGGAGTGGTAGCTGTTGTTGTACGCGAACTCCACCAAGGGTAGGTGGTCCTCCCAGCTGCGACCAAAGTCGAGAACACATGCACGGAGCATGTCCTCGAGTGTCTGTATGGTCCTCTCCGTCTGACCATCCGTCTGAGGGTGAAAGGCTGTGCTCAGATGGAGCCGCGTCCCGAACGCCTCCTGCAACCCCTTCCAAAGCCGGGAAGTGAAACGAGCATCTCGATCGGAGACGATAGACGATGGCACACCGTGAAGCCGTACGATCTCCTGGACGTAAAGACGTCCCAAGCTCTCCACTGAGCCCTGCTCTCTGATGGGTAGGAAGTGTGCCGACTTGGTGAGTCGGTCGACAATCACCCAAATGGAGTCGTGACCTCTGGAAGTGCGTGGAAGTCCAGTCACGAAGTCCATAGATATGCCGTCCCACTTCCACTTCGGGACCTCCAAGGGCTGTACCAAGCCTGCTGGTACCTGATGCTCTGCCTTCACCTGCTGGCAGGTGAGGCATCGTGAAACGAACTCTGCCACAGCTTTCTTCATGCCCGGCCACCAGTGCGGTCGTCTGAGATCTTGGTACATCTTCGCCACTCTGGGATGCACCGCCAAGGGGGATGTGTGAAACTCTCTCAGCACCTCCTCTCATAAAGCGACTGGTACGAAGGTACGTCCTCTGAAAAGGATGTCGTGCCCTACTCCAAGGGAGAAACCATCAGGCGCCTGACCTGAGGATATCAGTGCACGTCGGGTCTCACAGTCAGCGTCCCCAAGCTGAGCCTCTCTGACCCGCTGTAGAAGTGGAGGAGAGACTGTGAGAGACTGAAAAAAGGCTGCTCCGTCTCTATCCACGAAGGATATCTGTAAGGAGGCTAGCTGCTCTGTCGCCTCCTCAAGTAGCTGAATGCCCGTCCTCCTGCTGAGGGCATCGGCTACCACGTTCCCCTTCCCAGGAGTATAGACTATCTCAAAGTCATAGTCCTGGAGGAACTCAAGCCATCTCCGCTGTCTCAAGTTCAGGTTCTTCTGAGAGAAGATATACCTGAGACTCTGGTGGTCAGAAAAGACTGTGAAGCGCTCGCCCATCAGATAGTGCCGCCAAGTCTTCAGAGCGAAGACCACTACTGCTAACTCCAGGTCATGAGTGGCGTAGTTCTGCTCATGCGACCTCAACTGACGTGATCCGTAGGTGATCACGGCCCGCTCCTGCATCAGGACGCAACCGAGTCCAGTCCCTGACGCATCGTAGTAAACTACGTATCCAACTCCCTCCTCAGGCAACCTCAAGATAGGTGCGCTGGTCAATCTCTGTCTCAGCTCTTGGAAGCTCTGCTGACATCTTTCTGACCACACGAAGGGTTTCCCCCTCTTTGTCAAAGCTGAGAGTGGTGCCGCAACTCTGGAGAAGTCTGGCACGAATCTCCGATAGTATCCGGCTAGGCCCAAGAAGCTCCGCACCTCCGTCACGCTCTTGGGTGGCTCCCAAGCTAGCACTGCCTCGATCTTCGCGGGATCCACTGCAACTCCCACCTCAGAGATGACGTGCCCCAAGAAATGGACCTCACGTAACCAGAACTGGCACTTTGAGAGCTTTCCATAAAGCTGGTGCTCTCGGAGCGTGTCTAGCACAACTCGCAGGTGGTAGGCATGCTCCTCCTCAGTCGTCGAGTATACCAAAATGTCGTCAATGAAGACCACGACAAATCGGTCGAGGTATCGCTGGAAGATCCTGTTCATGAGGCTCATGAACACTGCTGGAGCATTGGTTACGCCGAATGGCATAACCAAGAACTCATAATGTCCATACCGACACCTGAAGGCCGTCTTCTGCACGTCCTCGTCTCGAACTCTGAGCTGATGATAGCCTGACCGGAGGTCTATTTTCGAGAACCACCGCGCTCCCTTGAGCTGATCGAAGAGGTCATCAATCCATGGCAGCGGATACTTGTTCCTCACTGTCACCTGGTTCAGGCGACGATAGTCGACACACAGTCGCAAGCTCCCGTCCGCCTTCTTGGCGAACAAAATCGGGGAAGCCCAGGGTGAAACACTGGGTCGGATAAACCCCTTGCTCTGCAAGTCCTCCAACTGTACCCGCAGCTCTCGAAGCTCGGCGGGGGCCATCCGGTATGCTGGAGAAGATATCGGGGATGTCCCGGGGTACAAGTCGATGTAAAAGTCTACCTCTCTACGAGGAGGTAGCCCTGGAACGTCGTCGGGAAAGACGTCCACGTACTGGTCCACCACTGCAGGAAAAACTGGACTCCGCACGTCCACTGCTCCTAGGATGAGGCTAGCCAACTGATGAGAGATGGGCTGCACTCTCCTCCGCGGAAGTCCATCCTGTGCTGCAAAGGTTCCCTTCTCGCCGGTGAAGGTAAACCTGCTCCCGTTGGTGCGAACACATCGCACCTTGCGCCTAAAACAGTCGATCTGGGCATGAACCGTGGATAGCCAATCCATGCCCAAGATGACGTCGTAAGGCCTCGACGCCGCTACAAGGAGATCCCAGCCGAAGCTCTCGCCTCCTAGAGTAAGCTCACACTACCGGCACCAGTGCGTAATCGTCGAGTCTGCTCCCGTAGGAGTCTCTAGCCGTAAAGATCGAGCCAACAGCTCAGTCGGAATCTCCGAGCTCCGAACAAGGGCAGAGGCTATGAAAGAGTGACTCGCTCCTATGTCTATAAGTACTGCAGCAAGGGTGGAATAGACACAGATCGTACCTCGAATCATCTCTGGCATGTCGGGGTCGTAGGCCTCCACTGCCTGGAGCTGGGCCTGTCCCTGCCCGCCAGCTCCTTGTGGTCGAGGTGGCCCTCCTGGTGGTGGTGGGGGTAGAGCCTGGAAGCGTCGCCCACCACCCGCTGCTCGGCCAGCTCCTCTGCCTCGTCCGCCTCCTCCCTGCGGACCGCCACGGTCGACCCTCTGCCTCTGCCTGGGTGGCCCCTCCACCGTCTGCTGCTCCTCTGGTCGGCGAGTCGGGCAGTCACGAGCCATGTGACCCTGCCCGCCGCAGGAGTAGCACAGCCTGCCTCTCGGAAGGCTGGCACTCCGCTGTGTGCCCCGCACTGCTGAGCCGGTGTCCTGAGGCCGTCTGCGTGGGGGTCTGGTCTGCCTGGACCCGAGAGTCATCCGTCGGCTACCTGCTGCCGAAGACTCAGCTACCTGCCGCCCTGCGCTAGGTCTCGCCGCTGGAGAAGGCTCTGCCAGGAAGCTCTCGATCAGGAGGGCTCGCTCCAGCACTCCCGCCTGGGTCGGAATGCTGAGGGAGATCAGCGACGCCCGAATCTCCTGCCGCAAGCCCTGCTCGAAGGTCCGGGCCCGGAAGAAGGGGTCTCGTACCATGTCGGTCGAGTAGCGAGATAGGTCAGTGAACCTCGCCGCGTACTAAGCGACTGTCATGCTGCCCTGGCGCAGCTGGAGAAGCTCCTGGATGCGCACCGCTCGGAGGGTGGCCGGGACGAACTCAGAGCGGAAGAGGCTCTCGAAGTCCGCCCAGAGCAAGGATGCCTCATCGTGAACCTGGAGCATCAAGCTCCACCATCGTCCTGCCGCCGCCTGCAGGAGGCTCGCCGCGAGAATCACCATGAGATCCGCTGGTGTCCTCACTAGCCTAAAGATCCGTACCACCGCCTCTAGCCAGTCCTCGGCGGCCTGGGGGCCCGCCTCACCGCGAAACCTGGGCGGTCGCTGGCTCTGAAACTCATGCAGTGCCCTGAGGCGACGTGCATCGTCAGCGTCTGGTACTGGCAGCATCGGTGGCTCGGCGGGTAAAGCTACCGCCGGTGCCACTACTGGCAAAGGGCACTGCACCGAGGCCTCGTCGCTCGGTGGGCTGCCGTCGCGCCCTACACTCGGAACCCTAGCTGGCTGTCGTCGCGGGGCCATCCTGAAAAGAAGAACAAGAGCACCACAGTCAGAACAGTATATCTGGTGAGCTGGCACAAGTAATCACAAGGAAAACTTGATACTTTCATGAAGCAGATCAGTATACCCGGTGAGCTGACACAAGTAATCACAAAGAAAACTTGAAACACACACGCAATCAATGTTTTCATGCATTAAGTCGGAAATCAGGAGTCAGGGTCCTGGTGTACGGATACGTCGGCCTCCGCACCAACACTGGGCTCTCTGAACTGATAACCACACTCAATACACTAAACACTATTGCTTCATATAGAAAGAAAAGATGATCAGAGTCTGCGGTAGAACTGACCACCTCTGATACCAATTTGTCACGACCCGTCCTCGGGGCCCGTGCCGTGACTACCCCAAGCCCGCCTTCTATAGGCCAGGGGCTGGCGACTAGCACCAAGGCGTAAAATCCCAGTAAACAGGGAAGGCATTGCCTTTATAAGTAACAACCACCACAGAGTCAGCAAGCGGAGAGTAACTACAAAGTGCAGAAAAGTAAAGGGGGCCGGAATACAAGCCCAACTGAAAGTACAACTGAAAAGTAAAGAACAACAACTGAAGAAAAGACGGCGGCCTCGTGTCGTCCACTGGCAATCCCACCTGAAGGGTGGGTACAGATAGCCTCCAGGCTCCTCGGGTCCCACGTCCGCTCCGAGCACGTCCCGCCCAGTGGTCCACCTCCAGGTACCGTCCTGCTCCACGCCCCAACCGTGATCAGCGCTGTCCGTCGTCTGCATCCAACACAACAAGGTGCGGGCATATCCCGTGCAGGGGTGAGTATAAGCTACTCAGTAAGGACCCCGAGACCCCCGAAGGTCTCCTGAAATCCACAAAGGATATAGCACAAAAGAAAGATGCAATCACGAAATAACATCTGACTCGACTTAGGTATATGCCCATACATATACCTAAGTCCCCAATTCTAGCTCTGCTCACGAGCTCAAGAACAACTCAATCCACAAAGGAAAGCAAGACTCAAATCCACAAGGAGAGTAAACGGTAAATTCACAAAGAATAGTTCGACACAATCCACAAAGTAGAGTAACATAAGATTCAGCTCAACCAGGTATACTTTTTCAGATGACGTCAAAGATGATCACTGATCCATCTAAGTCGTCGGACCCACGAAGGATCGATAGGTACTAACCCCCGCAAAAGACCCACATAGGATCGGGCTCACACAGAACCTGTAGGCAGTGGCTCACACAGAACTGGTAGTAAGGACCCACATAGGATCAGGCTCACACAGAACCTGTAGCACTTATCCACGTAGGATCGCTGAGTGCAGTAGTCGACGCAGTCCACTGAGGATCTCTGCACAATCGCCGCCGCAGTCCACGGAGGATCTCTGCTCTGCCGTCGTCGCAGTCCACAGAGGATCTCTGCTCTGCCGTCGTCGCAGTCCACGGAGGATCTCTGCTCTTCCGTCCTCGCAGTCCACGGAGGATCTCTGCTCTGTCGTCGAAGTCACAGCCAGTGCTAGGGTTCCCGCACATAGCGAGCTCGTTTAGGAGGGTCCGCTCCACGAGCCGAGAGGCTGATAAATCAACTGACACGTAGTCCGAAGTTGATGTATCCAAAAGTTCCGCATCGACAACAGGATCTCAACGCAACAGACGGCGCGTCAATCGGACGCCCGGTCTGAGAGTTATTGGCATTTACGTCCCAGGGGCCCGGTTGGTTTTTAGGGCAAAACCAACCTGACCGTACTCCGCCTATGTCCGATCCTCGGGCGGAGTGTGCCAAAAGTTCCGTCTCACTTAGAGGAAACTACCACAGCTGATGGTACGTCGATCGGACGTCCGTAGCTCAAGTTATGAGCGTTTCCGCTCCGAGGGCCCGGTTGGTTTCGTGTACGAACCAACCCGGCCGAACCCAAAGTCTTCCGAAACCTTGAGTGTAATATACCGAAACGACCGTCTCGATCCAAGGATCGTGTAGCCGCTGACGGTTCGTCAATCGGAGGTCCCAGGCCCAAGATATGGGCAAAAGACCGAAGAAGGCCCGAAAACGGGGGTTCTGGGCCCGGGGCGACCCGGCCCGAACCCCCCCCCCCCCCCCAGGGTCGGCTGAACCGGGTCGGCCCGAACCGGGTCGGACTGACCCGGCCCGACCCGGCTAGGCCGAGTCCGGTCCGGCCTGGGCGCGGCCCGGCCGACCGGACCGGCCGGCTCGGCTTCGGCCGAGCGGCCGAAGGGGGCGCCGCGGGTTTGACCCGCGGCTCAAGTGGAACGCGGCCCCGCGGGGGGCCGCCTGTCACGCGGACGCGGCTGGGCTGCCGCGTCCCTCCCCGGTTCCGCGCGGCCGCGGAACCGGCCGCGGCCGCCGCCGCCTTCCGCGGGCCGCCGGAGTTGCTCCGGCGGCCCGTTTTGCCTCCCGTCTGCGCCGTTGCTCCCCCCGGGGGCCGATCTTCACTGCGGGATCAACGGATCGCCCTTGCCGCACGGTTCGTCGTCGTTTGCCAAATCCGCACAACAAAAGATCGGCGGGGGGTTGCCGGGTCTTGTTTGTTAGATCCGCACCCTCCGCGTTAGTCATAAACAACGGGAGGAAAAGAAAATAATCAACAACAATTTTAATTAAATTTAAAATTGTTCGGAGATCAGGTTCTTCATTTTAAAAGAATAAACACGGGGAAAATAAAAATATTCCAGTCAACCCTTACCTTGTCGTCGTCGTCGGACGAGAGGTCGTCGCGGAATCACTCGTCGCGGAAGAAGGAGATCGTCGCGGTATCCGGCGTCGCGTCGCCAATCTCCGGATCAAGATCAAACGGATTTAATTAATTAAATCCGTTGTCATTGAAAATAAAAAGGGAGAAATAAACGATTCATTTCTCACCTTAATTGCCGAACGAGGATCGGCCGCGGAAGAAGAGGCGTCACCGAAGAACGTTGCGGGTAGAGCTCGTCGACGTCGCAGATCACGGTGTGCGTCGTCGAATTCCGGTCGCCGGCGTTCTTCGCGTTCTTCACGTTCTTCGCGTTCTTCGCGTTTTTCGCGAGGAGGGGAGATGAAGAAACAAAGATCCTCTCAAATCCTTTCAAAGGATTTTTAGGTTGGTCTTATTTTATAAACATGCCAACAAATGCAAAAGCGTAAGTAACGACCCATCAGTTCGTCGAATTAATTCAACGAGCGAAACAGCCCATTTAATTCACGAAATAAACCGCCCAATTAAATGGTCTGTTAAGAATTAAAGAAAATGCGTCGGTTGACTTTTCAGTTACTTTGACGGGTTTTCGCGGGTGCGTTACTTAGCGAAAGAAACGGCGGGGCTCGTGCGGGCCCCACCTCACAAATATCCTACCAAGGGGGTAGGATATTTCTGGATAGCATCCTATCCAGTTCAACTCAGATCAAGCCACCTTTAAGTGGCTTCAAGTGGCTTCCAAGCAGCTTAAGTGAAATAAAATAAAGTTGTCGCACAATTTTATTTTATTTCTGACTTAAAGCCCCGAAATTTAAAAACCACGTCTGAGCAAACGCAACTCCGAAAGAGGCGTTTCTAAGCAAATACCGGTGCTGCGATTTCAACGGTGCCCTCAGAATTCGATTCCGGGCACCGGTTCAAAAGATAGAAAAACCCGCTCGTCCGTTCACTGAACGTATCCGAGCCAAACTTCGGAAATTGATTCCGGGCACACCGGGCCTCGGAATCAGGTGCCGTCTGAAGTTGCGCTCTTGTAAAATTCCAATAAAAATTAAGAAAAAAATTTCCTTGAAATTTGCGGGTCTTTACATAAGTGGATGTTCTCACTATTATATGTAATATATATTTATATATGGGTTACAACAAAATTATCTAAAAATATAAAATATAAGGATCTTAAAATATATACAAATTAATTCTTAACATAAAACTAAATATTATGTATTATTTAAGGCTGGGCCCAAATTTATATGAATAGACTAAGTAATTAAATGGATGGAGGTAATGAAAAAATTAATGAAAAAGCATTGCTCTGATGTTTCAATTAAAAGGAATATGGAAATTACTATAACAAGTGAAAAGAACGAACATATGATGAAAATTGTCAACCTCAACATCCTCCAAATCCAAGTGAATAAGGAAGGGCCAAAGAAATTTCCGTGACTGAAGTATATTATGAAAATTGAGTATATCATGATAATTAATGAATAATTGTCAAAAATTAATGATTAGTTTCTATCATGTTTGATTATAATTATTTAATTTTTTTATATCTATAATTTTTTCTAAAAGTGTTAAATCAGCACCCTAATAGTCTAAGGATATAAAGAGAAGCTTATATTATTATTATTTCCAAGTTTATTTTTAGGAAATATTCTTCACAAAAGTCTTATTGTCCCTTAATTAGATGATTCTAATGTGTTTTTTAAAGGTATTTTTTATCTCAGAATAGAATCTATAATAATTAATAAAATATGGAAATAACATTTCATATTTCAAACCACCAATGATTATCTTTCTATGACAGGATAGCTATGATCTCCTTTGATATACTAATTATATAAATGTAACATTATTTAAATTTTAATTACATTCTTTAGAATAGAAAAAATTATACTGACATACCTCCTATGAAACTAGTATAAATTTTCAAAATTATAAATTCATAATGTGGGAAAATATGTGGAATTAAATAATATAAATATACTGAATTATTAGAAATTAATATTAAAAATAAATTTAGATATTAATAATGTAATGAAATTTTTTATTCAGATAATTATGTTTTTTATATATATTTTTAAAGAATATCCACAGACATCAAGAGTAGAGGCAAGGTTTACCTCATCTCATTTTCATCCCCATGGGATATGTTGGATATTGTGAACTATAATTCTTTTTCAATATTATATTCAAGATAAAATTGATTTATAATATTTTAATATCTTACATATTATTATTTTTTAATTTTTATTACAAGGTCTTCCTCTCAAGATCCTTTTATTTTTTCTTTACTAATCCAGTAAAAGTTTTATCAACTCAATTACTAATTCATTTGGTCATAGTCCTTTTTAATTAAATATTCATTTTCATGATTTATTTGATCCTAAAATTTTACTATTTCATATGAGGATACCTTTTATACTCTAGATACATTATTTCTTATCATTAATAAATAATTCAGTGAAAAATAATTTCCTAAAAAATTGTAATGTTTGTATGAATAACTATCAATCCCACTAGTGAATCCTTTCTTCTACAACCATGTTTTCCTTCCTATCATTTTTATCTTCTCATTTTAGAAAATATGTTTTTTTATTTTATATTATTATAATAATTATATTTAATCTTTTGTTAAGTTAAATTTTAATAATCATTTTCTAATGTGGCATTTCTAATAATGGTATTTCAAAAAATTTTAAAAAAAATTCTTCCATTATTTAAAAATAGTTTGTTTTATCTTCCCCTAAACATTTTATAATAACCATAATGTATATTAAAGTATTTTTTCAAAAAATATTTTTAATAAGGTTTTCAAATTTTTTTATTTTTACATCTAAATAATTGAAGGTAATTTACATTTCACATTTTATAACAATATCTATAAGGTATTGGTAATATTTATAATTTTCCCTTTTTTCCCTTCATGGTTTGTATCTCAAAAACGGGTGTTTTTATAAATCTATATAGTTTAATGTAATATGTTTTCTTTTATAAAAATATTATTTTATATATGATATAATCATTTAATTCTATGTTATTTGATGTTTTTCAAAATTTTAGGAAACACATTCATTTTACATCTATTAGTTATGGTATGTTTAATATTGATTTTAAGTATCACAGATTTGTATGGATTATGAGTGGTGGGTTCAATATAATCCTCCAGTTAATTGGTGTATTTTTATACCTCTTGATATCCATAGAGTACGTGGGAGTATTTATTCTAACAGAAATGGTATGTGGAGGATTAATCCAAAGATGAAGGTGTAAATTTGAGGCATTATCCCATGACCAAGGGTATATTTAAGATTTTCTCATGACTAAAATGGTACATGGGTTGTTAGACAGAGCCTACTATGTGATTAATGACTTATTGGATAGCCTTGACATATGATTTCTAGGATAATGTTTATTCCAAACTCTTATGTACAAATAATTTTTATATAATTATTCTCTTTGGTTCATATTTAATTTATCATGGCTCTACAAACATTTTCATGGTATATTTTTTTATTTGAGATTGTGTTTCCTTCTATAATGACAAATAAAAAACTATTTTTATTTATTATTATTTTTAATAATAAATTTTTTCCATTTCCATGTTTTCTTATATTCTTATTATTTAACCCTTGATGACACGTCGATATTTTTCCCTAACAAGGCGTTTGTGCTCACCCCATTCTTATAATTTCCTTTCCTTGGGTTATGAAGATATGTATAAATTTTAGAAATTCATGGAGAGTATTAAGTAATGTTATCTAAAGAATGAATTATTATATATTAAGATATTTATGTAGATAATATCGAAGACATAGAACTATTAGGACTTCAAGTTATGGGGCCATTATGAGATGTTTTATTTAAATCATGAGACTAATGAAATATTAATGATTTGATTGAAATGATTCATTTTAGTTGGTATGAAAGGAGGATTTATATATTTTTGGGACCTGTTTAGTGAAAATTATAAAAAACTAACTCGGTATGTTTGATTATTGAGTAACAAATTTATTATTAGTCAGTATAGAGATTATATTTATTTCTCAGAAATTACACTCCTATCGGGATAATACAAGTGGATATATGCTTTAGCACATAATTACCAATAGTTAATAACCCAGAAATGGGAATGTTGTGTATTAACTAAATCATCAATTTATTCACAAAAATTCTTAATTTCACACCTAGTTTTAATTCCTTGAGTGAAATGATTTGGTTAATCCACATTATCTTTATGAACCATTATGGAACATTCAAATAACTAACTAGTTTAATTAGAGAACTATGCTGGGTGATGGTAATGGATAGCCTAGATTAATTTCTCAATATTCTTATATTACCTTATATATTTCATTTTTTGTGTTATTTTTTCTTGGATCACAGTATTTATTCATTGTATATAATAATTTCTCATTTCAAACATTCCCTTAATATAAATAAAGGTAGAAATTTAGAGGAACAACGTTAATATTGTGTGTAGGGAACCGGGTATAGATTTCCACAACATGAAAATAAATTCAAGGAAAATTATAGTGTAAAACATCATTAAAATGATATCCAAATTTTTGAACAGTATGAAAACCATGTGTATCTCTTAAAAACACTAATGAAAGAGTGGATTTTTATACTTTTTTTATTTGTAAGTGAGAAGTAATATTCTTTTTGTATTATAACCCACTAATTTATGATCAGTCAATCAATTTTTAAGAAATTATATCTTTCTAATACATATATATCAAACCAGGAAATGGGTATTATAGATTTTTTAATATTTGAAGGTGAATTTTATCAATGGATGGTATAGTGAATAACACGAGCCCCATGGAATAAATCAATTGAATGATATAAAAATATTTTAAAGGGTAATTCTTTATTAAATATTGTCCACAAACTATTCATACTAATATTGAGTAATAATTCCTTTAGATGAAGAATAATAAAGTTGAATCCTTTAGTGCCTATAAATTAACTATCAAAAGAGATAAAAGTAATGCCTTTAGTTTTATCATAGACAATGAATATATGATTGATGATTTAATTTGTGGATTCAATCTCATTATCTTTAAAATATTGGTAATATGGGACATTGGAAGGTATTAATAGATTTTTCAATGTTCACATTAGGAGGAAATTGAAACTGATGTCTATAATTATTATAATTTTTAGGGTAAATGAAGTGAAATATGGATTATATAGAAATTAAAGTGATAATAATTATAGATGTGAGAAAATACATCTTTTAATATTTATAAATTGTTGGGAAAATTATAGAGAGGATGGTATCTATTGAATATTTACGTGATTCATGTGTGGAGGAGAATATAATCATGAACATAAATATAAAAGAGATATACAGAGTTCAAATAATTTATTCAATGGTGGTAATTCATACATTATTGAAAAACCCATAGTCTAATGAGTCAATTGTAATGACTATTGACATTAAAATAACAAGTTCACCGAACCAATCTTTGATGCTAACAATAAAGGTCAATGTCCACTATATCGAAGAAAAAAATAAAAACACTATTAAAAAAATATTTAAGTATATCATGATAACAAAGTGAGTCATGATAAGTAGTGAATAAATATCCAACACTATAGATTATCGGATTTCATGTTGGATTTTAATAATAGAAACTCTATTATATCTAATATGTTTTAAGAAAACATGAAATAATAAATGTAATGATTTGATAATAACTAAAAAAAGTCTTATTTATTAATCTAAATTTGAGATTTATGAAATACGCTTCATGAAAGTCTTATTATCCCTCATTTAGATTAAATTAATGATATTTGGGAATCATGTTGACTCTCTCCATATAGTATCCATAATGATGAAAAAATAGAGAAATCACATCTCATATTTCAAAGTAACCAATGATTATATATCTATGAAAGGATGAATATGATATCCCTTGTACAAACGATTATATTGTAGGATTTATGATACATAGTCATGAATTATTTTTATAAAAAATTATTGGATAGGAACTCAAAATTAGTATTAATTTATTCTGAAGTAAATTCAAATTAAAACATTATAAATAATATCATCAGTTGAGTCTATCTCTTAGAAACTCTCAATTAGTTTCACTAGTAATTTATGATTAAAAATGATATGATATAATTTATTTAATGGGGGATGTGACACCTAGATATTTTTAATATATTTCTTCAAATAAATACTTTATATGATCGAATGCTACATAAGAACATCTAAAATTAAATGAAAACCATGACAGAATTTGTTAACTATAAAAGTTTTAAATATAACTGCTAAAACAATTACATTAAATTAGTGTTTATGAATACGAGTAACCACATTATAAACTAATTGTATAATGAAAATAAATTCTAAATTTAATAATCATTAGAATTCAATTAATAAAGCTATAACTTCGAAGAAAACCATTTTATGCATAAACTTATATTATTCATAATATTTTTCACTATGTAATGAAACTAAGTACATTATTAAATAATAATAATATTTAATTATAATATTAATAATATATCAAATTTAAATTAATTATTAATTTGTAGTTAATAAGATTAAATAATAGTAAAACATTTTAAAAATCTACTTTTCAACATGAAAAGTTTATTTCCATATATTTTATTTTATTTATGTATTTATTTATAATATTCAATAAATTTTATCTATAAAATGAAAATAATTTATTGGATTAAGAAAAATAATATAAACTTATGAGGACTTTTTGGTATTTTTCTTAAATAATTGATTTTTAGGTGAATAATGAAAAATACTTTTTCTGAAATTATTGTGGATTTTATGAGATCACATAGATATAATAAAAAGCAAAAACCTATTAAATATATTTATTGAAAAAATATATATCTTATAAAAACATTAAATAAATTAAAATATTATATTTTAATTACAAACAAATATTTGAAATTTCAGAACATAAGCAATGTTTTCTCAAAAATTATTTTTAATACATTATGTATTATAATTATAATTTTAATATTTATCACTATTATAAGTTGATTCAAATGAAGTTTATTTCAAATTTATAATAATTATTTTTGAATTATCCATTAAGGACCAATTTTTTACGCAAAAAAATTATGTTACCATAGTTAAAAAAGCATTACCGTAGAAAAATATTAAATGGAAAATGTAATAATTCAAGGTGTAAAGGGATACAATTATTAAAAATATGTTTCTAATTAAATGTTTATGTAATTGATCAAACAAATATCTTATACTCTCAATTATTTATCTGTTTTTAATAATATTTTCTTGATATTTAATTCCAAATATTGAAATATTTGAGTATATTAAAAAATGCCATCCTATTTCACTTATTAAAGGGGTACTCCTCCCCTAATTTCCTCCCATACTAGAACCACTTAATTTTGGCACAAATTATTCTCAACAAAATATTAAATACTATTAAACACCTTATTGAGGTAATTTTCTTCTAAAAATACAATCTATAAAATGTTAAATTCCCTTCAAAATGCAGATAATTCAAGTTGTAATGTATATAATTCATACAACTAATCCAAATTTTGTATTTAATTATATTCTTTTCATTAATGTAAACATTTATTGAATAATATTTTAATTATAATATCTGTATCATTATTATACTTTTATGTTTTTATAATTATGAAAGAAACATTAACCATTCCCCCATTTTCAATAAAAAGAAACGAAAATGTGAACTGTTTATTGTGCAGAATATAACCTCCATGATGTAACGTGTTTTTTCATTAACCGCTTAAAAAAATGGGCCTAAAATATAATTTAGTATTTAATTATTATATTTATGAGATATTTTGGATTTGAAAAATATAGACCTTATTACAAATTTTCCTCATTGTTTATAAAACTGAATCATCATCCATGTTTATATTTGGACTGCTGCCATCATGGAATGATCAATTTTCATTTTTCATTACATCACCACCTTATATGGATGGTCATTAGTATGGTTTTAAAAGAAAAAATAATATTTTTTTATTTGAATATTTTTTAGGTTATTCCAATATATTATCAAATTAATTATTTTAATGATAAACTATCATTATAAAAATAATTGTCTTAAACAAAAAAAATAGAAAACATTTTTTTTCACATAATGTAATATTTTAATATACATTAAATATTCTATAAATTTATATAAATTCCAATAAATCTAACTAATAAACAATAAATATTATCATTATCCTTATGGTGAAATGATATTGAAAAACAATCACCTCAAAATCATCCCTTACTCATGGTATGTTCAGGTTTGTGTCAGATAGAAAACCAATTTACATAAAGCCAAAAAAATTATATCATGGAAGAATATGAAAAAAAAATTAATATAATAATATAGTATAAATATTTAAAAATTTATTTTTTTGGTTCTGTAATATATAAATAAATATTTTTCTTGGTAATTAAGGAAACACATTTTGTTGGTTATGAAAATCATCATAGTGAACATATTGTCGATTCCATGTTCATGGATAAAGAATGAAAAACATATTAATAAAGATAAAAAACAAATTAAATAATTATAATTAATCTATTAAAGTAACTATAATAAATTGAAACATTGACTTTTCAGAGAAAAAAATATCTCTGACACTAATCCTATGAAACTAGTGAAAATGGTCAAAACTACCCACACGAGATATGTGGATATATATAAAAATGTACTAATATATATATTTATAATGACATTAAATGAAAATTATAAATTTTTATTAAGTATTATAATGGTTCTCAAATAACTTATTATGATATTTATGATTCTTATAAGGTAGGTTAAATCATGTTAATGGAAAACAAGAGTAAAGGTGATGTTTTCTTTGTCTTATTTTCAACGCCAAAGGACTTGTTTTATAGTGTGATATATAATCAATTTGTTATGGTTTATTCACATCCTAATAGATTTAACATTTGAAAGTATCATCCATTTCATAAGATTTTAATTTCTATTTTATGATATTCCTCCTTCGTCTCCTTTTAATATTTCATTACAAACTATGTAAAAGTCTCATTGACTCAATTTATATTTCATTTGTCTGTAATCATTCAAACATGAATATAATTTATCAATAATTAATTGATGATTTATCAATATTTAATTGATCCTACCATTATCCCTTTTTATATGATTTTTCTTATTGTTCATTAGTTTAATTAATTCTCATCATAAATAACTACTTCTTTGATAAATTGTTTTTTTAAATAAAGGTTTAAAGTTTCTAAAAATAACTCACATTATCACCCATGAATCTTTTCATCCATGTACATGTTTTCCTTCCCTCCAAATTTTTACTTTTTTTCAGAAAGAAAATTTGGATTATTTTATTTGATCATAATAATTATAATTAACAATTTCAAAAAATTTCATCAATATTCTTTTTATGATGTGGGTTTTCTTACAAAGGAATTCTATTTTTTATAAATATGGGATTTCTATCATTAAAAATTCAAATTTTATATCCTATACTCCAAATTTTTTAATATCCTGTATATGTTTTAATGAATATCTTATTTTTAACTCTATATAATAATGTTATTTATGTCTTCTCTTTACCTTCTAAATATATTTTGACTGTAATTGTTTCCTCACCATTTATAACAATGTTTCCAATATCTTATTAAAAACTCATTTTCGCTTGGTTTATCTCTCATGAAGTGGTGTTTTTATGATCCATTATATTTTTTATGATATGATTCCTTTTAGAAAAAAATTATATTCTTTAAATACAATGGTCTTTTATATTTATGTTATGTAATGTGTTTGGAATTTTTAAGAAATCGATTCTTTTTTCATCGGTTATTTAAGATGTTTTCCTGATTTATATTATGTGAAAGATATAAATTTATATATGATGGCATGTGGGGACATATATCTCCCTCTAATTGATTTTATTATGTTTTTGTCTCATTTTATAAAACAAATACATGTGGGGATTTATCCTACTCCAAAAGGCTTATGGGAGGATTAATCCAAAGAAATGGGGTACACAAGAGGTTTTATCCCATTACTAAGGGTAAATGCATGGATTATCTGAATCCCAAAAATGTACATTGGTGGTCCACCTCGGATTAGTTTTTATGACTATGTTAGTGGTATTCCTAGAATATTATTTCTATGATTATGTTTATTCCACGATCATAAGTCATAATCTAATGCATATGATTATACTTGTTGAACCATATTTAATAACCCATAATTTCAAACAATTTTTCCATGGAACATATTTGTTTATTTGAGATTATGTGTCCTTATATAATGACATATCAACAACTCATATTATTTCATGTTATTTTCAACAATAAATTTCACCACTTCCATTATTTTCTCATCTGCTTACGTTTCATCCATTAATGACTTGTGGATAGTTTTCACTTAATGGGAATTTGATTTCACCTATTTCTTATTTTTTCCATTCATTATGATATTAGGATAATTAGAACATTCTAAAATTATAAAAGGAAATATATAAGAGTTTTATAAAGGATAGATTATTTTAGAATTTGAAATTTATCTGTCTAATATTTATGACACTAAATCTTTAGGTCCGTAGGTTGGATAACTATTTTTGAGATTTATTATTTAACTTGGGATAATAATATAATATAATTTTTTTCAAGGTTTGAATTTTGTCTCCCTCTTTAGAAGACACACCTTTATCCTTAGTGGACATGTTTAATTCCCATATAATCTTATTTAGCTCATTCTTCACTATGGTACATATATTTTGTGTCTCATATAGATCTTATAAATTTTAATCTAATTTTTCCACATGACCACTTACCATTTTTTGAATCCAGATGACATTCAATTTGTTTTCCATACTCTTATAAGTAATAGTTGTTTATTTTATATCATAATCCACCTTCATATAATATATCCTTTTAATTTCATTTACATGATTTCTATTTTATTTAAGAAGTTTTTAATTTTATTAATAATTACTTTAAAATTATCCTTTAGTATCTATTACTTCTCTATACTCTTTTCTCCATCATTAGTACTTCTTGAAGAATCAAGGTTTTCTTTGACTTGTTCAAAAACATTTTACATCATATTTTTATGTTCATCTAGATAATGAATTTTCTTTCTTATGATTTCTCATTACATTCCATTTCATGATATTGGAATGCATAAAATTCATTATACTTTCCCTATTTTTAAAACATATTATCTTCCTCATTTGTCTCAGTATCTTACCAATTATTCTTTATATGGTCATAGGTACAGATTCCAATTCTTAAAAAATTCATAAACGTAGATAATTTTGTCCATTTATTTCTTATTTCCCATTTATAAATCACTAGGAATGGAAAGAAACAATATTATTTAATTATTAATTGAAATTATCCTAATCATAAATAAATTTACTCTCTAACTTCATTGATTTATGACTTTAACTTTTCTCATGGACTCAAAATCCATCTCATTTTTATCCTTCTTCTTGAATGCTAGATCCATTTTCATTATATATACTATGATAATATTAAAAAATATATCAAAGGATATATCTTTTATATACTATAATGATAAAATATTAGGAGTAAATATATATGGTAAATTTATTATAAGTTTATTTTCAATAATAGATTCATTGATCTTTTCCCCAAATACGTTGATATTTTTTACTATAAAATTCACCCAGATAAGATGTTATCATTATTTTCATAAACCATCATTTTGATATCATTGATCATTCTCCTTAAAAATTATATATTTTATTCCTTAATTTTATTATTACATATATAATAACCATGTCTTAACCTGTATCATATTTTCTAGGAAGTGTTATGTTTTATGAATTTCATGTGGACATTTTATCATATAGACATTAACATTGAATTTTGATCCATTTCATCATTTTCCATGTTTCTCTTATAAAAAGGTGTCATGAAATCATCCTAATTAATGTTTGGAAATCTCAATATTATAGAATCTCTCACTTCAAGCCATGTTATGGGAGATAGGGTAACATTGGGTTCCTCTTTCAATGAAAGTTCAGATAATTAAAAGTATATATACCAATTTTATTCATATAATGTATATTTTATATCCCCAAAAACATTGTGAATAAATTGGGAAAAACCTTTATCTGGTTCCAATTGATATACCAAAGGAATGGTTTGATCAATAATAGGGTGAGGTTTGAATCCGTGGCCTCTTATTTTTTTAGTTATTGATGTATAACTTGACATCTATGATTGGTTAAAGTCTATATTCATCATCAATTGAATTTCACACCCTTAATCACATGTATGGATATTAAAGCATGGAATAAAAACATAAGGATTTACTTGGTTCTAACATAAATACCTTGTCTAAGTAGTGATTTGTATGATACTCCAATCATGGATTAATCACTATTAAAAAGGGATATTACAATAGTAGTTGGTTAGAGTCCCAAACTAAAATCTATTTAAATTGGATATAATCCCAATTCAATCTTCTCCCCTTACAAAATTTATTATATTCCAAAATTTTATACCACTTTAGTGATTGGTCAGAAACACCAATCACAAACTCTTTACATACACTATATGATCCAATAAAAAAATATCTCGATATTCTCATTGAAGCTTATCCACAACTTGTAAATTGAACTCTATCAATGAAAATGCTAGAAAAATAGTTATGACCATGTAAAATTTCATGAACTATTGTAACTTCTTGAACAAGACATTTAGTTTCAAATTTCACTCTCCGATTATTCTATATAACATGGTGTATAATTCTCTAAGAAAATAAGAAACACACACCTTTATTAATAATACCTACATATTATGTAGATAAAATATTATTTGATAATTATTCTTAATATTTATTACTATAGAAACATAATAAATACTTTATTAAAATGTTCATGATCATCAGGATGATTTTTTTAGTAAATCACATATAATATTCTATTCAATGTAATGTAAACTCCTTGATTCTTCCATACATAAAAATAGACACAAAAATGTTTCACGTGTTCTCATATCAAATAAAAGTCCAAGGCTCCATAATACCATTAATAATTTATCCATTTTAAAACACATATAAATATCTACAAAATCCACCACTTTAAATTATGTTGAAAACTCTACTTGGTTAGAAATATGCTTGGTTGTCAAGTGGAATTCGTGTGTGCAGTGTGGAATTCCAAAAGGTGGACTTAATTTGTTGAGAGAAACTAAAAACATACATCCATAATAGTCCAAATCATGTTACGTATTTTCATTTACCATTGGTTTTCTGGTCGTTTGAAACACACACCAAAACAAACCTAAAAAATATATATGATATGATGTGAGTACTCTTCCTATTTTTTGGAGTGTGGAACTCATATCTGTTTTACTTGATTCTTTAATATCTAGTTCATCTGTGATCTCTTACTGAATCATGATCCATATTTGATCATGAAGTTCATTTAATGAATTTATCATAAAATAATCATCAGAATTGATTCTTTATTTATTCAGGATAATTTTTGAATGATCCTCATTCTTTACCTCTTTAGAATCACATATTTTTCATAAACATAAAAACAATCATGAATTCGAAGTCATTAAACAATAAAATATCTTATGGCCTATAATAATTTCATTGTTCATATGAAATTTTAATTTTAAATAATATTGAAAACTTGAATATCATGTGGAAACATCAAATATCCTCTTTCTAAATCAATTCCCTATGTGACCAAATCTTTATATGTACAGGTCATACATAGATGAAATCTCATTTCAACTTTTCAAAAAAAAATGAGATTCAAATATTATACAATATTTCTCTACATTGGATATTTACCATTATCATTCATCAATTTCTAATCAACATGCATATAATATTATATGAATTTTAAAAATATCAAATATTATAGGATAATTTTCTTTACAAAATTTAAACATAATAAAAAGTTATATAAGCATCAAAAAATATCCTCGTAGACTTTAAATCACATATATGTTGGTGAAATATCATAATAATACGACAATATAATTGTTATTTTTTTCAAAACATCCAAGATAATTCTATTTTTCACTCACCTAAAATTAAAATTTCTTAACCTCTTTTATAGAACATTATTTACCAACACATTCCATTAATCCCATTAAACACGAGTTCCACATTCATCATAATTAATTTGATTTTATTGTCTTGAATCATTCCATGGGTCTTTAAATAAATCCAATATTAATATTTAGGCACCTACCTTAGAACACCTTTCCATTCAACATGGTACCTCTATAACATCATAGAAAATCAAAAACACATATTGGTAATATATCAACCCCATCGAAGTTTTCCTTAAGAAAAAAAACACAATTCATCAATTGAAAACAACCCAATATATCAAACAATTAGTATAAAATTTTATTAAATTGGAAATATAAATAAAATAAAATTGATTTCCCCATTGATTACACTATAACAATGTTATATTTTATGATTTATTTCACTTAAAATAAATTTCATTGATAACTTTATTTACCGAAAAAATCAAGTCTAACAGAACTATAATATTGTATTTCATTACAACCATGTCCATAAATTGGTGATTTGAATAGAAAATAATAAATTTTAAAAAGAATTTACATATAAAAGTTTCAGATAAAGAAAATATGTTGATAAATATGTACTCTAATTTTTGTAATCATTATATGACTTCAAAATACATTTTCCATCCAAAAATAGAATTTCTTGATTTTTATATAAAAATAATAAAATTATTTTTTACAATTATATAACAATTATTTTAAAAAAAATATATTAAAATTTTAATTCATTGTGTTAAAATTATCTTAGAGTGAAATTTTGAGATTCTGTTTCTGAAAATTTGATTTTTCAACAAATAGTGAAAATTTCTAATTTTTGTTGAAAATTGTAATTTCATTTCAAGTATTTACAATGATAAATGTTTAAAAAATATATTTAATAAAACATTAGTTCATTCATATTATTAATAATTTATCTAATTTCATGAGAATAAATATTATGTTTTATTCTATTATATAAAATTTTTATACTTTTTAAAATATTTTTATGTTAGAAACCACTTTCTGTCATGTTATGAGGGTTTAATTTTAAATTAAATTCTCCCACTTCTATGAATAAAATTTTATAAAATGTATTAAACATTTTCGATCAAAATAATTAATATTATATATCTATATAATCTTACATTTTTTATTATGAATAGTACTTATGGTAAAAATGAATTACTATAATGAAGGCTTAAATGAGTTTTCACAAGCCTAAACCAAGATATAAGGATATGTTTTCCAATAAAATGGGAGAAAATCCTTTTTAGGGCCATGTTTCGTCCTCAAAGTAACCTAAATTTTAACATATTAACATTTTGGATTATTTTGGTTGAATGTGTCTATTATATTTTAATATTTTACGAAATTTTAAATTCTTTATATCCCCTACTTATAAAAGGACATCCATCCTTCTCTTCTATTCATCACATCGATCCATATAAATACCAAATACTGCCCAACTATCATATTAAATTACGTATAAAATAATTATAGGTGATTTTATTCATGAAAGACAATGGTTATGGTCATTAAAGAAGGATCCAAATGAGTTTTACCAAAATAGTTATAATCATCCTCCCTGAACTCATTCAATTTAAAAAAATTTATAAATCATCTAATTCATTGATATTAATACTATAGTAATATGTTAACTATCATAAATATATTTTAATTTTATTAATATTATATAGCCACTATAATTATCCCTTTTCTATCAAATGGGAATTGAATGTATCACTTCTGCGTATATATAGACTACCTCTACCATGTCTCGATAAAATTAATTTCCCACCACCATATTTAATGGATGGTTATTATAATGTGTTTAATTTTTATTTTTGTTAATTATAATATAATTATTATTCTCTAAATATAATGTCATATAAAAATTCTTATGTTTCCATCCATTGGAAAATTATATTTTCACCCATTTGTATATGTGGACTACCACGACCACATAGTTATATGATTTATTTTTCATTTAGACATTACGTGGTTGTAATATTAATATTTTAAATATATATGATATGATAATGAATCAATAATTTTTAATTATTACATATCATTCTTTTCTCCATCCTTCAAAAAGTAAAAATAGTGTTCATTTATACGTATGACCTACTGTCTCCATGAACGATGTAAATTCATTTTTCTATCTCTACCTTTTGTGAGTGAATATAAATATATTATATGTATAATGAATATATATTTTATTTATATTATTATTAGAATTTTTATACTATTTAAACATTATCAATGTACATGGAAAATAACTAAATGACTGAAATTCACATAAAAATTAAAAAAAATACACATAGAAATGATTATTTTAATATGGAAATATTAATAAATCAGTGTTCAAATGTTATAAGGGGGTCATATAAGGTGTTATAAGTCTTTAAATGAGTCTTTTATTGAAATTTAATAAAATTAAATTTATTATTTTGGAGTTTAGATAAAATTAAAATCATGTCAAACCTAAGTTAATAAGTTTCTGTTAAAATTTCATTGTTTATCGGTATTGTTTATGTCTAAATATATAATGGATAAATTCTATGGAATGACTCTTTAGAATAAAATGAATTTTATTCTCCTATGGTAATTGTTTTGAGATTACATTTTTTCATTGAATTTCACTCTCTTTAATAAATCAATAGTCTATTTTTTTAAAGAAAACTGGTATTGTTTCTCCCTTAAGTAAGAAGATCATTATTCTTACAAATCCATATTTCTTAAAAAATCCAAGAATGTTTTTGAAATTATCCTATGATTTTTAATGTAGGTTTTTTCCATGAATGATTTTTTTTCAAAAAATTTAATAATAAATGTTCTTACAATTGTATGAACAATGTAATTTTAAACTTTTTTCCAAGAAATCATTAAAAGAATCATTATTTTAACATAAAAATCATGAGTGGAATTTCACACCAACATGAAAGCTCGATGATTTGAAGCTTCCATTAAATTTTTTCTTTTTTTTCAAATAAAATGTTTTCCATAATATTGGTGATGTATTGTATATTCTAAATATGTATTCTCAAATATAAAAGGTTATTTTCCTCATAAAATTCTACAATGATTTTTGAAGGAAATTTTCATCTATGATAACATCCATTGATGTTAATTATAATTTAACCGAGATATTTTCTAATGATACCATCAACTATAATAATTTAAATAGATTATGATGACGATGATTTAAGGATGATTAATTTAAACTTGTTTCATTCTAATGATTAAATTTATTTATGAGTAATCCTTTTTGTATCCCATTTCTTTTTCATGTGTTATTCTACAATGATATGATTAGATTATTAAATGTTAATGAAACTCATTCAATTTCCATGAGATATTATATTATGCATGATCTATGAGATTTCATAACATGTATACATGATTATCATTATTTTATTTGTGGGATAATTATTATATATCCAATTAATTCATTTGGTAATGATGGATTTTTTATGAGATCATGATGACTGGAATGGGGCGTGAACCAATTTCAGTAAGGAACACTATCCACTATGCCAGTATTTGGTGTGAACCATGAATATTTATATTATGGAATATGATGTGAAATCAATCCAGTATGATAGTCTTGAAAATTATCATTGACAAATGAAATTATTTTCAATTCTTCTTTGTATGCCATGAACATATGTATTATTATTATGTTCAAATCTAATGGATCATGTTCTTTTATTATATTGTAATTCATGTATTAAGAAATTTTTAGATTTCTTTCATGAACAATATTTTGATCTACGATATGTTGGGTTTTATTATCAAATGTTAAGGTCGTATTATAATACCCTTATACTCATGTTATGCTTAATAAATCATTGATATCTACCATGTTTTTCCTTTTCGAGAATCAAATATCACCCATTATTTTGTTTCCTCTCCATAGGGTACAATGAAAAGGTTCAATAATGATATCTATAAGAAGGGTTCTATTTATAAATAACTTATTTGAATATGATGTATATCTCTTATGATTTTTTTAATAAATTCAATATTTTATATACACTAAACCTATATGGTTTTTTTTGTTCATATTATTAAGTAATACATTTTAATCTAGTAAGATGTAATATATTTTTATGAAAAGTATGGTAATATATAATTGGTATCATAGAATGGTTTAGCTTCCATTAGAAACTAGAATGATATAACTTTAGTGATAAACCTTAAGATAATACATTTTATAAGAGAACATCCGATGTTATGTTAAACTAAAGAGTGTGGTCTTACCAGAAGATTATCCATGTTGAGATAATACATGTTAATTTTGTTTTGGAGTAGATTCATCTAGGTGAAATAACCATGAAAATTGTTTGTCGAGTATATCTTGTCCATCATTCTGGGTTATAGAGAGTGCTCCTTTAGTATGCACCTGGATTGACACTCTTTATCATCCACATCCATGTTTCTTAAAAATGTATTTCAAATAATTCTTAATAATTTATAGCCTATGGGTTAAAGTCATTTATACCCTTTTTGACTTTTTATAAGATGTTTATAAAGGAATTTTTCCATCATTTTCCAAAGAAGGTCCTTTTTAACCTTTTCGACAAAATGAAGGTAAGAATATCTTTTTAACTTATACGGCGGGTGCGGCTATTTTCCTCCATTATAAAATCGTCAAAGATTCCATTACAAGCTTATAAGAATATTTTCAAATTAAATGTTTTATTTTATATTTATGTGGCTTCTAAATTATTTCAAATTGAATATTTTATTAATTTGTAAAAGGTACTCTTTATCAAGATCAGAATTTTAAATGTTTTAAAGATTTATCTTTCTAAATATTTTTAATTAATGTCCATGTTTTCAAAATGTTTTTAAGGATTTATTTATATGGACATTAATGTTTTGAAATGATATTTCTTTTCAAAACATTCAAAGTGGTATGGGACACTTTGATTCAAAAATCACTTTTAAATAACATCCTTTATAAATGTGTGACTTTTCAATGATTTCAAAAAAAGAGATATTTCACTCAAATAGTTTTGACTTCATCTATGTCAGAATCATTTGTAGGATTTTAAACTTATTTGAAGTTGATTTATTATGATACAAAACTTCCATATTGTATTGAAGGTTTTGTGATATGTTTGACTGTGGATGTGTTTTTTATACCATTCATTGTTTATGGAGAAAGTAGTGACACTTCATATTCTAGTTTTAATATGAATGTTTATGTTATGTTCAAACCTATTCATATGAGGGAAGCATTAGACTTAGTAAGTGACGGATGGATCCCACTATAGCTCCTCGATGCATCGGAAGGTCTCATGAGACAAACTAGTGTCTTAGAACAAGACCTTGATGAAATATTATTTGTAATACTGGTACAAGACCATTACTATGTGGTTATGATAGTCTGGCATTATCCATTCCATCATTATGAAAGTGGTTAGTGATATTTCATGTGATTTTTAGACTTGTCGAATATCCATGTTCATAAATAAATGGAATTACTTCATTTTATTTTTCCCATATTATGTTGAGGTTAAAGTTTAAAAGGATTTTGTTTTAGTTATACATTTCCTTAAATGTTTATGATTATTTATGAATGTTTCTGCTGTATTGTTATCCTTAATGAGCATCTAATCTCACCCCTTTCTATAATTTATTTTCCCCAATATTCCAAGAAGTGTATTGTGATTGGTATGTAGGGTTATGACATGGGAATAATGGCATTTGTGAAGGATTATTTATGTTGTATTTTATGTTAAGAAGTGTAATATAACTTTCATGTATGTAATCTATTTTACAATACTACAAAACTGATCCGTGCTTCGGGACATGATTCCTGGTAATCATGCCAATGTATTAAAATAATGCACCGAATCTTGGTAACTAGGGTCGAGGCGTTACAATAGTGATCTTTTAGATGAATTTTTGTTCTATGAAAATATCATTTGATGTTAATTTGAATTTATTAGAAATATTATTTATTTATTCTATCCACATACAATATTTTTGTGACTTATAATGATGATGATTCAACTATTATTCTATAAAAATATTTTCATTCCCTTGGGTAAATTAAGTTATGATTAAACATTTATGAAACCTGTTTCTTTTCGATTTGATATTCTATGATAAAATAATGAAATTTTTATGAACCCACTATATTTCAATGGGATATTATACAATAAATGTTTTATAATCATCTATAACACCTATATATATATATTTCATTACGTTTTGGGTTATACAAGAATTGTATATCCTTCTAATTCATTATGTAAATATGAATATCTATTAAGACAACAAGTATGTGAATGGGGTGTAAACCCAGTTTAGTAAGGGGACATGTAAAGTATGAATTTATTGTGAATGAAACATGACTAAATATATGATGGAATGTGGATTAATCACAATCCAATATGACAGTCTTTACATGGAGGATTGACCATGAAAGTGATATTCAATAATTATGTGTATGAAAAAAACTTATGACATATGGAAATGTTATGACCTCATGAATCATGTTCATTGATTCCATTATAATTCATATATGATGAATTTCAATTATATATGATATGAATTAAGATTACTATCTATGATATGTTGGGTAAGGTTTTCAAATGCTAAATGCATATTATCATACCCTTATACTCACATTATTCCTAATTGATCATTGATATCTATCACGTTTACCCTTACAAAGAATTTGAGGTCTCCATTTCATGTGTTTCTTTTCCCCATGTTATGAAGAAAGGTTATAAGTATGATATGTCTAAGAAAGGTGAAATATATGAAGAACCTAGTGGGAGATGATGTAAATATCTTATGAACATGTTTTTTTATGTTTCCATGTATCAAAATACACCAAACATATATGATTCTAGTGTGAATCATAGTGTTATGTATCATTATAGAAACTGTAGATCACTATAGATACAACTGTACTAAAAAATAATAAATAATGTAATATTCTCTTTAGTTCAACTCACTTGAAAATATCAAACCAAATATTTAACCCATCATAACATTATTCATATCAATGTGTTATTCCAAAAAATATATAATAACTAAAGCATCTATAAGACATAAGTTCAATCCATGTTCATTAAATCCCATCTAATGTAGGTAGACATGGAGTGAGTTTAAAAACCCAATAGGATTCTATAACTTTCCTTGACACATTGTGTACTAGTGATCTAGTTGATTCATGTGAATTTATGTGGTGAGAAATAATTAAACCATATAGAATCATAATCCATGAATTATCATGAATTTTATAAACACTTATCATCATGGTGTTTGAAACACTCACACGTTGAAGAACAATAATGATCCCTACAACTCATGTTAGGCCCTAATTTCATATGATCAAAACCATATATACCCACATATCTCTATGATGTATACTACAAGGTATCTCCCATCTTAAAAGTTTTTACCATTCGATGGCATCACCATTTTAACAATACTCACTTTTTAAAGTTACACTAGAATAGTTAATCATACCAAAATAGGTTAATAACTATAACCTTAAATATATTCGTAAATAATTATGATATTAAGAAACCAAAAAATTGGAAATCAGAAAGGTACAAAACAACAATATATACCATCAAAAAATAATTAAAATGAAAAAGTAAAATCAAAGATGTAATTATTTGGAAATATCAACTAAACAATAATCTAATTGAATAGTTAATGTGAAAAATAAATAATGGAACCCACCCATAAGAAATAACAATCCAAGATCTCATGCCATTCTCCATATAATCTCATCGGTCCTCACCAGAGCTATCCATAAAACTACCTAAACAGTGTATACTTCATTTTATTATATATCATAAGTTTTTTATAGCCTGTATCCCATCATATTACTATAAGACTCTCCTACTACACACTATTAATTCATATTTTAAATCAGTATCATCAAGAACATCTCATATACCATGGACATAGTCATACCATGGTAAATAGAGATGGACAAAAAATCCTCTAAGATTGATACTATAACATACATTAATAATATAACCCTTCGAACCTGGAGGGTCTTATAGCACAGAATTATATCTAATAACCAATGGGGAATGCATCTCTAGGTTACTCAATAATAAAACTATACATATAATCATTTATGCATGACCTCATAATGGAAAAATTCACTCTCTTCTCACGATCAGTGATGAACCTTCTGGTATTCCTGGATATTTCATAATCATCTAAGTCATAGAATGAACTTTTGGTTTTATCAGACATCACCTTCATGTTTTAGGTCCACCACTAACCAAACTATGCTCAAGTGTTATATGACTTGAATCATTATCTCACACTGTAAAAATATAGACACAGTGATGGGGTAATCATTCTCTACACCATCTAATAATATTGAGGAGCTAAAATTACTCTCATAATTGAAACTATGAAAATGGAACCAAATTCACTCATATTTCTAAATCTTGTTCCCAATAATATATTATCATGAAAGGTGATTAATTTACATAAATCAAGCCTTATGCATAAACTAAATGTCAGTGATAATAACATTAACAATAAACAAAGTGGTCAATCAGGAAGGCACTGCAACATGGATCTAAGGAGATGAACCACATATCGATATTATCACTAATTTATTAATTTCTAATAGTGAACTCCCTCACCATCACTCTAATTTATACATAGTCTCCCACTCTATACCAGTGAGATCTAGAGACCAATTCACTTATCAATAATGTTTTCCCATGAAGTCCCAATATGATACATTAACATTGATTAGGAAATTTGTGGATTCATATCATATAGACATGAACAACACACAAGGGTACAAATTTATGTACACTATATATAAAACCAATGATAATTCCTAAAAACATCCCAATATTGTATAAAACCCCTATCACACATGGTATGGTTTCACTTATGGATATTATGCTATAATGAATTAAAAATAAGTTTAAGATAAAAAAATGTAGCTATCAATGAAATGAGAGCATACACACAGTAGTTATCTTAAAACCATGGATACATTCTCACAATTCTAACCAGACTATAACATTTCAAAAAATGCTCATTTTTACATTATAATAAAATAAACCTTTTATAACACTTTTTAAAATCATTCAAATATAATAACATTTTAGCATTACACACTCAAAGATATTATCCCAAACTATTGACACCACATTGGAAACACATTTAATTTATTTTAAAATTTAGTTTTTTTGAAAAAATTATGTCAATAATTTTTACTTTGAAATTCAATTTCAAAATTCAACACCCCTTAACATTTCATTTATATAAGGTTAATCCATTTTTTATATAAAAAATTAACTGAAAAATAAGTCACATTACTAAAAATATATCAATGTCTCTATAAGAAATTTCTCTTCCAAGGCACCGCCAATAAAAAATTTATCAACTTATATTATCAATGTTTATTAAAAGTAAAACATCATTCTACACTATTATAGAGAAGTTAAATTACATTCAATCATTTTAACAATAATAATAACAATCCCAAAATCATAATTTAAATAAAGAAATCAAACATTCAATGTATAAAATTATCCATCTATTGATTACACAATCAAATATATATATATATATATATATATATATATATATTTATGTTTTTATAAACCACCGTTGACTCCAATTAGAGCATATTTATTCATGGAATCATCATACATTTATCATTATACCATTTATATCAAAATTCTATAATCATTATCGAAGAAGGAAATATCACTTAATGGTTCCACGACACCAAAACCACATGAAATTAAGTTTGATTCACTATTTTCATGAACTAATGACTATAAAACCGAAAATTTATAATTTCTATCTTGGATTGATATTAAATTTAATCCAATTTTACCAAAAGCATAAGGAATCATATGAGAAACAATACATGAAAAGAAATGATGTGTGACAATGATAATAAATCCTCCCCGAATATTCTGTATTAACTTCCCATTAAATTTAATTGATTATTAAGATAATCTTCCATGATCTTATGAGAACATACCTCAGATCCCTATATAGTATCCCCAAAATCACAAGGAATTTCATGGATAAAGAAAGTAAATAATGGGAGTGTTGTTTGCCATAAATTTCTATGTCTAATAATCATGAATAATTATAGGTAAAGTGGATTAAGGATAGGTTAGGAGGGACACACACCACATTCTATAATGCGTCAATAAATCATGTCCCATGTGGGGTTCATAAACAAAAGGAATGAAATTATACATTTATAAAAATTTTAAAAATAAGAGTTTGAGAGCACCCAATGTATAGTAGACCTCACCAGATGTTTGGTGAGTCCAATGAGACCCTATTGACTATTATTATAGATTTAGTGTTAGGTAACCCTCAATATCTAGCAATCATATGTCTAGTAAACTAGAATTCAGCTTCTAGTGAGCTTATATTTCAATCCACTAGGTCTGGTGGCATCCTATTATATTGAAAATATCCCATTATATAACATTATGTCCTTCACTATGTCTATAATATTAGTTTAAACTCATGAAAGATATTAAAACCACCCCTCCCAAGATATATCTAAAAATCCATGTTCACCCTCCCACAAATGAAATATGAGATTGGGATTCATTCCATTTTACTAAAATTCAAATCCATGGGTCATTAAACACTCTCAATATTAATGTTTCTCATCCTCAAGAATCCTAGGCCATAATTCACCAAAAAATCTTAACCTACCATGGTAATAAATTCTTCATTAACCCATAATATTACATCTATAAATTTATATCATTATTTTACTATAAAAAACAGAATGACAAGTAAATTATCCACCAAAAATCACGTGGCATGATCATTAATATTCCCACTACCTCAACTATGGTAATTTTACAATTAATGGTCTCCTTTTACTCTAAAACATTTATACCCACCCTCACAAACAAATCATATTTATCCATTCCCCATGTATTAATCAATTACCAAAACATTAAATCAATATGAAAACATTATAACCAATATATAAACATCAAATTTTAACCCACATCCATACATATCTCTCTCTTTACCATAGATATTAACTAAAATCACCAACATTCCCCATAGTTCTCTCTACAATATAAATAACCATCCAAAACACACTAAAAGAAGTTAGTTCTATGAAATAATTAATTTTTATATCTAGATACACATTCCTCACATGAAAAACCATTATATTGATCCTAAAATATCTAATTATCTCTCTAATTACTCATGAAACACCCAATAAAGAACACAATTATAAACACCCATGTGACCCCTTCTTTAATCAGCATAATCTAGCATACATGGTTACTCATCCCCAATGTTGTTTTAAAAACTATTCCAATCATTTTCAAACACCAACTGAAATAATGTTTCATTACATTTTCAAGGAATCCAAGGGGTTTTATAAAAAATGGAATTCAGAATATCAAAAGCACTTTTGGTATTTTCCTAAAAATCCCTTCCCTTTTAAAAAGACCATTTTTAATTAAAATTAAAAATTAATTCCCTTAACATTTTTAAAACATGGTAATCATAAACCCACATACACAACAATAATTTTCATAAAATCCCACATAAATCCATTTTAAACAAGATATAATTTTTCTAAAATACATCTTTATAATTTGGATTTCAATTAAAAACCATTTCATTTCAAGACTAATAAATCAATAATCTACTGCAATTAAAACAAATATGTAATATATTTTTAAATATTCCATGTTCCATGAGATTGTTTTTCTTTCAAGACAATTTTTTTCCAAAAAATAAAAAATATCTAAAAAATATCATCTTATATCTTCTAAAAAACTCAATCAACAATGATACTACCCCTTGGTTCGGAATTAATCTAGGTCAACATAATAATCTATTTTAGAAAAAATTGTTTTATTATAATTTTATATTAATTAATATTAGATTACATTAAGTAATAATTCCAAACAACATCACATTTGGTTATGATTATCATGCCCTAAGCATGAAAATTTCAGGATGAAGAAAAATGGTACTTCCTCTTTGTTAATCCAGATAGCATATTCTGATTTATTCATGTCTTATAATTCCCAAAACATGTCATTATTCAGACTAATGTGTTTATTCTCATCACTTAATATCCCCTAGAAATAGTTTTGGTTTGAGCTATGTAGTTCAATATTTCTCATAGTATTCATCCCAAGCATTAGATCTTATCCCAACCTCTAATTAACTCTATCCAAAAAAACATGACATGATATCAATTATAATGTATTGTCATTGTTTACCATAATGATTCCAAAGTCGGAATGCCACATGACCTGAATATTTCCAATTTTTATGCCAGATTCAACCAATAAATTCAAAAGTCATAGAAAAGTCATTATGACTCTATACCCTCAAATATACTACATAAGGATGATTCCAGAATATACTAAAATTGGTCATTGTTTATCTATAAGTAATATAGAATACCTATACACATAAAAATAAATAAAAGAGGGTTCCATGTAGTCTATAAGTGACTTAGTATTCATGATATCAACCCAATATATTTGATATATATTAATGTTAAAAGATATACAATATGAATTATAAAAAAATATATTGGATGTCCATTAGTCTAATAAAAATATATTAAAAAAATAAAGTAAAATGTACGCTAAACCAACTCACATGATATACTCCAACTAAACATTCATCCATTATAACTCTTATCATCCTAATCCATAATTTGAGCTCCAATATGATTTTTGTACCTCCGATAAAAAATAAATCCTACCCTCATATATCAAAACTTATTCTAGATATGCCTGTTGGGGGTTTATACAATAAACTTGTAGGATTCCCCCTCTCACCCCAATATACCTAGTATTTGTTATCAAGTATATGCATGTAAAAATCTAGGGGTACTGAAACTCAACCTACATGGAAACAAAACCCATGCATTCTCTTAAAATATGTACCTCAATTATGGTATAGAGGAGAAGACCGATGAAACCAAAAGACTCTTACATTGATTCCAAAATAATGAAAATTCAAACCCTTCTTTGCTCAGAGACATGTATACCACCATGTACCCATATGTTATATTATACTTTCACATTCATTTTAACATATGCAGTCATCAAGAGGTACCACCATTTCCATAGTATTTTCTTATCAGAATCCCACATGAACCATATGTCTTCTCAAACGTCCCGAAAACCCAAATCTGAAAAAATGAGGAGAAATAATGAAGGTATCATGTAATGTAATAATTTACAATCAAATGGGACCCAACTATCAATATCAAATATCAATCAATAAAATATTCATGGAAATCAATGTCGGTTTAAGAAATAGATATAAACTAAAAAATAATTATATGAAAAATAAAATAGGAGAAATAAATAAATGGGGGACAATTTTATGAAATAGAAATCCTCAATCTTACAACATATCCAATCTCATATTACTGGTCCTCGCTATAGATATATTCTATATTACCCATAGAGAATATCTGGACCTATCAAATATATATTGATTTATAAAAATGGATAACTCCAACTACACAATAATACAACACTAAATCCAGACACTTATGTCTAAGGTCAAATATATGTGATGTTATCAATATCTCATGTTATATGGTTGTATTATTTTCTGGTGAATAAAAACCTCAAAAAATGTAGGTATTAGAATATATAACAATATAATTATTCTTATCTCTTAGAGTATCATCATCCTCTTGATTTTGTTTTGTCTCCAATAGGGAAGAATAATGAAAACGGATGCATTGTAATCAATCGGACATATAATCATCTATGGGTGACCTTGCAATAAATATGTAATACTCTATTTGATCTTGATCATTATCCTTGATCTCTTCTATAATATCACTTCTACATCTTATTTTTATCATGATATTTTAGGTTTCCCTAATATAACACCCACTATGTCTACGATCACCACTCACCAAATCTTGTATTTCTAGATATGTGTTTATTACCTCTATATCACACTATATAAACCATGACATAACAATAAGGAAATATCTCACTCCTTATCACCAAAAATAAAATGGATAAAAAATCACTAACATCCTATTAAATAATATATAGTGGACCTAATTTCCACTTATTCCCAAATCATGGTCTTATTTAAGGATTTTCATAACAAGAGGACTGCATGGCATAAAACCTTCCTTTTCCATTAATTTAATCTCCAAGGTAAAAACTCCTACCAAAAATATTATGTTTAACTGAGATGAAACACCTAAAAAGAGCTAAAGAGGGTAAAAACTCTTCAGGAGTTTCAATAACTACTTAATATCCAATATTTAACATATTTTCCATCTCTATAATATATCCATGCAGTCCAACCCCATTCCATGGTCATCACAACACATGTTCACATGTCAGACATGATTTCTCACTATGATTCACTCATATACCTTGGCCTAGAACACATTATTTTGGGATTTAAGATTCCCATACATGAACACCGCCAAAGGATACCTATATAATTTTTAAAAAAACTTACACCACTGAGAAATCTATTAGACATCGTGTATTAATTTTAATAACTATTCTCCCATGTTAAGGATTAATGTATGGCTTTGATGTTATCAAGAATCACCATGAAGGAAATAACATACAATAAAATAGAAAATTTAAAAAGGTCACATAAGAACAAAATTTCATTGAAATTATGAACACTCGTATAAGGTTAATATATCAAAATTATTTTCTAAAGAATTTTTCTTTACATTACATTAAAATATTATTCAATTAAATATTTTATAAATCATTTTTAGTTATTTCATTCGACCAGTCCACACTCATATGCCTTGGCCAAAAATAATGAAATTATCTTTTTAAAACGATTAGAATTATTTTAAAATATCATTTTAATTTTTTTAAATTCAACCATTTTTTCAGTTGATGTTTCATTTTGAAATCACATGCCCTTTACCATCATATTTTTTCATGGTCAAACAATTTTCTATCATAAAAACCCAATCAAATCTAATTCACAGCACTAATAACCCATTATATGGAAACAAAAACATGTTCAACCGACAATCCATTAATGAACCATTTAACAAGATATACATTTTTTGACTATTTTTCTAAAATAATCCTTCTCCACTTATGGAGTGATGTGATTTCATATAATCATTCAAAAAATAATAATACTACTAATCACATGAATATAAAACCCCCAAGAAATTTAAATTCTTGACGTGTAATGAAAAAAAATCAATTATAGAATCCAATATAACCCCATGATCAATATAACCACCATTTAGTCTAATGAAAACCTACCTTAAAAGGATTCATAAAAATTTATTCATTGAACCATTTATATTAATGATATATAATATGGATAAATTAGAGAATATTAATCAAGAAATTCTATAATTCCAAATCATACTTATTTTGGGATAATCCAGTCCTAATGATCATTTGATTCAATAAACTGATATTAATGATAAATAAATTCAAATATTTCCTATAAACCTAATAAAACTCATTATGTACAATACCATAAGTGAAATAAAATGAAATAGAAAGAATCCATGATTTCAAATAATCCTTTAAAAACTGCCTAACAAATCCCCATAATTATGATAGAATTATACCATTACCTAAAATAATTTCAATTCATTTCCCTAGATTAAAACTCCAAAAATAGAAGTGGAATAATAAATTTATGTAAAAGATGAATGAAATATGATATTTCCTTAAATCAACATGATGATCGAAACCTAAATCACCCACACTTATGGAAGAGAAGAAGATAAAAGAGAGGATTGTTATAATGAATCATATCTCTCTCACATAACGTTGCAAAATATTTTTCATAAAACTATATAAAATACATGAAGAGATGTTGAGTTAAAATGTATTTGGTTAATTAAATATATAATAAAACATGTGAAGATGAACTATTTAAAATTTAATTTACATCATTACATTTTTATCCATGATCTCAATATAATATTATAAATGCATGGGATAATCTAATGTCATACTTAAAATAAAGAGGTAAATAAAATCCCATAATGTTGATAAATTAAGATAAACATATGGTGATATTATAAGATTCATTAATAATAACATGTAATCATAAAATGTAAGTATCATAAACTATCACATTGAGAAATCACATAATAGAAAAAATATCATAGGGTTGTATTATAGTATAACTATGAAACATATATAGAATATAATGTTTAGTCTTAATATGAGTGATGGTTGTATGGTCAAGAGGCGGGTGAAGTGGCCTCTATAAAAAATTTACCAGAGTTAATTTTATTTTTAGAAGAAATTAATATCTGTTCAAAGTATTTTGATTGTATTTAATATTAATGTGGATCAATATATACTCTTTAAACTATCAATATGAGTGTATGGAACCCCTTAATAAAGTTAACTATCTTTTAAAATGATTGATTTTTTTTACAAATACCTATTTATACCAAGGAGGAATATCCCAAGTGATACCTTTTTCACATATTGAGCCACAAAATAGAATCATACATTTCAATTGGAGTAAAAACCATCCTTATATTTATCTAGACCATGTCACAATTTAACGACCTACCTTTAACTTGACCATGGTAAAACCATGATACTACCTTTAACCCAATAAGATCAACCCAATATATACCTTTTCTAGTGGTAGTATAAATTGACACTCAGGACCTTTTTACTAAAAAATTACAATCCAAAAATAAATTACACAAAAAAAGTGTTAGAACCATAGAAAACAATTAAAATTATGAATCTATGAATTTCAAGGTATAAGGATCACCCCAGTAATAAAGGTCTAGAATAATAATGTTAAAATGCGAGTGATGTAGTGTTGATAAAAAAAGTTCAAATCGTTGTATATTTTGATAATATCATCAAAATAAAAGACTATAGAATTTGTTCAATCAAACTCTATATTTAAATAATTTTTCATACACTAATTCCATCATAAAATATTCATTCTTGCATTGACATTATAGCTTCACTTCTTCCTATGAGGGTGTAATTTTATATATCTCAAGGATAATGTAATATTTCATAGTTGAGAGAACATTAAATACTCTATAAAACATAATAATACTTCACAAAAAACATTATAAGATACAAACATTTAATACATCAGTAATAAAATACAAGGATAGTTCTCATGAATCATGCATGAAAAAATTTTCAAATTTAAAATTCATCATGTTTGAAAATCTAAATTTTTTAAGAAAACATTAAGAATAATAAAGATCATTTTTTCCATATAATTATCATTGAAATTTTAATAAAATATTTTGATTTATATTTCATAGAATGAAAATTTTAGGTTTCTTATTATGGAATAATTAAATCAGAAAAAAACAAATATAACATATATAATGTAAATGAAAATATAAAAATATATGTAAAACATAAAATAATTTGAGATTTAAAAAAACTCTAGGAATATGTATAATAATCATATTTAAATTCTATATAATAAATAATTCTCTTAACCATGAAATTTTATAACAATCATTCTATATAACCAAAAAAATAGTGTTGTGAAATCATCAATTTAATAGTATACATTATCTACGTAAGCGTTATCTAGTGTTGTAGAATCATAATCATATGTTTTATAACCATGATCCTATGGTTTTTAACCATCATCACATACTCGGAAGACTTATTCTATGTTTTTCATTGATATAATTGATTATATGTTATGTAATCGTCAATTCATTAATGGAAATATAAATTTTAAGGATCATTTGGTATGGATTAATATTTATAATGGTAAATTTTAAAAAAAACATTATGATTCATCCTAAAAATAAAAGGATGATATAAAAAAATGGTAAAAATAGTTGGATAAATATTATTAATTTATTTATGAATGAAAAAATGTGTGATATAAAACACAAAAACACAAAATTAATTTTTAATATGAAACTAATTTATAAAACACATAACAAGTTTGAATAATAACATAAAAAACCACACACAAATTAATATTTTATTATAAAATAAATTAAATAATAAGACATATTTTATCATACATGTTAGGGGGAATGAAATAATATATTTTAATTAACAAAAAATATTAAATTAAATCTATATTTCTAATTATCAAAATCAGATAAAGTGGAAATTTGCTACTCAAAAATACCCCGTTTTTAATAACTATAAAACCAATAATTTCAAAATTTTCTCTCTCTTTTATAAATTATAAATATGTTAAAAGGTAAAAAATTAAATAAAATATTACTAAATTTTAATCAAATTTATTAAATCAAAAACAGTTTTCCTTGCTCTAGTAAAATCAATAATGAATTAAAAGAAGATAGCTCTCCGAAATATAAATAATATTAAACTAATGGTTTAACATAAATTTTGAAAAGATGAAATTGAAATAATATTTTACAAACTCTATAATGGATTCATTAAATACATATATTTAAATAGAAAATTAACGATGTAGACCATAAAAATAGATAACCTCCCCTTTAATTAAATCACATTAAACTTCTCAAAATATTATAAAATTAAAAATAATATGTATTTTGATTTTAAATATTTTGTTTATTGAATATAAATTTACAACATGTATAAGACAAAAAACTGTTCAAGGAGTGGGGAAAATAGGTCAATATTTGTAATTAATTGTATAAATATTATTTTAAATTAATTGAAAAGTAACAGCAATTGAAAACATATTCTAGTGAACAATATCATATAAATATATTACATACTAACTAGCCATAAATAATATATATATATTTCAATGCATGTAAACCATAAAATCCCAAAATATTAATCTTTATTACATACTATAAGATATAAAATATCATCATAATGATGAATTAAAAAGTAACAAATTTTTATTGAGGTGAAATTATGAAGGAAAATGATTTTAACCTCGAAGAAGCATTTTTTGGCCATTAAAAGAATCATCAAAATGATTAAAAAAGTTTTATTTCAGATTTTTTTTAAATGTCAAATATAAAAAGTACATATTTTATTTTCTCAATCATAGTATCATCGAAAGGATTGATAAAGATAAAATTAAGTTGATCATTAGTTTTAATAGATTAAAAATATATTTCACTTTTATGAACATAGACTCTAATAAAATGATATTTAAACATAGTATGTTTAGACCTTCAGAGATATAAATTACTCATATAAATAATAATTTTTCATATAGAATAAAAAATAGAATTGTTTTATGAATTACAATATACAAATATTTTTTCTAAAAATGGAACAAACAACATGTTCTTTTTCTACCTATTTTAAACCCACTACAATCATAACTCATATAATGGATCAATAAAACATCAATTTTTCCTATGTAAACCAATCCAAGATTTAGACATACATTAACATATTTTATCATTGTTTTTATAACTTTTTATTTCTTTTGTTTAGGATCATTTTGAAATATTTCACAAATACAAGATGAAAAATTAAATGTTTACTATAAGAAGTAAAATAAATTAATCTATGAATTATATTAATATAATTTTCATTGTGAATTTGTTTTTTAGATTCACCAAAATCCTACTTATATGAAATTATAATGGTAATTTTGTATCATTTATTATTATTAAAAAGATTACACTTTACCCCATATTTAAAACACTTTGATTGATTTGGAAATATTTCATCACTTATTTTAAATAAAATTATGACCGATGAATAATTATAATTCTTCTATAAAACTCATGTAAAATTAATTTATTATTAATTTTAAAACATTATAATAGAAAACATCATTTCAAGATCTAAGTATAATTCTATCCAAATATATTTTTACAATTAAAATTTATTTTCTATTTTTATATATAAATAAGAAAGGATTTAATTTTTATTCTGAATATTTATTAAGCAAAAAAAAATTTAAAAATTTATTAAACTAATATCATGGATCTTAATTAAATACAAAAATTATTTTAAATAGTTTTCAAATTTTCTTTGGAAATTTTTCATATTCAAAACAATATGTTGTTTGACAAAAACTTCTTGAAAAATAAATTCATTTGTAAAACATATTTTTATATCCATATGAAAAACATTAAAATAATTAAATGTTATATAATATTCTTATATTCTTATAGTTTCAATTCCTGGAAAAAAAAGAAACAATTTCACACTAATCTATCAAAAATTTTTAATTATAACCTTAGGATCCTAATTTAGTTTTATTCCAAAAAATATTTCTAGATTCATCAATTTTATTTCAAAAATTCCATTTAGTACCATTGAATTGAGATTATATTTTTAGTGTAAGTTTATTAAACTTAAAAAGAAAATAATACAAGAAAAAATACAAACAAGTAACACCAAAAAACCATAATGTATGATTATAGTGAAGGAGATCAAAAACCAATGCCACAAGAAACACCCATTGAAATAAGATGAGCTCTGGATGTCAAACAGAATATCATCATTTCAAATGAAATCATAAAGACTGCTCAAAGCAATCCAATACTAAAACACCAACGTTGCATTCCACTCCAGGCTGAGAGAAAGGCTCTCCATGTATGAAGGAGGAGGCATGCTCATTTAAAAGCTATAAACTCTGCATCTACAGAAATACATCCTTGCCAGCAACCCCCTATCAAGGGAATCATCCACTTCATGTGCTCATAGGTGCCCCAAAAACCTGGAGATCCCATTGAATTAGATGAAGGCATTTAGGAAGAAACTTGTTGACTTAAAATTACAAAAATTCACAACAAAGATAAACAACAGGCTGCTAAATACAAGACAACATCCAATAGAGATGAACAAGAATGAGAAAAAAATAGTTGATATAATAAAGAAATTAGATATGATGAATCCCATTAGAAAATAGGATGCATAAAATAAGAAAGAGTATCACCACAGAAGGCCCCCTATGAGACACAATCCAAAATGCAATCAAGTAGATAAGCTATGAAAACCAGTGCAAAAATTAACATAGAACTGTAGGCCTGCAACTTTATTCTTGTAGAATAACATTGAAAAAAACCACTCCAAAGAAGAATAAAGAATTAAACTAAAAAATAAAACCCCAAAAAAATAAAATAGAACTAAAAAATGTAAAAAACCATACAAAACAGCCCCAAACAATGACAAGAGATAACTTATAGAAGTCTGAAAATGATAGACTTTTCACAATCCCTTTTAAGAAAATGAATAAGATCATCAGGAACTTTATCATACTAAACAATGTAAACTCCATTAATACCTTTATATGAAAAAAAAATCTGCAATGTGAATTGGATTCCCTATAAATGTGGGTGATAATATGATTCATGGAAAATAGAGTATCCAAACAATTAATCCAATGATTAGTTAGCTTCGAGGACAAGTGAGAATGACCCATCCTTATAGAAGAAACGAAAATGCTAGAATCACTATCAATCCATAAATTATACAAACCATGATTCACAAGATGATCCATATCAATGATAATTTCATGTATTTCAGCCTCTTGTGAAGAGGAAAATCCACAAAGACCATGAAAAAAACCAAGGACATCCCCTTTATGATTTCTGAAAATAGCACCTTAACCAATAAACCCTAGATTACCTCTAGAAGCACCATCAAAATTAACTTTTAACCAACCAAAAATAGGTTCCTTCCAAATAACATCAAAAGTACTATGTGGAGGCCTAAATTTTCCCTTAACACCTATCCATTTCAGAACGGAAAAATCATGAACTGATTTGAAGAAAAAATGATACCTTGGTATATCTACATTACGCATAGTAGTAAGAATAACATATAAAATTTCACTGACCATGAAATAAAATATATGATGAATCACCTTATTCCTAGAAAACCAAATAAAATGAAGGATTTCAGTAGAATCGACACTAAAATGATACATAAATTGTGTGGAAAGGGAAGTACAATTCCAACCTTGAAGGAAATGATGGATTGAAGACATACCAGGCATAGGAATTTCAAAAATAAAAAAACAGCCTTCTACATTGATGAGGTAGTAACACAACTAAGAAACAAATGATCAATATCATAATGATGTTAAATACAGAAACATTTAAAACAGAGAGTAATGCCACATTGTTTAAGGAAACTATCAGTAGGAAGCTTCCCATGAGCCATTCTCTAGGAAAATGTTCTCTGAGAAGGCCTTATAATGTTCATATGAAGATCCCTCATCCACTTATAACCTATATTTCATGATAGATAATGTTTATCCAAAATTTTAGAGGTCAGCAATCCATTTATAAGAGTTTCCCAATCCCAAAAACCCTCTCTGTTAGAGAAGAAGTAACTGTTCATCATATTAATAATATGATTAGGGAGACCCCACATATTATCAATCTGATCTTTAATCGTATAATCCAAATCAACATTAAAATCATCATTCATCAAGACATCAACTAGGGGAAAACCAGTCCAGTTGCCTTCCAAAAGGATAAAGACGAGTTCCTTGAAACAATCCATCTGTCATGAGAGTCAATGGAAGAAGAAATTGATTTAAAAGCAGGCTGAACAGAAGAATCAAGATGATTAAAAACCCCATTCCAGAGCCTATCCCTGAATTTATTAAATATAAAGTCAAGAGACTCAGAATTACTATCGACAAGCCTCCAAATGAACGAAGCTTGTAAAGAATCATTAAACACCTCAAAATTTTTAATACCAAGACCCCCTTCATAATAGAGTTTAAAGAAATTATTCCAAGGGACCGTAGTTAATTTCCTCTCCAAAATATTACCACTTCAAATTAAATTTTTAATAGAAACAATAATGCATTTCATGAGATAGAGTGTCCACTTATATTCTATGAAAGAATAAACAAACTTAGAAATAATCAAAGCCTTACAAAGAAAACACAACCTGCTAGGGGGAGGGACTTACCTTTCTAAGTATCATGATGCCTTTGGATTTTAAAAAGAATATCAGAAAAATTAAAAGCATTAGGCCTCCACCAAAACTTAGGAACACCAAAATACATAAAGGGAAGAACACCTTCATGAATACCAAAATCCCTGATAATACCCATCTTCCTTGAAATAGGAAAATTACTACCAAAGTAAACAAAGGACTTACTCCAACTAATCTCTTACCCAGAGACTTTTTCATAATGTAAAAGGGAAGGCTTAATATTTTTAATATTTCTCATATCCCCATTAGTGAATAGAATAATATCATCATCATACAACAAGTGAGTGGGAGAAACAAAACATCTACCAGCACTAATAGACTACAGTTTCCCATTTCCAGCCATAATAGAAAGTAATCTATTAAGATAATCCTATAAATTGGAAAAAATAATGGCTGATATAGGGTCATCATGTATGACACCTCTAGAAAAAGAAATATAACCCTCAAGAGAACTATTAAGAATGATAGAGATACTTTTTGACTCAAAAATTATTTTAACCTTCTTAATGAAAAAATCATCAAATCCAAAAAAAGGTATAACCATATAAATGAAATTGTAATCTATAGTATGAAAAGCCTTCCTGACATCCAACTTTAGAGAAATATTACCATTCCTTATAGATTTCATATGAATTTTAACACATTTCAAGGTAGTAGTAAGAAAATCTTCAATAGACTTACCCTTAATAAAGCCAAACTGATTAGGAGAAACAATCTTACTAGAAATAGAGGACAACCTTGTGGACATGATTTTGAAAATAATTTTAAAAAAATTGATCATGGAAACTATTTTAAAAAAATGAATCTCATTAGCATTCTACGTGTTTGGAATGAGGGCAAGGAATTGATCATTCAAACCCTGAGTATGAGAGTCACCTTTAAAAACGAGTAACCAACCTGAAAACAACATCATGAATGACATCCCAATATGTCTGAAAGAAAAAATTCAAAAACCTATCTGGACTAGTGGAGCTGTAAAACAATAGACTAAAGGTTTTTTCCTTGATTTCAAAGTCCAAAGGGATAGATATAAGGTTGGGATTATCCTCTTGATTGAAATGATTCAGAAGAGTATTCTCCACTGGATCAGTAAGAGGGACATGACCAGTAAAGAGATCCTTATAATAAGTAATAACATGCTCAGAAAGATCCTTTCAAGTGTCAAGGACATTATTCCTATTTCTAACCAAATAAATATGCCTTGAGAAATTCTTAATTATCTACAATGAGTTGAAAAGTTTATAATTTCTATCCCCATATCTCAACCAATAATCCTTAAAATTGTCTCTTTGCAAAGCATCTTTGAGATTCAATAAATTATTAAACTTGGAAACTAGCTAAGTCTCACAAAAAACATCATTAGAGAAGTCATTTGAAGAATTATGCTCCTGTATTTGATGAATCAATTCTTCAAGAGAGGAAATTTTATAATCTAGGGAACTGAAACGAAATTTATGCCACAATTTCCTAGTTATTTTAAGAAGTTTGAGCATGATGACACATGAAAACCCATTGACCCGACCATTCCAAGAACTCCAGGTTTGTTCAACAATTCTTCTACACTAAGTATGATTCACCCATGCTTTGTTAAATCTAAAAAGAAAAGGTGTTTTGGGATCCTTTCTCATAAGGTCAACAAAAATAGGATGATGATCAAAGTAAATTCTAGAAATAGTCAAATAAGAAATAGATCCCCAGAAATTAAGACAAGCCTCATTGACAAAATTCTAGTCAATTATACCTGAAAAAAAATATATCTAAAAGTATTCTCTACTATGTATACATATCACCAACAAGATTTACTTCAATCAACCCATTATCATCAATACAATCTTAAACATCTCTTTAAAAAATAATGTTAGTCATGGTTCAAATATTCTCATCAGAATTCATGATGGTGTTAAAATCACCAAGGATAGACCACAGACTAGAGATAGAAGAGTTGAGAGATCCAATATCCGTCCACAAATTCCTACAACCCTGATAATAGTTATGCACATAAATAAATGATTATAATTGTTGAAGCCCTTGATAATTGAAGGAGCATGTGACATGTTGATCAGTAATAGCTATCAGAGAAATATGAGATAATCATCAATGAGCCAAGACCCAAAATATTTAACCATCGGATGTAGATCTATTAGATTCCACAAAATGAAAACAAATATTTTAAAAATTGGAAATATTTGGAGAAAAAGTTCTTTTGGGTTTAGACAAACCAATGAGAAGGGGCCAATGATTTTGAATAAAGAGCCTAAGGGACCGCATGGTATCATGATTTTCCATTCCCTGACATTTCTATAATAGAAGGTTCATTTAAATCTATGACCGGGATGACTTCCCCCTTTTTTGACCCCCAAATTTACCTACTTACTAGACTTATGAGGCCTTCCAACTTTCTCTTAGGACTGTAGGCCCCTTGTAAAAGACCACTTATATCAAAATTACCTGTGGTTCCTTTTCCATTTTAAACACCAATAGTGAGTATGTAAACTAGACCTCTTGATGAATCCGGATCACCCTTATCCTGCAATGTCATATCACCACTAGATGAAATAGGAGCCTCAATTTCCTCAATCAGTGCAGCAGTACCACCAATTGAAAAGGGACCACAATCACCACTTTGAGAGAAGCAGAATCTGGATTGAATGAAGTAAGTTCCACTCCCTTTATAGCAGAATCTTCATTGGGAGAAGTAGGAGCCTGGATTAAGCTAACCAAAACCACTATATCATGCCTGGAACAAAATCCAGCCACCTAAACTGGGGAAGTGAAGGATACAATTGAGGACATAATAGGATCAGTAAGGACCCATGAAATTCCATCATTCTCACTATCTTGATACGATACTAAAAGCGAAAAAAATATTATCCTCAAAATCCTGCCTCAATAAACAATCATCTATCTCTTTTTTCAAAAAAACCATGTTATAAATCTCATAATATATATTCTGATCCAAATTGTGATCCTCTATGCACATGTATCTACCATATTTACCCATTTTTTACCAATCTTAGTAAGAGGACTAAGAAGATCAAGAATCATACCTTCTTCAACATCTTCAGAGATATCTACCCATGATTTATGAGAAGTTATTTTTACTCCGGAAGGACAACGAATATCCTTTGAGGTACTCTCCTTTTTTCACAAAGACCTTCTTATTTTTTTTATTCTGGTTAAACTCTTTACAATCTTTCTCTTTGGGAAGATTGTCACCTTTCTTTTGAAGCATCCTATAATTGACCACAGAATGATCAACAATCATGAAAATCTCACAAAAATATAGAACATGTTCATTTTTTACATTAACATCAAACTTATAACCATTAGTAATCAAAGTTATATTATCCAGTCTTTTAGTTTCCAAATTAACATCAACAAGAATTCTAGCCAAATATCCAAGACCCCCTCCAATATTTTCCGACCCATTATAATAGGAGTGAAAATACATGGGGCTAGTTCATTAAGGATCTTAGGATGCCAATACATCCAATTCAACCAATGAAGGTTGATCCAAACACGGGCATTGACTTTCTTAAGGATAAATGAATTAAAATTAATATCCCATTCGGATAACCTCAAAGAAATAGGTTTGAGATGTAGGGTTCCAAAATACCAAACTCTATTAAAATCATCCCCTAATCAAAAAATTAGATGAAAAATTCAAATCTGAATATGAATAAATTTCCAGGTACTAAAACCCCAGCAATGAGATATTCTATTTTTAAGATCAAGGTAAAACTAGGGTTTATCACTCTTGGAATAAATTATGTGACCAAGAATTGAAAACGTACGAAGATTAATACGTTGTTGAAAAGCCTTCAGATCCAAAACTACAGAGAAACCACCATTCAAAAGTCTGGTAATGTTAGAGGAACGATACATACATCTTTTCCTCAGATTAGAAGAAACATAAAGAGCATCAGAAAAAGAAACACCTTTCGTTCTCGGTGAAGAAAAATATCTGGGATCCGATTAAGAGCCAAGAACTATAGTTTAGTGTCGATAATACATGAACACAAACTCCCAATCAGGATTGAACGAATCCAGGGTGGGAATCAAGTAAGAATCCATAAGTGAGCGAATACACCATTTCATGGTTGAAGGGAATGTTCTTCCGCTCTCTCCAACTCCACATTTAATTGAGAATATTTATATAGTTCAATTGAATCCAAAAACATTCTTCTATAGAATTAATTGAATAGAAAATATGTAGTTTGAATCATTTAAGGATTCACCATCATTTTTAAGAACAAAATAAGAAACAAATAATGATACGAAAAAGATTCCTTAAAAAATTTAGTATTTTAATTATTTAATTCACATTTCTAATTAAAATTATACAATGGGTGGTATTTATTTGTTTTCCATGACAATAATGAGACTAAAACTCCCCCTTAACATTTACATTATTATTTCGGAAATAGTCTTATATAAAATTAAAAACCCAAAATTCATATTTATTTTGATGAAAATAATTATTATTTTATTTTGAGAAATTTTAATCAATTTTAGAATGTATAGATTCTTCATCTATCATAGATATTTTATTGTAAACTCTATAGGTTTTACTAGAGTTTTAGTATCCTACATAGATACATTCATAATATTTTATAAAAAATTATCTAATGACTCTTTGGAATTAAGAATAAAATATTCAAATAGAATTCTCTAAAGTAAAAAAACATATTTTTACCATTATAAATATCATATGATTTTTTCTCTATAACAAATCATAAAAAAATCATTATGAAACATTAGAACATTTATTTATAATTTTTTCCAAAAAAATATCTAGGTCTTTTGATTTTTTTTAGCATGGTAGTAGATATTTCTTATAGTGATTTATTTTTCTTTTCCAGAAAACCATTTTATATTGTTTTACTAGGTGATGAAAAAGTATGATAATAACCATTATTTTCACAAAAAAAAAATAAATTTATGGTTTACCAATTCTCATCATATATCACTTCTTATTGGAAAAATTGTATATCCTTCTTTAGTTTTATTAATCATAAGTTTAGAATAAGATATTAAAATGGTTTTATTTTCATTATTTATAATGTAAACTCATGTAAATATTACAATTTATTCAACACTAAATTACCCATCACTTTTCAATTAATTATATAAATATATATTGTTCCATAAAAATCAAGATGTAAATTTTATTATTGACATACTATTTTTTTCTTCCGTGAATGGAGTGAAATATTCATTATGATGTTTACCTTCCTTACAGGAGTCTAAAAAATAATTATTTCCAATATTTAAATCTAAGATTTGAAACACATTGTAATTTTTTTATAGTTTGTATGAATGTTAAAGGTTATCATAGATGATCCTACTATGAAATATAATAATATATATCCATAAATAAATTATGAAATTAAAATTGTGTAAAGATAATTAATAAAAATTTATAGAACATAAAATTTCATTTCAATTAGTATAATATAAAAAAATTCATCATTATAAAAAATTCACATAAAATTATGAGATTTCACATCCATTCCATCATCAAATAATTTATAATTAGTAATTTAGTTATGTCTAAAACCCTATAAAAACAAAACCTCTTATATGATAACAAAATAAAAAAATTCTAATTTCCCAAAATACGTTTAATAAACTTTTATTTTATCACCAAATGAATCATTACTTGTTTCATATAGGTTAAATGGTAGAAAGTTTTATTTTCATCATTAATTTGACTGAAAGACAAATTTTCCAAGACCCATTATTCTTTTATTAAAATTTTAAGGCACATATCCTAAAAATAATTTTATGATTACTTTGGTACCCAATAAAACATTGTTCTATTTGGGATAGAGTAAGACTTATAAGGAACCCACATTGATTTTAAAATTTTCATTACATAGAATCTATATTTTATGTATTTATTCATAAAATCATCATCCTATCAAAGATATTATGGAAATCTCAAAGAACAGTCACTTGCATAGTGTCCTAACACAAGTACCTATTGACACACTTCCTTTGAACTTTTTACACACACACAAAAATATTCACTACATTTTAGTTATTTGTTTTCATAATCGATAATAGTCTTACTATTATTTAATTTTTTCATTATTATGAATTTATCATAGTTTTTATTTCCTTGAATAAATTTTGATAGATATTTATTTAATTTTCTAATTTCATTTTAATGCTTCTCGATTTAAAATTGAATATTGTTAAACATTATTTATTGAGTCTCATAAAATTTATAAATATAGTCCTTTAGTTTTTCAATTGGGTTTTGAATATTTCCCAAATTAGTATAAATTTTATCATTACTCCTAGTGCCTACATTTCTTAGTTTTTAATTTCTTTAATTAGTGATAGTTTTTTATGAAAAATATTTTTATACTTACCCAGGATCTCTTTTCGTATTCCTACAATTTATAAATTTAATTCTGTAAACTTCATATTTCAATTTTAGTTCATCAATTTTATTTTATTTTAAATTATAAATAAAAGATTCATTTTTTTAATAAACTATGTGATTTTATGAATTCATTAAGCATTTAGTTGCCAATAAATTTTTAAAACCACATTATCCATTAAAATGTGAGTAATAAGTACTATTATATCTAGGTGAATGTTCTCTCTTTTCTTTTTTTCTCATATTTCTATTCATTCCATTAACCTTTAGAAACTCCGATTTTATATTAATTTTCCTCCAATACTTATTATAAATGTTATTACAATTTTGGTTAATTGTATAATCATATTTGTTATATTCCCTTTTATTCCATATTGTATATCCATTATTTCTCATATAAGATCTTTTAGAAACATGACATAATCCATTATTTCCATACTCTTATATCTCATAATTCCATGTGTAACTACTAGAAACATTTATTTTTTATTTCAAATATTCTCATTCTTTTATAGATTAGTTTTCATCAATATTTTTCAATTCTGAAAAATATTGAATTAAAGAAACGATAATTTCAACAAGAGTATTTTATATAAAATTGATAATTTCATCTATTGAACTTTCATAGCGTCCCATTTTTATGTAATTATCTTAAAACTCTTTCAACTAAAATAGGATAATCTGCACAATATCATAATGTATTCGTGTATTTTATGATACAAGTGAAACGATGAAAAATTTGATTCATTAAATTATTTTATCCCATACAAAATTTGTAATATTTAAACCTAAATATACCAAGATAATTTTTAATTCATTTATAAAAACTATAAAGACTTTTCTCGATAATATCCATATTTTTTTGTGAAATTTTACATGTTGAAATATAACTAAAATAATTTTTTATTAATAGTGTACTTAAGTATGCTCATGATTTAAAAATTAAGAAAATATATAAAAGAATTATCTCAAGAATTGAATCATCATAAGGATCATAGGGTTTATAAGGTCTTACTGTGGTTATCTAGTAATCAATATTAATTTTTTTTATATATGCTTCCATATGAACATTCCAATATCCATAATCGTTTCCATTGAAGAATGGTGGTCTTTTTGAAGTGTAGGAATCATTAGAACATATTACTTCCATATCAAATTAATAATTTATTTGGACAATTATTTTTATGATATTGTTATCCAAAAATATATATGACACAATGATAATTATCCTTTAATGTTCTAAGTTATGATAATCATTATTCAGTTTTAATATGATAGATGGTAGAATGATCTGGATGGGATGAGTTGATACATTTAAAAAAATTAATACAAAAAAGATATTATTAAATTTAATATAAATAATTGAACACAAGTATTTTAACAGTTTTTCAGACCATCTTGATCCTAAATCTACACATTACTCTCTCAATATGATATAATATCACCAACTAATATTGTGAACTGAATTTTTATGGTATTCACAACTGTTTTACAACTACCATTTTAACCCCTATAGGTGTATCAAAAATCTTGAATATTGAACACCTAGATTCACAACCTAGAACTGTAATTATATATTGGATGAATAAAAAACCATACATTTATCTAGGACAAACCGTAACAAATAAAATTCATTTTATAACTTGTATGCACAACTAAAAACAATATTTTCTAATTGTACTATAACCTGATACTACAATCCTCTGGTTTATAAAATCCTAAAGCACAAAAATGGAATTGATAAAATATTATAATAATTTATAACCACATAACAAAATTGAAATAGATAATATCTTAGAGTAGAGGAAGCAAGTAAAACAAAGTAGAAAAGGTTCAAAACAGTGATGTTTAGACGAGAGTGTTTCAGTATTGATCTCAAAAGTGTAAATCATGGTATAGATTGAAAATATCCCCAAGTTCCATGTTTATGTAACTGATTTTTTAAATTATATATATGGAGAGTTTTTTCATGCATAATATCCTTTAAAATATATTCCTTCATACATATCCATTATTTTTCCATATTTTCATGTGCAACGATAGTTTTCTCTCTCTAATAGATAAATGACTCTTCCAGAGTTTAGATTAGTTTCAAAAATTTCTAAAAAATAATATAATTTTGAAATAAAAACATTTTAGATATAAACATTAATAAATCAGTAAATATTCATCAACAAATTCCTTAGAATGTTCCCATAAATCATACAAGAAGAAATCTTGAAACTTCAAATGATTCTCTTTTGGAACTCAAAATTTTCCAAGAAAACAACATGAATACTATTAATGATTTATCCCAAATAATCAAATTTTAAATGTTAATAAAATATTATTAACTGTTTTTAATATACCAAAAAACTTGTTTTTAATTATGGGAAAATGAAATTAGTAAAAACATATACATAAAATATATAGCAAATAAATATATAAAAATATATATAAAACATATCATATTTCTAGATTTATAACAATACAATGGAATTATACAGAAGATATTTTTATAAGAATAAATGTTTGAAACCATGAATGTGTATAAATATCATTTAGTATAACCAGGAATTGTGTTTTTGGTGTAGACCTGATTTTTGTAATCAAAATAATATATTCCATATTGATCATCATATATTGTGTAATAATCATACGATCATCATAACCATCATCCTATGTTCATAACCATCATTTTATTTTATTTAGAAGCATGATTCTATGTTCTATATAATGAATAAAATATGATACTCATGTGTGATTTGTTATGAAAAATATAAATCGTAAGGATAATTTCATATGAATTAAAATGATTAAAAAAAATTTAAAAAGAACACATAAAGAATAATCCAAAAAAATAAGGTTGATTTGAAGAAAAAGGAACGTAATTTTGGGAGAAATTATAATTATTGAATCATGAAATATTTGTTGTATGAGATATATCCCAGCTCATGGAAAACTATATGATTCTCTAAAATTCGTTCCCAAATCACATAACATACCTAATAAATAAAATAATAAACAATAACAACAATAATATTTTATTCAATAAGTAGTATAAGATATGAACATTTTCAATACTCATTTTAGGTGGAATAACATAATTAATTTTAATTAAAAAAAATATTTAAATAAATAATATTTTTAATTATAAAAGAATTATAAAGTGTCATGAAGACACATAACATATGGAAAAAAGAATTCATATAAAAATTTGGGATTTTATATTCTTCCCTAATTTATAAATTTCATTTTTTTAGTTTTAACTAAATTGATAACATGAAACTATATATTGTTAATTTTATTCCATTACATATCAATATTCAAATGGTTTATGTTATTTTTATTTATTTCACCGTAGTAATTTGACAAAATGAGGGGTCTTGTTTTATATTATTTTAACTCTATTATTATATATCTCAACATGTTGATTATAACATCTGATATCATGCTACAAATGAACCACCTCATGATTTAGTAGATGAAAGGGATTTATCATTTACATTCTTATAAAGTATATATGGAACATATTATGTACTTGATACAAGTTTAGTGGAAGGTATAGATGATTGGGAATGGATCAACATGATCATGAAGATCAAAGACTCTAATGTAACTAGGACACGTCTTTTTCTTCTAACCAAACCTTAAAACTCTCTTCCATGTAAATATTTGAAGAAATAATATATCTGCAACCATAATAATTAGTCCCCATTAATTTTTGTTGACATAACTCTTCTGTTTAATTTTTTTATCTCAAAAATATTTCAATATAGCTTTGACCTTCTCTATCATCACATATACTATTTATTATCTTAATAGATTCAATTCTCGTTCTTTTTTCTAGCATGATAGAGTTTTACATGTCATCCAATAAATATATTCATATGATTTCATATAAATTATTGAGTGAGAGCTATTATTGTATGCAAAATTGATCAGTTCAATATATTGATATCATCCTCCTTTTATGTTTTTATATTATTCACTAGAAATGTTTTCCATATTTTTAATGCTAATTTATTACTAAATATATTGATATTTATAGAGTATAAAAAAGAACACCTGAGTTTTATATATGATATTTAATTTTATCAATGTGTTCATTGAATTTTGAATACTCATCTATAAATTTTAAGTATATCTCAAATATATATCAAATATAATAGATAGTGTTATTTAAAATAGGATCACCACATATACAATACATATATTGGTAATTTGGTCATGTTATAAGTATTATGAAGTGGGAAATAAGTGATAAATATTTGTAATACCATCCACCATAAACCATTTGTAATTCCTTCATTTTTATGTCAATAGAAGACTTGGAAGAAAATACTAGTTGTGTTCTCCTGTTTCCAAGTTGGAAAGGGTAATGGTGGTATCATCACATTGTAATTTTAAAATTGTATATGAACAAGTTTTAATACCAATATCATGGATGTAAACTCAGCAATATCATTTTTTTATTATCCCATCAAAAATAGTATTTAATATCTTTATACTCTTTTTGCATCATTAGAGGACAGAGAATGTTGAGATATGAGCGTAATAAAATAAATACTTCTTTATCTAAATAATTTATGGTAAATATAATCAATCCCAATGTATTATAACTTTATATTAATCATTATTTAACTATTCTATATTCCTATTAATGAATTCACTTTATTTTATATCTCTGTTAATCCCCTTGTGGAAAAATAATATTCTCCAAGATTGATTTTTGAGAAATAATTTGTACATTGTTGCATGTTTCCCAATATATTATGATTCCTATTATTGTAATTTACATTTTTATGAATATTATATCCCTTTCAATCCTCTTAATTGGTAATGTTTGAGGATATTTCCTTAGACAATATTCCACTTTGTTTACCTTTCTAGGATAGCAACAGATTGAGCAGTGAAATCTTTGATTGAATTTAACTAACTTTTTAATGTATATTGAGCTCAATATATATAAATGTATGAATCATATTTTAATTATGAATATATATATATATATATACATATAAAAATTTTCTATATAGAGATAATTCCTCCAAATATTTAATTAAATGATTACCAATACTAACTCAAAATAACATATCCCATAGATTTTATCATATTCCATCAAATTTACTGAGGAATATGCTATCATGATATAATATTTTATGTGTAAATATTCCAATCCATTCATTAAAGAGTCATTTATTCAGGAAAACATTTAAATTTTTTTAACAGAATACTAAAATGTCTATCATATTTTCTATTAGCTTTGGAATATATTACAATATCATATATAAAGGTTACCAGATATTTTTAAAGGTAATATTTAATGAATCTATTCATAAATTACATGAATATTTATAGATATTTTCTAGTTCTAAATATAATTACGATGAACACATGGTTTTTACACAAGATATAAAAGGAACAATTTGGAAGATAATGTTTTTCACCTTGAATTGAGGATATTTTGATTGAATATTCAACTTTGAGAAGTACCGATCCCCATGAAGATGATCAAATGTGTCATTATTCCATGGGGGATATTATATAGGGACTCTAATATATGGTTAATTCTCTGTTTATATGTTTTATAATGAAATAAACCATTGTATTTTGAGGGAGACAAATAAACTCTTCAGGGAATACATCATCTTCTTCTCATATAGTTTATATATCTTAAGGGTTGATCAAATCATTTATCTCAATCATTAGATAGAGATATGTTTACTCAAGTGGTAGTAATATACATACATGATTTTACATACCCTTGTTTAATTAACCCCTACCATGATAGATGGTGATATATATAGTATACAAATCCTCCCATATTCTGGAGGTTTTCTACTAATAGAGAGGTTTGATGGGCCAATTGGGGATAGTAATCCCTCTTGTATAGATAGTCATAAATTAAAGTAGAAATAATATAAAAAATTACATTAATTTAATTTCATAGTATTTTTCTTATACACCAACCACAAGTTATATAATGGATACCCACTGTTAAAAGATGATATAAACAACAATGATAGGTATGAATAGATTAAAAGTAGGGTTTCTCATGTGCCAACCATATACAAAATTTTTCAAAACCCAAATAAAGGATAATAAAATTATAAAATGGTTTTGGGTCCCAACCTAATAAATTCCCTAACAAAACCTATCCTCCACCATCTCACCCATATCATGATGGTCTATTTCCCTTACTTATACCTACAAACACGAGTTATGCCTGATTACTAAGGCACCTGATTTTGGGGTGAATAAATCAAAATAGTTCACCACCAATGATATCCCTGTAAAATAAAGTATATTTTATTTCATATGTTATTTGATATAATCTCAAATAAAAATATATAATTGGAAAAAAATTATAACCAAGGATTTAACATTGACACCTTGGTATAACTAAGCTACTTCAACCCTTAATGGTGTGTCCCTAAACATATCAAAAGAATAATGACTAAAAATAATTTCATGAATTTTATCCATGAGTATAACATCTCATTTTAATACATTAGAAAACTCGTTAGTGGTAATTCCAAACATGTAAGTCATAAAATGGTCTTCAAATCCAATAATAGTTAAGGATTCAATACATTAGATATACATCCAGAAATCCAAGTCATAATAGTGGTAAATATATACATATAATAATACTATATAAGGGGTATGGATTTCATGAATAATTAAAAAATTCCATGAATAACATCACTCCATGAATATCAATAGAGGAAATAAAAACCATCTCTAGGGAATATTCATATGAGGGAGTGGAATCCGTATTCATATGATGCATCATGAATGGAGGGAAACATTTCTCTTAATGAAAGCATTCTAATTACTGGATCTCATTCCCCTTCCATGAAATTATCACACCAAGTAAGTGCATTCCTCTTCTAAATTTAAAAATAAGTAATTTGGAATTTCATACCATCCAATAATCGAACAGGGTCTCATAACCTTACATTCCATGTCCTTGAGGGAATTGATTCCTATAATAACTGCATGGGGTATAGGTTATAATTATTCCATAAAATGGGAATGGAATCCCTCATTATAAATGACATAACATAAGTGGAAATTATGTCACAACCATATCCTTCAACAACACAAAGGAAAGAATTATCCAAAATATGTAAGAAAATGATAATGAAATGAATTCCATGGTTTCCCCACGCAATCATATCTGTGTATATATATTTCACAAAACACATCTATAAAAATATAAATATTACCAATTAGTATAAAATTGTAAATGCTTATTACCATAATGAAAACTAAGGCGAGGTTCAACCTAATGTTATTGTACCTTTAAATTTCATAACCAAGGTAACCCTACCTAGATACCTATAATTCGGTGGGGTTGTTATGATCACCTCATCACCTAATTAAATATCCAATGATACATGAAAATTCATATTTTGAATAAATAGTTTTTCTCTTATTATAGCCTCCCATATTAACAATACCTCCAAGAAAGTCATGGAAAATGGGAACCTATCATAGTCCACTAATCCATACTAAATAAAGGATACCATTTTTGTGTTTCAACTATAACAAGAAATAATTTGTAAATTTGGCCATAGGGTCACTGGTAACCATGATATCAAAACATTATAATGGGGAAGAAAATCATATACATAATAATCATATTTTATAATCAAAAAAATTAAAACTATTTCTTAATTTAATCTATTTTTAGGATTTCTTGATTGGCCTGACCCAAAAATCACACTAACAGAAAAAAAAGTCTAAACCATTATGAATGTCTATGTACCAACTACCATGATTTCGTTGGATACCTTCATGGAATATCAAAAGACCATTCATCTTCAAATGGTTGAATTAAAAATCCCTAGTACCCCTCCCCCCACCTCATCCTCAAAATCATGTTAAATTAATAAAAATGAATGAATAGAAAGAGACAATATGATTAAGTTCTAATGGAAGGCTATACTATCCTCTAGTTTCTAATCCCAAATAACCTCACCTAGTTTAGATAAGAATTAATAATTGGGGATATAATGACACATACATTACATACAATGTTATTACTTAAAAATTGAAACATACTTATTACAACATATAACAAAACCATGAATGGACCGTATAAGTATAGTGTCTTTAGAAATTGGGAAACATAAACAACTAGTTCATAAATCATCTATATTATCCCCTATTTATTTCATCATATCTAGAGTCACATTTGGAATATCCTACATAACACCCTTCTTACAGACCTGGGGAAAAGAAAACATACAAAAGGGTGAGCTCAAATGCTCAGTATGGGTAAAGAAAAGAAATATCAATCATATCATATTCATAAGAACATAACATTTTTAAAATCATAACCTGCAAAAGAGAACATAATATCATAACATGGGATAAATCATGGTAGTAAATTTTAATCCCAATAATAATAACATAAAACATTGTGGAATAGACACATAATCATAGAGAATAATTTCTTAGTAGTTAAGACTCATTTCCAAGACTATCCTAGAGGACAAAGTCCATTTCTGAACCGAGTTCACTCCTCGTTTCAGTCCTGTATCACTGAACCAAATTAACCTGCCGTTCCAACCATGTCAATCTCATGAGATATAAATCTTTACCCAATAAATTGCAGGGAGATATAGGTCCCAACCATCTCATAATGATACCATTCTTATGTGTGTCACAAGACCACAAATCATACATCATAGCCTAACCCATGTAATAAAAATGGGATTCTTAAACATCATGACATCATAACATAATCTGTATAAGATAAAAGGACATCATAAAAATAATTCCATCATAAAATAATAAAATCGATGTAAAAATAGGGATATAAATGGAACCCTTTATTATCTTAGATGGAAAATAATTTTGATAAAACGGTTGAACTCCATTCTTGAGGAAAATATCCTTTCTACTTGAAAAACATTTTTCCTTTCTTAACATGTCATACAATTTTAAACTAAAAGAAGTTTATTAAAAATAAACTTTAAAACTTGTAAAGGAAGCTTCATGGAAATAATGTTCTATGAAATCAAACAAATCCATTCATGCAGTATATGTTAAAAAAACATTCTTCTCGTACTTTGGCTGGAAAAGTCCAAAAGTACCTCGTACTAAAAAAATAACAAAATATTACTTTCATATCTTTTACTAACAACTCACTAATGAGTAAAATTGTATTTAAAAATTCGTAGGAGGATAGAAATAATATTACATATTTAGGAAACATGGATGTGGATTATAAATATTCCCCAGTAAATTCGGAATATAAACAATCTCGTATAAAAATGAGATTGCGGGATTTTCCATTAACTTAGGTCCAATTTGCTTCGTACGTATCCAAAACCCCTATATAATTATTTAAATAATGTCATTGACTTATTACAGAATCATATTTATTGTTATTATATCATATATGGTCATATTATTATCTTCTTATTAGTAATATTTCATTGCTACTTGTTATTCAGGTGTTCATTTCTTTATGTTCTTATGCATGTTTTGTCGAATAAACTCTTATTATTATTTTTATGTTATAGATACCTCATTTACATAATGTTATTAGTGTAATATATATCATATTTTTTCATAAAACTAATTTATATAATCATTATTCAATAAATATCATATAGAACGAGTCGCATCACATCATGGAGACGGTAGGTTGTACATAGGCATGAGCGATGATATCATTCCCATGAACATGGAATTGTATTGAAGTGTATGTATACTAATTCAGAATCAATATAAATTTATTATAATAATATATTGTTATGATATACACCATTATACCCATCCATGTAAGGTGGTGGTGGAAAAAAGATTACACCACGGCGTGGAGACGATATTCCGTACGTACGCAAGCGCGGTGATGTCATTTTCCGTAGGATGGATAGAAGTTGAAATAGAGTTGTTTCATATTTATAATGAAATATAATTATATGAGTGATACTTATGTTATTAATTGAAAATTAAACAACTAAATAAGAGGAAGTAGAAGAAGAAATAAATTTGAATGAATCGGTAATGGATATTACATCTTCTTCGACACGCCTTTTTAAAACCTCCTGTTAGTGAACTAAAATTGGTCTTTGAATAAGACCAGGACCTCTAGTATGTTTTTGGGAAAGTTTATATGGGAAATGGTTAGGGTTTTTCTGAGCATTAAGGATCAAAGTTGTGTAATGAAAAGAGGTAGGAGGTGCTCTTTTATAAGGGATGAGAGGGGCACCTTAGGAAAAACATAAAATATTATTTTATAATATAGTCATATTCAGTTTATAATATCTCCGAATTGATTTATTTCAAAGCTAATGTGGGTTTGGGTCGAAATCCTCTCAATCAATAGGTTTTAGATAAGTTTAGGTTGCTATTATAAAATTATAATTTAGATTTAACTCTAAGTTAAACAATTTAACGTTTACCTTGTCTTCTTATTTTCTTACACTATATGGTTAATAAACTTACAATAACAAGACAAACGAACCCCAAGTGGTTCATTATTAATATATATAACCTTATATAAGTCATTTTTCCGGACCTTATATTTTTAGTAATAGAATAACAATTAATAATATAATATATTTTTTAAAACTGATTTTATGTCAATTTTGACACTATTTGGTAATTGATTTTTGTGAAAATCATAACAGCATGATTAGTTCAAAAAACGATAATTAAATAAATATTAACACATAATATTAACCTATAAAATTATTTTAATTCAATTAATGTCTCAAATTACATTTATTTGGGTATTTATAATATCAATTATGTTAATATTTCATTAATATGGTAATTACTACATCGTCATTGTGTCATAAATAAATAAACTTATTTAATGTCTAAAAATTATAAATAAAATACCATTATGTACGAAATATTTTTATATTTCTAATTAATATTTATAGTTTAATTTATCTTATGTATAAATCTATATTAAAAATTGATTATTTATTAAACATTGATTTTAACTCTTTTAACTCTTCTTTAAATAAAATAATAATAAATGTCCTAATCTAATCCAAGTGGACCTAAAGGGTAATATTTTATCTCTGAGGATGATTTTGGTCGAATTACACTTATCCAATAGATTTAGTACATGTGTTAGGGTAATAATAATATCATTTTTACCCTTAATTACCCTATTTACTTTTAACCGTTGTAAATAAAAGAAAAAATTTACTATTCACAAAAAATTATTTCTATCTAATTGAACCACATTTTACTCTTTGATATTAACTGTGTCTCTCTGATTTTCGAAATTTAACTCATAGATGTGGTAAAATTATGTTTTATGTACAATTACAAATGTTCCTAAGAGGTGGTTAAAAGACGGTCAAAAATTTCAATTAAATTTTTATATATCTATATCATTATAAAATGACTCCAATCAATTACATTGAAATTATATAGGTATTATGAATCTATTATTTCCTAAATTAAATTTAAATAAATAAATAATTATTTAAATAAAAATTCTGTTTTAAACTATAACTCAGTGTTTTTAACTATTCATCAAAAATTGAATGTTTTCAGAAAAATAGAAAAAATACAACCTAGGATAATTTTGATATTCTGAATAAAAAAATGAAGCCCATTTTGAATGATAAAATTTAGAAAATTTCAAAAATTGGGTATTACTATTTATAACGGCTAGTCTTAGTAAAATTTTAATAACATATAATTGATTAGTGAAACTCGGTATTGTGTACAACGCAAGCTATCGAGGAAGGTTCCTCCTGCGTGTAACGCAAGCCAAGATAGTGTTTTGTGTAGTGAATGATTCCTTTGGTGTGGAATATAACATAATACATAAAAACAAAATATTTCTCATAAAATCTTGGGTGTTACATTCTACCCCCCTTAAAATGAATTTCACCCTCGAAATTCATCACTTTGTAACAAACAGATGAGGATACCTCTCCCTCATCATATCCACAAGTTCCCATGTAGCTCTTATAATTGGTGGTTCCTCTATAAAACTTTCACCAAGAAAGTGGTCTTGTTCCATAGGACTTTTTAGCTATGATTCAGAATCTCTATCGCTTGTTCTTTATAAGAATGATCTTGCTCCAACGGTACAACTTCTGTGCTTAGTACATGTGAAGGATCAGGTACGTACTTTCTTAGGAGAGATACATGGAACACATCATGAACTTGAGAGAGATTCAGTGGAAGCACCAAATCGGTAAGCTACCTTCCCAACACGATCAAGTATTTCAAAAGGACCAACATACCTAGGGCTCAACTTTCCCTTCTTTCTAAATCTCATTACTCTCTTCCAAGGATATATTCATAAGAATACTTTATCACCAACATAAAACTCTAGGTTTTTTCTTCGGTTGCCAACACATCTTTTTTGTCGAATCTGAGCTGCTCTTATGTGTTGTTGAATAGATCTCACCTTTTCTACAATCTCATCGACAATATCAGGTCCTAAAATCTTTCTTTCCCCAACTTCATCCCAGCAAGTTGGAGTCATGCATTTCATTCCATAGAGAGCTTCATAAGAAGCCATATTAATACTAGAGTGAAAGCTATTATTATAAGAAAATTCTACCAAAGTTATGTGTTGATCCCAAACACCTTTTAAATCCATAGGGAATGCTCTCAACATGTCTTCTAAAGTATGAATTGTCCTCTCAGACTGACCGTCTATCTGAGGATGATAAGCAGTGCTGAAACACAACTCTGTATCTAGAGTATATTGAAGACATCACCAAAACTTCGAGGTAAACTTTGGAACCCGATCATATATAATGGAATGTGTTACTCCATGCAATCTTACCACTTCCTTTACATATATCCTGGAAAGCTGATCAAGAGTGAAATCCTTTCTAATAGCAATGAAGTGTGCTGACTTCGTAAGAAAATCAACTATGACCCAGATAGCATTATTTCCATTGGATGTTTTAGGAAGTCTGGTGACAAAGTCCATAGTGATGTTTTCCCATTTCCATTTAGGTATGGGTAATGGATGTAACATCCCCTTATACTTCTGTCTCTCAGCTTTAACTAGATGAAAAACCAAGCATCGAGAGACATATTCAGCAACATCTCTTTTCATTCCATCCCACCAGAAGTACTCTTTTAGGTCCTTATGCATCTTCATGATTCCTGGATGAATAGAGAATGAAGAACTATGAGCCTCATGAAGAATCTCCTTCTTTAATTCTAGGATGGGAGGAACACAATCCTGATTCCTGAACCTTATTATCTCATCATAATCAAGGTTGAATTCAGGAACATTTCTCACCTTCTTTTGTAAATCTATATCTGCTTTCTGTGCCTCTTTAATTTTCACATGTATATATTGTTGAACATTCATTTGAGAAAGATAAGATTTTTTTCCCTTCCATTATAATTCCAATATCCATCCTTTGTAAATCCATAAATATTGGATCTTTTGTGATCCTTATCATGGATAAGCTAGCATGGTCCTGTCGACTTAATACCTCTGCCACCTTGTTTTCTTTCACAGGGTGATAATGAATTGAGCAGTCGTAGTCCTTAATCAACTCCAACCATATTCTTTGGTGCATATTCATCTCTTTTTCAGTTAAAATATACTTTAAAATTTTTTGATCAGTATAAATATCACACCTTTCACCATAATGATAATGGCTGCAAATCTTTAATGCATAGATTACAGCTACTAACTCCAAATCATGAGATGGGTAATTATGCTCATGTATTTTCAACTGTCGTGAGGCATAAGCTATCACCTTATCATTTTTCATGAGAACACACCCCAACCCCTTCTTGGTTGCATCACTGTAGATCACAAACCTTTCTCCACTACAAGGCAATTTGAGTACAGGTGCACTGGATAATCTTCTTTTTAACTCCTTTAAATTCACTTCATATTTCTATGTCCAAACAAACTTAACTCCTTTCCGAGTCAATTTGGTGAGTGGGTTAGATAATCTAGAAAAATAATTCACAAAACATTGAGAGTACCCAGTTAAACCAAGAAAACATCGGATATGAGTTACTATTGTTGGTCTCAACCATCTTTCAATAACCTCCATTTTTTCTGGATCGATAGATATCCCCTCTTTTGAGATTATTTGACCCAAAAATTCAAATTTTTGAAGCCACAATTCACACTTGGTAAATTTGGCATAGTGCTTATCCTTTATCAGTGTCTTCAATACAATTATCACGTGATCTTCATGTTCTTACTTTCTCTTTTAATAGACAAGAATATCATCTATAAAGACTACCAAAAACTAATCAAGATAGTCTCTAAAGACTCTATTCATTATATCCATGATGATAGCAGGGGAATTAGTAAGACCAAATGGCATCACTATAAATTAATAGTGTCCATACCTTGTACGGAATATCGTATTTGGTATATCCTCCCTTTTGAAACTTAATTGATGATACCATGAACGAAGATCAATCTTGGAAAATTATTGAGCTCTACATAGTTGGTCAAATAAGTCATCAATGAGTGGGAGAGGATATTTGTTCTTGATAGTGATCTGGTTAAGTTCTCGATATTCAATGCAGAGTCTCATTGATCCATCTTTCTTCATAACAAACAGAACAGGTGTTCCCAAGGTTATGCACTAGGGTGTATGAATCCCTTATCAGTATTCTCTTGGAGTTTCTTCTTCAATTCCTACAACTCATTTGCGGCCATTCTATAAGGTGTCCTTGAAATAGGTAAAGCACCTGGTACGATTTATATTGAAAACTCAACATCACGATTTGCTGGAAGACTAGGATATTTCTCTGTAAAGACATCATAAAACTACCGTACAATTGGAATATTCTTAATCATGAGTTTGTCTCCAACCATTTTAGATAAATAACCTTCATTTTGTGGAATCAAGACCCATAAGATGGAAGAAATTTCCACTGGAAGGTTATGTTAATCCTTGCATCGATAGACGATCATAGAATGATCTGGAATATGAAATGCGAATTCCCTTCTTTGGAAATATAAATGACCTCAATATAAGGAAAGAAAATCCATCCCAAGAATCACATAATATTACACTATAGGAAGGATCACAAGATTTACAGGAAGCACATTCCCACAAACTTCAATCAGAGAAGAATTCTAAACTTTTGATGCGACTGTTGTGTCATTAGGGGTTGTCACAGCTAACTCAATATCTAACTGCTGAGGTAATATGGTGATACCCTTAGATAATTCTTCATAAATAAAAGAGTGGGTGGATACAGAATCAAATAATAAATTTTCTACTTCAGAGTGGATGTTAAGTGTACATTTCACCACTTCGTTATCGTACTCCACATCACTGGTAGAAATTTCATGTGACATTCCTTTTTATTTGGCCTTAAGAGTTTGTTGGAATCGATAATCATCAACAACCCTTGGATTAGGGAATTTATTGGCATAATGCCCCATTTCCTTGCACTGGAAACATTGAACTGTATGAGGTTCATTCTGTGTATCCCTTTCTTTGTTCACATCATTAGACATCTTCTTCCCATTATTTTGATATTCAACTGCCCGATAACCTTCTTTTCCACACATAAAATATTTACTTGTCCCTTTAATAATATTTCCGCCATGTTTCTTTCCACACTTTGAGTATAAGGGAAAACTCATATTCTTTTCAGTTTGGTCTTTAGATTTACCTTGGAATTCTATTTTCCTCTTCTTATCAAACACATATGATTGATGGGTTACTCCAATCTCCATCTCAACCTTGAGAGCACATAAAACAATTTCCTCGTAGCTATTGAAGTCCCTTGTGTATAATTCCCTTTGAAGACTTGGATTTAATCCACTAATGAATCGATCGATTTTACTCTCAGGTTGGATAATAATTCTGGAAGCGTACCTTGCAAGTCTTGTAAAATTTTCTTTGTAGGTACCAACAGATTCATCATCTTTTTTGCTTCAGTTCAAGAAACTCCTTCTCCATATTTGTTAGAAAAATACGAGGGAAGTACTTATTGAAAAATAATTTCTTGAACTCATCCCATTCCATCGAATAAATTTCATCCCATTGACTTGTATTCTTAATAAGATTGCACCACTGATCAGCTTCACCTTCTAAATGATATACTGCTAAAATGACTTTATCATGTTCAGAACATTGTAAAACTGAAAATATTTTTTTAGTGGTACTGATCCACTATTCATCAACTAATGGATCAGTAGACCCACTGAATGAGGGTGGACGCTGCCTCATGAAGGATGCAACAGAATGTTGCTCCCTCCTTTGCTTGTTTTGAAGTCCTGCATGATTCATAGCCTGAGAAAGTTGTGTGATCATGGCTACAAGATTTTTCATTCCAACTCCCATAATTTTTGGATGCTCAGGGGTACAATCATTTCATTTCCCATCACATTCTGCATTAATACGGTTCCTTCGGGTTCTAGCCATTGAATAAAACCAATAAGAATAGTGTGAGAATCAATAATTATAATAGGAAAACAACATAATCGATAATAAAATTTCACACTTTAGGTCTTATGATAGGTTGTTCATGGACATTTCTAAAACACTAATATTGTGTTCTATGTTTAGACATATCCTTAGATCTCTTACTAAGGCTTTCACATCCTAGTTTCCAAAGGAAGACTATACCTTTCTTCTGATACCAACTATAACAACCCATACATTACATACATTGTTATAACATCAAAATTGAAGCATAATTATTGAAAAACATAATAAAACCATTAAAGGACTGTATAGGCATAGTGCCTTTAGAAACTAGGAAACATAAATCATTGTTTCATAAATCATCTACATTATATCCCGTTTATTTCATCATATCTAGAGCCCCTTTTGGCGTATCCTACTTAATACCCTTCATCCTGGTCTGGGGAAAAGAAAACATACAAAATGGTGATCTCAAATTCTCAGTAAGGGTTAACAAAATAAATATCAATCATATCATATTAATAAGAACATTACATTTTGAAAATCTTAACCTGCAAAAGAGATCATAATATCATAACATGGGATAAATCATGGTAGTGAAATGTAATCCCAATAATTATAACATAATACTTTGTGGAATAAAAAAATAATCATAGAGAATCATTTATTAGTAGTCAATACTCATTTCCATGGCTATCCTAGCGGAAAAAGTCCATTTATGAACCGAGTTCACTCCTCGTTTCAGTCCTGTATCACTGAACCAGATAAACCTGCCATTCCAGCCATGTCTATCTCATGAGATATAAATCGTTACCCAATGAATTGGAGGGAGATATAGGTCCCACCCATCTCCTAATTATACCATTCTTATGTGTTCCAAAAGATCATAAATCATACATCATAGCATAACCCATGTAATAAAATGGAATTCTTAAACATCATGTCATCATAACATAATCCATATAAGAAAAAAGGACATCATAAAAATAATTACATCATAAAATAATCAAATAAATGTAAAAATTGGGATAGAAATATAACCCTATATTAATTTAGATGTAAAATAATTTTGATAAAACGCTTGAACTCCATTCTTGAGGAAAATATCCTTTCTACTTAAAAAACATGTTTCCATTCTTAACATGTCATATAATTTTAAACTAAAAGAATTTGATTAAAAATAAACATGAAAACTTGTAAAGGAAGCCTCATGGAAATAATGTTCTATGAAATCATAAAAATCTATTCATGATGTATAAGTTAAAAAAACATTTTTCTCGTACTTTGGCCGAAAAAGTCCAAAAAGTACCTTGTACTAAAAAAACGGCAACAGTTTCCTTTAATATCGTTTACTAAAAACTCACCAATGGGTAAAATTGTATTTAAAAAAATGTAAGAGGATATATATAATATTACATATTGAGGAAACATGTATGTGGATGATAAATATTCCTCAATAAATTCTGAAGAATGAACAATCTCGGATAAAAATGAAATTGTGAGATTTTCTCTTACCTTATGTCTGATTTGCTTCGTACGTATCCGAACCTCCTGTATAATGAATTAGATAATGTCATTTAATTATTAAAGAATCGTATTCATTGTTATGATATCATATATGGTCATATTTCTATCTTCTTATTAGTAATATTTCATTGCTACATGTTATTCGGGTGTTCATTTCTTTATGTTCTTATGCTTGTTTTGTCGAATAAATTCGTATTATTATTTTTATGTTATTGATACCTAATTTCCACAATGGTATTAGTGTAATATATATCATATTTATTCATTCAATTCATTTATATAATCATTATTAAATAAAGATCATGTAGAATGAGTCGCATCACATTGTGGAGACGGTAGGTCGTACGTACGCACGAGCGATGATATCGTTCCCATGATCGTGGAATTGTGTTGAAGTGTATATATACTATTTTAGAATCAATATAAATTTATTATAATCATATATAGTTATGCTTTACACACTTATACCCATCCACGTACGGTGGTGGTGGAAAACAGATTACACCCCGGCGTGGAGACGGTATTCTGTACGTACACACGCGCGGTGATTTCATTTTTCGTTGGATGGATAGATGGTGAAATATGGTTGTTTCATATTTATAATAACATATCATTATATGACTGATACTGATGTTATTACTTAATAATGAAACAAATAATGAGGAGGAAGTAGAAGAAGAAATAAATTTGAAATAATCGGTAATGGATATTACCTATTCTTCGACACACCTCTTTGAAACCTCTGCTTAGGGCACTAAAAATGGTATTTCAAGAATAAAAAGACCTCTAGTATGTTTCTTGGGAAGTTAAGAATGGAAATGGTCCGGTTTTTTCCAAGAATAAAGGCTCAAAGTTGTGTAGAGGAGAGGGAGGAGGTGCCCTTTTATAAGGGAGGAGAGAAGCACCTTAGGAATAACATAAAATATTATTTTATATTAAAGTCATATTCGGTTTATAATAGCTCCCAGTTGATTTATTTCGAAGCTAAATTGGGTATGGATCGAAATCCCCTCAAAATATATGTTTTACACAAGGTTATGTTATTATTTTAACCTTATTATTTAGATTTACCTCTAAGTTAAATAATTTAACTTTTACCACGTATTCTTGTTTTCTTACACTATATGGTTAATAAACATACAATAAAAAGCCAAAATAACCCCAAGTGGTTAATTATTAATATATATAACATTATCTAAGTCATTTGTCCGAACCATATATTTTTAGTAATATAATAACAATTAATAATATAATATTTGTTTTAAAAACTATTTTATGTCAATTTTGACACTATTTGGTAATTGATTTTTGTAAAAATAATAAAATCATTATTAGTTCGAATAATGTTAATTAAATCAATACTAACATGTCATATTATCCTATAAAATTAGTTTAATTCAAAAGAGTCTCATATTACAATTATTTGGGTATTTATAATATCAATTATGTTAATATTTCATTAATAAGGTAATTATTGCATCATCATTGTGTCATAAATAAATTAACTTATTTAATGTCGAAAAATTATGAATAAAATAAAATTACGTAGGAAATATTTTTATCTTTATAATGAATATTTATAGTAGAATTTATCTTTTTTATAATCCTATATTAAAAAAAATTAGTTATTCAACATTGACATTAAATCTTTTAACACTTCTTTAAATAAAATAATAATAAATGTCCAAATCTACTCCAAGTGGACCTAAGGGGTAATATTTTATCTCTAAGGTTTTTTTGGTCGAGTTACACTTATCCAATAGAATTAGTACACGTGTTAGGGTAATAATAATACCATCTTTACCCTTAATCACCCTATTTACTTTTAACCGTGGTAAATAAAAGTAAAAAGTTACTATTCACCAAAAATTATTCTTATCTTATTTAACCGAATTTTTCTACTTGATATTAACCGTGTCTCTCGGATTTTTGAAATTCAACTCACAGAAGCGGTAAAATTAAGTTTTATGTACAATTAAAAATGCTCCTAGGAGGTGGGTAAAAGACGGTCAAAAAGTTCAATAAAATTTTTATATATCTATATTATTATAAAATGACTCCAATTAATTACATTAAAATTATATAAGGATTAGGTATATATTTTTTCCTAAAATAAATTTAAGTAAAATAAATAATTATTCAAATAAAAATTTGGTTTTAAACTATAACTCAGTGTTTTTCACTATTCATCAAAAATTGAATGTTTTTAGAAAAATACCAAAAAATCACCCTAGGCTAATTTTGATATTCTGAATCCAAAAATGAAGTCCACTTTGAATGATAAAATGTATAAATCTTCAAAAAGTGGGTATTACTATTCATAAAGGCTAGTTTTAATAATATTTTAATAATATATCATTGTTTAGTGAAACTCGGTATTGCGTACAACGCAAGCTATCGAGGAAGGATGGTCATGTGTGTAACACAAGCCAAGAAATTGTTGTGTGTAATGAAATATTCCTTTGGTGTTGTGTCTAACATAATTCATAATAACAAAATATTTCTCATAAAATCTCAGGTGTTACAGAGGATCCAAAATAGGAAGAAAAATATGTGTGTGTGTGTGTGTGTGTTTGTTTTTGTGTGTGTTTGTGTGTGTGTGTCTTTTCATTGAGACACCAATTGGTAACTAGGATATTCTCAATATGTGTGTTAGTTACTCTTAATAATAATGTCTTTCAAATGTTCTAAGCACATCATATATCACATATATCGTACCGAAATAATAATAAAAATTAAAATCAAGGCCTTAGTACCACGTTGCAATTCCACTCATCTTGATTCACCTCCATCTTAATTGAAACATATGAACTATATACCTCTGGTTCCCTCCCATCATGACATGGGATGTCAACTAGCAACAAGGATCGAGTTATTAAGTGAGAATACTATAATCTCAGATACATATGGCCACAAATAATTGAAAAAAATCAAACATTAAATATTATTAATGGTGTAATTTGGAATTATAGTTATAAACCACGCATGATTATCTAATCCAACACATTCTATAGTAAGATGAAATAAATTGAAATATAAGGAAGTGTCATAATAAAAATGACTATTATAAATAAAGGGTCATGATTACTCTCTTAGTTATGCCTCCAAACACCAACCATGCTTTACTGACTCACCCATAAAGTGTAAGACCATTACTTTTATTCAAAACATTGAATATGAGATCTATTGAGTACCAACGAACCTGAATAGTGTTTGAGTACAAGTCATTAGTTCGCCAAAAATGGTTTCCCAAATAATTAATAGTATATACATATCTACTTAGCTTGTAATTTTCACACATGTAAACAATAGAGACTAATAAAAAAAATATTTCATAGCTATAGGTATGACATGGCTACCATACTATAATTAAACCTACTTTATCTAGACCTAGGCTGTCTCTAAATCTATTAAAATATTACTGATTGTGAATCACATCCCATGTAAATGGACTTATTATTACATCTCAAATAATATAGGAGATAACCATGGGGTAGTACAGCCTAGTAATCATGCAACAATAAGGTCTTGAAATATAGTTATATCATAGGGGTAAATTATTGTGTTGTATATCTAAAAACCCAAATCATAATAGTGGGAAGGAATTTCAGTAGAAATAGTCTTGATGTGGGTTTCGAGATCCTTCACAATAACATTATGGTTGGAATAATTTCCAAACATTAGTATCAATTAAAGGAATCAAATTCATATCCCTATCATAATTATAAGAGGGTATAACATCCCTTGTCATAGGCCATGTCATAATAGGTATGCCTCAAGTACTATAAATATCTATTCCCATATAGTAATATTTCCCCTTCCTTATAAGTATCACACCTAGGTATTTTGTACCACATATATTGGTAACAAAAATTAATTCATCATTTCATCCAATCCTTATTTTTGTGAGGGAAACATTGAATAACATTCTATACACTGGTGGGAATAAAATCTCATAATAATGGTTTTTTATCCCAGTTATAATAATATCATAAAATATTCATAATATACCTTATCATTACTATATAAAAAATGTGGAAATTATATCCCAAACATATCAATCCAAAGAATAATGGATAAATTCATGACAAAAACATAACCAAATTATTTAATTAGAAGTAATAGTGTTTCCCCAAAATCATATATCAATCTATATATTTCTATAAATTTCCCAAAAATGCATATTAAAACATATCCAATAGTTGTAAATACAACAAACCATATTCATAATTAAGATAAAGTTATCCCCCACAAACCTATCCATTTTATATTTCAAAACTATGTTAACCCAACCTGGATATGTGGAATCACGTTCAGGAAGAACTCTCTCTCTCTTACCAATTTAAATAGAATATGATACAATATAAATTAAATTTTTCACATAAGGAAGTTTTCACACACAATCATATCACACAAGTAATAACTCCCAATAAATGATGTATAATGGTGGACTATAAAAATATTCTATTCAATAATAATCAAAGGATACCCCTTATAGGTTTCAAACCCAGCTGTTGAGGATACATTAATATTTTTAATAAGGCCACTAGTGGTCCTGGAATCAAAAAACGAACATGGGAAGACACTAAAGGGACTAGTAAACATAATAAATTATCAAATGGTAATTAAACATATTTTGAAATTACATTAGTCACATACATGCATGGTTGGTACATCACACAAACCACACATGCATGAGAACAAGTGTAGTTATCTAGAAATCACAAGGACAACATACCCTTTAGTTTCTTACCCTACCCATTGAATTTCAATGAAATATTCATCATGAATTGATTTTAAATAGAATCCCATGAACCACCCACCCACCCCCTAAATATTATGTTAAACAGGAATAGAACACTCATATAGAGATAGAAATAATGATTTAAGAGAATATAAAGGTCATAAATACCTAGAGAATCCAATTGCAACTTAAAAGGATAAATATAATAACAAATTGAGGAGGGGGAAACTAAACTCACCATTAAACAGTATGAATTTTATTGGTAGGTCATACCAAATGACATAGACAATGAAATGGATTAATGGAGATATAAATATTCCAGATAAGGTACATCACTAATTAAAAACTATGGTCCCTAGAATCCTAATGAAACTCGGGTGGCATGAGTAGTGGCACTATCCACTACCCAGCCCTGAATGAGTTCTTGTGAACATACACAAAATCTATGGGGGCAGTGGTACACCCTGTAATCCAAGTCCACTAGAAGTCCATCAGACCATAATTGGGCTTCTATTGAAGAATATTATCCTTAGAATATTTTCACTACCTAACCAATTCTCACAAAAATATAAACCAAGTAATTATATGGGCCCTTTTATTGAAAATATATGACAAAATATATATGATTTTACTACATATAAACTTAAAATTACACCTTTACACATGATAAATGTTACAAAAGTTAATAGGTTTACTAAGGATCTTCATATATTACCTAGAACATGTATAATATTGAAGGATTATTTGGTTTATGGAATTATATTTTAAAACCCTATATTTTTTAATGGATTTATATTAATATAACCAATATATTCAATTTATAGTATCAAATTCTTCTAAATAATTAATAAGTAAATTTTATAAGTGGTTTTTCTATCTAATGTTATTTAGATAAGATTTTCATTCATTAGATTTAATGAAAATATAAATTGGTGTTTTCATTGATTACTCTACATCCATGTTGTGAGTGGTTTTTTGAATATTTATAATTAAAATTATTGATATGAAGTAATGTATAAAATTTTAATAAAATAGGATATTCACTATTATTGAATGAAAAATAAGTGTATCTTTCAACATAGCAATTTCATAATCCACTGTGGTTATAGTGATGGAATAAGTTATTCCTTGTTCCTTGTCATTATATATTGGGTTCATCATATGTATTAAATGACCCTTGTGTTATTGAATTAACTTTTATAGTATTACTTTTACTTGTAGTTGAATCATTGGAACATGCGTGATGGATTTAGAAGAACCTTCATTCCTTATATCATATTAATTATTTTCTTCATATCCAAATGAAAATATAATGCCTAATTCAACCATTTCTACACTTTAAACAAATCCAAATTCCATTGAGGATGATCTCAAGATTCAATTATCCACAATTTTGACAAGGGTTAATTGAATTATCTACCATCTATGACAAATTTTTTAAGAATCTATATAATTAAACTCAATTTTCTATTCTTGTAAATAGTTCCTCCAAACTACTGAAAATTACCAATCTCTATCTCCACCTTAATTATCCATAAAATAATATAATAATAGGTCTTAAATTCAAGGAACACTAAATATTTTAAATGGATTGTTTTTTTAACAATAAGTAATTGTTTAGACCTAATTTTGGGGATAATTACAAATCTATGTCATTATCATGAAATCATTGTAATATTTTCTTCATTTGGAACAATTAATTCATAATATCTTTTCTTATGATAAAAAAATTATCAGTATATCAAAATTTGGAGTGTCTATCATATTTATTTATTTAAAATATTTCTTGAAATTCATCCCATTCCAATGAGATAATTTATTCCCCGGGCATTGAATTCTTGATTAGTGTCCACAAATGATCTAATTCTCCCTCTAATCCATAAATTACCTATATTAATTTCTCTTATTTTGATTATGGGATCATGGAAAAAATTTTCAATTTAATTGATCCATTACATTTTGATTGATCGATCAAATGGTCTTTCATAATATGGTGGTCATTTTCATATAAAAATTTGACAAAAAAGTTTTCCTTCCTTAATGAATTATGGGACTCCACATTGTTTTATATAATATATATAACTTAATATAATTTTTAAATTACCACCATGTTGTTTTTTACACCCTCTCTCATCACATTGTTCATCTTATTTATGCAATAAATATGTTGTCTCACATATTGTTTGTGGACGTAACTCCTACTATATTAATCCATTTAAAAAATAAAGAGAACCTATAGATGAGAATACTCAAATTTACAATAATATAAAATTTGATTTATGAACTTATAAAAAATAGATCATAAATATCATATATATCCTAATTTATGGCTTTTCATGTTTCAATATAATTCATTTATGGAATAATTCCGATAATATTAACTAAATTAATCCAAAACAAATAACTAGATCATTCTATTTTAACCATTATAATGACCCATATCTCATAAACAGAATATTAAAATATTTTTCTACTGAAATCCACATAAAAACAGCCATAATCTAATGGTTTTTTGACTTTGGGAGGTTAGATATATAATAATAAATTTTTAAATGAACTATGTAACAGTTTGTTTACACCGTTATAATATTATCCTGAAGATAATTATACTCATATCAATAAATGGGATTCTTTTGGGACATGTAAAAAACAATTTGTAAGGAAAAATCATAATATGGGAATAAATCTTGAGAAATATTGTTTTAGATATCAGTACAATCAATAATTTTATCACTGAATCCTAAAATGTAATTATTTGAAATCATATCATTGAACCATGTCATAAGAAAAAATATCATAGGATCATAATAACCAGGATAATCATAAAAACTATTCACAAACATAATCCATTCCATCGTAAGCATATAACAATCATTATATACAAGAAAATGTAAGAAAATATGGTAAACTCTCTACCCATATACCATACATAGTATCAAATGACATGTAAGCATCGACCAATCAATTTAAAGTTGTAATTAATGGGAATAACAATGTTTTTACAATATTCCATGAATATATGTTTAAAATAAGATAAAATACATCAACTATAATCATGAAAAAACCATGTCAAGATGAAACGGGGTATATAATAAATTCACAAAGCATAGTCGATATTTACTTATATTGAAACTTTAAATAAAAAGTGTATATATAATGGATGATGGTAAAAAGTCATAGAAAAAAATGAAATACTATATTCCATGAAGGGGTTAAAAATATAATGTACAATATAATAATAATTAGGGAGTTGAATAAATATAATAGAAAATTTTCACTTATAAAAATTATATTTTTGACAAAAAGAAATAAAATTGAATGGAAATATAATGAAATTTTTATCTCTAGAAAAAGAAAAAATGGAAGTATAATGTCACAAAATTGGATCTTAAGATAAATATAGAACATGTAAGATATACATAAATATATTTATGAGAAAAAATAAAATGAAGTAAATAGTGTGTTATAGTCATATTAACTCATGTCGTAACTCGCTTTTGATACACCTGTAACCACTTGAATAATAAAATGAAATTTATTGATTAATTCCTATATAACCTTATTTATGTATATTTAATTCATTATTTTTATTTTGTTTTATTTACTAAAATATTTCTTTCTTGGGTTGATCATTTGGGTTATTCGGTATATAGTTCAAAAAATGATTCAATGTAATGTTAATAGAAAATTAGATTTTTCCAAATGTATCATAAGTTAAAGAAGATTAAAGGTAGATATTCTCATTATTCAAATAGTTTAGAATTTATTGAATTTAGAAGGTAATTAAAATAGTTATTAATTTAGAGGTGTTTTTTTGAGATAATTTTTATTTGATTAACGAATCCATTTTTGTTTATGTTTAGTATCGTTATTATCATACAAATTTTTTAGTAAAAAAATAACACAAATTTTAATTATTTATTATTATTATAATATAAATACATGAAAATAATTCATCAGATCCCCCAATAATGGTATATGTAAATGTATAACATAAATTATACCTTGGATTGTATAATCCCATTGTGGGTGTAGAATATTTTTAATGAGATTGTAATTAAAGGAATCATAATCATTATAATTTCTATAAAAACATCATAGTAGAATTATATTTATTGTTTAATAATATTTTACAGATAAATTATCTTATAAGAATGATGTGAGGATAATATAAAATCATGGGCCCCGTTTTTGAAACTCTTACCCTATTCCTTGAGATTCCTCCTTTATAGTGAGTATTAACACTTCATTTGAGGTTTTTTGGTTAGAAAAAAGCCTCAATAACATGTAAATAGGGTTTAGATAGAGTAGCATTCAGATAATTGAAAAAGGAAGTAGATTTTGAAGTGTGGCCAAATATATAGAGAAGGGGTATATTTATTGTTAAAGGATAGGGGTATCATTGAATATAATATATAATACATTATTATTTTGTTTCATGACTATGAAAAATGTTGGTTATTATGATTGATAACAATTTTTTATTAATAAATATATATTATGTTGAAATTTAATCAAAAATAAGACCAGGTGGAATCATCAAAATATTAATTTAAAATTAAAGAATCAAATATCACTTATTATTAGATTAAAAAGTAATTTAATCATTGAAATTTATTGAATTGGTTCATAATTTAATATTATTATTTTAATATTAATATTTTAATAATAAAATATATTTTATGTTGACAAATTTTTCCATAAATTTTAGAGTCATTATAACATCATAATGATATTATAAAATGTTATCATAGAAAAACTGTATTTTCATATATTCACAAAAAAATAATTTTTTTATAACTAAAAAAATACCTTATATAATTTCATTGTGCTTAGTAAAAATGAGTTCCATTTTCTCAAAAAAAATCTAAATAAAAAATATATAATATTAAAAATTTGGAAGTAAAAACTAACATTTTACTAAAAAAATTAAATCAAGGCTCATTAAAATTCATACTTATATATGATTTATGTTATGGAATTTGATAAATCATTTTATGGTATTATAATCTTTATATATAATAATTTTATTCACACTTAATATTATTATTATTCATTTTTGGACTTAGAGTGATCTGGTACTTTTCCATTGATAAAATAATAATTATACATCGAATAAACACATCTTATTTCATCATTATTCATTCACTAAATCTTCTCTAAACTTTCATCATTTTTCATTTAATAAATACAATATTATTTAAATTTTATTTTTTATCATTTCTAATTATTATTAAAGGTTGTCAAATTTTTAAACGACACATGTTTTTAATTTCGAAATTTTAATATATTGTTTAACTATATTGAATATCTAATTATACATGTACTAATATTATAAAATATATTCATCCTTAATTTTTTTATTATGATATGAAATAAAATAATGTTGAAATTTTTACTCGATATATATGATAATATATTGATGAAATCTAAATTATTTATGAAAGATGTATTCGTATAAAAATATGGTTTGTTATAAGGTATGTGTTTCCCTCCCCTTTTTTTGCTCCTTCCAAAACTCGAATCCAAGGTAATTAATACTGGGAAACTAGGGTCGGTAGGGTTACTCTATTTTCTATCAATTGGAAGTCAAATGGCCACCCATAATGATTTTATAGGGATCTTGGTGAATGGTCCCATTTCTAATAGTTTCTTCATAGAATAAAAACATCCCTAAAAATATCTTAGTTACATAAATAATTTATAAAATATTAGTTTAATAATCCAATATACATTATAAACACCTCAATATTTATCAGTATCTAAAAATATAAATTTATCCTCACAATAAATCCACAATAGCATAACATTTTTTTCATTACAAAAATAGAAAAAGGTGTGTGATATTGTTTATGAACATTTAGATGATCATTATATTTTGACTAATTATTATGAACAAGATTATAATTTCCCAATTCATGGGGCCACCCAAAGGTGCCCCGTACACAGTTGGTCACATGGCCTAAAGCGCATTTCCCTGAACTCTAGAGGATTTCGACTAGAAGTGAGGGAATTGGGTGTGATAGTGGGGAAACTATTCCCTCATTGGTAGAGTAATGCAATAGAATGAAATAGATAATAGTTGAAAAAGTAGTAATAATATCATAAAACAGAAAACAGTTAAATAATATAAGTAATAAAAAACTAAGAACATATATATATGATGCCTGATACATATGTCTAGTAACGAATCCAAACAAGTCACAATTATGGAATACAGTACTAAACCAAAATGCAGAGAAAAAATGTAAACAACTCCTCAGCATCACAAACCTCAACTTGGTCCCATGCTCTCCATCTCCAAATCAATCAAGTACCTGAAGTAGAAGGGCACTTGCCAATATCTTTACATCCATCAATATAACCTTTTTGGCCCCAAAAGCATGACCCAAATAGGGTGTGAGACAAATCTTAGTAGGCAACCACCCAAATATATGTGCCTAACAGTCAGTGAATATATACATTAGGCAATAATCAAATGAAGTAATAAACAAGGAAGCACTCAAAAGCAAATAGTCCTACATTTTCATTTATAAACATTTAATTTTAACAATTTAACCAACCAAAAACCAATACAAGCAACCCTCTAGAAAACTTCTCATAGCCTATCCCCTCTGGTTCAGCTAAAATCTAATGTAAAACTCTGGGTAGTTCTCAAAACTAATCCCTCCTAGTTTAAAATACAAGGAAGATATAACAAACACTCTCTGAGAATAACTCACTATCAATTCCCCCTATAGTCATGTGTAATCAAATACTCTCTATAGAAGCACTCATAGTCAATTCCCCATATAGTGTTTTAAAGGTAAACTATAGACACTATAAGGAAGCACACAATGTCAATTCCTCTTGTGGTCTCATAACGTAACTATTGACACTCTGAGGGAACACTCAACATCAATCCCCCTTATGGTCCCATAGCGTGATAATTATAAGAGACGCCTCGGGAAAGCCCTCAACATCAATTTCCCTTATAGTCTCACTACACCAGGTTCCCATAGCCCCATGTAAAGAAATAAAGCACAAACATTAATCAGTATCCAAAGTAATCTTCAAAGTACTACATGAATAAATTATCTACAAGGCATGACACATAATTTCAGATAAATAATCACTCCATCCTAACAACACTTTAAATGGAAAACAATAGCCTAATAGGAATAGCTAGACCAAATGGTCAAAATCAAACAATCATGGGAAAATACATCCATAACATGGAAATTACCGCTAAAAACAATCAAACAACCCTTATTAAACATGCATGGAATAACAGGAATTAATAGGGTTAAAACCCATAAACACACAATAACCCAAACAAGGGTATTGGGAACATTTGCACATATTACTAAAAGACTAACTACAGAAAGGAACAATCCACCTAACTTGACGTTGTATGAACGATATACATGAACCTTAGGCCTTGAATATCCCTAGAACCTCATAGATCTATAAAAACACCAAAAACATTCAACCGATAATATCTCGTGAAAGAGTAAAAATCGGGAAATGAGGCTACAGAAGAATAAATATCTTACCGTGTAAACTCCAAAGAAGTAAATGGTGGTCAAATCAATAATCAGATGAAGAGTCGGAGGCCTGGAGAAGATTTTTGTCGTACGGATGCTCCTGGATGAGACAGGTCGGGAATGAGGAGGTTCTGTCGATTATATGTGGCCTCGGTCCATTTAATGAAATAAAAAGAAAATACATGATGTGTTCTTTAAAATTACACGACTTGTACATGCCTTAATCGGCCTCCACTTTAGGTAGTCCCTAGTTTACCCCACATGGCCATATACCCAGCCGTCACACGACTAGCACATGGATACACACGACAACAGAGTACACAGTGTGTAACAATAACTACATATTGTATACTTATAAGTAAACGACGTGTACTCTCGAAATTTTTAAAAACTCCACCTTCTCTCGAAAACCACAGAATACAAGATTCATACCTAAAAACATTATTTGGGTTCTTACATACTTACCCCCTTAAAGAAATTTTCCCCTGAATTTCCCAAGAATGTTGGATAAAAGGAGAATCCTTGAACGGTTCTAGGCCCTGTGATCCTACATCGGTCTCCCTCTCCCAAGTCTCATCATGTACTCACCCGTGTTTCCATAGCACAATTACAAATGAAAAAGACTGTCCATAGAGAACGTTCACACTACGATCAAAAATCCGGATAGGATGTTCCTCGAATGATGAATCCACCTCTAGCACAACCTCCTCATGTTGAAAATCATGAGATGGGTCTAAGAAGTAATGATATATTTCAGAAACATGGAAGACATCATGCATAGCCTTGTACCTCTCAGGTAGTTGTAGTGAATAGGAAATCAAACCGACCATTTCCAAAACCTCAAAAGCTCAATGTATCTCGAAGAAACCATGCCATGTCTCCTAATCCCCCTATGCCCCAACCTCAGTGTGACACATAGAAAAACCTGATCTCTAACCTCGTCCTCTAAAAGTCATCTCCATCGATTGGCATAAGACATTTTTCATGACTGTGTAGTAGCCATCCTTTTCCGAATCAACTCTATCTGCTATGTGATCTCCTGAACTAGATGAGGTCCCAGCATAGCTGCCTCTCCTCCCTCTAACCAACATATGGTTTATTAGCATGACCTACCGTACATAGCCTCATAATTTTCCGTGAAACCTGCAGGTGCGTCCGTGAGACTGAACGGCATAACCACATACTCGTATGGACCATACATGCTATGAAATGTTGTAAGAGGTATATCAGATGGTTTAACATGCAAATGATGATAACCGAATCTCAAGTCAATATTCAAGAACATTATGGATCCACGAAGCTAATAAAAGTGATAATCAATCCTCAGAAATGTATATTGGTTCTTGGCCGTAAAATGTTTCAACTTCCAATAATCTACACAATGTTGAAGTGTACTATCCACCTTTTTCACAAACAGGACAGGGGAACCCCTAGGTGAAGTACTAGGTCTGATGAAAACCTTTACCTTCAACTCCTCCAATAGTTTCTTAATAACCATTATCTCTTGTGTATCCATCTTCTACAGAGTAATGGACACTGGTTCCACTCCTAGAACAATCTAAATAGAAAATACTGCCTTCTGCTCTGGAGGAAAACCTGAAAAGTCCTCTGGAAAGACATGTCTGAAACAATAGACCACTAGAGGAAAGACCAACTGTGAAGTCCCATGGTCTTCCAAATATAGACTAGAAATATAGGATTTAACTCCTCCAAACCCATGACTCTGAAGTCCCTCTCTTATCACCTAGACATCCCATTTACCCTTATGAAGAAATGATATGCCTTCTCGTGATGTGAAACTAAACCTACGACGATAGCAGTCGACAACAACCTGGAAGCGAACTAACCAGTCCATTCTGAGAATGACATTATAACCTATCATCTCTAGGACATAAAGGACCCATAATAAGTGACACCCAACAACCTCAAGATGGAACTTCTTACACTGATGTACACTAGCCATTATAGTCCCCAACATAGTGTCTTGTGTCAGTATATTTGTAGAAGAAAAGATACAGAGCCCAAGGCTCTCCACAACATAAATAAATATAAACCATTGGGAAGTACCTGTATCAAAAAGCGCAGAAGCAAAAACTCCAGAAACTAGGATCGTTCCTCGAATCGTAAAGGTTTTTTGATCCTACTCTTTCAGTGTCTTCTCCACTGCAAAATCATGACCTGCACTACAACCCTATGAATATGACTGATATCACTGAGATGATCCTCCATGTGACTGCTAAAAACGCGGTGTCTAACCACCGTAGCCATGACCACTACCTCAGCCTCAACATATGAGAGAACTATAGTACCCAGACTGATGAGAAACTGTTGGTGCTTCTCTGGAACATGGAGTCCTAAAAGAACCCAAATCAACCAATGGTGGTGAGAAGAACAGACAGAAGCACTGAAGATTACCCATCTTTCCACTAGATCGGCACTCCACTGTGTGTCTTGAGAAGTGTGGCCTGGTATACCTGACCTTCCCACACTGGTAGCATACCACATGGCTACATGAAGGCACATCTGGCCTACTCGGATCTTCATGTGTAGACTCCATGTGGCACTTCCTACTATCAACCGGAGAAGTACCAACTGTTGATGATGGACCACCCTGGCCCACATCTCCAAAATCCCTTAGGTTTTTCTTCATGATCAGCGCCTTATTGACTGTAGAAGTGATGGAAGTCAAACTGAATATGTTCACCTGAGCCCGAAGGTCTTGTCTTAGACCATCCTCAAGCTTCCTCGCTAGGAATAACTCATATACCCCTAAAAAGGTTGTAAATCGTTACAGCACTATGAAGTGAGAATAATACTCTAAAACTAAAAGAGTACCCTTCTCAAAACATAATAAATCACGGGCATGATTGGCCCTAAGGGTATTCAGATATAAGTAATCATATAAGGTACGCTGAAACCCATCTCATGATCTACCCTACTGGCGTCCTGTCTGTGAAACCACATACCACCATCTCATGGAGGAATCCCAAAGCATATAATTGGCGATCTTCACCCCCCTCTATGGAGCCATATCCAGATGCTCAAAGATAGAAATTGCGGCTTCTATCAATGACCCTACAGCCTGAGGTCCTCCTTCCCCTGTGGAGGTGGGAGGATGCTACTGCTGGAAAACCAGCGTCAGTTCTGCCATTGACGGGGTTGGATGCGGTGCTTCCTAGAAGGTCTGCATGAACCTCATAAAGCACTCTCAGAACTGTGCATTAGCACCTGTGTTCAGAATGATGGTGAGTTCCAAGACTGGAACTATAGTATTATCTTTTGGTGGTCTCTGATTGGCCATGTCTGGAGTCTGATCACAACCCTATAACTAGAACAGAACCGAAGGACATCTCGGTGGCATGACTCTGCAAGGTCAAGCACACCATTTAGAACAAGATTATCAAGGACTGAAACTTCGAAGTGTAATTATAGAATAGGAAAATGAAATCATTCATTCTTTTCTAAACATGGATTCATGGCATGAATATAACCTACTTGGTGTGTTCCCTTATGCCTTCACATGGTTGTGTACTTTTTCCAACCTAGGTCGTGTAACACCCCATACACACGGCATGTTGTCCTAATACACAAGTTGTACTTAAATCCTCTTCCCTTGCCTAAGTTCCTTTACAAGGATAAGACGCACGGTTCTCCTAGAACAATACTACACAGTGTGTTTGTGCTAGACATGGTGTGTACTAGATGAACTTCACTGACCCGTATTATTAGACACACGGCCAGTTACAGAGTCCAGATGGACACTTGGTGTACTAGAAGGATTCCACCTCCATGTGTTTTTCATTACACAGTCGAATACAAGGGTAATTATACATTATGTGTTCTAGCTTGAAACGATGTATATAACCTATGTTTTATCCATCCGTCTTTATTCACACTAGTGGACACGTGGTCTACACAACACGACACGTACATCAGGTACACAACGTGTCCCACCAATGATTTCCCAACCCTATGTATCTACCCACACAGCTACTGACATGGTTCGAGACTACACAACATGTATATCTGGCACATGGTGTGTACATATGAAAAACTGAGCCATCTCGAACAGAAGGACACATGGCGTGTATTTATTATAACACGCCGTGTATTCTGGGGTTTTTTAGACTGTAAGCCTCGTAAACTAGTCTAAAACCCATAAATCACTGAAATAAACATCAAAGTGAAAATTTACAATCTATGAGGACCAATAATCCTTGCAATTCAAAGCGTGTTATCTTATAAATGTAATATACAAGGAATAACAAGGAAATAATCCACCAAATTCCGATACATGAGGGTCCATAACACCTTAAGAGCCACAGTTTGGTGTTTATTCATGATAAAACATATACAAACAATACCCTATCAAATAGCAGGTATTCTATTAGAGAATCTACAACAACAACATGCATATTTAGAAAAAAATCTATCACAAAAACATGAGATTGGTAATGCACACTAAATTTCATGGTAAGGATGCATTACATGTAATTATTAGAAAGTGCTTATATGATGCATGAGATGACATACAATAATTTCATTGGGTTGCAATAGAAATAGAACCTCAATAATGTCAACAATAACGACACAAAACATGTGAATCACCCAATGGTGAAATCAAATCAACTGTAATAATTGCAAAACTAGAAAAATTGAAATAACGAGGCAAGTTGGCTTTTCCATGTACATTAGTTAGCTTATCCCTATAATATCTCATTACCAAGTATGTATTTCCTTCCAACCCCTGGCTATAGGCTCCAATCAATAAGTCATGAATAAAAGAATACCTTGGACACCAAATTGTAATGTCCCAGTTCTCGGTGCCACCCAGAGGTGCCCCATACCAGTTGGTGACATGGCCTCAAGAGCATTTCCCCGACTGCCAGAGGCTTCCAACTAGCAGGGAGGGCTTTGGGAGTGATAATGGGGAAACTATGCCATCATTAACAAGGTAATGATGTAGAAATAAACATATAATTATTGCAGAAGCTGTAATAATATCATACAATATTAAACAATAGAATACAAAAAGTAATAATCAACTATGAACATTTATATATGATGCATGATACATACATCTAGGAAAGCATCCAAACAAGTCACAATTCTAGAATATAGTACTCAACCAAAATACTAGAAAAAGTAGAAAAATCATCAGCATCACAAGCCCAAGTTTGGTCTCATTATCTCCATCACTATAGAAATCATGTACTTAATGTAGAAGGGTGATTGCCCCTATCTGGACCTGCAATAATATAATCGGTTTGGGCCTAAAAGCTTGACCTAAACTGGGTGTCAGATGAATACTAGTAGGAAACCACCCATAGATGTGGTCCTAACAGTCAGTGAATGTATGTGGTAGGCAATAAGAAAATGAAGCAATAAACAAGTAAGTACTCAATACTAAACAAACATTTATTTTCATTTAAAAACATTTACTTTTAACAATTTAACCAACCCAAAACAAATAAAATAAACCCTTTGGAAAAGTTCTCACAACCTATACCCCTTGGTTCATCTACAAGCTCAAGTAGCCCTCTAGGAAGTTCTCAAAGCCTAACCAATCTTATTCAAAATACAAGAGAAGATATAAAAAATACATTTTAAGAAAGAACTCACCATCAATTCCCCCTATAGTCATGTGTAATCAAAGACCCTATAAGGAATCACTCACCGTAAATTCCCCATGTATTATTTTAATAGTTAACTAAAGACACTCTGAGGAAGCACTAAACATCAATTACTCTTGTTCTCTCATAATGTAACTATAGACACTCTGAGGGAGCACTCAACGTTAATCCCCACTATGGTCTCACAATGTGATAATTTTAACGGACACTTTGGGAAATCTCTCAATGTTAATTTCTATTATGGTCTCACTACACCAGGTTCTCGTAGCTCCATGTAAATAAATCATGAAAAAATGATAATCAGCAGCCAAAGTAAACATCAAAGTACTACTAGGATAAATTATCTACAAGTTATGGCATAACATGTCAGATAAATAATCACTCTATCCTAACAAAATTAATAATGAAAAATCAATAGATTAGTAGATAAGGCTAGACCAAATGGTCAACATCAAAAAGAATGAGAAAACACATCTATAATATTTAAATTAACCATAAAAACAACCAAACAACCCCTATTCAACATATAAGTCGTGTCAATAATTTACACGCTTAAAAACCATAAACACGAAATACCCCGAACAAGGGTATTGGGAACTTTGGTACATATAACTCAAATACTAATAATGGAATGGCACAAACCACCTAATTTGATGTTGTACAAATGATATATGTGAACCTCAGTCCTTGAATCTCCCTAAAATGCTATAGATCTACATAAATGATAAAAACGTTCAGCCAAGAATATCTCATGAAATAAGAGAAATAAGGAAAATAATCGAATGCAATCGATGGTGGTCGAATAAAATATCAGATAAAGAGTTGGAGGCTAGGAGAAGATTCATGTTGTACGGACACTCATAAACGAGATAGGTCGATAAAGGGGAGGTTCTATCTCTTAGATGTGACCTCAGTCCATTTAATGAAATAATAATGAAAATACATGGAATCTTCTTTAAAAGTACATGATGTATACTTGCCTTAGTTGACCTCTACATTAGACGGCCTCCGGGTCACCCAAATGTCCATGTGCTCGGCCATTTCACAGCCAGCATATAGCTACCCACAACAACTGAGTACACGGTGTGTACTCCTGAAATTTCATGAAACTCCTCTTTTTCTTGAAAACTCTAGAAAAAATGATTCATACTGGAAAAGAAGATATAGTTTCTTAAAAATATAACCATATGTGGTTTCATATATTAAATAAATGAATGTATACTATTTATTTCCTCACATATTTATTATTCATGCACAGTCCTAAGCTTGAGTGTTTTAAGAAATTGGGATTTCTAATCAAAATTTGTATACTCACAACTATATGAAGAATTTTTTTATGACATAAGAATAGTTTTGTAGATAATATTTTTCTTCATAAGGGATAGTGGTGTCCATTAATCCAGTAGAGGTGGAACATTGTCCTCCTTAACTATTGGAATATGGTTTTTTCACATAGTGGACATTTGAATATTTTATCTAGGTTTTTTAAAATATTGTACATGGTAAATTTGATTATATATTTTTCATGATTTTTATTTAATCATTTCATGTATACATATAAAAATTCTAAAATATATTTACATTTTATTTTTTTCATTTTTTTTCTTCATTTAGTGGGTATAGTTAGTGGGTTTCTGAGGATTGATTAACACATAACCAACATAGAAAAAATTAATTGAAACTAAAATTACCAATATTTACCGTGTATTGACATTGACTTCATGTATAAATGAAATGAGTAAATTGTTTACATACCTTACACCAACATATGGTCAAATCAACTTCTTTATTCAGGTTCTTGTTGTAGATCCCTTAGAGGTAACCACAAGACTCCCTCCTTTAAGATGTATCCATGGGTTGGTTGAATCACTAAATGTTTAGGTGGGGCTCCTCTTATCTACACATTATTCTAGTTCCTCTAGAAGTAATATAAGTAGAAAAACAAAGCTTTAGGATAAGGAAAATTAGAAGGATATTTGGCACACCTTAACACACCTGTATTAATTAAAGGGGATAGTTATATATTCATTGAGATATTCTCCACTGTTCATGCATTAACTCTTATAATTCATAACATATGAGTTAATGCTTAAAAAATGATGTATTCATCCCAAGAATCCACCCTTTGACCCTTTTATATATTTGATATTATAAAACAAAATACTAATGATATCGTATGTGGGTAATAATTAATATGTCCACATGATAACATTACATTTCCAAATTATCATTGGATGTTAAAGTGAATCGTATCCTTTGATTCTACTAATAAAACTATCATACAACTCTCAATAATAAAATTTCTGGATTTATTCACGCATCTATAAAAATTATCACTAAAGTCATTTTTATAAAGGTATATATTCCAACGGTTTTGAATAATTGTTCGTATAGAGTGAAAAATACCCTATAGGAATATTTTTAAAAAATTCTTTTAGGTTGTCTGTACCAATATTTATTTAAAAACTTTGGTAAAAGTCACCTGAAATATATAGGTCATTCCATCCCCTCCCCACTAACATCAAATTTCTCCACCTTACCCATAAATCCTCACCATCTTCTCCCTCAATTAATCATTCATATTCAAATATTTGTTGATTTGATACTTCTTAAATATAAAATGAATGAGTTTTGAGTCCATAATTTATTCTTCCACGAATTAGATTGTTTTTTAGTTAAGTAAAAAATAGAAATTGAGATCTCATTAGGTCATGATTCTTCCAGATTCAATGAACTAAGGTATATTTATATTATATTTGTTGTAGTATTTTCTTATAATTATTATGATAATTAATGAATTTTTTAAATTTAGTTTCTTCTTTCCTCTACCTAAATCCAATGTAAAATAATTTTTTTCTAAAATATAATAGTGTAATATGTAATTAATAATTGTAGTAATTTTTGATATTATTAATATATTATAATGTAATGAAATTATTAATTTTTTTAATTAATTAATGATAAAAAATATATGTAATGAATTTATATCAAATGTGGTGTGACATATTTTAATATACCTATTGGTAATTGTAAATATATTATTCAAAATCAAGATAAATTCAAGAATATGATATTTATGGATTGTATATATATATATTTACCATTATTTATTTTCATATAAATTATGATAATGAAATTGTTAGTCTGAATGATAATTTTTAATAAGAATGCTTAAATGGAAATTTTTTTGTGTGAAGGAGGTATAATGTAATATTATTGATTATTTTAAAACATTTGGATTCCTGGAAATAATTTCAATTATTTTTTGATCTTGGTGATATACATATAAGTTATATTTTTCATAAGAATCATGGTATAATTCAATATTATATTTATTTTTTTTGTAAATGTTAAATTTTTAAAGTTATGTTAACATTATGATTTGAAAAATAATGGTTTAAATGAGTTATGTTGTTTTTTATTCTTATTAAGTGTTATATGAGTTTCTCAACAAATTAAATTTCTTATGGAATCATGTCTTCAAAGATATGTTACTTTCATGTAATTTATATTGGGAATTACTTATGTTTAGTTTAGATTTTATAGTTTTCATAACATGTTTAAATGATTGTGTTATAAAATTCATCTTTTTAAATAATATTGATTAGCGGATTATGTATAAATTAAAAGGTTTTTTAAGGGTTAAACATGTAAAAAATTCCATTGATAATTTTTTTTTCTGAAATTAGGTTTGAAAACATCAATATCTTATTTAGATGAAGAACATGCATTTTTTCTATTAAAATGACTTGTTTCTTTATTAATCCAAGACTCATTCATTGATTTTAATTATACTAATATATAATTATTTTTGTTTAAATTATGTCTTATTTTTTTGGATGTGACTAGTATTAATTAGTTATAGTATATTCTATCTATTATGATCTATTTGGTCAAATACTAGTATTCTTGATTATTATGATACTAAAAAGTGTATTTTTATTACCTTTTTGGATATTTTATAGATACATGTTATATTAAATTATATCATTATTTGGGTTATTAAATAAATTTCTAAGTGTTTATGTTATATAAATATGGTAATTCCCATATTTTTATTTATGGATATGCCAAATTTTTACTTAGATATAGAATAAAATATATTGATTTCTAAAAAAATATTTTTGGTAAAAAAATGGATATAGGTTTTATATATAACACTAATATAATCTCAATCGAGTTTCATAATATGTTTTATTTTTCTCATTGGTTTTATATTTAAGAATTCAACATATATAGGCCTTATACATATACTTTATTATGATTATTTTAGAAAACATTATTCAAGTTTGTAATAAGATATCTATAATATAATAAAAGTCATTTTTCAAGGAAAAAATATATTGTAGTATTATAATAGAGATAAAATAATTCCCAAAGTAATCATGGTTGAAATAAAAAGTGTTAAATATTAATTTTGGTACATGATCAGTTTTTGTTTATTTATCATCATGAAAAAAAATTATTTTAATGAATGATGAAAATTTTACATGTAAACATGATGTAACTAATATAAATAATGATGTTGTGAGAGAAAAAAATTATATATTATGCACGAGATTGGGTATATTGGGATTTTCGTAAAATGAAAAAGATTGAATTTTTAATTACATGGAATCATGGGAAAACCTAGGTGGAATTTGTCATACTGGAAGAAATAATATTCTAACCATTTAAAATATATATATTTATATTATTATAGATATTCCCTCAAATAATTAAATGGAATTTAATTTAAATAATCATCTTGGATTTTCAACTTATAAAATTCATGATTACATAAAATATTTCATCGTATTTTTGGAGGTAACCATGGTCCTAAATAGTTTTAATGATTTTGGTACTACTAAATAGAATACAAATAATTATTGAACACTATATAATTTTCAATAAAAATTAATATTTCACTTTATATTGATTCCTAGGATCCAAAATTTTTTCATGATTGATGAAATATCAAAAAAAAAATATGTAATTTAATTGTGCTTTGATAATTAATAATTATTATTTGTTGGTTAAAATTATAGATTGATCATCAACGTATCAATTTCATTCATGATATCCTAATTTTTCAAGTGAGGTTTGTAACATCAAGTCGGTTCTATCATTTGATGGTTTTAATTTGTTTTGTCACATGATTAAATTACACAATACTTGTCCAATTTTCCTTAATTTTTATAACACGCTGTTATGGATTTTTATGATGAAAACCCATTTAATTTCTTTAAAATACTCATATTTAGATGTTCATATCCTATAAATGAAATATATTTGTACTTAAAACATTTAATAGAATATTTTAAGGGGCATTATAATGTGGGTGTCTATACAGAAGATAATTCTTCAAAAAAACACCATTTCCATGAAGAATTCGCCTAAGTGTATGTCTGTAATAGGTTTCGTTTATAAATATCATGATTTTTTATTTTAATTAAATCAATATAATATAAAATATATAAATTTAAATCATTTTTCTGTTCAATCCAATTACAATTATAGGAAGAAAAGAATCACCTTTGATTTGGTTTATCAGTCAACCAATAATGCTACATCATTGTATAAACATAACACTCATTGAGAAAACATATGTTTGAATCATTTTTCAATCCCCATAAATAAAAATGGGATAACCAAAGATGATTTATGTTCTTAGTGTGACTTAGTGGATTCACATATCATACTAGAACAATATCCAAGGAATGTCAGTCATATTAACTGTAATGTTTCAAATACTTTTCGTGATGAATAAAATAGAGAATAAAATTTCTTAAATTATTATAAAATACTGAGGACTATAATGTTCATTCAAACAATATATCCAAATGGACTAATAAAATAGAGTTTAGACTTAAATATTTGATAACTCAATTCTATCACATCAATATTCATGAATTTATTCTAATAGAAATGTTTTATTTACTATCCAAATATATAAGGGTGATTTTTATTTGATTAATATATTTTAAAATATATGTTTATTCTATTTTTTTCCATATTTGTTTAAAAAAAATACATGAATATGAGACATTAATTATGTCATAGTTATAGAAAATTTTCCCTCCATTTTTTCACTTGCATGATGCATCTAATTGTTCATTTTTATGACTAAATGCAACTATGGGACCATTTAATTTCATTGGATATATCCAAATTAAATAAATATTTCCATTATGGGGTCTCAATCTAGAAATAGTAATCACCATGAACATTCTATTTTAAAAGGTTATTTGGATCAAGAATGTATGGATTTATGTTTAATTTATTTGGTTTATGGGATCATGAAATGTAATCTGTTAATTAGAAATGAAGATGAGAAGTTTGAGGATGTTAATACAAAATTTCCATCACCTCAAAAATATGGTGAATTGTCAAATCATATAAATTGGATACATTGAGAATTAATTTTCATGATATGGAACATAACATGGGCTTGTTTAATTATTTTTTATGGATACATCAAGTAAGTAATTAGAACATTTATATGTTATCACATGCCACATAACTGTACATATACTTTAAACTTTTACTATTTATTATATGAGGAATATTAATTAAATATAAGTATTATTCATCATTCATTATAATTAATAAATATAGATACCATTAATAGAAAATAAATTCGTTCTGGATTGAAATTGAAAGTATGATAATTAGTTTTATAAAATAAATAATAATTATTCCTATAATATTAATATTCATATATATTTCAGATATTGATTTTTGTCGGTAAGTGAAATTTTGAGCCATATCCACTCATAAGTGATCTTGATCAATGGTCACATGTCATCAACCTTGCCACCGTTTATGCCATTGGATGTCGACTATCAGTGACGGTCTATTGTGGTATGTTCGAGAAACATTACACTTATAATGTGAGAGTCAAATAGCGGTGAATAATAATATTCATGAATTAATTGAAATAGAATGTTTAACAGTACATGAATTAAATTTCCTAGATAAATTTTAATAGACAAATAAATATCTTGTATCATATATGAAAGATGATGTCCAAAAGCTATAAAAAAGGGGGAGAAAGGGGAACAAACAATGGGTATAAAATGGCAGATACAATAAAAAATAAAGAAATATATATTTAATAGAATAATAATAACTAGATCAGTCCTCTACTGCTGTACTAAATCCTATTATGTAAAATTAATCCTTCATATCTTCGAACTTCCCTTTGTCCCTACCATCCTCCATGTGGTCTGTTTGGGTACCAATCGCCATCCCATTTAGGGGGTGGGTAAAAATCCGTATGTGACCCCCAAGGTGTCCCATGTCATATAGACTATGAATATATATTACTAATAAGTGTAAAAATATTAATAACAATGTATAAAAAATAATACCCATGTAATCTTTGGAGCCACATAGGATACCCATCAAATAATGCCTACTTTTTCCTAAGTTGGAATGTCTTTGGGTATTTTTTATTTTATAATTTGGTATCAGCAGCCATAAAAAATAATCAAGGAATCCCTATATAATAACAATTCTATAAGGTATCCACAATTACCTTTAAAATTATAAAATATAATTGACTGATAAATAATGGAATTCAAACCAATGATATAAAATGGGATGTCCGACAATCAAAATCAATGATGTGTAGCACCACGTCTGATATCAAAAATCATTAGGGGGGATGGTATGCCATGTCTAATGGTTCCCAAAAATGGTGAGGATTGTATGTTTAAACATCTTAAATTAAGGGGAAATGGATTTCCATCTCCCAATGTTCACAATAAATGGTTTAGAGTTCCATGTCAAGCATCCAAATATCAATCAAGAGTTGTACAATTTTATATTAATAAGAATAGATAGTAGTTAAAAAATGGATAAGATATATGGACTTACCATTAACATTCCATTTAATCATTTAACAATTCTAATCAAAAGACGGTCTAAGTGGTGTATTCATTTAATTTGAAAATTTCATAATCTTTTTGCGTATGTGAATTATAGTGTCCAAATGACATAATTATTACCTCTCACACTACATATAAATTAATTTATCTTAACAATAATGTTATAAAGTAACAATTCAACACAACTAAAATGTGTCTAAATTTCAATATGGGTAATTGGGGACATGGTCATATAAGAAATGCACCCCATGGAGGGTGTTTCAAGTCAATGATGACAACCTAAAAATAATCATTTGGGTGCACAACGACTAACCATTTTTATGCATTTATAATATATTCACATTTCAAGGTGTGAGGAATGGAAATTATATTTTTTGTAACAATATCACCTAATATAAACATGATTAATTTTAGGTAATGTCACTAGAACAACAACCTAATACTAGTAAACAACTCATCATCCAATATTTCCTTCAGATTTGAGCTAGAATGAGAGAAAATGAAAAACTAGACAAACACCCATTAAATAAATCATATTATATGTCATGGTAATTTATTCCATGATAATGAGATACACAAATAAAATAATTAAAAGGAGTTGTATTTTTACTAATGGGTATAACAAAATGAACGGTGCATCAATTAGACAATGGATAGAGGAGTTATATTAAATCCTAAGAAGGAATGGAGGATATCCAAGGGGGAGATTGAGTGGTATCATATGAATTAGAAATTTTGGATTGTGTGGGAGGAAATAAACATAAGTTGATGAGATAAAATATTAAAATCACCATATATGAAGGGGAACATGGTTAGACCACGTGGTTTTTCAAACTATGCACTGACCATGTGGGTCCCCTTATCCAAGAGCCAGAAATCACACGGTTCATGAACATGGATATAAAACTATGTGAATCCCATGCATTAGGAAATATCTATCTCCACAAACCCCATATATATTAGTCATAATAATATATAAACAATTAAAACACAATGAAACTTCTCAGTGTGGTTATTATAGGTTGGGTATGGTCATGCGGCTCCACACCCATGGTTAAGAAAACCACAATTCTTCACTTTTGGGTTGTAAAATTACTACTAACTATGAGATAACAACACGACTCGCTCTATTTCTAAAAAAACTGAAACTCTTGGAATTTATCAAGAATTTACTCTCTTGAATCCTCATATAATCTCTTAGGTAATTTTATTCAATTAAAACAATATATTTAAATTGGAAATTTATGAATTTGTACCAATAAAAAATATCATATAACCTCCCCATGCATAAGAAAGTGATCCCCATGTTACCATGATGGTGGTTTATATTCATCAAAGAATAACCCCAACCACTACTAATTAATGTCATTATCTCACTCCTACTTCTCATATTATATAGATCTATGTATCAATTGCACATGAACAATTGGAACGTACTTATCATTAAGATCTAATGTTCTATGATCAATCTTAAAAATTGGATAATTAATAATGAAGAATAAACATCTAACTAAACCACTTCTGGTTCAAGAACATGAGACGGATCTGAATGATAAATAAGAAACTTGGAAACATGGAAGATTTTATGAATTTCTAAGTATCACGAAAGGAGTTCTATTAGATAATACGTTGGTATTCTACTCTCTATAATTTCAAAAGGTCCTATGAATCTAAAGCTTATCATTCGATATAGCCATATTTTATGATTCCCAATACTAAGAGAAAACACAAGAATACTCGATCCTCAAACTTATTTTGGAGAGGTCATCAATGGTGATCAGTATTAGACATCTACCTAACCATAGTCATAGACATATATTCACAACTAGTTGTACTTCCTCTAATATCCCCATAATGATACTAGGTCTAAGAGGCACTACTACCTCTTCCTATATCATGAATAGAGGGGAAATAAATGACCTACCATGTGAGTCCTCAAAAATATCCATATAGATAGTCACCCTGACAATTTTATTATACGAAAAATCAGAAAGATATAAATTTTTCTCCCAAGAACATCCCAAATTAAAGACTCCAGACCTAATCATGTCCTCTAACACCTAGGTAGTAGGCTCAGAAATTCCATCGATCTGAGGGTTGAATGTTGTACTCAAAATTACCTATGAATCTGAATCCTTCTACAACCACTAATAGAACTATAATTTCAAATGTGTGTACCTTCCATATAAAATGGTCTTTGGAACTCCATAAAGTCATATAATATCACAAACATAAAATATACATAGTTAATCCACCAAGAAGGTCTCTTGAATTGTAAAGAAATGGGATTCCTCTATCAGCCTACCCATAATCGCCCATTTTGTGTCATAGACTTGAAGGGAAATTGGTAGGCCTATTACAAAATCCATAGTCACGTCATCTCATGTCCACCTCATAGGGGGGAAGGAATATAAGATAACAGTAGGCTATTGGCCTTCTTCCTTCACCAGATAATAGTTTGAACAGTGATTAAAAAATCACACTATATTCTTCTTCATTTCAGGAAACAAATACTATAATTGTATGTCACAGTAAATATTCCTAAATCTGGGATGGAATACTCATTTAGAGGAATGATATTCTCATATCCATTCTTATTTCACATCTCTAAGAACCCTTATGAGTCCATTATATCTTAATATCTCTCCCTCGTTAATGGACCAACAAGGATTTGGGTCCTAACCTGAAATTCATTCCATGTTGACTATGCCTCTAGGGATAGAATGTTGGATCATATTCCCTGACTGAAAATTAATTTTTTTGTTTAAAAAACACTTTTAAGGAAAAAGTGAGAAACCACATAAGAACCACATACGAGAGAACCTACCCAAGTGGATCCACCATTGTAGACACGATTCAAAACAAACCCCATGATCACTTTTATGGTTAAATGAGAACTGAAAGTTAAACCCAAAAATCACCCACAAACATACATTCAGAATCATCATGTTCCATCTTAGAATCAAGAGATGACTCAGACACAAGACCAGATTGGTGGCTGATGGAGCGAGTGCACATCCTACCCCACCTGCCTCCCACCTCCTGTTTGCCAATGACCTGTGAGGAAACACCCAAGATGAAGAGTTCCCTTGCCCTCCCCCATATTTTAGGATTTATTTTTGGTTTATTAACGTTACCAAGGATATCAAACATGTTATGGATGGCCACCGAGGCATCCAATCTAACTTGAATCCCCATGCCACCAAACCACCCATCATGAGGCAAGTGGGTCCTAGAGATGGGTTCCACTTGTCCCCCAGCCGAATTGACATCAGTAGTGACACTCCCTTTGGCTCCATTGACCATTAAGATAATCTTCAATGTTGGTTCATCCCTTCTCCAATCAGGAGCATCCATCACACCATGAACAAAATTCACATAAGAAGGACGGGCACTTCGAGAAACCATAGTGATTCCCTTACCTTTCTTGTCTCCCCCTGACTCGATCGCCTTCGGCACAAAGGGAGGTGCATGAGAGGCAAAACCTGGTAGGCCAGAAGTAGATGAGGAGGGTTTACCAGGGCTTCAAGTGGAAGCCCGTTAGACGCCGGAAGGGGAGTGATGACCACCCAACGGAGATCTTGGACTCATCCAGGCCCCAGAACTGGATCATATTCACTCAATCTAGTGATATGAGTTCACTACCAAATTTATAAGAAATGGATTCCTATTAAAATATTGAATCTCAATATATATCTTATAAAACATATCCATCAGCTACAATTTTTTATTATGATCATGAATATATTGGTTCTGATATTTCCAACATAGATTATCATCCACTGCATTACCATTCTTAGCCATATAAGAAATATCATTGTCAAATGAATAAAGGTACTCCACAAATGTTCATAATTAAAGGTTCAATTCATGCTGATTAAAAATATATTTTTGTTATTTTTTTCAGTTTAGACTAAAAATCACACTCTAATAAAATTATTCATTCACTTTTGGATGTTATAGACCACAACCACTAACTAAAGGTAATGTTATAGGTAATTATGCTCATGATTCATCATTCGGTGCAACCCGTAATCCATTACATGATTCACCTCCATCAAAATGTCTCATATTCCAACTCCCAATACATCACATTAATCCACGTAGCCCTTACCAGGATCAGGTAAGGATTAGATGAGCACTAAGGTCAAACATCCTTTCAACACCTGAAAGTTGTTCTAATAAGATTTTTACCTTGTGAACATAACAATATAATTTTTGAATCTTATAATAGGTGTTTCAAGGAATGAAATATCTATATTTAAGTGTTGATAATATCCATCCAACCCTATGAAATTTTAAATATAGAAACTTTTCTTTGGATACTCCAAGGAAACCAAGGCTCTCACCTTCATTAAATATATAGATACACCTAACACTAAAATAATGTGACCCAAAAATAATATTTATCAATCCACAATTATAATTTTATAATAATATAATAAATGATATTCTCTTTTATTTTATTCAACATATTATCAATTTGTTGGGCATGATTTTATTGAGTTTAAAAATACACAAAAATATCATCCACAAAAACAACCATAAAATAATCCAAGTGTTTTTGGAAAACGTCATTCATCATGGTCATGAAGCGTGCTGGTGTGTTCAGGATATAGAATAACATTAAAAAATTCTCATAAACTCTATATCTACTTCAAAAATATTTTTCTGGTATATATGTTGTTCTAACCCTTACCTGATTATAGCTCAACCTCAAATCTATTTTTGAGAAAACTATAGATCCTTATAGATGTTCAAAGAGATTATCTATATGAGTAGTGGGTGTTTTTTCATTACCATAATCTGATTCATATTTTATTAATCCACAAATTTCATAAGGGTATTATCCATCATCTTGGCGAAAATCATGGCTGAACCCCTATGATAATTATCAGGGCATATAAACCCTTTATCTTCTATGTCCCCCAACTATCACTTAATATCATGAAGCATAGTAAGATACTTCCTATATAGAGGGATAGAAATTGGATCTTCTCCAAAAATAATATCAAAGGTAAACTCTACCTCTATCTTGAGAGGTATTTTGGAAAATTCATCCATAAAAACATCCCTAAAACAATCCACCACTAGAGATAAATATGTCTAAAAAATTCCTTGATCGTATAAAAAATACTAGAAATATGGGATGAAACCACTCCTAATACATGACACCTAGTAATATATCAACATTCAACGACATAACAATTACACTTTATTTATATCGTTACTTCCCCTGGTTGATGAAAAAACACCCTCTAGTGATAACAATCAACATAGGACCAATAGTGAACTGACCAATCCATGTCGATAATTATATCAAATCTCGTAATATCAAGGATAAAAAGATTCTAGAAGTAACGATGGACATCTATCTCAAGGGGAAACTCCTTTCATAGGTGAAAACTGTCTGATCATACTCCCAGATGGCGTTTCAAGAGTCAACACACCTAAAAATTTATAAATTTCAATCCCAAGACTTTCCAAAACACCCAAAGATATAAAATAAAGTAAATAACCAATTTTAATTATATAATACACTAAACTAGAGTCCACTATGATAGTAACTCACACTATATATGACAACGTGCTCTTGTCATCATGTGTATGTTTTAATGCCTGTAATTTTCCTTTTCAGCGGACCTTAATTATTACATGACAACCTTGGGTGGGTCCTCTCTCTTATAATTTCATATAATAAGTATAACTTCTACATCCTCAACTTCCACCTTGGTTATATCAACCAGTATAACTCCATATTCTGGCCTAGCATACAACTACTAATCCTTCTCTTGAAGGGGAAAATGGTTCAGATCCTCTCCCACAAAGGATAGGTGGGAAATTTTGGAAACATTAGGGAATATATTCCACACTTTTGTAGGCTGGACACTCAATTGGGTCTCTATCTCAATGAGGTATCGTTTTTCTTACCTTACCACACTTATAACATACTACATAACTGCATGTATGCATACCCTAACAACCACTATCCTAAAAGGAACCCTAAAATGGATGCTTCCAACCGCTAGATGAACTCCTTCCCTTCTTCAATTCTGAACCATTGTTCCATGTACCATCATATTCCCTCAATTTTTTGTCCAAAATAAGGTTATGATTCATTATTTATGAAATAGTATTATGACAGAAAAAACTCACGTGTTATTAGATAGCCTGCTATATCCCATCACCAAATTGCCTCGTTCGATTATATTCATCACCAGAAATAGTATAATCAAGACTTCATTTCTCTATAAAATTAACTGAATAGTACATAACAGACATATTACCTAAATATAGTCATCTAAATTCTTTTTTTATTTTGGCTCTAAACATATCCCAATTTAGATAATAATTCAAACTCGATTGGAAGACCATACAAACAATACCCCAATGTTGATCTTCCTTATTCAGAACATCCAACCAATACTTGGTGGATCCACCAAGAATATAGGTAAAAATCATTATCCTTCTATAAAAAGGTGTCTTTAGATGATGGAAGATAGATAGAGTGTCTTGTATCCATGACATAGTAATTAGGGGTCCACCATCCCTTGAAAATGTTTGTGGATACTGTTGTTGGGAATATCACATTAGCTTTGAAAATGTTTATGCAAGCCATGTAAATTCCTGCATAGAGTGCACCTGAAATAATAAATCCACTCTAAGATGAGAATTAGTTCTCAGTATAGGTGTATTTGGTGGTGCAATAAGTGGCACTAATGTATGCAACACGTGTGTTCCAAGTCCTACCAACTCTAGAATATGATCATCACTACCCTTTTGAAACATGACATGTGGTCATCATATATAAATATATATATATATATAATCCAAAGAACATTCCTCAGAAATGAGATTCAATAACTACAATATTTGTAATAGAAATTAAAACTTCCCAAATCCTATCTTCACAACACTAGAACTTAAGAGATTCACGTATAACGACAAGATGTGAATAGAGGATAACTATCGAAGAAACACTAACCCAACTACCCTACTAGGTCTAGAGTATTTGTAACATTTGAAGATTAATTTATATAATTTCAATTATATGGATTTTAAATTGAAATTTATAGAGGAAATAGTCTATTATGTTGTAATTGTAATCCCCATTTAATGGTAAAAAATACATTTTTGAGTCATAATTTAACTAAATTCAAATTTATACAATATTATGGTTATTTAAATTAGTATTTATGGGTTATAAAGTCATAATCATTATAATTTATAATTTTAACTTTATCTAACTTCAACTAGACCATTACATCAAGTATCAAGATGTGAGAATACATATATGATTATTTGTTATGTGAATCACAATTCTTATGTTTCAGTGTCACATACATTATAAATTATAACTGAAATCCATTTAATCATAATCAACTAATGTTTTATTCCTTGTCACTAATCTTTCATGGCTCAAACATGTCATAATTGGTTAGTTGGGGTTCAACCATCAAGATATATAGGAAAATTCTGTTTAGGATGATACATAAAATTTAAATAACTAATTATTTATCCCTTTACTAGTATGATATTTTATTGCAAATATAGATATAACATTCGATTCACTAACAATTTGTTGTAGAAAATGAACACATTAAATAAACATGGCATGGAAAATGCTTTCTATATAAATCCAAAGGATTTTTTAAGGATTCATGAAAATTGATACCATGTAGTACTGAGCTGAGCATAAGAACATTAATCAAATCCAATGTCATATATCATGGACATCACCATATGCTTGAATCAATACAACAAAAATATGAGAAAACTAGAATTGAAAGTCTCATCCTTGGAAACATGGTTTTCCCTATATGTGGATCAGCTACTCCTCAAAATATGCTCATTAACAAATTATGAAAGGTCATAGTATAATTTCATCCAAAAAAAATATTAATAAAAAGTAAAATAAAACCTATCATACCACTTTGTGAGGACCTAGTCTCAATCTAATCTAAAGTTACATGACCTGGAGGAAACATGGACTCTTGTGTACCTCATCATATGTCATAGCCTACCAACAAGAAGTAAGGGTACTATCATAATCGTAGTGTAAAATAGAGTAAATAATACCAGTCATGAATTTGTGGAAATAGAAAAATTAATTGGCGTGTATGTAAATCATCGTGTTAAATATAAGAAAAAAAGTCAATATCTTGTATTATATACAAAATATGATTTCGTGATTACATAATAAAAAAATAGTTAGGTGAACATAACAGTAAACATATATCAGCACATGCTATAAAATCTGTACAAAAGGCAAAAATCTATCTTCAGTAGCATCATAAGAACTATATTTATCCACTACTCATATATTATATCCAAGTACAACAAATCAAGCATCAATAGACATGAACTTCCCTTTATCTGTGCCTAAATCTATGAGCTTTGTTTGGGTACAAGTAAATAACCAATATAGGTTGTCAGTAAAACAATGTAGGTCTCCAACAACAGTGTCTTATACTATCCACTCTATGAATATATCTTATGAAGTAGTGTGAAGATAATAATAAAATAAAAGTAAAAAATTAAATAATACTCATGTCAATCGAGGTTCCTCGCAAGATATCTATTTGATACTAACTACTTTACCCACAAATAGAATGTCTCTAAGTGTTAGTTTCATAATGTGGGATAAGAAACTATGATACATAACTAGGGAATCCCTCTATAACAATAAATTTGTAATGTATCATAAAGTCACAAAAAAAATTATTACTTATCAGATGTTGATAAACAAAGGCATTCAAATAGAAAATGTTGAATGGAACATCCAACAATCCTAACCAGTGATGTAGGGAACCATGTCTGACATCCTAAATCAAGTTTGTGTTGAGTTTGATTTCCTACAGTTCCAAGTAATTGATGAGAATGTTGGAGTTAGTTCCCTAGATTAAAATTTTGTGTACTTTATGATAACTCGTATTCATAATTGTTATTATTAATAAACATTTCATCACATCATTATTGTTGTTCTATATAACATATTATGTGATAATTTCCCTAGAGTATATGTCACACTAAAAGGTCATTGAAGTCCCCTATTAAGATGAGAAACTAGAAATGCTATGGCACTTCTCTTGAATATATATTGTATAGCCTGATGATATAATTTTAGGTACACAAATGGCATAGTCTATTAGGGGTGGAGACTCATTGAAATTTGAGGCACCTTCACATGTTGTACTCCCAATGTTATATCTATTATGATATTATGAGAAAAGGACCATCCTGTAAAAATACACATTTATATGTGTAGTTGGATGATTCCTTTTTTGGATGTGTGTATTGGTCCTTAGAATTTATGATTTTTAGTAATGAGTATTGTGATTCATGAACTTTTATGTATTGATTAAAACCATGATGGCTGATATTCGCGGTGAGATAGGATACATTGGGTGTGTCACAAAAAATATTTCATTAATGAATAATGAGTGAAAGGATTTATCCATTTTTTATCTAATATAAGATAGCATCCCATTCCCTTTGATGGAAATGATGCATCCTAAATAAATACATGGGCATGGTGTTCAATAGGGAATTTCTATATCTAAAAATTCAATAAAAGTGACAACGAGGACATAGGTTGATGCCAGAGGCATGCAACCTTTTTGATTTGAGTAATTTTTATAAAGGGATTACATTACATATTAAGAGTACACATGAGGGATTATGTCATTGATGAATTTAATTCTCTCTCTATGAGTGCCATGGTGTGTTGCAAGATGATAACATTGGACTTCAGTATGCTTTGTCTAATGCCATAGAGATAGAGGTCTAAAGGGTCACAAACTAAGTGTATCTAGAACCTCAGTTAAATAATATATTATTATTTATTATTTAACATGCCGAATGAATATTATTCCCACATGTGGTTTAATAATTATACATGTTTTATTGATCATATTTATTCCATCATCAGTTATTCAAGAGAATATAATGTGAGTGGAATATTTAATTAATATTTTATTCTATTTAGTATATATAATGTATATTTTCTTATTGGTGAATAATACAGTGATATTTATTTAATAAGTAAACAGACATTATTCATGGTATATTAACTATTATGGAGGAATGATGGTTTGGGATTATAGGTTTGATGAGAAAATAATAAATATTGAATATTATTTTATTAAATAATATTTAATTTTAATTCTAAATTTAAGTGAATTTCTATAATTAATTAAATTATTATTATTATTTTACACAAGGTTTTTTGTAGGAATAAATAGATAATTAAGGGAACTTGTGAATTTAATTTATTTTAACCCTAGAAATATATAAACATTGTTATGTTATTTTCTCAAAAGGACAATTCATTTGTTTTCAGTTGTGTACAATGGAATTTGAGAATTCCTTCAGGACCCTGAGATCTCTCTTCTCCAAGATTTCTCCCACAAATGGAGAGAAATATTCCTCCACCAGATCAAGTAGAACACTTTGGAATCAATTCTCAAACAAATAAAATGTAAACAACACAATCATAGGGATCTACCATGCCAGCACACATATATTCCTTTGGCGATGTCTAAAACATCATGGAACTCATGTGGATAACTATTAAAGGGAATCATAACTTTATTCCTACAATTTAATGATGGTGCATCACAGGTCTGTTACCAGATCTATCAACAATGAAATAATTCCATCAACATAATTCTTATTTAATTAAATTAATATCAAATAATATGTTATGATCCTCTCTCTAGTTCTAGTGTGATTCATATTGTATGTCTTCATTGATTCAATTATATTTAACACATTGTTTATATTTGTGCAGGTCTCAGCTTGATCATTAAACATGGAAAAATCAAACTCTGGCACCATCCATCACATGCTTACATTGCAACCTAAACAAACATGTGGTATCAGAAGGGTTTCATAATTAATCATAACTTTATAATGAAATTTGGTCATTTATGTATTTTAAATTTAGTTTTCAATTCATGTTTAATATTTTTCTTAATTTGAATCATGAGATCTACTTTATATTCCTTTGTTTCTCATATATTTAAGCGAAAAATTTAATTTAATGATTAAAAAATGAATAAACTCATCTAGATGTGCCAAGGATTCTGGCCAGACAACATAGAAGTACACATCGTGTAACCGAAGTTACATGTTGTGTTCATGTGTTTAATACACCATGAGTTAATTTTTGAATTACTCAATATATGTGAATTGATAACACATGGTGTATTTTATTATTACATTGTGCATTGAATGAGCTAGACTAATGCATGATCCATCGGATTACACGTTGTATATCCCACGTACACAATGTGTTGTCCCTTTGAGTCACATATAGGTTGTATATTTCTTACACGGCCTACATGACTGGTGACCATATAAGTCAGTTTTTTCATGTCATATAGTCCATGATTCACACCTTTTAATCCAATGTTATGAGGCATGAATCACATAACGGGTCCCTAGGTGTGTGCCTCATATACATGATGAGATGTGTACATGCCGTGTAGCTAATCTGTCCATCCCATGAACTTTAAAAAAATTATGTAAATTTAAAATTTATTTATTATAGTATGTAAAACTTATCAATGTGTTATTGAGTGTGTTTATTATGTTTATTGGATATTATTTGTGACAGGTTATATATATATGATTAATTAATGTCTGCGTAATTTTTAGGTTTTCTTATCGTGTATGAGCCATATTACAGTTGTTACACTATGTGCATGGGGTCATAACACATTACTAAAAACCATTTAATTCACATAATCCTTTACATGATAATACACATCATTAAAGTACATGATATGTCGTGTATGATACAAGTCATAAAATGTAAATTTATAATTGAGTATAATAAAAGTTGGGTATATTTGGATGGGTATTCACTGTGTTTCATCCATGGTACATTTATGTAAATAATTGATTTTAAATTAATTTATTTAAAATATTTTATATTATAATGTTTGATAAACTCTTGAAAATTTTGATAAAAATTAAGAAAAATGAATTGTTTAATTAATGATATTAGTTAATTGATTCGACAACTATTTATCTTAAATAAGAATGATCAAAAAATAATGTTAGTTTTTTTAAATGTGTAATTTATTACATGAGTGTGGATGATCAATATCATAGACCAAATCTTTTTATGTGATTGGTTTCATTTTATTAATTATTTAATTAAATTTTTGGTATGAGTTCCTTCTCTCCGCATATTATATAGGGTTTGTGGGCCCATTTTTTATGTAAATTATTTTCCCCTCACCTACGTATGAGTAAAGGAATGTGTAATGGATGGAGCTCCCAAGAAAGTGGTGGTAGATCATGTTTGGAGTCGAGGAGATACCAATTCAAGAGAGATACATTGGTGGATATATGGATAGCATTAACACTATCCTTAAATGGTTCAAGGTGTTCTTCCCCTAGGTCATCAGTTAGAATATAAACCCCAATATAATTTTACCAATATTAAAAACCCATGATCACACCACTTTATTATTTTATTTCTATCTGTTTCATGGTAATTTCATTATGGATGTTTTTTTGTGATAACATAAATTAATGAAATTAATGAGCATGCAAGATAAAACTAAAATAAACTATCTTATTCATAAATATTATATATGACATGGAAAATAACATAAGTATATCTACTTAATATTAAAATTCATGAAATAAAGATAATATTTGGAAATTTAAGTGTAAAAGGATATAATCTGTCCATTATTTTATTATTATGTTGGTATATCCTTATACTACTATATTTATAAATGAACCACAGTTCATAGTACCTGAACACCCAATGTTGGGATGCTTTCAATTATCTAGGAATTATATCTTGAAGTTTTAGGTGGACTTAACTTTGTTCAAATCCATTGTTGACTACCAAATCTAAAATGGGTTTAACTGAGAGGAAAGTGTTGAGAAAACTTAAGTTAAGGATTTTTGGATTGTGGAAACCACTTAGTGGATCAAGTAACTATGTGTTAATGAAATTATTTTTCGTAATTCCTACCTAAACCCATTAAAGATACTTGACCAACCAATTTTTTGGTTATGAGATTGGTAATATGGATTCCTTCTAATATAATTTGCATGCAACAAGAAATGAAGAATCCAATGGTGTGGAGTGTTGGGTTTTGATAAAATATTGGGAGACTAATAAATTTTATATTTATTTATTTTATAAATTTAATAAGATAATGTACTAAATTCATGATCATCTTATTTGTAGAAAAAAAATGAATTCAAACTTATCAATGTGATCCATTCCTGAGAAGGATATCCTTCTCACCAACACAAATTTATAAGATTGGATGAGATGATTTCATGTTATATTTCACCATGAATGGAAACTATATGTGTTAGAAGAAACATTTCTTATTTCTCCTAGTAATGAAGCAGGTGATAAAGGTATATCTCTCTATGAGAAACATTTTAATGATTCTATATATTTTTAGTGTTGCATGCTATCATCTATGTCCAATGATCTTTTAAAGTAACATGAGGTCATTGATACATATAGAAAGTTGTCTCACCTTGGGGATATCTATAAAGTGAAAGAGAGACAAGAGAGGTATGAGATTCTAATGATTTGATTACAAATAATCAAGGAGAGTCAGCCCCAACTTGTCCTTAGGTAGTCAAGATTATTGGATACAATGAATTCATATACATCATTGTGATTAAATTCATGGTTGAGGTTCATATAGATCCCATACTTTTACCACTACTGATGACCATCTACATCTTCATTCTTAATTACAATATGATAAATAACGATTTTATCCTTTTGTAACATCTTACAATGATTCTCCAAGTGGATAAGGACATGGTGCGTGATAAACCCACAGATTTTATGGTGAATAAGAAAAGGAAGAACAAGAAAAAGGGGCCAAAGGCTTATAAATATTCTAAAACTCTTGATCACCCTCCTTCCATCAAGAAGAAGATCTAGATTTAGTGTAATGAAAAGGAGGAAATAGGTTTTTTATGTGGAAAGAAAGTCCACTTGAAGAGGAATTGTGCCCAGAAGCAAGGGGAAGATAAATATGGGTTCATTATCGAATGTAATGTTTCAATATCTACACATTGGGTTTTAGATACAACTTGTGGTGCTCATATAAGTATACAATTATAGAAACAATGTTGATTTTGGAAGAGTTATAGTGGACAGGTGGATCTAAGAGCTGATGATGGAGCAAGGGTAACTACTCTAGGAATTGGCAGCTACCACCATTACTCTCCAAAAAGAATGATTTTGGTTTTAAAATATTGTTATTATGTTTCTACAGTTATAAAGAACATAATTTCTTTATCATACCTAGATACATATGGTTTTATTTTTAATTTTTAAAAGAAAATATGTTTCTATTATAGGGGAAGAAACTTTTATGGTATTGAGCATTTAGATAAAGGTGTTTATGTATTGAATTATGAAAACCTAGTGTTGGATGTTGATAAAATATCACATTCACATGACTCATATAACACCCACCTTTGGCATCACTGCCTGGGTCATGAAAATGAGAAGTTTTTGAAAAATCTCTGTCAAGATGGTTATTTAGACTCGTATGAGATAAAATATTATAATAATTGATATACATTGTTATAAGGAAACAAGACCAAACCACCATTTTTAGATAGTGTGACAGTGGCATAGAGATTTGTGGATTGCTACAAACTGATGTGTGTGAAGTATACCAGTAGAATCTAGGGATTGATATTCTTCTTTTATAACTTTTACTGATGAATTGATTAGGTATGGATATATCTACATGTTGATGTATAAGATTGAGTCCTTTAATAAATTAATGGAATTAAATTATTATGTTGAGAATGAACTTTGTAAGATGATAAAGAAGCTCCGATTGGATTGTGGTGATAAATATATTAAACATGAAATTTTCAACTTATTATGGGGGTTTGGGATTCTTCTCATCTCACTTCACCTTATACACCACAGTGGAATGGTTTTGGTGAATAGAGAAACCATATATTGTTATCCATGTTACAGTCGATAATGAGTCATGTAGAATATATATTGTCTTTTTGGGGATATGGAATACAAAATATGGTGTAAACATTAAATTGTGTACCATTTAAAGCCAGAAATGGAATTCCATTTTAGTTATGGAGGGAAAATAAACCCCTTTTGTCACATATATGTGTATTGGGTAGTGATAAATTTATTAAGTCCTAATTAGAAAACAGACTAAAACCCCAAGGAATAAACTATATATTTATATGGAATCCCAAGGAAACAAAGGTATACTACCTATACAACCCTGACACAAGAAATTTTATACATCCAAACAAACCATCTTACATGAGGGGGAGAACATCCTCAAAAAGGATATTGGGAGCAAGGTTGAATTACATGAAGTTGATCCTCAAGATTTACAATAGTTGGTATAAGAACAGAATCCATAGGTCCCCATGGAAGAAATAGTTCCTAAAACAATAGTACTATTTAAGATCACAAAAGAGGTAAGAGAAACAGAGATATAACATTTTACATATACCAAATACATTTACTCATTATTGGTTGACAATAATGAACATATCTCCTACAAGGAGAAAATATACATCTCGGAAGTTTCAAGATTGAAATAATCCATGAATTATAAAGTGGATTAAAATTTTCAAATCCAAGTTTTCATTTTGGTCGATACACCATTTAATGTAAATCTCATTGGGTTTGAATGGGTATTCAAGTAAAAATTGGGCATAAAAGGTAAATTAAATAACAATAATTAAATTTTATTTGATTAAGGGTTTAAAAGCATCATGGTATTGATGAATACGAACCCTTTTAAATCATTTCCATGATAAAATCCATCAGAAATCTATGTTCTATAAATGCTTTCATTGACTATGAGATTTGGAGGATGGATTTAAAAATTGTATTCCATAATTGGAACCTTCATGAAAATGTCTATATGAAAAATCCAGAAGGGGGTTTGACTACAGGTGATGCCAAAAGGATTTAAAAGATGTAGAGGTCGATTTATGAATTAAATAAATAAACCTGGTCATGAAATAATCAATTTTATGAATCTATAAAATAATTTTTTTCATTAATATGAATATGATCCATGTGTATACATGAGGATTAGTAGGAATGCGATCGTTTTCCTAGTAGTGTATATTGATGACATACCTGTCTTACAGTCTATTATGGAATGGTTAAACAAATTTTTCCCTATGAAGGTCTTAGGCGATGAAGAATATATTTTAGTTATCAAGATCATTTTTGTTAAATCCAAGAGGCTTATTAGAAAAATTCAATGTACAAATGTTGACTAGATACTAAAGGGATTAAGTATTGAACAATACACCATGGGATTGGTTCTAGTGTCACATGGTTTACATCTTTCTAGGAAAATGTGTCCTAACATAGAATAAGATTAATATAGAATGATAATGATATCATATGCTTACATGATAGTATTAATCATGTATACCATTTTATTTACTAGACGTGTTGTTTAATATGAATTGATAATGGTAAAAAGATATCAATAATATCCCTTATAAAAGCATTGGACTGCTATTGATTATACACTTATGTATCCGTGAAGAACTAAGGATGTGTTCATGGTGTATGGAGGAGATGGAAGACTGGTCAACAATGGTTATAATGATGATATTTTTCCGGTAGATCAGAATGATCTGAAGTCAGAATCATTATATAAATTCTATCTCAATTGAAGATATGTGAGATAGAAAAGTTCATAGAATCCCATTGTCATTGATTCCAAAGTGGAGTCCAAGTATATAAGAGCTTCTAATGCAGCCATAGAATCCATTTGGATTAATAAATTTTTCCATGTTCTTGATGTGGTACCTAACAGTAATCACCCAATAAAATTGTATTTTGATAATACTGCACAGGTGGATCTTGAAAAATAGATAATGTGATACAAAAGAGACAAGGTCACACTAATAGAAAAATGAACATAACCTGGAAGTATCACCTTTTGAGGGATTTACTAAAAGGGGTAATGTTTTAGTAATATTATTATCCCTGGAATAGAACATGGAAAACCCATTGACCAAATTCATATCTTAGAAAAAGCATGAGTATCATGTGGGTCCTAGTATACTAAAGGTTTTATGTAGTTTGTTCTGCTGCATGAGGGAGTCTGTTGGAGTTTGTTCCATAGAACCATCTTATGTATACATTATGATAACATGTATTCATAGTTTCAGTAATTAATAATCTTTGAATCAGATCAAGATTATTTATATGCATAATAAAGTATGTGATAAAGTCCCTAGTGGTGTTGTCATAGTAAAAGGTCATAGTAGTTTCCTACTATTATGAGAACCTAGAATTGCTAGCACATGATTCTTAATTATTTGTTCTATATCCATGTGATATCATTTATGGGACACAAATGATATAGGATATTAGGGGTGGTACTCATAGGACATTGAGGAACGTTCTCACAATTTATGACATCGGTATTATCTAATAGGATATTATGAGAATGGGACCCGCTATTATGAAATAAACATGTATATGTGTCATTGTATGTCCACATATATATAGATGTGTGCATTTTTCCTCAGAAATTAATATTATTATTAATGTGTATTATGAGTTATGTACATTGATGTAATGATGAATACTATGATGACAAATGTTCAGGGTGAGGTAGGATACGTTGGGTGTGTCATGAATAATATTTCATTAATGAATAAGTGAGAAAGGATTTATACATTATATTAATTAATAGAATTTAATATCTCAATCCCTTAGATGGAAACGATACATCCAAAATAAATCCATGGCCACGATGTTCAATAGGCTTGTTCTATTTCTATAAAGTTAAAGAAATATGCATAGAGCACATAAGATGAGGTCACCAACATACAACCTACTTGATTTGAAATATTTTGATAAAGGCATTATATTACATTGTAAACTTCCTTGTGAGATATTATGTCATTTAAGAATTTACTTCATTCTCTATGGGTGCCCTGGTGTGTTTCTAGATGCTATCCTTGGACATGAGGTTTCTTCTCAAAATACCACATAAAAAGAGTTCTATAGGGTCTCACAATTAGTGTATCTAGAATATTTTCGAAATAAAATATTATTATTTATTATTTAACAAGATGAATAAATATTATTCATGAATATGGTTAAATAAATATTCATTTTTACTTGATTTCATTTATTCTATCACCAGTTATTCAATAAAAAATAATGTGAACATAATATTTAATAATTTTTTTATTAAGTGCATGTAATTATTTTTTATTTATTTTAGAATAGTAGAATGATATTTATTTAATAAGTATATAGAAATTATTCATGGTTCAATAAATATTATAAATGAGTGAATAACAGTGATTTTAGGTTCAATGAGATGTTGATAAATAATAAATATTATTTTTCAAAATAATATTTAATTTTAATTCACATGTTAAGAACGTGTGGAGAAATTAAATGTTATTATTATTATTTGACATGGGTTTTTCTCTAGGATTAAATAAATAATTAAGTAAACTTTTGTAATTCTTTTAGTTTAACACTAGGAATATATATACCTAGTTGTTCTATTTTTTCTAAAGAAAAAATCATTTATTTCGGTTGTGAACAATGGGATTGGAGAATTCTATCAAGCCATTGAGATCTCTCTTCTCCATGATCACTACCACTAATAGAGAGAAATATTCCTCATCCAAATAAAGGAGAAATATTTTGAATCAATTATCGTAGTGACCAAAGGATGAAAATAAAAATTCAAGGATCTATTGTCTTAGAACCTGGAGATTCTAACGATGAAATTTGATGATTCATGGAACATGTGTGGATCACCATTAGAGGGAACCTCCACATGATTCCTACAATGAAACGATGGTGCATCGCATATCCATTTCCATATCCATAAATGAAGAAATAATTCCACCAAGGAAATTATTATTTAATTAAATAAATTTTAAATAATATGTTGTGATCCTCTCTCTAGTTCTGGCGTGATTCATGTTGTATGAAATCTCTAATTCAATTCCATTGAATAGTAAATTTATCATAGTGTAAGATCTCATATTTATCATTGAACACGGAAATAATCAATGTTCTACACAACACATCAAACGATTATTCTATGGTTGGAACCTATTATGGAGATCCATGTCTAACATCCTCATTCAACAGGGTTTGGAGAGTCATTTCCAACGGTTCCAAATGATCTATATGTATATTTATATCAAAAATCAAAATATTAATCAAACATAATATAATTTTACAACCATAAGAATAATTCATAATTTATCAAGGGAAAAGTGACATGGTCATGCCATTCACATTTGGTTTAATCATTTAATCATCCCAATTCAGTAATGTTCTATGCGAAGTATTATTTTCATTTTAAAATTTTATAACCAATTGGATAATATGAATCATAATGTCTATGTGACATATTTTCCCCACCACACTACATATCAATTAAATTCATTTAACAAGCCCATTACAATGTTATAAGTAAAAAACCCTGAAAGGTTGTAAAATTGCATTCCATGGGATTGGGGTCACATGCGTATAAGCAACCCACCCCATGTAGGGTGGCAAAAGTAATAGAAGACGCCATCTAAATAAGAATTTTAGTGTGCATTGGCTAACCAATTTATGAAATTTAGAAGTTATTTAATTATCATTACTTTAAAAGTGGAGAAAAATTGGAATTTCATTTCATGGAACAATAGAGTGGAATATAAACATTATTAATTCTATGAAGAGGTATGAGAGAACCAACCTAATACCGATAGATGAGTCATTATTATATATCATCTTCAGATTTGAACTATATTTGGAGAAAGTAAAAAAACTAGACAAAACCCAAAAAATAGATCATTTTAGATTAAATTAAAATAATTTCCATAACAGAAAGATAAACCAGGGAAAGAAGAAGCAACAGTCAGATCATTATCATGGGGGTTCCAGCCAGGCAAATTTCACATGATTCAGACACCAAAATGAGGAGCTATATAAAATCCTAAGATGGAATGGAGGAGATCCAAGGGGTATCTAGAGTGGAATCATATACATAGTTAACGTGGTAGAAAGAGAGTGGAAATAAACATTAATGTTAGAGGGGAAATGGTAAGATAAACATCTTTAATGGGGTACATGGTTAGGCATTGTGGTTTACCAAACCCTGTACCAAAAATGTGGATCCCTAATTCCATGATCCATACCTCTAATAGTTCACACACACAATTAGAAAAAAAATTGATAACCTTGAGTTTGACATTGTATCACACACCATATCCTACATGTCCTAGGTCCATGGTTGAAAAAAAAAGTATGTGAACCATGTGTCTTCCCTATGAAATAGAATATAGTTTTAAAATATCTTTGTGGCTCCACTTATGTGGTTATAAAATCCATTCTTCATCATTTTTGGGTTATATGGTTGATATGCATGATTAAAAACGAATGTGGCCCAAATGTGGGCCTCTTTCTACATCTCTATATACTGAATCTCTTGGAGCCAAACAAGCCCAACATATTCCAAATCATTCTTTAACTCCTTAGGACCTTATATTAGAGTAAATTATTTTTTTAATGTTAATATTTAACAATTGGTGCCTATTAATAAAAACTCAGATCATACAGGTCGATTTTATCACTCAAGAATTAAAACCATTAGATTTTGGTTCATATAATATTGTATGTGAGGTAAAATTACCAGTGTTAAATGGTTGTAAATTTTTTATAATGTGACATGAATTGAACATTAAAATTCCAAATTATGGAATTTTGTTAGTTGTAATGATAGATTACTATTTGGTTTTATATGATCACCAACCTCGATATGATAATGTTTATTATTATTGAGTTTTTGACAAAACACTAATATTGGATTATTCTCTCATGATTGAGTCATTATATTGAAAATAAATTGGTTTCATTCAATGAAATTACATAGAATAATTATTGATGATTTTTGGTATTTAGTTATTAACATGACTCATTTCCTAGCAACTGATGAGCAAGGTATTTTGGAATCAATGGGGAAACATGTTATTTATTGGAATGGTCCTATATGACCTAAATTTAGTGTCTTTAATGAAGTGATACTAAGAAATATTTCAATGATGGTGGGGATGAAATTCACAACTTCAATTCCCTTAATAGTCATTATCAATATATTGAGTTTGATGACTCAAATTCGTTAATTTTCAATGTTGATTGTGAACCTAAAGTAGTGGTTGGTATTATATAGATCAACCATTTGTGATCATAGTTTATTCATTTAATCATGATTTAGGTCTTTTTAATCGATCTTCTTCAAATTTATTTAATTTAGTTTTGTTTTATTTATCATGTAAATTTTCATATTTTGTCTTGTTGGTTTCATTTTTGATGGGTATGTTTGGTTTGGTTTTGTTTGTTTTTTCCAAATTTAATTAGATTTGATTCGTGTTAGAAACAAAGAAGTTGTTTTGAAAACACATTATTTTTAATAAAACCATTTAAAAACACTCTATAGATCCATTTTCAATAAATTTAAATGTATATTGAATGAATATAAAAATATTATTTGAATATAGTATTTTAACAATTTAATGAGGAAGAGACTATTTATTTTAGAGGCTAGTAATTTTAAATGTATATGAGATGTAAAAATTATAAATTTCTGAATAAACAACATATATAAGTAAAAATAATTTATGATTTATTATGAGTCATTCCTAAAATAGATTTAAATTTCACTAAACCATCATAAAATATATTTTATAATATTTGAAATACAATAATATATATTTTAACATATAAAAAATCATTAATTTTTCCTAAAAATGGATTCAAAATTCACTAATTTTTTATAAAAATATATTTAAACTCGCCAAAAAGAATTTAATAAAATTTAAACATCACTAAAATATATTTTAAGAAATTTAAATAGATTTAAATAGATTTCATTTTATATTATCTAGAAAACCCCAATTTAAATAGATTTATATTTTTCTATACATATGCACAACCCCAAAAATAAATAAAATTTAATTTTATATAATTTTTTTTTATACACCAAATAGATTAATAGAATATCTAAAAAAATTTATAATAATCTAAATAAATAAAATATAAAATCCCTAAAAATAAGAAAAAAAATTCAATAATAGTCATGATATTCACCATTCAACATCCTAATATTAGTTCATTATAGTTTAGCTATTATATAGAGTGACACCTACAAGATTCTCCAAATATTAGTTGTGGTAGTTTATACAAGGAAGTGAATCGATATATTTTAAATAATATAAAAATTAATGTTTCCATAACATGATAATTTAGTAAATATAAAAACTATTAACCTTGTTGAGTGAATAATGTTATCTTATAACTTATCAATTCCATATGGTATTATGTTTTGAAAACCACATACACTTTTTCTTAACTTCTGAATTTTTTCTTAAGTATAGTTTTTTTAGGATCTAAACATTTCATTCTGTTATAATTACAAATTTATCATTATGATTTTCAATTTTGTTATACTTACAGATTTATCATTAAAATTTTTCATTCTATTGTACATACAAAATTTTCATTATGATTTTATGATACCGATTTTATGATACAGATTCCAATGCAAAAGTGATACTTATTTTTTGATACCGATTCCAGTGGAAAAGTGAAACTGATTTTATGATACTGATTCCGGTGAAAAATTCATTATGATTTCATGATATTGAATCCGCTTCAAAAGTCATTCTGCTTTATGATACCGAATCATGTGAAAAAGTCATTCTATTTTATGAATCTGAAATCCAGTGCAAAAGACATTCTGTTTTATGATTCCAAATCCGATAAAAAGGTAATTCTAATTTTATGATTCCGATTATTATACCAATTTGATAGCGTTTTCACAATCATAATTAATTTTTCATAAGAATTTGTTTTCTTGATAATGTTAGAGTTGTTTAATGTATCATTCCAAATTTATCAGATTCCACTTTTTCTTATACATAACTTTTATCTTTAACTTAACATCATTTCATATACTTGAAATGATTTCATAGAATTTGTTACAAACTAACTGTTGTATGTTTGACACGTGTCTAGGTCCCTCCAAAATTTAACTAAAATATGATCGTTCTAGTGGAGCCGAATGTTGGGAAGTTTTTCCTATTTCTACAAGTCCATTTGAATAAGAAACAACAATATAGATATTGGATGAACTTTATGCATGTGAAAAAGTTGTGAAGTGATTTATAGAGAGAGAGGATTTTACAACTCTCATTTCTTCATGTGGATGTTGTGAAAAACTTGTTCAAGCATCAACAACTTGTTCCGACTTGCTTTGTGCAGACTCCAATCATGCTGGTGATGGGCTTTTGGGTTGGGAATACGGAGGTTCTGATTTCATTAAAAATTGAGGGCTTATGGGGATAGCTAGAGAGATATCGATCTTCGGATTGAGGGCTTACCTGGGTTTTCATAAGACACACTTTCTTGAATGTTCAAATCATTTATCCTTTATACAAGGTTGTTGGATACGCCTCTCTTTGGGTTACAAGAATCTTATTGTTACTTGATTACTATTTTATGTTGTTTTATATTTCCACTGTAATATTAACATTGTTAATGTAAGAATGTATAATGTTCTAATACATTGTAATTCTATTACTCTGATTATATTAAAGATTTTATATGCATTAAGGTAGAATATTTCCTTTAAAGGATCCAAAGGGATTTTTTAAAGAATAAAATTCACCCCCCCTCTTTTATATTGATCATCTACATCAATATTTCGATCCTAAAATTGGTATCAGATGAGGTATCTGAAATAATTATATCAACATATAAGTTTTCTTACTCCTATTTTTTTCTTATCTATTTATAATCATTTACTTCTAACAAGTTTTATCGAAATAAATATTATTCCCGTATGGTAGGCATTCATGTTGGATCTCTAGATAATCTCAATCCAACTAGACCACCAATCTTATATGGAAATTATTATGAGTACTGGAGAGACAGAATGAATACCTTTGTGTTAAACACAGGTGTAGACAACTACATTATGTTAACCATAGATTATAAGATTCCTGATAAGGAACATAAAACCTTTACTAAACTAGAAACGGTGGAATACCACCTGAACATTAATGCACGTAATACATTACTTTATTCCACGAATAGAAATATATAGAGAAAAATTTCAACTTTTGAAGGTGCTAATAGAATGTGGAAAATTCTTTAGGTAACTCACTTTGGAACATCCAATGTCATTGAAACTAGAAGAGCTATGCTCAGAGCTAAGGGTCATGGTTTCTTCTTTGATTATTGAAAACCCATATGTAAGGTACAACAAATATTTAGTACTATCATCAACATCTTACAATCCATGGGTGAGAAAGGTATAGATGATGAGATTCTTGTAGAAAATATTATTAACATCATTCCCAACGAATGGGAATCCTAGAGGACTATAGTAGATGGAATAGAAAAGTCAAACAGATTTATCTTGATGAACTGTTTGGAACCATTCTTCAACATGAAACCAGAATGAAGAGAGATGCTAATAATATTGAGAATAATAATGTAAATAAAGGTGTTTCCTTTACAAATACTTAAAATAATATGAAATCCAAGACTCTTAATAGAATTACAATATCTAAATCTAAGGGGGTTGTTATTCAATCTAAATCTTGTGAAAGTGAATCTTTCGAAAATGAGTTAGGAAATCTTGCTTGGAGGATGGAAAAGAATGTTGGACAGAAGAACATTCAATATAGATACAAAAATAATCATGCAAAAGATAATAAAGATAAAGAAGTGTCATGATATGAATGTAGATGAACCGGTCAAATTAAACCTGATTTTCCCTTTCTTAAGAAAAGAGTCGAGAAAGATAAGAATCCTTAAAAAAAGAAGAAGAAGTTGAACATATCAAAGAATAAGAAAGTCTTGAAAGCTAATGACACTTGGAGTGCCAGTGGTGGATATTCTTCTGATGTCTCTTCATAATATGAATATTCTGAGAAAAAAAATATTGGTCTGGTAGCCAGAGCTCTATTTCAATATCCTTGTCTTATGGCTAAAGTATGAATTACTGAATCCTTAACCAATATGTCTTTAATTGAAAATTTTCCGGATTTAGTTTTTTCTTCAGATGAAGAATCTTCTTCATCAGATAATGATAATGATTTTCCTTCGTGTGAGAAAGTTTCTAGATTTTATATGTTTCTTAAAAAGATAAATTGTTAATATTCTAAGAAACCTGAAAAGGAAAATTCTAGATAATTTATTTTAACAAAAAAAAATTCAGATATTACTAAAGATCATGATAAAAAATATTGTGTTTTAGAATATCTTTCTATGAAAATTGAGGAAGTTAATTCAGAGAAGGATAAACGTTCTAAGGATCTTAAAAATATGCTTTTAGAAAAAAGATGTTTTAGATGATAAAAATAAATCTAAATCTATTATTCTTGAGGATAATAATTTAGCCCTGAAACTAAAATCAAAAAAAATTTCCTCTAAGAATCTTCTTGCAAATATTGCTACTAGTAAAGAAAATTTTGACAATATGTATTCTCATATCTGACCTCAAGGTAATAATAAGGGTTAAGGTTATTCTCCTGCAAAACATTTTTTTAGAAAAAATTACTTTGTTCTTTAAAGAGACCATTTTTTACTAAATTTCAGAGTGGTGGACATTAGAAGAATAATTATTTTTTAAATAAAGTTCAATCCCATTTGTTTCATAAATCTTACTTTTCTAACCAAATGTGGTTACCCAAGTTTTAATTATCTAACAATTCTGGATCTAGGAATGTTTGGATTCCAATAATCTAACTCGTTCTTTTTCAGGATAATGAAGGATGTACCGTCAATTTATGTTACATGTATAGGGGATGTTACTGTCACATGATTAGTATCAAAGACCATTTCAAAAATATTTTAAAAATGATATATGGAAAAGTAACCATTGGAGATAACTCTCAATGAGAAATTGTCGGTATAGTTAACATTATTCTTCTTAGTAAAGCTCTTACTTCAAATGTACTGTTTGTAAAAGGCCTTAAGCAAAATCACATTAGCTTAATACAATTATGTTATGATGGTTACCTTGTGAATTTTAGAATTGATGGATGTTTAGATCACAATTCCAAGGATGAGTTTTTATTTATGGCCTTTGGCATGACAATGTTTTCACCTTAAACCTAGATGACCTTAGAAGTCATGATATACCATACCTTATTGAATTTTAATATCAATCATGGCTTTGCATAAAATACTAGGAAACTATAATTTAAGGAATCTTATTAATATTTCCAATAAAGAACTTGTTTAGGATCTACCTGAACTTAAGACTATTTCTTCAAAAGTCTGTCACCCTTGTTAATATGGAAAGCAACATAAATCTAGCATTAAGTCTTAATGTGAAGTTACAACTTCTAATTCTTTATAGTTAGTGCATATGGACATATTTGTCACAACAGAAATGGGAAATATTGGAGGCAAATACTATGTGTTTGTTATAGTTGAATATTACAACAGATTTACATGGGTCTATTTTCTTTCAAAGAAATCTGAATATTTTTCTTATTTTAAAACCTTCAAAGCTCATGTTAAAAACGAGAAAAATCTACCATTGAGAACTATTCATAGCGATCATGGTGTAGAATTTGAAAATTCTAATTTTCAATGTTTTTGTAGTTAAAAAGTTATTAATCACATATTTTTATCTCCATGAACTCCTCAACATATTGGTATTATAAAAAGGAGAAATTTTATTCTTCAAGAGATGACAAGAACCATGTTGAGTGAATATTCTATAGCTAAACAATTATGGTCTGAAGCTATAAGTACTGCTTCTTATAATATAAATTGAGTTTTAATAATACCTTTTCATAATAAAACACCTTATGAGTTGGGGACTCACTGAAAACCCAAAGTATCTTACTTAAATGTTTTTGGTTGCAATGTATTTATCTTGAATACTGAGGATAACTTACATAAATCTCACCCAAATACAATGAAGGAATTTTCATTGGATAATCTATAAACCTTAAGGCATACAAAGTTTTTAATAAAAATACTTGCACTATGGAAGAAACAGTACATGTTAATTTTGATGAAAATGATCCTGTTGTTTTCAAACAACCTGAATCATTTCCTGATATATTTTCTAAAACTGATCACCAACATTTTATATAAGATCTTTTAGTAAAGGATAATGTTCATGAAAATATTTCTGAAACATTTACACCTGAATATTTTTTACCCTATGTTGATGAACAAGTCTTCCAATATCCAAGTCAGTTGTTACTTATAAATCATCTCTGTGATAATATCATTGGAAATGTTAATCAACTAGTAAAAGATATAATTTCATTAAGGAATGAAGTTGTACATGTTGCATTTCTCTCCCAATTTAAACTAAAGACTATAGAAGAAGCCTTTGATGATGAATATTGGATTAAGGCTATGTAAGAAGAACTCAATGAATTCGTAAGTAATAAAGTTTTGACCTTGGTTGAAAAACCTAAGGAAACATCTGTTGTTAGAGTAAAATGGGTTTTTAGAAACAAATTAGATGAAAATGGAGTTATTATTTGAAATAAATATTGATTGTTTTCCAAAGGCTATAACCAACAAGAAGGCATAGACTATGAAGATACCTATGCTTTAATATCTAGACTTGAATCTATTCATCTTATTTTATCCTTTCAAGCATTCTTTAATTTTAAAAATTATAAAATTGATATAATGTGTTGTTTTATTAATGGTTATGTACAAGAAGCAGTCTATATTGATCAACCCCTGGCTTTGAAGATACAAAAATATCATTATAATTTTTATAAACATACCAAAGCTTTGTATGGTCTTAAACACGCCATTATAGATTGGTATGATAGGATTTCACGATTTTTGCTTCAAAATATCTATGTTAAGGGAACTGGTGATCCAACCCTTTTTATTAAAAAAAATAAAGATGTTTTGATTGTCAAAATTTATGTTGACGACACCATCTTCAGATCTACTCAGCAATCCTTAACTATTTCTTCTGCGAATCTTATGAAATCTCAGTTTGACATGAGTATGATAGGAGAGTTAACTTTTTTTCATGGTTTTGAAATTTATCAAAAACTAGAGGGATCCTACATATCTCAACATAAGTGTATCAATGATCTTCTAAAGAATTTTGGGTATGAAAATACTAAGAGTATAAGTACACATATCGAAACCTTTAATAATCTTGACATTGATGAAGCAGGGAAACCTGTGGATCAAACATCTTATAGAGGAATGATAGGAAGTTTACTTTACATAATATCTAGTCGACCTGGCCCATTGTTCATAGTAATATTATGTGCAAGATTTCTAGATAATTGTAAAGAATCCCATTTAAAGGTTGTAAAATAATTTTTTGGTATTTAAAGGGAACATTTGTTTTGGGACTATTTTATTCTTCTGGAAATTATTTTGAACATAAAATTTCTTCGGAAGATGACTTTGGTGGTTGAAAAATGGATAGAAAAAGCACGTCTGTAACTTGTAATTTATTAAGAGGCTCATTTGTTTCTGGGTCTTTCAAGAAAAAACATTCTGTATCACTTTCAACTGTTGAAGTTGAATTTGTAGCAGCTGGAAATTTATGTACACAAGTGTTTTGGATGCAACACACACTCACAAGCTATGGTATGAGTTTTACTAAGAGTCAAATAATGTGTGATAACATAAGTTCCATTTCCCTAAGTAAAAACCCTACACATCACTCTCATGCAAAGCATATAGATTTTAGATATCACTTTCTTAGGGATCACACACTTAAAGGAGATATTATTCATCAAATCATAAGAATGCAAGAACAACTTGGAAATATTTTTTCAAAGCCATTATCATCTATTATATTTGAACATATTAAACAAAATCTTGTGTAGATCTCTGTGAGGTAATCATTCATATCTACTTCTTGTTTAAATGATTTCCTAATACTAAACTACTCTTTATTTCATGGGATGTACATATGGTTTTTTCTATCATTCCTAATGAATTTTTTTCATTCTTTAAAATTTTTATCTTTCCTTAAGTTTTTTTCCTCTTAAAATTTTATCTTAATCTAAGAAATTCCATATTTATTTTAAAAAATCGATATTGAAAATTAGGGTATTGAAAATTATGGTACTGGAAATTTAATTATTGAAATTTATTGAATTAGAAATTTCAGTATTTGAAATTTTATGTACTGAAAATTTTTTTATTGAAAATTTTGGTATTGAAAATTTCAGTATTGGAAATTTTGGTATTGGAAATTTCAGTATTCGAAATTTCAGTATTGAAATTTTGGTATTGAAATCATGGTATCTAAAACTTTCAAGATAATTCTTTTAATACGGATAAATTCCTCAAACTATTCCAAAAGGTACACTTTATTACTCTATATTTTCTTATATTATGTTTTAGTAGTTGGTTTTTCAAAATATTAAATTCATGTTTACCTTACTACAAAAGATCAGAATTCATATTTTCTATAATCATCTACAACTGTCAGATCAGATCAGGTTATTTTCAGTCGTTTGATTATCTTATGGATTTTGAAAGGTCATAAGCCTTGCCTATATAAGGGCTCCTCTTTTATAAGCACTGCACCATCCTTACTGATCTCTATGCTGAATTTATGTTTCCATCAAAGTATTCGTTCTGATTCATTTGTCTCATTTATCCTGAATGACTGCTGAATCCTTAGCAGATCAAATGTTGATTAGCAAGGAAATAAAGTATTGGTCAATCTTTAGGTAATGTTTGGTATGACCCAACTTATTTTCTAAATATGAATCCCTTATCTCTAAGGTGATAAGAACTAATGGATGGGAAAGTGTTTGCGTGGATAAAGATAAAAGTCCGGATTCGGTTTTCCCTAACCTAGTTATTCAGTTCTATGAATCCGTTACTTTCCATCAAAAGGATGGAATGGAATTGTATAAGTTCAAATGTTTTTATAATAATTATATAGTTCCCTATAAGAAGAAATCAATTGTTCTCAAGATATCATATGAAGGGGATGATATTCTATGATCTCAAAGACTTCATAAGAAGGAAGGATCTTTTGAAAAAGTCAAGGATTCGAATTATCTTGGTCTTATGTATGTTAAGAATCTAATGATTATGAATCTTACAATAAATCACAAGATGGTAGCCCTCTGGATGCAAGGCTTTCTTATTCCAAGAAAAAATAATAATGACTCTCTAAAGATATGTGATATCATTCTTTTTGACTTTCTTGTCAACATAAGAATGATCATCATGGTTAAGTACATGTTTCTCACGATCCTTGCAATAAAATTTGGAACCATCAGATCTCAAATTCTTATATATATGTCAAATATATCCATGATAATTTATATGTTCCTTCGAAAGATAAATTTCCCATGACGATCAGTTTCAAAGCCTTTCATGATTTTGCTGCTAAGTGATGACAGTCTACGGAGGATGAAGGTAGAGTTCTTAATGGAATACAAAAGTTTTTATTAAATGGTTGTCCACAACATGGGTCATATTATGGAGTCTTCAAAATCAGTACTCAAGAAAAGGAAACATGAACAACACATATTTCCAGTACCAGTTCCTGATGTCTCAGTATCAGCACCTCCTCTTGCAAAGAAACTGAAATCCTATTCTGATTCAACAGTTGAAAAGTGGAGAGAAATGGTAGCTACCTCAAAGTAATAAGATCCTTCATTTGGATTGAATCCTATAGAGGCTAAGGCCTAAAAAATCCAGAAATCTAAAAAGATTGAGAAAGAAAAGCAGGAGAATATCCTGATGAAGAAGTCCTTGGATGCTCAAGTGTGTTAGTCCTTACTAAAAAATATAGAAAAGAAATCTCAAGAAGTGACTAAACCTCAAGTTGTTCATAATAAGCCAGCTGTCACTCCAAAAATCTAGAAAGCCATGAAAGTTCTATCTTTATCACAACCTATTAGAGAAATAATAGATCAAATTACTCATGAAGATTATGATGATGTTTTAATGTGAAGTGGAAGAATACATTGGAACTCCTTTGAATTCAGTCTGTAAATTTGTTTCTGAAGAATAAGTTGAAGAATAAGTTGAAGAATATGTTGAGGAAGAATTAGAAGTTGAAGATGAAGAATAAGTTGCAATTAACGTGGAATAAGAAGATAAATAAGAGGTTGATCAACAAGGTGGTGAAGAGGAAGAAATTTAGGAATGAGAAAGACAAGAAGGATCTTAACATCATGAGTTTTAATGGGATGAAGATGAACAAGAATATATTAATGTTATCCTAGTATCTGATGAACAATCACCAGTTCGAAATATTGACAAAGTAAAGAATGTTTTTGTTGCCTCATTTGATAAGGAAACACCTCTGAAGTCTTATAAGAGAATAGATAAACCTCCTTACTTAACCACAAGTGGATTTGAGAAAGGAAAATATTTTTTAGGATCCGAATCCTTATCATCTGTTGACCATGACTTTGTCAAGCTATCTTTAAGAAAGTTGGTCAGCACCATTCGAGTTCTTTCAAATATAGATGCTCGGAGTCAAATGATGCCTGAAACCCTAAATCAATATATTGAATCGACCAACATGCTTATAGACATGGTGCCCAAGAAAGAATCAGACTTCAGTAATCATTTAACTGATTACAAAGCTCTGAAGGTGACTTGTAAGAAAGTCTTTAACCACCCCAAAACCATTAATGAAGAGAATATACAGATTAGTGACTTCATGGATTCAACAAACTAAGCTTTCAATACTTGCGAAATTGAGGTCAACAAGGTGAAGGCATCATTCTTTGAGAAGGTAAGTCAACTCAATTTCATTTCTTAATCTGTAATCACTTAGAAGGAATTCAGAGACAAATTAGAGAAAAAGGTGGATACTCAAGACGAGTTCATTAATAATCAAGATGATAGAATCAAAGATCAAGAAGACATAATCTTGTCCTTATAAAATAAGAACCTGGATCCAGAGACCTTTCTGAAGAAGCTTCATGAATATCATAAGGACGTAAAGAAACTTAAATCCTTGATAAGGGAAATGTTTTTAGAGCATAAGAAGGATGGATGATTCTATTTACATTCAGTTGTTTTATTGTAATCTAAACCTTATTTCCAATATTTCCTTAAGAAGATTATTTTATATCATTCTATTGTTTTTGAATGTATTCTTGCTTAACCATACTGGTATATCTTATACTTCTCCATTTTCTCCAAATTTTTTAAAATCACAAAGGGGGATAATTTATTTAAATGAAGTATTTAATGAAGATCTCAAAGGAGGAGAATCTATTAAGGGATAGTATGATAAGAAATGATAAAGTCCAATTAAAGGGGAGTTTTCCTTCAACAAGAGATGTTTATCTAAGGGTGTATTTTCTTAAGAAAGAAAATCAGAAACTAAAGATCAAGAATACGATCCTTGGGAAAAATAATATAAGGGGGGTTCAGTCGTATTCATCAGAAATATCATTAAAAGGGGGAGATAAGTTTTTCATACTTGTTTATCTATGTTAATATATTCTTCATTATAAAAGTTGATTGTGGTTTCCAAAAATGGGGTTATTGTTGAGTCAATAAGGTAATTTTATGACTTCTCCATTCATTATGGTATTACGTTTTGAAAATCACAAACACGTTTTCTTATGTTCTGAATTTTTTCTTAAGTAAATTTTTTTAAGAAACAATCATGTCATTATGTTAGGATTATAGATATACCATTAAGATCTTTAATTCTGTTATACTTATAGATTTTTCATTACGATTTTTCATTCTGTTTTACTTACATATTTTTCATTACGAGTTTATGATACCGATTTTATCATATTGATTCTAGTGAAAAAGTGATACCAATTTTATGATACTGATTCCGGTGCAAAATTGATACAGATTTTATAATACTGATTTTGGTGCAAAAGTCATTATGATTTCATGATACCGAATCTAGTGAAAAATTCATTCTTTTTTATAAAACCGAATTTGGTGCAAAAGTAATTCTATTTTATGATTCCGAATCCGATGCAATAGTCATTCTGTTTTATGATTCTGAATTCGGTGAAAAATTTATTCTGATTTAATGATTCTGATTCCAGTACCAATGTGATATCATTTTCACAATCTGATTTATTTTTTCATATGAATCCATTTTCTTGATAACGTTAGAGTTGTTTAGTGTATCATTCCAATATTATCGGATTCCAAGTTTTCATATAGATAATTTTTATCTTTCACTTAACATTGTTTATTATACTTGATATGATGTCATACAATATGTTACAAACTAGCTGTTTTATGTTTGACACGTGTCTAGTTACCTTTGAAATTTAAGGAAAATATGACTGTTGGAGTGGATACAACCATTGGGTTGTTTTGCCTATAAATACAAGTCTTTTTTAACAAGAAAAAACAATGTAGAGAGTGGATTAACTTGATTCATTCGAAAAAAGTTGTGAAGTGATTTATTGAGAGAGATGCTCTTACAACTCTCAATGCTTCATGTGGATGTCGTGAACAACTTGTTCGAGCGTGAACAGCTTGTTCAGACTTGCTTTGTTCATACTCCGATCATGCTGATCGTGGGTTCCGGGTTAGGAAGAAAGAGGTTCCAATTTCCTTCTAAATTGAGGGTTTGTAAGGATAGCAAAATAGATACTGATCTTTGGATTGAGGTGTTACCTGGGTTTGGGTAAGATATACTTTTTTGAAAGTATAAATAAAAGAACCTATATCCATGGTTGTGGAATAACCTTCCATTTGGGTTAAAAGAATCTTATTGTTACCTATTTACTATTTTAAGTTATTTTATATTTCCGTTGTAATCATAACATTGTTAATGATAGAATGTATAACATTCTCACACATTGTAATTCTATTACAATGATTATATTAAAGATTCTATATGCTTTAGGGTAAAATCATTCCTTTAAAGGATCCAAATGATTTTTAATGAATACAATTACCCCCCCCCCACTTGTATATTGAGCATCTACATCATTATTTCAATCCTACAAACCTATCAATGAATCAAATTCAGTACTCTCGAATTTATATGAAATGAAATGATCAATCCTAACCAAACATAACTCAACCAAAACCATATTAATTATAATTTCATGTTAGTTATAGTTTTGAAGGGTTGTTTAAATTAAGTAGTGATTTATTTAGTTGAATTTAATTACGTTTTCATTCAATGAATTCAACTTGGTTTTATTTTTTCAATTCAATTCAATTAATATTATTTCATTTTTTTATTTTACTTTTATTTGGATCATTTTATTTCATGTTGGTTTGGTCAGTATTGGACCAAATCTAACATAATATCCATGATAACGTAAATTTTTTAACATAAAAAACCAATTGACCAAACCCAAAATGAACCCAATTCTTTAACTAAATTACCACATTACCAAATAACCTAACCCAAAAATGAACCCAATTACCTAAGAAAAAATTACTAAAATGACCTAACCAAAAAATGAACCAAATGACCAAACCCAAAAATAAACCATATGACCTAAAAAAATAAACCAAAATTTCCAAATATCCTAACCCATAATTGCACAAAATGAGCAAACCCCAAATAAACCAAATGGTCATAAACAAAAATGTCCAAAGAAAAGATGAACCCAATGACCTAACCCAAAAATGAACCAAAAGTCCCATTTAATTATCCCAAATAAGCTCAATGGCCTAATTCCAAAATCAAAAACACCAAAATAAAAAATTTACCATTACAAATGTACCAAATGGAATAATTAAATAAATTAACTAAACCTAACCTTGAACTATATTATATATCCAAAAAATTACAAATTGATCTAATCAAAGGAAAAAAATTAACCAAATTACCTAACCCAAAATGTAATAAATAAACTTATTGAATTCACAAATAACTAAATAAACCAAAAATACCTAACCTAAAAATGAACCAAATGACCTGACCAAAAAATGACCAAATAACCTAACCAATTATCTAAATTGAAACAAATTTCCTAACCCAAATTGAACCAGATAGCCTAAAAAAATGAAAAAGATTATTGAATAACCAAATAATCTTACCCAAAGATGAACCAAATGACCAAACCCAAAATGTACCAAAATATGTTACCAACAAATTACCGAACCCATAAATGATCTAAATAACCACCCAAAAATGAACCCAATGACCAAATTATATGACAGAAAAATAAACCAATTGACCACACCCAAATGATGAAAAATGAACTAGATAACCAATTATATCAAATGACCTAACCCAAAAATAAACCAAATGACCTAACTAAAAAATTACCTAAGGACCTAATTGAATTACCAATTTGAACCAAATGACCAAATCCAAAACGAACCATATTTCTAAATGACCTAACCCTGAAAAATACAAACTGAATTAACCCAAAATGACCAAATGACCAAACATAATGTCCAAAATGAACTAAATGATCTAACCAAATGTACACATTATTTAACAAAAAAATAAACCAAATGAACTATCCCAAAATGACTCAAATTTATTCACCCAAAAATTACTTATCCCAAAAGGTACCAAATATCCTATCCCAAATGAACCAAGATGAACCAAATGTTTAGATTAACTGAATTTATAACAGGATAATTTATATGCCTTTATTATGGTATGATATATTGTGTGTGTTGTTTTCCTTGATAATTTTTATGTTATTATTACAGTATATCACATCTTTTAATTATTTGGATTTCAAATTACTATGACTTTATTATTTCTTACTATGTTTTATGCCTTGTTTTTCCTTATCATTATAGTTTAAATCTAAAAAAAATATTCATTTTTCCCTTATAAATATTAAATATATTAAAGAAATACATTTGGTAGATATTTTTAGAGAATGATCGATGAATTATGAATATGGTAATTCCTCATTTGGTTACATTAAAGAGTTTAGTAATTATAACATATATCATTTACAATACATTAAATTTCATTTTTAAATTATTTTTAGGATAATCATATAAGGGAAAACGTTTCTCTTGTTAAACTATAGATAGTCATGATGTATGTTGTCAATTAATTGAGAGTGGTAATATAGGTACTTATTTCACCCTATGTAACATCTACAACTCGGAGACCATTCAACAGTGCCTCGATCATGGTTGGCCACATGGCCTCAAGCGCATGTCCCAAAATTCCAAAGGTTGCTGACTAGTAGTGAGGGCCTATGTGTATATATGGGAAGAATATTCCCTCATCACCATTGTGTATCATAGAAGAATATCAATAAAAGATATATATCAGACGAACTAAATCATACATGCAATAGATACATGGTGGGAATAGATAACAATATCAATAGAAGATAATATACAATGATGATGATACATGTCATACGAATCTACAAACAAACCAAAATATATATCAATGGAACGTTTATAATACATGTAACAGAAGTACAAAATGTCCAAAAAGAATACCATCTAGCATCATGAGCCTCATGTCAGTCTTATGCTACCCTTCTCCTAGGAAGAAATCCATAACCTTCTATTGGGACTTTTCCCTTATATATACTTGCAATCATACAGTTTTTTTGGGAACCCAATAGTGGACCCAATATGGTGTGATACTAAATCCTAGTAGGCTTCCACCAATGGTCCAGTTCTATAAATTTATTGAATATATATATATATATAAAATAGAGTGTTGGAATTAATAAAACATGAAAAGGATATTTTGAAGGTAAACATCATATAAATTCGAGGTTTTCATTTCTTATCATGTTTATTTAATTATTAAATTCCATTAAATAATAATGTCTTGAGACCTCGTATATTTCCCAGGATCCCCCATATAAATACATGGTTCAATGATTCCTAAACATTCCATCCATATAAGACTATGATGTAATTCAGTCTTGTGCTTTGGCATGGAAGATGCATCATAAAACTCATTTCATTCATTATTCATTTATAAACCTTGGGCCATCTTTGTAATTCCTAATTTGGAATACAGGTATTGCTCTAGGTATAACATAAACCAACACCCTACAATCCTATCCATGGAAACCCCCACAACAATGCAGGCATCGATCTAGGGGTGGAGTAACATCCCTACCATTTGAATCTGTCCTTCATGGTCCACTACGTGAACTCAAGTATCATCAGTGGCATATGTGATCAAATTACCTTTGAGTCAATCATTGGAAATCCATATGGAATCCAATATCACAAGGCATATAAAAGTCATCTTTCTGATTTTTTCCATGGACAACCATGTCAGGGGTCCATGCGTCACTCAGACATAAGCATGGTTGAGGCCAATTGAGTACATACATGGAATTAATCATTGATTCCATGTGTCGCCCAAGGAATATTTATAGTCATTCAATTATACTCTATCAATTTCAATTAATCTATTCCATTTAACTATTTCATGGTCAAAAATAAGAAAACATCAATTATATATCACCTAATAACGTGGATACTGTAATAAGATAATCTTATAAGGATTACCCTTAAGTTCTACCCACATGGGAATTTCATTATAATAGACATCTCATGCTTAATTAACCAACACATAGAATGTTTCTTGGAACATGGAATACATCCAATTTTATCTATCAATTCAACTCATAAATGATATCAATTTTCAATTTACAAATCAATTAACAAATAAAATCATAAATTAATAATTCAACGTTAACATCCCATGAAAATGGGTAAATGAAACACCTAAATTGTTTCAAATTCACATACCATCATAATGGACGATTTAAATACACAACACACCCATAAGGGAAGTTTTTTCATTGTAACACCCTGATCATTTTTGAGAAGTATATTTTTTTATGTCTTATGTTATACGCAACATCAAATGAATATTTCAATACACACAACACTATCTTGGCTTGCGTTATACTCAAGAGCAACCTTCCTCTATAGCATGTGTTCTATGCAATACCGAGTTTTAATAAACAACGATATATTATTAAAATATTATATAAAATAGCCATTATGAATAGTAATACCCACATTTTGAAAATTTATAAATTTTATCATTCAAAATGGACTTCATTTTTGGATTTAGAGTATTGAAATTATCCTAGGGTGAATTTTTGGTATTTTTCTGAAAACATTCAATTTTTAATGAATAGTGAAAACACTGAGTTGTTGGTTAAAACCGATTTTTATTTAAATAATTATTTATTTTAATTTATTTTATTTTAGGTCAAATTATATTAATAATACTTATATATGTTCAATGTAATTCATTGGAGTAATTTTATAATAATATAGATACATTAAAATTTTATTGTACTTTTTACCGTCTTTTACCCACCTCTTATGAGCATTTGCAATTGTACATAAAACGTAATTTTACCGCTTTTGTGAGTTGAATTTCAAAAATCGAAGAGACACGATGAATATCAAGGAGTAATATGTGGTTCATTAAGATAAAAATAATATTTGGCGAATAGTAACTTTTTACTTTTATTTACCACGGTTAAAAGTAAATAGGGTAATTAAGGGTAAAAATGATTTTATTATTACCCTAACACATGTCCTAATTCTATTTGATGAGTTTAATTTGACCAAAAACAACCTTAGGAAGAAAATATATCCATTTAGGTCCACTTGGATTAGATTAGGACACTTATTATTATTTTATTTAAAGAAGAGTTAAAAGTGTTAAAATCAAATTTTAATAACTAAAACATTTAAAATATAGAGTTATACATAATATAAATTCGACTATAAATATTAATTAGAAAGATAAAACGATTTTGTACATAATGGTATTTTATTTATAATTTTTAGACATTAAATATTTTTAATTTATTTATGACACAATGATGATGCAGTAATTACCTTATTAATAAAATATTAACATAATTGAAATTATGAATACCCAAATAAAAGTAATTTTAGATTTTTTATTAATTAAAATAATTTTATAGGTTAACATGACATTTTATTATTTATTTAATAAAAACTGTTCGAACTAATCATGTTGTTATGATTTTCACAAATACCAATTACCAAATAGTGTCAAATTTGACATAAAATAGTTTTTAAAACAAATATTATATTATTAATTTTTATTTTATTCCTAAAAATATAAGGTTCAAAAAAATGACTTATATAAGGTTATATATATTAATAATGAACCACTTGGGGGGTTTTTTGTCTTGTTATAGTAAGATTATTAACTATATAGTGTAATAAAACAAGAAGACGCGGCAAAAGTAAAATTATTTAACTTAGAGTTATATCTAAATGATAAGGTTAAAATAGTAACCTAAACATGTCTAAAACCTATTGGTTGAGAGCATTGCAACCCATCCCAACTTTATCTTAGAAATAAATCAATTTGGATCTATTATAAACTGAATATGACTTTATTATAAATTAATATTTTATGTTTTTTCTAAGGTGCCCCTCTCCTCCCTTATAAAAGGGAACCTCCTCTCTCTCCTCCTCACATCACTTTCAGCCTTCATGATCGGCCAAACCTTGCCAATTTCCCTTCTACACTTCCCTAGAAACATCCTAGAGGTCCTCTTACTCTTAGAAGACCATCTTTAGTGCCCTAAGAGGAGGTTAGGAAGAGGCGCTTCAATGAAGAGGTCATGTCCTTTACCGATTATTTCCAAATAATTTCTTCTTATACTTATTCTTATTTATTTGTTTCATCAAAAATTAATAACATAATTATCACTAATATACTAATATGTAATTATAAATATGAAACAAACCTATTTCACCTTCTATACATCCTACGGAAAATGAAATCATTGCGTGTGCGTACGTATGGAATACCGTCTCCACGCCATGGTGTAATCTGTTTCCCACCACCACCTAACCTGGATGGTTATAGTGGGTTAAAGAATAAATTTTTATGATTATTATAACATGATACCAATTTTGAGACATTCCATCTTCCACTCCAATACCATTCAATAGTTATGGGAACGATATCATCGCTCGTGCGTACGTACGGCCTACCGTCTCCATGATGTGATTCGACTCGTTCTACATGATCTTTATTGAATAGTGATTATATAAATGAATTTAATGAATAAATATGATATATATTACAATAATACCATCCTGTAAATAAGGTATCTATAACCTAAAAAGACGAATAAGAATTTATTCGAGAAGACATGCATAAGAACAGAAAGCAATGAACACTTGAATAACAAGTAGCAATGAAATATTACTAATAAGAATATAAGAATTTTACCATATATAATATCATAAAAATGAAGATGATTCTGTAATAATTTAATGACATTATTTAAATCATTATACCGAAGGTTCAGATTCATACGAATCATATCGGACCTAAGGTGAAGGAAAATCTCACAATCTTGTTTTTATCCAAGATTGTTTATACATTGGTATTTACTGGTGTGTATTTAGAATCCAAATCCATGTTTCCATAATATTTATTATTATTTTAATCCTACTACAATTGTTTAAATCCCATTTTACCCATTGGTGAGTTTTTAGTAAAAGATATGAAAGGAATCTTTTGTCGTTTTTATTACGAGGTACTTTGGACTTTTCCGGCCAAAGTATGAGAAGAATGTTTTTTTAACTTATATGGAATGAATAGATTTTTATGATTTCATAGAACATTATTTCCATGAAGATTCTTTTACAAGTTTTCATGTTTTTTTTAATCAACTTCTTTAGTTTAAAATTGTATGACTTGTTATGAAAGGAGAAAAGTTTTTGAAGTAGAAAGGATATTTTCTTCAAGAATGGAGTTCAAGTGTTTTATCAAAATTATTTACTATCTAAGATAATATAGGGTTCTGTTTCTATCCCTATTTTTACATTGATTTGATTATGTTGTGATGGAATTAATTTGATGATGTCCTTTTATCTTATATGGATTATGTTATGATGGCATGATGTTTAAGAATCCCATTTTTATTACATGGGTTGTGCTATGATTTATGATTTTGTGGCACACATAAGAATGGTTTCATTATGAGATGGGTGGGACCTATATCTCCCTCCAATGCATTGTGAAAAAACTTATATCTCATGAGATAGACATGGCTAGCACGACAAGTTAATCCAGTTTAGTGATACTGGACTGGAATGAGGAGTGAACTCGGTTCAGTAATGGACTTTGTCCGCTATGATGGTTTTGGAAATGAGCCTTGACTAATATGAAATTATTTTCTATGAATATGCATGTATGCCACAATGTTTCATGTTTCAGGTTATGATTATTGGGATTACATTTCACTACTATGATTTATCCCATGTTATGATATTATGATCTCTTTTGGAGGTTAAGATTTTCAAAATTTTATGTTATTATGAATATGATATGATTGATATTTATTTTTTTTACCCTTATTGAGAATTTGATCTGACCCTTTTGTATGTTTTATTTTCCCCAGGTCAGGAAGAAGGGTATTATGTAGGATATTCCAAAAAGGGCCTCTATATATAGTGAAATAAATGGGAGACAATGTAGATGATTTGTGAACCAGTTGTTTATGTTTCCCAGTTTCTTAAGACACTATACCTAAACGGTAGATTCATGGTTTTGTTATATGTTATAGTAAGGATGCTTCAAATATAAAATAATAACAATGTATGTAAATTATGGGTCGTTATAGTTGGTATCAGAGGGAGGTTATAGTCATCCTTTGGAAACTAGGATATGAAAGCCTTAGTAAGAGATCTAAGGATATATCTAAACATTGAACACAATATTAGTGTTTTAAAAATGGCCATGAACAACCTATGATAAGACCTAAAGTGTGAAATTTTAATACTAATTATGTTGTTTTCCGGTTATAATTAGTGTTGCTCACAATATTCTTCTTGGTTTTAGTCAATGGATGGAACCCAAAAGATCCATGTTAATGCAGAATGCGATGGGCAATGCAATGATTGTCCCCCTAAGAAACCAAATGTTATGGTAGATGGAATGATAAATCTTGTAGCCATTCTCACACAACATTTTCAAGATATGAATCATGCAGGACTTCCAAAAGAGAAAAGGAAGGAGAAAAATTCTGTTGAATCCTTCATGAGGCATCGTCCACCCTCGTTCAGTGGGTCTAATGATCGATTAGTGGATGAAAAGAGGATCAGTACCACTGAAAAGATATTTTAAGTTCTTCAATATTCTTAACATGATAATGTCATATTAGCAGTATATCCTTTGGAAGGTGAAGCTGATCAATGGTGGAATATTATTAAGAATACGAGGAAAAGGGATGAAATTGAGTCCCTGGAATGGGACAAGTTCAAGAACTTATTTTGCAATAAGTACTTCCCTCGTATTCTTCGAACAAAGATGGGGAAATTGTTTCTTGAACTAAAGCGAAAGGATGATGAGTTTGTTGGTACATACGAAGAAAATTTTACAAGACTAGCAAGGTACACTTACAGAATTATTATCCAACCTGAGAGTAAAATCGATCGATTATTTTGTGGCTTAAAACGAAGTCTTCAAAGGGCGTTAGCCATAAGGGACATCAATAGCTATGAGGAAATTGTTCGATGTGCTCTTAAGGTTGAGATAGAGATTGAAGTAACCCATCAATCATATGGATTTGATAAGAAGAATAAAATGTAATTAAAAGGAAAATATAAAGACCACACTAAAAAGAAGATGTGTTTCCCTTATGCTCAAAGTGTGGAAAGAAACATGGTGGGAATTGTCTTAAAGGGACATGTAAATGTTTTATGTGTGGAAAAGAAGGTCATCGGGAAGTTGAATTTCGAAATAATGGGAAGAAGATGTCTAATGATGTTAAAAAAGAAAGGGATACGCAAAATGCACCTCCTAAACTTCAATGTTTCAAGTGCAAGGAAATGGGGAATTATGCCAATAAATGCCCTAATCCATGGGTTTTTCATGATGATTGACTTCAAAAAACTCTTAAGGCCAAAGACAAAGGAAAGTCACATGCAATTTCTATCGGTGATGTGAAGTACGATAAAGAAGTGGTGAAAGGTACACATACCATCCAATCTAATGTATAAAATGTTTTATTTTATTATGGATCCACCCACTCCTTTATTTCTGAATAATTTTCTAAGGGTATCACCGTATTACCTATTCAGTTAGATATTGAGTTATCAATGGCAACACCTAATGGCACAACAGTCACATAAAAAGTTTACAATTCATCTCCGATTGATGTTTATGGGAAAGTGCTTCCGGAAAATATTGTGATCCTTCCTATAGTGGAATTTGATGAAATTATAGGCAAGGATTGTCTTTACTTATATACAGCTCATATCAATTTCCAAAGAAGGAAAGTCACATTTCATATTCCAGATCAATCTATGATCGTCTATTGATACAAGGATGACCATAACCTTCCAATGGAAATTTCTTCCCTCATATGGGTCTTGATTCCACTAAATAAAGGTTATTTATCTCAAATGGTTGGAGAGAAACTCATGATTAAGAATATTCCCATTGTACGGGAGTTTGATGATGTCTTTCCAGAGGAATTTCTATGTCTTCCACCAAATCGTGAAGTTGAGTTTTCAATAGAACTAGCACCGAGTGCTTTACCTATTTCAAATAAACCTTATAGAATGACCCCAATTGAGCTATAGGAATTGATGAAGAAACTCCAAGAGAATCTTGATAAGGGATTCATACGCCCTAGTGCATCACCTTTTGGAACACATGTTCTGTTTGTTATGAATAAATATGGATCAATGAGAATCTCCATTGATTATTGAGAACTTAAAAAGATCATTATAAAGAAAAAATATCCTCCCCCACGCATTGATGACTTATTTGACCAACTACGCGGAGCTCAATACTTTTCCAAGATTGATCTTCGTTCAGGGTATCATAAATTAAGGGTCAAAAGGGAGGATATACCAAAGACAACTTTCTGTACAAGGTATGAACACTATTAATTTAAAGTGATGCCATTCTGTCTTACTAATGCCCCTTTTTTCTTCATGTATCTAATGAATAGAGTCTTTAGAGACTATCTTGATCAATTTGTGGTAGTCTTTATAGACAATATTATTGTCTATTCAAAGATAAAGGAAGAACATTAAGATCACTTGAGAATTGTATTGAAGACCCTGAGAAAGGAGAATCTTTATGCCAAATTTACCAAGTGTGAATTTTGGCATAAAAAATTTGCATTTTTGGGTCATATAATCTCAAAATAGGGGATATCTGTGGATCCAACAAAAAAAGAGGTTATCGAAAGATGGTCGAGACCAACAACAGTAACAGAGATCTGAAGTTTTCTTGGATTGGCTGGATATTACCGACATTTTGTGAATGATTTTTCAAGATTATCTAACCCACTCACCAAATGGACTCGAAAAGAAGTTAAGTTTGTCTAGACAGAGGAATGTGGAGATAATTTCAAGGAGTTAAAATGAACATTATCCTATGCACCTATGCTCACACTACCTTGTAGTGGAGAAAGGGTTGTGATTTACAGTGATGCATCCAAGAAGGGGTCAGGTTGTGTTCTCATGTAAAATGATATAGTGATAGATTATGCCTCACGACAGTTGAATATCAATGAGAAAAATTCCCCAAATCATGATTTGGTGTTAGCTGCGGTAATCTTTGCATTAAATATTTAGAGGCATTATCTTTATGGTGAAAGGTGTGATATTTATAATGATCATAAAATTTTAAAGTATATTTTCACACAAAAGGTGCTGAATATGAGCCAAAGAAGATGGTTAGAGTTGATTAAGGACTATGAATGCTCAATTCATTATCACCCTGGGAAAACAAACAAGGTGGCAGATGCATTAAGTCAACAAGACCATGCTAGATTATTCATAATGACGATCACAAAAGATCCAATATTTATGGATTTACAAAGGATGTATCTTAGAATTATAATGGAAGGGTAAAAATAATATCTTTCTCAAATGAATGTTCAACCATCTATACTTGTGAAAATTAAAGAGGCACAGAAAGAAGATGTAGAGTTACAAAAGAAGGTGAGAAATGTTCCTGAATTTCACTTTGATTGTGATGATAAAATAAGGTTCCGGAATCAGGTTTGTGTTCCTCCCATCTTAGAATTAAAGAAAGAAATACTGGATGAAGCTAATAGTTCTTCATTCTCTATTCATCCTGGAAGCACGAAGATGTATAGGGACCTGAAAGAGTACTTTTGGTGGGATTGCATGAAAAGAGATGTTGCTGAATATGTCTCTCGATGCTTGGTTTGTTAGAAAGTTAAAGCTAAGAGACAAATGTCTAAGGGGATGTTACAACCATTTCCCATACTCAAATGGAAATGGGAAAACATCACTATGGACTTTTTCACCGGACTTCCTAAAACATCCAAAGGCAATAATGCTACCGGGGTCATAGTTGATCGTCTTATGAAGTCGGCATACATATTTTCTATAAGAGAGGATTTCTCTCCTGATCAGCTTGCCAGGATATATGTGAAGGAAGTGGTAATATTGCATGGAGTACGACTTTCCATTATATATGATCAGGATCCAAGGTTTACCTCGATGTTTTGGCGAAGTCTTCAGCATACTGTAGATACGGAGTTGAGTTTCAGCACTGCTTATCATCCTCAGATAGACGGTCAGTCTAAGTGGACAATTCAAACTCTAGAAGTCATGTTGAGGGCATGCTCTATGGATTTCAAATGTTGTTGGGATCAACACCTAACTTTGGTGGAATTTTCGTATAATAATAGCTTTCACTCCATTATTAAGATGGCTCCTAATGAAGCTCTCTATGGAAAGAAATATAGGACTCCAACTAGATGGGATGAAGTATGGGAAAGAAATTTATTAGGACATGATCTTGTTGATGAGATGGCATAAAAGGTTAGATCTATTCAACAACACATAAGAGCAGCCCAAATTCGACAAAAAATTTATCCAGAAAACCGAAGAAAAGACATAGAGTTTGAAGTGGGTGATAAAGTGTTCTTACGAATATCTCCTTGGAAGAGAGTAATGAGATTTGGAAAGAAGGGAAAGATGATCCCTAGGTATATTGGTCCATTTGAAATATTGGATCATGTTGGGAAGGTAGCTTACTGATTGGAACTTCCACCGAATCTCTCTTAGGTTCATGATGTGTTCCATGTATCTCTCCTGAGAAAGTACATATCCGATCCTTCACATGTACTCAGCTTAGAAGTTGTACCACTGGAGCAAGATTTTTCTTATAAAGAACAACCGATAGAGATTCGGGATCATAGTGAACACGTCCTATGTTACAAGAACACTCACTTTGTGAATGTTTTAAGTAGGTACCACCAATTAGAAGAATTTAAATGGGAGCTTGAGTATATGATGAGGGAGAGGTATCCTTATCTATTTGTTACGAAGTGATGAATTTCGAGGGAAAAATTCATTTTAAGGGTGGTAGAATGTAACACCCAGATATTTTATGAGAAGAATATTTTTTTATGTCTTATGTTATACGTAACGTCAAAGGAATATTTCACTACACCCAACACTAGCTTGGCTTGCGTTAAATGCAAAAGCATCAGTCCTCGATAGCGTGTGTTGTACGCAATACTGAGTTTCACTAAACAACAATATGTTATTAAAATATTATATAAACTAGCTGTTATGAATAGTAATACCCACTTTTTGAAATTTTATAAATTTTACCTTTCAAAATGGACATTGTTTTTGGATTTGGTATATCGAAATTATCCTAGGGTGAATTTTTGATATTTTTTTGAAAACGTTCAATTTTTGATGAATAGTGAAAACAATGAGTTATTGGTTAAAACCGACTTTCTATTTAAAAAATTATTTAAATTTATTTTAGGTCAAAATAGATAAATAATACATATATAATTTCAATGTAATTCATTGGAGTAATTTTATAATAATATAGATACATACAATTTTATTGAACTTTTTACCGTCTTTTACCGACCTCCTAGGAGCATTTGCAATTGTACATAAAACCTAATTTTATCACTTATGTGAGTTGAATTTCAAAAATCCGAGAGACACTGTTAATATCAAGGAGTAAAATGTGGTTCAATAAGATAAAAAATTTTGTGGGGAATAGTATCTTTTTACTTTTATTTACCACGATTAAAAGTAAATAGGGAAATTAAGGGTAAAAATGATATTATTATTACCCTAACACATGTACTAATTCTATTGGATAAGTTTAATTTGACCAAAAACATCTTCAGGAATAAAATATGACCATTTAGTCCACTTAGACTAGATTAGGACACTTATTATTATTTTATTTAAAAAAGAGTTAAAAGTGTTAAAAACAAAGTTTAATAAATAAATCATTTTTAATATAAATATATACATAAGATAAATTCGACTATAAATATTAATTATAAATCTAAAAAACTTTCCTACACAATGTTATTTTATTTATTCATTTTAGACATTAAATAGTTTAATTTATTTATGACACAATGATGAGGAAGTAATTACCTTATTAATGAAATATTCACATTACTGATATTATGAATACCCAAATAAATGTAATTTGAGACTTTTTATGAATTAAACTAATTTAATAGGTTAATAGGACATGTTATTATTGATTTAATTAATTTTTTTCTAACTAGTCATGCTGTTATGTTTTTCACAAAAATCAATTACAAAATACTGTCAAAACTGAAATAAAATAGTTTTTAAAACAAATAGTATAGTATTAATTGTTATTTTATTCCTAAAAATATATGGTTAAGGAAAATTACATAGATAAGGTTATATATATTAATAATGAACCACTTGGGGTTCTTTTGGATTGTTATAGTAAATTTATTAACCATATAGTTTTAGAAAACAAGAAGACACGGTAAAGTTAAATTATTTAACTTAGTGTTAAATCTAAATGATAAGGATAAAATAGTAACATAAACTTGTATAAAACCTATTGGTTGAGAGTTTTTCAACCCATTCCTACTTAATCTTCTAAATAAATCATTTTGGAGCTATTATAAACCGAATATGACTTTATTATAAATTAATATTTTAAGTTTTTTCTAAGGTGCCCCTCTCCTCTCTTATAAAAGGGCACCTCCTCCCTCTCTTCCTCACACCACATTGAGCCGTCATACTCTAGAAAACCCTATCAATTCCTCTTCTTCACTTCCCTAGAAACATCCTAGAGGTCTTGGTATTCTTCAAGGACCATCTTTAGTGCCCTAAGATGAGGTTAAGAAGAGGCGCTTCAAAGAATAGGTAATGTCCTTTACCGATTCTTTCCAATTTATTTCTTCTTATACTTATTATTTATTTCTTTCATAATAAATTAATAACATAAGTATCACTCATATACTCATATGTTATTATAAATTTGAAACAAACCTATTTTACCTTCTATCCATCCTACAGAAAATGAAATCACCGTGTGTGCGTACGTACGGAATACCGTCTCCACACCATGGTGTAATCTGTTTTCCACCACCACCTTACATGGATGGGTATAATGTTGAAAATAATAACTATATATGATTATTATAACATGATACTAATTCTAAGACATTCCATCTTCCACTCCAATATCATTCAATAGTTATGGGAATGATATCATCGCTCGTGCGTACGTTCGACCTACCGCCTCCACGATGTGATGCGGCTCGTTCTACATGATCTTCATTGAATAATGATTATATAAATGAATTTAATGAATAAATATGATATATATTAAACTAATACCATTCGGTAAATATGGTATCTATAACCTAAAAAGAGGAATAAGAATTTATTCGACAAGACATGCATAAGAACATAAAGCAATGAACACCCGAATAACAAGTAGCAATGAAATATTACTACTAAGAATATAAGAATATGACCGTATATGATATCATAAAAATGAATATGATTCTGTAATAATTTAGTGACATTATTTAAATCATTATACTGGAGGTTCAGATACGTACGAAGCATATCAGACCTAAGGTAAGGGAAAATCTCACAATATCATTTTTATCCGAGATTGTTTATACTTTGGTATTTACTGGGGTATATTTATCATCCACATCCAATTTTTCTCAATATTTAATATTATTTATATGCTCCTATAATTGTTAAAATTCAATTTTACCCATTGGTGAGTTTTTAGTAAAAGATATTAAAGGAATCTTATGTCTTTTTTAGTACGAGGTACATTTTGACTTTTCCGGCCAAATTACGAGAAGAATGTTTTTTTTAACTTATACGGCATGAATGGATTTTTATGATTTCATAGAAAATTATTTCCATGAAGCATCCTTTACAGGTTTTCAACTTTATGTTTAATCAACTTCTTTAGTTTAAAATTGTATGACATTTTAAGAAAGGAAAAATGTTTTTGAAGTAGAAAGGATATTCTCCTCAAGAATGGAGTTCAAGTGTTTAATCAAAATTATTTTCCATCAAAGATAATATAGGGTTCTGTTTCTATCCCTATTTTTACATTGATTTGATTATGTTATGATGGAATTAATTTTATGATGTCCTTTTATCTTATATGGATTATGTTATGATATCATGATGTTTAAGAAACCCATTTTTATTACATGGGTTATGCTATGATTTATGATTTTGTGGCACATATAATAATGGTTTCATTATGAGATGGATGTGACCTATATCTCTCTCCAATTCATTGGGTAAAGATTTATATCTCATGAGATAGACATGGCTTGAATGGCATGTTAATACAGTTCAGTGATACAGGACTGGAATGAGGATTGAAATTGGTTCAGTAATGGACATTGTCCACTATGATGGTCTTGGAAATGAGCCTTGACTAATATGAAATTATTTTCTATGATTATGTGTGTATGACACAAGGTTTCATGTTTCATGTTATGATTACTGATATTACATTTCACTACTATGATTTATCCCATGTTATTATATTATGATCTCTTTTACAGGTTAAGATTTTCAAAATGTTATGTTCTTATGAATATGATATGATTGATATTTCTTTTGTTTACCCTTACTGAGCATTTGAGGTCACCCTTCTGTATGTTTTATTTTCCCCAGTTCAGGAAGATGGGTATTAAGTTGGATATGCGAAAAAGGGACTCTATATATGATGAAATAAATGGGAGACAATGTAGATGATTTATGAACCAGTTGTTTATGTTTCCAAGTTTCTAAAGACACTATTCTTAAACGTTCCTTTCATGGTTTTGTTATATGTTGTAATAAGTATGCATCAAATTTTAAGTAATAACAATGTATGTAAAGTATGGGTCGTTATATTCATGGTCCATAACCATTAAAAATTTTCAATAGTGTCTTTAATTGAATATGTTATATCTATCAATTTAATTCAACAATTAATATTTATTTCAAGGTGCTGCCCAATAATTGGGTGCATGAGAAAATGACATATATAAAAACACTTCAAATGTCAATGAAAGGGATGATACCAATTATTGTAGATACGTAGTGGATAGATCATTTAGTATCATCTCTTTATTTGACTCAGATCAGTAAAACATCTAAGAATGGTCAAAAAACTTACTAATAAGTAAAATTAGCATCCACCTAAATAGTACAGTCGATACCAAACAAAACCAGTAATGGCATAAAAAATTATGAACTCTCTAATTTGGATCTAATAAGTTGAGAGGTTCTTGAATCAGTGTCTAGATATTGTATGTCCTTGATTTAATAGAATATTCATTGATGTAGGGTACCCAAATCCAAGGATACCAATGGATGGAGAAATGAAATAATTGGTTTGATGTAATGTTTAATTAATGTAAAAATATTAAAATCACCTAAAATATGGGGTCACATGGTTTGGATTCAGGGTTGGCCAAACCATGCAACAACCATGCTTTCTGTTTTTAGGAAGGGTCACCCCATGTGGTTTCCTCCCAATATTTGTCTAACTATTCTCATTCATTGAAAATGTCATCTGTGGAAATTGTATATGTCGCTACTGGAACTTTTCCCCAATTTTTTGTGGTTTTTCTAATCAGGTGTCTTGTAGACTTCCAATATCCAACCTCACATAGTCATAAGTAATCCTACGGCCTACCCTGAATGGTTTAATCTTATCATGTTCCATCCTATTTTTTCCCAAAAGAGTTGGGTTATGGGTTTTAAACCATCCCTGGACACCCATGATACCTCTATTACCTCATAGGATATTTAAAGTAGCCCATATTTAAACATTAAAACAAAGAATCTATTGAATTTTAATATCATTACCTCCAAGATGAATTGGGTTCCTACAAATATCCCACATAAAGAAATTTATTCCTAAATTTTCTTCTTAATGGTGGTGAAGAAACATTAGATAATAGATCTAGCCAATCTGATCATACATCATCCTCCAATTCCCAGTCCTATTCCTTTGTTCAATCATGCTTCCATACCAACCAAACTAAAGGAAGCAATTATCCACAAATTACCTTATTTCCATGATCTACAATATGTAAATGATTCTTTTCAATGGATGCATCTAACTATAACTCAACCTCCTCAGCATTAATGGAATGAGATGTGTTTGAATAATAGTGGTGTAACTGAGATATATAGAAAACAACATGCATGGATCGGTACCTCTAGGATTACTACAATAGATAGGATATTATCCTGACTATCTCTATAATCTTGAATGGGTTGAAATAATGTGGTGAAATATTACCCTATCTCGTGATCCTTTTGGGTCCCATCCTCGGTGAAACACATAGGAAAACACAATACCCAACCTCAAAATCTAGATGCTTTCTGCATTGATCAACATATGATTTCTAATGAGGCTAGGATGTATCCATCCACTTCTAAATCAACTGAACCTACTATGTAGTCTCTTGAACAAGGAGTGTTCCAATTATAGTTTCCTCTCCCACCTCTATCAAAGATAGAGGTTATTGGCATGTCCTATAATATAAATCCTTATAAGTCACCGTATGAATATAATCCTAAAATATATTATTGTCGGTGAATTCAACTAGGGGTATATGCCTATCACAAGAGCCCTCAAAATCTAGGATGCAAGACTTTTATATGTCCTAAAGATCATGAATCATGCTCTATAACTATCCATCTATTAGTGGTGGTATGTTCTACTCAGAAGAGCGTTGCTACCTAACTCCCTACGTATCCCCTACAAGAAAAGTGGAGTAAATAGGGTATCCCTATCTAAAATGATAGTAGGAAGGTCCCTATGAAATAATACTATCTCATAGATGTACAACATCCCAAGCTCAGCAACAGTGAAGGTCTCTTTCATCGACATTAAATGTGAAACCCTTGTTATCCTATCCACAATAACACATACAACATCATTATCTCAAGGAAACCTTGATGAACTTGTCATAAAATCCATTATGACATCAACCCATTTCCAATTTCAAATTGGAAACTATTGTAGAAATCTATAAGATCATTGGTATTTTTCTTTCACCTTTTAAATGGTGAAATAACTCTTGGAAAAACTAGCTACATCATTTTTCATACCCAACAAAAAATTTTGGGGATGTAAATCCTATACATCATAGTGATTCCTAGATGCACTACCTATGGTAAATAATTAATGTATCACATTATATCCTTAGGAATGTCTAGAGAAACTCATTTAGGACCATTTAAATAGAGAATTTAATCCTCTCGTATGGTCTAACCAGTAGAAGGGTCCTCGCCTTCCACACTCTATCATAGGACTATTTCTTCACAGTCCAATAGTTTCCTAATTCTAACTCTATACAAAATAGTGGAGGTAATATCTAAGGATGGAAAACATTATACCCTCGTCTAACGTTCACCTATAAGTGAATCTCAGAGAATAAATACATGTTATTACACTCTCTATTGGCCTACTAAACTGCATCTATCTGTGTCCTCTGGTATATGAATCAACCACCAAATTTCTATTATTAGACATGTAGGAAACCTAAAAATTGAAATATTGTAGTTGTTCTACCGGCCTTCGCTTCCTTGGACTCAAATCACGCTTTTTAAATATGTACTTGAGGCTTTTTTGGTCCATTTACACCACAAAATTCTCTCCATGTAAGTAATGTATTCAACAGTGCAATGGATAACAACTACAACTAACAATATATCATGACTCAGGTAATTTCTCCCATTTGACATCATCATCTATGACCCACACACCACAAAATTATCTCCCAGTATAAGGGCTTATCATATCTCGATATTTGATTCATTATAGTAAACATTTTATCTCTTACTTGAATCTAGTAAAATTAGTATTGGTGATATTTTCAACCTCTCTTTCATCTCCTAAAAGTCCATATCACTGGGATCTATCCATAAAAACATCACACCATTCTTAGTCAAAACCATAATTTGTAATTCTATGAATGTTAGGTCTTGTACAAAATTCCCATAGTAACAATCCAACCCCAATAAACTCCACACATCATTGGATTTCATAGGATACTCCAAGGAAACTGCATCTCTCACCTTCACTAGCTCAACTGAAACTTTTTCTATGAGATAATTTGACCTAGGAAGTGAATATGATCCATTCATAAGTGGAACTTTGTGAGCTTAGAATATATATAATGCTCTATCATGTGTATCCAATTTGATCTCAATATGTTTGAAATGGTTGTGTAAAATGTGATAATACACCCATATATGATCCATTAAAATTAGAAAAACTAATCTAGGTATGTTTGGATGACCTCGTTCATTAGTGACACAAAGACTACTAGTGTATTCATGTGACAGAACATGATATTCAAAAACTCTTATATACCATAACTTATATGAATAGATATGAAATTTATATATGATATTATAAAATGAACATGATGATAACAGAATCTCAAGCCAATATTTGAGAATACCTGAGCACCAAGAGCTATTTAAATAGATTATCTATCAATAGAAGAGGATAATGTTTATTAACCATCAATTTGTTCATCATCTGGTAATCCAAAAAAAGCTTTAGATTTTCGTCCACATTTTTTCCAAAAAGGACTAATTACCCCCTTTGAGAAGTTCTAGTTATGATATGCCCCTTATATTCTTAATCCTCAAGTTTCCTCTATTGATATGGCATGTCAATAGTAGTCATCCTATAAAGAGAAATTTAAACCAATTTAGCTCCTAGAACTACCTCGATAGAGAACTATACATCTCTCATTAGAGGTAATCCTGAAAATTCATCCTGGAAAGCATTCAATAAATGATCAACCGCTGGAGGGAAATTGTCCTAACATGTTCCCAGATCATCCTAATATAAACTAACTTTCTAGGATGTCATCCCTCCTAGAGCATGATTCTCAGGTCCAGATCAACTCTCATAGAAATCCCATTAATCCTTGTGAATAAACTATCCACCACTTGGTGGTGTGAATGTCACCCTACAGTAATAAACAAAATCATGAAAGTAGGTCGACCAGTCTATCTTGATAATGATGTAAAAACTTTTCTTCTCAAGGAAAATAGGTCTCATTAGAAGTCACACTCACTAATCTCAAGCGGGTACTCCCTGAACTGATTTACAACCTCAGTTATAATCACTAGTAGAGTTTCAAGAATCATAAAACCATCATAAGAATAAACACTAAGCCTAAGTATCTCCACAATGAGAACCAATATAAATATATAATAATCCCATGTAACAAAAAGTGTAGAAGATAATTTAGAGGATATTAGAACAATACATCGAACAATATAAGGTATGGGATTCTTATTATCAAGGGTCTATTTCAATACGTATATCTAGCTTTATCTATGTCCCTATGACACTACCTAGCTACCCTGAGCCGGTCCACTCTATTGTCTCAAAAAAATGGGGTCTTACTACCATGTCCAAGGCCACCACCTTAGTCTGATTGGCCAGATTTACTTCATCTCCTTTCTTGATGATAACCTGATGACCCCACTCCTGAACCTGGAGTCGGTGTAGACCCTCTTTCACTGGCTGTTGGTGGAAATTTTCCTTCGAAGTATTATAGGTGACTCATCTTACTATAGGATTAGCACCCAATTGGAACCCTTGGAAATTGTGGCCTTGTATGTCTTGGCCTACCACACTGGTAGCACCTCAACTAGCTACCTAATTATGTGCTCTTGAAAATAGTATCACTATATGGAATCTCTAGATGATGCATCCTACTACCAGTCAATATTGTACCATATCTCAGTGTTCAACCACCCTAGATCATACCCCTAGCCTCTATTACATTATTCTCTATGATAAATTCCTAATTAACTATTACATAAATGGTAGTAGACCAAAATATATTCACCAATGATTGGATGTCATACATGATACCATCCTCAAATCAATTAACTTTAGATAACTTATCACAAATCATAAAAGGTGTGTAACACTGGAGACCAATAAAACAAGCTAAGTAATCTAAACTAATAGTGTTCCCTACTCAAGGTGAAAGGACTCTTGATCTCTATCAGACCTCAATGTATCAAGATAGAATTAGTTATATAAGTCCACATGAAAATACCTACTAGACATCTAATGATGATGATCCATATGAAAAATAACAATCCCCCATATCATGGAAAAATCAAACAATATATATGTTGTGATATTTATCCTTCTCTCAATAAGAATCTCTAGATTATCAGATAAATATAGGATGGCCTTTATCCATGTAAGCTTTGGCACCTCATAGGATACCCGTCAAATACTGCATACTTTTTTCAAAGTTAAAATATCTTTGAGTATTTGTGATTTTATAATGTGGGACCAGGAACCATAAAAAATAATCAAGGAATCCCTATATAATCACAATTATATAAGGTATCCACACGTACCATGGAAATTATGAAATATAATTGACAGATAAATGATTTCATTCGAACCATGGATATAAAATGGGATGTCTGACAATAAAAATCAATGATATGTAGCACCATGTCTGATATCCAAATTCATTGGGGGTGGGGATGGTGTGTCATTTCTAATGGTTCCCAAAAAATGGTGAGGAGTGTATGTTTAAACATATTAAATTAATGGGAAATGGATTTCCATGTCCAAGGGTTCACAATAAATGGTTTAGAGTTCCATGTCAAGCATCCAAATATCAATCAAGAGTAATACAATTTCATATTCATTAGAAAACATAATAGTTAAAAAATGGATAAGTTATATGGCCTTACCATTCATATTACATTTAATCATTTAACCATTCGAATCAAAAGATGATCCATGTGATGTATTCATTTAATTTTAAAATATCATAATCTTTTTGCGTATGTGAATTATGGTGTCTAAATGACATATTTATTCCCTCTCAGACTACAGATAAATTAATTTAACTTAATAATATTGTTAGAAAGGAATAATTCAACACAACTAAAATGTGGTTAAATTTCAATATGGGTATTTGGGGGACATGGTCATATAATAAATGCACCCTATGGAGGGTGTTTCAAGTTAATGATGAAAACCTAAAAATAAGCAATTGTGTGCATAGCGATAGACAATTTTTATGTATTTCTATCATATTCACATTTAAAGGGGTGAGGAATGGAAATTATATTTTGTGTAACAATAGAGCCTAATATAAACATTATTAATTTTAGGTAGTGTAACTATAACACCATCCTAATACTAGTAGACAACTCATCATTCAATATTATCATTAGATTTGAGCTAGAATGGGAGAAAATGAAAAACTAGACAAACACCCATAAAATAAATCATATTAGATGTCATGGTAATATATTAAAAAATAATGAGATAAACTAAGATCAAAAGGAGTTGTATTTTTTACTAATGGGTCTCACAAAATGAATGGTTCATCAATCAGACAATGGACAGAGGAGTTATATTAAATCCTATGAAGGAATGGAGGAGGTCCAAGGGGGAGATCGATTGGTATCATATGAATTAGAAATTTGGGATAGTGAGGGATGAAATAAACATAAATTCATGAGTGAAATTATTATAATCACAATATATTAAGGGGAGATGGTTAGACCACAAGGTTTTTAAAACTGTGCACTGACCATGTGGGTCCCTTTATCCAAGAGCCATAACTCTCACGGTTCATGAACATGGATATAAAACTATGTGAAACCCATGAATTATGAAATATCTCTCTCCACAAACCCCATATATATTAGTCATAATAATTTATAAAAAATTAACACACCCTGACACTTCTCGATGTAGTTATTATAGGTTTGGTATGGCCATGCATCTCCTCACCCATGGTTAGGAAAACCATACTTCTTCACTTTTGGGTTGTGAAATTACTACTAACTATGAGATAACAACATGAATCTCTCTATTTCTCTAAAAAACTGAAACTCTTGGAATTCATCAAGAATCTACTCTCCTAAAGCCTCATATAATCACATATGTAATTTTATTCGATTAAAACAATATATTTAAATTGAAAATTTATGGATTTGTAACAATAAAAAAAGTTCATATAACCTACCCATAGATAAGAATGTCATCCCCATTTTACCATGATGGTGGTTTATCATTATCCATGAATAACCCCAACCACTAAGAATTTATATCATTATCTCACTCCTACTTCTCATCTTTTACACATCCATGTATTCATTGCACACGTACTATAGGAACTGACATATCATTAAGATCCAATGTTCTATGATCAATATTAAAAATTGGATAATTCACAATGAAGAATAAATATCTAACTAAACCACTTCTGGTTCAAGAACATGAGATGGATCAGAATGTTAATTATGAAACTTGGAAACATGAAAGATTTTATGAATTTCTAAGTATCACTAAGGATGTTCTATTAGATAATCCATTGGTATTCCACTCTCTATAATCTCAAAAGGTCCTATAAATCTAAATATTATCTTTCTATATATCCCTATTTTATGATGCCCAAGACTAGGTGAAAACACAAGAATAATTGATCCCCAATCTTCTTTTGGAGAGGTCATCGATGGTGATCAGTATTATACTTTTACCTAAACATTGTCATAGACATGTGTTTCCTAACTAGTTTCACTCCCTATAAAATCTTCATAATGATACTAGGTCTAATATGCACTACTACCTCTTCCTATATCAATAATAGAGGGGAAATAAATGACCTACCATGTGAGTCCTCAAAAATATCAATATAGATAGACAAATTGAAAATGTTATTAAAAAAAGGAAGATATAAATTTTTCTCCCAAGAACATCCCAAATTAATGATTTCGGACCTAATCATGTCCTCTAACAGCTATATAGTACACTCAGACATCCCATCGGTCTGAGGGTGGTATGTTGTACTCAAAATTACCTATGAATCCAAATCCTTCTACAACAAATACCAAAAATATAATGTCAAATGAGTGTATCTTCCATATAAAATTGTCATTGGAACTCCATAAAGTCATATAATATCACAAACATAAAATATACCTAGATAATCCACCAAGAAGGTCTCTTGAATTGGAATGAAATGGGTGTCCTCTATCAGCCTACCTATAATCACCCATTCGCTGTCGTATCCTTGAATGGAATTTGGTAGGCCTATTAAAAAAATACATAGTCATATCATCTCATGTCCACCTCATGGGATAAAGGACTATAAGATACCAATAGGAAATTGGTGTTCTTCCTTCACCATCTAATAGTTATAACACTGAGGAAAGAATTCTGCTATCTTTTTCTTCATTTTAGGAGACAAATACTAGAATTGTATGTCACAGAACATCTTTCTTAATATGGGATGAAATAATCAATTAGAGGCATGATATTCTCATATCCATTCTTATTTAAAATCTCAAAGAACCCATATGAGTCCATTACTTCCTAATAAATCACCCTCGTTAATGGACCAACAAGGCATTGGGTCCTAACCTGAAATGCTTTCCCTGATTACTATGCCTCCAGGGTTAGAAAGCAGGATCATCTTCACTCAATAAAAATGATATGAGTTCACTACCAAATCTATAAGAAGCTTCTTCCTATTAAAATATTGAATCTAAATATATATCTTATAAAACATATCCATCAACTACCAATTGTTATTAGCATCATGAATATATTGGTTTTGAGATTTCCAACATAGAGTATCATCCACTGCATTATCATTCATAGTCATATAAGAAATATCATTATAAAATGAATAAAGGTACTCGATAATCGAGGTTCAATTAAAGATGATTTAAACTATATTTTAGTTATTTTTGTTTAGTGTAGACTAAAAATCACACTCTAATAAAATTATTCACCTGCTTGTGTATGTTATAGACCACAACCACTAACTAAAGGTCATGTTATAGGTAATAATGTTCATGTTTCCCATTCGGTGAAACCCATATTCCATTACATGATTCAACTCCATAAAAATTTCTCACATTCAAATTCCCAAAACATCACATTAATCCACGTAGCCCTTACTAGGCTCAGGTAAGGATATGATCAGCACTAAGTTAAAACATCCTATCAACACCTAAATGTTGTTCTAATAGGATTTGTACCATGTGAACTTAACAATATATTTTTTTAATCTTTTTATAGGTGATTCAAGGAATTAAAAATCTAGATTTAAGTGTTGATATTTACCATCCAACCCTAAGAAACTCTAAATATAAAAACTTTTCTCTGGATACTCCAAGGAAACCAAGACTCTCAACTTCATTAAATATATAGATAAACCTAACACTAAAATAACGTGACCCAACAAATAACATTTATCAATCCACAATTAGAATTTTATAATCATATAATAAATCCTATTCTCTCTTATTTTTTTCAATATGGTATCAATTTGTTGGGCATGATTGTATTGAGTTTAAAAATACACAAAAATATCATCCACAAAAACAACCATAAAAGAATCCAAGTGTTTTTGGAAAACATCGTTCATCAAGGTCATGAAGTGTGTTGGTGAGTTCATGATATAGAATTTCATTACCAAATACTCATAAATGCTATATCTACTTCCAAAATATTTATGTGGTATATATGTGGGTCTAAGCATTACCTGATGATAACTCAACCTCAAATCTATTTTTGAGAAAACTATACATCCTAATTGATGTTCAAATAGATTATCTATATGAGTAGTGGGATTTAGTTCATTAACATAATCTGCTTCATCTTTTATTAATCCAAATATTTCATAAGGGTATTATACATCATCTTGGTGAAAATCATGGCTGAACCCCTAAGATAATTATCAGGTCATATGAACCCTTTATCTTCTATGTCCCCAAACTATCACATAATATCAAGAATCGTAGTAAGATACTTCTTATATGGAGGGATATAAATTTGTTTCTCTCCTAAAATTATATCAATGGTAAACTCTACCTCTATCTTGAGAGGTATTTTGGAAAATTCATCCGTAAAAACATTCCTAATATGATCCACCACTACAGAAAAATTTGTCTAAAGACTTCATTGATCATATAAAAACACTATAAATATGGGATGACACCTCTAATAATACAAGACACCAAGTAATATCTCAACATTAAAGGACATAACAATTCCCCTTTATTTATATTGTTACTTCCTATGGTTGATGAAAAAAACACCCTCTACTGATAGCAATCAACATAGGCTCAACAGTGAACTGACCAATCCATCTTGATAATTATATCAAATCTCATCATATCAAGGATGAAAATATTCTATAAATAACTATAGACATCCCTCTAAAGATAAAACTCCTTGGATAGGTTAAAATTGTATGATCATTCTCCCAATGGTGTTTCAAGAGTCAACACACCAAAAAAATTCCCAATTTCAATCCCAAGACTTTCCAAAACACCCAAAGATATAAAATAACGTAAATAACCAATTTTAATTAAATAATACACTAAATTTGAGTCCACTATGATAGTAACTCGCACTATATATGACAACGTGTTCTTTTCCTCATGTGTATGTTGTAATGCTTGTAACTGTCTTTTTCAGTGGCCCTTAGTTATAACATGACAACCTTGGGTGGGTCCTCTATTCTATAATTTAATATAATAAATATAACTTCTACATCCTCAACTTCCACCTTGGTTATATCAACCAGTATAACTCCATCTTCCATCATAACATAGAGCTACTGATCCTCCTATTGAATGGGAAACTTGTTCATATCCTCTCCAACTTAGGATAGGTGGGAAATTTTGGAAAACTCATGGAATATATCCCACACTTTTGTAGGCTCGACACTTAATTGGGTCTCTACCTTATTGAGGTTTCATTTTTCCTAGCTTACCACACTTATAGAATACAACATAACTGCCTATATGCATACCCTAACAACCACTATCCTGAAAAGAACCCTAAAAGTGATGCTTCCAACTGCTAGATGAACTCCTTATCTTCTTCAATTATGAACCATTGTTACATGTACCATCATATTCCCTCAATTTTTACTCCAAAATAAGGGTATGATTCATTATTTTAGAAACAGTATTCAGATAGAAAAAACTACCATGTTATTAGATATCTTGCAAAATCCCATCACAAAATTTCCTCGTTCGGTTAAATTCATCACTAGAAAGTGTGTAATCATGAAATTGGTTCTCTATAAATTGAACTTAATTGTCCATAACATACATATTAACTAGATCTAGACATCAAAATTCCTTTTTTCTTTTGTCTCTAAACATATCCCAGTTGAAATAATCATTCAAACTCGATTGGAAGACCCACCAAACAATAACCCAATGTTGATCTTCCTTATTCAGAACATCCCATAATAATTGGTGGATCCACCAAGAATAGATGTAAAAATCATTATCCTACTATAAAAAGATGTCTTTAGATGATATAAGATAGATAGACTATATTTTATCCATGACTTAGTAATTATGGGTCCACCATCCCCTGAAAAGGTTTGTGGATACCGTTGTTGGGAATCTCACATTAGATTTGAAAAAGTTTATGCAAGCCATGTAAATTCCTGCATAGACTGCACCTGAAATAATAAATCCACTCTAAGATGAGAATCAGTTCTCAGTACAGGTCTATTTGGTGGTGCATGAAGTGGCACTAATGGGTGGAACACGTGTGCTCTATATCCTAACACCTCTAGAGCCTGATCACCACTACCTTTTTGGAACTTGACATGTGTTCATCATATATGAATATATGTACAATTCCAAGAACATTCCTCAGAATGAGATTCAACAAGTAAAATATTTTTAATAGAAATAAAAACATCCCAAATCCTATCTGCACAACAATAGAACTGATGAGATTCACGTATAAAAACAAGATGTGAATAAAGGATAACTACCCAAGAAACACTAACCCAACTACCCTACTAGGCCTAGAGTATTTTTAACATTTGAAGATTCATTTATATAATTTCAATTATATTGATTTATAATTATAATTTATAGGGGAAAACCCCATTAAGTTGAAATCGTAATCCCCATTTAATGGTAAGAAATTAATTTTTTAGTCATAATTTAACTAAATACATATTTATGCAATAGTCTAGTTATATAAATTAATATATATGGGTTATAAAGTCCTAATAATTATAATTTATAATTGGATATTCGTGTAACTTAATCCAAACCTCTACATCAAGTATCAAGAAGTGAGAAAACATATATGATGATTTTTTATATGAATCACAATTATTATTTTTTAGTGGAACACACTTTATAAATTTTAACTGAAATCTATTTAATCATAATCAACTAATATTTTATTCCTTGTAACTAATGTTTCATGGCTCAAAACATGTCATAATTGGTTAGTTAAGGTTCCACCATCATGGTATATAGAAAAATTCTATTTAAGCTGATTCATAAAATTTAAATGACTAATTATTTATCTCATTTCCAGGAAGAAAGGTATTTGAAAGTACAGATATAACATTACTTTCACTAAAAATTAGTTACAGGAAATTCACAGAGTAAATAAATATGGAATGGGAAAAGCATGCCATATAAATCCAAAGGATTTTTTAAGCATTCATTAATAGTGATCACATGTAGTACTGATCTGATGGTAAGAACCATAATCATATCCAATGACATATATCATGGAAATAACCCTAATCTTGAATAAATACAACAACAATAGGAGGAAACTAGAATAGAAAGTCTCATCCAGGGCAGCATGGATTTTCCCTATACGTGGGTTAGTTACTCCTCGAAATATTATCATTATCAAATAATGACAGGTTATAGTATTATTTCAACCGAACCAAAATAGTTATAAAAATTAAAATAAAACCTATCATACCACTTTTTGATGACATTTTCTCAATATAATCTAAAGTTACTTGACCCAGAGGCAACATGGACTCTTGTGTGCCTCATCATATGTCATAGCCTACCAACTAGAAGTAATGATACCATCATAATCATAGTGTAAAAATGCAGTAAATAATACCAGTCTTGAATCAGTGGAAACAGAAAAATTAATTATTGTGTAAGTAAATCATCGAGTTAAATTTAATAAGACAAATCAATATCTTGTATTATATACAAAAGATAATTTCATGTTGACATAATAAATTAATATTTAGGGCAACAAAATTGTAGACATCTATCAGCAAATTCTATAAAAACTGTACAAAAGGCAAAAATCTATCTTAAGTAGAATCAAAATAACTATCTCTATCCACTACTCATATACTATATCCATGTACAAAAAACCAATCATCAGTAGATGGGAACATCCCATTATCTATACCTACATCCAAGAGATTAGTCTGGGTACCAGTAATCAACCCATATAGGTTGTCATTAAAACATAGTAGGTCTCCAACAACGGTGTCTAATACTATCCAATATGTGAATATATCTTATGAAGTAGTGTGAAGATAATAATAATAAAAATTAAAACATTAAATAATACTCATGTCAGTCGAGGATCCTCACAAGATAACTATTTGATACTAGCTACTTTACCCAAAAATCAAATGTCTCTAAGTATTATTTTTATAATGTGGGATAAGAAACAATGGTATATAACAATGTAATCCCTATATAACAATAATATTGTAATTTATCCAAAAGTCAAATAAAATTTATTACTTATCAGATGTTGATAAACAAATGAATTCAAATAGATAATGTTCAATGGAACATCCAACAATCCTAACCAATGATATGGAGAACTGTGTCTGAAATCCTAAATCAAGTTTATGTTGGGTTTGATTTCCTACAGTTCTTAGTAAATGATGATAATTTTTGAGTCGGTTCCCTATAATAATATTTTGTGTACTTTATGACAACTCGTATTCATAATTTTTATTATTAATAATCATTTCATCACATAATGATTATTATTCAACATAACATATTATGTGATAATTTCCCTAGAGTAGTTGTCACACTAAAAGGTCATAGAAGTCCCCTATTATGATGAGAAACTGGAAGTGCTATGACACTTTTCATAAAAATATGTTGTATAGCCCGATGATATAGTTTTAGGTACACAAATGACCTAGTCTATCAGGGGTGACTACTAATAGAAACTTTAGGAAACTTCTCATGTTGTACTCCCTTTTTTATATCTAGTATGATATTATGAGAACAGGACTAGCCAGTAATAAATACACATTTAAATGTTTCCTTGGATGTCTCCTTTTTTGGATGTGTGTATTGGTCCTTATAATTTATGATTTTAGTAATGAGTATTGTGATTCATGATCTTTGATGTATTGATTAAAACCATGATGACTGATGTTCACGGTGAGATATGATACATTGGGTGGGTCACAAAAAAAATATTTCATTAATGAATAATGACTGAAAGTATATATCCATTTTTTATTTAATTGAAAATAACATCCCATTCCCTTTGATGGAAATGATACATCCTAAATAAATACATGGACATTGTGTTCTATAGGGAAATTCTATATCTAAAAATTCAAAGAATGTTACAATGAGCACATAGGTTGATAGCACAATCTTGAAACCTTCTTGATTTGAGATATTTTCATAAAGGGATTACATTTCATATTATGCGTCCACATGAGGGATTATGTCATTGAGGAATTTACTTCTTTCTCTATGAGTGCCTTGGTGTGTTGCAAGATGCTAACCTTGGACTTTAGTATGCTTCGTCTAATTCCATTGAGATAGAGGGCTTGAGGGTCACACACTAAGTGTATATAGAACATCAATTAAATAATATATTATTATTTATTATTTAACAAGTTGAATAAATATTATTCTCACATGTGGTTTAATAATTATACATGTTTTCATGATAATATTTATTCCATAAACAGTTATTCAAGAGAATATAATGTGAGTGGAATATTTAATTAATATTTTTTTTCTATTTAGAATATATAATGTATATTTATTTATTAGTGAATAATATAGTGATATTTATTTAATATGTAAACAAACATTATTCAGGGTCTGATAACTATTATGGAGGAATGATGGGTTGGGATTATAGGTCTAATGAGAAAATAATAAATAATGAATATTATTTTTTTAAATAATATTTAATTTTAATTCTCAAGTTAAGTGCATGTCTGTAAATAATTAAATTATTATTATAATTTTACATTGGGTTTTTTTGTAAGAATAAATAAAAAATTAAGGTAACGTGTGAAATTAATTTATTTTAACCCTAGAAATATATAAACTATGTTATGTTATTTTCTCAAAAGGATAACTCATTTGTTTGAGTTGTGTACAATGGAATTTGAGAATTCCCTCAAACCCATGACATCTCTATTCTCCAAGATTTCTCCCACAAATGGAGTGCAATATTCCTCCACCAGATCAAGTTGAATGATTTGAAAGAAATTCTCATACAAATAAAAGGAAAACAACACAAGCATAGGGATCTACCATGCTAGCACACATATATTCCTTTGGTGATGTCTGAAAATTCATGGAACTCATGTAGATCACTATTAAATGGAATCTTCACTTGATTCCTACAATGTAGTGATGGGGCATCGTAGGTCTGTAGCCAGATCTATAAACAATGAAATAATTCCATCTATATAATTCTTATTTAATTAAATTAATATCAAATAATATGTAATGATACTCTCTCTAGTTCTAGTGTTATTCATATTGTATGTCTTTATTGATTCAATTCTATCGAACACATTGTTTATATTCAAACAGGTCTCAGTTTGATCATTGAAAGTGGAAAAATCAAACTCTGGCACCACACATCACATTCTTACATTGCAACCTAAACAAACATGTTGTATTATAAGGGTTTCATAAATAATTATAATTTTATAATGAAAGTTGTTCATTTATGTATTTTAAATTTAGTTTTCAATTCATTTTTAATAGTTTTCTTAATTTGAATCATGATATCTACTTCATATGCCTATATTTGTCATATATTTAATCAAAAAGTTTAATTTAATGATTAAAAAATCAATGAACTCGTCTAGATGTGCCCAGGATTCTAACCAGACAACACAGAAGTACACACCATGTTACCGAAGTTACATGTTGTGTGCTTCTATTTAATACAACATGAGTTAATTTGGTATTTACTCAATCAATCTGCATTGATAAAACATGGTTTAGTTTATTATTACATTGTGCATTGACCGAGCTAAACTAACACATGGTCCATATGATTACACATTTTATAGCCCACGTACACAATGTGTTGTCCCTTTGAGTCACATATAGGTTGTATATTCCATACATGGCCTACATGACTGGAGACCATGTGAGTCAGTGTTAACATGTCAAATAGTCCATGACTCACACCTTTTAATCCAATATTATGAGGCGTGGATCACACACCGAGTCCCAAGGTGTGTGCCTCAGATACATGATGAGAGGTGTACACACCGTGTATCTCATCTGTCCATGACATGTACATTAAAAAAATTATATAGATTTAATATTTATTTATTATAGTCTGGAAGACTTATAAATGTGTTATTGAATGTGTTTATTATGTTTATTAATCATTCATTGTGATAGGTTATATATGTAAATGATTAATTAAATTCTGCGTAATGTTTAGGTTTTCTTATCGTGTATAAGTCATATTACAGTTTTTACACTATGTGCATTGAGTAATAAAACATTTCTGAAAAATCATGTAATTCATATAATCCATAACATGATATTACGCATCATTAAATTACATGATATGTCGTGTATGATACATGTCATAAATAGTAAATTTATAAATGTGTATAATACTTGTTGGGTAGATTCAGATAGGTATTTACTGTGTTTCCTCCATGGTACATTTATGTAAATAGTTAATTTTAAATGAATTTATTTAAAATATTTTTATATTATAATGGATGATAACCTCATGGAAACTTAGATAAAAATTTAGATAAATAATTTGTTTAATTATTGATATTAGTTAATTGATTCGAGCAATGTTTATCTTAAATAAGAATGATCAATAATTTTATGTTAATTTTATTAAACGTGTAATTTATTGAAAGAATGTGGATGACCAATATCATAGACCAAACTTTTTTATGTGATTGTTTTCATTTTAGTAATTATTAAATTAAATATTTGGCATGAGTTCCTTCTCTCCTCTTATTATATAGGGTATGTGTGCCCATTTTTTCTTTAATATAAACTATTTTTCCCTCACCTTCGTATAAGTAAAGGAATATGAAATGGATGGAGCTTCCAAGAAAGTGGTGGTATATCATGTTTGGAGTCGAGGGGATACCAATTCAAGTGAGATACATTGGCGGATATATTGAAAGCATTAACACTATCCTTAAACGGTTCAAGGTGTTATTCACCTAGGTCAGCGGTAAGAATATCAACCCCTATATAATGTTACCAATAGTAAAATCTCATGATTTTACCACTTTATTATTTTATTTCTATCAGTTTAATGGAAATTTCATTATGGATGTTTTCTTTTGATAACATAAATAAATGAAATTAATGAGCATGCAAGATAAAACTAAAATAAACTATCCTATTCATAAATATTATCTAAGACATGGATAATAACATAAGTATATCCACTTAATATTAATAAGCATTAAATAAAGATAATATTTGTAAATTTAAGTGTAAAAGGATATAATCCCTCAATTATATTTATTACTTTGGTATATCCTTAAACTACTATATTTATAATTGAAATACAGTTCACAGTGCTTGACCCGCAAATTTTGGGATGCTTTCAATTATCGAGGAATTATATCTTGATGTTTTATGTGAACTTAACTTAGTTCAAATCCATTATTGACTACCAAATCAAAAATTGGTGTAACTAAGAGGCAAGTGTTGAGGAAACCTAATTTAAGGATTTTAAGATTGGGGAAACCACTTAGTGGATCATGTAACTATGGGTTATTGAAATTATTTTTTGGAATTCCTACCTAAACCCATAAAAGATACACGACCAAAAATATTTTTGGTTATGAGAACAGTAATATGGATCCTTTCCACTACAATTTCCTTGAAACAGGAAATTACAATGCCAATGGTGAGGGATATTGGTTTTCGATAAAATATTGGGAGACTATTAAATTTAATATTTATTTATTTTATAAATTTAATAAGATAATGTACTAAAATTTTGGTCATCTTATTTTTAGAAAAAACAAAAAAATAAATTCAAACTTATCAATGTGATCCATACCTGAGATGGATAACCTTCTCACCAACATAAATTTTGATCATCTTATTGGATACAATGAATTCATATACATCATAGTGATTTAATTCCTGGTTTAGGTTCATATAGATCCAATAATTTTATCACTCCGCATGGCCATCTATATCTTCATTATTAATTACAATATGATAAATTTTGATTTTAGTATTTTATAACATCTTACAATGATTCTCCAAGTGGATAAGGACATGGGGCGTGATAAAACCACAGTTTTAATGGTGAATAATAAAAGGAAGAACAAGTAAAAGGGGCCAATGTCTTAAAAATATTCTAAATCTCCTGAGCACTGTCCTTCCATCAAGAAGAAGATCTATATGTTGTCTAAGGAAAAGGATTAAATATGTTTTTCATTTGGAAAGAAAGTCCACTTGAAGAGGAATCGTGCCTAGAAGCAAGGGGAAGATGAAGATGGTTTCATTATTGATTTTAATGTTTCAATATCTACACATTGGGTTTTAGATACAACTTGTGGTGCTCATATATGTATCCAAATATTGAAACAAAGTAGATTTTGAAAGATTTCTAGTGGAGAGGTGGATCTTAGAGCTGCTGATGGAGCAAGGATAACTACTCAACATATTGGTTGCTACCACCATTCATTTCCAACATGAATGATATTTGTTTTAAAATTTTATTACTATGTTTCTACAATTAAGAAGAATATAATTTTTTATCATACCTAGATACATATGGTTTTATTTTTAATTTTTAAAATAAAATATTTTTCTATTATAGAGGTAGAAGCTTATATGGTATTGAGAATTTAAATAAAGGTATTTTTTATTGAATTATGAAAACCTAGTGTTGGAAGTTGATAACAAATCACGTTCACATGACTCATATAACACCCAACATTAGAATCACTGCATGGGTCATGAAAATGAGAAGTGTTTGAAAAATATTGGTCATGATGGTTATTTATACTTGTATGAGATACAATAATATAATAATTTCTATACATGTTTATAAGGAAACATGACCAAACCACCATTTTTTGGATAGTGTGACAGTGAAATAGAGATTCGAGGATTGGTACACACTGATGTGTGTGAAGTTTACCAATAGAAGCAAGAGATTGATATTCCTCTTTCATAACTTTTATTGATGAATTGAGTATGTATGGATATATCTACTTTATGATGTATAAGATTTATCCCATGGAGAAATTAATGGAATCAATGAATGAGGTTGAGAATCAAATTTTTATGAAGATAAAGAAGCTCTAATTGGATTGTGGTGCTGAATATATTGACAATTAATTTTTCAAATTCTTTTAGGAGTTTGGGATTCTTCTCATCTCACTTCACCTTATACACCACAGTGCAAAGGTTTTAGTGAATAGATAAACCATATATTTTTTTCCATGGTACAGTCGATAATGATTCATGTAGAACATATATTGTCTTTTGGGGGATATGCAATACAAAATATGCTGTAAAAATTAAATTGTGTACCATCTAAATTCGGAAATGGCATTCCATTTTAGTTATGGAGGGAAAATAAACCCCTTTTACATATATGTGTATTGGGTAGTGATACATTTGTTAAGGCCTTATTAGAAAACAAACTAACACCCCAAGGAATAAACTATATATTTATATGGAATCCTAAGGAAACAATGGTATAATACCTATACAACCCCTCAGACAAGAAATTTAATATATCCAAACAAACCATATTACTAAAGAGGGAGAACATCATAAAAATTGATATTGGGATCAAGGTTGAATTCAATGAAGTTAATCCTCAAGACTAACAATAGTTGGTATAAGAACAGATTCAATAGGTCCCCATGGAAGATGTAGTTACTAATACAATAGTACTGTGTGGGATCTTAAGAGAGGTAAGAGAACCAGAGATATTACATTTTCTACATAACAAAGACAGTGACTCATTATTGTTTAACAATAATGAACATATGTCTTACAAAGAGGAAATAGAGATCTCTGAATATTCAAGATTGAAATAATCCATGAATAATAAAGTGGATTTGATTTATCAAATCCAGGTTTGGATTTTGGTCGATACACCATTTAATTGAATCCTCATTGGGTTTCACTAATTATTCAAGTAAAAATTGGACATGGAAGGCAAATTGAATGACTATAATGAAAGGCTATTACCTTAAGGGTTTAAAAGCATCATGGTATTGATGAATATGAAGCCTTTTAAATCGTTTCCATGATAAAATCAATCAGAAATATACTTTATATAAAATCCTACCTTGAATATGATATTAGGAGGATGGATTTCAAAACTATATTCCATAATTGGAACCTTCATAGAGATGTCTATATAACACATCCAGAGGGGTTTTTGACTCCAGGTGACAGAAAAAGGATTTAGAATTTGTAAAGATCCATTTTTGGATTAAATAAATCATCATGTTCATGAAATAATAAATTTTATGAATCTATAAAATAATTTTTTTTCATTAAGAATGAATATGATCCATGTGTATACATGAGGATCAGTAGTAATGCGATCATTTTTCTAGTACTGTATATTGATGACATACCTATCTTACAGTCTATTATGGAATGGTTTAACAAATTTTGCCTATAAAGGACTTAGGTGATGAAGAATATATTTTAGGGATCAAGGTCGTATTTTATAAATCCAAGAGGCTTATTTGAAAAATTCAATGTACATATGTTGAATAGATACTAAAGAGATTTAGTATGGAACAATACAATAGGTTATTGGTTCTAGTGTCACATGGTTTACAACTTTCTAGGAAAATGTGTCCTAAAACACAATAAGATTATTATAGATTGATAAATATATCATATACTTCCATAATAGTATCAATCATGTATACCATTTTATTTACTAGACATGATGTTAAATATTCATTGATAATAGTTGGAAGATATCAATAATATCCATGATAAAATCATTGGACTACTATTAATTATACACATATGTATCCGTGAAGAACTAAGGATGTGTTCATGGTGTATGGAGGAGATGGAAAACTATTCCTCAGTGGTTATAATGATTCTAGTTTCCTGGTAGATAAAAATGATCTGAAGTCACAATCATTATATAATTTCTATCTCAATTGAAGAGATGTGAGGTGGAAAAGTTCATAGAATCCCATTGTCGTTGATTTTATAGTGGAGTCCAAGTATATAAGAGCTTTTGATGCAGCCATGAAATCCATTTGGAATCAGAAATTTTTCCATGTTCTTGATGTGGTGCCTAATAGTAATCACCATATCACATTGTATTGTGATAATACTGCACATGTGTATCTTGAAAAATATACAAGGTCACACCAATAAAAAAATGAACAAACTCTGGAAGTATCACCTCTTGAGGGATTTACTAAATGGGGTAATGTTTTAGTGATAATATTACCCATGGAATAGAATGTGAAAGACACATTGACCGAAGTAATATCTTAGAAAAATCATGAGTATCATCTGTGAGGTAGCAGACTAAATGTTTTGAGTAGCTGGTTCTACTGCATGTGGGAGTCTGTTGGAGTTTGTTCCATAAAACCAACTTCTGTATACATTATGATAACTTGTATTCCTAGTTTCAGTTATTATTGATCTTTTAATCACATCAAGATTATTTAAATGTGTAATATAGTATTTTATAATGTCCCTAGATTAGTTGTCGCACGAGAACGTTATAGTAGTTCCCTGCTATAATGAGAACCTAGAAGTGATAGGAAATGATTATTAATTATTTGTTCTATATCCACATTATATCATTTATGGGACAAAAATTATATACGTTATTAGGGGTGGATACTCATATGACTTTGAGGCATGTTATCACTATGTATGACCTTGGTAATATCTAATAGGATATTATGATATTGGGACCCGCTAGTAAGAAATACACGTGTATATGTGTCATTGTATGTCCATATCTACAGATGTGTGAATTGTTCCTCAGAAATTAATATTATTATTAAAGAGTATTATGTGTTATTTACATTGATTTATTGATGAAAACTATGATGGTAGATTTTCTGGGTAAGGTAGGATACGTTGGGCGTGTCATGAATAATATTTCATTATTGAATAATTTGAGAAAGGATTTTTCAATTATATTTCTAAATAGAATTTAATATCACTATCCCTTTGATGGAAATCATAAAGCCTAAATACATCCATGGCCATGATGTTCAATAGGCATGTTCTATTTCTATAATGTTATAGAAATAGACATAGAGCACATAAGATGATGTCACTGACATACAACCTACCTGATTTGAAATATTGTGATAAAGGCATTATATTACATTATAAACTACCTTGTGAGGTATTATGTCATTTAAGAATTTACATCATTCTTTATGGGTGACCTGGTGTGTTTCTAGATGCTATCCATGGACATTAGATTTCTTCTCTTAATGCCACATACAAAGAGGCCTAGAGGGTCACACACTAAGTGTATCTAGAATATTTTCTAAATAACATATTTTTTTTATTATTTAACAAGTTGAATAAATATTAATCATGGATATATTTAACTAGTTATTCATTTTTACTTGATTTCATTTATTTCTTCACCAGTTATTCGATAAAATATAATGTGAACAGAATATTTAATAATTTTTTTATTATGTGAATGTAATGCTTTTTTATTTATTTTATAATAGTGCAGTGATATTTATTTAATAAGTAAATAGAAATTTTTCAAGGTTTGATAAATATTATACATCAATTAATGATAGTGATTTTAGGTTCGATGAGAAATTAATAAATCATTAATACTATTTTATAAAATAATATTTAATTTTAATTCACATGTTAATCACGTGTTGGGAAATAATATTGTAAGTATAATTATTTGACATGGGGTTTTATCTAGGATTAAATAAATAATTAAGTACACTTTTTTAATTCTTTTATTTTAACACTAGGAATATATATACCTAGTTGTTATATAATCTCTCAAGAGAAACTCAATTGTTTTGGTTGTGAACAATGGTATTGGAGAATTCTGTCAAGCCATTGAGATATCTCTTCTCCTTGATCACTACCATGAATAGAGAGAAATATTCCTCCTCCAGATCAAGAAGAACTCTTTGGAACCAATTATCATAGTGACCAAAGGAAGAAAATAAAAATTCAGGGATATATTTTTCTAGCACATGGAGACTCTATCTATGAAATTTGAAGATTCTTGGAACTTCTATCAATCACCATTGGAGGGATCCTTCACTTGATTCCTATAATGAAATGAAAGTGCTTCGCAGATCAATTACCGTATCCATCAATGAAGAAAAAATTCCACCAAGGATATTATTATTTAATTAAATAAATTTTAAATAATATGTGATGATCCTCTCTCTAGTTATGTCATGATTCATGTTGTATGAAATATCTAATTCAATTCCACTGAAAAGTAAATTTATCATAGTTTAGATCTCATATTGAGCATTGAACAAGGAAATAATCAATGTTCTCCACTGTACATCAAACGATTCTTATATGGTTGGAACCAATAGTATATATCCATGTCTAAAATCCTCATTCATAGGGGTTTGGAGAGTCATGTCCAATGGTTCCTAATGAACTATGTAGATCATCATATCCAAAATAAAAATATCAATCAAACATAATATAATTTCAGAACCATAAGCATACATCATAATTTAACAAGGGAAAAGGGACATGGCCTTACCATTCACATTTGGTTTAATCATTTAGTAATCCCTATTCGGTAATTTTCTAAGAGAAGTATTAATTTTATTTTACAATTTTATGACCAATTTTATTATATGAATCATAATATCCATGTGACATATTTTCCCCTCCCACACTACATATCAATTAATTTCATTTAACAATCCCATTACAATGGTATAAGTCAACAACCCTCAAAGGTGTTAAATTTCATACCATGAGATTGGGGTCACATGAGTATAAGAAACACACCCCATGTAGGGTGGCTAAAGTAAAAGAAGACGCCCTCTAAAGAATCAATTCAGTGTGCATTGGCTAACGAATTTATGAAATTTAGAGATTATTTAATTTACATTAAATTTTAAAGGGGAGAAAAATGGGAATTCTACTTCATAAAAAAATAGAGAGGGATATAAACATTATTACTTCTAGGAAGATGTATGAGAAAACTAACCTTATTCCAATAGATGAGTCATCATTATATATCATCTTCATATTTTAACTATAATAGGAGAAAGTAAAAAACTAGAAAAAACCCTGGAAATAGATCATTTTAGATAACATTAAAATAATTTCCAAAACAGAAAGATAAACCAAGGAAAAAAGAATTAACAATCGCATCCTTATCATGGGGGTTCCAACAAGACAAATTTCACATGATTCAGACACCAAAATGAGGAGTTATCTAAAATCATAGGATGGAATGGAGTTGATCCAAGGGGTATCTTGAGAGGAATCATATACATGGTAAATTTGGTAGAAATAGGGTGCAAATAAACATAAATGTTAGTGGGGAAATGGTAAAATAACCATTTTTAATGAGGGACATGGTTAGGAAATGTGGTTCTCTAAAACCTGCACCAACAATGTGGATCCCTCAATCCATGATCCATACCTCGAATAGTTCACAGACACAATTAGAAAAAAAATGTGATGACCATGAATTTGACATTGTATCACACCCCATAGACCACATTCCCTTGGTCCATGGCTGAAAAAAAGTGTGTGCACAATGTTTCCTCCCTATAAAATATATTATAGTTTTCAAATAGATTTTTGGCTCCTCTAACGTGGTTATAAAATCCATTATGCATCTTTTTTGGGCCATATGGTTGATCTACATGGTTACAACTGATTGTGGCCCAACTGTGGGCCTCCCTCTTCATCTCTAAATACTGACTCTCTTAGATCCGAACAAGCCCAAAATATTCTAAATCATTCTTTAACTTCTTAGGACCTTCTATTTGAGTAAATTGATTTATTTATGGTTAATATTTATCAATCATTACCTATTACCAAAAATTCAGATCATATAGGTTGATTTTATCACAAAAGAAATGAGTCTATTTGATTTTGGTTCCTATAATACTGTATGTGAGGTAAAATTACCAGTGTTCAATGGTAGTAAAATTTTTATTATGTGACATGAATGGAACACTAAAATTCAAAATTATTAAATTTTGATAGTTGTAATGATAGACTTGTATTTGGTTTCATCTGATCACCACCCCTGATATGATAATGTTTATTATTATCGAGTTTTTGACAAAACACTAGTAATGGATTATTACTCTCATGATTGAGTCATTATGTTGAAAATAAATTGGTTTCATTCAATGAAATTACATAGATTAATTATTGATGATTATTGGTTTTTAGTTATTGACTTGAATCATTTCCTAGCCACTGATGAGCAAGGTATTTTGGAATCAATGGGGAATCATTTTATATAAATGAATGGTCCTCTATGACCAAAATTTAGTGTCTTTACTGATGTGATCCTACAAAATATTTCGACGATGGCAGGGATGAAATTCACATCGTCAATCCCCCCAGTGGTCATTATCAATATATTGAGTTTGATGAATTTTCAAGGTTGATTGTGAACCTAAAGTAGTGGTTGGTATTATATAGATCAACCATTTTTTATCCTAGTTAATTCATTTAATCATGATTTAGGTCTTCTAGGTCGGTCTTATTCAAATTTATTTAATTTAGTTCTGTTTTATTTATCTTGTAAATTTTCATAGTTTATCTTGTTGGAATCATTTTTCATAGGTATGTTTGGTTTTGTTTTGTTTGTTTTTGCCAAATTTATTAGATTGGATTCATGTTCGAAACAAAGAAGTTGTTTTAAAAACACATTATTTATAATAAAACCATTTAAAATCACTATCTTGATCCATTTTAAATAAATTTAAATTTATATTGAATGAATATACAAATATTGTTGGAATATATTATTTTACCAAATTAATGAGGAATATAGTATTTATTTGAGAAGCCAGTAATTGGAAATGTATATGAGATGTAAAAGGTATAAATTTCTGAATAAAAAACATATATAAGTACAAATAATGTATAATTTATTAAGAATCAGTCCTAAAATAGATTTAAATTTCAATAAACCATCCTAAATTATATTTTAGAATATTTAAAATACGCTAAAATATATTTTAACATATAAAAAATCACTAAATTTACCTAAAAATTGATTCAAACTTCACTAAAGTTTTATAAAAATATATTTAAATATCACCAAAATGAATTTAAAAAAACATAAAAATCACTAAAACATATTTTAAGAGATTTAAATAGATATAATTTTATATTATCTGAAAAAAAATTTAAATAGATTTATATTTTTCAAAATGTATGCTCAACCCCACCCATAAATAAAATTTAATTTTATATAATTTAACTATTTATACACCAAATAGATTAATAGAATATCAGAAAAAAATTCATAATAAACTAAATCAATAAAATATAAAATTAATAAAAATTTGAAAACGAAATTCTCAAAAATAGTCGTGATATTCACCATTCAACATCCTAATATTAGTTTATTATAGTTTAACTATTATATAGAGTGTCACCTACAGGATTTTCCAAATATTAGTTGTGGAAGTTTATATAAGGAAATGAATCAATATATATAGAATAATATAAAAAGTAAAGTTTCAATAACATGATAATTTAATTAATATAAAAAGGATTAACCTTGTTGAGTGAATACGTTTATCTTATAACTTCTCCATTCCTTATGGTATTGTGTTTTTTAAACCACAAACACTTTCTTTTAAGTTCTGAATTTTTTCTTAAGTGCAGTTTTTTAAGATCAGAACATTTCATTATGTTATACTTAAAGATATATCATTTCAATTTTCCATTCTATTATACTTATAGATTTATCATTACAGTTTTTCATTCTGTTGTACTTACATATTTTTCATTTTGGTTATATGATATTGATTTTATGATACAGATTCCAATGCAAAAGTGATACCGATTTTACGATACTGATTCTAGTGCAAAAGTGATAGTTATTTTATGTTACTGATTCCGGTGAAAAAGTCATTACGATTTAATGATACCAAATCTTGTTAAAAGTCATTATATTTTATGATACCGAATCTGATGAAAAATTTATTCTGTTTTATGATTCCAAATCTGGTGCAAATGTCATTCCGTTTTATGATTCCGAATCTGGGGAAAATGACATTCTATTTTAATGATTCCAATTCTGGTACCAATGTGATATCATTTTCAAAATCAGATATTATTTTTCTCAAGAATTTGTTTTCTTGATAATGTTAGATTTTTTAATGAATCATTCCAATATTAATAGATTCCAAGTTTTCTTATACATAATGCTAATCTTTATCTTAACATCCTTTATTATATTCGAAATGAATTCATACAATCTCTTACTAACAAAATTTTGTATGTTTTAAACGTGTCCATGTCCCTCTGAAATTTAAAGAAAATATGACCATTGGAGTGGAGCTGACCGTTGGGAAGTTTTTCCTATAAATACAAGTCCATTTGAACGAGAAACAACAATTTAGAGAGTGGATGAACTTGATGCATGTGAAAAATCTGTGAAGTGATTTTTTGAGAGAGAGTCTCTTACAACTCTCAATGCTTCATGCGAATGTAGTGAAAAACATGTTCGGGTGTGAACAACTTGTTCAGACTTGCTTTGTAAAGACTCTAATCTTACTGATCATGGGATTTCAGGTTTGGAATAGAGAGGTTCTGATTTCATTCAAAATTGAGGGCTTATGGGGATAGCTAGAGAGATACCAATAATTGGATTGAGGGCTTACCTGGGTTTTGGTAAGACATACTTTCTTGAAAGTATAAATCATGGAACCTTTATCCAAGGTTGTTGGATACCATTCTCTTTGGGTTAAAAGAATCTTATTGTTACTTGTTTACAATTTTAAGTTTTTTTATATTACCACTGTAATCTAAACTTCGTTAAAGTTAGAAATTATAACATTCTAATACATTGTAATTCTGTTACTCTGATTATATTAAATATTTTATACAATTAAAGGTAGAATATTTCCTTTAAATGTTCCAAATAATTTTTTTAAAGAATACAATTCACCCCCTCTTTTATATTGAGCATCTACATCAATATTTCGATCCTGCAATTTGTATTAGAGGAGGAATCTGAAATACTAATATACACATATAAGTTTTCTTGCTCCAATTTTTTTTCAGATCTATTTATAAACTTTTACTTCTAACAGGTTTTGAGGAATTAAATATTATTCCTGTATAGAAGGCATTCATGTTGGATCTCAAGATAATGTCAATCCTACGAGACCACAAATCTTATTATGGAAATTATTATGAGTAATGGAGAGACAGAATGAATACCTTTGTGATAAAAACAGGTGTAGAAAACTATATTATGTTAACGGTAGATTATAAGATTCCTGATAAGGAACTTAATACCATTACTAATCCAGAAAAGGTGGAACACTAGCTAAACATTAAGGTACGTAATACATTTCTTTTTTCCATGACTATAAATATATATATCCAAATTTCATCTTTTGAAGGTGTTAATTGCATGTGGAACATTCTTGAAGTAACTCACTTTGGAACATCAAAAGTCATTGAAACTGGAAGATCTATGCTCAGAGCTTAGTGTCATGGTTTCTATTTTGCCTATGGAGAACCCATATGTAAGGTACAAAAAATATTTATGACTATCCTAAAAATCTTACAATCCATGGGTGAGAAAGTTCTAGATGATGAGATTCTTGTAGATAATATTATTGACATCATACCCAACGAATGGGAATCCTAGAGGACTACTATAAATGGAATAGAAAAGTCACACAGATTTCTCATGATGAACTGTTTGGAACCCTTCTTCAACATGAAACCAGAATGAAGAGAGATGCTGATAATATTTATAACAAGAATGGTAATTAAGGTGTTGCTTTTACAACTAATGCAAATCATATGAAAGCCAAGACTCCTACTAGAATTACAAGATCTAAATCTAAGAGGGTTGTTATTCAATATGAATCTAGTGAAAGTGAATATTTAGAAAATGAGTTAGAAAATCTTGCTCGGAGGATGAAAAGGAATGTTGGACAGAAGAACTCTCAATATAGATACAAAAATAATGATGAAAAAGATATAAAGATGAAGAAGTGGAATGCTATGAATTTAGAAGAACCGATCATATTAGATCATATTGTACCTTGCTTAAGAAAAGAGACATGAAAGATACGAATTCATAAAAAACAAGAAGTTCTACAGATCAAAGCATAAGAATTACTTGAATTCTAATGAAACGTTGCATTCCAGTGCTGGTGATTCTTCTGATGACTCTTCAGAATATTAATCTTCTGAGAAAAAAATATTTGTCTAATAGCTAGAGATCTTTTTCAAAATCCTTGTCTTATGGAAAAAGTATGAACTGCTGAATCCTTAAGCAATATGTCTTTAAGTGAAAATTTTGTCCATTACAGTTTTTCTTCAGATGGAGAGTCTTCTTCATCAGATAATGATAATGATTTTCCTTCCTATGAAGAAGTTTCTAGATTGTTGATGTTTCTTGAAAACGTGAAATTGTAAATTTTCTATGAAACTTGAAAAGGAAAATTCTAGAGAATTTATTTTAACAAAATAAATATCAGATCTTACTAAAGATCTTGGTAAGAAATATAGTGTTTTAGAATTTATTTTTAAGAAACATGGGGAAGTTAATTCTGAGAAGGATAATCATTCTAAGGATCTTAAAATTTTGTTTTTTGAAAAAAGATGTTTTAGAGGATAAACATAACACTAAATCTATTATTATGGAGTATAATAATTTAGTACTGAAACTAAAATCTGAAATACTTTCATCGATGAAACTTCTTGCAAATATTACTTCTAGAAAAGAAAATTTTGACAACATGTATTCTCAGATCCGATCTTCTAGAAATAATCATGGTTTAGGTTATTCTCATGAAAAACATTTTTTGGAAACAATTACTTTGTTCATTCAAGTGCCCCTTTTTGTAATAAATTTTAGAGTGGTGGACATTGGAAGAAAAACTATTCTTTAAATAAAGTTGAATCCCTCGGGTTTCAGAAAGCTTAATTTTTTACCCAAATATGGTTACCCAAATTTTCATTATCTAACAATTCTAGATCCAAGAAAGTTTGGATTCTGATAATCTACCGCTTTCTTTTTCAGGAAAATGAAGGATGTACAGTCAATTTTTGGTACATGGATAGTGGATGTTCCTAGCACATGACTCGTAATAAAGACTATTTCAAAAAGATTTTAAAAATGAAATATGTAAAAGTAGCTTTTGGAGATAACTCTCAATGAGAAATTGTCGGTATAGGTAATATTATTATTCTTGGTAAATTTATTATTTAAAATGTTCATTTTTTTAAAGTTCTTTAGAACAACCACATTAGTGTAATACAAAAATGTTATGAAGGTTAACTTGTGAATTTTAGAAATGAAATATTTTTAGTTCACAATTCCAAGGATGAGTGGATTCTTTATGAACTTCGGTATGAGAATGTTTTCACCTTAAACCTATATGACCTTAGAAGTCACGATCTACCTTGACTTAGTGAATTTTAATATCAATCATGGTTTTGTCATAGAAAACTTGAAAACTATAACTTAAGTAATCTTATTATTCTTTCTAAGAAATAACTTGTTTAGGATCTAACCGAACATAAGTTTCTTTCTTCAAAAGTCTGTAAACCTTGTCAATATGGAAAGTAACTTAAATCTAGCTCTATGTCTACAAGTGAAGTTACAACTTCAAATGATTTATAGTTAGTGCACATGGACTTATTTGGCCCAACAGAAATGGGATGTATTGGATACAAATACTATGTGTTTGTTCTAGTTGATGACTACACTAAATTTACATGGGTCTATTTTCTTTCAATGAAATACAAAGATTTTCCTTATTTTAAAACCTTTAGAGATCAAGTTAAAAACGAGAAAAAACTACCATTGATAACTATTCATATCGATCAAGGTGTAGAATTTGAAAATTATTATTTTCAATGTTTTTGTAGTCAAAAAGGTATTACTCGCAACTTTTCTGATCCAAGAACTCCTCAATAGAATGTTGTTGTCAAAAGGAGAAATCATATTATTCAATGGATGACAATAGCCATGTTGAGTGAATATTATATAGCTATACATTTATGGGCTGAAGCTATAAGTACTACTTGTTATACTATAAATTGATTTTTAATAATACCTTTTCTTAATAAAACTCCTTATGAGTTGTGGACTGGCAAAAAACCAAAATTATCTTACTTCAATGTTTTTGGTTGCAATGCATTTATCTTGAATACCAAGGATAACATACATAAATTTTTACCCAAATCTGATGAAGGAATTTTCTAAGGCTACTCTACTAACTCTAAGGAATACATAGTTTTTAATAAAAAAACTTGCACTATGGAAGAATCAGAACATGTCAATTTTGATGAAAATGACCGTTTTGTTTTCAAACAACCTGAATCTTTTCCTGATATATTTTCTAAAACTGATCACCAACCTTTGATAGAAGATATTTCAGTCAAGGATAATGTTCAAGAAAATATTTTTGAAACATTTACACCTGAATATTTTATACCCTTTGTTGATGAACAATTCTTCCAAAATCCAAGTCTGTTGTTACTTAGAAATCAATCCCATGATAATATCATTGGAAATGTTAATCAACCAGTTTAAAATATAAGTTCATTAAGGAATTAAGTTGGACATGTTTCATTTCTCTTGCAATTTGAACCAAAGACTATGGAAGAAGCCTCAGATGATGAAGATTGGATTATGGCTATGCAAGATGAACTCAATGAATTCATAAGGAATCATGTTTGGACCATGGTTGAAAAACCTAATGAAGCTTCTGTTTTTGGAGTAAAATGGGTTTTTAGAAACAAATGAGATGAAAATGGAGTTATTTTTAGAAATAAAGAAAGAGTAGTTTCCAAAGGATATAACCAACAAGAAGGCATAGACTATGAAGATATCTATGCACAAATAGCTTGACTTGAATCTATTCACATTCTTCTATCCTTTCAAGAATTCTTTAATTTTAAACATTATCAAATGGATGTAAAGTGTTATTTACATAATTGTTATGTACAAGAGGAAGTATATGTTGATCAACACATGTCCTTGAAGATATGAAATATCATAATCATGCTTATAAACATACCAAATCATTATATGGGCTTAAACAAGCCTTTATAACTTGGTAAGATAGACTTTCAGGATTTTTGCTTCCAAATAACTATGTTAAGGGAACTACTGATCCAACCCTTTTTATTAAGAAAAATAATAAACATGATTTGATTGTCCAAATTTATGTTGATGACACCATCTTTAGATCCGCTCTGAAATCCTTAACTGATTCTTCTGTGAATCTTATGAAATCTCAGTTTGAGATGAGTATGATGGGAGAGTTAACATTTTTATTGGTTTTTAAATTTCTCAAAAACTAAAGGGAACCTACATATCTCAACATAAGTATATAAAATATCTTCTTAAGATGTTTAGTTCTGAAAACACTAAGAGTATAAGTACACCTATCGGAACCTCTAATACTCTTGACATTGATGGAGCAGGGAAGCTTATGGATAAAACATCTTATAGAGGAATGATAGGATGTTTACTTTACATAATATCTAGTAGACCTGACCCGATGTTCTTAGTATGCTTATGTGAAAGATTTCTATAAAATCATAATGAATCCCATTTAAAGGATGTAAAAATAATTTTTTGGTATTTAAATGGATTTCTTGATTTGGGACTATTTTATTCCTCTATAAATTTGATTCAACATAAATGATTTTTAGATGGTGACTTTGGTGGTTGTAAAATCTATAGAAAAAGTATGTTTGGAACTTTTCATTTCTTAAGAGATTCCTTAGTTTCTTGGTCATTCCAGAAAGAACATTTTGTATCACTTTCCACTGTTGAAGCTGAGTATGTAGTAGCTGAATGTTTGTGTGCTCAAGTGTTTTGGATGAAACACACACTCACAGACTACGGTATGAGTTTTACTAAGACTCAAATAATGTGTGATAACATAAGTGTCATTTACCTATGTAAAAACCCAAATCATCACTCTCATGAAAAACAAATAGATTTTAGATATCACATTCTTAGGGATCACACACTTAAAGGATTTATTATTCTTAAATTCATTGGAACACAAGAACAATAAGATTATATTTTTACAAAGCCATTATCTTACAATAGATTTGACCACATTAAAAAAATCATGGGTTGATCTCTATAAGGTAATCATTCATATCTACTTCTTGTTTAAATCATCTCCTAACATTAAACTAATCCTTTTATTAGGGGAAGTACATATGTTTTTTTCCTTCTTTCCTTATGATTTTTTTCTTTCTTTAAAATTTTTATCTTTCCTTACGTTTTTTTCCTCTTAAAGTTTTATCTTAATCTATGAGAATCCATATTAAAAAAAACCGGTATTGAAAATTCTGGTATTGAAAATTCCGATATTGGAAAATTCAGTATTGAAAATTTTCGTAATGAAAATTTTGGTATTTGAAATTTTCGGTATTGAAAATTTTGGTATTGGAAATTTTGGTAGTGAAAATTTCGGTATAGGAAATTTTGGTATTGGAAACATCAGTATTAAAAATTTCGGTATTGAAATTTTGGTATTTAAATCACGGTATCTAAAACATTCATGAGAATTCTTCTAATACCGATAAATTCCTCAGAGTATTCCAAAAGTTACACTTTCTTACTCTATATTTTCAAATCTTATGTTTTAGTTGTTGGTTTTTCAAAATTTTAAATTCATTTTTACCTTACTACAAAATATCAGAATTCATATTTTCTATAATCATCTTCAACTGTCAGATCAGATCAAGTTATTTTAAGCCGTTTGATTATCTTATGGATGTTTAAAGGTCATAACCCTTGTCTATATAAGGGTTCCTCCTTTATAAGCACTGCACCATCCTTACTGATCTCTATGCCGAAGTTCTGTTGCCATCAAATTCTTCGTTCTGATTCCTTTGTCATATTTATCCTAAATGACTCTTGAATCCTTATAAAATCAGATGTCAATTAGCAAGGAAATAAACGATTGTTCAATCATTAGGGAATTTTTTGTATGACCCAACTTATTTACTCAATATGACTCCCTTATCTCTAAGGTGATAAGAAATAATGGATTGGAATGTTTTTGTGTGGCTACGGAGAAAAGTCAGGATCCGGTTTTCCCAGAAAATGGTTCTTCAATTCTATGAATCTGTTACTTTCATTCAAAAGGATGTAAAGGACTTGTTTAAGTTGAAATGTTATGATAATACTTATACAGTTCCATATAAGAAGGAATAAAATGTTCTCAACATTCCCTATCAAGGGGATGATATTCTACGCTCTTAAATACTTCCTGAGAAGGAAGGCTCTTTTAAAAAAGTCAAGGCTTCATATTATCTTGGTCTTATGTATGTTAATAATATGAAGATTATGAATCTTACAATAAATCACCAGATGGTAGCTCTCTCGATGCAAAGATTTATTATTCCAAGAAAAGGGGATAAGGACTACTTAATGATATGTGATATCTTTCTTTTATACTTTCTTGTCAATATAAGATTGATCAACTTGGATAGGTACATCTTTCTCACCATCCCTGCAATAAAAGGCGGAATCATCCGATCTCAGATTCTTTTGTATCAGGAAAATATATCCAGCATAATTGTTATGTGCCTTCAAAAGATAAATGTCCCATGTTGATCAATTTCAAAGCCTTTCAATATTTTTTTTCTTTGTGATAACACTCTAAAGAGGATTAAACTAGAGTTATTAATGGAATCCAAAAGTATTGATTAAATGGTTGTCGACAACAAGGGTCATATTTCGTAGTCTTCGAAATCGGTACTCAAGAAAAGGAAACCTGAAGAACCCAGCTTTCCAGTACCAGTTCCTGATGTCTCAGTATCAGCACCTCCTCTTGCAATGAAATTGAATGCCTATTCTGAAGCAACATTTGAAAAGTTAAGAGAAATGGTTGACACATGATTGTAAGGAGATCATTCCTTCGGCTTGAATCCTACAGAGGCTAAGACCTAAAAAATCCAGCAAACTGAAAATATTGAGAAAGAATAAAAGGAGAAGATTATGATGAAGAAATACTTGGAAGATCAAGTGTGTCAGTCTTTACTAAAAGTTCTAGAAAAGAAATCTCAATAAGTACCCAAACCTCAAGTTGTTCATTATAAGCTGGCTGTCACTCCAAAAATCCAAAAATACCAGAACATTCTATCATTATCAGAAATTATTCATGAAATAAAAGATCAAATTATTCAAGAATATTAGAAAGATATTTTAAAGATAAGTATAAGATGAAATTGTAACTCCTTTGAGATTAGTCTGTAAATCTTTTTCTGAAGATCATGTGGAAGAAGAAGTTGAAGAAGAAGTTGGGGAAGAAGTAGAAGTTGAATATGATGTACAAGTGGGAATTGATGTGAAAGAAGAAGAGAAAGAAGAGGTTGATCAACAAGGTGGTGGAGAAGAAGAAATTATTGAAGAAGAATGAAAATAAGGATCTAAACATCATAAGTTTGAAGGGGAATAATATGAACAAGAAGATTTTAATGTTATCCTAGTATCTGATGAACAATCGCCAGTTCAAAATCTTGACAATGGAAAGAATGTTTTTGTTTCCTCATCTGATAAGGAAACACCTCTGAAGTCTTTTAGGATAATATATAACCCAACTTCCTTAACCCCAAGAGGAGTTGAGAAAGTAAAATATGGTTCAGGTTTGAAATCCCCATCATCTGTTGACCATGACTTTTTCAAGCAATCTTTAAGAAAGTTGGTCAGCACCATTCTGGTTCCTTCAAATATAGATGCCCAAAATCAAATGATGCATGAAACCCTGAATCAAAATACGGAATCGACCAATATTCTTAAAGACATGGTTCCCAACCAAGAAGTATACTTGATTAATCATTTAATTGATAAAAAAGGACAGAAGTTGGTATGTAAGAATGTCTTTAACACACCATAACTATTAATGAAGACCATAGGCAATTTAGTGACTTCATGGATTCAACAAATAGTGATTTCAATAATTGTGAATCTGAGTTCAACAAGGTGACGTCATAAATCTATGAGAAGGAAAGTCAACTCTATTTTGTTGCCTAATTTATAAGCATTGAGAAGGAAGTCAGAGAGAAATTAGAGAAAAAGGTGGATGCTCAAGAAGAGTTCATTAAGAATCAAGATGATAGAATCAAAGATCAAGAAGAAAGAATATTGTCCTTTGAAAACAAGAACCTGGATCTAGATACCTTTCTGATAAAGCTTCAATAAGATCATAAGGAAGAAAAGAAACTTAAATCCTTGGTAAAGAAAATGTTGTCTGAGCATAAGAAGGATGGATGATTCTATTTTCATTCCCATGCATGGTTTTAATCTAAACCCTATTTCCAAAATTTCCTTAAGTAGCTTATTGTATATCATTCTATTGTTTCCGAATGTATGCTTTCTTAACCTTATAGGTACATCTTATACTTATCCATTTTTTCCCTCTGTTTTGAAATCATAAAGGGGTATAATTTATTTAAAGGAAGAATTTAATGAAGATCACAAAGGAGGAGAATCTGTGAAGGGAGAGTATGTTGGGAAATGATAATGTCCAAGTAAGGGGGATTTTTCCTTCAAGAAGATATGTTTATCTAGGAGGGATATTTTCTTAATAAATAAAAACAGATACTAAGGATCAAGAATACGATCCATGGGAAACATAACCTAAGAAGTATTCAGTCGTATTCATCTGAAATATCATTCAATGTGGGAGATAAGTTTTTCATACTTGTTTATCTAGGTCAAAATATTTTTCATTAGAAAAGTTGTTTATGGTTTCCAAAAGGGGGGATATTATTGAGTCAATAAGGTTATTTTATGACTTCTCCATTCATTATGGTATTATGTTTTGAAAATCACAAACACTTTTTCTGAAGTTTGGAATTTTTTCATAAGTACAGTTTGTTTAAGATACAACCATGTCATTATGTTATGCTTACAGATATATCATTACAAGTTTCCATTATGTTATACTTATATATTTCTCATTACTATTTATCATTCTGTTGTACTTACATATTTTTCATTATGATTTTATGATACCAATTTTATGAAACTGATTCTAGTGAAAAAGTGATACCATTTTTATGATACTGATTCCGGTGCAAAATTGATACTGATTCCGGTGCAAAAGTCCTTACGATTTCGTGATGCTGAATCCAGTGAAAGATTCATTCTATTTTATGAATCTGAATCCAGTGCAAAAGTCATTCTATTTTATAATTCCGAATCTTATGTAAAAGTCCTCATGTTTTGTGATTCTTAATTCAGTGCAAAAGTCATTCCTATTTAATGATTCTGATTCTGGTACCAATGTGATACCATTTTCACAATCTGATTTATTTTTTCTTAAGAATCCATTTTCTTGATAATGTTAGAGTTGTTTAATGTATCTTTCAGATATTATCAGATTCCATGTTTTCTTATACATAATTATTATCTTTAAATTAACATCATTTCTTATACATAAAATGATGTCATACAATCTATTATAAACTAACCATTTTATGTTTGATAGGTGTCTAGTTCCCTTTGAAATTTAAGGAAAATATAACCGTTGGAGTGGAGCCAACAATTGGGAAGTTTTTCCTATAAATACATGTCCTTTTGAATGAGAAACAACAATGTAGAGAGTGGATTAACTTGATTCATGTAGAAAAATATGTGAAGTGATTTCTAGAGAGAGAGGCTCTTAAAACTCGCAATGCTTCATGTGGATGTTGTGAAAAACTTTATTCAAGCATGAACAACTTGTTCATACTTTCTTTGTATAGACTCTGATCATGCTGATCGTGGGCTTCCGGGTTAGGAAGGCAGTGGTTCCAATTTCCTTCTAAATCGAGGGCTTGTGGGTATAGCAAAATAGATACTGATCTTCGGATTGAGGGCTTACCTAGGTTTGGGTAAGATATAATTTCTTGAAAGTATAAATCAAGGAACCTATATCCATGGTTGTTGGATACCATTCTCTTTGGGTTAAAATATTCTTATTGTTACCTATTTACTATTTTAAGTTGTTTTATATTTCGGTTTTAATCTTAACTATGTTAAACTTAGAATGTATAACTTTCTCATAATTTGTAATTATGTTACTCTAATTATATTAATGATTCTATAAAATTTAAGGTAAAATATTTCCTTTAAAGGATCCAAAGGAATTTTTTAAACAATACAATTTACCTCCCCCCCTGTATATTGAGCGTCTACATCATTATTTCGATCCTACAAACCTATCCATGAATCAGATTCTATACTCTCAGAGTTATATGAAATGACATGATCAAACCTACCCAAACATAACTCAACCATAACCATATTAATTATAATTTCATGTTTGTTTTAGTTTTGAAGGGTGGTTTAAATTAAGCAATGATTTTTTCAGTCGAATTTAATTACATTTTCATTTAATGAATTATACTTGGTTTTATTTTTTCAATTCAATTCAATTAATATTATTTCATTTTATTTATTTTACTTCTATTTGGATCATTTGATTTCATGTTGGTTTGGTCAATATTGGACCAAAGTGAACCAAATATCCAAGATAAACTAAATTTTTTAACAAAAGAACAAAATGACCAAACCCAAAATGAACCAAATTCTTTAACTAAATTGCCACATTACCAAATAACCTAACCCAAAAATGAACCCAATGACCAAAGAAAAAATGACTAAAATAACCAAACCAAAAAATGAACCAAATGACCAAACCCAAAATTAAACCAAATCTCCTAACAAATAAATATTCCAAAATTTTCAAATATCCTAACCCACAATTGGAAAAAATGAGAAAATCCCAAATAAACTACATGGTCTTACACAAAAATTGCCAATTAAAATATAAACCAAAGAACTAACCCAAAAATGAACCAAAAGGCCTAATTAATTATCCCAAATAAACTAAATGGCCTAATTCAAAAAATGAAAAACCCCAAAATAAAACAATTTACCTTTACAAATGAACCAAATGGAAAAATTAAATAAATTTACTAACCTAAACTTGAACTAAATTATATATCCAAAAAATTAAAAATTGATCTAATCGAAGGACCAAAATTAACCAAATTACCTAACCCAAAATGTAACAAATGAAATTATTGAATTCACAAATAACTAAAGAAACCAAAAAGATCTAACCTAAAAATGAACCAAATGACCTAACCCAAATTGAACCAGATAACCTAAAAAAATGAAAAAAATTACCGAATAACCAAATAATCTTACCCAAAAATGAACCAAATGACCTAACCCTAATTGAACAAAAATATGTTACAAACAAATTACTGAACCCATAAATGAACTAAATAAACACCCAAAAATGAACCAAATGACCAAATTACATGACCCAAAAATAAACCAATTAACCACACACAAATGATGAAAAATTAACTAGATAACCAATTATATCAAATGACCTACCCAAAAAATGAACCAAATGAACTATCTAAAAAATGACCCAAGGACCTAATTGAATTTCCAATTTGAATCAAATGACCAAATCCAAAATGAACCATATTTCTAAATGACCTCACCCAACAAAATATAAAATGAATTAACCCAAAATGACCAAATGACCTAACTTAATGTCCAAAATAAACTAAATCATCTAACAAAATGAACACATTATTTAACCAAATGACCTATCCCAAATTGACTCAAATTTCTTCACCCAAAAATTACTTATCCCAAATGGTACCAAATGTCCGATACCAATTGAACCAAGACGAACCAAATTTTTAGATGAACTGAATTTATTACAAGTTAATTTATATGCCTTTATTAGGGTATGATATATTTTTTCCATTGTTTTCATTTATAATTTTTTTGTTATTGTTACGGTATATCACATATTATTCATTATTTGGATTTCAAATTACTGTGACTTAATTATTTATTACTATTTTTAATGCATTATTTTTCATTATCGTTATAGTTTAAATCCTAAAATAATATTCATTTTTTCCTTTAGAGAATATTAAATATATTAAAGAAATATATTGGTAGATATTTTTAGAGAATGATGGATGAATTCTGAAGATTGGACTGCCTCATTTGGTCCCTTAAGGATCTTAGTAATTATAACATATATCATTTTCAATACATTGAATTTCATTTATAAATTTTTTAGGATAATCATCTAAGAGAAAAATATTCTCTTGTTATACTATGGATAGTCGTGATCTATGTTTTTAATTAAGTGAGAGTTGTAATATAGGTACTTGGGGAACCCTATGTAACATCCACGACTCGGAGACCACTCAACAGTGCCTCGAGCTTGATTGGCCACATGGCCTCAAGCACATGTCCCCAAATTCCAGAGGTTGTTGACTACTAGTGAGGGAATGGGTGTATATATGGGGAGAATATTCCCTCATCACCATTGTGCATTAAAGAAGAATATCAATAATAGATAGATATCTGAAGAAATAAATCATACATACAATAGATACATGGTAGGAATAGATAACAATATTAATATAAGATCATATACAACGATGATGATACAAGTCATATGACTCTACAAACAAACCAAAATATGTAACAATGTAATGTATATAATACATGTGACAGAAGTACAAAAAGGCCAAAAAAATACCATCTAGCATCATGAGCCTCATTTCATTCCTATGCTCCCCTACTCCAAGGATGAAATCCATAACCTTCTGTAGGGACCCTTCCCTTATATATAATTGCAATCATATAGTTTGTTTGGGAACCCAATGGTGGACCCAATATGTTGTGATACTAAGTCTCAGATGGCTTCCACCAACGGTCCAGTTCTATATAGTTATTGAATATATATATATAATAGAGTGTTGGCATTAATATAACATTAAAAGGAGTTTTTGAAGGTAAAAATCATATAAATTCTAGGTTTTCATTTCATATCAGGTTTATTTAATTATTCAATTCCATTAAATAAGAATGTCTTGAGACCTCGTATTTTTCCCAGCTTCGCCCATGGAAATACATGATTCAAGGATGCCTAAACATTCCATCCATAAATTATAAGAATAATATGTAATCCAATCTTTTGCTTTGGAATGGAAGATGAATCATATAACTCATTTCATTCATTATTCATTTATAAACCTAGGCCTGTCCTTGTAATTCATAATTTGGAATACATGTATTGGTCTAGGTATAACATAAACCAACACCCTAAAATCATATACATGGAAACCCTTACAATAATCCAAGCATCGATCAAGAGGTGAAGTTATATCCCTACTATTTGAATCTGTCTTTCGTGATCCACTATGAGACCCCAAGTATCATCAGTGGCATATATGATCAAATTCCCTTTGAGTCCATCCTTGGAAATCGATATGGAATCTAATATCACAAGGCATATAAAAGTCATCCACCTGATTTTTTTTCATGGAAAACCATGTCAGGGGTCCATGAATCACTCAGGAATAAGCAAGGTTGACGCCAATTGAGTCCATCCATGGAATTAATCCTTGAATCTATGTGTCACCCAAGGAATATTTATAGTCATTCAATTAGACTCAATCAATTTCAATTAATCTATTACATTTGACTATGTCATTGTCAAAAATAAGAAAAAAACATTTATATCTCACCTAATAAGGTGGATACTATAATAAGATAATCTTATAAGGATTATCCTTTAGTTCTACTCACATGGTCATTTCATTATAACAAACATCTCATGCTTAATTAACCAACACATGGAAAGTATCCTGGAACATGGAATACATACCATTTTCTCTATTAATTCAACTCCTAAATGATATCACATTTAATTTTATAAATCAATTCACAATTAAAATCATAAATTAATAATTCAACATTAACATCCCATGAAATGGGGTAAAGCAAACACCTAAAATTTTGCAAATTCACATACCATCATAATGGACTTTTTAAATACACAACACACACATAAGGGTAGTTTTTTCATTGTCCATAACCATTAAAATTTATCAAAAGTGTCTTTAATAGAATAGGTTCTACCTATAAATTTAATTAAAGAATTAATATTTATTTCAAGGTGATGCCTGATAATTGGGTGCACGATAAAATGACATATATAAAAACACTTCAAATTTTAATGAAATGGATAAAACCAATAAGTGTAGATACATAGTGGATAGCTCATCCACTATCATCTCTTTGTTTGACTCAGATCAGTATAACATCTTAGAAGGGTCAAAAAACCTACTAATAAGTAAAATTAGCATCTACATAAATAGCACAATCTATAGTAAAGAAAACTAGTAATGGGATAAAAAATCTTGAACTCACTAATTTGGATTTAATAAGATGAGATGTTCTTGAATCTGTGACCAGATAGAGTATGTAATTGATTTAATATAATATTCATTGATGTAGGGTACCCAAATTGAAGGCTACCAATGGATGGAGAAATGAAATAATTGGTTTCATATAATGTTTAATGAATGTAAAAATATTAAATTCACCCAAAATATGAGGTCTCATGGTTTGGGTTCATGGTTTGCCAAACCATGCAACAACCATGCATGATTTTTTTAGAAAGGTGAACCCCGCGAAGTTTCCTCACATGAATTTTCTAACTGTGTTCATAAATTGAAAATATCTTCTATCAAAATTGAATATGTGGCTACATGACCTTTTTTCCCATTTTTCATTGTTTTTCTATTCGTGTGTCTTGTAGCATCCCAATATACAACCACACATAGTCATAAGTAACCCTATGACCTACCCTGAATGGATTCTTCTAATCGTGTTCCATCCTATTTTCTCCCAAAAGAGTTGGGTTCTGGGTTTTGAACTGGCCCCAAACACCCTCAATACCTCTACGACCTCATCAGATATTCAAATTAGCCCATATTTAAACATTAAAACATAGAATATATGGAATTTGAATATATTTACCTCAAAAAATAATTGGGATCCTACAAATATCCCACATAAATCAATTCATTCCTGAATTTTCTTTATAATGGTGGTGAAGCAACATTCGAGAACAACTCTAGTGAATCTGATTATACATCATCCTCTAATTCCCAGGTCACTTCATTTTCTAAATCATGCTTCCATACCACACATACTATAGGAAGTAAATAGACTCAAATAACCTTCTTTCCATGATCTTTAATATGTAAAGGATTATTTTCAATGGATGCATCTACCTATAACCCAACCTCCTAATCATGAAAGGATTGAGATTGGTCTGAATAATAGTGGTGTAACTGATATTTATAGAAAACATCAGGCATGGCTCAGTACCTCTAGGGTAACTACAATAGATAGGCTAATATCCTGACACTCTATATAATCTTGAATGGGTTGAAAAAATATGGTGAATGATTACCCTATATCTTGATCCTTCTGGGTCCCATCCTCGGTGAACCACATAGGAAAACACAATCCCCAACCTCAAAATCTAGATGTTTTCTACATTGATCAGAATATGATTTCTAATGAGACTAGGATGTATCCATCCACTTCTAAATCAACTGAACCTAATATTAAGTCTCTTGAGCAAGGAGTGTTCCATTTATAGTTTCCTCTCCTACCTCTATCAATGATTGTTGTTATTGGCATGTCCTATAATATAAATCATTATAAGTCACCATGTGAATATAATCCTAAAATCTATTATGGTAGGTGAATTCAACTAGGGGTATATGACTATCCCAAGAGCCCTCAAAATCTTGGATGCATGACTTTTGAATGTCCTAAAGATCCTAAATCATGCTCTATAACTATCCATATATCGGTGGTGGTATGTTGTACTCAGAAGAACCTACTTACCTAACTCTCTATGTAGCCCCTACTAGAAAAGTGAAGTAAACTGGGTATCCCTATCTGAAATGATAGTAGGAAGGTCCCTGTGAAATCATACTATCTCATGGATGTACAACTTCCCAAGATCAATAACACTGAAGGTCTCCTTCGTCGACATTAAATGTGAATCCCTTGTGATCTTATCCACAATAACCCATACAACATCATTACCTCAAGGCAACCTCAATGAACTTTTCATGAAATCCATTATAACGTCAGCCCATTTACACTTTGGGATTGGTAACTATTGTATAAATCTAGAAAATCATTGGTAATTTCCCATCACCTTTTAAAAGGTGAAATAAATCATGGAAAAACTAGTTACATCATTTTTCATAACCAACAACCAATTTCAGGGAAGTAAATCCTATATATCTTGGGGATTCCTAGATTAACTACCTAAGGTAAATAATGAAAGTATCGCATTATATACTTAGGAATGTCTGGAGAAACCCATGAATGGCCATGTACAGAGAGAATTTCATCCTCGCATATGGTCTAACCAGGATAAGGGTCCTCACCTTCCACACTCTCTCATGGGACTATTTGTTCTGAGTCCAATAGTTTCATAATTCTAACTCTATCCAAAAGGGTGGAGATAATAGCTAAGGATCGAAAACATTATACCCCCGTCTAACATGCACCTGAAAGTGAATCTAAGAGAATAAATACATGAGATTACACTCTCTATTGGCCTACTAAACTTCATCTATCAGAGTCCTCCCATTATATGAATCATCCACCACATTTCCATTATTAGACAATAGAAAAGCTCAAAATTGAAATATTGTAGTTGTTCTACCCACATTAACTTCCTTGGACTCAGATCAAGCTTTGTAAATATTTACATGAGGCTTTTTGGTCCATGTACACCACAAAATGCTCTCCTTGCAAGTAATGTATTCAACAGTGCAATGCATTAACAACTACAACTAACATGATATCCTGAATTAAGTAATTTCTCATTTGACATCATCTTCTAAGACCCGTATACCACAAAACTATCTCCAAATATAAGGACTGCTCAAATCTCGATACCAGATTCATTATAGTAAACATTTTATCTCTTACTTGGATCTAGTAAAATTAGTATTGGTGTTATTTTCAATCTCTTTTTCATCTCATAAAAGTCCAGTTAACAGGGATCTATCCATAGAAACCTCACAACATTCTTAGTCAAAAACCATAATTTGTACTTCTATGCATGTTAAATCTTGTACAAAATTCCCTTAGTAACAATCCAACACCAATAAACTCCACACCTTAATGGATTTCTTAGGATACTCCATGGAAACTACAACTCTCACCTTATCTAGGTCAACTGACTCTTTTTCTATAAGATAATTTGACCAAGGAAGTGAATATGATCCATCCATAAGTGGTACTTTGTTGGAATAGAATATATATAATGATCTCTCATGTGTATAAAATAATATCACAATATGTTTGAAATGGTTTTTTCAATAGTGATAATAATCCCAGATATGATCCATTAAAATCAGAAAAATGAATCTAGGTTTGTTTGGGTGACCTGGTTCATAGGTGCCATGAAGACTACTAGCATATTCATGAGACTGAACAGGATATTCAAAAATTATTATAGACCATAACTTATATGAATAGATTATAAATGTATGTATGATATTATAACATTAACATGATGATAAAAGGATCTCAAATCAATCTTTGAGAATACCCAAGCACCTGGTGCTATTTAAATTGATTATCTATCAATGGAATAGGATAAAGGTTATTAACCATCAATTGGTTCAACATCTGGTAATCCACAAATAGCATGAGATTTTTATCCACCATTTTCCAAAAAGGACTAATTACCCACTTGGAGAAGTTCTAGTTCTAATCAACCCGTTATACTCTAAATACTCAATGATACTCTAGTAATCTTTCATGTCAATAGAAGTCATCCTGTAAATAAGAATTTATACCAATCTAGCTCCTAGAACTACCTCGATTGATAGATATACCTCTCTCACTATAGGTAATCCTAGAAACTGATCCTGGAAAACATCGCAAAAATGATCAACCACTAAAGTGAAATATTCCTAACATGTTTTCAGATCATCCTGATATAAACTAACTATCTAGGATTTTGTCCCTCCAAGAGCACGATGCTCAGGTCTAGCTTGACTCTCATGGAAATCCCATTAACCCTTGTGAATAAACTATCCACCCCTTGGTGATTTGAATCTCACCCTATAGTAATAAACAAAATCATGAAGGTAGGCCGACCATTCTATCTTGCGAATGATATAAAAACTTTTCATCTCAAGGAAAATAGATCTCATTTGAAGTCACACTCACCAATCTCAAGCGGGTACTCCCTGAACTAATTTCCAACCTCAGTTCTAATCCCCAAAAGAGTTTCAAGAATCATAAAACCATCATAAGTATAAACACTAAGCCCGAGTATCTCTATAATGAACACAGATATAAATATATGAGAATCCCATGTGTCAAAAAGTGTAGAAGCTAATGTATAGAATATTAGAACAATACCTCTAACAATATAAGGTATGGGATCCTTCTTTTCAAGGGTCTATTTCAATACGTATATCTAGCCTGATATGTGGTCATATGACACTACCTAGCTACCCTGAGCCGATCCACTCTATTGTCTCAACAAAACTGGGGTCTTACTACCATGTCCAAGGCCACCACCTTAGTCTGATCAGCCAGATTTACTTCCTCTCTTTTCTTGATGAGATGTTGATGACCCCACTCCCAAACTTGGAGTCGGTGTAGACCCTATTTCACTGGCTATTGGTGGAAATGTTCTCTAGATTCACTATAGGTGATTCATCTTAATATAGGATTAGCACCTGATTGGGACCCTCGAACATTATGGCCCTGTATGTCTTGGCCTAATGCACTAGAAGCACCTCAACTAGCTACCTAATTATGTGCTCTGGATAATAGTATCACCATATGGAATCTCCAGATGATGCAACCTACTACCAGTCAATATTGTACCATATCTCAGTGTAAAACCATCCTGGATCATACCCCTCACCTCTCTTACATTATTCTATATGATAAATTCCTAATTAACTATTCCATAAATGGTAGTAGACCAAAATAAATTCACCAATGATTGGATGTCATACCTGATACCATCCTCAAATCACTTAACTTTAGATAACTCGTCTCTAATTATAAAAGGTGTGAAACACTAGATATCAATAACACAAGCTGATTGATCTAAATTAATAGTGTTCCCTACTCTAGGTGAATGGACTCATGATCTCTATCGGTCCTTAGTGTCTCATGATTTAATTAGTTATATAAGGCCGCATGAAAATACCTACCATACATCTCACGATGATGATCCATTTGAGAAATAACAAACCACCATCTCTTGGAGAAATCATAGAACATATATGTTGTGATATTTATCCTCCTCTCAATAAGAATCTCTAGATTCTCAAATAAATATAGCATGGCCTCTATCCATGAATCCAAAGCCTAAGGTCTTCCATACCCAATAATGTGAGAAGAAGATGCTTATGGAACTAACATGTCAACTCTACCATAGTCAAGGAAGGTCGTTGTGCACCTTGAATATTTTACACGAATCACATAAATAATTCCTGGAACCTTATCTCATATTCTATTTATGGTGAAACTATAGGTGTCATGGATATCACTATTAGAATATCCACTAGTATCTGATGGCCCACCACCTCTGGAGTATTGATGTTTTCACTGTCCTGACATATGACTGGAGTACATCATGGTGGAATACCTCTACAAAATCCAAAATCATTCCTCATATACCTATAATTATTAAATAATGTGAAAACTAAAGCATATTTATTGAATCAAGATAGGTAAAATCCTATCTATATATGAACGAACCCCTCTACATTCTCATAGAGTAAGGTATGGGAATTGTACAGATCGTATATAAAAAATAGATACTACCTCAAACCCACTAATATGGTAGGGTCTGGATCATGTTTTCTTCTATAAACCATTCGCATTTCCAATTAATTTTCACTTGAATTCATATATTCATTTTTATTAAAATTCATACTAATTTCACATTTATATTATAGTTCATTAAAAAATTGACCCAATGGTTCTCCAATATCTGATCCCTGAGGGCCCATACACCTTAGGAAATAAATTTGGGTGTCCACCTAATCCATAACATAAGTCATTATAGAATACCTATCACAATTATATTCATAACTATCACAACACCTATCACAATAACATGTAAAAATGTAATGCTTCCAAAATAGCATATCGTAATTCATGACATGTGATTCATGAATAGTTCCTAAAGTGGTGCTTTAGAAAGAATACCCTCAACTCATCATGTTACAACAAAATATTACCCATAATCATATCAATAAATAATTCAAAAATTATGTTCATCACCCAATGGTGGAATATATTCTATTGTAGTAGAAAAATCCTGAAAATAACATTTTAATTCAAGGCAATTTTCCTTTTTCTTGAATGTGGGTTATCAGAATATCTCATTACAAAATTCCTATTCTATCTTATCCCATTCTATCATCTCCAAATAATAATTTAAACTTGAAAAAATTCCTTGATACCACATTTTAACATCCCAGGCCCGGATTACACTGAATAGTTCCCTGAGCCCGATTGGCCACATGGCCTCATGTGCATCTCCCCGAATGAAAGAGGTTGTTGACTAGAAGTGAGGGACTAGGTGTGTATGTTTGGAAATTATTCCCTCATCACTAGAGTGTAGAATAGCATAATATCAATATGTGATAGATATTTGAAGTTGTAAATCATACATACAATTGATACAGAGAAATAATAGATAACAATGTCAAAGGAAGAATATATATAATGAAGATGATACATGTCATATGTCTCTAAAAAACATCCAAAACAATTATCCATGGTAGGTATAAAATAAATGTTACAAAAATAAAAAAAATCTAAAACTTATCCCAGTTATCATCACAAGCCTCATCTTGGTCATGTGCTCCACGATTCCTAAGAATCAATCAAGAACATGTCATAGGTTGATTTCCTTTATCCATAACTACAATTGTATAGGCTATTTTCTTACCCAAAGGTGGGCCAAACATGGTGTGAGACTAAATACCAGTAAGAAACCACCCAAGGTCAAGTTACACCCAATCAGTGAATATATATAATAGATTTTAGGTAGTAATATAACATGAAAATGATGTGATGAATGTATGTATTATATAATTTCATAGTTTACATTTAATAAAAATTTATATAATTATTCAATTCCATTAAATAAGTAAGTCTCATGACCTAGTATAATTCATGGCATCCCCTGTTGAAAAATTCATTCACGGATGCCTAAACATGACATCCATAAACTGTAACAATAACACCAAATCCAAGATTGTTATTTGTCTTTGAAAACGTTCCATATATCTCCATTCATTCAATATTAATTTATTAACCTTAGACCATCCTTGAAATTCCTAATTTAGAATATAAGTGTCACTCTAGGTATAATATAAACCAACACCCTAAAAATATATCCATGGAGGTCCTCATAAGAACCCAGGTATCACTATAAGTATGGAATAACATCCCTTCATTCATGTCCATCCTTGGTTTTCTACCAAGGGATAACATGTATAACCCATGGAAAAAAGGATTGAATTCCCTTTGAGTCTTTCCTTTTCAATCCATGTATAATACATGTATTAATTAGAAAGAAAAAAAGTTATCTCCCATGAGTCTATCCATAGAAATCCATATGAGGAGTCCTAGTGTCACTCAGGAATAATCATGGAATAATCCAATTGAGTCTGTCTGTAGAATTCGACATTAAATCCATGTCTTACACAAGTCATATTCATAATCATTCAATAAAATCCATTAAATTTAATTTAATAAAATTCATTTAACTATTTAAATATCAACACCAAAGAAAATTCATTTATATATCACCTCAAAATGTGGTTAAATTTAAGTGCTATTATTAGAAGGCATATCCATTAGTTCTACTCACAAGGTAATTTCATTATAAAAATTACCTCATGATTAATAAACCAATATATGGACTATGTCTATGATCATGAAATCTATCCCCTTTTCCTTGTTAATTCAATTTGCAATTTATATCACATTTCAATTCACTTATCAATTCAAAATTAAAAACATCAATTAATTATTAAATATTAACATCCCATGACAATGGGTATAGGTAACACCTCAATGTTTTCCAATTCATATACCATCATAATGGACCATTTAAATACACAACACTCCCAACATTGTGGTACCATTTAAGGTCCATAACTTTTAAAATTTATCAACAAACTATTTAATTAAAGATATTATACCTATCAATTCAATTCAAGGATTAAAATTCATTTCATGGAATCGTCTCAGCATTGGGAGTGTGGCACAACAACATATATAAAAAATTCCACTTTAGGAAAAAGGAAAAAGACCACATATCGTAGGTTCATAGTTGATATCTCATATATTATCATCTCATGATTTGACTCATATCAAGAGAAAATCAAATAATGGGTGGTGAATCTATTAATAGGGAAAATTGTCTGCTACTTAAATACTGTATAAGATTCCAAACCAAATGATTAATGGAACAAATGAATCGAGAACTCACTGATGTGGATCCAACGAGATGATCAGCAATGAAATTTGAGTTTGGAAATAGGAAATCCTTAAATTCCACTAAAAGTTTTTGAAGGATGGATCCCAAATACCAATCCTGAAAATGGTTGGATAAATTTAATAATAGTTTTGAAATAATATTTAAATATGTGAAAAACAATAAATTCACCCAAAATATAGGGCCACACAGTTTGGATTCATGGTTGGCCAAACTGTATTCCAACCATACACACTTTTCTATGTGAAGAGTAACCCTACATAGATTCCTCATATGGTTTGTATAAATGTTCTCACACCAATAAAATTTCCACTATCAAAATTGTTGAAATGGTTGATCATATGTGCAACCCAATTCTCAAATGTATCCTCCCACTTTCTAGCCATGAACAGTCGTATGTAACCATGAATCATGCCCCATACATTTCCTTCTAAACATGTTGTTGTCCTTTCCTCCCAAAGAAGCTGGGTTCCAGTTTGCGAACCATCCCCAGACACCCATGATACATCCATGACCATAAAAATTATTCACAACAGCCTATATTTAAAAATTATAACTTTCATTTCACAGAATGTAAAGATATGTACCTCCAAAAATAACAAGGTTCCTAAACAAATAATACCCATTCACACCGCGAACCACCACCACATTTCTCATATAATACAGTTTATCATCCCACTATTCCACTTATGAAGCTAGGGATATCCCCACCTACGCCTTCACCATCATTTTCGACAGGCTCTTCTTCTCAGATAACTTGTACATTTCACATGATGACTATTCTTGACTTTTATCCTTTTCTACCCAGTTCTATACCACATTTATTTCCCACTTCTTCTATCCATCTTGGATTTTATGACCATTCTAAGGTGATGGGTCTTACCATACAAACATCCCCAAATTTGGGGTGAAAACACACACTTTACATACTAGTATTGATACCAAATGAGACATTCTAAGCATTACACACATAAATATATATTACACCACATCCATAACATTAACATTATATATTATAATTCAAAGAAACCAAGAACCTACCTATTTAATATTTTTTGTGATTATTTACATAAAAAACTTGTTTTACAAAATCATCACCATCTACCATATATATTACTTCCCTTTCCTAAACATAACATAACTTATTATATTTCACATAAACCCAGAACCCAAAGATTTTTTGTTATTATTGATTAAGAACATAAAAAAAATATTTTACATGATATTCACCATATCCCATATATATTATTCAACATTAATAAATTTAACATTTAATCTAATAATTCACATAAACTCAGAACCTAAGGGTTAAGTGGTTTTAGAGATAAAGTAATTAACCAACTTGTTTTTCACAATCTTCAATATATATCATATATAATCTTCACACTTTAAACCCTTTTATATGTATCATAATTAATACTATTTTTTATATCCATGGGATTGAGAACATAAAAAATGGGATCTCAGATGTCTAGTAAGGGTATAGATGGGAGATAGCCATTGATGATCATATGTTTGTTAAAGATAGTCATGTGAGTATAGGATTATAATTAGAGTGAAATGACTTGACAAATGAGAATCATACAAAATAAAACAAATATTATACATCATATATTATGGAGAATGTTTTTTTCAGCATGAATGAATCATAGTTCCGTAATTTTATGCCATCATAACATAAAATAGGCATTAAAATGTGTCATAAGAATACGAAATAACCATAATCCTGTAAATAAAAAAATCCATGGGTGACCACCATATATAATTTCATAATGGGCTAGGATAACTAATTTTCCATAACATAGTTAACATGAGTCAACCACCTATATCCCATAATATATTAGACTTAGTCCTACCCTATACAATACATATCCTTTAGAACATGGGATAACCACCTTAATGTTCCGATTATAATTTTTAAAGTTTTCATATTTATTATCATCCATCTAATGAAGCTGGTTAAAAATGTTTTTAATATTTATTATCAAATAATTGCAGAGACACTCATATTTATAGTGACATTTACTACTTTTGGTTTGAAAGAGAATATTGTTTACATAATGTAAAAAGTGATGTTTGAAAATAAATCATCTTTAGATAATCTCACATGAAGATCATAAAATGGAGATTTTTTTAGAATTATAGAATAATTCTTGTTGACTTTTATAAATAAATTTATTTTTAGGTGGAATGTAGTACATGATAAGGGCTTGGAATTTATATGTGTATTTTCATTTTGTGATGATTATTTGGATAACTCTTTTTATAAGGGTTTATTAAAAAAATTCCAAATTGAGACTAGTTGTAAGACCCTGTTCAACCATAGCCACCTGAGGTGGAAGAATTAACTAGCTCAATAAGACATAACCAATCCAAGATAATGTAGGAGGAAAATATTTTGTGAAAGTTTTGTATGGGTGTTAAGAAAATGCATGCATGAGTGTGGCTTAGTGTACTGCAAGAATTGGGTGGTAAGACTCTCATGTGGAGGGAGGGAAATAAAGGTGAAGTAGATCACTGACTCTAGAATATATTATTCTAGATGGTTGGTTGGGAGCATTTGTTAATTAAGAGCATATATTTTTTTCCATGAATAATTTGTTATATATAATGTGGTTTACTATTCTATTTGATATATATTGGATGACCTGATTTTTATTATTTGTGTGCGCTTAACAAATGTCATTTTTTCCTTACATACATCTTTATCTTCAACCTTCTCTAGATTTTTTTGATGGTGTGTCGCATGAATGGAATAACTTAACCACTATATGTAAGAAAGTTCTTAAACAAGCGAGTTTAAGCTACGATTTTCTGTTAAAAAATTACATAGTAATGATCACCCAAGGTTTTTAGGTGGTAATGAGGTTTGTAGGTGATGAAGGAGTTTTCAATGTCATATGGTCAAAACGTGATGAATGAGGTTTTAGATGAACCAAGTGTACATCTGAGATAAGTAGACAGTGATGCATTTTCCATGATGTCAATGAATGGTGAGTATAAAGGAAGATATAATCACAAGGTTGATGCATGATTAAATGATTACATGATGTATTTGAAATCCATGAGCTTAGTTTGAGATAGCATGAGGTCAGATCATGGGGAAGGATTTCATAATGAAGGTATTTCATGAGGTCCATATGAAATTATTTATCGAATTGAATAATCTGATGCAATAGAAGAACAAGTAAGCCATGAATTTAGTAATCTGAATTGCCCTTGGAGACACATGAATATAAATGGTAAAGAATGTTTTATTGATTGATCAAGTGAAAACCCATGTTTCTTATGCTTGTAAATAATTTTTTATATTTTTTTCAGGATCTGATGATTTTAAAAAAAATTAATGAGTGGGTGTTCATTCTGGCCTCAATTTTTCATCTTCTCTACTACATGATTACAATATAAAGTACTAATGGAAATGTGAGTCTATTTATCTACCACACTGATATCTAGAGGGAATTTTTTGTCTTGTTGGTTATCATGTGATGGTGTGAAGGGTAGGTGTAGTGCACGTAGAAATCATATAAAAAATTTGATATGGAAAAGAAGAGTTATAATATTTATTATTAAGTTATTGTATTTAAAATTTAAATGGGGAAAAATAATATTGGATATGATTGCTCTTATACACAATTTGGTAATAATTTTTTTTAGAAAAAATGGTTTATGGGAATGTATGTGATTTAATTATTTTTTGGTTATAAAATACATTTCATAATAAGATCTATTTTTTTATTCGATGGTTTCTAATAATTATTGAAAATATTCTTCATTTTAAAGATCAATAAAAATTATAAATAACTGGTCATTTAAATCTGAACAACACAAATCATCTTTTATGGGAAGTGGTTGAATCCTTCCCAAAACATTGTGTGTGAATTTTAATGTTCTTACAGTCAGTAAAAAGTATAGTGATAGTAAAATCTATGAAATAACCATGGGTATATCATGGAAATGATTATGGTCGTACATTGAGGTCAGACCTTGTAAATATCTCTTTTATGATTATTTTTTAAATTTTCTCATATATGGGTGAGGAAGATATTTTTAATAGTTGATAAAGAACTTAATTTTTCATAGTTTTTTGTTTGATGAGAAAAAATTTGATGAATAAAACAATATTTACTATGTATTCACCCCCCCCCCCCCCCGTATCATACCATTACTGGGATCTACAAGTGGTAATACAGAAAATGAGGTTCCCTTGAGATTCTACTCATTTTAATTTTATTACGGAGAATGATAATTTTCGTAATAGAAGATGTGCTCCATTTTTTAGGGGAAAAAATTATGGGTGTAATAATGAAATGATACTATATATATTATCACAATGACTACATGTAAGTGATGTTCTCACTATATGGTGTCCACCAATTGTAAGAGATGGTGTAATAACCCTTATATAAAAGAGAGATCATGATATTGATGGTATGAAAATAAATGTTACATTATCACCCTTTTTTTAAATTATTAACAACTAGTTATAGGGATATATGCAACTAAGGAAATTTTACATAATTTGGAGAATATATTTGAAGGAATCATAAACATGAAAGAAGAAAAAATGAATATGTGGGGGGTAAAATTTGGATATATAAGAATGGTTAAAGATTATAATATTGATTAATATTTCCCAATGGAAAATGAGATTCTTACCTACATTAGTGGATTTAGGAATGATCTCAAAAAATGAACTATAGTTACAAATTAATGACGAACTTTCTATATTGATTTCACCCAAATATTTCAGTTTTGGAAGAAATTAATGATGTATCTCTTGATGATATACATAAAACTCTCATGAATTATTACATGAGTACATAATTAGTTTACAAGATAAAAGTAAATGAATAAATTAAATTAAAAGGTTTTAATAAGTTGAAGATCAAAGTGGAAGAACATTTTGTACATCCATGTGATTTAGATTAATATTATTAGAGTGATGAGAATCCCAATAAAATAACGGCCTTCATATATAAGAATCTAAAAATGGGGAAAAGTAAATATAATGGGAAAATTCAACAGAATTTTTTTAAATTTTGAGGAATTTTTCTTTTTCTATAGATTGATCTAATAGGAAAAAATATATGCAAATAAATGATAAATAAGATGAATAAAAATGACAATGTAAGTTTAATGGAAAATGTGCTAAAACATATTGAAAATTTGATGAATAAAAAAAATAATATATTTATAATGAAAAAGAGAATGATTCTATTCAAATAATAGTGATATTGAACGTTATCAAGTGTTTACTCGGAGTATTAATGTTGAATAAAAGTAAATAACATTATTTCTCATGTTGAAAGAAAAGTTGAAAACGCCAATAGTGTATAAGAAGAAGAAAAAGAAGAATCTTACAAGATTTACATGCTGAAGAAAAAACATGATGTCTGTCTGGAATGAAACATTGGGCTAAATGTGGAAGTTAAATGTTTATGAAATAATTTTAAACATCATGAAAATTTATGATAATTCTTACAATAAAAAAACGATTACATTGAGGGGATAAAACTTATGAAGGTATAATTATTTGACAAAGAAAGAGTGATAAAAGAATTAGAGAAGAATATTTTTCTTAATGGGGAGAAAATAAGAAATATTATCCATGGGTTTTCAATGATAAGAAGGATCTTGGAAAGATAAATATTAATTATGATAAGGATTTTAATGTAAATAATAAGTCATCTCATAATGATCCAACAAGTTATATAGATTATGAGGTAATTTCATGAACTATTGAATCTCAAAAATATTAAGTATATACACCCAATTAATTCAGGTTTTATGTTCAATGGTAACACCATGAAAATTAAGTTTAAAATAATTATATGCTCGATATCTTTCTTATGAAACAATATTGATCTTTAAGAAAAATGTGATATATTATAATAATACCATTATTTAAAATTAGGATTTTATATACTAGCTGTTAAATTAGAGGTATGAATAGGAATATAAAAATTATAAAAATTATTTATATTCTTTTTATATAATAATAATTTATTTACTAATTATTAATAAATAAGTACACAATATTTATTCAAGTCATTTTAGGCTTCAAGAATATGTTTTCTTCAAAAAAATATTTCTTTTCAATCAAAGAATTTATATTTACATTCTGCCATTTTTAGAAATGTAATATGATAAATTTATTATCATTTTTTAAATATAATGTCAATATTTTATTTGGGTGATTTTTTTGGATTTTCTAAATAAATTTATTTTTTTTGAATAGTGAAAAATACATATTTTTTTAAACTGTCATTTCTTATCATTAAATTAATAAATTTAAAATTCCTATAAGTTTTTAAATTTATATTAGAGTAAAATAAGTATACTTAAATTATATAAAATATAATTAAGTATAAAAATATTATATATATTTAATTTTTGTATAACATCATTTTTATATTAAAAAACATTAATATTATAAAATAAGTATTTTATTTTATAAATTTATATTAAAATTAATTTATATCAATTTAAGATATTGAATCATTAAAATTGGATTCCTAATTTATTTCCATGATATTCAATGTTATTTAAATATTTCCAGTATATTTTTAGTCAATATGAATAGTAACATGTGGTAAATATTTTTCATCTTTATATGTGTAAGATATGTAAAATCAGATTAAAACATTGGGATAAGTATTTAACATCTCTCTAAAACATTATCATATACTATTGGATGAGTTTTGTTAGTCCATAATCATTTATGTTTAAACAATATTCACAATTTATTCTCTTTTTATTTATTATGACATTAATATTATTTTATGTAAGAATGAATACAAAATGTCACTATCTTTGATTTGATATATCTAATAGTCTGCATAGAATTTAATGATTTTATTTTCGATTATAAATAGTTATTTTAAATAAGAATTAATTTTTTATCATCGTAATTTATTTAAAAAAAATTATGGATTAATTATATAAATTACTTACATAGTATTGGCACAGTTCTTGTTCAAGTGAATCAAAATATCACAAAAATAATAATATTAAATGTAATAAAATTTGGATCAATTGTTAGGTTTTATGAATTTTTTTGAAAAATATAAAATATAATACATGTGTTAGATTTTTGTATTCTATTTCCATTTTAATCATCATTTCATTAAAATAAAACAATATTTATAGTCTTGAAAATTACTTAAATAGTATGTATGTTTAATAATATTTTATTGAATAATTTTTAAATTCATTGAAAAGTTATATTTCTCAAATATAATTGTATATGGTCTAAAAAATCATCCATTTTCCATTTCATGGTCATTATTTATTTTACAGTATCTTTACTTACACCTAAATATTAAAAAACATTGACATCTTGTTAATCATCAAAATGATTAACTGTTGTTAAAACTTATAGATAATGGTAGTAAAATTATATAAACAAATAAAAATTTTATTTTATGAGAATATTTTCCATAATTCTCATCTTATATTCTAAATATATGAATTTTTTAAAACATTAAAATGAAAATTAATTTATATATGTTTAATAAATTATGTTATTCTAATGGTGACCCTCCCCACACCTATAAAATGGAACCTCATGTTGTCTTTTCTTCAAAACTTTTGAGCCTTATATCTTGGAAAAACGACACTAATACTATACTATCTTAATTTCCAACATCCTACGTCTTTTGTTGTTTACCAAATACAATCATTTCAAGGATTAATGTGTTATCTAATTGAGGGTTTTTAATGAAGTGGTATCACTCTTGATCGAGTAATTTCAAGTTTTTCCTTCTTTTACCTCCCCCAAATCTATATAATCCATTAAAAAATATTAATTAAATATATTAAATATAATTAATTGTTATTATGATGATATAAAAACAAGCATCCACCCCTTTCCTTTCTATGTGAAACGAAAATATCCCTCATGCATACGTGTGGAATACTACCTCCATTAAGCAATGCGTTTCATTTTTCATCAGTGTTTAACATTGATGAATATAATGATATATTTACTTAATGTATACATATTTATGGTATAATTATATATTTTTAATGGATAATTAATATTTAATTTTTTCATACATTGAAAAGTTGAAAGATCACTCATCAGTACATACAAACTACCATCTCCAATAAGTTATGTAAATCATTTTCCATCAATAATTTATATAAATTGTAATAAAAGTATATGTAATTATTACATATGTTTATAATTATATGATTTAAATCATGGATATTATTTAACCAATATCAAGGTATGAGGACTCGGACTACCACACCGAATCATTCCTGACAAACAATGCAGTTATCACCTAAAATGGTGATATTAATAAAGAATTACTAATAAAAATGTGGTAAAATGTTATAATAAAATCATATATGATATGATATTTATAATTATGGTTCTATAATATATTTATAATATATTTATATATATAAATTATAAGATTTTTTCTAACATGTACAAAGTAAAATGAGACTTGGGTTATGGTTTCGTCATCTCAATATTTTTTCATTAACACATGTTTGTTATTATGAACCTAGTTTTATTTACAAAGTTTATATGATACTCATTTGACATGTTATATCATGAATCAATTTTAATTCATGGAGTTTAAATTCAAAATTGAAATTATTTCATCCATGTTTTTTTATTTGAATGTTCCCAAAGTGGTAAGGGTTTTCTATCTCACTATTATTTCTATGAGACATATTTCATATTAAACAATTTTTTATTTCATATGATTTAAATACTAACAATTTGATATGATATATCCTGAATAATTTTATATTAATTTTATATAAATTCTCATTTTATTTTATTTATTTGATAGTTGTGCTGATTCAAAAGTTATCAAAATGATAAGGGTTATTGATAAAATCCCCTTTGATTTAAAAATTATCTATGATTAATTTATACGTTTGATATTTTTATAGATATTATCCTTTAAACCCCTTTTATTTTCATCTCGTCTTGTTATTAATATATTTTTTTAATTTCTAAAATTCTCATCTCTTTAGGACTTAAAGGGATTGATACAATATTTTTAAATAAATATAATCCTTATTTTCTTTTTGGTCAACAAACTTTTTCTTCCATGAAAATTTCTTTAAATTTATTATATAAATGCTCTTTTATATAATTTAAGAAATTTAAAAAATATATTTTTCACTACCGTTGAATTTGTTTATAAATTAATAAAATTTAACATTAAATAATTTCTTTGATCAAGTTGTTAGTTATTTTTTACAAAAGTGTGAATAAAATGTTTTTTTAACGTATACTTCATGAAAAAAAAATTCCCCACAAAGATTATTCATTTTTTTAAATATTCATTTTTTTATTTTACTTCTTTTCAAATAATGATATTTTATAAATTTGATATTAAGTTTTAGTTAATGTTTACCAAATTATAATCATATTTTTCATGTTTTAAAGAAATGTTTTCTTTAATGATTAATGGTATTTTTCATTAATGTTTTTTAATGATTATTATGATTCATTGGTGTTGTGATATTATGATATCATCCTCTATATTTGGATGGATTATGATAATTATTTTTCTATGAAACATGTTTATTTGTCATGGTTTAATCGTGTTAAGATGGTATATTTATAAAACACATTTTTTTTATATTGGGTTATGATATTTTTATGTGACGAATGGTTTATGATCATATAGAACCCATAAATATGGTTTTATTTATGTTATGGGTGGTTCTGTTATAGGATACTAATTCATTTGATAAACCCTTATATTATATGAGATAAATATAGTAAATAAGTTTATATGATCTGTCCATTATGAGAAATGGATACTGATGCATTATCCACAATGATATTGGAAATAGGGAGTGAAGATTGATCTACTAAAATATGGGAAACAAGCATTGATTCTTAATCCACTATGATATAATGGTCTTGATAGCTAATCATTATAGATAATATATTTTTTCTTCATAATATGGTTCCACACTCTTATGAAATGTTACTTATGATTTTAACTTCTTGAACATTATTTATTTTTTATAATTATTAAATCTTATAACAACTAATGTTTATTATGTGACTCATGATTAAGATCTATGAATTATTGGGTATTATTTTCTATTGATAATCACATGCTATCATAATTTTTTTCTCATAATGTTTTTAAATATAGTCATTTATTGATATCTCCAATATTTTCCCTTATTGAGTATTTGATATCACCATTTTTTATATTTAATTTTTCCCTCTAGTTATGAATAAGGATTCTATGTATAATGAGTATATAATGGTACCTTATGTAAAAAATATGTTTTAGATGATGAATATTATAAATAAATAACAAATTTATCAATATATTCTACAAGTACACTGAACATTGTTGGTTCTCAGAAATGTTTATTTGGGAGATATATTGAATATTCATCATAATATATAATATTTTTTTATGTAAATATTGGGTCCAAAACATGGAATAATATAAGGATATTGTTTTTTTTTTTGAAATAAAGATTAGATGGAATTAGTAAAAAATGGGAAAAATATTATGTTCAAGAAAAAATCCAAAAGTTTTAGTAAGTTATAGTTTTACAGTTTTCCTAGATAACATCTTTTTCTGGATAATACAAGTTGAAATTTTTTATAATATATTTTATAGAGATAATAACCCCATAAATTTTGGTAAAGTATATCATGACTATAATTATAGATCATAGTGAATGTTCCCTGATTACACAATGGGTTCTCACTCCCATGGGATATTCATTGTTCAATTCACAAATTCAATATAGACCATTATAAAGGATTTGAATAGATAATGGCCATGGATGACCTGTCATATATTTAAAAGAATTTTCCACGAGTTGGGGATACTATGCATGGACATTAGGGATATAGGATTAATCATTATGATTATTTTTTCTTATAATAATTGTTGATTCAAAAGTTCTCCTTTGACTTCTATATCATGTTTTGGAAACCACAAATGTGTTTTATCTTGATAATCGTATCGTACTGACTCTATTAATCGTATCATACTAACTCTACTAATCGTATCGTACTAACACTTCCAATCGTATCATACTGACTCTGTCAATTGTATCATATTGACTCTGTCAATTGTATTGTACTGATTATGTCTATCGTACTCACTTTTGTGTATCTTACTTTGTATCATATCAATACATTACAGTTAGTAATACCTATAATACACATACTTTCATTACTTGCTTGTTTTGGTAGTTAGTCAAAAATACATGTTTCATATTAATAGTAATCATTTTTATCATCTTCATATGTCTTTTGGTTTAACCAATATTATTTCGTTGAGTTAGTTACAAACTAATCAAAACCATACCGTGCTTTCTGTTTTAATATGATAGTTATAATGTCAGGTTTCCAAGTCCATCTGAGTTTTTTGGAGAAATATGACGGTTGGAGGAAATGTGACCGTTGGAACCTGAGGCCTATAAATAGGAGGTCATTTGATGCTGAGAAAAGAACAACACGTTGAGATAATTGTGATACTTTTCTTCTATCTTGGTCTAGATAAAGACTCTATGACTTCTCTCATGCTTTGTGCCTTGTGCGACCAATCTTCGTATAGAGTGATTTCAAGGTATTGAAAGACAGAGGTACCGATTACCTACAAAATCGAGGGCTACTAAGGATAGGCAGACAGAAATTATGATCATTGTATCGAGGGCTACCAGGGATAGGGAGAAAGACTTTCGGATCATGGTATCGAGGACTACCGGGGATAGGCAGATAGATGTTCTGATCATCGTATCGAGGGTTGTTGGGTATACGCAGACAGACGAAACGATCATCGTATCGAGGGCATACCAAGGTGGTGGTAAGACAGACCTCTTATCTTATATGAAAGGATAACCCTTCTCTTTGGGTCAAAAGAATTGTAATACTTTTACATTTCTACTGTTGTTTGTATCATAAATGAATTTGTGTTGTTTCCATTCTTCTTTACACTTTCAATTGTAATTACTTCAATTACGATTATTCTTTTACATTTTGTATTAATATATTCTATATGCTTTATGGTAGAATACCTTACAATTGTATTACTCTAATTATTTTATTCATCTTGAAAACCATTAATTTAATTTTCTAATAGTATTACATTACATCATACCTTTGTATTCAATATAACTGTGGTTGTTTGAATTTTATTAGTTTAAGATCTTTTAAACTAATCTCTTCAGTGTTTAAACACAATGTTTTTAAACCTACAATTCACCCCCCCCCTCTTGTATTGTTCCATCTAATATACATTTACATTTACATATTCGATCCAACAATTGGTATTGGAGAAGGTTTCCACTGTTTTGTATTACTTGTTCTATTTCTTTCAAACTTTCATTTTAAACTCATACTACACTTACATGTAGAGTGGAAAATATTTTCTTTCATTAGACGGCATGAATTAATATTTGGTCAATTGACAACCTAAATCCTTTTAGACCACCTATCATTGATGGAAATTTTTACGAGTACTGGATAGATCGTATGAAGACATTTGTTATCAATACTGGTGTAGACAATTTTATTATATGTACTGGAGGTTACAAAATTCCTGACAAAGAAGTTAGTACTTTCACTGACCAAGAGAAGAAAGAATATCAACTGAATTACAAGATACACAATACTTTATTATGCTCTATGACCAGGAATATATACATCCAGATATCTTCTTATGAAGCAACTAACTGTATTTTGAAGAAATTAGAAGTCACACATTTTGGTACATCTAAGGTTATAGAAACAAGAAGAGCAATTTTTCAAGTAGAGTATCATGGATTTATTTTTCTGTATGGAGAACCGGTATGTAAAGTGCAAAAAAGATTTATGACAATTGTCAACAGCTTAAAATCTATGGGAGAAAAAGATATTGATGATGAATCTCTTTTAGATAAGATTACTGATATAATTCAAAATTAATGAGAGTAAAAAAGGACAGTTATTGATGAAAATAGAAAAGTTTCCCAGATTACTCTTGATGAACTATTTGGAACTGTTTTAGAGCATGAGGCAAGAATGAAGAGAGATGATGATTACAATATGAAGAAGAATGGGAATGGAAGTGTAGACTTTACATCTAAAGCTAATACACTAGAAAGGATAACAAGATCCAAAGCTAAGAAAGTTGATATATCAAAATCAAGTGATAGTGATCACTCGGATAATGAGTTAGTCAATCTTGCTCGAAGGATGAACAAGATTGTTGGAATGAAATATTTCCAATACAGATTCATAAAGAAAGATAGTAAGGATATGAAAGATTCAAGGGTAACTTGTTATGAATGTAAGAAAGTGGGTCATATAAGACTTGATTGTCCTTTACTGAAGAGAAAAGACAGAAATTAGAAAAATTCTGAAACAAATAAGAAAAAGTATTATAAGGCAAAGAAATTCTTGAAGGAAAATGATACGTGGAGTGCAAGTGGTAGTGATTCATCAGATAATTCTTCATAATATGAGTCCTTAAAATAAAGGAATATTGGACTTATAGCCAGATTTCCAATTGAAGATCATTGTCTCATGGCTAAGGTACATAAAGCTAAAGCTATTAAAAATGTCTCTTTAAATGCAAATTATAATGATAATATATATTATGAATATTTAAATGATCAATCGTTATCATGATAAGATGATACTTTACCTTCTTTTGAATAAGTATCTAGATTTTCTAAATTACTTGAAAATTAAAATTCTAAACTTAAGAAAAATCATGATAAAGAAAACTCTATAATTTCAGTTTTAACAAAAGACATATCAGATCTTTCTAATGATCTTGATATGAAAACTTCTTATTTTGAAAGTGTTTTAAAAACCCTTGAGAAAGTCAAAACTGATAAGGATAAACTTTCTAAGGATCTAGAAAATGTGATTTCAAAGAAAAATGTTTTAGATCCTAACTCTAGTTTAAAATAAAATATCTTGGAAGATAAAAACATAGTTTTAAAACAAAAGTCAGAAATCGTTTCTTTAAAGAAATGTTTATCAAACTTTACTCATGGAAAAGAAAATTTTTGACACAATGTATTCCCAAATCTGGCCTTTGAGAAATCATTCTGGACTTGGTTATAGTCATTCCAAACCTGTTTTTAGTAATAAATATTTTGTTCCACAAAAAACCCCTTTTTATTCTAAGTGCCATTGTAGTTGACACTGTAAAATAGAGCGTTCTATTAATAAACTCAGTCTTTAGGATTTCATAAAGCTCATTTTGTAAAACAAATGTGGATTCCTAATATTCTGTTAACTAACCATTCTGGATCCAAACAAGTTTGGATTCCAAAAAACTAATTTTTTCTTTTTCAAGAAAATGAGAAGTGTACCAACAAAAATATTTGGTACATGAATAGTGGTTGTTCTCAACACAGGACCAGAAACAAATATTTCTTTGAAAATATTATCAAAACAAAAGGTGGAAAAGTTACCTTTGGAGATAATGCTGATGGAAAGATTATTGGTATAGGTAATATTGTTTTTCTCGGAAAAGTTCTTATCTAAAATGTTTTGTTTGTTAAAGGTCTTAGGCACAATCTCATCAACATAAGTCAATTATGTGATGAAGGTTACCTTGTTAATTTTAGAAATGATAAGTGTTAAGTTCACAATTCCAATGATGAATTCATTCAATCTACCCATAGGAAAGATAATGTATACACTATTAACTTATAAGACCTTAGGATCCAAAATTTACCCTACTTAAGTACAATATAAGACCATTCATGGATATGGAATAGAAGACTAGGACACTATAATCTAAGAAACCTTTGTAAAATCTCAAAGAAAATACATGTAAAGGGACTACCAGATCTTAGATATGATTTTTCAAAAGTTTGTGATCCTTGTCAATTTGGCAAGCAACATAAAACTAGCTTTAAATCAACTAATGAAGTTTCAACGTCTATTGCATTACAGCTAGTGCATATGGATCTTTTTGTTCCTTCACAAACTAGAAGCATTGGAGGAAAATACTATGTATTTGTTTTAGTTGATGACTTTACTAGATTCACATGGGTCTATATTCTAACAAAGAAATCTGAATGCCTTTCCTATTTCAAAACTTTTAGAGAACAAGTTAAAAATGAGAAAAATCTACCATTGATAACTATTCATAGTGATCATGATGGTGAATTTAAAAATTGTGAATTTGAAACTTTTTGTAGTAAGAAAGGTAATACTCACAATTTCTCAGCTCCAAGAACTCCTCAGAAAATGGTGTTGTTGAAATAAGAAATCGTATTCTTCAAGAAATGACTAGAACCATGTTCAGTGAATACTCAATTGCTAAGAACTTTTGCGCTGAAGCTGTTAGTACCACTTGTTATATTATAAATCGTGTTTTAACCAGACCTTTTCTTAATAAAACACCTTATGTGTTATGGACTGGCTGAAAACCTAAAGTTTCATACTTCAAAGATTTTGGGTGCAAAGTATTTATTCTGAATACAAAAGATAATCTACACAAATTCTCATCAATATCTGGTGAAGGGATATTTCTAGGCTATTCTACAACTTCTAAGGCTTATAGAGTTTTCAATGAAAACACTTGTATTGTTGAAGAAACAGTACAAGTAAAATTTTATGAAACTAATCCTTTTGTATTTAAACCATCCCAACCTACATCCTCATATTTGTTTTCAAGAACTAATTATCAACCTTTGTTAGAAGATCCTTCTGATAAGGAAAATGTTCAAGAAGATACTTCGGAAACATTTACCACAGAATAATTTCTACCATATGTTGATGAACAGGTTTTACAAAACCCAAATCAATTGTTTATTAGGAATCATCCCAGTGATAACATCATTGGTGATGTAAATTAACCCATAAGGACCATAAATTCCTTATGAAATGAAATAGAAATTCTTTCTTTTATTTCCCAATTTGAACCTAAAAGTCCATGTGAGCCCTTAGGTGATGAAGATTAGATCAAAGAAATGCATGGTGAACTAAATAAATTTGAAATGAATCAAGACTAGACTTTAGTTGAAAGACCTAAAGAAACAACTGTCATTGGTGTAAAATGGGTTTTCAGAAACAAATGTGATTAAAATGGAATCATTGTACGAAATAAAGCAAGACTTGTTTCTATAAGGGCTATAATCAACAAGAGGGAATAGACTACGAAGAAACATATGCTCCTGTATCTAGACCTGAATCTATTAAAATTCTATTAGCCTTTATAGCATACTTTAGTTTCAAACTATATCAAATGGATGTTAAATGTGCTTTTCTAAATGTTTTTGTTCAAGAAGAAGTTTCTGTTGAACAACCTCCTGGTTTTTTTAACCCAAAACATCATAATCATGTTTTTAAACTTACCAAATCTCTATATGGTCTTAAAAAATCCCCTAGAGCATGGTATGATAGACTTACAAGATTTATTTTACAAAACAATTATACAAAAGGTACAGCAGATCCAACCCTTTTAATAAAAATGGAAAATAATAATGTCTTGATTGTTCAAATATATGTTGATGACATCATATTTGGATCAACTCAGCAATCTTTAACTGACTCTTTTGTTAATTTAATTAAATATGAGTTTTAAATGAGTATTATGTGTGAGTTAACATTCTTTTTAGGTTTTCAAATTTCTCAAAAACCAGAAGAAACATATATATATCAACATAAGTATATTAAATATTTACTCAAAAAGTATGGATATGACAAAACTAAAAGTATTAGCACTCCAATTGGTACCTCAAATACACTTGATCGTGATGAAACTGGGAAACCAGTAGATCAAACAATTTTTAGAGGTATCATAGAAAGTTTGCTATACATGACAGCTAGTCGACCAGACTTAATGTTTTCTGTATGCTTATGTGCATGATATCAATATAATCCAAAAGAGTCTCATTTAAAAGTTGCAAAGAGAATATTTCAGTATTTAAAAGGTAGTATGGATTTAGGACTTTTTTACTCTTCTGGAAATGATTTGTTTTAAAAAGTTTTTCAGATGCTGACTTTGGTGGTTGTAGAATGGATAGATAAAGTACATCTGGAACATGTCATTTCTTAGGAGATTGTCTGGTTTCTTGGTCCTGCAAGAAACAACACTCAGTAGCACTTTCCACTGCTGAAGCCGAATATATAGTAGCTGGAAGTTGTTGTGATCAAGTGTTGTGGATTCAACACACACTCACTGACTATGGATTATGTTTTTCCAAAACTCAAATTCTTTGTGATAATACTAGCACCATAGCTCTTAGGAAGAACTCAGCACATCACTCTCATGAAAAACACATAGATGTTAGGAATCAATTTCATAGGGATCACACACAAAAATGAGATATCATTTTACAATTCATCAGAACGCAAGAACAACTTGCTGACATCTTTACAAAACCATTACCATCCGATAGATTTGAGTTTATAAAACAGAAGCTAGGAATGATTACATTAAAATAATCATTCATATCTACTTCATGTTTTACATTTCTCTTTACATTAAACAAACTCCTCTTAGAAAGGGGGAGAACATTTCTTACTGTGTTTTTTTTCATATGTTTTTTAATTGTTCTCTTCTCATTGTATCTGTTTATCATATTGACAGATTTATCATATTATTTTTTCCTATCTATTTATCGTATTGATAGCCTTATCGTATTAGTTACTTTTTTATTTATCGTATTAACAGTTTTAGTATATTATTTTCCAATCTTCCTTTCAGATCGTCCGATCATGGTAATGAATTTATTTTCCATCGGCTCATCCGATCACGGTAATGAATTTCTTTTCCATTGGCTCGTCTGATCATGGTAATGAATTTCTTTTCCATCGGAATGTCTGTTCATTTTAATGAATTTCTTTTCCCTCGGCACGTCCATTCATGGTAATGAATTTCTTTTCCATTGGCATGTCTGTTCATGGTAATGAATTTCTTTTCCATCGGCACGTCCATTCATGGTAATGAATTTCTCTTCCATCGGCATGTCCATTCATGGTAATGAATTTCTTTTCCATCAGTACGTCTATTCATGTTAATGAATTTCTTTTCCATCGGCATGATGATTGATGGTATTCTTTTACTTCGTACGCCTTTTATTTTTCTTTCAATACTATCTAAACCAAAAATTACCTTACGATCTTCAGCAGGTACAAACTTTTCATTTTTAAATTTTTTTTTCTATTTTTCATATTCGTTGATTACTTTTCTTCTAATCTCAACCGTAGAAGATCAAAGGTCACCCTTTTCCGCCTAGAAATAGACCCCCCCCCCCCCCCACTCCCCAATCCCACACCAGTTTTTCAGGTTTTGTGGCGAAGCTCTTCTCCACCGATTTAAGTCATCGTACGATCTTTCAAGTGGATTCACCTCTAATTCACAATCCTCTGCAAATACTCCCACCGAAATTTCTTCAAAGACTTTTATAGATAAATACTTTTTCAGAGAAAGGTTAGTTTCTTCGTACTTTTTTGATTCGTACAATTCTACAAACAGAAGAATCATTTTGTTTCATGGCTGGGAACAATTCTGTGCTGAAAATAGGTTTCTCAATATCTGGTTCTTTTTGATGAAGTCACTCAGTTTTATAAAATCGTATCATTTGATAAAAACATGACTATCAATTTTGCTTTGTACGATAGAAATATTCCCATGTCTATGAATCAAGCAGCTCATTTTCTGAATGTTCCGATAGAAGGTGAATCTTTATGTCCATCTCATAAACTACCAGAGAAAGTTAGTACGTTAAAAAAATAGAATACTGAAAAGTCTCTGTTTATTATAAATGAAGAAAAGAGGGAAGTAGCTCATCCTTCTCTGGACAATAGATTTTTAACTCTTTGGATGCAAGGTTTTCTTATCCAAAGGAAAGGACATAGAAAAAATTTGAAGGTTTCTGATATTATAATGTTGGAATATCTTGTCAACATGAGAAAAGCAAATCTTATGGGATATGTTTTTGAAACCATCAAAAATGTTATGTCGGGAGGAATTAAGTACCAAATGATTATGTATCCAGCCATTCTTACAAAATTCAGTCTTGAGAGTATAAAGTTTTGTAATATTCCTTTGAAAGGAGTTCTGATAGATTTGAATCCCTCCTAGATTTGGAAGGGTACTTTGAAAAAGTTGAATGTTTGTTTTAACTCAAATTCAAACTTTTTGTAAAATATTTAGAAGCAGAATCAGCTCAGAATCACTCGAAACCTATACCTATCAAAGATAATTCTTCTGTTGGTGTTCCACAAAATTCAGATCCACAAACTAGTTCAAATCCAAAGAAGAAACCAAAGTACAGTAAGGAGGTTATGGCCAAGTGGAGAAAACAAAGATAACAGAGAAAGGAAGGTGATCCAAAGTTTGGTCTTGACCCAGCTGAAGATTTTACAGAAAGAATAAGGGTAGAAGAAACCCTTCAAGCTAAAAAGAAAAAGAAGTCTGTTTTGAAAAGAAAGGCTCAAGGCTTTGATATCTCCAAAGTACTCAAAATGGTTGAGGATTATAGTGCTCAACTAACGGAAGAAATACATCAAGAACCAGTCGTACAGAGTCTTCTAGATAAAGAAAAAGGGAAACAAATGATGGAATAGATAGAGGAAGTTGAAGAGGATGAAGGGTATTTTCTTTTATAATTCCTTCATAGTTCAAAAAAGAGTTGAGAAGAATCGGTTCAAAAGCAGAGTGAAGGTATTCAACAAGTTCCTCATGTTGATCAAGCACCAATTGAATCTTCTAAAACTCTAGATAAAACACCCCCTCAAGAAAAGCAAGGTGCTCAATCTTCTCATACTGAAAAAGTTATTGTAATCAGTGACAAAGTAGAAGAAGAAATAAGGGAGAAAGAGAAAGCGAAAGGAAAACAGCCAGGTTTGACTCAAGCCGATCGAATGAACTGCTTTCATACGATGAAGATACTGATTCAGAACAAACAATTTCTCTCAAGAGAATTGATTACATTGTTCATGTTTAAAGAAGGGTTGAAAAGACTATTCCATACTTTCCCAGACTGGAAGGGAAAATGGATTTCATTACTGACAATCAGAAGAAGATGTTTGGCTCTGTCAGATAATTGAGAAAGAAAGTTTTGTCAGTTGAAGATGATTTAAAAGTTTTATCTGAAACTTCAGCTGCTCATAAGAAGGAAGGAAACAGGAAGACCAAGTGGTCATATAAAACAGAAAGCTCAGTGGATGACCATGAGATAGCAATTGAAGATATAAAGAGGTTCTCAAATGATCTTGTGATTGCTTAAAATAAACATGACAAAGAAACTGTTTAAAGATTGAATCATGTAACTCATGGAGCCAATATTCTTTTAGTGAAACAATTGCAAGAGACAATGGATGCTTTTTAGTCTGAATTCTCCAAGGTTTCATCTTTCAAAGATAAAATGGTTTTGTTGAAAAAACAAAATTCTGTGTTATCAAAAGATAACAAAAAATTTCAAGACAAAATTGATACCCTTGAGGAAGTAATCAGAGTCTAGGAGGAGACTATCAAGAATAAAGATCAAATTTTTTCTGACCAACAAGAGCTTCTCAGATCTCAGGGTGATTCAATTTCGGAAGACAAGAAAGAAATCAAAAAGATGAATGATGTTCTTCATGAGCTGATAAAGAAGGAAAAGGAAAGAGAAAACAAATGACTTGTAATTTTTTCATTTCTAATGGAACCTTTCTATTTTGTAATAACTTTTATGATATTTATTTGTCCTGTATTTATTTTCACTAACTATTTCAAGCAACTCAATGTTACCCCATTCGTTTTGTAAATCACAAAAGGGGAGAATGTTTTATAAAGGGGGAGAATTTTTTACAATGGGATAATCTTTTAATAAAATACTTCAAAACCAAGTCAAATCTGTGAATACAATCCTTAGGAAAATACATACCTAAGGGGGATTTAGTTGTATTCAAATTCATATTCATAAGAGTTTCTAATAACTCAGGGGGAGATACATTTTTTTGTTGAAATTACTCTGTGTTTTGTGCTTTCCAGAAAGGGGAAGATTGTTGAGTCAAAAGTTCTTCTTTGACTTCAATATCATGCTTTGGAAACCAAAAATGACTTTTATCTTGCTAATCATATCGTACTGACTCTGCTAATCGTATTGGATTAACTCTGCTAATCGTATCGTACTAACTCTGCTAATCGTATCGTACTGACTCTGTCAATTGTATCGTATTGATTCTATCAATTGTATCGTACTGACTATTTCTATCGTACTCACTTTTGTGTATCTTACTTTTTATCATATCAATACATTACATTTAGTAATACTTATAACACACATACTCTCATTACATGCTTGTTTTGGTACTTAGTCAAAAACACATGTTTCATATTAATCGTACTCATGTTTATCATCTTCATATGTCTTTTGGTTTAACCAATACGATGTCGTTGAGTTAGTTACAAACTAATCAAAATGATGTCATTCTTTCTGTTTCAATATGACCATTATAATGCCAGGATTCCATGTCCCTCCGAGTTTTTCGGAGATATATGACCATTGGAAGAAAAGTGACTGTTGGAACCTGAGTCCTATAAAAAAGAGGTCATTTGAAGCCGAGAAAAAAACAACGGGCTAAGATAATTTTGATACCTTGCTTCTATCAAGTTCTCGAGAGAGACTCTGTGACTTCTCTCATGCTTTGTTCCTTGTGCGACTGATCTTCGTATCGAGGGCTTTCAAGGGATTGAAAGACAGAGGTGCCGATTACCTACAAAATTGAGGGCTGCCGAGGATTGGAAGACAAACGTTCCGATCATCGTATCGAGGGATTTCGGGGATAGGCAGACAGACGTTCGTATCATCGTATCGAGGGCTGCCGGGGATAGGCAGACAGACATTTTGATCATCTTATCGATGGTTGCCGGGGATAGGTAGCCCGACGAACCAATCATCGTATCGAGGTCTTACCAAGGTGGTGGTAATATAGACCTCTTATCCTAGGTGAAAGTATAACCCTTCTCTTTGGGTCAAAATAATTGTAATAATTTTACATTTCCACTGTTGTTTGTATCAGAGAAGAATTTGTGTTGTCTCCTTTCTTTTTTACACTTTCAATTGTAATTGCTTCAATTACGATTATTCTTTTACATTTTGTATTAATAGATTCTATACATTTAATGTAGGATCCCTCACACTTGTATTACTATGATTATTGTATTCATCTTGAATACAATTACTTTACTTTTCTAATAGTATTACATTAGATCATACCTTTGTATTCAATACAACTTTTGTTGTTTGAATTGTATTAGTTTAAAATCTTTTAAACTAATCTCTTAAGTGTTTAAACACAACTTTTTTAAACCTACAATTCACCCCCCCCCCTCTTGTATTGTTCCATCTAATATACATTTACTTTTACATATTCGATCCAACAATAATATTTTTACTTTAGTCAGTTGAAGGAATTTGGAGGAATCATGTTAACACTGAATGTGATAGAAAATACATTGCTTTTCCTCATGTAAACCAAGTGAAATGGGAGATGGAATTTTAAAGACATTGATTATTACTAACCAACCATAACGTGGGTGAGTTTATTATTGAACCAAATAAGATAAAAAATTAATGTTTTATTAAGACCATATAGGAAATAAAAATTAAATACTTAAATGTAAATAATGATGGGAGAAGATACATTGGAAATTTCTCAAAGGAATGGGAAGATATTTTGGGTGTGTAAAATATGGTAATAGAACAAGTAATTTCCATGAAAAAATGAACAGTTTGATTCATGTAAATGAATTTCATCTAATGGTACTATTTATAGTTCAATTTATTATGTATGGGGAACATGGGAATTATCTAATTCTATTCCCTAATCAATGGTATAATTCCTAAAATATGTAAGGGTCTATGTTATTCTAATTTTGAAAGATAAATGGTTGAAGTGTTAGTGTATTATGACTTGATAATTACGTTGTATAATTGTTCTATCAAGGATATTCTGCTTATAAAACTCATTAAACATCAATGGATTTATTTCAAGATGTTTTTCACACCGGATTATCAAGTATATGTTGAATGGTTCTGATAACATAGAAAATTAATTTATTGAAAAGGTTATACATTTTTAAAACACGTGATTTAAGGACAATTAACCCTGAAAATTTTCTTGATGTTGAGATAAAAAAATTTATTACTGATAAATATATGATTGATATTGATAAAGTAAATTACATTGTTTGTGTATAGTTGATTTTTGAATGAATATATAATTTTATTGTGTATTTAAGTTGATCTGATATATTTTTTGTAACAATTAGAATATTTTTTGGAGTAAATTATTAGGCTATATACATTTATTATAGAGTCTTTTGAGATATCTAAGTTATTTAGAGATAATTTATTAGTTGATAGTAGAAGAATATATGATCTAATCATAATATTCATTAGGTTAAAATTTCATTTTAGAATATTTGGAAGATATTTATGTTTATTTTTTTTAATGATTTAATTTAAATATTGGGTTTTATTATTTATATTATAATTATTGTTTTATGAATATTTGTTCATACTGGATAACTTGTTCTAACCATTGCAGTTTTAGAAAATATCTAGAGATAAAAGAAATAACTTGTAATTGTTGTACAGATCGTATGATCTCTTGGAAATTATTATTTTTCTTTAGACTTGAAAAAAATCAACTTGAATATTCATTTCTTGGTGTAAGAGTTGATATAGAAGTGAGAATTGATTGATGCATAACCAAAAAAATGGAATTGTGTTTATGAAATAGAATGAAATAAAGTAAATTTATTTTCTGAAATATTCTATTTTGATAATAAATTAATATCTCAACTCTAAGAAAAAGATCTTGAAATAATTTTTTTCTTTTAACATTACTTTTTATGAATTGATGGTCTTCGTTATCCCTTAATGATTTATGGTTTTGTGTTCATTAACTTTCTCATGATCACTTTCTCTTTCATTATTTATTATTCCTAGGAATTTTTTTTCACCTCAATGTCCATATTTTCACATTCACTTCATTTTATCCTTATCTAGGAAACATATTATGTTTTATTTATGGTACCCTTTATGTCACCCACTTTTACTTTACAAATGAAATTTTTTTATTGCTTTATATGATGTGGGTTTTCAAAAATGTTAATTGAAAATACTGAACATTTGGTTACTGAGATAAAAAGGTTAATGAGAAATATATTTCATAAGGGAGAATATATCACCGTTAAATTTTAGTTTCAAATAATACCATGCTCAATGTCTTTCTTAACACACAACATAGAGTGTTTTTGTGAAGTATGATATAAAATAAAAATATTATTATTTAAATGTGACAATTATAACCTATTAATTAAATTTTATTTATGAATATGAATAATAAAATTATTAAATATATGAAAAAAATTTTAATATAATGAATATTTATTTCTTAATTCATAATAAAAAATAATTACCTTTCAATAAATTCATTGTATGTTTCAAAACTATGTAGTGTTAAAAAATATTTTCATCCATTATATGTGTGAAATTTATAAGAAATTTCAACTATTTTAGAAATTATATTTTAAAAAATGAATATAATTTTTTAAATCATCATTTAAATTTTATATTGGGTGAATTATTGGGATTTTTCAGAAAATATTTATTTTCCAACGAATAGTGAAAAATACGGATTTTTGTAAATCGATCATTTATTAAAATTAATTAATGTAATTTAAATACGTAATTATATTTGTATTTAGAAATAAATTTAATATTATTATCCTTCAATTTTATATAATCTAAATAATTACATAAGAATCATAATTATACATGCTTTTGGTATATGTTCATTTTCAGAAAAAAAAAACATTTTAAAAACAATCATTGTGTTTTAAGAATTTATATTAACATTTATTTAATCAATTTATATAAATTGAATATCAGAAAATATGTTCCATATTTTAAATTAGAATATTCATATTTTGTAAATTGGACCTTTTTATTTTTTTTCATTATGAATAATACCAATTGTAAATATTTTTCACATTGGTAAGTGAAAATAGGTAAAACTGGTTTAAAACATTGGGATAAGACTTTAAAATATCAACAACACCTGAATTTATCATATTGGATAAGCGGATTTCATCAATAATCAATCAATTTTTGGAAATATGGTAACTTAGTGTCATTTTCTCATTAATTTTATCCTTAATGTTATATGATTAGAATAAATACAAAATGTAACTATCTTTGTTTTAATATCACTAATATTTTTTCCACAGTGAGAGAGAGGTAATAGAAAATTAAAAATGGTTATTTGAAATAATAATTAATTTTTTCAACATGTTAATTAATTTTTACCTTTTATTTGTGGTAAAATAATCTAAAATTCTTACATAACCCTGACATAGTGCTTGTTCAACTAAAAGAAAAAAATCAAAAAATATATAAATTTTAAAAATGTTAAAAGTAATAAAATTTTTGGTTGATTTATTTTTATCGATGTATTTTATAGGTAAATATGAAATTTTATTAATATGATAAAGGTTTCTATTCAAATTATATTTCAATCATGCTTCCATTAAGGTTAAATTATGGGATTTTTCCCAAAAATGATATTAATGGTTTCGTATGTTAAATAATAGTTCATTAAATTATTTAATATTCAAAAAACTATTTTTTGGCCAGTTTCATGGTATGTGGTCTAAAAATAATTAATTTAAAATGTATGGGTGACATTTTCTTTTATCATAAATTTATTTTCTCTTAAAGAGTGAAACACTTTGATATTGCAATAATGATCAAAAGAGTCAATGTGTGTAAACAAATAGATAAGGGTTAAACTATTTCCTAAAATTTATTAAATTCTGATTTATGATATAATTTAGACTAAAAAACATCTTATATTATAATTATATAATTGTTTCCCACCTAAAAATGAAAATTAATTTATTTTAATTTAATAGTTTAGGCAATTACAATGGTGTCCCTCCCCTCACTTATTAAAAGTCACCTCATATTATCCATTATTCAAAACGTTTTAGCCTTATATATCAATAAATACCTAACCTAAAACTATACTATAATCCTTAATCACATCATATAGCTTATGTTCTTTCAAAATAAAATCTTTTCAAGAGATAATGTGTAAGCCAAAGGATATTTATCATTATAGAGGTTTATATCGTAACAAAGTATATTTAATTTTATATCTTCATTGACCACTTCTTAATCTATGGAATCCATTATAAATTTCTAAATTCAGGGTATTTAAAATAAATAAATTTTTTTATTATTATTTAATAACCATTATCCACCTTCCTTTCATCATGTGGGGAAAGAAAAGATCACTTGTGTATACGTGTGAACTATCACCACCACAAAGCGATGTATTTCATTTTTCTTCACCGCATCACATTGATGGTTATAATGATAGATTTATTGAATATATAAGAATTTTTTTCTATAATTATAGTTCGATAAATGTGAATTATTACTTTCTTTTCTTTCTTTTCATCCACTAAAAAGAGGAAGCATCACTCATCTTTATGTACAATCTATCATCTCCACTAAGTGTTGTAATTCATTTTCCACACTGATTTATATAGAATTTTATAAATATGTACATAATTATTAAATATAATTACCATTACATGATTACAATTATATATATATTATAGAACCATGATCCAAGTATAATGAGAGGGACCACCGAACTGAACCATGTATGAAAAATGAAGTGGTTATCACCTAGAAGATTGATTTTAATGAAGAATTACTAATAAAAGTGTGATAAGATTTTCAAATTAAATAATATATCTTATTATATATATGAGTATTTTTTTTAATATCTATTTATATATAAAGTATATATTTATTATACATTATTTTAAAACACGTACGAAGCAAGATGATGGGTGAGGTAATGGTTATTTATCTCAATATCATTTCTTTGAGACATGTTTGATGTTATTAAACTATTTTATTTTGATGTGATTATACAACCAAGTTTAACCATTATATCATGTAAAATAATTAGTTAACTTTATATAATGAAATAAGTTTAATTATTTCGTCCAATGGATTTTGATTTGAAAGTTACATTTGTGGTAACAGTTTCTCATCTCACATTTATTTCTTTTAAAAAAATGTAATATTCACCACTTATTTCATTAATGTGGAATATATAAATCTCCTTATATGTGACATATAATGAATATATTTAAATTCAATGTATTTATATTTTCATTTAAATTTTTTATTTTGTGGTGTCATGATTCAAATGTTTCTTATATGGTAATGGTTTATGATAAAATCTCATTTCTTTTTGGAATCATCTATTTAATATTTTAATAGAGAGAAATTTTATGAATCTTATAATTTAAAGTCTATTTATATTATCCACATCTATTTATTTCAATAATTTTATATATTATTTCTATTTTCCTCTCTTTGGTATTTAAAATGATCAAGAATTTTTTTAAGGAAAATCGGACCATATTTACCATTTAGTCAATGATTTCTTTCATCTATGTCCAAGCTCTTCAAAAAAATTACAAATAATTTTTATTATATTTGAAATGTTTTAAAAAATTTAGTTTTACTACATATGAATTTAATTATAAATATCAAAAAATGATTCTTTTCTAAAAAAAATCTAAAAATATAGTTTTCAACTTTTACCAAATGTGTGAGAAGAATATTTTCTTTTCAATTATACGACATGAATGAATTTTCCATCCCTCATTACCACTAATTTCCTTCAATGTTACATTAACAATTTTAATGAATAATTCCAAATAATATGGTTATTTAAATATTTTAGGTAAGTTTTGAGGAAAATTTATCAAATAAAAAGGATAATTTTAAATGAAATGTTCAAATGACCATTTAAAGGTGTGGTTCATCTATTTAATAATATTTTAAGGATTTTTATGATTCGTCGGGGTTATTATCTTTTCATACCATCACCTATAATTAAATGGATTATGTTAAGGGTTATTATTTTATAAAACGTATTTCTTTTCTATGGGTTAATTAATTTTTCCTAGGAACTATATGGAACTTGTTTATTTTCAATGGGTTATGATATGTTGAAGTGATTAATGGTTTATGATCTTGTGGTACACACATTTTTAATTTTAATTATATAATGGTTGGTTATATAGTAACCCTCAAAATTCATTTGTTAAATTAATATATCTAACAATATTATTTTGAGAAATGAGTTGATGTGTTTGGTACACTATTAGAAATAGGTTGGGATGCTTGATTTACTATGATGTGAGAAATATGTGGTGAGTTATGATGCACTATGATGTAGCAAATAAGTGTTTATTCTTGATACATATTGATTTTATTGTATTTATAGTTATACTTGACATATGATATGGTTTCTATTTCTATTATGGTGCCACACTCATCTAAAATATTGATATATTTTTGTACTAAGAGACCATGATTGAATTCTGATGATTCCTCGATCATTGGATATACTAAAATTTTATACCATGGCTCATTATTATAGTCTATAAATTTCAAGGTATTATTTTATATAGATAATAACATGTTATAATAATACTGTTACCATGGTATACTTATATATATTCCAAGATTCATATTTCCCATGTTTACCCTTACTGGGCATTAGAGCTCTCCCCTTCTTATGTTTTAATGCTTCCTCAGTAAATAAAGAATGGTACTATGTGTGATGATTCTAGAAGGGTCCAATATATAAATAAATTTCTTCTATATGGTAAAATTATTAATTAAATATTATTTTTGGTCATCTAGTCTCTAAGTACACTACACTTTTACAATTTTCATACAGGTTTATGTCAGATATATATTCAATATTCATTGAAAAGATGTAATTTAAATGGATACAATATTTGAGTTGGTGTATAAATAATAAGAAAAAACGAGATGAGATACAACCTTAAAATAATTATATCATGGTTATTATGTTTTATATCTTCCAAAATAATAAATTTTCTTTAAAACCTATTTAATAAAATGATGATATTGTATCAAAATGGAAAATGGGGTTTCAAAGAAATACCAGGTTGTTTTATTGAAGATCCAACTTTAGGGATTACTGCTGGTGTTAATGAATATTTAGACACAGATATTATTATTTTAATACAACATATCTCTCCTTATAAATAAAAGAGATCCATAATTTAGGTGGGTCATATCCGATATTATGAGGAACATACATGTGAGGAGGTTGATAGTGAGTGAAAACTAAAATTTTATGTTTCACTAAAAGAGTTTTAAATAACATAAAGAATCTATTGGAAGGATTGATAAGGAAGGTCATTGGGTTGAGGATTCCATCACATTGCTTCTAATTCAACATATTAGAATATATAAATGTGATAAGATACAATGTATAAATAAAACTAAAAATCCACGATTATGGTGGTTTCTTTAAAACCCATCAAAATGAGTAGGCCATCGATTCTTGGTAGTAACTATTCTTTACATAAATAGGATATACCAAGATAAAAAACATAACCAAGGTACATGTTTTTTTACCATTAGTAATGAGTGATCATTAAAAATCAAGGTAATTGGTTTAGTTGAAATTTACCCATCTATATAGAACTCACATTCATTTTATTTATTGATGGGCTTAAATATAACTTATTGAGTGTTAGTAAATATTTTGATATATTTAATGATGTAATATTTCACAAGAATTGTATTATAATTAATATAATTATTAATTAACTAATTTTTATAATATGGGAAATATCTTGAATGAATTTATTTAAAATTAGAGATCCTAGTAATTCTGGGTACCATGGTTATATAGAAGAAAATTATCTATAAAACATAGTAAATTTCCACATTGGTCACAATAATTTGAGAAATATATCAAAATAAAATATGGTGAGGGGTATTCTCTAATTATGCTCGAATATATATAATGTTTTTACAACCAGGAAAAATTGGAAAATGATTCATGAGATGTAAAATAGAGTGGATCCATAGTTAACAATACCTCTATAATTAATTCACTTAGACTTTTGTGAGACTACGATAAATAAATATAAAAAAGGATACATGTATTTTATTATATTTAATGATGAATTCATCGTAATGAAAAGTGTATTATTTTTAAATCAAAATTCATTAGTAGCGTATATTTTGATGATCTATTAAAAATAAATTGAAAGAGATCTTGGAATCACCTCTAGAAATTGGGATCTAATAATGTGAAGGAGTACACCGGAAGAGATTATTAATTTTTTCATTAAAATTATGGGATAGTAAATCAATATATCACCTCTTAAACAACACAAAAGAATGGTTATTTTGAAATAATAAATATAAGTATTTTGGAAATATGGACAAAAAAGTTTACTGTATTTGGATGATCAAAATTATTTAGAAGGTAAACAGCATGTATTACTCTCCGCATTCAAAACAACTGATTTTTATACCCAAATTAAAATAATAATTCATTTGAAATGTGGTGTGAACTGAATCCTATTTATTATATTTTATATTTATTAATAGGACTTCTATCATCAACATTAAAGACCCAAATATGGGTAAATGTAATGATATATATGAGGAAGGTGTCCTTGTTGAATAATTATTTAATGGAAATGGATATATGTGTGGTAATAAAATACTATTGAATGTTATTGGATGTTTTAGATAAAAATATTTTACAAAAAACCCATAAAAAAATTTTATGATATAACATATTTCTAAGAAGATGATGAAAATAGTAGTTTGGGTTCTTAATAGACGAGTGAAAAATAGCCAAATGATAAAACCTATATAGAAAAAAAATTCAAAAAAATGATGAACCAAAAATCTCTGAAAATTAAACAAATGAATCTAAAAATAAAAAAACATGTATAGAGAGAGAAAATCATCGGAAAATAGTATGCACATGTGATGTCCTGACGAAATTTATGATATGATGAGCATATAGTATATCCAGTTAGAAGAAGGCTGATGTTTGAAAATAAAACTTTTTATATCTCTCGAATTGAGACTATATTTTTTATACAATCCTTTGAGAGTTTAGAGATGATTGAGGCTGTGAATGAAGATCTGAGCCAAATTAAAAATAATTCTACACAAGAAATTGTTTGAAGACCTAGTGAAAAATAGTTATTGGGACCTTGTGGGTTACGATGAACAAGATGAATAGATATAGTAATAATATCTGAAATAAATACCAACTTCTATATAAGGGATACTCTTAAGTTTAAGGTGTTGATTTTAACAAGACATTTTCTCCAGTTTCCTGGTGGGAATATATTATCATGTTTGTAGTTGTTGTAGCCAATAGGGAGTATAAAATTCTCTAAATTTATGCCAAATATTAATTTCTTATTGGAGAGTGTTAAGAAGAGATGTATATTGGGAAACCATATGGTTTTATGATTGATAATGCTAGAAGAAGAGTGTGATGATTAAATAAGATTCTATATGGATTTAAATGGACCCCAAGGGTCTGGTATTCAAGGCTAGAATACTTCTTGAAGGAGTAAAAATTCATCAAAGGGAAGGTGGGTAGAATCATGTATATCTACTAAATTCGGGTTAGTAGACTTATTGTACTTGTATATGTGAATGATATTGATTTTTCTGTGATTAGGAAAGTACATTTCAATATTTACTAACGAAATTATAAAATTAGATTTCAAATTGTGGATAGCTAAGGTACTTATTGTTTATTAAGTTACTTATGAAGAAAATTTTACTTTTTTTTAAATGATAAGTAAACTAAATAATTAATGAAGAATTTTGAGGTAGAAGATTCAAAGAATGTGTCGAAACATATTTTAGTGGGACTATAATTATAAAAATAAAGGGGAAATTGTAAATCATATAGAGTTTAGAAAACCTATTAGAAGCCTACTTTACCTTACAACCTCCATGCCAAGTATTTTATATGTTATGAGTCTCTATATTAGATATCATTGTTTTATAAAGGATTTACATCCAATGGTTGCTAAAATAAATATCAAATATATTAAATGGACTATGATATATGGGTTTCTTTACAGTGTAGAAATTAATTTTAATCTAACTGGTTACACAAATTCTATCTTGGTAAGAGTATATGAAGATAGAAGGTCCATTCTAGGTGGAATTTTTCTATTGGGGGTAGTTTTATGAAGTAGAACCACATGAAACTAAGCCCAGACACACTCAGTAATACTGAATTATAATATTTTATCGATAGTATTGAATGTATATAGATGATTTAGAAGAAAGAGAGAATGGATAATTTGAAGGTGAATGTTGATAAACAATTCAGAATTCATTGTTATAATCAATGTGTTATTAATATTTTTAAAAATTCTTTGCAACACTCAATGTCGAATCATATTGATATCAATTATCACTTAATCAAAGATAAGGTTTTCAATGGGAACATCAAAATGGAATTAAAACCTCAATGAGACCAAATTTTTGGTATTTTCACCAAGGTAATATCTAAATATAGATTTTGGAACTGAGGCTGAACAATAATGTTCATCAATTCCATTCCTCTTAAGAGACTTTGGTAAGACCCCCACATAGAATTTGATTGTTTTTTCAAAGGGGATTGAAGTTACACAACTCTTATTAATGAAGGTGATATTAATTATATTTATATATTGTGAATATATTGGTCTTAATTATTGTAAATATGGGTCATAACTTTAGAAGTTCAGTGTTTGTATTGAGGGGGTAATCTAGATAAATTTTCCAAAATTTAATTAACATTGAGTGATGGAATTATCTCAAAATCACTATATTATCTTATAGTATGGTGTAAATACATGTATCATGAGATAAAGTGTATGATTTTGAGTCTCTTTAAATGTTTTTGATTTTTTTAATGAGTTGACAATGTTTGATAATAAATCTAAGGGGGAGATTTAAGTGCCCATTTTACTTATAAATGAGTTTTCTTTGTTTTTAACCATATAATTAAGCTGGATAATAATATTTTTAAGATTTTTTATCTGATTATTGATGATCTATTATTATTTCCAAATACATGTGTTAATGGTGTTTTAATAGAGAATAATTTTTACAAAATCCAAAAAAGGAATGTGTGAATATCAATCATCTTTAAATAGTCGTACATCATGATCATGTAGTGAATAAATTGTAAAAATATTATAATAAATTTTTTGAATTTTAATATGAAGGTTTTTGGGAAGGAATAGTGTATTTGAGAAGGTATTTTTATTTTAATGTGACAAATAATTTAATGGTGAGAATTTATTCCAACTCTTTTTATGAGGTTTTATTAAAAATTGGACAACTTTTAACTAGCCATAATAACTATTAAAACTTGAACAACCTAGGGTGTCCACCTAACGAAACCACACATAGAATTCCCAAGATAATATATTAGGATCATAATAGGGGTATATCATGCATATGGGTCAAGTTTAGGTATACATGTGTGTGGGTTGACATAATATAGGTATTAGGTGGTTGGCCCCTTTTGCGTGGAGTAGCATGGGAGGATGGGGGGGACAACTAGATTTAAACAAGACTATTATAGATGGTTAATTGGATACCTTTTTTATTAGGAACTACCATTATGGGTCCATGTGTGATTTGGGTTGACAATTCTCCTTATTTTTCACTTTCTAATAAATTCAATGCACTTGGTTAAACAAGTCATACGAGGATTAATAAATGAAATCATCCACCATAAATGAATCTTTATCTTTAATCTCTATTGGTATTGCCTTCGGTTTGATGTGTGACTGCAATGACCAAATCACACCAATAAATAATGATAATGACCAAGATAGTTCAATTTGTTATTTATAGTTTAAAAATAGACAAATTCATGAGCATCGTGTGGTCTGTAGGAAGTATCTTGATGTCGGTTATCAATGAAAAAGTTTTCAATGTCACATATTTGGAAATCAGTGGAGGAATTAAATGATGAACCAAGTGATAAAATTTGTATATGATATGATTACATTGTCATGGTTTAAATTTGAGATCGATACATAATTGATGAGAAAAAAAAGCGATGTTCATGAGGTTAATACATGGAGAAACAAGTATGTGATGCATTAAAAGTCTATGAGTTTGGTGTGACATGTGATAGGGTAAAATTTTTAGGAAGGAGTACACAATTATTTTTTTCAGGAGGAAAGGATGATTTCATGCATTTAGTTAAATAATTGGATGTACTATCTGAGTTAGTCTAACTTAGAATCATTGAACGTAATAATTCTTCAATGCATGTGAGTATGAATGGTTAATAATGTTTTTCCAATTGATTAAGGGATAAAACTAGTTTATATATATTATATATACTTGTTTGTATCTCAATTTAAGTAGATAATGAATTCATGAAATGTTTAACATTACTGATTTCATTGTGAAATTGATTTTTTCTCTTCCATGCAAGGTGATTATCACATGATGTAGTGAAGAGAAGGTGAATCTTCCTGTCTAACATACAGAATTACGAATAGAAGGTTCTATACATTTATTAATCACATGGATCTATGTATGGAAGGATTATTGAATTTAGATATCATGTGAAACATTATAACACATAAAGTTGAGTTCTAATATTAGTTTCTTTTGAAAGTGGTGGGTTTAGAAGTTAAAAAAAATAAAATTAAAGTTTTCAAGCTTTATCTTATGCAAATTTTGTTTATTATAATAATTTTATAAATATATATTGATGATAATGATTGTTATTTAAAATTTTATATATTATCAAAGACTATTCATATGAATATCTACTATATAATATGATAATATCCTATAAGTCTTGGAAATATATTTCATAATCAAGAGCATGAAGAATTGTGAAGAACTAGTGGTTTGTGTATGAATAACATAATTATTATTTTATTGAAAGTGTATCATACAAACCCAAAAAAACTACTTAATTTTAAAAAAAGTGTAATAAATGAAAATTATAGTGATAATAAAATTCTCAAAACAAATATAATTTGATCATGACAGTGAATTGGTTCTTACAACGAGTCTGAACCCTGCAAAAATGTATTTTTTGTTACCTGTATTTTACTTTCATGTATATGGGTGAGAAATAGATTCTAAATAGTGAATATATAATATAATTTATAGGTGTTTTTATTCAAATTAAATAACTTGGTTAAAAGAACAAAAAACCCTACTGATTTACCCCCCCCCCCCCCCCCAAACAGTACAATTACTGACCTAGGTTCTATAAAACCATGTCGCATAACATATTATTGTGAGAAATAAAACACAATCTAATACATTATAGTGATTTGAAGAACAGACCCATTATATAATCATAAAACATATATATGTGTCCCAAATTTTTTTTCACATTCTTATATTTATAATAACTTAATTGAATCATGAAAAAGAAATGGGTTTCATGGAAAACATATTAAAAATTATCATATTAAATCCATGGAAATAAAATGGTTTTTCTATTTAGATAATATCCCCAGTCAATCCAAATAAATACTAAAGTATTTTTGAATAGATGAAAAACACTTTTATAATTACTGTAGATTATTCTTTTGACTAATAGAGATGAAATATACAATTTTATTTTGATAAATATTATTTTAAAACAAAAAATATAAAAAATGTTTGGAAAGGAAAATTATTTGGAAGGCCATGAAAAAATAGAGAGGATAATTTTTAAATAAAACTGGTCACAACATTGGGAAAAGGTGATCATGTGGAAAAATAAAAAGAAATTGTTTTCGCACTTTTTTAAAGAAATCCTATAAATAACTCATTAAAAATGTAAAAAAATGTTACCATTTAAATAATTTTAAATTATATAAAAAAATTTAAAATAGAGTTGATAAATAATTTATGTATATATAATAACATTAGTAAAGCAATATATGTTACATAGACATGGAGGTCAAAAATATAGACCATAAAGAAAAAAGAAAAGGTGGGATCTGCTTACGAACATCCTTTCAGTCGAATTGAGAACCCAAAGAAAGTGGAATGTAAATAAAACATGTAAACCAAAAAATTAACAAAAGTAGAATAAATGTATGTGTTTACAAAGAGATAGAATATATTGTTTTCTTAAATGGTAATTAATACATACACAACCTTGAATTAAATATGAGATTGGAAAAGAAACCCTTAAGGAATTGGTAACCATTTATTAAAAATCCCATTAAATATTGACCATGAGATGGAGCTATAAAAAACAAGAATAAAAGTATAATAATAATATTATCATATATCCAATATGTGTTATATAAACCATATAAATTAAAATAGTTTCATAATATAAAACATATCTAGCATATGATAAATTGAGATGAAAAACTATTACACTAGACTTCATTTGGGAGGGATGTCTTCTATCTCACTTTATAATATATTTATTTATATTATACATATAAAGAATAAAATTATATATAGTTATTTTACTGAATAAAACTCATTTATAATTCATTTTTTCCATATTTTTTATAGTCAAAATTTATATTCATGTGTTTTTTCCCTTACATGGTTTGGTATGGCGGTTATAGTGATTACTTCTTATTTATTTATTTTCGACTTGAAGAATATTAATATAGAGATAATATGTTTGTATGCTATTATATAGAGTCCCATAAAAATTTCAGAGATCTTATGGTAATGGTTCACATTGAATTCTTAAACACTCCCTTCTTGATGATAATTGAATAAATGAAAGAATTAAATTTATTGGTGATTTTAATTATGAATTTTACTACTCCAAAATCATGAAAAAGAATTAAATTAACCATTATTACATATTATAACCAATATTTTAGTTTAATTAGTCCTTCATGATGAAAACGTTAGACCACTATTCATACAGGTGTTAAAAAACCCAAAAAAAGAATATGTTATAACAATTGAAAGAGTTAGAATATGTAATTGTATAGTGATAATATAACTTAATTGAATCATAATGGCACAAAAAAATTATTTGATAAATAATATTCAATTAAATTTATATATTGATGATATAGAATAATCATTAAGGATTAGATAATAGATTTGTTGAAGGCTTGAATATCCTCTTGAATAGCCTCTATGAAATGAGAGGATTGAGACTCCTTATTGGGATGTGACGTTCCAAAAAATGGGATAGGAATATATGGGAGATAATTTGGAATTTGTTTTATGTGAATATATAATTAATGGACCATATTGACGTTGTTAAAGGACCATTTGGAGGTTTCATTATATGTATATATAATGAATGGACCATTTGGAGGTTTCTTTATTGAAGAGAGGGGATATTTATGTAAATATTCATTAATTAATATAAATGGATTTTCATGTTTATGGAAAGAATATCAAAAATTGAAAAATAGATAATATAAAATCATAGGAAATCAATAATACATTAATACACCCATTTATGGGTAAAATTGTATTATATTTTTGCAATATTCCCTTAATTTACCCCTTTTTAATCAATTTATCCTTTTCATAGTGACTGACATTTATATTGGTAAAATATTTATATACCTAAAAATAAAATTAATGTTATTACATGATTTAAACATGATAATTTAAAATATAAAAACCATTTTATTGGTTAAAATATCTGAAGGTGATAAAAAATATTTTTAAAATAATTAATTAATAACAGCTAAAAATAGTTTTTATATAACTGTATTTATATTCCCAAAAAACAATTTATTCTAATTCAATATCGAATAATATTAATTATGTGAATGTTAATTTGTTTGAATATATATTTATAAACTTTTAACATCAATAAAATTAATTAATCAAAATATATTAAATTTATATTTTAATCAAAAATATATAAAATTCAATAAATATATTGTTCTAAACCAAAAGAAAATTATTTACCCATGAATAATTAAATTAGACTTCCTTATATGTACTTCATTATTGTAACACCCCAAGATTTCATAGTGTGTTATTTCTTCAAAATAATTCAATAACTTGCACTACACGCAACACCGAGTTCAATCACACCATGAATTACAAAAAAAAAATCCATTTAAAAGAGGTCATGAATAGTATTAACTAAATTTTAAACATTATAATTTTAGAATCCATATTATGAGTTTCTTAGTCATAATGCAAGAACAGATTCATTTTCAGTATTGCACTTTTATCAACTTTTAGTGAAACCTTTTTAAATACAATATTTTAAACTTTTGACTAAATGGAGACATCAAAAAATTTAAAATAAAACATTCCAAGCTTCCACGGTACGCTTTTCTTTGAGTAATACAGTAGCGTGTGTTGTACGCAACTTCGAGTTCTAACACACACCACAACCAATCAAACTAGTCGTTATGAATAGTAATACCTACTTTTTGAAATTATATATATTTTATATTTGAAAATGGACTTCATTTTTGGATTCGGAATATCAAAATTAGCCTAGGGTGAAATTTTGGTACATTTCGGATAACTTTCATATTTTGATGAATAGTGAAAATTTCTAAATTTTAATTAAAAACAACTTTTTTAATCAAAATAATTAATAGTGATAAATTATGAATTTGAGTGGTTTTAAAGTATATTTAGAATATATTTTTACCATTCAATTTAATGTTTATCATTGGACATAATTTTACAATTAAACCGAACATAAACAAGTGTCAATCTTTTGATAGTTATTATCTCTTAAAAACACGCTTTTTGTTTTAACAGCGGGAATTAATTTTAAATTAATTTCTGCCACTTCTGTGTTTTGAATTTAGGAAAATGGATTCCATATTTGGAATCAGGATGTCCAAATTATGTAAATAGGTAACTTTTATTTTTAGACATTTTGAATAATTACTGCGGTAAATATTTTATTTACCATGGTTAAAGGGTAAATCCGGTAAATAAGGGTTAAAAAAATAATATTATAATAATACAAAATTACCCTAAAACGTGTCTTAACTCTATTGGTTGATACATGGTCGACCATGGGCATCTTTGTGTCAATTTTGGGACCCCATGGATCCACTTGTAAGTGATAATGACACTTTATTTTAATTAAGTTAAAATGAATACAAAAATGACACAAGCATATATCTTTTAGAAGAACAATTTTTACATAGGGTTATACATGTTGGACTTTCGATTATAAATATTCATTAGAAAGATAAAAAGATTTCCTACATAATGATATTTTATTTATAATTTTTAGACAATAAATAAGTTATTTTATTTATGACACAATGATGATGCAGTAATTACTATAATAGTGAAAAATTAAAATAATTGATATTATAAATACCCAAATAAATATAATATGAAACTTTTAATGAATTAAACTAATTTTCTAGGCTAATATGATATATTAGGATTGATTTAATGGACTTTGTTCGAAGTAATAAATCTTTTATGAGTTTCACAAAAATCAACTATTGAATAGTGTCAAAATTGACATAAAAGAGTTCTTAAAACAAATATTATATTATTAATTGATATTAAATTCCTAAAAATCTAAGGTTCGGCCAAGAGACTTATATTATGATAGGTTAATCATTAATGGACCACTTGGGGGTCTCTTGGATGTATATAGTAAGTTTATTAACCATATTATATAAAAATACAAAGAGACATTGTAAAAGTGAAACTAATTAACTTAGAGTTAATACTTAAAGATAAGGTTAATATAAGTACCCAAACCTGTCTAAATTCTATTGGATGAGTTGTTTTCGACCTATCCCCACCTCATCCTTTGAATAGTCAACTTTGGAGCCTTTAGAAACCGAATATGAATTTATTATAAATTAATATTTCTAGCTTTTCCAAAGGTGCCCCTCACCCCTCTTATAAAAGGGCACTCCTCCTTCTCATTTCTTCACACCTCTAAAGCCTTTTGGTTCGGCCAAACTCTGCCCAAATACTCTCCCAACATCCCTCAATACAACCTAGAGGCCTTAGTTTGATCAGAAAGCCAACCTAAGGAGCCCTTTTGATCAAATCAAAAGGAAGAACCCGAAGAAGAGGTAATGATCTCACCACCCTTTTCTAAGTTCATTTCTTCTTCCACTTCTTCTTCCTTTGTTCTTACCATTCTGAAATAATAACTCCAGTATCTCACATATACTGTGATGTTATTATAAATTTGGTACAATCATATTCAGTATTCTATCCACCCTTTGAATAACATGTCACCATACGTGCGTACGTACGGCTTACCGTCTCCACGTCGTGGTGTAATTGTTATTCAATATAATATTATTTGGATGGGTATAATAATGATGTGTAACTCATGTAAATAATAAATATAACATGTTAATGATTCTGTATATATGATATACCATCCATTTATATATTATTTTAATATCAAAAGAATGATATTGTCGCTCGTGCGTACGTACGGACTACCGTCTCCACGAACGCGATGAGATTCATTCTCCATCGTAACCATTAAAGCGTAATTATCATTTTATGATTTAAAAATGATGTTTAAGGACTTGATATCATTCTGGATATGAATAATATACAACCTATCCTTTACAAACATGTCTTACGTAACAAAACATATGAAAGAAAACAAGTAAGTTAACACCCGAAACAACGATAATACTAAGATATTATTATCAAATCAATATTAAAAGATCATATATGATATCATATTAATGTATATGATTCTTGTATAATTTAATAACAATTATTTCACCATTATACAGGAAGTTAACCTACCCCAACCAAGGAAAAGTACAAGGTAAGGGTTATTTCACAATCTCTTCATTATCCGAGGTTGTTTATATGTAATAATCTACTGGGATCTCTTTATCATCCACATCCATGTTTCTTAAAAATGTATTTCAAAACATTTTTACTATTTACAAGAATATGGGTTAAAGTCATTTATACATTTTTTTGACTTTTTATAAGAGGTTTATAAAGGAATCTTTCCGTCGTTTTCAAAACAAGGTCCTTTTTAACCTTTTCGACAGAATTGAGGTAAGAATGTTTTTTTTAACTTATACGGCGGGTGCGGTTATTTTACGCCGTTATAAAATCTTCAAAGCTTTCCTTACAAGCTTATAAGAATATTTTCAAAGAAAATGTTTTATTTTATATGGATCTTAAATGATTTCAAAATAAAAGGAGATATTTCTTTAAAAAGTATTTTGATTTCATCTATGTCAACATCCTTTGATGGATTTTAAGATTATTTGAAGTTGATTTATTATGATAAAAAACTTCTATATTGTATTGAAGGTTTTGTGATATGTTTGACTGTGGATGTGCTATTTTTATACCATTCATAGTTTATTGTGAAAGTATTGACATTTCGTATGCTAGTTTTAATACGAATGTTTATGTTATGTTTAAACCTTTTCATATGGGAATGCATTGGACTTAATAAGTGACGGGTGGAGCCCGCTATAGCTCCTCGATGCATCAGTAGGTCTCATGAGACAAACTAGTGTCTTGGCACAAGGCCTTGACAAAATCTTATTTGTAGTCTTGGCACGAGGCCTTGGCTATGTGTTTATGATAGTCTGGCATTATGCATTCCAACATTATGAAAGTGGTTATTTATTTTTGCATGTGATTATTCGATTAGTGGAATATCCATGTGAATAAGTAAATGGCATTATTTCATTTTATTTATGCCATACCATGTTGAAAGTTCATGTTTAAAAGGCTTTTGTTTTAGTTATACATTTCCTTAAATGTTTATTCTTATTGATGAAAGTTTCCGCTATATTGTTATCCTTACTGGGCATTTGAGCTCACCCCTTTTCTATGTTTTATTTTTCCCAGGAAGTGAAGATGTAAGTTATGAATGACCTGCAGGGATATTATGAGGGGTTAATAGTGTGGATATGAAGACTTTGTTGTTGTAGTAGTTTTTCGTTTAATGATGTAATGTAAAACTTATGAATATATCTAGTGTTTCCAAGGCTACTAAACCAATCGGTCTTTCGAGATTTGATCTTTCTTGTGATCATGCCAATGTTACGAAGTAATGCACCGACTCTGGGTAACTGGGGTCGGGGCGTTACAGTTGGTATCAGAGGAAGTTTAGTACAAACCTTGGAAGCTAGATTTAGATAAACTCTGATTAGAGCACATAGACCTAAGATGAACTTTGAGGATTAGTATAGAAGAACTTCCTAGAATTTTGGTATTGTAGAGACTTTGTGAGTTTTCTGAGCAATACATCCCTGTCTGGATACGAGCAGGTAGAGGCGGCTCTGGCACAGATGTACCTAGGGGTAAAACCCGAAAACACCGCTTTGAGCTAGACTCGAACGGGAACTGGTGCACGACAACGGGCCTTGCTGCACTCTTGGTTACGACACTCCCGGGGGATATGCTTAGGATAATTCTCATTTTCTTTACAAACCATTATGAAGGGTTTATGAGTATATACATCCTCAAAGGAGACATTTTAATGGATTATATCCATAAATAGTTCAATTTATGTTAAGTGTTTTATAAGTATGGGATTATGTATTTTGATTCATAAACTGATCTAGTTTATGCCATTGTTTAGAAATGGTGCCCAGTAGAAGGAATGAGAACTCCAGAAATGCACATGATCCAAAGAGAAGGAAGGATCATATCTTTCATGGTCTTAAGCTAGAATTTATAAGAGAAATAGTCTCCCATGTATTATCATCATATGAAGAAATAATATCATGTATTGATAAGATAAGTAAAGAGTTTACTGAGTCCTATGGCTTTGAAGGGACGCAAGAGAAGAAAAGGATGGAAGAGAGAAATATGGATAAAGAGAAGAGGGAAAAGAAGAATTTTCCCATATGTGGTAACTGTGGAAAGAAACACCCTGGAACTTGCCTGAAAGGAATGGGAGTTTGTTATAAGTACGGAGGAAAAGGGCACAAAGTACGTGACTGCAAGGGTAAGAAAATGGTTTCAAATGTACAATGCTTCATTTGCAAGGAGTTTGGACACTACGCGAACCTATGTCCCAGTCATCAGTCTATGACGCAAATGATGCTATTGGATAATAATCAAGTTATGATACTACCACAGATGAAGAGGAATGATTAGAGTTCTTATGTTGATTATGTCAATTGAGTGTTGTATCAACAATGTACTTGTTATAATAATTATGGAGTATATAAGGATTGTACTGCAGTACTATTTCATTAAGGACTTGATATTTTGTGGAACAAAGAAAAGTGACTCAATAGAAGGATAAATTTTTGGAAAATATATGGTTGAGAGAATGATAAACCATAATATAGTTCTGATACTGAGGTAGTGATTTTGGAATAATATGTGATTGTTTTGGATAAATTATATTGGATATTCTTGACTACCTTGGAACTGATTAATGATTTGTATATTCCATCATTGTTGGGGTTTAAAACATTTTTGGATTAATGAAGTATATCCAGCATTCTATATGGAATAAGGGAGCATGAATGTAATCAATAAGGAATATGGTAATACATGATGAAGGTATTCATATGCTATTACGGGGTAAAAAGGATCTATATTATGTTTACCTTCCTTATGAATGTTGGACTGTGAGTTTGGACAGAAGTATTTTGGATAGTTCTAGTTTGGATTATTTTGGATTGCCATAAAAGGACAACCCGGAGGTCGGGCGGCAACCCGTCGCGTCCGGCAAGGCTGCGAGACTTGAACCCGCAACCAAAGAGAGACAAGGGTGTATCACCTACCACTATCCCACGAGATGTCCTGGATTAAATAAAGTAGTTATTTAAAAGATCTGGTAGATGAATTATAAATTCGTTTATTTTGGAACCCTCTATGAATAGTATAAATAGAATTTTTTTTTACGAGTGAATGATGAGTTTTGATAGAAATTTATTAATGGATAAAACTCTAATTATAAACTAAGTATATCTCCTTATTATCTTATCCAATCTCATAAATAAATTCCTCAACATTAATAATAGAAACTTAGAACAAAAATGTTGTCCTAGATGGTACCTTAAATCATCACAAATTTATGGCTTTGGGATTGTTGGCCTTTTCATAGCCATGTTCTCTACCACTCTCCATCAGATAATTGATGGCTAGATTTTTCTTCCATATCCATATTTTCTTACATGGAACCCTAGTATGTGTTATTTTCGGTAATCTTCATACTTTCGACTCTTTATTTTAAATAGAGGCCTCGTTAATTCATTTTTCGATGTGGGATTTCAACTAAGATATTTTGAAACGTCAAAAATGTGTTATCCTAATACCCTATGTTTTGTTGAACCGATGGTATTTCAATTCATCATAGATTGATGAATTTAAGGACCTCAATTTTATACTTGTTTGTGATTGATGACCTCAATCACTACCTATAAATATTTACGTTTTTCCTCCAATTATATGTCTCTAATTGCCACCAATGTTCTCCTAATCGAGATCATAATTTGGTGGTGACCCTTTCATTTCTCTTTTCCTCATATTAAGACTAAAATTTTAGAAACCCAATTTCCGATGTGGGTTTTCCCACAAAGATATTTTCTATTTTCAACCTTTTATTTTCGAAGAACAATTTCAAATTGCGAGGACGCAATTTATTGAAGGAGGGGAGAATGTAACACCCCAAGATTTCATAGTGTGTTATTTCTTCAAAATAATTCAATAACTTGCACTACACGCAACACCGAGTTCAATCACACCATGAATTACAAAAAAAAATCCATTTAAAAGAGGTCATGAATAGTATTAACTAAATTTTAAACTTTATAATTTTAGAATCCATATTATGAGTTTCTTAGTCATAATGCAAGAACAGATTCATTTTCAGTATTGCACTTTTATCAACTTTTAGTGAAACCTTTTTAAATACAATATTTTAAACTTTTGACTAAATGGAGACATCAAAAAATTTAAAATAAAACATTCCAAGCTTCCACGGTACGCTTTTCTTTGAGTAATACAGTAGCGTGTGTTGTACGCAACTTCGAGTTCTAACACACACCACAACCAATCAAACTAGTCGTTATGAATAGTAATACCTACTTTTTGAAATTATATATATTTTATATTTGAAAATGGACTTCATTTTTGGATTCGGAATATCAAAATTAGCCTAGGGTGAAATTTTGGTACATTTCGGATAACTTTCATATTTTGATGAATAGTGAAAATTTCTAAATTTTAATTAAAAACAACTTTTTTAATCAAAATAATTAATAGTGATAAATTATGAATTTGAGTGGTTTTAAAGTATATTTTGAATATATTTTTACCATTCAATTTAATGTTTATCATTGGACATAATTTTACAATTAAACCGAACATAAACAAGTGTCAATCTTTTGATAGTTATTATCTCTTAAAAACACGCTTTTTGTTTTAACAGCGGGAATTAATTTTAAATTAATTTCAGCCACTTCTGTGTTTTGAATTTAGGAAAATGGATTACATATTTGGAATCAGGATGTCCAAATTATGTAAATAGGTAACTTTTATTTTTAGACATTTTGAATAATTACTGCGGTAAATATTTTATTTACCATGGTTAAAGGGTAAATCCGGTAAATAAGGGTTAAAAAAATAATATTATAATAATACAAAATTACCCTAAAACGTGTCTTAACCCTATTGGTTGATACATGGTCGACCATGGGCATCTTTGTGTCAATTTTGGGACCCCATGGATCCACTTGTAAGTGATAATGACACTTTATTTTAATTAAGTTAAAATGAATACAAAAATGACACAAGCATATATCTTTTAGAAGAACAATTTTTACATAGGGTTATACATGTTGGATTTTCGATTATAAATATTCATTAGAAATATAAAAAGATTTCCTACATAATGATATTTTATTTATAATTTTTAGACAATAAATAAGTTATTTTATTTATGACACAATGATGATGCAGTAATTACTATAATAGTGAAAAATTAAAATAATTGATATTATAAATACCCAAATAAATATAATATGAACCTTTTAATGAATTAAACTAATTTTCTAGGCTAATATGATATATTAGGATTGATTTAATGGACTTTGTTCGAAGTAATCAATCTGTTATGAGTTTCACAAAAATCAACTATTGAATAGTTTCAAAATTGACATAAAAGAGTTCTTAAAACAAATATTATATTATTAATTGATATTAAATTCCTAAAAATCTAAGGTTCGGCCAAGAGACTTATATTATGATAGCTTAATCATTAATGGACCACTTGGGGGTCGCTTGGATGTATATAGTAAGTTTATTAACCATATTATATAAAAATACAAAGAGACATTGTAAAAGTGAAACTAATTAACTTAGAGTTAATACTTAAAGATAAGGTTAATATAAGTACCCAAACCTGTCTAAATTCTATTGGATGAGTTGTTTTCGACCTATCCCCACATCATCCTTTGAATAGTCAACTTTGGAGCCTTTAGAAACCGAATATGAATTTATTATAAATTAATATTTCTAGCTTTTCCAAAGGTGCCCCTCACCCCTCTTATAAAAGGGCACTCCTCCTTCTCATTTCTTCACACCTCTAAAGCCTTTTTGTTCGGCCAAACTCTGCCCAAATACTCTCCCAACATCCCTCAATACAACCTAGAGGCCTTATTTTGATCAGAAAGCCAACCTAAGGAGCCCTTTTGATCAAATCAAAAGGAAGAACCCGAAGAAGAGGTAATGATCTCACCACCCTTTTCTAAGTTCATTTCTTCTTCCACTTCTTCTTCCTTTGTTCTTACCATTCTGAAATAATAACTCCAGTATCTCACATATACTGTGATGTTATTATAAATATGGTACAATCATATTCAGTATTCTATCCACCCTTTGAATAACATGTCACCATACGTGCGTACGTACGGCTTACCGTCTCCACGTCGTGGTGTAATTGTTATTCAATATAATATTATTTGGATGGGTATAATAATGATGTGTAACTCATGTAAATAATAAATATAACATGTTAATGATTCTGTATATATGATATACCATCCATTTATATATTATTTTAATATCAAAAGAATGATATTGTCGCTCGTGCGTACGTACGGACTACCGTCTCCACGAACGCGAAGAGATTCATTCTCCATCGTAACCATTAAAGCGTAATTATCATTTTATGATTTAAAAATGATGTTTAAGGACTTGATATCATTCCGGATATGAATAATATACAACCTATCCTTTACAAACATGTCTTACGTAACAAAACATATGAAAGAAAACAAGTAAGTTAACACCCAAAACAACGATAATACTAAGATATTATTATCAAATCAATATTAAAAGATCATATATGATATCATATTAATGTATATGATTCTTGTATAATTTAATAACAATTATTTCACCATTATACAGGAGGTTAACCTACCCCAACCAAGGAAAAGTACAAGGTAAGGGTTATTTCACAATCTCTTCATTATCCGAGGTTGTTTATATGTAATAATCTACTGGGATCTCTTTATCATCCACATCCATGTTTCTTAAAAATGTATTTCAAAACATTTTTACTATTTACAAGAATATGGGTTAAAGTCATTTATACCTTTTTTTGACTTTTTATAAGAGGTTTATAAAGGAATCTTTCCGTCGTTTTCAAAACAAGGTCCTTTTTAACCTTTTCGACAGAATTGAGGTAAGAATGTTTTTTTTTAACTTATACGGCGGGTGCGGTTATTTTACGCCGTTATAAAATCTTCAAAGCTTTCCTTACAAGCTTATAAGAATATTTTCAAAGAAAATGTTTTATTTTATATGGATCTTAAATGATTTCAAAATAAAAGGAGATATTTCTTTAAAAAGAATTTTGATTTCATCTATGTCAACATCCTTTGATGGATTTTAAGATTATTTGAAGTTGATTTATTATGATACAAAACTTCTATATTGTATTGAAGGTTTTGTGATATGTTTGACTGTGGATGTTCTATTTTTATACCATTCATAGTTTATTGTGAAAGTATTGACATTTCATATGCTAGTTTTAATACGAATGTTTATGTTATGTTTAAACCTTTTCATATGGGAATGCATTGGACTTAATAAGTGACGGGTGGAGCCCGCTATAGCTCTTCGATGCATCGGTAGGTCTCATGAGACAAACTAGTGTCTTGGCACAAGGCCTTGACAAAATCTTATTTGTAGTCTTGGCACGAGGCCTTGGCTATGTGGTTATGATAGTCTGGCATTATGCATTCCAACATTATGAAAGTGGTTATTTATTTTTGCATGTGATTATTCGATTAGTGGAATATCCATGTGAATAAGTAAATGGCATTATTTCATTTTATTTATGCCATACCATGTTGAAAGTTCATGTTTAAAAGGCTTTTGTTTTAGTTATACATTTCCTTAAATGTTTATTCTTATTGATGAAAGTTTCCGCTATATTGTTATCCTTACTGGGCATTTGAGCTCACCCCTTTTCTATGTTTTATTTTTCCCAGGAAGTGAAGATGTAAGTTATGAATGACCTGCAGGGATATTATGAGGGGTTAATAGTGTGGATATGAAGACTTTGTTGTTGTAGTAGTTTTTCGTTTAATGATGTAATGTAAAACTTATGAATATATCTAGTGTTTCCAAGGCTACTAAACCAATCGGTCTTTCGAGATTTGATCTTTCTTGTGATCATGCCAATGTTACAAAGTAATGCACCGACTCTGGGTAACTGGGGTCGGGGCGTTACAATTATTTCTTGGATGTTATTAGATTTTATTACTAATCATTCCTTGAATTTTAGAAATTCATTTTTTTGATATCATCTTAAAAGTAATAAACTAATAAAAAATATATAATTCATAAATAAAATTCCCTATATTTAATTGAGTTTTAATATGTGATTTTTAGCCATTTAATTTTATTATATAACAATTCATTTTGACAGTAAGACTTTATTTAATTATTTTGTAATGAATTTAGTTTTTTATTATAATAAATTATTATTCAATTTGGTATAATGTTTTGTGTATCATAAGTTATCAAACACACATGATTTATTTGAAGGGAAATTAGTACTAAAATCATGAGGTGTTGCATTCTACCCCATTAAAATAATTTCACAACTGAAATTTTATTACACATATGAATACAAATTAGGGTAATTCTTCCCCGTTGCACCAATTGGTTCTCATGTGGTTTTCTCAAACATGTTATTTCTCTAAATAAATTTAACTAGGTGAGTGGGATTGTTTTATAGTACTTTTTTCCTATAATCCATGATTTATAATGTTTGCTCTTCATATGAGAGATCATTGTCAAATTTCATAACTTCTAATTTTTTTAGATGCTAAATATCAAGTATATACTTCTATAAAAGTGATACATGGATCATTTCATGTCCTTGTGAGAGATTCTGTGTATGATCAAGGTGATAACCTACCATCCAAAAATGGCATAGATTTTTATTGTTCTAATATATCTATGGGTCAACTTTCCCTTCTTCTTAAATCACACTACTCTATTCCATAGTGATATTAAAAGGAATATATTTTCACTGACATGAAACTTTAAATCATGGTAATAATTATCAACATAGCTATTATATAAACTATGTTCACATTTAATTTGATATTGGATGGTTTTTACCTTCTATAACATTTCATAAGAAATATCTTGTTATAATAGTTTACACTCTCCAACTTTATCCCAACAAGTTGGAGTTTATCACTTATTCCTATACGGAGACTCATATGGTTCCATCTAAATTCCATAATTGGAAATGTCGTTATATAGTAACTCTACCATGGTATAGTGTTGATCCCACCTCCTTTAAGATCCATTTAATAAAATATCAATAAATCATCCATATTTAGAATAGTAATTTTAGATTAACCACAAATCCAGAGATGATAATCATTGTTGAAACTCAACTCTATAATTAATTATTGTTTACTAATTCTCCAATACATTTAGGTAAACATCATATCCCTGTCCAATATAGTAGATAATTATACTCTATGAAACATTACCACTTACCTTATATATATCCTATTATATTCATCAAGAAAAAAACTTCTCTGGTGGAAATGAAATGTTCTAACTTTATAAGGTGATTGACCATTACTCATATCCAATCATGTCATTTATAACTCATATTAGAAAATACTATAAAAATATTGTGATGTTATCCCTTTTACATATAGGTATGTGTAATGGTTGCATGATCCCCTATTTTTTCCTTCCATCTTAACATCCTGGAACATCGGGTATCGAGATATATACTCGAAAATATCCCTCTTCATAATATTTTTACGTCTAGGATGGGTAGATAATGATGAGATATGTTCATTACCAGATTTCATCTTCTTCATATTTTTTATTGATGGACCACCTATTCATTTTCCAAATATTATCATTTCATTGTGGTAAATGTTGAACTCTGGAATATTTTGTACCTTACTCTATAACTCAATATCTTCCTTTTATTCCTTCATGATCTTCACATATATTAATTTTTCAGAAATAAAATGAGAATGATTGGATTTATCCCCTTCCCATATGATTCCGGAGCAAATACATTGAAAATCCATGATTATTGAGTCTATTTAAAACCTCATCTTAGATAAGGTAACATGATCCATCCTACTCAAGGCATTATCTACCATTATTTTCATTCTAGGTTAATAATGTATTGAGAATTAAAAGTCATTGACCAACTCTAACAATCTCTTTTGGTTCATATTCAAATTATTTTTTGTCAAAATATACATATTATTATTAGTGTATATATATAAGTCTCACTTTTTACCATAAATATAATTCCTCAAATTTTTTTATTAAAATAATACTACTATAAACACTAAATCAACTGTAGGGGAATTTTTATCATTACGTATTAATGAAAGTAAGGAATATGCTAGCAACATTTCATTTTTCATGATAAAGCATCTAAATCCTTTAAGGAAACATTATATATCATGAATATTTCCTTGATATAGGGTAATGAGAATATTTGTTCCCTGATAACCATATCATTATATCCTTGAATTTTTATTCACATGAATTTCTCTAAAGGAACATGACTCACTTCTGGGTTAACTTTGATAATAGACTTGAAAATTAGGATAAATTGCTCATAAAATATCGACATCATTAATCCAAAGAAATACATATCTTAGTTATATTGGTTTGTTGGGACCCTTATTAAATTACTTGTATCATTAAAAAATCAAAAAATACACCCATTAATGTAATTACATGAACTAATAATGATACTTTCTATAACTAGAACTCACAGTTTCTATATTTGGTACACATTTTCTTCTTCTTTAAGGACATCAAGACAATTATCAAATGATCTTCATAATCCTCCTTTCTCTTTTAATATATATTCCAATCATATATAAATAAAATCATAAATTGATTAAGGAATATAAAAGTAATTTATTTGATATATCCATGAATATAGTTTAGGATTTTTTAAGTTTGAGTGTTATTGATAAAAATTCATTATGTCCCCATATAGTATCAAAAGATATATCTGATAAATCATGCCTTTTCACCATTAAATAATTATAACCACATTAGTGTTATTTCATTTAGAAATATTCAGATCCTTATATTTGATCAAATAATTTATCAATACATGGAAGATGATTCTTGTTCTTGATTTTGATCTTATTAAGTTTGTTATAATCAATAAAATTATGAATTTATCTATCCTTCTTCTCGTAAAATGGAATTGGTTCACCCCATTGTAATGAACATTTCCATATAAAACCCTACTATAGATCATCTTGGCGATCCTTATTTAACTACTACAACTCAATCAGGGACTTTATATATAGATTCTCAAATATAGTCATGGAACCATGTATGAGTTTGATAGAAATATCAACCTCATGATATAGGGAATGACTCAAAATTTCTTTTGGAAATACATAATCATATTCCCAAACAATAAGAGTATATTAAATATTGAGTTTTTATACATGAATTTTATTTATATATAAACCATTAATATGTATAAAAAATACTTTTAATGGAATTAGTTTCCATTCGGATTTCATAGTCTTCCTTGCATCGATAAAAAATCCTTAGTTGATTTGATAAATGAAACACAATTTCCACATCCCAAAAATTTATTTGTGCTATATATAGAGACATCCAATTAAAACAAAAAATAATATTGAATTAAATTATTTATAGGATAATCATATTTTTAGGAATCATATTCCCATAGACATCAATCAAATAAGATTCACAGACATGCAATGTAATCATGTAACTATTTATAGTTTTAACTAAAAATTATATATCTATCCATTTGGGTGGTTATTTTATAATCTTAGAGAACATCCCAAGTATAAAAGAGTGGATAGAAATAGAATCAAATAATATATTTTTAGTTATTTTTTGAAATATGATTGTACGTTTTACAATTTAATTTTCATGACCAACTTCTTTAGTTTTGATTTCAAAAGAATTCTCTTTCTCCCTCATTTTAAGAGGTTATTGGAACTATTTGTCGTCATGAACCCTTTAGTTTGGTAAAATTTTTGAAGTGTTTCCTATACTTCTTGAAATTTAATATTTGGAGTGTGGGTGGTGAATTGGGTCACCCATTACTTTAATTATTCATATCCATTTTATATTAATCTTCATGGTGGACTTTTACACATTTGAATCATTTATTTATACCACTGGGGAAATTCATCCAATGAATACTTGCATATTTTTGGTATGTATGAAGTCATATATTCTTCCCTATATAGGTTTTGATATTATATATTCAATAAAAAATCATGTTTCTCATCATATCCCTAAAACCATGAGAATAGTGGGAGTATCCCTTGTATATTTTAACATGGGAGCACATAATAAAATTTATTAATAGCTACCAAAGTCCATTATATAAGATTCCATTTAGAGAATTTGTTTTATAAAAATATTGAAATGATAAAAAAATTCTTAGTAAATGATAAAACCAAATGTGTGCCTTGGATGTCCGGTAAATTTTTGTTCATATCTACCATTGTATTCATCCTCATTTTATTTTATCTCCAATAATTATACCCCAATCAGAGATTGAATAATTTGAGGAAAATATTTATTTAATCATATCTTTTTAAATGCATCACATTCTATGTGATAAATTTCTTTCCCTTTACTTGTGTTTTTATGAGAGTACACAGTTCATCACATTCACCTTCTGGAGACGCATAGCTAACCGAACCTTTTCATATTTGGAGAACTAGAGAAATAAAAATAACTTTTCAATCATACTGATTCACTACTCAGCAATTATTGGATAAAAATTCCCACTAAAGGTGGGAGGATATTTCCATATGAATTAATAAATGGTGAATCGTTTCTTCCATTCATAATTTGGGTGTTCAATATGGTGTACATTATTATTCATATCTAGAGAGTGTTGGTTGATCATATCCACGTGATTTTTTTTGTAGATCTCATTATATGTGGATACACATTATGATGGTCATTGGATTGTCTATCACATTTATTATTACACAATTCCTCTAGGTCTCAACCACCAAATAAAACTAAAACGATCATTGTGAGTATCAATAAATGATCAGAGTAAGTAATCCTTTCAAAAGAAAAAATATATCTTGAGATGTCTTAAATTATTATGCCTTCATTTTAACCTATGATGTTTTAGATTCATCCTAAATAACTTTTGTTTCGACAAAGTTTATTTTAGGTTATTTATAATTTTCCTTCATAACCTAATACCATAAAATAATTAAACCCTAATCTAGTACCAATTGAGATGCCCCAAATCTATACCCTCTATTCCTATGTTAAAATTTATTCTTTAAATACTATATTTTATAACAAATGAGACACTACAAGAATAACACAAACCCATATTACATCACATTCGTAAAATTAAGATTAAATCTCCCAATAAACACAAACCAAGAACAAAAATTATTAGTATATTTGTGATTAAATATATAAATAAAATTATTTTACACTATTTTCATCATCTCCCACATATAATCTTCAAACATGACACCCTTTCATACATACCATACTAAATTACGTTATTAATAATCAAGGGAGTAGAAACATAATAAATGGTGAGGTGGAATTATTAATAAGAGTAAACATGGAAAATATCATTCAAATAACATAAGTGGGAATAATAAGATCATGTTTTATGAGAAAATAATCATAGTTTAATAGTATAATATATTTTAATAAAACCAAATACAAAAAATATCATAAATCATATGTCATGATATATTGACTTTGGAATAATTCATGAGTCATAAGCCAAAGATATTAAAACACAAGTACATAAAATATACATTACAATATAGAAAAATCATATCAAATAAACATAGGAATAATAATAATAACATAAGTCAAGGATACACACCAAGACATTCATTTCATAATGGAATGGGTTAAATACCTACCATAAAAATAATGTACTTGGGTTAGTCGCATGAGGCAACCCAGTAATTTCATTAATTAACATTACATTATTTTATATGAATAATCCATACATATCATAATAATAAATGACCCAAATCTATAAATTGTAATTTTATTTAGACTCTATATGCATAAAACTTATTTAATTAAAAAAATAAAAATATAACAAAATGTTTTTCTCACTTTTCACCATTCATAGAAATACCTTACCTTAATCCTTACTTCATTACATTGAGAAAGAAAAAAATAATAAGGGTTGATCTTTAATGACCTCTAATGATAAAAAATACTATATATTAATCAATGATCATAAATTAATATAAGAAATGAATAAGGTTATGGTAAAATGATCATGACATGGGAAAGTCATACCCAATCAATCAAAGATCACTAATCATGAATCAAGGTAGAATACTTTTTCATAATAATGAAATAAATCATAATAGTTTGGCATCAAAAAAATGATTCATAAACCTTGAGAACATATCACAAGTATAATACATAAATTTTCATCACACATATTTGAATAGAAAATAATTTTCATAGTCTAGGCTCACTGCCAAAACTATCATAATGGAAAAAGTCACATAGTCGATTGGGTTCACTCCCAAAAATCTATTCATTATTGGAATGGGTTCACTCAAAATTACATCATTTATTTATTCAAGGCTCAATATCAATACATTCATTGTGGTCGTATTCTCTTACATAATATAGTTAACTCCAACATATATTCTATGTTTTTTATGATATATTGTTATTTATCCAATTAATTGGTTGGATATTTAATTCTAGTATTGTAACAACCCTTAACATGTGATATGTAAAAAATATTAAATGTTATTACATATGATAACAAGGTGCTTCTTTATTTTCAGGATCCTACTTTATTAGAACCCTATAGTTACTAATCCTTCTCTTATAGTAGTTTCATGATGGGTGGACACCTAGGAAGTTTCTTAGGGTGAGTGTGAGTGTTGAAAAAACACATAGAGATAACAAGTTTGAGCATTTGGGAATAGTCATTAGTATAATAAGCAAACCCAATGAGTAATAGCATGTGGTGTTCTTGGAAGGTAACTAGGATATTACTAGGGACCCATGGGATTAGATGAATATATTCATAGTCCAAGAAGGTTCGGTTATGAAAAATGTTATCACAGTCAGTAGATAGGAAAAAATTTAGTAGAACTACCTGGGTTTGAGGTATGAGGTCTTCAATAAAGATGTTATTCTTTATAAAGGTATAGTGTGTAACACCCCGGTAAAATTAGAGTTAAAAAATATTAAATGTTACAACCCTTGTCTATATGATGAACCTTTCTTTTATAGATCCTATCTTTTGACAACTATATAGTTAAGAATTCTTACGCTGGAGTAGTGTCATGATGGGTGACCTCCTATGAATAACCTAGTGAGTAATTGTTTGTGGTGTTATATAAAGGAAACCAAGGTATTCTATGAGACCCATGGGGTCTGATAACTAGGTTCTTAGACTAGGGAGTTTAGTTTCGGAAGGGGACCACTCATCACAAAATGAATACAATACAGATATATTCCACTTGATCTCAAAGAAATTAAAAACTCATCATATAAAATCAATTTTCAATCAGTAAATGGGTTTGATAAAAATTCCACCATTTCAACGTAGAATAACCCATGTAAAAGAAATAGATTTCATAATTATTTTACCACAATTTCATTTTCCCAATGGATATAAATGAGTTTTATAATATCATCCTTAACTCAAAATCATAATCATAAATTTAGAGAAATAAAATGGATTTTATTATAAGACTATATCCCTACTCAGAGGTAAAAACCCATTATTGTTATTGAAAAAAGACAAAAAATATATTTAATATAGCATTCCTATATTTCATTGAGAATAGTGAAAATATAATTTTCTTTCAGTGTCTTTAATGACTAAAAATTTACAAAATATTGGCAAAAAAATTTTAATTGAAAATAACTACGAATGCAAATAGGGTAATTTTTAAATAAATAATAGTCTTTAAAATGTAAAATCCATGCATTATATATTCTATAAAACAAATATTCCTTTCACACACTTGGTAAAAAATCAAAATTATGTCATTCAAAAATAATGAAAATTAGTTTTAAAAATTAAATTAATGTAAAATATTGTTGAAAAAAATTAAATAATAATTATAGAATATAAACCAATATTATTGAAATTATTTCAATGAATATTAACATGGAAACAAATCACCGACTAATGGGGAAGTAAGGTCAATATTTATTAATAAACATTTTTTCAATAATTTTATGTTCCGAAGAGAGTAAAATTGTAAAATTACTTGAAAATGAAATTAATTATTATAGAAGAGTAAATTTTATGCGGATTAAAGGATTATAACCTTATAGTTTCCCTTAATGGAGATTTATTACTGACATTCCAAAAAAAAATAATTTTGTAACAAAAACCCTTACCACAAGTCTCTTCTTGATTTGTACAAATCAAAATATAGTATATAATTAATAAAAATTTATTATATATCTATTCCAAACCCATTTTATCACATAAAAAATAGTTACCAAAACTTTATTATTTCCAATTATCCTTTTATTGGTAATTATTCATTTAAATGAACATTCGGGTAAAATCTATTCGATTTTCCTTGTATGTTTTAGTTCGATGATTCCTGTACATGTACCTTGGTAATTTTTTCATAATCAATATAATATTAATAATGAAAAATTTATAATATGTATTCATTATTTTCACTTATATAATCATTCATATAATGTAGTAAGGAAACCTACAATTACATCACGTTATGAATATGGTAGTTTGTATATATGCATGAGTGATGTTACAACTTTTTTATAGATGGAATAAAAATAAAGGTAAATAATAATTCAAATATGAAGATTCATTACTATATAAAAAATATCCTATATATTCATTAAATTGATAATTATTATCAATAATGTAATGATGAAATCATAAAAGTAATCACATCCCATCATGGTGGTGATGGTTTATATATATGCATGAGTGATGTTACCTTTTTCCAAAGGATGGGAAGGAGGAATAAAATTGGTAAAAATTTAACATTTAAACCAATAAATATAGTGAATATATTTATTCCATTATTTTGGTTTTGTTATATAACATTTTTATCAGGACTAATAATAAAGAAACAAAAAAAAGATTGGTAAGAAAATACACATATTCTTCAGGTATCCTCCTTTGAAGAGAACCTTAACGATTCTTGGAACACTATTTTAGAAATACTAGAAACTCAAGGTTGTGTCTAAAACATTATGTAGAGTATTTGGCTAGATATATTTTTGAGCTAAAGGGAATAATTTTTTTATAAAAGTGGAAAGTAGGTTACCTTTTATATGTGATGTGAGTGACACTCTTGTAAATACTTGAAACTTTATTGTATAATACATGTCTTACTCAAATAACCTGGCTCCGAAATTAAAATTATTATAATATAATTTACATAATTTAAGAATAAAATATACCAAAAAAATTAAATCAAGTAATTTTTTTTCTTTTAAAACATATCTCTTAAGTTAACCCTTTAATCCCTTATAGTGGTAACAATATTTTCACCATGGTAACTATTAATTATAGAAAAATATATAAATTATTATGTTTTCTTTATTATAATGATTCGAAATATAGAATATATTTAATAATATTAAATTTCTATAATTTTAATAAAAAAAATTTAATATGTCTTCAAAACTTGACATAAATTCTTTTATAGAAATGCATTTTAAGCATAAATCTGATTTTATTGTAATTATTTATTAAGTAAACCCCATTCAATTATTATTATAATATCTTATTAAATATATAATATTAACATTTAATTAAAATATTTCAATAGTTGTAATTAATTTAATTTATTAAGTTAAAATCATATTTTTGGAATTAATAAAATTTTTCAAAAAAAACATATCGTTTTTACCTTCAAATGTTTTTTCATTTCTAACAGAATTAATAACAAAATATTTAATTTTATACATGTTTTGAAAATAAAATTCCATAATTTATTTTTTCATATTAATATATTCTAATAAATATCTCTTATGGTAATAGTCACCTTTAATAATAATATTTCAATATAATATTGTCGTTTGTTTAAGATCAGTTTTACATTTATAAAAAATATCATAGAAATAAAATAAATTAAAGAGAAATATTTCATAAAATTGTGAGGTGTTACATTTTACACATTATAATAATTTCATTGTTGAAATTAATTCACTCTAATATACACAACTGAGGATACTTCTACAACATCACATCCTCAGGTTCTCACATTGCTTCCTTAAATTTATCATTTCACTAAAAACATTAACCAAGTGTATGGAATTATTCAGTATAAATTTCACTATATAATCAAAAATATATATAGTATTTCACAAATAATATATATCATGGTTAAGCGGTATGACCTATGAGTTCAATATATATTAAATATTTTTTCTTTACTTCCTCATGGTAAATACATGGAACAAATCATGTACTTTTGAGTAAATTATTAATGAACAAAGAGATAGGTAACCATCCTAATACATTAATAAATTTTTAAGGAATGAATATATCAGGTTCAAAAATTGACCTTTTTATTAAATATCATTACCATCTTCTAAGGAGATATTCATTGGAATATATTGTCAGTAACTTTGACCTCTATCTCTCACTAATGTTTTTTGCGTAATTTTTATTTCTGCTATAAGATACCCTGATATGATACTAAATAAATTTCAAATTCTCAATAATTTTCACATCTATATCAAGTGATAATAAATTTTTATCTTTAACTTCATTTCATAACATTGACATTTTACACTTCTTTACATATCTAGAAACATAATGATTGTCTAAATGCTTGAATTAAATAAATTGTTAAAGGAAAACTCCACATGAGAATGGTGTTGATCCCAAAGAAATTTTGAAATCAATATAACATTCTCCCATAACATCTCCTATAGTTTAAATGGTCCTATCAAACTAACCAAATATATTATTATGATATGAGGTTGAAAATTTCAACATTGTATTCAAATATTTTTGAAGAATTATACAAGACTTTTAGGTAAACCTAAAATCCCAATTAGATACAATAGATTTTAATACTCTATAAACATTACCACATCATTATTTTATATCCTTTAATTCTAATCAAGGGATTAATATTCTATGATTTCAATTATATTTTTTAACTTTTTAAGGTGATGGATAGAAAATCAAATAGTAATATGGCCTATAGATTTCCTAGGGAGTCTGATAATGATATACTTGGTGATGTTATCCCATTTATATTATAATATGGGTAATTTTTATAACATCCCATAGAATAATATATCTTGTTTTTAACTTTTTGACAAACAGGAATTTGAGATATATACTCTGTAATAACCCATTTCTTATTGTATATCTACAAATACTCTTTCATATCTCTATACATCTTTATACAAACTAAATGAATAGAGAATGATAAACTATGAGATTCATAAAATATCCCCTTATTAATATATGTGATTTATGGGAAACATACTCATTTAATGAATCTTATCATTCCATTATAATAATTTTTGAAACCAATAACATTCCTCGCGTTGTTTTATAGTTCCACATATTTTTTCTATGCCTTTTTAATCCTCAAATATATGGATGGTTGAAAATTAAAATAATATTGATATAATATCTCTCCTTTAATTATGATGTCATGATATATCTTATACAAATTTATAATTTTTAGTTCTCTTTTAATCCTTATCATAGAAAATCTAGCATGGTTTTTCTAACTCATAACATCATCCACCTTGTTCATCCTCCACGGATAATTATGTCTTTTGAAACCATAATATTTAATTATTTTCAACCATATCCTTTGGAACATATTCATCTATTTCTATGTGAATGTATAATTTAAGATTTTATGATCAATATATATATATAACACATCATTCACCATTAATATAATTACTTTATATTTTCAATTCAAAAACACTACTGAAAACACAATATCATGAGTCGTGTAATGTTTTCCATGAATTTACATTTTTCATGAGTCATAAGCTATCACAGTATCATTCAATATGAGGACACAACCAAGACCCTTATTTTATGTGTCATTATAGATCAAAAACCCTTCTACACTCCAAGGTAGTGTGATCATAGGTTTACTGACCAAAATTCTTTTTATTTCCATGACATTTTCCCACATTCATATATTCATTGGTACATGGCCTCCTTCTATGTCAACATGGTTATTGTATTACATTTTCATGAGAAATATCCCACAAATGATAATAAATATCCAACGAAAAAAGTAAAACTATAAATCTTTTTCATTGTAGTTGGTCTATCTCATTACTCAGAATATTTTTCCATTCAATGATCTAGAGATATACCGTCACTTGACATAATATTACCCAATAATGAATCATTCTCAAGAATTAATTCACATTTTCTGAATTTAGAATATAGGTTATACTTCCTCAATAAATTCAATATTATCCTAAAATTATCTTCATTCATTTCAAAACTCATGGAATATATAATAATATCATCAATAAAGGATGCCAAAAACTGATTAAGGTAATCTCTAATGATTTTATTCATTAAGTCCATGAATATAGAAAAGTAATTGTTATGTCCAAATATAACCACTATATATATTCATAATGACCATTCCTCATAAATAAGATTATCTTCAATTTATCCACCTTCTTGACACGTAATTATTGATATAAATATTTATGATCATTCTTGTAAATTTATTGATCTCTTCATAATCGATAAAGTTGTAATTGGTACGTGTTAGAGGATACTTGTTCTTAAAAGTGATCTTGATAAATTCTCAATAATCAATGGAAATATTCATTTATCTGCCTATTTTCTAAACAAAAAATAGTTTCACCCCATGGTGATACACATAAGAGTTTGAATCCCTTTTCAATATTATCCTATTTTTACTTATTTAATTTTTTCCACTCTATTGGGGCCATTCTATATAGAGTCTTTTAAATAGATAAAACATGAGGTAAGTGTTATATTGAAAAATAAACAGCATGATTCAAGGAAAGAATATGATTTCATTTATGTAATAGATAATCATAATCATGAACAATAGGAATGTCTTAAATTTATATTTTCTCCCGAACCATTTTAGACAAATATCACTCATGAATATGTAGTAAGATAAATACAACTGATATAATTTCTATTGGAAGTTCTTACTAATCCTCACACTTAAAAATGTTCATAAATTGATTGGAAATATAAAATATGCATATTATTCCTTGTGAATAAATACTGTATCTATATAAATAATGTAAATCCAAGACCAAAAGAATATAAAATTCAACTAGAGGTAAAATCACAAGATTTGAATGAAGCACATTCCATTAATCTTCTATGTAAGTGAAGTTATAGACCTGAGATGTGATCATCATACCAATAGAAATTTTCTAATGAAAACACAATATATAATTTTTTAGTGGTGATTTTACACCATGATAACATTCTATAGATAAAAAATAGTTGGTACATTCATAATCAATTAACACATTTTCATATCTAGAGTGGATGGTAAATATACCTTTCACTACAATATTCTCACAACCCACTACTACACTTTTGATCTCATTATCTTTCCATTTTAATCATGTATAAAGAGGTTTATTGTGTTGAATTCCATCATTTACAATTGAATTTATGTCTGGATTAGAATACTGTTAATACTCCTTGCAATTAAATCATTAGAGTCCTAGTGGCACATTCCTATGGGATTTTTCCCCATTATTTACCAGCCTCTTTACATCACTTCAAAATTATTTTGATTGATTCCATTATTTTACACACTTAGAACATTTAATAGGACCCATAAATAAATTTTTTTAATGTTTACTCCCACAATTATAACATGAATGGTGATTAATTTTCATTACACTATGGGTTATATTATTAGAGTTTCCTCGAAATTATATATTTCTCTATTTTGTCCAAAAAGTCATATGAATAATCAATGTCTCTAATATAAATTTATATATTGAGTGTATATAAATCATTTTTTTATATATATGAATGTATATTATAGTAAACAATTTTTGAGACTTGGTCTCACACTACTAATGAATCATTAAACTTTTCATTCATGATTGATGATAAGACTAGAAGCATGCATTTCCAGTTAGGTGAGACTTTTCTCATAGGTGATAATGGATTAGTAAACCTACTAATTTTGTTCTATAAATTACCTATCTATTTACCTATGAAGATTTAAATCATAAAAATTATTGAAAATAATTTCTTAACATCTTCCCATATCATAGAGTTAATTACCTCCCCTTGCTTCCAATTCATGATAAGAGTCAACCACTTATCTTCTTTACCTTATAAATGATACAGAACCCAAAGAAACCTTATCATGGTTTGAGAATTGGTGAATATATAATATATTTTCTATATAATTGAACCATTTATCAGTAATAAGTAGATTGATGGATTTGTTAAAGTAATGCGGGGGTTTCCTCCTAAAATACTCAAGAGGTTGTTGTTCTTTCTTTTGAACATTTTGAAATTCTGAATGTTTAATGTTATTGTTTATATCTTGAGATAGAAAGGAGATCTTATACAAGGACTCTATTTTATCAATTAAACATTTTATAATATTTCAAATAATATTTCTGGGTTAGGGTGTAGAGTCATTATTTAGTTTTGGGCTGTATGGGGGAATGGTTTTGATATATTAAAAATATTTAATAAAATATATCCCATGGATCGAATTTTTTATAAATAACGTAATATCTCTCTAAATAGTTTATTTTATAAAGATAAAAAATAAAATGAATAAATTTAATTAATTTAAATAGTTATTTATTATCTAATTTAATGTTAATCCTTTTAATCTCTCTATAATACCACAGTTATATCAAATTTCAAAGTTTGTCTAAAAACTCCTAGGAGATTCGAAGAAGTTGTTTTTTAGTATGAGGGTGATATTAATAATCATTTGAAGGTAGATAAGGGATTGAAAATTGAGATATAATAGCACATTTCATTGATGAATTGTGAATTCTCACATTAATATTTATAACTATGTCTATCATAGGGGATAAGCTAGGTAATTCCCTTGAAGAGTTGTTGTGGTCAATCAATCACTACTTCTAATTATATTTTATTATTTTTATTATTTATGAAATAAATCTATATGAAATTGATGTTTTATAAATTATAAGGAAAGATAAATAATTTAAGACATGAAATAAAAAATGAGGATAGAATGAATATAGAAAAAATAATGTTAGATATAAAGGATATCCTCTAAGAAGATTATCCAGAGTTAACCTTCATCAGATATTTTTTACTTTCAAACTTGCTTAATGAACATGGTTAATTGTATGCATGAAAATCACATTATGACTATGGTTTTTAATATACAGTACACTAAATTAGCTCTGATAGATTTCACATCCACCTCCTTGATTGAGGGAGAATATTATAGAAAGGGAAAGTAAACCATAAGAGGAAAGTGGAGACATAAAGGTTCCTTGACCAATAAGATCTCCCTTATCCTAAATCTAAGGAAATAAGGAATATTAATCATTAAAGTTCAAAGGATTGGGTTCATCATTGTATTACTGGTAATTTCCATGGGTTAGATACCCATGATCATGAGAATAAGAGTTCACAGTGAAGAAGAAAATGAGCAATGAAAATAGAAGAGAGAAATAAAAATAGATAATGGAGAACACTTAACCTAAAACATTAAATCTCATTACATAATGAAAAAAATAAAATAATAAATTACATAAAATAGCCAAAACTGTCTACCCCTATGTTTCAAACCCCTTGAAATGTAGAAGAATCACACTTTTGTAGGAAAAGTGGTGAAATTTGGGGCTCAAAAATATTCAATCGAATTTTTCTACATGGTAAAACCATTAAATGGTAGTTTGGTAAAAATTGATCTTCTTAAATTTTTTTCCTTTACTTTATCCTCATATTCCCAAAAAAAATCAGCTTTATTTATCTTTGCATGTAGTTGTTATGGTTGGTTCAGTCATATAATGTAATTTTGGAGAGGTGACTCTATATATTCTAATTCTTCACATTAGTGTGAATTAAATAAATTTAATAAGGCTGAATAAGTTGGGTCCACAGTTAAAAAAATTTCTCACATGGATTTAATGTTTCTCCATTAATAATTTTAGATTATATGGGTGGGTAATTTATGAGATATGAATACAAAAATTAAATTATCTTGATATGTGTTCATTTTTTGAGGATAGAATTGTGATTTGGATTTGGGCCTTCAAATTTTAGATTGATCATTGGATCCAGAATATTGAACTGAATCCCATCGAACATGGAAAAATCTACAAGAAAAAAATTTCATTTTGGATCAGTGAATAAAAATTAATGTTAAAAATACAGAATAAAAATAAAATAATTAAATAAAATATAACATTTTTTAAAATTAAGCTATAAATAATACCTAAAATTATAAAATGTGAAAATTTTCCAAAAAATAACACCTTGTTGGGAGTAAAACATGGAAATTAAAATTTAAATAATTGAAAATATTTTCTATCAATTCACCCACACTTAAAAATTATAATCATGGGCGATTAACTTATACCAAGGTAAAAAAAACTTCTAAAATCATAAATCACAACACAAGTCAATTATCACATCAATGGAAAATATCATTCCTCATAAATGCATAAAAAATTTATCACCTAAAAAATCATATTAATCTATTCAATATCATGATAATATTCACATTCATGATATACCTAAGCCCTGGAAAAAATATTTCTCTCTTTACTCATGAATTTTTAATTTTGAGTTTTTCTCACTCTCAAAAACATATGTGATCTATATAGCCACTCTATCTTCAAATTATATCTAAATTAAAAATGTAAAAAATGTGTCAATAATTAGGTATTTTTCATAGATTTTTCTGAGGATTACTGTTGTTATATTTTAAATGTAAAATCATCAGAGGAGGAATGAGGATGGTTAAGCCCCAATGTAATGTAAATTCATGAAAACTGTTTGGATCAAGAATTGTGTGCTCCTTAACCATCTCATTAAGGAATCACCTAAAAACACCAATTTATTTTGGAAGTTTACACTTTTAATTTAAGAATCAATGATAAATTTCTTCCATCTTTTAATTAGTTTATATCATTGTCTCACAATCAACCAAACTTCATCAAATGAAAAGTTTGAAAATCAGGAAAAAAAACCCATTCAACAATCATTTTTATTCCAAGAATTAAAATCAAGAAATTTGGGGAAAACACTAAGATGGTGTCTATTTTATAAAGTGTTCAATTAATCTTATAAATCCTAATAAAACACTAAAAATAAAAAAAAAAATGTGAGAATTTATAAAAAAACATGAAAAAACTGAATAAAATTATATAACACAAAATCATATGAATATATTTAAATACCTCCCCCATGGTTGTTCCATTTACTACACTCTTTTGTAGCTCAAATTAAATCATGAAATGTTTTTATTCCAAAGTTAAATTGGGAGGAAAACAAAATAAATAAATCCAAGTCACAACAAAATTTATTTTTCAGTGTAAGCCTTTAGTAAAGATAATAGCTCCTCCCACATTTTAACTAAAAACAATGAAATAAAACATAATTAAAATAAAAAAAATTGTGAATAAGATGGATAATTCATTGTTCGAACCCCATGCAGGTGCTATGTTATTACTTCCCCTAGTATGGAAATTGTACAGGATTATCCCCAACCAGATAGTGGATGTGGATTCTTTGAGATGAACCACCACATGTGAATTTTTCCATTATCCATTATTAGAAACCAATAATGTAGATACCCAAATAATAGATGAAAATTATCAACCCTAATAAATAATAAATATATCATTTTTATTCTAGAGTGGGAGGGAAAAGAAAATGGGGGGTTCTCCCTATTGACTTCTATAGTATCCTCTTCTATAGGGTATGCATGTTATTGTTGAGGAGACATTATCACCACCTATAGCTTCTCTAAGACATGTTATTTAGCCAAAAATAGTGTGAATTCATCCTAAATTCCCAAGAACTGGTCTATTTGTGCTATATCATAAATTTCAGAATAAGATATGTTATAAAATAATTCATCTTGAATTAGATTAAAACCTTGTGAATCAATAAGGAAATATTCTATTTTTTGGATGTCATCTTAGAAATTAATCACTTATGACTTGACCATGAGAAACTCAATCATAGTTGGTTCATCTTCATTATCATCTTCTAAAGAGTTATATTGGTAGAAATGTGTGTATTTTTTATAATAATGGATGGGAAGATCTAGTTTCATGTCATCATCAACAATACGATTCCATGTTTCTTCGAAAAAATATTGATCTCCCATAAGTGCATCATCTAGAATGTGTAGATTGGGGACCTCCATGAGAAATTTTTTAGTGTGGCATGATGTGAATAATTACTTCCGTATCTCTTTCACATATTCCTCAGTTTTATTAACATAAAAAAATCTATTAGTGAAATCTCTTCCACCACTCATTCTGGTTCATGTTTTGGTTCTAGTTCTATTAGGGGTTTCTTTTTCCATGCATATACATATTTATAAATCCATTATATTTGGATCTCTTTGCATTGAATGTTATCATTAATCTTTTGAAACTGAGCATTAAGATCATTATAAAATTTTCTGGAACATGATATTGGTAATTCCATGCATAATAATTTTATTTTAAATACATTAGGAACAATGATGTTTTCTTAGTTTATGAAATTTGTAATTTTGTTTATTTTTTAAAATAAATTCAATGAAAATTGTTTCAAAATTGTGAATAAAATATAATGAGTTAATACCACTTGTGTCTTTTAAAATGGCACCATTGTGATAATTCTTTTTGTACATGCTCTCAAAAATAATTATATCTATGTCTAGAATATGGGATGGCCTAGGTAATTCTCTTAAAGATCCATTGTGGTCAAACAATCACTACACATTATTAGATTTTTAAATATTATTTAAATTTTAATTAAAACTAAAATAAAATTTGGTTTGAGAAATGGGAATATATGATAAAGAAAAGAAAATGTAATGAAGAATTTAGACTGAATGCATGTAGCCAAAAAGATGTTAGATAGAAAGGATATCCTCCTAAGTGATTATCGACAGTGAACATTCATTATCTCTTTTTTAGTTTTAAATCTACATAATTATCATGATCCCTCATATGAATGAATATCCCCTTCTATATATGGTTGTGAATATATAGTAAACTCAAAAATATATAAGGGACCACACATCCACGACCTCAATCAAAGGAAAAATATTACAGAAGTGAACGCTAAACCTCAGGTTGAGTGTAGAGACAAATAGGTTCCTTTACAACTAGATTCCCCCTTTCCCTAACACTAAGAAAATAATACACATTAAACGTGAATGTTCAATGTCTTGGGTTCATCCCTAGATTACTCCTCCAGGAATTTATTTAGGTTAGCTACTCATGATCATGAGCATATATGTTCACAATGAAGAAGAAAACAGGGAATGAAAACAAAATCGAGAAAGAATAATAGAAAAAATATAACACTTAAATTAAAACATGAAATTCCAATACATAATGAAAACCAATTAAAATACTAAACTAAATAAAATTTTTAACAAAGGATAACCCTATGTTTTCAACCCCTTTAATGAATGATAAACACTCTTTTATAGGAAAAATATGTGAAATATTGGTCTCCAAAATCATCCTTTAATTTTTTCGACATGGTCACCCATTAAATGGGTGAGGTGTATAAATTATTCTTCTTGGAAGTTGTTCCTATACGTTATCCATATATTCCATCAATTTTAAGATTTATATAACGTGATATGTAGGTGTTATGGTTAGTAAAATCAGATAATTTAACTCTATATATGTGACTCTTCATATTCCAATTCTATACATTACCATGCATTAATTACCTTGATGAAGACTGGATCCAGTGGGGCCATAATTAATGAATTTTTTCCATGTATTTCCTCTTTCTACATGTTGGATTTCAAATCATTTTTATTTTCCATTTAAGAGATATGGGCCCAATGATAGAATTCTTCAAATCTATGCAAATTATTTTAGGATTGAATTGTGATCAGGATTTAGCCCTTTAAATGGTAAATAGATATTTAGGTCTAAAATAATTGAATGAATCCCATTAAATATAGAAAACTATAAAAGAATAATTTTTTTATTTGTATTCATGAATAAAAATTTGTAGGCAAATTAAATAATAAAAATAAAATAATAAAAATCTCAAATAATTCATTTTTTAATATGTCAAAAATAATACATGAAATTATAAAATTTTACAATTTCCATAAAAACATAATTTGGATTAAAAAACTGAAATTAAAATTAAAATAATTGAAAAAATTTGTCATGTAATTATTTATCATAGATTTATCCAATATTTATGTAGGGATATGGTTTATTGTAATTTTCCCCTATTTTCCTAATTTGAGGATGGATGTAGATCCACTTGATCCTCTTGAATCCATTTTCAGTTTAGTCAAAGCCTTTAAATTCATGGTTAATTATTATAAATTTTTTATTAATTTTTTATCCAAATAATTTTTTATATTACATTAACAGTGGGCAACCAAACACAATCCTCATTTGATAATCAGTTTTTATGACTTTCACTCGCTATTCATTGAAAATTTTTCATTGAAACATGATTGGACACTGATTCAAATTTATCTAAGAACCCTTTTCATGTGTTTATTATTCACTATTTATGTGGAATTTTTATTTAGTTTTTATGTTGTAATACAATACATTATATAGGAATGATGGAAATGATAAAGATCTGATGGTGGTGCAGATGATGGTGATTTTAGGAGCTTGATGATGCAGGCGCTCCGACGGTGCGATGATGGGGGTGTCTAAGAAAAGGGTGGCTAGAATATTTACACTAATGAGAACATGGTCTCAGTAAATGAAGATCTAGGTACTACATGAAATATTAGTGGTGAAACCATAGGAAATAGAAACAGAGGTGGAGTCACATGATGATCTTGATTTAATGGGAAAACATGATCTAAACTATGGGAATTTCTTCCGAAAACTTGTCTTTTGGTCACCTGGGTATTGAACTAGAGTTTAAAAATATTATAAATATCACATAGGTATGTGACTTGTTTACATTTCATACACCCATAGGCCATCATCTTGGAAAATTGTATAGCCCACAAACACGAGAATAGGAAAAGACACATTCCATAGTACCTAGAACAACCTCTACATGATGTGTACTTTTCTAACACATCATGTATATAGAGGAATACCTTATGTGTGATATTTTTGGACATGCATAGAATGAGACTTAGTGATAGATCTCATGTACACTATTAGATTTATTGTGTGCCTCCATAGAACTTAAAAAATACATCTACGTATGAATGTTTTCATATTAATCTCTAGGGACAATTAAGTATCACATACAATGGGATTAGGATCCTCTTAAAGAATAGTGTTTCTTCTATGTGAGTATGAGTGGGTATGGATCCTTTATCTATAAAGTATAATTTCACCCATATAATGATCTTGAATATGAGGGGGACCCTCTACTGGAGTCCTGTATTTCTCCCACATTTACAGGGTTGGGATCCTTCAATGTTATCAAATAGAAGGGAATATGAAGAATTACTGAGGATTTATTAAGGGATATATGGGATGATAATATATGTGTAGCTGTCTAAAAAAACCATGCACTAAGGCATGATTACCACAAATGATCATATTTTGGTTCCCTTCTTTGTGATCTTTATTTATGTTCCTTTTGTTCAGTGTTATGAGGTGATTCACTCTTTATTGATGATTTATGTTGATTATTTCATAGTGTTATACTAGGTATGTATATACTAACACCTACATGGGATATACCCACATGTGTTGTGTCTTATATAGATGATGGTCCCTTTGATAGATTCTTAGGTTTACAATGAGTAGGTAGAGAATAGTGGTGTTGTGTATTGGATATAGCTGGTGAGGAGAATTTACTTTTCGAGATAGTCACCAATATTGAAGGTTGTACCAAATATCTAGTTATTGGGAAGGAGTTGAAAATTTTATAAATTGACTATTTTTTATCATACTCTGATAAGGGATATTAGTAGTTCATCCACACATTGTGTTCCTTTGAGTGGTTTACATTACTGTATTACTTAGTGGATGTGAATATGTGCTTGTATGAACATATATTTACATTAGGCTAAATCATCTCATGTGTTTGAAATGCATACATAGAGATAGTCTCCATCCAATAAAATTTTTTAGGTTTTTTATTGTGTCGCAATTAGCTTTCTATTGGCCAAGATATCCTTATGGGTCGAGTTATTGTGGAGTGTTAAGAGAGAATAATTTGTCCTAGCATTGGAGTTTGGAGATACTATAACCATGAGGATTTTTTTGTTACTAGGGTAGCAGTATTGCAGTGTCTCATGTTTGAATCTCATTCCAAAAAATCTAGTGATAATGTAGTAGGCAATGTATCAATAAATCAGGACTCCAATAACCTACTTGTTGACTCATCACATGGGGGAACCAGTTATAGGGAAAATAATGGTACATGCATCATATAAGAATGAGTTCTGTATCCATTTCAAATTGAGTTAGCTCCATAGATATGATCATTAATCATGGGGCATCTTTTCCACTATAAGAAAACATTATGATTACATCAAATATTAATACCATAATGGGATCATAGTGAAGAACCATCTAGTGATGAGACCTCAGTACGGGGACTTGATCATGATATGACCCCTCCAAGTGAATTTCAAGAAGTGTCTCTATGCATTGAACATTACTATATCCCACATCTGATGGTTCAAATAGATGATCCCTATTATGTTGAGTAGTAGTTAGTCCTGGTGATATAGGCAGGTGACACCCATAGGGTCCTCATGCTTAATGAGTTTCAAATGTATATACCACCCATGTTTTGAGGTTATCAAAACACCCATGTGGTAGATGACAAGTTAGTATATATGGTATCTGTATTCTTTCGGGTAAGTATTCCTCAAGATCAAATGGTTTTTCTAGAGGTGATCATTCAATAGGTATCTTCTAGGTGGTGGTGGAGTCTAGTGACTGAGACTCATTTTCAGGTGACCCTCTCTTAGATGGAGTTTTGACATCACTTTAGAGAGTATTATATTCCATTTATCATACATGAAGTTCATATTTTGGAGCTCCTAGTGTTTTATTCAGGTAGTAAGAATGATGTAGGTTACATAGTGAGGTTTATTGACCATTCATGGTACTTCATGGATATTTTTCATGATAGATAATTCCAATATAGGATCTTTGAGAATAGAATTCCATGATATGTTGGAGACGGAGTGGTATCCCATTGTATTACTTAATATTATTGGTATATAAAGTGATACCTTTTGGTTGAGAGATTCTTGGATGAGGATAATCTGATGGAAATAGGTTCTGGTAGCCTTTATGAGGTTAATTCATCAACTGAACGGGGAATACAACATGTTTTAGTGTCATGAAACTCAGGAAACAAATATATTCTCACTCAACCCCAACGGTTTATGTCTCAGGGTTTGTAGAGAGTTTCCATCCTCCCTGGGGAAATTCATTTTTACTCTATTGATGAATGGGGAAATATTGAGTGGGAATATCCGACCCATAAGGTAATAGAAAAGGGAAGGAAATGGATTAGCCATCAATGCAGATGTAGAAGAGTGATTATGGTGATCTGTAGGGATTCAAACATGGTATAAGAGCTGCGATAGTTGTGGTAGAGGCTAGTGTTATAATATTCTATCACCACCAGTGCCTACAGATGGTGCACTCTAATATTGGGGAGCTAGTGAATAGTGATGAAGATATTTAAAATGGTCTAGGATTATGACCTGTATAATACCGATACGGTTTGATTTATGATCAATGTCTTCTATAAATTAGCCTTATTTTTTATAGTCATCAGTGTGAGACATTATTTTTTTATGACATATCTTTTTTTAGTCATGGATATTCTAGTAGAGCTTATAACATGACTCTAACATATTGAGACTCTAACTGGAGGAGATTTTGAAATTTTAAATTTCAACTCATTATTCTTAGAGTGATATTTTTGCAGTATCTCTTCATAGCTACAATGAGACCTAAGGATTCCATTCCCATTATATATTGGCTCTTCATATCTCATGCATATATTAACTATTTTGGGTGTAGGATACAATATATTTGGAGATATGGGAAGCTATTTTCCATCATTGGTGGGAGGGATTCTCATTCCAAGCTGGATAGGATTATATATAAGAGGATACATCCTACTCAACATTTATCTAGTATGACCCTTGTAGCAGTGGGCTCTATGAGTTTATGGTTCCCCGTAGTGGTGGAGTAGTAAAAGTATATCTTACCTAAGGGAATTTTGAGATTAACTCATCATCAATAGATCAAATTCTACATAATCCTACACCTATAGATAGTTATGATAACTAGATAATCATATCAGATGACCCCTATAGAGTTGAGATATTTTAAGTTGTTGTTGGAGGACCTGTAGATGAAGGGATTTATCAGTCCTAGTGTGTCCCCTAGGGTAGTGTTAGTGTTGTTTTCCAAGAAGGTAAATGATATATGGTGGTTTTTTATGTAAAATCATAACCTAAATTAGGATACTTCCATGAATAAGTATCTACTTATGATAATAGATTCTCTACATGGCCATCTAAAATGGGCTAGGTGGTTCTCATATATTGAACTCATGTTGGGTTATCACTAGCTCAAAGATGGAGAGGAGTATGCGCTAATGATGATATTTTGATGTCACTATGATCAGTATATCTACATGGAGATACCCTATAGTGGGAAGAAAACACCAACAGTTATTATGGGACTCATGAATTTGATCTTTCAACCTTTCCAAGACTTGTTTTTAGTGGTCTTCAGAGATGACATCCTCACATACTCAACATCTACAGAAGATAATGTGTGAAATTTGAGTATATTCCTAACAAACATCAGTCACACCATCTTCAGGGGAAGATCTCAATGATTCAATTTTGGACTGCGGTGAACAATTTCCTGATTCATTTCATCTCAGAGGATTGAGTACCCATGGACCTAGTGAAGATCGATGTAGTACTAGATTGGGACCCACCCAAGAGTGTGAATGAGGTATAGAGATTCCTTGGGTTGGATGGATATTACCAAAGATTCATGATAAATTTATCTTTATTTATGGGACCCTTTAGTTCATTTACCAGAAAGGATAAACCTTTTCTATGGATAAAAATGGTCGTTATATTATAATGTGTTTCTGAATTGGTTGACCAATAACCCCATCCTAAGGATTCCATATGAGGTAGATGAGTATGTTTTGTTCTGGTATTCCTCCAAATATGGTCTTGGTATTTATTTTAAGAAGATGTAAAAAATGATTTCTTATAGGTCCTAATATATAATTCCACCATCTAAATAATTACAAACTTCAAGCTTTGGGGACGGTAGTAGTAATTTTTTCCCTGGAGACTTGGTGAAATCATTTTATGGGATATCAATTCATAATCTCTTTAAAGTCTAAGAGTATTAGGTGTATCTTCACATAGGATGATCTCCCCTTGTGGTAGATATGATATTTATAACTCTTATAGGACTATGAAATTGAGAGATTATACACTCCTATAAAATGGAACATGGTGGAAGACTCTCCTAGTGGGAAATCAAATTCATAGTTGTTAAGAAATACTTCATAGTAGTTTTCTTTATTGTGATTGTATTTTATGGATGTGGGAGGAGCAGAATACATATTATCCATGGTTTTCACCCCTCCACTTCTTCAGCTTGTTGGGGAGGAAAAATATGGCAATATCAATTCTATGTTATTTTATAACCAAATATTTACAGGTTGTGATCCTTGTTGTTTTATAAATGTGGGGATGACATAATCCTTTTTCAAGTATATATGATAGTTCTAGTCATGTTATGTGAGGACATTCTAAGGGAGTTTCCTACACCCCACTTGTTAGTACATCTATGATCGGAAAATATGTAATAGGACTTTCAATATTAGTTTTAGTGGATCGGGATGAAGATTGGTTTTTCTAGGTCTATTTCATTATGCCTCACCTACCAATAGTTGAATTCCAAGAACCATGTACCAGAGGATTTTTCTAAACCGCATGAGGTGCTGAAGTGGAAGTGGTGTGGTATTTCAATGGATTTATTCATGGGACTTTCCATGATTAGTGAGAGGACCTGAAACTATTTGTGTGTTCATATATCAAATTTCTATGTCATCCAACATTCATTACATATAATAGTGATGTTCACTCAAAGGGTTGTGATTCTCGCACATATATGAGATATCACAGATTCATGGAGTTCAATCAAGTATTATTTAAGACAGTGATACTCATTTTACATTTTTGTTGTGGAGATGATTAAAGAAGTATTTCACAACTCAAAAATAGATGAGTATCTCATTCTAACCCCAAACAAAGCGCCATACAGAGAAAACCATTCATGTATAAGAATAATTCTAAAAACATTCATGTCCTTCATTGGACAAGGTCAGGAGGATAATCTACCCTTGATTTCATTTTTACACCAAAATAGTTTTTATTCTACCATTGGTAATAAACCATTCGATGCCTTTTACAAGAGACCCCATAGGTCCCCTTTGTGCTATTCAAAGTTGAAATACTATCAATTTTGGGACCGATGTTGCTGCATGGACAGATAGTAAATAAGAATATCATCCATGAGATGATGAGGAATGACCATATCTACTAGAAGTCTTATATGGACTGATGAAGGAGGTATTTCATGTTTGATGAGGAAGTCCATGTATATGGAAATGTTCCACCTCACTAAGGATTTTAGTGATTTGGATAGGGTGGAATGTTATCATGGTGTTTATTTTGACCTTTTCACATATAACATATAGTTGGTGAGGTGGATTAAATATTATAATGGCAGGTGTTGTGGAACAGGGATATGATGTCTTACACGTATATATGTTATGGAGATACATTCATAACCCACCTCAATTCATTGAGTAGGGTGAACTAGATATTGAGGATAGATCTACCATTATAGAGTAACCGGATTCAATAGAGGACTGATAGTATAGAATAATAAATGGGTTAGTGTTTCCCTTATTGTGAATTTTTTAGGAAATGGTAACCACTAGTAGAGCTCATGGGAGTGGGAGAACCTGATGCAATATTAATAACCAAAACTATTTGAGTGCGGTTTTTCTTCTAAGGAAAAATCCCTAAATGTTGGTATAGTGTAAAAACATCACTTTTGTACTTTAATAATATAGAATACTTTAAAAAATATGTTCAGAGTAATACGCAGATTCAGTACCGAATTCTAGACCTTTTGGGGAACAATTTTGATATATATTAACAATATTATATATAATATACCTCACATGTATTTTTTTATAAATAATGTAATATCTCTTAAATGGTTTCTTGGATATGAAAATTTATACTACTATTAAATGTAGAATGTGTGATTTACTATAGTTGCAACATAATTTTTTCCAATGTTTGACATTTCAATAGATTGCAGTAACTAGATGAAAACAAATAAAATAAATTTAATTTGTTTATTTATTTATTTATTTCTTTATGATCTTATTTATCGTTATTCCAAGAAATCACAAAATAAAAACACCAATTTATCTAATCTTTATGGTTAGACTCATAACCTTGGGAGATTAAGAGAAGGGGATTGTCGTCATGGGGGATACATTGATGATTGGATGAAGTTCGATCAGAGATAAATTTTCTGTATATCATGGGTCTTGTCATCGATGATGAAGTTAATAGATCTCTCCAATGAAAATTATTTTGAATCATTCTTCGTCCGTGATTGATACAATATAGATGAAAGAATTATCTGTGTAGGTTGTTTTCCTTATAGTTATTAATTGGAGTATGGACATAGATTAACTCATTAAACTTGAATCCTTGTTTGGGTAAATTAAATCTATTGTATTTTAGGTTAGATATTTTTAATTTTATTTGGTTTTGATTATTTTAGTATCCAACCCATTCTTCATTTTTCATCAATGATTTCCAACTGAACATAGACCTCATTTTACCATCACTTTGGTGTTTCATTCCTTTTTTCTCTTCATTCATGGAATGGTCATCAAAGGAAATAAAGTGTTTATTGATTCAACTTTATTTTAGAACATATTTAATGATGATATTATTTTTTATAACATGGATTTTTTATGTGGGTTTGGTGTTATGAATGATGTCGAGATAGAAGAATAATGAAAATGAAAGAGATTTATATGGGTGCGGGTGAGGGTGGTTTCACAACCCTGATAATGTAAGTACTCATTAAGTGCTATGATTGCTGATTTCCATGATAATTGTGTCCAAAATTCATCCACAAATAAGAATAATGCAATATAATAACATGGATCTGAGAATTAATGACCAGGTAAGTGGAAAAACTGATGGAGATGGAATCATGGGAAGAGTAATACAAATATCTAGAGTTTTTGGGAAAAAACATATATACATAAATGTTTACACTATGAAATGTGTTCCATGAAATTTTCCATAGAATTTAAGATGTGATCCACAATTAGACACCAAATTTCAGGTTTATGAATTAATATGTCTCTGTTTTCAAAGAAGCTGATTGGATTTCCATATGATGCAACCCAAAGGGATAAGATTCTAGTCCAACATGGATCTAAAGTAGGGGTGTAGGGTAAAATCTCCACATTGTGGAGCAGCAGGTTCACCCATGCAATCCATGAATGTCCCACCAAAGAGCATCGGCATGTAGGGAACCTACATATCAGCCTACGCGATGGACCAACACATCAGCATGCATGACATCCCTACACATCACCCTATGTGATGGTCCTGATTTTCATTTTGGGTGATGTAACTTCACTTCATCCTATATGGGTCCTACACATCATCCATTGTGATTTCCATTCACATCATCCCAAACAATGGACCTCCACATCAGCCCGCATGATGACCCTATACATCAGCCTTCACAATGTCCCTAACCATTAATCAGTGTGATGTCCCTGTAAAATAGTCTATGTGATAAACCTATACATTATCTTACAAAACAATACCTATTTTGGAAATCCCCTTCACCTACGGTCCCATATTTTCCAATAAATCGACCCTAGGTCTATTCATTTGAATGGAAAAAATTCTTGAAGGACTCCCGACACTCTTATCACCCTAGTCTGTCACCCATATCACCCTCAGAAACCTTCCAGGTGGACCTAAAAACCCTAAAGAAGATATAATTAAATCGGTAGAGTAAAAATAAATTCCAAAAATGGTTTAAAACACATAAAAACTATGTGAGTCACCCACTCCCCATTGGCTTATGAGCACTCGAATGAGGTCCCCTCCTATAACTTGGAACCTATGCAAGACACTTTTGGGAACACCTGTGGAGACCCTTGACGGCTTGAGTAAAGCCTCACCCAAGTGTTGTTACCCATGGGGTCCATCACCCAAATCACCTTCATCCCATGTTGGCCTTCTTATGTGTAGAACTCATAGGGTCTACCAACCAATACCCTATACGAGATCCCTAGTATCCCCCATCCTACAAACTATGTGATCCATATTTGGCTTTCCAAGCCATTACCCTGTAAAATCTACTTCTCACACCCACTTTTAATCCACCATTGGTAGGGCCTTCTACCCCTAGTTCCCTTTTTTAAATGGTAGCAAGTTGAATTCTTCCTCAAAAATTTCGGACATTCAATACCATGGAACGAAGCACACTGTTGTGTCTCTCATTTGTGTATGAATTCCTATATTCAAAGTTTTCAAACCCTCATCTTAACAGATGGTAAAGATCATTAGGTTGAATTTTAGTCTGCATTCCTATGGATATCAGGACCCTGTCCATGGCGGTGGTGCTCGGGAGTTTGTTGTTTTGTGTATTATGGATTGGAACATGTTTTTTTCTAGGTGTATCTAAGGCCCATAGCCACATTTTTTGAGTGAGGGAGGGTGATGATCAATATTACCTTTCACTTCGACAGAGAATGAGATCCTCCTCTGCTAATATTTAACCAATTTTAGAGATTCCCACTCGGATTAAACACCTAGACTTTCTTACAGGACCAATCCTACTTCGTTCATTCATCCTTCTATCCCAATTACCATAATACAAGTGAATATGGGAATTTCAAGTCCCTTTACCTCTCTCTTTGGGTACAAGATTCAATAATGGGTGGAAAGTGTTGTCATCTCTGTCTCTTCCAACAACGGAAAGATGATTGAGCATTTTTTCAGATCATCTACTTCCTCATGTTTTTCATAATCAATCATTAATCATCCTGAATCAATTGGTCTTAGAGGTTATCTAGGATCATGACATCCATATAGTCAGATGCATCTTTTGGTAGATAATATTCTTTCAAAATTTCTCTCAACTACCTTTAGAGTACATCCATAGGCGTGGGTCATCAAGGCCATGTATCCAACCATAGGGTAAAGAAGATTGTATGATTTCCTAGATCTTCTGTTTACTCTTATTTCTCATAGTGATCATGACTCATGTGTGATTTTAGGTTGGCAGTGTTCATAAAACCACCTTGATTCAAAACATCCATGTACCAACTAAATGGTATAATTCCCAACCATCCACAATCTGGTCACCATTCAAAGTGTAATCCCCAACCAATAAAGGGAATCCCCTATAGTAATAAACCCTAAGATATGACATTTGCGTATCATTCATTGTAAATTCCCTACCAATACCAAGGCCTCCTCTATGGTACAAGCCCCAACCTTTCACAAAAGGTAACCATCCTTTAGTGGAAGCCCCAAACTAAACCCTCAAATCTCCATGAGTCAAGTCACTTATCATGGCCCCAAACCCAACTAGGTAATCCACCTTATGAGTAATTCAAAACATAATCCTCTCAAAGGGTCATACTCTCCTATGAGACAAACCTTTAGAGGGCCTCCATAGGCATGGGTCCTTTCAACAGAACTATGTGACCATTGATTCCATTCCATATAGGATATGTATGATTCATCCATAAGGTCCAAACCCAACACCTTCAAATCAAATCTATTATATTGGGTCCATATTCCTAGTTGAGTATTATTCAACCAAGAAATATTTGCAACTTCGCGGTTCCTTCGGCTGCTCTAGCATAAATTCTCGATACAGCTTTGTCTAAGAACCTTACATAGAGATGTCTTTACCGAATAACGTTAAACTACATAGTGTGGTCCCTATTACATGACCATAAAAGGTGTTATGTTCCCTATTAAGTGGAACTGATCTTTATGGGTCTATGTCCTTCCAAAAGGAAATGTAGGAATCCCATTTCATGTGTCTAATCGTTATATAAAAACAACTCACATCTCCCTAGATGAAGATACACTCTAGATAACACCATTGTGTGTCTAAAAAACCATCATCATCATCATAACAACAAAGGAATCTGTAAACAATACATAAGAGGATACCATTGATGGATATCCTCAGATTCATACATATATCTCCATTGATAAAGAACCTCGAATACATACAAATGATTCTATGTTCCATATAAGCTAAATATTTACTGTTAATTCAAGGGAAACCCACATAATACATGGGAATTAATATATGATTCCCAAAACTATATTAAATCAATAAGAGAGTCTTGGTTTAAGAAATAATTCCCTCAAAAAGGGTGTGATCTACCCATCATCCCATCCTCTCGACAAATGTTAGTTCTTAAGCATCTTTTTCCAAATTCCCCAAAGAGTGAAAACCATTGGAAAGTTGGTCCCCATGGTTATATGATCTATTTATATTTCTAATCCCAAAAAAAACACACTATAATCCATTCACAAATTAAAAAAAATATGTGCATGATTGCAAAAAACATGACCACTATAATCAACCATCGAGAGACAAAGAATCTCCATAAAAAAAGGGAAACCTAACGTGAATCTGTAACCACGATGATAGTGTCACCCATCTTCATGGACCCTTTACCTCTAAAAATGATATAGTTACATACAATATAATCCTCAATTCATGGATTTGTTTTAATGAGATGCTTCTTTAACTCGGTTTTTTTATATTTGATTGTATTATATTCTTATGAAATTTCTCTCAAAATGACCTTAAATATAATGGATTCATACCAAATCTCACATATTCATTCAATACCAGCTGTTAATGAAACATATTCATCCAAGTAGAGGAAGCCTTCACCATCCCAAAATAGTTAATACTGGGTCTCAAATGTGTTGGTCCAGGAGTACCACTAGAAAGGTACAATACAAAAACTAGAGGCTTCCCAATAGGCCCTCTATCTTGCCAAGCCCCGCTAATTTTCTGACCAACAACAATTAGTTGTCTGAAATAAGATGTAACCAACCACCATATTCAACTATTCTGGGGTTTTTTCTTTTGAACATGAAACCAAATCCCTCCATTATCATATAAAGGTTGTCTAAGAGGACACATATGACCATATCATGAATTCACAGGGGTCCTTAAAACTGGTATTTATAGTAGCTTCCACCACCAAAATTATGTGGTAGAGAAACCTCAACATCAGAAGGGCCTAGTCCTTCGTAGACCGGCCTAGGTCATCTAGACCCAAGTGTGTAAGATGGTCCACTATGGGTAGAAACCGTCCAACAGATAGTATGGAGTCACCCCACTACCCTTTGGATAATCCCAAAAATAAAATATGGTGGTAAGTTGTGATAGGGAACATACACCCTCCTAACCTAATCTAGACAGTCAATAAACTCACTGGGCATCATCTAGAGAATCGTTCCAACCAAATATGGTGGCACACCATCAACATGAACATAAACCTATCTACACCCACCAAGCATGCTAGTAGAATCGTCTGTAAGCACTCAAAAAATCCCACCACCCATGATTGGTGGAAACCCATGAGAAGGAAAACACATCTCCCAATATTCATCAATAACACCATTAGTTTCATCTAGAAGCACCTGGATAAGTCAGTCAGATGGTCTTGATGACGAATTGGTTGTATACCCAACTCTCTGCCCCCACATAAGAGTACTGTAAGTTTGCACTGAATGTAAAGGTAGGATAAGAGAAGAAACATACACATACTCTAGATATGTAATGATCATATATCCTAGTTCTAGTTGCTAAATTCACCAAGAATATCCTTAAAATGGTGAAATGGAAGACACAAATCCCTTCTCACATCCTATAGACCTCCCCATACATTAAAAGGGAGACAATAGTAGTTCTAAAGAGACAGACACACATATTCTTCCCCACAAATGGGGTTGCTCATCATTATTCCAGCCTAGAGCACACATACGTCTCTCCTCTCATCTAGGACTGTCAGCAGGAAAACTCCCCCATGATATATGGACAACTAGATCACAATTGGAGCTAATCGACCCACTACAATGGCTACTCCATGTAAGGAACAAAACACATCCAAAATTATAGAATAATATCTGCAAATTTCAGAAGAAACATGAAATCTAGTTATGAAAGCTTTCGTACCTGAAAACAACTTCCCCCAGAAAGTTTCCCCAATAACTCAAAATAAGACATCTAAAAAAGAATTATCTCTATATACAACAACAAAATGAGGAGATGATCTACAATCCTACTCTATTTATTACTAGTGTTTTTGAAAAACTTGTATGATTATTTGCTTCATCTCAAGATCTTACTCTCCAATTACCAATTTATTGGGGCATTAGTTGTAATCTTGAAAGTCCTACTTGGACATTTCACTATGAAGGATTTCTTCATTACCATAATTTGATCAATCTTGAGATCCAATCTCTTGATTATAACAATGACATCCCTCTGTGTGGCCATAATATTAAGAAGTAAGAGTGTATTCCTCTTACTATAACCCACCATGGTAGTCCTCTCCATGATGTCATTCACAAATAAAATTTATTTCTATAATAGTGTTTCATGTCATCGAAGGGGTCCTTCGATTGGTGTTGTAGTGATGTTAAAGACCATCTATCATGAAGTTTTTGAAAAAAAAGGACATTATTGTTTGATTTCTTATCATTAAAAATTTTAAATATTTCACATCTAGAAGAAATCCTGAGGTGACGATCGTTCTCTGAACCACCATTGGGCCATCAGCCTTCTAGTGTCACAAAAGAAGTCCATAATAATTTTGTTGTTTATCATATAGTAGTATGAAAACATCCACTTTGTTCAGATTATGTTGAAAAACCTTTGGAAAAAAGATTAATATGCTATGCTAAACATGAGTAGACTGATGGGAAAATAGGAAATACCAGTCATGTTCTAGACATTATCCACTACTCAATATAGCTTTCCAGTGGAATTGTTTGATAATTGTGTGCATGAAATCTACCTAACCATATGAAAAATTCTTATTAATATGATATTAAATGTACTTCCCTCTAATGAGTATCAAATTCATGTTAATATAATATAATTGACTCTATGGAAAATTGACTTGGTGACTCTCATAGATTCATGAAATCTAGAGAAACAGTGAAGGTCCCTTCAACACTAATCCCTAAGTGTGTTAAAAATCATACGACAACTTATTGCAGATTCTCCATCTAGTGTTCATATCAGATGATGGGGTGAATAAAGGCTATCAAATTTCATCATTATCTATAACCATCAATGCCTAAAGAAAATGATATGATGAAATTTTATACCATTGATCGATAATATCTTCTTCAAAAATGGGTCCCAAAGAACTATTGACAATGTTGGGAAATAAGAGAGAAGGTTAATGAGATAATTTTATGTCATGATTCTGAAAATATTGAGAATCCTTCCAATTAGAAGAATTTAGTCATAATATAGTGAAAATGATGAAAATAATGCAATGGTGTTTAGAACTGTGTGATCTAATTGCATACCAAATAATGCACCAAATCCATGTTCAAACAAAACTCCATATAATAAGAAGTAAAATCATGGTAGTAGCATCCACAGTTGTTCATAAAAAACCCCATCCCACATAGATGGTGGATTTTTTATCCAAACCATTGAGGTCAGTAAACCAAGCCCAAAGTGGCATGAACGTATAACCGTAATATCCCCAACCCTAAGGGTTGGTGGCCTTCTCACATTAACAACCTCCTCCTTGGTGGAAAGTATCCTTCTTCCAATTAGGGGTCACATTAGAATGGATCCTCAAAGTTTATTTCATAATTTAATCTGCTAACCTCACTTCAAAGGCATGTTAATCAACTATCTATGGATTCCATTCAAATTATTTCCCACCAAACATATCCTAGATAACTAGAAATGGAGAGGTAGATTCCTCATGGAGGGAGAAAAAGAATGAAATATCACAAATACACTGATATAATATATGTAATTCATTATGCATCAGTGAATTTCATTAACACATCCTTTTGTGACCCTAAAGAACATGAGGATAATTCGAATAATGATTTTAATGGGGAATTGTAAACTAAAAATATAGTACACACTAAAATTATTGATGGAGGTGTGCATACTCAGGCCAAAGGCTTGCCCTAAATCGAGGAATCCCCTTAAATAATCTAGTATTACCACCTAAAAAGGTATCAAAAAAGAAAAAGAGAAAGGGTTATACTGTTCCTTACCTACCTCCTAGATAGATTAATCCCCTTTCACTTGAAAAAATATTTTCTCTGTAGAATGAAGAGATGAAAAAAATTGTGGAGGCTCAACGTAGAACTACTATGAGGTAGCTTTCTTGCAGGATAAACTCTATAATCTGATCCTCAAGTCACACTCCCAACTGGCATAAAATATCAAAGATGGTTCATCGCAGTAAATAACGTAGATCTAGAACACCCACTCAAAATGGGATACCAAAAAACAAATATAAATGAATTTAGTAGCAGTAGTTCATAAATTCCCTCTGCTGGGTGCACAACTATAGCAGGGCCAAAAACATCCTTATAGTGCTACCCCTATATGCGAACCATGAAAGATACCAGTAATGACACAACCTATAAACCTATCATTTATTGCACATGTTCAAGCTCTGATATGTCCGTACATTCCATAAGTTATTATGAATTATCCTAAGTCACTCAAGACTTGATTAGAAGCCATGCAGAAAGGGTGTTAACTGATAAAATTAGAAAATATCCCTTAACATGAATGGATTTATCCAACTCCTCCCCCTCTAAGATTTCTAAACCTAATATTTCCTATTTCTAATGGATCAAGAGTCCTGGAGTAGCATCTGAAAAATATTTTCTCTATTTTTGATCCTATGAGGGGGACCCCTGAACAATATAAAGATGTAATACTCAAGTGCTTTGTGAAGTCACTATGGGGAAAACCCCTTGATTAGATACACCATTTTGTGGGCTTGGTCATTTACCGGGTGGGAATAACTCCATTAAAATTTTCTATTTGATTTCATCATGATATTATAGAGGACAACATTCTTTAACATTTCAAACTGAAAAATATAGAAAATGCAAGGGTCTCGTATTTTATTACTCAGTGGAAATGAATGACAGACCCTATAAACATACCAGTTACTCAAGAATAATTATTTCATATCTACATAAAGAACCTTCATGATGAGTTATACATGCCACTTACTCCTGTGAAATACACATGAGGGTTTCCACACCTCACTATTTTCACTCAATGAGTATAATACACTATCACAAACACCATAGCTAATCCTAGAGTAATTCTATTTTCACAATGATTTAAAATAGTGAATGAATATGTTTCCATTTTAACACTTATGTGGGCTCATGTACCTTCTCTTTCTCTAAAGCTTGCACAATACCATGTAGCTCCACCACCTGATTTTAAACAATAATGCTCGCCTTGTAAGGATAATCATAGAGAGAAAAATATAAAAAATTGAGGAGATGAAAAATAAGGTCTATTATTTTTTTAAATGAATATTTTTGTTGGTACATCATATATGCAATAGAGAACAACATGATCATGTTTAGGAAGAACAAAAATCCTAGGAAGGATGGTGATGAACATATCCCAAATTATTTCCCCTTCCATAAAGTACTAGAGCACAACATCCATGAATTTTTTGTTTTCAATGAAATCCTATAAAATATAGTGGACTACAGGAAAGTGAAGTTGGGTAATCCAGTTATGCAAGTTTTATGTTTCTTCCACTAATCTAGAGGGGGATAATGAATAGAAATAAGTTAACACCAAGGGTATAAAGAAGGTCAATTTACTAGATGGTCAGGAAAATAATCAACCAAATTTATTTTATCCTCTTAGCTTAGTTGAAATGGCCAATTTCGCCCAAACCTCATGTGTTATAACACAACAAACTTCAATAAAATATCATTCATCTAAAATATAGTATTCCAAAAAAATTACATGACTGAAAGGACAAGAAGAAATCATTGAAAGATGAACCTATTCCAAGGCCATCGTTGGATTTGACTTTATCAGAATTCGTTCCTACAGTCTCAAAAACATAGTAACCTCGCATCTAGATGAAATATATTGATTCAACCTGATATATGGAATCTCAATTAGATGAGGATTTTATATTCGGTTCCATTGATGTTATTAATTTAATGGATCCCTTCTCATATGATGAGAGTGATTATGAACCTAAATTCCTGACACATGATTGGGAGACTAGGGGGAAGATGTTGTTAGAGTCAAGGATGTATGGGAAAATTTTATCGTTCCATGAGTAACTATATAACCATTTCTCTACGCAAACTATCAATGCCTCCTAAACTCATGGGAGATCCTTCTAGTGAGCTCAGCAAGAACAAGGAAGGTCTCCCACACATGAAAGGGTTTGACCTGACACGATCATCCAAGAATATCGGTTATAGGATATGTCATTTTCTAATAAACCTTATCATGTAGGTGGACCTAGCCAACTGAATCCACCAAGAGAAAAAGATCCATCTGCACTTATTCAAAGGGATCACTTGTCTACATATATACTTAATATTTTAAAGAACCTATGAAATAACATCCTAATACTAGTAAGAATATACCTTTAAACTAATAGTATTATTTTATAATGGAACTATCTCTAGTTCTATCCATGTTTTCAATCCTGGATGCTAGGATTCTATCAAAAGATCTTCATAAAGCACTCATAGGGTCTGTGTTAGGCCCTCAATGATTTAATGTTGAGGTTACTGCTACCGACATATATCATGTAGATAATCATCCTGAAGAATTCTACATAGTCATCTAGTTCATAACCCAAGATGAGGATTCCATCATACAAGGACACTTCAGACCCATTTATATATTATGTATGATAAATGACATTGATATCTGATGAAAATTCATTGAAAATGGCCTAGGATCCAACATCATCCCAATCCTAATACGTCATCAGTTGGGTTTCAATGAATATTATATGTCCCCCTCTACCCTAATTTTAGAGGTTTATGATAATAATGATAAAAAAAATCTTGGAGAAATCATACTCATGACTCAGTCTGAAGATCCCAAGTCTGACTCAGAGTACATAGATTTTATGTAAGATACAACATTAAACATTAATTTGGGATGACATTGGATACATCATCATATAGTTATCCCCTATTCCTAATACGGATGCATCAATTATTTTATCAGTAGATAAAATGAGAAATTTCATGGTGAAAAATACCTATTCAAATCATATGAATAATAATAAATTGATGCAAGATTATACCATAAAAATGGATGGAGAAAATTCTTGAAAATGTCGCATATATCAATACATTGAATGGCTTGGAGATCATACTAGCTAACCCATTAAAATTTTCTAGTGTAAAGTATCTTCTCCCTATCATCAAAATTGAATAAGTGGGTCCAATTTCAAGAACACATCCAGTGAATTCTATAATTTAGACATAATTACTAAACTCAATAGCACTGAATAAATTTTCCAAACATGAAGTAGTAGTGAAAGACTTGATGAAAATGTCTTGATTCCATCCCCTGATCTTCAACACATCCCTGTTATGTCTGCTAGGGTAGAATAGTTTTCATGTTATTTATAGAAGTTGAAGATTATTTTTTTCATGCCCTCATCTCCCCTTCAATGTTCCAAAATGTCCATTAACTAGAATTTGATCTAATATTGGTTGCTTTGACATCCAAATGTCCAAATATAAAATCCTCTCCTAACTCTGAGAAACATTATTCATCACCTATTTCCCCTAAAACAGGAGGAAGTGGTAAAGTATGAGGAAGGGGACTAAGACCTCATAGATTCCCCTCCAAAATTTCAGGATGGTGTCTCCACCATTTTTGATGAACTCAAAGAAATAAACCTGGGTACAGATGAAGATCCACCCCCCACATTGATCAGTGAGGCCATAAATTCTGAAGAAAAGGAGGTATATACCTCATTACTAAAGAATAATTAGAATATTCAACATGGAATTACAAAGAAATTTTAGGCCTTCATCTTAAGGTTACCTACCACCCCTTGATCTTTCCAGAAGACCAACAGGGATACAAGTGGGCAGCCAAAAGGACACACCCGAGATACGCCTCTAAAATAGAGGTTGGAGTTGAAAAAATCCTCAATGATAAGATAATTTAATAGATTTATTATCTAAAATAGATAGCCTATATTGTCCTAATAATAAATAATAATGTTAAAATAATTGTTTTCATCAACTTCAGAGATCTCAACTGGCTTTATGTGAATGATGATTTCTTGATTTCGATCATAGAACTCTTGATTGATGTGACGGCTGGTTATTACGCCCTAACCTTCATGGATGGATATTTAGGGTAAAACCAAATTTAGATTGCCAAATTTTACGAGGAATCCACTTCCCTTCAGGGGCCCACAGATATTATTTTGATTTTTAGTAATGAACTATGGATTGAATAATGAAGTTGCAACAGACCAATGTGTCATAAACTAAATATTCACAACATTCATGTGGAAGTTTATCGATTTCTATGTTGATGAATTTTTGGTTAAATCCTAATAATTCTCTAGCAATTGATCTAGACTAGAGGCCATATTTAACAAGATACTACAAAATATCCTGAAGATGAACCCCTTAAAATGTACCATTGGGGTTACTGTGAGGATGTTTCCCATCTTCATTGTATGTAGTGGTGATATCTAATTTGATCCTGGGGAAAAAATTCCAACCTTATCATTTCTCCTCCTAGAATCCTGAAATAGTTGAGATGAATTTAATGAAAAATATACTATATCTATATTATCATAGCTAACCTTTTAGGAAAGTTTTTTTCTATCAACAAAATGATGAATAATGGGGTCATATATCAATAGACCTATGAATTTCAGGAATCATTTGACAACATAATAAAATACTTCTTGATTCCACCAATATTAATGTCGCTAGTTTAGGGAAAGCCAATAATCCAATATGTTAAAACCTATGGGAGTTCACTAGGTTCCTTCATTGCTCACAAAAATAGTATTATAAATAATGACAATGTATATTATCTCATTTAGACCATGCAAGATGAAAAGACTTGTTATTCATAAATAAAGAAGAGATTCCAATCATAAACCTTTGTGGTTCAGAAACTGAGGCACTATCTGTAGCCCCAAGAAGTCCATTTGTTCTCTCACAATAACCTCCTCAAATATATCCTCAATTATCCTATGTTAATTGGATGTTTTTCATGGTGGGCGGTTATCATGAAGAAGTTCGAAATAAAATTAATACCTCAAAAAGTAGTGAAAGGAAAGGCTTTGGTAGATTTCCTTGTAGAACACATTTCTATAGAAACTACATCATTATGTACTAAATATCTAGATGAAAATATATGTTATATTCTAGAAATCCTCCAAATTTGGGAGATATATTTTTATGGCGCATCAAGAAGCCTAATTAGGAAGATAAATAACACACTAAACTCAAAAAATTTGGGTTAGGGGTTCTGCTCATTTTTCCAATGAAGGTAGTTTCACCTCACTTTTTCTTTTTTTAGATGAATGTATAAAGAATGAGGAGAATATAAGGCTTTAATTTTAGTCTTGGAACTGGTTCTATAAATAATATTGGACCGCATTGAGGTGATAGGTTAATCATAGTTGATGATAAAATAGATCAACATGGATTACACCATCATAGAAGAAAATTAATACCCATGATCAAATATGTCTGATGGAAAATTGGAAGAATTCACTTTATAGATAATATTGACTAATATCCGATGATCACAAAATTTACGTGAAGATGCATTATAAATTATAGATACAACTATGGAAAACAAAAACTAGGAAAAACAGTCATCAGCATTTCCCTTGCCAAATGGTCCCACATTTTGTTCAAGTTAGAACAAAATAGATCAACGAAGTCAGCCCTATCCATAAACTATAATTTCCTACTAGTAGGTAGATAATTCCCATCTTGAAATACCTAAAAAATGGTGTACATATAATGTAAAGAGAATTCAAGGAGCAAATTTGGTGGTGAGTAGTCAAATTCACTTTTATTGATGGCCCAAATCACTAGAAAGTGATGTATAAATGAGGCGTTGATGGAAAGCTTCTCATATGTAATTTCAAAGAAGATGCTATCACTATTAAGAAAGAAATAAATTTGGAATCATATGGTTCCCCCAAGTTAGAATTCAAGATTTGCAATTAAATTTGATGGCTTCGATACTACTATCCCACTATGAGATAGGATTTCATAGAATTCACCATGAAATATAATTCCTTACAAGTGCAGGCCAATTTCATCCATCAACCCCCATAGTTTCTACATACAGACTAATAATATTTATATTTTTTGATATGGGTAATGGATATTTTATGGATATACCCTCTATCTACATCCAATATATTCAGATACATTTTAACTGCTATTGATTTATTCTCCAAATGGGATGAGGCAAGACACCTCACATTATTTAGGGCCAAAATAATTTTCATCTATTTGAATTCAAATAACATTGAAAGATTTTGTGTCCCTATAGTAATACTGTTGGACAACATCACCAATTTATATTCTACTTATATGGTAAATCTATATCAAGAGTAAAATATCAAATACGATCATCCATCCTACTATTATGCAAAATCTGATAGATAGATAGAGGTCCTCAACAAGAACCTATCAGACATACTCTAGAAGATGGTGGATAAAGATAAATTCTTTTCTTGACAAACCCTTACATGCCTTATAGGATTTCCAAACCACAACCATTACTGCCATGTGGGAGGCTCCATAATCACTAGTATATAGAACATAAGTTGTCCACCCAATTTAGTTCTTGTTACCATCTATCCATGTTTCCATCTGTGAACAGATTTACATAGATGAACAATCCCAAAAGAGGCTGCATGAATTAGAGAAGCTCAATGATAAAATATTGAACTCCCTTAATCACACCGAATTCTATCAAAATCTAATAGCACGAGCCTTTAATAAAATGTTTCACCTCCATTAATTACTCTAAGGAGAATTGGTATTGGTTCATAGAACTCCATTGATACTAGGAAACAATCCTCTGAAACATAAACCAATCTGGGAAAAAATTACTCCAAACACACGGTCTACTTGAATAAAGATTATTCCTTAATATCACTGGATGGTGAGATCATTAGAAACATAACCAGTGCAAGGTTCTTGAATAAATATTTTATATAATCACAAAAACTATGTCCAGGCTATATGATGTTAAATTTCATATTTTTTCATTATCACATGACCTTAAATGGAATGACATAATTTCCATGATGTATGATGTCAAAATGCATTGTTTCATCAGTCTTATCACATGAAGATAAATTACCCAAAATATGGTCCTAGTTGTATGGCCAAAAACTATAAGACACCAATTTTTATTACTGCATGACATTAATGTTCATGGTTAACATCCCTCTCATTCTATTTTAAAAAACCCCTGAAATACCATGATATGAGACACTCCTCGTGATCCCATAAATATGGACCTCAATATTAGGTGTAATTCCAAATCGCATCCCTCTAACCCCTCAGTCATTCATGATTCCCTCTAACACATACATGAGGAAGAATAGATGGGAATCTCCCATGTGTAATCTCAACTTCTGAATTTACCACTCCCTTATTTAATGATGTAAAACAATGCAAAAATTTGGTCTATTTTTGAGAGGATCATCAAATATGTTGTTGGTACACCTACTCCACCTTTATTCAAAAACTACATATGGATTTATTCTCATTCCAATGAGATATGTAGTTACTCTTTCACCTCCCATACTGAGTCCTTCCCTGATAAAAAAATCACCCTTTTCACTGTGTATGAATCAGACCTACATTGGTAACGTTTCTAGAACACTATATTTCTTGATTCCCATTACAACGAGATATGTTTTGAAGTTAACACGATGGAAGATGGTCTTCAAAATATGGGATTAAACCATGCCACCACATGGTTGGATGACCTCCATATTAATTTACTTCCCCTTTATGATAGATATTGAAAAATAATCCACTCTTTTAGACTCATTTAATTCCTTTTTTTAATAATATATTATGTTCTTCTCTATTTTATGAAGTCACTACATTATTAAAAAGGAGATAATTTGTGATACATATACCTCATGTATTGGGCACGAATAACATTATTTAAAACATTAAAGTCAATTTCCCCAAAACAAGACTGTATTGATGTGGGGTACAATTTTCATGAACTACATGTGTCTTGATTCTTGTTTCAACAAGATAGGTAGCAATGCCCCCAATCCTATATCCTGGTCCATAAACAATGTTTCTTTTATGTCAGGTGACCCACATCCGTACTACAAGATGTTAAGGTCAACATCCTCACTGATTGATGATAAATAGAACAATATTTCGATAACAACATGTGCCCTAATTTTCATTCTAATGATATAAAATTTGATTTTTGGATCACAAATCTTGGGTCTAGCTACAACAAAATAAAAAATCCTCCACACCCTCTATACGAATCGGATTTCTGTTAGGAACATTTCCAGAATACATCGCTTGATTCTCATCACAATGAGATAGGTAGTGACACCTAGATCTCATTTCCTGGGCCCATCCATCATTATAGAAAATATAAAATCCCACATTCCCCATATTAGGACATAATTGATGTGGTAAACTATTCACAATAACTATGTGTAGTTTGATTCTTCCAATAAAAAGATATGTAGTGATGCCTAGATCATATCCCCTGGTCCAGCCATAATAACACTTTTTATGTCAAGAATCCTACATCTTTTCTACATGGTTTTAAAAATCATTATTCCTTAAGAACTATGTATGGATTGATTCTCATTCCAGTGAGGTATGTAGTGATTCCAAGATTTCCATCCTTGGGACCAACCACAAAATATATGATCCTTCAAATTGGTTCATCTTCTTCTGCATCTCATGATGTTAAACTACATGGGATTTGAATAACTAAATGAGGCATGATTTTTTCTCTAACAAGAGACGTATTGGTTCCAATAACTCAAATCCTGAGCCCAATCAAAATAAAAAAAACCGCTCCCTATGTATTGGACAAACATGCATATATATTCTTTCAAGAACTATGTATCTATTGATTCTAAACCCAATGAAATACATAGTGGTTCCTGTATCATTCCTCATGGTCCAACCACCACCAAAATCTAAATGCCCCTATTCATCCTAATTATTTCCATTGTGTGGTGGAATAAACCATTACCACTACTTGTTTCTCACATCAAGAATAGATAACATAGTCATAGGATTTATAGTAAAAGAGTTACCCACACGAGTGGGGAATACTGATAAACATAGGTTCTTCAATGGTCATGGCTAAATGTCCTCTAAAATTACATCAGTTATCCTCACATCATGAAAATAAAACTTTTTGATTTTTTTAATATCTATGTGTGGCTTGATTCTCATTCCAATGAGATATATAGTGACTTCTTAATTATCAAACCTAGTCCTTATCACAAGATGATGCAGAAAATTTCCCAAATCTACCTTGTATGAGTCGGATCTATATGAGAGGATCTATATGTTTTTCCTGATTCTTTCTCCAACACAACACGTAGTGAAGCTCAAGTCCTATACCCTATTATGGCTCCAATTAGGTCATGTCACCTTATATTTTTTGCATGATGTTGAAATGCACATCTGAAGCCCCAACCCTGTGAATTTGAACTGCATGGATAATTTCCTCACCACATTAAACTATATATACCCTTTATAACTTTGTGTGTCATGATTATTGATCCAAAAAGACATGTAGTGACACCTAGGTCTCATTATATAGTCCCATCCATGGGGTAAATAAAAGTACCTCCTTTACTACTTGAAAATAATGATCTAGGCAGGATATTCTAATTTGGGTACCCTCATTAGGTGATCCACTGAGGAAATAAAGATATCCCCATTCTAAAAATGATTTATGTCTATGTAAGGGACTCTACACATAATGGATATTATCGGTCCAACTTTTTCCTTATTTCTTGACATATCCCTCAAATAAGTCATACTCCTAATCATGGGAACTTTGGGATATCAATAATCTTTCTCTAAATCTTGGTGATATAATGTTTGATACCTTATGAATCATTTTATTTACAATTATGTAATATGCCCCAGTAGGATTTTCATAATGTAGCCCAAAAAATGGTGTTTTCAGCTAATGGTTGCATCTATTTGACTTAATGTAACATACCTCAGTTGGCTTTTCATAAAATAATCCACAGTGTCAGTTTTTCAACTAGTGGTACCTTTTCCATTAGGAGAATCATCATTTATCCTTATAATCTTTGATTACATTATCTTGTAACTCATGATTCAAATTTAGTCTGTAGTCATACCTCATATGTTTTTCTTCTATCCTTTATCATGATCTGATAACCCCCAAGAACATGGTTTATAATTTCCTCCCATATTTCTGATGTATGCATGATTGATTTTAGTCTGGTAGGCCATGTATCACATATGGTTACAATAATCTAACGTTCCAAGTTTTATGACTTCAAAATAATTTCCTCATCTTTCCCACATTTAGATCAGACCTGCATAGGGAACCTTTCTTCCACATTATTGGGTAATTTCATCTTATAATATTCCTCCCATAATCCAGTTCTTTACATCAACAAACCAAACTCTATTCCTAGTGAAATATGAATATCCATAAACTTACATCGAATTTTAGAAATATAATGTCATAATTCATGATAACTTCTTTTCCTGACTATGGTGTAATATACCCCAGTAGTATTTTCATAAAGTTGGCATATCAACCATTTTTTGATCCAAAGGATTCCACTATTAACTTTACTATAATACTCCCCGGTTTTATTTTCATAAATTATCAAAAAAATGGTTTTCAATTAGTGGTAACTTTATTCTTCATGGAAACCTCCTCCATCTCCATAAGTCCTTTACTGCATACCACCATTCAATCTGGAATATCCCTAGATTATAGATTAAAAATTTTTCCTCCTCATACCTGAAAGTGATAGTGAGTTCTTAAACAATTTAACATAATATATTAGATTCATTGACCTTTAAATCAAATATAAATACCATAAATTATAGACCCCACAAATGTACTTATTTTCAGACTTTAAACTGCATAACATAATATAACAACCCTGCTCTTTTTTACACACTTAAACATGATTTATTACATAAAAATGAACTTAAGACAACTCTGAGGATAAATAGGTATAGTGTATTTGGTAATTAAGAAAATTACATAACAAATTAAGTCATAAAAATACAACTTCTTTATTGAAAACTTATTTTACTTGACCATAACATTCCTTTGTATTTAGCCTTGCATGGGATAACCTGAGGACATACATAAGAAAAGGGTGAGCTATAAATCATAGTAAGGGAGTAAATAAGGAATAACAAGAATAATACAATACATTTTATAAAAAAGACATATCAATGGATCATAATAGAAACATGAACATAAAGTCATGATATAGCATGATTATCATAACATGGAGATGTGTCAACAACATTTAACATGATATTAGCATGATCCAAGTCTCATTGCACATGGAACATGAGTGACCCTAATTAAAATTCAATTATAATGATTAAACCATCATTTAACTTGAATATATCATGATGAGGCCCTCATTTCACATGTATTATCATGAAACTATTCTTTACCCAATGCATTGGAGTGCTATCAGGGTGCACCTTATCAATCATTTCATTTCATGCATAAGTGTGCCGCATAGATCATACAACATGGATTCCTTAAACAATGTGATTTATTCAATCAATAAATGATATGGAATTCATAAAGTAATATACTCAATAAAAAATTACATGTGCATATTGGTGAATTCCATTGATAGAGAAATGGGTATGGTATTCACTTACACGATAATTTTGGCATGGGAAATGTTTGTGTAACTTTAGCAGCATAACGATGAAAAATAGAAATCATAAAATGGGTTTATGAGAGAGAAACGGTTCTATCAAAATTTATACATGAAATTTAAATTAAGGGGGTCATGTAACATAATATCCCAACATATGTAATGGAATTTATTTGAATCATATAAATGCAATTTCTTGAAGTAAATGAGGTGAGAGAAATCTCTTATGGAATTTCGGCATGGTAATGGGTGTACATGAGAGGCATTAAGTGGAGATAAAGTGGTTTATCATCATTAAAACATAATTACGGAATTATAGGGGAGGTTGGAAATCATAACCCAACATTTTTAATTAAAAATAAAAGGGAATAACAATATAAGGAAACTCAGCAATAAATAAAGAAGGAAGGAAAGTGACGATCACTTGGAAGTGTGATACCAAAGGCTTTGGATAGGGTTGTGAGAGGATTAATGGGAGAATAGGGAATATAGAGAGGATTATATAGAGGTAAGGGAATAGGTTGGTCTTGCTACAAAGGTTTTATTGAAGAGTAAGGGGATATTGAATGGGTTTATATAGGAAAGGAGAGTTAATTCTTAATTATTTTGGATTCGGAAACTACAAATTAGACAAATCAAAACCACAAACCATACAATGGTTTTTTACCTGAATTTTTTCCAATTTTTAGTGGAAAATATTATTTTATAAGGAAAATTTCCAAACATATTAAAATATAATTCTTTCTTAAGTAGAGGTGATTCACACTCTCAAGGAAATCATTTTAAAATGTTAAAATATTTTATAAGTCTTCAAGGGTCCACTAAAGTATTGTAAAATTATTCAAAAAAAATATAAAATCACATTATATTAAAGGTAAATCATATATTTACCTAATAAACCTTTTATAGTATTTTATTACGTCACTATTAGGTAGGTATGATGTCATAGAACACATTATATATTTAAATGGTACTTAATTTTTACCCAAAAATTTGATTGTCTCATAAAATTATGAAAAATTAACCATTAGATAATTTTGAAGTCCTGAATCCAAAAAAAATATTTCTTTTAGATAAATAATTATCTAAATATTTGACTTTTTACTTTTAAAATAAAAATCAATATTTATCGAAAATTCAGGGGTTTTGACAAAAACAGCTTTCAAACCTTAATAAAAATTCCAATTGTATAATAATTTTACATTAATTTATTGTTAATAAAAATTAATTTAGTAATAATATTTTATTAAAAATTGTCTAATTAAAAAATCTATTAAAAATAGAAATAAATTTCTTAATTGAATTTTAATATAACAAAAAATACTATTTGGGCTTCAAAAACCATTTACAAAGAGACAATAATAAAATGAATGTATATTATTTATACAAAAATAATGCACATAATCCTAGTGCTAGGGTATTGTTATGTAACAACTTATAATACCCACATAAGACCTAGGGGAAGGTGTGTGATGGTGACAGACTGTTCGGGTGGCTTGAAAACATATCTCGGGAGCTAATCTCTATTAACTTCCACTTCTCCCATAGGCAGTTACGTTCAAGAATAATGTGTTGAAGCTCGACGTAGGTTTAGGAAATAGGGGATACCAGTGATGCTACCTACTTTAAAACCTCTGAAAAAAGAGCTTCTTATGGAGAAATTCTATTGTTTCAGGCCATCACTTCCTTTGTCTGAGTAAATTGGATTTGTTACAGCCTTATATTTATACTAATCATGTGATCATTGTTCAATGGATATATTATCAATGGTAACAATTTTTAATGGTATTATAGAATCCAAAAATATAAAACAAATGAAGTGCATATATTTTATAAAATCATTTTAAATAATAATATGTTTAATTAGATCAAGAGGAATTTTCATTAATAAAATTTGGTGTCATTACAATCTTCCCCCCTTAAGAAATATTTCCCTAGAAATTTCATTTTCCCAAACTAAAACAGATGAGGGTAACTCTTCTTAATCACTTCCTCCAATTCCAATGTTTCTTCTTCAAACATGTGGCTTCTCCATAACACTTTTCACGAGGGGAATTGTCTTATTTCTTAGAAAATTATCTCTACGATCTAAAATCATCATTGGCTTCTCTTTATAGGATAGGTCATTCTCTAATGGTACCACCTATGGATTGAGTACATGTGAATGGTCATGTATTTACTTCCTCAAGAGTAATACATAGATTACATCATGTACTTGAGATAGTTTTGGTGGGAGTGCTAGTCCATCTGCCACAACTCCAATGTGATGAAGGATCTCGAAAGGGCCGATGTACCTGGGAATAAGATTTCCCTTCTTCCCAAATCTCATAAATCTCTTCCACAGTGATATGTAGAGTAATAAAATTCATCCACCATCAAACTCTAGTTCTCGTGGATGATTATCATCATAGATCTTTTGTCGAATCTGAGTAGCATTAATGTGTTGCTAGATGGTCTTAACCTTATCCACCATTTAGTCGACCATTTATGGACCTATGTGTTTTTTATCCCCACCATCATCAAAACATGCAAGTGTTATGCACCTATTTCCATAAATGAATTCATAAGGAGAAATTTGGATGCTTCTGTGGGAATTTTTATTGTAAGAGAACACAGCCATAGGAATATGTCGGTATTATCCTTTTTTGAAGTCCATTAAGCATGCTCTCAACATGTCCTAAGGTGTTTGGATAGTCAACATAGATTGGACATCAGTTTGAGGAATATAAGTCATACCGAAGTTCAGCTCAGTATTCAGAGTGTGGTGGAGACTCTTTTAGAACATAGAGGTCAATCTTGGATCTCGATCAGATACAATCAATAATGTAACTCCATATAGTCTCACAACATCTATAATTTATATCTTCTCTAGTTGATCCAATGAGAAATCATCATGAAATGCAATGAAGTTTGTAGCCTTTGTAAGATGATCCACAATAACCCAAATAGCATTGTTTCCTTTATATGTGTTCAGAAGTCTAGTGACAATGTCCATTGTGTTTTTCTCCCATTTCCATGTTGGTAGGGGTAATGTATGCATCATCCCCTTAGAATGCCACCTCTCAAACTTCATCTGCTGACATACCTGGCACTTTGATGTATATTCATTGATCTCCTTCTTCATGTTATCCCACCAATAGTTTCCTGGAGATCTTAATTTATCTTTGTGTTTACTAGGTGAATGGAGACATTCAAACTATGTTCATCATCCAATAGTTTATTATTTAACTTTGTATTTATAGAACACATAGTCTTCACCAAAATCTTACAATCCCTTCTTCTTTAACATTGAACTCTGATGATTTCCCTTATCTGATAGTTTCCACTTTCTTCTGAATTCACACATCATCATTTTCATCATCCATTAACCCTTCCAAAATTTACGGTTGAGGAATCATTTTTTAAAGGATTGATGAAGTTCCATTTTTTTTATTCCCATGTCCATCTTTATCAAATCTACGAAGACTGGATCCTTTTCAACTCTCGTCAATGATAGAATCATTGTGTCCTTTCTACTTAGAGCATATTCAACTTTATTTACATTCCCTGGATGCTAGTTAATTGGTCATTCAATCTCATTAATCATCTCTAACCATCTTCGTTGGTGTTTTTTAATTTCTTTTGGTGTAAATATATATATACGGCTTTTGTGATCGGTATATATTTCACACCTCTCCCCAAAGAGGTAATGTCACCTAATTTTTAAATCAAAGCTTACTGTACCCAACTCCAGATCATGTGTTATAGTTTTTCTCATGAACATTCAATTTACATGAAGCATAAGCAATGACTTTGTTATTTTTCAGCCACACGCATCCCAAACCCTTTTATGGAGTATCACAGATTGCCCTGAAATGTTCTCCAGTTGTGGGTAGTGTGAACATAGTCATAGTAATAATCCTCATTTTCAACTCCTTGAAGATCTCTTTGCATTAATCACAACAAGAAAACATGACTCCCATCCATGTTAGATTGGTAAAAGTTTTTTACAAACCTAATAAATTTCCCACAAATTGGAAATAATATCTAGATTACCCCAGGAAGCTATAGATATATGTCACTGATATTGGCCTCTGCGATCCCTCAATTACATTTGTCTTGGAGGGATCCATAGATATCCCATTTCATGTGATGATATGGCCAGAAAATGAGACCTCCATCAATCAGAACTCACACTTGTTGTACTTTTCATAGAGCTTATCCTTTTGTAGGGTCTCTAGTATAGTGCTTAGATGCTCATCATTCCCCTCCTTGGTTTTGATGTATATTAGAATATCTTCTTTAAATAATACCAAAAATTGGTCAAGGAAATTTCTAAAGACTCTATTCATCATGCTCGGGAAGATTTATAGATAATTAGTGAGTCTGAAAGGCATTCCTAAGAATTCACAGTGCCCGTACCTTGTACGGAAACCAATATTGGGGATATACTCCTTCTTCACCCTTACTTTGTAATATCATGATTGTGAATCCACCTTGAATAATTATTGTGCACCATGAAGCTGATCGAACAATTCATCAATTCATGGAAGTGGATACCTGTTCTTTATCATGATCTTGTCGAACTCGTGATAATCAATGCAAAGGCGCATGGACCCATCCTTATTCTTGAAGAAGAGGACTGGTGCACCCCATGCTAATTCACATTGGTGTGTAAACCCTTTATCTAGATTCTCCTATGGTTTTTTCTTTAGCACCTGAAGCTCCTCAAAAGAAATCACATATGGATTATTGGTTATTAGTAATGTTCCATGTATAAGATCAATCGATAATTCAACATCTCTTATAGAAGGAAGACCAACCAATTCCCTAGGAGACACTTCAACGAATTCATTCACAATAGGCATGTATTCAGGGATGGTTTCTTCCTTATACTCAATCATCTGAGCAAGATACGCAAGCTCATAGGGTAGTAATATCTAGGCTTGAGATGATAGTCCTAAAGAATATTCATCTTTTTTCCTTGCACTTGTATAGAATCGGGGGTCTATTCTCTATATGGGGAGAGGATTCCCTATCATGGAAATTTATGTTGGATGTATATTGGGAAAGACAATCTATGCCAATAACTGCATCAAATTATACCATATGGATTATGAAGAGATTTTCTAGGAAGTTAAATCCAAAAATTATGAGAGGGGAGGATTTATATTCATGGGATACAATGTTTTCCCCATTTTACATTCTAATTGACATCTCTACATCCATGATTTGGGGTGGGTCTGGGAATGTTCTACTAAACATTTAGGATATAAAAGAATGTTTAGAACCGGAATCAAAAAGTGATTTTGCTATTCTTCAATGAATAACTAGTGTACCTGTCACCACTTCTTTTTTGGGGTTCCCTTCGGTAGTTGCAATGGAAAAAAGCTCACCATTGATACCTTTTAGGTTTTTTGTTTCCTTCAAAAACCCTTGGAATAGGGAACTGGTTTGCAAAGTTCCCTGGATCATCGTAGTTGAAGCAATGAACAATTCATTGAGGGTGGAACATAATGTTCCTATCCTCTGTCATATCAATGGTTTTTTCTAGCTATAATTAATGTCCAGGTTCCCTTCTCTTCCACATCTAATGCATTTCCACGTCCCCTTCAAGAAAATTCTAGGGTTCTTCTTTCTGCACCATTGGCAAGTGGTGTGCTAGAATTTCATATCACCATTGGATTTATACTTCCAAACTCCAGAATTGATATCCAATTTCCACTTCTTATCCCCATGAGACCCAATAAATTAGTTGATCTCTATTTTGACTTTGAGGGAACATCGGACAATTCACTCATAGTTATGGATGCCACAGATCTCTAGGGATTTCTGTATTCTAGGATTTATCCCACCAAAGAAGTGGGCATCCATGAATTCGGGGGTAACGATAATGCTGGAGGAATATCATGAAAGACTTGAGAATATTTCCACGTATGATCCAATGGTTTTTTCAACTTTTTTCTTGAGGGAAAGGACATCCCTCTTCTTCTTAATTCAGAGGGTTCAAGGAAAATATTTATCAAAAAATATTTTCTAGAAATCCTTCAATTCTAAGGCCTCGATCTCTACCTCAGGTTTTGAATTTCTTATCAATGTCCACCATTGATTAGCTTCACCCTCCATACGATATGAATCCATAAAAACCTTCTCTTATTCAGAACATTGAAGGATAGATAATATCTTCATAATGGATTTGATCCATTGTTCGATGATTGATCGATTAGATAATCCATTGAAAGTAGGAGGCCTTTTTCTCATGAAGCTCTCGATTGATTCTTGTTCTTTCATGGGGGGGGGTAGATGAACCTCTTGACCCATGTTTATATTGAAAACATGAGTTAGCTAAGAGAGTATTGTGACACATTTTTTTATTCCTTCTCCCATTGATTATGCATCACATTAGCATAGTCATCAAATTGATATTTGAATCGGTTGTTAGATTGAGTCCTCCTATTACCATCCATTGTCTAGAATAAAAGAGAAGTTATGGGAAACACATAAAGGGGAATAAAATGAAAAAAAGGGATAACTTATAAATTACATTTATTTCCTTAACTTAATAATTTGTAGGCTTAAATCTATGTTATCCATGATCTACTTCCAATCATATATCGTTGGGGGAATTTTTTTTATTACCTTAATAATGGTTCATAATAATATTATTAATTTACCAAAGAATATCCCCCAGGAGTGTCGAACCGAGAGTGTAGAATGGACCATTTTTTATCACCAGTTCCCATTCGAGTCTAGTTAAAAACAGTGTTTTCGGGTTTTACCCCTAGATACATCTGGGCCATAGCCACCTCTACTTATTTGTATCCAGACAGGGATGTATTTCCTTGATAAACCACTTAATATATACCCACCATAATTTAGGGGTGTTTTTATTATAGTTAGACTTATCCCTATGGTTTTCACTAGGGTTTTGAAATCCTAATCCCAAAAATATGTAAACTTATCCTCTGATACAAAATATATCAACCATGAACTTTATTACACACTTAAACATGATTTATTACATAAACATTCAATTTAGAAACAATAAGGATCTAGAGGTATAGTTTCTTGAAAAAATTAGGGACATTAAATGAAAACATAAGTCATAAAAATACAACATCTTTAATGAAAACATCTTTTACATGACCACAACATTCCTACATACTTAGCATTGCATGGGATAACCTGGGGACATACATAAGATATGTGTGATCTATAAATCCCAATAAGGGAGTTAATAATGAATAACATGAATAATAAAATACATGTTATGAAAAAGGAATATCAATGGAGCATAAGAGAAACATGAACATAATGGAATTATATAGCATGATTATCGTAACATGCAAATGTGGAAACAACATTTAACATGATATTAGCATGAGCCAAGGATCATTCCACACGAAGAATGAGTAAAACCTCATTTCACTTGAATTATCATGAGTAAACCCTCATTTAAATTGAATTTGAATGAATAAACCCTCATTTCACATGTTGTATCGTGATACTATTTTTTACCCAAGGCATTGGGGCATTATTTGGGTGTACCCTTCTCAATGATTTCATTTCATGCATAACTATTCCGCAAAGATCATTCAACAAGGATTAATTTAAAAAAAATTGTTCCACTAATAAGAGATTTGGAATACATAAATGTAATTCATCAATAAACTAATACATGTTAATAAAGGTGAATACACTTGATAGAGAAATGGGTATGGTATTCACGTACATGATGATTTTGGAACGGGAAATATTGGTGTAACTTCAGCAGTGTAATGACGTCAAATAGAAATATCAATATGGGATGATGAGAGAGTAAGGGGTCTCTCATTATTTTGTAATGAAATGGACAGTATGGCAGTCATGGAACATAATATCCCAACATATGTAATGGAATTTAGATGCATAATATAAAAATATTTCTTGAATGTTAATGAGGAGAGAAAAATCCCTTATGAAATTTCAGTATGGTAATGTGAGTACAAGGGAGGAATTAATGAGGGATAAAGGGGTCTCTCATAATTAAAAATAAGGGGGATATATAGGAGAGGTTATAAATCATACTGTGAGAACCCGGATCTTCAGTTTCAGGTACAGATCTCTTTTTTTGGATTTTTACGAAAAAATGAAGTTTCTGGAAATTTTTTAAGTACACGTCGTGTACTTTCGGAGTACACACCGTGTACTCTTTTCCCGCCAGAATCCATGTGCTGTCCATGTTCGGGCCACACACACGGTGTGTAGGGGTGATGTGGAGGTCAATTTTGGTGGAGTATAGAAAAACCCACTACAAGTCATGTACTTTAAAAGTACACGATGTGTACTTTTTTTTATTTCATTAATCGACCTGGGTCGCCCCTAATGATCATTAGCATCTTTTTCTCCACCTAATTACATCCAGAGCATCCGAGGAGGCCGATTATTCTCCAAACCCCCGATCCGTCACTGGTTGTCTGAATCGAACTCCGTCGATTGCAGAAGAATCGCAGCGGTGAGTTCTTGGTTCTTCTTTGTCCTTGTTTCCGGATTCTTTCTCTCGTGTGAGTTATCTGAGGTTGAAATTTTTAGACATTTTTGTAGATCTACTCTGTTCTAGGCCAATTCATGGGTCAAGGATCAAGTATATCGATCTTTGAGGATAGAGGTAGGTGGTTTGTTTCACTACATTGAAGTTCTTTGAGTTTTGGTTTCAAAAGTGCAGCATACCCATGTATCGGGTATCCCGGGATTAGGATTATGATCCTATTGTTTGTTTTCTCTAGATTTATTGTTATCTTATGTTTAATTTATGCTAATATATGCTTGGTTTCATTTTTGGGGTTAACCCCACTAGTGTTTCTCCCCCTGTTTGGTTGTTTATCACCTTTTTGCACTGTTTTCATGTGAGGAAAACCCTATTCCAATTGGTAGTTTACTTGTTTTCACTGATTGCATGTGTTTCCTTCTGTTTAAAAGCTTTGATTCATGGTAGATATTATCCATGTAGTTTTTGGACTTACTTACGGCTGCTGACAGTCGATTACGCACGACTGGACTGCTCAGGGCTATGAGAACCTGGTGCGGGAGATCAAAGAGGTAATTGACGATTAAGTGCTTCCCTAGAGGGTCTATTGGTTTTAGTTTCGTACATAGGAACTTCAAGAATAAAACTTTGTGCTTCCCAAGAGTTTTCTTAGTTTACACACGTATCGAGTCCATAAAAGGAATTAGACGTAAGTGCTTCCTCACAGAGTCTGTAGCTATCGTTACAAGGCCATAGGGGAATTGAAATAAGAGCTTCCCAGAGTGTTTGTGCCTTGTTTGATTACTAGACTATAGGGGTCTGCATGTTTGAGCCACCTGGAGAGTCAGTGTGGTTTTTTGTCTGGTTGGTTATGCTGAGTCCACCAAGCCGAAGAACAATATTGGGTTTGAACTGCTTGTGTGTTAGGTAGTCTTTTAGTTACCTGCTATGTTACCTGTTTACCTTGGAATAGAATGCTTTGTTAGTTCTTCCTTGGTTGTTTAATTAAATTAATATGAATGGTAATTGGTAGGATTATTTACTGGTGTAATCCTACTTCGTTATTTTATTTATTTACCTTTAATTTTGCTATATAACTCACTGAAATCCAGGAACAAATCTTGTGGTTGTTGCCTACTGGGATTTGTCTCACACCCTGTTTGGGTCCTTCTTTTCGACCCAAATAGATTATATGGTTGCAGGTGTAGGCAAGGATTGTGGCCCTTCTAACTTAGGTACTTTATTTTTGGTTGGATCTGGAGATCATGGGACCGGGCTTGGGCCCGCGATACTGCTAGATTTTATGTTTACATTTAGTACTTTTGTTTCATTTGTATTTCAGAACATTTTTTTGTTTACTTCTTTCCATATATACAAGTACCATTCTGCATCATTATTATATCAGACATTGCTTCTACTTTTAGTTCAATTGTTGCATTCTATTTACTACTTTCGATATTGATTATCTTTATTCTTCCACTGCATATCTTACCAAATGAGGGCATAGTTTCCCCATTGACTCACCAAGTCCCTCTCTGCTAGTCAGCAGCCTCTGGAATTTGGGGAAACGCGCTTGAGGTTATGTGTAGAACCGGTTATGGGGCACCAGTTATGTGGCTTCGAATTTGGGTCATTACACATACCCTAACATTTTTAATTGAAAATAAATGTGCATAAAATTTTTCAGAAACATGGACACAATTAAGGAAGGAAACTGATGATCCCTTACATAGAAGTGTGATCCCAAATGCATGGTAGAGTCTTGGGAGAGGCTTCTTAGGGGATTGTGGAACCTTGAGAGGATTCTAGAGAGAGTAATTCCAAGTTTTGTTGAGATAAAATGGTTTGAGTGAAGAGTAATGGGAGATTGAGTGCGTTTATATAGGAAAGGAGAGGGAGTTATTTATTATTTATTTTTTGGACACTACACATTTAAATAATCAAGACCACAAACGGTCCCATGATTTTTCCCATATTTCCTTCCAAAATGGTGTGGAAAACATTATTTTATATTTTCAAAGGACGAACATAATAAAATATTAGTCTTTCTTATATGGAGGTGATTCACAATCTCAATGAAATATTTTTAAAATGTTAAAATGTTTTATAAGTCTTTGAGGGTCAACTAAGACATTTTAAAATTAATCAAAAAAATCTAAAATAACATTATTTTATAGGTAATATATATATTTTCCGAATATATATTTAATTTTATTTTATTACATCACAATTTGGTCATTATGATTTCATAAAACACATTATATATTTAAACAGTATTTAATTGTTACCCAAAGATTCAACTATCTCAGAAAATTATGAAAACTCACCATTATATAATTTTATTTCCCTAAATCCCAAAATAATATTAATTTTTCCTAAATAAAATTCTAAATATGTGGATTTTTACTTTTAATATAATGAATTACATTTATAAAAAATTCATGGGTTTTGACAAAAATAGATTTCAAGCGTTAATAAAAATTACAATTTTATAAAAAAATTATGATCATTTATATTTAATAAAAATTAATTTAGTAATAATATTTTATTAAAATATTATTGAATTAATTAATTCATTAATTCATCAAAATAGATTTTTGAATTGAATTTAAATTTTAACCAAAAATAATATGTGTGATTTTAGAACCATTTACAAAGTAACAATAATAAAATGAACGTATATTATTTATACAAAAATAATGCACATAATCATAGTGTTAGGGTATTGTTATATAAACCCTTATAACAGCCACATATGACCTAAGGGTATAGTGTGTGATGGTGAAAGACTCTTCAGGCGGCTTAGATAACATCGCTCAGGTGGTAATCTCTGTTAACTTCCACTTATCCCGTAGGCTGTTCTATTCAAGCTTAATGTATTGAAACTCGGATTGGGCTTGGTCAAGAGAGAAACCCAGTGACACTACCTTCTTTCTGAGCTTCGAAAACTGAGCTTCATATGGAGCATTTCAGTAGGATGAGGCCATTGGTTCATTTGTATGAGTAAATTGGATTTGTTAAAGCCCTATTTTTATACAAATCATGTGATCATTTTTCAAAGTCTATATTACCAATGGTTAAAATTCTTAATGGTATTTTAAAATACAAAAATATAAAACCATGTATTTTGATATGTTTTATATAACCATTTTACATAACAATACATTTAATTACATCATGAGGATTTTCATTAATAAAAGTTAAGGTCATTACACCTAATATCCTTATTTTAAAACATTAAATTAAATAGCATAACATCCTAGTCACAATATGTTAAATTTTTCAACAACATCATCGCTGTAAGACAGTGAAATACCTGGTAAATGTCCTAGTCTCATGACTTTAAACTGTACGATACTTCAACCCTGGATAGAATCCCCCCTCCCCCGATGTTTTTAATTTAACAAAATTTACCACCTTCTCTCAATCCAAATTCATATAAGAACGGTTTCCAATTCATTTCCAATGCCAATAATGATGTTATTTTCATTATCATACATATTCCCTTGGAAAAATCACCTATTTTGTTCCAAAGAAATTAGAATCTACATAAACTCTCTTCAGAAATCAACAATATAATATCAAAATTCCAAAGAATTTATTTTCCTGACTATGTTGTAACATGCCCTAGTTGTATTGGTATAAGTTTCCAAAAAATGGGCATATAACTCAAAGGATTCCATTAATTTACTATATAGTAACACGCCTCAGTTGTATTTTCATAAAGTATCCCACACAAATGGGTTTTTCTAAAAATGGTAACTTCATCCCTTGGAGAGACCTCCACTATTCCTAAATTACAAGTTTTATATTCAGGACCACAAAATTGTGGCTTAAAATTCCCCATCAGATATCAAAATAATTTGAGAACATTCTTGGCCACAAATACTTTTTTGGGTAATAATTTAAAAACATGAGGTCAAATATGTTCATCCTAAAACACTGGTATTATAGATGCAACATGCACGACATTAAACTATCCACAAAAATAGACAAAGTGCTCCCAAGATTGAAAACACAAAAAGGTATCTCTCGAAAAAAATTGATTCTCATCTCACTAGGCCTTCAGTACATGTGTTTTGGGAAAAAATCATGAAATGAAACGAAATGGGAACAAATATTGTTAGGATGAAACCCTGCAAATGGAATCCTAAGAAAAATATATGCCTCACCCACTAAGTCTTCCTTATATTGGACTTAGGGAAAAATTAGGGTGATGGAACAAGAGACAAAAGGTTTGTACAGTTTCATATATAACCTTATAAATTGTAAAACTATGCTCTCTATGCCCCATGGAATAGAAAAAAACTTGAGTATCCTTCCATTGTTTAGATATCTCCCATGCTGACTAATTGATGTTGGAATACATGAAAATTACCTAATGTTACCTTTGAAGAATATTCTCTTCATTTTGAGTGAATATAATACTAATTGGGATATTTTTTCGACACCGAGAAATGTGTTCCATGCCTATTTCTATAGAATTCATGATTTGATCCCCACTTAGACACCAAATATCGATTTTGAGTAGAAATATGTCTTCCTTTAAGAAGGAGAAGATTCGATTTCCATGTGTCATCACCAAAAGCATCCTACACTGGGCTCAATAATTAAATTATGTGAGTCTCCATTTTTCATGGGGATCAATGATAATAGTGAAGGGACTAGCCTAAAGGGATGTGATCATAGGCCACCATTGATCCAGATTGGGGGTGTGGGGTGTATGACCAAGTGATATGGTGAAGTGGGTTCACCCAAGTAAGTCATTCAACTCCCAAAAAATTGCCATTGAATAGTGTACCTGAACATCATCCTATGTTACAATCCTGCACATCATCTTGCATGATGGCCCTATACATCATCATGCCCGATGACCCTACACATCAGCCTGTATAACAGCCCGACACATCATCCTATGTGATGGATCTGCACATCTGCATTAGCGATAGACCTCTAAATCATCCTATATGGGTCTAACACATCTTCATATGCAATGACACTGTACATCATCATGTGTGACGTCACTATACATCAGCCTCTATGACAGAACTGAACATCAGCTTGCGCAATAACCCTGCACATAATCCTATCTGATAGTACTACACATCATCGTCTATGACAGACATTCACATCATCATGTTTGATAGACCCATACATCATCATTCAAGATAGACCTGTTTGAGCCAATGGATTTTCTTAGGGTTCCATATTTTCATATAAATAGACCATGGGGATCATCAATTTAACAGTTGAAATTACTAAAGAACTATTGATTCTTTGGTCACCTTAATCATTCACCCATGCCTTGTGAGACCTTCGTATAGCCCTCCAAACCCTAAAAAAAGAATCAATTACATGAGGTTGTATAACTGAATTCCCCTAACGGTTTAAGCCATATAACACATGAACGAGGAACCCTATACAATTTGGATTATGAGAACTACCGTGAGTTCTCATCCGGTAAACATGGACCTATATATGAAAAACATTCGATAACACTTATGGAGTCCTGTGAAGGCACTGTAAAATCCTTTCCCAAGTGTTCTTACCCATGTTTTTTTTTCAATGAACCATCATCATGTGTTGGCCTACCTATGAATAAAACTCTTAGGGTCACCCAACTTGTACCCTACACGAGACCCCCAGGCTCACCCAACCTACACTATACATGAGCCACCTCTATATCTCCGAGCCTTTACCCTACACAAGCTACTTATTAGGGGGAATTTCAAGCCACCAATGGAAGGGCCTCTCTTCCATAAATTCCCTTTTCTGAAAGAGACTATGTTGAAACCTCCACTAAAAACTCTAGACATGAAAATACTTATAATGAGGAACATATGTGTTTCTACCATCTAGGTACTCATCCCTAATGTCATAGAATTTCCATACTCGACCTTGAAGATGGTTAGGGTCCTCTAGGTGTGTTTGATTATTCAATCCTACGGTTACAAGGACATCATCCTAGGGGCGGTTTTAGGGAGTTCCTAGTCTTGGGTAGTGGAGATATGACCATATCCTCCATAGTCATCTCTAAGACCTAGAGCCTCATGATCAAGATGGTGATTGTGAGGATCATTCCTTCCATTCCCTCTGACAGAGAATGAGATATTACTCTCCTACATCAAAACCAATTTTAGGGCATCCCTCTCAGGGAAATCCCCTATCAATTCTTATAGGAATTCTCCTTCGTTATTTCTTCCTCTGTCTATCCATGTTACAAAAATAAAAGGGAAGATGGAAACATCAAGTACCTTTCTCTCTACCAATGGCTCTAGGATATGATGAATAGAAGGAAGTGTTTTCACCCATTCTTCTTCCACCAGTAAAAAGCATATTGTTTGTTTTTTCAAATCATTACTTCCTATTATTTCTCGCATTTAGGTATGAATCATCATGACTCATGTGTGATTACAAGATATATATGATCATGGAATATAAATATTTGGATGCATGTTTTGGAAGATAATCTTCTTTTGGAAACTCCTCTTACATTCCTTCAAAGTTCCTCCATAGATGTGGGTCCTCAAGGATGTGAATCCAACTACAATGAAAATTTGATTGTTTGGTTTCCTGAATATTTTTTTTCGTTTTGTGTCTCATATATAAATTGACTCACATGGGCATAGATACTAATGGTGGACAGGAAATTCACTTAATATCAAATATATGTGGGCCTTCTAATTACTATAACACCCAACCGTCCACAATATGGTCCTCATTTAAATTGTATGCCCCATATAAAAAAAGGTCATCCTCATTAAGAATATGCAACAAAATCTGAACAACGGGAATCATCTTAAGTGGAATCCCCGAAAATTTCATGGGCCTCCTACTTGGTACAATCCCCAATATTTCATAATAAGGCAACATCCTCAGATGAAATACCAAATGAAACCCCTCAAATATCCACGATTCATGTCACTTCTCATGTCTTGAGCCCCATTAGGTCGTCATCCTTATATGTAATCCCTAACTTAATCCTCTCAAAGGTCCATAATACTCTATGAGACAAAGCTTCAAAGGCCTTCCATAGATGTGGGACCTTACAACTGAACTACATGGGCATTGATTCCCATATAAATGGGATATGTAGGAAGCCTCCTTAAGGGCCAAACCCATCACCTACAAGTCAACTATATTCTTATTAGTCCACATTCCCAATCAAGTCTTATTAAAACTATGAAATATATATCCATTCTAGTTTCCCTGGGATGATTGTTCATAAGTTCCACACCAAGATTTGACTAGGTACCTTCCTTCTAAACATCTTTCATGCATGACACTAAACTTCATAGTATGGTATTTAACACATGTACTTAATTGGAATGATGTGACCCATTAAGGGGAACTGGACTACGTGGGTTCTTATTCGTTTCACAAGGATATGTAGGAATCCCATATCAAAGATTTGATCCAAATACAAAAACAAATCACATCTCAATATATGATAATACACTCCAGAGGGCCCCACTGTATAGATAAAATCCAACATCGCCATAATAACAACCAACGAATCTCTAATATGTATATAAGAGGATATCATTGAGGAAGAACCTCAAGAACATAGAGTCATATCCCTTGATGAAGGACCTCAGATACATTTAAATGATTATAAATTTCATACAAGATAATTACTAATTGTTAATTCTAGGGTAAACCATGGCTACTTGGGAATTATTAAATGATTCTTGAATTTACACTAAATATATAAGAAATTCTCAAAGTAGGAAATAATTCCCCAAAATGGTTTTAAAGATCCCAAATTCCCATTATCTCCACTAATGTGATTTATTAATCATCATTGTAAAAATTCCCCAATTAGCTCCTGCCCTTCAAAAGTAGGTCCTCATTGATATAGAATCACTGGGTGTTTCCCATTCCATGAAAAAAATCGTTGGAAACCATTCAGAAATAGTGAACCTGATATGAATGACTACACAAAACATGACCTCTTCAACCAACCATCAGGAAAAAATGAATCTCTTTTAGAAAAAATAACATATAGTTTTATAGAAAACATTTATTTTGGTCTATATGATAAGAAACTATGTTTCTAATTGATTATAAATCTTACAGGATTTTGTTCCTTGTCCACACATTATGTACCCCTATGTCAGCACCTAGGTGTGTTACAATGGAGAAGGACATTGGAACATGTAGAGACACATTCCCAGAAACCATTCCCTATATCTACACCTTGTCTACTTTACTATAACACTAAATATATTGAGGAAGAAAACTTATGTGACATGGCTGGACACATGTATAATAGGACACAATGAGCCTTTTCATATACCCTATTAGTCATGCTATGTAATTTCAAATAACATGAAAAAGTTAATCTAGGAATGGATTTTCCCCTCTTAATACCTAAGGAGAGTTAGGTATCTCACCCAATGATGTAGGGATCATCCTAGAGAGAAGAGTTTCTCTAATGTGAGAGTGAGTGGGCAAGAGATCCTCTAATTACGATATCCAAATATATTCAACATGTTTATCCACATTACTATTTTGGGGATCCTTTATCTGTGAAGTATAATTTTACCTTTAAATAGAGATAAAATAGTAGGTGGATCATTCATTAGATTCTATTATTTCACACACTTTTATAGGGAAGGGATCCCCTAGTGTTATCAAAGAGAAGTAGCTGTGAGAATTTCTTGATGATTCAGTAAGTGAGAGCTGGGATGACATTATAAATGGGGCTAGATAAGATATACCATAATTTGAGTATTGAGTGCCTCTAATGAGCATATATAGGTTACCTTATTTGTCATTTTTTAGGAAACTTATTTTTTGCATTATGGGATGAATCACTCCTCATTGATACTTTATGCATGTTATTTTTTGCTATCCTACAAGGTTTGTATATACTCACCAATGCATGATGACTTCCCACAAATTTCATGTCATATGTAGATGAAAGATTATTTGAAATAATCTTATGTGGTTTAAGAGCATGTGGACCACAATGGTGGTTTATATATAATATAGTTGATTTGTGTGTTTTTCATTCGGTTGTAGTCACAGTTTTTGCTGGTAGGGCTTTATATGTAGTTAGTCACCAAAATGATATTTTTTATTTAAAAAGCGAAAAATCAGAGTAACAATATTTAATAGTAATTTCATCGAATGCATATGGGCCTTCCAGCAGAGGCTATAATATCAAAGAAAACAGAACCAATAACGAATCACTGCACCCTTACTGAAAGGATATAAAACAAAAAATGACCATTTCTCTCCACCATTATTCTACATCATCAGCACCATCTTCTCAACCTATATGTTTCTCTAGAAATAGAGCAAAAACAAAAGCTTACCACTCTGAGATTTCACCTTCAAAACCCCTCTCCCAAGGCCCTCTCGACATCCTACGGCTCCTCTTCTGGACACTCCCGATGAACTCTTCTTTCTCATCATGGTCTCTTCCCACAAAACCATCAGTATCATACTCAAACCGCCGCCTCATGGGATCAAAAGAAAGGTACTGGTTCCCTGCTTTGATTCTCACCTCATCATACCCATCCTTACACCCCCTCCCACCACAGCCCATACTTGAAAACCTCACACCCCGCCACACGGGCCTGTTATAGTACTCGTCAGGCTTCAACCATCACGGTGACCCGAACCGATGGCCCTGCCGGAAAATTCTAGAAGGCAACAATCTTTTGCTCATGAACTCATCTCCAGCCCGACCCCTCTCGTCTACCCATCTTTCATTGGCCCGCCTCTTGGTCTTTATATCTAGTTGTTGGGAATTTATTTTCAATTTTATACTTTCTCTAAATTTTATCATACTCTAGTATGGGATATCATTAGTCCATTAATTCATTGTTTTCCTTAGAGTAGTTTAATTTAATAAATTACTTGGTTGATGTGGAGATGTATGAATGTGTGCATGTACTATAGGCTAAGGCGTCACTTTTGTATGTTAAACCTATCAATGCTAGTCTCAAATTCCTAACCCATTGTAGGTTAGATTTTGATGTCACAATTGACTTACTACTAGTAATTGGGACCCGATGGGTTGTTTTATGACATTATATCCACAATAATTTTCATCCGAACTCCCATTTATTTTGGTTTCATAAGAGGAATGGTGTTGCATTATTCCTCACACACCTTATTAACATGATTTATTATGATTTCATCCATTGAATAAATCTAAATAACATAATGTGAGAATTAAACATCAATAATCAGAGTAAACATTCATATGATTAAGAAAATAATTCTTATGATGTAATAAATTATGACACATTAATTCAACCCACGACACATAATGTTCATCTCATATCTCTATGGTTTCTCATAAGTTGGCATAGGTTTTATTTGTTCATTTATCATATTATTTCATAAATATAAAATCAATTGAAGAATCAATTTACGGTCAAATACGAAACACTAAGTGGGGGAAGAATCAGTGATTAATAGTGTTTTAATATTTTATTTCAAATGAACTTTTCCACATGTTAGGATTTAGTGGTGATTTATGCTACACATTCAAGCAAAAACCAACATGGGGAACAAAATAGATTTAAAAACTACACAAATAAATGTGAGAAGGATAATTCTAGGTGTGACATGGATTAATATAGGATCGCAATACCAACTATAATTATCATGTGAGTGAAACAAGTGCAGTAAAACCATGAAACTCTTGTTCTCATGTCTCCTAACTCTATTTGGGTACATCCCATAAGTAGGTGAATCATTCATTTCCCAATAATAAATGTTTGGGTATTAATAGAAATTTATTCAATAATATTGGCTTCCTGTATGTTTTTTAGTATTCTATAATCTTCCACTTCCACTCTACTTTAATTTCAATAAACCAGCATCAATTCTTCCTCAAACATTCATGGTAATAAGTTACTTCTTCACTTTTTTTCATAGTACATGCACACACAAACATTAATATTCATATTATTCCATTATTGTTCTTATTATAATCACCTAATGTTTAAAATATTTCCCATTTCAGTTAATTCTTCTTCTTCTTCCTATCCTCTTTATTGTTTTTTTTTTCAATTTTTCCTCACACTTAAAGAAATTTTCATGGTATCCCCTTCCTTCTTCAAGTAATTTATAATTGAATTAAATTTCAATTTAAAATACACTTCATGAATTAGAAAACATAGATCAAATATTGTATTAACATTCTCTATTAAATTATAATTGGTTATTATAATTGGTTGGGATAACTTATAAAATTCATATATGAGTCCAAGTCAGCATGTTTCTTAAAAACTGGCTAAAAATCACTTCCACAGCAAGGAAATATTCATTAAGGAATAGAACTGTGTTTCAGATAAATTTTTTTATTTGTAAAAAAAATTGGTGTCACAAGGCTTATATGGTGTGGAGGTCCTCAAATTTCTAATTCAACAAAAAGACAATCCATTTTCCTATTTAAAAAGTTCTATTGACTACAGTATAATCCTCCACCTTTTCTCTAAACTATAGTGTGTATTTTAACCTACAACACAGAGGTATCACATTTTCAAGATCTTTTTAAAATTAACATGTCCTTATATATGGTGTGTCCCTCCATTAATGGTGTGGACTGATCTTAGTTTGTCACCTATATGGTGTAAACACTTACACTATGTCATGAGATCTTATAGACCATTTTTTCTCCCACTTCCCTTTTAATAATCTCCATTAAATGGAAAACTATACTATAGTGTATCCCAACCTGATTTCACCTGGTTGTGGCATTAAAAATAGTTTTTGTACAAGACATATTCCTTAAATAAATTTTATGATGAAACCCCTACATTACTCCATGGAACCCCACATGTTTCTCCTTTCAATATGTTTGCAATATGAACACCAACCCTTATATATAATCACTTTGAATTGTATTAGTTATCATAAAAGTTATTCTCTACGAATATTAAACTCATAAAAATGTTCAATTTAAAATGAATTATGCATATAAAATAAAATATAACACCAATAATCACATCCACTCTTAACTATTTCACCCACTTATAAAAAATATCAGAACCTATTGGTCTCAACAATTTCCCATTTTTATTTTTTTCCAACTATGTAACATAAATTTAGCCCAACTAGGTTAAATACCACAAGGGAGTGAATTAGAGCATGAAATATTAAAAAAACTTCCCCTTTCTAGATTTTTCCTTCATTAAACAAAACACTATTCACTCCCTTTATGGTATCAATCTATGAAAAGAAATGAAATCATGCATGAGACATAATGATTTTACTTGGTACACCATCACTAAGCTATGTAAAATAGGAAAACAGTGAGAATATTCCAATTTACCAAATCCAATGAGGATAACTTCCAAAATAAGGTTCAGGGTAGATTACATATATGACTTGGATCACTTCCTTACAATGTTCAGATCAGACACATTTTCTCTCCTAGTTTACATCCAATCATAATATTATGGGTCCCTAATATCTGAACTAAATTTTGCTCACTAATCTACTTGAATAATAATTTAATGTTATAAATCACTTGATAATTGTTTCACACATACATGACTATGCCATGAAGTCATGTTTTCACCAAGTTGATGAAATCCACTATTATTTCTACTATTAGTTTGAAAAAAATTGTTTTTGTGATCTGATTTAGTCCTTCCGTGAACTTCCCTACACCCACTACAAACTATCTTGTATCATATATTATGTGCCTTTCACCATTAAGAAAGAGTGTTTCGTGGAAAAACATCATTGTGAATTGCATCTCCTCATGGATGGTTGATGCTTCACAAACCTCAGGTGCTTTAGGGACCACATGTGCTTCGCAGGTAGCCTCTTCTTCACAAACATGTTCCCTTGAGAACTAATTCCACATTCCTAGAATCATTAATCATAAATTATTTCCTTTCATATAATCCCCCTTCATGAGATCATATTCTTCACTAAATCCTCCCTTGAAAACTCTTCTCCTTCAAAAAATCATCCCTCAAAAATTCTTCAGACTTCCACGAATTCTTCCAATAATGATATTCTTTTAGGAAATTCCCTTACTTTAATTATTTGATTAGGGTATTTTATATAGGTAAATAAATATCACATAACACACTAATAACAAAAACCCAAAAACTTCCATATGGTATAGTCTTCACTACAAACATTCTATGCGGTCCACATAACCCCTTTATCCTTTATGAGGACCAATGTCTTTCACGAGAGAAAACCCTTTGTGGAAAACCTAAATCATCATATCAATCCAAAAATATGATCCCCCAATCAAATACTAGCCTCCAAAGAACATGGATCCTCCAATGAAATGATTTTGATCTAAGGATCGCATAGAGTACATTGTGGTTCGCACAGTGCAGTGCCTTATGTGGTAGGTTCAACTCAACGCCTTCATTGGAAAATCATTCCTCTCCTTCGTTGTCTGTGAACCTACTTTTAAATATATAAAATCTTTTTTAAATCCACATATTTCAGCTTCTATGGGTGAATATTTCCTTTTCCATAAAACAAAAACCCAATTTTGAAGTTGAAAATTTTGAAAAACACTAGGAAACTCTGCCACCAAAAACACATATTCTTTGACAACACTGGCGATATATAAACAAGATCATCTAGCTATGTCAAAAAAAATAATCACCTCAAAAATTCAAAGATATTACCTTTAGGGATTTTCTCCCAATGATAAATCAATATAAAACACTGAATACTTATTAATGGATCTCCATTAAAAAATTCTAAGCCTATGTCATCAAACATGATATAAGAAACCATAACATTTAATAAATAATCCAATTTTGTCCAAAACATTTCAGTTAATTGACTTCTATAAAATCTGATCAAATCTATGGATATAAAATCAATTGAGGATGAAATGATACCACCAAAAGTTATTTCATCATCAACAACTATATGTACTTTAACAAACTATTATAACAGTTCATACACATATATATTTTTTGAAATCATAGATTTTATCACTTAAGAACTCTTTAAAATATATGATCTCAAAATATATGAATCCCCTTAAAAACATAGAAATGTATAATCCCCCTATATATATACTCCACCTTTATAGAAATTTTAAGATATAGATATACTGATATATTTATGTTGTTATTTTCCCCTTTCATTATAATATCTTAAGACAATATTGTAGAGGGGATAGTTCAACCATACCATAGCCTTGATATGTTGAAACATCAATTTAGCAATCAAATGTTATAGTTGTATCTTAATCCACATTAACTAAATCAGTGCTTCAGTTTTAGTAACTTATTATAATTCATCCATGGTTGAATTCATATAACATTGATTCTTAGACTACCAATAAATACACCTTCCTCTCTGAGAGAGAAATCCACCTGATGTCAACCTTGTATCATCTACAAAACCTTTCAAACCTACATTTGTATAACCATAAAGATAAAGCATTCCATTAATATTATATTTTAAACTAAAATTTTTAATGACATTGAAATCTTATAGAATCCACTTTACAGAACTAAATGGGACACTTTTGGGGCACTTTCAAGATATGCACAAAGTGTAACAACATATAGAATATCTGATCTCAAAGCTTTTGATTATATTATACTACCAATTAGATTCTATAATTCCCTTAGATCCACATCCTTACATTTTTTAACCTTAGAAAATTTATTTCCAACTGAAATTATTATATAAACCTATTTTGAATCTTCCATACCAAACCTTTTTAGAAGTTCCTTAGCGTACTTTTATTGTGGATGGAAAATGTATACTCACTTCTGAGAAATATATAAACCAAGAATATAACACATTTCTCCAAGAATTCACAAATCTTTTCCTTATAAAACATCTCACACATTTTTTGATCATTTCCAAAAAAAATATGATTTAAACTACATAAACAACAAGAGTAATTGATCCATATTTATCATATTTGATGTAGATATATTTTCTCACTTTTCCTTTTCAAAAAATTAAACAATTCAAGTAGTTATCTATTTTAAAATACCATTATATTAGGGAATGTTTCAAGCCATAAAAATACTTTTTCAACTATAAAACTTGATTATTATATATATAGCCAAAAAACCACAAGGTTTCACAATAAACATATACTCTTTCAATTCATTTTTTAAGAAGGTTGACATGACACCCATCTAAAAAAAATTCTATTTTTTCTAAAATATAAAGAAATATTACTATATTTTATATCCTAAAAATCAGTGAAAAATATTAATCAAAATATACTCATTCATCCTGTGAATAACATTTCCAATCCAATATTGATTTCTTTTATGCCACTTCACCTTTATCAATAAATTTTTTCATGTATGTCCTCTTTTTAATAATAATATTATTTTCATTAAGCTTGGGTACCAACTCTGATGTATCATTATTCCCTATCTAATCAATTTATTCATTCGTATAATCAATCCATTATTGATGCTTCTTAGTTTATTTAACATCTCTATGTTTAATTTGAAAATACAATTATGCTTGATTTTCTATCCGCATAGTTGTACATGTTTGAAATTATTTTTAATGATACCCAATGATGTTTTAGCCTATAAATACATTTTCATCCTTGGATGAGCTGAATTAATTTTTTCTACATCACATTAAATGGATGAATATTATTATCCAACTCAATGTCTTCAATTCTATCTTCTTCTCTCATATTTATTCAAACTATTCAGCAGGAACAGTATCAATATCACTTCTAGAACATGATTTATAATGAGAAATTTCTTTCTTTATTTGTTCTAGTACATGAACATCAACATCATCAATGGTCTATTAACCATTTTTATTGAAATAGAGATATGCTCTTTCTAACGACCCAAAGATTCATTAATGGAAAATCCCACTTGATCTAGTTAAATGTCTCTTTATGCAAAATATTTTTATAAGATGTCAACTTCTTTGGTTTTATGTTAAGAATTTTTACTGTTGTTAATATAGTCGTTGAACATTGATCACATGATTAGTATAAATATAGGACTTTAACAAATCCAATCTACTCAGACAAAAGAAGCGATCGCCTCATCCAGTAGAATTGCCCCATACGAATCCCATTTTTCAGAGCTCGGAAAAGAGGTGGCATCCTTGGGCTTCGCTCTTGACCAAGCCCAAGCTGAGCTTCACCATGTCAAACTCAAATGTGACCGTCTACAGGAAAAGTGGAAGTTGATAGAGATTACCACTCGAGCAATGTTATCAGAGCCATCCCAAGAGTCTGTCACCATCGCACACCTTACCCTTAGGACTTATGCGGTTGTTTTAGTGGGTTAGGTAACAAATAAGTAGTACTATGTTCATATACATTATTTTTCTATATAATAATGAATATAATTTCTATTCATTTTTGATACATTGTAAATAGTTTTTAAAGTACAAATGGGGTTTTTAGTTATTATTTAATTAAGAAATATATTTTATTAAATTAAGAGATTTTTGAATTAAATAATATTTTAATAAAATAATAATATTATAATTAAATTAATTTTTATTAAATATAAATGATCTTATAATTTTATGAATGCAATAAAAAAATTATTAAGGTTTGAAAGCAATTTTTTTCAAAACCCGTGAATTTTCGATAAATGTCGGTTTTTATTTTAAAAGTGAAAATTAACATATTTAGAAAACTATTTAGATAAAATAAATGTTATTTCTGGAATCAAGACGTCGAAATTATCCAACAGTGAATTTTTCATAATTTTATGAGACAGTCAAATTTTTGGGTAAAAATTAAATACCGTTTAAATATATAAGGTGTTTTATGACATCATAATGACCCAATAGTGATGTAATAAAATACTATAATCCTTATATTCGGACAATATATGTTTTACCATTAAAATAATGTGATTTTGGGTTTGTTTGACTTACTTTTAAAAGAATTAATGGACCCCTCAAGACTTATTCAACACCTTTCCTTTTTAAATTAATTTCCATGGGAGTGTGACTCACCTCCACATAAGAAACCCTACTATTTTAAGAATTTAGGACTTTGTCCTTATAAAATATTGATTTCCTCTGCCCTTTTCCAAAAACCATGGGAAAAACCATGGGATGGTTTGTGGTTTGGGTTAATTTAATGCAAGGGGACCCAAACCTAAATAATAAAGAATTCCTTCACTTTTCCTATATAAATCCACCCAAACTCCTACTTCCTCCTCACTAAAATACCTTGGAGTTCGTCCAAACTCTGCCCTACTCTCCCTAGAATCCTCCCATGGTTCCCCAAGCTCCCAAGTATCCTCTCACAAGCCTCTCTCTAGCCTTTGGAAGCACACTTCCAAGTAAGGGTTTTTTTCATCCTTTCTCATTTTTGTCAATTTTCTTTAAGTTGTATTGCCCTTTTAATTTCAATTATGAATGTTGGGGTATGGTTTTTCACCTCCCCCATACTGCCCTATTATTTTTTGAATTATGTGATACCCCTTTCTCTCTCATTAAACGCCTCCCATGTACACCTGTTACTAGGACGAAATTCCGAAATGAACTTTTATCTCTTCTTTTACATTCAAGAAATAATTTTGTATCATGAATCTAAATTCCATTACAATTGTTGGGACATGTATCTATATTACCTCCCTACTTTCCATTACATGTAAATATGATGAGGAACCCCTTTCTCTCTCATCAACCATTTTTATGAATTCTTATGTCACGCCGTTATGCTGCTGAAACGGCACCGATTTTCTAAGCCAATGCCATTGTGTAGTGGATACCATGCCCATCTCTCTATAAAGGGTATCCACCTTTATGCACCTTTACATATTGATTAAAATGTTTCATGTATGAATTCCCTATTCGTTTATCATGGAATAAATTTTTGTGTTTTATGAATCCATGTTTTATGATCCATGTGGCACACTTATGCATGAAATGAAATGTTTAAGAAGGGTGCGCCCTTATAGCGCTCCCATGCATTGGGTAAAGTATAGTATCATAATACATAATGTGCAATGAGAGTTGACTCATGATAATTCAAGTTAAACGAGGGTTTACTCTAGATTTATGTGCAATGATGATTTACTCATGCTCCATGTGCAATGAGCCTTGGCTCATGCTAATTCCATGTTAAGTGTTGTTGCCACATTTCAATGTTATGATTATCATGCTTTATCATGCCTTTATGTTAATGTTTTTTTATGCTCTATTGATATGCCCATTGTCAAACATGTATTGTACTCCTCATGTTATTCCATGTGTACTACCTTATTGGGCTTTATAGCTCACCCTTTTCCTATGCATGTCCTCAGGTTGTCCCATGCAATGCTAAGTACGAGGGAATGTAGTGGTAATGTAAAGGAAGTTTTCAATAAAGATGTCGTATTTCATGTTTTATTTTTTTATGTAATGATCCTAATCCCCAAATACAATAAACCTCTCGATCTTCTTTGTTGTTTCAAGTGAAGTTTTATGTAATAAATCATTTTTAAGTTGTAATAAAAAGCAAGGTTGTCATAGTTGGTATCAGAGGATAGGTTTAGTTATTTTTGGGATTATGAAACCCTAGTAAAGCCTTAGATAGAAGAATAAGTATAATAAAAACATCCCTAACGTTTCGTTAAGTACTGAGTAAGTTGTTTATCAAACAAATACATCCCTGTGTGGATACGAGTAGGTAGAGGCGGCTCTGGCACAGATATATCCTAGGGGTAAAAGCCGAAAACACCGCTTTGAGCTAGACTCGAACGAGAACTGGTGCACGACAATGGGCCTTGCTGCACTCTTGGTTATGACACTCCCGGGGGATATGTTTTGATAAATTCAAGAGATTTGTATGAACCCTTATTAAGGGAATTAAAAAAAATGCCCCTACGAATATATGTTAGAAAGTAGATCATGAAAATCCTAGGATGAAGCCTATAGACTCATGAGTAAGGAAATAAAAGTTTATTTATAAGTCATCAAATTTTTTCTTTGGATTACCCATTATGTGTTACCTCTAACTTTCATTTTATTCCAGCCAATGGCCAGTAATAGGGGGACTCGGGCTAACAACCGTTGTGAAGATCAGAGTGAGGACTATACTAATGAGCTGCCCAATCCAATGCGAGCGGTAATCGCGAACTATTTCACGCTTATCTCATAGATAACTCAAGTTTTGAATAGAAACACGGGTCAACAAGAACGTTGAACCCCCCTAAGAAAGAACAAGTCACTATCAAGATCTTAATCAGACAAAGGTGTTCTACTTGTAGTGGATCATCTGATCCCACGATCGATGAACAATGGATCAACTCCATTGAAAATATCTTCTCCATCCTTTAATGTTCTTAAAAAGAGAAGGTTCTCCTGGCTGCTTATTATATGGAGGGTGAAGCTGATCAATGGTGGACGTTGATCGAAAATACAAAGCCTGAGTAGGAGATAGAGGTGTTGGAATGGAAGGATTTGTGGAAGATGTTTTTCGATAAATATTTTCCGCGCACCCTCCATATTAAGATGGAGAGGGACTTCCTTTACCTCAAGAAAAAATATAAAGAATCTATTAGAGCGTATGAGGAAAACATCACAAGGCTTTCACGATACGCTTCCAGATTTGTCGTTACCCCCGAATGAAAAGTTGACCTCTTCTTCAGTGGGCTGAAGACTAGCCTACAGAAAGCTTTAGAAATCCGTGACTTCAACAGCTATGAGGAGATTGTCTGATGTGCCCTCACGGTCGAAATGGAGATCGGGTAATCACAGGTGTAACGCCCCGACCCCAGCTACCCAGAGTCGGTGCATTACTTCATAACATTGGCATGATCACAAAAGATCAAGTCTCGAAAGACCGATTAGTTTAGTAGCCTTGGAAACACTAGATACATTCATAAACATTACATTACATCATAAAAATGAAAACTACAATAACATGGTCTCCCTAGTCCACACTCATATCCTCACTGACTATTCTTGCAAGTTAGTCATAATACACTTCTTCACATCCTAAGAAAAATAAAACATTGAAAGGGGTGAGCTCAAATGCTCCGTAAGGATAACAATATAGTAGAAACTTTCATAAGAAAACATAAGCATTTAAGGAAATGTATAACTAAAACAAAATCCTTATTGAACTTGAACTTCAGCATAATATGGAAAAATTAAAATAAAATAATGCCATTACTTACTCACATGGATATTCTACTAGACGAATAATCACGTGAAATATCAATAACCACATTCATAATGAGGGAATGTATAATGCCAGACATTCTGAAACACTTTGTCAAGGCCTCGGCCAAGACGTCTAAAATGATTAAGTCCTCGGCCAAAACCATAAATCAAACTGGGAAAGGGCCTCGGCCAATTCCATGTCTAGTTGTCTCATGAGACCTACCGATGCATCGAGGAGCTATAGCAGGCTCCACCCGTCACATATAAAGTCCAATACATTCCTCATATGAATAGGTTTAAACATAACATAAATATTCGTATTAAAACTAGCATACAAAATGCCAACAATTTCTCTATAAACTCTGGATGGTATAAAAATAACACATCCACAGTCAAATATTTCACAAAATGTTCAATGGATGTTTTGTATCATAAATCAATTTCAATTAAACTTAAAACCCATAAAAGGATGTTGACATGGATGAAATCAAAGCTATTTGAGAGTAATATCTCTCCTTTTTGAAATCAATTAAAAGTCCCATAATTATAAAATAATACATTTACTTTGAAGATATTCTTATAAGCTTGTTAGGGAAGCTTCGATGAAGTTATAATGGCGGTAAATAGCTGCACCCGCCGTATAAGTTAAAAAAAACATTCTTACCTTAAATTTGTCAAAGAGGTCAAAAAGTACATTGTTTGGAAAACGACGGTAAGATTCCTTTCAAAAACGTATAAGGGAATAAATGACTTTAACACATTTTCCATTTAATAGTAAAAATGTTTTGAAAGACATTTTTAAGAAACATGGATGTGGATGATAACGAGGTCCCAGTAGATAATTATGTATAAACAACCTTGGATAATGAAGAGGTTGTGAAGTAAACCATTACCTTGTACTTTTACTTGGTTGGGGTAGGTTAACCTCCTGTATAATGGTGAAATAATTGTTATTAAATTATACAAGAATCATATACATTCATATGATATCATATATGATCTTTTAACATTGTTTTGTTAACAATATCTTAGATTTATCGTTGTTTCGGGTGTTAACTTACTCGTTTTCTTTTATATGTTTTGTTACGTAAGTCATGTTTTTCATGGATAGGTTGTATCTTATTCATATCCAGAATGATATCATGTCCTTAAACATTATTTTTAAATCATCAAATGATAATTATACTTGAATGGATACGACGGAGAATGAATCTCATCGCGTTCGTGGAGACGGTAGTCCGTACGTACGCACGAGCGACAATGTCATTATTTTGATATTAAAATAATATATAATTGGATAGTATATCATATATACAGAATCATTATCATGTTATATTTATTATTTACATGAATTAAATATCATTATTATACCCATCCAAATAATAATATATTGAATAACAATTACACCACGACGTGGAGACGGTAAGCCGTACGTATGCACGTATGGTGACATGTCATTAAAATGATTGGTAGAATACTGAATATGGTTTTTCCATATTTATAATAACATCACAGTATATAGAATATACTGGAGTTATAAATTTAGAATTGAAATAATAAACAAAGAGGGAGTGGAAGAAGAAAGAAACTTGAAAGAGGGTGATGAAAATGTTACCTCTTCTTCGGGTTCATCCTTTTGATTTGATCAAAAGGACTCCTTAGGAAGGATTTCTGACTAAAGTAAAGCTTCTAGGATGAAGGGAGAGAAGTTGGGAGAGTATTTGGGCAGATGTTTTCCGAACCAAAAGGCTTGAATGTGTGAATAAGGTGGTAGAGGTGGGGGCCTTTTATAAGAGGAGAGGAGGGGCTCTTTTGGAAAGATTGAAATGTTACATTATTATACAATGCTTTTCGGATTCTAAAGGTCCCACACTTATAAAATTCATGTCTAAGGTGATAAGAGTTCGAAATAGCCTCATCCAATAGGCTTTGGACAAGTGTAAGCCTTATATTTTGCATTATCTTCTGATTTTATTTAAATCGTTAAATAATGAGGTCATCGCTGCATCATCATGATGTCATAAATAATTTAATTTTTTTAATGTCTAAAAAATCTAAAAAAAAATACTATGATGTAGGAAATCTTTTTAGATTTCCAATGACTATTTATAGTCAAAAATATGACTTGTATAACCCCATATAAAAATTGTTTTAGTAAAACATTTCATGTTTGTGTCATTTTTTACTTTAACATTAAATAAAAGGTATTTATGTCATTTTCCAACTAAAGTGGCTCCATGGGGTCCCCAAGTTGACCCATGGATTGTCTTGGTCGGTCATGGCACATCCAATGAGGGTAGGACATGTTTCAAGCTCATCTCATATTATTAAAACATTATTTTTACCTTAAACTACACTAATTACCTCTAATCGCGATTAAGAACATAAGAGTTACTATTCACCAAAAATTATTTTAATATCATTCAAACACATTTTACTTCTTAATGAAAACCATGTATGTCAGATTTTTGAAAATCAAATCACAGAAGTGGTAATATTTCATTTAAACGAAAAATCAGTTATTTAACTACCACTTAGTGGTTTCACTATTCATCAAAAATTGAAGTTTTTCAGAACAATGCCAAAATATCACCCTAAGCTATAATTGATATTCCGAATCCAAAAATGAAGTCCATTTTGATAAATAAAATTTATAAAATTTCAAAAAGTCGGTATTACTATTCACAACGGCTAGTTTAATTAGTTGTGGTGTGTGTTAGAGCTCGAGGTTGCGTACAACACACGCTATTGCATTATTCGAAGGGAAACGTACCGTGGAAGCTTGGGGTGTTACATTCTCCCCTCCTTCAAATAATTGCGTCCTCGCGATTTCTAGGGTATTACTGCATAAAAAGACTCGGGTGGTTCTTCATCATAAGTTCCTCGGGTTCCCACGTTGCCTCTTCCATTTTATGATTTCTCCACAAAACCGTTACCAGACGAGTCGTCCGGTTTCTCAGCACCTGTTCCCTCACATCAAGAATTATGATGGGCTCTTCGCAATAAGATAGATCGGGTTCCAGTTCTGATTCCTCATAGGTAAGTACATGTGTTGGGTTGGGCATGTATTTTCTCAATAGCAATATGTGGAAAACATCGTGAACTTTGGAGAGATTTGGCGGCATCGCCAAACGATAAGCTACAGCCCCAATACGATCTAGAATTTCGAAAGGTCCGATGTACCTGGGACTCAACTTACCCTTCTTACCAAAACGTATAACTCCCTTCCATGGAGATACCTTTAGGAAAACATGATCTCCCACCTGAAATTCCAAAACCTTTCTTCTGTTATCGGTATAGCTCTTCTGCCTACTTTGAGCTGATTTGATGTGGTTTTGGATTACCTTCACCTTTTCCATTGTTTCTTCCACCAGTTCTGGTCCCACAAGTTTTCTTTCACCAACGTCATCCCAACAGGTTGGTGTACGACATCTCTTTTCATATAACGCTTCATAAGGTTCCATCTGAATGCTTGAATGGAAGCTATTGTTATAGGAAAATTCTACCAGTGGTAAGTATTGATCCCACATACCCTGAAAGTCAAGAGAGCATGATCTCAACATGTCTTCTAAGGTTTGAATAGTCCATTCTGATTGTCCATCTGTTTGAGGGTGATAGGCAGTGCTCAAACAAAGTTCAGTATCTAAGGCCTTTTGAAGACTTTTCCAGAATCTTTAAGTAAAACGAGGATCACGATCAGAAACAATCGATAGGGGTACTCCATGAAGTCTTACAACTTCATTAATATATAATCTTGCTAGACGTTCAAGTGGTAGATCCTCCAGTATAGCCATAAAATGTGCTGACTTAGTAAGACGATCAATAATGACCCATATTGCATCATTCCTTCTAGGAGTCTTTGGTAGTCCCATGACAAAGTCCATCGTAATATTATCCCATTTCCACTCAGGTATGGGAAGAGGTTGCAATACTCCACCAGGATGTTGCCTTCCAGCTTTCACTTGTTGACAAACCATACACCTCGACAAAAAATCAGCATTCTCCCTCTTCATATTGTCCCACCAAAAATGTTCCTTCAAATCTCTATACATTTTGGTGCTCCCAGGGTGTATAGAGAAATTGGAACTGTGAGCATCATCCAGCAATTCCCTTTTTAGATCAGGTATATCGGGAACACAAAGTCTCTTCCTGAATTTCAAAATTCCATCCTTATACACAAATTCCCTCAATCTTCCATCATTCACATCTTTAATCTTCTTCTGAAATTCTTCATCATTGGTCTGAGAACTCTTAATCCTTTCTAGTAATGATGGTTTGGAAACCAATTGAAAAAGCATTGATGTTTCACCTTCCCTAGTTATTCCCAATTCCATCTTCACTAGATCCAAGAAAATTGGATCCCTTTCAATTCTCATCACATTCAAAATTCCATGGTCTTTTCTACTCAAAGCATCTGCCACCTTGTTTGCCTTCCCCGGGTGGTAATGTATCGTGCAATCATAATCCTTGAGTAGTTCAAGCCATCACTTTTTCCTCATGTTGAGTTCTTTTTGTGTGAAAATATACTTCAAACTCTTGTGATCAGTATAAATCTCACATTTTTCACCATAGAGGTAATGTCTCCATATCTTTAAAGCAAAGATCGCAGCTGCTAACTCAATATCATGAGTAGGATAGTTTTTCTCATGAATTTTTAGCTGCCGTGATGCATAGGCAATGACCTTATCATTCTGCATAAGGACACAACCAAGTCCTTTCTTCGATGCATCACTATAAATAACAGACCCATCATTCCCCGATGGTAGAGTCAATACAAGGGAATTGACTAATCTTCTCTTTAGTTCTTCAAAACATTTTCACACTCTTTTGTCCAGACAAATTTAATCCCTTTACGTGTGAGCTTTGTCAATGGGTTAGCCAATCTGGAAAAATTCTGGACGAAACGTCGATAATAACCTGCTAAACCAATAAAACTGCGTACCTCAGTTATACTTGTCGGTGCTGGCCATTCTTGGATTTCCTTGGTTTTAGAAGGATCAACGGAAATTCCATCCTTAGAGACAATATGGCCAAGAAAATAAATCTCATGAAGCCAGAATTCACACTTGCTAAATTTCCCATATAATTCATGTATTCTAAGAGTCTTCAGGATAATGCGTAAGTGATTTTCATGATCTTCGTGGCTTTTGGAGTATACCAAGATATCATCAATAAATACCACTACAAAGTAATCAAGATATTCCTTGAAAACTCTATTAATTAGATCCATGAAAACAGAGGGTGCATTAGTCAATCCAAAAGGCATTACTGTAAACTCGTAATGCCCGTACCTTGTTCGAAATGCTATCTTTGGAACGTCTTCCTTCTTCACACACAACTGATGGTATCCAAACCGAAGGTCAATCTTTGAAAATTATTGAGCTCCATGCAGTTGGTCAAACAAATCATCAATGCGAGGTAGGGGATACTTGTTCTTTATTGTTATATCATTGATCTCCCTATAGTCAATGCACAACCTCATAGATCCATCTTTCTTCTTAACAAAAGGAACAGGGGCTCCCCAAGGAGAAACACTAGGGAGAATAAATACCTTATTACTCAATTCCTCTAGTTGTTTCTTTAGTTCAACTAATTCCACAGTGGCCATTCTATAAGGGGTCTTCGATATGGGCCTTGATCCAGGAATTAAATCAATGGAAGACTCAACTTCTCGTTCTGGAGGATGTCAAGGTAAATCTTTCGGAAACACATCAACATATTCTCTCACAATAGGTACATCCTCTATTTGAATATTCCTTTCCTCACCCTCAGTAATTTCCTTCTCTTCCTCCCCAATAATTGAATTTAGTTGAGCTAATGGGGGTGGATCTAGATAAGAATTATGTGCAGACAATTCGGCTCTAAAGATAAGGTGTTCCTTATCATCATCAGCAAGAATCGTAACCTCTTTCCTCTTACAATAAATTTTTGCATCATGGTCCGAAAGACAATCCATACCGAGGATTATATCAAATTCAATCATGGGTATGACGATGAGATCAGCAGGTAAAGAACATTTAGGTGCTCTAATGGGAAATAATCAACAAAACTTTGTTACAACAATACTTCCCTTAGGGGATTTGACCGACAACTCCCTTGTTAAATCAAATTGGAAATATCTAATTTTCTTAGCAAACTGGGAAGATATGAAACAATGTGATGATCCAGAATCAAATAATGCATTTTCCAAACTTGAGGAAACCATTAAATTACCTTCCACCTCGTCTTTCGGAGCTTCCACCTCAGCAGTAGTGATAGCATAAGCCTGGCCCTGATCCCTTGGCCTCTTCTGAGGTATGTTACCCTGACGCTTATGACATTCATTTGCATAATGTCCCTTCTCTCTACAATTATAGCATTCCACGTTGACAGCCGCTTTCTTTCCCTTGCATTCATGAGCTTGGTGTCCTTTTTCACCACACTTGTAACATACTCCTTTTCCTTTTAGACAGGCACCAGGGTTCTTCCTACCGCAATTATCACAGGGTGGAAATTCATTTCTACCCTTCTTCCCTGTTTCCTTATTTCCTTTCCCAGAGTTTTCAGCGGATCTCTTCTTATCTTGCTTTGATTTAAAGTCATAAGACTTAGAGAATTCCTTTTCCGTCTTGATAGCGCACGAGACAATACCTTTTAATGAAGAGAAGGTTTGTGATACTAAAGCTCGACGGAGAAATGGTTTCAACCCATCAAAGAAACAATCAGTCATACTTCTTGGGTTACGTATGTAATCTGTAGCATACCTTGCTATCCTTGTAAAGTTAGCCTCATACTTTGCGACATTCTCATCCTCCTTCTGCCTCAGACTCAGAAATTGCCTTTCCATATCCGCTCGATGGTCTCGAGGAAAGTATTTTTCTAACAACAGATCTTTGAACTCCTGCCATTCCATGTTTGTTAATTCATCGTCTTCATTTGTGTTTTGAATTAGTGACCACCTTTGATCGGCATCTCCAGTGAGGCGGTAAACTGCCATGACAACATTCTCTCTTTCACTACTCTCCAAGGCATGGAATATTTTCTCTAAGAAATTTATCCATTGCTCAGCTACTATAGGATTTGTACTCCCATTTAAGGTTGGTGGTTGTTGCCTCATGAAACGGTCTAGCATTGATCCTCCACGTTGCGGATCAGGGTGCTCCATACGAGTAAGCTTGTTATTCATAACCTGCGTGAGTTGTCCCAGTACGGTGAGAAGCTGATCAGCACCAGTTGTATCACTAGCTCCACCATAATTATCTTGTGCAGGAGGGGAATCCCTACATGGAGTGCGTGCATTGATACGGTTTCCATTCCTTCCACTAGGTGCCATTTCTAAATAATGGCATAAACTAGATTAGTTCATGAATCAAAATACATAATTCCATACTTGTAAAACACTTAACATAAATTGAACTAATTATGGATATAATCCATAATTATAAAAATGTTTTCTTTGAGGAAGTATATACACGTAACCCTTCATAGTGGTTTGTAAAGAAAATGGGAATTATCCAAAGCATATCCCCCGGGAGTGTCGTAACCAAGAGTGCAGCAAGGCCCGTTGTCGTGCACCAGTTCTCGTTCGAGTCTAGCTCAAAGCGGTGTTTTCGGGTTTTACCCCTAGGTACATCTGTGCCAGAGCCTCCTCTACCTGCTCGTATCCAGACAGGGATGTATTGCTCGGAAAACTCACAACATCTCTACAATACCAAAATTCTAGGAAGTTCTTCTATACTAATCCTCAAAGTCTATCTTCGGGATATGTTCTCTAATCAGAGTTTATCTAAATCTAGCTTCCAAGGTTAGTACTAAACTTCCTATGATACCAACTATAACGCCACGACCCCAACTACCCAGAGTCGGTGCATTACTTTATAACATTGGCATGATCACAAAAGATCAAGTCTCGAAAGACCGATTAGTTTAGTAGCCTTGGAAACACTAGATACATTCATAATCATTATATTACATCATAAAAATGAAAACTACAATAACATGGTCTCCCTAGTCCACACTCATATCCTCACTGACTATTCTTGCAAGTCATTCATAATACACTTCTTCACATCCTGGGAAAAATAAAACATTGAAAGGGGTGAGCTCAAATGCTCTGTAAGGATAACAATATAGCGGAAACTTTCATAAGAAAACATAAGCATTTAAGGAAATGTATAACTAAAACAAAATCCTTATTGAACTTGAACATCAGCATAATATGGAAAAAGTAAAATAAAATAATGCCATTACTTACTCACATGGATATTCTACTAGACGAATAATCATGTGAAATATCAACAACCACTTTCATAAGGAGGGAATGTATAATGCCAGACATTCTGAAACACTTTGTCAAGGCCTCGGCCAAGACGTCTAAAATGATTAAGGCCTCGGCCAAAACCATAAATCAAATTGGTAAAGGGCCTCGGCCAATTCCACGTCTAGTTGTCTCATGAGACCTACCGATGCATCGAGGAGCTATAGCGGGCTCCACCCGTCACATATTAAGTCCAATAAATTCCTCATATGAATAGGTTTAAACATAACATAAATATTCGTATTAAAACTAGCATATGAAATGTCAACAATTTCTCCATAAACTCTGGATGGTATAAAAATAACACATCCACAGTCAAATATTTCACAAAATGTTCAATGGAAGTTTTGTATCATAAATCAATTTCAATTAAACTTAAAACCCATCAAAGGATGTTGACATGGATGAAATCAAAGCTATTTGAGAGTAATATCTCTCCTTTTTGAAATCATTTAAAAGTATCATAATTATAAAATAATACATTTACTTTGAAGATATTCTTATAAGCTTGTTAGGGAATCTTCGACGAAGTTATAATGGCGGAAAATAGCCGCACCTGCCATATAAGTTAAAAAAAACATTCTTACCTTAAATTTGTCAAAGTGGTCAAAAAGTACATTGTTTGGAAAATGACGGTAAGATTCCTTTCAAAAACGTATAAGGGCATAAATGACTTTAACACATTTTTCATTTAATAGTAAAAAGTTTTTAAAATACATTTTTAAGAAACATGGATGTGGATGATAACAAGGTCCCAGTAGATAATTATGTATAAACAACCTTGGATAATGAAGAGGTTGTGAAGTAAACCCTTACCTTGTACTTTTCCTTGGTTGGGGTAGGTTAACCTCCTGTATAATGGTGAAATAATTGTTATTAAATTATACAAGAATCATATACATTCATATGATATCATATATGATCTTTTAACATTGCTTTGTTAACAATATATTAGATTTATCATTGTTTCGGGTGTTAACTTACTCGTTTTCTTTTATATGTTTTATTACGTAAGTCATTTTTTTCATGGATAGGTTGTATCTTATTCATATCCCGAATGATATCATGTCCTTAAAAATTATTTTTAAATCATAAAATGATAATTATACTTGAATGGATACGATGGAGAATGAATCTCATCGTGTTCGTGGAGACGGTAGTCCGTACGTACGCACGAGCGACAATATCATTATTTTGATATTAAAATAATATATAATTGGATAGTATATCATATATACAGAATCATTATCATGTTATATTTATTATTTACATGAATTACATATCATTATTATACCCATCCAAATAATAATATATTGAATAACAATTACACCACGACGTGGAGACGGTAAGCCGTACGTACGCACGTATGGTGACATGTCATTCAAATGATGGGTAGAATACTGAATATGGTTGTTACATATTTATAATAACATCACATTATATAGAAGATACTGGAGTTATAATTTTAGAATTGAAATAATAAACAAAGAGGGAGTGGAAGAAGAAAGAATCTTGAAAGAGGGTGATGAAAATGTTACCTCTTCTTCGGGTTCTTCCTTTTAATTTGATCGAAAGGACTCCGTAGGATGGCTTTCTGACTAACGTAAAGCTTCTAGGATGAAGGGAGAGAAGTTGGGAGAGTATTTGGGCAGAGTTTGGCCGAACCAAAAGGTTTGAAAGTGTGAATAAGGTGTTAGAGGTGGGGGCCTTTTATAAGAGGAGAGGAGGGGCTCTTTTGGAAAGATTGAAATGTTACATTATTATACAATGATTTTCGGATTCTAAAGGTCCCACACTTATACAATTCGTGTCTAAGGTGATAAGGGTTCAAAATCTCCTCATCCAATAGTCTTTGGACAAGTGTAAGCCTTGGATTTTGCATTATCTTCTCATTTTATTTAAATCGTTAAATAATGAGGTCATCACTGCATCATCATGATGTCATAAATAATTTAATTTATTTAATGTCTAAAAATTCTAAAAAAAATACTATGATGTAGGAAATCTTTTTATCTTTCCAATGACTATTTATAGTCAAAAATATGACTTGTATAACCCCATATAAAAATTGTTTTAGTAAACAATTTCATGTTTGTGTCATTTTTTACTTTAACATTAAATAAAAGGTATTTATGTCATTTTCCAACTAAAGTGGCTCCATCGGGTCCCCAAGCTGACCCATGGATTGTCTTGGTCGGAAATGGCACATCCAATGAGGGTAGGACATGTTTCAAGCTCATCTCATATTATTAAAACATTATTTTTACCTTAAACTACACTAATTACCTCTAATCGCGATTAAGAACTTAAGAGTTACTATTCACCAAAAATTATTTTAATCTCATTCAACCACATTTTAATTCTTAATGAAAACCATGTATGTCAGATTTTTGAAAATCAAATCATGGAAGTGGTAATATTTCATTTAAATAAAAAATCAGTTATTTAACTACCACTTAGTGGTTTCACTATTCATCAAAAATTGAAGTTTTTCAGAACATTGCCAAAATTTCACCCTAAGATATAATTGATATTACGAATCCAAAAATGAAGTCCATTTTGATAAATAAAATTTATAAAATTTCAAAAAGTAGGTATTACTATTCACAACGGCTAGTTTAATTAGTTGTGGTGTGTGTTAGAGCTCGAGGTTGCGTACAACACACGCTATTGCATTATTCGAAGGGAAACGTACCGTGGAAGCTTGGGGTGTTACAACAGAGGTATCATGGGGAAAAGAAGCGTAAGGTGGAATTCAATGCTGGTTGTCCGATGGATAAATCCAATGGTGCTAAGAAGATCCAGCATCCCACTTACCAAAAGTGCGGAAAGAAGCACCCTAGAAATTGCCTTAAGGGGATGAGAAAATGCTTCAGGTATGGAAGGGAAGGTCACCTAGCTGTTAACTGTCGGCAAGAAAGACCTGTGGCTGTGACAGAGGAGAGGAACACTCTGTTCGAACCTCAACGCGTTGTTCAATGCTACAAATGCAAAGAACCGAGTCATTTTTCAAATTAGTTCCCTAATCCCAGGGTTTTCGGAGACAACCAACAACCTCCAAGGCAGCAAGGAAAAGCTTTTGCCATCACTTCTGCCCAAGTAAACCCCAACAATGAAGTGGTGAGAGGTACTATAGTTATTAATTAATGAATAGAGAATGTACTTTTTGATTCAAGTTCTACACATTCTTTTATATCTCGAAATTTTAGTATAAAAATTTTAGCACCACCACAAATCATGGAAGGAAAGATGTCGGTGAGTACGGAAAATGGTGAAATCATTGCATCCCATGAATATAAGTATTCCCCAGTTATAATCCATGGATTGAATTTCCTGGCGATCCTCGGCATACTCTCTCTGGTGGAATTTGATGCAATTCTTGACATGGATTGGATTTCTTTATATAGATCCAACATAAATTATCGGGAGAGGGAAATCACACTCCATATGGAGAATTGACCCCCGATTCTTTACAAGTGTCAGGAGGAAGATGAATCTCCTTTAGCTCCATCATCTCAAGCATGGATATTACTACCTTAAGGGAACACGTATCTGGCTCAGATGATTGAGTCCATGGAATAAATCATCCTTGAAGAAATGCCTATTGTGAGGGAATTGGCTGAAGTGTTTCTCGAGGAACTGAATGGTCTTCCTCCAGGAAGATATGTTGAGTTCTCAATTGAACATATACCCGGGGCACTACCAATATCCAAGACTCCATATAGAATGGTTGTTGTTGAGCTTGAAGAGCTGAAGAAACAACTACAGGAGAATCTGGATAAAGGGTTTATACGCCCAAGTGCTTTACCATGGGGTGCACCAGTCCTATTCATCAAGAAGAAGGATGGGTCAATGCGGCTTTGCATCGATTATAGTGAACTTAACAGAATCATGATAAAGAACAAGTATCCTATCCCAAGAATCGATGACTTGTTTGATCAGCTGCATGGAGCACAATACTTCTCCAAGGTGGATTTGCGGTCGGGATATTATCAAGTAAGGGTGAAGAAGGAAGATGTCCCCAAGAATGCTTTTCGTACAAGATACAGGCACTATGAATCCATAGTAATGCATTTCGGACTCACCAATGCTCCACCAATATTCATGGACTTGATGAATAGAGTCTTTATAGATTACCTTGACAAATTTGTGGTAGTCTTTATATATGATTTTCTAATATACTCCAAAACCAAGGAGGATCATGAGGAGCATTTAAAAACTGTACTAGAGACTTTGCGCAAGGAGAACCTCTATGAAAAGTACATCAAGTGTGAGTTCTGGTTGAAGGAGGTCTCATTCTTGGGCCATATCATCACAAGCAACGGGATATCTATGGACCCCTCCAAAACAGATGCAATTATAGGATTGTCGAGGCTAACATCGGTAACGGATATCTGTAGCTTCTTGGTGTTAGCTGGATATTTTCGACGATTTGTGAGGAATTTATCACGATTGTCCAACCCTCTTACCAAGAAAACTCAAAAGGGAGTAAAGTTTTCTTTGAGTGATGAATGCGAAGAAATCTTCAAGGATTTGAATAGGAGGCTTATCACTGCGCCCGTGCTCACTCTACCCATAAGTGGGGAACTTTTTGTGGTATTCAGTGATGCTTTGAAGAAGGGCTTAGGCGGTGTGCTGATGCAGAATGATAAAGTGATATCCTATGCCTCAAGTCAGTTGAAAATCCATGAGTGAAACTATCCAACGCATGACCTGGAGTTCACAGCGGTGATCTTTTCCTTGAAAATCTGGCGGCATTACCTCTATGGAGAGAAATGTGAGATATATACTGAACAAAAGAGTCTTAAATATATATTCACAACGAAAGAGATTAATATGCACTAGAGAATATGGATAGATCTCATCAAGGATTATGATTGTTCAATACATTACCACCCTAGGAAAGCGAACAAGGTGGTAGATTCCCTAATTAGAAAGGACCCAGCCATTCTATCAATGATGAGAATTGAGAAGGATCCAATCTTCGTAGACTTGATGAAGATGGACGTGGGAATCATAAATAAGGGAACATCATCAATACTTTCACAAATGATTGCTTAACCATCTCTTTTGGAAATATTAATGGATGCTCAAAAGAATGATGTGGGAATTCAAGAACATGTAGAAGCTATAAAAAAGGTGGAATCCTCGGATTTTAATGTTAATGAAGAAGGAATTGTGCGGTTTGGGAAAATACTATGTGTTCCATAAAGTCCGGAGATGATGAAGGAACTTTTAGATGACACACATAGTTCAAATTTCTCTATTCACCCAGGGAGTACAAAGATGTATCGAGATCTCCGAGAAAACTTTTGGTGGGATAAAATGAATATGGAGATCGCTGAATATACATCAAAGTGCCTAGTGTGTCAGCAAGTGAAGGCAGAGAGGCAGAAGTCTAAGGGGATGATGCAACCATTGCCTATACCGGAATAGAAATGGGAGAACATCACCATGGACTTTGTCATCGGACTTCCGAGTACATCCAAAGGCAACAACGCAATATGGGTTGTTTTGGATCGTCTTAAAAAGACTACGCACTTCATTTCTATTCGGGAGGATTTTTCATTGGATCAACTGGTGCGGATATATATCAGGGAAGTGGTAAGGTTGCATGGAGTACCACTATCTATTGTGTCTGACCGAGATCCAAGATTCACTTCTATGTTTTGGAAGAGTCTTCAACATGCTCTTAATACTGAACTGAACTTCAGTACGGCCTATCATCCTCAAAATGATGGCCAATCCGATCGGACTATCCAAACACTTGAGGATATGTTGAGAGCGTTCTCAATGGACTTTAAAGTAGGATGGGATCAACATCTTCCTTTGGTTGAGTTCTCTTATAATAACAGTTTCCACTCAAGAATCCAAATGGCACCATATGAAGCCCTATATGGGAAAAGGTGCAGAACATCGGCATGTTGGGATGAGGTCGTTGAACGTAAGCTGCTTGGACCAGAAATGGTTGAGGAAATGGTGGAGAAGGTAAAAATCATTCATCAGCATATCAAGGCACCTCAGAGTCGACAGAAGGGTTATGCAGATAATCGTCGATGAAACCTTGAGTTTAAAGTTGGATACATTGTTTTTTTACGCATATCTCTGTGGAAGAAGTTCATGAGGTTTGTAAGGAAAGGGAAGTTACGTCCAAGGTACATCGTCCCCTTTGAGATTCTTGATCGTGTTGGTGTTGTGGCCTATCGACTAGTACTTCAACCTAATATGGCCAAAGTACATGATGTTTTTCATGTATCCCTCTTAAGAAAGTACATACCAGACCCTTCACATGTACTCTCTTCTGAGGTTTTACAATTGGAAGATGATCTTTCTTATGAGGAGCAACCAGTGAAGATCTTAGATCGTAGAGAAAAATTTCTACAAAATAGGAAAATGCCCCTCATCAAGGTGTTGTGGAGAAACCACATGTTTGAAGAAGAAACATGGGAATCGGAGGAAAATATGAAGCTGAGTTACCTATATCTGTTTTAGTGTGGGAAAAAGAAAATTTCGAGGGTGAAATTTCTTAAGGGGGGAATATTGTAACGACCCAAAGATTCATTAATGGAAAATCCCTCTTGATCTAGTTAAAGGTCTCTTTATGAAAAATATTTTTATATGATGTCAACTTCTTTGTTTTTATGTTAATAATTATGATATTTGTTAATATAGTCGTTGAACAGTGATCACATGATTAGTATAAATATTGGAATTTAACAAATCCAATTTATTCAGACAAAAGAAGAGATGGCCTCATCTAGTAGAATTTCCCCATACGAAGCCCATCTTTCAGAGCTCGGAAAAGAGGTGGCATCCTTGGGCTTCGCTCTTGACCAAGCCCAAGCTGAGCTTCACCATGTCAAACTCGAACGGGACCATCTACGGGAAAAGGGAAAGTTGATAGAGATTACCACTCGAGCGATGTTATCCGAGCCACCCCAAGAGTCTGTCACCATCGCATACCTTACCCTTAAGTCCTATGTGGCTATTTTAAGGGGTTATGTAACAAATAAGTAGTATTATGTTCATGTACATTATTTTTGTATATAATGATAAATATAATTTCTAGTCATTTTTGATACATTATAAATAGTTTTTAAAGTACAAATTGTGTTTTTAGTTATTATTTAATTAAGAAAACTATTTAATTAAATTAAGGGATTTATGAATTAAATAATATTTTAATAAAATAATATTATTATTATTATATTAATTTTTATTAAATATAAATGATCTTATAATTTTGTGAATGCAATTAAAATTTTTATTAAGGTTTGAAATCCATTTTTGTCAAAACCCGTGAATTTTCGATATCTGCCAGTTTTTATTTTAAAAGTGAAAATTAATATATTTAGAAAATTATTTAGATAAAATAAATGTTATTTCTGGAATAAGGACGTCGAAATTATCCAACGTTGAATTTTTCATAATTTTCTGAGACAATCAAATTTTTGGGTAAAAATTAAATACCGTTTAAATATATAATGTGTTTTATGACATCATAATGACCCAATAGTGATGTAATAAAATAATATAATCCTTATTTTCGGAAAATATATGTTTTACCATTAAAATAATGTAATTTTGGGTTTGTTTGACTTACTTTTCAAAGCATTAATGGACCCCTCAAGACTTATTCAACACCTTGACATTTTAAATTAATTTCCATGGGAGTGTGACTCACCTCCACATAAGAAACCCTAATATTTCAAGAGGTTCGGACTTTGGGTTTATAAAATATTGATTTCCTCTTCCCTTTTCCAAAAACCATGGGCAAAAACCATGGGATGGTTTGTGGTTTGGGTTAATTTAATGTAAGGGGACCCAAACCTAAATAATAAAGAATTCCCTCACTTTTCCTATATAAACCCACCCAAGATCCCACTTCCTCCTCACTAAAATCCATTGGAGTTCGTCCAAACTCTTCAAAACTCTCTCTAGAATCCTCCCAAGGTGCCCCAATATCCCAAGTAGCCTCTCACAAGCCTCTCTCTAGCCTTTGGAAGCACACTTCCAAGTAAGGGTTTTTTTCTTCCTTTCTCATTTTTGTCAATTTTATTTAAGTTGTATTGCCCTTTTAATTTCAATTATTAATGTTGGGGTATGGTTTCAAACCTCCCCCATACTGCCCTATTTTTGTTTTAATGATGGGAGACCCCTTTCTCTCTCATTAAATGCCTTTCATGTACACCTGTTACTATGCCGAAATTCCGAAAGGAACTTCTCTCTCTTCTTATACATTCAAGCAATAATTTTGTATCATGAATCTAAATTCAATTAAAATTGTTGGTACATTTATCTATATGAACTCCCTACTTTTCATTACATGTAAATATTATGAGGAACCCCTTTATCTCTCATCAACCATTTTTATTAATTCTTATGTCACGCCGTTACGTTGCCGAAACCGATCCGATTTTCTAAGCCAATACCATTGTGTAGTGGATACCATGCCCATTTCTCCATCAAGGGTATCCACTATTATGTACCATTACATATGGATTAAAAAATTTCATTTATGAATTCCACATTTCTTTATCATGGAATAAATGTTTATGTTTTATGAATCCATGTTTTATGATCCATGTGGCACACTTATGAATGAAATGAAATGTTTAAGAAGGGTGTGCCCTTATAGCGCTCCAATGAATTAGGTAAAGTTTAGTATCATGATACGTCATGTGCAATGAGTGTTGAATCATGCTAATTCAAGTGAAAAGAGGGTTTACTCATGCTTTATGTGCAATGAGGATTTACTCATGCTCCATGTGCAATGAGCCCTGGCTCATTCTAATTACATGTTAAGTGTTGTTTCCACATTTCAATGTTATGATTATCATGATTTATCATGCCTTTATGTTCATGTTTCTTTTATTCTCTATTGATATGCCCATTGTCTAACATGTATTGTAATCCCCATGTTATTCCATGTTTACTCCCTTACTGGGCTTTATAGCTCACCCTTTTCTTATGCATGTCCTCAGGTTATCCCATGCAATGCTAAGTACGAGGGAATGTAGTGGTCATGTAAAGGATTTTTTCAATAAAGATGTTGTATTTCATGTTTTATGTTTTAATTTAATGATATTAAGACCCAAAGACACTAAATCTCTCGATATTATTTGTTGTATCAAGTGATGTTTTATGTAATAAATCATGTTTAAGTTGTAATAAAAAGCAGGGTTGTCATACTCTTTAATTTATAGGATATCCACAAAATATCCCAACAATAAGATAATTCCTAAACGTACCAAAATTATCACTTTTTAAATTTATATTACAAAGAGTACTAAACACTCGAAATTAATTTAAAAGTGAAGATTTTATATAATACATCTTCCATTAGTAATTATATACATTTTTTGCATGAAAACACATTTTTTTTGGTATGAAACACTAAATCGATATGTTATATCTATAAATAATGAGAATTATCATACTCAAATTTCATTTCCTAATCCATCTCCACTAAATAAATATTTTACCATTAACCCACACCATTTTTAGGGTGTGCATGGTGCATTGAGTTCATGTCTAATTCTATTATTTTCATGATAATATTCAAAAGTACCATTTTGTATACTTGGTTCCAATATCTATAAAAATCTTCTTGAGAGAAATACCATATTATTTCAAGGAACATCTTCCAATAAAATTAAACATTTATAAGGAATGTGATTTTTTTTCATAAAAATTACACAAGTAATGTGAGTTATTTAATCAATGAAATTAATAAAATACTTATCTTCACTGATTGATTACATCATAACAGGTCTGAAAACATCAGAATGTATGAAATCCAGTGGTTGGGTATATTTAATCATCACATTCTTTTGTGAATAGTAAATGATTTTCCATTTTGAAAAAATTAGTATATCCAATCATATTATATATTCAACAAAGTATCTTCACAAACATTGTCTCCTTGAATGATAGAATTTATCTTTTTTTGTCCAAGAGGGCTTAACTATTGATTCCATAATTATTTTAGATAACATGAGTTTCTAACATCTCCCAATTGAAATACATTTCCTTTAGTTCATTGTAATTTTTAGACAATTTTTTCTTCTTCAATATTCCTATCAATGAAAAAATATTTTTTGAGAATCAATTTAGTTATTTTATCATAGATATGTGAAACAAATAGTATATTATGTCACGATCCATCAATAAAATGGGAGTTTTGTGATTTTCTTATTTTATTTTACAAAACCATTAATCCGAATCCTTTAATCTTGGGGGAACCATTAATACCAAATTTTACAGAGCCATATTTACGATTCTTCATATCTTTTAATAGCTATGAATATCATATCATGCGTGATGAGAATACTCTATCCATGATCTATGGAATTTCACCATTAGATTATTTATGTTATAATTATATAATGAAAGCCTTCTCATTTCCTTTGTTCTAATTATTTAGAATCTTCTATGTATTGAAATGCATATTTTTTGGGATGGTAAAATGAAAATCAAATCATTAGAATAATGACAAAGATGACCACACCTTATAAAATCTTCTTCAAGTATATAAAACATGTTTTTTGATCCCTAACTACAAATATTAAATAGTTTCTAATCTTCCATCTTAGTAGAAGACTATATCATCCTCAATATAGGTATATCATACCATCGACTTTGATTATGAGGTTTCTTATTAAACTAACACCACTTTTTCATATTTCTAAAGCCCCCAAAAAACCCAAAATAACCATAGAAATCATATATACCATATAATGTTACATGTTTCTAATATTTTATTGAATATCATTATCTTTTCTTAGAGTCACCAATTCTAATTAATTTTTTAAATTAATTTCGGTGAACATACCACTCCTTGATATTCATATCAATCCATTTTCTAGTGCTTTTAAATACCCCATTTTTAGAACATTTTTTACTCATGTTGGTGATCCCAAAATATCAAAAAAAAAATAACATCACTTAATTTTTCCACAACCCTATTCTTCATGAATTTTTTCTTGTATACTATGTTGTTACCAAAATTTTCATATTTATTTCCATCTTTATAGAATGAATTATAACGGTCTTCTTTATCTTCACACAATGTTAAACATTTTTAACTACTCAAATCAAATAATAAACATTGCATCTAAGCTAATTTAAATTATAATTCTTTGACCCCAATACCCTAAATATTATATATAATTTTAATACATTGGAATATATACAAGTTTCGATTCCCAAAGGATTGATCGGTTTAGCTATCTTCGAAAAATATATTACCTACATGAACATTACATTACAATTTATAACATAAAATACAAGATATAAAATTATTTTAGAATGCCTTTGAACTCCATGATTAACCCTAAATATCAATTATAATACACATCAAGGCATCCTAGGAAAATAAAACATAATAAATTGGTGAGTTCATATGCTTAGTAAGGGTAAATAATACAATAGAAGCTTTTATAAATAAGTATATTCTTTTAAGGAAATGTATAAAACTGAAAAAAGCCATTTAAACATAAGATTGAGAATAATATGGATATATTAAATCAAATAATTCCATTTAAACATTCCCATAAATATTAGACTAGTCGAATATTCACATGTAATATAAATAACAAATCTTATAATGAGGTAATGAAAAATGATCGATGTCTTCACTATTAAGATCTATCCCAGAGATTCCTATTTTCAAGAACTATACCCTTTTTATTTTAATTATTTGGGTATAAAATCATTTTATTTTAATTAAGATTTATCCTCCTGACATATTTAAACTTCTTGGAATCAAATGCAAAGGGATTGTCTCCAACTTATTTCATCTCATGAGACCTACAAATGCATAGAGGGGCTTTCATTTACTATTCTCCAACGCATAGAGCATTCTTTAACTGGTCAAAAACCCATAGGGATTTCACTAACGGATCCCAAAACTATCACTTACTATGTCTAATGAATTACCCATATGAAAACATAAACAACATAAACATTCATATTGAAAATGTAGTATACAAAATGTTAATAATTAAACCATAAGATGTGAAAGGAATAAAAATTGTACATCCACAGTCAAACTAAATCATAAACAATTTAAGAGAATATGATAGAGGATATCATAAGGTATCAACATTAATTAAACACTAAATCATTAAAATAATGTTGACATAGATGACAATAATCTAATAAAATCATTTGAAAATTCTTGAGAAAAATAATGTTATCTTTAAAATACATTATTTAAAAGATGAAAATTTATAAAAGAAGACATTAAATGATATATTTTTTAATCAATGTTTCCATAACACATTGAAACATATGATTGAAATTATAAAATTAACATTTTAAAATATTAATATCCTTATAAATAAATTCATGAAACGCAGTTTGAAAACACAGACATGAATAAGAAATATTTTTGTGGAATAAATTATAGAAACATTTAAAACAATGTTATAATTAAATATAACCTTACATAAAAACATAAAATGACTCAATTTAAAAACAATTTTATTAAAAATGTACATGGATGTTAAATATGTCCAAGTAAATACTTATGTATAAACAATCTCAGATGATAATGAGATTGCAAAATTAACCTTTATTGTAGGTTCGATTCCCTCCATACATGTTTGAAACACCTGTATTGTGGGTTTAAAAATATTTTTTACTTGTACTATAATATTTATTATTTTTATGATATCATATATGATTCATTTATGACTTTAAATTACCTATTTATTAAACATTCCATGTTAAAACAACGTTTCGAGTAATAACTGCTTTGCTAATTGTACATGTTTTGACTTGTTACATTACTTATATCATTATTTAATTACTTCCATAATATAAAACATTATTTATATATAATATATATTCATTATATAAATATATATTAATGATAGATATTTGAAATTGAATACACTATTCATGGAGATAGTAGGTCGTATGTACACATGAACGCTATTTCTGTTTTCGTATCGTATTGAATAGAAGAATGTACTTTATATATATATATATATACATATTATACTAGTAGATTTATTATGTAATATATTTTTTATTTATTCAACATATACATTTTTTTAATCATTCATTAATGGTAACAAGAAATATTAATCTCATCACATCGTGGAGATAGTAAACCTTACGTATGCATGAGCGGCGATATCATTTCCTTAATAGTAAAATTGTAAGGAACCGAATGGTATGTTAATTATACAGAATAAATATCATTTAATTTTTATTATTTATTTCTTTTATGTATGTAATTATACATATCCATGTAATGTGGTGATGAAAAACAAATTACACCACGACGTGGTGATGGTAAGCTTTATGTATGAACGTATGGTGATATTTTTATTTTTGGGATGGATAAAATGAGGAATAATGTAATAAAATAATCATAATTACATCTCATAATATATATTATACTGTATTTATTACTTTAGTATTTATAAAATATATAAATAGTATTTATAATAAAAAATGTAATTGAATTTAATTGGTAAAACAGTTACCTCTTTTTCGAGTCACTCATTTTGATTTGCACAAAATGAGTTCTATGGTTGGATTTATGCTAAACGTATGGCCTCTATGATAGATTTATGGAAGTTGAGAGGTAAAATAGTATAGTTTTGGAGCAGACAAAGAGATTTATATGTGTGAATAAAAAATAAGTAGAAGTTCCCTTTTATAAGAGAGGGGAGGGGCACTCTGGGAATCCTTTAAAATATTAAATTAATACAAATTGATTTTCAATTTAAAATGTATCCAAATTGAATTATTTAGAATGTAATATTATTATGGGTCTAAATATTCCCAATAAAATGATTTTTATACATGTTTAGGTCACAATATTAACCTTATCATTTGGCATTAACCCTTAGTTAAATAATTTAGCTTTTACCGTGTCTACTTGTCTTTTTACACTATAGGATTAATATATTTAATATAAAATGACAAATTACCCCTAATTGGATCATTTATGAGATATTTTAAATTATAATAGTTACTTGGAATAAATATTTATTTTTATAAATTTTATATCATTTAATAAAATATTATTTATTTTAAAATCTCATTTAAGTCAATTATGACATTATTTTTTACATGCCTTTTTAAAAATTAAAAATACATTATTACTTTGAAAAAAACTGAATTAACCAATCCCTGATATGTAAAATTAATCCAATAATTTCATGTATGATATAAAAATTTTAATATTATATTTATTTTAATATTATTAATATCAGTTAATTTATTCTTCAATTAACGAATCAATTACGACATCATTATTTTGTTACCATTTAATTTATGTATCTATTTTATAAAATTATAATGAAATTATCGTGATTTAGATAAAAAATTTTTTTACAAATACTCTTTATAGATTACCTTATCACTTATATAACCTCATATTAAAATTTATATAGTTTTTTAAATTATGAGTATGAAATTTTTAACTTATTTTAAATAATGTATAATAGAAGTCTTATTCATACCTATGTGGAATAAAAATATCATAATTTATTTATATTGTTTATTTTGGTCGAAAAACACTTATAAGATTAAATTAGGACAAGTTTTAGGGTAAATTCTGAATATTATAATATTATTTTTACCTTTAATTACCTGATTTACCCTTATTCGTGTTAAATAGATAAAAATTTAATAAAGATAATATTCTCAAAAAAGATAATGTGTCCCTATTAGACCGTAAAAATATTACTAATTAAAACCATGTATATATTTTTTTCCAAATTTATTTCATTTATGCAGTAAAACTATGTGTAATGCTAATCTCGCAGATGTTTCTGGAATATGGGAAAGAGAGTCGTTCAAAATACTAATATGTTTCTATACATATCTTTAATATAAAGATGATTACAATGACATATATTGGATTAATGTATTTTTTATTGCTATATTTTTTCTTTAAAAAAAATTAATATATAATAACATTTTAAATGAAAATTTTAATTTTCAACTATTACGTAGTATTTTTCACTATTCATCTATAAATGATTGTTTTTAAAAAAATACCAAAAATTTACTATAAGATATTTTTTAATTTTTTGAATTAAAAAATGATGTTTATTTGGAAAAATATTAATTTTATAATGTGGTTAATACTATTCACAACCACTTTTTAAATGTATAATTTTATATATGAGGATGCACTCGAACTCAGTGTTGTGTGCAGCGAAAGCTATTGCATAGATTAAATTTTAAAAGGACATACTATAAAATCATTGTGTGTTACATTTTCCCCTCCTTAAAAAAATTTTCCTCTTAATTTGAACTCAGTATAAAAAATTAGTGGTTTAGCTTTTCCAAATAGCATCGATGAAATTCCACATCGGAAAAAAGGATTAATTAGACCTCTGCATTAAACTAAATTAAGTGAAGTATGAAGGTCACCATAGATAACACATAAAATGGTTAGATGTAGGAAAACATGGATATTTAATAAAAATATAACTATCAGGTTCTGAGGGAGAGTGACAAAGAATATGATCATGAGAAAGTTAAATATTAGAATGAAATAATTATTTGACGATCTAATGGACCATTTGATTCATTGTAAAATAGGGTAAATGGACAAAAATTTTGTTCAAAAAACATTTCCTAACATCATGGGATTCTATTAAATTTTAGTTAAGCATTATAGAAAATAGATTTACTTGGTTTCGTTACATTTCAAAAGCATAATCTTATCATTTTTTTTTGCTTCGATCTATTTTAACCTCATTTCATACACTTGATGATGGATATTCAAGATCAATTTTTTAAAGTCCAAATATAATTCCCCTAATCCTTTTAATAAAAACAAAAATGGTTGCTCAAAGTATATTATAATCATACTTTTCCATAAAAAATTAATATCCAATGTTCAACATAATCCGTTCCAACCTTAAGACTCAACCATAATAAATCTATCCACATTAAAAGTTCCAAAATGTCTCTAAACTTTCAAAATACATTAGATTCTCTAAAAAAATAATGTGCATATTATTGTAAAATACCATTATAACCTCAAAAACCATAATGAAATCATTAACGATTCTGAATACTTGATGAAGATGTAATTCATTTCAATCCTTATATATATCATAATTCTTATAACCAGAGAACCATTGATGAAATAATTATTGAATACAAATACACATGAACATTAATCATTATTCTTCATTCTTAAACCATTATCTATGCTTCATATTTTTATTCCTCAATACCTTCTTCATTTCATATTAATTTTTTATTATCTTCCTCATAAATATTATAATCATTGATTGAATAACATATTTGATTCTAACCACAGACAAAAATTTGAAGCACAATATGAGAAACACTAATAATAGTGATATAGTCATGAAGAATAATTTATAGGATTTCTAAATGATGGAATTTTAATTTCAATCCATGAGTACATAAAATTAACATATATTATCAATTATAAAATATAAAGTATGATATCTTATACGTAGACTTATCCTCAATGTAATTCATAGGTTTATGATTCTTAACCATTGATTTCTAAATCTAATTTCAAGGTTGTTGTTAAACATCCTTTGATACCAAATGTAATTGACTGGGCCCTAAAGCCTGGATCTTGTGCATTATTTTAATACATTGTCATATATACAAGTTTTAAATCCATAATATTACATGATAATTCATAAAAAAAAATACAACATCGATAATTTGTTGAGTATGAAACTATTCTCTAAGATTAACTCTTTATATCAATTATAATAAACATCTTGGAATCCATGGAAAATAAAACATAATAAAGGAGTTATATTAGTCGCTTTGTAAGGTTCAATAATATAGTTGACGATTTCATAAATTAGCATAATCAATTTAAAAAGGAATAAAACTAAAACAAACTCATTTTAAACATAGCCATGAGAAAAATATGGAAAGACTAAATAAAATAATATCATTTGAAAATTATCCTCATTGTTGAACTAGTCCAATATTCAAATTTAATATCAATAACTAATATCGTAATGATAGAATTCATAATGATGGTCATCTTTACTATTAAGATCTATCCTCAAGATACCAACTGTCAATATCAATCCTCATGATAATTGAAGTATATGGGTAGAAACCTATATTATTTGTTTCATGATCTATCATCCTCAAAACATTAAACTTCTTGGTGACAAAAGTGATGGGTTCTGTAATTCCCTGACCCCAGTTACACAGTGTCAGTGAATTATTACATAACATTGGCATGATACTAGGAATCAAGTCCTGAAAGACTAATCAGTTTAGTAGCCTTGGATGTATTAGATACATTCATATATTTTACATTATATCATGAAATAAAATCATCAAAAACATTTTATCCCCTTTTTAAAACCACTTTTATCCTTAGCCTATCCCTGCAGATCAAACATAAAACACTTCTTCGCATCTTGGGAAAAATAACACATAAAAAGGGGTGAGTTCAGATGCTCATTAAGGATAAGAATATAGCAGAAACCATCATAAATTAGCATAAACATTTAAGGCAATGTATAAGTCTAAAAAAAGCCTTTTAGACTGAAACTTTATCATAATATGGTAAAGATAAAATCAAATAATTCTTTTTACTTATTCACATAGATATTATACTAGTCAAATAATCACATGCAATATCAATAGACACTTTAATAATGATGGAATGCATAATACCAGACTTCATAACTATATAACAGAGGACTTGTGCCAAGAATACAAATACAATTTTTTAAGGCCTTATGACAAGACACTAGTTTGTCTCATGAGAACTAATGCTGCATCGAGGAGTTATAACAGGCTCCACCCATCACATACTAATTCCAATGCATTCCTTATATGAAAAGGTTTAAACATACAAATAAACATTCGTATTAAAACTAGCATATGAAATGTCAATACATTATCTAGAAACCATGAATAGTACAAAAATAACACATCCACAGTCAAACATATCACAAAAACTTCATTAAAATATAGAAGATTTGTATCATAATAAATAAACATCAAATATGTTTAAAATCCATCAAAAGTATGTTGACATAGATGAAATGAAAAATATTTCATTGAAATACCTATTTCTATTATGAAACCATTTAAAAGTCAAATAATTATAAAAGAAAACATTTATTTTTAAAATATTCTTATAAGATTGTAAGGGAAGCTTCGATGATATTATAATGGTGGAAAATAGCCACACCCGCTGTATAAGTTAAAAAAAATTCTTACCTTAATTTTATCGAAAAGGTCATAAAGTACCTTGTTTGGAAAATGACGAAAAGACTCCCTTAAAATCATATAAGTTCAAATAAGGGTATAAATTACCTTAAACCAAAGTCTAATAAATAGTAAAAAAAATTGAAATATATTTTTAAGAAAACATGTATGTGGATGATAAAGAGGTCCTAGTAGATACTTATGTAAAAACAAGCTCAGATAATAAAGAGATTTCTAAATTAACCCTTACCTTGTAATTTTCCTTGATCGAGAGAACATTAAATTTCTAGATAATATTTAAATCATTGTCATTAAATTATAAAAGAACTGTATAAGTAAATATGATATCATATATGATCTTCTAATATTTCTCTGTTAATAATATTATAGTAGTATCATCATTTTGGGTGCTAATTGATCGATTTTCCATTATATGCTCAGTTACGTAATCCATGTTAGTTATTGACAGGATTTATTTCATTAATATACATAATTATATTAAGTTATTAAGAAATATTTTTAATCATAAAATGAAAATTATTCTTCATTGATTACGATGGGGAATGAATATCATCGCATTCGTGGAGACGGTAATCCGTACGTACGCACGAGTGACAATATCATTATACTGATGGTGAAATCTTATGTAATTGGATAGTATATCATATATACAGAATCATTAACCTGTTATGTTTAATATTTACATCAGTTATATTCATTATTATACAAATCAAAATAGTGAAGCGTTTGAATTACAAACTACACCATGACATGGAGACGGTAAGTCGTATGTACGCAGGTATGGTTACTTTGTCATTCATATGATGGATAGAATAACGAATATGGTTGTACCATTTATATTATAACATTAAAGTATATAGAATATACTTGAGTAATTTTTTTAAAATGGAAACAACAAAGAAAGAAGAAGTGGAATGAGAAAAGAACTTGAAAGATGTGATGAAATATTTACCTCTCCTTCAGGTTCTTCCTTTTGATTTAATCAAAAGGGCACCATCGGTCAGCTTTATAACCAAAGGAAGGCCTCTAGTATTAAGGTAGAAAGTTGGGAGGATATTTGTGTAGGGTTTTTCTGATCCAAAATGCTTTGGAGGTTTTAAATTTAGAGTAGGGGAAGTACCCTTCTATAAGAGAGGTGAGGGACACTTTAGAAAAATCTTGAAATATTATTTATAATAAAATCATTTTCGGTTTCTGCTGGCTCCAAAATGAATTATTTAGGGTCTAAGGTGGGAATGAGTCTCAAACCTCTCAACCAATATGTTTTATACAGGTTTAGGTCATCATATTAACAGTATCTTTCAGATTTAACTCTTAGTTATATAGTATGACATTTACCATGTCTCTTTGTATTTTTATATTAATTTGTTAATAAACATACTATAACAAGCCAAAAGAACCACATGTGGTTCCTTATTAATATATATAACCTTATCTAAGTCCTTTTTCCGAACCATAGATTATTAAGAATATTTTATCAATTAATAATATAGTATTTTTTTTAAAAACTCAATTATGTCAATTTGACACTATTTAGTATTTGGTTTTTCTGAAAATCATAACAGTATAATTACATTGAAAATAAAATTAATCAACCCTAACATGTAATATTAACCTATAAAAACAGTGTAATTCATCAAAATCCTAAAATTACATTTATTTGGATATTTATAATATAAATTTTTTTAATCTTTCATTAATTAGGTAATTACTGCTTCATCATTGTTTCATAGAAAAATTAAATTATTTAAGGTATAAAAATTATAAATAAGATACCATTATGTAGGAAATATTTTTATCTTTATAATTAATATTTATAGTCTAATTTATCTTATGTATAATCCAATATTAAAAAATGGTTTAGTTATTAAACATTGAATTTAACTCTTTTAACTCTTCTTTAAATAAAATAATAATAAATGTCCTAATCTAATCCAAGTGGACTAAAGAGGACCATATTTTAATCCAAAGGTTTTTTTTGTCTAATTGTACTTATTTAATAGAATTAGGACATGTGTTAGTGTAATTATGATATCATTTTTATTCTTAATTACCCTATTTACCTGTAACCGTGGTAAATAAAAGTCAAAAGTTACTATTCACCAAAAATTATTTTCATCTTATTGAACCACGTTTTACTTACTGATATTTACTGTGTCTCTTAGATTTTTGAAATTCAACTCACAGAAGCGGTAAAACTATGTTATATGCAGATTTGCAAATGCTCCTTGGAGGTGGGTAATAGACGGTAAAATGTTCAATAAAATTTTGTAAATCTAAAATTATTATAAAATGACTCTAATGAATTACATTAAACTTATATAGGTATTATATATCTATTTTTACCTCAAATATATATAAATGAAATAAATAATTATTTAAATAATAACTCATTGTTTTTTACTATTCATGAAAAATTGAAAGTTTTCAGGAAAATAAAAAACAATTCACCCTAAGCTAATTTTGATATTCTGAATCCAAAAATAAAGTCCATTTTGAAAGATAAAATATATAAAATTTTAAAAAAGTGGGCATTACTATTCATAAAAGATAGTTAGATTGGTTATTGTGTGTTTGAACATGAAGTTGTGTACAACACAAGCTATTGTATTATTCAAAGGGAAACGTATCGTGGAAGCTTGGGGTGTTACATTCTTCCCTCCTTCAAATAATTTCATCCTCAAAATTTCTATAACACTACTGCACAAAAATATTCAGGTGGTTCTTCATCATAAGTTCCTCTAGTTCCCACATTGTATCTTCCATATTATGGCTTATCCATAGAACTTTTACCAGACGAGTCGTCTCATTTCTTAGCACTTGTTCTCTTGTATCAAGAATCATGATAGGATCTTCACAATAAGACAGATTATGTTCATGTTCAATTTCCTCATAGGTGAGTACATGCATTGGGTCAGGCATGTATTTTCTCAACAGTGATAGGTGGAACAGATTGTGAACTTTTGAGAGACTTGGCGGCATTTCCAAACAGTAATCTACAGCCCCAACTCATTCTAGAATTTCAAAAGTTCTGATGTACCTAGGACTCAATTTACCCTTCTTACCGAATCGTATAACTCCCTTCCATGGAGATACCTTCAAGAAAACATGATCTCCTACCTGAAATCCCAAATCCTTCCTTTAGTTATCGACATATCTCTTTTACCTACATTGGGATTATTTTGTGTGGGTTTGGATAACCTTCACCTTTTCCATTGTTTCCTCAGCATGTTCCGGGGATACGAGTTTTCTTTCAGCAACATCATCCCAACAAGTTGGTGTGCGACATCTCTTTCCGTATAACGCTTTATATGGTGCCATCTGAATACTTGAATGAAAGCTATTGTTATAGGAAAGTTGGACCAGAGGTAAATATTGATCCCAGATACCTTTAAAGTCATGTGAGCAAGATCTCAACATATTTTCTAAGGTTTGAATAGTCTATTCTGATTGCCCATCGGTTTGAGGGTGGTAGGCTATGCTCAAATGAGGTTTAGTATCTAGGGATTTCTGAAGACTTTTCCATAATCTTGTTGTAAAATGGGTATCACAATTAGAAACAATTGATAGGGGTACTCCAGGAAGTCTTACAACTTCATTAATATATAGTCTTTCCAGACGTTCAGGTGGTAAATCTTCTTTTATATCATGAAAATGTGATGTCTTGGTATGAATATCAACAATAAACCATATAGAATCATTCCTTCATGTATTCTTTAGTAGTCCCATGACCAAGTCCATCATAATATCATCCCATTTCCACTTAGGAATGGGAAGAGGTTTCATGACTCTTCTAGGATATTGTCTTCCAGCTTTCACTTATTGAAAAAACATACACCTCGACACAAAGTCATCAATCTCCCTCTTCATGTTGTCCCACCAAAAATGTTCTTTAAAATCTCTATAAATCATAGTGATGTCAGGGTGTATAGAGAAATTAGATCTATGAGCATCATCCAACAATTCCCTTTTCAGATCATGTATATCGGGAACACAACAACTCTTCCCAAATTTCTAAATCACATCTCCATATATGAATTCAATCAATCTCCCATCGGTCACAAAATTAATTTTCATTTTAGACTCTCCATAATCAACTTGAGAACTTTCTATCCTTTCTAGTAAAGATGGTTTGAAAACCATTTGAAACAGTATTGATATTTCACCTTCCATGATTATTCCCATATCCATCTTTACCTGATCCATAAAAACAAGATCTATTTTAACTCTCATCTTGTTCAAAACTCCCTGATCATTTCTGCACAAAGAACCTACCACCTTATTATCCTTCCCCGGTTGGTAGTGTATAGTGCAATAATAATCCTTGAGTAGTTAAAGAAATCTTCTTTGCCTCATTTTAAGTTCCTTCTATGGGAAAATATACTTGAAACTCATGTGATCAGTATATATCTCACATTTTTCACCATAGAGATAGTGTCTCCATATTTTCAAAGAAAATATTACAGATACAAACTCAAGTTCATGAGTGGGATAGTTTTGTTCATGAATTTTTAGCTATCGTGATGGATAGAAAATAAATCTATCATTCTACATAAGGACACAACCATGTCCTTTATTTGATGCATTACTATAAATAACAAACCCATAATTCACTGATGGTAGAGTCAAGATATGATCATTAACTAGTCTTCTCTTCAGTTCTTCGAAACATTCTTCACACTCTTTTGTCCAAACAATTTTAACCCATTTACATGTGAGCTTGGTTAATGGGTATTCCAATCAGGAAAAATTCTAGACCAAACACCAATAATAACCTGCTATACCAAAAAAACTGCATACCTCAGTTATAATAATTGGTACTGGCCATTCTTGGATTGCCTAGGTCTTTCAAGGATCAACAGAGATTCCATCCATAGAGAAAATATGGCCATGAAAAGAAATCTCCTGAAGCCAGAATTTCCAGTTGCTAAACATCCCATATAATTCATTTCTTCTAAGAGTCTTTAAAATAATGTGCAAGTTATTTTCATGATCTTCATAGATTTTTTAGTATACCAATATATCATCAATAAATACCACTACAAAGTCATTAAGATATTCCTTGAAAACTCTATTCATTAGATCCATAAATACATATGGTGCATTAGTCAATCTAAAAGACATTATTGTAAACTCATAATGCCCGTATCTAGTTCGAAAAGATATTTTCAGAATGTCTTCCTTCTTCACACACTACTAATCATATCCATATCAATGGTCAATCTTTGAAAAATATTTATCTCCATGAAGTTGGTCGAATAAATCATCAATGTGAGGTAGGGGATACTTGTTCTTTATTGTTATAGAATTGATCTATAAGTAGTCAATTCACACCCTCGTAGATTTGTATTTACATTTAACAAAAAGGATAGGGGCTCCCCATGGAGAAACACATGGGTGAATAAATCCAATATTACTCAATTACTCTAGTAGTTTCTTTAGTTCCACTAATTCCACAGTGGCCATTATATAAGGGGTCTTCTATATGGGCCTTGAACTAGGAATTAAATCAATGGAAAACTCAATTTCTTGCTCTAGAGTATGTCCAGGTAAATCCTCTGGAAACACATTAACATATTCTCACACAATAGGTATATCATCTGTTTACAAATTCCTTTCCACAACCATAGTTATTTCATTATATTACTCCCCAATAATTGAATTTAGTTGAGCTACTGGGGGTGAATCTGGATAAGAATATGGTGGTGATGTTTCTGTTCTAAAGATAAAGTACTCCATATCATTATTAAGAATTGTAAGCTCATTCTTCTTCCAATAAATTTTCGCTTCATGGTCTGAAATACAATCCATACCAAGGATTATATCAAATTCAATCATGGGTATGCTGATGAGATCAGCATATAAGGAACATTTATATACCCTAATGGGAATAGATTCACAAAACATTGATGCAATGATACTTCATTTAGGAGTTCTGATTGAAAACTCCCTTGTTAAATCAAATTGTAAATATCTAATTTTCTTAGCAAACATGGAAGATATGAAACAATGTGATGATCCAGAATCAAATAAATCATTGGCCAAACTTGAGGAAACAATTAAATTACCTGACACTGTGTCTTTCGGTGCCTAAACCATAGTAGTTGTGATTGCATAAGCTTTTCCTTACTCCCTTATCCTTTTCTGGGGTATGTTTCCTTGGTGCTTAGGAAATTAGTTTGCATAATTCCCCTATTCTCTACAATTTTAGAATTCAAAATTCACAGTCTCTTTCTTCACCATGAAATCACGAGCTTGGTGGCCTTTTTGACCACATTTGTAACAGACTCACATTTCCTTAAGGCAAGTACCAGGGTGTTTCTTATCACATTTACCACCGGATAGATATTCAACTTTTTCCTTATTCCACTTATTTCCATTTCCATAGTGTTCAACATAACATTTTTTTCTCTTAATTTTCTATAAAGTTATAAGACTTATAGAATTACTTTTCTTTCATGATATCGCATGAGACAATATCTTCGTATGATGAGAAGGATTGTGAGATTAATTCTTGATGGATAAATGTTTCTAACCCATCAATGAATTGATCAATATTACTCATTGGTTTATGTATATAATCTATTGTAAGCCTTTCTATCCTTGTAACGTTAGCCTCATACTTTGGGACATTCTCATCCTCCTTTTTCCTTGGAGTTAGAAATTGTATTTCCATATCTGCTCAATGGTCACAAGGAAAGTAGTTTTCTAAGAAAATATATTTAAATTCCCTCTATTCCATTTTTTATACTTATTCAAATTCCTTTGTGTTTTGTATTAATAAACACCATTGATCCGCATCTCTCATGAGGTAATTAAATTCCATGACAACTTTTTCCCTTTCGCTACTCCCCAAAGCATGAAATATTTTCTCTAAAGAACTTATCCATTGGTCAGCTACTAATGGATTTGTGCTCCCACTAAATGTTGGTGGTTGTTGCCTCATGAAGTGGTCTAACATTGATCCTTCACGTTTTGGATCAGGGTGCTCTATACGGGTAATGTTATTATTCATAACCTGAGTGAGTTATCCCGTGTCACGAACCGGATCGGGTCGCCACCATTAACGGCACCAAACCTGGCCCGTGGAAAGGCCCGAAGGGCGTTCCCTATCACCACGGGCTGGCACAAGTGCCCAGGTATCAAACAAATCTAGTTTGGGAATGATTTACCCGAGTATGAAAGCAGAAATCATAAAAAAAACAATCAATTATTAAAATCTGAAATTTTTCATGATAAACAATTATTAACAAAACCGGATCTGAATACATATGTTTAAAGACACTACAAGTGGCCTAAAAACAAATAATGACAATATAAAGATATCCCCATGGACTCCACATGACAAGGGGATCATCACCCGCAAGCCGTGCCCGCAACTCCGCCCCAACGATGGGGACTATCATCTCGAACTGCCATCACCTTTAACCTTCCCTTTACCTGAGTCAAGCATAAGCAGGTCTACTTACACCCAAGGGGTGTAAGTAGGGTGTGAGCCTAAGCCCAATAGTATACCACAGGTTGATTCCAAAGAGTATGCAATACAATGTGAACAAAACAAGCAATTTTAATACACAAGGTGAAACAGTGTTAAAATTCAAAGAAATGCAACTTTCAAATGAAAACAGTTTTCAATCCGAGAATTTCAGAATGTTAGAACATTAAATAGAAATGTGAGATATTGTAACGTACTGCCAAAAACAACCCACAACAAGGGTAAATACCACAAATCCTATGAGCATCAAAATCAGGAACACCCCTAAGCACTAGGTTGTCTCGGTCCCTATGTACCTCGTACTTCGGTGTACAGTAACCATAGAAAATTCCATTCTCATGCACGAGCCACTAGTAGGGAACATACCCATAACCTAGTGGTCCCCAATCATCATCCAAATAGTTTAGTTAGAGTTGTCGTTATCCAGATGCTAAGTGGAACAGGGAAAAAACCCATCCGATCCACTAGCCGTACTAGTACAAATCCGCCCCACCTAAGTACCCAGGCTTCTCCTTTTTGTGCTCAAACAATTTCATCAAACAACACACATCCTTTTTCGTATAAAATATCATTACTGGTCACACACAAAATCGTACAGTAGCTACACACATTTTATACCATTTAAAACACACAATAAAATAATTTTATTTCCAATAAAACAACCTTTCAAAACATCACATTGTTTTTCACCCAAAGATATTTAAGATATCCACCTTTCACAATATGATAACACTTGTAAGTTATTAAAACAAAATTTTAGTTCAAAACCCTTTAATGAAACCAAAAATTCAGTTATGTGGCTCCCCAAAATGAACCAATAAAAGATTTGAATGGAAACCCCTCAATTTCACTAAAAATTGGAACTTAAAATTTATTTGCATTATAAATGCAACTAAAACCAATTTTTACAGAAACATTCAAGTGAAATAAACATTAGAGTACCATTGAAACAGCATGATAATTCACAAAAATTGCACATACAATGGAATCAACTACCAAATTAACAAAACCCCTTGAATCTCCGTGCGAAAATCAAATCGCACCCCCGCTGCACCAAGAGAGAACTAGATCAAACCTAAAACCACACAAATTGGCCAAGAAATCCCAAAGTTAAACCCTAGGTTCGAAATCCTAGTTTCTGGACATTAGTAAACCTAATTATATCCGAAGAAATCCTAAGAAAAATGAGTTAAACCCAAAGTAATTTGAAAGAGGAAAGAAAAGGGCTCATTTACATGATGTATCTTGAAGTAATCACTCCAAAACTTAAGTATCTGAAATTTAAAAGAGCCCAAATTTAGGTTACGTTCTAACAAGTTGTATTATCTCATTTAGGAACTGGAATGGAGGAAAAATATTGAGAATTGAGAGAGTTAGGAAAAAAATACTTTACCTCTTCAAATCTGGGAGATTTGAGGAACCCTATGAGAATCGGCACAAGATCAGCCTTCTACAGTGATCCAAATGGACGGGAGAGAGTTCCGAAGCGCGGCAGGGTTACTTGGTCTTGAGTGAGACTTGGAATCACCGAAAAATCAAAAAATATTGAATATGTTATAACAAAATAACATTTTATTTTTAAAACAGAAATTGGGCTTTCGGGCAGGCCCAACCCCTTAGACAAAAACCCAAATTACCCCTGGTTATGGATTTCTAAAAGCTCCAAATTACATTGGTGGTGTTAATAGGTTAGGGGAGGTAAATTAGGAATTTTAATGGATGAAAAATGTTGAAAAATGAAAAATTTATAAAAGATACAAAATTTATTTTTTAATCTGGAATTGGGCTCACGGTTTGGCCCAATTCATGAATACTCATCTATTCCTCCCTAAAACCTAGGGGAACCCCCCCAAAAATGAAAGGATGTAAATTAAATGAAAAAAATACCTTTAAAATATGTCTTTTATTTGACAATTCTCCCCACCATGAAGGACTTTCCACCCCGGAAAGTCAACATGAATCTCGGTTGGAAAACAAGAATGGGTACTCTTCCTCGACCCATGTCTTTCGCTCCCATGTCTCATGTGTATCATTCCCATGCTTCCATAAAACCTGGACTAATGGAATAGACTTTCCTCAAAGTATCTTCTCTTGGGAGTCCACTATTTTCATCGGTCTCTCAACGATAGACAAGTCAGGCTCTATCTCTAGTTCTTCCCAACTCAACAGATGGGATGGATCCGGATTGTATTTCTTCAACTGATAGACGTGGAAGACATCATGGATAGACGTCAACTGAGAAGGTAAGGCCAACCTGTATGCCACCTTACCAATACGTTCGGTGATCTCAAAGGGTCCGACATACCGTGGCATCAGCTTACCTTTCTTCCCCAATCGATGATGGCCCAGACGAGGGGCCACTTTTAAGAATACCCTGTCACCCACAGAAAACTCTAGGTCTTGACGCCTCCGGTCAGCATAAGATTTAAGAAGACTCTGATCTGTCAATAAGCGATGCCTGATCAACTTGACCTTCTCAGAAGTCTCCTACAAAAGGCTCGGCCCCAACAGTGAAGTCTCTCCTACGTCAGCCCAACATAGGGGGGACCGACAAGGCCCACCATAGAGCGCCTCAAAAGGGGCCATTCAAATTGTGGATTGGTAACTATTATTATAAGCAAACTCTACCAATCGCAAATGGCTATCCCAAGAACCTCTAAAGTCCAGGACACATGCACGAAGCATGTCCTCCAAATACTTTATTCGCCCGCTCTGTCTGACCATCCGTCTATGGGTGGTATGTCGTGCTCATCTTAATCTGAGACCCCAAGGACTTCTGAAGGCCTTCCCAAAATCGAGAAGTGAAGCGGGGGTCTCTATCTGAGACAACAGCTGATGGTACACCATGGAGTCTCACCACTTCCTGAAGATACAAATGGCCCAACTCATCTACTTTAGTTGTATCTTTTATCGGAATGAAGTGGGCTGATTTGGCCAGACGATCAATCACCACCCAAATATCATTCTTACCCCGAGGTGTACGAGGTAAGCCAACAATGAAGTCCATGGAAACATCTTCCCACTTTCAGGTAGGAATGGGTAGTGGTTGGAGCAAACCGGATGGCCGTTGGTGCTCTGCTTTCACCTACTGACATGTGTAGCATCTCAAAACAAAGTCTGCTATGTCTCGTCTCATACCAGGCCACCAAAACTGCCGACGAACATCATAATACATCTTAGTGGCACTTGGACGGACAGCCCACTGAGACTGGTGGCTATCTTGCATCACCACCTTCCGCAGAGATAATGGCACTACTGAACGGCCCTTGAAGCACAAGATGCCCTCGGGAGACGACGACCAATCATAGGATGTCTCCCCACCATGAAGGAACTGCTTAGACCGCTGACAAAGATCATCACTGGGTTGTTCCTGCTGAGTCAACTCCAATAGAGAAGGAGTCAACTGGACACTTGCCAAGAATTCCCCTCCACTGTATTCCCTGGTCTCCACATGCATCTAAGAAAAGAGACCCATCAATGCCCACTCATCACTAGACTTCCTCTGTAACAGCCCAAGATTTTATAAAAAAAATATTATTTTTAATTTTATTAATGTCTTGTGTTGTACGCTACACCAAATGGGGCTTTCACAACACACATCCTTGACTTGACTTGCATTACATGCAATCGCGACCTTCCTCGATAGCGTGTGTAGTACGCAATACTGAGTTTCATTAAACAACGATATGCTATTAAAATATTATTAAAACTAGCCGTTATGAATAGTAATAACCACTTTTTAAAATTCTATAAATCTTATTTTTCAAAATGAACTTCATTTTTGGATTCGGAATATCGAAATTAGCTTAGGTTGAAATTTTGGTGATTTTCGGATAACTTTCATATTTTGATGAATAGTGAAAATTACTAAATTATAATTTAAAACAACTTTTTTAATCGAAATAATTAATAGTGATAAATCATTAATTTGAGTGGTTTTAAAGTATATTTAGAATATATTTTTACAATTTAATACAATGTTGGTCATTGGTTTTAATTTCACATTTAAACCAGATATAATCAAGTGTCAATCTTTTGATATATATTGTTTCCTAAAAACACGCTATTTATTTTAACAGCGGGATTTAATTATAAAATTAATTAATGCAACTTCTATGTTATGAATTTGGTAAAATAGATTTCATTTTTTAATTCAGAATATGAAATATAGCTTAGGATGAAATTTTGGCATTGTTCTGAAAAACATCAATTTTTGATGAATAGTGAAACTACTAAGTGGTAGTTAAAAAAACTGAATTTTTCATAAAACTTAATTTTGCCGCTTCTGTGAATGGAATTTCGAAAATCCGAGAGACACGGTTAATATCAAGGACTAAAATGTGGTTCAATGAGATGAAAATAATTTTTTGGTGAATAGTAACTTTTTACTTTTTTTACCACGGTTAATAGTAAATAGGGTAACTAAGGGTAAATATGATATTACTATTACCCTAACACATGTCCTAATTCCATTGGACAAGTGTAATTCGACCAGAAACAAACTTAGGAATAAAATATGACCATTTAGGCCCACTTGGATTAGATTAGGACATTTATTATTAATTTATTTAAAGAAGGGTTAAAATAGTTAAAATCAAAGTTTAATAAGTAAATCATTTTTAATATGGGGTTATACATAAGATAAATTCGATTGTAAATATTCATTAGAAAGCTATAAAGATTTCCTACATGATGGTATTTTAGTTTTAATTTTTAGACATCAAATAAGTTAATTTATTTATGACACAACGATGATGCAGTAATTATCTTTTTAATGAAATATTGACATAATTGATGTTATAAGCACCAAAATAAATGTAATTTGAGATTTTTTATGAATTCCACTAATTTTCTAGGTTACTATGATATATTAATGTTGATTTAATCAACTTGGTTCGAACATTTAATTCTGTTATGACTTTCACAAAAATCATATATCAAATAGTGTCAAAATTGACACAAAATAGTTTTTAAATCAAATATTATATTATTAATTGTTATGTTATTCCTAAAAATCTAAGGTTCGGCCAAATGACTTAGATAAGGATATATATATTAATAATAAACAATTTGGGGTTCTTTTGGCATGTTATAGTAAGTGTATTAACCATATAGTGAAAGAAAACAAAAAGACACGGTAAAAGTTAAATTATTTAACTTAGAGTTAAATCTAATTGATAAGGTTTACAATAATATCCAAACATGTCTAAATTTGATTGGTTGATGATATTACAACCCTATCTCATCTAATATTCGAATATGAGTCATTTTTGGAGGTTTTTAAGTGGGGTTAGATTTATTATAATTTAATATTTTTAAGAATTCCTAAGGTGCCCCTCTCCTCCCCTATAAAAGGACACCTCCTCCCCCTCCTCCTCACACCAATTTGAGCACTCAAGCTCGGCCAACCCCTGCCAAAATCCATTCTCCACTTCCCTAGAAACATCCTAGAGGTTCTGGTCTTCCTCAAAGACCAATTCTAGTGCCCTAAGAGGAGGTCTCAAAGAGGCACTTCAAAGAAGAGGTAATTACCGTTACCAATTCTTTCATCTTTATTTCTTCTTCCACTTCTTCTTCTTAGGTTGTTTCATTATGAAGTAATAACATCAGTATCACTCATATACTGATATGTTATTATAAGTATGAAACAACCCTATTTCACCATCTATCCATCCTACGGAAAAAGAAATCACCGCGCGTGCGTACGTACGGAATACCGTCTCCACGCCGTGGTGTAATCTATTATCAACCACCACCTTACATGGATGGGTATAATGGTGTAAATAATAACTATACATAGTTATTACAACATCATATTGATTCTAATATATTGTATAATCCACTCCAATTCAATTCAATATTTATAGAAATGATATCATCGCTCGTGCGTACGTACGGAATACCGTCTCCACGACGCGATGAGATTCATTCTCCATGTTAACCATTTAAGAATGATTATAATGTATATATAAGAAATAATAATGAAATATATGAAATTATAAAGCTACTGGATTTATGTATATATATACATATGTATGTCATCTACTTACTTCCATTTCAAGACAATAAGGAAAGGAAAACAGCGTTCATGCGTGCGTACGGACTACCGTCTCCATGAACGGTGTTTTTCATTTTATTTATCTACCTATTATATATATATATATACTGAATATATATGATATATAAATCATATTTTATATTCTGGAAGTAATTAAATCATGATATAAGTAATAATGATGTCAAGAACAACAAGTCAAAACACCTACGATAAATGAAACGATTTTACCCAAAACGCTTCTTTAACATGGAATTTACAAAAGAACGGGTAATATAATGTCATAAGCGAACCATATATGATATCATAACAATGAATATGATTCTGTAATAAGTCAATAACATGATTTAAATCATTATACAGGAGGTTCGGACACTTACAAAGCAAGTCGGACCTAAGGTAAGGGAAAATATCACAATCTCATTTTAATCCGAGATTGTTTATACTTTGGTATTTACTGGGGTGTATTTTATCATCCACATCCATGTTTTCTCAATATGTAATATTATTTCCATCCACTTACAATAGTTTATATCCAATTTTACCCTTCGGTAAGTTTTTTTGTAAAGGATATGAAAGGAATCTTTTGTCGTTTTTCATACGAGGTACTTTTTGACTTTTCTGACAAAAGTACGAGAAGAATGTTTTTTTAACTTATACGACACGAACGGATTTTTACGGTTTTATAAAGCCTTATTTTCATGAACCTTCCTCCAAAATATTTCATGACTATTTTTAATAAAATCTCTTTCTTTTAAAATTGTATGATGTTTTGTGAAAAGAAATTGATTTTGAAGAAGAAAGGATATTTTCCTCAAGAATTCATTTCAAGTGTTTTATCAAAATTATTTTCCATCTAAGATAATAAAGGGTTCTGTTTCTATCCATATTTTTACATTGATTTGACTATGTTGTGATGGAATTATGTTTATGAATTCCTTTATCTTATATGAATGGTTTTATGATGTCATGTTGTTTAAGAATCCCATTTTTATTACATGGGTTATGCAATGATGTATGATTTATGATTTTGTGGCACACATAAGAAAGGATTCATTAAGAGATGGGTGGGACCTATATCTCCCTCCAATGCATTGGGTAAAGATTTTATATCTCATGAGATAGACATGGCTGGAATGGTAGGTTATACCGGTTCAGTGAAACAGGACTGAAACGAGGATTACTCGATTCAGAAAAGGACTTTGTCCACTAAGATAGTCTTGGCAATGAGTCTTGACTGACAAGAAATGATTCTCTATGATTATGTGTGTATGCCACAATGAGTAATGTTTTAAGTTATGATTTCATTTCCCTACTATGATTTATCCCATGTTATGAAATTATGCTCTCTTTTGCAGGTTAAGATTTCCAAAAATGTTATGTTCTTATGAAAATTATGTGATTGATATTTCCTTTGTTTACCCTTACTGAGCATTTGAGCTCACCCTTTTATGTTTTCTTTTCCCCAGGATATAAAGAAAGGTTTTAGGTAGAAAAAAGGGATGACCTTTATGGGAGATATTGAAGAACTTTCACCACGATTAGAAGATTACGTTCCGAGTTTCCAAAGACACTAAACTATTACGATCCTTTAGTGTGTGTTTTTGTTATGTACTAAGTATTCCGCAAATGTAATGTAATGTCCATGTACGTCAGGCTTCGGGTCTCTACAGTTGGTATCAGAGGAAAGGTTTAGTCAACCTTTGGAAACTAGGATGCGAAAACGTTAGTGAGATCCCTAGAGATATTTCTAAGGTATGTCTAGGGATGACCCTAAGGATAAGTATACGTATAGGATATAGTTCTAGAACTATGGTAACGATATTAGATTAAACCAAAGATGATAGATATTTAAGTTACTCCCCCTTTATTACGATTTTTGCATCTAACACTATTCTGTTTGGGTTTTAGAAAATGGCTGGAAACAAGATGATTCACAATAATGGAGGATATGATGGACAATGGAATGATATTCTTCATGAGCAACCAAATGAAATGGGATTTGGATGTCCAAACATCATTATTATGCCGAATCAGCAATCTCACAACATGATCAATAAAGTAAAATTTGGTAAGTTTCCTGACTCGACTAATAAGAGAAAGATGGAGTTCCATGATGATCATAGAGGAAAGAAAGTTCAATTTCCCCTATGTAAATCATGTGGGAAGAGGCATCAAGGAGAATGTTTCAAGGGAACTGGAAGATGCTTTGGGTGTGGAAAAGAAGGACACAAAGAAAGTAAGTGCAAAGGAAAAGGGTCGGTTAACACCATGGATGAGGATAATGGTATTGCTACGACATCAAAAATGGTTAAGTGTTTTAAATGTGGAATGTATGGGCATTATGCAAACAAATGCCCTAAGGGAAAGACTCATGAAGAGAATCAGTATGGTCATATGGGTAGTATTTATGTGGATGATGATGAAGAGACTACAAATGATATGTGAGATGAAAGAATTTTTGAAGCTCAGTCAATGGTTTGAGAATGTAGTGGAATGATTACATGTTTATCATGTGTAATTTTGGAATAAAGAGACATCTATGGATTGTTACACTGTTGTCTTTCCTTGTGTTTTGAAAGTATATGATTAATGTTACCAGTATCCATGAAAGGTTATTCAGATATTTTTGGAATGTAGATGATATGTGCATAATGAAGGGATAAGGAGAAAATTAAATGTTTGATAGTATTCATGAGCTCATGATTGATATAAGGACTAAGTGATATCATGGTTTGAGTATATAGAATTTTGAGGATTTTGGTATGTGGAAAGTGTTAACTTTTAACTGCACTCATGTTTTCATTAAGGTATTCAAGAGAATACACGATTAAGGACTTTGAATGTTTGGAATGTGACCAACAAGACATATCTTATGATATGTGGGGATCAACGATAGTATTAAATCTCTGGTAATCGTTGTCACTATATTATGAGAGTGGACTGCAGTATTATGTATAAGCCTAAAGATTAGACTGGATTATGTTGGACATAAGTCAGTATTGTTTAAGGATAGAAGATTTTCGATATTATTGATGGGATGTTATATTAACGTAGTTTTAGAAAAAGGACAACCTGCAGGACGGGCGACAGCCCATCGCTTCGGACAAGGCTGTGGGAATCGAACCCACAACCGAAGTGCGACTGGCCTTTATCGCCTACCACTGACCTACAGGAAGTCCCTGTTTAGTAGAAACTAGTTTTATTATATTAAGGAGTATGATATATGAAGTATAAGTCCATTTTAGGAACCATATATGATTAATCTCACTATAGATCGATTTATGAATATAATTTTTGCTAACCTTTTGTTTGAGACAGATGGAATGACCCGTCATTCTATCACATGATCTGCTAACACTTCACGAATAACAAATTCAACTTCATTTATTTAAGAGATGAAGTGGAAATTGTTCAAGGCACGAACAACAGTGATATTGTATCAAAATAAAGTAAGTATTTATTCTAATTCAAATTTTCAACTTTAGGGAAATGATCTTGAAAACCAAAAATGTTGTCCTAGTGATCTTATACCTGATGAATCAGATGGTACCTTAGATCGTCACAAATTTATGGATTTGTGATTACTGGCTTTTCCATAGCCATGTTCTCTACCACTCTCCATCAGAACATGATGGTTAGATTTCTCTTCCATATCCATATTTTCACCTATGTGGAAACCCAGTGATTAGTTTATTTGGGTAATCGTTACATTTCATACTTTAGTTTTTAAAGCCAAGTTTTGGTATTCCCTTTTATGATGTGGGTATCTATTAAAGAAACTTTCAAATAGTAAACCATTTATAAACCCGACGAATTTCGAGGGCGAAATTCATTTTAAGGGGGGTAGAATGTAACAGCCCAAGATTTTATAAAAAAAATATTATTTTTAATTTTATTAATGTCTTGTGTTGTACGCTACACCAAAAGGGGCTTGCACAACACACATCCTTGACTTGACTTGCATTACACGCAATCGCGACCTTCCTCGATAGCGTGTGTAGTACGCAATACTGAGTTTCATTAAACAACGATATGCTATTAAAATATTATTAAAACTAGCCGTTATGAATAGTAATAACCACTTTTTAAAATTCTATAAATCTTATTTTTCAAAATGAACTTCATTTTTGGATTCGGAATATCGAAATTAGCTTAGGTTGAAATTTTGGTGATTTTCGGATAACTTTCATATTTTGATGAATAGTGAAAATTACTAAATTATAATTAAAAACAACTTTTTTAATCGAAATAATTAATAGTGATAAATCATTAATTTGAGTGGTTTTAAAGTATATTTAGAAAATATTTTTACAATTTAATACAATGTTGGTCATTGGTTTTAATTTCACATTTAAACCAGACATAATCAAGTGTCAATCTTTTGATATATATTGTTTCCTAAAAACACGCTATTTATTTTAACAGCGGGATTTAATTATAAAATTAATTAATGCAACTTCTATGTTATGAATTTGGTAAAATAGATTTCATTTTTTAATTCAGAATATGAAATATAGCTTAGGATGAAATTTTGGCATTGTTCTGAAAAACATCAATTTTTGATGAATAGTGAAACTACTAAGTGGTAGTTAAAAAAACTGAATTTTTCATAAAACTTAATTTTTCCGCTTCTGTGAATGGAATTTCGAAAATCCGAGAGACACGGTTAATATCAAGGACTAAAATGTGGTTCAATGAGATGAAAATAATTTTTTGGTGAATAGTAACTTTTTACTTTTTTTACCACGGTTAATAGTAAATAGGGTAACTAAGGGTAAATATGATATTACTATTACCCTAACACATGTCCTAATTCCATTGGACAAGTGTAATTCGACCAGAAACAAACTTAGGAATAAAATATGACCATTTAGGCCCACTTGGATTAGATTAGGACATTTATTATTAATTTATTTAAAGAAGGGTTAAAATAGTTAAAATCAAAGTTTAATAAGTAAATCATTTTTAATATGGGGTTATACATAAGATAAATTCGATTGTAAATATTCATTAGAAAGCTATAAAGATTTCCTACATGATGGTATTTTAGTTTTAATTTTTAGACATCAAATAAGTTAATTTATTTATGACACAACGATGATGCAGTAATTATCTTTTTAATGAAATATTGACATAATTGATGTTATAAGCACCAAAATAAATGAAATTTGAGATTTTTTATGAATTCCACTAATTTTCTAGGTTACTATGATATATTAATGTTGTTTTAATCAACTTGGTTCGAACATTTAATTCTGTTATGACTTTCACAAAAATCATATATCAAATAGTGTCAAAATTGACACAAAATAGTTTTTAAATCAAATATTATATTATTAATTGTTATGTTATTCCTAAAAATCTAAGGTTCGGCCAAATGACTTAGATAAGGATATATATATTAATAATAAACAATTTGGGGTTCGTTTGGCATGTTATAGTAAGTGTATTAACCATATAGTGAAAGAAAACAAAAAGACACGGTAAAAGTTAAATTATTTAACTTAGAGTTAAATCTAATTGATAAGGTTTAAAATAATATCCAAACATGTCTAAATTTGATTGGTTGATGATATTACAACCATATCTCATCTAATCTTCGAATATGAGTCATTTTTGGAGGTTTTTAAGTGGGTTTAGATTTATTATAAATTAATATTTTTAAGAATTCCTAAGGTGCCCCTCTCCTCCCCTATAAAAGGACACCTCCTCCCCCTCCTCCTCACACCAATTTGAGCACTCAAGCTCGGCCAACCCCTGCCAAAATCCCTTCTCCACTTCCCTAGAAACATCCTAGAGGTTCTGGTCTTCCTCAAAGACCAATTTTAGTGCCCTAAGAGGAGGTCTCAAAGAGGCACTTCAAAGAAGAGGTAATTACCGTTACCAATTCTTTCATCTTTATTTCTTCTTCCACTTCTTCTTCTTAGGTTGTTTCATTATGAAGTAATAACATCAGTATCACTCATATACTGATATGTTATTATAAGTATGAAACAACCCTATTTCACCATCTATCCATCCTACGGAAAAAGAAATCACCGCGCGTGCGTACGTACGGAATACCGTCTCCACGCCGTGGTGTAATCTATTTTCCACCACCACCTTACATGGATGGGTATAATGGTGTAAAGAATAACTATACATAGTTATTACAACATCATATTGATTCTGATATATTTTATAATCCACTCCAATTCAATTCAATATTTATAGAAATGATATCATCGCTCGTGCGTACGTACGGAATACCGTCTCCACGACGCGATGAGATTCATTCTCCATGTTAACCATTTAAGAATGATTATAATGTATATATAAGAAATAATAATGAAATATATGAAATTATAAAGCTACTGGATTTATGTATATATATACATATGTATGTCATCTACTTACTTCCATTTCAAGACAATAAGGAAAGGAAAACAGCGTTCATGCGTACGTACGGACTACCGTCTCCATGAACGGTGTTTTTCATTTTATTTATCTACCTATTATATATATATATATATACTGAATATATATGATATATAAATCATATTTTATATTCTGAAAGTAAGTAAATCATGATATAAGTAATAATGATGTCAAGAACAACAAGTCAAAACACCTACGATAAATGAAACGATTTTACCCAAAACGCTTCTTTAACATGGAATTTACAAAAGAACGGGTAATATAATGTCATAAGCGAACCATATATGATATCATAACAATGAATATGATTCTTTAATAAGTCAATAACATGATTTAAATCATTATACAGGAGGTTCAGACACTTACAAAGCAAGTCGGACCTAAGGTAAGGGAAAATATCACAATCTCATTTTAATCCGAGATTGTTTATACTTTGGTATTTACTGGGGTGTATTTTATCATCCACATCCATGTTTTCTAAATATGTAATATTATTTCCATCCACTTACAATAGTTTATATCCAATTTTACCCTTCGGTAAGTTTTTTTGTAAAGGATATGAAAGGAATCTTTTGTCGTTTTTCATACGAGGTACTTTTTGACTTTTCCGACAAAAGTACGAGAAGAATGTTTTTTTTAACTTATACGGCACGAACGGATTTTTACGGTTTTATAAAGCCTTATTTTCATGAACCTTCCTCCAAAATATTTCATGACTATTTTTAATAAAATCTCTTTCTTTTAAAATTGTATGATGTTTTGTGAAAAGAAATTGATTTTGAAGAAGAAAGGATATTTTCCTCAAGAATTCATTTCAAGTGTTTTATCAAAATTATTTTCCATCTAAGATAATAAAGGGTTCTGTTTCTATCCATATTTTTACATTGATTTGACTATGTTGTGATGGAATTATGTTTATGAATTCCTTTATCTTATATGAATGGTTTTATGATGTCATGTTGTTTAAGAATCCCATTTTTATTACATGGGTTATGCAATGATGTATGATTTATGATTTTGTGGCACACATAAGAAAGGATTCATTAGGAGATGGGTGGGACCTATATCTCCCTCCAATGCATTGGGTAAAGATTTTATATCTCATGAGATAGACATGGCTGGAATGGTAGGTTATACCGGTTCAGTGAAACAGGACTGAAACGAGGATTACTCGATTCAGAAAGGGACTTTGTCCACTAAGATAGTCTTGGCAATGAGTCTTGACTAACAAGAAATGATTCTCTATGATTATGTGTGTATGCCACAATGAGTAATGTTTTAAGTTATGATTTCATTTCACTACTATTATTTATCCCATGTTATGAAATTATGCTCTCTTTTGCAGGTTAAGATTTCCAAAAATGTTATGTTCTTATGAAAATTATGTGATTGATATTTCCTTTGTTTACCCTTACTGAGCATTTGAGCTCACCCTTTTATGTTTTCTTTTCCCCAGGATATAAAGAAAGGTTTTAGGTAGAAAAAAGGGATGACCTTTATGGGATATATTGAAGAACTTTCACCACGATTAGAAGATTACGTTCCGAGTTTCCAAAGACACTAAACTATTACGATCCTTTAGTGTGTGTTTTTGTTATGTACTAAGTATTACGAAAATGTAATGTAATGTCCATGTACGTCAGGCTTCGGGTCTCTACATCCTCAAAGCCTGCACTGGAACTCTTCTGCTCAAAGCGTCGGCCACTACATTACCCCTTCCTGGGGTATAGACAATGTCAAAGTCAAACCCCTGCAAGTACTCGATCCAGCGACGTTGCCTCAAGTTGTGGTCATTCTACGAGAAGATATAAGCCAAGATTTTGTGATCAGAGTATACCAAAAACTTCTCCCCAAAGAGGTAGTAACGCCAAGTCTTCAAAGCATGAATCACCACTGCCAACTCCAATTCATGGGTTGGGTAGTTATTTTCATGTGGTCGAAGTTGGTGAGAGCCATACGCGACCACATGATCATCTTGCATAAGCACGCACCCAAGACCCATACCTGAAGCATCACAATAAACCACATATCCCTTTCCATCCTTTGGCAAAATTAGCATGGGGGCAGTAGTCAGCCGCCTCTTCAGCTTCTCAAACGATGCCTGACTTTCTGGACCCCATACAAACTTCACCCCTTTCCGGGTGAGGGAAGTCATCGGTGAAGCAAGCTGAGAGAAATCCCAAACGAATCGCCTGTAATTACCGGCCAAGCCAAGAAAACTCCTGATCTCGAACACATTCTTCGGTTTCTCCCATGACATGAATGCACTAATTTTCTCAGGGTCCATTGAAACTCCATGCTCTGAGATCACATGCCCCAGAAATCTCACCTCTCTGATCTAGAAAGTGCACTTTGACAACTTTGAATAGAGGCAGTGATCTCGTAATGTACCCAAAACGATCCTCAAGTGATGTTCGTGTTCCTCCTCAGAGCAATAGTATACCAGAATGTCATCCACGAACACCACAACAAAGGAATCGAGATACTGATGTAACACCCTATTCATAAGTTCCATAAATACTGCTGGAGTATTGGTCAATCCGAAGTGCATGACCAAATACTCAAAGTGGTCGTACCTGCTCCGGAAGGCTGTCTTAGGGATATCTGACTCCTTCACCCTCAGTTGATGATACCCTGAACGCAGGTCTATCTTTGAGAACCACTTTTCCCCCTTCAACTGATCAAACAAATCATCTATTCTGGGAAAAGGTTATTTGTTTTTAATTGTTACCTTATTCAGCTTCTGGTAGTCAATGCACAACCGGAGGGATCCATCAGCCTTTTTTGCAAACAACACAAGAGCGGCCCAAGGAGAGACGCTCGGGCGAATGAATCCTTTGGATTCTAAGTCGTCCAGCTGTATCTTTAATTCCCTCAACTCGGTGGGGGCCATGCGATAAGAGGGAAGAGATATCGGCTGTGTTCCCGGTGCTAGATCAATCGAAAACTCCACATCCCGCTCCGGGGGAAAACCGGAAAAATCATCAGGGAATACCTCGGGAAACTCATTCACTACACGAGGTAGTGCACCTTCAGGGGAAAGACCATCCTCTAGGACAATCGAAGATAACTAGAAGATAACACTTCCCATCTCTGGGAGTGGAGGCCCTGCACGACTTGATCGTGGATCCCATTCTCTATGAAAAACCTGACGACTCCCATCAGGTGCTGTGAAACTCACACGCCGTCTGTAGCAATCGATGTGTGCCTGGAAGTGTACTAGCCAATCCATCCGGAGTATGACATCACAAAGGTCCATATCTAAGACCAAGAGGTCCCACTCCATCTCGACCCCTGACACAGAAAGTGCACAGAAGGGGCACCTCAGGCCCTGCTCCTTCTTCTTTCCCAATGGTGTCACCAACTCCATCACAAAAGATATCAACTCAGTTGGCAAATTTAGCATGTCCACAAAATGTCCACAAATGAATGAAATAGAGGAACCAGTATCAAAAAGAGTAGTATCTATAGAAGATGCGATCAGAACGGTACCTCGAACTGTCGACGGTCCCGCCTCTGATCCTACTGGTGACTGATCCACTGCATGGAGATGTCCAGTATCTACCTGAGGACGACCGCTAGTCTTTGGTTGTGCCCTGAATTGGATCTGCCCAGATGATGATCCATCCCTACCACCACGACCACCAAATCGAGATCCCCCAGTCCTCGACGGCTCGGACTGTGCTGGCACTCCTCTTGAAGCCACTGACCCTGCCCCACTTGGGAGTGGACGTGCCACACCGCAGAAGCGCTGCAAATGCCCTATACCTCCACACTGGTAACAAGGCTTCGGAGGAAGAGGACATGCTGGTCGGATATGCCCAGGCCTCCCACATTGGTGGCACACGACCGATCTCACATCAGAAGCCACAGAAGAAAACTGCCTGGAAGAGTGGCCTGAACTGCCCCCTCCTTTCATCACATGATCCTCCCGCTTCCTTTTCTTCTCTGGGGAGTTGCCACTACCCACTGCCAATACTAAACCATAGAAACCAGCCCTGCCTTTCCTATAAATCTCCACCATGCATGCCCGATCAACAACCTCAACATAGGTCCTCAGCTTAAACAAGAACACCTGGGAGTATATCTCTGGTCGCAATCCTTTCTCAAACCTCTGGGCCTTCGCTTTCTCATTAGAGACAATTTCTGGATCATAACGAACCAATTCAGCGAAACAGTTTCCATAATCAATCACATATAGATTCCCCTGAACAAGTTCCATGAACTCTCTAGACCTGCCATAAGCCAACACCTCAGGGCAATACTATTCATTGAAGACAGCCTTGAAATCTCCCCAGCACATCTGCTCATTCTTCCCAGACTGAAGCACTGACTCCCACCATTTACGGCTGGGACCCTCCAACAAAAAGGAGGCACACTTCACCCTAAGCTCCTCGGGTGTTTCCAGGAACTCAAACATACGCTCGATCTTCTCGAGCCATTCTTCTGCTTCTTGGGGTTCTGCGCTACCTCGGAAGGTAGGAGGCTTGTTTTTTAGAAACTCTTGTGCTTTATCTTTTCTAGGACCTATCTCTTCTTCCCTAACAGTAATAGGATTATGAGATTTTCCCTATCCCAATGCTTGGATAGCCCGAACAACAGCCTCCATGAGCCTCTGATCAATCGGCGTGGGAGAACTCTCTCCAGCTTCCTCCTGTGGGTGCGTGGGAGCTTTCCGGGGAGGCATGTTGCTACAAAATGCAATAGTCACAAAACAATAGTCAATACCACAATTCTGAAAATTGTAATCAAATACATTAAATATAAACAAACTAAACACATTCTTGTAATAAAAGAAACAACTACTCCACATCTACATGATGTCCACATGTGGTCTGCAGCCCACACGTCTCACCTGGAAGTGAAGTCAATCAGTAAATTCCAACATCCTCTGGTGACTCAAGGTCTGCCATTAGAGGTGCGGGCCAGTCACCCTACTCACAACCAATACCCCGAGCCCCAAAAGTTTTAGCTCCTGTCTATCCCGACTCATCTCAAAATAACAATATAACCCAAAAACATTAACCTCCTCTGATTCCATTTTGTCACGAACCGGATCTGGTCGCCACCATTAACGGCACCAAACCCGGCCCGTGGAAGGCCCGAAGGGTGTTCCCTATCCCCATGGGCTGGCACAAGTGCCCGGGTATCAAACAAATCTGGTTTGAGAATGATTTACCCGAGTATGAAAGCAGAAATCATAAAAAAACATTCAATTATTAAAATCTGAAATTTTTCATGATAAAAAATTATTAAAAAAACCAGATCAGAATACATATGTTTAAAGACACTACAAGTGGTCTAAAAATAAATAATTACAACATAAAGACATCCCCATGGACTCCACATGACAAGGGGATCATCACCCGCAAGCCGTCCCTGCAACTCCGCCCCAACGATGGGGACTAACATCCCGAACAGCCATCACCCTTAACCTTCCCTTTACCTGAGTCAAGCATAAGCATGTCTACTTACACCCAAGGGGTGTAAGTAGGGTGTGAGCCTAATCCCAATAGGATACCACCAGTTGATTCCAAAGAGTATGCAATACAATGTGAACAAAACAAGCAATTTTAATACACATGGTGAAACAGTGTTAAAATTCAAAGAAATGCAACTTTCAAATGAAAACAGTTTTCAATCCGAGAATTTCAGAATATTAGCACATTAAATAGAAATTTGAGCTACTGTAATGTACTGCCAAAAACAACCCACAACAAGGGTAAATACCACAAATCCTATGAGCATCAAAATCAGGAACACCCCTAAGCACTAGGTTGTCTCGGGCCCTATGTACCTCGTACCTCGGTGTACAGTAACCATAGAAAAATCTGTTCTCGTGCACGAGACACTAGTAGGGAACATACCCATAACCTAGTGGTCCCCAATCATCATCGAAATTGTTTAGTTAGAGTTGTTGTTATCTAGATGCTAAGTGGAACAGGGACAAAACCAATCCGATCCACTAGTCGTACTAGTACAAATCTGCCCCACCTAAGTACACGGGCTTCCCCTTTTTGTGCTCAAACAATTTCAGCAAACAACACATATCTTTTTTCATATAAAATATATGTACTAGTCACAAAAAAATTTTACAGTAGCTACACACATTTTGTACCATTTAAAACACACAATAAAATAATTTTATTTCCAATAAAACAACCTCTCAAAACATCACATTGTTTTTCACCCAAATCTCTTTAAGATATCCACCTTTCACACTATGATAACACTTTTAAGTTATTAAAACAAAATTTCAGTTCAAAACCCTTTAATGAAACCAAAAATTCAGTTATGGGCATCCCAAAATGAACCAATAAAAGATTTGAATGGAAACCCCTCAATTTCACCAAAAATTGGAACTTACAATTCATTTTCATTATAAATGCAAATAAAACCAATTTTTACAGAAACATTCAAGTGAAATAAACATTAGAGTACCATGAAAACAGCATGCTAATTCAAAAAAATTACACACAAAATGGAATCACCTACCAAATTAACAAAACCCCTTAAATCTCCGTGCGAAAATCAAATCGCACCCCCGCCGCACCAAGAGAGAACTAGATCAAACCTAAAACCACACAAATTGGCCAAGAAAGCCCAAAGTTAAACCCTAGGTTCGAAATCATAGTTATTTTACATTAGTAAACCCAATTATATCCGAAGAAACCCTGAGAACAATGAGTGAAACCCAAAGTAATTTGAAAGAGGAAAGAAAAGGGCTCATTTACATGAAGTATCTTGAAGTAATCACTCCAAAACTCTAGTATCTGAAATTTAAAAGAGCCCAAATTTAGGGTACGTTCGAAAAAGTTGTGTTATCTCATTTAGGAACTAGAATGGAGGAAAAATATTGAGAATTGAGAGCGTTATGAAATAAATACTTTACCTCTTCAAATCTGGGATATTTGAGGAACCCTATGAGGATCGGCACAAAATCTCGATTCTACAGAGCTCCAAATGGGTGGGAGAGAGTTCAGACGCGCATCTGGGTTACTTGGTCTTGAGTGAGACTTGGAATCACTGAAAAATCCCAAATATTAAATATGTTATAACAAAATAAAATTTTATTTTTAAAACAGAAATTGGGCTTTCGGGCAGGCCCAACCCCTTAGACAAAAACCCAAATAACCCCTGGTTATGGATTTCTAAAAGCTCCAAATTACATTGGTGGTGTTAATAGGTTAGGGGAGGTCAATTAGGAATTTGAATGGATGAAAAATGTTGAAAAATGAAAAAGTTATAAAAGATTCAAAATTTATTTTTTAATCTGGAATTGGGCTCACAGTTTGGCCCAATTCATGAATACTCATCTATTCCTCCCTAAAATCTAGGGAAACCCCCCAAAAAATAAAGGATGTAAATTAAATGAAAAAAATACCTTTAAAATATGTCTTGTATGTGACATCCCGGTATAGTGATAAGCTATTCAGTACCAGTCACTTCACAAGGTCCACTATAGTTATCCCAAGTTGGATGGAAATCCCTACTTAGATTATGTGCATTGATATGGTTTTTATTCCTTACATTAGGTGCCATTTCTAAAGAATGTCATACACTAGATTAGTTTATTAATCAAAATACATAATTCCAAACATGTAAACAAGTTAACATAAATCGAACATTTTATGGATATAGTCCATAATCATAAAAATGTTTTTTTTGAGGATGTATATATTCATAAACCCTTCATAATGGTTTGTAAAGAAAATGATAATTATCCTAAACAGATCCCCTAGGAGTGTCGTAACCAAGAGTGTAGAAAGGCCTGTTTCCATGCACTAGTTCCCATTCAAGTCTAGCTCAAAGCAATGTTTTCGGGTTTTACCCCTAGGTACATCTTTTCTAGAGCCGCCTCTACCTGATCATATCTAGACAGGGATGTATTTCTTGGAAAACTCAAAAAATCTCTACATTACAAAAATTATAATAAAATCTTCTACACCAATCCTCAAATTCTATCTTAGGGTAGTGGTATCTAATCATAGTTTTTATAAATCTAGTTTATATGGTCTGTACTAAACTCCCTATAATACCAACTTTAATGCCCTGACCCTAGTTCCCAAGAGTCGGGGCATTATTACATAATATTGGCATGATACAAGGAACGATGTCCCGAAAGACCGATCTGTTTAGTAGCCATGGATGTACTAGATACATTTATAAGTATTACCTTACATCATGAAATAAAAACATCAAAAACATTTTTCCCCTTTTTAAACACACTTATATCCTTATACTATCCCTACAGGACAACCATAAAATACTTTTTCACATCCTGGGAAAAATAAAACATAAAATGGGGTAAGCTCAAATGATCAATAAGGATAACAATATAGTGGAAACTTTCATAAATAATCATAAATATTTAAGGCAATTTATATGATTAATGAAAAGCCTTTTAAACTTAAACGTTAGAATAATATGGAAAATATAAAATCAAATAATTCCATTTACTTATTCGCATAGATATTCTACTAGTCGAATAATCACATTCAATATCAATAGCCACTTTCATAATGATAGAATGCATTATTCCAGACTTCATAACCACGTAGTCAAGGCCTTGTGCCAAGACTACAAATAAGACTTTGTCAAGGCCATGTTCCAAGAAACTAGTTTTTCTCATGATACCTACCGTTGCATCTTTGAGCTATAGCGGCCTCTACCAATCACTTACTAAGTCCAATGCATTCCTCATATGAAAAGGTTTAAACATGACATAAGCATTCGTATTAAAACTAGCATAGGAAATGTCAATACTTTATCTATAAACTGTGAATGGTACAAAAATAACACATCTATAGTGAAAAATATCACAAAACCTTCAATAAAATATGGATGATTTTTATCATAATAAATCAACTACAAACAAGTTTAAAATCCATCAAAAGGATGTTGACATAGATGAAATGAAAACTATTTGAAAGAAATGCCTCTTTCTATTTTGAAACCATTTAAAAGTCACATAATTATATAAGAAAACTTTTATTTTGAAAATATTTTTATAAGATTGTAAGGGAAGATTTGATGATGTTATAACGGCGGAAAATAGCCACACCCACCGTATAAGTTAAAAAACATTCTTACCTTAATTTTGTCGTAAAGGTTATATAGTACCTTGTTTTGAATATGACGGAAAGATTTATTTCAAAACATATAAGGTAAAATAAGGGTATAAATTACCTTAACCCATATTATATTAAATATTACATATTTTTTTAAATACATTTTTAATAAAACATGGATGTGGATGATAAAGAGGTCCCAGTAAATACTTATGTAAAAAAATCTCGGATAATAAATAGATTGTGAAATTAACCCTTACCTAGTACTTTTCCTTAGTCGAGGGTATGATAACCTCATATATAATTGTTAAATAAATTTTATTAAATTTTAAAAGTACCATATAAGTAAATATTATATCATATATGATATTCTAATATTGCTTTGTTAATAATAATTTAGTAGTATCATCGTTTCGGGTGTTACCTGATCCATTTTCCTTAATAAGATCGGTTAAATAAGCCAAGTTATTTATGGATAGGACGCATTTTATTCATATACATAATTATATTAAGTTATTAAACATTTTTTTAATCATAAAATGAAAATTATTATTGAATGATTATGATGGGAAATGAATCTGATAGCGTTCATGGAGACGACAGCCCGTACGTACGCACGAGTGACAATATCATTATATTGATGGTGAAATCAAATGTAATTGGATATTATATCATATATAAAGAATTATTAACATGTTATATTTATTATTTACATCAGTTATACTCATTATTATACCCATCCAAATAATAAAGTATTTGAATAACAAACTACACCACGACGTGGAGATGGTAAGTCGTACGTACGAACGTATGGTGACATTGTAATTAACATGATGGATAGAATAAAGAATATGGTTGTACCATTTTTATAATAACATCATAGTATATATAATATACTGGATTTATTATTTTATAATGGAAACAACAAATAAAGATGAAGTGTAAAGAGAAAATAACATGAAAGATGTGAGGAAATATTTACCTATTTTTCAGGTTCTTGCTTTTGATTTGATCAAAAGGGCTCCATAGGTTGTCATTCAGACCAAATGAAGTCTTCTAGGGCGAAGGGAGTAATGTTGTAAGGATATTTGGGTAGGTTCTGGCCGATTAAAAAGGGTTTGGAGGTGTAAAATTAAGATAAGGGGATGTTCCCTTCTATAAGATAAGTGAGGGTCACTTTAGGAAAATCTTGAAATATTATTTTATAATAAAGTCATTTTCCATTTCTAATTGCTAAAAATGAATTATTTAAAGTATAAGGTGGATATAGGTCTAAAAACACTTAACCAATAGGTTTTAGATAGGTTTAGGTCATCATATAAACCTTATTATTTATTTTTAACTCTTAGTTAAATAGTTTGACATTTACCATGTCTCATTATATTTTTATATTATATGGTTAATAAACCTATTAATACAAAACAATAGAACCCCATGTGGTTCAGTATTAATATATATAACCTTTTTTAAGTCCTTTGGACAAACATTATATTTTTAAGAATATTATATCAACTAATAACATAGTACTTGTTTTAAAAACTCAATTATGTCAATTTTGAAAGTATTTAGTATTTAGTTTTTGTGAAATTATAACAGCATAATTACTTCAAAAAAATAATTTAATCAAACCTAAAATGTCATATTATCCTATAAAATTAGTGTAATTCATCAAAAGTCTCAAATTACATTTATTTGGATATTTATAATATCAATTATTTTTATCATTCATTAAAAAGATAATTATTGCATCATCATTATGTCATAAAAAATTAAATTATTTAATGTATAAAAATTATGACTAAATTCACATTAATTAGAAATATTTTAATCATTGTAATTAATATTTATAGTCGAATTTATGTTATGTATAACCCTATAGTAAAAATGGTTTAGTAATTAAACATTGAATTTAACTATTTTAACTCTTCTTTAAATAAAATAATAATAAATATTCTAATCTAATCCAAGTTGACAAAAAAGGTTCATATTTTCTTCCTAAGGTTGTTTTTGGTCTAACTATACTTATCTTATAGAATTAGGACATGTGTTAGGGTAATTATGATATCATTTTTACCCTTAATTACACGATTTACTTTTAACCAGGGTAAATAAAAGTCATATGTTACTATTCATAAAATATTACATTAATCATATTGAACCACATTTTACTTACTCATTTTAACCATTTCTCTCATATTTTTGAAATTCAACTCACAGAAGCGGTATAATTATGTTTTATGCAAATTTTCAAATGCTCCTAGGAGGTGGGTAAAAAACGGTATAAAGTTAAATAAAATTTTATATATCTAAAATTATTATAAAATGATTCCAATGAATTAAATTGAACTTATATAGGTATTATGTATCTATTTTTATCTAAAATAATTTAAAATAAATAAATATTTATTTAAATAATTACTTGGTGTTTTTCACTATTCATAAAAAATTGAATGTTTTCAGAAATATGCCAAAAATTCTGCCTAAGCTAATTTCGATATTCCGAATCCAAAAAAAATGTCCATTTTGAAAGATAAAATTTATAAAATTTTAAAAAGTGGGTATTACTATTCATAACGACTAGTTTGATTGGTTTTGGTGTGTTTTAAATCGAATTTGCATACAACACAAGCTATTGTATTATTCCAAGAGAAACATACTGTGAAAGCTTGGGGTGTTATAGGTTTGTCTCCAACTGAATTTCATTTCATGAGACCTATCGATGCATCAAGTGAATTTCATTAACTCTTCCCCAACCCATAATGATTTCATCAACTAGTTCCCAACCTATAGTTATTTCATTAACTTGTCCCCAAACCATCACTTAATATGTCTAATATATTCCTCAAATGAAAACATAAACAACATAAACATTCGTATTAAAAACAAGCATAGAAAATGTCAATACTTAAATCGTATGCTATGGATGGTATCAAAATGGAAGCTCCATAGTCAAACTGAATAATAAAGTATTTAAGGTAATATGGTAAGTGATATAGTAAGAGATCAACCTCATTTAAACATAAAATCTAAAAAATGATGTTGGAATGGATGAAAATAATATTATATAATCTTTTGAAAAATATTTAGAAAAATACCTTTATATTTGAAATCATTTAGTTAATATTTGCACAGTTGTAAAACCATACATTAAATCAAATAATTTTTTTAATCAAATTGTCCCATAACAATTTGAAATATTTGATAGAAATTTTAAAATTAAAATTTTAAAATATTCATGTCCTTATAAATAAATCCTTAAAACTCATTTTGAAAACATGGATATGAATGATAAATATTTTAGAAGAATAAATCATAGAAACATTTAAAACAATGTTTTATTTAAATATTACCTTCCATAAAACCATAAAAATACCCATTTTGATATATTTTTTAAGATACATGTAAATTTATGATAAAAACGTCCTAGTAAATACTTACATATAAACAATCGCAGATGATAATGAGATTGTGAAATTAACCCTTGCCATAGGTCTGATTCCCAATGTACGTGTCTGAAAATTTATTATAGTGGTTTTAAACATATTATTAACTTGTACTATAATATTAATAATATTTATGATATCATATGTGATTCATTTATGACTTTATATTACCTATTTCTTAATGATTCCATGTAAAATCAATGTTTTGGGTAATAATCGCTTTGTTAATCATATGTGTTTTGACTTGTGAAATTACATAGATCATGATTTAATTACTTACAGAAAATATAACATTATTTATATATCATATATATTCTTTATATAAATAAATATATATATATATAAGATATATATATATATATATAGATATGAAATAGAATACACCATTTATGGAGACGGCAGGTCGTACATATGCATGAACGATGTTTTCTATTTCTTATCATATTGAATAGAACAAGGTAAATGAAATATATGTATATATATTATTATAATATAGTTATTATGTCATATATTTTATTTTCATTCACTATATACATTTTTATCATTCTTCTTTAATGGTTAATGTGTATGATGAATCTCATCGTGTCATGGAGACGGTAAGCCATACATACGCACGAGCTACGATATCATTTCTATAATGTTAAAGCGGTAAGGAATTGAATTGTACAGAATAAATTTCAGGTCATGTTTTTTATTTATATCCTTTATATCCATCATTATACCCATCCAAATAAATTTGTTATGAAAAACAAATTACACCACTTTGTGGAGACGGTAAGTTGTATGTACGCATGCATGGTAATATTGTTATTCGTATGATGGATAAAAGTTTTATTTTGGTTGTACCATAATTATAATAAAATATTATCATATATATGATAATGGTGTTATTATTTTAGTATGGAAACAACATAGTAATAGGAAGTATAGGAAAACAAATTGAATTAAATTGGTAAAAAAATTTCCACTTCTTCGAGACTCTCCTTTTGATTTGCACAAAAATACTTCTTAGGTTGGATTTCTGCCTAGATTACAACCTCTATGATGATTTAGGGATTGTTGGGAGGATAAATGGGCATGATTTGGCTTTGAAAAAGGGCATTATATGAGTAAATAAAAGAGAAGGATATGTTCCCTTTTATAAGAGTGGGGAGGGTCACTCTTGAAATCCTTTAAAATATTAAATTAATATAAATTGATATTTATTTTCAAATAGCTCCAATGAAAGTTATTTCAAATATTATATGATTATTGGTCGAAATCCTCTCATTAAAGTATTTTTTGAAAATTTTAGGTCACCATATTAACCTTATATTTTGGCTTTAACCATTAGATAAACAATTTAACTCTTACTGCGACTACTTGTTTTTTTACACTATAGAGCCAATATAGTTACTAGGAAATGCCAAAAAACCCCAATTGGATAATTTATTAAATATTTAATAATATACTAGTTATTTGGTAAAAATATATATATTTTTTTAATTTTATATCATTTATAAAATATTATTTATTTTAAAATATCATTTTTTCCAATTTTAAAACTATTTCTTACTTGACTCTTTAAATGATCATAGAAATATGATTACATAAAAAACTAAACTAACATATGCCTAAAATTTCAAATACATCCAAAAAATAATTTATGGAATCATGTAATGGCCTAGATCTCTCTGATCAATTACTCCATGAATTTTGGGGTGTGAAGTGTTTTGGGAGGTCAAGGTGACTTATTTCAACACTTTGAAAATTTTCTTATCTTTTTAGGTTCTCCAAAAATAACTCCCAATGGTTACTCAATGAATCATAGCTCACATAATGGTGACTATCATAATGGTACCTCACTGAATTGAGACTCCCCGACCAGTGACTCCTCGTACAGTAGCTCAATGAACGGTGATGCTCAGAACGGTAGTTAACTAAAATATAACTCATCGAATGGTGACCCATGATGGTTAATCTCAATGGTGACTCATTATGGTTACTTCCAATGTTTAATCACTATATTTATGCAAAAAAGTTCCTCATAGTGGTCACTAGTACCAATGACTCACACTGGTGGCATGAAATAGTAAGTTATTCCAATAGTTTTTCTTTTTTTCCAATTTTTCTTATTATCCAGTTTCCCCTTTTTATGAATTTATTTAAAGTAAAATGAGTTCAATTCCATATTTACATGGTATTGGATCTGTTTTATCATATTTCATTCATATGTTTAATATCCTAAGACTATGGTGGATTCTAATTAGTAAAACTGTATAATCTTGACTAAATCAACCATTAATGGAATATTAAAGATGAATCTAAACTGAAGCCCTATATTAGATATTCCAAGGGCCAAAAAAATTTCTCATTTTTTCCTTATTTTTATCTCTAGGTAGGTAGAACATAGAACCATTCACCCCATAAGAGTCATCCCACTGTGCTACACTAGTTTGTTTATGTTTTCCTTTGAGTTTCCTACTGCATGTGAACCCCTATCTTGCTGCAATCAAGAAGTACATACCACATTTTCTTTAAATATAGTTTTCCTCTATCTTCATTAGTTACGAATCATGTGGTATGGGTATATTGATTTCTCTTTTGGTAAAATTTTTGATCTAGTATTAATAAAGATATTTAAATTGATTTTAAATTAATAAGAATTGGGTTGGGAGAGTATTGTATGTTTCAATGTGTTATTTTTTCTTTTGATGATATTATGATCTATATACACTCGCTAAAAATGAAAATTGTGGCCATTAGTGTTCCTTGTTTTCTAAAAGAGTAATTATTTTTGAAAAGAATGATGTTTTTTTTTGTCAAGAAATTTTTATGGAATCACATAAGCACATACACTCACCTAATAAATGGATGACCTAGGATCAAACTATTTCTACAAAAAACCTTCAATTGACAAATGAAAATTGAGTGGGGAATGGTTTTTTAAATCTGAATATGCCTTTCCTTGGTTCATGTGGTGGTGTGTTGTGTGTGGGATTTTTCTAACTTGCGATATTGAAGGGTTATGGCCATGGATGTGTTATGTGGGGTGGTTCGGGTGGTGTAATGGAATCTCAAGCTGAGAGATTGATTGATTGTGGAATGGATGGGAAGGGTTTCATATCGAGGCTGATATCATGTTGTGTAGTGATGTTTTGTTATGTTTCTTATTATGTGATGTGCTTGGTATTATCCCAGATAGTAAGGGAATAAATGAACATATAATTGGTTAATGTTGTTCGGAACTATATTGGGTTGGTTTGGTTAATAGAATGAATAAATGACTTTTAAATAAATAATGGTGATGGTTTAATAAAATTTGTTGGGAATTTAAAATATGTTGTGTCTTGTTGTGTAGTGATTTCATTAGAGTTAGTAGTAAAGTTGGTAGTATTGTGAGCTGGTTGTTTTTCATAGGACCCATTGGTTGGAAATGATTTTTTTATTATATCTATATATATACATGTATTTCCTTTGTGATTTTTTATGTACCCCATCCTAGTTGATCACTATGTGTCGAAAACCACCATAGTCATGGGGGGATGTCTTTCCCAAACATCTTGGTGGGAGGATGACTGGGTGGCCACCCGCTCTTCCAAAATCTATATTCCCGACAGCGGTAGCCCAATAATATTTGTGAAGGTTATGGTTTATGGTTCCTAGGTTTGGGTGGTCATGTTTTTCTTTCCCATGTTTCTTTGCATGAGATGTGTCGTGTTTTCCCACGTTTTTTGGGGATGATATGTTTTGGAATATCTTAGGTGTTTTGAGGATGTGATGTGATATGTGTCCAAGCTTTCTATGGGTAGGATTTGATGTGATATGGATCCCAGGTTTCTATGGGTGAGATTTGATATGTCTCTTGACCTCAGTGATGGGAAGCGGTGTGGTTTTGAGGCCCATGTGTGTATGGGAGTGTTGTGATATGTTGTTTTTGGAAGAGGTGGGAGCACCATGACATTTTTCTTTAGAGCGGGAGAGCGGCTAACTAGTGAGGAAGTGGTGTGGGGTAACCTATTATTGATTCTCATTATATTAATTTAATTCAATTGCATTATTTTGTGATTTATCATCTGTGAGGTTAGGGTGGTTAGTATACAGGCTTAGGTACTATTTGGTTATTCTATTTTCCCATAGGGGCATCAGTATGCTTCTTTCACATGTTAATGAGAGACATTGTTTTCCTATAGGGTATTCGTTTATGCTCACACTATGTATATAAAAATACTTTTATGTTTCCCAGAGGACTATGTGGATTGTGCTGGGTGTTGCTAGATCAAATGTTGGGACAGTTTTTATGTCGCCTTTTAGCAATACATTTGGTACTCATATTGGAGTTTTATTACATTGTAGATATTTAATTTTAAACAAGAATGAGTGATGGATTTTGGATTTCTTTTATATATTTCATGGATTCATTTCATGTTGATATATCTTATCTACTGATCCTGTTTTTCAAAATAAAAATGATTATGCGTCCCTTTTTTTAGAATATATCTACTCTTAGTTCTAGTTTCCACCTCAGGGCCTAATTAATGTGGGACTTATGGGAGTTATTATCTCTCTATCCTCCTTTCAAGCCTTGGCGGAGTATCTTTTGGTATAGGGGTTGTGAAATAATGGTATTAGAGGGGATGGTTGAGGTGTTTGATGGATTTTTGAGTTAATAACAATAAAGATTGCATGGGTTGTTAGGGTAACAGTGGCTAGTGATGTTTTTTGTGACATAGTATAGCTAAAATTGGCTAGGAGACGAAATTTTAGGGCCCCCATGATCTGATGCAAGGACTCATAGCCTACTAAACTCCCAAGTGAGGCTACACCATTTTTAGGTTAGAGACCTAGTAATGGTATATGAATCATAATGACAGGTGTTCTTATATGAGTTGGGATGTTTTTATAAGGTTAAAATGGATATGTTTAAAATAATGAATTAAAATGAATCTTAAATAAAATTTTTCACTACCTAGGATTAGGAATTCCTTGATTACCATTCAGTTATGGAACCTAGTCCTCATCTGCATGTGGCTCAAGTGGTTGAGGCTCCCTAGGCTTCTCTAGTTGATCATTGTAGGGTTGATCTAGTGGAGTAGGATGACCAGTGTCAGATAACATCAAGTTATTTCCAACGACATGTCTTGGAAAATAATGAGGGTAGTATTTTAGACCTGGAAATGTTGTGCTGGATTGAGGAGCTTGATATCACCTTCATTTTGATCTAGGATCTGATATATTACCTGGTTCATTTGGTGGTTAGTCATATGCAGGGAGAAGCATGTCAAGGTTATACGCTTTATTTTGGGGAGAGGAAGTAGGTAGAAATGTTTTTGGTCAACATTATAATGGGGCTCCGGGTGGAGTTCCTTTCATTGACTTTTATTACTCAAAGGACGGAGGAGATACCCTCCCTTTATCATGGGAGTATATCAGTGTGAGAAAATGGGAGCATGTTCAATGATTATCTTCAATTCACCCTTAATCTATTTTTATATTATGATACTCATTTGAGACAGTTTGAGAAGGTCCTCCACCATGCTATGTAGTATGTTGTTACTCCTTTTATGTTTCCAACATATCTAAAGGTTCAGAAGAAGGTTGAGGTAATCAATAAGATGAAATAATGGGGAGGTGTACTGGTGTTTCTTTTTTGGTACCCACCATAATCTTTATATTCAGTTCAATGTGGCTCCTTGAGCTTAGTTTTTTGGTGGAGTATAGGTTATATTCCAACCTCACCAATAGTTTCCAATCATGTAGTTTCTGCAGTAGGGACACTAGGATTTTTCTCCACTAAGGGGAGATGGAGCAGGTACGGGATGAACTCAGGGTGTTACTCAGGTACCTCAACCAGACTGTGGTCATGGAAGTGGTCATTATAATAGGGTAATTGGATTTGGGCGTGGTCTGTTTCATGCAATTGAGGTAGGAGTTCCAGAAAGAATAGAGACAGTTAGATGTATGATTATCTTGTTATGTATCATTTCTTGTTTATTATTTGATTTAGGATCTTAACACTACCTTTTTAAAACCAACCAAGCCCATGATCTGACTAGACATAGAGAGGCTCCCCATTCCCCTGATGTGGAGTACGCCTGTTGGAGGTTAGACCAACTTGTTTGATGTGTGCCATGGGTGTAGACTACTGATGGGACTACATTAATCCCATGGGGATATCTTTATACTACATATGAAACCATAATATGTCATTATCAGCATTGAATGATTATATTATTTTAATGTTTTAATCGAATACTTCCAAATTAGTGTTTTGTATTCAGATTTAAATGGTCAGAATGTGGCTTTTGCAGGTGATCGTGGTTGTTGGGTGGGTTGTCGGTGTGTGGATCCTCTTCTTTCCTTATTGGTTGATCCGTTAGTGGAACTATGAAACATTGGGATTTTGAGCTTGCCATTGTTTTTAGGGGGTTCTTGGATGTTTTCCCTATGGAGGTTGTGGTTCTACCCTCTCGATGTGATGTTGAGTTTGGGATAGACATGCAGCCCAGTTATTTTACCATTTTGATGGATCGTTATAAGATAAAGCCTTCATAGTTTTGGGAGATGAGGATTCAGATTGACAATATGATTCGTAAGCGTTTTATCTGACTAAGTGTGTCATTGTGGGGTGATCCATTCTTGTCTATGAATAAGGAGGATGGTGGTATGAGGTTGTGAATACACTACCTAAGGTATAATCAAGTTACAGTAAAGAACTATTACCATCTCGTGAGGAAAGATGATCTTTTCGACCAGCTATGAGGGGTGAGTAAATTTTCATAGATTGATTTGTGGTCAGGATATCACCAATTAATGGTGGTGGAGGGTGATATTCCAAAGGCTGCATTCAGATTTAGGTATGAGAACTTTGAGTTTGTGTTCATGCCCTTCAAAGTTATGAATGTAAAAGCTATATTCAGGGGACATATCGATTCTGTGTACTTTGAGTTCTTGGATTGCTACATTGTTGGGTTTATCAATGATTTCTTGGTCTACTCAAGGTTAGAGGAGGAGCAGGCCAAAAATATCAGTACCATCTTATAGGTTCTTTGATTCCACCATCTCTACCGAATGTTTTATATGTGAAAGATTTAGACATGGGAGGTGCATTTCCTTGGGCATGTGGTGTCTTGGAAGGGCATAGTAGTGGACCTGTCGATGTTAGATGTGGTTGTTTCTTGGGTATTACCCAAGAATATGGCATATTTTCATAGTTCTCTTTCTCATATAGGCTATTTATATAAGATTTTACCTCATTTGTCTTATGTTGCAATCGAATCAACATCATTGATCAGGAAGGACCAAATTTTTTTTTGGAATGAACAGTGTCAGACGGTGTTTATTTATCTAAAGGGGAAATTAGTTAGTGCTTTAGTTCATCATTTACCTATGGAGGGAGTGGTGCATGAATTGTTATGTGATGCTTCTAGTCTGGTCTCAGTATGTTTTATGATGCAACAATGATCATTAATCTATTATGGGTATTGCTAGTAATTACCCCATGAGTGTAACTATGCCACCCATGATCTGTATCTAGTAGCGGACATGTTGTATTGAAGTTTTGGTGACATTTACTCATTGGGGAGTGCTTTGTGTCTTCCGAGATCAGAATATTTTGAGTTATATATTCTGGTAGTGCAATTTGACCTTTCAACAGTGGAGGTGGGTGGATTTTCTTCAAGATTATGATTTTTATAACTCTTACACCTGTAGATAGGTAAATGTCGTGGTCGATTCTTTGAGTTGGAAGTCATAGAAGGAGGTGGTTTGGGAATCTTACGGACACTTGGATAGTTATGGAGGATTTGGAATTCTTGCACCTAGTTGTGGTAATTGATGGTGGTGGATGATATTTATTCTTGATGGGAGTGAAATATTATTTTATGTAGTGGGTGGAGGAGTCTTAATGGGGAGAATCAGGTGCAATGTTTTTGTGCAATCATGTTATCCTTTGCGATTCTATAGTGGTATGGTTGAAGGATAGTAAAAATTGGATGTTGTTTCATGGATGGTTGTTGGTTCTGATCGTGATGCATGAGGGTGTACTTTGTGATATTTATAGCTCACCCTAAGTAGTACACCTAGGGATTTATAAGTTGTATTGGGGTTTGAGGATGCAATTTTGGTAGCCCAGGATTATGATAGAAGTAGCAGAGTTTTTGGAACTATGCTTGGTTTTCCATTAGGTAAAATTCGGTATTTATGTTCCCAATGTTTGTTTGCATCCCTTGGATGTCCCTGAGTGGAATTAGGATGGAATCTCAATATCTTTCCTTATAAGGTTTCCCAGGGCCCATCTAGGCTACAATGATATCTCGGTAGTAGTGGATTGACTGAAAAAATAAGCTCACTTCTTAGTGAACAAGGAGTCAGGTGTAGTGGATGCCTTATCCAAGAGGTATGTAGATGAGTTGGTATAGTTTCATCGATTTCTGAGATCCATTATCTCATATCGGGACACATGTTTTACCTCTCGATCTTGGAGAGGATTGCAACATGCTTTTGGAAACTAGTTTTTCCTCAACACTTACGTCTACCCTCAGGAAGATAGGAATACATAATAGATTATCCAAACACTGAAGGATATGATTTGAGCATGCATCTTTGAATATGGTGGATGTTGAGTGTGAAATTATCCCTAGGTAAAGTCTTCAAACAATAATAGCTATCACTATTCCATTATCATAACTCCATTTGATGCTTATTACAGAATACCATATCGTTCAACTTTTTAATGGACATAGGTTGGGGAGAGAGCTATTTTTGGCCCCAAAGTAGTGCAGGGAATAGTATAGAAGGTTTAACACGTTTGTGAGAGGATAAAAGTGGTGTAGGACTGGCATAAGTTAAATGTTGATCACAGGAGGAGGCCTTTGAAGTTTGATGTTTGGGACCATGTTTTCTTTAAGATTTACCCTCATCATAGGGATTAAGAGTCTTGGAAGAATGGGAAATCATTCTCCATGTTTTTTTGGACCCTTAAAGGTGTTGGGACATGATAGTGTTGTGGCATACTAGTTAGAATGCCCACCAAAATTGGATAGGATCCATGATGTCTTCCATGTCTCCCAACTTTTTCAATATCTTCATGATGACTCTAATGTCCTTGACTAGGGAGATTTGGATATAGAGGACGATGAGATGTACATGGAGTAGCTAGTGGAGATCTAGGATCTTCAAGATAATGTACTATGTGGATGGACCATTCCTTTTTTTTTTTGTGTTTTGGAGGCATGGTGGCCTGGAGGAGAGTACGTGGGAATGAGAAATGAAGATGCATGCCCAGTACCTAGAGTTGTTTTGAGTTCTTCCTTATTCTATTTTTTTATAATATAATGATTAAACCTTGTTTTTATGAAATATGTATTTTTCCATTGGGTAGAGATGTGTGTTGTACAATGTATCAAAAAAATATCTAATGTGAAAAGGGGAAGACCAGACTCATAATCGAGACACATTAACTATAATGAGATTAAAACCATACGGTAAAGTTATTGATGCCTAGAGAAGATTTCATATTGACATGGATGAAGGGATTCCCAGATTCATGTGTTGGAGATAGTGTAGTTAATTGGCTCGGATGGTTGTTGGTTTGGGTTTTGTGGAGGTTGAGGCAGTTTTACAGTGGTTTTGTGGTAGTGTGTTTGTGGTTGTTTTCATTGGAAGGTTTTTCTAGTGGTAATGCTTGGGGAGTGACGAGAGTCTTGAGAGGTGTACCACTTAGTGTGAGCTATAATAGTTCTAGGGATGTTAATTAGTCAAATCACGTAATCTTGATTAGATCCGACTATAATGGAAAATAAAAGAAGTATCTAAATAGCTCCACAATTTTATATCTTCTATGGGATGAAACACCTTTCACCTTATTATTTCCTTCTTGTTCTCTCTTGGTATGAGGCACCTATAACCATTCTACAATAAGACTTGTTCCATTAATTTTCTATATTTGGTCTGTGTTTTCCTTGGAGTTTCTTGCTGCATACGCGCCCCTATCTTGGCTAATTAGGAAATGTCGACCTCATTTTCTTTCAAGTAGGCGTTCCTTCAACATTCTTTGTTTTTAATCATGAGGGATGTGTATATGGATGAAAATTTTAAAAATTATTTTATCCATAATTAACAATGATAATTGAATTGGTTTTAAATTAAAAAACATGGGGTTGGGAATGTGATGTACTTTTCACTGTGTTATTGTTTCTTTTGATGATATTATGATCTATATTGGATAGCTGCCCACTGAAAATTGTGGCAGTTGGTGGTCCTTGTTTGCACACCGAGTAATAATTCTGGAATGCATGATTTTTGGATTTCTTTTGAAAAATTGTTTTGTAATCTGTTAACTACATACACATGGATGATAAATAGATTCCCTAGGATCAAACAGTTTCTATGATAACCCCTAAATTAAAAATTGAAAATTGAGAGAGGAATGAATTGTTAAATTTGGATATTTTTTTCCTTGGATCATGCAGAGGGGTGCTATGTGTAGGATTGTTATGACCTGTGTTGTAGTAGGGTTGTGGGCATATATGTGTGATGTGGGGTGGTTTGGGTGGTGTAGTGTAATCTCAAGTTGATATATTGATTTATTTTGGAAGGGATGAGAAGTGTTGTGTAACAGGGCTATGATAGGGATTTGTGGTGTTGTGTTGTTGTGTTTCTTGTTATGTGTTGTTCTTGGTAGTTTCCAATATTATAATAGAATTCATGAATAAATAATTGGTTAATAAATTTTGTAAATGGATTGGGTTGGTTTGGGTAAAAAATGAATAAATGATTTGTGAATAAATAATGGTTATGGTTTAAAAAAATTGGGTGGGAATTGGAAAAAATTTGTGTCTTTTTTTTTGGTGATTTCATTATAGGTTTTTGTGAAGTCGGCAGTACTGTGAGAAGGTTGTTTGTTTGTGAAACCAAAGGTTATACATGATTTTATGGTATTATATCAATATATACATGTATTTTCTTTGTGATTTCAATACACACCCTATAATAGTTGATAACTATTTTCCGAACACCCACATCGTCTTGGGGGATGATGTCTTTACCAAACATCCCAATCGGATGATGGATCGTTGGCCACCCAATCTTCCTGGCTCTTTATTCCAGGTGGTGGTGGCATAAGATTTTTTTGGAAGGTTGTGATTTGTGGGGCCCATGTGTGTAGGTGAGTTTGTTTTTCCTAGGTGTCATTAGGTGGATATGTTTCATGTTTTCCTAGGTATATTTAGGATGAGATGTGTTGTGCTTTCCTAGGTGTTTTGGGGATGTGATGTGGTATGTGGACTGAGTGTCTACAGGTGGGATGTGATGTGGCATGGGGACCAGGTGTCTATGGGTGAGATATGATATGGCTCGTGGCCCTAGTGATGGGACAAGGTGTAGTTTTGAGGAAAGTGTGTGTGTAGGTGGGTTGTGATGTTGTGTGGTTAGAAGATGTGGGAGCGTGAGGACATTGGTCATTGGGGTGTGAGAGTGACTAATCAGTGGGAATGTTGTGTGGGGTACTATATTATCAATTTAAATTATATTAGTTTACACGGATTGTTCTATTTGGTGATTGTGCCTTGGTGTGGTTGGAGTGGTTAGTATACCTTATTCGGTGTTGTTTGGTTTTGTTGTTTTCTCACAAGTGAATTAGTATTCTTTTTCACATGTGCACGAGAGACATCAGTTTTCCAACTGTGTAAACTTGAATTCTGGCCTTACATATCTAAAATTTCATTCAGTATTCTTGGAGGACTACGTGGACAATGTTCAGATTTACTAGCTCGGACATTGGGATCGTTGTTATGTCGATTCTTAACATTACTTTTAGTACTTAATTTGGATTTTTATTTCATTGTAACAGTTTTATTTTAATAATTCATATGGGATGGATTTTGGGTTTCTTTTATATATTTCTGGTAGTTTTTTTTGGTTGATACATCTTATATCTTGATATATTTTTCATAATAAAAAAGTTAAATGCCTCCTATTTTGTGAGAATATATATATATACCCTTGGAGCTAGTCACCACCTCGGGTCCTTATGGATGTAGGACTCGGGGGGTCAATATCTCCCTTTATTTATTTCCAGCCTATGAGAGGTATCTTTGGAGGGAGGGTCATTACACATTGAATATTTCCCATTATATATATTTTAATATTATTAATATCATTTAATTGATTCTTCCTTTAAGAAATAAATTACTACATCATAAATGAGTTGGGATTTAATTTAATTATCTATTTTCTAAATTTAGAAATAAATTACCATGATTTAGATAAACATTTTATATTTCACAATACTATTTATTGTCGGCCTTATCACTTACATAACCTCATATTAAAAATGATATATTTTTAAAAATTATGAGTATTACATTTTTAACTTATCTTTAAATAAAATATAAAAAGTATTATTATTACCCAAATGGCTTAAAAAGATAGTAATTTCATCCTAAGAATGATTTTGGTCGAAACCCACTTATCTAATGACATTATTACAAGTGTTTTGGTATCTTTTAAACATTATGATATTATTTTTACCATAAATTACAAGATTAAACCATAACAGTGGTTAATAAATAAAAAATTTCGAAATTTATTATTCACAAAAAATTAAGTTGTTCTAATTACAAAAAAAATCATACTAATTACAAACATTTATATCATCTTCCAAATTTCAATTCACAGAAGTGGTAAAATCACGTTTAATGTTAACCCGCAGATGTGGCTCAAAGTCTGGTAAAATAGATGTTCAAAGGATCAATAATTATATATATATAATTTCATTATAAAATTGATTACAATAACCTAAATTTGATTAATATATGTATTATTCATATATTTAGAATTTAAAAATAAATTTAATATATAATAATTATTTAAATGAGAAAGTTATTTTGTAAGTACAATTTAGTATTTTTCACTATTCCTCAAAAAATGAATGTTTTTAGAAAAATATCAAAAATTCACCCTATGAAAATTTTGATATTCGGAATTAAAAATAATATTTATTTTGAAAAATATAAATTTCATAATATGGATAATATTATTCATCATAGTTTTTTTTAATGACTAATTTGATAGATCTTGGTATGCTCGAACTCATTGTTGCGTGAAGCACAAGATATTGAAGAGATTAAATTTAAACGAAAAATACTATAAAATATTTCAGTGATTCATTATCCCATCGTTTAATAAATTGATTCCTCACTATTTAAAATTGGTATAAAAATTATGGGTCTGACATTCCAAAATATCTTTGATGCAATCCCACATCAGAAAAAATGATTAATATGACCTCTACATTAAATTAAAACAAGGGAAGTATAAAGGTCACAAAAGATAACACATAAAAGGGTTCCTTGAAGGAAAACATTGATAGTGAATAGAAATAAAAATGTCATGTTCTAATGCATTCTGATAGAGAACATGATCATCAGAATGTAAACAATCACAAATCTATTAATCTATGATGATATAAGGTATCGTTTGATTTATCGAAAAAGGGTACTTGGATAACATTTTTGTTCCAAAATAATTTTACTTACATCAAGGGATTCCATTAAATTTAAGAAAATAATTTGATAAAATTGAATTACTTGATTTTTTCCATGCCATATACATAATATTATCCTTTGGTTCTGCTTTGATCTATTTTAAAATCATTTCGTACACATGAAGATGGACATTCAAGATCAATTTTTATAATGCTCACATGTAATTCCTTCGTCCTTTAATTGAAACCAAAATTTATGGAAAAAAGTTTCCATTAAATCATAATTTGACCTCTAAAAATAATATCCATTTTTAAAATTAATCCAATCCAACATTAAGACTCCTCCAAACTAAATTTTCCCCAATTCATAGCTCAAAAAAGTCTATAAATTTAGAAAATACATTAGATTCTATAAAAAATTTATTGTCCATCTTATTTTCAAATAACTTTATAACCTCAAACACCTTTATTAAATCCTTCATTATTACAAATACTTGATGAAGATGTACTTCAATACAATCCTTATATATCTCATGATCCTCATAACCCAAAAACCATTGATGAAATCATTCCTAAATCCACATACATATGAAATTTAATGATTCTTATTCATTTTAAATCAATTAAATATTCTTCATCATCTATTTCCTTAATACCTCCCTCATTTCATTTTCCTTTTGTATTGTCTTCATTATCAACAGTATAACCATTGATTGTATAACCTTGTTAATTCTACCAATTGACCAGAACTCAGAGAACAATGAGAGTGTCACAACCCCCTCCCTTCAAGATGCCCCTCCTGAGGTGGAAATGGCGAAAGGGAGATAACGACCCCCAAGTCCTGCCTCCAGTAGGCCTCGGGGTGGAGACTATCACCAAGGGTATGAGTTTTTCACAATATGGGAGGCATTACCCTTTTCATTTTTTTAAAGATCGGGAAATATGACAAGTCAACCATCAAAAAGGAAAAAGAACAAGTGTATAGAAATAAACCCAAACCAATCCCACATGCATGTTTAAATAATTTTATAACAAGGTACAAGTACAAGAAAGCTCAAAGTACAATACAAAAAGAAAATAAAGGTACAGCAAGAGCAACAACTTCAACTGTCCGACTAGTAGGGTCCCGCAAGGCCCTGGTAGTCCTCCTAGAAACCAGAAAGTACACGTAGGGTGAGCATACAAGTATAATCAGTAGGGAAACCTAAAGCTCTCGTTCACAAGTGGGGAGACATCCTAATGTCCCGTGAGAACAACAGAAGAAACCTAGCAAGTAATTCTATCAACCAACCTCACCAGCCACACTCACCAAAATAGAAGCACAACATGTAGTAATAATATAAGAAACAAAATTATTCGGTACCCTGCACCATTTCTCTTTAGTTAGCTGCTCTTCCTAATAGAAAACGTCCAGATGCCGCCACACTCTCCCCGCCCGCACACACCTGGGCCTCAAAACCACGTATCCCACCCGCACACACCTGGGCCTCACAACCACATATCCCGCCCGCACACACCTGGGCCTCATCCCGAAGATTCTTGGGAAACAGTATAACCTGCCCGAAGAGTCTTGGTCTAAAGTCACCACAATCAAAACCTACCCGAAGATTCTTAGGTGTAAGGTCTCCTCAAGCCATCACAACCTTGGGGAGAAGGAGTAGGAAAGAGCTTGTAACTAGGGTAAAAACACCCTCTCCCATGAAATGGGAGTGTTTGGCACTAAGTGCTCAACATGGGGGGGGTGTGATAAAACAAAAAAGATACATATATACATATATACCAACCACACAGCCCAACCTATGGCTTCTAAATAGAGAAACTGAGCATGTGCCTCGGCCCTGCTACTACGAATCATGCATATAACAAACAACCCCAACCCTATTTAGATTTTCACGTTTCAGTAGAAATATTTTATTAGTTCCTTAACTACAGGGCAACTATCCATAACCAACCACATCAATCGTTTGTAAAACGTATCCCTGCCATCCACAAATAAAGTTTGGAAAACACAAGCAACACAACCAAGCCCTTCTTATCAACCAACCAACCCCATTGATTATTAATTCTGTTTCATTACCACTCCCCACCATTCATTAACTCTTCCAATTTAATTTATTATTCACAAACCACTATTCATTCACAAACAAACCCATCCTTGTAGCCCCACTTCCAACCACCATAACCACAACCACACCGTACATTATTTTCCCTTTAATACCATTTATCACAGCCCCATTGTCCGTCACCAACATAGAATTCACACCAACCCAAAACCAAGTCAACCACAGCCCCGCTGCTCACCATATCCACAACAACCCACAAAACACCCCTATCACATGCCACATATCCAAGACAACACCCACATGTTCATTATTCCGTTTTTGTTTAACTGGGGTGATCACACAAGGGTTCCAGATTTTAAACAGCCAACTTTGTGTGATTAACCAAATTTCCACATTCCACAAAGTTTCCATCCATTAGCAAATCTAGAAGGAGAGGGAAACATTTAATTTCATAAGCGAAGGCCCCCAACGACCATGATTTTCAGTAGGTAGAAGCTCATTCAATTCACAACATAATATCACAAGATATAAAGTAACAGCAATCACAAACATCCCAACCCCGTTCTTTAACCAGTTATTATCTTCATTTAGTGGTTCAACTGTTCCTCATGAAAACAAGATGATACCCACCCCGCATGATGCACAAATTAGAGAGACGAAGGTATGATCCCTACCTCAACTGGTTCTGATCACAGCGCTCCCCCGGATCAAATTTAGAAGAAGTATGTCGGCGTCCGTCACCTCTGTCGGGTCCCAGCAAAACCTCCTCGGGTGGAAGTCGGAAATGAAAGGTTGAAGGGAAGACAACAGATCCACTCTCGGAAGTTCCACCTCATTGTCACGATCCTGTGGCCGCTGACGGATCGTAAATCGGAGTTCAGACGAAGAAGTTATAGAAGAAAGAGCCTTCGACTCCTTTGGGAGAACTCTGCTCAGAGGGAAATGGGAGGAGAGGAGTGAATTGAAAGGAGGAGGGGACACCTCCTTTTATAGGCGAGAAAAAGGAAAATTACACGGCGTGCACTTTAGGGTACACGGCATGTACTTGGTTATTTTACACGGTCTCCACGTGGCTTCCAATACGACTCCACGACCATTGACTGGTCAACACACGGTTTGAGGGTAACGCGTACGCGGGGAAGGACTACACGGCGTGTAGTTTAGACACACGGTATATACTCATTTATTGCACACGGCAAGGACACGACTCCAACATGGTACACAGCCATTGACTGGCAACGCGTACGCAGTGACAGATTACACGGCATGTAGAACTGGGAATAAGGTGTGTACCCATCATTTCACACAGTGAGGACATGGCCTGCAACACGGTGTATACCCGGAAAGGGGGTACACGGCGTGTACTCAAACTACATGGCGTGTAGTTTCCAAAATTCCGGAAAGTGTGGGAAAAGTCCATTTTACCCTCCAGAACACTTCGTGACCTTTTTTTTGACAAAGGAAAGGGTCGGAGAGGTCCGGTCCATTACATCGGATACCTCTTAAAACATTCTCATCCCCGAGAATTCAAAAACCAACCCAGAGGAAACTCAACAAGATGCCTCTTAGTGTTCTCGTTATAACAGGAACCCAACCAACAACCCTAATCATGTGTGTTAGGAATTCTTTCTCCTATGTCGAGATATTATCCGCTTTAGGCGGCACTGACTCGCCTGCACGGGTTTAATCGCATCCTCATTAATGCGTCTCGATTAAGAATTGGGTCTTCCCACTTTCATACATTAGGATTCTTCAACTCACACTACCCCCAACACCACACAACCAACACACTACCCAAACATGTGGTTTTGGGAAATCCCTTCTCCTATGTTGAGATATTATCTGCTTTTGGCAGCACTAACTCACCCACACGGGTTCAATCACATCCGCATTAATGCGTCTCGATTAAGGGTCATGTTTTTCCCTTTCCCACACATTCGGACATGTTACACATTACTAGGGAACAAGGAAACAAAAGGTCTCACAACTGACAAGCCAAGCCTTCCATATATCAAAGGTATAGAGTACAACATCAACACAGAGCTCAAAATAACAAGCCAAAAAACAAGTCAAAACAACTCCAGGTACTGAGCGTGCATCTGGGTCTCCCGCTCCCAAGTGCTCTCCTCGAGGCCGCCAAGCCTCCACAACACACGAACCAAAGTAATGGTTCGTCCACGGAGCACCTTCTCTTTACGATCCTCGATCCTGACTGGTCGCTCCTCGAAGTTCGTTTCATCTCCCATATTTAACTCTCCCCAGTAGATAACGTGGGAGTCGTCATGTAAGTACCGATGAAGCTAGGAGACGTGGAAGACATCATGAACCTTCTGCAACTGAGGTGGCAGGTCCAGCTGATATGCCACCTCGCCGACTCGCCTCAGCACCTCAAAAGGTCCGATTAACCTAGGTGAGATCTTTCTCTCTTTCCCAAACCTTCTCTGCCCTTGTCGATGGGAAACCTTCAAGAACACATGATCCCCCACCTCGAACTCCAAGGGCCTCCTCCGATGATCAGCATAAGACTTATGTCGGTCCTGAGCCGCTTTCATCCTCTCATGTATAAGCTGGACTTTCTCTGTGGTGCTCTGCACTACCTCTGGAACAAGAACACCTGTCTCACCAACCTCTACCCAGCAAATGGGTGAACAACATGGCCTTCCATACAATCCCTCAAAAGGTGCCATGCCAATAGTAGAGTGGAAGTTGTTGTTGTAAGCGAACTCTACTAAAGGCAAGTGTCGTACCCATGGTCCTCCGAAATCTAGAATGCATGCTCGTAGCATGTCCTCCAACGTCTGGATAGTCCGCTCCGTCTGCCCATCGGCCTGGGGGTGGAAAGAAGTGCTAAGGCATAGCTGGGTGCCAAAAGCATGCTGTAACCCCATCCAGACTCGTGAGGTAAACCGAATATCCCGATCTGAGACGATAGTCTTTCGAACTCCATGAAAACATACCACCTCGTCTACGTACCTCTGTGCTAAGGTACTCACCTGGCTTGACTCCTTAATTGCTAAGATGTGAGCTGATTTCGTCAGACAATCCACCACTACCCAGATAGCATCATAACCTCCCTGAGATCTTGGTAGTCCTGTGAAGAAGTCCATCGAGATGTCATCCCACTTCCACTCGAGGACATCTAAAGGATGCAACAAACCACTAGGAACACGGTGTTCAGACTTCACTTGCTGACACACTAGGCATCTAGCCACAAACTCCACCACTACCCATTTCACCCCGGGCCACCAAAACTGTTCCCTCAAGCCTCGGTAAATTATCGAAACTCCTTGATGTATCGCTAAGGCTGAGCTATGGAACTCACAGAGAAATCCGTCACGCATCGCCTCTAGAACAAACAACCTTCCATGAAAAAACAACCGATGTCGGTTGTCCTCTGACCATCCTTCTGGAGTGTTCCCCTGATCGACATGATCCTGCATCACTTCCGCCTCGGAGTCCCCCCGCTGAGACTCTTCCACCTGTTGTAACAAGGAGTACTGCACTGTCATCTGAAACAAACAGCCTCTAACACCTTCTACCCTAGCATCCAAGTTCAAGGCAGCCAACTCTCCCATCGCCTTCCAAGCATCAGCAGATTCCCTAACCACTTCCTGATGCGACTTCCTGCTTAGGGAATCAACCACAATGTTTCCCATAACTTCAGTGTAAGAGATCTCAAAGTCATAGTCTTGGAGAAACTCGACCCATCTCCATTGTCGTAAGTTCAGGTCATGCTGGGAGAAGATATAACACAGGCTCTTGTGATCTGAGATGACCACAAAGCGCTCCCCAAAGAGGTAATGTCGCCACAACTTCAATGCGGACACTACTGCTGCAATCTCTAGGTCATTGGTGGCATAGTTACGCTCGTGAGGGCGTAACCGACTAGACCCATAACATATCACTTTCTTCTTCTTCATCACCACGCACCCCAGACAAAGGCCATAAATATCACAAAACACCTCATACAAAAACCCTTACTTTGGAAACCTGAGTAAGGGGGAACTGACCAAATTCTCATTCAGGTAGTCAAAAGCTTTCTGGAACTGCTCTCTCTATAGGAAGACCTGGTTCTTCCTCGTCAAAGCTGTCAAAGGAGCAGTATCTTGAGAGAAGTCTGAAACGAACCTCCGATAGTAACCTACTAACCCCATGAAACTATGAACTTCTACCACTCTCTTGGGTGATGCCCAAGAAACAACTGCCTCCACCTTTGACGGGTCCACTTACACTCCATGCTGAAACACCATGTGACCAAGGAAGTGTACTTCTTGTGTCAAGAACTTACACTTTGACAATTTCCCATAAAGCTGGTGGTGTCGAAGGACGTCCAAGACTGCCCTGAGATGCTCAACTTGCTCCTCCTCTGATCTTGAGTAGATCAGGATGTCATCGATAAACACAACGACAAACCGGTCCAGAAACTCTCATAAAACAAAGTTCATAAGTCCCATTAACACAGTTGGTGCATTCGTAACTCTAAACGGCATCACTACAAACTCGAAGTGCCCATACCTGCACCTGAAATCCGTCTTCGTGATGTCACTGTCCTTTACCCTCAGCTGAGGATATCCCGATCGCAGATCAATCTTAGAGAACCAACCTACTCCCCTCATCTGGTCGAAGAGACCATCTATCCTTGGAAGGGGGTAGCGGTTCTTGACCGTTACCTGGTTCATCCTTCGGTAGTCTATGCATAGCCTAAGACCATCATCTGCCTTCTTCAAGAACAAAACTGGAGCACCCCATGGCGACACGCTGGGTCGAACAAAACCCTTCTCCATCAGATTGTCAATCTAAAACTGCAACTCCCACAACTCCGAAGGTGCCATCCGATAAGGGGCCATCAAAATCAGATGGGCACCAGGCTGTAAGTGTATCCCGAACTCAACGTCATGTCAGTGGGGTAGAGTCACAACATCCTCATGAAAAACATCGAGGAACTCCCCAAGAACCACTGGGACATCCATCATCTTTGTATCAGCTGGAACCACTGATAGCCCACCTAACAAGGAAAGGAGAGGCTCCATACGTCGGATCCCCACCTGATACCTCCTCTCTCCAACAAAAGCTATGCGCTGCCCATCCATGTTGGAGAACACGACTCTTCTCCCGAAGCATTCGATAATATCACTAACAGAAAACAACCAGTTGATGCCTAGGATGACATCGTATGGCTGCATCTGTAACAGAAGAAGGTCCCCACTAGATCGATGTGGTCCCAACGTCAGCCCACATCCCCGACTAACACAAGATACGCTGGCCTGGCCCCCAACTGGTGTACTCAGTACCAGTGGTACGGAAAGTCACTCTACGTCTAGTCCCAAAGCATGGGCTAGAACAGGTGAAACAAAGGAGTGCAAAGCTCCCGAATCGAACAAAGAAGAAACAAGAGTGCTAAACAAACAAATCGTACCTCGCACCACCTCTGGTACTACTAGAGCTATCACCTCTGCTGTGTGAAACTATCCACGCCCAGATCCTCTGCCTCTCTGATGTCGTCCACATCCCTAACCACGCCCTGGTCGAGGTCCCTGAGGAGCACCCTGAGGTTGGCCTCCTTCTACAAAGTCTACCCTCGGAGGGGCATGGTCCTGCTACTGTTGGAAGGGCTTCGCCGACAACTGGTGCTGCTGAGGAGGGCACAGAACCTACCCACCTCCACCGTATTGAGCTCAGGTCGGGCACCAACTCTGAACGTGCCCGAAATCTCCACAAGAAAAACACCTCGGTCCTGGGCTCGTGAAAAAGGGACGAGGACCTGAGGATCTGAACTAGAACTTTTGGGGCCTGCTCCCCACTGGCCTGAACCTGGAAGGTCCCATCGCAGGAGACCTGCTGCTGACTGCCTTCCCCTTCGACGAGCCTGGCTGGTTCCCCTCTCAGGGTGCACCTCCCAGTGAGTGCATCCTCTCTAAAACTTTTGTCTTCTTCTACACCGCCAAGTACATCGGAAGGGTGAAGGGGGTGACAGCATACTGGAGAGAAGGACGAAGCGCCTCCTCCAAACGTCTCGCCCGAGACTCTTCATCCAGAAGGAGATCCGGAGCAAAGCGCAGGAGATCTTTAAACTTGATCCCCAGCTCTCGTACCGATAGACTTATCTGCTGAAGGGAGAGTAACTCCTGCCGCTTCTCCGCCTTGATCATGGAAGAAAGAAATTCCTCTCGGAATTCCTTCCCAAAGTCAGCCCAAGGAACCTCTTCTTCTATCCTCTCTCCGAGGTAGAGTGTCCACCACTGTCGCGCCACACCTCTCAGCTGAATGACTGTTAGGGGAACCCAGTACTTCCTCGGAGCACGGATCAAGGTAAAAGAAATCTCTAGCCCCTTAATCCACCCCTCTGTCTCTGTATCTGAAGTACTACCCTCGTACTTCTTGAGGGTCTGTCACTGGAAAGAATGGAGAGTCCTCTTCCACTGACTATCTTCCTCTTCTCGGTCAATCCTCAACTGATCGACTGCCTAAATCTGCTGGGCCTCGGCCGTCTGAGCCACCCGGGGATGACGTCCAGGTGCCATAGCTATACGGTAAACAAGGATCTCCTAATACCATGTAATAAAGAAAACTCAAGGTTTTATTTTATCATTTTATTTCAATTTCTTTCCCAGAACACCCAAATAAAGTAAAACACAATCATGATGATGCATGTACCTTCCCTAGGGTATCTACCCTGCAATCAATGTAGTCTCACTTGGTCGTTCGGTAGGATCAGTGTCCTTGCATCGGATCACGGGGGGCCTAAAATCCAATGTCCTAGCCAGTATTCCCTGGCCTATGTCACGCACCAATATTGACTAACATTTTCACCCTACCATCCCATGAAATCCTCACTGTTCCTAACTCCAGACTCCATCATATCTCTCAACCATCACTTTTAATACCATTCTGTCACGACCCCTCACTCCAAGATGCCCATCCTGAGGTGGAAATGGTGAAAGGGAGATAATGACCCCCAAGTCCCACCTCCAATAGGCCCCGGGGTGGCGACTAGCACCAAGGGTATGAGTTTTTCACAATATGGGTGGCATTAACAATTTCATTTTTTTAAAGATCGGGAAATAGGACAAGTCAACCACCAAAAAAGAAAAAGAACAAGTGTATATAAATAAAACCAAACCAATCCCACATGCATGTTTAAACAATTTTATAACAAGGTACAAATACAAGAAAGATCAAAGTACAATACCAAAACAAAACAAAGGTACAACAACGACAATAACTCCAACTGTCCGACTAGTAGGGTCCCGCACAGCCCTGGTAGTCCTCCTAGAAACCTGAAAGTAAACGTAGGGTGAGCATACAAGTATACTCAGTATGAAAACCTAATGATCTCGTGCACAAGTGGGGAGACATCCTAATGTCCCGTGAGAAAAACTGAAGAAACCTAGCAAGGAATTCAATCCACCCAACCTCACCAGCCACACTCACCAGAACACAAGCACAACAGGTAGTAGTAATATAAGAAACAAGAGTATTGGTTACCCCACACCATTTCCCTTTAGGTAGCTTCTCTTCCTAACGGAAAACGTCCTGATGCTGCCACACTCTCCCCACATGCACACACATGGGCCTCACAACCACGTATCCCGCCCGCACACACCTGGGCCTCACAACCATGTATCCCGCCCGCACACACCTGGGCCTCACAACCACGTATCCCGCCCCCACACACCTGGGCCTCACAACCACGTATCCCGCCCGCACACACCTGGGCCTCACAACCACGTATCCCGCCCGCACACACCTCGGCCTCACAACCACGTATCCCGCCCGCACACACCTGGCCCTCATCCCGGAGATTCTTGGGAAGCATTAGAACCTGCCCGAAGAGTCTTGGGCTAAAGTCACCCCAATCAAAACCTACCCAATGCTTCTTAGGTGTAAGGTCACCTCAAGCCATCACAGCCTAAAGGACAAGGAGCAGGAAGGATCTAGTAACTAAGGGAAAAACACCCTCTCCCATGAAATGGGAGTGTTTGGCACTAAGTGCTCAACATGGGTGGGGTGCGATAAAACAAAAAAGATATACATATACATATATACCAACCACACAGCCCAACCTATGGCTTCTAAACAGAGAGACTGATCATGTGCCTCGGCACTGCTACTACGAAGCATGCATACAACAAACAACTCCAACCCCATTTAGGTTTTCACATTTCAGTGGAAATAGTTTATTAGTTCCTTAACTATAGGGAAACTATCCACAACCAACCACATCAATCATTCGTAAAACGTATCCCTGCCATCCAAAAATCAAGTTAGGAAAACACAAGCAACACAACCAAGCCCTTCTTATCAACCAACCAACCCCATTGATTATTAATTCTGTTTCATTACCACACCCCACCATTCATTAACTCTTCCACTTTAATTTATTATTCACAAACCACTATTCATTCACAAACAAACCCATCCCTAAGGCCCCACTGCCAACCACCATAACCACAACCACACCGTTCATCATTTTCCCTTTAATACCATTTATCGCAGCCCCGCCGCCCGTCACCAACATAGAATTCACACCAACCCACAACCAAGTCAACCGCAGCCCCGCTGCTCACCCTGTCCACAACAACCCACAAAACACCCCAATCACATGCCATGTATCCAAGACAACACCCACATGTTCATTATTCAGTTTTTGTTTAACCAGGGTGATCACACAAGGGTTCCAAATTTTAAACAGCCAACTTTACGTGATTAACCAAAGTTCCACATTACACAAAGTTTCCATCCATAAGAAAATACATAAGGAGAGGGAAACATTTAATTGAATAATAAAAGGCCCCCAATGACCATTATTTTCAGTAGTTAGAAGCTCATTCAATTCACAACATAATATCACAATATATAAAGTAACAGCAATCACAAACTTACAAACCCCGTTCTTTAACCAGTTGTTATCTTCATGTAGTGGTTCAACTGTTCCTAATGAAAACAAGATGATACCCACCCCTCATGATGCACAAATTAGAGAGACGAAGGTAAGATCCGTACCTCAATAGGTTCTGATCACAACGCTCCCCCGTATCAACTTTAGAAGAAGTCTGTCGGCGTCTGTCACCTCTGTCGGGTCCCGAAAAAACCTCCTCGGGTGGAATTCGTAAAGGAAAGGCTGATAGGAAGACAACAGATCCAAGCTCGGAAGTTCCGCCTCGTCTTCATGATCTCGTGGCCGTTGACGGATCATAAATCGGAGCTCAGACAAAGAAGTTATGGAAGACAGAGCCTTCGAGTCTCTTGGGAGAACTCTACTCAGAGGGAAAGGGGAGGAGAGGAGTGAATTGAAAGGAGGAGGGGACCCCTCCATTTATAGGTGAGAAAAAGGAAACGTACAGGGCGTGTACTTTAGGGTACACGGCGTGTACTTGGTTATTTTACACGGCCTCCACGCGGCTTCCAACACGGCTCTGCGGCCGTTGACTGGTCAACACACGGTTTGAGGGTAACGTGTACGCGGGGAAGGACTACATGGCGTGTAGTTTAGACACACGAAGTGTACTCATTTATTGCACATGGCAAGGACACAGCTCCAACATGGTACACGGCCGTTGAATGGAAACGCGTACGTGGTGACAGGCTACACAGCGTGTAGAACTTGGAACACAGCGTGCACCCATCATTTCACACAGCGAGGACACAGCCTGCAACACGGGGTATACCCGGAAAGGGGGTACACGGTGTGTACTCAAAATACACGGCGTGTAGTTTCCAAAATTCTGGAAAGTATGGGGAAATTCCATTTTACCCTCCAGAACACTTCGTGACCTTCTTTTTGACAAAGGAAAGGGCCGGAGAGGTCCGGGCCATTACCGAGAGAAACTTTAATCATAGTGATATAGTCCTAAAAAATAATTTATTGTATTTATAAATGATTGAATCTTTTTCTTGATCCATATGTCCATTGATTTAACATATGATATCTTTTAAAAAACCTAAAAGTTGATATATTATACTTATACTTATCGTAAAAGTCATTCATAGGATTTTGTTTCCTAATCGTTGATTTGAAAATCCAGTTTCCCTGTTTTCTGCTAAAATTCCATTGATTTCAAATGTATCATGATGACCCTAGAATCCTAGAGCCAGTGCAATATATTAACGCAGTCTTATAGATACAATTTTCGAATCCCAAAGGACCAATCAGTTTAAAAGTCTTGGAAAATATATTACAAACATGAAAATTACATTAAAATTCAAAACATAAAATACAACATGGAAAATTTGTTGAAAATTCCATTATTCTCCATGCTTAACCCTGTATAACAATCATAATACACATTTTGGCATCCACATAAAATAAAATATTAGAAAGGGGGATCTCATATGCTCGTTAAGGGTAAATATTACAACAGAACCTTTTTTAAATAAGCATAATAATTTACAGAAAGGTATAAAAATTGAAAAAACCTACACTAACATAATCTTAATTATAATATAGAAATATAAAATCAAATAATTCCATTTAATGATTCACATGGATATTATACTATTTGAAAATTCATGTGTAATATCAATTACTAATCTAATAATGAGGGAATAAATAATGATAGATGTTTTCACTATGAAGATATATCTTGAAGAAACTTAATATCAAGATATATCATCATGATAGTTTTAGTATTTGGGTAGAAACCCATATGATTTGTGTCAATATCTATCCTCCTAAAAACATTAAATTTTGTGGAAACGGATGTGAATGGTTTCTCGCAAACTGATTTGGTCTCATGAGACCGACTAATGCATCGAGGGGATTTCATTAAATGGTCCCAAAATAATAGGGATTTCATTATCACGTCCCAAACCCATAGTTGTTTCAATAACTAGTCCCCAACCCATCACTTATAATGTCTAATTCATTCTCCATATGAAAACATAAACAATATAGACGTTCGTTTTGAAAAATTAGAATATGAAATGTCAATACTTAAACCATATGCTATGAATGGCCTAAAATAGAACATTTCCAATCAAAATAAACCATAGACCAATTAAGAGAATACGATAAATGATATAATAAGATATAAACCTTGATTAAATACAAAATCCAACATTGGATGGTGACATATATGAGAATAATCTGATAAAATCATTTGAAAAATCGTGAGAAAAATACCTTTATGTAATAAATCATTTATTTAAAGATGCAAATTTAGAAAAAAAGAAGAAATTAAAAAATATTTTTAAATAAAATTTTCCTATACTTCATTTAATAATATGATATAAATTCAAAATTTAATATTTTAAAATATTCATATACATATAAATAAAACCATAAAACACATTTTAGAAATATGTACATGAATGAGAAAGATTATAGAAGAAAAAATCATAATAAATTTAAAAATTATGTTCTAATTAAATATTCCCTTACATTAAACCTCAAAAATACTCATTTTTAAAACATTTTTATGAAACATGGACATGGATGAGAAATATGTTATTGTAAATACTTACATATAAATAATCATTGATAATAATGAGAATGCGAAATTAACCCCTACCGTAGGTCCAATTCCCTCTATACATGTCCAAAAATCCTATATAGTGGTTTTAAATATGTTATTAATTTGTAATAGAATAATAATAATATTTATTATATCATATATGATTCATTTATGATTATATTATTTTTTTATTAAAAATTCCATGTTAAACCAATATTTCAGGTAATAACAGTGTTTTTAATCGTATATGTTTTGACTTGTTTTATAACATAGAAAATGATTTAATTACAAACAAAATAGAAAACGTGGTTTATATATAATATATATTCATTTTATAAAAATATTTAGAATATAGATATATGAAATAGAATACACCATTCATGGAAATGACAGGTCGTACGTATATATGAATGTTGTTTCTATTTTCATATCTGTTGGGAAAAAATCGCTCAAGGTATCATTGAAGCATTTTTTAGGTGATTGTGTCTGTTCACAAGGTGGACATCTGAGTGGTGAATGTTGACAAAGCAAAACGATGACATAAAAATTTGTTGACAAAGAGTATTTGATGGTGGAATTTCGAGTTCAAGAGCTGAGGTCAATGATCCATGTTTGATTCAAGAACGTCATCAAGTGGAATGGATGATCTGGAGGTGGTACAAAAAAACAGATACAAGGTGGCACCGTTTTCCAGTGTTTGCCAAATATTTGGGCCTGAAAATCATCAAATGAAGAAAAGTGGTTTTTGGCATAGGGTCTTGCGCGCCGTGTTCCTGGAGGCTTGGAAACATGCGCGCCATATGTTTTTCAAGATAAGATCATAAAAAAATTGCAAAGGGACAAGTGTTTCCCAAGTATTGGTGGTGTCGCGCAAGTGACTTGTGCGCCGTGAAAGAGACTTGCGCGCCGAAGGGAGAGTTGCGTGCCGTCGCGCAGGGGTGACCAATTGCCTATAAATACTAGACCACCCCTCTTCATTAAGTATCGGAGATCAAAACATTGATGATTCAGAGCTCCCGTCCCACAGGTGTGGTGGTCACGCAAGTGGTGGTGTGTCGCGCAAGTGGGGCTTGCTCGCTAGAGAAGGAAGTTGCGCTGCTGAGGTGGTTTAGGCGAGGAAGGAAGTGAGTCATGCAGAGTTTCATAAGCTTGAGTTGCACAAGTAGTTGAGGAAGACTTGCGCACCAGTTGTGACTTGCGCACTGATACTTTCACACTGAGATTGACTTGCACGACAAGTAAGGATTATTTCCAATAGTTATTTTTGGGCTGTGTGGAAGCTGGAAGTTTTCCCGATACCTTCGGTGCAAAGAGATATTCATCTACAGGTGAAATTTTTACTTCAACAGGGCATCTACATACAGAATAAGATGCATTCTTTCATTCAAATGAAGAGACCTGTAGGTCTATAAACTGTGAGTGGATTCCTTCCAAGAGCAGTGAGAAAAAGAAGAGAAAGAAGGTGATCCTCTCCACTGGCAGTGAGCCAGAGAAAGAGAAATAGGGAGTGACCCTTGGGAATGTAGTGAGCTAACCCTAAACTTGTAAAGGCAGTGATCCTGGGCTTATAAGTGATCTAGCCCAAACCATTGTATCCACATCTAGTGAAGAATAGTGTAATTTGGTACGACCAGCAACTAGTCGACGTATGCTCCTTGGATGTAGCCCAGTGAGGGTGAACCAAGTAAAAATCTATGTGTCGGCTTGCTTACATCCCTGCATTGCTTTTAAAGCATCATCTTTAGATAAAGAAGAAATTAAGTGATCATAATAAACACACAGGTGAAAACAAAATTACCCTTTTAATAAAGAGGTCAAGATCCAGTGGGGAAGGAATAACTTTGAAAAATAATATCCATAACCTGATTCACCTCCCCTCTCAGGGTATATAGGCCCCTATTGGTCCTAAAAATTGGTATCAGAGCAAGGTTGTTGTTATCAGATTTGTTTTCTCCGACTTGGTATAGTCAATATGTGTGGTCAAACAATCAGTCTTCCCTTATCTCGGTGTGTCATGGAAAAGGGAAAAACATCAAAGAATAATCAGAAGTTAGTTGGTATTCCACAGTGTGGAAGTGTGTATAGAAAAAATGTGATTCAATTAAAATAATCAAACAACTTACTAAAAGAAGTCCTGGATGAATCTGATAGGGAAAAAATTTATTCACTCAATCATGATGTAGGAATGAGTGAAGTACTTGAACTTCAATGTGATGCTGAAACGACTGATGATGATGAATTTTCAAGAAGGAGGCCACCAGTAGATGTTGTCAACATGACAAAGGAAGTGGACCAGAAGTTAGATGAAGAAGTCAAATCTAAAGCTATCTGGATCAAAGTATTGGATATTGAGGTCAACAAGCTAATAGGCTTAAATCAAAGTCTTATGGATGTGGAAACTGACCTAAAGAAGAAGAATGATTCTCAAAGTGAATATCTACAAAATATGGCTAAAATGAAAGGAAAAAAGGCTGTTGACTATGAAAAGGATCAAAACTCAGATGAAGTTAAGAATATTAAAGCTAGAAATGATGATCTAGCAACACAGTCTTTGGAATAAGGTTATAAGAATCAAAGGATACAACAAGAGAATGAATCTGTATCTGAATATGTTGCTCAAGAAAAATTGAAGGTGAAGGAGAAAAGTGACATGGTGGAAAACCTCACATGGGAACTTGAAGATGAGTTTAGTATCCAGAAGAATCTCAGAAAAGAACTTAATTCAAAACATGAATCAAGAGATACAAAGATTCAGCAACTGGAGGAAGAAATAGAATCAGTCAAGAAAGAAATTGAGAAATCTAAATCCGAAGATAAGCCCAAATTGAAGGATGCACTGCACTTATTTTTTTATTATCCTTCGGTAGGTGATGATAAAATGAAATCCAAATATGCTACATGAGAGGAGAAGCATGAAAGGATTGTATCATCCCAAAGGCCATCCATTTTTGGAAAATCTAGAATCGGATATGATGATTCCACTCTTATGCGTGATATGAAAAATGCAGTGAAAATCTCCAGAGTTAAGAAAAACCTTGTAGGTGCTAGAGACAGACCTAACACAGATTTTACAGGAAGAAATGATAGCATGTTCTATTTCTGTGGGATTCATGGCCACACATCAAGATTTTTTCCAAATGCTCTGGAATACATTTCTGGCTGTGAAAATAGAAACATCGATAAATCTGAGGATAAGAAGAAGCATAATGAGAAATCAGAGAGAAGTGTCTCTCAGAGGAAAGCATTCATAAGATGCTATTACTGTGGAAGAATGGGACACTCCATGAATATGTGTCCGGAAGCTCCGAAGCTAAATGTCAGAGGAAGAACTCAAGCTACATCAACATCTTGTCTAAGAGATGATGTAATGAGGTATGCCTTCAATAAAAGATGTTTCATATGTTCCAATCAAGGGCATTTGGAATGAAATTGAAGCAAGTAGAATGCAAGAAAGGAAAAGGATCCCATAAAGAGAATCTTGAATGATGTGATGTATAAAGAGACATCTTACAGTGCGATAAAATGTAGTAAGGAGAAGAATATGCTAAGAGCCTCAGGGGAATCAAATTGAGCTGAACAAAAGGTGTATCAGTCACCTCCTCTGTCATACACACAACAGATCTCAAGGAGAGAATGTGAACAAACCTGAAAGATTAAGGGGATATCTACTCTAGTTATGATAAAGAAGAATGAACGTTCAATGGAGTACTCACCACCAGTGAAAATGAGTGTGGTGACTCATAAATCTGATAAAAGAAAGATGAACAAAGAATGTATTGAAAAATTCATTGTTCGTGTTCCACAATGAAAAGTGGAGGATGGTGCAAGATCCTTGAAATGGTGGAATAAGCAAGGGAAGGTGACAAGTAGAGATATTCCTACCCAGAGAAGGAATCAATAGAAATGGAATTTTGGTGGAACATTAAAGATAAAGATATGTACTAGTGGGTTTAAGCCCCAAATAGTGAGTAAAGCCAAGCCTGTTGAATCTACATATTGGAAAAACGATCAGAATGTGGGTAATGAATGCTTATTCATATGGCCAGAGTAGTTGAAGTTGGCTAGGAAGCTACAAGAAGCAAAGAAAGAGTGTGATTCTCTACAAGAAAGAATCAAAGGGTTGACCCTTCTGGGTTAACCACTATCCTCATCTTGAGGAGTCCAGAAGACACCCCTTCACTTTTTATATACATGCTATTAACTGATGATTAATTTTATTCAGGTTTAGGGAGATATGATCCAAGGGGAAGTGGTATCTAAAGATGCAAAGTGGATAAGTAATATGCTCTATAGATTCAATTGATTCAAATCAGGTACCAAAGTTGAAGGAGAAAGGGAGAAAAAGAGCACAATAGAAAGTGATTGTTTTATTAACTCTATCTCCTGTTTCCTACACCGAGTTCTAACTCAGTAGGCAGAGAGAATTGGTTAATGGCTCAATGTTGTGTGCCAGATTGGAATAAATGATGCATGAGGAGAAGAATGGTTATGTTTCTAAATAGTGAGCATAACCCCAGGAAGTGTTGAATAACATAGGGGGAGCATTCAATAACAAAATCAGAAGCAAGATCCATCAAATAAATAATTGGATGACTCATATCAGGTGTTGCCTATCGAGGGATGAAAGAATGATAGGGTTCCAAGAAGCTGCGAGAGAAAGTCAAAAGTGTGTCAACAAAAATTTGACAGAATATGTTCAAAGATATGACGTCATTGAACAACAACATAGTGAAAAGTTTTTTGTTAAAAGTAAGGAAGTGGTAAGAGACTCAGGGAGAGAAGAAGTGGCTGAAGATGATTCAAAAGAGGATACTTATGGTGAGTACGAGGAAGTAAAATCCTCATCTGCACAAAATCCAAAGAGTCAAGCTGAAAATCATAGGCAGAAAATCATCTGTGATCAGTGAGTTCCAGTTCAGAAAAGAAGAATGAAATCACTGCATTAGACATCATTGCTATCACAGGTTGATCCAAAATTCTTTGCTGATGCAGCTAGAGATGAAAACTGGGTTCAGAGCATGAATGAATAGCTAAATCAGATTGAGAAGAATCAGACGTGGGAGATTGTTTCGAGGCCAGCAGACAAGAATTTCATCGGGACTAAATATGTTTATCATAACAAGATGAATGAAGATGGGACAGTGATTCGGGAAAAATCATGACTAGTGTGTAAGGGATACTCCCAGATAGAGGGAATGGATGTAGATGAGATATTTTCACCGGTTGCAATAATGGAGAAAATAAGATTATTTTTTGCCATATCAGTGCAAATAAAGTTCAAAGTTTTCTAGATGGATGTCAAATCTTCATTTCTAAATGAGTTTCTGGAAGAAGAGGTGTACATTGAGCAGCCAGATGGTTTTCTTATTCATGAGGATGAGAACAAAGTTTGTAGGCTGAAGAAAGCGTTGTATGGGCTGAAACAAGCACCAAGAGCATTGTACTCAAGGCTTGATCAGTACTTGAAGAAGCGTGGTTTTCAGCATGGTGGAGTTGATTACAATCTCTAATTCAAACAACAATAGTAATCAAAGGATGATGGTGTTGGTTTTTGTCGATGACAAAATATTTGGCGGATCAGATGAAGTGACACAAGGAAGTAATGGAACTTTTATTTCTCAATCCAAATACGCCAAGTAGATTCTTAGAAGGTTTGGAATGGAGAACTCCAAGGAGATAAATACAAGGTTTCTACCCGGATGAAATTATCAAAACCTGAGAATGGAAACCCAGTTAAAATCACATAATGCAGGCAATTTATTGGAAGTCTTTTTTACTTGACTGCGACAAGGCCTGATATTGTTTTTTCGAGATGCCATGCAGCGAGATATCAGAGTAATCCCAAGGAAAGCCACATGCTTCCAGTGAAAATAATACTTCGGAATATCCATGGGATAGTGGATTTCGGCCTGACATATACTGACAAATCTTAGACAGAGTTATTGGGATATACTGATGCAAACTGGGCCGGTTCAGCATATGATAGAAAATCAACGTCATGTGGTGCATTCTATCTTGGTGGATTGTGTATTTCTTTCCTTAGAAAGAACCAAGATTGAATTTCATTGAGCACTGCAGAAGCTGAGTGTATTGCATCCACTCAAGAATGCACACAATTATTGTGGATGAAGCAACAGCTTGAAGATATGGGAGTTGAAGTGGTGTCTCCGATCAGAATCCATTGTGATAGCTCAAGTGCTATAAATCTTATCAAAAATCACATCCATCACTCAAGGACAAATCACATTGAGATAAAGTATCATTTTATCAAGGAGAAATTTCAGCAGGGAATTGTCAAGTTGGAGTATGTGCCTACAGAACTACAGGTTGCAGACATTCTAACAAAGGCTTTACCCAAGGAATCATTTTAAAGGCATCGACTGGCTCTGGGAGTTCAGTTGCTCCCCACACTTGAAATAGTGTGGATATGGAATACCCCTCCCCTCTCCCCAAGGTATGATGTGTTCTACCCTAATGTGCTAATGTGTTCTCTACTCTGTTACAGACTGCAAAAGAGTGTCCTTTGGGTTCGTTGACAAAGGGGGAGAAAATAGTGATTGGTCAAGGGGGATATAGTGTGGCAATTTGATAAATCATGAATGATATGGGGAGAAGCTGACAAATGGAGCAGCCAGATAGGGGGAGTTAAAGCTAGTTAAACGTGCTTATCTAGAGCATAGCTTGGACAACACAGGAAATAGGGCTGAAAAGGTCTTCAAGTTGTGAGCAAAAAGGGGGAGCGAAAAAATATGACGATGCTAGAAGTGATCGATCAAAGAATAGATATCACGACAACTGAGGATCGTGATAAAAGTAAAAGAGAGATGTTAAAATGTGGTAAGAATATTTACAACAATTGGTATTCCATGAATTGGTATCAGTTTGGAAAAAATTGGTATTAGTTAGGTGTCAACAGTGTGTGTTAGAGATGAAGTGATTTCATTGATGAACTTTTCATTTACTCTTGTTTCTCATGCCGAGGATTGCTCATGTGGGCTTAGAGTATGTGTTGAGTAAATACTTGATCGCTATCAGAATCACTATAGGCGAACGGTGGATGAATAAGTAACGATATATCTTTTTATGGAAGAGGTTTCAACAAACCCAAAGGGGGATATTGTTGGGAAAAAATCCATCAAGGTATCATTGAAGCATTTTTGAGGTGATTGTGTTTGTTGACAAGGTGGACATCTGAGTGGTGATTGTTGACAAAGCAAAACGATGACATACAAATTTGTTGACAAAGAGGATTCGATGGTGGAATGTCGAGTTCAAGAGATGAGGTCAATGATCCATGTTTGATTCAAGAACGTCGACAAGTGGAATGGATGATCTGGAGGCGATACAAAAGAAGGGATACAAGGTGGAACCTTTTTCCAGTGTTTTCCAAATTTTTGGGCCTGAAAATCATCAAATGAAGAAAAGTGGTTTTTGGAAAAGGGACTTGCGCGTCGTGTTCTTGAAGGCTTGTAAACTTGCACGCCATATGTTTTTCAAGATAAGATCATCAAAATATGGCAAAGGGACAAGTGTCGCCCAAGTATTGGTGGTGTCGCGCAAGTGACTTGCGCGCCGTGAAAGAAACTTGCGTGCCGAAGGGAGAGTTGTGCACCATCGTGCAGGGGTGACCAAATGCCTATAAATACTGGACCGCCCCTCTTCATTAAGTACCGGAGTTCAACACTTTGATGATTCAGAGCTCCCGTCCCGCAGGTGTGGTGGTCGTGCAAGTGGTGGTGTGTCGCGGAAGTGGGACATGCGCGCCAGAGAAGGAAGTTTCACGCCAAGTGTTAGTTGCGCGCCTGAGGTGGTTTAGGCAAGGAAGGAATTGATTAGCGCAGGTTTGGATTTTCATAAGCTTGAGCTGCGCAAGTAGTTGAGGAAGACTTACACGCTAGTTGTGACTTGCAAGCCGATACTTGTGCACCGAGATTGACTTGCACGGTAAGTAAGGATTATTTCCAGTAGTGATTTTCAGGCTGCGTGGAAGCTAGATGTTTTCCCGATACCTTCGGTGCAAATAGATATTCATCTACATGTGAAAGTTGTACTTCAATAGAGCATCTACAAACAGAAGAAGATTCATTCTTTCATGAAAATTAAGAGACCTATAGGTCTATAAATTGTGAGTGGATTCCTTCCAAGAGCAGTGAGAAAAGGAAGAGAAATAAAGTTATCCTCTCCACCAATAGTGAGCCAGAGAGAGAGAAACAGGGAGTGACCCATGGAAAAGCAGTGAGCTGACCCTAAAATTGTAAAGGCAGTGAGCCTGGGCTTATAAGTGATATAGCCTGAACCATTGTATCAATATATATTAAAGAATAGTGGAATTTGGTATGACCATAAACTTGTCGGTGTATGCTCCTTGGACGTAGCCCAGTGAGGGTGAACCAAGTAAAAATCACTGTGTCGGCTTGCTTACTTCCATGCATTTCATTTAAAGCATCATCTTCAGATAAAGAAGAAAATAAGTGATCATTATGAACACACAGGTGCAAACAAAGTGACCATTGTAATAAAGAGGTCATGATCCAGTGGGGTAGGAAGAATGTTGAAAAAGAATATCCATACCCTGATTCACCCCCCCTCTCAGGGTATATAGGCCTTTATTGGTCCTAACAATATCCTATTGAACGAATGAAGGTAAATGATGTATATGTATATATAAATATATATTATTAGATAAAAATTATTATGGAATAAATATTATATCATTTCACCATATAATTTTTTATAATCATTACATAATGGTTATCATGGATAATGAATCTCATCCTGTCGTGGAGACAGTAATTTGTATGTATGCATGAGCGACGGTTTCATTTCATTATTGGTAAAGTGGTAAGGAAATGAATGGTATTTTAATTATAATGAATTAATATCATATCATTTTTATTATTTATATCATTTATATCCATCATTATACCCATCTAGATAAAGTAGTCTTTAAAAAATTACACTATGATGTGGAGATGATATGTCATACGTACACACACATAGTGATACTGTTTTTTATGGGATGTATAAAAATAAGAATATGGTTGTACCAGAACCATAATAATATCTTATCACATATATTATATTGTATTTATCACATTATTATGGAAATAATTTCAGAAGAGGAAGAAGAAGAAGAAATTGAATTGAATTGAATTGGTAAAACAAGTAACTCTTCTATGAGTATCTCCTTTTAAATTAAACAAAAGGACTTATTAGGTTGTATTTCTAACTAGATTGTAGACTCTTGGAGGAATTGAAGGATTTTTAGAGGATAAATGGTATGGTTTTGGTAGATCCAATGTGCTTTATAATTGTGAATAAAATAGAAGGATATGTTCCATTTTATAAGAGTGGGTAGTGGCACTCTTTGAATCCATTAAAATATTAAATCAATATAAATTTATTTTCCATTTAAATTTGCTCGAAAGTGAGTTATTTAGAATCTAAGATGATTATGGGTCTAAATATTGTCAATAAATAATTTTTATGCAATTATACGTCAAAATAATAACCATATATTTTGGACTTAACCATTAGTTAAACAATTTAACTCATACCGTGACTACTTGTCTTTTTACAATATAGGGTTAATGTAGTGGCTATAAAATGACAAATTAACCAAAATTAGATTATTTATGGAATATTTAAAATTATCTTAGTAATTTGGATGTAATAATTATTTTTATGAATTTTATATGATTTAATAAAAAATATTTATTTTAAAATCTCATTTGTGTTAGTTTTGACACTATTTATTACATGACTTTAAAAAAAGAATAAAAACATGATTCCTTAAAAATAAATTAATTAACCCATCCCAAACATTTCAAATCAATCCAAAAAAATTTGGATAGTTTAAAATATTTACATTTATATTTACTTTAATATTATTAATATTATTTAATTGATTCTTCCTTTAATAAATCAATTACTACGTCATTATTATGTCACCATTAAATTTAATTATTTAGTTTATAAAATTATTAATAAATTTCAATGATATAGATAAACATTTTATATTTCTACAGTCTATATAAATTCATCCATATCGCTTATATAACCTCATATTAAAAATTATATAGTTATTTAAATTATGAGTATGAAATTTTAATCTTATCATTAAATAAAATATAATAAAAGTTTTATTCTTACCCAAGTAACTTAAAAGGATCATAATTTCAGCCAATGTTTTGTTTTGATTGAAACACTCTTATCCAATGAAATTTTGACATGTTTTAGGTTAACTTTTAAATAATATAATATTATATTTATAATTAATTTCACCATTTACCCTTAACTGTGGTAAATAAATATAAATTTATTAAAGTTAATATTCAAAAAAATAATTTTGTTCTTATTAGACCACAAATTTCTGGATAATTACAACCATGTATGTAGGTTTTTTGAAATTAAATTCACATAAGCGGTAAAATTATGTTTAATGTCAATCCCGCCGATGAGGTTAGAAGGTGGGTTAAAGAGATGTTCAAAAGACCTATAAGTTTTTATATCTAATTTCAATATAAAAATGATTCCAATAATCTAAATTTCATTACTATTTATATTATTGATATAATTTAACTTCAAAAATTAATTTAATATATAATAATTGTTTAAAGGAAAAAACGTTATTTCTTAACTACAATGGATTATCTTTCACTATTCATCCAAAAACGAATTTTTTTTAGAAAAATACATAAAGAAATAACCTTAACCTAATTTTTATATTACAAATTCAATATGAAGTCTATTTTTTAAAATAATAATTTCATAATCTGGTTAATAATATTTATAACCATTTTTTGAATGGTTAATTTGATTGATCATGGTGCGCTTGAGATCATTGTTGTATGTAGTGCAAGCTGTTGAAGATATTAAATTTAAATGTGACATACAATAAAATCTGGGGGTTTTATATAAATCATTTTCTATAAAAATAATTTTTTTTTAAAAAATAAAAATAATTTTCGTTATCATTATATTTTATTTAAATTATTTTAATATTCCTCTATTCATAAATAAAATTATTCATCGATTTAACATGATGAGGAAGCATAGACTTTTCTTTTGGAAATAAAAATTCATTATTGTTAAAAGATTTATCCCAAATCATCAATTTTTTGTTCTAATAATACTATTTGAAAATATTTAAGAGTAATTATTTTAATTCTATCTTCAACATGAACTGTATATCAATATCTTATTGTTATATAACTTCATTACAACTGTCACTGTGTGAAATATTTTCATAATTAATATTAGTAATGATCCTTTTTTAGCATCTTCACCTATAGTGGAAAATTCGTCTTCATCGTTATTTTCATTTTTCATACCATCTTTATACAATAAGGTTTCCTATTAGTTTTAAAGAAATTATTACCCTTAAAATTCTAAGAAACATTTGGATTATAATGTATCTTCTATAATAATATTCTAATAAAATCATCTTCCCATTCACTATCATCATTGGTTTTAGATTTTAGAAAATTTGTATCATAATTTGTGATATCTCCACACTTAAAACATGCCATTTTCTAAAAAACCTATGGATAAGGCCCTAATTCAACCCCAATTTCAATGCTACAATCCACCTCATGTAATATTGACCATGAAAATATTAAGGCTCATCATTTCAATTGGACATACATTTGATTATCTCAAGGTACCTCATGTAGTAATTTTCACCTTTCACACTATAATCGGTCTTCCACTTCAAGACAGAACAACCCTAAAATCTCGTAGATCCTCATCTATACCTCATCCACCATGATATTGTCTACAATTACTAAATTGAGATATGATCATGGAACAAATTACAATATTGTGGTGCGATCCCTCCAGAAACAACACCAACCATGGTGTGACACACTCTACCACATCAAAATTGGTCCAAGTTCCCTAAAAACTACCAAAAAACCTCTCAACCTTTTCTAAATGAATATAACATAAGAAAAATAGTACCATTAATCATAATAATATATAAAAACATATAATAATGTTAAATATAATAGAAAAAATGATCCATACTCAACCTAAAAACATGGATGTTACATTTCCCCCCACTATAAAACTCTTCATCCTTGAAAATTAAATAGATATTCGTCCTAGAAAACAACATATATCACTATTTGTTTCTTATAATTTATATTTCATATGTGTATTACTACACTATTTGATGTTATAATAGAACCAAACCCCCTTTAATTCCCCTAACCTAAAATATCTTTTCTCTACGATACATAATTTAGATTGGCCTCTCCACGTAAAAAGAATATAGATCTAACTCGACATCTTCTAACCTAAAAACATGATAAGGGTTTGGCTTATAATTATTCAATTTTGAGATGAAAATGGATTTATGGAAATATATATAATATTTTTTAAAATAAAACCAATAATAAACCTCTCTAATTCAATCTAAAATCTAAAATACTCTCATCTACAAGGGAATTGATTTTCTTTATTTCACAAGCAGTATGTTCCCCAACCTAGGTGATGCACCAAAAATATTAATTTCCACATATTAACCCTTTGGGGACACTATTAATAATTTATGTGTGGAATCATCTGAACATAAATTGTTTTTATAAGCTTCTGTATTAACCTCATTCACATTGATTTCTCTTGTACTGATGTCAACCTTGCAAGGGAACTCACACATAATTTGACCGATAAAATAGTGATTGGGAAGATTAGTTGTAAATTTCCTCAAATGGTTACATACATCTATATGTTTTAAAAATATTTTTTTAAATGAAATCCACTAATGATATAGGATCCTCTTATGATCTTCAAAAAACATGTGTACACTCTCAGAGCATATCCTTAAAAATCTCAATAACCCATTCTATATATCTTTCTAGCTGAGGATGGTATATTATACTCAGTCACAATTGGCTTACCTTGTACATTTGGTGTCCACACAAAAAACTATCACATGAATTGTGAATCTTGAATAGATACTATATACATCGGCACTCTATGAAGTTTAACTATCTCTCACACAAACAGCCGATTTAGATTATAAAATAAGAATGTCTCCTGAATTGGAAAGAAATGTACCAATTCCAGGAGTTGCTCCACAATAAACCATACACTATTATATTTTCATGTGGATATTAGTAAACCAACCATGAAATTAATTAATTTATCCTCCCATTTTCAGGTTGGTGTTGATAAAGTTTTGTAATGACCGTACTAGTCGTTGATACTCTACATGTACCCGCAAACATACCAATCATCAAGAAATGAATAAAACATCATCATTATCCATCCACAACCATTAGAAATAAAAATTAACATCATGGTGAATTCTACTGCCTCCTAGATGGACTTCCCAACCAAAGTAGTGGAAATCCCTTTGGACATCACTCTTGAGGCTCTTCAACACTTCTATTCATCTCATGAACTAAAGGACTAAATATGAAGTAATACCCTAACCTTCAATAGTCTTTCCCCCAGCTAGGGTGTCCCTAATCCTTATACAGCCCTCATAAGATAATTCCTCTATTTTACCAACTCTAGTAGATTGATAATTATTTTAATAATAGAGGGAACTAATCAATTAGGCATCGTAGAAACATCAATGTGAATCTCTGCAATGAAACCCATTAGCTACAATTACTCTATAGCCTCCTTTATATCCCAATACAAATATTTCCTACTCAAAGAATTATTTATGGAACATCTCTTCAAATATATATATATATATGTTAAGAATAATAGGCATAGAGATACTACACCCATATTTTTTGCCTCAGATTGAGATCACACTAGGAGAGTATATATGTCAGGCTTTTGTGATATAAGTAAAACATTAAATGGGGAGCCCCACAAGAACCCACACAACAACATATAATGAAATAAACTATTATTCATGATAAAATAAAAAATAAAATTTGTAGTGGGAATATATAAATAGTAAATGAGAATCATATATATATAATGGAATTCTCACTGATGCATGTTGAACCATACCTGAAATGTAAATACATGACCTCTGACCCAACTCACATTCTATCCTTCCATATCCATAGCCTCTACGACATTCGAAATTAACCACAAGTCTATCCCCAAGTTATACTTGTGTCCAGATAAAAAATAGGAAATTCTACCCATATACAACAATACTAATGTTTTATGCATAGGTAGGGGTTGATTCTAACAATCCAATAGAAATGTCGAACTCCTCAACCATACCGAGTGTAATTATAATAAAATGGATTTGAATGAAATACATAAAAATTGGTGAATTAATTTCAATAAATTCACCCATTGAAATATATGCCTTACACTTCATATACAATCACACGTGTCGGGTCATCATGTGCTAACCAGGCCACTACGACACATAACCCTGGCTACTTTTTCACCATGGAAGAAGTAAGTCAGTTTCCTAACACCACACCCAACCCATACCCAATGATGTAGGTTTATTTGTGTAACCATGTTTTCAAACCATAATCAAAGATGTAGGGTAAGGTGTCATGCTGAAAACTCAACCCATCCCTTCTGATAGAGGTATTTTGTATATCATGTGTATGTAAAATCACGACCAGAACTCAAAGACTCTGGATAAGGTGTTTCCTGAACCCCAACCCACTACCTAGAGGAATTGGTTATGACCATACATAGATAATAATTTAATAATTTTATTTCATACAAGAGAAATTCATTATCCACATAATATGGTATACCAGAACCGAGCCACAAGGGTATTCCTTGGCCCATGAGTACTAAGGAAATGTCCACTGCCTCGTATCACACAGTGACCCATACCTCTCATGGGAAGTCATCGAGCCATTCTTGATCTCCCCTAATAGGAGCCACTATCTCGACCTAATCCTACGTGAGGAGAGGACTTAATACCAAGACCCCTGACTTTTCAATGAAGGTAATGTCAGACATCAGGATCCCTCTCCCCTATAAGATTTTTTACCTTGAATAACATGTCAAACATACACAGAGATCACATCACATCACATAGCTCACCAAATCATCATCATCTAACTTTTATCTTTGGACCTAGTCTTATGTCTCAAGAACATCCCAAAATCAATCTAAACCCAATAAGGGTTCTATTATATCCACCTAGAAAAACCCACTGCTTTGATATAAAAATTCAATGTTCTCAAAGTGTTACACACACAACATGAATAATCATGGATCTAATAAATAATTCATAATCCATCACAAATAGTAAAACATATAAAGTATAAAATATTTAGAAAAAAATTTGACATAGACATTCCAAGGTGAACCAGACCAAAAAATCAAGCCAAGACCTCCTGTCTTTCCTCTAAAACCCAAGTCAAACCCCTTTTTTTAAATGATTTTAAAAATTCACTATATTTCAGTTTACTAACATCAATCCATTTTCCCAAATCCCATCAAAATAACCTTTGAAAAACCCCTATTCTGTTTAAAAATATTGTTTGAGAAAACATTCTCAAATCACCTATTTCACCATTAATATTTAATTTGATTCGACCAACTTTTAAAATATATTTTAAAAAGGAAATCTATTTAACTTTTTGAAAAGTGACACACTCCATAAAACAAACAATAAGTAGGTCCACCAAAAACCATTCTACTAAGACACCACCTTCTGACCATTTCATAAGTTATAGGGTACATGTTAACTATTAATCTAAGGTGATTTACTCCCAAAAAATATAGGGAAAACACAAAAATTTTAAAAATACATGAATATAAAACTAATTGAGATTGAAAAGTATAAAATCTCAAAATATATAATATAAAAAAATTAATTCAAGGCTCCAACCACAACATATGTTCCATAAATCCATCCCAGATTGTACCAACCTCTATCGAATTCATGAGATCCTATATCATCAATAAAAATTATAAATTTAATCAATTAAATATTTAAAAAAAATACTATGATTTTCATAATCCATTCCATACTCACTGGGAAACCTCATGGTGATCAATCAATGAGCAATAGGCTAAGGTCCACTCCTGACATGCACCTAATCCTAATCCACCAAAACTCCCAAAATATTATTACTAATTCAATAGGAAATTTCTCACAAACTACCCAGATGACCTAAATAAATAAATGGTATAACACACCTTTCGTTAAACAATAAATGGTGTCTTGATTCCCTACACCTATGATATCCTCTACATACCTCACAAAAACCCATCAGGAATGATGATTTCACCATTCTCTGGGGAAATATTCCCTTCAAACTCTAGTAAATCCATCCCAAAATTAATGATGAATGGAGTGGATAATAAAATAGGATTCTAAAATAGACTTAACTAAAAATAATCATGAATAATCATCACCAAATCACCCCAATAAATGGTAGAAAATGTGGGAGAGGGTATCAGAATAGAGATCTTCCTTTGTATTGAATGACAATGAACAAAGGAACACCAAGGTGTTTAGAAAAATAAAACCCCCATTAAAATTACCTAAAATACCTTGAAATAGTGTATTTATACTAGTCTATGGTGTGAATAGATAGTTCACACCATGAATCCTACCTGACAGAAAACCCAACCCTCTACTTCGATATATTCAAGTTGTGATGAATTATTTCACACTGTGAAATACACATTATGATACATTATTGCTCATAGAGATTTATTCATGGTGTGAATAACTATATCATAACATGAACATCCACATTAGTGTTCTCCCCTCTCCCTACACACACACACATAAGGGTCATTAATAGCATGATTGTGACTGGTCACACCATGAATGGAGTGCTGCTGAAATGTTTAGCGTCCCAGGCACTCATCTGATACTTTGGACCCCTTATAAGACCCCCAAAACATACACTAAATCTAATACAATGTCCATAAATAATCATTACAGATATACAAACACTCATAATTACAATCTGAGTCCCAATTCTCAGAATGACAATATCACCAAACCAATTTTTCAAATTACCTTAATAATTTAAAATTTGTAACACCATGTGTCATTATGAACTCCCCATCATAATGATTTTACTCTATAATAGGTAATAGTATTCTTCCAACCACAAATTAACAACTTCCAAATCCATAAACTAGTGATTATCCTTCAATATCTCTCCCTCGATTACCGAACATGCTTATGTTGTTTAACTCCACCATGAAGACCAGATACACAATATTTTCATCAAGAACCCTGGTTATATCCTAAAATGAACTTAAACTAATACTTAGTGGTTATCTAAATCAAATTTACACATAACCATATCCAAATTAGTATAATAACCCTATTCAGTCCTCCTCTAACCATCCTTTGTTGAAAACACTCAACTGCACCCATTGACACATCGTTGCATCACTATACTACTAGGTCATAATGCCATAACATCCAAAATCATCCTAGAATCATCTAATCACCTATATCAAAGTCTGAAACCAAATATTGATGGAATTATCTGGTTGAATACTCAACCAGCACATTCAACTATTGTCCTTTACTAACAATCACTGACACACAACATATCTAACCCACTCTCGGATCGCACCACATCTATCCTAGCTCGTTGTCAACAAAATTATTCTTTCCAACACCAATACCTAATTATCAACCCGGTATTATTAATATGAAAAAATGAATTACTTCAACCTATATACTCTTATTCCAACCATCCATTGGATGTTCCCATTGCACCCTAACTCATCTGATATTAGGTTCATTCATCCATGGATGATAAGATACACACCACTATAGGTGTATCGTTATTATCATCTAACAAACCACAATCTCTTTCAATCTCAAAAAAATTTATAAGAATATCTCTCATCACTACCACCATAAATTTAGATAGTTCTTGGATACACAAATCAATCAAAAATGAAAAAACATATATGATCCACCCATCATCAAGATTATAGTCATACCAACCATAATAATATCCTACTAAAAATTCACATCAAGTGGTCTAAACCAAAAAACCAATCAAACACAAAATAGCTAGTATAACCCAAAAAACAGTAATAATACACCCATCTACTCAATCCATACAGAAAAACATGATCCCACAACCAAAATCTCCCACAAATCACTCATTTGATCCCCCCACAAAAAGCTCCACCAAGCATCCTTGGTGAACCCACTAAACACATTAGGAAAAACCCTAGTTATCTTTCATTATAAACATATAAAATCAAGAAAAGCCAGCCAAAATAGATGTCAATTTACATTTCCCATCATCTAAAAAAATAAATTCAACACTCACTAATGGTACATGGTTGTTCAAAACAAGTGTGACCCATAGGATGATCACAAAATTAAACATCTTGGTCACTTGCAGATACAACAAAAAAATCCTAGAATATTTTTTTAAATATGATATAATCACTTTTTTCAAAAACAAATTATCAAAATATTTCACACACACCAAAACTCACCCATGTTTTTAAAATATTCCTTAGTACCCAAGGGTTTTCACCAAAACTAGAATTGTTAAAACCCATTAGCCTAGTAGTTTCATTTACCAAGAATTAGTGGAATTTCACAATCTATTTGGAAATAATATTTCAAAATCTATTTCATTGATATTTTAAAAATACTAAAAACCATAAAATTTAAAAATCACTAATAAAAGGTATGTTTAAATTAAAACCAACTCAGTATAACCATTCCATGAAAGCCTCGTGCAATAGAATGTGTTTTTCTTAAAAATAATTTTTTTATAAAAATTAAAAAATCTATAAAAAACCATTTTTTTAGGATGGAAAAAAGTAACAATAAAATTATATCAAACAAGCCCCTTGAATCCATATTAATATAATTACCCCTTATAATATATGTGATAAAAATCATATATATTATATATTTCTTAAATTAATGATGGATTCCAATAAGGCTACATATCATATAACCCTTCCCATAGGTGCATGCACCATGACCCTAGCATGACACTATCATGATTCCAGAACCACTCTTAAGCTCCCAATCGAGACCTACTAATCATCTCAATTTTCATATATCCCACATTATGATTATAAATAAAATCCTACACCTCACTCCAAATATATTCCCTAGTCCCAATAGTAAACATCCCCTAGATACTTTGGTTACAGCTGAAGTCATGCGGGCTAGGTATGCAATTGATCTATCTCCAATATCCCATAAACCGAACTCTATCTCTCTCACACACACTATCCCATCCAAAAACATACACTGATACTACATTGTAATTCCATGGACTTGACTATCTAAATAAATATTGTGTGGGGATGGCATTTGACCTTAGTCACACCTCTTAATTTGCCAAAGGTTTTCGACTAGTAGAGATGGACAAACCTAGATGTATATAGACTGCACCGTTCAAAATAAAGAAAAGGGTTTATTTCATAGATCTATATAATATTCAACTTGACCTATATATATGATAGAAATCTCAAAATCCTATAGTCATAAAATTTATATCCACCTAGGACCCTGGATTTCAAAATAGAATGTAGTAAACTAGTCTAAATTATGCATAGAAAATAGAATAGTAGAAGTAGATAAAGAAAAAAACATGATTCATGTTTATATATAGGCACATTTTATAGCAGAGTTTCAACCTTAACTGAAAAGTAAATACATGTCCTCTAAAAACAATCATGTAACAGATATTTATATCCTTGGAATCCATAAACTGATGACTAAACCACATGTCTAACTCTATGTAATTCATATATCCTATGATAGAACATGAAATTATACCCATTAAAATTAAAACCCATTGTATGTAGATTAGTACGAGTGTGTCTAATGACCAAAAAAGAATCCCAAATTCCTCAACCATGTTGAGTATTGTTGTGATTAAATTATTGTTTATTTAATACATATAAATAAGTGTAGTAAGGTTTGTGAAACACAACCACCCTTAAAAATAAAACAGAGTGAACAAACAATCAAACATTTCTAGTAATAATGTGATAAGAAAGCCACCATAACACATGACCATACCTTATTTGGAACCCATTTTGAAGGATGATAATAATTTCATATCAGAACCCAACTTATACAAAATATTAAGGGTATTGTGTCTGACCAAATTTGCAACCAATACCTAAATATGTATGGTAAGGTTTCATGATGAAACACTATCTCATTCCTTCTTTTTGATGGAGGTCATATGTCATGTGTTTTTCAAGTCATGGTCAAAACATGAATACTCTTAGCAAGGTATAATCATAACATTGACCCACTATCTAAAGGAATGGGTTGAATTTATACACCCATAATACTTTATATATACCATTTGAATCAATTAAGGTCCATCATCCACACATCGTGTCATACCATAACCCATCCCCAGTGGTGATCCTCAACCCAACCCTACTAAGGAAATGTCCACCGCCTCATATCTTTCCATGACATAGACCTCTTATTGGTGTCCATTTTCCTATGACTAATCACTTGTAGAAATGTCTACTCTCTATGCCCAACCCTACCCATGGTAAGGTATTAATTCAAAGACTCAAGCCAACTCACTGATGAAATGGTCCAGCCTCAGGATACCTCTTCCCCACTGATTATCTCTCAGGGAAAAACATTTTCAATTTATGCAGGGACATCAACTCATCACATGGATTATAAGCTCATCATCAAGGAACTAGTCCCACGATACCTAGTCTTGCATCTCAAATACATTCCAAAATTTATCCCAAACATCGAAGGGTTCCATTTTTTATCTGGACCAACCCACCACTTTGATACCAAATTAATGTTTCGCATAGGGATACACATACAAAACACATCATCATGAATCCACATACACAAATGATTTTCCACAAAAAATGATAAAATATATAATGTACATAATCTTTAGTAAAACTGTTCTTGGTGGTCCTGATGTAAAACAAGCCAAGAAAATTCAAGCCTAGACCTCTCATCCATCATTTAAAACCCAATTCAAACCACCTTATTTAATAAAATTTAAAAAAAATTTACCAATAAAATTACTCACATGATTCCCTTGTCCCAAATCCCATCAAAACATTTTTTTAAACCCCTAATCTATTTTGAAATATCAGTTCTAAAATAATTCTTAGATAACCTATATTATTCATATAATTCAATTTGATTCAATCCCCTATTTAAAATTCATTTTAAAAAGTTTGCCTATTTTAATTTTTGAAAACCAACACACACATTCAAACAAACTATAGACAGTGACAGTTGAACCCATTAAACTAAGGTTCCACTATCAAACCATTTATCAATCTATATAGTTCATGTTGATTATTAGGCCATCATGACCCCACACAGAACTTATGGGAAGCATACACATATCATGAAATATAAAACAATATAATACTAATGAAGGAAAATATATATAAAATAACCTAATAACCAATAGACTCTAACAAAACCAAGGATCCCTACCTTTACCAATGTTCCATAAATCCAACCCAGCACATACTAACCTCCACTAACTTTACAAGCACGTGAATCGTCAAGAAAATATAAATATTAATTTATTAAACATTTAAAACCAAAAAACTCAAATTGGAATAATCGATGCCAAAATAACTAGGGAACCTCAATATATAGAATCTAGGAATGGGGTCTGGTCCACTCTAGACACACACCTGAACCTAAGTCACACAAAATCCCCAAATTAAATTATAGACTCAACTATGAATTTCCCCTAAATTAAACATAAAATTAAATGAACCAATAGTTCAACATACCATTAATCAAATGAAAAATAAAAACCTGATATCATCCTCCTAAAAAATCCCCAATGAACTGAACATGAAAGCCCCATCAAGCGTGATGGTTTTTCCATGCTCATGAGAAATCATCCCCATAAACCCAAGCCAATAAAAACCAAAATCAATTCAAAATGAAGGGGAGAATCAATGAAGAGAGGATAAGATATCTTAACACAAATTGGAATAGAGAATCTTTCCTAAATAACCCAAATTAGAGGAATCAATGGGGGGAGGGAAATCTATAGAGGGATCTCTATATCCATCAAATGAAAAACAAAAAAAAAAGAACCCTGATATTTTCCCAAAATAAAACCTCTAACCAAATTACCCAAAATACCTTGAAATATAGGTCATTTGGCATTTTTATTAGTATAAATAAATAATTTACTACATGAAACCTCCCAAGAATAGAACTTATCCCTCTTCATTGATACTTTAATGGACCAAAAATTATTTCATGGTGTAAATGATACTTATGGTTACCTAATCACCCATAAAAGGGTAAACTTTGTGGTGTATAACCCTTATTCATGGAATGAAAGACCATTTAAGGGGTCCTCTACCAAATTTTTGAACCATTAATGGTGTGATTTTGACCCTTCACACTATTAATGGCATGTTGCTAAAATTTCCAATGCCCCAACCACCTGACCACTATTCTAACACCCTTCTGAACCCTAAAAACATCCATTGAGCCTCAAACCACATAAAAATAAACCTTTATGGAGAAAAAAATACATTAAATTATAATACGAGTACTAGTTCTCAAAATTAACCCCCCCCCCCCCCACCAAAACAAATATTCAAACTCTATTAGGAATTCAAAACACATAACATTGTGGGTCATCACACGTCATGTGTGAATCCAACCAATATATATCTTCCACAAAAAACTAATAATACCCATACAAGCCTAATAAAATTTACACATAAAACATGTTTCTTGATTTCTCCCATGATATATTGTCATAACCTTCAAAATTTCAATAGATAACTCTATATATGAAACCACATGCCCCAAAAATATCATCTCTTGAATATGAAATGTAACTTGGAAAATAAATCATAGAATTGATGCTCCTAAGAGGTCTCTAAGAAAATTTCATGGTTCTACCAATAATCCTCTTATGTCTTTTGGTAAATTAGAATTTCATCCACAAACACCACCACAAAAAGTTCCAAGTGATAATGGAAAATCAAAGTCATTAAATTGAAAAGGACAATAGGTTCATTAGTAAGTATAATAAACATAACTATTAACTTAAATTTATTATATTTACAATGGAAAATTACATTTGATATATAATCTCATCTCATTTTTAGTTGATGATAACCCAGTAAAAGTTCCATCTTAGAAAACCAACAACAACATTTGTTTTATAAAAAATAATAAATTCATGATAGAGGTTATTTATTCATTATAATTACATGGTTCAACCTTTGATAGTAAATATAAAACTACAATCTATCATTGGCCATATAATCAAACTACATTGGTGTTTCCCATGGGGAAACACTAGGTTGAATTAACAAATTTTTTTCAAGTTTATCTATTTGTTTCTTTATCTATCATAAATTTTATAACATCATGTGTTAAGAGGGATTTGAAACATGATTCAATATAAGAACCAAATTAATATTGAACACCCCTACCCTCATGAATGGTAACCTAAAATATATTTTAGAAAGACAAAAAAATATACACCAACCACCCATGCTTACAGAGTTAGCCCCTTTAATTTTTGAGACCCATACACCAACCCAAAAAATGATAAGATAAGAATATAATAACCCACATGATTTGACCATTAAATTAGAATAAGCATCCCAATCTACCTTTAAATTGTGGATAACCTGATCGGGGGTATAATGAGAACCCATTGGTCTTAGTAATCAAGCATGTCCCAACACTAGTGTTTTCTGCCTATCTTGATGATTAGATCATAGATATTCATCTCAAGAACTAATAATTTTCATGAGATTTAAATTTAACCAATTGTGATATTATAAGTAGGACACACAAATCCCTAACTGTATTTTTCATACAACGGGGTGTCAATTCACATAAATTATAGCATAAACTCCTTGTATAACCCTGAAAAATCAATTATTCATGTAAAGATAAAGATATTTCAATCAGAATTATTTAGAAATATTGAAATAAGAGTATATATTACCATGATGGAACCTCAAAATATTGATGTATCTCATTCTTCCTCATTCTACCCCTGATCCTGCTCCACTTAATAGTATCTCATGATATTTCTAAGGACCACACATACCTTCTTGTAAAGGCCTTATAACCTAGACATGTGTTCTTGGTACTACTTTTTTGATATATCACACTATTTTGTAGATCCATATACTTTTTTAGATTTTATTTTTCCCCCATCCTAAGTGAATAGAGTACATAAATTCTTCATATGGACTACTCTCTCGCATTTGTGGAAACCCTGGGGAAATAATGGGCACTTAGACTTTGAATGGCTTGCCTTGTCACATTAGATTCACTCCAGTGGTCCCCTTTCCTTTGAGGTAAATCCTCCACACATCCCTTAAGATCCATATTTTTTTTATTATCATTTAAATATCTTGTCCCTCTACATGGTCAAGGAAGGAATTAGGTCACCATCTTCACATTATCTATATATTGTACTATAGTAACTATCATACTAACAACCTATGTATATTGTAGTTGATTAATTAAAATTAACATTGATAAAAACAAATATGGTTCTTTCCACATATCCTACCATTATGATTTCATCTTTTTTATTATAATAATGCAAGGAAAAAACCTCGGGTGATAAATAAATTTAGTGACATATTCCATCAGTAAGCTATTTCTATACTTGAGTTCTAAAAACTCTCAATCCTTTTCAACCATTAAATCCTTGTGAAAATATTTCTTATAAAAAATCATATAGAGTCATTTCTATTTAAGATCATTTTCTTTATTAACACCTCAATGACTTAAAACCATTTATATATAAGAATTTCCAGAAAAAACAGTACAATAACCTTTGACGACTTTAGAGTTTTCAAAAATAAGAGGATTTAATTGATTTATTTGTGCCAATCCTCATCCTGCTCTAGTCCCATATCATCGCAAAATGAAATGGGGGTTATGATTCATGAATTTTTCATACATTCATATATCATCATGTATATCATTTTTTACTTCCATATAAAATCCCTAAATAGCTTAGAAAATCCCCCCAATAAACTGAGATTCTATAAGATCATATTTCCCCACCTTTCAACACTCTATAAGAACACTCCTAAGTAGTAAATTGTACAATACATGAGGAAACCCATTAAAAATACACAAAAAGATCATTTTCTACCTCAGATTGCAACTAGGTGAAACTACACCTTCTTTTAATATCATTTCATCTATTTTACATTTCATAAGTACTCAAATAATTTAAAAACCCACACTATTTCAAAACCCACTAATATGAGTTTGATAACAAATTTCCTTGGAAACCCATTTTCATGTGATAACTGATTTCATTAAAATCCCTATCACATAATGAATTAACTGTCACAATATCTATTATGAAACCTGAAATATTTATTTAATTATTGAAGTAAATTCACCCCCAATAACCTCTCATATGAGAATTCATGTTTAAAAGGAAACCCTAAAAGGTTTTTACAATCATTCTGTTACCAGGAATCCACCACAAAATAGAGTTTACAACAAAAAGGTTAGATTCATGTTCTTATGTGTACATTCTAAATATAAATTAAGATATCATCCGTTTCTAAAGTGATTACTATGAATAACTACTAAAAACTATCATTTGATACCAATTTGAGACATCTAGAACTAGGTCCCAATTCCCAAGACCCTAGTTAGGGTACCACATGGGAATAAGATTGATTACAAATTTCTAGAGGCATTTGAAATGTGGTTAGGATCATGATTAAATGTGACAAATGATTTGATCTATAAAAATAAAACAAAACACCATGAATTTATATGTAAAAACTTTTTAAAAAAATCATTTTATCAAAACATTAATGTTCAATGAAAATAAATAAAATATTATCAAAACCATTTTTTAAATACAGAATCCACACCCATTAAATGTAACCTCAAGAAGTAACATCCAATTACATGACCCAAGATTAACCATGAACATTTTACTCCATATCCATAATACTCAGTCATAACAATGGCATAAAATGAATGAGAAAATGACCTATTAAGATAAACCATAGACTTTAAAAATGAAAATGAATAAGTATTTCAATAAAAAAAAATAAACTGTGAAATAAAAAATTAAGAAAACAATAAAAATTGATAATTAAGAGCTTTCATGAAATATAACCACAACCTAAAATAGGGATACATAAATTACAAAAGAATATATTAAAAAATCATGTTCTTTGAGAAAATCCATGTTTCCCTTCAAAAATCCAATTATAATGATAAAGATTTCTAAAATCACAAATGGGTAACTCTATTTCATGTTCATTTACAAAAAGTGGCAATTTTTTAATTTACCTTCCCAATACAGGATATCATCCCTAGATAAATTGAAACTTATATCCTTGAGTGTTTAATTCCATCCCATCCATTATTCATCATCATTCCTCAGGCACCCATACATATGGTGTGTAACATAATTGTTTTACTCATGCTCTCTAAACCACACATCCCCTTAGAATGAAACTTGATGTTTTCAAAACAACTCTCAACATAATATTTTACAGACACACACAATCTAAGCTACCTATTTTTATGATATGAAACATATATATTTCCAACTACTTCCCATCAAGAATACACCAAAAACCCCTTTTAATTTACACAAATTATCTTTCATATTTCATAACCAATTTCAAAATATCTATTTTAAAATAATTGTTAAAATTTTCCTTGTGGAGTTAATAGATAATAAATCATCAAGAATAAATAATATAAAAAATATTCACTACATATAAATAAATGGTCAATTTTAAAGGGAATATTGTAGCATATAACTACAATGAGATAACAAAAAATCACACAAGTCAAGAAAAAAAGAAAAATATCTCATGTGATATTATTATATAAAACCCTAATAAAAAGACAAAAACTCGAAATAACCATCAAATGGACATGATCTGGACCTCATTCTTTATCCATACTCTGGCCAATCCATCCATTTCAATATATTTCCATGTACCTCATCCCAAATTTTTCTTGAAAAAATATTTTATGCTCATGAAATAGATTTCCAAGACCTCCCAATCATGGTTTGAGTAAAACTCAGTAGGCCACCAGTAGTGATTTCCCTAACATATCTATTATATACATTACATGATAAAAATGATATTATCTAAATAAAAAAATAAATAATTATACACATAAAACCTATCATGACCACGAGTGTTTCCCAATACATCACGGAGTGATCAAAACTACTTTGGTTAGTGTTAATTTATATCTAAATATATTATAATAATATCAACTGGGTACGACATCCGAATTAATTTTACATATCCTAAAATCATAGAACATAAGTAATAAACATCCTAGAAGTCATTATGACCAACCAACAACACAGTCCTTTGAGAGGAATCACATATAACACATAATACCACAACTACCTCAGGTGGTATTATATAAAAATAGCATAAAAATGTATTGGGAGGAATTACACCAATCCCAAAATATCAAAACCACCTCAGGAGGAATCACATCTAACCCACCATATCCTAACCATATTAGATGGAATCACATCCAACCTATATAATTATTTATATAAACTCATCTATAGTGGGCATGACACCCAACCCATAACACAATCTTACCATGCTTGTTATGATGTCCAACTTGTATCATAGTCTATTGGATTTCTTACAATAAATTTTCCCTCTGGTTAGAAAGCTTACCCAACCCACAATCTCATTACATATCATGAGAATGGAAAGCATGACCACCCAACCTATTACACAATCCATCACCATTTTGTAATAAAATACACTTATATAGTTGGAATGAACAAAAACGAATCACAATATCACAATTAATTATTAATTAATGCATGAATAAACATATAGAAAAAATATTATATTGCAATTTAAATGGAATGATTTAATGTATTTCAATAACACGTAATAAAATCAAAGGTACAAGTTTTGGTAAATCACCAAACATCATTTTTCATTTTCAATAGGTTTGTCACATTTACACCCAATCCCTTTTTGAATATTATTCTATTCTACAACATCACTATTATTATTATATTTTATTATTATATCATGATCCAAATTATATTATTCCATCACCCTATCCCTCTAGGTAGAAAAATTACAAAGGCAACCATAGGTGTTCCATTTATAATTTCCCCATTCCTATATTTGGTTCCACAACTAAATGGGAATAACATCCCTCAATCATAACCATGGTAATATTCTAGTTCAATTAATAACGTAACAACATGATTTAAATATATCACATGAGATTTGGTATAAAATATATCCCTACGTGGTAGTCTAGTTAGGGTGGTCCTCTCATGCTTGACTGATATGTAAATCTAATCCATGGTATAACCACTAGAACATATCAACAAAATTAGGGGAGGAACACTCACTCCATCTACTAGTAAACTATAAAAGTGGATATAATGTGTTAAAGAATTTCCAGTTATCTAGATTCTCAAAAATTTAGACACCTTTATGAGTAACATTATTCTTGATAGTAAGTCTCATCTCATTGGAAACCATACAAGGGACCAAAAATATACTCACTCCCAAAAGATAAAGAATAGTTCTTTTAAATTATTTATGATTGATAACTTGCATTTAGAGTGATCACATATCACATTAGGGATGAAATATTTTTTAATCCTTTGGAAAAAATTAGGGACCACCTAAAATAATCTGAATTTTTCTCTTTACCAAATCCCTACCACCATCATCGACCAATATTGACAAGCTATTGTCCATCAATAAGAGGCCCTAAATCCACTAAACAATCACTTTAATTGATTATTAAACATTTATAATCAATAATAAAGTGAAATGAATTACTAAATCCTTGGTAATAATTAATGAAAAACTCATCTGGGGATCCCTCACACCTATACTAGAGAAATGGGGGGAAAATCACCCCTCATAGTCGACCAAGAACTATAGAACACAAAAACTACAAAAACCCATCTCAAATCATCAATAAATTTCATCCAAATTGATTAAATTATATAAATAATTCCAGGAAGTGGAATTCCTAAAGATAAATGACACAATACCTAGAATTTATATCCTCCTAATATCCCTTTTATCAAAGAAGAATAAAAGACACTTCATCAGATAGTATTCCACCTTGCTCAGATGGAATCAATATCAAATAACAAAATCTAATACAGTATAATTAAAAAAATATAGAAAGTGACTAGAGGATGATAAAATCCAATAACTCACCAAAATTGACAAGAAAATACCTCTAAATCACTCACATAATGAGAAGAAGAATAAAGGAAATTATAGGAGAAGGAATGGTTCCTCACTTGACTTCATCCAAATGAAATTATAGAACCCTAAGAGGGGTTTAAATTATTCAACTAAAAAATGAAAAATTTACCTTAGATTTTAAAAATAAAAATTAGGTAGCACCAACCACCCAATGGACCAAGAAGTGAAACTGCACTCTAAAAGCCTCCACCAGGAACCCAATGCACCAAAATTGGGAACTTGGTGTCCCTATACATCCACTGGACTACACTAAAAAACCCCCAAGAACACAAATATCTATATAGGCCTTGTCCACCAATGTTTCCACCTCAAAAACCTCTATTAAAAAGAATTCTAAAATTCCAATCCTCAATATGAATTAAAAAAATTCAAACTGGTTAAGATTTCACTCCCTTTTGAAATGGATTATTTTTTTACCCAATTAACGTGAGTCGGTGTGCGTCATATTTAATGCACCACAATAATTTTTTTCATCCTTGAGAATTTTTTATGTTGATATCACAGGATCCACATCGTCCATGGTGATCAAATTCCTATTCCAATTATAAAACACTGATTGTATTGGTGATGTTAATACCATATCCAAACCAAAAAACTATCCAAATGTTAGATGCCTCTCAATATGGATTTTCATAACTACTGATCATCACCCAAATGATGTGTTCTAAAACATATATAAATATTTATTCTCAGTTATGACCGATCAATTCCACCCAATCCAATAAGAAAGTACAATTCAACACCAAAAATTCAAGAAAATCCACCATCCTACGCATCATGACACTAATTAATTCCACTAACTCCAAAAATATACAATAATCTTGATCTCATTCAAGAATTTAAAATCCACATACATTATACACCATTATTTCTCAACACTAGTCTACACCAGACCATTATTCACTTTATTTCAGACCCATGAATCACGTGACTATTCTCATAAAAAATAATAATCTCATTCCTTAGACTATACCCCCCAATGCAAAGTCTTACCTAATAACACACATTATCATGATTTCCTTGTATTGCCAATATCCCCAAACCCATAAACCATATCAATCCATTTCTCAAAACTATTTTTCATAAATAGTATTGAACCTATAATTTATACATATGGGTCATATACCCATTATATATTATTTAATGATCATATGTCGGTATTTCCTATTTACTTACAATAACATATCTTATTTCATCCAAACACTGATAAAAACATCAACCACCTCTAGTTTGGGTCCACTGACACATCAACATTAACGTTTATTGAAAACCACTAAATATTAGAGTCATTCACTTAGACCATCCATACTATTCTCCCACTATTTAATTCCCCTAATAATCGATAAAAGAGAATAATCCTTCTCAATACCCACCATTTTTTAACCACTGAAACTCATGTGCCCCGCTAATATTTCTCAAAATAGGCCCACATCTCAAGGCTCAACATAGTTTCATAAAATATCATATTTACCTATAAAGCCACTTTCCAACTCTAATGATAATATACTTTCATAACACCTAGAATCAATAGATATTACTCAATATTCTCAACCTTTATCAGTTTTATGGGACTCTTATATTCAGACACACTACATAATCCTCCAAGTCCCATTGGAAATTCATAGAATCCATAATTACCAAATCATTATAGTTCAAGAACTCTCTTAATTTTCATTCATCAGGTCAGGTCTCTCAATCCCACATCATTTCAAAATTCCCAATTTTCATGTCGCAATTTTTCACATTTAACAAAAGATCATAATTTTTTCTCATTTGTGTTTACCATTCAATATTAACTATAATTCTTAATACCCATTTTTAATTTCACCATTTATCTATAGAGACCACATATCATTCACCAATCATGCTATGTTGCATTGGTTATCTTTATTCAATTCCACCTAAACATCCTTAATGAAACCCTTTCTCTAACTAATGAATGATATAGAGTTAAAGGATACACCTTTTTTATATTTCTAACCCAACACAAGTCATCTCACACCTTTCTACCAGGGCATCATACTTGCTCACAAACCATGTTTGATTATTAACTATATTCCATTAACACCCCACCAAATAGATTCATACAATCAAATAACTAATTATTCATACACTCCACTACAGCACATAGGAACTTGTCAATGTACATACCCCAAACAAGTCTCAGGGGACCAAACACAAACATCCCAAAATTTCATAACCCACACACTAGGAAGGTGTCACAAGAAACCATTGTTCCTCACAATCCGTAATTATGACATCGTTCTAGGAGTCACACCACCTTTATAAATCAATATATATATCATGGATATTTTCTATAACATTATGAATTGACATGTCTTATATGTTAGAAAGATTGATCCTTCCTAAATAACCATAAACAAGCCTACTTTGGGCTAATATTCTTTACACCAACCCACACACCCCATGAATGAAATGAAAACTCTCACTCATATATCAAGGTAAAAATAGCGTCTGAGAAACTAGTGACAATTTCGCATCACTAATATCATTATCAAACCAAAAAATCTTTGGGAAGGTGCACACCTTAGTTTCACTCTACTACACTACATAACATAATCCACTATTTGTCACATCTCATCAATTATAGTATTTTATCACTTAATTAATCATATGATCATGCCTCTCATGCAAGTAAAACCTATTAAAAAACAAACACCACATGAACTCTCATATTCTCAATATAAAAGGGATCCTCATTCCAAATAGATATATAATCATAACCCACCCATGTATCATATCTATGTAATGAATCATTTACTCAGAACTCTCATATCTAAATGAACTAACAATCTAGGTTTGACCCCTATCTTTGGTTACCCCCATACATCACCAATCATATTTCATGAAATAACTTTAAATAATAATTTTTCACAACTATAACTCTAAAATTTCAATTCTTAGATGCTACAAATCCACATCACTAAGATATATCATGTAGTGTATTGGTCGCATCTCTCATAGATCAAAACATATAGAGAAATATCCACACTCTCTTCTCTATTAAGTTAAGGAAACTAAAATGTTATAAGACTGATAGAGATAATATTTTACCTATTTTATATATGTATTGTTATTATATAAACCCTATAAGTTTATCAATTTTGTCTAATTCACATCAATTTTGGATATATAGTGTGTTTTGGACAAAAATGTGAAAAATACATAATTATGAAATTTTATAATATTTTAATTACTTCAGTATCATGGTCATAAATTTTCAAATATTATTCCATTTTTGAGTGATTATTTTTTTTGGATTAATTTATTTATTCTATTCAATTTTTTATTTCGTACGTAGAGCTAATTCAAACAACAAGAGGCTTGAAAAAATAAATCAATTCGAAAAATTATTTCGGCAGATAGGTTGGACCACACCTCTAGAAATGGTTCATAAATCATACTAGGAACCTTCAATTGAGTTGATTCCAGTTTTATTTGAAATATAGATCATATTAACGTTTCTTCATTAAATTTTAATGAGTTACTAAATCATTATGGGGTTCATTAAATTCTGATCTTCGATAACATATTTTTGAATCATTCGGCCAGAATAAATGATTCCCAAGAATAAAATCTTAGAGTAAATTCAATGTAACTACTTCTACACATAGAGGATGGAGATGATATTTTGAGGGAGAATGGGAAATATATTTTCTTGAGAACATTATGGAATACCAAGTTCACTAATTTGGCCAAAATGAGGGGTTTCCACGTGCAATATTTTTAAGATAGATTCTGGAACATAAATTTGAACCATTGAAAACCCATTATGTCCCAGAACACATTAATGGTCATTTATAACACCTTGAAGCCTATTAAATTTTAATAAATATTATCCTATATTTGATTGAATAATATAATAATTTGACAGATAAGATCTAGATGAATAACATGTTTTAAGAATTCCATTATATTTTTCTTTTGTTTTTTTACACAACTAATGTGCATTCATATTTTAATTAAAGTGTTTCCCTTTCATATTCCACGCTTTTTATATTTCTACCCTAATCTCTGTTTATATATTACATCATCTCTCATGATCTATTTTAAACGTTTCAATTGAAAGTGACTAACATGTGTCTTGGCCTTGGGGGAAGTTTTTCCTAATTCTTTGTTATTGTGATTCAATTCAAAATGTTTTAAATCAATTTTTGTTGGATGTGAGAGTATTTCATAGGTTTAGAAATAATCCACCATAACATTATTTATAATTACATTCCTTTTCATTGATTAATTATTATTCCCTCCCTTCTCTTGGTAAGACCATTCATATGGGGGATTTTGGGTTTCTGGAAGGGAGAAAACAACATATGGTGGATCTGGGTCTTCTAGAAATTGCATTCTCAGATGAGGTGTTATCCTATTTGACAATTGGAGGAGGTGTGGTTTGGTGTGATGAAGGCATGATACAATAAAAAAATGTAATAAATCCATGTAATTTAATTTAGTAATGATATTTAGTTGAACAAATTATCAAAGTGAATTTAAAAAAAAATTAAACAATAAATGAACCTGCATTATCAAACCATGGACAAAGAGATTTATTCCCTAATTTCATTCTATCTAAATCATCATATATATTTCAATCATGCTGTTCATTATTATAATTTCAACTTTTCTATAAACTTTAAAACCATAGTTTTCAATAAATAATAATAAAATAAAAATAATTATATTAAGTGAATTTAAAATTAGGGGTTGAACCGAATATGATGATCCTCAAGTGAGATAATCCATGTCAGTCTCTATGCTATATTAAGAAATTAATTTTCTTTTCCCACACTCTTTGAAAGGAATATGTTAAAACTAACACAGTTTTTGGGGATCTAAAAATCTATTTAGACCACTTTATATTTTCACATTTTCATAAATATTTTTCTTTGTTTTCATTCAGAAAATATAAAAATATCTTTCCAAGATGTAATAAAATTCAGATTATTATGAATGGGTAGATTACTCATAGGTGAAACAGATGCATCAAAAATAAAAACAATAAGATTATAACAGATCTCAAGTGTAAGAACACATAAAAGTATAGAACATCTAACAAAAATATATCAAAGAGTGTTTTAATGTGTTCTTGCAATAATGGAGCACCCCGACCCTAAGCCAGAGCAAGATCATGAGGAACTGGAAGAAGAAAATTCACCACTCATCTTTGAAATTGCTGAACCTGAGGAATTGAAGGTCGGTGTAACCAACGATTCATTCCACATTGCTCAACCATTTCTAGAGGATATAGATAAAAGATCATTTTTTGCTAATTTACAAGAGGTAGATCATGTATGTTTGGAAAAATTTTGGAGAAATTGGTCACAAATTAAAATACCACATGATCTCATTATCCCATAAAAATAAGAAGAATCAGTACAAATTCACCACTCTCTATCCTAAAAAGAAGATGAAACCAACCAAGTGGTAGAATTTGAAGAAATATTGGAGGATCCTAACTACCTTCCTCTATATAGTGAATATAAACTCGAAGATGCACTTTCAACTGAAGATGAGATTAAATATGAACTGAATTAGGGAGATGATACATTATTGAACCAAAAATCATTTAATTTAATTGACACTAAAATGAGTATCCCTCTTAATAGTTTTCAATTTTCAGATTTATCCAACTTGTATTACATCCTGGAGGAAGATGATAAAAAATAAGATTCGCCTATTGAAGAACAACCAAATATCACTGAAGACAATGAACATTTAATAACAGGAGTAGAAGAAGAGTCCCCAGTGTCTTTTACTAAAGAAGAAGATACATAATCTAAAAACATAAAAAGTGAATATGTTGAAATTAATACTTCAAATATAAATTTTGAATCTCATATTAATTATTATTTTCATGCAACACAGCTAGAGAAACCACTAGATTGTGAAGAAAAAATTTCACTAGTAGAACGAAAGGGGGAGGAGGTTCCATACATCATCCTACCCACATTAGGAAAGCAATAAAACATTACTAATATGGTGGATCTGGTGTACTCTATAAATGTAATTCTCCTAAAAATAACATGTAATTCAAAGTTGGAAAAACCTACATGTGGTGGTTGAATGCCAAGAAAATCCAACCACCATAATATTATAGATAACATTTGGTACTTCCCTCCGGATGCAGTAAAATTTCAGGGCCCACTTGTGGAATCATACAAATATTTATCATTAAATGATTTCTGGGAATTAATATTTCAAATTCATAAATTGGAATTTTTCTATCATGAATCCCAATCTCTCTTATATTTTTTAGTGTAAATGAAATGATCCTTATTCTTAATTATGTAATTTACTTTTGTAGGACCATGATAGAACAAGTTAGACCCTAAAAATTAGAGGAATCTTACTAATATTCATTTAAAAATAGAGTTCACTTTTATTTTTTAACTTTTAATCTCCCCACATTTTTTCTTAAAATCAGGTTTTGATCTTTAAAATGAAATTTCATACCCACACATGAATTCATGATTTACTTTACTTTCATAAGAGTCATGAGTTTATTAGGAATTATATGAGGTCATGTTTTAGATTTCAATGTTAATGATATTGAATGAGAAAAATATTGAATTGGATGATTAAAGTGAAGCATTGATATTAAAATGAGGACTCATGATTTAAGGAAATTGATTGATTCATGTAAATTAAATTTCTCTATCATTTTTAATACATTGAATTTAGGAAATTCTTGTAAATTTATTTGTTATTCTTAAACATGACATGAGTGATTTTTCAATGTTATAATTCTCATTTATTACATGATTTATAGACCAAGTACTACCTATTTATTGTTGAGCATATTTCAGGAGTGATCATTGGACATGTCACCGAATAGAACATTCATGTGAACATTTCAAATATATGACTGTGGAAAAACAATGTTAAAATTATTGAGGCATCTTTTTACAAACAAAAAATATTTAAAATAAAACCATTACATCAATCATAATTTGTCCCATTGATACAATGAATGTACTTTATATGGATGATCCATTTTTTAGGACATTTTTATCCATTTTTCCCCTACTCTTAGTGAATTTCGTAAATTTCAATGTTGAATTGTTGGGATGAATGGAGTAATGGTGGAAAGGGTGAAATAAATTGTAAGTAATAAGTGGGGGTAATATTTTGGGATTAATTAACGTTTCATTCAATGTACTTAAATGTCTACCCTTCTTGAGAAAAATGAAAAAAATTATTGGTTGTGACTTAAAAGAATCAAAATTCACCATCACTGGACAAATTATTTTTTATCATATGTGGTTAGGTGGTGTGTGTGAGGTTTATTTTAATCAAAACTTTCATAATGTAAGGAAATAAAAAAAATATTATGAAAAGAAAACATATTTATATAATTAGGGAAAAATGATAGAAGGTTCACATCATTCATCATGTGTTCATTATTCATGACCTTTACATTGAGTTCTATGGAAATTGGGGTTAATAATTAAGAAGGGAGAATTTCATTTCACATCAATTTTTGATATTATGAATTTTAAATATAAACAACCTCGTTGAGGCTTAATTTTAAAACATAAATTCATACAAACCTTAAGCCTCATAGTCATTTTAACCTTTAATGAAAGGCCTTATGATTTTATGTTTCTTTTATCTTTACAAAGTGGATAATGTAGATTCATTACAAGAACATGGATATAAGAAATGTTATCAAGCTATGAGAATAAATATAATTGAATTATATCAGGATTTATGAGGTAAAAATAATCAAATGTGAGTTAAATCATTACTTGGCATGTTTGATAATAATTAATTGAGCATCTTGAATTAATGAAATGAGAAGATCCATCATTTTTAAAGGGGAAAGGTAAAATACATGGAAGGGTTTTTTATTTTAAAATGATAAATAGAATTTATATTTTGTGAAAAATTTGAAAATTTTATTTCATATTTATAATTTTTTTAATTTTATTTCATTGGAATTTTAATATTGGTAGCATTGGTGCCCTCTGAATTCCATATTGAGATTTTATGCTTAAGAAAAAACATTGATTAAGTGTGTAAGAAAATATAGATATAATATGTTCCATATTTTTATATGTATTTAAATTATTTAAACCCTAGAAATTTATCAATTTATACTTATTTTCATAAATTTTTGATTTATGGTCTTTTTTAGATTAAAATGTGAAATTAATTAATTCTGAAATTTAGTAGATTTTAATCACTTTGGTATGTTGGTCATACCTTTTAAAATATTATTACAATTTGGGTAAATTTTTTTGGATTTCTTGATTTATTCACTTCACCATTTTATTTGGGTTCAATATCTTATTCAAAAAACTAGATGCCCGAAAAAATCAATCAATTTGAAAAAATTTGGTTAGATTGGGTGGGCACCGCCTCTGTAAATGAGGCATAAATTGTGTTGCATGCCAAAAATTGAGATAACTATATTTTTATTTGAAATTTAAGTCATATTCACATTTAAATAATAAATTTTAAGGATTTATTAACTTATTAAGGGGTCCATTAAATTCATAAAGTTGATAAATTATTTAGAAAGCATTCAGCCAGAATAAAATCTCATATTAAATTTGAAGTAAATTCTTCTACACATGGTGGATGGGGCTAATTTTTTTTGGGAAACTGGGAATATATTTTGGAAAAAAAACTAGAATACCAAGTCTTCTAATTCATTCAAAAAAAGGGGTTTATATGCTAAAAAAACTTAAAGATATATTTTAGAACCAAAATTTCAACCTTTCACGACCCATTATGTCCCAAAACACAATTTTTGTCATTTATAAAGCATAAAATATTATTAAATTCACATAAATAAGTGTCTATGGTATATTTAATAAGATATCTATTTGAGAGGGATGATCTGGATTATAGACATGTTTTGGACTTTTATTTTATTTTATTTAATTCTTTTGTTTTATTTCTCAGCTTAAATGCAATGATATTTTAATTAATGTGTTTCCCTTTCATCTTCCATCCCTTTTTATCTTCAGAAACTAATATTATTTTATCTTTTAAATCATTCATAATAATTTATTTTTCACTTTTAAATAGAAATTAAATAAATTGGGTCTTGTCCCTAGGAAAGGTTTCACAGTGTTCTTTGTTATTTGCTTCAATTCAAAATGTTTTAAATCTATTTGTGGTGGATTCTAGAGTATTTCATGTGTGTGGTTGTCATCTATTATGAAATTATTTCTAATTTCATTAATTTTATTTGATTAATTATTTTTCCTCCCACCTTCCTGATAAACTCTTCATTCGGTAGAGTTGGGGTTGCTTGATGGAACAAAATGAAATACTGCAAAGTTGGGTCTTTTAGGAATTGCATTCTTAGTTGAGGTATTATCTAATTTTACTATTAGAGGAGGTGTGATTTTGTGGGTTGAAGTTATGATAAAATCATACACTCAATAAATAAAAGGAAATTAATTCCTTGATGAGGTTTTATTAAACAAATTAAAAAAATGAATTTTTAAAAAAATAATGAATTGATGTGCATTATCAAACCCTATACCAGGACCTTTCTTCTGTAATTTCATTTCGTCTGCATCGACATTCATATTTCTATTATGAATTATATTATTTTAATTTTATTTTATTCCAAAAACATCAAACAATAATTTTCAATAAATTTTTAAATTAATAAATAATAATTAGATTAGGGGACTTATAAATTAATTATTGAACAAACTAAGATTCTCCTCATGTGAGATGACAATTTTTATCCTTTATGCTACATTAGGTAATAAAATTAATTTTGTCACACCCTATGAATGGTGTGTATAAAACACCCATTCAAGGGTTCTGTTAAATACTAGGAATATTTTAAACATTCCAACCCCCCCCACACACACAAAGTACTAATCCTCAAAATGAATCCACATACTAGAATACCCCATCAAGGCTTAAGGTGAACATCATAGTCAAAATTAATATATAATAACTATATCGGTTCACTACATGACCTCATGTGCACCTTCTTATATGTCAGAGTATACCAACTAACAATGAGCACTATACCAACAAATAACATTTATGTTAGAGGATTAATGTTGGATTTTAAATAAGTGGCACTGAAAGTTTTTTTATCAATTATTTATATAACCGATATTAAAGACTTTCAAGTTGGGTTTTCAAATCATTAATTTGAAAAACGATCTAAAAAATAAAATTTTAACATCTTTTAGTCAAAATCTGACAATAAAAACTTATTATTAACATCTGTTATAATATAATATATTTAAAAGATAAGCATTGTGATATCACCAATACATAGTTCCATTTTTTCAAAACACACCTTTGAAATTTTCAAATCTCATAAAATTTATCATATCGTAGTTCACTTTTCAAGTATCATTTATATGTTTTCACACTCCACATATATCTATTTTATGATCAAATCATTTGATCATCATTATTGATCCACCAATTCAACTCTTTTCAACTTCTTCTTCATTCAACTAATTCTTATTTTGGGGATCCCATCAAGGGATTCATAATTATATTTTCATGATTTAATTTGATTATTTTTATTATTGTTAATTTAAACAATGATTAATGATTTTTTTATAATGAAGAATACAACTTTGGATAAATTTAAACCTAAAAATGTTCCTTGAGATTATAAAATACTATCTATGTCACATATTTGAATGCATCTAGAGATTTTTCCTATTAAAAATATTTTATCAATGAAGAATTAAAAAATCCTAAAAATTAAGTCATGGATTTAAGTTTATTCTTTCTAAAATTAATTTGGTTTTTGTTATTTGTTCCTTTTATATATCTTGTATTTTCATCAAATGGGGCAGTTGGGAATACAAATTTTAGAAAATAGATACTTTTTAATGTTAGTATTATATAATCAATGTAAAAATCATATTCAAAGTCAATTTCTTATAACCGACATCGAAGGAAATTTTTTATATTGGTTATAGAATATTAAACATTCCATGTCAATTTTTAAATCATTTATAAAATAACGATTTAAAACGTTTTTAAAACAAAAAAATTAATTTCAATTATAATAACTTACTCTAAAAACATTTATTTTTTATGCTTCCTATAATAATTTCACCTATAAACCTGACATAAAAACATAAAACACTACTATTAAAAACCTGTTTTTGAACCAGTGGAGGGTTAATGGTGTCACCATGCATATACTATACCCACATATTATAGTAAATAAAGTAGTTGAAATAATGTAAAATTAGGTATATGAAATCCCAAAATAATAAATTTAAAACACAACGACGGAAGAAGAAATAAATAACTCAGCCATACTATAAAAAATGAACGATATAAAATGACACATCATACAACTAGAAATAAAAAAGATATACCACTTGTATATCATTTACATATCATACCATTGTAAAAAAGGATTTATAAAAATAATCATCACCTATTTTTAAGTCCCAAAACCAGTCCAATCTCTTTACTCCATCCAAGCCATCCAGCTTGACCATCCAACTCTGGGCCTATGCCTTCCCAGTACCTATGATCATGAGGTATTCTCATGTACCAATGTTCCAATTTTTTTGAGTAGGGCATGATTAAAACATTGAAGGCTACTTCCCATGGTGTCCCTAACATAAAAAAGAAAATATTGTACATTGATAACATGATATGATTAGAATAATAAAATGAACAAATAAAACTCAATAATACTAATCACCATCGATCCTCAAGTTCTAAGGTGACACATGGGTTCAACTATAAATATTTTTGCTAGTGACATATGTCTTTAAGAATGCTACAAAAACACTTAGAGGGACCATGTCTATCCTCATAATCTGTTTAGAATTCTATACACCTGGGGTAATGCATCTCACCTGGGAACCTCGTAGAGCATACACCTGGGGCACAACATAGCAGACACCTAGGGGGTGAATCCCACCATAGAATTGTTATATAGAATACACCTATGGAGATACATACCACCCTATAACCTTTTTATAGAATACACCCAGAGGGATACATCCCACCTTGAATCTATCATATAAAATAAACCTAGGGTTCTTAACCCTCTATGGAACTATTATATGTCATTCACCTAGGGGAGCTACATCCCACCCCAAAACTATCATATAGAATACACCCATGTGGATAAATCCCACCAAGAAATATCATACAGAATACACCCAATGGTCAATATCCCACCTTTGAACTGTCATAAAATAAAAATCTAGGGGGGTCATCCAATTCTAAAATCATCATATGGAATACTCGTAACAAGGTTTTTATCCCCTCCCCAATACCCCCCATATACATTTCCTAGTTTGGACTCTCAAGAACACAACATATACTCATCACTAAATATTTTATAAGATACAACCTTTTTATCCCTCATGAACTAGTTGTCTTCAAATTAAACACAATATTGGGGACCCTCTTTAGTCTCCAAAGTCATATCGTGGCCCAAAACCCCACATGGGTTCATCTCTCTCATTCCAAAACTCCTCATTCCAAGCTAATCACTAATAGGGGATAACATCCCTCAACACCTCCATGCTCACATCATGTTCAAAGAATACAAAATGGTGATAAAACGTATAAACCACACAAAATATATGGTGTGGATACCATCTCCCTTCCTGGTCAGATTAGGTTGATCCTCTCATAGAACTAATACATAAATATTTTCCATGGTATAGGTCTAAGATAACCATTACCAAACCAGAACATTACCCCAATTAAAGGGATCCAAAGAAAATTATTCAAAGGTACACGATGTTTATAAATTTTATTAGAACACCAATAAAGTTCATATTTCTGAGGAAAAATAATTATATTGGACCCTTATCCATTGGTGACTGATGTATCTAGCCAGTTTCCAATTGTCTATCACGGCCCAAAAACCCTATATTATTCTCATTAGATTTACAATAAAGAAAAAGATATGATTTTAAATTTATGTTTGATCACAAAAAATTGGTCAGACTGCATATCACATACACATAAAAAATGAAGAAACTATAAAGACATATTTAGAGACCACCAGCCTCATTTAGAGTTATTCCCTTTTTAAGAAATTGTTTTCCATCCCACCAAATATAATCCAAGCCAAATCGGACACCATCCATCAAAAAGGGTCCCCAAATCCAGTAATAAATTAACAAAATTAGTTATAAATCAATTATAATTTATTTACACAATTTACCAATATTAATTCCAAAATCAAAACATAAGGAATAATCAATAATTTACTCATCGGGTGACTTTTAGTGGAGAAATCCTCAAGTAAATATGTGTGCACCACCCTCAACATCCAATTGGATATAACCCATATAGTAGTCTCAATTTCCATCTCAACTCAAACAATAATTTGACCCAAATTTTAAAAAATCCATAAAATGTTTAGAGTACGGTCATACCTTTATGAATCCATATAAAACATTGCACGATCTTCCTATACATACCTCCTCTATCTAAGTTGAATAAAATAATCATCATACAATATCAATTACACTACGATTCATTTCAATTGAACTCAATCCATAGCCTAATGAAACCAAAATCAACAGATGGATGAAAAAGGAAAAATTGAAGAATTTGGAGGAACGAACTAACCTACACTCTCATGGAATAATTTGAATGACGCTATATTAGGGGTTATTGGAGTCGGAAGAAAATATGGAAAACATAATAAAAACTATCCCTTCCTATTCATATGACCTAAAATAACAGGGAATTGACTATAAAAAGAAAAACATACCCCTTCTAAAAATAATGAATGGGGTACATCACAGTGTTACCCTAAAAATCATGACATGATGCTCTCTATCAGTAACCTATCACAATATGGCCCCTTGGGTCCTGGAATAACACACCTCCCCCATCCATAACCAAAGAACATGTAATGTATCAATCATAGTATAATCCAGTAGATATGGAATGGTATATTGTCTTCAATTATGAATAAAAAATCTCTTAGTTAGGCCATCATGATGTGTCCTTACACCTCATGTAACATCATGATGTTAGATAAAAATATGTAAAAGAAGATTTAACAATAAAATAGGTGGGTAAATTAGAGGTTTGAAAAAATTCATTTTTATCCCTTAAAAGGAAATTAGTTTAAAATTATTTAAAATAATTCCATTCATTGGATCTCTTATTGTATTAAAAAAGATAATCAGACTATTCCTAGACCACATATGTAAACGTGGTCACTATTGTGTGATGCCTATATGTACGGATCATCACCCAATAAATAAAATTCATTGTCTTGTAATAATTACCCTCACCACAACATGACCATACATAAAAGTATCTTTCATACACAAAAATCCACCATGTAATGACACCCAATAGACATTGTGTGACCTATAATACTCATATCATCGAACCCCTATGGTCATAGCATGATCCCTTAACCATCCAATCATATTGACGAAAAAACCATAACCATAATAGTGTGATGGGTTTTCTATGATTAAAAAATTCCAAAAAATCCACATGATTGTGCTCCAATACTCACCATATCACCTTAGGCACCTCTGGGGAATTTGATCATTTCCAAAAAAAACTCAAAAGGCATAAGAACTGTTAAAATCCATTTTTGAATGGAAAATATCAAAACATCCTCTTCCCTAGGACCAAAAATTCAAAATTTTCCTTATTTAAAAAAACTCATAAAATGAAGTTCATTACAACGTCCCTCGCCCCATAATGGTTCTCAACCACAAGAAGTATCCTCATTCATCCTCCATGAACTATCCTAGTATTTTAACCTCAATGCATTGACTAATTTATATGTTTCTCAATGGTTACAGTCTTTCCATCATTGCACCCAAACCCGATCTATTTCTCAAAACCATGGGAACCTCAAGCCTCAGCTCCTCGTAATGTTGTTCCTTCTCCAAAAAACAAGTTTCAACCCCTATATAATCCATCATTCTCAAGCACTCGTGATTACCTGAGTCAGTATCTCATACCATTTATCACTCCTAAAAACCTACCAACCCATGCATTACGGTACCGATTTAATTACCAATAGATTTATAATGATGAATTCCCCATGAATACATTACTGATTTCATAAACCACCGTTTCATACAAAATTTTTTCAGCTCCTCGATCTACAATTTTCCATCACTTACATTGCTCGAATCCAATAACCTTCATGCTTATTCATGATTACTGATGTTCTAAAGACTTGGTCACCCTACCGATTAGTTTTCTTATACTCATCCCCAGTCACACATCCTGAATATCATCTTGACTTTAATGGTATTCATTTACCAAACCTATTAACTTTATCAAATTATCATACTTCAATACCTATATCTTGTTATATATTTCTATTTATCACACAAAACATTATTTTTTTCACTCTAGTGCCATCATAAACCAAATATAAGTTGTTTCCATCAACACATCACATCTAAATTTTACCAGGAACTGATTGAAATGGGTTCCACATGCTTAGACATTCCAAAGTGTGCTAATTGCTATAAAAATTAACTCATCACTAATCTATGAGCATAAACCTTCCTGGAATCCACTTATTAGAACACCAAAACTCACAAGCTTTATTCATATCCCTCATATTGTTCTGAATTCAAATCCTCACTCTATATTCCAATGATACCACAACACATGACTACCTTTTAACATTAATAATAATCCACCATCATACACTAGGTCCCAACAGATCAAATACAAGTTCTAGGACTATGGTCACCATCATGTGAGCATCATGTTCTATGGCGTTATGGGCCTTACCTAGTCCCACTAGGAACTAAAAATAATATTAGTGATTGAATCACCATAGCTAGGGGACTTTTATAATTTTAATTGGTCATGTTGAGTCAATGTACATCTCAAATTTTTCACAGTACCCAAAAATTGTCATATAACAATTCACTTCTCACAAAGGATCACAAATATTCTCTCACATGATTTGACTGGCTCTAAATATCCATGGATCACATTTCCCCTTAATAATTCCATCATTGAACGGTGGAGATCTCATCTCACACTACTGATTTCTTGATGCATTGATCCCCACATGTCAATCAATCCTGGTCGTACCATAGAATAGGCCCTACCCCAACAAACACATCTCATTACATTAACGGACAATAACTAATTTATTTATTCATTATACAAAGAAAGGTTTCTACACCTTTAAACCATCATCTCAATACCTACCACTATCCACACGTGGTTATCAAAAGATCCCATCAATAACCCATGACCTAAATCTATGCAGTCAAGAAAACTAAGGAATTCTAGAACCCATCAAAATACACTAATATTTTGTGAGTTATCATCCTCAAATGAGTCTCATGGGATTTAACACATATATCCCACAAAAGCATGTCTTCACACTAGGAAGTCACTAAATACAACCACCATGCATTTTCATCTGTTATTGTTACCTTTCCCCAGGAGCCACAAACATTATCTAACTTAATCTCTTTATCCTATAAATTTAACAAAATCTACCTACTGACTTGTCTCATATGTCATCCAAGGCCAATCACGCCAAATCAACACCATGTTTACCTACCTTATTATAATATCAGGTCACATCAATCCACCAACCACATAGGTTAAGAAAAATATTTCTCTTCAAACCCATGGAAATAGAGTTTACATCTAACCAACTCATAATGGTTCTCACCCACACTTGTTAGAAAAATAACACATAATTGAGAAAGCGTACACTCCAGTACTACCCCACTATACCATTCATCACATACCATCACGAATTACTACATGAAGATTGTTTTTTATGGGTTATTTGTAACATGATATAATTATGTCATAGAAACGTCTTTGGGATTGAATTAATTGTGATAGACAAGATCATTTGTTGCAAATAGGTTTTCCATAATGGTTTTTTCTGACAGATGATCTCGTATATCAAAAAATAAATTAGTGTGCTTGCGTGTGCTGTGGCAGGAGACACTTATTTGTGAAAAAATAAAATTTCCATCACAAATAGTTCATTTTACATGGTTAGTCATGATGGACTAGAATGTTCATTACAAATAACTCATTCCGATAACCGGTATTTACAAAAGATTTTGTCACAAATACTATTTAAATTGGTGTATTTTTGATGAACTAGTCCGCCGTAAATATTTTTTCATTGAGGGAGAAAAATTATTTTCGATGGAAAAAATTGGGACTGATAAGAAGTCTGTTGCAAATACTCATCACAAATAATTAGTATGTCACAAATAACTATTGAAAATTTTCCAAATGATGATCTTTTTATGACATAAATTTTGTCACAATAAAAATACTATAAATACATACATCCACCCACCATCTTTACAACCTGTATATAACCCTAATCTTTCTATAAAAAATACTCTCTAATTTCATATCTAACCTCCATCTCAATAGATTCAAAACCAGATTTGCAAATCATTTCACAAAGTGAAAATTTTGAGGTATTTTTTAAACATTATTTTTAATTATCATTCATTTTTTCTATTTAATTGTTTTAAAATTTATATAGATTGTTATTTATTTTAGTATATTAAATTAGCAATTCATTTAGTATAAATTATTATAGTTTAATAAAAAAATCAGAAATTTCTTCTAAACAATTATATATTAACATTAAATCGCTCTGAATTAATTAAAAATTATAAAAAAATTATAAATTAAAAAAAATTATAAATTGATATAAATTTAAAAAAAATAAATGTATTGATGTAAATTAAAAAAGAATTATTATACATTATTATGAAATTAATATAAACTCATATAATTTACTATAGTTTTTTAATGAGTTTTATAAATTAGTTTAAATTCATAGCATATTTGTATAAACTAATAAAAATTATTATAAAGTGATGTAATTTACTATAAATTATTAAAAAAACAATATAAATTAGTAAAATTAATAAAAATTAATTAAAATTAATTTATATAAGTATAAATTGATTACAATTTTTTAAAATCAATAAAAATTAATATACATTCATATAAATTACTCTAAATTGATATAATTTATTAAAAATTGATATAAATAATTATTTATTCATAGAATTTAGTATACATTTACCTAAATTAATACACATTTTTATAAATTCCAAAAATTTATTAAAAAATAATAAAATGTTGTTTAAAAATTATAAATTTCTATAAATTGATATAATTTACTATAAATTGATATAAGATAACATAAATTAAGATCATTTAGTGTAAATAAATTTAAATTACTATAAATCATGATAAATTATTATTAATTTCTCACAAATTAGTATAAATTAATATGATTTTCTATGTATTGACAAAATTATTATAAAATAATATAATTTAATATAATTTAATATAATTTAATCTAAATTAATAAAAAAATTATAATTTAATATTATGTTAAAAGATTGTTTAAATTAATAAAAGTTAGTATATTCTAATATTAGTTATTGAAAAATATTATATATTAGATTAATTTTTTAAAAAATAGTATTAATTATTAATAATTGATATGAAATATTATAATTTAGTATAAATTAGAAAATTTTAGTATAACTTACTATAAATAAATAGAAATTGTGATTTATTAGAATAAATTTGTATAAATTAATATAATTTTTTTATATTCATATAAATTTTTATTAATTCCATGAATTTTTTTTAAATTAGAATAATTTACAAAAATTTGATATAATTTAGTATAAATTAATAAAAATTACAATAAATTCATAAAAATTTGTATAAATTCTTAAAAATGGTATAGATTATAATAGGTTATTATAAATTAGTACTATTTAGTATGAATTTATAAAAATGTTGTACAATAGTATAAATAAATAAATTTTATTATAATTTAGTATATAATATTATAAATTAGTATATATTACTACATATTAGTATTAATTGCTCAAAAATTATTCTAAATTACTATAATTTAATATAAGATGATATAATTTATGTAAATTAATAAAAATTATAATAAATTAATAAAAATTGTATAAATTAATATTAATTAGTATAAATTAGTTTCATTTTGTATAAATTATTGAGAAATGATATACATTAGTATAAATTATTAAATGTTATTATACAATAATATAATTTTTTATAAAATAAGAAATATTACTATAAATTAGTATTAATTCCTCAAAAATTAGTATAAGCTAATAAAAATTAATATAAATTAAAATAATTTAGTTTAAATTACTTTAAATTTGTATTATTTCCATGAAAACTGATATAAATTAATATAAATTAGTATAAATTAATTTCAATAAGTATATATTAATAAAAAAAATATTATAATTCCTTATAATTTGATATAATTTTGTATAAATTAAATTAAATTATAATTATTTCCTCAAAAATTAACCAAAATGGTATAAATTAGTATAATTTACTATTAATTAATATAATTTAGTATAAATTACTCCCAATTAGTATTAATTAATATAAATTATTATAAATTACAACCATTTAGTATTAATTAATAATAGATATTAGAAATTATTATAAATATCTATAATTTGACATAATTAATTATAAATTACTAAAAATTACTATTTATTCCTCACAAATTAGTATAAAATAGTCTCATTTTATTTAAATAAAAAAATTTACATAATGTAATATAATTGACAATAAATTGAAATAATTTACTATAAATTAATATAAATTAGTATTAAATATTAACAAATTAGTATAAATTAATAGAAATTTGTATAAATTACTATTATTTAGTATAAACTAATAAAAATTACTACAATTTAGTATAATTTATTATAAATTCTTATAAATTTTTATAAATTAGTATAAATTTGAAAATAAAATGTGTAAGTTTATATATTAAAATTTATACAATTGTAATGGTATTTAAACAAAAATATATTATGACATATGTTATAAAAATAATAATTTACTTGTTATTAAATGAACAATAATGTGTAATATATTTTATATAATAAATGGATTACTATTATTCTTAATAAAATTATGGACCTAGGAAATTGATAACATTTTTTACTATGAGATCATGATTCGATAAATAAACACATAAATCCAAACATGTCTATAATAAATCATTTCTGCATCAAGGGTGTAAAAATGTTTCTAGAATTTTTATCAACAAAGTCCAAATGTTTTTTTCATAAGGAATTATTATGTTCCCATGTATGAAGTCTGATATCAAAAGATATGAATAGTTTTATAATATTGTGGTACAAATTTTATGTTTTGGTTTTGGACATTCATATGTATTTTTTATCAATATGGTAAATAATATTCAAACATGAATACAACTTTTAAATTTCAGAATCATCTCAACATCAACATTTAAGACATAATTTCATTGGCCCATATTTTCAAGAAATACATACTTAAAATGATCATTATAATCCAAAATTGGAATGATAGAAAAAATAATCTTTTTTTAAACATTCTAAGGAGGTCCTATATCTCAAATGTGATATAATAAAATATGAAGCTATTATAAAATTTATGGCTTTTAAATACACTTTTGGAATGTCAAATTGGTTTTTTGATCAAATATTTTATTTTTTTAATAATTTTTTCCAAAAGGGAATACATTTCCTATAAATTTCAATGATATAATAAATGTTGGATCATAATTTTGGTCGTAGTTATCAAAATATCCATGCATCTTCAAATGATAACATCTTATATTTTGGTAAATATTATTCGTTATCAAATTATCCTACATGTAGAAAAACGTGGTATAAAGGAGGTAAAAAAAAGTCTAGATTTATTAATGTTAAAAAATTGAGGTATTTAATAATTCTAAATATACTATAAGGGTAACACTTCTAATATTTTAAATTAATAAAATCATGTTTGATAGTATATACGACATGAAATAATGAGCTTAGGTGAACCATGAAATATTATTATTTAAATATGTCTTTCATAACCTTGTCGTTGAATTGCTGAGTATCAATATAAATAAAAAATTATAAAAAATATATATAAATATCCTAGTAAATAAAAATTTATTTATTAGTTATTATTAAATAAAAATTCCATTATTAAAAATATCATTTTATGCATCCAAAAAACATTTTTCCCCAAAAATGGTTTTTTAGTTATTTTTATGTCAAAATATTATAGTTCACTCATTCCAATATAGGTAGATTTATTTGAAAAAATTAACTCAAACTTTTAAATTATAATTTCAAAATTATCTGATATTGAAATTTTAATGATTTTATGAAATGTTTGATTTTTCAATGAAATGTAAAAATACTAATTTTTTTTGAAATATTCCATTTGGTTTTAAGAATTTTCAAAGTAAAATTTTGTTTCAAAATGGATTAAAAGTAAATTTGTTTCATTAAAATCATTTATAATCCAATTAATTTCATCAGAATTAATTTTATACTTGATTTTGGTTTTCAAATGTTTTATAATTATGGTATTTTTTGGAAAACTTCCTTTCATTGCATTTTATGGGACTAATTTAAAATTTCCTTCAAAAATTTTATTAAATTAAATTTCATAAAATGAATTACATATTTTTAATAAGAATAATAATTATTATTTACAAATTTAAAATTAATTTTTGTTCATAATGAATAGAAGAAATAGTAATTTTCCCCCAGATAAGGTTAAAAATAATTTTATCTTAGGTTAAACTAAATTGACATTTTTTAAAATGACCTAAAAATATCCAAATCATATTTATTTTTAAAATTTTGAAATTTTATCATCCCATATTTAGAACATGTCAATTTTGGAGTCATATTTCATGAGTAAAACATTAATATATTTTAGTCTTTTTAAAAATTCCAAATGTTTCATCTCCCTTGCTTTTAAAAGGACACCTATTATACTATTATTTTGATACTTAAAGAGTCATTTGGTTCAGACTATATGCTCCCAATACCTACTTCATTCACCTCCACATTTCCTATATTTCATATTTTGGGTAAAATTCAAACATTAGAGGGAATAGTGTGTAAAGAAAATGAGGTCGTCTGAAGAAAAGTGATAACTTTTAACTAAATGGTTTAGTTTTATTTCTTTATCTTAATATTTCAAAACTATTGTATCTTTTATAATATAACAATATCAGTATCTCCAATATATTTATATTTTATTACTTTAATCTTTTAACTTTAATCTGTATCGTTCTTCTATCAAATGGTAAATAAAATCATCATTCATGTGTATGATGAACTATCACCTCACGATCCGATGTATTTCATTTTCGATCACAACCTCTAATATATGGTCTGAATGATATTTTAAATATATACATCTATGACATTAATAATATAATTATAATTCATAAAATATATTATATCATCTATTTTCATATATTTTCATACATTGAAAATTGATAACATCATTCGTCCGTATTTGTTGATTATCACCTCAACAATTGGATTTGTTTTTCATCACCAAAACACATGGATGGTATATAAAATTATATTTAAATTTAAAATATGATATTTATTATATAATAATAATTATGTAAATAGAAAATAATACTTACATTATTTACCTCATAATTGTTTAAAAATGTAAAGGTTACTTGTGCGTACATATGACCAATCGTCTACACGATTACAACACAATTCATTTTTTTAAACATCCTTCATGGTGGGTTTTTGAATTATAATATATGTACAAAATTTATAATTCTTTTTTTATTATAATTCTAGATACTATGTAACAATACCTCTTTGCCCAAGGTTAATTCATTTTGTAAATATGAACCAAACATCCTCAAAACATTCGACGTTTACTTAACTAATTGAGTAATTAAATATTAAATTGAAATAAATAAAATAGATGAGTTAATTATATGGTAACTAACCTTTATAATGTTCCTACACCATTAAATAATTTTTATTTTTTTATTATATATGAGTTAAAGGACGTTCATTGAATTTATGAACCTGAGGTAAGGGATTTCATCTCAATTTCCCTTCTCTAAGTAATGTTTTTATGTTATGAACCAAATATGTTTGATATAGTGAATATACTACTGCTTTTATATTTTTTATCTTTAATCCATAATATTTTATGGTATTTTAAGTTAAAATTCAAATTATATACATATTAATTGATTATTGTATCCTAAACTTATGTGTGAAATTAATATATTTTATTTATATTTTATTTCTACTAGTATTATGTGGATTTACATTTTTTCGACATAGTCTCTCTAATTATTAACTATCAATTTAATTATATGATATTTGAAATGGTAATTCATCACAAGTTTTTCTTATTTGGGATATATGTTTATGGTACACACCTATCTTCTTTTATTTTTTGTGTATATACTTCCCTTTTAAATGTTATATCGTGGATTTTCTTATATTTAGGGTATTTAATGTTTTGATTGAATTTATTTCTTCCACATTCTTAATTTTCAAAATTTAACATAATTTTAATGGTTTTTCTGAAACAATTTCACCTTATTTGGTGATTGTATATGTTCAAATATGCTTTAGGTATGATTATATGAACTTATTTTCTTAAACAATATCTCCTTTATTATCATATTGTTATTTTTGTAATATTTAATTTCAATTTCTTACCATATTTTTTAATGAAACATCATTAAAGTTATTTTTAAGTTGTAATGATTTTATATCTTTTTTTAGATTTAGAATCTTTCTTTTTCATGTCTATCTTTTCTAAATTGTTTTAATTAATGTTCTTATTTACACATAAATTATTTCATAAGTTAATTTTATACTATATTTGAATTTATTTACAAATGTTTTAAAATTAATATTTCTGAAAAATTTCAGAACAAGTCATTTTTGACTTTTTACAAAAGTATGAAAAAACGTTTTATTTTGGAGTATATAGAATGAAAATATTCTTCCACTATTATGACTATTATTTTCATTGATTCTTCATTAAAACAATTTATTATTAATTTCAAATAAATCATATTTTCAATATTTTTTTCATTTTTTGTTTTTTAATATACAAAAATAAAATGGTCTTTTCGCTTGTTTTCAATGAAATTTTTTATTATGTTTTCTAGGATAAATTATAAATTAAATTTTTCCACTTCAAAGAATTAGATTTCCAAAAATTGATTCCATATTTGGGATCAACATAATTAATTTTATTTAATAATGTTAAATTTAATTTTTGACTTAAAGACATATAAAAATACTAGAAATAATTTTCATTCTTAAGGTTAATCTAGGTTTATAGGGGCAAAATAAAGTGATAAAGGAAATAATAACATAAAACTATTCTATATAATAATGGATTGGAATAGTTTGACTATATATTATCTCATATTCTAAAATGGTGTATTTTGGTTCTATTTGGAATGAGTATGATATTAATATATTTCAATATTTTAGAAATTCCATGTTTGTTTTATCTCTAGGTTACAAAAGGATACCCTCTATAATATCCTTTCAACAATTAAAGAGCCACTTGGTTCAGAAACTACCTACCAAAATATATTCCTAACATCCTTCCCCATCTCCTAGAGGTATTATGTTAGAATTATACCAACCTTGGAGGGCATAATTTATAATCCAAATAAGGTTTTTTGATGAATATGTATTGCTTTAAACCAAATGTTTTAGTTTCATTTATTCTTCTACTACCCCCTTGAAAACTATTCTATCCATTCTAATATAGTAATATTATTATATCTCATATCACAAGATTTTATTATTTTAATGGAATAAAATTAATCTATCTATTTATTTCATCAAATGATAAATTAAACATCATTCTTCTATATGATGGACTACCACCGCATGAACCAATGTAAATTGTTTTCTATCACAACAACATATAGTGGGCTATATTGATCAATTTAATATATATATATATGTGTGTGTGTGTGTGTGTTTGTGGCTACACATTTTTTTGATATTCATGAAATAATTATCATTCATTAAATATAATATATCATCTCTTTTCTTACCTTTCTATCCATTCAAAAATGATAACATCTTTTGTGTGTATGAGTGATTACTTCCTCAATGATGAGATGAATTTTTTTCCCTAACCATATCACATGGATGGTACATAAAACATTATTTAAATATTTAATATTATATTTATGATATAATCACCTTTATATAAATAAAAACTAATACTTACCTTCTTTTCATCACGTCTATTAAAAATTTCAAATGGTACTTAGGTATATGTAAGGCCCAACGTCACCATTATGGTAACATAATTAATTTTTCACAATTTTAATTCATTTTTAGTATTAAAATTATAATTAATGTATAAATATTATAATTATTTCACGGTTATTTTTATATAGATGATGGAAAAATAACATCTTTTACAATACTCAACATATCAAATTTGTTTTACAAATATGAACCAAAAATCCTCAACACACCTAATGTGGGATTAACTGATTGAGTAATTAAATATGTCCCAGAAATAAATTTCATGATTACAAAGGAAGAACCAATAAATTTTTTAGTAACAAATAATTAATTGATATAATTTTCTTATATATGAGTTAAAGGACATTCATGGCCTGTCTAGACTCAACATAAGGGACTTTGTCTCAATTTCCCTTCATTGAGGCATGTTTTGATGTTATACGCCTAATTTCATTCATATACAGTATATACTGACCATTTTAAAAGTTTTATCATGAATAATTCATACTTCATGATATTTTATATTATAATTCAAATTATTTTATCCCTTGGGATCTAACATGAATGTTACCAGGTGGTATGGAGTTTCTTAAATATAATTATTTTCATTGGATTGTGTCCCTTATTAATTGAATATATTATCACTAGATTATGTATGAAATTAAATTTATTAGGTTTATTATATATTTACACTTTATTTTGGTATATTTTCATTTATTATATAATATTTACATTGATTAATTCTTAGTTCAATGATATGATATTTTCGATGCTTATTCACCTGAAATTGACCTTCTGTGTGAAATATGATTTTAATATGCACTTATATTATTTTATACAATGTATATTCAACCCCATGAAAATTTATATCATGTGTATTATTATATTAATGTTATATAATTTTTCATTTGAATTTATTTCATTCTCTAGATTAACATTCCAATGTTACGAAAATGGTAGAGATTTTTATGAAACGGTCTCATATTATTTTGGGATTTTCTATGTTCAACGATTCATTATGTGGAATCGAATAAAATGTTAAACCAAGTATATTTTCATCTTATGTAATTACTAATATGGATTACATGATTAATTTCCATTAATTCCCTTATTAGTTGGAGAAATGTCAAGAATTTGTTTTAAGTGATTTACATCTTTCATGTTCTTTTTGTTCAGGAATATTTATCTTCCATATCCATGTTTTCTAAAATATTTTAATAAATGTAATAATTTAGAAATAAATTATTTCTTAATTAAATTTTCATTTATCTTTTTCTTTTATTAATTTTTTTAAAAAAAATAATATTTCGAAACATTTTCTAAGTAATTTATTTTTTTAGTTTTACAAAAGTGTAAAAAGAATGCAATCTTTTGATGTATATGTTATGATCAGGTTTTACAATAATTGTGGTTGTTATTTTATTTTGATATTCCTTTATAAACATTTATGGTTAATTTCAAATAATAACATTTAATAAATATTTTATTCATTTTTAGTTCTTCAAAGTTCCAAATGAAAAGATTGAATTCCCTTGTTTTCAATGAAATGTATTTAATATCCATTTAAAGGATTTTAAGGTATTTTTACATCATTTAATTACTCTTATACCTAAATAGGAATACGATCTTATTATATCATCCATATTATTTATCTATATAGATTAAGATTATTTCTTTAAATAAATTTTCATGTAACCTGTTTTATTTTCAAGGGTTAACCAATCTATGACCGAATGATGGTAGTCTTCAAGGGTGTTTTGTTAAAAAGGGAAACATTACAAAATTTTTATTCATGAATGGTACTTGTAAATTGTTTATTATTATAGCAGTGCTCTATATAGCTCAATATGATAGGTGATATAGATATAACTCAAGATAATGGGTGATACTGATATAGCTCACTTATGCATTGGGTAAATGGATAGAATAAACAAGTAATAGGTTTCTCCGAAGTGGTTTTCAGAATTATCTAGGTAGGTTATTCCATTTGTTATTGTAATTCTAAGAGTGATGTGATAATGATATTGTAATATGATAACACAATTTTATTATGTATAATATGAGTTTTTAATGGATCATTTCTTCATGTATTTTTTCAAAAGGTCCGTTGTGGTTGACTTAAATGAATATTTTATTATATTAAAGTCATATTCCATGATTTATGATTTATGATCAATGTTTTCTTGGGTATGAATTTCCTTATGTTATTTCCTTCAACTTTTATTATGTCACCATACCCTTATGCTCATCTTATAGTCACTTAGGACATTCAATTTGTAATACTTATGTTTACTTATATTGAGAATTAGATATCAACCTTCTTATGATTTACATTTCTCTAGGTTATAAATAATGATTTTAAATGAATTGGGTCTAGAGAAGTTTAATTTGAGAATAATTTTATGGGAGATGTTGAAGAATTAATATAGAATATGAAAATTTCATTATAGTGGGAAAAAATAATCACTTAAAGACATAGTAATTGTTATGTAAGAGTTTATAATAATTATATAAAACTATAAAACTATGTTCCTTGGGTGTGTAAGATATATATTTTTCATATAATTTTTTATGTTTTGGATGGATAAAATTCGGTCGAGGTTATAGATATCAAAGACGTAAATATAAATATTTTTTTATCAGTGAATTTTGGAGTGTAAGTGATGAGTTTTGTAGTTGGTATCAGAGTATGGTTTATAAAACATTGATATTAGGGTGTTTTCATGAGGATAACATAAGATTTATGGATACCATCATGTTTTAATGAGTTTAGGTTTGATAATATGTTCAACATCATAAAAACAAATTTTGAGGTTTAAAATTTTGAGATTGTAAAGTGATTAATGATATTTTGGAAGTATTTTTACAAGGTTAAGGTATAAGTAATCCTTATGTGTATCATGCCATTTTACATGAAGTATTATTTTTGAAGAATTATCTTAATTTTTTTTGAATATAATCATAAGTGTTTGATATAATGATTGAGTTTAAACAATTTTAAATTATATATGTTATTGAAGTTATATGGAATATATGGAAAATTATTTGTGAAACGGTTTAATTTTATATTTTTGTATTGTTATTAAATTTATAAATTTATTTATTTATTATTCATATGAAGGTTTATTCATTTTGGGTATTATATTACCCTGTGATAACCATTTTAATTTATTAAATAAAATAAGAAAAAAGTTATCCTTTTATATTTCACATGCTCAGTTAAAACTTGATTATAGTGCTTCAATAATTAAATATTCATAATAATAATTAGTATTAAGAGATAGATAATGGTGGAAACTGATTGAAACATTAAACCAAAGGATTAAATTGTGCTTATGAATATTAAAAAATCATGTAAGTATATTTCCCTATGTTCTTAATATAGATGGTAAATTAATTCCTCAACTAAAGAAAAATATTTTGAAATAAAAATGTTATCCCATTATCATTATTTATGATGAATATATGATATTTTTCATCCCTTAATGATTTATGGTTTTTTGGTCATTGATTCTCTCATGATTATCCAGTTTCTTATAATAAGTACTCTATGTTACCTTCTATAATTATTTGGACATTAATTTTTTTCATATTTTAATATTTTCACTTCACACTACTGATATAATATTTGGAAACCTATTTTTGTATTATTCTATAATACCTTCTTATTTCCATTTCTTTCTTTCCTAATGAATGTCTTCTTATTTTTTTTGATATGGGTTTTCAAAAAAGGCATTTTTAAATGTTCAACCCTGGATTATGAAATTAATATAATTTTTTGAGGAAAAAATTTATTTAGGAGGGGTTTAAAATATAATATACTAATATTTTCTGAGAAAAATTATATATTAAATAGTATATTGGACAAAAAACACCTTGTTTAATCAAATTATGAAATATTATTATTTCAATATAATTGTTATAACATATTTGTTGAATTGGAAATTATAAATTGGAAAAAATTCATTAATAAATATATATATCCTAATAAATACAAATCTAATGACTAATTATTACTAAATAAGAATTAAAATTTATGTAATGTCTTCTTATTCTTTCAAAATTTATTTTTCCCTCAAAATTGGGTTTTATTTCATTTTGTGAGTTAATATTATAAATAATTTCAATCACTTTTAGAAAATTTATTTTTTAAAATTTACTTCAATTTTTGAATCGCTATATCAAAATTAACTCAGAGTGAATGTTTGAAAATTTTCTGAAATGTTTGATTTTTCGATGAATAGTGAAAATACTAATATTTATTGATAACTATATTTGTGTATCATGAATTTAAAATGATAAAATTCCTTTTAAAAAGGTTTAAAAGTAAAATAACTTAATTAATATTAATACTAACCTTACTAAGCTCACTGTAATAAATTTTATTCTTGATTTTTGTATAAATACATTTTATACTTAATAGGATTTTTCTCTAGGACATCCTTTTCATTGTGTTTTTAAGATTCATTTTAAATTAAATTATTATGATTTTTTGTATTGAATTTGATAGAATGTATTTAATAATTGAATTAATCATAATTAATATTATTTTATAAGTTAAAATTAATTTTTTGTGATGATGAAAAGTTAATATAGTAAAAATATATTACTGTAGTTATGGATAAAACAGGTTTACTGGGTGTTAAAATAATATTAAAAACGTTAAAATGACCTACAAATTTGGATAAATCTAATTTAATGGGCATAAAATGACCCTATATCATCTAATGTTTTGAAATTTTCCATTTTTTATCCCTTTTTCTTGACTAATACAATAATATATTTTAATTTTAACAAAATTACAAGTGTACCTTCTCTAACACTTATAAAAGGACACCTCCTCACTTCTCCTCTCCTCTCCACACATAAAGGTACATTTGGATCATAAAATCAATAAAAAAATTAATTCATAAAATCCTTACCCATTTCCTAGAGTTATTAGTTTTTTCATAATGCCATCCTTGATGGGATTAAGGTGTGAATCAAAAGATTTTTTTAAAGAAGAGGTATAGATTTTAAACGAATGTAATAGTTATATTTTATACTTATAACTCATTCAAAAACTATTATATACATTTTTATATGATAACATAATTTTCTACCATATACTATGATTTCATTATATTAATTTATTAAGCTTATTCTACCTCTTTATTCCATGAAATGGGAAATGAAACCATAATCCTTGTGTACGGCAGACTACCGCCTAGCGAACTGATTTAAATTTTTTTCATCAAAACCACTTATGATAGGTTATAATGGTGGGTTTAATTTATATATATATATATATATTATATTAATTAAATTAATATAATTATTCCAGCTTTATCTATTATCTATTTTCTAACCATTTCATCTATTGAAAAAATGATAATGTCGTCTGGGTTTTTGTGTGGATTACCACCACTATAAAACGATGTGATTCATTTTTCTCCACCTAATAAAATGGATGATATATAAAAAATTATTTAAATAAAAAATATGATTTTTATGATATGGTAAAAAATATTTAAAAAAATAATAATACTTTGTTTCCTGGTGTTCATTGAAAAACAGAAACATTACTCATGTGTACATACAACCTATTATCTCCATGATTGTAATGTAATTAATTTTTTAAATATAATTCATTTTTAGTTTAAAAATTATATTAATTGTATAAAAAATTATTTATTTCATGATTATACATATGTAGATTATGTAACAATTACCTCTTTTACCTCAGTTAACATATCGAAGTCAATTTGCAAAAATTAATCAAACATCCTCAAAACACCCAATGTGGACATAGTCGGTTGGGTGATTATATATGTCATTGAAATAAATGGTTTAGTGGTATGGATGTAAACCTTTAAAATATTCATAAATAATTAAATTGTAGACATATGTTTATTATACATGAGTTAAAAGAAATGCATGGAATGTCATGACTCAATGTAAGGGATTTCCTCTCAATTTCCCACCACTAAGGAATATTTTATTTTAATGCACCTAATTTCATTTATATTTTTTATATTCTAAAACTTTTACATTTTATATCATGAATTCTTCATACTTAATGTTATTTTAAGTTAAAATTAAAATTATTTCATCCAAGATGATTTGACTTGAATGTTACCAAGTTGTAAGGGATTTCGTAACTCAATTTCTTTTCCTTGGGTTATATTACTTATTATTTGATTACATTATGATTGTATTATTTTTTTAATTAAATTTTATTTATATATTTTTCATCTCTACTTATTTTTAGGTATTTCCATTTTTTACACATAATCTCTCCATTGATAAATTCCATATTCAATGATATTATATTTTCAATGGATATTCATGTAAAGTTTTCCTTATTTAGGACATATGTTTATATTATGAAACTATATAATTATATTAGGTATATATACTTCAACTTAACATGTTATATAATGTATCTCTTATTATGATGCTATTTAATGTTTAAATTAAAATCATTTATCTCAATGTATTAAGATTCAAAATTTACCAAAATAGTAATTGATTTATGAAACAATATCATCTTATTTTGATATTAATTGTGTTTAATGATCTATTAGGTGGGATCTTAGGCACGTATTTTCAGGAAATTTTTATTTTGAATGTTTTTTTCATTCTTAATTTCCAATTCTTCAATTATATTTTAATAAACATCAAAAAAATTGTTTTAGGTGATATTGATCTTATATCTAATTTTGGATTAGGAATATTTATCTTTCAAATCCATGTTTTCTAAAAAAGTCCTAAATGTTTTTAATTAGTCATAAACTATTTATTAAGTTCATTTTCAATTATCTTTTAATTTATTGACAATTTTTTTAAATGGAAATAATTTTACAAAGTTTTCATAACAATTAGTTTTTGGATTTTTACAAGAGTTTGAAAATAATATTTTCATTTGACATATACAGCTTAGATGGATTTTACTATAATTATGAATTTTCATTAACTTAAATATTACGTTAAGATTTTCCATGGTTATTTTCATATAAAATAATTTTCTCAATATTTTTTCAATTTTTAGTTTTTAAAGATTCCAAAAAAATGTGTTTTTATTTATTTTCATTGAAATATTTTTAATGTTCATATAATGGTGTTTTTATCTGTGTCAAAATCCATTAATGATTACTATAATAAATAATTAATATGATCTTATTATATGATCCATCTTATTTCTCTATAATATATGATGATTTTTAAAAATATATTTTCTAGAAACCCATTTTTCCATGGGTTAAAAAATCTATAACATAATGATGGTTGTTTTCAAGGGTGTTTTATTGAAAAGAAGAGGATTTTAAATGTTTTATTCATGAATGTTACTTGTAAATTCTTTATTATAATGGGAGAGCCTAATATTTCTCACTATTATTGGTGATACTAATATAGATCAAGATAATGGGTGATCTTGATATATCACTCTGATGTGTTCATTAAATAGATGGAATTAACTTGATACAAGTTTATCCCAAGAGATTGATGGAATATTCTGGGTATTTTATTCCATTTGTTAGAGTGATTGTTTTATTTATATGTTAATGATCTTCAAAGATACCAACATTTTTTATCTTTGATTCCTATGAGATTCTAATGGGTCATTTTTAAGGATTTTTTCTTCACATGGCTCATGATTTTTGACTTTTATGTATCACATATTATTTTAAATAATTATGCCTTATTTTGGGATTTATGGTCCATGTTTTCATGGTGATGGATTCTCTTATTTTATCCTCTTGAACGCTTTTTGTGTCATTATAACCTTATTCTCACATATGACATTGAATTTTTAGTGATCATGTTTACCCTTACTAACCATTTGAACTCAATGTTAACATGTTTTCCATTTCCACAAGTTATAAAGATTTATTTTTAATAAATTATTTCTAAAAGGGATTAATATTAGAAGAATTTTAAAGACATAATGTGGAATATTAAAATATGGGAATAGTGGGAAAAAAATTCACTTCAAGTCAAGGAAATTTTCATATAAGAGTTTGGCCTAATTCTCTAAAACTCAATAACTTAAAGGTCCTTGGTTATGTAAGTGATCCAACATTTCCTTTTGATGTTGTATTTTTGGGATGGATAAAATTGGTTCACAATTATCATTACTAACTATATTAATTTAAATATTATGTTTTTGGCCTCATATCTAAGAGTATGGGTTATTATTGTTATGGAAACATATAATTATGTATCTCAACATTATACCATTGATGAAACAGCATAGATTCAGTGTTTTATCAATAAAGGACTAAATAATCCTTGTGATGGTATTTATTGGAAATACATTGATCAAGTGATTCCTTATTATGCTTCTGAACCTTGTAACATAAGATTGGGTCTTTCTACTGATGGTTTCAGTCTATTTTGTGCTTACAGAAATCAATATTTTTGTTTTCATGATTTCATAACATTGTAACACGTACCACATTCTATGTTAATCAAGGAAACATGTAGATATATATGGCTTACTAATTCTCAGAAATCCGAAAAAACATTGATATTTATTTAAATTCATTAATTGATGAGTACATTTTTTTATTCAATGTCAGTGTAACAACAAGTGATGTGGTTTCAATTTAGATTTCTATACTCAAAGTTACCTTGATTTTGCAAATAATTCACTTCCCAATGTATGTTATATTATATTAATGGAGTATACAAGGTACAAAATCATGTCAATACTACATGTTGGATAGTCAAACATTTATAAATTTCAATGGAATAGAACCTTGTTTTTTTAATATCATTGGATATTTATTCCAAAAAATCATCCATTATGATAGAATAAAAATATTTTTAAAAAAGGTAAAATTGAAATATATGAACATCCAACAGTGATCTGAGGTATTTATGAATCTGTAATCCATGAAAAAATAGGTTTATTTTTGGAATTTATCACAACTGAATAAAGTGAAGTATTTTTTGGATATTCCATATTGGTCTGATTTGTTGGACTATTTCATGATATGTGTAATATATATCGATAAGAATGATTTTGATAACATATTTTACACCATGTTGGACACACCTAAAGAGACCAAAGATATTTTTAAGGCATGGCTAGATACTACCCAAATTTTTAGGTGTGTGGAACTTAACTTTTTGAAAATGAATGATCTCAAAAATTAATGTAGAAAAAAGTTGTTTATGAAATTTATATATATTTTGGTTATTAATTTTTCATTGGACTAAATATTTTAGGTTACCAATTGGTTATGCTTTTAATTTTCCTTGTTTCATCAAAATTGATATATTACACAGTAAAAAAGTTAGTACTATCATGGCATCATAAAAATATTACTACCTCTTAGCCTTAGAGAGATACTAAATTCTTAAATTTTGGATGTGTTAACTATAATATTATATTTCATCTAACACATTTTTGTGGTAACTGTAGATGATTATTAACTATGTACCCACCAAAATTCGTTGTTACAATTTTATGAAAATTGGAAAAAAATAATTATATACCCCTTTTGACTCAATCAAAAAAAATATTTTAAATATTAATCTAATTCTAGAGGGAAAAATTTTCCAATAAATGAACCCATTCAATCGATATATCCAATAAAATGAAGAAGAAGTTGTGTATTAAGTCATCAGTTTAAGTGTTACTTTCTAAAGTTTACATATATGAGTATATTTTAAATTTATTCACTTATTATTTTCAATATGAATATCCATTAAAACATAATAAAATGGGTTGTAGTGAAGAAAATGTTGATAATTTAATTGACCATCAATTTTCAATCATTAATAATCTTAATCTTGTTTTTTTGTCACCATGAATGATGGAATTCAGATGAAGAACTGCAAATATCCCATTCATATTTTCTGCTGAATTTTGATGAAATGAAACGATTTATGCAATATATAATATTTTTAATTATATTTTTAATTTTTATTTAAATTAAATTTATATGAATTGTTTTAAGAATACATGGTGATATTATAAAAAAGTCACATAGATTACACAATTTTATCTTAAAAAACATCAATGGTGTAATTAATCCTACTGGTTTCAAAGGAAGGGTAGTTAAATTTTTTATTATATAATATATGAAAGAAATTTTTTGTTTGAAATTTTTTAAATTTATATTTTATATTGGATTCAAAACATGGAAATAAAATTAATAGTCAATTATATGAATTGAGTAATCCACTGTCTGAATTGAAAAAATCATATAATGCTTATGTGGTTAATGGTTTTTTGATTTCATACACACACATTAGTGAATAAAAAATAAAGTAATAGTAGTTTATATTTAAGATTATCATTACAAAGAATGTGAAGAATGATTTTATGGAATGTTGGATGAAATATTTGAGTTATGTTATCTGAAGAATTTTTACATAAAAATTCTTAAATATCATTGTCTGGATACTGATTGACGGTTTTGTGCTCAACCACGACATGAAATAATTGATATTAAATATAATATTATTCTTTTAGAGAATGGACCATTTTTTGGAATATCTAGCACAACATGTTTATTATGAAAATTATTATTCTTTTTCATGATATTTAAATGAATTTGGGAGAATAATAAAAATGAAAAATCATTAGTTTATGGAGAATTATATGGGTTCTATTGAAGTGAAAAATATTTAAATCTTTTAAGAAACATTGTCCAATATGTCTCTTAATCAAAGGGGTATGGATATCAATGATGAGACCCCACAGTTAAGGGATTATAGTTTTGATGATGTATTTGATATAACTAATGACTTTAATATTACAAATGTTGATGTAATTGAAGATCATATGAAAATCTATGATGCTGAAGTGGATGATAGAGACATTGAAAATGATGAAACTGAAGATGAATATGATGATGAAGATAAATAATGGCATATTATTTTTTTCAATAAAAATTATTAGTTTTTTTATTTAATATGTATATTAAAAATTATTTTCAATTCACTTTATTTTGACCTGGTTTCTTTTAAAAACCATTCTTTAAATATTAATTTATTCATATTTTTTATAGAATATAAATCTTTTATAAAATTAATTTAATGTTTTAAATGAATCATGATAGTTATGATGAAATGATTCATATCTTGACTAAGGATGTGATCCCTATTGATGATCCACCTAATTTTTTATTCAAGTTTGTTGACCTAAAACCGACTACTATCAGGGGATAGGGACTTGCATGATTGATAATTCAAATTCTTTTTCCAAAGTAACATCCATCTATATACTTTAATCCTCGTTATAGATAGTAAGTTTAAATATATATTTTATTTAATTTATATTTAATTGATATTATTTACTAATCATGATACTAATTATTCTTATTTTCATTGTTTTCCATATCTAGTCAATGGTCAAGCTATTTTTATTTTGAGTAATTATATTTCTGCTCCATGGGATTCATGGGATCAATTTCTTATCAAGTTATATCATCATATGTTCGAGAATTGGATGGAATTTATATGTAAACAATTATTTTATTTTAAATGTACATAATATATATTTTATTACATTAATAGATATTTATTGGGTTTATGGTCTCTTGTTGATGAGAGAATGAGTCCCATTACTTTGGAGGTATGGGAGGTGTAGCGACCCTCTGTTTCTATACTTTATCATTACATTTCTTTTTCGGAATACATAATACATTACACAACTAGATGACTAAATATTGTATTAGTCTAGTTCCTTTTAAAACATGGTAACATCAACACTGGTACATAATTGAGCTAAATTACCTCCCACTACATTCATCGTGACTAATACCCTTCATAGACACGTCATACATAATACATATCTTCAAATCTTGTGAAAGGAAACACAAAAATGGGTGATCTCAGATGCTAAGTATGGGTAAATAAGGTAGATATAAAAGAATATACATGAGAAGAAGGGTATAAGAATATGATACTGAAATTAAATGAGCATACCCTACATATAAAAGATCATAAACATGAATCATGACATAAATATTAGTAGTTTATATTACATGAATCATAAGGGAATCAAGAGTATAATCTCTGAAATCATAACATATGAATAAGACAAGTAAATTTATCATACACATAAACATGTAATATCATTACCTATAAGTCAATATGTATTTGTAGATATTATCATGGAACATCATGGGGACTAAACCTACAAGAAGGGACAAACCACCATCCCCTGTAAAAGTCCTTTCCTTATAAGGGATCAGGGTTCCCCATCATCCCATAGTGGATTGGGTTAACTATATTATATATTCTAGGTGACTACACCTAGTAACCATGAAACACCACCATCCCTATTCATAGTCCTTTCCTTGTAAGGTATTAGGTTTCCCCATACTCCCACAGTGGATCAAGCCAGTCGACTTGATTCCAATAATTATCTTATCTAATATAAATCTTTACTCAATGAATTGGTGGGAGATATAGGTCCCAACCATCACATAATAAAACCATTCATACATGTTCCATAAGATAATAAAAAATTAATCATATCATGACCCATAAAAAGAGATGGGTGTCATAAACATCATATTACAACCCATGAAATTAAATGGGTATCAGAAATTTTTTTCACATTATATCCTATAGAAAATAGATTGGTTATATAATCATTTCATCAAATCATAACCCGTGAAAGGAAGCGTGATTCAAAAGAATATAACCCATGGAATAGAAATGAGTGTCATAAACATCAGGATATTAATACTTAAACCATTCAAGAAATAATATGAATGTTATTATTGGATCATGATCCCAATAAATCTTAAACCATTACAATTGTTGACATCTTTGATGGATATAGATTTTTAAAGATCACTTGAAACATTTCTTAAGGAAAATATACATTCTTTGAAAATGAATTTCATAACCTACATCAATAATACTTATATTATAGATAAAAATTTAAAATTTCATTTAAAACATTACTTGAAGAATATATATATTATACATTAAAATTTTCATTTTAAAAAATAAATCATTTTAAAAACATTTTTCTTTAAAAACACTTTGAAAACTCACATATAAATCATGAGAAAATTTTGAAAACCCTTTTAATTGAAAATAATTTGAAAAAATTAAAAAAAGGTTTGAAATCATTTTTAAAACAATTTTCCTTCAGTACATATAATATAATATTAAAAAAATTGAAAACCATTTCTTAGAAATGGATGTTTGAAAAAAAAATTAAAATCCATTTCTTTAAAAAGGGAGCCTAAAAAATTGAAAACCATTTTTTGAAAATACATTGAATACTTATAAAGGAATATTAAAAACCATAAAAAAAATTAAAATACTTTTTCTCTGAAAATGGTATTAAAATATCATATTTGGAAACATTTTTGAAAACATGGTTCTTAATGTTCATGGAATGTTCTCAACGAAGGAAAATTCAGAAAAACTACTTTACTTGTTGGTAACTATGGAAACATAAACCCCATCAAGAATAGATTATAAAATGGATATGTAAATAGAAATAATCATAACAATAAAAATCATAAAATATATTCACTGGCAGTATAATCATACATTAAAAAAGGCGATTGGTGAATAAGGCAAAAATTTCAGAGAAATGAAAGTGAGAATAGAAATCCACTTAACTTATATCTTGACTCATTTCATTCTTGTAAACACCTATTTTATAATAAATATATGTTTATTATACATATTTATATGATAATAAATAATATATATAATACCATATATCATTTTATTGTTACTTTATATGACCCTCTTATTAACGATTGGAAGTAATGGTTTCATTTTAGGTAATATCTGCTTGGTTTTTCGCATGTGTCTTTATTTGTTATATTTTATTTCTCATACTTATATCATAAAGTAAAAAATTTAAACCATTATATAAATATCATGTATATTAATTATATTTTTATTTTTGATAATCTATATAATATATGAATATGAAATAGAATACATTGTTCCAGGAGGTCGTAGGTCGTATGTACACATGAACGTTATTTCTTTTTTTTGTTTTTCATATTAAATAGAGCTAATTAAATGTAATATATATATATATAATATCATTATGATAGAATTATTATTTCATATATATAATATAATTTATCTAAACCCTTATTTGATACATTCCGTGTAGTTTTTGAATGAATCACATCACTTTGAGGAGTCTGTAGTCAACACTTCCCCAAACAAAATTATAATTTTTACACATAATAGAAATCATGAAGTTATATGATTTATAATAATTATTGAAAAATAAATATATCATATACATCATATATATGATATAAAATTATAGATTCCATCATAATTCCTAACCAGGAGGTGTGGTAAAATAACAAAGAACAACATCGTTTTGTGATATGGTAGTTTGTTGTACCCAAGAACGGTAAATTCATTACCTATTATATGAGAAGATTTTTTAATTTTTGGTAGAAAACAAATATTATTATATTTATAATATTGATTATATTCTCTATCTATGTAATAATAAGAATTTATCTAGTGGAGAAAGAAAATAATGGGAAATAGCTTGAGGAAGGATGTTGACCCTTTTTAGGGTAACTCTTTTTGGTTTTCACCAAAGGGATTCCATGTAACAGCCCAAGATTTTATAAAAAAAATATTCTTTTTAATTTTATTAATGTCTTGTGTTGTACGCTACACCAAAAGGGGCTTGCACAACACACATCCTTGACTTGACTTGCATTACACGCAATCGCGACCTTCCTCGATAGTGTCAAAATTGACACAAAATAGTTTTTAAATCAAATATTATATTATTAATTGTTATGTTATTCCTAAAAATCTAAGGTTCGGCCAAATGACTTAGATAAGGATATATATATTAATAATAAACAATTTGGGGTTCGTTTGGCATGTTATAGTAAGTGTATTAACCATATAGTGAAAGAAAACAAAAAGACACGGTAAAAGTTAAATTATTTAACTTAGAGTTAAATCTAATTGATAAGGTTTAAAATAATATCCAAACATGTTTAAATTTGATTGGTTGATTAGATTACAACCCTATCTCATCTAATCTTCGAATATGAGTCATTTTTTGAGGTTTTTAAGTGGGGTTAGATTTATTATAAATTAATATTTTTAAGAATTCCTAAGGTGCCCCTCTCCTCCCCTATAAAAGGACACCTCCTCCCCCTCCTCCTCACACCAATTTGAGCACTCAAGCTCGGCCAACCCCTGCCAAAATCCCTTCTACACTTCCCTAGCAACATCCTAGAGGTTCTGGTCTTCCTCAAAGACCAATTCTAGTGCCCTAAGAGGAGGTCTCAAAGAGGCACTTCAAAGTAGAGGTAATTACCGTTACCAATTCTTTCATCTTTATTTCTTCTTCCACTTCTTCTTATTAGGTTGTTTCATTATGAAGTAATAACATCAGTATCACTCATATACTGATATGTTATTATAAGTATGAAACAACCCTATTTCACCATCTATCCATCCTACGGAAAAAGAAATCACCGCGCGTGCGTACGTACGGAATACCGTCTCCACGCCGTGGTGTAATCTATTTTCCACCACCACCTTACATGGATGGGTATAATGGTGTAAAGAATAACTATACATAGTTATTACAACATCATATTGATTCTGATATATTGTATAATCCACTCCAATTCAATTCAATATTTATAGAAATGATATCATCGCTCGTGCGTACGTACGGAATACCGTCTCCACGACGCGATGAGATTCATTCTCCATGTTAACCATTTAAGAATGATTATAATGTATATATAAGAAATAATAATGAAATATATGAAATTATAAAGCTACTGGATTTATGTATATATATACATATGTATGTCATCTACTTACTTCCATTTCAAGACAATAAGGAAAGGAAAACAGCGTTCATGCGTACGTACGGACTACCGTCTCCATGAACGGTGTTTTTCATTTTATTTATCTACCTAGTATATATATATATATACTGAATATATATGATATATAAATCATATTTTATATTCTGGAAGTAAGTAAATCATGATATAAGTAATAATGATGTCAAGAACAACAAGTCAAAACACCTACGATAAATGAAACGATTTTACCCAAAACGCTTCTTTAACATGGAATTTACAAAAGAACGGGTAATATAATGTCATAAGCGAACCATATATGATATCATAACAATGAATATGATTTTGTAATAAGTCAATAACATGATTTAAATCATTATACAGGAGGTTCGGACACTTACAAAGCAAGTCGGACCTAAGGTAAGGGAAAATATCACAATCTCATTTTAATCCGAGATTGTTTATACTTTGGTATTTACTGGGGTGTATTTTATCATCCACATCCATGTTTTCTCAATATGTAATATTATTTCCATCCACTTACAATAGTTTATATCCAATTTTACCCTTCGGTAAGTTTTTTTGTAAAGGATATGAAAGGAATCTTTTGTCGTTTTTCATACGAGGTACTTTTTGACTTTTCCGACAAAAGTACGAGAAGAATGTTTTTTTTAACTTATACGGCACGAACGGATTTTTATGGTTTTATAAAGCCTTATTTTCATGAACCTTCCTCCAAAATATTTCATGACTATTTTTAATAAAATCTCTTTCTTTTAAAATTGTATGATGTTTTGTGAAAAGAAATTGATTTTGAAGAAGAAAGGATATTTTCCTCAAGAATTCATTTCAAGTGTTTTATCAAAATTATTTTCCATCTAAGATAATAAAGGGTTCTGTTTCTATCCATATTTTTACATTGATTTGACTATGTTGTGATGGAATTATGTTTATGAATTCCTTTATCTTATATGAATGGTTTTATGATGTCATGTTGTTTAAGAATCCCATTTTTATTACATGGGTTATGCAATGATGTATGATTTATGATTTTGTGGCACACATAAGAAAGGATTCATTAAGAGATGGGTGGGACCTATATCTCCCTCCAATGCATTGGGTAAAGATTTTATATCTCATGAGATAGACATGGCTGGAATGGTAGGTTATACCGGTTCAGTGAAACAGGACTGAAACGAGGATTACTCGATTCAGAAAGGGACTTTGTCCACTAAGATAGTCTTGGCAATGAGTCTTGACTAACAAGAAATGATTCTCTATGATTATGTGTGTATGCCACAATGAGTAATGTTTTAAGTTATGATTTCATTTCACTACTATGATTTATCCCATGTTATGAAATTATGCTCTCTTTTGCAGGTTAAGATTTCTAAAAATGTTATGTTCTTATGAAAATTATGTGATTGATATTTCCTTTGTTTACCCTTACTGAGCATTTGAGCTCACCCTTTTATGTTTTCTTTTCCCCAGGATATAAAGAATGGTTTTAGGTAAAAAAAAGGGGAAGATCTTTATATTGAAGATCTTTCACCACGTTTAGAAGATTACGATCCGAGTTTCCAAAGACACTAAACTATTACGATCCTTGTGTGTGTGTTTTTGTTATGTACTAAGTATTCCGCAAAAGTAATGTAATGTCCATGTAAGATAAGCTTCGGGTCTCTACAGTTGGTATCATAGGAAAGGTTTAGTCAACCTTTGGAAACTAGGATGCGAAAACGTTAGTGAGATCCCTAGAGATATTTCTAAGGTATGTCTAGGGATGTCCCTAAGGATAAGTATACGTATAGGATATAGTTCTAGAACTATGGTAACAATATTAGATTAAACCAAAGATGATAGATATTTAAGTTACTCCCCCTTTATTACGATTTTTGCATCTAACACTATTCTGTTTGGGTTTTAGAAAATGGCTGGAAACAAGATGATTCACAATAATGGAGGATATGATGGACAATGGAATGATATTCTTCATGAGCAACCAAATGAAATGGGATTTGGATGTCCAAACATCATTATTATGCCGAATCAGCAATCTCACAACATGATCAATAAAGTAAAATTTGGTAAGTTTCCTGACTCGACTAATAAGAGAAAGATGGAGTTCCATGATGATCATAGAGGAAAGAAAGTTCAATTTCCCCTATGTAAATCATGTGGGAAGAGGCATCAAGGAGAATGTTTCAAGGGAACTGGAAGATGCTTTGGGTGTGGAAAAGAAGGACACAAAGCAAGTAAGTGCAAAGGAAAAGGGTCGGTTAACACCATGGATGAGGATAATGGTATTGCTACGACATCAAAAATGGTTAAGTGTTTTAAATGTGGAATGTATGGGCATTATGCAAACAAATTCCCTAAGGTAAAGACTCATGAAGAGAATCAGTATGGTCATATGGGTAGTATTTATGTGGATGATGATGAAGAGACTACAAATGATATGTGAGATGAAAGAATTTTTGAAGCTCGGTCAATGGTTTGAGAATGTAGTGGAATGATTACATGTTTATCATGTGTAATTTTGGAATAAAGAGACATCTATGGATTGTTACACTGTTGTCTTTCCTTGTGTTTTGAAAGTATATGATTAATGTTACCAGTATCCATGAAAGGTTATTCAGATATTTTTGGAATGTAGATGATATGCGCATAATGAAGGGATAAGGAGAAAATTAAATGTTTGATAGTATTCATGAGCTCATGATTGATATAAGGACTAAGTGATATCATGGTTTGAGTATATAGAATTTTGAGGATTTTGGTATGTGGAAAGTGTTAACTTTTAACTGCACTCATGTTTTCACTAAGGTATTCAAGAGAATACACGATTAAGGACTTTGAATGTTTGGAATGTGACCAACAAGACATATCTTATGATATGTGGGGATCAACGACAGTATTAAATCTCTGGTAATCGTTGTCACTATATTATGAGAGTGGACTGCAGTATTATGTATAAGCCTAAAGATTAGACTGGATTATGTTTGACATAAGTCAGTATTGTTTAAGGATAGAAGATTTTCGATATTATTGATGGGATGTTATATTAACGTAGTTTTAGAAAAAGGACAACCTGCAGGACGGGCGACAGCCCATCGCTTCGGACAAGGCTGTGGGAATCGAACCCACAACCGAAGTGCGACTGGCCTTTATCGCCTACCACTGACCTACAGGAAGTCCCTGTTTAGTAGAAACTAGTTTTATTATATTAAGGAGTATGATATATGAAGTATAAGTCCATTTTAGGAACCATATATGATTAATCTCACTATAGATCGATTTATGAATATAATTTTTGCTAACCTTTTGTTTGAGACAGATGGAATGACCCGTCATTCTATCACATGATCTGCTAACACTTCACGAATAACAAATTCAACTTCATTTATTTAAGAGATGAAGTGGAAATTGTTCAAGGCACGAACAACAGTGATATTGTATCAAAATAAAGTAAGTATTTATTCTAATTCAAATTTTCAACTTTAGGGAAATGATCTTGAAAACCAAAAATGTTGTCCTAGTGATCTTATACCTGATGAATCAGATGGTACCTTAGATCGTCACAAATTTATGGATTTGTGATTACTGGCTTTTCCATAGCCATGTTCTCTACCACTCTCCATCAGACCATGATGGTTAGATTTCTCTTCCATATCCATATTTTCACCTATGTGGAAACCCAGTGATTAGTTTATTTGGGTAATCGTTACATTTCATACTTTAGTTTTTAAAGCCAAGTTTTGGTATTCCCTTTTACGATGTGGGTTTCTATTAAAGAAACTTTCAAATAGTAAACCATTTATAAACCCGACGAATTTCGAGGGCGAAATTCCTTTTAAGGGGGGTAGAATGTAACAGCCCAAGATTTTATAAAAAAAATATTCTTTTTAATTTTATAAATGTCTTGTGTTGTACGCTACACCAAAAGGGGCTTGCACAACACACATCCTTGACTTGACTTGCATTACACGCAATCGCGACCTTCCTCGATAGCGTGTGTAGTACGCAATACTGAGTTTCATTAAACAACGATATGCAATTAAAATATTATTAAAACTAGCCGTTATGAATAGTAATAACCACTTTTTAAAATTCTATAAATCTTATTTTTCAAAATGAACTTCATTTTTGGATTCGGAATATCGAAATTAGCTTAGGTTGAAATTTTGGTGATTTTCGGATAACATTCATATTTTGATGAATAGTGAAAATTACTAAATTATAATTAAAAACAACTTTTTTAATCGAAATAATTAATAGTGATAAATCATTAATTTGAGTGGTTTTAAAGTATATTTAGAATATATTTTTACAATTTAATACAATGTTGGTCATTGGTTTTAATTTCACATTTAAACCAGACATAATCAAGTGTCAATCTTTTGATATATATTGTTTCCTAAAAACACGCTATTTATTTTAACAGCGGGATTTAATTATAAAATTAATTAATGCAACTTCTATGTTATGAATTTGGTAAAATAGATTTCATTTTTGTATTCAGAATATGAAATATAGCTTAGGATGAAATTTTGGCATTGTTCTGAAAAACATCAATTTTTGATGAATAGTGAAACTACTAAGTGGTAGTTAAAAAAACTGAATTTTTCATAAAACTTAATTTTGCCGCTTCTGTGAATGGAATTTCGAAAATCCGAGAGACACGGTTAATATCAAGGACTAAAATGTGGTTCAATGAGATGAAAATAATTTTTTGGTGAATAGTAACTTTTTACTTTTTTACCGCGGTTAATAGTAAATAGGGTAACTAAGGGTAAATATGATATTACTATTACCCTAACACATGTCCTAATTCCATTGGACAAGTGTAATTCGACCATAAACAAACTTAGGAATAAAATATGACCATTTAGGCCCACTTGGATTAGATTAGGACATTTATTATTAATTTATTTAAAGAAGGGTTAAAATAGTTAAAATCAAAGTTTAATAAGTAAATCATTTTTAATATGGGGTTATACATAAGATAAATTCGATTGTAAATATTCATTAGAAAGCTATAAAGATTTCCTACATGATGGTATTTTAGTTTTAATTTTTAGACATCAAATAAGTTAATTTATTTATGACACAACGATGATGCAGTAATTATCTTTTTAATGAAATATTGACATAATTGATGTTATAAGCACCAAAATAAATGTAATTTGAGATTTTTTATGAATTCCACTAATTTTTTAGGTTACTATGATATATTAATGTTGATTTAATCAACTTGGTTCGAACAGTTAATTCTGTTATGACTTTCACAAAAATCATATATCAAATAGTGTCAAAATTGACACAAAATAGTTTTTAAATCAAATATTATATTATTAATTGTTATGTTATTCCTAAAAATCTAAGGTTCGGCCAAATGACTTAGATAAGGATATATATATTAATAATAAACAATTTGGGGTTCGTTTGGCATGTTATAGTAAGTGTATTAACCATATAGTGAAAGAAAACAAAAAGACACGGTAAAAGTTAAATTATTTAACTTAGAGTTAAATCTAATTGATAAGGTTTAAAATAATATCCAAACATGTCTAAATTTGATTGGTTGATGAGATTACAACCCTATCTCATCTAATATTCGAATATGAGTCATTTTTGGAGGTTTTTAAGTGGGGTTAGATTTATTATAAATTAATATTTTTAAGAATTCCTAAGGTGCCCCTCTCCTCCCCTATAAAAGGACACCTCCTCCCCCTCCTCCTCACACCAATTTGAGCACTCATGCTCGGCCAAACCCTGCCAAAATCCCTTCTCCACTTCCCTAGCAACATCATAGAGGTTCTGGTCTTCCTCAAAGTCCAATTCTAGTGCCCTAAGAGGAGGTCTCAAAGAGGCACTTCAAAGAAGAGGTAATTACCGTTACCAATTCTTTCATCTTTATTTCTTCTTCCAATTCTTCTTCTTAGGTTGTTTCATTATGAAGTAATAACATCAGTATCACTCATATACTGATATGTTATTATAAGTATGAAACAACCCTATTTCACCATCTATCCATCCTACGGAAAAAGAAATCACTGCGCGTGCGTACGTACGGAATACCGTCTCCACGCCGTGGTGTAATCTATTTTCCACCACCACCTTACATGGATGGGTATAATGGTGTAAAGAATAACTATAAATAGTTATTACAACATCATATTGATTCTGATATATTGTATAATCCACTCCAATTCAATTCAATATTTATAGAAATGATATCATCGCTCGTGCGTACGTACGGAATACCGTCTCCACGACGCGATGAGATTCATTCTCCATGTTAACCATTTAAGAATGATTATAATGTATATATAAGAAATAATAATGAAATATATGAAATTATAAAGCTACTGGATTTATGTATATATATACATATGTATGTCATCTACTTACTTCCATTTCAAGACAATAAGGAAAGGAAAACAGTGTTCATGCGTACGTACGGACTACCATCTCCATGAACGGTGTTTTTCATTTTATTTATCTACCTATTATATATATATATATATATACTGAATATATATGATATATAAATCATATTTTATATTCTGGAAGTAAGTAAATCATGATATAAGTAATAATGATGTCAAGAACAACAAGTCAAAACACCTACGATAAATGAAACGATTTTACCCAAAACGCTTCTTTAACATGGAATTTACAAAAGAACGGGTAATATAATGTCATAAGCGAACCATATATGATATCATAACAATGAATATGATTCTGTAATAAGTCAATAACATGATTTAAATCATTATACAGGAGGTTCGGACACTTACAAAGCAAGTCGGACCTAAGGTAAGGGAAAATATCACAATCTCATTTTAATCCGAGATTGTTTATACTTTGGTAATTACTGGGGTGTATTTTATCATCCACATCCATGTTTTCTCAATATGTAATATTATTTCCATCCACTTACAATAGTTTATATCCAATTTTACCATTCGGTAAGTTTTTTTGTAAAGGATATGAAAGGAATCTTTTGTCGTTTTTCATACGAGGTACTTTTTGACTTTTCCGACAAAAGTACGAGAAGAATGTTTTTTTTAACTTATACGGCACGAACGGATTTTTACGGTTTTATAAAGCCTTATTTTCATGAACCTTCCTCCAAAATATTTCATGACTATTTTTAATAAAATCTCTTTCTTTTAAAATTGTATGATGTTTTGTGAAAAGAAATTGATTTTGAAGAAGAAAGGATATTTTCCTCAAGAATTCATTTCAAGTGTTTTATCAAAATTATTTTCCATCTAAGATAATAAAGGGTTCTGTTTCTATCAATATTTTTACATTGATTTGACTATGTTGTGATGGAATTATGTTTATGAATTCCTTTATCTTATATGAATGGTTTTATGATGTCATGTTGTTTAAGAATCCCATTTTTATTACATGGGTTATGCAATGATGTATGATTTATGATTTTGTGGCACACATAAGAAAGGATTCATTAAGAGATGGGTGGGACCTATATCTCCCTCCAATGCATTGGGTAAAGATTTTATATCTCATGAGATAGACATGGCTGGAATGGTAGGTTATACCGGTTCAGTGAAACAGGACTGAAACGAGGATTACTCGATTCAGAAAGGGACTTTGTCCACTAAGATAGTCTTGGCAATGAGTCTTGACTAACAAGAAATGATTCTCTATGATTATGTGTGTATGCCACAATGAGTAATGTTTTAAGTTATGATTTCATTTCACTACTATGATTTATCCCATGTTATGAAATTATGCTCTCTTTTGCAGGTTAAGATTTCCAAAAATGTTATGTTCTTATGAAAATTATGTGATTGATATTTCCTTTGTTTACCCTTACTGAGCATTTGAGCTCACCCTTTTATGTTTTCTTTTCCCTAGGATATAAAGAAAGGTTTTAGGTAAAAAAAAGGGGAAGATCTTTATGGGAGATATTGAAGATCCTTCACCACGTTTAGAAGATTACGATCCGAGTTTCCAAAGACACTAAACTATTACGATCCTTGTGTGTGTGTTTTTGTTATGTACTAAGTATTCCGCAAAAGTAATGTAATGTTCATGTACGATAAGCTTCGGGTCTCTACATTCCATGGATATATTTTCTCCAAAATGGTGGATTAAAATAAGGATGGATGGATTTTGGGATGTTAATTGATTGTATAATGTACAAACATATGTTGTTTTAAAGTCATGAAGAAGTGTACAATGTGGTGGCCTTTTATAGGGGAGGGAGGGGACACACTTGGCATTTTTTAGAACAAGTTAGGTGTACTGAATTTTTTACCAAAAAAGTCATAAAAACCATAAAACACAATAATGGAATGTTTATGGCCGAAATATGGCCATAAAATGGGGTTGGGACAGGTGCCTAGGTCATTTTGGCCCTTAATATTAATGTTTAGTCCCTTATTATGCTTAATTTTAACTTAATCGCTATAATTAATCATAATCAATTTCACAAATATTTTTAGTAAAAAATTAGGCTTATATTATTAAACTATAAATTTTATATTGATTAAATTTTTTTATGTTAGTGTATCTAAATTTAATTCATAGAAGCATACAAATTTAATTTAATGCAAATCACACATATGTGGCGAGAAGGAAGGTTTTTAAAGTGACAATATCCAAATGATCAGCACGCTTTCATATATAAATTAAATATAAATATGTTTCCAATAACATATATTTTATTAATATATGTATAATTGATATATTGTGACTTTAAGACCAATATAAAATATAATTTAATGATATAAATAAATTAGATAAAAAAGAATCTTTGAATTAAATTTCAATATTTTCCCCTATTTATCTAAAAATTAAGTTTCTTAAAAAAACCCAAAAATTTACTCCAAGATAATTTTGAAATTTAGAATTCCAAAATAAATATTATTTTATTAAATTAAATTTCTAAAAGTGTCTATAATTGATTTTTTTAATTTTCACAAAAGGACGCAGAAATCATTTCTTTTAAGAAAATAGTATTTTCAAACATATAATGACTTTACTAAAACAATTTTATGAATTTTTATTAATATGATTTATATATAAAAAATAATTATAAATAATATATAAATATTATTTATCACTGCTCATATCACTGTGTTTAATAAATATGTTATAATTATCTCGTTTACATAACAATAAAATGATGTTTCATAGAATCTTGATGATGAGTGTAACATAATCCATGTCAATGTTATATGTAAAGCAAGGTTATCTTCGTGTTTTGTATAAATAATGGTTTAATTATTTTTCCATTAACACACTACATCAAATAAAAATAATTTATTCAAAAAAAGTTTCACAAAAACCAAGGGTGTAACATTATACCCCCTTAACATGAATTTTTCCTTAAAATTTGTCATTCAGTTAGAAAAAAGGAAGATTCTTATGCATTATAATATCATAAAGTTCCTACATAATTACCTCTATCTGGTTCTTTCTCCACACAACTTTGACTCGGTTAGTGGTCTTTTTTCATTGAATATTCTCTAAATGGTCCAAAAATTCAACCGTTTTTCCTCATAAGAAAGATCTTGATCTAGTTGTATGAACACTATGTTTAGTACATGCTAATGGTTAGGTATGTACATTATTCTGAGAGATACATAGAACACATCATGGATTTAAGGGAGAATCTGAGGAAGTTCCATATGATATACTACAGTTCTGATATGACCAAAAATCTCAAAGGGGAGATATATATATATATATATATTAGTTTCCCTTTCTTCACGAACCTCATAACCTTATTACATGGAGAAATTCGTAGAATTAATTTCTCACCAACTTCAAATTAGAGGTCATATCAATTATTATAATAAGAAAATTGAAAACTTTGAGATTCTTTGATATGCTGGTTAATTGATCTAACATTTTATGATATTTCATTAGCTTTCTCATGTCCCAATAGCATTATTTCTCCAACTTCATCCAAGGTAGTTTGAGATTTACATTTCTTCCCATAGATGGATTCATAAGGCTCCATCTGAATGATTTATTGAAATATATTTTTTTCAGAAAAACCAACTCGAGTAAGGTGTTGATCCCAACCACCTTTGAAATCCAATTAACTATATCTCAACATATACTATAGGGTTTTAATTGTTCTTTTAGATTGAACATTTGTATAAAGATGATAAAAAGTGGTAAAAAATAATTCTATATCATGTTCTTAATGAAGGCTTCACAATAAATTTGAGAAAAACATCATATTTCAATCAAATACAATAAATTCTCGTACTCTATGAAACCTTACCACTTTTTCAATGTATATCCTAAAAATGTGATCCAAATACATGTCTTATCTAATATAAATGAAGTGCACTAACTTAGTAAGGCGATAAACTACTGCCCATATAGAAATATACCATTTATATGTTTTTTGGAATCCAATGAAAAAATCAATAGTGATGTTCTCCCTTTTCCATTCTGGAATGGGTAATGGGTGCAACATCCCCTTATATTTTTTTTGTACCTTAACTTGTGAGAATACCAAGCATCTGGATACAAAATCTATTATATCCCTCTTCATTTCATCCCACTAGAAGTATTATCTCAAGTATCTATATGTATTGGCAATTCCATGATGAATAGATTACACATGTCTGTCCTAGGGCATTTCAAAACAATTTTTAATTTTCCTAAGTGTAGTCTGGTGAATAACCCTATAAATTATCTTGAAGAGGAGTGCACACAAAATCAGTTTTTCACTTTTAAACAAGGGTAAAAATGTTGTGTTTTTTAAATGAAATTTGAAATTCAAATGATTGAAATACAATGATATTAAAAGGGTGATTAGTTCTGGGTCAGTTTCCAAATTTTAATTCTATCATTGTTCAATTTAATTCAAACCTCTTATTCTTAGTCGATTAATGTGAGTTCTCACAATCGTTTCCTTCCACTTCCTTGGTGAAATTATGATTGTGAGAGAAAAACGTACCAAGATCTAGGTGTGGTCACCTCTCCTTCCTTGTGCAAAATAGTTCTATTGAATATCCTCAATTGACCTGGGCAATACTCGACCAGGTCTTTTTTATCCTAAACAATAAATAACATTCACTACACCTTTTACACGTATTGAGGATCATCAAGTACTTCACCACTAATCCCTGGTTTATTCCATCGCATATAAACCAGAAATTTGTGGAGAGATATAATGATTATTTTACCAAGTTAAATATCAATAAAGGATTTAAAATTAAATAACGATCGCACTTGATAATAAAATCTTCAATATTAAATTGAAAACAACTTTGAAGAAGAATGAAATTTCATTCAATTGCGTCCAAGAACTCAAGCATTACAAAATAGAAAACCAAACCTTCCCCAATCACTCCAAATGTTTACCCCACCATGGTAAGTGTAATCGAGATGAATAGGGAATAATAAGGCATTAAAAACTATGAAAAAGAAAAGAAATAGAATAGAAATATGAAAAGTTCTCCTCCTTTGGGTCCCAGAAGAAATGGTATGGAATGAGAGATGTTTTGAGGGGGAGGAACTCTCCTCCTTTTATAGCCAGAATTTGTCCCCTGAATGTTGATGCGGTGTATCCCCATTCAATGACATCTTTATGTGTTTCTCCTTTACTGAATGTAGTTCATAATTCTCTTGGGAGTTTCCCTTTAAAATATCAGCATATTTGGAAGAGTATTCCAAGAGTTATGCTCCTTTTACTATGACCATTTATTTTGTCTAGTCAGACTCTCCAAAACGACAACCCCCGGATTAAGAAGTTTTAATGGCCCCTTAAACGGACCATTAACATGACCTTTACTTCATGAAAGATATTCCCCAACTCTTTTCGCGTCCATCCACAAAATTTCACAACAATTGGGCCGCCCAAAGAATGAGTTATGGACCCTACACCAAAAATCAACAAAACTATAAACAGTTTTCTTGAGTAAACTTGTGAGTTTCTTTTGAGCTTCCATATGGTCGGTTATGCTTTTGGTACAAAAAGATTAAATGAATCACTGGATTATTTGAATCTGGAAACGACATAAGTTTTCAATTTGGATTAGTGTTGTATATGCTATAGCCAAACTACAGAAATAATTTATAATAGCTAAAAATCATAAATAGGTCATTTTTATTGTTCATCTCAAAATAACACCAATATCATAAAAATGAAGCAATTCATCTTAGAGTAACACTTTTGTGGGTTTAAAATAATTAAATTCAACGTAAGTTTAATTGAAAATATTATCTCTATCAATTCCGCCACACTTAGCGCTTGGACTCCTGGACAAGTAAAAATCAAATCAAATCAAATCCAAAACACATACCATTGAGATATAACAAATCCATACTAAGAAAAAAATAATATATAATGCCTCATTAAAAACAATTATTTAAAGTTATCCATTGTATATTTTTATATATTTCCACTTCATTTCTTATCCCACGCACACAAAACACCTACCTCACATGAATTTTCTATCATCTCACAAATGTAAATACTGAATAAGGCTTTTCTCATCCAAACTCACACATGACTCATCATAGGCTTAATAAATTCATACTTCTCCACCCAATTTGAGTAAAGGACATTTTTTTATCATGATTAATTTTCAGGGTTGTTTTGTGGGTTTCGGTTGGTAGAATTTAGATGTTAAAAATTCTGAGGTCAAAAAAGGAGGTCTTGGCTCTTTTTGAAGAAAAATTGAAAGATTCTAATTGTCACTCAAATATGGTCTCCTTTTCTTTCCCTTTATATAAAATAGGTTCCATCATCATTAAATCAGCTAAAGATTTCAGCAGTAATAATTTCAATCTTTTCAAACGTGATTGTTTTTTGAATGCTTTAGATAGGCACAACTTTCTTTTTGACATCAGAAGCTCCAGAAAGGCACAACTTCTCTTATCATGAATGCTCCAGAAAAAGCACAACATTTAACAAAATGAAATATTCAGTATAAACATGATCTCTTCAACATTTTATATTCCACCAAAAGTATCACCAAATGAGGTAGTACACCACAAGACATCTTACCCCACACATAAGTTCAACTAGATCATGCAATTTCACTTCAAGAACAGGTTGGATAGGGAAAATTGGATTATAATGTGTCTAACCTAACTGGATATTCATGGCTACTAGGGTCTATAATGATTAATATATAAGTTATGCCATAATTAAAAGGATTACTTTGAAAAGGGGGCATAAATCCAAATAAATTCCTCAATCATGTAAAACACATATACCTCAAACCCCCATGTCTAGATCAAAATAAATCCAATTCTAGTTAAAGAAATAATGTTCTAGTTCTCTCAAAAAATTATGTGAATGAAAATAATATGACAAAAATGGTTCATAATCCTCACAATAAAGTGATTTCAATGATATAGATAGTGAAATATGGAAAGGGTTTCAAAAATTAGTGTACTTTTCGTTAAATTCCAAAAGATTTGAACTCAAAACAAAGTCATTTCAGCATTCATTTAATCTCAGTTTCATGGAACATATTAGTTCACTGATTAACATGGGTTTCAAAAATTGGAATGATTATCATTTCATCTCAAAAGTTTAAAAAACACACTAAAAATTTAAAAATAAACACACCAAAATATAAAAACATGCAATTGTTTTTTGAAAACAAACACAAATTGAAAATCCTAAACTACAAAGGTTCCCTCCCCCACACATAAATGTTATAGTGTCCTCAATTCATTCATTTAGGTTTAACATGTACGAATATTTTTTATTGATTCACAAAAAAAAAATAAGTATAAAGGAGAGGTCAACTTGACTTATTCACAATGCAAAACTGAGTTAAGATCCTACATGTTTCTCTTTGAAAACCTAGAAAAAGTATAAATTTAACATAAAAAATTTATTAAAATAAATGAAAATAGATTTTGAATGAGAAAAGAAGGATAAATCTTGGTTTAATCCCCCATGTGGGCCCTGGGCTTTGACTGCCTTCAGAGGGGTAGTTCTAATCGGATATCCCCAATCTGATGGTGGGTTAAGTTTCTTGCTCATGAACCAAAAAAAACTTTTCTTTCTAGGATGAACTTCTTCCTTTTTCAAGAGGAATCCATTGATAAAATAAACCATTTCCACCCCCATTTTAATGAGATACAAGATTCATGGTGAGGTTAGAACAATGAATGATTCCTCCTCTTTCTTGGGTTCTACTTGAACACCAACTTCTTTATTCTCCAGTGAATGCTGACGGTATGATACGTCATTGGAAGAATCAAAGTGAATGTCAGAGTTTAATTCTATTTTCAAAAAAATTAAGCATGTAGAATCAATATCAAATTAATCCCTTTCAAAGTTAGTATCTTATGTCTCATTTTCCCCCAGAAAATCCACTTCTATCATCTCAGGTACTCCCTCCAATAAATGTTCAACAGGTTTGGGGTGCTCTATATGTTTCTCTTCAGATGCATATTCTCCCTCGAAGGAAATACAAGTGTTGGATGAATCCAAAAAATTAAAACAATGGGAGTGAATACTCAATTCAGTTTTAATAAAATCAATAGATAATGAGTTTATGAAAATATTATCTCCCTGAGTTTGTTTCCCTTAAATTGCTTCTTCAATGGGAGGTTCCACTTGGCGTTTAATTTCTCAATTTAGAGGTAAGTAGTCAAAATCATCTATCTTCTCTTCAAATTCCACTACTATGGTGGTTTCATCCTTCAATGTTTCTGAATCTTCTACATTATGAGGAATAGTTGGATCAACAATTTCCCCACACTCATTCTAGAAGTTATCCAGATCTTTTTGATCTCCCATATGTATTTCAATTGCTAAATATTCTTCATCGATCTCCTCCAACATTGATTGAGCTGGGATTAATGGATCTTCTTTTAATTTAATCAAGGCCTCCACGGGTTATTCAACTTGAAGGATTTGTGGGGCTACTTCATCAATCAATTTTTCTAGTTCTTGTTCTTGTTATGGCTTCATTTTTTTATCCTTGGATGCATGTACTTGTTCTGTTATCCACTCTATTGAGGTCTCCATGTTTTTTACTTTTTGAATAATTCTTTCAAATTGGGCTTCAAGATCCTCGTGAAATAATTCTTCTTGGTGTTTCACTTTGATCTTTTCTTGATATAATTCTGGAAAATACTCCTGAAGATCAATTAATTCTCTTTCCAAACCCTCCAACACTTGGTATTCAAGGTTCCCTTTATGGATTTTAATGAGATCCTTGAATGCATCCTCCGTGATGGTTTAGATTCGAGCTCCCCTAATTTTTTAATCCAAGAAAGAAACTATATACTCTATAGGCCAAGGTGATTCAATAATTGGTTATTCAACTAGTGGGCAATTTCTCCATGAATAAAAAAATAATCATTTGAAAACAACATTGTAAAAGATTTTTTTTTAATTTGAAAAAGTCAAATATTTACAAATAAATTGTGGAACTACCTCCCCATAAGTGGCGCCATGTTTGATGCACACCTATCTTAGGGTGTGGAAAAACAATTTTTAAATTTCCTAAGTGTAGTCTAGTGATTAACCCTAGGATTTCTCTTGAATAAGAGTTCACACAAAATCAATTTTTCACTTTAAAACAAGGGTAAAAATGTTGTTTTTTTAAAGGAAATTTGAAATTCAAATTATTGAAAAACTATGAAATTAAAAGGTTTATTAGGTCAGGTTCGGTTTCCCAATTGTAATGCTATCCTTGTTCAATTTAATTCAAACATCAACTTCTCAGTTGATTGAAGTGAGTTTCCACAATCATTTACTCTCACATCCTTGGTGAAATTATGATTGTGAGAGAAAACCATACCAAGATCTCTGATTGGTCAAATCTCCTTCCATGTGAAAAATAGTTGTATTGAATATCCTTAATTTACATGGGCAATACCCAATCAGTTCTTGTTTATCCCAAACAATCATGAACATTCACTACACCTTTTACATGTATTGACGATCGTCGAGTACTTCACCACTACTCCCTGGTTTATTCCATCGTATATAAACCTGAAATTAGTGGGGGAGATAATGATTATTTTACCAAGGAAAAAATCAATAACAAAATTAAAATTCAAGAATAATCTCACTTTATAACAAAATCATCTATATTAATCTGAAAACAACTTTGAAGGAGAAATGAATTTCATTCAATTACGTCCAATAACTCAAGATTTACAAAATTGAAAACCAACCCTTCTCCAATCACTCCAAATATTTACCCCACCATGGTAAGGGTAATCAAGATGAATGTGGAAGAAGAAGGAGATAAAAAACTATGAAAAAAAATATAAATCCAAAAATTTCTCCTCCTTGGGGTCCCAGAAGGAATGGGATGGAATGAGAGATGTTTTGAGGGGTAGAATCTATCCTCTTTTTATTGCCATAATTTGTCTCATGAATGATGATGCATTGTATCCCCAATAAATGACATCTTCACACGTTGATCCTTTCTTTAATGTTGTTCATAATTCTCCTGGGCGTTTCCCTTTAAAAGATCAGCGGATTTGGACAAACATTTTGAGAGTTATGCACGTTTTACTATGACCATTTATTCTGTCCAGTCAGACTCTCCAAAACACCAACCCCAAGATTAGGAAGCTTTAATGGCCCCTTAAACTTCCCATTCACATGGAAATTCCTTCACGAAAGATATTTCCCAACTCCTTGCACATCCATCCACCGAATTTCACAACAATTGGGCCCACCAAGAATGAGTTATGGACCCCACACAAAAATTCAGCAAAGCTGTAAACAGTTTTCTTGAGACAACTTGAGAGCTTCTTTTTAGCTTCCATATGGTTGATTCAGCCTCTGGTACATAAATATTAAATGAATCCCTAGATGTGTAGAACTCAAAAAGAAATAATTTTTTAATTTGGATTAGTGTAAAATATGTTATCGCCAAACTACAAAAATAATTTAAAACGTTTAAAAATCCAAAATGTGCTATTTTTTCTATTCAGCTCAAATTAACACCAATATCATAAAAATGAAGCAATTAATCTTAGAGTAACACTTTTTTTGGGATTAAAATAATTAAATTAAATGTAAATTTAATTGAAAATATTTTCTCTATCAAAATATAATGATGACCTATGAGATTACTCCAACAAATCCTTCTTCAAATTTGGTATGGAAGGAACACATACAAGGTTCCTAAACCTTATCATTTCACCGTGGTCAAGGATTAACTCAGGAACATCTCTAACCTCCTTTTGTGGCTCTACATCTTCCTTTTTCAACTCTTTTATCTTCACATTAATAGAGGTATTAAAATTTAATTAAGCAAGATAATATTTTCCCCCTTCCTTCAATATTTCTATATCCATCATTTTCAAATTCATTATTATTGGATATTTTATGATCATCTTCATGGATAAGCTATCATGACATTTTTGACTCAAATCACCATCCACATTTTTTGCTTTCCCATGGTGTTAGTGTATTGATAAATCATAATCCTTTATCATATCTATGTTTATTCCCTAGTTCATTTTCATATCAATATGTGTGAATATATACTTTCTAATTTTATGATCAGTAAATATATCACACTATTCTACATAAATATAATGCATCCATATATATAATTCAAAAATTACCTTTCCTAACTCTAGAGCATGAGTTAGGTAATTTTTTCATGAATCTTAAACTTTCATGAGGCATAATAGATAACCTTTATATTTTTCATAAGAACACATCAAAATCCCTTCTTGGATTTGTACCTATAGATTATAAACCCTTATCCACTAAAGAGTAATATAAGAATAGGTGTACTGACTAGATATATCATCATTTCCATGAAATATTCCTCACATTCATCCGTTGAGAGGAACATGGAACCCTTTCAAGTTAACTTGGTCATTGGATTATATATTCATGAAAAATTATCAAAAAAATGTTCATAATATCCAATTAAATCTTGAAAACTACATATCTCAATTAACGTGGTTTGTCTAGACCGTCATTCAGTACCCTCTATCATTTATTGATCTACTATAATACCATATCTTGAGATTATGTTACCTAAAAATTAGAACTATTGCAGCAAAAATTCACACTTTGGATTTTTTTTCAAACTATTTCTCCCTCCTTCTGGTCTTTTGTACAATTATCATGTGGTATTCATGCTCATCATTTCTCTTTGAATAGATAATAATATCATTTATAATGACTACTACAAATTGATTGAGGTTATCTCTAAAGACTATTTTCATCAAATCCGTGAATATAATTGTGGAATTAGTAAGACCAAAAGTGTAGAATCCCCCTTCTTCTCATTGGATTGAAAAGATGGTGCAATGTTTTTTGGCCTTAAGAGACATCCCCAAGATGTTAAAGGCTGGAAATAAATGCCAAAGGGATTCAATATACATGGGGGTTGATTTTAACTTGAATATAAAAAACAACCAAACAATCCATAACCAAATAACCCACAACATTATGCATGATATAAATGAAGTATAACTCAAATACATCCATTGATATTAAATTAAAAAAACCATGTACTATAGTGGAAGACAATAATAACAAAGTACACATCATAAAATGAATCTCAATGACTCCAACGATAAACACCAAATCTCAAAACATGATCCATTATCCAACTACAAAAAACTACCCAAGTATCACAAATATCCGCTTGCAAAGTTTGATGTGTTATGTTTTCTCATGTACCAAAAAAATCAGCAAAGTTACCATGATGGGGTGAGTAATGAACCACATTGGATTTTCCCTAATGACTTCCCTACTCACAATACTATCATATAACTGGTTAACACATTTTATAAAACAATTTACTGAAAACAACATATATAAGAAAACATGAAAGAATTTATCACAAAATAATCTATTTTAATAAAATAGTTTTCTACACTAAAATCAGTTTCCATGAAAGAAACAAACAATTTTCTTCAAAACCATTACATGTTTCTATTTTTTGAATATTATGTTCAATCAATATATCCACATATCCACACTTCTACACATGTATGCTTCATTATAAAAATTCCATACTCAAGAGTGTTTTCTTATCGATCTACTGAGCCATTATATGTTAATTAAATCTCAGGTTCCATTACACATTTGGCACTGAACACAAGGTCATATTTCAAACAAAGCCTCATAATGCAATATGAACACAGACCACCATGTTTTCCAAAACCCCATTCCAATACATTCATTCTAAATCCATTTGAAATTAAAAATCATTTCAAGTAAAAAATCATTTTGATAAAACAAAATTTTAATTAAAAATAATATTCCATAAATCAATCTAAAAAATTATTTTAAAATCATCATTTTAAAATCATTTAATGAAGCTCACGCATAGAAATTCCACAATTCCGCAAAAATCCTCAAAGCATCACTGAAGAAGGTTTCTACCATGATTTTCACACCAATTTCACAAAAAAATTTAAATCAATTTATAAATTTGAAACTCGTCCTTCATGTTCTAAAAAGAGGAGCCGAGATTGATGCCACATACCTCTAGTTTTTTGATGAAAAGGAAGAAAAACACTCAAAGACTAATGAAACTGGGTTGAATCACCATGAACCTACCTTAAATATATTACAATATAATAATACAATCCAAATATAATCATATTTGGAATAAAAAATCTTAGATATAACCACAATGGAAGTAAATCAAAGAAACTGATAAAGATAGAGAATTATATCAAAGAAAATTTTCCAAGAAAACCCAAGAATGACAACTTACCGTGAGAATCCGGTTTTGAATAACCAATAGAAGCCTCTGTATTTCTTCCAAATAGATGGGGAGATTTTCTCCAACAATTGAGATGAAAAAAACCCATGTTAGGGACATTTGGGTGCATAAATGAGTCATTAAAACATTAAACCTATCAAGATACACTTTGTTGGATCTAGTTATTAAACCATACACAGTTAGTCACATGATTAGGAAAACCATGTTATAATTGTGCACTAGATACATCCTCAAGGGTTGAACCTCACGTGGTTGGCTCTCATAGTTTTCAAACCATGCGCTAACCAAGCCAAATACCACTGTCTCATGTTCCATAGTTTCCCATAGTCTTCCGTGCTATTTGGAAAAGTCATGTGCATCATGTGCCCCTTCCCTTTATCCTATGTATCATTGTAAACAGTTTTTGATTGGTTTTCCTTAGTTTTCCAAAACCATGCAGCTGTATAAAATCCCCAAAACACTCCAAAATTTCTCCAAACTCTACTTAACATTTCCCATTAACTTTAAATACATTAAAATAATGATTAAGTGGTTACTTACAGGAAATCGTGGGGTACTTCATTCTCCCTACCATTATCTTTTATGTCTCTAGGAAGAAGAAAACCATCATCCTGCTGAATTTCTTTTGGCCATTTCTCTTTCTTTTCCTTCTCTTGATCCCAAGTTTCCTTCTGAATCTAACCATGTTTCCACAAAACCCAAACTAGACCAATGAGTTTTCTATACAAGACTTTCTCTTACCTCTCTAAAATCTACATCCGGATATGTACCAATGAAGAATCCGGCTCTAATTTGACATGATCTCAACAAATAACATGGTCATGATGGTGATGATAATTTTTTCAACTAAGATAGATGAATCACATTATGCACCGCACTGAATTATGGTGGAAATTCCACCTGATATGCCACCTCACCAAATTGTTCCAGTATCTCAAGAGAGCCTATGTATTGAGGTGATAACTTTCTAGGCATCTCAAAACGATGATGTCCAAGACTTGGAGAGATCCTTAAGAACAAATGATCACTCACTCTGAATATCAAATGTCATTGATGATGATCCTCACACAATTTCTAATGACTCTATGAAATCTCTATATTTTTTCTGATCAACTAAATATTCTATGTTGTTTCTTGGAAAATAAACTTCTTATCTAGTGAGGTATCACTAGTTTCCTCCCAAAAATGTGGAGAGTGACAAGGATGTTCATACAATTCTTCAAATGAATCCATTTTTATCAATTCTTAATAACTATTGTTATAGAATAAATCCAATAATAGAACTTTATTTTACCATGATCTACCAAAATCCATTACACAAGCCCAAAACATGTCTTCCATTTTTTTATCATCCATTCGGATTTTCCATTCATTTGAGGATGATAATCTGTGATCATTTTCAATTGAGCCTCAATGGATTTTTGTAAGTATTATAAGAAACGAGACATAATCCTCTTATATTTTCCTAGCATGTTTTGAAACCAGTATACCATTCCTCTTTACCACTTCTCAAATATATATGTTTGACAATTACTCAACCATATGGGTTTCATGAATAGGAATGAAATTTTCTAAATTTGTGAGTCGATCCACTATCACCCATATGGAATCATGTTTCTGAACCATTCATTGAAGAACTATTAGAAAATCCATAGTTATCTGCACACATTTTCAAAAAGGAATCAGTAAACACTGAAACATACTTTCTGGTCACTAATACTCTCCATTAACTTTTTGACAAGTTATGCATCTCAAAACAAACTCAGCCACTAACCTTTTCATACCACTTCACCAGAAATATGGTTTAAATTCCTTATACATCTTTTATATTTCAAGATAAATAACATATTTTAAATGATGGTAATCATGAAGAAGTTTTCCCTGACAATCCATAGCTATGAACATCCAATTTCTGAACCACAACAATAAACTATAATCCAGTTTCCATCTCTCAATGGTCTCCCCACTATTGTGTTTAGACCTCATTGACACACATTTAGATTCAGATTTATTTTCCTTTTTAACCATCGTAACTAAATCATGAACTAAATAAAATGGAATAAAAATCAAAACATAACCTCAATCCTCACAAACCAAGTTCTTGTCTGATATCACTAACATCAACTGCTACTGGTCTGAAGCCACTTTTTCCAAATGAGCATATGAATTTCTTCATAATGCATCTCCCATGGAATTTACCTAACTTAGTATATAAACCAAGTCAAATTAAATAATTTTGAGATAATCCATCAATCTTCTTTGTCGCATGATCAATTACCATAGTGAGAAAATATGCTTCAGACTCTTATGATTTGGAAACCTAGTAAATTTTTCACCGAATAGACAATGATGCCAATTCTTCAAATCATGGACTACGATAGCTATCTAAAAAAAATTTCTGGATATTTATTCTCATTCACCCATAATTTTATTGATATATAAGAAAAAAATTATCTCCCATCATGAGAACTCATCCAAACCAAGATCCTGAAGTATCACTATACAATGTGTACCCTTATCCTGATTTTGGGAGAATCAATATTGGTGCTGATGTAAGGAAAAAATAAATCTCTTAAAAAGATATCTAGCATTCCTTATCAAATTGGAATAGAATATTATCCCTTTTCAAATCTATCATGGAAAAATATAGTCATGATAAGTCCCAAAGAAATCATTATTAATAACTATCTAGACTATAGAAATTATGTATCTCGAATACATTCTTTAACAATTTCAAAGATATATCAGCTTTATCTTTTTTGGATCCCTAGAAATACCTCTTCTAGAAATTACATGGAAAAGGAATCATACCTATTCTATCCAAAAAAACACACATTTATAATTTGGCTTATATACGATGATCCCTCAAGATTCCCACAATTTTATCCAAGTGTTTCTCATGCTCTTCCCTTGTCCTTGAAAACACTAATACGTCATCCACAAAAACCAACATAAAAGAATCCAGATATCACTGAAATAACTAATTCATCAATTCTGTAACGACTTCTTGTGAATTCCTAAGACAAAAAGGCATCACCATATATTCATAATGATCATATATGCTGCTGAAAGTTATCGTATTAATATCTACCTTCCAAACTCACAATTGGTGATATGCTGATCGCAATTCAATTTGAGAGAACCACTACGATCCCCAAAATTGAAAGAACATATAATCAATGTCTGAAAGTCGATATTGATTATTTATCATAACATGGTTAATATTACGATAATACATATACAACTAAAGAGTTTCATCCAATTTTTTGACAAATAAGAATGGAGCTACCCATGGAGACATTCTCAGCCAAATGAAACCTTTTCTTTCCAACTTTTCCAACTACACAATCAATCCCCTTAATTATGTATGTTCTATCCTATAATACGTAATGTAAAAAGGATTGATCCCCAAAAAATATCAATCATATAATCCACTTCTCTAATATGTGAAAACCCTTATAAATGTTTGGGAAACGCATCTAGAATCTAATCCACAACTATGGGAAAAAAGTTCTTCTCAATCTCACTAATCAATGTTAATGAAAACATTGCCAAATAGCATGGCATATTTATAGCAACTGGTTCTATCAAGCTCGTTGCACCTTCCATTACTTTTTCCCCTTGGAAGAGATTCTTGAAACCATCTTTAGTTGTAAAACTAACCCATCAGGTATACAAATCGATGTGATATTTGAATATTGTAAACTGGTCCATGCCAAGAATTATATCAAAAACATCCATCCCAAGTAGAGAGAAATATTATTTCTTCTCATCTCAATCAATAGTTATACATGATTCTCTACACCCAAAGGCTTTACACTCTCTTTGACAGGGATTAGTTTGAAGTTTTATCTTAGAAGGCATTGTATCATCTTTTAAACTCAACAAATTGACAACACAAGAATCCATAAATGAATGGGAATAACCTATATAAAACAAAACATACATAAGTGTATTATTCAAAATAATCATACATCCAGTCATAGATGGTCCATAATGATCATCCATAATAACCTTAATAGCCCCTTATAATTGCTTTATTATTTCAATTTATCCCTTATTGCCCTGTTGAGATTGTATTTCCCAATGAGTTGTGGTGTTCCATGAATCAACATGGATAACTCTATTCAAATGATGAGATTGATTGTTCTATCCTCATCCCATTGAAGAATATAATTCTTGGGACACCTAAGAAGTGTAAAAAACAATATACCTTAGAGAAATATGAAAAAGAACTAAATATACCCTATTTTTTGTGATTATGTTATTCACTTGGTGGTGTAATACACTGTTGCTTCACGTGGTCAAATGAACGACATTGGAAAAATCTACCTTTTCTATTTTGTCTTAGAGGAATATTTAATGATCCAACCTGTGGATTCCAATTCATGTTCCCAAATTCGAAATAAGTGTCCCTATACCGCTTTCACCCCATGTTAGGTTCCCACTAATTATCATTTGTATCAACATAATTCCTCCTCCGAAAACTCTTGATATGTACCTTTCAGCTACCGATTCACTATTTTCCATCTCTGTATATTCTATAATTATAGGACAAAAATATTCAATTGAATCTTTTATATGAACCCATATTCAAAGATGTGAGCTTTTAAGGATGCACTAGCAGCAACCTTGGGTGAAATGTTCACTAATATTGTGAATTTAATTTCATACTCTGTGATAGAAATATTTACCTTCTTTGAATTGAATTAGTATATTGTTATTTTAATTATGAACTTATGAGGGTAGAAAATAATTCCAAAAAATTATTCCATGCATGGTTGTTGTCTAATTTATCCTTAATAGATAAATCTAATAACTGATGTGCAAGAACTTCTAGAATGTAATTTTATGGATTTACATTCATCTATACTAGTGTACCACTGAAATTGAAGATACGGTTCATCCTACTCATAAAAACCTCTTCCTTTTCTATTTCTGAAACACCCAGAAATATGGGCAGATTATAATTCTAAAATTGGGTGGAATGATCCACTTTCCTTAGCTCATCCCTCAAGTTCCTGCTTTCCACATCCTAAAACACCTGGACTATACTCTTAACTGGATTTCGGTTTACATATGGCTCATTTGTTTCCAAAATCTCAACAACATCCTCTAATTTGTTTCTAAGAACCCTACTAGGTTCTATTTTCTATAAATAAAAGAAAATTCATAAGTGTCAGTTTGAATTAACTGAAGGCTTACCATTTCAAATTATACAACAAAATTCATTCACAATAGTGATTTCCAAAATTATTTTTCTCATATAAATTTTTATTGAAAATTTGACCATGTTTTAAAAAATGGTTTTCAAAATACAACAATCATGATCTATTTCAAAATATCACATTTAAAAAAATTATCACTTTAAAATATTAAAAAATATTGAACAAAATAATAGATCGTTACTAAAAATGAAATATATACTCTTATTGGGAATTAATTCCTATAATGCATGTAATGGTCCTTACATTGGATAACCCCACAAAAATGTGATTCCAAATCCTATAAGTCTCTCCAAAACACTTATATACCCAACTCTGTGGTAACAAGATGTTAAGAAAAAAAATTAAGCTAAGTCTTTTTATGGTCTACATTTCTTTTCCACAAAATACAACTCCTTTGTAAGATCCAAACTCAAGGAATAGGCCAAATTCATTCAACTCCAAAACCTAAAACAAATACCAATTAAAAGACCACTTGTTCCAGAATGATATTCAGAAGCACCAAGTTGATACCAATTGTCTAAAATACATTTTTGGACCCAAAAAAATTCCTAACACATGTAAGATCACCCTTTTTCTCATTGAATTGAGAAGTTGTTGGGAAATTACATGGCATTAAGTGACATCCCTAAGGTGTAAAAGGCTAGAAATAAATGCCTAAGGGATTAAATATGTGTGGGGGTGATTTCCCCTTGAAAATAAAACATCCAATGAAAAAATCCATAACTAAATAAACGACTACATGATGCATGATAACAATGAATGACAACTAAAATCAAATCATTGAAATTAAAAACAAACTAAAACCAAGTAATACAATGTAATTAAACAATATTAAAGTACATAGTAGAAGACAGAACATAAAGACACCAATAATAAACTCCCAATCTCCAGACATGCTTCATGCTCTAACTCTACAAAACCTCCCAAGTATCATGAATCACCACTAAAGATGTGTGATACATTACCTTTTCCCATGTCCAATTAAAGAATATATGTAAAATCATCAAGGTTCCAAATTAGGTTAGAGTAATGAAACTCATTATATTTTTTCCCCAATGACTTCCCAACTCACACCAACAGATAGAACTATTTAGTACATTTTATAAAACTACTTAAAATAATTTATCAAAAACAAAAAATATTTTAAAAAAATGGTTTTCCACACCAAAAACATTTTTAGTAACAAAACCATGAAATTCATTTAAAAACATTCCATTTTTTCATCTTTTGTATATCCCTTTCCAATCCACATATCCACACATCTACACATGGATGTTTCATTATGGAAGTTCCATACTCTTGAGAAATTTCTTGTTGATCTACCAAGTCTTCACAAGGTAATAAAATACCATGCACCATTACACTATTTCTACCAAGCACAAGGTTAGATTTCATCCAAGCCTCGTAATGCATTATGAACACCCACCACCAAGATTGGCCAAAACCCACACAAATACATTCATTCCAAAACCATTTCAAATTATAAATACACATCAATTCCCAAACCATTTCAACAAAACAACCAATTCCCTAAAAACCATTTTCAATAAAACAAGCTAAGAAACTATTTTAAAAGAATAATTTTAAAATCATTTCTCAAATAACAAGCACAATAATTACAAAATTCCAAAAAATCCTTACAAAATCAATAAAGACTGTTTCTAATATTATTTTCACACCAATTTCACATTAAATTTTAATAAATTTAATCAATTTGAGTGTAATAATTCATGTTCAAAATAGAGGAGTTGAGATTGAGTCCACTTACCTTTGGTTTTATGTTGAATTCAAAAAATGAAACTCAAACACCAATGAAACTGGGTTGAATCTCCATGAAACCACCATAGATCTCCTCTTATATCCTAAAACTAGAAAAATATAATCCTAATTGGAATAAAATATCTTAGATCTAAGCACAATATATTTAGATCATAGAAATTGAGAGAGATATACATGTTTATCTAAGAAAATTCACCATGAACATCAAAGAATGATCACTTATCATGATAATTCAGCTTCAAATAACCAAGACAAGCCTCCAGATTACATCAAAATCAATGGGGAGAAGTTATATAACCTTTTATAGGGTAAAATACTGAGTTAGACCTATTTTTGGGGGGAAAATTAAGTATTTAAACATTAAACCGACCGTGATCCACTTTTTGTGGATCTAGTTTTTAAAATCGTGCATGGATAGTCGAACAGTTAGGAAAATCATTCCCTAACAATTTTCTAGATACTGCCTCATGGGTTGAACCTAGAATGGTTGGATCACATGGACTTTAATCCTTGAAACAGCCATTCCAAAGCCTAGTGCCTCAAATTGTACAGTTTCACATAGGCTTTCACATAGTTTGTGCAAACCATGTTCATCTTATGCAACTTCCCTTTACCCCATGTATCATTGTTCATAGTATCTTGTATGTGTTTCAATGTTTTCTGAAATAATTCACCAACTGTGAAACGATATAAAATCTCCAAAAACCATTCAAAAGTTCTCAAAAGTCTCCAAAACATCACCCATAATCTTCAAAAACTTGAAAAGAATAAATAAAGGGTAACTTATTTGAAACATAGGGTTCTTCAAGAAGGAATCACTATATATTCATAGTTTCTACACCATTTATAGAATTTAATCTTAGGTATATCCTCTTTATTGACCATCAATTGATGATATATAGAATGAAGTTAAATATTGTAAAATTATTTAGTTCCACATATTTTATTAAACATCTCATCAATATTAGAAAGATGATACTTATTCCTAATCGTGATATTGTTTAACTCCCATTAATCAATATATAGTCAAATTAATCCATCATTATTTTTCACAATGAGGACAGACACACCCCAAGGTGACACACATGGATGAATGAATCCCTTATCAAGGTTTTCTGGGAGTTTCTTCTTCAATTCTTGTTACTCAATTGGGTAAATTCTATAGGGATTCGTTGAAATTTATGGGGAACTAGATATGAGTTATATCAAGAACTCAACATCACATGTTGGTGGAAGGCTAGTAAAATATTCTGGTAACACATCCAAAAATTCTTACACAATAGTAATATTGTCGATGTTGAGTTTCTCCCCAGACATTTGAGACAAACACACCTTCTGAATAAGAATTATTTCTCATACACTAGATGTAATATCCATAAGAATTTCATATGTATCGTCACATTGATAAGAAATTTGAGGTTGTTTTGAAATTTCAAACATAACATTACTTCCTTAAAAATTGATGTGGTATTTATGTAGATAAATATAATCAATTTCTAATATGAAATCAAATTAAACAAATTGAATAATGACAAGATTTGTAGGAACCACATTCCCATAAACATTAGTCAGAGAGGAATCGTAGACTTGAGATGAAATCATTGTATCATTAGGGGTTTTCATTGAAAATTATGCATCGAATAATTTCAGTGGAATCTTAATACCTTTATAAAATTATTTAGATATAAAAGAGTGGGTTGGTCTGGAATCAAATATGCTAGTTCTAGAGTGGATAGTAAGTATACCTTTCACCATATCGTTATCACACCCTTTGTTAGAAATGGTGATCGCATGAGATTTCCCATTGTCCTTTGGTTTAAGAGGTTGATGACACTGATTATCATCACTATCCCTTGGGATTTCAAACAAGATATCACAATTCCCATACTCATTACATTTAAGGCACTTAAGTGTGGTAGTGCATTCTATGTAGTTTTTTCTCTATTTGCATCATCGGCCAAATTATTCCCATCAGTGTGCAAATCAATTTCCCAATGGCCTTTCCTTCTGAACATAAAACTCTAATTATACCACATAATACAATTCCCTCAATGATTATTTTGACAATTAGAACATAAATGAAGGATCATCTTCTTCTATTCATCATTTTTAGACTTTCCTTCGAACTCTATCGTTCTTTACTTACTAAAACCATGTGATTGATATGTAACTCCAACATCTATTTGACTTTGATTTCATGAGGTACAATATCTTCATAGATAATATAGTCTATTATGGTCATCTACCTTATAATACTTGGCTTTAAGATAGTGAAGAACCTATCATCTTTACTCTAGGGTTTGATGATAATTCCAGAAACTTGTCTCGTAAGTCTTGTGAAATTTTCCTCATATTTACTAATGGATTCATCATCCTTTTGCTTCAAATCAAAGAACTCCATTTCCAACATCAAATAAATAACACAGGTAAAGTAATTATTAAAGAATAAGTTTTTTAACTCATCCTAATCCATGGATTAAATTTCATCTTGATTCTATTTATTCTTGATTACACTCCATCACCGGTCTACTTCACCTTTTAACAAATAAATAGCTAGAATGAATTTATCATGATCGGAACAATGGATAATGGAGAATGTATTTTTTATGGTACTAATCTAGTGTTCAGAAACAAGTTTATTATAAGACCCACTGATCAAATTTGGATGTTTTCTAATAAAGGAATTAGTAAAATGGTGTTCCCACCTTTTCTCATTTGCAAGCATATCATGATTCATATCTTGAGAAAGTTGTGTGAGTATAGAAATAGGATTTTTTTGTTCTATATCCAATAGAATTTGAGTGCTCAGAAGAATAATCATTGAAATTTTCTTTTTAATCAACATTAATGTAATTTCATCATCTTTCATCCATGAACTAAAAAAATTATCACAAAGTAAGAGATACTTTTCATAATGGGGAACCACAAAATCATAAAAAACCACATAAAATATTACTAAATTATAACACCTTACATAATCTAATAAACCCTTGGTTTATGCTAGCTTATTCATATCCAACTTATTTTTAAATCTTTCATTATTGTTCATGAATATTCTATGAATTCCCAGAGCATCCCCCCCCCCCCCAAAGTGTTTCAACCCACGTGTTCAGTAAGGAGCATTGTTGTGTACTGGGTTATACTCATGTCAGGCCCAACACAACATATCAGACTTATTACTCTAAGGTAAATTTTTCCCAGAACCCCATCAAATTGTATTTTCTATATATGGATATATTTAAAGGAAACCACATTCCCTGTCCTTTAACAAAATTACATGAAATTTTCTTATACTCTACCTCATCTTTAGAATTATCCTTTAGCATATCTTTAGGCTTATCACAATATATTTCTTATCATAGTTTCCAATGGTCAACTAAATGGTCACCCTGATACCAACTATAGAGACCCTCTCTTTTCATAAATTAACATTGCATTACTTTTGAAAAATACATAATAAATTACACATATAGGTGACCAAAGACTCTATTATTCCAGTTCCTGTATAAACATGGTAACATAAATAGTAGTACATAAGTGAGTTATATTATCTCTCACTAGGTTCTTCATGACTGTCACTATTCTTAAACACATCATACTTCATACATATATTTATATCATTTGAAAGGAAACATAAAAAATGGGTGGGCATAAATTCCCTATAAGGGTAAACGAGGGATTTATTTAAGCATAATGATGAGCATAAGGTTATAAAAATGGAATAATGAAATTAGATGATCATACCCTGATTATTAAAGATATTAAACATTAATCTTGGCATAATGACTCATAGTTCATAATAAATGAATCATAAGGGAGAAAAGATAATAATCTATGAAATCAAAATGTATAAATAAGAAATTTAATTTTAGGATACACATAATCATGTCAAATCATTCCCTATATGTCAATACACATTGCTAGAATTTATCAGGGCATTCTTGGGGAATACACTTATTGGGAGGGACACTCCACCATCCTTAGTGGCAATCCTTTCCTTGTATGGAAGTATTTTACCCCATCCTCACTAGTGGATCAGGTTTCCCCAGCTTCCCATAGGGTATTGGGTTTCCTAATCTTCTATCATCACGGTGAATACACTTACTGGGTGAGACACACCACCATTAAAAGTCATAGTTCTTTCGTTGTAAGGGATCATGTTTCCACATATTCCTATAGTGGATCAATCTTGTCTAATTTATTTCCATCATTATCACATGAGATATAAATCATTTCCCAATACATTAGAGAGAGATATAGTCCCCACCTGTCACATAATAAAACCATTCATACATGTTCCACAAGATAATAAAACGTTCATCATATCATGACCCATAAAAAGAGAAGAGTTTAATAAAAATCACGTCATAACCCATTAAATGAAATTGGATTCATAATCAATTCATGACATATTAGATTATAGAAAAGAGATAGGTTTCATAATCATTTAATCAAAAAAACAACCCATGAAAGGAAGTGGGATTCAAAATCATATACCCCATGTAAGAGAAATGAGTGTCATAAACATAATGATATTAAGACATAAACCATTCAAAAAAAAATATGAATGGTATTGTTGGATCATGCCCCAAAAAATTATTATACTATTAGAAAATATGAAATCATATATGGATAAGTATATGGAATAATCACTTGATATTTTTCATACAGAAAATATACTTTCATTGAAAATTCCTTTCATAAATATATTTTTAAAATCCATTGCCTATAAATAAATATTTGTAATTTCATTTGAAACATTTCATAATAGAAATTTTTATTCCTCTTTAAAAAAGACATTTTCAAAAAAAAAATTAATTCTTTTCTCTTATAAAATTGCTTGAAAACTCATAAAGAAATCATACAAAACTTTTTAAAACCTTTTTCTTAGAAAATAATTTGAAAAAATTAAAAATATTCCTTGGAATAATTATTAAAAAAAATTCACTAAAAATTTATAAAAGAATCTAGAAAATATTTTGAAACACATTTTTATTGGAAGCCTATAAAATAAATTTGAAAATTTTTTGAAAACTATTTCATTGAAAAATAATCCTGAAATTTTTTTGATAACCATTTCTTTGAAAAGGAAGCATGAAAACATTTTTGAAAACCATTTCTTTTAATGTACATTGAAAATATATAAAGTAATTATAAAAACCATAAAATGTTTTTAAAATGTTTTTTCATTGAAAATTATCTCAAATTATCAAATTTGAAAACATTTTTCAAAACATGGTTCTTGAAGTTCATGTCATTTGTCTCAAAGATGGAAAATTGCGAGAAAAATACTTTTCTGATTAGCTAACTCTTGAAACATAAAACCAGTTATGGAGATATCATAAAATAGAAACGTAAATACCCATAAAAATAAGGATAAATAACATATAATATATTCATGTGAAGTATAATCACATACAAAAAAGATATGAGTGGTGAATAAGTTGAAAATCTCATAGAAATGAATGTGTGGATAGAAATTATTTTACCTTGTGTATTGACTCTATTAGTACTCATAAAAACTTACTATATTATAAATATAAGTTTATTATAAATATTTTACAGAACTATATTCTTATATCTAAAACCATATATTGTTTTATTATTACACTATATTATCCTCTTATTAACAATTCAATGTCAAGGTTTCGCCTCAGTTAATATCATCTTTGTTTTACACATGTGTCTTAATTTTATATATTTTATGTCCTCATATAATGATTTATATTATGATAACAATGATATAAATATCATTTATACTAATTATATTTTATTTTTTAATAAAATATAGAATATATAAATATGAAATGGAATACAACCTTCATGGATACAGTAGGTCATACATACGCATGACCATTGTTTCTGTTTTTCTTTTTCATATTGACAGAATGAAATTAAATGACAATAATGTATAAATATAATATCATTATAGTATAATTATTATGTCATATATATCATATAATTTCCCTAAACCCATCCTTAATATGTTCCTTTTAGTATGTGAACGAATTACATCACCTTTTTGAGGCAGTATTCCACACTTCCCCAAACAAAATTCTCATATTTACACAAAATGGAAAGAATAGAGGTATGAAATTTTTAATAATTATATAAGAATTCATAAATCATATATATCATATATATCATATATATCATATAAAATTATATTTTATATCATATGTTTTTACCATTAGAGGTGGTAATGGAAAAACAAAAAACATAATTTCGTGAGGTAGTAGTTTGATGTACAAAAGAACGGTAAGTTAATTACCCATTACATTGAAGTGTGTGTAATTGTACATCAAAAATCTATCATAAAATAATATTAGTATTTTGTGGATAATGAATCTATTAGGTATTCATAGTATAATAAAAACATAGGTAGTGGATAAGTAGATTAAAGGAAAGGATCATGAGGAAGGATGTTACCTCTTCTTTGAATAACTCCTTTTGGTTTGAACCTGAGGAAGCATTTTGTGGGATTTATGCGAAAAGGGGGTATTGTAGAAGGAATTTATGGGTTTTTGGAAGTGAATAAAGATAATATCATCAGAAAATCGTTGGTTTGAGGAGGGTGGATAAGTGGGAGAGGTGGTGGAATTTTATAGGGAACCGTAGGGACACACTTGGCATTTTTTAAAACTAGTTATATGTACCCAAATTTTTACCTAAAAAGGTAATAAAATTTAAAAAAAATAATTGATGTTTTATTGCCTAAATATTCCCGTAAAATCGTTTTTTTTTACAAGTGGCTAGGTCATTTTTTCTCTTAAGCTTAAGGTTTAGACCCTTGAAATGATTAATTTTACAAGAGACTATAAATATTATAATTATAAAAACTATAGATTCTAATTTTTTTATATTCAATTCATATAAGTGGAAAATTTAAGTTTAATGCTAATCCCACAGGCATGGTGAGAAAATGGGGTTTTAAAGTGGTATTTTTTAAATGTTCATTAAGATTTTATATCTAAATTAAATATCAATATGATTCCAATGACATAAATTAGATCAATATATTTATAATTTATCTATTTTTAATTTAAAACCAACATAAAATCTAATTTTATTATAAAAATAATTTTGATGAGAAAGTAGTTTTTAAATAACATTTAGAATGTTTCACTATTCATCTGAAAATGATGTTTCTTAGAAAAAAACAAAAACATTAACTCCAAAATAATTTTGACATTATGAGTTCATAAATGATGTTTATTTTATCAAATTAAATTCCTAAAACTGTCTCAATTTAATTTTATTATTTTTTATAGAAGGATATAAAATCATTTCTTTCAAGAAAATATTGTTTTCAATCATATAAAGACTTTACTAAAACAATTGTATGAATTATAATAAATAATATTTCTCTATATAAAATCATTATAAATAATATTTAAAAATTATTTATTACTACTCATATTACTATTTTTAATGTCTTAGTTATTAATATATCCTTTAAAAAACTATAGAATGGTGTTTTTAAGAAACTCGATGTCACATGTAACGTAAGAAAAGTTGTTTTTGTGCATAACACAAGTTTTTATTGATGTGGTGTATAAATAATGTTTGACTTATTCTAGTAATAAACATAAAAAATCAAAGAAAATTAATTTATTCAAAAAAAGGTTCATAAAAACTCAGGTTGTCACATTCTACCCCCATTAAAATGAAATTTTACCTTAAAATTTATCCTTATGATACAAACAAATGAGGATACATCTACCTCATAATATAATCATGTTTCCATGTAGATTCTAATAGGTAGTGGTTTATCCAAAAAAAATTTACCGGGTTAGTGGTCTTGTTTCATAGAACATTCATTATATGATCCAAAATTTCAACTGTTTTTTCCTCATAAGAAATATCATGCTCAAAAATTATGACCTCTAAGTTATGTACATATAAAGGGTTAGGTTTATACTTCCTAATGAGAGAAAAATAGAGAACATCATGGATTTTAGATATATTTTGATGAAGTTCCAAGATATAGGATACCATTTTAATATGATCAAAAATCTAAAAGCATCTGATATACATTTTTCTTATATTCCCTTTCATCCTGAAACTCATAACTTTTTTTCCATGGAGAAATTCATAGAAACAACTTATAACCAACTTCAAAATATAGGTTATGTCAATGGTTATAAACATAAATTTTATAAAAAAGAATTGAGTATCCATGATAACATTTTGAATGGATCTAACCTTATCTTCAATTTCATCAGCTATCTTAGGTCACATGAGATTTCTTGCTCTAACTTCATACCAATTAGTTAGAGCTCTATATTTATTCCCATAGAGGGATTTATATGGAGCCATCTGAATTCTTGAGTGAAAAATCATGTTGTAATAAAACTAATCTAGAGGAAGGTGTTTATCTAAGCAACCTTTGGAATATAACGAACAAGGTCACAACATATCCTTTTGGGTTTGAATTGTTATTTCAGACTGACCATCTAGCTGAGGATGATAAGCAGTGATGAAAATCAATTTAGTATCAAGTGCTTACTGAAGGATTCTCTAATATATTGACATAAACCTATGATCCCAATCAGATACAATATAATAGGGTAATCTATAAAACCTTACCACTTCCTTATTTTATATCATGGAATGTTGATCTTGAGATAAGTATTCTCTGATAGTAGTGAATTGCGCCAACTTAATAAGGCGATAAACTACCACCCATATGGTATTAATCCCTTTAGAGGTTTTCAGGTGTTTAATGATGTAATGTCTCGAATTTTTGCATGTATTATTTTAATATTATATGGGAATTAATTCGAGACCAGGCTCTGAGATGGCGTGCAGTTCCGAGGCCCGGTGAGCCCGGAACAAATGTTTGAATTTAATTAAATAATTAAATAACGTGCGCATGCATTTTTCCTGAAAAAGTTTCATAACTTTCGAACAGGTTCTCGGATCAGAAATCTGAGGGAATCGTTGTATTCAGAACAACGATTTTTCCTTAGGCGATGCCTAACATCGGCTGGTGCAGGTCGGTGGTGAAATCCAGCTTTTGGGACGTAAGAGTAATAAAATATTTTAAATAAAAATATTTTATTCTATAGAAAAATATTTCAAATCTACTGCAACAGGTATCACTTTTTTTTTAAATAATGGCCAGCGCAGGGGTCCAGGGTAACAAACCTCATAACCCTAAAACCATTGGCGGCTCTATAGGCTATAGAGAAGACCTCCCAAAGCGGTGACGATGTTCGTGGTGAGCATCGCCGGTGACGATGATGCGGCGACCAGATCTTCGCCAACGAATGCCACAGATCCAGGTTGGATGTTTGTTTGATGAATATCTTCCCCATTTTTGATTTCCACGACGAACGCGGACTAATCAATGAACATATTAGCCCACGGATCGATCGTTCTTGCATGGTGGGATTTTTCGGGAATCGTGGGGATTTGATTCTTGAAATTGATTTGTTTTTTGTTCATCCTTCTAACGGTGATAAACCCAGATCGACACGAACATCGATCGAGGTTCATCCCTCTCGATTGTTGTGTTTTTCTCTCCAAGTTCCTACATGTTTTTTCATGCACATTCTACGCGTTGTTGGAGGATATCGATCGTTTCACACTCGTTTTTTGGCGCAACGATCTGAAATTAAAGATCCAACATCTAGACGACCTAGCGAAGGTGCGACAGTGACGACGGCGGACAAGTCGATGTGATTCGGAAACTTCCGTTCTTCGAGCGTTTTCATAAGGGCGGATTAGGACGCACTATCAAGGATTATCGGAAGCCCGAAACTGACAAAATCGGTTTCGTAGGGGCAGGACGACCCCAAATATAGAGTTTCATGATGATCTAATGATTGGATCAAGAATCAGATATTTGGCGCACCACATGGCATGTAATCCGGGAGTACACGGGCACAGGTTGGGTACACGACCAAGGACACGGTGTGTATACCCCTCCCCGTCCAGACCCGGCCAGATACACGGGATACCTCGTGCACTGTTACACAGGCAAGCGACACAGACACGGACAGAGGATGTGTACAGGCACATGGCCAGTGTACACAGAGCGAGCCCTAGGTGCTCAGACACGGCGTGTGATTATTCTACACGCCGTGTAGTTACTATATATCTGACAAGCTGAGTGACATGATCCGTTTACATGGGCAGTACCCGGAGTCAAGGAACACGACGTGTGATTCTTCTACACGTCGTGTAGTTAGGTTTTGCACAGCTTGAACAGATGGCACGGTTCGTTTACACGGTTAGTACCTGGAGTCAAGGAACAAGGCATGTGATCCTTCTACACGCCGTGTAGTCTAGTTTTACATAGACTGGATAGACGACATGGGCCGTTACACGGGTAATACCCAGGGTCAAGGAACACGGTGTGTAACCATACTACACGCTGTGTAACCAATCATACATGGATTGATCCACTTGTCTTCTGTGACTTGGACTACTTTTCCTAGGGTTCGTACCCTTGGTAATTTCCTTGAAGGTTATGGTATCATTTCCTTTATACAGGAGTATGATCCCTTTAGCAAGACCTCCTGAATAGAGTTACTGGAATCCCCTCTATGAGACTTAGATCTGGATCCTCTATTTATTCATGGAACCCTAAGTAGAGTTCTTGGTATCGACGCGACCAACCTTACCCGGGCGTTGATCCTCTGCTTAGCAGATTAGCTCATACTGAGTTATCGGAATCACCCCATGACTTGGCCGTGCTTCTCATCTGAGCATCATGTTTTCAAAGTACTTTTGAAGTGTTTTCTCCTGGAATGAGTACTTTGTATCTCTCTCTTCAAACCTAGGAGTTTTTTCTCCTTGTTATGATCGTAGTTGAAACTTCAAGCTGGATCCTAGTGGCGGTATCGCAATGGTCATTTTTTGTATGAGTATATATGTATATTCTTGTTATATGTTCTATAGACATATACTTTGTGGAGATGAATATATCTTTCCTTTGTGATATTTCCCTTGTTGTATTTCTTATGTGGTTTCGGGGTGTCCTACTAGATATTGTTATACTCACCCCTACATGGGCTTTGCCCGCACGTGTCGTGTCTTGTGTAGATGAGCGAGCCCTTGACATGATTCTAGGTGGACCAGGACCGGACGGTGTTCAGTGACATCAAGCGGGCCGAGGTGTGTTCTTTACGGCTACATATTGCAGTCCCATTACCTTTCCTTACCGGTTGGGCTTTGTTATAGACTTTATTTTGGTGGGCTTGTACTTTTGACCTAGGGTTTTACACTTGTTGTACTTTACTTTACTGTTGTACTCTGTTGGATGAGATTTTAATGTATGCATGCCTTTCTATTTTTATTAGTTTTTACTCTTTTCAGCTTTGTGGTCTTGGAGATGTGTGTGTGTTTGTACAGTTTTATAGGCAATACCTCCCATGTTAGTAGTATGCCTACTCAGTGCCAGTCACCAGCCCCTGGCCTATTAGAGATGGGCTTGGGGAGTTGCGGCTCAGGCCCCACTGGGATGGGTCGTGAGAGAGTGGTATTAGAGGTGGTCGGTTCAACCTTAGGACCGAGAGTCTGTGATTTGGTATGGTGCAATAGTGTTAAGTGTTTCGAGTTCGGCTTTCAGGCCAGGGACCCTAGTGTTGGTGCGGGCGGCCGACATATCTATACACCAGGACTCTGATAACATTCTTTTAGATTCAGAACATGAGAACACTAGTTGTATGGGAAAATAATTGTATATGCATCATATAGGAATGAGTTTTAGTTTCCATGTCCTTCTTAAGTCAGCTATCCAGATATACTCACTAAATGAGATACATCTTCTTTACTTACAAGATGCCTCCGCGACGCGCACCCATGAGGATCCAGCAGCTCGATCATGAGGATGACCCCCTTAGTGAGGAAGCTTCGATTCAGGGACCAGATCCTCCAGTTTTACCATCAGGTGGTGTGCCAGTTATCCTGCCACTTGTGGAGCAGTGTTTAGTGCCTGCTGTACCAGTAGAGGAGGAGCGCAGGCTGAGCGCACTCCATGAGTTTCAGAGACAGAGACCCCTCAGGTTTTGAGGAAATCCTGACCCTCAGGCAGAAGAGGACTATCTTGAGGCAGTGACTAGAGTCTTCCATTTAGTCAGGACACCAGCAGACCGGATGGTGATCCTGGCAGCTAGCCTTCTACAAGGCTTGGGAGGGCGATGGTGGAGTTTGGTTATCCTGACTCATGACAAGGCGACTCTTTCATGGTAAGAGTTGGAGCATCTCTTTAGAGATGATTTTTCACTGGTTACCCTGAGATAACTACGTATACAGGAGCTTCTTCAGCTTCAGTAAGGAACCATGATGTGGTTGACTATTCCTCAAGGTTTACCGACCTCTCACGGTACTCGATGGATATGGTCAGAGATCAGTACTTTCATATCTTGGACTTTCGAGCAGGGATTGCTCAAAGATATTCGAGCTAGCATCATCCCTATGATCATTCCCACTTATGCTGGGGTGCTCGAGAGGGTTTTGGTGGTTGAGAGCTTCTTTCAAGTGCAGAGACAACTAGCAGTTGTCAGTGGCGGGCAAGCAGGAGCAGAGACCTCGGTAGCAGGGAGCCGAGTTTATGGACTAAGGCGTGGGATACATTTTTAGAGGAGATCCTAAGATAGGGGATCTTCCATACAGGGTTCACAGGGCGCATCCATCCAACCTCGAGAGAGGTGATGATACTCATGCGATGGCAGGGGACATCTCGCTTGAGATTGTCTGACCCACCGTACTACTGACATGGGAGTAGTGGATGGACCACCGAGAAAGAGGCCACGTGTGGAGCAGACAGATCCGTGGGGAGGAAGACATGGTAGGAAAGCTGGAAGAGCAGCTGGAGGTGGTCGGCATTTTTACCTTTTACCACCACCACCCCCAAGAGGTCCACCGCAGGTTCAGGGACCCGTTGGATAGAGGCAGGGACAGCTACATGTGGCAGAGGCTTATGACCCAAGTACTCCCATTATTATTAGAGGTAAAATCCATGTTTTTTCTACTTTGGCTGTCGTACTGATAGACACAGGTGCTATTCATTCCATTCTGCCTGCTTATCTTGTTCGAGACCTTGAGATTCCAGTTGAGCCATTGAATCGACCCTTACGCTTAGAAACACTGACTGGAGAAGATTCAGAGATCACACACCTCTGTAGACAGTGTGACCTGACCCTTGGATGTGAGAGCTTCGGTTGTAACCACTTGGTGGTAGCATTGAGGCCTTACGATGTCATTCTTGGTATGGATTGGCTATCCACAGTTTATGCCCAGATCGACTGTTTTAGGCAATGGGTGCGGTGTGTCCGCAGTGATGGAGCGAGGTTCTCTTTTGTCGGTGAAAGAGAGACCCATGCAGCGCAGGATGGACTCGTGCATAGGAAGGCACAATCGATTTAACATCAGTTGGATAGCCTATCCCTTGGTGCATCAGATGTTACGAGTTTCCAGTTTCCAGCAGTAGTGGCTGAGTACGAGGATGTCTTTCTGGAGGATATCCCCGGACTACCTACCCATCGGGAGATAGACTTCGTCATTGAGTTGCAACATGGGATGACACCAATATCAGCATCAGCATATCGGATGGCTCCTACAGAGCTTCGTGAGCTGAGGGTTCAACTAGAATACTCGTATAATAAGGGATTTGTGAGACCCATCGTTTCACCCTGGGTGGCCCCAGGGCTGTTTTCCAAGAAGGCAGACGAGATCATGAGGCTATGTGTGGATTATCGGTGCTTGAATCAGGTGACCGTGAAGAACCGGTATCTACTACCGAGGATTGATGACCTCTTCGATCAGTTGAGATGGGAACTATGGTTCTAAAAGGTTGTTCTATGATCAGGCTATCACTAGTTGCAGGTATGAGATGAGGATATACCAAAGATGACTTTCAGATGTCGCTACAGTCACTATGAGTACTTGGTGATGCCCTTCGGCATGACGAACGCCCTGGCAGTGTTCATGGGACTCATGAACTGGATATTTCAGCCCTATCTAGATTAGTTCATAGTGGTCTTCATCGATGATATCCTTGTGTACTCTGCGTCCAAAGAGCAGCACGTGAGACACCTAAGGATGGTTCTGGACACACTCTGAGAGCACCAGTTGTATGAGAAACTCTCGATGTGTCAGTTCTGGATATGGGAGGTCCACTTTCTGGGACATGCTATCTCAGCAGATGGTGTAGCAGTGGACCCAGCCAAGGTGAAGTCAGTACTAGCATGGAAGCCACCCCGGAGCGTGATGGAGGTGCGGAGCTTCTTGGGTTGGTAGGCTACTATCGGAGATTCATTCTTGATTTCTACAAGATTTCCGCACCCATGAATGATTTCACCCAAAAGGGGAAGCCTTTCTTGTGGACTGAGAGATTCCAGAAGGTCTTCCAACAGTTGAGACAGAGTCTGATGAGCACCCCGACCTTGAGATTACCGGAGGAGGGTGTCGAGTACGTAGTGTTCTACGACGCATCAGGAGCTGGGCTTGGTTGTGTCCTGATGCAGAGGAAAGCAGTGATTTCCTATGGCTCACGTCATTTGAGGCCACATGAGAAGATTTATGTGAACCATGATCTTGAGTTTGCAGTGGTAGTCTTCGCATGGAAGATGATGCGACACTACATGATGGGCTAGCGGTTTACAGTCTACTCTGATTAGAAGAGTCTCAGATATATCTTTTCTTAGAAGGATCTAAATTTGAGACAAAGATGATGGCTTGAGTTCCTCTAGGATTACGACTTTGAGATCGTTTACACACCTGGTAAGGGGAACGTTGTGGTAGATGCTCCCAGCTGGAAATCCAGTTCGCAGTTGCTGGATGAGGCGATGAGGCAGTTGGCCTCTATACAGTTATCCTTTGTGGATGGAGAGGAGTTCTCTTACCTTCAATAGATGGTTGTTACCCCTCCACTCTTACAGTGAGTCAGGGAATCACATCGCGAGGATGCTATTTGTGAGACTCTATATACTCAGATATCCATAGGTGTTGCGGCTGATGGATATTCAGAAGGTGGGGAGCATGTTGTTCTTTTCATAGGACGTATAGCAGTACCAGTGATGTTGCGGGAGGAGGTTCTGAGGGAGTTCCATACATATCCTTTGGTGGTACATCCAGGAGAGGAAAAGATGTATCAGGAACTCCGACATCATTTCTGGTGGCCGGGAATGAATAAGTGTTTGGAAGAGTTTGTTTCTCGGTGACTTACTTGTCAACAAGTAAGGGTTGAGCACCAGGTGCCAGCAGTCTTGACTCAACCCCTTGAGGTGCCAGAGTAGAAGTGGAACGGGATATCCATGGACTTCGTGACAGGTTTACCATGTACTTCCAGGGGACACGATGACATCTGGGTGATCGTTGATCGACTCACCAAGTCGGCCCACATCCTAGCCATACAAGAGCAGATTTCAATAGAGATCTTGGGAAGCCTCTACATGAAGGAGATAGTTCGACTTCATGGAGTTCCATCCAAAATCTTCTCAGATCGTGATGCTCGTTTCACATCCTGGTTGTGGAAGGTATTGCAGGAAGCATTTGGGACTCAGTTACTCTTGAACATAGCGTTTCATCCCCAGGCTAATGGTTAGACAGAGCGGACCATCCAGGTCATAGAGGATATGCTTCGAGCTTGCATACTTGACTTTGGTCGTAACTGGGAGGATCACCTACCACTGGTGGAATTTTCTTATAACAACAGTTATCATTCCACTATTGGTATGGCACCATTTGAGGCTCTCTACGGGTGACCTTGCAGGTCACCACTTTTTTGGACTAACCCAGGAGAGTTAGCACTCATGGGACCAGAGATGGTGAGATCCACTACAGAGAAGGTGCAAGTCGTCCAAGAGTGGATGAAGACTGCAAAAAGTTGGAAAAAGTCTTATGCCGACAGGAGGCGGAGGCCCTTGGAGTTCGAGGAGAAAGACCATGTGTTCCTTCAGGTCTCACCTTGACGGGGATTGCGAAGATTTGGCTGAGGCTGCAAGCTATGTCAGAGGTTCATCGGCCCTTTTCGGATTCTAATTAGAGTTGGCGAGGTGGTGTATCACTTGGCTCTACCTCCTCAGATGGACTGGGTAGACAACGTCTTCCATGTGTCACAGCTGCGGAGGTATGTGCATGATCCATCGCACGTTATCGACTGGGGCGAGCTGGACATCGATGATGAACCGACCTTTGCTGAGTAACCAGTGTAGATCGAGGATCGACAGGAGAAGATCCTTTATGGGCAATCTATTACCTTATTACGTGTCCAGTGGAATCATGGGAATCTCCAAGAGAGCATGTGGGGGCGGGAGGCTCAGATTCGCGTGCAGTACCCACATCTTTTTGAGTTGCCTTCATTTTGGCTTTTCGGGGACGTAAAATCCCTAAGGTGGGTGTGATGTATTGTCCCATATTTTTCAATGTATTATTTTATTATTATATGGGAATTAATTCGAGACCAGGCTCTGAGACGGCGTGCAGTTCTGAGGCCCGGTGAGCCCTGAACAAATGTTTGAATTTAATTAAATAATTAAATAACGAGGGTGTGCGGTTTTCATGAACAAGTGGAATAACTCCCGAACGGTTGCTCAGATCAGAAATATGAGGGCATCGTTGCGTTCGGAATAACTATTTTTCGTTAGGAGAGGACTAACATCAGCCTTCTTAGGTCGGTGGTGAAATCCAGCTTTTGGGATGTAAGAGTGATAAAATATTTTAAATAAAAATATTTTATTCTGTAGTGAAATATTTTAAAACTGCTGCAACAGGTATCTATATTTTTTTAAATAAAGGCCTGCGCAGGGGTCCAGGGTTATAAACCTCATAACCCTAAAACCCTTGGTGGCTCTGGAGACTCTGGAGAAGACCTCCCAATGCGGCGACAGTGTTATTGACGAGCTTCACCGGCAACGATGACGTGGCGACCAGATCTTCGCCAACGAACGCCGCGGATCCAGGTAGGAAGTTTGTTTGATGATTTCTTCCCCGTTTTTGATTTCTACAATGAACTCGGACTAATCCATGAACAAATTAGCCCTCGGACCGATCATTCTTTCGGGGTGGGATTTTTTGGGAATCGTGGGGATTTGATTCTTGAAATTGATTTGGTTTTCGTTCAACCTTATAATGGTGACGAGCCATGATCGGCACGAACATCGATCGAGGTTCTTCCCTCTCTATTATTGTGTTCTTCTCTCCTGGTTCCTACACATTCTTCGTGTACGTTCTATGAGTTCTTGGAGTAGATCGATCATTGCACACTCGTTTGTTGGTGCAATGATATGTAATTAAAGATCCAACATCGAGACGACCTAGCAGAGGTACGACAGTGACGGCGGCCGAAAAATCTATGTGGTTCGGAAACTTCTTTTCTTTGAGTGTTTTTATGTGGCCAGATCGGGATGCTCTATCAAGGCCGATCGGAAGCCCGACACTGATGGAATTGGTTTCGTAGGGGCGGGATGACTCCAAATCTGTAGTTTCATGATGATCTGAATGTTGGATCAGGAATTAGCAATTTGGCCGAGGCGCGCGGCAGAAGACAGTGATTCTAGAAAAATACCGACTACACGGCATGTAGTGTGGGAGACACGGCGTGTGTTCTTCGGTGGACCACATGGAATGTACTCCGGGAGTACACGGGCACGGGTTGGGTACACGGCCAAGGACTGGGCGTATATACCCCTCCCCTACCAGACCCAGCCAGATACACGGGATACCCCATGTACTGGTACATGGGAAAGCGACATAGACACAGACAGAGGCCGTGTACGGGCACATGGCCAGGGTGCACGGAACGAGCCCTAGGTGCTCGGACATGGCGTGTGATTATTCTACATTCCATGTAGTTACTCTCTATCTGACAAGCTGAGTGACACGAGCCGTTTACATGGACAGTGCCTAGATTCAAGGAAGACGACATGTGATTCTTCTACACCTCATTTAGTTAGGTTTTGCATAGCTTGAATAGATGACACGGGCCATTTACACAGGTAGTACCCGGAGTCAAGGAACACGGCGTGTGATCCTTCTACACTCTATGTAGTCTTCTTTTACACAGACTGGACTGACGACACGGGCAGTACCTATGGTCAAGGAACACGATGTGTAACCATACTACACGATGTGTAACCAATTTTACATGGCTTAAGTCACTTGTCTTCTATGAATTGGACTAGTTTTACTAGGGTTTGTACTCTTGGTCTTTTCCCTGTAGGTTCTGTTATCATTTCCTTTATCCACGAGTACGATCCCTTCAGCAAGACTTCCTGAATAGAGTTATTGGAATCACCTCTGTGAGACTTAGAGTCGGATCCTCTATTCATTCATGGAACCCTAGGTAGAGTTCTTGGTGTCGACGTGACCAACCTTACTTGGGCGCCAATCCTCTGCTTAGCGGATTAGATCAGACTGAGTTGTCAGAATCACCCCATGAATTTGTCATGATCCTCATCTGAGCATAATGTTCTCAAAGTATTTGTGGAGTGTGTTCTCCCGGAATGAGTACTTCATATCTCTCTCTTCAGGCCTGGAAGTTTGTTCTACTTGTTACATGCTTAGTGGAAACATCGAGTTGGATCCTAGTGATGATATCGCGATGGTCGTTTGTGTATGAGTATATCTGGATATTCTTGTTATATGTTCTGTAGACATATACTGTGTGAAGCTGACTATATCTTTTTTGTGGTATTTCCCTTGTTGTATTGACTTTTAGGTTTCAGGGTTTCCTACTAGGTATTGTTATACACACCCCTGCACGGGCTTTGCCCGCACGTGTTGTGTCTTATGCAGACGAGTGAGCCCTTGACAGGATTCTAGGTGGACCAGGACCGGATAGTGCTCAGTGAGATCAGGCGGGCCAAGGTGTGTTCTTACAGCTACAGATTGTAGTCCTAGTACCTTTCCTTACAGGTTGGACTTTGTTATAGACATTCTTTTGGTGGGCTTGTACTTTTGGCCTAGGGTTTTACACTTGATGTACTTTACTTTCTTGCCGTACTTTGTTGGTTGTGATTTTTAGTGTATGCATGCATTTACATTTTTAATAGTTTTTACTCTTTTCATCTTTGTGGACTTGGAGATGTGTGTGCGTGTGTACAGGTTTATAGGAAATTTCTCCCATGTTAGTAGCATGCCTACTCGATGCTAGTCACCAGCCCCTAGCCTATTGGAGGCGGGCTTGGGGAGTTGCGGCTCGGGCCCCACTGGGACGGGTCATGAAAAATGAAAAAATCCATATGGATGTTATCCTATTTCAATTCTGGTAAGGGTAATTTAGGTGACATCTCGTTTTCTTTTTGTTTTTCTATCTTAACTTTTTGGAATACCAAACACCGAGACACAAACTTGGCGATATCCCTCATCATTCCATCCCTATAAAAGTATTCTTTCATGTCCCTATACATCATTGTACTTCCAGGATGAATATAAAATGAAGAACTATGATATTACTCCAACAAATAATTATTCAAATACAATATGGAAAGAACACATACACGGTTCCTAAACCTTCTCATTTCATCTTGGTTAAGGATAAACTAGGGAACATCTCTAACCTTCTTTTGCAGCTTTGAAGCTTCCATATGTGCCTCTCTGATCTTTATATATATAGAGGGATCAAAATTCTATTTTGAAAGATAATATTTTTTCCCATCCCTCATGATATCTAGATACATCCATTGAAAAAAAATTAATATTGTATCTTTTGAAATTCCCATCATAGATAAGCTATCATGATCCTTTTGACTCAAAGCATCACCCACCTTCTTCGCTTTTCTAGTGTGGTAATGTATTTGATCAATAATAATCTTCTATTAGCTCGAACCATCCTCTCTAGTGCATGTTCAACTCCTTCTATGTGAATATATTCCAAACTTTTATGATCAGTATATATATGACTCTTTTTTCGAAAAAGATAATTCCTCCATATATTTAATGAAAAAATTGCCACTACTAACTCTAAATCATGAGATTGGTAATTTTGTTCATGAATAATCATATATCGTGAGGCATAATTCAAAACCATTTTATTATACATAAGAAAACCCTCCAATCCCTTCTTTGATGCATCACTGTATTTTTCATTCCCTTCTCTATTATAGATTAATTTAAGCCTGGGTGCACTGACTTGCCTTAAATTTAGTTCATTGAACTTTTCCTCACATTAATCTATCTAGAAGAACTTGGAACCTTTACAAATTAACTTGGTCATAGGATTAGATAGTAATGAAAAATTATAAACAAATAATCGATAATATCAGGATAATACTAGAAAACTATGGATCTCAATCACCGTGGTTGGACTAGGCCAACATTCAACAGCCTCTATCATTGATTGATCTACTGCTATACCATATATTGAGATTATGTGACCCAAAAAATAGAACCTTTTGCAGCCAGGATTCACACTATTTAAATTATTAATACATTTTTTCTTCCCTTAGGGACTTTAGTAGAATTATCAAGTGGTCATCATGGTATTCTTTTCTCTTTGAATATTTTAAAATATCATCAATAAAGGCTATCACAAACTGATTAAGGTAATCTCTAATAACTCGATTAATAAAATAAATGAAGATATAAGGGCCATTATTAAGTCCCAAATGAATCCCTACATATTATTAGCATCCATACCTTGAATGAAATACCTTCTTGGGTATATCCTCTTTCTTGACCCTCAATTAATGATATCCAGAACGAAGTTCAATCATAGAAAAGAATTTATCTCCATTAATTATATCAAAAAATGCATCAATATAGAGAAGATGATAAGTTTTCTTTATCATGATATTGATCAACTCTCAATAATCATCGAATAGTTTCATTGACCCATATTTATTTTTAATAGAGGATAGGTTCACCTAGTGGTTAAAAACATGACTGAATGAATCCATTATCAAGGGTTTCTTAGAGTTTCTTCTTCAATTGTTCTAACTCAATTAGGTTAATTGTAAATGTATTCTTTAAAGTTGGTGTGGAACTAGGTATGAGTTATATACCAAAAATTTCAAAACAATAGGAATATTATCAATATCGATTTTCTCCCACACCATTTGAGACAAAAACACTTTTTAAATTGGATTTAAGAACTATAAACTGGGTGTAATTTCCATTGAAAATTCATACTTACCATCACATTCATAGATGATCATAGTTTGGATTGAATTATAATATGTAACTATCATTCCTCAAAAATTGATGGTGGATTTATACAGAGAAATCCAATCCTTTCCTAAGAAAAAATTATATTCAACCAAAAGAAGAATGATAATATTTTCCATAATCACATTGTCACAAACCTCAACCAGAGAGAAATCACAGACTTGATATGAAATAATCAAAACATCATGTGTATTAACTTTAATTCCACATCTAATAATTTCGGTGGAATATTAATACCCTTTTAAAATTTGTTAGATATGAATTAGTGGATATATCCATAATCAAATAAGACATTAGCAGTTTTAGAGTGGATTATATGTGTACCTTTCACCATTTCATTATCGCACCCCATTTCAGAAATAGTGATCACAAAATATTTCTCTTTTTCCCTCATTGTAAGAGGTTTCTGATGCCAAACATCATCACCAAACCTTGGGTTTTGGATTTGGTTATCATATTTGTAACACCCAAATGTTTTTAGGAAATTTTTTTACTAAATAATTTAAATTATTCAATAGCTGGCATTGCATGAAATCGTATGTTTTAATGAATCACGATATGACCTTAGTATATAATGACCATTTTAACCTAGTCATTAGTTTAGCGGGAATAATTTCAAAAAACTTATGAAAATTTATGGTGAAGTTATTCACTATGAAATATTTATGAAAAAAATAAAAATTAATTATATATTTTTCTTTTTTGGTATTAATAAATTGAGTGAATTACTATTAGTTAATGAAATTATCAAAATATTTATGTTATATACATAATAAAATATTATTTTATTCTCATTCAATAAGTATTTTTTTCATATTGTATGAATAAACCATATTTGATGTATATGAACCTATATTTTCAAAAGGGTTATTTTCTACCATTTAATGGTGAACCTATTTTAAATTACGATTTTGAAACATTAATAATTTTTTTATGAAAAAAAATGTTCTTTGGAAGTGGGACATTAAAATTTAATTAGAGTTAAATTTTAATATTTTTTTCATAACTTTAATATTTTGATGAATAGTAAAAATATGCAATTTTTAATTGAAAACAACTTTTATCACCAAAATAATTTATATGGTCAAATTATAATACAGAATTTTTTTAAATTATAAATATAATATATATTTTTATCATTAAACATAATTTATGTCATTATCATTAATTTTACATTGAATTTTGATGTAAAAACATCCCAATATTTTATAATGTTTTACATATTAAAACATGTTATCTCTTTTCGATAACGGGATTAATTTTAAATTTAATTACTAAACTTTCTAAGGTTTCAATTTTCAAAAATGGATTAGATATTTGGAATAATTTTTTCATGTTATATTAATTGATCTATTTTATTTTTTTGGCATTATGTAATTAATTTTATTTAAAGAAGAGTTAAATATATCTCACTCAAATTTTAATAACAAAATCATTATTTATATAAGGTTATATAGAATATAAATTGAATTATAAATACTCATTTAAAATATAAAATATTTTTCTTTATCATATAAATTTATTTGTAATTTTTTAGAAAATAAATAATTACCTTAAAGACAAATACTTTGATGATGGAGAAATTAATTAATTGATGAGAAATTGGTAAAAAAATCATTAAATTATTAATAATATTAAAAGGACTGAAACTCTTGAAAAAATATTATTGGTCATTTATATCTCGACTATAACCATCTTAGGGTAGATTTAGGGAGAAATTTGTGCCTTATTGAAGAGATTGTGACACATATATTATTTTATTTAAAGTGATGTTAAAGTTGTAACATTCATAATTTAATAAGTATAACATTTTAAATATTAGATTTTACAAAATTTAAATTCTAATAAAAATATTTTTCTAAAATATAACATATTTATATTTATTATTTTTTTTTTAAATTCCACAAATATGTATATTAAATAATTACACAAAATTTATATAGTAATTATCTTATTAATAGAGATAATTAATAAATGTTATTAATAATTTTAATATAAATATAATTTGGTTAATTTATATGTCCAATGAATTTTATATATTACCTTTACTTATTATTAATATAATAAAATTGTTTTTTCTTATTTAACTTGTTATTTTAACATTTTAAAAATCAATGAATTGAATAGTGTCAAAATTGACACTATTGATTGATTATCAGAATAATGATTTATTAAATTATTTAAAAATAATAAAACATTTTTAAAAATATATGATATTTATTATATGGTATAAAATTTTCTAATTTATTTATCTATGATCTTTTTTAAATCAAATATGTAAATATTTCTGCCTTTTAATGTTGAATTATTTGTTACCCTAGTTAAAAATTAATTAGAATAACTAAGTGTTATTTAAAAAGATAAGTTTTAAATTGATATAAATACTCTTAAAAAATTTAATGGTTTATGAGATTAAAACATTATATAATCTTATCTTATAATTTGGGTCATTTTTGAGGTTTTTGGATAGGTATTTATTTTATTATAAATTAAACTTTTTGGAGATCCAAAAAGTTCCCCTAACCTCAATTATAAAAGAGAACATCCTCCCTCACCCCTTCCCTAAACATTGAGCCTTCAATATCGGAAATCCCCTGAAATTTTCCCTTATTAACATCCCTAGTAACATTATAGCACTTATGGTATTCTTCTAAGACTATCTCTAGTGATCTAAGAGGATATTTAGAGAAAACACATTGAAGAAGAGGTAATCTCATCTACCAATTCTTTCAAACTTATTTCGTCTTATACATCCTCTTCATGAGTTTTTTAACTATAAATTAATATCTACAATACCACTTATATAATGAGATGTTATTTTAATTATGAAACAACTATATTCTACCTTCTATACATCCTACAAAATTGGAAATCACCACGCATGTGTAAGTATGGCTTACTGTCTCCACGTCGTGGGGTAATCTGTTATTTACCAACACATTACTTTGATCGGTATAATGATGGAAATAATAAGAATATATGATTATTATAACATTATATTAATTTTTAAATATTATACACCATTCAATAAATATGGTAATGATATTGTCACACGTGTGTACGTATGACCAACAGTCTATATGAAGCGATGTGATTCATTACACGTGATCTTCATTAAAGAATGATTATATAAATGTACAAAATGAATAAGTATGGTATATATTATGTTAATATCATTTTGAAATGATATAACTATGACCTATAATTTATAACCAGAACATATTCTACAAAATATGCATAAGAACATAAAGAAGTTAACATCCAAATAATGACTAACAATGGAATATTATTAACAAAAGTATGATTATATGATCATATATGATATCATAAAAATTATTATGATTATTTAATAAATCAATGACATTATTTAAATCATTATGCAAGATTTTTGATACATAAAAATGATATCAAATCTACTTTAATGGATAATTTCACAATCTCTTGTTTATCTGAGATTCTTTATATGTAAGTATTTACTAGAGTACATTTATCATCCACATTCATGTTTTAATAAATATTTAATATTATTTATATTATTATACAATTTTTTAAAGTCAATTTTACCCTTTTCTGAATTTTTATTAATTGGTATGAAATAAATATTTTTTCGTTATTCGATATGAGGTACCTTTTTTCTTTTCTGGAAATCTTAAGAGGAGAATGTTTTTTAACTTATACGGCTTAAATGGAATTTTACATTTTTAAAATCCCTTATTTCTATGAATATTACTCTAATATATTTCATGTTTCTTTTCATATAAATTATTTTATTTTAAAATTTTGCAGTATTTTGAGAAAATAAATTTTTTGAAGAAGAATGGATATTTTCTTCAAGGATTAATATGAATTTTTTTATCAAAATTATTTTCCATCTACATTGACATTCATTAAATAGGGTTATGTTTATATCCCTATTATTAATATGGTTTTATTGTGTTTATTATGGAATTATTTTTAGGAAATACATTTATTTTATATGGATTATGTTATGATGGAATGATGTTTAATAAACCAATTTTATTCCTTGAGTTATGCTATGATGAATGATTTATGTTTTTATTGAACACATAATAATGATTTCATTATGAGATGGGTCAGACCTATATCTTCCTCTAATACATTGTGTAATGATTTATATATCATGAGATAGACATGACCAGAATGGTAATTAATTCTTGTTTAGTAATACAGGGATGGAATGGAAAGTTAATTTGGTTCAGTAATATAGGGATGGAACGACAAAAAAAAACTCAGATCCATAATGGACTTTGTATGCAATGATGCTCTTGGGAATGAGCCTCAACTAATATAAAATGATTTTATATTCTTAAGTTTATTCCCTAAAACATTATTTATTATGTTATGACTTTTGGTATTGTGATCATTGATTCTTACAGACTTTTATTGTAGAGACCCGTATCTTGACGTACATGGACATTACATTACTTTTTCGGAATACTTAGTACATAACAAAAACACACACACAAGGATCGTAATAGTTTAGTGTCTTTGGAAACTCGGAACGTAATCTTCTAATCGTGGTGAAAGATCTTCAATATCTCCCATAAAGATCTTCTTTTTTTTACCTAAAAACCTTTCTTTATATCCTGGGGAAAAGAAAACATAAAAGGGTGAGCTCAAATGCTCAGTAAGGGTAAACAAAAGAAATATCAATCACATCATATACATAAGAACATAGCCTTTGGAAATCTTAACCTACAAAAGAGCTCCTAATATCATAACATGGGATAAATCATAGAAGTGAAAATGAGATCCCCATAAAACTTGAAACTTTGTGGAATGCACACATAATCATGGAAAATCATTTCTTGTTAGTCAAGACCCATTGCCAAGACTATCTTAGTGGACAAAGTCCCTTTCTGAATCGAGTAACCCTCGTTTCAGTCCTCTTTCACTGAACCGGTATAACCTACCGTTCCAGCCCTGTCTATCTCATGAGATATAAAATCTTTACCCAATGCATTGGAGGGAGATATAGGTCCCACCCATCTTATAATGAATCCTTTCTTATGTGTGCCACATAATCATAAAACATACATCATCGCATAACACATGTAACAAAAATGGGATTCTTGAAACATCATGACTTCATAAATCAATTCATATAAGATAAAGGAATTCATAAAAATAATTCCATCACAACATGATCAAATCAATTTAATAATAGGGATAAAAACAGAACCCTTTATTATCTTAGATGGAAAATAATTTTGATAAAACACTTGAACTCCATTTTTGAGGAAAATATCCTTTCTTCTTCAAAAACATTTTTCCTTTCATAACATGTCATACAACTTTAAAATAAAAGAAGTTGATTAAAAATAAACTTGAAAACTTGTAAAGGAAGCTTCTTGGAAATAATTTTTTAAAAATCCATTCATGCCGTATAAGTTAAAAAAACATTCTTCGTACTTTTTTCGGAAAAGTCAAAAAGTACCTCGTATGAAAAACGACAAAAGATTCCTTTCATACGTATTACAAAAAACTCACCGAAGGGTAAAAATGGATTTAAACAATTTTAGGTGGATGGAAAAGATATTAAATATTGAGTAAACATGGATGTGGATGATAAAATACCCCTCAGTAAATACTTACGAATAAACAATCTCGTATAAAAATGAGATTGTGATATTTCCCTTACCTTAGGTCCGATTTGCTTCGTATGTGTCCAAACCTCCTCTTCTTTGAAGCGCCTCTTTGAGACCTCCTCTTAGGGCACTAAAATTGGTCTTTGAGGAAGACCAGAACCTCTAGGATGTTTCTAGGGAAGTGGAGAAGAGATTTTGGCAGGGGATGTCCGAGCTCGAGTGCTCAAATTGGTGTTAGGAGGAGGGGGAGGAGGTGTCCTTTTATAAGGGAGGAGAGGGGCACCTTAGGAATATCTCAAAATATTATTTTATATTAAAGTCAAAATCGGTTTATAATGGTTCCAAAGGGTCTTATTTTAAAGATAAAGTGGGGATGGGTCGATATCCTATCATCCAATAGGATTTAGACAAGTTTAGGTTATTATTTTAACCTTATCAATTAGATTTAACTCTAAGTTAAATAATTTAACTTTTACCGTGTCTTTTTGTTTTCTTTCACTATATGGTTAATACACTTACTATAACATGAAAAACGAACCCCAAATTGAATTTTATTAATAAATATATCCTTATCTAAGTCATTTGGCCGAACCTTAGATTTTTAGGAATAAAATAACAATTAATAATATAATATTTGATTTAAAAACTATTTTTTGTCAATTTTGACACTATTTGATATATGATTTTTGTGAAAGTCATAACAGAATTATATGTTCGAACCAAGTTGATTAAATCAACAATAATATATCATAGTAACCTATAAAATTAGTGTAATTCATAAAAAGTCTCAAATTAAATTTATTTTGGTGTTTATAACATCAATTATGTCAATATTTCATAAATAAGATAAAAACTGCATCATAATTGTGTCATAAATAAATTAACTTATTTAATGTCTAAAAATTATAAATAAAATACCATCATGTACGAAATCGTTTTAGATTTCTAATGAATATTTTCAATCGAATTTATCATATGTATAACCCTATATTAAAAATGTTTTAGTAAATAAACTTTGATTTTAACTCTTTTAACTCTTCTTTGAATTAAATAATAATAAATGTCCTAATCTAATCCAAGTGGGCCTAAATGGTCATATTTTATTCTTAAGTTTGTTTTTGGTCGAATTACACTTGTCCAATGGAATTAGGACATGTGTTAGGGTAATAGTAATATCATATTTACCCTTAGTTACCCTATTTACTATTAACCGCGGTAAAAAAAGTAAAAAGTTACTATTCACCAAAAAATTATTTTTATCTCATTGAACCACATTTTACTTACTGATATCAACCGTGTCTGTCGGATTTTTGAAATTCCATTCACAGAAGCGGTAAAATTAAGTTTTATGAAAAATTCAGTTTTTTTAACTACCACTTTGTAGTTTCACTATTCATCAAAAATTGATGTTTTTCAGAACAGTGCCAAAATTTCATCCCAAGCTATATTTCATATTCCGAATTCAAAAATGAAGTCTATTTTACCAAATTCATTACATAAAAGTTGCATTAATTAATTTTATAATTAAATCCCGATGTTAAAACAAATAGCGTGTTTTTAAGAAACAATATCTATCAAAAGATTGACACTTGTTTATGTCTAGTTTAAATGTGAAATTACATCCAATGACCAACATTGTATTAAATTGTAAAAATATATTCTAAATATACTTTAAAACCACTCAAATTAATGATTTATCACTATTAATTATTTCGATTAAAAAAGTTGTTTTTAATTATAATTTAGTAATTTTCACTATTCATCAGAATATGAAAGTTATCCGAAAAGTACCAATATTTCACCTTAGGCTAAATTCGATACTCCGAATCCAAAAATGAAGTCCATTTTAAAATTTCTAAAATTTAAAAAGTGGTTATTACTATTCATAACGGCTAGTTTTAATAATATTTTAATAGCATATCATTGTTTCGTGAAACTCAGTATTACGTACCACACACGCTATCGAGGAAGGTTGCGATTGCGTGTAATGCAAGGCAAGTCAAGGATGTTTGTTCTGCAAGCTCCTTTTGGTGTAGCGTACAACACAAGACATTAGTGAAATAAAAAAGAATATTTTTCATAAAATCTCGGGCTGTTACATTCTACCCCCCTTAAAATGAATTTCGCCCTCGAAATTCGTCGGGGTTATAAATGGTTTACTATTCGAAAGTTTCTTTAATAGAAACCCACATCGTAAAAAGGAATACCAAAACTTGGCTTTAAAAACTAAAGTATGAAATGTAACGATTACCCAAATAAACTAATCACTGGGTTTCCACATAGGTGAAAATATGGATATGGAAGAGAAATCTAACCATCATGTTCTTATGGAGAGTGGTAGAGAACATGGCTATGGAAAAGCCAGTAATCACAAATCCATAAATTTGTGACGATCTAAGGTACCATCTGATTCATCAGGTGTAAGAGAACTAGGACAACATTTTTGGTTTTCAAGATCATTTCCCTAAAGTTAAAGAATTTGAATTAGAATAAATACTTACTTTATTTTGGTACAATCTCACTGTTGTTCGTGCCTTTAACAATTTCCACTTCATCTCTTAAATAAATGAAGTTGAATTTGTTATTCGTGAAGTGTTAGCAGATCATGTGATAGAATGACGGGTCATTCCATCTGTCTCAAAAGGTTAGCAAAATTTATATACATAAGTCGATCTATAGTGGGATTAATCATATATGGTTCCTAAAATGGGATTATACTTCATATATCATACTGCTTAATATAATAACACTAGTTTCTACTAAACATGGACTTCATGTAGGTCAGTGGTAGGCGATAAAGGCCAGTCGCACTTCGGTTGTGTGTTCGATTCCTACAGCCTTGTCCGAAGCGATGGGCTGTCACCCGTCCTGCAGGTTGTCCTTTTTCTAAAACTACGTTACTATAACATCCCATCAATAATATCGAAAATCTTCTATCCTTAAACAATACTAACTTATGTCCAACATAATCCAGTCTAATCTTTAGGCTTATCCATAATACTTCAGTCCACTCTCATAACATAGTGAAAATGATTACCAGATATTTAATACCATCGTTGATCCCCATATATCATAAGATATGTTTTTTTTGTCACATTCCAAACATTCAAAGTCATTAATCATGTATTCTCTTGAATACCCATTGAACCTTAGTGAAAACTTGAATGCAGTTAAAAGTTAACACTTTACACATAGCAAAATCCTCAAAATTATTTATACTCAAACCATGATATCACTTAGTCCTTATATCAATCATGAGCTCATGAATACAATCAAACATCTCATTATCTTCTTATCCTTTCATTATGCACTTATCATCTACTTTCCAAAAGAATCTGAATAAACTTTCATGGTTACTGGTACCATTCATCATACACTTTCAAAACTTAAGGAAAGACAACAGTTTAACAATCCTTAGATGTATCCTTATTCCATGAGATTACTTATATGATAAACATGTAATCATTTCACTACATTCTTAGACCATTGACCGAGCTTCAACATTTCTTTCATCTCACATATCATTTGTAGTTTCTTCATCATCATCAACATAAATACTTTCCATACGACCATACTGATTCTCTTCATGAGACTTTCCCTTAGGGCATTGGTTTGCATAATGCCCGTACATTCCACATTTAAAGCATTTAACCATTGTTGATGTCATAGCAATACCATTATCCTCATCCATGGTGTTAACTGAACCTTTTCCTTTGCACTTACTTGCTTTGTGTCCTTCTTTTCCACACCCAAAGCATCTTCCAGTTCCTTTGAAACATTCTCCTTGATGCCTCTTCCCACATGATTTACATAGGGGAAATTGAACTTTCTTTCCTCTATGATCATCATGAAACTCCATCTTTCTTTTATTAGCCGAGTCAGGAAACTTACCAAATTTTACTTTATTGATCATATTATGAGATTGCTGATTCGGCATAATAATGATGTTTGGACTTCCAAATCCCATTTCATTATGAAGAATATCATTCCATTTTCCATCATATCCTCCATTATCGTGAATCATCTTGATTCCAGCCGTTTTCTAAAACCCCAAAAGAATAGTGTGAGAGTCAAAAATCATAATAAAGGGGGAGTAACTTAAATATCTAACATCTTTGGTTTAATCTAATATCGTTACCATAGTTCTAGGACTATATCCTATACGTATACTTATCCTTAGGGGCATCCCTAGACATACCTTAGAAATATCTCTAGGGATCTCACTAACGTTTTCGCATCCTAGTTTCCAAAGGTTGACTAAACCTTTCCTCTGATACCAACTGTAGAGACCCTAAGCTTGACGTACATGGACATTACATTACTTTTGCGGAATACTTAGTACATAACAAAAACACACACACAAGGATCGTAATAGTTTAGTGTCTTTGGAAACTCGGAACGTAATCTTCTAATCGTGGTGAAAGATCATCAATATCTCCCACAAAGATCTTCTTCTTTTTTACCAAAAAACCTTTCTTTATATCCTGGGGAAAATAAAACATAAAAGGGTGAGCTCAAATGCTCAGTAAGGGTAAACAAAAGAAATATAAATCACATCATATACATAAGAACATAGCCTTTGGAAATCTTAACCTGCAAAAGAGCTCATAATATCATAACATGGGATAAATCATAGAAGTGAAAATGAGATCCCCATAAAACTTGAAACTTTGTGGCATGCACACATAATCATGGAAAATCATTTCTTGTTAGTCAAGACCCATTGCCAAGACTATCTTAGTGTACAAAGTCCCTTTCTGAATCGAGTAACCCTCGTTTCAGTCCTGTTTCACTGAACCGGTATAACCTACCGTTCCAGCCCTGTCTATCTCATGAGATAAAAAATCTTTACCCAATGCATTGGAGGGAGATATAGGTCCCACCCATCTTATAATGAATCCTTTCTTATGTGTGCCACATAATCATAAAACATACATCATCGCATAACACATGTAACAAAAATGGGATTCTTGAAACATCATGACATCATAAATCAATTCATATAAGATAAAGGAATTCATAAAAATAATTCCATCACAACATGAACAAATAAATTTAATAATATGGATAAAAATAGAACCCTTTATTATCTTAGATGGAAAATAATTTTGATAAAACACTTGAACTCCATTTTTGAGTAAAATATCCTTTCTTCTTCAAAAACATTTTTCCTTTCATAACATGTCATACAACTTTAAAATAAAAGAAGTTGATTAAAAATAAACTTGAAAACTTGTAAAGGAAGCTTCTTGGAAATAATGTTTTAAAAATCCATTCATGCCGTATAAGTTAAAAAAAACATTCTTCGTACTTTTGTCGGAAAAGTCAAAAAGTACCTCGTATGAAAAACGACAAAAGATTCCTTTCATACGTATTACTAAAAACTCACCAAAGGGTAAAAATGGATTTAAACAATTTTAGGTGGATGGAAATAATATTACATATTGAGTAAACATGGATGTGGATGATAAAATACACCCCAGTAAATACTTACGAATAAACAATCTCGGATAAAAATGAGATTGTGATATTTCCCTTACCTTAGGTCCGATTTGCTTCGTATGTGTCCAAACCTCCTCTTCTTTGAAACGCCTCTTTGAGACCTCCTATTAGGGCATTAAAATTGGTCTTTGAGGAAGACCAGAACCTCTAGGATGTTGCTAGGGAAGTGGAGAAGAGATTTTGGCAGGGGTTGGCCGAGCTTGAGTGCTCAAATTGGTGTGAGGAGGAGGGGGAGGAGGTGTCCTTTTATAAGGGAGGAGAGGGGCACCTTAGGAATATCTCAAAATATTATTTTATATTAAAGTCAAAATCGGTTTATAATGGTTCCAAAGGGTCTTATTTCGAAGATAATGTGGGGATGGGTCGAAATCCTATCATCCAATAGGATTTAGACAAGTTTAGGTTATTATTTTAACCTTATCAATTAGATTTAACTCTAAGTTAAATAATTTAACTTTTACCGTGTCTTTTTGTTTTCTTTCACTATATGGTTAATACACTTACTATAACATGCCAAACGAACCCCAAATTGAATATTATTAATAAATATATCCTTATCTAAGTCATTTGGCCGAACCTTAGATTTTTAGGAAGAAAATAACAATTAATAATATATTATTTGATTTAAAAACTATTTTTTGTCAATTTTGACACTATTTGATATATGATTTTTGTGAAAGTCATAACAGAATTATATGTTCGAACCAAGTTGATTAAATCAACAATAATATATCATAGTAACCTAGAAAATTAGTGGAATTCATAAAAAGTCTCAAATTACATTTATTTTGGTGTTTATAACATCAATTATGTCATTATTTCATAAATAAGATAAAAACTGCATCATAATTGTGTCATAAATAAATTAACTTATTTAATGTCTAAAAATTATAAATAAAATACCATCATGTAGTAAATTGTTTTAGCTTTCTAATGAATATTTTCAATCTAATTTATCATATGTATAACCCTATATTAAAAATGTTTTAGTAAATAAACGCTGATTTTAACTCTTTTAACTCTTCTTTGAATTAAATAATAATAAATGTCCTAATCTAATCCAAGTGGGCCTAAATGGTCATATTTTATTCCTAAGTTTGTTTTTGGTAGAATTAAACTTGTCCAATGGAATTAGGATATGTGTTAGGGTAATAGTAATATCATATTTACCCTTAGTTACCCTATTTACTATTAACCGCGGTAAAAAAAGTAAAAAGTTACTATTCACCAAAAAATTATTTTTATCTCATTGAACCACATTTTACTTACTGATATCAACCGTGTCTGTCGTATTTTTGAAATTCCATTCACAGAAGCGGTAAAATTAAGTTTTATGAAAAATTCAGTTTTTTTAACTACCACTTAGTAGTTTCACTATTCATCAAAAATTGATGTTTTTCAGAACAGTGCCAAAATTTCATCCCAAGCTATATTTCATATTCCGAATTAAAAAATGAAGTCTATTTTACCAAATTCATTACATAAAAGTTGCATTAATTAATTTTATAATTAAATCCCGCTGTTAAAACAAATAGCGTGTTTTTAAGAAACAATATCTATCAAAAGATTGACACTTGTTTATGTCTAGTTTAAATGTGAAATTACATCCAATGACCAACATTGTATTAAATTGTAAAAATATATTCTAAATATACTTTAAAACCACTCAAATTAATGATTTATCACTATTAATTATTTCGATTAAAAAAGTTGTTTTTAATTATAATTTAGTAATTTTCACTATTCATCAGAATATGAAAGTTATCCGAAAAGTACCAAAATTTCACCTTAGGCTAAATTCGATACTCCGAATCCAAAAATGAAGTCCATTTTAAAATTTCTAAAATTTAAAAAGTGGTTATTACTATTCATAACGGCTAGTTTTAATATTATTTTAATAGCATATCATTGTTTCGTGAAACTCAGTATTACGTACCACACACGCTATCGAGGAAGGTTGCGATTGCGTGTAATGCAAGGAAAGTCAAGGATGCGTGTTGTGCAAGCTCCTTTTGGTGTAGCGTACAACACAAGACATTAGTGAAATAAAAAAGAATATTTTTCATAAAATCTCGGGCTGTTACATTTATGATTTATCTCATGGCATGATATAATGATCTTTCATATATAAAATAATATTTTCAAATGTTATGTTCTTATTTGTTATGTTTATGATATGAATGATATTTTCCTTTTTTACCCTTACTAAGCATCTGATCTCACCATTTAATAATTTTATTTTCCTCAGGTTATGAAGAAGGGTATTATGTATGATATGTAAAAAAGTTTTCTAGTTGTTATGAAATTATTGGGAGACAATAAAATTTCATTTGAACTAGTTGTTTATGTTTCCCAGTTTGTAAAGACATTATACATATATGGTGCTTTGGTGGATTTGTTATATTTTTTAATGAATATTATTCAACATAGAAGTAATATCAATGCATGAAAATCACGGGGTGTTATAATAATTCCCATCTTCATCACACATAAATCACTTAAGTGTGGGTAGTGAATTGTGTGTATCTTTTATACTATTTACATCATTGGACAACTTCTTCTCATCAGTGTGGTAGTCAATTGTCTGGTGACCTTCTCCTCTATAATTAAAACACTTATTAGACCCCATAATGAGATTATATACATGATTCTCTACACACATAGTGTATAAAGGACGGATAATATTCTTCTCTCTGTGGTTTTTAGAAATTCCTTTGAACACTATCTTTATTTTATTGTTAAAACCATCAAATTGATATATTACTCCAACCTCCATTTCAAATTATAATGTAAAATGAACAATATATTTTTAGACACTAAATTATCTTTTGTCCAATTCTCTTATAAGACTTGTCTTTAATCCATTTAATAAAAAATCAACTTTACTTTCATGTTGGGTTATAATTTCAAAAGCATACCTCACAAGTCCAGTAAAATTAACCTTATATGTACAAATGGATTCATCATCATTTCTCTTCAACTCAAGAAACTATTTTTCTATATTTGAATAAAGAACATGAGGGAAGTAATTATTGAATAATATGTTCTTTAACTCATAACAATCAATGGATTCAATTACATCTTGATTCCTGAGATTCTTAATTTTAATCAACCATTATTCTACCTCACATTCTAACTGAAAAAAAGCTAGAATAAACATATAATTATCTGAACACTAGAGAATAGAAAATATCATTTCAGTGGCACTAATTTAGTGGTCATCCACAAGTGGATTAGAAGACCCACTGAAAAAGGTATATTTTTCCTTGTGAAGGACTCAACAGAACATTCTTCCCACCTTTTCTCATTTGGAATCTCATCGTGATTAATTGCTTGAGAAGGCATTGTGAGCATAACAACTAGGTTCTTAATTCCATCTCCCATATCATTCGAATGCTTAAGAGAAAAATAATTGTATTTTTCATCACAATCACCATTAACATGGTTCCTTTTTGTTCCATATATTGTCTAAAACCAGAAATCATAGAGTATGAAATATGTTTCATAGTGAGGAACCACATAACCTTGAAAAAACACTCACAAGATGTCTAAATTATAACACCTTCCTTTATATATGACACCCTTGGTTTATAAAATTTTATTCATAGAACAATTATTTTAAAATCCATCATGTTTTTTGATGAAGATTTTATGAATTCCCAAAGCATATACCCTAGGACTGTCAAACTAGTTGCACAGTAAAGCCCATTTTCATGTACCTGGTTATGCTCAAGTTAGGCTCGTTGCACCATGTCGATGTTGTTACACCTAGGTTCATATGTTCCGTATCCATGTACACTTTTAGTATTCAGATAAGGATATGTTAATATGAAACTACTCACTCTATCTTTTAACAAAATTCCAAGTCATTTTCCTATAGTCTTCCTCATCATTAGACTTATCCTTAAGAAAATCCTAAGGGTTCTCACTATGGTTTTCTCACACAAGTTTATAATGGTTCACTAATCCATCACTGTAATACCAACTATAGAGATCCTCGATTTTTATACATTAACATTAAATCACTTTTGTGTAATACTTAAAACATTACACAAATATATTCCCATAGACAGTATTAGTCTATTTCCTTTAGAGAAATGGTAACATAAACACTGGTACATAAGAGATCTAGATTATATCCCACTAGGATCTTCCTAAATGGAACCCTTCTTAGAAACATCATACATAATACATATATTCATATAATGGGGAAGTAAATTTGAAAAGGGGTGAGCTGAAATGCTCAATAAAGGTAAACAAGGTATATATTTAAGCATAAACATGAGAATAAGGGTATGAGAACTTGATCAGAACATTAGATTATCATACTATACATATAAAAGATCATATACATAAATCATAGGATAAAGATTATAAGTTCATAGGAAATTAATCATAAGGGTAACAATATCATAATACAAGAAAATTATAACATATGAATAAGGTATGGAATTTTAGAAGACACATTAACATGTAATATCATTCCTTGTAAGTCATGATACACCGCTAGAATTTATCCGAGAACTTCTTGTGGATGACACGTAATGGGCGAGGCACACTGTCATCCCTATTTGTAGTCAATTCGTTGTATGTGATCAGGTTTTTCTATCTTATATCTTCATGGTGACTACACCAACAATGTAGGACACACCAACATCCCCAGTCACAGCCTTTTACTTGTAAGTGATTGGGTTTCCCCATCTTCCCAGAGTGCATAAATCTCGTCTACCTTATTCCCATAATTATCTCATGAGATATAAATCTTTACCCAATGCATTAGAGTGAGATATAGGTCCCACCCATCACATAATAAACCCATTCATACATGTTCCATAAGATAACAAAACAATTATCATATCATGAGCCATAAAAATAGATGGGTTTTATATACATAATATCATATCATGTGAAATGAAATGGGTATCTAAAAAATTTCATCAAATCATAACCTATATAAAATACATAGCTTTCATAACCATTTCATCAAATAAAAACCCTTGAAATTAAGTGGGTTTTAAAAGTATATAATCTATGGAGGATAAGTTGGTGTCGTAAACATCATGATATTAATAAATAAATATTTACGAAATAATATGAATTGTATTCATGGATTATATCCCCAATAAATCCTAAAATATAAAAAAGGATGACATATTACATTGGGAATTATTTTGAAAGATAACTTTAAACATTTATTACATAAAATACACATTCATTGAATATCATTTTCATAAAAACTTTTCAAAAAAACTTTTCTTATAAATAAATAATTACAATTTCATATAAAAAAATCTTGAGGAAAATACCTTTTCCACTTTGAAATACTCTTTTTCAAACATAAATCATTTTGAAAATATTTTTCTTTAAAAAAACCTCGAATGCTCATAATGAAATTGTGAAAACATTTTGGAAACAATTTTCTTTGAAAATAATTTGAAAACAATAAATTTAAATAATGAAATAATTTTTGAAAAAAATACTTCCAAAGAACTTTTAAAAAATATTGAAAATTTTATTAAAAATATTTTTCATGAAACTTATAAATAACCTTGCAATCATTTTGAATACTATTTCATTGAAAAGAAATCCTGACAAAAAAAATTAAAACCATTTCATTGAAAAAGAAGCTTAAGATATTTTTGAAAACAATTTCATTAAAAATACTTTGAAAACATTTAATGGAAGATTGAAAACCATAAAACATTTTAATATTCCTTTTTCATATTAAATGATCATAAAATATCATATTTGAAAAAAAAATTGAAAACATGGTTCTTGATGTTCATAGATTGTGTCTCAAGAAGAAAAATTGATACAAAACTACTTTACCAATTTGGTAACTCTTGAAACATAAACCCCATGAAATTGAGATCATGAAATGGATATTTAAATTCCCATAAACTTGAGGAAAAAAATAATATAATATATTCATGGGAAGTATTATCACACAAATAAAATATATGAGTGGTGAATCAGGCATAAATCTCACAGAAAGGAAAGTGAGAATAGAAATCCCCTTACCTTTTTCTTGACTTTCTTGGTACTCAAACAAACCTTATGTATAATAAATATAATTTTATTATACATAATTTATGAAACGATGTTATTATATCTAATACCATATATGGTTTTATTATTACTTTATATTAGGATCTTATTAATGATTCTATGTTAAGGTTTCGCTTTGGGTAATATCCACTTTTTTCTCATGTGCCTTGATTTGTTATATTTTTTTCTTCATACATATATCACTATTTAAAAAATGTAAAAAATAATATAAATGTAAATAATTCTCATTATATATTTATTTATAATAATATATATAATATATAAACATGAAATGGAATACACTATTCATGGAGATGTTAGGTTGTACGTATGTATGAATGTTGTTTCCATTTTCTTTATCATATTGAAAGAAAGAAATTAAATGAAATAAATGTGGATATATATATATATATAATATCCTTAAATAAGAATTATTATGTCATATATATCATATAATTTCACTAAACCCATCCTTAATACATTCCATGTAGTTTGTGAAAAAAATCACATTGCTTCGAGGAGGCGGCAGTCCACACTTCCCCAAATGAAATAATCGTATTTACAAAAAATAAAAATCATTAAATTATGAGATTTATAATAATTAAAAATTCATAAATACTTATTTTATGTCATATATATCATATAAATTGTATTTTAAGTCATAATTCCCAACTATGATAGGTGGTAAAGGAAAGTGGCATAAAGAAGGATATTACCTATTCTTTGGGTAACTTGTTTTTCTTTATATAAAAAGCCATCCTTGGTTAGATTTCTTCCATAAGGTAGGATTAAAGAAGTAAGTTAGGTATTTTTTGATGTAAATTTTTCCAATAATACATTAATTTAATTGGTTTGATAGGTGTTACTATATGGGAGATGTGATGGCCTTTTATAGGAGAGAAAGGGGACAAACTTGGTATTTTTTTAAAACAAGTTACGTGTACCCATGTTTTTACCAAAACAATTGTCACAAAAAACAACAAAACACAATAATTAAGGGTTTATGGAAGAAATATGGCTAGAAAATATGTTTTAGGAAACTGTATAGGTCATTTTGGCCCTTAATATTAAAGTGTATTCTCTTGTTAAAATTAATTTAACCTTAATCACTGTAATTAATTTTAATCACTTTCACAGATATTTTTGGTCAAAAATAAAGTTTATATTATTATTATATACATATTATAATTATTGAAACCTATTATATCTATTTTAAAAAATTAAATTCATATAATCTGAAAAATTAAGTTTAATTTTAATCTCGCAAACGTGGCCATAAATTTTGTTTTCAAAGTGAGAATGTTCAGATGTTCATTAATCTTTAATATCTAAATTCAATATAAATATGATTAAAATGACATAAATTGGATTAATATATGTATAATTGATCTATTATGACTTTAAAACTAATATAAAATATAATTAAATGATATAAATTAATTACACAAAAAATCATTTTTGAATTAAAAGTTAATATTTTTTACTATTCATCCAAAAATGAAGTTTCTCAGAAAAAATCCAAAAATCATTGTATGATAATTTTAAAATTATTAATTAAAAAGATTTTTATTTTATCAAATTAAATTACTAAAATTTTACAAAATTAATTCTATCATTTTTCACATAAGGACATAAAAAATAACTTCTTTTAAGAAAACAATATTTTCAAACATATAAAGGATTTACTAAAACAATTTTATGACTTCTTATAAATATGATTTATCTATATAAAACAATTATAAATAATATTTAATAATTATTTATTACTACTCATATTACAATTTTTTATTTCTAGGTTATAATTATCTTATTCAAATAATAATAAGTGATGTCTTGTAGAAACACAATGTTGCATGTAACTCATGCCAAACCGAGGTTGCATGTAACACAAGATTATCTTGGTGTAGTGTATAAATAATTTTCTAATTAGTGTAGTGTTTAAAAAATGACATAAAATAAAATTAATTTATTAAAAAAAGGTTCACAAAAACTCAAGGTGTTACAGGAGGTTTTCATATGTGCTTTTTTCACCATTATTTACATTGCCTTCGGAGGAGTGCTATGTAGGGAAAATACACAAATATATTTGAAAAGTAATTTAGGACTTATAAACCTAATTCTTTCCCACTTAAAATTTATATTGATTGTTAAAATAATTTATATAATATAATTTCAAGGAGATATATGATTTTGTTTAATAGAATAGTGGGAAATATGATGTCACACAAAGTGTTGGGAGTCTTACTTTCATTATAAAATAATTATATTTAGTTTGAATTATTATTTAGTAATTATATATATGAGTTTTAGTAATAATTTTACATTATCAATGTATGGATTATAGAATTAATCCAACCATTATAGAGTTTTATTTGTACATGAAGGTGTACACTGACAATAGTACTAGACATATTATCAGGGATAGACAATAACATATTCTATATAGTATATTCTCAGATTTTTAATTAATATAAATTATTTTATAGTATTCTTAATTTATATTTATAATCTTATTGAAGAAATATGATATATAAGTTTCTATTCTGAGTGAGAGTTGACCTGAGATAGATGGTGGGGATGAGGCCTCATGGGAGTCGCATTTTGATGAGAAATCTTGGATGTACATGACGGAAACTGGTGTTTAAAATTGTTGGGTGATTGGTATAAGATCAAGATCGAACCTAAATAGTTATCATGGACCTAAATATATAACATCATATAGATCAAAGTGAGAAATTCCATTGCCTTCTTCATTTTATGTAGCAGAGTACGGAGAAGGGTTATGATCTCAGGATGAGAATATATAGATATTTATTAGAGATAAGGATTCGGGATAATAATAGGAAGTATACTGAAAATAACATGATCAACAACATAGGGAGATGATTGAGTATATGTTTCATCCTACATGTAGTTTACGAATGGATTTCCATCCAACAACTATATATAATCCCCCATCCCCTGGGTGAAATAATTATTTTATTTTTCTATGCAACATTTAATGTAATATATAAGCTGTAACTCTTAATAAATGTATTTGTTTCGTTTTTTTATTAATTAGCCTATTTTAAATATTTTTTTATTTAAAAAAAAATTTGAATTCCATCATAAATAATTTATAAAATTATTCTAACTATGGAATTTTGATTCTTTCTTAATTAATTCTTACAAAGGAATCATGACCCACCATACAAATTCATTTTCATCAAAATTGACATTCTATCACTAAAAAAAGTATTGAGAAAATATTTATTCTGATGGAAAAAATAATTCATCAAAAATAGTATATCCATGGGATTAATTTTAATATTCTATTTAAAATTATATTATTTGTGATTCTATTTTATACAATGACATATTTGTGATGTATTTCTATCGTAAATTATTTTTTAGTAAAAATCCTTCAAAAATAACTAGAAAAAAATTATTTTCATATAGTTATAAACTCTTCCTCTGTCGAGCGCGGTAATCCTGTCACGACTCTAAGGTGCTACTCACTAACCTTAGATTGCTAAGGTACTTCTCCTGTCGAGTACCACGGGTCTGCCACCTCACAAAGTAGTGCTCCTCTACCATGGGTATGCCACCTCACACAATAGTCCTACCTAAACATGTCTGCTTTTCTAGTTTACCATGCATCACACACATGATAATCTATTAAAATCTATGCTTTCTCACTTAATTAACCAGCTGACCATGCCTTTCATGCTTATCATACCAATCCCAACATAAGCACTATGGATGATTCCACATCCACAATAAATAATAAATCTGCATTACCATATCATACACTTTATTGAGCCTATAATACATCAATATCAAACATAAATAATATTCCATATTTCCACATTTTTTAAGGAATACATAGTCTTGGCATAACCCCTATCTCGAGACAAACCTGTATATCACAACTAATATCTATCAATAAAGGGAAAACATACTACTAAACCCAAGCACTCGACTCCCCAATATCCTGAGCCATATCTTAACATCACTAGTCTCTCCCACCTATCTTATAAGTCACATCCCACACAATTCATAACTCACATAGTATCATCCACACTCTCATTGTAGATATCATAAGGAACCTTATAGGTCAACACACCAACTCCAAGGTTCATAAAAATATATATATCAAGCATCTCATTATCAAATAAACTACCTACTATATAGTTGTAATCCTTCCCTAATAGTTTCATACTTAATTCCCACTTGACTATAAAAGTCACATCCATATTCATATAAATAGAATCTCTCTTAATGATTGATTTTAGAAAAATCATAACAATATAATTTTATCTAGTAGAATTCCAACTATATGATATTCAATAAGACAACAAATAATTTTGTTCTTAATGCTTTAAAATACTAGAACCAATTTTATATTCTACAACCAGTAATTTCTATGTTGTTTAGATAAGTGGGGTGGAACAAATAAGTAATTTAGAAAAAAACCAAAATAAGTTATTGTTAATAATTTATATAATTTGACCTATTTTCTTTCTTTTAAACTAATGTCACAGTTGCACAAAAATCTGTACATTTCATGTAAACCTATATTCTTAATTTGATGCATTAACTCATTCTTATTTTCAATCCATTCCAAAATAAAAACAATAATAAAAAATTACATGATTTCATTCATATAAAAAATCAACATAAATATAAAATAAAATGGAAAGAACAGCAATACCAAATCCCTAACAACATGATCATCGTCTTATTCAAGTTCTGGCCAAACACAAAACATATCAAACAATCCATGTTCTAGCCGACCTTATCTTTTATCTAACATATCAAAAATAGTAATAAAACATTAGTAAAGCTATGATACCACATTATAAGATCTTGTAATAGCTTACTCAACAATAACCAAACCCTCTTATTCTATGACCATGGGAATTCCTCCCCATATGCCAAAGTTTGTCAGCAATTGGTGATTGTATAAGGTGTTACCATGGTAAGAATATACCCTCATGTATGAGTAAATAAAAAATAATGGAAATAATGAAAAACAGGTCACCAGAACATATAAAAATGATAAATATACGACATATCCCAACCATAATAAATAGATAAAAAAATAAATTCTATAGAAAATGAATTGTATAAAATGGAACACAAGTCAAACAGATATCAATAATATATTCTATTGGTGGATCATATAACTCCAATACCACAATAAACATAAATATAAATAATTCCCACCTAGTCTTGAGTCCCACACCCAATCTCATCTCTGGAATCCATCTAATACATCTAGCCTTAGTATCCAAATTTTTACCTCCTATCTAACAATACATGAGATCATGAGGTCCTCTCAGGTGTCAATGAGTCACGGTCTCCCATGTATGGTGTGAGTAAAACTTAGGAGGCCACCACCAATAGTGACTTACCATAACTAGTAAATAAAATTCTTGTACAATGATATATGGTTGGAATAATAAAATGAACAACTAAAACATAATAATATAAATCATTATCAACCCTTAGGTTCTAAGGTGATAGATGAGGCTTACTATAACTTATTAATCCATTGGTAGATGTAACTGAGTATGAAACATACCCACCTCGGGGGAATGTATCCTTCCTTGGAACATGTTTAAAATATCATACACCTTGGGGTGAATCATACCTTTAAACCTCGCATAGAATACACCTAGGGGTCCCATCACACCCTAAAACTATCATATATCACATACACATGGGTTTATCGTACCCTCATACTATCATATAGCATACAACCAAGGGGACATACCTCTCCCTAGAACCAATACATATAATACACCTGAGGGGGTTCATCCCACCCTGGAAACATCATAGCGTTTAAACCTAGTGTGCCACATCCCACTCATGAACCATAATATACCATACACCCTGAGGGTCGGACCCCACTATAGAACATTCATACAATATAATCACATCAAAGTTGGTTCATAATCACTTGAATCCCCCATATATTTCCTTGGTTATCCTCTCAAGTTCACAACATATACCTATAACTACATATATAATAGGTTATAACCTCTCTAGCCCTCAATAATTAATAATCTCATAAATCAACACAAAACTAGGTACACTCTTCAGTACCCTAGGTCTTATTAAGGTTAGAAAAACTAACAAGGCCTCCTCTTTCTCGTTCCCTAACTCTTGGTTCCAATCACACCACTCTTTTGGAATATCATACCTTAACATGATTATACTCACTTTAAGGAAAATTTATTTTTATTAAAAAGATAATGTATGCATCACACTATAGAGATGGTGTTTCACATATCTCCCTTACTAGTAAAATTAGATCAGTCTTATAACCAAATCTTCCCATAAATCTTTTCTATAGCATATCCCCATGATAAAAATTCTCAAACGATAACATCACCTAACTTAGAGGTATCTAAAAAAAATATTACAAGATCCACTATATTCAAAAATTTAATTAGAAAACATCTATGGTAAATATTTCCCATATAGTTAAACCTGGGTCATCATTAGTTGAGGTGTTAAGAGAGTTTCCAAAGGTCCATTATGGCTGAATACATCTATATACTAATCATGGGATTTTCTTATAAGAAACAACTCATTTTCAATTTAATTTCAATCGCTAAATGTTTTTGAGATAACAAATCACATGCACAAAAAGAAAAGAAAAAACTTTAGGTAGATACTTAGGAACTACTTACCTTATTCAAAGTTATTTTATTTTGAAGAAAATATCAATAATTCTACCAAACCATTTCCAAGACTAATTAAACACCGTATATTAAAATGACACCCTAACTCCATAAATAAATCTATAAAATTAATTATGAACCAATTAAGATTAATTTGAACATTTAATATATAACATCCCCAAACCTACATTCCTGGATCCGAGGCTGAAAACATAAACATTAAATTTTTGGATTTGATACTGATGAATATAACCCAATTTTTTCATCCAAAACGAAAAATATCAAAGGAAATATAGGATCACCTACTTTTTAAAGAACATTTTAGGTTTATAATTTTATAGAATTATTACAAACACTTATATAAAAAACCCATGCCATTAAATTATCTTTTCTACCACTAAACATGTTTTTTTTATTATTTCACATTATGTCATATTCATCATCAACATCATCCTTATGAACCCCTTCAATAAATAATTCATTTAAAATCATTCTTGATAACTTGGAGAAAAGGAAACAAAAGAAGGTTGATCTCAAATTCTTAGTAAGGGTAAAAATCTGTATTAATAATTAAATTTCATTGGTTATAATAAGAATATATTAAGGGTATGATGACATAATCATGGTTCATGAGCTTAACATAAGAATATTCATATCCATCAATAAATGAATCATGAAAAATGAAAATGTAGTGTAAGGTTTTTACAAATGCAAGAGTCACAAAAATAAATAATCAATATCTATGAGATATCAGTTTTGATCAAAGTAACCATTTATAACCCATAACAAGATGTAACATCTTAGCTCGGGTGCGACACACTGGTTCCCCAAGCCAAACCATCACATGACATCAGGCTTGCCTCCCCATACACCAAATGATTCCAACTAGCAACAGGGTTCTATATTCATTCATATAGAGACTATAACCTCTTTTTTTATTTTATCATAGTAATACGCCAACATAAATAAATAAAAAATAGTGGAAAACATATGACCATAAACAATACCAATATCTCAATGATAACAAAATCATGAAGTACAATGTCAAAACTGAATAGTGATATGTCATGCTAACATAAGTGTCAAGTGTCTAAAATAAAAACTATTAAAAAGACACCAAAAACTCCTCTAGGGAGGTCCCGAAACCAAATCGAGTTCCCTCACCATACTTCATCCCAATCATCCCTCTAACAAAGGACGTTTTACCTTATACTATCCTACAAACATGTAATATATCTAGGTGATAATCGTGTATCTTGAGTAGGGTGTGAGTACAACTCAGTAGGACACCACCAACGGTGTCTAAAACAAATCCACTCAATAACATTCTATTCAGTTGTATAAATAATAAAAATCACGTAATAAAGTAAATGGATTATATTTATTCAATTTTCCTTTATTTAACTGCATAAACCCCAGAGTTCCCATATAAACCCATATCTCAAAACCTACTTCAGACCATGACAGAGTCTGAACCATTTCAAAGTATCAGTTCACAATTCATATAATAAAATGGAAATTCATTATCCATTTTAATTAAATTCATATTAGGGATAATTGGAACAATAGTCCAATGCCAACATTTTGGGACTAGGTCCGCATGCCTATGACCATGTGGGATTTTTGATGTAGTAGACCATGTCCCTCACACGAATATCAATTTAGTCACTGTCATATTTTGATGTATTAGGACTTTTCCAACACATGAATATCAATTTAATCACTATGGGATTTTGATTTTGCATGCATTTTCCCACACATGAATATCAATTTAATCGCAATTGGATTTTTACTTAGTAGGACATGTCCCACACATGAATATCAATTTAAATACTGTGGTATTTTGATATATTAGGCCTTATCCCATACATGGATATCAATTTAATCACTAGAGTCTTTTGACACATCAATCCTTGTCCCACAAATAAATATAAATCAATCACATGTATCATAATATCACATGTTTCACTATCTCTCATCAATCAATAATAATTATAATTAATCCTTTTATCACATTTCACCATCATAATCATCCATTAATTAATTCTAAAATTAATTAATACAAACCCATTAATTAATTGGTTCAATAATTTATTAATCACATCAATAACATTAATTAATTCAATAATTAATTAATCACATCAATAACATTAATTAATTCAACAATTAATTGACCACGTCAATAACATTATTTAATTAAAAAATTAATTAATCACATCAATAAAAGTAATTAATTAAATAATTAATTAATCACCTCAATAATATTAATTAATTCCACAATTAATTAATCATATCCATAAAAATAATTAATTCAAAAATTAATTAATCATATCAATTACATTAATTTATTTAACAATTAATTAATCACATTAATTTCTTTAGTTGATTGAAAAATTAACTAAACACCTCAATTACATTAATTAATTCCACAATTGATTAATCACTTTAATTCTATTTGTTAATTAAACAATTAACTAATCAGAAAATTTTTATTACTAATTCAATAATTAGTTTATCATATAAATCCCCTTCATTAATTCCCCAATAATTTAAGAACATAAAACCCATTAATTAATTCATCAATTAATTACTCAATATCTAATAATTAATTCAGTAATTGATTATTCAAATAAATATTCTCAATATCTCATACTTAATTGAAAAATTAATTATTCATTTCACAAATCTCATTGTCCTATAATTAATTCAAAAAGTCAATATCTGATTCTATCGATTCAATATCCCAACAATCCACATTAATTAACTCACCAAATAATTAATCCAATTCATTCAATTGTACTATAACAAAAATACACATTAATTAATTCACCAATTAATTATTATAAATCTTTCAATTTATTAATACAACAATCCTTATTAATTAATTCACTAATTAATTAATCTAACTTGTTTAATTTCATTAAAACAACAACACACATTAATTAATTTGAAAATTAATTAATTAAACTTATTTAATTATATTTACACAACAAACCACAATAATTAATTCCTCAATTAATTAATCCCTTTATTTAACATCAATGATTAAATAGTCACATAACTCTCATTAATTAATTCATTAATTAATTAATCCCCTTTATTTAATTTCAATAATTAAATAATCTCATTACTCTCATTAATTAATTCGTCAATTAATTATTTCAACTAAACAAAACAATATTCCTAATTAATTAACCAATTAATTTTTCCAGCTAAATCAATTCCAATATACTCAATTAATTCCTCAATTAATTATTCTATCTAAATAATCTCTCTCTCTCCATAATTAATTCAACATTCATTTATTTTAAATCACTATTTCATAATCCCAATCATTCCTATTAATTAATTCAATAATTAATTAATAAAGTTAAATTTACTAAATAACTAAATAATGAATTTAAAATTTTATTATCCTATTCAATAATCTTGATTCTCACAAAATTATTTTAACACTTAGTTATCCAAAATCTACAATCCCAATATTCCCAAATTTCGCAATCCATCAATTAATTAATTCATGAAACTAAATAATTTAATCAAGAACTCAATTGCTATATATTTTTAAAGGAATTATAAAATTACATACACATAATTTTAATCATGACTATTGGATTTTAATTTCACACCACCAGCCTCAAGAATAGTGAGGAAGAACACTCCCTAATAAAACCCCTTAATTTCAATAGAATCCATCAAGAATACATCAAAAAATAAGTTTTAGATCTGAATCCTAAATACAGAATTATGTATCAAGATCTAATAAATCAAGATCTAGATCTAGAACCAATAATATATAAACCTCATTATTTTGTTCGGGAAGAGGAGTGGAAGAGGGAGAGAGATTCAATTTAGAAGAAACCACTTATACGAGAAGATGTGGATCTAACAAATAGGATTCAAATCACCAAGGACGGAGGTAGAGAGCCTTGGGAATTCTTCCAAGATCCTAAAAAATCATGAAATAATGTCTTGGGTTGAATGGGGGTCAGTTTGGGGTTAATATAGGTATTTTGAGAATTTAAATTCTAATTTTTGGGATAAATCAAAACCTACACATGGTTTCTTGTGTAGGAGATCACAGTTTTCCCAAAAAGTAATCCAACCATACACCTATAGTTTTGGGGTTCGCAATTTCCTTTTTTAGGGTGCATGGTTTGACAAACTATGCACCAAAAGTGTGAAATCCTATTGTCTAGGGTTTCACGATTTCCTAGGCTGGGGCACATGGTTTTCTTTAACCATGCTCATCCCTCTCTCATTCAACTATTCTCAAAATTCAGCCAAACACACATAAATTTAAAACCCAATCTAAAATCATTCAATACATGGAAGATGAGTACATGTAAACTCTCTAGATACAACTCTTAAAAATGTTGTTATCATACACAAGCATAATGAAAATGTGTTGGTATATTGGGATATCATCATTAAAAAACACCAACATAACCCTTAGAGATCCCATATAAATAGAATAATCATATGGTCAACATCCTAAATAATTCTATGAATAACATAATCATTTCCTAATGAATTATATCACTATCTTGGTTCACCCAACATATAATCTATACTAGTCTCACCCAAAGCTATTTGTGTACACTCATCATGTAATAATGTCCATAGACCATAAATAAAGTATATAGAGTTTACACATCATATTAAAACTAATAAAAAAAATCATTATTCCTTTATTTACATGAATAAATCTTCAAAAATAATTGGGTTTCGTGATATTCTCTTTGAAACATGATTAACACATGGAAAAATAAACAGATTCTGTGACAATATCTTTGAAATAAGATTAAACTATAGGAAAAATAGCTTCTATAATAATTTCTTTGAAACATAATTAACCCATAGAAAATAAATAGGTTCTTTAATGATCTATTTGAAACATTTTTAACTTGTGAAAAAGAAACAGTTTCCATACTAATTTATTTGATCTATCTAGAAAATTAATTAGGATGGTATCATTACCAAATATCCAATTTTGATCTTAAATAAAAATAAGTGTTGTAAATGTTCATGAATGGATAAAACATTAAATAATAATTAAAACCATTTTTTAAGAGAACAACCTTTTCATTTTAAAAATAATATTTAAAATAAATAATTCACAAAAATATTATAAAAATATTTTTCTTTGGAAAAAACCATTGAATCATTTAAAGGACTATTTGAAAATCATTTAAAACATTTCTTGACGAAAATATCTTTTCTATTTTGAAAAAAAATTAAAGATATAATTTTTTTAAAATAATTTTCTTTGAAAATAACTCTAAAATTTTATCAAGGTTTATCCAAGTAAAATAATGTCTATAACAGTGAGAAATTCCATACATGTAGTAAATGTCAGATTAAAGATTTCATTCATATTTTTTTAAAAGAGAAAAAAGAATTATTTGTATAACAACATGAATATACCTTTAAAAATATTTTCTAAAAATAAAAAATTTGTAAAAATATATTTAATAAATCATCGTATAAATTTTAATAAAATGACAATATTTTAGAAAACATGGATTTGTGAGAAAAAAAAAATTTGACTGAAGGGGGAAATAGAAATGATTTTTCATTAAAAAACTTTTGAATTCTTGAGAACATGGAGAGAGGAAAATGAAGGTAAAAAATGTAGTCTAATGAAATAACTAGAGGAGAATAAAATTATTTAGTTTCTTGAGATATGGATTAAAATATTTTATCATCGGAAATATAATCCTAAATAACTCGATAAATGGAAAGATTGTATCATAAAACACTTACCATTTTGGTAACTCTTTAATTGTAATCCCCATGAAATAAAAAATTCAAATAAAACATCAAATATAATGAAAATAAGAAAATAAAAGATATAACATACAAAAAGATCATTATATACCCATCATAAAGAAGATAGGTGCATATCATAAGCATATGTCCCAAAGAAAGGAATTTGGGATAATTAACCCTGAAGAAGACCATATCACTTAATTGATAGTTAATAAATGGAGAGATTATGTTTAACAAACATAAATCCATAAAAAAAATAAATATATAATAAAAAATTATATATAAATTCACAAAAAATCATATCATAATAGATTAAATTAATAAATTTTATAACCAAATTAAATGAAATTGTGTTAATAAACTCTTTACCACTTAGTAACATTCAAGTTAATACTCATGGATAAATAAAATCATATTGATACTTATAATACCATTATTTATGAATGATTTATTATAATACATGTAAAATTGGTATAATATATTCCATGCAATAAAAAAAGTAGTGAATATGGAATATGTCTCACAAAAGTAAAAGAGAGAAGAAAACCCCCTACCCTGAGTCCAAACATTCCTTGTATGTCCATTAACTCATGTATAATAATCTTATATTAATTTATTTATTTATTAAGAAACATATACTAGTTTAAAACATATTCATAAATTAATTTTTTTTATATTTAATGACATATTAAGATACTAAATCTATTAATTCTATGTTTGGTGCTTTAAGGGCATTTGGTTTATTATTTCAAAACGACTTCGATGTGTTGACCATGATTAATGAAATAATTATTAAAAAATATCCATAACAATAATCATGAAATTATTATCATATTTATTCATATATTATAATTTTAAAATCAGTCATAAATTATGGTTTTGATAAATGAAGTATGTTACGATCATGGAGACGGTAAGTCGTATATACGCATGAGTAACATTTCTGTCTTTCAATGATCATTATGGGAAGGAGTTAATTAATATTATAAAATTAAATAGTGATTTTATTATCATATATACCATATTTTTTTTAAATGTAGTTATATATAACATCCAAGTGTTGTGGTGAAGAAAAGAGAGTCACGACACTTCGTTATGAAAATAGTCCACACATACATGAATGATGTTATCATTTTTTAGTAGTGAAATGGTAAGAAAGAAAAAAATATTATTTTTTCAAAATGATAAATATTTCATGGATATAGTTATGATTTCATTTATATTAAATATATTCATTAACATTATCTTTATTACCTTCCTTGTAATGTTTCGGGGAAAAATGAGTCACATCACTTTGGGAAGCGGTAGTTCGTCGTATACACGAACAACGTTATCGTATAGCTCATAGAATGGAAATGAAAAATGGTATATGCGATATAATAAAAAATGATATACAAATATCTTAAAATATCATATACATAATTTAAATCTGTTATTAAATCAATCCATGATAGGCGATGATGGAAAAATAATGATATCACATCGCAAGGCAGTAGTCTTTTACACACATGAATACTTATTTTGTATCCCATTTGATTAAAGAGGAGATGGATTTAGGGTATTACATTAATATTATAATATCTCAATATATAAGAGATATTGTTTTATCATATTACCATATTATAATAATATTTTAAGGAGGTTTATGAAAAAATAAAACAAAAATGTATAGTCAGAAATTTTACCTCTTCACGAACCACCTCTTTAAGATTATACCTAATGCATTACTATAAAATATTTTTGAACAAACCAATGATTATAGGATAAGATATTTAATTTTTTATGTGATTTGGGTAGGTATTCTTCGAACCAAAAGGATTTTATGGTGTGAATAAGATAGGAGAGGGGTGGCCTTTTATAAGTGAGGTGAGTGGCACACCTATACTTTTGGAAAAGAAAATTATGTACCCAAACTCTATACATGAAAAAGGATAAAAATAGATTATTATCAATATTTATAGATTATAATGTTTAAATATTTACATCAAAAAGGTTTTATACAATTTTATGCCATTTTGACCCTTATCGTTTTTGTTTAACCCCTGGTAAATCTATTTTACCTTGACCAAGGTAATTAATTATTACTGCTAGCAATTCATTATATTCAAAGTTAAAGTCAAACTTATTAGAAAATACTAATTATTCTTATTATTATTATGGAATATATTTTAATAAATTCAATTCATAGAATTAGAAAATTTTAATTTAAAACAAAACCCATAGACACAATGAAAAATCTTGTTTTCCAGAATAGTATTCTTCAAGAAATAAATGGTTTTATATTAAATATATGAATATTAATAGTCATTTTAAGAATAAAAAATAATATTAATTTATATATTATCTATAATTTTTATTAAATTATTCTTCTTTAGGCTTTTTTTAAATTTATTAAGAAGGATAAACATTATGCACTTTAAAACAGTTTTAAGAAAAATCGTGTTTTTAAACCCAAAGACAAGCTTAGAATAAAATCCAATGTGAATTTCAATAAAAATATATTAAGTAGATTAATTATAAAAAATAATAATTATTCTAATTTAAATAATATTCAAAACAAAAGGTTACATTTAAATTTCTTAATTTACTAAAAAATGACATTTTTACAAAAATCTATATTTTTAATTATTCCCTAAAAATCAATATTTTCTGAAAAATACCAAAATTTCACACAAAGTAAATTTTTATATGATGATTTAAAAAAAATAAAATTAATTTTGAATAATACATTATTTAATGATTAAAAAATTAATTATAATGTTTTTTAGGAAAAACAATTAAAATTATTATTGAAAAACATATTTTTGAATAATAAAATTTCATTACTAAAAATTTATTGATTATTTACAAAACAATTATCTATAATATATATTTAGTAGGAAATATATATCTATATCATAAGTTATTTAATACTATTCACACCAACCAAATGAGTGTCCATGTTATAACCATTATATATATATATATATATATATATATCATGGGTCGTTTAAGCTCAATGTTTTTTGTCAAATACACTATAAAACATAGTTTTCTTTTCTCAGATCATAGGGTTTTTCCTCATACCCCCCATTAATAAATTTATTCCTCATAATTTAAAATTTATCTCGGTAATCAAAGTTTTCATATTTGAAAGTTACACTTTTTTGAAAACTCATGTCGTAAAAAGGGTTCAAAAAAATACTCTTGATAAGTGAGAAAAGTAAATATGAAGGTCATCTAGAATAATACATACGAGGATTCCAAATAGTATAACATAGGTTTTATGTGATGATTTAGACGTGGAATAAAATCATAAATGTATGATCTTGGCTTTGAGATAAGGTACGTCCCAATTTGAATTTTTTCTATGGACTATTTATCAGAAGAAATATATATCACGAGGGAGTATTGGGGGTTAAGGATTTTGAAATTAAGGAAAAGATGGAAACATATGTTGAGATCATGGTTGGTTCAACGTTAGTAGTAACTATGCACCATAACTGTATATCTTGCTGAAGGAGGTTCACAATTCGGGAAAGTATGTGGTGTGCCTCTTGAAGACCGTGCAACCTAGTCCCCAAGGATAGTGATGACCCCATAGCCGCCACATAGTTTTTCAAACGATGTGAGTGTAAAGAAAAATTGTGCAGCTTAGATTCCTCTTAGATAGAGGGAACCACATGGTTTTTACATGGTTCAAAAAACCATGTGCCTTGATAAAATTGGATTTTACCATTTCTTCGCACATTAAATTATATCTTTCTTCCCTAGTTTTTTAACCTATTCAACCCCCAGTAGCAAGGGTCATGAACTAGGAGTCCCTCTCTCCTCTATCGGTGTTTCTCCCTCCATTATTAGGTTTATGGAGTTCCATTTATTGTGAATCAAATTAACGAATAAGTCTCTAGCATTGTATCCTTACATTTTTAAAAAGAGTTTTACTGTGTAGTTTCCTCTCATTCCAAAGCTCTAAACCCTTGTTTTCTTGGGTGTTCTTCATCTTTATGATTGATTATTTTTTATCTCGAATCAAGGTTCAAGGTTAGATGAGTGGTTGTCTATGATCATGATGTTGGTGGTCTATAATGGTTTTCCCCATAGTCACTTTTTAATATGTGTATGTCCTTGTACCAATGTACAGCCTTGCTGAGTTTTTATATCTTTGACAAGGGAGATTAATTTGGGCCTTAATTTGAAGAGTGAGACCCTTTACACACCCCATTGGGTCTTTTTATTATTTTTTACTGGGATAAGGTCTACCTATGGGGTATTCTAAACCCTGTAAATGGTGAAATATTTTGGTAAACATTGTGAAAGGGTAATTATGAAAGTAAAATAGTTGTGAATTGTAATTTGGTGTGAGGGAATTGTTAATGGGATAATTTAAATTTTATGTATCAACTTGTTTAAAATACCCTAGTGGCTTTTGAAATGGTTTAAAAAGAGTGTTTTGGATTTTGATCCAGCTATAGTTTTCAATGAAGGAAAATTATTTTTTAAAAGTGGGTAATGTTTTTATAGAGGTGTTGACCCCGAGGTGATTTGAAAAGGTATTTATTATTAAATTTAAATTATTATTTTAATTGTGTGTGAAGTTGTCTTATTTTGATTTTTAGACAGAAATTACCTTACTAAAGGGTAATTTTGAAATGTTTTTAAAACGAATTAGTTTTTATTAAGACACTAAAAGTGCTTAAGAGGATTTTTTTAAATGAATGTAAGGGGTATGTTAAAGCATAATTGGTTTTAAGAACCTATAATTATAGTGTAAAATAATTTATGGAAAAAATGTGTAAATGTGATAAATAGTTAAAGTAATATTTATATGAGGTAAAGGTTACGAGTGGGGTTTTGTACTGAGGCTATACTTCCCCAGGTTGATCTAGATCGATTCTCTAGTCCCCACCAAAAGTATAAATGGTTTATGTTGTCAAACTAAGGATCAATTCTCCTAATATTTTAATGGTTTAATATGTCAGATTGAGGCTATATTCTCAAACATTTGTCTTGGTTTAGGATGGTCGACTAAGGCACTATGCTCCCAATATATGGATATGATATGGTAACCTGGACTGATGATCCAAGGTACATGGTTTAATTTAATTTATTAGTAATCAACCCTTTATTACTAAAAGTATGTAACCCTTATATATTATTTCTTAGGATCATGGTTGAAGAAAGTTGGGTTGGGTGGATTTCATGATGGAACACAAAGGATAAAATGGTTAATTAGTAATTTTTTAAATGTGAAACATTTTTTTTTAAATTATTTCTTTATAATACCGTTATTATCTGCATACACTGTTATACAATATGGTTAATTATTCAGACACCATTTGTGGTGGCCTACATATTTGTACTCACACCCTACTCAGGTCCCCATGGAACAAGGGTACTTGAGTGGATTCTTCTTATTTTATGGTACATGTTCATGATAACGACCTACTGTTTGGTTTGTGCATGGGATGATGGATTGCAGCATGGGATATCGAGATCGGGTTGGACTCAGGATTGTGTTTAGTGTTTTGTTAGAGTTTTATTATTTTGGTTTTTTACTGTATTACTTTTAGACATGTTGTGTATACATTCCATGTTTATATTATGTTTCACTTTGTTAATTATTTTCCATTCCCTCTAGTTATTCCGTTGTACGATTTCATTTGGTTGATATATCTATTGCAATTATTTCTATTGAGATTTTACTTTGATAAGTGGATATAGTCTACCCATTTTACCTTTATAGACCACTAATGCTATTTGGTATCCTCTGGTATATGGGTCGGTGTGCCTAAGGTTATGAGGTGATCTGGCTCGGGGCACTGGTTATTGTGGCACCTAGACTGAGATTTTACAAATTGGTATTATATGTGGTGTATTTTTTCTTACTATTTGGGGTATAGTAGATATGAGACTATAATCTTATCATGGAATGGTGGTGAGATCATACATAGGTTCCTGCAGCTCCAAATATGAGAGAAACCCCAATCTTCCAGGTGTGGGAATTGATTTTTTCTATTTTTTAACATTTTATTGATACTTGTACATCAATTAAATAACATGGATGTGATGATAATTATTGATGAGTTTTTATCTCATGAACTCATATATAAATAGAGGTTGTGTGTTTTCATACATCATTCTAGGAATATAGGATTGATATTTATTCTATATGACACCTATTATTGATAGTTATGTTCATGGAATATTCTAATATTGTATTTTTATTACATTGGTTTATGCCTATTATACTTCTCATTAAACAGTCTTTACAGAAATTGTTTTGAAAAAAAATAATTTGAGTAAATCAATTTTTTAATGATGGGTATTAAAATGGTTTTGAAATGTTAATATTTGGTTTTTAAATGGTAAGGTTTAATTAAAAAAGGACATATAGGACATGGTCGAACCATGAGTTATGGGAAATGATTATCCATTGGTTTTTTCTACGTCCCTTTTTATGATTTATTTGGGCTTAAGAGTGCCCTAGTTTGAGAACATGGTTATAGGTCATGAGGCTTTTTTGGTATTTGTTGTGTGGTTAAAAATATGTGTTTATTGTACCTCTTATAGGAATTTGGAATTGAGATTATGAGATGTTGACAAGTAATATGGATGTGGTGACCCTTATGGTTTGTGATTTTTTGGGTTTTCTGTTGGACCTTAAATAATGATGTCTTTGTTCATCATTCCATTAGTGGTAATTTTGTTAGTATGCGTGTGGAACCTAAAATAAACTATATTTGGGTGTATTAAAAGGAGTGTCTCAAAGTGGGGGAAAGAGTATCCCTCATGCGGGTAGAATTACTCAAATATGATCTTTATGGATTATAAAGAGATCTAGTGGCCTTTTTTAGATTTGATTCATATTTAGAGAGTTGATATCATTTGATCTGGATGGTGAACCATGGGACGGGTTGGACTGGTCACTAGTTCCTTTGGATGTGTGGGGAAGAAGATGAGGTTCTGAGCTTTTTCTATTAACATGTGGAGAGTGTTACCATGTATTGGTCTTTCCTAGAGGGTTTACTGAAAAAATTTGGTATTTTTTGGGAAATAATGGGTGGCCTTGAGGGAGGTTATCCCAACATTGCAGGTGCCTTCGAGTATGATTCCAAGGTGGGTGATTCAAGGGGTGGAATTCAGGCATGTTAGGTTCCATATAATTTTCATAAAAGTGCAAGGTTTTCCCCTATTTTATTTCAAATGGAAGAAACTGATTACTTTTGGTTGGTTGTATGGTTTTTTTGAATGGTTAAATCTTTAGGGGTCCTAAAATGATAGTGTTGATAACATTTAAGGAAGGAATCATGTGAAAATTCTGGTGTACAGGATTAGGAGGAATGAAGTGTGGATGGAAGATTTTGATATGGAGGTGAAACTGATGGTGAGGAGTTACCACATTGTTGGGAATGTTTGTGTGAAGTGTTTGGTTATCATAATGGGATGTTAATAACTCCTTGAGTATGATGGGGTTGATGGACTAGGAGGTTTGGTTAATTGTGTGGGTGGACACTTCACCCCATCTCGGATGATGTATGTCTCATGAGATCAAGATTCAGATTTTGTAAATGATCACATGAAATTATGTGATTGTGGGGGTTCTGTTGAGGACTGTATATTGGGAATATTCTAGAGATGTGTGATGTTATTTGGGTATGTAAATAGGTATCTCAAGATTAATCTCGTGCATTTTCTGTGAAACCAAGATGGGAAGTTCTGGTTATATGAGATACTATTTAGATTTGGATCAGTGTAATGAATAGTTGTGTTTTCATCGTGAGGTAGTAGGGTAGGTCAGGTAGTACTGATGTGTTACGGAAATAGTAGTATCAAAGGGAATGTAGGGTCATGGATTCTTGTTGTAGTATTGAGAGGTGGTAGTGAGTTTTGGTTTTAAATTTCCTCTTGAATGGTTTTGGATGGGGAATTGATGGGTTTCTCTCAAGGCTGGGATGCCTGATATATTTGATAGGTTAAGGTGACCCTATAGTGAGAGGTGACATTGGTGATAGATTATTTTTTGTGGTATTCATCAACAACATCTTATTTTACTCTGATATGAAATATTATCATGCCCAATATGTTGACATCATCTTGAGTACACTACGAAAGTATTGGATATATGAAAATCTATATAAATATTTTTTCTTGTCTGGGGAATAACCTATTATAGGTATCATTTTTGGATTATTCTAAGAAAAAATTGCATGTTGTTAGGTGAATCATTGATATTTTGTGTGTGTGATCCTCATAATGGATCGAGCGTTGGGGAACATCATGACTGTCATTCTAAAAATATTGGAACGTGAAATGGATAATGTTTTTTCTAGTTTCTCAAGTGAGGGTGAGATATCCACATCATCTTTTTAATCTATGTGGTGATAGAATAAAAACATGTGGAGGTGTAATTGGTTTGTTGAGGTGATGAAAACTACACTCCATGGATTGGGAGTGATATCTAAATTGAAGGTGCGTGGGGTAGTTTTTGTGTTGGATGTGGTGGAATCATGATTCCAATAATGAACATGTGAGGTATGTGTTTGGATTCCATGGGGAAGGCTAGGTAGACCTTGTATTTGGTGGTTGATCAAGTCCAGTATAGGCTTCTGTCTCAGGGTGGTCATAAAATAGATCTTAGTGTTTGTGTCAAAGATGTGTCAGTAGTTTCAATGGAGAATGTCATCAGTTTGGGGAGTAGTGGATGCTTTGGTGGTGGAATTTCACTAGAATATTGGGATATGATTCAATCGTCATGTTTGGATAGTGGTGGTTTCCTTTATGTGAAAAGGCATTAAGACTAGGTAAAGTGGTAATGTTTTAATAGTTTGCGTTACGAATTCCTTGACAAGATGAATAGGATATTATAACATGTATTGATAAATGGAACAGATGTGGTGAGTTATAATACACCCTTGTTTTTATGTATCTGAATGACAAGTACATTCTGGGAATCGGAATGGGCCTTGAGGAATATTGATTTTGTCCTTATTTCATTTTTGTATAGTGGATGTGCATCCATTCTGGAGATTTTATAATGGAAAGGATGAATGTTGAAGTTTAATGGTGTTCTCATGGATTTTTGGGCATGGTGAGTTGAGAAACATGCCTAAAATGTAGTGGAAGTTTGAGTTAGAGGTTCCTTTGGAATTTCTTGATAGTTTTGTTTCCATAATATAGAGGTTAGTGGTGCCATAAACTGTAATTTTGTGGTTTTAGGCTCAATTGTATAGTAGGTAGCACCATAACAGGATAGTGGTTGGTTAAAGAGTATATCAATGTTAGGTTTTGTGTGGGCATGGGTAAGTTCAATATTGGGGTTTCAATTTTGAAAATGGGTATTGGATCCAATTTTTTCCAGTTGAGTTCCATGAGATAAACATTATTTTTTGGTATTGTTGTGGGTGTTTGGATGTTGAATGAGGATATTGGGCCTTGTGTTGTAGACTAATGAACTTTTGGGAATGTGTTTGAAAAATTGTTTGTTCCTTTGAGTAATTCGAAGTATGTTGGGATATATAATAGTTGCAGGGAGAATTGGACTGATTGTGTGCCAATTGGATCTCTTAAAGTTTTTTATTTCTTTCTTTATGTTTTTTCATTTAGTGTTTTTGGGGTTATTTATCTTTTTACATCAATAAATTTTTTTATTTTTTTTATGATGTTGACTTTAGGTTGATGTTTCCTTTAAGATCATCTAATTCATGTTTTGAATCTCGGAGGGAATTTATCTGGGTAATATTGTTCTTTTGGTCAGGATTTCCTGATGTAATGGCTTTGTTTAGGAGGAAACATGAGAGATAGAATCTCATTGGTGGGCTATATAGTCTGACCTTTTTTCCCGTAGGTTTTTTGATTCATGGAAATGCAGCTCGATGATTATTTGTTATAAGGTTGTAATATTTTAGGATCCTGACCCTGAGAAAAGTTTTTTCCTAGTTTGAATATCACTTAATGTTGTTTTTCTTGGAAGTAAGACAAGTATTTAGGGTATCCTAGGGGTTTGGGGAACAAAAAACAAGAAAAAGAGGCCAACCTATTCTGAGATCATGGTTGGATCAAGGTTCGTAGAACTATGCACCATAGTCATGCAGCCAGCAGAAGGAGGTACATTGTTTCAGATACTATGTAGGGTGCCTCCTGTAGATCATGTAGACTATTCCCCTTGGAAAATGGTGAGAACATGGACACCACATAGTTTTTCAAATAGTTAAGGTGGTAAGGAAACCCACGAGGCTCGATTTCCTCTTAAATAAAGGTAACCACGTGGTTTTCACATAGTTTGGAAAACTGGGTGGCCAAACCATGCACCACATTAAATGTGTAATTTTACCATTTTTTCCTCCTGATGATATTTTATTCTTCTCTTATTACTCACCCCAATCGACCCTTGGTAGCCAGGGGGACAAAACAGTATCCCCTCCCACCTCCATGGATGTTTCTCCTTCAATTCATATGCATTTAGAGTGCCGTTTAGAGTGAATTGAAGCTTTGGATAAGTCTTGAACCCCATTTCCTTCAATTTTCTAGAAGCAGATTATTTTTCCCCATATTCTGAATCTATAAACCCTTATTTTCAAGGTTGTTCCTTATCTTGATGTGAGAGGCCATTTTAGCTTGAATCCAGGGTTAAGGTTGGATGATTTTTTGTCTATGGGCATGAGGTAGGTGGTCTATAATATTTTTCTTATATTCTCAATGTTTTTTATGTGTATGTGTTTTTTTTTTACTAACTTGAAACAATTATATGTATTTGACCAGGAAAAGTAATTTTGGCATTAATTTTATATGTAAGACGGTTTACAGACCTCATTGGGTTCATTGATCGTTTGAGAAAAGTAGAAAACCAGCCCCAAAAGGCCAGAAGCTGGTGTCTGTAATGAATTACATTGTCATGGTTATAAGGAATCATATCCCAAATTATTGATATTTTAGTAGTCTTGGTAAACCAAATGCGTAAATGAGTCTTCTATTACAAATTAATACACTAATCAAAACATAATTCTTTTCATATAAATAACATTTAGGATAATAGAATTATTCCATATAGAGTATATTTGTATATATTTCTTAGTATGCATCTTGGAATCATGGGGAAAGGAAAAATAATAAGGGTGAGCTAAAATGATCAGTAAGGGTAACATATAGTAGAATCAGTCATGAATAAAAAGGAATAAATCAACATGGCAAGGTAAATAAATGAACACGCATTCCAAGTAATTAATAGGATAAAAATAATTGAATAAGAAATAATTCAAGGTAAATTAAAACACATTCCATTAAAATGAATAGATAAGAAAAAATAAATATAGAAAGGTATGAAACTGAAACATATTCCACTTAATCAGTGAACTAAAAATGCAATGTATCCAAAGATATATCAACACAAAATCTCTGGATGAATGATAAGAGAAACTAAATGATGGAACTACTTTATTAATTGATGTCATGTGTATGTAACATAAAAATATATACCATCAGGACGTTTCACAAGATTGTTTAAAATTTTGGATAGAGAATCGGTTAATTTTTGCAAATTATTTATCTCTCGGGAACTTATTGATGAAACGAGGATCTATATAAATTCTGAGATCCACCTTTCATTTCATATCCAAAGAATTAATTTTATCAAATAGGTGAAATAAATAATATGCCTTATCAAATACCAATATTTAGTAATGAATATTAAATAATCAATATTTCCCTAAATAATCAACTAATAATAAAAGTTTGAATTGTATGTAAAATGGAATACGGTTTGAGAAATAATAATATCCCTGATAATTGAAATGGATAATTTATGGGAAATTCAATGTTAAATGTTCATAAGATATTGAATATATCAAGGGGAATAAAATAGATCAAGAAAGTGAATGTAAATGCTATCCTTTCCCAAATCAATCATAAACAATCTGGAGGAATAATAATAATTGTACCAATACAGCATAAAACACATTGATTAAAAGTATAGTGTTATTGTCATTGATGAATAAAAATACTATAAAAAGATATTTAAAAAAAATTCTTGAGTAAAATATCCATTTATTTTTAAAAAAACATTTGAACTACCTTTTCTTTGAAAATCACATCTAAAACATTTTCTTTAAAAATTAACCTTTTAAACATTCAAAGGAATCTTCTAATAATGACGGTAAGTAAATCCATACATGTCTTACAATTTCAAAAGAAAATTCCTTTTTCAAGGTAAAATGGTTTAAAAATGCATTACTCAGAAAGATATAGGAAGGTTCCTTTGAATATATTGGTAAAAATAAAAAAAATCTTAAAATTTTATTAACAAAATCATTTTGAAAACATTTTTGAAAACATTTTAATAAAACATGGTTTTCATAATAAAAAGGTTCTCCAACTAAAGACAGAAATGAAGTTGGGTTTTCATAAAAACATTTTATAAAACACTTTGAAACCAAAGACTGGAAAAATGATACTAATACATGAAAGAGGTAATGAATGACTATATAATAGGAAAATGAAAGGATTTTTTTAATAATGATCATATAATTTCTACGAATTTAAATACCGTTTAAAGATCCTAAAAGTTATTTTTTTGGAAAATAATATTGAAAATTTCCATAGTGTATCATACCACTTTGATACATTTTAAACCATAATCCTTATTAAGGAATAAAATTAAATGAATGTTTAAAAATTCATGAAGATAAAAGGATTAAATATATAAAATAACAAAATGGTTAGTAGAAATACCACATAAAATAATTAAGTTTTTAACAATAAATTTATCCCCCAAATGTAAAAAGTGAGATAAGAATCCCTTTCCTTGAGTTTTATTTCAGGTAAACATCCTTTAACATCATATATAATAATCTGATTTTAATTTTATACTTTCTTTATAACCTTTTTCATGTGTATTATTACTTTTATTTCACTTCTTTTCATTTTTCACAAATACTTAAACAATTAATTTATAACTCATTATTTGAAAAAATTTGATTTATGTGTCAAAAACAATTTGGTAGGTCTAATATGGTCAAAGGGGTCATTATATAACATATCCATTGTAGTAATAATGATATAATGATGATATTTATATATAAAATATACTTTTAAAACCAATCATTAAATATGGTTTTGAAAGATGAATCAATGTTACAATCATTGAGATGGTAGGTCTAACGTACTCGTGAGTAACATTGTCATTTTTCAATGATCTATATGGAAAAAATGTAAGTATAATTATATATTTATATATTGGAATGAATCACATCACTTTGAGGGACGGTAGTATACACTTACACAAACGATTTTATCATTTTTATAGAAAATGGAAATTATAAAGATATTTGTTATTAAATAATTATAGAAAAATAAATAAATAATACATATCATATATAAGAATTTTGTCCAGAATAATTTCAAACCATGAATGTCAGTAATGGAAAAATGAATAATCATCGTTTCGTGAGGCGGTAGTTCATCATACACAGAAAACGTAAGTTTGTTAGCCATTTAATGGATGTTTATGTGAGATTAGTTCAAATAATAAGAATAAAAAATCTTAATATATTTATGATACTATTTTTCTTATAGAAAAATTAAATTATAATACTTTAGGGATTGTAGAATTGAAAGAAAACAAAAAAATCATGAGGAAGTTTGTTACCTCTTATTCAAGTAACTCATTTTTTTTGAACCAAAGGATACCTTTGATTGATTTCATCCTAGGGGGGAGGATTCTAGGATAACGGGGTATTTTGAGGATATATTTAGGTAGATGGTTTATCCAAAGTTTCTTGAGATGTATTCAGAACTTGGAGGAGAGGACTCCATTTTATAGTGGAGGAGTGGCACTCTTGTGGGATTCAGACATTGGAATTCCATGCACATTTTTCATGTTACAAGTGGATAAAATAGTTGTATAATTTTGAGAAAATATGGGACAGGGTCTATATATAGCGATAAAATAGATCTTGCACAAGTTTATATGTCATTTTTTGCCTTAGGTTAAGGTTTAGTCATTAATTAAGCTTAATTTATACTTAATCGTTGTAAATAAATTTCATTACATTCACTAATATTTTTGGTCAAAAATAAAGTTGAACTTACCAGAAATTATAAATTATTCTGATAAAAAATATGGAAACCATTTTTAAAAATTATAATCTAATATTTTAAAGAAATTAATTTAAAATTAATCCCGTAGGCGGGATGACAATGAGGGTTTATAAAGTAAAAACATCCAAAAGTTTGATAATTTTTTGCATTCAATTTCGATTTTAAATTTATCCAACTGAACTAAATATTATTATTTTATAAAATTATGATATAATTAATCTTTTAAAAAATTAAAATTATAACTTAACATTACAAATACATTATATTTTAATGTAGTATTGAACTAAAATTCGGTATTTGTAACTATTCATTAAAAAATAATATATTTCCAAAAACTAAAATAAAATCACCTAAAACTAATTTTTCTGTTTCTATTTCATAGATGAATTTTATTATTACAAGTTAAACTAATTAAATATTCAAATTTCATATTTAAAATGGGTTTTCCATTAAAAGATGTTAAAATTTCCTTTATAAAAATATTGGTTTTTATGTGTGAAATTGGGTTGATTATTATCTTATATCTATCAATCCTAATAGGTGAATATCAAAAATTTTGGATTGAATATATAAAATATATATTTCATTAAAATAATTAAATAATTGTAATTAGTTGTTTTTATTAAGACAACTAATTTGGAAGTATAAAAAATAATAATTTTTCTATTTATATCTAATTTGGTCTTATTTTATTTCTCATTAATTGGTAAACAATGAATTCATTCTATATTTATTTAAAACATGAATTTTATTAATATATTTAACAATATTCATAACTTATAAAATCATGGATAGGATATATCATATAATATTAAATAATAATATTTTAATAATACAATGTTATTTGGTGAAACTGGGACGTGTATGTAACACAAGCTATCAAGGAAAGTCTATTTTGCATGTAACACAAGCTATCATGTATGATCACACTTGTGTTTTATGAAAGATAACTTAGTGTTTTGTGTTTTACAAGATATATTATGTTTTTCAATTATTTAAAATATTAAATATATAGAGATTCTTGGGATATTATATTTCATTATGCACTTGGTGATGCATTTCATACAGCCTATCAAATTCAATATTGTACTTTAGAACTTCAAGGTGTCATATTCTCCCCAACATAATTAAATTTCATCCTTGAAATTTAAACTCGATCTTAGAAATAGATTGTTTTATATGTCCTAAAATGAAATCCCACATTGTCATATGGTTTTGTAAAAAATCCTCTAGAAATAACAGAATGGGAAGTACAAAGGTCACATAGTCTATCATGTAAAGACCCTTAAAATTCAAGGAAATTTTTTTCTTAATTTTCTTTGGAATTTTACAAGAACGCAGTTTCAGACGGCACCTGATTCCGAGGCCCGGTGTGCCCGGAATCATTTTCCGAAGTTTTGGCTCGGGTACGTTCAGTGAACGGACGAGCGGGTTTTTCTAACTTTTGAACCGGTGCCCGAAATCGAATTCTGAGGGCACCGATGAAATCGCAGCGCCGGTATTCGCTTAGAAACGCCTCTTCCGGAGTTGCGTTTGCTCGGGTGTGGTTTTTAATTTTCGGGCTTAAGGTTAAGAAATAAAATAATTTTGCGACAACTTTATTTTATTTCGCTTAAGCCATTTGGAAGCCACTTGAAGCCACTTAAAGGCGGCTTGAACTGAGTTGAACTGGATAGGATGCTATCCAGAAATATCCTACCCCTTGGTAGGATATTTGTGAGGTGGGGCCCGCACGAGCCCCGCCGTTTCTTTCCGTTAAGAAACGCATCCGAGAAAACCCGTCTTAATGAAAGTCAACCGACGCGTTTTCTAAATTCTTAACAGACCATTTAATTGGGCGGTTTATTTCGTGAATTAAATGGGCTGTTTCTTTCGTGAATTAAATGGGTCGTTTCTTTCGTTGAATTAATTCAACGAATTGATGGATCGTTTCTTAATCTTTTTTTTCAAATTCGTTGGCGTATTAATAAAATAAGACCAACGCTTAACCTCTGGTTTTTATGCGCTTGAGAGCTTTTGGGAGATTTTCTTCTTCTTCTTCAACCTTGACGAAGAACCTTCGAAGAACGAAGAACGCGAAGAACGTCGTTCTTCAACGAAGAACTTCTCCGCCGAAGAACACGATCCATCCACGACGTGACGTACTTCTTCCGCGTCATCTTTTCCGCGACGGTTTTCCGCGACGAACGCCATCGACAACGACTCTTCCTCCGACGTCAAAGGAATCGACACCGATATTCCACGACTCCGTCAACGTGCGACTATCGAGGTAAGGGTTCTTGAGTTCGTTGTTTCCTTTTTATTTGACTTTCCTCAAGACTTGACGTAGAACGCTCAAGTTCCGACGAAGATCCGCCAACGACGTGTCTCTTCGGGCATATCTCTTCGTCAACGGTTCTGACGAACGACGACCGCGACGCCCGACCTCCGCGACGTCGTCTTCCGCGGAGCGTAGACGAATCTTCAATCTTAAACCCGAGGTAGGGGTTGTCGAATTTCTTTTGGATTCCTCATTTCATTCTTGATCGTGCTTTTAGCAAGATTGACGTGTGACGTGGTTTTTCTTTAGTTGCGTTATTATTATTAACGCGAGGGGGGCCGGACCGCACGAACACGGCCGAACCCCCCTCCAACGTTCTTGTTGTTCTTGCGATGGAAGCAAAGTGGCGTGGTGCCGTCGCACCACGCGGTTTACCGTGCGTTTAATTTACGCAACGCCGTCGCGCTACGCCGAGGAGAATCTTCAAGAACGCGACGCCGTCGCGCCGCGTTGAAAAGAATCGAAGCACGGCGAAAGGGGCGCGGTGCCGTCGCACCGCGCCGGACGACAAACACCGCGGCCGGTTCCGGGCCGCGGCGGGACGAGAAGACCGCGGCCGGTTCCGGGCCGCGGCGGGACGAGAAGACCGCGGCCGGTTCCGGGCCGCGGCGGGACGAGGAGACTGCGGCCGGTTCCGGGCCGCGGCGGAAGGAAAGACCGGCGGCCGGGCCGCCGGCGTCGGAAGTCGAGGGCGGGACCGGAATTTCCGGTCCCGTTAGAGAAAACCGGCCGGCCAGCTTGCCGGCCGGATACCATTAAAACCGGGGAATTTAATTCCCCGGCCACCTTAAATAAAACCCCCTCTTTAAGAGAGGGGGGGCGGTTCATCCGTGACAAGGTGGGGGGGGGGGGCAACAGCCCCCCGGTTTTCCAAGAAGCGGGCCCCCTGGAGGGGGGCCATTTGTCAAAACGGCGCGGCATAGCCGCGCCGACCTTGATGAAGCGGGGGCTTAGCCCCCGCGTGCCGACCGTGCCGCCGCCTCGCGGCACCCCGCCGCCAGCGCGGCCCGCCGCCGCCGCCGCCAGCGCGGCCCGCCGCCGCCGCCACCGCGGCCCGCCGCCGCCGCCACCGCGGCCCGCGGCCCGCCTCCGCCGCGCCGCCGCCCGCCGCCGCCGCGCGCCGCCGCCGGCCCCCGCGCCGCCGCCGTCCGCCGCCGCCGGCCACCGCGCCGCCCAGGGGGGGGGTCGGGCCGGGTCGGCCCGGACCCGGACCCCCCCGTTTCGAACCTGATTTGGTTTTTGGCTCATAACTTGAGCCTCGGACCTCCGAATGACGAACCGTCTGCGGCAACGCGATCCTTGGATCGAGACGGTCGTTTCGGTATATCGCACTCAAGGTTTCGGGTTACTTTGAGTTCGGCCGGGTTGGTTCGTTCACGAAACCAACCGGGCCTTCGGAGCGGAAACGCTCATATCTTGAGCTACGGACGTCCGATTGACGTGCCGTCAGTCGCGTAATGTTCCTCTTAGTGAGACGGATCTTTTGGCATACTCCGCCCGAGGTTTGGATGCAGGTGGAGTACGGTCGGGTTGGTTTTTCCTTAAAAACCAACCGGGCCCCGGAGACGAAAATGCCAATAACTCACAGACCGGGCGTCCGATTGACGCGCCGTCTGTTTCGTTGACTTCCTCTTGATGAGACGGAACTTTTGATATACTCCGCCCGAGTTTTGGATACAGTCGGAGTTTGGCCGGGTTGGATTGTACCCGAAATCCAACCGGGCCCCTGGAACGGGAAAGCTGATATCTTTCAGACAGGACGTCCGCTTGACGAGCCGTCAGCGGCGTTGGTGGTTACGTTGAGTAACGGTCCCTTTGAGTTTACCCTATGGGAGTTCGGGGTACAGTTGAGATACGGCCGGGATTGGTTCGCACTCGAAACCAACCGGGCCCCTGGGACGAGAAGGCTAATGACTCACAGACCGGGCGTCCGATCGACGCGCCGTCTGTTGCGTTGAGACCCCTGTGACGAGACGGACCTTTTGAGATACTTCTTCGCGGGACCTTGTGATACTTGGAGTATCGACCAGTAGATCGTGGAGCGGACCCGTGGTACTTGGCAGTGGTGGTGCGCTTGGATGCAGCAGCAGACCCTTGGCGGTGGAGCGCTTGGTTGTAGCGGCAGACCCGCGATACTCTACGGAGTGTGTGCGCTTGGTTGTAGCGACAGACCCGCGACGGTGGAGACGAGCGTGCAGAGTACGGAGACCGTGTAGCCGGCTGAGACCTGACGACTGCTTGACCGACTCGACTTGGAGTGAGTCGACTAGCCCAGTGGACGGAGCGCCCGGTATTTGGCGGCAGACCCACGGCGGACGGAGCGCCTGGTAGTTGGCAGCAGACCCGCGGTACTCGACAGGAGGAGTACCTCAGCAGGCTATCTGGGTAGCGCCCGGTATTTGGCGACAGACCCTCAGCGGACGGAGCGCCCGGTAGTTGGCCGCAAACCCGCAGTACTCGACAGGAGGAGTACCTCAGCAGTCCTAGGTTAGTGAGCGGCGGCCTCGGAGTCGTGACAGGACCACTGTACACTCTAGAGACGGAGCTCTTCAGCAGTTACGGTTTCGATAATGAAATCCTGGTTTGAGCTGAGTCAATGAATCTTTGCGTTTCCTCATGATTGAGATGGGTCGCTTGATAACTTAGGTATATGTATGGGCATATACCTGGGTGATGGTTATCCGTTGATTTCATGATTTTTGTGTATCCTTGAGATTGGATGGGTTACTTGATGACTTAGGTATATGTATGGGCGTATACCTAAGTAGAGTCTGATGTTACTTCGTGATTGCTGCCTTTACTTTGTGGATATCCATGTTGGATTTAGTGAGACCTTAAGGGTCTCGGGGTCCCTACTGAGTAGCTTATACTCACCCCTGCACGGGCTATGCCCGCACTTCGTTGTGTTGGTTGCAGACGACGGACAGCGCAGATCGCAGTTGAGACTTGCGGAGCAGGTCGGTACCCGGAGGTGGACCACCGGGCGGACGTACCCGGAGTAGACGACATGACCTGTGGAGTAGAGGAGCTATCTGTACCTACCCTTCAGGTAGGATCCGTGGTGGACGATCCAGGAGCTGAGCCATCTGTACCTACCCTTCAGGTAGGAATCGAGGCGGACGACCCAGGAGCCGCTTCGTTCTTCCAGCTGCTGTTTTTCCCTTTCGAGTTGTACTTTACAGTTGGGCTTGTATTTCCGGCCCCCTTTACTTTTCTGCACTTGTAGTTACTTTCCGCTTGCTGACTCTGTGGTGGTTGTTACTTATAAAGGCAATGCCTTCCCTGTTATCGGGATTTACGCCTTTGGTGCTAGTCGCCAGCCCCTGGCCTATGGAAGGCGGGCTTGGGGTAGTCACGGCACGGGCCCCGAGGACGGGTCGTGACAAATTGGTATCAGAGGCGGTCGGTTCTACCGCAGACTCTGATCGTCTTTTCTTTCTATGTGAAGCAATAGTGTTAAGGGTACCGAGTGTGGTTTTCAGTTCAGGGAGTCCAGTGTTGGTGCGGGCGGCCGACGTATCCATACACCAGGACCCTGACAACTGATTTCCGACTTTGTGCACGAAAACACTGGTTGCGTGTGTGTTTACAAAAGTCTTTCCCCTTAAAACAGCTCAAACCAGGTCAGCTCACCAGGTATAATCGTTTGATCGTGTTACGTTGTTTCTTTCAGGATGTCTTTTCTCAGACGACCAGCTAGAGCCCGGAGGGATGAGCGCGCTGACAGTCTGTCGAGCGACGAGGCTTCGGTACAGGGCCCTCTTGCAGTTGAGGCACCAGCGGTACTACCATACGTTGGGCCACCGATGCCACCAGCCCCAGCAGTAGGCGATGCACGACGCTTGAGCGCGCTGCACGAGTTCCAGCGCCAGAGGCCACCCAGGTTCCGGGGAGAGACGGACCCGCAGGCGGCTGAGGATTGGCTGGAGGCTGTGGTGGGAGTCTTCAGGCTAGTGGGGACACCATCAGACTTCATGGTGACCTTTTCTGCCAGCCTTCTTCAGGCAGCAGCAGGCAGGTGGTGGAGCCACTTGTTCCAGTTTTGCGATGGAATGGCTTTCACATGGGAAGACTTTGAGACCTTCTTCAGGGTGGAGTTTGTGCCAGTAACTCTACACCCTGAGCGTGATCAGGAGCTGCTGCCTTTGCCACGTGTTTCTCGATCAGAAGCCGAGTCATCTGTGGGCAGTAGACAGATGATGCAGAGGCCCAGAAAGACCAGACCAGCAGTTAGACGGTCTCGGGTTTTGCGACCGGTGGTGCAGGGCACCCGGAGTGGGAACAGAGCTAGCCGTGCAAGGAGAAGGTTGTGTTACTCATGTCGCGGAAAGGGTCATCTGGCACGTGACTGTCCGACTCCCGATCCGCAGGCTTTGGGGGAGCCACCGAGATAGAGGCAACGACAAATGCTTGAGCAACAGTAGAACTCTTGGAGCAGGTGGACAGGAGCAGAACTAGTGGATACGTCTCTTGTACTTCTAGTTCCTTGTTGATGTTGCTTTTGTGTAGCGTCTTGTATTATGAGCTGCAATAATAAAAGACGCATCCTTTGTGATGTTTTCATTCCTGTCCTCTTTTGTGATGTTACTAAGAGGTTCCAGTTGACTGTTGACTTGACCCTCACTTGTGAGACATCTACTGGAGGAGACCAGTTACCACACACTGATGCCGACAGTGTGACTCAACCCTTGGAGGCGAGAGTAACGGTTGGATCTCTTAGTAGTAGCGTCGAGGCCTTACGACGTCATCCTTGGTATGGATTAGTATTATCCATGTTAGGATTGATTGTTTTAGGCAAAGAATGTGGTTCATCCTGGGAATGAGACCAGGTTTCTCTTATCGGCAAAGAAGAAATCTTGCAGCTCTTGTGGGACCAGAAATGGTCCGGGCCACGTCAGAGGAGGTCCATATCATCCAGGAGCGGATGAGGACAACACAGAGCCGGCAGAAGTCATGCGCTGACAGGAGGCGGAGGCCACTAGAGTTCGAGGATGGTGACCACGTCTTCTTGCGGGTCACACCTCGACGTGGTATTCGGAGATTTGGCCGAGGCGGCAAGTTGTCTCCCCGCTTCATCGGGCCTTTCCAGGTCCTCAGCAGGGTTGGCGAGGTGGCTTATCGCCTGGCTCTGCCACCTCAGATGCACCGGGTGCAAGACGTCTTCCACGTATCCCAGCTGAGGAGATACGTGCTCGACCCCCTTCGCATATCTTCGACCATGAGGAGCTAGACGGTGGCGATGAGTGTCTTATACGGAGGTTCCTGTGGGGATCGAGGATCGACAGGAACGGATCCTAGGAGGATGGTCGATTCCTCTTGTGCACTTTCTTTGACAGCGCGGGAACCTCCAGGTGAGCACATGGGAGCGGAAGGCTCAGATGCGTGCTCAGTACCGCTTTGTTTCCCTAAGTTTGTGGTGAAGCTTTACGGGGACGTAAAGCCCTGTGGTGGGAGTAATGTAAAGACCCGTAAAATTCAAGGAAATTTTTTTCTTAATTTTCTTTGGAATTTTACAAGAACGCAGTTTCAGACGGCACCTGATTCCGAGGCCCGGTGTGCCCGGAATCATTTTCCGAAGTTTTGGCTCGGGTACGTTCAGTGAACGGACGAGCGGGTTTTTCTAACTTTTGAACCGGTGCCCGGAATCGAATTCTGAGGGCACCGATGAAATCGCAGTGCCGGTATTCGCTTAGAAACGCCTCTTCCGGAGTTGCGTTTGCTCGGGTGTGGTTTTTAATTTTCGGGCTTAAGGTTAAGAAATAAAATAATTTTGCGACAACTTTATTTTATTTCGCTTAAGCCATTTGGAAGCCACTTGAAGCCACTTAAAGGCGGCTTGAACTGAGTTGAACTGGATAGGATGCTATCCAGAAATATCCTACCCCTTGGTAGGATATTTGTGAGGTGGGGCCCGCACGAGCCCCGCCGTTTCTTTCCGTTAAGAAACGCATCCGAGAAAACCCGTCTTAATGAAAGTCAACCGACGCGTTTTCTAAATTCTTAACAGACCATTTAATTGGGCGGTTTATTTCGTGAATTAAATGGGCTGTTTCTTTCGTGAATTAAATGGGTCGTTTCTTTCGTTGAATTAATTCAACGAATTGATGGATCGTTTCTTAATCTTTTTTTTCAAATTCGTTGGCGTATTAATAAAATAAGACCAACGCTTAACCTCTGGTTTTTATGCGCTTGAGAGCTTTTGGGAGATTTTCTTCTTCTTCTTCAACCTTGACGAAGAACCTTCGAAGAACGAAGAACGCGAAGAACGTCGTTCTTCAACGAAGAACTTCTCCGCCGAAGAACACGATCCATCCACGACGTGACGTACTTCTTCCGCGTCATCTTTTCCGCGACGGTTTTCCGCGACGAACGCCATCGACAACGACTCTTCCTCCGACGTCAAAGGAATCGACACCGATATTCCACGACTCCGTCAACGTGCGACTATCGAGGTAAGGGTTCTTGAGTTCGTTGTTTCCTTTTTATTTGACTTTCCTCAAGACTTGACGTAGAACGCTCAAGTTCCGACGAAGATCCGCCAACGACGTGTCTCTTCGGGCATATCTCTTCGTCAACGGTTCTGACGAACGACGACCGCGACGCCCGACCTCCGCGACGTCGTCTTCCGCGGAGCGTAGACGAATCTTCAATCTTAAACCCGAGGTAGGGGTTGTCGAATTTCTTTTGGATTCCTCATTTCATTCTTGATCGTGCTTTTAGCAAGATTGACGTGTGACGTGGTTTTTCTTTAGTTGCGTTATTATTATTAACGCGAGGGGGGCCGGACCGCACGAACACGGCCGAACCCCCCTCCAACGTTCTTGTTGTTCTTGCGATGGAAGCAAAGTGGCGTGGTGCCGTCGCACCACGCGGTTTACCGTGCGTTTAATTTACGCAACGCCGTCGCGCTACGCCGAGGAGAATCTTCAAGAACGCGACGCCGTCGCGCCGCGTTGAAAAGAATCGAAGCACGGCGAAAGGGGCGCGGTGTCGTCGCACCGCGCCGGACGACAAACACCGCGGCCGGTTCCGGGCCGCGGCGGGACGAGAAGACCGCGGCCGGTTCCGGGCCGCGGCGGGACGAGAAGACCGCGGCCGGTTCCGGGCCGCGGCGGGACGAGGAGACCGCGGCCGGTTCCGGGCCGCGGCGGAAGGAAAGACCGGCGGTCGGGCCGCCGGCGTCGGAAGTCGAGGGCGGGACCGGAATTTCCGGTCCCGTTAGAGAAAACCGGCCGGCCAGCTGGCCGGCCGGATACCATTAAAACCGGGGAATTTAATTCCCCGGCCACCTTAAATAAAACCCCCTCTTTAAGAGAGGGGGGGCGGTTCATCCGTGACAAGGTGGGGGGGGGGCAACAGCCCCCCGGTTTTCCAAGAAGCGGGCCCCCTGGAGGGGGGCCATTTGTCAAAACGGCGCGGCATAGCCGCGCCGACCTTGATGAAGCGGGGGCTTAGCCCCCGCGTGCCGACCGTGCCGCCGCCTCGCGGCACCCCGCCGCCAGCGCGGCCCGCCGCCGCCGCCGCCGGCGCGGCCCGCCGCCGCCGCCACCGCGGCCCGCGGCCCGCCTCCGCCGCGCCGCCGCCCGCCGCCGCCGCGCGCCGCCGCCGGCCACCGCGCCGCCCAGGGGGGGGGTCGGGCCGGGTCGGCCCGGACCCGGACCCCCCCGTTTCGAACCTGATTTGGTTTTTGGCTCATAACTTGAGCCTCGGACCTCCGAATGACGAACCGTCTGCGGCAACGCGATCCTTGGATCGAGACGGTCGTTTCGGTATATCGCACTCAAGGTTTCGGGTTACTTTGAGTTCGGCCGGGTTGGTTCGTTCACGAAACCAACCGGGCCTTCGGAGCGGAAACGCTCATATCTTGAGCTACGGACGTCCGATTGACGTGCCGTCAGTCGCGTAATGTTCCTCTTAGTGAGACGGATCTTTTGGCATACTCCGCCCGAGGTTTGGATGCAGGTGGAGTACGGTCGGGTTGGTTTTTCCTTAAAAACCAACCGGGCCCCGGAGACGAAAATGCCAATAACTCACAGACCGGGCGTCCGATTGACGCGCCGTCTGTTTCGTTGACTTCCTCTTGATGAGACGGAACTTTTGATATACTCCGCCCGAGTTTTGGATACAGTCGGAGTTTGGCCGGGTTGGATTGTACCCGAAATCCAACCGGGCCCCTGGAACGGGAAAGCTGATATCTTTCAGACAGGACGTCCGCTTGACGAGCCGTCAGCGGCGTTGGTGGTTACGTTGAGTAACGGTCCCTTTGAGTTTACCCTATGGGAGTTCGGGGTACAGTTGAGATACGGCCGGGATTGGTTCGCACTCGAAACCAACCGGGCCCCTGGGACGAGAAGGCTAATGACTCACAGACCGGGCGTCCGATCGACGCGCCGTCTGTTGCGTTGAGACCCCTGTGACGAGACGGACCTTTTGAGATACTTCTTCGCGGGACCTTGTGATACTTGGAGTATCGACCAGTAGCTCGTGGAGCGGACCCGTGGTACTTGGCAGTGGTGGTGCGCTTGGATGCAGCAGCAGACCCTTAGCGGTGGAGCGCTTGGTTGTAGCGGCAGACCCGCGATACTCTACGGAGTGTGTGCGCTTGGTTGTAGCGACAGACCCGCGACGGTGGAGACGAGCGTGCAGAGTACGGAGACCGTGTAGCCGGCTGAGACCTGACGACTGCTTGACCGAATCGACTTGGAGTGAGTCGACTAGCCCAGTGGACGGAGCGCCCGGTATTTGGCGGCAGACCCACGGCGGACGGAGCGCCTGGTAGTTGGCAGCAGACCCGCGGTACTCGACAGGAGGAGTACCTCAGCAGGCTATCTGGGTAGCGCCCGGTATTTGGCGACAGACCCTCAGCGGACGGAGCGCCCGGTAGTTGGCCGCAAACCCGCAGTACTCGACAGGAGGAGTACCTCAGCAGTCCTAGGTTAGTGAGCGGCGGTCTCGGAGTCGTGACAGGACCACTGTACACTCTAGAGACGGAGCTCTTCAGCAGTTACGGTTTCGATAATGAAATCCTGGTTTGAGCTGAGTCAATGAATCTTTGCGTTTCCTCATGATTGAGATGGGTCGCTTGATAACTTAGGTATATGTATGGGCATATACCTGGGTGATGGTTATCCGTTGATTTCATGATTTTTGTGTATCCTTGAGATTGGATGGGTTACTTGATGACTTAGGTATATGTATGGGCGTATACCTAAGTAGAGTCTGATGTTACTTCGTGATTGCTGCCTTTACTTTGTGGATATCCATGTTGGATTTAGTGAGACCTTAAGGGTCTCGGGGTCCCTACTGAGTAGCTTATACTCACCCCTGCACGGGCTATGCCCGCACTTCGTTGTGTTGGTTGCAGACGACGGACAGCGCAGATCGCAGTTGAGACTTGCGGAGCAGGTCGGTACCCGGAGGTGGACCACTGGGCGGACGTACCCGGAGTAGACGACATGACCTGTGGAGTAGAGGAGCTATCTGTACCTACCCTTCAGGTAGGATCCGTGGTGGACGATCCAGGAGCTGAGCCATCTGTACCTACCCTTCAGGTAGGAATCGAGGCGGACGACCCAGGAGCCGCTTCGTTCTTCCAGCTGCTGTTTTTCCCTTTCGAGTTGTACTTTACAGTTGGGCTTGTATTTCCGGCCCCCTTTACTTTTCTGCACTTGTAGTTACTTTCCGCTTGCTGACTCTGTGGTGGTTGTTACTTATAAAGGCAATGCCTTCCCTGTTATCGGGATTTACGCCTTTGGTGATAGTCGCCAGCCCCTGGCCTATGGAAGGCGGGCTTGGGGTAGTCACGGCACGAGCCCCGAGGACGGGTCGTGACATATCATGTAACTTGTTCTATAAGTAAGATAACATTAGTGTCTTGTTAAAATACATACTTTGAATAAATGTGTAAATATTTATAGGGATTGAATTAGGTCATCAATAAAAAACAAGTGAACTATTAAAATAATGTTTGTGGACTCAAAACCATAAATCTTGGATGATTTAGAAGACCATTGGTTCAACATAAATTAAGGTATTGGGGAAAATATTTATTTCTATGTAATTTTAATATTGTTGGTTACTTCATTTACTACCTATCCAAATCATATTTTTTTATTTTATAATAACACTTTTAAGGGGTAAGTGTGAACCCTAACATAAGCCCACCGAATTCAACCCATCGTGGAAATAAAACATCACCGCACACAACTGCATTCAAGAACCGTTCCTGAGTACTTTCAAAATTCAAATTCAAAAAATCCATCAAACGGATTACAGACCACGTGCTGTCATGCTTCCCTAGAAACCATCCCTTGAACACCTCACTGCCATCATCACGTCGTCGGCATCAGTCAAACGCCAACTGTCGTCAATATCTCACCGGAGCTGAAGAAACCACGCCGTCGACAGTCGATACGTCGTCACCATCCACCTCCCGATGTCACCTGTTCAGACTCACATCCCAAAGACCCTTGAATACGACCGTGCAGCTCCACCTCGGAGATAATGGTGGAATCTGGATCCAGAGCAGAGAACAGATCGGGAATACGATGAAGAGGAAGGGATCTGGAACCGCCGGAGACCGTCGAAGACTATCGACCCACAGAAAAAAATCCGTCATCGTCCATTCATCACCGCACCAGAAACAAAATCACTAAAACAAAAAACACCAAACATCATAACATTCCAAACACAGACCATCGTCGTTTATGAGGATGAAAGTCCAAACGCCTCCAACACCCGAGGCGAGGGGACCAGGCGAGTGCGGGGCCATCAATAATTTCTATCGATGATACTAAAAATATTACAAAGCTTCTTCCCTAATCACATTTCAATCCCTCAATTACATCTGATTGATTCATCCATAAAATTCTTCCACACTCACTAGGGTTCTTTCGAGGGTCTTTTCCCTCTAAGGGGTTTGTCACTTCATTTACTACCTAAGGAAATAAGAAAATTTAGTTACTTGATACATTTCTATAATCACAATTTCATCCTTTGGTTGTTATTTGATTTATTTTATAATTCATCCAAAGATTAATTTTGATTCCTAAAGGATTAAAAACCTCTTTTAAAGAATAATATGGCCCAAAAAAGATTGAAAATTTTAACTATTTGTTGTAAACTTTTTAATATATTAATATCTAATCCCAAAAATTTATATTATTGGTTCTTCATTAACATTTATTCCTCAAATTTTTTAAGTAAAACAATGAAAACTTTACCAGGACTGTAACATCCCAAGTAAGTAATGAATAATAGATATTTTTATCTATGTCTATTAATGATTAAGATAGTGTTTTAGAGGCTTAAAATGAAAATAAATACAATCTTATGCATGGAATACACTAATATTCTTAAAAGAGTGTTTTAGTGCCTTTTGATGGCAACCCCTTTTTAAAATCTATCTTTTGACAATTTTATAAGCTATTTTTGTCAAAATAAACTTATTATTTATGATTGGGATATTAAAATATACTTTTTTTGAATTTTTGGTTATTTTTCCGATAAAGTTCATTTTTTAATGAATAGTGAAAAATGTTGTATTTTAATTCAAAACCTCTTTTTAATCTAATTTATTTATATGATTAGAATATCTTTTGAATTTGTTTTGAAGTGAAATTAGAATATATGTTTACCATTTTATCCAATGGTGGTCATTGGAATCAATTTCACTTTGAAATTCGACTTAAACTACTGTCAATCTTTTGATACTTATTGTTTCATAAAAACACGGTATTTGTCATGACAGCGGGAATTAGTTATTAAATTAATTAATGCAACTTACATTTTTTGAATTTTGTAAAATAGACATCATTTTTGAATTTGGAATATCAAATATAGCTTAGTTTGAAGTTTTGGTATCTTTCTGAAAAACTTCAATTTTTGATGAATAGTGAAACCACTAAGTGGTAGTTAAAGAAACTGATTTTTCGTTTAAATGAAACTTTTCCAGTTCTGTGATTTGATTTTCAAAAATCCTACATACATGGTTTTCATTAATAAGTAAAATGTGGTTCAATGAGATTAAAATAATTTTTTGGTGAATAGTAACTTTTAAGTTCTTAATCGCGATTAGTGATAATTAGTGTAGTTTAAGGTAAAAATAATGTTTTAATAATATGAGATGAGCTTGACACATGTCCTACCCTCAATGGATGTGTCATGGCCGACCAAGACAATCCATGGGTCAACTTGGAGACCCCATGGAGCCACTTTGGTTGGGAAATGACATAAATAATTTTTTATTTAATGTTAAAGTAAAAATGACACAAACATGAGATGTTTTACTAAAACAATTTTTACATTGGGTTATACAAGTCATATTTTTGATTATAAATAGTCATTGGAAAGCGAAAAAGATTTTCTACATCATAGTATTTTTTTTAATTTTTAGACTTTAAATAAATTAAATTATTTATGACATCATGATGATGCAGCGATTACCTCATTAATAAAGGATTTAAATAAAATGAAATGATAATGTAAAATATATGAACTACACATGTCCAAAACCTATTTGATGGGTGTATTTCTAACCCTTATCACCTTACCCTCTAATTATATCAATGTGGGACCTTTTTAATCCGAAACACATTTTAAAATAATGTAACATTTCTTTACTTTCCAAGAGTGCCCCTCCTCTCCTCTTATAAAAGGCCCCCACCTCTACCTCCTTACCCACACTCCCAAAGCCTTTGGCTCGGCCAACCCCTGCCCATTTTGTCTCTCCACATCCCTATATTACTCCTTGAAGCCTCAATTTGGGCAGAAGTCTTCCCAAGGAAGCCTTTGAGATCAAACCAAAGGGAGTTACCCGTTTTTAAGGTAATGTCTTCACTTGAGTCCTTTTGTTTTATTTTGCTTCTCCAACCCCCTAAACTATTTTTATTCATTTATTTTGTAAAAACTCCAGTATCTTCAATATACTAGGATGTTTTTATAAGAATTATTCGAGCTACACTTACACACGCCTACATCTAATGGTTAAAGAACATACTGTTTTCGTGGATGGTGAATTTATGCCTCCCGAAACGATGATTGTTCAACATTCTTTTAACACCTTCAAAGATGGCCATTAAGATGACACTATATTTATATATGATATATAATATGTTTATTTCTTCCTTAATCTTCTGTATTTTTCATTTTGGGAATACCTTTATGGTTTCCATTATGGGTAAACACGATATCTTCATTTAAGGAAGTGCGGACTACCGCCCCCTCAAAGTGATTTGATTTGTTAAATACCATATGTGGGACGTATAAAGGATGAAAATATGATATTATATATGATATTATACTGGAATTATAATATACCTTTATATCATTCTGATTCCATTCTATAAAATATGAAATAGAAATGAAAGTAGCATTCATGCGTACGTACGACTTACCGTCTCCATGAACGGTGCATTTCATTTCTTACCTCTAAATGATTATGTAATATTATAAATGCATGGATGTACTAGATATATATGAAATATATGATATCTACATCATTAATACCATTCTGGATATAATTGATACATGAACAACTTGTAATTATAAAGGGCTTATTTTTTACTCAAGTACCAATGATCGTTAAAACGACCGTTATTAACTTAAATAATTACATAGTGTTCATGACATGGAAATAAGTGATATAAAAGAAATAATGAACTTGAAAAAGGTTATTAAACAAGTGTAAATAAACTCAAGTTTAGTATTCAGGATATTAAAGAACGACTGAGTGAAGTCGGACCCGAGGTATGAGACTTTGTCTCAATCTCCTTTCATTGAGGCATATTTTGTTTTATACACAACCTTCTTTTATACAGTGTATAAACCCCATTGACTTTTACGTTTATTCAAAAGGAATCTTTTTTATACAAAGCATTTACTAAACGACAAAAAATGAATGTTTTTGTCGTACGTATGCGGCGACAACGACTTCTCTGCCGCCGTGACCATTATTTGAGTTTCGGTTGTTTTCATAATGTTTTTATATCAATGTGTTGTATTGATATATTGTGATTGAAAGGTGGAAATGTTATGTTTACTTTATGCATGTTTAATGTGATATGATTATGTTGAGGTTCTTGGGCATCATTATGAATATGGGTGGTTCCGTGATAGGCTAAGGGCGGGTGAGCCCGATATAGCTCTCTAATGAATTGGGTAACGCGAAGGAGTGAAATGTTAAGGTTTCTCCTAAGAGATTTAGGGAATATACTGTGATGGGTATTCCAAACGTAACCAAGAGGGTTACTCCCTATGTAATAATGTTATGAATGCCACAAGTTACCTTTATGTATTATGATTTCTATGATTTATTCATGATTTGATGAGGTATGTTAATGTTATTATGTTTTATGGGAAAAGTATGATTTCATTCTTATGTATATATGAACTTATGTTTCCGTTCCATATTTTTATAACCCATACTGAGCTTTTTATGCTCATCCCAAGTTTTTTTGAAATGTTTTTCATAGGTCAAGGGAAAGGTACATGATATGATGATAGTGTCAAGGAAGTGTTAAGAAATAATCCATGTTTTATTTTAAATATGTTTCCATAGATGGGAAAAATGAATACTATCTTTTATGTAACCACTTTGTTTAAATGTGTAATGTAATGCAAGATATATGTTCTAATTCTCTAAAACACTAAAACTGAAAACATACTCAAGGTGAAATCTTGTAATAACTCAAGATTAAGTAATGTTTAAGGCTGGGGCCTTATAGTTGGTATCAGTGGTCGGTTTAGATAACTTTAGGAGTTAGAATTCTATAAAATGATTATCCAAAAATATATTTTTTTATGGTCAAATTGAAGTGATATAGTATTTGAAGATTACCATGTTGCTTCATCTAAGACATGTTTGTTCATAATGGTTTTCCACAGAGGAAACAGGGAAGCAGTTCTAGGAAGGCATACAGAAGGAAATAACCTTCCGAATCAGCATCCTGAGATGGTTGGAATTAGAACTGAACAGTTTTTTGCAGTAACGGTGCAGTTGACTCAAGCGATAAATGGTGGTGGTATCTATGCACGAGATCAGCCAGATCAACCGCAGAGGAACATGTTAGTGGTGGATCATTTCATGAGGCAACATCCCCCATAATTCAGAGGATCATCTGACCCTGTGTTAGCTGAAGGGTGGATTAAAGCACTGGAGAATATTTTCGATGTCATGGGGTGTTCAGACAATCAAAAGGTTAGTCTTGCTATTTACCGTTTGGAGGGTGAGGCAGATCAGTGGTGGTCTATGGTAAAAAATATCAGGGATGTCGATGAGATTGATGCTCTTGACTGGGATAAATTCAAAGGTATGTTTCTTGAGAAGTATTTTCCTAAGGTTGTTCAACTTAGGATGGAAAAGAAATTCTTGGAATTGAGGCAAGAGGAAGACTCAGTGGCTACCTACGAAGAAAGGTTCACTCGATTGGAAAGGTATGCTCCAAATTTTATCTGAGACCTTGATAGTAAAATCTATCATTTCTACTCAGGATTAAAGCCAAAATATCGAAGGGAATTAGCTTCTCATGAGTTTAAAAGTTATGAAACGCTTGTTCGATGTGCTGAGAAGGTGGAAATGGAGTTTTCCGATGATCAAGTGTTGTATAACAACCAACAAGAGAAGAGACCGAGGTGGTAGGATAAAGGTAAGAATTCTTCAAAAAAGTCTGATGGTAAGAAAACTAAGTTTCCAGTTTGTGATAAATGTGGAAAAAGGAATGTTGGGGAATGTCTTCTGAATTCTGGAAAGGGCTACTGATGTGGTAAGATGGGACATAAGGCTTGTGATTGCACTGAAAAGGATCAAGGTGAAGTTAAGACCAAATTTGATTTACAGTTAGTGAAATGTTATAAGTGCAATTAGATGGGTCACTATGAAAATGAGTGTCCGAAAAAGAGCTTGAGTGATGGGAAGCAGTTAGACTACAAGCAGAAAGGGGTGGTGAAATCCTTTGCAACTACTTCAGCAGATGTCGGGCCATCAAATGAAGTTGTATCAGGTACTTTGTTTGTTTTTTCAGATTATGCCAGTGTGTTGTTTGATTCGGGGTCTACACATTCTTTCATCTCTGAAAACTTTTCTAGTAAAATGGGAAACCATCTCAAGAAATGACTCCTAAACTTTTGGTAAAAACACCTGGGGGAAGTGTTGAGGCAAAAAGAATTTATAAGAATCTTCCTATCCTTATCTGTGGAAAGAACCTACTTGAAAACCTTATTGTTCTACCTCTAGTAGAGTTTGATGTTATCCTGGGTATGGATTGGCTCTCTATTTACCATGCTAAGATTGACTGTAGATCTAAAGAAGTTTCTTTTCAGAAAGACTTTCAGTTTGTGTACAAGAATGAACCCTTATTGTTGATAATTTATCAAGAGGCCAAGAAAAATGTAAAAGATGGAAATGAATGTTACCTTGCACACATCATTGAAAATAAAGGAACTGTTCATATTAATGATGTGCCAGTGGTAAATGAGTATCCTGTTGTTTTTCCTGATGAGTTGCTTGGAAAAATACCAGATCGGGAAGTTGAGTTTACTGTTGACCTAGTTCCTGATGCTAAGCCAATTTCGAAACCCCCTTATCGAATGGATCAAATTGAACTTTTAGAGTTGAAGGAGCAATTGAAAGATCTATTAGATAAAGGTTTCATTCGACCTATCACATCACCATTGGGTGATCCTGTTTTATTTGTTAAAAAGAAAGATGGTTCAATGAGACTTTTCATTGATTATAGAGCCTGGAATAACATCACTGTTAAGAACAAATATCCTTTGCCTCATATCGATGATTTGTTTGATCAGCTCTAGGGAGCTCAGTATTTTTCAAAGATTGACTTGAGAATGGGGAACCATCAACTGAAGGTAAAGGAAGCAGACGTTCTGAAGACTGTGTTTCATACAAGATATGGCCATTATGAATTTGTAGTAATTCCTTTTGTGCTAACCAATGCACTTGCTGTATTCATAGACTTAATGAATAGAATTTTCCATGAGCTCTTGGATAAGTTTGTGGTGGTTTTCATTGATGATATTTTTGTGTTTTCTAAAATTAAAGAGGAGCATGAAAGACATTTAAGGGTTATCTTGCAAACCTTAAAAGAAAAGAAATTGTATGGGAAATTCAGCAATTGTGAGTTTTGGTTGCAAGAAATTTATTTCCTTGGTCACATTGTTTCTAAAGATGGGATAATTATTGATCCTGTAAAAACAAAAGTTGGGGAAGACTGGCCAAGACCAAGAAATGTAACTGAGATTCGTAGCTTCCTTGGTTTGGCAGGCTATTACTGAAGGTTTTTTATAAATTCTTCACGGTTATCTAGTCCAATGACTAAGCTAACTCGGAAGGGTGTTATGTTTATCTGGACAAACGAATGTGATGATTGTTTTCAGGAATTGAAAAGAAGATTGGTGAAAGCTCCAGTTTTGGAACTACCTTCTAGGAATGGTGATTTTGGTATCTACAGTGATGCTTCATTGAAAGGATCTGGTTTTGTCCTAATGCAGAATGATCAGGTAATTACTTATGCTTCATGACAGTTGAAAACTCGTGAGGTAAATTACCCTACACATGATTTGGAATTAGCTACTGTTGTTTTCACTTTAAAAATTTGGAGACATCATTTGTATGGAGTAAAGTGTGAAATATATACTGATCACAAAAGTTTAAAGTATATATTCACTCAGAATGAGTTAAACATGAGATAGAAGAGATGGCTGGAATTAATCAAGGATTATGATTGTACAATTCATTACCATCCGGGAAAAGAAAATAAAGTGAATGATGCTTTGAGTCGAAAAAGTAATGCTTCATTAACAATGTTGCATTTGGAACATGATCCTTTGGTTAAGGATTTGATGGACTTTGGAATAGAAGTTTTTGGCGCAGGATGTTCTTCTGTTTTGTTTCAGGTATCAGTGAGATCATCTCTATTAGATAGAATCAAGCAAGCACATAAGCAAGACAGTGAGTTGCAGAAAAAGGTAGAGCTGGTTCAGAAAGGTAAGTTTCCTGAATTCAACATTGATAATTATTGTGTTTTGAGATTTGGGAAGAGATTTTTTGTGCCTTGTGATTCACAGTTTAAGAGAGAGTTGTTATGTGAAGCTCATAGTTCTCTGTTTTCAGTTCATCCTGGCAGTACTAAGATGTACAGAGATCTATGGGAGTATTACTGGTGGGATGGAATGAAAAGAGATATTGCTGATTTTACTGTGAAGTGTTTGACATGTCAACAGGTTAAAGTAGAGCGACAGTTACCGAAAGGGATGCTTCAGCCTTTACCAGTGCCAGAGTGAAAATGGGAGAATATATCCATGGACTTTGTTGTGGGATTACCGAAGACATCTCGAGGTAATAATGCAATCTGGGTTATTTTTGATCGCTTGAATAAATCTGCTCAATTCCTTGCTATACGAGATACTTTTTCCCTAGATCAACTTTCCCGATTGTATCTTAAAGAGATAGTCAGGTTGCATGGAGTTCCCCTCTCCATTGTATCTGATTGTGATCCCAGGTTCACTTCTAACTTTTGGAAAGGCCTTCAGAAGTCGTTGGGTACTGAATTAAATTTTAGTACAACTTTTCATCCTTAATCAGATGGGCAGTCAGAACGAACAATTCATACATTGGAGGATATGCTACGAGCTTGTTCGATGGATTATCAGGGAAGTTGGGACCAACATCTTTCTTTGGTTGAATTTTCATATAATAACAGTTTTAATTCTAGTATACAGATGGCACCATTTCATCCATTATGTGGGAAGCGGTGTCGAACTCCAGCTTTCTGGGATGAAGTGGGTGAAAGGAAGTTGATGGGACCAGAATTGGTAGAAGAGTTGGCAGAAAAATTTCAGCTAATACAGAAACACATGAGAACAGCTCAGAGTAGGCAGAAGAGTTATGCGGACAACAGGAGGAAGGATCTCTCTTTTGAGGTAGGTGATCATTTTTTCTCAAAGTATCACCATGGAAAAGTGTGATGCGATTTGGTAAGAAAGGAAAGTTGAGTCCAAGGTTCATTGGACCATATGAAATTTTGGAGAGATTTGGATCAGTTGCTTACCGAGTGGCTTTACCTCCGAGTTTATCTCAGGTACACAATGTTTTTCACATTTCGATGTTGAGAAAGTACATGCCAGATCCATATCATGTTTTGAGTCCAGAGGTAGTTCAGCTGGAAGAGAACCTATCTTATGAGGAACAACCAGCCCAGATTCTTGACCACAGGTAGCAAGTGTTATGGAATAAGGTGATTAATCAGGTAAAGATTTTGTGTAAAAACCACATGATGGAAGATGGGAATCTGAAAATGCAATGAGGGATAAGTACCCCCATTTATTCGATAAGTAAATAAATTGCGGGGATGCAATTTTCTAAAGGGGGAAGGATGTAACATCCCAAGTAAGTAATGAATAATAGATATTTTTATCTATGTCTATTAATGATTAAGATAGTGTTTTAGAGGCTTAAAATGAAAATAAATACAATCTTATGCATGGAATACACTAATATTCTTAAAAGATTGTTTTACTGCCTTTTGATGGCAACCCATTTTTTAAATATATCTTTTGACAATTTTATAAGCAATTTTTGTCAAAATAAACTTATTATTTATGATTGGGACATCAAAATATACTTTGTGTGAATTTTTGGTATTTTTCCGATAAAGTTCATTTTTTAATGAATAGTGAAAAATGTTGTATTTTAATTCAAAACCTCTTTTTAATCTAATATATTTATATGATTAGAATATATTTTGAATTGGTTTTGAAGTGAAATTAGAATATATTTTTACCATTTTATCCAATGGTGGTCATTGGAATCAATTTCACTTTGAAATGGGACTTAAACTAGTGTCAATCTTTTGATACTTATTGTTTGATAAAAACACGCTATTTGTCATGACAGCGGGAATTAGTTATTAAATTAATTTATGCAACTTACCGGTTTTTAATTTTATAAAATAGACATAATTTTTGAATTTGGAATATCAAATATAGCTCAGGGTGAAGTTTTGGTATCTTTCTGAAAAACATCAATTTTTGATGAATAGTGAAACCACTAAGTGGTAGTTAAAGAAACTGATTTTTCGTTTAAATGAAACTTTGCCACTTCTGTGATTTGATTTTCAAAAATCTGACATACATGGTTGTCATTAAGAAGTAAAATGTGGTTCAATAAGATTAAAATAATTTTTTTGTGAATAGTAACTTTTATGTTCTTAATCGCGATTAGTGGTTATTAGTGTAGTTTAAGGTAAAAATAATGTTGTAATAATATGAGATGAGCTTGAAAAATGTCCTACACTCATTGGATGTTTCATGGCCGACCAAGAAAATCCATGGGTCAACTTGGGGACCCCATGGAGCCACTTTGGTTGGGAAATGACATAAATAATTTTTTATTTAATGTTAATGTAAAAATGACACAAACATGAGATGTTTTACTAAAACAATTTTTACATGGGGTTATACAAGTCATATTTTTGATTATAAATAGTAATTGGAAAGATAAAAAGATTTTCTACATCATAGTATTTTTTTTATAATTTTTAGACTTTAAATAAATTAAATTATTTATGACATCATGATGATGTAGCGATTACCTCATTAATAAAGGATTTAAATAAAATGAAATGATAATGTAAAATCTATGAACTACACATTTCCAAAACCTATTTTATGGGTGTATTTCTAACCCTTGTCACCTTACTCTCGAATTATATCAATGTGGGACCTTTTGAATCCGAAACGCATTTTAAAATAATGTAACATTTCTTTACTTTCCAAGAGTGCCCCTCCTGTCCTCTTATAAAAGGCCCCCACCTCTACCTCCTTACCCACACTCCGAAAGCCTTTGGCTCGACCAAACCCTACCCATTTTGTCTCTCCACATCCCTATCTTACTTCTTTAAGCCTCACTTTGGGAGAATTCTTCCCAAGGAAGCCTTTGATCTCAAACCAAAGGGAGTTACCTGATTTTAAGGTAATGTCTTCACTTGAGTCCTTTTGTTTTATTTTGCTTCTCCAACCCCCTAAACTCTTTTTATTCATTTATTTTGTAACAACTCAAGTATCTTCAATATAATAGGATGTTGTTATAATATGTATTCGAGATACACTTACACACACCTACATCTAATGGTTAAAGAACATACAGTTTCCGTGGATGGTGAATTTATGCCTCCCGAAACGATGATTGTTCAACATTCTTTTAACACCTTCAAAGGTGGCCATTAAGATGACACTATATTTATATATGATATATAATATGTTTATGTTTTCTTTAATCCTCTGTATTTTTCATTTTTGTCATACCTTTATGGTTTCCATTATGGGTAAACGCAATATCTTCATTTAAGAAAGTGCGGACTACCGCCCCCTCAAAGTGATTTGATTCGTTAAATACCATATGTGGGACGTATAAAGGATGGAACTATGATATTATATATGATATTATACTGGAATTATAATATACCTTTATATCATTATGATTCCATTCTATAAAATACTAAATAGAAATGAAAGTAGCGTTCATGCGTACGTACGGCTTACCGTCTCCATGAACGGTGCATTTCATTTCTTACCTCTAAATGATTATGTAATATTATAAATTAATGGATGTACTGGATATATATGACATATATGATATCTACATCATGAATACCATTCTGAATATAATGTATACATGAACAACTTGTAATTATAAAGGGCTTATTTTTTACTCAAGTACCAATGATCGTTAAAACGACCGTTATTAACTTAAATAATTACACAGTGTTCATGACATGGCAATAAGTGATATAGAAGGAATAATTAACTTGAAAAAGGTTCTTAAACAAGTATAAATTAACTCAATTTTATTATTTAGGATATTAAAGAACGACCGAGTCAAGTCGGACCCGAGGTATGGGACTTCGTCTCAATCTCCTTTAATTGAGGCATATTTTGTTTTATACACAACCTTCTTTTATACGGTGTATAAAGCCCTTTGAATTTTACGTTTATTCAAAAGGAATATTTTTTATACGAAGCGTTTACTAAACTACAAAAAGGGAATGTTTTTTTCGTACGTATGCGGCGACAATGACTTCTCCGCCACCGTGACCATTATTTGAGTTTGGGCTTCCTCTACAAGCCATACATTCTTTTTAAAAGAAAACTAAATACCATGTTTTAATTTTCTTTTATTTTGGTATTGAAAATTGTTTTCATAATTTTTTTATATCAATGTGTTGTATTGATATCTTGTAATTGAAAGGTGGAAATGTTATGTTTCCTTTATGCATGTTTTATGTGATACTATTATGTTGAGGTTCTTGGGCATTATTAAGAAGACGGGTGGTTCCATGATAGACTAAGGGCGGGTGAGCCCGATACAGCTCTCCAATGCATTGGGTAACATGAAGGAGTGAAACATTAAGGTTTCTCCGAATAGATTTAGGGAATATACTGTGATGGGTATTCCAAAGGCAACCAAGCGGGTTACTCCCTACGTAAGAATGTTATGAATGCCTCAAGTTACCTTTATGTCTTATTATTTCTATGATTTATTCATTATTTGATGAGGTATGTTAAAGTTATTATGTTTTATGGGTAAATTATGATTTCATTCTTATGTATATATGAACTTATGTTTCCTTTCCATATTTTTATAACCCATACTGAGCTTTTTATGCTCATCCCAAGTTTTTTTGAAATGTTTTTCACAGGTCAAGGGAAAGGTACATGATATGATGATAGTGTCAAGGAAGTGTCAAGAAATAATCCATGTTTTATTTTAAATATGTTTCCATAAATGGGAAAAATGAATACTATCTTTTTTGTAACCACTTTGTTTAAATGTGGAATGTAATGCATGTTTTATGTCTTAATTCTCCAAAACTCTAAACCTGAAAAGATCCTCAAGGTGTAATCTTGTATTAACTCAAGATTAAGTAATGTTTAAGGCTGGGGCCTTATAAGGACATTGTGTAGGTTAGTGGTTGGTGTGAAATCATGATCATCCTTTGTTTAAGGGTTCAAGACCCACTATCTTTCCCAATATGATTGGTTTTCACTCAGAATATTGGTTATCCTTTTTATAAAACCATATTAATATAATTTTCAAAATAAATCTAAAAGGCATCCTATAAATAAGTTTAATTTATAAATAACCTTCTATCTAATGTTTTCAAGAAAACCCTTATACATAAATACTTTATCCATTAATTTCCTCGTATTCCATTCCTTAGTCTAGGGTTTATCCATAATATGATTTCATGGATCTATAAATCATGACATATTATCTTCAATATAAAACACCTTAGTTTTAACCTAGGACATTCAATTTCATTATCTATTCTAATCCTTTATAATGGGTTTTTAATAAAATGTGAATTATCTTAAGAATATCCCTTTAGAGTGTCAAACTAGGTGCACGGTAAGTCATATCTTTGTGTACCAGGTTCCCCCAAGTCAGTCTTAGAACACCTTGTTAGAGTTATTACTCCAAGGTACATTTGTGCCAAAACCACAAACCCTTGTAGTATCTATATAGGGATGTATTTTTAGAAATACCCACATAATCTCTACCTTAAAAAATTTTGAGGATGTTATTTTATACTTATCCTCAAATTATACATTAGGATTAGGTTCTCTATCCTATGGTTTCCTAAATATAGTTCCCAAAGTTTCTACTAAATTTAATATGATACCATCTATAGAGACCTGAACCCAGAAGTCTCAGAGCTATTGTCTACTATCAATTACATTGGCATGATTACAAGGAATAAGGTCTTGAATGGTAAATAGATTATTATTCTTGGTAAACGAGATACATAAATGAGTCTATTATTTAATATGAATACATTAATTACAATAGAAAAAATTATTTTGAATAACTTCGAGGATAATAACTATATTCCATATATAATATCCTTGAATATCTTTCTTACTACACTTATAAGATTCATAATGGAAGGAAACATAATAAGAGTGAGATCAAATGCCCAGTAAGGGTAAATTATAGGGTAAGAAATAATGAATCAATATGATTAAATCAAAATGATAGGGTAAATAAATGAACACACATGACATGTATTCAATAAGTTGAATATAATTTAATAAGAAATAAGGTATGGTAAATGAAAACACATTTCATTCAAATTACTATATAAGGTAAAATATATATGGAAAGGGAAGAAAATGAAACACATGGAACTTAATCAATGAACTAAAAATGAAATGTATCCATAGATATGTCGATGAAAACTCTCATAGATGAATAATAACTGAATCTAAATGAATTTAATGCTTTCTTAATGGATTTCATGTCTAAGACACATGTAAACCTATACCATCATGATATTTCACAAGATGGTTTAAAACTATGGATAGATACATATTTAATTTTCAATCTTATTTGTCTCATGAGATCCTATTGATGCATCAATGAGTTATATAAGGTTTGGGCTCCACCTGTCATTTCCTATCAAAATCCTTCCTTATATAGAATATTCAAAATAAATAATATACCTTATCAAATACACGTATTGATTAAATAACACATAATTATCAATATTCATCAAATAATAAAATTGCTATCATATTATAAATTGTATGTAAAATGGTATACAGTTTAAAAAATATTAATATCCATGATACTGAAATGGATAATTTAGGGTAAATTCAGATCCTAATGGTTATAGTAGAGTGAATATTTCAAGGGGACTAAAAGAAATCATGGAATTCAATGTAAATACTATCCTTTTATAGATCAATCCTAAACCCTTTAGAGGAATAATAATGATGGTAAAAATAAAACATACCCCTCTTGGATTAAAATTTTATGGTTGTTATCTTTGATGAATATAAATACAATAGAAATATGTTTTAAAAAATTAATGACAAAAATATCTGTTTTTTTTCACAACAAATTGATATTTTTTTTTGTAAAAAATTATTTTAAAAAAAAATTTCTTAAGAAAATATCCTTTTAAAAATAAAAATGATGTTTTTAAATAATAATTGTGGGTAAATATATACATGTCATACAAGGTAAATTGAACATTATTTTTTATGGTAAAAAGCTTAGAAAAATGCCTTATTGGGAAAGTGATAAGAATATAACTTTGAAAACATTGGTAAAAAATAACAACGGTAACAATTTATCTAAAAAATTGTTTTTAAAACATTTTTTAAAAGATTTTAATAAATCATGGTTTTTAAAAAACACATTCTCTGACTAAAGAGACAAATGAAGTCTGGTTTTCTTAGAAACAATTTATAAAACAATTTCAGTGCCAAAGAGTAGAAAATGGTACAAATACTTGAAAGTGGTAATGAATATAAATAGGATAGGAAAATTAAATGATTACTTGAATAATGGTCATAAATCTTCCTCAAACAGAAATACCATTGATAGATCATTAAATTTATTATTGAGGAAAATAACTTTTAAACATTCCAATGTGTCCCATACCACTTTAAAACATTTTAAATCATATTCATAAAAAAGGAATAAAATTAGATTATTTTTTAAAATAACTTGAAAATAAATTTATTAAAGATATAATATAACAAATTGGTCAGTAGATACACCAAAAAAATAATTAAGTGCTGAACATGACATTTATCTCATGGATGTAAAGAGTGAGATGAGAGTCTCTTACCTTGAGTTTCCTTTTGGGTGAACATCCTTTAACTTCTATTGTAATAAAATTATGTTCATTTTATACTTTATTCATAACCTTTTTCAGGTTCATAATTACTTTCATTTCACTTTTTACCATGTTTTTTACAACTACTTAAATAATTATATTTACGTCAGGTGTATATGACCAAATTTGATTTATGTGTAAAATACAACATTGGTACGTCAAATATAATCCAAGGGTTCATTATATAACATCTCCAAAATAATAATCATGACATAATTATCTTATTTATACATAAATTATACTTTTTAAACCATTCATTTAATATGGTTATGTAAAATGAATCAACTTTTTCATGATCGAGAGAGTAGGTTGTACGTACTCATGAGTAACGTTCACATTTTTTCAATGATCGATATGAAAAGAAGGTAAGTATAATTATATATTTCTAGAATGGTAATTATATCATAAATGAAATATTATTTATTCACATATACTTATATGTATAATTCTTGTGCTGTAAAAAGAAATCAGATCATGTCAAGGAGGTAGTATTCCACACATCCACGAACGACGTTATCTATTTTAAAGTGTCTGAAAGGGTAATAATGAAAAGGATATATATTGTATTTATAAAAAGGTAATTATGTAATTAATATCATATATATTTTTTATATGTCATATATTTTTAATTAAAACAATTCATTATACATTCCATGTATTGTGTGAACAAATCACAACGCTTTGAGGGGGCGGTGGTTCACACTTCCACAAACGATGTTATCTTTTTTACACAAAATGGAAAGTATATATTTATTTATTATAAAACATTATATAAGAATTAGGACATAATTGTCACGAACCGAATCTGGTCGCCGCCAAAACTGGCACCAAACCTAGCCTATGACATGACCCGAAGGGCGTTCCCTATCCCCACTGGTTGGCATAAGTGCCCGGGTATCATTTATTTTTGTTTGGGAACGATTTACCCGAATATGAAGGCATAAAACATTAAAAACAATCAATAAACTGAATCTGAAAAATGTAAACCAAACAATGTTTAAAGAAAAACCAGAACTGAATACATATTTTTAAAGACACTTCAAGTGGTCTAAAAACAAATAATGACAACATAAAGAAATCCCCATGGACTCCACACCACAAGGGGGTCATCACCCGCAAGCCTTCCCCGCAACTCCGCCCCAACGACGGGGACTAACACCCTGAACCACCATCACCCTTAGCCTTCCCTTTACCTGATTCAAACATAAGAAGGTCTACTTACACCCAAGGGGTGTAAGTAGGGTGTGATCCTAAGCCCAATAGGATACCACTAGATGATTCCAAAGAGCATGCAATACAATGTGAACAAAACAAGCAATTTTAATACACAAGGTGAAATAGTGTTAAAATTCAAAGAAATGCAACTTTAAAATGAAAACAGTTTTCAATCCAAGAATTCCAGTATGTTAACACATTAAATAGACATGTGATCTACTGTAAAGTACTTCCAAAACACCCCACAACAAGGGTAGATACCACAAATCCAATGAGCATCAAAATCGGGAACACCCCTAAGCACTAGGTCATCTCGGGCCCTATGTACCTCGTACCTCGGTGTAGAGTAACCATAGAAAAATCCATTATCGTGCACGATCCACTAGTAGGGAACATACCCATAACCTAGTGGTCCCCAATCATCACCCATATAGTTTAGTTAGAGTTGTCGTTATCCAGATGCTAAGTGGAATAGGGACAAAACCCATCCGATCCACTAGTCGTACTAGTACAAATCTGCCCCACCTAGGTACCCGGGCTTCTCCTTTTGTGCTCAAACAATTTCAGCAAACAAAACACATCTTTTTGCATATAAAATTTCACTACTAGTCACAATAAATTAGTACAGTAGATACACACATTTTATACCATTTAAAACACATAATAAAATAATTTTATTTTCAATAAAACAACCTCTCAAAACATCACATTGTTTTGCACCCAAAGCTCTTTAAGGTATCCACTTTGCACACTATGTGAACACTTTTAAGTCATTAAAACAAAATTTCAATACAATACCCTTTAATTAAACCAACAATTCAGTTATGGGGCATCCCAATGTGAACCAAGAAGTTGTATCTTTCAAAAACCACCATTTTCACACAAACATGGCACTTAAAGCCCATTTGCTTCCCAAACACCATTTAAGAAAACTTTCACAGCAACAACAAAAAAGAATAAACATTAAAAAATTCATTTTCAGTCATAATACAGTTCAATAAAATCAACTAAGTAATTATAGGTCAGCCCAAAATGAACCAATGAAAGATTTGAATGAAAAACCCCCAATTTCACCAAAAATTGGAACTTAAAATTCATTATCATTAAAAATGAAACTAAAACCAATTTTTACAGAAACATTCAAGGGAAATAAAAATTAAGGTACCATGAACATAGCAAGCTAATTCACAAAAATTTCACACAAAATGGAATCACCTACCAAAACCAAGGAAACCCTTGAACCCTTTGTGCGAAAACTCAAACGCACCACCGTCGCACCTCAAGGAAAGTAAACCAGTCCTAAAAACTATATTTCAGACCATGAAACACAAGATAAAACCCTAATTTTTAAACCCTAATCCCTGGACATTATTAACCTCAATGATAAGGGAATAAAACCTAATTAAATTGGATGTAACCCTAAACAAATTGAAAGAAGAAAGAAGGAGAACAACTTACTTAAAATATCTTGTAGAAATCTCCCCCAAAATACCAGTATCTGATTTTAAAAATACTCAAACCTTTAAGGGAGGTTATAAAAAGAATATGAAGATCATTTAGGAATTTGAATGGGGGAAAAAGAGTAAAAATTGAGAGATATATGAGGGAATGAACTTACCTCTTCAAATCTGGACGATTTGAGGAAGCCTGTTAAGTTCGGCACCATATCGCGATTAACCAGAGCTCCAAAGAGGGGGAAGAGAATAGGATCGCGTGTCTGGGTTTAGTGGGCTTGGGATCCACTTTTAATCACCGAAAAATCCCAAAAAAATTAATAATATAGAACATAATCAAACGTTATTTTTAAAACAGGAATTGGGCATCGGGCAGGCCCAACCCCTTAGATAAAAACCCAAATAAACCCTGGTTATGGATTTATAAAAGCTCCAAATTACCTTTGTGGTGTTAATAGGTTAGGGGAGGTCATGTAGGAATTTTAATGGATGAAAAATGTTGAAAAATTAAAAAGTTATAGAAGATACAAAATTTATTTTTTAATCTTAAATTGGGCTCACGGTTTGGCCCAATTCATGAATACTCATCTATTCCTCCCTAAAACCTAGGTAAACCCCCAAAACAAAGAAAGGATGTAAATTAAATGAAAAAAATACCTTTAAAATAGTTCTTGTATGTGACAGTTCTCCCCACCATAAATCATTCCACCCCCGGAATGCCACAACAAGAGCAGATGCAAAAGCAAAGCCCAAACGATAGACCAAGACAAACTTCCTTGCCACGTTTTCACCAGCTTCAAAAAGGACAAACATCTCCAGTTGATCAAACAAAGAACATAATACTCTCACCAACCAAAAATAACCCCAATTACTTAAAATTATGAAACAAATTCAAAACACATCCCAAAAAAAACACCTCAAACACTACAAGACGACGCTCAAGCAATCCACTTGAAACGAACAACGAACTCGAATAACGCTACCACAACATTACGTAAACAAAACCATTGGGTGTTCTCCAACCCCAAATTTACCCAAGTAACAAATTTGTGGATATATATACTTGATTTATACTACCTCCTACCTAGAATACATCAAGGAGAAAACCGATTCACTAGTACGGGGTGACCCAATCCGGACATCCCACCACCAGGGACAACTCAATTTCTAAGACAGAATAAGGATGACAATTAGGGAAGGAACGAACGGTCTCCCCATCATAAGGGGTAAACTAACACTATTCCTTTTCCAAGAGAACATACATGATACCCATGATGGGTCTCCCCACCATAATAACGAACACAACATTCCTTAAGACAAAATCAAGACACTAACAGGGGGACTCAAACAGACTTCCCAGCATTAGGGGTAGATTAATATCAGAATTCTTCCAATGAAACATACATGAGTCCCATTTTTGGTATACCCAAACAAAACCCAACCATCTTAACTAAATAGTATGGGATAACAACAAAAAAACAACAGAATTTTAAGTAGTTGGCATGGCCGCACGGTTGGTTCACACGGTTTGGGAAACCGTGAGTTAACTGTGCGGATCATTCTGTCCAAAGAGGAAACTTCACACAGTTTCCTTGGACAATGATCATGGAAGTGCGGAGACCATGCAGTAGATAATCTCTCTTATAACTTGTTTCCCTAGGTTGTAACACGTTTACTGATAACCACGCACAAAATAGGCACTTCAACCTGCTTAACCCAAATTTTAAACTTTTCACCAAAAACACAAGGGAACCCAAAGGGAAAAAAATTAAACTTAGGGGATGACAGGGGAAGAAGGTACTCACACCTCTTTCCACCAAATGTAAGAAATTGGAACAAGACGAAGACACCAGAGGTTTAAACTATTTATATATTTCATATTGAGGATATGACCTTGACCAAAAGTTTGAATGACTCTAGGATTTCCCCTAACTACGCACCAGCTTCTCTCCAGGGCCTATGGCTGGAGCTCAATGGATTGAAGCATCTTCGACCTCACATTTAGGATTTGGAAACCCCTAAACTGAACATCTTCTTCTAGTTCCAAAAACAATTATACTGTAATCTCATATGGTCTCATTGAGACATGACACACTTCAAACCCGCTTTTCCCCAACCCATCATTTTACCAAAACAATAACTTAGAGGATGCACACACATCGCCCCTATTTTTCTTCGGATGCTAAACAGCAGAATGAAAGGACATATAGAAACAAATTCCTCTAGAACATAGGATTTATAATTTCCTATAGGTAGACACACATCCAAAAAAAAATATTGACTGTCATTAGAATTCATAATCTTCACCCTTATAGTAAAATGAACACATGACATCGCAAGGCATCACTGAACATGACCATTGTGGATAAAAGAAAACACATGGAGAGGGAACTTGTACTGAGTCCCAAACAGCACATGATTCCAACAATTGTCCATAATAGCCACTCTTGGCCAGATCTTTCACATGGGTGGCCTAACATGAACTCTTGCTTCAATGAGACTGACGAAAGACTCAGAGGCCCTTTAAGACATCATTCTACACTGACAACCTTGAACATCATTGACCTTAGACAACGTAGGAAACATAAGAAACTAAGGTCTATTTCAACCTACCACAAACACTCTCCCACTATAGGGGGATCCACATAATTGAAAAAGAAGGGGGGGTAAACACAATCTCAAAACCTCAAGAATAAATTCCTTATGTTGATCAACTGGAGGATCATCCAACGGTGAATCACCATAGGCCAAACATGAATCATACATTAAAACATTATGGGGGCATACCCTAACCTACAAGAAAACTCAAGGACCCAACCAATCTGGTCATTTGGTCACAAAATACCACAAACCTAAACCAAACACATAATGGGAGCCACCACATTGGCCTCCCAAACTTTTCCTCAAAAGAGACCACTGACCAACACTTCATTCCAACTTATCAATGAAACACCAAACCAAAACATCATTCAAACAAGAGGGTTCATTGAACTCGAAACATCCCACAATAATAATCCCGAAAACACATAATCCATACCTCCCAACCATACATTATCAAAACACAACACTTTCCTTCAAAAAAAATTATTTAAAAAAAACAGTGTTGGTGGGTTGCTCATTTACCAATGGTATCTCATGAGCCTCACACATGCATGTTTACATGCCACACTGGGAACCCACCTCATATCCATCCATATTCCCAAATAAACCTATGCATGTGGTCACCCTTGAGAGCACCAATTAACAAAAATCAAACCTTTCCTCTTTTTAAAATAAAAACTTTTAACCACACTTTCCCTTTCTCAAAAACAATAACCATAATATCAAAACCCAATTTTTCATTTCGCAAAACAATTTAGAAAAGAATCCAAAATTCAATAAAAGAACATATTCATTCCTTTCACAATCGTTTCAAAACATTTCAACCCATTTAAAAACAAATATAATTTCATGAAAAACACCATTTCACAAATCTCCATTTAATTAAGAACTCAACTCTTCTCATTTCATGAAAAGGTTCTAAACATTCATAATTTTTTTTATTCAGTAGTCACCAACCCCAAAATCCATCTTCAACCCCCACACAAAAATTCTAGAACACTTAATTAAATCCAAAACACTTTTCCACAGTTTAAAAAAAATTCCATTAGAAACATATTTTCAAAACCGCAATTAACATAGTTCATACTTTCAAAAGAGGTGTAAACACATAATTTACCCTTTTGAAATAATTCTGAAATTTCATTTATAGGCATTAAAAAAACATAAAACCATTTTCAATTTACTAGAAAATAACTTCACAAAAATTCAAACTCCTTAAAGTGGAGTCAATTTTTTTTTGCTAAAAAAAACAAGTTTCCAGGATTCCAAAACGAAGAGACAAAAGACAATGTGAGAAGAAACTAGTTTCGGTGGGTGACTTGGACATATGGTTGGTAGCCATATTCCAATCACTTCTCCGTCACAGAGATTATTCGAGGGAAATATCCACGGCTCCACATGGCTTGCCAGGCCCTGCGAGCTCACTGAGATTATTCGCCCAACTCTCTTTTCATTTCCCATAGTCATCATTAAACCAAGAAAACCAAAGGACTCAGATAAATCCATACTAACCATGGTGACTTGAATCCCGTCATGAGGTGTGCTGGCCAGACACACTACCCATGACTGAAATTTTAGGTCCCAAAAATCCTAGCTCCAGACTATGTTGAATCTTCCCCAAATAACATGACCCAAGGAGCGAACCTTCTCTGATACCATTTTGTCACGAACCGAATCTGGTCCCCTCCAAAACTGGCACCAAACCTAGCCCATGACATGACCCGAAGGGTTTTCCCTATCCTCACAGGCTGGCACAAGTGCTCGGGTATCATTTTTTTTTGTTTGGGAACGATTTTCCCGAATATGAAGGATAAAACATTAAAAACAATCAATAAACTGAATCTGAAAAATTTAAACCAAACTATGTTTAAACAAAATCCAGAACTGAATACATATTTTTAAAGACACTTAAAGTGGTATAAATACAAATAATGACAACATAAAGACATCCCCATGGACTCCACATGACAAGGGGGTCATCACCCGCAAGCCTTCTCCGCAACTCTGCCCCAACGATGGGGACTAACACCCTGAACTACCATCACCCTTAGCCTTCCCTTTACCTGATTCAAGCATAATCAGGTCTACTTACACCCATGGGGTGTAATTAGGGTGTGATTTTAAGCCCAATAGGATACCACCAGATGATTCCAAAGAGCATGCAATACAATGTGAACAAAACAAGCAATTTTAATACACAAGGTGAAATAGTGTTAAAATTCAAAGAAATGCAACTTTCAAATGAAAACAGTTTTCAATCCAAGAATTCCAGTATGTTAAAACATTAAATAGACATGTGAGCTACTATAAAGTACTGCCAAAACACCACACAACAAGGGTAAATACCACAAATCCAATGAGCATCAAAATCGGGAACACCCCTAAGCACTAGGTCGTCTCGGGCCCTATGTACCTCGTACCTCGGTGTAGAGTAACCATAGAAAAATACATTCTCATGCACGAGCCACTAGTGGGGATCATACCCATAACCTATTGGTACCCAATCATCACCCATATAGTTTAGTTAGAGTTGTCGTTATCCAGATGCTAAGTGGAACACGGACAAAACCCATCTGATCCACTAGCCGTACTAGTACAAATCCGCCCCACCTAGGTACCTGGGCTTCCCCTTTTGTGCTCAAACAATTTCAGCAAACAAAACACATCCTTTTGCATATAAAATTTCACTACTGGTCACAAACAAATAGTACAGTAGCTACACACATTTTATACCATTTAAAACACATAATAAAATAATTTTATTTTCAATAAAACAACCTCTCAAAACATCACATTGTTTTGCACCCAAAGCTCTTTAAGGTATCCACCTTGCACACTATTTGAACACTTTTAAGTCATTAAAACAAAATTTCATTTCAATACCCTTTTATTAAACCAACAATTCAGTTATGGGGCATCCTAATGTGAACCAAGAAGTTATATCTTTTAAAAACCACCATTTTCACACAAACATGGCACTTAAAGCCCATTTGTTTCCCAAACACCATTTAAGAAAAATTTCACATCAACAACAAAAAAGAATAAACATTAAAAACATGATTTTAGTCATAATACAGTTCAATAAAATCAGCTAAGTAATTATAGGTCAGCCCAAAATAAACCAATGAAAGATTTGAATGAAAAACCCCCAATTTCACCAAAAATTGGAACTTAAAATTCATTTTCATTATAAATGGAACTAAAACCAATTTTTACAAAAACATTCAAGGGAAATAAACATTAAGGTACCATGAACACATCAAGATAATTCACAAAAATTTCACACTAAATTGAATCACCTACCAAAACCAAGGAAACCCTTGAACCCTTTGTGCGAAAACTCAAACGCACCACCGCCGCACCTAAAGGAAGGTAAACCAGACCTAAAAACTGAATTTAAGACCATGAAACACAAGATAAAACCCTAATTTTTAAACCCTAATCCCTGTACATTATTAACCTCAATGATAATGGAATAAAACCTATGTAAATTGGATGTAACCCTAAACAAATTGAAAGAAGAAAGAAGGAGAACAACTTACTTAAAATATCTTGTAGAAATATCCCCCAAAATACCAGTATATGATTTTAAAAATACTCAAACCTTTAAGGGAGGTTCGAAAAAGGACATGAAGATCATTTAGGAATTTGAATGGGGGAAAAAGAGTAAAAATTGAGAGAGATATGAGGGAATGAACTTACCTCTTCAAATCAGGACGATTTGAGGAAGCCTACTAAGTTCGGCACCATATCGCGATTAACCAGAGATCCAAAGAGGGGGGAGAGAAAAGGATCGCGCTCCTGGGTTTAGTGGTCTTGGGATCCACTTTTAATCACTGAAAAATCCCAAAAAATTAATAAGATATAACATAATCAAAATTTATTTTTAAAACAGGAATTGGGCATCGGGCAGGCCCAACCCCTTAGATAAAAACCCAAATAAAACCTAGTTTTGGATTTCTAAAAGCTCCAAATTACCTTGGTGGTGTTAATAGGTTAGGGTAGATCAAGTAGGAATTTGAATGGATGAAAATTTTTGAAAAATGAAAAAGTTATAGAAGATACAAAATTTATTTTTTAATCTAAAATTGGGCTCACGGTTTGGCCCAATTCATGAATACTAATCTATTCCTCCCTAAAACCTAGGTAAACCCCCAAAACAAATCAAGGATGTAAATTAAATGAAAAAAAATACCTTTAAAATATTTCTTGTATGTGAAAATAATAAATATAATATATATAATATATAAAAATATTTCCAATAACAATATCCAACCATGAAAGTTGGTAAAGAAAAAATGAACAATCATCATTTCGTGTGGTGGTAGTTCACCAAACCTAGAAACAGTATGTTTGTTTCCCATTAGATGGATGTGTGTGTGATTTTTTGTATAACCATTATCATAAAAGAATTAAATTATATTTTGAAAAAAAATATACAAGAACAAAATCAGAATACTTGTGGGACTGTAGAATTGAAATAAAACAAAAAAGATTGAAGAAGTTTGTTACCTCTTATTCGGGTAACTCATTTTTGTATGAACAAGATTCCTACTTTGATTGAATTATTCCCTGTGGGAGGATTATGTGGTTATGGGAGGTATTTCTAAGAGCTATTTTGGATGATCATGGTCAAGAAAAAGTGGCTCTATATGTTTGATGAAGTGGGAGGAGAGTAGGATTTTATAGTGGTGGAGGAGTGGCACTCCTATAATATTTTGAAAAAGAAATTCAATGCACGTTTTTATGTTTAAAGTGGATCCAATAATCATCCTGGTTTTATAAAATTTATAATAGGGTCGATATATTTCTATAAAATAGCTCTTAAAAAAGTTTATTGGTCATTTTGGGCCTTATGGTTAAGTATTAGTCCCTTATTAAACTTAATTTAACCTTAATCATTGTAAATAATTTTAATTAAATACACTAATATTTCTAGTCAAAAACAAATTTTGTATAATTATAAATTATAAAGTTTGATTATCCTAAATATTAAATCCATTTTTTCAAATTCAAATCATATAAGTGGTATAAATTAATTTAAAATTCATCATATGGGCGGGACGACAATAGGGATTTTTAAGTAAAAATATCCAAACGTTTGATAAGTTTTTACATTAAATTCCAAATTAAAATTAATCCAAATGACCTAAATTGGATTAATTGAAAAAATTATTATATAATAAAACTTTAAATTTCATTAAAAGTTTGATTTGACATTAAAAATAAATTTGATGAAAAATTAGTATTGAAATAAAATTCATTATTTTTAACAATTCATTAAAAATGATATGTTTTTGAAATATATCAAAAATTCAGCCAAACCTATTGTTTATGTTTCAATTTAAAATATGAATTTAATTTTTAAAAATGAAATCATTTAATGTTTTCAAATCCAATCTTAAAATGGGTTCTCTATTAAAAAGAAGTAAAATGTCTTTTATAAAAATATAGGTTTTTATGTGTGAAATTTGGTTTCTTCTGATCTTATGCTTATAAAACCTAATTAATGAATATGAAAAATATTTTAATTAATCTATAAAATATATAATTCAATAAAATCCTTAATTATTTGTAATTAATTATTTTTATTAAGACAAAACTCTTTTAGAAGTATAAAAATATTAATATTCCTTTTTAAGTCCAATTGGTTCTTATTTTCATTTCAAATTAATTTGTAACCAATGAATTACTTATATATTTATATAGACCATAAATGTTCATAAGGTAGTTAATACTATTCATAAATTCTTATATAACATCTAGGGTATATCATATTATAATAAATAATAATATTTTAATAATACATTGTTATTTGGTGAAACTTGGACTTGCATGTAACACAATCTATCAAGGAAGGTCACTCTTGTGTTTAATATAAGCTATCAATGAAATTGACTCTTTCGTGTGATGTAATATAACTTTGTTTTGCATGCATTTTATTGAATATCATGTACAAAATTAATTTAAAATAGTAAATATATTATAGGTTCTTCAGATATTATATTCCCTTATGTGCTTAGTGATGTGTGACATACATGATATTTAATAAAAATTTATATATTAGAATTTCGGGATTATACATTCTCCTCACCTTAATTAAATTGTGTCCTATTATTTTAAAATTGATCTTGGTAATAGATTGTTTGATATTTCCTACATTTAAATCCCACATCGTGATCAGGGTTTGTATCAAATCCACTAGAAAAGAGATAATGGGAAGTACAAAGGTCACATGGACTACTGTTTAACTGGGTCTCTATATAAGTGAACATTACTGGAAAGTAAAAATACATAATTGGACTGAAAGAATAAATATTTATATGGATTTAATGATGTCATCAATCACAAATATGTGAATTATTAATAGAAAGTTAAAGGCCAAAAACCCATAAATCTGTGATGATTTAGAAGATCATCGGTTTAATAGAAATTAAGGTATTAGGGAAACATTTTATTTATAAATAATTTTTATAATGTCGGGTAATTCATTTACTTCCTAAAAACATAAGTAAATTTACAGACTTGATATATTAATATATACACAATTTCATCCTTTAGTGGTTATTATATTAATTTTCTTATTCATCCAAATATTAATTTTTTATGCCCAAAGCAAAAAAAAACATTTCGAAAGGATATTAAGACCATAAATGAGTGACAAGATTAACTATTTGTCTTTAACTATCTTCAAAAACCAATATAGTTGATAGATTAATCTATAATCCTCAAAAGTAATATTACTGGTTCTTTATTAACCTTTTTTCCAAAAATTGTTTAACTAAAAACAATGTCAAATTAACTAGGACATTGCAGAGGTCATACATATTCATGAAACATTTATCATCATTCGGTCATGGGTTCAAGACCCACAACCTTACTAGATACTATTTTTTGTCACCTGGCATACATCTTTTCTTTTTCTAAAACCATATTAATATAATTTTCAAAATAAATCTAATAGAAATCCTTGAAATAATGTTAATTACTAAATATCCTTTTTACTAAAATTTTTAATACAACCCTAGTACATTAATAATTCATCCATTTATTTCCATATTGGTCCTTCCTTGATCTAAATTTTATTCATAATATCATTTGTAGGATTTCAAAATCATGACACCTTACCTTCAATATAAAACTCCTTAGGTTTATCCAAGGATATTCATTTTCATTGTCTATTAAAATCCTTCATAATGTTTTGTAAATAAAATGTGAATTGTTGTAAGAATATTCCTCCAGAGTCTCAAACTAGATGCCAAGTAATTATCGTGGTCATGTACCAGGTTACCTCATGTCAGGATTAGAACACCTTGTTAGGGTAATTACTCCAAGGTATATTTGTGTAAGAACCATTTCCACTTGTAGTATCTAGACATGGATGTATTTCTAAGAAGACCCACATAATCTATACCTTAACGAAATTCTAAGATGTTATTTTATACTTATCCTAAAATTCTATCTTGGGGTTATCTTCTCTAACCTATGTTTTCCTAAATCTATTTCATAGTGTTTCTACTAAACTTCCTTTGATACAAACATTAGTGACTCGAGCCCATATGGATCAGATCTAGTTTCGTCTATCAATTACATTATTATTAATACAAAGAATTATATCCCAAAGGACTAAGAGTTTAGAAGTATTCATATACCAGATTCATAAATGATTCTTGTATTAAAAATGAATATACAAATTACAAAATTACATTTTTATTCTAAATAAATTAAAGGATAATAACATTATTTCATATAGCATATCCTTGCATATATTTCTTAGTACACTCCATTGAATCCTTGGGAAATGAAACATAATAGGTGTGAGATCAAATACTCTATAAGGTTAAACTATATCAGAAGCAATAATAAATCAATATGGGAGGGTAAATAAATGAAAACACATGCCAAGTAATCAGTACGATGAAAATAAGAGAATAATATATAAGGAATGGAAAATTAAAACCCATGATATTCTAATGAAAAGATAAAGAAAAATAAATATGGAAAGTTATGAAACTGAAGCACGTGAAACTTAATCAATGAAGTGAAAATGATATGTATCCATAGATATATCTATACATATTCTCATGTGTTGATAATAACTAAAACTAATTGAATGAAATTCTTTATTAAGGGACACCATGTCTAAGGAACATGAAAAATTATACAATCAAGACCTTTCACAGGCTGGTTTAATACCATGGATAGATAACAGTTTAATTTTCAAAAAAAAAATTCTCATGAGAACCTGTTGATGCATTGAGAATATGTATGATGTCTAGGCTCCACCCATCATTTCCTGTCTAAATAATTCCTCATCTTGAATTGTTAAATAGATAATATAACTTATCAAGTACCCGTATTGAGTAAAGAACACCTAAATATAAATATTTCCACAAATAATCAAATGATAGTCATATTAGAAATTGTATGTAAAATGGTATATCATTCAGGATTTAGTAATATCCATGATAACTGAAATGCGTAATTTAGGGGAGATTCAAGGTTCAATAATCATAATAGATTCAATATTTAAAGTGGACTAATAAAAACCAAGGAATTGAATGTCAATAGTACCCTTGGACAAATCAATAACTAACCATCCAGAGGAATAATAAGGATGGTATAAATAAAAATTAACCCATTTGCAGTAAAAATAAAGGGTTTTATTCTTTGATGAATATAAATAATATAAAAATATGTTTTTAAAACATTCATAGGGGGAATCATCTTTTATTTTGAAAAAAAAATTGAAAACACTTTTCTTTTAAAAACACATTTAAAAACATTTTCAATAAAAATTAACCTTTTAATCATGTAATGGAATCTTCTAAGGAATGATGGTGTCTAAATTTGTACAAGATGTGTAAGGTAAACACAACATTCATTTTAAACATCAAAAAATGTTATAAAAATTACTTTTTCAGAAAGATACAAGAATATTACTTTAAAAAAATCGGTAAAAGAAAAAAATGGTTAAAATTTATTTACCAAATAATATTAAAAAAATTGAAAACATTTTAATAAAATATGGTTTTTAGATAAAAACGGGTTCTCTGACTAAATAGAGAAAGGAAGTTTTTTTTCTTAAAAACATTTTTTAAAACACCTTTAGTACTAAAGAGTGAGAAAATGGTACTAATAATTTAAAGAGTTCATGAATAACAATATGATTTCAAAATTAATGTTTTTATTGAAAACTTTTCATATAATTTCCTTGAACGTAAATATCATTGAAATATTTTTAATATTATTATTTGGAAAAACAATTTTCAAACATTACAAAGTGTCCCATACCACTTTGAAACAATTTAAAACATAATCTTAATGAAGAAATAACATTAAATGAAAGTTTAAAATACCATGATGATAAAAGGACTAATTGAATAATATAAAAAAAGGGAAGTAGATACACCACAAAAAATAAGTAAGTGGTGAACATGATATTTATCTCACAAATGTAAAAAGTGAGATGTGAATCACAAACCATGAGTTTACATTAAGTTGAATGTCATTTAACATCCTATAAAATAATATTATATTAATATTATACTTTATTTTGACCCTTTTTCAGGTTTATCATTAACAATATTTCACTTATTACTATATTGTGTACAACTATGTAAAAAATTAATTTTATTTTGGGTGTTTTGACCAAATTGGATTTACGTGTCAAAAAGTTCTTTGGTAGGTTAAATATGGTCAAAGGGGTTATTATATAACATATAATGAATAATGGACAAGACATAATTAACATACTGTTACATCAATTATTCTTTTCAAACCAATCATTATATATGGTCATGAAAATTGAATCAATGTTACAATCATGGAGATGATAGGCTATACCCACGTATGAGTAACATTACCATTTTTTAATAATCATTATGAAAAGTTGTTAAGTAGAATTATATATTTCCATAATAATAATTATATCATAAATAAAATATTATTTATTCATATATACAAATATATATATATATATATATCTCATGATGTAAAAAATGATTCAAATCATGTCGAGGAGGCGGTAGTCCACACATCCATGAATGATCTTATCACTTTTATAGTGTGTGAATGGGTAATAAATAAAATGATATATATTATATTTCTAGAAATGTAATTATTTTATGAATATCATAAAAAAAGTTTCTATTTCACATATATTTAATTAAAATAATTATTTATAAATTCTATGTATCATGTGAATGAATCGCATCGCATTGAGGGGGTGGTAGTCCACATTTCTTCAAACGATATTATCATTTTTATAGAAAATGGAAAGTATAAATATATATGATGTGAAAGAATTACAGAAGAATAAATACATAATAAATATCATATATATATATTATATAAATATATTTTCCATCATAATGGCCAACCATGAATGTTGGTAAAGTAAAAAATGAACAATCATCGTTCCGTGAGGCGTTAGTTCACCTTACACAGAAACAGTATATTTTCCACCTTTTATATGGATGTTTATGGGAGTGTATGATAAACCATTAGAATAAAAACATACTAGTATATTTATTATAATGTTTTTAGTATATATTAATGAAATAATAGAACTTTAGGTATTGGAGAATTTAAATAAAACTAAAAGGCTTGAGGAAGTTTTTAACCTCTTATTCCGGTAACTCGTTTGGGTTTAAACCAAAGGCTTCCTTGGATTGAATTATTATCAAGGAAAGGATTCTAGGTAGAAGCTAGGTATTTTGAGGAGATATTTTTTCATATATTGGTCTACAAAATACTTATTGAGAGGCTTGAGGTACTAGGAGAAGAGGATGCCTTTTATAGTGGAGGAGGAGTGTAACTCTTATAATATTTTGACAAAAGAATTCCATGCACGCTTTTCTTGTTTCATGTAGAACTAATAATGGTACAATTTTTATCCAATATATGATAGGGTTAATATAATTCCATCAAATATCCCTTGTAAAAGTGTATAGGTTTTTTCGGGCTTTAATGTTAATGTTTAGTCCATTGTTAAGCTAAATTTTACATTAATCATTGTAATTAATTTTAATTACATTTACTAATATTTTTTGTCAAAAACTAATTTACTATAATTATAAATTAGAAATTATGATTATTCTAAATATTTAATCCACTTATTAAAATTCATATCATATAAGTGGTATAAAATAATTTAAAATTCATCCTATGGGTGGGATGACAATGCAGGTTTTTAACGTAAAACGTCCAAAATATTGACAATGTTTTACATTAAATAACATATTGAAATTGATCCCAATGAACTAAATTGGATTAATTGATAAAATATTTATATAATAAAACATTAAAACCAATTAAACATATAATTTTACATTATAACTTAATTAAATGAAAAATCAATTTTGAACTAAAATTTAGTATTTTTAACTATTCATTAAAAAATGATATGTTTTTAAAATATATCAAAAATCCTTGATTATCTAATTTTTTTGTTTCCCTTTAAAATATGAAGTTTATTTTGACAAATTAAATCAATTAATGTTTCTAAATTAATATTTAAAATGGTTTCTTCATTAAATGGAAGTAAAATTTCCTTTATAAAAATTTAGTTTTTCATGTGTGAAATTTGATTTTTTCATATCTTATGCCTATAAAACCTAATAGATAAATATACAAAATATTTTATTGAATATATAAAATATATATTTCATTTAAAATAATAATTAATTTTAATTAATTATTTTTATTAATACAAAACTACTTTAGAAGTATAAAAATAATTACATTTCTTTTCATATCTAATTGGTTCTTATATTCATTTCTCGTTAATTGGTAACCAATTAATTAAATATTTATATAAAAAATAAATTTTCAATATTTAGTTTAAAATATTCATAAATTCTAACATAAAATCTGGGTTATATAATACTATATAAAATAATAATATTTTAATAATACATTTTTATTTGGTAAAACTTGGACTAGCGTGTAACACAAGCTATCAAGGAATGTCACGCTTGCGTGTAATGTAAGCAATCAAGGAAGTTAAATCATGCATGTGATGTAAGAAAACTTCGTTTTGTGGGTATTAAAAGCTATGTCATGTACTTAATTTATTTAAAATAGTAAATCTATAGTAGGTTCTTGTGATATTATATTTCCTTATGTGCTTAGTGATGTGTGGTATACACACTATCGAATACAAAGTTTTACTTTATAATTTCATGGATTTACATTATCCTCAGATTAATTAAATTATGTCCTCTTAATTTAAACTTGGTCTTGGTAATAGATTTTTTTATATTTCCTACATTGAAAGCCTATATTTTGAGAAGGGTTCGTAACAAGTCCACTAGAAAAAAGAGAATGAGAATTACAAAGGCTACATAGACTACCATGTAACTAGGTCTCTATATAGAAGAACATTAGTCAATTGTGAAAATACATACATGGAGGAAAGGCCGAAATATTTATAGGGAGTGAATGAGTTCATTAATCACAAATAATTGAATGATAAATAGAACATTGAGGGTCTAAACCCTATAAATCTTCAATTATTTAGAGGACCATCAGTTCAATAGAAATTAAGATATTACAGTAAAATTTTATTTCTGTGTAATCTTTCTAAGGTTGGGTAATTTATTTACTACCTAAAAACATGAGTCAATTTACTTGATATATATCTATAAATAGAATTTCATCCTTTTTTGGTTTTTCAATTGGTTTTCTAATTCATCAAGAAAGAAATTTTTATCCTTAAAGCATTAAAATACATATCAAAAGGATATTAAGGCCCATAAAAGAGTGAAATGTCTTACTATTTGTATTTAATATATTAAAAAATTAATATGGTTAATATATTAATCTCTAATACTCAACAGTGATATTAATGGTTTTTTAATAACATTTTTTCCTCATATTTTTTGACTAAAAACAATAAAAAAATTAACTTGGACTTTGTGGAGGTCATTCGTTTTCATGAAACCCTTATCATCCATTGGTCATGGGTTTAAAACCCACACCCTTTCCAGATACTATTTTCTGTCACCCAACATACAGGTTGTCCTTTTCTCAAACCATATTAATATAATTTCCAAAATAAATCTAATGGACATCCTTTAAATAAGGTGAATTACTAAATATACTTTTAACTGTAGTTTTCAATACAACCCTAGTGCATAAAAACCTTATCTATTTATTTCCACATTAGTCTTTTCTTGGTCTAGGGTTTATCCATAATATCCTTTGTAGTATTTACAAATAATTTCATCTTATATTCAATCTAAAACACATTTGTTTTAACCTAGGATATTAATTTTTATTATCTACTCAAATAATTCATAATGGTTTCTAAAGAAAATTTGAATTATCCTAAGACTATCCCTCATGAGTTTAAAACCATATGCGTTGTAATTCCTATTGTTGTGTACCAAGTTACCTCAATTTAGGCTTAGAACACCTTGTCAGAGTAATTACTCCTAGGTATATATGTTTCAGAACCATTTCCACCTGTAGTATCCATGTTAGGATATATTTCTCGGAAGACCCACAAAATCTATACCTTAACAAAAATCTGGGATATTCTTTTATACATATACTAAAATTTTACATTTGGGTTATATTCTCAAACCTATGTTTTCATAAATCTATTTCCTAATGTTTATACTATACAACCATTGATACAAAGTATATAGACTCAACCCCATAAGGCCTAGGTCCAATTTCTAATATCAATTACTTTTCCATGAATATAAGGAATGAAATCCTGAATGACCTAGAGTTTAGTATTCCAGGTAAACCAGATTCATAAATGAGTCTTGTATTACAAATGAAGATAGTAATTACAACATAACAGTTTTATTCTGAATAACTTATAGGATGATAAATTTATTCAATATAGTGTATCTTTGCATATATTTCATTACACACTCCCTGGAATCCATGGGAAATAATACATAATTAGGGTGAGATCAAATTCACTATAAGCTTGAACTATAGCAGAAGAAATATTAAATCAATAGGAATAAATTAACATGGGAGGGTAAATAAATGAACACACGTGCTGAGTAATCAATAAGATGAAAATAACTAATTAATAAACATGTCAAGATAAATAAAAACACATTTCATTAAAATAACTATATACTAAAAAATAAATATAGAATGTTTTGAAACTAAATCACACGACACTTAATCAATGAACTTAAAATTATATGTATCCATAGATATGCCAATGAAAAGTATCGTGGAATAATAATAACTGAAACTAAATGAAGGAAATTCTTTATTAATAGACTTCATGTCTTAGAAACTTGAAAACTTATACCATCAAGACCTTTTACAAACTAGTTTAAAACTATGAATAGAGACCTGTTTAACTTTCACAACATATTTTTATCATGATAACTTGTTGATGCATCAAGGATCTATATGAAGTCTAGGATCCACCCACCATTTCCTATCCAAATAATTCCTCATTAAAAATAGTTGAAATAAATAATATTCCTTGTCAAATACCCATATTGATTAAAGAACATGGAATTATCAATATTTCCCCAAATAATAAAATGCCTGTCAAAGTAGACATTATATATAAAATGGTATATCGTTTAGACAATAGTAATATCCATGATAACTGAAGTGGATAATTTAGGGAAAATTTATGGTTTAATGATCATAGAATATTTAATATTTCAAGGGGACCTATAGAATACAGAATTTAAATGACAATACTATCCTAGGACAAATAAACTGCTAAACATCCAGAGGAAGAATAATATATTTTTGAAAAATAAATATATTTTCTTTAATGAATAGAAATACTATAAAAAGATGTTTTGAAAATATTATTGGGGATAATATATTTTGAAAAATAAATTTGAAACCCCTTTTCTTTGAAAAACACTTTTACAAACATTTTCATTAAAAATTAACCTTTTAAGCATGTAAAGGACGATTCGAAGGAATGATGTTGGGTAAATTATTGCATGTCGTGCATGATAAAAAGAACATTACTTTTTCAGGGTAAAAAGTTTTCTAAAATTTCTTGTTTATAAAGTGACTAGAAGATTCCTTTGAAAACATTGTTAAAAGATAGAAATGGTAAAATTTTCTTTACCAAATAATTTTCAAAACATTTTTGTAAAAATTTTAATAAAACATGTTTTTTAGAAGAAAATAGGTTCTCTAACTAAATATGGATATGAATCCTGGTTTTCTTAAAATAATTTTCTAAAACAACTTCAGAACCAAAGATTGGTAAATGGTATTAATACGTGAAGCAGTACATGAATAATCATATGATAGAAAAATTAATGGTTTTATTGAACAATTTTCATATATTTTCCTCAAACTGAAATATCATTGAATTATTATTAATGTTATTATTGAGGAAAAAATCATTAAATATTCCATAGTGACCCATACCAAATTAAAAAAATTTAAATATTAATCCAAATGAAGGAATAATGTTAAATGAAAGTTCAAAATATCATGAAGATAAAAGGATTAATTATATAATAGAACAAAAAGGGGATGTAGATACCCCACACAAAAATAATTAATCAGTTAACATGACATTTATTTCACAGATGTAAAAAGTTAGAGAACAATCCATTACATTGAGTTTCCTTTCAGTTGAACATCATTTAACATCCTATAGAATAAAAAACGCAAATATTATACTTGATTTGCAACCTTTTTCTTGTTTTTCATTACTTTTATTTCACTTATTACAATGTTTTGTAAAACTACAGAAACAATTATGTTTACATCGGGTGTTTTGACCAAATTCGATTTATGTGTCAAAAAGAACTTTGGTAGGTCAAATATGGTCAAAGGTGACAATATATAACATATACAGAATAATATTTAGGTCATAATTATAATATTTGTACATTATCTATTCTTTTAAATCCAATTATAATATATTTTCATGAAAAATTAATCAATGTTACAATCATGGAGACAGTAGGTTTATGCACGCATGAATAACGTTCTTGCTTTTTAATGATCATTATAAAAATAAGTTAAGTAGAATTATATATTTTCATAATGTTAATTATATTATAATTACCATATTATATATTCATATATACTTATATATATATATATATTTTGTGATGTAAAAAAGGAGTTACATCATGTCGAGGAGGTTGTAGTCCACACATCAACGGACGATGTTATCTCTTTTATAGTTTGCGAAATGGTTATAAAGAAAAGTTTTTATATTATATTTCAATAAATTTATTTAATTTATGAATATAAAATATATTTTTTCTATGTCACATATGTTTAATTAAAACAATTATTTTCAAATTCCAAGTATCATGTAAATCAATCACATCGCTTTGTGGGGGTGGTAGTCGACACTTCCATAGACGATGTTATCATTTTTACAAAAAATGTAGAGTATAAATATATGTTTTTTAAATGAATTAAATAAGGAAAGATACATAATAAATATCATATATAAATATATATTCCATCATAATGTCCAGCCATGAATGTTGGTAATGGAACAATGAACGATCATCATTTTGTGAGGCTGTAGTTTTCCATAAACAGAAACTGTATATTCAACACCCATTATATGGATGTGTGTGTGCCTGTAGGTTAAACCATTAGGATGAAAACATCATTGTCTATATAGTTTAATATTTTTTATATATTTATGAAATATTAATACTTGATGGATTGTAGAATTTAAATAAAACTAAAAATATTGAGGAAGATTTTTACCACTAATTTGGGTAACTCGTTTTGGTTTCAACCAAAGTCTTAATTGGAATATATTATGAAAAATGAGATTCTTCTACGATAAAGTTAGGTATATTAATAAGATATTTTTTCATAAATTTTTTGATACAAAGTTTCTTTATAGGTGTGAGAAACTACGAGGAGAGGAGGCCTTTTTTCATCAATGAGCAGTGGCACTCATGTAAAATTTTTGACAAATGAATTCTATGCACGTTTTTATTGTTGAAAGTGGAAACAATAATGGTAAAATTTAGATCCAATATATTATAGGGTTGATATATTTCCATAAAATAACTCTTGGACCAATGTATAGGTATTTTTTGGCCTTAAAGTGATTATTTAGTCCCTTATTAAGTTAAATTTGACCATAATGGTTGTAATTAATTTTAATTAGATTCACAAATATTTTTGATAAAAAACTATTTTTTTATAATTGTAAATTATAAATTAGGATTATTACAAATATTTAATCCATTGTTTCTAATTAAAATCATATAGGTGGTCGAAATTAATTTAAAATTCATCCTCGGGGTGGGACGACAATATGTGTTTTAAAAGTAAAAACTTTCAAACGTTTGATAACATTTTATGTTAAATTTCATACTGAAATTAATACCAATTACCAAAATTAGATTAATTGAAAAAATTATGATTTATTTAATCATTAAAACCAATTAAAATAATAATTTCACCTTATAAATAAATTATATGAAAAATTATTTTTAAATTAAAATTCGGGATTTTTAACTATTAACTAAAAAATGTTATGTTTTCAAAAAATATCAAAAAAATCACCCTAATATAATTTTTATGCTTCTATTTAAAATATTAACTATATTTTGACAAAATTAAATCAATTAAATTTTAAAAATTCTGATTTAAAATGGGTTCTCCATTGTAAGACTCTAAAATTATCTTTATGAAAATATAGGTTTTTATTTGTGAAATTGGGTATGTTTTTATCTTATGAACATAATACCTAATGGATGAATATAAAAAGTATTTTATTCAATATATAAAATATATTTTTCATTAAAGTAATTAACTAATCATAAATAACTATGTTTATTAAGACAAAACTCTTTTGGAATCATTAAAATAATAATATTACTTTTTATATCTAATTGGATCTTATATTCATTTCTCCTTAATTGGTAAGAAATTAAATTAATTATTTATTTATACAAATCATAAATTATTATAAGTTAGTTAATAATATTCATAACTACTAACATAACATCTAGGTTATATAATATCATATTAAATAATAACATTTTAATAATACATTGTTATTTGGTGAAACTCCAACTTGTTTGTAACGCAACCTATCGAGGAAGGTCACTCTTGCATGTAGCACAAGCTATCAACGAAGGATTGTCTTACGTGAGATGCAAGATAAAATAGTTTTTTTTTCATTACAAGCTATAGAATGTATTAATTTTTTTTTAAATAGTAAATATATAGTTGGTTCACAGGATATTATATTCCCTTACGCACTTAGTGAAGCATGTCATATATACTATCGAATAAGAAGTTGTACTTTAGAATTTTGGGGTGTTTCATTCTCTCCACCATAACTAAATTTTTTCCCTCAAAATTTAAACTTGATCATAGTAATATATTGTTTGATATTTACAACATTGAAATCCCACATCATGAGAATGGTTCATAACAAATCCTATAGAATAGAGAGAATGAGGAGTAAAAAAGGTCACCTATAATACGTTGTAACTAGGTCTCTAAGTAGAAGAACAATATTGGAAAGTGAAAATAAATAATTAGAGGAAAATCATAAATATTTATAATGATGAAATGAGGTCATCAATAATATACAATTGAATGATCAATAGAATGTCGATACCCTCAAAGCCATAAATTTTCAATGATTTAAAATATTTTCAGTTCAATATAAATTAAGGTATTAGGACATCATTTTATTTCTAGGTAATTTTCCAAATGTTTGGTAGTTCATTTAATACCATAGTATATAAGTAATTTTACTTAAATGATATATTTCTATAAAAAATCATCCTTTGGTTGTTCTTCGATTAGTTTTTTAATTCATCCAAAAATTAATTTTGATGTCTCAAGCATTAAAATACATTTATAATGGATCTTAAGGAATATAAAAGAGTGAAAATTATAAATATTTGTCTTTAAACATCTAAAAACCCAAAATGGTTAATATATTAATCTTTAATCCTCAAAAGTTATATTTCTGGTTCTTCATTAACATTTACTCATCAAATTTTTTTATGAAAAATTATTAAAAATTAACCAGGACAATGTGTATTTCAACGGTTGTTATAAAACCCTTATCATCTATCGGTCATGGGTTCAAGATGTGCGGCCTTTCTAGATACTATTGGTTGTCACCCAACTTACAAATTGTTTTTTTATAAAATAATATTAATATATTTTACTAAATAACTCTAATGGACATACTTTAAATAAGGTTAATTACTAAATATACTTTTAAATAAAGTTTTTAATACAAACCTAATACATAAATACTCTATCCATTTATTTCCACATAAGTTTATCCTTGGTCTAGGGTTTATCTATAATATCATTTGAAGTATTTTTAATTCATTAAACCATATCTTAAATCTACACACCTTTGGTTTAACCTAGGATACCCATTTTCATTATCTATTAAAATACATCATAATGGTGTTTAAAGAAAATGTGAATTATCATAAGCATACCACTCAGGAGTGTCAAACCAGTTGCGCAATAAGGCACATTGACATGTACCAAGTTACCATAAGTCAGACTCAAAACACTTTTTTTGGATTTATTACTCTAAGTTACATCTATTCCAGAACCACATCCACTTTTAGTATCCATACATCGATGTATTTCTATGAAGAGCCACATAATCTCTACATTAAAAAAATTCTATGATGTTATTTTATACTTAGCATCAAATTCTAACTTAGGGTTATGTTCTCTAACTTATGTGTTCCTAAATCTAGTTCCCAAGGTTTCTAATAAACTTCCTTTGATTCCAACTATAGCGACCCAACCCATAGGGTCTGAATATGGTGTCTAATATCAATGAAATTTACATTATTAAAATGAATCAAATCCTAAAGGAATGAGAGTTCATTAGTCTTGGTAAACAAGATACATAAATGAGTCCTTTATAACAAATAAAAACACAAATTACAACATCATTTTTTTCTTCTAAATAACTTCAAGGATAATAATGATACTCCATATAGTGTATCCTTACATATCTTTCTTAGTAAAATTCTTAGAATCTTAGGGAAATGAAACATAAATTGTGTTACCTCAAATGCTCAGTAAGGCTAATGTTTAATGGAATAAATAAAAAATAAACTGGGTTAAATCAACATGGAAGAGTAAATAAATGAACACAAATGATGAGTAATCAATAGGGTGAAAATAAGTGAATAGGAAATAAGGAAAGTTATATGGAGACACATGCCATTAAAATTACAAGATAAGGGAAAATAAATGTGGAATGGTAATAAACTGAAACACATGCCAATTAATCAATGAACTAACATTGAAATTTCTTGATAGATATGTCGATGAAAAATCTCATGGATGAATAATAACTGGAACTAAATAAAGGCAATTCTTTTTTATAGATTCCATTTCTAAGGCACGTGAAAACCTATACCATCAATACCATTCCAAAGATGATTTAAAACTATAGATAGTGATTTAGTTAATTTTTAAAACTTATTTTTTTCATGAGAACATGCCAATATTTCGAGGAGCTATAAAATGTTTGGACTCCACTTACGATTGAATTTCCAAAGGGTTACTCATATCAAATGGTCAAAATAAATAATATGCCTTATCAAATATCTGTATTGAGTAAAAAAATAAAATTATTAATATTTTAAAAAATAATCAAATAACTATCAAATTAGATATCATATGTAAAATAGTATACGTTTTACACCAAAGTAATATCCATGAAAACTGAAATGGATAATTTAGGGGAAATTCAATGTTCAATGATCAATGGAGATTAAATATTTCATGGGGACTAGAAGAAATAACGGAAGTGAATATTAATATTATCATTGTACAAATCAATCATAAAACATCCAGAGGATGAATAAGGATGTTACCAACACAACATGACCCATGTGGAGTAAAAATAGAGGGTTTTTTATATTAATTAATAGATATACTATAAAAATTTTATAAAAATATTCCATAGGAAAATAAAATTTTATTTTGAAAAATAATTTTGAAAAACATTTTCTTTGAAAATAAATTTTAGAAAAAATATTTAAAAATTAACCTTTTAAATATGAAAATTAATATTCAAAGGAATGGAAGTAGGTAAATATATATGTGTCCTAGATGGTAAAAATAAAATTCCCTTTTCATGGTAAAAAAGTTAGAAAAATGCCTTGTTTAGAAAGAGATAAGAATATTAATTTAGAAAAAAATGGTAAAAGTATATAAGGTCAAAAATGCATTTAAAATATAATTTTACAAAAATGAAAAAAATATAAGAAATCATTTTTTTATAAGAGAACTGGTTCTCTAACTAAAGAGATATATCAAGTCCATTTTTCTTAAAAAGTTTTCCTAAAACACCTTGAGTAACCAAGAGTGGGAAAATAGTATTAATCCGTAAGAGAGGTAATAAATAACTATAGGATAGTAAAATGAGTGTTTTTATCAGACTATGGTCATATAATTTCCTTGAATGAAAATACCATTGAAATATCATTAAATTAATTCTTGAGGAAAAAAATCATTAAATATTCCAATGTGTCCCATAAAACGTTGAAACATTTTAATCATAACCCTAATTAATGAATAACATTATTTAATGTTTAAAATACTATTAAGATAAAAGTATTAATGATATAATATACAAATTGGGAAGTATATACACTACAAAAAAAAGTAAGTGGGGAACATGACAATTATCTCATAGGTATAAAAAGTGAGATGAGAATCCCTTACCTTGAGTTTTCTTTTAGGTTAACATCCTTTAAATTCCTATATAATAAAATTATGTTAATATTATAATTTATTAATTAAATTTTTATTGTTTATCAATAATTTTATTTCAATTAATACCATGTTTTTTTACATCTACTTAAATAATTGATTTTACATTGGGTGTTTTGACCAAATTCGATTTATGTGTCAAAAAAACATTGGTAGGTCAACTATGGTCAAAGGGTTAATCATATAACATCTAAAGAATAATAATAATAACATAATTATAATATTTATAAACAAATTATAATTTTTAAACCAATAATTCTATATAGTTATGAAAAATGAATCAACATTACAATCAAGGAGATGGTAAGTTGTACGTACACATGAGCAACGTTCTCATTTCTCAATGATCATTACAGTAAGGAGGTAAGTATAATTATATCTTTAGATAATTATAATTATATCATAAATAACATATTATTTATTCATTTAAAGTTATATATATAATTTTTGTGATGTAAAAAAGTAATTGCATCATGTTGAGGAGGTGGTAGTCTACACATCCATAAATAACGTTATCTCTTTTAAAGTGTGTGAAAGGGTAATAAAGAAAATGATATATATTATATTTCCATAAAAGTAATTATGAAATTAATATAATATATATTTTTTCTATGTTACACATTTTTAATTAAAATCATTCTTTATATATTACATTTTTCATGTGAACGAATCGCATCGCATTAAGGGGGCGGTATCCCACATTTCCACAAACGATGCTATCATTTTTACACAAAAATTGAAATTATAAAGATACGTATTGTAATAAATTTAAATATTAATAAAGAGAAAAATATCATAAATATAATATATAAACATTGTGTCCATCATAATGTATAATCATAAAATTTGGTAAAGGAAAACTTAACAGTCATCATTTCGTGAGGCGGTAGTTTTCTGTAAACAGAAACAATATGTTCTTTACACATTGGATGGATGTGTGTGTGGGTGTATCTAAAACCATTAAAATAAAAAGATACTATTATATTAAGGATTCTAGTGTTTCTATAGAATCATAAAATAGTAAAACATGATGGATTGGATAATGTAAATAAAACTAAAAAGCTTGAGGATGTTTGTTACCTCTTATTCGGGTAAATCCTTTTAGTTTTAACCAAAGGCTTATTTGGATTTATTTCTGAAAGACATGAGGATCAAATGAAGAAGGGAGTGATTTTGAGGAGCTATTTTAGAAGATCATTTTTGAGCCAATGTGGATTTAGATTCTAAAGGAAGTGGGAGGATGGGAAACCATTTTATAGTGGTGGAGGAGTGTCACTCTCTTAATGTTTTGAAAAAGGATTTACATGCCCATTTTTTTTGTTGAATTTGAAACCAATAACGGTCAGATTTTGGGAAAAATATAGTATAGTTTTGATATACTTCCATAAAATATCTCTTGGATAAGATTAGAGTTCATTTTGGGCATTATGTTTATAGTTTAGTTTCTTATTAGGCTTAATTAATCCTTAATCATTATAATTATTTGTAATTACATTATATTATATTTTTGGTAAAAAATTAATTTTGTGTTATTAGAAATTATAAATTTCTCCTATTAAAAATATGGAATGAATTATTTGACATTCTAACCACAGAAGTGGAAGAAATTAATTTAATATTCATCACGTAGCCAGGACGACAATGTGGGTTTTTAAAGTAAAACGTTCAAATGTTCGATAAGTTTTTACATTCAAATTTAAAGTTAAATTGATCCCAATTACCTAAATTGTATTAATTGAAAAAATTATGATATAATTGAACTTTAAAATCAATTAAAAGTGAAATATATCTTTCAAAAATAAATTACATGAAAAAAAAGCTTTGAACTAAAATTCAGTATTTTCATCAATTCATTAAAAAATTGTACTTTCCCAAAAATCATAAAAAAATTTACCATAACCAAATTTTTAGGTTTTCTGTTCAAATATGATGTTTATTTTGAGAGTTTAATTTAATTAATGTGTCAATATTCATATTAAACATTGGTTCTCCATTAAAAGGTTGTAAAATTGCCTTTATAAAAATATAGGTTTTTATGTGTGAAATTGGGTTTGTTCTTATCGTATGCCTATAAAACCTAATGGATGAATATAAACAATATTTTATTAAATATATAACATTTATATTTAATAAAAATAATTAATTAATTTTTATTAATTATTTTTATTAAGACAAAACACCTTTGGAAGCATAGAAATAATAATATTTTTATTTATATCCAATTTATTCTTATTTTCATTTCTCATTAACTGGTAACCAATGAATACATCATATATTTATATAAACTAAAAATTTACATATGTTAGTTATTAATATACATAACCAATAACATAACAACTAAGTTATATCTTATTATATTAAATAAAAATATTTTGATAATACGTTGTTATTTGGGGAAACTCGGACTTGCATGTAACAGAATCTATCAAGGAAGGTCACTCTTTCATGTAACACAATCTATCATAGAAGGTTTCACATTCATGAAATGAAAGATAAATTAGTTTTGTGTTAATTACAATTTTTATCAAGTTTTTAATTTCTTTAAAATAATAAATATATAGTAGAATCTCAAGATATTATATTCCCTTATGCAATTAGTGATGTGTGTCATATATGGTATTAAATAAAATGTCATGATTTAGAATTTCAAGGTGTTACAAGACTGGTCTGAGGGATACCCATGGGTTATTCCAAACCCTTTTAAATGGTGTAATATTTTGGTAAACATTAAGATAGGGTAATTGTGAAATCGAATGGTTTTTGAATTGTAATTTGATATGAGGGAAAACTTAATGGGATAATTGAAATGTTTATGTGTTTTATTTTGTAAAATTATCATGTGGGGTTTGAAATGAATTAAAATATTTTTTTGGATTAATATTAGACTATGGTTTTCAAAGAAGGAAAATTATTGTTTTAAATTGGGTAATGTTTGGAAGGAGTTTTTTACCACAAGGTGATTTGAAAAGGGTTTAACTATTATATTTCATTGATGATTTTAATTTTGTGTGTAGTGGTCTTGTTTTGAGGATCAAAGATAAATACCCTTACTAAAGTGTATTTTTGAAATTTTTTTAATAAATATTGTGGTTTTATTATGCCTCTAAAAGTGTTTAAGATGTGTTTTGTGAACTGAACATATGGGTTATGTTAAATTGTATATGGTTTGAAGAACCAATAATATGGCATCAATATGGTATGGAACAAAATGAGAAAATGTGATAAATGGTTATAGTAGATTGTCCATGTGGTAAATGGTATGAGTGGGGTATTGGACTAAGGATCTAATCCCATGGGTCAAGATAGATATATTATTTATTCCCCCACTGAAAATATTCATGGTTTAGGATGATATACTGAAGATATATACTCCTAAAATTTTCATGGTTTAGGATGTTGGATTGATCCTCTATACTCCTGATGTTTGTATGGTTTTTGGGATGTCAGGATGAGTCTCTAGTCTCCCAGAATAGGGACATGATATGGTTACCTATACTGATTATCCAAGGTACATGGTTAAATTTAATTTATTAGTGAAAAACCATTTGAGGATAAAAAATTTTAACCCATGTATGCTATGGGTTAGGCTCTAGGCATGGCTGGAGTGAGTTAGGTTGGTTGGCTTGCATGAAGGAACTTCAAAGAAAAAATAATTAATTGAAAATTGTTTAAATTTGAAACATTACTATATTTTCTTTATTTATTTATTTTACATCTATTATCTTCATACAAATTTCATAGAATGGTTATTAATTTATACACTGATGGTGGTGGCCTACTAAGTTGTGCTCAAGCCCTTTTTAGGCCACCATGGCACTTGGGTACTCGAAAATATGTTACTTGTTTCCCTATAAAATTTCATGATAGGGACATGGTGTTAGGTTGGGTATTGTATAATGGGTTAAAGCATGGGATTTTAGGACTGGGTTGGACTCAAGGCCATTTTGGGGGTTTTTTGTAGTTTCATTAATTTTTATATTTAATGTATAACTTCCAGTCATGTTTTGTATACATTCCATGTTTATATTATCTTTCAATTGGGGTATTGTTTTCCTTTACCTCTGGTTGTTCCATTTTACTATTTAATTTGGTTGATATATCTATCGATATTATTCTTTTCACTATTTTACTCTCATTAGAGGATATTGTGTCCCCATTTTACTTTTATAGACTAACTCTACTAGTCGGAAGCCTTTGGTGTATGGGGAGGCATGCCTAAGGTCATGTAGAGGTCTGGCTCAGGGAATTTTTTATAGTGTAACCTAGTCTAGGTTGCTATGGTATATAATTATGGATAGTGATAGATATCATTGATCATATAAAACTTAATGATCAACAGAATGATTGGCACCATAAAAACCTTAAATCTATGATGAGTGGAAAGATTATTGGTTAATCAAAAAGGAATTTACTAGTTTAAATTTTTTGTTTCAATATCCTTTTTCAAGATTTGAGGAATTATTTTACTATCGAACCTAAAATCCTAGTGAAATATACTTACCTAAGAAGTAGAATTTCCAACTTTAGCTAAATTCCACCACAATCTCCTCTTTTTCTCCAAATAATGTGTATTCAAAATGATTTTTTCATTCCTCAAGCACTGAAAAATAACCTTTAAAGATCATATAACTATAAGGGGGATAAAAATATATCCCAAATATATTTATAAATTATCCAAAAATGTTTAACACATGGTATGATAATTCCCATAATTAATAAACCTTCATATAATGAAATAATACATTAATCTCTAAATTCAAGAGTAATACCTAAGGTTCAAAGTAAACCATTCCTAAAAAATATAAACCTTAAAATGTGTTTAAAAATTAAATTATATCATATACCTTTCAAATTTTAAGCCCTAAAATTTGGTGATCTCTTTTTGAAATAACATTAATCACTTAGTCCCCAAATCACTTTTCAATCCAATACTTATCCATATGATAAATCTTATGTTCCCATAATTAACTCAATATCCAAGATCATATAAACCCTAAAGGTTATAAATACATTAAACAATATTTCCATAAGATTTAAATATATATTGTATATTAATCCCAATCATTACATATACTTCAACTTAATGAAACATCACCTAAAATTTCATTATTCACTTTAAGATCGCGTCACATTATACCTCAAAGGGGTGTAAGACATTGAACTCATGATCATCCTTAAGTTTATAGAAATATTTTGGTATCCATAACTATAAAAATAACATAACATGAAAACATCATAATATCTAAATTTATTTAAACAATTCCTCAGAATCCAACTATAATTTCCCTGAACCTGCACTCTCGAATTCAGTGTTGAAAACATAAACATTACAATTATATCTTTGATACTGATGGAGGTGACCCAGTATTCACCATCCAAAATATGAAATATCATAAGAAAATATTAGAACGCTTACATTCTCAAATACCTTTTAGGTTTACATTTTTAGAGAATTAGTAAAAACCGTTACATAAACAATACCAATGTCTTTAAATGATAATTTCTCCCACTTAATCTAGATTTTATTATTTCACATTAAGTCATCATCATCTTCCATATAAGCCCTATATATACATAATTCATCCAAAATTATTCTTGATAACTTGGTGGAAAGTAAAAAATAAGAAGGTTGTGAAATAATATTCAATAAGGGTAAACATATGCATTAATAATTGAATGTCATCAGTGACCGTTAGAAGATCATAAGGGTATTATAACATAATAAAAGTGTATGATAATAGCATAATATTTTTCGTATACATCAATACCTTGATCATTAAAAAATAAAACATGTAACAAGGATTTTATAAAGTAAATAGTCACTAGAATCAATAATTATGAGACATTTGATATCAATATTTATCATAGAAAACATTTATAATCCATAATAAATATAACAAAAACGTGTGGGTATTTTGGGACTTTATCTTCAAAGAATATATATAAAACCCTTAAAACCCATTAAAAAGGAATAATCATATAATAATATTCTAAAATAATTCTCTAAATAACATAATCATTACCCAATGTGTTTGATCACTATCTTGGGACACCCATTGTATAAGATACATCAAGCTCACTCGATACTATCTAGGTTCACCGAACATATAATAATGTCCAAGATCCATAAATAAAGAACATAGAGATTACACTTAATTATAAACACCTAAAAATAGTCATTATTCCTTTCATAACTTGATTAACCCATGGAAAAGAAATTGGTTCCATGACAATCACTTTGAAACATGAAAAACTTATAGAAAAGAAACCGGTTCCATTACAACTTCTTTGAAACATGATTACCTCATGGAAAAAATGGCTTTAGTTGCAATATATTTGAAAAATTATTAACCCTTATAAATTAAATAGATTCTATAATGATCAATTTCATACATTATTATCCCATGTAAAATAAATTTCTTCCTTAACATTATGTTTAAAACAATCATAATCAAACCAAGGAAATAATGAGGAGGGTATTATTGAAAAATATTCCCTTTATAGCATAAGTAATATTATGGTTTGTTGAAATTGATGAATGGATATAACATTAAATTTCATTCAATTTTTTTTTGAAGAAAATAACTTTTTAATCTTGAAAATCACTTCTTAAAAATTTAAATCCACAAAAAAATAAACTTAATTTTCTTTGAAAACAGCTTTGAAGCACATAAAATAATATTTAAAAATCATTTAAAACATTTCATGAGTAAAATACCCTTTCTATTTTGAAAAAAAATTAAAACATACAACACTTTTAAAATAATTTTATTTGAAAATATCCTTGAAAACCTATAAAGTAATCTTCAAATAAAATAATTTTCATGACGGTGTGAAATTATTTTTATGTCATACATGTTAAAATAATGAGTCTTTTCACATTTTTGGTAAAATAAAAATGGGAATTTCTTGGAAAATGACATGAATATTCCTTTCAAAAATATTTTGTATAAAGTTATAAATGGGTAAAAATATCTTTAATAAAACATTTTAATAATTTTAAGACCATTTTTTAAAACATTTTTTGAAAATAAGATTTTTGATGAAAAAGGGTTTTCGACTAAAAGATAAATAAATATGACTTTTCATAAAAACATTCTTTTGAACTCATTAGTACATAAAGAGAGGAAATTTATGGGAAAAAGTATTCTCATGACATAACTATAGGTGAAGAAAGTTTATGACTTTCTTGAGAGATAGATCATAAGATTTCATCATCATAAATATAATCATAAACAATCTTGATAAATAATGAGTTCGTATTATAAAAAACTTACAACTTTGGTTACTCTTTAATTATAATCCCTAGTAAAAAAATTAAATCAAATAACACCCTATGTATTAGGAAAATAAGGATATAAATTAAATAATATTCCAGAATTTCAGTATATACACCTCATAAATAAGGTAGGTGCATATCATAAATGTATTTCCCAAAGAAAGGAATTTGGGATAATTAACCCTGATAAAGATCTTATAACTGGATTGATATTTAATCAACGGAGTGATTATGTGTAATAAATGTAAATCCATAAACAATTCAAATATAGGATAAATAAATTTGGAGATAAATTCACACGTAATCATATCTTAGCAGAGTCAATGAAGAATTTTTATAACCCAATGAAAGGAAAATTGGGTTAATAACCTCTTTACCACTTGGTACCTTTTAAGTCAATCCCCTTGTATAAATTACGTAAAATTCAAACATAAAATAACATGATTTATGAAGTTTTTATGATATTAAATTTAAAATGGAAACTATATACACCACATAATAAAATTAAGTGTTGAATAAGGAATATGAATCACAAAAATAAAAGAGAGATGAGAAAAACCCTGACCTTGAGTCCATAATTTCTTTATATGTCCGTCAAATCCTATATAATAAGCTTATATAAATTATTTAATTTATTAAGAAAAATTTTCAGGTATAATAAAATATACATAAATAATTTATTCCATTAATTTTTAATTACAAATTAAAATACTTAATTAGTTAAGATCACATTTGGTGTTTTTTGAATATTTGGTTCACGGTTTCAAAGTGGCTTCAGTGTGTTGACCAGAATCAAAGTGGAAATTATTTTAACATCTATAAAATAAAAATAGTGATATAATAATAATATTTAATCATAAATTATATTTTTAAAATCAATAATTATTTATGGTTTTCAGAAATAAAGTTTTTTATGGTCATTGAGATGGTTGGTCATACGTTTTCAAGAGTAACATTTACATTTTTCAACGATCATTGTGGAATGGAGGTAAGTAAAATTTTAAATATCCAGAATGATAATAATAATGTATATACCATTTTTTTCTTTAAATATAATTATATATATCATCCATGTGGTTTGGTTATGAAAATAAACTCATGTCACTTCATGAAAGTGGTAGTCTGCACGTACACAAACGACATTATCATTTTCCAGTGAGTGAAAAGGTAAGAAAGAAAATTATATATTATCTTTTTCGAATGATAAATATATAATTATTATAATTATTATATAATTTATATCAAATATATTCATTTCAAATAGCCTTATTACATTCTGTGTAAATCATGAGAGAAAAATTAATCACATCACTTTGCTAGACAGTACTCCGTCGTACACACGAACGGTGTTGTCATATTCTCTATGGAATGGAAATAAAAAATTTTATATGTGACATAATAAATATAAAATTATAAATATATTATAAAGGTAATATATATATATATACTTTAAATAGATCATAAATACAATTTTTGACAGTTTATAAAGGAAAACAAACTACATCATTTCACGATGCGATGGCCCTCTATACACACGAATGACGATTTTTTATCCCATTTCATGGAAGAGAAGATGGATTTAGGTTATTAAATTAATATTATATCATATATTAATATAGGACATACTATTTTTGAAATATGAACGTATTTTAATAGTGTTTGAAGCAGGTGAAAAATAAATAAATAAAAACACATGGTTAGGTTTTTTACCTCTTCGTGGACCTTCTCTTTAGGATTATACCAAAAGTATTACTATAATGAATTTAGGACCAAACCAAGGATTCTAGGATGATAGGATATAATTTGGAAATTCATTTGGTCAGGAAATGTCCTATTCAGAAAGGATTTAATGAGTGAATAAGATTGTGTATGGGGTGGCCTGTTATAAGTGTGGTTAGTGGTTCACATGTAATTTTTGAAAAGAATAATATGTAGCCAATATTTTCACATGAAACACGATCCAAAATAGAGCATTATAGAGACTTATACAGATTATAAGGTCAAAATATGTCCATAAAATAGGTTTTAGAGTTGTTCTTGGGTCATTTTTACCACTATTGTTTTTAGTTTAACCCTTAGTTAAATCCATTTTTACCTTAACCATGGTAAATATATTTTACTATTTTCACTATTAATTATCGGAAATTTTATACTGAACATATTAGATATTATAAATTTATATGTTATAAATTATTGAATCCTTTTTACTAAATTCAATTCACATAATTAGAAAATTTTAATTTAAAAAAAATCTATATACACAATGAAAAAAATAGGTTTTAAGTAATTGTAGTTTTCAAGAAAAAGATGAATATGTATCAACTCTATAATGAATAATTATCATGTTATGAATAATAATTAAAAATTATTGATATGTAATATATAAATTTAATTTAAATTATTCTAAATTATATATTTTTTAATTAATCAAAAAGGAGAACCATTTTTAACAGTATAATAATTTTTTGAAAAATATCATTTTTAAACGAAAAGAAAAAATTATAAAAAAATCCTATATAAAGTTGATTAAAAATAAAATTATTATATAAAATGTAATTAAATTATACTTATATTACATTAAATTACATTAAATTATATTCAAAACATAATAGGATTTTTAAATTACTTTTTTATAATAAATTTCATTTTTTAAAAAAAATAGGTATTTTAACTATTCAATGAAAAATAAATATTTTCCAAAAATTCAAAACGTTGACACAAAGAAAAATTTTATATATTAATTTAAAAAATTAATTTCATTTTATATTATAAAAAATCTATAATTTTCGAAATATTTTTATAGTATTTCTTATTGAAAAAAATAAATATCTATTCTAGAGAAAATATATTTTTGAAGAATGAAATTATTTTTCTAAAAATTGTTTGATTATTTACTAACCATTTATAAAAAATTTATATTTAGTAGAATATTAATATACATATATATATATTTTATAATTTATTTAATACAATTCAAACCATCCATTTTAACATCTTGGTATTATAGATATCGAGGGTTGTTTAATCTTGGTGTTGCATGTTGAATACACTATCGAACATGATTTTATTTTATAAATTCTCAAGGTGTTAAAATATATATTAATTTCATTATCAAAAAATACATAATAATAATAAATTTACTTATTGAGAAACTTCCCAAGACTAAATCCTCAAATAATGAGGCGCATGCCAACTCCATGATCCACATGGATCTAAGAAACATAAAATCTATAATTTCCATCTCAACTCAACCACTTATTTCACTCAATTTAGTGAAAACCAAAAACAATTTAAAGTGGGGACATGCCAATACTAACCTACACAATAATTTGAATTTTAATCTACTTCAAAAATCATTTATCTAATCTGAATAAAATCTTGATCATAACAAATCAAATCCCTCATGATCTAGTAGAATCATTATCAAAACCAAGCCTAGAAAAATCAAAAAATTTTGTCCCTGAAAAAAGGAATAAATGTATGTTGAGGTGGAAATAAATCATCTAAACTAACTAAAAATAATACAATTACCACCCCTTATTACGGGGAATATAATTTGGAGAAAATGGGGTAGATATGGTGGAAATTAGATTTAACACCCCAGGTAAATAAAGAATATGAAATTTTTATATTAATCCATATTTGTGAATAAAATGTTAATATTAATTTAATGGGGATGCTATGCTCGATGGCGTACCCAACACACAACAACGAGTTTCTTGGGAATCTTACGTTGCACTCTAATAATAAAATAATATTATTTTAAATGGTAGTTAACGCCTTACTGTTGTGATGGCGAAAATGAATAGAACTAACTAAAAAATTATTATATATGTTTGTCAAATATTTTTACTTTTTACAATAAATTTTAGAGGAATAAAAATGTGAATGAATCCAATTTTAAGCGTAAACATTCTAATATTCTTTAAAAGGTCGATTAACCGTCTTTTGAAGGCGAACCTCTTTTAAATCCACTTTTGACAATTTTATGTGTTATATTTGACAAAATAAAATTCTTATTTAGAATCGGGACATCAAAATTTACTTTGTGTAAATTTTTGGTATTTTTCCTATAAAGTTCATTTTTTTAATGAATAGTGAAAAATGTTGTATTTTAATTCAAACCCACCTTTTAATCAAATTTATTTATATGATTAGATTATCTTTTGAATTGGTTTTAAAGTGAAATTAGAATATATTTTTACCATTTAATCCAATAGTGGTCATTGGAATTAATTTCACTTTGAAATTGGACTTAAACTGGTGTCAATCTTTTGATACTTATTGTTTCATAAAAACACGCTATTTACTCTGACAGTGGGAATTAATTATTAAATTAATTAATGAAAATTTAATGTTTTTAATTTTTTAAAATAGACATCATTTTTGAATTCGGAATATCAAATATAGCTTAGGGTGAAGTTTTGATTTTTTTTCTGGAAAACATCAATTTTTGATGAATAGTGAAACCACTAAGTGGTACTTAAGAAACTGATTTTTCGTTTAAATGAAATTTTTCCACCTTTGTGTTTTGAATTTCAAAAATCCGACATACATGGTTTTCATTAAGAAGTAAAATGTGGTTTAATGGGATTAAAATAATTTTTTGGTGAATAGTAACTTATTAAGTTTTTAATCGCGATTAGAGGTAATTAGTGTAGTTTAAGGTAAAAATAATGTTTTAATAATATGAAATGACCTAGACACATGTCCTACCCTCATTGGATGAGTCATGTCCGACCAAGAAAATCCATGGGTCAACTTCGGGACCCCATGGAGCCACTTTGGTTGGAAAATGACATAAATACCTTTTTATTTAATGATAAAGTAAAAATGACACAAACATGAGATGTTTTACTAAAAAAAATTTTACAAGGTGTTATACAAGTCATATTTTTGACTATAAATATTAATTAGAAATCTATAAAGATATCCTACATCATGATTATTTTTTATAATTTTTATTCATTAAATATATTAAATTATTTATGACATCATGATGATGCAGTGATGACCTCATTATTTAACGATTTAAATAAAATGGAAAGATAATGTAACATCTATGACCTAAACATGTCCAAAACCTATTTGATGGGTGGATTTCGAACCCTTATCACCTTATTCTAGAAACACATCAATGTGGGACCATTAAAATCCAAAACTCATTTTAAAATAAAGGAACATTTCTTTACTTTCCAAGGGTGCCCCTCCTCTCCTCTTATAAAAGGCCCCCACCTCTACCTCCTTACCCACACTTAAAAAGCCTTTGTATCTGCCAAAACCTGCCCATTTTGTCTCTCCACATCCCTCTATAACTCCTTGAAGCCTCACTTTGGGCAGAAGTCTTCCCAAGGAAGCCTTTGAGCTCAAACCAAAGGGAGTTACCCGATTTTAAGGTAATGTCTTCACTTGAGTCCTTTTGTTTTATTTTGCTTCTAAAACCCCCTAAACTCTTTTTATTCATTTATTTTGTAACAAATACAGTATATTCAATATACTAGGATGTTTTTATAAGAATTATTCAAGCTACACTTACACACACCTACATCTAATGGTTAAAGAACATACTGTTTCCATGGATGGCGAATTTCTGCCTCAAGAAACGATGATTGTTGAACACTCATATATCACCTTAAAATGTGGCCATTAATATGTCAATATATTTATATATTATATATAATATGTTTATGTTTTACTTAAGTTTCTTTATTTTTCATTTATGTCATATCTTTATGGTTTACATTATGGATAAACGCGATATCTTCATTTAAGGAAATGCAGACTACCGCCCCCTCAAAGTGATTTGATTCTTTAATACCATATGTGGGACATATAAAGGATGGAGTTATGATACTATATATATGATATTATACTAAAATTATAATATACCTTTATATCATTATTATTCCATTCCATAAAATACGAAATAGAAATGAAAGTAGCATTCATGCGTACGTACGACCAACCGTCTCCATTAACGGTGCTTTTTGTTTTTTATCTCCAAATGATATGGAATAGTATAAAATGAATATTTACTAGATATATATGATATTTTAATCATTAATACTATTCTGGAAATTATTTACTTATAAATACATGGGCAGTCATTTTTCAAACAAGTTCATTTTTGACTCATGTACTAAACATCGGCAAAAACGTCTGATATGAACTAACATTATTAAACAATTATTATAACATTATAATATGTGATATGAACTGAATAATAATATTTAATGGAGTTCCTTAGGAAATTATAAATTGACCAAAGATTATTATTCAGGAATATAAATAAACGAACATGACAAGTCGGACTTGAGGTAAGGGATCCTACTCCTTTTTTTAAGTACACTCCTTTATGTCATTCCTTTTAAAGCTCATATTTCTTGTTATTGGGATATTATTTTATATTAATATTACTGTAATTTTTATGTTCATATGATGAGATACCCTATTATCTCTCATCAGACCATTTTGGAAGTTTTGAGTGGCACCGTTAGGCTGCCGAATTTTCGTAAGAGATCTAATCTCTCTCTTTCTTTTTAAGTACTCTCCTTTTTGTTACTTATTTTAAGCTCCTCTTTGTTATGATGGGGGATGTTATTTTATATTCCTCTTGCTGTAAATTTTATTTTAATATGATTAGATACCCTATTTGATCTCATCAATCCATTTTTGGAAGTTTTTTGTGGCGTCGTTAGGCTGCCGAGTTTTCGTAAGGGATTTTTCATCTCACTTTTATTCCTGTGAGATTTATGCTACATTTGACACAATTTCCTTTGAGTGGTGTATGTACAGACCATTATTTTACTCATTGTGTAATATAATTTTATTTATGATAATTTACATCAATGTTGTATTGTCCTTATTTCACGGGATGTATGTTTCGAAAGATACCCATGTCGGTAAGGGAACCTTTCACCCTCCTCTTTTTAAAAGACTTATTTTGTTATGTCTTTTAATTCACATACTATTATGTTGGGATATGTTCTCTTATATCCTTATTGATGTAAATTTTATGTCCAAGTGATTAGATACCCTTTTTATCTCTCATCAACTCTTTTTCTGAATTCTGAAGTGACGTCGTTAGGCTGTCGAATTTTTGTAAGGGAAATTCTTAACCCAATTTTGATTCTTTGGGATAAACTTGTACTCCTTGAATATGTCATACTATGAATATGTGTGAATGTCCTCTGATTTTTTTACACTTAATATCCACTTATATTTGGTGTATTAGTTTCTGACACATAATTATGTAATTGATTTATCCTTAATCCAATGATATCGTCTTTGTATGGGACTTCGTCTCAATCTCCTTTCATTGAGGAATATTTTGTTTTATACACAACCTTATTTTATATAGTGTATAAACCCCTTTGACTTTTACATTTATTCAAAAGGAATATTTTTTATACGAAGCATTTACTAAACGAAAAAAGGTAATGTTTTTCTCATACGTATGCGGTGACAACGACCTCTCCGCCGCCGTGACCATTATTTGAGTTTCGGCTTCCTCTACGAGCCATACCTTATTTTTAAAAGAAAAATAAGTACCATGTTTTACTTTTATTTTATTTTTGTATTGAAAATGGTTTTCATAATGTTTTTATTATATCAATGTGTTGTATTGATATCTTGTGATTGAAATGTGGAAATGTTATGTTTCCTTCATGCAGGTTTTATGTGATACTATTATGTTATGGTTCTTGGGAATTGTTAAGAAGACAGGTGGTTTCGTGATAAACTAATGGCGGGTGAGCCTGATATAGCTCTCCAATGCATTGGGTAATGCGAATGAGTGAAACGTTAAGGTTTCTCCGAAGATATTTAGGGAATATACTGTGGCGGGTATTCCAAACATAACCAAGAGGGTTACTCCCTACGTAAGAATGTTATGAATGCCTCAAGTTATCTTTATGTCTTATGATTTCTATGATTTATTCATGTTTTGATGAGGTATGTTAAAGTTCTTATGTTTTATGGGTGAAGTATGGTTTCATTCTTATGTATATATGAACTCATATTTCTTTTCCATATTTTTATAACCCTTACTGAGATTTTTATGCTCATCCCAAGTTTTCTTTTTGGAAATGTTTTTCACAGGTCAAGGGAAAGGTACATGATATGATGATAGTGTCAAGGAAGTGTCAATAATGAATCCATGTTTTATTTTAAATATGTTTCCATTGATGGGAAAAAAATAATACTATCTTTATATAACCACTTTGTTTATATGTAGAATGTAATGCAAGTTTTATGTTCTAATTCTCTAAAACTCTAAACCTGAAAAGATCCTTATTGTGTAATCTTGTAATAACTCATGATTAAGTAATGTTTAAGGTTGGGGCCTTATAGTTGGTATCAGAGGTCGGTTTAGACATCTTTAGGGATTAGGAGTTTCTATTAGACACATGGTTAGTCCATATATCTATTATTTCAGTTAAATCCTTATTTTATAACTTTTTTTCAGGACAAGTAAAATCATTTACGAATGGAAGGAGAAGGATATCAAATGAAATTCCTATATCTTCCTCATGAAATGCTTTCAATAATTATTGCATAGTCATGTTCGAATTATTGTGAAACTTTTTCTAGCATACAACTCACTTGCAAGAAGTTGTTTGAGATATCAAACACGTCCACTATACCCCGTTATCATCGTGGATCATGGGTTGTTTTTAGACAAATACTATTTTCACAATATTCTCATATTTTCAATAAAGGTAAATATTATCAAGGTATTTTCAAATATTTTACCTTATCATAAGAATTTGAAGCATAATATGATTTTAAAAATGGTGCTGATGAAGGAGACCCTTGCGCAACCTATTTATATTTTAATTTAAAATATAGTCTCTCAGCACATACTTATAGTATTTTAAAAGGACCAATAATAGAAAGTTTCAACTCAAATTCTGTCCGACTATTTTATAGAAATCATGTTTTATCAGATGTTCTGGAATTATATGTCTTACATGATTATTTTCCAAAACTATTTTTCTGTGAACACCCATATGCCCATGTTGTACAAGGTGTATTTGGATGGAGGAAGCAAATGATTTTGAAAGATCTCTAAATCATTGTTGTAATGCATGGGACTTATACCTACGTGAGCAAGATGACGATGAAACCGAGTGGATTCCATGATCACGGTATGATGTTATTCATTTTGGGAATCGTTTATTTTATCTAATGGTGGTGAAATAAGACTTCAAGAATTAAGATGTTGAGATCGTAACGAATTTGGATGAAAATGAGAGGTATAAGGAAACTATTGAGGTTAAAACATGTTAGGGTTATTTTTGGTGTTTTATAAAAAGGACAACACGCAGACCGTGTGACAACTCGTCGCGTCGGACAAAGCTGTGGGAATCGAACCCACAACCAAAGTGTGACTGGTAATTATCGCCTACCACTGGACTACGTGAAGTCCCTGGTTAGTTTGACTGATTCTTTTTAGTTAGATGATTTTATGAATTAATAGTAAGTTGATTTTGGGTTATCTATGGAAATTTATTAACCTATCATGGAGGATATGTGATTAGGTTAATTACTTTTCAATATGAGACATTAAGAGAAACTGATGTTGTTTGGAGATAAATGTTATGATTTAACTTGGAAGACTATCTGACTAAATCCTTCAAATATTTGGGTTTCAATCCTAGTTTGGTTTACTTTGAAGAATTGTATGGACAAATTGTTTATCGAATGGTCCTCATTGAACTTTGGGTTTTGTTGGACAAATTTTGGAGATTAAGAATAGATTTTCTTTTTATAAAGGGTTATCCTTTTCTGGATTATTTGATCTTGTACTAACCTTTTTGGTTTTGGTTTTGGTTAAAATCTAAAGACATGGGAAGTATATCGTTCTCTTTTTTGGATTAGGTGATTCTCTAGAAGTTGATTATAGTACTCTTAATGTGAACAAGTCTTCCTAAATACTCATCTTTTGGAGAAAATTTGAGTTTGTGTAAGGAATCTAATAAAATTTGAAAGTCAACATGATAAGTGATTATTTTTCCTTATGAATAAATTCCTCAATAAAAAGTAACTTAAAACAAAAATGTTGTCTATTAACTTTTCCTACTGGGGAATCGAATACCGTTTAGCCCATCACAAGTTTGTGACTTTCTTGTGCTTAACTTTCTCCTAAACATGTTTTCTATCACTCTCCATCAGTACATGACCCTATGTTTTCTCCTCCATGTCCATGTTTTTCTACATTGAATCCTAGTATGGGTTAACTCGGGTGACCTCTGTACTTATCTTTCTTTATTTTAAAGTGATTGTTTTACCGACTCTTTTTCCGATGTGGGACATTCAAGGATGTTTCCAAGATCAATTTTAAAATTGCAAGGACTCAATTCCCAAAAGGGGGGAAGGATGTAACACCCCAGGTAAATAAAGAATATGAAATTTTTATATTTATCCATATTTGTTAATAAAATATTAATATTTCTTTAAAGGGGATGCTATTCTCAATGGCGTACCCAACACGCAACAATGAGTTTCTTGGGAATCTTACGTTGCACACTAATAATAAAATAATATTATTTTAAATGGTAGTCAATTCCTAAGTGTTGTGATGGTGAGAATGAATAGAACTAACTACAAAATGATTATATATGTTTTTCAAATATTTTTACTTTTTACAATAAATGTTAGAGGATTAAAAACGTGAATGAATCCAATTTTAAGCGTAAACATTCTAATAATATTTAAAAGGTCGATTAACCGCCTTTTGAAGGCGAACCTCTAAATCAAATTTTTGATGATTTTATGTGTTATATTTGACAAAAAAAAATTCTTATTTAGAATCAGGACATCAAAATTTACTTTGTGTAAATTTTTGGTATCTTTCCGATAAAGTTCATTTTTTAATGAATAGTGAAAAATGTTGTATTTTAATTCAAAACCACTTTTTAATATAATTTATTTATATGATTAGATTATCTTTTGAATTGGTTTCAAAGTGAAATTAGAATATATTTTTACCATTTAATCCAATAGTGGTCGTTGGAATTAATTTCACTTTGAAATTGGACTTAAAATGGTGTCAATCTTTTGATACTTATTGTTTCATAAAAACACGCTATTTGCTCTGACAGCGGGAATTAATTATTAAATTAATTAATGCAACTTATATGTTTTGAATTTTGTAAAATAGACATCATTTTTGAATTCAGAATATCAAGTATATCTTAGGGTGAATTTTTAGTTTTTTTCTGGATAACTTCAATTTTTGATGAATAGTGAAACCACTAAGTGGTACTTAAGAAACTGATTTTTCGTTTAAATGATATTTTACTACTTTTGTGTTTTGAATTTCAAAAATCCGACATACATGGTTGTCATTAAGAAGTAAAATGTGGTTCAATGGGATTAAAATAATTTTTTGGTGAATAGTAACTTATTAAGGTTTTAATCGCGATTAGAGGTAATTAGTGTAGTTAAAGGTAAAAATAATGTTTTAATAATATGAAATGACCTAGACACATGTCCTACCCTCATTGGATGAGTCATGGCCGACCATGAAAATCTATACGTCAACTTGGGGACCCCATGGAGCCACTTTGGTTGGAAAATGACATAAATACCTTTTTATTTAATGTTAAAGTAAAAATGACATAAACATGAGATGTTTTACTAAAACAATTTTTACAAGGGGTTATAAAAGTCATATTTTTGACTATAAATATTCATTAGAAATCTAAAATGATTTCCTACATCATGATATTTTTTTATAATTTTTAGACATTAAATATATTAAATTATGTATGACATCATGATGATGGAGTGATGACCTCATTATTTAACGATTTAAATAAAATGGAAAGATAATGTAAAATCTAAGACTTACACATGTCCAAAACCTATTGGATGGGTGGATTTAGAACCCTTGTCGCCTTATCCTCGAAACACATCAATGTGGGACCATTAAAATCCGAAACTCATTTTAAAATAAAGGAACATTTCTTTACTTTCCAAGGGTGCCTCTCCTCTCCTCTTATAAAAGGCCCCCACCTCTACCTCCTTACCCACACTTCCAAAGCATTTGGCTCAGCCAACCCCTGCCCATTTTGTCTTTCCACATCCCTCTATAACTCCTTGAATCCTCACTTTGGGCAGAAGTCTTCCCAAGGAAGCCTTTGATCTCAAACCAAAAGGAGTTACCCGATTTTAAGGTAATGTCTTCACTTGAGTCCTTTTGTTTTATTTTTCTTCTCCAACCCCCTAAACTCTTTTTATTCATTTATTTTGTAAAAACTCTAGTATCTTCAATATACTATGATGTTGTTATAAGAAGGATTCGAGCTACACTTACACACACCTACATCTCATGGTTAAAGAACATACTGTTTCCGTGGATGGCGAATTTCTGCCTCACGAAACGATGGTTGTTCAACACTCATATATCACCTTCAAAGGTGGCCATTAAGATGTAACTATATTTATATATTATATAAAATATGTTTATATTTTACTTAATCTTCTTTATTTTTCATTTATGGCATATCTTTATGGTTTCCATTATGGGTAAACGCGATATCTTCATTTAAGGAAGTGCGGACTACCGCCCCCTCAAAGTGATTTGATTCGTTAATACCATATGTGGGACGTATAAAGGATGGAGTTATGATACTATATATATGATATTATACTGGAATTATAAAATACCTTTATATAATTATTATTCCATTCCATAAATACGAAATAGAAATGAAAGTAGTGTTCATGCGTACGTACGGCCTACCGTCTCCATGAACGGTGCTTTTCATTATTTATCTCCAAATGATATGGAATAGTATAAAATTAATATTTACTTGTTATATATGATATTCTAATCATTAATACTATTCTGGAAATTATTTACTTATAACTACCTGGGCGATCATTTTTCAAACAAGTTCATTTATGACTCATGTACCAAACATCGGCAAAAACGTCTGATATGAACTAATATTATTAAACAATTATTATAACATTATAATATGTGATATTAACTGACTAATAATCTTTAAAGGAGGTACTTAGTAAATTATAAATTTTCCAAAGTTTATTATTTAGGAATATAAAGAAACGAACAAGACAAGTCGGACTTGAGGTAAGGGATCCTACTCCTCTCTTTCTTTTTAAGTACACTCCTTTATGTCATTCCTTTTAAAGCTCATATTTCTTATTATTGGGATATTATTTAATATTACACTTAATTTAATTCTTATGATCATATGATGAGATACCCTATTCTCTCTCATCAATCCATTTTGGAAGTTTTGAGTGGCGCCGTTAGGCTGCCGAATTTTCGTAAGAGATCTAACCTCTCTCTTTGTTTTTAAGTACTCTCCTTTATGTTACTTCTTTTAAGCTCCTCTTTGTTATGATGGGGGATGTTATTTTATATTCCTCTTTCTGTAAATTTTATTGTAATATGATGAGATACCCTATTTGATCTCACCAATTCATTTTTGGAAGTTTTTTGTGGTGCCGTTAGGCTGCCGAGTTTTCGTAAGGGATTTTTCATATCACTTTTATTCCTGTGAGATTTATGCTACATTTGCCACAATTTCCTTTGAGTGGTGTATGTACTGCCCATTATTTTACTCATTGTGTAATATAATTTCATTTATGAGAATTTACATCAATGTTGTATTGTCCTTCTTTCACGGGATGTATGTTTCGAAACATACCCATGTCAGTAAGGGAACCTTTCACCCTCCTCTTTTTAAAAGACTTCTTTTGTTATGTCTTTTAATTCACATACTATTATGTTGGGATATGTTCTCCTATATCCTTATTGATGTAAATTTTATTTCCAAGTGATGAGATACCCTTTTTATCTCTCATCAACTATTTTTCTGAATTTTGAAGTGATGCCGTTAGGCTGTCGAATTTTTGCAAAGGAACTTCTTAACCCAATTTTGATTCTTTGGGATAAACTTGTACTCCTTGAATATGTCATACTATGAATATGTGTGAATTTACCCTGATTTTTTTACACTTAATATTCACTTATATTTGGTGTATTTGTTTGTCACAGGTAATTATGTAATTGATTTATCCTTAATCCAAGGATATCGTCTTTGTATGGGACTTCATCTCAATCTCCTTTCATTGAGGCATATTTTGTTTTATACACAAACTTATTTTATACGGTGTATAAACCCCTTTGACTTTTACGTTTATTCAAAAGGAATCTTTTTTATACAAGGCATTTACTAAACGACAAAATGGAATATTTTTGTCGTACGTATGCGGCGACAATGACTTCACCACCACTGTGACCATTATTTGAGTTTCGGCTTCCTCTACAAGCCATACCTTATTTTTAAAAGAAAAATAAGTACCATGTTTTACTTTTCTTTTATTTTGGTATTGAAAATGGTTTTCATAATGTTTTTATTATATCAATGTGTTGTATTGATATCTTGTGATTGAAATGTGGAAATGTTATGTTTCCTTCATGCACGTTTTATGTGATACTATTATGTTATGGTTCTTGGGCATTGTTAAGAAGACGGGTGGTTCCGTGATAAAATAAGGGTGGGTGAGCCCGATATTGCTCTCCAATGCATTGGGTAATGCGAAGGAGTGAAACGTTATGGTTTCTCCGAAGAGATTTAGGGAATATACTGTGGTGGGTATTCCAAACGTAACCAAGAGGGTTACTCCCTACGTAAGAATGTTATGAATGCCTCAAGTTACCTTTATGTATTATGATTTATGTGATTTATTCATGTTTTGATGAGGTATTTAAAAGTTCTAATGTTTTATGGGTGAAGTATGATTTCATTCTTATGTATATATAAACTCATGTTTCTTTTCCATATTTTTATAACCCTTACTGAGCTTTTTATGCTCATCCCACGTTTTTTTTTGAAATGTTTTTCACAGGTCAAGGGAAAGGTACATGATATGATGATAGTGTCAAGGAACTGTCAAGAATGAATCCAAGTTTTATTTTAAATATGTTTCCATTGATGGTAAAAAAGAATACTAACTTTATGTAACCACTTTGTTTATATGTGGAATATAATGCAAGTTTTATGTTCTAATTCTCTAAAACTCTAAACCTGAAAATATCCTCAATGTGTAATCTTGTAATAACTCATGATTAAGTAAGGTTTAAGGCTGGGGCCTTATATTAGATCTCCCGCTTTCTTATTCATCCTAAAATCAAAGGGGTGACTATAAAATAGACAAATATACTCAATGATTAAAAAAACTATTAGAAGAGAATGTTATAGTGTGATTTAATCTACCAAGAACCTACCATAACTTGGACCCTTGGTTAATAGAATGTCAGACCTCTCTCAATCAGATCTAAATACCTCATGGCCTACCCCTCACGGCATAAACCCTTGATCATAGAATGACATCTTACCTCTAATAAGAACAATAATATCTCCACCAATCCATCATGTCTTATTTTTCCATATCATTCAACACCATGACCCGCATAACTACATAACTGTAGGGGAGCCAGATGATTATCCTTCCCAATAGAAAATCACAAATAGAAAATATAAGGGTCCATAGACCCCATATGTTAAAGTAATCACTAAGACATGATGCTCTACACCATGATATAACATCTATACATAAGGGTATTCACCCAATAAGTAAAATTAATTTCGAAAAAATTACAACCCAATCCATTAAATAACCATAAATAATAGTCTCCCACTTAGAGAAAACTTCAACAAAAAATTCAACATTCCATGACACCAACTAGTATTGGCATGACTGGACGCCATAAGTCCATGTCGCCCCTATATCCATGAAATGATACTGTTACTAAACAATGTTTATGGAATGACCCTAATGTCTCATTTCATGAAGATATATCAATCAAAAAAATCATCAAATCCACATAAACCAACTCAAATTCTCACCCATGCACTCAAGGAAACTCTTAGGCCTTCGATCATATCCAAAAACTACTCAAAATGGCATTCCAACTCTCCAAATCCCATTCTCAATCCCATTTCATGAAATTTCCCTCACCCCATGATGAAAAATTAAAATGTACTATGTTTTTAAACACCCTTATAATGAAATTAGTTACACAAGTTTATATCCATAAACATATCATTGATGGTACCCCCATGAATTGATTATATCATTCACTCACAGAAAAAAAAGCAAAGGAAGTTGCAGGAAATACATCCCACTAATCCAGGATCAACCTATAATATATGGTCCTCATATCATTAGGGTATAAATCTATCCCAAACTAGCCACTCTTAGTCTAGGTATTAGATACATATAGGATTCAACTCATCAATTACCTAATGGTAACAACAGAGTCAAAACAAAAGTCCAGTTAAAAAGAATATCACCATCACAATATATTAGAAAATGATATATAAGTTATTACGCACAATATAAACCAAATATAATAGTTATATTAATCAGAAAACTTCTAGAAATATAATTCCAGGTGAACCCCTGGTACTAAAAAATTAAATAAGAAACTGCAATTTGGTGGTAGAGAAGAAAAAAAAGAGGGAAAATACTAATTTTTAAATAGTTATTATAATTCATCATTTTTCTATATATTTTGAAGTATCGTAGATTTATTTGATCTTGGGTGGGAAGGATCCTTCAGGGATGAATGGAAAGACTCAATGGAAAATGGGAAACTAGTTTGGGAGATTTAACCATGACACATTCAAATGATATTGGAAGAAAATTAATTTCATTTGTTGAACTGATCGTTAAATAGACTCTCTCCAATTTTACATAAATGTCCCCCCAATGATAAAACAATCATAAGTAGTTGTGATATCAATTATTCCTAATTTTAATTTTTTTCTTCAAATATTTTATGTATATAATTTTTCAATTTTGGGTCACATCACTTACTTAATAGGTTATATACCTTGGTCCAATACAGTTCTGATGCTATGAATTTCACAATGTTACAATTTTATCATTGGAATATTAATTACAATAGGAAAAGGTTACTTTTATCTCATATTATAGATCAAGTAAGACTTTGAAACTTCTTGTAATATTAGAAGAATTAATCTGAAGTAGGAATTGTTAATAATATTTGAATGGGTTATGAACTTCAATCCATTTAACAAGAGGTATTCTATAAAAAGTGTATAGACCATACTTCAGGGGCTTCCTTGGTTGTTATGGCATCCAAAAATATTGAATGACATGGCTACATGAAATGGTAGTCCTTTAGAAATGGATTACCATACTCTGAATGAGGATATTGGTTTGTATTATAGAATTATTATAATGTTAATTTAGAATCTAATGATTCTGATGAGATCAATATTTTTTTCAATGATCAGAAAATTGAGGTTTCAGGTTGTGCCTGAAATTATACCACCATTCTATGATCTATATAAGATTTTTTGACATTAAATTTCTAATTATTGAGTGGTTGAGAAAAAAAATAAGTCCATCTCATGATCCAGGATAAGGTGTAGAGGACAAAAATTTTAGGAAGAACAAATTTTTTATTTTTAAAAAGGGTGAGCCTATGAGTAAAAATATACACATGAAGTGGAAAAAGAATTCAACCCATGAATACTAATCCTAGAATATCATGGGGTGATATTATTGAAGAAAAGGATATAAATTATCTACATAGAACCTCTAATGATTTAGGCCTGATGATCATGTCAAATGAATATAGAAATAGAAAATTGTATTCCACATATGATAATGACCCTAATATGGAATTTCAAGACATATATTGTAGGATTGGATATAAATATCTAACTGATAATGTTAGGAAGGTGGAGTGTATGAGAAAATTAGATTGCTTAAGAATTTAAGTAAACAAAACTAGGGGATCTCACCCTAAAATATAAATTAAAATGAAAACCTAACTCTGGAACTGACAAGGTCTGGTCAACTATGAGACAATCTTCTTTTTATTCTATGTGAGAAGCTTATCACATGTTGTTTTATACAATAAGTTAAGAAATATTATTATTTTATTGTCTATGCCTTTAAAATTTATCTAGATAGAAGACCATTATGGATTGAAATATGCACCCTTTCTATGATTATCAATGATCAAATGGATTTATTTATGAATTTCATATATATACTTAATCTTATGTGAAACTGGGAAATCTAAGTAATACAACTTCTTCAGGGGAGTTCAAATATTACATTGAAAACAATAATATTTTAGATGTTAATTTGGTTGTAGATAAGTACACTTGGTTCATGGGGGTTATAAATAGAATGGTGTCAAGTAAGATAGATAGATATTTTGTTAGTGATTCTTGATTAAATTATTGTGGATCTATTTCATGTGTAACGTTAGCAAAAAATAATTTTGGTTCGGTCAAGTGAAGTCAGGAAGATGTACATTTCGTCAAAAAATGATAATAACACTAATCTTTCACTTGATGACATATCTGAAAGGCTTGAGCATAAAATTAGTATTTTTTATGTTAAAAGGTGTAATTAACCATAAAATAAAAAGATTTAAGTGATAAAAATAGCGAATATATCACCCTAAAATATAAATTATAATTAAAACTTTATTTTTGAGCTATCAGGATATGGGAAACCTTGAGACTATCAGTTCTTTCATGCTTTTCATTCAGACTCATAACCCTGATTTTATTGGTTTTTTCTAAAACCAAAAAATATTTCACTCTCAAGTTTTCTTCTTTATAATGGTGGGGTTATATTCTACTAGACATGAACAACTAACATTTTTATGTTAAAAGGTTCTGGTTTTTGGTTGATGAAAGGGTTGAAGAACTATCTAATTTCAATCTCAGTGAGAAACGTATCACATGTTTTTTTAAATAGGTTGTTAAAAGGCATTATTTTTCTGTTATCTATGCCCTTAAATTTTATCTTGATAGAAAAACTTTATTGACCAAAATATTCTCTATTTATATTATTATCAATGATCCATGGTAATTACTTGGGGATTTCGACTCTATACTCAATCCTGAGGAGAGACTGGAAAATCTAAATAATTCAAATTCTTCAAGGGAGTTCAGATCTTGTAATAAAAATAGTAATATTTTGGAAGTTAATAATGTTGGAGCCAAGTATACTTGGTACAAGAGGGTTATTAATAGAATAGTTTCCATTAATATTGATATAAATTTTTCTAATGATGAATCCATGAATTATTGGGGATATATTTCTTATGTCATGTAAGAAAAAATTAATTCTCTTTGTTAGCAAATTTTAATGAAATTCATAGATAAAGAGGTGATTTTTCCTTTACCTTTCAAATTTAAAAATATTTGGGATATTCACCCAAATTTCAATAATCTTTTTAAGGATACACAGACCTCAATGGAATCCAAGGATAATGACTTGGCCTACATTTTCAATATGAATTTACATAAAATTAAAATAAAATAATGGAATAGGTCTGGATTTAGTGACTATGACATGCATATTGCCACCATTGAATTGAATCTTCACCACATAAAGAATGGATGTACCTATATGGACTTCTCTGGGGATCTATAAAATTAATTTGAGGACTCAAAACGATTAATAATATACTTATTCTCATGGAAAATGTTAAAAAAAGATATTTTAAAAACTCTATAGATGAATAATGGTGACAAAAATGAAAAAACATTCAATTCGCTCAAAAGATCTAGACAATTTAATTATACTTTATCTCTCATAAAGGATGGTGATCAAATTTTGGGTGGCAGGAGGGCTCTTAATGATCATGATCTTTCTTTATTCACAACTCTTTTTAATGGTCCTACAATGAAAACTAATATACTTGATAGAATCGTTCCTATATTAGTAAATAGTAATTATAATATCATGATCACTTCAATTCCTCTTGATTTTGAGATTAAATAGTCTGTATGTGTACTTAATTCTTGGAGTTCTCCTAGTCTAGATGGTTTCACTAATTTTTTTTCCATTCCTTCTGGGATATTTTTTCAACCTGATATTTGTGAATTAGTTAATTATTTTTTCATAGGTGGATCTCTTACAAATGGTGTAAATGTTCAATTCCTTGTTCTTATTCTAAAAGTGGAGAATGAAAATGATATTAGTGATTTCAGGTGGATTTATCTTCTAAAAACTATTCATAATAGTATATGTAGATTTCTTGCTAATAGGTATGCTAAGGTATCTAATAATATAATTTCATGAAATCAGTTTGGCTTTGTAAATGTAATAAATATAAAATATTGTATTATCACTACCTCAAAATGTGTAAATCATATTAATAATCATAAAAGGCATGAAAACATTTCTTGGAAGTTTTATTTAAGGAATGAATTTTACACAATCGATTGGGGATTAATATGTAAAGTTGTAAAGATCCAGAATTTTATCAATGTAATTTTCCTTTTTATAATTTTATTATATAGTATAAAACATATACATCATATAGAGATCCCAATAAAAATTATTCTAATAAATAATAATGAAATCAGATGTATTTATAGAGATTAAGGAACGTATTCCAATGGAATAGTAACTTTACCATTTGAATATAAATGTGACCATTAGGAATAGTAAACATGATAATATAATATTATTCACACCTATGAAATTATAAACAAAATTTAGGTATCTTATGAATAAAAATATAACATATTTATATCATTGAAAACGTAAATACATATTTTGAAAATTATAAATTAAGTATTGGAACTTTTTTTGAAACATAATATTTTATTTACAATTTAATAATTAATATAATGATTTAAAAGAAATTATTTTTTCATAAAATAATATGTTGTTTTCTAGTAATTATACGATAATTTTAAGAGATCCTAATTAATTTTTCAAAGTTTCATAAAATCAGTTATAATTTTAAATTATATATTTTTTTTAATAAATGAGGATTTTAATAAAAATATATTTCTCATATTTATAAATATATTTTAATAAAATGGATTCATGTTTTTAAATTCTATACATCTAAAATTTGTTATGATGAATTTTGGGTATTTTTCTAAAATAGATGAAATTTTGGTAAATAGTGAAATATGATAATTTATGATAAATAAGATTATATGTTAAATGCATTATTTCTTGAGTGATTTATAATGTAAGAAAAATAATCTAATATTATCCTTCATTATTTAATATATATAGTTATAAGTTTCAACATTATTCATAGTCTTGATACAAAATAATAAATTAATGAATAAAATAATTAAAAAAACCCTCTCCTCCCCTATAAATTCCTCCCCTCACAACCTCTACACCTCACACCTTATAAGCCATTAATATTTCCTAATATCTTCCCAATTCTATTAAAAACATATAACCCACTTACTTTATCAACAAAAGACCTAATATAATTTCCCTAAAGAGGTTCTCAAAGAGAAAATTTTGTAGAAGTAAAATCCTCTTTCATTTTCTTTTAATTTCTTCTCAATTTCTTTTCTTTTCTTATTACCTACTCAGATTACATTATTCTAGTAAAATTATAACTCCATTATCTTAAATATAATATAATTTTATTATTTTAATGGATTATATGACATCAATTCTCTTCTCTTCCCCTTTTTTTCTAAAAATGAAAACATTGTCTATGAGGTGTCTATTCACTGCCTTTGTGGGTGATGACTTTCATTTTATAATAATGCCTTCGAGGATGGTCATAAAAAATTATAACCGTAAGAAAAATTAAAATTTATTTTAAAACTTATTTAATTGTTCTATAACCATTATATATACATAATATTAATTAATAAAACAGGACTTGTGCGTGATGATCGAGAAAATTCCAAAATAACCTAAATAACTATCATTAACATTTTATCTAATGAATAATCCTATTTTCATAAAAATTATATATAAGACCATTTAATATTCGGTATGTTCATTAAAAACATATAATTTAAATTTAGGATAATTATTCCCATTTTACATGATCTTTCATACATGTATACATGTGAACCGATCATGAAAACCAGGGAAATAAACACTCCCAAATAACAAAATTGAATCTTATAACTCAACCAGAAGGCCAAAAATGGACATAATAAAATTATACTAAATAGAATACATGTTTAATAGGTTATGAATTAAATTATTAATTAATATAATATCTTTATATAGGACATTAAGTACAAGTTCAGAACACTTTCGAATATAAGGTAAGGGATTCTTTCTGAACCTCCATTTTTTCCATCAGGTTATGGTTTATCTCTCTTTACCCCAATTTAATTATTAATTATTATTATTTTCTCCTCCTAAATTATGTTTTTATATTCCAAAAGCATTCACCATGTGATGACCCAGACCCCCCTTGGTCCCTTCCTTTTCCAAAAATCCGGTTTCCTTGCGGGGTACCGATCGGTGAGACCGATCGGTGAGACCGATCGGAGAGACCGATCGGTGAGACCGATCGGTGAGTGCGACCGATCGGTGAGACCGATCGGTGAGACCGATCGGTGCGACCGATCGGTGAGACCGATCGGTGAGACCGGCCGACGTCGCCCGGCCTTGCCAAGTTGTTCCAGTAACGTTCCTTTTTCGCAAATAGGGTTTTAAACCCTATTATGCCTTGTTAAAAAAATATATATATAAAATATCTTGGGAATCCGAAACGCGCACAAAGGTTTTAATTAAATGCTTCATTAATTCATGGGTCGGTTAAAACCACCCAGTTCCATTAATGATGAGTCAAGCCACGTGGTCAACCCACGACTCCCTCGTCTTCCGTGGTTTTGTGTTTTCATCTCGACCGTCCCCAGCTCTTATAAATTAAGGGTTAGGCCATGGCTTCCCCCCTTCTTCGATCGTGGCTCTTCTGGTGCATCGGGACCGCCACATCGTTATCCGTAAAGTTCCGCGCCCCCGGCCTAAACGTCGATCATCTATCAACAGGTAGGGAATTTCTCTCGTCTCTCACTTTTGTGTATCATGCGGGGTGGGCGTTACTTTTGTTCCTATGGAATTGGTTGAACCAAACCCTAATGAAGATAATAAACGAAGTTCTAAAGGAAGAAGGGGAAGGGGTTGTGATCGTTGTTATGCTTTATCTTGTGATCATCCCTTTTTGTTGTACTGGTTTATGTTTTCTGAAAATTGAGGCCGTTGGTGGTCGTGTGTGTGCACTTGAATCCCCTCATGATGTTTTAAATGGGTTGCTGAAATTGTGAACTCCTGCTGTGAAATCGGTTAACCACGTATATCCGGCTAAATAATTGAAAGCACCAGGACCGGCCCTTCTGTGATAACTCCCGGTTAGAACACACGGATTTTGAAATCATGGAGTGTGTTAAATCGTTTAAATCTGAAAATCCCTGACTTGTGTTGGTAGTGGTTAGTGATTGTTTTCCCTTCGGGCCGTTTGCTGGAAATGTGGGAGGGGATGGGATCCCCTGTTCTTTTTATACTCTCGGTGGCTGTGTGAATTTGGGGGATGGGATCTCCTGTTGGCATGGTTTCAGTGGTTGTGAGTTTTTATCACAAATTGGGGAGAGATCCTCTGTTGGCAGAACCGGGTGTGAGTGTTTTGGTTGATCTATGCTTTGACGTTTTCCGTGGTTATGCTTATGGTAGTTGCCCAGTAGTGCTTAAAATTAATTGAACATTTTGACTGAACGTGAAACAAGAATGGGACAAATGGTTTTGTGGGCAAGGGTCGTGAATTGTGACTCGGACGCTGTGGTATTGTGTTCTGTAGGTTGGCTAGGAAAACCTAAGTTTTGGGTGAGTTTTTGTTACCTATATCTATACTTGTAGCTTTGTGTTTCTTATTCGCGCCCCACCCAAGTTGAGCACTTAGTGCCGAACACCCCCATTTATGGGGGAAGGGTGTTTTTCCCAACACTATACTTAGTGGCTGGTTATTAGCTCCTTTTCTGCTCCCTTTCCCGGATAGCCCAAGTACCTTCGGGCAGGCTGTGATGGCCTGAAGTCCATTATTAGCCCAAGAACCATCGGGCAGGGTGTTGTGGTGGTTGGCCAGGTGTGTGCGGCAGGTGGTTTCCCAAGTGTCTTCGGGATGAGGCCCAGGTGTTTTCGGGCGTGGCAGTGGATCCTTTAGCCCAGGTGTCTTCGGGCGTAGCGGTGGTTGTTCTGGCCTAGGTGTTTGCAGGCATGGTTACTTGTGACAGTTGAGGCCCAGGTGTGTGCGGGCGGGATTTGGCAGTGGGGCTGCGTGTGGTTGTGGCCCAGGTGTGTGCGGGCGGGTGTGGCAGTGGGACTGCGGTGAGAATGGCGGGATTGGTCCGATGCGTAGGATGTCTCAATAACCAGTGGGGAAGTGGCGCGGGGTACCCAAACATCGATGTGCTCTTATTATATATATTACTTGACTTGCGTTATTTGGGGAGTGAGCCTTGGTGAGGCCTGGGATGGATAGTTTGCCTTGTTAGTTGTTTGGTTCACTCTTTTCTCATGGGACTTTATTACGTTTCCCCCACTTGTGCATGAGAGTCTTGGTTTTCCCTACTGAGTGTACTTGTATGCTCACCCTACGTTTACTTTCAGGTTTCCAGGAGGACTACCAGGGCTGCGCGGGACCCTATTAGTCGGACAGTTGGAGTTGTCGCTGTTGTCGTACCTTTGTTTTCTCTTGGTATTGTACTTGAGAGCTTTCTTTTTTTTTTCTTTTGTACTTGTACCTTGTTGTAAACTGTTTAAACATGCATGGGGACTTTATTTGGGTTCATTTATATAAACTTGTTTCTTTTCCTTTTTGGGAGGTCGACTTGTCCTTTTTCCCAATCCTAAATAATAAAAAGGGTAATGCCTTCCATTTGCGAAAATTTTCTATACCCTTGGTGCTAGTCGCCACTCCGGGACCTATTGAAGGCGGGTTTCGGGGGTCATTATCTCTCCTTCATCTTAAAGAAGGAAGGGCCAGGCAATCCGCTGACTCTTCCCTCCTTTTGGTGAAGGCGGGTCGTGACAGAATGGTATCAGAGGATGTGGTTGAGAGATAGGACGAAGTCTGGAGTTAGGCACAGTAAGGATTGCATGGGATGGTAAGGCAACAGCGTTGGGTGACCTTGGTGCGTGAATTAGGCCAGGGAGGACCGGCTAGGACACGGGATTTTAGGGCCCCCCGTGATCCGATGCAAGGACTCTGGACCTACCGAACGACCAAGTGAGGCCACACTGATTGCAGGGTAGAGACCCTAGGAAAGGTACATGCATCATAAATGACTTGTGTTTTTTTTTGTGTTTCTGGGATGTCTTGGGAAATTAAGAATAAATTAAATCTTAATAAGTTTTGAGAACGGTTTTCTTTGCACTACTGGGCTTAGGCATTCCTTGTTTACCTTGCAGCTATGGCACCGGGAAGGCGACCACGTGTGGTACAGGCGATCGAGACTCCTGAGGCTACTTTGGCCAATCGGCAGAGAGCTGATCGGGAGGAAGAGGACGACCAGTGGCAGAAGACTCTTCGAGCCTTTCAGCGACAGGCCCTCGAGAAATATGAGGGCAGCACCTCCGACGTGAAGACGGAAGGCTGGCTGGAGGAGCTAGTCATAGCCTTCGGCCTGATTCGGGCCCCAACGGAGTACTGGGTTCCTCTGGCTGTTAGCCAGATGCGAGGAGCGGCGCGTCAGTGGTGGATTCTTCACCTGGGGAGTAGGAAGGAATCTGAGGTTGCTTGGGCGGACTTCGAGAGGGAGTTCCGGGCGGAGTTCCTCTCCTCGACAATGAAGGCGGAGAAGAGGCAGGAGCTACTCTCCCTCCAGCAGGGGAGCATGTCCGTGAGGGAACTTGGAATCAAGTTCAAGGACCTCCTGCGTTTTGCTCCGGACCTCTTTCCCGATGAGGAGTCTCGGGCAAGACGTTTGGAGGAGGCGCTCCGACCCTCCCTCCAGTATGCTGTTACCCCCTTTACCCTTCCGACATACTTAGAGGTTCAGAAGAAGGCCGAAGTGGTGGAAAGGATGCACTCTCTAGGAGGACTGTCACGAGAAGGGATCCAGCTGGGACCATCGAAGGGGAAGGCCGTCAGCACCAGGCCTCCGGCATCGGGACCCTCCAGGTTCCGACCCGCAGGGAGCAGGCCGCAGCAGTTTCAGTTTCGATCCCCTGGCCCACGTTCTTTTCCTTCAGGCTCGGGACCACGGTGCTTCATCTGCGGGAGCCCTGGACATCTTCGGAGTCAGTGCCCCGATCGGGTGCAGTACAGCAGTGGCAGTCATCCCCAGCGTCCGCCGCATCAGCAGTTCCCAGCCAGACCCTTCCAGCAGCAGCAGCAGGGAGAGCGAGCTCCCGCTCCTCCGCAGACAGACATAGGAGGGGGAGGCCGACCTCAGGGCGCTCCCCAGGGACCTCGACCAGGGCGTGGTCGGGGAGGTGGCCGACAGCCGAGGGGCAGGGGAGCTGGGCGTGGACAGTTACACGCCGCAGAAGCAACAGTTCCAGTAGGGCCAGAGGTTGTTCGAGGTACGATCAGTGTGTTTAGCACTCTTTCTTATGCTTTGTTCGATACCGGAGCTTCGCACTCCTTTGTTTCACCCAGTCTAGCCCGCTCCTTGGGTCTAGATGCCGAGAGACTTCCAGTGCCCCTGGTGTTGAGCACACCAGTTGGAGGTCAGACCGACTTGCTGTTCGTTTGTCGGGGATGTAGACTGATGTTGGGGCCACATCAGTCGGTTAAGGATCTCCTTCTGCTACAGATTCGGCCGTACGATGTCATCCTAGGCATCGACTGGCTATTTTCTGTGTGCGCCGTCATCGACTGTTTCCAAGGGAGGGTGGTGTTCTCCGGTTTGGACGGCCAACGTGTTACATTCACCGGCGAGCGGAGCTATCCGAAGGGAAACAGGAGGGAGGAACCTCTCCTCTCCTTGTTGACCGAACTGACGATAGAATCAACAGATGAGGAAATGGTGGAAATACCAGAGATCGTTCGTGAATTTATGGACGTCTTTCCTGAGGAGGTGACGACTCTACCCCCTCGACGTGACATCGAGTTCGGGATAGACCTGCAGCCCGGCTCTTGACCAATCTCGATGGCTCCTTACCGGATGGCACCTTCGGAGCTACGGGAGTTGCGGATACAGATTGACGATCTGATGAAGAGGGGTTATGTTCGTCCAAGTGCATCACCGTGGGGTGCCCCAGTCTTGTTCGCAAAGAAGGCAGATGGTGGCCTCAGGTTGTGCATCGATTACAGGAGGCTGAATCAGGTAACGATCAAGAACCGCTACCCTCTTCCGAGGATAGATGATCTTTTCGACCAGCTGAAGGGGGCAGGATAGTTCTCGAAGATCGACCTGCGATCCGGGTACCACCAGCTGAGGGTGAAGGATAGCGACGTCCCGAAGACGGCGTTCAGGTGCAGGTATGGGCACTTCGAGTTCGTGGTCATGCCCTTTGGTGTTACGAACGCCCCGGCCGTGTTCATGGGGCTTATGAACTCCATCTTTCGGGAGTACCTGGATCGGTTTGTGGTGGTGTTCATCGACGATATCCTGATCTATTCAAAGTCAGAAGAGGACCATGCAGAGCACCTGAGGACGGTTTTGGAGGTCCTCCGACAGCACCAACTCTATGGGAAGTTGTCAAAGTGCAAGTTCTGGGCACGAGAAGTGCACTTCCTCGGACATGTAGTGTCTGAGCAGGGAGTGGCAGTCGACCCATCAAAGGTTGAGGCAATTGTTTCTTGGGCAGCACCCAAGAATGTGGCGGAAGTTCGGAGTTTCCTCGGACTGGCGGGCTACTACCGGAGATTCGTACCCAACTTCTCCCGGGTAGCAGCCCCTTTGACGGCTTTGACCAAGAAGGACCAGGTTTTCATGTGGAGCGAGCAGTGTGAGTCGTCCTTCAGCTACCTAAGAGAAAAACTGGTTAGTGCCCCAGTGTTGAGATTGCCAGAAGAAGGGATGGCCTATGAGGTATTCTGTGATGCTTCGGGACAGGGCCTGGGGTGCGTATTGATGCAGCGACAAGGGGTGATCTCTTACGGGTCCAGGCAGCTACGCCCCCATGAGCGGAACTATGCCACCCATGACCTGGAGCTTGCAGCGGTAGTGTTCGCATTAAAGCTGTGGCGACATTACCTCTTTGGGGAGCGCTTTGTGGTCTTCACCGATCACAAAATCTTGCGCTATATCTTCTCCCAGCGTGACTTGAACTTGCGACAGCGGAGGTGGGTCGAGTTTCTCCAGGACTACGACTTCGAGATCTCATACACTGAAGGTAAGGGAAACGTTGTGGCTGATGCCCTGAGCAGGAAGCCGCATCAGGAGGTGGTTCGGGAATCTGCTGATGCTTGGAAGGCGATGGGGGAGTTGGCTGCCTTACACTTGGATGCAAGGGTGGAAGGTACTAGAGGCTGTTTGTTTCAGATGACGGTGCAGTCCTCTTTGTTGCAGCAAGTGGAAGAGTCTCAGTGGGGAGATCCTGAGGTGGAAGTGTTGCGGGATCGTATCGATCAGGGGAACGCCCCGGAAGGATGGTCGGAGGACAGCCGACGTCGGATGCTCTTTCATCGGAGGTTGTTTGTTCCAGAGGTGATGCGTGATGAAGTCCTTCGTGAGTTCCATAGCTCAGCCTTGGCAGTACATCCGGGTGTTTCGAAAATGTACCAAGGCCTGAGGGGACATTTTTGGTGGCCCGGGGTGAAACGGGCAGTGGCAGAGTTCGTGGCTAAATGCCTGGTGTGTCAGCAGGTGAAGGCTGAACACCGTGTTCCTGGTGGTCTGTTGCATCCTCTAGATGTTCCCGAGTGGAAGTGGGACGACGTCTCGATGGACTTCGTCACGGGACTACCCAGAGCTCAGGGCGGGCATGATGCTATCTGGGTAGTGGTGGATCGACTGACAAAATCTGCTCACTTCTTGGCTATCAAGGAGTCAGGACCCGTGAGTACCTTAGCACAGAGGTACGTGGATGAGGTGGTGCGTTTGCATGGAGTTCCGAAAACGATCGTCTCAGATCGGGACACTCGATTCACCTCACGAGTCTGGAAGGGGTTACAGCATGCTTTTGGCACCCAACTACGCCTTAGCACTGCTTTTCACCCTCAGACTGATGGACAGACAGAACGGACTATCCAGACCTTGGAGGACATGCTGCGAGCATGTGTTCTGGATTTCGGAGGATCATGGGTACGACACTTGCCTTTAGTAGAGTTTGCCTACAACAACAGTTTTCACTCTACTATCGGCATGGCTCCTTTTGAGGCTTTGTATGGAAGACCATGTCGTTCACCCTTATGCTGGGCAGAGGTTGGTGAGACTGGTACTCTTGGACCAGAAGTAGTGCAGAGCACCACGGAGAAAGTCCAGCTAGTGCGGGAGAGGATGAAAGCAGCTCAGGATTGGCAGAAATCTTATGCTGATTGTCGGAGGAGGCCCCTGAAGTTCGAGGTGGGAGATCATGTGTTTTTGAAGGTTTCCCCTCGACGGGGGCAGAGGAGGTTCGGAAAGGGGAGTAAGCTCTCCCCTAGGTTCATCGGACCTTTCGAGGTGCTGAGGCGAGTTGGCGAGGTAGCATATCAGCTGGCCCTACCACCTCAGTTGGAGAGGGTCCATGACGTCTTCCATGTCTCCCAGCTTCGTCAGTACTTACATGATGACTCTCATGTCATCAACTGGGGAGAGCTAGATGTGGGAGGAGACGCGACCTTCGAGGAACGGCCAGTCAGAATCGAGGATCGCAAGGAGAAAGTGCTCCGTGGACGAACCGTCGGCCTGGTTCGTGTGTTGTGGAGACATGGCGGCCTCGAAGAGAGCACGTGGGAGAGGGAAGCACAGATGCGTGCCCAATACCCCGAGTTGTTCTGAACTTCGAATCTTTGGTGCCTGTTGTGACAGAACGTTGACCTTTTTTTTTGTCTATGAAATGTGCTAGTTCCTTTCCTCTGTTATGTGTGGAAAGCCCCGGCTAAAGGGAAGGGAAACCCGACCCCTAATCAGGACGCATTAAGGTGGATGCGATTAAACCCGTGCGGGCGAGTCAGTGCCGCCCAAAGCGGATAATATCTTGACATGGGGGAGTGGAACTCCCCAAACCCACATGACCGGGCGGTTTTGCGTGGTATGTTGCTTGGTTCTTGACAGGGAGTGTTTTCAATTAGCGGGGGTCCACTCCTAAGAGGTATCTTCGAAGATGGTTGTTCGGATCCTCTCTTTCCTTCTGATTTGTTTTGATTCTCGGGGATGAGAATCGTTTAAGAGGTATCTGATGTGATGACCCAGACCCCCCTTGGTCCCTTCCTTTGCCAAAAATCTGGTTTCCTTGCGGGGTACCGATCGGTGAGACCGATCGGCGAGACCGATCGGAGAGACCGATCGGTGAGACCGATCGGTGAGTGCGACCGATCGGTGAGACCGATCGGTGTGACCGATCGGTGAGACCGATCGGTGCGACCGATCGGTGAGACGGATCGGTGAGACCGGCCGACGTCGCCCGGCCTTGCCAAGTTGTTCCAGTAACGTTCCTTTTTCGCAAATAGGGTTTTAAACCCTATTCTTCCTTGTTAAAAAATATATATATAAAATATCTTGGGAATCCGAAACGCGCACAAAGGTTTTAATTAAATGCTTCATTAATTCATGGGTCGGTTAAAACCACCCAGTGCCATTAATGATGAGTCAAGCCACGTGGTCAACCCACGACTCCCTCGTCTTCCGTGGTTTTGTGTTTTCATCTCGACCGTCCCCAGCTCTTATAAATTAAGGGTTAGGCCGTGGCTTCCCCCCTTCTTCGATCGTGGCTCTTCTGGTGCATCGGGACCGCCGCATCGTTATCCGTAAAGTTCTGCGCCCCCGGCCTAAACGTCGATCATCTATCAACAGGTAGGGAATTTCTCTCGTCTCTCACTTTTGTGTATCATGCGGGGTGGGCGTTACTTTTGTTCCTATGGAATTGGTTGAACCAAACCCTAATGAAGATAATAAATGAATTTCTAAAGGAATAAGGGGAAGGGGTTGTGATCGTTGTTATGCTTTATCTTGTGATCATCCCTTTTTGTTGTACTGGTTTATGTTTTCTGAAAATTGAGGCCGTTGGTGGTCGTGTGTGTGCACTTGAATCCCCTCATGATGTTTTAAATGGGTTGCTGAAATTGTGAACTCCTGCTGTGAAATCGGTTAACCACGTATATCCGGCTAAATAATTGAAAGCACCAGGACCGGCCCTTCTGTGATAACTCCCGGTTAGAACACACGGATTTTGAAATCATGGAGTGTGTTAAATCGTTTAAATCTGAAAATCCCTGACTTGTGTTGGTAGTGGTTAGTGATTGTTTTCCCTTCGGGCCGTTTGCTGGAAATGTGGGAGGGGATGGGATCCCCTGTTCTTTTTATACTCTCGGTGGCTGTGTGAATTTGGGGGATGGGATCTCCTGTTGGCATGGTTTCAGTGGTTGTGAGTTTTTATCACAAATTGGGGAGAGATCCTCTGTTGGCAGAACCGGGTGTGAGTGTTTTGGTTGATCTATGCTTTGACGTTTTCCTTGGTTATGCTTATGGTAGTTGCCCAGTAGTGCTTAAAATTAATTGAACATTTTGACTGAACGTGAAACAAGAATGGGACAAATGGTTTTGTGGGCAAGGGTCGTGAATTGTGACTCGGACGCTGTGGTATTGTGTTCTGTAGGTTGGCTAGGAAAACCTAAGTTTTGGGTGAGTGTTTGTTACCTATATCTATACTTGTAGCTTTGTGTTTCTTATTCGCGCCCCACCCAAGTTGAGCACTTAGTGCCGAACACCCCCATTTATGGGGGAAGGGTGTTTTTCCCAACACTATACTTAGTGGCTGGTTATTAGCTCCTTTTCTGCTCCCTTTCCCGGATAGCCCAAGTACCTTCGGGCAGGCTGTGATGGCCTGAAGTCCATTATTAGCCCAAGAACCATCGGGCAGGGTGTTGTGGTGGTTGGCCAGGTGTGTGCGGCAGGTGGTTTCCCAAGTGTCTTCGGGATGAGGCCCAGGTGTTTTCGGGCGTGGCAGTGGATCCTTTAGCCCAGGTGTCTTCGGGCGTAGCGGTGGTTGTTCTGGCCTAGGTGTTTGCAGGCATGGTTACTTGTGACAGTTGAGGCCCAGGTGTGTGCGGGCAGGATTTGGCAGTGGGACTGCGTGTGGTTGTGGCCCAGGTGTGTGCGGGCGGGTGTGGCAGTGGGACTGCGGTGAGAATGGCGGGATTGGTCCGATGCGTAGGATGTCTCAATAACCAGTGGGGAAGTGGCGCGGGGTACCCAAACATCGATGTGCTCTTATTATATATATTACTTGACTTGCGTTATTTGGGGAGTGAGCCTTGGTGAGGCCTGGGATGGATAGTTTTCCTTGTTAGTTGTTTGGTTCACTCTTTTCTCACGGGACTTTAGTACGTTTCCCCCACTTGTGCACGAGAGTCTTGGTTTTCCCTACTGAGTGTACTTGTATGCTCACCCTACATTTACTTTCAGGTTTCCAGGAGGACTACCAGGGCTGCGCGGGACCCTATTAGTCGGACAGTTGGAGTTGTCGCTGTTGTCATACCTTTGTTTTCTCTTGGTATTGTACTTGAGAGATTTCTTTTTTTTTCTTTTGTACTTGTACCTTGTTGTAAACTGTTTAAACATGCATGGGGACTTTATTTGGGTTCATTTATATAAACTTGTTTCTTTTCCTTTTTGGGAGGTCGACTTGTCCTTTTTCCCGATCCTAAATAATAAAAAGGGTAATGCCTTCCATTTGCGAAAATTTTCTATACCCTTGGTGCTAGTCGCCACTCCGGGACCTATTGAAGGCGGGTTTCGGGGGTCATTATCTCTCCTTCATCTTAAAGAAGGAAGGGCCAGGCAATCCGCTGACTCTTCCCTCCTTTTGGTGAAGGCGGGTCGTGACACACCAAGATCAATTCTTCTTTATTTTATGGGGAAATACTTATTTTACTAGGATCCCTTTTCAATTCCTCCTGATAAGAAATCCTGATTAAAGGGATGTTTCCAATTTATTACCCATTTACAAGTATCGTACTTAATATATTTCATCGACAATTATTTTTATGAAAAATCTTATATTATCATGAAAAATACCCTATTTGTTTTTGGGTTTTCTACAAACAATTTTTTTTATTTTAAAGACTCTTTAATATTTTCTCCTAAAACACAATAAAGTGGCTCATTTCTAAAGATTCTTAAACAATCTTTTTACAATTTTTCAATTTAATTTGACATAATTAATCATTATATATGCCTATTTTTTCTTATTAATGTTCATATATAATTAAAATTCATTATTTCATCGAGGCATTTATGATACGCCCATTTTTTGTGCCTTATTACATGATTACGATACCCAATTCATTCCATGGGTAACCCTTATGTTTATTTTTGATTCTTCATGTGTCACACATATGCATGAACACGTTACGATGGGTTTGATAATGCATTTTTTAATTTTTATCTTCATGATATGTCATGTTGGGATAGGGAGTGAACATGATTCCTTTATAGGACATTATCCTTCATGTGCAATGGTCTTGAAATTTATCTTTGGCTCATTCTTATGCCATATTTTATATTGATTCCACATTCCTACGATTTCATTAATACATGATCTAATTTCTAAATATTATTATTCCTTATTCTTGTTCACGTTTTATGTCTTTATATGTCATCTTGTTATGCCTTCTAACCCATGTATGATACTTTATTCCTATGTTTATTTCCTTACTAGGATTTTTAGATCATCCCTTTGTTAATGTATTCATTAGGTTACCCTATATAGATGTAAGTGAAAAAATTATGTTATGATATTTTTATGTACATTAAAAAAAATATGTTGTAGTTTTATTTTCATTCTTTTTAATTTTGTACCTAATCTTCCAGAAAAACAGACTTTACAATCATTAGTTTTTATTTGATGGTTAATTATGCTTAAAATCATGGAAATATATGTTTAAAAGGATTAGGTCAATATAGTTTGTATCAATTCATGGTTTATTTCTTTATTGATATTATGACTTTATCACTTTATTAATAACACTAGGGATAATTCTATTTCCATGTATAAACTAGATTTAAAATTACGGAATCACGTGTTAGGATATATTATTCATTTGAAATTTTATCCTTCTATGTTCAATGTTTCCTTTTTATATGCTTATTAGATAAGTATTCAAGACCCTTAATTGTATTTTATTTTTCTTAGAAAAAATATGGATGGAGGAAGATAATGAAAAAATATTATCTCTCTTATTGAAGAACTATATTCAAAGATTATCCTGAAATCATGATCAGATGACTTTGAAACATTTTCCATATTCCAAGTTACACAAAAAAAACTTTATGAGACATCCAATACCTCTACCATCCCCAGATTATTTCCACTATCAAGTATCATAAATTATAGAATCATTCACAATAAACTTTCTTACTGTGATAATATTTGGAAGTACAATCACAGTATTTTCAAATTCATATCTTTTGTAAAAATAATTAATGCACTCAATGATTTTCTTGATTTTGTAGAAGAGGGATACCTCTAAGTAGCCTACATAAATCGAATTATAAATTTCTGTAATTGGGGAAATAAAAAAATTAATTTTCTAAAACCCTATTTGAAAATATTTGAAGGTTAATTTGTTTGATTTTTTATGGAAAAAATGTTCAAGAATATGTTTTATAATTACATTTTAAAAATACTTTTTATTGATTTATCAGTTCATTAATTGATATAATCCAAGATGCCTGAGTTATTTTAGGATAAAGGATATTTTGAAAATATCCTGAGGTACAATTGTGATTCATAAACCCTTTTCCATGAAGGAAATTCAAATAGTAAAGACTGAATACTTCAGTGAAGTGATGAAGAACCTAAATAATGAATCTTGGAAAGTTATATTTAGGGTTTTATCATGTAAGTAAAAAACAAAATTTTGGGGGAGAAATTTCATAAGGGGGGAAGAATGTAATGACATATAATTTTATTAATTGAATTTAAATTTAACAATTATGTTATATAGTATAAAACAAATAAATCACCTAGAGAACCCAATAAAAACATCATTCTAATAAATAAATAATGAAATAAGTGGTATTTATATAAATTAAGGAACTTATACCAATAGAATATTAACATTAATGTTGGATTAGTAATTTGACCATTATGAATTTTAAACTAGCTAATAGAATAGTAATCTAACCTATGAAATTATAAATAAAATTATGTATCTTATGAATTAAAATATAATAAATTTATATCATGGAATAAGTAAATAAACATTTTGAAAATGATAAATTAAGTATTGTTATTTTTATGAAATATAAATGTTTATTTACAATATTATATTTAAAATAATTATATAAATAAAATTATTTTTTCATAAAATAGATTCATAAATTAATATTTTGTTTTCTTATAATGATACGGTGATTTTATGAGACCGTAATTAATTTTTCAATGTCTCATAAAATCTGTTAAAATTTTAAAATCAGTATTTTTCGAATCAATGAGGATTTTAATTAAAAGTAATTTTACAATATTCAGAATATTATTTTAATAAAATGGATCCCATTTTTTAATTCTAAGCATACAAAAATTATCTTTTTGAATTATTTATATTTTTATAAAATAGTTGAAATTTTGGTTAATCATGAAATTCAAAAAATTACTATATATAACATTATAAGTTAAATACAGTATTAATTGGCTCATTTATGACGTAAAAACCATAATATAAAAGTATAGATAATTATTTAATACATTTAGGGATAATTTTAACCACTATTCATATTCTTGAACATAAATAACAAACTAATGAGTCAAATAATAAAAAAACCCTCTCCTCTATATTAAATACTACCCCCACAACATCTTCTCCTCACAAATTATAATCCTATAAGATTAAATAATTTAGGATCAATTATCTTCCCAATACTCTCACCCACTTCTAGGATCCTTTTTCTAAATAAAAGACCAAATCAAATTTCCCTAAGGAGTCTCTCTAAGATAAGAAGATCAAGATGTATAATCCTCTATCATTTTATTTTAATTTCATTTCAATTTATTTCGTTTTATTATTTCCTCTTCACCTTCCCTTATTCGAGTGACATGATAACCAAAATATATTATATATAATATTATTTTATTTTATTTTTAATGTAATATATTAAAAAAATTCTATTCTCTTCCACTTTTTTCTAAAAATTAAAACATCATCTGTGAGGTGTCTATTCACCACCTTCATGGACATTACTTTTTATTTTCTAATAAATAATTCAATGATGGCCATAAAACCGTGTTAATGGTTAAAAATATAGTAAAATGTATATTACAACTTATTGAGTTGTTCTGGAACTAGTATATATAGATAATATTAGTTAATAAAACAAAACTAGTGTGTGATGATCGAAAAATACCAAAATAATGTAAAAGGTTATCATTAAAATTTTACCTAATGAATCATCCAATTATCTGTAAAAATAATATATAATACCATTTAATATTTTTTAATTTCATTAAAAACATATAATTTCAATTCTGAATAATTATTCCCATTTTACATGATCTTTCATACATATAAACAAGTAATGAAATCATGAAAACCAAGGAAATGAACACTCTCGAATGATGAAATTGAATCTTATAACCCACCCAAAAAGCCAAATTTTGACATAACAAAATTATAGTAAATAAAATATATTTTTAATAGGTTAAGAATCAAATTATTAATGAATCTAACTTCTTTATCCAGGATATTAAGTACAAATACGAAACACATTTGGATATAAGGTAAGGGATTCTTCCCGAACATCCATTTTTTCTTCAGGTTACACTTTCTATCCCTTTTCCCCAATTTAGCTCTTAATTATTCTTATTTAATCCTATTAAATTCGATTTTTATGTTCTATACACATTTATCAGGCTCAATTATTCTTTATTTTATAGGAAAATACATATTTTATAAGGTTCCCTTTTTAATTCCTCCCGGTAAGAAAGCCTGATTAATGGGAAGTTCCCAATTTCATACCCATTTACAAGTATCATTCCTATTCTGTTTAAATAAACCATTATTTTTCTAAAATATTTCATTTTATTATGAAAATATAACTTTTTTTAAATTTATACAATCAATTTCTCTTTTTCCATTTTAAATACTCTCTAATATTTTCCCTTAAACATCACTGAAGTTGCTCATTTATATTGTTTCTTGAACACTATTTTTATATGATTTAAATTTATTTGGACATAATTTTACTTTATAAAAGACTATTTTCTCTTAATAATTTCCATGTATAATTTAAATCCATTCCTTCATAGACGCCTTTATGATGCACCCCTTTTCTATACCTTATGACATGATTATAATACCCATTTATTTTTGTGGGTAACCCTTATGTTTATGTATTATTCTTTACATGGAACACATATTCATGGGAATGATATAATAGGTTCACCTAGATATCGCTCCAATGTGTTGGGTAATGTTTCATCTCATGAGATGTAATTTTTGGATACGGAGTGAACCAGATTCATTTATAGGAATTTTCCTACCATGTGAAATAGTCTTGGAAGCTTTCCTTAACACATGATTATTTCATATTTTATATTGTTTCCACATTTCTATTATTCCATGATTACATCATCTCATATTCTACATGTTATCATTCCTTATTTTTATTCTTTTTCCTGGTGTTTTTATGTCATCATTTTATGCCTTCTAAACATTGTTCTATGATTTGTTCTTATATTTATATTCTTATTTGGATTTTTAGCACACCCTTTTGTTAATTTATTCCCCATGTTACCTGATACAGATGTAATAGATAAAAATAAGTTATGAGATCTTTATGGATATTAGATAAAAGATTGTTTTTGTTTCATTATTTCTAATTATAAACTTAATCTTCTAGTGAAACTAGAATTTATGATCCTTAGTTTGTATTTGATGGTTAATTATGGAAAAAATTATATAAATATATGTATAAAATGATATGGGTGTTATAATAATTCTCCAAAAGTTTTAATTTGATGGAACCTTTGTGGAGTGGGTAAAAATTATTTTAAGATTAGTACATATTTATGTTCTCATGAATGGTAATACTGAAGGATAATTCACCAGTTATAGAGGATTTAGACAAGGATACCCTCTCTCTACCATTATTTTTTCCATTTAATAGGACTATCATAGATATTTTTTTCTAAATATAGTGTAAAATGGTAATCTAAAAACCATCAGTTCTTCTATAGGTTTTATTTCTCTTGCACATTTTTTTTATTCTAAGGATATTATTATCTTTAACAAATGGGAAAAAGGAACATTAGAAACATTAAAAATGGTCTTATACATTATGAAAGTGTTTCATGGTAGAAAATTAGTTTGAATAAATATTTTATCAACTTTGGTAAAAACGTTTCAGTTGCCAAAAAATTGAACATTAAAAATGATTTGGGAATCAAAGAGGGTTTTTTACAATTAAATTACCCTAGAGTTCTTTTATTCTAGGTAAGTCCAAAGGAATTTCATTTCAATCATATCTTTTTTCAAGTTAAAAGATATTTGGAATCTTGAAAAGGTGATTACCTCTCAATGGAATGGAGAGTGTGCCTTGTAAAGCACAAAATTGTTGTTACATTTGTTTATTCTTTTATGGTGAATTAATGAACTATTAATTTTTTCAAAATAATAATACTATTCTTAGAAAAAAAATGGAGTGTCTTGATTATTTAAAGTAAAACCATTATTGTGTCTTGGAAACAATGTTGTTGGCCTTATGTTCTTAGAGGTCTTGGAATTAGGAATCTATGTAGCTTCAATCAATACCATAAATCCTAATTTATGTGGAGAATTATAAATGACAATTATGGTTCTCTTGGATTTATTAGATAGATATTTCTATGTAAGAAGAAATATGGTATCATGAGGTTTGTTTAATCTTTTGTCTAGATAGCCTTCAAAAATACTTTTTATATCATATCTATAAATTATCATTAGATTGTTAACAATAATTATTCTTTAAAATTATATTCCTGAAATTTGATAGGGATGACTCCTATTACTCTTTTAACTTATCTTATCAATAGTGTTGACATCAGTATAGATATCAAGGAATGAATAGTAAATATGTAAACTCTTTCTCAGACTATGAAATGTTTTGTAGTGAATTATTACTTTATTAACCATGATGATACAGTGATCATGGAACCCACTAAAAATGGAATGGTTACTTTTATATTGTTTTATAAAAATGTTATGCATGGAAAAGTGGATAGTGGGATAGGTAATAAGAATAAGAGATGAATCAGTCCATCCATATTCACTCTGATCTGGTGATCGATATACTCAGAATTACCAATCAATGCATTCCTAAAATTGATGGTCATTTATTTATATTCAAAATGATATTATTTTTATCATCGTAAGGAGGATATTAAAAAAAATTCTTAAGTTGTGATACATATCTCGATCTATGGAAAGAATTGTTTAACATGTTTGATGTTCCCTTTCCGCATGTATATTCAAATCTAGAAATTTTGAATGAATGCTTCATCCTTGATCTTTCTCATAAAATTACGAATCTCTTCATGTTATCAAACATTGAATTGATTCATATAATTTTCTTTATTTTAAATAGAATAAGACATGATCATGCTTAAATAATTACACAGTCTTCTATTTCCTAAATCATATTGGCGGTGAGAAATGAAATTTATTTTCAAAATGGGAACTATGAAAATTACATCCATGATTTTTCTATTTTAAAACATTTTTATATTGAAGGTAATATTTGTAACAGCCCGAGATTTTATGAAAAATATTCTTTTTAATTTTATTAATGTCTTGTGTTATACGCTACACCAAAAGGAGCTTGCACAACACACATCCTTGACTTTCCTTGCATTACACGCAATCGCGGCCTTCCTCGATAGCGTGTGTAGTACGCAATACCGAGTTTCACTAAACAACGATATGCTATTAAAATATTATTATAACTAGCCGTTATGAATAGTAATAACCACCTTTTAAAATTTTAGAAGTTTTAGCTCTAAAAATGGACTTAATTTTTGGATTCGGAGTATCGAATTTATCCTAAGGTGAAATTTTGGTACTTTTCAGATAACATTCATATTTTGATGAATAGTGAAAATTACTAAATTTTAATTAAAAACAACTTTTTTAATCGAAATAATTAATAGTGATAAATTATTAATTTGAGTGGTTTTAAAGTATATTTAGAATATATTTTTACAATTTAATACAATGTTGGTCATTGGATGTAATTTCACATTTAAACCAGATATATACAAGTGTCAATCTTTTGTTAGTTATTATCTCTTAAAAACACGCTATTTGTTTTGACGATGGGAATTAATTTTTAAATTAGTTAATGTAACTGATATGTTTTGAATTTTATAAAATAGACATCATTTTTTAATTCATAATATCAAATATATCTTAGGCCTAATTTTGGTATTTTTCTGGAAACATTCATTTTTTGATAAATAGTGAAACTACTAAGTGGTAGTTAAAAAACTGAATTTTTCATAAAACTTAATTTTACCGCTTCTGTGAATGGAATTTCAAAAATCCAAGAGACACGGTCAATTTCAGTAAGTAAAATGTGGTTCAATGAGATGAAAATAATTTTTGGTGAATAGAAACTTTTTACTTTTATTTACCACGGTTAAAAGTAAATAGGGTAATTAAGGGTAAAAATGATATTAATATTACCCTAACACATGCCCTAATCCTATTGGACAAGTGTATCTCGACCAAAAACAACCTTAAGTGTAAACTATTATCATTTAGGCCCACTTGGATTAGATTAGGACATTTATTATTATTTAATTCCAAGAAGAGTTAAAAGAGTTAAAATCAAAGTTTATTTACTAAAACATTTTTAATATAGGGATATACATAAGATAAATTAGATTTTAAATATTCATTAGAAATCTAAAAATATTTCCTACATAATGGTATTTTATTTGTAATTTTTAGACTTAAAATAATGTAATTTATTTATGACACAAAGATGATGCAGTAATTATCTTATTAATGAAATATTGAAATAATTGATATTATAAATACCATAATAAATGTAATTTAAGACTTTTTATGAATTCCACTAATTTTCTAGGTTACTATGATATATTAGTGTTGATTTAATTAACTTGTTTTGAAGATATAATTCTTTTATGACTTTCACAAAAATCATATATCAAATAGTGTCAAAATTGACACAAAATAGTTTTTAAATCAAATATTATATTATTAATTGTTATTTTATTCCTAAAAATATAAGGTTCGGCCAAATGACTTAGATAAGGATATATATATTAATAATAAACAATTTGGGATTCGTTTGGCATGTTATAGTAAGTGTATTAACCATATAGTGTAAGAAAACAAAAAGACACGGTAAAAGTTAAATTATTTAACTTAAAGTTAAATCTAATTTATAAGGTTAAAATAACAACCTAAACATCTATAAATCCTAATGGTTGATATTATTTCGACCCATACCCACTTTAGCTTCGAAATAAGACCCTTTGGAACCATTATAAACCGATTTTGACTTTAATATAAAATAATATTTTGTGATATTCCTAAGGTGCCCCTCTCCTCCCTTATAAAAGGGCACCTCCTCCCTCTCTTCCTCACACAACTTTGAGCCTTCAAGCTCGGCCAACCCCTGCCAAAATCCCTTCTCCATTTCCCTAGTATCATCCTAGAGGTCCTGGTATTCTTCAAAGACCATCCTTAGTTCTTTAAGTGGAGGCTAAGAAAAGGCGCGTCAAAAAGAGGTAATATCCATTACCGATCTTTTTCAATTTCTTTCTTCTTCAACTTCTTCTTCTTTAGTTGTTTCATGATAAAGTAATAACATCAGTATTTATTATATACTGATATGTTATTATAAATATGAAACAACTCTAATTAACCTTCTATCCATCCTACCGAAAAAGGAAATCACTGCGCGTGCGTACGTACGGAATACCATCTCCACGCCGTGGTGTAATCTATTTTCCGCCACCACCTTAATTGGATGGATATAAAGGTATAATGAGTAACTATATATTATTATTATAAATTGTTATTGATACTGAAATAGTATACATACACTTCAACACAATTCCACGACCATGGGAACGATATCATCGCTCGTGTGTATGTACGGACTACCGTCTCCACGACGCGATGAGATTCATTCTCAATGATTAACCATTCATGAATGATTATAAAGTATATATAATAAGTACTAATGAAATATATGACCTAATAATGATACTGGAATTATTTATATTTATATGTATGTCATCTACTTAATTCCATTCAATTCAATAAGGAAACGAAAACAACGTTCATGCGTACGTACGGACTACCGTCTCCATGAACGGTGTATTTCTTTCCATTTACTGATTTATTATATATTTATATTCTGAATATATATATAAATCATGTTTCTGGAATTAATTAATCATGATCTAAGTAATCATATGAATAATTACAAGTTAAAAACACGAACGACAAATGAGACGATTTTACCCAAACGCTACTTTAACATGAATTTACAAAAGAACGAGTAATATAAAGTCATAAGTGGACAATATATGATATAATAACAATGAATATAATTCTGGAATAAGTCAATAACATTATTGAAATCATTATACAGAAGGTTCGGACACTTACAAAGAAAGTCGGACCTAAGGTAAGGGAAATATCACAATCTCATTTTTATCCGAGATTGATTATACTTTGGCATTTACTGGGGTGTATTTTATCATCCACATCCATGTTTCCTCAATATGTAATATTATTTCCATCCAACTACAATTGTTTAAATCCAATTTTACCTTTCGGTGAGTTTTTAGTAAAGGATATGAAAGGAATCTTTTGTCGTTTTTCGTACGAGGTACTTTTTGACTTTTCCGACAAAAGTACGAAGAATGTTTTTTAACTTATATGGAATGAACGGATTTTTAAAACATTATTTCCAAGAATCTCCCTTTACATGTTTTCAAGTTTATTTTTAATCAACTTCTTTTAGTTTAATTTCTCATGACATGTTATGAAAGGAAAAATGTTTTTGAAGATGAAAGGATATTTTCCTCAAGAATGAAGTTCAATTGTTTTATCAAAATTATTTTCCATATAAGATAATATAGGGTTCTGTTTCTATCCCTATTATTACATAAATTTGATTATGTTGTGATGGAAATATTTTTATGAATTCTTTTATCTTATATGAATTGTTTTATGATGTCATGTTGTTTAAGAATCCCATTTTTATTACATGGGTTATGCAATGATGTATGATTTATGATTTGGTGGCACACATAAGAATGGTATCATTATGAGATGGGTGGGACCTATATCTCCCTCCAATGCATTGGTTAAAGATTTTATATCTCATGAGATAGACATGGCTGGAATGGTAGGTTATACCGGTTCAGTGAAACAGGACTGAAACGAGGGTGACTCGATTCAGAAAGGGACTTTGTCCACTAAGATAGTCTTGGCAATGAGTCATGACTAACAAGAAATGATTCTCTATGATTATGTTTGTATGCCACAAAGCTTCATGTTTTAAGTTATTCTTATTGGGATTTCATTTCACTACTATGATTTATCCCATGTTATGAAATTATGCTCTCTTTTGCAGGTTAAGATTTCCAAAAGTTATGTTCTTATGAATATGATGTGATTGATTTTTCTTTTGATTACCCTTACTGAGCATTTGAGCTCACCCTTTTATGTTTTCTTTTCCCCAGGATATAAAGAAAGGTTTTAGGTAAAAAAGGAAGATCTTTATGGGAGATATTGAAGATCTTTCACCACGATTAGAAGATTACGTTCCGAGTTTCCAAAGACACTAACCTATTACGGTCCTTGTGTGTCTATTTTTCTTATGTATTAAGTATTCCGCAAAAGTAATGTAATGTTCATGTACGTCTAGTTTCAGGTCTCTACAGTTGGTATCAGAGGAAAGGTTTAGTCAACCTTTGGAAACTAGGACGCGAAAACGTTAGTGAGATCCCTAGAGATATTTCTAATGTATGTCTAGGGATGTCCCTAAGGACAGGTATACATATAGGATATAGTCCTAGAACTACGGTAACGATCTTAGAATTTAACCTAACATGTTAGATATTGACGTTACTCCCCCTTTATTATGATTTTTGCCTCTCACACTATTCTTTTTGGGTTTTAGAAAATGGCTGGAAACAAGATGATTCACGATAATGGAGGATATGATGGACAATGGAATGATATTCTTCACAAGAAATCAAATGAAATGGGATTTGGAATTCCAAACATCATTATTATGCAGAATCAGCAATCTCATAATATGATCAATAAAGTAAAATTTGTTAAGTTTCCTGACTCGTCTAATAAGAGAAAGATGAAGTTTCATGATGATCATAGAGGAAAGAAAGTTCAATTTCCCCTATGTAAATCATGTGGGAAGAGGCATCAAGGAGAATGTTTCAAAGGAACTGGAAGATGCTTCGGGTGTGTAAAAGAAGGACACAAAGCCAGTAAGTGCAATGGAAAAGTTTCAGTTAACACCATGGATGAGGTTAATGGTATTGCTACGACATCAACAATGGTTAAATGTTTTAAATGTGGAATGTACGGAAATTATGCAAACCAATGCCCTAAGGGAAAGTCTCATGAAGAGAATCAGTATGGTCGTATGGGAAGTATTTATGTTGATGATGATGAAGAGACTACAAATGATATGTGAGATGAAAGAATTGTTGAAGCTCGGTCAATGGTTTAAGAAGGTAGTGGAATGATTACATGTTTATCAAGTGTAATGTTGTATAAGTAATATCATGGTACTATGGAATAAAGAGACATCTAAGGATTGTTACACTATTGTCTTTCCTTACGTCTTGAAAGTTTATGATGAATGGTATGAGTAACAATGAAAGGTTATTCAGATATTTTTTGGAAAGTGGATGATATGCGCATAATGAAGGGATAAGGAGAAAATGAAATGTTTGACAGTATTCATGAGCTCATGATTGATATAAGGACTAAGTGATATCATGGTTTGAGTATATGGAATTTTGAGGATTTTGGTATGTGGAAGGTGTTAACTTTTAACTACATTCATTTTTTCACTAATGTTCAATGGGTATTCAAGAGAATACATGATTAAGGACTTTGAATGTTTGGAATGTGACCAACAAAACAGATCTTATGATATATGGGGATCAACGATGGTATTAAATCTCTGGTAATCATTTTCACTTTGTTATGAGAGTGGACTGCAGTATTATGGATAAGCCTAAAGATTGGAATGGATTATGTTGGACATAAGTTAGTATTGTTTAACGATAGAACTTTTTTCGATATTATTGATGGGATATTATAGTAATATAGTTTTAGAAAAATGACAACATGCAGGACGGGCGACAGCCCATCGCGTCGGACAAGGCCGTGGGAATCGAACCCACAACCGAAGTGCGACTGGACTTTATTGCCTACCACTGGCCTACAGGAAGTCCCTGTTTAGTAGAAACTAGTTTTATTTTATTAAGCGGTATGATATAGGAAGTATAAGTCCATTTTAAGAACCATATATGATTAATCTCACTAAAGAATGACTTATGTATATTTCATAACTTTTTCTAACCTTTTGTTTGAGACAGATGGAATGACCTGTCATACTAACACTTCAAGAATAACAAATTTAACTTCATTTATTTAAGAGATGAAGTGGAAATTGTTCAAGGCATGAACAATAGTGAGATTGTACCAAAATAAAGTAAGTATTTATTCTAATTCAAATTCTTCAACTTTAAGGAAACGATCTTGAAAACCAAAAATGTTGTCCTAGTGCTCTTATATCTGATTAATTAGATGGTACCTTAGATCATCACAAATTTATGGATTTGTGATTTTTGGCTTTTCCATAGCCATGTTCTCTACCACTCTCCATCAGAACATGATGGTTAGATTTTTCTTCCATATCCATATTTTCACCTATGTGGAAACCCAGTGATTAGTTTATTTGGGTAACCGTTATGTTTCATACTTTTGTTTTTAAAGATTGGTTTTGGTATTCCTTTTTACGATGTGGGTTTCGATTAAAGAAACTTTCTAATAGTAAACCATTTATAACCCCGACGAATTTCGAGGGCGAAATTCATTTTAAGGGGGGTAGAATGTAACAGCCCGAGATTTTATGAAAAATATTATTTTTAATTTTATTAATGTCTTGTGTTGTATGCTACACCAAAAGGAGCTTGCACAACACACATCCTTGACTTTCCTTGCATTACACGCAATCGCGACCTTCCTCGATAGCGTGTGTAGTACGCAATACCGAGTTTCACTAAACAACGATATGCTATTAAAATATTATTATAACTAGCCGTTATGAATAGTAATAACCACCTTTTAAAATTTTAGAAATTTTAGCTCTCAAAATGGACTTCATTTTTGGATTTGGAGTATCGAATTTAGCCTAAGGTGAAATTTTGGTACTTTTCAGATAACTTTCATATTTTGATGAATAGTGAAAATTACTAAATTTTAATTAAAAACAACTTTTTTAATCGAAATAATTAATAGTGATAAATTATTAATTTGAGTGGTTTTAAAGTATATTTAGAATATATTTTTACAATTTAATACAATGTTTGTCATTGGATGTAATTTCACATTTAAACCAGATATAAACAAGTGTCAATCTTTTGTTAGTTATTATCTCTTAAAAACACGCTATTTGTTTTGACGATGGGAATTAATTTTTAAATTAGTTAATTTAACTGATATGTTTTGAATTTGATAAAATAGACATTATTTTTGAATTCATAATATCAAATATAGCTTAGGCCTAATTTTGGTATTTTTCTGGAAACTTTCATTTTTTGATAAATAGTGAAACTACTGAGTGGTAGTTAAAAAACTGAATTTTTCATAAAACTTAATTCTACCGCTTCTGTGAATGGAATTTCAAAAATCCGAGAGACACAGTCGATGTCAGTAAGTAAAATGTGGTTCAATGAGATGAAAATAATTTTTGGTGAATAGTAACTTTTTACTTTTATTTACCACGGTTAACAGTAAATAGGGTAATTAAGGGTAAAAATGATATTAATATTATCCTAACACATGTCCTAATCCTATTGGACAAGTGTATCTCGACCGAAAACAACCTTAAGTGTAAAATATTATCATTTAGGCCCACTTGGATTAGATTAGGACATTTATTATTATTTAATTCAAAGAAGAGTTAAAAGAGTTAAAATCAAAGTTTATTTACTAAAACATTTTTAATATAGGGTTATACATAAGATAAATTCGATTGTAAATATTAATTAGAAAGCTAAAAATATTTACTACATAATGGTATTTTATTTGTAATTTTTACACATCAAATAATGTCATTTATTTATGACACAAAGATGATGCAGTAATTATCTTATTAATGAAATATTGACATAATTGATATTATAAATACCAAAATAAATGTAATTTAAGACTTTTTATGAATTACACTACTTTTCTAGTTTACTATGATATATTAGTGTTGATTTAATCAACTTGGTTTGAAGATATAATTATTTTATGACTTTCACAAAAATCATATATCAAATAGTGTCAAAATTGACACAAAATAGTTTTTAAATCAAATATTATATTATTAATTGTTATTTTATTCCTAAAAATCTAAGGTTCGGCCGAATGACTTAGATAAGGATATATATATTAATAATAAACAATTTGGGGTTCGTTTGTCATGTTATAGTAAGTGTATTAACCATATAGTGTAAGAAAACAAAAAGACAAGGTAAAAGTTAAATTATTTAACATAAAGTTAAATCTAATTGATAAGGTTAAAATAACAACCTAAACTTGTATAAATCCTATTGGTTGATAGGATTTTGACCCATACCTACTTTAGATTCGAAATAAGACCCTTTGGAACCATTATAAACCGATTTTGACTTTAATATAAAATAATATTTTGAGATATTCCTAAGGTGCCCCTCTCCTCCCTTATAAAAGGGCACCTCATCCCTCTCTTCCTCACACAACTTTGAGCCTTCAAGCTCTTCCAACCCCTGCCAAAAACCCTTCTCCACTTCCCTAGTATAATCCTAGAGGTCCTGGTCTTCTTCAAAGACCATCCTTAGTTCTTTAAGTGGAGGCTAAGAAAAGGCGCGTCAAAATGAGGTAATATCCATTACCGATCTTTTTCAATTTCTTTCTTCTTAAACTTCTCCTTCTTTAGTTGTTTCATGATAAAGTAATAACATCAGTATTTATTATATAATGATATGTTATTATAAATATTAAACCACTCTAATTAACCTTCTATCCATCCTACGGAAAAAGGAAATCATTGCACGTGCGTACGTACGGAATACCGTCTCCACGCCGTGGTGTAATCTATTTTCCGCCACCACCTTAATTGGATGGGTATAAAGGTATAATGAGTAACTATATATGATTATTATAAAGTGATATTGATACTTAAATAGTATACATACACTTCAACACAATTCCACGACCATGGGAACTATATCATCGCTCGTGTGTACGTACGGACTACCGTCTCCACGACGCGATGATATTCATTCTCAATGATTAACCATTCATGAATGATTATAAAGTATATATAATAAGTAATAATGAAATATATGACCTAATAATGATACTGTAATTATTTATATTTATATGTATGTCATCTACTTAATTCCATTCAATTCAATAAGGAAACAAAAACAGCGTTCATGCGTACGTACGGACAACCGTCTCCATGAACGGTGTATTTCTTTCCATTTAATGATTTATTATATATGTATATTCTGAATATATATATATATATATAAATCATGTTTCTGGAATTAATTAATCATGATCTAAGTAATCATATGAATAATTACAAGTTAAAAACACGAACGACAAATGAGACGATTTTACCCAAAACGCTACTTTAACATGATTTTACAAAAGAACGGGAAATATAAAGTCATAAGTGGACAATATATGATATAATAACAATGAATATAATTCTGGAATAAGTCAATAACATGATTGAAATCATTATACAGGAGGTTCGGACACTTACAAAGCAAGTCGGACCTAAGGTAAGGGAAATATCACAATCTCATTTTTATCCGAGATTTTTTATACTTTGGGATTTACTGGGGTGTATTTTATCATCCACATACATGTTTTCTCAATATGTAATATTATTTCCATCCACCTACAATTGTTTAAATCCAATTTTACCTTTCGGTGAGTTTTTAGTAAAAGATATGAAAGGAATCTTTTGTCGTTTTTCGTACGAGGTACTTTTTGACTTTTCCGACAAAAGTACGAAGAATGTTTTTTTAACTTATACGGCATTAACGGATTTTTAAAACATTATTTCCAAGAATCTTCCTTTACAAGTTTTCAAGTTTATTTTTAATCAACTTCTTTTAGTTTAAAGTCGCATGACATGTTATGAAATGAAAAATGTTTTTGAAGAAGAAAGGATATTTTCCTCAAGAATGAAGTTCAATTGTTTTATCAAAATTATTTTCCATCTAAGATAATATAGGGTTATGTTTCTATCCCTATTATTACATGGATTTGATTATGTTGTGATGGAAATATTTTTATGAATTCCTTTATGTTATATGAATTGTTTTATGATGTCATGTTGTTTAAGAATCCCATTTTTATTACATGGGTTATGCAATGATGTATGATTTATGATTTTGTGGCACACATACGAATGGTATCATTATGAGATGGGTGGGACCTATATCTCCCTCCAATGCATTGGGTAAAGATTTTATATCTCATGAGATAGACATGGCTGGAATGGTAGGTTATACCAGTTCAGTGAAACAGGACTGAAACGAGGGTGCCTCGATTCAGAAAGGGACTTTGTCCACTAAGATAGACTTGGCAATGAGTCATGACTAACAAGAAATGATTCTCTATGATTATGCGTGTTTTCCACAAAGCTTAATGTTTTAAGTTGTGCTTATTGGGATTTCATTTCACTACTATGATTTATCCCATGTTATGAAATCATGCTCTCTTTTGCAGGTTAAGATTTCCAAAATTTATGTTCTTATGAATATGATGTGATTGATTTTTCTTTTTATTACCCTTACTGAGCATTTGAGCTCACCCTTTTACGTTTTCTTTTCCCCAGGATATAAAGAAAGGTTTTAGGTAAAAAAATGGAAGATCTTTATGGGAGATATTGAAGATCTTTCACCATGATTAGAAGATTACGTTCCGAGTTTCCAAAGACACTAAACTATTACGGTCCTTGTGTGTCTATTTTTCTTATGTATTAAGTATTCCGCAAAAGTAATGTAATGTCCATGTACGTCTAGTTTCGGGTCTCTACAATATTTTCCTCATAGAAGTACTCTAGAAGTAATTTATTATCTTCTTATTGTTTCATGGATCAAATAAAACTCGGATGGTTCCATGAGAGGAAATATTGGCCCTACGAGATTCAGTTCAATCTTTAGAGATCATAATGGTATTGTTATGACTTTTATTTATGGACCATATGGAATTTAATCATCTTTATATTAAAACAATTAGAGGTTTAATAAAGGATATAAAGATAGAAAGACAATGTATAGAGTATAACTTATGGTTTGATTTTGAAAATACTATGATTGTGTAGAATTTTATATTAGGTAATAATAATTTACCCCAAAATGTGACAGAATAATGGATGAAATGTTTGGATACTCATTTAAATATTAATTATGTCATTACACATGTTTTTCAAGAGAAAAATTATATTGCTAATGGTCTTGCAAAAAAAGGTGCGAGTAGTGATGAATTTACTTCATTAATTGTTATAATTGATGAATTGATACCTCTCTCTTAAAGTTATTGTTGTAAAATCCCTTAATTTAGACTATTGTAACTTTTTTCAAAAATATAATTGGATTCTCCCTCTAGGGGAATCAAATTTTATAAAAAAATAAAAATACACAAAAATACACACCTATTTCCACCCCAATACAAGAGAGAAAACAAAAAATTAAAAATCCTGAAACATCATAACTAGAAAAAATCAATTCAATAGTTACATCAAAGACAAAAATATCAATCCCAACTCCATGGAAACTTGGAATTTGACTCGTACCGGTTATATATTTGAAAAAACACAACGTTCATCCCATGTGTGAACCATATATATCTCTTTTCTACCATATCTCAATTATTAAGGTTATGAAAAAATGTTATGATGACATTTTTCAACATCATGGCCTATCTCACTCAACATTAACTGAACCATCTCACCAAATGACCTTAGGGACACATCCGCATATACTAGAGGATTTCAACGAATGGAAATGGTCTATAGTGATACTATTGATATATTATAACCTATGATTCTTGTATCCATAAATCAATGTGAAATTAATAGGTAATCATTCATTAATAATAAATATGTTAAAAATAAAAAACAATGATATGTAGCCAAAAAATAGAAAAATACAGAAAATAGTCCATAATAGAATGAGCTACATAAAAATTGAATGAGTTAAGAATACAATAAAATGATCTCCCATGGGAAAATAATATATAATCCAAAAAAATTGAAAATTACCACCACATAGTCCCGAGTCTCGACATGATCCCATATCCTCATTTGAATAAGATATCTATCTCAACATCTATCCTTAGTAATTTCCATGCTTATTCATACAATCAGGTTATCTTCTTGGGTAATAAAGTGTTATAGAAATATAATTATGGTGTGAATAATACTCAGTAGGCTACCACTGAAGGTTTCCCTAACATATCTAACATATAAATTGCATGAAAATTTGATACGATCTAAATAAAGGGTAAATAATAGTAAGCATGAAACATTTCATAAACATGAGTGTTGCTTAAGAAACTGGGGTGGGACCATAACAACTATATCTAGAGTTAGGGTCACTCTAAATGTGTCACAATAATACTAAATAGTCATAAAATCCTAATTCATAATACACAACACACCATATCATAAAATAATTAACCAATATCTTCGGAGGAATCTCATCCAACCCCTATCAAAGTTTCTCAATAGAAATCAGGTAAAACATATAATATCATAACTACCTTGAAAGAAATCATGTCCCAAACTACATCAAAACATCCTTAGGAGGCATCACATCAGACCCACCACATCACAACCACCATGGGAGTCACCACATCCAACTCACCACATCACAACCATCATGAAAGGAATCAGGTCCAACCTAGACTGTGATCCATAAAATCCCATCTATATTTAAAATATTACATAACCCATAACATAATCTTCCCATGCTTAGCATAATTTCTAACCTATATGATGGACATTAAATATCATTACATCATGTTAGCTTGTGGATGGAATGATTACCTAACCCACCATTCAATTAAATTCTATGAGAATGGTCGGCATTATTTCCAAATATATCACACAATCCATAACTATTTTATAACAACTCACACTTCAATTGTTGAAATGAAAGTCCAACCCATTATTGTGTCCATGTGATTCCTAATTCTGATAAAACCATTATATGCACCTCCACCAAAACTTATGAAAGTTGAAAAAGTTCCAAAATGTACCTATGCACCAATATCTATAATATGAAAGATGAACCACTCCTAAATCTCCACATTATTGAATATTTATTCAAAATGAGGAGAACAAGAATAAAATATACAATGATTTAGGGAAACACAAGGTAAATAAAACATAATATATTACTTGGTTTAGTATTGTACGCTAATCCATGATGATATTTTTAATCACCTTAATTCAAATTAAAATACAGAACTATTATAATTTTTATTATCTTGATAATGAGTGGTAAACCATTATTAATTAGGATTGTCTATTCAATACTTCGGATTATCGCCACCATCCAATTTTCATGGTTCAAATTCCACCTCAACTTATCTTCATGGGAAATCCTTCATTAGTTCAAGTATCACCATTTATTTAAATTTCCCTCCTGGGGAGTAGTGACCACTACTGATGATCTCATTGTGTGTCATATTTTCTCAAGAATCCTCCAGGAAGCATGTTTTGATGGTTTGATTTTCAGTAACTTCATTTGGTTATGTATACGGTTCACCTAACTTCATATCATCTGATCATTTTTTCTGTTGTTCCACCATACCATGAGATTTATATAAGTATATCCTCTATATTTCCTCTTTTCGTTCATCTCCTTCCATTATCTTGAAAATTATTTCCATGCTATTGTAATAACCCAAGAATATCCCACTGTAAAATAATATTTCTAGGATTCAAGATTGAGTCCACCATCATCTTTTGAAAATAATCTTCCATGATATGGTATTATTTTAAGTTGAAACATGGTTTCTCACCAAAATTTTGATCAAAATAGTTTGAATAAGGCACAACATCACATAAGGTATTTTGAATAACCACTTTCATCAACATAACCCCTAGATTCTATATTCCTCTATTATTCTGTAAGTCCAGATCCCCGTACTCCAATATATTCTAGATAAATTAAAACATTAACTAAATATTCATTATCTAAAAAATAAACTTTGGATTATTGTCTAAGTGAATCACACTTTATGATCAAAAAAATATTCTCGTCACTTTTCCTCTAACCACGATCCTCTAATAAACCCTTTAGCCAAATCATCTCCTTTATCACTTCTATTAAAGAAATGTTCTCAGATTCCATTGTTAAGAGAGTGACCACTAGTTGAAGTTTATACATCCATCTGACTTTCATTCTACTGAATGTAAACATATATACAAAAGTTATTTTATGTGAGTCTAAATCTCCACGAAGGTCCAAATTTGAAAATATTTTAAAAGGAACATCCATTCTGAATAATACATGTTTTCTTCTAGAACATTTCATGTATTGGGGAATCCATTTCACTGTCACATACTATTCTATTATCGTGTTTCATAAGAATCTACTAAAAACTCCCACATCTTTTGTAATTTATAAAAAAGTTAAAAATATAGAATACATCAAACTTATAATAGTTGATTTATATGGAAATTTTTCATGTACTCATCACATACTCTTATTAAAGGTCACTTCTATTTAGTTAGTTTAAAATGTGTTTCTTGGAGTGTGGTTACTAGTTTCACTATGCTCATCCAAAAATAATCCCTCCACCATCTGAATGTAATATTACTAATTTATGTATAAATATAGAGAAATTAAGCCTCTTAAAATCCACATCCTCAAAATTCATTTTTCTGGATTAAGGTACTTTATCTCAATGATTTAGAATAACTCCGCCATTATTTAATTAATCCTTCCCTTCACCAAACCCACTAAAATAATGTAATAAAATGTAATGTAAAAGAATAAATAAAATCCCATCATCAAATAACTTATGGTAGTAGTAATGATCAACATTATTCTATATGAACTTATATTCTGTCTTGAAATTGTTGAACTTATGATTCCAATTCCTTGGCATATACGTTAATTTGAAATGTCTGTGAATTAGTTTAGATATTTATTTTAATATAATGGTTTTAAGAACATCCCATTTATTCTCTAAAAACTTCTTCTTCTAATTACCTATGAGGGAGTGTTATCTTTTTATCTATATTCTATATATGCAATATTTTATAAGTAATCGTGATTAACTCCATTAAATAGTTGTGTGCTTAACTATTGGATAAAATATATTAGAGAAGTAAAATCCTTTTGTTTATTGAAACCCTTCCATGACTATCATATCCTTGAACTTCTATCTTCCATATAACTCCTTCTCCAGTCAAAATACCCATTTGATTTTTAATACTTTCTTCCTAGAAAATCTGCATATCAGCTCTCATGTTCAGCACACATAGAGTCAGTCATGTTCATTCTTTGTAGATAACTTTTAATAATTCTATTACCAAAATCCATATATCATCTATTATTTTATCATTTGTATCATAATTTAAAATCCAAAACCCCAAATTACTTTCATGACTTTATGCATGGTGTCTTTTCCTAGAAAACATCCTCAATTTTCCCTACAATAGAGCACCTTATAATACTATAAAATTGAGAGTGTCAACATCAAATGATCAAGATTCCATGATCCATAAACACTCTTTTTATTTATTCTATAGAAACTCCATCATAATATTACCTCCTTCTAGAACCTCTTTTAGATGATCTGGTGTTTCGAGGGTTATTGTTCTTCCTGGATATTTAGGAACATTAGTTCTTTCCATTTTTCCATTTAGGTGAACCTTCTCATCTAATGATGATTTTTTATTATTGAAATTTATTACTTGTTTTTAATACTTCCAATGAATATCTTCATTGAAAATCACATTCCTACTTTTTAACACCTTCCAAATATTGTTATCTCATATCTAAAATACAAATTCTTCATCATCATAGCCTACAAGGTAACATATTCAGGACTTAGCCACCAACTTGAATCCTTTATTGGAATCTGCATGGGAATAAGCTATTTCACCATAGACTCTAAGTTGGTTGAATTAAATCTTCCTTATAAAACAATTTTATTAGGTTTTTTTCTTACCAATTGGAAAATATAGACTCTAGTTGATTAATTAGGTGGCATAATTAACCTCTTCTTCCAAAATGTTTTTAAGAAATACCATTTGAATTAGTTGGATTCTAGATTTCTCCACCAATGTATGATTAGTTACTTATATAACTCTATTATTTTATAGATACCCTAGAATAGTTTTATCTAACCAAATTTCATTATTCTATCAAAATATTATGAACTTCCAAATTTTATACTCATTACCATTGTATGTCCATAAGTACTTCTACTTACTTTTACTTTCTTTTCCATCATAGACCCCAACAGATAAAAGTCTCTAACACCATGTAATCATGACTTATGAATTAAACCCACACTTTTTATGTAGAATCATTTATTAAGGACAAAAATAATATTAAACCTTCATGAGAGTACATTAGATTCAATCCCCAAAAAACCGTGTAAACCAACTTCAGCTTTTGGTCCTTTGGTGTATTCCATTTTGTTTATAAATACAACTTTAGTTGTTTCCAAAACCCACAATACATTCAAATTATAAACTTTATGCTTCAAAACATCAGCAATCCTATAGTAGTATGGATTTATATCCCCTTCTCAATGAGATCCCCAAATTGTCATTCCATAACTAAGTAGAAGTTATTTCTCCCCTAGTATTTTCACCTTCTGAACATCATATATGGAAAAATGTTTTGAATTTTACTCCTTTTGAAAAATCCTTGTAGCCATGTTAAACGTTCCATGATACATCCATAAACATTGTATATAAGCCTAAATTTTCTATTTTCCTATTGTAAATAGGGTACTTACGAATTCCTAGAATGTGTCACATGTCCTTCAACTATAACATTATTTACATTCCTATCTAGATTGGAAAATAAAATTTCTATATAATATTGAGATCCTTTTTTTCTAAACAATAAACCATTACATGTTTTATATAAGTATAATTTATCATAATTCCCCTCCAATACATTGAGTGGAATGAAGGTCTATAGTTTATAACCCAAGAGAGCAATTAAGTGGTAGCACTCAAGAGAAAGGAACTCCCATATTCCATTATGAGATTTGTGGATCTTATTCTAGAGGAATATCTTTTATAGTTCTCCCCCACTCATTACAATACCTTTTAAGGCATCCTTTCTTCCCACAATTCTAACACAAGGTAGAATCATTCACCAAGCTACTCTTGTTATGGATCCTCCAACCTTTCCCCTTATAATGAATTTTCTATATCCCGGTCCTTCATTTTCCTTCCATATTATTTGAATTTATAGAAGATGTGTGGATATACTTTTGATGAATTTATTTATTAAAATTAGGTCATTAACATCAATGAAATCCATGTAATCCTTTTCACTATAATTTCTCACATTTGTCACCATTACATCACATGATTTTGAAAGTGAATAAAGTAATAACAGTTCCCAAGACAGATCTTTAAATGTCATATTAAATAAAACCAACTAACAATTATTTATATTTAAATCATTAATATGATTGGTTCCAGACCATTGTTTTGATATTATCATAATTTAAAGTCTCTTAACAATAATATTTTTTCCAAACCATGGGATTATCATACATGTCTATTATGGTAGGCATAATTTATGATGTTATCTTCACTTCTTGAATATTTTATGCTATATTATGAGAAAGTTACATTCACATTGATCCAAGTTATTCATTATCTAGATTCTCCCATTCCTACTATAACATTGGCTCTACTTTAGATCATGTTAATGAGATATCAAAATCCTTCTATAGTATATTATCCACTATTTGTATCTTTAGGAATCTAAATTTTGTTCCATCAAATATCTTCCAACCTAACCATACTCCCATATTATTTTATTCCTCTGTATGATGTAAAATCACATTATATTTAGAAAAAATTTATAGAAAATGTGATTATGGATGGTTTACTAAGGTTCTCTTATAAGTATGAGGGCATAATATTTATACCGAACCAAGCTCTGAAATATCTCAACTATATCATGTTCATTTGGATCATTACAACCCAGTTATTTGATACTAATTGTTATGTCAATGTGATTCCTATATCTAATAAAACCAAAAATTAAAATCAACTATAATTTATGAAATATATACAAATTTTTAGAATGAAACCATGCAACAAATTATAGATCATTAGAGATGAACCACTCCCAATAACTTCACTACTATAAACTTCTTCTAAAAAAATCTAAAAAATCCCAACAAAAACAACGATGGAGTTAAGTACAAGGAAAATATGAACTCAAGATATTATGTATTTTAGACTTGTTCTATAATTCATGGTGAAATGTTATTTTAATTTTATTATAGAAATAAAAGATGATGATTACATTACTTAGTGGCCCAGTCATAAGTGTTTAACCCACTTTAAGTAGGAATTCCCAATTAGTACTTGAGATTATCACCAACATCTAATTTATATGGGTTGAATCCCACATAGACTAGTCTTCATAGGTATTACTCTATTCATTGAAGTATCTCAACTACCTCAAATTTCTCTCCTATGAGTATTTAATAAATCAGAAGTTCTCATTGGCCATTAGATTTCCCCCACTTCCTCCAGCAAGCATCTTCTAATGGTTTTACTTTCAATAACTCTTTATTTTTGTATCTTTTCATCCCATATTAGAATCAAATAGATATTGTTATTGTTATTAATCTATACCATTGGGTTTCTAGATTAAAATTATTTATATTTTCTCTGTCTTTTGGTCTTTATAGATTAGACTAAAAATTAATTTCACACTCTAGTAATAACCTAACACCCATCACCATATCACAATTAATCAAAAATTCATTAAAAAATAAATGTAAAGTACAATTCATAACTCATAATTTAAATTGAAATATTTACAACATATTAATGATCATAAAATAAAATCAAATTTTTACAGGTTAGAAAATCTTCTAACATTAGTTGACATTCCCACTAGGTTAGTCTCAATTAAACCCAACCCCTTTTGAACTCCAATTCTATTATAGTCTACTTCCATGTTATCTCTATTTTATTATTCTCTTAAGAGACAAAAAACAAGACCACTACTATGATACACTAGCTAGAACCACTACTAAGACACTCTCATGGGTTCCCTATATAATTCCCTTTCCCCTCTAGATGGGTTCATCACTTTATGGGAAGAGAATCCTTCAAGATTAGCCACAATCTCTCATTTCTCAATAAAAAATTTAATAGGACAATATAAGAAACTCACCTGAGGGATTCTAGGAAATTTATCCCACATTAATATCCTTCTTAAGATGTTCCCCTCAGACCCAACTAATATATGAATATAATCTAATCTATACCAACCTGAACATATCTATGTAAGTGAGGGAGGTAAACGCACTCCATGTACTGGTTAACTAGATAATATGCTATAACTTGACAACAAGGTTCAAAATATCTCAATTATTAACATTTTAAAATGGCCTCATGAAAAATTATTTCCCTGATAACAAGACTCTTTTCATGGGAATCCATCAACTGTACCTAATATATACTCACTCTAAAATCATAAAGAAATTTATATTCAAATTATTTAATATCAATACCTTATGGTTAGCCCAATCATATATGACATGAAGCAAAGAATAATGTAAAAATCTTTAGGAAATAATTAGGGGGAACCTACCTCAAACCGAAGTCATCTACTTAGTAAGGCCATTCCACCATCGTCGACAATGCTTGACCGTCCATCATCCGTCATCATGAATCCCTAACTCCAATGAAAAATCACTTTAGTAAATTATTAAAAAATTATAATAAATAAAAAAATTAAAAAGATAATTAATTATTTGAAAATAAGAAATGAAAAAACCATCAAGTGATCTAATATGGCCTAAACCATGAGCAACTGGGTGTGCACCACCCCTATAATCCACTCAAGCCTCTATCACATAAAATCTCAGAAAAAAATATCAAATCATCCATCAATTAAATCTAAAATAATATAAATCCATAAAAATTTAATAAAATGGAATACCATAAGAAAAATAATATAATACATGGTAGGCTTATCCTACAAGGATCTCATCTTACCATGTATAACAAAATCCCCTTCATCTGAGCATGATTCCACCATACTCTGGTGGAATCAAAAAAAATATCTGACACTAATATTCTAGAAATTTAAATGAAAGATGTTAAAAAATTATATGAATACAAGAGTAAAAAATTCCCATAAATAGGTGAAAATAGGTACCCACTATACATACATCAACCATATAGTGGCCCATGTAGTGTAATTGTTCTCCTAACTTCTCCATTTCGTACTTGGTGTGCCCTAACTGGATATATAGTAGCCCTTTATAGCCATTATCCTATTCGACATGACCCCCCAAACACTGGAATCTCATTATGGGACTCCTCCACCTAATATTCAATGTATAAAACCACTATTTATATATTTCAAAAGCTTTCTCAAATGCTAATCCTTAATCCGAAATATAAATTTCAATCTATCCCCAGTTCTGCTCACTTTAGAACTTGGTTCATTTTATACCCCACTGGCTAGAACCAATGTATGTTCCTTCAACCTCTCCATTATAATTTATATCATACTTGAGAAGTATTCATACACATATAAGATGATATACATCAGTCACTAGGATGATACACAATCTAATTCAAAAGTACTCAAAGGTTTTGTTGTGTTGACACCACACCTGAATCAGTGAACTGTCTGCCCACTTGAATGCATCTTCATATATCTCCTTATAACAATTTATTATTTATTGAATGAAAAAATATAACCCATACCTAATATATCATTATTTATCATGCATTAAACACACTACCTAGTACCCCACTGCACTGACCATTCCTATAAATTCCCTGTTCAGCGCATCACAACACACGTCCATTTCACCAACTCAAAGATAATTCCACAATGAAAATGGAATCTATGAATTTACAATCCAATAAAACTGTACACTGTTATTTTAAATAAATATTATACAACAAATCCTTAATCACTAGGAATCACACTTGGTCATCACCCATCCATTCTCACCAAAAATAATAGTCTCATTCATGAGACCATATGCACAATTCAAATCCTTGATTTGTAATACCAATTTTCAAACTCTCCAAGAACCAAGAAAAATCCATAACCAAATATGGGTAAGGTTGACTACCACATCACCCAAAATGATTTCCATAAAAACTCTCAAAAATATAACCATGATCTTAGATCATTCATGATGTTCTTCCCACTATAAAATTTCCATTAACATCAATCAAAGGGTACAATGTTTCCAAATAACCACCATTAGATAAACACTGACACTCATGTGCTCCACTCAAATTTTATAAATAGGTCCACATCCCAAAACACAATCTATGGTCCAATGATACCACGGTACCCCTTGTAACCACTTTCCAACTCTACTGATAATTTATTACAATAATACATAATTTAAATAGATATTACTCAAGATTAATATCCTTTATCAATATCATGCAACTATCACATTCCAAAGTTTTATGGACTCTAATGAGTCCTACTATCAGTTCAAAATATCCTTGTTTCCAAACCCATCACACTTAATGTACTCTTTTAATTTATATTCATAGAGTTGATCCACTCGACCCCTTAGAATTTTGCATGACCCAACGTTCATGTAACAACATTTAATATTTTTTAATTTTTTACAACTAATATATCATATGATCTAGTCATTTGGGATTGACATAATTCTCATGACCACACATTTATTTCATCAACCCTCTATAGATACCTCATCTCATTTACAAATCATGTTACGATGCACTAGTTCTTACTGGACAATCTAACTTAACCATCCTTAAAGAGACTCTTGTTTTGCAAAAAACAAGATATTGCATCAAGGGACACAACCTTTTTCAATTTCTTAGCTAATACAAGGTTCTTTGTATTATTTTACCATCACATTATACCTTTTCATAACCCAAATGTGATTATTAACTAAATTTCATCAACACCCCATGACCTATCTCTATATTGTTTAGGAACTATGGGGTCCTAGACTCTACCAAGATACATAGGCAACTCTCATGGTCTTATCCCCAAATATATATCAAGTGGTCGAACACAAACATGCCAAAAGATCCAAAACCACGCACTAATATGTTGTCACATGAAACCTATATAACTCAATATTCATATCCCAAAGGCTTTCCAAAACCCTATATATTTACATGTATCACATGAAACCAAGGATAATCGTTCCTAAAAAACCACTAATTTCATCTACAATAGGCTGTGTTTAGTTTATACCAATCTATACACCCCATTGGTTAAACAAAAAATCACTCTCTTATTCAAGGTAAGATATAATCTAATAATCCACTAAAAATATTTAATCACTATTGGAGTTACAAAACCATTACCCCTTTGAGAAGGATTACACACCTGTGACACTCTAATACTTCACATAGATCAAAAACTATTATTCACATATCAATAATTCCTATCTCACATTCAAAATTAATTTTTTGACCATTCCCCTCATGCATGTTAGACCTATCACAAAAAACCACCATCCCTTTCATATTCTCAATACATGATGCATACCCATGACAAACTAGATATAAATTCACACTATAACCATGGATTTTATATATATAATGAACCATGTTTTAATGATTCCCATATATAAATGTACTCACAATTCTAGGTTAACCCATGCCTTGGGTTACTCTTGTACATCTCAACTCATCCTGTGAAATAACAGGAAGGCACCTTACAACTCAATTATAACCCTCAAATCATGAATATCTTAAACCAAAACTCAACATCAAGAGGCTCTCTCACCCAGTATATAAGTCATCACTCACATGGTTCAAAAATCATACAGAAACATCATCACTCCCATATTATATACCATAAAGAAAACTCACATGCAATAATACCTACACCAGGGTTCTTATATATATCGATTATCTCATACCCATGCCAGCCACCCACTCCAAAGCACCAATCCTTGCTAAGAATAAATTTATCAGAACACGCTATTGAGGCTTAAGGTAACATCCATAGGAACATCAATGATGTTACACCCAAAAAACACTTTCCAATGTTCCTTTATATGTAATAAAAAAGTAAATGTAGTGTTATGAAATATGTCCCACTGATTTTTACTCACCCTATAACGTAACAGTCTTACGTAACTAGGGAATAACTCTGTCTCAACCAACCCAATCTTAGGAATGGTGTTAGATTCATATAGTATTCACATCATAAATTACCTAATGATAACAACATAATAATATTTTTATAGTTGAATAGTTTTTTAACCATGTGAGGGGATCCAGGAAACCATTAAACTTATTATAGAAACTTATAGAGGAATTTCTCATTGTTGGAGCATGGTTTGTTAATCTTGTGTCATAACCTTGAGAAATGTTATGTTTGAGATATCGATTTTATCATGGTTGTTTCATGGTTTGTCTAACCCTGTGTTTATACCATCAAAACCCTTTAAAAGGTATTATTTATCTTTTAATTATAATCCTTTAATATTGTAACCCATAATTACTCCCTTTTTCAGTAATAAAACTTACACTCAACCCCCTTCTTCCTCTTTTATTCCCATGGTGGATCTCTTTCATCCATTAATCGAATAAACATCCATCTAAGTCATTGGTAACCATATGGTAAATCTAATACTAAATAACTTGTCTTTTTTCGTTTATATTCACTTTTAGTGGGATCTTTCCTTCTATGTCTAATATGCCCTATTTTAATAATTTGGGTCTACTTCTTCATTTTCTTCTATTTTTTTCTCATACTGATGGCTATAATAACATAAGTAGACTCCTATGATGATAAGGTAGGCAATCCCTAAATTTGACAAATATTATTGCCTTGTTTCTTCCAAGTGATTCATTATAAATTCATATCAGTTCACCAAGCATTATTCTAGTTTACATTGAATGTTAAAAATGTCATTTGATATAGATTAACACCCCATTGATGTGTCATAAACCATAGAGAAATTTATTCATAATGTAATCCCTTGGTATGAATTGAACATGTAATTAGACAACCAAATGGTAATCTATGTTGTAAAAAATATAATTAGATAGTACTAAAGGGATGACACTACATTGACCATGAACATGATTGGTTTGATGTCATTAAAGGTCAAATTTCCTTTAAAATGGTTCAAAATGGAATTATGAATCAAATCTATTGTTGTGAAATATTATTTCACAGCCACCAATATTTTAAATATAATTTAAGATTAATATTTCTTTTTTAAATGAATAGTGATTTCAAGGGTATTCTCTACTTGAAATTTTAACTTCACATGAGTATATCTGTTGGTCAACAGAATGGTATTTTCATGAAATATAATTTGGATCATGAAGTGATATTTTTGTAGAAAATTAGTAAACATTATTTTATGAATTTGGTAGTGAATGTTATAATGTTAATTGTTGATTTTTTATGTGAAAGGAATTGTTTGGTTAGTTGGTAAATGTTAAGTGTGGTATTGAACCAATATTGTAAATATAAATGAGAATGAATTGATGAATTTTAATGGCCTTAATAAATTATTTTCAATTTTGATTAGAAGCATATGAATAATCTCAATATAGGGGTTTTGAATACTCTATCTGGGGAGGTTGTGAATACTACCATTATGGAGGTTTTGAATACTACATAAAAGTAGGATGTGAATACTCCCTATGTGGAGGCTATAAACACTCCCTCTAGGGGTTGTATGACATTAAATGTAAATTCTTTATAAGTAGGTGTTGAGTTACTACATGAGATCTCCCTCGTAGCCAATATTGAGTTACTAATAGAAAATTATTGAAATTTTTTTCATGATACTAGGGATTGTATAGTCTATGTGAAATGCTCAGAGACACCCCTACTATAATACCCAAGACCCTAATATTGCAAGTAAAAACTATATCCTAAACATTCATGAAATTATCACTCTAAATATCATTCATTTATAAGTATATTTTAATGTTTAAATTTGGAATTTTTTTATTTTAATTTTAAAAAATTAATTTTTGAATTCAACATAATGATATTAACTTAATTTGAATTTTTTGGGTTTTTTTAAAAAGTTTGATTTTTAGGTGAATACTGAAATATACTAATTTTACTAATATTAAAGCTTCTATGAAATTATGATTAAATAATTTAAATACATTAACCCTAGTATCCCAATGTCAGTGGTTACATTATTACATTAGAATGAGATATAATAAATCACATTATGAAGGACCAGATAGTTTAGTAGTATTTGTAAATAACATATATACATTAATTTCATACTAAAATTGAAAATATGAAATAAAATAGAGTATAATATTTGAGTACACAATTATTACCTTTATTATTTCCATATATATAAATCATAAAACACTTCCTTGTATCGTGAAAAGAATAAAAAATTGGAAATTGGTGTGATCATACTCAGTAATGGGATGCGTATAACAGAAGCTATCATGAATAAACAAGCATAAACAATATAGAATGGAAAGTAACTCGAATACATTCCATTTAAACAATAACTTTATCATAATATGGTATGAATAAAGGATGATCAAATTATCCATATATACCATCACATGTCATCGTAACTTCTCAGTGGATATTTTAACTAATTGAATAATCACATGGACATAAATAACTAAATTCATAATTATATAATTCATAAAGTATGAAATATGAAACATAACATCATGTTCTTAGTGAAGAAATATGAAAATACTATCAATCCCTTTTACCATGACATCTAAGTAAATGGGTATGGTCTGAGCCAAAACCCAAGCTATTTTCTCTCATGAGACCAACAGATGCATCAAGGGGATACAACAAGTCCCTCTCTCAAATTACAAAGTCCAATGAAGTCCTCGTATGAATAAATAAAACAAATGAATCAATATTCCTTAACAAAATCAATAAATGTGTGTATTGGGAGAAATAGTCATATGGAATGACAATACTTTCCCTAGTCAAAGTGATCATAAACCATCCAATGAAATATTATGAATGATATCATCAAAGTACATATTCAACATAAGATTCAATACATTTTTTTCATGGATGAAAATAAATTAAATATATTACTGGAATATTTCTTTAGAAAAATAACCTTTTACATGGAAAATAATTTTTGAATTCTAAATACCATGCATGTAATAATGAAATAATTTTATTTGAAAATAACTTTGTAAAAATTTTAAAGTAAGATTCAAGTAATTTAGGCATAATAGTGGTGGAAAATTTAATCCATTCAATATAATTTAAAAATATTCCTTTCACACTTTTGTAGGAAAAAAAAGTACCTTGTTCACAAAATGATAGGATGATTCCTTTGAAAGAAAATTTTAAAAAGGAAAATATGGGTAAAAATGATCTTAAAGAAATCATTTGGGAGTAGTAAAAACATTTTTTAAAACATTTTTTGAAAATATGAACATGGAAGATAAATATTCCTCTATGGAGTCTTAAAAATAAACAATCCCAAATAATGATCAGATTGTGAAATAAACCATTATCACTTGGGTATACGTTCAATTGTAATAATTGTGAAAGAAATAACATAAAATGAAACTTTAAATACTATGAAGTAAAAAAAAATCATGATATAATATATCAAATATGTAGTTTATATCCCATACAAAATAAATTACTGGTGAATATGGAATATGTCTCATAGATGTAAAAGTGAGACTAGAAAACCATACCTCAAGTTTGGATTTCATCGTAAGTGATTTTATCCTCTTATGTAATAAATTTATATTTATTATAATTAGATAACATAACCATATACATATCTATAATTTTATATATTATCCAATGATAATAATTTATCACCCATTTTCTAATAATCTTTTTACTATTATCATTATCTTGGGTGTTAACTGCCTTGATTTTCATACATGTTTTGATTCGGTAAATCTAGTACTTGTACTGCTATTATGGTTCAATCATCTCCACAATATTATTCATGGTATAAATATCATATATATTTACTATATATATATATATATATTCATCCATAAAATATAGATATATAAACATTAATTACATCGTTCATAGAGATTGTAGCTCGTATGTATGCACGAACAACATTTTCACTTTTTTCAAATGGAAAAAATAATGGTGAATAATAATTAATATTTCAAGAATAATTATTATAACATATACATAATATATATTCATTAAATCTATCATTATTACCATCCAACTAAAATGATGATTGAAAACAAATTATACTACTACAAGGAGATGGTAATCGTATATATGTATGTGTTGTGATTTATTTTTTTTATGATTAATAAAAATTGGAATATTGTTGTATCATAATCATATTCACATATAATTATATATATGATCTTGAATTTATTAATTTAGTATGAAAAAAACATGAAGTTTGAGTATAAGAAGAAATAAACCTGAAAGAGTTGGTAAAGATGATTACCTCTTCTTCGATGGACTTCTTTTAGATCTCTTATTACTAGATCTAGGGCCAATATTTTGGAAGGTATATAATCTCTATGACTTATATAAGGATTTTTAAAATATTAATGGTCATGTTTTGGTTGATATATATAGCTCAAAGTTATGTAATGAAGTGAGGAAGGAGGGTCCCTTTTATAATTGAGGTGAGGGTCATCTTTTAAATTTCTCAAAATATTAAATTAATATAAATTATATCTCATGAAACATTGGCTCCAAATAGATATAATTTTATTAAAATATGAGTATAAGTCAAAATAGTTTCACACAATAAAAATTTTATAAGATTTGGATAAGTTTTAACCCTTATTTCTTAGTTTTAACCCCTCATTAACCCTTTTAACAATTATTGTACTACTGTAATTTTCTACGCTCTAAGGATCAATAATGTTATTATAAAATTACTAAATTACCATAAATTGAAAATTGTATATTTCATCAATTGTATCCCATTAATCTATATGATTGTGATATTTATAAGAATATAATATAATATAATATAATATTACTTATTATAAAATATCAATATTATCATTTTTAGAACAATTCATTAATTTGACATTGATAATACCAAGACAGCCCTTATAATTCTAGCCCAATTTTATATTATATCCTTAAAATTTCATTTTAATCTATAAAATTCATGCATTATATTATTTATCTCAATTTTATTTCTTTTAATAGTTTAAATGTCGTTTATTTTAATTTCTCATTAATTTAATAATTATTTTATCATCGTTGTGTAATAATTTAAGATAATTATTTATTCCCAAAAAATAAAAAATAAATTAAAATGATGAAGATAAATCTATAATATTTAAAAATTATATTTATAGTCTAACATATCCTATATATATCCTCATATTAAAAATATTATAGTTATTATAAACCAGACTGTGACATGTTTGAATTTTCTTGAAATAAAATAATATAAAGGTCATAATATCATACAAATCACTATAAAATGTAATATAATTCAATATTATATGATTATGGAAAACATTGAGTCATGAAATAATATTAGAAAATTGTTAGGGTCATTTTCTATACCTTACCATATTATTTCTATCTTTAATTACCCAATTTACCCCTTATCGTGGGAACAAAAATTACAAAGGCTGTTATTCATATTTCCCAAAAATTAAAGGGACCTATTAAATAAATTTTAAGCACATGAATAAAAATATGGAATCAATTTTTAAAAAATCAAAACATATAGTTGGAAAATTTTAATTGAAGATTAAACTGGAAAAAAAAATTAAAATATTATTTTCAGAAACATTTTCTTTTAAGTATAAAAATCTTTTTCAACCAAATTTAAATGTTTTAACTCTATGAATAAGGGAAATTGTGTGAATAAATTACCCAAAAAAGAAAATTTATATCATAAAAAACAACGGTGAAAGGACAATCTTATGTTATTACCACAACAAGATTTCGATTTCCTACTAATGTAGTGTCATGTACTTGATTATTGATTAAAATTTTGAAAATGTTTTATTTGATTTTGGATATTCACAATATTTTATTTCTTCTATATTTTTAAAAAATATTATATACTTTCTTATCACCCTGTTATGGTAGCTATCAATTAAGACACCTAGTGGGAGTCATGTTGTTGTAATATGTGTTGGGAAGTTCAAATTATGATGATTGGGAATAACTTATTTAAAATTTTATTATCATAAATATGGTTGAATTTTATAAGTTAATTTGAATGTATTTCATTTCATATTATAATGTAATGATTTATTTAAAAGATAATGATATTAGGAATTGTGATTTTGAATTATAATCTCTTATCCTTATATGGAAAACTTCTTCATTTAAATCATGTTTGGATCCTCACCTAGTATATTTCCATAATGAAATTCTATTTAGATGGAAAGATGAAGAGTGATATATGTTTAAGGAAAATATCTTAATAACATAAGAAGAACCTATGGTATAAAAATTCATTGATTTTTTCAATAATAATTTTTTATTCATCCACTAGAGTGTGAATTTGAGTTCCCTATTAGACTCATTCTTGATGTAAGACCTATATCTAATAATACTAACAGAATAGAACCATGGGAGTTAGTGGATTTTATGAAATAGTTTCAGTAGTTGAGTTATAATGGATTTATTTTCCCTAGTGTTTCATCATGGTGATCCCCATTTTTATTTATGATAAAAGGGATGGGTCCATGATATTTTTCATTGATTATAAGGAGATCAATTCCATCACTATAAATAATAAGTACCCTTCACAATGAAATGATGTCTTATTTAATAAACTTCAAGGTGACTAATAATTTTTAAATATCAATATTTAATCTAGTTGTCATCAACTAAGGATGAAGAAAGATGATATACCAATGATATCATTTTGAACAACGTATAGTCATTATGAGTTTATAGTAATGATTTTTTCACCTTATGTCTTTATAGATATGATGAATATAGTATTAAAAGAGTATATTGATAAATTTTTTGTTTTATTCATTGAATATATATTGATATACTCTAAGATATATGAATAGTGTGAGATTCATCTTCGAATAATTCTAGAGACCCTCGAAAAATAAAAAGAATAATAAGTGAAGTATTGTAAGGGTGAATTTTGGTTCAATACAATTTCTTTTTTTTGGATATATTGTCTCCAGAGATGGGATATTTGTTGACCCTTCAAATTCAATATATTTAAAATAATATCTTACAATAATAAAAATAACTTAAATCTAACGTTTTATGGGATTATAATGTTACTATCTATAGTTTGTTTAATATTTTTATAGTTGGCTGACCCGTTAACCATGTTAATAGGTAACGGGGTTCAGTTCACATTGTCTAGGAAATATGAAGTATTTTTTTAAGAGATTAATAAGAGACTTATTAATTTACTGATATTTAATTTACCATCATGTGTGGAAGGATTTGTAACACATATTAACACGTTGAAGAAAGCACATGCTTGTGTCCTTCAGAATAGTTGGGTCATTGCTTATACATCAAGGAAATTGAAAATCCATGAGAAAAACTATCCAACTCATGACATGGATCTATACATGATATTTTATTTAAAATTATGGAGACACATACTCTATATTGAAAATTATATATATATATATACAAACAATGAGATTTTGAACTATATCTTCTTTGAGATGGAACTCAACCTGACAAAAAGATGACGATTAAAACAACTCAAGGACAATAATTTCTCAATACACTTCCACCATAGGAAGGAAAATAATGTGTTTGGTAAATTTATTTGGAGGGAATGTGGAGTTATAAACATAATTAGGATTAATAAGGATCATATATACATTGATCTAATAAAGGTTTATATGGTGATTTTTAGATAAGGGAAGAAATATTTTGTTTTATATTACATTTCTAATTGATTATTACTAGAAAATATAGGGAATTCCCATAAATATGATGAGAACATAAAAATGTTGTTTAATGAAGTGTATGATGTGAAATTTGTAGACTTCATCTATAGGAATGGAGTACTAAATTTTGGGAATAGGTTATATTTTCATGCCATACCAAAAATGAATAGGGAAATACTATATGAAGATAAAAGGTTATCTATAAAACCTAATAGCAGCAAGATATATAGAGATTTAAGAGAATATTTTTTTTGTGATGGTGTGAAGAATTGAATTTAAAACTATAATTTCATATGCTTAATATTCTATAAGGTGATGGTTGAAAGACAAAATACCAAGGGATTCATGAAACCACTCCCTATAGCTCTATGGAAGTGGGATAATGTTATAATACACCTTATCATGATACTCACAAAGAATCCAAGTAACAATGATGCAATATAGGTCATCATTTAATATCTTACTATGTTTTCTCGTTTAATAATAATAAGAGAGGACCTACCCCTTAAGCACCTTTTCCAGGTCTATATCAATTAATTCCAAAGGCTTCGTGGTTCCACTACTGATTTTATCTAACTGTGACCATTGGTTCAAATCAAAATTATGGAAGTTTTGTCAAGGGGATCTCAATACTAAGATACATTTAGGCATTTACTATCATCTCTATATTTATGGGAAGTATGAAAAAAAATATATAATTTGGAAGACGTGTTGAGGTCATGTTTCTTGACATCCAAGGTATATGGGATCATTATCTACTTTTCGTGGAATTTCCATACAATAATAGTTTCTAATAGAGTATCTAGATGGCAGAATATAAAGAATTTTTTTGGGAAGAGGTTTCATATGAAAACCTTTTTGGATGAAATTTTATTGAGGAGGTAAGATGGACCATAGCTTATACTGGTGATAACTGGTAAAGTGGGAACTATTCGAGATCACATTAAATAATCCCAGAGAAAACAAAATATTTATGGTGATAATAAAAATAAGTACATGGAATTTTAGGTTGGGGATCATGTATTCTTCATGTTTTCACCATGTACGAGAGTCGTACTATTTGGGAAAAAGGGGAAGTTAAGCCCTAGGTACATTTGGACATTTGAAATCATATAAATAATTGGAGTTGAAGCTTACTAAGTGGATATACCACACAATATTTATAAAGTACATGACATTTAATGTTTCATTAATGAGTAAATAAATGTTATATCCAATTCATGTGATCACATATAAGTGAATAGGGTTATAGAATGACTTGTATTATAATAAGAACCTACCTAGATTCCTGACACTAGAGAGAAAGTATTGCGGAATCATACAACTCATTTTGTTAAATTCTTTTGGAGAAATGAAAAACTAGAATAGTTATCTAAGGAGATTGAAGAAACTATATAGAAGGGATTGCCAAAAATTTTCAATAACTGATATATACCCCAAATTTTGAGGATAAAATTATTTAATGGTTGAGAATATAATGTTGAGACCCAACTTTAACGGTAAACACTATATCCTAAACTATCTTGTAATATTCACTCTAAATAGACTTTATTCATAAGTATATTTTAAAGTTTAATTTTTATATTTTATTGTTCTATTTGAACAAAATAAACCTCACATTTTTATTCTTTATAGTTACATTTACTTAAGAATAATTTTTGGGATATTTGGTGAATAGTGTTGTATACTGAATTTACAAATACTGGGAATTTTATGTCATTATTAATATATAAGAAATTTATTAAACCATTTCAACATAAAAATATTAATTTTATAGTTGAAATTATAAAATTATAAAATATTTATTATAGTTTACAAACTCATGATTGGTATTTTTTAACTCAAGTAATATTATGTCTCAAAAATTGTTTAATATATTATAAATTTTTTTATATTATAATTAATTTATAACAATTATTGAAATTGAATCAGAAAAAATTGATCTAAAATTTAAAATCATTAGATTAAAATTTTATAATAAGGAAAAAATTTATTATTATGAATAAATTTTAAGTTACATTATGTAAAAACTTGTTACCGTAGAAAAACCTAAAATGATAAAAGTAATAATTCTTGTAATAATGGGCAAGATAAATTATAAAAACAATTAAATAATGGAGTGTTTGTGGTTTTTATTGACCTTATAAATTCTTTTCTCCATTATTTTCTATTTTTTATCCACTTAACATGTTTCACATGTTTACCCATGTTATTAAGTAGAAATATTTACAAAAATGTTATTCTCACCACTTAAAAAAAGTTGGCCCTCACCTCCCACCCCCTTCATAGAAATCCTAAAAGTCTAGTTTCCTCCTAAAACCCTACACTTTTTCATTCCCCTAGATTACTCTTCAACTTTCATAATCTTATTTCCAACATTAGTTAGAATAGGTCCTTCATTTCCAAGGATACTTCCAAGAAAAAATTAAGTTTGCAACATGAGTACTATTAACTACTTAGCATTTATTCTTAATTAAATACATTAAAATTTATTATAAACAGACGAAAATAATTATATTAGTATAATTTATATATTTAATTATACTATATTTAGGTTATTATCATTGTTTGTTCATATACCCCATTCATTAAGAAAAACAAAATCATCATTCATGCATTGTACGGACTACCACCTTCATGATGTAACATGTTTCATTTTTCTTCACCACATTACAAGGATGGATATAAAGATCATATTAATGTTTAAATATTATTTTTATTATATAATTAAGGTTATATTTTGATAAATTATTGAACCTATTAGTTATGTGATTAAAAAATGATCATTATTAGTTTAATTATTTAAAATAAGTGTACTAAGAGGTTAATATTTAATTCAAATTCTGTAATATTCTTGTATTCCATAATTCTAAAAATTAATACTTAAAATTATCAAATATCTCATTCATAAACACTAAATAATATCATTATTCTTTTTTTATAGTGATATTACAACAAAACAACCTCATAATAATTCATTAAATTAGGGCATGTTCATATTTGGGTCCGTTTAACCACCTACTTGAATAATAATTTGAATTTATATCAAGAATGAATATGGGAACATATTTTCTAGAATAATATTATATAAATTTGTATGTAGTGATTTTTATGGTCATTTAGATACTATATCAATATCTAATTCATCGATTGAGGAAACACTCTTAGTTCATCCAAAATCATCACAACATGTTTATTATCAACTTTATCTTCTTAGATAAGGTGTAAAACACTTATTAAGAGAATTTTAAATATAAAAAAATTATATGTTCTCCCTAAAGTTAATTTTTATATCCTAGTAATAATTTAATTTTTAATAATAATGAATATGAACATCACAATTATGAAGCAAGTACAAATGATCAAAACTATAAACACTAATGTGAAATATAATAATAATTATCAAATAAAATTACTATTTATGAAGAGTATTGATAAAAATGGATATGAATAAGTTTTTTAATAAATTTTTTAAGATATTTATGATTATGATAAAATAGTTGAATGTAACTTCATGGAATTCACGACAAGTGGTAAGGGTTTTCCATCTCAAATTCTTCTCTTTGAAGGAAATTTTATATTATGAAAAAAATCATTTATGTGTTGTATATACTACCTATTATAGATTTTATTTCAGGAAATTAATTTATTCATTTAATTTTAAGATCAATTTTAATCACCGTATTTCAATAGTTTATGATTTAATTTCTACCCAATCCATATGTGGGAGTTTTCTCCCTTATTTTTAATTCTTTAGAACTAAAATTATAATCACAACCTATTAAATCTGGTGTTGTGCATACATTTACATGGAAGAATATTGGCCATATTAATCATGAAATTTCAAGGATTTAAAATTCTATATTTTTATCCCTCTATTTAACTCTTCTAAATCAAGAATCACCACAACCTTTGTTAAAACCAATTTTTTCTATGGTGAAAAAAATCTTCTATGTTCTGTTAAAGTAAAAGTATGTATAGTTTCCTTTAAAATAAATCATTGTATGGATACTAGAAAATGGATATATCTATGTATCATATTCACCTAGTGGTAATTACCATGAAAATGGTTGGTTGATAATTTACTTAATCATTACCCTAAGTACGACAAGTGGTCCTAAGACTGCACACCTAGTGAGACACTCCGAGGGGATATAATTTACAATTTTTTCATGAACCATGATGAATGATTTATCCCACTATTGCCTTATTCATCTACCAATATAGAATACTAAACCCAAATATTGTCTTCCATGAAAAACAAAGGTCATTGAGGGTACCCTCTCTCCTATATGTCTATGATAAGAATATTACCTATTACATTGATGGTAACCCAAAAATTCCATGTAGATTAAGGGATGTTATTATAGACATATACATTATTATGTTGAATAGGGTATTATTCAACGTTTTTATTTGTAACATATATATATCTATGTTTTATTCAGCAAGAAATTCCTTAGGGAATGATATGAAAGTTCATGATGATCTATATAGGGAATGCATTAGACTTAATCATGTGATGAGTGGGATATGGAATTATATATACCCTTGATTGATTATAAGATATCAAGAGATAAATTAGGTTGGGTTTTGGTGTATACCTATTCTCATAAAAATATATGTTTCATGAAAAAGTCCTTGATAGTTAGTTTTACTTTCCATTATTGTACATTCCATCAGTATGGGATCACTGATTATTATTATCCTTGTTTCATTTATTATCATGGATATATAATTCCCTCAATTTTAGTTGATTCTAAATTTATGTTTTTCATTTATTCTTTCCATAAGAGTCATTCCATTTTTATGTTATGTAGTATTATGCATTATTCTACTCTTTAGTAAGTATTGAATCTAACCATTATGTTTTTCCTTTTCTTAGGAAATATTGAGGAGGACTATGTGCAATTTTCATTAGTATAATAGAAGGGATAATAATGTTATTGCAATGCCTTTATAATGTATCTTATGTTTGAAAATTTAATGAATGTATGTATCTAGTCTTACAAATCTAATAAGTTTTTGAATACAATGGGAAATCTATTTTTCAATACTAATAATAAAATATATTACTACCAGATACGGTTTTTTAATTTTTGAGATGTTACATTGGAATTAAATGAAGTAGGTATGGTCGATCGGGGTCATAGAACTAAGGATCGATGATTATAGTCTGATTTTAGGTGTCATTACAAAACCTAGGAATCAAGGGTTATTTTACTCTTTTCATTTAAATTTATTTAAATCACAAAAAAAAAATTTAGCATATCTATATGTTATTTTATTTCAGAGTGGTTATTTAGGGGATGTTATGGGTAGTGGACCACTAAATTATACACAAACCCTTATATTGATGATGTGTTACTTCGGTACCCAAGAAGATATCTCTATTTGGTTGTAGGATAAATGTTTAGGGAAATTCCCCATTACATGAAGAATTTTTTGGAATGTTAGGAGAAGGTATGGATGTTGGTATTGCGCCATATTCAATTTCAAATAGCTTGATTTGTAGTTTCAATTTTATTTTTTTATTTTTTTATTCTTTTATTTTATTATTTTATTATTTTTTTTAATTTTTTATGCTATTTGTATGATCCATACGAGATGTATTTCTTGTAAAAAATATTTCATACTCCATTTTTATAGAATTTTTTCACCATATTTATTTTTAGAACATGTTTATCCTTGTCTGTGATGTTCTCTTGGTTTATTTTATATGATTGCCTATTAGTTCTACTACTATTGATACTGTTGGAACCTCTTTGTTTTAATAATCACAAATTATTATTATTATTATTATTATGAGCTTAATGTTTTAGGATAGTATATTATTTTATAAATAATTAAATTTAAGAAAATTTTCTTTGTGTTGAAAATTTTTATCATTTGTACAATTCTTCCACAATCAGATTTTTTTCACCACCAGGAATTTTCCACCACTAGACTTATTCCACAATCAGGTCTACCACCTGTAAGAAACCAGATCTTCCTTTCAGGTATGTTTTTCTTTTTCTGGTCATTTTTTAGAAAATGAGGAAATTCTGTTAATTTTTGAAGTACACGCTGTGTACTTGCTTACTGCAGGAGACCGTGTGTTGGCCGTGTCCTAGCCACACACATAGCCATGTGGGGGTAACATGGAGGCCACATAAAGTGGAGTATGGAAAAAGCGATTACACGCTGTGTATTTTGTTTTTTTCATTAAATGATCTGGGTCACGTCTAAACCCCAGAAGTGTCTTCTTCTAGGTCTCATTTGGCCGAGAGAAACCGTACGGTGTCAAAACTTCTCCGAGCCCCCTATCCTCTGTCTTTTCCCCGAATCGAAAATTGTTGATTGCGATGGAACCACAGCAGTAACCTCTTCTTTCTTCTTGAGTTTCTTTCCATGATTTCTCCTCTTTCTGATGTTATCATGGGTTGATCATTTTAGAAGTTTTTTTAGATATTGGGCATTCTAAGGTGATTCAAGATTTGAGGTTCACATATAAAGATCCCATATCCCAGAGGTAGGTGTTTTGTGCCTTTCTGTTCGAAAGTCTTTGAGTTTTATGTGGAATTGTGTAAATACCCTTGAACCGGGAATTGTGCATTTACCGTTTTACCCCTCTGCTTTTCCTTCCAGGAGTCTATGCTAGTGTAGTGGTTTTTTGGTTATGAATAAGGTTATATTGATATCCTTGGATGTTCTTCCCATGATTAGTTCTGTTTACGTCCGCTGGTCCTATTTAGCCTATTGGTCGTTTACCTGTTTTCGATACATTGTGGTCAGAGGATGGACTGTTGTTTCCTAAAATGCTTGAGATGTTGTAGACTGGTTAGCCAAGTAGTTGTATAGGTTTAATTTTTCCATATAGAATTACTATGTGTTGACTTACACAGGGTCGTGAGAACCTGGTATAGTAGACTAAAAGGGGATAGACCAAGTGAGCTTCTTCAGAGAGTCTTTATACATTATAGACTATAGGGGGATAGACCGGGTGAGCTTCCTCAGAGAGTCTTTGAGCATTATAGACTATAATGGGATAGACCGGGTGAGCTTTCTTAGATAGTCTTTGTTTTACATTGAATTACCTTGAACCACTCCATGCTATAAGAGGAATTGACTATGTGACCGTCCTCGGAGAGTCTGTGAATGTCCTAGGGATATAAGTGGAATTGACTGGGTGAGATTCCACAGAGAGTCTCTTGACCTTGCGACTATAAGGGTAATTGATCTTTTTTACTTCCTAACAGAGTCCTTGACTACCTTAGACTATAAGGGGAATTGACTGAGAGTGCTTACTCAGAGAGTCTTTATGAATTCTTATGACATAACCAGAGGGGTTAGGCTGAGTGTAATTCCCAGAGGGTTGCTTATACTTGTTAGGTAGGACCATAGGGGATGGATGTGAGTACTTCCCAGAGGATTACCAGTTTGTGTTTAGCTGTTTCTTGATACTATTACTGTGGATTGTTGACTGTTGAGTACTTTCTTGTTTACTGCTTTCTATACTTTTCCTGCTATATATTCACTGACTATTAGGCACAGATCTTCGGGTGGTTTCCTACTAGTATTTAGTCTCACACCTTATTTGGGTCAGGATTTTGGGCACAAACATATTATAATATAGCAAGTATAGATAAGGGAAGATTCCCTTCTACTACAGGTACTTGTCTTGTTGTGCAGCTGGAGAGCATGGGACCAAGCTTTGGCTTACGATGTTGAGGAGATATTTATCTATTTCTTTTGTAATATGGTTTAGTACTATTTTTTATTCCAACTTTGTGTTCTATTTGGTAGATTTTATAGACATATGTGTCATGCATCATTTATATATATATGTGCTCTAGTTGTCTCTTACTTTTAGTCTTACGCTGATTGCTTTTGTATGGATTATTACTGCTTCCGCTATTGTATACTGTTTCTCTTCCGATGTGTACTCTGCCAATGAAGGAATTTTTTTCTCCACTATCACACACAAGGCCCTTGATACTAGTCGGAAGCCTCTGGCGTTTGTGAAAATGCGCTTCCGGCCATGTGTCCAACCGGGTACGGGGTGCCTCTGGGTGGCTTCCGGAACCGGGACGTTACAAAGTGGTATCATAGGTACTCTTTTCTCTTGACTTATAGTTTGGATCCTATAGTCAGGGATAGGATGGAATAGGCACTTGGTAATATTCTATGCCCGGGAGTTGCTAACCCATTTATAGGGAAAATCCAATTTACTTCATTAATGCAAATTTCAAATTTTGCAATTTTACAGTTGATTGATTTTCACTATTGGGTGACTCACATGCTTTGAGCTATTACTGTTGACATTATTGGGGTTCTATTTCTATCGCAACCCAATGAGATGAGGGTATTCCATCTCATTCATCATATAGGAACTTTCTATAGATCACATTTCATGCATTCTTGCCATGCCATTTAGGGTGCATTAGCAATTGCATGTTGTTTTGATAGATATTGTGTAGAATATGCATGTTGTTGTGATAGATGCCTTAATAGAATACTGTTGTTGATAAGTTTTTCTTTGTATAAGGATTTGTTTGGATGAAATCCAAATTTTCTTTCTTGAGGTGTTATGGGCCTTCATGAATCGGAATTTGGTTGGTTATTAGCTTTTCTTTTCTTGTTTATAACATGTATAAGATGCCAATCTTTGATTCACAGGGATTATGGGCCCTCATGGATCGGAATTTGTCATCTTAACACTCATTTTCTATGTTTTCTAGGCTCTGAAGCAGTTTTGGATACTACTTTCTAGAAAAACCCAGAATACACAGCTTGTACTTTATGAATACACGCTGTATAGTCTTTAACTGTGTCACTGAATATGTGGACAGGGACACGGGGTTGTAAAAATCTTGAAAGAACACATTGTGTACAGTATGTACATGCCATGTTGTAGTGACTGTGTGTCTATCTGTGTGAATAACAACATGGATGAGGGAAACATGAGATATACACGTCGTGTTAGGATTGAACATGTCGTGTCGTATAACCTAAGTACCCGGCCGTGTGACAAACAACACAGATGGATAATCTTTAATCCTATACATGTCATGTCGACTATGAACACGTTGTGTAGTCTGACATAGGTACCCGGTCATGTCATGAACAACACCGATCGATGTTATCCTTTCTTGTACACGTCGTGTCCACCTGTAGCACACCATGTAGAGTGAACCGTGTAGCCAGCCGTGTAGCGAACAACATGCGCCGTTGAAACTTGTCTAGTACACACCATGTCTGTCTTGAACACACCGTGTAGTCTAGGATTAAGAGGACCGTGTGGGTTAATCGTGCATGGAGAATCAGGCTAGGGAATATAGTTCAAGTACGTGCCTTGTGTAAGGGCAACACGTCATGTGGTTGGGGTGTTACACGACCAGTTTTGGAAGAAGTACACGCCATTGTGAATGGATTAAGAGAACACGTAATGTAGTGTTTATACACATCATGTAGTCATATTTTTTAAAACATGAATGTTTTATTTCTCCTATTCCCTTCTTGTACTCTTATGTTTTCAGTCCTTGATAATCTTGATCTATGATGTGTGTTCGACCTTTCAAGATTGTGCCACCGAGACTTATTTTGGTTGTATTCCAGTTACCAAACGGTAATCAGGCACCGGATATTGCTGATTAGGGACTTTTGGAAGATCCTCCTATTGTGCCATCCTTGGCACCAGCCATTATACCTGGCACAGGTGCTGATGCACAGTTCTGGGAAGGCATTCTGAGGATGATGCAGACTTTTCAAGGAGTATCATCTCCTACCCCGTCGATGAAAGAATTGACGTGGGTCTTTCAGTAGCAGCATCCTCATACTTTCTCATGGGATGGAGGACCCCAAGCTTCAAATTCATGGCTAGAAGCTACACTGAAAATTTTCGAGCATCTGGAGATACCTCCAAAGAAGACGGTGAATCTCGCTACCTATATACTCCGAGACTTATCCAAGAGGTGGTGGGAGGTGATCTCACAGTCAAAAAGCCAGTAGAGTATGACTTGGGATGCGTTTTGGTGCATCTTCTATGATTAATTCAACCCGTAGACCTTAAGGGCCGATTGATCCTTAGAGTTTTTGAGTCTGGAGTAGGGTACTCTTTCTGTTATGGATTAGACCTCTCGCTTTTCTAAGCTGCAGCGTTTCACTCATATTCCAGGAGGTGATGATTTTTTCCTTGCGCAGTAGTTTGAGGATGGTCTGAGGCACGACATCTGATTGCAGGTGAACATCTTCAGGTTGAATTCGATATCTTATATCTTCAACCAGGTGCTGATCACAGAGTGCAATCTGATGGATTCTGGAGCAGGGGGCCAGGGCGGTTCGACATCCAGAGTTATTATTCCTCCTACTGATAGTAGGAAGCGCCACAGGGATTCTGTATGAGGAGATCATAGTAGGTGTGATTCATCATCCGGTAGCTAGGTGGTGTGCTACCATTGCGTAAGGAGTGGACATACTAGGCCTCAGTGCCAGAGACACCCGATGGAGTGCCAATATTGCGGCAAGATGGGACATCTCTAGCATTTATGTCAGATCTTTTCACCAGTAGTGGGTGACAGGGGTTCTTCTATGACCCCATGTTTAGGAGCAGTATCACCAGTTTCTCACCAGTCTGGGAACTGGAGTTCTTCCGGCCGTTCAGGCCAAGGTAGAGGTCACAACAGTGGTGGTCAGTCACTAGGTTATCAACGACATCAGAGTGGGTCGGCTCAGAGTGGTCAAGCGGGGTCACAAGGCCATGGAGTAGGCCAGGCCTTTGCAATAGAGCAGACTCAGTAGGAGCCGGATCCCGGACCCTCTACAGTCTGAGGTACGATCCTAGTTGCCTCAGTTTTATCTTCATCTATTTTCAATACAGGGGCTTCCCATAGCTTTATATTTGTTGCTGTTGTGGAGAGTCTTGGTCTCTAAATCTTTTCTTCTACCGATTTCTTGACGCCAGACACACCGTTGGGGACTAGGACGGCTATTGTACGTCAATGTAAGGAGTTCCCTCTATAGGTTGGCAGGTGTCACTTTTATTGGTACCTCTATGTCCTAGAGATGACAGGCTATAATGTGATTCTCTGGATGGATTGGTTAGTTCCCTTCCAGGTAGTTGTTGATTGTTATTGCTGCAGGGTGAGTTTCATATTACCAGAGGGTGTATCTTTTCTTCATAAGGGGAAATAGGATTTCCAGGTGAGTAGAACGGGTCCCGACCATAATGGGTTAGGAGGAGTTACAGCCCAAATTTCCAGTTTATATCTGGATGACCAGGGGACTTCACAGATAGAATTTCCTCCAGTGGTGGATCGCTTCAGGGATGTATTTCCAGAGGAAGTTTCAGGTTTTCCTCCGAGTGAGTTGTGGAATTTTCGATTGAGCTTGTCCCAGCAGTGGCACCGATGTCCATTCCTCATTATAGGATGGCTACACCAGAATTTCAGGAGCTAAAGAAGCAGTTGGAGTAGTTGTAGGAAAATAGTTTTGTCTAAACCAGTACTTATCCCTAGGGTTTTCCTATTCTGTTTGCGAAGAAGGTAGATGGTACCCTCAGGCGTTGTGTGGATTATAATAAGATGAACCAGTTTACAGTTAATAATTGATATCCCTTTCTTAGTATTGATGATCTCTTTGATCAGCTTCGAGGAACCTGGTTGTTCTCAAAGATTCACCTGAGGTCCAGTTACCATCAGTTGCACGTTAAACCATTTGATATACACCTTACAGCCTTCCAGAGAAGGTATGGTCTATAGAAGTATATGGTTATGTCGTTTGGTCTCATGAATGTGCCTGCTGTTTTCATGGCACTGATGAACCGAGTGTTCCATCCATACTTGGATTCCTTCGTGGTTGTTTTTGTGTATGATATCTTGGTGTACTCTTACACTCAACACAACCATGTCACACATATTGATATCATTCTGAGTACACTGAGAGAGCATCAGTTATATGCTATGCTCTGAAAATTCCACTTCTGGATGGATCAAATTCATTTTTTGGGTTATGTTATCTTAGATACCGGAGTATCAGTAGACCCATAGAAAGTGAGAGCAGTAGTTTCATGGGAGAATCCAAAGAACTACTTTTACGTGTAGGGTTTTCTAGGTTTGTTAGGTTACTACAGACGCTTCATACAAGAATTGTCATACTTAGCAACACCGCTGATGGGTCTGACCAAGAAGGGTGTGAAGTTCTTATGGTTATATTCTTGTGAGTCAGCCTTTCAGGAGTTGAAAGTGTGTTTGACATCGGCACTGATACTAGTATTTCTAGATCCAGGAAAGAGCTACATTGTCTATTGTGATGCATCAGGTATTGGGATAGGATATGTGCTTATGCAGGGTGATGGATTCGTTGCGTACGGGTCTCGGCAGTTTAGGACACATGAGAAGAATTTCGGGACACACAATCTGGAATTGGCAGCTGTTGTTCATGCCTTACGCTGTTGGAGACATTATCTTCTAGGAGATCACTTTGTGGTTTTCACCGACAACAAAAGTCTCAAGTAAATTTTCACTCAGTGTGACTTGGATTTGAGGCAATGAAGGTGGGTTGAGTATCTTTAGTCTTTCGACTTTGAGCTTTCCTATATGCCTGGAAAAGGCAATGCAATGGCTGATGCGTTGAGTAGGAGGACTCAGATACAGGTAGTTCAGGAGGCCAGTAGTGAGTGGCAGCTTATGGCCCTATTTTATTAGATTCATTTTGAGGTGTACGATAGACAGGGGTAGACTTTAATTTCTTTTTTAGCTGTTACCTCTACGCTTCATGATCGAGTTCTAATGAGGCAGCTACCAGATTCTGAAGGCCTATTCCTACAGGAGAGTGTGTCAGGAGAGGACCCTATTTTTGGGTGGACTGTAGCTAGGAAGAGATCTTGTGTTTCCAGGGGCGCGTGTGGGTGCCACCAGATATACGCAAGGAGATGATGTGGGATTTTCATTCTTCTATTTGGGTAGTTCATCCTGGTGTCACCATGATGTATCATGATCTACACCGCCAGTATTTGTGGAAATGTATGAAGAGGGATGTTTCTGGGTTCGTCATGAGGTGTTACACCTATTACCAGGTGAAGACGTAGCATCAGTGGCAAGCAGGGCTTTTACAGCAGTTACCCATTCCCGATTTGAAGTGGAACGACATCATGATGGACTTCATGACTAGTTTGCCGAGGTCACTGTGAGGGAATGATATGGTATGAATTGTCGTTGATAGAATCATGAAGGTTGATCACTTCTCACTGATCAAGGAGACCTTTAGTGTTGATGAGTTGGAACGTTTGTACATCCAAGAGATTGTATGTCTACATGGAGTTCCACACTCCATAGTTTCAGAATGGGATTCACGTTTTACTTATCAGGTTTAGCAGGGGATTCAGAAGGTGTTGGGTACACAGTTACTTTTGAGTACAACATTCCATCCCCCGACATATGTCCAGTCCGAGCATACGATTCAGGTTCTTGATGACATACTCCATGCATGCATTCTAGATTTTAGAGGTTCTTGGGAGAAGCATATAACTCTAGTGTAGTTTTCCTATAACAATAGTTTTCAAGAAACTATTCAGATGGAACCTTATGAGGATTTGTACGGTATGCCATGCTGATCACCCCTATGTTGGATGGAGGCAGGAGAGGCAGCTATGCTGGGACCTCATCTTGTTCAGAAGACCACAGAGCAGATATAGTTGATTCTGAAGAGGATGGCTATGGTACTGTCTCGTCAGAAGTCTTATGGTGATCAGTGGAGAAGACCTCTGGAGTTTGAGGTCAGGGATCAGGTTTTCCTGTGTGTCGCATCGTGGTTGGGAAACAATAGGATTAGGAAACTAGGCAGAATTTCACCGAGATACGTCGAACCGTTTAATGTGTTGGAGAGAGTTAGGTTGGATGCCTATCAGTTGAAGTGACCTCAGAGGTACTCGGATATTCACAATGTCTTCCACGTTTCTTATCTCTGACATTACTTTTCAGACCCGTCTCATGTCTTTCAACATGAGGAGGTGGAGCTCAAAGTGGATGCATCATTTGAGGAGCATCCTATCCGGATTGTTGATCGTAGTACAAAGGTTCTTCGTGGTCGGTCTGTTCCTCTAGGACAGGTGATATGGCAGCACAGGCAGGTACTGGATGAGACATGGGAGTGGGAGGCTGATGTACGAGCACAGTGGCCAGAGTTATTCGAGGTTTCTTCTTCTATGTCGTGCTAGGAAAATTCAAGTACAAATTTCTTTAAAGGTGGAAGTTTTTAAGAATTCGGATCTTCCTTTCAGGTATGTTTTTCCTTTGCTGGTCATTTTTCAGAAAAAGATGAAATTATGAAATATTTTGAAGTACACGCCATGTAATTTATGAGTACACGCCATGTACTTCCTTGTCGCGGGAGACCGTGTGCTGGCCATGTCCTGACCACACACATGGCCATGTGGGGGTGACATAGAGGCCACCTAAAGCGGAGTACAAAAAAGCCAATTACACATCGTGTACTTCAAAAGTACACGCCATGTATTTTTTTCATTAAATGGATTGGGGTCACATTTAAACCCCAGAAGTGTCTTCTTCTAAGTCTCGTTAGGCCGAGAGAAACCAGACGACACCAAAACTTCTCTAAGCCTCCATCTGTTCTCTGAATCAACCGTCGTCGATTGCGTTGGAACCGCAGCGGTAAGCTCTTCCTTCTTCTTGAGTTTCTTTCCATGATTTCTCTTCTTTCTTAAGTTATCATGGGTTGAGAGTTTTATACATTTTTATAGATATTGGGCATTCTATGTTGATTCTAACTTCGAGGTTCACGTATAGCGAACTCCTGAACCCAAGGTATGTGGTTTGTTCCATTCAATTCAAAAGACTTTGATTTTTATTTCTAATTGTGCCAATACCCTTGAATGGGGTATTGTGCATTTATTGTTCTACACCTGTGATTTGCTTTCCTTGTTTGTATGATTGTGTAGAGTTTATTTGGTTATGAATAAGTTTGGATTGTTATGCCTTGGATGTTCTTCCCATCCTTTGTTCTGTTTACCACCATTGGTCATGTTTAGCCTATTGGTCGTTTACCTGTTTTCCACGCCTTCTGGTCATAGGATGGAGTGTTGTTTTCTAACATTCTTAAGATGTTGTAGACTGGTTACCCAAGTAGTTATATAGGTTTACATTGTTCATATAGCATTACTATGTGTTTATTTACCCAGGGGTGTGAGAACCTGGTGTTGTAGACTAAAATGGGATAGAACGAGTGAGCTTCCTCAGAGAGTCTTTGAGCTTTATAGACTACAAGGAGATAGACCCTGTGAGCTTCCTCTGAGAGTCTTTTTTTTTCTTTGAATTACCTTGAACCACTCCAGGCTATAAGAGGAATTGACTGGGTGAGCTTCCTCAGAGAGTCTGTGAACGACCTAGGGATATCATAGGAATTGACTGGGTGAGCTTCCTCATAGAGTCTCTTGACCTTGGGGATATAATGTGAATTGGCCTTTTGTGATTCCTCAGAGAGTCCATGACTACCTTAGACTATAAGGGGAATTGACTGAGAGTGCTTCCTTAGAGAGTCTTTATGAATTCTTATCATAGAACTAGAGGTGTTAGACTGAGTGTACTGCCCAGAGGGTTTCTTGTACTTGTTAGGTAGGACCAGAGGTGATGGATAAGAGCACTTCCTATAGGGTTACATGTTTGTGTTTATCTATTACTTGATACTATTATTGTGGATTGTTAACTGCTGACTACTTTCTTGTTTACTGCTTTCTATACTTTTACCTGCCATATATTCACTGACTGTTAGGCACAGATCTTTGGGTGGCTGCCTACTAATATTTTGTCTCACATCCTATTTGGGTCATGCATTTGGGTCCAAACAGATTATATTACTATAGTTATAGATAAGGGTAAGTTCCCTTCTTCTTCAGGTACTTGACTTGATGTGGAGCTGGAGAGCATGGGACCAAGCTTTGGCTTGCGATACTGAGGAGCTTTTTATCTGATTCTTTTTAACTTTGGTTTAGTTTGGTTTTGTATTCCAGCATTGTGATCTATTTGGTGGATTTTCTAGAAATATGTGTCAAGCATCATTTATATATATATGTTCTCCAGTCGTTTCTTACTTTTATTCTTCCGCTGATTGCTTTTGTGTGGATTATTACTGCTTCTGCAATTTTATATTTTTTCTCTTCTGCTATGTACTCTACCTATGAGGGCATAGTTTCTCCACTATCATAATCAAGTCCCTCACTACTAGTTGGCAACCTCTGCCATTCAGGGAAATGCGCTTGAGGCCATGTGAGAAACCGGGTACGGGGAACCTATGGGAGACTTCCGGAACAGGGACTTTACACCACCACTAGACTCCTACTATTTCTAGAGGTGTGATATATCTATATTCATTCTACCACCATGCATCTTCTACTATCAATAATGACACTACTAAACTCCTTCTGCCTCTAGAGTCATGTTACCTCCATATTCGTCTTACTGCTAGAGTCATGATACCATTAATGATGAGTTACTGCTTCCTCTCTACCACCATAAAAAAGGAGTTACTTCCATAAATACTACCGATAGGTGTACTACAATTGTATCATGTTATTACTCGACCATTTCATCATCATCTTTCTACCATTTATCTTTTCTACCATAAAAAATGATCCATTGTTTGTCTTACTACTATTTATATTCTTCTTCATTCAAATTTCATACTTCCAATGTCCAGTTTATGGGAGTTAATATACTAGGTTTATTTAATTATTATTTCTAAATCATTCCATATATGAATTAAAGAATAATAAATAGGTTTAGTAAGAAGTACTATGAAATATTTATGATCATTATTAAAGGGGTATTTAAACCTACAATGATATATATTTTAGAAGATGTCCATCATGCATGATAGTTGTTGAATAATGAAAGAGAATGAAATAACTTGCTGCATGCATAATGAAATTTGAGTGTGAAATTGTGGAAAATATCAAAGATCATGTTCCTTTATCACCCTTAATCTATAGATGACCTTCATGAGAATATTAATATAGAAAATAAAACACCAAGATACTCTATTTTTCTGAAACATTTGGAGAACTTATTAGAGCTCCTCGCCAATTCAAATCTGGGGACTCTAGAGCACCTAGAGCATTAATGATCAAGAAACAATACATCTTTCATATCTTCTTACATTATCTCTCTGGTTTTTATTTACTTTTGAGAAGTTTTATTTTTTAATTTTTTTATTTACAAACACTTAATCATTCACTTAAATTGGAGAATTACCAAAATTATCTCAACCCTTTCTATATATACACAAATAGAAACTGTAGAAGATGTCCTTCCATGGCATGTGATGTTTTTATTCCCATGTATAACTATGGAATAATATTTGACCCTAGAAAACATGTGTAGTTTTTTTGAATACTCGATCTAGGTTTTGGATCCAATTATGGGTTATAATAATCTTCTTGGTAGCAGGTGGCTTCCAAGTGAATGGGATTGGGTCTCCTCTTGATATTAGAACTCTTGTTTATTCCATTATGTGCATGGATTTTGTTTTTCTATTTCAAATCATAAACTAAATTTTTTTTATCTTTAAACAAAAAATATACTTTGATAGTTAGTCTTAACATGTTTTAACATAAGTATTTGACTAAGTAATTTGATTTCAAAAATTAAAGCAGTTTCAAATATTGCATTAATTGATCCCTAATCATTTTTTAAAAAAACATTTAAAAGATAAATCTTATATTCAACTACTCTTTTGATTAACTGGGTGATTTTAATTAATTTTTGAGATTTTATTTTATCTTCTTTATTGTAATTTGTTTGGGTACTCAATTAACCCCCCCCCCCCATTGAGTTACACACTCCGACAAACATATTTTGTCAAAGGATTTTCAAAATTGTTTCGGCTGTGATATAATTATCTTTTAAAGATCTTAAATATATTTTTTTTCTAAATTTAGTTCTCTATGGATAATAGAAAAGAGGGTTATACTACCAAAATATATCCTAGGATTAATAGAACTAACTATGCTCAATGGAAAATTAAAATGATAATTCCTCTTAAGATCATGGGTTTTGATGTCTAGATAGTAATTGAAGATCAATATGAATTGTGTAAAAATACTAGACTTACATTCCAAAAAACCAATGATGAGATCATGGGTTTTATCAGAGATTTAATAAAAATTTCAAAGCTATTTATTCTGTTTATAGTGCTTTGGGTAATGGAAAATTTAATAGAATATCCTCCTATAAAAATTCTTTTGATATATGGGAAACTAGTTTTTAATCACAAAGGACCATGTACTATCAAATAAATGTTCATAAATGACTATACTATTGAATTTGATAAATTTAAAAACAAACATTATGAGACTATTTCTAACATGTATCTCAGTTTCAATGATATATCGAATATAATACGCTCATTTGGGACACCTATATCTAAGAAAGACCAAGTGATGCACCTGTTGAGGTGTCTTATAGATAGATGGAGAGGAACATCAGTGTCAATTCGAGAATCACGCGATGTTAGAGAATTATATTTTAAGAAGATGATTGGAAAATTAATGATGTGTGAGTAAGAACTCAATGTTAATATAAAATATTAGGATGAACCAAAAAATAAAATATGTATCCTTTAAACCACTACCTCGTATTTAAAGGAGAAAATTCAAGCTGATAGTTCAAATGATGAAGGATCACCAAATGACAGTGATGAAGAAATGTACAATCTATCTAGAATATATAAAACGTTTTACAAGAAGATAATGTTCTTTAGTAAACCAAGTTATAATGGTAAATATGATAATACAAGAAAATGGAAAAAGTATTTGAAGAAAGATGATACTTAAAATGAAATAATCTGATATGAATATAAAAGGAAAGGTAATTTCAAATATGAATGTAATAATCTAAAATACAAAAAGAATTATGATGATAAGGGTAAGATATACAATAAATAAATGAAAGAATCTTGGAGTTATTTTTAAGACAACTCAAGTGATTCAGACTCGACCCAAGAGGATAAGCATGACAGAGTTGTCATGTTTTTTATAAAAGACACATCTGAGGTATCAAATGTCTTTCTTTAATCTCCAACACATATTTAAAACCATTATACAGATGAAAAAATTTATAAAACATATATAATGAAAATATTTTTGTATAATTTAATATTTTTTAATATACATTTAATGAACTCAATGATTAATATAATATTTTAAAGAAGCATCATTCCCTGACTTCTAATTTTAAATCTGAACATTCTATTGTAAAATAGAAAAACAATTAAATATTAAAAGAGAACAATAAATTAAATTTTCCAAATGAGAAACTAAGTAAATATCTAGAAATATTATCCTATGGGATAAATATTCTTTCCTAGATTCTTGGAAGATAGACAGAAATTATTTACACTACTGATATAGGGTATCAGCCTAGACATAGTTGGATTGTTAAAAATAAATACATTCCTTATTCTAGTTCTACAACATGTTTTTATTCATCTAGAAAAAAAATTATTTATTTCTAAAATTTTGTAATATTATTATAGGAATCCTTTTAAGTTTATAATGTGTTCCTAATGCTTTTATGACTATCATTTCTGGACCCAATAATATTTGGCTACTAAAACCATATTTGGTGTAATTTTTTTTGTAGGAAACCTTCTTGAAAAGCTCTTGAAAATATTTATTGTACCTGGAAAGTGTCTATTCTAGACACATGACTATATATTATTAAAATTTGGAAAATTTTATAAAGTTTTAAGGTGGACATGTAACTTTTAGTGATAATTCCGATGTAAAAAATTATTGGTCGTATCCAAATCGATAATTCTAATACTATTTTATTTTCAAAAAAAATTATTTATAGATAGTGTAAAGTATAATATGATAACAGTATCCGAACTATGCAATAATGGTTTTCATGAGAATTTTTAATATAATGCATATAATTTTTCTTGATTCAAAAATGATTTTGTTTTTACTACTTTAGGAATTGATAATGTTTATCTTGTTAATTTATATTCATTATTTTCTCAAAATATTTATTGTCTAAGTGTCTTTCACAAGGAATATTGGCTTTGTAATAGGATACTTGTATATTGAAATATTCACTAACTTATAAAGCTTACTAGTAAAGGGTTACCCAAATACGTACCTAAAATAGAATTTCCAAATCATAAAGTCTGTAACCCATGTCAAAAATGAAAATAACACAAAATTTGTTTAAAAAAAGAAGTTTCAACTTATCAAACCCTAGTGTTAGTTCACATGGACTTGTTCAGATATTCTATAGTTTCTTTTCCAAATGGGAAGCATTATTTCTATTTTATTTTCGGTGAATTTTCTAGGTATACTTAGGTATTATTTATTTCTCACAAAGGTGAAGCCTACTCTTATTTTACCAAGTATGCTAAATCTATTAAAAATATTCATGGACATAGAATTAATACCTTAAGAAGTGATCATGTTTATGAGATTTCAAATAAAGAATTTGAATAATTTTTCTCAAAAAAATGTCTATAATCAGAACTTTTCTACTCCTAGGACCCCACAGTAGAATGGAGTTATAGAAATTAGAAATAGGTCACATCATGAAATTTCTTGGTCTGTGCTTAATGAGTATAACCTTCCTATTTATTTATGGGTAGTGGATATGAATATATCTTTTTATATAATTAATATACTTTTAGTAAAACATCTATTAAATAGAAATACTTATTAATTATAGAATGTTATAAATCTAAAGATTATTAACATTAGATTTTTTGATTGCAAATTATTTATTCTTAACATTAATGATAATCTAAGAAAATTTTATTCCAAGAGTTATGATGGAATTTCCATTGTTTATAAAACATATATTAAAAATTATATTGTGTTTAATAAAAGAAAAAAGATTGTGGAATAATCAGTTAATGACAAATTTTATGAAATATATCCACATGATACTAATATCGCTTTACAAAACAATAAGGATGATCTTTCAATCCTGGATATCAATGAAAAATACTCCTAAAATAATGTGAAACAAGAATAAAAATCATCATGTTTTGAGGAATATATTTAACCTAAACCCGAACTAATAGAAAACATTGAGTTTTCCAGACCTTCTTTTCCTAGATCTATTAGGAATCATAGATACCATCCTATGGATGTTATATTTGGATACCTAGATAGAGCTATAAAAAATAAATGTTATCTTAGTAATCATGTTATGAATCATGAATTATTGTCACAATATAAACCTAAGAACATTAATGGTGAAATTAATAATGAATTCTGGGTGATGAAAATGTATGACAAACTCAATCAATTTGAAATTAATAGATTTTGGTAAATTTTAGTTAGGACTAAAGAGACTTTTACTATTGGAAAAATGTGGGAATTTAGAAATAATTCATAGGATTCATGCACTATTGTAAGAAAGAAAATTGGGTCGGTTACATAAGTATATATCCAAGAAGAGGGTATTGACTATGAGGAAACTTTTTAACCAATGGCTATACTTAAAGCAATTAGAATATTAAATTTCTTATGAAGCACATTTTTATTCCAAACTATATCAAATGAATTTTGAAATTAAATTCTTAAAATTCTTATATATTTCAAGATGTTTTTTTGAAAACCCCACTAAATTGTAAAATCCCCATTTTCGAAATCATTTTCTAAAATTAAAAAATATTATATTATTTGAAATAGTTTTCTAGAGCTTTGTATGATAGGAGCAACAATTTTCTAATTTATAATGGTTTTTTAAAAGTTATAATTGTTCCTACTCTTTTTATCTAAATAATTTAAAAAAATATTAGTTCAAATTTATGTTGATTTTATTTTTTAGATCTTCTAAAAATTATTTCTGTATTTATTTATCAAAGATGATGAAAAATGAATTTCAAATGTGTATAATGGGTGAACATAAATTATTCATTCATTTTAAAAAATTTAAAAATAAATATAGAGTTATTTTAAATAAAAAAACACTAAATATAATATATATTTTTTTGGTTTGGATATCACTAAAAGTAGTTATACTCTATGAGTACTACCTATAAGCAAGATCTTGATAAAACGGGAAATCTAGTGGAACAAACTAGTTTTAGAGGTATGATTGGATGCTTGATATACTTAACTACTAGTTGGACAGATATTATGTTTAGTGTGTATATGTTTTCTCGTTTTCATGAAGACCCTAAATAATCTCATTTACATTCTATTAAAATAAATTTAAAATACCTCAAATATTTAAAAAATTTAGGAATGTTTTTCTTAGATCAAAATAATTTAATTTATTATGTTATTAAGATTTGGATATTGGTGGTTTCAATTTTAATAGAAAAAGAACATCTAGAACATGTCATGTTTTGGGAAAGTTTCTAGTATCCTAGTATAGAAAAAAGAAAATTTTCAATTACACTGTCTACTAGTAAATCTGATTACATAGATGTAGGGTGTTTTTGTAAATAGATTTTATGGATGAAAAACACACACTGCTAGATTATGGATTTCAATTCATACATGTCCATGTAATATTTAACAACACAAGTGTGATAAATAATTACAAGATTGATGTGTCTCATTGTAGAAAAAAAATATTGATGTAATACATCACTTTTTGAGTGATCATTTCCGAGAAAAATGATATAACTCTTGAATTCATAGGAAATGAACATCTACTTGCTGGTATTTTTATAAAGCCCTTGAATTCTAAGAGATTAAACTACATACAATATGAATTTGGAATGATAAATTTCAGTTAGACTTTAATCTTGGATGATCCACTATCGAAAAATACACCATTAGATAGGCCACCATTGGAATGACTCGCTATTTGAATGATCCACCATTAGAATGATCCACTATTGGAATGATCCACCATTGGAATGCTATAGATATATATTCCTATTTTGTTGTCAGGGAACCTATTTTTTCTATTAGCCCTATTTTTCTTTGTTAAATATTTATTTGAATTAATTTTTTATTTTATTTTTGAAATCCCTAAATGAAGTAATTTGGACTTAAATCCACATTCAATTCACTCTCTCACTCACGACTGCTCCCTTGGAACCGTTTTACCTTCCCTTTTTCTCCTGACCTTCAACCTTCTCACTCTATTGCTTCAACCATCATTTTTATGAAATGGTGAGAGTAAATAAAACATTAGTTTTGTCTCTGTAATGATATATTCTTGTAAATAAACCTTTAAATTAATAGATTCATGCTATTTTCGAGATGAGAAACCTAAATCTTGTGAATAAATGGTTGTTAGAAGAAAATAAATGTATGTTGAACGGATTCTATCGATAAATTAATTAGTGGTTAGAGTGATACAAGACCAAGAATGGATAGAATATTTATACATGAATTATATACCTTTTTCATCCTAGGTTGGTTGAATGGTTCTATCAATAAACAGAGTTCAATTTAAAATAAAAGAAATATTTCATTTGGAGTATATTAATGGTAAATATATTTTATTTTCATTAATAAAATAGGATAGATGCATAAATTTTCCTAATCAATGAGTTTATGATGAATATAAAAAATATATTCAAAGTGATATTTAGTAATTTTTTACAAGAATGAACTATTGGAGCTGACTGGTGATGGTATTGTAAGAAAACCCGATGCTACTAAGTTAAATGGAGAATGAAGACTCTTATTTGAATTTATTAAACATATGTTAGGTACCAAGAATGGGTATTTTGGTACTATGAGGTACTAATATGTTTATTTTCTATTCCGTATAAAACAGTGGTATATAATTAATCATTTTAGATACGTTATGGTGCACATGATAGAGATGTGAAAGTCATCTTCTAGATCAAATTCATTAATTTATTCTAAGTTGATTTCATCCTTTATTTAATTCAAAGGATTGGTTGATGAGGAAGAAGAAGATTAAGTGAAATGTGGTGGTTTTTACTTAAGTAATGTTACTTTTAAATGTATTAAAGTGAAATGGAATCCATGTATGGGTTGAAGATAATGATAATATCTATGTGGATTTTAATCATGTATGTCAACCTACTAAACCCAATAAATTATTATATCCTTTATTATATATCAATTAGTTTTTGGTTTGTTTTTAAGAGTAATAATATGTTGATGTTTTTATTGTTGAAGAAGAGGAAGTGGAAACTTTTATTAAAGAAGGAAGTGGTCTTGATTTTCAAAAGAACATGCCTTTTAATATGGATCTTCCGCTCCACCTATTTCACTCCATACCAGAGAGAGTCTTTTAAGTGAAAGAGATGATAATTATACTACTGACTTTAAATAAGAACAAATTAAAAGTTATTTTAATTCTTATAAATATGTTTGGAAGTATTAGATTATTAAAAATATAGATAATGGTGATCATGGTGATGATGGAGATGATAGATATGATGAGAATAGTCATGAAAATGCTGATATTTATTATGATGTATATGATAATGTTGATGAAGATAAATCACATAATTCTTATCCTATTACTTTAACTATGTTTTTGGAGATTCCTGGTATAGCTATATCTAGGTCTATGGATAGATCAGTTTCAGTTTAGTAAGTTAATCATGTTACCTCTATTAGTGGTTAAATGATGACACTTGTTGAGGGGGAGGAATCCCTAGGTTCTTTTGTTATAGTATTCTTCCTATAGATCCTACTGATATTTATTTTTCTAGAGTTGAAGAGGTGTCTCATGATGAGTGAGATAAGTTCCCAGGATATATGCAACTTGGACTAGACTACTCAGAGTCTAGAGAAGTTAGAGAATATTTTAGAGATCATAGAGATACTCGGGGTGGTTCTATCTTAGCATAGTGTAAGGTATCATCCAAGGGGTCTATCTTTTGGTTCTAAATGGCTCCAACATTTCTATATAGACTTATATGGAATTAAAGGAAGTAGTGATGATGATGATGACTATAGAATTACACCAGATAATAGTGGTCTTACAGTCTCATTTGGTGTTGGGATAGATCCTAAGGGATCTCTTATAGAGTATATTGATGATACTAGTGAGATTCATTCATTCCCTTCATGTGAAACTACTAGATCAGAGCATGTAATGTGAATATTATAAAGTAATGAGAAATATTCTTATCCTTTATTAGACACATCTTCAGTGCCTTTAGATTTTGTGACCATATATACCTTGTATTTTTTTAGACAGACATTTCTTCTTGATTTTAGTGGTATTATAAGATCATAGGAACCTCCTATTACATAGCATAGTGAATATGAAATAGGGAATATTTTTTGATGTTTTTTTCATATTCCTCCTTTTTTTGAGATTCATGATGTTGAAATTAAAATTAGGAGATTTTCCAGTGAGATGGAGAACGTGATATCTATTATAGAGGAGATGAGGTCTTCTTTTTCTTCTAGTTAGGCTACTTTGTCAAAGAAAGTTGGGATATTACCAGATGTCACTTCTACCTCTATTTCACCACCTCATTTTCCCTCTATTGATGATGAAGTGATTAAATTTGTAGTTAGGGAAGATATACAAGCTATTATTGATTATTCTCATACATCTCATTAGGGAGATATTTTCCAAATTTGAAAAAATAATGAGAATATATATAAATTGGAAAGATAGTGCTTGAATAAAACCCAAAGTTATAGGGAAACCATCACGAAGTCCATAAAATACTATGTTTCTAGAATATATACAATGAATGAGGTAAATTTACATTTCAAATTTCTATTTGAGAACATAATAATTCTACATGTTACTTGGGTGTTCAAGTAACTAGTTTACTAACATAAGATTACGATCCCTCTTATCAAGTTATTTATGGAAGAGAAAAAGGATTTTTTCAGTGCTTTTGAGATAGGAGGAAACATTATTATGGAATTTTTATACTTTATAAATTCATTATTATATGTATCTGGTGTAGCAGTTGTTTCACCTAAGGTGATTCCTATGTCAGGCTTCAATTTTATAACTTTATCTGATTTTCTACCTCCTTAGTATTAGTCGTTGAGTATGTCTCCAATTGAAGTAGTTAGGCATATCCCACCATTACTGATTTGTGAGATGCCTTAGACAACCTCAACACCCTTAGCCTCTACATTAGTGCCTCCTACATCTGGAAAAGGTAGGGGGCCTATTTCTTTTACCTCTTAAGACTATATTGACTCATATTAGACTTATTTTTTAATATTTATTATATACTCCATTGCCTTTCATTTTTGAATGTAATATAATGACTTTTTGTTCTTAATTAAGCTTCTATCTTATTATTCATGCCTTCCTTCTTTGAATTTACTGGTTCTTGTCTTATAGTTTTTATAATCCGAATTATGGGAGAGATTATTTGGATGACATTTACCTTTGATACAAGACTTATCCTTTAATACGATAATTATGTGGATGGACTTTTCCATGAATGTTTTAAAATTTAAGTTTCTCGGTATTTCTATTTTAAGGATTCAATTTTTTGTATCTTACCATTTCCATTTGAAATTTTAAGTACATATTTACCCTTAAAATTAATTTATTTTTTTATGGATATTTTACATATGGTTTAAAAAATTCATCGATTTTTTATTATAAAAATGGGAGAAATTTTTGGAACCTTATTTTTTAATGATCACAAATCATTATTATTATTTTTTTAATGAGATTATTGTTTTATGATCATATATTTTTTTATAAAGAATACTTTTGAAGAAAATTGGATAAGTGTAGATAAGTGCTGCCATTAGTACAATTATGTCATCATTAGCTAATTCCACTTCTAGACTTGTGCCACTATTACGTGTACCACCCCCAGTCTCCAGCTACCACTAGATGCGGGATACTAACAGAGTCATCTTATTGCCAGGATTGTGATATTATCAAGCATACCACCATAAGACTAATTATACCACCACATTCTTCAATTCCAATAGTCATACTACTAAAATATTCATTGTACCATCAGAGATGAGCTACCACCAACTCTCTTCCACTGTCAGCTATGAGCTACTAACAAAAATTCTACCTCCAAGATTACCACCGTTGTCTTATAATACCAGTATACTATGCCACCATCATATTGATATTGTTAACCTTTTTTTCCATAAAAAATGATCCATTGTCAGTCTTGAACCTGTTATTGATCTGCTGTATTTGAATTTAATTCTTCCAATGGCTATTTTATGGGATTTAATGTAGTGGGTTTATTTAATTATTATTTCTAAATAGTTCCATATACACACTAAAGACCAAGTCAGTGGTTCATTATTGGGATATGGGAAATCATTATGATTATTCTTCATTGGGTATTTGAACCTATACTAATATATATTTCAGAATATATCCCTCTTAAACAAGAGTTTTTGAATGATAAAAGAGTGAGAAATTTCAAGATTCATTCATATTGAAACATGAGTGTGAAAGTGTGGAACATATCAAATATCAAGTTTATTTTTCACCTTGAATCAATAGAAGACATTTAGATTCATCTTCATACTGAAACGAGAACTCCATGATACTATTTTCTCCTAAAATGGAGAACTCATTCGAGCTCCTCACCAAGAAAAATATGAGGAATCTCGAGAACCGAGATCATTACATACTGAGTAGCAGCATCACTACATATTTCAAATATTCTTACTTACTCTCTCTTCTTTTCTTTATTTTTTATTGTTGTGATTTTTTTCTCTATTTATTTAGACACACAAACTCTTACACGTAAACTAGATAATACTCCATATTCTTAGAACACATTATATCTGCATACCGATGGAAAATGTTGAAGAGTTCCCTAAGAGGAATGTGTTGTTTTTATTCTCACATAGAATAATAGAAGAGGCCTTGAGCCTAGGTAACTCTTTTGTATACCTGATCCAGGATTTGGATCAGATTATTAGTTATAATAATATACTTGGCATGAGTTGATTTCCAATTGTAGGAGACTATGTCTCAGCTTGAGACTGAACCCCATGTTTATTCTCTTATGTGTTTTGATTTTTTTTATTTCAAATCCTAAAATGCATTTTTTCAGTCTATAAATAAAACATATAGTTTTATAGTTAATCTTAATATGTTTTTATATAAGGATTTGATTATTTAAATTGATTTAAAAAGATAAAGTAATTTGAAATTTTGTTTTGATTATTCCCTAATCACACTTTGAGGAGTCTTCTAAAATAACCAATTTATATTAAAATAATTTTTTGATTAATTGGGAAATTTTAATTAAATAGGAGGGTTTTATTTTAAGATATTTTTAATATAAATTTTATTGGGTACACAATTCACCCTCCCCCAATTGAGTTACACACATTAACCAATAGTTATAATAAACATAGCATATGGTCTCCCTACTACCACCTTACACCCTAACCACTAGTCGACAACCTCTAAAATATAGGGAGGTTCACCTAAAGTGATTTGGTGGCCACTGGTCTTGGCATAAATCCCTAGTTCATGGTGGAGGTACATTATGTAGATGGTATTATAATATTTCTTATTTTGTCTTTCTATTTATTAATGGTAGATAGTATGATAGTAATTTTTTCTCTTATTAATGATCTCATGTCTATGAATGATCAACACGAACATTGTGGGAAACCCCTGTTCTCAAGGATGGGACATATTGTTCCTAGATTTTTCTTATTACATTTGTTTTTGATTTTCACCTTGAGTGGTACACTTGGTTTTTAATGTTATGATTTATGGGGTTTTTACTTTTCTTCTTGTTTGGAAAGAGTGTCTTTGTGAATTAATAAATCATGTTAGACACATAGTATTTATACGCCATATTTATGATACCAATGATTCATAGATTTTAGACACATATTTATTCTAGTAAATTATATACTACATGTGTTTGAAAACTTATAGACGTTAATATATACTTATGGTTTAAAATAATTGGGAATGGTTGGTTATTTAATGCTCCAATATTAATTTATATTCTTTTCCCCTATATAAGTATATGATGCCATCTTACTTGACCAACACTCAGAGTGTATTATTGTTAAATAATAAACTATAATAAAATTATTAGATGATGGTTCTACATAAATAAATTTCCATTAAGAAATATATTAGGTGTTTCTTCTTATAACATGGAAACTGTATTCTATCTAGCCAAATGTGGGATTTATTATCCAAATAAATGATGAATGGTTGAAATTTGAAATCTTTAATCAGTAAAGTAATGGAAAGTTTAAAAAAATTCCCTTTGAATAATGATAAACCTAGAATGTGAACCTTATGAAATGGTGACCCATAAGTGGATGTGGTGACTTAAAGACTTTGTGCACTTAGATTGACCCGATATTTGGGTAGTGTGGTTATTGAGAGTATCTGAGTTATGGGGTTCTTGTGGTTATATGTGGGTAAATAGTAAAGCTTAGAGTATGTTCTATTATGGACCTTATATCTAGATATATGACATAATCCATGTAATGATAAATGGGGCTAGTGAAAGGGTGTAGCGCATGAAAACCACTTGATGTGGGTTGTGTGTAGTGGTGGGATGTTGTGTCCCACTTGACTTCCTATAAATCTATGACCATGAGAACCATTGTATATCAGATTTTTAAAATCCCATGTAGGATGATGTTCTAATTGGTTTCTTCATTATGTATTGGTCCATGAACCCTAAATATGGGTGGTTAGGCACGTTGTATGTCATCTGAGAGTGAAACAGGTGTGATAAGGTTTCCTATAATGTATAGCTAGTGTGAGATAGGATGTGAAAGCTAGCTGGTAGGACCTAATGAACCCTATATACAACTCATGTTTATTGAATTGGTTTCTTGTGATGTGAAAGGGTTTCTTGTGACATGATTTAGCTTGTTTTTCAAGTGAAATAGGGGATTAATGAATTATTAAATTATAGTTTTTAGGTTTAAGATTAATAATTACTTCAGGATATGTGGCTAAGGCATGGATAAATTTCTTGAGGATAATAGTACATGAAAGGAGAGTCTAGAGGGTGTGATCAGATCAGGTATGAGATGAATTTTTGAAGTCGACACCCTTAAAATGTTTAAGGAAGTTCATGTGAGCTTCTAGTGATTAGTGATACAAGTCACATTGAGGGATTTTTTTTGGGTGTAGTCATTGATTTTTGAGGTTCAAGTTCGATCGAGTGACTAAACTTATTGATCTGGGGTGTGATTCAATATATTTTGAGGGTGGTGGTAAGTTCTTTAGTTTCTAGAATTATATCGATTAGATGTAAATAGTGTGCTTAAAATTTGACATGGTAAAGTGGATGGTGTTGAAAAGGGGTTCACTAAGGGTTCCCTTGTCTTGATGGGGCTGATATTCTATAAGATCATGGTTAATGGTTTAGGCACATGATTCTAGCATCAATGTGATACGATGGACGATATTGTTATTCAAAATCTATTTTTAGTCATAGGGGAGTGTGTAGCCCTAGGTTATCAATGATCATGAGGTGTTAGGCTCAACTATTCATGGGTTTCATTGGTTTGAAAGTCCCTCAAGCAGGAAATGAGGTGAATTTGGTGTCTTAATGTAACTAAATTCATAACTTCTCACTAAAGATTCAAGGGTCCATAGTAGGTTACATTTGATATTCATCCCTTGGAGAAAGGTGGCCTAGAGAAGTGGTGAAATTATTGTAGACAAGGTGACTAGGGACCTTGAAGGGGATCTGAAAGGACCTTGTGTTAATAGGTGATATTGATGGGTGGACCAATACATGATGAAATTGAAAATGCTATTTCTCTTTCTATATGGATCAATATTTTAGTAGTACATAAAGGATCAGAATATGTTATATGAATTTCAATGAAGGGAACTATTTAAGTTACTCTCCTTGATAAATCCTAGTAATTTTGTAAAGTGTGACCCCAATTATGAAAGGAAGTTATGAAATATAGAAATGATGATGTCCATGTAACCCCATAAAGGGTTATCTTGATATTTCATCTAATCATTATGTTCGGTGATAGAAATAGCATGGATCATGGAGATTGGGTTTTCATTTTATGAAAGAGGCACTGAGGATGTTCCTATGTTGGAGAGTTCTATATAGGTCATTGTGTTACGAACCATGTGTGAAATTTCCCTGAGTGTAATAAGACAAATCATTGGGGAGTTAACTTAGTTTGTGAGTGAGTGATTGAATATGGCCCATTTATATTTACATATAATGTTTTTTCACCAATTTGTGTTTCAATCATGGTATAACACTAGGTGTCTGGTACAAACAATGATGTGTTATAAATTTGAAAGATCACAGGCTTGACTACAAATTTTGATATTGGTGGTGGAATCTAGGAATTTGAGATAGATTTTTTGAAGGATATCCTAAATTTTGTCTTTCATGGAATCCAAAAGTATGGTTTGGAAACCTCTTGGATTAAGTGGTTTTGGGTGCAAAGAATGTGGTTTGGGATTGTTTAGGGATTTTCCGAAAAAAGATGGTGAGTTCAGGCCCTATGTTGGGATAGTGTTGGGGTCTTCAACAACATCCTTGCATATGGTTTTTTATAACTACTATGTATGGGTTCCAATTAGGTTCCATTACCAAATGTATCTATAGGGTAGTAGTTGTGTGATAATGGAGTTAGTGGGACTTTGGAAATCATGGGTGGCATACAAACTAGTATTTTGAATCAAGGGGGAAGTATTATTTTTAGGTGTGGTTTCATGTGATAATGATCTATTTTAGGTAAATGGAATCAACCTATGAGGATTGAATTTGGAAATTTAGATTTCAATGTTTCCATCAAGAGTGGGTCATCATATTGGTTTTGAATGATCATTGATGTGTTCCATGGGTTATAACCAATGGTTCTAGTTTAGGGAGGTGCTTACATGACTATAACAAGTAGGAGGTTAGTTTTTATTTACTTACTTGGGAGTTGGTTGCCCTAATGGGTCAGGGAAATTTATTAAGTATTCTCAATAATTCTTAATAAACTAGGTTGAGGATGACCTATTATATAGTATGTATGTTATAAGACCGTACAACTTCCTTTTGTCCTATACAAATTTAATATTTTTTCAAGCCTCATGTGAGACCTTGGTTATGAATTTTTTCAGGAGAAATGGAGGTCTTGAGAGAATATTGGTGTTTTTAGGGTTTGAAATTTTGGTTTTTTGGATAATAAACTAGGGTGTATGGTCAGTCCACGGTTAGTGCTAACTGTGCATCCCTAACCATGAATCTGGGTTTGTATAGGCACCAAATTTATTTAATATGATAGGGGATCAATTAAAATATGAATAATTATAAAAAAAGTTGGAAAAGTAATTTCATATGGTTAGCACATTATTTTTTTAAGTTTGAACCACAACTATTTGAAATGGTATGTCTCAAATAGTGAGGTAAACAAAGTTCTGGCATGATTAAGCAGACCATGCAGAAAAACCATTTGCCCTTTAAAATGATTAATTTTATGGTTATTATCTTATAAACCTTTAATATTTTGAACCATTTTCCAATCAATTTTTTTCTATAAACCCTATGTGTAGCCCCCCTTCCTCTTCTCCTCTTTACTATTGTGGATCCCCCTCATCCCTTGGCTAAATCAACTTCTATTTGAGGAATTGTAAAGCCTAAGATAAATCTATAACTTTGTTAAATTTTTATTATAATTTATCTCACAATAAAGATATATCTGACCATTTATGTCTAATATTTCTTATAACCTAGTATTTTCTCTATTTATTTGTTTTATTCCATTCTTGGATGATCGAAAGGATGATATCGAGTGAGTAGGATCTTATGATTCTAAGGTACGTGGTCCCTAAATTTAACCCACTTTATTTCCATAATTTACTCAAGTGATTAATTATATGGTCATTTCATCATCACCATGCATCAACCTAATTTTAATTGAATTTATTAAATGTTGTTTTTTATAGTTTAAATCCTCTTTGATGTGTCATGAATCATATAAAAAGATAATTACTATTAGATTTTATTGGTGATGAATTGACCATGGAATTGGCCAACCAATTTGTAAGTTATGTTTTAAAAATGTAATTGAAAAAATGATAGGGATGAAACTAGTTGAACAAAGACCATGATAGATTTTATTCCATTAAATGGATAACTATATTTGAAATGGTTTAAAATGGAATTGTGAATTGAATTTATGGTTTTGAAATTTAATTTCACAATCATCGATATTGTAAATGGAATTGAATCTTAATAATTCTTTTTGAAATTATGAGTGATTCCAAGGGGATTCATAATTTAAATTTTAACATTACATGACTAAATGTATTGGTGAACAAAAATATTTCTTCATGAAATGGATTGTGAATCATGAAATGATATTGTTTTGGTAAAGTGTTAAATCATGGTTAATAAATTGGGTATTTAATTTCATAGTTTGAATTACTAACTTTTGAATTGAAATTAATTGTTAAGAGATTTGATAAATGTTTGGTGTGGAATGGAACCGATGGTGTAAATGGAAATGGGGATGATTTTTTTAATTTGAATGACCTTATGAATTTTATTTACATATTATTGGACACATATGAATACTTCTATATTAGAGGTTATGAATACTCCATAATCTTATGTTGTGAATAATTTTGTTGTGGAGGTTGGGGATACTCCCTAGGGAAAGATTTTGAATACTCTTTAAAGAGAGGTTGTGATTAATCCCTAAAGGGAGATCATTAATACTCCTTATAAAGAGTTTTTGGAACATTAAATTCAAATTCCATATGAGGTGGTGTTGAGTTACTATATGAATAATCCCTCATAGGAGGTCTTGATTTACTTATAGAGAATGCCTGAAATGGTGGTCATGGTATTATGATTAGCATGGTACATGTGATGTTCTCAGAGGTAGCTTCACTCTGGATGAATTAAGTATGATCAATTAGGTTCATGGACCTAAGGATAAACAATTTTATTATGATATCAAATTTCACTACAGAACCTATACATTAGTGGGTTTTTTACTGCTTTTATTTAAATTTCTTAAAACTGTTAAAAGAACTTTGTAGCACTTTTGCATGAAGTCTTACTTTAGAATGATTATTTTTCCAACACCATTTTAGGTGGCCTACTTATTTTTACTCTTTAATACCCAAATATTTTATAATATATTTATCAATAATAAATTTTATGTGTTTGATGGCTTCCTTAGTACATAACAACGAACATAGAAAACATGAAATATTATGACATAGTTGTTGGACTTTTATGTATTAATAAGAGTAACCAAATAATAATAATAATATATATATATAAATGTCTCACTTAATGAAAATATAGTGATTCAATTGTAGGAAATAAGCACTCATGTTAGAGTAATGTTATTTTATGTTTCAAAAATACATTATCTTTAAAAATGGGTTTTATATCATTTTATGCATGAATGTAAATTAATTTCTTCCAATTTTATAAAATTTATATTATTATATTAAAATTATTTTCCAAATCATCATGTTGAAAATATATTTGTGTGAATATTTTTCATTCTTCAAAAATGATAGATTTTGAGGGAATAGTGAAAAATAGTAATTTCTGCAAAACTATTATTTCTTTTCTTTAAAATAAGTAATTTAAAATTCCAATTGTGTTTTTTAGTAGGTATCAAGGTAACATAAATCTCTATTAATTATCTATAATATAATTAATAAAAAAATAAAATCATGTTTTATTTTAGTACAAACTCATTTTTAAACATAAAAATGTATTTATCTAAAAAATAATTTTCATAGGGTTTTACACATTTTTTTTAAAATTGATTTATACCGCTTCTAGAAATTTAGTCTTGAAAAATTAATTCCATATTTGGAATCATGAGGTTCAATTTTGATAAATTTTTCCCTTTTATTTTTTCATTATGAACTATAACATTGTTAAAAATGTTGTATCTATGGTAAGGGTAAAATGGGGTTAAAACTTTGAGATTAGGCCTAGAAATATCAATAAGAATTTTATTTATTTTATTGGATGATTTTTTTCGACCATGACCATGAAATATTATAAAATTTTCAATCAATTTCTGCTTTCCTTTGATTATAACATTTATATTATTTTAAGTAATGTAAAATTACAAAAAAAAAATGTCACTCTATTGATTTTAAATTATCTTATATGTTTTCATTAGGACAAAAAGATTTTATGATTTAAAATATTATTTTTATGATAAATAGGTTATTTTAGTAATTTTAATTCAATTTTATTATTTAGTGATGACATAATTATCTTGAATTTTAATGAAACACTAACATTTTACTTGTAAAAAAAATAGAAAAATAAAAGTAAATGACTTTAAAAACAATAAAATTAATATTTTTTATGCTTTTTTTTGTTACAAAAATTTTATGGTTAATAATAATTTATAATTTATGTTAAAGGATTTAATATTCTAAATCCATTTTTATATTGATGTATTTAATGTCAAATTTTGTGTCTAGATGCAAAAAATAAATTATTGATATTTTATTTTAAATAATATTTTATTAAATGATTAAAAAATCACAAAAAAAAATAAAATGGACAAGTGAAATGGGAAATGGTAGAATATTTCATGAGTGAGCCTTTTTGAGTTTAATTACACCTTCTATGTAAATTTATCAACCTTAATAATTGATTAAGTTATTACCACTACTAAAGATAAAAAGGTAAGCAGTTGGGGTATGACATAATGGTAATGGAACCTCATGAACCTACAACAAATACCCTGATCAAAACCTTGCAAAACCCAAATATTTGTGATGGTTTGATATTATTCTGTAGTTGGCACAGGCAGTCTCGACAGATGGGAGGCAACTCGGTAATGAAATCTTGAGGTAGTGATGATCATTAGCCATATTTTATGTGATTACACGGTCTGTAGCTAGGGATATTAATAGAGTTTCTAACATCAATGGGCATTGCATTTGGTGGAATGACAGGGTGAGGTCTTGATCAATGGGCAAACCATGGTGATGATCGAAATGGACATCCACTGGTGGTTCGTATCAGAGCATTGGGTGACATCGGCCCATGGAATGTGGTGTGATAATGCGACAAAGGAGCAGTGATGTGGTGTCGGTGGTCGGGGCTAGATGGAGACTACTGTGTGGTGACACGTTCATGTAAGGAGCAGCGATGTCGACGATGAATAAAGGATGCAGGGCCTCATAGCGCCTTTTCATATCCATATGGGGTTTCAAAACACCAGCTCCCAACTTTTCATGGATCCCAAATTTTAATAGTGAGAGGTAATGGAATCATACATCAATACCAAGAATTGACCATCTTTTGATGGGGAAATGTTAGTTGTGAAACCATGCAAGGATGGGGAATTATTATTTGTGTAAAAACAATCTAAGGGGAGTATCTATTTTGGGTCTATGATTCTTTTATGGTTCCTCCTCGACCTAATTAAAAAGGGTATTATCAAAAAATTAAGAAAAATGTAAGGCCTTTCGGATTTCAGGCAGGTTAAAGCTAAAATAGTTTAATATGGGGTTAAACCAAAGTATAAGGTTTAAAATTACACTTAATCTGGTATAAATTTTATTGGGTGTAGGTAGTTTTTTTACCAATCCATTATTCTAAATTATTTCCATTTGGTTCCACTGGACAAAATTTTGATATTTATGATATTATAATGTTATTAAAAATCTCAAGTCTATTTTTTCTCCCACTTATAAAAGGACATCACCTATCATATCTTATTTAAACTTTTTGAGCCATTTTTCTCTACCAAAACCAACCAAGTTATATTTTTAAATATCCTAACTTGATTCTATATATTCAATTATTCTTAAAATATCAACCCAAGTTTCCTTAAGTGGATATCTAAAGGATGATTCTCAAGGAAGAGGTATAACTCTGAGTTTTATCATCATATTTATTCTTTTACCTCATTCAATTATGTCCTAAACATGATGATAAAATAACATAAATATCGTACATGTATTGATATGTTATTATGTTGATGTAAAAACCTTTATTAATCTCTTTTTCCATCAAATGATAAATGAGAACATCGTTCTTGCGTACATGCAGACTATAGCTTCCACAAAGTGATGTATTTCAATTTTCATCCCCACCATTAATGGATGGTTATTGTGATGGATATAATTTTTATATATGATTTTTATAATATCATTATTCTTATATAATTAATTAATATAATATACATTTTTATTACTTTATTCAATGGAAAATGAAGTATCACTTCTGTGTGTGTACGAACTATCGTCCCCACGTGGCATTGAGTTTCATTTTCCATCACCACCTGACATGGATAGATATAATGATGGATTGAATATACATGGGTTATATTTATGATTTAATTATTACTATTTTATAATTAAATATTATTTTCCATTATTTTCTTCCTTTTATTAGAAAATTGAAACAACCTTCAAGCATACATGTGTATTACCTTATCCATGAACGATATATTTCATTTGTATATTACATTATATAATGGATGGTTATAAAAATTTATATAATTAATAAATATGATATCAATACCATGTATATTATTTGATAAATTATGGAAATATGATCAATATGAAAGTACTGAAACTGTTGAACCAAAACATACATGGAAAATGAAACAGTTAACACCCATAAACTATGATTTTAATAAACAATTATTAATAAATGAGTGTTGAAATGTTATAAGTGGATCATATAGGATATTATAAGTATTTATATGGTTTTTATATAATTATAATAAATCTAAATTTATTATAAAATATTTTATAGCACTTAAAAATCAAGTTAGACTTTAGGTAATGGTTTCTCGTCTCACTTTTGTTGATGTGAGGCATATTCCATATTCACCAAATTTTTATTTAATGTGGTGTATATATCACCCCTTTCATATTATATATCATAAATTTATTGATATTAATGGTATCTAAAGTTTCATTTTAATTTATTTCATTTTTTGGAGTTATTATTCAAAAGTTACTAATGAAGTAAGGGTTTTTTGTTAAAATTGTATTGTTTAACGTGATTGTTTATGGTTAAATTTATGATGATGAAATTATGTGATATTTGTATCTTAAATTTCATGTATTTTATTATACTATGGTTATTTATTTATATTATAGGATTTCCTTTCATTTTTCTCTTTCTAAGTACTTCAAAGTCCAAAAGAATGTTTCTAAAGAAAATTGAATTTATTATTCTCTTCGGTCGAGAATCATTTCACTTACATATCCATTTTTTCTAAAATGTTTCCCAGAATGTTTTCACAATAATATTAGTTATCATTAATTTATTTTTATCCCATATTTGACTGTATATAAATTTTCTTAAAAATATTCTTCTTATCATTTTCTAAATAAGGTACTTTTTACCAAAGGTTTGAATGGAATATTTATTTTAATTACCAAAAAAATATCGTTTCTTATTATCCGGACTACTCTTCGTATTTAATCATAATTTAAAATTTTCCATGGTTCATTTCAAATAAAATTATTTTCCTAATATTCTAGAAATTTGTGTATTTAAAATAAGTGATTTCAAAATGAAAAGGTTATTTTCTTTAAGAAATGTCCCACTAGTCTTTTAAAATGAATTTTCATCAATAAAAATATCCTTTAATGTTTATTATTAATTGATGGGTATATAATCCAATGTTACAATATTTATTCATTCTCTATATGGTTATTTATTACGATTATGAAATCTTGATGAAATGTTTTTTCCCATGGGTTAAGCTATGACAAAATGATAAATGTTTTTATGATCTTTTGGTGTTTATATGATTAGATTAGGATGATTTGAAGTGTGGTTTTTTTATCCCTCTTATTCATTAGGTAATTATTAATTCTTAATGAGATCAAATGGTACACAAGAGGTTAGTCTTAGACTAAAATAGGGTACACAAGAAGTTATCCCAAGCCCAAATAGGGTATAGAGGCGGCCATCCCAAGCCCAAAATGTGATAAATATATTGGTAGATAGAATTGAAAAATAATTTATATGATTATTATTATTCCAAACTTTATTCCACTATCTTATGAAATTTTATTACGCCAATGTTATATTCTAATAGCTCATGATCTTTAATTCTCTTATGATCTAAAAAAGAATTATTCCATAATTCATGGTTATTATCTAAGAATTGTTGGGGATGATTTTCTAATGCTAATCTCAATCTCTCATACTCTTATGATAATATTATACTCACTTATAATCATCAACGGTTATCTCCCATGTTTAACCATACTTATAATTTTATCTCACCCCTTCTTATGATTCTATTTCCTTGTGTTATTAAGTATGATATGTTATGAATAATGATGTTAATTAAGTTATTTGTCAAGAATTTTATGGAACGTTTTGATAATTTTTTACGGAATAAGAAATTTAAGGTATTATGATAAAAAATACGCACATTAAGACATGGGTATTTTTATGATGTAGTTTTTAGTAATTCTATAAAACTATAAACAAAAAAATGTCTTCAGGGTGTAATTGAATTAATATTCCATTTTAGGTTTTTATGGAAAAAAACTGGGTCATGTTTGTTAGTATCAATTTCAATATTTAAATAATATTTGTTTTGGATACAAATCTATGTGTATAGGTTTGGGGTTGTTATAATTGATATTAGAGTAAATTTTAGATAACTCTAGAGATTAGGATAACTTAATGTGATGGTAACATAATAAATATTAATTCCATCATAGGTTTAAATGATTAAGGTTGACCATTTGATTCAAAGGCATAAATCCCTTTTTAAGGACTTATGTGATTATGATTTAACATGACTGAGTAAGAAAACCTGATTAATGTATCGATAATCTTTGTGATCTTATTATAAGTTGATTAATGATATTTTGGAAATGTGTTTTAAGAAGAAATATATAATATAAGGATATATAAAATTTTTGGTTTTTTGTGATTTTATGTTGGGGTAATTATGTGAAAAGGTTTTATTAAATTTTTATAGGCATCTATTGAATGATACTAATAACCATATAAAATAATGATTAAAGTCATTTTGAATAATTTCATTGTATCTTGAGGAACATTATTGATTATTGCATAGTATGTGATTCTATGATTGAGATTATTGTAGGAATAAACATTAAGTTATTTTTCAGAAGCATATATAATTATATTATGGTCTTATATTTACTTATTCATGTTATGTTTTGGATAAGATTATCTTGTTTTGGAGAATATATAGTTAGGGTATTTAAATTTTAACAATATTATTATATGATAAAATTTTCCTCAATTTTTGGTTTTTAAATAAATTTTTTATACTTTTAATTGTGTTATGGTTTATTTATATTTATAATGGTCTATATTGAACCGTGAATGTTATTCTTAGTGATTTGGAGATTGATGTTTCACTTCATCATATGAAGGTTTATTAAGTATTATTTTATTTTGATCTAACCATTTTGGTTTTAGTAAATTGATATGAATAAGGTTAATAATCTGAATTCATTTTATAGATCTCGAGACATATTATATGTTTATTTTAGTGCTTCGATTATGAAAAAATCATCTTGTTCATTCATTATTGAAATATGAGATCAATTTAAGGTGTAAATAGATTTAAAGACAACTGAATGATTAAATTGTGTATATAGTAAGTATATTATCTTATATTATCTTTCTCTATGGTAAATAAAATACTCTAAATAAAATAAGGGCAAGAAAAATATATAGTGTCTTATGTCAGAAACATCACTCAACTACCATGGTATATTTTTTTATACACATTTTCAATATTAGTCATATAAAAATGTAGTTTAATAAAATATAATTTTAATGAAATTTTTTTTGTTTTTAACCTTAGAATTTAAGCACTTATTGAATTTTACATATGATAATATAAAAACATAGACTTTTTAAAATGAAAAAATTAAAATTCTGAGGACGCAATTTCAAGAATGGGGTAAGACGTAACACCCTGATATTTAAAATATATTTCTCATTAATAAATTTTTTGTGTTTGATATCTTGTTTAGCACCCAATATACCGATCTTAAAAAAATATATTATTGACCTCTTTATTATAGTTATTTATATTTTCGACATCCTTATTTCAATGATCACAAAATCGTGCTTCTAATAATATTGATAACTTTCATGTTTTCTATAAGAATATTATAATGTGATATAGGTGAAGAAAATTTCTAAGTATCAGACTCTGCCAAGGATGACTTACCACCAACCATATAACACCATTGTTTCCTATGAGTCACTATTTACACAACACACCACCAATATATAAAATTAGAACACTACTAAATTGAATCATTCTTAGGATATCATAGTGTCAGAAAAGAATTTTGACAAAGTATGATCCACTACAAACTTGACCAACCATTAGAGGAGTCTTCTGTATAAGTATGAAAAAGCATCATCTGAGTCACTTCTAGTGTATAATTTTTTCTATGTACAAAATTTCACACCGACATCTTGACATACTACTAGAAGGAGACACCATCAGCCTAAGAAACCACTAGAACAAGACACCACTAGACTATGAGTCACTATTCATGAATCACCATCACAATTTCTTACCTTATATTTTGAAATTAATAAATTATAACTGATATTTTATTGAATTTAATCCCATGTGTTATTTTAATGATTATTTCTTAACGGATTGATAGAATGAAATAAAGGATGTGTCTGCGATGAGTATGAGGATGAAAAATATCTGAATGATCTTGTGGAAACTCATGAATGATGAAAATAAAATTGTAACATACTCCCTCATATAAATATATGTGTAAAGAAATCAGAGCTCACATAATGAACACATATAGAGTTGAACATGATTATAAGAACTTACATGCTTCATCCTGCTCTACTCAACCGAGGAAGCCAAAGGTAAATACACATATTATACCTTCCTACTGTCAAGAATAGAAGTAACCATGAAACTCTATTTTACTAATGTTCCAAGTACCCAACTCGAGCTACACATAAAATAAAAATCAAGAGTAATGATCCGCACTTCATAAAAAACTGGGCATCTTTATCCCTTCATACATTTTGATTTCTTAGTTTTTTTATTCCTTTTCAAATTATGATTAGTGTGCGATACTCTATTTATTTCACACACATGTTCTCCTACTAAAAATTATAATATAAACTGATATATTCTCGAATTATTTTTTATCATTTTTACTCTTATGACTACTATGGAAGAGGTCTTGTGCAGCCTGTTGTATTTTTTTCTCCTCTATATAATAGTGTAAGAGGCCTTGTGTGGTCTAGAAATTTTTATACTATTGTAAAACCCGATCCAGGTTATGGATTAAACTATTTATTTAAATAATTTTCTTCATTTTGGTTGATCACCAAGTGAAGAGGAATAATTCTTGTCTTGATACTGAACCTTTTGTATTCAAAATTCGTCTTTACGTTTTATTTTGTTTTATTTTAAATATATCCATTAAAAATAAAAAAATTTTAAATGGAAAAAAATTATACTTTGAGGGTTAACCTTAATTGGTGTTTTTATAATATTTTAATTAAGTAAATTGATTTAAATGGATTATGTAATATTTTATATTATTTAATATGATACCTGATCAATATTCTGACAAGTCATTTGAAAGATTGAAATTTATAGTGATCTGTTGATTTGGCTAATTTGACCGATTTAAAATTAATTTTGGGAATATATTTTAATAAATTTTGAATATAAATTTTATTGGGTACTCAATTTACCCTCCTCTTGAGATTCTCACTCAGAACAAAATGTGGTATCATAGGATTAACCTTTAGTGTCTGAGTTTTTCAAAAACTTTTCAACTATGATTTATGTTAAAGTTTAAAGATCATAAATTTCCATTATTTATAAAATTAGTTCTTTAAATGGATTCTAGAAATGAATTTTTTTTATACTAATAGACCTCCCTTTTTCAATGGTAACAATTTTTCTCAATGGAATATTAAAATGAAAATGCACATTGAGAGTATGGGTTTTGAGATTTGGACTTCTATATAAAATAAATATTTCATTCTTACAACTGCTAGAAAAGATTGGGATGCCGCTACAAATATTTCTTATAATAAAAATTGTAAATAAATCAATTCCCTATACTATTATTTAAGAGATGAATAATTTAATGTAATAACTACCTATAAAACTGTATAAGAAATTTGGGATACTTTATGTGTTTTTCATGAGGGAAAAACTATTGTTATTGATATGAGGATTTAAAATATATTATTATGTATGATAAATTTAAGATAAAGCCTGATGAACCCATTTTTAACATGTACCTCAGGTTCAATGAAATTTTAAAGACAATGAGCTCAATTTAGAATCATTATCCAATAAGGACCATATCATGTGACTGCTTAGATGTTTACCTGAAAGATGGAGTGGCACATCTGTGTCAATTAGAGAGTCAAGTGATATTGGTAAGCTACCTGTTAAAGAGTTGATTGGTAAACTAATTATGTATGAATAATAGCTAAAAGTCAACCTAGAAGATGATAAATATCCAAAAATAATATTTATATCCTTTAATACTACTATATATAAACAAAAGAAAAAAGAGAATGTTCAAGATTCTATTTCAAGTGACCCTGATTTGCCATCAAATAGTGAAGAAGACATGGGTCAACTGGCCATATATTTCCAGATGTTTTATATAATGAAAAAAAAATCATAAATAATTAATATAAAGGGAAATATGACATTATGTTCCATTGAAAGAGACTATTGAAGAAGGATGACAACACACATGAAGTTAATTTCCATGAGTGAAATATAAAAGGGCATATGAAAGATGGCTATCCAAAATTAAAGTAAAAAATGAGTTGTGATGAAAATTATAGAGGGTACAATAAATCAATTAAATCCACATTGAGTGCCTCAAAGGACATCTCCATTGATTCTAACTCTTATCCTAAAAAAAATCTAATAGAGGCAATACGTGCTTTATAAATGAAATCATTGAGGTGCCTATTGTGTCATCTGTGCACGTTTATGATAATTATTCAAATTAAAATAATGATTATGATATAAATAAGGAATAAATTTTTTTAATATTTTATTTTGTTTTAACACACTTTTAATTATGTTATTGATAAGTAAAAAGTTTTTAAGAGACAACATTATTTCTCTATAAACATTAAATTTGATATTTTTTTTGAAAAAAAAATTATGCTCAACTGTTGAAAGAGAATACTGAATGTTAACTTTAAAATTGTCAGCTAAATAAAGACTATGAAAAATTCACTAATGTTAGAGAAACTATCACATATATTTTAGTTAAAAAAGTTTCTCATAAATATGTTATTGGTCTGGGATATCAACCTGGATAAAGGAGAGTATTAATGAGTACTTTTGTAACTAATCCAAAACATGAAAGTTATACTTCTACACATTTTTCTAGAGGATCTAAAAAATAATTTAATTTTAAAAATTATTCAGTATTTCTATAGGAAACCAATAAAAAAATGTGGTTTCCAAAATATTTAATTACTAACATCTCTGGACCCAAACAAATATGGGTACTGAAGTCATTTCTTGTATAAATTCTATTTTTTTAAGAAAACAGTTTGAAAACCTATTGTATAAGTCTTTGGTACTTGGATATCAGATTTTCAAGATATATGATATGATATTATTCATGCTTCAAGAGTCTTATTAAGGTTGTTGGTGGTTATATCACCTTTGGTGTCAATTCAAAAGGGAAAATCATCAGCCTTGTCTAAATCGGTAATAAATATTCTATTTTAATTTCTAAAGTATTATTTTTTGATGGTTTGAAGTATAACCTTCTTACTATTTCATAGTTATGTGATGATGGTTTTTATGTTAAAGTTGTGAATGATTCTTTCAAAGTTTATGATTCTAAAAAGGATCTAATTTTTACTACTTTAAGAAATGATAATGTTTATAATGTTGATCTGAACACTTTAATTTCTCAAAAAACAATTATGCATGAGTGCCTTTCACAAATATTATTGGATTTGGAATAGAATATTAGGACATTGAAATATTCACTCACATAGGAAGCTTACATGAAAATGGTTATTCAAGGATCTACCTAAAAATGATTTCCTAAATGATAAATTCAGTAACCCATGTCAAAAAGGGAAGAAATAAAATGTTTTATTTAAATTAAATAAAGAAGTTCCAACTTCTCAACCTCTTGAGTTGGTATATATGGATTTATTAAACCATCTAGGGCTTCAAGTATAAATGGTAAGAACTATGTCTACGTACTAGTAGACGAAATTTCTTTTTATACATGGGTATTCTTTCTAGATCACAAAATTGAATCCTTATCTTAATTCACCAAGTATGATAGATATGTAGAGACCCAATGTCGACTTGGAATTAAAACACTTATAAGTGAAAATGGTCATGAGTTTGAGAACCTCGAATTTGAAAAAAAATACCCAAAATGGAAACACTCATAATATCTCTTCTTATAGGACCCCTAAGTAGAATGGAGTTAGTGATAGAAGAAAATCAACTCTTTAAGAGATAGCTCGATCCATGATAAATGAGTATGGCCTGCCTATCTATTTTTTGGAAGATGATATGAATAAATCTTGTTAGATAATTAAAATATTTTTAGTTAGACCTATCCTAAATAATACCCCTTATGATATTTAGAATAATAGAAAGCCTGAGGTTAATTAATTTAAAGTTTTTGTTTGAAAAATATTTATTCCTAACACTAAATATAATTTAGAAAAAATTTCATCCAAAAGTGATGAAGTAATTTTCCTAGTTTTTTTCATTTTCAAAAAAGCCAATAGAGTTTTCAATAAGAGGACCATGAATGTATAAGAATATGTTCATGTCAATTTTGATGAAACTTATCCACATGATCCGAAGACCACCCTAGAAAATCTTGAGGATAATTTGTCATATCTAAACCTAAATTATAAACCATATGATTCTATTATTAAATAAGAAAAAAATCACCCATTTTTGAAGAATTTTCAGAAATTCTTGAACCTGATCCTATAGAAAATCTTAAAGTGGTCAATACTTATTTTTCTAGAGATATTAGAAACCTTATATATCACCCCCTAGATGTTGTTGTTAGAGATCTAGATAGACATACTGATAAAATAGATTTTATTTGAAATTAGGTTGAACATAAAGCATTATTTTCTCAGCTAGAACCTAATAACGTCAAAAAAATCCATTAATGATTAATCCTTGGAGATGTAAATGCAAGAATAATTAAATCAGTTTGAAAGAAACAAAGCATGGGGACTTGGTGATAGACCCAAGTACACCTTAAATATAGGGACTAAATGTGTATTTATAAACAATGTAGATGAGTCAGGAACTATAGTTAGAAATAAGGAATGATTTTTTGCACAAGGTTATAGTCAAGAAGAAGGAATAGACTATGAGGAAAACCTTTCACTAATATCCATACTTGAATCTATTAAAATAATTATAGCTTATAATATACATTTAGATTTCAAACATTATCAAATAGATGTCTAGAGTGATTTCATGAATGGTTTTATAGTTCAGTATGTTTTTTAAACAACCCCTTTTTTTCAAAATCACCATTTTCCAAATCATTTTTTAAAATTATCTAAATAATTATCTGGTTTAAAATAGGACCCTAGAGCTTGGTATGATAGAATCATCTATTCTCTTATTTGAAAATTATTTTCAAAAGTTATCATTGATCCTACTATTTTTATAAAAATAATTTCAAAATATGTTTTAGTTTTCAAAATTTATGTTGATTATATTATTTTTCGATTTTAAAGAAATTAACAATGTACTGGTTTTTATAGAATGATGAAAAATTAAATTGAAGTGATTTTAATGGGTGAACTGAAATTCTTTCTTTTTTTTCAAATTTTTCAAAATAAATAAGGAACCATTTTATATCAAAGTAGATATACAAAATATATTTTAAAATGTTTTATCCTAGATAGAACTAAGAGTATTTATACTCTTGTGGATATGACCTATAAGTAGGATCTTGATGAAACTGGGAAACCAGTGGATCAAACCAATTATAGATTTATGATTGGGAGTCTTCTCTACTTGAATTTTATTCATCCCAATATAATGTTTAGTGTGTGTATGTGTTCTCACTATCAAGATAATTAGAATTAGTCACACTTGGTTACAATCAAGAAAATTTCAAATACATCAAATATATTACCAATTTAGGATAGTTTTACCCTAGAGGAAAATCATTTAATTTAGTTAGTTATTACGATTCTGATTTTATTGGATTTAAGTTTGATAGAAAAATAACCTCTAACACATGTAACTTTTTAAGAAATTATTTAGTATATTGGTGTAGTAAAAAATCATTTTGTTCTATTGTCTACTACTGAAGTTGAATACATAGCTACAGGTAGCTGTTCTGTACAAATTTTGTGGATGAAACACCCTTTACTTGACTATAGAAATCAATTCTGACATGTCCCTCTAAATTGGGAAAATATAAGTGATATAAATATTTATAACAATCCTATATCACATTCTAAAAAAATATTGATGTACGAAATTAATTTTTTTGAGATAATTTTCAAAAAGGTGATAACACTATTGAAAACATTATTATAGATCATTAATTAGTGGATATCTTTACAAAGCATTTAAATTCTATGAAAATAAATTACATCAAACATTCACTCAGTGTGATAAATTTTTATTAAGTTTAGATATCTAAGAATGCAACATTGGGTATGACACACCATTGGGTATGACACACCATTGGGTAAGACACGTTATTAGGTATGACCCACCGATATGGTTGTCTCACCATTGTGATTGTATCACCATTTTGGTTGTCCCACCATTGTGGTTATCACACTGTTGTATTTCATGACTTTGTAAATTTTCATTTTTTTATGTTTTTTAAACCACTGGTTTTTTATTCTTATGGTTTATTTTAATTGTTTAACCTAATATGAATATTTTTCAGCTTCTGAATTTGATTTTCAAGTGTTATTTTGATTTTTATTTTTCAAATACCTAAATACCAAATGATATTAAATATATGTATTTCTAGTTGCAACAAGCCTTATTTTTTATGCCCTTATATTCTCTATTGATCCCAGTGCAACCCTTCATCTCCTAACCTTCAAAAATTCTCTAAACCATCACCTGAGCTTACCAGACCAATCCACATGGAAAAAGTGAAGTTTCTATAATGACCCATACTTTACATACATGGTTATTACTTCAGAATTGAATCATACTTATTACAACATATAACAAACCCAAAATAGGACCCTATTGGTATAGTGTCTTTAGAAACTGGGAAACATAAACAACTGGTTCATAAGGAATCTACATTGTCTCCCATTTATTTCATCATATCTAGAATCCCTTTATGGCATATCCTACTTAATACCCTTATTCTTGACCTGGGGTAAAGAAAACATACAAAAGGGTGAGTTCAAATGCTGAGTAAGGGTAAACAAAAGAAATATCAATCACATCATATTCATAAGAACATAACATTTTTGAAATATTACCTGCAAAAGAGATCATAATTTCATAACATGGGATAACTCATAGTAGTGAAATGTTATCCCAATAATCATAATATAAACTTTGTGGCATACACATATAATCATAGAGAATCATTTCTTAGTAGTCAAGACTCATTTCCAAGACTATCTTAGCAGACAAAGTCCATTTCTGAACCGATTTCACTCCTCGTTTCTGTCCTGTATCACTGAACCAGATTAACATGCCATTCCAGCCCTTTCTATCTCATGTGATATAAATCTTTACCCAATGAATTATAGGAAGATATAGGTCCCATCAATATAATAATTAAACCATTCTTATGTGTGCCACAAAATCATAAATCATATCATAACTCATGTAATAAAAATGGGATTCTTAAACATCATGACATCATAACATAATCCATATAAGATAAAAGGACATCATTAAAATAATTACATCATAAAATAATCATATAAATGTAAAAATATGGATAGAAACAGAACCCTATATTATCTTAGATGGAAAATAATATTGATAAAACACTTGAACTTCATTCTTGTGGAAAATATCCTTTCTACTTCAAAAAACTTTTTTCCTTTATTAACATGTCATAAAATTTTAAACTAAAAGAAGTTAATTAAAAATATACTTAAAAAATTGTAAAGGAAGCTTCATGGAAATAATGTTTTAAAAATCCATTCATTCTGTATAAGTTAAAGAAAAACATTCTTCTCATACTTTGGCCAGAAAAGTCAAAAAAGTACCTCGTACTGAAAAACAACAAAAGATTACTTTCATATCTTTTACTAAAAACTCAAAAAAGGGTAAAATTAGATTTAAACAATTGTAGGATGATAGAAATAATATTACATATTATGGAAACATGGATGTGGATGATAAATATCCCCCAGTAAATTCTGAAGTATAAAAAATCTCAGATGAAAAATGAGATTGAGAGATTTTCCCTTACCTTAGGTCCGATTTGCTTCATACGTGTCTGAACCTCCTGTATAATAATTTAAATAATGTTATTGAATTATTACAGAATCCTACTCATTGTTATGATATCATATATGGTCATATTCTTATCTTCATATTTGTAATATTTCATTGCTACTTGTTATTCGGGTGTTTATTTCTTTTTGTTCTTATGCGTGTTTTCTCGAATAAATTTATTATTCTTATTTTTAGGTTATAGATAACTCAATTCCAAAATGGTATTAGTGTAATATATATCATATTTATTCATTCAATTCATTTATATAATCATTATGCATTGAATATCATGTAGAACGAGTTGCATCACATCGTGGAGAGGGTAGGTCGTACGTACGCACGAGTGATGATATCGCTCCCATGATCGTGGAATTTTATTGAAGTGTATTTATACTATTTAAGAATCAATATAACATTAAAATAATTATATATATTTATTCTTTACACCATTATACCCATCCAATTAAGGTGGTGGTGGAAAACAGATTATATCACGACGTGGAGACGGTATTCCATACGTACGCATGCGCGGTGATTTCGTTTTCTATAGGATGGATAGAATGTGAAATAGGGTTGTTTCATATTTATAATAAAATATCATTATATCAGTGATACTTATGTTATTACTTCATAATGAAACAACTAACTAATAAGAAGTAGAAGATGAAATAATGTTGAAAGAATCGGTAATAGACATTACCTCTTCTTTAAAGTGCCTCTTCTTAACCTCCTCTTAGGGCACTAAAGATGGTATTTTAAGAAGACCAGGACATCTATGATGTTTCTAGGGAAGTGTAGAAGAGAAATTTTCAGGTTTTGACAGAGCTTTAAAGCTCAAAGTGTTTTGAGGAGGATAGGAAGGAGGTGCCCTTTTATAAGGGAGGAGAGGGGCACCTTAAGAAAATATTAAAATATTATTTTATTATAAAGTCATATTCGGTTTTTAATAGCTCCAAATTAATTTATTTCAAAGATAAGGTGGGTATAGGTCGAAATCCTCTCAACTAATAGATTTTAGACATGTTTAGGTTACTATTTTAACCTTATCATTTAGATTTAACTTTAAGTTAAATAATTTTACTTTTACCGTGTCTTCTTATTTGCTTACACTATATGGTTAATAAACATAATATAACAAGCCAAAAGAACCCCAAGTGGTTCATAATTAAAATATATATCCTTATCTAAGTAATTTGGGGGAACCTTAGATTTTTAAGAATAAAATAACAATTAATAATATAATATTTTTTTAAAAAAAATATTTTATGTCAATTTTGACACTATTTGGTAATTGATTTTTGTGAAAATTATAACAGCATGATTAGTTATAAAAAAGTTAATTAAATAAATAATAATATGTATTCATAAAAAGTCTCAAATTACATTTATTTGGGTATTTATAATATCAATTATGTTAATATTTCCTTAATAAGATAATTACTCCATCATCATTGTGTCATAAATAAATGAAATTATTTAAGTCTAAAAATAATAAATAAAATACCATTATGTAGTAAATATGTTTATCTTTCTAATGAATATTTATAGTAGAATTTATCTTATGTATAACCCTATATTAAAAATGTTTTAGTTATAAAACATTGATTTTAACTATTTTAACTGTTCCTTAAATAAAATTATAATAAATGTCCTAATCTAATCCAAGTGGACCTAAATGGTCATATTTTATTCCTAAGGTTTTTTTGGTCGAATTAAACTTATCCAATAGAATTGGGACATGTGTTATGGTAATAATAATACCATTTTTACCCTTAATTACCCTATTTACTTTTAAGTGTGGTAAATAAAAGTAAAAAGTTACTATTCACCATAAAATTATCATATTGAACCACATTTTACTCCTTGATGTTAACTATGTCTCTCATAATTTCTAAATTTCACTCACAGAAGCGTTAAAATTATGTTTTATGTAAATTTTCAAACTCTCCTAGGAGGTGGGTAAAAGATGGTGAAAAGGTCAATAAAATTTTTATATATCCAAAATTATTATAAAATGACTCTAATGAATTACATTGAACTTATATTGGTATTGTGTATCAATTTTGACCTAAAATAAATTTGAATGAAATAAATAATTATTTAAATAAAAATTCGGTTTTTAAATAGTAACCTAGTGTTTCCACTATTCATCAAAACTTGAAAGTTTTGAGAAAAATACCAAAAATTCACCCTAGGCTAATTTCAATATTCCGAATTCAAAAATGAAGTCCATTTTAAAAGACAAAATTTATAAAATTTCAAAAAGTTGGTATTACTATTCATAACAGCTAGTTTTAATAATATTTTAATAGCATATCGTTGTTTAGTGAAACTCGGTATTGCGTACAGCGCAAGCTATCGAGGAAGGTTGTGATTGAGTGTAAAGCAAGACAAGCTAGTTTTGTGTGTAGTAATAGATTACTTTGATTATAACAAAATATTTCTCATAAAAATCTCGGGTGTTATAGTTTCCTTCTAATTATTCTCCATCTAATTTGTGAATAGGTAATAAAAAAGGGTGAGTTGAGTGTTACTTTTACTGTAGAACAAGTTAACCCAGAGCTGTCCTGAAGATTTAATGTAGCTGAAAAAGAAGTTAAAGTAGAGTGGTTTGTCTCAAGTAAGTATTTGGTGATCAAAGTAATCTAGAACTAGGGTTGGTTAGATTGGTTATCTTCGAATGAGAGACACATCTATCCAAAGATAGTTTATGAGTTATATCAGCATGTGTAGATTTATTCTGAACAAGATGGTGTTGACTGGATAAGAAGTTGATTCAAAGGACACATAATATGTTTTTCATCAGAAAAAATTGTTTAATGTATAACGGTTCCCCATGAAGGAGTTTATGATGATTATCAATGTACTGTACCTGAAGACAGTGATGTTTTTGTGTATGAAGATGCTTTCAATGAACTAACTAGTGATGGAATGACCAGAATACCAGTAGATTCTGAATTTTATGGGGAATGTGGAATACTCTACAGTTTTTTATAGCACATGTTATTCCCTAGAAAAGGTATCTTTTCCACCATAAGGTATCAGAATTTATACATACTATATCTTATTGGAAGAGAAAATATGATTAATTTATATAGATACCTTATGGTTCACTTTTGTGAAATGATCAAGACTACATCAAGGTCTAATTCTCATATTTACACAAAGTTCTTTTTAGCCATGTTAAAATCAAATGTTCTAGTTTTAGATGATAAAGAGTCTATCATAGACTGTAGTGGTTTTTTTATTTATAGTTTAATTTTTTTAAGAATGAGAATTAGTCAAAATCCAAGTAAAATGTAGTGGGTAGCTAATTGTGAGAAACTGTATATGGATTTTAACCTATTGGTTCATCCATCTAGGTCAAGGTGTCTTGTTGACCCAGGTCTAAAACCTGATGAGGTTGCTGAATTTTCTAATAATAAAGAAGAGGCTTATGTTGGTAGAAAAGAATAATAGGAATATCTAGTAGATGAGGTCAGTGACCCTAAACTATCTCCTAGCTCCCCACCTCTTACTAATAGATCTCCTAACCCACCAAGGAGACTTCCTAAAAGAGAGAAATTAGTGAAAAGTGATGAAGAAGAAACTGAAGCTTCTAGAGAGGAACAGTTTTAAAGAATTTAAAATTATGATGATGAGGAGGAGGAAGAAGATGATGGTGATGATGATAACAGTAATTGTACTGGAAATATAGTAGTTAAAGATGGTAATAATGGTTATTTTGAATATGATTATTATGATTATTCTAACTCTGATGGTTTAGCTGGTCAAATTAGAAGGATAGATGTGGAAATACCTTTAGAACTACTTTCTTCTCATAGTGTATCTACATATAGATACAACTTTTTAGTAGAGGTGGACCTATATTTTAAGTAAAAGGATTCATCTATTGAAGGGGATAAATCTCCAAGTGTTGAGTTTGTTTTTTCTGATAATACTATATCTAATTCTGCTGAGGTTGAGCATATTTTAGGGATTTCTAATTTTGAGGGGTATGCAGCTGAACAAATGAATAATGAGCTATTTTCTAGTGAGAATGATGATGATGATGTACATTTAGTTAATCAAGTTTATTCTAATGATCCTACTATTGATAGACATTTGGAAGTGGAATCAGTTATTGTTGGTGTTCAGAAAGCTGATGTTTAGATGGAAAATGAATCAATTTCTGATTAGACTGTTGTTGCTACATAGAGTGCAGATACTCAGAGAAATGATAAAATTCTAGTTTTCATACATATTATAGTTTTATAGACCATTTATAAATAATCTATGGTTAAAATTTATTGTAGTTGGATTGATCTTATAATAGTGAAATGGGGTATGTTCTCAAATGAAGTTGAGTGTTCATCAAAGGATGGTGGACATGATCTTCAAGTTGAGAGAGATCCTGAGGGATCAATGGTCCAGAAAATTGATGGTGTTGGTCTATTAGTAAGAATTACTTCTATTAGGGATCCTTCACCTTCTACTCTAGTCCCTAATGTCCCAGTGGATAGAGTCCCCAAGGGTGACTTGGATATTTTCAAAGAAAATTTGCTTTCATATTTTGATATAGTTTTCAAGAATCGGGCTCTGCTACTCACTAATCTAACTAAAAATTATGAAGGAAAACTTTTTTGAGTTTATGATTCACTATATTAAACCAACTATAATGAATCATATTTAAAATATTTAGATTGTGAATAAGAGGACAGTCAATGAGATAGAATTGGTAAAATATATGCTTGAATGTTTAAATTCTACTTTTATAGCTTTTTTGGTTGAATCATTAAAAATATTGAGAATGAATATTTAGATACTTCTATGTCTACTAAACCTCCATTTGAATATGATGTGATCAGAATTGTGGTTAAATAATATGTTTTTACTAGGTCTAGTGGAACTTCAAGTGGGGAACCAATCATTCCTTTGGAAATTTTGTGGAAGTTTGAGAAACGTATTGAACATTATCACAAGAAGACAAGAAAGTATGATAAGGATATGAATTCATATAGAGAGAAAATTACCAAATGAATTAAATATTATCTCTCCTGAATTTATACCAAACATTCCATTGATTCCAATTTAATGTTTTTGGATGAGAATTTGAGGATGCCACTTATTACCCAAGCCTTTATGGAGAAATTAAGATTGTTGAAGGAGATGAATCCAATGTTGAATCGGTTTATGGAAGACATGGATACTAATTTAGTTCCATGGAGAGTGGTGTTAAGATAATAATGGATTTTATAAAACTTATGAAACCATTTACCTATGTACATGGTTTGACTGTTGTGGATTAAGAATCATTTCTTATCTTTAAGACTAGAAGTTATTAGGGATCCAACTACACCTCGGCCTACTAAATTCCAACACTTCCCTTTTCCTCCTGAAAAATATCTGAGACAACTCGGGATAGTTATTATTATAGATACTTGAACTCCTCATGATATAGCTAGAATTTCATCTTGAATTCCAACTAACTTGCCTAGAGATCCTTTATAAACTACTACACCTAAGGTATCTGATTAGGAGCAAGACAAAGACTAGGAAAATATACTATAGACCCTTCTTCCAACACTTGACAATGTTTTTAGATTAGAACTTCTATTTTTATGGAAATGTTTTATAAAAACCTTATAATTTCAACCTTTGGTTGACTATTCATTATCATTCTTAATTCTTTATTCTCCTATTCTTTGTGTTACCTTTCTTACTACCTTTAATATTTTTATTTTTGATTCTATTTTAGAATTTTGATAATCCCAAAAGGGGGAGATGGAAAAAAAGTATAAAATTTATTTCATTTATTTCATTTATTTCGAATCTTTCATAATTTTTATTACATTTATCTGATACCACACTGCTATATATGCACACTATTATAATTTATCTTTGATATCATGTTTTGATTTTAGATTTATTCCCATGAATTGTTTACCTTTTATGCCATTATTTTTTATCATCAAAAAGGGGGATATTTTTTACCTCATTGTTTTAATTATGGATAATGTTGAAATCCTTATTTTAATGAGCACTAAATCATGCTTCTAATAATATTAAAAGGTTTCATGTTTTCTATAAGCGTCATATAATCTGTGATAGGGAGACACCGCCAAGGATGACTCACTACCAACCATATCACATCGTTGATGCCTATGAGTCGTTGTTAAAATAAAACACCACCAGGATGGAAAATTAGAAAAAATACTAAAATGAATCACCATTAGGATTTCATACCATAAGAATAGAATTTTGAAAAATCATGAGACATCTTCATCCTGACCTACCGTCAGAGGATTCAATGCTAGAAGTATGACTCCCCATCATCTGAGTCCCCACCAGCATAAAATTTTGGATACGGAAAAAATTTTACATCACAAACATGAAAACCCGCCAAAATAACACTCCATCAGCCTGATACACCGCTAGAACAAGACACCACCAGTCTATGAGTAACTATTCATGACTCACCATCACTAATTCTTAACTTCTCTTTTTTAATTAAAAATTTCTAATGGTAAGTTTATTGAATTTAATTTCCAAGTGTTATTTTAATTATTATTTATTAATGGATTGAAATACATCATTAATGGGTATCATCTCTATGTATGAGGATGCATAATATTTGGATGATTGCATGGATACTCATGCATGCTGCTGATAAAAAGAGAAGTAGACTCCCTCATGTGAATATATGTGTGAATAAGTGAGAGATATCATATTGAACACATAGAAAGATGAACCTGATTGCAAGAACATGCCTACTTCATCCTTCTCCACTCAATTAAGGAATCCAAATATAAATACACATATGTTTCCTTTCTATAGTAAAGAAAATATGTGTCCACGATACTTTATTTTAATGAAGTTTAAAGAACCCGACTAAAGGTACACTACAAACCAAAATCAAGAGTCATGAGGTGCACTACATAACAATCTTAGAATCATTATCCCTTCATAATTTTTGATTTCTTAGTTTGTTTATTTATTTTTTACATTATGAGCAGTGTGTGATACTATATTTATTTATCACACACTATCTCTTGGTACATACTTGAATATAAACTTATATGTTCTCAAATACCTTTTTATCATTTATTCTCCCACAAAAACAGTGGAAGAAGTCATGTATGACCTATTGTATTTTTTTCTCCCATGGATAATAGTGGAAGAGGAACTGTGTGGTTTGGATAGTTGTGTACTCTTATAAAATCCAATTCAGGATCTAGATCAAACTATTTAATTTTATAAACTGCATGGTGGTGGGTGATCACTTGGTGGAGAGGACTAAGTCTCAAGTTGAGACTGGACCTCTTGTATTCAAAATTCTGTGGTATGTTTTATTTTTTTTATTTTTAATTTGGTCATTAAAAATGATAATTATTTTAAACCCTAAACAAAATTAATACTTTGATATTTAATCTTAATTAGTTTTTTATAGTAATTTAATTACATAAATTCATTTCAATGGATTAAGTAATATATATATTATTTTATCCAAGACCTAATCGAACTTCTAATAAATATTATAAAAGATTAAAATTTATAAGGATATGCTATTTTGGTTAATTGGGTTGACATTAAATTGATTGGTGGAATCTATTTTAATCGATTTTGATAGAAAATTTATTGGGTACTCAATTCACCCCCCCCCCCCATTTAGATACACACTCTGACGAAAGATATATTATATCATATTTTCTAGATTGGAGGGTCTTAAAAAGAGTGAAAACATTACAAAATTTATATATATGACGGCCTAAAATAAGGATAATATAGTCATTAAATCTTATTAAATAATCACTCAACTTATTAACAATTCATTTTATGTTTTGAAAATATATTATCTTTAAAAAATGGTTATTATTGAATTTTGTGCATGGGTATTATGATTTATTTGTTACATTTTTTAAAATTTTATTTTATTAAAACTACATGAATTTTCAAATCATAGTGTTCAAAATATCTTAGTCATAATCTTTGGGATTTTTTGGAGAAAATTGATTTTGAGTGAATAGTGGAAAAAACTGATTTTTACATAACGGTAATGTATTTTCTTTAAAAAAAGTAAATGAAAAGTACAATTATGTTATCGATTTAATATAATATTAATATTATTATATTTTTATTATATTTAATATTATTAATTAAAAAAATAGTATCATATTTTATTGTTGGTATAACCTCATTTTCTTGCTTAAAACACATTTTTCTAAAAAAAGATTTTATTGCATTTTGCGCATTTATATTAAAATTGATTACTAACACTTATAGTAATTTAATATTGAAAAATAGACTCCATATTTGGAAAAAAATAGTTTAAATTTTTTTAATAGTTCTATTTTTTTAGTCAATAAGAATAGCATCATTGGTATATAAGTTTTCACCACGATAAGGGTAAAACAGGTAAAATGGGGTTAAACCTATGATATAAGGCCTAATAATCTCCGTAAAACTTGTAATTATTTTATATTATGAGTTTAAATATACTATAAATATAAGATATTATAAAATAATCAAATTTTATGCAACTTTCCTTTGATTAAAACCTTTTTACTTGTTTAAGTAAAGGATAATCACAAAATTTCCACTGTCTTAGTTTTAATTTCTCTTATATGTTGTCATTGGGATAAAATAAATTATCAAGGAATAAAAATTATTATTTTCACAAAAATAATTTATTTTTATGATGTTAATTTAATTTTAACATTTAGTTATGGTATAATTACCTTAAATGTTTACAAAACGTCGACATAGTTCTTGTGCAATGAGTAGAAAAATCTAAGTAATTGACCTTAAAAACATTAAAAGTAATAGTTATGGATGAATTTTTATATTCCATAAAATATATAGTTATTAATAATTTATAATTTATGATTAAATAGTTTATATTAAAAACACATGGATATCATAATGTCTTTAAATTAAAATCATGTGAATATGCCCAAAATTACTTTAATGACATTTTAGGTTAAAATATATTTTATTAAATAATTTAAAAATACAAAAATATTTATAGAGGAAAAATGAATTTTAAATTATTTAAAATATTATAAATCTACCATTTATGGGTTAATTTCTTCCTTATAAGTAAGTTTCTAACCCTTAAATATTGAAGAATTTGTTACCATGGTTAAAGTTAAAAAGGGTTAACGAGGCAATTAAAACAAAAGATAAGGTCTAAAATTTCACTTAAACCTATCAAAATTTTATTGGTTCTACTTATATTGATATTTAATTATATGATATTATAAATTATGTAAATTTTTATCCACTTTACATTATTACGATATTTATTATATTTTAATGTTATTAAAAATTATAAGTGTGTCATTTCTCCGTCTTGTGAAAGGAAACCAAATATCCTATAATTTTCACACTTATTGAGCCAATTATATCCAAAACCTACCAAAATATATTCTTAACTTCCCTAAATGCATTATTTAGGTTTTTTTATTCTTAAAATAACAACCCAAATGTTTTTAAGGGAGATAAAAAGGGAGGATTCTCAAAGAAGTTTAAATCTTAACCGATTTCTATGATCTTATTTCTGATTTTACCTCCTTCAATTATATCCTAACCATGTTAATATGATAAAATAATTATAATTAATATATTTATATATTTATATATTTATATATTATCAACTATTAATCGATTTTTACATCAAATGATAAATGAAAGCATCGTTTGTGTGTATGTGCGGACTCCCGCCTCCACATAGCGATGTATTTAATTTTTCAGGAAAACCTTTCATGGTTGGTTATTATGAATGATATAATGATTATATATTATGTTTTTAAGATAATTATTATTATTTAATGATAATATAAAATATACCTTCTTATTACTCCATCTAATATAAAATTGAAGTATCGCTCATGCATATGTACGGACTACCTTCTCAACATAACAATGAGATTCATTTTTTACCACTGCCTCACATGGATAGACATAATGATGTATTTAAAAAAATATGATATGTATTATTAATTATGATTATGGAATTAATAAATATTATTTACCTTTATTTTCTTCTTTTCATTAGAAAATGAAAACATTATTCATGAGTACATACAGACTACCATCTTCATGAACGGTGTATTTCATTTTTTCTATTACCACCTATCATGGATGGTTATAAAACTATATATAATTTAAAAAATATTATATTAATAAAATTTATAATATTATTTTAATTCTCAAGGTTTTATCATGATTCAAGGATCAATAATATCAAACTGAAACATACATGAAAAATGAATCATTTAACACCCAAAAATAAAGATTTTAATAAAAAAATTAATAAACGGGTGTTGAAGTATTATAAGAGGATTGTATATGATATTAAAATTATATATATTATTATTAATTAAAATTATTATAAATATAAATTTATTATACAAGATATTAAATCCCATATGAACCTATTGTGCTTATGGTAAGGGTTTCTCATCTCACATTTTGTATGTGAGGCGTATGACATATTCAGCACTTTTTTCATTCATGTGGTGCATATACTTTCCATTTGATATAATATGTCATTAATATATATATATATATTAATGGTATTTAAAGTTTAATTTAAATTTATTTATTTCGTGGTGGTTATGATTCATGATTTACCAAAGTGATAAGGTTTTTTTGTTACAATCTCATTGTTTACTAGGATTGTTTATGATTAAATTTATGATGATGAAATCATATGATCTATATCTCATAAATATCATTTATTATATTCTACAATGGTTATTTATTGAATGAAAACAAGGAATAAGTAATATAATGCGAATATATAAACAACTGATGTCGCACTACATAATCCATGGATGTAAAACTCAATAATTGAGTAATTGTTTACATGATGATTGAAATTTTAGGAATGTATAATTTCAGGTGTTAGTAACATATTTTTTGGAACTTATGCTAAGGAATCGTACATAAAGGGTAAGAACACACCCATTACCCTATGATAGTTTTCTCATGAATATTATCAATGCATTGAGGGGATATATAACTCTAGGAACCACCTATCACATAAAAGTACAACGCATTCCATCACATAGTAAATGTCCATGATGTAATTTTCATTAATGAACTACATAATAATACTTAGAATAAATTATAAATATGGATTATATAATAATATTTTCCCATATAGATTAAATTATTATATGGTCATGATAATAGTTGTCCCTAGTAAGTGAAGTAATAAGGATTACAAGGTGAATACCCTTAACTCATGTAAGGAGTAACTAGGAATTAAAAATGCTCACATAAATACCCTTATTAAGTTAAAAAAATATAGATTTTTAGTTATCAGGTATTTTATAAAAATAATGATTATCAATGTGTTTTTGAATTATAAAGAATCTATTTTAAATTGAGGGAGACCAAAGAAATTATGGATAAATCCCAATAGATATATAATCAAATCCTCCTTTATAGTTGGTAAATAGAATGTAACCCATCTGTAATATATCCCCATGGAGATTCAAACCATGTGTGCAGCTAGTCCCACTTGTTGTGCACCAGATTAAGATCAAATTAATACCCAACCATAATTTTTTGGGTTATTACCCCTAGGTGAATCTTTTTTAGAGTAGCATCCACATTTTTATACACAAACTGGGATTCAATTTCTAGAAAAATAACACACTTTTTTCCTTTTCTAAAATTGTCGATGTTTTTATGGGTATGATAAAATTTTACCATTATAACAACTTATGAATGTTTTATAAGGAGATGGAATGGTGTTCTATTATTGATAAAATAATAAGGGATTATATGAATGTTTTATAATAATATTTCACAATGAATTAGAAAATAATTTGAAGTAAAAATATAATTAAAGGAATGGAATTGGTTAGGGACCCTTACCAGGAATGGTAACTTCTTAAATCTTTAGATGATATCCTTTGAGCCTTGTGAAATCCTTAGAGATACTTTTGAGAGAGAAAATGTGGATAAATTGATACTATATGGATTTGGAGTGAATATTAATCGTAGAATGGGTGATTATTTCTAGAAAATGAGGGAGTATTGTTTATTAATTTCTAATCATAGGACTTGGAAATATAGGTTGTGAAAATGAAACTCCATTAGCCTAAACATGGTTTTGGACCATATTTTCTGGCATTTATGGAATGATTTTTGACATATTTTAGTTCGAGAACCTAACTCCATTATTTTGTACTACTTTTTCCATGTGAATATAATTTTTCCATGAAATATTTTTTTAAAAACATATTTTATTTTTTAGGCTTTGGAAAGTTATTTATAGGTTTGTAAGATAATTTTATTTAATGAAAATAATTATATTAATAAATTAATTTTTTATGGATTTTATTATATTAATTATTGAAACATTTCTACATAATATTTATTTCATAATAAATAATGTATATTCTTACTTTATTTTAATATTTTATTGAAAAATTTTCCCATCTTGGAAAATTAAAAAAAATTACCATAGGATAATTTTGAAATCCTATTTACAAATATGAAATCTATTTAAAAAAATCATAACCTAATTATATACATTATACCATTTATATAGGGATGATACATATGATAAAAATATTCCATAGTACTATGAAATATTTCATCTTTCATATAATTTTAACATTTAATTCTATTTAACCCCCAGATACATTAACCCTTATCACACCAGTATAAGTCCTTAGTATGAGGTATGAAATGGTGGTACTCTCATGGGATAGGTCAGCTAACATTTATTTGGTGGTGATTTCCACTAACTTCAACTTCTTATATGGATGATTCCTATACATATTTATTAGTTCATGTTATGCATGGGCTTGTTCAAGGGTGAACCCCAGTGATGTTACCTCTTTCCCAAGATCAGATAAATGAACTTCATAGGGGATTTTCTTACATGATGAGTCCATGGTTCCTCCATTATATACTAATTAACTCTTTTCATTACCCTTAATATAAACTAATCCCAAAAGTCACATTTTAATATTAATTATCAATAATCATAATTCCCAATGTCTATAGTTCCAAATCATCATAATGAATTGACCATATTTACTATTACTTCCAATAAATTCATCTAATCCAATACCTTGTCTCATACTTCTGATTTTAAATTATTTCAACATGTTTATTTTTTGGGTTATTATTTTTAAATTATACCATTATTATTATAACTGTAATTTTTATTTGTGAATATGGTCCTTGTGACCTTTATATTGTACTTGTCACATTAATTTTTATCTATTGTCTATTGTTAGTTTTAGCAAACCTGGTAAATTTGTATCTCTAATTCGTAAAGTATTAAATTGTAATAAAATATTATTATTCATTATTACATTTTATCAACTATTACAATTTGTGTATAATTTATTTTGAGTACCCACCAATGGATTTAAATTAACCATGAAAATACAGAATGAATTTTGGTACATGGAATCCATCTTTGATTTCATAATAACTTGTAAATCATATCTAGTTTCTAATTACTACTCTTTATAGTATTTATTATTCTTATCAAATAATTTATCACCCACCCTAGGGAATATAAAACCTCCAATATGGTTTGATCTATGCTTTTCATTTTCTGTCTCTGGAACAAGTCTTCCCCACTAAAACTTTTGATGTTAATTGTTATTATGATATCTTGTGAATCTAGAGCTATGATTTATTTTAATTCTTTCTTGTTCCCACTTTCTCAAAATATTTGTACGTACCTCAATGAAATATATTTTTTATTGTTAATACCTTTTTCTAACATGTAGTTTTTAATATACTTAATAGGAATAAGATCATTAATTGATATAAAACATGTGTTTTTATTATGTGAATTTAAAACATTCACTATCTTTACAAATTGAATCCCATCAAAAAACTTTTGGATGTGAACTAATGTACTTTCTTCCTATATTAACTAACATTATATCCGTTATTCTGTATAGTTGGATTATTATTGTTTGATACATTCTTATTTAGAAACATACTTAAAAGTAAATAATGAAATACTACAATTCATATGTAAGTATCCTCATAAATCTTACCTTATACATAAGATGTAAAAAAGGCTATGTTATTTTAGGAAGACCCTAACTCTATATTAAATAATAAATGAATAATTGGTTAATATTCACTCTAACATTCCATCTTAGAGGTTATTATATCCTTTACTAAGTTTATTAATTCCTTTACTAAGAGTTTATGAAATTTCTTTTTGATTCGCATAGAGTACATGAATTAATCTCTAGATTCTCCTTGGAATAGTGCACACTTACTCATAAAAATAACTTCATAAGCAATGTGTATTATATATAGAGGTTTATTATTTTAAAACATAATTATTTCTTATACCTAAGAGTTTGTGTTTCATGTATTCTAAACATCATACTAGGTATATAAATAACACTTATAGGTTTATTTGACTAAGAATTATCTTTCCACAACTGTGTATGAGTCTTATAACTTTACATTTATCATTTATTACCAATGTTGGATATCAATGATTCAAGTATTACCAAACTATTTAGTGTATCCTACTATAAAAACATTAATTTCAAAATAAATAGTTTCTTGTTGTGTTGAATAGAACACTAAGATAATTTTTTAGAGACGCATAACATAAATAATAATTCAACTATAATTAATATATTAGGAAATAAAAAGTTTTTCCTTTTACATTATTAACATTGTAATTTCTTGACTAGTAGAATAAATAAACCTTACATCTAAAGTCACATGTTTTTCACTATTCACATAGAAGACACCATTTATCGTCCACTAGGATAACTATCCTAACTTCTTGTATTTTTTTATTTTCTTCTCACTGTTGACATAGGAATTACCCTTTCTTATTTATTGGGAGAACAATACTTACTTATTTGGATCTTGTTTGTAAGTAAAAAATGTATTAAATACCCAATAATTGAAATGTAAACATTATATATTATGATGAATATATTCATTCAGTAGATGAAACTGATTTCTTATTCTTCAATTAATTCTAACATATTTTCAAATAACCTTTCTATCCACATGGGAAAAAAATAGCCTCTAGTCCCTATACTACCTCTAAATCTTTTTTCTCTTTGAAATATTTTGTAAAGGCACTATTGAACTCGATTCAAGAATAGTTTTTTCAACCTTTCCGTCTGACCTGATTCACCATAATGGTTGTGGAACCAAGTTCACTAAAAATCGTATTTATCTTTTGAAGCTTAGCCAAAATATTCCAGAGATATTCATCTATATCTCATAATCTAGATGTTCAACGACAACCTGGAAGGTGATGATGATAATATAAGATTAATAGATAATTAATTATCCATATGAAAGCCAAAAAAAATTAAAGTAATAAATGTACTTTTGTATATTAAAGATACGATCAATTATCCAGTGTAACCTCTTCCATTTTACACTAGTATAGTGTAGTGAAAGTATATTTAACCTAAATCCTATATTTATCTTTATTAAGTGATAGGAGATGATATTTAATAGTATAGTAATCTGTGTCCTTAGGTGGAATTATTGACTCTCCATACATAACTGATATATCGATGAAACAGACAGTTGTAGCATCCCTGGGTACCTCCTACAAGCATAATTCTCACATTCAATTTCTCTTGTGAGGTATAATAATTGGGATAGGAAATTGTACCAGATAGTTTTTATTTTCATATAGTATTTTAGTATACTAAATACTATACTGCCCTTGGAAATATGTGTTGATGAGGACATGTTATTTTTATTGAAAAACCACTATGTTATGATATTTTCTCTTTCCATTCCCATCATTAATTAAAATAATATTTTAGATTTTATCTTGATAACCAAAATATAAATATTCTAGTGGTAAGGATATATATATGCCCCTTTACGTAACCTGGATGAGGTATTAACAAGCTATTTCAAGGTATTTCGGTAGGTAAAACTTTATAACTACATTAACTCACAACTTCATGTTCCATTGACTAGAATCCTCAATCCTAAAATCCTAGTCTTGGATTTTCTCAACACATACCTACTAGTTGCACTATGTCTTATAGAGATGATCCACCATTAATGAGAACCAGGTTAAGTCAACCCCAAAATCAAGATAGAAATTCACTATTAATTGAAAACATCCTAATAGATTTTGGTAAAATAATTTTAACTATGGTTCAATATCAACGTATAATAACCCAAACTATTATAAATAAAAATTACTTTTTATAAATAAGTGAATTATTAAGTAATGTAGCTACAGAAGACACATGCACAAATTTGGTTATTTTGGACAATTATAAGTTATGTAATTTCATATTTAAAATTCCAGTTAGCATCATAACAATTTATAGTATAGTCTTTGTATAGTGATGAATAAGATTAGTATATTAAGGGTTATGATAAATTCTAATTGATATAGATTGAAAAGGTGATGGCCTTGACTAGTAATATTGTACCCTATTAATACCATTTATTAATAATTACAAGGGAGATAGAATCACTGAGATTTTCCCTTAACCACACACAAGACAATATTTAACAACTAATGAAAGAGAAACATCATTTATGGGATAAGTTCAATCTCACCGAGATCGCATCCTAAACAATGTTCGTCAAACCACCCCATGAAAATATCATCATCACACACCTTAACCTTAAGGAATTCACTACTATAATAAAGGTCTATGTATATAGAACCTTATAGTATTAATTTTTATATTTTTACTATTACTAAAAAATGATTATATTTAACCTTTTTAATATTGATTTTTAAATTATTAGATAATCAGTTTCATAAAAATTAGATTTTGATATGTCGAACCAAAAATTTTATTTTGGGGAAATATATTATATCAATAAAGACACTGTTTTTGATGAATTGAATAATTTTTCAAATAAATATTATTTTAATAATATATTATTATTTAATTATTTGTATTAAATATAATTTATAATATAATTTTATAAAGTCAAAAATAATTTTTTATGGGTCAGAAAATTGTTATTGTAAAAAATCAATATTTTTCATTAAATGTTGATTTTTGATTAGAAAGATTAAATTATCAAAATTATATAATTATGGGGATAAAATAAATATTATTTTTGAAATAATCATTTCAGAATTATCCAATAGTAATTTTTTTATAATTTTCAAAGACAGAAAAATATTTAGGTCAAAATTAAATATGGTATAAATATGTGGTGTGTATTATTGCATCATAAAAGCCCCAAAGTGATGTAATAAATGATACAAATAGTATCCATAGAAAAAATTGTGTTTTACCTTTAAAATTATGAAATTTTTAGGTTATTTTATTAGTTTTATAAACTCTTAATGAATCCTTAAAAACATATATTATAGTTTAAGGTTTCAAAATTACTTCTTTATAAACATGAATCACTTACGAATCACCAAGGGTATTATTTTAAAGAGTTTAATTCAAACACTTATAAAATAAGTAAACCACTTTTATTTGTAAAAAACCCCTAGGAAAACCTATACCAAGGTATGTGTGTTTGATTAATTTATCATACATAGTTAAAAACATATGTTTTGAAATTAATAAATAATTATCTTCTCTTTTTCTATACAAGACCACCCAAAATACAATTCCTCTTCACTGAAATACCTTTAATAAAGAAATTAATCTACCTTAAAATCTCTATATACCTCCAAATGTGCCCCCAATATCTTAAGAAGATCCTCCCAAACTTTTAGAAGTTCCCTCTCAAGGTAAGAGATCCTCTCATTGTCCTCTTTATTTAGGCACTGTATTTATGTATTTTCTTTTTATTTTCAATTTTTCAATTTGGGATATGTTTTCAAACATATATATTACTATACTTATGATTCCCATGTAATGATATATCTCATTCTTTATCATTCATCCCTTCTATAAACCATTACGTACACCTGTTATGCTGCAGAAATTATCCTAGGATTTTCCATGCCAAACATTTGTGTAGTGAATACCTGTCTCTATTTCCAATCAAGGGTATTCACCTAGTTATACCTATCCTTCATTGATTTTATATTTATATATATTTAACCCACAATACCTAATTATTGGGTTAAAATTTTGAAATACATCTTTATTTAGTATGATCTATGTGCCACACCTATGTATGTACATGATATGAAAGTGACGGGTAGACCTGGAATTATATATCCCTCCAATTCATTAGGTAATTTTTTTATCTCATAAGATTCCATGTTTTTTGAATGGGAGGTTATCCTAAGAATAAAATGTTATATTTTCTTAGTGGTTATCCTTGACTTATTTTTATGATGTCATGTTTTATATTGTTTCCACATTCTTGTATTACCTTTATGTTATCATGTTATATCATGACCCATTATTCAAGATTATGATTCTCACCCATATTATGTTTTTTTAATATTTCTCTTCGATCACATGTACTAATTTACCTTATTATATTATTATTTTTATTAACTTATTATTCTTTATATCACATCCTTTTCTTATGTATGACCCTAGGTTATCCCATGAAATTTTAGATGAATGGTGAAATTTTAAGAGTATGTTAAAGAAGTTTTCAATAAGTTCATTTTATTCTTATTGCATGTTGTTATGATATGTACCTAATTTACTAAATAAACTACGATTCATGATCTTATGAGATTTTATTAAGTGTACCTTTATGTAGTAAATCATTAAATAATATGCATTAAAGATATGGTTTGTCATTATTGGAATCAGAGAAAAGTTTGGATATTTTTGGGGATTAGGATTAGAAAACTCTAGTGGAAGACTTAGAGATAAAACTCAATAAAGGAAAATATCCCAAAATTTTGGTAAAGTGTAGTTTAAGTGGTTTTTAATAAAAAACATCTATATATAGATACTAAAAGTGGATGTGGATTTCGAACAAATTTACCTAGGGGTAATAACCCCAAAAAAGGTGCATTTAGCTTGACTCAATCATCACCTGGTAAATGAAAATGGGCCTTATTACACACCTATTTTAACACTCCCAAGGGATATGATTTTTTAAATTAAAAATAACCTTATGAACAATTATTAAGGGGAAAAAATTCTCATAATATTTTATGTTAAGAAATAGATCATAGACAACTAATATTGAAACCTAGAAATTCCTAGGTTGGAGAATATATTTCCTTTATGGGTCATACCATTAATGTTAATGGTTTCCAATTTATGTTTTTTAATAGTTTAAAAATATTCATCCCTAATTTTCTCTTTATTTTTAGTCAATGGATGGAAATAAAAGGAACTAATCCAATAACCATTGTGATGGCCAATGTGATGATTGTCCAAATGAGATGCCCAACCCAATGGAGTAGGAATTGGGAACTTCAACATAATAATTTCTGAGTTAACTCATGTTTTGAAATGAAAAATGAATCAATAGGAACTCCCAAATACCCCAAATAAAGAGAAATTTGTAATTAATACCTTTATGTGAAAATGGAATCTAACATTAAATAAATATTTTGATTCCTTAAACTTGTAGCAATGGATTAACTCTATTGAAAAGATATTATTTATCCTTCAATGATCTAAGTGAGAGAAGTTTATACTAGTTGTTTATCATATGAAGGGAAATGCTGATCAATGGGGGACATTGATCAAAACAAAATCTCAAGTAGAAGGTTGAAGAAATGGAATGGAAGTAAATCTATAAAAAAATATAAAAATATTTTCCTTTCAGTCTTATAATTAAAATAGAGAAGGATTTATTTAGACTAAAGTAAAAGGAAAACAAATCCATAAAGGCTTATGAGGAAAAAAAATAAGACTTTCATGATACACCTATAAATTAATCATTACCCTCTAAATTAAAGGTGAGTGCTTCTTTTGTGGGCTGAGGTTGAGTCTAAGAAAATCTTCATCCATTCAAAACATTGAGATCTATGAATAAATTTTATGATATTTCCTCAATGTTGAAATGTAGATCAGAAAATCTCAAGGTTCTCATGGGGATAATAAGTGCATAATAAAGATTTATTCAGACGGTGTGATAGATAAATATAATTATGGAAATAAATTCCAAAATCCCACTTGTAAAAAGTGTGGGAAGAGGCATCCTGAAAATTTCATGATGGGGAAAGGGAAATATTTTAGGTGTGGGGAGGAAGGGAACGTAGCTAGTGATTGCCAACGGGAGAAACCCAACAATGTGATGGAAGAAACAAATTATCCTATTAACCCTCATCCTATCATCCAAAGTTTAATCTTCAAGGAACATAGACACTATGTGAATAAATTCCCTAATCCAAAACTTGTTGATGTTAAATGATGAAAACAATCTCTGTGGCCTATAAAATAAGGGTAAGCTTATGAAATCACAATTTCTGAGGTGGATCCTAGCAATAAAGTGGTGATAGGTATGTTATTTATTCAATCAATGATGTTGAATATACTATTTTATTATGTTTCTATGTATTCTTTCATATCATGCAAGTTTAGTAGAACTGTTCAAAAACCACCTCAAAACATGGAGATCATGTTATTAGTGGGGATAGAAAATGTGTCAATTGTTGTATCCCAAGAATATAACACATCCCCTGTCTAAATTTGGGGACTAAATTTCCCAGAATACCATGTGATACTCCCCTATGAATATTTTGATGAATTTATGGGAATGGATTATATTTCCTTATATAGTGACATCATAAATCGATGAGAGAAAGAAATCACCCACCATATCACAAATTGACCTCTGATTATATAACAGTTTAAAAAAGATAATGATTCTTATTTGCTACCAATATCTCAAGAATGGATATTATTGCATTGAAATCAAGTTGATCTAGCTCAAATGATTGATTCTAAAAAAAATATCATCCTTGATGACATGCCCGTTATGATAAAATTCCCTGATATGTTTCTAGGAGAATTGGATGGTCTTCCTCCTAGACATGAGGTTGAGATCTCCATTGAGCACATACCGGGGTCTTTTCCATTATTCAAGACTCCATATAGAATGGTTTTTATTTAAATTTATGATATAAATAATTAATTATTGTACAATATTTATAACGGGTTTATATTCCCAAGTACTTTACTATGGGGTGGATCGGTCCTCTTCATCAAGAAGATTGATTTGTAAATGAGTCTTTACATTGATTATCATGAACTCAACAAGATCATTATAAAAAAATATCCTCTAACACATATTTATGAATTGTTTGATCATATACATGGAGACCATTATTTATCTATGGTGGATCTCTAGTTGGGATATCATCAAGTGAAGAAGAAGGATATCATCAAGACTGATTTTCATATAAGGTATGGAACTATGATTTTATAGTGATTTCATTTGGACCCAAAAATGCTTTAGTAATCTTCATGGACATAATGAATAGAGTCTGTATAGATTAACATGATAAATATTTTGTAGTTTTTATAGATGATATTCTTATTTATATGAAAATCAAGGAGGAACATGAAGAGAATTTAAAGATTATACTGAAGACCTTATGGAAGGAAAACTTATATGAAAAGTATAGTAAACGTGAGTTTTTGTTGTAGAATGTAACCTTGTTGGGGTATGTTATCACCAATAAAGGGATATCTATGGATCCATCAAAAATAGAGGTAGTCAAAGGATGGACAAGACCAACATCTGTGATGGAAATATGAATTTTCTTTAGATTGGAAGGGTACTATTATTAATTTTCGAGAAACATATCATGATTTTAAACACCACAAACTAATTTAACTCATAACGGTGTCATGTTTTCCTGGACTAATGAATACCAATAGTTCTTTAGTGAGCTGAAGAATATAATAATCATTACACCTATACTTACATTACCCACTAATGGGGAAGGAATTTTGATCTACAATGATGCATCCAAAAAGATATTAGGTTGTGTATTCATGAAATATGACAAAGTGATAGTTTATGCCTCCTACCAAATAAAGATCCATGAGCTGAAATATCTCATGCATGATATAGAAATGGATAGAGTGATCTTTATATTGAAAATTTGGAGACATTGTCCCTATGGAGAAAAGTGTGAGTTATATATGGATCATAAAATCCTCAAGTATATATTAAAATAAAATGAGATTAATATGAGCCAAAAATGTGGTCAGACATTATTAAGGACTATGATTATTTAATCCATTTTCATCCTATAAGGGTAAGAAAAGTGGCAGCTGCTCTGAGTAGAAAGGAACCTGCAACCCTATCCATGATTAGGATTGAAAGGGAACAAATATTCATGGAAATTTAGAGGATATAAATGATAACAATAAAACACTACTACAAAATAGGCCTTTAATACTGTTGGTATTTATCAACACTAGAAAAAACACTGATAAATGGAATATTTATGAGCAATAAAGTAAGTGTTGATAAATTTATCCTTTTATCAGTGCATCTTTTTTAGTGCAGATAAAGGGAACCTTTATCAGCACTTTATTTTTAGTACTAATAAAGGATATCATTTATCAATGCTTTATTATTAGTGCTGATAAGGGGTACCCTTTATCAGTACTTTATTTTTAGTCCTGATAAAGGGTACCCTTTATCAGGACTTTATTTTTAGCGCTAATAAATATTTATTTCATCATAACATTTTTAGCACAGATAAAGGTCTGAATAAATAATATGAAATAATTAAACAAATAAAAAATAAAAAACGTTTTTATTAAAAAAATTCAAAATTATATTAATTATATAATTAGTGATAAAAATGAAAAGATTGAGTATACATTATTAAATATTAAAAAATTTATTAATTATATAATTATGATAATTAATGTTATTAAATTGTATATATTAAATATATTGATATATATTTTAAGGTATATAAATATGATTTATATATTAAAAAAATATATATGCACTTTATATTAAATAGTCATATATTTATTAAATAATGGTTTATAATTAGAAATTAATATGAATTAAAAATATTGACAACTTATATAGTACTCAACATATAATTGAATGTTCTTTGATTTTTTTAAATTAATATAGATCAAATGTGTGTTATATTGATTTCACATTTACGCATTTAATGATTTTTTATATATTACAATGCACATACACAAAACTTATCCGTGTTTTCAATAATGTTAAAGTGTATTTTTTCTTAATTTATTCAATTTTACTCATTTTTAACATAAATTCATGTACATAAAATTAGATATTCATTAATAATGTTAAGAATACATTATTTTAAAAAATTATAAAAAAAATATATTTATAAATGTCCATTTACTATATTTATAAAATTATATATTTATAATTCTAAATAAATAAATATTTTTATACAATTATTTATATAATTATATGTAAATAATTATATATATTTAAATAATTATTAAATTTATAATAAATTTAACTAAATAATGAATATATTTACTAGATATATATTTATATATATATACTAAATATATATATATATATATATGTATTTGTATATATAAATATATAAGTATATATAATGATATAAAAATTATTCTTTAAAAATATTTCTGTAATTATAAATCAATAATTCTAAAATTTTAATAAATATATTTAAAAGGGAATATATTAATTGTATTTATATTTTTATATATTTAATTAGTACATATAAATATTTACATTTTTTATTTATAACAATAATTATAAATCCTTTATCTGTGCTTTAGTAACAAGTGCTGATAAAATTATCATTATCAATGATATAACATTTGAGAAAAAAAGATTTTTTTTATCAGTGCTTTTTTAGCATGGATAAAGACCTGACTTTATCAGCGCTTATTTGTAAGTGCTGATAAAAGTGTCCTGATCTATTTTTAAAAACCTAACCATTTTCGAACCTATCATGATATAGAATCCTTCTTCATAGGTAATCTACTATCCTCTCTCCTCCTTGGTAAATCGAAGGTTGAATCACACCACTCGACAGCCTACAGTTTCTCCAACATCTCACCTGATATCCATTTATTGGTTATAGTTAGGGTTTTTAAAGAGGCTCTTATACTTTCTTCAACCAAGCGAGGTAGGCCTTCCTATTTTCTTTGTGTATTTTTTGTTTCATTTTTGATTTCCTCTTCTAATATTTTTTTATGATCCATTGTTTACAATATATTTTTGATCTGTTATTTAGGGAATGATTTTTGATCTATTGTTCATATGGACTACCGATGTATGATCCAATGTTAATATCTGACACTGAACGTTGAATTTATTTATTGATGTTTCAATAATCTGTTTTATATCTTCTTACTAAATAATTTTTTAATATATGTATATAAATGTGTATATATTTTCATGAATATTATTTTTTAAAAATTGGGTACAACCGTGAAAGTGTCACACAACACGACAAAGAAAATACAGGTAAATCGTTGGCTTGGGGACCTCACCCACGACTATGCTCCAAACACCTCCCCATCCTTACCCCCCCAACCGAGCACCGGGGGGGTTCATGTATATTCTTTTTTATTGACTATTTATTTGAGGCCAATTTGTGGTTTCTTAATGATTATAAATATGCTAACAACTTTCATGGACACCTCAGTAGACATGCATCTTCATATTCCATTTTTTAGGAACCATGTTAGTGGAGTGATGTATGTTCCTCTATTGGTTATATGTATCATAAAATCTAGTTCCTCATATAATTCACTATGGTCCATAGATTTCTTATGGATCAGATTCAAAGGGGTCATCCCTAGTTGAAAACATGAGGTTTTATCACATCAAATCCTTCGTTTTTTGAATCATTGTGGTGCCTTTATAGTTCAAGTTACGTTTTATTGTTAGGTTTTTATCTATTTGATATTTCATATAGAATATAAGTGAGTTTTTATACTATCATGATATGTAAGTGTGTCTATATAGCTATTACATCATTTATTTCCATAGTTTTTGTCTAATAGGTATTCTTATATATGGTAATGATGATTTTGTGTCTTCATGTCCATTGACCCCAAGGGTAATGCTAGAATTTTGTTCAACCTTTGGTACTAATTGTTTCTATTTAGGGTAGAACCACCAATTTATTGTTTTTTCACCCAATGTTTAAACCATATTTTAGTGAATTTGAGGTGTGTTAGAGTTTATAAGATAATATGACCTAGTGTTGTTTGGGAAATTCAGTCTAGGGTCATTACACTATTCATCTTCCAATTTATACCTATAATGTTTAGTGATAATATCATTTATTATCTGCCTTTATCTCCTTGTATTTTTTCAAATTACAACATCCCTTATTGTTGTATTTGGAATATTTAATCTCTTATATATTCCAGAAGAAATTATCCATATTTCCCTTATTTTAATTGTCTATAATATTCACTTTTGATCATGAATATCTTATGAGTATTTATTTATATATTGTTTTAAATTAATCTTTTATGAACCTAATAGGATAGATATGAACTGGAAATGTATGCACATTAATCATTTTAAAAACTAATACTAATATGGATTTAAAGAGTTCATCAAGTTTTCATGTGATAATGCAGACAGCCCTTCTAAAATCCTTTTTTCGTGTTTCCATTGTTGTTATTAAAAAAATAGTCCATAAGAGTTGAAAGGACATTTTATTTTTCATGAAATAGATCAAATCTATAAATATTTGACTAAACACAATGAAAAACGTATTGTCTACATCAATTACGATGATATTATGGTTTATGAATCATTTGACATGAATACCATTGAAAAGATAATGGATATCACATGAATGAAATGACAATGTGAATTGAATATGGACTTCATGATTGTCCAAAGTTGTTTTAGGTTTTAAAGAATTGTTCCAAGAAACCATTGTACACTGTTTTTATTAAATACAAAACATTTTCAGTTGTATTGAAGTTATATAATTTGAAAGCTAGTAGTGGATGGAGTGACATGATCTTTACAGAACCACTTGGTATTCTAAAAGATATGCTACCAGGAGAAAATGAACTATCATTATGAACATATGAAACCCAAAAAATGTAATGTTGAATGGGCATGATCTCTAAAAAATACATGATTTCTCAAATGACTACATATTTTTTCGTAAGGACCATGAATTGCTTATAAAATAGCCTAAGTGTTGGGAAGATCGATATAAGAAAAATGATTCAAGTTCTTTGAAATTTGTATGGTACATTCCTATCATTCCACAATTCAGAAGACTATATAGATTTCAGGAAACCGAAAGATAGTTAACATTGAATGCATATACAATAAATAAATATGGGAACCAATGTCATTAAGAAGATTCTCCTCAATTTAAGAAATTGATTCTAAGTTTCCTGAATTTGTATATAAGCCAAGAAAATTTATTCTTTCATTATCTATTGATGGAATAAATCCTTTTGGTGTATATAGTAGTACTCCAGTACCTGTCCCATCATGTTGGTAAATTATAAATTGCCTCTATGGTTATGCATGAAGTGAAAATACATTATGTTGTCTCTGATTATATATGGACCAAATAAACCTATTAATGATATTGATTTCTATTTGGATCCATCAATTGAAGATATAAAATTGATGTAGGATACAGGTGTCATGATGTATGATGCTCATAGAAGGGAATAATTCACATTGAGTTCCATGTTTTACGGAACGATAAATTATAACAACCATGCTCTTATTACAAACATAAACATGATTTATTACATAAAATATTCAATTCATACAACATGTGTGATTGATAGGTCTAGTGTATTTGGGGCTTATGATCATTGAATAATAAGTTAAAAAATAATATGAAACATATTTATTGAAAACATCCTTTACATGACAACTACATTCCCTCGTACTTATCATTGCATGGGATAACCTGAGTACATTCATAATAAAAGGGTGAGCTATAAATCCTAGTAAGGGAAAAACATGGAATAACATGAGCAATAAAATACATGTCAGAAAATAGGCATATCAAGGGATAACAAGAGAAACTTGAACAAAAATACATGGTAAATCATGATAATCATAACCTGAAAACGTGGAAACAACACTTAACATGGAATTAGCATGAGCCAAGGCTCATTGCACATGGAGCATGAGTAAACCCGCATTGCACATAAAGCATGATCAACCCCTTGTTTTACTTGAATTATCATGATTCAACACTCATTTCACATGATGTATCGTGATATTATACTTTACCTAATGCATTGGAGTTCTATCAGGGCGCACCCTTATTAATCATTTCATTTCATGAATAAGTGTGCCACATTGATCATAAAATATGGATTCATTAAACATCATAATTTATTCCAATATAAATGATTGTGGAATTCATACCGGAAACTATTTAAGTAGTATGTAAATGTTTGTAAAGGTGAATATCCTTGATAGAGAAATAGGCATGGTATTCACTACACAATGACTTTGGCTTGGAAAATCGCGGTGCAATTTCGCCAGCATAATGGCGTGACATAAGAACTCATAAAAATGGTTAATGAGAGAGAAAGGGGTGTATAATCATTTTTAAATGAAATGGACAGTAAGGGTTTTATATAGATACATGTCCCAACAATTTTAATGGAATTTAGATTCATGATACAAAATAATTTTTTGAATGTAAATGAGGAGATGGAAATACCTTACGGAATTTTTCCATGGTAACAGGTGTACGTGGGAGGAATTTAATGAGAGAGAAAGGGTTCTCCCATCATTAAAACATAAATCGGGAAGTATGTTGAATTTTTGAAGTCATACCCCAACATTTTTAATTGAAAACTAAAGGGAATAACAACTTAATGAAAATTGGACAAAAATAAGAAAGGAATAAATCCCTTACTTGGAAGTGTGATCTCAAAAGCATGGGATAGGCTTGACAGAGTCATCTTGGGAGATTGCGGCACCTTGGGATGATTATATAGAGATGAGGGAAGAGGTTGGAAAAACTCCATAAGCTTTGAGTGAAGTGGAAGTGGAAGATTGGGTGGGTCTATATTGGAAAGGAGAGGGAATTCTTTAATATTTAAGTATGGGACACCACACTTTAAACTAATTAGAACCTCAAATTAGCCCATGGTTTTTGCCAATGTTTTTTTTTCCAAAGGGGATTGGAAAAAAAATAAATTATAAGGACAATGGCATAAATTCTTAAAATAATAGGGTTTCTTATGTGGAGGTGAGTCACACTCTTAAGGAAAACAATTTAAAAAGAAAAAATGTTTTATAAGCCTCGAAGGATCCACTAAAGCTTTGTGAAATAAATCAAACAAACCCAAAATCACATTATTTAAATGTTAAAACATATATTGGCCGAACATAATGTTTATAGTATTTTATTACATCACTATTGGGACATTATGATGTCAGAAAACACATTATATATTTAAACGGTATTTAATTTTTACCCAAAAATTTGACAGTCTCAAGAAATTATTAAAAATTAACTGTTGGATAATTTTGACATCCTGGTTCAAAAAATAATATTCATTTTATCTAAATAATTTTATAAATATTTGAATTTTTACTTTTAAAATAAAAACCCAACATTTATAAAAAATTCATCAGTTTTGATAAAAAAATCCTTCAAACCTTAATAAAAATTACAATTTCATTCATAAAATTATAATATCATTAATTAAAAGTAATTTAATAATAATAATAATTTATTAAAATATTATTTAATTCTAAAATAAATTAATTCATCACAATATATTTAAAAGTTGAATAATAAATAAAAATACTATATGTGCTTTAAAAACTATTTTCAAAGTAATAATAATAAAATGAGTTTCTATTCATTATTATATACATAAATAATGCACATATTCATAGTGCTAAGGTCTTGTTACATAACCCCTTATAACACCTACATAAGACCGAAGGGTAAGGTGCGCGATGGTGACAGACTCTTGGGGTGGCTCGGATAACATCGCTCGGGTGGTAATCTCTATTAACATCCACTTCTCCCGTAGTCGGTTCCGCTCAAGCCTAATGTGTTCAAGATCGGGTTGGGCTTGGTCAAGAGAGAATCCCAATGACGCAACCTCCTTTTCTAGCTCCGAGTAATGGGATTCATATGAGGCAAGTCTATTGGTTGAGGCCATCGCTTCCTTTGTTTGAGTAAATTGGATTTGTTAAATCCTTATATTTATACTAATCATGTTATCACTGTTCAATGGCTATATTAGCAATGTTCACAATTATTAATGGTATTTTAAAATCCAAAAACATAAAACCAATGAAGTTAACATTTTATATAACCATAATAGGACATTTAATTAGATCAAGAGGAATTTTAATTAATCAATGTTTGGGTCATTACAATCTTCCCCCCTTAAGAAATTTCACCCTTGAAATTTTCTTTTCCCACTCTAAAAAAAATGTGGGTAACTTTGCTTCATCACTTCCCCTGATTCCCACATCACTTATTCAAACTTGAGGTTTCTCTAGAACACCTTGATGAGGGGCATTGTCTTATTTTTTATAACTTTTTCTCTACGATCTAAGATCTTCACTAGTTGTTCCTCGTTAGAAAGATCATCCTTTAATTTTACAACCTCTGAAGAGAGTACATGTGAAGGGTCTAGTATGTACTTCCTTAAGAGGCATACATTAAATACATCATGTACTTTGTCCATGGTAGGTGGATGTGCTATTTGATTGGCCACAACCCCTACATGATCAAGAATCTCGAAGGGGCGATGTACCTAGGACATAACTTCCCTTTCTTTCCAAACCTCATGACCTTCTTCCATGGGAATATGTGTAGAAATACCATGTCTTGAACTTTAAATTAAAGGTCTTGTCGACAGTTATCTTTATAACTCTTCTGTCAACTCTAGGCTTCCTTGATATGATGATGAATGGTTTTCACCTTCTCCATCATTTCTTTGACCATTTTCGGTCCTAGCAGCTTATGCTCACTGACTTCATCCCAACATGCCGGTGTTCTGCACCACTTCCCATACAGGTCTTCATAAGGTGCCATTCGGATGCTCGAGTGGAAACTATTATTATAAGAGAATTCAAACAGAGGAAGATGTTGATCATAGCCTCCTTTAAATTCCATTGAACATGATCTTAACATATCTTCTAGTGTTTGAATAGTTCGCTCAGATTGGCCATCATTTTGATGATGATAGGTCGTACTGATGTTCAGTTCAGTATCCAGAGCATGTTGAAGAATCTTCCAAAACATAGAGGTGAATTTGGATCTCAATCAGACACAATAGATAGTGGTACTCTATGAAGCCTTACCAATTACCTAATATATATCAGTTCCAGTTGATCCAATTAGAAATCCTCTTGAATTGCAATAAAGTGTGCAGATTTTATAAGAAGATTTACAACAACCCATATTGCATTGTTTCCTTTGGATGTATTCAGAATTCTAGTGAAAAATCCATAGTGATGATCTACCATTTCCATGCTGGTATGGGAAAAGGATGCATCATACCCTTAGACTTATGCCTCTTTGCCTGCACTTGAGGACACACTAGGCACTTTGATGTATACTCAGCGATATCTTTCTTCATATTATCCCACCAGTAATTCTCTTAGATATCTCAATACATCTTTCTGTTTCCTGGGTGAATAGAAAAAATTTAAACTATGCGCATCATCCAAAAGTTTCTTCTTCAGCTCTGGAATTTAAGGAACACATAGTCTTTTCCCAAATCTCACAATTCCTTCTTCATTATCATTGAACTCTGAGGATTTCCCTTTTCTAATAGCTTCCACTTTCTTTTAAATTCCCACATCATCCTTTTGAGCATCCATTAACATTTCCAAAAGAGATGTTTGAGCAAATATTTGTGAAACTATTGATGATATTCCCTTCTTTATGATTCCCATGTCCATATTCATCAAATATAAGAAGATTGAATCCTTCTCAATTATCATCAACAATAAAATTGTTGGGTCCTTTCTACTTAGAGCATCTGCCACCTTGTTCAGTTTCCCAAGGTGGTAATGGATTGTGTAGTCATGGTCTTCGATCATCTATAACCATCTTTGTTGGTGTATGTTCAACTCCTTCTGTTTGAATATATACTTGAGGCCTTTGTGGTCCATATATATCTCACACTTCTCCCCAAACAGATAATTCCGCCAAATTTTTAAATCGAATATCACCGAAGCCAAATCCAGATCATGTGTTGGATAGTTTTTCTCATGAAATTTCAATTTCCTTGAATCATAGGCAATGACTTTGTCATTTTTCATCAACATACAGCCCATGACCTTCATCGAAACATCAATAAATACCACAAAAAGTTATCCAATTGTGGGTAAAGTGAGCACGGGTGTAGTTATAAGCCTCTTTTTTAACTCCTTGAAGCTTTCTTCACATTAATCACTCCAAGAAAACTTTAGTTCCTTCCAAGTTATCTTGGTAAGAGGGTTGGACAATCATGAGATATTTCTCACAAATCGTCGATAACATCCAGCTAACCCCAAAAAGCTATAGATATATGTTACTGATGTTGGCCTCATCCATCCCACTATTGCAGCTATCTTGGAGGGATCCACAAATATCACATTTCTTGTGATGATATGGCCCATGAATAAGACCTCTTTCAACCATAACTCACACTTTCAGTACTTTTCATAGAGATTCTACTTTCGCAAGGTCTCTAGTACAGTTCTTAGATGCTCCTCATGATCCTCCATGGTTTTAAAGTGTATTATAACATCATCTATAAAGACTACCATAAATTTGATCAGGTGATCTCTAAATTCTCTATTCATAAAGTCCATAAATATTTATGGAGCATTAGTGAGTCTGGAAGGCATTACTATGAATTCATAGTGCCTGTATCTTGTATGAAAAGCACTCTTGGGAATATCTTCCTTCTTCACCCTTACTTGATAATATATCGACCGAAAATTTACCCTGGAAAATTATTGTGCTCCACACGACTGATCGAACAAGTCATCAATTCATGGGAGAGGATACTTGTTCTTTATTGTGATTTTGTTAAGCTCGTGATAATTGATGCAAAGGCTCATTGACCCGTCCTTCTTCTTGACGAAGAGGACTAGTTCACCCCATGGTGAAGAACTTGTGTGTATAAACCCTTTATCCAGATTCTTCTGTAGTTGTTTCTTCAGCTCCTTAAGCTCCACAACATCCATTCTATATAAAGTCTTGGATATGGGAAATGCCCCAGGTATAAGATCAATTGATAATGAAATATCTCTTCTAGGAGGAATACTAGGCAATTACTCAAGAAACACTTCATCTAATTCCCTCACAATAAGAATGTCTTCAAGGATGGTTTCCTCCATAGGCTAAATCATCTGATCCAGATACATTTTCTCATAGGGAATTTATATCCATGCTTGAGATGATGGAACTAAAGAAGATTCATCCTCATTCTTGCACTTTTATAGAATTGGGGGTCGATTCTTCACATGGATAATTATTTCCCTCTCACGGAAATTTATGTTGGTTCTATATAAGGAAAGCCAATCCATGCTAAGAATTGCATCAAATTACCCCAAAGGGAGTATGACAAGTTAAATCCACCAATTATGACAAGGGAGGAGTTATATTTATGGGATGCAATGATTGCCCCATTTTTCGTACTCACGAACATCTTCACTTCCATGATTTGTGGTGGTGGTGGGATTGTTCTACTAAACTTTTGGGATATAAAAGAATGTGTAGAACCATGGGCGATAATCCTTCCTTTCACTTTTTTATTCTGGTTCTACTCTATCCAATATAGACTTTGGGATGATTATTTTTAAACTATTAAACACATAAAGGGGAATCCAAAGACAAAAACATATGACTTATAAATAAATTTTTTTCCTTAACTTATAAATCTATAGGCTTCATTATATGTTATCCATGATCTACTTTCTAACATAAATTCTTAGGGAAATTCTCTTAATAATGGTACAAACTAAGCTGGTGAATTTTCCAATGCATATCCCCTAAGATTTTCATAACCAACAGTGTAGAAAGGCCCATTTTCGTGTACCATGATACCCCGGGTCAAGCCTAAAACACTTTATAGGGGTTTTCACCCCTAGGTACATATGTTCCAAAGCTGCCTCTAACTGCTCGTATCCGTACAGGGATGTATTTTCTTGATAAACCACTTACTAAATACCAACCAAAACATAGGGATGTTTTTATTATACATAGTTTTGTCTCTAAGTCTTCTCAAGGTATTTCTAATCATAATCCCAAAAAATAACTAAACCTATCATCTAATACCATCTATAACAACCCTGCTCTTATTACAAACATAAACATGATTTATTACAGAAACTATTCACTTAATACAACATGAAAGATCGAGAGGTATAGTGTATTTGGTCATTAGGATCATTACATAACAACTTAAAACATGAAATGAAATATCTTTACTGAAAACATTATTTACCTGACCACTACATTACCTTGTACGTAGCATTGCATGGGATAACCTAAGGACATGCATAAGAAAATGGTGAGCTATAAAGCCTAGTAAGGGAATAAACATGGAATAACATGAGGAATAAAATACATGTTATACAATAGACATATAAATGGAGAAAAAGAGAATCATGAACATAAAGGCATGATAAAGCATGATAATCATAACATGGAAATTTGGAAACAACACTAAACATGGAATTAGTAAGAGCTAAGGATCACTGCACATGGAGCATGAGTAAACCCTCATTGCACATAAATCACGAGATACCCCTCGTTGAACTTTAATTAGAATGATTCAACACTTATTGCACATGATGTATCATGATACTATACTTTACTCAATGCATTGGAGCGCTATCAGGGCGCCCCCTTCTTAATCATTTCATTTCATGAATAAGTGTGCCACATGGATCATAAAACATGGATTCATTGAACATAATCATTTATTCCACTATAAAGGAGTGTGAAATTAATACATGAAACTATTTTAACAATAATTAAATGTGAATAAAGGTGATTACCCTTGATAGAGAAATAGGCATGGTATTCACTACACAATGACATTGGCATGGAAAATCACGGTGCAATTTCGGAAGCATAACGACATGACATAAGAACTAATAAAAATGGTTGATGAGAGAGAAAGGGGTGTCTTATCATATTTACAAGAAATGGACAGTAAGGGGGTTATATTGATACATTTACCAAAAATTGTAATGGAATTTTGATTAATGATACAAAATAATTACTTTAATGTAAATGAGGAGAGAAATTCCTTATAGAATTTTGGCATGGTAGCAGGTGTACATGGGAGGCATTTAATGAGAGATAAATGGGTCTCTAATCATTAAAACATAAATAGGAAATTATGTAGAAGGTCTGAAGTCATACCCCAACATTTTTAATTGAAAACAAAAGGGCATAAGAACTTAAAGAAAATTGGACAAAAATGAGAAAGGAAGAAATTCCATACTTAGAAGTGTGATCCCAAAAGATTGGGAGAGGCTTGAGAGAGGCTTAATGGGAGCTTAGGGAACCTCGGGAGAATTATAGTGATAGGAGGGAAGAGGTTGGACGAAATCAATATACTTTTAGTGAAGAGGAAGTGGGAGCTTCTATGGGATTATATAGGAAAGGAGAGGGAATTTTTTATTATTTAGGTTTTGGACACCACACATTAAATTAATCAAAACCCCAAATGAGCCGATGGTTTTTGCCATTGATTTTTACCAAATGGGAGTGGAAAACAGTATTTTATAAGTCCAATGGCCTAACATCTTAAAATAATAAGGTTTATTATGTAGAGGTGAGTCACACTCTCAAGGAAAACAATTTAAAAATACCAAATCTTTTATAAGCCTTGAAGGGTCCACTAAAGCTTTGTAAAATAAATCAAACAAACCCAAAATTACATTATTGTAATGGTAAAAAATATATTGGCTGGAAAAAAAATTATATTATTTTATTACATCACTATTGGGTCATTATGATGTCATAAAAAAAATTATATATTTAAAAGGTATTTAATTTTTTCCCAAAAATTCGACTATATCGGAAAATTATGAAAAATTCACCATTGGATAATTTCATCATCTTGATTCCAAAAATAATATTCATTTTATCTAAATAATTTTCTGAATATGTGAATTTTTTGTATTAAAATAAAAACTGACATTTATCGTAAATTCCTGGGTTTGGACAAAAAACAGCTTTCAAACCTTAATAAAAATTACAATTGAATTCCTAAAATTATATGATCATTAATAAAAAGTAATTTAATAATAAAAATATTTTATTAAAATGTTATTTAATTCGAAAATCCATTAATTCATGAAATTAGATTTCATAGTTGAATATTAAAAAAAATACTATATGCACTTTAAAAACTATTTACAAAGTAACAATAATAAAATGAATGTTTATTCATTATTATATACAAAATTAATGTACATATTCATAGTGATAAGGTCTTATTACATAACCAATTATAAAACACTCATAAGACCGAAGGGTAAGGTGTGTGATGGTGAAAAACTCTTCGGGTGGCTTGAATAACATCGCTCGGGTGGTAATCTCTATTAACTTCCAATTCTCCCGTAGTCGGTTCCACTCAAGATTAACGTGTTCAAGATCAGCTTAGGATTAGTCAAGATAGAAACCCAATGATTCCACATCCTTTCTGACAACCAATAAATGGGCTCTGTATGGGGAAAGTATATTGGAGGAGGCCATCACTTCCTTTGTCTGGGTAAATTGGATTTGTTAAAGCTCTATATTTATACTAATCATGTGATCACTATTCAATAACTATATTAGAAATAGTCACAAATATTAACAGTATTTTAAAATCTAAAAACATAAAACCAATAAAGTTCTCATTTTATATAACAATAATAAGACATTTAATTAGATCAAGAGGGATTTTCATTAATGGAAGTTTGGGTCATTACATAAATAACATCCCTGCTTATAGAAATTTATCAGGGTATAGCATTAAAAGAATATTAAGGTGTCCCATTTGTGAAAAAAACCCACATACTCAGTTCAGTTGAAACATTCTTCAAAGAAATGTTTTTTAGGACATCATATATTTTTCCCTCGACAACATAAATACCAATCTTGGATGACATCATTCTCTAGTAATATCAAAAATGTTACAACACCATCTCCAGAAATGGGAGGTCAACTATAAAAAAAAGTAAAAAACATTGGCACTATTTTCGGCAAGCCATTTTCTAAAAACAATAACAAATGTAGTTGGAAGAAGAGATCAATATTCTATGAATTTCTTTTTTATAATTTTTCATATTTCAAACATTTTATTGATTTCATACATGTATAAAAAATGTATCTGATAGTGTTATTATCATGTTACTAAATTTTCCTGGAAAAATGAAAGATGGAATCAAGGATCGGTTGGACTTGATTGAAATGGGTATAAGGGAAGAGTTGGCACCAGTGAAGGGTAAAAGGCAGACTTTTCATCCTCTAGCTAGTTACACTCTATCCAGATATGAGAAATTTCAATTTTTATTCCTCATTACTGGTGTAAAAATTCTATAGGGGTATTCATAAAATATCAAGTATGTCATGTCAATGAATAATTTGAAGTTACAAGAACTAAAATCACATGACAATCATGTTATTATGCAAGATTTAATGCATGTTACTTTTAGTTACATTATACCTCAAAATGTGTGACATAAATTAACCAAACTCTATATCTTTTTCAAAGTCATATGAATTAAATTTTCATACTCAAGGAAGTTTCCCATCATGAATAAAGAGATTTTATCCATATAATGTGAATTATATATGTTTTTTACACTATCATTCTTTGATATAATGGTTTGACTGATGGTTCACATGGTTAGAGAGGTTCAATTATATTTTCGTGTCCATTATAAATGGATATACCCCATTTAATGGTATATGAATATTTTGAATGTGTATGTCAAGAAATAAAGTCAATCAGAAGTTTTTATTGTAGAATGATATATTTTTAAAGAAGATATTGAATTTTGTAACAATTACCTCTAAGATGTTTAAAGAATCAGTCTCCTAAAGGCTCATCACATTGAACTCCTTATGGGAGAATGGATTTTAGGAAGATATATTGTTACAATTACCTTGAAAAAGAAAGAGAAAGAACATATTTACATATTACATAATATTAAAGATGTTGATCGATATATTGAAGCCCAAAAACAAATTATTAGAGATTTGAATCCATCAAGCACTGAATTATGGATATCAAATACACATAATAAATAGTTTATAGGATGTTTAAGAGATCAAATTTATTGAGAGTTATTTGAAAATTATAATTCAGTTGTCAAATGACTTCAATGGATAACCATAGGACATAATGAAAATTTTTTGTCTTATAATGTTTTTGGAACTAATGGTTATATATTCTATATAAAAGAACATGATGACTTCAATACAATGAAAAATAGTTTTGTTGCACTTGTGGCCGAAGAGATGCACAAATCTGGTTCCAAGGATAGAAGTCCAATTTATGAAAATATGTCATTTTTTCATTATTGAATAGATATATGAGTTGGATTTTACAGAATTTCATGTGTCTCTTTTACATTGCAAATGGGTTGACAATATCAACAGATTGAAAGTTTATGAAATGGTATTTGTGAAGGTGAATTTTTGTGTAGAAGGGGAAAAGGATGATTCATTCATAATGTAATCACATGAAGTGAATGTATTTTATGACTCTGATACAATAAAAAAGAATTGGTTGATCATCCTGTCAGTGACTAAAGCCAATGTTGAGTCAGATGAAAATTCAATCGAGGATGACCCTTTCATTGAGACAACACATTCTATTCATATTGGTCCCAACATAGAAAATGTCTTGTATATTAGAGTGTACCACGAATAGGGGATTTGGATTCTAGAAATAGGACTCAAATCCTTGAAACCTTTAAAACAAATAAAGAGAGTTCCATGAGATGGTAAAAGTTTTTTTAATATATTATGTTTTTCCTTATAATATTATATGTTCTCTACTACATTAACATAATATAAATTAAATGTTTGAAAACCCATGCTGACAATGTCTTCTTTACATGATGATGTTACCAATCCCTCTATAATGAAGTAAACCCATTGGATATATGCAATGGTAATATTAAGATATACTTTCTCTATTTTAATGAAAAATTATATAATGGAATTTTGGTTTAATTTTAATTATTCCTTATAGAGTTCGTTTATTTTAGAAGATTTCTATCCATGTGTGATGCCTTTTCAAAAAGATAAATGATGTTGTCTATGCTCAATCATAGATGTAATCTTGATGTTTTCATAGTAAAATCATTGTCCATAGAATTAATTTATTGTTTCATATTTATGTCTAATTTATTTTTTTTAGTATTACTCACATAATAATTTTTTTCCTATACAGGTGGATTCTTTTGTTCGAGTTGGGATGCTCTGTCTAACTTTTATAATTCTTCTCCCTTATTACCTTTTCACCCCTTCAGTGGTGATTTTATCCCTTTCTTTCATGTTACCTCCACTTCCTTTGTAGAAATGTAAATGATGCTTCCCCTTCTCAATTAAAGAGTTAATATTAATGTTTGTATAGTAAAATCATTATCTGTAAAATTAATTTATTTTATCATATGTATGTTTTATTTATTTATTTTAGTATTAATCACCTAATAATTGTTTTATTATATAGGTGGATTATTTTTTTTAAGTTGGGGTGATCTGTCCATATTTCATCCCTTTCTACACCAAAACTTCCACATACTTCTTCTACCACAAAACCTTTCACTCTAGTAGTGTTGAAATTTGTCACATTCTTTCAAGTTGTCTCCACTTATCAATCATAGAGGTAATCTTGATATTTTCATAGTAAAATCATTTTTCATAGAATTAATTTATTATTTCATATTTATGTTTAATTAATTTCTTTTTAGTATTACTCATAATAATTTATTTCTTAAATAGGGATATTCCTTTTTTTTGAGTTGAGGTGGATTATTCGAAACTACTCTTGCATTATTGGCAGTATGATAAATAAATTCAATGGAAATCATGGTAACATTGATAGTTAAGATGGTTTTTGAATGTATGTAATAATTTATTTTATGTAATTTTATAAACCAATGTTTGAAATGTCTATAATATTGTGTTTTTTCTGGTATTTTTTTGTAAATTTCATTTCATTTAGTTTCTGTATTTGGTATTTTTCTATTGATATCTGGTGTGTTTATAGTGTGTTTCTGGTGTTGTATTGTGCTATTACAGCACACTATAGTGGTGTTGTAGTGTGTTGTAATATCATACTATGGTATGGAAATTTATCAGCACTTTTATAAGCACTGATAAAGGGTTCCTTTAGAGGCTCTAAATAAAATAACTGATAAAATGTTCGGGCTTTTTATGTCTCTCACATAGTCAGCACTTTTCTAGATCTGATAAAGGCCATTTCTAGAACGGTTAATGGAATATTTTATAGAAGTGAAAGTATCATCATGTTAACTTACTCAAATACATTCTCAACCCCCTTTTCTAGAGAGGCTCAATGATTCCTTGAAATATGATGATTTTCTACACATGAATGTAACAAGTATTTTGGAGTTCATATTTTATAAAAATAAAATTATATGATTTGGAATAAAGATATGAATCCTATCAAAATCAGAACTAAAGAAGGAAATTTTAGATGATACACATATATCATCCTTCTCAATTTATCTTGGATGCACTAAGATATATATAGATTTGAAGAAAAATTTTGGGTGAGAAAAAGGGGGATTGAAAATTTTGTATCTTGGTTTTTGGTATGCAAACAAGTTAAGGTGGAACAACATAAGTCTAAGGGTTTTATGAAACCATTTCCTACACCATTAAGGAAATGGGAAAACATAACCGTATATTTCTTCATAAGACTCACCAGAAAACCTAAAAGGAATAATGCTATCTGGATGGTAGTATATGATATTACAAAGTCAACACATTTTATTTATATCAACTAATATTTTTCTCTTGAAAAACTCACTAACATATACATAAGGGAAGTGGTAAGACTATATGGAGTTCCACTCTCTATTGTATCAAATAAAGATTTTAGGTTAACCTTGAGTTATTTTAGAATCCATTAGTAAGCATTGGATACAGAACTGAGCTTCAACATTGCTTATCAGTCTCATATGGATGGTCAGTCTAAAAGGACTATCAAAAAATTGGATTATATGCTAATACCATGTTCAATATATTTCCAAGAATTTTGGGATCAACAAATTCCCCTAGTAGATTTCTCATATAACAACATTTTCCATTATATCATTCAAATGGAATCATAGGTGTCATACTTTGACATGTTAGGATGAATTTAGAGAGTAGAAGTTAATGGGACCTGATCTTATCTAAGAAATGATAGAGAAGGTTCAAACCATTCATAGATATATTAAATCAACACATATTTGGCACAAAATATGTTCATAAAATCGTCAACAGAACCGGTTGTTTTAGGTCAGATATAAATATTTCCTTCATATATCACCATGGAAGTAATTCATGAGGTTTAGAAAAAATAGAAATCCTAGTCCAAGATGCATCGACCACTTTGAGATCCTTGATCACATCAGATTTGTGTTCTATCAACTAGAACTCCCACCTAACCTATCTCAAGTACAAGATGTGTCCCATGTATCCCTCTTAAGGAAGTACATACTAGATACCCCATATGTATTAAATCCAATAGTGGTACCATTATAGAATAATCATTTTTATAAGGATAATATGGTGAAAATCTACAATCATATAGATAAATTTCTATGAAACAAGAAAAATCACCAATTCAAATATTTGTGGTAGATCCAATAATATGAGGAAGAAGCTTGGAAATCAGAAGAGATCATGAAAAAAAGGTACACTCATATATTTCTGGGTATTAAAGTAAAATTATAGAGGTGAAATTTATGAAGCAGGAATAATATAATGACCCAGTCTTCTATAAATTAAATTTATTTTTTTGATTGAATAAATTCATTATTAATTATTGTACCTAGAGAAAACACATGCACTAATTTGGTTATTTTGGACCATTATAAGTTATATTCTTTCATATTTTGAAGACTTTTAAGAATTATAACAAATGATAATATAGTTTTTGTACAATGACTATAAATATTATAATATTAAGGGTTATTATAAAGTATAATTGGCATAGATAGAATAATTAATGGCCTATACCAATTGTATTTTACCCTATAAATCCCATTTATTAGAATTTCCAAGGGAGATAACATCAATGGGATTTTCCCTTAACCAAGAACAAACTGAGTTTCAAAAAATAAATCATTAGTGAAACTGTTTAAGGGGGAATTTCAAGTTCATTGAGATCATGTCCCAAATCATGTTCCCCATACCATCCTATAAAAACATCACCATCGCACACCTTACCCTTATGAAATTTTTCTTTTGTCATAAATTGTTATCTATACTCTAATAGTATGAATTTTTATATTTTTATATTCATCAAAATAGTGATTATATTTATCCCTTTTTAATAATACTTTTTAAATGATTAGATAATGAGTTCGATAAAAATTATATTTTGATACATTGAAATACAATTTGTATTTTTGGGAAATTTTTAATTTCAATCATGACACTCTTTTTGAATAATTAAATAATTTTTCAAATAAATTATATTTTTATAAAAAAAATATAAAACAATTTTATTAAATATAAATGATAAAATAATTTTATAAAGTAAAGAAATTATAATTTTTATAATGGTTATAAAATTGATACAGTCAAAACATGAGTATTTTTCATTAAATGTGGATTTTTCTTTTAAAGGTGTAAATTATCATACATAGAGAATTATTTAGGAAAAATAAATATTATTTATTAAATAAAAAAGTTGAAATTATCCAATTTTTATTTTTTATAAGTTTCAGAGACATTAAAATTTTTGGTTCAAAATTAAATATAATATAAATATACAGTGTGTATTAGGACATCATAAAATAATGAACGTGATGTAATAAATGTTATAAAGAGCATTCATAACCAAAATTATATTTTCTATTTAAAATAATGTTATTCTTAGTTTATTTTATTAATTTTATAAACCCTTAATGAATCCTCCAAAACATATATATTATATTTTTAGTGTTTTAAAGTCAATTATGTATAAACATGACACACTTCCACACCACTAAGGGTATTATTTTAATGATTTCAGTTCTCAAAATTATAAAATAATGAAACTAGTATTATTTGGTATAAACCATGATATGATTTGTGTTTTTTATTACTTTATCATACAGATTCCAAAACATATGTTTATAAATTAATAAAGAATTATCCTCCCTTTTCTGTATAAACCCACATAGACTCTAATTTCCCTTCACTCAAAATCCTTATATCATTACATTACTCTTTTTTACCTTTCTATATCTATACCAAGGTTCCCCCAAGCTCTTAATAATCTCTTCCCAAACGTTATGAAGCACCCTCTCAAGGTAAGGGATCCTATCCTTATCTTCTTTATTCAATCATATTATTTATGTCTTGCCTTTTTATTTCAAATTTTTCAAGTTGGAATATGTTTCGAAACATATATATTAATATCATTGTGGTTTATAGGTAATTATATACCCATTTATATCTCATTCACCCCTTATATAAACATTTATGTACACCTGTTATGCTGCTGAAATTATCCTGTGATTTTCCATGCCAAATATTTCTATAGTGAATACCGGAATCTATTTCCACTCAAGGGTATTCAACTATTTATACCTACCCTTCATTTATTTGGGATTTATATTTATTTAATTGATACTCCCTGATAATAGGGTTTAAATATATGAAATGCATCCTTATTTTTTATGTTCTGTGTGGCACACTTTTGCATGTACATGATATGAAAGTGATGGGTAGGATAAGAATTATATAACCCGCCAATTCATTGGTTAATTTTTTAATCTCCTTAGATTCCATGTATATTGAATTATAGGTTATATTAATCACACTAAATTATGTTTTCTTATAATTTATCCTTGACTTATGTTTATGATGTCATGTTTTATGTTGTTTTTATATACCTACATTGCCTTTATTTTGTCATGTTATATCGTGAATCATTGTTCAAAATTATAATTCTTACCCATATTATATTTCTTTTATATGACTCTTGTATCACATGTACTACTTTAACTTATTTTATGGTTAATTTATTCCCTTGTTAGTATTTATATCTAACCACTTTCTTATGTTTATCCATGTGTTATCCCATGAAGTTTTAGAAGAACGATAGATCTTTTGGAGCATGTTGGGGAGGTTTTCTAAAATTTCATTGTATTTTGGTTTCAATTTATTATGATATATACCTAATTTCCTAGATACACTAGTCTTAATGGTATAATGGTATTTTATCATGTCTACTTTTATGTAATAAAACATTAAAAAAGTTAAATATATGTGTTTCCATACAGCCCAAGTAGTGAAAGGATTTTTTGACTTAATATTTGAATTGAGGGACTTTTATTATTATGCATAAATTTCTTATTTTAACTTCTTACATTTTTTTAATATTAAGTAGATCTTACTTAAGTGATTATACCTATCAATATTTTATTTACAAGTAATCCAATTATTTTAATTTCATCTTTCATGATTTTTAATTCATTTATTTGTGTGTTCGTTATAGAGAATCTATAATAATAAATAATTAACCATACAATTAACAGAAATAAAATAATAAATTTAGAATTATTATGATATTATCTAATTTTTGTTTTATCTATATGATGATCCACTAACCCCTTGACTGAAGGGAAAAACTATTTGACCCTTAACTTGGTTTGAGTTGTTGTATTCCATATATAGTCTAATGTAACTCCTGGGTTGGTTTCACCTGGAGTTTGAACTAAAACTACCTCCACATGACTGGTAGATTCATCTATTGTATAATATTTTACTCACACATGGGTGAGGGAAACCAAATTATCGGTTATGGGGTTTTACATAAAAGAAATTGCATGAACATGAGCCCTTACATAATAGAGGAGGAGATAACTCATAGACCATCATTTGAATTTAACAAAACAATTATTACAAAACTCATACAATAAAAATTATATTTAAGGAAACAAATAACATAAATTGGTCGGTCAAATTATATAATCATCCATTCATGTAACTCCCCGACCCTAGTTACCCAAAGTCGGTGCATTATTACGTAACATTGGAATGATCACAAAAGATCAAGTCTCAAAAGACCGATTTGTTTAGTAGCCTTGGAATCACTAGATACATTCATAAGGTTTACATTACATCATAAATTTAAAAACTACAATAATATAGTCTCCATAATCCACACTCATATCCCATTCAGACTATCCCTACAGGTCGGTCATAAAATATTTCTTCACATCTTGGGAAAAGTAAAACATGGAAAGGGGTGAGCTCAGATGCTCAGTAAGGATAACAATATAGTGGAAGATTTCATAAATAAGCATAAACATTTGATGCAATTTATAACTAAAATAAAATACTTTAAAACATGAACTTCAGAATAATATGGCAAAGATAAAATGAAATAATTCCATTTACTTATTCACATGGATATTCTACTAGTCGAATAATCGCATGCAATATCACTGACCACTTTCATAATGATGGAAATGCATAATTATGAAATTTAATTTATGTGTCAAGGCCTTCTGCCAAGACCTAAGGGATAAATGTAACCGGAACCCATCCCGGAGAGCCTCTGTAACCGAACTCCATCCCGGAGATCCCTTGTAACCAGACTCCAACCCGGAGTGCCTCTAATAACAGGACACCAACCCGGAGTGCCTCTAATAACCGGACACCAACCCGGAGTGCCTCCAATAACCAGACACCAACCCAAAGTGCCTATAATAACCGGACACCAACCTGGAGGGCTTAATTTTACCGATCCCCAACCCAAAAAATACTAGTCCAACACATTCATCTTAATAAGAGGATGAAATATAACATAAACATTCATATTAAAACTAGCACACGAAATGTAAATAATTTCTCCATAAACTATGAATGGTATAAAAATAACGCATCCACAGTCAAACATATCACAAAACCTTCAATATAATATGGAAGTTTTGTATCATAATAAATCAACTTCAAATAAGCTTCAAATCTGTCAAAGGATGTTGACATATATGAAATCAAAACTATTTGAGAGAAATATCTCTTTTTTTGAAATCATTTTAAAAATAACATAATTATAAAAGAAAACCTTTACTTTGAAAATATCTTTATAAGTGTGTAAGGAAAGATTCTAAGATTTTACAATGGTGGAAAATATCTGCAACCTCCGTATAAGTTAAAAAGAAGACATTCTTACCGTAATTTGTCAAAAAGGTTAAAAAGGTACTTGTTTGGAAAATGACGTCAAGATTTCTTTATAAACTTCTTATAAAAAGTCAAACAAGGGTATAAATGACTTTAACCCATATTCTATAAAATAGTAAGAATGTTTTGAAATAAATTTTTAAGAAACATGGATGTGGATGATAAAGAGGTCCCAGTAGATAATTACGTATAAACAACTTCGGATAATGAAGAGATTCTGAAATAAACCCTTACCAATTTGGTAACCAACGAAACATACACCCCATGAAAGAGGTATCATACAATGAATATGTAGATACAAATAGATTAAAGTATACTACACAAATAATACAATTATGGGTAGTACATACACCACACAAAAGGTAATAGTGGCAATATGGTACGAATCACACGTGAATAAGGAGTGAGATGAAAACCCCCTACCTTTTACTTTTCCTTGGTTTAGGGTTGGATAACCTCTAGTATAATGGTGAAATAATTATTATTAAATTATACAATAATCATATACATTAATATTATATCATATATGATCTTTTAACATTGCTTTGTTAATAATATCTTAGTATTATTGTCGTTTCGGTTGTTAACTTACTCGTTTTCTTTTATATATTTTGTTACATAAGCCAGTTTTGTTATGGATAGTTTGTAAATTATTTATATACAAAATGATATCAAGTCCTTAAACATTATTTTTAATCATCAAATGAGAATTATACTTTAATGGATATGATGGGGAATGAATCTCATCGCGTTTGTGGAGACAGTAGTCCGTACGTACGCATGAGCGAAAATATCTCTCTTTTGATATTAAAATAATACATAATTGGATATTATATCATATATAAATATTCTATATCATGTTATATTTATTATTTACATGAATTAAATATCATTATTATACCCATCCAAATAATAATGTTTTGAATCACAGTTACACCACGACGTTGAGACCGTAAGCCGTACGTACGCACGTATTGTGACATGTCATTCAAAGGATGGATAGAATACTGAATATGGTTGTACCATATTTATAATAACATCACAATATATAGTGGATACTGGAGTAATTATTTTATAAGGTTAATAACAAAGAAATAAGAAGTTGAAGAAGAAAGGAACTTGAAAGAGGGTGGTGAAAACATTACCTCTTCTTCGGGTTCTTCCTTTTGATTTGATCAAAAGGGCTGCTTAGGATGGATTTAGGATAAAAATAAGGCCTCTAGGTTGAATTTATGGAAGTTTAGAGGGTATTAGGTCAGGGTTTGGCTGATCAAAAAGACTTTTAATCTGTGAATTAGTGAGAAGGTTGAGTGCCCTTTTATAAGAGGGGTGAGGGGCACCTTTGGAAAAGCTAGAAATATTATTTCATAATAAATTTATATTCGGTTTATAATGGTTCCAAATTGGATAATTAAAATTATAAGGTTGGTATGGGTCTAAATACTTTCAACCAATAGATTTTAGACCGTTTTGGGTCATTATTTTAATCATATCTTTTAGTTTTAACTCTTAGTTAATTAGTTTGACATTTACCATGTCACTTTTTATTTTTATATTATATAGTTAATAAACATACTATATACATCCAAGCAACCCCAAAGTAGTAATTAATGATACACCCATCATGATATATGTCCTTTGGCCTAACCTTAGATTTTTAGGAATAGAATATCAATTAATAATATAATATTGTTTTTAAAAACTCATTTATGTCAATTTTTACACTATTTAATAATTGATTTCTGTTAAAGTATTAACAACTTTATTAATTCTAAAAAAATTCATTTAAGCATTAATATAATGTCATATTAACCAATACAATTCATATATGTCATAAAAATGTACAAATTATATTTATTTTAATATTTATCATACCAATTATTTGATTCTTTCATTAATAAAGAAAATACTGCATCATTATTGTGTCATAAAAAATATTACTTATTAAATGTCTAAAAATTATAAATAAAATACCATTATGTAGGAAATATTTTTATATTTCTAATTAATATTTATAGTCGAAAATCAAACATATATAACCTTATGTAAAAATTATTTTTCTAAAAGATATATGCTTATGTTATTTTTGTATTTATTTTAACTTAATTTGTATAAAGTGTCATTATCACCTACAAGTGGCTCAATGGGGTCCCAAAATCAACCAAAAGATGCCCATGTTCAGAAATGTATCAACCAATAAGGTTAGGACATGTTTTAGGGTAATTTATTATTATTATAATATTATTTTTTTACCCTTACTTACCGAATTTACCCTTTAACCGTGGTAAATAAAATATTTACCGATGTAATTATTCAAAATGTCTAAAAATAAAAGTTACCTATTTACACAATTTGGACATACTGATTCCAAATATGGAATCCATTTTTTCATATTCAAAACACAGAAGTTTCATAAATTAATTTAAAATTAATTCCCGTTGTTAAAACAAAAAGCGTGTTTTTAAGAGATAATAACTATCAAAAGATTGACACTTGTTTATGTCCGGTTTAATTATGAAATTATGTCCAATGACCAACATTTTATTAAATGGTAAAAATATATTCTAAATATAATTTAAAACCCCTCAAATTCATAATTTATCACTATTAATTATTTTGATTAAAAAGTTGTTTTTAATTAAAATTTAGTAATTGTCACTATTCATCAAAATATAAAAGTTATCCAAAAAGTACCAAAATTTCACCCTAGGCTAATTTCGATATTCCGAATACAAAACTGAAGCCCATTTTGAAAGATAAAATTTATAAAATTTCAAAATGTGGGTATTACTATTCATAACGGCTAGTTTGATTGGTTGTGGTGTGTGTTAGAACTCGAAGTTGCGTACAACACACGCTATTGTATTATTCAAAGAGAAGCGTACCATTGAAGCTTGGGGTGTTACATTCTCCCCTCCTCAAATTAATTTCATCCTAGCAATTTGAAATTGTTCTTCGAAAATAAAAGGTTGAAAGTAGAAAATACCTTTGTGGAAAACCCACATCGGAAATAAGGTTCATAAAATTTAGCCTTAATAAGATGGAGAGGGAAATGAAAAAGTCTCCACCAAATTATGATCTCAATTAGGAGAACATTGGTGGAAATTAGAGACACATATTTGGTGGAAAAACGTAAATATTTGTAGGGAGTGATTAAGGTCATCAATCACAAACAAGTGTAAAATTGAGGGCCTCAATGCCTTCAATCTATGGTGATTTAAAATATCATGAATCCAACAAAACATAAGTTATTAGGATAAAAAATTTATTTATATACCTTTCCTAATGTTTAAGAATTAATTTATAAGAGAGAGGTATATATATATACATGACAAGTAGAGTTTCAACCTTCAACTAATTTCTCTCATAAACTCATATTTAACTCAAAAAGATAATAGAACTCAAAAATTATATATTTATCCTAATTGTACAGGGTTTCAAATATTATCACAAACCATTTAGATTGGGAAAACTATTTTGTAACAACCAGGTACTTCCTATAGGGGAGTGGTAGGTAATAAAGGTCTGTCGCACTATGGTTGTGGTTTTGATTCCTACAGCTTTGTTTGACGTGACGGGTTATCCCCCGACCTGCAGGTTGTCCTTTTCCTAAAACTATAGTATTATAATATCCCAAAAATAATCTTAAGAAATGATTTAACATTAAGCCATACTATCCAAAGTTAAATATAATCCATTCCAACCTTTATAGTTTTCCCAAATACTTCGGTCCAAATTCTCTCTCTCAAAGGTTTCTAAATTCCAAAATCAGTTGTAACATCAGATTCCCCAAACAAAGTAATGATTCTTATTGTCACATACTAAAAATATGATTACCTTAATCATATTAAAACCTTAATGAAAACAACATGTACTGAAGTACAATCCTTATATATATCACATTATTCTCATAACCGGAATATTATCCTTGTGTCCAAAAACACAAATACATTAATTATTCCTCTTTAACTATAGTAACAGTATAAGCTTGGCCTTGATCCCTTGGCTTTTTATGAGGTAAGTTTCCCTAACGCTTTAGACATTAATTTGAATAATGCCCCATTTCTCTACAATTGTAGCATTCAACATTGACAGCCTCCTTCTTTCCCTTGCAATCACGAGTCTGGTGACCTTTTTCTCCACATTTGTGACAAACTCCCATTCCTTTTAGGCAAGTACCTAGGTGTTTATTCCCACAATTTTCACATAATGGAAAATCCTTCTTTCCCTTTTCACCTTTATCTGTCTCTTGCTCCATCATTCTCTTATTCTCTTGCTTTACTTTATTGTCAAATGATTTAAAGAATTCTTTTTCTGTCTTGATAGCACATGAGACTATATCTTCGTATGTTGAGAAATATTGTGAGACTAATTCTTGATGAAAAAATGGTTTTAACCCATCAAATAAACGATCAATCTTACTTCTTGGGTTACGTATATAATCTATAGCATGCCTCGATAACCTTGTAAAGTTATCCTCATACTTTGCGACATTCTCATCCTCCCTTTGTATCAGACTCAGAAATTTCCTTTCCATGTCTGCTCGATGGTCACAAGGAAAGTATTTTTCTAAGAAAATATCTTTGAACTCCTTCCATTCCATATTTGATACTTCATCATCTTCCTTCATGTTTTGAATCAACTACCACCATTGATCAGCTTCTCTGGTGAGGCAGTAAACTGCCATGAAAACTTTTTCCCTTTCGCTACTCCCCAAGGCGTGGAATATTTTCTCTAAGAAATTTATCCATTGCTCAGCTACTAAGGGATTTGTACTCCTATTTAATATTGGTGGTTGTTTCCTCAAGAAGAGATATAACATTGATTCTGCACATTGCGGGTTGGGGTGCTCCATACGGGTAAGGTTATTATTCATAACCTGAGTGAGTTGTCCCAGTATGGTGATTAGCTGATCAGCACCAGTTGCATCCCCAGCTCCACTATAATTATCTTTACCAGGAGGTAAATCCCTACATGGAGTGTGTGCATTGATAAGGTTTCCATTTCTTCCACTAGGTTCCATTTCTAAACCATGGCATAAACTAGATCAGTTTATGAATCAAAATTCATAATTCCATACTTGTAAAACACTTAACAGAAATTGAACTATTTATTGATATAATCCATAATCATAAAAAAAGTTTTTTCTTTTAGGAAGTATATACTCATAAACCCTTCATAATGGTTTTTAAAGAAAATGAGAATTATCCTAAGAATATCCCCCTGGAGTGTCAAAACCAAGAGTGCAGTAAGGCCTGTTGTCATGCACGAGTTCCCGTTTGTGTCTAGCTCAAAGCGGTGTTTTTGGGTTTTACCCCTAGGTACATCTATGCTAGAGCCACCTATACCTGCTCGTATCTAGAGAGGGATTTATTTCACGGAAAACTCAAAAAATCTCTACAATACCAAAATTCTAGGAAGTTCTTCTATACTAATCCTCAAAGTCCATCTTAGGTCTATGTGATCTAATCTGAGTTTGTCTAAATCTAGCTTCCAATTTTTGTACTAAACTACCTCTGATTCCAACTGTAACTCCCCAACCCCAGTTACCCAGAGTCGGTGCATTATTACATAACATTGGCATGATCACAAAAGATCACATCTCGAAAGACCGATTAGTTTAATAGCCTTGGAATCACTAGATACATTCATAAGTTTTACATTACATCATAAAGTGAAAAAATTCAATAATATAGTCTCCATAATCCACACTCATATCCTCTTCAGACTATCCCTACAGGTCAGTGATAAAATATTTCTTCACATCCTGGGAAAAATAAAACATAGAAAGGGGTGAGATTAGATGCTCAGTAAGGATAACAATATAGTGAAATCTTTCTTAAATAATCATAAACATTTTAGGTAATGTATAACTAAAACAAAATCCTTTAAAACATGAACTTCAGAATAATATGGAAAAGATAAAATGAAATAATGTCATTTACTTATTTACATAGATATTCTACTAGTCGAATAATAGCATGCAATATCACTAACCACTTTCATAATGATGGAAATGCATAATGCCGAACTTTAATTTCTATGCCAAGGCCTCGTGCCATGACCTAAGGGATAACTGTAACCGGAACCCAACCCGGAGATCCTCTGTAACCGGACTCCATCCCGGAGAGCCTTTGTAACCAGACTCCAACCTGGAGTGCCTCTAATAACCGGACACCAACCCGGAGTGCCTCTAATAACAGGAAACCAACCCCGAGTGCCTCTAATAATCGGACACCAACCCGGAGTGCCTCTAATAATCAGACACCAACCCGGAGTGCCTCTAATAACCAGACACCAACCCAGAGTGCCTCTAATAACCGGACACCAACCTAGAGTGCCTCTAATAAAAATACACCAACCCGGAGGGATTACTTTTAATGGTCCCCAACCCGGAACATACTAGTCTAACACATTCATCTTAAGAAGAGGATGAAATATAACATAAAAATTCGTATTAAAACTAGCACATGAAATGTAAATAATTTCTCCATAAACATTGAATGGTATTAAAATAACGCATCCACAGTCAAACATTTCACAAAACCTTCAATACCATATGTAAGTTTTGTATCATAATAAATCAACTTCAAATAAGCTTAAAATCCATCAAAGGATGTTGACATAGATGAAATCAAAACTATTTGAGATAAATATCTATCTTTTCTTGAAATCATTTTAAAAATCACATAATTATAAAAGAAAACATTTACTTTGAAAATATCTATATAAGCATGTAAGGGAAGATTCTAAGATTTTACAATGGTGGAAAATAGCCACACCCACCGTATAAGTTAAAAAAAGACATTCTTACCTTAATTTGTAAAAAAGGTTAAAAGGGTCATAGTTTGGAAAATGATGTAAAGATTGCTTTATAAACTTCTTATAAAAAGTCAAAAAAAGGTATAAATGACTTTAACCCATATTCTGTAAAATAGTAATAATGTTTTGAAATACATTTTTAAGAAACATGGATGTGGATGATAAAGAGGCCCCAGTGGATACTACATATAAACAACCTCGGATAATGAAGTGATTGTGAAATAAACCCTTACCAATTTGGTAACTTACAAAACATACACCCCATGAAAGAGGTATCATACAATAAATATTTAGATACACATAAATTAAAGTTTTTCACACAAAGAATACAATTATGGGCAGTACATACACCACACAAAAGGAAATAGTGGCAATATGGCACAAATCACACGTGAATAAGGAGTGAGATGAAAACCCCTTACCTTTTACTTTTCCATGGTTGAGGGTAGTCTAACCTCATGTATAATGGTGAAATAATTGTTATTAAATTATACAAGAATCACATACATTTATATTGTATCATATATGATCTTTTAACATTGCTTTGTTAGTAATATCTTAGTATTATTGTCGTTTTGGGTGTTAACTTACTCGTTTTCTTTTATATGTTTTGTTACATAAGCCATGATTTTTATGGATAGGTTGTATATTATTCATATACAGAATAATATCAAGTCCTTAAACATTATTTTTAATCATCAAATGAGAATTATACTTCAATGGATATGATGGGGAATGAATCTCATCACGTTCATGGAGACAGTAGTCCGTACGTACGCACGAGCGACAATATCACTCTTTTGATATTAAAATAATATATAATTGGATAGTATATCATATATACAGAATCATTATCATGTTATATTTATTATTTACATGAATTACACATCATTATTATACCCCTCCAAAAAATAATGTTTTGAATAACAGTTACACCACGACGTGGAGACGGTAAGCCGTACGTACGCACGTATGGTGACATGTCATTCAAAGGATGGATAGAATACTGAATATGGTTGTACCATATTTATAATAACATCATAGTATATAGTGGATACTATAGTTATTATTTTATAATGGGAATAACAAATAAAGAATAATTTGAAGAAGAAATGAACTTGAAAGAGGGTGGTGAAAACATTACCTCTTCTTCGGGTTCTTCCTTTTTATTTGATCAAATGGGATCCATAGGTTGGATTTCTAATAAAACTAAGGCCTATATGTTGAATTTAGGGAAGTTTAGAGGATATTTGGTTAGGGTTTTTCCGAGACAAAAGGATTTGAATCTGTGAATTAGTGAGAAGGGTGAGTGCCCTTTTATAAGAGGGGTGAGGGGAACCTTTGGAAAAGCTAGAAATATTATTTTATAATAAATTAATATTCAGTTTCTAATGGATCCAAAGTGGATTATTAAAAGTCGAAGGTTGGTATGGGTCTAAATAATTTAAACCAATAGATTTTAGATAGTTTTGGGTCATTATTTTTACCATATTGTTTAGTTTTAACTCTTAGTTAATTAGTTTAACATTTACCATGTCACTTTGTATTTTTATTTTATATAGTTAATAAACATACTATATACATCCAAGAGACACCCAAGTTTTCCATTAATTATACACCTATCATGATATAATTCCTTTTTCCAAACCTTAGATTTTTAGTAATAGAATATCAGTTAATAATATAATATTTGTTTTAAAAACTCATTTATGTCAATTTTGACACTATTCAGTAATTGATTTTTGTTAAAGTCTTCAAAACATTATTAATTTGAACCAAATTCATTTAAGCAATCTAATAATATCATATTAACCAATAAAATTCATGGATGTCATAAAAACTTTCAAATTATATTTATTTGAACATTTATAATACCAATTATTTGATTCTTTCATTAATAAGGAAAATACGGAATCATTATTGTGTCATAAATAATATTAATTAATAAATGTCTAAAAATTATAAATAAAAAACCATTATTTATGAAATCTTTTTAGCTTTCTAATGAATATTTATAGTCGAAAATCCAAAATATATAACCCTATGTAAAAATTGTTTTTCTAAAAGATATATGCTTATGTCATTTTTGTATTTATTTTAACTTAATTAATATAAAGTGTCCTTATCATCTGAAAGTGGCTCCATGGGGTCCCAAAATCGACCCAAATATGCCCATATTCGGACATGTAGCAACCAATAATGTTAGAACACATTTTAGGGTAATTTATTATTATTATAATATTATTTTTTTACGCTTACTTATCGGATTTACCCATTAACCATAGTAAATAAAATATTTACTGAAGTAATTATTCAAAATGTGTAACACCCCAAGCTTCTACGGTACGTTTCCCTTTGAATAATGCAATAGCGTGTGTTTTACGAAACATCGAGTTCTAACACACACCACAACCGATCAAACTAGCCGTTATGAATAGTAATACCTACTTTTTAAAATTTTAGAAATTTTATCTCTCAAAATGGACTTCATTTTTGGATTCGGAGAATCGAATTTAGCCTAAGGTGAAATTTTGGTACTTTTCAGATAACTTTAATATTTTGATGAATAGTGAAAATTACTAAATTTTAATTAAAAACAACTTTTTTAATCAAAAAAATTAATAGTGATAAATTATGAATTGGGTGGTTTTAAAGTATATTTAGAATATATTTTTACCATTTAATAGAATTTTGTTCATTAGACATAATTTCACAATTAAACCGGACATAAACAAGTACCAATCTTTTGATAGTTATTATATCTTAAAAACACGCTTTTTGTTTTGACAGCGGAAATTAATTTTAAATTAATTTCTGCCACTTCTGTGTCTTGAATTTGGAAAGAAAGATTCCATATTTGTAATCAGGATGTCCAAATTTTGTAAATAGGTAACTTTTATTTTTATAAATTTTGAATAATTATTTCGGTAAATATTTTATTTACCACGGTTAAAGGGTAAATCCAGTAAATAAGGGTTAAAAATAATATTATAATAATACTAAATTACCCTAAAACGTGTCCTCACATTATTTTTGGATACATGTCCGACCATGGGAATCTTTGGGTCGATTTTGGGACCCCATGGAGCCACTTGTAGGTGATAGGGACACATTATTTTAATTAAGTTAAAATAAATACAAAAATGAAAAAAGCATATATCTTTTAGAAAAACAATTTTTACAAAGGGTTTTATGTTGTATTTTTTACTATAAATATTCATTAGAAAGATAAAAATATTTCTTCATAGTGATATTTTATTTATAATTTTTAGACATTAAATAATTTAATTTATTTATGACACAATGATGATGCAGTAATTACCATAATAGTGACAAATTAAAATAATTGATATTATAAATACCCAAATAAATATAATTTGAGACTTTTAATGAATTAAACTGATTTTATAGAACAATATTACATATTAGAATTGATTTAATTGTCTTTTTTCGAAGTAATCATTCTGTTACGATTTTCACAAAAATCAATTTTCCAAATAGTGTCAAAATTGACATAAAAGAGTTTTTAAAACAAATATTATATTATTAATTGATATTAAATTCCAAAAAATATAGAGTTAGGACAATATACTTGTATCATAATAGGTGTATCATTAATGGACCACTTGGGGGTCTCTTGGATGTATATAGTATGTTTATTAACCATATAATATAAAAATACAAAGAGACATTGTAAAAGTGAAACTAATTTACCAAGAGTTAATACTTAAATATAAGGATAATATAGTAACCCAATCCTGTCTAAATACTATTGGTTGAGTGGTGTTCAACCTATACCCACCTTAACCTTTAAATAATCCACTTTGGATCCATTAGAAACCGAATATGAATTTATTATAAAATAATATTTCTAGCTTTTCCAAAGGTGCCCCTCACCCCTCTTATAAAAGGGCACTCCTCCTTCTCATTAATTCACACCTTCAAAGCCTTTTGGTTCGGCCAACCCCTTCCCAAATACTCTCTCAAATTCCCTCACTTAATCCTAGATTCCTTTCTTTAGTCATAAATCCAACCTAATGAGCCCTTTTGATCAAATCAAAAGAAAGAACGCAAAGAAGAGGTAATGATTTCACCACACTTTTTCAAGTTCCTTTCTTCTTCCACTTCTTCTTTCTTTGTTATTCTCATTCTAAAATAATTAATACATTATCTCCTATATACTTTAATATTATTATAAATATGGTACAACTATATTCAGTATTATATCCATCCTTTGAATGACATGTCACCATACGTGCATACGTACGGCTTACCGACTTTACGTCGTGGTGTAATTGTTATTCAATATACTATTATTTGGATGGGTATAATAATGATTTGAAATTCATGTAAATAATAAATATAACATTATAATGATTCTGAATATATTATATACCATCCAATTATTTATTATTTTAATGATATTGTCGCTCGTGCGTACGTACGGACTACCCTCTCCACGAACCCGATGAGATTCATTCCCCATCGTATCCATTCAAGTATAATTCTAATTTGATGATTAATAATAGTATCTAATTACTTGATATAATTTTTGATATTAATAAGATACAACCTATCCATGAAAAAAACGGCTTACGTAACAAAACATATAAAAGAAAACAAGTAAGTTAACACCTGAAATGACGATAAATCTAAAATTTTATTAACAAAGTAATGTTAAAAGATGATATATGATATCATATTAATATATATGATTCTTGTATAATTTAATAACATTTATTTCTCTATTATACAGGAGGTTAACCTACCATCAACCAAGGAAAAGTACAAGGTAAGGGTTATTTCGCAATCTCTTCATTATCTGAGGTTGTTTATACGTAATAATATACTTGGATTTCTTTATCATCCACATCCATGTTTCTTAAAAATGTATTTCAAAACATTTTTACTATATACTAGAATATGGTTTAAATTAATTTATACCCTTTTTGACTTTTATAAGTGGTTTATAAAGGAATCTTTTCATCGTTTTCCAAATAAGGTTCTTTTTAACCTTTTCGACAGAATTAAGGTAAGAATGTTTTTTTTAACTTATACGGCAGGTGCGGCTATTTTCCGCTATTATAAAATCTTCGAAAATTCCCTTACAAGCTTATAAGAATATTTTCAAAGAAAATGTTTTATTTTATAAATATATTACTCTTAAATGATTTCAAAATAAAAAGGGATATTTCTTTAAAAATAGTTTTGATTTCATCTATGTCAACATCCTTTGATGGATTTTATGCTTATTTGAAGTTGATTTATTATGATAAAAATATTTTATATTGTATTGAAGGTTTTTTATATGTTTGACTGTGGATGTGTTATTTTTATACCATTCATGGTTTATGGATGAAGTATTTACATTTCGTATGCTAGTTTTAATACGAATGTTTATGTTATGTTTAAACCTGTTCATATGAGGAATGAATTGGACTTAATATGTGATGGGTGGAGCCCGCTATATCTCCTCGATGCATCGGTAGGTCTCATGAGACAAACTAGTGTCTTGGCACAAGGCCTTGAAAAAATTTTATTTGTAGTCTGGGAACGAGGCCTTGGCTATGTGGTTATGATAGTCTGGCATTATGCATTCCATCAATATGAAGTGGTTATTGATATTGCAAGTGATTATTAGATTAGTAGAATATCCATGGGAATAAGTAAATGGAATTATTTCATTTTATTTTTTCCATACTATGTTGAAGTTCATGTTTAAAAGGCTTTTGTTTTAGTTATACATTGCCTTAAATGTTTATTCTTATTTATGAAATAATCCACTTTGGAGCCATTAGAAACCGAATATGAATTTATTATAAAATAATATTTCTAGCTTTTCCAAAGGTACCCCTCACCCCTCTTATAAAAGGGCACTCCTCCTTCTCATTAATTCACACCTTCAAAGCCTTTTGGTTCGGCCAACCCCTGCCCAAATACTCTCTCAAATTCCCTCACTTAATCCTAGATGCCTTTCTTTAGTCATAAATCCAACCTAATGAGCCCTTTTGATCAAATCAAAAGAAAGAACGCAAAGAAGAGGTAATGATTTCACCACACTTTTTCAAGTTCCTTTCTTCTTCCACTTCTTCTTTCTTTGTTATTCTCATTCTAAAATAATTAATACATTATCTCCTATATACTTTAATATTATTATAAATATGGTACAACCATATTCATTATTATATCCATCCTTTGAATGACATGTCACCATACGTGCATACGTACGGCTTACCGACTCCACGTCGTGGTGTAATTGTTATTCAATATACTATTATTTGGATGGGTATAATAATGATTTTAAATTCATTTAAATAATAAATATAACATTATAATGATTCTTTATATATTATATACCATCCAATTATTTATTATTTTAATGATATTGTCGCTCGTGCGTACGTACGGACTACCCTCTCCACGAACGCGATGAGATTCATTCCCCATCGTATCCATTCAAGTATAATTCTAATTTGATGATTAATAATAGTATCTAATGACTTGATATAATTTTGGATATTAATAAGATACAACCTATCCATGAAAAAAACGGCTTACGTAACAAAACATATAAAAGAAAACAAGTAAGTTAACACCCGAAATGACGATAAATCTAAAATTTTATTAACAAAGTAATGTTAAAAGATGGTATATGATATCATATTAATATATATGATTCTTGTATAATTTAATAACAATTATTTCTCTATTATACAGGAGGTTAACCTACCATCAACCAAGGAAAAGTACAAGGTAAGGGTTATTTCGCAATCTTTTCATTATCTGAGGTTGTTTATACGTAATAATATACTTGGATTTCTTTATCATCCACATCCATGTTTCTTAAAAATGTATTTCAAAACATTTTTACTATTTACTAGAATATGGTTTAAATTAATTTATACCCTTTTTGACTTTTATAAGTGGTTTATATAGGAATCTTTTCATCATTTTCCAAATAAGGTTCTTTTTAACCTTTTCGACAAAATTAAGGTAAGAATGTTTTTTTTAACTTATACGGCAGGTGCGGCTATTTTCTGCTATTATAAAATCATCAAAGATTCCCTTACAATCTTATAAGAATATTTTCAAAGAAAATGTTTTATTTTATAAATATATTACTCTTAAATGATTTCAAAATAAAAATAGATATTTCTTTAAAAATAGTTTTGATTTCATCTATGTCAACATCCTTTGATGGATTTTATGCTTATTTGAAGTTGATTTATTATGATACAAATATTTTATATTGTATTGAAGGTTTTTTATATGTTTGACTGTGGATGTGTTATTTTTATACCATTCATGGTTTATGGATGAAGTATTTACATTTCGTATGCTAGTTTTAATACGAATGTTTATGTTATGTTTAAACCTGTTCATATGAGGAATGAATTGGACTTAATATGTGATGGGTGGAGCCTGCTATATCTCCTCGATGCATCGGTAGGTCTCATGAGACAAACTAGTGTCTTGGCACAAGGCCTTGAAAAAATTTTATTTGTAGTCTGGGAACGAGGCCTTGGCTATGTGGTTATGATAGTCTGGCATTATGCATTCCATCAATATGAAAGTGGTTATTGATATTGCAAGTGATTATTAGATTAGTAGAATATCCATGTGAATAAGTAAATGGAATTATTTCATTTTATTTTTTCCATACTATGTTGAAGTTCAAGTTTAAAAGGCTTTTGTTTTAGTTATACATTGCCTTAAACTTTATTAATGTATCTAGTTATTCCAAGGCTACTAAACTAATCGGTCTTTCGAGATTTGATCTTTCTTGTGATCATGCTAATGATTTGTAATAATGCACTGACTCTGGGTAACTGGGGTTGGGGCATTACAGTTGGTATCAGAGGAAGTTTAGTACAAAACTTGGAATCTAGATTTAGATAAACTCTGATTAGAGCACATTGACCTAAGATGGACTTTGAGGATTAGTATAGAAGAACTTCCTAGAATTTTGGTATTGTAGAAATTTTGTGAGTTTTCTGAGAACAAAATCCATGCCTCGATACGAGTAGGTAGAGGCGGCTCTGAAAAAGATGTACCTAGGGGTAAAACCTGAAAACACCGCTTTGAGCTAGACTCGAACAGGAACTGGTGCACGACAACGGGCCGTGTTGTACTCTTGGTTACGACACTCCCGGGGGATATGCTTAGGATAACTCTCATTTTATTTACAAATCATTATTAAGTGTTTATGAGTATATACTTCCTCAAAAATAACATTTTTATGATTATGGATTATATCCATAAATAGTTCAATTTATGTTAAGTGTTTTATAAGTATAAAATTATGTATTTTGATTCATAAACTGATCTAGTTTATGCCATTGTTTAGAAATGGCGCCTAGTGGAAGAAATGGAAACTGTATCAATTCACGCACTCTATGTAGGGATTTCCCTCCTGCTCAAGAAAATTATAGTGGAGCAGGTGATGCAACTGGTGCTAATCAGCTAATCACCATACTGGGACAACTCACTCAGGTTATAAATAATAACCTTACCTGTATGGAGCACCCTGATCCACAGCGTCGAGGATCAATGTTAGATCGCTTCATGAGGCAGCAACCACTAACATTCAATGGGATTAAAAATCCATTAGTAGCTAAGAAATGGATAAGTTCCCTAGAGAAAATATTTCAGGCTTTGGGAAGTAGTGAAAGGGAAAACTTTATCATGGCAGTTTACAGCCTCACTGGAGATTCTGATCAATGGTTGTCATTGATTCAAAACACTAAGGAAGATGATGAAGTATAAAATATGGAATATAGGGAGTTCAAATATCTGTTTTTAGAAAAATACTTTCCTCGGGACCATCGAGCAGATATGGAAAGGCAATTTCTGAGTCTGAGACAAAAGGAGGATGAGAATGTCACAAAGTATGAGGCTAACTTTACAAGGATATCAAGGTATGCTGGATATTATATACGTATCCCAAGAATTAATATTGATCGTTTCTTTGATGGGTTAAAACCATTTATCCGTCAAGCATTAGTCTCACAATCCTTCTCATTGTACGAAGACATTGTCTCATGTGCTATCAAGACAGAAAAGGAATTCTCTAAGTCTTATGACTTTAAAGCAAAGAAAGAGAAGAAGAGATCTATGGATCAATCTGGGAATGGAAATTAGGGGAATAAGGGAAAGGTTGAATATCCATCCTGTGGTACATGTGGGAAAAAACACCCTGGTACTTGCTAGAAGGGAATGGGTGTCTGTTACAGGTGTGGTGAAAAAGGCCACCAAGCTCGTGATTGCAAAGGGAAGAAGGAAGCTACCAATGTTTAGTGATACAATTTCATGGAGATGGGACATTATGCAAATGAATTTCCTAAGCGTCAGGGGAACTTACCTCAGAAAAGTCCAAGGGATCAAGTCCAAGCTTATGCTATCACTACTGCTTAGGTAGAAGCTCCGAAAGACATGGTGGCAGGTAATTTAATGGTTTACTCAAGTTTAGAAAATGCATTATTTTATTCTAGATCATCACATTGTTTCATATCTTCTCAGTTATCTAAAAAAAATAGATATTTCTAATTTGATTTAACAAGGGAGTTGTCAGTTAAAACTTCTAAGGGAAGTATCATTGCAACAAAGTTTTTTGAATCAGTCCTCATTAGAGCACATAAATGTTCTTTATCTGCTGATCTCATCATCATACCTATGATTGAGTTTGATATAATCCTCGGTATGGATTGGCTTTTGGACCATGATAAAAATATTTATTTTAAGAAGAAGGAGGTTGCGATTTTTGATGATGATGATAAGGAACACCTTTTCTTTAGAGCAGAATCGTCACCACCTAATTCTTATCTAGATCCACCCCCAGTACCTCAACTAAATTCAATTATTGGGGAGGAAGAGAATGAAATTACAGTGGGTGAGGAAATAAATGTTCAAATAGAGGATGTACCTATTGTGAAAGAATATGTAGATGTGTTTCCAAAAGATTTACCTGGACATCCTCCAAAACGAGAAGTTGAGTTTTCCATTGATTTAATTCCTGGATCAAGGCCTATATCGAAGACCCCTTATAGAATGGCCACTTTAGAATTAGTTGAACTAAAGAAACAACTAGATTAATTGAGTAATAAGGGATTTATTCACCCTATTGTTTCTCCATGGGGAGCCCCTGTTCTTTTTGTTAAAAAGAAAGATGGATCTATGAGGTTATGTATCGACTACATGGAGATCAATGCTATAAAAATAAAGAACAAGTATCCCCTACCTCGCATTGATGATTTATTTGACCAACTACATGGAGCTCAATACTTTTCAAAGATTTACCTTCGATCTGGATACCATCAGTTGTGTGTGAATAAGGAAGACATTCCGAGGACAGTATTTCGAACCAGATATGGGCATTATGAGTTTACAGTAATGCCTTTTGGATTGACTAATGCATCCTCTGTATTCATGGATCTGATGAATATAGTTTTCAAGGAATATCTCGATGAATTTGTAGTGGTATTTATTGATGATATCTTGTCATACTCCAAAATTTACAAGGATCATGAAAATCACTTGCGCATTATCCTGATGACTCTGAGAAGACATGAATTATATGGGAAGTTTAGCAAGTATGAATTTTGGCTTCATGAGATTTCTTTTCTTGGCCATATTGTCTCTAAAGATGGAATCTCTGTTGATCCTTCTAAGACCAAGGCAATCCAAGAATGTCCAGCACCGACGAGTATAACTGAGTTACGTAGTTTTATTGGTTTAGCAGGTTATTATTGACGTTTTTTCCAGAATTGTTCCCGGTTGGATAACCCATTAACAAAGCTCACACGTAAAGGGGTTAAATTTGTTTGGAAAAAAGAGTGTGAATAATGTTTCAAAGAATTGAAGAGAAGATTAGTCAATGCTCATATATTGACTCTACCATCGGGGAATGATGGGTTCGTTATTTATAGTGATGCATCAAAGAAATGACTTGGTTGTGTCCTTATGCTGAATGATAGGTTTATTTCCTATGCATCACGACAGTTGAAAATTCATGAACAAAACTATCCTACTCATGATCTCGAGTTAGCAGTTGTGATCTTTGCTTTGAAGATATGAAGGCTCTACCTCTATGGTAAAAAATGTGAGATATATACTGATCACAGGAGTTTGAATTATATTTTCTCACAAAAATAACTAATCATGAGGCAAAGGAGATGGCTTGAATTACTCAAGGATTATGATTGCACGATACACTACCACCCAGGGAAGGTAAACAAGGTGGAATATCCTTTGAGAGGAAAAGATCATGGAGTTTTGAACAATATGAGAATTGAAAGGGATCCAATTTTCATGGATCTAGTGAAGATGGACATGGGAATAACCAGGGAAGGTGAAACATCAATGATTTTTCAAATGGTTTCCAAACCATCTTTACTAGAAAGGATTAAGAGTTCTCAGACCGCTGATGAAGAATTTCAAAAGAAGATTAAAGCTGTGAATGGTGGGAGATTGAGAGACTTTGTGTATGAAGATGGAATTTTGAAATTTGGGAAGAGACTTTGTGTTCCTGATATGCCTGATCTAAAAAGGGAATTGCTGGATGATGCTCATAGTTCCAATTTTTCTATACACCCTGGGAGCACCAAAATGTATAGAGATTTGAAGGAACATTTTTTGTGGGACAACATGAAGAAGGAGATTGCTGATTTTGTGTCAAGATGTATGGTTTGTCAACAAGTGAAAGCTGGAAGGAAATATCCTGGTGGAGTATTGCAACCTCTTCCCATACCTGAGTGGAAATGGGATAATATCACGTTGGACTTTGTCATGGGACTACCAAAGACTCCTAGAAGGAACGATGCAATATGGGTTATTGTTGATCGTCTTACCAAGTCAGCACATTTTCTTGCTATAAGAGAAGATCTACCACTGGAACGTCTAGCAAGACTATATATTTATGAAGGTTTGAGACTTCATGGAGTACCCCTATCGATTGCTTCTGATCGTGATCCCAGTTTTACTTCAAGATTCTGGAAAATTCATCAGAAAGCCTTGGATACTGAACTTCATTTGAGCACTTCCTACCACCCTCAAACAGATGGACAATGAGAATGAACTATTCAAAACTTGGAAGACATGTTGAGATCCTACTCACATGACTTTCAGGGTATGTGGGATCAATATTTACCTCTGGTAGAATTTTCCTATAACAATAGCTTCCATTCGAGTATTCAGATGGCACCATATGAAGCGTTGTATGGAATGAGATGTCGCACACCAACCTGTTGGGATGAAGTTGGTGAAAGAAAACTTGTAGGCCCAGAACTAGTGGAGGAACTGATAGAAAAGGTGAAGGTATTCCAAAACCATATCAAAGCATCTCAAAGTAGGCAAAAGAGCTATGCCGATAATCGAAGGAAGTATTTGGAATTTCAAGTTGGTTATCATGTTTTCCTGAAGGTATCTCCATGGAATGGAGTCATACATTTTGGTAAGAAAGGTAAATTGAGTCCCAGGTACATCGGACCTTTCGAAATTCTAGAACTAATTTGAGCTGTAACTTACCGATTGGAAATTCCGCCAAGTCTTTCCAAAGTTCACGATGTGTTCCACGTATCTCTGTTGAGGAAATACATGACTGACCCAATACATGTACTCACCTATGAAGAATTGGAACTGGAACCCGATCTGTCTTATTGTGAAGAGCCTGTCAAGATTCTTGATATGAGAGAACAAGTACTGAAAAACCGGATGACTCGTCTGTTAAAAACCTTGTGGAGAAACCATAAGATGGAAGAGGCAATGTGGGAACCCGAGAAACTTATGATGAAGAACCACCCAAATCTTTTCATGCGGTAGTATTCTAAAAATTTAGAGGATGAAATTATTTGAAGGAGGGGAGAATGTAACAGCCCAAGCTTCGACGGTACGTTTCCCTTTGAATAATGCAATAGCGTGTGTTGTATGCAACATCGAGTTCTAACACACACCACAACCGATCAAACTAGCTGGTATGAATAGTAATACCTACTTTTTAAAATTTTAGAAATTTTATCTCTCAAAATGGACTTCATTTTTGGATTCATAGTATTGAATTTTTCCTATGTTTAAATTTTGGTACTTTTCAGATATCTTTAATATTTTGATGAATAGTGAATATTACTAAATTTTAATTAAAAACAACTTTTTTAATCAAAATAATTAATAGTGATATATTATGAATTTAATTGGTTTTAAAGTATATTTAGAATACATTTTTACCATTTAATACAATTTTGGTCATTGTACATAATTTTACAATTAAACTGGACATAAACAAGTATCAGTCTTTTGATAGTTATTATATCTTAAAAACACGCTTTTTGTTTTGACAGCGGGAATTAATTTCTGCCAATTTTTTGTTTTGAATTTGGAAAAATGGATTCCATATTTGGAATCAGGATGTCCAGATTTTTTAAATAGTTAACTTTTATTTTTAGACATTTTGAATAATTACTTCGGTAAATATTTTATTTACCACGGTTAAAGGGTAAATACGATAAATAAGGGTTAAAAAATAATATTATAATAATACTAAATTACCCTAAAACGTATCCTAACGTTATTGGTGGATACAATTCCGTCCATGGGCATCTTTGGGTTGATTTTGGGACCCCATGGAGCCACTTCTAGGTGATAGGGACACATTATTTTAATTAAGTTAAAATAAATACAAAAATGACAAAAGCATATATCTTTTAGAAACAAATTTTTTACAAAGGGTTATATATGTTGTATTTTCGACTATAAATATTCATTAGAAATATACAATGATTTCCTACATAATTATATTTTATTTATAATTTTTAGACATTAAATAAGTTAATTTATTTATGACACAATGTTGATTCAGTAATTACCATAATAGTGAAAAATTAAAATAATTGATATTATAAATACCCAAAGAAATATAATTTGAGACTTTTAATGAATTAAACTAATTTTTCAGGATAATATGACATATTAGGATTGATTTAATTGACTTTTTTCTAAGTAATCATTCTGTTATAATTTTCACAAAAATCAATTTTCCAAATAGTGTCAAAATTGACATAAAAGAGTTTTTAAAACAAATATTATATTATTAATTGATATTCAATTCCTAAAAATCTATGGTTTGGCCAAGAGACTTATACCATTGTATGTGTATCATTAATGGACCACTTGGGGGTCGCTTGGATGTATATAGTAAGTTTATTAACCATATAATATAAAAATACAAAGAGACATTGTAAAAGTGAAACTAATTAACTAAGAGTTAATACTTAAAGATAAGATTAATATAGTAACCCAAACCTGTCTAAATCCTATTGGTTGATTGATTTTCGACCTATCCCCACCTTAAATTTTAAATAATCTACTTTGGAGCCATTAGAAACCGAATATGAATTTATTATAAAATAATATTTCTAGCTTTTCCAAAGGTGCCCCTCACCCTTCTTATAAAAGGGAACTCCTCCTTCTCATTAATTCACACCTTCAAAGCTTTTTGGTTCGGCCAAACCCTACCCAAATACTCTCTCAACTTCCATAAATTAATCCTAGAGGCCTTACTTTAGTCAAAAATCCAACCTAAGGATCCCTTTTGATAAAATCAAAAGGACGAACCCGAAGAAGAGGTAATGATTTCACCACCCTTTTTCAAGTTCCTTTCTTCTTCCACTTATTCTTTATTTGTTATTCCCGTTATAAAATAATGAATCCAGTATCTCCTATATACTGTAATATTATTATAAATATGGTACAACCATATTCAGTATTATATCCGTCCTTTGAATGACATGTCACCATACGTGCGTACGTACGGCTTACCGTCTCCACGTCGTGGTGTAATTGTTATTCAATATATTATTATTTGGATGGGTATAATAATGATTTGTAATTCATGTAAATAATAAATATAACATGATAATGATTCTGTATATATGATATACCATCCAATTATATATTATTTTAATGATATTGTTTCTCGTGTGTACGTACGGACTACCGTCTCCACGAACGCGATGAGATTCATTCCCCATCGTATCCATTCAAGTATAATTCTCATTTGATGATTAATAATAGTATCTAAGGACTTGATATAATTCTGGATATGAATAAGATAAAACCTATCCATGACAAACATGGCTTATGTAACAAAACATATAAAAGAAAATGAATAAGTTAACACCCAAAATGACGATAATTCTAAAATATTATTAATAAAATAATGTTAAAAGATCATATATGATATCATATTAATATATATTATTCTTGTATAATTTAATAACAATTATTTCACCATTATACAGGATTTTAACCTACCCTCAACCAAGGAAAAGTACAAGGTAAGGGTTATTTCGCAATCTCTTCATTATCCGAGGTTGTTTATACGTAATAATCTACTGGGATTTCTTTATCATCCACATCCATGTTTCTTAAAAATGTATTTCAAAACATTTTTACTATTTACTAGAATATGGTTTAATGTCATTTATACCCTTGTTGAATTTTATAAGTGGTTTATAAGGAATCTTTCTGTCATTTTCCAAACAAGGTCCTTTTTAACATTTTCGACAGAATTAAGGTAAGAATGTTTTTTTTAACTTATACGGCAGGTGCGGCTATTTTCCGCAGTTATAAAGTCGTCGAAGCTTCCATTACAATCTTATAAGAATATTTTCAAAGAAAATGTTTTATTTTATAAATATATGACTCTTAAATGATTTCAAAATAAAAAGATATATTTTTTTAAAAAGAGTTTTGATTTCATCTATGTCAACATCCTTTGATGGATTTTACACTTATTTGAAGTTGATTTATTATGATACAAAACTTCTATATTGTAGTGAAGGTTTTGTGATATGTTTGACTATGGATGTGTTATTTTTATACCATTCATGGTTTATGGATGAAGTATTTACATTTTTTAGGGTAGTTTTAATATGAATGTTTATGTTATGTTTAAACCTGTTCATATGAGGAATGCATTGGACTTAATATGTGACTGGTGGAGCCCGCTATAGCTCCTCGATGCAACGGTAGGTCTCATGAGACAAACTAGTGTCTTGGTACAAGGCCTTGACAAAATCTTATTTGTAGTCTTGGCACGAGGCCTTGGCTATGTGGTTATGATAGTCTGGCATTATGCATTCCATCATTATGAAAGTGGTTTTTGATATTTCATTTGATTATTCGATTAGTAGAATATCCATGTGAATATGTAAATGGCATTATTTCATTTTATTTTTTCCATACTATGTTGAAGTTTATGTTTAAAAGGATTTTGTTTTAGTTATGCAATGCCTTAAATGTTTATTCTTATTTATGAAAGTTTCCACTATATTGTTATCCTTACTGGGCATTTGAGCTCACCCCTTTTCTATGTTTTATTTTTCCAAGGATGTGAAGATGTAATTTATGAATGACCTGCAGGGATAGTATGAGGGGATAGGAGTGTGGAAAATGGAGACTATATTTTTGTAGTTTTTATCTTATTATGTAATTTTAAATTTATTAATGTATCTAGTTATTCAAAGTCTACTAAACTAATCGGTCTTTCGAGATTTGATCTTTCTTGTGATCATGTCAATGATATGTAATAATACACTGACTCTGGGTAACTGGGGTCGGGGCGTTACAAAATGTCTAAAAATAAAAGTTACCTATTTACACAATTTGGAAATCCAAATTCCAAATATGAAATCCATTTTTCTAAATTCAATACATAGAAGTGGCAAAAATTAATTTAAAATTAATTCCCGTTGTTAAAACAAAAAGCGTGTTTTTAAGAGATAATAACTATCAAAAGATTGACACTTGTTTATGTCCGGTTTAATTATAAAATTATGTCCAATGACCAAAATTGTATTAAATGGTAAAAATATATTCTTAATATACTTTAAAACCACTAAAATTCAAAATTTATCACTATTAATTATTTCGATTAAAAAAGTTGTTTTTAATTAAAATTTAGTAATTTTCACTATTCATCAAAATATAAAAGTTATCCGAAATGTACCAAAATTTCACCATAGGATAATTTTGATATTCTGAATACAAAAATGAAGTCCATTTTGAAAGATAAAATTTATAAAATTTCAAAATGTGGGTATTACTATTCATAACGGCTAGTTTGATTGGTTGTGGTGGTTGTTAGAACTCGAAGTTGCATACAACACACGCTACTGTATTATTCAAAGAGAAGTGTACTGTGGAAGCTTGGGGTGTTACAATTCATGTTACAAGTACATATTTTTTCATTGTCTATAATTCACATTAAATCATTTTGTTATAAAGAATATATCCTTGAATTAATCCAATTAAGTAATTAATTCATTCATTTTATCGTAATTTCCATCTCAACCATCCTAAAAATTACATCATTCATAATTTTAAACAAATTAAATTAATTAATTTTATTTAAAAGTTTAATAAGTAAACATGGTGTATTAGGAGTCAACGTGCCATGTGACCAGCTTCACCTCCTTTAGTTGTGTATTAAATAATCTCAAGTAATATTAGTGCACCCGACAAGTCACGTCGTTAAGTATTGAGATATTCCATATATCAGAATAATGTGAATTTTTTTTGGTATTTATAACATTTGTAAATGTGTTACCCACATGCAGTGTTCTAATTTAAATGCATGTAGTAAATACATTTACTATTACATTGAAATAAATAAAATAATTACTTGAGCATTCATATACTCTTAAAACCTTATTACATAGTATCACACCAAATGCTAACTATGAAATTTGGTTTTAATATTGTAATTAAAAAATCACACAGTTTAATTATTTTTTTAACTGGGTGACTACATAGCATGTACTAATAAGATACACATCATGTATATCATATTCCATGTCTTTCTGACACACACTAAGGGAACTCGTCATGTACACCTAAAAGAAATTGATGATTTACATGATGTCTATGAGAGATACATGACATGGGGACTCATTAACTTTAGGTTGATTAGATTTACATCTTTACGAATCATGTGACTCATATTTTTACTACATAGTTTCCAAGAAAATCTATGGTATAAACATGTGGGACTATATGGTATGTAAGTGGGTTACATATCATATAGCCCCTAAATTTGTATTCCAGTCTATCTAGCCAACATGTGGTGTCATGGCTTTATTTCGATATCCTGCTGGTGCTCTACCCTTCTTCCTGTGACTGTCTTTGGAATCTGTTGAGGGTGCGACTACAGTTCAAATCTGAGAAGATTCATGCCCATAGTTGTGTTTTTGTTTTAGTGCGGCTTGGACCCCCTCAGCGGTGACGCTCCTGGGTGTGTTGTTGGACCATTCAGTCCTAGGTGAAAATGGTTCGACTGCATGTTCCTTGGTTTGTCTTCTGGTGGATTCTATGGTTACGGTGGTAGTAGGTGTGTGGAGCGTGGTGGGGTTTGTCTGGGAGCTGATCTTGATGGAGGATGATTGTGCAAGGTTGGTTTGTCACTGGACTTGATTGCATGGAACATGCCCCAAAGAGGAATCAGAGCCGGTGTTTCATCTTTCCATAGCATTTCGGATTTGTTTGTTTGAGAGGGTATGGAATTTGCCATCGGATCGGGCCTGTGCTTTGACGTAGGACACTTGCTTGATGAACTGACATGTAGAGGTGGAGGAATTTTTCACGATCAAATGCTTGGGTGGGGTAACTCGATATTGTTGTCTTCTCTTTCTCTCTTCGACCATCAGGTCATGTAATGTCCAATGTCCTTGAATTCCGGGTTCACCTCCTTATTCCCTTAAAAGGGGGTTTATCAACTTATAATAAAAAAATTGAAGGACTTCTGGCCATTGGATGGATGCTGATTTCAGTTTGTAAAGCCTCATATACCACATCTCATTTAAAGGTGTGAACCTCATTACACTGTGTATAATTTTCACTTACATTTTTTTAACTATGTCATCTGGTCAGGACCTTTAACACCTCCCAATGAATCCTCTGGTCATTTTTCATCTATTTTTCACTAGTTTTAGATCATATAAAGGTAAAAATATTATAACATTATCTACTGTATTAAAAGAAAAAATATAAAAAAAAATTCTAACAACAAATATTTATCAATAAATGAAAAAAAACAATTAAAAATTGTTTTATGATCACTTTATGGTTCTCAAGTGCAATGGAAGTGACCAGAAATGTTCCCAATAATATAAATTAATAAAATTATCCATATTTATCCCCAGAACTAGACAAATTCAAACCATAGAATTAATGATACTGGATCAGCCCAAATAATTTATAAATAATTTATGTAAAAAAATAATTACCTCATATTGGAAGTCTTTCTTGGTTAATGAGTCAGATGAAATTTTTACATTATACCATCAATATTTTATAGGATTAAAAGGTATAATCCCTATCATAATGATCCAAACATGCACCAGAAATCCCTGAATTCCACCATAGAAATTCCCAAGTGCTAACCTATAATATTACAATGCTTATTCCATTAATTGATGATCTCCAAAATAATCAATTTGTGGTGTAAGTATTCTTTTTATTCTCTCTAGAATTTAGAGGGTGGAGGAGGAGTATTGTTATCTATTATTGAGATTCTTCTAAGTCTAATGAACATTACACATGCCTAAATATATGAACATCCAATGAAACATATGAATTTGGATTTCCTTTTAGTGAGTCAAGTTCTCATTACCTCCATTTTTTAGATATTATCAAGGATGAAATTTATAAGAATAAGCCTCGATTTATTATGAGACTCCTACACATGATTTTCAAAATCATTTGTGACTCATCAAATAATATCATATAACCTAGAACAAGGATTTAATAATAACACCAATTCACTTCATGGTTCTAATCATTACGATAGACATCCATGACCTTTTGGTGTAATAATTACCCTTAGGAAATTATAAAATAGATGTAATAGAGATGAAAGATCATCATGTGAAAATATATTAATTAATATTCAATAATATGAAATTTTGTTAAAAAATGTTCAAAGTAGTTGATTCTAGAGAACAAATCTTCAACAGTGCCTTTCCAGAGTAGCATGGAGGAGAAAGAAGCATAACCCATCATGGGTCAATATTTTGTGGATAATGGTAGTATTGGTGGTAGTGTGGGGAAATACCAAAAGAGAAAAAATTATCATTGATGATCATTATGGATTATCCACTATCTCATGAACAGGTAGAATTATAATGTGGAATAACATAATTTAGGCACTATTCTTGTCAAATGAACTGCATGAATTGAAGTAATAAAACATCATCATGTGCATCATCTCCCTCAAGCTAGGGTTTCATGATGTGACTGAAGCACCCATGATGCAAATATTCATGTACCAGGAAATTATATGCATCTAGAGTAGTGCTCAAAACTACCTATGTTATGAATTAAAATTCCCCAGTTCCATATAGAAACTCCATACATGAAATTGAGACATCTGAAGAATACATTACAAGTTCAAAGAAATCTTGTGAATAAAAAGGATATACCATACATATGCTTGTCGATGTCATGACGTGATGCACTTGGATTCGTGTGTTGATGAATGAAGGATTATGAAATATATTATTCTTACATAGTTCATTTGTAATTTTCAGTAAAGTTGAATAAATATCGATGAGTAAGATACTTAAACATCATGTTGGAGGATGTGGCACCACAAATATGTTGGAACCTAGGTTGTTCTTTGCTATAAGTGGAGTATGGTTTGGGTTGTTATCAATACTCACTTGGAATATTATGGGGTTTCCAAGGAAAGGGATCTTATAGTTCAAGCTAACAATAGTATTGAAGGTGCTATCATTTCCCAGTGTATTCAAATTTTTAGGGTCCAAAATTTGGAGTATGGATTGCATTGAAAAAAGTGGATTTACTTGAAAGATTTATGAAAATATGTTAAAGACATGATTTTTGTGAATATATGATTTGTGGATATTATTTCATGAAGGATCAAGGAAAGATGATAGGGATGTTTGCAACAATAATGAGTATCATGAATGATGAATAATTGGATCATCATGGATAGTGATGGTGATCTCCATGATTACAAGAATTAGAGCATCACAATGCACAATGGTTTTATAGAAAACATCACAACAATTTCAAATCATAATGGGGAATCACGGATGTAGGAGTTATGAAAAAGTAGTTTTCAAAGATATATAAAATCTTCTATGTGGTGGTGGACCATCATAAACTGTTTAGTCTATAAATATAAGGCTACCTCTCTTCACTTCATAGGAATTTTTTCTGGGAAAATTAGGAATCGGTCTGATTTCATGAAGCTAAGGGAGCTCTGCAAAACTGACATTCCATGTGATCTTAAGCATTTCGAAAAGAATTTTTGAGTCTTGATTGATGCCAATTATTTTGATTAATGAGTGCTTCATAATGATTGGGTATTCCATATTTACTCAATGAGCTTTGTGAATGGAGTTTGTCCACAAAGGTAGGGTGTCTCACAAAGGTAGTAAGCTTCGTGAAGGAGCTTCGCAATAGGAAATTTTGATTATCAATATTTCATTGATTAGGTCTCTAAATTTTAATAATCTCGGGTCTATGGTTCAAGAAGAGTCTCATGATATATAGATAAAAATACTTTAATTCAAATATATTAAATTAACCTTCAATTCGATAAACTAAGTTAGACTTCACTCAAAGTAGTGAGCTAGGGGGAGTCGAGAGAAGTGTTTTGATGGACGCAGTATTCTATCCTTAAAATCTTGTAAATTTTGTGTGTCTAGCATATATTAAATATGTATGAACTGTTGTATTCCAAAACTAGTGATGATTACTGTATTTTTGTATGATCGACACACTATCAGTGTGTTCTCCTTGGACTAGCCCTTAGTTGTGAACCAAGTAAAACTGTTGTGTTTATTTTCTATATGTGAATGTCTGATTATTGATTTAATTAATCATATAGGTTTAACGAGTTCCTACCAACATGTAAAAAAGATCTATCACATTAAAATAAAAAATTGAAACCCTGATTCACCCCCCCCCCCCCACTCTCAAGGTGTTTTGGGGTCTTGTAAGTGGTATCAGATAGAATGTTCACATATGTTGGATACTCTACAGTAAAGTTGTTATCTATTGAAGAATTTCGATTTGAACCTATGTCTATAATAATGTTAATTTTTTATGAAGATCTGGTTATCTCATAGAATAATTATATATCCACCAAGACCATTATGAATAGGAAAAAGAAAGATAAGAGACAGTTGAAGAAGTCTCTATGATCTAGAGAAGAGGCAGTATCTGGTTCTCCATTCCTTTCTGGTAATGAAGATATATTAGGCTTAGAATTTAAAGATCAAGTGGATCAATTTTCCACCAATGAAATGGAAAAAAATTCTACCTCATGTAAAACAAAAAATTTAAGTGATCAGGAGGTGTGTGTTAGCACCTATGAAATTTTTCCCCAAAATAAAGATCATAGCACAAGTGGTGATTTTGGTCAATCTACAACCTCATGTGAATTTGAAATTGAGAAATTATGAAATTATCTACATGATATTCTGGAAGAATGAACTCTCATTGTTTGTATAATATTTTAGTGTATGTAGGTAGAGATCACCCAGCTAGAAGGAGAATTTGATTCTTTTAAAAAGGTCTTGAAAGGAAAAATTATTGAATGTTAAAAGCTTTGTGGAAAGGTTGGAACCTTTTAATAATCAAATAAGGAAATTGATATATGTTCCTTAAAATACCTCAAATATGTTGAAGAGAAAGAGGGAGTAAAAAAGACTCTTAAAGAAAATATCAATGTTCTTGAAGAAAAAATGAGAAATATCACTGATGTAAAGGGTTTATAATTGGAATAAATATCCAATATGATTAAGGAACATGACATTTTTATTAAAAATAAAGTTTTGATTCGTGATGATGAACATGTTAGAATGAAGAATCCTTGTGAAGAAAATATTATTTTGATTTAAGATCAAAAAAACCTCGTCAACATGACATGTTCATATTTGGAAGCTTAGTTGGACAATCTTGAAAGGGAAAATATTTAGACATCACAAAAGAATGTAACAATTTTTTTTCCAATAAAATGATCACTAAAGGATTCTAAAGTTGAAATACCTCCAACATGTGAAAATAATATCATGACATCTTATGATGGTCTATCACAAGTAGTTGAGAAGAAGTATGTACCATCCAAACCAACTTGTGATAATACATATAAACCTATTATCATGAAGAGTATTGGTTTTAAAGAAAATACTATACAAATTCGGATGAATAAAGGAGATAAGAAACCTATTAGCAAGACTAGGGGGATAAGAAAAAATATTATAGAATTTGGTTCCCACAGAGAGCTCAACAAGTCATGAAGAAGAGCTAACAACCTTATACAAGATAAATGATGAAATCAAGATTTGTGGGTCAATGTTCATGCTGCAAAAAATTTGGGCATTGTGAATTAAATTGTTGTCACAATCCTAAAATTTCAAAAGCATGAAATAAGACTATCTCATAGGGGAGGAATTTAGAGATAAAGAAGAAACATCCATATGTCCAAAATCATTGAATTACTATAAAAAGATTTTTGAATTCTTGAAAACATCTTTGAGGTATGAAATTGTAGTGGTATCAATGTCGGTAAATGCTCATCTCAATATGTATCCAAAGTTGCTAAGAAAATAATATTACAAAATCTAGCTCAGAATAAACAAGAAACCATGGGAATAAATCAAAATAATTTGTGAATATAAATGCTCCCAAAAAGGTATCAATGAATAATTCTGAAAAGACATTGGTTTTTAAGTCCAAGAAGTTGAAGGAAAGTGCATTAAAAAGAACTACTAATATGTATGGAAGTCTAGAGAATCCATGTGGATGATCCAAATTTACTTTCATAGTTCCAAATTAAAATTTCTTATATGGCCATAATATTTGGAAAGAATGAGGAACCATGAAGATAAAAAATCTAACACTAGTGAAAAAGGAAGAGAAAAGATTCCACGTGATGAAGGTAAAGTGCATGACAGTTTGCAACCAAAATGAAACTCATGTTTTAAAAATGTTCTATGTGAGAGATGTAATAAATCTATTCATGTTGCAAGAGGTTTCTTAACCTTAATACTAGATAAAGAATCATTCTTTATGGGGATTAAGAATATTTTCCATGTGAAGTATTTCTATAACAAAAATTCTCTACACAAATAAGAATAGAATGTTAAGAGATTGATACTACCTCAACATTATTATAATGCATGAAATTTAAAGATAAAGCATTTTATCAGGGGGATAACCCGAGAAGCAGTGAGGGATGTTATTTATCCTTTTATAGAACTGAATAAGTCACCATTTTTGAATGATTCCTAATTTTAGTATTCAAATAAAAACATGAGGGAGGATCATTTTTTATAAATATAAATATATTCTACTCTGGAAAACTAGGATAAATAAGGTGAATCTTTGATTGATCTTATTTATGGAATCCTAGATAATAAGTGTTCAATAAGACTATCCTTGGAGATGTTTTTAATGTTATCTAATGTGTACAGTCTCAATATGAAGAACCATCCTGGTGTTTTCTCCATACTAAAATTTCTTGAAATCCATTATTCATTACATTTACCATTTTGAAGATGCTGAGAAGAATTTCTCTTGAGGAGGAGAAAAATGATAAATGATGAATAAGCTTCCAAAATCGTTATTTAAAATGTTATATAACCTAAATATTCGAGAAATTTATTTAATATGTTTTCATTTGAAATAGAGTTTTAGGTATCATGATCTGTATTCAAGGTACATACTAAGATTCTGAAATAGTGGAAGGCTTGTAAAATATTCTAGAATGACACAAAGAATATAATTCAGAAGAAGAATGAGAATAAGAAACAATTGATGAATAAACTTCATCTGAACCTCATAGGAGAAATATAAGATAATAAATTTATCAAACTAATATCATTGGGTATTGGACCCCACCAATACATATATATAAGATTGGAAATGTGATTATAAATATGGTACATCTAGTGTGTAAAATTTATTCATAGATTTAAGGTGTTGATGTTGAAGAAATATTTGCTTCGATGGCTAGACTAGAGCCAATCGGAATTTTTATTTCCATGGAAATTCAAATTGGATACAAATTGTATCAAATAGATTTAAAAACATATTTATTAAATGGTGTTCTTGAAGAATAATTCTATATAGAACAACCAGTGGGTTTTCAACTTGCTAATGATGAAATGAAGGTTTGAAAATTAAATAATACATTCTATGGTTTGAATCAGGCACTTTTAGCATGGTATTCCCAACTTTATTTTATATAAAGAAGCTCAAATTTAAAAAAAATGTGGAGTATATAATAATCTATATGTGAAGAACTCTCATAAAGATCAGTTCTTGGTGCTAGTGTTTGTAGATTATATTATATTTTTTGTAAAAAGGGAGAGATTAGTAGATGAATTTTCCAATCACATGAAATTGGAATTTGAAATGTCTATGATTAGTGTACTCACATACTTCATGGGAATTCAAGTGATTCGGAGTAAATTCTACACTTTTATTTCTTAGTAAAAGTATGTAAGATAGTTGTTGAAGAAATTCAATATACATGACTCTAAACTAATTTCTACTCTAATTGCGTTTGGAAGTAAACTTGGAAAGCATGAGGATGAGTCTTCTTTAGATCCCACAATGTACTGTAGAATCAACAAAAATCTTATTGTACTTAACTACAAGATGGAAAGATATTGTCTTTGTGACATTCTTAGTGGCCTTCTTTCAAAGTAATACGAAGTAAGAACATATGGCAGCAGTTAAATGGATCATGAGATACATTCACAGTACTCAAAATTATGGATTATTCTTTGCTATGGAAATAGATAATGAACTATTAGCATTTTATAATTATGATTGGGATAGAGATGTGGTGTATAGAAAGTCCAAAATTGGTGGGGAATTCATTATTGGAATGAAATTTGTGCTTTGGTTGAGTAAGAAGTAGGAAATAAATTCTCCTAGTATTGGTGAATCTGAGTATATCTATTCTACAATGTCTTTCACTCAGCTACCTTTGATAAAAAAACAATTGAATGATATTGGGTTTGAGGTCAAAAAGCCAATGGTGATTCACTATGATAATAAGAGTGAAATTAATCTTACGAATAATCCTATTAATCATTTTCATATGAAACACATTTAAATTATATATCACTTCATCAAGGAAAATTTCGAACAAGTCATGATTAAATTGGATCATTTTGGAACTAATGATCAAGTGGATGACATAATGACCAAGCCATTGTCATCACATGTGTTCGAGAAACATCAGTTGAACCTTAGTGTTCTTCCACCTACCAGTGCGTTAGGAGCTCATAGATATTTCCCTCTCCCAAATTGTGTTAACTGGTTTAATCCTTTTTTGGAAGTGATGTCATTTATGGGGGATATGTGATCTAGGGGTATTGTGTTTTGATCTCTACACATTCAATAATAGGTTTTTGGGTTTATTTTCAATGGGGTAGAATAGATAAATTCATGTCTATGAGGTTGCAGGATAAACAAGAAGCTATAAGAGAATTGAGAAACAAATGGGGATAATATAATTGATAAAAAAGGGGTAAAATGAAAAATTTATGGATTAATGGTTTCTGGTTTTTGAAAGATCATTCAATACATTTTTGACATGATGGTAATTAGGTGTTATGAGGAAATAGTTCAGGTCATGCAATACTTCTATGGCATGATAATATCTTATCTTGTACATTTTTAAGAATTCCAAGACATGATAACCTAATTCATTCTTATCCTATTATTCTCTACATTGATCATTGCTCGTGAAAACCTAGAGTGTTAGCTGAGTTGTTTCTTGTGTATCATGTTTTAATAGTGGCTGGTTCTTTATTGAATTTTTCTAAAAATTTCTAACAAACCCAATGGGATAGATTATTGGAACCAAGGTTGTTCTTTTTGGGAAATGGATTATGGTTTGTGTTTGTTTTCAATACTCAAATGGAATATCAGGGAGTTTTTAAGGAAAGGGATTTCATAGTTCAATCTAACAACAGTATTGTAGGTGTCATCATTTCCCAATTTTTTCCAATTGTTTGGGGTGAAAATTTTAGGGGATGGCTTGCATCATGAAATATGTATTTTCTTGAAGTCCTTATGAAAATATGGAAAAGGTGTGAGTTTTGTGAATATGGGATTCACTAAAGGTATTTTGTGAAGGATAAATAAAATATGACGGTGATGTACATGACAATGATGAGAATTTCAAATAGTGAAGAATTGGGGAATCGTGAATGGTGATGGTGATCTCCACGATTTCGAGAATTAGAGCACCACTACGTGTGATGGATTGATGGAAAGCTTCTAGACAATGTCAAGTCACAATAGAGAATCATGAATAGAGGAGCTACATGAAGGTGGTTTTGAGTGATTTGGAAAATCCACTAAGGGGTGGTGGAGCATCGCGAATGGTCGAGCCTATAAATATAAGGCTACCCATCTTCACTTCACATGAATTTTTCCAAGGAAAATATGGAATCACTCTTATTTCGTGAAGCTAGGGGAGCTTTGTGAGACTGACATTCCATAAAAGCTTGAGCATCATGAAAAAATTGTTGATTCATGATTGAATCCAATTCTTTTAATTAATGAATTCTTCATGATGATGTGGTATTCTTTATTGACTCAATGAGATTTGTGAAGATATTTTGTTCCATGAAGGTTGGGTGCTTCATGAAGATAGTGAGGTTTGCGAAAGAGATTCCAAAATGGAAGTTTTGAATATCATTTTTTTATTGAATAGTTCTTTCCAAGTGCATCAACTCAGGTCTATGGTGAAAATAGAGTCTCATGTTAGATAGGGACAAAGACTTTAATATAAATCTATTGAAGTGATCTTCAAGTCGATAAATAGAGTTAGACTTCTCTCAAAGAAGTGAGATATGGGGAGTCAATGGAAGTGTTCTGAGGGACGTAGTGTGTTATACCTAAAATCTTGTAAAGCCGTTTTACTTATCATTGAGTGACTATTTTTAAACTCTTGTATTTCAGAACTAGTGAAGATTATTGGATTTTGGTTTAACCAACACATTGTCGGCATATTATCTTTAGACTAGACCTTAGTGGTGAACCAAGTGAAACTGATTTTTTCCTTTTTGTTTATTAATGTTTGATTTTTGATCAAATACATCATATAGATTTAACAAGTTACTAATAACGTGGGAACAAGATCTGTCACCATAAAAAAATGACACCCTAATTCTCCCCTCGCCTCTCAGGTTGTTTTGAGGTCCTAGAAAGGATTTGTTTTGTAAGATTGATCTTGAAGGATATTGGAGATGTAAGAGAAACTATTGTAAGTATATAAGAATAATAAGATTTTTCCTTCTTGCATGTAAGGGCAGTTTAAGGGTTGTGGAGTTTGGAGCCTGCACAGTGAGTTGGATAGTAGCATCACAACATTATTCTGAATGAGGGGAGTAGTGGGGATTGTATGGAACTATTATTTTATAATGCCCAGTGATATCATCATGATAATGATTAGGTGGTTCAGATAGTGTTATGGAATCATGATAATGATTGGGTTGTGTTTTTGTAAATATTTTTTTATACCACTAAATAATACTATCACAGAATGTATGAGTAGATATAGAATATATATATTTATTGATGGATAAATAGGAGAAGGTCGTGACATGGTTATATGGTGTTGCATTTTGGTTTTAATGAATCAACAAATGAAGTTGAATAGTGATGAGTTATCTATTCCATGGGTGGTATTGTTATATAATTTCTATAAGGATTCTATTTTTTAGAGATATAAATACATTGTTGTGAAGTAAATACATGGGGTTGTGTTATGGCCATATAGAGATAGCAAGGATGAGTAGATTGTGACACTGTGAAGGTCCTTATTATGCTATGAGTTTTTTATCTAGACCAAATTTAGTTAAATCCATTTTCTATATCTATGATCATTCTAAAGATATATTTCAGGGAGATTGTGGAATTGTTTCTACTAGTTTTAGTGTTTATTTATAAACTAAAAAATATATAGAAAATTATGGTAGTTTTTTAGTGGTGGTTTATAAAAGCACCAATAAATACTAAAATAAGTTATCCATATCTTTTTTTAGAAACACTTTTCAAAATCATCATTATCTAGTTGTGGTTTTAAATAAGACTACTAGTAAATAAATTTTAAATGAAATTAATGTTTGTTTTTTTATAAACCTCAACTACATTTTTTTTAAAATAACCTATCTACACACCCTTATCCCACTCATCCTCTTCATCCCCTCTAGATGCCTCGTCTTGGCCTCCCCCTCACTAATGACTCCCTCACCCCCACTAGACAACATTTTTCAGCCTCTTCATCCCCACTCGATGCCAGATCTTGGAATAATACTTACCACTACCAAACGTCAGACTCCTCTCATACTTCCCCTAATAGGTTCTCAATGTTGAATCCCATATTGGCCACCCCACCCCATAACATCAATCGATTCTAGATCATCTCCCCTCTCAGCCTCGACATCGGATCCCCCTCTCCAATTCCCTTTGTACCTCTACACCACTGGTCCCTCATTGTGATTTTGGGTTAGGTTTATCAGATTTGTTTCACCTTAATCACAGGTGATTGAATATATTCTCTATTTTAGGGTGTAATTATACAATAGTGTTGGTTTTAATAATTTAAGTATTCTAATTCTCATTCAATGTTTTTAGTTTAATATATTTATGAATTATTTGTGTTTTAGGTGTAGTTTGAGATCAATTATTAACTTTTTTAATTAAATATATTTTATTTTTATATATAGTAATATGATTATATTTTATATTTTAAAATGTATGGATTCGAGTACATATGGATAAAATTTGGATTACCTTACCTCTAAACACATATCAGTATGTTAAGGGTTTGAACATGTTTTTGGATTTTTCATTTGAAAATCGATCCATGGATGGATGAATAAAATGTCCATGTCCTAATTGAAAATTCAGAATATGGTTGAAGTGGGATGAATCATTTGATCACTTAATATTAAAAAAATCCACAACATTATATAAATTGTATATATCATGGAGAAACAAATGTTATAGAATATTTGAGAAATTTTGTATACAATTAAAATGAATAGGATAATTCTCTGATAGTGCATAGTGAAATTCAAACCCTGATAAATGATGTTTTTGGCATAGTGGAGAAACACTATCAATAATGTAATAGATAAATATATTAATTTTTTTATGTTTCATATATTAATAATGTTTTCATAAATTCAAGACAACCTAATAAAGATAATGAAATATTAATGGATGATGATGAGGAAACTAATACAAGAGAAAACTCAACCAAGAAAAAAAAATCTAAATTATTTGTATATGGAAATATGGAATTGTATGAAGGATGTGTAAAATATTAAAAATTTCCTTTTCTATTAATGATTTACCACATCAGATGTTTATGTGGAATTAAAAACAAATAAATGGCCATGATATAAGAATTATTGTATGATGAATTTATGGAATCTAAGATATCTGTACCATTTATGGGATGAAGAAGATTATTAAAAATATTGTACTCAATTGTAGGAAGATACATTCAGTTAAAAATGATTATATTATTTATTAAATAGAATATTTGATTAGGGAAGGGTGAAAAAATGTAGTACTTCTAGATAGAAATAAGCAAATAATGATTCCATTTTGAATATGAATACTACCACCAATGAAATATAGAAATAAAATATTCATAATGGTTTTACATTACTTTACATTGAACACATAGTTTTAAATACTGTTTATGTCATCTAAAACCATTGATCATTTGAATTAATATGATTTAAATATTAATAATGATGAGTTCATGTGACATTAAAGAGATTCAAAATCATGGAATACCTTAGATTCATACTTCCATATTTCTCTTAAGATTCTAGAAATGTTTATTTGGTATTGTCATTTGATGGATTCGATCCTTTTGGTACATTAAGTAGCAGTTACAGTATTTGGCCAGTTATTTTGATCCCTTATAATCTGCCTTCCTAGATGGGTATGAAAATGAATTCATCCATTATATGAATGATTATTCCTTGAAATAAAATTCTTAAAAATGACAATTATGTCTACCTTTGGCTTCTTATTCAATAATCACATCATTTTTTTTGGAATCGTGGTGTAGAAATATATGATGCATCTACCATGAAAATATTCAAAACCCATTATTCCCTTATGTGAACCATTAGAGACTTTCGCAAACTAATAAATTTATCTCATATAAAATGATCACGAGTTTGCCTTGTCCAGATTGTAACTTTGATTTTAAGTATCAAAAGATACCTTATATAAGGAAGTGGTGTTTCATGTTTCATCATTTCTTCCTCGATACATGTCAGTGATTTTGGTTTAACAAGTCATGTCTTAATGAAAAATTTTATTTGAGTCTTACACTAGAATTATTACATGGATCATGGATCTTGACAAAATTATCACATGCTTTTATAGAGTTTGGAAAATATTTTTAACTGAATTAAACTAGAAAAAGAGTTACAACACCATCTGTTACAATTAGATCAATCAATGTAAGAAAAAGAGAATATTTTTTTAACTTCTATACTGGTAATTTAATTTTTTATTTCATAATATTTACATTGTACATATTGATAATAATGTGTGTGATAATGTGTTGCTTATATTACTTAATGATTAGGGAAAATCAAAATGATCATTTAAATGCTCATAAGGATTTATAATCATGGAATATCAAATGTTATAGATGGATAAATAATAATGTAAAGTACCTAGTATATATATTTTCTATGAAAACCCATCAAAAATATATTTTACTTCAAATATTAAAAAAAGTAATGTGCATGATGGATATTCTACTAATACATCAAGATGTGTTTATTTGAATCATTATGAAAAACATTTATTGAAAATTCATGACACATATTTATTCATTGAGTATTTGATACCTTTTTCAATGCATAATTTGTTTCTTAATAAAATAACCACCATTATAATCGACTTCGAAACATTATTTAGAAAATTTTTTGAGAATACATTAAACTGCAATGAATTGGATAAAATTTAGAAAAAAATTGTACAGATTCTATATAATTTGGAGATGTTATCCCCTTGTAATTTCTCACTATAATGAATCATTTGATGGTGAATTTGTCTTAAGAAGCTAAAATTGGTTGACCCATACATTATCGATGGATTTGTACCATAGAAAGGTATTTATTTAAACATTTTTTTCATTAGAAATATAATTATATTAGTTAATATTTAAAACATTATTTATTAATTTCTTACCTTTAATTATTAGATATTTTGATAATTTTAAGTCTTATGTGAAAAATAAATCTCATCTAGAAGGTTCTATTATGGAAGTTTATCTTATCAAAGACTGTTTAAACTTCTGTTCAATGATATTTTATTTCATAGAGATAATATTTGATTGAGTGGGATGTTTTTATGAAATCCCAATCAATTGCTGGCTAATAATGAATATCAATATTTCCAAATTAAAGTTGAGAAGTTAGAAAAATATCTTAATTGTAATTGATAGATATGTAGTTAATACAAGAACATATATACGTGATACATAATACTAATATTGTTAATCCCTATATCGAAAAATTAAAGACACAAATGAAAATATGCCTTACGATCGGAAAATTTATTGAGATAAAGATAAAAAAACTGTTGCCATAGAAATTGTTGAATTATTTTCAGGTCATGTATGTTATTAATCTAATATGTAGTTTGAATATGTTTAAATTTGTATAAATTATGTATATCAACTTATATAGGTAATAAATAATTATAATAGTACTTAAATATCCTAATATTTTATGTTTTTAGTTCAATTTCCTTCTACACATGCTAGGAGATTCAATGATTACAATATTTGTGGTTTCAAGTTTCGTACTATTGATCGCAAGGAAGGTTAGAAAAAAACAATGACATATTCATATTTTAAAATCAATGTTACTATGTAAAGTTGGTTGATATTATCAAGTTAAATTTTCATTGGAAATTTGAAATTTTGTTACTTAAATATGATTGGGTAAATATTAATAGGGTTATAAAGAAAGATTCATTACAATTTACTAATACCAATTTCTCTGGGTTGGTAGATACTAGTAAGTGGGAACATAATGAACTATATACTGTATATTACCATGAAAAATGGTTTATTATGTTGATAATATAGTGGATTATGGGTGGAGTATTTTTTTCACATGAAAATGAGAGACATTTATGATATTGGTGAGGATGGTGAAGTAATTTATGACAGTGAACCCCATTACCAAAAACAGACTGAATATTTTGTAGCTGATGATATTTAAAATTTTAGTCCTGTGAGAGATAGTGGAGAATAAGAAGAAGAATAATGAATAGAATAATAATAATAAGAATAATTAATAAAATAATAAGAATAGGAACAATAAGTAGAAGAATAAATAATGTTAACAATGGAACCTAATAAAAACATGGACAACTAGTAATATAATTTCTATGTTTTTTCCACATTAATATATTAAATTAATGTTTTTATATTAATAATATTAAGGTATATTTTATTTTATATTAATAAATGAAAGTAATTTTTTCTTCTAGGTATTCCATACTAGAAGAGGTTTAGTTTCAATACCTGTTCTACGTCATAGAGTTCTGATTCTCTTTCTACAACACAAAGTAAAATTAATAACATACCTCATAAATTTTTCTATGACATTTAATATTATACTAATATTCTCTCATCCATATATATTAATTATACTAATGATGTTTAGTTATCAATTAGAACATAGAATTATTAGTAAATTTCATAAATTTACACTTATTTTCTTCAATTTTGAAGTTCTTTTTTGGTTAATTATTTTTTTAAGTCAAATGAATTTAAATATTTCTTTAGTATCTCTCATGGAGATAAATCGTTAATTATTTGAATAATTCAAATTTTAATATTGGGATAATTATTTAAATTTTAGCTTATAAATCAATATTGTGATCATAATAAGTGGTATATGTGCTAGTGGTTCCAAATAAAATAATTTATCTAGAGAATAATTTATATTATTATAATTGTGATTAATTTTGATAACATTTTATGACTTTTCATTTATATCAAAATGTTTATTTTTTATTTTTTTTAGAGGCAATGAAATTAAAAGAAGACTAGTATATTTTTATAGGTTTTAAATCCACTAATGAGTTTATATTCATACTTTTAATCATGTATGAGAAAATTATTATAGTGAATAAGATGTTTAGGATGTGTATTGTGTTTATTTTTATCATAATTGAAGAAATCCTGGTCTTTTAATATTTAAATATATTAATTATAATCAAATGTAAGTATGAGTCTGAAATTATCAAGTTTATGAATAGTTTTTTGTCCATAATCTAATTATTATTTTGGTTATAATTATTTGTTGATATGGTTAGCATAACTTAAAAATGATGTTGAAAGGTTGAATTAGGGTTTGAGGATATTCATGTATATTCTAAATCAACTAAGGATATCATTTGTTATGAAATTTTTGGCATGTTCATGCATACCAATTATACATTTCATTATTGTACCATTACATAAAATGAATTTAGATCAAATAATATATCATTTTAATTGTATTTAATTTATTATTAATTGAATACACTCTTTAAATTTGTTTGATTAACTACTATAAATCTATGCATTGGAAGTAGAATGTGGGGAAGAAGGTGATGGGTAGAAACATGACCGAGTAATGCATGGTGAGGGACACACGTCTTAGTAGATTAGTCATGACTCTTTTTTGTGTTATCATTTTGTAAAACATGAAATTTTTTAAACAATTATATTATTTATATTATATTTTATGTGATGGAATGTTTATTTATTTATATATTTTATTGTTTTTTTATATTGTATTAATTGACTATTTTTTATTTATTATTTATATTTTGGTTTTTGGTGAATTGGGTAGCATTTTGATTTTTTTAAATCCCATTATTTGTGGAATTTTTAATGTAATATAATTATTTATCGGTGGCTTAACCTCTGTTAATAATGATTTTGAACTTAAAACAACCAAAAAATATGGTAAATTTATTTATTTAATAGCATTTTTAACCACCAAAAAATATTTAATCTAAATAAAAACCACGACCAATTAATAAAAATGTTTCTAAATTTTACACTATAAAAACATCCACAAATTTAAAAAAAACCACCGCAAATTAATAAAACCACCACTATATTCTTTTTCCCCTATAGTGACATGGGTTGGATTTATACATAAAAAAATATAGATATATTAAGATAATAAAATATGGGTGTATATATCCGATGGATTTTTCTATATTTAAGTAAAGGTCATTGTTGTTTCCTAGAGAAGGAACATAAAATAAGAATCATCTTCTTTCATGGATAGCATGGCAGTACTTTTGTGTCATGAATTTTATAATTAAATTTGTTTTGAGTACATTAAAGTTTTATTATTTTTAATGTTTTTTCATGTGTTTTTTCATTTATTATATTTTTTATCTCATATTAAATTCTTAATAATGGTAATTTTCTCTTGACTCAGATTGTATCCTTTTATGAAATCATTAGTGCTTAACTTTCTACAGGTTCATTGGGTGAGTTAGGTTCTATGTTTAAACCTGGTTTTAGGTTACCTATCTCATGAATTAACAAAATATATTGAATATAACAAAAGGTGTTATTTGAGGTAGATAGAGATAACCATGTCTAGAGCTTCACATTTACTCGATTCCAACAAATTCATGTACATCCATCATTTAATTCATGATTTAATACATCATGAACCAATATTTTAAAGAGCCTCTGGCCCTCATCATTCTAAATTCAGTAAAATTAGTTTTAGTATTACTTCATCATTTTAAATTGTAGAGCTTGACTAATTAAATAGGGATATCCATTCTAAGGAACCATTTCTCTTTGGGTTTGGCCTCAAACTTGATCATGTAATATTATTTTACAATTAGGATTATGAAAGAGTAATATAAATTTATAAACTTGATAACATGTCGGATGTAACTGCCCCAAAAAATCCATCATTGTAGAGAATATTTGAATCCTTCATTTTCTACCTCTTTGTTACTTTCCTAAAATGTAGTTCTAGTGGACATGTTTCATATTTTCCATTGTGATTTTGGGGTATCCTGCTAATTATTTTTATACTCACCCTACATAGGCTTTATTCTCAAATGTTTTTTCTCTATGAAAATATTTCATAGTTCTGATATAGACTTGGTGGACATGTATTTGGTGTGTCATATTTATAGTTGAATCCTTGTGACAGTTGGTGATGCATGGCTAGTCATGGTGGTTCATGATGGAAATGGTGACTATTAAAGGTAGAGTTTGATTTAAGATCACACATGGTAAGGATGATATTTCTAGCATCTTTTATATATTATATTCAAAGGATTATTTGATTTATAGTTCCTTTGATGTCTTTATATGGGGAAGTTTTTATATATTTTATGTCTTGGGTATTCATTGTATTCAATTTAATTGTTTATATATATATATATACTACAGGTGTTATTGATTATTCTATGTATTAGAGATATATGTTTATTTCATTAAAAAATAATCTAAGGTCTTCTATATTGTTTTATATTCCTACTCAATGTTGGTCACCATCCTTTAACCTTTTATAAGTGGGATTAGGGTGGCTAACTTGCCTATCCTCTAGCTTGGGCGGGTCCTCGGTGAGTCGGATTGTGTCAGCACCTTATTTATTCATGTTCTTGATGAAGAGAACATAGATTAATATATAATAATATATCCTCCATGATATATCCATGGGTTATATGAATTACCTAATTCTATATAAGGACTCTACTACTCTCTATGACATGCCCGCATCCCTTTCGGTAAAGGGGAAAAAATAAGAGAGCTTCGATGTTGAAATGATTATTAGAAGATTAGACAAACAATAAAAAACTCATCTCAATGGAAATATCTCCTTATATATCCCTCTAGATATTATTGAGTGTTTGTGAATTAATTTATATGTTTCATAATATATGAGTTAATGTTTATTTCAATCAAGCATTCATTAAATTAATTCACCCATTTATCCTCTCGTGCATTTCATCTTTTGAAACATCATATTAATGATATATTATATGGTTAATAATTTAGATATTAACATATTAGAATATTATATCACTAAATCATAGGATGGTATATTGAATAATATTATATAATTCTACTAATAACGTTTTCATATGACTCAACCCTATCAGATAGTATGATTGGTTAAGGTAATGGAATGAAATCTAAATTTCTTATCATACGACATACCTAAATTACAATATATGAAATATATCCTAAAAAAATAATATGTTTTTCAGGATTTGGGGAATATATAAATTGATAATAAAATTAATTATAGATTTAATATTGAAAATACATCTCATATTTATGTGTGTGTCCTCTCTATTAAAGTCACCAACCTATAACCTATTAGGGGTGGACTTGGGGTGGTTCTCCCCATCTCTTCACCAAACCACATGGGGTCATGGAGAGGTCACTTCATTTTGAATTGATATTATTATTATATTTTATTAGTATTATATTATTCATTATATATATATAAGTTTTAAGTTTTGGTAGATAATAGTAGTGCTTAAGTGACTTAAGATCATTTTATTAAACTATAGAATCTGATTAAGGACATGGTGGTTAAAATATTCCTATAAAAGGACTATATTAAATTTTTATATAACTAGTAACATTTTATTTTTGATGTGATGGTACAATTAGGATAATATATGCATCATATAGTGATTTTTATTCCATTATTTATGTGTGGGATTACTTGTACTGTGGTAGATATCATAGAAATGAAAGTTGAGTAAAATTATATTTTTATATTCAAAAAATGCTCAATTTAATTCATTATAAATATATTATTGATCATGAATTTATCAAATGATAAATATTACATCATATAAACATTATTTATATATTTTGAGACAAAATGATACTAGTCACCATGGGAAATTATAGTTGTCTATGGTAATAGTTATGACCCCTCCTCTAACATAAGGGTGGGGCTAGAATTCCATTCATCTTAATATTGATGGAATGAATCAATTAATTTAATTTAATTTACTATCCTAATTACCACCTATTATATCCATTGAATTAGATCTAAAAATTTTAAGGATGGTAAATCATTTTCCACCATTGATTTGTCTTCAAGATTTCTCACCATAACCATTGTAGTTAATTAGATTACCTTAATTTCCATAATTTAAAAATTGTCACTATAAACAATCTAGTTTAAAGAGTTTTTTAAAACCAATTCTAGTTTTAAAAATAAATTTGTTTTAGGATTTCTTATCCCTCATACAATCTCATTCAGGTACTCAGATAATGAAAAATACATTATACCATAGTTCATATAGTCTCTAAACATCTAAACATATAAGATACATTGAATGTGATGGATCGAAATCTTCTATGAGAAAAAAAATACGCCCTTGATTGTGATTTGGGTGTAACATCTAGGTCTACCCCTTTATTTTAAAAAATAAATCCATTCTAATATTGTATGGTAATTCTACAGGTAAGTTTTTTCTAGTTTACTAAAAAACTTTCATGAGAAAAAATTGATAAAATGATTTTCTATTGAATATTACCTTTTAATTTCACAGAATTTATCCCATTATTTCCTGTGAAATCCTTGTAAAATGTATTATTTTTCTATATTTTAGGTTGAACAAGATAAAATATATTTAACTTGTTAATTTTGATGATGAAAATATACTTGAAGTTAAATTGTGTAAATTTGAATATATTTATTAGAATTAATTAAAATAATGAATGAAATGAAATTCTTTAATTATTTGTGAAATTAACCTAGATATGTATGTATATCAATCTTGAAAAAAATTACATTTTATTGATAAATAATTTTTTATATAATTGTGTTTAAATATTATTTTTTCCTTATTTTATTGTATTTCCTGTAAAATATAAGTCGGGAGAGTAATCTTCCATGTTCTAGGATGGAAAGCTTTTTTTGGGAAAAATTATAAAACCCCAATGTATAAGGAATCATGTTGGACCTAAATATGGTCTCCCAAATCCTTTTACACCCATTATCAATATTAGAGTATCTTCTAGCATTGATCTAGATATAAAGATAAAAAATTAATCAAGTTATGGATCCTAAAAGGGATTCTTCCCTTGTTCATCTGGATCTACTTGTTGTAATATAATATCAATGGATTCTAGATCATGTGATTCAAGTTATAGCCAGATTCATGTATGGATTCTTTCCAAGTCCACTATAACCAAGGAGGAGATTCCCAATGCTTTTTTTATATCTATAGAAATATATATGTCACAAGAAAGTTATCATCTTGGATTTGGGGTTCCATCACTACTTAAATTTATGGGTTCATTTGAAACTAAGGTACATAGTCTGAATGGCCATAAGGCCTTCTTTTTTATTTTGTTATGGATAATCCCCCTTTTAAGGGTTTAAGGGGAACCCGTACATGACCTGTAGGCCCAAGGCATAGGGCCCGACTGACCCGCAATACATAAACCGAAGGCCTAGAGGAATACCATGCCCAATACATGACCCCTAGACCCATCCCACTTGAACTACCCCTCCCCATCTTTGGCATCATTTATCCCCTTTCTCCCCACCTTGCATTTTTGATCGTCTAGAATTTCCCATACAAAGCTGCACGGTGCCTGATTCCGATAGCGGCTGTTATACCCTCTCATTATTCCAATTCGGTTAGCTCTGCTTCTAGTGGCCGCTACTATTGTTTCTTGGATCCTCTTTTGGGTCTTTTTCTAAGTTAACTAGGATACTCCATTTTCTACATGGCCTAAAGTCCCTATGGCCCGAAGGCCTTTGATGATCCAAAGTCCCTTGAGACCCGTAGGCCCAAACCGGTGGCCCAAAGGCCCAAATCGGTTGAATAGTTTCGGCTGCTATAGTACAAAACAGTAAATTCTACAGTACTACTATAGTGGCTGCTACTGTATTGCTACAGTGACCGCTACTGTACTGCTACAGTACCCTGGAAATTCACCTCCACCCAGTTTTCAACCTGGGTCTCTTAGATGCCAAGCAAGAGCCCTTACCACTCAGGTAAAGGCTCGTTGGCTCAGGTACCTAGAATTGATGAGGTTCTATTGTTAACTTCTCTTATTATAGATGAAACATACATTTTTTAACACCCATATATTTTTATGAAATATTTCTCTTTAAATAATTTGATTTCTTCGATAGCTTTCATTACACATAACTATGTGTTCAGACGAACCACGATATACTATTAAAAATTTATTACCACCTAGTCATTAAATTAACAGGTATGAATGTAATAACTAAATTCTAAAAAATATAGGGTCTACACATATTTAAAAATAATTCATTATTTATCAAATTAATATAATTATAAACAAAAATTATTTGAAAATAAAAGTGGTGTTTTTTCTAAAAAATTGTTTTTATGCACAAAAAGTATTTTTACATTAATAGATAAAATTAATCAATATTTATAAAATGGTTTTAAGGGACTTTATATTATATATTCAATAAAAAAATTTAACATTCATCTAATATTTTTATTATGCATAAGATAATAATAAATCCAATTTTATTCTTAAAAATGTATTTTTCTAAAAATAAGTTTTCATCACATTTTGTGAAGTTCAAAATTAATTTATTCAATTTTTAGGTATTTAATTAGATAAAATGAATTATTTATTTATAATTAGGAAGTTAAAATTTAGAAAATAGGCCCCTTTTATTTTTTTTCAATATGAAAATTAACCGTGGTAAAATTTACCACCTCAGTAAAGGGTAAATTGGGTTAATTTAGGTTAAAAATAAATGATAAGGCCATATTTGTTTATATTAATTATTATTTGATGAATATAATTAGACCCTTATAACTTTAGGCTCTAAATTTAGTATTTTTATGCACACTTTTCCACTAAATAACTTATATATTAATTAAATCAAATAAAGTTACAAAATGTCACTCTCTTAGTTTTAAAAATTCAATATGTGTTCACATAGGGAAAAAACTAACTACGAATGAATATTAATAGTATTTTTTCATAATTAAATTATATTAATTAGGGTAATCTATTTCTAATTTTTAGTTATTATATAATTACCATAAATGAATACAAAATTCCAAAATAGTTTTGATTCAATAAATGAAAAAATACTGAAAATATTAGAAGTGATATAATTTGAATAAGTTATTGTGATCCAAAAATATTATAGGTAATTATGAAATATAATTTTTTTCAATATTATATTCAAACTCTAACTTTTTCTTTATGTCTTTTAAGTCAGATTAAATGAATTGTGTCAAAATTGACAATAATAAATATTATATTAAATTATTTAAAAATAATAAAAATATTGGTATAATACAAGTTGGATATTATGTGTTATTATATGTCATAAATTGGCCATTTTTGGGACAATTTTAACCTAATAAGTAAAAAATTACAACCCTTAATTGGGAAAAAATTGTTAGTGTAATTAAAATTAAAATTGGTTAACTATAGATTAATCAAAATTATAATTTTTAATTTACACCATAAATTTTCTAAATTTTATTACTTGATGGTATTATAAACCTGTAATACCTTATATATTAATATCTTATCATCTAGAATCTTTTTTCTATACAATAAATTTATTATAATTTAAACTTTTGAGAAATTCTAAAAGTGTCCCTCACATCAATTATAAAAGGTCACTTAATCCCTCACTTGTTTACACAACATTGAGCCATATATCTCTACAAAAATTTGAAAATTTCTTTTTACAACTTACCAATACATATTTTATAGGTTTTTTCTTTCCAAAAGACCAACCCTATATCATTTTAGTGGATATCTAAAGGAGTCATTTCAAAGAATAGGTAATCGCCTTAATCGATCACTTTATTTTAAATTTTTATTTTACCTTCAATAAATTTGTTATATTATTAATAAACTAATCAATTAAGTATACTAAATATATTTAAATGTTATTATTATTATTAAAACACCATTATATACCCTCTTTCCCATCAAATGGGAAGTGAAAGTATTGATCGTGCGTACGTACAGCTTACTGTCTCCGTGTAGCGATACAATTCATTTTTCATCACCATATTTAATGGATGAGTATTATAATGTGTTTAATATTTATATATGATGTCTATTAATAATTTATACTTATTTAATTATATTATCACGTATAACTTATTACCATCCAATCCTTTGTTAAATGATTAAATCACTCATGCATACGTGTGCACTACCACCTTCACAAAGTGATGTGATTTTTTTCATTTATAATTTACTTTGATGGAAATGAGGATGAATTTTTATGAATATATATGATATATATTATATTATAATTATATAATAATAAACCATTAAAGTTTAATTAATATTTATATTTCTTTCATTCCATCCATCAAAAAATGAAAACAACATTCATGCACACGTATAGCCAACCATCTCGATGAATGATATAATTCATTTTTCTATATACAACATTGATGGATGACTATAAATATGTATATAATTAAGATATATGATAATTATATCATGATTAATATTATAGAGATTATGAAATGTAGATAATTTTACAATGATAGAAACTACTGAACTAAAATACTCATGATAAATGAAAAAGTTAACACCCCGAAATGACGATTTTAATAAGGAATTATTAGTAAAAGGGGGAGGTAAAATGTTAAATATGGATCATAAATGATATTATAAGTACTAAAATGACTCTAGTATAAAATTATAATAAATTAAAATTTATTTTATGGTATTTTAGATGGATTTCAAAGAAAAGCAAGCTCAAGGTAAGGGTTTTATGTTACAATCTCATTATTTATCGGGATTGTTTGTGATTAATCTTAAAATTATGAAATATTATGATATATCTCTCAATAAACTCATTAATTTTCTTATCCTATGGTTATTTCTTGAAAATACATGTTTTTATTTCATTTCCCTCGCCTTCATTACTCAAGAGATCAGAAATATTGTTTTAAGGAAAATCGAATTCATGTCGCTCTTTGGTCGAAAAAAATATTATGTCTATATCATTATTTTCTAAAACTATTTTAAATAAGGGTTATAATATTATCCTTTAGTTTTTAAAATTCATTTTTCCCATTTTTTAATTTTTATAAAATATTTTTAAAGTGATATTATTGTAATTTTCCAAATGAGGTACTTTATAAATTTTCCAAGACAATTATGGAAGGAATTGTTTTATTAACTTATATTATATGAATGGGATTTATCGCCATCATGGTTGATCAATGTTTTTAAGCTTACTTTACAATTTCCTAGGTTATTTTTCAAAGAAATTTTTTTCCCATAATATTTTGTAAATTTTTTGATTTTGAAAAAGTGATTTCTAAATGGAAAAGTTATTTTTCTCAAGAAATTTTTAAATATATTTTGATTCATTAACAAAAATAAACTTCAATGTTTCTTTTTATTTACTAGTAATATGATTTAGGGATATTATCATTATTATTTTTTGGATGTTTTTTTTATTATGGAATTATGTTCATGAAACATGTTTCATTTTCATGTGTTATGCTTTGATGCAATGATGAAAATTTCATGAAAACCATTTCTTTTCCATGGTTTATACTATGATGAAATGTTTATGAACCCCATTTATTTTAATGGGTAATAATATAAGGAATTATTTATAATATTTTGGAAAAAATATATATCATTTTCATAATTTAATGTGAAGTACCTATATCTCTCTCCAATGAATTGAGTAAATATTGATATCTAATGAGATAAATAGGACTAGAAAGGGGAGTGAACCTAGTTTAGTAAGGGACTATTTCCACTATTATAGTCTTGGTAGAGAACCCTGAATACTATGATGGATTGAGTATTAAACTCATTCCACTATAATATCCTTGTATATGAGACTTCAATAGTAAGGAAATTATTTTTTATGCTCATGTGTATACCACAAGTCAATGTCTTATACCTATGTTAAGCTTTTATTATTCATGTTCTTTGATTACCTTATGATTAATGTCTTATGAACTGCAAAGATTTAAGATATGACTTAAGATTATGATCTTTGATATGGAGGTAATTATTTTCAAACATTAAGATCATGTTCTTATAGACTTATTCTCATTTTTTTCTTATGTGATCATTGATATCTACCTTATTTACCCTTATTATGCATCTGAGATCATCCTTTTCATATGGTTACTTTCCCCGGGTTGTGACGAAATGCATTAAGTATGCTATTTTTTATAAGTTTTAAAGATATGAAGTAATAAATGGGAGACGATGTAGATATTTTATGAACTAATTGTTTTTATTTTTAGGTATTCAACGATACTGGACCAAAACAATTCTGATGTGGATTTTAATGTTATGTAATGAATATTTATATATTAAGTTTCAATATCTATGTATGAAATGTATGGGTTGATATAGTTGTTATTAGATAATGTTTTAGTTAACCATTGGAAACTAGGATAATAAAAATTTGGTAATAAACCTAGGGATGAGCCTAATTATATGATAAAAGCCTAATGTTTTGGTAATGATCATGAATGATCTATTTTAAACCTAATGAGTCATAGAAGAAGGTGTCATAATTTAAATATCATATAAATTATTATTCATGGTTATTTTGTTTCCCTCTATGATTATAGTTTCTCACACTATGATTTTTGGTTTTAGTCAATGGATGGAAGCTAAAGAAACCATATTAATGTCGAATACGATGGAAAAGGCAATGATTTTCCTCCTAATAAATTGAATATTTTGGTAGATGGAATTAAAAATATCATTTTTATGCTCAAAAAACATTATCAAGTTATAAATAATATTGATATTAAAAATGATAAAAGGAGGGTACAATGATCTGTCAAGTCCTTTATAAGTTAATTCCACCTTATTTTAGTGGAACTAGTCCATAAATGATTTTTCACGTCGGGTTTTTTTCCTTTTCACATCGATTATTAAGTGAATTTATTAGAGGAAACATTTTATATAACTTTTTAACATTTTTTAACTAAAAAAGATGATGTAAGATAATATTTTTTATCAGTTATTCACATCAGTTATCCGATAATCGATCTGATAAAAGGTTTTTCACATCGGTTATTCAATTACTGATGTGAAAAAATACCCCATTTCTTTTCATGTTGATTATCAAATAAATGGAATGAAAAAAAAATTAAATTAAACATTGATTCATCCTCCACCACAGTAGTAGACAAAAGAAAAAAAAAATAGTTGAAAAAAGTAGTAGAAAACTAGAAAAAGACACTTAAAATTGAACTTTCGAGTTTATAATGTATAATACGAATAAACTAAAAATAAGTCAAACCTATAAAATTATTATCCCATTCAATTTTTAAATGTCTCAAATCCTCTTCAATATATTAATGTTGGTCATAAAAATGCTACAAAAAATAAATGAAACATTTAACTTGAATTTTTAATAAAACATATGAAATATTAAGGAAATATTTATAAAGAAATATATCTTTCTGAAACTTTGTAATTGTCCGAGTTCAAATTATTTAATACATAAATCATAAAACATAATATCTATATTCTACTCCAAAAGCCCAGGAACCAACAGAAACTGGCTCTAAGATAATTTATTAAATAAAAAAAGAAATGAGTCAGACAAATAGGGGATCATTAAAAAAACCGAGAGTGCATGACACCCATCATATCCACCTCAACCATTGGAGCACAAAAATCAGGGGCTGTAAAGGACCACAATATCTATATTCTATTACAACTTCTTTTTTATGAAACTATTTCAAATACATTTTAATTCAAAATAACATTTTTTCAATTAATATATCCAAAATTTAGTAATTGTAAATTGAAATTCACCTTAGCTTGTACAAATTTGATCCTGGAGCTCATACTTCTAATCATTTATCTAAATATATTTTATTCCATGTTTGAAAATAATATGAATAAAATAAATTTTATTCATTATTATATAAACAAGTATTAAAATAATCAAACTTATGTGTTCAATACATTCTGAAAATTGCTCTTGCTTCACCATGGATAGAACATAGACAGTACAATGTCATATCCCTTGGAATAAAAACACCCAACATCCAGTGGAAACTAATATATAAGAAAATTTTAACATTAGTTGTTAATATGTTAAGTGATATATAATACTTTTTTAGAAAAAAATGTTTCATACTTTTGATGATATGGACACTTCAAACACTGAATAATGGCATTCTTTTGAAACCTCTTAGCTATATAAATTGTTCTTTCTACATCAGTCATTTTGAAGGAAATATGAGAAATAAATTTTGGGTCAATAAATCCTTATACATCTTTCATTTCATGCTCTATAAAAATTTTATATTGATAACTAATACAAAATATACATAATTATATATTTTCAATAAATTAAAGGAACATAAAAATTTTGTTAATTGAATTACATGGAAACAATTTCCATAGTGTTGATACCCAATTGATCTGTAGCCACAAGATCCATGATATCATTCTTCAAAATCCCCACTATAATTTCACACCCAAAAATAGGATCATCAATTAGAATCTCATATACTTCCAATAACAAATTTAAATATGCTAACAATCTATCAAGACTATTATAATTTTATCTGAATTCATGAAACATTGATTTTTTTTCAATATATAATTTATTTACCTTTAAATAATTCCTATAAAAAACATAGATAAATATATAAACTTTAATATCAAAAAACAGATTTAATAATGAAATGGAATAGAAGATAGAATATATACATACTTCTATGGTAATATTTTGATATAGTCTAGATGGCCAAACTAAAAAATGACTGATAATTTTTCCAACAACACTCACCTAATCTATAGGACATTGTATTTTTTCTTATCTATCTATAATATCTTATATAGTGACCCTATGATACTATATCTCAATATTCTGATGATGAATGGTACCGTTGATATAATATATCATCCCATATGCAATAATATGATAAGGATCATCAATATATAAATAACAGTAACTTTTAAGATATAGAGTAGGGGTCTATGTATAGGATAATAAGAAGTGGGGTCTGGAGGCAGAGATTTATGTGTAGGATAAAAAGGATTGGGATCTGTTGGCAGAGGTGGAAGAGTCAGATCAGCATGCTGAAACTTTATTTTCATGTCTACAAACATCGATTATACCAAATCTTTGATCCTATCCTCCATCATCACTTCAATATCCAAAACTTTGGCTCACAAATATTATATTTTTAAATATAAACATGCTCCATTGAGGAAGCTTATGAATGTAGAATCACTTTTCTTACTGATATAGTCGTCGGGTATCATCATACATGACCAAGATGTTTAGGCTTTCCCAATTTTGTAGATAAAATATCCTTTCTAACCTCATCAATAAAGACCCCATGTTTTCTATACTTCTTTAGAGAATCCTATATGGAATATTTAAAAAAATATTCAATGAGTTGCAACATATAAAGAGTTAATTTAACTTAAATATATAAATAAATTAAACATCTTACAATCTTATTAGCTATAACTCTTTACTCTTTTGTAATATATTGTCTTTTTTTGATAATCTGATCCCTCTACCATTTTTCATGTATAGTGGGGGCGGGGAGGGAAAACATCTATAGACCCTAGAGACTCAACTCTCAGTTTTTGAAGTTTTTCTACTAGAATATTTTCTTTCAATAATATATACCCTCCCTAAGATATGTATGAGGGTATACATTTCTAGCTTTAATTTTTTGATGAGATCTCCTTGATTGTTGTAAATTAATAATTGAGAATAAATAAATCATTAACATGGTCATTAATATAAAAAAATTCTAAAAAGGTAACATTGCACTTACCAAAAACTCTTCTCATAGTCTACTTTCATCAAATTTCATCCATGTATATTTATCTATAAATGGATATATATCACATGGATTTTGATGTTGTCTATCCATGAAAATGAACTATGATGTGAGGGATGATTTAAAATCCCACCATCTCTTATCATCCAATGGTAAACATTTCCTCCAAACTCCTCTAGTATTAGGTTTATCATATGTAATCTTATAAGAATGGGAAAAACATATATTACTATAAACATTTTAAATAAGTAAAATAATAAAAAACTATTATGAAAATGGTCTCCTAGAATTGTGATAATTTCACTTTGTCAACACTTATCCAATCATAAAACAAAATACTAACATTTATTTTATCCTATACTGATATAAAATTCTTAAATTGTTTTGAATTTAAACCTCTTGGAATATCATTACAATCAAATTATATTGCTATCCTTTGTTTATGGATATGGAAAACTCATAATTTTTTTGAACATGTGGTTCCACATTTACCAAACCTCGAACTCTTTTTTCCACCATGGAATTAGATATCTCATGTAAAGAAGGATGAGGAGTCTCATCAACATGATCATGTATACATTCTTCCCCAAGGGTATGATTAATATCATCTCCAAAATTATGTGGTGGATCAGAGCATTGATCTGTCATTATCCTACAATTCAAAGAAACGACAATTAGTACAAAAATATATGATTCCTATAATTAGATACAAATATAAATAAAAAATTAACAATTATCAAACAAAACATAAATTAAACTAATTTTAATGCATTTTTATTCATATTTTTTATTGTTAAATAAAATTATAAGAGTATTAATGTGAAATGAAATGACATAAATGAATGAAAACTACACAATATTAATGAGAGGTGAAATGACATAGTAAAATTTCACCAACCTCATAAATCATTTTTATAGTAAAAATAATTTTTTTATAATTTAATCATATACAATATTTTTTGTTTTTATTTAAAACTTTAAATTTAAAAAAATCAAAAATATAAATTAACAGATAAGTTATGTAAGTTTAGACATGGAAAAATAGAAAAAAAATATACGAATAAAAAACAATTTATTTTATGAGATATAATATATGTTTTAATAAATAAAATCAAATTAAAATATCTAACTTATGAAATTAAAAAATTAAACCATAATTAAAAATATGTTTCCACTAATATTATGAATGTACTAAAGGATTGTTTCCCATAATTCCTTTATCATGATGGTTTTATATGGCACAAACCATGTCTATGATGTTATCATCAATATTATTTGTCAATCATTCCATGAATGTATGGATCTCATATAAATTATCATATTTTTCATGTTTATCACCACCAACATAGTATTTTTTTCCCTTGTAAAACAATATTCAACTATATATTAGATTGATCAAGAACATAGGAAACATTTCCATGTGTTTCCATAATAAAAGGATCAATTGTGTATTTCAATTTATTTACATTAAATAGTTTCATTTAAAATTCATTATATCGGACACTGTTGTTATCGATAAACCATTTACAATTAAATACTGAAAATTGAAATTTAATGTAATCAACCTCCCATATTTCTTGATATTTCTTATGAAAAGTATATACATTAATGTCATAACCAGACCATTTTATCAAATTTAAACATGGACTAGCCACTAACCATCTCAATGTTTCTGATGCATCTAATTTAACAAGAATAGTATCTTCAATCCATGGAAAAAAAGTTTTGTTATAATTATTCAAAATCCATATAGCTTTCTTCTTTGGATAACATCATTTCAACACATTAATGTGCACTATTATATATGGTTTATCATCATCTATGTTATTCAAGATATATAAATTTACCTTATTTATTTATTCTCCTATCAATGATTTTACTTTCAAGCCACGTATCCCCTTTCCCCAATAATTAACTCATTCATGGTGATATATAGGAAAACTGATGTGCTCTATTGTAGATAAATAGCTTGTACAAAAATCTACAACCTCCTCAAAAATATACTTCTCAACAATGGATACATTAAGCTGATATAGATTCTTAACACACCCCTTCAATATCTTCATATACCTTTCAAAAGGATACATCCAACGTGGATATACATGTCTGAAAAACATTATTTCTCACACCAAATAAACCATTAAATGCACCATGATATCAAAAACAATATTGAGAAAAATTCATTTCCAACTGACAAAATATAGAAACCAATTTGTTCTCCAAAGTGTTCAAAGCATTCAAATAAATTTCCTAATTATAAATTGAATTAAAAAAATAAGACACCTTCATGATATTCATTCTAAAATGGGTGTACAATATTCTATTCAATGAAACTAGTAGGAGTGTTTATGTCTTGATGTGATAGTCATGATATTTCATACTTTTCAACTTCAAATCCTTTAAAGACACAAATTTTGTTTCATTTGAAAAATAACCATGTGTCACTTCAATATCATGATAACATTTAAAAAAGATAATTTTATCCCTCTTGGATATGTTATGAGATGTCGGGGTAGGAATGTTTTTCTATTAAGAGTTGGATATAACTCTTAATGAATACCAATTAAGAGTAATTTCAATCCTATATTAAACCCATCTTTAGTATTTCCTTTAATATCAAACAATTTTCCAATCAAACTACCAAAAATATTCTTATCTATGTTCATGACATGACTGTTATGTATCACCTCATGATATATCTAATATGGTAGATCAAAAAATATGGTTGGTTTCTTCAAAATATTTCTATCATTACCAGATTTATGTGTCTTTGGGAACATAAAATAAATATTTTTCACCATCTTAAAATAATTATCAGTGGATAATGCTTTTAGAGAAATATAAAATTCTTATGATCCATTGAAATCCTTTTTTAATATTATATAATAGTGATCCATATACAGAAACTTTTGATGACCCATGTACGCTATTTTTCTCCTATGATAGAGTTGATAATATGATGTCTATTGTTTACAAATTGGATAGGATTTATGACCCTATCATTGTATCTGGAAAAATTTCCATTTTCTGGGAAGTCATTTACAGTGAACATAATCATTTCATATATTTGAAAATATAACATTTTATAAGAATCATACACACTTTTACATTCCACCCATAATAGTTTCAAATAATCAATTAATGGTGACAAGAAAACGTTAATATCATTTCTAGGATGGTTTGTTATAGAGATCATTAAACTCAACATGACATATTTTTGTTTCAAAAAAAATTCAGGAGATAATTTTTAAATTTCCAATAAAATAATCCATGAACTATGTGTGCTACTAAGGATTCGATATGTATTCATTCCATACATGTACAGTCCACGTCTAAGATTTCTAACTTCATTTCTGAATATATAAAATTGTTGATCAATTTTCTTCCACTATGGACAATCAGCTGGATGACATATTTTTCCATCAAATATATGCTCATCCACATCCCATCTTAACCTTTTTTCATCATGTGAATTAGAAAATAAACATTCCAAACTAGAAATTATATGATGATACCAAAATTCCTTTTAACGGGTCTCTATGACTTCTAAATCATCATGTGATTTTTCTTTCAACTTATACCATGAAATCCCATATTGAGGATACCCTGAAAGAAAATAATATTCATTTTTATATTGCACATAGTCATTCGGGTAGGCATGTATTTTTTTCTAACTTAATCTAATCGGGCATAGTGATTTCTTCACTTTATAATGTTAATCTGTAAGATCATATTATTTAAGAAGAATATATTTCAACAATTATAGAAAATTTGTAAAACTCTTGTCACTCCATCCATGTTTCCCCTTTAAGTTAATAAATATTAACACCGTCAATAAAACTGTAAAGTCTTTACAATCCAGGTACAATGTTCTTTCATCATATCAATATAGATGCTTAATTATTGATTCTTTCTCAATTTCCACTACTAGAATATCATGAATCATTTCATCAATTTGATCAATCTTATCATCTTACAAACCATCAACATCATGAGATCTAAAATTATACCCAGTTTCACCATCCCAAATACAAGTGTTGTAACACATATTAAAACCATTGAAAATTAAATGATCTTTTATCTCTATGCTTTTCAACTTATTCATGTTTAAACATCATAGGCATGGAAAGAAAAACATGTTGTAGGTTGAAAAATTTCGTTTAGAAATTTCCAAAAAATCATCAACACCTTCCTTATATTCATCATTTATATTAAGTGTTAGAATAAAACTTCAACTCATTATTATCTTTAACAAATATCGAAAATATATATCTTGTCAAGATAAGAAAATTTTAAATTTATATAAAATATTCCATAATTTGAAAGTAACAGAATTTTGAAATATAAAAATAATATATGTATATTTGAAAAATATACTTATAAATTCTATAAACTAATAGAATATGAGTTTAAATAGAAATGTAAAATCATAAAAAGATATGAATGGAAATAATTTATAAAAAAAATATAGTTAGATTGTTCCCTTGGTTTTTCATTTTCTAATGAATTAAATTAGATTAAAATTGAAATTGAATATTATTATCCCGAATCCAAATAATTTAAAAGAAGAATAAGAGACTCCTTCATACTCAAAGGAATGTGAAGTGATCAAAGGTAATAAACACAAGACAATCAATCAGTCACTCTGGCACCCAATGATTCATCAACATTGTTTAGAGAGTGAAGGAGCTCGTGTGGATCAACACTAGAGGGGATATACTTTTGGTCCTCACTATGTAATGACACTACATTGATCGAGTTAGAATGATCACAATATTCAATGAAAAAAGATCTATAGATTGAGGAAACCTTCTTCTTGTGATTAAATTAATTATAAAAGTGACAACAAATTTATTAAATAAATATACATATATATTAATTATTAATATTAAATTATATTTTTTAAAAACATTATATGGAAGATCATATAATTTCGATATAGGTGATTTATATTGCAATTATTAGTGTATTTTATAATGTATTTATAAATTAAAAAATAAGACATTATATAAAAAAGTTTATATTTATATTTATGAATTTTTATAATATTTAATTTGAATTATTCAAATTAAAAGGCCTTATATGAGAATTTATTTAAACCAAATTAAAAGGATTTTTGATAATTGATATGATCAAAGTTCAGATAATATTAAATATATGATATTTAAATTATATATAGTTTTTATATAATATAATTGAAATATAAAGTATTTATATTTCATTTAATGTCATATATTTAATGTAAAATGTCATATAATGAATAGTATGGAAGAGTTGACATTAAGAATGAATATATTTTTGTTATGTTCATATAATTATGGAATTTCCAAAATGCATAACTAAATTAGGAAATTATTATAATTAGTTTTATTTATTAATTGTTCATAAATACCCTATCTCATGTTAAATAAATGGATTGTTATTTTTTTAGTTTATTCTCTATTAAATTCATAGATATAAATTTTTTATATTATGAATATATGTATGATTATGTTTAAAAATTAATCTGCTTATAAAATGGTCAAACATGCATCTAAGGAGTTGCATGCTAGGTATACAAATTGATTTGGTCTATTACTACCTTGGTTGTGCCTTGTTTTGGGTTATGAGTTTGAATTAAGTAGTTAGTTATTATTTATACAAATTAGGTGTTAAAATTATTATGAAATTAATATTTCTCTTGAGTGAAGTATCCTTGGGTAGAGAGACATTGGTCCAGATTGCTAACTTCCCTAGAGGCTTATGCCTTGTCTTGAAAAGTGAGGTTTTACTATTTGTAGAATTAAGATTACTCTTGTGGGGATTGTTTACTTAATACAAATTTTATTATTTACATGAAATAGTTTCATGTACCTATGAATTTATATATTTATGAGAATGACAGACTTTTATTTTGGGATAAAAACATAAAATATGATATTTTTAAATAGTTTCACATCAATATTGATTGGACATATTAATTTTGTCGAAGGAATAAGATTCTAAATAAAATCATTAGAATCATGGTTACATTTAAGTGGAATATATGAGATAATATGAGGAGATTAAACAAGATGGTAGTGTGAGACTTTAGTAAACCTAATTAAAAAAAGAGAGTTAGGGTGTCTGTAACATTTAACGACCAAAAGAGAGGCGTGTGAGGATTACTTAAGAGATGAAAGATGCCCAAATCAAATGGTTTGATGAAATTAGTGATGCGTGAAGTTAGAAAACCAAGATTTGAGGCCATTTGGATTGAAGAAATGAAGGTAGGTATTCTTCCCATGATAGAACTAAGATTGGTTTTTCCCAATCCAAAAAACAACAAAATGATTCATTATAGGAATTCATAAAATTTTAAATGATTTATCACATCTATTATTATATAATCAACATTATAAAAAATTATTTATTTATCACATTTGTTATATCAAAAATGATGATAAAAATTTTATATAACGCGTTGGTTAGAAACAAACTAATTTTATAAAGTAATGAGATTTTATTTATAACATAATTTAATACATATAATAAACATAAAAAACTCACTTTATCACAACGGTTATTATATAACCAATGTGATAAAGTGGGATAATTGATTTTTCATGTTGGTTATCTGATAATTGACGTGATAAAGCAATATAAATGGATTTTTCATGTCATTTATAAATAACTGATCTGAAAGATGTAACTAATACATTTTGTACAAGTGTGGGTATACTGATCCAATAGTCACTAAGAAATTGATCAGTACCACAAAGATGATATTTTACATTCTCTAAAGTTTATAACATGAGAAAGTTATTATGGATATTTATCTCTTGGAAGATGATTAATAGTGGACACTTATCAAGAACATAAAGTAATATGAATAAATTAACTCTATGGAGTGGGTTGAGTTTATGATATTATTTCTCAATAAGTATTTTTAATTTATTCTTCATAAAAAATGGAGAATGAATTACTTGAGTAAAATTAGATGGATGATGAAACTTTTGGTACCTATAAGGAAAATTTCACAAGACTTGTGAGGTAAGATTCGGGTATTATCATCCAACCTAAAAGTAAGGTTGATTCATTCTTCAGTGAATTAAAACCAAGTATTCAAAGGGTGTGTATACATAAGGAAATTCGATAGATATTAAGAAATTGTTCAATTTTTTCTCAAGGTGGAGACTGATATTGAAGTTACCCATCAATCTCATGGTATTGGTAAGAAAAGAAATATGGAATTCGAAGGAAATTATAAAAACCATAGAGAAAAGGAGATGATCCTTCCTTTATGCTTGAAATGTGAAAGCAAACATGGGGAAATATTTTAAGGGAACTAATATATATTAAAAGTGTATAAAAGAAGGTAATATTTCAATCTAATGCTGAAGTTATGTTAAGAAGTTAGCTAACTATGCAAATAGAGAGAAAGTTACATAGAATACACCACCCACACTCCAGTGTTTTAAATTCATGGGTTATGGGCATTATGATAAATAGTGTCCAAAATCAAATGTTAATGATGATGAACAATATCAACAACCTATTAATCCCATATACAATTGGAAATCTCAGATGATCACTATTTCTGATAAGGGGTATGATAATGATGTGGTGAAAGGTTCACATACCATCCACTATAAAAAAAATTAATGTCTTATTTAATTATAGATCTACCCACTCATTAATATCTAAATACTTTTCTAAGGTTATCATAGTAAAACATTAGAAATTATATGATGATATGACAGTAAAAACCTCTAATGGTATGATGATCAAATCCCAAGTCTATGATTCTTCTCCACTTGAAGTATGTGGGAATGTGTATCTTGAAAACTTTTTCATTCTTCCTCTAGTTGAATTTGATATTATTTTGGTAATGGATTAGATTTATTTACATAAATACCACATTAATTTATGAGGTGGGGAATTTTTGTTTGATTTTATAAACCAATATATGATCGCCTATTAGTGTAATAAAAAAATGAACCTCTCCTAGAAATTACAGCCATCGCAAGGATCATGATTCCTATTAAAAGGGTCATTTATCTCATATGGTTGGGGAGAAACTCAACATCAAATATATTCCTATTTTATGTATTTTACTAATGTTTTTCTAGAATATTTTACTTGTCTTTCACAAAATTTTGAGGTTGAGTATACAATAGAACTCATACATGGTGTTGCACCTATTTCCAAGAATTCATATAAAATGGCTTAGATTGAATTATAAGAATTAAAGGAGAAACTCAAAGAGAATATTGAAAAGTTATTCATTAATAAAATTGGATCACCATGGGGTTAACCTATTCTATATGTTAAGAATAAATATAGAACAGTGTGACTCTATATTGATTATAGAGAACTTAACAATATCACTATCAAGAACAAGTATCATCAACCCCATATAGATGAATTGTTTGATCAACTACATAGATATCAATACATTTCAAGATTTATATTCATTCAAAATATAATTAATTGACGGCCAATAATTATAATATACCTAGGAAAACATTCAATACATTTTATGGACACTATGAATTTATACTTATGTCATTTGGTCTTCCTAATGCCCCTATTATCTTCATGGATTTAATGAATAGAGCTTATAGAGTTTACCTTAATTATTTTGTGGTAAACTTTATATATGATATTATTTTATATTCATGGATAAAGTAAGATCATGAATATCATTTGATAATTATGTTAAAGAACCTAATTAAGAAGAAGTTTAGTAAAAAAAATTCCAAGTTTGAATTTTGGATTCGGAAAGTTTCATTCTTGGGTCATATAATATCATGTGTGGTATATAAGTGGACCCTTTATAGATATAAGTTATTAAACATTATTCCAAACCAACCACTATGACTGGGATTCATATTTTTCTTGGTTTTGTTGGATATTATTGATGTTTTTTTGACAATTTTTCATGGTTTTCGAATATACTCAAAAATTTAACTCAGAAGGGAGACAAGTTCCTTTGGATGGATGGATGTGAGGAATTTTTTAAGGAATTGAAGATAATTCTAGTTATTTAACCTATGATTACACTACCATGTATTGGATAAGGGTATTTAATCTACAGTGATGTTTTAAAAATGGGACTAGGATGTTTCCTTGTGAAAAATTATATGGTTATATCTTATTCCTCACAACAATTGATTGTCCATGAGAAAAATTTCCCAAATCATGATTTTTAGTTAGATATGATAATTATTTCACTAAAGATTTTGAGTCATAATATGTATAGAGAAATTGGTGACATCTATATTAATAAAAAAGTGTAAAGTATATTTTCACCCAAAATTTCTAAACATGCACCAAATAAGATCGTTGGAGATTATTAATGATTATGACTATTCAATACATTACCACCCTAGAAAAGATAACATGATGGAAGATGGTCTAATTCAAAAGGGTCATTCTAGATTATCTATGAAGAGGATAAAAAAAGATCTAATATTTTTGTACTTTGAAAAGTATAGAGATAGAAATATTAAAGGAATTAGAGAAATCTTATCAGACTCAAATGAGTGTTCAAATAGATTTTCAAGTGAATGTTAAAGAGGTGTAGAAGGAAGATATAGGGCTAAAAAAATATATGAAATGTTCTTGATTTTAAACTTGATTATGATGTAATGATAAGATTCAAGAAATATGTATGGGTTATGTCCATATCATATTTGAATGATCTTTTTCAAGAAGCTAATATTTCTTCATTCTCAATTCGTTTGGGAAGTAAGAATATATAGAGATATTTGAAATATTATTTCTAGTGTAATGGAATGAAGAGAGATATTGTAGAGTTTTTGTCTCGGTGATTGGTATGTCAAAAAGTTAAGGTTGAGAGACAGAATCCTAAGGGGATATTATAACCATTGCCCATACGAGAATGGAAATGGGAAAACATCACCATGGATTTTGACATTAGAATCCTCAAAACAGCTAAAGAGTATAATGTTATTTTAGTTATAGTTTATCACATTACAAATTCATCACACATCATTTCCATTAGAGAATATTTATCTCTTGATAGGCTTACTCAATTATAAATTATGTAGGTGGTAACATTTCATGGTGTACCACTATCAATTTTATCTGATCACGAACTAAGGATTACCTTAATGTTTTGGAGAAGTCTTCAGCAGAATTTAAATATAGAGTTAATTTTCATCACTACTTATCATCCTCAAGAATATTTTCAATCTTATATGACCATTAAAACTCTAGAAGACATTTTAGGATCTTTCTCTATGTATTTAATAGGTTTTTGGGATAAACACCTTCCTTTGGTGGAATTTTTTTACAACAATATATTTCTCTCCTATATTCAAATGGATCCTTATGAATCCCTCTATGGTATGAAGTGGATAACTACAACATGCTAGAATGTTGTTATAGGAATAAAGATATTTCTGCCTAATCTAGATGAAGAACTGGAAGAGAATATTATATCCATTCAAAATCAAATAATAGTAGCTCAAAGATGATAAAAAAATTATGTTTAAAATCATTGAAAAGATCTAGATTTTGAATTAGGTGACGAGGTATCCCTTTAAATATGTCCTTGGAAGAGAGTGATGAGATTTAGAAAGAAGGGAAATCTAATACCATGGTATATCAGTCCTTCTTAAATTATTGATCATATTGGGACAATATCTTATCGATAGGAACTTTCTTCAAATCTCTCTCAAGTTCATGATGTGCCCCATATATCTCTCCTGAGGAAGTATATACATGATCCTTCATATACACTGAACTAAAAAGTCATACTACTAGATTAATATTTTTATTATGAATAAAATCCAGTAGAGATTTTGGATCACATATAAAAATTAATATCAAACAATACTACACACTTGGTCAATGTTTTTGTCACAACCTAACACACTACGGTGTGACCTGTGAATACCCCAAGCCCTCCTCCAATTAACCAGGGGATGGAGACTAAAGTTGAGTAGTCATATCCAACAAATAAGAGGCATTATCCTAAAGTACATTTACAAAAACTCTTCTTCAATCTCACACAATGTGGAAATGTAAAACAACTAAAACAATGCATGCATATATCTAAGATCCCACAACAAAGTACAACCGTAAAGTACTAAAAGTGGAAAAAAGTGTCCAAATATAATTTCAACCAAAAACTATAAAATTGAATCCTTCTACAAGGGAGAGTAATAAGTTAGAAAAATATCTTGGTAAAACACCTCAGTCTAACAAGATCTAGCTACATTCTAACCACTCCTTATCCTCCCATGACTCCTTCAAAAGTGTCGTCATTAACATAAGACATGACACGTACAGGAAACTCCCATGTAGAGATGAGTATAAAATACTCTATAAAACACCCTAAAAACTGAATTTGAAGAACCATGTATATTTAGCTCAATAAAAGATATACCAATTAATGTATAATAGAAACAGTCGAATATACTCAGGAAACACACCACACCATTGGGTGGTCAAAACCAACTATCATCTACAAGATTATGCTTTAAGAAAAGCTCATTCTAGGATTTTACACTCCATGATCCATGATATCATCAGATACCCATGAAGTAGAGGCCTAGATCATTGGATCCCACCCAAGAAATCTGACTCATCTAAGAATACCCTAATACTCAAATAGGGGTCATGCCTAGATTTTTTATGGCACACCACAAACCCAATTTGGATCAACCCACTATGTAGGGGGATCGTACATCAGTGATACCACAAACCCTACTAATATGGCCTACTTGATGAAGGATCAATGTACTGATCTAGAAGGTCGTGAAATTTCCACAAGCCCCATCTAAGGAAAAAAGGGATGATAGAGGATCGCACTCCAGTATCACGGATGGACACAATAACTCTATCTGAGGATCAGCCTCTATAAAGGATCACAATAATATGATATGAGGGTAATTTCACATTGTACCCTTCAAGAAAAAGGAACAAGTGGAATCAATCAACAAACACTGATCAAAACTAAGGAAACAAATAGCTACAAAAACTTTTGGAGGGGTTGAACGGTGTGTACTAGGGCGTACATGGTGTGTCCAGCTATCCCCATGTCTACCTATGTGGAAAATCCTCACATGGAATGTAGGCCTCCATATACATGGTGTATAGAAAAATTAAATGGCATGTAGAGACACATGGTATCCTACCCATGTCATCTGGTTGTGTCAGTGTACGGTTCCCATGTCTGTGTATCAGCCCGTGTATGACAAGTCATGCCCATTTCAAAGTACATGGCATGCCATCTAGTTTTGTACTATTTCCCATATTTGTATACTCTCTAAAGTACATGTCAAGGATCAGAAAAGGGGGTCACACACCATGTTATCCTTATCTTTATCGTGAAACCCTATCCACTATTTAACAGGCCCTACACGGTATGTAATCCTGAGTTACATTCTATGTTCCTCAGTATTTTCAGAATCTAGAGTTTCTCCTCCATTCAGCTTCACACACCACTTATTCATCAATTTATACTAGAAATATCACCATAGATCCTAGATATAGAGTTGACCAGCCTCACCATCAACTGTTCCCTAGAATTCGACCTTGAAACACACTAGGAAAAAACCTCTGTCATTTGTAACATCATCTACTACTTTAGAAGAAGGAACATACATCAATCAAACCTATTTATCCCTCTATCTAACCACCACCATCATCATTCCTCAATATACAACATCCATCATGTTCTATACCCAAAATTTCAATATGTTGCACCAATGAGCAGTCACGCAATGATCGAGAACCAAGTAGTTGTCAAACTGTTGGACAAAAAGGAACACCAAAAATGATTGAACGAAGAAAATAGGGAGAAAACCATAATCCATAAATGGGGAGGAATGAACCTCATCCATTGTTTTTTTTACATCGATTCATTTTTTTGTAGTAGAAGAAGAATGAAGAGGAAATAATCAAAACAAACAAAACAATTCTATCAAATTATAATCTACCAGTGATGCTTGAATCAATTCTATTCATGGAATTTATTTTTGTTCAGATAGTATTAAATAACAAGATGAAAATCACAAATAAAAACAAGCTACCTAGAGTTTGGATTGATTGTTGATGAAGAATAGTCATGTGGTCGTTGTTGACGAGATCCTCTAACTCTGTTGGCACAACGATCCACGATCCAGTCCTAATCCATCATCGTTTTCCATGAAATATCTCCTATAATGGTTCCTAGGTATCCACTTTTTATTAGACAACACTGACATAATTTATATAGTTGTACACTTAAAGGATATGTCAGTAACTACATTAAAAATAAAAAAAATATTTCATTTAATTACATTCATGATAACTTTTTCTCAAATGGCCCATGCCAAAAAATAATATGTCACCCCTATGGTAAAACCAACATTATAAACTCAATGGTTCCATTGGATTTTTGATCCTTATCCCCATTCTGGAGTTATACAACTTTTTTAAGAAAATTTTGTGCATGTACTATTCAATATATTTAATATATTTCAAACATTTATTCTGGGAACACCAAACATTGAAATTTCATGTCGTCTCCTCACCTGATCTCAAAATTAATCCATATATTATCTAGAAATAATACATAAAAAATATAAGACATTATATTCTCCCCACTTTAAGGATTTTTTTGCTGAATAGACAAAAACCTAATTAAAAAGATAAGGGTACTAGGCTCGTAGATGGGTCTCCCATTCCGAGGTTCTCTTTTAAATATTCTCCTTCCACCACCAGACACGCACAAGGGGAATCAAATTCCCATAAAAGGTACTCTATTTTTAATATTCTATCTTCATTGGGTTCACTACAATGGTATATTCATCCTTGATGTCCAGCTTTCCCCAGTCAATAATATGTGATGGGTCATGTACATACCTCCTCATCTCTGACATGTGGAAGACTTCATGTACCTAGTAGAAGTATGGAGATGATCTAAGAGGTGCACCACCCCCGCAAACTCTATGTAGTATCTGTATGGTACCAATGAATCTCAAAGATAACTTACTGTCATGGATAAATATCCTCAATCCACATCGAGGTGAGACTCTCAAGAACACAGGGCCTCCCTCCTCAGACTCTAGATGTATTCTTCGTCAGTCTGTATAAGACTTTTGATAGATCTATATATCCTTAATCGTCTCTTGAATGATCTTCAGCTTCTTTTTAGTTTCTCATAGCAACTTCAGGCCCATGAGTGATGACTCTCTAGGATTAGTCCAACAAATTGGTGACCTACAGGTTCGCCCGTACAAAGCTGTGAATGGTTCCATACCAATGGTTGAATGATAGCTATTTTTGTATGCAAACTCCACCAAGGGTAGGTGATCCTCCCAACTATGGCCAAAGTCCAACATGAAAGCCTACAATATGTCATAGAATATGCGGATGGTCTTCTTTGTTTGGCTAACAATTTGGGGGTGAGACTACTCAAGCACAATTGAGTCTTGAAAGCCTCCTATAATTCCCTCCATAAATGTTATGTGAAGCGAGCTTCATGGTCGGATATAATCATCGAGGGAATCCCATGGAGTCATACTATCTCCTACACATAGAGGTTCTTAATCTCTCTACTAAACTCTACTCTTGAATGGATAGAAAGTGGGCCAACATGGTGATTCAATCTAAGAGCACCCAAATGGAATTGTTTCCACTGGATATACATGGTAAGCCTATCACAACTTCCATGGAAACCCCATCTCACTTCCACTCTAACACCTAAAGGGGTTAGGTTAAACACACTATAACCCGGCGCTCTACCTTCACCTTCTGCTAAGTGAGGCATCGAGAAACAACCCCTGCAACTCCCCTCTTCATGCTTGGCCACAAAAACTAATGTTAGAGTCCCTAGTATATCTTTAACACACAAAGATGTAATGCCAATGGGGATGTATGAAACTCTTGCAACATCCCCTCTTTACCATCATTCATCCTCTAAAAAGGATATCATGTTCCCCACCTTCATAATATCCATCCGGAGAATGTCTAGTAGATATTTGAGTATGTAAGGTATCACAGTTAGTATATAAATTATAATAATCCTTTACATGATATAAAAGTTTTGGGGTAACAACTGTTGAATGAATATATAAAGAATCATCCTTATCCACAAAGGACATATACAATGAGTCTAACTATTCTAATGCCTTATCCAACAAATGATAACAATATCTCTTGCTAAGAGAATCTTATATCATATTCCCCTTCCCAAGAGTATAAATAATCTCAAAATAATATTTCTTGAGTAACTCTAGAAATCACCTCTATTTCAAGTTAATATCCTAATGTGAGAAGATATACATGGTACTCTTAGGTTAAAAGTAGATAATAAAATACTCTCCCATCAATTAGTGTCTCTACATCTTCAATGTGAATACCACCACTACTAACTCAAGATCTTTTGTAGTGTAGTTACGCTTATGTGGTCTCAACTAGCATAAACCATAGAAAATAAATGATTGCCTCTACATCCAAAAACAACCATGTTCAGTCCCTAATACATTGCATAACACTACATAATCGACACCCTCCTCTAGAAATCTAAATATGGGAGTGCTCTTAAACCTATGTCTCAAATCCTGAAATAAATATTGGAACCTTTCTATCCACATGAAAGGTTTACCCCTCTAATTCAAAGCATTCAAGGGTGCTTCCACTCTGTAGAAGTCAGGTAAAAACATTTGATAGTACCCTACTAACCCAAGGAAACTTCGTACCTTGGTAAAACTCTCAGGTGGCTCCAAAGTAAGAACTACCTCAACCTTTGCTGGATCCACTACAACTCAAGTTTCTAAGATGATGTGTCCTAAAAAGTGGACCTCTAAAATCTAAAAATTAATCTTCAAGAGATTCCTATAAATTTGGTTTTCTTAGAGTGTGTCTAGAACCATCCTCAAGTGTATCACATGCTCCTCCTCAGACTCCGAATACACTAGGATTTCGTTGATGAAGATTATCATGGACCGGTCTATCAAGGGATGAAATATCTAATTCATGAGTCACATGAACACTTCTGGGGTGTTCTTTATGCATAATGGCATCACCAAGTACACATAGTGAATGTAACAATATCTAAATTCTATCTTTGGTATATCCTTGTCTCATACTCACAACTGGTGATTGCTTTATCTGAGTTCAATCTTCAAGAAACATTGTGCCCCTCTCAGCTGATCAAAGTGGCCTTCGATCCTTGGTTGTGGATACTTATTCTTAATAGTCACCTAATTCAAGTTAAGGAAATCCACACATACCCTCAAGATCTCATCTTCCTTCTTGGTGAACAAAATTGGGGATTCCAAGGGATTAATGGTAGGTATTGAAAATCCCTTCTCAAGTAAGTCCTCCAACTGCACCCTCATCTCTTGAAACTCTATAGGAGTCATTAGATATACTGGTTTCGATATTGATTCCACCCTATGTTGTAAGTCGATATAGAACTCTAGCTATAAGTGGGGAGGTAGACTTGGTATGTCCTCAAGAAATACATCCTCATACACTAACACTACTATAAGAATCTGATATACCAAAGCATATACTACTCCAAGAGTCATGCTATCCAACTAGTGAGTAATCGGTTGTACTCTCCTATGCCTATAATCATTTTTCTCTTCCAAATTCCCCTTTTCATCCATAATGTAAAATCTCATTTGGTAATTGTTGACACACCACATCCTCCACCTAAAATAGTCAATCTGGGCATGAAATTTGGATAGCTAGTACATACCTAATATGAAATCATAAGGCCTCATTGTTGAAACAAAGAGATCCCATACAAAACTCTCACCACCAAGTGTCATATCACACTATCAGAACAAGTGTGTAATCATTGATTCACCGCATTTCGGATTCCCCAACCGCAATGGTCAAGCCAATGAATCAACTAGAATCTCTATTTCTTGAACCAAATAAGTGGAAAGGATGGAATGAATCACATATATGTCTATCAATACTACATATAAAGTATAAAAACACATATATCATACCCCATATCATCTTTATAACCTCAACGTCATATCCCTCCATTTCTTAGAACTGGCCTTGTCCCTATCCACTAGCTCACTGAGCTAGGTGTGGACCACCTGGGGGTGGTGGTGGTAATAGGAAAAACCTCCAACCACCTCTCGTTGTCCTGCCATCCCCTATTAAATTTCCATCTCCCTATGGACCACCCAAATCATATATATATATATATATATATCTCGTTATTCCTTAAACTATGTCATGATTAGCGGTATGATGGTTTAGACAATATCAAGCTAGATGTACCCAGCCACTAAAGGAGAAACACCACCTATCCCTCAGCTAGATTGAGCCACCCTAAGAGCCATGCACCATTTTCCCCTGGTCATAGGATCATATCTTGAAGCTTATGACATTATTTGATCCCTGTGATAGCCATCGGCTGCCTACTACCCTGAGGTATCATCTACTGGGTGCCCACTTAAACTCCCACTATTGTTTCCTACTTTCCCAAAAATTCCTCGAAAACCAGGGCTCACTTAAGTACCCCAACATAGGTGGGAATGAAAAAGGATACCAATTAATTCCTAATGTATTGGTATAATCCCTGATCATAGCTCAAAGTTATGAAGACCTAATCTCGCACCATATTCAAGAAGTAATGCAAGGGAGCAGTCAACCTCTCTAAGTACTCATCCATGGTCACACTGCCCTACTAAAGATGAAGAATATTCTATATGTGTATCGATCACAATGTGTGTAGATAAAAATAATACCTAAATAAATGCTCAAAGTCTATCTAGGATAGAGTTGTCTGGTTGTGTCACTATTTCAACAAGCTCCACTATCTCCTAGTAGGTCCTTGAAGAAGACTTGCCAAAAAGACTTCCATATGATTTTTAGGCATCCTAACAAGGAGTAAAATGTGAGTGACTACCCATATCTAGTCCTTATCCACCTCGGGGTCTAGATAACAGTGAAGTCTAGGAAGTTGATTCCTGTGAAACTCATGCAACACACTCGGTCTATGTCCATCCTTAGCTAGTACTGCCAGCACTATATGCTACTCAACTAGTGATGTTATAGCCAGTAAACCATCTAATTATTCTATATCTAGTACATTCCCTTTTATCGATGCATCTTCACTAGGAAGATTAACCTCAAGATCTCACAGTGGAATCCTAGTTGGCTATCTGCATGGATATATCCTGAAATAAAAAAATTATCATGCTCAAAAGATTATATCTATGAAGCTTAAACAAAAAGGACATGGAAAACACAAACATTCATATTTAATTCATGTACCAAAAAAATTCCATGTAACCAAGTTTTACATGTACCTATTCAAAAGTCTAGTGATAATATTCCTAGCGTATAGATACATTGGATGTGGCACTAACATTGGAGTCCTTGGTATGAAATTCAAACTCAAAACACTAAAAACTGTGGCCCTAAATCAATCTTACTGACTCTGATCCTACGGTATAACTGAACCACCTTTATAGAACTCTATCATGAACCAACCCATCATGTTTTGACCCCTGACTACCCTAATCCCTCTTCTAATAGGCCAGGGGCTGGAAACCAGTTCTAAGTAGGAATATCCCACAAATGGGTGGCATTAGACTAAATTACTTGTACAAAAACACACATATCCAAGCTGACACAATATTGAAATTTAAAACAACTGAAATAATGCATGAATACATCTAAGATCTCATAGTATAGTACAAAATTAAATTACTAAATGAGGAAAAAGGAACTTAATACAATCTCAACCAAAAACTGTAATAGTTCAACCTTCTCCAAGGGCAGGGACTAATTCATTGCAAGTTCCCGATAAAACATGTCAGCTTGAAAATCTCTATCTATTGTACACCCACTCTCTATCCTCCCAAAACAATGTAAAATGGTCATCTTATACATAAAATACAACACATATGAAAAAAACCCGTGCAGGGGTGAGTATAACAATACTCAGTCAACATCCCAAAAACACTAAACATGAATCAACAAGTATAGTCAGATAAATAAAATATATAATAGTCAATGTATAATAAAAAGACCCAGTTATACTTAGGAAATAAATCATGACATTGGGTAGTCATAACCAACTTCCATGCATAGTATTCTACTCAAAGTAACACTCATTCCAAGAGAGTCTACTCCAGAATCCATGTTATCATTGGCTAAAATTGAATAAGATTTCTAGATCATTAGGATCCACCCAAGAGATATCACTAGCCTATGAATACCATGATTCTCAGATAGGGGGTCATGCCTAGAACTTTTGGGGGACACCACAAACCCTATTTGGATCAACCCACTACATAGAAGATCATATTCCAATGACACCAAAAACCCTACTGATGTGGACTGCTAAAAGGAGGATCAACAACCTACTCACGAAGGTCATGTCAATTCCACAAACCCTATATATGGAACAAAATATGATAGAGGATCACACTCTAATCTCATGGAGGGACACCAAAACTCTATCTAAGACTCATCCTCTAGAGAGGATCAAAATCCTATGATATGGATGTAATGATGCATTGTACCCTTTATGGAAAAGGACCAAGGGGAATCACTCAACCTATAATGGTCCAAAATAAAGTATTTAAGAGATACAGTCACTCATGAAGGGGGTATACTATGTGTACCATGGGGTAAAAGATATTTTTAGTTATCACCATGTATTACCATGTGGAAATACCTCACTTGAAATATATATCTCCATATACACATCATTTATAAGAAATGAACAGTGTTTAGAGACACATGGTATCCACCCATGTCACCTAGTCGTGTCTATGTATGGTGGTTGTGTTAGTGTATCAGCCTATGTATGAAAAGTCATGTTTGTGTCCAAGTACATAGTGTTCCATCTATTTTTGTACTTTTTTACATGTCTGTATAATCTATGAAGTACATACTAAGCCTCATGGAAGGGGTTCGCACATCGTGTGATAGGGTTTACATGTCATGTGATCCTTATCTTCATCCTAAGACCCTATCCATGATTGAATAGTCCCTGCATGGAATTTAATCCTAAGCTACATGTTGTGTTGCTAAAGATTTTCCATATCTATAGTTTCTCCTCTGTTCCTCCTCATGCACCACTTCTGTTTTGACTTCAATTAGAAATCTCACCATAGATCCTAGATCTAGGATTGATTGGCCTCATCGTTAGTCATTCTCCAGAATTCAGCCTCGAAAGGCACTTAAAAACACCTATGTTATTCAGAACATCATGCACCACTTTGGAATAATGAAGATCCATTGATTCAGCATCATTATCCCATTATATATCCACCATCACCATCAGTCATTGATCCTCAAACACCATCACATTCTGTACTCAGAGTTTCAATCTGTTGTGGTAAATAATGATCACAAAATGATCTAGAACTGGTTAATTTTGGAACCAATGGACAAAAAGGAACACCAATGATGATCAAAATAATAAAATGGGGATAAAATAATAATCCATAAAATGTGACGAATGAACCTCATTTTTTGTTTATTTATCCTCTATCTGTTTTCATATAAGAGATTGAGCGAAGAGGAAATAATCCAAAAGAACAAAAAAATCCATCAAATTAAAATCTACCAGGGATGAATGAATAAATTATGTTCATTGAATTACTCTGCATTCACAAGATGTTAAATAATGGGATGTAAATAACAAATAAAAACTTCCTACATAGAGTTTGGATTGATTCTTGATGAATAAAGGTTTTGTACATGTCATTGATGAGATCCCACAACTCTGTTAGTGCAATGATCCATGATCTGGTCTCAATCTATCGCTATTTTCCAAGAAATATCCCATTCAATATCTCCTAGGTCTCTAATTTTTAGTGACCAACCATGAGATAATTTCTATAGTCGTATACATAAAGGATATGTTAGTCACTACATCAAAAATTTAAAAAAAATAGTATTATTTAATTTAGTTCATTTAATTACACCTATAATAACTTGTTCACAAATAGTCTATGATAACAAATATTATGTCATTCCTATGTTAAAACATGCATTATGAACTCAATGGTGCCCTAATATTTCTAATCTAGCCCCCATTTTTGTAGTTATTCCACTTTTTCAAGAAAAATGTGTGTTCATGCTATTGAATATATTTAATATATTTAAAACATTTATTCCAGACAAACTAGGCCTCAAAATTGCATTTCATTTTTGCACTTGGTCTCTAAATTAATCTACATAATACCCAAAAAATAATACATGAAAAAATATGAGACATTAATTTTTTTTATGAAACCAAATATTTGAGGAAGCTTTATGGGAACATGAGGAAGTGATGGGGCGGAAGCATCCACATCCTTCTATATCAGAGTGATGAATTTCGAGGGATAAATTCATTTTAATTAGGGTATAATGTAAAACCTTGAGATTTTTAGGAAATGTTTCTATTTAAATAGTTTTATTTCTTTGATAGATTTTGTTACATAAAAATGTGAGTTTAGACAAAGCACAGTGTACTATTAAAATATTTTTCTCACCTAATCATTAGTGTAACATCCCGACCCGAACCACTGGGCCCAAGATGGAAGGTCACATGACCTCACACGCACCTCCCCATGTGCAAGTGGCTGATAAAATAGCAACGAAGATCTAATTCTATAGGTGTGGAGACTATACCCTTACTATCAATGTCTTGATATCAATAATAAATAATAAAAATAAAATAAATAATTAGATTAAACAATGTAGAAATCTAAAGACAAAATACGTTCCATAAAAATAAAGTAACTCCCAATGTGTTGAGAAAAACCAATGTAACAACCAATAGAAAAAGTCTTTTAATAAATAGAGTTCACTCTAGAGTCTATTCCATTTTTCTACTACCTACATGATCCTCTACTCAACTATGAATTAAAGGTCCCTTTCCCTTCAACAAATCTCTCATGAAATCTACAATCACATTGAAATTCCCAAGTATGGTTTGAGTAAAAGACTCATCATGATACCAAAAATGTGTCCTAAACCTAATGTTCTCAATTATAATAGTTTAGTCCAAAATAATGATCAATGCATAATAAAAATAAACATACAATCCAACCTTGATTGGTCATGCACTAACCAAGTTTCCACAAACCTCTAGACACACTTATGTAATCTCCATGATGGAAATGTTCAATATGTTGATAAGTATCTAAAACCATCAACAAGATTATTAGTGAGTCACTTGGAATCCATAAGGCATTGAGTGAAAATAACCTACACGAAATCCACAAGTCATGAGGAAAAACTCAAAATCCACTAGGCATCGAGTATCTATAACCAATTTGGAATCCACAAGACATCTGGTAACACGTAGAATCCATTAAGAATCAAGTGTTGTAAATCTACTCTGAATCCATAAATAATCAAGTTGATCACATGGTAGTATACACAAACCCATCCTATAAATGAAAAAAATGATAGGTCATACCATGATAATAACCATAGCACACTTCATGAGAAATATAGTATCATCATATAAATCAACATGTGAATCAAACATCATCACGGAATCTAGTTATCATAGTAATCTCATGGAATCAAGTTCATATCGTGGGCCACACACACACCCACATGTGATCATGATTTAAGCATGAATATCAAATATGTATAATCATAAATAATATTTAGGAAACATGTGTAAAATAGACCAAGAATGAAAATAATTTCTTACCTCAAAATCTTCGATGTCAAAGGTAAGGATAAACCTCACTATGTGGTTTGATGGCTGGAGTAGAAACCTCAACAGTTAAGAACGACTCTTCATGACCTTATTTATCAAAAATGATCGCACATCGATGCTCGAGGTGAACCAAGGTTTCCTAGAAATGAAACCAATTATTTTATTTCAAAAATAAATAAAATATCACATGTGATGATATATTCTCTCTCCTAGACAATTTCTGAATTATCATCCTATGGTGGTGCATGTGCTCTCAAAAATCTCTGGAAGAATAATTATCTTTTTATTATTTCTCAAAAATTATCATTTTATAATTATCTCTTTATAATTTATTATAAATTATCCTTTTATAAGTATGTCTTGATAATTTCTCATAAATTATCCTTTAATAATTATCTTTTGGTAATTTATCATAAATTATCCCTTTATAATTATCTTTTGATAATTTCTCATATATTGTGTTTTTCTAATTATCTTTTCATTGTTTTTTAGAAATTATCCTTTTATAATTATCTTTTGATATTTTCTCATAAATTATCTTTTTATAATTATCTTTTGATAATTTATCATAAATTATCCTTTCGTAATGATCTTTTGATAATTTAACATAAATTATATTTTTATAATTATATTTTGATAATTTGTAATAAATTATCTTTTAATAATTATGTCTTTATAATTTAACATAAATTATCCTTTTTTAATTATCTCCTGATAATTTTTCATAAATTATTCTTTTATAATCATATTTTGATAATTTCCCATAAATTATCATTCAATAATTATATTTTGAAAATTTCATTATATTATCATTTATAATTATAATTTAATTAGAAATTATCCTTCGATAATCTCAAAAACTTTTATTTATAATTAAAAATAATTATCCTTTCATACTCCATATAATTATCCTTCGATAATTTTGATAGTCTTTATTAGGTGATAATAGCCTTATAATTATCCATTAATAATTTGTATAAAATTATCTTTGATAATCTCATGAAATTATCCTTTGATAATTAATTTTAATTATCACTTGATAGTTCTTCATTATTATCCTTTGATAATTCCTTGTAATTATATTTTTATAATTTTTTAATAAATCAACCTTTGAAAGTTTTATATAAAAATATAATTTGATGATCTAGTAGAGTTATCATTGATAAATCGATGAAATTATCATTTTATAATTATACATAACTATATTCTGATAATTTTATGAAATTATTATTTGATAATTTCTTTATACTTATCTTCCAACAATTTTGTGAAACCAACCTTTGATAATTTTGTTCAATTATCTTTGGATGGTTTTCTTGTTATTATCTTGTGAAAATTTCATGTGATCATCCTTCAATAATTTTATAAATTATCCCTAAATAATATAGGTTTTATCAATTTATTTATTCTAACCATTTTTTCTCCCAAATCAGATAGTAAGGGAATAAAAAAAATTAGAAATAAAAATAATAAAATAAAATGAATGTCTCATCTCCAGCACCTATAAAAGAGGAAGAAGATGACTTTGGACCAAGAGAGGATCGTTGGATACTCGGTAAATCATGCCCAAGGTGGTTTCTAGGTTGCTCAGAAAAAAACGGGATTGATCGAGAACCAAGATGAAATGGTTTGACCATTTTAATACCCCAAACACATTATAGGTCACCATTCAAAAATAGACCAGATGAATACCCCATTTCAACCCTTGATTCAACATAAAATTTATGAGGTAGTGTTTAAATCCACCCCCTTAATGTGTTTCTAATTTTTTGCGGTCCAAATGGGTGATTAATAAAGTTTTATAAAGCTCAGCCGTTAGAAATAGAGGTCCGGTGTTCATTTTTTAAGATGGAGAATAGTAAATCAGAAAGATTATTTGATTAAAAAAATTCATTACTTAATATAAATATAATATAACTTAATTAATGAGTGACATGACAAATAGTCTAACAAACAAAAAATTTACACCCCGTCTATGGTGAACCCACATTCTGGACATAACGGTTGTCTCAAATTTCTCATACAATGCAATATTTTGGAGATATTAAATTGTTTTCAAAAAATAATATAATAAAAAATATTAAATAACTTATTCTTGAATGAGATCTTAGAAAACATCCAATGCACAAAAATTTATACCTCACCTAGGGTAAACCATGTATATCATACATAACAGTTGTCTCATATTTCTCATATCATGCACCATTTGGGAGATATTCAATTGTTTTTGGAAAAAATATAACAAAAATATTAAATAAATTATTATCACGTGTGATCTTACCAAACACCTGATGCTCACAAATGTTATACCCCACCTAGATTAAGAACCATGTCCCAGACCTAATGGTGGTCTTTGATTTCTCATACAATTCACCTCTTCGGAGATATTAAATTATTTTGGATAAATCACGCATATATAATATATTATTTTTAATATTTTTATTTCATCTACACTGAGGGTCTAAATGTCTTGGAATCTCACATTAACTTAGCGCCTAGATCCTAAAATATTTGATAGAATATTACAAGGTTTTAACAGGGCATTTACCCTTACACAAATACTTTCAAATGATTATTAAGTTATTTTTAAATAAAAAATACATTTTCACATAAAAAATACTTATAAATTATCTAAAAAAATGTTTTTTCTCTTTAAAAATTCTAGATATTAAAATTATCCCCCTTTATTGATGTCTCATCCTTGATAAGTATCTATAGCGGTCTTTCTTGAACAGCTCAGGCCACTAATCTTGAACATCAAACTCATGTCCCCATATTTCTTCTTGAATCTGTACATTCTGCCAAAAAAATTGGACTAGTGGTATCATTTCTCCTCTCAACACCATCATTCCATGATTTATGATCCACATCATATGATTCTCATTAGATGAATCATTCTCCAACTCAACTTCCTCGTAATAAATAACATATGAAGGGTCAGGTATGTACTTTTGAAGTTGTGACTCATTTAACACATCGTGCATACCACGATAGTGATAATGGAGTTTCAGACAATATGTCACTACCCCTATCCGCTCATTTATCTCAAACTATTCAATGAAATAAGGTACTATCTTTCCATACATCCTCATAAATATCCTTCCCAACTGAGGAGTCACTCGCAATAAAAAATGATCACCCATGGAGAACTCTAAGAGTCTCCTCCTATGGTTGAAATAAGATATTTTTCTTCTCTGAGAGGTGAGAAACCTATTCACAATTAGATTCACTCTCTCAGAGGCCTCATGAACCAAATGAGTCCCACAAACACTGCCTCACCTACCTCATTACAACAATAAGTGATCAACATGGTCTCATGTAAAGTTCTTCATAAGGCTACATATGAATCAATGTCTGGTAATTTTTATAGAATAATTAATAATTCATGGATAGGTGATCATTCCATGCTACATATAATTCTAGTATACAAGCATGAAACATATCCACTAATGTTTTTATAGTCAAATCGGACTATCTATCGGTCTAGGGATGGTATGCCATGCTCAATCTTAGTTGAGACGCTATTAATTTTTCATGCCCTGCCAAAAAATGTGATTTAAAACATGTGAATCTGTATGAAACAATTCTTAAGGTAACTCCATGTATGTGTACGATATTTCATACATAGATCATCCACATATCCTCCACTGAGTGAGTCTCTTTAGTTGGTAATAATTGAGAAGACTTCATCAACTGATTGAAAATCATCCAGGCTATTTCATGACTTTTCATGGTATTGGGTAACCCCATCAAAAATTACATAGTGACATCCTCCCACTTCCACATAGGTATCTTGAGTGGATGACACAATACACCAAGATTTTGGTGCCCAACCTTCACCCTATGATTGGTAAGAAATAGGGAGACAAAACTAGTAATGACTATCTTCATCCCTAGAAAAAAGAACTTCTGCCTAAAGTTATGATACATATGGGTCACACCATTATGTACTTTTTATCTAGAGTTATGGTAATACCTCGTTATCTTTTCTCTAATGGAAGTAGGGACTACTACTATTCTCTTTACTAAGATAACATTATCATTGTCCAGTGACCATCCAGTCTTTGAGTCATCACTATCTAGTTGTTCCCGCATTACATCACACTCTAATTCCAGGCTCTATTCAGCCTTTACCCAGTCCAAAAGTGAGGATGTGACTAGCAAGGGAGAAATAGTCATAGAAACCTATCCCTCTGAGGCATCTATCCTCCAATCATCTAATAAGCACATTAAGTGCCACTACTCCTTTGAGGACCTCTTTCCCAGTTCTTTTTTCGCCTGTTTCTTATTGATAAGAGAATATGCAACTAAATTTCCATTCTAGGGTGCATACACCATTTTAACATCAAACTTCTACAGATACTCATCATAGTGCCTTTATCTCATGTTTAGGTCCCTCTGTGTGAATATATAGTGAAGGATATTTTGCTATGTGTAAACAATAAATCTCTCACCGAAGAGATATTTTCTCAACATTTTAGAGGATGGACCACATCTGTCATATCCAAGGCATGTGTAGGTGATCACACCATGATTCACTGTTTCATTTTCACCTTTACAGCACTGTGCTAAACTAGTTTTGTATTGAAAATAATATAATTAATAACAAATTGAACTTCATGTTTGATTCAATTATTTTTTTTATCACTGTTAAAATATCAATGTTACTTGTTTTTATAATTTCATTGATGGTTGAGGTGATTTGGAGGGGTCATGATGATGTCCAAGAAAAATGGGACAAACTGCGTAGGATCCATGAACACTAGTAGACCCATTCGCACACTACTACTGAAACATGCATCCCAATGGGCTGAAATTTTTTTCCTTTTCCAAGATTCATTTGGATACATTTCATATGAAGTAACCCAAGACTCATTCGTCCATCTGGTGGACCACTCGATTTGATCTGTCCAGCACATCGAATTTTCCTGAAGCCAAAAGTAGTGTTCAGTGATCTATCCATATCTCTGGTTATAGTTTTTCAAATGGTTCTAAACCTTTTTTGAAGATAGTAAATATGATGTTAAACATGTTTCTAGTTTTTTCTAATGCGCGATTCAACTTTTTAGTTGTCTAAAATTATGTACTAAGTGGATTTACATAATCTGTGTTCCCAAACCCACCTTCTATTTTGCCTATAAAATGGATGCTTTGGCTCTTCATTTGGAAGTTTGGACAAGGAGTGAAGTGCTACCAATTTGAAGTTCTGTTGGATACCTATACTCATCCTAGAATTTATGGAGGCCCCTATCCTCATAGGGGTATCAAGAATTAATAAGGAGTTCCACCTGAGATTCCTCATCCTCCCAATGTTGAGATAAACAGTGGGCGTTCATTGTGAGGGAGCTAAACACATGTCAAGGGAGTTTTGATGCATATATTAGCTACTGGTTTGGATTAATTTGGGTGTTTAAACATTTAATTCCATGTATTCTACATTATTTCATATTTTAATTCTTTTTTTGATACATGTGATTGTTATGCTCTTAATTTCTAACTGGTTGGTGTGAGGTTTTGAGTGTGTGATTTGTGTTGTTTCGATTGGAAAGTAGAAGAATCCTTTCATGCCCACCTTCATGATGTTTCAATCTGTTATGAAATCTATTATTCCATGTGTAAGTGATGGACCTTGACAATATGATTGTTACATCAAGGTTTGGTTCTTTAAGCATTGAAATAAAAGCTTAGGAATTAATCGGGATTCTAATTAATTTCAACCAAAGGATCACTCCAAACTTGAATGATTACCTAAGAAAAATTAACTTGAAATGTTTTTAGTGAAATCCCAATTACCCCTTTGTCTCATATTTTTTAAAATCTACTTCGTTTTTTAACTATTAAACTCTTTAAGTTAAGTTATTTTCTTCAAACTATTTTAAAATCACACCATGTTTCAATAATTTTTATTGAAAATTCATTATCTAAACCAACCAACGCTCCTTGAGAGATGAACTAGGATCTTTCCTATACTATAAATCAACCTTAAAATCATAATCAATTTTACAAGTCATGATAACGCGGTAAAATTTTGGCACCTCTTCTGGGGAGCTCTTTGGTTTTAATGCGTGTTTTTATATGTTTTTTGTAATTTTTGTGAATATTTATTTATTTTATTTTCTACCTTTTCATATACTTTTCTGTTTTTATTTCTTTCTTTTATAGTTTTTGTGCATGAATGATTCAAATCTGGGAGACTTACCACCTTTTGAACTCGAACCGGAGAGGATCCTACATCAGCGACACCGAGATGCACATGAGAACCCTTCGAAAGAGGACACACAAAACATCGGTACTCTTCTTGGTCCTTCATCTTATTCTTATAAAACCAATATCAAAACTTAAATAAACGTGCATAATATGGATGAAAACATTCTTACATTAAAATACCTAACCTCACCTGATTTTGATATCCAACCCACCTATATTAAAATAAAAGGCGAGGCACCAAATTTTGAACTAAAATCCAGTCTAATTCACTTTCTTCCAATATTTCAAGGACTTGATGAAAAAGATCCACATAAACAATTAGAATAATTTCATACTGTGTGTTTTAAATTAAAACCTACAAATTTGGATGAAGAACAAGTAAAGCTCAGACCATTCCCATTTTCATTGGAAGACACTGCAAAACATTGGATTTACTATGTTAATTCACAAATTAGAGGCTGGGAAGACATGAAACACCTTATTCTTTAAAAATATTTCCCATCCTCTCAAACTAAAACTATAAGGAAATAAATATGTGGTATATTTAAATCACAATGGGAAATATTAAATGAAAATTGTGAATGCTTTAAAATGTTATGTTCAAGCTGTCCACACTGCCAAATAAGTGATCAACTTTTAATTTAGTATTTCTATGAAGGTTAAATTCTTATTGACTGAAATATGATTGATGTTACTGAAAGTGGTGCACTAATTGATAAAATCCCAATCGCTACAAGGACCCTAATTGAGAACATGGCACAAAACACTCAACAGTCTCATTCATGGTCCAGTGTACCCATTATAGTTATCCATGAGGTGCAAAGTACTTGATTTGAAAAAAAGGTGGACACAAAGCATGAAGAGGTAAGTACCCTTATTCAACAACTCTGTCTTTCCCAAGGAAAATCCCAAACTCATCCTCTCATACATTATGGTATATTCTCCTCTGATATCCACTACTCTGACCAGTGTACTCAATTGAGAGAAACTTCTGAGAGTTGTGAGGCAATATTTCTAGGACGACCCTATAACCAACCCTTTAGGAAAGAACCATACTATCCATCCAACCCTAGGTGGAAGGACAACCAAGCCTATGGGAAGGGGGTATTAAATCCAACATCAACAACAATGGATCCAATAGGGTTAGATTAGACATCCACCACCACCACCCAAAAATCCTCAACCACCCCAAAGTCCTTTTCAACAACCCCCTCTAAAACATGAGCCTAGCCTAGAATATATAATGAATCAAATGGCTGCCAATAATATCTAATTCCAAAAAACCAACCAAGCTTCCATAGAAGACCTAAAAACCCAATTAGACCAACTAGATAACTTAGTGGGGTTAATCCAAAGTCATGGGTTGGGTAAACTACCCTCTCAACCACTTATCTACCCTAGGGATAAGAGAAATTTCAATGTCATCACCCTTAGAAGTGAAAAAAACATAAAATCCAAATGAAACCTACATTAGAGCCATCCTCTCCAAAGGAAACCACCATCCCAACCACTGAAAGTGATCCAAATGAGGAAAAACCTTATCCTAAGAGAATCCCTTCCAAAGGAAAGAGTGTGTCTATTGATGAATCACCTAGCCCAAAAATTCCTCTTCTATTTCCTCAAAGGGCCACCCAACCTAAGAAACAAAAATAGACTTAACTCGATAATGAAATCTTGGAAACTCTCAAAAAAGTGCAGGTTAACATCACTTTAATGAATATCGTGAAGCAAATTCTACAATATTATAAGTTTTTGAAGGTGATGTGTACACACTGAAGGAGACTATGAGGTGATTAGAAGGTGAGCTTGGGAAGGAACATCTCAGCATTAATAGAATCATCACTTCCCACAAAATTCAATGATCCAGGAACATTTTTTATTCCATGAACCATGGGGGAGTATTCTTTTTCCAATTCTATGCTTGATTTGGGTGATTCTGTAAATGTGATACCTCACTCCATTTACTCTATACTGTAGGTCAGGGAACTAAATCCCACTAAAATTGTTTTTCAACTAAAAAATCAGAGTACAACATGCCCTTATGGTGTGTTAGAGGATGTTCTTGTGAGGGTGAAAATTTTAATTTTTCTGGCTGATTTTTATGTGGTAAAAATGGAAGCTGATAGGATGAATGGACACACCCCAATTATATTGGGGATACCCTTATTAACAACCTCCAAACCCATAATTAATGTCCACAATGTTACATTATCTATGGATTTTGGTGGTGAAATTTTTCACTTCATCATCCTTAATACCATGAAGTACCCATTTGAATGACATTCTTCTCTCTCTATTAATTCTATAAACGTACTCCCTTCCCCTAAAAACACTTATTTTCACTCCACTGATCCCCTTTTTGAGTTTTCATCATTGATTGAAATACTAGGAAATGAATTATGTTTTTATTGTTGTAGTGGTTTAGAAAATTTTCATTCATGTTTATTAATTGATCATTTCTTGTACACCGAGGATCATATAACCATTGATGATACTGCTAAGCATGTAAAATCTCATTCCTCGTCTAAGGATGATTCCATTGAGCAGTTAGATGAGATTAGTGACTTCTCACTTTCACACACACTCCCATAAATCCAAAATCCACCTAATTTGGAACTAAAACAACTGCCTCAATATTTAAAATATTCATATATTAATAATAGAAACCATATTCCTTTCATCATTTCTAGTTCACTCCCTCCTAAGAATGAATTTCGACGTCTTGAACATTTGAGGGAGTATAAGCATGCTTTGGGATGGATACTTGCTTACATTTCTGGTATTAGCCCATCGATTTATAGACATCATATATTTTTATATAATGAGGCTAAACCAGTGAGGCATTCGTAATTTGCATTGAACCCAAACCTCTTAGATGTTGTTAAAAAGTAGGTAACAAAATTATTGGCTAATGGAAATATTTACCCCATCTCTGACATCCAATGGGCTAGTCTCATTCGAGTAGTTCCTAAAAAACAGGACTTATAGTAATCAAAAATGAAAACAATGAATTGGTTCCAACTCGTGTGCAGAATAGTTGTCATGTATGCATAGACTATCGTCGACTAAACCAACACACTAGGAAAGACCATTTCCCATTTCCATTCATTGACCAAATTCTAGAGAGGCTAGTAGGTAAGTCCCACTACTATTTCCTTGATTGGTATTCTGGATACTTTTAGATCCATATTTACCCTGAGGACCATGAAAAGACAACCTTCACTTACCCCATTGGAACATTTTCATATAGGAGAATGTCATTTGGTCTGTGCAATGCTCTGTGTACATTCCAGAGATGCATGGTTAGTATTTTTTCAGATTACCTGGAGAATTGAATGTAAGCTTTCATGGATGATTTTACTGTGTATGGATCCTCTTTTTCTAAATGTTTGAGTAGAATTGCTTCAGTCCTATGTTGTTGTATTGAAATCAATCTCGTATTAAATTATGAGAAATTTCATTTCATGGTGCAATAAGGTATTTATTTGGGACATGTAATTTCTAGGGATGGTATAGAGGTAGATAACTTAAAATTGGATGTCATTTCTTCCCTACCATTCTACAAAAATGCATGGGATATGTGGTATTTTCTAGGTCATGCTAGATTTTACCATCGTTTCATTCATGACATCAGTATGATTTCACTCCCACTCTCTCGATTACTCAAAAAAGAAAAAGAATTTTTTTTGATAAATAATGTGAGGAATATTTTAATAAGATAAAATGGAGTCTCATTTCACCCCCGATAAACCAACCACCTTGGTGGGATTTAACATTTGAGCTCATGTGTGACACCTATAACTATGCAGTTCGGGCAGTCTTATCACAAAGGGTTAACCAATCTCCACATGTCATTAACTATGCCTCACGTACACTGGACCCTACCCAAGAAAACTACACCACAACATAAAAATAATTTTCTTTCACTATATTTCCTTGGATAAATTCAAGTCATATCTTTTATGTTTCAAAGTCATTATGTTCATAGACCATGCATCCCTCCAGTATCTCCTAAAGAATATAGATGCCAAACAATGTCTCATTCATTGGATTCTCCTCCTTTAAGAATTCAATCTAGAAATTAGAGATAAAAAAGGAGCATAGAATGTGGTGGCTGACCATATTAGTAGGATTCACCCATCCTCAGACATTGACTCATCCCCCTGTATTCCCATAAATGACATGTTTCCTGATGAGAAATTGTATCGAGTGTAAGAAATTATTCCTTGGTATTCTAAAATTGTAAATTATTTGGTAGAATCTTAAATTCCTACTGATTTTAACAAAAACCAAGTTGAACATCTAAAACATGAGTCTCATTGGTACATTTGGGATGACCCCTACCTTTGGTTCACCTATAGGGATCAATTCCTTAGGTGTTGTGTTCTCGATAGAGTGTTTTAGTACATCTTTAGGTTCTTCCACCCTCTTTCTTGTAGAGGCCACTTTGGTCCCCAAAGGACTGCTCGTAAGGTCCTTGATTCTGGTCTCTTTTGGCCCAAATTATTTTGGGATACCCATGGCTTCTGTAAATATTTTCCATGTTAGTAAATAATGTGTAATGTCTCTAAAATAAATTAGATTCCACAAAAACACTTTCTCTTACTTAAAATTTTCATTGTTTGGGGAATCGACTTTATGGGATCATTACCCAATTCATTTGGTAACCTGTACATTCTTTTTGTATTGTATTATATTTCAAAATGGGTAGAGGCACGATCTACAAGGAATGATGATTATAAGAAAATTGTAGAATTTTTTGGAACCCAAATCATTTGTAGGTTTGTTTTATATAGGTTCATCAATAGTGAATAGGGTTCTCATTTCTGCAACTGAACAATGAAATCTCTTTTGTGTCAGTATGGGGTCGGGCATAGAGTTTCTACTGCTTATCACCAACAAACCAATGGTCAAGCTGAAGTGTCAAATAGAGAGGTAAAATAGATTCTTGAAAAAAATGATCAACCTAATAGAAAATATTGGATTCTTAGACTCGATGATTCCTTATGGGCTTATTGTACTACTTTCAAAACACCCATTAAGATGTCACTATATCGGCTAGTGTTTGGAAAGATTTGTCACCTCCCTATTGAGATTGACCACTGGGCCTACTGAGCCATCAAACAATGAAATTATAATATTTATTGAGTAGGTTCTCAAAGGAAGTTTCAGATTTAGGAGATGGAGGAAATGAGAAGAGATTCATATGAGAACTCTAGGATTTATAAGGAACGAATCAAGGCTTCCCACGATGGTCTCATACTTCTTCGTCAGTTCCACATTGGGAAGAAGTTCCTCCTCTACAATGTAAGGCTGAAGTTGCATCTAAGTAATCTTTATTCCTACTGGTTTGGACTGTACACTATTACTAACGTCTCTCCATTTGGTGTTTTCCATGATAAAAATGAAGAAACCAAGAAAACCTTTATCGTAAATGGGCAGTAGTTGAAGCACTTCTTTGAATCTATTTCGGAGTCCCCGATAGAGGAACTCTATGATCAAGAAGAAATCCATGAATTACACTCACCAAGTTTTATCCTTCCTTCCCACATTCTCTTTTATTATAGTGAGAACACTACACACTTTAGGTGTGGGGATAGATATATTTATGGGTTAATTAGGAATTTTCATCTTCTTTCTTATTTTTATCTTGTAGCTTGTTGAATTGTATTGTTACTCCCCCCCCCCCCACCTTTGAGCTGGAATATTAATTTTTTTATTCCAACTTTATCATGGAAAATTATGCCCATTTAATCATGGAAGTTATTAAAAATGTATATGGAATGTCTATAGTTCATGTTGCTTTAACATTCAAAAAACATTATTATGAAATATGTATTTCAGTAAGAATTCAATAATTTAGTGTGACTTTCTTTTGAAATTTAGTTATTTGTCAATGATATAAATGGTTGTATCATTTCAAAACCTTTGAGAAGAATGGTAACCTTTTTGTGAATAGTTTAAGGGAAAATTGTTTCACTTAATCTCTCCACACATTTTTTCATCCAACCATGAGGTGTGAAAATTTCTTACTTAATGGAAGTTAATATAATTTATTTTGATTTTTATCTACTTTCCAAAATAAATTTTTACATACATTCGTTCTTTATCTGATCTATTTCATTATTGTACTAGATTGACCTATGTGTGTTTACCTATTATCTGACCATTGTATTCCCTCAAAAAAACAAAAAAAAAGGTTGTATATTGGGGAGGTCAAAAACCACCCTTCCTCGACTTTTGATCTTTTTATAACTTTTAAAATTAGTATCGTGAGGAGATCAAACAAGGGTTGTGAGAAGTGTGTGAGATTTTTTCCAAGTGAAACTTTTGAAAAATAAATAAATGAGTGGAGTGATGAAATGTACAACATATGGGGATATCTAGGTCTAGAGCTTATGGTTTCACTTCTGTGAATGCTTATGTTAGTGGGTATTGAAATTTGATTGGAAAGGATGTGGGGTAATTTTGGTGGAAAGGATATTGTAAGTAGATAATTATTAAAATAACTTATATTTACTTGATAGAAAGTGGAAAGAATATAATGAAATAGTTGTCACACAAACACATTGAGAATTAGTGACATGATTAACTTTTTTATTATTTTCTTTTATTGGAATCATTCATCCCTTGGAATTTCACTTGGATATAATTTTTCAGATGTCTTTTTCCATGATCATTGAGAATAACTCCTCAGTGTGATATTTGGTTTGATCACATTTCTATTAGGAATTAAATTTTCATTGAATTTTAAATCTTTATGAAGTTGTAAATATCTACATGCATATTTTTTGGAAATGTGACTTTTCCCAGGATTGAAAATATTTAGGTGTGGGGGTGTGATCGCACCACGATTCACTGTTTCATTTTCACCCCTACACCATTATGCTAAACTAATTTTTTATTGAAAATCATAAAAATAATAACAAATTTAACTTCATTTTTTATTAAATTATTTTGTTTTTATCCCTGTTAAAAAGGTAAAGGTTACTTTTTTGATAATTTAATTGAAGGTGGAGGTGATTTGGAGGTCCCATGATGATGTCCCGGAAAAATGGGCCAAACTGCACAGGATACATGCACACTAGTGGACTCATCCACACACTTCTACTGAACCGTACATTAAAATGGGATTGAATTTTTGGTCTTGTCCAAAATTCATTGGGATAAATTTCATATGAAGGAACCCAAGACTCATTCGGCTATTAGGTGGCCCAACTGACCTGATCTTCCCAGCACACCAAATCTCCACGAAGACAAAATTGGTGTTTTGTGATCTATCCATATCTTGGGTTTTAGTTATTCAAATGGTTCCAAACCTTTAGTTAAGACATTAAAAAGGTGTTTAAAAATGTTTATATTTTTTTTGAGAGTGATCCTAGACTGTCTAGTGGTCAAAAACCGTGGTCCAATTGGTTTTACACAATCGTGTGTCCAGAACCACCTTCCACTTTGCCTATAAAATGGAAGCTTGGGCTCCTAATTTGGAAGTTTGGCGAAGGAGTGAAGTGCTTCCAATTTGAAGTTCTAGAGTATTCCCATCCTCGTATTAGAAATTTTGAAGGCTCCTATCCTCATAGGGTGATCAAGAATAAAGAAGGAGTTCCACCCGAGCTTCCTCATCCTCCCGATGTCAAGCCAAATGGTGGGCATTCATTGTGAGGGATCTACACACGTGTCAAGGAAGTTATGACACATATATTAGATACTATTTTGGAGTAATTTGGATTTTTAAACATTTAATTTCATGTATATTACATTATTTCATATTAGAATGCTTGTTTTGATACATGTGATCATTATGCTCTTAATTTCTAACCGATCAGTGTGAGGTTTTGAGTGCATGATTTGTATTGTTCTGATTAGATAGCATAATAATAACTTTCATACCCACCTTATTGGAATTTAAATCTTATTTTTATTCTCTTATTCCAAGAGTAATTATTGTACCTTGACAATATGATTGTTACATCAGTATTTAGTTCCTTAAGCATTGAAATAAAATCTTAGTAATTAATAGGGATTCCAATTAATTTCAACCAAATAATCACTCCAAACATGAATGAACCACTAAGAACAATGAAAATGAAATGTGTGTAGTGAAATCAAAATGACTGCTTTATCTCATATTTTCCAAAATCCACTTGGTTTTTAAACTATTAAACTCTTTATGTTAAGTTATATTCTTTAAACTGTTTTCAAATCACCCCTTGATTTAGTACTTTTTATTAAAAATGCATACTCTAAACCTACCAATGATCCTTGAGAGTTGACCTAGGGTCTTCCCTATACCATGAATCAACCTTAAAATCATAATCAATTTGATGTGTCATGAAAACATGGTTAGTAGGGTATTTCCTCTCATATGGTTATAGGTAACATGAACCATAGGCCACTATCAGCTCTCTTTGCATCAGCAACACTCCTAGATCAATTCCTGATGAATCGCAATGAATTATATAACCAATCACATGGTCGGGGAGTTTTAGTACTGGTGTTGTCTTCATATTTATCTTTAGTTAAAGGAACACATCATCACATTAGTCTGGCCACTAGAACTTCACTTCCTTCTTTATTATCACTATCATGGGTGTTGATAGTTGAGATAAGTCCTAGGAAAACTGTCAATAATATCCTAACAAATCCAAAAAACTATAAATATCAAACATGTTTTAGGGAATTTTCCAGGACATTACTTCCTTAACTTTCTCTAGGTATATAGATATATCAGTCTCAGACACCACATGTCCTAAGAAATTCACCTCTCAAACCCATATGTCACATTTTGACAAAATGGAATAAATCATGTCTTCTCAAAGCATAATCAGAACTATTTCTAGGTTCCAAGAATGTTTTCTTAGTATCTATGAGTATATAAGGATATCATCGATGAAAACTATGAAGAATGATTCCAAGTATATTTGTAAGATCTTGTTCATGAGGTCCATGGACACTACTAGTGTGTTCTTCATCTCAAACAGCATCACCAAGTACTCATATAGTCCATAACTGATCTAAAACACCATATTTAGAATGTATTCCTTACTAAATAAAAATTTATGATGGAAAAATTTTAGATCAGCCTTGTAGAACCATCAGGATCCCCATGGATGATCAAAAAGAGCATCTATCCTGGGTAACGAATATTGATTCTTCACTATCACCAGGTTTAGCTTCTGGTAATTAATGCGTATCTGAAGTATATTGTCCACCTTACTGGAAACAAAATAGGTTTAACCCATGATTAATTACTTATCCTTATTAATACCTTCCTCTCTAATTTTTACAATGGAATCTTGAGTTACTTCATCTTAATTTGCACTATATGGTATGAAGTATCAAAGGGTTTGTTCTCTCGGAATGAGATTAATCTCATCTTAACATTTTATTACTTTAGATTCTCTACAAGGAAAAATATTTCCCAAATGTATTTCAACATATTCTTTAGCATCTTGAGGACCTTCGTTGCTCTGGAAGGATGATGAATACTGGAGTTAAAAATCATGGCATATTCAACCAAAGCTCCGAACTTCTATACCTAGGATAGGCACTAAGAAAAATATGTTTGGTTGAATATTCCTTGATGACTAAACCATATATTATGTTTGGGGAAAATATCAATTGTATTCTCCTACACGTCTAGTGGTAATTATGAAACCTCCTTCCTTGTGGAAGTATTTAAGCCTAATTTTGAAGTAGTTCCATAAACTATGTCAAGAAAATATCTCTTATAACATGAAGGAAATGATTCATAAAATTAATATAGTCCTTATAATAAACCCTAATTAGTCTATGGGATCAAACTATGTTTCTCTTAACTAGTATATGGGATCAAACAAGGTTTTCTTAGGAGTCCATCCTAAACCCAAGGTATACTCCTCCAAGAACCAACCCTTGTTTCCCTACTAGAATGTTTGTCACATTCACCCTATATATGCTAACAAACCAGTATGCTAATTTTAACTAATCAATGCTAATAAAATATATCACAACAACATTGAAGCAAATATATCACTCAATGAGGGACAATCCCAAATAGATAGCACAAATCAAGGCATTTAATTAATGAACTACTATGCACAACAACAGGTATATATATGATATGTAAACCTATGTGCCAATTAATTATGCATTAACATATGAATAATCTAAAAAATCATATATAAATATTATGTGCATCACCTAATATGAATTTAATCAACATAAATAATAAAACATGAATTCCCCAATTATGATAACTTGAAGGTTCACTATAGTGCTGTCTAAGAAAGGGAATAGTTCCCTTACCCAAGTCCAACCCATCTTATCTTCTATCTATCTTCTCCCATCCCAAGACAAATAGAAGAAAAAGTTAGTAAATTTTGATCCTCTGTTACCATTTTGTAACATCATGACCCAAACCACTAAGTCCAATCTGGAAGGTCACATGACCTCATGTGTGCCTCCCCATATGAAAGAGTATGATGAAAAGAATTGAGGGTCTGATTCTGTCAATGGAGAGACTATACCCTCAGTATCATGTCATAATATCAATAATAAAAAACAATATAATAAATTATCATAGTAAAAAAGGAGTTAAGATAAGGATGACATACATGTCATACAAATAAAGTAACTCTCGATGTGGTAGGAAAACTCAATGTAATGAGTTGTAGAAAAGGTAAATAAATAAACATTAGGTCCTTAAGATTCCATCCTATTTTGATAATATCTCTATGTTCCTCTACTCAAATTTCCACCATAGTTCCCTTTCCCTTCATCAGATCTCTCATGAAATATATAAAAGCATCGAAATTTCCATGTAGGGTGTGAGTACGATACTCAGTATGCCACCACCAATGCATCCTTAACCTGATGTGCTCAAATAAAATAGTTTATTCTGTAATAATGATCAATTGGTAACAAGAATAAATATACAATCCAAAACCAATTTGTAATGCACTTACCAAGCCGCCATAAACCTTCAGTCATACTTGGTTTGGATCCTTTATAAAAAAGTGAGGTATGTCGATAAGTATCCCAAACCATCCAAAATTTGTTGATGAGCCACTCAGAATCCACAAGTCATTGAATAAAATAACTTAACCATGATTCACAATTCATTGGGTAATACTCATAATCCATGAGTCATCGAGTATCTATAACAAACCTGGGATCCACAAGGCATCGCGTAACACTTGGAATCCACAAGGAATCAAGTGTTGTCCATCTACTCAAAATCTGAAAGTCATCAAAGTAGATTCTAGGTTATAAGGTTATCATGTTATTCCATCATCATCACCACACACCATGTGTGCGCCCCATAAGGAGTAATTACACCACAAATTCTACTTTTCAATTATACACATATCAATCCTCTAAAGGAAGACATGATAGGTCATATAATGATAACAACCATAGAACACATCATGAGAAATATATAATCATCATATATATAAACATGTGAATCAAACAACATCAAGGAATATAGTTATAACATCAATCTCATGGAATCAAGTCATACCATATCATGGGCCACACACACACCCACATGCAATCACAAGTCAACATGAATATCAAATATGTATACACATAAATATTATTTAGGAAACATGCGTAACAAAATCCCAAGATGGTAAGGAACTTCCTATATAAAAATCATCAAAGTAAAAGGTTAGGATAAACCACCCTATTTGGTTTTGATAGCTAGAGTGTAAGCCTTGACAGTCAAGAACACCTCTTCTGTACGGGAAGGCATGTATGAGGTCATGTGACCGTTCACCTCGAACCCAATGGTTCTGCTTAGGATGGTACAATGGGATTGGAAGGTATGAATAGTAATAACAAAATTGTGAAAAATATATGGTTTATGCATTTATAAAATGAATTCATTAGTTATAAAATAATTATAATTAAAAAAATTTAAATAAAAGTGATGTTTTTTCTAAAAAATTATTTTTATTCTCGCATTGTATTTTTTATATTAATAAATTAAATTAGTCACTACAGATGAATAATTTTAATGAAATTTATATTATATTTTAAATCAATTTTTTTTAACATTCTTATAATATTTTTTATTATTCATAAGATAATAATAAATATTATTTTATGCTTAAAATGTGTTTTTTCTATAAATCGGTTTCAATCGCATCTTATGCACTTACTTTAAAATTATTTCCTTCAATTTTTAGGTATTTAATTATATAAAATTAATTACATATTTATAATCATAAGGTTAAATTTTTCTAAATAGACCCCTATTATTTTTGGTCAATATGAACAGTAAAGGTGGTAAAATTTTTCACCTCAGTAAAGGGTAAATCGGGTTAATCTAGGTCAAAAAAAGTCATAATGCCTTAATGTTTTATACTAATTCTGATTTGATGAATTAAATTAAACCTTTATCGTGTGAGTCTTAAAATTTAGTTCTTTAATGGACACATTCCCATGAAAATGACTTATATATTAATTAAATCAATGAAAGTTACTAAATGTCACTCTCTTAGTTTTAAATATACATTATGTTTTCACCTAGGGATAAAAATGAGTTATGAATGAATATTAGTAGTAATTTTGTTCATAATTAATATATATATTCATTATGTTAATTGATGTATAATTTTTATATATTATATAATTATCTTAAATTCTTACATAACGCCAAAATAGTATTTGTTCAATTAATGAAAAAATAAAAATAAATGATTTTAAAAATATTTAAATTTATAAAATTTTAGTAATTTATATTTTACCATGAATTTTATAAGTTAATATGACATATTATTGTTTTTTAAAAATAATACATTCAAAATATAACTTTTTATTTATGTCTTTTAAGTCAAATTAAATAGATACTTTCAAAATTGACAATAATGATATTTATCAAATTAATATTTTATTAAATTATTTAAAAAAATAAAAAAAAATTAAAAAAGACAAGGTGGGTGTGATATGGTTTAAAATTTCATAAATGTTTCATTTATGTTCTAATTATCATTTTATAAGTAACAATTAAAATCATTAATATTGAAAAATTTGTAATTATAGTTAAAATTGAAATTGGTAAACTAAGGGTTAATCAAAACGATAAGGTTTATATTGACACAAAAATTTGTATAAATTATATTAGTTGAAGGGATTACTAATTTATACTACCTTTATTATAATACCTTTCTATTTTGAGGAATTTTTATTGAGAATAAATTTATTATAATTTAATATTTTTAGAAATTCTAAAAGTATCCCTCACCCCAATTATAAAATGAAACCTCCCCTCTCACTTCTTTACACCAATTTGAGCATTATATCTCAAAAAAACATTACCAATTTCTCTTATACACTTATTTATCCATATTATATAGGTTCTATTCTTTCAAAAATTCCAAACCTAGAGCCCTTTATAGGAGATCTAGAGGAGTCATTTCAAAGAATAGGTAATCGTCCTAACAGGTCACTTTCTTTTAAATTTTTATTTTATTTCATATAAATATATTATATTCTTAATAAAATAATAAATTTAGTATCTTAAATATACTTAAATTTATTTTATTATGAAAACACCATTATACACCTTAGTTCTCATCAAATGGTAAGTGAAAGTATCACTCATGTGTACCTACGAATTATCATCTCCACATAACGATACAATTAATTTTTCACCACCATATTTTATGGATTGAAATTATGATGGTTTTAATATTTATATATTATATTTATGAAAAAATTAAACATTTGTAATAGTAATATCAACTCTACCTTCTCACCTTCCAATCCTTTTGTAAACGATAATATCTCTTGTGCGTATGTGTGAACTACCACCTACACAATACAATGTGATTCATTTTTCAGTTATATTTTACTTGGATGATAATGATGAAATTTTTTTAATAATACATATTATATATATAATATAATAATGATATTTTAAATGTGAAATAACATTTAGCTTTATTTCATTCAATCCCTCAAAAAAATGAAAATGTCTTTCATGTGTACGTAAGGCCTACCATCTTTGTGAATGGTGTAAATATTTTCGTCATATATAACTTATATGGATGACTATAAATATATATTTAATTAATATATAAAATATTTATATCATGATTAATATTTTAATATGATGAAACATATCTAATTATACAAGTACTGATACTAATTAACTGAAATACTCATGATAAATGAAACATTTAACACCCGAAAATGATGTTTTTAATTAGGAATTATTGATAAAAGGGGATGTTAAAATGTTATATATAGATCATATATGATATTATAATTATTAAATTAAATATTTTATAGATTTATAATAAATTTGAATTTATTGTAAAACAGGTTAGAGTGATTTTTAAGCAATTTGAACTTGAGGTAAGAGTTTTATGTTACAATCTCATTGTTTGTTGAGATTATTTATGATTAAGTTTTAAATGGTTAAATATTATGATATACCTCTCAAGGAACTTATGAATTTTATTATGATCATGTTTTTTCTTGAAAATACATGTTTTACTTTCATTTCCCTTACCTTAAGTACACAAGGGACTGAAAATATATTTTTAATGAAAATCGACTTCATTTCTCTCTTCGGTCAAAAAACATTTTTCTTATATATCCATGTTTTATAAAAAACTAAAGGATTTTAATATTTTCCTATAATATTTTAAATTAATTTTTATCCATATTTTAAGTTTTATATAATTATTTTAAAGGAATATTCTTGTTGTTTTCCAAATGAGTTACTTTGTAACTATTTAAACAGTTGTATGGAAGGAATATTATTTTAACTTATACAGCATGAATGTAATTTCTCACAGTCATGGCCACTCAATGTTTTGAATCATACTTTATAAGTTCTCATGTTTATTTTTTTTTAAACCATAATATTTTGTAAATTTTTAGATTTTGAAGATGTTATTTCAAAATGGAGAGTTTATTTTCCTCAAGAATGTTTTAATGGTATTTTAATTCATCAATGATAATATCCTTCAATATTGCTTTTGATTTACTTGGAATATGATCCAGGAATATCGTCCATATTATTTCTATATATGTATTATATTTGTGAGGGAATAATTTTTGTCAAACCCATTTCTTTTCCATGGATTTTCTATGATGAAATGATGAAATTTTATGTTGATACTAGATTGAATTTATTGTAAATAAGTCAATATGTGTTTGTGGATTAAGTGGTCATGCCTAGATAATTTTTCTAGATTCATATAATGGAATTAGGTTTCACGCTTGGTCAATTATCCATGGTAAAATCTAATATTTTATTGTTATAATATTAAATGAAAAAAACATGTGTTGTGGAGTTTGAACTATGTTTATAACAAAAAATAAAAGATGAAGATCATGAAAATATTATTTTTCATGAAGAAATGTTTTAATGGGATTAATTTGAAGTCCATTGAAAATATTAGTTTTCTTTAATATTTGAAGAAGATATTTTGAGGCCTTGCATTTTTTGATGGTTATTTTGGCATATTTTTTTGGGGGGTCTTGGAATTTCTTTTGTATACTTAGATTATTTCTAATATAATTTGAGTAGGCCTCATATTAAAAAAATTGTCCAAACCACTGGCCATCCTTATCCAAGCTTAACCTCAGCCCCATGGGACTCAAAGGTCAACCATGCTCAAGGAAGCATCTCATGATAGCCTATGGGTGGAATGGGAGGCATATTGCCTTCTATGTATACGTGGGTCTTTTTATAAGGCTCGTAGAGAACATGCCTAGTGGTGCACATAGTTTGGTCCAAAATCCCATATGGTTGAAACCCAAGGGTGTGTGAACTATCATTAGTGTCGATCCCAATAGCTAGCTCTAATGAGGATAAATCACTATTTTCTTATAATGTATAGATAATCCACTTAAAATAATCAATGTGGGACACCGATGTCATGAGTACTATTTAGCCATGCTTAAATATGAATATAACCTAGGATCTCCATTTAATCAAATCTCATTCATCCATTGAATCCCACACCCCACAATTTTAAACATCTTATTGTATTAAACCTCTTTATGAGTTCTCTATTTTCAAAAGTTCAATACAACCATCCACAACAATACATTGAGACATGATTAGTCAGACCGATTATATGAATGCAATAATTATGTTGCCAGAATTCCATGATTCACAGAAGGTTTCGGTAAAGGTTAAATGATGTTGTCATGAGAATCAAATACATGATCCAGTGAAATCATATGTATATTTATTAAAAACTACTGATAGTTGCATGATTTCATTGCATGATAATATTAAGATCATGTGACCAGATGGCAATATTCAACTTTCCAACAAAACAATATGTCACAAGAAAAAAAAGATGATCACTGAATCCAAAATGTAAAGAACAACATTTCTTTTTCCATGATAATATTCCATATTATTTAGTAATTAGTATATGTATTTACTTAGAATTATCAGAGATCTATCATGCAACATTTCTAGAATACCACCAAGTCATCGCATGATCAATGAAGTGATCATGTGAATCTATATCGTGAATCATGTGATCATTCAAAAATTATAAAAGAATCCAATATTTTTGGCATTACATATCTTTATATCTTTGAGTGTTTGAAGGATTCCTAAATAGACCTTAAATATCATAGATAGGCAGTGAAAATCTCTTATATAAATAAAGTCCAACTTGAGAGTCATTGAGGTTGAAATTTGATATATAAATAGATATCAAATTAAAATAGAGCACCCTTGAGATCCCTCATCATGAATTAGAAGATGAATTAATGATTCAACCAAGTGAAGAAGATTCATAAAGCTATTCCTAGTCTCATGAAGTAGTAAAGAAACCCAGAGACAAAACCAGTTTATCATGAAAGTAATCTAGAGAAGCACCAATATGATTCATTCTTGTAAGTAAAGAATAATCTGTAGAAACCTCTTGTCTCATGAGGGGGTTGATACAGACCCACAGACAACACCTCATATATCATGAATTTATTTGAAGAGACTCATGTGGACACAACCTGCCACATGAAAGTATCTCGTGAACCAACTCTTTCTTATATAAAGTATTTTGAGACATATATGTAGACATAAATTTTCTTGTGAATAAGAAACCCATGAACTATATAAGTCTAATGATGTGGTTGATGAGACATCATAGATAGAACCTTCTATCACTTGACTACCATTTGAGAAGGTGGTGTGATTAAAGAAGAATGTATCGTGTGAAACCTTATAGGTCACAAAAAGAAGATAGTGACATCATCTGATCATTTCAAACAAAGGATGATAATCACTATAGAGTCTTTTTATGCTTTTATAATAGCAAGTGTGATTAAATTAGGAGAACCCTTGAGCCACACGTGAATCACTTGAAGGAAATGGACAAATTTTATAGCCCTGGAAAATTCATGCGCTTCACATGATACATTTTGGGGTTTAAAAACCTTTCCATGAAACCCATGTATTCCAAGAACCTCACAAATCATGATTTATAAAAACAAAGTGGTTTGAAAAAAAATTAATATCAAAGGAGTGATTGAAATATTTTGTTGTTAATGAATTAACTAGAGTTTTCGCATAAAATAATAAACTCAAAATTTGTTCATGAAAGTATTTACAAAGTGACTACAAAATGAAATAATATTGAGAAAATAATATGTGATATGATTATAATGAATAGAGTGTAGTTATTTTTGAGACAAAATCTAGATAGAATATCAGAAGATATTATTTCTGAGTTGGTGGTGTTTTATAATTCAAGAAGATATATTGGGATGACATTGTGAAAGATATTTCTTGCATAAAATATTCTTGAAGAAGTTGTGTGTCCAACTTGTACCCATATCAGTGAAACCGAGACTTCATCATTAGATGTTTGTATATCTTGGTCATTGTTGTATTGATGTAACTGATCAAAAACAAGTAATCATAAATATTTGAAAAAGACAAGCAAACTACAAAGGTTATTAAAGTGTACATGAGAAAGTGTGATCCATAAAGATGAGGGAGGAAGATCAACTGATCCAAATACAGTGGATCAACCCTTGAATAAAGGATTAAGTATCTCATGTGGATTTAGGAGTAAAAGTTTCTTGTGTGAATCAAGACCATAAATCTCTAGTGAAGATTGTGGAGCAGGCCGGTGTGGATTTTTGTAACACTGTGTGATGTAATATAAAGAACCTCAGGTGTGGATTTAGTATATATATAGTGTGAATTTGTATCGACCATTATAATTGATTATAAGATTATAGTGGAGAATCCATGTTGGGGATAATAACCATAATGGAAAGTAGTATAACTGAACCTTGTAAAATCATGTTTTGTGATCTCTCTTATTATTTTATCACACAAAGTGGTACAATAATATATCACTAAATGGATCTAGAACCTTAAAATTTTCAATATGATTAATTAAAAAGAAGTAATTTGGAAAAATTGAACCTCTGATTCACCACCCTCCCACCCCTCTCAGTGGTTAGTACATCCTAGGGCACTATAATTGGTATTAGATCATAAGTCAGTGCTAAAAATCCAATAGATTTTTTATGAATTATATTTTTTAAGAAATGATTGAGCTTCATCATATGGAGAAAAAGGAATTCACTGCTACAGATACTAATCTAGAAATTTCTTCCTAGAATCTGAATAATATAATGAATATATAGGTAAGACAGCTGAAGAATAATTTTGTAGTACATACAGAGATACCTCATGGTGAAGGTAATAAAAATGGTATATGTTATGGTGACTTTTTTAATTATAATTCTTCTAATGAATCCTACTCAAGATGTGATGATTATGGATCACTTAATGATAAAATCATTTAATTCAAAGAACATATGAGTGAAAATTAAGAAAAAATTTATCTTTTTAATGAAATATTTTTTGAAATAGTTGAAGACTTTTATAGAAGTGTTTGTGAGAGATAATGTTTTGATAATGTATTTATAGAAGCATTCCATGCATTTGAAAAATCCCACAAGTCTTCAATGGTTGTAAAAATTACTCTAATGGTGGATAAATATAATAGGTTAAAGGATATTGAGAAATATTTACAAGAATAAAGTAGAATGTATGAATAAAATAAATAATCAGAAGCAGTATTGGGAATCCAAGATTAAACAAGTTGAGGATGTGGAGAACCCCCTTAGCAGTAAGTGTTTAGAGTTGGAGGTGGGATTGGAAAATCAGAAATCACTATAACCTATAACTTCCCAAGTAAATAAAAGATGATATGATTCTACTCAATTTTATATTGAGTTTCATGAATCTATAAAGATCATGGGATAATCCTATAATCAAATGTTATCATCCTCTAAGAATAAGGTATCCCATATCCCAGAAATTATTATTTTTCCTAATGACGTTTCAAGTGCTGGTAGAGTTTTTGAAAAAAACTCTAGGAAATTTAATATGGTTAAATTTTATATTAAATATACCACATCAAATATGAATGTGAAAAGTAGCATGAATAAATTTTTCCCAAGAAGTATCCCAAAGAGGGGTGGTGCCACTCAAAAGTAGCAAGGTATACAATCTGTAAAAACTAAAAAAATTACACCATAAAATAAAAGAAGTTTCATTGAATATTATTTGTGTTTCTAGAAGTTTGGGGATGAAGATTTTTAATGATACAATAACATTAAAATTAATGTAAATAATATAAAGCCTTCATTTAGGGGTGTAAAATCTGATGAAAATAGAGGACATTCACTTGATAAGAAAAACTCATAGAAAATGAATCTATCAATGAAGAATAGATTTGAATTATTTAAATATTTCTATTAGTACTATAAAAAACTTGGTCACTATTATGATGAGTGTTTTTATATACCTATCATTCACAAACCATCTAATGATGTGAAGAGAAGACCACAACAAAAGAGAAGGTAGGTAAGAAAAGAGGGTGGCAAGTCAGTCTTGAGATGTGAACAACATATGAAGACTGTTAAACCAATTTTCACCAAGAATAATAATGAAATATCCTCTCATATATCAAATAAAGAGATAAATTATTCAAGATAATATCTAAAACCTAGTAAAAAGAACATGTATTTTGAAGAAGTACAGTAACAACAGGTGTCTGGATAGAATATATATCAAGGTGAGAGATCTAGGTTCGATGGTTTTTTTTAGTGCTATGAAACATATGGGCACAAATCCTACCCTTGAAGGTATGAAATTACATTTATAGGAAATAGTAACGAATTAAGGGGGATTCCTAATGAACAAATTAGAATAGAGTCTTAGAGAAATAATGTTGTGACCAGAAATTCATCCAAGCTTCTATTGAAAAATAGATATGAAGAATGAAAGTAAGTTGGTGGAAGATGTAAACAAAAGGGTCCCAAATTTTTGAAATTAATAACAATAATTCCAAGATATATTACCTATGATGATAAAGGTAAGAGTATATGATTGGAAAATAGTTTTCATTAATATAAACATTCTGAGAATATAGATAATGTCAAGAAATAGTGCCTAGTTGTCTGTCCAAATCAATTAAAATTAGCTAAAAATTTGGATTAATTTTGAAATTTTTTGAAGCCAAAGTAAAAAAAGTGTATACATAATTTTAGGTATAAAATTTAATTCCACGTAAAGATGGTGACTTGTGTGTAAAGTGTTCTAAATCTAGACATGCTCCAGAAAACAGCATAGAGATTATCCCTAATTAGTGGGAGCTATTTAAAATTAAAATGAGAGCACCATATACCAAATTTACTCAAATGACTATAATTGAAAAGGATAATTAAAACAATATAAATACTTATATTGGGAAAAAATAATAGACAAGGTTACGAGATAGCTCTCAAATTGAATGTTAAACCTGATAAATAAGAAGGTTCTAGTTTATTACCTTATATATAAATGCTTTTGATCTTACATTCATAGAATTGAAGGATATGTATTCAGCCCTTGATGGGGTTAATTGATGAAATTAGGTTTTTAAATATTCATTATATAGTGAATAAGTAACTTCTAACATCATTATAAAATTGGAATACTAGGTATATCAATCACAATTTCATTATTCGTTCTTAATTTTATTAACCATATCATTTAAGGGAGAGTGATTTCTTGGTGTAAAGATGAGAAAAATGGGGGATAAATATATTTTTCACTTGAAATTTATAATATTTTTGTTGAAGTATGTGCATGATTTAGAATTTCATTGATAAATCTGATTATTTCGAATCCATTTAATGATAATTGGTAATATCTAAGCATGATTTCACATGCATGGTATTTTATGGATAGCTTAGACATACTTAGTTGTATATATCTTTTTTTATACACTATTTTATCCCATATATACTTATATTTGATTAAAAAATTCCCTTTGCTAAGAGAACCATGTGAGATCATTCCTCTCTTTGAAGTGAACTTGAAATTTTCATATATGCGAGATGATATTTTTTTGAAAATATCATGAGTTTATAAGACCCCATTTACTATTTTAATATTGATTTTAAATAATTAGTGGAATTTAGAACCACATATTAACTTATGATATGTTTTAATATTGAAAAAAATACAAATATGGGATTGTTGATTCTATGTTACATTTTTTTTCAATAATTCAATATGTTTTGGTGGATGGAGTGGTGATGCCTAGAGAATTGTTATGGATTTATATAATGGAAATGGATTTTTTGCTTGAAAAATAATCCCTTTCAAATCTGATGATTGATTATATTGATCTTAAATGAAAAAGATATCTGTTATGGAATTTTAATTATGTTTATAAAATTGAAGAATGTATGAAGATCATGTAAATATTAATTTACATGAGGAAATTTTTTAATGGGATTAATTTTAAGGGCATTGAAATTATCAGTTTACTTGAATATTTGAATAAGATATTTTAAGGTCTTATATATGGTAATGTTTTTCTTGGAATATTACTTAATTAAAGCATGAAATTTCATTTTTATACTTAGATTATTTATAAGATAATTTGAGTATACCTCGTATTAAAAAATTGGGCTAACCCACTATCCAGACTTACCCAAGATTTACCTCATTACTGTAGGACTCAGAGGTCAACCATGCTCAAGGAATAATCCTAGGCCATATCATGGACAACATAGGATACATAGTTCCCATTACGTGTGGGTGGGCTTGTGTACAAGTCCCATAAATCACATGCTCATAGGTGCACATAGTTTGGGACATAATCCCATAGGGTTGAAGCCTGAGTGTGTGTGAAGTTTGACCATTGTTGATCCCTGGTAGCTAGCTAGAATGAGGAGCGGTCATTATTTTTCTTATAAAGTAAAGTGAATATGATTTAAATAATTGATTTTTCACACCAATGTTATGGGTACTTTTCACCCGTGCTTAAAAATATGGATAAAACCAACATCATTCGATTAATCCAATTTCTTTCATATGTTGAATCTCATTCCCTTAAATTTTAAATTACCTTCCATGTTCAACATCTCAATGAGGTCATTGTTCATCCAAGATCGAGACAACCAGCCACCACAAGACTTTGAGACATATTTGATCAATCCAATTAAATTCATGAAATCATTTTATTTTATGCATACAATGATTTGTATAATATTTTTTAAAACAATAATAAATGTTATCGCAAGAATTCATTGCATTGTCCAATGATATGACAAGGATATATCTCAAGAACTAGAGATAGTTTCATGATATTTTCATGTGATAATATTAAGATCATGTGATTGTATGGTGGGATTAAATGTTCCATCGCAAGAATATGACATGAGAAAATAAGATGATCATCAAATTCATCGTTTAAAGAACAGTGTTTCTTTGACCACGAGAAGATTATTTCTATTGCAACAATTATCGTATGGATTTATTCAAAATTATAATAAATCTATCACATGGCATCACAATAAGACCACTGATCTATCATATGATCAAAAAAGTTATCATGTGAAGTTATCCCACAAGTTGTGTGACCATTCCAACAAGGATCGAAGAAGCTGAGATTTTCAACATTAAGGATCTTGAGATATTAGGGTTTTTAAAGGAGTCCTAGACATGACTTATAGAACAGAGATAGGTACTGTCAACTAACCTATATAAATAGAGGATTGGACGAGAGTCATTGTTGCTGATCTTTTATATATCAAGAGGGATCTCATTAAAATAAATCATTCATGAGATCCCTTTGCATGAAAGAAAATAATCCCATGTGATTCAATCATGTGAAGGATATACGTGAAGCTCTACCTTGTCATGAGAAAGAGTGAATAAATCAATGTACACAACCAGTTTATTTCAAATTCCATCTATTGAATAACTCATGTGATTCATTCATTTGAAGGAAGAATAATTTTGTGGACACCTCTTGTCTCGTGAAGGAGTTAAGGAAGACCTACAAACAGTGCCACTTATCTCACAAAATTGTCTGAAAAGACACCCGCTGACAGAACCCATCATGTGAAAGTATCTCATGAAGAAACTCTTTCTTACATTAATGTGTTTTATATTGATCCATGTACAACCATTGTCTCACCAAGAAGGAGCCCAAGAACCATCTAGGTCTCGTGAAGGAGTTGGGGAGATATCACATACATCACCTACTATCACTTCAATACCCTGTGTGATTGAAATGTGATTGAAGATAATACCATGTGAACTATTACTGGTCATGTGAAGGATATAGCGATATAGTTTAATCATTTAACATTAAATAGGAGTAGTACTATTGGTGCTTTCTAGGATTTTTCAAAAACATGTGCTCTTGAAGGAGGATAACTTGTGAGCCACACCTGAATAATGTGAAGGCAATTAAAAAATTATATAACCCTAGAAAAATCATTATCTTTTCATGATATAGTGTGAGGTTAAAAAACCTTTCCATGAAACCCATGTATTCCATGAACCTCACGCATCATTCTTAATAAACATCAAGTGTTTCTAAAGAAAAAATTAAGAAAAAGATCAAAGGGGTGGATGAAATATTTTGATGTTAAAGAATTAAATTGAGTTTTCATATAAAATAATAAACTTTAAATTAATATGTGAAAGAGTTTAAAAAGTGATTAGTCCATGCATGAAGATTGAGAAAGGCATATCTGATATTATTTTCATGAAAATCATGCAGTTATTTTGAGACTTAAGCCCAACCGAATATTAGAAGAGCTTATTTCTGCGTTGAAAATGTTCAAAAATTAAAGAAGATAGACTGGTTTGACATTGTTCAAGATATTTCTTACATATAATATTATTTAATAAGTTGTGTGCACTACCTTAGCACATATAAATGAGGTCGTTACTTCATCATCATAAGGAATAATAGCCCAGGTATTTTTCACTAAGGTAACTGATCAAATATAGGTAATCAGAAATCTTTAAGGATGAAAAACATACTATATTGATTCTTGAAGTGTATATGAGAAAGTTTTATCCAGTAAACTCATTTAGTAAGATAAAAAATAAACCTATATTGGAACAGGCCTTGAATAAATGAGGATTTATTCAGGATTAGAAGTCTCTTGGGTGATTCAGGAGCAGAAGTCTCTAGTGCAGATTCAAGAGTAGTTCAGTGTGGATTATGGTAACATTGTGAGATACAGTGTAATGAAACTCCTATGTGGATTCAATAGTGATATAGTGTGACTCTATATCGACCATTTTAATTTATTATAATATTATAGTAGAGAATCTATGTTGGGGAAAATAGCCAACATAATAAGGGGTGGGTCTTTCTACCGACCCTTGTGAATATCATGTGTTGTGATATCTCTTATTATTTTTACATATGAAGTGAGACTATGAGATATAAATGAGTGGATCAAGTACCTTAAAATTTTATGATTTTGAATTCAAATTAAATAATTTGATACAATTAAACCAGTAATTCATCCCCCCCCCTCTCTTAGTGGTCAATCTGGTATGGTGCACTATAGTTTATGAAGCTCATTTCTTATCCATGCATTATTATATGATGAAATTTTTATGAAACCTATGTATTTTCATGGGTTCTAATATGATAAATGTTTTATGATATTTTGGAAAAAAATTATAATTTTCATTATGTGATGGGTTGGACATATATCTCCCTTCAATCGATTGGGTAATTATTGATATCTCATTAGACAAATAGGATTGGAATAAGGGGTGACCCAAGTTCAGTAAGGGACTATATATAATATCATAGTCTTACGATTGAACCTTGACTATTATTATGGTTTGGGGAGTGAACCCATTCCTATATTATATCCTTGTAAATGATCCTTGAATACTAAGGAAAGGAATTTATATGCTGATGTGTATGCCACAAATCAATGTATTATACCTATGTTAATATTTTATGGTTTGTTTTCATTGATTCCTTTATAATTAATATCTTATAAGGTACTTATATTTTTTCTATGACTTAATATTTTGATATTTGATATGTATGGTATGGTTTTCAAATGTTAAGATCATGTTCTTGTACCCTTATGCTCAATTTATGCTTATGTGATCATTAATATCTCTCTTGTTTACCATTACTATGCATATGAGATCACACTTTTCTTATGTTTACTTTCCTCGGGTAATTAAAAAAGTTATTAAGTATTATTTTTTAATAATTCAATAATTTATGATGAAATAATTTGGAGACGATGTAGATATTTTATGAACTTGTTGTTTATGTTTCCATGTTTCCAGAGATTCTAGACCTAAATAATTCTGGGATATGTAGAGATTTTATGGAATGAACATTCATATATTAATATATGATATCTATGTATCAAAAATATGGGTCTCTATAGAGGTTCCCCTATTATTTATTTGGGGGTTGTGGTTGCTAATGTTGGGTGTTCTCTACTGCTCGATCCAGGTGGCAGATGGTGGATGTTGACTGGGTTGAGTTGATGTTATTACACGAAAATTTTGATTTGGTAACATACTATGGAGTTGATGTTAAGATTTTATACCCAATAATGGATACTAGTTACTAATTATGTTATCATGAAGATCACTATGATTATTGATTCACTAGAGTTTAAGAGTCTGGTGCAAGCCAGTTAAATCATGATTAGACGTTTCTATAACAACCCAAATTTCTATCAATGAAATTTCCCTTCTTATGTTTATTTTATATAGTATGAATCATATAAAACCACATATAGAACACAATAAAATATTTATAAATAAATAATAAAACAAATAATAGGTATTTCTAGATGTTAAGGAACCTGGCTAAAAAATCTATTTTTATTGATATTCAAATTAACCGCTTTATGGATGAGTGGTAACTGAAAATTCATGTGCAGGATACATATTTCAAGAAGCATAAATAAAATTAAAAATTAAAAAAAATCACTAAATTTAAGGAAAATTCAAGCCACCAGAACCCCAACATCTAAGATCATGTCATATCTCTTTCCACACCCACCATCTTTATTCCATTCTATCAATAACGTTGTCGTTATCACTATACCCATCACCGGAGAACGTCACCACCATCACATAACAATAGAAAACCTTCCATCTTCCACACCATCCAAAAGCCACATCATAATGCTGAAGATATTCAATCATCACCCAGAAAACTAGAATCAATATAGTTATGTTGACCATCAAAACCAAAAATTAACAAAAAACACTCCATAAATACCAAATGGGTTCATCACCGAACAAAAATAAAGTGGATCAACCATCATAGAAGAAGCACCAAAACTTTATAGATGAATTGAGGAAAAAAATTTGAAAGAAATTGAAACAAACCATTGCTGATGTCGAATCTTTAATGTCAAGGAAGAAGAAACACATAGTAGTACACAAGAGGGGCACTGTCGACTATCAAAACTCACATCCCAAAACCTCTGAGAAGCAACTGCTCTAGATACAACCAGGAGAGGAGCTGAGGGACTTGAATTCAAGGCATAGATTTAAACTGAAGAGGGATCAAAAATATGACATCTCGATGTGACTGAATCCAAATCCAAAGAAGAGAACAAGTTTATGCAGGAGCGCTCTTGAAAATCGTCGACTGCCGAACCAAAAATCCCAAAACTAAGATGAACCACCACTCTAGATCTGACCTAGAGAGGCATGGTGTAAAACAAGATTAGAGCATGCTATAGTGACTTGAGGCTTCCACAATAAACCACCTTCAACAGAAATTCCATGAAATATGAAATAACCACAAAATAATGAAATCCTAAATTTAAGGAGAGGCAATAAAGTGGGATAGACCGAAGGAAATAGAGAAAAGAATGGGAAGGAAGGATATGTGTTGTAATGAGGAAACCCAAGGGGAAAGAAAGAAATGGGCTGGAAGGGGCCACACTATCATGAGGAAACCCTAGGGGGAAGATGAGTGCACTCGATGGAGTGCTTTGAGGGAGAATGGGGCCATTCAATGTTAAGGAACCTACACTGATGAAATAGTAACTTGCCCTTATAAATAGAAATATAACCCTTATAAATAGTAAATCAGCCTAATAAATAGTAACATCACCCATGAAAGTATAAATAAAATTTAGTCACCTCATAAGTGAAAGTATGATATAATTATATCATTGTAAAAGTAAGTTAATATTTTAAAAATTAATATTTAAGTGCTGGTGTTTTTATAAGTCGTAAATATTTAATTACAATTTAAAAATTCATAAAATTATTTAAAGGAAAATTAATTTTCCTAAAATGGATTAATAAATCAATAGTTTTTTGTCTTATTATTTTATTATAATTTTATGAGACCTTAGTTAATTTTTTAAAGTGTTATAAAATCAGTTTTAAATTTAAAATATGTATTTTTGAAGTTAATAATGATTTTATTTAAAAATTAAATTTCACATATTTAGAAAATTATTTTAATAAAATTTAGTCCATATTTTAATTCTAAAATTCAAAAAATGGTTATGGTTAATTATTTGTATTTTTCTAAAATACTTGAATTCTTGGTGAATAGTAAAATACGGTAACTTATGATATAAATACATTAGATTCTAAAGACACTATTCATTTAGTCATTGTGGATTTAAGAAAAAAAATATCAAACTTTATTTAATTATTTTAATATATTTTATGATAATTCTCAAAATATTCATTTTCTGGATGAAAAATAATAAATAAATGAATATGATATTTAAGAATCACCCCTCTCATCCACTATAAAAACTAGCCTCCCCCCCCCCCCTCTTCACTCCTCTAATCCTTGAAGTTTGTCATTGTTCTACCCAAATCCTCTACCCTAGTCTCTCGCTACGTCCAAGAGATCTTGTTATTTCTAAAAGACCATAACCCCTTCTTTTTAGGAGGCTCTCAAGGGGGATAATTCAAGAGGTAAATCTTCTTCCTATTTCATATAATTTAATTTCAATTTATTTTATTTTATTATTATCTTCTCACCTAATTTGTCCAAAAGATCATGATAACTCCATTATAATAAATATAATCAAATTATATCATGTTAATTGAACTTACATTATCAATCTCCTTACTCTCTCTCTCTCTCTCTTTTATGTAAAAAATGAAATCATCGCCTGGGAGGTGCCACTTTAAAACCTTCATGGATAAAGAACTTTCATTCATTAATTTCCCCTTTAAGGCTAGTGATGAAACCATTTTTATAGTTGAACTAGTTTAAAAAATATGTATTATGTATTATGTAATTTTATGTAACCAGTATATATACATAATATTAATTCATGCAACAAAACTAGTTTGAGATGATTGAAATACCGCTGTAATAATATAAACGATTATCGCTAATATTTTATCTAATAACACATATTCATACCATATAGACAAATTAATTATACAAGAATTTGATATTTTTATATTAATTATTATCATATATTTTCAATTCTATAGAATCATATCCATTCCACATGAACTTCAATACTCATATACAAGTATAGCGATCGTGAAAACCAAGGAAACAAACACTCTCAAGCGATAAATTTATATCTTATAACTAATAAAAAAGGCCATAAATGAACATAATAAAATTATAATAAATCAAAAACATATATAAATGGTTATTAATTAATTTATTTATTGATTTTATTTAAATATCAAATACATTAAGGTAAGTGAAGAATACATTCGGATATAAGGTAAGGGTTTCTACTGGAACCTCCATTTTCTTTCGAGTTACTCTTTTTTTCTCTTTACCTAGATAAAATTCATAATTATTGTTATTTAATAATAATAATCTCTATTTTAATGTTATATATATGTTTACCAATCATAATCTTTCTTTATTTTATGGATATTTATATGTTTTAAAAGGATCTTTCTCAAATTCTTCATGATAGACAACCCTGATTCAAGGGTACTTCTAAAATTCTTATCTATTTTTGAGCTCTCTCTATAATATGTTTTAAGATTCCATTATATTTATATAATCACTCATTTTATTATTAAAAAACTATCTTTTTCACTTATGGTTTTATAAAAATATTTTTTCCAAAAGAAATATTCTTTGCAAACTAAAAGATTATTTATCTCAAGAATTACTCGATGGTTCTATAAGAGTATTTTAAACTATTTCAAAACTTAGTTTATTATTATGTTTAATTCATATTGTTATTTTATGATATCATCTACCATATTTTATTGAATTTTTTATGATTATTTTATTGTGGATGTACTATCTTGATACCATTCACCATATTACTCTGAATTGTTAATGTTTACGTTTACTAATTGGACAAAGTTATTTACATTTCATATGATAGTATCAATATGAATGTATATGTTGATTATGTTTCACCCCATTCATATGAATAATTCATTAGACTTATTAAATATTGGTTCGGGCCCCCTATGTCCCCTTTGTGCATCAGTAGGTCTCATGAGACAAACTAGTTTGTGTTTTTACCCATTTATGTTTGGTCTTGTAATGAGGCCTTGACAGTATGGTTATGATGTCCCACATTATATATTATCTCATTATGAAACTATTAATTGATAGTCCATGTGATTATTCAACTTACATAGTATCTATGGTTATGTTTTATTGTGACATTATTTATTCATCTTTTATTCCTACCATACTATACTCAAGTTGATGTTTTAATGGAATGTGTACTTTTATTTATTCACCATGACTTATTACTTATGATTTCATTGTATTACTTACCCTTACTGAGTATCTCAGACTAGGGTCTAGTTAATTACAGTTTGTATCAGAGGAATTTTAGTATAATACTTAGAAACTAGATTTAGAATATGTAGATCATGGAACAAAACATAAGATAGAATTTGAGGATAAGTGAACAAATACATCCTAGAATTTTGGTAAGGTATATATTATGTTTATATTCCTATAAATACATCCTTATCTGGATACTAAAAGTGTAAATGGTTCTGGAATAAATGTACCTAGGGGTAACAACTCTGATAAGGTGTTTTGAGCTTAACTCGAGGTAACCTAGTACTTGACAATGGGCCTTACTGTGCATTTGGTTTGACACTTCCAGGGGATCTATTTAGTATAATTCACATTTTCTTTTCAAACAATTACGAAAGATTTAATTTTAAATATTTCCACAAAGAAACCATTCTTATGATTATGGGATTAGACATGAATAGGATTTCAATTTATGTTAAGTATTTTAATAGTTCGACATTATAATTTATGATTCATAAACTAATTTAGTGTGCGGTGTTATTTAGAAATGGAACCTAGTGGAAGGAATGTAAACCACATGAATGAATGTATCCCATATAGGGATTTCCCTATTATGCAAGATAATGATGTTGGTTCTAGAACTAGGACTAATGTTGGGTAACTTATAACTATACTGATACAACTAACTCAGGTTATCAACAATAACCTTACCCATATGGAGCATCCTAAACCACAACCTAGAGGACTAATGTTAGACTGCTTTATGAGAAAACAGCCTCCATCATTTAATGGTACTAAAATCATATTCATAGTAGAGCATTAGATAAGTTCTTAAAAAATATATTTCTTGCCTTGGGATGTAACGAAAGAGAGAAGGTTGTTATGGAAATGTATCATCTTTTGGGAGATGCAGATCAATGGTGGTAATTGATTTAAAGCATAAAAGAGGAAGGAATATAAAATATTTAATGGAGTTAATTTAAATAACTTTTCTTAGAAAAATACTTTCATCGTGAACAGCGAGCAGATATGGAAGGAGGTTTCTGTGCATTAGGGAAAAAGGGGATGAGAATATTGCGAAGAATGATGCTAACTTCACAAGATTATTATGCATGTTTTGAAGTAAATATGTAACATAAAGAGTAATATTGATCAATTATTTGATAGTTAAAATCCATTCCTTCAGTAGGCACTGGTCTACCAGAATTTCTTATCATATGAAGATATAGTCTCATGTGATATCAAGACAGAAAACTAATTCTCTAAGTCATATGACTTCTAAGTAAAGTAAGAGAAGAAGATGGCTGATGGACACTCTAAAAAATAAATAATGAAATGGAGAAGAAGGGAAGATTTTACTTTCCACCATATAGTAATTGTTAGAATAAAACACTGGTACTTTCTTGAAGGGAATGGGTTCTTGTTACAAGTGTGGAGAAAAAGGCCACCAATCTCATGATTGTAAGGGATAGGAAGAATCTTCTAATGTTTAATGATATAATTGTAAAGAGATGGTACATTATGAATATTAATTTCCTATGTTTAAAGGAAACTTTCCCCAAATAAGGCCAAGGGATAAAGTCCAATCTTGTGTGGTCAAAACTGTTGAGGTTGAAGTTCCTAACGATGTGGTGGTCGGTACTTTAATAATTTACTCAAACTTAGTTAATGCTTTGTTTGATTATAGATCATCACATTCTTTCATATCTACCCAGTTTTCCATGAAAATTATATATTTCCAATTTGATTTAATAATAGAGTTGTCAGTCAAAACTCATAAGGTAAGTATCATTACAACAAATATGTGTCAATCAGTCCCCATTATGACACATAAACATGCTTTAGTTGCTGACCTTATCATCATACCCATGATTGACTTTGATATAATTCTCATTATTAATTAGCTTTCAAATTATAATGAGAAGATCTATTTTAATAAGAAGGAAGTTGTAATTTTTGAGAATAATGTAGAGTCTCTTCTCTTTAGAGTAGAAACCTCTCCATATGATTCTTATCTAGATCCACCCCTAATCGCTCTACTAAATTCAATTCTTATAGAGGAAGAGGACACAATATCTATGGGCGAGGAAAGAAATTTTCAAATTGAGGATGGACATATTTTTTAAGAATACATTGATGTGTTTCCAATAGATTTACCTAGACATCCTCCAGAGCGGGAAATTTAGTTTTCTATATATTTAATTCCTAGTGCAAGGCCTATATCAAAGACTCCTTATATAATGGTCATTGTGGAATTATTGGAGCTAAAGAAACAAATAGATGAGTTGAGTAGTAAGGGGTTTATTCCCCCCCAATGTTTCTTCGTAGGGAGATCGTATTCTTTTCATTAAGAAGAAAGATGTGTATATGAGGCTCTGAATTGACTACAAGGAGATATATGCTATTACAATAAAGAACAAGTATCCACTTCCTCAAATTAATGATTTATTTGATCAACTTCACGTAGCCCAATTTTTTTCGAATATTGAACTTCGATCTGGATATCATCAATTGCATGCGATGAAGGATGATATTCCAAAGATATCATTTCAAACCAGGTATGTGCATTGTGAGTTTATATTAATGCCTTTTGGATTAACTAATGAACCTTTTATTTTCATGGATTTAATTAATAGAGTTATCAAGGAATATATTGATGAATTTTTTGTGTTATTTACTAATGATATCTTGGTATACTCAAAAAGATATGAATATCATGAGAATAACTTGCACATTATTCTAGAAACTCTTAAAAGAACCAATTTCTATGGGAAGTTTAGAAAGTGTGAATTCTAGATTCAAACAATTTCTTTTCTTAGTCATATTGTCTCTAAGGAGATAATCTTAGTTGATATGAAAAATAAAAAGGAAGTTTAGGAATTGCCTACACCAATGAACATAAATGAGGTCTGTAGTTTTATTGTTTTATCAGGTTATTATCAGTGTTTCGTTCATAATTTTACCCAATTATCTAACCTATTAACCAAACTTACACATAAATAGGTTAAGTTCATATAGAAAAAAGTATGTAAATAATGTTTTGAATAATTGAATAAAAGGTTAGGGAACGCTCTAATATTGACTCTACTATCGGGAAAAGGTAGATTTGGGATTTATAGTGATGCCACAAAGAAAGAAATTGGTTGTATCATTATTCATAATGATGGAGTTATTACATATGTATCAAGGTAGTTAAAAATTCATGAACAGAACTATCCAACTCATCGTATTGTGTTAGCAGCTGTAATCTTTCTCTAAAGATATGGAGACATTATCTATGTGGTTAAAGATGTGAGATATATATAGATCGTAAGAGCTTGAAATATATCTTCTCACAAAAAGAACTCAACATGAGGAAAAGGAGATGGATCTATCTACTCAATGAGTATTATTGTTCAATACACTATCATCCAGGAAAGGAAAGAAAGGTACCTAATGCATTAAGTATGAAGGATTATGGGGTTCTAAAAAAAATGATGATTGAACGGATGTTATGTACATGGATGTGAAAATTATCAAGAAAGTTGAAACATAATTACTTTTTTATTGGTTTCCCAACCATATTTATTGAAAAGGATTAAAATTTCTTAGTTTGATGAATATAATCTTCAAAATAAAATTAATGGTGTGAATGATGTGAAGTTGGATAACTTCATGTGTGAGGATGTAATTCTGAAATTTGGGAAGAGGCTTTGTGTTCCCTTTAAAATTGACCTAAAAAGGGATTTATTGGATGATGATAATAGTTATAATTTATCTATATACCCTAGTTGAACTAAGATATATAATGATTTGAAGGAACATTTCTGGTGGGATAACATGAAGATGGAAATTGTTGATTATATATCATGATGTTTAGTCTGTCAATAGGTGAAGGTTGAAAGACAACATCCTAGAGGAATCTTGAAACCTATTACTATTACTACATGGAAATGGGATGAAATCACTATCAATTTTTTCACTATATTACCAAAAACTATAGGAAGTAATGATGCAATATGGGTGATTAATGGTCAACTTACCAAATCATCACATTTCCTCCCTATAAGGGAGGATTTTCCACTAGAGCACCTTTCACGAATATATATTAATGAAGTGGTAAGGGTACATGGAGCACCTCTCTAAATTGTGTCTGATCATGATCCATCATTTACGTCAATATTTTGGAACTGTCTCTAGAAATATTTGGATATTTTGCTTCATTTGAGTACTTCTTATCACCCTCAAACTAAGGGGTAGTTAAAAATAACGATCCAGAAATTTGAATACATGTTGAGATCGTGATCACTTGATTTTCATGGTATGTGGGATGAGTATTTACCTTTGGTAGAGTTTTTCTACAATAATAGTTTCCATTATATTATTCAAATGGAACCATTTGAAGCATTGTATGGAATAAGATTTCACACACCAACATGTTGTGATGAAGTTGGTGAAAGAAATCTTGTAGGCCCAGAGCTTGTGGAGGAAACAACAGTGAATGTAAATACTATTCAAACCTATATCAAATAAGCTAAAAGTAGGAAAAACAGATATGGAAATAATCAAAGGAAGTATTTGTAATTTCAAGTATGAGATCACATTTTCTTGAAAGTATCTCCATGGAAGGGTGCTAAAAAATTTTGACAGAAAGGGAAATTGAACACCTGATAAATAGGTCCTTTTCAAATTATGGAGGGAGTTAGAGCTATGGATTATCATTTGGTGATGCCACGTAGCCTTTATAAATTACAAAATGTGTTACAAATCTCATTTTTGATAAATTACATGCCATACCCAACACATGTTCTCACTTCTGAAGGTATTGAATTGGAACCTGACTTATCTTACTGTGAAGAGACTATCCAAATTCTGGACACTAAAGAACAGGAGTTGAGGAATCAAAAAACTTGGTTGGTAAAGTTACTTCAAAAAAACCATAAAATTGAAGAGGCAGAATGGGATCGGGAGGAGACTATGATGAATATCTACCCAAATCTTTTTGTGAGGTGTCATTTTGAAAATTTTGAGGATAAAATTTCTGTAGGAGGGGAGAATGTAACGACCCAAATTTCTATCAATAAAATTTACCTTATTATATTTATTTTATATACTATTAATCCTATAAAACCACATTAAAAACTAAATAAAATCTTCATAATTTAAGAATAGAAGAAATAAGAGGTATTTCTAGACGTTAAGGAACCTATACCGATAAAATAGTAACTTGCCCTTATGAATAGTAATATGACCCTTATGAATAGTAAATCCTCCTAATAAATATTAAACTCACTCATAAAAGTGAAAATAAAATTTTTTCATCTCTTAAGTAAAATTATGATATAATTATATCATAGTAAAAGTAAGTGAATCTTCTAAAAATTAATATTTTAGTATTGGTATTTTTATAAGTCATAAATATTTAATTACAATTTTATAATTAATAAAATTATTTAAAATAGAATTAATTTTCATAAAATAGATTAATAAATCAATATTTTGTTTTATTATGATTTTAGGATAATTTTTAGAGACCTTAGTTAATTTTTTAAAGTGTTATAAAAGCAGTTTTATATTTTAAAATCTATATTTTTCAAGTAAATAATAGTTTTACTTAAAAATTAAATTTCAAAAATTTAGAAAATTATTTTGATAAAATGGAGTCCATTTTTTATTTCTAAATGTCAAAAAATTGTTATGCTAAATTCTTGGAATTTTTCTAAAATATTTAAATTTTTGGGGAATAGTAAAATATGATGATTTACATTATAAATACATTATAAGCTAAATACACTATTCCTTGGGTCATCTATAATTTAATAACCATAATCTAATAATTTTTTTAATTATTTTAATATATTTTATGATAATTATCAATTTATTCATAGTCTTATGACAAAATAATAAACAATTGAATAAGATATTCAAAAATTAACCCTCCCCTCCCTATAAAAACCACCCTCACATCCCCCTCTTCTATTCACTCCTCTAAGACAAGAATCTTGCAAAATTTATTCCCAAATACTCTAAACTAGTCTCTCCCCACATCCAAGATCTATTTTTCATTACAAAATACCAAAACACCTTCCTTAAGGATGCTCTCAAGGAGGACAATTCAAGAGGTAAATCCTCTTCCTATTTCATTTAATTTCATTTTAATTTATTTTCTTTTATTATTAAATCCTCACATATTCTATAAAAAGGATCATTATAAATCTATTTTCATCTATATACTGAAATTATATCATGTTAATTGAATATCGATTATCAATCTCCTTACTCTCTCTATTTTATTTTTAAAAAAATGAAATCATCGTCCGGGAGGTGCCGATTTACAACCTTTGAGGATGACGAACATTCGTTCTTTAATTTATCCTTCAGGTAGATCATGAAACCATTTTTATGGTTTAAAATTATTATAAAATATATATTTTGTACTATTTAATGTTTTTGAACCATTATATATACATAATACTAATTCATATGACAAAACTAGTTCGAGATGATTGAAATACCGTTGTAATAATCAAAACGATTGTCACTAAGATTTTATAAAATAAATCATCTTCAAACCATATAACCAAATGAATTAAATTACCATATAATATTCAATACGATCATTAGTAACATATAAATAAAATTCTATAGAATCATATCCATTCTGTATGAACTTCCATACTCATATACAAGTATATCGATCGTGAAAACCAAGGAAATGAACGCTCCCGGGATATAAATTTTGTATCTTATAACTCTTGAAAAAACTCCATAAATGAAATTAATAAAATTATAATAAATAAAATAAATATATAAAAGTTTATTAATTGATTAATTGATTTATTTAATTTTATTACCAATTACATTAATGTCAAGTGTAGAATACTTTCAGACATAAGGTAAGGGTTTCTACCCGAACCTCTATTTTCTTTCAGGTTACTCTTTTTTCTCTCTTTACCAAAATTAAATTCTTAATTATTATTATTTAAAAACCATGAATTATTTTTTAATGTTTTATATATATTTACCAATTATATTTCATTTTTATTTTATGGGGATTTACATGTTCTAAAAGGATCTTTCTCAAATTCTTCCCGATAAACAAGCCTGATTCAAGGGAACTTATCAACTTCTTAACTATTTTAAAGTGAAGTCTATAATATGTTTTGATATACCATTATATTTATTAAATAAATGATTTTATTTTGAAAAAAATATCTTAGTTCACTTCTAGTTTTATACAAATATTTTTTTCCAAAATAACTCTTCTTTGTAAAGTAAAAGAGTATTTCTCTCAAGAATTACCTAATGATTTTATAAGAGTATTTTCATCTATTCCAACACTCTTTTTTATTCTTATGATTAATTGGGATTAATATTTTTTATATCATTTACCATATTTTAGTGAATTTTTTATGATTAGTTTGATTAGTGATGTTTTTTCTTGATATCATTCACCATATTACATCGAATGGTTAGTGTTTATGATTACTAATTGGGGAAAGTTATTTAAATTTCATATTTTAGTTTAAATATGAATTTATATGTTTATTATGTTTCACCCCATTCATATAAGGAATGAATTATACTTAGTAATTGTTGGGTAGGGCCCTCTATATCCCCTTGGTGCATTAGTAGGTCTCATTAGACAAACTAGTTTGGGTTTTTACACGTTTATGTACAGTCTTGGAATAAGGCCTTAACAGTATGGTTAGTATTTCTCACATTATGCTTTACCTCATTATGAATCTATTAATTTATATTCCATTTCATTATTCTACAAGTATATTATCCATGGTTATGTTTTATTATAGAATTATTTATTCATTTTTTATTCCTATCAAATTGTGCTCAAGTTAATGTTTTAATGAAAGGTGTAATTTTATTTATTCACCATGACTTATTACTTATTCTTATGTTTTATTACTTACCCTTAATTAGAATATGATATCACCCCTTTCTTATGTTTTATTTTCTCCTAGGATGTAAAGAAGTATATTATGAATGACTTATAGGGATAATCTTGGAGTTACAGATGTTTATAATTGAATTTACATGTTTCTTTTCCTTTTAAGTTATAATATTGAACTTATGTATATAGATTATTTAAAAAATATAATAAAATATCCAGTCTTTTAGGATATTAATTCCCTATAATCATACCAATTAATTGATGTAAAGCACCAGCTCCAGGCAACTGGTGTCTGGGTCTTTATAGTTCCAACATGGTAGATCTGTTTCAAAGTGAAGTGAGGTTGGTACATGTTCAATTATATTTGAGAAATAGGTTTGTGTTAAGATCACTCTAAACTACAATAAACATGTTTACTCTTATGTTTATACAAGTAATAGGATAGTGATTCATGTTGTGTTTATTAATACACTGGTCACTTGGAGTTCCTCAATACTGGAGTTCTAACTACCTTATCGGTGTCTAGAAGTCCAACTGCCTTACTAGTGTCTAGAGTTCCAACTAACTTTCCAGTTCTTAGTTTCAATAATTATCATTGATGTTATTCATTGTGTTTTTATTTAAGAGTTTATAAATTTTCAAGTGTCCTGTGAACCCCGGATAGGTCGGCCTTAGCTAATTTTTGACACAATTTTCAGGGAGGAGTATTCTTTCATAATATTCTCTTAAAATTTTATTTATTTTATTGATTATTTATTTTATTTTTATTTATATTTTTTATTTTTTATTTTTTAGTGATAATTTTTCAAAGTAGTACTTCAGATGAACTAGAATGCTACTCGAAAGAGTTAGTGTTGGGACCAAGATACAAGGAGATGTTAAAAAGATGTTTTTTATGATTTTTATGAATGAAAGTGGATGGATCAAAAGGTTTGCCTTTTTTCTAACATAAATCACCTTACATTAGTAATATTTCAAAAACAAAGGTCATCATATAGAGATGATTGGGATTATTTAACTGGACTAATTCCATCAGATGAAAGTTACCAAACTAAGGTGATCAGTCAAAGTTTTGTTCTGAATGATTGTCTTGTTTTTCTTACAAGTTCCATCAGATAGAGTGTTTAATGAATATAAACTAGTGATTCTTTAGTTCTTTAAATTTTTTTAACATCACGACCAATGGATGTTTTCATGATCCAAGCATCAGTCGAAAGGGGGAGAATAATGTTTGTATGTACAAATTTCATACTATGAAGATCTGTGGAGTTCACCTAAAAGTGTTTTCGGTCTAAGATGCATCTATGATTTGAATTTTATAAAATATTTATATGTTACAGTGGTATAAATTTTTAACAAAAAATCATTTGTGAAGTTTTACGATCATATTAATGTATTCAAAGCACAAAGGGATGTTTTTGAAGAGTTTCATCAGATAGAGACCATCGGACTATCTCCCATAGTGTTATGAATATGATTCCATCGGATGAACCATATATATTATGGAAGGGTGTTACATTTTTACAATTTATATCATATAGGCATGTGTGAATTCATTATGAAAATTTTTTACAGGATGGTTAGAAATATGTCTCAACTCCTAAGAAATATGGTTTTGGTTTAATTCATTAGACATATGTTTCTATATAAATTTCATCGATCATAGGATGGCATGGGAAGAAAATAGATGAAGAGTTCTAATGTAATTCATCAAATTTTGGAAGTTTCTGGTGGAAGACTTATGAGACATTCATTCAATGTTGTGCCAGAAAACAAAATGAAGGTGCATCAAATAGAAGTCCTACTATGAATTTTTACCATATGAATTAGTTGTATAAAGTTATACTGATTTGAATGAATTTATGAAACTATCATAAATGATTCATTTTTGAGTATTTTATATTGGTCATTTAATTTTATTAATATCATGGAGGAAATATTTTTTATTCTCATCAAGTTTTAAAGAATTCTGATGAAGCTCTTTGATATTAGGTCTTAAGGGAAGATCCTACCTTTTAGAAGGTATGAATCTGGTCAAAGGAATAAATTTTCTATGAAGGATGCCCAATTTGTTGATTGGGAGGTTTGAATAAGATTTTTCATGTTCCCCTAAAATCATATAAAAACCTTTACTATATAAAAAGGAATGATGTTTCAAGGATTTTTGGGTTGAAGATTTGATAATTGAGGTAAAGCATTGATGAAGTTTCAAGATGAATAGATTAATAAATTTAAGAATCATCATTATAGAGGGTACCAAATAGAGTTTTCCATAAATTTGGTATCAGAAATATGGGGTAAAAACAAAATCAATCAAATGGGTTGAAGAGGCAATGGTCAGATAGGTACTAGATGGAGTTCCATATCAGTTTTTATCGGTCCAATAGTATTCCAAGGTGATCAGATAAAAAATTCATAAAAAGTGATATCATTATTTAGAAGGAATCAGACAGATTTTACCAGATGGATGATTAGACGGATCTTACTAGATGAACAGGAAATTGAATGGAGGTTTTCATATATAATTATAAGGAGGTGTTATTTTTATCTACTATGCATTAAGTAAAAAGGAAGAAGAATTATCTACATGAAGGGAAAGTATAAAGAAAGTTAAAGAAACATGGGTGAAATATGTTGTATCCTATTGGTTAAGGTTCTTAAAGTTTTTACAAAAAAAATTTTATATCATCTCTTTGGGAGAGGAACACATGCAGTGTCAATTTATTATAGTTATTTACAGGAGAAAGGTTATTCCCTACGTTTTGTAAACATGAATAAAGGATTTTTTAGTGGTTTTTCTAGTTTTGGATTATTTAAAACCATGCCAATAGCTAGTTACTTTTACTAAGTCGTAAACCTTATAAATACTTGTGTTCTTATGGTTGTGCTTGTTTACTTGTTTTCTGCAGAGTCATATCTAACTAATAAGAGGAGAATTTTTTTATTAAGTAAGAAAACATAAAAAGATAAGATCACTGATTCACCACCTCCACCTCTCAGTGATCACATAGATCCTAATGGGTTTTTTCAAGTGGTATTAGTGTGAAAGTCAAATTTATTAACTCCTTTATGAATTTTAGAAAAAAATAATTATCCTTGGATATTCAGAACTTTGTGAACACCAAGGGGATTCTTATCTTCAATGGTGAGAACTATCATATCTTGAAGGATATAATGTTTCCTCATCTAATTTCCATTGGTTGTGAATTTATTGAGGTTGTTATAAATGTTTTTCCTACTCATGATAAAGATATTCTATTGATAGTTATTGATAACAAAAATTTGGAGAATAATGGGTGAGCTAGAAATTCTATACTTTCCTCACTCTCTAAAAGTAAGTTTCTTTGAGTTAATGTAATTGGAATGGCTAAAGGAATCCATGAAAAGATGAAGAACACATATAAAGGAAATATGAAAGTAAATAAATCAAAGTTACAAATTTAGAGACTAAAGTATGAATATATTAATATGGGTGATGATGAATCTATTGGTGACTTCTCTAAAAGGGTGAACGACATTGTAAGCACCATAATATTACTTGGTGAAAAGTTATAAGATTCAACCACAGTTGAAAGTATTTTATGACTTATTCTTGATAAATTTGTTCCCAATGTATCATCCTTGGAAGTTATATATCCTAAAACTATATCTGTTGATAACCTACACTTCACTCTAATAATTAAAAAATGAGAATATAAAATGGTTATAATGAACAAAGAAAAGGTTTATCGAGAAATTTCTTTTAAATCTTCCATGAAAGAATAGTATAATAAATTTATTCAGGAAGAATATAATGAATCTAACAAAAAAGATGAGGTTTGTGAAAGTTTTGATGAATTTATGTCTTTGTTTTATAAAAATGTGAAAAGAGGCCTAGGTAAGTACAAAGGGAAGTTACCACAAAAATACGTCGGCTATAGAGATATTTTACGTTTTTCTATAAATTTTACATGATGCAAGAAAGATGAATAAAGTGATGAAGATGATGGAAATTAAAGAAGATCCATTAAAAATAAGGTAGAAAAATCCAAGTAATTCTCTAAGGGAAATGATAAGAAGTTCTCTAAATTCCAAAAGAGAAAGTTTTTTGTCTAAATATGAGGAATAAGATTATAGTGAATAAAAAGTTAAAAAGACAAATGATTATGCTACTAAAAATTTTCTTATTTCAAAATTGAATTATTAAAATGTCACCAGTGATGAAAGAGGTAGATATGAAGAAGAAGAAGAATAATAAGATACTTAATTAGAGTTTATACTTAAGATAGAGATGAAATAATGTCTTGAAAATATTATCAGACTTGACGAAGAGAACAAGAAGTTGAAGATATAAAATATTTCAAAAAATTGTAAAGAATATTTTCTTAAAGAAAAATGCAAGTAGATTAAAGAGATTTATGATTTAAAAAAGTTATTTAATGAAGATAAGAACCTAATCATCATGATTGAAGAAAATATAAATATTAAGGAGAGATATTTTGAGCTCATTAAATAGAAACATATTAATGCAGATAAAGAAATTAAAATTTTCTAAAAGCTAGTTATAGAAGTTGGTGAAAGTTATAAAAATTGTAAACCTCATGGGGATCGGCAAAAATTATCAAAAAATATTAATAAGAAGGAAGAATATCTTTAAAAGAAAAATCAAGTCAATAAGACCATGTATATAGAACAAATAAGAGAAGTTGAGAATCCTAAGTTTTAAAAGTGTTCAAAGTATGAACTAAAAATTAATACAATCGGAGATCTTGATATGGATTAGAATAAATATAAGTATAAGAAAATGATATCAAAAGGTTACCAAAACATTGGTACATAACAAAGTACCGAAGTGGAAGGTAATAAAGTTAATGAAAATAAGGTACCACTATTGGAATTTTATGTCTTTTTGATAGATTATTTGTGATGGGATCCTGTCACAGATGAGCTTTTGCGACAGGATCCCATCGTAAATAGCTCGTTGTAGAAAACTGCGATGTGAATAGTATTTTTTTCAATGGTCATGTCGCAAATAGTTCTCGGTTTTTATATAAAAAACCTTTTTGCAATAGGCCCATCACAAAAAAGTATTTGTGACGGTCCCATTTTCCCATCGCAAATAGTTATTTAAAAAATATATAAACTATTTGTGATAGGAACCCGTCACAAAAGATCCGGTCACAAATACTTACTAAAATAAAAAACTATACAATAACATTATGATAAATTAATATTATATAATAATAATAAAATTATTAATAATATAAAAAAATATATTATTATAATATTAATAATAAAATAACACTAATAATATAATAATGTTATTATTAATATTATTAATTATGAAAGAATAATATTAATATTATTAAATTAATAAAAAATTCTAAAATTCTAAAATTCTCAATATTCACAAAAAATATAAAAAAATAATATATTATTATTATTATTAGTAAATAAACAGACATTAAAAAAAATACTAATAATAAATATTAAAATATTAAAATATTAAAAATAACAAAAAATAAATATTAAATTATGCAATATTCGCACCAATATAAAAGAAAAAAACTATAAATGGTTAATATTACAACAAACATTAAATTCAAATGTTTTTAACATGACAAAAAATAACTAGTGGTGGTCTTATGGAGGAGATGGAGGAGCTGGAGGAGATGGTGGAGGAAACTTCATCCCTAAACTACGAGTCAGATGACGCATATACTCCATCTTCTCATGTTGCCGGTGCTGCTACTGTCATTGACCCATCTACTCCTCATACTATTGTTGTTGTCGTTGGTGCTCCTCCTCATTTTGTTGTTGCTGCTAACACATCTCCTCCTGCTCCTTACACAAACTCTCTATAAGCTCACTCTGAGCTTGCATCTGCTCCTGATACTGTGAGCTAGAAGAAAATGCATCTCCATAATATCCTCTCAAGTTGGATGCCAACATCGCATCAGTACCAAAATAAGTTCCATGAGTCAATTGAGGGCTGATACCAACTACTTGGCCCTTCTTGAAGGCATACTGGGTCGCCTGCATTCATGTCGGCTCATCGAAATGGTGATCACTAGTCTGATCAGTCGTATTGGCCTAACTCTCAGCATATGTCTAAGAGGTCTTGACCTCATTTGACTCCTTCAGTTCCAATTTGAAATTAAAATAGTGAAGATATTATATTTAGATAATTTTCAAACTGAAAAGGAAATAATACTGACCACAATCTGACGCTGGCAATAAACTTTAATCTCTCCAAAGGCTGGATCATTGTACATCCTCCGATAAATGTCGTATTCCGTAGTATCAGGCTGCTCGACTTCCTATATGAATATAAAATTAACTGTTTATATTTAAAGTTAAATAAAATATTTAAAAAATGTACCTACCAGATTCTCTCTATGCATACTGAAAGTATGACTACCGGCTCAATGTGTCGCCTCCTGTCTCCTCCAGTTCTGTCAGCCCATTGAAGATATCCTCTAAAATCCACCACCCAACTAGTGTGAACATAAACCATCCCAAAAATTAGATAAAATGTACTCTTGTCAGTGGGCTCTACATGACTCATCAAATATTGTCACTACTTCTTTCTTCATGGTCGTCCTTCTCAAATTGTGAAAAAACTGATGGAAATAGTCATGCATAGACACCTCCCTTGTCGTGTGGATAGTGTCACACATGCTATCATGGATGGGATACCATAAACCCTAAAAGTAATTTATAATATGAATTTATCAATGAAATAAATTTCAAAAAAAATATTATTTATTTACGTACTGGCCAATGATCAAACATGTCAAGCTGCACATCAATGGAAATCTATTCCCATGTGATCCATGGTTGAGAAAAATAATTGTGCAAGATAGAGCTCCATTGTCCAATAGCAATATGTGAAAAAATGTGAAAAAATAACAAATAATAAAACAATTAGAATATTAATAAATTAATGAAAGCTAACTAAAATACACAGGTTACAATAACTCTGCATGTGTGGATTCAAGCCAAGATATGGATGTCGCTCGGGGATAGGGTTAGGAATCATCAATCGTGCAAGACCTCACCCCCTCTGCTTACCCCCTTAACTACCAGTAGGTTGAGGGATAGATGATCCCAAATCCTCCTCATCCAAAGGTAGCTTAGACTCCTGCAACTGACGAAATAGATCATCATCTATCTAAAACACAAAATGATCTTTGTTAGCAAATAGTTAAAAATAACTATTATATATAGATATATATTAGTTATGATTATAACCAACATTGAACTATGTCAATGTTCACCTTCATCATTGTCTTTATATTTTACAATTTCAATGTCTTTATATTAGTCCCCAACATAATCAATATCCATATGAGTTTTAGTTTCATCATATCTTGTCATTTCAAATTAATTTTTAACATAATTAACATCATTTTCTCCATCAACCCTTAATTGTGGGGTGTCATCATCGATATTCATTTCTCTTTAAGAAAAAGTTGAATTTTGAGTAGTCTCTAGAAAAATTTCAATTCCTTGCACTTCAGTGAAACCACATTCACTTTGAGTAAAATGATTTTCCAAAATTTGATTTTTATTATGCTCCACCAATCACTCAGGTCTTTTGAAGTAGCATAGTACTTTGTGTAATAAATTTAATGTACATGTTGATCTAGTAAAAATGGTTCATTTAATACAAGAAGACTTCTATATTTAATATCAATGATTCCTTGAGACTAAATAACATGCAATCCTTTCTCGATATCCAACCACCAACATTTAAACATTGTTATGTAATTTTTTTCTTGATAAGACATTTCTATAATTTCATCTAGCATGCCATAAAATTCAATTTCAGTTTTATCTATGATCAGATCCACTAAAGAAAACTCCACTGTTCATTATTTTTTTATTCCCTATATTCACATGTAAGAAATCAAAAACCATCCGCCACATATGCATTATAATATTTAACCATTTTGGATTGTGGGTTACTCACTATACATAGTCGTTTATCAATTTTATCAGCATGTTGAGACACTTGAAAATTTTTAAAACAGTTATCAATATAATAAATAATAAAATGAATTTATATATTAAACCATCAATAATTTATGTTACCAATTTTTTAAACCAATGAGAATTTTTTTTCAACGTTCTTTGAAAGCTACTGCTATAATTTTTTATAGATGTTTCTTGATATGATTATCATAAAACCTAAAAATAAAATAAGTTTACTTATTATAACATAAATTATAGAATAAGTTATAGAATCACTCATAGTACAGATGATGTCATTTCTTCATGGTTGAGCAGAACATATGTATGAGCTCTGTGATGTTCATCATCTGAAATACATCATTCATGAACTCCCCCAAATCTAGACTCTGGCTGATTAAAAACTGATAAGTGATTACCTATTTCATCATCAACATTCCCCTCGTTATGTCCCATTTGGTTGTGTTTTTAGGGATATTCAAATTCAAAATAATGAGAGAAGAAAAAATAAATTTCCTCTTGAAAATAAGCTTCAAAAATTGGGCCTTCAACTGATTCTTTGTTAAGTACTTTTTTTCAATTTTTTCATGAATCTCTTGAATGGTTACATCAATCAAAATTGTACTAGACCTCCACATTTTGCTTCATTTGGAAAATTTAATATCAAATTTTCCATTGAGTCAAAGAAATTTGGCGGAAAGATTTTTTCCAGTTTACATATAATTACAACAAAATATTCTTCTAGTTTGATTAGTGCATCATAGTATGTTGTTTCCACACAAATTTCTCATAAAAATATTAGATGTTTTTTAGCGAATCCCAAATCATAGAATTCAACATACCTATTAATCCAATTAACATAAGTTTTTCCATTATAACATGAAATTCATGACTTTTTAATCTGATAATATGACCATTCCTAACACATCTACCTAAAATGGAATCATAGCCATCTAGATGTATCAAATATGTAATCCACTAATAAAATAATAAGTTAATCTCTTTGGATAGTGTATAAGTTGATTTTTGCTTCATTAACCTCTGTGTTCTGACATTTTCAAACAGTTCAAGTTTTGGTCGCCTGAAAATTTGTGTAAGATCTAATTGCTCCTTTACATTATCTCTGGTCTTACTTGGTGTATCCAAAATTGTATGAAATAAATTATCAAAATAGTTCTTCTCAATATTCATAACATCCAACATGTGGTGGACCAACAAATCAGTCTAATATGGCCGATCCCAAAAAATGCTTCGTTTTATCCAATTGTGTTATTTCCCAAATCTATGAATTTTCTGTTGGTTTATTGTTGGTACAAATGTGATGGGAGATAATGAAAATACAAATGATTTTAACTTTTTACCTAAGATCATTTTTGGAGGTTCATCCCTTTCAATTGTGCTTTTTCGAAAATGAGATTTGTTCATCTAAAAAGGATGATCGGTTAGAAGAAATATGCGATGACAGTAAAAATAGCAAGGTTTTTTTTCCATTGATGAGTATAAATTCTTTTTTGTCTCTCATACAGTAAGGACATGATTTCGGACCATGTGTAATCCATCCAGATAACATGCAATATGCCGAAAAATTCACTAATTGTCCACATCAATGTAGCTTTTAGTAGGAAATTTTGTTTCACAGCAACATCATAGGTACTAACACCATTACTCCATAATAAATTTAACTCATCAATCAATGGTTTCAAATAAACATAAATATTCTTTTTCAGATGTCCTAGGATTAATAAGGTTAAAACAATATAAGGCTCCTTCATCAATATCCATGGAGGTAAATTTTACAGAGTTATAAAACATGACAACATGAATACTAACTTCTATGAGAACCAAACAAACAGAAACCGTCAGTAGAAAGACCCAATTGAACATTTTGTGCTTCTAAAGAAAACTATGGATGCATTCGATCAAAATGTTTCCATAAATCACCATCATATTGATGATTCAAGCTTTTATTGGTTGAAATCTTGGTTTTGTGCCATTAAATCATTGTCACTGTGTTCTAAGACATAAATAAACTTTTCAATCTGGGTGTAAATGGTAAATATCTCAACTTTTTTACAGGAATTGATCCAAACTTCCCGGGTTGAGATTCTTGTTTCCTTGATTGTTCACATATCAGACAACTATCCAATGAATCATTTTCACAATAATATAAGATGTAATGATTTGAACATGCATGAATCTTATACCAACTAAGGCCATGATTATGAACTAGCCTCTTTCTCTTATATTAATTTATAGCAAATACATTTCCTTTAGGTATCCGTGTTTTAACTAAAGAAAATATCTGATCAAAACTGTTGTTTGAAATTACATTATCTGATTTAATATCCATAAATTTTTTAACCACTTATAATTTTATTATCTTGCAACCAGGATATAATGCATCCTCAATAGACCTTAACAACTCATAAAATTCAGATGGTGCCAACTCAAGAGTTAAATCAATATCATCCTGAGTTTCAGTTTGTTGAACATATGGACCTACAACATCATGTACTAAATTCTGAAACTGTAATGGATTCAGAATCAAGTTATTAGTATCTTCTCTGGAACTATGTTCAACGTGTTGATACCAAAAAACATAATCTAGTTGAAAACCAAAACGCAGGAGATAACCCCCAATGTTGTCAAATGTTTCAAATGTTCTCAGATCTCATTTTTTACAAGGACACATAATTATTCATTTTGAAACTAATTCTGGTTTTGATGATGCAAATTATAATAAAGATTCAACACCCTCAATATATATAGGATTTAAACTAGAACAGTTTGGATTTCTGTGCTGATTTATTCAAGCGTGATCATCAAATAATGACTGTTGTCGACTTCCCTGTTCCATATTTTTCTACAAAATATAAAATAATGAATATTTTTGAATATTTTAATTTAATAAAACATTTTATAAAGAAGACAATACAAATTATTATAGCTACTTATTACTAATTACCACTAATTATAGGAGACATAATTTCTAATGGATTGGCGGCTGCTCTTTTACCCGATGGCTCATTTACTTGCAACTTTCTCATACTAAAATCACAATGAAGAATCTACTTAGAAGTACGCATATCTATTCACATGCATATGAGAATTTATAATCATACCTTCAATCATATTCTTCATTTTGATTTCAGTATGATAAAGATGAAAGTAAATGAGTTGTCAAATAGAAGATCCCCCTTTTTTCGATGAATCATCTTCTTGCAACTATCTCCGCCTGAAAACAAAATCTAGAAAATGTGATCCTATGAATATATATCTTATCTCTTTCATACGAGATTGGATATTCATACGTAAGAGCACTTTTTTTAAAATGTTTTTAGTCAGTGATAGTTAAAAGGAGAAGAGTCATCAAGAAAAAGGAATGCCGCCAATCCATTAGAAATTGTGCCAAGTTCTTACAATTTATTACAATTATCCCTATTTATTTTTAATTCTTTCAATTTATTACTAATTAGTTCAATTTATTAATAATTATTACTAATTATTTATAATTATTAGTAATTATTACTAATTATTACTATTTATAGATAATTATTACTATTTATTAGTAATTATTACTATTAATTAGTATTTATTACTATTTATTAGAATTTATTACTAATTATTAATATTTATTACTAATTATTACCAATTATTACTAATTATTACTAATTATTTATAATTATTTATAATTATTACAAATTAATGCTAATTATTACTAATTATTTCTAATTATTACTAATTATTACTAATTATTGCTAATTATTACTAATTAATATTAATTATTACTAATTATTTCTAATTATTGGTATTTTTTACTAATTATTACTATTTGTAGCTAATTATTACTACATATTGCTAATTATTGCTAGTATTGATAATTATGAATAATTATGAATAATTATTTCTAATTACTCCTAATTATTGCTAATTATTGCTAATTGTTGCTAATTGTTGCTAATTATTGCTAATTCTTACTAATTATTTCTAATTATTACTAATTATTGCTAATTATTACTAATTATTGCTAATTATTACTAAATATTGCTAATTATTACTAATTATAGATGATTGTTACTAATTTTTGCTAATTGTTACTAATTATTTCTAATTATCTAATTATTTCTAATTATTGCTAATAATTTCTAATTATTACTAATTATTTATATTTATTACTAATTATTAGTATTTATTAATATTTATTACCATTTTTTACTAATTTTTACTAATTATTAGTAATTATTACTAATTATTAGTAATTATTACTATTTATTAGTAATTATTTTATTTATTAGTAATTTTTACTATTTATTAGTAATTATTAGTAATTATTACTAATTTTTAGTATTTTTTACTATTTTTTACTAATTATTACTATTTATTCATAATTATAACTAATTACTACTAATTATTACTATTTATTGCTATTTATTACTATTTATTGCTATTTATTGCTAATTATTGCTAATTATTATAAATTATTTCTAATTATTACTAATTATTTCCAATTATTACTAATTATTGCTAATTATTAATAGTTATTACTACTTATTACCAATTATTACTAATTATTTCTAATTATTACTAATTATTACAAATTATATCTAATTATTAATAATTATTAGTATTTATTACTATTTATTAGTAATTATTACAAATTATTACTTTTTGTTACTAATTATTAGTATTTGTTGCTAATTATTATTATTTGATACTAATTTTAACTGATTTTTACTATTTATTAGTAATTATTACTATTTATTAGTAATTATTACTAATTATAAGTATTTATATCTATTTTTTACTATTTTTTACTAATTAATACTAATTACAGCTAATTATTACTAATTAGAGTTAATTACTATTAATTACTGCTAATTACTGCTATAAATTACTAATTATCGCTAATTATTTATATTCATTGCTAATTATCATTAATAATTCTTAATTACCACTAATTATTAATAATTATCACTAATAATTTCAATTTATTATTACAAATAAATACTAATAACAAAACAATCTAAATCTAATTTAATTACAACTAATTAACAATAATTAAAATTAATATAAAAATGAAATAAATATTAAATTAAATGAAAAATAAATACCTTTAACTTGATCTCTTATAGGTGTAGACGACTTTAAAATATGTTTGTAAAAAATTCAACTCAGAGAAATTTTAACTCTAAAATTAGAGTTTAGAGAGGGAGAAAGTTGGAATAGAGAGGAACAATGAAAAAACGGATGGGGGTATATAAAGGTTAGATTATTTGTGACGAGACTATTTGTGACGAGTCTCCCATCGCAAATACCTTCGGCTGCATTAACTACTGTCGAAAGTTAAAATGGTATCTGTGACGGGTCCCATCAGAAATAGTGACTTTCCGACACACTATTTGGGATGGGGGCAGATCCCGTCGTAAAAAGTATTTACCACCGACGGGTATTTGCGATGGGGGGTGCCTCCCCATCACAAATAGTATTGACCGTTGTCGAGTATTTGCGACGGGGAGGCACCCCTCGTCACAAATATCCTTCCCGTGGTTTGGTGCTCAAACCGCGCCAAACCATTAGCTACGAGACCCCTTTTCAATCACAAAAAACTATTTATTTGTGACAGGTTGATGTCCCTGTCACAAAAAAAAAAATCTACGGACTATTTGTGACGGGATATATTCCCGTCGCAAATAACCCGTTACGAAGGGTTGTTTTTTCTTTAGTGTACCCAACTACAGACAGTATATAAGTTGTAAAGTGAAATATGATTTCTATGGTTACTGATGTTATTTTGGAGGCTTTGGGTATACTGTGAAAATATATTGGTTTAATCATAAACACTACAACATATCCAAGTGAAACTTGAGTCAAATTTTGAGGGGGAATCAACCCACTCAAAGAATACAACCTGATAAAGTCAGTTTGAAGATTGAAAATAGATTCCAACCATTGGAAACTATTTGTGAAAGATGTTATTTTCTTGTAAATATTGAAAATAATGTCTTTTCACGATACCATCACAAAAAGTTTTAATCAAAAAATCTCTAAATTCATATGATAAGAAAGAAAACGGAAATGAAAAGGCCTTTATTTTTGAAACTTCTCTCAAAGCTACAAAATGATAATGACCTTAGATATTGGATAGTGGGTGTTTATCACAAATAAACATAGATTTAATTTTTTTGAAGAATGTAAAATATTACATGGGAGGTAAAGTGACTTTTGGAAATGATGAGTCCTGTATAATCAAAGTCATTAGATCTATTTTTATTACGAAAGAAAAGTTAAAATCCAAAAGATTTTTTTTATTTATGGGTTTAAACACAATATTTTAAATGTTTCAAAACATTATGATGAAGGTAACAAATTTTTCTTCCAAATATATCGTTTTATTGTTAAATAAATTAAATATGGTAAATTTATTACAAGGGGGAAATGAACCAAGGGAAACTTGTTCCAAGTTAGTGATGTGTAGAGTCCATGCTACCTGAGAATGATGAAAGAAAGTTAGATATAGAATAAGAGGTTAGAGAATATGTGTCAAAGGAACATAAGAAAGTATACAGACAGATAAATTATTCATGATATTCCTAAAATGAAAAGAAGAAGAGATTGGTGTGGTTATTTATACCAAAAATGAATATTACTAACATAACACATAACAAAATTTGACATACATTCAAATCATCCCATGGAATTGATACATTCTAAAATTTATGGGCCCCTGAGAAATAAATAAATAAATAGAGATAAATAATTTATTCATTTTATTGGTGAATTTACTTGCATTACATGTATTAAAATTTTAAAACATAAGTCAGGGTCTCTCAAAATGTTTAAGATTTTCTGTATAAGTTTTGAAAAAGAATATGGACATTTTGTGAAGAAGATTCAAATTGATAATGGTGCTAAATTTATAAATTGGATGTTTAAATAAAATATTAAAAATAATATCATTTTTCATAAATTTAGTGCATCATGCATACCATATTAGAATAGTGTTTTGAAAAGAAGTAATAGAATTTTGGTAGAGATGGAATGAAAAATGTTGATCAAAAATGATACTTCACGATACTTTTGGATATAATCTATCAAAGTAGCAGTTCATATTCAGAATAAATGTTTCTACATGCCAAAATATGATATGACTTTTTACATTATTTATTGTAAAGAAACCCCAAGTTTGAAATACCTAAGGGTGTTTGAAAGTCATTTAAATGTTAAAATCAAAGGTGAAAATCATGGGAAGTTTGGTCAGAGAGGTGTTGAAGGAATATTTCTAGGCCACCCTCAAAATGGTAGAGGATATAGATTCTATAAAAAAGAAACAAGAAATATTTTTTTACACTACATATGTTAAAATTATTGAACATTCTAATAATAATGTTTTAAAAAAATTCAAATAGGGAGGAAAGTGAAGATGAAGTGGTTATAGTCGAACAGTGTGAAAAAATTGTTGGTAATTGTAATAATGTTTAAGCTTCTCGAGATGAATATTTTCACTTAGCTATCTTAAGTGATGAGGGAAATTTTTTTTCATTTAATCCTAGGTAGAGTAAGCAAGTGTAATCCCAGAACATCATTGAAAATCAACAACAGCATGTTCAAAATAGAATAACATCAAGGTTAGTATCACATACTTCCTTATAATCATAGTTTGAGCCAAAATTTGTTGATGAACACTTATAGCATCAATAGTGGATTGATTGTATGAATGAATAGATAGATCATATTGAGAATAATGATACATGGGAACTTGTACCCAAGATAAAAAATGATTGGTACAAAATGGGTGTTTTGAACAAGTTTAATGAAAAATGTGATGTGGTAAGAAATAAGGCATGACTAGTCTGTAAAAGTTACTCTAAAATTGAAGGCAGTACTTTTTGTGAGACCTTTTATCTACTGTAAATATTAGTAACTATCATAATATTTCTTGTTATCATTGTAAAATATAAATATAATATTTTCTAGATGGATATCAAGTCATTTTTCTTAACAGAGATCTTGATGAGGAAGTATATATTGATCAACCATATGGATTTGTTCTTGGAAAATATGAAAGTTGTGTGTGTAAGTTAAAAAAGGATTTTTATGGATTAAATAAAATTCCCTGAGCTTGGTATTCTATGCTAGATACTTTATTAATGAAGCTAAACTTCATGAAAGGTAGAGTTTACAGTAACCTTTATATAATATAAAATCAAGAGGTTTGCCTCATTTTTATTTTTTATATTTATGATATCATATTTTCAGGGAATGAAGAAGAAACATGTGAAAAGTTTACTGAGGATATGAATAAATTATTTTAAATTTCCATGCTATGATAAATGAAATACTTTATTGGTGTCAAAATCTCACATAATAATATATATATTTTCTTATCTAAAAAGAACTATGTTAAGAACCTTCTAAAGAAGTTTGGACTGGAAGATTCGAAGATTGTTTTCATGCATGTTTCAGTGGGAAATATGTTTTTAAAATATGGATATGGTAATAAGGATTATCCTAAATATTTTAGGTATTTAGTTGGAAGGTTTCTGAATATAATAGCTTCAAGATTGGATATTGTGTACGTTGTTACATTTTGTGATAGGTATCAAATTTATCCAAAATAATCACATCTCAAAGAAGGAAAATAAATTTTCAAGTATATCAAAGGCATGACTACCTTTAGAATAAAATATGACATATTAGGAAAGGTTCATAGGTTTGGTTATATAGATTCATATTGGGAAGGTAATGTTGATGATATAAGATCCAAATATGGTTGATATTTCATTTTGGGAGAAAGATGTATGAGTTGGCATACAAAGAATCAAAAATATATAATGGTCAACACTGTAGAATCTATATATGTAGTTTCCACTCAGGCTACAACACAACATATGTTGTTGAAGACACATTTAGAGGACTTTTTTATTGATGGGATGTTTCCCCTTCTCTTGATATGTGATAATCAAACTTCTATAAATATCACTAAATATATAATGTGGCATCTATGTTCTAATCATATTGATATTAAAAAACACTTAATCTAAGATAATTTGGAAATAAGTGAACTTAAGTTGGAGTTTGATCCTATAACAGATAAAGTTATTGATATTTTTAATAATTCATTACTAAAGAAAAAAATTTCACAAACTCGGGTTGGTTATGGGTGTACAACCTCAAACTCTTCAAGGATAAAGTATGTGATTCATCCCCTCTCTCATCATGTATTTATACTATGTTGTTTTCAAATGGGGAGAAAAATAATGAAACATAAATTTATCCATTTTTATGTGTTTTACCTTTCATGGGAAATCAAGTATTTAGGGGGAGTTTCTAAAAGGGGTGTAAGGACCTAGCCTTAAGCATCATAAAATCTAGTGTCTTTAGACTATAACATACTTTCTTTAATTCCCAAATACCTTTTAAGTTAATATTTTTAGATAATTAGTTCTTAAATATTACATAAAAAATCCATAATTTATAATGAGAACATTTCTTATCAAAATATATCTTTTCAATAATATAAATACTTCAGAATAAAAAAAGATTTCTATTCACGAAAAATATTCATGACTTTCAACTTGACTTCTTCCTTTACCTTACCCATCCTTAAACCTTGTGAAAAAAATTTAAAAAAGTGGGATAAGAATAAAAATACCAGTAATGTACATAAAATAAAGAAACCTATTATATTAGTGAAAAACATTAAAACCCATAAAATACATACCTTTGTCACATTAATCTTTGATCTTATGAAATAAATCATTACCGCATGAAAAATACACACCTTTTACACAAAGTAAACTTTTAAAACCTAAAGAAAGAATATATAAAACATATAGAAAACTTTAGACATTATTTTCATATCACTATTAAAAATGTGATAACCTACATGGTTACACATAGAATAATCCTCATGATTACATGATAAATAACTATCACGGTTACAATTGGAATAACAATCTTGGTATATTCTCATAATCTCTTAGGAAAAATCTATTCAGTTAACTTTATTTATTTACCCAATGCATTGGAGATCTATAATAGGAAAAATCACCCATGAATTATAACATTACCACCCATCATCATAAATAATGACCAAGAACCATAACATAATACATAAAATCTTGCATTATAAAAACATTCTTGGTACCCATAATAAAACATTTACAAATATTTAAATATATATTCCATTTTAAGAAAATATATTTGAAAATAAGTAGAAAATAGGTAAACTGACTTTTCTTTAAATAAAAAATTAAATATTATAAATGAATCCAAAAATCAAATAATGGTTATAGCAGTAAGAAAGGTCATTTTCACTATATATGTTAAAATACTACATTCCCTTTAGTCTTTTTGTAAAGGAAGTTTTTTTTTTGTAAGGATTCATTTGGAAATTTTTTTAAAGGAAATCTAAAGGAATATAATGTTTCCTTTATAAATCAATTATATTCATAAAATACATCTATAATTTTTTTTTAAATAAGGATATGAATGAAAAGGGGGAGTTTTAAAGGAAACTTTAAAAGATAATTTTTAAAAGAAATTCCATTACCTTGAGTCTGACTCGTCACATACGTTATTTATCTTCCTAAATAATAAACATAAATTAATTATTTACTTGATTAAGAACTTTTTTATGTTGATTATTCCTTTTATTTCATCTCTTAACTTTCTATGTTTATTTACTTAAAAATGAAATTCACGTTGAATATTTTTATGATATTCAGTTTATAAGTCCAAAATGAATTAGGTATGATGACTATGGTCAAAGTGGTCATTACGCCACCATATATAGTACAATAATAATTAAATAATTACAACTTATATACATAAATTATAGTTTTAAATCTGACCATTAAATATGGTTATGAAAATTGAACTACGATACAATCATGGAGACGGTAGGTTGTATGTACGCATGAGTAAAATTTCTAATTTTCAATGATCGCTATGGAAATAAGGTAAGTATTATTTTATATTTATAAAATTATTTTAATATCATAAATTTAATATTAATTATTTAAATATATTTATATATCATCCATCTGATTTGGGGATAAATAATGAATCACATCGCTTCGTTGAGGTGGTAGTCCACACGTACGCTTGAACAGCATTATAATTTTTTTTAGTGAATGGAAATTTAATAAGATAAATGATATATTAACTTTTTAATAAAAAATATGTAATTAATCTCATATAAAAATATTAATTTCATCTTTATAACCAGTCTTGATATACAGTAATGAAAAATGAATTACATCAGTTCGTGAGGCGATAGTCCTCCATACACACAAACGATGAATTCCTCTCCCATTTGATGGAGGTTAGAGATTTATATAGGTTCTTACAATAAAATAACAATATAAAATTATATTTAGGATACTTATGTTTTTATTTTATCATGTTTCAAGAATATTTTGAGGATGCGAAAGAAGAAATAAAACTAAAACATGTGGTTAAAACTATACGTCTTCTTTGGAAAGTCTCCATTGATTAATACCTTAATCCATGTAAGGTTGGTATTATGCTTAAAAAAAGACCTATATTATTATTCTATGGGTTATAGGGTGTTATTATTGTGGGTATTGGATAAACCAAATGGTTCTTGAAGTGTGAAGTATAGAGAATGAGATATTTCCTTTTATAAGAGATGGGAGGGGAACTCTTGGTATTTCTGAAGATATTAAATTAATATAAATTATTTTTTAATTAATAATTGATAAAAAAACTAGTTTATTTCAAATATATTATGATAATGGGTCTAAATCATTTGATGCAAAAAATTATATAAGTTTTTACTGTGTTTTTACCCTTATCATTTGGTCTTAACCCCATTTAGACTTACCATGACAACGAGGATTTTTACATTATAAGGGTCAAGATATTTACTATAAATGGAAAATATCCATAAACAGAATATGGTTGATATTATAAACCATCTAATAATTACTTGGATGAACCTTATATTTTTTGAAAATTTTTATAATTTAATAAAATATTATTTATTATAAAATATCAATAATGTCAATTTGTAGAACTATTCATTACTTTGAATTTAATAACATCAAGAAAACAACAAAATTAAAAAAAACATCCATAAAATTTCATGTAAATATTGGAAACTATTTTATCACATTAATTATATAAAATTAGAATACTTTTAATATTTTTCATATCCTTTTTTATTTTTATTTTATTAATTTAATAATTATTGTGTTAGCATTGTGTAATAATTTAAGGTAATTATTTATTCACTAAAAATTAAAAATAAATTACCATGATTAATATAAATAATTTATATTTCAAATTAATATTTATAACCGAATATATCCTTTGTTTATCCCCATGTCAAAAATATTATAGTTATTAAAAACAAGAGTGTGACATTTTTTACTTTTTATATATAAAATATTATATGGGTCATGATCATACCCAAATGGACAAAAAAGGTCATATAAAAAAATATTTGATGGGTATGGACGAAATAGACTCATCAAATAAAATTTAGGCAATTTTTGGGGTAATTTTATAGTTTTTGTCTTTTTATTGTTAACCTTTAATTACGTGATTTACCCTTAACCAAGGTAACAAAAATTACTAAGATTACAATTCACTTTAACTAAAAATAAACTCATTATATTTAAAAAATTTGTATCATATGATCCTAAATATAGAATATATTTTTCAAAATTTAAAACATGGAATTTTCAAAATTTAATATAAAATCAAACTAGAAAAGCATGATGAAAAATGGGTTTTCAGAAAAAATGACCTTTTAAAATATAAAATGTTTTTATACTAAATTAAAGTATAAAATCCATTTAAAAACCCATAATTGTATTATGTAAAATAAAAATAAACTAATTAAAATTTAAAAATAATCCAAAATAGAATTTAAATTTTTAAATGCACAAAAATAAAATACATTTTTTGATAAAAATTAATATTTATCACTATTAATTGAGAAATCAATCATTTTAGAAAATTATAAAAAATAATCATAAGATAATTTAGCAATTATCAATTAAAAAATTAAATTATGTTTTTAAAATAAAGTTCATAAAATTTACAATAAATAAATATAATATTCACTCATAAAAAGAAAGAAACCCCATTTTTGAAGAAAATATATTTTTGAACAATAAAATCACTTTACTAAAAATTGAATGCTTATTTATAAATCATTAATAAATACATTATAAATGAGTATGAACATTATATATTTAACAATTAAATTAATTATATTCACTCCTTTGAATTCAAGGACTAGGTTATAATGGTCACATTTAAGTAATAATAATTTGTTGTTCATTTAAGATCGATGTTGTGTATCTTGTACTCTATCAAACACAGTTTTCATTTTAAAATACCAGGATATTACAAAGTTTAAGTTGTGATTTATTTATATGTAAAATATTTTAATAGTTTAATGAATTGGATGCATGAAATATTGTTCTTACAGAACGAAGTTATTTTGTTATAATAGTTCAAAGTTGGAGAAGATATTCTAATTATTTCTAAGAAAAGTTTCTAAAGTAATTTCTTATAGAAAATATGGTATTTTTTCAATGATTCTTGTTTCCAATATTGATTTTTTAAATACCCAAACCGTATTTGTCTAAATTCGGCGGTTACTTTATTATATTGGTGCTAGATACAAGCGATAGTATCCCAAAGGACAGAATAGTTTAGTAGTCATAGTAAACTAGATATATACTTGAGTTTTCATTAAATTTGAAAACATGAAATAAAAAATAATTAAAATAAAAAAATCATCATTGAACTCATTCAAATACTTATTCTTCATATCCTAGAGAAATGAAACAAAATAAGGGGTGAGATCAAATTTTCAGTAAGGGTTACACAAGGCAGAAGCTATCATGAATAAATAAATCAAAATAAATAATAAATAATAAATATGGAAAGGTAAATATCTAAACATAGATTATATTAAATCAATAAATTGAATATTGTGAATAGATTAGGCATAATAAATATTTAAAGGTAAATAACTAAACACACATTCCATTTAATCAATAACTCAAGCACAAAATGTAACCATAGATAATATCAGTGAAATAATCTCATAGACAATAATAACTGAAGTATTAATGAATTAAATGCTTAATTTCGGACAACATGATCTCAGATATCATGATATCTATAATATCAATACCTTTCACAAGACATTTTAAAACTATGGGTAAAAATATATTTAATTTGGAAAACTAATTTGTCTCATAAGACCAACCAATGCATAGAGGGGTTATAAAATTTTGGTCCCAACCCATCATTTCATGTCCAAATTATTCATCGTATATCAAATAATTGATTTAATTCATGAATAATATTCCTTATCAATAAATTTTTATATTTAATAAATAATAGGGAGTATAAATATTTCCCCAATTAGTCAGAAAACTTTTAAAGAAAAAAAATATGTAGATATGATATACGGTTCAAGAAATAATCATATCTATGAATTATTATTTATGAATAATCATGAATAATCATATCTATAATGTGGATATTTGGAGATGATAATAATCATATCTATAATGTGAATGATTATTCAAGAAATATATATGTAGATATGATAATAATCATATCTATAATGTGGATATTTAGGGGAAATTTAATGCTCAATGATCATAAGAAAGTTAATATTTCAATATAAATTTAATGAACACAAAATTAATCAAGAAAGTAAGTGTAAATACTTTCCCTGGTCAAACTGATCATAAACCATCCTTATAAAGGATAAGGACAACATCATTATAATATATCCATCATGGAGTATTAGTATAATAAAGTGTTGTTGTTACTGATGAATATAAACACCATAAAAATATCATTAAAAACATTTTTTGAGGAAAATTCCCTTTTAACTTTGAAAATAAACATTAAAAACTATAAATTTCCAAAAGATTATGAAAAACATTTTCTTAGAAAATAAACTTCTAATATCCTAATGGAATTTTAAAAATAATTAAACTTCATGATGGTGGAAAAGTCTCATTCATGTCGAGTATGTTAAAAACAAATATTCCTTTCACATTTTTGTAAGAAAAGTCAAAAGTAACTTCTTTGGAAAATGATGGGAAGATTAATTTAAAAAAATTAAAAATTCAATTGTCAGTATAAATGAATTTAAATAGTTATAGTAAAAAAAAATTAAAACATTTTTATAGAACATAGATTTGTAATAAAAATGATTTTCGATCAAAGAGATAAATGAAGTAGTATTTTGTTAAAAAATAAATCATTTTAAGTACTAAAGAGATAAAATATTACTAGTACTTGTAAACATCATGAATAACTATAGGATAATAAAACTAAATGTGTATTTTATATAATTATAAAATAATTGTCTTCAATATAAATTCAAGTATAAACAATCTCAATTAAAATGGGATTTAAAGATAAATATATTACCAATTTGATGACTTTTAAATCATAAATCCCATGAAATTAATAAAATAATATGAAACATTAAATACTGTAAATATAAATATATTCATGATATAAAATATAAAATAGTTATTACATACAAATCATAAAATAAAATAGGTGTATAACATAACATGTTTCCCAAAAAAGATAATTTGATATGAGCAACCCCTACAATGATCATACCATTAAAGTAAAAATTAATCAATGAATTGATTATGTGCATAAAATTTAAAACAAAATAATAAAAGTTTAAATAAAGCATAAGATAAAAACATTATTCAGAGAGATAATATAATAATAACAAATACAATGAAGAAGTAATATAACCCTCTGAAAAGCGATTGAGTTATGAGAGTCTTTACCACTTGGTAAATTTCAAGTCAAGTCCCATTCTATAAAATAATTGAAATTAAAACATCAAATACCATTATGTTTGAATTGATCATGATATTACATGTGAAATGAGAATTATATACACCATATAAAATTACTAGGTGAATAACATTACAATATTCCTTCATAAAAGGAAATTGATACAAAATCCCTTACACCACGCTTCATTTTAGTTGAACATGTTTTAACCTTCTATATAATGTTTTAAGAATGTTATTAATTTATAACATAAATATTTTCATATTTATAATATCATATATTATCCTCTATTAACATCTCACTAACTATTTTTTAACAATAATTTATTATTATTATTGTTTTGGGTGTTAATTGCCTTGTTTTCTCATGAGTTTTTTGCCATAAAGTTCTATTTATTATGTATATTATATAGTTCTGTCATATAAATTTTTTTATTAATGTTAAAAATATAATATTTAATTGTTTTATGCATTTTTAAAACTTTTCTTTATAGTTGTACATGAAAAATTAATCACATCACTTTGTGGATATGGTAAGTCATACGTACGCACGAGCGACGATATCATTTCTTAATCGATGGAAGTATAAGAAATTGGGTGATATAATAATTTTAAAGAATAAATATCATGTAATATATATCACACATGTTCATTAAATTTATCCTCTACCTTTCATTTAAATCCTAAGTTAAAAACAAATCACATTGCTTTGCAAGGCGATAGTCTGCCGTAAACACGAGCGACATAATCATATTTTAAATAGAAAAACATTAAGAAGGTATATATGGTATTAGAATTAATGTAGTATTATAATATCATAAAAATTATATATATATATTAAATCCATCATTAATTCATACCATTATAGGTGTTTATGTAAAACGAGTCACATCGGTTCATAGGGTGATAGTCAGCCGTACACACGAGTGATGGATTTGTCTCCCATTTAATGGAGGAGGAGATGGATGGATATTATTCCATAAATATAATAAAATATAAATATATATGACATAATTTTGTTATTATATTGGAATATTTTGGACATAATTTAATGTTGTGAAAGAATTAAGAATAATAAAGAGCTTCATTAAGACGATTACATTCTCTTAAAGAAACATTATTTGGATATTTTTTTAAAGATGCTAGGGTTTGTCTTTTTGGAAGACAAAAAGATCTAGAATGTGGATAAGGGTGTTTGAGATATATTTTTACAAGTATTGGTTAATCCAAATGGATTTATATGTGTGAATAATTGATGGGAGGGAGTTCCCTTTTAGAATTGAGGAGGAGTGGCATTTTTGTAAATACCCAAAACTATACAGTAATGGGAAGTCACTCTCACCCCATGTGCCTCCAAAATTGAAAAATAAAGGTATAGAGGTGATATAAGGCTGATAAAATCCTCTATAATTTAAAATAAACAATTTCTAAACATGTAATTATATTTAACTATTTATTGTAACCCCTTGGTAAATCAATTTTAACATTAACTATAGTAAAAAAAATTTACTATTTTTACTATTCATTATGAAAAAATAAATATTGAATTATTATAAAATATTAATTATTATTATTAAAACTATTTGATACATTTTATTAAATTAAATTCACATAATTTTCATAATATAATTTAAAATTTAACCCACATATGTATCAAAGAAACAGTTTTTTAGAAATGTATTTTTAAGAATAAGATGATCTTATAATAAATATATGAAAATAAATAATAATAATAAAATAAAATGAAATTAATATTTATAGATATATAATTTATAAATTTAATTTAATTCATTTTTAGGGGTTATTTTAATTAGATAAAATGGATAAACATTATACACTTTAAAATAGTTTTCAGAAAAAATGTTTTTTAAACCCTAAAAATAAACTTATATTAAAATCCAGTATAAATAAAATTTAAATGTAATTAATTGAATTAAATATAAATAAATAATAATTATATTAATTTTAAATAATATTAAATTAATAACGGTACTAATAAATTACTTAAATTACTAATAATAAATGACAGTTTTACCAAAAATTGGTATTTTTCACTATTTAATGAAAAATCAATATTTTCTAAAAAATACCCAAATTTAACCCTAAATTAATATCAATGTTTTGATTTAAAAAATTATTTTAATTTTATAAAATAAATTTTTTAAAATATTCAAAACTTATTTATACTATTTTCTCACAAAAAGAAACAAAAATCATTTTTTGAACAAAACCTATTTTGGTAGAATAATATATCTTTATCAATAGTTGAGTGATTATTTGTTAAAAATTTATTAATAAATTTATATTAGGTTGGGAATTTATTTATTTCATATTGTATTTAATCCTCTTTACACCCATCAATTCAATAAATAGGTTATAACAGTCATATTTAAATAATATATTTCATAGTTCATTAAAGCTCGGTGTTGCATATCATATATGTTATCAAACACACTATTGTTATTTTAAAATATTAGGGTTTCTTGTACCATAATATATAAAAGATATTAAAATTATTTAAAATAAATATACTATAAAATATCAGGGTGTTACATTCTTTCCCCCTTCAATAAATTATGTCCTTGCAATTTAAACTTGCACTATGAAGTCAAGGGTTTGATATTTTAAAATACCTTCATTAAAAACCCACACCATAAAAAGGGATAATAAAATTTACTCTTATAATATAGAAAGTGAAATATGAATTTCATCTATAATAACACGTAACTAGGTTTCCAAGTATGATTACATTGGTGGCAAGTAAAAATATGGACATGGAAGAAAACTGCAAATAATTATGAAGAGTGATAGAGATAATTGATCACAAGAAATTGAATTATCAAGAGAATGTAAAAAACCAAAAATCCATAAATTTATGATGAGTTAAGATGCCATTGAATCATCGGGTATGAAGGCATTATGATAACATTTGTATTTCATGATCCTTTTCCTAAATTTGAGAGATTATTTTACAATAAATATAGAAAACATCTTAAAATATACTTACTTGATATATTTTAGTAAAATTTAATCCTTTTATTGTGCTTCGATCAATTACCACTTAATTTATTACTTCAAGAAATGAATATCCAATATTAATTTTTAATCCTGAAGCACTAAAATTAACTTTTAATGGATTGTAAGATCCATAAAATAATAATAAACCATTCCAATGATCTTTAAATATTAACCAAAACTAAAAATTTTAACATAAGGTATAATAATAAAAAATTTATAAACATTCATATCAAGAAATAATATATTTTACTTCAAAATTCCCACAAAAGGTTAATATTATATTATTCCATAAATAAATAACTTTATATCCCAATTAACCTCAATATTCTCAACATTAGATAATGTTTTCACCAAAAAGTTGATCTCATGACTTTTATCTTACATCCCCAAAAAAATTAATTTCATTCTTCCTAAATAATCCTTTACATTAAACCTAATGGTTATATATACCTCAAACCAATAAAAAATCTCCCAAAATTTCATTAATTACATCAAAATAAAAATTATTTGATCTTATAATATGTTTCCCAAAATCAGATTAATATTTAAGTGTCAAACTGTTTAACTAAAAGCAATGTCAAACTAACTAGTATATCATGTAGGCCAGTAGTAGGCGCAACACCCTTGTCACCCTTTGGTTATGGGTTCAAGAATCATGCCCTTACTGGATGCGATGGGTTGTCACCCAACATGCAGGTTGTCATTTTTTCAAAAACATTATTAATATAATTCCAATAATATTCCCAAATTATAATAACCCCTAATTACCTAAAAATTAAAGATAATATAAACCTTAAATGTTTCCAATTAATTTAAACTTATGTCTACAAAATTTAAAACCATTCTTCCTTAAATAACTTTTTCACTAAAACATATAATAAACCAATGGGTTGTATTTCTAAAAATGTTTATCAAAATATCCTAAATCTTGATAAACTCCCATCAAATTCATTATTAACATCGTTAATCTTAGTTCCAACAATTTACTAAAACCAAAAAGTATATTTTGGGAAACAATAATCATAGAGTGGAAAACCATATAATCATTTATAGGATGTCTAAATTATGACACCAAATTTTAAATCTAAGACAACTTAGGTTCAATTGAGGTCTCTCATTATAATCAAATATTAAAATCCTTCATAATGGTTTGTAAATAAAATTTGAATTATCCTAATAATATACCCCATGAGTGTCAAACTAGGTGTGTAGTGAGGCCCATTTTCATGTACTAGGTGTGATCGAGTCAAAGCCCAATGCATCCTTTTTAGAAATATTACCCCTAGGTAAAATTGTTCCAGAACCATGTCCACTTTCATTATCCAGACATGGATGTATTTCTAGAAAAACTACATAATTTCTTCCTCACAAAAACATTAAGACATTATTCTATGATTATCTTTAAATTCTATCATAGACTTTTCATCCCTAATCTGTGTTTTATTAAATTTAGTTCCCATGGTTTCTATAAAACTTTCCATGGTACCAACTATAACGACCCTGAATCCAGTTACCTAGAGCTGGTGTCTACTTTATTACATTTCCATAGATACAATGGGTAAAATCCCAGTGGAAAAAATAGTTTAGTAGTCCTGGTAAACTAGATACGTACTTGAGTTTTTCATTACATTCAAAAACATGAAATATAGCATTGTGAAAGTAAAAAAAACATCCTTGAACTCAATCAAATATTCCTTATTCATATCCTATGGAAAGAAAACAAAATAAGGGGTGGGATTAAATGCTCAGTAAGGGTTATGTAAGTTGAAAACTGTCATGAATTAATAAAGAATAATCAATATGGAAAGGTAAATATCTAGAAGAAAAAATTCCATTTAATCAATAACTTGACTATCATGATTAGATAAGGCATAATCAATATGTAAATGTAGATAAATGAACACACATCCCATTTAATTAATAAAATGAGCACAAAATTAATCTATGGATATTATCAATTAAATAATCTCATGGATAATAATAACCTAATTCTTGATTATGTAAATGCTTAATTTTTTACTTAATGATCTTAGAAATCATGATATTTATACTACCAAGACCTTTCACAAGATAGTTTAAAAATATGCGTAAAAACTCATTTAATTTCTCCAAATGATTTTTCACATGATATCTATTGATGCATCAAGGGTCTAAATAACTTTGGGCCATGCCCATCACTGTATGTCCAAAACATTATTCATATATCAAAAAATCAATTTACTTCATGAATGACATGCCTTATAAATAAATGTCTTTGTTGAATAAAGAATACAGAGTATAAATATTTACCTAGTCAATCAAATAAATTTCAAAGTAAAATATCATATTTAGACATGATATATGGTTTAAGAATAATCATGTCCATGATAAATATTATAAAATATTTAGAGGAAATTTAATGTTTAATGATTGTAAGAAAATGAATATTTCAAGGGAATTTTAATGAATACAAAATTAATCAAGAAAGTAAATATAAATACTTTCCTAAGTCAAACTAATCATAAACCATCCATATAAAGGATAAGGATGGTATAATTAGAACATATCCCCAATTTATTATAAGTACAATACAGTTTTTTTTCAATGATTTATATAAATACTATGAAAAGATCATTGAAAACATTTTTGAGGAAAATATACTTTTCACTTTGAAATTCAAATTAAAAAACGTGAAATTTAAAAAATATTAGTAAAAATATTTTCTTTTAAAATAAAATTATAATTTTTTAAATTAATATTTAAAATGATGATTTTTCATGATGGAAAAATGGTTAAATTCATGCCGAGTATGTTAAAAATAATGATTCCTTTCAGATTTTTATAAGAAAATTCAAAACTACCTTGTTTGGAAAATGAATGTAAGATTCATTTTTAAAAAAATTAAAAAACCAATTTGGGGTAAAAATGACTAAAAAAATCATAGTGAAACATTTTTGAAAGTTTTTTAGAAAACATCGATTCAGAATAAAAATTATTTTCAACAAAAGAGAGAAATAAAGTTATATTTTATTAAAAACATTTTCTCAATCATTTTAAGTAATAAAGAGAGTAAAATGGTAATATTACTTGAAAACTATATGAATAAATATAGGATAATAAAATGAAATTATTTTATTATATAATGATAAAATAATTTATAATAATTTAAATTCAATTATAAACAATCTTAATTAAAAAGAGATTGAAACATAAATCTCTTACCACTTTGGAAACATTTGAATCATAAACCCCATGAAAGGAATAACATCAAAAGAAAAATTAAATATCATGAAAATAAATATATTCATGATATAACATATCAAAGGGGTATTAGATACACCACATAGAAGAAGATAGGTGTATAACATAATATATGTCTCAAAGAATACAATTTGAGATGAGCAACACTTACAATGATCATAATGCTGAACTGAGAATTAATCAATGAATAGATAATGTGTATAAAATTTAAATCCACATAAAATAAGTGTGAATAAAACATAATATAATAAAAATTAATTACACACACAATATTATAATATCAAAGATAATGAAAAATTAATATAACCCAGTTAAAAGAAAATTTATTATGAAATTTTTTACCACTTGGTAATTTTCAAGTCAAATCCCCTTGGTTGAAATAATTAAGAATGAAAAATTAAAATGAAATGATATATGAATTAATCATTATATTACATGTAAAATGGGTATTGTATACACCATAAAAAATAAATTAGGTGCATAATATGCCTCAATGAAAGGAAATTGGAACAAAATCCCTTACCTCTTGCTTATTTTTGGTTGAATGTGATTTAACCTATTGTATAATGGTTTTAATAATGTTATTAATTTATAAAATAATCATATTAATGTTTATAATATCATATATGATACTATTATAACATATTACCAACTTTTATTTATGATATTTTATCCTTGTTGTTGTTTTGGGTGTTAACTACCTTGTTTTCTCAAGTGTGGTTAGTCATGAAAGTTCTAGTTCTTGTGCATATGATATATTTACATAATATCTATAATTATATTAATGTTATAAATATCATATTTACTTATTTTATTCATTTGTAATAACATTATTTATGGTTTTACATTGAAAATGAATCACATCACTTCATGGAGACTGTAAGGCATATATACGCACAGGCGACGATAACATTTCTTGATTGGTGGAAGGGTAAGGAAGTGGGTGGTATATTAAATTTTAAGAATAAATATAATGTAATATATATTTCATATATTCATTAAATATATCCTTTTTACCTTATATGTAAATCAAAAGTGAGATATGAATCACATCGCTTTGTGAGGTGGTAGTTCATCGTACACACGAGCGACGTTATCATATTTTACACATAATAGAAAATATAAAGGTATATGTGATATTAAAATTGTAGAAGTATAATTATACCATTAAAATTATATATGTACATTAAATTCATTATTTTTTCTGACATGACAGGTGTGTATGGAAAATGAATCGCATCGGTTCACGAGGTGGTAGTCCACCATACACATGAGTGATAGTTTTGTTTCCCATTTGATGGAGTAGAAGATGGATAGATATTATTCCATAAAATTAATAAAATATAATTATATGGGAGATATTATTTTATTATATTGGTATTTTTAAGACATAATTAATGGTTTTAAGATAAGGAATAAAAATAAATATCTTTAATAAGATGGTTACCTTCCCTTAGAGAAACCTCATTCAGATATCCTCTTAAGAACACTATGGTTGGTATTTTTGGAAGAACAAATGCTCTATAATGTGGATAAGGGTTCTAAGGATATATTTTTTTTGTATTTTTCCATAAATATGGATTTATTGGTGTCAACAAATGAGGGTAGGGAATTCCCTTTTATAATTGAGGAAGACTGGTATTTTTGTAAATACCCAAAACTATTCAATAATGGGAAGTCATTGTCACCCCATGTTCCTCCAAAATTAAAAAAAAATAAATTATTTTAGAATATAAAAGTATGATAAATTACTCTATTATTAAAAATTAACATTTTTAAACATTTTATTCCATTTAGCTCTTTAGTTTAACCCCCTTGGTAAACTGGTTTTAACATTAATCATGGTAACAAATTTTTACTATTTTTCATTTTTTTATAACCAAAAATAATGTTTAACTTATTATATAATATTAATTATTATTATAAATATGGAATAAATTTTATATTTTTCAACTCATAAAATGGTTGGTATTTAATTTAAAATTAAACCCGCGAAAGTTTTCAAAAAATGGTTTTTCAAGAAATTCATTTTTCAAGTGTAAGATGATCCTATAATAACTATAAACAAGGTAAAAATAATTAAATGAATTTAAATTAATATATATAAACATTTAATTTAAATCATTCCTCATTATGGGTTATTTTAATTACTTACAATGGAGAAACATTATACACTTCTAAATAATTTTCATAAAAAATGGGTTTTAAAGCATAAAAATAAACCTATATTGAAATTCATTATAAAGATGATTCAAATTTAATAAATTTAATAAAATATAACTAAATAATACTTATTTTATTTTTTAATCATATTAAATTACAAGAATTCCTTTTAAATTACTTAATTTATTAAAAAGAATTGAGAGTTTTAGTAAAAATCGGTATTTTTCCCTCTTCACTAAAAATCAATATTTTCTGAAAAATTCCAAAAAATCACCCTAATTTAATATTGATATGATTTTTAGAACATTATTATAATTTTATAAAATAACTTTTTTAAAATTTCCAAAAATTAATTATAATATTTTCTCACAAAAATCAATAAAAATAACTTTTTGAATAAAAAACATATTTTTTATAGAATAAAATATCTTTATTAAAAGTTGAGTGATTATTTATTAAAAATTTATCAATAAATTTATATTTTTTATTACCTTTATATATTTCATAAATTATTTAATCCTATTCATAACATTAAATTAAATAGCAAGGTTATAATGTTCATATTTAAATAATATAGTTCACAGGTCATTTAAGCTTGGTATTGCATGTCATATATGATATCGAACAAAATTTTATTCTATAAAAACATTGGGGTTTTATATAATGAAAGATATTGAATATATTAAAATAATTTAAAATAAATATACTTTAAAATCTTAGGGTGTTATAGAGTTTTCTCACATTGTCTTGGAATTGTTGGATAATTAATCCATTACTTGAGTTATAATGTTTTAGTGATTTATGTTTCTTGGTTGTCAGAAAAATACAAAGGGTGGAATTGATGGGACCAAGGAGCAAGAATATATTAAGGATATTATTATTAGGCTTGTGATAAATGAAGTTTCGTGGATCAAAAGGTTTTTCTTTTATTGTCTAACATAAATCACCTTACTTTGGTAAGCTTTCCAAAAAAGGTCATTAGATGGAGATGATCAGATTGAGTTTACCAGACCAAGTCCATCAAAAAAATGATACAAGATTGAGGTGATTGGTTAGAGTTTTGTGATGAATATTTATCTCATATTTCTTATAAGTTTCATCTAAAAGAGTGTTTGATGAATATAATCTAGTGATACTTTTATAGTTCTTAATGTCCCAAACATCATGAACACTATATGTTTTCATGATCTAAAAATAATTATAATGGGGAAGAATAATTTTCTTGTGTAAAAAGTTCATATTATTAAGATATATGGATTTAATGAGACAAATTGTTTTGGTCAAATAGGTGGAATTTCTTTGAAGGTTATAAAGTTTCTTATGTTGTTTTAGTGTAATGTGTTAATGAAAAATCATTTGTGAAGTTTTCTGATCAGAGGAAAGTTATCAAATCACAAAGGGAAGTTATTGAGGAGTGTCATCAGATGAAGACCATATGAAAATATCACACAATGTTATCAGTCTGAGTCTATCAGATAAACCATTTTTATTTTTGAAGTGTGTTTACATTCATACAATGTCTATAAGATGGAAATGAGAAAATTCATGATTACAAGTTATTATAATATTATTGAATAGAATTATATGATTTATCAGATAGATGGTTTTGGTTGACGTCATCAGATTAATGTTTTTTATCAAATTTAGAAATTGGATGATGGTGTTTGAAGGAAAATATTGAAGAGTTATGATGAAATTCATTGGATGGTGGAAGTGTCTGGCGGAAGACCTGTAAGATGATCCTATGAAGTTTTGAAATAATACCGAAAGGAGGTGCATTAGATGAAAGTGATTTTATTTATTTTTACCATATGAATAAGTGGTATAAAGATTTATTGGTTTGAAATACTTTTTGAAACTTTCTTAAAGTCTTCAATTGTGATGATGCTACACTGATTGTTCAATGTTATTAATATCATAGAGGAACTATCTATGATTCAAACTAAGTTGTAAGAAACTATAAAAAAATATATTAGAATTAGGGTCTTAAATGAATATATTAAATTTTAAGTGGTATGAATGCAATCAATGGAATAAATTTTTCAAGTGGGATACTCAAATTTTTGAGAGGAAATTTTGAATAAGATTCTACACTTTACCAAAAATATTGGTGGAATATTTCCCATATATAGGGGTTGATGTGTAAAGTATTAGTAGGTTGAATATTTTTAAAATGAGGCAAATCACTACCAAAGTTTTGATATGATCATATGAATATATTTATGAACCATTTGTCAGGATAATACCAGATGGTGTTTTACATCAATTTTTTTTATTGAACAGATAGTGTGAACTGATGATCGGTTGAACAGGTTGAAGAGGTGTTGGTCAGAAAGGTATTGGATAGAGTTTCATATGAGGTGTCATAATATAGATAGTGTTACAAGGTTATTAGAAAAATATTATGTAAGAATTGGTATCATTCTTCAGAAGGTTCCAAATGAAGATTATTAGATGGATGATCTTATAGAGAATACCAGACGAATTTGTGATCAGGCAGAGTTTTTTGTACATAATTAGAAGAATGTGTTATTTTTTATTCTTTTGAAATAAATTTAAGAAGAATAATAATTATTTCTAGGAAGGTAAAGTGTGAAAAAAGTTCAATCATCATAATAAATACATATTGAGAAATATTTTTGAATGTTCTTACAATTTTTACAAAAACATTGTTATATCATTTATCTGTGAAAGGAGAACATGCACTGTCGATTAACTATAGTGCTTTTCAAGTTAAATTATATTCCCTAATTAATGTAACCATGTAAAAAGTGTTTTTTTGTGGTTTTAGATTATTTCCAAACCATTCCAAGTGTTAGATATTCTTATTGAGTAGTGAACCTTGTAAATACTTATGTTCATGTGGTTATGCATGTTTAATTGTTTTTCATAGTCACATCTCAACAATAGGTGATGAAGGTAGTTATTAAGTAAGAAAAAATAAAAATAGATCACTAATTCACCCCTTACTCCTCTTTGTGATTACAAAGATCATGTTTGGTCCTTTTAATTAGATTCTAAGGAGATCATTTCTAGCTATCAAAAAATGTTTCAAGAAAACAAAAATAGGGAGTTATCTAAGTCTTAAGTGGATTCCATCAATGACATAAAAATCCTAATATAAAATAAATATCCACTCTAATTAAAGAGGGTAAAACTCAAAGGGAATTACTACTATAATAGGAGGATGAAATTAAAGAAAAGTTTCTTCCAACATACATCATATCTGAAAAAGTGTGCCTATATGAGAGGATGGAGGAGGCTGATAGCCGAACTTTTAACTCTAAGATTCTACTAGGAATATTGATAATACAATAGGATAAGAATGTTTAATTATTCAATTATATATCACATTCTTTAATTATACTAATGTTAATTTTCATAAACGAAATAAATACTCTCCTTATGTATATTTAATTGAATCAAATATTGTTTAAAAATCCGGTAAATGATGATGATAATGAGAAAGACCTATATAAGGGATTTTTTGAGATTCCTAGGATCCTTGAAGAATCAGTCAAGGAAGTTTTAAATAAAGAATAAAATTATAATGGTTAAATGGTTCAAGTTAGTTATTATTTAATATAATATTTATTTATAGTTCTTATATTTTATTTGGTTTTATAGGAAAACGGAGATAAAAATATATTGTAGTTTCTAATTTGAAAATCCAAACCACCATCAGACTTATGATGAAAAACTGGAACTATCCAATTGTGGAAAACCAAAACATAACACCCATTAGGGGGATTATCCCAATTCTTATTCACCATTTAAATTTGTTATTTTATTTTATTTATATATAATTTAATCACTATTGTGTGTGTGTTTTTTCTATAAGTTTGAAGAAATAAATCGATTATACTCTCTGTTGGTATTCAAAACCTTTAATTTTCCACTATTGTAATAAATATTTTATAATATTTTTTTTATTAGTTTACATTATTAATGATATTTTGTTACTTTTATTTATATTTATATTTAAGGGTAGGTTGTTTTAAACCATAAAGAATACCAAAACATGGGTTGTCCCTACTCTAAAAAATAACTCAGGTTGTGTCTTCCCATACTAAATTTTAAATTCATTCAATTTTTTGTTTTATCTAAACTAAAAATACTATATTTTAAAAGATAGATCTAAATTCCTGAACTAGGTGTGGAGGAACTCTTGTAATTAAGGACCAAAAAAACATAGTCTAAGAACACAAATTCTGTTTGCATGGAAATGCAATATCTTTTCTATGGATATTGACAATTGGATTTATAAATATGGAGGATGAGAAGATGGGATGATAGGGTAGATTTCATGAAGTCAATGGTAGCAAATGAAGACTTTTTGAATATAGAAGAGCATCAAGACAGATCTAAACTATGAAAATTTTGTAAAGACTTTTCAAAGATAAAAGAGCATCAAGGGGTATCTACATAGTAATAATTATGTGAAAAATTTTTAGGATTGTCAAACCCTTGGTACATTCATTAAGGGGTAGTTATAGAGGTTTTTTAATGTGTTTAAAAAGTTTTCCTAGAAATTAAGAGAAAATGAAGAGTTCTTGAGAAAACTAGGAGAATGATCATGTAAGTATGGAGTTATGAAAATGCATTGACATTGGTCTTATAAAGGATTTTCATAAATGATTTTTTGATAGAATAATGGTTTATTGAAGCATAGTTAATAAAAGGAAGGATTTCATGATGTCTTAAGCCTTGGTGTTTTTCCTATAAATACCCACAAACTATACAGAGTGAGAAGAGTTGGTTGAGGAAGATGTTGAGAGATTTAAACACTCTAATTTCACAAAATAGGAATTTTTTGAAAGGGTTACATTATTCATTTCATTACATGAGTGACTTGTGTGAACCACTAAGTTCTCCAGATATATTGTTTGTATAACCCTTTGTTTTTTGAAAAGGGGGGCCTTATGAGAAAGAACTGATTTGAACCGGTTCTTGTGTATGGACATACAAGGAAAAACATATGCAAATAGAAGTTATGAAAAAGTGAACATTTGGATTCACACTTTGTAAATAGTAAATAATGTGAATTAACACTTATTGAAAACCACGAAAATGGAAGAATTATTTCCTTGAAGATTAATTAGAGATCCTTGGAGAAATTAAATCTTATTTTATGTGAGATTTCACATTTTATGTAGAAAATTTTTGTTTGTTAATATCAATTAGCACCTACCCATACATGCTACAATATAGAGAGAATGACTGAACCTTAAATCATTATAAAGGAGTGAAACTTTTTAGGTAGTGCACTATCTTTGTATCTTAAATGGGGGTGACCCTATGCATGGAGTGAAATTTTCCTAAAACCACCACTAAATAATGATTTTAGTGGATTATAGAACATTTCAATTTTTATAACCACAAGGGTATTTAATGAAAGATACCCTGAGAAGGGGGGTGAATTATATTATGATACTCATTTCATTTTAATAACTTAGTATTCCAACTCTCACTACCCAAAATTATAATGACCCTATTGTTCATATGATAACTCTTATTTTCTTTCAATGATGATTATATTGACATTTCAATTAAATTTTCCTTTCAATATTGATCCAATTTATGTTTTTTAAAAAGTAAGTAATACATGCACATGGAACAAAATAATTTTACTCAGTTCACCCAAACTTGTCTAACCCAAGGAGTGTAAAATGATAATGTGTAGAAGTAGTGTAATCCATTAAATACAATGTATAGTGATGGTTTTAGGGAAGGTCACTCCAAAAAAATTCACTCCCTTTACAGTTATTTAGGAATGGTTCACTACCTTCTAGGGTCACTCTATTTACAATTATTTAGGGCTTGGTCACTCATAATCCCAAGGTCCACTCCTTCCCCCCTCCCTTTTTTCACTTCTCAAGAAGGGATAACGCTTTGGTATAAATTCTAATGCAATATGTCACCATATATCTCTTTCACCAAGTATGGGTGAGTACTTTTTTATGTTCACACATTTCTATTTCACACATGACTTGTGAAATCCTCTATAATGGAAACTTCCCTTTCCCTGGTGATCTAAAATGAATACTTAAGACATAAAATCTTCCTTTAGAAAGGTATTTAATGAGTGTTAATTTTATTATATAGCTAATTTATTGTGAATGTCTAATTTTCAATATTACACAACTTTTGTTTGTGTAAGTTTTCATGAGCCTACACATAACTATGAGAAATTATTCCTTTACATTGATTTTCTATGTGGCTTCCCAAACACCATAAAGCACCACCAAAACGTCATCCTGTTACTATTATATACTCCCCAAAAATCTTTTAGATGGATACATCCCTCTTTCATATATAATATCCATGATACACATTTTAATATCCCAATATGATACACTTGACTTCATGCGATCTTCCTTTGGCCTCTTGCATTCCAACTATCCACAATTTCCCACTCTAATATTTCCTACATTAGTAAATAAAATTCCTAAAACAATATCTGACATGGTGAATAAAAAATCCAAAAATATATAACCCACCATGTCAATTTTGATAACAAATCCAACCCACAATATCACTGATTCTCTTATTGGATTCTAATATTCTCTTTATTTTGATTTTTTAGAAACACTATGATGAATCTAATACTAACCACACATCATGACACGGAACTCATACCTCATAATATACATGATTTTTTTTACTTCTATAGACTTTAGATTCATTATGGTCCCTTATACCCCTTTTACATAAAATCAAAATCATATCCAACACTAAAAGTAACAAATTTAGAATCTTTTCAAATCCATTACCTTGAGGAATGAGGGAAATATAATAAAAAATTTAATCATACTCCCCCTATCTTCTTGATTCCAAAAAAAATAAACTTCATATTTGTATTAAATTTCAACTTTTATCCCTGATGAGAATAGGGGAATTTGAAATAAATTTTTCTCCTCATTTATCAATATAGTCCAGGCATGAAATTTGAGAAAATAAATGCCTTTTTCAATATACTTCATGGATCATTCAATTACCATATCAATCTTAAATTGTGCACCTTAATTCCATATTTGACTATCTAACTATAGCTGCATTATAAAATATTTTTAGTGAGTGAAATTACCACTTAGTAAAGCATCATCAATGAAACCACTAATCCTAATGAGTTGGAACTCAATGTAGAATAATTTAATTACTTTCATGTTTTCTACTTCACTCAAAAACATATATAAATTCCAATCACTTGAGTAGTTTAATTAATTTCGGAATTTCATAATTAAATCAATAATAATCACATGAAAACATTAGTGAATAAACCATAAATTATTTATTTTTTTATTCATACCATATTTCTTTTTTAAGGAATGTCTCTAGACACCAATTTGATAAAACATATTTCTTTATTCCTCTACTTAGTGTCTTTTCTTAGTTGATGAGATAACCCTTTTCTGAATTTTTCGATCAAAAATTTGCCAGAATGTCTCATATATATCACTAAATATATAATTTATATTTATTATGATTTATCCATATATATTAAATTTAGTTATTCTTAAAACAATCAGATTATATAACATGTTAGATCAAAAAAAATAAATCATGGACACTCTTCCTATTGTTTCTTCATTATCAAAGTGTCCTCTTATATCTTCAAGTTATGATTATGATCGATTAATATGTTCTCTTGAAACCAACAATTCAATTATAAATTGTTACCACATTTTATTACTCTGAAGTCTCATGTTCTTTCACTACTTCAATATCAATTGGGATTTCAGATCTTGTCTCAATATCACTATCATTTTTAATACACTCTCCCAATTGAATCTTCTCTAAAACATAAAACAGTTCAATAAAAATTATCAAATTTAAATGCATAGATATATGATAAATTCATTTTACTTGAGTTGAGGAATATTTTAACTTTATATGGAATACTGATTTTCTAGTATTCTTTTTGGTCAACAACATATATGAAGCTCTTAAAACCACTTTCAGCGTAGTGATTATTCAAGATGAAAATGATTTTATTTCTCAAAATAATACATTTTTTATTTAATGTATGTTGACTTTATTTGTTCATTCTAGATGAAATTATCCTATGATATATACTCAAGACATGATCATCATGGTAATAATTATTGTATTAAATCCATAACTTCATTATTTCGGTTGGAAACTCTATTTTTTAAAGCTTCCATCAAGTTCACACTAAGAAATATATTCTAATTATTCATAGAAAAGGATAGAAATATGTCCATGTATTCCATAATAGAAGAACATGGCTCTATACCTTCTCCAAGAGATTATCCTTTTATCCTTAACTTCTATATGGAACTTCTTGAGTCTGTTTTCATTACATGCAATGAATTCCCTTTTCTTTGGAATTCCCATAGCTATATTTATTTCAAACATTGGAGGTGTTCCATCATCGACAATACCAGTTTTACCCATGAAATATAACCTTTTCTCACCATGATTATTTCATTATTCACTTATTTAGAATACACACTCTCCATATCACTATATATTATTGAATGATAATCAAATAGAAGATGTAGTTAATATTTTAGGATCAGATTACCCTCAAATTTTAGTTTCTCTGATTACTTTTTGACCAAGATAAACACCTCTTCAATTATTTGGAAATTTTTATCATTACTTCAAGTTTATCATTCATTTATTTCTTTAGAATCCTCCCTATAGAGATTTCATATTCTAATTAATGAAAATATTATCCAGTGTGTCACTTTGTTCTTTAATCTTGGAGTTCATCCAAATAATGGAATCTATAATTTTTACCTTCTCTTTTTTTAGACTATGTTTCTCTTCGACCAATTTTTTGATGTGTGTAGAAATTTTATCCTTATTAGCCTTAAAATTTGGAATTAATTTTGAATTAAGTACCTTCTCTATAAAACCCACTTTAACCTTCTACATTTTTAAATATATCTCATTCAATTACTAGACCTGATAGTATTTATTTTACCTTATATTAGCATTCACTTAAACCAATATTTTATTCAATCATTTTATCTTTTTATCTTAATATTTATTCCTAGAACATGGAATCCATGTGCCTCATTCTGATTATTTATCTTCATGAATTCTTTTTACAATACTAGTTTCTGCTCCTCTGATAAGTAGACAACATTCATATCTGGTTTTTTTGGTTTCTTCTCATAATAAATAGATTCAACTTAACATGGTACATCAATATTTATAGGTAATTATATATAAAATTTAATTAACTAATAGATTATCAATTAGAATCATTCATATATTTCTTTTTAAATCTATCAGAATCTTTCTTTTGAATCTCATAATCACTTAAATATTTTCCATTGCATGAAATTTCCATGGAGTTACATTGCTGCTTCAAACTCTTTCCCAATTCTATGTCACTAAAATATTATAATATAATAATAAAACTTAACTATAATAAATAATTGAATCAATCCAAAAAAAATCCATCAATATAGACCTATTCTTGGATACTAATTTTTAGGCCGATAAGGGTATTTAATGATATATGCACTAAGAGTGAGGTGAATTAGGGTATGAAAATCATTCCAATTTAGTCACTTAGTACTAAAAATCTCACTTCCTCAAATGATATAGACTTAATTTTTAATAGGTTCACTCTTACAATCTTTCAATTATGATTAAATTAATGTTTCATTTATCTTTTACATTAATTAGTTTGAACAATGATTTATTAACTCAAACACACCAATTTATTTTTTTTTCAAAAATAAAGTAAAGCATTCACATAAGGAACATGAATTATATTTTGTTCACCCACACTGGTATTGTCAAAATAGCATAAAAATATACTCTTTTGATGAAGAAAAATTCACTAAATGAACACTTTTATGGTGGGTTTAGGAAAGATAACTTTAAGCCAAGGGGCACTTTTAAATGATTTAGGGATGGTTCACTTCCTCCATAGGGTCACCCTCTTTATAGTGATTTAGGATTCTGTCACTTTTCATCCCAAGTGTCACTCTCTCATTCCTATCCTTTTCTTATGAATCAAAATTGGATAGTACTTTAGAACACATGAAAATGTAATATTTCACTATATATATTTGGAAAAAGTATGGGTAGGTGCTCATTTATTTTCACCCACTGCTCTTTCACACATGATGTGTGAAATCCTCTATAACAAAAAATTCACTTTCCTTGATTATCTCTAATGTTTTATTAACAAATATATTTTTTTTTAATAGTCTTCATTGATTGAAAATTTAATTTTTATATTTTTTACATATTGTGAATGTTCAATCATAATTTTCACACAATTTTTTCATGTAAGTTTTCAATTGTAAATATGTATATAATAACTTGTTCAAATTAGTTCTTTTATTCTAAAATTTCTATCACATTAGATAATGGTTGTGAAAATAATATCTTTGTGGAACTCGGTGTTTTTTCACAAGTTGTTCGTGAAAAATAGAGGCCCATGTAACTATTTTTCATAACTCCCTCTTTTGAAAAATCAAAGTGTTTAGATCATTTAGAATCTTAATCAGAAAACTAACTCTTTTCTCTTTGGGGATTGGGTATTTATATTCTAAATATAGAACTACAAAACGTCACAAAATCCTTCATTTATACAACTCTATTTCACAAAAACATTCTACATGAAATATCCCTTTACGCACTGTCTATATTTCGCAAATGTCATCCAAATCAAATAACATCCTATTTGTGTAAGCTTGCTCATGGATTGGTATGAAATCTTTTCTTTTTCTCTGATTTTATAAAAAAATTATTGAACACCTTTAAACACCTCTAAAAATTCATCCATTTAGAGTCAGATGCTTTATGAAACTCATTCAAACAACTACTTACATATTCTATAAAGAATATCCAGGTTGACATTTGGGTTCCAATATGATACACTAAATTTCATGTGATTTTCCTTTTCCCTCTTTTTTTCCAAGTGTTCCATAATTTCCAACTCCAATGTGGCCTCAAAAAAATGAATACATGATAAATAAAAATTCCAACAAACTTCAACTCACCATATCAAGATCGATAACAAATATGACATAATGTAACACTAATTATCATATTAGTTTCAAACAAGCACATTATCATTATATGATCCTCATATTAGTCCAATGTTGTTGGACCAAGTAAAATTATTTTATCTTTTTTACATGATTTATTTACTTTTTTCAATACATAAATTGATGTTTATAGATTAAATGATCATTGATCAAACTGATTAAAGGTGGAGATAATTGAAATATTAATCAAATCACCATTGAAATAAAAATATAAGAGTGATCCTATTAATAATTAGGATAATATCATTTATGGTTTTGAGATTTTTATGAATGATTGATTAATTTGGAATGAGTTTTATACCCTAGTTCCCCCCCCCCAGAGTAGATCTCATTAAAGTTATTTTTGGGTTTAATAAGTGGTATCAAGGTATGGATATATCTTTTTGTATTTGTTTTTTTCTGAATTGATATTATTGTTTTATGTTTTCAATATTTTTCCCTTATAATCTTTTAGTGAAATGGAAAAGGTAAAAAACATTAATAAGTATAAGTCCAAGGTAATTCCATATAATAGAAAAGTTATTGGTGATTTTGATAATTAGACTGAATTTCCAACATCTTTAAAAATGAAGGTATGAAAAATTATTATTGTGAATCTACTGATTTATTCAATGATGACACGGGATTAGTTAAGGAGATTTATTTCCCTTATGATATCTAATTTACTAATGATGATGAGATATCAAGAAGTCCAAAGGTGGAAGCTATTCATTTATCAAAGGAACAAGATTTAGATCTCCAATAAGTCTTGAAGTTGATAAAGGAGAATAAGTCTCAAGGGATCCATATTAGAGTGCTAAATATTGAGGTTGAAAATTAAAAATCTTGAATAAAATATTGACGGATGTTTAAACTGATCTATGGGAAAATAATTATTATTGAGATAAGTAATTAAATTTTATTTCTTCAAAATTGTAAAACTTTAAAACTATTTCTAAGGATAAGGGACTTAAATCAAAATAAATTAAAATTCTAATGTCCAGAAATATAATGTCCCAGACCCGAGTGTCACTCAACAGTACCCTGAGCCCAGTTGGCCCCATGGAATCAAGCGCATATCTCAAAATTCTAAATGTAGATGACTAGTAGTGATGGTAAAAGTGTGTTAGTGGGGAGACTAATCCCTCATTAGAAAATTGTAACACTCTATAAATACAATAACAATTCAATAGTTGATGTATTAAACCACACAACAGAAATAAATAGTGGAAGACTGATAGTATAAATAAATCTAGAAGTCACATCATATAAAAGATGATAATTCATGTCACATGTTCTAATAAAACATCCAAAATGGGTACACAATAGTCATAAACAATACATGGATTAAAAGTACAAAAATAAAAGAATCCCAGTAGCATGATATCCTGATTCTAAGCATTATAATCATGTACTTGTATTAGGTAACATTCCCTAATCAACACATGCAATCATATAATCTCTTTGGGTCCCAAAAAGTGGCCCAAACAGGGTGTGAGAAAAAATCCTAGTAGGAAACCACCCAAGGTTCATGCCCAACAGTCAGTGAATATATATAGTTGGCAGTGTGAAATAATGAAATCAGTGAGCAAGGAAGTAATAAAAAGTAAACATTCTACATGCATTGGTTATCATTTACATTCAATTCATTCAATTCATTTAACTATTAAATTATGTTGAATTTATAAATCTCGATATTTGGCTCAAGTCTAGAATCACCCGTGTAACTAGAATCACAAAATATGCCACAGAAGGCCATCTAAGCAATATAATACATTACTTATTTGAATATTGTGCTTTGGTTGAGAGATTCTTCATAAGTCATTTAATTTATAATTCAAATCATAACTTTATCCCATCCTTGAAATTCCTAAATTGGAATTCAAGTGTCACTCCAGGTGAAATATTAACCAAAACCCTATAAGCATGTCCCTCGCAAACCTCTTAGGAACATGGTATCACTCTGGGTAAGGTATAAAGTCACATCCAATGTATTCCATATCTAGTGCTTCTCAACAAAATCCCAATTATCACCCTTGGCATAATAGTAAAATTAACATTGATAGTATCCATGTCATTATCATAATAATCCACGTATCACTCGGCATATAAATATACCCTCAATGAGTCTGTATTTGGAATCCCTTTCCTTGATCCATGTACTACACGTGGATTAATTAAGGTTCAGGTTAATGATTCCATCTGTGTAATTATAATTTGAATCCATGTATCTGTCACAACCCGTCCTCGGGGGCCCGTGTCGTGACTACCCTAATCCCTCCTTTCATAGGCCAGGGGTTGGAGACTAGCACCGAAGGTGTAAATCCTTAAGGTGGGAAGGAATTGCCTTTATAAAAGTAAAAAAACACAACAGAGTATGCAACAGGAAGTAAACACTAAGTAAAACTGAATACAAAAGAGTGTGTTGGAAAGTAAATGGGCCAGTATACAAACCCAACTGAACAACAAGTACATGTAAAAGGGACAAACTCTTGAAAGTAAAGAGCATCTCCTGGATCGTCCTCCGGGGATTCCTACCTGAAGGGTAGGTATAGATGGCCACCTCAGCACTCACGTCTGTCAATCCACTCCGTGTGCCGACTGGTCGCAAGGTTCACCTCTGGGTACCGTCTAGTTGTGGCACTCCTGGCCTCTGTTAGCACTGTCCGTCGTCTGCATCCAACACAACGAGGTGTGGGCATAGCCCGTGCAAGGGTGAGTATAACGATACTCAGTAGGGACCCCAAGACCCGCAAGGTCTCACAATATCCTCTAAGGATAAACAAAGAAGAAATATATAATCACTAAGTATCAACCAAACCTACTTAGGTATATGCCTATACATATACCTAAGTTACCGTTCTCAGTCCAGATCCAACTCTAGAGCCCAAACTCAAACCAATTCTACAAAGGAAGTAAATTCAATCACCACAGTGTTAATAGTTGAAAGACATGACTTAGCTCACACAGGTATACCACAATAGTAGAGATATATATATATATGATCATATGTAGCCACTAGATCATCTAAGTTGTCGGGCCCACACAGGATACAGGACTAGCTAAGTTGTCGGACCCACACATGATATAGGACCAGCTATCTCGTATAAGCTGTCGGACCCACACAGGATACAAGACTAGCTATAATTCATCTGAGCTATCGGACCCACACAGGATACAGGACCAGCTATTCTATCGGACCCACACAGTATATAGGAACAAAAGTCATAACTGTAAACCCACAACGAATTCTGGTACAGAAGTCGACGCAATCGCAGCTAGCTCTAGGGTTCCCACACACAGAACACTCAATTCCGGGAGGGTATGCTCATCGAGAAAAGGGGTTTGATACATAAACTGTCACAAATTTCTGAGTTGATGTATCCCGAAGTCCCGACTCATCAAAAGAACCCCAACACGATAGATGACACGTCAATCGGACGCCCAGTCTGAGAGTTATTGGCTTTTCCGTTCCAGGGGCCCGGTTGGATTTACGCTCGATCCATACCCAACCATTTTCCAAATTCATCCAAAACTCACTTAGAGTATCTCAAAATGACCTCCTCATCGCAAGGGTCCTAGTGTCACAGACGACACATCGTTCGGACGCACAGCCTTGAAGTTAATCACATTTAAGAGAAACGGGCGCGGCCGGTCAAGCCTAGTTGGCTGGCGGGTTGGCCCGACCCAGTTCGGCGGGTCCGACCCAGTTGGGGGTCATCCCGGCCCGATTTGGCAGGCCCGACCCGGCTGGGGGCTCGGCCCTACCCGGTGGGGTGCGGCCCACCCGTGGACCCGGCCCGCCCGGTTTGGTTCGCCCAGCGGCGCCGCCCCTCCTGCCCGGCCGGCCGTAGCTGGAAGTTCTGTACGGCTCGTGCGGCCCGCACTACGGGCCACGGTTCCTCCTATGCAGCACCATGGTTTTCTTCAGCCCGGATGGTAGGCGGCCGGCCGGTTTTCCGGTGACCTGCCAACGGTTGCGGGCCGCAATTCCCCAACCACACGATGCCTACGGGCACCATGATTCTTCTACTCGGTCAGCCATAGCCGGCCGATTCATCCAGTAAGCGGCCCGCAGTTATGGGCTGCAGTTCCCTCTATGCGGCACTTGTGGGTGCCGCAGTTCTCAGCAGGCCGGCCGCTTGTCCCACGTCCAGGCGGCCCAAACGGCTGCCGGTCTCTTCACACGGCCGGCACGCGGCCGCCGCTGCCTCCGATTGCCGCCGCCTCCGGTCATCGCCAACATCGGTCGTCGTTGCCTCTTCCAATATCTCCTCCATTTCCAATATAATCAAGAACCACTGGAGGGTCTTCAGGCCATGTTTTTTCAGCCCGCACCCTCCGCGTTAGGTAATAACAAATGGCCAAAGTTGAACCCAAACATTCATCAAAGAACGAGGTATAATTTTATTCATTAAATATTATACAAAACCCCCTACCTCTATTCAAGGTTCGTTCATTGTTGACGACATCGATTTGTTGAAGTCGCGGTACGTCCAAGGAGGAAGCGTCGTTGTTGGCGACGTTATTCATGAGCGGCGTCTTCTCCCTTGACGTGGAGGAAGAGGAAGGATGATGGTGTTCCTCGTGGGCGTCACCTCACGTTCTTCCCTGGTTCAAGAGGGAAGAAGAATAAGTTCCTCGTGTTCTTTGCTGGAGAGGGTGATGTCCTCCCAATTCCTCCATGAAAAATATTTTCCAAGGTAATTAAAATAATAGGCTCCCCATTATTGTAATATTTCCATGCATTTCAAAATAATTGAAATTAATCAATTAAATGGGGGAGCTTAATTAATTAATTTGATGGTGTTCACATATTAATGAAAGAAGGTGGGAGGTTGAAAGTTTTCAAAATTAAAAGAGGAGAGGTGGCCTCATTAATTCAAAGGGGAGTCCAAGACTTTCAAAGGGGGGTTAAAGGGGAGTTAAATGGATAGGTGATCGTGTGGGCCCCTCCACACAATATCCTCCCATGGGAGGTTATGTGGGGGTGGTCCCCACCTCCAACTTCCCATTAGAGAAAAAAACCACCACCCAAATACTTTAGGCGCCTTCAAATAAAAATGTTTTACACACACATTTTCATTTAATCTTTAATTTTTAAAAGAAACCCCAATTTATAACATACATCCTATATAAAACACAACTGCGGTAAAAGTCCTCTTAAGAGAATATCGGCGCTGCGAGTTCATCAGTGTCCTCAGATTTCAATTCCGAGAACTAGTTAAAAAGATAGAAAAACCCACACATACGTTTACTGAACGTACTCGAACAAAACTTCATAAATTGATTCTGGGCACATCGGGCCTCGGAATCAAGCGCCATCAGAAACTGCGGACTCGTAAAATTCCAAATAATATAAGAAAAAAATTTCCTTAAAATTTCCAGGACTTTACATTATCCCCTCCTCAGGTATTTACATCCCTGTAAAGCTACAACAAACACAAGGGAAACAAATGGGGGTACTGAGCACGCATCTGAGCCACTCGCTCCCATGTGATCTCCTAGAGGTTCCTGTGCTGCCAGTGAATGCACACCTGAGGAATCGACCATCCTTATAGAACTCACCCCTATCGATCCTCGATCTCCACTAGGACCTCCGTGGAAGTCACCCCATCATCGACGTCCAGCTCCCCATGATCGATGATGTGGGATGGGTCGTGCACGTATCTCCTCAACTGAGATACGTGAAAGACGTCGTGCACCCGATGAAACTGAGGTGAAAGGGCCAGGCGGTAAGCCACCTCACCTACTCTGCTGAGGACCTAGAACGACCTGATAAAACGTGGAGATAACTTGATGCCTTGGACAAATCTCCGTATACCTCATCGAGGTGAGACCCGTAGGAAGACGTGGTCGCCATCCTCAAACTCCAGTGGTCTTTGTCTCCTATCAGCATAGGACTTCTATCTACTCAGTGCAATCTTCATCTTCTTCTGGATGATCTGCACCTTCTCTGTCATAGCCTGTACCATCTCTGGTCCTACAAGTGTTGACTCCCCTGGGTCATTCCAGCACAGAGGTGATCTGAAAGGTCGGTCGTACAGTGCCTCGTAAGGGGTCATCCCGATGGTGGAGTGGTACTGTTATTGTATGCAAACTCCACCAAGGGTAAGTGCTCCTCCCAGCTGTGACCAAAATCGAGGACACATGCACAGATCATGTCCTCGAGAGTCTGAATGGTCCTCTCAGTCTGACCATCCTTCTGAGGATGGAAGGCAGTGCTCAAGCAAAGCTGCTTCCCAAAAGCCTCCTATAACCCCTTCCATATCCGAGAAGTGAAACGAGCATCTCGATTGGAGATGATAGTCGATGGAACACCATGAAGTCGTGTGGTCTCCTAAACGTAGAGGCATCTCAAGCTCTCTACTGAGCCTTGCTCTATAATCTGTAGGAAGTGAGCCGACTTGGTGAGTCGGTCTACGATCACCCAGATAGATTCATGTCCTCTGGATGTAATTGTAAGTCCCATCACGAAATCCAGGTATATCCCATCCCACTTCCACTCTGGAACCTCTAAGGGTTGAACCAAGCCTGCTGGAACTTGGTGTTCCGCCTTCACTTGCTGAAAAGTGAGGCATCAAGAGGAAAACTCTGCTACTGGTTTCTTCATACCTGGCCACCAGTGCTATCGTCTGAGGTCCTGGTACTTATTTTCCACTCCTGGATGTACCGCTAGAGGAGAAGTGTGTAACTCCCTCAACACCTCGTCATGTAGTGCAACTGGTACCATGGTATATCCTCTAAAGAGGATGACGTGCTCCACACCTTCATAAAACCCATTAGGTGTATTCCCTAAGGATATCTGGGCATGTCGCATATCACAGTCAATGTCCCCACATTGTGATTCTCTGAATCGCTGAAGAAGTAGAGGAGTGACTGTGAGATACTGAAGAAAGGCTGCTCCAACTCTATCCAAAAATGATATCTGCAATGTGTCCAGCTACTCTGTCACCTCTCATAGCAGCTGAATGCCTGATCTTCTACTGAGATATTCTACTACAACTTTCACCTTCCTAAGAGTATAGATTATCTCAAAGTCATAGTCTTGAAGCAACTCAAGCCATTTTCATTGTCTCAGGTTCAGGTCCTTTTGCGAGAAGATATACTTGAGACTCTGGTGGTCAGAGTAGACTGTAAAATGCTCGCCCATCAGATAGTGCCACCACATCTTCATGGGGAAGACCACAACTACTTACTCCAGATCAGGGGTAGAATAGTTCTACTTGTGTTGTCTCAACTTCTGTGAAACATACACGATCACTGCTCGCTCCTGCATCAGGACACACCTGTGTTCGGTCCCTGATGCGTCGTATTAAACTACGTACCCTACGCCCTCCTCCAGTAGCCTCAAGTTGGGCGCACTGGTCACCCTCTGCCTCAGTTCATGAAAGCTCTGCTGGCATCTCTCTAACCACATGAAGGGTTTTCCCTTCTTCGTCAATGCTGAAATCAGTGCTACAACTCTAGAGAAGTCTGGCACAAATCTCCGATAGTACCTAGCCAGTCCCAGGAAACTCCTCACCTATGTTACACTCATGGGTGTATCCAAAGCAAGTACTGCCTCGATCTATGTTGGATCCACTGAAAATCCATCCTCTGAGATGACGTGTCCCAAGAAGTGAACCTCTTGGATCCAGAACTGCCACTTAGAGAGTTTACCATAAAGCTGGTGCTCTCAGAGTGTATCTAGTACCACCCGCAAATGGTATGTGTGCTCGATTTCAGTAGTTGAGTAAATCAATATGTCATCGATTAAGACTATGAAAAATCGATTAAGGTAAGGCTGGAAGATCCTATTCATGAGACCCATGAACACTAATGGTTCCTTGGTTACACTGAAGGGAATAACCAAGAACTTGTAGTGTCCATACCGACACCTGAAGGCCATCTTCTGCACATCCTCGTCTTGAAATCTGAGCTGGTGATAGCCTGACCTAAGTTCTTCTTCGAGAACCATCGTGCTCCCCTTAGCTGATCAAAGAGGTCTTCAATCCTCGGGAGTGGGTACTTGTTCTTCACAGTCAGATAATTTAGGCGATGATAGCCGACACACAGTCGCAAGCTCTCATCTGCCTTCTTGGAGAACAAAATCGGTGATGCCCAGGGTGAAACACTGGGTCGGATAAATCCCTTCCCATGCAAGTCCTCCAGTTGTACCCGTAACTCACGAAGCTCGGTGGGAGCTATCCGATATGATGGAGTACATATCGGTGTTGTCTTAGGGTACAGTTCAATGTACAAGTCTACCTCTCTTGGAGGAGGTAGTCCTGGTACATCGTTAGGAAAAACATCCACGTACTGATCCACCACAACAGAAAAACTCTGACTCTGCACATCAACCACTCCAAGGATAAGACTAGCCAACTGATGTGTGATCGGTTTCCCCCTCCACTGTGTAAGTCCATCCTGCGCTGCAAAGGATCCCTTCTTGTCGGTGAAGGTGAACCTGGTCCCATCTGTGCAGATACACCACACTTTGCACCTAGTATAGTCAATCTGAGCATGAACTGTGGATAACCATTCCATACCCAAGATGATGTCGTAAGGCATCGACGCCGCTACAAGAAGATCACAGCCGAAGCTCTCGCCACCTAGAGTAAGCTCACAGTGCTGGCACCAGTGCGTAATTGTCGAGTCTGCGCCCGTACGAGTCTCTAGCCGTAAGGATAGAGCCAACGGCTCCGTTAGAATCTCCAAGCTCTAAAAAAGGGCAGAAGTAATAAAATAATGACTTGCATCTGTGTATATGAGTACTGTAGCAAGGTTGGAGTAGACACAGATAGTACCTCGAATCATCTCAGGTGTGCCGTGGTTGTAGGCCTTGACTACCTGAAGATGATCCCACCTATGTCCACCAGCTCCCTATGGTCGGGGTGGAACTTTTGGGGGTGGTGGTGGTAGAGCCTCGAAATGTCGTCCACCACCGGCTGCTCGGACAACTCCTCTACCACATATGCCTTCTCCCAGCGGACCACCACGGTCGAACCTCTACCTCTTTCGAGGAGGTCCCTCTACTGTCTGTTGTTCCTCTACATGGCAGGTCATGTGGTCACGAGTCATGTGGCCCTACCTGCCATATGCATTGTACTGCCTACTCCTCGTATAGTTAACTTTGTCTCGTGTGCCCCCGCACAACTGAACCTGTATCCTGAGATCGTCCACCTGATGGCCTGGTTTGCTTGGACCTCAACAGCGTCTGTCTACTTCTGGCTGTAGAAGACTCTACTACATGTCGCCCTATGGAGGGTCTCACTACTGATGACTGCTCAGCAAAAAATATCTCCACTAGAAGGGCTCGCTCCAGTACCTCCTCCTGTGTCGGAATGCTAAGGGGAATCGTCGAAGCCCTGATCTCATGCCTGAGTCCCAGCTCGAAGGTCTGGGCCCAGAAGAACAGTTCATTCACCATATCCGTGGAGTAGCGTGAGAGTTTGGTGAACCTCACTGAGTACTGAGCTACTATCATGTTGTCCTCCTGCAAAAGTAGTAACTCCTGAATCTGCACTGCACGAAGGGTGGCTGGAACAAACTCTACCCGGAAGAGGCTCTCAAAGTCTACCTAGAGTAGTGATGCCTCTTCATGCACCTGGAGCATCAGGCTCCACCATCTACCTACTATTGCGTGCAGGATACTCATGGAAAGGATCACCATAAGGTCGGCTAGTGTCCCTACCAATCTAAAAACTCTCACGATAGCCTCCAGCCAATCCTGAGCTTCCTGTGGATCCATCTCTCCCCGGAACCTGGGTGGCCTCTGGCACTGGAACTCGTGAAATACGCTCAAGTGGCTTGCACTCTCTGTTGCTGGAGCTGGTGGTATTGGTGGCCCAGCGGGTAGAGGTACCGCAGGCGCCTCCTCTGTGATGGGGCCCTGCACCGAGGCCCCGTCGCTTGGTGGGCTAACATCTCATACGTAACTCAGAACCCAAGCTAGCTGCCTTCATGGGGCCATACTGAAAAGAAACAGGTTTTCCACGGTCAAAACAGTATACCTGGTGAGTTGACACAAAGTAATCAAAAAGAAAACATTTTCAAAGGTAACACACACGTAATCAGTGTTTTCGTGCACTGAGTCAGTAATCAGAAGTCAGAGTCCTAGTGTATGGATACGTCAGCCGCCGCACCAACACCAGTTTCCCTAAATTGATAACCATACTCAAATAACTTAACACTATATCCATTAAAAGAATCAGAGTCCAAGTTCTGTGGTAGAACCAACCACCTCTGATACCAATTTGTCACGACCCGTCCTCAGGGCCTGTGTCGTGACTACCCCAAGCCCGTCTTCCATAGGCCAGGGGTTGGCGACTAGCACCAAATGCGTAAATCCCTAAGCTGTGAAGGCATTACCTTTATAAAAGTAAAAAAAACAACAGAGTGCGCAATAGGAAGAAAACACTAAGTAAAACTGAACACAAAAGAGTGTGTTGCAAAGTAAATGGGCCAGTATACAAACCCAACTGAACAACAAGTACAAGTAAAAGGGACAAACATCTGAAAGTAAAGAGAATCTCATGGATCATCCTCCAGGGATTACTACCTGAAGGGTGGGTACAGATGTCCACCTCAGTACTCACGTCCGTCAGTATCCTCCGTGTGTCGACTCATTTCAAGGTCCACCTCCGAGTACCGTCCAGTCGTGGTGCTCTGAGCCTCCGTCAGCGCTGCCCGTTGTCTGCATCCAACACAACAAGGTGCGGGTATCGCCTGTTCAGGGGTGAGTATAACGATACTCAGAAAGGAACCCAAGACCTTCAAGGTCTCACAATATCCTCTAAGGAAAAACAAGGAAGAAAGATACAATCCTGAAGTATCAACCAACCCTACTTAGGTATATGCCCATACATATACCTAAGTTACCATTCTCAGTCCGGCTCCAACTCTCAAGACCAAGCACAAAACAATTCCACAAAGGTAGTAAAGTCAATCACCATAGTGTTAATGGTTGAAAGAGATGACTCAACTCACATAGGTATGACACAATAGTAGAGAGAGATATAGATGATCAGATGTAGCCACTGGATCATCTAAGCTGTCGAACGAACACAGGATACAGGACCAGCTAAGCTGTCGGACCCACAGAGGATACAGAACCAGCTATCTTGTCTAATTTGTCAGACCCACACAGGATACAGAACCAGCTATAATTCAACTGAGCTATCGGATGCACACAGGATACAGGACCAACTATTCTGTTGGACCCACACAGGATACAGGAACAGAAGTCTGAACTACCAAACCCATACAGGATTCTGGTACAGTAGTCAACGTCATCGAACCCACAGAGGATTTCAGTACAGTAGTCGTCGCTGTCGAACCCACGTAGGATTCCGGAACAGAAGTCGATGTAGTCACAGCCAGCTCTAGTGTTCCTGCACACAGCACGCTCGATTCCGGGAGGGTCCACTCCTCGGGCAAAGGGGGTCGATAGATCAACTATCACAAATTCCTGATTTGATGTATCCTGAAATTCTGTCTCATCAAAATAAACCCAACATGACAGACAGCGCGTCAATCAGACACCCGGTATGAGAGTTATTGGCTTTTCCATTCCAGGGGCCTGGTTGGATTTATGCTCGATCCAAACCCATCCGTTTTCCAAATTCATCCAAAACTTACTTATAGTATCTCAAAAGGACCGCCTCTTCTCAAGTGTCCTAGTGCCGCAGATGGCGCGTCGTTCGGATGCACAGTCTTGAAGATATTTGCATTTAAGAGAAATGGGTTTGGCTCGTCAAGCCCAGTGAGCTGGCGGCTCGGCCTAACCTGGTTCGGCGGGTTCGACCCGGCTGGGGGTTGGCCCAGCCCGGTTTTCCGGGTTTGACTCGGCTGGGGGGTCGGATCGGCCCGGTGGGGCACGGCCCCCTCGTGGAGCGGGCCGGTTTAGTTCGCCCGGCAGTGCCAAGCGGCGCCGCCCCTCCTGCTCGGTCGGCCATAGCTAGCCGGTTCTGCCAGGCGTGCGCGGCTTGCACTACGGGTCGTGGTTCCTCCTATGTGGCGCCAAGTGGCGCTACGGTTTCCTTTAGCCTGGCCAGAATTCGGCCGGACGGTTCGCCAGTGAGTGGCCCATGGCAGCGGGTCGCAGTTCCCCCGCTGCACGGCGCCTACGAGCGCCGCAATTCCTCTGCCCAGCTGTCCTTAGCCGGCCGGTTCGTCCAGCAAGGGGCCCGTAGTTACAGGCTGTGGTTCCCTTTGCGTGGCACCTGCAGGTGTCGCGGTTCCCAGTGTGCCAGCCGGATTGGCCGGCTGTTCGTCCCGCGTCCGGGCGGCCCGAGCAGCCGCTGGTCTCTTCACACAGCCGGCGCGCGGCCGCCACTGCCTCTGGTTATTGCCGCCTCCCGTCGCCGCCGACTTCGGTCTCCATCACCTCTTCCAACACCGCCTCTATCTCCAATATAATCATGAATCAATGGAGGTTTGTCGGAATGTGTTTGTTCGCCCCACGCCCTCTACTTTAGGTGATAAAAAATGGACAAAGTTGAACCCAAACATTCATCGAAGAACGAGATATAATTTTATTCATTTAAAATTATACAAGACCCCATACCTTGATTCATGGTTCGTTCGTCATCGAAGGCGTCGATTCGTTGACTCCAGGGTGCGTCCGAGGAGGAAGCATCATTGTTGGCAATTTTCTTCATGGGCGGCATCTTCTCCCTTGACACGGAGGAAGAGGAAGGATGACGGCATTCCTTGTGGGCCTCACCTCAGGTTCTTGCCCGGTTGAAGAAGGAAAAGGAATAAGTTCCTCGTGTTCTTCACTGGAGAGGATGATGTCCTCCCAATTCCTCCAAGAAAAATATTTTCCAAGGAAAATAAAATTATAGGCTCCCCAATATTATAATATTTCCATGCATTTCAAAATAATTCAAATTAATCAATTAAATGAGAGAGCTTAATTAATTAATTTGATGGTGTTGGCATATTAACGAAAGAATGTGGGAGGTTGAAAGTTTTCAAAATTAAAAGGGGAGAGGTGGCCTCATTAATTCAAAGGGGAGTCCAAGAGTTTCAAATGGTGGTTTAAAGGGGAGTTAAAGGGTTAGGTGCTCGTGTGGACCCCGCCACACAATATCCTCCCATGGGAGGTTATGTGGGGGTGGGCCCCACCTCCAACTTCCCATTGGAGAAAACAACCACCACCCAAATACTTTAACCGCCTTCAAATAAAAATGTGTTACACACACATTTTTATTCAATCTTTAATTTTTAAAAGAAACCCCAATTTATAACATCCAACCTGTATAAAATGAAATTGCGGTAAAAGTCCTCTTAAGAGAATGTCGGCACTACGAGTTCATCAGTGTCCTCAGATTTTAATTCCGAGCACCTGTTCAAAAGATATAAAAACTCGCACATACGTTTACTGAATGTACCCGAACAAAACTTAAGAAATTGATTCCGGACACACTGGGCCTCAGAATCAAGCACCGTCAGAAACTACAGACTCGTAAAATTCCAAATAATTTAAGAAAAAAAATTCCTTGAAATTTCCAGGTCTTTACTATATCACCCAAAGAGTATAAGTCAATAGGTACAAGAGTCCATCCATGTAATTTCAATCCTGAATCCATGTATCACCCTTACTTATTAATCATTTAATCAACTCAATTCCATTTAATCATTCCATTTAACATGTTAAGGTCAAAACCCATGGAATTCAGTATAACTCACCTCAAAAGGGTAACTCAAGTAAGGACCAACCTCAAAGGCTTTTCCTTTCATTTACTCACTTGGGGGTAACATGATAATGATATTCCCATGATTAAACAATCCATTACATATCATGGTCTCAACATAAATCACATGGGAATTTTTAATATAACAAGCCTAAAAGCATCTAAAGTTATCACATGGCTTATTTATCATTTATCTCGCATGGTAAAAGAATCACTAAGATAAATTCTAAATTAAATAATCAATTCGTGGAATAGCCTCTATTTAACTCATGTGGAATGAAAAAAAGAAAATAAAGCATTCTTATACAACCAATGACATAAATGGGTCAAGGGGAAAGTCATCTATCCCACACACTTAATTCATTTAATTTACAATTAAATTCAAAAATCAATTAATAAATTTTATTTATATACCTATTCACAAATGATAGACCATGATAAAGGTGTAAAAAGGCATCCGAGGCTAAAATCCAGCCATGGGTAACTTTAAGGATAACTCACCCAAAGAGGTGGTTCTAATTCAATTCATTCAACCTATAATAAGCATTATCAATCCTCATTAACTAAATAGTCTATACGTATAAATTATAGGATTTAATTTAAAATTAGGAAATGCCTACAAATTTGGAATACGGAACCCCAACATATATAAATAGCTTGGCTTCTAGAGAAAGGCATGAGACCACCTTTCTTAGGTCCATGATAGATAGCTAATCCAGTATCAAGTTCTGATTTGACCCAGATTGAAATAAATCTGAAGAACAGATGAAGAATGGTAAATTATAGAATATGAACATAAACCCAAACAACAAAACTGATATTTATAATAATTGAGAATAGCTAAAGAAAATTTTAGATCTCGCCATTGTAGATCCTATGATACAAACAGTGCTCAAATCAGAGTTTGGGCGGAAGACCGTTCTTAAATACAGGTTTAGTAACCTCTTAGAGATTAAAAGGGTACCCCTTCTTGTACATATTAAATAATAACTCAAATTATGTTTTAATATAATTTTTAATTTAATTAAAAATTAAAAAATTTCCAACATATCCTCGGTCGCATGGTTTTGATGCATGGTTTGGAAAACTTTGAACCGATTATGCACAACTTCCTTTAGGATAAGGGGTGTCTGCATAGTTTAAAAACCCTGGAAAAATTTTGTTAAGAGCCTCTATAAAAATCTATTGATAATGTAGAAATGGATGAATGACTATGTGACCCTACCCGCATGGTTTTCACTAACCATACAGCCTCCTCTTTTCTCCCAAAACTTGGGTTTCGGGCTCCAGACTAGCCTCAAACACCCTTGATCCCTCTATAACCTCAACAAACATTCACATTAGGCCATATTTAATAAATTACTCTATGAATTTTTAGAAAAAAAGGAATTTGTACCTCCAAGAACAACTAGGTTTGTACAACTTCTCCCCTTAAAGCAATTCATCCCCGAATTTCCTTCCCAAGGGAGGTGAAGCATGATTAGTGAACAACTCTGTACACTATGATTGAACATCATCCTCCCTCTCCTAGGTCTCTTCCTGCACTTATTCATGCTACCATATCACCTATAGTAAATGAATAGACTAGGCTTGAAGAACCTTTGTGTTATGATCCACAATACATATAGATTCTCTTCAAAGGACGTATCCTCTTACAACTCAATCTCCTTAGGATGAAAAGCATGATATGGGTCTGAATATTATCATTGAAGCTCATAAACATGGAATACATCGTGCATGGATCGATGCCTCTTAAGTAACTAAAACCAAAAGGCTACCAGACTAACCCTCTCCAGAATCTCGAATGGCCCAACATACCATGGTGAAAGCTTACCATGTTCAATAATCCTCTTATGTCCCGGCCTCGGTGAAACTTGTAGGAAAACCTGATCCCCAACTTCACACTCTAGAGGTCATCTGTGGAAATTGGTGTATGATTTCTAAAGAGACTGCATTGTATCGATTCATTTCTAAATCAACTGAACCTATTATGTGGTCTCTTGGAAAAGATAATGTCCCAGCATAGTTTCCTCTCCTACCTCAAACCAACACAGGGGTGATCGGTATGTCCTATAATACAAGGCCTCATATGGAACCATATAAATAGTATCCTAAAATCTATTATTGTGAGAGAATTCAAATAGGGTTATATGTCTCTCCCAAGATCCCCCAGAATCTAGGACGAATGCTCGCAGCATGTCCTCAAGCATCTAAATCGTGCACTCTGATGGAACATTTTTCTGGGGGTGGTATGCTATGCTTAGAAGGACCTAGGTACCTAGTGCCCTATGTATCCCTTTCCAAAACTGTGAAGTAAACCATGCATCCTTATAAAAAATGATAGAATTTAGGACCCCGTGAAGTCATAATATCTCATGTATATACAACCTCCCAAGCACAACAACACTGAAGGTTTACTTGATCAGCAATAAATGAGAAACCTTCATGATCATGTCAACAATAACCCAAATGAAATCATTACCATATCACCTCCACCATCGGGGTTTCCTATAAAGCATTCTCGTAAGAATTTTAGCAATGCTTCCAGTGTGATTTCCTTTAACAGGGAGAACCCAAATAGAACTGAGTTCATAACCAAGGCCTCACTAAAAGGAATGGTTGAATCATGATCAACCTAACCAAAATCAATCATGAAATCTTCCCTTGAAAGGCACTTCCAACCTTGAAACCACACCTGCCTTAAACTAGTGGTGTGTTCAAACTAGTTCCTTCATACCATATACAAGGAACATAAAGGATAACGAGTTTGGACACTTTTGGATGACTTGTCTTATAAATGCCTAACTTAGAAGGATGACGTATTATAACAGAAATGAAATTACTTCTCCTAAGGAACCACACATTCAAAATGACCCCATTCATCGAATCTCATACCTTGATATCAATGAAATTCCTTGGTCAAACCATCCCCTTATCATTTAAACTATTGTGTAACAACATGATAAAAGATGTAACCAAGATCCAACCCACTTGAATCATTAACCCTTTAAAGCATTACATATTATCCCAAAAAAAAGTTGAAATACCGTTGGATTAAAACAAATGGGGTCTATAGAACTATACCTAGGTAGTCCAAACCCCATGCTATAATTGAGACATAGGTACAAAGCCAAGATACCCATGTAAGAATGTTGACTGAGCCTAGAGTGACATCCTCCTAGCAGTCCCGTTCAGGAAGGGGTAGGTGTCCAAAAGTCTATTCAAGGAATTCAAACATGGGAACCCATGTATCACTAAGTACTAAACATGCCTTCATAAGAACCATGTGTTAGGGTGAAATATAGAGTAACTACTTATTCAAGCCCAAAAACTTTTAAAACTTTAGTGTATTGTAAAATATACACTCTCTTAGTGAATCAAGGATGAATTCAAGATATGAGACATGCTCATATCAAAATAGAAAGCACAAAGAGGATTAAAAAGATAACAAGAAGATCTGTTAAACCACTACTGGTCAACTTCTTTTTAAAGAATCTCAACTTCACCTGCTGATGCATCATTAAATTATCCATGAGCCTTTACCAACCGAGGCATCTGGGATCATTAACGATTAACCACCAATGTTTTCCCTATGATCAATGGTATTTTTCCAGGGTTTCATATACATCCAACCACATCAATGTCATGTTATTGAGAAATCACTACTATAAAACAAGACTTGCAAGCCTCAAAATGATTCATGCATAATTTACCATTTCCAAATGGTCCTTCTTGGTTGTGTCCCTTTCACTTGGAAGGACACATATCCACTAAAATAGACAATATGATTCCTACCTTAGGAGTTTTCTCATCATTGAAAGAAGACACAGAAAATCCACCCACAAGCATGCTAGATCATATTCACCTTAAAATGAACATGTGACGCTCCTTGAAGCCATAATTGCAATGCCAAAACATTTTTCATGAAAACCAAAACAAAACTGACTGGCATATCAAAATACTTGAATATTTAGAAAAACCTCCCAAGAACTGGGATAGATTTGATTTATTTAATTCCCATGTCACTCTACTCTGGAGATGACATTATTTTGTGCACAATAGCACAAGTCTCAATGATTTCATCAAACTCAACTATTTAGTTACATCATTTAACAACCTCACAGATATCACATATATCAATGCATACTACCCCAATATTACCTGAGTAATGACACATCCTAAATACCATCCATTGTTCATCTAACCCATGAAATGAAGTATCATATGGATCATACAAAATATTTATCTTAGATTCGCATTTCCCAAATAGCCATTATCTTTGATGGAAACATACAGAGTCATCAATCACTGAATAAAATATAGGTTCACATGACCTAATAAGTGGATGATCTTTCCCGAGGCATGTATAACTTACTGAATCGTACATTCCTCAATGAAAATTCCTATAAAAAGGGTCAATATTCAATGACCATCATTCTAATAAATGGTTTCATTTTAGAAACAAAGAGTCCTACTAGAGACAATGGCACCCAAATGGCACCAATAATCTAAAAGATCACAAACTTTAGAAAGTTTTTTAATATCTAAGGGTGATAGATACCATGGATATGCTCTTATGAAAGCATGAGTGCCGACCCTATCACTAGGCCACACCAAACAGATAGTCACTAGGGTCAAAATTCTATTATATAATCCATTTTGAAAAAGGAGAAGCCTATAAAAAATTCCCACGCTTCTATTCCAAGGTAACTCAATGATAGGTTTAGATTTCCCTTACATGAGGTTCTAAAAAAATACACCACTCGAGCTCCATTTTAAAGTCATCACATTGGTTCACATTAAACTTTAGATATCTTAAATGCTATAACTCAAGATATCAAGTACTACCTAATAAGAAAAAATCACTTAGTACCTTATTTTAATTGAATCCATAAGGCATAACAGGAAAGATATAAAAACTTCATTCTTTAAACATTTAACATTAAAAATTTATTTACCTCCCATAATAATTATAAAATTTATCAAATAAATTAATTTTAAGTCATAATAGAAATGGAGACCTATGAGTATCCCATTAAAACAAAACTGGGTTTATAAAAAAGAAACCCAATAGAAGTTTTTTATTAATTAAATTTGTAAACACTTGTATCTAGTTATCTCATAAGAAACATGCCCCCAACTGACTGACTTGGGTCCAGTTCTACATTTAGAAAGGTAACCAATTCATTTTAGTTCAAAAGTAACATCTTTCACATATATAACCATTTTAAGATATATCGCATAGTCATATATATAATGGTTAAGTAATATGTGTGGAAATATAATAATCCATAATGTAACCAAACACTTTATAGGTTGGAATTTGGCACTCATTTAATTAAATCCTACTCACTTTAAAATATGATCCTTAGTAACCTCTACATTTTAACAAAGTTCCATATAAACATAAGAAAAGATCATAGCTCAAAATTGTAGGACAGGTAAAAAACATCCTATATAATAACTTACCCCTATACATTCCCCATGGGTCTGGCCCGGATGTGAAAAAAGTGAGAGATACTACCAAAATCCCACTACTAAGGTTGGGTCTAGACAAGTTCTCTATCATAATCCATTTTAGATTCACTTGTTTTGGTATTTATTTAATTTCAAACTAAGTTAAAATTAAAATTCATTGAATTGATACTCATTTCATGCTTATCAAATCCCTTTTAGAAGCTTAAGTCAATGGTATGCCAAATTATAATCCATAGGGGCCCATACTCCCCAAGAATCAAATCTTAGCATCCACCTATGGCACATCACAACACATTCCACTTTAAGTTTGAACCATGACCCTTCAAATTATGATCCAAGAGGTCCCATAAACATCAGGGGAGAAATCTTGGAGTCCATATTATCCATACCATAATATATCATAATATACCTATCACAATAGAAGGCATATCTATCAAGGAATGTATCACAACAACATGCAATCAATAATACATCCTAAATGGAATGGCATAATGCATGGGATGTGAAATATAATAGGTGCCTATATAATTCATAATATGTCATGCCCTCATCTCATCGGGTTAAAACATAATAGAACCCAAAATCATTTCAACAACAACAAGATAAATAAAGTGCATCACCCAACGGTAGATTTAATTCAACTATAATTTTCAAAATCCATTAAAAATCAATTCAATTCAAGGTAAATTGAATTTTTCATGTACGCATGTTATCTTTTCTTAGGCATAGATCATTATCAAATTCCTATTTCAATTACTCTCTCTGTCTATTATCACCAAATAGTAATTCAACTTGAAAATCACTTTCCTCAAATATCACTTTGTAATGTCCTGGAATCGGCTGCCACTCAATAGTTCCCCGAGCCTAGTTTTCCAAATGGATTCAAGAACATCTACCTAAAAGATAGAGTTTACTGACTAGTAATGAGGGACTAGTTGTGTTAGTGGGTAGACTATTCCATCATTAGTAGAGTGTAACGCTGTGGAAATACAATAATAGTTAAGTAACATAAAAAATAATCTAAACAACATAAATAAATAGAGGAAGATAGATAGTATAAATAAATATAGAATTCACATAATATACAAGATGATAATACATGACACATGTTCTAATAAAACATCAAAAATGGGGACACAATAGTCATATATAATACATGTCCCAAAAGTAAAAAAAGTATAAAAGAATCCCAGTAACATTGCAATCCTCAGCTTGGTCCCATGCTCTCCTACTCCTAAACAACATAATTTAGAAATTGTATTAGGGTGATTTCCCTTATCGACACATGAAATCATATATTTTGTTTAGGTCATAAAAAGTTTCCCAAATAGGGTGTGAGATAAAATCTCATAATGCAACCACCCAAGGTCTATTCCCAAGAGTAAGTGAATTTGTATTGATGGAAGTGTGAAATAATGAAAGTTGTAAGAAAGGAAGTACTCAAAAGTAAACATCCTACATGAACTGGTTTTCAATTACATTCATTTTGTTCAATTCATTTAACTATTCAATTACATTTAATTTAAAAATCTCAAGATCCAACTCAAGAAAGACATCCCTTGTGTAATTGGAAGCACAATAGATGCCTCAAAAGGCCATCTAAAAAATGTGATCCAAGACTAAATCCAAGCTTTTGATTTGGCTTGGAGGCACATCATAAGTCATTACATTTACAATTCAAATCATAACCTTATATAGTCCTTGAAATTCCTATGTTTTAATTCAAGTACTGTTCTAGGTGAAATATGAACCAACACCCTACAATCCCATCCCTAGAGAACCTCTTTGGAACCCGGTATCGCTCTAGGTGAGGTATAAAGTCCTAACCAATTGATTTTATCCCTGAAACTTCTTAGTAAAAGCCCAAGTATCACCCTTGTAATAATAGTTAAATTCCATTTCATTCTATCCATTTAATTGTCATAAGAATCCATGTATCAATCAACATATAATTTTATCCTCAAACAGTCCATCCCTGGAATCCCTCCCTTGGATCCATGTAGCACCCATGGATTAATCACAGTTCAAGGCAATGAGTCCATCTTTGGCATTTTAATGTGAATCCATGTATCACCTAAGGAATATAAGTCAATAGGCACAATATTACGTCCATGTAATTACAATCTTGAATCCATGTATCACCCTTTCCTATTAAACATTTAATCAACTAAATTCCATTCAATCATTCCATTTACCATGCCAAGGTAAAAAACCAGGGCATTCAATATAACTCAACTCAAAAGGTTGAATAAAGCAAGGAATAACCTCAAAGGCTTGTCCTTTTATTTACTCATGTGGGTATAACATGATAATGATCTTCCTATGCTTAATCAATCTATTACATAGCATGGTCTCAAAATAACTCACATGGTCATTTTTAATATAACAATCCTAACAAGAATATCTAGCTATCACATGGCTTAGTTATCATTTATCTCACATGTTAAAAGCATCACTAAGAGAAATTCAATCTTAACAAATCAATTCATGGAATAGCCTCTATTTAAATCACATGGGTAAGGAAAAATAAAAGGAAGAAACTTATACAACCAATGTTATACATGGATCAAGGGAAAATTAATCAATCCCATACCCTTAATTCATTTCATTTTCAATTAAATTCATAAATAAATTAATCAATTTGATTATATACCAATTAAAAAATGATATACCATGATAAATGGGTAAAAGGCATCCAAGCCTAAAAGCCAACCAAGGGTCACTTTAAGGACAACTCACCCAAATGGGTGGTTCCAATTCAAATAATTCCACCTATAGCAAGCATTAACTATCCAATATAACTTATTAGGATAAACCTATCCATTCTAGGATTTAATTTCAAATAATGAGACTCTAATAAATTGATCATGTGGCACCTCGAAATATATCAATAGCTTGAATTCTATAAAAAAATCAAAAGGCAAAAGACCACATACCTTAGGTTCGTGCTAGATAGCTCATCTAGTATCAAAACCTGTTTCAACCCATATTAGAAGAAATAAGAAGAATGGACGAAGAATGAGAAATTAGGGTATATGAACCTAAATTAAAACAACACATCTAATATCTATAAGAATCAAAAATGGTAACAGATGAATTTAGATCTTACTGTTGCAGATTTGATGAGATAGACGGTGCTCGAATTGGAATTCGTATATAATATCTATCTAAAATCAAAGTTTAGTCACCTTTAATATATTCAAGGGGTCCTCCTTATTGTGCATATGAAATAATAACTCAAATTACTTTTTAATAGAAATTTTAAATTTAATTAAAAATTATAAAATTCATAAAATTTCTAGGGTCGCACTATTTAAGCACACGATTTGGAAAATAGTGTGTTGATTGTGTATGTCTTCCTATTGTCCAAGGGGCACTCATACAGTTTACAAACCATGTACAAACCATGTGAAGAGAATCTTTAAAAATATGCTAAAAATATAGACCTGGCTGCAAGACCATGTCGCCCTACCCACATAGTTTACGCTAACTTTGTATCTTCCTCTTTTCACCCAAAACTTGGGTTCTGAGTTTCCAACCAGCCTCAGACACCCCCGACCCCTCTATAACCTCAACAGGAATTTATATTATTCCATATTTAAGAAATTACACTAAGAATTTATGGAAAACAAGGAATATGTACCTCAAAGAATAATTGGTTTCTTATAAAAAATAATGAACTTGTTATACGCATGACACAATTGATTGAGGAGATTAAAAGATTGGAATAAGAGAAAGTGAGACTTAAGGATTTCACTACTCAGATGAACTCCAAGTTAAAGGGACAAAGTTACAAATTTAATGATATTTCCCATAAACTCGAGGATTAAATATCTAAAGAGAATATGAAAAATGGATACATGAATACTCCACTTGAAGTAAGAATAAAAAATATCCATAAACTTGAAGGATAGTTTTTCTTGGCCAAAAATCAAGTAGAACAGCCAAAATCTAAGTGTAACCCTATTCTAAAAGATGTTTTACATTTTTTTATTATACCTCTGGAGTGGTAGTGACATAAAGAAAAATTATGCAAAATCAGAAGAGAAACATGAAATAATTGTTATATTACAAAGGATGTATTAAATTTAAAATCCCAATGTTATTCATTATAGAAAATATCTGAAGTTAAAATTGAAAATGACTATGTATATTCCAAAGAAAATGGAAAACAATGGATATCATGAAGACACATCCAAGAAGTTCCCTAAAAGTGGTAAGGAAAAAAGGATGAGTTTCAAGAAACAGTATGGTGACTCATACTTTTATTATGGAATGAGTGGACATATTTTTATCTTTTTCTATGAAGCATTGAAATATATTTCTTACTATCAAATTGATGGAAGTTTTGTAAAACAACATTTCCAACCACAACAATTAAGGTATATATTTTATTCCAATATGTCTTACCATGCTCATCAAGTATCTAGTATAGATTATAGAAAAACTTCAAATGGGATGAATCGTAAAAAATCAGTGCACAATCAATGGAAAATATATTCTTTTGAGAAATAGATTTCATGGTTTTATTAAAGAATATCACTATGCTTGAAGTGGTTTGAAGAGGATTTCCAAATCTATAGTTGAACAAGAAGTGTCTTAGAAAGACAGGAAGAAGATTTATAAAATTAAAGGATTCCAAAAGATTCTCATCTAAAATAAGTATCATAAGTAAAGGTATGTGTTGAGAAATATAATGAATATTTTTTTTACTATTATTTATCATTTTGTTTGAAAATCACAATATACTATATTTATCTTTTATTCTAATTTTGGATGTTGTGAGTTAAATTTTTATGAATACTTCACTTCCGTTTTTTATTTCATTTAACCAAAGAAATTCATCAAATTTATATATAATTTTGGTCTCTGAGGAATGAAATATAACATATTCTTATTCAATTACATTCATGTCATGCATCATCTCATTACCCTAATTTTTCATGATTGTATTTGTTTTGAAATTTTTCTTAGAGCTACCATTATGAACTTTTTCATTGTGAATCTCTAAGTTTTTTATCTTTATTATAATTTTTTTGATCTTGTATGGTCAATAAGTTTCTAGAGATAGAAAATTATATCTTATGAATGCTCAGTTTGATGAGATTATAGGGATAGGAATGTTGTTATTGATCATAATAACTGAATAGGTTCTCCCAGATAGAGTAACCTGATACTGACTAGTGTGTCAAGGAATCCCTAGTGTAGACTTTTATCTTCTTAAAAGTTTTCAATGAAGTTATTTTGTGGAACTTGTATCCCTTAGGTAAAGTTATCAGCCTTCCTTCCACTTTGGGATAAAAGTATATAATTCCTTAACTATAATTAAATGTTAACTAATACCCTTTTAGGGGTTTATAGATTATTATCTAGAACTTTGTACATTATTTTTACATTTCTTGTTCTTATTTTATGATTATATTTATTTTATTGGTTAAGTTTTATAACTTCTAATGGATTTAATTCATTTTTATTTTGCTAATTTTACATGTGTTACTTTGATCTGATTGTGAACCATATCTTCTGATAAAATTACACTTTAGAGTAGAGAAAATTATAAGTTGGTTTTTTACTTTAATTCACTCCCGGATTGAAGTTGAAAAAACTTTTCATATCCAGGACAACATGTGGTATCATATATTTCCTCTTTTTATCATTTGGAACTTACTCTAGGCTTCAATTTTTGAGTTATTTTTTGTTTCCTTACACTAACATATAAAATAAGGAATATCAATTTTTTCTATCGTAGGGCTAAAAATTAGAACTATTGGGAGTTTAAATATAAGACGTCCTCATATTATTCATATAGATGACTATAAGTACTAGGGATATTGGATAAATACATTTTTCATAGATAATGGAATAGATCATTATCAAATGATGATTAGAAATTAAATAATTCTGGAGAATGAAATATCTTATTTTACTAGAGAAGAAAATTTGGAGAATGAAGTTAATTACAAATTTCAAAACACTCTATTATATTCTATGTTGAGAAATATTTGCAGTCATATATCTTTATGTAAAACTACAAATGAAATCAAAAGGAAATTTAAAACTACATATTTTGAAACATCTAGGTTCTCATGACTAGGAGAGTAATGCTCACAGTTGATTATCAAAAAATTGAATTTCTTTAGAGAGAGTCAGTTACTCATATGATAAAATAGATTGAATGTTGTTGTGATGAAAAATCTGTGGGTGAAATTAACTAATGGGTACTCGCTACCATTAACTTTATTTCCTCAGTACCATATAAAGAATGATATTTTTTTAACATTATCGATTATTATCATTAATATAGGTTCAATTATTGTCCCTATAATCTTGAATGCTAAAAATTTGATGGTTGTTCAAAATATCCCTTTAGTTAACAAATTCAAGAGTTAGTGATATTTATTTAACAAATTCAACTTTTTAATTAATTTTATTTATAGTTTTATGAAATTATGATATATTACTATTTATTTTTACAATATATTTTCATATTATTATTGGTCAACAGTAGTATTTTTTTTAAAAAAAATTATTCCATTATATATATACATTTAATGAAAATTGATAACGCTTATCATATTGGAAGCCTTTCCAGAATTAAATTTTTTATATGCCTTAATAAAATTAAAATCTTGATGAAAATTGTTTCTTTTTTCAACTTATCAATCATGTGACTATCTTTAAGGGGTAATTCTAGACATTTCTAATAATAGAATTCATAATATTAATGATATAAATATTTATAATTAGTCATTTTCAGACATCATGTTATAAATGGTTTCAATAAAAATATGGTCTTCAATAGTGCTAATTATTAATGTTTGGTCTTAAAGTTTTCACCATTTAATTGGGTTTAAGTATTTTTTTTATTGTTGTTGTTTTCATTTTTAGACATCTTTATAATAATTTACTAGGATAAATTGTTGTTATTATGATTTAAAAACCATATTTAGGTGTTTATTAGGACGATTTGGTATAATTTTTCCATTTTCATTTTTTAAATTGCACATGATTATATGATTGAAAATATTTTTAAAAATTTGAGGGAAAATATGGGTTATTTCCCCAAAAAACATTATTTTTTAGAATAACTAGTTTATTTTTAAATTATTAGAATCATAATAATTTAATCATATTTTCTTTATTTTTTTACACAAAATATTCAAATTATTATTCTTTTAAAAAATTATAGTCATATATCTTGTTTCAATAGCTACTTCATCATGTGAAAACATATATATAAAAAATTAGTTTTTTATAATAGATCATATTGGTGCACAATTATTAAATCTTGAAATAAATCAAATAGCCATGGTCATTTTTTAAATTAAAAATAAAATATTATTTTCAATAATAAACCCTTACTCTAACCATTCTTCATTTTATACCTTTAAAATGATCCACTGATGCATTATCTAACCGAGGAGCTGCTTCGACTATGTTCCTACTCAAATATCATTCCTCATTGTTAGTTTTTTATTATTTATTATTAGGGATTGGAATTATTCTAATAAGAAAAAAGCATCAGCTTATTTTTATTAAAGGAAAATAAAACACGAAATACATGATGGAAGAGGAATAAAATAATAATGGAGATGCAACTGTCCTTGAGAGGCACCCAGCTCCCTCGTCCTAGCCTCACAACCAATCCCACAAGATAATTCCCCTACCTCTCTTTTACCAGTCATCCCCCCTTTTAAAAGCCTCATCTAAAAAATATGGGCCCCCAAAATATTATTTTAGGAATCCTCATATATTACCCCTAGCCCCTCTGTAATAGTTTCTTATAAAAACTTAAGGCCCCCAAAATAACCCTCATGGATCCCCTAGAATGTCCTTCTAGTTTTTCACACCCTAACAAATATAGCTAGACTAAAAAACCTGATAGAGACTAGTTGTACCACCTATAGAAATACCCTCAAATATTCCTTGATATCCTCACACCTTCCTATCACTACCAACCCTAGAAACTCTAGGTCTTTCTCAAGGTGGTGGTCAAATTCCATAGTTTGAAGAATTTGTAGTGCACCAATTTTAGGAATGAAAGTACCTGTAGTGGATGAGTCATCCAAAATAATATATACTATAACTTGAGAAATAATTTCCTTAGTAGTGTTCTGCTAAAAAATATTTCTTAGAATTAATTTTCCATGTAAACTCAGTGTCTCAAATTTTTATCCCGATCATTGTACAAAAATAGTATTTCTAATAAGATTCAGTATTGGCTACTTGAATAGTTTTCAAAGGCTCAAGAAACCATCTTCTAGCCCAACAAATGAGTCCATCCACTACTAACACATACCATATTATAACCCTTTGTAAACCAAAGTATAAAAAACATGTATCATGGAGTTGAAAGTATTTAATTGTATATTGAAATATTAATTATTGTAAACCCGTGTTCTTAGTGACTAGTCATTATACCCACCCAGAAATTCCATTTAATACTACTTCCCCTTTAGCTTATTCTATAGAATTCCCCATTTATTTGGTTTTATAATCTCTTCTAGAAAGAAATTCAATGTCTTACTGCAAGGTTTTTACATGGATGGTTGATTCATAATTTTGAAGTTCAAAATCATATCCAACTAATATGCTACCCAACATAGTTGTATTAAAAATCCAAGAAACCTAGGGAATGTATGAAAATATTCCCCTAATTATAAAATTATTTTTTAATATTAGAGTAAACTCTCTATACATTATAAAAATGAGTCTTGTTTTTCCATCACTAGTGCTACTGATAACTGGAACAAAGTTATTAACAAGAATATCTAAATTTATATCTGATAATGTTTGTCTTTTTCACTTTTCATACAAAGAAAAATACCCATCCCTAATTGATAATATAGGATTCCCAACTTCAAGAGGAGAGTTTGGTAGAAGTGTTCCTTAGAAAACTAAAATTAGTTCCTCTAACCAATTTAAATAAACATTGTCAATAATAACCTCAACTAGAATGGTGTCTATAATGAAGCCATCACATGCCCCTAGCAAGTGAACATTTCAAAACCAAGATAACTATTTATTTATTACACTAATAACTTTATATTTAGAAAAATTCACTGATGCATAGAATTTCATAGAATCTATGGTGACTAAAATTTCATTCATCGTACCAATTACCTTGACTATATATTTTTACCCTTCCTTGGAATATTTTTATATACTGTTTATGATTATTGTGTATATGGGAAAAAGGATAACCCCTAATAGTTAATCATGTAGTGAATCAACACCGAAATACATATAGAGAATAACCATTGTTATGGTGATACAAATAGAGATGAGTAGAAGTACCATTACCTCATATTCGGACTAATTCCAAGATGAACTGTTGCCCTAAATGATGATTCATCATAGCAACTACACGTATTGAACACCCAACTCCCCTCTAGAGGCACCCAGATCCCTCTCCCAAGCAGCATAGGTAACCCCAATAAGATAATCATCATAAAAGGATATTTTCATGAACCATTTATAGTTTTTTTTGTTATATTTCATATCCTCGAACACTTCTACCGAATTTATGTGATTTGATCTATCCAAGCTGTGAAAAAGGGTTAGGGATCTATAACTATAACATTGGGTTAAGCCTTGAATGTTTTTTGAATCAAGGTGATGAATTATCTTCTTGATTTTTTTAAAACTCATAAATGCATGGAATCATCATTTCTAGATTTTTTAGCATGTTTATAGATTTTGTGGGGATGACACATGATAATCCATGTTCAACGATTCTTGTACTAGTTTATGAATATATCAATGTCACATTGTATGATAATAATACTTCATGATTTTATTTTGGCATAATTTCTCTTTGGTTATTTATATTTTTTCCCTCTCTCATGCGTTATGTTATTTTCAATACATTGATAACAGTCATTCAAGCCAATATTAAGATGTAGAGTTTTCGAGTCTAACAAGTTTCCCAATTTGAAAGTTTGAAATATAGTAGAACATCAAGACTATTTTTAGATATAAAAAATATGATCAACTTTCATAATCCCCAATTCTACTTCATTTTAAACATTTAAAAGTTCTCTTAGTCGCATTATTTGATGACATGGGTGCTTCAATTCCATTAAAACTAAAAGATAGTCCTATACCATACTGATTCAACCCAAGTTAGAGAGATGAACTAGACTAAAACTTATAGTGAAATATGATCACATATCATCAACCCTAACCATGCATTTTATATATAACCCTATTGTATGCTATGATCATGGAGTGGAATATGTTGCATTCCTATTGTTTTAAGGTCCTTCCTTGACCTTGTTTTTTGAAAATAAAATAGTCATATTAAATTAACCAATTTTGGTTATTTATTACCTTATATTTTGTTAAAATGGATTTTCATGATTCTATTTAATATGTAGGTGGGATTAAAAAGGTATGGGTAGTAGTTATCCCATGGGTTGTACTTTCTCTATTTTTTGAGTTTAAGTGGCATATTCAATACCCTTATTCTCCCTTTACTGCTCTTTATAATTTCCCTATATATGTTGTAATCCATTAAGGTTTCAATGATATGTATTTTGGATTGTATAATAATGATATATAATAATCCCAAATTTTTGAGGTTTGAATAGGTCCTTGATTAGATCAATGCTACATTGTTTGAGCCTCACCCTCAAATATTATGTTATAACCTAATATTATTTGATCTTTTATCTTTTCTTCACTCATGAGTTGGTTTATTTTTATCAGTAAAACTAATCAATGTCACATTGTCTGAGCATAATCCCACTTATATGAGGTTGGAATTGGTATGTGAATATATCACTATCACATTGTCTGAGCATAATCATGTATTCTTGTGTTTTGACATAATTTCTCTTCATTTATTTATATTTTTATCCTCCCTCATGCATTATGTTATTTTAAATACATGGATTGCATTCATTGAATCCATGATGAATATGTAGATTTTTTGAGTCTAACCAGTTTCCAAATTTGGAAGCTTGAAATAGAGAAGAATATCAAGATTGTTTTTTGATATAAAAATAAAATATTATCACATGTCATATTTCTCAATCATTCTTAATTTTATACACATAAAAGTACCCTCAATTACATTATTTGATTCCATTGATGTTTCAAGTCTAATCAATCTTAAATTTAGGCATATCCCATGATGATTCATCCTAATTCCAAGGTTTGAATTAGAGAAAAACTAATAGTGAAACATTGATAGGGTTAAAATGAGATAGATAATGAAACATAGGATTTCTATTGTCATCAATAGAATAGGGGTAAGAGATAAAAAAGAATATTAATATAGAATAATAAGTAAATAATAATAATAATAATAATTAGAGGAAGAAGGAGAAGTGGAAGAAGAGTAAGAAGAAGAGGATGTCTCCCTAGATGATGTTTCTCACAAGGTCATAGCCCAACCCATCAAACAGCAATACTGAACTCGAAAACATACATAGTCCCCCTTACTAATAGACACCTTCCTTTAAAAATATCCCCCCAAAAACTTCCTAACAATAATCTAATAACCCATCCCATTATTACTCAAGGAATTATAACACTGCCCTAGGTAAATTAATAATCACTTTCCAATACTTTCCATTACATAGTATCACCCCCATAAAACATTCACAGCAGATAGTTCATATCAATTCCTACCCCTTAAAAACCACCTTTCCCTAAAGATTATTATCTTGTGGATTTAACAATGGCCTTGGAAACCATGCAACTTGATCATTAAATGCAAGGGATGAATGCGTCTTGGATTTTCATAAGTGTGTCTAACCTCCTATTTTTTTCATTATACCATCAATCCTCCCTTATTAAATATTCCTCTAGTGTGGTGGTTCTCAAATATAACCCCAAAATTTTGTACCTACTTTTATAAGCTGATTGAGGCTACCTCTTATAGTGATTTGAGTATCTTGACTTACTTGACATGCACCAGAAGTATCAGCACTGACCATATATATATTCTCACCCAACCCCAATGAATCCACAACTAATATGGCCACCCTACCCATCCTTCTCTATGATATAAATTCCACTATTATATATTACTAAAATATTCCATTGGACTCCTTCTTTAACAACCATTCTAGAAATACCACCTTATATTTTATTTCACAAAGTACTTACTCCATTTATTAATTTAGATGACTTTTCTCTACTCTCCTTAATCCGAAATCATCAATAATCATGTATTACTTCTTCAAACAAGACTTATCAAATATAGGTGTTTAATTTCCATGAGTGGTTAGTTCAGACTCATGTACTGAACTACCATAAATGTGATTAGCTCCTCTTAGAATTAAATTTAGGTAATCCTAATCTTAGTCACTATCTATAATAAAAGCTAATCAATATAAATTCCTTGAATACACAGCCAATACCTTAGTACCTTCATCTCTTCAGGTTTTGTAAATTTAAAAAATAATTCTCATATTCCTTAAACCATGAAATGGGATATTCTCTGGTAAAACAAAGCATCATCAATAACCTAGGAGTTTCATGCCACTCCACCATGATCTTGGTTATTCTGGCCAATGACTCCATGAGATCTAGTAGAAATTTCTATATTTTCTATCTCTAGAAATGTTTTTGTAACTTATGTGAGTCTTTTTTTCTTTTCTCTTATACTTCTACAATTCCTCTAGTGTGTTTGTAGATATCGTCACATAATGGGGTTTCAAACTACTCTCTCATAGTGATTCCTTTGTAGAAACCTATTTTATCTTAAAATCATCCAATCAGAAACTATTTTGTTGATTCTCATGGACATTTAGATGATAAAATGATTTTAATAATCATGTCTCCCCAAATTACCACTCCATCACATTCATATAACACTATTATATTATAAAATTCAAGAAACATTGTGGTTAAAACTCTAATATTGCATACACAAGCTATTTTGATGCATTTGTTTCTCATAGACTAGGAATATATAGAATCTAAAATATTCTAATCAATAATTTTTCAAATTGATTAATCTTTTTCATCTCCTTTCATCATTTCCACCTGAGTTTCTCCAACAATATACCACTTCTTCATTCTATCTCTAAAATATATCAATGAAATATCTAGTTGATAGGGTGTAGAGTGATAGACAGAGAGACAGAAAGAAACAAAGGATTTAAATTAGCATCAGCTAAATAGTAAGGAAGAGATTACAAAGAAGGGTAATGGAGAAGAATAATAATAATAATAACAAAATGGATACTCCGTAGAAGACACTTCTCCCAAGGTCATGGACTAACCCACTGAATAGAAAGACTAAACACCGAAACATATTTATTCCCCCTTAATATTAGACCCCTTAATTTAATAGTATCACCAAACTACCTCTTAATAAATCCACTAAAAACGATCTTACAACCCATCCCATTATTAATTAATTAATTACAACAGTTCCCTGTGAAATATTATTACTCACTCACCAATCCTTCTCCCTACAGAGCAGTACTTACAAGCCCACTTTATATTAACTAATTCCTATAAAACATGATCAAATTTTATTAAAATTAATAGTTAATTTTATATATAACCCCATTGTAGGATCTGACAATGGAGTGGTATAGGTTGAACTCTTCTTCTCTGATGGTCCTTCCTTAACCCAATTTTGTATAAATAAAATAGTTCTATTCAATTATATAATTTTTTTATTTTTTTATAGTTTCCTTCATTGTAGTTTTATTCTTCTACTAAATATGAAAGGGGGTTCAAAAGGTATAGGTAGTTGTGATCCCATGGTATTGTATATTTTCTGAGTTTTGGTTTCATGCACAATACCCTCATACCCTTTGTAAATTTATTGATACTTTCCTTATTTATGTTGAAATACTTTTAGTTTTGAATGTTGTGTATTTTGGATTGTGAAATTATGACATATAATAATACTATATCTATAAGACCTTAACAATTTTGTGAGTATATAAACATAATATTGTCTAAGAATCACCTTATAAGCTAGTTTTATGACCCAATTTTATTTGACATTTAATATACCCCCCCCCCCCAAATAAGTGGATTTATTTTCAAAATTATAACTAATCAACATCACATTATCTGAGAATAATCTCTACTCTATGAAGCCTGAGCTAGTATGTGAATAGATCAACACCACATTTTTTGATAATAATCATGCATGCTTGTGTTTTGACATTATTTATCTTTAGTTATTTATATTTTCAGCCTCCCTCATGTGAGATGTTATTTTAAATACATGTATAGTTTTCGATGAATCTATGATGAAGATATAGAGTTTTTAAATCTTACCAGCTACCCAAATTGGAATCTTGAAATAGAGAATAAGAATAGTATTGTTTTTAGATATAAAAATAAAATATTATCACAAATCATAATCCCAAATACAGATTCATTTTATACATTTAAAAGTATCATCAATCATATGCTTTGAAGCCATAGAGGTGCCAAGTACAGTAAAACTGAAAGTTAGGAATATCCATTACTAATTTAACTAAGTCATAAGTTTGAATTAGAGTTTAAACAATAGTGAAACATGATCTCCTTTCATCAAATTTAATAATAAATTTTATTATAACCCCATTGAATTCTCTGACTTTGGATTTTCATAGGTTTTGTACCTTTTGTTTGAAGGTCCTTCCTCCACACCATTTAGTGTAAATAAAATATTCCTCTTCAAGTATACAATTTAATTTGTTTATTAATTTATATTTTACTACAATGGAGTCTCACACTTCTATTGAAAATGAAAGGGGGTTCAAAATTTTCAAGTACTGTAAATCCCCTTGATTTTTCTTATTCTATTTTTGACTTTTGGTGTTATGCTCAATACCCTCATTCTCCTTTTAAATTTATCAATATATTCACTAAATATGTTTTAATAATTTCATGTTTCAATGATGTTCATTTTTCTTATGAAATGGTGATATATAATAGTCCCACCTCTATAAGGAATGACACAGTATATAAGTAGATCAATATTACATTGTATGATCCTCACCCTATAAACTTGTTTTATGATTCAATTTTCCTTGATCTTTTATCTCTTCTCCCCACATGAGTGGGATTATTTTCAACAGTGTAACTAATCAAAATCACATTTTTTATGCATAATCCCAAATCCATGAGGCCAAAAATGGTATGTGGATAGATCAATATCACATTATCTAAGCATAATCCTGCATTCTTGTATTTTGACAAAAAATTTATTCAGTTCCCCATATTTTCAGCCTTCCTAATGTGTGATTCTATTTCAAATACATGGAAAATAGTAATTAAATCAATAATGAATATGTATAGTTATAAACTATAACTAGTTTTCCAATTTAGAAGTTTGAAATGGAGTACAAGACCATGATTTGTTTTAGATTTAAAACAAAATATGATCTATTTTCATAACCCAAAATACTATATCATTTTTTATATTTAAAAGTACACTCAGTTTCAAGATTTTATTCCATAAAGGTGTAATGTCCAATAAAACTGAAATCCAGGAATATCCCATACTAATTTGGCCCATTAAAAGTTTGATGTAGATTAGAACTAATAGTGAAACATGATCTCCTATTATCAACCCTAACACTACATTTTATAAGTAACCCCATTTCATGATCTAATATTGGTGTGGTATAGCCTATGTTCCTCGTGTTTGAAAATCCTTCCATTTCCCTATTTCATGTAAATAAAATAGTCATCTTCAATTATCCTGTTTTTTTTAGAAGGTGGTGCGTGGCTAGAAAACCAAGGCATGATAATTATAAAAAAGAGGTTACAAGAGTCTAAAAGACGGAAACATATTACAATATTTGTTATGAAAGGGAAGTATATCAGCGTAAAGATCATTAAGCTAGGTAATATCATGATTAAACCCTTTATTCTCAATGACATCAGTAACCATGTTAGCTTCCCAATATATATGACTGATGATGTAGTCGATGTCGAGAAGAGTGCAGATGCAGCCCATCCAGCGAGTGGTTATCAGCCACGCAAGATGTATCACACCATTCCAAATTTCTTGCACAATGGTGTTCGAGTCACTCTCAATCCAAAGGTTTCTCTAACCATGTTTTTTGGAAAAAGAAATTGAATGAATCATACTCATTATTTCGTCTTCCAATGAAGAGACAATGCCACAGCTACCATAAAATCATCCTAGGATCTAACCAGCATGATTCCTAATGATTGCACCACAACCTGCAGTGCTCGTATTTCCTTTGGAAACACCATACACATTAAATTTAAGCCAACCAGGGAGAGGTGAGAACCAAAGTAATTCAAGATTATGGAAATTATAGCAGTAATTTCCATCAATACGGAGTCGTCGCATAATTCCAAAGTCGTGCACCGTATTGTTATAATGTCCCTTTGGTATCAAAGAAACTTCACGCATGGCAATGAGAATCCACATCCATGCAAAATTTTGACTGGATGAGAATTCATTATGAATAAGATAATTTCTATCATACCAGATCACGTGGTGAAGCTTAGATACAGTAGCAAGGAAATGTTCTTAATCTACTAAGAATTGTCCATAGTTGCACATCTCTTTAATTGATATTTGACAGAGTCATGTGTCAACAACCTACAGCCAAAAATGTCAAAAATATAATTTCAAATAGTAGAATCAGTGGCACAAGAAAGAAATAGATTATTGGTATCTTCTTATTATTGGTTACAGAGTCTTCATTTAGAAAAAATCTTAATACCATACGATTGAAGGTGTTCATCTGTGGGGATCCTGTTGTGAGCAAGTCTCCAGATAAGAGTAAATCTTGAGGGTTTTATCCAAAGTTTTTCAAAGAGATTTATCCACCCAAAATTGTTGTTATAGTTAAAAAATAGTGGTTGTAATAGTTTTTTGAATTAAGCGTGCCATTATGCGTAGGTTCCCAGACTAAGAAGTCATCGGTGATAGAGAAAGAATAGGTATCAATGACATTCATTATAGTGTTAGTAATATGATCATTGTGTGAGGATTGGACATATCTGATAGAGAGGTTGTTGTTCTTTGGACATTGGTCAAGAGATATTCTAGAAATTAAAGGAGTTCCAGTCTAGTTATCCAACCAAAACATCATTGTAGAGTCCCTAGAGTCCATCCACCTGGAATTATTCATAATGGAGGAAAAATATTGTTTTATGGAAGGCAAAATAGACGTGGCATGAAAAGTTGAGTTTCCTTTCTTGAGTTTTTCAAGAAATATATTTTTAAGGAATATAGTTGAATTAGATTTATTATGAAGAAGATCCCAAGTGAACCTAGCTTGAAGAGCCTTATTAAAGTATTTAATATTTTTAATTTCAATGCCTCATTTATCAATGGGCTTGCAGCAAGTTAACAAAGGTATGGTAACAAGTTTTCTTTCCACTATGCCACCTATCCAAACAAAATTTTTAATAGAGGTATTTATTTTTTTAATAAGACCAACAGTCCACTTATAGACCATCAAAGATTAAACCATTTTAGAGACAATATTATATTTAAAAAGATATATTATACCTATCATAGAGAGATATTTACCCTTCCAAGAAGAAAGTTGACTTATAACATGATTATAAATTTCAGAGAAATGAAAATATTTAGGTTTTCCTCATAAGATGTGGACACCTAAGTATTTAAAAGGAGGAGATCCCTCTTTTATACCTAAGTCACCTATAATGCAACATTTTCTATTAGAGGGAAAATTTTCCCAAAGAAGATAGAAGATTTGTTCCAGCTAATCAAATGCTCAGATATCTCCTCATAATTAGAAAGTTAATTTTTGAGGTTTCATATGTTTCTTTTATCAACTTGAAGAAAAAGAATGATATCATCAGTATACAATAGGTGAGTGGGAGCATTATAATTTCATGAAGCATGAATGGGATTGAATTATTTTGATCAACCAGATAAGTGAGAAAATGGTTAAGATAATACTCCGCAATGGAGAACAGGATGGCAGAGAGAGGATCCCCCTGTCTTACACCTTTGGTGCATTTGAAGTATCCTCTAGGAGAACCATTGATCAGAATAGAAATGAAAGATGAGTTGAATAAGGTTTTGATAGTAGTGATAAAGGCATTACTAAAACCAAAATATTGAAGCACTTTGAAAATAAAACTCCAGTCCATGATATCAAAATCTTTTTTAATGTCAAGTTTAAGGGAAATATTACCTCCTCTGTTGATTTTGTTTAAAGTGTTAAAATAAGATGAAGCAAGAAAAATTCATTTTTGGATGGATCTACCCTTGATAAACCCAAATTGATTCCAGGAGACTATTTTCTTAGTGATGGATGAAATCCTATTAGAAATTATTTTCGTGATGATTTTATAAAGGGTGTTGATGAGAGCATTGTGCCTAAACAAGTGGATCTAAGAAGCATTGTCAAATTTTGGGATTAGGGAAATAAATTGGTCATTTAGACCACGTGGAAGAACACCATTAGAGAGGAAATATTTTACAAGTTTGCAAACATCAAATTGAATAATATCCCAACAGTGCTAGACGAAACCATTATTAAATCCATCAGGTTCAGGAGCACTATCATGACTTAAACTAAATACAGTATATTTAATTTCATGATCTAAAGGAGTGTTAAGAAGATTGATGTTATCTTCCTCATTGGCCACCATTAGAATGGTCTTAGGTAAGAGATACTTGTTGTTATCAAGGCCATTAAATTAAGATTCAAAGTAAGAGAAAATATGATTAGCAATGTCATATTCATTGTCTAATATGTTGTCTCCATATTTTTAAGAGGCAAGAGGCCTAAAAGCTTTTTGATCTCTTGTTAGGGATTTATAGAACTTATTGTTTATATCACCATCAAAAATTCATTTAACTTTTAAAGCTTGTTTACACATCTTTTCTTTAAAATTGAGCAGAGAGTTGAGCTTTATCAAAGGGTTGATTTTGTGATTTGGATCAATGATAAAATCAATGTTAGTTCTATGGTTTTGGAGTTGATTGAGCTCATTCTCAAGGAGGAGGGTATCCTTGTTGATTTTTTTGGCATACAAGCTACACTATCCTTTGAGAATTTTTTTAAGAGACAATAGTTTGATAGAGAGAGAAAAGAAATCATTCCAATGAGCCATGGAAATCCAAAAAGTTATAATGATGTCAGTTCATTCAGTATTAGTGAACCAATAATTATTAAATATAAAAGGAAGAGGAAGTTTTACCGTGTCAGTGGAGAATGTGACCAAAATAGGATGGTGATTAGAGTGGAGCTTGTAAAGTGTGCTGCCAGTAATGGAGTTCCAAAGATCTAAAGCAAGAACATTCATTAAGGCTATATTCAGTTTAGACGCAACCATCCTATTGTAGTGTTTCCTATACCAAGGGTATTTTTAATCTATAAGATGTATTTCAATGATATTGTTGTATTCTATAGTAGATTTGAATTCTCTCGTGCAGATCTTAGCATGTGAAAGACCAATTTTCACATTTGAATTGAGGATAGCATTGAAATATCTAATAACTAACCAAGGTGTATTGATGTTAGTAACTAGATAAGTAAGATCATCCCAGAGGGCCCTTCTATCTTGGTATCTATTCTTGGCATAAAAAAGGATAAAAAAATATATGTGACCTCAAAAACAAAGTCACATGTGAAGGCTTGCTCTGAGATGTTAAAAATGTTGACATTCTGAATAGAACAGTGTGAAAAGATCCGTAGAGAATAAACCAAGGAGGAGTTTATTAATACACCAGTAAAAGAATAGCCATGTTGGTATAAGTGATGAAACTTGGAAGAGAATTTGATTTTTGGTTTATCAATAGATAATAACAAAGGGCAGTGAGTATTAACAATTACTTTTTACATAGAAAAGGTGTCAGAGTTAGAAATACCATGACAGTTCCAAAATATAATCTTCATTTGAACCAAAATTTGGAGTTTGTAAGTTTATTAGTTTATAGTTTACTATAATAGAGTTTCCTTCTTCTACTCAATTTAAAAGGGGGTTTCAATATATATGGGTAGTAGAAATCCCATGCCTTGGCCTTTGTCTACTTCATGAGTTTATGATCAAAATTTAGTTTCCTCATTCTATTTTTAAATTTATTGATACCTTCCATATATATATTTTAATCCTTTTTGGTTTAAATGATATTTATTTTAGAGTTTTCAATAATAAAATATAATAATCCCATCTATATGAGGCATGAGTAGGTCTATGATTATATCAATGTTACATTGTCTATGCCTCGCCTTATAATCTTATGTTATGACCCAATTTTTTGATCTTTTATCTCTTTTACCCCCATGAGTGGGTTTATTTTCAATAGTTTGACCAATTAATATCAACATTTTCTGAAAATAATCCCAACTCTATGAGACCTTAACTAGTATTTGAATAGATAAATGTAACATTTTCTAAGAATAATAATGTATGCATGTGTTTTGACACAATTTATCTTTGGTTCTATGTAATTTAAATGTCCCACATGTATGATGTTATTTTAAATACATGGATAGAAGTACTTAAATACATTATGAAGGTATAGATTTGTTGATTATAACTAGTTTCCATATTTTTAAGTTTGAAATAAAGTTTAAAATTAATGTTATTTTTATATATAAAAATGGAATATTATTTCCTATCATAATCCCCAATCCATATTTATTTTATACATTTAAAAGTAACCTCAATTTCATGCTTTGATTCCATGAAGGTGTCAAATCCAATCAATCTAAAAGATAGGCCTATCCCATTTTGATTCATCCCAATTCTAAGGATTCAATTAGAGAATAAATAATAGTGAAACATGATCATATTTCATCAACCCGAACACTTTAGTTTATATGTAACCAAATTTCATCCTCTAAATGTGGAGTGGTATAGGTTGTATTCCTATTGTTTGAAAGTACTTACTCTACCCCATTTTATGTAAATAAAATAGTCTTCTTCAAATACCCTATTTTTTTATTAGTTTATAATATATTAAAATAGTGAATCACACTTCTATTGAATATGTAAGGGGGTCCAAAAGGTATAGGTTGTAGCAATCCCATGTGTTGGCCTTTGTCTATTCTTTGATTTTAGTTTTCATTCTCAATACCCATATTCTCTTTTTAAATTTCTCAATACTTTACTAAAATATGTTGTAATAATTTAGATTTTCAATGCTTTGTATTTTGGATAGGTAAATTATTAAATGTAATAATACTAGATCTATGAGGCCTAACCATGTATTTGGGTAGATCAACATTACATTTTTGAGCCTCACCTAAAAATCATATGTTGTGACCAAATTTTCTTAGATCTTTTACCTATTTCCCCCACATGACACTATAAAAAATATAGGTATTAGTGGTTGTTTGTTTATATTGGTAGTGGTTTAAACTTACACTAAAATTTTTAGTGGTGGTTAAGGAACTGCCATGTATTTCAAGGTTAGTAATAATTTAGGAAAAGTTATTATTTTTAGTGATAGTTTTTGTATGTGTTGTTTTTGGAGCATTTAGAGGAGGTTTCTATTTTATTTAACAGTGATTATTATAAAAAAAATTAATCCAAAAATAAATATATAAAATAAACCTAACCATTACTATATAGACTAATGGTGGTTATGTTTAGTACCAATGAATTTTAATCGTTTCTACTTATAATTTTAAGAAACAAATTTAGCGGTGGTTATCATAAACTATCGATAAATATATTTGTTAAAATTTATTTTTTTAAAATATTTAATACAAAATATATAAATATAAAAACTATGGAATGTGATAAACTAGAAAATAAATTCATAATAAACGCATCACACATATAGAATCATACATCCACAGTCATATATACATAAAACCTCAGTCACTATAACCTTAGTCACAATTACCTAAATCAACTCATAACCTCAGCCAACCCATACCTCAGTCATCAATGTATACATATAAAATATTTCCAACAACAACAACCCATTTCCAACATATCTTTGTCCCATGACCTCTTCTATATTCATCTACCTCCATATCATCTCATGAACTGGAATCGAAAACATCATCTCATCAGCTTTAATGAAAAATATGATAGAAAGTAACACAAAACGTAATAAATCAGAATTATAGTAGAATTATTGATTAAATTTAAACATACCATGGAAACTATAAAACATCATGAATACCATTAAATGTTTTCATGGATAAAAATGGTTAACCTCCTACCTACTGCCATCATTTGTCACCAACAATAAAAATCATAGCATTTAAGAATAGAAATGTGAAAGAGAAAAGGAAAAAAATATATTTAGAATGTTGCACATACATTTTTTTATTTTTTTAATAAAACATAATAAATTTTAATATAAAACAAATAATATATCATGAACATGAATTTTAAAATAAAAACTTACATATTTAAGATATGATTAAACACTTGAAATTGAAAAGGGATAAGTATATAACAATCTAAGTAATTTTTATATTGACGTGAGGTGTGCTTGAAATTTACTTAATAATCAAATTTTAAGGACTTTGACATGGAAACAAGTCATATATTTCAAAAATAATTCAAAAGTAGTTTTCCAATGATTTCACATCTATATGAAGTTTTTTTTTATGTTTTTAATCTTTACATACACATTTTAGTGTTTTGAAACACTAAAAACATGTTTGCAGGTATCACAGGAAAACTATAAATCAGAATGATGTGCCATTGGTACCTTCATTTCAAAAATCAATCTACGGTCATTATCCTCTAATTTCATGGAAATATGACATCATTTTCTTGGTTTTGACCTCTGGATACACATTTTTAAAGGCTTTGATACCTTTAAAAACTATTTACTAAGTCATTACGACCACACCTAAAGTCATATTGATGTGTTTTGTGAACTTACATGCAAAAAATAAAAAAAAGTGGTTTTACCATGACTTCACATCAATCGGATGTCATTTTCTATGATTTTAACCATTTCACGCTAGTTTTAGTGTTTTAAAACACTAAAAACGTATTCCTGGGAATCCTAGGAAAACTGTTACTCTGAATGGAATGATGTCAGTTCCTAATGTTCAAAAATAAATATAAGATTTTTATACTCTAATTTTCTAGAAATATGGTTTTATTTTCCCGGTTTTGACCCCCTGAAACATGTTTTTAAAGGCTTTGGTGCCTTTAAAACTATTCACGAAGTCATTACAACCACACCGTACTTAGGATTGATGTGTTTTCTGCACATACATGTCAAAAATAACTCAAATATGGTTTCTCCATGATTTAATTCTAATATGAAGTCATTTTCTAGGGTTTTGAATGTTACATGCATGTTTTAGTATTTTAAAAGACTTAAAACACATTTATAGGCATCCCAGAAAAAAAGTAACTTGGAATTATGGGTTTTCAGATGATACATTTCACATATCAATATATGGCCATTTAATTCTAATTCCATGGAAATATAATGTAATTTAAATAGTTTTGACCCCCCAATACAAGTTTTTAAAGGCTTTGGTACCTTTAAAAACTGTTTACTGAGTCATTATGACTATAGTACACATCAGATTGACATGTTTTATACACGTACATGTAAAAAATAACTCTATGGTGCTATTACCATGATTTCATATCTATTTTTGAGTTATTTTCTATGGTTTTTACAATTACATGCAAGTCTTAGTGTTTTAAAACACTAAAAACGCATTTACAAGTATCCTAGAAAAATCATAACTCAAAATGAAGTGGAATTAGCTCCTACATTTCTCAACTCAATATATGTTAATTTTCCTCTAATTTCATATAATTTGGATGTAAATTTCCTAGTTTTGACCCCCCCCCCCCCCGGATACATGTTTTCAAAGGATTTGGTGCCTTTAAAAACTATTTACCAAATCATTATGACCAAAATTCATGTCAGATTGATATGTTGTGTTTATGTACATGTAAAAATAATAAAATTGTGGTTTTACAATGATTTAACATCAATATGAGGTTATTTTCTATAGTTTTGACAATTACATGAACATTTTAGCGTTTTAAAATACTAAAAATTCATTTATCGGCATCCCAGGAAAACCGAAAATTAGATGGATGTGTCAATAGTTTTGAAATTTCAAAAATAAATATATAGCATTGTCCTCGGATTTCATGGAAATATAGAATATTTTTTATAGTTTTGATCCCACTATCATGCATTTTTAAAGGTTTTGGTACCTTTAAAAATTGTTTAAAAAGTTAGTTTGACCACACTACATGTTGGATTGATGTGTTTTCTATGCATACACATAAAAAAACTCCCTAGTGTATTTGTCATGATTTCATGTCAATTTGAGGTTTTTTTATATGTTTTGACCATTACACAAACATTTTAGTGTCTTAAAACACTAAAAACATGTTTACAAGTATCCTAGGAAAACCATAACTTATAATGACATTTCATCAGTTTCTAAATTTCAAAAATAAATCTATGTTTATTTTCATCTGATTTAATTGAAATCTGACATCATTTTTCTAGTTTTGACCCCCCACCCCCCCACCCCAACACGTGGTTTTAAAGGCTTTGGTAACATTAAAAACTATATAATGAGTCATTATAACCAGAACACACATCATATTGATGTGTTTTCTATGTTTACACATCAAAAATAATTCAAATATAGTTTCCCCATTATTTCAAATCAATCTAAGGTTTTTTGTTATGGTTTTGACCATTACAGGCATGTTTAAGTGTTTTAAAACACTAAACCCCATTTATGGATATACTGGGAAAATTGTAACTTAGGATTATGTCTTTTAAGTTAATAAATTTTAAAAATAAATCTAATACTACTTTCCTCTTATTTCATGGTAATTTGATGTAATCCCTCTTGATACATCTTTTTAAAGGCTTTAGTACCTTTAAAAATTGTTTACCAAGTCAATTAGACCACACCACACATTGGATTGACATGTTTTGTGTGATTACACATCAAATATAATACAATGGTGGTTTTCCCATGATTTAACATCAATCTAAGGTATTTTTTAATGGTTTTGTTATTACATGTGTGTTTTAGTGTTTTAAAACACTAAAAATAGATATATAAGAATCTCGGGAAAACTATAACTCAGAATGACATGTTTTTGGTTCTTACATTTCAAAAAAAATATTCTACCATTTTCCTTTGATTTCATTGAAATACTACATCATTTTCTTTGTTCGGACCCCCCCCCCCGACAAACATTTTTAAAGGCCTTGGTACCTTTAAAAAATATTTACCAAGTCATTTAGACCACACCAAATATCATATTTATGTGTTTTCTATATATACATGTCCAAAATTATAGAAACCCATTCTTGAAATACATGTATATTACATCATTTTATATGAATATTCATTATATTAAAAAATACATGCCCGAGGACTGTAATATTTTAGTGTCTTTGGAAACTAGGAAACAAAATCTTCTATACTGGTGAATGATCTTCAACATCTCCCATAAATATCTCCACATTAAACATTTTTCATAACCTAGGGAAATTAAACATAAAAATTTGTTAGATTAGATGCATGGTAAGGGTAAACAAGGGAGACATGTAAGCATAAACATAAAGATAAAGGTATAATAACATGATCATAACATTAGGAGATCATACCATGAATATCAAATATAAAAAAAATGAGTTATGGGATAAAGTTTTTCAGTTCATTAGACATGAATCATAAAGAAATAAACATCATGAGACATGAAATATTAATCAAGTAATAATACATATGATTTTTGGCATACAAATAAGAATAGAGAATTTTATGTCAAATCTACCTACCAAGGCCTTTATAACATGTTAGTCTTGGGATATGACCCATGTACCTATAATGTTCTTGCGATAAAAACCAATGTGTCCTATTAATTTTAGTCTAGGGATAAAACCCATGTACCTTCTTGTTTTCAGGATTGGGCTACAACCCATATACCCTCTTTCTTTTAGGCTTCGGCAACAAGCCATGTACCTTCTTGTTTTTGGGATTGGGCTACAACCTGTGTACCATCTTTCTTTTAGGATTGGGATACAACCCACATACCCTCTTTCTTTTAGGATTGGGTTATAACCCAAGTACCTTTTAAGATCATATATAACTTATCATTACCCATTGTATTTGAGGGAGATATAGATCCCACTTGTCTCATAGTGAAACCATACATACATGTGCCACAAAATCATAAATAATCACATCTTAGACCATGCAAATAAATGGGTATCATAAACATGTAAAAATATAATAACCTGTAGAAAATTTAATGATTTAATAATAATTTTATCAAAATCATAACTCGTTAAAGAGAAATGGATTTCATAAACATATAACTTGTGAAAGAGAAATGGATTTCATAAACATAAAAACTATAAAAGAGAAAAAGGTTTCATAAAGACCATGAGATTAAGTATAACCATTCATAGAAAGGATATGAATGGAACCTATAGATCATTTTCAATAAGGGTATTAGTAACATAAATTTATGTCATCTTAGATATAAATAACTTCAAAAGATATTTTAAAAACATTTCTTGAGGAAAATATCTCTTCTTCTTTGAAATAAGATCTTTAAAACATAAAACCTTTTGAAAATAATTTTCCATAAAACATAAAAATAATCTGGAAAACCTTTTGAAAAGAATTTCTTTGAACATATTTTTTAAAAAAAATATTAAAAATTAACCTTTAAACATTAAAATAAATCTTTATAGAATTGAAAAAGGATAAATCCATACATGTCATACGAGGTAAAAATAACATTCCTTTGGCATGGTAAAAAGGATAGAAAATTTCCTCATTCAGAAAGAGACAAGAATATTATTTTTTAAAGAGTTGGTAAAATAATAAAAATTGTAAAAATTTATTTTAATTATCATAGGATATTATTATAATATTCTTGGAAACACTTTTCATAAAACAAGGTTTTGATGGAACATAGATTTCTAACTGAAGAGAGGGTAAAGCCGGACCTTTTTAAAAATGCTTTCTTTACTATATTATGTACCAAATATTATAAATTGGCACCACTACATGAATATAGCATAAAAACCAGGGGATAATATAATTCATTAAATACTTGATATATGGAACATAATAATTAATCAAAGGAAGCATAAGTGTAAATAATCTTGAAAAGCGATGAGATTGTCTCAATAAACTCTTATAACTTGGTAACTTGGGAGCATACCCTCCATTTAAGAAAAAATAAATTAAATTAAGCTTAAAATATCATAAAAATAATTACATTAATCATATAACATGTAAAATTTAAGTATATACACCTCTAAAAAGAGTTCAGGTGCATAATAAAACATGAGTCTCAAATAAGGAAAATTGAGACAAAACATTTATACCGATTTGGTAACTTTTTAAACTTAAACACCATGAATTAAAGTTCATAAAAATGATATTTTAATGCCCATAAATTTAGGTATAATATACATATAATACAATCGTGTTCAGTACTTACACCACATAAAAGGAAAGAGTGGCGAACATAGCATGTATCTCACAGGAATAAAAAGTATGATGAAATCACCTTACCTTGTATCTTGACTCTTGTCGTACTCATTCAAACCACCAATATAATAAATATAAATTTACTATAAATATTTTAAGTAACCATATTCTTATATATAATACCATATATGGTTTTATTACAACCTTATATTACTCTCTTGTTTACCACCCTTTATTAAGGCTTCACTTCGGGTAATATTCACTTTTTTCCATATGTGTCTTAGTTTGTTATATTGTTGGTCCTTAAACTTATATCATGATTATAGAATTTAAAAAATGATATAAATATCATTTATATACATTATATTTTTATTATAATAATCTAAATAAATTATAATTATGAAACGGAATACATTGTTAATGGGGATGGTAGGTCATACATACGCATGAACGTTATTTCCGTTTAATTGTCGTGTTGATAGAAATAAGTTAAAATAGATACATATATATATCATTATTAAATTATCTTTATAACATTATATATATCATATATATTCACTAAAACCATGATTAATACAATCCATGTAGTGTATGAATGAATCATAACGCTTTGAGGGGGCGGTAGTCCACACTTCCTCAAACGAAATTATCATATTTACATAAGATGGAAAGAATAAAGGTATGATCAAACTAAAAATTATAGAAGAATAAAGACATTATAAATATAATATATATCATTTATAAATATATTTTTCATCATAATTGCCACCATGATTGGTGGTAATGTAAAAATGAACAATCATCCTTTCGTGAGGCAGTAGTTCTCTGTACACTAAAATAGTATGTTCGTTACCCATTAGATCGAGGTGTGTGTATGTGTAGGTAAAATAATTTACATAAAAACATAATAGTATATTTAGGATAATATTTTTGTTATATAATAATATATTAAATATAGTTTGAGAGGGTGTATATGGGAAATAAAATAAAGGACTTGAGAGAAGACGTTACCTATTAATCAGGTAACTCCTTTTGGTTTGTGCCAAAAGGCTTCCTTGGATTGCCTTATGCCCAAGTGAATGCTTCTAGTAAGAATTTAGGATTTTTAGGAAGTATATTTGGAAGGTATTTGCCGAACATAAAAGGTTTTAGAGGTGTGAGTAAGTGGGAGAGGTGGTGGATTTTTATAGGGAAGTAAATTGACTCACTTGGAATTTTTAGAAACAAGTTAGGTGTACACATGTTCTTACCTAAAAAAAGTAATACCAAACAAGAAAACTCAATAATGGAAGGTTTATGGTAGAAATATGTACATAAAATTATTTTTGGACAAATGGATAGATCATTTGGTCCATTAATTTTAAGGTTTAGTCTCTAATTAAGCTTAATTTGGCCTTAATTACTATGGTTAATTTTAATCACTTTTACTAATCATTTTGTTAAAAAAATAACATGGAATTATTAGACTCTAAATATTATTCTGAATATAATTTTGTATGTCAGTTTTATAAAATTCAAATAACATAAGTGGAAGAATTAATATTAATGTTAATAACACATATGGGACGAAATAACAGGTGTTTAAAGTAAGAAAAAAGTTCAAAAGTTTGTTAAGATTTTGTATTCAGTTTCAAAGTGAAACTATTTTTAATTAATTAAATAGTATTAATATATGAAATATTTATCTAATTTTATGTTAATGAAAATTTATAACATCATTTAAAATTAATAATTAATTAAACAAAAAGGTATTTGTTAACTAAAATGCAGTAGTTTTCACTATTCATCAAAAAAATGAAGTTTCTCAGAAAAATCCTAAAAATTAATCCTAGAAAAATTTAGATGTATTGAATTAAAAAATTAATTTTATTAATCAAATTCAATTTCTAAATGTGTTTATATTAATTTTATTATTTTTTACAGGGTATTAAAAGTGGTTCATTTGAGAAAATGGTATTTTTAAACATAAAAGGACTTTGCCAAAAATCATATATTTTATTATAAATATATTTTATTTATATATAAAAATTTATAAATAATATTTTAAAATTAGTTATTAATATTCCTATAACTAAGTTTAATAGATTTGTTATAATTATCTCATTTAAATAATTATATAAAAATAACTTTCGTAGTAACTTAGTTTTTCATGACTCATATGTCATGTTAGTGTTGTGTGTAATATATTATAAGTCAGTGTTGTGTGTAACATATTACAAGTAAGTTCCATGTGGAAGGAATTTTTAACTTAGTTCATTTCAATACATAATTGAAAAATTATTTTATTAGGGTAAAACAACTTTGTGACCATAATAATATTTTATTTTATATTCAATTAGTTTTCATAGTCATTTATAATTAATTGGTAACCTATTAATTCATATTATTTTATTTAAATCATATATTTTTATAAATTAGGTAATAATATTCATAACATATAATTTAACATCGAGGTTTTATCTTATTATATTTAATAATCATATTTTAATAATATATTATTGTTCGGTAAACCTCGATCTTGCATGTTACTAAAGTTATCAAGGAAAGTAATTATTGTGTGTAACAAAAGCTATCCTCAATGTTCCAAATAGACAAATATAAAATTTATGTTTCATGTAGTGTATGATTAACTTGGTGTTGTGTATAACACAATCCAAACATAATTATTTGAAATAAAATAAACTATTTTTAGTGCTACATGAAATAAAAAATATCAAAAAGGTTAAATTAATTAAAAAATAGTTCAAAAAATATTGGGGTGTTACATTCTACCCCCCCCCCCATAAAATGAATTTTTCCATCAAAATTCATCTAGGTTATAAAAGGCTTAATAATTGAAAGTTTCATTCTTAGAAACTCATATCTTGAAAGTGAACACTAAAACATCCCTTATAAAGGGAAAGTCTGAACCATAAAAGTTACCCAAAGTAACTCATAACAAGATTCCCATATAGGATAACATAGGTGGGAAGTGAAAATATGGACATGGAAGAGAAATATTACAATAAAGTTCTGATGAAGAGTGATAGATAACAAGGTCAGGAAAAGTTTTACAATCACAAAACCATAAATCAATGACGACAAAAGGGACATTTAGATTCATAAAAAATAAATTTAATTGGAAACTATTTTTGGATAGAAGATCCATTTTCATAATATTGAAGAATTTTTATGAAAATATATACTTTCATGATTTCATAATAACATCATCCTTTATTGTTTTTTTATCCACTTCACCTCTTTATCTAAAAAGGAAGGTGAATTTTTCATTCCTAAAGTAATAAAAGATCATGAGACCCATGATATTCTATCCCATCAATTATCATCAATACAAAGTATTTTGAACAGGATATACTATATGCATAAATACTCATGTGGAGAGATAACACTTTAATCCTACTTACTTCATATTTTCATACATGGTAAACCTTGTAAACCTTCCAAAATATAATTCACCATTTATTCTTTAAATAGTCTCTTATCATAAACCAAAAAATATATATTAGAATCTTAGGTCCATCATTGTACTGGTATAATATCAAATGTGGTTTTATTATTCCATAATCCATTTAAGAAAATATAATCACATGAAATATCACCAAAGGATGAACAATAAGACTTTCCTAGGAATTATTCATACAAAATCGAACATAAAATTCTCAACTAAGGAGGGAAGGAAAGGCAATTATTAATTATCTTGGTTATATTCATCCATTATAATCACATATTATTCCCCTTTGTCGTTTTTCTTAAGAGTTTGTTGGGGCTAATCACCATTAGTAACCTTTGTATTTGGCCACTTTCAAGAGAAATTCCAAAACTCCCTGCAATTGAAACACTGAAGTGTGGAAGGTGCATCCTGAGGAGTTTTCTCATTATTAGCATGATTATATAACTTTTTCCAATCACTTTGGAATTAAACCACTCGATGTACTTCCTTTCTACTCTTAAAACATTTAATAGTCTCATAAGACAATTCCCAACATGATTTTTTCCACACATAGAGTACAAAGGAAGGATCATATTTCTAACTCTATGGTTTGTTGATTGTTTCCATCATCCTCTTATTCTTAAAACCATGAAATTTATACATAACTCTAACCTTCATTTAAACATTTATTTCACAACCTATAATATCTTTATAGCTACCAAAGTCTCTTGCGGAAAACACCCTTCTGATACTTGGCTTTAAGACACTTAAGAACTTATCAACAATACTTTCTAGTTGTATGATAATTCTAGAAGCATATCTCACATGTCTTGTGAAATTATCCTCATAGTCACTGACAAATTCATCATCCTTTTGATTCAAATCAAGGAAATACATTTCCATCTTCATACGAAGAATGTGAGGAAAGTACTTATTGAAGAATAATTTCTTGAACTCATACCAATACATGGATTCAATTTCATCTTACTTCCTTGTATTCTTGATTAGAGTCCACCACTGGTCTACTTCACCTTCTAACTGATAAACTGGTAGAATGACATTCTCATGACCTGAACACTAGAGAACATAGAATATATTTTCAGTGGTATTGATCTAGTGTTTAGGAAAAAGTGGAGCCGAAGACCCACTGAAAGATTATGGATATTTCCTCATGAAGGACTCAACAGAATGTCATTCCCTCCTTTTATCATTTAGAAGTTCATCATGATTCATATCTTGAGAAAGCTATGTGAGCATAGAAATGAGTTTTTTTATTCTAGAACCCAAATAATTTAGATACTTAGGAGAATTATCATTGCATTGTCCCTAACAATCACCATTAAAATGATTCCTTTGGGTTCCAGCCATTTACTAAATCCAAAAAATCATATATTAAGAAACAATTATCATAGAGAGGAACCACATAATCATGAAAAGTCACTTATAGTATGTCTAAATTATTCCACCTTCATTAATCTATGAAAACTTAGGTTTATCCTATGTTATTCATAGTTAAATTCTATTTAAATTATTCATGATGGTTCATGAAGTGTTTTTGAATAACTAAAGAATATCCCCCAGGAGTGTCAAACCAAGTGTGCAGCAAGGACCATTGTTGTTTTCCATATTACCCCAATTTAGGATCAAAACATCTTGTCGGAGTTTTTACCCTTAGGTATATATATACCAGATACACATTCACTTGTATTATCAAGAGAGGTATATATCTGTAGGAAACTAATTACTCTACCCTTTACCAAAATTTAAGGTCATTTTCCTAAACGTTAACGCATCCTTATGCTTATCCTTAGAGACATCCCTAGACATATCCTTAGAAATATACCTAGGTATATCACTAAAGTTTTCTCATTCCAGTTTCTAAAGGTTGACTAAAAAATTCCTTTTATAGAAACTATAATGACCTAGGATTGACATATATGGATATTACATCATTTTAGATGAATATTTAATATATTAAAAAAACACATGCCTGAGGACTGTAATATTTTTGTGTCTTTGTAAATGTTGAAAAAAAATATTATATAATGGTGAAAGATCTCCAAAATAACCCATAAATATCTCCAACATTATTAATTCAACCTAAAACCTTTCTTCATAACCTGGGGAAAGGAAACATAAAAAGGAGTGAGCTTAGATGCTCAGTAAGGGTAAAAAAGGGAGACATGTAAGTATAAACCTGAAGATAGGGGTATGATAACATGATCATAACATTAGGATATTATACCCTTTATATCAAAGATCATAAACATGAGTTATGGGATAAATCTTGGAAATTCATAAGACGTGAATAATAAAAAAATAAAAATCATTATTCAGGAAATCGTAATGAAGGAATAAGACATAGGATTTGTGGAATACATATAATAATAGATAATTTTATATCAAAGCTACCTACCAAGACCTTTATAACATGTTAGGATTGGGCTATGACCCGTGAACCTATTATGGGATTGTACTAACAAACCATTTACCCTCTTACATTTAGGATTGGGCTACAACCCATGTACCTTCTTGTTTTTTTGGCATTGGCTATAACCTATGTACCCTCTTTCTTTTAGGATTGGGATGAAACCCATGTGCCTTCTTGTTTTTTGTCTTGGGAAACAACTTGTGTACCCTCTTTCTTTTAGGATCAGTCTACAACCCACATACCCTCTTTCTTTTAAGATTGGGCTTCAACCAATGTACCTTTTGAGATCATATACAACTTACCATTACCCAATGCATTAGAGGTAGATATAGGTCCCACATATCTCATAGTGAAATCATACAAACATGTTCCACAAAATCATAAACAATCATATATTAACCCATGCAATTAAATGGGTATCATAAACATGTAAACATATCATAACCTGTGGAAAATATACACATTTCATAATCATTTCATCAAAATAATAACTCGTGAAATAGATACTGATTTCATTAACATATCACCCGTAAAAGAGAAATCGATTTCATAAACATAAAACCTGTGAAAGAGAAAAGGGTTTCATAAATACCAGGACATTAAGCATAACCCATTAATAGAAAGGATGTGAATGGAACCTATATATAATTTTATATAAGGTCATGAGTAACATAAAAATATGTCTTATTAGATGGAAATAACATGGAAAGATATTTTAAAAACATTTCTTGAGGAAAATATCCTTTCTTATTTAAAAAAAGTCTCTTTAAAACATAAAACCTTTTGAAAAAAATTATCCTTAAAAACTTAAAAATAAGATTGAAAACCTATTGAAAAAAATTTATTTGAACATATATTTTAAAAACACATTCTAAAAAATTAACCTTTAAACATGAAAATAAATATTCATAGGATTGATGGTGGATAAATCTGTACCTATTGTACGAGGTAAAAAGAACATTCCTTGGAAATGGTAAAAAGGACAGAAAATTTCCTCATTCTGAAAGTGACTAGAAGATTCCTTTTAAAAAATTTGGTAAAAGAAAAAGGGTAAAAATTTATTTTAATTATCATTTAATATTAGTATAATATTCTTGGAAACCCTTTTTAGAAAACATGTTTTTAAAGGAACATAGATTTCCGACTAAAGAGAGGGTAAAGTTGGGAATTATTAAAAACACTTTCCTAATTATTGTATGTACCAAAGAGTAGAAAATGGTACCATAAAATGAATATATAATGAACAAATAGAGTATAAGTAAATTCATGAATTTCTTGAGATATGGAACATAATAATTAATCCAGGTAAACATAAACATAAACAATCTCGAAAAGTGATGAGATTGTATCAATTAACTCTTATGACTTGGTTACTTGGGATCATACACTCTATGTAAGAAAAGGAAATTAGAAGAAGGTTAAAATAATACTAAAATAATTAGATTAGTGACATAACATTTAAAATGGAATTATATACACCTTAAAAATATTTCATGTGTATAACAAAACATGAGTCTCAAAGAAGGAAAATTGAGACAAAACATTTTTACAGATTTGCTAACTTTAGAAACTTAAACCCCTTGAATGAAAGTTCAAAAAAATGATATGTAAATTCTTAAAAATTTAGGTGTAATATAAATATAATACAATCATTGGTAGTACTTACACCACACAAAAGGAAAAAGTGGAAACCATAGCATGTATCTCATGGGAATATAAAGTTAAAAGACATCCCCTTACCTTGTGTCTTGACTGTCATCGTACTCGTTCAAACAACCTGTATAATAAATATAAATTTATTATAAATATTTTAAATACATATATTATTATATCAAATACCATATATTTTTTTATTATGACCTTATATTACCCTCTTTTTAACCATCCTATGTTAAGGTTTCACTTCGGGTAATATTTGCTTTGTTTTTCATATGTGTCATAATTTGTTATATTGTTGGAACTTATACTTATATCATGATTCCAGAATGTAAACCATGATAAAAATATAATTTATATACATTATATGTGTATTATAATAATATATATAGTATATAAGTATGAAATGGAATACATCGTTCATGGAGACGATAGACCGTATGTACGCATGAATGCTATTTCCGTTTAATTGTCATGTTGAGAGAAAGAAAGTAAAATAAATATAGGTATATATATATATATATATATTATAGTAGATTTATGATATAATATATATCATATATATTCACTGAAACCATTCTTAATACAATCCATGTAGTGTATGAATGAATCGTATCACTTTGAGAGGCCAGTAGTCCACACTTCCTCAAACGAAATTACCGTATTTACAAAAGATTAAAATAATAAAGGTATGTTCCAAATAAAAATTTCATAATAATAAAGAAATTATAAATATAATATATATCATATATAAACATATTTTCCATCATAATGGCCACCATTATAGGTGGTAATGGAAAAATGAACAATCATCGTTTCGTGAGGCAATAGTACACCGTACATAGAAATAGTATGTTTGTTACCCATGGGATGGAGGGGTGTGTAAGTGTAGGTCGAACCATTTACCTAAAAACTTACTAGAATATTTAGGATAATTTTTTTGTTATATAATTATATAATAAAGATATTTTTATGGTTTTTATAAGGAAAATAAAGGAAAGGACTTGAGACAATATGTTATGTCTTAATCAGATAACTCCTTTTAGTTTATGCCAAAAGGCTTATTTGATTGCCTTATGCCCAAGGGAATGCATATATGAGGAAGGGATGATTTCTAATAATTTTATTTGGTAGGTCTTGGACAAACTTAAGATGTTTTATATGGGTGAGGAAGTGCGAGAGGCTGTGACTTTTTATAGGGAAGGAAAATGACTCACTTGGAATTTTTGGATTCAAGTTAGGTGTACACATGTTCTTACCTACAAAAAGTCATACCAAACCAAAAATATAAATAATTGATGGTTTAGGGACTAAATATTTACATAAAATGAGTGTTTTACAAGTGGATATATCATTTAGGCCCTCAATTTTAAGGTTTAGCCCCAAATTAAGCTTAATTTGGCCTTAATCACTGGGATTAATTTTATTCATTTTTACTAATCATTTTGGTAAAAAATTAACTTGGTATTATTTGTATCAAAATATTTTACTAAATAAAATGTTGTATGTCAATTTTTCAAAATTCAAATCACATAAGCAAAAAAATTAAGATTAATGATAATCCCGCAGACAGGACGAAATATCAGGTTTTTAAAGTAGAAAAATGTTCCAAAGTTTGTTAAGATTTTGTATTCAATTTCAAAGTAAAATTGATTATAATGAAATAAATTGTATTAATATATGTAATATTTATCTAATTTGGAATTAAAAAAATTATAATATCATTTAACATTAATAATTAATTAAAAAAGGTAGTTTTTAACTAAAATGCAGTAGTTTTCACTATTCCTCAAAAAAATGATGTTTCTCAGAAAAATACAAAATAATTCACCCTAGGCCAATTTAGAAATTCTGAATTCAAGAATTAATTTTATTTTATAAAATTAAATTTATAAATGTGTCTAAAATTAATTTTATTGTTTTTCACAGGACATTAAAAGTGGTTCATTCGAGAAAATGGTATTTTTAAACATAAAAGGAATTTACCAAAAATCATATCCTTCATTGTAAATATGTTTTATTTACATATTAATAAATTATAAAAATATTTGAAAAGTAGTTATTACTATTACTATAACTAAGTTTGATGGTTAGGTTATAATTACCTCATTTAAATAATTGTATAAAAAAGATGTTTTGTAGAAACTCAATGTTGTGTGCATTGTATGCCAAGTAAATGTTGCGTGTAACGTATGCCAAGTAGGTATTGCAGGTAAAATGTGCCAATCTATTTCCATGTGAAACGAATTTTTTACTTAGTTCATTTCAATACATAACTGAAAATTCAATTTATTAGGGAAAAACTTATTTATGACCATAATAATATTTTATTTTATATTCAATCAGTTTTCATATACATTTATAATTAATTTCTAAACTATTAATTCATATTATATTTTGTAAACCATATAGTTTAATAAATTAGTTAATTCTATTCATAAAATCTAATTTAACATCAAGGTTATATCTTATTATATTTAATAATCATATTTTTATAATATATTATTGTTTGGAAAACCTCGGTCTTGCATGTTATGAAAGTTATTGAGGAAAGTCATTATTGCTTGTAAAAAAGGTTATCTTTAGTGTTCCATTTACTGAAAGATAAAATTTATGTTTTTTATAGTGAATTATTAACTTGTTATTGCATATAACTCAATCCAAATATAATGGTTTAATATAAAATAAATTATTTTTAATGTTTCCTGAAAGGAAAAATATCAAAAAGTTTATATTAATTCAAAATAAAATTCACAAAATCTTGGGGTGTTAAAAAAATAAGTAAAATGTGATTTTACTAAGATTTAATGTCAATTTTATGTTGTTTTCTGTGGTGTTGACCATTACACACACGTTTTAGTGTTTTAAAACTCTAAAAATACGTTTAACAGCATCCTGTAAAAATCATAACTCTAAATGATGTGTTGTTAGTTCTTAAATTTCAAAAATAAATATATTGTCATTTTCTATGAATTCAAGGCAATCCAACATCATTTTTCAAGTTTTGACCTCCTGACACACATTTTTAAAGGCTTTGGTGCCTTCAAAAATTGTTTACTGAGTCATTATGAGAACACTACACATTGGGTTTATGTGTTTTCTATGAATAAATGTCCAAAATAACACAAATGTGGTTTTCCAAAGACTTCATGTCAATATGAGGTCATTTTCTATGGGTTTGACTGTTACACGCTTGTTTTAGTGTTTTAAAACACTAAAAACGCATTTATAAGAATCATGAGAAAACCATAACTCATAATGATGTGTTTTTAGTGCCTACATTTATAAAATCAATCTAGATTAATTTTCCTATGATTTATTCATAATCCAACAACTTTTTCCTTGTTTTGACCCCCCCTGATACACATTTTTAGAGGATTTGGTACCGTTAAAAAATTTTTACTGAGTCATTCTGACCACAGAACACTTCGTATTAACATTATTAGTGTATTTACACATAAAAAATGATATAATAGTGGCTTTCCCATGATTTTATGCTAATATAAGGTTGTTTTCTATGGTTTTGACTGTTACATGCATGTTTTAGTGTTTTAAAACACTAAAAACATATTTACGGGTATCACAGGAAAAATTTTACTCTGAATGACATGCCACTAATTCCTAAATTTCAAAAATAAATAAATTGTCATTTTTCTCTAATTTCATGGAAATGTGGCATCGTTTTTCTTGTTTTGACCCCGTGTCACTTGTTTTTAAAGGATTCAATGCCTTTAAAAACTATTTATCAAGTCATTTAGACCACACTGTGTACGTGTAAAAAATAACTCAATAGTGGTTTTAAAATTAATATGAGGTTTTTTTATATGGTTTTGACCATTACACACATGTTTTAGTGTTTTGAAACACTAAAAACGTGTTTATGGGCATCCTGGGAAAACCATAAATCAAAATGAATTTTTTTCAGTTTTAACATTTCAAAAGTAAATATAATGTATTTTTTAATTATTTCATGGCAATATGATGTCGTTTTCTTGGTTTTTATCCCCAAAACATGTTTTTAAGGTCTTTGACACCTTTAAAAATTGTTTACTGAGTCATTCTGACCACACCATGCATCAAACTGGCATGTTGTATGGGCATACATGTCAAAAATAACTCAAATGTAGTTTTCTTGTAATTTCACATCAATATAAGGTCATTTTATATGGTTTTCATAGTTTCATGTGTGTTTTAGTGTTTTAAAACACTAAAAACGTGTTTATATGTATCTCGTGAAAACCGTAACTCTGAATGACGTTCCATCAGTTCCTACATTTCAAGAATCAATCAACAATAATTTTCCTCTGATTTCATGAAAATGCGATGTTGTTTTTTTGGTTTTGACCCCACAATGCACATTTTTAAATGCACTGGTACCTTTAAAAAAATTACTAAGTCAAAACAAAGAAATTGAGCTCGTATTATTTTTAAATTTTAGGATAACAATCAATAATTCATTTTTGATGTGTAGGAATCAACCAAACATCAATCCAAGACATAATTCAGTTGTTATAACTCAAAGGGTGGGTTTTTAATTTTAAAATATTATTTTTGTTTTATTTATGGAAGTTTTATGTGTTATATTCAAATTTTTGAATGATCTATGGAATTTAGAATTCACCCTAGTAGAATGATCTATTAGGCTGTAAATTTCCTCGGGGATCATTTCGATCATATGCTAAAATATAGAAACTAAATAATTTTCAATTTTCGATATCCAATAAACTTTTGTTTTCCTATAAGATAATTCTTCTTAAACTTTTTCTTTCAACCATGCAATTTCTCTTTTGGATTCTCAATCAACAGAACTACAAGAGCCCCCATAGGGTGTAGTAGTAACTAATGATGATGCCCTACCTAAGACAGCTGATGGAGTGGGCCCAAAACCCATCCCTTATACATGTTTGGGATTCTCCTTCCCTAAAATTATTGAAAATACATCGTTCTAGTAAACTAATGATGATTGTGAAGGTTTTTTATCTCATACATATTGAATTTTAACTTGTTAATACAAAAATATTAATAATGATTTTTTAAATTATATGAACTTTATAATATTATCTAATTAATAAATTTTTCATTACTATTTATTGTTATTTCATTAATATTTATTATTATTTCATTACTATAAAATCATAATAATGAGAAATAAATTATAACAATAAACAAGTCTTAAACTAAATTAATTGGACCTAGCTAGATGGATCAAATAAACCAAATTAGTATCATTTTATTCATATAGTTGGACCCATTTAATTATGTTTAAGGCTTGTTTATTGTTAAAATATATTTTCTTTATTATGTTTTTATTTTAATAAAATGATATGAAATTTTAATGAAAATTAATTACTCTAATGTCTTTGGTAGAGTCATTTATGAAACTAACATCAGGTTTCCTATGAACTTTAAACCACATATTTTTTCATCTAATACAGTGACATAATTCATTAGAATTTATAAAAGAATATAAAAAAATTATAAAAAACCTTGATTTATAATAAAATTAAATAAATAATAATGGATAAATACAAACCAATATTGTTCTTTTTCTTAAAAAACATGGAAACCCAATGATATGAGTAATGACTTGTTTTTCAAAATTTATAGTATTTTTTAAATAATCTTCAAAAAATTGAAACAGGAATGAAAATTATAATTTTATTGTGTTTATTTTTATTAAGATACTACAAAATATGTAATTATATCATGTGATTCATATTTGTTAATTTCAACAAAAAACTTATATTGCTCACTAGAAATTACTTCAGGAACTTTCTCATACATTTATCATGAGATTAAAGATGTTTCATTGAACTCATTCCATAATCTCCATTTAAAATATCTTGATTTTTTCCCAATTTTTTTAGATCCATAGGCATGAAATAGGTTCAGCGACATCAAAATGAAAAAAAAACATCTGGAAATAAAAAAAACATAGAAATTTATAAGTATATTACAAAATTTTACCCATGTATTTTAAATTAGTTATCAATTAATATTAAATTAATATTAACTTTACTTGATTATAAAAGACTTAATTTTTCTAATATGTGGGAATATTCCTCTAATATTTATAATTTATAGAAAATATCATTGTCTTGTGAGAAAGCTTCACAAGAATATATCTATAGATTCCAATAGTTTCACTAGTAGGCACCCTAAACTCATCAAATAGAATGATAATATTAAATTTCTTAAGACTAAAAAATATTTCATTTTCAAATTTTTATCCATTCTATTGTTATCTTTATATTTTTGAAAAATTCATTAAACAATTAATAAAACCTATAATATTTTGTATAATTAAATACATATCAATAATGGTTACTCACCAATATCCCCTAGAGGTAGGGCTGACCAACCACTCCATCACCGGAGGGGAATCATATGGCGGGCTACTAACAACATCTGGGTAAATGGATGGCTCTATAGAAGTCTCAGGTATAGAAAAATCACTCAAATCTATTGAATTTTTAGGTAGTGGTGTTGTTCTCTAAGATTCTGATTGGAAAGGATCTTGAATTTTTTTGTTCTTAGTATACCTACAATTCAAATGGTTATGATATATTAAATGTGTAAAAAATAAAAACTACAATATTTTTACAAAAAAATAACAATGTATATAAGTATAGAACTCTTATGAATGATAAATTGTAATATAGTTTCACTACCAATTTATAAATTCAATTATATTCATATTTATTGCACCCATTATTATCAACCTTTATTTTGATGAGTGCATCATTTTCACCCTCTCTTTTAAGTTCTATTGTTTCAATATTATCAGGAAAAAATTATTCGATGTTTTTGGATGATGAGGTTCACTTTCAGAAAGTACCAATTGATCTTTATCACCCATATTATATAATTATATCTTTTTTAAGTGTAAAAAATTCCATCCGTTATGTATTTCATAATCCACATAATAAACCATCTTATCTTGTGAATCCAAGATAAATATATCATGATCTATATTCTCATTGGTATGTATCAAGTGAGATAAGTTTACAAAAGTAAAATATAACAAATCTTTCATTATGTCCCTATTAGTTTTGACCCACGTGCATTTAAATAATACAAATTAAAAATATAGTGTGGTTTCTAATTTGAAAACAAAAACCACCATCAGGCTGAGGATGAAAAACTGGAATTATCTAGTTGTGGAGAACCAAAACATAGCACCCATTTAGGGAGTTTATCCCAATTATTATTCACTTTTAAATTTTTTTTATTTTATTTTATTTTGATATATTTTAATCACTGTTGTGTTTGTGTTTTTTCTATAAGTTTGAAGTAAGAAATAAATTATACTCTCTATTTTTATTCAAAACCTTCCATTTTCCACTATTAGAATAAATAGTTTCTAGTAGTTTTATTTATTAGTTTACATTATTAATGATACTTTGTTACTTTTATTTATATATAGATGTAAGTGGAAATTGTTGTAAACCATAAATAATATAAAAAATATGGGTTTTCCCTACTCAAAAAAATAACTCAGGTTATGTCTTTCCATACTAAATTTTACAATTATCCCATTTTTTATTTGGTATAAACTAAAAATATTTTTTGAAGATATAGAGGTAATTCCTAAACTAGGTGTGGAGGAAGGCTACCTAGTTGTGGGTCAGAAGTTAGAATCCAATATGAGGGTTGTGAAACTATGTGTTTTAGTTTTTTTAATCTTGATAAGGTGAGTTGTATTATGTTATATTTTTCATTTATCATGTCATATATTATTTTAGGCATTGGATTTTCCGCTGGAGTAATGCTTGTAATAAAGGATCGACAAAACCTAGTCTAACAGCATGAAGTTTTTTGGCATGTAATGGTTGTATCTTGTATATGGACAGTGAAAGTTGGAGTTATAAATATAGAGGATGTGAATATGGGATGATAGGGTAGATTTTATGAAGTCAATTGTAGCATATAAAGACTTTTTGAATACATAAATAGCATCAATATAGAGCTACTCCATGGAAATCTTGTGAATTCCTTTCAAATATATAATACATCAAGACATATTTACACAGTGAAAATTTTGTGATAATATTTTAGGATTGTGAAAACCTTAGTAAATTCATGAAGGATTTGTTCTAGAGGTTTTTGAAGGTGTTTGATAATTTTTCCTATAAATTTAGAGAAAATAAATAGTTCTTTCTCAAACTAGGATAATGCTCCTGTAAGTTTTCATTTATGAAAATGCATTGACATTGGTGATATAAAGGCATCACACAAAGGATTTATTACTATCAGAATTGTTTTTTGAAGCATTGTTGTGTTAAGTAAGTAGATCATGATGTGAGAAGGCTTCAGGTTTTACCTGTAAATACCCAAGAATTAGAGAGAGTGAGAATAGTTGGTTGAGGAAGATTTTGATAGAGCTAAACACTCTAATTTCACCAAATAGGAAGTTGTGAGAAAGGATTAGATGAGTCATTTCATTACATGAGTGACTTATTAAAACCACATAGTTCTACAGACATATTGTTTGCATGACCCTTTGTTTTATGAAAAGGGTAGCCTTGTGAGAAATAACTAATTTAAAATGGTTCTTTTGTATGGACTTACAAGGACAAACTTATGAACAAATAAGTTAATAAAAAGTGAACATTTGGATTAACACTAAGTAAATAGTGCCTAATGTGTATTAAAACATATTGAAAACCATGAAAATTGAAGAATTTATTCCTTGTAGATGAATTGGATATCATCAGGGAAATTAAATCTATTTTTATGTGATATTTCACATTTTATGTTTGAAAGTGTAGTGTGTGAATATCAATGAGCACCTGCTCATACTTGGTGTAATATAGAGACAATGGTCAAACCTTAAATAATTATAAAGCAGGTGGCCCTTTTGAGGTATTGAACCATCCATAAATCTTGAAAGAGGAGCGACCCTATGATTGAAGTGCCATTTTCCTAAATCCACTACCAAACAGTGAGTTTGTGGATTCTATTACATTATAATTGTTATACCGATATGGGTTCTTAATGAAAAATACCCTGAGAAGGGGGATGAGTTGGATTATGAAACTCATTTTATTTTAATCACTTAGTATTCATACTCTCACTACCTAAAATGGTATTAATCATATTGTTAATAGGGTCACTCTTATGTTCTTTCAATGATGATCATATTTATGTTTCACTTATATTTTCCTTTCAATTTTGATCTAATTTATGTTTTGCATAATGTAAGTAATACTTGTACACATAACAAAATAATTTTACTTAGTTCACCCTCACTGGGATAACCCAAGGATCATAAAATTATATTTTGCATAAGTGATAGAATCTACTAAATTCAATGTAAATTTATGGTTTTAGGCAAGGTCACTCCAAGATATGGTTCACACATTTTACAGTGATTTAGGGATGGTTTACTACCATCTTGGGTCACTCCATTTACAATTATTTAGGGTTTGGTCACTTTTAATCCAAAGGGTCATTCCTTCCTTCCTTTATTTTTATCACTACTCATGAAGAGATAACACTTTGGTAAACATTATAATGAAATATGTCATTGAATTTGTGTTGCACCATGTATGGGTATGTGCTTGTTGACGTTCACACATTGCTCTTTCACACATAACATGTGAAATCCTCCATAATGAAAACATCACTTTCCCTAGTGATCAATAAAGAATCAATAAGCAATAAGTTATTCCTTTGGAAAGGTATTTAATGTGTTATAATTCACCTATAATTCTAATTTATTGAGAGTTTCTAATTTTCTCTTCCTCACAACTTCTATTAGTGTAAGTTTGTGTATGCCTGCTTATAGCCTTGAGAAATTATTCATTTGTTCTAATTTTCTATGTAACTTTCTGAACACATTCAAACACCACCAAAACGACATCCCTTTACTTTTATATACTCACAAAAACTCTTTTATATAGATCCATACCTCTTATTTATATAATATTCATGATAAACATTTTAATATCCCAATATGACACACCAGACTTTATGCAATCTACCTTTAGCCTCTTCCCTTCCAACTATCCACAATTTTCTGCTCTAATATTTCCACCAATGGTAAATTAAATTCCTTGAACAATAGATAACATGGTGAATAACAAATCCAAAAAAAACTCTAACCCACAATTTCAAGGTTGATAACAAATCCAACACATAATATCACCAATTATCATATTGGATGCAAATATTCTCCCTATTTGGATTGTTTCAAAACACTATCATAAATCTAATACCAACCACACATCATGAAACCAAAAATAGGCCTTATAATATCCATGATGTCTCTACTTATATATCCTTTAGATTCATTATGGTCCCTTATACCCCTTTGACATTGAATCCAAATCATATCTAACACTAAAAGTAAAAAATGTAGAATCTTTTTAAAGACATTAAATTGAGTTTTGAGGGAAAAATATTCAACTTTTTTAGCATACCTCCTTTATTCTTGATTCCAAAAAAGTTTCATATTTGTATAAAATTTATACCTTTATCCCGAATGAGAATAGGGGTATTTTGAATAATTTTTTCTCTATGTTTATAAATATATTCCCTTCATGAAATTTTGAGACTAGAAATCCCCTTTTTCAATACACTTTAGGGATTATTTAATGGACATATCAATATTCACTTGGTCACCATAATTCCATATTTTACTTTCTAACTATAACTACATTATAAAATATGTTTTGTGATTTAACTTACCACATGGTAAAGAATCATCAATGAAACCTCTAAACTTAATGACTTGAAACTTAATGTATGAGTGGTCAATGACTTCCATGTTATCTATTTCTCTCACTTTATTCTGTAAGTTACTATGACATGAGTAGTTGAATTAATTTATTAATATTAGTATTAACTCAATAATAATCTCATTAAACCATTAGTGAATAAACCGTAAATCATTGGGTGTGCAATTCATACCATTTTTCTTTTTTAAGGATCATCTTTAGACGCCAATTTGATAAAAACATATTTCTTCATTCCTCCATTGAGTGTCTTTTCTTTGTTAATGAGGATGAACCTTTTCAAAAAAATTAGGTAAAACCCCCCATAAATTTCTCTGATCTATCACTAAATATATAATTGATATTCATCATGATTCATCCATATATATCAACTTTAGTTATTCTAAAAAAATCAGATGGTACTACATGTTAGATCAAAACAAATAAATCATGAATAATTTTGATATTGTTGCTTCCCTATCAAAGTGTTTTATTCTATCTTCAATGTGAGATTCCAATTGGTTAATATGTGATCTTGACACTAACACTTCAATTATAACTTTATACCACTTGTGATCACTCTAAAGTCTCATGTTCATTCACTACACCAACATCAATTGAGATTTCGGATCATGTCTCAATATCAATTCAATTTTTAATATAATATCCCAATCAAATATTCCCTAAAAACTAAAACTACTCAACAATATTTATATCATTTAAATAAATAGAGAGAGGGAAAATTCTTTTTCCTCAAGTAGAGTAATATTTGGACTTTGTATGGACTACCTCTTTTCCTTTATCCTTCAATTTGGAATCCATATTTATATCTAACATTTCTTTGATAGAATCCAACATCTCTTTAATTTCATTAGGCATGTTCTCTTCTTCATAGTCCAAATAACAAGATTTTATTCCTTAGATACTCTTTCTGATAAGGATCGTTTGACATGTAACTTATTGATTTTTTGTTTTCCAAACTTTCTTCTTGCCTTTATTATCCCTGTAAGATTTATTAGACTTCTCAACAATACTTTTAATTGGGATAATTATTTTACATCAGAAGCTTTTGGAATAATTTAATTTTTCAAAATATTTTTCATGTATTTCTAATATAATTTTTGTTTAATAGAAGATTATAGTCTTTTCAAACCACTTTGATCACATTGATTATTTAATAATAAAATGAATTTTATATCTTGAAAGAATATATTTTTCATTTAATTCATGTTGACTATATATGTTCATTATATATGAACTTCTCCTATGATCTCTACTCAAGACATGATCAGCATGGTAATAATTATTAAAATAAAATCCATAACTTTAGCTTTGTGGATTGGAGCTCTATTTTTCAAAACTTCCATCCAGATCACAATAAGAAATATATTATAAAGATTTATAGAAAAATCAATAAATATTTCCATGTATTCCATAATAGAAGCACATGTATCTATACCTTCTCCAAGAGCTCATCCTTTTGTCTTTGAATTTTATAGGGAACTTCTTGAGTGTGTTTTCATTACATTAAATGTTTTCTGTTTTCTTAATAATTCACATAGTTCTATTTATTTTAAACATTAGAGGTATTATTTCATGGAAAATACTAGTTTTCCCTATGAAATATGACCTTTTTGATACCATGATTCTTTCTTGATTCTCTTATTTAGCATATGTACTCTTAATATCACTATCTACTATTGAATTATAAGTAAATAGAATGTTTAATTCATCTTTTAGGACTGAATTACCCTAAACTTTTAGTTTCTCTTCTTAATTTTTTACTAAGATCAACTCCTCTTAATTTTTCTATAACTCTTTTATCATTGCTTCAATTTGATAATTAATGTATTCTTTTATAATGGTCCCTAAAGAAATTTAATCTTCTGATTCATGAAAACATTATCTAGTGTGTCACTCTTTTCTTTTATCTTGGGGTTCATCCAAGTAATAGAATCTATAAGGCTTACCTACTCTTGTTTTAGTCTTTGTTTCTCTTCGATGAATTTTTTCATCAGTGTAAAAATTTTAACTTCTTAGCCTTCAAATTTGGAATTACTTTTTAGTTAAGGCCCTTATCCCTAGAAACTAATTTAGGAATCTATATTTTTTAATATATCTCATTCAGTTTCTCAACCTAATATTCATTCCTTTCCCTTATATCATAATTCAATTAAACAAATATTTTATTCAATACTTTTATCTTTTTATCATAATATATAATCCTACAACTTGGAACCAAAGTTCATCATTCTGATTTTGTATCTTTATGGATTCTTCTTGTAATACTAGGTTCCACTCCTCTGATAATTGGAAAACATCCATCTTTTTTTTGGGTTTCTCCTCATCATCAGTAGATTCTACTTCACTTGGGACATAAGTCTCCACAGGTAATTATATAGAATAATTTAATTCTAAATCTATCAATCACTGAAAACTTTTCTATTGTTTGGAATTTACTGAGATTTTTTATTTTTCTTAAAAATATTTCCAATTTCTATGTCACTAAAAGATTATAATATAATAATAAAACTTAACTCTAATAAATATTTGAATCAATCTAGAGAAAAAAAATCCGACAATATAGACCTATTATTTGATACTAATTTTTAGGTCCCTAAGGGTCTTTAGAGAGAGATATCCTAAGATAGAGTTAATTAGGTTATGAAACTCATTCTAATTTAGTCAATTAGTAATAAAATACTCACTTCCCCAAATGATCTTGACTTCATTTTTAATATGGTCACTCTTATTATCTTTCAATTATTTCAAATTAATGTTTTGTTTATCTTTGGATTTAATTAGTTTGATTAATTATTTCTTAACTCACACATACTGATTTATGTTTTTTAGAAAGTAAGTAAAGAATAAACACAAAGAAAAATAATTTTATTTCATTCACCCACACTATGATTATCTAAGGAGAATATAAATATACTATATTAAAGTTAAAAAATCCACTAAATGCACTCTTTGATAGTGGTTTTAGGCATGGTCACTTCTAGGAAAGGGTAAATTTCTTTTAAATTATTTAGGGATGGTTCACTACCTCCCTAGGGTCACTCCTTTTATAGTGATTTAGGATTCAATCACTTTTCACCCCAAGGGTCACTCCCTCCTTAATATCCTTTTCTTAATAATAAAAAAGTGGTAAAAATTTAGAAAACATGCCAATATAAGATTTCACTATCTCTATTTTGGACAAAGTATCGGTAGGTTTTCATTGATTTTTTCCCACATATCTTACACACATGATGTGTGAAATCCTCTATAACAGAAACATCACTTTACCTATTTATATTCAATGTATCTTTAACAAATAACTTTTTTGTAATATTCTTAAATTATTTCCAATTAACTTTCTATATTGTTAACTTATTTTGAATGTTCAATTATAACTTTCACACATTTTTTGTTTGTGTAAGTTTGTCCTTGTAAATCTGTATAAAAGAAATTTTTAAAATTAGTTATTTTATGAAAAAAAAATCATCACTTGAGAAAATGGTTTTTGAAAAAAACATATTTCTAGAACTAAGTGGTTTTCACAAGTTTTTCACACAACACATAGGTTTATGTGACACATTCTCATAACTCCCACCTTAGAAAAATCAAAGTTTTTAGATCTATCAAAATATTACTTGGACAACTTGCTCTTTTTTCTTCGGGGCCTAGGTATTTATATTCCAAATATAGAAAATTCACACATCTAAAAATCCTTCCTTTATACAAATCTATTTCAAAAAATAATTCTATATGAAATATCCCTTTATGCAGTGTCTATATTTCCTAAACAATGGACAAATTTCATAACATCCTCTATGTGTAAGATCGCTCATGGATTTGAATGAAAATTCTTTCTTTTCTTAAATTTTATACACAACTTCCTGAACACATTTAAACACATATAAAACTTCATCCCTTTATAGTTAGATTATCCATGAAACTCATTCAAACTACTCATTCCTTCTTGTACATATAATATCAATGTTGAAATTTTCTTGATCCCAATATGATGCACTAAAATTCATGCCATTTTCCTTTGGACTCTTCCATTACAAGTGTTCTATAATTTATAGCTCAAATATGGCCTCAAAAAATTACATACATGACGAATAACAAGTCCAAAAAAACACTGACTCACCATATCAAGGTTGATAAAAAAATCCAACATGCAGTAACATCAATTCTCATATTAGAATATAATAGGCACATTATCATTATATGCTCCTTATATCAACCTAGTGCCAATGGAATAAGTAAAATTCTTGTATCTTGTGTTCATGATTTATCTAATTTTTAAAATACATAAATATTTTTCTGTAGATTATGATATCATTAATAAAACTGATTAAAGGTATATATAATTGAAATATCGATCAGATCATCATTGAATGAAAAATATAAGAGTGATCCTATTAATAATGAGGCTATGATCATTCAGGGTTGTGAGAGTGAGATGAATTGATTTATTAAATTGGAAGGAGTTTTATACCTAGGTTCATCCCCACCACCACCACCACCCCCATAGAGTATCTATCATTAAATTTTTGTGGTTTTATAACAAGTGGTATCAAGGTATGGATCTATCCTTTTTTATTTCTTTTGATTTGAATTGATCTAATTGTTTTTTATAGTTAATATTTTTTTCCCTTATAATATTTTAGTGACATGGAAAAGGGAAAAAATATGAAGAATCAGAACTCTAAGTTAATTTCATATAATAGAAAAGTTCTTGGTGATTGTGAGAATTAGATAAAATTTTCAAACATATTTAAAAATGAATGTGTGAATAATTATTATTTTGAATCTACTGATTGATTTTATGATGATGTAGGATTAGATAATGGGCCTGATTTCCCTGATGATATCTAATTTACTAATGATGATGAGATATAAAGAAGTCCAAAGGTGGAATCTATTCATTTATCAAAGGAATAAGATTCAAATCTCCAAGAAGTATTGAAGTTAATAAAGAATAATAAGTCTCAAGAGATCTATGGTGGAGTTCTAAATATTGATGTTGATAAATTGAAAATATTGAATAAAATATTTATTGAAGTTTCTATTGATCTAAGTCCAAATAATTATTCTCGAGCTAAGAAATTAAAGTGGATTTCTTCAAAAATGTAGAATCTTAAAACTAGTTCTAAGAATATGGGCCTTGACACAAAATAAATTAAAATTTTAAAGTCCAAAAATGATAAACTTGTCATACACATGAAATAATTGATTGGGGAGAATCAAATGTTGAAATAAGAGATGTTGAGCCTTAAGGATTCTGTTAATAATAAAAACTCAAAGTTTTATTAACAAAGTGACATATTGGAAGATATTTACCATGAACTCAAGGATGAAATATCTAATGATAAGATGCTAAAGGAATACATGGATTCTCAACTTGAAGTAAGAATAAAAAATATCTAACAACTTAAATAATAGTTGATCTTGGAAAAAAATCAAGTATAATAGACAAAATCTAATATTAATCTTATTCTAAAAGAAATTTTCATTTTTTTATTATACCTTGGGAGGTGGAAGTGAGATAAAGATAAAGTATGATAAATCATAAGAGAAATATGGAAAAATTATTATGTCACAAAGGATGTATTCCATGGGAAATACCAATATTGGTCATGATGGAACCCCTCTGAAGTTTAAAATGAAGATAACTATTTATATTCCCAAGAAAATGGAAAACAATTGATATCATGAAGACATATCCAAGAAGTTCCCTATAATTGGTAAGTACGAAAGGATGAGTTTCATGAAAAGGTATGGTGACTCGTACTTTTATTTTGGAATGAGTGGACATATTTTTATATTTTTCTATGAATCATTAAAATATATTTATTGATATGAATTTGATATAAGTTTTTTAAAACAAAGTAACAAACTGTAAAAAATAATGTATAGATCTTATTCCAATACTTCTTTCCATATTCATCAAGTCTCTAGTAGATATTGCAGGAAAAATTCAACTGGGATAAATCATTAAAATCAATGTGAAATATATGAAAAATATATTCTTTTGAGAAATATATTTCATGGATTGGTTAAATAAGATCCCTATTTCAAATTGGTATGAATATTATTTCCAAATCTATTGTTGAACAATGAGTGTCTTGTAAATACAAGAATAAGATTTAGAAAATTAAAGGATTATAAAAGTTTCTCACCTGAAAAATGTATCCTAAGGAAAGGTATGTGTTTAGAAATCAAATTAATCTTATGTTTAGTCAAATAACTCTTCTTCATCATTTTTTTCGAAAATCATAATAGACTTTATTTTTCTTTTATTCTAATTTATGGATGTTGTGAGTTCTATTTGTATGTATAATTAACTTCCATTTTGTGTTTCATTAAACTAAAGAAATTCCTCAAATTTATAGAGAATTGAGGACTCAATTGAATGAAATATATGATATTATGATTCAATTACAATCGATTCATGCATCATATAACTACCTAGAGTGTTCAAGATTGTATTTCTTTCCAATGTTTTCTTAGAGCTTCCATTATGATGTTTTTCGTTGTGAAGCTCAAAGTTTTTTATCTTTATAATAATTATTTTGATCATGTGTGGTCAATGAGTTTCCAAAGATAGAAAATTATGAGTTTGATGAGATTATTGGAATATTAATCTTATTTTTGATCATAATAAATAAATAGGTGCTCTAGGATAGAGTGGCCTTATACTTACTCGTGTATTGAGGAAGCCCTAGTGAAGGATTGTATCTTATGAAAAGTTATCAATGAATTTATTGTGTGGAAATTATATCCCTTAGGTATATATATTGCATTTACTTAAACTTTGGAAAAAATAGATAATTCCTTAAACTATAATTAAATTTTAAATAATACCCTTTTAGGGGTTTTTGTATTGTTATCCAGAACTTCACACATTTTTTAAAATTTATTGTTCTTATTTTCCGATTATATTTCCTTTATCAGTTAATTATTATAAGTTATAATGGGTTTACTTCATTTTCTTTTACTGCTTTTACATTTTATAATTTGATATGATTTTAAACCATATCTTCTGATCAACATACACTTTAGACTGGTAAAAATTATAAGCTAATACTTTACTTTAATTCACTCCCAGTTTGAAGTCACTAAAACTATGAATATCTTAGACAACACATGGTATTGGATCTTACCTATTTTTATCATTTGTAAATTACTATGGCCTTTAGTTTTTGAGTTTTTTTTGTTTCCTTACACTAACATGTAGAAGAGAGAATATATCTTGTTTTATATCGTAGGGATACCAATCAGAACTATTGAGAGTTTAAATATAACATATCCTCATATTTTTTATAGAGATGACTATAAGTACTAAAAATATTAGATAAATATATTTTTCATAAATACTAGAATGGATCATTATCAAATGATGACTAGAAATTATATAATTATAGAGAAGGAAATATCTTCTTTTACTATAGAAGAAAAGTTGGAGTATTAATCAAATTACAAAGTCCAAAACACTCTATTATATAATATAATGAGAAATATATACAACCATATTTCTTTATGTGAGACTATGAATGAAATTAGAAAGAAATTTAATATTACATATTTTGGAACATCTGGGTTCAAAATACTATGAGAGAAATTCTCATAGTTGATTATCAAGAATTTGACTACCTTTAGAGAGAGTTGGTTTCTTATATGCACAAATAGATTGAATGTTTTTATGATGAAAAATTCATGGGTGACAATAATAAGTGGTTACTCACTACAATTAAATTTATTTATTTAGTACCATATAAATAATAAGATTGTTTCTAAAATTATCTATTGTTATCATTATTATAGGTTCTATTATTGTTCTTATAAGCTTGAATGCTACAAAATTGATGGTTAGACCAAATATCCCTTTAGTTAACACATTCAAGAGTTAGTGATATTTCTTTAATAAATTTGACTTTTTAATTTATTTTATTTATAGATTTATATAATCATAATAACTTATTATTTATTTTTAAAATATGCTTTTATATTACTATAGGTTAATAATAGTATTTTTTTGAAACAAACTATTTAATTATATATATGTTTAATGAAAACTGGTAATTCTTATCATGTTGGTAGCCTATCAAGAATTAAAATTTATGCATTCCTTTAAAAAACAATTAAAATCATAATGAAAATTATTTCCTTTTCTAACATATCAATTGTGTGACTATGTTTAGTGGATAATTATAGACATTTATATTAAAAGGATACATAATATTGACGATAAAAATATTTCTAAAAAAAAATTTAAACTTCTTGTTATAAATGGTTTCAATGAACATATAGTCTTAAATAAATATAATTATCAATATTTAATCCTTGTAGTTGGCCCCATTTAATTAGGTTTAAGGATTTTTTTATTATTGTTATTATTGTCATTTTTAGACATATTTATAAGCATTTAATATGATAAATTGAAATTAGTATGCTTTAAAAACCCTCTATAGGTGTTCATTAAGATGATTTGGTATAATTTTTCCATTTTAATTTTTCAAAAACTCACATGACAATATGTTTGAATAATATTTTTTAAAATTAGAGGGAAAATATGGGTTATTTCTCCAAAAAAACATGATTTTATAGAATAAATGGGTTATTTTTTCAATTCCTAGAACCATACTTATTTAAACATATTTTTTATGTTTTACAAAAAAAATTAAAATTATTATTATTTTAAATATTATAGTCGTATATATTGTTTCAGTAGCTACTACATCGTGTTTGAACGTTTACATGAAAAATTAGTTTTTTTTATAATAGATATTATTAATGTAAAATTCTTAAAGCTGAGAATAAATCTAATATACTTGATCATTTTTTGAATTAAAAATAAAATATTATTTCCAATAATAAACTCTAACTCTAAATGTTATTTATTTTCTACCTTTAAAAAGAGCCACTATTGCATGATCTGACTTTTAAGATACTTTGACTGTGTTCCTACTCAAAGATCCTTTCTAATTGCTAGTTTTTTATTACTTATTATCAAGGATTAGAATGATTCAAATATAACACCAGTATTAGCTTATTTTTATAAATGGAGAGTAAAACTAGAAATATAGGAGAGAGGAGGAATAAAAGCATAATGGAGATGCAACTCCCCTTAAGAGGCACCCAACTCCCGTACCCAAGTCTTATGGGTGATCCCATAGGATAATTACCCCACCTACCTTTCCCTAATCGTCCCTCTTTTAAAAGACTCCTATAAAAATGTGGGCCCCATAATATTATTTTAGGATTACTAGAATATTACCCTTTTCCCCTCTATAAGTGTTTTCTATAACAACTGAAGGCCCCCAGAATATTCCCCCTAGATCCCCCAAAACTTCCCTATAGTTTTTCCACCCCTAACAACTATAGTTGGTCTAAAAACCTAGATAGATACTAGTAGTACTAGCTATATAAATCCCCTAGAATATTCCACAATACCCTCACACCTCTCTATCAATGACACCCTTGGAAAATTCATGTTTTTATCAAGGTTTCAGTAATATCCCATAGTTTGAATAATATGTAGTGCTCTAATGTTAGGAATGACATTACCTTTAGTGGATTAGTCTTCCAAAATAATTTTCACTAAACCTTGAGATATAATTTCCTTATCAATGGTTTGCTGAAGAACATATATTAGAATAAATTTTACATGTAAACTTATTACCTCAAATTTTGATCCCCATCACTTTCCAAACCCGTTTATGCTAATAAGAGTCCTTATCAGATGTTTCAATAATTTTTTAAAGGTTATAAAGCTATCATCTTCTAGATAACCAACTGTATCCAGCCACGAATAACACAGACTATAGTAGAACCCTTTGTAAACTAAAGTAGAAAAATAAGGATCGCAGAGTTGAAATTATTGAATTGTATACTGAAATATTATTGTTTGTGATCCCATGTTCTCAGTGACCAGTCGTTATACCCATACAGAAAATCCCTTGAATACTTATTACCCTTTAGCTTATTATTTATAATTCCACATTTATTTGGTTCTATAATCTGCATCTAGAATCAAATCGTGGTACTACTAAAAGTTTATTACAGTGATGGATATTCATAATTTTGATGTTCAAAATCATATCCAAATAATATATTACCCAAGATAGTTTCATTAAAATCCAAAGAAACCAAGGGAACATATGCATCTATTCCCCTAATTAGAAAATTAGTGTCTACTATTGGAGGAAACTCCCTACATAATATAGAAATGAGTGATTTTTTTCTATCACTAGTGATAATTATAATCGGAACAATGATACAAACTAGAATATCGAAATTTATATCTGATAATGTTTTCCTTTGTGACTTTTCATATAAATAAAAATACCCATCCCAAATTCATATTACTAGAAGACCAACTTCAAGAGGAGGGTTTGGTAGAATATTGCCTTCGATAACAAAAGATATTTCCTCTAACCACTTTAATTAATTTCCTTCATAACCTTAACTAGAATGGTGTTCAGAATGAAACCAAATCATGATCCTAGCAAGTGAAATTTTCAAAATAAAGATAACACTTAATTTAAAACACCAATGAATTTACATTTAAAACAATTCACCTGTGAATAGAATTTCATAGAATCCATGCTCATTAAAAGTTCATTCATCATTCCAATTATCTTGATTATGTATTTCAACCCTTCCTTGGAATGTTTTTGTATTCTATTTATGATGATTGTGTATATGGGAAAAAGTACAACCCATAATAGTGAATCATATAGTGAAGAAACAGACAACTACATGTAAAGAAGAATCATTGTTATTGTGATATAAATGGAGCTAAGTAGAAGAATAATTGAATTTTATTTGGAATAATTCTAGGATGAATAACATCCTTGAATAATGATTCATCATAGTAGATGAATTTATTGAACACCCATATTCCCTTGAGAGGCACCCATCTCCCTCTCCCAAGCCTCATAGATGATCCCAATAATATAATCATCATAAAAATTCTATTTTCATGAACCATTTATAGTTTTTTTGTTGTTTATTTTTATTTCATAGAACACTTATATCGAATATGTGTGAATTGATCTATCTAGGATAAGAAAAATGGTTAGGGATCTCCAACTATAACACTGGGATGATCCTTTCCTATTTTCTCAATCAAGGTTCTCAATTATCTTCCGGATTTTCCTAATACTCATTAATTCATGGTGTCATCCATTTTTATTTTTCAGCATGTTTATGGTTGTGTGAGGATGAAACATGATAATCATGGCTTAATGATTCCTATATTGGTCTATAAATATATCAACATCACATTTTCTAAGTATAATCCTTCATGATTTTGTTTTGAAAAAATTTATATTTGGTTATTTATATTTTTCTCCTCTCTTATGCGTTATGTTATTTTGAATACATTGATAGAAGACATTGAATCCAAGATGAAGTTGTGTAATTTTTGAGTCTAACAAGTTTACAGATTTTAACGTTTGAAATATAGTAGAAGATCAATATTGTTTTTAGATATGAAAAAATATGATCACTTTCATAATCCCCAATACTACTTCATTTTATACATTTAAAATTACCCGTAGTCACATGATTTGATGGAATGGGGGTGTAAAGTTTAATCAAACTAAAATCTAGTCTTATCCCATACTGATTTGGCCCAAGTTAGAGGCCTCAACTAGACCGAAACATATAGTAAAGCATGATCGTCTATCATCAACCCTAACACTACATTTTATATATAACCCCATTGCATGTTATGGCCATGGAGTGGCATATGTTGTGTTCCTATTATCTGAATTTCCTTCCTTGACCTTGTTTTTTGTGAATAAAATAGTCCTATTCATTTATTCAATTTTGGTTATTTATTGTATTATAGTTTACTACAATGGATTTTCACGCTTCTATTGAATATTAAAGGGGGATTTAAAAGGTCTGGGTAGTAGTTATCCCATGGGTTTTCCTTTCTCTATTTTTTGAGTTTAGGTGTGTGTCCAATACCCTTATTCTCTTTTTAAATTTCTTGATAATTTCATTATATATGTTTTAATCCTTTTGGGTTTCAATGATGTGTATTTTGGATTGAGAAATGATGATATATAATAATTACAACTCTATGAGGTCCGAACATGTCTCTGAGTAAATCAATGTTACATTATCCGAGCCTCGCCCTCAAAGCTTGTGTTATGACCTAATAATTAATTATATAATTATTAAGTATATAATAATTAATTATTTAATTAGTAATATAATTACCAATTATATATTATTTAATTAGTAATATAATTATTAATTATATAATAATTAATTAGTTAATTAGTAATATAATTATTAATTGTATAATAATTAATTATATAATTAGTAATATAATTATTCATTATAATTATTAATAATTGATCTTTAATAATTAATTTTATAATAATTAATTAGTTAATTAGTAATATAATTTTTAATTATATAATAATTAATTAGTTAATTAGTAATATAATTATTAATTATAATTATTAATTATTAATTATAAAATAATTAATGAGTTATTTGTTATATAATTACTTATTACTAATTGTTAATTGTTGATTATATAATAATTAATGAGTTAATTGGTAATATAATTTTTAATTATATAATAATTAAGTTGTTAATTATTAATATAATTATTAATTACAATTATTAATTATTAATTATATAATAGTTAATTAGTTGGTTAGTAATATAATTATTAATTATTTAATAATTAATTAGTAATATAAATATTAATCAGTTAATAATTAATTAGTTAATTAGTAATATAATTGTTATTTATATAATTATCAGTAATATAATTATTAATTATATAATTATTAGTAATAAAATTATTAATTATATAATTATTAGTTATATAATTTACCAATATTGTTTAGTTATTATTAAGATTATTTTTTATTAATTATATATTAATTAATTTCTGATTAATTAAATCCTATTATATATTATTAGCTATTTAAAATTAATTATTTGTTTAATAATATTAGTAAATAGTAATTAATATTATTAATTTATTTATTTAAAATGATTTATAATAATATATTAGTAATTCTATTCTATAAAGGAATAACGTGAATCCCACATCAGAAATACAGAATGGTTTGCCGAACAAGCCCTCTTATATAATGGATCCCTAGGTGATGGTTTCTATGAGAATCTAGACTACTATAATGGCGGTATTGTTGGATGTTAAATAGTAAACAAATTCTGTTGAAATTTCTTATTTTATTTATATATATATAAACCAAACAAAACAAATTAAAAAAATTAAATATACAAAAAATATATATTTAAAATATTAAAAAAATAAAAAATTTGGCTGAAAGGCAGCAAGCCCCCTACCTCCTTTCACCTACATTTTCAAAAAAAATTACCTGCACATATTTATAAAAAAAATATAACAACACATAAAATTTGTTTAGAGAGAAAGGTGAAATCTATGCATTACTTTTTTCTAGTATAGATGACGGGAGTGGAGGTCTTGGCTATGAGATCAAAGACTTCCTAGACTATTCAAGAATAGTTTTTTGAGGCACTGATTGACTTTAAATCTACTTGGAAAAATTAATAAACTCTTATCCAATATCTATTTTAGATAATAATAATAGGGAAGTTCTGTGCACTGAAGATGGAGTCTAAAAAGAAGACATATATGCCCAAATGTCATTAAGAACCACCACACCGAAAGTTTTATCATCAAATTCCAATTATTATAGCTATATAAGAGGCATGTGTTTTATATGTTCTTTGTGTTGGTTTCACTGATCAAAGGATGGAACCTACACAAAGAGATTTCTTAGTATTTCTAGGAGAGCAGCCCAAACTGCTGATGTTAACCCTACCATGAATTTTTCTACTTTACACACACTTATATATTTTAAAATCACTATAAGAGGTTCACATGAGATACAGTGGTCACTGAAACAAAATAATTGAATATAATTTAAAAATATATATATTTTTAATGTTTTGTGTAAAATAATAAAAAAATATGTTTAAAATAGTATGGTTTTAAGAATTGAAAAATAACTTAGTTATTCTGAAAAATCATGCTTTTTAAGAAAATAAACCAAGTTTTCACTCTAATTTTCAAAATATATTTTTTTAACATAATGTCTAATGTATTTTGAAAATTAAAAATGGAGAAATTATATTGAATCATTATAATTAAAGTATTATAGATGAAATAGAAGAAGATTTGTGGATGTAGAATAAAGTGAGGAAAGAGATAGAAATTCCCTAAAGAAAAATCTTATTATAGGCTAATGTGAAAAATTGTAGTGAATCGTCTTAATATCAATGATGAAAATATTTCTATTTTTAGAAAGAAAGGTGAAAACTCTATTCTGTATTTCACCTCTTCCCCTGTAAACATCACCATTGTAAGATGAAATCTATGCTTCACAATAGATATTTGATAGTTCTGTAGTTCAACCACAACTAATCTCCTAAAATATTAATTAAAATCAAGGGAAAAAAGAAAAAAAAATAAGGAACCACACGTGCTTCACACATTAAAACTCTTATCTTATCCTAATTCATCATATGTACTCTATGTTGTGTCATTAATAGATACACCTACCCTTTGACAAGAATGTTGTCAATCAACTTTTCAACCATGTGGCCTTTATCATGCATCCTCAATATTCCTTTTTGTTGTTGTCCATCTATTGCACATGTCTCTAGTGTACGAGCTTTCTTAGTTGGTTGTAACTCATGTTGTTGCAACTGGAAATCGGATGGTTGAACCATATCTGAAAACTTTTCCTTCTATCCTCTGTGTTTAAAATGTTTCATATTAGGAATTGACCAATTCTAATTACTCTGCATAGCTACAATCCTAAAACAATTACACTCTCTCCACTTATACTGATAAAACCTAGAATTTTTACAACTCATTGATTTGATGAATCTACTCCAGCAACACATGTAGCGAATTGTGCTGGTGCCTTGTACTAGAATCCTCCTTTTGTAGCATCATCTATTACTCATGTAATTGTTCCTTTATGGTCTGTTACATCTGTATCTATCCTTTAACAAAGACATCGATGAAATATTGTTCTTTTTTAATACACCCATCAAAGCCTTGTTGCCTCCCAGTTTGCTGAAGTGCATCATCTATTGTTTTCCACATTTATACCAAAAGAAACATAGGAATGTGCTATTTCTTGAGTTCTATCAATTCCATATCAAGGGAGTTTATGGATATCATAGTAAGAGAGGAGAGTCTCTCCTCTCACCAAGTTTATTCAACTATATTAATTCTTTGAGAAGGTTTATCAATAACCGAAGGACTTGAAGATCTGGAAATAAGTTGTCGAATTGGAAGTTCAGTCAACTTTTGTATCTTATATAGTTGGGGGTACCTTCTTTCTGTCCTTCAAAACATGATTTTCTTATCATTCTTATAGAATGTTCATCAACATGGGATGTTTCTTTAGCAGCTCCTTGTATACCTTTACTGAAGCTTCTATCTTGGTCAGCAATGCTTACAACAACATTTCTTACCTAAATTCACCGTTGATCACCATTGGTGGATTCACCATTGAAATAACCAATTGATAATAATTTTCAGTGTAAGAACATATGTTTCCATTAATAATAGCTAATGATTATAGTAGATCCATAAGAAGAGCTATAAACAAAGAATAAAGTGAATAAGCTCCTTAGAGGCCAAGGCCTAGACCTCCCTCAATAGCCAAAGCTAAAGCTTAGAAAATATACCATCCATCCCCCTCAACACACCTCTCACTCATTTATTACCCAAAAAATAACCACAACCACCCCATATTACTAATAAAGGAAAGTTAAAATGACAATCGAGGACTAAAACTGGTATTTAATGTCTGTTTGGATCAAAAAACATGGAAAATACAATGAAGGACCAAACATATTATGAATTTTTTAATAAAATTAGATTATATATTAACCTAAAATATGGTAGTCTTAAAATGTAATTAAGGACTTATTTTGGTCCTTGATTGACATTTACCCTAAAATAAAAGTACAAGATGACCCCTCGTAGTTACCCACTCTCTCCAGCAGACACCCCCAACCAGCCTCATTGACACCCCACTCCTACACATACCTAACACCTACAATGAGTTCTTAAATAATGCTAACAGTGAGTTATCATGGTAAATTCTTATAGATATGTCTAAAAATGGATGTTTAGAAATATTTCCATCATTGATATTATGACCCCTTTCTTTACCAATGTTTGCAATTATCCCCCTGAAGACAGTGAAATAGATGATAAGTTGGAAAAGGTGGCTATTTTGATCATGTTTTCATTGCTTTTTTTAAGACATATATAAATTTAAATTTTTGATATACTACCAATATTATAATTAGTATGAGTTGTGCATTAAAAATATATGTAAGTAAATAATTTATTTCAAACAAATACATTAGTTGAAAAATATTAATATAAAAACATATTGAAAGAATAACTAATATAAGAAATCAAAATGCCATAAATTTATATACAAAGTGAATTAGAAAAAATAAAAATTTGTTAAAAAAATATCACCACTCTTTTACATGTTAACTAAAGGGATATTTATATCGACCATAAACTTTGTAGTATTCAAGATTTTAAGGAAAATAACAAAACTTATAATAATATTAATAATATATAATTTTAGAAAAAAACATAGCTTTCAAGCAATACTAAAGAAATGAAGTTAATGGTAGTGATTCCCCAATTTGTAATTTCACCCACAAGTTTTGCATCACCACAAAATTCAATCCATTTGTTTCAAATTTTAATTTTTTTTCATTTTAAATGTTATCGACACCCCTAGTTTTATAAAACCTTAGGTTTCTCTATCTTCCCATGATTTTTTTAAATAATCACTCTTTCTATCATTAATGTTCTTTTATTCCTTCTTCAATAATACCCACACCCCTGATCGTGATACCATAAAATTAGTTTCCTCTTCCTCTTATGATTTATATAGATAACCACTGTATTAGTGTACTTATTTTTTATATTCCATAACACCCACTCCCTATCTTTCTTCTAAAAATACCTAAAACATAGCACTTCACTGGTTTTAGGTGTGTTTTTTATTTATCTTTCCATTACATTGGTACACTTACTTATTTATTCTTAGAAATTTTCTCTCAGATTTTTTATTTCTTCTAAGTAACCAATTATTCATTTAATGTTTTCAATAATAATTATTATAAATATATATAATTATTTATATATTTTGAATTATTGGGAATTTAATATTTATAACTTAAGGAATTTGTATTAGATAACCTATGTGCAAAAAAAATATTGAACTCATTCTTGTATTCCAATAAGGATCTATGTATCCTTATTCATTATTGTCTTTTTTCCCAAAATAGGTAATAAAAATCACAGAATTCATATCATAGAACCACAATTATTATCTTTTTTGGAAAATTGATTTTTTTTGATAATTTAGGGATTTTTTCATTCCTTATTTTTACACTATTCTTTAAAAAATCTTTTGATTATTTTCTTGGTTGTATGATTGAGATTTAACATGTTTTCATGTGTCTAGGCATGAATTTTTATGATTTTTGTTTAATATATTAGGCATTATAGTTATATTTTCCCGTTGGGGATTGTTCTTTGTGAAGGAGTTTTATTCTGGATGGTATTAAATGAAATGAGATGGCTTATGGAGTTGAACTTTATTTGTAAGAATTTAACCTGGGGTGGTGGTATGATCTATATTTTTCTTTACCATCAAAATAATGGGATCACTATTATAATATAATAAGAATTCAGTTGCTTGTGTGATATTTCAGTAGAATAAATATTTAGTATCAAACATAATAGGTTGAAATATTAGAAATTTGGGTTCATTTTTCTCTCCATAATACCTTTTTCCCTCTACATTGTTTCTCTAACACAAGATCAAGAGTGATTTAGGTAATCCATGTGTTTCAAGTTCCAATTTCATTTCATCTTTATCCCTTCCTTATCCTTTAATTGATGCTAGTGGGTCATTATTTTTGTTATTCTCAGTGTATTTTCATCTGAATGATCACTTTGTGCCATATAAATACTAATTTTACCACATATATTATTCTTCATGTGTTTTATGTTTCTAGGTTATCTTATTTGGAAGAATAAATTTATTACGTTCTTAGCATTTTTTATTCAATGGTGATTAGTATTTTTAAAATTTTATGGTTGTGATTTTTTAAATAATAACTTTGTCCTTATGCTTTTTTTCATGAACTTGTCAAATATTAATTTTGGGTTTTATTAATAAAGATTAACTATTTGTAAATCAGGTGAATTAAAATATTTAAATGTAGTTCAACTATATGGGAGTATGCATTTCATGCAAAATGAAAACTATTTTCATGAGGTGATACCAATGAAATTGTATACATACCTTCTCTCAAATTCTCTCTTATTATTTGTTTTCAATTTTTTAACTTGTTTGGTTACCTTATGTTCTCTTCAAATTTTAAAATTTTCTAATTTATAATGCTAAAGTATTAATGGTTATTGATTCATTATTATATAAAAACAATTTCAAGGAATCTTATTTATAAATTTAATTTTGTAACTTCAGATGGTATTTCATCATTTTATAATTTCACCAACATTTATAAACTTTCTAATAAGATATTTATAACTATATGGAAAATCTATCCTTTTTGTAAATTAGTTACTCTAAAAAACCATAATTTCATCACACATAACTTATATTAACCAACCTTATCCTGCTGAATTTGTGTTACACCAAATCTTTGATGTACTTTACTAAAGTTTTCAATTTAGAAGTACATTTTATTGATGATAATGTGGTTATTAATTTTTCATTCATTACTTTAACTTTAACATATATCTTTTTTATTAGTAAATAACAATTTAAATGAGCATAGTATAATTTTTGTATTAACATTTTACATTCTATTTGGCAAGGAATATAAATTCAAGAAACTTCCACTGGTTGGAAAATGATCCCAAAGTTTAAATCACTTCTCTATGAAGTATTCTTCTATATAAAACTTTTCCAATATCTTTAAATGATGGAAAAAAATTAGCAACTTAGAGTATTTATAGTATATTTTCAAGTAGAGTAACCATGTCCATCCTTGTGATGTGTATTCACCACTATTTGGTTTTGATTTTGTTTATTTTGAAGATAGTATTCATGAGAAGGTTTCTAATTAATGATTTATATAATGAACTGATAATATGTTTTGTTAAATTTTCATTGGAATTATTCAGTTTAATGGTGCTTAATATTATACTATGAAATAATATATACATGAATATTAGTCTACAAATCAAAAAAATCAATACACCTATTTTAGTGTTTATGATTATTTTATAGGTTAAGGATTCCATTAACTGTATTCATTGATTGACGATCTCATTAAACCCTGTAATAAAAAATATTCATTAAATTATAAAGATTCAATATAATTGATTTTTATGTCACTATGAATAACCAGCATTCAATTTACATGCTTCTATATAGTATATATTAAAAAAATGTTACTGTAATTTTTATTTAGTAGCATTTATAACCTTCCTATAATAAATATGATATGATTTTTTATATAAAAGTTTCATTTGTAACCTACCTATCAATGTAAGTAGGATTCAGTACCATTTGTAACCTGCCTACTATTGTAATCTTTTGGTTAATGTCAAAGGGATTTAATAGTGTTTCAAACCTACCTATCAGCTCATGTAAGTAGCATTTGTAACCAGTATGTTTCTATGTAAAATAATTTTCAAAACACATTAAATTTGTATGATTCTATATAGTATTCACTAAAATATGTTAATGTTAGTGGGATTTAGTAGCATCTGTAACAATTATACCGCTAAAGGGGAACTCTTCTGTATTGTTCTGGGTTGTATATTTAAACCTATATGTTACTATAACTAGGTTTTGAAATCATTTTTAATCTAAATTCTTGCTAATGTTATTACCATATGTAATTTTATTTATTCTATATAAATTCATTCTCAACATGCATTAAATAGTATTGAATGAATGCTATTTTCATTAAAGTCAACCTTCCTTCTAATTTTCCTTCCCATTTTCCACTCTATGTAAGAAACTATTTACATATATCAACTACCTACTACTATAAGTGGAAATAATCTATATAATTACATATTTCATTTGTAACCTACATGTTAATGTATGTTTGATTTAGAATCATTTGAAACACCCCTTCCTACAAATTTAAGTAACATTTTTAATTTTTATTCTTCTGTATAAATGAATTTTTAAAATATATTAAACAATATATACTAGAAAATTATTTTCATTAAAATAAATCTCCTTGCTAATATACTTTACTACTAATGTAGGTTTGATTTGTAATTTGTATGCCTCTATGTAATTGGTTTCTCGACCTAACCGCTAACACATTTCCTATTAATGTCAATTGATGCAATTTAAATTCAATATGTATTTAATTATGATATTTTTATTACATTATAATATAAATATATATGTGTGTAATTTCATTAAGTGGATGTATTAATTAGGAGAATACCACAGACCATTCATTTTTTCAATATGCTTTTAATATTTCTACAATATTATAGCCTCGATATTTTTCACTCAATATTTTTATAACATTATAACTAATCTTTTCTACAGTGTTAATATTTTCATAATAGTGATAAAAATTACATCTAATATTTACATTATTATACCATGTTAATATTTCAATTAAATTAAACTAAAATGTTAATATTTCTATAACATTATAGTGTTAATATTTTCATCATTACACTGTTAATATTTGAACATGAACTATTTCCATAGCAATTATACTACAATGCTATCAATTCATCCTACCTACTGATCATTACTACATAGTTAATGTTTACATTACATTGTTAACATTGTTAATATTTTCATTAAATATTTGGATTATGTTACACTATTAATATTTCTAAAAAATTACTACTAATTATTACTTCCTCGGTATTTTAGATTAATTTAATATTTATATAATATAAATTTACACATTTTCTGCTTCTTTTACTAGAAATATAAAATTTATGAATATTTGAAATATGTAAACTAATATTCTGTTGAAATATTCAAAAATTATTATTGGAAATGTTCATCATTAACAATTAGTGCAATCATAATGGAGTTTCAACAACCAGATTCATGTACTACTAGAGGATGATAGGTTATATCTCGCATTAGTACTACTTATTTTACATTTACATTACTCTAAAACTACAAGATATGTGTATTAGTTTTATCAATTGATTTAATATTATTGATAGTTAACAACACATTATGGGATAATTTCCCAAAACAGATGCTTTTACTTTATAAAATACAACATAATCATCAAGCGTTTTAGTGATGCAGCTCACGAGGGAAAAATGATTGAGCAATACATTTTATTTCTAAATAATTTCATCATCTAAGTTATGTATTTTGTAAAATCACTTATTCTAACATTGACCAAAAAACATTGATGTAGATTTTTTTATAATTATTATAACCCCTAATACAAAAAAATCTGTTCAATATGAACATTTTTATAGTACATATTTAGAAACAGGCGAAATTTCAATAAACACTATCAATTCTTCTTTTTTTAACAAATATCATAATTAAATTATTATCATAGATCATTCATAATTATTTTAATTTTTTTATTTTTTTAAATTAATAATTTGAGATTCACATCGCTTGGGTCCTCTCAGGTTATAATCTATACACACACACACACACACAGATATATATATATATATATTGATTTTTCCATCCAATAAGGTGTTCAACTATGGAAACATTTAGAAAATATAGAGTAAATATGATTTTTATTATGAATTGTATACCACTTTTATAAATAAAGTACAACATCATGATGTTAATATTTTTTGTAGAAATTGCAATGTGGCTTCATCGTGTATAATTCCAGGGTTATTATTCTCCATAGTATTCAACTATGTTACGTAATAAAAGTTCATCACATAAATAAAAATTATTTTACTCTATTTTTTAACATATGATCACTAATCATTCATACCTCTATAGATTCTGAGTTCAATTGGTGGTGAAATATTGTAGTGGAACAACATCAGTTGTTTTGTTCGACAAACAAGTAATATAATTAGTATCAAAAACTAACACTAAACTAAGAGACAGTTTTCTTCAGATAAATGACTATTTTTAGTTTCTATATTAGTTTAACATACATACAAATCATACTTACACTTCATTTATATATATTAAAGAACAATAATGAGTTTTCATTCCCACTCAAAAAAAATATTTTGATGCAAAAAATAGTTCTACTTTCATTGAAAATTTCATATTACAATATTTAAAACTACTCTCATTCCTTTGAAAAAAACATGTAGAATATTTTCTTCACTTATAAAAATTAAGGGCTTGTCAAATACATCCATTAATATTTTGATACTATCCAGGTATTACAATTATTTCTGATCATATTTTTTTTTATTTTATTAACATATAACTAACCACACTAATTATTTTTATCATATATTTGTTTACCAGGATCATGGTGTTATTAGAACATCAAGTCATTATAGATAAGTTTTTAAATTAAAAAGTTTGTTTATACAAAAATAGAACCTCTACATCACCAACCTAATCTTTATAGTTCATTCATTAACTTCCCAAACTATATGCAACATGATTACAGTTTTTATTCTTATTCTTATACCTCTAAAAATACTATAATATATATAAATTTTAATATTTTGTGATATAACAATACTATGATATATAAATTCTAGAAAACACAATAGATTATTCTTATATAAATACAGTAGTATATACATACATATGCTTATGAGTATGCTTATTTTTATGTTATTACTTATATAGATATTAAAATACATAAAAATATTTTACTTGATAGTTCATATCCTTATTGTTATGCTTATTCTTACGCTTATTCTTAAGATGATTTTTATCCTTACAAATTTTCCAATATTTTTTAAAATGGAATATAAAAATAAGGCAATTCATACACATTTTCAACTTCACATTACTTTTTTTAATGATTATACTTATATTTTCCATTATACTGGACTACTTTTTCCAAAATATTTTTTCTGCATTATCAAAATATAATATATAGATGTTATGCTCATTTTTAGGTTGATATTTATTCTTATATCACTTATTATGATTTTATTTATCATATAATACTTATGCTTACATCACTTTTTTCATATTATATTTTCAATTTTATGGTTCTTTATACAAATTATGAAATACTTTTTAAAATATTCTACCTATTTGTTACACTGCATTACATTTTCCAATATTACAATTCACTTTACAAAATACCTTAATTCTTAACATGAAAAATATATATAGTTCTGTTTGTGAAAATATCACTTGATATTCATATATGAATATTTTTTTCTATGAAATCATTTTTTATCTATTAATCACGTTATTATTTTTTCGTAAATAAAAATTTATTACGAGACTTCGATGATGAAGATTTTCCAACACTTGAGAGTGTTTTTTATTTGGATTCTACTAAATAAAAAACACTCTCCAATGAAAAGTTTAAATTGATGTCAATATGAATAAAATTCTAATTAATATAACTAATGAGCATAATCTTTATACATATGTATATATATGTATACATTTTTTTGTTATCTTTAAACACAATTTAAAAATAATTATTTATTTACACTTAATTTTATTTTTTGAATCTAATTTTTTTTTATGATTCGATAATTTAATATTATATTTCTTGTTAATTAAATTGTAATTAGGTTGTGCAAACACATGGGTGGAGCATTAGTTTGTTATAAATAATGGATTTGGTCATTATGAAATAATGACTAGAAATTTCAAAATTCTAGAGAAGGAAATATATTCTTTTACTATAGAAAAAAAAAATTAGAGTATCATGATAATTAAAAAGTTTATAACTCTCTACTCTATTCTAGTATAAGAAATATATGCAACCATATTTTATTTATGTGACATTTTGAATGACAACTAGAGGGAATTGAAAATTAAAAATTTTAGAATATCCTTGTTCTAAAGACTATAAGAGAAATGCTCAAATCTGGTTATTATGTGTTTAAATTCCTTTAAGAGATTTGGTTTATCATATTCATCACTTATTTATGATAGTTTTTAATGGGATATAGTCTCTTTGAGAGAAAAATTATTGAATAATAGATGTATGGAAAATATTATCAACATTCTTCTTAAGGAATGAGAATCCAAATAGAATGTTATTAATGATACTAATATATTAGTCTTAATGATTTAATTGGGACTCTAATTAAATATAAAAACAGGCTAAAGAGAGGCTCTAGGAATGAGAATAGAGAGAATGGAGTAAGATTTTCTTCAACTTCTAGATCTTTAAATTCAATTATTTTAACAACTAGAGTAAATACTTATAAGTAAAATAAAGTCTAAATAACATTTGAAAAGTAGTTATTGGGAAGTTAAATAAGGTTAACTTTCTTATATTAAAAAGTGAATAGAAGTAATTTATCAAAATTAATTTCAAAAAGACAACTGTAAAGAGAGAAAATCTTAGTGTGAGAAAAAGGATTCATCATACTTTTTGTGTTATGAATTTAAGAATCCTAGACATATTATGCCAGATTTTACAAAATTAAATAAGAAAAAAGAATTGAAAAAAATAGTAAAGGGAGAAATTCTATTAAAGATACTAAGATTCATAAAATTCTAGTGATGATCCATCATCTTTAGATGATAGCAGTGGACCAAATAATGAAAAAAACAATAGAAATATTGGATTTTACACAAAATCTCTTAAGAGTGAACTATGTTTCATGGGAAAGGTAACTCCTGATGAACTTACTATATTATATTTATATTTCACTTTCCCCTTTTCATCAGATTATAAATATTATTCTCCATAATTTAATGTAATGGGTAGATATGTAACTTGGTTAGAGAAGAAAAATAAAAAAAATTGATCAAAATACTATGATTCTATTAAAGAAAGTATTACTAAATCTAATGATATGATTTTTAAACTCACTTTCTTGTTAAGTGATAAATATACTTCTGTTTCAAATAGTACTAGGGAAATAAAGATGTATTATTCAAATGTTGAGGATAAATATTAGAAACTATCTATGAAATATTCAAAACTTAAGAAATAGTTTACTGAGAAGAAAGCTAAAGTTGTTAAGTCTAAGAAAAAAATTTCAAGATTATCTTCCAAACATAAAGCAATGGCTATTTTTGTGTCGTATTAAAATGATAGGAATTAATTAGTTCATGAAGTTTAACATTGAAATCCTAAATAAATTTCTATTAAACTTTTCTATTAGAATAGAAACCTTTGATATACTCTATAGACAGTTGAAACCAAAAAGGAAAACTTATGGACTAGGAAGTAAATCCACAAAAATATTATATTATCAGAAGAATTATTTTATATTGATGAGTGCACTATTTTTCATGAAATGTAAAAGGGGTGTGGTTTAGAAGAATAAGGTTTCATTGAATAATCATTAAAAATTTACAATCCTTAAAAAATAACCAAGCATTTATTTCAAAGGGTTTGCAGCACATGATCATAGAATACTTGTGTGGATATAGGAATATAAATTTTTATTCATAAATATTTATGGTCCAAAGAAAGTTTAGGTTTTAAAGAATTAAATTCCATTTCTAAAAGATATTTTTTGTACTAGTAGTTAAACTAGGACATTTTCAAGTGTTTGTAATGGTCTAGAGATAATATCAATGCAGCACCCTACGATTTTATGGTATGTATATTTTAAAATTTAACTTATTTTATAGTTTATGCTTCACACAACACCAAGTTTAAAGCTGTAATATACTATTAAATATGACCATTGGAATAGTAATGTGACTCGTAAGAATAGTAATCCATCCAATAAAAAAGTAACCACACCTATAAAGGTATAAATAAAATTTGGGTATCATATAAATGAAAATATAGTATATTTATATCATGTAATAAGTAAATAAATGTTTTAAAAACAATAAATTAAGAGTTGATATTTTCGTGAAATGTAAATGTTTATTTATAATTTTATAATTAAAATAATATTTTAAAATAATATTTATTTTCCTAAAATATATTCATAAATTAATATTTTTTTTCTTATGATTATAATTAAATTTTATGAAACCTTAATTAATTTTTTAAAGTGTCATGAAATTGGTTATAATTTTAAAATCGTTATTTTTTGAGTAAATGATGATTTTAATTAAAAATTAAATTTATCATATTTAGAACGTTATTTTAATAAAATGGATTCCATTTTTTAATTCTACATATCGAATAATGGTTAGGGTAAATTTTTTGTATTTTTGTAAAATTGTTAATTTTTTGGTGAATAGTGAAATACAGTGATTTGCAGTATTTAACATTATTAGTGAATAAATGAATTATTGAGTCATGGATGATGTATGGATGATATAGATACCATTATTTCTAACTCATATGAACTATTTATTTTATTTAGTCACAAGATAAATACTATTGATAGTCTTGAGCCAAAATAATAAACCAATGAATAAAATAATCAAAAAACACTCATCTCCCCCACTATAAATACCACCCCTTATCCTCACACCTAAAATACTTGAAGATTGATTATATTATTCCTATTTACTCTCTAAAACCTCTATAGAATGTTATTTTATTACTTTTCTCATGAAAATACCATTTCCATGTCCCCTAAGGAGGTTCTCAAGGAGGTGACACTCAAGAGGTAAAACCTTCTCTCTCTCTTTCAATTTCTTTTCTTTTCTTATCCTTTCCTCACCTCCCTATCAAAAGTAAAATTATAAATATATTATATTTTATATAATTTAATTTTATTATTTTAATGGTATATCAACCATTAATTATCTTCTCTTCCCCTTTTTATTCTAAAAATGAAAACATTGTATGTGAGGTGCTGATTTACTGCCTTCGTGGATGATGAGTTTTCCTTTATCAATTACTCCTTAAAGTATGGTCATAAAACCATTTTTTTGGTTAAACCTGACCATAATATATGTAATAAAACATATTTAAAGTTATCTAATATATACATAATATTAATTCATAGTAAAAAACTAGTTTATGATGTAACACCCCAAGCTTCTACGGTATGTTTCTCTTTGAATAATGTGATAGCGTGTGTTGTACGCAACATCCAGTTCTAACACACACCACAACCGATCAAACTAGACGTTATGAATAGTAATACCTACCTTTTGAAATTATACATATTTTATATTCCAAAATTGACTTCATTTTTGGATTCGGAATATCGAATTTAGCCTAAGGTGAAATTTTGGTACTTTTCGGATAACTTTAATATTTTGATGAATAGTGAAAATTACTAAATTTTAATTAAAAACAACTTTTTTAATCGAAATAATTTATATTGATAAATTATGAATTTGAGTGGTTTTAAAGTATATTTAGAATATATTTTTACCATTTTATCCAATCGTGTTCCTTAGATTTAATTTCACTTTGAAATTGGACCTAAACAATTGTCAATCTTTTGGTATATATTGTTTCTTAAAAACACGCTACTTGTTGTAACAGTGGGAATTAATTATAAAATTAATTAATGCAACTTATATGTTTGGAATTTTGTAAAATAGACATCATTTTTGAATTCGGAATATCAATTACATCTTAGGGTGAAATTTTGGCATTGTTCTGAAAAACTTCAATTTTTAATGAATAGTGAAACTACTAAGTGGTAGTTAAAAACTGAATTTTTCATAAAACTTAATTTTACCGCTTCTGTGAATGGAATTTCGAAAATCCGAGAGACACAGTTAATATCAAGAAGTAAAATTTGGTTCAATGAGATGAAAATAATTTTTGGTGAATAGTAACTTTTTACTTTTATTTACCACGGTTAAAAGTAAATAGGGTAATTAAGGGTAAAAATGATATTAATATTACCCTAACACATGTCCTAATTCTATTGGACAAGTGTATCTTGACCTAAAACAACCTTAGGAATAAAATATTATCATTTAGGTCCACTTGGATTAGATTAGGACATTTATTATTATTTAATCCAAAGAAGAGTTAAGAGAGTTGAAATCATAGTTTATTTACTAAAACATTTTTAATATAGGGTTATACATAAGATAAATTCGATTGTAAATATTCATTAGAAAGATAATAAGATTTAATAAATAATTGTATTTTATTTATTATTTTTAGACATTAAATAATTTAATTTATTTATGACACAATGATGATGCAGTAATTACCATAATAGTGAAAAATTAAAATAATTGATAATATAAATACCGAAGTAAATATAATTTGAGACTTTTAATGAATTAAAATAATTTTATAGGTTAATATTACATATTAGGATTCATTTAATTTACTTTTTTAGAAGTAATCATTTTGATATGAGATTCAAAAAAATCAATTATTGAATAGTGTCAAAATTGACATAAAAGAGTTTTTAAAACAAATATTATATTATTAATTGATATTAAATTCCTAAAAATCTAAGGTTCGGCCAAGAGACTTATATCATGATAGTTGTATCATTAATGAACCACTTGGGGGTCGGTTGGATGTATATAGTAAGTTTATTAACTATATAATATTAAAATACAAAGTGACATGGGAAATGTAAAACAAATTAACTAAGAGTTAAAACTAAAAGATAAGGTTAATATAGTAACCCAAACCTGTCTAACTTCTATTGGTTGAATGGTTTTCGACCTATCCCCACCTTAACCTTTGAATAATAAACTTTTTAGCCATTAGAAACCGAATATGAATTTATTATAAATTAATATTTCTATCTTTTCCAAAGGTGCCCCTCACCCCTCTTATAAAAGGGCACTCCCCCTTATCATTAACTCACACATTCAAAGCCTTTTGGATCAGCCAAACTCTACCCAAATACTCTCCCAACTTCCCTCACTACAACCTAGAGGACTTAGTTTGATCATAAAGCCAACCTAAGTATCCCTTTTGTTCAAATCAAAAGGAAGAACCCGAAGAAGAGGTAATGTTTTCACCACCCTTTTTCAAATTCATTTCTTCTTCCACTTCTTATTTCTTTGTTATTACCATTATAAAATAATAACTCCAGTATGTTATATATAATGTGATGTTATTATAAATATGGTACAACCATATTCAGTATTCTATCCACCCTTTTAATAACATGTCACCATACGTGCGTACGTACGGCTTACCGTCTCCACATTGTGGTGTAATTGTTATTCAATATATTATTATTTGGATGGGTATAATAATGATGTGTAACTCATGTAAATAATAAATATAACATGATAATGATTCTGTATATATGATATAATATCCAATTATATATTATTTTAATATCAAAATAATGATATTGTCGCTCGTGTGTACGTACGGACTACCGTCTCCACGAACGTGATGAGATTCATTCTCCATCAAATCCATTCAAGTATAATTCTCATTTGATGATTAATAATAGTATATAAGGACTTTATATCATTCTGGATATGATTAATATACAACATATCCATGAGAAACATGGCTTACGTAACAAAACATATAAAATAAAATGAGTAAGTTAACACCCGAAATGACGATGATACTAAGATATTATTAACAAAGAAATGTTAAAAGATCATATATGATATCATATTAATATATATGATTCTTGTATAATTTAATAAAAATTATTTCACCGTTATATAGGAGGTTAACCTACCCTCAACCAAGTAAAAGTGCAAGGTAAGGGTTATTTCACAATCTCTTCATTATCCGAGGTTGTTTATACGTAATAATCTATTGGGATCTCTTTATCATCCACATCCATGTTTCTTAAAAATGTATTTGAAAACATTTTTACTATTTAAAAGAATATGGGTTAAAGTCATTTATACGCTTGTTTTACTTTTTATAAGAGTTTTATAAAGGAATCTTTCCGTCGTTTTCCAAACAAGATTCTTTTTAACCTTTTCGACAGAATTAAGGTAAGAATGTTTTTTTAACTTATACGGTGGGTGCGGTTATTTTTTGCCGTTATAAAATCGTCGAAGATTCCCTTAAAAGATTATATGAATATTTTCAATGAAAATATTTTATTTTATAAATATATGACTCTTAAATTATTTTAATATAGAAAGAGATATTTCTCTAAAAAGAGTTTTGATTTCAACTATGTCAACATCCTTTGATGGATTTTATGCTTATTTGAAGTTGATTTATTATGATACAAAACTTCTATATTGTATTAAAGGTTTTGTGATATGTTTGACTGTGGATGTGTTATTTTTATACCATTCATGGTTTATGGATGAAGTATTTACATTTCGTATGCTATTTTTAATACGAATGTTTATCTTATGTTTAAACCTTTTCATATGGGAATGCATTGGACTTAATATGTGATGGGTGGAGCCCGCTATAGCTCCTCGATGCATCGGTAGGTCTCATGAGACAAACTAGTGTCATGGCACAAGGCCTTGGAAAAATATTATTTGTAGTCTTGGCACGAGGCCTTGGCTATGTGGTTATGATAGTCTGGAATTATGCATTCCATCATTATGAAAGTGGTTATTGATATTGCATGTGATTATTCGATTAGTAGAATATCCATGTGAATAAGTAAATGGCATTATTTCATTTTACCTTTGACATACTATGTTGAAGTTCAAGTTTAAAAGGCTTTTGTTTTAGTTATACATTGCCTTAAATGTTTATTCTTATTTATGAAAGTTTCCGCTATATTTTTATCTTTACTGGGCATTTGAGCTCACCCCTTTTCTATGTTTTATTTTTCCCAGGATGTGAAGAAGTAATTTATGAATGACCTGCAGGGATAGTGTGAGGGGATAAGAGTGTGGACTATGGAGACTATGTTTTTTTTGTAGTTTTTCACTTTATGATGTAATGTAAACCTTATGAATATATCTCGTGTTTCCAAGGCTATTAAACCAATCGGTCTTTCGATATTTGATCTTTCTTGTGATCATGCCAATGTAATGTAATAATGCACCGACTCTGGGTAACTAGGGTCGGGGCATTACAGTTGGTATCAGAGGAAGTTTAGTACAAACCTTGGAAGCTAGATTTAGATAAACTCTGATTAGAGCACATAGATTTAAGATGGACTTTGAGGATTAGTATAGAAGAACTTCCTAGAATTTTGGTATTGTAGAGATTTTGTGAGTTTTCTGAGAAATACATCCCTGTCTGGATACGAGCAGGTAAAGGCAGCTCTGGCACAGATGTACCTAGGGGTAAAACCCGAAAACACCGCTTTGAGCTAGACTCGAACGGGAACGGGTGCACGAAAATGGGCCTTGCTGCACTCTTGGTTACGACACTCCCAGGGGATATGCTTAGGGTAACTCTCATTTTCTTTACAAATAATTATGAAGGGTTTATGAGTATATAATTCCTCAAAGAAAACATTTTTATGATTATGGATTATATCTATAAACTATTCAATTTGCATTAGGAATTATTTATTGCAATTCATAAACTTCCCTAGTTTATGCTATTGTATAGAAATGGCGCCCAATAGAAGGAATTTGAACTCCAGTAATACGTATAATCCAATGAGTAAGAAGGATCGTATCTTTCATGGTACTAAGACATCATTTAGAAGGGAAATAATCTCCCATGTATTGTCATCATATGAAGAAATAATATCATGTGTTGATAAGATAAGTAGAGAGTTTACTGAGTCCTATGGCTTTGAAGGGAAGCAAGAGAAGAAAAGGTTGGAAGAGAGAAAGATGGATAAAGGGAAGAGGGAAAAGAAGAATTTTCCTATATGTGATAACTGTGGAAAGAAACACCCTGGAACTTTCATTAAAGGAATGGGAGTTTGTTATAAGTGTGGAGGAAAAGGGCACAAAGTACGTGACTGCAAGGGTAAGAAAATGGTTTCAAATGTATAATGCTTCATTTTCAAGGAGTTTGGACACTACGCGAACCTATGTCCTAGTCATCAGACTATGCTTCAAATGATGCTATTGGATAATAATCAAGTTATGATACTACCACAGATGAAGAGGAATGATTAGAGTTCTTATGTTGATTATGTCATTTGAGTGTTGTATCAACAATGTACTTGTTATAATAATTATGGAGTATATAAGGATTGTAATACTGTACTATTTCATTAAGGACTTGAGATTGTGTGGAACAAAGAAAAGTGACTCAATAGCGGGTTAAATTTTTAGAAAATATATGGTTGAGAGAAAGATAAACCATAATATGGTTCTGATACCGAGGTAGTGATTTTAGAATAATACATGATTGATTTGGATAAATTATATTGGATATTCTTGACTACCATGAAGCTGATTAATGATTTGTATATTCCATCATTGTTGGGGTTTAAAACATTTTTGGATTGATGAAGTATATCCAGCATTCTATATAGAATAAGGGAGCATGAATGTAATCAACAAAGATTATGGTAATTCATGATGTTTCAGTGTTTTAAAAGAACACATGATGAAGGTATTCATATGCTATTACGGGGTAAAAAGGATCTACATTATGTTTACCTTCCTTATAAATGTTGTATTGTGAGTTTGGACAGAAGTATTTTGGATAAATTCTAGTTTGAGATTAATTTTGGATTGTCATAAAAGGAAAACCCGGAGGTCGGGCGGCAACCCATCGCGACCGGCAAGGCCGCGAGACTTGAAACCGCAACTGAATGGCGACAAGGGTGTATCACCTACCACTGGCCCACGAGATGTCCTGGATTAAATAATGTAGTTTTTTTTAAAATATCTGGTAGATGAATTATAAATTCATTTATTTTGGAACCCTGTACAAATAGTATAAATAGAAATTTTTTTACGTTCTATTATCTTTTAGAGTGAAAGATGAGTTTGTGGTAGAAATTTATTAATGGATAAAACTCTAATTATAAAGTAAGTACATCTCCTTATGATCTAATCCAATCTCACAAATAAATTCCTCAACATTAAGAAAAGGAACTTAGAACAAAAATGTTGTCCTAGATGGTACCTTAAATCATCACTAATTTATGGATTTGGGATTGTTGGCCTTTTCATAGCCATGTTCTCTAACACTCTCCATCAGATAATTGATGGTTATATTTCTCTTCCATATCCATATTTTCCAACATGGAACCCTAGTATGTGTTATTTTCGGTAATCTTCATATTTTCCACTCTTTATTTTAAATAGAGGCCTCATTAATTCATTTTTCGATGTGGGATTTCAACTAAGATATTTTGAAACTTCAAAAATGTGTTATCCTAATACATTATGTTTTGTTGAATCGATGTTATTTTAAATCATCATAGATTGATGAATTTAAGGACCTCAATTTTAAACTTATTTGTGATTGATGACCTCAATCAATACCTATAAATATTTACGTTTTTCCTCCAATTATATGTCTCTAATAGCCACCAATGTTCTCCTAATTGAGATCATAATTTGGTGGTAACCCTTTCATTTCTCTTTTCCTTCATATTAAGACTAAATTTTAGTAACCCAATTTCCGATGTGGGTTTTCCCACAAAGATATTTTTTATTTTCAACCTTTTATTTTCAAAGAACAATTTCAAATTGCGAGGACGCAATTTATTGAAGGAGGAGAGAATGTAACACCCCAAGCTTCTACGGTACGTTTCTCTTTGAATAATGCGATAGCGTGTGTTGTACGCAACATTGAGTTCTAACACACACCACAACCGATCAAACTAGCTGTTATGAATAGTAATACCTACTTCTTAAAATTATATATATATTATATTTCAAAATGGACTTCATTTTTGGATTCAGAATATCGAATTTATCCTAAGGTGAAATTTTGGTACTTTTCGGATCACTTTAATATTTTGATGAATAATGAAAATTACTAAATTTTAAGTAAAAACAACTTTTTAATCGAAATAATTTATATTGATAAATTATGAATTTGAGTGGTTTTAAAGTATATATATAATATATTTTTACCATTTTATCCAATGGTGTTCATTAGAATTAATTTCACTTTGAAATTGGACCTAAACAATTGTCAATCTTTTGGTATATATTGTTTCTTAAAAACACGCTATTTGTTGTAACAGCGAAAATTAATTATAAAATTAATTAATGAAACTTATATGTTTGGAATTTTGTAAAATAGACATCATTTTTGATTTCGGAATATCAATTATAGCTTAGGGTGAAATTTTGGCATTGTTCTGAAAAACTTCAATTTTTGATTAATAGTGAAACTACTAAGTGGTAGTTAAAAAAATGAATTTTTCATAAAACATAATTTTACCGCTTCTGTGAATGTAATTTCAAAAATCCGAGAGACACGATTAATATCAAGAAGTAAAATGTTGTTCAATGAGATGAAAATAATTTTTTGTGAATAGTAACTTTTTACTTGTATTTACCACGGTTAAAAGTAAATAGGGTAATTAAGGGTAAAAATGATATTAATATTACCCTAACACATGTCCTGATTCTATTGGACAAGTGTATCTCGACCAAAAACAACCTTAGGAATAAAATATTATCATTTAGGTCCACTTGGATTAGATTAGGACATTTATTATTATTTAATTCAAAGAAGAGTTAAAAGAGTTGAAATCAAAGTTTATTTACTAAAACATTTTTAATATAGGGTTATACATAAGATAAATTCGATTGTAAATATTCATTAGAAATATAATAAGATTTAATACATAATGGTATTTTATTTATAATTTTTAGACATTAAATAATTTAATTTATTTATGACACAATGACGATACAGTAATTACCATAATAGTGAAAAATTAAAATAATTGATATTAAAAATACCCAAATAAATATAATTTGAGACTTTTAATGAATTAAAATAATTTTATAGGTTAATATGATATATTAGTATTGATTTAATTTAATTTTTTCGAAGTAATAATTCTGATATGAGTTTCACAATAATCAATTATTGAATAGTGTCAAAATTGACATAAAATAGTTTTTAAAACAAATATTATATTATTAATTGATATTAAATTCCTAAAAATATAAGGTTCGGCCAAGAGACTTATATCATGATAGGTGTATCATTAATGGACCACTTGGGGGTCTTTTGGATGTATATAGTAAGTTTATTAACTATATAATATAAAAATACAAAGTGACATGGTAAATGTCAAACTAATTAACTAAGAGTTAAAACTAAAAGATAAGGTTAATATAGTAACCCAAACCTGTCTAAATTCTATTGGTTGAATGGTTTTCCACCTATACCCACCTTAACCTTTTAATAATCAACTTTGGAGCCATTATAAACCGAATATGAATTTATTATAAATTAATATTTCTAGCTTTTCCAAAGGTGCCCCTCACCCCTCTTATAAAAGGGCACTCCCCCTTCTCATTACCTCACACCTTCAAAGCCTTTTGGTTCGGCCAAAATCTTCCCAAATACTCTCCCAACTTCCCTCACTACAAATTAGATGCCTTAGTTTGATTATAAAGCCAACCTATTGAGCCCTTTTTATCAAATCAAAAGGAAGAACCCGAAGAAGAGGTAATGTTTTCACCACCCTTTTTCAAATTCATTTCTTCTTCCACTTCTACTTTCTTTGTTATTACCATTCTAAAATAATAACTCCAGTATCTTATATATACTGTTATGTTATTATAAATATGGTACAACCATATTCAGTATTCTATCCACCTTTTGAATAACATGTCACCATACGTGCGTACATACGGCTTACCGTCTCCACGTCGTGATGTAATTGTTATTCAATATATTATTATTTGGATGGGTATAATAATGATATGTAACTCATGTAAATAATAAATCTAACATGATAATGATTCTGTATATATGATATACTATCCAATTATATATTATTTTAATATCAAAAGAATGATATTTTCGCTCGTGCGTACGTACGGACTACCGTCTCCACGAACGTGGTGAGATTCATTCTCCATCATATCCATTCAAGTATAATTCTCATTTGAGGATTAGTAATAGTATATAGTTACTTGATATCATTCTGGATATGATTAACATACAACCTATCCATGACAAACATGGCTTACGTAACAAAACATATAAAATAAAATGAGTAAGTTAACACCAGAAACGACAATGATACTAAGATATTATTAACAAAGCAATGTTAAAAGATCATATATGATATCATATTAATATATATGATTCTTGTATAATTTAATAACAATTATTTCACCATTATACAGGAGGTTAACCTACCCTAAACCAAGGAAAAGTGCGAGGTAAGGGTTATTTTATAATCTCTTCATTATCCGAGGTTGTTTATGCGTAATAATCTACTGGGATCTCTTTATCATCCAACTCCATGTTTCTTAAAAATGTATTTCAAAAAAAATTTACTATTTAAAAGAATATGGGTTAAAGTCATTTATAGCCCTGTTTAACTTTTTATAAGAGTTTTATAAAGGAATCTTTCCTTCATTTTCCAAACAAGGTGCTTTTTAACCTTTTCGACGGAATTATGGTAAGAATGTTTTTTTAACTTATACGACGGGTGCGGTTATTTTCCACCGTTATAAAATCGTCGAAGCTTTCCTTACAAGCTTATAAGAATATTTTCAAATAAAATGTTTTATTTTATAAATATATGACTCTTAAATGATTTCAAAATAGAAAGAGATATTTCTCTAAAAAGAGTTTTGATTTCATCTATGTCAACATCCTTTGATGGATTTTACGCTTATTTAAAGTTGATTTATTATGATACAAAACTTCTATATTGTATTGAAGGTTTTGTGATATGTTTGACTGTGGATGTGTTATTTTTATACCATTTATGGTTTATGGATGAAGTATTTACATTTCGTATGCTAGTTTTAATACGAATGTTTATGTTATGTTTAAACCTTTTCATATGGGAATGCATTGGACTTAATATGTGATGGGTGGAGCCCGCTATAGCTCCTCGATGCATCGGTAGGTCTCATGAGACAAAATAGTGTCTTGGCACAAGGCCTTGGAAAAATATTATTTTTAGTCTTGGCACGAGGCCTTGTCTATGTGGTTATGATAGTCTTACCTTATGCATTCCATCATTATGAAAGTGGTTATTGATTTTGCATTTGATTATTCTATTAGTAGAATATCCATGTGAATAAGTAAATGGAATTATTTCATTTTACCTTTGCCATACTATGTTGAAGTTCAAGTTTAAAAGGATTTTGTTTTAGTTATATATTTCCTTAAATGTTTATTCTTATTTATGAAAGTTTCTGCTATATTGTTATCCTTACTGGGCATTTGAGCTCACCCCTTTTCTATGTTTTATTTTTCCCAGGATGTGAAGAAGTAATTTATGAATGACCTGCAGGGATAGTGTGAGGGGATAAGAGTGTGGACTATGGAGACTATGTTGTTGTATTAGTTTTTCACTTTATGATATAATGTAAACATTATGAATATATCTCGTGTTTCCAAGGCTACTAAACCAATCGGTCTTTCGAGATTTGATCTTTCTTGTGATCATGCCAATGTAATGTAATAATGCACCGACTCTGGGTAACTAGGGTTGGGGCGTTACAGTTGGTATCAGAGGAAGTTTAGTACAAACCTTGGAAGCTAGATTTAGATAAACTCTGATTAGAGCACATATATTTAAGATGGACTTTGAGGATTATTATAGAAGAACTTCCTAGAATTTTGGTATTGTAGAGATTTTGTGAGTTTTCCGAGAAATACATCCATGTCTGGATACGAGCAGGTAGAGGTGGCTCTGGCACAGATGTACCTAGGGGTAAAACCCGAAAGCACCTCTTTGAGCTAGACTCGAATGGGAACTGGTGCACAACAACGGGCCTTGCTGCACTCTTGGTTACGACACTCCCGGGGGATATTCTTAGGATAACTCTCATTTTCTTTACAAATCATTATGAAGGGTTTATGAGTATGTACTTCCTTAAAGAAAAAAGTTTTATTATTATGGATTATATCCATAAACTGTTCAATTTTCATTAGGAATTATTTATTGCAATTCATAAACTGACCTAGTTTATGTTATTGTATAGAAATGGCACCCAATAGAAGGAATGTGAACTCCAGTAATACATATGATCCAATGAGTAAGAAGGATCGTATCTTTCGTGGTACTAAGACACCATTTAAACGGTAAATAGTCTCCCATGTATTATCATCATATGAAGAAATAATATCATGTGTTGATAAGATAAGTAAAGAGTTTATTGAGACCTATGGCTTTGAAGGGAAGCAAGAGAATAAAAGGATGGAAGAGAGAAAGATGGATAAAGGGAAGAGGGAAAAGAAGAATTTTCCTATATGTGATAACTGTGGAAAGAAACACCCTGGAACTTGCCTGAAAGGAATGGGAGTTTGTTATAAGTGTGGAGGAAAAGGGCACAAAGTACGTGACTGCAAGGTTAAGAAAATGGTTTCAAATGTACAATGATTCATTTGCAAGGAGTTTGGACACTACGCGAACCTATGTCCCAGTCATCAGACTATGCCGAAAATGATGCTATTGGATAATAATCAAGTTATGATACTACCACAGATGAAGAGGAATGATTAGAGTTCTTATGTTGATTATGTCATTTGAGTGTTGTATCAATAATGTACATGTTATAATAATTATGGAGTATATAAGGATTGTACTACAGTACTATTTCATTAAGGACTTGAGATTGTGTGGAACAAAGAAAAGTGACTCAATAGCAGGTTAAATTTTTGGAAAATATATGGTTGAGAGAAAGATAAACCATAATATGGTTCTGATACCGAGGTAGTGATTTTATTATAATATATGATTGATTTGGATAAATTATATTAGATATTCTTGACGAACTTGAAGCTGATTAATGATTTGTATATTCCATCATTGTTGGGGTTTAAAACATTTTTGGATTGATGAAGTATATCCAGCATCCTATATGGAATAAGGGAGCATGAATGTAATCAATAAGGATTATGGTAGTTCAGGATGTTTCAATGTTTGAAAAGAACACATGATGAAGGTATTCATATGCTATTACGGGGTAAAAAGGATCGACATTATGTTTACCTTCCTTATAAATGTTGGACTGTGAGTTTGGACATAAGTATTTTGGATAAATTCTAGTTTGAGATTAATTTTGGATTGCAATAAAAGGACAACCCAGAGGTCGGGCGGCAACCCGTCGCCACCGTAAAGGTCGCGAGACTTGAACCCGCAACTGAAGGGCGACAAGGGTGTATCACCTACCACTAGCCCACGATATGTCCTGGATTAAATAATGTAGTTTTTTTTAAATATTTGGTAGATGAATTATAAATTCATTTATTTTGGAACCCTGTAAAAATAGTATAAATATAATTTTTTTTACGTTCTATTATCTTTTAGAGTGAAAGATGAGTTTTTTGTAGAAATTTATTAATGGATAAAACTCTAATTATAAAGTAAGTATATCTCATTATGATCTTAGCCAATCTCACAAATAAATTCCCCAACATTAAGAAAAGGAACTTAGAACAAAAATGTTGTCCTAGATGGTACCTTAAATCATCACTGATTTATGGCTTTGGGATTGTTGGCCTTTTCATAGACATGTTCTCTACCACTCTCCATCAGATAATTGATGGTTAGATTTCTCTTCCATATCCATATTTTCCTACATGGAACCCTAGTATGTGTTATTTTCGGTAATCTTCATATTTTCCACTCTTTATTTTAAATAGAGGCCTCATTAATTCATTTTTCGATGTGGGATTTCAACTAAGATATTTTGAAACGTCAAAAATTTGTTATCCTAATACCTTATGTTTTGTTGAATCGATGGTATTTTAAATCATCATAGATTGATGAATTTAAGGACCTCAATTTTAAACTTGTTTGTGATTGATGACCTCAATCACTAACTATAAATATTTACGTTTTCCCTCCAATTATATGTCTCTAATTCCCACCAATGTTCTCCTAATTGATATCATAATTTGGTGGTAACCCTTTCATTTCTCTTTTCCTCATATTAAGACTAAATTTTAGTAACCCAATTTCTGATGTGGGTTTTCCCACAAAGATATTTTTTATTTTCAACCTTTTATTTTTGAAGAACAATTTCAAATTGAGAGGACGCAATTTATTGAAGGAGGGGAGAATTTAACACCTCAAGCTTCTATGGTACGTTTCTCTTTGAATAATGTGATAGCGTGTGTTGTACGAAACATCGAGTTCTAACACACACCACAACCGATCAAACTGGCCGTTATGAATAGTAATACATACTTTTTGAAATTATATATATTTTATATTTCAAAATGGACTTCATTTTTGGATTCGTAATATCGAATTTAGCCTAAGGTGAAATTTTGGTACTTTTCGGATAACTTTAATATTTTGATGAATAGTGAAAATTACTAAATTTTAATTAAAAACAACTTTTTAAATCGAAATAATTTATATTGATAAATTATGATTTTGAGTGGTTTTAAAGTATATTTAGAATATATTTTTACCATTTTATCCAATGGTGTTCATTAGAATTAATTTCACTTTGAAATTGGACCTAAACAATTGTCAATCTTTTGGTATATATTGTTTCTTAAAAACACGCTATTTGTTGTAACAGCGGGAATTAATTATAAAATTAATTAATGCAACTTATATGTTTGGAATTTTGTAAAATAGACATCATTTTTGAATTTAGAATATCAATTATAGCTTAGGGTGAAATTTTTTCATTGTTCTGAAAAACATCAATTTTTGATGAATAGTGAAACTACTAAGTGGTAGTTAAAAAACTGAATTTTTCATAAAACTTAATTTTACCGCTTCTGTGAATGAAATTTCAAAAATCCGAGAGACACAGTTAATATCAAGAAGTAAAATGTGGTTCAATGAGATGAAAATAATTTTTGGTGAATAGTAACTTTTTACTTTTATTTACCACGGTTAAAAGTAAATAGGGTAATTAAGGGTAAAAATGATATTGATATTACCCTAACACATGTCCTAATTCTATTGGACAAGTGTATCTCGACCAAAAACAACCTTAGGAATAAAATATTATCATTTAGGTCCACTTGGATTAGATTAGGACATTTATTATTATTTAATTCAAAGAAGAGTTAAAAGAGTTGAAATCAATGTTTATTTACTAAAACATTTTTAATATAGGATTATACATAAGATAAATTAGATTTTAAATATTCATTAGAAATATAATAAGATTTACTACATAATGGTATTTTGTTTATAATTTTTAGACAGTAAATAATTTAATTTATTTATGACACAATGATGATGCAGTAATTACCATAATAGTGAACAATTAAAATAATTAATATTACAAATACCCAAATAAATATAATTTGAGACTTAATGAATTACACTAATTTTATAGGTTAATATGACATATTAGGATTGATTTAATTTTCTTTTTTCGAAGTAATAATTCTGATATGAGTTTCACAAAAATCAATTATTGAATAGTGTCAAAATTGACATAAAAGAGTTTTTAAAACAAATATTATATTATTAATTGATATTAAATTCCTAAAAATATAAGTTTCGGCCAAGAGACTTATATCATGATAGTTTTATCATTAATGGACCACTTTTGGGTTGTTTGGATATATATAGTAAGTTTATTAACTATATAATATAAAAATACAAAGTGACATGGTAAATGTCAAACTAATTAACTAAGAGTTAAAACTAACAGATAAGGTTAATATAGTAACCCAAACCTGTCTAAATTCTATTGGTTGAATGGGTTTAGACCTATACCCACCTTAACCTTTGAATAATCAACTTTTGAGCCATTAGAAACCGAATATGAATTTATTACAAATTAATATTTCTAGCTTTTCCAAAGGTGTCCCTCACCCCTCTTATAAAAGGTCACTCCCCCGTCTCATTACCTCACACCTTCAAAGCCTTTTGGTTCGGCCAAAATCTGACCAAATACTCTCCCACCTTCCCTCAATACAACCTAGAGGACTTATTTTGATCAGAAATTCAACCTAAGTATCTCTTTTGATCAAATCAAAAGGAAGAACCCGAAGAAGAGGTAATGTTTTCACCACCCTTTTTCAAATTCATTTCTTCTTCCACTTCTTCTTTCTTTGTTATTACCATTCTAAAATAATAACTACATTATCTTATATATAATGTTATGTTATTATAAATATGTTACAACCATATTCAGTATTCTATCCACCCTTTGAATAGCATGTCACCATACGTGCGTACGTACGGCTTACCGTCTCCACGTCATGGTGTAATTGTTATTCAATATATTATTATTTTGATGGGTATAATAATGATGTGTAACTCATGTAAATAATAAATATAACATGATAATAATTCTTTATATATGATATACTATCCAATTATATATTATTTTAATATCAAAAGAATGATATTTTTGCTCGTGCGTACGTACGGACTACCGTCTCCACGAACGTGATGAGATTCATTCTCCATCATATCCATTCAAGTATAATTCTAATTTCATGATTAATAATAGCATATAATGACTTTATATCATTCTGGATATGATTAAGATACAACCTATCCAGGACAAACATGTCTTACGTAACAAAACATATAAAATAAAACGAGTAAGTTAACACCCGAAACGATGATGATACTAAGATATTATTAACAAAGCAATGTTAAAAGATCATATATGATATCATTTTAATATATATGATTCTTGTATAATTTAATAACAATTATTTCACCATTATACATGAGGTTAACCTACCCTCAACCAAGTAAAAGTGCAAGTTAAGGGTTATTTCACAATCTCTTCATTATCCGAGGTTGTTTATACGTAATAATTTACTGGGATCTCTTTATCATCCACATCCATGTTTCTTAAAAATGTATTTCAAAACATTTTTTCTATTTAAAAGAATATGGGTTAAAGTCATTTATACCCTTGTTTGACTTTTTATAAGAGTTTTATAAATGAATCTTTCCATCGTTTTCCAAACAAGGTGCTTTTTAACCTTTTCGACAGAATTAAGGTAAGAATGTTTTTTTTAACTTATACGGCGGGTGCGGTTATTTTCCACCGTTATAAAATTGTCGAAGATTCCCTTACAATATTATAAGAATATTTTCAAAGAAAATGTTTTATTTTATTAATATATGACTCTTAAATGATTTCAAAATAGAAAGAGGTATTTCTCTAAAAAGAGTTTTGATTTCATCTATGTCAACATCCTTTGATGGATTTTACGCTTATTTGAAGTTGATTTATTATGATACAAAACTTATATATTGTATTGAAGGTTTTGTGATATGTTTGAATGTGGATGTGTTATTTTTATACCATTCATGGTTTATGGATGAATTATTTACATTTCGTATGATAGTTTTAATACGAATGTTTATGTTATGTTTAAACCTTTTCATATGGGAATGCATTGGACTTAATATGTGACGGGTGGAGCCCGCTATAGCTCCTCGATGCATCGGTAGGTCTCATGAGACAAACTAGTGTCTTGGCACAAGGCCTTTGAAAAATCTTATTTGTAGTCTTGGCACGAGGCCTTGGCTATGTGGTTATGATAGTCTGGAATTATGCATTCCATCATTATGAAAGTGGTTATTGATATTGCATGTGATTATTCGATTAGTAGAATATCCATGTGAATAAGTAAATGGAATTATTTCATTTTACCTTTGCCATACAATGTTGAAGTTCAAGTTTAAAAGGATTTTGTTTTAGTTATACATTGCCTTAAATGTTTATTCTTATTTATGAAAGTTTCCGCTATATTGTTATCCTTTCTGGGCATTTAAGCTCACCCCTTTTCTATGTTTTATTTTTCCCAGGATGTGAAGAAGTAATTTATGAATGACCTGCAGGGATAGTGTGAGGGGATAAGAGTGTGGACTATGGAGACTATGTTGTTGTAGTAGTTTTTCACTTTATGATGTAATGTAAACCTTATGAATATATCTCATGTTTCCAAGGCTACTAAACCAATCGTTCTTTCGAGATTTGATCTTTCTTGTGATCATGCCAATGTAATGTAATAATGCACCGACTCTAGGTAACTAGTGTTGGGGCGTTACACATGAGGATCGAAAAAACACCAAAATAATATAAATGTTTATCATTAACGCTTTATCTAATGAATCATCCTCATATATAGAAAAATTGATATATAATACCATTAAATATCCTAGAAGTTCATAAAAACATATAATTTCAATTCTGGATAACTATTTTCATTTTACATGATATTTCGTTCATGTATACAAGTGAACCGATCATGAAAACTAAGGAAATGAACTGTCTGAGACAACAAAAATGAATCTTATAACTCATAAAAAAGGCCATAAATGAAATTAATAAAATTATAATAAATAAAATAAATGTTTAATAGGTTCTTAATTAACTTATTAATTAATTTAATTTCATTATCCATTACATTAAGTACAATTTCAGAACACTTTCAAACATAAGATAAGGGATTTTCCCTAAACCTTCATTTTTCATTCAGGTTACACTTTCTCTATCTTTACCCCAATTTAATTATTAATTAGTCTTTTTTGATCATCTTACTTTCTATTTTTATGTTTCAAAAATATGTACCTATCTCAATTCTTTTTTCTTTTTTAGGAAATACATGTTTTATATGGTTCTTTTCTCAATCCCTCCTGATAAGAAAGCCCGATTATAGGGAACTTCCCAATTTCTTACCCATTTTCTTGTATCATCAATGATATCTTATAAGACACCATTATTTTTATAAAATCAAATTTTTATCATGAAAATAAACCGTTGTTAAATATCTGGTTTTAGACAAACAAGTATTACTTTTTTTCATTTTAAATACTCTTTAATAATTTCTCTTAAATTGCACTAAAGTTGGCCATTTTTAAAGTTTATTAAAAACCCTTTATACATTTTTTCACTTCAAGTGTAAATTATTTATTACTAAAACATAATTTTATTTTCCTTCCCTTTTATTTTTAGGATATAAATGTTTAAAATATGATTTTATGAAAAATAAAAATGATTTTTTAAAAAGAACTCTTCTTTGTAAAGTAAAAGGGTATTTCTCTCAAAAATACCTCAATTATTTTATTAGAGTATTTTCATTTATTTCAATAACCTATGTTTAATATTATGATTAATTGGGATTTAAAGTTTATGATATCATATACAATATTTTATTAAATTTTTTGTGATTATTTGGACTGGGGATGCGCTATCTTGATATCATTCACCATATTACTCAGAATGATTAGTGATTATATTTACTGATTGGGGAAAGTTATTTACATTTTCTATGTATATGTTGTTTATTATTCAAACCATTTATATAATGAATGAATTGGACTTATTAAGTGATGGGTGGGGTCCTTATATCCCCTTGATGAATTAGTAGGTTTAATGAGACAAACCAGATTGGGATTTTGCTGAAGCATTACCCATTTATTTTGATATGCCTTAGATGTGACCTCGATAGTATGTTCAAATTTCCAACATTATTCATTTCATCATTATGATATTAGTAATTGATAATCCATGTGATTATTCAACAATTAGAATATCCATGGTTAAGTTTTATTCTCATATGATTATTTATATGGATTTATTCAATTAGCTTCCATTCCTGTAATATTATGCTCAAGATTATGTTTTAATGGCATGTGTTTTTAGTTAATTATCTTTTATTATTGTTTATGTTTATGATATCTTATGTTTTATTTCTTACCCTTACTGGGAATCTAATATCACCGATTTCTTATGTTTTATTTTTCCCCAGGATGCGAAGATTTATATTTTGAATGACTTGTAGGGGTAATATTAGAGTTTATGGGTGTTTCTAATGGAGTTTATATCTTTTTTTTCCTTTCAAAGTTATAGTGTAACAATTATGTTTTGGTTTTCCAAATCTATTAAACTATTCAGTTCTTTGGGATTCGATCTCTTATTCATGGCACCAATATAATTAAGTAAGGAACCAGCTTTGGGCTACTAGGGTTAGGGTCTTTACAGTTGGTATTAGAGAAAGTTTTGTAGAAACCTTGGAAATTATATTTTGAAAACATATATTAGGGGATATAATTATAAGCTATACTTTTAGGATAATCATAGAATAAAATCCAAGAATTTTTTTAAGGTAGATATTATGTGGTTCTTTTTAGAAATACATTCTTTTCTGGATACTACAAGTGGATGTGGTTCTGGAAGTGATGTACCTAGGGGTAGTAACTCTGACAAGGTATGTCGGACCTAACTTGGTGAAATCTAGTACATGAAAATAGACCTTATTGTGCACCTTATTTTACACTCAAAGGGGATATTACTTGGATAATTCATATTTTCTTTAAAACCCATTATGAAAGATTTAAAATTAAGCATGTCCCAAAAGAATCCATATTTATGATTATGAGATTAGCTATGCATAAATTTCCAATTTAGGTTGAGTGTTTTTCTAGTTCTAAATTATGCATTATGATTTATAACCTAATTTAATGTATTACATTGTTTAGAAATGGTTCCTAGTGAAAGTATTGAAAACCATATCAATGCACGTATTCCATGTAAGGATTTCCATCCTATGTGAGATAATAATGTTGGAGCGGGATCTGTAACTAGAGCTATGAAACTTATAACTATACAGGGAAAATGACTTGGGTTATGAGTAATAACATTACTTTCATATATTAAGATGATCCAAAATGCAGTGTAACACTGTTAGACCGCTTAATTTGACAACAAGATCCATTAATCAATGGGAATAAAAATCAATTCGTATCATAGAAATGGATAAGTTCCTTATAAAAGATATTTCTTTCTTTACGAAGTAATGAAAGAGAGAAAGTTATCATGGCAGTTAATCATCTCTCGGGAGATTCTAATCAATAGTGGTCATTGATTCAAAACACAAATGAGGGGGGGAATTAAAAATATGGAATGGAATGATTTTAAGAAAATTTTCTTGGAAAAATATTTTCCTCAGGAATAGTGAGAAGATATAGAGATACAATTCTTGATTCTAAGACAAAAAGTGGATGAAAATGTTGCTAAATATGAATCTAACTTTACAAGGTTATCAAGGAATTCTATGGATTACATACATAATCTAAATATCAATATTGATGTATTTTCTTATGTGTTAAATCCATTCCTACGAAGGGAACTGGTCTCCCAAACTTTCTCATCATATGAAGATATAGTCTCATGTGCTATCAAGACAAATAAATAATTCTCTAAGTCTTTTGAATTTAAGGGAAAATAAGATAAAAAGAATGTGGTGGAGAAAAATGGATCAAGGGAATAATAAAAAGAGTAATTATACAACATGCGATACTTGTAGAAGGAAACACCCTAGTGTCTACTTAAAAGGAAAAGGAGTTTTCTTCCAGTGTGGTGAAAATCCATCATGCTCACGATTTCAAGGGATAGAAATAATCTACCAATGTTCTATGCTATAATTTTAGAGATATGGGACACTATGAAAATGATTTTCCAAATTGTCAAGGAAATTTTCCCCAGAAAAGGAAAAGGGAACAAGGCCATGCTTATGTAGTCATAACAGCTGAGGTTGAAGTTCCTAATGATGTGTGGGTAGGTAATTTAATCATCTCATCAAATTTATCTAAAGATTTATTTTATTCTAGATCATCATATTTCTTTATATCATCCCAGTTTTCTTTAAAAATTATATATTTCCATTTCACCTTAATAAGGGAGTTATTAGTAATCATTCCTAATGGAATCCTTATTGTAACAAATATGTGTTGAGCAATTCCTATTATGACACATAAAAAAGTACTAATTTCTGATTTTATCATCATACCTATGTTTGATTTTTATATAATACTTTATATGAACTAGATTTCAAAATATAATGAAAAACTTTATTACAATGATATGGAAATTATGATCCATGATGAAGATATGGAATTTCTTATCTTTAGAGGGGGAAACTTTGTCATCTAATGCATATTTGGATCCACCTCTAGTACCTCTTCTAAATAAAATTCTTGGGGAGGAAGAGAAAAATAATCTATGGTTGATGAAATAAATCTTTAAATTGATGTTGTAACAATTGTATAAGAATACATTAATGTATTTCTAGAGGATTTACTTAGGCATCCTCCAGAGTAGGAAGTTGAGTTTTTTATTGATTTAATCCCTTAAAAAAGGCCAATATCAAAGACTCCCTATAGAATAGTGTTCCGCCTCTGAAGTGGCGTGTTTCCGAGTGATGATGAAATGGTCCAATGATAATCATCACCTGTCTCTTTTTCTAGAGACGATCTCTTGTCAAATTCAAAAATTCTTTGGTTTCAACCCATTCTGTTTCATTATCCTTTAAAGAAGGTTAGATTAACCCCATAGGGACTGGGCAATTTATCCCTTTTGTATTCTGAAGGATATGCCATAGTCAGATGGTCCCAGTGGGAAATAGCATGTGGTCAAGCAATTGTGAAATCGATCCTCCTCATATATAACTTCCTCAGATGATCTCCAATGGGTTTATTTGTGGATCCAGAAACACCCAAAGGCTCTGGTATCCATGATTCATGGACCCTATTTCCAAAGGCAAGCGCTCATTGAATGATGATTCGGACAATGACACTTAAGGACTCTATTGTTTGAGAGGATGGGAAGTCGGGCTCACCGCACCCTTTTGTGGGAGGATTATTGTCTGTTCCAGGACTCTCTTATAGATTTAAGTTATATTCATGTGTTCATGAATCCTTGGTTCATTCCCGAAGAGTGTGCCCATGGGCTACCCTTGGTTTTCAGGATCGCCATAGTCCTACATGTACTTAATTATACGGAGGTACTGCTGACTCGAGCAATATAATAAGGCACTTTGGAATTTATCATCATCCAGGGGGATGGAAGGTGATTTTATGTTGGGATCAGACCCATAAGATGGGTTTCCTACGTATACTAGAGAGAGGAATCATAACCCACATAGTTCATATTGGCTGGGGCTTACGCATAGTTACTTCCTATTTGGGAGGACATTATGGGTGAACCCTTTTTGGATGGGAACACTTTTGAGCTTGGGCCTTCAAGTATACGTCCTACGTATCCTGTTTTTATCAGGAATCAGAGTTCTCATGGTTCGAAGTTGTGTTGATGTTGTAATCATCAAAAACCTCTAAGACCACGTAAGTCGTGATCGGTGTGAGAAATAAGAGGGTGTGAGATATCCAACCAACCACATGCTTCCTCTCCTACTGGTGGGAGAGGTTGATCCTACGGCGGAAGAGGTTGGGGTGACGGTGGGTGAGCGCACAGAGTGATAAACCTTTCGAATTGAAATGACATTAAAGGTCATGCGACTCAGCCTCAGAATATTGGGGACTTACCTCAGTGGGAGTGCCCCAAAATGCATTCTGGGAAGTGGAGGAGTTTCATCCTCCTCAAAAGGGGATGCAAACATAACTCCTTTGACTGATCACCATTCCTCATTGAATGGAAAATCATGTGATCACCCTTAATCCCTAGAATGGGGAGGTTCACATTGGCATCCCAAGGTTTGAATCTGAGTTACCATGGGAATGTAGACCCACGAACATTCCTGAAGCCTGAATCATTTGGGGTAGGGCCTTTATGACTCTACTTACCATGGGTATGTAGACTCAAAGGGGTACATTGATGCACCTAATGGTCTGATCATACGGGTCTGATGGCTTTGGATGAGGCTTTGGCCTGATTCTGGGGGATTGGTTCATAGAGGGATTATGGAGGACTGGATGGTATCAAAGGTGTGAGATTGGAACTATAAGAAATAATCTATGAAAACACCCCATTGTGTGTACTGGTTTCTTATGCAGGATGGGGTAAATTTTGTATATGATAGTGGTATGCAGGCAGATGGGTCTTCTAAGTACTCATACAGTACGTGGTCATGGGTATGGACCACCGCTCACCATGGTGGTACACGGTCCTGGATGTGGTCAGCCACGTTGCTTTGGGTTATATCTGTGTACTGATGCAGTATGCGGTGCTGAGTTAAATCTGTGTAGTGGTACACTACATGGAACACCATATTGTAGGAGGATCTGTGGGACTACTGTTTGTGGGAAGTTCATCCATGAGAAATATATGGTTCTCAATTTCACCGTTTAGGTTTGTGATTCTATTATTATTATTAACTTCCCCCATTTTATGGTCTGTGGCCAGCTGTACCTACAGAGAGCATGATTCATAATTCAGGATTCGATAATGATTCAAGATTGAAGTCAGAATCTTCTCCTAGTTCTTCCTTCCAACCTCTGGGTTCCCTTCAATCTTTCATTGTCTATCCTCCTTCAATTCCTTCTGTGATTATTTTATATAGCATTGGGTCAATCATATCTATGGGCATGCAACACCATTTATGGAGGCCCATGAGGAGATATCCTAACCCATGGAAGGCTCAGTCAACTGGGGTTTGAATAGGATGTGGATCGCGATTAGGGTTCGCAGAACCCTGCTAGTTTGCTTCGCCTGTGAACCATTGAGTTTTCGAGATGGTACGCGGATGTACTTCATGCACACGAGTCATTCATAAACACAGTTCGCGGTCCACCATGTTTATTGGCCATCGCTCTGTGGTCCAGCACCTTGTGGGTCATTCCACACATCGATGATTTGTGATCTTGGAGGTCTGCAAACCCTTCCTGGTGATGGTACGTGGGCTACTTGAAATCCTTTGAAAACTTGATTTTTTTCAAGTTTTTTTTTTGAAATTTTTAACTCAATTTGAGTCCATTAACCTTGTTAGACTTGTAAGAGTACTTTATTTCTTCTGAAAAGTGATTATGGGAGCATTTTCTTCCCTTGGAGGAATTTTCAGGACCCTACAAATTCCCCCCATCGGAATGGGGTCTATTAGAAATGAAAAGGGGACTATTATGATGCAGAAGTGGTCCGGAACTAAAAATTGTTCAACTTAGAATAGATAATCCTAGTAGAAGGGGACCACACCTATATATAGAGGCCCATGTCATTTTCCTTTTACCACTTCTCACAGTGAAAAGTACTCTTGACTCCCCCATCTTACTTTGTATTTGCGTACTGTGCTTCTTGAAAAAATTCATTTCGCGAACCACATCGTACATGCCGCGAACCAAACTTTTCTCCTTTCTCTACCCACGAACCGAATATTAGACTTCATGAACGTCATTGTAGAATTTTAAAAATAAAAAACCAGATTCTACATAGGAAAATGCTATGTCACTTGTGTGTCCACATACCGATCTTGAACCGACGAACCGAAATTTAAGAATTAATAATCTAAACTTAAACTTGTAATCTAAAATAATTGAAAATTAACTTAACAAGGCCCAGGTTCACGATATCCACCTTATACAAACCCTTCTATTCATCAGCCAATGCTCCATAGTCTATTGCCTCATGGATGCTTTGTGTACCCTGGTTGTACACGGTGAAACATTTCCACGTACTGTAACCGTATACGGCGATTTCTTACACTCATTATGAAGTATGTGGGATATTCCTACCACATACAATTTTCGGGAACTGTATGTGAATCCTTGTGTGGATGTATTTTTTTATTCTTTTATCCATTCCTTTTTAGCCATTATCCAAAAACTTTTATTGGAATAACTTTCATCGGCTTTTGGATCCTCCCGTGCAGGCTACAATGGCTGCTTTACAGGCTTCTGTTGGCATCACTGATTATTCTAAGGCTACTAATACTACCCCTCTTTCTAATTCTGATGAAAAATTGAATAACATGGTGGCTTTTTACAACAAAAAAATTTTGGTCATTCTATTTCACCAATCTCTGGAGAATTTTCTTACAGTGAGTCAATGGGAGTACTCGAATTCGGACAGGCTTCCTTCTTATGGGTTTGGTCTATTATCTGACACAGTGATCCCAATCCCAAATAAAACTAATTATCCTACTACTTGGATAATTAATACCTCTATTCCAAAGGCATTTATTTCTTCCAAGGGGTGGTACCTTTAGAGAGATATTACCTTTAGGTCCTTGCTGAACTACGCACCTCAAACATTAGAGGGAGTGCAGCAGAAGCCTGACCAAACCAGCCACTGTTACCAGAGCATTGTGTGGAAAAATATAGCAAACAAGTAGAACATTTGATCATCCCATTAGGATCTTCGCTCTGGATGCTCATTTGGATTAGAATGGGGGCCTTTTTTTGGTTCTCCAGAGTTGCAAAGAATTCTGAACCGAGCTAAAGACCGTGGGGCTATATGAGGCCGGTTGGGTTTCTCATACATACACCCACCGTCCTACTTCCCTTATTTCACAGCTCCTAGGCATGTGGAGTCTAGACACTAATACCTTAAATTTGACCCACAGGGATGTTAGCATCAGTCTTTGGAACATTCAACTGATCTTGGGAGTCCCTATCATTAGGGACATGTATGATGAATTCCTACCTCCCACCTCTGTTTGGAATGACGAGGAAATAAACCCTCTATTTTCCAAGAAACTCATCATTCAATTGAAGACACTCTTGAAGTAAATTGATCCTTATCTAAAGTAGGATGTTTCTTGTGATGAGTGGTTTGGTGCTTTTGTTAAGCATACTAGTCTAGAGCCCGATCCATGGAGACCAAGGTCATGTCCTACCAAAACCACCCGAAGGCAAGAGGGTACTTACTGTACCACCCTGGAAGAGGGGAAATTCCATAAGTGGGGATGGGTACTTATCCCTAATTTCGATCGATTATTTCGACTAGCGGCTTTTTGGACATGTTTCTAAGTGAGTGGATCTTACCAGTGTGAGAATATGGTGGTGTAAGAGCTTCAAATTTTATCATGGCCACTTAGTTGGCTACTGGAAGATGTATCAATTTAGCAATCCCAGTGTCAACCAAGATTTACCACCTACTGGGTCAAATCAGTGAGAGGGGCCACCTTATCAGATGATAGGGCCCTTCCAAATTCTTGGATGGGAGCCCACATAGGAGGTTATTCTTTTATCAATTATTTACCAATTTTGTATTCCACCCTCTGACTGTATCTTCAAAGCACCAGAGGGGTCATTCCGGTGGCTTGGGATTCACGGGATAAGAAAGAGCAACAAAACAAAAAGAATGAGCATGACTTAATGGATTATCTCAATGTTTACAAATTTTTCTCTTATCACTTTTATGATTCCCCTACTGTTACTATTACAAATAATGCATCTGAAGACTTTGTCAACCGAGGTTACTTATTTTCTTTGGGGGAAGGTGTTCTGGTTTCCCGTATCAGAGAGGAACTTATTTGTGAGGGATATGTACCCTGCAAGTTTAGTCGTCAATTTAACTATGTTTAGAAATTGTGTCCTCCTACTCTCAACAGTGCTCATCAGGAGAATAATCTGATGATATACCGTCAACTATGGTAATGTTCACCCAAGAGGACACCCAGTTCTAGGCCAAACTTCTAGATCCTGGGGATTCCATACCTTTCCTCCCCAAAAACAATGTTGAGGCCTGGGTTAAATCATATCTCGATGCCCAATTGGCCAACCTGGTTCCCATCGTAAAAAACTTCTAAGGCATCCAAGGTGAAGGTAAAGGAGAAATAAAAGGGGGTTTTTGATCACTCTCAACAGATAAAAGTTCTCTGAAGGCCTCTTAGTTCCCCCCAGAGGAAAATTGTAAAATATGGGGTTGTGACCTCATGAATGGCCGAACATTCTTCTAAAACAGCTGCAAGGAGTTCATCATCCATTCCCCCCAAGGTCGATTTTCTAGTGGCATGGATTCAATGAGACCTTTTGAAATTCCATCCATATACTCATGACTGGTCCCCCCATGATTTATGGAATCTCCTTAAAACTAGGTAAGTTTCTCTTACTAGAATTGACTATGTGTTAGCACCCACTGAAGTTTCTTTTGAGGAGGATCCAGATAGGGTGATTTTCTACCTTAAGGACCTCGAGACCCTCATCCACTCCTGAAGTTGTCACCAAAATTACTCGCATTAGGTACTTTCCATAGTGCAGCCAGAAACCATTGATGAGGATGATGACATTTTTGGATAGCCTATTGCGGTTTCCATGGAAAAAAATTCTTACTTTCTCCCATAGTCTCATAAAAGTTCCTATTCTCAAGGTCCTGAGTTTGCAGGGACACCTGGGAATTGTTTATGGTTTTCAAAACCCCCTCTGTTCCCCTATAACAACTCTCCAGAACTGGCCATCCCAATTACGGTTTCATTTCTGGACACCTGGAGAGTCCGTGATGAATCGAGGGTGAGCGCCTCAAATAAATATATGTGGAGGCTTCATTAAGAGAAACATTTCAACCAACAGGTTTTGGGGGAGCCATTACTCCTACCAGTATTTCGTCCGACGAAGAGCCTAAGGAGGTGGATGCCTACTTGAATGAAATGGATAAGTGCCTCCACACCCCTGTAGATAGGAATTACTAGTTGGACCGCATGGATTTGATGTTAGTACTTTCACGGCTGACAGGAGAGGTTATGTATTCCACCTTTAACCTTAACTTATTTTAATGATGAGATGCTAAAAGTACCCCTAACCTCCCCTTTTTATTTTGTAGGGGCCTGCAGGATCTCTAGAAATATCTTTTTCCATGATTTATTCTCCTGAAGGTATTACGGCTAGTGAGTGTTCTTTATCAATGGCATGGGGTACGCAGAAGGATCCCCTGAAGCCCAAGAACACATGGAAGCGGTAATTATAGACCCTTATAGTTCATTTCCTCCTCTAGCTTCTCTCGGTGATCTCATTTAGGAGCCATCCCCTAGACAATCAAAGAAGTGAAAGCAAGCCTCTCAGCTGTCAAAGCGTATTCGAAGGGGGATCACAAGTAATTTTATATTCACCTATTGATTGAACCAAGTACCCTTATCTTATTGACTTGCCGAAACATATATGTACTTTGACCCAGGGCCTATTGGTGACCACACAACAACCACTCAGGCATCTATAGCTCTTGTCCCTTTTAAGCTAGAGGAAGGGTCACCATATTTTGCGGCTGATCGAAATAGAAAAATAGGTCCATTTGAAGAGACTTGGGGTACTATTGACCCCTCAGTTGTTCCTTCTCCTGCTTGAAAAATCTATACCCCAATAATGGAAGGACATCTAGAATTTTAGGGTTCACTTTACCATGCTAATTTGACTCTCATGGAGAGAGACAGGATAGTCTTTGTAGTAGGGCTTTAGTCCAGTGGTGAGCCCCAAGACCTACTAGATTTTGGAGGGGCTTAAAATATCAAGGATCCAATCAATATTGATCAAATGGCCTTTTCCCCTATAGAGGGAGTTACTCTAGATATTTATATTTTGACTGCTCGTGGTGGCTTTAGGGAAATCACAATCGGAGAGGCTGATGTTCCAACCCCTAAAAATTTGAATCAGGGTATCATGTCCTTCTTTACAGTTCTAAGAGGAGTTATGTTTTCTACCCCTAGTATCTCAAGACTAGTACCTTCATCTAGACTGACTATCCTAACAGGCCTTATATTAGTCAGCAACCATTTTAGGGCCGCCTTGAGGGCTACTGTTCTGGCCAAGCATAGCCCCGGGCCTTTAATATTCCTAAGAAACCATGGAGCACAATTGATGATTGAAGATATAGCCCCGCATATTTTAGATAGAGGTATTGCTGCAGGGCTGGGAGGTACTAAAGTCGTCTCCTCCCTATTCTGAAAATCACAACCATAAGCCTTGGAAATAGCAGAAGACGCTCTTATTCTATCCTCTGTTGTAATTACCAGAGATGAGGCTATTATAGGGTTGAGCCACACTGTAGCTGCTAAATCAAGTCCCTCCCTTGTAACATTCATTCCTGACTACATTTCTTCATTAGGGAGTGACTCTGATACCGATCAAGAAAACCTGGTTGATCTTCGTCCCATGCGTTAAAAGGCAAGGAGGAACATTTGGAGATTAATTTCTTAGACCCCATTGGCTGAGATTCCAGTGAAATTTACATAGTTACAATGCTAGTTTTTGGTTCTGGGTTTTGGTGGATTTGATTATGATGGTATTCATGATATATTAAGGTAGGTGGTTGCTACTCGAGAAGTGATTGGTGCATTAGAATATTAAATTTCCGTGGTAGAGTCGACGGCTTATCTTGTTGCTACACAAAAAATACTTATTGATGAAGCTGATACTCATGATGAAGCAGTTTCAAAGTGAAAAAACAAACTCATAGAGCAAGATTATTTTATAGGACAACTCGACCAGGAAGTGGAGCAACAAAGCCAAAAAATAGATAGGCTTAAACAGGAGCGAGCTAAAGCTGCGATTGCCATCAAAGAGGGGCAATGGAAAATGAAAAGAGAAAGGACCGGTCTTCAAGCCATGAGGAATGTGGAGGCACTGCAGGCAATTGCAAAGGTCGAGACTGTGAATTTGTTGAATATTTTCCAATCTGTCAAGGAGTTGCATCAATCATTGATGCAACTCTATGAATCTTCCAAACATCTCTGGTAAAGATCCTGTTTTTCTTATAAGGATAGGCACCAAGATTTGGATGCCCACCATATATTTTCATGAAATATGATGGAACCAATTTTCCTTCAAATTATTCTTCTTTTCCTTTTCATTTCATGTCAATTAATCACAAAAACATCATTTTGATCAGGTGTAAATTTTGAACCATGACTAGTAAACTAAAATAATCGATTCAAGCTCTAATTTTTTCCTGAGTTGTGGGACTCAGTGAGTGTAGTTCAACTATTGCTAAGGTTTTACGGTACAACCTCATGAACTTTTATTTATTTTTCATTATTACCCTAATTTTTTCCTAAGCCTTCTTTACATGGGCATAGTGGGCATAAATTGACATTTTCTTAGGCCTCCCATTGCGGGTTTTCAACCTAACAAGATTTACCTCTCTTTTTATGGATCAACATTTTTTTACTAAACCATACATAGAGTAGGTTTAACAATTTGATACTTGACTTTTATATAGATTCTCCCTTTTAATACTTTCACTCTGGTAAGTATAGCATCTTTTTTGCTGTTAGTTCATATTCCTATCAATAAAACTCATTAATGATGTTTTAACTTGAACAAATTTGACCAAATTTATCAGGGCATAGACCCCAATTCGGGATTCGTCATCCTGGAATGTTCTAATATTCTTCATACATGGATTAAGGATTGTTTCTAACCCTAAATTTTTGAATTTTGGACATGCATGAGGCTCAAAAGTCATTTTTAGGCATAAGAAGGTAGGAAAGGACTCTCCTGAAGACTAATTTTCCATTGATTGATAGTAATTTTGTAGGTAACATATATAGAGCCACCAGGGAATGATATGCATAGTCAAACAAAGGTGGCTACAATACATTGGCCCTCCATCTTCAATGTCCTGGTAGGGCTTGCAACACTTTGAAATTATTTTGATGTTTGGGAGCCATAGTGGGTGGTTGGTATGAGTAATGGAATCTGAAAATATTAAGGACATTCATATCGGCTTTGAATGGGCAACTATTCTTGCACCGTTCTTACTTGCGTAAGGGAGATATGGTGAATGGTCAGTTCAATTAGAGATATTTTTTTATGTCAGGGGAATTTGGAAAGAGGAAGGTATGCAAGCCGTTATCCAAGGGTTTTCCAAATTATGGGGTGTGACAAGACCTGAATGTCATCCAAGCATACAAAGACTGGAAAGGACTCTCCTGAGAATGAATTTTCCTTTTTTTGACTTCTGTTTTGTAGGCGGTATATGCAAAGCCTCTAGGGCATGGTGTGTATAGTCGAACAAAGGTGTTTGCAGGACACTGGCCTTCCATCTCCGATTTCTATGAAGGATTATGGAGATTGGGAAATTTCTGAATACAGTATGTGACCTTTGACAAGGGGTTCACCTAAACACAAAAAGGGGTCATTTTAACTTAACTTCTTCAGGGAACCCTAGAAATTAGGGGGTAATTCTTCTTTTGTATGCGGATCAAATTCACACATATAGAAGGGGTATCTTTAGAAACCTCAAAAGATACCAGAGATGAATCGGACCCACATATTCTAATATATCCAGGATGTGCATTGGGAAGAAAATGTAAACCATGACATTGTGGGACCTTGAATCAGGAGGGATGTTATGAGGCTTGGAATCCATTGGGCGTACTGAGATAGGAGAAGAATCCCATGTGGATGAATTTTCCTTTGATTGATGGACATTTTTGTGGGAAACATATGCAGAGCCACCAAGTCATGTTGTGAATAGTCAAAAAAAGGTTTTTATAGGACACTGGCCTTCCATCTCAAATGGCCTTGGAGGGTTATGGGGATTCAAAATCGATAAGAGCATGAAGTTTGAGGTATGGAAGGGGTGTATATGGACATATTGGGTACATTTGGGCTGCAATTTACTCATGGAATCAACCATCCCTTACATAGATCTGATTCATATGAAAGGTGAGGCATCCATACCATATTTGGGATATCCTATCATTTAATGTCATATTGATAGGACATAAGGTTCCTTACGGGGAAGGGAACTGAGACATGCCTTTTAGGGTCATACTAATAGGACCAAATTCCTAGACTGTTTTCCATAATTTTACAGTGGATCTCTCACTAAGATCCTTAAGGTCATGTGATTTATGCTCGGTGTGAGAAACAAGGGATTATGAGGATTCCGGGTCATTACCTAAGAATATAAAAATCAGAACCAGAGGGAACTTTAGGCTTAAACCATTGCTATGTGGTTTAACATTGTACAATAAGGATGGTTTTGGCATTATATTTTAATGTCGTTCAGTGAGGACATGATTATGTACATTTTATATTCATGCAGTGAGGATGATTGTATTGTCATAAAGATCTTTAATAGATTTGGGTAAATCGTAATCAAGAAGTTCTGGAATTCCTTAGATGTGAATGATGATAGAAGGTGTAAAACTTAGTCCCAGGGGAAACTTGAATCAAGAGGGATAACATGGGGATTGGAATCCATTGAGCATGTTGAGATAGGAGAGGACTCTCCTAGGGATGAATTTTCCTTTGATTAGCGGCCATTTTTGTGGAAAACAAATACAGAGCCATTAGGGCATGATGTGCATAGCCAAACAAAGGTGTCTGCAGGACACTGGCCTTCCATCTTAGATGGCCTTGAATGATTATGGGGATCCAAGTTTTCATGGGGTTTGGAGTTTAAAAAATAGGGAAGATGTGTTTGGGAATGGAGGAAATATCCAGATCATGATTACCCATGAACTACTAGAACTTCCACATATATCTGACTCATATGTATAGGGGGAAGCAAGATCTTTTGACTTCTTATGAGTGGGGGGCATGCACGGGATCTCGTAAAACTAATAACTATGCCACATATAACTCTTTAATAATTTCGCAGTTTATTTTCATGTGGTTAGGACCTTTCATGGACTCCCCATACAAGTCTGTCATGCACATGGGGAAAGGGAAATTTTTTTATGGTGGTTGGGCCGAGATTCCAAATTCAGGTGTCAATACGTATCCTTCAAGAGAAAGAATCAAGCTGCACATAGTTCTAAACATTCCCTATACTGATCTAGGTCGATACATGTATAGGGACATGTGAGGGAATTTTTTTGTGGCTGGGTCATGATGCTAAATCTGAGCATCACTACATATCTTGCAAGGACAGGAATCAAGCCATATGTAGTTATGAATCTTCCCTATACAAATTTGGATCATATATGGGGGTAGAAAAATAATTTTTTCATTTTCTACGGCTTCCAGGTCTACCATACTTCTTAATAAGTTTTTTTCATAAGGTAATCCTCACCACCGATCCTAGGATCACGTGAGTTATACTCAATGTGATAAATAATGAGTGATAAGGGTTTCATGTGCCAGTTTGGGGAAATAGAGGATATGATAGAGGCATTTTTTTGTGGGGGATGGGCCAAGATTAGGGATCGAGGTGTCACTACGTATCCTGTGAGGGTATGAATCAAGTTGTATGTAATTCGATGAGATATCATGCAGTTTATCATTATACGACTATGTTACTTTGTGTTATGCAGTTTAACATCTTAGAGTGAGGACATGAGTCACAGTTTAATTTCATGTTTCAGGGATGAGTTCTCTATAGTTTAACGTCATGTGGAAGGGACTATGACTCCTAGTTTAAGGTCTTAGAGTTTTTACTATGACTTCATGGTATTGGAACTCATATTTTAAGGTCTTAGAGTTTTGGCCATGACATGGAATTGCTATAACTCATAGTTTAGGTTCATAGAGCTTGGACCATGACTTGGCGTTTTTATAACTCATAGTTTAGGGTCATAGAGCTTGGACCATGACTCAAGATTATTATAACTCATAGTTTAGGGTCGTAGATCTTAGACCATGACTTGTCATTTTTATAACTCATAGTTTAGGGGCATAGATCTTGGACCATGACTTGGTGTTGCTATAACTCATAGTTTTGGGTCATAGAGATTGGACCATAACTTGGCGTTATTATAACTCATAGTTTAGGGTCATAGAGCTTGGACTATGACTTGGCGTTTTTATAACTCATAGTTTAGGGTCATAGAGCATATACCATAACTTAGTGTTATTATAACTCATAGTTTATGGTCATAAAGCTTAGACCATGACTTGGACTTATTATAACTCATAGTTTAGGGTCATAGAGCTTGGACCCTAAATTGGCATTTCTATAACTCATAGTTTAGGGTCATAGAGCTTAGACCATGACTTGGCATTATTATAACTCATAGTTTAGGGCCATAGAGCTTGGACCATGACTTGGAGTTATTATAACTCATAGTTTAGGTTCATAGAGCTTGGACCATGACTTGGCGTTATTATAACTCATAGTTTAGGGTCATAGAGCTTGGACCATGACTTGGTGTTTCTATAACTCATAGTTTAGGGTCATAGAGCTTAGACCATGACTTGGTCTTTCTATAACTCATAGTTTAGGGTCATAGATCTTGGACCATGACTTGGGGTCATTATAATGTGGAATACTTCTTTAGAAAATTTTCATTTGTGGGAGCCATTATGAACTGTTCGTCCATTGATATTAGGGCATATGCTCCATTGGAATAGACCCTATGTATGAAATATGGTCCTTCCCACTTTGGTTCAAGTTTTTAGGGATTTTTTCTAAGTATCATCGGGGTTCTAAGGATTAACACCATTTCTACTTCAAGAAAATATTCAAGGCAGACCTTTTTGATGAAGGCTAGTGCAATCCGATTTTGGTAGATTTTCAAATGGTGAAAAGTGTGCAGTCTGTTTTCATCTAGCTACTCCAACTCATCAAACTATCTCTAGGATTTCTCGTTCATGGACAGTTGATCTCAAATGTCCACATGAAGTTGTGGAACTTGGATTTTGATACGCAAAACTGCCTCTTCCCCATATACTAGTGAGTATGGGGTCGCCTGGGTGGCAGTATGGGTAGTGGTCTGGTAAGCCCACAAAGCATGAAGGATCTTGTCTGGACATGATTTATTATCTTTATCTAACATCTTATGGAGTATTTTGGATAGAGTTTTTTTGAAAGCCTCTATCTATCTATTGGCTACCACGTGGAAGTGGGATGAATGGTTGGATTTGATTCCATACTCCTAGTATAATTTTTCCAACTCAGCAGAGCCGAAATTGGTGTTATTGTTCATCAGTATCATATGAGGGACACCAAATCTAGTAATGATGTTGGCCTTCACAAAGATAATTATGTTTTTCGCCCCAAATTCTTCATGAGTTATGGATTCAGCCCATTTGGAAAAGAATTTGGTCTCTATGAGTATGAACTTGAATTCTCTGGCTGTGGAGGGAGGATATGGTCCCACAAAATCTATCCCCCAGGAAAAAAATGGCCAGGAGTATATAGATTTATGAAGTAACTTTTGGGTTTGGTGTATAAAATTAGCATTAACTTGGTAGGAATGGCACTTTTTGGTGAATGTGGCACAATCATGTATCATAGTGGGCCAGTAATACCCAAGCCTTCAAATTTGGTGAGAGATCCTGGTTGCTAATTGGTGCACTCCACAAGCTCCAGCATGCACTTTTTTCATGACAGAAATAGTATCTTCTCCATCAATTCACCTAAAAAGGACTTCGTCAAGGCCTCATTTGTAGAGAACCTTTTCTTGGTTTATCCCATTTTACAGGACAAAGTTGATTGCCCGTCTTCAGACATGTTCCCTTCCAACCCTATCTGGTGGGAGTTCCCCTTTCCAAAGGTAATTTTAAATGGGATTCATCCAGTCGTTGGTGTGACCACAAGGCTTATAAACGGGTATAATTTCATCAATATCATCCATACTATTTTGGATAAATGGCAAGACAATCTGGCGGTGGGCAATGTTAATGATCGTTTCATCCCAGTCTAGATCGGCCAAGGTTGTGGCTGCATTTGCGAAAATATCATCTTGAGCATTTTGTGACTGGGGGACATAGGTCAACATTGGTTCTGATGGGAATTCTTCCATCATTTCTTGAACATGGTTCATCAAGGGGACCAATACTTTTTTATTAATGGCATAGTCACCATTGACATATTTGATGACTAGCTCTGAATCATCTTTTATCTTTAGGTGTTTTTCTTGTGCATGGAGTGCCAGTTCCAGGCCCGCAATGAGGGTCTGATATTCTGCTTCATTACTTTTACACCCTTCCCAAAGCAGGAAAGAATAATCCAAGACGTACTTTTTTAGGGATATGAGTATAATTCCCATCCCCACTTTTTTGATCTTGGGATCCTCCATCCTTTTCCCTGTTGGGATTCTGAAATCACCATCGAAGTAAATTTCTCATGCCTGGGGGTCCTCCTATATGGAGAACACTTCTTCATCTGGAAGTTTGGAATCCAATGGTGTTATTTCTTCTGAGGGGTGCTCGGCCAAGAAGTCTACTAACTTTAGGCCTTTTATGGCCTTATGGGGTACGCACCATATGTAAAACTGTTATAGGATGACCACCTATCGTGATATGAATCCATTTAGTATGGGACGGTTGAGTATATATTTGATTGGTTTGTAGAGGGAGACCAGGTGGACCTCATGGTGCCGTAGGTAATGCCTGAGTTTCTAAACCGTGAAGATTAGGGATAGGTAGTTCTTTTAGATTTTTGAATACCGAGTTTTAGCATCAATCATTGTTCAGATGAGGTAATATAGGTTGTTCTTGCTGCAGGTATCATTATTCTATGAAAGGAAGTCGCCTAATGACCATTCCAGGGTGGTTACATACAAAATAAGTGGTCTCCCCTCAATTAAAAGCATCAACATTGGTGGGATTATGAGATATCTTTTGATATTGTCAAATGATTCTTGGAAATAATTATCCCACTCATACGTAACTCCTTTCTTCATGATCTTGGTGGAAGGTAAAAATTTACCTTCTAGGTTGGCTATGAAGTACTGGATATAGGTGAGGTTCCTCTGGAGACCTCTCAACTTAGTGAGGTTGTGAGGTGGGGACATTCCAAGGATGAATTTTGTCTTCTCGGGGTAGACTTCGATACCAAGATGGTGTACGAAGAATCTGAGGAATTTCCCATAGTAAATGCCCAAGGTGCACTTTAGGGGATTTATCTTTAAATGGTGATGCCATAATTTGTTGAATACAGTTTCAAGATCGTCTAGGTGGTTTGAGAACTTTCATGATTTAACCACCAAATCATCGACATGACACTCAAAGAATTTTCCCAAGAAGGGCTTGAAGATGCGATGCATGGTGCGCTGATATGTGGAACCAGCATTCTTTAGACCAAAGGAAATCACCTTATAACATAACACTCCCTGAGGGGCCCTAAAAGTAGTAGCTTCTTCATATCCTTAGGCCATCTGGATTTTATTGTATCTAGAATAACTACCCATGAAAGAGAGAGCCTAGTATCTAGCAGTTGCATTGATCAAAATTTTGTGATCGGGACTAGGAAATTATCTTTCAGGTAATGCTGATTGAGGTCCCTGAAGTCAATGCAGATTCTAATCTGTCTATTCTTCTTTTTGACTGGGACTAAGTTTTCCATCCAGATCAGATACTGGACTTCCCGTATGAAGTTTTATCCAATAATCTTGTCAACTTCAACCTCTATTTTGGAATCATGCATTGGGTGGGTCCTTTTGGATGCCTGTTTATAGCCCTAGTGATATTCTGGTAAGCCTAGATGATGAGTGGAAACCTTAGGATCAAGGCATGAAATTTTTGTGTAGTTCCAGGAAAACACATCTTGATTATTATTTAGGAAGGATGTATATGTTTCTTGCTCCTCAACAGGCATATCCATACTGATCAGAGTGGGCCACGTGTCATCTTCGGTGACCATGTTTATCTTCTTAAGTTCATCGATTATGGTGGAGACACCTTCTTCGAATACCGGAGAGGAATATTTGAGATATTCTTCTTCTTATTATTCTTATTCTTCTTCATCCTCTTCATCATCTTCATCTTCTTCTTCATCCTCTTCCTATGGAGAGAGGATTCTTAAGACGAACTCTCCAATGTTGGGATAGAGATCATCTTTTCCCATAGTGAGTAAGTCAAGGGCATTCTAGAGTCCTGAGGATGGGTGATGAGTATCTTTTTTAGGGATTTTCATATCATCATAGGATTCATCCCTCTTTTACATGTCTTTGGACTTGGTGGCCATAACAGTGATCATTTAGACAATTGATTCTGCATTCAGACTTTCACTTATGTATTCAACTTGGTTGATGGGTAATACATACTCTTCCCCAAGCTGGTGGAGGGGGTCGGTGGGAGCCATTTATAATCCATTTGGGGTAGTAATAAAATCAATTTCATCATCTTAAGGATGTTTTTCTTCTGATTCATAGGACCCTACATCGATATAATGTGACTCAGAGGACTCAAATGAGGATTTATCAGCGTGCAATGTCTCATTTTTCCCATTAGTGCAATATTTAACGCATTGATGGTATTATGAAATAATTATAGCGTGTTGATGCATAAAAGTTCTCCCCAATAGAACGTTGAAGGTTGTACTTTGTCATACTACCAGGAACTCAGAATCTAACATGAGGTCTCTAAGTTGAGTTTTAAGCTTGATTTATCCCACCGGTTTCTGTTCACTTTTTTCGTATCCCAGAAGAGTTGTAGTGTAGGGTGTCAAGTTATCTTTATCATATCCTAGTCGATGAAGCGTTCAAAGAGGGAGGAGGTTGACTCTAGATTCATTTTCGATGAAGATCCAATGGACATCAATTCCATTTGTCTTATGGGACACATATAAGGGTTTGATATGTCCTTACATGATATCATATTCATTCTTGTCTATGAAGGAGATGACGACATGAAATTCATAGGGATTGGTCTCTGTTCGATATACTTTAGCTGCTACTACTTCATCCTCGAACTCCTGGTGACTTAGTAAGGCTTCGATGAGTGCCTCCCTAAGATCTACAAACAGGCTTAACGCATTCAGAATTGACAATTTTGTTGGTAGTGAACCTGGTATTTTAGAATAACATATTTCAGATCTAAATTTCAACACTTCTCAGCTCAGGGTTTCTCTTTCATAGACACATTAGGTTCTTGGTCTTTTGATGTAGGTGGTTCGGCCCTTGTGATAGGATCTGGTGGAATTGTGGTCCTTTTAAGGTTTGGCCGAACTGGTCCACCCACATGCCATGAGATATTTGATATTTTTTCTTTCTCTGATGGATACTCTAGTCTAACTGGACTTGGAATTCCTCTAGTGGGGAAAGAGGAGTATTCTGGTTCTTGTTGTGTCTATTGGAGGGTCCTGCGAGTTTCTGCAATGTTAACAGTTTGACTTGTGGCATGACTAGGAATTTGACTCCTACCGTGATCATGCCTTTCAAGAAACCTCCAGCCTCTACGGCCTCTTCACCTAGATATCTGATTAGGCATAGGTCATTTGGGTTTGTGTCCATAGTCTCCATCATAAAATGGGTCCATCAAGTGAATGAAATAAATGGATTCGAAGATCATTTCTTCATCCAACACTATTTATGTATGACTATCTCCTTTTGATGGTGTTGTTTGGTAGTTTTGTGGTTGTTGTGCCATTTGGTGGGGTGGTTCCTATTGTACCATTTGGCAGGGTGGTTCCCATTGTACCTTTTGGTAGGGCGGTTTCCGTTGTACTAAGTATACTAGTATGAATCCTGAAAGTGTCAACACTGATTTCAGCTTTGGGGTCATCCCATCTTATTGCTCCTACTTTCTGCTCTTATGGACTTTGGAAGACCGTGGGGATAAGGATGAAGGTTGTGTTATATCAGGATATTTTGGGGGCATGGTTGGTTGTTTCAACTGTGCTGGGAGGATGTCGTGGACTTGGTTGATTGTTTATCAGGTCATCCAATTGTAATTATTTTTCTCCTTACTATCAATTGTTTCTCATTCTTCTTCCTCTCTTGATTCTGATATGGAAACATATGCCACCTATGATAGTGGTGGGACCAACTTTACTTGTCCATAATCCACAATATTTTGTAGGAGATCCTTGGAAATGAAGCATTCTTGGATGGTGTTTCCCAATATCCTGTGATAGGGACAATAATTTGGATGGTCATCAAGAATCAATTCACTGGCTCTCTTGGGATCTGGTAGCAGGATAAAGTTGCAATTCATAGGGGATATGAAATATCTGTAGACCTATTCATCTTAGAATGAGTATAATTTATTTCTTTATTCTTCAAACTAATTTATTTTAGCACCTCGTCGCTCATCTTGCCGAGGTGGGGGTGGCGATTGCCATTCTAGGGGTCCTGCACAGTTCGATGGGGGCCTCGTAACTGGAGTTGGTGTCGGGTGTGGCTTAAGAATGATAGAAGACTCTTTATCTTTTCCCATTCTTTTCCCTAGGGTTGATGGGGCCACTCAAGACTTGAGATTGGTCCATTGCAAGGAGTCTTGTATCCTCTGGGAAGTGGTAGAGAAATCTCTAAACCCACTTGTGTACTTCACTGGGATGTGCAGTGTTCGTAATTCATCATGAAGATTGTTGATACACATGGAAATCATTTTATCTTGGGGGAGCGGTTGGTTCAAGGAATAAATCAGTACTTTCTATCTAGAAATGAAGTCTGAGACTCTTTCATTCCCTCGCTTATTTCAGTTCATGAGATCACTGATCGTTGCCTTAGGCAGTGTTGAACTGAACTAGAAGAGAAACTGTCATAGGAGGTCCTCCCAGCCTGTGATTTAATTGGCTGGAAATCTAGTATATCATACGAAAGCTGAGCCCTGTAAGTTTCGTACGAAGTACCTAAGTTTTACTGCTTCTTTCTACTCCATAGTGCCCATCATGGGGTCGTAGTAAGAGGCGTAGTGCATTAGATGCTATTACGGGTCCCCCAATCTAGTGAATGCTAGGAATACAGGGTTTCCAAATTTTGGAAATGGCAGAACATTGCTTACCAAATTAGGGTAGGGTTTGTGCTCTAGTTTTATCATAGCGTGCCACCCCTCCATGGATTATAATCAATCTGTTAGATTCTTGATGGTGTTCAAGATCCCTTGATGAATATCCTACCGGGCTTGAGTTTGGGATGGTGCGATAGTGGCCAAAACCAGGCATGTCGGTGCTACTGGAATTTGGGGTAGATACCCAACCAGGGGTATCATTTATGGGTTTTCCTGAATATATTATGACTGCTTTTCTAGTAGGGGGAAGTCTTGATGTCCTTCTGGGGCCAGATTTAAGTAGGTTTTCGGTCCTTATTCCAGATTGGATGGGCCTCTGAGATTTTATTCATTCACTGGGATGAGTTCCTATGGCATGGGTACCTCTTATGGGAACACCTAATGATGTTCTGCAGGGGGAACACATCCGGAGAGGTAGCTTCCTCGATGCAGCTCGACATTCATTCGTCTGAGCTCTTTTATTTCTTCCTCCTACTTGGAGAACCTTTCCTCGAGGGTGAGGGAAGCATTCTCAGGGGGAGGAGGAGGCAAGTCATTGATGACCTTGGATTTATTCTTCTCTTTGTTGGGGTTCCACATGGAAGGTAGCGACAGATTAATGGAGGGTGCACCCAGATTTAGGGCCTCTCTCTGGTTCCAATTATGCACACCACCAGGATCGATGTGGGATGCATCTGGGAGGGAACCATCTTACCTTGCCTCCTCTCCCTCTGTTTCATTTCTTGTTAGATTTTTGGGGTTGAATTTTACTATGTTCATTGATACATACAACATTGGGGGTGGTGTACCTGGTGTTGAATGGTAGGAGGGATTTTTGCATACTTTATTGAAGTTTCTCCTTCCATTCTATGGTATTCTTCAGATTTCTTGGTGAATATTGACCCTAAAGGAGCCCTAGTCCGACCTCATAATATGCCTTTGTCTTAGAGGGTTTGAGCCACAAGAAGGGTTGGAACGGGTGACTCCTCTGCCCATCGGTCTTCTGATATGGGAGAAGACAGATGTTTGTTATGTGGGGAATTGAGGTAAAAAATTCCACCAGCCCTGCGGGTTGGGGGTTTTCCCATTCTTTCATTGATGCGCTACGACCTAGATTTTTTTGTCTTATATGGGCACATTAATTTAAAAATACCCCCATCCCTTTGATCTGGGGTTGTTCCTACATTGCGGCGGTAGCCACCGCTATTTCCAAATTTTCAATTTCACGTACTCCCACGTGGGTGTGATCCAAGTATGGAATTGGTCCTTCACGGAGTTTATGGTCTTTTGAAGACATGAGAACCACTTTCTAGTTGGGTTCCCTTAGGCGGGAATCCTACAAGATGTTCTTGTTTGCCTAACTCAGAAGCTTTTCGATGGCTTGATCTCTTCAGTCTTGACAATTTTGAGACTTAATATGGGAAGGTTTTTATTGAGTATCCCATCTTTTCTAAGCAGTAATTTCATTTTATTGTTGCCTTTGGGTGACGACATTGCAAGATGTCATTTCTAATAGGGTTTATTAGACAGTATGTGGGGTGAAGAGTAGATCTCCATGTTCTCCACATCCCCGAATATGAACTCCATTCAAGGAATCGCCAATGAGGTGATACAACTTGTGTAGTGCATAAAGGAAATCCAGTTCAAGTTTTATCTTTCGACTTTTTGATTTTGGATGTTGTGTGAATGGGAGGGATTTCAAGTCAATTAGATGGCAAAGCTCCCCTATCATGTTGATGTGGTTCGCATACCCTTCATGGGGTAGGAATTTTTCTTTCATCTGACGAAGAGTTTTCCATATGTTGAGGTGAATGTCATGTATAAATTCCCCAGAAAAATATCCTAGTATGTCGAAGTGAGAAGTGGTCGTGGGCCAGCACATCACTGGTATATTATCTTTAGCTAGTAGTCTTCTCACAAGAAACATATCCTACTATTGTTCTTCCGGAGGCTCCTCTATTTTATATGCCCAACTTGACTGGTTATTAATAATTTCATTCCAATAAGTCAGGCTGGTGGGAGCCTCATTGATCTGCGGATGGCACGAGGGTGTCTTAGAATATGAGTGTGGCCCTAGGCCATCCTCTGGTTGAGAAAGAATATCACTCTTTATAAACGGAGCACCTGATATGTCTAACTCCTTTCCAAGTTCCTCAACATAGAAGGGCATTCTCATCTTTATTTCGGAAAGGGGAGGACCTTCTTTCCAATATGACTTTTGGTTATGGGGAGGACCTTTGTAATTGGTACTGTAATGGAGAGGGATACTATTTAAACTTGATGCCCAACTGTGAGAAATTTTTTTATGGTGTATACCTTGGGGAGGAACTTCAGGGTAGGCTACAGTGAGGGTAGGACCTTCTAGTTGCTTGATTTCACTGAGGGGAGGACCTTCTTGATGACTGGTATGATGGTGAGGACAACTATCATGACTTGATTCCTAGATGCAGGGATAATTTCTGCATTGAACATATTGAGGTGGGCCTTCATGATGTACTGCAATGAGGGGAGGACCTTCACGTTGCTTGATGTTACAATGAGAAGGACCTTCATAGCAAATGTAATTGTGGGGAAGGCCTTTGCAATGACTATCATTATGGAGAGGACTACCATCATGACTTGATATCCTACTGCAGGTAGAAGCATATCTACAGCATATACCCTGGGGAGGACCTTCAGGGTGTATGAAATCATGGGGGGACCTTCTTTCTATATGATCTTTAGGTCGAGGGGAGGGCTAACCCAATTCACATTGGAAGATAGGCTCTCATGATCGATCATTCATGTCCCACTGAGTGAGCCCTCATGGGTGCTCTGGGGAGGACCTTCAGAGCTACTGGTAGAAATATTGCGGGGAGGACATTCGCAACTGCTACTTCCACTTCCATAATTTGGTAATGGACTGAAAATGTCTTGATACTTTATTGATATATTTTTTAGGGAATCAAGAACCCCAACTTTCAGAAGAGCAAGATCATGTAGGTTCTCTTCATTTTCCAGTTTCCTTTGGTGCATTTCATTTTTTAGCACTCTCTTACAGGTAACCAGGGCCATCTGCTATTGGTAAAGACCTTCATATAAGATTCCCTATCTTTTTGGGTCTCGTGATGTCATCAGGATATGCCGACAGACATATTGAGTTTTGGAAGGAATATATGTCTTCCCTAGAGGATCCACCACATTGGACCGGCATCCCCTAGTTGGAACAGGTATTTTTTCCCAATCTGATTGTCCATGTATCACATGATATTGTCATCGACCCTCCTGGACTAAAGTAGGGATGCATAACTACTCTGGAGTGACTAACTCATTTTGAGAGTGAGTCATTTCGTTTGAGGAAATCGGGTCGTGGGCCTAGTTTCTCACCTTTATTTTTGATGCAATAATGTCTTGAAATGCTTGATTATATGGTCTAGGATTGACGTCTGATCTTCCATCATTTCTAGGATATGCTGAGATACATCTTTGGTTGGAACTGGTATGAAGACCCATTCCAATATCGGATCAGGGTTTTGTGCCTGCTCTGGTCCTCCATGAGTTACCAGTAGATACTAGCAGTTCTCCTATTCTAGGATAGAGAAACGAGTCTACCACCAGTTTTCTTCTCCGGTTGCCACTGTATTTGACGGGTGGCCTTTATATTCATGAGCAAGGATTTTCATCTTCTTTCTTATCGCTATATTTGTCTCATGGGCTTGGTATGCATCCACAAGAATTTGACTCTGGTCATATTTGCTTTTCCCACCCTATTTGGATGACGGGATTGATGAGAATCAGCAGGTTTCTGTGTCTGTGTGTAGTTGGATTCCATTCTATTTGGTTGATGGGCTTGTTGTGCATCGGCAGATATCTGCATCTATCTATAGTTTTCTACTCTGTCTGTATGGTGGGACTAGAGAGCACTAGCATGAATATGCATGTGCTCGTATTGTGCCACCCTATTTTATGGTGGGCTTGAGTGGAGGGGGTAGAGTCATATGTCTTCCTGTTAAATACTACCACATTAGTATGACGGAGTTTCCCCGTAGGAACCAAGTTGATAGCATGTTCTTGATTATATATTCACTGCCCTTGGTGGGCGGACCAAGGGGCCCAAGTATCCTATACTTTAGCAGGTTCCCTTGCTATAAGGTCCTCTTTAGCGGGAGGAGGTATGGTCGTCCGGTGTTGGTGACGACGCTATCTGGCAGGGGCCTGTGAGTAGGACCCCTGTGCAGTTGATATGAAGATTTCAAAATTTATTTCATATGCTTACCTAAGGTAAGGGAGATATTCATTTTCATGTTCTGGGGACAGGCTCCTGAAATGGTTTGAGACGACCATCGGGGATGCCTTTTGGTGGAGTGCCTGCTGCGGCTGAGGAGGCTATTGGCGAACCTTTTCAGACTGGAGGGTTTGTCTCCCGACCTCCATTGTGGGGAGAGTACCATTTCGGTGGTACTCTTTGATCAGTGTGTTGGATACCTTGTGTTGAAGACACTGAGTAGGTGAGGGGGTTCTGCTCATTGGGACCTCGGCCACCTGCAGGATCGCTGATGTGCATGTCTACATCAGTCATCGGGATGTCATTTGGATCGAAGGTTTCTCTACAGGAACCTACGATATACATATATGATATATAGACCAAATAACCCAGTCAAAGTAGTATTCTTTTAAACATATTCATATATGAATATTTAGCTTGGCCCCCTTTCCTTTTCTTTTTTTTTGTGGGGAAAAGGGGCTTGAGTGGGGTTAGACTGCCACCTTGGTTAAGGATTTATGTCGGGTTCATCATTTTTGTTCTGCCTCCGAGGTGGTGTGTTTGGAACATATAGGGGAAAAAATGGTCCAACGTGCAACATACTTTTGTGTCTGTTATCATTGGGGTAGAACTACCACCTTGGTTAAGGATTCATGTCAGGTTCGCCATTTTTTTTCTACCTCCAAGGTTTCATGTTTTGCGCGTACAGGGGAAAAAATGGTTCGACATGTAACATCCTTTTTTCTATTATCATTGGGGTAGAACCACTAACTTGGTTAAGGATTCATGTCGGGTTCAATATTTTTGTTCTTCCTCTAAGGTGGCATGTTTCTAGGTGATGATGAAATGGTTAGATGAGAATCATCAACCATCTCTTTTTATAGAGGCATTATCTTTTCAAATTCACCATTTTTTTTGACCCATTCTACATCATTATCCTTTAAATAAGGTTTTATTAACCCCACGTGGATTGGGAAATTTATCCCTTCTCTATTGCGAATGAGATGCCACAGTCAGATGGTCCCAGCGGGAAATTTCACAAGGTCAAGAAATTGTGTAATCGGTCCTCCTTGGATATAACTTCATCATATGGTCTCTAATAGGTTTATTTGTAGATCCAAAAACACCCAATGGACCTAGTATCAATGATTCATGGACCTTCTTTCCAAAGGAAAGTACTTGTCAGACGATGATTTGGCCAACGACACTTAAGGACTCCATCGGTCGAGAGGATGGGAAGTTCGGCTCACTGAACCCTTTTGGAGAAGGATTATTGCCTGTTTCTAGACTCTCTTATATATTTAAGTTGTGTTCATATGTTCTATAATCCTAGGTTCATTCCCAAATAGTGTGTCCATGGGCTACCATTGGTTTGTAGGATCTTCATAGGCATACATGTACTTAATGCTACGGAGGTACTGCTAACTTGAGCCATCCAATAAGGCACTCTGAAGTTTATCGTCATACATGGGGGATGGAAGGTGATTTGATGTTCAGATTGGACCCATAAGATGGGTTTCCTATGTATCCTCAAGAGATGAATTAGAACCCAAGTAGTTCGGATTGGCTGGGGCTTACGCATGGACGCTGCCAATTTGGGGGGACATTATGGGTGAACCCTTTTTGATGGGAACCCTTTTGAGCTCAGGCCTTCAAGTAGGTGTCCTACATATCCTAGTTTGATCAGGAATCAGAGTTATTTTATTTTAGATTTGTGTGGATTTTGTAATTGTCTCAGACCTCTAAGCCCATGTGAGTCATGCTAGGTGTGATAAACAAGAGGATGTGAGAGATCCAACCAACCACATGCTTCCTCTCCTACTGGTGGGAGAGGGAGAGCCTATAGAGGAAGAGGTCAGTGCGAAAGTGGGCAAGGGCATGGAGTGATGAACCTTTCCATGTGAAATGATGTTAAATTTCATGCGACTCGACCACGGAATATTGGGGACTTACCTTAGTGGAAGTGACCTGAAATGCGTTCTAGGAATGGGAGGAGTTTCGCCCTCGTCAAAAGGGGAAGAAAACATAACTCCTTTGATTGATCACCATTCCTCATTGAATAGAAAAGTAGGTGATCACCCTTAATCCCTAGAATGGGGAGGTTCACGCTGCCATCCCAAGGTTGGAATCCGAGTTACCATGGGAATGTTGACCCACAGACATTCCCAAATTCCAAACCATTGTGGGGAGGGCCTTCGTGACTCCTCTAACCATGGGTATGTAGACTCAAAGGGGCACACTGATGCACCCAATGGTCTGATCATACAGGTCTAGTGAATTTGGAGGAGGCTTTGGCCTGATACCAGGGGACTGATTCATAGAGGGATTATGGAAGGCTGGACAGTATCGAAGGAGTGAGATTGGAACTAGAGTAAATAGTACCCAAAAACACCTCATTCCACATATTTTTTTCTTATGCGGGATAGGGGAAGCTCTATATAACGTATTGGTATGCAAGAAGAGGGGTCATCCATGTACCGATATGGTACACAGGAATGGGTATGGACCACCGCATACCATGGTGGTATGCGGTCCTGGATGTGGTCTGTTACGCTGCTTTGGGTTTCATCTGCCTACTGATGCAGTACGCAGCGCTGAGTTAAATCCGTATAGCGGTACACTACGTGGAACACCATATTGTAGGAGGGTCTGAGGGACTGTCGTTCATAGGAAGTTTATCCATGAGAAATATATGGTTCGTGGTTTCATCATTTAGGTTCACAGTTCTCTTATTATTATTAATTTTCCCTGTTTTATGGTTCGTGGCCGGTTGTACCTATGGAGAGAGTGATTCATAATTCAGGCTACGTCAATGATTCAAGACAGAATATATAATCTTCTCTGAGTTCTTTCTTCCAACCATTGGGTTCCCTTCAATATTTCATCTTCGGTCCTCCTTCAATTCCTTATGTGCTTCTTTTATAGAGCATTGGGGATATCATATCTATGGGCATGTGGCGCCATTTGTGGAGGCCCATGAAGGGATATCCTGACCCATGGAAGGCTTGGTCAATTGGGGTTTTTCGGGGCTGTGGTTTGCGATCAGGTTTCGTGGAACCCTGCTAGTTTTCCTCTCCTATTAACGGTTGAGTTTGTGAGATGGTATGCAGATGGACTTCACGCGTACGAGTCCTTCAACAACGTAGTTCGTGGTCCACCGTGTTCGATGGCCATCGCTTAACGGTTCAGCGCCTCACGAACCATTCCACATACCAGTGTTTCGTGATCCAAGCGGTTTGTAAACTCTTCCCGGTGATGGTATGTGGGCCACTTGAAATTATTTTAAAACATGAATTTATTCACGTTTTTTCTGAAATTTGTAACTCAATTTGAGTCTATTCACCTTTTTTGACTTGTAGGAGTACTTTCTTGCTTCTACAAAGTGATTGTGAGAGCGTTTTCTTCCCTTGGAGAAATTTTCAGGACCCTAAAAATGGCCACTATGGAACTAGTGGAGCTTAATAAATAACTAGAGGAGATAAGTAATAAGATATTTATTCACCCTAGTGTTTCTCTATGGGGATCCCATGTTATCTTTGTTAATAAGAAAGATAGATCCATGAGGTTGTGTATTGAATATAGAGAAATCAATGCTTTTACAATAAAGAACAAGTATCATATGCCTCGTATTGATGATTTATTTAATAAAAATCATGGAGCTCAATATTTTTTGAAGATTAAAATTCATTATGGATATCATCAATTTCATGTAAAGAAGAAAGATATTCCGAAGACAACATTTTGAACTAGGTATGGACATTATGAGTTTATAGTAATTTCATTTGGACTAAATAATGCACCCTCTGTTTTTATGGATCTAATTAATAGAGTATTCAAGGAATATTTTGATGATTTTTTTGGTATTTATTTATGTTTTATTGATATATTCTAAAAGCTATGAGGACCATGGGAACCACTTTTGGATTGTTCTGAAAACTCTTAGAAGAAAAGGTTTATATGGGAAGTTTAGAAAGTGTGAATTTTTTTCTTCAATTTTTTTCATTTCTTGGCCATATTGTCTTTAAGGATGGAATATCAGTTGATCCTATGAAGACAAATGCAGTTTAGGAATTTTCTACACCAACGAACATAACATAGGTACATAATTTCATTGGTTTAGTAAGTTACTATCAGTGTTTCATTAAAAAAATACCAATTAGCTAACTCATTAACCAAGATTAATTGTAAATGGGTTAAGTTTATTTGAAAAAATGAATGTGGAGAATTATTTGAAGAATTTAAGAAGTTATTAATAAATTCTCTAATCTTGACTATACCATTGGGAAATGGTGGATTTATGATTTATTGTGATGCACCAAAGAAATGACTTGGTTGTGTCCTTATGCAGAATGATATAGTTATTGCCTATAAATAAAGGTAGTTAAAAACTCATGAACAAAACTATCCAACTCATGATCTTGAGTTATCAGTTGTAATATTTTCTCTGAAAATACAGAGACTCCATCTCTATGGTAAAAGATGTAAGATGTATACAGATTGAAGGATCTAGACACAGCGGAAGCATGGTTTTTGGGAGGACCCAACATTGATTTTTTCATAATCAATGACCAATCTTGGATAAATACAATGATGAATTCCAGTATCCATGGATTTAAACCAAAGATTTAGAAAAAGAGAATAAAATAGTCAGATATGACAAAGAGGATCTTTCACATAATGTTTATAATTAATTTTTTAATTTTTGAAGAAATTAAATACATGGTTCTTTGGTACTTTCTTCTTTTATGATCATTGATTATATGGAGTAACCCTTTCAGATTTCCTTTATTGTTCTCACAAGGATCCAAATTAGAATCCCTCTAACAGTGATTCACATGTGTTCCAATGGTCTCTTATTAACTTCACTCTTTCTCTGGGCACTAGCACAGAGAAGCGAATGTCTTGTGTTGATCGTTCTTGATCACTCATTCTTCAGTCTTGAAGAACTTATATCATTCTTGAGAGGGGGAGAGGAGAGTATTCGATCGAGAAAAATTATTTGGATCAAAAATTCTCTAGTGTCACCTATCATTGGCACAATATATGTACCCATCTATTAATCGAAATGGGCTTTCAGTTACAATATTTAATTGTGTAACAGTGATTGAATGAAATTATAACCATTAGAGAAAACCCATGCCATGTAATAACAATAATATCACCATTATTTGTGGTGTGCTAACTTGAACAAAACAGAACCATAAAAGTAATCCTAATCCACATAATGATAGTAATATTATTATTATTTATACACCACCTAGATAAATATTATTTACCAACTTTTAAATAGTTAATTTATCACCGAACATGGTCTTGGTCCATTCGAACTCAACTTCCATTTATTGAACACCCAAATAATATTTTTATTCTCTTAAATAAATATTTTCATTTAAAATCTAGTAAATAAATATTTATTAAATGTTTAATAAAATATATAAATATATTTTATTCAAAATATGGTGAATAAATATTTATTTAATTTATACGACCATTTTAACTTGAATAAAATGATTCACCAGTATGGAGAATAATATTTATTACATTAATTAAATTCAAGTATAATTTAATTGAGACCACTAGAAACACTTAGTGTGTGACCCTCAATAATTCTTTCTCATTGTCATTAGGCAGTATTTCCTAAAGTCTAATATTACAATCTAGCAACGGGTCAAGGAACCCAAGAGAAAGAACTTTAATTTGTAAGGATGAAAACCACATATGAATGATCACTGTGTTATATAATCTCTTTATCACAATATCTCATCAAGAAGGTTTCATGATAGTTTCATCAACCTATATGCTTGATACATCATTCTTTGACTACCTGAAATAAACTCTTCATTACATAATGACCATGGAATTTAGGGTGACGTTTCTATTTCAATCAAAGGGTTGAGATATCAACTTCCATAAATGGAAGGGAAAATTATTTCCTTGACTTATCCATTAATAACATGTCATTCTTGATTCACCCAATATATTCTACTTCATTCCAACATATGGCGTGATAGTTTTCATCAGTAAATCAAAGTGTGTGAGTCGTGACATGTATTAATGATAATCTTAAAGTCTAAGTAACATTACACATTCTATCACCTAAAATTATGTATACTATGTGTCCCATCATAGTATTTCATCCAACCACAGAACTATATTAAGAATATTGTCATAGCACTTCAAGGTTATCATCATAGTGGGGAACTACTATGACCATATATATGTGAGAAATACTTTAGTAAATTATTACATTATAGTCATGTAGAATAATGAAAAATATGTAATAATATGTTTAATATTTAAATACATTAAATATTCATGTAATCAAAGTACAAACAGTTAGTTCTAGGACACCAACTCTTACAAACTCCCACTTGGACTAGAGATAACTTCCAATGACTTTCAGTCCACTAGACCTCACATGATGATCGTGTTTCTACTAAGTTAAGGATTTAGTCAAGGGGTCTACCATGTTGTCTTTTGTGAAAATACTTCTCACTACAACATTGCCTCTCTGAGAAAAATCACTCAAGATATGATACTTCTGAAGTATGTGATTCATCCACTAATGTGACCTTGTCTCTTTTGTGATAGCCACCACTACAGTATTATCACAATTGAGTGTGATGGTATCTTTACTAATAGGTACCACATCTATCTCTTGGAAAAAATATTTGCAACCAAACTACCTATTTAGATGCCTTGGAAGTGGTGATATACTTGGACTCTATTGTAGAATCTGTGATCATTCCCTACTTTGAGATATTCCAGCTTACAACACTTCCATTCAAAGTGAAGATGTATCCCTTTTGTAACTTCATGTCATCTTGATTAGTCTAGAAACTAAAATCTGTATATCCTCTGATGACTAGTTCCCCATATCCTCTATGAACTAGGCACATATATTTAGTATGCCTCAGATACTTAAGGATAGTCTTGACTACCATCCAATGGCAGTCACCTGGGTCATCTTGATATCTACCTACTGCACTAAATGCATAGGATACATCTATACTAGTACATAGCATGACATACATGACTGGCCCAATCGCTGATGCATATGGATTCCTTACCATTCTCTTTCTTTCCTCATTTTTCTGAGGATACATTTTCTTGGAAAGATGAATTTCATGTGATGTTGGCAATAATCCTCTCTTGGATTGTTCCATACTGAATCTATTTAGTATTTTTTCAATGTATTTACTTTGACTTAGGCCCATTATTCTCTTGGATTTATCATGATGGATCTTGATCCCAATAATATATACTACCTCTCACAAGTCCTTCATGGAGAATAATTTTTTCAACCATGCCTTAATAATCTGTATGAATAGTATCTCTTTTCCAATAAGTACTATGTCATCAAAATATACTATTAGGAAAACGACTACGCTCCCACTAAACCATCTTATAGACACAATGCTCACATTCATTCTTTATAAAACCAAATTCTGTTATAGATTCTTCAAAACAAATTTTCAATGAAATGTATTCTTGCTTTAATCCATAAATGAATTTTCGAAACTTTTATATCTTATTAGTATCCTTTGGAGTCACAAACCCTTCAAGTTGTGTCATGTAGACATCTTCCTGAAGGTTCACGTTAAGGAAGGTTGTTTTGACATCCATTTTCTAAATATCATAGTCATGGTTAGTGGCAATGACTAGTAGATATCTGATGTATTTCAGCATTGAAACTGGTAAAAAGGTTTCATCATAATCAATTCCTTGATGTAGTTTAAACCCTTTTGCAACTAGTCACGCCTTATAGGTACTGACTCATCCTTCCATGTCCAGATTATTCTTGAATACCCATTTTCAACCAATAGGATTTTCATTCATTCAAGGATCTACCAAAATACAGACTTGGTTTTGGTACATGGAATCCATTTGAGAATTCATGGATTCTTGCCACTTGGAAACATTTGTGTGAATTACTGCTTCCTTATTGGTTAGAGGATCATTATTATAAACTAATAATGATTCACCATCCTCAGTAACTAGAAAATCGTATTATTCCAATTATCTAACCTCTCTTGTACTACTACACAGTTCTTGTATATCTAGAAAAGATTCTTCTTCCACAGGGCTTAGTGGAATCTGCTCTTATACCAACTATTGTGTTCTTTGAGCCTTGACTTCATCGAAGTGTATCTCACTCCCACTATCTCTTTTGGATATTTTCTCCCTCTCATGGATTATGCCATGTCTTTCCACTATAACATTTTTCTTTGAGGGGTTGTATAGGTAATATCCCCTTGTTTCCTTGGGGTGTTCTATAAAGGTACACTTTGTGCCTTAGGGTGAAAGTTTGTTACCTGAATAGGCCTTAACAAATGATTCACTTCCCCACACATGAAAAATTCAATAACATGGATTTTCTTCCACTCAAAAAATAGTATCGAATACCATTTATCAATTTAGTTGGTACTTGGTTCAGTATGTGTGATTCTATTTGTAACACATATCCCCAAAAGGAGAATAAAATACTTACATGACTCATCATTGATCTCACCATGTCCAATAAGGTGTACTTCCTCCTTTCACTTTCACCATTCTACTGGGGCGTGTAAGGAGGAGTGAGTTGGTATAGGATCCCAAACTCCCATAAGTAATCAATAAAGTCTTGATTAATATATTCTCCACCTCATTCTAAGAAAAGTTTCTTAATATTCTTACCAAACTGGTTCTCAAATTAATTCTTGTATTCTTAGAACTTATCAAAAGAATGAAACTTATACCACATTAAGTATATATATCCATATCTACTAAAATCATCAGTAAAAGTTATGAAGTATGATTACCCACCCCTTGATTCAACTATAAATGGTCTATACACATCGGTATGAACTAATTCAAGAATATCTTTATCACTTTCACCTTTCCCACTAAATGGGGCTTTGGTCATTTTACCTTGTAAACATGTGTGACATACATCAAGTGGTTTTAGTTCGAAAGAATCTAAATATCCATCTTCATGTAATTTTGTTAAGAGTTTCTTATTTACATAACATATCTGTTGATGCCAAAGTGGGGTGTGGTATGAGTCATGTTAAGTAACTTCGTTATCGATTTTCATATGTGAAACACACAACTTCTTGTTACCTTGCATCTCCTTTCATATTCCTTTTCTTGAAAGGGCGTGAAGAATATTTGGGCTTAAATCTCTTTGTCTTACCTTTCCTTTTGTTCACTATAAGGATAGAAGGGTTATCACGTTTCATATATTTATCTAATTGGTGAATCAAGATAAGAAGATCTAGTAGATACTTTTCAATGTTGTTCATATTAAAATTCACAACAAAACTGGAGAATCTCTAAGGGAGTGATGCGAGAATGAGATCGGTACCCAGTTCTTCGAGGATTTTAAACCCTAGAACCTTCAAGTGCTCAATGTAGCCAATGAGATTCACTATGTGAGGTTTAGATGGGGCAATCTCTCCAAGATTACTCTGAAAGAGTTCCTTGGATATCTAAAACTAATCCTATATAGATCTCTCCTAGTAAAGACTGTGGAGGTGCTCAAGCATGTTATAGGCATCCATGTTTTCGTGAGACTTCATGAGTTCACTAGACATTGATGAAAGCATCAAACATTAAATGTTGACTAATTCATTCATACATTTCTCATAGACTAGGAACTCTTCATCTCTCGCCTCTTGGGTAGGTGGATCAGGCAATGAGGACTCTAGCACGTAAGATTTTAGTTCATGGTGTAGAATAACCTGAAGGTATCTAAACCATTCCTAGAAGTTATTTCCAGTGAGGATGTTGTATTTATCTAGTATTGATCATAGGTATAGTGTGGATGATGAGATTTTAATTTTTATTCTACAATTTAAAGAGTAGATTATCAGTACATTCTTGATTATAGTTTTGTGAGAAATAATAAATTAATTTTATTAAGTCTCCCACTATTTTATCAAGTCACAATGGACCACACCCATGAACTCCGAATGTCTAATTTCTAGAACATTCTAGTAGAAAGGATCTATATTCCCCTTTGCGTAACCCCAATAAGGGTTGGTCAAGCTATTTGAAGGTATTTAGGTAGGTAGGTCTTTACCAACTATGGGCTTGCATCTCATTGATCCATTGAGTGGACTCCCCAATCCTGAAATCTGGACTTGGATTTCCTCAACACTTGCCTCCAATTATACACCAAGTCTAGAAAAGAATACTCCTCTTGATGCAAAATGGTTAAGTCAAACAGAAACTTTTCATAAGATCTTCCTATATAAAATCAAGTGTTCTACCAAGGGTTGGTCAAACACATAGTTTTATTGAGTCTTTCTCTTAATCAAGTAATGGAAGAATTAGTCTGAATTAATATTTTATTGATGGATTTTTATCTTTTATGAATAAACTGAATTATTATATTTATCACATGATTTTTAATATTAAGTGGAACTTAATTATGAGATTAACCATGTCTTAGATAATATTTATGCATAAGCCCGGTTTATTTTAGTTCCATCTTTCATGCTTGTTAATTCATTAATTATGTGATCGCGACAACACATCCAAAATGATATAACCATCCAACTAAAAAAATAAAATAAATGGTATGATGAAGCGCTTGTTCTGATGGTTAGTTTATCTAGAGGTTGATAAACTAACTACTAACCTGGGGTAGAAACACCTTGAACTGAGGTTCATGTTTATAAATTTCCTCCAGTCCACCTTTGTATCTCCTTTGATTGGTTTCGCCTCTGCTCCTAACATGGACCGCCTCCACAAGATTGGGAACTCCATCCATTACATATTCTTTTACTCACACGTAGGTGAGGGTTAAAAGGGGGTTTACATAAAATGAAACCATAGGCATGAAGGCCCTATATATTAATGAGGAGAGATGGCATACAGACTGACAATTTAATTTAATTAAAAAAATTAAAAAGAAACCAATCACATACAAAGGTCTGGTCTAGCTCATGATCATCCACATACATGCAATAAATTATGCATTTAATAAAACTATCATTCAAATATTTAATCATTCCTATTAAATAAAAATCGTGATCGAAATGATTAATTATTATCTTTAATTAATCAATATTTTTATCTTAATCCTTTTCTAAATTTCCTTGATATTCTCATCCATTACCATCAAGATAACACGGTGAATACCCATTTGACTCTACCTAACATTCATTATATTCATATAGTATTTTACTCTCGTGAAATATGGAATACATGATTTAATTCCTAATATCACAATGTGTACTTTATGTATGATTACACAAATCACATAATTTTTTCCAACACGTGTTATGCTTCAATGCACAGAGTAACAACCTGTAATACGATTTATACAAGATATGCAGATCAAACATTATCCAGATATTGAAGTTTTAATTCTGAATAATTTGGTAATGTACATGGTGTGTAGTTGTGACTACACGAAGTGTAATACCTTCACCATCTATCCAAAGTACATGCCTATGGACTCATCATGTGAGGCGTACTTTAGAAATCTCAGAGTGCACGACATGTCCTATGGTCCACATGCCATATTTTATCAGGGTTACACAATCACCAGTCAGCAGATATGTGTATGGGATACATAGTTTCACCATGATCCGAAAGGGACTACATGTCATGTATATTGGGCCACATGGCATGTAATCTGGTAACCGTGTGCCCATATATCCTAGTCAACATGCGGTGTAATAATTAACTACATCGTGTGTCACTAATTCACACAACTTGATTAATTTCCAAACTACTCCTGAGGAATTGAAAACAACTGCACGGTGTGTAATCTAGTTTACATGGAATGTATAGCATATTACACAGTGTGTATCTCTGATTACATGGTTTGTATTTTTGTGTTACTTGGACTGAATCACTAGCACGTCCTGATGAGATCCTTGTTTTAATTTTAATCCAAAAATTATTCATTTTTGTTAGATATTTGAAAAATGATAGAGTAAGAACAAATATAGAAATTCATATTACAAGAACGATTAAACTTGAATTGACAAACCAAATTATTAAATCATAAATCATCAATGAATTATTTAAAAATAATAAACGATGATGATCCCACTCTGATACCACTTGAATAATCCAAACGTGGCGGAAGCATGGCTATTGAGAGGAACCAACTTTGATTTTTCCATAATCAATGGCCAATCTGTCATCAGTACGATGATGAACGCTAGTATCCATGGATTTCAATAAAATATTCATCCAAATAGAAGAAAAGATCTAGATATGAGAAACATGATCTTTCACAACATGTTTATAATTAATTTATTAATTTCTGAAGAAATTAAATATCTTGGTATTTGGTACATTATTTTTTGATGATTATTGATCTTCTATATTACCTTTTTTGTGCTCACGAGGATCCAACATAGAATCCCTCTAGTGGTGATCCACACATGATCCAATGGTCTCCGATCAACACCACTCATTCTCCGAGTACTAGTGCAGTGAAGAAAATTTATTGGTTCAATCATTCTTGATCACTCATTCTTCAGTCTTGAAGGACTTCTCTCATTCTTGAGAGGGAGAGAGGAGAGGAGTTGTGAGAGAAATTTTGTTTGGATCAATAATTCTCTAGCATCATCAGTCACTGGCACAGTAGACGTACCCATCTATTAATCAACATGGGGTTTCAGTTACAATATCTAATTGTGTAACAGCGATTAAATATAATTATAACCATTAGAGAAAACCCATGTCACGTAATAACAATAATAGCACCATAATTTGTGGTGTGCCAACTTGTGCAAAATGGAACTGTAAAAGTAATATTGATCCATATAATGATAATAGTACTATTATTATTATTACTCTTCCTAGATAAATATTATTTACCAACTTCTAAATAATTAATTTATCACCAGACATGGTCTTGGTCTGTACGAACTCCACTTCTATTTATTGAACACCTGAATAATATTTTTATTCTATTAAAAAAATATTTTCATTTAAAAACTAGAAAATAAATATTTATTAAATGTTCAATAAAAGAAATAAATATATTTTATTAATAATCCAGTGAATAAATATTTATTTAATTTATGCAATCATTTTAACATGAATAAAATTATTCCTCAGTCTTGAGAATAATATATATTCCATTAATTAAATTCAAGTATAATTTAATCAAGACCACCAGAAACACTAGTGTGTGACCCTCTATGATTATTTCTAATTATAATTAGGTGGGATTACGTAAAGTCCAAGATTACTATCTAGAAACAGGTCAAGTCACCCAAGAGAAAGAACTTTAAGTCCCAAAGATGACAACCATATGCGAACGCTCACAGTGTAATATAGTATCTTTATCACAATATCTCATCAAGAAGAATTCATGATAGTGTCATCAACCTATATGCTTGATACGTCATTATTTGACTACCTGAAATAAACTCATCATTAAACCATGTCCATGGAATTTAGGGTGACAATTCTATTTCAATAAAATGGTCTAGATATCAACTTCCATAAATGGAAGGGACAAATCCTTCCTCTATTTATCCATTAATAACATGTCATTCGTGACACACCCAACGTACCCTACTTCCCGCCAATATATGGAATGATAGTTTTTGTCAGTAAATAAAAGTGTGTGATTCATGGCACGTATTAATGATAATATTAAAGTATAAGGACCATCAAACATGGTCACATATAGGAATATTTAATGACACCAAAACATGTGGAATTCCTACTGGCGGTTCTGTTCTCATAATCTCCCATCATGGATATTACCAAGTGTGAACTTTATGAGAAGAAATCTCATCTTCTTACAATTACTCGCACCTGAATGTTTGTATACTATGTGTCCCATCACAGTATCTCATCCAACCGCAAAACTATATTAAGAATATTTTCATAGCACTTTAAGGTTCTCATCATAGAGTGGAACTGCTATGACCTTATCAATGCAACAAATACTCTTGGGAATTATTACATTATAGTCATGAACAATAATGAACAATATGTAATAATATTTTTAATGTTTAAATACATTAAATATTCATGTAATCAAAGTATAAATAGTTGGTTCTAAGACAAAGACTCTTACACAGATCACAAGAGCTTGAAATATATCTTCTTGGATAAAGAACTCAACATGAGGTGAAGGAAATGGCTTGATCTAGTCAAATATTATGATTGTTTAATACACTACCACCTAGGGAAGGAAAATAAGGTAACATATTCTTTGAGAAATAAAGATCATGGAGTTCTAAACAAAATAAGGATTGCCAAAGATCCTGTGTACATGGATCTAGTAACAATGGATATGGTAATTATCAAGGGAGGTGAAACATCACTACTTTTTAAAACGGATTTCAAACAATATTTATTGGAAAGGATTAAAATTTCACATTCTAGTGATGATAATTTAAAAAAAATCTATGAATGATGGGAAATTTGTAGACTTCATATATGAAGATGGCATTTTGAAATTTGAGAAGAGGCTATGTATTCCCTCTATACCCGAGATAAAAAGGGAATTATTGGATGATGATCATAGATAAAATTTCTCTATACATCCCATTAGTATAAAGATGTATATAGTTTTGAAGGAAATTTTTTTTGGGATAATATGATGCGGGAAATTTCTAATTATGTATCAAGATGTTTAGTCTGTCAACAGGTGAAGGTTAAAAGATAACATCCTAGATGATTCATGCAACCTCTGCCTATTCCCACATGAAAATGGGATTACATTACTATATATTTGGTCATTGTATTACCAAAGAATCCAAGAAATAATGATGAAATATGGGTAATTATTGATCACCTTATCAAATCTGAAAATTTCCTTGCAATAAAGGAGGATTTGACACAGGATCACCTTACAAGACTCTATATTAATAAATTTGTAAGACTTCATGGGCCACCTCTTTCAATTATGTCTGATCGTGATCCATGATTTACATCAAAATTCTGGAAAATTATTTAGAAATATTTAGTCATTGAGTGTCATTTAAGTATTACTTATCACCCTCAAACTGATGGACAATTTGAATAGACAATCCAAACTTTAGAAGACATGTTAATATCATGATCACTTGACTTTCAAGGCATTTGGGATTATTATTTACCTTTGGTAGATTTTTCCCACAATAATAGTTTCCATTAAAGTATTCAAATGGAATCGTATGAAGCATTATATGGAAAGAGATGTCATACATCAGCTTATTGGGATGAAGTTAGTGAAAGTAAGCTTTTGGTCCTAGAACTTGTGGAGGAAACAACAGCAAAGGTACAAACTATTCAAACACATATCAAAGAAAAAAACATCAAAAAAAGAGATATGCGGATAACTGGATGAAGGATTTGAAGTTTTAATTGGTAAATCATCTCTTATTGAACGTATCTCCATGGAAGGGTGTTATAAGATTTATAAATAAAGGGAAACTAATTCTTAGGTACATTAGAACTTTTTAAATCATAGAGATAATTAGAGCTATGGATTATCATTTGGTGATGACACCTAACATTTCTAAAGTACACATTGTGTTCCACATATCTTTGTTAAGAAAGTACATTTCATTCCCAATGCATGTCCTCACTTCTGAATAAATATAATTGGAACATGATTTATCTTACTATGAAGAGCCTATCCAGATTATGGACACTAAAGAACAGGTTTTGACTAATCGGACGACTCGGCTGGTAAAGGTACTTTGGAAAAATCATAAAATTGAAGAAGAGACGTGTAAAACCCTGAGTTTTTAGGAACTTTTTTTTAATAAATTAAATTTATTTTTATGTCTTGTATTATACACTACACCAAGTTAAGCTTTCACTACGCGCAACACTGGTTTATCTTGCTTTGTACACAACACTAAGTTTCTAAGAAACACCATTTTATTATTATTTAAATAATATAATAACCTAAGTATTATATTAGTGGGTATGAATATTATTAACTAACTTATGAAAATATGAATTCATTGGTTACTAATTAATTAGAAATGAAAACATATACCAATTGAATATAAAATAAATATCTTTATTTTTATGAAAATTCATTTTGTATTAATAAATTAAATTAATGATAATTAGTGAATGAAATTAATGAAATATATATGTTATATATTCAATAAAATATTTTTTTATATTCATAAAATATATTTTATAGGCATAAGATAATAACCAACCCAATTTTATGCAAAAAAATCTATATTTTTCAAAAAGGTAATTTTTTCAACTTTTAATGGAGAACCCATTATAAATAAAATTTTGACACTTTTATATATTATATTTGATAAAATAAACTTATTATTTGAAAAATGGATCTAAAAATTTACTTTTATTGAATTTTTTTATTTTTATGATAAGTTTCATGTTTTTATGAATAGTTAAAAATACTAAATTTTAATTAAAAACAACTTTTTTATGGAAATAATTTATATTGTTAAATTATATTTTTTATTGTTTATAATGTATAATTAGATTAAATTTTTATCATTTAACAAAATTTTGGTCATTGGAATAAATTTTACATTAAATATAGATATAAAAATGTTCCAAACTTTTGCATGTTTTAACTTTAATAACCCGCTTTATCACCCCATCAATGGGATTAATTTTAAATTAATTACTGAAAATTCTATATTTTGAATTTTTAAAAATGTATTTTATATTTGGAATCATAGGATCCAAGTTATTTATATATTTTTCTTTTATTTTTTGGAATTATGAATTGTAACTTTAGTAATTTTTTATTAACATGATAAAAAGGTAAATCGGGTAATTAAGGGTAAAAAATAATATTATAAATAATAAAACATTATCCTAACACTTGTCCTATTTTTATTAGATGAGTTAATTTCAACAAAAAGTCATCCTTTAGTATAAATTATAACCTTTTTGATCCACTTGGATGTGAGTAAGACATTTATTATATTGTATTTAAAGAAAGGTTAATGATGTCATACTCATATTTTCAATAACTATACCATTTTTAATATAGGGTTATACATAAGATAAATTAGACTATAAATATTTATTTTAAATATTAAATTTTTTTATTTATCATGATAATTTATTTCTAATTTTTAGGAAATAAATAAATACCTTAAAGGCTTCTATAATGATGGAGCAGTAATTGTTTAATTAATGGAAATACACAATAAATGATATTAGAAATATTAAAACAAGTATAATTTGATATAAATAATTTCATACAATAATATTTTGGATAAATTTTAAATATTATTTATGATTTAATAAAAAAATTCTAAGATATCATGTTTTTATTATATTTTTAGAAAGATAGATAATGAATAGTGTCAAAATTGACACTAATGATATTTTATGGAATTAATATTTTATTAAATTATTTAAAAATCATAAAAATATTAAATAAGGCTTTGGTGATTATATATGGTCTAAAATATCATAAATTGGTCATTTATTCTCCAATTTACACTTTATATGTAAAAATTACATTCTCTTAACATTAAAAACATTGTTGGCCTAGTTAAAATTAAAATAGGTTAACTAAGGGTTAATAAAAAATATAAGGATTAAAATTACATAAAAACCTATCTAAAATTTATGTTTTTATGATATTAAAACAATATATCATCTTATATTCGAATCTATGTCCTTTTTTGGTATTTTTATTGACATTTAATTTATTATAAATTAATATTTCTTGAAATTTCAAAAGTGATCCTCACCTCAATTATAAAAGGGAACCCCATCTCTCACTTCTAAAAATCACATTGAACCTTAAATATCAACCATAACATGATAATTTCCATTATAAAATTCTCTAGTAACATTCTAGAGGTTCAATTCCTCTCAAAAGACCAACTCTATTTTCCCTGAGAGGAGATCTAGAGGGAGATCATTGAAGAATATGTAATATCCTTACTGAATCTTTCAAAATTATTTCTTCTTCTAATTAATCTTCATGTGTTGATTAAATTATAAAGTAATAAATATAGTATCACCTATATTTTTAGATTTTATTATAATTATGGAAAAACCATATTCCTCCTTTTATTCGCCCTTTGAAAAATGAATGTACCACACGTGTGTACGTACGACTTACCGTCTCCACGTCGTGGTGTAATATGTTTTTCATCACCAATTTACTTATATGGGTATAATTATGGTAATAATAATTATATATTATTATTATAACATTATATTGATTCTAGAACAAAATATATACCATTCACTTCCTTACCTTTTCACAATTAAAGGAATGATATCATCACTCGTACGTACTTACGGCCTATCTTCTCCATGACGTGATGCAGATCATTTTCCCTACTAACAAATAAATAAAGATTATATAAAAGTATATAATGAATATATATGATATATATTACCTAATTATTATTTAAATAATGTAACTATATCCTATTCAGAAGAATTGGGACTTATATGATAAAACATGCATAAGAAAATAAATTAGTTAACACCTGAAAGAAGAGTAATAATGAAATATTATTAACAAAATTGTGATCATATAATATATCATAAATATGAATATGGTTATTTAATAAGTTAATAAAATTATTTAAACCATTATACAAGAGGTTTTGATACATATGAAGGAAACCAGGCCTAAGGTAAGGGTTAATTCTACATTCTCATTATTATCAGGATTGTTTAAACGTAAGTATCTTCCGAGAAATATTTATCTTCCAAGTCCATGTTTCTTAAAAAGTATTAAAAAATATTTTTACTATTATTCTAAAAAAATTTAAATCCATTTTTACCCATGTATTATTTTTTATTAAACGGTTTGAAAGGAATCTTTTTTCATTCTCCTAACAAGGTATATTGTGTCTTTTCTAGAAAAAGTATGAGAAAAATGTTTCTTTAACTTATATTGAATGAACATATTTTTATGTTTTCATGATAACTTAATGAATTGAAGCTTACCTTACAAGATTAAAAGTTTATTTTCAGATAAAAAATTTTCTTTTAAAATTGTTTATCATTTTAAGAAAAGAAAATTATTTCAAATAATAGAGGATGTTTTCCTCAAGAATTATTTTTAAATGATCTCTTAAAATTATTTTCCATATAAGATAACATTATATGATGTTACTTATGTTTTACTAGGGATATTCTTAAATTTTACAATTCTTATTATTTCTATGAATGGATCATGTTTATGATGGAATGATATTTATGAAACTCATTTCTTTTCCATGGGTTATGTTATGATTGAATGATGTTTATGAAACACATTTCATTACATGGGTTATAATATGATACATGATTTATGTTCTTGTGGAACATATATGTATGATTTCATTATGAGATGGGTGGGACCTATATCTCCCCCAAATTCATTGTGTAAATATTTATATCTCATGATATAGCCTAAGATAGTCTTAGGAATGAACTTTGACTACTAAAATGTCCATTGAAGAGATTCATGACAACCAAGATGGTATAGGAAGTAAACTCGTACTACTAAGATGGCCTTGGTAGTGATACCTTCACTAATATGGAAATAATTTTATATTATTATATTTTTAGCAAAAATTGATGTCTTATTCCTATGTTATGATTTTATGGATTATGTTCTTTATCTTCTTATGATTCATGTCTTATGAACTGCCAATATTTATTCCATGATTCATGTTTATGATCATTTATATGAAGGGTATGATCTTCTATTTTCATTAACATTTTCTCATACCCTTATAATCATTATTATGTTTACATGTCTCCCTTGTCTAACCTTATTGAGCATCTGATATCACCCCTTTTTAGGTTTCCTTTCCCCGAGGTTATGAAGATATGAATTATGTTTGATGTGTTTAATAAGGGTGTTAGTCAAGAAAAACCTGGTGAGAGATAATGTAGATCACTTATGTACCAATTATTTTATTTCCATGTTTCCAAAGGCACTAGACTAGTATGGTCTTTGTGATTCTATTTGTGAAATGTATAAAATATTCTGCAAAAGTGAAGTAATGTTAATTTTTATAAAAATGGTTCGTTATATGTTGTGGGAAATATAGTTAATTATGATGAAGAACTACCCAGATATTTTTAAGAGGTGACATTCTGAAAATTTCAAGGATTAAATTTTTTTTAAAGAGGGTATAATTTAATGCCCCAATATTTTATAGTATGTCTATTTTAAAATTTAACATCTTCAAGAGTTTATTCTTCATGCAACAGCAAGTTTAAAACAGTAATATACTATTAAATATGGCTGTTGAAATAGTAATGTGACCCTTAAGATTAGTAATCAAACCTATAGAATAGTAACCTCACCTATGAATGTATAAATAAAATTTTGGAATCTCATAAATGAAAATATGGTATATTTATATCATGGAATAAGTAAATAAATGTTTTAAAAAATAAATTAAGAGTTAATATTATTGTGAAACAAAAATGTTTATTTACAATTTTATAATTAAAATAATGATTTTAAAGAATATTTATTTTTATAAAATAGATTCATAAATTAATATTTTTTTTATTATTATTATAATATAATTTTATGAAAACTTAATTAATTTTTCAATGTGTCATAAAATCGGTTATAATTTTAAAATCAGTATTTTTCAAGTAAATAATGGTTTTAATTAAAAATTAAATTTCTCATATTCAGAAAACTATTTTCATAAGATGGAGTCTATTTTTGAATTTTTAACATTCAAAAATGGATAGGGTGAATTTTTTTAATTTTTCTAAAATTGTTGAATTTTTGTGTGAATAGTGAAATATGATAATTTATGGTATTTATCATTATAAGTAAATAATTGGTTTATTGAGTCATGGATGATGTATGACTAATTTAGGCACCATTATTTAAAACTCACATGCACTGGTTATTGTATTTAGTCACAATAATCAATACCATTGATAGTCTTAAGCCCAAATAATAAACTAATGAATAAAATAATATAAAAACCCCCTCTCCTCCATAATAAATACCACCCCTTCTCCTGACACATCCAAATCCTTGAATCATTCTTATATTCTTCCCATTTAATCTCCAAAACCTATCCCCCATTTTTTTCTTTATGGTCTCACCAAAATACTATTTTGATGTCCCTTAAGGATGTTCTCAAGGAGGCGACACTCAAGAGGTAAAACTTTCTCTCTCTCTCTTTCAATTTATTTTCTTTTATTATCCTTCCCTAACCTCCCCTTTAAAAAGTGACATGATAAATCCCTTATATTTTATATACTATAATTTTATTATGTTAATGTTATATCAACCATCAATTCCCTTCTCTTCCCCTTTTTATTCTAAAAATGAAAACATTGTTCTTGATGTGTTGATTTACCGCCTTCGTGGACGAAGAGTTTTTTTAAAATTACTCCTTCATGGATGGTTATAAAACCATTTTTATGGTTAAAAAACCTTAATATATGTAATAAAACTTATTTATTGTTCTGGAACTAGTATATATACATAATATTAAATCACAAGATAAAACTAGTTCATGATTATCGAAAAAACACCAAAATAATCTAAATGGTTATCATTAACGCTTTTTCCAATGAATCATCATCATATATGGAAAAAATGATATATAAGACCATTAAATCTCCTTTAATTTCATTAATAACATATAACTTTAATTCTAGAAAACTATTTCTATTTTACATGATCTTTCATACATGTATACAAGTGAACCAATCATGAAAACCAAGGAAACGAACTCTCCCAAACAACAAAATTGAATCTCATAACTCATTAAAAAGGCCATAAATGAACTTAATAAAATTATAATAAATAAAATTAATGTAAAATAGTTTATTAATTAAATTATTAATGAATATAATTTCATTATCTAATACATTAAGTACAAGTGCATAAGACTTTCAGACATAAGGTAAGGGATTCTCCTTGAACCTCCATTTTTCATTTGGGTTACGCTTTCTCTCTCTATTTACCCCAATGTAATTTTAAATTATTATTATTTACTCATCCTAATTTCTTTTTTCATTTTCAAAACATATTTACCTAGCTCAATTCATCTTTATTTGATGGGAAATACATGTTTTATAAGGTTTCCTTCTCAATTACTCCCGAGAAGCAAGCCCGATTAAAGGGAACTTTCCAATTTCTTACTCATTTTCAAGTACCATCCATAATCTGTTATAATACACCATTAGGTTTTATAAAATAAATCTTTTTATCATGAAAAAATATATTTTTTAATTTCTATTTTTATACAAATAATTATGAATTTTTCCATTTTAAAGACTCTTTTATATTTTTTCTTAAACACACTGAAGTAGCTCATTTCAATAGTTTATTTAAAGCTATTTTTACATTTTTTCACTTCAGGTGGAAATAATTTATTCCTCAAACATAATTCCATTGTCCTTCCCTTCTATTTCTAGTTTTTTCTTGTTTAAAATCTAATTTTATGAAAATAAAAATGATTTTTTCCAAAAACTCTTCTTTGAAAAGTAAAAAATGGTATTTCTCTCAAAAATTCCTCAATGATTTTATTAGAGTATTTTCATATATTTAAATTCCATCTATTTTATATTATTATTAATTAGGATTTATGTTTTATGATATCATCTACCATATTTTATTAAATGGTTTTTTATCAGTTTTATTGTAGTTGTGTTATCTTGATACCATTCACCATATTACTTAGAATGATTAGTGATTATGTTTACTGATTGGGGATAATTATTTACATTTCATATGTATATGTTGCTTATGTTTCACCAAATTCATATGAGTAATGCATTGGACTGAGTAATTGAAGGAAGGGGCCCACTATAGGCCCTCTATGCATCGGTGGGTCTCATAAGACAAACCATATTGGGATTTGGACTAGGCCTTACCAATTTATTTTCAGATGTCTTGGTCGTGGCCTTGACGATATGTTCATATGTCCATAATTATGATATTATTAATTGATAATCCATGTAATTATTCTATTATTAAAATATACATGGTTAAGTTTCATTCTCATATGATTATTTATATATAATTATTCAATCATCTTTTATTCCATCCATATTATGCTCAATATTTTGTTTTAATGGAATATGTTTTTAGCTAATATTCTTGCCTTATTTTTTATGTTTATGATAGGTTTTTCTGTATTTCTTACCCTTACTGAGTATTTGATAATACCACTTTATTATGTTTTATTTTCCCCCGATATGCGAAGTTGTATATTATGAATGACTTATAGGGAGAATCTAGGAGTGTATAGGTGTTTCCAGTACAGTTGTTATGTTATTTTCCCTTTAAAAGTTTTAGTGTAACAATTATGTTTGTATTTGGTCTTCCAAGTATACTAAACTATTAATTCATTTGGGGTGTGATATCTTGTTCATAGTACCAATATAATTAAGTAAAGCACCGGCTCTGGGCTACTAGGGTTGGGGTCTTTACAATCAATGTAAAAAAATCATGGATAATAATAAAAAAGGTTAGTTGAATAACTGAAAAAGCATTCCATTTATTCAATAACATGACTATCATAACTAGATAAGTCATAGTCAATGTAGAAAGATAAATAATTGAAAACACATGCCATCTACTCAATAATTGGGAATGAAATGCATCTAAAGATAGTATGATTGTGAAAATATCATGGATAATAATAACTGAATTATGAATGAAGGAAATGATTAATTATTAGACATCATGTCTTAGGAAAATCATACCTATACTGTCAGGATCTATCCTCAAGAAAATTTAAAATAGATGGGTAGAAACCCATTTAGCTAAGGCTAGCCAACTGTTTCATCTCATGAGACTATTGATGCATCGAGGTTCTATCTATAACTAGGACCCACCAATTTATTAATGTCCAAAACATTACACATATATAGAATAATCAATTTAATTCATAAATGATGTGTCTTTTCATTAAATATCTATATTGAGTCGATGATACATATTTATCAATATTTCCCCAAATAAACAAATGACTTTCAATGTAGAACGCCATATATAGAAATGATATAAAATTTAAACAATAAAAATATCCATGATAAATAATATGGATATTTAGGAGAAATTTAATGTTTAATGATCATAAGAATGTGAACATTTCAAGGGAAAGTTATTGACTACAAAAATGAATCAAGTAAGTGAATTTCAATATTATGTTTGGTCAAAATAACCATAAACCATCTAAAAGAAGAATAAGTATGGTATCAATACAACATATCCCTAGTGTAGTATGTGTAAAATAAAGTATTTTTTTGTTGAAAAATATTGATACTATAAAAAATATCTTTGAAAACAATCTTTAGGAAAATATCCTTTTTATTTTGAAAATCAATTTTTAAAGAATAAAACATTTTGAAAATACTTTTATTTGAAAATAACTTTTAAAAATAATGAATTTAAAAAATATTTGGAAAAATATTTTATTTAAAATATTTTTAAAAATTTTAAAAGTAATCTTTAAATAAATTACATTCATGATGGTGGGTAATCAGTACATGTCATTCAAGTTAAAAAGAACTTTCATTTTGTGCCATAAAAAGTTAGAATAATTCCCTGTTCAGAACATGATAAGAATATTTATTTCAAAAAAATTATAAAAAGTAAAAATAGGTAAAAAATAATTTAATAAATCATTTATAAATGGTTAAAAACATTTCTAAAAAAAATTAGAATATATAGTTTTGGAAGAAAATGGATTTCTGATCGAAGAGCGAAATGAAGTTGGATTTTCTTATAAACATTTTCTAAATTATTTTAAGGACCAAAGAGTTGAAAATTGTACTATTGTAATGCCCCGACCCCAGTTACCTAGAGTCGGTGCATTATTAAATAACATTGGCATGATCACAAGAAAGATCAAGTCTCGAAAGACCGATTAGTTTAGTAGCCTTGGAATAACTAGATACATTATTAAAGTTTAACATTACATCATAAAAATGAAAACTACAACAACATAGTCTCTATATTCCACACTCGTATCCCCTCATACTATCCCTGCAGGTCATTCATAAATTACTTCTTCACATCCTGGGAAAAATAAAACATAGAAAAGGGGTGAGCTCAAATGCCCAGTAAGGATAACAATATAGAAAAAACTTTCATAAATAAGAATAAACATTTAAGGCAATGTATAACTAAAACAAAAGCCTTTTAAACTTGAACTTCAACATAGTATGGAAAAAATAAAATGAAATAATGTCATTTACTTATTCACATGGATATTCTACTAATCAAATAATCACATGCAATATCAATAACCACTTTCATAATGATGGAATGCATGATTCCAGACTATCATAACCACATAGCCAAGGCCTCGTGCCAAGACTACAAATAATATTTTGTCAAGGCCTTGTGCCAAGACACTAGTTTGTCTCATGAGACCTACCGATGCATCGATGAGCTATAACGGGCTCCACCCATCACATATTAAGTCCAATGCATTCCCATATGAAAAGGTTTAAAAATAACATAAACATTCGTATTAAAACTATCATACGAAATGTAAATAATTCATCCATAAACCATTAATGGTATAAAAATAACACATCTACAGTCAAACATATCACAAAACCTTCAATACAATATAGAAGTTTTTTATCATAATAAATCAACTTCAAATAAGCGCAAAATCCATCAAAGGATGTTGACATAGATGAAATCAATACTCTTTTTAGAGAAATGTCTCTTTCTATTTTGAAATCATTTAAGAGTCATATATTTATAAAATAAAACATTTTCTTTGAAAATATTCTTATAAGATTGTAAGGGAAGCTTCGACGATTTTATAACGGCAGAAAATAGCCGCACCCACCGTATAAGTTTAAAAAAAACATTCTTAGCTTAATTCTGTCGAAAAGGTTATAAAGGACCTTGTTTGGAAAATGACAGAAAGCTTCATTTATAAAACACTTATAAAAGTCAACAAGGGTATAAATGACTTTAACCCATATTCTATTAATTAGTAAAAAAAATTGAAATACAATTTTTAAGAAAATTGGATGTGGATGATAAAGAAATCCTAGTAGATTATTACGTATCAACAACCTCTGATAATGAAAAGATTGCGAAATAAACCCTTACCTTGTACTTTTCCTTGGTTGAGGGTAGGTTAACCTTCTGTATAATGGTGAAATAATTGTTATTAAATTATACAATAATCATATATATTAATATGATATCATATATGATCTTTTAACATTACTTTGTTAATAATTTTTTAGAATTATCGTCATTTCGGGTGTTAACTTACTCGTTTTCTTTTATATGTTTTGTTACGTAAGCCATGTTTGTCATGGATAGGTTGTATCTTATTCATATCCAGAATTATATCAAGTCTTTAGATACTATTATTAATCATCAAATGAGAATTATACTTGAATGGATACGATGGGAAATGAATCTCATCGCGTTCGTGGAGACGGTAGTCCGTACGTACGCACGAGCGACAATATCATTCTTTTGATATTAAAATAATATATAATTGGATGGTATATCATATATACAGAATCATTATCATTTTATATTTATTATTTACATGAATTACAAATCATTATTATACCCATGAAAATAATAATATATTGAATAACAATTACACCACGACGTGGAGATGGTAAGCCGTACGTATGCACGTATGGTGACATGTCATTGAAAGGATGGATAGAATAATTAATATGGTTGTACCATATTTAAAATAATATTACAGTATATAGTAGATACTGGTTTCATTATTTTAGATTGGGAATAACAGAGAAAGAAGAAGTTGAAGAAGAAATGAATTTGAAAAAGGGTGGTGAAAACATCACCTCTTCTTCGGGTTCTTCTTTTTGATTTGATCAAAAGGGCTACTTAGGTTGTCTTTATGACTAAATTAAGGACTCTAGGATGAAGTGAGGAAAGTTGAGAGAGTATTTGGGCAGGGTTTGGCCGAACCAAAAGGCTTTGAATGTGTGAATTAATGAGAAGGAGGAGTGTCCTTTTATAAGAGGGGTGAGGGGCACCTTTGGAAAAGCTAGAAATATTATTTTATAATAAATTCATATTCGGTTTATAATGGCTCCAAAGTGGATTATTTAAAGTTTAAGGTAGGTATGGGTCGAAAACCACTCAAAAATAGAATTTAGACAGGTTTGGGTCATTATATTAACCTTATCTTTTTGTTTTAACTCTTAGTTAATTAATTTGACACTTACCATGTCACTTTGTATTTTTATATTATATAGTTAATAAACTTACTATATACCTCCAAGAGACCCCCAAGTGGTCCATTAGTGATACACCTATCATGATATAAGACTCTTGGACGAACCTTAGATTTTTAGGAATTGAATATAAATTAATAATATAATATTGTTTTTAAAAACTCTTTTATGTCAATTTTGACACTATTTGGAAAATTGATTTTTGTGAAAATCATAACAGAATAATTACTTCAAAAAAAGTCAATTAAATCAATCCTAATATGTCATATTATCCTATAAAATTAGTGTAATTCATTAAAAGTATCAAATTATATTTATTTGGGTATTATAATATCAATTATTTTAATTTTTCACTATTATGGTAATTACTGCATCATCATTGTGTCATAAATAAATTAAATTATTTAATGTATAAAAATTATAAATAAAATATAATTATGTATTAAATCATTTTATATTTCTAATGAATATTTATAGTCTAAAATAAAACATATATAACCCTTTGTAAAAATTGTTTTTCTAAAAGATATATGCTTTTGTCATTTTTGTATTTATTTTAACTTGATTAAAATAATGTGTCCCTATCACCTACAAGTGGCTCCATGGGGTCCCAAAATCGACCCAAAGATGACCAAGGTCGGACATGTATCCCAAAATAATGTTAGGACATGTTTTAGGGTAATTTAGTATTATTATAATATTATTTTTTAACCCTTATTTACCGGATTTACCCTTTAACCGTGGTAAATAAAATATTTACCGAAGTAATTATTCAAAATGTATAAAAATAAAAGTTACCTATTTACACAATTTGGACATCATGATTCCAAATATGGAATCCATTTTTCCAAATTCAAAACACAGAAGTGGCCAAAATTTATTTAAAATTAATTCCTGCTGTGAAAACAAAAAGCGTGTTTTTAAGATATAATAACTATCAAAAGATTGGTACTTGTTTATGTCCGGTTTAATTGTGAAATTATGTACAATGTCCAAAATTGTGTTAAATGGTAAAAATATATTCAAAATATACTTTAAAACCACTCAAATTCATAATTTATCACTATTAATTATTTTTATTTAAAAAGTTGTTTTTAATTAAAATTTAGTAATTTTCACTATTCATCAAAATATTAAAGTTATCCGAAAAGTACCAAAATTTCACCTTAGGATAAATTCGATACTCCGAATCCAAAAATGAAGTCCATTTTGAGAGATAAAATTTCTAAAATTTTAAAAAGTAGGTATTACTATTCATAACGGCTAGTTTGATCAGTTGTGGTGTGTGTTAGAACTCGATGCTGCGTACAACACACACTATTGCATTATTCAAAGGGAAGCATACCATAGAAGATTGGGGTGTTACATTATCCCCTCCTTCAAATAATTTCGTCCTCGAAATTTATAGAATACTACCACATGAAAAGACTCGGGTGGTTCTTCATCATAAGTTCCTCGGGTTCCCACGTTACCTCTTCCATCTTATGGTTTCTCCACAAGATTTTTACCAGACGAGTCATCCGGTTTCTCAGTACTTATTCTCTCGTATCAAGAATCTTCACGGGATATTCGCAATAAGATAGATCGGTTTCCAGTTCTAATTCCTCATATGTGAGTACAAGTGTTGGGTCAGGCATGTATTTCCTTAATAGAGATATGTGGAACACATTGCGAACTTTGGAGAGACTTGGAGGCATTGCCAATCGGTAAGCTACAGCCCCAATTCGTTCTAGAATTTCAAAAGGTCCGATGTACCTGGGACTTAATTTACCTTCCTTACCAAAACGTATGACTCCCTTCCATGTAGATACCTTTAGTAAAACATGATCACCGACTTGAAATTCCAAATCCTTCCTTTGATTATCGGCATAGATCTTTTGCCTATTTGAGCTGATTTGATATGGTTTTGGATTATCTTCACCTTTTCCATCGTTTCCTACACCAGTTCTGGGCCTAAAAGTTTTCTTTCACCAACGTCATCCCAACAGGTTGGTGTGCGACATCTCTTTCTGTATAACACTTCATATGGTGCCATCTGAATACTTGAATGGAAGCTATTGTTATAGGAAAATTCTACCAGAGGTAAATATTGATCCCACATACCCTGAAAGTCAAGTGAGAAGGATCTCAACATGTCTTTCAAGGTTTTGAATAGTTCATTCTGATTGTCCATCTGTTTGAGGGTGGTAGGCAGTGCTCAAATGAAGTTCAGTATCCAATGCTATCTGAAGACTTTTCTAGAATCTTGAAGTAAAATGGGGATCATGATCAGAAACAATCGATAGGGGTACTCCATGAAGTCTCACAACTTCATCAATATATAGTCTTTCTAGACTTTCCAGTGGTAGATCTTCTCTTATAGCAAGAAAATGTGCTGACTTGGTAAGACAATCAACAATAACCCATATTTCATCGTTCCTTCTAGGAGTCTTTGGTAGTCCCATGACAAAGTCCATCGTGATATTATCCCATTTCCACTCAGGTATGGAAAGAGGTTTCAATACTCCACCAGGTTGTTGCCTTTCAGCTTTCACTTGTTGAAAAAACATACATCTTGACACAAAATCAGCAATCTCCTCTTCATGTTGTCCCACCAAAAATGTTCCTTCAAATATCTATACATTTTGGTGCTCCCAGGGTGTATAGAGAAATTGGAACTATGAGAATCATCCAGCAATTCCCTTTTTAGATTAGGTATATTGGGAACACAAAGTCTCTTCCTAAATTTCAAAATTTCATCTTTATACACAAAGTCTCTCAATCTCCCATCATTCACAGCTTTAATATTCTTTTGAAATTATTCATCATCGGTCTGAGAACTCTTAATCCTTTCTAGTAAAGATGGTTTGGCAACCATTTGAAAACGCATTGATGTTTCACCTTCCCTGGTTATTCCCATGACCATCTTCACTAGATCCATGAAAATTGGATCCCTTTCAATTCTTATATTGTTCAAAACTCCATGATCTTTTCTAATCAAAGCATTTTCCACCTCGTTTGCCTTCCCCGGGTGGTAGTGTATCATGCAATAATAATCCTTGAGTAATTAAAGCCATCTCCTTTTCCTCATGTTGAGTTATTTTTGTGAGAAAATAAACTTCAAACTCTTGTGATCAGTATAAATCTCGCATTTTTCACCATAGAGGTAGTGCCTCCATATCTTCAAAGCAAAGATCACAGCTGCTAACTCGACATCATGAGTAGGATAGTTATGTTCATGAATTTTCAACTGTCGTGATGCATAGGCAATAACCCTATCATTCTCCATAAGGACACAACCAAGTCCTTTCTTCGATGCATCACTATAAATAACGAACCCATCATTCCATGATGGTAGAATCAATATAGGAGCATTGACTAATCTTCTCTTCAATTCTTCGAAACATTCTTCACACTCTTTTGTCCAAACAAATTTAACCCCTTTACGTGTGAGCTTTGTTAATGGGCTAGACAACAGGGAAAAATTCAGGACAAAACGTCAATAATAACCTGCTAAACCAATAAAACTGTGTACCTCAATTATACTTGTCAGTGCTGGCCATTCTTGGATTGCCTTGGTCTTAGAAGGATCAACAGAGATTCCATCTTTAGAGACAATATGTCCAAGAAAAGAAATCTCATGAAGCTAAAATTCACACTTGCTAAACTTCCCATATAATTCATGTCTTCTCAGAGTCTTCATCATAATGCGCAAGTGATTTTCATGATCCTCATAGATTTTGGAGTATACCAATATATAATCAATAAATACCACCACAAATTCATCTAGATATTCCTTGAAAACTCTATTCATCAGATCCATGAATACAGAGGGTGCATTAGTCAATCCAAAAGGCATTACTGTAAACTCGTAATGCATGTACCTGGTTCGAAATTCTGTCTTCGGAATGTCTTCCTTCTTCAAACACAACTGATGGTATCTAGATAAAAGGTCAATCTTTGAAAAGTATTGAGCTCCATGTAGTTGGTCAAATAAATCATCAATGTGAGGTAGGGGATACTTGTTCTTTATTGTTATAGAATTGATCTCCCTGTAGTCGATACATAACCTCATAGATATATCATTCTTTTTAACAAAAAGAACAGGGGATCCCCATGGAGAAACACTAGGGCTAATAAATCCCTTATTACTCAGTTACTCTAGTTGTTTCTTTAGTTCAACTAATTCTACAGTGGCCATTCTATAAGGGGTCTTCAATATAGGCCTTGATCCAAGAATTAAATCAATGGAAAACTCAACTTCTCGTTCTGGAGGATGTACAGTTAAATCTTCCGGAAACACATCTACATATTCATTCACAATAGGCACATCCTATATCTGAACATTCCTTTCCTCACCCACTGTAATTTAATCCTCTTCCTCCCCAATAATTGAATTTAGTTGAGCTACTAGGGGTGGATCTAGATAAGAATTAGGTTGTGATGATTCTGCTCTAAATATAAGGTGTTCCTCATCATCATCATCAAAAATCATAACCTCCTTCTTCGTACAATAAATCTTCACATCATGGTACGAAATCCAATCCATGCTGGGGATTATATCAAACTCAATCATAGGTATGATGATGAGATCAGCGGATAAATAACATTTATGTAATCTAATGGGGACTGATTCACAAAACATTGTTGCAATGATACTTCCCTTAGGAGTTTTAACTGACAACTCCCTTGTTAAATCAAATTGGAAATATATAATTTTCTTAGAAAACTGGGAAGATATGAAACAATGCGATGATCCAAAATCAAATAATGCATTTTCTAAACTTGAGGAAACCATTAAATTACCTGCCACCACGTCTTTCGGAGCTTCTACCTCAGCAGTAGTGATAGCATAAGCTTGGCCTTGATCCCTTGGCCTTTTCTAAGGTAAGTTCCCCTGATGCTTAGGATATTAATTTGCATAATGTCCCATCTCCCTGCAATTGTATCACTGAACATTGGTAGCTTCCTTATTCCCTTTGCAATCACGAGCTTGGTGGCCTTTTTCACCACACTTGTAATAGACACCCATTCTCTTCAAGCAAGTGCCAGGGTGTTTCTTCCCACATTTACCACAGGATGGATATTCAAACTTTCCCTTCTTCCCCTTATTTCTATTCCCAGATTGATCAGCAGATCTCTTCTTCTCTTGCTTTGCTTTAAAGTCATAAGACTAAGAGAATTCCTTTTTTGTCTTGATAGCACATGAGACAATGTCTTCATACGCTGAGAAGGATTGTGAGACTAATGCTTGATGGAGAAATGGTTTAAACCCATCAAATAAACGATCAATATTAATTCTTGGGTTATGTATATAATATCCAGAATACCTTGCTAACCTTGTAAAGTTAGCCTCGTACTTTGTGACATTCTCATCCTCCTTTTGTCTCAGACTCAGAAATTTCCTTTCCATATCTGCCCGATGGTCACGAGGAAAGTATTTTTCTAAAAACAGATCTTTGAACACCCTCCATTCCATATTTTATACTTCATCATCTTCCTTCATGTTTTGAATCAATGACCACCATTGATCAGCATCTCCAGTGAGGCGGTAAACTACCATGATAACATTTTCCATTTCACTACTTTCCAAAGACTGAAATATTTTCTCTAGGGAACTTATCCATTGCTCAGATACCAATGGATTTGTACTCCCATTGAACATTGGTGGTTTTTTCCTCATGAAGCGATCTAACATTGATCCTCCACGCTGTGGATCAGGCTGCTCCATACGGGTAAGGTTATTATTCATAACCTGAGTGAGTTATCCCAGTATGGTGATTAGTTGATCAGCACCAGTTTCATCACAAGCTCCACTATAATTATCTTTAGCAGGAGGGAAATCCCTAAATGGAGTGTGTGCATTGATACGGTTTCCATTTCTTTCAATAGGTTCCGTTTCTAAAAAATGGCATAAACTAGATCAGTTTATGAATCAAAATACATAATTTCATACTTATAAAACACTTAACATAAATTGAACAATTTATGGATATAATCCATAATCATAAAAATGTTTTCTTTGAGGAAGTATATACTCATAAACCCTTCATAATGATTTTTAATGAAAATGAGAGTTATCCTAATCATATACCCCGGGAGTGTCGTAACCAAGAGTGCAGCAAGGCCCGTTGTCATGCACCAGTTCCTGTTCGAGTCTAGCTCAAAGTAGTTTCCCTAGTTACATCTGTTCCAGAGCTGCCTCTACCTGCTCGTATCCAGATAGGGATGTATTGCTCGGAAAACTCAAAAAATCTCTACAATACCAAAATTCTATGAAGTTCTTCTATACTAATCCTCAAATTACATCTTAGGTCTATGTGCTCTAATCAGAATTTATCTAAATCTAGCTTCCAAGGTTTGTACTAAAATTCCTCTAATACCAACTATAATGCCCCGAACTCAGTTACCCAAAGTCAGTTCATTATTAAATAACATTGGCATGATCACAAGAAAGATCAAGTCTCGAAAGACCGATTAGTTTAGTAGCCTTGGAATAACTAGATACATTAATAAAGTTTAACATTACATCATAAAAAAGAAAACTACAACAAAATAGTCTCCATAGCCACGCTCTTATCCCCTCATACTATCCCTGCAGGTCATTCATAAATTACTTCTTCACATCCTAGGAAAAATAAAACATATAAAAGTGGTGATCTCAAATTCCCAGTAAGGATAAAAATATAGCGGAAACATTCATAAATAAGAATAAACATTTAAGGCAATGTATAACTAAAACAAAAGCCTTTTAAACTTGAACTTCAACATAGTATGGCAAAAATAAAATGAAATAATACCATTTAATTATTCACATGGATATTCTACTAATAGAATAATCACATGCAATATCAATAACCACTTTCATAATGATGGAATGCATAATTCCAGACTATCATAACCACATAGCCAAGGCCTCGTGCCAAGACTACAAATAAGATTTTGTCAAGGCCTTGTGCCAAGACACTAGTTTGTCTCATGAGACCTACCGATGCATCGAGGAGATATAGCGGGCTCCACCCATCACATATTAAGTCCAATGCATTCCCATATGAAAAGGTTTAAACATAACATAAACATTCGTATTAAAACTAGCATACGAAATGTAAATAATTCATCCATAAACCATGAATGGTATAAAAATAACACATACACAGTCAAACATATCACAAAACCTTCAATACAATATAGAATTTTTGTATCATAATAAATCAACTTCAAATAAGCGTAAAATCCATCAAAGGATGTTGACATAGATGAAATCAAAACTCTTTTTAGAGAAATATCTCTTTCTATTTTGAAATAATTTAAGAGTCATATATTTATAAAATAAAACATTTTCTTTGAAAATATTCTTATAAGCTTGTAAGGGAATCTTATACGATTTTATAACGGCAAAAAATAGTTGCACCCACCGTATAAGTTTAAAAAAACATTCTTACCTTAATTCTGTCGAAAAGGTTATAAAGGACCTTGTTTGGAAAATGAAGGAAAGATTCCTTTATAAACCACTTATAAAAGTCAAAAAAGGTATAAATGACTTTAACCCATATTCTAGTAATTAGTAAAAAAAATTTGAAATACAATTTTTAAGAAACATGGATGTGGATGATAAAGAAATCCCAGTAGATTATTACGTATAAACAACCTCCGATAATGAAGAGATTGCAAAATAAACCCTTAACTTGTACTTTTTCTTGGTTGAGGGTAGGTTAAACTCCTGTATAATGGTGAAATAAATTTTATTAAATTATAAAAGAGTCATATATATTAATATTATATCATATATGATCTTTTAACATTACTTTGTTAATAATATTTTAGAATTATCATCATTTCGGGTGTTAAGTTACTCGTTTTATTTTATATGTTTTGTTACGTAAGACATGTTTTTCATGGATAGGTTGTATCTTATTCATATCCAAAATTATATCAAGTACTTATATACTATTATTAATCATCAAATGAAAATTTTACTTGAATGGATACGATGGGGAATGAATCTCATCGCGTTCGTGGAGACGGTAGTCCGTACGTACGCACGAGCGACAATATCATTCTTTTGATATTAAAATAATATATAATTGGATGGTATATCATATATAAATAATCATTATCATGTTTTATTTATTATTTACATGAATTACAAATCATTATTATACCCATGAAAATAATAATATATTTAATAACAATTACACCACGACGTGGAGAGGGTAAGTCGTACGTACACACGTATGGTGACATGTCATTCAAAGGATGGATAGAATACTGAATATGGTTGTACCATATTTATAATAATATTAAATTATATAGGAGATACTGGATTTATTAATTTATAATGGGAATAACAAAGAAAGAAGAAGTTGAAGAAGAAATGAATTTGAAAAAGGGTGGTGAAAACATTACCTCTTCTTCGGGTTCTTCCTTTTGATTTGATCAAAAGGGATTCTTAGGTTGTATTTCTGACTAAAGGAAGGACTCTAGGATGAATTTAGGGAAGTTTAGAGAGTATTTGGGTAGGGTTTGGCCGAACCAAAATGCTTTTAAGGTGTGAATTAATGAGAAGGAGGAGTGCCCTTTTATAAGAGGGGTGAGGGGCACCTTTGGAAAATCTAGAAATATTATTTTATAATAAATTCATATTCGGTTTCTAATGGCTCCAAAGTGGATTATTTAAAGTTTAAGTTGGGGATGGGTCGAAAACCACTCAAAAAATAGAATTTAGATAGGTTTTGGTCATTATATTAACCTTATCTTTTAGTTTTAACTCTTAGTTAATTAGTTTGACACTTACCATGTCACTTTGTATTTTTATATTATATAGTTAATAAACTTACTATATAACTCCAAGAGACCCCCAAGTAGTCCATTAATGATACACCTATCATGATATAAGTCTCTTAGCCGAAACTCAGATTTTTAGGAATTTAATATCAATTAATAATATAATATTTGTTTTAAAAACTCTTTTATGTCAATTTTGACACTATTTGGAAAATTGATTTTTTTGAAAATCATAACAGAATGATTACTTTGAAAATTTCAATTAAATCAATCCTAATATTTCATATTCTCCTAGAAATTAGTTTAATTCATTAAAAGTCTCAAATTATATTTATTTGGGTATTTATAATATCAATTATTTTAATTTTTCACTATTATGGTAATTACTACATCATCATTGTGTCATAAATAAATTAAATTATTTAATGTCTAAAAATTAAAAAAAATATCATTATGCAGGAAATATTATTAGATTTCTAATGAATATTTATAGTCAAAAATACAACATATATAACCCTTTGTAAAAATTATTTTTCTAAAAGATATATGATTTTGTCATTTTTGTATTTATTTTAACTTAATTAAAATAATGTGTCCCTATCACCTACAAGTGGCTCCATGGGGTCCCAAAATCGACCCTAAGATGCCCATGGTCGGACATGTATCCACTAATAATGTTAGGACACGTTTTAGGGTAATTTAGTATTATTATAATATTATTTTTTAACCTTTATTTACCGGATTTACCCTTTAACCGTGGTAAATAAAATATTTACCGAAGTAATTATTCAAAATGTATAAAAATAAAAGTTACATATTTACACAATTTGGATATCCTGATTCCAAATATGGAATCCATTTTTCCAAATTCAAAATACATAAGTGGAAGAAATTAATTTAAAATTAATTCCCGCTGTCAAAACAAAAAACATGCTTTTAAGATATAATAACTATCAAAAGATTGGTACTTGTTTATGTCTGGTTTAATTGTGAAATTATGTCCAATTACCAAAATTGTATTAAATGGTAAAAATATATTCTAAATATACTTTAAAACCACTAAAATTCATAATTTATCACTATTAATTATTTTGATTAAAAAAGTTGTTTTTAATTAAAATTTAGTAATTTTCATTATTCATCAAAATATTAAAGTTATCCGAAAAGTACCAAAATTTCACCTTAGGCTAAATTCGATACTCCGAATCCAAAAATGAATTCCGTTTTGAGAGATAAAATTTCTAAAATTTTAAAAAGTAGGTATTACTATTCATAATGGCTAGTTTGATCGGTTGTGGTGTGTGTTAGAACACAATGTTGTGTACAACACACGCTATTGCATTATTCAAAGGGAAATGTACCGTAGAAGCTTGGGGTGTTACAAATATTACATAAAAATATCATTTATAACCAAAGTATAATAAAATTAAATCATTTTATTATATAATGAATCAATAATTTCCTTCAACTAAAATTCAAGAATAAACAATCTCGATTAGAATGATATTGCGAAATAAACTCTTACAATCATCACAACATTGAAGTGAGAATTAATAAATGAATAAATTATGAGTATCAACTTTAAATAAAAATAAAATAATTGTAAATAAAATATAATTTAATAAAAATTCATTATACACATAATCTTATAATATCAATGACAACAAAGAAGTAACATAACCCAATGAAAATAAATTGAGTTATGAGATTCTTTACCATGTGGTAATTTTCATATCAAATCCCCTTGGATGAAATAATTCAAATTGAAACATAAAATACTATGAATTATTAATTATCATTATATAACATGTCAAAGGGTCATTATATACATCGTATAAAAGAAATTAGGTTCATAACATTACAATATTCCTCAATGAAATGAAATTGAGATGAAATCCCTTAACTCATGCTTCCTTTTGGTTGAACATGATTTAACCTATTGTATATTGGTTTTAATAATGTTATTAACTCATTAAATAATGATATTAATATTTATAATATCATATATGATCCTTTCATAACATCTTACTACTCGTTCATTAATAATATTTAATTATTTTTATTTTTTCGTGTGCTAATTGTCATGTTTTCTCATATGTGTTTCATCATAAAAGATCTGGTTATTTCTTGTATTATATAGTCCTATTGTATATATAATAATATTCATGAAATAATTTTAATATTTTTACACCAATTTTACTTTTAAAACCAATCATGAATAATAGTTTTGAAAAATGGACTATGTTATAATCATGGACACAGTAAGTCGTACGTACGCATGAGTAACGTTTCCATTTTTCAGTGATTGTTATGGAAAGAAGGTAACTAATATTTTATCTTTCCAAAATTATAATAATTTAATATATACACTATTATTTCTTTAAATATACTTATATATATCATCTATGTGGTGTGATTATAAAAATAGAGTCACATCGCTTCATGAAGGCAGTAGTCCACATGTACACGAACGATGTAATCATTTTTCAGTGTAAATAAAATAAAATGATATGTTATCTTTTAAAAATGATAAATATTTAACTAATATAATAATTATGTAATTTATATCACATATATAAATTAAATTTTCCATTATTACATTCCATGTAAAGCGTTAGTGAAAAACGAATCACATCGCTTAACGAGGAGGTAGTCTGTTATACACACGAGGGACATTATTATATCCCCTACTGAATGGCAAGTAAAAAAATTTATATATGATATAATGAATAAATATGTATAATTATATTATAAATATCATATATACATTTTATATCCATCATTATACCCAATCATGATGGGTTTTAATGGAAAAATGTATGACATCAGTTAATGAGTCAGTAGTCTGTCGTACGCACAAATAATTATTTCTTAACCCATTTTATTGAATTTGGGTTGGTTTTAGGTAATTACCTTAACATAAAAACATATAAGTATATAAAAGATACTAATTTTATTACATAATCATGGTTTAATAGTAATTTAAGGAGGTGGAGGAATAAATAAAATAAACATTCCCATTGAATAATGTTACTTTTTCTTCGAGTGTCCTCCTTAGGTTTGTACCAAATCCTTCCTAGGTTGGATTTATATTCAAAATAAGGATTATAGGACGATAGGAATGAATTTTGAAATTTATTTATTTAGTAATTGTCTGAACCAAAAGGATTTTAAGGTGTGACGAAGATATGAGAGGGGGTGACCTTTTATAAGTAAGGTGGGTGGCACACTTGTAATTTTTTAAAAATATTCAATCATACCCATGTTTTTATCATGCCACAAGCTAGAAAAATTTTCCATTCTCTAAAATTGAAGGCATAATGTTTTAATTGTCTATAAAATTTATTTTATAGAATTTTCTAAGTCAATTTAACCCTTATATTTTTAGTTTAAACCCAGGTAAATCCATTTTTACCTTAACCATGGTAATTAATTTTTACTATTTTCACTATTCATTTTGGTAAAAAATTAAGTTAAACTTATTAGAAATTAGAAATTATTTTTATTCCAAATATTTAATCCATTTTTTTAAATTAATCTCACATAGGTGACAAAATTTAATTTAAAATTAGTCCCGCAAATGCAGCGAGAAAGTTGGTTTTTAAAGAGAAATTTTTCAAAATTTTACAATATTTTTATATCTAAATTCAATTTTAAAATGATTAAAATGAAATAAATTATAATAATTGATATAAAATTTTACTAATTTTACTTTAAAACGAATTAAAAATATCATTTAATGTTATAAATTTTTTAAATGGAAAGGCGGTTCTCAATTAAAATTCAGTATTTTCACTATTTATAAAAAAATGAAACTTTTTAGAAAAATACAAAATATTCACCCTAATATAATTTTTATATTTTTATTTCTAAAATTATGTTTATTTTATCAAATAAAATTTATAAAATTAGTATTAAATTATGTGTGAAAAGCACGACTAATCCGTCTTTTAGAAAAATATAGTTTTTCAAACAACATTTATCTTTCTTTTAAATGATTATTATTTTATTTATAGTAAATAGATAACCATAATTTTCCTATTTTATTTATTACTATTCATACCTACTAATTTAATGGCTAGTTTGTAATGGTATACTATATTATGGTTCATTTAGACTCTAGTTTGTGTGTTCCGCAAGTTATAAAATAGATTAAATTTAAAGAAATACATTTTATGGGCTATTTAATGTCAATGTTGTATGTCACATATTCTATTTAATACAACGTTCTTATTTTATAATTTTAGTGTGTCACATTCTCCCCGTCTTAAATAAATTACATCCTTGCAATCTAAACTTGAACTTGGTAATCAAGGTTTTGATATTTGAAAATTATTTTATTGAAAACCCACATCATAAAAATAGTTAATAAAAAATACTCTTAATAAGATGGAAAGGGGAGTACGGAGGTCATATGTAATAACACATAACTAGGTTTTCAAGTAGAAGGAAATTGGTGGCAAGTGAAGAAATGTACATGGGAAAAAGCGTAAATAATTATAGAGAGAGATTGAGGTCATTGATCACAAGAAAGTGAATGATCAATGGAAAGTTAAGGGCCTCAAAACCATAAATCTTTGATGATTTAAATGACCATTTAATTTATCAGATATTAATTTAATAAGATATAATTTTTGTTTCAAGATTATTTTCCTAATGTTGAGTAATTATTTTACTGTTTAAGAATATAAGGAAATATACGTACTTGATATTTTTCTATTTAATAAGCACAATTTCATCCTTTGGTTATGCTTTGATGAAATTTAAATTCATACCTAACTTCAAGAACTGAATATACAAAAAAGAATTTTTTATTCTTGAAGCAATTCACTTTTAACAGATTGTAAGATCTATAAATAGTGAAAAGTATTTCTGTCTATCTCTATATATTTTTCAAAAACATTATGGTTAGAACAAGTTATCCAATATAATAAATTAATCTCAAAACCTAAAAAGTAACACCATTGGTTCATAATTAATATTTATTTTTCAAATATTTTATCTAAAAACAATGACATTGTGACCAGGACATCATGTAGGCTAGTGGTAGGCACCAAACCCTTATCATCCTTTGGCCATGGGTTCAATACCCACGGCCTTTCCGGATGTGATAAGTTGTTACCCAGAATATGGGTTGTTGTTTTTCTAAACTATATTAATATAATTCCTATAATGTTCCCAAAAAAATATAATGTAAATTATTGAAATAAAATTAATCATTAAATAATTTTTTTACTAAGTTTTCAATACAACCCTTTTTTCACAAATTCTAATAATCTTATTTTAATATTATTAAAATGTCATTCATGATCATATTAACCTTAAAAGTTATAAATACCTCTAAAATTATGTCTATAAAATGTAAAGGCATTATTCCTAAACTAACCTTTTTAATAAAACATATACTAAACCAATGGGTTTTATTGAGATAAATTTCTCCCAAAGTATCCTTAGTCTTGGTAGATTCCCATCACATAAAACCTAAAAAGGTTGTTTAATACATTCAAATTATGATCAACCTTAATCTAAAAACCCTTTGTGGTATTCATAAATATTAAGTTAATGAATACACATATGCTTCTAAAATTAAACACAATACTTAGAAGTTTCATGATTCTTATAACCAAAATACCATTGGTAAAAAAACTTCTAAATTTTAATTTTTTTTTTAATCTCAATATATAAATAATTCATCTATTTTATTTAAAAATTTGTCTTTACTGCTCTAGGGTTTAACATTTAGAAGAGATAATAGATTTGAATAATTCTTAGGCTCACAACACTTGATACAAATAACTATAAATGGATCTTTAGGATGGTATTTATTTCCATCCATCATACTCTTAATTATTCTTTAGAAATTCTTTTCTTTATTCCATTATTTTCCACACATAAATCATTTTACCATTCCTTAGAGATACTTTCTTGGGTGTCTCCTTCCACATTTCTGACATGATGGAAATTGATTCTTCTTTCCTCTATGGTCTCCACCACTCTATCTCTTAGATAACTTCATCCTTCTATTATTTGGTGAGTTTGAGTGTTGGTTAATGTGTAGTTTGTTTTTAATATGTTGGGATAATTGATTAGAAATAATCACAATATCTTTCACTCCAGTCATTATACCATTTGATTTCTCATAGTCACCACATTTTCCTTCATGATCAATGTTAATGAAATTCCTTCAGGTTCCATCCATTGACTAAAACCAAAAATTATAGTGTAAAAAAAATAATCATTGTGGGAGAACTATATAATAATTTATAGGATCTCTAAATTATAAAACATTATTTTTAATATAAGGAACCTTAGTTTTGACCTTGTTCATTCATTATCATCATATATTCAAATACTTCATAATTTTTTGTAAAGAAAATCTGAATTATCCTAATCATATCCATTGGGAGTGTCAAACTAGGTGCGCAGTATGGCATGTTTTCATGCACCAGGTGATAATCAGGTAAAGCCAAATGCACCCTTTTCAGAGTTATTACGCCTAAGTACATCTATGACATAACCATGTCTACTTTTTGTATATAGATAAGGATGTATTTCTATGAAAAATAATATAATATATTCCTTACCAAAACTTTATGATGTTTCTATACTTATCTATAAAGTCTATTATAGTGTTATGTTCCGTAAACTATGTTTTCCTAGGTCTAGTTCTCAAGGTTTTTACTAAACTTCCTTTGATATCAACTATAAAGACCCTAACCCCAGTAACTCAGAGCCAGTGTCTACTTTATTATATTTTCATAAGATTCAAGGAATCAAATCTGGAATAACCAAATAGTTTAGAAATATTGGTAAAATAGATGCATATCTTGAGTATTTAATTATATTTGAAAACACAAATTACATCATAATTGTTTTTCGAGAATATCATTATTCCCTCTAACATATCATTACATGTCAATAATATTACACCACATGGATTTATAAGAAAAAATAAGGGTGATCTCAAATTCGTAATAAGGTTTAAGTACAATAGAAGTAATCATGAATTAATAAGCATAATAAATATATAAAGGTAGATAACTGAACACATATTCTATGTAATCAATAAACTAAGAAGGAATTTTATCCAGAGATAACATCAATGTGAATATATCATGGATAATAATAAATTTTTAAATTTAAATAACTAAAAACACATGAAATTTAACCAATACTATGATTATCATAACTAGATAAGGCATGATAAATATGGCAAGGTAAATAATCGAAAACACATGTCGTCTAATCAATAATTGAGAATGAAATGCATCCAGAGATAATATCATTGTGAAAATATTATGGATAATAATAACTGAATTATTAATTAAGGTAATGGTTAATTATTTTACTTCATGTATCATGCATCTGATACCTCTACCATCAAGATCTATCCTAAAGACAGTTTAAAAATGATGGGTATAAACTCATTTAACTAAGTCTAGATGACTATTTCGTCTCACGAGACTATCGATACATCAAGGAGCTATCTATAACCAAGCCCCACTCATGTCCTATTTCCAAATCATTCGTCATATATCAAATAATCAATTTAATTCATGAAAAATATTCATTATCAATAAATATCTATATTAAGTAAAGGATACATATTTATCAATATTTCCCCATAAAAACAAATTACTTTTAATATTGAACGCCATATGTAGAAATGATATATGGTTTAAAAAATAAACATATCCATGATAAATAATATATATATTTAGGGGAAATTTAATTTCCAATGATCACAGGAAGGTGAACATTTCAATGTAAAGTTATTGACTATAAAAATGAATCAAGGATGTGAATGTTAATATTATCCTTGGTCAAAACAATCATAAACCATCTAGAGGAAGAATAAGGATGATATAAATACAACATATCCCTAATGTAGTATATTTAAAATAAAGGTTATTTGTTTTTGATGAATAAAAATACCATAAGAGATATTTAAAAAAATTCTTGAGGAAAATATCTATTACATTTTAAAAATCACTTTTTAAAATATAAAACATTTTGAAAATTCTTTTCTTTGAAAATAACTTTTAAAAACAATGAATCTTTTGAATATTAGGGAAAAATTTTATTTAAAAATATATTTGAAAAATTGAAAATTAAGCTTAAAATAAATGACAATCATGACAATGGGTAATCTATAAATTTCATACAAGTTAAAAAGAATATTCCTTTTGTAGTGTAAAATGGTTAGAAAAGTGCCTTGTTTAGAAAATGATAAGAAGATTTATTTCAAAAAAAATGTAAAAAGTAGAAATTGGTAAAAATTAACTTAATAAATCATTTTTAAAATTTTAAAGACTTTTTTTGAATTTTTTTTATAAAAAATGGTTTTAGAAGAAAGTGGATTTCTGACCGAAGAGCGAAATGAAGTCAGAATTTCATAAAAAAAACATTTTATTAATAATTTTAAGCACTAAAGAGTGGAAAATGATACTATTAATTGAAATTATTATGAATAAACAGAGGATAAGATAATTAAATGGTTTTATTATACAATTACTAAATAATTTCCTTCAACTAAAATTCAAGAATAAACAATCTCAATTAGAATGTGATTGTGAAATAAACCCTTAAAATGATCATAACATTAAACTGAGAATTAATCAAGGAGTTGATTATGTGTAAAAAATTTAAATCCACATAAAATAAGTGGAAATACAAAATAAGATAAACAAAAATCATTATACACATAATCTTATAATATCAATGACAATGAAGAAGTAATATAACCCAATAAAAGGAAATTGAATTGTGAAATTCTTTACCACTTCGTAATTTTAAAGTCAAATCCCTATAGATGAAATAATTAAAAATTTAAAATTAAAATACCATGAATTATTAATGAAATGTGATATAACATGTCAAAGGGGAATTATATACACCATATAAAATAAATTAGGTGCATAACATTACAATATGCCTCAATGAAATGAAATTGAGATAAAATCCCTTACCTCGTTCTTCCTTTTGGTTAAAAATGTTTAAACATCCTATATAGTGGTTTTATAAATGTTATTAAATTATTCCATAACCATATTAATATTTATAATATCATATATTATCCTTTTATAACAGTTTGTCACTTGTTCGTTAATAATATTTCATTATTTTCATTATTTAGGGTGTTAATTGTCTTGTTTTCTCATGTGTCTTTCATTATGAAAGATATGATTCTTGCACATATTATATAGTTATATTATATCCAAAATAATAATAATGAAATAATTATCATGTTTTTACAAAAAAATTACTTTTAAAACCAATCATGAAATATGGTTATGAAAAATGGACTATGTTATAATCATGGAGATGATAGGTTGTATGTATGAATGAGTAGCGTTTCCATTTTTCAATGATCATTATGGAAAGGTGTTAAGTAATATTTTATCTTTACAAAATGATAATAATATCATATATATCATATTATTTATTTAAATATACTTATATATATCATCTATGTGGTGTGGTTATTAAAAGAGAGTCGCATTGCTTTGTGAAGGCGATAGCCCATATATACATGAATGATGTTATCATTTTTCAGTGTAAAAAAGTGATATATTATATTTTCAATAATAATAAATATTTCATGAATATCATAATTATTTCATGTATATCACATATATTCATTAAATTTACCCTTATTATTTTCCATGTAAAGCGTTAGTGAAAAATAAATCACATAGCTTCGCGAGGGTGTAGTCTGTCATACACATAAACGACGTTATTATATCCCCTGAGGAATGGAAAGTAAAAAAAAGGTATATATGAAATAATGACTCTATAGGTATAATTATATTATATATCATATGTATACTTTATATTCATCTCCATACCCAACCATGAGATGTGTTAATGGAAAAATGAATGACATCGATTCGCAAGCCAGTAGTCCTCCATAAACATGAATGATTATTTCATCTCCCATTTGATGTAAGTGGGGATGGTTTTAGGTCATTCTCTTAACATAACAAAATATAATTATATGGAAGATTTCTAGGTAATTATATCATCATGGTTTAATAATAATTAAAGGAGGTGTAGTAATATATAAAATAAAAGCACTCATTGAATAATGTTACCTCTTCTTTGGGTATCCTCCTTAAGTTTGCACCAAAGCCTTCTTAGGTTGGATTTCTACAAAAAATAAGTATTTTAGGAATAGAGGAGGTAATTTGGGAAGTGATTTAGGTAGGTTTTGGATGAACCAAAAGGGTTTGAAGGTGTGAATAAGAGAAGAGAGGGGATGGCCTTTTATAAGTGAGGTGAGTGCCACACTTGTGATTTTTTTAAAATATTTAACCATACCCATGATTTCATCATGCCGCAAGCCTCCAATGTAACAACCCAAAATTTTATCAATAGAATCCCTTATTATAATTATAAAACACATAATAATAATATTATTCACATAAATTAAAAATGGTACATTAGTCATCAAATAATCTAATAAGAATGGAAAATATTATTGAAGGACAATAAATAAATAAATAAGATAATGAGAATATGAAAATTTAGATCTACTTGATCTAATAGAATGACTGCACTCACAAACACACCTATCAAAATAAAACATAATTTTAATAATATAATATTCATTTTGAATAGGAAAATATATATAACCTTGATATAAAATATAATTAAATAGATAATGAATAAAATAAGAGGTATTTATAGGAATTAAGGAACATATACCATTGGAATAGTAACCTGACCATTGGAATAGTAATCTGACCATTAGAAATAGTAATCTAGATGTTGGAATAGTAACATCACCTATGAAAGTATAAATAAAATTTAGGAATCTTATAAATGAAAATATGATATATTTATATCATGGTATAAGTAAATAAATGTTTTAGAAATGATAAATTAAGTGTTGGTATTTTTGTAAAATATAAATCTTTATTTACAATTTTATAATTAATATAATAATTTAAAATAAAATTAATTTTCATAAAATAATATTCATAAATTAATATTTTTTTATTATAATTATAAGATAATTTTATGTGACCATAATTAATTTTTCATAGGGTCAAAAATCAATTATAATATTAAAATCTTTATTTTTCGAATAAATGATGATTTTATTTAAAAATTAAAATTATCATATTTAGAAAATTATTTTCATAAAATTAATTTAATTTTTGAAATATACATGTCAAAAAATTGTTATGGTGAATTTTTTATATTTTTCTAAAATAGTTGAATTTTTTATGAATAGTGAAATAATATAATTTACGGTATTTAACATTATAAGATAAATATATAAATTTTTGAGTCATTTATGATATAATAACCCATTTATTCGAACTATCCTGAACCATTTACTATATTTAGTAATAATAATCAATACTATTGATATTCTTGATCCAAAATAATAAACTAATGAATATAAATATAAAAAATACCCTTCTCCTCCCCCTATAAATACCACCCCTCGCCACCCATTCTCCACACACCTTATAAGCCTTGTATCTTTTCAATATTCTTCCCAATTCCCTTACCAGGCCTCTCCCCTATGTCTAAGAGCTAATGGTCTCAACAAAAAAACCAAACCCAAGTTCCATAAGGGGGTTCTCAAGGAGACAACATTCAAGAGGTAAAATATTCAATCCTTCTCTTTTAATTTCTCTTATTTTATTATCCTCTCCTCACCTACCCTATCCAAAGTGTCATAATAACTTCAATATAATATATATACTATAATTTTATTATTTTTATGGAATATCCATCATCAAATCTCTTCTCTTCTCCTTTTTATTCTAAAAATGAAAGCATTGTCTCTGATATGTCGGTTCACCACCTTCATGGATGATGAGTTTTCTTCATTACCACCTTCAAGGCTGTCATAAAACCATTATTATGGTTAAAACAGATATTAATATGAATATTATAACATTTTTCATGTTCTGGAACTAATATATAGAAATAATATTAAAGAAAACGAAACTAGTTCATGATGGTCAGAAAACAATTTCCAAAATAAACTAAACATTTATCATTAATGTTTTATAAAATGAATCATCCTCATACAAAAAAATCATATATGGGACCATTTAAAATTTTTTAATCTCATTAATACCATATAATTTCCATTTTGTATGACTATTCCCATTTGAAAATGTCACGAACCAAATAGGGGGGGGCCATCCAACCCGACACCCAGCCAAATTCATGGCATGGCCTGAAGGGCATTCCTGATTCCCCACGGGCTAGAAACTAGTGCCTGGGTGTCAAAAATAATAATTGGGAATTATGTCACCCATTTATATAATAATAAACATCCCACAATATTAAACAACACAATAACTGATAAACATAACCAAACAAGGCACAACAATTTTCAGATTCAAAATTTTACAACATTAAACAAAAAAGGAAAGTACTAAAATGGAATTGGGACTAAAAACTATCCCAAAAACCACCATTAAATAAGATTTAATCACCCTCAATCCACCACATCCAACACTGGCAAGAACTGTAACACTAGATACCAATCTTCCATCACCACCAAGATACATCTTTCCTTTACCTGGGTCATACATAACAAAGTCTACATACACCCAAAGGTGTATGTTGGGTGTGATCCAAAGACCATTATGATGCCACCCAAATTAATATATTCCATTATATAATATTATAAGATAAATTAAAATGAAAATTTTCATAAAAACATTTGAAACATTTTTAAGAATACATTTTAAATAAAAACATTTCTCAAATAAGCTTGCTCAAAATAAAAATACACACAAGGCCAACTGTATACCGACGACTACAACCACATCACACAGGCATCATGTCATAAGAGATCACCATGGGAAAATCCCTATAGGTAACTAGTACAAGTGAGACCCTATGAACATTGTTCCTCGATGATCAAAATCATCCAACTCAACTACCAATAGCGTTCTCGTGCACGAGCCACTAGAGAGGATCTCATCCAATGATATAGTGGTCCAAAAGATTTCTCATACACAAACCACTAGAGAGGATCCCATAAAAAGTTCTAGTGGCCTTTTATCATAATATGTGTTTAGTTAGTTCTTTAATCATCAATATTAATAGATGAATCTAGGCCTCATCCACTTTCGAATCAACTAGCGTACTAGTTTTAGTCCACCCACCTAGATAAAAAGGATTCCCTTTGTACTCAAATTATGCTTCATATATCACATAAACTAATACTTTCACATGCACAATCCAAGTATCACAAGCACAAAATAAATTCTCCACTTACATATTTTCATAATTCAACATTTCATATTGATCCAATGATCAAAACTCACCTGGAAACCAACACTTTCCATAAACAAAACCAATTTACATTTCAAACGCACACCAAAATCATTTGGAAATACATTTCACACCACTTTAACAATTTATGAAATCCCTTTGGAAACACAATAATAAGAACCCAAGTGAAAACTAATCATTTTGATAGGAAAATCCCCTTTCAAAATCATATTCACATCAAAAACATTTTTATAACATACTTCACAATTTCAAGACACATTAAAGGTGCACCACAAAGGATCCAAAAAGAAAAAAAATCATTTCAAATAGAAAAATCAAGTTTTGAAACTTTTTCACCTTTAAATCTCTTTGAAAACACATTTCACACCTTTCATATAAGTCATAGAACATATTCAAGAAACATCGTAACAAATCATGCAAGAAATAAAACAATTTTTTTAGAAACCCCATTTTCATTACATGCGCATCTCAAAACTTTTAAAAAACATGATTTGAACCTCATAAACAGTCCATAGAACATATTTAAGCACCCAAGAAAGCATATCGAAGTCATCTAATAATGTAAAAGCATGGAACCACCTACCTCACACTTGAAAACTTCCTAAAATTGGTTTTAAACCACAACTTCACCACTACAAGACCCTAATAAAGAAAGATTGAACAAAAAACATTAATATCTCACTCAACAACACAAGATCAAACCCTCCCTAGGTCAAATAATCCACTGGAAAAATAGAAACTTGAGAAATAAGAAATAATAACCCTAAAAAAGGGAGGAATCAAGATGAAATAGACTTAATTGATGTTTCCTTGAATAATTAAGGTTAAAACCACCCAAGGATTGAGGTTACAAGGCTTCAAGAAATCTTGGAGGAGGCCCCCATGGCTGCAAAGCCCAAATGGTGCATATGGGAGGTGAATTAGGGTTAGAATTGAAGAAAATAGAAAGTTAATTTTCAACTTTTTAATGAACCTAGATAGGCCTCACAGTTTTTCCACACATTTTGACAAACCGTGTGATAACCATGTGGTTTCCACTATCCAAAATGGTACTTGACCGCATGGTTTCTTGTGTAAGGGATCAGAGTTTCCCCTAACCATATGCCAACCATAAACCACCTGCTTTCAAGCCCAAATTTTTCATTTTTCATCAAATACAATTGGGGAACCCAAGGGAAAAATCAAACTAAGAATAAATAGAAGATTACCTCAAAAAAAATATGAATGTGACAATTCTCTCCACCATGAAAACTTTCCATCCCCAGAAATTCAAATCAAAGTTTGATCAAAGAAAAAAATTGATACTCTTCCTCAACCCAAGAATTCTACTCCCAAGTCTCATGCACGTCATTTTCATGATTCCAAATAACCCAAACCAATGGAATAGGCTTTACATGAACTACTTTTTTCTAAGAACTAATACACAATACACACTGATCTCTCAAACATAGAAAAATCAAGCTCCAAATCCAACTCTTCCCAATTCGGCACATGGGATGGATTTGGATTATACTTTTTCAACTAAGAGACATGGAACATTTCATATATTGACATCAACTGATAAGGTAAATATAACATGTATTCCACCTTACTAATCCACTCGGTAATCCCAAAAGGTCCGACATACCTCCGTGTTAGCTTCCCTTGCTTACCTAAACAATAATGACCCAAGCAAGGTGACACTTTTAAGAACACCAATTCACCCATATAAAAGTACAAATCTCAACACCACTGGTCATCATAAGACTTCTGACCAATCTGATCTGTCAATAAGTACTACCTAGTTAACTTGACTTTCTCATACATCTCTTGCACAAGGCTCGGTCCTAGCAATGAGGTTTTTCCCACCTCATACCAACATAAAGGTGACCAACACGGGTGACCATAAAGCACCTCAAAAGGAGTAATTCAAATCAAGGACTCTTAAATATTGCTACATGCATACTCAACCAATCCCAAATGGATATCTCATGAACCTCTACAATCCAAAACACATGCTCAGAGCATGTCTTCCAAAATGTAATTTACCTTCTCCATCTAACCATCCATTTGAGGATTGTATGTTGTGATCAACTTGAATTGTTACCCCATAACCTTTTGGATACCTTCCCAAAACTGTGAGGTAAAATGGGGGTCCCTGTGAGAAAAAATTATTGATGACACACCATGAATCCTCACAACCTCTTGAACATACAGTCGTCCCAACTCATCCACTTTGGTTGAATATATGATTAAAATGAAATGGTATTATTTGTTCAGATGATCAATCACTACACAAGTGTCATTCTTTCACTAGGGTGTATGAGGAAATCCGGTGACAAAGTCCATAGTGATCTCATCCCACTTCCAAGTCAGAATGGGTAGTGATTGAAGTAAATCATAGGGTCTTGGTGCTCTACTTTAACGTTATGACACGTGTAACACAGTGAAATGAATTCATATACATATCACCTCATTCTTGGCCACTAGAACTATTGACGCACATCATAGTACATCTTTATAGCACCAAGATTAACAGCTCACTGATACTGGTGGCTATCCTACAACACCACCTTCCCCAGCAAAAACGGCATCATTAAGCGACCCTTGAAGCACAAAAATCCCTTAGTAGACAAAGACCATTCTCAAGGAAACTTCCCACCCTTTAGAAACTGAATATAACACTAGAAAAACACATTAATAGAATTATCTCATTGAATCAACTCCAAAAGATAAGGTGTCAGCTGAACACTAGCTAAGAATGCACCTCCACTATGCTCCTTGGTCTCCAGGTGCATCTGGGAAAAGATCCCCAAACAAATCCACTCATCATTGGACTTTTTCAATGTTTGCACTAGCACTTTTCTACTCAAAGAATCTTCCACCACATTACCCTTTCCCGGGGTATACATGATATCAAAATCGAACCCCTAAAGTTACTCAACCCAACGACATTGACTCAAATTCAAATCCTTCTAGGAAAAAATTTAGTTCAGGATCTTATGATTAGAAAAAACCACAAACTTCTCTCCAAATAGATAATGGTGCCATGTCTTCAAGAAATGAATCCCTGTTACTAACTATAGGTCATGGGTTGGGTAATTATTTTCATGTGGTCAGAGATGGAAAGAACTGTATGCCACCACATAGTCATCTTACATCAACACACATCCAAGACCCATACCAAAAGCATCACAATAGACCGCATATCCATTTCTAGGCACAAGAAAGATCAAAATAGTAATCATGTTCAACCTCTAATTAAACTCCTCAAAGGAAGCCTAACACTCTAGGATCCATTCAAACTTCACCCCCTTCTAGGATAGCACCATCATGGATGATGAAAACCGAGAGAAATCTCAAAAAAACCACCTGTAATACCCCACCAGGACAAAATATCTCATGATCTCAAAAATATTCTTTGGCTAATCCCATCACATCGTTGCACTGATCTTATTGGGGTCCATCAAAACCCCTTGTTCTGAGATGACATAGCCCAGAAACTTCACCTCCCTAATCCAGAAGGTGCAATTAGAAAAATTCTCATAGAGATGATGGTCCCAAAGGGTGCCTAGAACAATCCTCAAATTCCACTCATGATCCTCCTCATTATTAGAATATATTAGGATTTCATCCAAAAATAACACCACAAAAGAGTCAAGATACTAATGGAACACCCTATTCATGAGTTCCATGAAGACGGATAGAGAATTTTTCAACCCGAAAGGCATGACCAAGTACTCAAAATGGCTATACCTACTTCGGTAGGCTATTTTCAGAACATCTTCCTCTCTAACTCTGACTCAATGATGCCTGATATGTAGATCAATCTTATAGAAACACCTTTCCCCTTAAGATGATAAAAAAGGTCATAAATTTAGGGAAAAGTATATTTTGTCTTGATTATCACTTTATTTATATTCTGGTAATCAATACACAACCAGAGAGATCCATCATCCTTTTTTTTCAAATAGAACTACAGTGGCCCATGGTGAGATGCTCAGTCGAATGAATCCTTTGGATTCCAAATCATCCAGTTGAAACTTTAATTATTACAAATGGTGGGTCCTATACGGTATGATGGAAGAGATGTAGGTTATTTTCTTGATGCCAAATTTATGGAAAAATCAACATCTTGATCCAGAGTAAAACCCAAAAAATACTATAGAAAAACCTCTGGGAACTTATCCACTAGAGGAGGTAATCCAACTTTATAATAACTATCATCCTCCTCCAACACAAGAAACAAGATCTGAAAATAATATTTCCTAACTCTAAAATTGGAGGTCCAGTACATCCCAACTGAGGATCCAATTCAGCTAGAAAAACATGGGTACTTCTATAAGGTTCCATAAAACTCACTCTCTAACTATAATAATCGTTGTGTGCCTAAAAAACCATCCAATCTAAAATGAGGATCATGTCAAAGATTCACATCTCTAAAATATGAAAAATGCATTCCAAATCAACCCCTAGCATGGTGAGTTCACAATATAAACACCTAAAACCCTTCTCTCTCTTATTACCAAGCAGTGTTACCAACTCCATCGCATAAGACATAAGCTCAGTTAGAAACTTTAAAAAATCCACAAGATAGGAAGAAATAAAGGAAACTGAAGCACCAGTATCAAATAGAACAACAACTAAAGATGGTGTAATAAGAATGGTACCTCGAACTATCACAGGTCCTGCATGTAACGACGCAAGGTTTTTCAATGGAAAATTCCCTTCTTACATTTATGTCATAAAAACACAAAATAATGAACTAATAAGTGATAAGTGACCTTTAAACATAATTTTTTCACCCCTATGTTTGGAATTTTGAAAATCCAATATACACGGTTGTGTTCAAGATGGTTTTTGGAGTCTAATGAAACAAAAATAATTTTTGTTGAATAGTAACCTACCCTTATGAATAGTAACCTACCCTTATGAATAGTAACATGACCCTTATGAATAGTAAATAAGAGGAACATTACCTATGAATAATAAAATAAAATTTAGACATCTTAAAAAGTGACAATTTGACCTTAGTAAACGTTTTTGGTATTTTATAAGTCATAAATAATTAATTATAATTAATTAATTAATTTAAAAGAATATTTATTTTCCTGTAATGTATTCATAAATTAATGAATCAATGTCTAATAGTTTTTAGATAATTTTATAATACCCTACATAATTTTTGAAAGAACTATAAAATCAGTTTTAATCTTAAAAACTATTTTTTAAGTAAATTATGATTTTAATTAAATATTAAATTAATAATATTTAGAAAATTATTTTTGAAAAATGGACTTCATTTTTGGATTCTACACTTCGAAAAATGGTTGGGGTAAGTTTTTGAGATTTTTCTGAGATACTTGAATTTTTTATCAATAGTGGAATCCGATAATTCACAACAAATGCTAAATAATGTATTAATTGAGTCACCAATGATGTTCTTCTGATGTAAGCCCACTTGGTTCTGGATTACATTATAAAATTACTATTATTGGTCATCCAAGACTCACTATTCCTTGTCTTAGGTGAAATTAATAAACTAATCAATTTTATATTAAGGAAACCCCTCTCCCCTCCACTATAAAATCCACCCTTCACTCCCTCTTTTCCTCACACCTCTCAAGCTCCAAGCCTTCTCTAAAATCTATCCAAACACCTTCCCTAGCTCATCCCCCACGTCCAAAAGCTTCTGGTCTCATAAAAAGACCAATCCTAGCTTCCTTAAAGAGGATCTCAAGAGGAAGATTCTAGAGGTAATTTCCCTCCCTCTTCTCCTTTAATTTTCCTTTCAAGTTCAAGTTCCTTTCTTGATCTCTCTCTACCTATCTTCATCCAAATTGTTTTTTAACTCTTTTATTATAAATATACTGTATTATTATGATTCTAATGGTATATTATATCACCCCACACCCTTTCCCTCTTCCTTTTATTTTATTTAAGAGAACGTTGTTCATGAGGTGTTAATTTATCACCTTCAAAAACGACATGCTCTCTTTTTCCATTTATACCTTCAGATCTGGTCATGAAATCATTTTTATGGTTGAACCAGAATATTTTATATGTATTATGTTCCATTTTAAGTTCTGTAAATAACTTATGGACAAATTACTAAGTTAAAAGTTAAAACGAGTTCGTTGTGATCCAAAAACCGCTCAAATTATCCCAAATAATCTTCATTTAATTCTTATCTAATGATTCGTCCACATGGATCTAATATAACTCATTATAAAATCATTAAAGCTTCTGTAATATCATTAATAACATGTAATATCAGTTCTGTATGTTTACCCATGATCTACCCAAGCATCAATTTAGGAATACAAGTGGACCGCTCAAGAAAACCATGAAAACGAGCATCCCCGATCAATGTTTTTAAACTCTATAAGTCATCCAAATGAACATAATATGAAATAATGAAACCAGAATGAACCCTATTAATGTATAAAAGGTTCTGGAATTTCTAATTAATTAATATAATGTCATTATACAGGACATTAAAGAGAAGAAGGCATTCGAGTACAAGGTAAGGGGAAATCTCTAACCCAATTTTCTTCCTTCGGGTTCTCCCTCTTTCACTCCATTTTTGAAATGGTTACTACTCAATGATCATTTGTTCTTCATTTACTTTACTTTTATGGGATATAAATGTTTTTCAATGGTTTTTATGTCCACCAAAATTTTTTCCAAAAGAACTCTTTTTTCAAGATCTCACCTTTTACCTCTCATTCAAGGTTGATGGTTCTTGTATCAAGTATATTGTTCCCTCTTTCTTTTGGGAACCCAAATATTATGAATGTGTTATTATGAGATGAAACCCATTCCTTTACATGGGTTTTTTATGTACATGTTTGATATGTTTTCTATGTGGAAATCATGATAATGATAATGTTATGATGTGACGGGTGTGCCCGGAATTATATAGCGCAATATGAATGTTTAAATGTGACGGGTGCGCCCGGAATTATATAGCGCTCCAATGCATTGGGTAAAGTGATTAATCTCATGAGTAAATGTGAAATGATGTGTGAACAAGATTCTATCTTTGTTCACAAATATGTTTGGTAGTTAACCACTAAGACATGTTGTTTCATTTTTATGCATTGCCACATTTCAAGTTTATTATTTATGCTCCTCTCATGTTCGTGGTCTTTTTCCTATTTCATGATTATGCTCACCCCATGATGTATTGTTCTTATCTATCCTCTTACTGTGCTTTTATCTCACCCATTTTTATGTATATCCTCAGGTGGCTACATGTACTAAGGAGATTACAAGTGCCAATAAGAAGCTAGAGAAGATGAAATTAAATAAATGTTTATGATTGATGTTGTATTTGTTATGTTTAGTCCTAGTTTTCCCAAGACATTGAACCTTTGGATCCTCCATGTGTAATTCTATTATGTTGTTTATCTTTGAAATGATGTAATAGTAATGTAAGAAAAGGCCGGGTCGATATAGTTGGTATCAAAGGAAAGGTTTAGTTAATTTGGGAATTAGGATTAGTAAACCCTAGAGAAAACCTCTAGCATGAGAATGAGTACAAATATGTACACAAGAATATTTACCTAGGGATCCCATATGTTATGTTTTGGGTATAATTGTTTAAATGAATAATTTATTCATGAATTTTTTACCTCTGTTTTGTTCTAACCTTTTCTATTTTAGAAAATGGTGGGAACCAGGAGAAATCAGGCCAAAAACTCTTGTGAGGGCCAATGCAATGATTGCCCGAACGACATCCCCAATGATTTTGGAGGTGGAGTTCAAAAATTCATGGCGATGCTTACCCAATTATCTCAGGTTATGAATAATAACCATAATAATGGGGAACATCCTCCTTCACCAAAGAGGGAGCAACTAGCTATCGAATGTTTTATACGGCAACGACCACTGACGTTTTGCGGATCTTCCGATCCACTAGTTGCGGAACAGTGGGTCAACTCCATGGAGAAGATATTTTCTGTTCTTCACTGTTCCAAGACGGAGAAGGTGACTCTAGCCGTTTATCATCTAGATGGAGAAGCTGATCAGTGGTGGGATTTGATTAAGAACACCAAGCCAAGGGAGGAAATTGAAGAGATGGAATGGGAAGACTTTAAGATAATGTTTCTTAATAAGTACTTCCCAAGAACTCTTCACACGAATATGGAGAGAGAATTCATATAGCTCAAGAAAAAAGAAGGAGAATCTGTCACAACCTATGAAGAAAATTTTACAAGGCTCGCAAGTTATGCTTAGAGTTTTGTTATCAACAATGATAGCAAAATTGATAGATTCTTTAGTGGATTAAAACCACATTTTCAAAAGGCTCTTGCAATTCGAGATTTTGGGAGTTATGAAGAAGTTGTTCAATGTGCTCTCAAAGTGGAGATGGAGTTTGGAGAATGTTTCCATGGCTATGGTGATAAGAAAATAAATATGGAGTTTCAAGCTGGTGGATCTCTTGACAAAGGTGGGAAGAAAAATCAACAACCCACATGCCAAAAATGTGGGAAGTTGCACCATGGAAACTACCTCAAAGGTATGGGGAAATGATTTAAGTGTGGGAAAGAAGGACACCAAGCTCATGAGTGTCAAAAAGACTTGAAAAGAAGGATAATGTAGCCGATGAAAGTAGAGAACCACTCGTGGTTCAATGCTACAACTGTAGGGAGCTAGGGCACTATTCAAACCAGTGCACTAAACCTCGAGCTCTCAAGGGTAATCAGCGCCAACAACCACCAAAGACAAAGGAACAAGTGAAGGATTATTCCATCACTACTGTGGAGGTGGAACATGATAATGAAGTCGTACAAGGTACACTTCCTATTCACTCAATAATGGAAAAAGTCTTATTTGATTCTGGTTCTACGCATTCCTTTATATCTTGCAAGTTTGCTAGAACTATAGAATCGAAGCCCTGAAACCTTGAAGTAGAGATATCTGTAAAAACACCAAGTGGTAAAATCATTGCAACCCAAGTGTTTGACTCTTCTCCTGTTGACGTATGTGGGAAGATTCTTCCGGCAAATCTTGTAATACTTCCCTTGGTGAAATTCGACGCTATAATGGGAATAGATTGGATCTCGTTATATAGAGCACATATCAACTTTCGGGAAAAAAATATATTTTCATATTCCGAACCATCCCATGGTCCTCTACAAATGCAAGGAAGATCATGAATATCCTTTGAAAAATCCTTCAATGGTGTGGGTGTTGATTCCCTATGAAGAAGCATACCTCTCCCAAATGGTTGAGTCGAAGGAAAGTTCCAACCTTGAGGAAATGCCCATCGTGAGGGAATACAGTGATGTATTTTTCGAAGAGTTACCTGGAATTCCCCCGGATCGTGAGGTAGAGTTCTCAATTGAACTCATACCTGGAGCTAATCCTATCTCAAAGTGCCCCTATAGGATGGCTCCTATCTAACTAGAGGAGTTAAAGAAGCAGCTGCAAGAGAATTTGGACAAAGGGTTCATACGCCCTAGTGCATCACCTTGGGGTGCGCCAGTGCTCTTTATGAAGAATAAGGATGGAACCATGCGGCTGTGTATCGATTATCGGGAACTTAACAAAATCACCATAAAGAACAAGTATCCTCTCCCAAGGATTGATGACTTGTTCAATCAGTTAAGAGGAGCTCAATACTTCTCAAAGGTGGATCTTCGTTCTGGATATCATCAGGTAAAGGTGAAGAAGGAAGGTATTCAGAAGACTGCCTTCCGTACAAGGTATGGGCACTATGAGTTTTTGGTGATGCCCTTCAGAATTACTAATTCCCCTGAAGTCTTCATGGATTTGATGAATAGAGTCTTTAGACATTACCTTGAAAAATTTTTGGTAGTGTTTATCGATGATATTCTCATCTACCCCAAGATCAAGGAGGAACATGAAGAACATCTAAGACTTGTATTGGCGACACTGAGAAAGGAGAAGTTGTACACCAAGTTTATCAAGTGTGACTTTTGGATGAATCAATTAACGTTCTTGGGACATGTGATCAAAAGTGAGGGAATTTCTGTGGATCCTTCAAAGACAAAGGCAATTGAGGAATGGACCAGTCCCTCTAGTGTCACGGAAATCCATAGTTTTCTTGGATTAGTTGGGTACTACCGACGTTTTGTGAGAAAATTTTCACGATTGTCAAGACCGCTAACTAAGTTAACAAGGAAATGGGTAAAGTATGTATGGATGGAAGAATGTGAGGGAAGCTTCAAGGATCTAAAGAGAAGGCTGATCCCTGCACCTGTACTCACACTACTGAAAAGTGGAGAAATTTTTGTGATATACAGTGATGCTTCAAAGAAAGTCTTGGGTTGTGTACTCATAAAAAATGATAATGTGATAGCCTGCACCTCACGAAAGTTGAAGATCCATGAGAAGAACTACCTGACGCATGATCTAGAGTTGGAAGCCGTGATTTTTGCCTTGAAAATCTAGTGGCACTACCTTTATGGTGAGAAGTGTGACATATACACCGACCACAAGAGCCTAAAGTATATATTCACACAAAAGGAGCTCAACATGCGTTAAAGGAGATGGTTAGAGCTAATCAAGGATTACGATTTCTCTATTCACTATAATCTTGGGAAGTCGAACAAGGTAGTTGATGCTCTAAGTAGAAAAGGACCTGCTACTCTATCCATGTTGAGGATTGAGAAAGACCCTATCTTCTTGGATATGCAATGAATGTATTTTGAAATCATAAGGGCAGGGGATACATCCTACCTTTCCCAAATGATTGCGCAACCATCCATCCAAGAGAAGATTAAGGAAGCACAAAGGGATGATGTGGAGATACAAAAGAGGGTGAATGCAGTAAAGGAAGGGAAGCTTCAAGAGTTCCATATCGACGATGATGGTGTGATTCGGTTTGGAACGCAGCTTTGTGTGCCTTCATCGCCCGGGATAAAGAAGGAGCTATTGGATAATGCACATATCTCAACTTTCTCTATCCATCCTGGAAGTACCAAGATGTATCGTGATCTCCGAGAACACTTCTGGTGGGATAACATGAAGAAGGATATTGCGGAATATATATCAAGGTGCTTGGTATGTCAGAAAGTTAAAGTTGAGCGGAAAAAGTCCAAAGGTATGATGCATCCATTGCCTATACCCATGTGGAAATGGGAAAATGTTACTATGGACTTTGTCATGGGTCTCCCGAAGACGTCAAAGGGAAATAATGTGATATGGGTTGTGGTTGATCGACTCACCAAGACTGCCCATTTTATCGCTATTCGGGAAGACCTCTCACTTGAACAACTTGCAAGGATATATGTGAAAAAAGTAGTGAGATTGCATGGTGTTCCACTCTCGATTGTCTCTGACCGTGATCCAGGATTCACATCTAAGTTCTGGAGGAGCCTTCAACATGCTTTGAGTACTAAATTAAATTTTAGCACGGCCTATCACCCCCAAACTGATGGCCAGTCTGAAAGGACTATTCAGACGCTTGAAGATATGCTAGGAGCCTGCTCTCTTGAATTCAAAGGTGGTTGGGATCAGCATCTCTCATTGGTTGAGTTCTCGTACAACAATAGCTTCCACTCGAGTATTCAGATGGCTCTGTATGAAGCTCTTTATGGGAAGCGATGTAGAACTCCAACCTGTTGGGATGAAGTTGGAGAATGAAAGCTACTTGGTCACGATCTTTTTCAAGAGATGACAGAGAAGGTTCAAGTCATCCATAAACACATCAAAGCTACTCAAAGTCGGAAAAAGAGCTATGCTGACAACCGTCGAAGGGACTTGGAGTTCGACGTTGGAGATAAAGTCTTCCTTCGAATATCTCCATGGAAGAGAGTCATGAGATTCGGGAAGAAAGGGAAGCTAAGCCCAAGGTACATTGTCCCCTTTGAGATCCGTGATTGTATAGGATCCATGGCCTATCGTCTGGCACTTCCACCGAATATGGATCAAGTTCATGATGTGTTTCATGTATCACTACTGAGGAAGTACATACCAGACCCCTCACATGTACTAAACTCAGAGGTGATACAGCTGAAAGATGATCTCTCCTATGAGGAGCAGCCAGTAAAATTTTTGGACCGAAGTGATAAGGTTCTACGCAACAAGACAACCCTCCTTGTCAAAGTGTTGTGGAGGAACCATACGTTTGAGGAAGCAACTTGGGAACCAGAAGAGGCAATGAAGGAGAAGTACCCTCACCTTTTTGTGTAAAGTGAAATTCCGGGGGTGAAATTTCTTAAGGGGGGAAGAATGTAACGACCCAAAATTTTTCAATGGAAAATTCCCTTCTTAAATTTATGTCATAAAAACACAAAATAATGAACTGCTAAGTGATAAGTGACCTTTAAACATAATTTTTTCACCCCTATGTTTGGAATTTTGAAAATCCAACATACACGGTTGTGTTCAAGATGGTTTTTGGAGTCTAATGAAACAAAAATAATTTTTTGTGAATAGTAACCTACCCTTATGAATAGTAAACTACCCTTATGAATAGTAACATGACCCTTATGAATAGTAAATAAGAGGAACATTACCTATGAATAATAAAATAAAATTTAGACATCTTAGAAAGTGAAAATTTGACCTTAGTAAACGTTTTTTGTATTTTATAAGTCATAAATAATTAATTATAATTAATTAATTAATTTAAAAGAATATTTATTTTCCTGTAATGTATTAATAAATTAATGAATCAATGTCTAATAGTTTTTAGATAATTTTATAAGACCCTACGTAATTTTTGAAAGAACTATAAAATCAGTTTTAATCTTAAAAACTGTTTTTTAAGTAAATTATGATTTTAATTAAATATTAAATTAATAATATTTAGAAAATTATTTTTTAAAAATGGACTTCATTTTTGGATTCTACATGTCAAAAAATGGTTGGGGTAAATTTTTGATATTTTTCTGAGATACTTGAATTTTTTATGAATAGTGGAATCTGATAATTCACAATAAATGCTAAATAATGTATTAATTGAGTCACCGATGATGTTCTGATGATGTAATCCCACTTGGTTCGGGATTACATTATAAAATTACTATTATTGGTCATCCAAGACTCACTATTCTATGTCTTAGGTGAAATTAATAAACTAATCAATTTTATATTAAGGAAACCCCTCTCCCCTCCACTATAAAAGCCACCCTTCACTCCCTCTTTTCCTCACACCTCTCAAGCTCCAAGACTTCTCTAAACTCTGCCCAAACACCTTCCCTAGCTCATCCCCCACGTCCAAAATCTTCTGGTATCATCAAAATACCAATCCTAGCTTCCTTAAAGAGGATCTCAAGAGGAAGATTCTAGAGGTAATTTCCCTCCCTCTTCTCCTTTAATTTTCCTTTCAAGTTCAAGTTTCTTTCTTGATCTCTCTCTACCTATCTTCATACAAATTGTTTTTTAACTCTAGTATTATACATATAATGTAATATTATGATTCTAATGGTATATTATATCACCCCACACCCTTTCCCTCTTCCTTTTATTTTATTTAAGAGAACGTTGTTCATGAGATGTTAATTTATCACCTTCAAAAACGACATGCTCTCTTTTTCCATTTATACCTTCAGATCTGGTCATGAAACCATTTTTATGGTTTAAACAGAATTTTTTATATTTATTATGTTCCATTTTAAGTTCTGGAAATAACTTATGGCCAAATTACTACGTTAAAAGTTAAAACGAGTTCGTTGTGATCCAAAAACCGCTCAAATTAACCCAAATAATCTTCATTTAATTATTATCTAATGATTCGTCCACATGGATCTAATATAACTCATTATAAAATCATTCAAGATTCTGTAATATCATTAATAACATGTAATATCAGTTCTGGATGTTTACCCATGATCTACCCAAGCATCAATTTAGGAATACAAATGGACCGCTCAAGAAAACCATGAAAATGAGTATCCCCGATCAATGTTTTTAAACTCTATAAGTCATCCAAAGGAACATAATATGAAATAATGAAACCATAATGAACCCTATTAATGTATAAAAGGTTCTGTAATTTCTAATTAATTAATATAATGTCATTATACAGGACATTAAAGAGAAGGAGGCATTCGAGTACAAGGTAAGGGGAAATCTCGAACCCAATTTTCTTCCTTCGGGTTCTCCCTCTTTCACTACATTTTTGATATAGTTACTCCTCAAAGATCATTTTTTCTTCATTTACTTTACTTTTCTGGGATATAATTGTTTTTCACTGGTTTTTATGTCCATCAAATTTTTTTCCAAAAGAACTCTTCTTTCGAGATCTCACCTTTTACCTCTCATTCAAGGTTGATGGTTCTTGTATCAAGTATGTTGTTCCCTATTTCTTTTGGGAACCCAAAGCTTATGAATGTGTTATTATGAGATGAAACCCATTCCTTTACCTGGGTTATTTATGTACATGTTTGATATGTTTTCTATGTGGAAATCATGATAATGATAATGTTATGATGTGACGGGTGCGCCCGGAATTATATAGCGCAATATGAATGTTTAAATGTGACGGGTGCGCCTGGAATTATATAGAGATCCAATGCATTGGGTAAAGTGATGAATCTCATGAGTAAATGTGAAATGATTTGTTAACAAGATGCTAGCTTTGTTCACAAATATATGTGGTAGTTAACCACTAAGACATTATTTTTCATTTTTATGCATTGCCACATTTCAAGTTTATTATTTATGCTCCTCTCATGTTCATGATCTTTTTCCTATGTCATGATTATGCTCACCCCATGATGTATTGTTCTTATCTATCCTATTACTGGGCTTTTATCTCACCCCTTTTTATGTATATCCTCAGGTGGCTACATGTACTCAGGAGAGGACAAGTGCCAATAAGAAGCTAGAGAAGATGAAATTAAATAAATGTTTATGATTGATGTTGTATTTGTTATGTGTGGTCCTAGTTTTCCCAAGACACAAAACCTCTGGATCCTCCATGTGTAATTCTATTATTATGTTTATCTTTGAAATGATGTAATAGTAATGTAAGAAAATTTCGGGTCACTACAGTTGGTATCAAAGGAAAGGTTTAGTTAATTTGGGAATTAGGATTAGTAAACCCTAGTGAAAACCTCTAGCATGAGAATGAGTACAAATATGTACACAAGAATATTTACCTAGGGATCCCATATGTTATGTTTTTGGTATAATTGTTTAAATGAATAAGTTATTCATGACTTGTTTACCTATGTTTTATTCTAACCTTTTCTATTTTAGAAAATGGTGGGAACCAGGAGAAATCAGGCCAAGAACTCTTGTGAGGGCCAATGCAACGATTGCCCGAACGACATCCCCAATGATTTTGGAGGTGGAGTTCAAAACTTCATGGCGATGCTTACCCAATTATCTTGGGTTATGAATAATAACCATAATAATTTGGAACATCCTCCTTCACCAAAGATGGATCAACTAGCTATCGAATGTTTTATACGGCAACGACCACCGACGTTTTGTGGATCTTTCGATCCACTAGTTGCGGAACAGTGGGTCAAGTCCATGGAGAAGATATTTTCTGTTCTTCACTGTTTCGATACGGAGAAGGTGACTCTATCCATTTATCATCTAGATGGAGAAGCTGATCAATGGTGGGATTTGATTAAGAACACCAAGCCAAGGGAGGAAATTGAAGAGATGGAATTGGAAGACTTTAAGATAATGTTTCTTAATAAGTACTTCCCAAGAACTCTTCGCACGAAGATGGAGAGAGAATTCATAGAGATCAAGAAAAAAGAAGGAGAATCTGTCACAACCTATAAAGCAAATTTCATAAGGCTCGCAAGTTATGCTTCGGGTTTTGTAATCAACAATGATAGCAAAATTGATAGATTCTTTAGTGGATTAAAACCACATTTTTTAAAGGCTCTTGCAATTCGAGACTTTGGGAGTTATGAAGAAGTTGTTCTATGTGCTCTCAAAGTGGATATGGAGTTTGGAGAATGTTCCCATGGATATGGTGATAAGAAAAGAAAGATGGACTTTCAAGCTGGTGGATCTAGTGACAAAGATGGGAAGAAGAATCAACGACCCACATGCCAAAAATGTGGGAAGTTGCACCATGGAAACTGCCTCAAAGGTACGGGGAAATGATTTAAGTTTGGGAAAGAAGGACACCAAGATCATGAGTGTCTAAAAGACATGAAAAGGAAGGATAATGTAGCTGATGAAAGGATAGAACCACTCTTGGTTCAATGCTACAAATGTAGGGAGCTAGGGCACTATTCAAACCAGTGCACTAAACCTCAAGCTCTCGAGGGTAATCAACACCAACAACCACCAAATCCAAAGGAACAAGGTAAGGCTTATGCCATCACTACTGCGGAGGTGGAACATGATAATGAAGTCGTACAAGGTACTCTTCCTATTCACTCAAGAATGGAAAAAGTCTTATTTGATTCTGGTTCTACGCATTCCTTTATATCTTGCAAGTTTTCTAGAACTATAGAATCGAAGCCTTGAAACCTTGAAGTAGAGATATCTGTAAAAACACCAAGTGGTGAAATCATTGCAACCCAAGTATTTGACTATTCTCCTGTTGACTTATGTGGGAAGATTCTTCCGGAAAATCTTGTAATACTTCCCTTGGTGTAATTCGACGCTATAATGGGAATGGATTAGCTCTCGTTATATAGAGCACATATCAACTGTCAGGAAAAGGAAATATATTTTCATATTCCGAACCATCCCATGCTCCTCTACAAATGCAAGGAAGATAATGAATATCCTTTGAAAAATCCTTCAATGTTGTGGGTGTTGATTCCCTATGAAGAATCATACCTCGCCCAAATGGTTGAGTTGAAGGAAAGTTCCAACCTTGAGGAAATGCCCATCGTGAGGGAATACACTGATGTATTTCTTGAAGAGTTACCCGGAATTCCCCCGGATCGTGAGGTAGAGTTCTCAATTGAACTCATACCTGGAGCTACTCCTATCTCAAAGTGCCCCTATAGGATTGCTCCTATCGAACTGGAGGAGTTAAAGAATCAGCTGCAAGAGCATTTGGACAAAGGGTTCATACGCCCTAGTGCATCACCTTGGGGTGCTCCAGTTCTCTTTGTGAAGAATAAGGATGGAACCATGCGGTTATGTATCGATTATCGGGAACTCAACAAAATCACCATAAAGAACAAGTATCCTCTCCCAAGGATTGATGACTTGTTCGATCAGTTAAGAGGAGATCAATACTTCTCAAAGGTGGATCTTCGTTCTGGATATCATCAGGTAAAGGTGAAGAAGGAAGATATTCAGAAGACTGCCTTCTGTACAAGGTATGGGCACTATGAGTTTTTGGTGATGCCCTTCGGACTTACTAATACCCCTGTAATCTTCATGGATTTGATGAATAGAGTCTTTAGACATTACCTCGACAAATTTATGGTAGTTTTTATCGATGATATTCTCATCTACTCCAAGAGCAAGGGGGAACTTGAAGAACATCTAAGACTTGTATTGGCGATATTGAGAAAGGAGAAGTTGTACGCCAAGTTTAGAAAGTGTGAATTTTGGATGAATCAAGTCACATTATTGGGACATGTGATCACAAATGAGGGAATTTCTGTGGATCCTTCGAAGACAAAGGCAATTGAGGAATGGACCAGGCCCTCTAGTGTCACAGAAATCCGTAGTTTTCTTGGATTAGTTGGGTACTACCGACGTTTTGCGAGAAACTTCTCACGATTGTAAATCCCGCAAACTAAGTTAACAAGGAAAGGGGTAAAGTATGTATGGAAGGAAGAATGTGAGGGAAGCTTCAAGGAGCTAAAGAGAAGGCTGATCGCTGCACCTGTACTCACACTACTGAAAAGTGGAGAAAGTTTTGTGATATATAGTGATGCTTCAAAGAAAGGCTTGGGTTGTGTACTCATGAAAAATGATAATGTGATAGCCTGTGCCTCATGACAGTTGAAGATCCATGAGCAGAACTACCCAACGCATGATCTATAGTTGGAAGCCGTGATTTTTGCCTTGAAAATCTAGCGGCACTACCTTTATGGCGAGAAGTGTGACATATACACTGACCACAAGAGCCTAAAGTATATATTCACACAAAAGGAGCTCAACATGCATCAAAGGTGATGGTTAGAGCTAATCAAGGATTACGATTTCTCTATTCACAATCATCTTGGGAAGGCGAACAAGGTAACTGATGCTCTAAGTAGAAAAGAACCTGCTACTCTATCCATGTTGAGGATTGAGAAAGACCCTATCTTCTTGTATATGCAAAGAATGGATTTTGAAATCATAAGGGCAGGGGATAAATCCTACCTTTCCCAAATGATTGCACAACCATCCATCTAAGAGAAGATTAAGGAAGCACAAAGGGATGATGTGGAGATACAAAAGAGGGTGAATGCAGTAAAGGAAGGGAAGCTGCAAGAGTTCCATATCGATGATGATGGTGTGATTCGGTTTGGAACGCAGCTTTGTGTGACTTCATCGCCTGGGATAAAGAAGGATCTATTGGATAATGCACATAGCTCAACTTTCTCTATCCATCCTTGAAGTACCAAGATGTATCGTTATCTCCGAGAACACTTCTGGTGGGATAACATGAAGAAGGAGATTGTGGAATATATATCAAGGTGCTTGGTATGTCAAAAAGTTAAAGTTGAGCAGAAAAAGTCCAAAGGTATGACGCAGCCATTGCCTATACCCATGTGGAAATGGGAAAATGTTACTATGGACTTTGTCACGGGTCTCTTGAAGACATCAAAGGGAAATAATGCAATATGGGTTGTGGTTGATCGACTCACCAAGACTGCCCAATTTATCGTTATTCGGGAAGACCTCTCACTTGAACAACTTGCAATGATATATGTGAAGGAAGTAGTGAGATTGCACGGTGTTCCACTCTCGATTGTCTCTGACTGTGATCCAAGATTCACATATAAGTTCTGGAGGAGCCTTCAACATGCTTTGAGTACTGAATTAAATTTCAACATGGCCTATCACCCCCAAACTGATGGCCAGTCTAAAAGGACTATTCAGATGCTTGAAGATATTCTAAGAGCCTGCTCTCTTGAATTCAAAGGTGGTTGGGATCAGCATCTCTCATTGGTTGAGTTCTCATACAACAATAGCTTCCACTCGAGTATTCAGATGGCTCTGTATGAAGCTCTTTATGGTAAGCGATGTAGAACTCCAACCTGTTGGGATGAAGTTGGAGAACAAAAGCTACTTGGTCCCGATCTTGTTCAAGAGATGACAGAGAAGGTTCAAGTCATCCATAAACACATCAAAGCTGCTCAAAGTCGGCAAAAGAGCTATGCTGACAACCGTCGAAGGGACTTGGAGTTCGACGTTGGAGATAAAGTCTTCCTTAGAATATCTCCATGGAAGAAAGTCATGAGATTCGGGAAGAAAGGGAAGCTAATCCCAAGGTACATTGGCCCCTTTGAGATCCTTGATCGTATAGGAGCCGTGGCCTATCGTCTGGCACTTCCACCGAATATGGCTCAAGTTCATGATGTGTTTCATGTATCACTACTGAGGAAGTACATACCATACCCCTCACATGTACTAAACTCAGAGGTGATATAGCTGGAAGATGATCTCTCCTATGAGGAGCAGCCGGTAAAAATTTTGGACCGAAGTGATAAGGTTCTACGCAACAAGACAACCAGCCTTGTCAAAGTGTTGTGGAGGAACCATAAGTTTGAGGAAGCAACTTGGGAACCATAATAGGCAATGAAGGAGAAGTACCCTCACCTGTTTGTGTAAAGTGAAATTTCGGGGGCGAAATTTCTTAAGGGGGGAAGAATGTAACGACCCAAGGTTTTTCAATGGAAAATTACCTTCTTACATTTATGTCATAAAAACACAAAATAATGAACTAATAAGTGATAAGTGACCTTTAAACATAATTTTGTCACCCCTATGTTTCGAATTTTGAAAATCCAACATACACGGTTGTGTTCAAGATAGTTTTTGGAGTCTAATAAAACAAAAATAATTTTTGGTGAATAGTAACCTACCCTTATGAATAGTAACCTACCCTTATGAATAGTAACATGACCCTTATGAATAGTAAATAAGAGGAACATTACCTATGAATAATAAAATAAAATTTAGACATCTTAGAAAGTGACAATTTGACCTTAGTAAACGTTTTTGGTATTTTATAAGGCATAAATAATTAATTATAATTAATTAATTAATTTAAAATAATATTTATTTTCCTGTAATGTATTCATAAATTAATGAATCAATGTCTAATAGTTTTTAGATAATTTTATAATACCCTACGTAATTTTTGAAAGAACTATAAAATCAGTTTTAATCTTAAAAACTGTTTTTTAAGTAAATTATAATTTTAATTAAATATTAAATTAATAATATTTAGAAAATTATTTTTGAAAAATGGACTTCATTTTTGGATTCTACACGTTGAAAAATGGTTGGGGTAAATTTTTGAGATTTTTCTGAGATACTTGAATTTTTTATGAATAGTGGAATCTGATAATTCACAATAAATGCTAAATAATGTATTAATTGAGTCACCGATGATGTTCTAATGATGTAAGCCCACTTGGTTCGGTATTAAATTATAAAATTACTATTCTTTGTCATCCAAGACTCACAATTCCTTGTCTTAGGTGAAATTAATAAACTAATCAATTTTATATTAAGGAAACCCCTCTCCCCTCCACTATAAAAGCCACCCTTCACTCCCTCTTTTCCTCACACCTCTCAAGCTCCAAGCCTTCTCTAAAATCTACCCAAACACCTTCCCTAGCTCATCCCCCACGTCCAAAAGCTTCTGGTCTCATCAAAAGGCCAATCCTAGCTTCCTTAAAGAGGATCTCAAGAGGAAGATTCTAGAGGTAATTTCCCTCCCTCTTCTCCTTTAATTTTCCTTTCAAGTTCAAGTCCCTTTCTTGATCTCTCTCTACCTACCTTCATCCAAATTGTTTTTTAACTCTAGTATTATACATATACTGTAATCTTATGATTCGAATGGAATATTATATCACCCCACACCCTTTCCCTCTTCCTTTTATTTTATTTAAGAGAACGTTGTTCATGAGGTGTTAATTTATCACCTTAAAAAACGACATGCTCTCTTTTTCCATTTATACCTTCAGATCTGGTCATGAAAATATTTTTATGGTTGAACCAGAATATTTTATATGTATTATGTTCCATTTTAAGTTATTGAAATAACTTATGGACAAATTACTAAGTTAAAAGTTAAAACGAGTTCGTTGTGATCCAAAAACCGCTCAAATTAACCCAAATAATCTTCATTTAATTCTTATCTAATGATTCGTCCACATGGATCTAATATAACTCATTATAAAATCATTCAAGCTTCTGTAATATCATTAATAACGTGTAATATCAGTTCTGGATGTTTACCCATGATCTACCCAAGCATCAATTTAGGAATACAAGTGGACCGCTCAAGAAAACCATGAAAACGAGCATCCCTGATCAATGTTTTTAAACTCTATAAGTCATCCAAAGGAACATAATATTAAATAATGAAACCATAATGAACCCTATTAATGTATAAAAGGTTCTGTAATTTCTAATTAATTAATATAATGTCATTATACAGGACATTAAAGAGAATGAGGCATTCGAGTACAAGGTAAGGGGAAATCTCGAACCCAATTTTCTTCCTTCGTGTTCTCCCTCTTTCACTCCATTTTTGATATGGTTACTCCTCAAAGATCATTTGTTATTAATTTACTTTACTTTTCTAGGATATACATGTTTGTCACTGGTTTTTATGTCCATCAATATGTTTTCCAAAAGAACTCTTCTTTCAAGATCTCACCTTTTACCTCTCATTCAAGGTTGATGGTTCTTATATCAAGTATGTTGTTCCCTCTTTCTTTTGGGAACCCAAATCTTATGAATGTGTTATTATGATATGAAACCCATTCCTTTACATGGGTTATTTATGTACATGTTTGATATGTTTTCTATGTGGCAATCATGATAATGATAATGTTATGATGTGACGGGTGCGCCCGGAATTATATAGCACAATATGAATGTTTAAATGTGACGGGTGCGCCCGGAATTATATAGCGCTCCAATGCATTGGGTAAAGTGATTAATCTCATTAGTAAATGTGAAATGATGTGTGAACAAGATTCTAGATTTGTTCACAAATATGTGTGGTAGTTAACCACTAAGACATGATGTTTCATTTTTATGCATTGCCACATTTCAAGTTTATTATTTATGCTCCTCTCATGTTCATGATCTTTTTCCTATGTCATGATTATACTCTCCCCATGATGTATTGTTCTTATCTATCCTCTTACTGGGATTTTAGATCACCCCTTTTGATGTATATCCTCAGGTGGCTACATGTACTAAGGAGAGGATAAGTGCCAATAAGAAGCTAGAGAAGATGAAATTAAATAAATGTTTATGATTGATGTTGTATTTGTTATGTGTGGTCCTAGTTTTCCCAAGACAAAAAACCTCTGGATCCTCCATGTGTAATTATATTATGTTGTTTATCTTTGAAATGATGTAATAGTAATGTAAGAAAAGGCCGGGTCGCTATACTGCATCCAATTCCACTGGTGCTCGGTCTACTGCATGAAGTTGCCTCATCTTAGCCTAACCCTAAGAATGACCACCAACATATGGATCTTCCCTAAATTGTCTCTACCCAAATGATGATCCATACCTATTTCCATAGCCTCAAAACCAAGAACCCACTGTCCTAGATGGTTCTGACTGGGCTATCATCCCTTTGGAAACCACAATCACAACCCAACTCTGATATGGGTGGACCATTCAGAAAAATTACTACAGGTGTCCCTTAACTCTGCACCATTGATAAGGTTTGTGTGGAGATGATCATGCAGGTTGCATGTGTCATGTCTTCCCATACTGATGACACATGACTGACCCAACATTGGAAACCATAGACAAAGATATTTGGGAAGATATATCCTGAAATACCACCTCCCTTCTTTCCCTTCTTATCCCACTTTCTATTATTTTTTGATGAACTACCGATGTCTAACACTGACACTACTCTAGAGAAACCAGTCTTGCTTCCATGGTAAATCCACCATCATATCATGATCAACCACCTTAAAATAAGTTTTCATCTTTAATAAGAAAACACGATATCATATTTCTATTCAAATCCCCTTCTCGAACTTCTAAGCCTTCACCTACTCATTGATAACGATCTAGGGCGCATACTGAACTACTTATGAAAAGTGATTGGCATACTCCATCATTGTCCGGTCTACTTGGATAATCTCTATAAACTCTTAGGACCTATAAAAGTCCAAAATCTTAGGATAGTACTTCTCATTGAAAATATCCCTTAAATATTTCCATATCATTTTCTCATTCTTTCCATCTTTCACCATCGAGTCCCACCACTTTAAATTGGGACATTCTAACATAAATGAAACTCATTTCACCTAAAATTCCTTAGTAGTATCAAGAAACTCTAAAATACTCTCTATCTACTCAATCCAATCCTTTACTTCTTGAGGTTCTCTGCTGCATAAAAAAGAATGAGACTTATTCTTGAGGAAATCCTGAGCCTTTTCCTTTCGGGGACCTGGTTTGTCTTCTCTGACCTAAGTAGGACCAGATCCTTCTCCTTTTCCCAAATCTTGGACAGCCCAAATCACAGCTTCCACTAACCTCTGATCTATTGGTGAGGTACAACTCTCTCCAGCCTCTTCCAGTAGCTGTGCAGGATCTATTTGAGGAGGCATTTTATTAAAACAAGGAACAATAGGAAAGACCATCAATACCACCTTCAACACACATTCTAAAATTTTCATCAATAGAAACAAACCAAAAAGCACTTCTATAAATTCAAACATAACAAAATCTATCACAATGATAAGGAAAACTAAACCACTACACCCCACCCAGTGTCCATATACAATTTACATCCTGTACATCTCAACTGGAGGAGAAGTAAAATCAAATCCCAACATCCCATGGTGACTCGAGTCTCATCACAAGGTGTGTTGGATAGGCACCCAACTCCCAACCAAAACCTCAAGTCCAGACAATCCTAGCTCTAGCCTATCTAGACTCTTTCCCAAATAATTCAACCCAAAAGAGTGTAACATGCTCTGATACCATTTTTTCACGAACCAAATCGGGGTGCCATCCAGCCTGACACCCAACCCGATTCATGGCATGGCCTGAAGGGAGTTATCGATTCCCCACATACAAGAAACTAATGCCAGGGTATCAACAATATTATTTAGGAATGATTTTAGCCATTTATATAATCATAAACAACCAACAATAATAAACAACATAATAACTGATAAGCATAACCAAACAAGGCACAACAATTTGCAGATTCAAAGTTTTACAACTTTAAACAAAACTAAAAGTACTAAAATAAAATGGTAACTACAATAAATCCCAAAAAACATCCATTCAAGAAGAGGGTATCGCCCTCAATACACATCCATCAACACCTAAAAGAAGTGGAACACTATAAACCGGATTCACCATCACCACCATGAAACATCTTTCCTTTACCTGGTTCATACATAACAAAGTTTACATACACCCAAAGGTGCATGTAGGGTGTGATCCAAATCCCAATAGGATTCCACCCAAATGAAGATATTCTATGCTATAATGTTAGAAGATAAATTAGCATGCATATTTTCCTAAAAACATTTGAAACGTTTTTAAGAATTTTCTTTAAATAAAACCATTTCTCAAATAATATTTCTTGAAATAAAAATACACATAAGGTATACTGTATACCGACAGCTAGAACCACAACACATAGGAATCATGTCATAAGAGAGCACCATGGGGAAATACTTATAGATAACTGGAACAAGTGGGACCCTATGAACATCGTACCTTGGTGATCAAAATCATCCAACTCAACTACCAACAGTGTTCTCATGCATGAGCCACTAGAGAGGATCTTGTCCAAAGTTCTAGTGGTACAACAACTTTCTCATGTACAAGTCACTATAGAGTACCCCATACAATGTTCTATTGGTATCTGATCATACCACATGTTTATTCAGTGTTTCAATTTTCAATCCTACTAGATGAATCTGAGCCTTGGCCACTTCTGAATCAACTAGTGTACTAGTTCTAGTCCACCCACCTAAATACTCGGGATTCCCTTTGTACTCAAATTATGTTTCACATATCTCATAAACCAAAACCTTCATATGCACAATCCAAGCATCATAAGCACACAAGGAAATCACCACTTTCAAATTCTCACAATTCAACATTTCATATTGATCTAACGATGAAATATCACATGGAAACCAACACTTTCCATAAACAAAACCACTTTCCATTTCATACACACACTAAAATCATTTGGAAATACATTTCGCACCACTTTAACAATTTATGAAATCCCTTTGGAAAAACAATAAAAAGAACCCAGGTGAAAACCAATCATTTCCATGGGAAATCACCTTCCAAAATCATATTCACATCGAAATAATTTTTATAAAATGATTCAAAATTTCAAGACACATTTAAGGAGCACCAAAAAGGTTCCAACAAGCAACAAAACTCATTTCACTTAGAAACATCCACTTTTGACGCCTTTTCACATTTAAATCTCTTTAAAAACACATTTTGTACCTTTCACGCAAGGCATAGAACATATTAAATAAACACCACAACAAATAATTCAAGGAATAAAACCAATTTCCTTTAGAAAACCTTTTTTCATTACATTTAAATCCAAAACCATTTCAAAAACATGATTCTCACCTCATAAACAGTCCATAGAACACATTTAAGAACCCAAGTAAGCATATCAGAATCATCTAATAATGTAAAAGAATAAAACCACCTACCTCACACTTGGAAACTTCCAAAAATTAGTGAAAAACAACAACCACACCACCACAAGACCCTAAAAAGGCAAGATTGAACCAAAAACATCAATATCTCACTCAACAACACAAGATCAAACCCTCCCTAGGTTAAAAACCACTCTGTAAAAATAGAAACTCAAGAAAGAGGGGAGAATAACCCTAAAAAGAGGGAGGGGTCAAGATAAAATGGACTTAATTGACGTTTCCTTGAGTAATCAGGGTCAAAACCACCTAAGTATTGAGGTTCCAAGGCTTTAAGAAAGATTGGAGGAGGCCCCCATGGATTAAAATCCTGAATAGGGTGGATGGGATGTGAATTAGGGTTAAAATAGAAGAGGATAAAAAGGTAATTTTCTACTTTTTAATTAACTATACAGGGAACATAGTTTTCCCACATGATTTGACAAACTGTTTGCCAACTGTGTAGTCTCCACTATCCAAAATGGCACTTGTCTTCACAGTTTCCTGGGTAAGGGCGCACAGTTTCCCATAACCATGTGCATTGCTGGAAACATGACTTATACCAACAGTTTCAAACCATTGGGAAAGGCCTGAAACCCATTGGTATAAACTATACCAACGGTTTCTCAAACCATTGGCTAGTTAGCTGTGGGGATAGACATATACCAATGGTTATAGTATAATCGTTGGTATATGGCTCTAGAATGCACATTATACCAATGGTTTCAGCTAACCGTTGGTATATCTTTATACCAATGGTTGATACCAAATAAAAATTAATGAATTTCAGATCCTTTCCAATGGTTTCAAAACCATTGGAATAACCCTTTACCAACGGTTTACATAAAACCGTTGGTATATAGTTTTACCAAAAATTTTGTGTAAAATGTTGGTATAAAGTTACATTTCACACATATACCAATGGTTTATAACTGTTGTTATAGCCTTGCTAAAATTATATCAGTTAGCCGGCCTACCTCCCCCTCTGCAATCCCCTACGCACCTATGAATTCAGAATTCAATTCAGAACCCAATTACCCTATGAAATACAGAATTTAGAATTGAATTCTCAATTGAATACATACAAAATGAATTATGTACTGAATTTTTAATTATTAATGAATAACACATAAAAATGAATTATGAATTACATACATAATTCTAAATTATGTATAGTGTATTCAATTGAGAATTCATTACATACAGAATTTAATTATATATAAAACATATAAAATATGGCATACATAATTGAATTCCAAATATGGGGGTGTCTAAGTGGGTGGGGGTTGTCTAGGGAGTGGGTGGTTGTCCAAGGGGTGGGGGTGTCTAGGGGGTGGGGGTGTCCGAGGGGGTGGGGGGACTGTCCGGGGGTGGGGGCTATCCAATGGGGTGGGGTGTCTATGGGGTGGGGATGTCTAGGGGGTGGGGTGGTGTTTGGGGGGGTTGTCCAAGGTGTGGGGGTGTCCAGGGGGTGGGGGTGTCCAAGGGAGGGGGTTGTCCGAGGGGGGTAGGGGGTTGTCCAAGGGGGTGGGGGTGTCTAGGGGTGGTGGGGTCTAGGGGGTGGGGGTGTCCAGGGGGTGGGGGCTGTCCAGGGGGATGGGGTGTCCAGGGGGTGGTGGGCTGTCCAGGGGGTGGGGGCTGTCCAGGGGGTGGGGGTGTTCAGGGGGGGCTATCTAAGGGGGTGGGGGTGTCCAGGGGGGTGGGGGTTCCAGGGGGGTTGTCCAGGGGTTGGGGGGTCTAGGGGGTGAAGTGTCCAGGGGTGAGGGTTGTCTAGGGGGTTGGGGGCTGTCCAAGGGGGTGGGGGAGGAAGCATGGGGGGTTGTCCAAGCGTGGGGGGGGGGGGTTCAGGGGGTGGGGGTTTCCAGAGGGTGGGGGTATCTAGGGGTGGGGGTTGTCCAAGGGGGTGGGGGTGTCCAGGGGTGGGGGTTTCCAGGGGGTTGGGGGTTGTCTAAGGGGGTGGGGTGTCTAGGGGTTGGGGGTGTCCAGGGGGTGGGGGTTGTCTAAGGGGGTGGGGGTGTCCAGTGGGGTGTGGGGGTTGTCCAAGGGGGTGGGGTTGTCTAGGGGGATGGGGGTGTCCAGGGGATGGAGGTTTCCTAGGGGTGGGGGTGTCCCTGGGTTGGTGGGTTTCCAAGGGGGTGGGGTGTCCAGGGGGTGGGGGTTGTCCAGGGGGGTGGGGGTTGTCCAGGGGGGTGGGGCTATCTAAGGGGGGGTGTCTAGGGTGGAAGGGTTTCCAAAGGGTGGGGGTGTCCAGGGGGGATGTCCATGGGGGTGAGGGTTGTCCAGGGGGTGGGGGTGGGCGTGTCCATGGGTGGGGCTTTCTAGGGGGTGGGATATGTCCAGGGGTGGGGGTGTCCAAGGGGTGGGGGTGTACAGGGGGTGGGGGTGTGCAGGGGTGGGGGTGTCCAAGGGGGTTGTCCAATGGGGGTGTCTAGGGTGGTGGTGGTGTTCGGGGGGTGGGGACTGTTCTGGGGGTGGGGGTGTCCCGGGGGGTGGGGGTGGGGGCTGTCTAGGGGGTGGGGGTGTCCAGGGGTGGGGTTTCCAGGGGTGGGGGGTTGTCCAGGGGGTGGGGGTGTCCAGGGGTGGGGGGTTTTCCAGGGGTGTGGGTTGTCCAAGGGGGTGGGGGAATCCAGGGGAGGGTTGAATCAGTCACACATATATTCAGTCATAGAAAATCATCAACTCAAGTTTTATTATTTATAGATAAATAAATAAAGATAATGTGACCTACCTAATCACACATATATTCAGGCATAACAAATCATCAAAAATCAATTTTCATTAATATCAGTCAAAAATGTGAAGGCTCAATCTATCCCTCATCACCACCACTATCATCACCATCATCATCAACCTTGTCTTTTTCCTCTTCCTCGTCCCCATCATCATCCCCACCCTCCTCAATGCCATCCTCCTCACCCTCTTACTCCCCCTCAGCCTTCTATTCTCCCTCCTCCTCCGCCTCGGACTCCTCCTCGCCCTCCTCCTCTGCCTCAGCCTCCTCCTCCCCCTTATCCTCATCCTCGCCATCGTCATCACCAGGAATGACATTGTATCAACCACCATTAGAACTTCCACCCGGTGAACCATATATAGAATGCAACGATGACATATATTCATCACAAGTTGTGTTGTTCTCTTGTGGAAGTGTTAGATGTAAAACTTCTATCAGTTTCATAAATATAGTATTTTCCCTAGAAGACTGTTCTGCCATCTCTGTGGCCATTTTTTAAGTTTGTTCTACCTATTCCTTAACCTGCTAGAACTTGGTGGAACTAAAACTTGTACCTCAGGAGGCACAATACCTTGTCCAGGCTATACTCTTCCTAGGTCGGCAGCGTACTCTTCTCAGGTTCTTATCTCCCAACACCTGATGTAGGTGATCATTTGGCCCAAAATCTTCAGCTTCCTAGGAATCAAGGGCCACTAAATTAGTATATTACAAATATAAATTGATTAATAAGTTACAGAATAGATATTAAAATTTTAAATTCACAAAGTAAAACATAAAATCTACTGCTGAGTTGGTTTGTTAACCGCACTTCTATCTTTCTTCCTTCTACTCGAGCAAAACAGTTTTGCTCTAGGCACATGTCCTTCAATATTCAATGATTGTCATTACAATGAAATTGAATGTAGGAAATCATAATTAAAAATAGGTTACCAATAATTAATTTCATAACTAAAATTATATGAAAACATCATCAATAAATTAAATTATGGACGAAATAATAGAAAGTGAAAGTTGTAAATAAAAATTATAAGCAACTGGCATACTTGTTTCCTCTTATGATCCGACATCGTAGTATGTCCCAATGTGTGGAGGTATTTTTTAACATCAATGTTTTCTTATTTCTTCCGGATGATTCCTAAATAAAATTCAATAATACAAAAGATATTATTAATGAAAAACATGAAAATTTTCATTTAAATACCTAAAATGTGATTAATACGTTAAACTAGATAGTCTTCCAATGGGTAATCATATGCCGATACTATTCTATCAGAAAATAATCCATGAAAGGTACCACCTATAAATAATTTTAAACTCTAGTACACCATATAATATACAACTCATGCTTATAGTCTCTCCAAAGATCACCTAAATCCTTTAGACGTGCTGGTCGTGCACCCTCACCATCGGGGAAATTAAACCGAAGCTGACACCAAAATATTAATTCATATAAATAAAAAAATAATATATTTCATTAAATACAACAGATTTTTTTTACCCATATCTCTTCCCAATAATTTTCCTTGACTTTTTTTGGCAACTGTCTCCATGAGAGCGGGCTGACAGAAATTATGTCAGAGTATTTGGCAAGCATCGCCAAAAAACTCTGACATTGATGCCCTATTTTTTCAATCATTTGATTGTCTTCATTGTAGTCCACCATCAACTATGTGAAGTAGTTACACACTACATGCATGAGTGTAATCCCTCTCCCCTGCATCCTATCAGTAGATGTATATATTATGAAAGAAAAACAAATATTTTATCAAAACTTGTTATAATGAAAATAAATAATGGTATAAAAATTTGTTGGGGTTCTATAAATATACCTATGTAAGTATGATCAATGGGCACCACTGGATCCTTAGAAACTGAAGGAACACCATGTAAGGTGGAGTGGGTCCTAGTGTATGTTATGTAGGGATATACTACTGTGTATAAATAGTCAAAGAAGATGGAATATAGAAGCTCATAGAGAAGAAAGTAGGAGTAAAAGAAGATGGAATGGATGGCTGGCCAAATTCTGGATGGGGAGTTGGAATCATCATCAGATATGGTAAACATGGGTTAGGAGACTCATATGTAAAGTGTGGTGAAAACATGGGAGGCCTAAATATCATGTCTGTCCCTAACAACACATTGGGATCAGAATATGGGATAGATGGTATGTTAGTGGGAGGGGCAGGGTCTAATCGGGTATGCCGACCAGATCGCCTAGCTCTCGTACCACCAGACTGAGTATTGGGTCCACTACTAGGATTCTCATCAAATAATTGTCACATAAGAGATGGATTCTACAAAAATGTTTAAAACAAAATTAATAACATGAAATTATATATTATTCAAATGTATATATTTGAAATAAAATACTCACTACATGCACTAGTGGTGGAATACCCATCTCAGCCATGCGATGATTTTTGTCCATCATCTTTTGCTATCACCTCTCTTCAATTGGTTGAATTTCTTGAATTTGAAAACAAATATGGAATTAATTAGAAAAGGATAACTAATGTGTACCCCAAAAAAACAAAATATATGAGAGGGAATAGGGGGATTCATAGATAATTTAACTATCCATTGTTTTAGGTGAGATTGAATAGATATATAATGAATTCAATAAATCATGCAAGATATAATAAAGAAATTTAATTTTTATTAGGATGGTTATTTACTAAGTGTCACCAATCTATTAAAATCATGGAACATTGATTCTGAGGCTTTATTTCACTAAACAACCAAGAGAGAGGGAATACCGAATTATGCCTCTAGAAAATTCAGCAAGGTATATATTATGAATGATTCAACCCTTAATATAGTTGTAAATGATGATATAAACATATGAACAAGGATAATATATATACCATATTCATAAGGGGTAAATCACTTGTTAAAATTAAGGAAAATTTTAATTTCTTTATCCCAAGTAGATGATGTAGGTTTTTATACATGTTTTGCAGAAGAATAAAAACCATCATGTTCATTATTTTGTGAAATGTTAAAGGTGGGTCTTAGAGTTATACTAATTTTATACATGGTAAATAAATTATTAAAATTTTCACCAAGTTATAAATGTTGTTTTCATAGGTTTGAATACATTTCAATTCCAAATTAAAAAATGTAATTCAAATATAATTGCAACCAATAAACATTGAAAATTCATATAACGTTCAAGTCAGATACAACATATTTGTAATCAATATTAAATAAATTTGAATAGTACCAACCTTAACAACCTAAGTTGAGCTAAACCAAAATAATTGAGAGCATGGATGGATGATTCTATATATTTCCCACCACAAATTCAGGTTCACAAACAATTGAGATGTTGGAGTCATCAAAAGTAATAAATGGATCATTTCCAATGGTTATAGGGATGGTTTCAATTCCATCATCACCATCATCAAAAATATGACTTAGAATTACTTTAATAATGACACCAAATTTAGGTTTAAGATGGTCTTTAAAATAAAAAACTTTTTCACCATTGATGCCAATGCATATGGTTCATCAGTCGAAAGAGTGCGAGTAATATCAATTACTTGAAATCCACAATCATCAATAAATGTGCCATGCCACATCATCGAATCAAACCATTGGCATTTCATCATAATGAATCATCCATGAGAGTAATAATCCAATATTATTATTATTTCAATGACTCTATAATGACCTACATTTTCAAATAGCAGTCTACTATCGGATGTACTGGCATAATAGTCTATTGTGATAGTAACCATAACACCATTATGTTGTGTTCTCATGTTCTTTGCTCGATCAGTGATAATAAATTTGTAACCATTGATAACAATTTATTTACAGTCACGAACCATGGTATTAGGACCAAAATCCAAAGCTCTTATTTCCTCAGAGATAGAGTCAACAAGAAAACTCAATACCTAAAATATAAATGAATGTTAAACTTAATTAAATATTGATTTAATTATTTTAAACAGTAATATTTTTACCTTCAATTTTAACCAAGTAGAAGAATCTTTTCTGTGAAAAGTCTCCCTCCTTCTCAAAGATAAAGAAAGATTCTTTATATTTATCATTTCTCTATTTTCCCTGCAGATAAAAATAGGAATATTTTAATAGATATATATATGTAAGATATATATATTCGATTTACTTACCTAATGTAGTCATCGAACAAATCACAGTTGGACAAAACTGTGCGATGTTCCATCTCCTGCTCTTCAAGGCTTTATGTCATCAATTTATATGATCCAAGAATTACTCCTATATGAGAAACTGATGGAAAACTGGGTTCAATTTGATCATCCTATTCTTATTCATTTTTCATTGGTCTGATCATTCTTGTAGTAAGATCAGACAAATACGTAGAGTAGAAATCCATACATTCTTGATCCAAGTAATCGTTCATGATAGAACCTTCGGTATGATTCCTATTTTAGACATTATACTTTAATGAGTACATATTTCTTTCAGATGGATACATACAATGAAAATAAATAGGTCCTATGAGAATAATTTCAGTTGGAATATGGACAGTCAGATGCAACATGCATGTGAAAAATGATGGAGGAAATAAATCTATGATATTGAATTTAATTATAAATATAATACCATGATAGTTGTGAATATTGAGAGAACATATATAATATATGGGATAATTTTGAGAATCTTATACATCTTGTGTCAAATAGAAGGAGAGATTTAGAATCCATGATCCTTTGAAGGAGAAGAATCCCATTATTCTCAAGTATTCAATAAACTAAGTAATAACTTGATCACGTGAGATATAGAGAGTGTCTTGAGACAAAAAAATGTTCAAGGAAGGTTTTGAATATCTTTGAAGAACTACACATGAGTGTACAAGATCATGTACACTTGTGGAGGAGAATTATTAAGTATTTGAGTAGATTTTAGATCGAAGAAATTTTATATTTTAGTAGATTATTTGAGTGATATTCATAATAGCTATTCCGAATAAATGGGAAATATAATCTAAAAATGATGGTAAAAAGTTCATAAGGGATTGAAACATCATGTTCATACATGTGGATCATGATCCAAGAAAGATTAAATGGAACTAAGAGGATTTTGATTTCGTAAGACGAAGGTTCCATGGGGAAAAGAAGCATGATTCCATGTACATGGAGATTTCGAATGATGAGATTGAAATTTATTTTCCAAATGGGATAATATATCCCCATTTTATATATCCATAAAGGAAGGATTTTCTAGTTGATGTAGTGAAATATTCTTATGTTGATACCTTATTATTAAAACAATTTTAAGATATACTAATTTAGTTATGCGTGCCAAAATTTGAGGTGAAATGTGTTTTGGAATTTTTTTCATTTATCACATACAAGTGGACACCATGGACCTGATAGAACATTGTTTAATATATTACAAAGTGAATTATTTTCATCAAATATGTAGAATGTTTAAAGAGAGTTTTTTAAATAAGTTATTGATGCTAAAAAATGGAAATATTTTGAAAATTTAGGAGATTTCATAACACCCAATACACAAAGTCGAATTATTCATTGTGTGGGGGTGTCTAGGGGAGGTGGGGGTAGTCCAAGGGGGTGGGGGTGTCTAGGGGGTTGGGGCTATCCAGGGGGGGTGTCTCGGGGTGGGGGTTTCCAGGGGGTGGGGACTGTCCAAGGGGGTGGGGGTGTCCAAGGGGTGGGGGTGTCTAGGGGGGTTGTCCAAGGGGGTGGGGGTGTATAGGGGGTTGGGGGTATCCATGGGTGGGGTGGCATCCAAGGGGGTTGTCTAGGGGGTGGGGGGCTGTCCAGGGGGTGAGGGTGTCCAAGGGGTGGGGTGGTGTCTAGGGGGGTTGTCTAAGGGGGTGGGGGTATCTAGGGGTGGGGGATGTCCAAGGGGTGGGGTGTTCAGGGGGGTGGGGGTGTCCAAGGGTGGGGGTTGTCCAGGGGGTGGGGGTGTCCAGGGGATGGGGTGGTGTCCAGGGGGGGCTGTCCAGGGGGTGAGGGTGGTGTCCAGGGGGGGCTGTCCAGGGGGGGGGTGTGGGGTGTCCGGGGGCGGGGTGGTGTCTGGGGGGCTTTCCATGGGGGTGGGGGTGTCTAGGGGTGGGGGATATCCAAGGTGGTGGGGGTTGTCCAAGGGGGTAGGGGTGTCTAAGGGGGTTGGGGTGTCGAGGGGGTGGGTGGTGTCCAGGGGGGCTATCTAGGGGTGGGGTGTCCAAGGGGTGTGGGGTGTCTAGGGGGTGGGGTGGTGTCTAGGGGGTGTTTTCCAAGGTGGTGGGGTGTCCAGGGGCGTGGGGTTGTCCATGGGGATGGGGGTATCCAGGGGGTGGGGGTGTCCAGGGGTGGGGGTGTCCGGGGGGGTGGGGTGTCCGGGGGGTCTAGGGGGTGGGGGTGAAGGTGGGGGTTGTCTAAGGGGGTGGGGGCGTCCAGGGGGTGGGGGTTTCCAGGGGCTGTCCGGGGGGCTGTCTAGGGTGGGTGAGGGGTTTCCATGGGGTGGGGGTTGTCTAATGGGTGGGGGTGCCCAGGGGGTGGGGTGTAGGGGGTGGGGGGTTGTCCAATGGGGGTGTCCAGGGGTGGAGGCATGCAGGGTGGGTTGGGTTTGTCCAATTGGGTGGGGGTCCAGAGGGGGTGTCCAGGGTGGTGGGGGTTGTTTAGGGGGTGGGGTGTCCAGGGGGTGGGTGTGTCCAAGGTGGTGTGGGTGGGGGTGTTCAACGGAGGCAATACCCATATAATACCTTGAAAATTACCTATAACCAATCCAACCAACATCACAATTCTAATCCATCACCCAAACAACATCACAATTCTAATACATCACTCAACCAACAACCAATTCATCCTCAATATCATTGCCCTTCCCATTATTCCTTGAAAAAAAACAATAAATACAAAATCCAAATCCAATTTTCAACTAAACTAAATTCCATAGAAACTAAAATATCACACCACTAAAAAATGTAAAACCACCTACACCACTACCCCAACCATCCCCAATCTATTCAAATGGACCATCCTTATATCCATTACCCACCTCCAGACAATATGACTAAACAAACCCTTTACCATCTTTGAGTGGGGATGCATCTCACCAACACCTCCATTAGTTCATATGGTTCACTAAATCTATATAGAAGGAGTGTCTATGAAGACTTAAAATAAAGGTGATTCACACAACCATGAAACATGAAGTGTAGAAAAAAATAGAAAACAAATCAAAGTTCACTTATTGGTTATACCATTCCACAGACCGCACAGACCTCTAGTTTAGGACAAATCAAAACAAAAAAAAGATGTAGAACATTAAAACTAAGTTTAATTTATATATTTGAAGTGTATCACTAAAAATTTGCTTTATTGAAGATGGATTTATCAGGTGGAAGGATTTTCACATACTAGGGTAAAGAGAGAGCTTTGGGAGAGCTTCAGTTTAGGGATGCAATTACGCAGATGGGGGAACTGGATCTGTTGTGTATTTGGGGGAAAACTTTCCCAACAGTGTTAAAAACTATTGGTATACATTAGAAAAATGAAATCATTCCCAAAGGTTTACTAAAACCATTGGGAAAGTTTGATTCTAAAAACAGTATACCAACGATTTGTTTAAACCATTGGGAAAGGTTGATGTAAAAACAGTATACCAAAATCTTGTTTAAACCATTGGCATAAAAGTGTTGGGAAAGCCTCCATTTCCACTAGTGTATGTCACTATATTTAGGGGGATAATTCCAAACATTGGTACAGAAATGATTCATAATATCAATGATGGAAATATTTCTAAACATCCATTTTTAGACATATTTATAAGCATTTACTATGATAACTCACTGTTAGCATGCTTTAAGAACTCATTTTAGGTGTTAGGTATATGTAGGAGTGGGGTGTCAATGAGGCTATTTGGAAGTGTCGTCTGAAGATAGTGGGTAACTAAAATGGGTCATATTGTACTTTTATTTTAGGGTAAATGTCAACCAAGGACCAAAATAAGTCCTTAATTATATTTAAGGACCTTACATATTTTATATTAATATAGAATCTAATTTTATTTAAAATTTCATAATATTTTTGGTCCTTCATTGGATTTTCCCATGTTTTTTATCCAAACAGACATTAATTTCCAGTTTTAGTCTTGGATTATCATTTTCCATTTCCTTTATTAGTAATATGGGGTGGTTGTGGTTAGTGGTTAGGTAATAAATGAGTGAGAGGTGTGTTGATGGGTATGGATGGTATATTTTATAAGCTTCAGCTTTGGCTATCGAGGGAGGTCTAGGCCTTGGCCTCTAAAGAGCTTATTCACTTTATTCTTTATTTATATCTCTTCTTATGTCTCTACTTTAATCATTCACTGTTATTAATGGAAATTTATGTTCTTACACTAAAAATTATTATCAATTGGTGATTTCAATGGTGAATCCACCAATGGTGATCAATTGTGAATTTAGGAAAGAAATGTTGTTGTAAGAATTGCTGACCAATATAGAAGCTTCAGTAAAGGTACATGAGGAGCTGTTGAAGAAACATCACATGTTGATGAACATGCTACAAGAATGATAAAAAAATCATGTTTTGATGGATGCAAAGAAGGTACCCCAAGCTATATAGGACACACATGTTCACTGAACTTCCTATTTGATAACCTATTTCTAAATATTCAAGTCCTTTGGTTATTGATAAACCTTCTCAGAGAATTACTCCAGTTGAATAGACTTGGTGAGAGGATATAATCTCCTCTCCTACTCTAATATCCATAAATTCCCTTACTAGGGAATTGATAGAGCTCAAGAAGCAGAAAACTCCTATGGTTTTTTTATTATAGATGAGGCAAATAATGGATGATGCACTTCAGTAAACTGGTAGGAAACAAAGCTTTGATGGATGCATTCAAAAAGAAAAATCTTTCATCAATGCATTTTTTAAAGGATAGATGCGGATGTTACAGACCATGAAGGAACAAGTACATGAGTAGTAGATGCTGCTAAAAAATGACGATTATAGTCCAAGACACCAATCCAAGTTGCTACATGTGTTGCTGGAGTAGATTCATAAAATCAATGAATTGTAAAAATTCTAGGTTTTATCATTTTAAGTTGAGAAAGTGTAATAATTTTAGGATTATACCTATGAAGAGTAATTAGAATAGGTTTGTTCTTAATATGAAACATTTTAAACAAAGATGAGAGAAGTAAATGTTTTCAGACATGGTTCAACCATCTGATTTCGAGTGGCAAAAACATGAGTTACAACCAACCAATCAACCTCATACACTAGATACATGTGCAATAGATGCACAACAAAAAAAGGAATATTGAGGATTCATGACGAAGGACACATGGTTGTAGAGTTGATTGAAGACATTCTTATCAAAGGGTAGGTGAAGCTCTTAAGGACACAACATGGAGTACATATGAAGAAGTAGGATAAGATAAGATTTACAATGTGTGGAGAATGTGTGGTGCCTTCTTCTCATTCATTTTTCACTTGATTTTCATTACTTTTTTTAGGAGATCAGTTATGGTGGAACTACATAAATGTCAAATTTCTTTTATGAATTAGAGATTTCATCTAACCATGGTGTTTTCTACAGGGGAAGAGGTGAAATACATAATAGATCTTTCACCTTGCTTTCTAAACCCATAAATATTTCCTCCATTGATATTATGACCATTCACTACAATTTTTCGCCTTAACCTATAAGGATATTCTTCTTTAGGGAGTTTCCTTCTCTTTCTTCATTTATTCTACTTCCGCAACTCTTCTTCTATTTCAGCTGTAATCCTTTAATTATAACGATTCACTACAATTTCTCCATTTTTAATTTTCAAAATATATTATACATTATGTTAAAAAATATATATATTTGAAAATTAGAGTGAAAAAATGGTTTATTTTCCCAAAAAGCATTATTTTCTCAAATAACTAAGTTATTTTTCAATTCTTAAAACCATAAATTTTTAAACATAATTTTTATTGTTTTACACAAAAAATTAAAAATATATTTTTTTTAAAATTATAGTCAATTATTTTGTTTCAATGACCATTGCATCTCATGTGAACCTCTCTTAGTGTTTTTAATATATATAAAAGTGTGTGTAAATTAGAAACTTCCATGGTAGGGTTAACATTAGAAGTTTGGGGCTGCTCTCCTAGAAATATTAAGAAATATATTTGTGTAGGTTCCATCCTTTGGTCAATGAAACCAACACAAAGAAAATATAAAACACATGTATCCTTCATAGCTATAATAATTGGAATTTGATGATACACCTTTTGGTGTGGTGGTTCTTAATCATATTTGGGCATATCTGTCTTCTTTTTAGACTCCATCTTCAGTGCATAGAACTTCACTATTATGTTTAACTAAAATAGATCTTGGATAAGAGTTTATTAACTTTTTCCAAGCAGTTTTAAAGTTAATCAGTGCCCCAGAAAACCATCCTTGAATAGTCTAGAAAGTCTTCAAGCTCACAGCCAAGGCCTCCACTCACGTCATCTATACTGGAAAAAACTAATGTATATATTTAACCTTTCTTTCTAAACAAATTTTTTATGTGTTTTTAGATTTTTTTTATAAATATGTGAAGGTCAATTTTTTTCTAAAATTTATGTGAAAGGCTATAGGGGGGGCCTGCTGCCTTTCATCCAAATTTTTTATTTTTTTTATATTTTAAAAAAAAATTGTATATTTAAATTTTTTATTTTTTTTGTTTTTTTTGTTTATATATATATATATATAAAACAAAAAAATAGCAGAATTTATCTACTATTTAATATCCAACAATACTGCCATTACAGTTGTCTAGATTCTAACAGAAACCATCACTCAGGGCTCCCTTTTATAAGAGGGATTGTCCTAAAAACATTTTGTATTTCCGATTTGGGATTCATGTTCTTCCTTTCCAGCACATAATTGCTAATATATTATTATAAATCATTTTAAATCAATTAGTTAGTACAATTAATTACTATTTAATAATATTATTAAGCAACTAATTAATTTTAAATAGTTAATAATATATAATAGGTTTTAATTAATAAAAAATTAATTAATATATAATTAATAAAGAATAATTTTAATAATAACTAAATAATATTAGTTAATTATATAACTAAAAATTATAAAATTAATAACTATATTACTAATAATTATATAATTATTAATTATAAAACTAATAATTATATAATTAACAATTATATTACTAATTAACTAATTAATCGTTAACTGATTAATATTTATATTACTAATTAATTATGATATAATTAATAATTATATTACTAATCAACTAATTAATTATTATATACTTAATAATTAATAATTATAATTATTAATTATATTAATAATTAACTATTTAATTACTATATAATTAATAATTATATTACTAATTAAATAATTAATTATTATATAATTAACAATTAATAATTAATAATTATAATACTAATAACTAATTAATTATTATATAATTAATAATTAATAATTATAATTAATAATTATATTACTAATGAACTAATTAATTATTATATAATTAAAAATTATTTTAATAATTAACTAATTAATTATTATAAAATTAATTATTAATAATTAATAATTAATAATTATAATGAATAATTATAATTAATAATTATATTAGTAATTAAATAAATAATTATTATATAATTAATAATTTTATTACTAATTAACTAATTAATTATTATATAATTAATAATTATATTACTAATTAAATACTATATAATTAATAATTATATTACTAATTAAATAATTAATTATTATATACTTAATAATTATATAATTAATTATTAGGTCATAACACAATCTTTGAGGGTGAGGGTCAGACAATGTAACATTGATCTACTGAGAGACATGTTCAGACCTCATAGAGTTGGAATTATTATATATCATCATTGCACAATCCAAAATGCACATCATTGAAACCCAAAATGATTACAACATATATAGGGAAATTATCAAGAAATTTAATTTGATAATAAGGGTATTGGACACACACCTAAACTAAAAAAAATAGAGAAAGGAAAACCCATGGGATAACTACTACCCAGACCTTTTGAATCCCCCTTTAATATTCAATAGAAGCATGAAAATCCATTGTAGTAAACTATAATGTAATAAATAAACAAAATTGAATAATTGAATAAGAATATTTTATTCACAAAAAAAAAGGTCAAGGAAGGAACTTCAGACAATAGTAACACAACCTATACCACTCCATGGCCATTATATGCAATGGGGTTATATATAAAATGCAGTGTTAGGGTTGATGATAGGTAATCATGGTTCACTATAAGTTTTGGTCTAGTTCAGGCCTCTAACTTGGGGAAAATCAGTATAGGATAATACTAGATTTTAGTTTGATTGGACTTGACACCCCCAAGTCATCAAATCATGTGACTAAGGGTACTTTTAAATGTATAAAATGAAGTAGTATTGGGGATTATGAAAGTGATCATATTTTTTTATATCTAAAAACAATCTTGATTTTCTACTATATTTCAAACATTCAAATTGGTAAACTTGTTAGACTCAATAATTATACAAATTCATCTTGGCTTTAATGTCTGCTATCAATATATTTAAAATAATATAACACATGAGAGAGGGGGGAAATATAAATAACCAAAGAGAAATTTTTTCAAAACAAAATCATGAATGATTATGATTAGAAAATGTGATGTTGGTATATTTATAAACCAGTATAGGAATCATTGAGCTAGGATTATCATGTTTCATCCTCACACAACCATAAACATGCTAAAAATCAGAATGTAAGACACCATGAATTAATGAGTATTAGGAAAATCAAGAAGATAATTAAGCACATTGATTCAGAAAACATAAAAGGATCATCCCAGTATTATAGTTGAATATCCCTAACCCTTTTTCTTATCCTGGATAGATCAATTCACATAGATTCGATAGAAGTGTTATAGGACATAAAAATAAACAACAAAAAAAACTATAAATGGTTCATGAAAATAAATTTTTTATGATGATTATATTATTGGGATCATCCACGAGGCTTGGGAGAGGGAGTTGGGTGCCTCTCAAGGGGGCTGGGTGTTCAATACCATGGAATGGGACCTACAAAGTGTCCCAAAAACCACCATGAAACAAGAGGTAATCACCCTCAATCCACCACCTCCAACACCTGAAATAATTGTAACACTAGAAACCGGATCTGCCATCACCACCATGACACATCTTTTCTTTACCTGGGTCATATATAACAAAGTCTACATACACCCAAAGGTGTATGTTGGGTGTGAGAAAAATCCCATTATGATTCCACCCAAATGAATAGATTCCATTCTATAATATTATAAGATAAATTAACATTCACATTTTCATAAAAACATTTGAAACATTTTTAAGAAAACATTTTAAAGAAAAACATTTCTCAATAAAGATTGCTTAAAATAAAAATACACACAGGGTCTACTATATACTGACGGCTAAAACCAAATCACATAGTTATCATGTCATAAGACATCACCATGGGAAAATACCTATAGGTAACTAGTAAAAGTAAGACCCTATGAACATTGTGCCTCGATGATCAAAATCATCCAACTCATCTAACAATAGCATTCTCATGCATGAGCCACTAGAGAGGATTTCAACCAAAGTTCTAGTGATCCAACAGCTTTCTCATGCACAAGCCACTAGAGAGGATACCATCCAGAGTTTTAGTGGTCTTAGATCATAATTTGTGTTTAGTTAGTTTTTTAATCATCAATCCTACTAGATGAATCTGGGCCTCATCCACTTCTGAATCAACTAGTGTACTAGTTCTAGTCCACCCACCTAGATACCCAGGATTCCCTTTGTAATCAAATTATGCTTCTCATATCATATAAACCAATAATTTCACATTCACAATCCAAGTATCAAAAGCACACAAGGAAATCACCACTTACATATTTTTACAATTCAGCATTTCATATTAATCCAATGATAAAAACTCACCTAGAAACCAACACTTTCTATAAACAAAACCAATTTACATTTTATATGCACACCAAAAACATTTGGAAATACATTTCACACCACTTTAACAATTTATGAAATCCCTTTGGAAACACAACAATAAGAACCCATGTGAAAACTAATCATTTCCATGGGAAAAGCCCCTTATAAAATCATATTCACATCAAAACCATTTTTATAACATACTTCAAAATTTCAAGACACGTTAAAGGCGAACCATAAAATATCTAACAAGAAAAAAAAATCATTTCACTTAGAAAAATCCACTTTTGACACTTTTTCACCTTTAAATCTCTTTGAAAACACATTTCAAACCTTTAATATAAGTCATAGAACATATTCAAGAAACATCACAACAATGCAAGTAAGGAATAAAACCATTTTCCTTTATAAAATCCATTTTCATTACATGGGCATCTCAAACCTTTTAAAAAACATGATTCGCACCTCATAAACAGTCCATAGACCAGATTTAATCACCCAAGAAAGCATATAAAAATAATATAACAATGTAAAAACATGGAACCACCTATCTCACACTTGTAAACTTCCTAAAATTAGTTTGAAACCACAACCACACCACCACAAGACCCTAACAAGGAAATATTGAACCACAAACATTAATATCTCACTCAACAACACAAGATCAAACCCTCCCTATGTCAAATAATCCATTGGAAAAATAGAAACTTGAGAAATACAGGAAAATAACCCTAAAAAAAGAGGAATCAAGAGGAAATGGACTTAATTGATGTTTCCTTTAATAATTAGGGTCAAAACCACCTAAGTATTGAGGTTCCAAGGCTTCAAGAAAGCTTGGAAGAGGCCCCCACGGCTGCAAATCCTGAATGGTGCAGATTGGAGTTGAATTAGTGTTAAAATTGAAGAACCTAGAAAGGTAATTTTTCACTTTTTAATGAACCTGGATAAGCCTCATGGTTTTCCCACACATTTTGACAAAATGTGCTCCAACCGTGCGGTTTCCACTCTCCAAAATGGTACTTGACCGCATGGTTTCTTGGGTAAGGGCGCATAGTTTCCCTAAACCGTACGCCAACCATGCACCACCTATTTTCAAGCCTAAAGTTTTCCATATTTCATCAAATAAAATTGGGGATCCCAAGTGAAAAAATTCAAACTAAAAATAAATAGAATATTACCTCAAAACAAAAAACATGAATGTGACAATTCTCCCCATCATGAAAACTTTCCATCCCTGGAAACTCAACTTGAAGTTTGATCAAAGAAAAAAATGGATACTCTTCCTCAACCCAATTCTACTCCCAAGTATCATGAACATAATTTTCATAGTTCCAAATAACCCAAACCAATTGAATAGACTTCCCATGAAGTACTTTTTCCTAAGAACTAATCCACAATACACATTGACCGCTCAAACATAGAAAACTTAGGATCTAAATCCAACTCTTCCCAATTCAGCACATGCGATGGATTTAGATTATACGTTTTCAGCTGAGAGACATGGAACATGTCATATATTGACATCAACTGATAAGGTAAAGCTAACATGTATTCCACCTTACCAATCTACTTGGTAATCTCAAAAGGTCTAACATACCTCGACGTTAGCTTCCCTTTCTTACCTAAATGATAATGACCCAAAAAAGGTTCCACTTTTTGGAACACCCATTCGCCCATATAAAAATCCAAAGCTGGACACCTCTGGTCAGCATAAGACTTGTGAATCATATGATCTTTCAATAACCTCTACCTAATTATCTTGACTTTCTCAGACATCTCTTACCCAAGGCTCAGTCCCAGTAATGAGGTTTTTCCCACCTCATCCCAACATAAAGGTGACCGACATGGCTGACCATAAGGAACCTCAAAAGGATTCATTAAAATCGTGGACTCATAAATATTGCTACATGCATTCTCAATCAATCCCAAATGGTTATCCCATGAAACTCTAAAATCCAAAACACATGCTCAGAGCATGTCTTGCAAAATCAGATTTACCTTCTTCATCTAACCATCCATTTGACGATGATATGTCGTGATCAAATTGACTTGTGACCCCATCACCTTCTTTAGACTTTCCCAAAACTGTGAGGTAAAATGGGGGTCCCTATGAGAAAAAATTGCTTATGACACATCATGAAGCCTCACAACCTCTTGAACATAAAATCAGCCCAACTCATCCACTTTGGTTGAATCTATGATTGGAATTAAATTGGATGATTTGGTCAGATGATCAATCACTATAAAAATGGAATTCTTTCCCTAGGGTGTACGAGGCAAGCCGGTGATAAAGTCTATGGTTATCTCATCCCACTTCTAGGTTGGAATGGGCAGCGATTGAAGCAAACCATAGGGTATTTGGTGATTTACTTTAACCTTATGAAATGTGTAACACCATGACATGAATTCAACTACATATCACCTCATACCTAACCACTAGAACTGTCAATGCACATCATAGTACATATTGGTAGCACCAAGATGAACGGACCACTAAGACTGGTGGCTATCCTACATCACCACCTTCCCCGGCAAAAACGGAACCATGAAGCAACCCTTGAAGCACAAAACTCCCTTAGGAGACAACAAAAATTCTCAAGGAAACTTCCCACCATTTAGAAACTACATATAACACTATAACAACTCATCACAAGGATTCTCTCATTGAATCAACTCCAAAATAGAAGTTGTAAGCTGAAAACTGGCCAAGAACGCACCTACACTATGCTCCTTGGTCTCTAGGTACATATGGGAAAAGATACCCACAAAATTCCAATCATCATTGGACTTTTTCAATGCTTTAACTAGCACTTTTATACTCGAATAATATGCCACCACATTACCCTTACCCGGGGTATATATGATATCAAAATCGAACCCCTGAAGGTACTCAACCCAATGATGTTGAATCAAATTCAAATCCTTCAAGGAGAAAATGTAGGTTAAGATCTTATGATTAGAATAATCCACAAACTTATCCCCAAAGATATAATGATGTCATGACTTCAAGGAATGAATCATTTCCACTAACTTCATGTCATGGATTGGGTAATTCTATTCATGTGATCAGAGCTAGAAAGAACTATATGACACCACATGGTTATCCTAAATATGCACACACCCAAGACCCATACCAAAAGCATCACAATTGACCACATATCTATTTCCAGGATCAAGAAATATCAAAACAAGAACCACATTCAACCTCCAATTAAGCTCCTCAAATGACGCCTAACACTCTAGGATCTATTTAAACTTCACCCCTTATGGGAGAGCACTGTCATGGATTAAGTGAACAAGGATAAATCTCAAAAAAACCACATGTAATACCCCACTAGGCCAATAAATCTCATGAGTTCAAAAATATTATTTGGTTGATCCCATGACATCGCTGCACTGATCTTATTAGGGTCCATCAAAACCCCTTTTTCTGAGATCACATGTCCCAAAAACTTCACATCCCTAATCCAGAAGGCGTACTTAGAAAAATTCTCATAGAGATGATGGTCCTAATGGGTGCCTAGAATAATCCTCAAATTCCACTCACGCTCCTCCTCAGATTCAGAATAGAATAGGATTTCCTTCACAAATATCACAAAAAAAGAGTCAATATATTGATGGAACACCCTATTCATGAGTGCCATGAAGACCGATGGAGCATTTTTTAACTCGAAAGGAATGACCATGTACTCGAAATGGATATACCAGCTTCGGTAGGCTATTTTCAGAACATCTTCCTCTCTAACTCTGACTCTATGAAACCTGAGATTCAAATCAATCTTGTAGAAACACCTTGCCCCCTTAAAATGATCGAAAAGGTCATCAATTCAAGGAAAAGTATATTTTTTTCTTTATTATCATTTTATTTAGATTCTGGTAATCAATACACAAATAGAGAGATCCATCAGCCTTTTTTGAAAATAGAATTGTGGTAGCCCAAGGTGAGATGCTCAGGCAAATGAATCTTTTGGATTCAAAATCTACTAGTTGAAACTTTAATTATTTCAACTCGGTGGGGTCCATACGGTATGAGGAAATAGATATAAGTTATATTCTTGGTTCCAAATCAATGGAAAAATCAACATCCTGATCCATAGGAAAACCCAAAAAATCCTATGGAAAAACCTCTTAGAAATCATCCGCTAGAGGAGGTAATACACCCTCAGAAGAACTATCATCATCCTCCAACACAAGCAACAGGATCTGAAAATGATATTTCCCAACTCTAAAATTTTAGGTCTACCACATCTCGACTGAGGATCCCATTCACCTAGAAAAACTTGGGTACTTCCATAATGTTCCATAAAACTCACTCTCCGTCTATAATAATCGATGTGCACCTGAAAACACACCATCCAATCTAAACTGAGGATCATGTCAAAGAGTTACATCTCTAAAATATGAAAATCCCATTCCAACTCAACCCCTGGCATGATGAGTGTGCAAGATGTACACCTAAAACCCTTCTCTCACTTCTTACAAAACGGTGTTACAAACTCCATCACATAAGACATAGGCTCAGTTAGAAAATTTAACACATACACAAGATGGGTAGAAATAAAGGAAACTAAAGAAACATTGTCAAATAGAACAACAACTAAATATGATGTAATAAGAATGGTACCATGAACTATTAGAGGTCAAGCATCTCATTCCACTAGTTCTCAGTCCACTACATAAAGTTTCCTCATCTCGGCCTGACCCTGAGAATGACCACCAACCTACAGATCTTCCCTAAATTGACTCTAACCAAATTATGATTCATCCCTATTGACACGGCCTCCAAACCAAGAACCCATTGTCCTGGATGGTTCTGACTGGGCTGTCATCCCTTTAGAAACCACAAACCCAACCCAACTCTGATATGGGTGGACCATTCTACAAAATTGTTGTAGGTGTCCTATTACTCCGCATCGGTGACAATGTTTGGGTGGATATTATCATGTAGGTTGTTTGTGTCATGTCTTCCCACACTAATGACACATGACTGACCCAAAATCGGAAACCATAGACAAAGATAGCTGGGAAGATATCCTGAACTACCACTGCCCTTCTTCCCCTTCTTATCCCACTTTCTATTATACTTAGATGAACTACCTCTGTATACTTATAACACTAATCTAGAGAAACCAGTCTTTCTTCCATGGTCAATCTAATATCATAGCATGATCAACCACCTCAACATAAGTTTTCATCTTGAACAAGAAAACATGAGATCATGTTTTTTGGAAAAAACCCCATCTCGAACTTCTAAGACTTAATCTCCTCATTGGTAACGATCTAGGGTGCATACCGAACTATCTCTGCAAAGCGATTGGCATGATCTATCACGGAATGGTCTCCTTGGATAATCTCGATAAACTCTTGGGACCAAGAAAAGTCCAAAATATTAGGATAGTACTTCTCATTGAAAAAAACCCTGAAATATTTCCATTTAATTTTCTCATTCTTTACATCTTGCACAATCGAGTCCCACCTCTTTTTATTGGGACCTTCTAACATAAATAAATATCATTTCACCCTAACTTCCTTAGGAGTATCAAGAAACTCGTAAAATACTCTCTATCTACTCAAGCCACCCCTCTTCTTCCTGAGGTTTTGTGTTACCTCAAAAAGAAGGAGGCTTATTCTTGATAAACTCCTGATCCTTTTCCTTTCTAGGACTTGGTTCATCTTCTCTAACCTAATTAGAACTAGAGCCTGCTATTTTTCCCAAAGTTTGTACATACCAAATCATAGTTTACACTAACCTCTAATCTATTGGCGAGGGAGAACTATCTCCAGCCTCTTCCAATAGCTATGCCTGATCTATTTGAGGAGGCATTTTACTAAAACAATGAACAACGATAAAGGCCATCAATAAAACTATCAACACGCATTCTAAAAATTTCATCAATATAAACAAACCTCAAAACACTTCCATAAATCCCAACATAATAAAAATTATCATAATGAAAAGGAAAACTAAACCACTCCACCCCCACCCAGTGTCTGTATATAGTCTGCATCCTGTACATATCACCTGGAGGAGAAGTAAAATCAAATCCCAACATCCCATGGTGACTCGAGTCCCGTCACAAGGTGTTTTGGCCAGGAACCCAATTCACAAGAAAAACCTCAAGTCCCAAAAATACTATCTTTGGTCTATCTAGGATCTTTCCCAAATAATTCAACCCAAAAGAGTGTGACCTGCTCTGATTACATTTTTTTCACGAACCAAATCGGGGTTCCATCCAACCCGACACCCAACCCAATTCATGGAATATCCTGAAGGGCCTTATCGATTCCCCACATATTGGAAACTAATACCTAAGTATCAAAAATATTCTTTGGTAATTATTTCACCCATTTATATAATCATAAACAACCAACAATAATAATAAAAATAATAACTCATAAACATAATCAAACAAGGCACAATAATTTTCAGATTCAAAGTTTTAAAACTTTAAAAAAACTGAAAGTAATAAAATAAAATGGTAACTACAAATTATCCCAAAAATCCTCCATTCAAGAATAGGGTATCACCCTCAATACATTGCCACCAACACCTACAAGAATTGGAACACTAGAAACCAGATCCACCATCACCACCACGAAACATCTTTCCTGTACTTGGTTCATACATAAAAAAGTTTACATACACCCAAAGGTGCATGCAGGGTATGAGACAAAGCCCATTAGAATGCCACCCAAATGAAGATATTCTATGCTATAACATTAAAAGATAAATTATCATGAATATTTTTATAAAAACATTTGAAACAATTTTTAGAAACCATTTTAAATAATACCATTTCTCAAATAATATTTCTTGAAATAAAAATACACATAAGGTCTACCATATACCAATGGCTAGAACCACATCACATAATAATCATATCATAAGAGAGCACCATGGGAAAATACCTATAGGTAACTAGCATAATTGGGACCCTATGAATATCATACCTCGGTGATCAAAATAATCCAATGCAACTACCAATAGTGTTCTCATGCACGATCCACTATAGAGGATCGAATCAAAAGTTCTAGTGGTCCAATAGCTATCTCATGCACAAGACACTATAGAGGATTCCATACAAAGTTCTATTAGTCTCTGATCATACTGCATGTTTAGTAAGTGTTTTAATTTTCAATCCTACTAGATGAATCTGAGCCTCAGCTACTTCTGAATCAACAAGTGTATTAGTTCAAGTCCACCCACCTAGACACTCTAGATTCCCTTTGTACTCAAATTATGTTTCATATATCACATAAACCAAAACTTTCACATTCAAAAGCCAAGCATCATAAGCACACAAGGAAATCACCACTTCCAAATTTTCACAATTCAACATTTCATATTGATCCAATGATAAAATATCACATGGAAACCAACACTTTCCAAAAAAAAAACCAATTTCCATTTCATACGCACACCAAAATCATTTGTAAATACATTTCGTACCACTTGAAAAATTTATGAAATCCCTTTGGAAACACAATAAGAAGAACCCATGTGAAAACTAATCATTTCCATGGTAAAGCGCCTTCAAAAATTATATTCACATCGAAACAATTTTTATAAAATGATTCACAATTTCAAGACACATTAAAGGATCACCAAAAATGTTCCAACAAGAAACAAAATTCATTTCACTTAGAAACATCCACTTTTGACACTTTCTCACCTTTAAATATCTTTAAAAACACATTTTGTACCTTTCACACAAGGCATAGACCATATTAAATAAACACCATAAGAAATCATACAAGTAATAAAACCAATTTCCTTTATAAAACCTTTTTTCATTACATTTTTATCTCAAACCATTTCAAAAACATGATTTTCACCTCATAAACAGTCCATAGAATACATTTAAGCACCCAAGAAAGCATATCAAAATCATCTAATAATGTGAAATCATATAACCACCTACCTCACACTTGAAAACTTCCAAAAATTAATGCAAAACCACAACCACACCACCATAAGACCCTAACAAGGAAATATTTAACCACAAACATCAATATCTATCTCAATAACACAAGATCAAACCCTACCTAGGTTAAAAAACTATCTGTAAAAATAGAAAGTCAAGGAAGAGGGGAGAATAACCCTAAAAATAGGGAGGGATCAAGAGGAAATGGACTTACTTGATTTTTACTTGAATAATAAGGGTCAAAACCACCTAATTATTGAGGTTACAAGGCTTTAAGAAATATTGGAGGAGGCCCCCATAGCTGAAAATCCAGAATGAGGCAAATGGGAAGTGAATTAGGGTAAAATAGAAGAGGATAAAAAGGTAATTTTCCATTTTTTAATGACCTAGACATGCCACATAGTTTTCCCACATGATTTGAAAAACTTTCCACCAACCGTGCAGTCTCCACTATCTAAAATGGCACTTAGCTACATGGTTTCCTGGGTAAGGGTGCACAGTTTCCCCTAACCATGTGGAAACTGTGTGTCACCTGTTTTCAAGCCCAAATTCTCCATTTTCATACAATACATATAGGGAATACAAGGAAAAAAACCAAACTAAAAATAAAAATAATATTACCTCAAAAAAGCACTAATGTGACAGAAAAGAAGTTCCATAATTATACACAGGTAAACCGACTATGAAACCATGAAAACTAACACTCCTGGGATGAAGAAATTGAACTTTATAACCTATCATAATGTCCATAAATGAACTTAATTTAATTATAATAAATAAAATATAGATATAATACGTTATTAATTAATTAATTAATTAATCTAATTTGATTATTCGGAACATTAAGTGCAAGTATAGAAAACATTTAGACATAAGGTAAGGAATCTCTATGAACCTCCGTGTTACCTTTGGGTTATGATTTCGCTCTATTTTCCTCAATTTATCCCTTCATTGTTACAATATAATTATCATATATTCTTTTTATATGTACCAAAAATATGTATGTATTTTATTTCAGCTTTATTTTATGAGTAATTACATGTTTTATAAGGTTACCTTCTCAATTCCTCTCAATAAGCAAACTCGATTAAAGGGAATTTCTCTTTTTCTTACCCATTTTCATGTACACTCCATAAAATATTTTAAGGAACCAATATTTTTTTTAAATCACTCATTTTATCATGAAAAAAAATTTATTTCACTACTAGTTTTATGTAAATAACTATGCCTTTATCCTCCTTTAAAGACACTTTATACTTTTCCCTAAATCCTTGTTAACGCGGAATATTTCCAAAGTTACCTAACCACTCATTTTATATGGTTTCACTTAATTTAGACATAATTTATCATTATTTATGCTTATTTTCCATTATTAATGTCCAATCATGATTTAAATATATTCTATCATGGATACCATTATAATAAACCTTTTGGATATGCCTTATGACATGATTACAAAACCTATTTATTTTCATGGGTAACCCTTATGTTTATTATATATGTTTTATTCTTTATAAGGAAAAAAACATACATGAACATTTTATTATGGGTATTCCTAAATATCACTCCAATTCATTGGGTAATGTTTAGTCTCATGAGACCACATGTATGAGATTACGGAGTAAACCTAATCTATTATGGGACTTTGTCCACCATGTGACATAGTCTTGGAAGTTAGCCTCAAATCATTTTTATTTCATGTTATATGTTGCTTACAAATTCATATGTTTTTATGATTACATGATCCCATGTTTTATATTTTATGCACCCATGTTTTTATTAATGTTTCATGCCTTTTTATGTCATCATATTATCCCTTCCAACACATGTTTCATGTTTTATTCTTATGTTTATTCCATTACTAGGATTTTTAGATCATCCCTTTTTTCTATGTGTTCCCCCAAGTTATACAATGAAATTATAAGAGCTAAAATATAATTAGGATATCCTTATGGAAAAAAATGTTATATTATTGTTTCATGTTTTTTAATTATGTACCTAGTCTTCCAAAAATACTAGAATTTTTTATCCTTGGTTTTTATTTAAAGGATATGTATTATTAAAAACATGTAATAATATGTGTAAAATGATAGGGTCTTTATACATGGAATCATATCATATTATATCTATTTTTTGAGATTATGAATAGAAAAATTTAGTAATAACACTAGGGATAATTCTACCACCATGGATAAACTAGATTGAAACTTAGGTAATCACAAGTTAGGATATACTTTCCATTTATAATTTTATCCTTATATGCTCATAATTTCATTTTTATATGATCATTAGATAAGTATTAAATACCCCTAATTATATTTTATTTCTTTTTATTAGTTAATGGTGTGAAATAGGAGAACCCATGACACTAATCAATGTGATAGAAAATGTGAAGATTTCCCTAATGAGATGCAAAATCTGATGTGAATGGAAACCCAAAACATCGTGACAGTTCTACCTCAACATGCTCAAGTTATTAATAATAACTTGAATCATGTGGAATGAACTCACTCTCCTAATAAAGATAAATTTGTGGTTGAATCATTTATGAGACAAATTACTCCAATATTTAGTGGATATTTTAATCCCCTCATCATGGAACAATGGATTAACTCCATTGAAAATATATTATATTTCCATAAATTCTCAAAAGAAGAGAAATTCATAACATAGGTCTATAGATTTGATATAGAATCTGATCAGTGGTGGACACTAATCAAAAACACAATGTCTAAGGAGGAAATTGATTCCATGGATTGGGAAGGATTCAATAAAATATTTTTCAATATTTTTTTTCCCTCAACTCTCCATCTTAATATAGGGATGGATTTCCTCAGACTATAGAAAAAAAAGATGAATCTATTAGGACATATGAGGAAAACTTTACAAGGCTTTCACGATACGCATTCGACTTTTTCATGAACACTAAAATCAAAGTGGATTTCTTATTTAGTTTATTAAAGCCGATTATACAAAATTCACTTTCGATTCATGAATTTTACAATTATGAAGAGATTTTTTATTATTCCCTTAAGGTTGAAATAGATATTGGTGACTCTCAGTTGTTTTGTGAGCTTGGGGATAAAAATAAGAAAATGGTGTTTAATATGGGAGGATCAATATATAAATACCATGAAGTAAAGAAAACCCAACATCCCACATGTCAAAAGTGTGTGAAGAAGCATCCTGGGAATTGTCTAAAGGGAACAAAGAGATACTTTAAATGTGGAATAGAGTGGTGTCAAGCTAATTATTGTCAAAATTATTTGAAGAATCCCACTAATATGGAAGAAGAAAGGAATGTCCATACCAACAGTCAGCCTATAATTTAGTGTTTCAACTGTATGAACATGGGCATTATGTGATCCAATTCCCTAAGCTAATGGTTTTTTGAGTCAATCAACAACAAAAACCTCCAAGGAAGCAAGGAAGGAAATATTTTATCATTATTGTTGAGGTGGAGACTAACAATGATATGTTGATAGGTATTCTAGTTATTCATTTAAGAATAGTGAACATACTATTTGATTCTTATTCTACACATTTTTTCATATCTTACAAGTTTAGTAGAACTATTAAAATATCACCCCAAAATATGTAGGTTGGGTTATCTTTGAGAATAGTGAATGGAGAAATTATTGCATATAAATTATATAACTCCTCCCTGATCAATTATTTTGGACTAAACATCCCAATAAATATCTTCTTACTTACTTTGGTGGAGTCTAATGTTATATTGGGCATGGATTGAATATCTTTATACAAATCCAACAATAACTGTTGGGAAATGGAGATCACTCTTCAAATCCCAAGGAATCCCTCAATTTTGTTAAAGTGTAAGGAGGAGGATGAATCTCTTTTAGAATCATCATCTTAATTATAGATTTCATTACTTTATGAGTAATCATATCTAGCTCAAATTATTTAGATAAAGGAGTGAATCATGATTGAATACATTCCCATTTTGAGGGACCACACTGATGTGTTCCATGAATGATTTTCTAGTCTTCCTCTTGACTGAGAGGTGGAGTTCTCAATTGATCTTATACCTGGATCTCAACCCATATCAAATAATCCTTACAGGATGGACATAATTGAGTTAGATGAATTGAAAAATCAGCTCCAAGAGAATCTGGACACGGATTTTATATGCTCGAGTTCTTCACTATGGGGTACACTGGTCCTCTTTATCAAGAAGGATGGATCAATGCGCCTATATATTTATTGTCCTAAACTTAACAAAATAATTATAAAGAATAAGTATCTTGTACCATGAATAGATGACTTGTTCAATCAACTACATGGGACAAAGTATTTCTCTAAGGTGGACCTTTAGTCAGGATATCACCTTTTTAAAGGTTAAGAAGGAAGATATTTATAATATTACCTTTCAAACAAGGTATGGAGATTATGAGTTCATTTTAATTCCCTTTAGACTCACTAATTCTCCATCAATTTCCATGGAAATAATGAATAGAGTATTTAGAGATTACCTCAAAAAAAATCGGTAGTCTTTATAGATGATATTTTAATATACTTCAAGAGTAAGGAGATATATGTGGAGAATTTGAATACTATTCTAAAGACTTTGTTAAGGGAGAAAATATATGTAAATTATAGTAAACATGATTTATGGATGGAGTAAGTATCATTATTGGGGCATGTTATCACCAGAAAAGATATATATTTGGACCCTTCTAAAACAATGGTAATTGAGGAGTGGCCCAAAACAACATCTATGATGGATATCCATAGTTTCCTTGGTCTAGTAGGGTATTACCGATGATTTGTGAGGAACTTACCATGATTCTAAAACCCACTAACCAAGCTGGCTTGGAAGAGAGTAAAGTTTTTCTGGACTAATGAATGTGATGACTACTTCAAAGAGTTGAAAAAGAGTCTTATAACTATACCAATACTTACAATTTAGACAAGTGGGGAACTCTTTGTAGTATACATTGATACTTTAAAAAGGTATTAGTTTGTGTACTTATGTAAAATTATAGAGTGATATCCTACACCTCAAGGCAGCTAAAATTTAATGAACAAAACCATCTCACACATGATTTGGAGTTGGCGGTGGTTATCTTCATGTTGAAAATCAGGCTCCATTATCTCTATGGGGAAAACTATTATATATATAATGATTATAAGAGCCTCAAATATATATTCACATAGAAAGAGATTTATATATACTAGTGAAGATATTTAGAACTAATCAAGGATTGTGACTTATCAATCCACTACCATCCCGATAAAGAAAATAAAGTGGCATATGTTCTAAGTAGAAAGGATCCTGTAACTTTATAAATGATGAGAATTTAGAAGGATCTAGTATTCTTATACATTCAAAGAATGGAAATGAGAATTATAAAAGGAAGTATCATCATAATTCCTTTCTCGAATGATTGTTCAGCCATCCCTTATAAAGAAGATTAAGGATGATCAAAGATATTAAGTGGAAATTTTGAAAAAGGCAGAAGATATCAAAAATGGGAAATCCTCGTAATTCAAAAATGGTGAGGAAGTAGTCATAAGATTTGGGTCACAACTATGTGTACCATTGAATCCTGAGATAGATAAAGAGATTTTGAATGATACACATAGATTGGCCTTCTCTATTCCACCTAGGGAGCACAAAGATTTATCAAGATCTCTGAGAGCATTATTGGTGTGGAAATATAAAGAAGGATATCACTGAATATACATCAAAGTGTTTGGTATGTAAAAAAGTTAAGGTTGAAAGGAAACATTCTAAGGGGATTATTAAACCATTACCCATACCTACATGGAAATGAGAAAACATCACTATATATTTTTTCACTCCATTTTCAAAGACACCCATAGGAAATAATCCTATATGGGTCATTTTGGATTGTCTTACAAAGGATTCTCACTTTATTAATATTTTAGAGGACTTATCACTCAACCAACATGCATGGATATACATCAGATAAGTTGTGAGGTTATATGAAGTACCATTATCAATTATATCCAGTTGTGATCCGAGATTTACCTCTAAGTTCTGGAAGAGTCTCCAACATTCTCTAAATAATGAGATGAACTTCAATACAGAATAGCATCCCTAAACTAATGGAAAATCTGAATTGACTATTCAGACATTGGAAGACATATTGAGATAATACTCAATGGACTTCAAAGGATGATGGAATCAACATATTCTACTGGTTGAGTTATCTTACAATAATATTTTCTACTAAAGCATCCAATTTTCTCTATATGAAGCCTTTTATGGAAAAATATGTATAACACTTTCATGCTGGGATGAAGTTGGTGAACGTAAGCTGATGGGACCTAAAATGGTCTAGAAAATAGTTGAAAAGGTAAAGACCATCTAGAAGTACATCTAAGCTTCCTAAAATCGACAGAATAGATACGTATATAATAATCAATGGGAATTAGAGTTTGAGGTTTGTGAAATGTATTCCTCTTCATATCTTTATCTAATAGATTCATCATATTTGGGAAGAAATGATAGATAAGTCCCAGGTATATTAACCCCTTTGGGATTCTTGATCGGGTTAGAGTTGTAGCCTATCAACTAGAACTTCCGCCAACCATGTCTCAAGTACATGATGTATTCTATGTATCTCTCTTAAGTAAGTACATACCAAATCCCTCACATGTACTGAACTCATAGGTGGTATATCTTTAAAATGATCTCTCTTATGAGAAGCAGCGGGTGAAGATTCTGGATCGTAGAGACAAGGTTCTACATAACAAGACCACTCACTTAGTCAATGTACTATGGAGAAACCATTAGTATGAAGAGGTAAAATGGGGACCATAGGAAGTGATAAAGGAGAAATAAAATCACATGTATTCACCTTAGTATGTAAAAATAAATTTTTATGCAAAAAATTCATAAGGGGGGAAGAATGTAACGACCAATAATTTTATCAATTGAATTTCCATTATTATAATTATAAAAAACATAATAAAAACATTATTCTCAAATTAATAATGGTACATTAGTTATAAAATAATCCAATAATAATGTAAAATGTTATATATGGACAATAAATAAATAAAATAAGATAATGGGAATGGGAAAATTTGGATCTACTCAATCCACTAAAATGAATGCACTCACAAATAAAGGTATAGAAATAAAACATAATGTTAATAATATAATATTCATTTTGAATATGAAAATACATATAAACTTTATAAAAAATATAATTAAATGGATAATGAATTAAATAATAGGTATTTATAGGAATCAAGGAACCTATACCATTAGAATAGTAACCTGACTGTTGGAATAGTAATATGGTCGTTAGGAATAGTAATCTAGCCGTTAGAACAGTAGCCACACCTATGAAAGTATAAATAAAATTTAGGAATATTACAAATTAAAATATTATATATTTATATCATGTTATACATAAATAAATTTTTTAAAAATGATAAATTAAGTATTGGTATTTTTGTAAAACATAAACGTTTATTTACAATTTTATAATTAATATAAGAATTTTAAAGAAAATTAATTTTCATAAAATGAGACTCATAAATTAATATATTTTTTTATTATAATTATAATATAATTATATATGACCTTAATTAATTTTTTAAAGGGTCAAAAAATCGATTATAATATTAAAATCAGTATTTTTTGAATAAATAATAATTTTATTTAAAAATTTAAATTATCATATTTAGAAAATTATTTTAATAAAATGGATTTAATTTTTGAAATATAAAATTATAAAAATATTTAGGTTTAATTTTTTGGATTTTTCTAAAATATGGGATTTTTGTGAATAGTGAAATATGATAATTTGTGATATTTAACATTATAAGATAAATACATAAATTTTTGATTCATAGATTATTTAAGAAACCATTGGTTTAAACTATCCTAGAACATTTAATTTATTTATTTATAGGAATCAACAATATTAATAGTCTTGAGCCAAAATAATAAATTAATGAATATAATAATCAAAAATAACCCTCCCCCTATAAATACCACCCCTCACAACCCCTTCTCCTCATACCTTATAAGCCTTGTATCTTGTAAATATTCTACCCAATTCCCTTAAAAATCCCCCCCCCCCACACCCAAGATCTTCTAGTCTCAACAAAATACCAAACCTAAGTGCCTTAAGAAGGTTCTCAAAGAGACAACATTCAAGAGATAAAATCAACAATCCTTCTTTTTAATTTCTTTTGTTTTCTTATACTCTCCTAAAATAACCTATAAAAAGTGGAATGATAAATACATTATCATATATATACTATAGTTTTATTTTCTTTAATGGAATATCCATCAAAAATCTCTTCTATTCTTCTTTTTATTCTAAAAATGAAAACATCTTCTGTGATATGTCGGTTTACTACCTTCATGGATAACGAGTTTTCATTTTCATTACCACCTTCAAGGCTAGTCATAAAATCATTGTTATGGTTAAATAAAATTTTAATATGAATATTATAACTTTTTTCATGTTTTGTAACTAATATATATGCATAATATTAAATAAAACGATACTAGTTCATGATGGTTGGAAAAACCGCCAAAATAAACTAAACATTTATCATTTAAGTTTTATTAAATGAATCATCCTCATACCAAGAAAAATTAACATATGGGACCATTTAAACTTATTTAATTTTATTTATACCATATAATTTCACTTCTAGATAATTATTCCCATTTTTCAAGAACTTCCTTAATTATACACAAATAAATCGACCATGAAACCATGAAAATGAATGCTCCCGGAACAAAAAAAATTGAGCTTTATAACTCATCATAATAGCCATAAATGAACTTTATAAAATTATAATAAATAAAATATAGATAAAATAGGTTTTAAATTAAGTAATTAATGAATCTAATTTTATTATCCAGGATATTAAGTGCAAGTTCAAAAGGCATTCGGACATAAGGTAAGGGATCTCTCTGAACCTCCATATTACCTTTGGGTTATTTTTTCTCTCTATTTGCCTCAATTTATCCCTTAATTATTCTGATATACTTATATTATATTCTTTTTATATGTACCAAATTTATGTATGTATCTCAATTCATATTTCTTTGATGGTTAATTACATGTTTTATAAGGTTCTCTTCACAATTCCTCTCGATAAGCAAACCCGATTAAAGGTAACTTCTCTTTTTCTTACCCATTTTCATGTACACTCCATAAATTGTTTTAAGGAACCAGTATTTTTCTAAAATCACTCATTTTATCATGAAGAATTAATTTTAGTTCAATAATAGTTTTACCCAAACATTTATTCCTTTATCATCCTTTAAAGACTCTTTATACTTTTCCCTAAAACTGTGTTAAAGAGGCACATTTCCAAAGTTACCTAACCACTCTTTTTACATGTTTTCACTTCAGTTGGACATAATTTATCATTATATATGTTTATTTTACATTATTAATATACAAGAATTATTTAAATCCATTCTTTATTTGATACCATTATGATACACTTTTTGGTTATGTCTTGTGACATGATTACAAAACCAATTTCTTTCCATAGGTAAACCTTATGTTTATTCCATATATTTTATTCTTTATGTGGAACACATATGAATGAACATGTTATAATGGGTGCACCCAAATATTTATCTAATTCATTGGGTAATGTTTAGTCTCATGAATCATCATGTATATGATTAGAAAGTAAACTTAATCTATTATGGGACATTGTTTACCATGTGATGTAGTCTTGAAGTTAGCCTCAACTCATGTTTATGTCATGTTATATGTTTCTGAAACATTACTATATTGATGAAACATTCCTATGTTTCCATGACCACATGATCATTTGTTCTGTATTTTATGATCCCATATTTTTATTCATGTTTAGTTCTTTTTTATGTTATCTTGTTATGTCGTCTAACTCATGTACCATGCTGTATTCCTATATTTATTCCCTTATTGGACATTTTAGCTCATCCATTTTGTCTTTCCATTCTCCAATTTATATTATGTAGTTGTAGGATACCAAATGGATTTAAGATATCATAATGGAAAACATGTTATATTCTAGTTTCAGGCTTTATAATTATGTACCTAGTCTTCCAAAGATGCTAAACTTTCTGATCCTTGGTTTGTATTTAAAAGATATTTATGCTTAAAATCATGTAATAATATGTGTAAAAGTCTAGGGTACCTATATAAAAAATGGTCTATTATAAAACCTAGAATATATAAGGTGGAAATATTTCCATAAAATATATTTTAGAAAAGTTTGTAGGTAAATTTAACTCTTATCTTTTTAGTTTAACTCCTCAGTTAATCCATTTTTACCTTAACTATGGTAATTAATTTTTACTATTTATACTATTCATTTTGGTCAAAAATTAAGTTGAACTTATTTAAAATTATAAATTATTCTGATTAAAAATATGGAATACAATTTTACAAATTCAATTCACATAAGTAGAAAATTTTAAATTAAAATTAGTCTTGCAGACGTGAAAAAAAAACGGGTTTTTAAAGGAAAAATGTTCAAAAGTTTATAAAGAATTTATATCTAAATTAAATATTAAAAGGATTATAATGAACTAAATTATATTAATTTATATAAAATTAAACTAATGTTACATTAACACCAATTCAAAATAGAATTTACCATTAAAATTTTTTTAAACAAAAATGTAGTTTTCAATTAAAATTCAGTATTTTTCACTATTTATAAAAAATAAAACATTTCATAAAAATTAAAAAAAATAACCCTAATATAATTTTGATATTTTTATTTCAAAAATTAAGTTAATTTTATCAAATAAATTTTCTATGAGTGGTAAAATTTAATTTTAAATTATGTGCGCAAAGCACAACTAATCTGTCTTTTAGAAAAATACATTTTTTCAGACATCTTTTTCTTTTAAATGATTATTATTTTATTTATAATTAATAGATAACTGTAATTTTCATATTTTAGTTAGTATTATTCATACCTACCAATTTAATGGCTAGGATGTAATGGTATACAATATTACGGTTTATTTAGACTCAGGGTTGTGTGTACCCCAAACTATTGAATAGATTAAATTTAAAGAAATATATTTTATGGGTTATTTAAGCTCATTTTTATGTGTCACATATGCTATCAAATAGATTTATCTTATTTTATAATTTTTGGTCATTACATATGTGCACAAATTTTATATTTTGTATAGGGTAAACCCCTCATCCCAAACCTAACAGTGGTCTCAGATTTCCCATATGATGCACTATTTAGGAGATATACAATTATTTTCAGAAATATATAAATAAAAATATTAAATAATTTATCCTCATGTATGATGTTACCAAATGTCTTACCTAAACAAACATTATGTCATGTTTAGGGTAAAATCCCAATCCCAAACCAAACGGTGGTCTCATATTTCTCATACCATGCACCTCTTGTGAGATTATCATTTATTTTGGAAAAAATCATGTGTGCATAATATGATATATTTCATATACGCAGAGTCTCTATAGGCCTCAGAATATCATTTTATCTTAGTGCCTAAATTTTAAAATATTCCATAGAATATTCTAAGGTGTTAACTATCCTTTTACCCTTACACGAATCCCTCTAAATCATTTATTAAGATGTTTTTATTGCAAAAATACATTTTCACATAAAAATAACCATAATTTATTGTCAATTAGGATTTTTATGGTTTTTAAAAATGTAGGATATTCCAATTCCAACCCTCTATTGATTTATCATCCCCATTAAGTATCTTCATAGGTCTTTCTCGAACAACATAGGACACTGAGCTCAAACATCATACTCGCACTCACATGTCTCTTCCTAGATCCATCCATACTGCAACTGAATTTGAACAAGTGGTTTCATCTTACCTTGGAGGAATTTCTCACTCTAATCTAATATATACATCTAGTTCTTCTCATATGATGAATCTGGTTCCAACTCAACATCCTCATAGTCTATAACATGTGTAGTGTCGATCTTGTACCTATGAAGATGAGAAATGTGGAACATATCATGCATGTATCAATAACATGGAGGAAAGTCCATATGGTATGCCATTGTTCCCACCCATTCAATGATCTCCAAACTTAGTGCTATTTTTCCCTACTTCCTTATACATTGGTAGTATAATCAAGAAGTCCCTCTCAAGAAGAAAATTTGATCACCCATAATGAACTCAAATGGTCTCCTCCTGTGGTTAGTATATGATCTCTAATTTATTTGCGTGGTGATCAACCTCTTATGAATTAATTCCACTCTCTCAGAGGTATCCTAAACCAAATGGGTCCCTAAAAATGTTTCCTCACTCTCCACATGTCATCAATACATTGAACGAAACAACCTCCAATAAAGATCCTCTAACGTTATAAGGTTAGGTGATCATGCCACGCTCCATTACAAAGTCCCCCATGATATCCTCCCACCTGGTGATATGGAATTCCATCATCATTATCTCACTGATGTAAGAACCAACTACTGATCTCTCATATACAAGGGTTTCACATCATCTTTCAATAATGTAATAAAGAATGGTAGGTTATGGAAAAATGAATCTATTGGTATGTCAAGTCCAGAATCAACTCACATATATAAAGAAATAATCATTGATAAACAATATATTAGATCAGAAAGATATGTTCAAGACCATACCTCATATAGTAATGAGTTCCTCATCACTATCTATTAGGTTATGATCCACTCCATGGACTCAGTCTACCTCATCTCCATGACCCTCTCCACGACTTTCCTGAGTCCCTATCATCTGGGACAACTACTTGGGGCCCCATAATTTCCCATGATTCAGTGATGGATTCAATCTTGAACCCCCATGAGACCTCAGTCATGATGCCTTCAATTAGAAGTAATGCATATTTTCGGTCTTGCTGCATCAGTGGAACTTTATATCCAGTTTTGGGCATGAAGTATGATAATTCCCCAACTAACCATAGTTATAATACTGAGGACCTCCCTCCACTGCAGAAGTTGTTGGTGATCCTCTACTAAAATATAATTATCCACCATAGTATTGACTTGATTCATCTTCTTTACTCTTTATACTATCAAGAGGAACTCCCGTAGTGAGATAAATCTCAGTAACTATCCCAACATGGGTTGACTGTAAGCCTGTTATCATGTCCTCCTCTAATCCCTTCTCAAAGTTTAAGTCCTTGTAAAGCACCTAAGAGTATGTTATCTGGTCAAATCACCTAACCATAAATATGAGTTCCAATTGTAATCCTATTTAGAAATTCCTAACTTTTTGTTCCTCATTCCCAGCTAACAAGGTAGCAAATTGAAGCAACTCTATAAACCAAGCAGATTATGCAGAGACATTTATATAACCCTTTAATAACTTCTTGAACTCCTAAGAATGGTCTAAATTCATCATGTTAGGGAATTACTATTCTAGAAACAAATCCTTGAAGGTCATCTGTGTAATACATTCTCATCTCCGAACTTGATTCATGGTAGTCCACAATCTCTTGTAAGATCCTTAGAACATAAAGGTTTCTAGAATCACTCGACCTTCCTCAGGGTTCTGGACAATCTCAAAAATGATTTTAACATAATCCATCTGTTCCTCTATATCTTATGGGCCACCAGTACCCTAAAATGTTTGAGGATACTGGAACTGGAAATCCAGAGCATGGTCAGTCATGGTCCTCTAAATTACTCCACCCTAGACATGAACCAATCAAAATAATCCTATTTGAATGGGATCTACATCCTAGATCACCTGTTCTTAAACATGATCATGTTGAGTTATATCCCCCCACACCATTGGTAATGGAAGGGAAACATACTAGTATTCCATAATTGGAAGTCTATCATAAATATTTGAGGTAGCATCTCAAAAACAAAGATAAAATTAGAAACATAACATGTCCTAGCCAGTCTATGGGATCACACAAAGGCTTCCCTAGTAGTCTACCCCCATCCCAAGGTATAATCCTCATAGAACTAACCCTTATCTTCATCCCTACTTGTTATTCATGATTGTAATATATATACTAACACTACAACATACTCAGTTCAAATAATTAAATCCAATGTAGATATATCACAGAACATGTCAATAGATATATCACATAAGGAAACTGTCTTAAATATATAGTACAAAATAAGGAATTTAATTAAAGAACTACTATGCAGTATAAAAGTAGTTATATATATGGAATGTGATCCTACATTCCTAATCATGATGCATGAATATATTTGAAACCTCATAAATCATGTATTAACATAATGTGAATCACCCAAGATAATTTTAATCAACTATAATAGCAAAAATAAATTCCCATTTTATGGTAACTTGGAGGTCCACTATACATTGCTAACCAGACACTAACATAGACCCCCCCTGCCTGAGTCTCAGTCATCCTATATCCTATAAATATTTTCCCAAACCAATAAAATAGAAGAACAAGTTAGTGAATCCTAATCCTCTAATACCATTTTGTTACATCCCAACCTGAACCACCAGATCTGAGCCGTAATAGAGTGTGACCTCATACACACCTCCCTATATGCAAGAGCATGATGACTAGCAACAAGGGTCTAAATCTGATGGTGGGGAGACTATAACCTCTATATCATGTCATCGATCAGGATAGTAATGAATAATAATAAAACAATAAATAAATAATCAGAGTAAAATGTGAAAATTATATAAGTGACATACATATAAAAATAGCCCACAAATTGGTAAGCCTGACCAGAGTATAAGCAGTAGGTAAATACAGGACAAGTAAATAAAAAAACATCTATAGGTTACTCTAGTGTTTACCCCCATCCACTCCAGCTACATGCTCCTTGCTCAATCATCCACCATAGGGCCCTTTCCCTTCACCAAATCTCTGGTTATGAAATCTAAAAGAACACTAAAATTCCTGAGTTGGCTATGAGTACTAGACTTAGTAGGACACCACCAATGTGTCCTAAACAAGTGTAAAAATTCATAAGTGTGCATATCATAATAATAAATAAATGCACAGATAAGAAAAAATCATGTCAAGAATTTTTGCACTAACCAAGACACCAAAAACCTCAGTTATACCTACTTCGGCACCATACCAGAAAACATCAAAACAATCATGGAAATATCTCAATGTCAGAGCCAGCCTCAAGCTGTTCAATAGCCTTACAAGCCACATGCCTCCAATTCAAACCACACAAGGTATTCATACCTTAGTTCTATTTTTTAGTTCAGGCCACATAGACCATAATGCCCCACTATTGTTACACAGGTATGATTAATCATGATCATTATACCCCACAGTCATCACATACAAGTCTGATCACTCATGATTGTCATGCTTTCAGGTTAGGTCACACTAGTCTATCATTCTCCATCATCCATTTTATCCACATTATCAAGTCACATTCAGCGTTTGAACATTCTCCCCCTCAAGGGATACTGAGCCATGATGGGCCCACCTATCAATTTGGTACCATGCATAGAACAACAACAAAGCATATACCAAGAATATTGTAAGGAAATAGTGAAACCATACATAACATATCATGAGTGTGAGAAAATCCATACAAAAATTCATATACGCAACTCAACATGGTCTAAAGTACATAAACATGCATAACCATAATATGTCAATCAAGTAAGCCTCATGGATACACATGCACCCACATGAATCACATAACAAGCATGAGTTAGTACAACATAAATCACATATTATGCTAACATCATATGCATGGACCAAAATGGTTAAGAAATTTCTACCTTAAGGTCATCTATTTCAATGATAATAATAAATCAATCTGTGTTGTTCAAAAATTGGAGTGGAAACCTCAATAGTTAAGAACACATCCCCACAGGCCTTATTATCATAGTTTTTGACACATCGTCATTCAAGGTTCGTCAAAGGCTCCTAGAACCAAACCCAACTATTTTATTTCAAAAATAAATAAAATATCACATGTGACGATACTTTCTCCCTCCTAAATAATTTTGAAAATATCATTAAAATATCAGAAGAGATGATATTTTTCTCTCCTGGATAATTTTCAAATTTTCATTTTAGGTCGACTCATGTGCTAGAAAAATTCTCCTTAAGAATAATTATCTTTTGATAGTTTCTCATAAATTATTTTTTATAACTATATCTTCATAATTTATCATAAATTATCCTTTTATAATTATCTCAGAAAATTTACCCTAAATTATTCTTTTTAATTACCTTTCGATAATTTATTATAAATTATCCTTTATAATTATCTTTTGATAATTTCTCCTAAATTATACTTTTATAATTATCTTTTGATAATTTATTATAAATTATCTTTTTAAAATTATCTCTTAATAATTTAATAAAAATTATACTTTTATAATTATATTTTTTTAATTTATTATAAATTATCCTTTATAATTATCTGTTGATAATTTATTATAAATTGTCTTTATAATTATATTTTGATTATAAATTATCCTTTATAATAATATTTAGAAAATTTATGATAAAATATCTTTTTTTATAATTATCTTTTGATAATTTTAATAATTTATCCTTTGATAAACTCAAAGTAATTATCATCTAGAAATTATATAAATTATCCCTCAATAAATCAATGTGATTATACTTTGATAATTTTTATTCTATAAATTATACTTTGATAATCTAGAAATTATCATTTGATAATTTTAATAATTATCCTTTGATAATCTCACATTTATCATTATATAATTTTAATAATTATCCTTTGATAATATCAAAATTATCATTTGATAATTTAATAAATATCATTTTATAATAAATCAATTATCATTTGATAATTTTAATAATTGTCCTTTTATAATGTTGAAATTTTCATTTGTTAATCTTAATAATCAAATTTTATAATTTGATTAAATTTTTGTTTGTTAATTATTCATAATTATCATTCAATAATTTGATGAAATCATCATTTGATAATTCTTATACTTATCCTCTAACAATTTCACAAAACCATACCTTCATAATTTTTTTAAAATTATACAATGATAATTCATTGAAATTATACCTTGATAATATTTGTAACAATATAATTTGACAATATTTTGAGTTCTGTCATTTCATTTTAAAAAAATCATTTTTACCATAATTTTGAATAAATAGAAAAAAATGAATAAAATAAATAAATAAATAATAAAACTAACTTTGTATCCATATTTTAGACTCTTTAAGAATAAGATGGGAGAGTTATTCCTAAAATCAGAAATAAATATTGATCCAAATTAATTATAGCTTCACAGATCATTTGTAGAGGGGTTCATGGTTCTATCAGACTCATCTAGATCCACTAAACCAGAAGCTGAATGGGTCGGCCATATAGAAACACCAAGGTCACGTGTTCATCAATCTAAGAAATTAAAACAACCCTTTTAACCATTATTTCACCCAAAAATTGATGACATGATCTTTAATATACCTTATTAAGGCTTTGCTAATCTTAGCGGGTCAAAACACCTCATTTATTGAGCTTTGGGATCCAATGCGGCATCAATAATAGAGGTCATGTTGTGCATGGAGGATAAGATGAATTAAAAATGTTTTTTTAATAATTAAATTAATAATAATATAATAAAAAATATTAAATAACTTAACATTAATTGAGATCTGACCAAACCCCCAACGCGCACAAATTTTATATCCCACCTAGGGTAGAACCCGCATCCCAAACCTAATGGTGGTCTTGGATTTCTCATATAACACACCATTTGAGATATATTCAATTATTTTCATAAAAATATATAGTAAAAATATTAAACAAGTTATCCTCATGTGTGATCTAATGAAACATTTGATGTGCACAAATGTTATGTCGTGCCTAGGGTAAACCATCATCCTAGACCTAACAGTAGTCTCAAACTTCTCATACGATGCACCGTTTGGGAGATATTCAATTATTTTCGAAAACATATATATAAAAATATTAAATAATCTATCTTCGCATATGATGTTACCAAAAACCTGATGCATATAAACGTTATGTCATTCTTAGGGTAAACCCCCCCCCCATCCTAGACCTAATAGTGGTCTCATAATTCTCATATGATGAATAGTTTGTAATATATTCCATTATTTTTGGAAAAATAATGCATGCATAATATAATATTTTTAATATTTTTATTTCATCTATGTTGAGTCTCTATAAGAATTGAAATCTCATGCTATCTTAGTGCCTAACTCCAAAAATATTCCATAGAATATTTCAAGGTGTTGACTAGGATTTTATCCTTATAAAAATCCCTCTAAATCATATATTAAGTTATTTTTATTGAAAAAATATATTTTCACATAAAAATAACCATAATTTATCATCAACAGGGGTTTTTATTATCATTAAAAATTTAGTATATTATAGAAGTTACATTTATTAATAAAATAAATGATAAATATCTTTTGAAAGGTATTATTTTTTTACTATATTTTTCTAAGTATTTGAAGTCCCCCTCTATTTTGAAGTTATTATTATATTTTTTCAATTTACTCTTATGTTTGTTAAATTTACTCTTATGTTTGTTGTATCCACTCTTATGTTTTTTGAATCTTACTCTTACATGTGTTATCTCTTAATTTTATCTATAGAAAATTATGTGGAAATTATACTTCAACTTAAATTCTCCCAACCCATATTATTTTATGTGCTCTATTTTTGACTAATTCCTTAGAAAAGGATGAGTTTGGAGTTTGGTAACTATCATACAAATATTCATATTTTCCAAGTGGTCATGTATATTTTGACAATACAACTTATGAAACTATCTCCATGAGAAGAAGATCATATGTAGGTATCATAAAATAACTTTCAGGAAGGTAATTTTTCCCCTTTACCTAGATCCTTAGTTTTTTCTCTTTTCCATTTATTGTTGATTTTAATTAAAAAAATGATGGTAAAAGTTTTATAGTAATATAATACTTTTACACACATTATTATATTATTTTTAAGATAAACATCCATTAATTAAAACCCAAATATTTTTATGTATGGTGTCTTTGGAGGACTGAGTTCATAAAACATCAAAATAAACTAAAACTTGAAATCTCTATTTTTATTCTCATTAGTGAGATCCTAAATATGTTCAATCTCTTAAAAATTCATAGGATAACCTGGGGAATGCATAAAAGAAAAGGGTGATCTAAAAAACCTATTAAATAAATAAACATGATAAAGAAACAAAACATGTGAGTCAAAGTTATAACATGATATCATAAAAGAGAAGTCTCATGAGTAATCACATAAAAGAATAACATAAATAACATGGTATCATAATATTATATCAACATAGAAAATGTGTTAGAAACATATAACATAACATAAACATGAGTCAAGGCTAAATTCCTAGATAATATCGCATGGTTGGAAAAGTCCTATAATAGCTTAGGTTTACTCCCTAATCCCATACATAACATCTCATGAGACCAAAAACATTACCCAATGCATTACAGTGTTATCTAGGTACACCAGTCATAACATGTAAATGCTTATGTGTGACACAAAAATTAAACCAATTATAATGTAAAAAAATAATTACTCATGGAAAGAAATAGGTTGCATAATCTTTCCTCATGTTTTAATCAAAAAATATTTCATAAATAATTCATTTGATAAATAAACATAAGTCATGTATTACCCCATAAAAAGAAGGGAGAATGAACAAGGTATATATATAAGATACATATATACAAAATTTAGAAGAAATCTATAACATCAAAGTTTTTTGTTGGTGTTGAAAACATTTTTGAAAGATCGTATGGAATATTTCTTGAGTAAAATACCCTTCTCACATTGAAATCACTTCTTTAAAGTCTAAAAAATTACAAAATATTATAGAAAATATTTTCATTAAAAATAACCATGGAAACATATAAAGTAATAATAAAATAATTTATTGGTCATGATGATGGTAAATTCCATTCATGTTGTATCAGTTAATTGAAAATATTCCTTTTATGATTTTATAAAAAAATTCAAAAAGTACCTTGTTTGGAAAACAACATAAAGATTCATTTTAAACCATTTTGTAAAAAACATAAAACATGGGTAAAATTTTATTTAATAATTAATTATAGAATATTAAAAATATTATTTAAAATATTTTAAGGAAAATATATATATTTAATAGGAATATTCTAGATCTAAAATAAGATACAATATTGGTATTACTTCAAATAAATTTCCTGATGTTTATTTATTCAATAAGGGAGGAAATGGAAATAAAACATGTAAACAACATTAATGAATAGAGGATAATAAAATATATTTTTTTAAGAAAATAATTATATATTATTTCCCCTAAAGTAACCTTGAACATAAACAATCTCGAAAAGAAAGAAGATTGTAACATAAAGCTTTTACCGCTTTGGTAACTTTAAAATCAAATCCCCTTGGATGAAGTAAAATGAATTATTACTTAAAATAACATGAAGTATTAAGGTTTAATGATGTAATATGTAAAAGGGGTAAAATATATACTATATAAATGAAATTATTCACATAATATTAAATTATGTCTCAATAAAGGGGAATTGAGATGAAATCTCTTACCTCGAGTTCGACTCATCACGTACATACTTTATCTTCCAAAATAATAAATTTATATTAATTATTTACTTACTTAAAAACATTTTTAAATTTTATTATTTCTTTCATTTTATTCATTACCATTTTATATTTATTTAATTAATAAATTAAGTTCACGTCAGATGTTTTGATGATATTCGATTCATATGTCCAAAATGAATTCGATAGGTTAACTATGGTAAAAACAAGAAATTATTCCATAATATAATGAATAATAATCGTGAGATAATTATAATTTTTATAAATAAATTATAATTTTAAAACTAACCATGAAATATGGTTATGAAAAATGAACTACATTACAATCATAGAGATGGTAGGTTGTATATATGCATGAGTAATGTTTCCATTTTTCAATGATTGTGATGAAAATAAGTTAAGTATTATTTTATATTTATATAATGGTAACTATACCATATATATAATATTATTTCCTTAAATATACTTATATATACCATTCATTTGATGTGATGATGAAAAACGAATCACATCGCTTCGTGGAGGTGGTAGTCCACACATACGCACGAACGACATTATCATTATTTAATGAATGGAAAGGTAAGAAAATATAAGATATATTAATTTTAAATAATGATAAATTTTTAATGTAAATCATATATATATTAAAATTATCATCATAAATAGCCATGAGAGGTGATGATGGAAAATTAAATACATCAGTTCACGAGGTGGTAGTCCACAATACACACGAATGATGGTTTTATTTCCCATTTTATGGAAGAGGATATGGATGTAAGTTATGAAATTAACATAATAAAATATCATTTTATGAAAGATATTGATGTTATTATATCATCATGGTTGAATAATATTTGAAGGAGGTGGAAGAATAAATAAAACAAAACACTTGGTTAAGAACGAAACCTCTTCTTTAGACAACCTCTTTAGGTTTGAACCAAAAGCCTTTCAAGTAGGGTTTTATAATCAAACCAAGGACTATAGGATGTGTTAAGGGTAGTAAAGAAGGTATTTATTTAGGTTTTTTATGAACCATAATGATTTTTTAAGTGTGAATAAAATAGGATGGTGGGTTCCCTTTTATAAGTGAGAAAGAGTGACATTTTTGTAAATACCCAAAACTATTCAATAATGGGAAGTCACTCTCAAGAAAAGTCCCTCAAAATTGATAAATGCTGTATTGGAGGGAATATAATATTTATACACACCTAAAATATTAAAAAAGAAACATTTTCTAAATATTTTATTCCCTTTACCTTTATGGTTACTCACTTTTACCATGTTAGTTTTCACCACGGTAACTAGTTTTTTTACCTAGGTAATTTATCCTTTAATCCTAAAAAATATGGGACTTATTATATAATTTAGAACAACTGATTATAAATATTAATTTTAATATATCAAATAAAACACTTATGTGTTTTGAAAATTAATTTTAACACATGTAATGACCCAAACCTTTCTGGTCCATTCCGTTGTAAAAATATAGTGTTTGGGATGTTTTGGGGGATATCGGTGACTCATTCTGAGAATTTTACCCAAAAACCAGTTTTTCTTTCATCATTTCATTTTGAACTATCGGTGTCGACACGTCATTTTGAAATATCAGTTTTGGCATGTCATTTTGAACTATCGGTGTTGGCGTGTCATTTTGAACTGTCGATGTCGGCATATCATTTTGAACTGTCCGTGTCAGCGTGTCATTTTGAATTGTCGGTGTTGGTATATCAATTTGAATTGTCAGTGTCAACCTGTTATTTTGAACTGTCAGTGTCGGTGTTCCATTTTATAATGTCGGTGTCAATGAGTCATTTTTGTACTGTCGGTTTCGGTGAGTCATTTTGTACTATCGGTGTCGGTGAGTCATTTTTGTACTCTCAGTGTTGTTGAGTCATTTTTTACTTTTAGCATCAGCGTTGGCGTCAACGTCAGCGTCATTTTTCAATTTTTCCTAGTTTTTCTAGTTTCGTCCCTCTTACGTTTTATTTGACATAAATTGAGTTTAAAGGACTGTTTGAGCATTTCTAAAGGCGTTTCAAAGGATATTAATTATATATTTAATATCCTAACGCCCCCCGAACTTTGAAATAGTCTTGCCGCATAATCTTAACCATGATCCAACTTTAATGTCCCTTGAAATCATTTCCTATTCCATTGATATAGGATCTTTATTTTCTAAAGTTGAGGTCCTCTCTTCTCTTTTCTCTTGGTTCGTGAAGAACCTTTCTTCCCCGGATGAGTCGTGCACCTGTGCTAGATCCCTTTCTTTTCCAATTTTTCTTGGAGTGTCTTGCTGCTTGTACGACCCCCATTTTGGCGTAAGGAGGATTTTTGGTCACCTATTGTTTCAAGTAGATATTTTTCCTTTGTCTCTATTTAATTGTGTATCATACAGGGTGGGTGTAGTAATACTTCTTGGGAGAGAATGGCTGAATTATTTCTTTAACAAGAGTAATAAATGAGGGGTGGATGATGATGAAAAGATAACAAGACCTATTATGATAACAGGAAGGGTATTGAATATAGATGAATGTTGAGTGATGTTTTAATTTTATTATCCTTGATTTCCTGTTATTAATTGTTTTTTTTTTGTAAGGACTTCTGAAAATCAAGGTTGTTGGTGGCCTTTTCTTGAACACTGGTAATGTTTTTGTTCTTTTTTCTGATACTCTGTGAATAATTGAAAATATCAATCCTTTTAATCACATACACTTGGATAAATAAATGGATTCCCTAGGATCAAACATGTTCTGTGATCACCCCTATTATTCTAATTGAAATTAAATAATCCCCATTGGCTAAATTTGAATATTCTTTGCTTGATGGTGTGGATGTGTGTTGTGTTTTTTTGAGTTCATGCCTTCTTTGGGTTGTGTGATGTTACTATTGTTAGCTTGGCTATGGGTATAGGGGTGGAAAAAGAGGATGGTTTTGTGTTTTGGTATGACCTGTTTGGGAAGTAGGGCTGTTGATTGGTTGTACATAGAATGGATAAACTTGTAGGTAGTGGGACTACCTTTGTTTGTGTTGTGGCTGTTGAACGTCGTTGTGTAGTGAGACTGCACCTTGGCTTGCTTGCTATTTTAGGATAGTTGTGGTTGGTACTTACCCCATTAGTACTCTAATAAATTAAAGTGAACCTCTTAATAATGAACAGAAATTGGTTAAATGAAAATGGGGTTGGGTTTATGCTTTGGCAGTGGTTGTTTGTGTGGTTGTGCATATAGAGGTAGCAGTAAAAGTGGTTCTGCTGGTCTGGTTTGTTTTTGGACCTATAGGTTGGGTTGAGTGTTTTTTTACCTGTATGTATAAATTTTAGTTCCTTGTTATTTTCAATATGATCCCCACCCTTGTTAATCACAGCGTACCGAACACCCCCCATTTCATGGGGGAGGGTTTCATTCCCAAAATCCTAGTGGGAGGATGGATAGTTACTGACTTTCTTCCTCACACCCCCTTACAGGTTCTTACTAGTCAAGAATATTTGGACAGGCTATAATAGCTTGAGGTTTACTATAACCTGAGATCCTTCAGGTATGTTGTGTTGCGGATGAGGGGCCCAGATGTCTACAGGTCAGGTTTTTTTCTCAGGTGTCTTTGGGATGAGGCCCAGGTGCTTTTGGGTGAGAGGTGTGGTTGTTGTGGCCTAGGTGTATGTGGGCGAAATATGTGTGGTTTGTGGTCCAAGTGTGTGTGTGGGCAGTTGTGAAGTGTTACTACATTTGTGGAAGGGTGGTAGCGTCAAGACGTTAGTTTTTAGTAATGATTAGTTAACCAGTAGGAAAAGTGGTGTGGGTTAACCAAATCATTGATGTGATTATTTATTACCTTACTTGACTTGCGTTATTTGTTGAGCATGACTTAGTGAGGTTGGGTTGGTTAGTATTTTTCCTTGGTAGGTGCGGTTGGTTTTTGTTGTTTTCATAAGGTCATTAGTATGTTTCTCCCACTTTTGAACGAGTGACATTGATTTCCCTAATGAGTATACTCTTATTCTCACCCTACATTATAAAACTATTTTTAGGTTTCTAAGAGGACTTTTGGGACCATGCTGGATTTTACTAGCTTGGGTATTGGGGTATTTTTTGTTCTGCTTCTTAGAATATTTTTTTTGGTACTTTGTTTTGGAGATTTGGTTGTACTTTTATGGCAGTTTATGTTTAAATCATTGATGGGTTAGATTTTTGTTTCCTCTATATAAAAGTTTGGTGTTGTTTAGGATTTTTTACCATCTTATCTCCTGATCCTATTTTCATTAAAAAGGGTAATTCTTCCATTTTGTGTGATATTATATACCATTGGTTCTAGTCGCCACTCTGGGGTCAACTGAAGGTGGGACTCGGGGGGTCCTTATATCTCTTTCCTCTTAAACAAGGAACGGCATGGAACATTGTTGTCCCTCCCCTCATCCTGAGGAAGGTGGGCCATAATAGAATGGTATCTGAGGTAATGGATAAGAGATAGGATGGTGTTCATAGTTAAGAAAAGTGAGGATTGCATGGGATGGTAGGTAAATAGTTTTAGGCAATCTTGGTGCATGAAATAGTCTAGGGAATACCGGATAGGACATGGGATTTTAGGGCCCCTTATGATCTGATGTAGGTACTTTGGGCCTACTTAATGACCAATTGAGGCTACTATGATTATAGGGAAGAGACCCTAACAAAGGTACATGCATCATAATGAATTTTTTTATTATTCATCTTTGGGTGTTTTATGAAATTAAGATAAATAAATAGTTAAAATAAATCATAAAAATAAAATTATATACTACCCGGGCTTAGTATTTCCTTGTTTATATTTTCAGCTATGGAACTAGGACATCGCCCACATGTGGTATGAGTAGTTGAGGCCCAACAGGCTGACCTGGTTGATAAGCTTAGGGTTGGTCGAGAAGAGTAAGAAGACTTGTTGTAAAAGACCCTTTGTGCTTTCTAGCAGCAGACCCGGGGGAAGTACGAAGGCAGTGTTTCAGACCTGTAGATGGAATGATGGTTCGAGGATCTTTTGATCACCTTTACATTGATCTTTGATCTGAGGGAGTACTGGGTTCCTTTAGAGGTGATCCGTAAGTGAGGAGAAGTGTGTTATTGGTGGACGCTTTACCTCAGAGAGAGGAAGGAGACTGATGTTTTAAGGGCTGACTTTGAGAAGGAGTTCTAAGCTAAGTTTCTCTCCTCAACGATGAAGGCTTAGAAGAGGCAGGTATTTCTCTCCCTTTATCAGGGGAGTATTTCAGTGAGGGAACTCGGTATCAAGTTCAAGGATCTCTCCCATTTTTCTCTGGACCTCTTTTTGAATGAGGAGTCTTGAGTGAGATTTTTAGAGGATGACCTTCGACATTCTCTTCAGTATGTAGTTATCCCCTTCACTCTCTCGGCATACTTAGAGGTTCAGAAGAAGGCTGAGGTAGTGGAGAGGATACACTCATAGGGAGTTGTACTGCGAGAGGGGAGCCAATCGATTTCATAAAAGGAGAAGACAATTAGCAGCAAGTCTCTAGTGTTAGGGCCTTTTTAGTTTTGGCTAGTGGGGAGTATGCCTCAATAGTTCCAGTTTCGGTCTCCTAGTCCTCTCCCTTTCCCCATTGGCCTGGGACCGAGGTCCTTTTTTAGTGGAGGTTCTGGACATCTTCAAAGACAATGCCTAGTTCAAGCTCAGTACTGTGGAGGTGGGTAGGTTCAGCACCCACCTCAGCAACAGTTGTCAGCCGGACCTTTTTAGCAGTAGGGACAACAGGATCCTGTTCCATGAGGGAAGATGGTGCAGGAGGAGGCAGACCTTAGGGTGCTCCTCAGGGACCTCGATCGGGGCATGGTTGGGGAGTTGAATGATAGTCGAGTGGTAGAGGAGCTGGGCGCAGTCAGTTTCATGTTGTTGAGGCAGTAGTTCTAGCTGGGCCAAAGGTTGTTTGAGGTACGATCAGTATGTTTAGAACTCTTTCTTGGGATTTGTTTGATTTAGGAGATTCACACTCCTTTTTTCCCCTATTCTAGCCCATACTCTAGGTCTAGACATAGATAGACTTATCATGCCCTTGTTATTGAGCACTCTAGTCAGAGATCCAACCAGTTTATTTGATGTTTTTCAGGGATGTAGACTAATGTTGGGGCTGTATCAGTCTAGTGGGGAACTTCTTCTACTATAGATGAAGCCATACAATGTTATACTTGGAATTTATTGGTTGTTCTCTATTCATTCTGTTATCTACTACTTTTGGAGGAGAGTTGTGTTTTCTGATATTAATGGACAACGTGTAGCTTTTTTCGGCGAGCGTAGTTGTTAGGTGGGAAACCAGTGTGTGGAGCCTCTTATTTCTGTCTTAGCTGAGCTATCAGAGGGGTCGATGGATGCTGAGATGGTAGAGGTTCTAGGTGTTTTTGGGGAGTTATTGGATGTTTTCCCCAAGGAGGTTGTTACTATAATTCATCAACGTGACTTCTATTTCAGAATATACTTATAGCCTAGTGCTCATCCTATTTTTATGGATCCCTGTCGCATGGAACCTTCTAAGTTGTGGAAGTTACAGATTCAGATTTAAGACCTAATGAATAATGGATTTATCCAACTGAGTGTGTCACCATGGGGTGCTCTAGTCTTGTTCTCAAAGAATTCAAATGGTGGTCTGAGGCTATGCATAGACTAATTGATACTAAATCAGGTAACAGTAAAGAACCATTAACCTCTTCTGAGAATAGAAAATATTTTTTACCAGTTGGGGGGAGTAGGTTGGTTCTCTAAGATCAATCTACAGTCTAGATATCACCAGTTGAGGGTAAAGGAGGGTGATATCCCAAAGACTTATTTTAGGTGTGGGTATGGACAGTTCAAGTTCATGGTCATGCCATTCGGGGTCATGAATGCACCAGTCATGTTTATGGGGCTCATGAACTTTGTCTTCCACAAGTTTCTAGATCGTTTCATCATCGTGTTCATTAAAGACATTCTGATTTACTCAAAGATATATTTGGAGAATGTTGAGCACCTCAGGACAGTCTTGGAGGTCCCCCGACACCACCAGCTCTATGGGAAGTTTTCCAAGTGCAAGTTATGGACATGATAGGTGCACTTCCTTGGACATGTGTTGTCTCAGCAAGGGATACCAGTGGACCCATCAAAGGTTGAGGTGGTTGTTTCTTGGGTAGAACCCAAGAATGTGGTAGAGATTCATAGCTTCTTGGGTATGGTAGGCTATTATCGGAGGTTCATTCCTGAATTCTCTAAATTTTTAGCTCCATTGACAGCCTTGACTAGGAATGACCAGGCCTTTGTGTGGAGTGAGAAGTTTCAAGCAGCTTTTAGCTATCTGAAGGGGAAGTTGGTCAGTGCTCCAGTGCTCGGGTTGCTGGAGGAAGGGGTGAAGTTTGAAGTGTTATATGATTCTTCCGGTATTGTCTTGGGATGTGTGATGATGCAGCGATAGGTATTGATCTCTTATGGTTCTAGGAAGTTACATCTCCATGAACGTAACTATGTCACCCATGTTTTGGATCTTGTAGTAGTCATGTTTGCACTGAAGTTGTGATGTCATTATCTCATCGAGGAGCGCTTTGTGGTCTTCACAAATCACAAGAGATTGAGGTATATCTTCTCCTACTAAGACCTTAACTTGAGGTGGTTGAGGTGGATGGAGTTTCTCCAATACTACAACTTTGATATCTCCTACACCTTGGGAAAAGTTAACATTGTGGTTGATGCCTTGAGTAGGAAGCCACGGGAAGAGGTAGTTCAGAAATCCACAGATGCTTGGAAGGTGATAAAGGATTTGGATGCCTTGTACCTAGATGATGGGGTGGATAGTGGTAAAGGATATCTATTTGAGATGACATTACAGTCTTACTTGATGTAGAAGGTGGAGGAGTCTCAGTGTGGAGACTTAGAGACTAAATTGATGTGTGATCGCGTTGTCCATGGTGATACTCTGGAGGGATGGTTGGAGGATAGTCAAAATCATATATTGTTCTATGGAAAGCTATTTGTCCTAGTGGCTATGTGTGATGGAGTTCTTTGTGATTTTCATAGCTCACCCCTAGCGGTACACCCAGAAGTTTCCAATATGTACTGAGGCTTGAGGGAATAGTTTTCGTGTCCTGGGGTGAAGTGGGTTGTGGCATAGTTTGTGGAAAAGTACCTAGTGTGTCGGCAAGTGAAAGCTGAGTACCATGTTCCCAGTGGTCTGTTACAGCCTTTAGATGTCCCCAAGTGGAAGTGGGATGAAATCTCCATGGATTTTTTCATAGGGATACCCAGGGATTAGGGAGGCTACAATGCTATGTAGGTAGTGGTGGACCAGATAATGAAATCAACTCACTTCCTAAGGATTAAGGAGTCAAGCATAGTGGATGCCTTGGAAAGGAGGTATGTGGATGAGGTGGTGCGGATACATGAAGTTCCAAGATTCTCCATCTCATATTGGTATTCATGATTTACCTCATGAGTCTGGAGGGTATTATAGCATGCTTTCGGCACCTAGCTACGCCTTAACACTAATTTCCACACTCAAATGGATGGGTAGACAAAGAGGACCATCCAGACATTAGAGTATATTATTCGGGAATGTGTTCTGGACTTTGTAGGATCGTGGGCGCAACACTTGCCTCTGATATAGTTTTTATAAAATAATATCTATCACTCTACCACTGGTATGGAACTATTCGAGGCTTTGTATAGAAGGTCGTGTCGTTCACCCTTGTGCTAGATAGAGGTTGGGGAAGTATCCCTTCTTGGACCAGAGGTAGTATAGAGCATGATGGAGAAGGTTCATCTTGTGCATGAGAGGATGAAGGAAGCTTAGGACCAGCAGAAGTCATATGCTGGTCATAGTATGGGGCCTTTGGAGTTTGAGGTTGGATACCATGTGTTCTTGAAGGTTTTCCCTCAACGTGGTCAGCATAGGTTCGGTAGGGGAAGCAAGATTTCTCCCAGGTTTATCAGACCTTTTTAGGTGTTGGGACGAGTTGGTGAGGTGGAATATTAGTTGGAATTTCCACCATAGTTTTGGAGGATCCACAATGTCTTTCATGTCTCCCAGATTTTTCAGTATCTACATGATGACTCTCATGTCATTGAATGGGGAGAGTTGAATATCGAGGATGATGCGACATTTGTGGAGCAGCCAATGGAGATCCAGGACCATCGAAAGAAGGTGATTCATGGATAGACCATTCCTTTGGTCTGTTTTTTGTAGAGTCATGGTGGCCTTGAAGAGATTACTTGGGAGTAGTAGGCATAGATTCAGGCCCAGTACCCAGATCTGTTATGAGTTTTTCTCTTGTGTTTTGATTTATGATTTGCTTATATTGTGATGCTTGACCTTGTTTCTATGAAATGAGTTGTTTCCTTATCTCTAATGTGTTAGAAGTCCCGACATAAGGGTAAGGGAGTACCTGGTCCCTAATCAATATGCATTAATGCTGATGCGATTAAACTTGTGTGGGCGAGTCAGTACCACCCAAAGTAGACAGTATCTTGACATGGGGGAATAAATTCCCTAATCCACGTGTCTCGACCGTGTGGCCTCTGGTGTCTATATGGATGTTTGGGGTAGGTTATGTTGGGGATTTTTTCTTGTATGTCGAGGTTTTCACTCCATTTTTCGAACAACACAGGGTGTTTTGTCCTTGGGAGGTATCTTACAGGGTGGTTGTTCAGACCCCTCTTTTTTCCTTTGGTTAGTTTTAAATTATTGAGGGAGAAAATGTTTTGAGAGGTATCTGATGTAATGGACTATACCTCTCTATTCAATTTCTTTGTGAAAATCTAGTGTTTGGGGTGTTCTGATGGATATTAGTGACTCGTTCTGAGAAGTTTACCCAAAAAAACATTTTTTCTGTCGGCATGTCATTTTGAACTCTTGGTGTCAACATGTCATTTTGAACTGTCGGTGTCGGCATGTCATTTTGAACTATCAGTGTCAGCATGACATTTTGAATTATTGGTGTCAGTGTGTCATTTGGAACTATCGATGTCGACGTGTCATTTTGAACCGTCGGTGTCAGTGTGTAATTTTGAACTATCGGTGTCAGAGTGTCATTTTGAACTATCAGTGTCGGTGTGTCGTTTTGAATTTTTAGTGTCGACATGTCATTTTGAACTGTCAGTGTCGGCATTTAGTTTTGAACTATCAGTGTCAGCGTGTCATTTTGTACTATCTGTGTCAGTGAGTCATTTTTGTACTGTCGGTGTCGGTTAGGCATTTTGTATTGTCGGTGTCAGCGAGTCATTTTTGTACTATCAATGTCGGAAAGTCATTTTGTACTATCGATGTCAGCATCAGTGTCAGCATCGGTGTCAATTTTGGGGTCAGCATCAGTGTCAATTTTGGCGTCCATGTCAGTGTCAGTGTCAGTGTTAGTGTCGGGGTCAGCATCAGTGTCATTTTCCAGTTTTTTCCAGTTTTTTCAATTTCACCCATCTTATGTTTTATTTCATGTAAATCAAGTTTAAAGTATTTTTTGAGTGTTTCTAAGCGGTTTTCAAAGGATATTAATTATATCTTTAATATCCTAATGCTCCCCAGACTTTGAAATAGTCAAGATATGTAATCTAAACCATGATCCAACTTTAATGGCTCGTAAAACCGTTTCCTGTTCTGTTGATATAGGATCTGGATTTTCTAAAGTCGAGGTCCTCTCTTCTCTTTTCTATTAGTGTGTGGAGAACTTTTCTTCCCCAAATGAGTCATGTGCCTATGCTAGATAACTTTCTTGTCCAGTTTTTCTTGGAGTTTCCTACTACTCACACAACCCCCTATTTGGCGCAAGGAGGAGTTTCGGTCGCTTTTTTTTCAATTAGGTATTTTTTCTTCATCTCTCTTTAATTTTGTATCATGTGGGGTGGGTGTAGTAACTCTTCTTGGTAGAGAACGTCTGAATTCTTTATTTAATAAGAGTAATAATTGAGGGAAGGAAGATAATGATAAAAATATAATGGGACTTGTCATGATAACGGGAAGTGGATTAAAGATGGATGAATGTTGAGAATTGTTTTATTTTTATTTTCCATGTTTTCCTGTTATTAATTGTCATGGCTGTAAGGCCTTCTAAAAATCATGGTCATTGGTAGCCTTTTCTTGTTCACTAGTGATGTTCTTGTTCTTGTTGTTGATACTCTATGAATAATTGAAAATATAAATCCATTTAATCACGTAAAGTTGGTTAAATAAATGGTTTCCCTAGGATCAAAATTCTTCTATGATCACCCCTATTATTCTAATTGATATTAAAGAATCTATGTTGGATAAATCTGAATATGATTGTATTGATGGTGTGGTTGTGTTCTATGTTTTTTTGAGTTTTTTTCTTGTGCAGGTTGTGTGATGTTACTAACAGTAGCTTGGTTGTGGGTACAGGGGTGGACAAAGGGGATGGTTTTATGTTTTGGAATGATCTATTTGTGCAGTAGGGCTACTAATTAGTTGTTTATATAATGGATGAACTTTTAGGTAGTGGGACTTCCATTGGTTGTGTTGTGGCCATCGAACGGCATTGTGCAGTGGGAATTCACCTTGGTTTGCTTGTTTTTTTGGGACAGTTATGTTTGGTAGTTACCCCGGTAGTGTCGGAATAAATTAAAGTGAACCCCTTAATAAATAATGACAAGTGGTTAAATGAAAAAGGGTTTGGGTTTATGATTTGGTAGTGGTTGTTTGTGTGGTTGTGCATATAGGGGTAGTAGTAAAAGTGGTTCTAGTGGGATGGTTTTTTGTTTTGGGACTCATAGGTTGGGATGAGTGTTTGTTTACCTATGTGTATAAATTGTTGTTCCTTGTGATTTTCAATATGCACCCCACCCTTATTGATCACTACATGACGAACACCCCCATTTCATAGGTGAGGGTGTCTTTCCCAACATCACGGTGGGAGGATGGACGGATGGTTACTGACTTTCTTCCTCACACCCCCTTTCGAGTTCTTACCTCTCAAGTGTATCCGGGAAGGCTGTAATGGCCTGAGGTTTACTATATCCCAAGATCCTTCAAGAAGGTTTTGTTGTGGATGAGGGGCCCAAGTGTCTTCGGGTTCGGTTTGTTTCCCAGGTGTCTTCAGGATGAGAGGTGTGGTTTTTGTGACCCAGGTGTCTGTAGGAAGGATATGTGTGGTTTGTGGCCCAGGTGTGTTCAATCAATTGTGTAGCGGGACTGCAATTGGGGAACAGTGGTAGTGTCAAGACATTGGTCATTAGGAATGAGTAGTTGACAAGTGGGAAAAGTGGTTAGGGGTACCCAAATCATAGATGTACTTATATTATTACCTTACTTGACTTGCATTATTTGGTGAGCGTGCCTTGGTGATTTTGGGATGGTTAGTATTTTTCCTTGGTAGGTGTGGTTGGTTTCTGTTGTTTTCATAGGGGCATTAGTATACTTCACCCACTTGTGCATGAGTGAATTTGGTTTCCCTACTGAGTATACTTGTATTCTCACCCTATGTTATAAAACTATTTTCAAGTTTACAGGATGAATTTGCGGACCATTCTGGACTTTACAAGCTCAGGCATTGGGATAGTTGGTGTGCTTCTACTTAGACTCTCTTTTTTATACTTTTCTTTGGAGATTTGGTTGTACTTTTGTGCCAGTTTATGTTTAAATCATGCATGGGTTGGATTTTTTTCCTTTATATAAAAGTTTGGTGTTGTTTGGTATTTTTTACCATTTTGTCTCTCAATCCTATTTTCATTAAAAAGGGTAAGGCCTTCCATATTGTGTGAGATTTTATACCCTTGGTGCTAGTCGCCACTTTGGGGCCTATTGAAGGCAACACTCGGGGCGTCATTATCTCTATTTTCTATTGAATAAGGTAATGGAACATTTTTATTCCTCCCATAATCCTAAGGAATGTGGTTCATGTGCATGTAACATTCAAAACTCCATTTTAACCTTAACCATAATAATTAATTTTTACAGTTTTTACTACTCATTATGAAAAAAAAAATCGTTTAAATTATTAAATAATATTAATTATGTTGATTAAAAATATGAATTCCATTTTTTCAAATTCAATTCATATTATTTTCATAATTTAATTTAAAATTAAACCCACAGAATGCGATGAAAAATGGTTTTTCAGGAAAATACATTTTTAAAAAAATAGATGATCTTATATTAACTCTATGACTATAAATAATCATTGTATGAATTTAAATTCATACAAATAAATATATAATATATAAATTCCATTTAAATATTTCCTTACTAGGGTTTATTTTAATTAATTAAAATGAATAAACTTTATGCACTTAAAAATAGTTTGCAGAAAACTGTATTTTTAAGCATAAAAATAAACTTATACCCAAATCATGAAAATTGATGATTCAAATAAAATTAATTAGATTATTATAAATAAAATGTCTTAAATTTAAATTTAATACCAAATAGAAAATATAATGGTTCTTTTAAATTACTTTATTTAATGAAAATATATGACTGTATTTAAAAAATTAATAATTTTCACTATTCAATGAAAAATCAATCATTTCAAAAAAAATACTAAAATTTCATACTAAGTTAATTTTTATATGATGATTTAAAAACGGACATTCATTTTATCAAATAAATTTACTATAATTTTCAGAAATTAATTATAATATTTTCTCACAAAAATCAATAAAATCATTTTTGAAGAAAATGAATTTTTTGAAGAATAAGATGTCTTCATTAAAAATTGTGTGCTTATTTATTAATAATTTATCAATAAATTTATATTTAGTATGATATATATATAATTAATAATGTAGTTAGTCCAATTCATATCCACCAATTTAACGGCTAGGTTATAATGGTCATATTTAAATAATAATATTTCATGGTTCCTTTAGGCTTGGTGTCGCATATCGTATATGCTATCGAACATAGTTTTCTTTTTTAAAATATCAAGGTGTTACATGCTCCCCAATTTAAAGAATTATTTCCTAGTAATTTGAACTTGAACTTTTTAATCGAAGTTTTGATATTTTAAAATAACTTTCTTGAAATCCCACAATATAAAAAGGGTTAATAAAACATCCTCTTGATAAGAGAGAAAGTAAAATACGAAGGTCATCTAGAATAAAACATAACTAGGTTTTAATATAGGATAACATTGGCAAGGATTGAAAATATTGACATGTAAGAAAATCATAATAACAAATAATGATAGAGATGACATAGACCATTAATCATAAGAAAGTGAATGATCATAAGAAAGTTAACGACCACAAACTATAAATCTATTGTGGGTGAAAAGACCATTGATTCATAAAAAAATGTAAATATATAATATTTTTATTTAAATATTTTTTTACTAAATTTGAGGGATTATTTTACTATCAATATATATGAAACCATAAAATATATTTATTTGATATATTTTTATTTTATAATCACAATTTCATCCTTTGGTTGTTCTTTTATCATTTTCCAATTCATTTCTTACTCCCATAAATGAATATCCAAGATGAATTTTTTATTCTCGAAGTACTAAAATCAAATTCTAATGGATCACATTATTCCCCAAAATTATATCAAGGTATTCCTCTTGTCTTTAGACATTAACCAAAAACAAAATGTTTAGCATAATGTAAGATAATTCCCAAAATGAATAAACCTTCATATGATGAAATAAAACATTAATCTATAAAGCCTCAACAATAATACACAAAGTTCAAATTATATAATTTTATAAATAAATAACCATAAAATTCTTCAAAATATTACTAAATAAGTTTGAAATAAAAATATTTGAATGATTTTATCACATATTCATCTAAGATAAATTTAACATTTATCTCCGAATAAAATCAATAACTCTTAAATTCTAATACCAAAATATATATTCCCTAATCATATATGATAATCATTTTTATAAATAACCTAAATAATCATAAAGGCATAGTAAAATCATATATGCATCCAAAAATTTACATGTTCCTTAGATGTTTCATGATTATTATAACCAAAACACTATTGATAAAAATACTTCTACAAAATAATTATCAAATCCCAATGTGTAAATAATTTCTCCTCAATGATTTGTATAACATATGTATTTCTTTTGTCTAGGATTTAACCTTTATAAGAGGTTATTGACTTGGATAATTTCTAGGTTCCCCACATTTAAGACAATAAACTATAAATGGATCTCTATGATGAAATTTATTTCTCTCCATTGAACTCCTCATTTTTTCTCAACAATTAATTTCTCATACCCTTATTTCCCACATATAAAACATTTTCATATTCCTTTTATAATTATAATGGGTGTCTCTTCCCACATTTATTAAATGAAAGAAATTGATCATTCTTTCCTGCATGCTCTCCTCCACCTGAGCTCTTACTGGACTACATCATTCACTTCTTTGGTGACTTCGAGAGTTGGTGAAGGTATAGGTTGTTAATCATATATCATAATAACTGATTAGAAATAATCACAATAAATTTCACTTTAGTCATCATCCCATTTGGTTGCTCATATCACTAAATTTTCAATCGCATTCAGTGCTAACATCATTCCTCTTGGTTCCAACCATTGACTAAAACCAAAAATCATGGTGTGAGAAACAATAATCATAATCATGAAAAATCATTTATATGATATCTAAATCATGACATATTACTTTAAATATATGACACCATAGGTTTAACGTATGTCATCCATGATTATCATCAATTCAAATCCTTCATGATGGTTTGTAAAGAAAATGTGAATTAACCCAAGCATATCCCTTGAGGGTGTCAAAATAGGTGTGCAATAAAGGAACACTCATTGTGTATCAAAATGATGGTTGAGATATACTCAACCAACTCTTTTTAGGGTTATTACCCCTATATGTATCTATATAAAAACCACTCCAACTTGTATTATCTAGACAAATACGTATTTCTAGGAAAACCACATAATCTCTTCCTTACCAAAACTTTAGGATATTATCCTTTACTTAGAATTATCACAATGGTTTTTTACTAAAGTTATCTAATCCTAATCCAAAAAAAATAACTAGAACTTTCTCTAATACTACCAATAGATACCCAACCCTTTTACACATATTATTAAATGATTTTTAACCTAAACATATATTAATTAAAACCCAGATATCATGAGGCCTAATTTATTTGGAATACTGGGTACATAAAACATCAAAAGAAACTAAAACATGATATCTCTATTTTTATTCTCCTTAGTGAGATACTAAATCAGTTTGATATCCTAAAACTTCATAAGATAACCTAAGTAACACATAAAAGGAAGGTTTTAGCTAAAAATCCTAGTAAGGGAATAAAAATGATAAGGAAACATAATGTATGAGTCAATGGTATAACATGATATCATAAAAGAGAAGGCTCATGAGTAATCACATAAAATAATAACATAAATAACATTGTATCATAAGATCATAGAAACATCTAAAATGTGAAATCAATATATAACTGGACAAAACAAGAGTTAAGGATAACTTCATAGACAATATCATATGGTGGAAAATTTTCCATAATCGATTAGGTTTACTCTCTAATCCCATACATAACGTCTCATGAGACCAAAAACATTACCAAATGCATTGGAGTGCTATTTGGGTACACCCATAATAACATGTAAATTCTTATGTGTGCCACAAAAATGAAATCAATTATAAGGTATAAACATAATAATTACACATGGAAATAAATAGATTGTATGATCTTGCCTCATTTCGTAATCAAAGGATATTTCATAAAGAAGGCATTTGATAAATGAAATTAAGGCATGTATTACCCCATAAAATAAATGGATAACGAGATAGGTATATATGTAAGAGACATATATATATAATTTAGAAGTAATATATAACATAAAATGTTATCATAGTTGATGAAAATATATTTGAAAGATCATAGGGAATATTTCTTGAGGAAAATACCCTTTTCCCTTTGAAATCACTTCTTTAAAATCTAAGAAATTTAAAAATATTATAGAAAAAAATTATTTGAAAATTATAATTGAAACTTGAAAATAAATATTCAAATAATTCAGAATTAATTAAGATAGGAAATTCCATTCATGCTGTATAAGTTAAAATAAAACATTCCTTTCACACTTCTATAAAAAAAGTCAAAAAGTACCTTATTCGAAAAATGAATGAAAGATTCCTTTTAAACCATTTTATAAAAAAATTAAATATGGTTAAAAATATATTTTATAAATCATTGGATAAATATTGAAAACATTATTTAAAATATTTTAAGGAAAATAGAGACATGGAAGAGAAAAATTACACATCTAAAAGAAGATACAATATCGGTATTACTTACATACAACTTTCTTGATTTTTCTCTATTAAATATGGAATGAAATGGAAACCAAACATATAAAAAAATTCATAAATAGAGGAAAATAAAAGGTATTTTTTCAATAAAATAATTTTATATGATTTCCCTTAAAGTAACCTTTAACATAAACAATCTCTAAAATAAAGGTGATTGTAACATTAAGACTTTACTGCTTTGGTAAATTTTGAATCACATATGCTTGGATAATGTAAAATGAATTTTAAGTTAAAATTCATTGAATTTTGGAGGTTTCATGATATAATATTTAAAAATTTTAAAATATACAACATATAAAAAAAATAGGTGCATAACATTAAAATATGTCTTAATGAAGGGAAATTGAGGTGAAATCCCTTACCTTGAGTTTGACTTGTCACATATGTACTTTATATTACTATTTAATAAACTTATATTAATTATTTACTTACTTAATAACCATTTTAAATTTTATATTCCTTTTATTTTATTTATTTTTCTGTTGTATTTATTTAATTACTTAATTAAGTTCATGTGATACGTTTTAACGATATTTGGTTCATATGTCTAAGATGACTTTGGTAGGATGAATATGGTAAAACTAGTCATTGTTCCATAATATATAGAATAATTATCATGAAATAATTATCATTTTTATATATCAATTATACTTTTAAAACTAACCATGAAATATGGTTATGAAAAATGAACTATGTTGTAATCATGGAGATGGTAGGTCATACATGTGAGAGACTAACATTTATATTTCTCAACGATCATGATGAAAATATGATAAATATTATTTTATATTTCCATAATTACCATTATATAATAAATAACAAATTATTTATTTAAATACACTTATATATACCATCCATGTGATGCGATGATTAAAAACGAATCACATTGCTTCGTAGAGGTGGTCGTCCACACATACACACGAACGACATTATAATTTTTCAGTGAATGTAAATGTAATAAAATATATGAAATATTAATTTTAAATAATTATAAATATGTAATTAATGTCATATATATACCTTAAATTCATCATCATAAATATCTATGAGATGCGGTAGTCCGTTATACACATTAAAGATGGTTTCATTCCCCATTTGATGAATAGGATATGTATTTAAGTTATGAAATTAACATAATAAAATCCCATTATATGTTATATAATAATGTTATTATATCAACATGGTTGAATAATATTTGAAGGAGATTGAAGAAGAAATAAGACAAAATGCTTGGTTAAGAACAAAACTCCTTCTTCGGACAAACTCTTTAAGTTTGCACCAAAATCCTACCAAAGAGAGTTTTATAATAAAAAAAGGCCTCTAAGATATGGTAAGGTAAGTAATAAATTTATTTGGGTAGTTCATGTCTAGTCCAAAAGGCTTTTAAAGTGTGAAGAAAAAGAGGAGAGGAGGTTTCCTTTTTTAAGTGAGAAGGAGTGGCATTTTTTTAAATACCAAAAAATATTCAATAAGGTTGATCCAAACCTCCACCATTGAAAAATAAACATTTTTTCACAAAATATATTTAACTTTATGGTTACTCACATTTACCATTTTATTTTTCACCACACTAACTATTTTTTTACCTAGGTAATTTATCCTTTAAGCCTAAAAATAAATTGGAACTTATTGGATAATTTGGACCCATTGAGACTAAATATAAAATATAATATATCAAATAATAAACCTAAGTATTAGGAAAATTAATTTAAAAACATGTTCATGTAACACACAAAACCTCATTTTAACCTTAACGCGGAAATTAATTTTTACCATTTTTATTATTCATTGTGACCAAAAATTAAGTTAAAATTGTTACCTAATATTAATAATGATGATTCAAAATATGTAATAAATTTTATCAAATTTAATTCACTAAATTGGAATAATTTAATTTAAAATTAAACTCATAAAATGAGATGAAAAATAGTTTTTCAGGAAAATGCATTTTTCAAGCAGTAGATAATCTTATATTAAATTTATGACTAAAAATAATAATTATATGAATTTTATTTCATATAAGTAGATAAATAATATATAAATTTCATTTAAATATTTCTTTAATAGGGGTTATTTTAATTAATTAAAATGGATAAACTTTATTCACTAAACAATTTGTAAAAAAATCACGTTTTTAAGCATAAAAATAAACTTATACCAAAATCATGAAAATTAATGACTAAAATGAAATTAGTTAGATTATTATATATAAAATGTTTCATGTGTAAATTTAATAACAAATCCAAAATTTAATGGGACTTTTAAATTACTTAATTTAATGAAAATAAATGAGAGTATTTGAAAAATCAGTAATTTTCACTATTCACTGAAAAATCAATCATTTTAGAAAAATACCAAAATTTCACCCTAAGTTAATTTTTATTTTATGATTTAAAAAATTAATTTAATTTTATAAAATATATTTTATAAAAGTTCTATAAATTAATTATAATTTTTCCCCATAAAAAACAATATAAATCATTTTTTAAGAAAACATATTTTTTGAAGAATAAAATGTCTTAATTAAAAATTGAGTACTTATTTCATAATCATTTATCAATAAATTTATATTAATTATGATCTATATATGTGTGTATGTGTGTGTCATAAATTATTTAATCCTATTCATACCCACCAATTTAACCACTAGGTTATAACAGTCAAATTTAAATAATAATGTTTCATGGTCTGTTTAGGCACGATGTTGTGTGTTATATATGATATCAATCATTGTTTTTTTAAATATTGAGGTATTAAATGTTTTATAGATCTATTTTTTAAATGAAAGATTTTAAATTTATAGGATATTATAAATTAAGGAAGTTTTGGAGGAGATACCATGAACTTTTCTGGCGATTCAGTAATGAAGAACTAGAGAAGATGAATCTAAAGGAGAACTCACTGGGAGACATGGATGGGGAGGATGTTAAAAAAATATAAGATTACTCTTATGAGTTAATTTTATATCAAAACAAGAATTAAAATTTATGGATTTTATGGTAAAGTCTTTTATTTTCTTTATGCTTTCTTATCTTAACTATGGTATAGAGATTCATATTTTCCTTTAGTTTTTTAGATAGTCATGTGAACTAGTTTTCCTTACTAAAAGGGAGAGTTTTGATTGTTTGTTTATTTAATGTGGGTGATCCTTTTGCTAATGTGGAAAATTTTTGTTAAAGGGGGGGTTTTTATTAACATTATGTATTTTTTAAGAGGAGATTTTAGTATCATAGAAGTCATATTGAGAAGGATTTATTGTACATTACAAGGATATTTTTATTTTAAATTTTTTATACTTTCCTTCTCATGTTTACCTTATTATTATCAAAAAGGAGAATATTGTTGATTCAAATGACTCTTCTTTATCATTTTTTTTTGAAAATCACACTACACTTCATTTTTTTGTGTGATAATTTTAGGATGTTATAAGTTATTTTTGTATGTATACTTGACTTGTGATTCTATGTTTGGTGAAATAAATATTTTAATCTAATTTTTAGAGAATCAAGAAGACACATAGAATTAATTACTTGAAATATATAGTTATTATTATTTCTTCTGATGATGTTGTAACTAAACCCAAAGATATTGAAGTATGACCATTGAATTTTTTTGAAATGATGCTTATAAATTAAGCCAAGAACTTTAGGGAACAGAATATACAAGATTTTTTTTAACTTATAATCGATTCATATATAATCTTATTACCTTGAGTGTTCATGATAGAATCTATTTTCAATTTTTTCTTAGATATTTCTTTGTGAGGTTTTTCATTACAAGACTTTAATTTTTTGATCTTGTAATCATTCTTACAATACTATGTGATCGATGAGTTTCTGGGGATAGTAAACTATGTCTTATGTATTCTGAGTACAATGAGTTTCTATAGATAGGAATCTATTATTGATCTTACTGATCTAAGAGGTGCTCAGGGATAGAGTTACCTTATAATAGCCTATTATTTTCAGACATGGATATTACAACCTTTTTTTGGAAAATTTCATACATTATACAAACACACTCTCAAAGACCATATTAGTTTAGTGGCTTTGGAAACTTGGATCACAAACTTCTATTTTGGTGTAATATCTTCAATATTTCCCACAAATATCTTTACCTTTATTAATCCTACTTAAAACCTTTCCTTATAACATAGGGAAAGGAAACATAAGAAAAGGGTGAGATCATATTCTCAGTAAGGGTAAACAAGGAAGATATGTAAGCATAAACATGATCATAAGGGTATGAGAGTGTGATCATAACATTATAAGATCATACGCTACATATAAAATATCATAAACATGAATCGTGGAATAATTATTGATAGTTCATAAGACACAAATCATAAGTAAATCAAAGAACATAATCCATGAGATCATAACATTGACATAAGACATGAAATTCTATCATTTAATAAACTTGTAACTTTTTTAACATGTATAAATAGTAACAGGTTCACTCATTAAATTAAGAACATGAAATCAGGCCCTTATATAAACATATGTACATGAAAATTAGGTCTACGCATAAAATTATGGACAATAAATCTAGGTCCATGCATATAATTATGAACATGAAATCAGGTTCATGCATAACATATATACCTTATGATTTATTCATATTTACCAAATTAATTGGAGGGTGATATAGGTCCCACCCATCACATAATAAAAACCATACATATGTGTTCCAAAAGAACATAAAATCAATCATCATATCAAAACCCATGGAATGAAATGGGCTTCATAAAAATCATTCAAACATAACATAAACCATGAAAAAGAAATGGGTTTTACAAATATCAATACTTCAAGAACATAAATCATTATTAGAAATAATAATAATGGTATCATTGAATCATATCCCTAGAAAAAACATAAGTAACATCAAATAAATTTATCTTAGATGTGATCACATGAAAATAATTATTGAGGAAAATATCCTTTTTTTTTATATTTTATTTTCTTAAAAAAAATTACAATTTTAAAAGAAAAATTTTTCTTTTAAAATAACATTGTAATATTTTAAATGAATATTTAAATCATTAAGGCATGATGACTGTGGAAAATTCCATTCATTCCGTATAAGTTAAAAAGAAACATTCCTTTCATACTTTTACTAGATTAGTCACAAATTACCTCGTTTGGAAAATGACAAAAATATTCCTTTCAAACCACGTATTAAAATTTTAAAAATAATTAAAAAGTAATTTAAACATACATAGGATAATAGTAAAAAAATTGAAAATTTTTTTAGAAAACACGGACATGAAAGATAAATATTCCCTAATAAAGACTTAAAATGAAATAATCTCAAATATTGATGAGAGCGTGAAATAAATATTCATCGCTTTATAATCAGAAGAATTATATTCCTTTTCAAAGAAATAAATTTATATGGATATTAAAATACCATAATCTTCCTAATAAGACTCATAAAATACATTTATGGGTAGTATATACACCACATAGAGGAAACAAGTAGTGTATAAGGCATGTGTCCCATAAAAATAAAAGTGAGACATAAATCCCTTACTATTAGAGTAAATTTTGAATCATGATTACCATTAAATAATAACATCAATTAAATCTTTTAATATCATTAAATAAAAGAAATTAATGATATAACATTTCATAGTTCAGTATATACACAACACAAAATAAGTGAATGGTGAATATGACATGTATCTCATGAAATTAAAAAGTGAGATGAAATTCCCTTAACTTATGTATTGAATCTCATTGTAATCATGAAACCCTCTTGTATAATAAATATAATTTTATTATTAATATTTTATAAAGAACCATATTCATATATATAATACCATATATGACTTACTTATGACTTTATATTACACTCTTATTAACAATTTCAAGTTTAAGAACCATACTCATACTTAGATCATGATTTCATTATCTACATAATGATAAAAATGATACAAATATCATATATATTCATTATATATATATATTTATGGTTATCTATAAAAGATAAAAATATAAAATAAAATATATTATTCATGAAGATGGTAGGTCATACATACGCATGAATGTTGTTTTCATTTTATTTCCATATTAAAAGAAATAAAAGTACATATTATAATTATAGAATCATTTTAATGTTATATAAATCATATATATTCATAAAATTCATCCTTATTACCATCCATGTAAAATATAGATGAAAAATGAATCACATCACATCATGGAGATGGTATGTCATATGTACGCACAACCGACGTTATCATTTCCCAAAATATTAGGTGGTAAAAAGGTAGATATGATATTATCATTAAAAAAGTATATTCATGTCATAAATATCATATATATCATGAAAAATAGAGTTTCCATCATAATTATCACCGTGATATTTGGTAAATGAAAAACAAATAATCATTATTTCGCATGGCGGTAGTCCGCCTTACACATGAATGGTAAGTTTGTTAACCATTAGATGGAATTGTGTGAAATTGTAGGTAAAACCCTTAATATAAAAACATATCAATATATTTTGGATATTTATATTATTATATAAACATTAAATAATAATAATTTATGGGGTTTGATGATGAAATAAAACAAAAAAAATCGTTGATGAACGTTGCCTCTTCTTTGGATATCTTCTTTTGATTTGCACAAAAGGACTTATTTAGTTGGCTTTATGGCCAAAGGAAGGACTATAGGATGAATATAAGAATATTGGAATTATAATTGATCAGATTTTGTCTGAGCTAAAGGTATTTATAGGTGTGTATAAAATAGAAGGGTATGTGCCCTTTTATAAGAGATTGGAGGAGAACTTCTGGAAACTCTCAAAAATATTAATTTATAATAAATGAAAATTCAATAAAAATATATCCAAAAGGTTATATATTATAAGATAATATTATATAAGGTTGTAATATCATAAAAAAATAATTTTTAGACAGGTTTTTTATGTGATGTTAAACCTTAACGTTTTTATTAACCCTTAGTTAACCTATTTTAATTTTAACTATGCTAATAAAGTTGTTGATATTAAGAGGACGTAATTTTTACATATAAAGTGTAAATTGGAAAATAAATGTAAAATTTAAGATATTTTCTACCATATTTAATCACATTTCCTTTATTTAATATTTTTTTAATTTTTATATAATTTAATAAAATATTATTTTCATAAAATATTATAAGTGTCAATTTTCACATTAGTCATAACTTTGACATTAATAAACTACATATAGCAATATAACTTCAAACCAATTCACTTAAAACGCCCCTAACATTTTATATTTACCCAAAAAAATTGTGGATCACCTTAAGTAAGTAAAATTATATTTCTTTTAATATTTATAAAATCATTTAATTGATTATTTCATTAACTGAATCATTACTACATCATCATTTTGTAATTATTTAGGATAATTATTTCTTCACTAAAAAAAATAAATTTCTATTATGTGTATAAAAATTTTAAATTTCAGAATAATATATATATATATTTAATCATATATTACATTTAACCCCATATTAAAATATTATGCATATTAAAAGTAAGACTCTCACATTTCGTCACTCCCTTTGAGTTTAATAGTATTTAATTAATTTTAATGGAAAAGTGTCCATTAAATTATTAACTTTAAAAACTTACATTTTAAGTGTTGAATTTAATTTATCTAATAATATTTGGGAAAGTTTTTGGGCAGTTTTATACTATTTATAATATTATTTTTACCCTTAATTACCCGATTTACCCTTAATTGTGGTAATAAAAATTATTAATGTTACTATTCATATTGTCCAAAAATAAAAGGGACCTATTTAATAAATTTAGACCTTATAATTACAAATATTAAATCCATTTTTCATAATTCAAAACATATAAATTTCTAAAATTAATTTAAAATCAATCACATTAACAGAATAAGAAAATAGGTTTTTAAAGTGGAAATGTTCAAAAGATCGACATGTTTTTATATCCAAATTCACTATGAAATTGATTATAATGACCTAAATTAGATTAAATGATAAAAATTTGATCAAATTATACATTAAAACCAATAAAAAATTTAATTTAACACTATAAATTATTTTAATGAAAAATGTTGTTTTCAATTAAAATTTAGTATTTTTTATTATTCATCAAAACATGAAACTTATCAGAAAAAATACCAAAAGTTAAAAAAAAAGTAAATTTTTATGTTATAATTTAAAATAATAAGTTTATTTCTTCGAATATAATATATAAAAGTGTCAAAAATTAGATTTAAAATGGGTTTTTCATCAAAATGTGATAAAATTTCCCTTTTGAAAAATATTGGTTTTTATGCATAAGATTGAGATGGTTCTTATCTTATGACTATAAAATCTATTGTATGAATATAAAAAATATTTTACTGAATATTTAATATATATATATTTCATTAATATAATTCACTAATTTTAATTAATTTAATTATGTAAGACAAAACAAATTTGGGAAAAAAACTATTTCCTTTATAATAAATTGGTATATATTTTCATTTATAATTAATTGGAAACCAATGATATCATAATATAAACCTTTTATTTTCATAAGTTAGTTAATACTATTCATAAATTCTAATTTAATGGTTAGTTTATATCTTATTATATTAAATAATAATATTTTAATAATATACTATTATTCGGTAAAACTTGGTCTCACGTGTAATGAAAGCTATCAAAAGAACTTGTCATTGTGTGTAACACAAGCCAAGTATAGTTTTGTGTATACCACAAGCTAATATAAGTGTTGCGTGTAGAGAAATATCTACCTGATTTTGTGTATAACATAAGCCAAACATATTATTTTTTGTATAAAAAAATCTATATTCAGTATTTTGTGAAATGAAAAATATCGAAAAGATTAAATTAATTTGAAAAAAAAATATTTTAAAAAATATTGGGGTGTTACATTATACCCCCCTTAAAATAAATTTCACCCTTAAAATTCATTGGGTTATCAAAGGTTTAATTCTTGAAAGTTCCTTTCATAGAAACCCATATCATAAAAGTGAATACTAAAACTTCTTCTAAAAAGGGAATGTAAAAAACATAACGGTTACCCAAAGTAACTCATAACTAGGTTTAATCATACTAGAACATAGTTGTAAAGTGAAAACATGGTCATGGAAGAGAAATATAACCATAAAGTTCTGATGGATAGTGATAGAGAACAAGTTTAGGAGAAAGTTAACAATCACAGAGCCTTAAATCTGTGATATTCTAAGGGACCATTTGATTCATTAGAAAATAAGGTACTAGGATAACATTTTTGGTTTTAAGATCCTTTCCCTAGAGTTAAATAATTTTCATGAAAATAAATACTTACTTGATTTCTGCACAATCTCACCCTTTGTTGTGCCTTGATAAATTTCCACTTCATCTCTTATTCCAAGAAAAGAAGGTGGATTTTTCATTCTTGAAGTATTATCAATTCATGAGATCCATAAATTGTATGATAGGTCATTCCATCCATCCTTATCTTAACAAAAATGTTAGAAAAAATTATCCAATGTGAAAAAATCTTCATATGGTGAGATAATACTTTAATCTCTAAAACCACATCCAAATTTTAACATAAATTGTTCTATAAATGGTTAACCTTATAACCCTTTTGAAAGATAAAATTCCAAAACTTTAGAAATAAGGTAACTAAATTTCTCAAAAACATCTTAGCATTGATCCCCTATATATCATAAAGTAAATATTATTTGTCACATACCAAACATGTGAATACCTCCATCATGTAATATCTTGAAACATGATAATAACCTGAATTATCATAAATACTTATTGAAAAAATGAATCCTTCCTTATTCCAAAGATTATTGGACAAATTCCTTAAGTCCAAAATGTCTTAAACTCCATTCATGATAACATAATTCACTTTGTCAATAAATCCTTAATAAGTTCCAATGAAATCAGTATTGTCCAATTTACTTATTTATATACAACATATCTTTAACTAAACATCATTATATCAATATTAGAAACATATTAAGGGTTATCTTTACCTTAATCTTGTGTTTTCCATGAATATTACGATTCTATTAAATCACTTTTCTAAGTCTTCATAACTATTAAACATATCCTTTTTAATCCTTAAAGAAAAATTTAATCTTTGAATTTAAAAACATATACACTTCAATCATTTAACTTTATTCTTAGACCATTACTTAAGATTTATCATCTAATTCTTTCCTAGAATATGAAATATTAATCATGTATTAAGGTTCCCCAACCAAAATATAATCATTCTTCTTATCTTTAATGTAAAAAATACTATGAGAACATCCCATACCTTTCACATGTCATTTTCAGTCTCTTTATCCTCTAAATTTTAACCAATACTTGTACCACCTTTGAGATTCTCTTCATGAGATTTACAATTAGGACATTGATTTACATAATTTCTATACTTTCCACATCTGAAACATTCAATTTTAACCATGTTTCTTCTAGTTCCCACTATTCCCTAATACCATAAAGAATAGTGTGGGAAACACTTATCATAGTAGAAAAACACATGTTCAAGAAAAATTTCTTACAAGATGCCTAAATCATGACACCTACTTTTAAATCTATGAAACCTTAGGATTATCCTTAGAGACATCCCTATACATATCCTTGTAAATATCCCTATGGATCACACTAAATTTTTCTCATCCTGGTTTCTAAAGGTTGAATAAACCTTCGCTCTAATACCAACTATAATGAACTAGGATTTTCATACATGGATATTACATAAATTTTGCAGAAAATTTCATACACTAAATAAACACACACCCAAACACCATATTATTTTATTTACTTTGGAAATTTGGAACACAAAATTATATCCTAGTGGAATATCTTAAATGTTTCCCACAAGTATATTTCCCTTTAGTAATCCTACTTAAAACCTTTTCTTGTAACCTGGGGAAAGTAAACATAAGAAAAGGGTGAGATTAGATGCTTAATAAGGGTAAACAAGGAAGATATGTAAGCATAAACATGAGCATAAGGGTATGAGAGTATGATGATAACATTAAAAGATCATACCCTACATATAAATGATCATAAATGGGAATAGTAGATTAATTATTGGCATTTTATAATACATTAAACAAAAGGAAATCAAAGAACATAATCCATGAGATTATAATATTGACATAAGACTTGAAATTGTGGTATATATATTAACTTGTAAATTTTTGAACATGTATAAATAGTAACAGGTTCACTCATTAAATTAAGGAAATGAAATTTAGGCCTTTTATAAACATATGGACATGAAAACTAGGTCTATGCATAAAATTATGGACATGAAATCGAGGTCCATGCATAGAATTGTGAACATGAAATCAGGTTCACGCATAACATATATACCTCATGAGTTATCCATATTTACCCAATTAATTAGAGGTATGTATAGGTATCACCCATCACATAAATAAAACCATACATATTTGTTCCACAAGAACATAAAATAAATCATCATATTAGAACCCATGGAATGAAATGGGTTTTATAAACATCATTCAATCATAATATAACCCATGGAAAAGAAATGGGTTTCATAAATATCAATCCACATTAAAAATAAATCATTATTAGAAAGAATAAGATTATTATAATTGAATCATATCCCTAGTAAAACATAATTAATATAAAATAATGTTATCTTAGATATAAAATAATTTTGAGTGATCAATTGAAAATAATTCTTGAGTAAAATATCCTTTCTTCTTTGAAAACATTTTATTTTCTTAAAATGTCATGAAATTTTAAAAGAAAAAAATTTCTTTGAAAATAACCTTGTAATCTTGTAAAGAAATGTTCAAAGCATTAATGTTTCATGATGGTGTAAAATTATGTTCATACCATATAAGTTAAAAAGAAACATTCTTTTCATACTTTTTCCAGAAAAGTCATAAAGTACCTCATTTAGAAAATGACAAAAATATTCCTTTAAAACTATGTAGTAAAAAAGTCAAAATATGTTTAAAAATGAACATGTAAGATAAATATTCCCCAATAGAGACTTAAAACGAAGCAATCCCAAATATTAATGAGATCGTGAAATAAATATTCATCAATTTATAATCAGTAGAATCATATGAATCATGAAATAAATAAACTTATATAGATGTTAAAATACTATAATATTCTGGATAAGTCTCATAAAAGACATTCATGGGCAGTATATACACCACTTAGAATAAACAAGTATTGTATAAGGCATGTGTCCCAAAAAAATAAAAATGAGACATAAATCTCTTACTACTAGAGTAACTTTTGAATCATGATCCCCATGAAATAATAACATAAATTAAATATTTAAATATTATTAAATAAATTAAATTAATGATATAGTATGTCATAGTTCATTATATACACCACAGAAAATAAGTGAGTGGTGAATATGACATGTGTCTCATGAAATTAAAAAGTGAGATAAAATTCCCTTACCTTATGTCTTGACTCTCATCATACTCATGAAAATCTCATGTATAATGAATATATGTTTATTATAAATCTATTATAGATCCATATTCATATATATAATACCATATATGACTTACTCATGACTTCATATTACCCTCTTATTAATAATTCCAAGTTTAAGTTATGTTTCGGGTAATAATTGCTTTATTTCTCGTACATGTTTTGAATTTTTATTCTTGGTAATCATACATAGATCATGATTTCATTATCTCTAGAATGATAAAAATATAATATATATTCATTATATATGTATTTATGTTTATCTATAAAATATATAAATATAAAATGAAATACATCATTCATGGAGACTGTAGGTTTTACATACACATGAACGTTGCTTTCATTTTATTATCATATTAAAAGAAATAAAAGTATATATTATAATTAAATAATAATTTTCATGTTATATAAATCATATATATTCATAAAATTCATTCTTATTACCATTCATTTGAAATATAGATGAAAAATGAATCACATCGCATCATATAGATGATAATCCATACGTACGCACAAGCGACAATATCATTTCCCAAAAGATTAGGTTTTAAAAGGGAAGATATGATATTATCATTAAATAATTATATTATTTTAATAAATATCATATATATTATAAAAAATATAGTGTCTATCATAATTCCCATCATGATAGGCAGTAAAAGAAAAAACGAAGAATCGTCGCTTTGCGAGTCGGTAGTCCACCGTACACACGAATGGTAAGTCCGTTACCCATTAGATGAAAGTGTGTGAAAGTGAAGGTCAAACCCTTAATATAAAAATATATTGGTATATTTAGTATACTTATGTTATTATATAAACATTAAATAAAAAAAATATGGGGTTTAAGGAAGAAATAAAACAAAAACGTTTGTTGATGAACATTGCCTCTTCTTTGGGTATCTCCTTTTGATTTGTACAAAAATGACTTATTTGGTTATATTTATTCCCAAATTAAGGCCTATAGGCTGAATATAAGTACGTTGGGAAGTTACTTGGGTATATTTTTTCCTAGAAAAAGGGATTTAGAGTTGTGTATAAAAGAGGAGAGGTACCCTTTTATAAGAGAGGGGAGGGGCACTTTTGGAAACTCTTAAAAATATTAATATATAATAAATTAAAAATCAATAAAAAACCTCCAAAAGGTTAAATATTATAATATAATATGATATAAGGTTATAATATCATCCACCAATAAATTTTATATAGTTTTTTATGTAATTTTAAACTTTATATTTTTTATTAACCCTTAGTTAACCTATTTTAATTTTAATTATGGTAACAAAGTTTTTTATATTAAGAGGATATAATTTTTACATATAAAGTGTCAATTGGACCATAAATTAATAATTTAATATATTTTATACCATATTTAATCCCCTTGTCTTTATTTTATATTTTTATTATTTTTAAATAATTTAATAAAATATTGTTTTCATAAAATATCATAACTAACAATTTTGACACTATTCATAACTTTGACTTTAAGAAAATACATACAATAATATAACTTCTAAAAAAATAACTTAACACGCCCCTAACATGTTATATTAACCCAAAAAAATCATTTATCATCATAATTAAGTCAAATTATATTTCTTTTAATATTTATAATATCATTTAATTGATTGCTTCATTAATTGAATCATTACCGCATCATCATTTTATAATTATTTATGATAATTATTTCTTAACTAAAATTTAAAAATAGATTTATATGATGTATATAAACATTTTATATTTCATAATAATATATATAGTATATTTTATCTTCTATTTAACGTTGTATTAAAAATATTATACATATTAAATGTAAGAGTGTGACATTTTGTTACTCCCATTGAGTTTAATAGTATTTAAGGAATTTTCATGGAAAAGTTTCCATTAAATTATTAAATTTATATATTTATGTATTAAGAGTTGAATTTAATTAATTAAATAATATTTTGGAAAGTTTTATGGTAGTTTTATAATATTTATAATTTTATTTTTACCCTTAATTATCTGATTTACCCATAACCACGGTAATAAAAATTATTAATGTTACTATTTATATTGTCCAAAAATAAAAGGGTACTATTTAATAAATTTTAAACTTATTATTCCAAATATTAAATCTATTTTTCATAATTTAAAACATATAAATTTCAAAAAATAATTTAAAATTAGTCTTGTTGATAGAACGAGAAAACGAGTTTTTAAAGTGGAAATGTCCAAAAGATTGGCATGTTTTTATATCGAAATCTAGTGTGAAATTGATTAAAATGTCATGAATTGCATTAAATGATAAATATTTGATCTAATTATACATTAAAATCAATCAAAAATATAATTTAAAGCAAAAAATTATTTTGATGAAAAAGGTTTTTTAAATTAAAACTTAGTATTTTTTTATTATTCATCAAAACATGAAATTATTCAAAAAAATACCAAAAAATTAAACTGAAGTAAATTTTTTTATTATTATTTAAAATAATAAATTTTTTGTCAAATATAATATATAAAAGTTTCAAAAATTGGATTTAAAATGAGTTCACCATCAAAAGGTGATAAAATTCCCTTTTGAAAAATATAGGTTTTTATGCATAAGATTGAGTTGGTTATTATCTTATGCCTATAAAATCTATTAGATGAATATAAAAAATATTTTATTGAATATGTAACATATATATTTCATTAATATCATTCACTAATTGTAATTAATTTAATTATGTAAGACAAAATGACTTTGGGAAAATAAAAGTATTTCCTTTATAATCAATTGGTATATATTTTCATTTCTAATTAATTGGTAACAAAAGATATCATATTATAAACCTTATATTTTCATAAGTTAGATAATACTATTTATAAACTCTGATTTAATGTCTAGGTTATATCTTATTATATTAAATAATAATATTTTAATAATATACTATTGTTCGGTAAAACTCGGTGTTGTGTGTAAAAAAATCCAAGAATAGTGTTGCATATATCGCAAGATAATATAATTGTTGCGTGTACTGAAATATCGACCTAATGTTTCATATAATTCAATACAAACATAGTGTTTTTCTTATAACAAAAGCTATATTATACATTTTGTGAAATAAAAAATATTGAAAAGGTTAAATTAATTTGAAAAAAATATTTCACAAAATCTCAAGAAGTTACAGACCTGCTATAGAAAAATGTGTTGAGGAATTCTTTTTGAATACTTGTATATTCCAATAGGTTGTTGATTAAGTTATGGTTTGAAACACATATCACTTAGGTCTAGGTTTCGATCTTTCTTCCATGGTAGGATAAAAGTAAATAATTCATTTGATTGAAATTTTTTGCTAAATAATATCCTTTTAGGGGTTTCTAGATTTTTATCTATAACTCCATGCATTCTTTTTACATTTCTTTTTCTTATTTTATGACTATATTTATTTTATCTATTAAGTTTTATAACTTCTAATGGATTATCTTTCCACTATTTTTACTACTTTTTCATGTTGTACTTTGATCATATTAAAAAGAATATCTTTCAATCATCTTACACTTTAGAGTGGGAAAAAATTGTAAGTTGGTTTTGGACTTCAATTCACCCAACCTCTTGAATTTTATGTATCTTTTCCTATTTGGGATAGAATCTTGAGAGGATAAACACATAAACAAGAAGGTTTATAAAATAAACATCCAATCAGTGATGTTTCAAGAGATCCTTATCATAAAGAGTATACAAGGAAGAAAATTGTATGATTTAGGCCATGAAGTAAATATCAAGCCCAAGGAAAATATAGAGAAGTTGGATTATATAAAACCCATTTTATATCTCAATATGGATTCCTAATTGAAGGATAATGGAAAAGTGATAGTCTGTACTGAATCAATATCGTCCTCAATTTAAGGAAATTGGAAGTTCCCCTCTCCTCGTGTATTTAAATTCTATAATTGTTGAATTTTTTTAGGTTTTTGAGGGAGATATGATCCATGAATTGATTGAATTGAAAAATAAAATTAGTTTGGAGGCATGTTCTGAAGCTCCAATTGATGTTTGAGAAGTGAAAGTTGTATCCTTTTAATATATAATTGCAAGAACATGAGTACAACAAGTGGAGTCGAAGTAATAAAAATTGGTATCAAGGTATAATTGAAGTATTTGTGTCAAAAGAACATAGTAATTAATTGATATCAGACCTTGAAGATGGAAGAAGACGCTTTTATGGATAAGCAACAACAATAAGAGTGTTCGTGGTTTATTTATTTTAATCTAACATGTGATATCATGTGATCATTTTTAGGGTATAAAAAGATAATATAGATGGATGAATCTCATGTTGAATATTAATGTTATATTAGATAATGGAGGTGAGACATTAAAAGGGGTTATAATCTAAATATTTGAAAGGTGTTATACCCACCAACTAAGGAAAGACACTCAGTGGATAAAAGTGGAAATACATTTTACGAAATTAGTTTCTAATCCAATCCTTGGAAGGTAAAACTAGTATGACTCACACACTTATTCATTAATATATTATTTTATAATGTTTTTTGTAAAGAGTTATTGAGTACCTAGGGATATTTTCATGGATGCTTGGAACTTTTTTAAGTGAGTTAAATATAAAAATGTTGGGAAAAAATCCCTCAAGGTAACATTGAACCATTTTTGTGGTGTTTGTGTTTGTTGAAAAAGATGGTTTGTTTGTTAAAAAAGAAGGTTTTCATGGTTATTTGTTGAGTTCCAGAGATATTTTTGACAACCTATGTTGACAAAGAACAATGACAAAAGAATGGAGGATATGGAGGTGGTACAAAAAGAACAGATCTAAGTTTGTGCCATTTTCCAGTGTTTGCCAAAAATTTTGGCCTCGACATTGGAAAATGGGGAAACATGTTTTTGGAAAAGAAAGTTGCGTGCAAGATCTAAGGTGGTTTGGAAAATTGTGCACAAGGCATGTTTCAGAATCGGAATGTCAAAAAATGGAAAAGGCATGAAGTGCACGAAATATTCATAGTTGTAAAAAAGATGAGGTTGCGTGAAAGAAACTTGCACACCCAATGCAACATCAAATGGGGATTTGCGTGCTCAAAGAGAAACTTGCATGACATGGTAATTCTTCCTCATAGGGGTCAGCGAAGCCTATAAATAAGATTTGACCCCCCTCATTCAACATATCTCAACACTTGGAGATAATCTGAGCTTCGGATCATGTAATATTTTCAAGAAAAGGGAGTTTCACGAAAGATTTTGAGTTTTGCACAAGCTAAGAAAGTTGCGAGTAAGATTTGAGTTGCGCATAAGACTGAAGTTTCGCACAAGGGGTGTTTCATGAAAAAAGTGGAATCTTGCATTCAAGGCATTAAAGTTGCATGTAAGACACAGTAAGGGTTGCGCGATAGATTTGGAGTTACCTAGTAGTACTGTGGTAATGTGGTTTTCATTAGTGAAGGTAAATTGGACTTCAACAAAGTATCTACATATAGTGAAGGATACATTCATTAGTAAGAATTAAGGGACCTTAAAGTCTTTAAACTATTAGTGGATCTTTGAAGAAGCAATGAGAACACTTTAGTTGAGAGAGAAGTCCTCTTTCAAATTGTGAGTGGTTGTAAACCAGGGGGGACAGTGAGTATGCTCTGAACTTTGTAAATAGCATTGCGCTTTTTAGTGGATTTGGTACATCAACACATCACCGGTGTATGCTCCTTGGATGTAGCCTAGTGAGGCTAAACCAAGTAAAATTTGTGTGTCATGTTCTTGCTTTAATATTTTTTCATACTCTACAATGGGAAGGAGAGAGAAGATAGTTTTTTCTAACAGAAAAACAAGATCAATAGGGGCATTTATTTTAATCTGTCATACTGTGATTCACCCCCCCCCCCACCTTAGGGTATCTAACCTAGTGTACCTAATAAAAAATGGTGTCATTGCAACATCTCGACACTTTATTTTTGGTGAAATCTTTGGTTATTTGGTTTCATTGAGTCTTAATTTGTTTTTTTCAATTTTGGAAGTGTTGGAGGTCTATGGTGTCTTTAAATGGGTTATTGGTATTTTTTTTTGAAAAATGGCCAGGGCCACAGCCATGGTGGAGGTCGTGGTCTCACTTGGAGCCCTTATATGAAACGGTCTAATCCCCCACACCCAGTGTATGATGTGTTTTTCAATGTAGTATGTAAGGTGTAATGGTATCCTCTATAGATATCATGGCCACCACTACACCATGTTGGTGGGTGTAGTAGGGAAAAACAGCCTATATTTGGGCACTAGATCATGGTCATACCCTATGGTTGGTCTTTTAGATGAATCCACCATGCCATGGTGTACAAAACTAGGGTGTAGTGTGATGGTTTCAGAATTCAAAACACCTAAAAAACTCTTGATCTAATGAGGTGGTTACTCCAGTCACTTACAGCCTTAATGAGGGGCCTTTAAGAATATTTTTTCCTTTTCCCTCTATTAAACCATTGTTTCTCCTCCCTTGAGCTTGGATTTCAGATTGAGGGTGTTCTAGTAGGTGTTTGGGACGTTTTCATCAAGTAATGAATTAGGGTGACTCCATTTCTTATTTTATTTATCTTTATAGATCTTGGTTCATGAGAGCCATATATCTTCCTTTCCCATCACAGGTCATGAAGTCGGTGAGATCTTCTTTGTTCTTGAGGTCGGTTGTTTCGTAATGAAATTATTCTCAACTAAAAAATATTTTTTCTTGTTTGATTTAAAATGGATTGTTAAATTGATTTATAAATCATTATTTAAGATACGTGATAATTTATTTCAAATGGAATGGTGTGTGATAAAAAATATTTTTAAATGGATTTAGAAATTAAGTATTGATTCCTTGAAAATTATTTTTAAATCTAAAGGAATGATTTGAATAAAGACTTTGATTATGATTCTTAACAAAGTAAGGTATTAAATGTTTTATGGATTTGAAATGAAATATTTTTTTAAAGGAATTAGTTTTTTATTAAAATAATTTTACATCGGTTTTTTAAATAAAATGGCATGTTGAAAATATGATTTGGGGTTTCTTGAATGATTATTGATGAAACTGATTTTAGATGAATGATTTTCCCCTTGGTTGATTTACTTGGAGTATATGGGAACCTAATTAGTTAGGTGGGTAGTCTAGGAAAATCATTCTAGTCATGTATTATCTTTACTTAGTAATGGATTTAAAATGATAACACTACTAAACATGATGAGGGAAGGGAGTTCATTCATTAGGGTAAACTCATATTCTCCTAGGCATGAGATCTAGGGATGTGTGCACACCCGGATCCATATTTCACTAATATATGTGAGGATCCTTTATATAACTAACCCTAGGCTTATAAAAATTGTGTTTTGATTAAAAATGATTGTAAATGATTTATACATTCCAGTGTTAGTGAAATTATTTATTCATTCCTATTATGATCGAGATGTTTATTCATGCTTGTTTTGATGGGAATTATTATTTTTACATATTTTTACTTTTTTATTGAAATGATTTGAAAATCATGTTTTATTATGAAATTTTTAAATTATTACCATGCCATGTTTTATTTAAAATTGATCATATTTGGTTATTTTATAAGGAATGGTTACAAAATGTCTTGGTGGGATCCTATTGAGCTGGTGTTTCTCACACCCTATATGTTTATTTAGGAATATGTATACTTTCTTTTTCTAGGTATGAAAGGGAAACCAACTCTTGGAGATAGTGGGTGTACTTTATTAGTGGGACCTTGGACTTGGTGATGACATGTGGTGATGTCATCTTCAGTTTAAGTGACGTTTTGTACTATTTTCCCATTTCAAGTTTTGTAGTTGTCTACCTTATAGTACTTTAATTTTGATCTTTGTATTATTATACCAACTATTTATGGATTTGAATATACTAATTTTGTTTTGTTTGGTTATTCTTGTGGTAAAATAATCCCCCCATGACCATTCTTGATTACCATGCATTAGTCGTCAACTTGTGGGGATTTGAAATGCCCTTCAATTTATATCAGAGTGGATTTGGTTTCTAGTTTAGCTGGTTATCCAGGTTGGTTCATGGAAAATTGGTATCAAAGGATGTTGTGTCCTTCTTGGATGTTGTTATATTGTTTTGGATGTCTTGGTGAACAGAATATATGATTTTTCAGGACTTAAGGGGTAGGTTATGAGTGATTTTCTATCCATATCTCATCATAATGAACCTTAAGTTACCATCAGTGGTTATAAAAAGGTATATCTGATGAGTTTTTTTATCTGATTCTAGAAATTTCCCAAACCTTGGTATGATATTTGTGTTTATGAGTTTATTACTAACTAATAGAGTTGATGTTTTTATGTCTCTTAACTAATGTTTTATTATTGTCGGCTGATGTTATGTAGTATTGTGCCTCTAAGAAGACATTTAATCATGCTTCAGGAGGGAGATTATTATGAAGAAAAGTAATTTAACCATCCAGTTAACTAAAATATTAATAGATATAGTAGTGTGTATAGTCCAAGATCTAGTCCAAGGGGTTTCACCTTCCCTCATTCAGGCTAAAAATATTGAACCTCAAAGGGATGATAATAAAGATCAAGACTAGGATTTTCTTTATTATAAATCACCATATTTCCAAGGAATAAAGGATCCCTAGGAGGCAGAGGGTTGGTTGGGGAAGATTGAATGACTCTTAGAGTTCTTGGAGACACTGAATTATATTAAGGCTAAATGTGTTGTCTTCAAGCTTGAGGATCCTAGCAAGAGATGGTGGGATTCTATACTTATAGAAAATAAGAATGAGGGATTAGAGTGAAAATACTTCAAGAATATCTTTATGAATAAATTCTATCTAGAGTTAATGTTATTGGCTAAATACATGGATTTTTTCAACTTTTACCAATGTGATTGGAAAGTGAATCAGTATGTCAATCATTTTTCTAAACTTGCTCAGTTTTCACATGAGGTAGTGTCAAATGAGAAGCTGAAGGCTTAGAGGTTTGATATGGGTCTTTGGTAAAATATTTGGTCTTAGATATTTATGTTGAATCTTACCTCTTATGTTGATTTTTGGATAGGGATCTGATGGTGGAAATTGAAATGGATTATAAGTTGGGTTTGACTAGAGTTCCTCCCACTCCTATTGGTGGTTTTAGTGGTTCCTTTAAAGGTGAGAGAAAGAAGAATGAGCCTCATGGTGGAAATAGTAGTGGTGATCCTTGATAACATACTTCCACTATAATATCTATGGTTTCTAGTAAAGTCCCTCCAACTTGTTTCCAATGTGATAAAGTTAGTAACTTGAAACGTTCTTGCATAGAAGCACCAAATATTTTTAGATCATGTGGATGTTTAGGACACCTGTATAGGTTTTACCATGTTTTTACCACTCCACATAGTGGTATAGTCTCTTCAGTACCTAGATGATCTACAGTGTAGTCAGATACTTCAAGAATAATGGGGTTCTATCCATAGGCATTAGGAATGAAGAAATTTCAAACAATAGATGAGTCTCCAGTAGGAAATTATGTGGTTCCTATGATAGTGAGATGTACCATTATCAGTGATTCATCTTTAATTATTATTTTATTTGATATTGGTGCCTTGCATTATTTTGTATCAACCCACATTGTGGACTTGTTAAATATTTCAATGGATCCCATACCTTATGTGATGGAAATTAAAACACCTTTTGGGGTGAAGAGATAGTAGGTTCTTTGGTTCCCATCTTGTTCTTTCTCTTTATCATAGATCAAGATCATATGGTACTTTTTGGTTCTTTAAATGAAACCTCATGATATAATTCTCAGGATGGAACAATTGGTTGATCACATAACTCAAATTTTATGTTATCATCATTGATTGTTCTTTATTATCCCTAATGAGGAGTTCTGTATTTTTTAGGGAGAATCAGACTCAAGGTCTATCTAAGATGAACCTCCTATTACAAATCTTGGTGGGATGATATCCGTATATGTTGTTGAACTGGAGAAGGAATCCTCTTATAGTGAACTTCCTATGGTATATTTTGTGTTTCCAAAAGTGTTTCCATCAAACTTTTTAGGCCTACCATTGGAGAGGTAGGTAGAGTTCTCTATCAATTTAGTATCAGGTACTCAGCCGATTTTGATTCCCTTCTACCATATGGAACTAGATAAACTGAAGTAGATGAAGAATTAGTTGGATGACTTAATGTAAAAAGATTTTACCTAGTGTATTTCCTTGAGTAGCACCAGTTATTTTTGATATGATGGTCAATGTAACCCTTCCCTTGTGTATTGATTACCAAAAGATAAATCAGGTTACGGTCAAGAACAAGTACTTGTTTCCCCATATCAATGATTTTTTTGATCAGATAAAAGGGGTAAAGTGGTTCCCTAGGATTGATCTTCAGTCTATATACCATTAACTCGGGATCTAGGAGTCTGATATCCCAAATACCACATTCAATAGATGGTATGACCACTTTGAATATCATGTTATTCCATTTGTACTAAATAATATTATTGCTATTTTTATGGAACTGATGAATAGAATTTTACACTAGTATCTTGATTCTTTCATTGTGGTATTCATGGATGACATCTTGGTTTATTAAAAAACTAATGAGTATCATGTACTTCATTTTGAGATTAGTTTTGGACATCTTATTGAATCACTAAATTTATTCCAAGCTATAAAAGTTCCAATTCTATATTTAGGAGGTGAAGTTCTTGGGTTACATGGTCTCAAAACATGGAATTTCAGTTGTTCCTCAAAAGATAGAAATTTTTATGTCATGGAAGGAACCATATAATGTTGTTAAGATTCAAATCTTCCTAGGTTTTACAGGTTATAACCACCAGTTTTTAAGGGATTTCCCAAAGTTGGCTTCTCTATTGACTGCTCTCACTCATAAGGGAGTGTAGTTTATTTGGTATTCAAAGTTTGAGGATTCCTTTGATGAGTTGAAGTTCTATCTGAATTTAGATTCAGTGTTGACTCTTACAGAGGTTGGGTAGGGATACTTGTCCTTTTTTGATGCTTCAGGTTCATGTTTAGGTTTCATTCTCATGTAGGATGATCATGTGGTGGATTATGGTTCTCATTAGTTTCATACACATGAGAAAAACTATCCCACACATGATCTTAAACTTGCAGCTTTATTACACACCCTTAATAGTTGGAAACACTACCTTTTTAGGGGATGATTTAGCATTTACTCCAATAACAAGAGCTTGAGTTATATTTTTTATAGAAATGTTTGAATCTTGGGTAGAGTTAATGGGTAGAGTACCTGAAATCTTCTAACTTTGACATTTTTAACACCCCTGGAAAAAAGAATGTCATTTTTGATACTCTTGGTAGGAATTTTCCATCCCAAACTATGAAACAATCATCAGAGGAGTGAAATTTCATTCTCTTATTTTCTCATATACATTTGGGAGTCTTGGAGGATAAGATTGGGTTTCTTCTTGCAAGTGTTTAGTTGACATCCTCTCTTCTTGAGATGATCCTTCAAGAGTAATAACTTGATGATGAGTTCTAATGTATCAATTATTCTTTATATAGTGGGGAAACCATTGGTGAATGTTCTATATCTCTAGAGGGAATCATTTTCTTTAGGAATTTTTTTTGTATTCCATCAACTTCAATAAAGGCTATGATGAGGGATTTTCATCATTCCCAGTGGGCAGTTTATCCAGGCATGAATAAGAAGTTTTATGATATAAGGAATCAATTTTTGTGGCCAGGTATTAAATGAGACATCTTTGATTTTTTCCCCATTATTATACCTATAATAATATTAAGGTTGAGCATCAGAATCCTTCTGGACTTCTTTAACCCTTTTTTATGCCTACTTGGAAGTGGTATGAGATATTAATGGAATTTATTGTTGGTTTTTCACATAATCCTCTAGGAAATAATTTGATTTGGGTAATGATTGTCTAATTGACCAAATCATCTCACTTTATTCATATTCATGATACCACAAAATTTAAGGATTTAGTAAATCTATATGTTCAATAGATTTTTAGATTACACAGAGTTCCATCTACCATTGTTTCTGATAGGGATCCTCAATTCACATCTTGGTTTTAGAGAGCCTCCATGAGGAAATGGGATCCCAGGTCAAATTCAGTACAACATAACATCCTCAAATAGATGGTCAAATATAATGAGCTATACATATTCTTGAAGACATTATTTGTGGTTTTGTTCTTGAATTTAGAGTAGGATGGTATTTCCATTTGAGGCTGGTTGAGTTTTCCTATAATAGTAGCTACCATTCATTCGTTAAAATTCCACTCTTTGAGGCCTTGTATAGTAAACCTTGTAAGTATCTACTTTGTTGGTAAAATGTTAGTGAAGCTTCTCTAGTGGGACTTAGCATCATCCAGGAGATGATGGTGAAGATCTAGATGATTCATCAAATATTTTTGATAGGTCAGAGCCAGTATAAATCTTATTCAGATCACTGTTGACATTATTTAGAGTTACTAGCTAGTGAATAGGTGTTACTGAGAGTCTCTCATTTACTAGGTCACTGAAGTCTTGTAAAATAAGGTAAGTTGGCACTGAGATATATGATACCATTTGAGGTCGTTGAGTGTATTGGAAAGGTGTAATACCATTTGAAATTACCACAACAAATGAATTTTATCCATAAAATGTTTCATGTATCACAACTCAAGAAATATATTTTGGATCCATATCATGTTTTGAATTGGTGGGACCCTGATGTGGAACCTCATATGGCTATGATTGAGTAGCCAATTTTAATTTTTGCTTCTCAAAGGAAGGTTCTCCTTAGGAATTCTATACCTTTGGTTTGGATTCTATAGTGTCATGTTTTGGATGCTTATGATACATGGGAGCATGAGGATATGATAAGAGAGTAGTGGCATTATCTCTTTATGGAATAGTCTTCTTGAAGAGGCTTTCTGGAGGTAGAAATCATTATGATGGGGAGAATTATAACATCTCAATATTAATTTCAAGTATGATCTTTGGATATTTGGTTTCTTTGATCCTTAAGTTTTTTTTCATAAGTTTTATAGGTGCATGGTGTCTTAAAATGGGTTTTTGGTCTATTTTGTGAAAAACATCTAGGACCACGACCATGGTGGAGGTCTTGGTCTCCCATAGGTCCCTAGTGTGAAATGGATGGATCCCCCATGACCAGTGTTCGTTACAGTCTTAAAAATGGTGCACAGGATTTCCCCATATCTACCACAGCCACCACTACACCATGGTGGTGGGAATGATAGACCAAAACACCTAGATTTGTGCATTGGTCCATGGTCAAACCCCCATAGTTAGTCTTCAAGGTGAAGCCACCACATCTTGGTGGACAACACTAGGGTGTGGTGATAATGATTTTAGAATTTTAAGTGCTCAAATAACCCATGGTCTTTCAAGGGAGGTTACTTCAAATGAATGAATCCTTAATGAGAGGTCTTTAAGTGTTTATTGTTCCATTTTTCAACTATTAAACTATTGTAACTCCTTATATTGGCACATATTTTAGATTGAGGGTCTTCTAGGAGGTATTTTGGTTGATTTTTTTCAAGCAGTAAGGATGACTCCCTTTCTTCTTGGATTTATCTTTGTAGATTTATGTCCATGAGAACTGGATATCTTCCTCTACCATTTCCAGTCTTGAAGGTGGTAAGGTCTTATTTATTCTTGATGTGGGTGGTTTTATAATGAAATTCATCTCAACTAAAATCATTGTTTCTTGTTTTATTTGAAACATATTCTTAAATTAATTTCCAAAGCATGATTTGAGATAAGTGATAAATGTTTTTAGGTGGCATGGTGTGTGATTAAACTTATTTGTAAATGAATTTGTAAATAAAGCATCAATTTCTAGAAAATGACTTTTAAATAAAAAAGAATAATTTTAAGAAATACTTTGATGATGATTCTTAATAAATTAAGGAATTAAATGTTTTATGTATTTAAAATTAAATAAATTTTTTAAAAGGCGTGATTTTTTTATAAAAACATTTTGACATTGGTTTTTTAAATGAGATGTCTTGTTGAAAATATGATTTGGGGATACTTGAATGATGATTGATGAAACTAATTTGAGATGAATTATTTTCCCATTGGTTGATTTACTTAAAGCACATGGGGTCTTGGGTAGTTATGTGGGTAGTCTCGTATAAGTATAAAATTCATGTATTAACTCTACCTAGCAATGGATTGATTAAGAGAATGCTACTAAAAATGATGAAGTAAAGGAGTTAATTTTTTGGGGTGGACTCTTATCCCCCTTAGGCTAAAGATCTAGGGATATATTCACACCTAGAACCTTATTTCACAAAAATATGTGAGGATACTTGATCTTTGATCTAACTAACCATAAGGATTATAAGCACGGTGCTATGATTGAAAATTATTGGAAATGATTTATACATGTTAGTGTTTATGCAATTATTTATTCCTGTATGTTTTGATTGAGATTATTATTCATGCATGTTTTGATTGAAATTATTTTTTGTGCATATTTTTACTTTCCATTTAAATTATTTGAAAATAATATTTTATTATGAAATGTGGAAAATATTTCTAAGCCATTTTTTATTTAAAATTAAGAATATTTGATTTATTTGATAAGGAATGCTTATGAAATGTCTTGGTGGGATCCGACCAATCTAGTATTTCTCACACCCTACATATAACTTTGTGCATATGTAGACTTTATTTTTCTAGGTCCAAGAAAAGAGACAACACTATTTAGAGAAGTTGGGCATACTTTATTAGTGGTACCTTGGAATTGGTGGTGATAGGTGGTGATGTCATCTTCAGTTTATGTGATGTTTTGGAATGTTGTTCCATTTAGGGTTTTGTACTTGTCTAACTTATGGTAATTTACTCTTGATGTCAATATTGTAATATCAAATGTTTATGGTTTCTTATTCACTACTTTAGTTTTTTTTGTTGTTCTTGTGGTGAAATTATTCCCCCTTGATCATTCTAGATGCCTAGGCACTGGTCTCCATCTCATGGGGATTGTGAATTCCCTTTGGGTAATGTCAGAGATTATTCAGGTTTTGGTTTAGTAGGTTATTCAGGTTGGTTTGTAAAATATATTAACTTAACTCTATTTTCCTATATCAAGTTCCAACTCAATAGGCATATAGGTTTTGTTTATAGTTCTTTACTAAGTGTCAAGTTCACCCACTTAAAACTTTTAGAATGCCACTATAGTTGAAAGATGTTTTTGAGATTTAGATATTTCTCAAACTTATAGTCAAAGAAGGTGAAAAGACGTAAGGGAAATTTATATTCATACTCTACATGATTGGTATAATTGGAATATGTGTAGGAGTTCCATATCATAGGGGTGATTGGTTTCTCTAAATCAGATGCAAGGACCATGTCGATAGATGGGGAGAAGATCTATTGGGAATACCTCTATATACTTCATTGATAAATGGGATAGAGTTCAATGAAATAACACATGGTCTCAATGGTATCAAAGTATTGTAGATTGTGTTTTTTGACATCTAGAAGATGGGGGATTATGAACATGGATATATTTCCCTTGTTCTAAATGGTAAAAATATTCCAAATATTCTATATTTGTAAATTTTGGTATATGATATGCTTTAGATTTTATGTCAAAGGGGGAGAAGAGATAGCATCCTGAATCCCAAAGATTTAGAAGTTGAAACATCATGGATCTTATAAGGTATGTTTTTTGTGTCATGGTGTGTGGTTGGAGTTGGATTTATGATGGTGTTATCATAAAACCCAAAGGGGGGATTGTTATCATCCAATATGATAATTGGTGTTATTGTCTGTTGGATTTTTCATTAACCATGACATGGTGATTTTGAGTATGTTAGATTTTCTATACACTATGCCATTTACTATTTGAGGCATTGGATTTTGTAATGACCCAAACTTTTATCAATGAAATTTCCCTTATTATAATTATTTTATATAATATAAAACACACACATCACATAGATAACCTCATAAAAAATTGTTTTTATAAATTAATAATGAAATAAGTGGTATTTATAGAAATTAAGGAACCTGTACCAATAGAATAGTAACTTGACCATTGAAATAGTAATGTGACCATTAGGTTTATTAATTTTTCCAATAGAATAGTAATCACACCTATGAAAGTATAAATATAATTTAGTTATCTTATGAATGAAAATATGATATATTTATATCATGGTATATGTAAATAAATGTTTTAAAAATAATAAATTAAGTGTTGGTATTTTTCTAAGTCATAAATATTTAATTACGATTTTATAATTAATATAATGATTTAAAAGAAAATTTATTTTCAGAAAATATATTCATTAATTAATATTTTTTTCTTATAATTGTAATATGATTTTATGAGACTTTAATTAATTTTTCAAAGTGTCATAAAATCGATATTTTTTGAATAAATGATGATTTTAATTAAAAATAAAATTTATCATATTTAGAAAATTATTTTCATAAAATGTATCCCATTTTTGAATTATACATTTCTAAAAATTCTTAGGGTGAATTTTTTGGATTTTTCTAAAATAGTTAAATTTTTAGCTGAATAGTGAAATCCGATAATTTATGATATAAGCTAAATACATGAATTTTTTATTAATGTATTATTTATGGATGATGTAAGAAATATAATCTCAAAATATACTTAATTATTAAGTATATTTATTGATAATTTTCAATGTTATTGATAGTCTTGATCCAAAATAATAAAATAATGAATATAATAATCAAAAAACACCCCTCTCCTCCCCTATAAATACCACCCTTCACCACCTCTTATCCTCACGCCTTACAAGCTTTAAAACTTGTACAATTTTTTCTAAATACTCTTAACAAAAATATTTTTCACTTTTAGGAGCCTTTAGTCTCAACAAAATACCAAATCCAATTTTTCTAAGGAGGTTCTCAAGGAGAAGAAGTTCAAGAGGTAAAATCCTCTTCGGTTTTCTTTTAATTTCTTTACAATTTATTTTCTATTCTTATCCTATCCTCATATCCCTATACCAAAGTTAAATTATAACTCCATTATATTTTATATAATATAATTTTATTGTGTTGCTGTAATAATTAATCATCAAACCCCTTCTCATCTTCCTTTTATTCTAAAAATGAAAACATTGTGTGTGATGTGTCAATTTACCGCCATCGTGGAAGATGTGTTTTTATTTTTCATTTCTGCCTTCAAGGATGATCATAAAACCATTATTATGGTAAAATAATATTTTATTATAAATATTATAAGTTATATAATATTTTGGGATCAATATATAAACATTATATTAAATAAAACTATATAATATCGTGATGGTCGTAAAAACCGTGAAAATAAATTAAATCGTTTTCATTAACGTTTTATCTAATGAATTTTCCATATACTATATAACCAAATGATATATATGAACAATTAAAATTATTTAAGTTCATTAATAATATATAATTTCAATTCTATAGAATAATTCCCATTTTACATGAACTTTCATGCTTGAATACAAGCGAACTGATCATGAATACTAAGAATATGAACATTACCAAAATGACAAAATTGAATCTTATTACTCATAAAAAAGACCATAAATTAACTTAAATATTATAATAAATTAGATACATTTATAATAGGTTATTAATTAATTAATTAATGGATTTAATTTTATTATTACAGACATTAAGTACAAGTACATAACACTTTCAGACATAAGGTAAGGGATCCTCTCTGAACCTCCCAATTACCTTTGGGTTGTGTTTTTTATCTCTTTACAGCAATGTAAATATAAATTCTTATTACATACTTCTCCCATATTCTATTTATATTTTTCAAACATATGTATCTAGATCCATTAATCCTTCTTTGATGTGTAAATACATGTTTTATAAGATTCCATTTTTATTTCTTTCTGATAAGAATGCCTGATTAAAGGTAACTTCCCAATTTCTTACCAATTTTCAAGAACACTCCATAATCTATTTAAAGCTACCAATATTTTTATAAAAACACTTTTTTATCATGAAAAACTATCTAAGTTCATTTCTGGTTTTATTCAAACAATTATTCCTTTTCTCTTTTTAAAGACTCTAATATTTTCTCTTAAACCGCACTAAAGAGGCTCTTTTATAACAAAATTAAGCACTATTTTTACATGTTTTCACTTAATTTGAACATAATTTATCATGATATATGCCTATTTTACTTTATTAATTTTCATGTATGATTTAAATCTATTCTTTCATAGACACTTTTATGATATTCCCATTTGTTATTCTCCGTGACATGATTATGATACCAATTTCTTTTTATGGGTAACCCTTATGTTTATATTTGATTCATAATATGGAACACTAATTAATGAACATGTTATTATGGGTGTTCCTAGAGAGCACTCCAATGCACTGGGTAATGTTTAGTCTCATGAGACGTCATGTTGGGATAGGGAGTAAACTTAATTCCTTTATGGGACTTTGTCCGCCATGTCCAATAGTCTTGGTAGTTAGCCTTGAATCATGCTTATGACATGTTGTATATTGTTTCAAAATTCCTAATTTTCCATGATTACATGATCCCAAGTTATATATGTTATTATTTCATGTGTTTATTCATGTTCTATTCCTTTTTATGTCATCATGTTATTCCTTCTAACCCATGTTTTATGCTTTATATCTATATTTATTCTCTGACCAAGATTTTTAGCTCATCATTTTTGTCTATATATTACCTAGGTTATCCTATGAAAATATAAGATCTCAAATTATGTTAGGATCTCATTATGGAGATTAAATAAAATATGTTTTTTATTTTTGTTTCATTCTTTCTAATTATGTACCTAATCTTCTATATATGCTAGACTTTATTATCCTTGGTTTGTATTTAATGGTTAATTATGATTAAAATTATGAAATAATATGTATAAAAGGCTAGGTCAATTATAGTTGGTATCAGATCACAGTCTATTTATTTTTGGAGATTAGGACTAGAAAATTTTAGTAAGAACCCTAGGGATAATTCTATCACCATGGATAACTTATATTGAAACTTAGGGAATCACAAGGTGGGATGTAATTTTAATTTTAAAGTTTATCCTTTTATGTTCAAAGTTTCCTTTTTATATGTTTTTTAGATAAGTATTTAATCCCCCCTAATTGTGCTTTATTTTTCTTAGTTAATGTCTAGAAATATTAAAACTCGTGCCAATAATTAATGTGATAGGCTATGTGATGATTGACCTAATGAAATTCCAAATATGATGGAAACAGGAGCTTAAAACTTCATTAAAGTACTTACTCAGATGGCTCAAGTTATGAATAATAACTTGAATCATGTGGAATTACCTCCTTATCCTAATAAAGATAAAGTTGTGGTTGAATATTTTATGCAACAAATGCCTCCAATATTTAGTGGATCTTCCAATACCATCATTGCATAACAATGGATTAACTCCATTGAGAAGATATTTCATGTCCTTCAATGATCAGAAGAAGATAAATTCATACTGGTAGTCTATTGTTTTGATGGTAAAGATGATCAATGGTATACACTGATCAAAAACACAAAGTCTAAGAAGGAAATTGATTCCATGCAATGGTAAGATTTTAAGAAAATATTTTTTAATAAATATTTTCCCCGAACTCTACACCTTAAGATGGAAAGGTAGTTCCTTGGACTGAAGTAGAAGGAAGATGAGTCTATCGGGGTGTATGAGGAAAAATTTACAAGGATTTCAAGATACACCTCCGTATTTTTTATGAACGTCGAAATTAAAGTGGATCTCTTATCTATTGGACTAAATCTAAGTCAATGAAAATACTTGGTGATCCGAGACTTCAAAAACTATGAGGAGATTTTATATTGTTTCCTTAAGGTTAAAAAAGAGATTGGAGACTCCTAGTGGTCTTATGGGCCTGGAGATAAAAAGAGGAAAATGGAGTTTAATATGGTAGGATCAATAAATAAATACCATTATGGAAGGAAAATACAACATCTCATATGTTAAAAGTGGGGGAAGAAGCATCATGGGAACTCTCTAAAGGGAACCAGTAGATGCTTAAAATGTGAAAGAGAAGGGAATCTAGATAATAATTGTTGAAGGGATATAAATAATCCCACAAATATGGAGGAATAAATTCAGATAAACACTTAGCCTATATTGTAGTGTTTCAACTACAAGGAACATGGTCATTATGTGATCCATTTTCCCAAGCCAAGAGTTGCTGGAGGCAGTCAAAAACAAAAACCTCCAAGGAAACAAGGAAGAGAATATACTATCACTAATACTGAGATGGAACACGACAATAATGTTTTGAAAGTTATGAATATTATTAATTCAAGAATAATGAATATACTATTTGATTCTGGTTCTACGCATTCTTTCATATCTTTTAAGTTTAGTAGAAATATTCAAACACCACCTCAAAATATGAAGGTTGAGTTGTCTGTGAGAACAGAAAATGGAGAAATTATTGAATCCAAATTATATAACTCATCCTAAATTAATTTTTGTAGAATGAACCCCCCAAAAAATCCTTTCCCACTTCATTTGGTGGATTTTTATGCTATATTGTTCATGGATTTACTATATTTATTCAAATCCAACATTAATTGTCGGGAAAGGGAGATCACTCTTCAAATCCTGATGAATCCTCCAATTATGTATAAGTGTAAGGATAAGTATGAATCTCTTTTAGAATCATCATCTCAAGTGTGGATATTATTGTGTTATGAGAAAGAATATCTAGCTCAAATGACTGAGATAAAGGAGATAATCATGATTGACGACATGCCAATTGTGAGGAACAACTTTGATGTGTTCCATGAAGAATTTTTTGGTCTTTCTCCAGAACAAGAGGTTGATTTCTCAATTGAACTTATTCATGTATCTCTTCTTATATCAAAGAAACCTTATAATGGACACTATTGATTTGGAGGAACATAATAAGCAGTTACAAGAGAATCTGGACAAGGGTTTTATATACCTGAGTGCTTCACCATGGGGTGCACCATTCCACTTCATCAAGAAGAAGGATAGATCATTGTTTCTATGCATTGATTATTGTGAGATCAAAAAATCATGATAAATAACAAGTATCCCCTTCCATCTATAGATTACTTGTTTGATCAACTATGTGGGGTCAATTATTTCTCTAAGGTGGAACTTCGGTCGGGATATCACCAATTAAAGGTAAGGAAGGAAGATATTCCCAAGACTGCCTTTAGAATGAGGTATGGACACTATGAGTCCATAGTGACGCCTTTTGGACTCACTAATTCTCTAAAAAATTTTATGGACTTAAGGAATAGAGTCTTTAGAGATTACCTCAAAAAATTTGTTGTAGTCTTTATAGATGATATTATGATATACTCCAAAAGCAAGGAGGAGCATGAGTAGCATTTGAATATTGTGATAAAGAGATTTCAAAGGGAGAAAATATATGAAAATTACAATAAATGTGTGTTCTGGATGGAGGAATTATCATTCTTACGGAATGTTATCACTAGAAAAGGAATATTTATGGACCTTTCTAAGATAAGGGCAATCAAAGAGTGGCCCAGACCAACATCTGTAATGTTTATTTATAGTTTCCTTGATCTATATGGGTATTATCGATCATTTTTGAAGAAATTATTATGATTTTAAAACCCATTAACCAATAATACTCATAAGGGATAAAAATTTTCTTGGACCAATGAATGTGAAGACTGCTTTAAAGAGTTGAAAAAGTGGATTATCACTGCGCTAGTAATCACAATTTCAACAAGTGGGGAACTATTTTTGGTATACAGTGATGCTTGAAAGAAGGGGTTAGGCTATGTAATAATGAAAAATGATAAATTGATAGCCTAAACCTCAAGAAAACTGAAAATTCATGAGAAAAATTATCCCACACATGATCCGAAGGTGGTGGTTGTGATCTTCACATTAAAAATATGGTGGCATTATCACTATGGGGAGAAGTGTAAGATATATACTAATCACAAGAGCCTAAAATATATATTCACATGGAAGGAGATTAATATTAACCATTGAAAATTGTTATATATCATCAAGGGTTATGACTGCTCAATCCACTATCATCTTGGAAAAGTGAATAAAGTGGCAGATGCTCTAAGTAGAAAGGATCCTGCAACATTATCAATGATGATAATTGAGAAGGATCCAATATTCTTAGATTTTCAAAGGATAGACATAGGAATCTTTAAGGGATGAACATCATAAATCCTTTCTCAAATGATTAATCAACCATCTCTCATGGATAAAATAAAGTATTCTCTAAGTAATGATGTGAAAATTCAGAAAAATGTGGAAGATATAATAAATGAGAAATCCTTAGAGTTCAAAATTAATGAGGAAGGACTCATAAGATCTGGGTCATAATTATGTGTACCATATAATCCAGAGATAAAGAAAGAGATTCTGAATGACACACATAGCTCAACCTTCTCTATTCACCCAGGGAACACAAAGATGTATCAAGATCTCTGGGAGAACTATTAGTGGGACAACATGAAGAAAGAGATTTCTTAATATACATCAAAGTGTATGGTATTTTAGAAAGTGAAGTATGAAATAAAAAATTATAAGGGGGTGATGAAATCATTACCCATGCCAAAATGGAAATGGGAAAACATCACCAAGGACTTTGTCACCATAATTCCGAAGAAATCCAGAGGAAACAATGCTATATGGGTTGTTGTGGATCATCATACAAATAAATCTCTCTTTATTTCAATTAAAGAGGACTTATCACTGGATAAACTTGCACATATATACATCAGATAAGTGGTAAGGATGCATGGAGTACCACTATCGATTGTATCTGATTGAGATTTGAGATTCACCTCCAAGTTTTGAAAAGTATCCAACATGATCTAAACACTGATTTGAACTTCAATATGTTCTATCATCCTCAAACTAGTGGACAATTTGGGAAAACTATTAGTACACTAGAATAAATGTTGAGAGAAGGTTTTATGGACTTCAAGGGAGGATGGGACCAACATCTACCTCTAGTTGAGCTCTATTAGAACAACAGTTTACAATCAATCATCTAAATGGATCTATATGAATCCCTTAATGGGAAAATCTAAAAAACACTGGCATTTTGGGATGAAGTCAGTGAATGGAAGCTATTAGGACTTGAAATATTTGAAGAAATAGTAGAAAAGGTGAAAATCATTCATCATCATATCTGGGATTTCTAAAGTCAACAGAAGATTTATGTTGACAATCATCAATGGGACCTGAAGTTTAAGGTTGGAGACATGTTATTCCTCCACATATCTCTATGGAAGAGGATCATAAGATTTTTGAAGAAAGAAAAGTTGAGTCCTAGGTATAATGACCCTTCAAGATTCTTGATCGTGTTGGAGTTTTGGCCTATCAACTAGCAATTCCAGCTACCATGTCTCAAGTACATGATGTATTACATGTATCCATATTGATTAAGTACTTACTAGATCCCTCGCATGTACTAAATCCAGATGTGGTGAAACTAGAGAACGAACTATCATGTGAAGAGCAGCCGGTGAAGTTCTCAAATCATAGAGATAAAGTTCTATGTAATAATACTACTCACATAGTCAAAGTACTATGGAAGAACCATAAGTATAAAGTGTAAATATGGGAACTAGATGAAGCGATGAAGGAGAAATACCTCACCTATTTTCACCTTAGTATGTTAAACAAAATTTCAAGGGTGAAATATCATAAGGTGGGAGAATGTAATGATTGAAACTTTTATCAATGAAATCTCCCTTCTTATAATTATGTAATATAATATAAAACACATACATCACATAGATAACCTAATAAAATCATTATTTTTATAAATTAAGAATGAAATAAGTGGTATTTATAAAAATTAAGGAACCTATACCAATGGAATAGTAACTTGAATGTTGGAATAGTAATGTGACCATTAGGAATAGTAATTCGAACAATAGAATAGTAATCACTCCTATTAAAGTATAAATAAAATTTAGTTATCTTATGAATGAAAATATGATATATTTATATCATGGTATATGTAAATAAATGTTTTAAAAATGATAAATTAAGTGTTGGTATTTTTGTAAGTCATAAATATTTAATTATAATTTTATAATTAATATAATTATTTAAAAAAAATATTTCCATAAAATAGATTCATAAATTAATATTTTGTTGTATTATAATTATAAGATAATTTTATGAGACTTTAATTAATTTTTCAAAGTGTCATCAAATTGGTATTTTTTGAATAAATGATGATTTAAATTAAAAATTAAATTTCTTATATTTAGAAAATTATTTTTAGAAAATGGAGCCCATTTTTAAATTTTACCCATTGAAAAATGTTTAGGGTAATTTTTTGGGTTTTTTATAAAATAGTTGAATTTTTAGGTGAATAGTGAAATACGGTAATTTACTATATAAGCTAAATACATGAATTTTTGAGTCATGTATGATGTATGGATGATGTAATCACTATAATATAGAAATATCCTTGATTATTTAACATATTTAGTGATAAGGTTCAACACTATTGATAAGCTTGTGCTAAAATAATAAAATAATGAATATAATAATAAAAAACACCCCTCTCTTCCCCTATAAATACCACCCATAATTACCTCTTCTCCTCACACCTTACAAGCTTTTAAGATTTCCAAATTCTGATCAATCCTTTACCCAAGCCTATCTCCCACATCTAGGAGCCTTTAGTCTTAACAAAAGACCAAATCCAATTTCCCTGAGGAGGTTCTCAAGGAGACAAAGTTCAAGAGGTAAAATCCTCTTCAATTTTTATTATGCTAATGGAATAATCCATCATAAAACCCCTTCTTCTCTCCATTTTATTCTACAAATAAAAACATCATTTGTGAAGTGTCAATTTACCGCCATCATGGACGATGCATTTTCATTTTCCAATTTCACCTTAAATTCTTGTCATAAAACAACTATTATGGTAAAATAAGATTTTATTATACATATTATAAGTTATATAATGTTCTGGAACCAATATATAAACATGATATTAAATAAAATGATATAAGATAGTGATGGTCGTAAAAACTAAAAAATAAATTAAATCATTTTCATTAACATTTTATCTAATGAATCATCTTTATACTATATAACAAAATAATATATAGGACCAATTAAAATTATGTAATTTCATTAATAATATATAATTATAATTCTAGAGAATAATTCTCATTTTATATGAACTTCCAGAATTGTATACAAGCGAACCGATCATAAAAATTTAGAAAACAAACACCCCCAGAACAAAGAAATTGAATCTTGTAAATCGTAAAAAATACCATAAATGAAATTAAAAAATTATAATAAATCAAATACATGTAGAAGAAGTTATTAATTAATTAATTAATGCATTTAATTTGATTATTCAAGGAATCAAGTATAAGTGCAGAACACTTTTGGACATAAGGTAAGGGATCCTCTCTGAACCTCCCAATTACCTTTGGGTTATGATTTTTATCTCTTTACACCAATGTAAATCTAAATTATTATTATATAATTCTCTCATATTCTATTTATATGTTTCAAATATATGTATCCAAATCCATTCATCCTTCTTTTATGGGGAAATACATGTTTTATAAGAGTCCTTTCTTGATTTTTTCTGATAATCAAGCCCGATTAAAGGGAACTTCCAATTTATTACCTATTTTCAAGTACAATCCATAATCTATTTTAATCTACCAATATTTTTATAAAAATACTTTTTTACATAAAAAATAACTAATTTCATTATTTTTTTATACAAATAATTATGCATTTTCTCCTTTTAAAGACTCTTTAATATTTTCCCTTAAATCGCACTAAAGAGACTCTTTTCTAAAAAAATAAACACTATTTTTACATGTTTTCACTTAATTTGAAAATAATTTATCATGATATATGACTATTTTACTTTATTAAGGTTCATGTGTGATTTAAATCCATTTTTTCATGTACAATTTTATGATACACCCATTTTTTATGCTCCATGTCATGATTACGATACCCATTTATTTACATGGGTAACCCTTATGTTTATGTTTGATTCTTTATTTGGAACAGATATTCATGAACATGTTATTATGGGTGAACCCAAAGAGTGATCCAATTCATTGGGTAATGTTTATTCTCATGATGTGTCATGTTGGGACAGGGAGTAAACCTGATTCCTTTATGGGACTTTGTCCTCCATGTGCAATGGTCTTAGAATTTAGCCTTGAATCATGATTATGACATGTTGTATGTTTTTTTCACATTCCTATGTTTCCATGATTACATTATCTTATGTTCTATATTTTATTCTTCCATATTTTTATTCATATTCCATTCCTTTTTATGTCATCATGTTATGCCTCCTAACCATGTTCAATGCTTTATTTCTATGTTTATTCCCTTATTGGACTTTTTAGATCATCCATTTTGTCTATGTATTCCCCATATTATCCTATGAAAATTTAAGATCTCAAAGGATGTTAGGATCTCATTATGTAGATTAAATATAATATGGTTTTATTTTGGTTTCATGATTTCTAATTATGTATCTAATCTTCAAAAGACACTAGACTTTACAATCCTTGGTTTGTATTTAATAGTTAATTATGCTTAAAATCATGTAATAATATGTGTAAAATGGTAGGTTTTTTATATATTTACCATTTTGGGAACACTTGACATAAATTATTGACAAACACAGTCTAAGAAAATAAAGGTTTTTTCATGGGTATACAGTATGTTGTTCAAGGAAAGTGATAATTGGAGTTATAAATATGGAGGATGTAAAGACAAAATGACAAGAGATATTTCATGAAATTGGTAGCAATACCTGAAGACTCATCAAATACACAAGATCATCAAGATATATCTATACCATGCAAATCTTTTGAATAATTTTTGAAGATAAAAGAGCATCAAGATAGAGCTACGTCATGAAAAATCCATGAAAAATTTACAAGACCATAATAACATTGATACATTCTTAGAGTGGTTATAGAAGTGTTTGAAGGTGTTCATTAAGTTTAAAGGTAAATTCATATCAAAGGAATAATTATTGTTAAAACTAGGTGAATGATCATATAAGTGTGGAGTTGTGCGAATGAACTAATATTGGTGAAATGAAGGTGTCGTGAAAAGTATTTGTTGCTCAAAGAAATTTTTCATGAAGTGGAGTTGTGTGGAGGATTTCATAGCACACAAAGGATATATAAATACATGAGTGTTGAAGAAATAAAGTGAGAAGAGTTATCTAATTAAGGTATTGAGAGAGATAAAATTTGTGTAAAAGGGTTACAAAAATCACTACATTTCATGAGTGACTTATGCAAACCATTATGTTCTAAGTAAATGGTAAAAAAGTGAATTGAAACTTATTTGAGTCCTTGAAAATAGAAGAAGTTTCTTCTTGAATATGTATTGGAGATTATCTGGGGAATATTCCCTTGGATCTTAAGGAATTTGTTATAGTAATGCCTTATCTCCCTGAAGTTGAAGCATTGCACATTGATTGCTTCCTTCTTTTTTCACTCATGAGATTGATGAAATTTCCCTCAACATTTAAAGATACACCCAACCCATTTAAGTAGGTCCCTGGGTGTTTCTTCTCACATTTATTACATATAGGGAAATCCACTCTTCCCTTTCTTTCCTTTATAGTTTTTCTTCCCACTTGGTGGTCATCATCCTCTTCTTCTCATATTTTCCTTTGTAAATTAATGATTTTGAAGACTCATTATTAGTCTTTATAGAATTTTTTACAATATCCACATATGAGGAAAAAATTTGAGAGACCAATAATCTTATAATACTTGGGTTTAAACAATAAATAAACTATCAATATCACTTTCCAATTTGTGTAGATAATTCAAGATATACCTCATAAATCTTATGAAATTAGCCACATACTCAGGCAGTGTTTCTTCTTCATTTTGTCATAAATTTAAGAATTTTCATTACATATCATCACATTTCTCCAAAGGAATATATTTTTCCAGAAAAAATCACTTGAAATATCTTCCAATCCATGTATTTTATCTCCTCTGTCTTCTTATAATTTTGAATTAGGTACCACCATTGGTCAGAATCTCCCCTTAAACAATACACAGTCATGGTAACTTTTTACTTCTCGGTACACCCCAAATCTATAAAGATATTCTCTATAACCTTAATCCATTAATTTTCCACCATGGGATTAGTGGACCTACTGAATGATGGAGGTTGTTACCTTATAAAATGATCTAAACAGGTTGATACTTATTAAGGGGCAATAATTTGTTCAATGTGGTCCATGTTATTTGTCTTTACCTTAGCCAATTACCCTAGGATGGTAATGATTTTTTCAAAACCAACATTAACTAAATTATCTTTATTATCCAGACATTCCCCACTTTATCCTCAATTATTGATCTGGTTTCTATTTCTTCTAGTGATTCCATTATCTATCAAAATTCATAGATTAGTTAGTAATATTATGAACTACTGATATATAATACATGACTTATAGATATCATGTTTCCCTAAAATATGGTACTATACATAGAATACCTATAGAAACCATATTAGAATAATCTCTACAATTTTTCAAAGATATAATATATATATATTCTCCTCCTACATTATTTTAAATCTAGTTCCTAAGGTTTCTACCAATCCTTGACATGATACCAACTCTAATTCCCCCAACCCTAGGTGATGGCTGCTTTGGCGCCTCCCCTCCTTGGCCACTCCCAGCCAGGGGAGATTCTTACTCCTCCTCTCTTGTCTCCTTTCCCCTCATATTTCATTCCGTTCATGTATCCTTACTTCCTCCCTATTTTACCCTCCATTCACATTATCCCTAAAGTTCATTTAAACATCAATGGAGTCCCAATGGTTCTTATCTCTTCATTGGAGTTTGTGAATGCCTCAGTGATGATGTATCTTTTTATGGTTTCTCCCTTTGGTAAGAGATAGCCCATTGTTGACATCTTCAACTTATTTATCTTCAACCATTGGAAGCTACAAGATCGGGTGATTTTAGGGATCCTGGATTCGAGACACCTCCTGGTTCATTTCTCATCAGAAGAAGATCTCATCTATGCTTGGGAAACACTCTGCATGTTATCTCAGGTTTTCACTTTTTTAATTTTTTAATGGTCATTTGATTTCCACCTGAAAAGATACCCACTGGTCATGGAGATTTGGATCTCACTCCTTGGACTTCCACTACCATTTTAGAACCCAATGATTCTTCTCTTTATTGTAAATCTTTTGGGTCAATTCTTATGTTCGAACCAACAAACGAATGCCTTAAGCCACCTAATTTACCTTATAATTTGTGTTGAAGTTGACGTTTCCAAGAATTATATGGATACCATCAGCATAGACATTGAAGGTGATATTCATTAGTATCAAAAGGTTATCTATAAATCTTGGTTCCTCATTTGTTCATCCTCAATCATCTCGGCCATGATGCCTCCAGTTGCAAGAACTAATCGATGGGGGTCTCTCGAACGGCCCTTTATTATACTTCATTGGGTGAGGGTCTCCATATAGAGGCAATAGGGGATTTTGAAAAGTTCAATTAGGTTGATAGATCATCAAGTAACCCCTTTGAGAAGGATAACATGGGATCTAGTGAGGTTGTGAAGGATTATGGAAAGATTCCCTTAGTTATTGATTCCCCTTGTAATGTTCTAGAATTGAAAGGCCTGGGAACTAGTGAGTTCAGGATTACCCCTCCCATCCTTAAATATTTCAATGTCATTCAATCAGAACCTAAATTTTTTGATGTGTTTTCTCATTTGAGTCATGATTTTAAGGATAGATTAGTGGTAAGGATGGAGACTGATGGTAGCAGAAGCCCCCCCCCCCCACGTTTTCATAGGCTATGATTTCTTTTGGTGTGGCTTCTCAAACCCATAAGCCTTCTGAGGGTGGTCCAAATTCATGTATTCAAGGGATGGAAGTGTAGGAGCCTTCCCAAGGGGTTGGACTGAATCCAATGAACAAGTCAGGTTCTTTAAGAAGCATTGCCACCATTGAACTTGAAAACTATTTCAAAGGATTGGATGATGACTCTACTTCTAAATATTGGTCTTCTGTTTCCAAGGAGACTGAACTTGTAGAAGATTATCTTAGGTTCTCTTCAAATAAAGGTAATAACACAATCATGGATGTTAATGGGTTTATTCAGCATGTGTGAAAGCCACAGAGACAAAATCATTACTCCAATTTACCTATCCCCCCAGTTACAAGGTCATCTAGAAAAGGTAGGGGGGCTCAAAAGGGGATGGTTGCTATAGTTGACACCCAAAAGAGTAAATTCAATGGATATTCAATGCGTGTTGAGATAGAAGCCTCCCCTCATGAGGAGGATATTTCAACATAGGTAGGGGGACCAACTACCATTGACCTAGAGAATGTTGATAAGGAGGACTTGAAATCTGAGAACATCCAGGATCTCCTCATTTGTTCTAATGAATAAATTCTAGAAGATTATTTCATGATAAACATCTAGAATGAGGATTCTCACATAATCTTTGAAAGACCATTGCAAGTTAATTTTAATGGCAAACAAAGCTCTTGGATTGATAAGCAGAATAGGATTTTGATCCAAGGATTCAATGAGGGGAAAATCAGCCTGTAGGAACATGTGAAAACTTGGGACAGGATGGATTTTTTCTTTGATGATATCATTAAGGAAAATCCAGGTATGGAGGTTACCTCCATTTAATGGTGATTATTCAAGGTAAAAAACTATAACCATTTTAAATTATTTTGGAATGTCGTGATGATTTATTATGAGTTTTGATCCTTATATATCCTGAATGTTGATGGTTTCCAACTTTTCTATAAAAGTGATTTTGAAATAAAAAACAATGATTATGGGTGGGTAGTAGTCTTAAAGAGACTAGATACATAAATATTACATTACATAATGAAAAATTACAACATTGATTACAAATCATTATTCCTTAGTGTTATCCATAGGGCTGATCATATATAGTGTTCCTCTTCATAAACTTGGGAAATAGAAATCAAAAGTAAAGGGTGAGATCAGATGTTCAGAAATAGATGGAATACAATAGAAGATAACATGGAAAAAAGTAATATAATGGGAACATATAAAAAACTAATGCCAAATAACATAATACATATATGTAAAATGAAATAATTGAGTAAATGATTACATAATGATGAAAAATTTAGGAATGAATAATGTAAAACATCATAAACATATCATCGAGGCCTTGTGATAAGAAATCATACATGAAGGGTGACAACACTCCCATTGCCATATCTTAGTTATCTCATTAAACTTACCAGTGCACTAAGGAGCTATAAAATTACGGGCCCAACTTATCACATAAAATTCCAAATAATTTCATCACATACTAAATAGATATGTCATAATTTTAAATAATAGACAATATAATAATAATTAAAATAAATACCCGATGAGGCTTATCTGACAATATTTTCCTGTATATAATAAAGGATTATATGGTCATGATAATAGTTTTCCCCATACAATGAATTAATAAGGATAAATAGGTGAATACAAATGAATCATGTAAATAGTAACTAGGTATTTACAAGTGAATAATATATATTTGTAATTATTGGGTGATTTATAAAAATTAGGATTATTAATGAGTTTAGGGAGTATAAAGAATGTATTTCAAATGGTGGGAGAACAAATAAATTATGGATAAATTCCCATAGAAATATAATCAAATCCTTTATTATGGTTGGAAAATATCATGTGAATCATTTATAATATATCCCCCATGAGTGCCAAACCAAGTGTGCAGCAAGGCCCACTTGTTGTGCACTGAATAAAGATAAAGTCAATACATGACTAGCCATTTTCAGGGCTATTACCCTAAGGTTCATTTGTTCCAGAGTTGTATCCACTTTTTTGTATCCAGATAGGAGTTTCATTACTAGGATAACCACACACACTTTTTTCCTTACCAAAATTTAGGATGCTTTCAAATCTATGGGAAAGTTTTAGCATTATAAAAACTTGTGAATATAGTATAATGAGATAGAATTGTGATTTATCATTTATAATATAATAAGTAATTTATATAAAATGGGTGTAATAATATTTCACATTTAAATGGAATATAATTGTAAATAATAACACGGTTAAAGAAAGAGAAGAGGTCAGGGACACTTACCCTGAAAGTTAACTTCTTAAAGCTTGATATGAGAACCTTAGAGATTTAAAAACTTCTTGGAGAGACTTTTGAGAGAGATAATGAGGGGAAGTTTTTGTTAAATGGATTTTAAGTGAATTGTAATGGGATAATGGGTGGGTATCTATAGAAAATGAGGTAGGATTGTTTATTAATTTATAATCACAAGCCTTATAAATATAAGTTGTGGAAAATGAAAAACCATTGGCTTACACATGGTATTAGCTCATGGTTTTTTACTTTTAAGGCATGGTTTTTGAAATATTTGAGTTTTATAACCAAACTCCATTATTTTATATTACTTTTCCCATAGGAATATAATTTTTCTATAAAATTTTGTTTTTAAAACCTTAATTTTTATTTTAGACATTAGAAAGTTATTTATAGGTTTAGAAAATTATTTTAATTCATTAAAATACATTATATTGATAAAATAAGTTACTTTTGGTCATTAATTCACTTATATTAATCATTGAATCATTTAAATGTCATAATTATTTCATAATAAATATCATATATTCTTACTGTATTTTATTATTTTATTTAAAAATTTGATTATCTCAAAAAATTATGAAAAATTCACCAGACTAATTTTGATGTCCAAATTCTAAATATATAATAAATTTTATCAAATTCATCCCATAATTATGAAAATTGTACCATTTTCATAGGGATGATACATATGATAAAAATGTGCTATTGTAGTAAGCACCATTTCATTTTTAAAGGAATTTTCCAATTTTAATGCTACTTAACCCCTGGATACACAGCCCCTTATCACGCCAGCATAATCCCTAAGGGTGAGGTGGACAACTTTGATCTGGTGGTTATTTATACTAACTTAAACTTCTTATATAGATGATTTATCTCCATCCTTGATTATTCAATTTCTACTTGGGATTGGTCAAGGGAGAACCCCAGTGATGTTACCTTTTTCCAAAGCTCATATAAATGAACTTCATAGGGTATGTTCTTACGGGTAGAGGTTATGGTTCCTCCCATCTATTATAATTAAATCTCATCATTACCCTTAATATAAATTAATAATGGTGGTTTAATTTTAATGGTAATTCACAATAGTCATAATTCTCAATGGCTATAATGTATAATGATCATAATCTAATTACCATATTTACACTTACTCCCTATAAATTCATTTAACTCAATCCCTTGAACCATAATTTTAATTTTTAGTTCATTCAATATGTTGATTTCATGGCTTTTATTATTTTTATTTTATACCGTTATTATTATAACCATGAAGTTAATTTGCGAATATGGCCCATGTGACATCTACATTATACTTGAATTACTTATTTTTATCAATTGTCCATTGTTAGTTTTATTACTCCTAATAAATTTGTATCTCTGAGATGTAAATTATTATATTGTAATAAAATATTATTATTCATTACTAGAATTTATCATGTATTAAAATCCATGAATATTTTTTGTTAAATTACCACCAATGTCTTTACGTCAACCACCAAACATATAGAATAAATTTTGGTACATGTAATCCATATTTAAATTCATAATAATTTTTCAATCATAGCTATATGATGTTTAATTATCCTTGTAGGATTTATTATTATTACTAAATAATGTATCATCCACTATGTTGAATATAAAACCATTGCTATTATTTTATCTATCCTATAAAATATTTTTCTCTAGAACAACTCTACCCACTAACACCTGCGGAGTTTATCATTATTAAATCATTTTATGCTTCTGAAGCTAATATTAATTTAAAGTATTACTTTCACCCACTTTCTCAAAAGAGATATACTTCCCTCATAGAAATAGATTTGTTATGATTAATACCTATTTATATCTTAGATTTTTTAATTTACTTAGTTGATATGATTAACTGATATGCACCATGCATTTCTATGATATACATTTGAAGCTTTCATCATCTTTATAAATAGATCCCATAAAAACACCAGAGGTTGTGACATAATGTAATTTATTTATATCATAACTAATATGATATCTATTAGTCTATATAGTTTGAATATGGTTAGTTATTACATTGATATTTGAAAAACATGTCTGGAAAGAAGTCATTAAAGACTGCAATACATATATAATAGTCCTCGTCGATCTTACCTTATACCTAAGATGTGAATAATTCTATGTGAGTTTATGAAGACCCTCACTCTACATTAAATAATCAATGAATACTTGGTTAATATGTACCTTGACATACCATCTTAGAGGATCATATATCCTTTACTAACTCAGAGTATGTGAATTTATCTCTAGCTTATCCTTAGAATAGTACACACTTACTAGCTGAACTAACTCATAAGCTTGGTGACTTATATCTAAATTTTTATTAGTCTAAAACATAAGTATGTTATATACCTAAGAGTTTTAGTCCCAAGGATTCTAAACATCATACTGGGTATATATATAAAACTTATAGTTTTATTTGACTAATAATTATCTTTACATAACTAGGTATGAGTCTTATAAATTTAAATTCATCATTTATTACCAATTTTGGATATCAATTATTCAATTATTACTAAACTATTAAGTGTAGTGTACTATAAAAACATTCATTTCAAAAGAAATATTGTATTTTTGTGTCCAATAGAACACTGGGATAAATGTTTAGTAACACTTAACACAAAAAAATCAACTATAAATTGATCTATTGGAAAATTAGATGTTGTGTGTTTCTCATTTTTGACATAGGAATCTCAATTTCTTAAAAATTGGAAGAAAATTCCATAATTCAAAAGTCATGTGTTTTTCACCATTGACATAGGAATCACCTTTTCTTAAACATTGGAAAAACTCACATAACTTGTTGTAATGTTTCTATGTGTTTCTCACTACTGGAATATGAATCACCCTTTCTCATCCATTAGAATAACACACCTTACTTCATTAGTTTCTGTTTTAAAGTACAATTGTATTAAATACCCATGTGAAATAAAAACATTATATATTATGATTAATATATTATTGAATTATATTAAATTGATTGTTCCTTATTTAATTCATTGAATCATCTTTTAAAATGAAATTTCTATCCAAATGAGAATCAAATTACCTTTTGTTTGATGCACTACCTCTAAATATTTTGTCGCTTTGAAATATGGAATAAAGGAACCATTGATCTAGAGTAAATCGTAGGTTTTTCAACCTTTCCTATTCACCCCATTCACCATAAGGGTTGTGGAATTGAGTTCCTCGAAACTTCTATTTATCTGGTGAAGCTTGGTCAGAAGATTCCTGAGATATTCATATATATCTCCTAATCTAGATGAACAATGATAACCTATAAGGTAAGGATGCTAATATGGGATTAATGGATAATTTATTATCCATATAGAATCCCAAACTTTTCTAAATGATTAATGTACTTCAGTATATTGAAGATAATATCAATTAGCTAAGTAAAATATTCCAATTACACTAGTATAATGTAGTGGAAATATCATTTATCTAAAGCCTCTCTTTTTCCTTATGAAGATATGGCAGATGAGATGTCTTGGTATAGGGATCCTTTCCCTTTTGTTACATTATCAATTATTGAGACATAATTTTAATCCCAAAGTAATAGGCAACTGGATCATCCCTAGGTACCTCTTGCATGCATCCTTCTCACCTTCACTTACTCTTGTGTGGTGGAAGAATAGGGATAGGGAATTATAGTACATATTTTAAATTTTCTTATAGTATCTCAATGTATAAAATAAAGGTACTACCCTTAAAAACATGTTCTGGTAAGGACATGGTTTGTTTCCTTAAAACTCATAGTGTTATGATGTTTTTTCTTTCTGGTTCCGCGCATCGCAACGCGTGAAAATTTGCGAATTTTTATTTACCTACTAACTACTGTAGAAGTGGCGAGCAGGGTCGCACCACAGAGAGAATGTGAGTAGACACTAGAAATATCCTTTTGGAGGAATGTTCAGGCGGATGGTCTTTAATTGTGTGATTAACAACTAAGTTCTAAAAACTAAATGACTATTTTAAAAATGACTAATTAAATTAACTAAAACTATCTAAGTGAACTTAGCTATGAAAGAAACTGGCAGAGATGGAAGTGTCAGAGTCGTGATGTCCGTTCAAGTGCATGCAATGTCAATTATTTAATTCCCACATTTGAATATTTATTTATTCAATTATCACCGATTCCAAATTTAATCAAAATGTCATCTGGTCTCGTTCTCTGATGTTAGAAAACATTCTAATTTTCACACAAATTATTTATCATTTCGTTCTCTGTCCTGACAAATAATTTGCGCGTCCTTATAGCACTGAATCACTTGGTGAAATACAATGACCCGTTTCTCACACAGTCTAAGTATCTACCTGCGTTGGGTTCGCTCACATGAGATTACTTATTAAGTACCACTCATGTCAGTTTGAAGGAGAGCGCACACAATATATTAATTTTTTCAATTAATATATTTATTTATTCAAAATTCGATCGCGCGCTTGATCAAATTCCGGATAAATAAATTCTCGGATGAACTCCCATTCGTGATTACTTATTAGGTATCACACGAACGTGCACCAAAGCATGTGTGCAGGGCCCAAATGATAATTAATTTAAACGCAGATACAATTAATTAAATAAACATCCTAATGAAATTAATTCAAAAGGCAATCAAACGTAAGAATAAATTAAAGACATGCATTCACCATCACATTTATCACAACTCTGACACAAAGAAAGTTAGCCTGCCATCACGACGACAACACGACACATAAAATAATAAACAGATATAACCGTGCTTGTGTTGTCGTTTTGGTCACCGCGAGATGCTGTCAACGATCGCAAAACAATAACCATCGCTCCGCTCCGTGCAGTCGCTGACGCCGCACCTGAATCAAACCACCACGTCGCTGAAAAATATGTTTTGATCTGCGCTCGCTCTCGCCGTGCGACGTGAATCTCCGGAGGCCAAGAAAATTGCTACGCACGTCGATGAGAGCCCGCGGCTGCTTGGTGTACCTGTTGCATCCTCAAATGGCCGAGAAGGGAAGGGGGTGCGGGTTAGGCAGCGGGTGAGATGGGGCGGGGTAGGGAGGATGAGGTGGCGGGTAGCGGATGGGATGAGGGGGCTGGTCGCTGGGAATGGAAGGGGAGGAATAAGGGGCGGCGACTTCGAAGGGAAGGCGGGTCGGCGGGGTAGAGAAAGGGGGCCGAGGGGTGAGGCGGGTAGGCGGGGTGGCGAGGGAGGCCGGCGACGAGGGAGGCCGGCTGGCGCGAGAGGGATGGGAGCGGGTGGCTGCAGGCGCTGGGCAGGGTGGCGGACCTGGGGTGGAGAGGGCCGGCGGGTAAAGGATGGGAGAAGGGAGAGGGGGATTCCTCCGGGCCAAGGGTAGGCAGGGGGGCCGGTTAATTGGAGAGAGGGGGCCGGCGGTTTCAGGCGGGGGAGATAGGGGAGGGGGATCCAGCGGAAGAGGATGGGATGAGGGGGCGCGCAGGTTTCGCGGAGGAGAAGGGAGGCGGCAGGGAGATGGGGGCACGGGTCCGGCGGGATGGGTTGCTGCGGGTGAGAAAAATAGGGGAGGCCAGGGGTGAAAACGGTCGGGGTAGGTTGAGAAAAAAATGGGAGAATGGTTCAAGGGAGGTGGGGTGGTTAGGGAGAGAAAATCAAAACAAAAAATAATAAATCAAAGTTAAAACTAAATTTAAAATTCAAATAAAAAAACAATTATCTAAGTATTTAATGTTAGATAATAATAATAATAATAATAATAATAATAATAATACTAAAATTAGAACTAAAAATTAAGGCACATGTAATTAGATATAATAATAAACTAATAAAAATATACTATGTTATTAATACTATAAAAATAATGAAATAAAATACAAATAGAGAATTAAAATATACTAATAAAATTAATAATATTAACTAAACTGAAATTAGTGAAACTAATAATAATAATAATAAAGTGTTAAATATAAAATTACTATACCTAATACTAAATTATTAATATAAGTATATAAATTAACTAAAAATTATCAAAAATATCTAAACTATTACAAAGCTACAAAAATAAACTAAAAATATAAAAATTGGTTAAACTAATTAATTAAAACTAAGTTAAAAAAATAAAAATACATGTAAAATCCATGTACATCAAATCCCCCACACTTAAACTTTTGCACTCCTGGGCAAAACAATCAGAAAGAAAAAACAAGTGGACCCATAGACAAATCAAAACATCAAAATTACATGTTCAAAATTTTCCAATCTCTTTCCTCATAATATATCATGCTTCATTTAAAACTTTAGTTTCAAAAACAATTTTTCTTTCACTTGCATTTTTTCAAAACAAGTATGTGCACTCATCAATCATGTGACCTACCTTGCCATTACACTCACCGCTTGAAAAGATTTGATCAAAGTTTTTCTCAGTTCTCATGCACATGCATGCTTACCATAGGCTTTCCATGAATTTCACATCTCCACTAGTGGAAATCAAAAGAATGTACCAATCTCAAGGACTTTACATGAGGTTCAAATGTTTCTGAAGCTGTGGGACGGTGGGTTAAAAAAAAATATTGACATCTTTTTGGTAAAAAGGAGGGTTGAATCTTGAAATAAATGCATGATAAGTCAATCTAAATGTCTCCCTCAAACTCTCGCTCCCCCACACTTAAAACACTGCTTGTCCCCAAGCATTTGATAATACAATGTTTCGCTCTTTTTTTTTTAACACAACTCACTCAAATAAGATGGGTAGGAAAAACAAGTGAGTATCAGTTCCAAAACCCCATGAAATAAATGTCAGACAATAATCCCAAAGAAAGGTACACAAGTAGCGTATACGATGTAACATCTCAATGAAGGTAGGTCATATAGAAAACTTTCTAGTTCCTGGAGTAATGGGTCATCACTTTAATAGGTATCCCCAAAGTCGAGGGTTACCGCGTAATGACCACCAATGTACTCATTGTTGGAACTCAAAAGGATTCTATATTCCTATATCAAAATAATATGAAATGAATGTGGCTACTGTGAAAAAGAACTCATATGATCATGATGGGATAATGTCAATCCATGTACATCAAATGACTCACTGCCCCTCGAAGAACCCTCTCCATGAGTAAGTCTCTCTCCCCCACACTTAGATTGTAATCATCATGCAAAAATCCAAGAAATTGGTAGGGAAGGGTATCGGTTTGGGCTCATCCTAAAAGGCTCCTGCATGGCTTCTAAGGGATATACAAAGGAGAAAATGTTTGGGTGGCTCAGTGGGTCAACGGGGATAAAATATCAAACAGATGCCTCGATCATTTTAGTACAACTTTCAAAAATTCCTATCGCTTTGATGGAAAAACATGGCAAGTTCTAGAAGACAAAACATGGTTGAGATTCCCTCAAGAAATAGGAGAAATAAGAGATGATTGTAAATTGGCTCAGAGTCCTCACGGGTATGGAAATATAATTTTGGACAGCACAGATGATCATGAGTGCGAATAAGTGTAAAAAAAATATACAAGTTTTTGAAAAACATTTTCGAAGCATGAAATAATATCAGCAATCATCTAAGTCATGAGAGAAAGGATCAGATAATTCCAAAACAAGAATCAGGTGCTCAAACTGCCTAGGGACACAAGTGTTATGTTCCTGACTGTGTTGTGACAAATATACAATGGCTTTTATGTGGGTTCATCAATGACAAGAATGTTAGTTTTTTTTTTTTTACATGGTGTTGTTGGAAGCATAAAATATGACAAAAATCAAACACTTCCCTGTGTAAGTGCAGATTGACGCGGAGAGGCTGTTTGTATCTGATGAAGCTCCAAAAATGGTATACCTGTAAAACCTACACATTGACAGCACATACTTGCATCATATCAAAGAAGTCACACCATAATAAAAAAATGTGGATGATAAAAATATTTATGATGAATTTAAATCCACTACTGTGCCGGGAGAAAACAGATTGTTGTAAATGCATGCCATTTTATTTAAAATAACTAAATGAAATGAAATGAAATGCAGTGAAAAGAAAACAAACAAATGATGGGTTGCCTCCCATTGAGCGCTAAGTTTACTTCGTCTTCAGCCAGACGTTATTGAAACTCCACCAGGATCGAATGGAAATGTAAACCATGCATCTGCTTCTTTTTCAGTAGGAGCGCGGAATCCATTCGTTGAAGATGAGTTTATCCTGCAAGCTGAAGAAAGACTCATCGAATTGTTGAATTTTGGGAAAAGGCTGTCAATGGAAAGATCAATAAGATTACCTCCTTGAACATACACAAGTGAAAAAGTGCCCTTACTAGACTCCTTCAGCGGTCGGCTTATATCCATCATATCCTTGAATGTAGTATCTGGGTTGATGATGTATCCCAATTCGTTTTCACACCCAACCACTAGCACGGGGAAATATACTGGTTTCCAACTCAATTCATGCTCGATGGTTTCATTGATTGTGCCAAGGTCAAAAATATTGTTAGAATATATGGGTATTTCAAGTGAAGTGTTTTTAACCTCGACGCATAGAGCAAGTGGCGCAGGATCAATTGGAGCAGATGACTCCATTGTGTCAAGAATGACATCTTTTTCAATATTTTCTTTTATACCACCCTCATCATATTTCTCCATTGGTACATGTTTCACCACAAACTCAGGATCCTCCAAGCAATCCCATTCTTCCATTGTTTCTAGAAAATTATGAGTGTTATCTACCACCAATGCTGATTGATTCTTCGACTCCAGAAATGTTTCAGATGTCTCCATTTTAGAAAAAGTTTCGGACTCACATGGATTTTCAGAAAGAGGTGATTCAATGTCATTTGAAGTGATGTACTCTTGAGTGTGGCAATCCACTGTCTCTTGGTTCAATTCTGAATCTATTATGGTAAAGAATGATCCTAGTTCAATTTCCTCTTCATCCTCAAAAGGTGCAGTTTGATATACATTGAATGTGTCCTTTTTCACTTTGGGATGACTAGGTTGTGAATTCACAGAAGGACATGAAATCACATTTTCTGAGGGACCATTATGTTCAACAGGGCGGAAGACCAATCTCTCATATTCTTGAAATGTGATTAGATTGGAAGAATTATTTTGTGATGTAGGGGAGTCATCAATTGTATGATAAGAAGGCAGATCAATCCCATTATCAGACTCGGGACATAGATGTTGTTCAAATGGAACCTCTATTGCACTCTCCTCAAAAGAATTGTTTTGAATTAGATCATCAAGGGGTAATGAAGCAGGTAGTTCGGAAATATGATTCATTTGATTTACTAAATTATTCAATTGATTTTCTAGATCTTTTGTTGAGGAAAGCAACTTTTCATTGCATTCATCTTGAAGTTCAAACCTCCGATTGGTCTCAGTGATAGCACAATGCAACATGTGTTCAATTATTGAATCATTTGTTTGACATGAATTGTCAAGTTCTAAATTTTCAGGAATGCATTGACTTTGAAAATGATTAACAGATGTATAAGGACTTGTTTCATAGCATGGTGAAATGTTCTCATATGGATCATAGCATGGACTTGAATAAAGATCATTGAAATAAACGGGATTACCTGGATAGATCATGGGCGGTGAATCGTTATACGTCATACCTTGAGTCGGGGCTGCATAGGGCGGGTACTGGTTGTAATGGTGTGGTGCGGCCCACGTCATTCCGAGCTTCTGGGTGTCTTGAAAATCCCTGCAATGAAAAATTCCCAGAGTAGTAAACTGTTGTTTTTTTTTTTGGTTTGGTTTTTGGTTTTTTTTTTTTGACCTAAATCACTCTTTTAAAGGAACTCCTAATGCTACTATTCTCCCCGGCAACGGCGCCAGAAATTTGGTTCCGCGCGTCGCAACACGTGCAAATTTTCGAATTTTTATTTACCTACTAACTACTGTAGAAGTGGCGAGCAGGTTCGAACCACAGAGAGAATGTGAGTAGACACTAGAAATGTCCTTTTGGAGGAATGTTCAGGCGGATGGGCTTTAATTGTGTGATTAACAACTAAGTTCTAAAAACTAAATGACTATTTTAAAAATGACTAATTAAATTAAATAAAACTATCTAAGTGAACTTAGCTATGAAAGAAACTGGCAGAGATGGAAGTGTCAGAGTCGTGATGTCCGTTCAAGTGCATGCAATGTCAATTATTTAATTCCCACATTTGAATATTTATTTATTCAATTATCACCGATTCCAAATTTAATCAAAATGTCATCTGGTCTCGTTCTCTGATGTTAGAAAACATTCTAATTTTCACACAAATTATTTATCATTTCGTTCTCTGTCCTGACAAATAATTTGGGCGTCCTTATAGCACTGAATCACTTGGTGAAATACAATGACCCGTTTCTCACACAGTCTAAGTATCTACCTGCGTTGGGTTCGCTCACATGAGATTACTTATTAAGTACCACTCATGTCAGTTTGAAGGAGAGCGCACACAATATATTAATTTTTTCAATTAATATATTTATTTATTCAAAATTCGATCGCGCGCTTGATCAAATTCCGGATAAATAAATTCTCGGATGAACTCCCGTTCGTGATTACTTATTAGGTATCACACGAACGGGCACCAAAGCATGTGTGCAGGGCCCAAATGATAATTAATTTAAACGCAGATACAATTAATTAAATAAACATCCTAATGAAATTAATTCAAAAGGCAATCAAACGTAAGAATAAATTAAAGACATGCATTCACCATCACATTTATCACAACTCCGACACAAAGAAAGTTAGCCTGCCATCGCGACGACAACACGACACATAAAATAATAAACAGATATAACCGTGCTTGTGTTGTCGTTTTGGTCACCGCGAGACGCTGTCAACGATCGCAAAACAATAACCATCGCTCCGCTCCGTGCAGTCGCTGACGCCGCACCTGAATCAAACCACCACGTTGCTGAAAAATATTTTTTGATCTGCGCTCGCTCTCGCCGTGCGACGTGAATCTCCGGAGGCCAAGAAAATCGCTACGCACGTCGATGAGAGCCCGCGGCTGCTTGGTGTACCTGTTGCATCCTCAAATGGCCGAGAAGGGAAGGGGGTGCGGGTTAGGCAGCGGGTGAGATGGGGCGGGGTAGGGAGGATGAGGTGGCGGGTAGCGGATGGGATGAGGGGGCTGGTCGCTGGGAATGGAAGGGGAGGAATAAGGGGCGGCGACTTCGAAGGGAAGGCGGGTCGGCGGGGTAGAGAAAGGGGGCCGAGGGGTGAGGCGGGTAGGCGGGGTGGCGAGGGAGGCCGGCGGCGAGGGAGGCCGGCTGGCGCGAGAGGGATGGGAGCGGGTGGCTGCAGGCGCTGGGCAGGGTGGCGGACCTGGGGTGGAGAGGGCCGGCGGGTAAAGGATGGGAGAAGGGAGAGGGGGATTCCTCCGGGCCAAGGGTAGGCAGGGGGGCCGGTTAATTGGAGAGAGGGGGCTGGCGGTTTCAGGCGGGGGAGATAGGGGAGGGGGATCCAGCGGAAGAGGATGGGATGAGGGGGCGCGCAGGTTTCGCGGAGGAGAAGGGAGGCGGCAGGGAGATGGGGGCGCGGGTCCGGCGGGATGGGTTGCTGCGGGTGAGAAAAATAGGGGAGGCCAGGGGTGAAAACGGCCGGGGTAGGTTGAGAAAAAAATGGGAGAATGGGTCAAGGGAGGTGGGGTGGTTAGGGAGAGAAAATCAAAACAAAAAATAATAAATCAAAGTTAAAACTAAATTTAAAATTCAAATAAAAAAACAATTATCTAAATATTTAATGTTAGATAATAATAATAATAATAATAATAATAATAATAATACTAAAATTAGAACTAAAAATTAAGTCACATGTAATTAGATATAATAATAAACTAATAAAAATATACTATGTTATTAATACTATAAAAATAATGAAATAAAATACAAATAGAGAATTAAAATATACTAATAAAATTAATAATATTAACTAAACTGAAATTAGTGAAACTAATAATAATAATAATAAAGTGTTAAATATAAAATTATTATACCTAATACTAAATTATTAATATAAGTATATAAATTAACTAAAAATTATCAAAAATATCTAAACTATTACAAAGCTACAAAAATAAACTAAAAATATAAAAATTGGTTAAACTAATTAATTAAAACTAAGTTAAAAAAATAAAAATACATGTAAAATCCATGTACATCACTTTCCATACTACTCATTAATTAAAATCATATTTTAGTTTTTATCTTGATTACCGAAATATATGAAGTAATAAATTTAATTTATTAGTATCCCATTATTTTATTGAAACATAATATCCCTTATCAGTGGTTTCAAAATATTTTATCTTATGGATATTCTAGGGGAAAGGATCCATATTCCCCATCATATAACCTAAACGGGGGCTTGATAAGCTATTTAAAGGTATTTAGGTAGGTGTAACTTTTCACCTGCATTAACATGAATCCCCTCAATCTGTTGAGTGGACTCCCTAATTATGAAATATTTATCTTGTATTTTCTCAACACTTTCCTACTAATTATAATAATTCTCATGTAGGTGATTAACCCTTAATAAAAACTAGGTTAAGTCAACCCAAAACTCAAGAGAGAAATTCCTTGATAATTGAAATCACCCCAATAGTGGTCAGTCAAGCACTTTGAACTATGTTTTGATTTCAAACAAAGTAAGGGAATACTTTTCTGACTTAATATTTTATTTGAGGGATTTTTACCTTTATGTGAAAATTTTATATTTTATCTTTTTACATTCTTGTTAGTATTAAGTAGATTTTACTTAAGTGATTAACCATGTCAATATTTAATTTACCCATAATACAATTATTTTAATTTTATCTTTCATGCTTTCTAGTTCATTTATTTATATGATCGCGATAAAGAATCCATAAGAAAAAGTAATTAACCTTATAAATAAAACAACAAAAATAATAATTATCACATTATAATGAGATTATCTAATGGTTAGTTTATATAAAGGATGATAAATTAACCCCTTAGCCTAAGGGAAAAACTCATTGAATCATTACTTGGTTCGAGTTGCGTCATTCCATTTGTGCACCAATGTAACTCCTGGGTTGGTGTCACCATGACTGTGAACTCAAACTATCTCCACTTTTCTAATATCTTCATCCATTACATAATATTTTTCTCATATGAAGGTGAAAGTAACCAAAGGATTGGTTACATTTTTTTAAATAAAAGAAACTATAGGAATACATACCCTTACATAATAGAGAAGGGGATGACTTGAATTCCATAATTTTAATTTAATAAAGTAATTATTACATAAAATCATGCAATAAAATTTAAATTAAAAAAATCCAAGTGCATGTATTGGGTGGTCTAAGATCATGAGAATTAATTCATGAAAAGAATACATATTTTTACACTAGATAAAATTCACTTCAATTCATTTTTTTATTAAAATAAAATCTCCTCAAATTAACATAATTAAGTAACTAATTAATTCGTTTAATATTAATTTCCATCCAAACAATCCTGAAAATCCCATCATCCATAATTTTAAACAAATTAAATTAATTAATTTTACTTGAAATTAAATAATCACACATGGTGTACTAGGATTCAACATGTCATGTAATCAATTTCACCATCTTTAATAATGTATTAAATACTCCTATGGCATGTTGGTGTGCACAAAAAGTCATGCAGTTAAGTAGTGTGATATTCTATATATCAAAATACCATGAAATAAATGTGTTATTTATGAGATTTGGACATGCATTACCCATGAAACGTGTACTAATTTAAATGCCTGTAGTAAATACATAGAACATTATGGTGAAATAAATATGAAAAATTAATTGAAAATTTATATATTCTTAAAACCGTGTTACATAGTAGCACGCCAACTTCTAACTATGAAGTTTGGTTTTAATGATGCAATTAAATAATTTTTTTTATTATATCTTAATTTTATTTGTTAATAGGTGACTAAATAATGTGTACTAACAAGATACATGTCATGCATATCACATTTCACATCTCTATGGCACGCACTTAGGGAGGTGGGTGTGTACACCTTATAGACATTAATGAGTTACAAGATGTGTTCTTGAGCTACATGAAATGTGGAATCATTAACTTTGGATTGAATGACTTTAAGTATTTATACGTCATGTGACGTGTATGCTGACCACATGGTTTCCATGAAAATTTATGGGTGAGTCATGTGGGACTATATGGCATGTAAACGAGTTACACATCATATATTCCCTAAATTCATGTGTTAGTCTAGATAGTCAACACAATGTGTATTAATTATTCCATGTGTTGATTTTTATTTTATGATTTGTGTATCATGCAGCTCATCTATATGCGGTAAACATCATTACATGACATTTACTTTTTATTTAACCTTAACTTAATTATTTCATCCATCCAAAACCCTTAGAACCTCCCAATAAAACCTCTGGTCACTCTTCATATTTTCTTAATTGGTTTTAGATTATATGAAGGTGAACAAATGCATAACATCAACTTTTATATTAAAATAAAAAATAAACATAAATGAAATAAAAACAAAAAAAACATTCATATCAATCAAAAAGAAAAAAATAATTATAAATTTTCATGTGACTACTTCAATACTGCTTGAAGGTTCTAGGGCACAACAAAATTGGTCGGGCCCATGCTGAATAATATAAAATCATCAAATTCATTGGATTTATCCTCAAAAATAAACAAATTACAACCCTAAAATCCACAATATAAGATCATCCCATTTAATTTATAATTAATTTATGTAAATAAAGAATTACCTCACATTGTAATTCCTTATTTTTTGATGAATTAGATGATAATTTCACATTGTACCATCGTTTCATCAGAGGATTCAAGTATAGAATCTCTCTAGAGATGATACACACATGCACCACAAACCTATGAACATCATTGTAGAAATCCTTAGATGATACCATGAAATATTATAACAATTTCATTATTCATCAATGATCACCATAAGAATTGATTTGAGGAAGAACAATTCCTTTTGTTCTCTCTAAAATCACGATGGTGGTAAAGGGGGTATTATCTCCATTATTGAGAGTGTTATAGGAGAAGATCTCTCTAGAGCTTTAGAGGAGCTATCTATAATCTAGTTGTGCACTATAACTCAAGTTGAGAATGATATAATCAGGTTTATATAGAGGTAGGGTTAGAGAATAATAATTACAAAAGGGGCCTTATGATTCTATTAATCCCTAATAAATCCCATGTTTAAATCATATTAATATTATTATTATTTACTTGACATGCGCTAAACTCATGAATAAATAAATATCATTACAAGAATAAAAAATTTAATATTTATCCAATTTATATTTAATATATCATTTTCATTGTAAAATCAACTCAACCCATCTTTCTCCCTCGATATTTATCAAACCTTGAATAATTACTGTTTATTTAAATAAATAAATATCACTGCATTATTCACCAATAAATAAATAAATATTATATTAATTAAAATAGAACATAAATATTTATTTAATATTCAACTCACATATATTCTCTTGAATAATTACTGATTGTATATTTATGATCAACTAAACATGAATAATCATTAAACTACATATGTGAATAATATTTATTCAATATGTTAAATTCATGTAGAATTTAACTGAGGTTCTAGATACACATAATGTGTAACCATATGGACCCCTTTCTTAGTGTAATAAGGCATAACTGCCTAAATTCCAAGGTTAGAATATAACAACACACTTAGGCATACTCAAAGAAAGAATTTAATGTCACAATGATATAAAATCTAATATGTACATTCATTGTGTAATATAACCCCTTTATCTTCATGTCTCTAATTAAGTAGGATTCATATTGGTGTCATCAAGATATGAGATCGACATATCTTTCTTTGAATTTCTGAGAATGAATTTGGAAATATAACTCCATGGATGTGGAATTAATCAGGAAGTTCCATTCCCATCAAAGGGCATGTGATATCAACTCTCATTAAATGAGAAAAGATAAAAATTCTTCCCCACATTATTCATTAATGCAATATAACTCGCAACACACCCAATGTATATTACCTTTCCACAATCATGAATCATAATTATTTTCATCAATACATCAAAGTACATAGCAAATGAAATGCATTAATAATAATCTTAAAGTCTAAGAACCATTACACACATCTGAAAATAGGAACATCCAATGACACATATGAATATGGATTTCCTGCTCATGGGTCAAGCTCTCAAAACCTCCTTTTTCTTGAAGATTACCAAGGAAGAGATTTTTTAGAAGAAGTATCAATGTAATATGAGCCTCTTAACCCTGATAGTCTATATCATCTATGTCTCATCAGATGATATCATCCAACTATAGAACAAGGATTTAAGAATATCATCATAACACTTCAAGGTTCTCATCATAGCATGGGACAACCATGACCTTTTAGTGTGATAAATACCCTTGGGGAATTATCACATAGATATTATATATAATAATGGTAATCATATGATAATATATTAATTAATATTCAAGACTATAAATATTTTGGTAATCAAATGTTCAAAATAGTTGGTTCTAAGGCACCAATCTCTAACAACGCCTAGCCAAAGTAGCATAGAGGAGAAAGGTGCATAACCTGATGTAGGTCAACATTTAGTGGAGAATATTAGTAGTTTTCATAGTGTGGGGAAACACCATGAGAGGATAATAGTAGCACTATTGAGTGTTACGATGTATCAATCATCTCATGCACAATCAAAAGTATGGTGTAGGTAAACATAATGTGGGCAATGATCAACTTAAATGAAGTGTGAGACTTTGAGTAAATTAACTTCATCTCATGTGTAATATCCCTAAATCTAGGGTTTCATACTATAGCTGAAGAATCCACATTGTGAAGCTTTATGTAACTAGAAATTCTATTCTAAATTCCCCGACCCCGGTAGCCCAAAGCCAGTGTATCACTTTATTACATTGGTACTATGAACAAGTGTTCGCATCTCAAAGGACAGGATATTTTAGTATAATTAGAAAAATAGATACAAACATAAGTATTACATTACAACTTTAAATGAAATAAAACATATAAAATCCATTGGAAACACTCATAAACTCTAAGATTATCCCTGAAAGTCATTCATAATATACATCTTCATATCTTGGGGGAAAATAAAACATATGAAAGGGGTGATATCAGATTCTTAGTAAGGGTAAAAAATAAAATGGAAGCTATCATAAATAAACATAAAAAATAATTCATGGTGAATAACTAAAAACATGTTCCATTAAAACATAATCCCGAGTATAATATGTCGAGAATAAAATCTAATTAAACAATTCCATAAATAATCACATGAGAAAGAAACTTAACCATGGATATTCTACTAGTAGAATAATCACATGGACTATAAATTACTAGTATCATAATTAGGGAATAAATAATTTCAAAAATCATAAACATACCATTAAGGCTTCAACCAATACACCATACATAAATTGGTAAAAACCTAGCCCAGTTTGTCTCATGAGACCAACCGATGTATCGATGGGCTATAGCAGGCCCCACCCATAACTTACTAAGTCCAATGAATTATTCATATGAAAGGGGGGAAACATAACCAACATATACATTAATATTGAAACTATCTTATGAAATGTTAATATATTTCCCCAAATAATAAATATAATCAAAAACTGTCCAAAGTGATATGGTGAATAGTATCCAGATAGTATATCCCCATAAATAATCATAAACCATTAACTAAAATATGGTGGATGTTAAAATAAGAGATCAATTTAAATAAATCACAATATTCAATAGAGTTTTTTGAAATATATGTAAATAATCTAATAAAATCATTGAGAAATTCTTGAGATAAATACCCTTTTATTTTGGAAAGAAGACTTCTTTTAGAAAATAATTTGAATTTCCCATGAAAATCAGATTGTAAACATGTATATCCTAGAAAATGGAATGAAATTATATTTTAGGAATATTAAAATAATATTCATACTACAATTTGGAAACTAAAGTAAAAAACGATTAAAAAATTATTTAAGAAACTTTAGAAATGAGACACTTCCGTGCGATTTAAGGAAAAATATAAATGAGTCTTTAAAGTGGGCAAAGGCATAATTGTTTACATAAAACTAGAAATTAACTAAGATTTTTTTTCATGATAAATATATTAATTTAAAAAAAAATAATGTCTTAAAATAGATTATGAAGCATGATTTAAAATGGGTAAAAATTGGCAAGTATCCTTTAATCTGGCTTGCTTATTAGGAGGAATTGAAAAAAGGAACCTTGTAAAACATGTATTTCACATTAGAGAAAAACAAAATGATCTAGATAAATGGGTTTGAAACATATACACATAATTTAGAATAATTATATAAAAATAATAAATAATTAAATTAGGGTCAATAGAGAGAAAGTGTAACCCGAATGAAAAATGGAGGTTCGAGGAGAATCTCTTACCTTATGTCTAAAAGTTTCTCCACTTGTACTTAACATCCTAGATAGTGAAATTAGATTCATTAATAATTTAATTACGAACATATTAAAAATGTATTTGATTTATTTTAATTTTAATAAGTTAATTTATGGTCTTTTTTTAAGTTATGAGATTCAATTTTGTCGTTTGGAAGTGTTCATTTCTTTGGTTTTCATTATTGGTTCACTTGTATACATGTACGAAAGATCATGTGAAATGGGAATAGTTATAAAAAATTTAAATTATATGTTATTAATGAAATTATAGAATATTTAATGGTAGTATATATTATTTTTTTCCAGATATGAGGATGATTCATTAGATAAAATGTTAATTATAGTCGTTTGGATTATTTTGGCATTTTTTCGATCATCATGAACTAGTTTTATTTTATTAATTGATATTATATATATATAATGGTTTTATAAAACTAAATAAGTTGTAATATAAATATTATAATTTTTTTAACCATAAAAATTATTTTATGACTATCCTTTAAGGTGGTATTAGAAAATTAAAGAATCATCATCCGTGAAGGTGGTGAATCGACACTTCACGGATGACATTTTCATTTTTAGAAAAAAAGGGGAAGCGAAAAGAATTGATGGTGAATATTAAATAATCATAATAAAATTATAGTATATATAGGATAATTTAGTTATCATTCATGTTTTGGAAAAGGGGGTAAGTAAATGATAATAAAATAAAATAAATTAAAAGAACAAATGGGGATTTTACCTCTTGAATTTCTCTCCTTGAGAACCTCCTTAAGGAACTTTGAAATTGTATTTTGGGTGAGACGAGATAGACTAGAATATGGGGTAGATTTTTGGTAGAGGGATTGGATATAAATTTTATAAGCTTCAATTCTTTGGATGTGTGAGGATAAGAGGTGGTGAGGGTCGTATTTATAATGGAGGAGAGGGGAGTTTTTTAATATTTTATTCATTAGTTTATTATTTTAGCTCAAGAATATCAGCAGTTTGAACCTTATCACTAAATATAATAAAATAATGAAGTAGATTTTGATATTATGGGATCACATCAGCCATACATCATCTATGACTCAATAATTCATGTATTTTTTAAATATCGTAAATTATTGTATTTCACTATTCACCAAAAATTCAACTATTTTAGAAAAATACCAAAAATTTACCCTAACTATTTTTTGATGTGAAAATTTAAAAAATGAACTCTATTTTATGAAAATAATTTTCTAAATATGAGAAATTTAATTGTTAAATAAAAGAATCATTTACTCGAAAAATACCGATTTTAATATTATAAATGTTTTTATGTCACTTTGAAAAATTAATTAAGTTCTCAGAAAATTATATTATAGTCATAAAAAATAAATTATTAATTTATGAATCTATTTAATAAAAATAATTTTTTTAATCATTATATTAATTATAAAATTTTAAATAAACATTTGTATTTCACAAAAATACCAACACTTAATTTATCATTTTTAAAACATTTATTTACTTATTCCATGATATAAATATATCATATTTCATTTATAAGGTACCTAAATTTTATTTATACTTTCATAGATGAAGTTTTTATTCTATTGTTTATATTACTATTCATAATGGTCACATTAATATTCCAACGGTCATATTTAATAGTATATTTTGGTTTTAAACTCGATGTTGAGTGAAGAATAAACTATAGAAGATGTTAAATTTTAAAAGAGACATTTCATAAAATCTTTTGGTGTTTCATTCTATCCTCTAAAATTTTTCATCGAAAAAAAATTCCATAATGTCACAACATAAAAAGGTTTGTGTAGTTCTTCATCATAAATTCCTACAATTCACACGTCGCCTCTTCAATTTTATGATTTTTTCAAAGTACCTTTACCAGTCAAGTTGTCTGATTCCTCAATACCTGCTCTCTAGTGTCTATAATATTGATAGTCTCATCACAATAAGATAAATTAGGTTTCAATTCTATTCCTTTAGAAGTGAGGACATGTGTTGGTTCCAGCATCTAATTCCTTAACAAAGATATTTGGAACGCATTGTGTACTTTAGAAAGACTAGGTGGTATCTCCAAATGAGAAGCCACATATCCAAGTCTCTCTAAGATTTCAAAAGGTCCAATATACCTAGAGTTTAATTTTCCTTTCTTTCCAAATCTTATAACTCACTTCCATGGAGATACCTTCAAGAAGACATGATCTCCCACTTGAAACTCTAAATCCTTCCTCTGGTTATCATTATTACTATTTTTTCTACTTTTTGCTGCTTTGATATGTTTTTGAATATTATTTACCTATTATATTGTTTCCTCCATAAGTTATGGGCCTACAAACTTTCTCTCACCAACTTTATCCCAACAAGTTGGTGTACGACATCTCTTTCCATACAATGCTTCATATGGTTCCATTTGAATACTTGAATGGAAAATATTATTGTATGAAAACTCTACCAAAGGTAAATATTGATCCCACATACCTTGAAAGTCAAGTGATAAATATCTCAACATGTCTTATAAATTTTGGATTGTCCTTTAATAATGTTCATCAGTTTGAGGGTGATAAGCAGTACTCAAATGAAGCTCAGTGTCTAAATCTTTCTGAATACTTTTTAAAAATTTCAATGTAAATCATGGTTCATGATTAGAAACAATTGAAATTGGTTCTCCATGAAGTATTAAAACTTCATTAATATAGATTCTTGCAAGGCACTCCAGTGTAAAATCCTCCCTTATAGTGAGGAAATTTGTAGATTTGGCAAGTTGATCAACAATTAACCATATTGAATCATTCATTCATAGAGTATTTGGTAATCCAATGATAAAATACATAGTAGTTTAATCCCATTTCCATATAGGAATAGGTATAGGTTGCATGAATCCTCTAGGATATTTTCTTTTATCCTTCACTTGTTGATGGACTAAACATCTTGATACATAATCAGCAATTTCTCGATTCATGTTATCCCACCAAAAATATTCCTTCAAATATCTATACATATTAGTTATACTAGGGTGTATAGAGAAAATAAATCTATGGGAATCATCCAATAACTCCCTTTTTATCTCAGTTATAGAGGTAACACAAAGCCTCTTCCCAAATTTTAGAATTTCATCCTCATACACGAAGTCTTCCAACCTCCCATCATTCACAGCTTTAAATTTCCTTTGAAAAATCTCATCAATGGACTGAAAACTCTAATCCTTTCTGATAAATATGGTTAGAAAACCAATAGAAAAAGTAATGATGTTTCACCTTCCTTTATAATTCCCATATCCATATTTGATAGATCCATGTACACATGATCCTTATCAATCCTCATTTTTTTAGAACTCCATGATCATTCATGCTCAATGCATATACTAACTTATTCACCTTCCCTATGTGGTAGTGTATTGAACAATCATATTCCTTGAGTAGCTCAAGCCATCACATTTTCCTCATGTTAAGTTATTTTTGAGAGAAGATATATTTTAAACTCTTGTGATCTGTAAATATCTCACATATTTCACCATAGAGATAGTGCCACTGTATCTTTAGAGAAAATATTATGGATGTTAACTCAAGATCATGAGTTGGATAGTTCTATTCATGAGTTTTTAACTACCTTGATTCATAGGAAATAACTCTATCAATTTTTATAAGGACACATCCAATTCCATTATTTGATGCATCACTATAAATAAAAAATCCACCATTTCCCAATGGTGGATTCAATATCGGAGCATTCACTAATCCCATATTCAATTATTCAAAGAATTATTCACATTAATTTATCCAAATAAATTAACCCCTTTATGAGTAATATTGGTTAATGGGTTATCTAATCAAGAAAAATTATAAATCAAACACTAATAGTAACCTACTAAACCAATGAAACTACATACCTCAGTTATGTTTGTTAATGTAGTCCATTCCTGAACTTCCTTTTCCTTCATAGTATCAAATGAGATTCCTTCCTTAGAGATAATATGGCCAAGAAAAGAAATTGTTTAAATATAGAATTCACACTTTCTAAACTTCCCATATAACTCTTTTCTTTAAGAGACTCCATAAAAATCCACAATTGGTTCTCATGGTCCTCATAGCTTTTGGAATATATCAACAATATCATCAATAAACACCACAAAAAAATCATTAAGATATTTATTGAACACTATGTTCATTAGATACATAAAAATAGAGGGTGTATTAGTCATTACAAATGGAATTACTGTAAACTCATAATGTCCATACCCGGTTCAAAATGTTGTCTTTAGAATATATTTTTTCTTTATATGAAATTGATTCTATCTAGATCAAAGGTCAATCTAAGAAAAATATTGATCTCTATGAATTTGATCAAATAAATCATCAATGTGAGGCAGAGGATACTTTTTCTTTATTATAATAGCATTGATTTCTCTATATTAAATGCACATCCTCATGAATCCAAACTTCTTCTTAATAAAGAGAATAGGGGATCCCCATAGAGAAGCACTAGGGCTAATAAATCACTTATTACTTAACTAATCTAGTTGTTTATTCATATCTACTAATTCCATAGTGTCCATTTTATAGGGATTATTTGATATAGGTCTTGCATAAGTAATTAAATCAATATAGAACTTGAATTCCTTCTCTTGAGGATGTCTAGGTAAATCCTCTGCAAATACATCAATGAATTACTATAAAATAGGTATGTCTTCAATTTGAAGATTTCTTTCCTCATACATAGATGATGTTTTCTCTTCTTCCCCAATAATTTCATTTATAAGAGCTACAAGAGGTGGATCCATATATGAATCACATGATTAAGTCTCCCCTCTAAAGATAAGAAATTCCATATCTTCATCTTGAATCATAATTTCCTTCTCTTTGCAATAAATTTTTGAATTATATTTTTAAATAAAATCCATACCAAGGATTATATCAAAATAAACCCTAGGTATGATGATAAAATAAACAATTAGATCACGTTTATGTTTCATCATAATAACTTCTTGATGCATCTTTTTTATAATAAGGTTTCCACTAAGAGTCTTTACTAAAAACTCCCTTATTAAGGTCAATTGGAAATATCTAATTTTTAAATAAAATTAGAAAGATATAAAGGAATGTGATGATCCATAATTAAAAAAATATTTATCTAAATTTGAGGAGATTATTAAAGTACCTTCCACCAAATCATTAAGAACTTCAATCTTAACTATTGTGACTACATAAGTGTGGCCTTTTTCCCTTGGCCTTTTTTGGGGAAATTTTCCATGATGATTAGGAAAATAATTTTCATAATGTATCATATCCTTAAAATTTTAGCATTTAACATTGGTAGCTTTTTTATTTCCCTTGCAATCACGGGATTGGTGGCCTTTTTCTCTACCCGAATATCCTGAAGGCCTTCTTTTTTATTGATTTTTTGATAACCCCCCTTTCAAGGGATGAGGGGGAACCCTTACAAGGCCCGTAGGTATAGAGATTACATGACCCGTAGGTCTTAGGAAATATACAGGCTATAACTACATGGAAATTATCCTCCCCAACTTCTTCATCGTGATGTCATCTCTCCACCTTTGCATGGATAGTTCGGCTAGGCTTCCCGTGCAAGAATAGGTTGGTCCCGGCAACAAATGACATACCCTCTATTTCTGACAAATCTGCTTTAGCTTCTTCTTTGGTGAATTCACCTTCTCTAAATCCTCATCTGGAGTTTTCTCCTTATAAATTATGCCCAGTCATTAAGCCCAAATTCAGTGGTGGCCTTTTTCTCTACACTTGTAAAAAACTCTCATCCTCAATAGGCATGTTCCATGATGTTTATTTACATATTTATTTTAGGATGTAAAGTCAAATCTTCCCTTATTCCCATTTTCATTATTTCCTTTTCCATAGTGTTCAACAACCCTATTATTCCCTTGATTTACTTTAAAGTACTAATATCTAGAGAATTATTTCTCTTTCTTGATAACACATGAGACTATATCTTCATATGATGAGAAATTTTGGGAGACCGGTTCCCTTCGGAGGAATGGTTTTAACCCATCAAATAATCGATCAATATTTCTATTTAGATTGCATATATAATTCACAGCATTCATTACTAACCTTGTAAAGTTGACTTCATACTTGTAAATGTTTTCATCCTCTTTCTGTCTTAAACTCAAGAATTTCCTCTCCATATCCTCTCTCTATTCACAAGGGAAATTCTTTTCTAATAAAATTTCCTTGAAATGATTCCATTCCATATTTTAAATTTATTCATCCTCCTCTTTTTTAAATTAATGACCACCATTGATCTGTATCTCCCATGATATGATAGACTTTCATGATAACATTCTCTCTTTCATTACTTTCCAAAGTGAGAAATATCTTCTATAAGTAACTTATCCATTGGTCAGCTACAAATGGGTTTGCAGTCCCATTGAATGATGGAAGTTGTTATCGCATGAAGTGGTATAACATTTTTACATCGTGTTGTGGATCGGGCTACTCCATGCGAGTAAGTTTATTACTCATAACCTAATTCAGTTGTCCTAATATAGTTATAATTTATTTAATGTTGGATGGATGGCATACACTAGATTAGATCATAATTCATAATTTAGAACTAGTAACACTTAACATAATTTAAAAAATTTATGCATAACTAATATCATAATCATAAACATGGTTTATTTGAGAACATATTTAATTTTAAATCCTTCATAATGATTTGTAAAGAAAATGTGAATTATTATAAGAATATTCTATGGGAGAATCAAACTAGGTGCATAGTAAGGCCCGTTGTCATGTACCAGGTTACACCGAGTCAGGACTGACACACCTTGTTAGAGTTGTTACCCCTAGGAGCATCTATGCCAGAACCACATTCACTTGTAGTATCCAGACAGGGATGTATTTCTAGGAATACCCACATAATACCTTACCAAAACTCTAGTATGCTCTTCTATTCTTATCCTTAAAGTATATCTTAGGGTTATGTTCCATAGTATTTTTTTTTTCTAAATATAGTTTCCAAGGTATCTACTAAACTTTCTCTGATGCCAAATGTAAAGACCCTGACCCCAGTATCCCAAAGTTGGTGCCTCACTTTATTACATTGGTACTATGAACAAGTGTTCACATCCTAAAAGACCAAATATTTTAGTAGCTTTGGAAATATTGATACAAACATAAGTATTTCATTACTTGAAATGAAATAAAACATAGAAACTTCATTGTAAACACCCATAAACTCCTAGATTATCCCTATAAGTCATTTATAATATACATATTCACATCCTGAGGAAAAATAAAACACAATAAAAGGGTGAGCTTGGATGCTCAGTAAGGGTAAGTAATATAGTAGAAGCTATCATAAATAAATATAAATAATAAGGCATGGTGAATAACTAGAAACATATTCCAATAAAACATAATATTGAGTATAATATAGTAGGAATAAAAGCTAATTAAATAATTCCATAAATAATCACATGAGAAAGAAACTTAACCATAGATATTCTACTAGTCGAATAATCACATGGAATATCAATTACTAGTATCATAATGAGGGAATTTATAATGATGTATATTATAAACAAACCTTCAAGGCTTCGACCAAGACGTCATACATAAATGGTTAAAAACCCGATCCAGTTTGACTCATGAGACCTACCAATGCATCGAGGGGCTATAGAGGGCCTCACCCATCACTTATAAAGTTCAATGCATTACTCATATGAAAGGGGTGAAACATAACCAATATATACATTAATATTTAAACTAAAATATGAAATTTTAATAACATTCCCCAAACAATAAACGTAATCATAAACCATCTAGAGTAATATGGTGAATGGTATCAAGATAGTACAACCCCATAAATATTCATAAACGATTAAATAAAATATGTTAGATGGTAATATAAGAGATAAATTTAAATAAATAATAATATTAAACATATAGTGTTTAAATAGATGTAAATACTCTAATAAAATCATTTAGAACTTCTTGAGACCCTTTTACTTTGGAAAGAAGGGTTCTTTTGGAAAATCATTTGTATTTGTCATAAAAATCATATTGTAAATATGTATATCCTAGAAAATAAAAGGGAATGAAATTATATTTTAGAAATATTAAAATAATATTCATACTTAAATTTATAAATTGAATTAAAAATATGTAAAATAGTGTTTAATAAACTTTAGAAATGATCCACTTTAGTACGGTTTGAGGGAAAATATAAATGAGTCTTTAAAGTAGACAATGGCATAATTATTTGCATAAAACCATAAATTAACTAATACTATTTTTCATGATAAATAGAGTGATTTTATAAAAATATTGGTGGATTAAAACATATTATGGATTTTTCTTTAAAATAGGTAAGAAATTGTTGATTACCCTTTAATCGGGATTGCTTATCGGAAGGAATTGAAAAAGGGAACCTTGTAAAACATGTATTTACTATCAAATAAAGATGAAATAATTTTGATAAATGGTTTTGGAACATACAAAAATACTTTAAAATAATTATATAAAAATAATTAATAATTATATTGGGAAAAAGATAGAGAAAGTGTAACCCTAATGAAAAATGGAGGTTCGGGGAGAATCCCTTACCTTATGTCTGAAAACGTTATTTACTTGTACTTAACATCCTAGATAATGAAATTAGATTCATTAATAATTTAATTTATAACCTATTAAACATGTATTTTATTTATTATAATTTTATTAAGTTTATTTATGGTCTTTTTTATGAGTTATAAGATTCAATTTTGTCGTTCAGAAGTATTCATTTTCTTGGTTTTCATGATTGGTTCACTTGTATACATGTATGAAAGATAATGTGAAATGGGAATAGTTATCCAGAATTAAAATTATATTTTATTAAAGAAATTACATAATATTAAATGGTATTATATATCATATTTTTAAATTTTAGTATGATTCATTAGATAAAACGTTAATGATAGCCGTTTGGATTATTTTGGTGTTTTTTTGATCATCACGCACTAGTTTTGTTTTATTAATTAATATTATGTATATATACTAGTTAAAAAACACTAAATAAGTTGAAATATAAATATTATAATCTTTTATAACCATAAAAATGTTTTTATGAACATCCTTGAAGGCATTATAAGAAAACTAAAGAATCGTCATCCATGAAGGTGGTGAATCGACACCTCACGGAAGACGTTTTCATTTTTCGAACAAAAAGGGGAATAGAAAAGAATTGGTAGTGGATATCCCATTATCATAATAAAATTAAAATATATACAATATATTTTATTAATCATGCATTTTTGGTCATAGGAGGTAAGAAAATTATAAGAAAAGAAAAGAAATTGAAATAAAATTAAAAAAACGAAAGAGGATTTTACCTCTTGAATTCCTCTCCTTGAGAACCTCCATAAGAAACTTTAAAATGGTATTTTGGGTGAGAACAGAAAGACCAGAACTTGGGGGAGAGGTTTGGGAGAGGTATTAAGAATAAATTGGACAAGATTAAAGTCTTTTTAGGTGCGAGGAGAAGAGGTGGTGAGGGGTGGTATTTATAAAAGAGGAGAGGGGTGTTTTTTGATTATTTTATTCATTAGATTATTATTTTAGATCAAGACTATAAATAGTTTAAAAATTATCACTAAATATAGTAAAATAATTAAGGATAGTTTAATATTATGGGCTTACATCAGCTATACATCATATATGACTCAATAATTCATGTATTTGTTAAATACTGTAAATTACAATATTTCACTATTCACCGAAAATTAAACTATTTTAAAAAAATCCAAAAAATTCACCCTAACCATTTTTCAACATTTAGAATTCAAAAATAAACTCCATTTTATGAAAAAAATATTATAAATATGATACATTTATTTTTTAAATAAAAATATCATTTACTCAAAATATATCGATTTTAATATCTTAAACTTTTTTACGACACTTTGAAAATTTAATTAAGATCTCATAAAAATATCTTATAATAATAAAACAATAAAATATTAATTTATGAATTCATTTTATGAAATTAATTTTCTTTTAAATCATTATATTAATTATAAATTTTTAAATAAAAAATTATGTTTCACAAAAATACCAACACTTAATTTATCATTTTTAAAACATTTATTTACTTATTCCATGAAGTAAATATTCTATATTTTCATTTATAAGATACCTAAATTTTATTTATACTTTTATAGGTGAATTTAATATTCTATTGGTCATATTACTATTTCTAATGGTCAAATTACTATTCCAACGATCATATTTAATAGTGTATTACGGTTTTAAACTCGGTGTTGCGTGAAGCATAAACTATCAAAGATAATAAATTTTAAAAGATACATACCATAAAATCTTAGGGTGTTATATCCATGAATGTAGAGTGATTCTCAACACCTCCTTTATGAAGACTAATAATGCCCCGGTGCCATAGATAAACTTATAGCATACAAGACAAGGTTGAAGAAAGCTTATAAAGTGAAGAGTTGGATCACACTCATGCTTACTAGTGTGGGTTTTGGAGTTTGAATCCACACTATGATTTTGAGATTAGTGTCACGACATCATTCTATGTGAGGGGAATTTAGAGCTTGTATGGAACTGGTGTGTTGTGATGCCCAGTGCTCACATCATGATAATGATAAGGTGGTTGAGGAAATACTACTTTTAGGGTTGTTTTGTTGTGAATATTTTTTCATTCCACAGGATGATACACACACGGAATGTATGAATAAATATAGGAGATACATATTTCTTGATGGGTAAAGAGTATAAGGCCTCTATGTGGTTACATGGGGTTGTGATATGGTTTTGTTAAAATAGTGAATGAGGTTTATGCATGAGGAGTTATTCATGTTGTAGATGTTAGTGCCACAACAAGGCTATGGGGATATTTTTTATAGATATAAAGAGTTTTTCATTATTTCCATGCATGGGGATGTGTTGTGGCCATACAAGGATAGTAAGGATGGGAAGAGTGTTACGTTGTGAAGGTCCTTATTATGTTGTGATTTTATATATGCAACAGATTCAGTTCGATCCATTTTATATATCTATAGTATTTTTGAAGATATATTTTAGGGATATCTTGGAATTGTTTCATATAGATTTTAGTGAATATCAACATAGGCTTGAGTTATATTTAAATAAATATAGATATATCAAGATAAACGGATATAGGTGGAGATATCCGGTAGAGTTTTATGTCTATAAATAAAGGTTGATATTGCTTCCTTGGGAAGGAACTTCATATAAGGATCATGTTTTGGTGGAGATTATCTACTATTAGGGTTGGTTAGATTGGTTTTTTATTTTCACACTTTTATAGCTATCATGAGAGGGTATTTTTTGTTTTGTGACTTTTATAATGAAAGGTAATTGAGTAGTTTTAAGTATTGTTATTTGTAATGATTTTCTATGTGATTTTTTTGAATTTACTCTATTTTTTATATCTTCTTCACTTCTTAAGCATGGTTATTTTCTCTTGATTAGGAGAGTGTCCTTTTTATGAAATCATTTGTGTGTATCTCTCTCCATGGCCATCAGGTGAGTTAGGTCCTAAGATTAAACATGGTTTTGGGTTACTTATCTCATGAATTAACCAAAGTACTTAACCATAAGAAAATTGGTGTTTTGAGTTAGAGAATGATAACCAAGACCATGGCTTTACTTTGACTTGATTTTGACAATTTCACGGTCATCCATTTTTTCTTTCATGCTTTAATGCTTCATGAACCTAGATTTTCAATATCCTGATTCCATCCTCATTCCTTTTTATTTTAAATTTATTTTAGGATTTATTCTTAATTTTAAATTATTTATCTTAACTATTGAAATATAATTTTCAATTATAATTCTCCTTGTCTCTATGGTTTTGGCCTCAAATTGATCACATACTATGATTTTTAGGTTGTTATTATGAAAGAGTAATATAAATTTATAAAGTTAATAACCCGTAGGAAGTAACAACACCCTATTAACCACCATCATAGAGCATATTTGGATCCTTAATTGTCTTCCTCCTAGTTAATTTCTTATATCAAGGTTCAAGTGGACTTGTATCTTGTCTTTCCTTTGTGTTTTTTGGGTCATCCTACAGAGTATATTTATAATCACCCCTACACGGGCTTTGTTTTCACACATGTTATGTTTGTGACAATAGTGTGTGGTTCAGATATGGTCTTAGTAGACTTAGAGTTTGTGTGGATTGTTCAAGTTTAACATTTATTGATACTTAGTGATGTATGATAGATCACGATGGTTCATGATGGTGGTAGTGACCATTGAGGTTAGATTTTTATTTAGGATCACACACAACAATGATGAACTTTTCAGTGCCTTGTTTATTTCAGATTCATAGGCTTTTTAGATTTATAGTTCCTTTGGTGTTTACTTATGTGGTGATTTTAATGTATTTGATTTATTTTTCATGAATTGTGTACAATTCAGTTGTTTATATATATATATATATATATATATATATATATATTGTTGGTGTTACTAATTATTCTATACATTAGAGATATATATCTATTACAGAAAAATATAGGTTATGGACTCCCATATTGTTTGATATGTCTAATCGGTGCTAGCCACCAACTACTATCCTATTAGAGGTGGGATTTATGTGGAACACTTGACTTACCACCATCATAGGTGAGGGATCGGTGAGTCGGATCATGTCACTGCCTTCTTTATTCAAGTGATTGATGAAGGTCCCTTAGAGTCATCCATAATACTCTCTCCTCCCTGATGTATACATAGGTTGGATGAATCACCCAATGTTTAAGTAGGACTCTCCTACTCTCCAAGACATGCTAGTGCCTCTCAAGGTAAAGGAGGAAGAAAGGGGCAGCTTTGGTGCTGGGAGAATTATCAGGAGCTTAGGAACACATGAACACACCCATCTTTTTGGAAGTGGCTCCTTATATAGCCCTTTATACATTCCCAAGTGTCCATGAATTAACCTATAAGTGTCATAAAATATTATTTAATGTTTCATTAGAGAATTAATTTATCAAATGAATTCACATTTTTATCCTCATGTTCATTTCATCTTATGAAATTCCATATTAATGATAACTTACCTGGTTAATGATTCAGATGTTAACATATTAACATTGGATTCCACTAAATCATAGGATGTTAAGGTGAATAGTATCATATGATTCTACTAATAACACTTCCATATGACTCAATCTAAATGCATAGTATGATTGGTTAAGCCAATGACATGAAATCTACAATTCATGTCATATGACATACCCAATTCATCAAATATGATATAACCTAAACACATCATATTTTTTTGTGGATTTGGGTCATATCACCTCTAACAATGACTTCAATTATAGTGTTAATATTAAAAATACATCTCATATTTGTTTGTGTGTATTCTCTATTTAGGTCACTAGCCTTTGTCCTATTAGAGGTGGACTTGGTTGGTGCTCTCAATCTTTTCACCAACCCAGCTAGGGTCCTAGATAGGTCACTTCATGTCAAAGTGGTATTATTAATATGTTGTTTTGGGATTGTTTTGTGGATTATAAACATATAATTATTGATTTTTTCTTCATAATAGTAATTATCAAAGGACTTATGTTCATTATATTAAACCAAGGAACCTAGTTAAGGATGTGGTAGTTAAAATATTCTTATAAAAGGACTATATTAACTTGTTAGGTAACTTGGAAACTTAGATTATTAACCTAATGGTGTAATTATGATAATATATGAATCATATAGTGATGTGTATGTCATGATTTGTGTGTAGTATTTCTCATGTTAGTGGAGCTATCATAAAAAGGAAAATTTAATAAAATTACATTTTTATATTATAAATATTCACCCTTTAATTCATTACAAATATAGTATTGATCATGAATTTATTCAAAGTGAAATTTTCCATAATATAAAAATTATTTATGGATATTGAGAATAAATAATACTAGTATCCATGGGAAACCATAGTTGTCCATGGTAGTGCTTTTGAACCCTCCTCTTGATTAGGGGATGGGTAGAAATCTATTTATATTGATCTTGATGGGGTGAATCATTTCATGTCATTCACTCATCTATTCTCCTTGTCTCGTGTTCTATCTATTGAGATATATTTGAAAATTTTAAGGATGTTCAATGATTTTCCCACTATTGAGTTATCTTCAAGAGAGCCCACGATAACCATTGAAGTGAATTAGTTTACCTTAATCTACAAATTTTCTAAATGATGACCATCAAAAAACTAGTTCAAAAAGTTTGTTGACATCGACTGTGGTTTTAAGTGTTGGTCAAAGTGGAACACTCAACAGGGTTTGAATTGAGTTTCTAATTAAAAATTTATATTAAAAATATTTAAAACTAAATCTCCTCAATTTATAAAATACTCCCTGTTAACTAAAACTATAGAATTATATAATTTGATATTTATAAAAGGTTTTCAAAAATTTGATCAGAACTCAGTTAAAAATACTTTTGAAATTTTTTTCAATTTTTGAAACAATTTTACTTTAGTTGTACACCTTATATAAAACACAAATTAAATTCAACTATCAAATTAATGTTTTTTATATAGTTTATAAAATAAATGTAGATTTGTATTGAAAATGGAGTAAACAAATTAGATAAAATAACAGTAGAATAAACAAGGGTTTTGGTCTCAAACCGATACCTAATCCCCTCAACTTGGTAACCACTCACTACCAAGAATTTTATTATAAAATAAACTAATACACAACTTGGATCAAGTTTTACACAATAGCTCACAAGCCTATATAAGCTTCATATCCTCTTCCACAATTCTACGTAGGGGAAATGAATGATAACAACTGAAAGCAAGTAGTCTAGGATAAATATAATCTTCTATGGTTATATTTGGGAGAATAAATATTGAAATGAGAGTGATTTAATTGTACTCTTTGGTTTAGCACAGGAGCTGGTTCCAAAAGATAAACATCGTACAACACACACAACTCAAAAGTAAATAAAACATAGTAAGAGAAAGTAAATAATTTGGTGTAACAGAGTATGTTATTTTGTTTCTCTGTAGTTGGTTCTTATATTATTGTAGTTTTATTTTAGTTTTTAATAGGTTCATGAATACATTCATATGTTCTCTTAATATTTCATCAAATATTTGGTGAGAATAGGGTGTCACAGTCATTTGAAATATAGTATATGTTTCTTTATTTTCATTTAGGAAAAGTTTTGAATTATATGGGTCTCATGTGTATATTTTTTATATGCATACCCCAATTTTATCTATCTTTTATTTTCCTTTAAAAAGGAATCATTCTTCATAAATAACTGTTGATAAATCATCATGAAGATCCTCATACTTTGGCATAAAATATGCTCTCATTAAATGTTTCTGACCAATATTTAATTCTGTATAGAAAAGTGGTTATATTAACATATTTAAATATATAATAATTAAATAATTACCTTTAGATATGGTTGATTTAAATTTGACACATCAGCATCTATGTTTACTTCCATACTTCACATATTCTTTGATATGTTGTTTGGTCAACCACTTTCTCTTAAGGTCGATCATTTTGTACTTGCAGTCAATCACCCTTTACTTGTAGTTGATCCAATACTTTTTAAATTTTGAGACTTCTGACCAAGGTAGGTTCACTTGAGTCTATAGTCGATTCTTCTCTTGAAAATCCATAGTTTCTTTCATTTGTCCTTGTGGTCGCATAGATGTCCGTGTGGTCACAACAACTAGTCTTACGCTCGCTCTATTAGGTGTGTGGTCTATCTTTTACTTTATAAAAAAATATTTTAGAGACAGATTAGATTACAACGTTCAATAATTATATTTTTAATGAAAAACCTTAATATTTTTAATTAACTGACTTTGTCTTGTAGTTTCTCATTTCTTTATTATAGTCTCTTGGTTCTTTTGCCATAAATTTGTCATGGTTGATCAGGTAGTCGTGCTATCAACTGTATGCATTGTGTGGTTGACTGTATATATTGTGTGGTTGATTCCAAAATTAGTGAAATTTTCATTTTTTCTAGAAAAAGAATTTATTTTCATAAAACATAAAATGGATTAGAAATAACATAAACATGATTTGTGGTTATTAAAATAAAAAATTATTAGACTAAGCCAATAATATCCCCCTTTTTTATGATCTCAAATAATGGAATAAATTTTTATCTAAAGAATTAAATATTAGGCATTAAATATTATAATTTTACGTAGAAATTAGTAATAATGAATAATAATTGTTAGTTTTTCAATATTCCAATTTTCACTAATTTATTTATGCTTTTTTTATGCCCTATAGTTTACTCCCACTTTGGGATTGTCAAAAATAATTCATAAATGGTTAAAGAGTGAAGAAGAAATAAACATAAAAGAAATAATATAGAATAAAAAAGAACAAAAACATAAATAATAATAAACTAATATTTCATTAAATGGTCAAAAGGTTATACATTATCCTTATTGTGGACTAATCAGAATCAAATTCATCAGGCTCTGGATGGGTAAAAGGGCCAAAGAGATCCTTCCCTTTTCTGACAATTAGATTTGGGTCAGGAGGAAGTCCTATAATGGATATTACTTTTGAAACTAAAATGATATGACCATGGTCTTAGGAAAGATTTATAACAAAAGCCTTGTTTTAGGTATAGGTGAGGTAGAGGTTAGAATAGATGAAGCGAAAGAAAGTGAAACTATGGTTGAGGATTGGGAAGGATGGTTAGAGATGTGAGGTAAAGAAAGATTGGGAGGTTCTAACATTGGGTCATTAGAAACATAAATTTATGGATCTAAGATCCTTATAATATCATCCACAACTCTTTTCCCATGTTTCATCACTTGAAGGAACTCATTTTTTATGATGTGAATTAATTAAGAAGAGGAGACGTTACCAATAAATTCTCTACAATGGCTTTGAAATCAAATATTAGTGGTGGAATATTTAAATCTCTATATAAAGACAATAATAGAGTCTTGAGGTCTAATTTAGTTTAAATACATCACATATAGTAATTTATTGCACCCTTTATTATACCTTTATTCTTAGCACTCTTAACAGATTTTTCCTTAATCAAATCAAATTGCTTTTATCCATGAGCAGAAATATCCATTTGAATTTGGGTTTTAACATCATTTACACTATATAGAATACTCTAAATCTATTCTTGAATCATCCTTCAAATTAAACTAACATCAAGAGATACTGAATCCATAGGAGGAGGTTCTGAAGTCGAAGTTGAATGTAACGACCCATAATTTTTATCAATGGAATTTCCCTTCTTATAATCATGTTGAGTTGTACAAAGAAAAAACATCACATAATTAAATAGAATTCCAAATATTAAATTTGTATAATAAATAGAAAATAAGATAATAAGAATAGGATAATTTGGATATGCTCGATCCACCAGAATGAGTGCACTCACGAACAAAGCTGTAAAAATAAAACATAAAATTAATAATAAAATATTCATTCTGAAGATGAATGAATGTATATATATATATAATTTATATAAATTATAATTAAATGAATAATTAATGGAATAAGTGGTATTTATAGGAATTAGGAAACTCATATGACCATTATAAATATGACTGTTGGAATAGTAACATGATCATTGGAATAGTAATTTGAATGTTAGGAATAGTAATCTGACCGTTAAATTGTAACATCACCTATGTAAATTTAAAATAATATTTAGGTATCTTATAAAATTAAAATATTATATTTTTATATCATGGTACAAGTAAATAAATGTTTTAAAAATAATAAATTAAGTGTTTGTATTTTAATAAAACATAAATGTTTTGAACACACTTTTATAATAAATAAAATGATTTAAAATAAATTTTATTTACATAAAATGTATTTATAAATTAATATAAAATTTTATTATAATGATAATATATTTTTATAATACCATAAGTAATTTTTTAAAGGGTCATAAATCAATTATTATATTAAAATTGGTATTTTTCAAATACATGATGATTTTATTTAAAAGTTAAAATTTTCATATTTATAAAATTACTTTCACAAAATGGATTCTGTTTTTTAAATCTAAACATTGAAAAATTGTTAGGGTGAATTTTCTAATTTTTCTAAAATAGTTGAATTTTTAGTGAATAGTGAAATACGGTAATTTATAGTATTTATCATTTTAAGCCAAATACATGAATTTTTGGGTCATGGATGACATAAGCTGTAAGGACCCAGACCCTAGTAGCTCAGAGTTGGTGCCTTAATTAATTACATTAGTAGTATGAACTAGTGTCAGCATCCCAAAGAACTGAATTGTTTAGTATTTTTGGAAAACCAGATACAAACATATGTTTTACGATACAACTTGAAAGGAAAAACAACATATAAACTCCATTGGAAACATCCATAATTTCCTATATTATCCCTTCAAGTCATTCATAATATATATCTTCACATCCTAAGGAAAAATAAAACATAAGAAAGGGGTGAGATCAGATACTTGGTAAGGGTAACTAATATAGGGGAAGATAATATAAACAATAAGGCATGGTGAATGACTAAAAACACATTCCATTAGAACATAATATTGAGCATAATATGGCAAGAATAAAATCTGAATAAATAACTCTATATAAATAGTCACATGAATCATAACCATGGATATTCTATTAGTCAAGTAATCACATGATTTATCAATTACTAATGTCATAATGAGGGAATTTATATTTAGAACATCATAAATTTATCATTGATGTCTCATCTAAGACTTCTAAAAATAAATGGTTAAGGACACAGCCAAAATCCATTTATGTTTTGTCTCATGAGACCTATATATGCATTGAGGGAATATAGCAGGTCTCGCCCTTCACTTACTAAGTCCAACGAATTCCTCATATGTTTAATAAAAATATATATTTAAATCAAAGTGTCTCATACTAATTTGAAATATTTGAATCATAATCATAGATGAAAATACTCTGATAAATTCATGAGGAAAATAATCCTTAAACATTCCAAAGTATCTCATACCACTTTAAAATATTTAAATCTTAATCTCTATGAAGGAATAACATTAAATAAATATAATAATAATAATAAAACTTGTGATTTGATATGTGAAAGTTAATTACATACACCAAATGAATGTAATAAGTGTTAAATAAGTCATAAATCTCAAAGAAGTAAAAGTGAGACGTGAAAAACACTTTTTACTTTGGAAAGAAGAGTTATTTTAGAAAATCGTTTTTATTTTTCATAAAATCATATTTTAAACATTTATATCCTAAAAAAATAAAAGGTAAGGGTGGTTAAATTATATTTGAGGCATAAATTATTTCCAATTGAAGTTAAAACATGTAAAAAATAGTGTTTAAGAATCTTCATAAATGAGCCTTTTTAATGTGGTTTAAGGAAAATTTTAAAGAGTATTTAAAACAGAAAAGATATAATTGTTTGTATAAAACAAGAAATTAACCATGATAGTTTTTCATGATAAAATGATTGATTTTATAAAAATAATGGTGGGTTAAAATAAATTATATATAACACATGATAATGGGTAATAAATCGGGAAATTCTCTTTAATCAGGCTTGCTTATCGGGAAGATTTGAGAAGGGAACCTTTTTAAAACATGTATTTACCCATAAAAGAAGGATGATATGATCTATATATATGATTTTGGAACATATACATATAATTTAGAATAATTAAATAAAAATAAATAATCATTACATTGGATTAAAGATAGAGAAGGAGTAACTCGAAGGAGAAATGTGGGTTCGGGTAGAATCTCTTACCTTATGTCTGAAAGTGTTCTACATTTGAACTTAGTACCATGGATAATCAAATTAAATCAATTAATTAATTAATTCAAAACATTTTCTACATTTATTTTATTTTCTATAATTTTATGAAGTTCATTTGTGTCCTTTTTGATGAGTTATAATATTCAATTCTATCGTTCTGGAGTATTCATTTCCTTGGTTTTCATGATTGGTTCACTTGTATACATGTACGAAAGATTGTGTGAAATGGAAATAAATATATTAAATTGAAGTTATATGTTATTAATGGAATTATTGAAGATTAAATGGTTATATAAGTAATTTGGTTATTTTGGGTGAGGATGAATCATTAAATAAGATGTTAGGGATAATCATTTAGATTATTTTTGGCGGTTTTTCGATCGCCACAAACTCCTCCTCCAATGGCCCGAAGGCCTTAATTTTTTATTGATTTTTGATAATCCACCTTTCAAGGGGTGAGTTGTAACCCTTACAAGGTCTATAGGCATAATTATTACATGGCCCATAGGCCTTAGAGGAATTCATTGCCCGTAGGCTTCAAACATTACATACAACCCAGACTAACTACTTGGAACTGCTCCTCCCCGACATCTTCATCGTGAAATTAGTTCTCCACCTTCGCATGGATATTCAGCTAGGCTTTCCCATGCATGCATGGGATTTTCCCAATGACAGGTTCCATACCCTATCATTCTTGCAATCTGTTTAGCTTCTACTATTGTGAAAGCTCATTGCTTCTCCTCCTTCTGAAGTTTGTTCCTTGTAGGTTGTCTGATTTGTATCTACACTTAAGGTGGCATGAAGGCCTTGAGGTGGCCCTAAGGCCTTACTGACCTGAAGGACTGGGTGGGCCAAAGGCCTTAAAGGACTCGGGGACCAAATCGGTGGCCCGAAGGCCCAAATGGGAGAATATTCCCAGCTACTGCAGTGACAAACAGTGTCTGCTACAGTTCTGCACAGTTCCTGCTACAGTTCCTGATATAGTACTGCTACAGAACCCTCGAAAATTATCCTCCACCTGGATTTGATCACAGGTCTCCTGGAAGCACTTAAGGAGTCTTCACCAACTGGGCTGAGGCTCATGTGCCACAAACTAGTTTTGTATTATTAGTTAACATCATGGGTATATAATGGTTCCAAAAAAATAAATAGGCTATAATAAAAATATTATAATTTTTTTTAAACATAAAAATTATTTTATGACCATCCTGGAAGATGTTAATAGAAAATAAAAATGCATCGTCCATGATGTCGGTAAATTGACACATCACAGGTGATGTTTTCATTTATAAAATAAAAGATATATATATATATAAAGGATTTTGATCATTTATATTCCATTAAAAATATATAATTACAATATATAAATGAAACTAGAGTTATCATATCTCTTTGGATAGTGGAGGTGAGGTAAGGATGAGAAAATAAATGAAATTGAAAAGAAAATAAAAGAAAATAAAGAGGATTTTTACCTCTTGAGTTCTCCTCCTTGAGAACCTCCTTAAGGGGATTAGTTTTGATATTTTGTTGAGACCAAATGGTATTTGATGTGGGGGAGGGTCTTGGGAAGTGGATTAGGCATAAATTTGAAAAGACTCAAAGATTTTAAAGTGTGAGGAGAAGGGGCGGTAAGGGGTGATATTTATAGTGGAGGAGAGGGGTATTTTTTGAATATTTTATTCGTTTGTTTATTATTTTGTCTCAAGACAACAAATAGTTTTGATTTTTGTGACTAATTAATGTAACTAGTGCATGTGAGTTTGAACCAATAGTTCTTACAACATCCATGACTCAAGTAATAGTGTATTTTACTTATAATGTATATATACCGTAAATTACTGTATTTCACTATTCACCAAAAATTAAACTATTTTAGAAAAATACCAAAAAAATCACCCTAACCATTTATATATGTTTATAATTAAAAAATGAACTCCATTTTATGAAAATAATTTTTTAAATATGAGAAAATTTATTTTTAAATAAAATCATCATTTATTAGAAAAATACTGATTTTAAAATTATAACTAATTTTATGACACTTTGAAAATTTAATTAATGACTCAAAAAAATTATCTTGTAATAAAAAGATAGAAAACTATTAATTTATTAATACATTTTATGAATATAAATTTTCTTTTAAATCATTATATTAATTATAAAATTGAAAATAAACATTTGTGTTTTATAAAAATATCAACACTTAATTAATAATTTCTAAAACATTTATTTACTTATACTATGAAATAATTATATCATATTACCATTTATAAGATGCATAAATTCTATATATACTTTCATATGTGAGGTTATTATTATAGTTTCTATATTATTATTCTTAAAGGTTATATTGTTATTCTAATGGTCACATTACTATTCATCAAAAATGAAACTTATCATAAAAATACCAAAAAATTAACCAAAGTAAATTTTGATATTAATATTTCAAAAATAATTTTTATTTTTTCAAATATAATTTATAAAAGTGTCAAAATTTATATTTAAAAAATGTTCGCCTTTAAAAGGTAGTAAAACTGCGTTTAGAAAAATTTATCCTTTTATGTGTAAAATTGAATTTATTCTTATCTTATGCCTCTAAAAATATTTTTAATGTAAAAATATTTTATTGAATATATAATTTATAAATTTAATTAATATATTTAGCTAGTATTTATTAATTTAATTTATTAATATAAATTTTCATTGTGGGCATATGAATTTTTTTTATAAAAATACACCTTTATAATCAATTGGTTTTCATTTATAATTAATTAGTAATCAATGAATTAATTTTATAAAAATTTGCAATATATACTTTTATAATTTACTCAATTTCATTCATTCCCATCATTCCCGACATCTAAGAGATAACTATAATAATTAAATGATAATATTTAAATCATTTGTTAAGCTGGTTAGCTATCAAAGAAGTTAAATTTAAAAAGAGTAATAGTGTAAAATATTGGGGTGTTACATTCTCTCCTCATTTAATAAATTACATCCTCTCAATTTTAAATTGTTCTAAATAATCAAAGGTCGATACTTGAAAATTATTTTTCAGGAAACCCACATCAAAAATAGGGTTAATAAAACATCCTCTTAATAAGAGGGAAAGAGAAATACATAGGTCACCAAAAAACTAGGAATTTGAATAGGATAAAATTTGTGTGAAGTGAAAATATGGACATGTAAGAATAATATAACCATCAAGTTCTGATGGATATTGATATATAACATGTACATTAGAAATTTAACCATCATAATACTGTAAATCTTGTGATCGGTTAAAAGACAATTAATTTCTCATAAATAAAAGTACATAGATAACATTTTTGTTTCAAAAATCTTTTTCCTAGAGTTGAAGGATTATTTTAATATCCAAATAAGTTCTTTATAAAGTAAACTTACTAGATTAATTTAAATTTCATAATCATAATATCATCCTTTGGTTGTGCTTCGATCTACTTTCACATCATCCCTTACACCTAGAAATGAATGTTCAAGATGAATTTTTCACATCTGAATCACTTTTTTCAAATCATGTGATCCTTAAGTCATTCCTTTGACCTTTAAAAGTTTACTAAACCAAGTGTTTTAGAACATTTTATTAATGAAAAATAATTTTCAAAGTTTAACTTGATCCATTCTATAAGTATTTAATATTAAAACTCATATAAAACATGTCTATCCACATTCAATGACCAAAATTTAGAAGGAAGGTCACTAAATTTCCAAAATCAAATTAACATAATATTCCCAAAATAATTTATCTCTTAATCCCACATACCAAATATATGATTACCGTTATCACCTTTAAACCTTTATAAAATATTCATGCTTCCAAGAGTAAAATTATTAGGTTTTTGAATATATTCCCTAAATCCAAACATCTAATAATCCTCAAAAAGATAATATAAATCATCAAATCTCCAACCATCTTCATGGTCACCAATACTATCCCATAGCCATATATTTATTATTATCACAAAATCTATCACATTTTTAGGGTTATCTTTCCCAAGTCACGTGTTTCCAAAAGATAAACATTCCACTCAATCACTTTTTTTGGTACCATTCAACACACGCTTTCAAATCCTTAATTAAAAATTACTACAGTACAATATTTATATATCTCATGATTATTATAACCAAATAATTATTGATAAAATACTCAAATAACATAATTCTTGAATCCAAACACAACCATATTAATCATTCCTTTTCATCTGAGGTAATAGCATAAGCTTGACCTTAATCCCTTTGATTCTTCTAAGCTATATTCCCTTGATTTTTGGGACATTCATTTGTGTAGTGCCCTATATCCTTACATTTGAATAATTACACTTTGAAAAAAAAATTATTACCCTTGCAATAACTATCATGGTGGCCTTTTTATCTACACATGTAACAAACTCCCATTCCTCTAAGTACTAGGGTGATTGTTCCCACAATTATCACATGTGGTAAAATACTTCTTTCTCTTCTTTCCTTTATCAAACTTTTTTCTAGTTGTACTCTTGTTCTCATGCTTCCCTACAAAGACATAATACATTGAAAACTCTTTCTATTTATTATTAGAACATGATATTATCTCCTCGTATGATGAAAATGTTTGAGAGACTAGTTTCCTTTTAAATACTAGCTTAAATCCATCAAATAAATGATCATTCTTACTCTTTGGATTATGTGCATTGATACGATTCTCATTCCTTATGTTAGGTACCATTTCTAAACAATGTAATACACTATATTAGATCATAACATTATGAAACTTAATGTATAATCACAAAACTAGTTAAATAATTAACATAAATTGAATAATTTTTGTGAAGCTAATCTCAAAATAATAAACATGGTTTATTTGGGGACATATTTACTTTTAAATCCTTTATAATGGTTTATAAATAAAATGTAAATTATCCTAATCATATCCCTGGGAGTGTCAAACCATATGTGCAATAAGGCTCTGTGTCGTGTACCATGTTACCCCAAGTCAGGCCCAAGACACATTGTCGTAGTTATTATCCCTAGGTACATCTATTCCAGAACCACATCCACTTGTAGTATCCAGATAGGGATGTATTTCTAAGAATACCCACATAATATTTTTCTTAACAAAATTTTAGTATTTTATTTTATTTTTATCCTCAAATTCAATCTCAGGGTTATGTTCCCTAATATTTGTTTTTTAAATCTAGTTTACAAGGTTTCTACTTAACTTTCTTTGATACCAACTGTAAGGACCCAGACCCTAGTAGCCCAGAGTCGGTGCCTTAATTCATTACATTAGTAGTATGAACAAGTTTCTACATCCCAAAGTACCGAATAGTTTAGTACTTTTGGAAAACCAAATTCAAACATAAGTTTTACATTACAACTTGAAAAGAAAAACAACATATAAAATCCATTGGAAACATCCATAATCTTCTAGATTATCCTTATAAGTCATTCATAATATACATCTTTATATCCTGGGGAAAAATAAAACATAAGAAAGGGGTGATATCAGATGCTCGGTAAGGGTAAGTAATACAGCAGAAGCTAATGTAAATAATAAGGCATGGTGAATGACTAAAAAACGTGCCATTAGAACATAATCTTAAGCATAATATGGTAGTAATTAAAGCTGAATAAATAGTTCCATATAAATAATCACATGAATAATAACCATGTATATTCTACTATTCAAATAATAACATGATTTATCAATTACTAATTTCATAATGAGGGAATTCATATACCATATATCATAAACATATCATCAAGGCCTTGACTAAGAATTCTTAAAATAAATAGTTAAGGACTTGACCAAAATCTATTTCTATTTTGTCTCATGAGACCTACCAACGCATCAAGGGACTATAGTGAGCCCCTCCCATCACTTACTAAGTCCAATGCATTCCTCATATGTCTAATAAAAATATATCTTTAAATAAAAGTGTATCATTCCACTTTGAAATATTTGAATCATAATCATAGATGAAAATACTCTGGTAAATTCTTGAGGAAAATAATCTTTAAACATTCCAAAGTGTTCCATACCACTTTGAAACATTTAAATCTCAATCTCTATGAAGGAATAACAGTAAATGAATATCATAAGAATAATAAGACTCGTGATTTAATATATGAAATGGTAGTATGTACACCACATTCATGGAATAAGTGGTAAACAAGGCACAAATCTCATAGAACTAAAAGTGATATGAGAAAAATACTTTTTACTTTGGAAAGAAGAGTTCTTTTTAAAAATCATTTTTACTTATCATAAAATCAAATTTTAAACATTTTTATCCCATAAAAGAAAATAGAAGAAAAATGAAATTATATTTGAGGCATAAATGATGTCAAATGGAAGTGAAAACATGTAAAAATAGTGTTTAAGAATCTTTAGAAATTAGCCTTTTTTAATGCGGTTTAAGGAAAATCTTAAAGAGTCATTAAAATGGAAAAGGACATAATTGTTTGTATAAAACTAGAAATGAACCATGATAGTTTTCATGATAAAATCAGTTATTTTAGAAAAATAATGGTGGATTAAAATAGATTTTGGATATCACATGATAATGGGTAAGAAATCTAGAAATTATCTTTAATCATGCTTGCTTATTGGGAATATTTGATAAGGGAACCTTATTAAAACATGTATTTCCCCATCAACGAAGGATGATGTCATGAACCAGCTCGAGTCGACCCAGAACCGGTCACTCAGGCCGCTCTGCGACAAGTCTTGAAAGGTGTTTCTGATCCTCTCGGGATGGTGAAAAGCACTGAGGGAATCAATAGAGTATACAAAAGAATGATTTTTCCCAAATATAAACAATAAGGAAAGTAGTGGAAAGAATAGACAACCCAATACACATTTATATAAAAATTGAACCAACATCATTTATACGAAAAAATTCAAAGTAAAACTGAATGATATAACTAAACTGTCCAAACCTGATGAAGAACTAACTCCACATGACCTCTCTGGTCACTCTCTAACACAACAATCTTGTGACGCTCAAGGTGACCAAACTTAAGTAAAAACTTGCACAAGGGCTAAAAATAGAATAAAACTATAGGCGTGAGTATTAAAATTTATTAGGGTAGCTTCATATTCTATTCCCAATGAACTTACTTTCAAATAAAAGAAATGACAATTTCAAGTTTGAAATAAAATATATAAAAATATGTTTTCCAAATAATTTTTCATGCTGTAATCATTACAAAATAAAATTCTTGCAAGTTTTCATAAGCAGGAAATGATAGTAACTAATTTCAAAGAGATGCAACTTCAAAATGAAAATAGTTTTCAATAGAGATGCTTTAAAGAATGTACACTTTTAAATAAAACACACACACTTCTAAATTTACCAACCAAACACACTGTATCCCGATGGTGAGTACAAAATATCAAATGATCACTAGTCACAGGAACACCCCTAGGTACTAGCTAGTTGTGGGCCCCAGGTACCTCGTATCTCGGTGAAAAGTAACCATAACAAATATTTATTCTCGTGAATGAGACACTAGTAGGGAACAATACCCATAACCTATTAGTCCCCAATATCATCATCATAATTTAGTTGGTGTTGTCATCGTCAAACTTGCTACGTGAAACAGGGATGAAACCACTTCGGATCACTAGCATACTAGTACACATCCACCCACCTAGATACATGGGTTTCCCTCTTTGTGCTCAATAAAGTTACACGCATTATCAAATACACTTTTCACATGAAAATTACATATCCAAATCATACACATACCAAATAGCTCACAAACATGTTTCACTTTTCTTTAACGTATCAATAAAACACTTAAAGTTTTCATAAAACAATTTCAAGAAGTATAACGAGGTTGTGCACATAAAATCCATTCAAAATGGAATTTTAAGGTCAAACACCCAAAAATACCATATAAATCCAGATTTGGAAGCCCCAACACCATTTAATAAATCAATTTAATGAATCAAAAAATGACCCTAAATTATACAACATGGAATACACATGAAAACCATTTTTACAAGAGAATTTACAAGCGGGTCTTTAAGCATTCTTCAAAAAAATGACATTTATAAAAAGAAATAATTTCAATATTCATTAAGAGGTGTAAACACACCATTATAATCAATAAAAAATTTACTTAAACCCCTTGAAAATTTAATTTACACATTCAAAACCTTTCTATTTCTATAAAGATGCCAAACAGGTCATTTATCAGGAACACATGCCAAAACACCCTAAAAACCCATACTAATTTCATTTTAAAACCCAAAACCAGATTAGAAACCACATAAGGAACCCAAAAACATTTATTTACATGCTTCCAATATTTTTCATAAGACAAATCAATCATTTTATATCACCTTGAGCACACAAAAGCCAACTGGGCACTTTCCCAAAAACGATGCATGCAACATTTAATAAAAAAAATCTTTTTAACACTAAAAAGATCGTAAAACCAAATTTACATGCCTAAAATTTATTTAAATGGCTAAACCAGGTTCTAAAAATCACAAAACAGGTGAGAAAGATAATGGAACATTTAAACAAACACTTGGTGTGCACTTTTATTACAAAACAACACTACTTTTCACAAAACAAAAGGCATAAATCCCACTTTGCACGCCAAATAAAATTATTTAAGTCTTGTGAAACAATAATAAGAATTTTTAGTGGCTTAAAATCCCATTAAAAAGATGAATCTTAAATAAAAAGTACATGTGCAATGGGGTACCTACCTCAAATCCTTGGCAGAATGGAAACGCACACCCGATATCACCATCTGAGGGTTTATAAACCCTAAACCTAAGAATAATAGCCCAAAAATAAAAAAAACACCATAAAAAATCATGGGATAATATAACCTTAGGTTTCTAATGACAAGGGGAGAAGATATAACCAATAAATAATAGAAGTAAGAGGAGAAAGGAGAAGGAAACTCACCTTGATAACTAGAGAACTCTTCATCTTCCCTTAGATCCACACCCATAGAGGAGAGGGAATGGATTGGAACTAAATGGAGAGTCTCCTAAGGTCTGGATGAACTAGGTAAAGAATATTTTTATGTAAAATAGAAAAAAAATGAATGATTCATTAAAGAAACAAATTACCTTACCAAATTTGGACGATTTGAGAAGCCTTGAGAAATTTCGCCCTAACCCGCGACTAATATGAGATCCAAAGAGGAAAAATGGAACTTAGGGGTGATTATATGGTTTTTGGGATCGATTGAGAGGTGTAATCACCAAAAAATATTAAAAATTAATAATATATAAAAGAAACAAATTATTTTTTAAAACTGGAAATAGGCTCAAGGTTTGGCCCAATACCTGAATAAATAACCCAAATACACCATGATTATGAATTCCTAAGGGTTCAAAATGTATATGGTGGTTTTAACAGTTCAGGGGAGGAAAATTGTAAAGTAGAATTAGTGAAAAATTTTGAAAAACTAAGGAGTTATAAAAGAAATAAATTTTGTTTTTAAATCTTAAAATGGGCTCACGGTTGGCCCAAATCTTGAAGTAACCACCCTTTTCTCCAAAAACTCCCAAACAAGATATGGGGAACCCATGGTAGGATGATTAGACATAGATGTAATTTCAAAACTCAACATTAGTCTTACCCAAAACCGAAGAAAATTATTGGGACTGCCAATGAACCGGATCAAAACCAAGACATGAAAAACTGGGTGTGACAATTCTCCCCACCATTAAAGCTTTCCGCCCCCGGAAAGCCATAACACTTTCCAGCTAAAAGATCAACACCTAAGGATTCCTTATCAACATGGTATATCCTATCAAGACAAGGAAATATCATCCACCATCAATATAACTTAAGCCTCTTTCTCAAACAAAACACCAACTCACAGCCACTTCCTAAGAATCAATGTAAAGATCAAGTCACCACCTCCACAACCAAGCCAATAACCAGATTGTTGGGCCTTCTCCCAATGAACCCAACAATCACCCAAACTAAAGTGAACTCACAAAATCCAATGAATTGGGGGTGATTCCAAAAGATATCCCCCCATTAAATCATAACTACCATCCAAAAAATCCTTAAAGTAAATATCTTCGAAACTCGTAGTGGGTATCCCCACCATTAGAGATCAACTAGAAATGAACAAATAAGAATTAAAAATGAAGTAGAATTGGTCCTCACCTGCACATTCCCACCAAAACTCTCCCAAAAATACCTATAACCCATGTTAAGAAGGTTACAACATGAACATTTAAACCACTCACTCCCAAATGGAGGGAACAAGAACTGGACCAACACTTTTGGCATGGATCAAAACCCCCATCACTCGGGGTGAGGAGGGAAGGGGACCTAATAGTTGGGCCACCAAAACCACAAAATAAATATAGGAACCACCCAACACTCTCTACCTAAGAATAGGTAAAATCAATATCACACCTAATTCACATTGGTGGTCCATACAGGGACATTGATCAGAAACCCACATCCAATAAGGCATAACCATAGACATTGTGTGAGGGGTAAGTCCATCATGTTATTTGTGAAAAAGAAAAGAAAAATCATGGTGATGAGAAACCACAATAAAAACATAGAAACTACCTTACCACAATGGTGAAGGAAGAAGCTTAGTCGAGCTCCCCACACCTCTGGCAATTTTCTGACTACGTGAAAAGCTTCACTCTGAGGCCTATGGCTAGAGCTCTGATGTTTGAAGCATCTGATGCACTACAGATAGAAGATAAGGATCACAACACTCCATGAAACTCACTTTATTAACAACACACCTTCATCTAAATAGGAACTCATAGATACATGGCACCATTATCTCTCACTCCAAATGAGAAGCAGAATGGACAAGGAATAGAACGAAACACATCAACATCACCAAACACAATTGCTTTATCCAAAAGAATTATCACAATAGGGAAACACTTTAAACCAAGCCCAAACAGCTCTCTATTCCATAAAACAAGTTGAGACATCTTCCAAAGAGGTGGATTTAATGTTTTAAATGAATCCTTAGGCTGATCAACTAGAAGTCTTTCCAACAGAGAACCATATGTGGCCACATCACATCATCTAACATATCATTAGAAATCCACTAAACATTGCTCCAAAACTGAGCCACCAACAAGATCCCATCTCAAGACACACCAAGAGTATCAATTCTAGATCATGAGGAATCATACCAAACAAAACAAACTTCTAAAACATGAAAAATCAAACCACATAAACACTGGTTTACAAAAACACAACACATTTTCAACTTAAAACACTTTTGAAAAACAAATTAACTTGGTGGATTTTCACATTCAGCAATGGTGTTTCATCAAGTATCACTTACATGCACATTCTCATGCCACCCCAAGCACCCAAGCACTATTCTATACAGGTAATATATCAACATATCTATACAAAACCATTCATTTGAGAACCCATGAAAATACCAAAGGGTAGAACAAACATCCTCATTTTTCAAGCCAAAAAAATCAACCCATTTCAAAAAATCATGTACCTTCCATAGGAACACTAACCACCAAGTCAAAACCCATTTTCATATTTCCGCATAACAAACCATTTTACCAATCTTGAAAAAGAAACCCCATATGTATCCATCAAAATCCTCTCCCTTTATTCAAAACATTTTTTAGCATCTCAACAAACCACACTTTTTCAAGAACCATTTGATTTAGAACCCATTTAATTTATTTTAAAACGACTACTAAAACAAACATGCCATTAAAACATCCCTTTCCAATTTTCAAAAATTTATCATGGTCTCTTTTCTTAATACAATAGACACAAAGGCCAAAACACTTTTTAGTAAAACACCAACTGCTCAAAAAAATTCACAAAACCAATTCATTAGATTCAAACACTCTTCAACAACCAAAAACATCATATTTTAAACAAATTTTCAAAAGAATATTAAAATAATTCATGCCTTCCAACCATTTTATTTCAATAAACCATAATTTTAGATTATGGAAATTTGATCCCGTTAAATCATTCCACTTTATCCCCAAAAATTTGTTTCAAAAAAACACAACATGCTAAAAATCATTCTTATATTAAGCATTGAAACCCCACGTTCACAATTATCACACAAGGATTTTTAAAACAAAATTCAAAATTCAAGAAAGGTCTAAGAGACCCACAAAATGGGAATAGTGTCGGTGGGTGACTTGACCATATGGTCGGCATTCATATGTCAAACACACCACCAACATAGAGAGACTTCTTAGGACCATTCCCTGGCTCCACATGGCTTTCCATGCCCTATGAGATCACGGTGGCCATTAGTCCAACTCTCCTTATTGAAGGTCTCGGGCACAACAGAAGCTCGTGGGTGGATGTGACCACTTGGATTTTTGTCATTTACAATGATCAATCTAGGATCAATATGACAATAAATGACAGTCTCCACAGATCGAATCACAGAAATAGACAAAGAAGAAAAAAAGTCTCGGAACCATAAAGGAAGAATCATCACAGGTTGATTATAATTAATTTAATTAATCGACAAGAAGTACCTTTTATGGCGTTCTTTCTTTGTTGATATTTCTGATCATGTTCTGGTGTGATTTTTCATTGCATCGCAGAAGCCAAGTGTAGACTTTCTCTAGTGGTAATCCACACGTGCACCACGTATCTCTGGACGTCGCCAAAGGAATCTCCGGGTGCTAGCGTGGAGAAGCCTTTTCTTGCGTTGTCCACCTTAGATCATCTTGATCCGATGGAGGTGGATCTCTCTCAGTATTGAGAGCATTCTTAGAGGATGGAGTTCTTTCGGTCTTGAGAGAATTCTATAGAATTTTTGTGTACAACCATTCTTAGAAAAAGAGTTGGGGTTGTGAGGATATTTATAATCAGGTTTGAGGTTGTAGATTTATGTCAATAAATAAATGATTTACACATTTTTTTTATTTTATTAACTCTTTTGAAAATCCCATGTAGAATCATTAATTCCTTGACATGCGCCCATGCTGATTATAATAAATATCATTTAATAAAATGATATTTCCTCAAAATCACAAATAAAAAAACTACACGGCGTGTAATCATAAATACACAGTGTGTGCTTGTTTTTCATTAAAAACTACACTGTGTGTAATCATTAATACATGTCATGTACTTGTTTTCAAAATAAAAACTATATGGCGTGTAATCATTAATGCACGGTGTGTACTTGTTTTCATTTTATTCTTCCTACAACATTAAAACGATTTAGGATTCCTTGAATAATTATTAAACCACATATGGGAATAATCTTTATTCTACTTGAGATACTTGGATACACTTAGTGTGTGACCCTCTAGGCCTCTTTCTTGTTGGCATCAGGCAGGCTTGCCTAAAGTCCAAGATTACTGTCTAGCAATGGGTAAAGGCACCAAAGAAAAAGAAGTTGAAGCTGCATTGACATGTCACCTCATACGAATTCTTACTGTGTAATTTAATCCCTTTGTCTCAATATCTCATCAAGTAGGTTTCATGGCAGTGTCATTAACCTATATGATTGATCTGTCATTCTTTGACTTCTAGAAATAAACTCATCGTGACACCATGGCCATGGAATTTGTGCAACAGTTCTATTTCAATCAAAGGGCCCGAGATATCTACTTACATAAATATGGAAGGGACAAATCCTTCCTCGACTTATCCATTAACAACATGTCATTCGTGACGCACTCAATGTACCCTACTTCCCACCAAATCTCTTCGTGATGGTTTTTGTCAGCAAATCTAAGTGCGTGAGTCATGACATGAGTTAATGATAATCTTCTTGTCTAAGGACCATTACACATGCTCATAGATAGCAATGTCCAATGACACTAAGACATGCGGAATTGCTACTGGTAGGTTTGTTCTCATAATATATCCCATCTTGGAGATTACCAAGTGCGAACTCTATGAGAGAGAGTCTCGTCTTATTATGAGTACTCGTACATGATGGTCTGTATACTATGTGTCCTATCATAGTATGTCATCCAACTGTAGAACTTTATTTAAGAATATTGTTATAGCATTTCAAGGTTCTCATCATAGTGGTGATCTTCCATGACCTTATCAATGCAACAAATATTCCAGGACATTATTATATTATGGTCATGCAGAACAATGAACAATATATAATAAGTGTACATTCATGTAATCAAAGTACAAAATATTTGGTTCTCAGGACACCAACCCTTATAAACTCCCTCTTGGACTAGAGCCAATTGCCTACGACTTTTAGTCTTCTATACCTCACATGATGATCATGTTTCTATTAATTCAAGGCTTTAGTCAAGGGGTCCACCACGTTGTCTTCCGTGGAAATACTGCTCACTGCAACTTCACCTCTATGAGAAAAATCCCTCAAGAGATGATACTTCCAAAGTATGTGCTTTGTCCATTGATGTGACCTTGTATCTTTTGAAAGTTTCACCGCTGCAGTATTATCATAATAGAGTGTGATAATAACTTTACTCCTAGGTAATACATCCAACTCTTAGACGAAGCTTAGCAACCATACTGCTTCTTTAGCTGCCTTAGAAGCTACAATATACTCGGACTCCACTATAGAATATTCCACCACACTTTACTTTAAGCTCTTCTAGCTCACTACACCTCCATTCAAACTGAAGATGTATCCATTCTACGACTTCATGTCATCTTGATCAGTCTAGAAACTAGAATCTACATGTCATATGATGAATAGTTCCGCATCTCCTCCATAAACCAGGAACATATCCTTAGTATACCTCATATACTTAAGGATAGTCTTAACTACCATCCAATGGAGGTCTCCTAGATTAGCTTGATATCTGCCTACCGTACTTAATGCATAAGTAACATCTAGCCTTGTACACATAATAACATACATGACTGACCCAATCGTGGATGCGTAAGGGATCCTTGCCATTTTCTTTATTTCCTCATGTGTCTAAGGAAAAATTTTCTTGGAAAGATGAATACCATGTGACACTGGAAAAAATCCCCTCTTGTATTGTTCCATACTAAATCTCATCAGTATCTTTTCAATGTTTTTACTTTGACTCAGGCCTAGCATTCTCTTGGATCTATCATGATGGATCTTGATCCCAAGAATATATATTTCCTCTCCCAATTCTTTCATAGAGAAGAATTTATCCAATCATGCCTTAACTGACTGTAAGACAGGTACTTCATTTCCAATTAGTAATATGTCATCAACATATACTATTAGGAAAACAACTACACTTCCACTGAACCTTTTGTAGACACAAGGCTCACATTCATTCTTAACAAATCCAAATTTCGTTACAGCTTCATCAAAATTAATATTTCATGACCTTGATGCTTGATTTAATCTATAAATGGATTTCTTCAACTTAAATATCTTGTTAGAATCCTTTGGAGTCATAAACCCTTCAGGTTGTGTCATGTAGACATCTTCCTGGAGGTTCCCATTAAGGAATTCTATTTTGACATCCATTTTCCAAATTTTATAGTCATGGTAAGCGGCAATGGCCAATAGGATTCTAATGGATTTCAGTATTGAAACTGGTGAAAAGGTTTCATCATAGTCAATTCCTTGACACTGTCTAAAACCTTTTGCAACCAGTCATGACTTATAGGTGCTGACTTGCCCCTCCATGTCCAGTTTCTTCTTGAATACTCATTTATTACCAACGGGCTTTACATCAACTAGAGGATCTACCAAAATCCAGACTTGGTTTTAGTACATGGAATCCAATTTAGAATTCATGTCTTCTTACCACTTGGAAACATATGTACCTTCAACTGCTTCCTTGTAGGTAAGAGGATCATAATTTTCAACCAATAATGAGTCACCATCCTCAGTGAAAATAAAACCATATCATTATGGTTCTCTCACCTCTATCGTGCTCCTATGCAGTTCTTGTGTCTCTGGAACAGATTGTTCTTCCACAGGGCTTTGTGGAATCTGTTCTTGTACCAAATCTTGTGTATCTTGAGCCTCGACTTCATCTATATCTATCTTGCTCCCACTATCTCCTTTGGAGATGTGATCCCTCTCAAGGAATATGGCATGTCTTTCCACTATTACCTTTTTATCTGAGGGGTTGTATAGGTAATATCCCCTTGTTTCCTTGGGATATCCTATAAAGATACACTTTGTGCCTCGGGGTGCAAGCTTGTTACCTGAAGAAGCCTTAACAAATGCTTCGCTACCCCACACATGTAAATTTGATAACATGGCTTTACGTCCACTCCATAATTCATATGGAATTCCATTTATCGATTTAGTTAGTACTTGGTTTAGTATGTGTGTTGTTGTTTGTAATGCATATCCCCAAAAGGATAATGTAAGAATAGCATTACTCGTCATTGATCTCACCATGTCCAAAAGGGTGTGGTTCCTCCTTTTACTTATGTCATTCCATTGAGGCATGTAAGGATTAGTGAGTTGAGATAGAATCCCAAACTCCCATAAGAAATCAATGAAGCCCTGATTAAGATATTATCCTCCTCTGTCTGAGTGGAGTTTTTAATCTTCTTACCAATCTGGTTCTCAACTTCATTCTTGTATTCTTTGAACCGATCAAAAGAATCTGAATTATACCTCATTAAGTAAATATATCCATATCTACTAAAATCATCAGTAAAAGTTATGAAGTATAATAACCCACCCTTGCTTCAATTGAAATGGTCCACATACATCTGTGTGAACTAATTCTAGAAGCTCTTTAGCCCTTTCACCTTTCCCACTAAATGGGGATTTGGTCATTTTTCCTTGTAGACACGCATGACATACACCAAGTGGTTTTAGTTCGAAAGAATCTAAATACCCATCTTGATGTAATTTTTTCAAATGTTTCTCATTGACATGATCTATCCAGTGATGCAAAAGTTGGGTGTGGTATGAGTCATGTGAATTAAATTTTTCATCGATTTCCATTACTTGGTTTTCGTAGTCTAACACATAAAGGTTGTTATATAAATGTGTTCTGCCAAAAAAATGCTATCTTTATAAAAGTAGCAACATTCATTTCCAAACTTGAAGATGAATCTATCAATATTTAATCTGGATACTGAAATAATGTTTTTAGTAACGGAAGGCATATAATAACAACCCTTTAACACCAAGATCATTCTAGTTGGAAATTTGAGGTGGTAGTCCCCGACAGCTACAGCAGCAAGTCTAGCTCTGTTGGTTGCCCGTAGATCTACCTCCCCTAGATCAATCTTCCTGAATCTACTTGGTTCCTATATTTGGATACATATGTGAGTAACACAAGCTGTATCTAATACCCAATTTGTAGAAACGGATAGATTTCATTTGATGACAAACGCACCTAAATCTTCCCCTTACTTCCTTGGTTGGGTGCAGTTTTTCTTCCAGTGGCCCTTCTTGCCACATGAGAAACAAACAGCATCATGTTCTATTGTCTCCCCTTTGATCTTCCTTTTCTTGGAAGGTCTTGAAGAAGATTTGGGATTAAAGCTCTTTTCTTTCCCTTTCCTTTTATTCACCATAAGGATAGAAGGCTTTTCACGCTTCATATCATTTTCCACTTGGTGAATAAGGATAAGAATATCAGATAGAGACTTATCAATGTTGTTCATGTTGAAATTTACAACAAAATTAGAGAAGATCTAGGGGAGTGATGCGAGAATGAGATTGGAACCCAGTTCCTCAAGGAGTTTAAACCCTAGAACCTCCAAGAACTCAATGTAGCCAATGATCTTGACTACATGAGTCCCGACTGGGGCACCCTCTTCAAGCTTGCTCTAAAATAGATCCTTGGAGATCTCAAACCTTTCTTGTCTTTCTCTCTCCTGGTATAGACCACGGAGGTGCTCGAGCATGCTATAGGCATTCATGTCTTTATGATACTTCATGAGCTCACTAGACATTGATGATAGCATCAAACATTGAACGTCGAGTGAATCGTTCAAATGTTGATCATAGATCAGGAAATCTTGATCACTCGCCCCTTGGGCAGGAGAATCAGTAAGTGAGGACTCCATCATGTAAAACTTTCATTCATGGAGTAGGATAACCTGAAGGAGCCTAAACCATTCCTGAATGTTACTTCCAGTGAGGATATTGTCTTTGTCCAGAATCGATCGTAGAGAAAATGTGGTTGACAAGCTTGTCATATTGATTCTACAAATTAAAAGATAAAATTTATTAGTACCTTTTGATTACATTTTATGAAAAATAATAAATGAATTTATTAATTCTCCTGCTATTTTATCAAGTCCCAATGGCCCTCACCATTGAACTTGGAATGTCTAGTATCTTTGACATTCTAGTGTCAAGGATCCGTATTCCCCTTCGCATAACCTCAACAAGGGTTGGTCAAGCTATTTAAAGGTATTTAGGTAGGCAGGTCTTTTCCAACTATGAGCTTACAGTTCCTTGATCTGTTGAGTGGACTCCCCAATCCTGAAATCCTAACTTGGATTTCCTCAACACTTGCCTCCATTTTACAACAAGTCTAGCAAGGGCTACTCCTCTTGATGTAAAATGTTTAAGTCAACCCGAAACTTTCATAAGAGCTTCCTTTATAAAAGTAAGTGTCCCAACAAGGGTTGGTCAAACACATAGTTTTATTAAGTCTTTCTCTTAATCAAGTAATGTATGGCTTGGTCTTACTTAATATGTTATTTGAGGGATTTTATTCTTTATGCGTAGTTTTTCATCATCACGTGCTTGTTAATATTAAGTGATGCTTTCTTAAGTGATTAACCATGTTCTGATAATGTTTACACATAGTCCGGTTTTTATTTTATTCTATCTTTACATTCTTGTTTATTTCATTAATTATGTGAACGCGACAACACATACATAATAATTAAACCATGCAATTAAATAGAAAAAAAATAATATGGCATGATCATGAGCTTCTATTGGTTATCTTATCTAGAGGTTTTGATAAGATAACCCTGACCTAGGTAAAACACCTTGAACTCGATGGTTCATGTTTTGCAGCTCCCATATGACCACCTTTGCATCTTCTTGGGTTGGTTTTGCCTTAGCTTCAGATTTTTGAACTGTCTCCACTGTCTTGGGAGATCCTCCATTACATGGGGTTTACATTAAAGAAACCATGGGCACGCAGGCCCTACATTTTATTGGAAGAAGGCTCACAAGCCAACGAATTTAAATTAAACAAATTTAAATGAAACCATACACACATAAAAAGGGTCTTTGGTCTAGATCATGATCATCCATAGCATGCAACGACATTTACGCATATTTAGAATTCAAATTATTTTAATCGTTCTATTTATTCAAGATAAGTCACGCTTGAATTCAATTAATTATGATCTTATAATTAATCAATTAATTATCTTAAATTCCTTTCTGAATTTCCTTGAGATTCTTCTCATCCATATTCCTTGTACAAGTCTTTGTACTTTTGGAGGAAACCTGGTGAAATTCCATTTCTGGAAAGTACACGGCGTGTAATATAGCCTACACACCATGTATTTTTCACCCTTTATCCAAAGTACACGCTGGGGGCTTTGGCGTGTTTTATATACTTTGAAAATTTTGGAGTATATGGCGTGTAGATTAATCTAACACGACATGTACTTCCTTGTTACGCGGTTACCAGCCTGGTAATCTCGTGTATGCGGAACACGACTTCTCCTTGTATACGGTTTCACTTGGTCCAGATCAGACTACATGGCGTGCTGATTCAACATACACACCATGTATTCTGGTTCCCACGCGCCATTCATTTCTGGTCAACACGGTGTAATAAATACTTAGGTATACTCAATTCACATGACGTGGTTTGGTGGACCAGTACCAGTTCGTTGAACCTAAGTACACGGTGTGTAGTTTTCACTACACGCCGTGTATTCTTATGTTGTACAGACAGAAAGAGCGGCTCCTGCGGATGAGTTCCTTGTTTTTAATTTAATAAAAAATAAAATTAAATGTTCTTTTCTATGATGTGAATCAAGAAATGAAGAAGTAAGAACAAATCTTGTTCATTCGGTTTTATAGAACGATTTACCTTGAATTGAATCAAATATAAATGCATAAATTATCAATGAAAATTAAATAACTATAATCAACGTTGTGACCTGTTCTGATACCACTTGAAGGTCCTGGGCACAGCGGAAGCTCGTGGGTGGATGTGTCCACTTTGCTTTTTGTCATTTTCAATGATAAATCCGGGATCAATACGACGATAAATGCTAGTCTCCACGGATCGAATCATAGAAATAGATAATGAAGAAGAAAATTCCCGGAACCATAAAGGAAGGATCATCACAGGTTGATTATAATTAATTTAATTAATTGAAAAGAAGTATCTTTTATGGCGTTCTTTCTTTGTTGATATTTTTTATCACGTTCCGATGCGATTCGTCGTTGCGTCGCAGAAGCCAAGTGTAGACTTCCTCTAGCGGTGATCCACACATGCACCACGTATCTCTGGACGTCGCCAAAGGAATCTCTGGGTGCTAGCATGGAGAAGCCTTTTCTTTTGTTGTCCGCCTTAGATCGCCTTGATCCAATGAAGGTGGATCTATCTCAATCTTGAGAGCGTTCTTGGAGGACGGAGTTATTTCGGTCTTGAGAGAATTATCTAGAATTTTTGTGCACAACCATTCTTAGGAAAAGAGTTGGGGTTGTGAGGATATTTATAATCGGTTTTGAGGTTGTAGAGTTATGACAATAAATAAAAATGTTACGCGTTTTATTTATTTCATTAACTCTTTTGAAAACCCTATGTCGAATAATTAATTCCTTGACATGCGCCCACGCTGATTATAATAAATATCATTTAATAAAATTATATTTCCACAAAATCCCGACTAGAAAAACTACATGGTGTGTAATCATAAATACATGGTGTGTACTTGTTTTTCATTAAAAACTGCACGGCGTGTAATCATTAATACACGACGTGTACTTGTTTTCAAAATAAAAACTACACGGTGTGTAATCATTAATACACGGCATGTACTTGTTTTCATTTTATTCTTCCTCTAACATTAAAACGATTTAGGCTTCCTTGAATAATTATTAAACCATGTATGGGAATAATCTTTATTATACTTGAGATAATTGTATACACTTAGTGTGTGACCCTCTATGCCTCTTTCTCGTTGGAATTAGGTGGGCTTGCCTAAAGTCCAAGATTACTATCTAGCAATGGGTCAAGTAACCCAAGAGAAAGAAGTTGACGCTGCATTGACGTGTCACCTCATATGAAATCTTACTGTGTAATTTAATCCCTTTGTCTCGATATCTTATCAATCGGGTTTCATGGTAGTTTCATAAACCTATATGCTTGATCTGTCATTCTTTGACTTCTAGAAATAAAATCATCAAGACACCATGGCCATGGAATTTGTGTGACAGTTCTATTTCAATCAAATGGGCCGAGATATCTATTTCCATAAATATGGAAGGGAAAAATCTTTCCTCGACTTATCCATTAACAACATGTCATTCGTGACGCACCCAACGTACCCTACTTCCCACCGACTCTCTTCGTAACGGTTTTCGTTAGCAAATCTAAGTGCACGAGTCATGACATGAGTTAATGATAATCTTCCAGTCTAAGGACCATTACACACACTCATAGATAGCAATGTCTGATGACACCAAGACATGCGGAATTGCTACTGGCGGGTATGTTCTCATAATCACCCATCTTGGAGATTACCAAGTGCAAACTCCATGAGAGAGAGTCTCGTCTTCTTATGAGTACTCACACATGACGGGCTGTATGCTATGTGTCCTATCATAGTATTTCATCCAACCATAGAACTTTATTTCAGAATATTGTTATAGCATTTCAAGGTTCTCATCATAGCGGGGATCTGCCATGACCTTATCAATGCAACAAATATTCCAGGACATTATTATATTATATTCATGCAGAACAATGAACAATATATAATAAGTGAACATTCATGTAATAAAAGTACAAAATATTTGGTTCTCAGGACACCAACCCTTACACTTATTGTATCTCAATCACCAAAAAATCCTTAAGAACCCAAGAAACTAATAAAACCGAACTTCCCATGAATACATAAGGATCGGAACGAGCAAGAGTTCATGACGCTCTTCCTGAACCTACACATCAAGTTCTAAAAATCCTACCCCGTCTACCATGACATCCCCCAAATAACAATGGAACTCTAAAAACCAAGATCCGCTAAGATCCGACCTCCTATGATACCATTTTGTCACGAACCATCCCGAGTTGACCCTAAACCGGTCACTCGAACTACTCCGTGACAAGTCCCGAAAGGCATTCCTGATCCTCTCGGGATGGAGACAAGAACCGAGGGAATAAATAGAGTATACAATGGAATTATTTTTCCCAAATATAAACAATAATGAAAACAAAAGAAAGAATGGACAGCACAATACACATTTATATAAAAATTGAACCGACATCATTTATATGACAAAACTGAAAGTAAAACCGAATGATACAACTAAACCTACCAGACCTGATGACCAATTAACACCATGTGACCTCTCTGATCACTCTCTAACACAATGATCCCATTTCACTCAAGGATATCGAACTCAAGATGAAACCTACACAAGGGATAAAGATAGAAGAAAACTATAGGTGTGAGTATTAAAACTCAGTAGGCTAGACCGATATTCTATTCCCAATGCACTTCCTATAAAATAAAATAAATATCAATTTCAAGTTACAAATAAAATATATAAAATTATGTTTTACAAACAAGTTTCCATGCTATAATTATTAAAAAATAAAATTCTTACAAGTTTTCATAAGCAGGAAATGCTAGTAACCAATTTCAAAGAGATGCAACTTCAAAATGAAAACAATTTTCAAGAGTGCTGCTTTAAAGAATGTACACTTTTAAATAGAACAAAAATGTTATTTATTTTACCAAACAAGTACACTGTATGCTGATGGTGAGTAAAAAATATCAAATGAGCACTAGTCATGGGAACACCCCTATGTACTAGCTAGCTGTGGGCCCCAAGTACCTCATATCTCGGTGAAAAGTAACCATAACAAATATATGTTCTCATGAACGAGACACTAGTAGGAAAAAATACCCATAACCTAGTGGTACCCAACATCATCATCATATTTTATTTAGTGTTTTCATTTCCAAAATCGCTACGTGAAACAGGGACGAAACCACTCTGGATAACTAGCATACTAGTACATGTCCGCCCACCTAGATACCTGGGTTTCCCTATTTTTTCTCAATCAAGTTCAACACATTATAAAATATACTTTGCACATGAACATTCCATATAACAATCATGCACACACCAAACATCCCGCAAACATGTTTCACTTTTCTTTCATAGGTCAATAAACCACTTAAAATTTTCATAAAACAATTTCAGGAAGTATAACGAGGTTGTGAATATAAAATCCATTCAAAAATTCCCTTTTAAGTCCAAACGCCTACCAATAACATATAAATACAGATTTTTCAGCCCCAAAACCATTTAATAAATCAATTTCATGAATCATAAAATGACCCCAAATGATACAACTGGAACACACATGAAAACCATTTTTACAAGAGAATTTCCAAACAGGCCTTTAAGTATTCTTCACAAAAATGATATTTATCAAAAGAATTAATTTAAATATTTATTAATAGGTGTAAAAAACCATTAGTAGCAACAAAAAATTTACTTAAACCCCTTAAAAATTCAGTTTACACATTCAAAACCCTTCCATTTCTATAAAGATGCCAAACATGCCATTTATTAGGAACACATGCCAAAATACCCTAAAACCCCATAATTATTTCATTATAAAATCCAAAACCAGATTGTAACCCACATAAGGAACCCAAAAACATTGATTCATATACTTACAATATTTTTCATAAGACAAATCAATCATTTTATATCACCTTGAGCACACAAAATCCAACCGGGTACTTTCTCGAAAACGAGGCATGAAACATTTAATAAAAAATCTATTTAACACTAAAAAGGTCATAAAACCAAATTATAATTCCAAAAAATTATTTAAATGGATAAAACAGGTTCTAAACATTACAAACCAGGTGCAAAAGATAACTGAACATTTAAACAAACACTTGGTGTGCACTTTTATTACAAAACAACACTAATTTTCACAAAACAAGGCATGAACCCCACTTTGTACACCAAATAAAATTATTTAAGGCTTTTAAAACAATGATAATAATGTTTATAGGGTTAAAATACCATGAGAAAGATGGATATTAAATAAAAAGGACATGTGCAATGGGTAACCTACCACAAATCCTTGGAGGAATGGAAATGCACACCTGATATCACCATATGAGGGTTTATAAACACTAAACCTATGAATACCATCCCCAAAAGAAAAAAACCCCACAAAAAATCATGGGATAATAGAACCCTAGGTCATTCATTTCCAGGGGAGAATAGAGAACCAAGAAATAATAGAAGGAGGAGGAGGAAGAAGGAGAAAGGAGAAAGAACCCACTACTACAAATATGGCTTTTATCAGCGCTAAAAATGGCCATTAACAGTGCTATAAAAAGCGCTATTAATGTTGGTGAAGATAAAGGGGGGTCCCCTTTATCATAACTCCAAAAAAGCACTGATAAAGACCCCTTTTATCAGCGATTTTTTTTAGCACTGATAAAAATAAAAAAAATAAAAAAAATAAAAAAAAAATACTGCCAATCTCGGGGGGGGGGGCTTTTTACAACGCTTGAGCCCCCATTTATCAGTGCTTTCCCCACACCCTCCAGTGCCTGCATGCACCGCCTACTCCCTTTATCAGCGCTAGCCCCTCTAAATCAACCTTACGCGCGCGCCCCTGCCTCCACCCGGATTTGATCTCGAGACCTCCCCCCTGCGCACCTAAAGACTTTACCACTCCCCTATATTGATTTGTTCTCTTATTTATGATATATCTATTTATTTATATATTTATTTAGTTATATTTATTCGTATAGTAATATATATTTATATTAATATATATATATAGTTATATTAATATATATATATATAGTTATATTAATGTATATATATATAGTTATATTAATATATATATAGTTATATTAATATATAGTTATATAAATATTCATATATTGGTATTTTAAATAAAATTGATATTAGTTATTATTTAGATAAAGCTAATATATTTTATATGTAAATATGTTTAATTATTTATTTAAAAATAATAATTTTTAGGTGTGAATATATAAAAAATATGTACATATAGTTATATATTTGATTATAAATAGCAGTGCGTCATAAAAAATGATAAAATTTAAAAGAAATAATATCAATATGAATGTAATACCTTGGAATAAATTCAGTCCCCACCAAAAAAAGCCAATAACACCCCCTTAAACGAGGCTGAAAATCCACAAAATGTTAAAAAATCGGGGTACCCCGACAAAAAACTCAGTTTTGGAGAACTTTTGGGCCTCTTTTAACCTCCAAAAAACCTTGATTGAGGTCCTCCTAGGTCACAGAAATGTAGATCTCATTGCAGGATTCGATTTGATATGTGGTAGATCTCAAACGGACACCCAGATCAAAAATTATGGCCGTTTGAAGTTTGAGTTGCGTTTTCAACGTATTTTGGATCTTTTTTTAATTTTTTTAATTTTTTTAGTCTTAAAATTGTTATTAAATGACTATTAATCCATAATAATTAGCAAATTATTAATTAAAAATATTTTTTTAATTTTTTTATAAGTCATTTTCACTAAATATCTTATATATTAAGTATAATAAGTGTAAATGTATATTTGTACTTATCTAAAATATATTTAAAAATTATATATTATATTTACATAAATATAACAATATTTATATAATTATATATTAATATATAATTTTTAATTAATTAATTCTTTTTGAAGTCGAACCCTTTATCAGTGCTTTTAAAAAAAGCACTGATAAAGCCCCCCTCCCTTTATCAACACTACTAAAAAAGCACTGATAAAGGGGGAACTTTTATCAGTGCTAAAAAAAGCGCTGATAAAGGGGGGCCTTTATCAGCGCTAAAAAAAGCGCTGATAAAGGGGTACTTTTATCAGTGCTTTTTTAGCGCTGATAATTCCCCCCCCCCTTTATCAGTGCTTTTTCATTAGCGCTGATAAAGGGGTGGCGTTGGCCTTGCCCGGTTTTGTGGTAGTGAACTCACCTTGATAACTAGAGAACTCTTCATCTTACCATATATCCACACCCATAAAAGATATTTAATTGCTTGGAACTCAATGGAGAGGATCCTTAGGTCTAGAAAAACCAAGGAAATAATATTTGGGGGGCATAGAGAAAAAAAATGAATGATTCATGAAAGAAACAATTTGCCTTACCAAATCTGGATGATTTAATAATCCTTGGGAAATTTCACCTTAATATGTGACTAATATGAGTTCCAAAAATGGTAAATGGAATATGGGGCTTCTCCTAGGGTTTTTGGTCTCTGGTGAGTGGTGGAATCCCCGAAAAATGTTAAAAAATGAATATGATATAAAAGAAACAAATTATTTTTTAAAACTTTAAATGGGCTCACGGGCTAGCCTAATACCTGAATAAATAACCCAAATTCACCATGATTATGAATTTATAAGGGTTCCAAATGGATATGGTGGTTTTAATAGGTTAGGTTAGGCCAAGAGGGAAGTTTAATTAGTGGAAAATGTTTAAAAATGAAGTATTTATAAAAGAAAAAAAAATTGTTTTTAAATTTGGAAATGGGCTCACAGTTGGCCCAAATATTAAAGTAACCACCCTTTTCTCCAAAAACTCCAAAAAAAACTATGAGTAACCCATGGTAGGATTATTAGACATATATGGAAGTTCAAAAATCAACATTCATCTCACCCAAAACCTAAGAAAAGGATCGGGATTTCCAACGAACTGGATCAAAACCAAGACATGAAAAACCGGTGTGACAAATGATATGATCTGTATATATGATTTTGGAACATATAAATAGAATTTAGAAGAAGTACAAAAAAAAATTATTACATTGGATTAAATAGATATAAAGAGTAACCTGAAGGAAAAAATAGGGGTTCAGGTAGAATCTCTTACCTTATGTCTGAAATTTTTATACACTTGACCTTAGCACCCTGGATAATCAAATTAAATCTATTGATTAATTAATTAAAAACCTTTTATACACGTATTTTATTTATTATAATTTTATTAAGTTCATTTATAGATTTTTTTATGAGTTATAAGATTCAATTTCATCGTTCTGAAGTGTTTGTTTCCTTGGTTTTCATGATTGGTTCACTTGTATACATGTATGAAAGATCATGTGAATGGAAATAAATATACAAAATTAAATTTATATATTATTAATTTAATTATAGAAGATTAAATTTTTATATAATTCATTTGTTTATTTTGGGTGAGGATGAATCATTAAATAAGACATTAATGATAGTCATTTAGATTATTTTTGGCGTTTTTTCGATTGTCACGAACTAGTTTTGTCTTATTAGTTAACATCATGTGTATATAATGGTTCCAAAACATTACATAGGATGTAATAAATATATTATAATTTGGTTTAACCATAAAAATAATTTTATGATCAGCATATAATTCATTAATGGAAAATGAGAATGTTTCGTCCATGATGTCGGTAAACTGACACAACATAGGTGATGTTTTCATTTATAGAATAAAAAAGAGAGAGGTAGGTGGATTATGACAATGTGGTGACATGCACACTATTTATTCATTAAAGAATAGAAAATATAATTTTTGATTCTGGTTCTACACATTCTTTCATATCCTTCAGGTTTAGTAGAACAATTCGAAGACCATCTCAAAATATGGAGGTTTTATTATCTATGAGAATAGAAAATGGGGAAATTATTGCATCCAAAGTGTATAACTCCTCCCCAATAAATTTTCTTGGACTAAAACACCCATAAAATATCATTTTAATTCTTTTATTAGAGTTTGATGCTATATTGGGCATAGATTAACTATCTTTATATAAATTCAACATCAACTGTCGGGAAAGGGAGATCACTATTCACATCCTAAAGCATCCTCCAATTCTGTACAAATGTGAGAAGGAGGATGAATCTTCTTCAAAATCATTAACTCAAGTTTGGATATTGTTTCCATGTGAGCAAGCATATCTATCTCAAATGATTGAGACAAAGGAGATAATCATTCTTGAAGATATCCCCATTATGAGGGATTACATCATTTTATTCCCTAAAGAACCATTTTGTATTCCTCCTAACCGAGAGAATGAGTTCTCAATTGATATTATATCAAGATCTATACCCATATCAAAGATTCCTTATAGGATGACCACCATTGAGTTAGAATAACTGAAAAAGCGGTTATAAGAGAATTTGGACAAGGGTTTTATACGCCCAAACGCTTCACTGTGGGGTGTGTCGGTCCTCTTCATCAAGAAAAAGGATGTATCAATGCACCTATGAATTGACTGTCATGGGATTAACAAAATCATGATAAAGAACAAGTATCATCTTCCATGGATATATTACTTGTTCGATTAACTACATGGGGCCAAGTATTTCTATAAGGTAGACCTTCGGTCAGGATATTATTAATTAAAGGTGAAGAAGGATGATATTCCCAAGACTACCTTTCTAATGAGGTATGAACACTATGATTTCATAGTAATACTCTTTGTACTTACTAATTCTCCAAAAATATTCATGGACTTAATGAATAGAGTCTTTATATATTACCTCAACAAATTTGTGGTAGTCTTTATAGATGATATTCTGATATACTCCAAGAGAAAGGAGGAGAATGAGGAGTATTTAAATACTGTGATAAAGAATTTTAAAATAGAGAAAATATATACAAATTATATTAAATGTGATTTCTATATGGAGGAAGTATCATTATTGTGGCATGTTATCACCAACAAAGAGATATTTTTGAACCCTTCTAAGACAAAGGAAATTGAGGAGTGGTCCAAGCTAGCATTTGTAATGGAGAATCGTAGCCTACTTGGTCTAGCTTGGTATTACTGAAGATTTTTTAGGAACTTATCATGATTTTCAAACCCACAAACCAAGATTACTTGGAATGGAGTAAAGTTTTTATAGAATAGTGAATGCAAAAACTTCTTCAAAGAGTTGAAAAAGAGGTTTATCATAGCACTAATACTTAAACTACCCACAAGTAGGGAACTCATTATGGTATACAATGATTCTTTAAATAATTTATTATGTTGTGTACTGATTCAAAATGATAAATTGATATCCTACACCTCAAGGAAGCTAAAAGTTCATGAGAAAAACTCTATGATGCATGATCTATAGTTGGTAGTTATGATCTTCACATTGAAAATATGGTGTCATTATCTCTATGGGGAGAAGTGTGATATATATACTGATCACAATAGCCTCAAATATATATTCACATAGAATGATATTAATATGTGTTGGAAAGGATGGTTAGATCTCATCAAGGATTATGACTTCTCAATCCACTACCATCCTCGTAAAGAAAATAATGTGGCAGATGCTCTAAGTAGAAAGGATACTTTAACTTTATCAATAATAAGAATTGAGAAGGATGAAATCCTCTTAGAATTAAAAAGGATGGACATAGGAATCATAAAGGAAAGAAATTCACCATTCCTTTCTTAAATGATTGCTCAAACATCCCTTTTAGAGAAGATAAAGGATGCTCAAAGAGATGATGTAGAAATTCAGAAGAAGATTAAAGATATCAGAATTGGTAAATACTTAAAGTTCAAAATTCATGAGTAAGGATTAATAAGGTTTGGGTCACTACTATATGTGCCATCAAATCCTAAGATAAATAAAGATCTTTTTAATGATGCATATAGATTGACCTTCTCTATACTCCAAGGGAGCATGAATATGTATCAAGATCTTTGAGAGAACTATTGGTGGGACAATGTGAAGAAGGAGATCACTGATTATACATAAAAGTGCTTGGTATATAAAAAAGTGTAGGCTTAATGGCAGAAGTCTAAGAGGATTATGTATCCATTACCCATACCTGTATGAAAATGGGAGAGTATCACCATAGAATTTTTCACTAGAATTCCAAATTCATCCAGAGTAAATAATGTTATATGGATTGTTGTGGATAATCTTATAAAGACTACTCACTTAATTGACATTCAAGAGGACTTCTCACTTGATCAACTTGCATGGATATACATCAGAGAGGTGGTGAGGCTGTATAGAGTGTTATTATCGATTGTATCTGATTGATATCCGATATTTAACTCCATGTTCTAAAAAAGTATCCAAAATTACCTAAACACTAAGATAAACTTCATTATGGCTTATCACCCCCAGATAGATGGTCATTTTGAGCAAACAATTCAGATAGTTTAAGATACATTGAGAACATGCTCGATAAACTTCAAAGAAGGATGAAACCAACATCTTCCTCTAGTTGAATTCTCTTACAATAATAGCTTTCACTCGTGAATCCAAATGAATCCTTATGAATCCCTTTATGGGAAGAGATATAGAACACCAGTATGATAGGATTAAGTTAGGGAACGTAATCTGCTGGGACCTGATATGGTCGAATAAATGGTAGAAAATGTGAAGACCATTCATCAGCACATCAGGGCAACCCAAATTTGACAGAAGAGCTATGCAGATAATTTTCGATGGGACATAGAGTTTGAGATTGGAGACAAGTTATTTCTCCACATATATCTATAGAAGAGAGTCATGAGATTGGGGAAGAATGGAAAGCTAAGTCCCAGGTACATTTTCCCCTTTGAGATCCTTGATCACGTAGGAGATCTGGAATATTTACTAGCACTTTCATCAACCATGTCTCAAGTACATGATGTATTCCACATATCCCTCTTGAAAAGGTACATACCATATCCCTCACATGTACTGATTTCAGAGGTGGTATAGCTTGAAAATGATCTCTTTTATGAGGAGTAGCCGATAAAGATCTTGGACCGTAGATATAAAGTTCTATGTAACAAGACTACTCACTTGGTCAATGTACTGTGGAGGAACCATACAAAGGAAGAGATAACATGGGAACCAGATGAAGTGATCAAGGATAAGTACTCTAGACTATTTTCACCTTAGTATGTGAAATGAAATTTTGAGGGTGAAATTTTATAAGGGGGGAAGAATGTAATGACCTAAAATTTTTATCAATGGAATTTCCCTTCTTATAATTATGTCTTGTAGTATAAAGCAAAAACACCACATAAATAAACCAACAAAACATTATTATAATAAATGAAGAATGATACATTAGTCAACAAATAAATTTATAAGAATTCCAAATATTACACTGGGAAAATAAATAGAAAATAGGAGAATAATAATAGGATAATTTGGATCTGCTCGATTTACCAGAATGACCGCACTCACGAACAAAGTTGTAGAAATAAAATATAATGTTAATAATATAATATTAATTATGAAGATTACTTAATATATATATATATAAACTTGAGAGAAATTAGAAGTGAATGAATAGTGAATAAAATAAGAGGTATTTATAGAAAGTACAAAACCCATACAACCATTATAAATCTAACCACTGGAATAGTAACATGACTGTTGGAATAGTAGTCTAACCGTTAGGAATAGTAATATGACCATTAAAATAGTAACCTCACATATGAAAATGTAAAATAATATTTAGGTATCTTATAAAATGAAAAAATTATATATTTATATCATGGTACAAGTAAATAAATTTTTTAAAAATTATAAATTAAGTGTTTTTATTTTTATAATACATAAATATTTTAATCACACTTTTATAATAAAATAGTAATTTAAAATAAATTTTATTTACATAAAATGGATTTATAAATTAATATTAAGTTTTATTATAATGATAATATAATTTTATGAGACCAAAATTAATTTTTCAAATGGTCATAAAATCAATTAGAATATTAAAATCGGTATTTTTTGAATAAATGATTATTTTATTTAAAAATTAAATTTATCATATTTATAAAATTAATTTCATAAAATGGATTTAATTTTTTAAATATACACATATAAAAATGGTTTTAGTGATTTTTTGGGATTTTTTTAAAATAGTTGAATTTTTTGTGAATAATGAAATACGATAATTTGCAGTATTTAACATTTTAATCCAAATACATGAATTTTGGGGTCATAGATGATGTAAGAACCCATTATTTAGAACTCACATGTACCATTTATTATATAAAATCATAAAAAACCTTACTATTGATAGTTTTGAGCCAAAAATAATAAACTAATTAATATAATAATAAAAAATAGCTCTCCCCCCCCCCATTATAAATATCACCCCTCACCACCATTTATCCTCACACCTTCAAAGCATTGGTGATTGAAAATATTCTTCCCAATTTCCTTTCCAAGTCTCTTCCCCGTGTTCTTTTGTTTTTGGTATCACCAAAAGACCAATTCCAAGTTCCTTAAGAAGGTTCTTAAGGAGACGTCATTTAAGAGGTAAAATCCTCCATCTTTCTCTTTTAAATTCTTTCTTTCTTATACCTTATACTAGACCCTATTAAAAGTGAAATGATAACTCTAGTATCATATATATATTGTAATATTGTTTTTTTTAATGTAATATCCATCATCAAATCCCTTCTCTTCTCCTTTTATTGTAAAAATGAAAACATTGTCTGTAATATAACGGTTCCCCGCCTTTGTGGGTGATGGGTTTTCGTTTTCCACTACCGCCTATAATGATGGTAATAAAAACATTAGTATTGTTAAATTAGATTGTAATATTTATATTATAACTTATTTCATGTTCTGTATCTAATGTATATATATAATATTAAATAAAATTATACTAGTTTTTGATGGTCGTAAAAACCACCAAAATAAACTAAACATTTATCATTAACGTTTTATCAAATGAATCATCGTCATTATAGAAAAAAATAGTATATGAGACCATTTAAACTTTTTAAAGTGCATTAATACCATGTAATTTATCTTATGGATAATTATTCTAATTTGATAATAACTTCCATAATTATACACAAGTGAACTGATCAAGAAACCATGAAACGAACACTGCTAGAACGAAAAAATTAAACTTTATAACTCATATAAATAAACATAAATGAATTTAATAAAATTAAAATAAATTAAATATATGTGTAATATTTTCTAAATTAAATAATTAACGAGTATAATTTTATTATTTTGGACATTAAGTTCAAGTGTAGAACACATCCGGACATAAGGTAAGAGATCTCTCTGAACCTCCATTTTTTCCTTTGGGTTACGCTTTCTCTCTTTTTACCCTAATTTATTTCTTAATTATTCTTATATAATTATAATAAATTATATTTATATGTTCCAAAAATGTTTATATATCTCAATTCATCTGTATTTTATGGGTAAATACAAGTTTTAAAAGGTTCCATTCTCAATTCCTCTCGATAAGAAAACCCGGTTAAAGGGAGCTTTTTTGTTTTTTACCCCTTTTCAAGTATGCTCCATAAAATGATTAAAGCCACCCATATTTTCTAAAATAAATCATTTTATTATGAAACCCAATTTTTAGTTCACTTATGGTTTTATGGAAAATATTATGCTCTTACCCCTTTTTAAAGACTCTTTACCTTTTTCCTTAAAACCTCGCCTAAGTGGCACATTTCCAACGTCGCCTAACTACTCTTTTCTCAAGTTTACAATTCAGTTGGACATAATTTATCATAATATATGCCTATGTTTCATTTATTAATTTCCAATAATGATTTAATCCCTTATTTCATATAAAACATTATGATATACCCTTTGGTTATGCCTTATGACATGATTACGAAAACTCATTTCTTTCCATGGAAAATCCTTATGTTTATTCCTTATGTTTGATTTCTTTGTGTGGAACACATATTCATGTACATGTTATGATGGATGAATCTAGATATAACTCCAATTCATTGGGTAATGTTTTGTATCATGATATTTTTTTATGAGTTTAGGTAGTAAACCTAATCCATTATGGGACTTTGTCCACCATGTGATATAGTCTTAGTAGTTATCCTTGACTCATGTTTATGTTATGTTATGTGTTGTTTCCATGTTCTTATATTTCCATGATCATATTATTCCATGTTCTATATGTTATTCATCTACATGATTATCCATGATCCATTCCTTTTATGTTATCATGTTATGCCTTCTGACTCATGCATTATGCTTCTTTTCCATGTTTATTCTCTTACTGGGATTTTTAGCTCAACCATTTTGTCTATGTATTACCCAAGTTATCTTATGTAGTTATAGGATCTCAAATATAGTTTGGATAACATTGTTTATATCAAATAAAAGTTGTTTTATTCTAGTTCCATGTTTTCAATTTTATGTACCTATTCTCACAAAGACACTTGTTTTTTTATCCATGGTTTGTATTTGGTGAATAATTATTCTCAAAACCAAGAAATAATATGTTTAAAAGGATAGGGTTGTTATATTTAAGGTCTGGATGGACTATTTATCACTGAAAGATTCCTAGAATCATTGGTAGCCACAATGTCTAAGAGATCATCTTGCAAGGATTCGATTTGACTTTTGAAACTTTCCATTTCTCTTCTAAACAATCTAATCTCTTGGTGCATATGGTCTATTTTCAGAAACAACTTAGTCTGAATGTGTGCAACAACACATTGAATAATATATTCAATATTCTCTTCCCTATCAAGAGTATTATCCCAACTAATACTCAAAAACACTTCTTTTAAGATTTATGAAAGATTATTTTTGAATAGTATTAAGTCTTCAGTGGTTATTAAAGAGGGTTTAGTAAAATAGGGTCCAACTTCTTAAGATTGAGTATATCAAGCTTGAGAATAATCAACTTTAGGAAATAAATCATCATCATTCTGATCAGAATAATTTTCACTGAACACAGGAGTCTTTCTTTAAGATTCTTCCTTAAGAGAGAATGTAACACCCCAAGATTTTATGGTATGCCACTTTTAAATTTAACACCTTTGATAACTTAGGTTTCATGCAACATCTAGAATAAAACCATGATATACTGCGAAATACTAACATGACCATTGGAATAGTAAAGTGAGCATTAGGGATAGTGATTTGGTCAATAGAATAGTAACCTCACGTATGAAAGTATAAATAAAATTTAGGTATCTTACAAATGAAAATATAATATATTTACATCATGGAATAAGTAAATAAATGTTTTAAAAATGATAGATTAAGTATTTCAATTTTTGTGAAACGTAAATATTTATTTACAATTTTATAATTAATAAAATGATTTAAAATAATAATTATTTTCATAAAATAGATTCATAAATTAATATTTTTTGTCTTATGATTATAATATAATTTTATGAGACCTTAATTAATTTTTCAAAGCGTCATAAAATCTGTTATAATTTTAAAATTGATATTTTTTGAAAAAATGATGATTTTAATTAAAAATTAAATTTATCATATTTAGAAAAAAAAAATCATAAAATGGAGTCCATTTTTTTGAAATCTACACATCAAAAAATGGTTAGGGTGAATTTTTGGGATTTTTCTAAAATAGTTGAATTTTTGTGAATAGTGAAATATGATAATTTACAGTATTTAACATTTTAAGATAGATATATGAATTTTTGAGTCATTAATGATGTAAGAAACTATTAGTTAAAACACACATATATTAGTTACTATACTTATTCATAATAATCAATACTATTGATAGTCTTGATCAAAGATAATAAACTAATGAATAAAATAATCAAAAAAACCTCTCTCCTCCACTGTAAATACCACCACTCACCACACCTTATCCTCACACCTTTTAATCCTTTTAGGCTGCTTATATTCTATCCAATTCCTCTCCCAAACCTCTTCCCCATTTTATGGTCCTATTGGTCTCACCAAAAGACCATTTTTAAGTCCCTTAAGGAGGTTCTTGAGGAGACGACACTCGAGAGGTAAAACCCTCCCTCTTTCTTTTTTCTTTTCTTTTATTTTCTTATCCTCTCCATGCCTACCCTATCCAAAGTTTCATGGTAACTATAGTATAATACATATACCTTAATTTTATTATTTTAATGTAATATCAACCATAAAACCCTTTCTCTTCTTCTTTTATTCTAAAAAAGAAAACATCATCTGTGAGGTGTCGATTCACCGCCTTCGTGGATGACGAGTTTTTGTTTTTCATTATCGCCTTCAAGTATAGTAATAAAAACATTATAATGGTTAAACCAGATTTTTAAATATATATTATAACTTATTTAGTATTATATAATCATTATATATATAATATTAATTAATAAGAAAAAACTAGTTCGTGATGATCAAAAAACGCCGAAATAATCTAAACAGTTGTCATTAACATTTTATCAAATGAATAATCCTCATATCTGGAAACAAAATGATATATAATACCATTAAATATTCTATAAGTTAATTAATAACATATAATTTCAATTTTGGATAACTATTCTTATTTTACATGATCTTTCGTACATGTATACTAGTGAACCGACCATAAAACCATGAAACAAATGCTCCCAAAACAAAAATATTAAACATTATAACTCATCTAAATGGCCATAAATTAACTTTAAAAATTTATAATAAATAAAATATACGTTTTAGAGGTTATTAATTAATTAATTAATTAATCTAATTTTATTATCTAGGACATTAAGTAAAAGTGCAGAACGCTTTTGGACATAAGGTAAGAGATTCTCCCTGAACCTCCATTTTTTCCTTCAGGTTATTCTTTATCTATCTTTACACCAATTTAATTCTTAAATATTACTATGTAATACTAATAAATTATATGTTTATGGTATAAAAATATGTACCTAGATCAATTCTCTTTTCTTTTATGGGGAAATACATATTTTATAAGGTTCCCTTTTTAATTCATCCTAATAAGAAAGCCCGATTAAAGGGAACTTCCCAATTTCTTACCCATTTTCAAGTACACTTCATAATGTATTTTAATCCACAAATATTTTAATAAATATATATTTTTATCATGAAAAAATATCTTAATTAATTCTTGGTTTTATGGAAAAAAAATTCTTTGTCTGCTTTAAAGACTCTTATATTTTTCCTTAAACCGCACTAAAGTGGCTCATTTCTAAAGTTTTCTAAACACTATTTTTACATATTTTAAATTAATTTGAACATAAATTATCATTATATATGTCTATTTTAACTTATTAATGTCTATTTATTATTTAAATTCATTCTTTTATGGACACCATTGTGATATGATGATTTTTTATGACTTATGACATGATTACAATACCCATTTCATTCCATGGGTAACCCTTATGTTAATTTATTATGCTTAATTGAGGTTGTTTTATTATTATACCATATTTTATTTAATGTTTTATGACCATTTTGACTGGGGATGTACTATCTTGGTATTATTATCTATATTACTATGGATAGTTTATGATTATGTTTACTGATTGGGGAAATTATTTACATTTCATATGCTAGTTTCAATATGAATGTATATGTTGATTATGTTTCACCCCTTTAATATGAGGAATGCATTGGAATTAGTAAGCATTGGGTGGGTCCCACTATAGCCCCTCGATGTATCGGTAGGTCTCATGATACAAACTAGACTACGTTTTGGTTGATTCCTTCCCCATTTATATAGACTTCTTAGTCAAGGACTTTATGGTATGTTTATGATGTCTCGCATTATGAATTCCCTCATTATGTGATTAGTTATTGATAATCCATGTGATTATTCAACTAGTATAATATCCATGGGTAGGTATCATTTTCATGTGATTTTTTATATGTAATTATTTGATCAGCTTTTATTCCTCTCATATTATGCTCAAGATTATGTTTTAATGGCATGTGTTTTTAGTTATTCACCTTACCTTATTATTTATGTTTATATATGATAGCTTCCACTATATTTATTACCCTTACTGAGTATCTAAACTCACCCCTTTATTATGTTTTATTTTTTCCAGGATTCCAAGATGTGTATTGTAACACCCCGCCCCTACCTCATTGGCTTGAGGAGGCGGTGAGGGTTACTTGGCCTTAAGCAACGTTCCCAAGGCGCTAAAGGCTGGAAATAAATGCCGAGGGCTCTGAGAACAATTGGGGAACGACTTTCCATTAAGACAAAACCAACCAAACAACCACAACTAAATGATGCATGTCGACAAAACCAAACTCATACATTACCCAAGACAACCAGATAATCCATAACCTCATATGCCAACACAACTCAATACAACATCAGAGTAAAAAGCAGAAGACTCAACAAGAACACCACGAGCCATGACACCACCATAGCTCTACAACAAGCTCCAAGATCCAAGTTCCACCAAGCCATCACAACGCACCACTAAAGGCGGTTGATGCCTTACCTTTTCCCACATCACGGTACACAACATCTACAAAGACACCAACGTTCCAAAGCAGGGGGTGAGTAATAAAACTCAGTAGGTTTTCCCCAAATGAATTCCCTACACACGCCACTAGGATAAAACCGTTAGCACATTTATATAAAACATTTCATATAAAATAATCACAAGTGAAACAATTACCATAATCCAACCATGCTCTTACCAAGCCATCACACCCAACCCAAGCAATCAAAGGAAAACCAACCGACAAGCCACAACCTTTCCAACATTTACCCATTGGCACAATAATTCAATTTTGAAAAGAAGTACACAACAAAACAATCATAACGGTGGCGCTTCCGTCCAACCAGTTTTATTCATTTACAACTAGTGGCTCTTCCCGTCCACTTATCATTGATAGTGGTCCTTCCGTCCACTATTCATCCCCCTTTATTATAGTGGTACTTCCCACCCACTTCCATACAAAAATTCAACCAATCAAAACCTAGCATATAATCCATCATGGTCACAACAACATCATGTAAACAACCAATTCCATTACATGTCAATTCACTTCAATAAATCACCCATTTATTGAAAACCATTTTCCATGCCAAACCCTACTTCAATAAAATAACCTTTTTATTTAAAACCATTTCTATCAATCATTTTCACAAATCAACCATAGCATCGCATTTTAAAATATTCATTTTAAAATCCACAACAAAAGCATTTCACCACAAAACCCTCTTTTCCCCAAAAATCCCTAAAACATCACCCAAGGGATTTTCCACCAATTTCACACATCAAAACACAATTAATTTCAAGCACAAACAATTAATTGTAACAAGGAAACACTAGTTCTAACCAAGTGGAGTCGAGAGAGAAGCCACCTACCTTTAGGGTTCCCGAGAAATCGACCCATGAACAACTGCACCTCAAATCCAGCGAACGCACCATCGGCACCTCTCTAGACCCCCTCCCCTAACCATAATAAGCCTCAAAATCATCATCCAAGGCAACCCCAACCCTATATATACACAAAAAAACTGTATATCTAGAAAACCAAGAAAGAGGGGGAAGTAGATCTAGAGGAAAACACAAGAGAAGCAAGAAGAGAGACTTACCCGGGAGAAACCACCTTGAAACCCCTTCGAAACGCTTCCAAAACGAGTGGGAGAGCACCCCTAACCCCTGAGAACCCAAAAACCCGAGTGAGGCTCGAGTGGGAGGAAGAGAGGAGTGAAATGGGGCAATCTCGAGTGAGCCCGGAACTTATAACCCTAACTTTAAGTGGCTGCATGGTTAGCCCGCACGGTTTGGAAAACCGTGCAATAACCGTGCGCACGCCACTGCCTCGAGAGCCAGGGTATGCATGGTTACCTCGCACAGTTTGGAAAACTGTGTGTAGGCCGTGTGAGGCCTATTGTCTCAAGAACAAGGGTTTGCACGGTTTCCTGGGAAACCCGAACGGTTTCCACTAACCGTGCTCAAACCGTGCACCCCTTAAAAAGCCTCCAAACTCATCCAAAACCATTCCAAACTCTCCCAACCTCTTCCCAACTCATTCCATGCACTTTAAATACATAAAAATGCATAAAAAATCCACATACCTCAAACCGGGGGTGCTATATTCTCCCCACCATTGGACTTTCCATCCTCGTAAAGTAGTGAACCCACCCTTTGCCGAAAGAGCTCGTGCCACTGCTCGACCATCTTTTTCTCCCGCTCTCAACTCTCCTCTTGAATCTGACCATGTTGCCACAAAACATGAACTAAACTGATTCTTTTGCCATGCAAGACTTTCTCTTACCTATCCACCACCCTCACTGGCATGTGCACCAATGAAGCATTTGGTTCTAGCTTAACATGATCCCATTGAATCACATGGTCATGATCCGGCTGATTCTTTTTCAACTGCAACACATGAAACACATTGTGCACCACACTAAACCGTGGTGGAAAAGCCAAATGATAAGCCACCTCACCAACCCGCTCAAGAACCTCAAAAGGTTCTATATACCTCGGAGATAACTTTCCCTGCTTCCCAAACTGATGATGTCCCAACCTAGGAGAGATCCTCAAGAACACATGATCACTCACCTGGAACGACAATGGTCGTCGACGATGATCTGCATACAATTTATGACGACTCTGAGCCGTCTCCATTCTCTTCCTGATCAAATTGATCATCTTCATAGTCTCCTAGACAAGACTCGGTCCAACCATCGAAGACTCACCCGTTTCCACCCAACATAGTGGAGAACGACACATCCGCCCGTACAATGCTTTAAGCGGAGCCATCTGTATGGATGCTTGATAACTGTTATTGTACGATAACTCAACCAATGACAAGTGATCCTCCCACGAGCCACCAAAATCCATGACACAAGCCCACAACATATCCTCCATAGTTTGTATCGTCCTCTTAGATTGACCATCCGTCTGAGGGTGATACGCCGTACGCATTGTCAACTGCGTTCCAAGGTCTTGAAGTAAGGATTTCCAGAAACGAGATGTAAATCTAGGATCTCTATCTGATACAATCGAAACTGGAACACCATGCCTCTTTACCACCTCCCGGATATAGATTTTGAACAGATCCTCCACTGTATGAGATTCATGAATCAGGATAAAATGGGCCGACTTCATTAGTCGATCCACTATCACCCAAATGGTATCGTGCTTCTTAACTGTTCTTGGGAGACCTGTGACAAATCCATCACTATCTGCTCCCACTTCCAAACAGGGATTGGTAAAGACTGTAACATTCCTCCTAGCCTCTGATGCTCTGCCTTGACCTGCTGACAAGTCAAGCATCTCGAAACAAACTCAGCCACACTTCTCTTCATACCAGCCCACCAGAACTGTGCTTTCAATGCTTTATACATCTTCTAAATTCCAGGATGAACAGCCCACCTGGAATGATGATACACCCTGAGAAGATCCTCCTGACAAGAAACTGGTACAACCATCCGATTCCGAAAACACAAAACTAAATCTTCATTCAGTTGCCAACCCTCAATGGTCTCCCCACCATTGAGTCTCGACCCCATGAGCACATACTCAGAATTGGATATATGTACCTCTCTAACCAGGCCAACCAAGTCAGGAATCAACAAGACCGGAAAGAAGACCGCTCTATCGCCCTGGTCCTCACATTCCAACCTCATATCAGCTATAACCGACATCAATTGCCACTGGTCTGATGCCTGTTTCACCACCTGAGCATATGATTTTCTACTTAATGCATCTGCCACTGAATTTCTCTTACCCGGTGTGTACATAAAGTCAAAATCAAACATCTGGAGATATTTCATCCATCTCCTTTACCTCAAGTTCAAATCCCTTTGTGAGAAAATGTGCTTCAAGCTCTTATGATCTGTATATACCATGAATTTCTCACCGAAGAGATAATGATGCCACACTTTCAAAGCATGGACCACTACTGCCAACTCCAAATCATGAGTTGGGTAGTTCTTCTTGTGCACTCTTAACTGTCGTGAGCCATATGCAACCACATGATTCCCTTGCATGAGAACGCACCCCAACCTTGATCCCGATGCATCACAATACACCACGTACCCTTTTCCTGATTCTGGAAAAACCAAGATTGGTGATAATGTAAGACGAACCTTTAGATCTTCGAAACACTATTGACACTTTTCATTCCACTATAATGGAACATTATTCCTTGTCAAATTTGTCATTGGCGAAGCCAAACATGAGAAATCATGAACAAAACTCCGATAATACCCAGCTAGACCAAGAAAACTGCATATCTCAAACACATTCTTTGGTGGTTTCCACGAGATAATAGCCTCTATCTTTTCAGGATCCACTAAAACACCCATTTTAGAAATCACATGGCTAATAAAACAAACTTCTTGTATCCAAAAGTCACACTTTGACAATTTGGCATACAACCGATGATCCCTAAAGATCCCCAGCACCGTCTCCAAGTGCTTCTCATGCTTCACCCTTGTCTTTGAATACACCAGAATATCGTCGACAAACACTACCACAAATGAATCCAGATATCTCTGAATTATCCTATTCATCAATTCCATAAACATAATTGGCGCATTCGTTAGACCAAAGGGCATAAAAACATATTCATAATGGCCATATCTACTTCTGAAAGCTGTTTTAGAAATATCCTCCTTCCTCACCCGCAATTAATGATATCCTGACCTCAGGTCGATCTTGGAGAACCACTGGGCTCCCCTCAACTGGTCGAACAAATCATCAATTCATGGAAATGGATATCTATTCTTTATCGTAACTTGTTTAAGTCTACGATAATCAACACATATCCTTAAGGTTCCATCCACCTTTTTCACAAACAACACTGGAACTGCCCACAGAGATGTGCTAGGCCGGATAAACCCTTTGTTTTGTAACTCTTCCAACTGGATTTTCAATTCCCGCAATTCAGCTGGTGCCATCCGATAAGATGGAAGTGAGATAGGACTGGTCCCTGTAAAAAGATCAATTGTAAACTCCACTTCTCTTACGGGAGGTAACCCAGAGAATTCATCAGGAAAAACATCCATGAACTGATCCACCACTGCCAGAGGAACACTCTGCTCAACACCCTCTACCGATTCCAATGACAACACCGCCAACTGATATGATAACGTACCCACTACTGGTGCCAAAAAACTCGTTTCACCCTTCCTTTCATGCTTCTCTCCTCTAAAGAGATGTCTAACACCATCGTGTGTCGTAAAATCCACTGTCTGTGCATGACAGTCGATGTGGGCCTTAAAAGCCACCAGACAATCTATTCCCAGGATTACATCATAACCATTCATCTCAAGCATTGAGAAGTTCCACACTATCTCAACCTTTCCCACAACGATACAACATTCTCTACACAAGAAAGCTCGACACTCTCTTCGACCCAGAGGAGTTTGAAGTTTCATAACCGCGGGCATCATTTCTACCCTTAAACCCAACAAATCAACCACACGTGCAGCAATAAAAGAGTGTGAAGCACCTGTATCAAACAAGACTTGCATCAAGGTAGAATTTAGAAGAATAGTACCTCGCACCGTGGATGGTCCGGACTGATCATCCACCATAACATTCTCATCTCCAAACACATGTTTGCTTTCCACACTCTGCTCTTTATTGTTCTGCTAAGGCGTCGTGGTATTCTGAGAATCACCATGACCCACTTTAATCTGCTGTCGAGGGGGTATGATGTTGCCCCCTTCCCATCAAATCATATGACGCCTGCGATCCCTGAGGAGTTTTATGCACACCCGACCTTAGATAATTCCAACAATAACGCTATAGATGGACCAGCTTCTTACAATTATGACATGATCGAGGTTGGTCCGTACAATCCCGCTTGATGTGGCCTGTAGAACCACACTGAAAACATCCCATCTTACTCTGGGGATTCGGAGGAAGATTCACCGATCCTACCATCGGATTATATGTTATATTCCCACCCTAGGAGTAAATGTCCCTCTTCCGCTTTAACCCAGCGTTAGAGTTCCCACTATTCGCCATGGGTACCGCCATGCTTCCCCCGCCCGGAGCGCCCAACAAATCTCGTTCAGACACCGATGCTTTATTCACCATCTCTGTGTAATCATCTATACACAGCACCACTATCTTTGAATGGATTTCTTGCCTCAACCCCGCTTCAAAGATCCTTTCCTTCAATAATGTGCTACCCGCCACCTCGGGTGAAAACTGCACTAAGTTGATAAACTTAGCTGCATACTCCGTCACCGACATCATCTCTTGCTTCAAACTGAAGAAATCAGTCGTACTCGGAATTCTAAATGTATGTGGGTAAAATTTTTTGTTAAACAATTCCTCTAAGCCTTCCCACTTCATACCCTAGTCTGTCCCAGCTTGGAATACCGACTCCCACCACTGAATGGAAAGATCTTCCAACATATATGTGGCCAACTTCACCTTTAACTCTACCGGTGTTCCCAAGAACTCGAAGATCTTGTTTATTCTATTCAACCATGCTTCTGCCCTTTCTGGCTCTGAATCACCCCTGAAGATGGGTGGATTCTGCATTTGAAATTGAAGCGCATGATCTACATGCCTTGGTTCATCCCCTCTGTTTCCACTTCCCACAGCTTGTAAAGCTTGCACTATACTTTGCACTAGTTGCTGGTTCACCTGAGGCTCAGGTGCAACCACATTCTCAGCAGCCTCCTTCGGTTGGTCTCTACGACGCCTACCTAGTGCCATTTCTATAAACATAAAACAAGAAATCATGAGTCTCACTTCCATAGACATCACAAAATCCCATTTCAAATCACATTACACAACACTATCACAACAAGGCTTTCCACCAGTTCACATTTTTTCACATGTGCCATGTTTCACTATTTTGAAAACCAAACCATTTTCAAAATACCAATTTATTCTCATTACAATTTCGCATTTCATTATAAATCATTATACCCCAATGAAATATTAATCCTAGAGGGAAGTCATTTCTACCATGCATGTCATGTTCATCTCATTGGCTACACCCATGACAATGAGATATCCAATGCCTATAAGTGTCTCCAAAACACTTATGTACCCAACTCCCTGGTAACTTGAATTTCAGCATAAAAGGGTTAGCTACATCCTTTTATTCTATAAATTCCAAGTTCTGACAATCCTACGCCTCGCTACCATCCCGACTCAAAGATTATACCACAACAAATGTCAACACCAAATCCGAGAATCAACTCCAAAGGACCGAACAAACTAATACCACTTGTAACACCCCGCCCCTACCTCATTGGCATGAGGAGGCGGTGAGGGTTACTTGGCCTCAAGCGACGTTCCCAAGGTGCTAAAGGCTGGAAATAAATGTTGAGGGCTCTGAGAACAATTAGGGAATGATTTTCCCTTAAGACAAAACCAACCAAACAACCACAACTAAATGATGCATGTCGACAAAACCAAACTAATACATTACCCAAGACAACCAAATAATCCATAATCTCATATGCCAACATAACCCAATACAACATCAGAGTACAAATCAGAAGACTCAACAAGAACACCACAATCCATGACACCACCACAGCTCCACACCAAGCTCCAAGCTCCAAGTTCCACCAAGCCATCACAACGCACCACTAAAGGAGGTCGATGCCTTACCTTTTCCCACAACACGGTACACAACATCTTCAAAGACACCAACGTGCCAAAGCAGGGGGTGAGTACTAAAACTCAGTAGGTTTTACCCAAATGACTTCCCTACACACACTACTAGGATAAAACCATTAGCACATTTATATAAAACATTTCATATAAAATAATCACAAGTGCAACCATTACCATAAGCCAACCATGTTCTTACCAAGACATCACACCCAACCCAAGCAATCAATGTAAAACCAACCGACAAGCCACAACCTTTCCAACATTTACCCATTGGCACAACAATTCAATCTTGCAAAGCAGTACACAACAAAACAATCATAACGATGGCACTTCCATCCAACCCGTTTCATCCATTTACAACTAGTGGCTCTTCCTATCCACTTATCATTGATGGTGATCCTTCCGTCCACTATCCTTCCCCCTTTATTATAGTGGTACTTCCCTACCAGTTCCACACAACAATTCAAACAATCACAACCCAGCATATAATCCATCACGGTCACAACAACATCATGTAAACAACCAATTCCATTACATGTCAATTCACTTCAATAAATCACCCATTTATTGAAAACCATTTTCCATGACAAAACCTATTTCAATAAAACAACCTTTTTATTGAAAACCATTTCTATCAATCATTTTCACAAATCAACCATAGCATCTCATTTTAAAATCTTTATTTTAAAATCCACAACAAAATCATTTCACCACAAAACCCTCTTTTCTCCAAAAATCCCCAAAATATCACCCAAGGGATTTTCCACCAATTTCTCACATCAAAACACAATTAATTTCAAGTACACCCAATTAATTTTAACAAGGAACCACTAGTTTTAACCAAGTGGAGTCGAGAGAGAATCCACCTACCTTTACGGTTCCCGAGAAATCGACCCACGAACAACCGCACCTCAAATCTAGCGAACGCACCACCAGCACCTCTCTAGATCCCCTCCCCTAACCATAACAAGCCTAAAAATCATCATCCAAGGCAACCCCAACCCTAGATCTACACACAACAACTGTAGATCTAGAAAACCAAGAAAGAGGGGGAAGTAGATCTAGAGGAAAACACAATAGAAGCAAGAGGAGAGACTTACCCGGGAGAAACCACCTTGAAACCCCTTCGAAACGCTTCCAAAATGAGTGGGAGAGCACCCCTAACCCCTGAGAACCCAAAAACCCGAGTGACACTCAAGTGGGAGTAAGAGAGGAGTGAAATGAGGCAATCCCGAGTGATTCCGTAACTTATAACCCTAACTTTAAGTGGCCGCACGGTTAGCCCGCACGGTTTGGAAAACCGTGCGCACGCCACTACCTCGAGAGCCAGGGTACGCACGGTTACCTCGCACGGTTTGGAAAACTGTGCACAGGCCGTGCGAGGCCTACTGTCTCGAGAACAAGGGTCTGCACGGTTTCCTAGGAAACCCGCACGGTTTCCAATAACCGTGCTCAAACTGTGCACCCCTTAAAAAGCCTCCAAACTCATCCAAAACCATTCCAAACTCTCCCAACCTCTTCCCAACTCATTCCATGCACTTTAAATACATAAAAATTCATAAAAAAACCACATATCTCAAACCGGGGGTGCTACATGTATTATCATTGACATACAGGATAATCTAAAAGAATAGGGATGTTTCAAATGGAGTTTTTATATTGTATTACATTCCATATTTCAATTTAAAACTTATGTTTGTATCTAGTTTTCCAAATCTACTAAACTATTCGGTCCTTTAAGATGTGATCTCTTGTTCTTATTACTAATGTAATAAAGTAAGTCACTGACTTCGGGCTACTGGGGTTAGGGTCTTTACAGTTGGTAATAGGGTAGGTTTAGTAGGAACATTGGAAAATAGATTTAGGAAACATAGATTAGAGAACTTAACTATATGTTATAATTTAAGGATAACTATATAAGAACATCCCAAATAAACAATGTTTATGAGATTAGTTATGCATGAATTTTTCAATTTATGTTAAGTATTTCACTAGTTTTGAGATTATACATAGTGACATGACATGATCTAGTGTATGTGGTCATTTAGAAATGGTGTCGAGAAGAAGGAATGGAAACTTCAACAATTAACATAATCCAAAGAGTAATAAGGGTCATATATTTCGTGGTCTTATACCAATCTTGAAAAGGGAAAAAGCCTATTAAACATTCTCATCATATGAGTACATAGTATCATATGATAATGAGACAAAGAAAGAATTCTATAAGTATTATGGATTTGAAGGGAATCTCAAGAAAAAGAGTAAATCTAGGAAAAATATGGATAAAGGAAAGAAGAGAAATAGTTATTTTCCCACATGTGATAATTGTGGAAAGAAACACCCTGGTATTTGTTGTTGACACCCACCAAATGATCATTGAAAAAATTCACAAAGGAAGAAATACCTAGATATGGGTATTATTTTACCATCAAAAGCAAAGAAAGGAGAAGGTGGCCAAGACTCGTGGATCGCATAATCCTCTAAGAGACACGTAATCACATGACCATTATAAGGTCACACAAAATAACTATATGCAACACATAGCCTACATAAGATCCTGTGGAGCCCGGATTGACAAGTCCTTCTACTCTTGAGAAGGAAACTCGGACAACTAATGATCACGCAGTGGTAGAAAAATGATCTCCCCCAGGTTACACAATTTTTCAACCAGAAGGTGCCTGATAACCCATACAAAAATATATACTTAAAAAATAGGAGGAAATATCCAAAAGGTGTAGGCCTCTTATGGTCATAAAACTCACATGATGGATCACTGATGGAAAGAATGATTGTCCTCGAAAATATTCAAGAAAACTCATGAGAGTTAAAAACTTGGTAAAATAAACAAAGGAAATAAATTATGAGGAGGTGGGAGCCTCTCTTAGTTGTAAAAGTCATGTGATGTGCCCCTGGTGATCCATGAGATATCTCAAGCACCCGGTGACATCCACCTCATCTTACGAAAGTCCACCGACATGTTATCCTCATCATGCGAAGAGCCTTGGGTATTTTCAAGTGACCTTGCTCTTCCCCTTTGGATCCCTAAGGAAAAATGGATGGATCTATCCCTAAAATTCTTGCATTTCCCCATAAGACCTTTATTGGTCACGTGATACATCACCAAGCGGTAGATTAATTATCTTTGACGATACTCATGCAATATCTTATGACTCCCTGCCTTTTTAAAAAAAACAAAGAAAAAAATTAAGGATGTAGAAACCTATCATGGTCATAAAACCCTTGAAAAACACTAAGGATGTCCACATCATGGTCTCTTAAGACTCATGGACAAGTCAGCCTTACCCCATAAAGGCCCCCAGAAAATTCGCCCTTGCCTCACAAAATATCCTGGAAAAGGCTTCAAGCATCACATGAATGACTCTTCGTAGTCACTTTGATCTTGAGAAGACCCTGGGACATGTCAACATGACAATATAGAATTCATTTGGAATGCCTTAATAATTCAAAAATACCTCATTAATTATAAATAATCCAATAAATGAGGCATTGATGGGATGGAATCGTGGTCACTAAAAATCAGGAGATTCCCTCAGAGTGATCCACAGAAGGGACTTGCAAAGACATGTGACAATGAATCCCTTAACCAACTCTAGCCTAGATTCAAGTAATACACACCGCGTATGGTGGTGAACAACCAGGGTGGCGAGGCCTATAAATCCCCCACCCTATTATGAAAAATGCACCACGACCGTGACCACGAGCTGGAGCACTACTCTCCAAGCACCAGAGCGGATTTCTCAGAGAAGTGGATCTTATAACTGAAAATGTAACATCCTAGGTAAATAAAGAACATGACATTTTTCAAATTTATTAATATTTTTGAACTAAATTATACTTTAAAGGGGATTCTATGTTTGATGGCGTACCTGATACGCAACAATGGGTTTCTTTGAAATCTTACGTTGCACACTAATAATATAATATTATTATTTTAAATGGTAGTTAACACCCAACTGCTGTAATGGCAGGAATGAACAGAACTAACTAAAAAATTATTATATATGTTTTTTAAATGTTTTTACATTTATTCAATAAAAGTTATAGGCATAAAATGTGAATGAATCTAATTTTAAACATAATTTACTTTAAAAGGTTGATTTACCGCCTTTTAATGGAGAACCCTATTTAAATATAATTTTGGTCACTTTTATATGTTACATTTGAAAAAATAAAATTCTTCTTTAGAATTGGGACATCAAAATTTACTTTGGGTAAATTTTTGGTATTTTTCTGATAAAATTCATTTTTTATGAATAGTGAAAAATACTAGATTTTAATTCAAAAGTGCCTTTTAATATAATTTATTAATATGTTTATATTATCTTTTTAATTGGTTTTAAAGTGTAATTATATTATTATTTTACCATTTAATCCAATTTTGTTCATTGGAATTAATTTCACATTGAAATTGGACATAAACAAGTATCAATCTTTTGATAGTTATTGTTTCTTAAAAACGCGCTATTGGTTTTGATAATAGGAATTAATTTTAAATTAATTAATACAACTTATATGTTTTGAATTTGGTAAAATAGAAATCATTTTTTAATTCGGATATCAAATATAGCTTAGGCTAAATTGTTGGTAGTTTTCTGAAAAACTTCAATTTCTGATGAATAGTGAAACCACTAAGTAGTAGTTAAAAAACTAACTTTTTCATTTAAATGAAATTTTACTACTTCTATGAATTGGATTTAAAAAATCCAACATACATGGTTGTGATTAGTAAGTAAAATTTGGTTCAATAAGATGAAAATAATTTTTGGTGAATAGTAACTTTTGACTTTTATTTACCGCGGTTAAAGGTAAATAGGGTAATTCAAGGTAAAAGCAATATTATAATAATAAAAAATTACCTTAAAACTTGTCATAAACTTATTGGTTGAGTAATTTAAAATCATGGACAATTTTGGGTCTATTTTGGGACCCCATGGAGCCACTTGGGAGTGATAATGACACTTAGATTAATTAATTTAAAGTAAAGACCAAAATGACACAAACAAATATATTTTAGTAAATTAATTTTTACATGGGGTATATAAGTTATATTTTCAACTATAAATATTAATTGGAAAGATAAAAATATTTCCTACATCATGGTATTTTTTTTATAATTTTTATACATCAAATAAATAAAATTATTTATGACACAAAAATGATGCAGTATTTACCTCATTAATAAATGATTTAAATAAATAAGATTATAAATATTAAAATAACATCCAAAACCTGTCCAATTATTATTGTATGATTTTATTTCGACCATTAGTAATATTATATTTGACTTTAATTAGTTTTAGACCTTTATAAACTGAATATAATTATATAATAAAATAATATTTTCACACTTTCCTAAAGAGCCCCTCCTCCCCCTTATAAAAAGATTTCAATTCTAACCCATTACTCACACATCTCAAGACCCTTTTCTTGTCCAAACCCTACCCAAATAATCTCTCAAGATCCCTCTATTAATTATAGAAGCCTTACCTTAGGCAGAAGGCACTTCAAGAGGTCCTTTTAGTTCAAACCAAAGGGAGTTATCCGAATTAAAAGTAACGGTTTCTCTTAAATTCTTTTATTTTATTTTACTTCTCCAAACCCTAAACTCTTTTAATTATTTTATTTTATAACAACACAAGTATACTAAATATACTAGGATGTTTTTATGAGAATTATTCTAACTAAACTTACACACAGCTCCATCTAATGGGTAAAGAACATATTGTTTCTCTGGATGGCAAACTAACGCCTCACGAAACGATGATTGTTCAATTATATCCTACCACCTATAATGATGGCCATTAAGATGGAACTATATTTATATAAGATATATATTATGTATATTTTTTATTTATGCTTCTGTATTTTCCATTTATATCATTCCTTTATGGTTTCCATTATGGGTAAAATGCGATAATTTCATTTGAGGAAGTGCGGACTACCGCCCCCTCAAAGTGATAAGACTCGTTAATGCCTTATGTGGGACGTATAAAGGATTGATTTAATGATATTATATATGATATTATACTGGAATTATAATATACCTATGTATAATTATGATTTAATTCCATTAAAATACAAAATATAAATGAAAGTAGTGTTCACGTACGCTTACCCTCTCCATGAACGGTGCATTTCATTTTTTATCTCCAAATGTTATGTACTATTATAAATACATATATATACTGGATATATAATATATATATATATATTATATCTAAATCATTTATATCATTCTTTAGATAATGGAATTTTGACCACATGGAAAAATTGTAATTATAACAAGTTCATTTTGACACAAGTTCCGAAGATCGATAAAATATCCAATATGAACTCAAATAATTAACTAATTGTTATATCAAGGTAATAAGTGATATAAAAGGAATAATAAACTTGAAAAATGTTCTTAATCAAGTATAAATTAACTTAAGTTTATTATTCAGGAATATCAAGGAACATACAAGACAAGTCGGACTTGAGGTAAGAGATTTATTATCTCACTTTCAATTCCATGAGATTTCCATTGTTCGCCACTAATTTATTTCATGTGGTGTATTGTGTACTGTAATTTGATATATATTATCATGATTCTATTTATATTCATGGTATTATATGAATCATTTTGTGGTTATTAACTTTTGGTCATACAACTTGATTGATTACAACGTGGTAAGGGGTTTCTTATCTCACTTTTAATTCCATGAAATTTCCATTGTTCTCCACTTATTTATTGCATGTGGTGTATTTTATACTACCATTTGATACATATTATCATGATTATCTTTAAATTCATGGTATTATATGATTAATTTGGTGGTTATTAACTTTTTTTCATATGACTCGAATGATTACAACGTGGTAAGGGGTTTCTTATCTCACTTTTAATTTTGTGATATTTCCATTATTGGCCACTTATTTATTGCATGTGGTGTATTGTATACTACCATTTGATACATAGTATCATGATTATATTTACATTCATAGTATTATATGATTTATTTGGTGGTTATTAACTTTTTTTTATATGAATCGAATGATTACAACGTGGTAAGGGGTTTTCATCTCACTTCTTATTCCCATGAGATTCATGCATATTGCCTCTATTTCCTTTTTTTGTGTATGTACTTCCCATGATTTTATTATTTGTGTAATATAATTCAATTTATGGGTATTTACATCTTCATTTTATGATACTTCTTTCATGGGTTGTATGTTTTGTAAGTTACCAAATCGGTAAGGGAATTTCAAATTTCAATTTCCACTCATTGGGCTTTACGCATACTTCATTGATTATTTTACTCCGTGATTATGTGTGGAATAGCTATTTATTATTTGTATTGTAATTTCCACTCCCCTTTATGTGTATATACTTTTTATACACATAATCACTCCATTGATAAATTCTCAAGTCATCGATATGAACTTGATAAGAGTAATTTTAACTCAATCTCTATTCATTGAGTTAAACATCCAATTCATTGGTGTTGTTTTTACAAGAATATGTGTAAATGTCCTCTAACTAATTTACACTAAATATACAATCATATTGAGTGTATTTATATTTTTTACACATAATTATGTCATTTATTTATCCTTAACCTAAGGATACGATCTTTATAATGGATTTCATCTCAACTTATATTCCATTGAGTCTTCTTTGTTGTTGTGCGCCAACTCACTTTTTTTTGTGGATATACTATACTTTAAAATATTATATCATGAATCCCATTATTATCATGATATTATAAAGTTTTTATTACCTTAATTATTTCTATTCAAGAGTCTCTCATTTGGTTAGGAACTCTAACTAAAATATCATTTTAAATGTATTAAAAAATTATTTTTCTAAATCTTTCTAATTAATGTCCATGTTTTAAAAATGGTTTTAAGGATTTATTTATATAGACATGAATGTTTTAAAATGTTAATTACTTTCAAAAGTTTCAAATTGTTATGGGAAACTTTGATTCAAAAATCTATTTTAAACCTCTTTTTGATAAATAGTGATACTTTTAAATGTTTTCATGAAAAAGGGATTTTCTCTTAAAGATTTTTACTGATCATTTTCAACTATGTAAATATCCTTTATGGGATATTATTCTTGATCGAGGTTGATTTATTATGATACAAATATTTCATACTCTATTGAAGTTTTTGTGATATGTTTGACTGTGGATGTGTTATTTTTATACCATTCATGGTTTATGGATAAAGTATTGACATTTAATTTGCTAGTTTTAATAGGAATGTTTATGTTATGTTTAAAACTTTTCATATGAGGAATTCATTGGACTTAGTAAGTGATGGGTGGAGCCCGCTATAGCTCCTCTATGAATCTATAGGTCCCATGATACAAACTAGTGTCTTGGCACAAGGCCTTGAAAAAATCTTATTTGTAGTCTTGGCATGAGGCCTTGACTATGTGGTTATGATTTCCGGCATTATGCATTCCATCATTATGAGATTAGCTATTGATATTTCATGTGGTTATTCGACTAGTAGAATACCCATGACTATGTTTTATTATGGAATTATTTACTCAACTCATATTCCTTCCATAAAGTGTTCATGTTTACAATTTGTAAAGGCATGTGTTTTCAATTATTCACCATGCCTAATGTTTATGTTATATTACGTTGTATTGCTTACTCTTACTGATCGTTTGAGCTCACCCCTTTCTTATGCTTCATTTTCCCAGGATATGAAGAAGTTATTTATGAGTGACTTGTAGGAATAATCTTGGAAGCTTGGATGTTTCTAATGGAATAAATTAGTGTTGTTTTTCTTTTCAAGTTGTAATGTTGAACTTATGTATGTATCTTGTTTCCAAGACTACTAAACTGATTGGTCCTTCAGGACTTGATTCCTTGTAATCATGCCAATGTATTAAAATAATGCATCAGCTCCTAGATTCTAGGGTCAAGGCATTACAGAAAAGTTTTCCATAAGGTAAGATATTGGCAAACAACTGGAGAGACCATGCAGTATGCATAAGCGCTTCACGTGATCACTCATAGATCACGTGAAGGACTCCTAGAAGGAAATGCGAAGAAAGTCCCATACATATTCTAAAACATGTGAGACTTAAAATAATCTAACACTGAACAAATATAAGTCATTATCAATATAAAGGCTATAAAAAACTAAATGTGGGAGACTTATGTTAAGAACATACTTGTTGAACCTTATGTGATTTGCATGAACCACCCAGGACACATGACATCACCAGGATATATTGACTAGATCTCACGACGTTCCTTCATTATACTATTTTGTCCATACAAATTCCTCTAGAAATGTCAAATAAAGTCACATGGTTCCCCTTAGGCATGCCACCCAAGTCTCATGAAACCCTCCGGGATCTCCATTCAAGCCTCGTGATGTCCTTCAGACGTATTTCCAGATTCATGTGGAGGCACCAATTCATGTAAACTGAGTCTCATGGTAGCACTAGGGCATGTTACACTGATTCTCATGACATCCTCCATGTATATCATCCAACTCTTGTGATGACACCAGGGCAAGTCAGCTAGATCATGTGACACCCTCTCGACAAGTCATCCAGGTCATGCGATGACTTCCAAGATCAACCGGCTAGGTCTTGCGATGTCCTCCAGAAAAGTCAGCCTTGATCATGAGAAAACCTTCGTAGATGTCATCCAAACTATGCTAAGTCCCCTGGAAAAGTCAACTGGATCATGTAATTTTCTTGAGATCATGTCAGGCAGACACTCTCCAACATGTCGGGAAGGAAATCAAGGCATGTCAAGGGGAAAATCAATGCCTGTCAGGCAGGAAAGAATGCCATTTAAACAAGGGAATACCAGGATTTGATGACCTTTTCCATCCTAGGAATTGAATCCCTAAATATAAGGAAAACATCAGTGTGTAATCCCCAATAAAATTAACCTCCAAAGGGTTGTCTCGATACTTAAGTCCTGCATCCATAAGCAATGACACTAATTATTTTCCATCCCTTGTTTCTCACACCAATCATAGCTCATATGGGCTTAGGAAGTTGAAATAATCATATCATTTTCACCATAAGCCTCCGTCAAGTAAGGGAATCCTAGGATTTTATGACCTTGTCCATCCTCAGTGTGTATGCCCTGAATATAAGGGCAGTGTTATTGTGTAAGCCCCGACTAAGGGAACTATGATTAGTTTGATTCCTACCATAACCAGGATATGTAGGACACCTCTGTGAGGTTAGAGCTCTATATTAATCTCCCAAGGGCAGTCCCAGTGCATAGTTCCCACATCTACAAGCAATGAAATTAATCATTTTCTATCCCTTGTTTCTCATAATGAGAATAGATCACATGGGCTTAGGGAGTTGCAATAATCATGTCATTTACACCATAAACCTATACAAAGACTAGGGAAATATTAGCATTTAATCCCTGATCAACTGAACTATGAGGACTCTGATTCTTGACATAATCAAGATACATAGGACACCTTCCTAAGGCCTAAGACCAAACTCAAATAGGTATCCACCTCAATCAGACTGAGAAATCAATTGAACAATGACAACTTTGATTCCTTCCATCACCAGGATACGTAGGATGCCTCCTGAGGCCCAAGATCCATATAAAACATCCCAAGGGTTTTCCCAATACATGATCCCTGCATCCATATGTGGTGATATTTATTACTTGTTATCCCTTGTTTCTCACATCGAGCATAACTCACGTGGGCTTAGGGAGTTGCAATAGTCATATCATTCGCATCACAAATCTCCATCAGCCAGGGAAATTCCAATGTGTAATCCCCAATAAGTGGCATGATACAAACCTCCCCCATATAAGGACATCAACCTTGGGGATAGTCTCAAGGTCCTGAATGAACTATGGAAACTCTAATTCTCAACATAATCGGGATACATAAAACATCTTCCTCAGACTCGAGCTTGAATACCAGGTGCCTCATAGCACTCATATATGTCCTTTCTACATAATGTTAAACTACATGGGTTCAATGAACTATGTGGGTTTTGATACCTATAATAACCAAGATACACAGTACACCTCATAATGGCTCAATAATCTCCTAGAAATATTAACCACCTCCCTGCGTGGTAGCAAATTCTGAATCTCCTAGTTATACAACTTCAATACATAAGCAGCTGGTCATTACTGGGAAATGGATGGATAACCTCAGATACATACAGATGGATTCAAAAATGAGATCCCTATATTCTATATATGAAAGAGACTTAACCCATAATCATTTTGTTAGGGTAACCGGTCCCATGTTGGGATTAGAAAGAGATTCTTAAACATATCTTAAATCTATAAAAGGGTCTTGGAGTTGGAAACAATTCCCCCAAAAATATTATAATGATCCCAACCTCCCATTATCTTGAATAATACGAGTCCCTAAGTTCCATTAGGCCTGAAAACTCAGGTGAATACCTGCCTTTGGAAAGTAGGTATGTACTCAGTTATTGATGGGGGGACCGTTGAGAGTTTCCATTAAATAGTGATAATGGTAACCTGATGTTAATGATTGTGCATGAAATAAAACCCCCCAAAATCATTCATTGGTCCAAAACAGACTCATCTTGATGAGGGTTCTCGATCACATTCTTTTACCAATGAAACAAAAATGGTAAACCTGACATGAATCTCTCAAATAACAGAATGATTAGGTTATTATCCATAGACCCATTTTTCTTTCACACTATATGCAAACAAAATTGGCAAGCCCAATGTGAAACTCTCAAATAATATAATGATTGGTTAATCATCTGTCATGCCACTTTATTTTGCACATCCTACACAAAAAAATCTTATAAGACCAACATAATATTATAGCTAATCTTCTATAACTGGGGTTTCCATAAATAATTTCATCATCACTTTGATAATCCAAAGTGAGCAGAATGGTTGGATTGGGAATAAAATGACAATTTTTGTTAACCATACATATCTTATTGAGCACATCATGTCTATGATATTTCACTAATTGATAATATTGTCCCTTATTGTATGCATGACTATAGATATTGCTCTCACTAACAACATCATGATCTAATATAATGTATTCATCATCCAATGACCATTCTAGTAAATCACCTACGGTTGCAACCCCCACTGTTCACAAAGTGATCTCACCTACCTGAAAACTTAAATGTCAAGTGGATAACATGATGGTTCGGGATTACTACCAGCATGGTACAATCCCAACCCTGGAGGTTACCCATGAAGGTATTCTAGTACAAAAATCAGCAATTCTGCATTACCCAGGGAAAGTTGTAGTTAATCCAGTGTCCCTCATCACCACAACCAACCACTTCAGGAGATTATCCCTAGATCACAACACCTTACACCTTTAGTATCTTATAAAGGTGGACCATGGAGTTAAATATGGATCCCTTTTGGTTCAGGTACCATTGAGGAAGGCACCTATCAATCAGTATCACCAGCACCTTCCCACTGGTACCCACCAATCGTTTTCTAAGGGTACCACCCAACACGCTTCTACCTCTAATGCCCATTCATGGGCAGTAATGAAGATACATCAAGTGAGTAAGGTTCTGGATATCCATGAGTGTCATATCCTCACTCTCACTGAAGAATTCTACCGGTATATTTCGGTGGTAACCGGTGAGCAGGATCATATTCATGCTCACTCATAAAAATCCTATGGGTATATTCCCATAGCAGGAATGGGGGAGGAACATAACTCTACCCCCATGCATGAATCCCATCAATATATTTCAATGGCACAAGGAGGAAAAAAATGGGCACATGTCCCTGTGTTAATCGAAGATATCTTCTAGTATATAGTGGAAATGGAAAATGTGTAGAATTGTATCCTTGCACACACTTTTCTAAAATTCCAATACATATTAACAAAATTTGAAGAACTCCACCGACATATTCTGGTTGTGGTGTAGATAAAGGGACAAGCGCATATTCCTATCCCTACAGCCAAGGCAGCTCAACACTCTGATCATTATGAACAAGTGGTTGTATCAGAGAAAATGCACATTATTGCTCCTGTACATGAGGATTATCAATATATTATAGTAAAGGATGAGGCATCAGAATGATCTCATATCCCTATTCCAACTAGGGTTCACTGGGTGAGAGCAGAACATGCCTCATAACAAGGATTCATGCCTGTCAAAAAATTCGGGTGGCATATTTCAAAGGCCCAGGACCAGGATCATATCATCGTTCTATCTAGGGATCACCAAGTGAGAGGGGAAAAAGCCTCATTATAGGATCATATTCCTGTCGAAGAAGTCCAATGACATACTCCAAAGGCCCAATATTGGGCATATATCCCCATTCTTAATGAGGTTGACCAAGTGAAAATAGAAAAAGTCTCAGGACAGGCTCATATTCTTGTCAATGAATCTACCTGGCATATTCCAGCAGATCACTGAAGAAAGAAACATATTATTACTTTCGAAAATGAAATATTGAACCAGCATCATTTTGAGGCAATCCAAGAGGAGGATCATATCCCTTCTCTCATTTCGAAGGTTTGTTTTCATATTCCAGTAGGGAATGAATATCCAAACAAGGCTTGTATTCCTGTTCTAATAGAGTCTCACTAGGTGAGATAGATACATGCCTTGGGGAAGGCTCATATCCCTACCAAGAAATACCAGGGGCATATACCAAAGGGTTAAGTTCAGGATCATGTTCCCATCCTAACCAAGGCTCACCACGTGATAATGGAACACGCCTTGGGATAGACTCATATTTCTATTAATAATGATACATCTCATTGTCATATTCCAATAGCTTCTCAACAGTGGGAGCATATTCTCATAGTATTATACAATTATAATAAAGTTCTAGAAACCATTATACAACAAGCTTATATCCCTGCACAATTTTAAATGGCAGGTTGGCATGTTCTATCCATGATGTAGATTGAGACTCATATTCCCAATCTACTCAATGTTGATGTCCTTGAGGTCATTTTTGACATATTCTAAACACTAAAAGGGTTTTTCAACTCTTCAACCGAAGTATAAGATGATCATTACCACAATAGTACTCTTCATGGAAGTGTGGAGATGGATCACAGGGACTCTACTCCTGACATAAACTATTTTCAATATCCCCAAGAAGATATCTCCTATGGACAAGGAGATCCTCCCCTTTCCTAGATGCCTCTGTATAAAGAAATGTTCAAAACTCTGAGGACTTCATATAGAGAAGTGCTTGAAGCATTGGGGTCAACTATATATGGTTCCCCATCAACTTTCAACTACACTCCATTTCAATAAAAATACAACCATCATAAGCATCTTCTATGGTCTAACTAGATGGAGGCGTGTAAGTCTGATAAAGAGGAGGCTGACATTGACATATGGAGAGAGTTATCCAGAAAAAACATCACCATCATGTTCTATCCCCTCACCACTTATGACTATGATATCCTAGATGATCTAGAAAAGTAGTTCATGCATTATATATGACAAAATATATGATCTACTCATCAGTGACTGAAGTTTCAACATCTCCCTTATACAAGATATGAATGTCACCTTCACACAATTAATATACTCTATTGTTAGCTAGACCTGACTACTATCTCAATGACCTGAGATCCAAAACCATAAAAGCAAAGTGAAAATCTACAACATGATTTTCGCCATTGCATTGTAACCCTTCAGTAGCTGATCTCCAAAGCCACATCACACATCTATATTCGAGGTTGGGGAAATTATAGAGTGTTAAAAAAAAATTCACCCATGGAACAACAGAACCCCTCATATTTGGCATCCTGTAATGTTATAGACTCTAGTGAAATCAGGGGACCAGGTAATGCTCAGTCCATTTGGTCACTACAATAGAATTACCTCGCTTCAATGATGCTCAAACATCACAAAAGGAGGTAGGGGATAGCCAAAAAGTCTTTGAATTAGGCCCCTTGAAGCAATGAGAATGAATTTCAAACACGGAGACTAAAGTTGCAATCACCCAGACAACTTCTCGTAAAGAATGGTTCTCATCACGGACTGCCATCGCACCCAACTCCCATGAGAGCTTAGTTTCACTACATCAAATGGGTTGTAATAGAATCTTCCATAATATCCATCCAAGAGAAGACCTATCCCACCAGACTGAGGGAATATCTACCACCACCTCCACCCCTCAAAAAGTCAATTATCGAGAGGATTTAGGACATATCCTCAATAGCTGCAAATAAACCCCAATTTGCTGGGCTGGGAAAATTTATATCTCAATCACCATCACTAGGTTTGTCATTCCTTGAGAGGGTCCTAGGTAAATCAGCAGTGATTCTAGATCACCCCCACTCTGCTGGGTTGGGGGTATTTATATCTCAATTTCTATCCCTAGAATCATTAAATCCCCAACTGGAATCATTGGATCCTTAAAAAAAGGATCATTTTATGCCAATTGTTTCCTAGAATAACCCTCAGTACTTAGGGTTGGGGGAATTTTCATCATCATCATCACTAGATAGGGGATCATTCTTCTCAAATTTGGGAGGATGAGATCAACAGTTGGCATCCCACACATTTCTCCCACCATAAGGAAAAACTCTACTATTTAGGGCATATTCAGTGATCATGACTGGGAACTTCCTTAAGGTCATTACTCATAGGCCAAGACAGGAGGAACGTATGATAAAGGTGGTCAAAACCTGCCGGGGTCACAAGAAAAAATGTCCCAACATGGCCAGGGTTTCAAAAAACAACCCTGATGAAGGTAGTGTGGAATCATCCTGTTGCGTCTAAAGTAATGGAACAACCACCATTCCCCAATATGCCTCTATAAATATCGTCACTGAAAATACGACAAACATTGTGGACCAAGATGCAAATACAAAGGGTCACAACATGGAAAATATACCCCAATAGGAGGGTTATTTGGATACACCAATCGAGGCTACATGCACCCAGAACTAGATAAGAATCCAAAATATGGAACCTCCAAATAACAATTTGCCAACTCCATAGTGGAATGCTGCTAAATAAGAAAGGTAAATGTGTAGCCGTATCCTAATCACCACCTAGAATAATTGTGGTTCCTTACACGGAGGAACAACTATTATAATATGAGAGTTAAATACAAACTCTTTGAAAACTCAATGAGGATCTACTTAGGGGAAATATCCCCACTGGGTATTATCTTCAGGATGAGGTGAATATCCCTCCCCCCATAAGATCCAATCCACCAGTGAAATAGGGCATTTGAGCGTCAGACTAGCTCTGGATCCAGGTAGTCGGTCTACATAGATGAGAATGTCAAAAATGAGCATGACTTCCCTCCATTATGTTGATAGCCTCTCCCTCTCTAGGGAAATCATCCAGTATTAAGAAGAATTGAGAATTAATGGGATATGAATGCGGGGCCACCTCGTCGAACCCCACCTTCTCCCTTCGGATGGGAGACGACTTAAACAATAGTCCCCCCAGAGTTTCTTAATGTTATCGAGTCTCTAGCTACTCGAATAGAAGCCATAGAAGGGTGACAAACACCTGTGCATCCTGAGAGGAAGTCATATCCTGAATGGGTGGATGACACTCTGCCTTTATCCAATTTCGTTAATCCTAACTTATCTACTTTTGACTATGCATGTGACCTTAAACAACATCTCACACACTTTGTATCTAAATTTGGGATGATGATGGGCCCTCGAGATCAACAGGAGGAAAAATTTTGGGGTGTTTTGTAAAAACTATGATAGGGTTAGCCTTTGTTTGGTACATCAGTCTACCAGAAGGATTCATTGTAGGATGGGAAGACATTCATCGTCAGTTCCATTATTAGTTCAGCTCCATGATAAGGAAAATGATAATAATCAACCTAACGAACTGAAATCAATGTGAAAATGGTAGGGTGTTTGACTTTACATTTAGGTGAAAAGTATTAACATATTCACTCATCATCCCTCTCTCACAGGAGAAACTACTGAAACTCTATGCTGAAAATCTCAGGGATGGGTTGCAGACACTTCTGATTCCAATGAAATATCTAGGTGGATTATATGAGTTTGCAGAAATGACCCAACATTTGGAATAATCCATTCAGTGAAGCCGATCCAAATATCGACTCATACGCATAGCATACGTCAGGAAAATTAGAAGCTACAGTTGTCACCCTCAATCCAGAAATAGTACCCTTCCAAGCACCTGGGTAGGTATTGAATCATCCAACACCTCATGTTGAGTGACAACAACCACAAAATATACCTCAACCAGAAGAACAAACAAATCAGGGTTGCTTAGGATTTGAGAAATAGATGAAAAATGCATACTCCTTCATAAATGAATAAGCCCACAATTATGTTTTAGCATCCATAAACAATAACTTGCTTCGAATTCCACACTATAGGAAACCCGATGTGGTCGACCTTACTGACCATCCTAACTACTACCCTTACCATAGAATGATGGGTCATAATATCCAAGACTTATTCATCTTCAAATACATCCTTCAAGTCATGGTCAATTCTGGAAAGTTTGTTCTAGATAACTCCTCAGAGCAGGTGGCCTACATAACTGTTGTATGATCAAAAGAAGAAGATGGTTGGTAGAAAGTTCCGACCAGGTGTGTACGGTAGTTTGACAACTGGATGACTCAAAAAACAATTGACCAAGCTCATGAAACCCTAATAGAATATATACGTATACCCAAAATATCTACACCACCTAAAAAATAGACATTATATATGCCTCCCAAAGGTGGGCATGACCACCGAAATTAGGAAGAAATAAAATATTAAGATTCATATTCTTCTCCAACGCAAGCTCTGACTCTTGCATATTTCTTCCCTGTGACATTTGAAGAATGGTCACCGCCCTTCCAAATGGAATCCTCATTAGAATAAGAGATCATATTTGGTTATATCAATGTGAAACACTTGGAATACTCCTTATCTAATGATGAAAATGCCTCATAATGTGAGTTTCCTGCACATGACCGGGGAATGGGAGGCCTCATGTACAGGAAATGAGGATACAGGAGACAACATGGGAATGTTTGGACTCAATATTTTAGTCATGTCCCTATAGAGGATATATATGCACTTAAGACCCATGTTCAGGCACTTCAATGAGCCCAATAAAGGCATAAAGGTGTTACAGAACCCTCTAGTAGTCGTCCACACCAAATTATATTGCATGGACGCCTAGAAGGGGTTATATTACATGATTATCCCAGAAAATAGGGAAGGTTCAGATGATCTACACCACTAGAATCAGATACTCCCACAACCTCTACATAATATTTGGGAATGTATACCTCAAATACCTCAGTTCTTAAGCCACATTCCAAGGAGTAACCCCACCTCAGGAAGCGCTGACCTCTAACACAAAAGTATGTGTTTAGAAGCAGTTAAAAATGGTCCCATCCAAGATTTCAATCCTAGATGCACTTTATCTTTTAAAAGAACTTAGGGAAGTACTGGTTGAATCCCTTAGGATCCCACAGGAGTTTGAGATAGAATTCTTTGTAACCAAGGTTTATCGTGGGGAAACCATGTCATCATAATGTCATGTCACCATCTCGATCACTGACTAGGATTAGGAAGATGTCATCTAGGGGAACATCGGGATCCTATATGTTTTTGGCAGACTCAATAATGACAATTTCCAAAGGTCTCTAATTGATAATGGTTTTAGGATCAATCTCATCCCGATTTGAACACTCTGGTGTTTGGGATATAGAAAAGGGGACCTATCTCCCACAAAGCTGACCATTCAAGGGTATGACAAGTGTGAGAAAATACCTCTAAAAAAGATCAAACTTGAAGCTCAGTTTGGGGAACTCACATATAGTTCTGAGTTTATGGTTATCTAGAAATACACCACATGCAATGTTATACTTGGAAGGCCCTGGATCCATAGTCACTTGGAATTACCTTCAACATTCCATCAATGTTTAAAATACCCCATCGATGGAAAGGTAGACATACTACATGGTGATAACACCCCCTTTGAGACCTTCGGAGAAACCAATGGTTTGGGGACCACCACTGAAAATCCCTAGAGTATACTCGACAGTGACCATGTGCTCTCCAAAAATCTGGTTGAGGTAATAGACCTAGTCCTATTGGTCCAAGCCCCTTCTCTCCCCAGTGACAGTGTAAAAGACAGTCATCTCCAACATCTCTCTCTAACAACTTAGGAAATGGGGGATTATGATGTCTCTTATCACGGTCTCTCTCACCTTTATAGTGACAGAGATGTCCCCAGGTCTACGCCTCTATCTGAGAATGCCTCCACAAACTCAAAGATGGAATAAGATGAGGATGGCCTCAGGAACACCCCTCCTGTATTTGAGGAAGGTGTCTCTACAACCATCGATGATCTCAAGAAGATAAATTCAGGAACATAAAAAGACTCATGACCTACATTGATTAGTGTCATCATGACCCTTGAATAGAAATATATGTACATTTCATTTCTCAAGAGACATCGATATGTGTTCACTTGGAACTATATGGAAATTCCTAGACTGAATCAAGATGTTTCTACACACCATCTTGTCCTACCTAATGATCATCAAGGATTTAAGCAGATATCCAGGAGGATGTACCACTCTCATTCCACCAATGTAGAGGTGAAAGTTGAAAAATTGATCAAATCCAACTTTATTCAATAAGTGAAATACCCAGGATGGATTTCCAACATCATCCATCAAGAAAAAAAAGGTCAAATTAGGGTATACATTGATTTCAGAGACCTTAATAGGCACTACCCAAAAATGAATTCCCATTACCGATCATAGAACTCTTGATTGATGAAAATGATAGCTGATAAGACATTTCCTTCATGGATGGGTATTCTGGATACAATCAAATAAATATGGATCCTGAAGATGAGGAATCCACATCTTTTAGAGTGCCTCAAGGTATATTTTTCTATCAGGTCATGACCTTTGGATTAAAGAACGATGGATCCACATACCAATGTGACATGCATCATATCTTTAAGACATTCCTAGGAAGGATATACAAATTTTATGTTAACAACGTAGTTGTTAAATCTTGATATCAATTTGATCAATTCATGGATATCCAAACATTATTTGACAAGCTATGACAGCACGGTATGAAGATGAATCTGTTGATATGTGCTTTTGAGTTAACATTAAGGAAGTTCCTTGGATTTTTGGTATGCCACCATGGCATCGAGGTCAACCCAGAGAATACTAGTGTTATTTTAGCAATGTCACCCCCCCCAGAAATCTCAAAAAACTAAGGTGGTTCCAAGGTCACCATGCCTACATTTGGTGATTCATAACCAACCTAGCCAAAAAATATCTCCCCTTTACCAGGATAATGAAGAAGGTAATATTCTATAAATGGGACGATGACTGCCAAGAAGCCTTCGAAAGTTTCAAGAAGTTTCTACTACACCCACTGGTTTTGATTCCTCTAGTGGAAGAGAGGTCACTCATCTTGTATGTGGACACTATGGAATGTTCATTGGATGCCCTCCTCACACAAAAAAATGATGCAGGGAGTGATAATAGTCTCTACTACCTCAGCGATACAATTCTAGGTACTGAGACCAGATACACTAATGTCAAGAAGAACTTCCTTATACTCATCTTCATAGTGAAAAATCTGAGGTATTACTTGTATCATGATGAATTCCATCTAGTATATATTATTGATCTTATCAAGTACATATTTTTTAGTCTTATGTTTATTAGGAACTTGGCCTGATGGGTTGTCATTCTACAAAAATAAGGTATTCAATTTGTATCACAAAATTCAATAAAAGGGAAAGCCCTGATTGATTTATTCGTAGCATATCCTACCCTGAAAAATACAGCGAAAGGCACTGAGCTTCTATATGAGGAGTTCCTCTACACCCATCACACTCCCCTAACATGGGAGATGTGATTTGATGGTGCCTCTTGGAGTCCTATCAGTAAAAGGATAGAAAACTTGAGGCTCAATCAGGTTGGTCTAGGGATTGTATTTGTCTCTCCAGAAAAAGTAGTTTTTCTCTACTCTTTCTCACCATCTAAAGGTTAGAAAAACGATGAGGCATAATACCAAGCCCTCATCGTTGGGTTGTAACTTTCCTTGCAGCTTTACATAACCTACCTAAATATCAAATGGGGTTAAAAATAGTGATAAAGAAGATCAGTGGATAATATTCCATCAAAAAGGAAGAATGGGCCCCTCTCATTGGCTATGTCAGGGGACTAATGGCAGAGTTCTATTTTGATCCCACATTGCATCATGTTCTCTGATCACAGAATGCACGTACTGATGCATTGGCCAATGAAACCACTATCCTGGCTGACCCTGATCAGGAGGAAGCAATCTTTTGTATCACACATCAAATAATGGTCTCATCGATCATCATATGTGATAGGGAAGAAATCAATTAGTTCAACACTGCCCTAGAGCATGATGAACTGATGACCACCCCTAGATAGATGGAGCCCATAATCTCTTATCTCCAAAATGGGACTCTCCCAATAGAACAAGCTATAAGGGAATGGATTTGGCACCATGAAGAGAAATTTACCCTACAGTATGGTCCAAAGGAATAGAAATCCCTCTATAGGTGTGGATTTGACTGAATCCTCCTCAGATGCATAGAATAAGGAGAGATTTTCTTCATCATGAAGGAAATACATGCAAGATCTTGAGGCGCCCATCAATCTAGGACCAGGCTCTCCCAACAAATTAGAAGGTAGAGATATTATTGGAAAACCATGATATAGGATTGTATGGAATCCAGCAAAAAATTTCATGCATTCCAGATCCATGCAAACTTCATCCATCAACCTCTGGAATTACTACATACAACTAAATATTTATGGTTGTTTACCATTTGTGGAATGAATATTTTGGGGCTATATCCCCCATCCACATCTAAGAAATTCAATTACATTCTTACTACTACATAAATCTTTTCTAAATGGGTTGAGGAAATACCCCTCAAGGAATTTGGTACATAGAATATCATCAACTTCATGAAGTCTCGTATCATCACCAGGTTCGGGGTCCCTCACAAAATATTGATGGAAAACGACACCAACTTCTATTATACAGAGTTAAAGAGACTGTATTAGGAGTACAATATCAAGTCCAATCACTCATCTCACTATCATGCAGTGGAAAATGGATAGATAGAGGCCTTCAATAGGACTATATTGAATATACTCTAGAATATGGTGAACAAGGATAAGAAGTCTTGGTCGGACAATCTCCTCCATGATTTATGGGACTAATGTATCACCACGTGTACTGCTACACAAGAAACGCCATACTCATTAGTGTATGGGACCAAGGAAGTGTTACCCAAAGAGTTACAGCTACCTTCACTTTAAATATCCATTTACGGACATCTCTCAAATTATGAGCAATCGCAAAAGCGACTAGATGAATTGGATATGCTCAATGAGAACAGGTTGCGCACACTATACAATATGGAGGTCCATCAGAATCAGATCACACGAGCCTTTAATAAGAAGGTTCACCTTCATTCATTCCTCCAAGGAGAACTTTTGTTAGTTCTTAGAACTCCAATGATACTAGGGAAGAACCCTCTAAAGCTGGAACCCAAATGGGAAGGACCTTATATCATACATAAGTTCTATCATAATAAAGCCTACTCATTGGCCAAAATGGATAGGGATCATTTCACAACCCCCACCAATGCGATATTTCTTAATAAATACTTCGCATAGTTTTCATCAAGCACATCTCATCCAAGCTACATGACATTAAACTTTACGATCTCATCCTAGTTACATGATGTTAAAAGGTATAACCTCGTTTTTATTGCATGGAATTAAAATTGTATGAAAAAAGTCCTCATAGAATGATGTAAAACTATACAGATTCACAAAATCCCTTTTCCTTCATGTTGGGTGATCAATGTCCTTACCTCAAAATGTTAAATTGTATAGCTAATTTCCTTTATGCATGATGTTAAACTGCACAGGTTTTCTAGAACTACGTACGGATTGATTGTCATTTTCAATAAAATGTGTAGGGACGCCTCGATCCTATATCTTGGTCTAACCACTATATGTCACAAAATAACCTTATCGTATCCTCAATTGCCTCTGCATGGTAAGAGTAACCATTTCCATTCCTTATTTATCACATCGGGCATATCTCACGTGAGCTTAGGAATTGCAATAAGGGTTTCCCCACACAAACAAGGCATGAAATCCCATGACAGGTTCATCATGGTCCTGAATACAAGACCATAAAAGGTATACCATGATTCATTGTCACATGATGTTAAAATTCATGGTTAATGTCATTGCCTCATGACATAAAACTGTATGGTTACTCAAGAACTATGCGTGGCTTAATTCCTGACATCACATGATATGTAGTGACGCATGGATCTCTAATCCTGGGCTCATCTGCAACAATCAATAGAAAAAATTCCCACCTCTACATATGGGATAGACTTACGAAGTGAGAATTTCTCATTCAAGAACTACATGTGACTTGATTCCTATCCTCACAGGATACATGGTGACGCCCAGATTTCCAACTCCAGGCCCAATCACAACATATAAGTATAAAAATTCCCCCTCCTTACATACGGGTCATACCTGCATAGGGAAATTCATTAAGAACTATGTGTGTCTTAATTATAATCCTCATGAGATACATATTGACCCCCATACTTCCACCCTTGGGCTCAGCCACAACATTTCCATTCTTTCATATCAATTCATCTCTGTCCTCACCACATGATATTAAACTACATGAGATTTCAAAAACTATGTATGGATTGATTCCTATTACAATAGTATACGTAGTGATGCCCAAATTTCTATCCTTGGGTCCAGCCACAATTCCCCTTTTCACGTCGGTAAGTCCACATCCTTGCTGCATGACATTAAAATGCATGGTTCCTCAAGAGCTATGTGCGTCTTGATTCCTATTTATCACAAGATACGTAGTGACATACAGATCTCCAATATCGGGCCCAGCTGCAAAAACCAATAAGAAATGAACCCCAACTGCATAATTACCAAATCACAAAAAGCTCATTTTCCCTACATACAATCTAGATCTATGTACGGATTTATTGTGTACCTAATATATCATGCACAAATTTTTCACGTTGGTTCCCATGTCCTTATCACATGATGTTAAACTACAAAGTAAAAATATTAGTCACATAATATTAAAATTGTACAATAAGAACTTCCTCACTACATGAAGATAAACCAAACAATGTATATCCCTACTACATGACATTAAACTGCACAGAAAACATCCACACTATATGATAATAAACTATGCAGACCATCACCCATTTTTTATCCCCTATCAAGGGACCACAAGAGCCTTACCCTGGTCATCCAGAGTAAAAGGTGCTTCCATCATCTTTTAAAGGACCTCAATCCATAAGGCACACTTAATGCCTTGATTGCTTCAGGTTTCTAGAAACCATACATGGCCCTTGGAAAGGATACCCAACTTCAAGGGTCCCTTTGCTTGACTATGCATGTATGTCTACGGCTCCTACATATGAACCTATGATCGTTAACCAAATGAATCACTCTACAAAAAGGGCTTTCCAATCTTTGTGAGACTTGACATCACTGTGACAGAACTTGACACCTCAATGTGATCTGAACTACTTCGGGTATGATTTTCCCATATCATTACTCATGACCTGAGAACCTCGATCCATGATTTGCAACATTTTCATCTTCCACTCGGGAGGATTTTGGGGTACTCTTGAACCTAGGTATCCTAATTGGTATCTTATATATCATTCTCCATATTAGGTCCATGAGTGTAATGACCTTAAACTACTTTCAATTTGGTCAAAGTTGTATGGCCTTAAACTCTAGCCTATAATGGTCCAAATCGCATAACCTTAAACTGCTAGTGAAAGAGACAAAAAATTGTTAGATTAAAAACCTGTAAAGGGAAGCCTGAGAAAAATTCAAGTATTTTCTCACTAAACTCTTCATCCCTAGAGTTTAGGAAAAAATTAGGGTGCAAAGGAATAATGCATAAACTCGTAGGGTCTACTTTGTAGCCCTAGTAAAAGCCAATTTATGCTCACTGAACCCCCTAGTTCAGGAAACAGTTAGAGTAATGACTTGTCACATATCATCTCCATGAAAATATGTTTGATAGGTTGTGAAACAACTTTTAGGGTGCTCGAACCCTTGGTGTATATTACACTTTCCACAAATCTCACTTCATGATTTGAGTTCCTCAAATCATTGTAACCTTATAAGGCCCCTAGAAAGGATACTCGGCTTCAAGGGACCCTTTCCTTGACTGTGAATGTATTATTATGGCTCATGTGTATGTGTTTATGGTTTTCAACCAAATATGTCACTCTGAAAAAAGGGATTTCTAATATCTGTGAGCCCTGACATCACTATGACAGAACCCAGCACCCCAGCGTGTTTTGGGTCATTCCCAATACGATTGTCCCATATCATTCTCCCGACCCAAGCACTTTGGACCATGATTTACAATATCCATACCAAACTATCTGAGTGAATTTTACATCCTAGATGTTATGTCACTGTGATTTTTAAACTTTCTCAAGGTAGGAATGAGGCACTCTATTCCCAAACCTTTGATGACCCACACCTTATGATTCGAAACCACATGGCTTAGGGATTGAGCTTCACGATATAAGATCCAAATTTACCTAGGGTTCCACAACCCTTCCTGGATAGCTCTCCTATATACCCAACCTCATCATCTGAATTTTTGAGTCTTTGCAAATATTTCATGTCCCTTAGAAAAGAGTGGAGATCATATTTTTCTTGATCATGCTACTGAATTATAAGGACCTTTACCCACCAACTAAAGGAATATCCTACTTGTAATAAAGGAGATTCAATCCTTATGATCCCTAACAACACCATGGTGGAACCTGACACCTCAGAGTGTTATGGGTCATCCCCAACATGTCTACCATGTCCCATAGTCATGGACTCAAACATTTGGGTTATGATTTACATCATCCATAATCCAACTATCCAGGTGGACCTAGAATCCATAATAATTCGCCCTCAAGCGATATCACCTCCATAAATATTCCATATCCCCTGGAAAATATATCCGGCTTCAAGAGACCATTTTCTTGACTATGCATGTATGTCTATGTCTCCTGCATATGCACCTATGGTCATCAACCAAATGTGTCGCTCTACAAAAAGGGATTTATGATCCTCATGGTCTTTAGAAACACCATGTAAAAACCCAGAACCTCAGTGTGTTTTGGTTCATTCCCTGCATGACTGCACCATATCCCATGATCATCTATTAGGTCTAAGATAAAAGACCCTAAACTAAAGTGATAGAAGGTCCGAGCTAAAAGACCCTAAACTAAAGTGATAGAAGGTCTAAGCTAAAAGACCCTAAACTAAAGCGATAAATGGTCCAAGTTAAAAGACCCTAAATAAAGTGATAGAAGGTCTGAGCTAAAATACCCTAAACTAAGGCGATATAAGGTCTGATTTAAAATACCATAAACTAAATCGATAGAAGGTTCAAGCTAAAAGACCCTAAACTAAAGTGATAGAATGTCCAAGCTAAAAATCCCTAAACTAAAGTGGTAGAAGGTCCGAGCTAAAAGACCCTAAACTAAAGTAATAGAAGGTCTGAGCTAAAATATCTTAAATTAAAGTGATAGACTTTCTGAGCTAAAAGACCCTAAACTACAATGATAGAAGGTCCAAGATAAAAGACCCTAAACTATATCATGATAATAATTTAGCCTGCAAAATTTTGTAAGTCCCACCATATGGCCTTAGAAAACATCAATTTTCTCTCACCAATCTAATCAGATTCATAAAAGGATAGAGCACTTTTCCTCTAGGATAAGTATCCTACCAAATTATCCCTCTATAATTCAGGTAATCTCAAGATAAATGGAGTAGATATATCACTAAGGAATCTCATGTTTGTGGGAATTCATGAGCATTACTCAAGAAGAATCTGTTAGAATTTCAGTATTCAATTCCAAGAATTCATGTTTATTTGATATTTATATAAGGGATGGATATCATTGATGATACATATAATATTAGAGAAACCAAATTTCATATACATCGTGAAAGAAAGAAAACTGAACAACAACATATAAAGTTCAGCAGATATATTCATTGATATCATGTAATAGGAGGAATCTCTACACTTTAGTGTCTCTTTGAGAACCTCATAAAAATGGAGTGCGTTACAATGGTTGAACAACAATAAAATTCAATTGGATGCACTGGATAGGTCATCAAGAGTCTGGAGAGAAGTGTCAATTGAATATTGAAGTGTAGTTTGCCTCACCTCTTCTTCCTCTGCCCTAGGATGAAGAGTCTCGACCAAAGTCACCATCTCCTTGACCCTATTTCGAGAAAATTCTAATGAGGATGATGACTTTGAAAGGTCAGACCTTAGACAATATATGATTTCCTCACATCTTCATATTTGTATGGTCTAGGAATCCATCTGATCTTGCAGTTTAAATATCAACTGGAGACCATACTTGAATGCCTCTGATATATCCTTCATCTGCCTGTTAAGGGAATCCTCGTCAGCAAAATCATACAAGTACCTCTCATTGGTGGCCAGATCTTGTCGAGTTAGAACAATCTCCTTCATGATTTCGTACAGCAGCTCCTGGTCAAAACCACCCACCCCCAAGTTATGAAATAGCTAATGAGGGTGTTCCTCTTAGTCATGGAATAATTCCAAAGGAGTTTCAGTGATAAAGGCACGAATCTATTTCCAGATCAACCAATGTTGTGTTTGTGCCTCTATGACTGACGAAGCAGGTGCGGTAGGAGGAGGAATGACCAGTTGAGCCGATAAGGAAGTAGGAGAAGAAGCCTCATATGCTCTTCTCTCAATAGGCATATCATCTATATCCAGTACCAGATGACTAATTTCCTCAACAGATTCACTCACACTATCAGTATAGTCGTCGTCGGGATGAGGGAACTTCCTCAAAGTCTTTCCCAAATCTTTAATCAAATACATCATTACAACAAATAGAGGGGTTGGTGATGAAAAAATCCTATCCACATGACAAAACAACTGGCTTAGTACACTATCTAGCTAAGTTGTTACCCAAGCTTGGTCATAATCCCAAGTAAGGAAAGAGGAAGCATTGACATGTGGAATAATGATCTCATCATCAGTATCTTCACATGCTAGCATCATCCAAAACTGGTGGATGACCCCAGGATGTCGCTCTCCTTGGACACCAACCAAAGGAAGAGGTGTAACCCTTTGGGTGCGTCCAAACTAATGAGAAAACCGATAAGGTGTGTAAGGCTCACAGATGATCAGCTCGTCCACCCTAGCTACGAGAACCTCATCCCAAAGAGAGATCATATAAGACATTTCATCAAGGGAACCACTACCGTTATCAATAATCGGTCTAGCTGGTGCATGGTAAGGGGTAAAATCAAAGTTATCGAGTTAGATCAATGCATACTTAACCTTAGTAGGGCTTAGTGACATGGTTCCAACCCTAGATATGTTCAACAGTCCATGGTGAGATGAGGCATTGGGGATCCTGGTAGCATAATAATATTCATAATAATGGAAATTCTCCCCTATCCATCCAAACAAAAATTAGGAAGGACCATTGGCCTTGTAGGGGATACTGCCTTGTTAAATGTGACCTAGGATATGGTAAATGAGTGCAAGGACTGGAACTACCAAATTGAGGTGTTGTCTTTCTACAAACCACGCCGCCATCACCAACATGTTGAAACAGATCCCTAAACATTCATCCCCAGTTGGGAAAATCCATCCATTAAAAAACATGGCCATAAATACTGCCAACATAAGGCTCATAGAGATCTTTAAGTTCACTTGGTATCCCCACAAAGTATAGTCTCCAACTTCCAAGATGGCCCAATACGAGCCAGCTCTATCACGAGCCTGCTAAGAAGGGAACTGATGGGGGAGTATGGTGGTTGTCTTTGCCCCTCTACAACAAAGGAAAATATTGATCTAGTCCTTGAAAGATATAAGCGATCACATCATTAGATCCTTCCTCAATTTCTACTTCATAATGGTAAGAATTTACTTCACCAAAACTGGATTTTTCAATGGATCATCCCAAACTTTTGTAGTAGGGAGGAACTCATCATACATCTCTCCGTGAGGGGTAATCCCACCCAGTTGAGAGATACCCCATAGACTGATTCCCACTTCACCGTGGGAAAAATGGAATGTGTTAGTGGGAAATCCACACATATTCAAAAAGATGGACCCTATATAATTGATCATCAAAATTTATACAGCTTTGCCTGACACAGAAGGGTCATGCCCATTCATCATAGAAATTACTGCCAGGATGGAGATACCATTTCAAACTCCATTTGCTTCTCATATTTTTCAGAGAATAAGAAAATATACTCCAAGTAGTTATAACCAATATCCTGATGAGAAAAATCATATCCATCCAGACCCAAGGGGAAGTTTTCCAACATATGAGACAAACCTTGGGGTTGAACTATGATCAGTTGTCCTTCCTCGACAATTGTCATCTGAATACAGTCATAAGAAGTTGACACCCAATGAGATGGTATATTGAAGTCTGAAGGAGGTATGAAAACATCATCCCATAAACCAAACCCATATAGAGGAAGCTGGTGAGATGGGGGATAATCCTAAATCTCGGATGAGAGGAACATATTTAGAATTTTATTTTCAAAATACACGTGATATCGAGGGTTAGCATTTCATTTTATAGAAATCATGACCCTTTGATTGGTTGTAGTAGAGGAACATTGGTGAGAACCAGAATCCATCTAAGCAGAAGTAAGCGACATATATCAGATAGATAAAATAAAATCTTGTCAAAGGAAAGACATAATAAACTAGAACCATCATGCGCATCACATGAATCAGCAAAGGATTCATGAATCATATAAGGAATTCATGAATTTCCTAAATCCTGAAGATCTTTTAGATCACATAACCCTATAGGGCATCACACAATTTCATGACCCCTCAGAAGACTCACAATCACGTGACCTAGACATGGTCACACGAGCCACATGATAACCAAAAGATCATGTGATCGAGTTTGAAGATCCCATGAACCCATCAATATAATCATGGATCCTCATGGCTGAAATTCAAATAATTATCTAAATATAGTTTGTACTTAGTTTTATCAAGCTCATGGGCAGAAGCGGTCTTGTGGAATAGTTCTCGCAAAAGCAAACTCGTGATGAGGACTCACGATCGGGTCTTGCAGAACAATATGTTGATAAGGTCGCATGATATAATAAAGGTGATAGAACTCTAGAGAAATATAAAATCAGTGAATGAATCTCTTTTCCCCTATTTATAGGGCATTTCTTTGAATACCAAGCATCTCCCAACAGACCAAACATTGCCCAATACACCGATTCACAACAGCATTAAAAACTCAAATGGTCATTTACTTTCTTCAGAACCAAGCCCTTATCCCCACAGATGTCACTACTGAGGGGGGAATTTGTTGACATCCTAATAAGAATCAAAAAAATTCACAAAGGAATAAATACCTAGATATGAGTATTATTTTACCCACAAAAGAAAAATAATTAGAAGGTGGACAAGACTCACGGATTACGTAAGCCTCTAAGAGACACGTGATTGTGTGACCATCATAAGGCCACATGAAGGAACTATGTGAAGTGCATAGCCTACAGTGGATCCCACAGAACCTATCTTAATAAGTACTTCTACTCATATGAAGGCACCTTAGACAACAAATGATCATGCGAAAGCGGAAAAATGAGCTCCCCCAGGCCACACGGTTTTTCAATCAGTGGGAGACTGACAATCCATGTGAAAATCCTTAAAAAATAGGAGGAAAATGCCCAAAAGGGGGAGGTCTCTTGCGGTCATAAAATTCACATGACGCACCCCTAGAAGTCCGTGAGACATCACAAGTACCCAGTTACATGTCTATCTCATCTTGAGATAGCCTGCCAGCATTTTATCCTTGTCACGCGAAGAGCCTCGGGTATGTCTAAGCGACCTCACACTTCCCCTTTGGCTTCCTAAGGACAAACAAATGGATTTTCCCTTGAAATTATCACACATCCCCATAAGACCTTTATTGGTCACGCAATGCATCATCAAGCAGTAGAGTAATTGTCTTCAACAATACTCATGAAATCTTGCATAACTCACGACCTTTGTAAAATAAATAAATTAAAAAAGGGAGTAGGTGGGAGCCTCTCATGGTCATAAAACCCTTTCTATGTGTTAAGTATTTCCACAACACGGTCTCAAAAGACTTGTGGCAATGTCGTCCTAATCCTTCAAAGTCCCCCAAACAAGATGTCCTTTCCTCACAAAATATCCTAGACATGGCTTCGATCGTCATGTGAATGCCTCTCAATAGGAACTTTGATCTTACGAAGACCCTAGGATATGTAAAAATGACAATATGGAAGTCCTTCAGCATGCCTACATAATTCAACAAGTCCTCGTTAATTGGAAATAATCCAATAAAGGAGGAATTGACGAGATTGATTCATGGTTGCTGAAAATCAAGAGTTTCCCTCATAGTGATCCACAAAAGGGACTCACGAAGACACATGATGTTGAAACCCTTTTCTAAATCTAGCCTAGACTAGCCTGATATGCATTGTGCAAGGAAACGAACAAATGGGGTGGTGATGCCTATTAATCCCCCACCCCAATGTGAAAAATGCACTGTGAACACGACCATGGGAAGGAGCACTACTCTCCAAGTGTCAAGTGGATTTCTTAGAGTGATGGATCTCATAACTAGAAATTTTTTAATCATGTATGATACCGGTTAAAAACTGGAGCAACCATGCAGTATGCATAAGCGCTTTGCATGATCACTCATAGATCACGCGAAGGACTCCGGACAGGACACGCAAAGAACATCCCACACATCTGTTAAAACATGTGAGAATTAAAGTAATCTAACACTAAACAAATCCAAGGCATTCAAAATATAAAGGCTAGAACAAAGACTAAAGGTGGGAGACTTAAATGAAGAACATACACGATGACCCTCATGCGCTTCGTATGAACCACCCAGGACACACGATAGCACCAGGATATGTCACCCAGATCTCACGACATTCCTTAAGTGTATTATTTGGGTCATGTGATGTCCTATGTAAATGTCACAGCAAGTCGCATGGTTCTCCTCATGCATGCCACCCTAGTCTCGTGAAACCCTCCAAGATCTTCATTCAAACCTTGTGATGTCCTTCATAAGTATCTTCATATTCATGTGGTGGCACCAATTCATGTCAGTTGAGTACCATGGTAGCACCGGGTCATGTCAACTAGCTCTCGTGATGCCCTCCAGGCATGACATCTAGGTCTCATGATGCCCTCCAAATATACCATCCAAGACATGTGATGCATTTCGTAATTATCATCCAGGACATGTGACACCCTCTGAGACATGTCACACTAACTCTCATGATTCCCTTCATTAATGTCAGCTAGATCTTATTGTGACACTAGGTAAAGTCAGCTAGATCATGTGATGACCTCTAGAAAAGTCATCCAAGTCATATAATGGCTTCTAGGATCATTTGTCCAGGTCTTGTGATGTCCTCTGGGCAATCCATCCTTGATCATGTGAAAACCTTCCTACATGCCATCCATACTATGCAAAGTCCCTTTGACAAGTCAACTGGATCATACAATTGTCTTGAGAAAATTTCAGTCAGACACTCTCTGGCATTTCGAGTAGGTAATCAAAGCATGTTGAGCAGACAATCAATGCATGTCAGGAAAGCAAGTAGGCCAGGTCAACAAAGGCATCCTAGGATTTGATGACCTTTTCCATCCTCGACATGTAAGTCCCGAATATAAGGGAAACATCAGTGTCTAATCCCTGATAAAATTAACCTCCAAAGGGTTGTCTCGGTACCTAAGTGTTTCATCCATAAGTACTTACACTAATTATTTATCATCCCTTATTTCTCGCACTGAGTATAGCTCACATGGGCTTAGGGAGTTGCAATAATCATATCATTTGCACTATAATCCTCCATCAATCAAGGACATACCGGGATTTTATGACCTTGTCCATCCTCGGCGTGTAAGACCTAAATATATGGGAAATGTTAGTGTGTAATCCTTGACTATGGGAACTACAATAACTCTGATTCATGCCATAATCAAGATACGTAAGACACCTATCTGAGGTTAGAGATCTATATTAATCTCCCAAGGGTGGTCCCAATGCATGAGTCCCACATCCACAAGTAACGACATTTATCATTTTTCATCCCTTATTTCTCACAATGATCATAGCTCATGCGGGATTTGGGAGTTGTAATAATCATATCATATGCACCATAAACCTCTACAAAGATTAGGTCAATCTCAGCATGGATGCCCCAATCAACTAAACTATGAGGGGTATAATTCCTTCCATAACTAGGATACATAGGATGCCTTTTAAGGCCCAATCCCAAACTCAAACCGATATCCACCTCAATCAAACTGAGAAAACAACTAAACTATGATGAATTTTATTTCTTCCATCACCGAGATACATAGGACACCTCCCTAAGGCCCGAGATCCATATCAAACATCCTAAGGGTTGTACCAGTACATAAGTCCTACATCTATATGCAGTGAGACTAATTACTTTTTATCCCTTGTTTCTCACACTGCTTATATCTCACATGGTCTTAGGGAGTTTCAATAGTCATATCATTCACATCATGAATCTCCACCAGCCAGGGCAATGCCAGTATGTAAGCCCCGATAAGTGGCATGATACAAACCTACCCCATATGAGGACATCTACCTTGGGGCCAATCCCAAGGGACTGAATGAGCTACGACAACTCTGATTCTGTCTATAATCAAGATATATAGGACATCTCTTCAGGACTCGAGCTTGAATACCCATTTCCTCAGAGCACTCATATATGTCCTTTTGGCATGACATTAGACTGCATGGGCTCAATGAACTATGTGGGTTTTTATTCCTACAATAACCAGGATATATAGTAAGCCTCATAATGGCTCAATTCCCTCCTCGGAATATTAACTGTCTCACTACGTGGTAGAAAATTCTGAAGCTCCTGGTTATATGGCTTCAGCACATAATTAGCTACTCATTACTAGGAAATGGATGGAGAAACTCAAATACATTCATATGGATTCACAAATGAGATCCCTTTCTTATGAATATGAAATATACTTAACCCATAATTGTTTTTTTAGGGTAATCAGTCCTATTTCAGGATTAGGAATAGATTAGCGAACATATCTTAAATCTATAAGGGAGTCTTGGAGTAGGTAACAATTCCCCCTAAAAGGGTGAGATGATCCCAAACTCCCATACTCTTGACCAATGTGAGTCTCTAAGTTTCATTAGGCCTAAAAACCTAGGTGAATTCCTTCCTTTGGAAAGTAGGTTTGTACCCAGTTACAGATGGTGGAACCATTGGGAGTTTTCATTAAAGCGCGACAACAGTAACCTGATGTTAATGATTGTGCATGAAATAAACCCCCCATAATAAATCATAGATTCAAACCAAACTCACCTCAACAAGGGTTCTTGGTCGCATTATTTTCCTAATGAAACGCTTTATTAAAAGGAATGGGAGTTTTCTACAAGTGTGGAGAGAAAGGCCGATGTTCTTGTGAATGAAAGGGTAAGAAAAAGGTTTCCAATGTACAATGCTTCAACTGCAAGGATATGGGACACTATACAAATCAATGTATCGAACGTCAAAGGAATATAACCTGAAATAGGATAATATATCATGGTCAAGCTTATACTACTACCAAAGACGAAGAGGAATGATCAAAATGTCTATGTTTGGATTCAATAATTATGTTATTTTAGTATTTTATCAATAATTATATGGTTATAATAATCATGATACATGTAAGGATTGTACTGTTGTGCTTTTTATTTAAAGAATTGGAAGCATGTGATGAATAGAACCAGTAACCAAGAGAAGTGGTTCTATTGTAAGTTGATCTTTTGGAAAACACATGATTTGGGAAATATAACCCTAAATATGTGATTGATATTGATATAATAATAAATATATGTTTATGGGATAGTATTAGTGACTATGAAAGTGGTTAGTGATCTGATGATTTATATTGTGCTGGAATTATTAGATTAATGGATTTATGGAATATATCAACAACCTGAGATTTTACTCATGAAAGCATGAATTTTTCATAAAGGTTTAAAAGAGATTAAGGTATTCATATATTTGATATGTGATAATAAGAGCTACATTATTTGTGGAAATATTATACTAAGTAGATTATGTAGATTTAGTGACCTTCCTTCTAAATTTTTGTAACTTGAATTTGGAAAGATGTATTTTGAATGGTCTTAAGGTAACTACTTATGGAATGGATTTAATTAAACTTTGGATTTTATTATTTGACATTAAAGTATGATTTATCATATTGGATAACTTGTTCTAACCATTTTGGTTTTGAAAAATATTTAGAGGACAAATGAATGACTTAAAAACCTTATGATTCATTAAAAGTGCTTCAGGTATGAAAAAATCATCTTGAATATCCATATCCTGGTGTATAAAATGAAGTGTAAATAGATCAAAACATAGCCAAAGGAATGGATTATGATTATAACATGAAATGAAATCAAGTAAGTTTATTTTATTAAGTGCTTTATATAGATAATAAAATAATCCCTAAACTCCTAGGCAAAGGATTTTGGAACAAAAATGTTAACTATTTTCATTTCCTACTGTGAATAAATGGTCTTTTAGCCTATCACAAATGTACAGTTTTATGATGGTTAAATTCATAATGACCATGCTCTTTATCACTCTCCATCCAAACTTTATGGTTATATTTTTCTTCCATTACCATATTTTCACTTTGCACTAATGTTAACCTATTCAAATGCCTAATTTTATGATGACCTTCACATTTCCCTTTCCCTCTTTTTAAGAGGAAGTTTTATTAAGCCTTTTTACGATGTGGGATTTCCATAAGGGAATTTTAAAATTATAACCTCCTGAATACCAATCACAATTTTAAATTGTGAGGATGAAATTTATTGAATGCGGGGAGAATGTTACACCCCAAGATATTATGGTATGTCTCTTTTAAATTTAACATCTTCAATAGCTTTGGTTTCATGCAACACTGAGTTTAAACCCATGGTATACTATTAAATATTAACATGTTCATTGGAACAATAATGTGACCATTAGGAATAATAATCTAGCCAATAGAATTGTAACCTCACTTATAAAATTATAAATAAAATTTACGTATCTTATGAATGAAAATATAATATATTAATATGATGGAATAAGTAAATAAATGTTTTAAAAATGATAAATTAAGTATTGGTATTTTTATGAAACGTAAATATTTATTTACAATTTTATAATTAATATAATTATTTAAAAGAATATTTATTTTCATAAAATAGATTCATAAATTATTATTTTTTCTTGTGATTATAAAATAATTTTATGAGGCCTTAATTAATTTTTCAAAGTGTCATAAAGTTAGTTATAATTTTAAAATCGATATTTTTCGAATGAATTGTGATTTTAATTAAAAATTATTTTCATAAAATAGATTACGTTTTTGAAATCTAAGTGTAAAAAAATGTTTATGGTGAATTTTTGGGATTTTCCTAAAATAGTTGAATTTTTGGTGAATAGTAAAACACAATAATTTACAGTATTTAACATTTTAAGCTAAATACATAAATTTTTGAGTCGTGAATGATGTGAGAAACCATTATTTCAAAATCACATGAACTATTTACTATAATTAGTCATAAGAATCAACACTATTGATAGTCTTGATCCAAAATAATAAATTAATGAATAAAATAATCAAAAAACACCCCACTCCTCCACAATAAATACCACCCCTCACCACCCCTTCTCCTTGCACCTTATAAGCCGGGGAGCTTACTTAAATTATACCTAATTCCTATCCCAAACCTATTCCCCATATTTTGGTTCTAATAATCTCACCAAAAGACCATTTCCAAGTCCCTTAAGGAGTTTTTCAAGGAGACAACACTTAAGAGGTAAAACCCTCCCTCTTTCTCTTTTGTTTTATTTTCTTTTCTTATCCCGTTCTCACCTCCTCTATCCAAAGTGGCATGGTAACTACATTATAATATATATACTATTATTTTATTATTTTAATTTAATATCAATCATCAAATCCCTTCTCTTCTTCTTTTATTCTAAAAATGAAAACATCATTCATGTGGTGTCAATTCACCACTTTCGTGGATGATGAGTTTTCGTTTTTCATTACCGCCTTCATGGATGGTAATAAAACCATTATAATTGTTAAAACATATTTTTAAATGCATATTTAAAATTATTTAGTGCTATATAACTAGTATATATACATAATATTAATTAATAATAAAAAACTAGTTTGTAATGATCAAAAAACGCAAAAATAATCTAAATGGTTATCATTAACGTTTTGTATAATGAATCATCCTTATATCTAAAAAAATGATATATAAAACCATTAAATATTCTATAAGTTCATTATTAACATATAATTTCAATTCTATACAACTATTCTCATTTTACATGATCTTTCGTATATGTATACTAGTGAACCGACCATAAAACCATGAAACAAACGCTCCTGAAACAATAAAATTAAACATTATAACTCATCAAAATGGCCATAAATGAACTTAATAAAATTTTAATAAATAAAATATATGTTTTATAGTTTATTAATTAATTAATTAATTAATATAATTTGATTATCCAATACATTAAGTACAAGTGCAGAAGGCTTTCGGACATAAGGTATGGGATTCTCCTCGAACCTCTATTTTCCCTTCGGGTTATTCTTTATCTCTCTTTACCCCAATGAGATTATTAATTATTCTTATGAAATCATCTTATATTCTAATTTTATTCTCCAAAAAATATGTACCTATCTAAATTCTCCTTTCTTTGATGGGTAAATACATGTTTTATATGGTTTTCTTTTTTAATTCATCCCGATAAGCAAGCCCGATTAAAGGGAACTTCTCAATTTCTAACCCATTTTCAAGTCCACTTCATAATATTTTTTTAGCCAAAAATATTTTTCTAAAATATATCTTTTTATCATGAAAAAACATCTCAGTTCATTTCTAGTTTTATTAAAACAATTATGTTTTTTCTTCTTTAAAGACTCTTTTATATTTCCCCTTAAACGGAACTGAAGTGGCTCATTTCTAAAGTTTCTTAAACACTATTTTTATATGTTTTCACTTTAGTTGGACATAAATTATCATGATATATTCCTATTTCCCCTTATTAATGTCCATTTATGATTTAAATCCATTCTTTTATGGACACTATTATGATACACTGATTTTTTATGCCTTATTACATGATTACGATGCCCATTTCTTTCCATGGGCAACCCTTATGTTAATTTCTTATGATTAATTGAGGTTTTTCTCTTATGATATAATCTACCATATTTTATTAAACAAAATATGATAATTTTGACTGGTTATATACTATCTTGATATTATTCATCATATTACTCAAGATAGTCTATGATTATATTTACTGATTGGGGAAATTATTTACATTTCATATGCTAGTTTTAATATGAATGTATATATTGATTGTGTTTTACCAATTTTATATGAAGAATGTATTGGACTTAGTAAATGTTTGGAGGGGCCTGTTATAGCCCCTAGATTCATTGGTGGGTCTAATGAGGCAAACTAGACCGGGTTTTGGCCGAGGCCTTACCCATTTATATAGACTTCTTAGTCAAGACCTTGATGGTATGTTTATGATGTCCCACATTATGTATTATCTCATTATGAGATTAGTTATTGATAATCAATGTGATTATTAGAATAGTAGAATATTGATGTTATTAATATTTTCATGACTTATTATATTCCCCCTTGACTTATTTTATATGAAATGTGCATAATTTGTGTGAAATATTAATGTTTTAATATTAAGTATAATATTTGAGCATTTTTAGAAGTAGTCAAATTGAGTCAGTTTAATGTTTTAATTATAAATATCACTATACTGATCCAAATTGTGTGGTTCTTGTTTTGTAGTATTCTCCTTTCAATATACAACATTTCATTAGAAGTAACCATGAGCCAATTCTGCCATTTGAAGGGTCATATGGTCCTCACAAACAAGACCAAAGAATCTGTGAAGAAACTGGACTATTCATGAAGATTGATTTACTGGGCTCAATCCAGAAGTTCAAAAACCTTAACTCTCCACCATAATTCGGGGGACACTACATGTCATCTTGGATAAAAATTTCATGGCCCAAATCCATGTACAAGGGGCCCAAATGAATCTTTGAAGTCCATCCCACCATTCTGGACGAGAATGAAAATCAGTATAGTATTCATGACATATCTCCTGATGTAATCATCCAAGCGAGCTGAGATTTTGCAGTGTAAAAGAGGAGATGTAGGCGGCCGACTTTGTTGAAGAAACCATTCGGATTTGAAGGAATCTTAATATTTAAAAACCCTTTCACATTATGGACTTCAAAAAGACTGGATTGAAATGGACAGTTTAAGTTTGTTTATTCAACCGGCCATAACTTTTTATCCTTACGTCCAAATGACTCCAAATTTTTAGAGTAGTCGGCCAACATTATTTTCTACAATTTTGAAGAAGGAGATATTTGAAGATTCGGCTGTATGAATTGCCAAATTGGCGATGCAAGTGGAGGGACAGATTGGGAATGCAAACAGTCCACTCCTTGGGCTATAAAAACTCTCCCCTTCTCTACTTGAGAGGGGTTGGAATTTAAGAAGAGAGGAGATCACATTGGCACGAAAAAAGCTTTTCCAAAGGCTTGGGAGGACCTGCCATACTCAAGTTTTCACTTGAGAGACCTTTCCTCCTCTCTTTCTTTTCACTTACTTTTGTGTTCTTCATTTTTGTAATCTTGTAATTCTCTTTCTTTGTAATTCTGTTTTAATGCAAGTTACTTCTTCAATATCTCTTATTCTCTTCCACCTTCTGTATTTTAATATTAATGTTCTTAAAATAGTTTAAATTCAGTTCAATCCCCTTCCCTTCTTAAGCTTCCTCATTCAATCGAAATTCCATTTTTGATTCTTAAATTATTTCGTGTGTGTGTTCGGCACACTACTCTTATCTTGTCCCTTTCTTTTTCTTCTCTTTATAATTCATCACCATAAACATATATTACCAGATTATTAAACATCCAAATGGCTGAGTAAATCTCTCATTGGGGTGAGTTATAATTTGGGGATGTTAATTGATTGAGAGTTTTGCTCGATGAGTATTCTTTAAATTAATATTGTGTATGTTAAACTTAATATGTCATGGATTAATGATATGTTTTGTTTAACAAGTGGTTTCCATGGATTATTGGAACCATAAATACACTACCATAAATAAGTTTTGATTGAGATTAGAACCCTAAGTTAAGTTAAGGCTTGGATTAAAGCCTTCACACTTAGGAATTCCAATCAACATCAACTTATGATATGGGTGTTAATTTAATGCAATACAAAGTAAGGCTCAAGGATATCACATGCTTAACTCCCCAATGATGAACTCACCCCAATCTTTATCAATTTGGTAAATCAAACATCATCCATAAATAATTTCAATTAAGCTCTGCAAACAAACCCCCTAATCAAAACACAATCAACTAAAAACAATCAACTATTACGAAGTACCATCACCGAGGATTCGACCCGAGTGCTGCTATACACATTAGCAGAGCACCGGAACCTTGAACGGTCGATAGGCGACAATCGGCCGTGCGTGTCAAATGGAGCCTTTGCCGGGGATGGTGCTTTAAGTAGTCATTAGTTTCTGGTTATTGTAAAAAAAACCAAAAAAATACAAAATTTTAAAACAAAATTTGAAAAAAAACACAAAGAAAAACCCGTCTTCCTCTTAAAAATCATAAACTGAAAAAATACAAAGAAAAACCCGTCTTCCTCTTTCTTCCAAAATCTCTCTGAATGCCCCGTAGCCTTCCAAACAATCCCTCGGATTTGTTTGACCCTGAAATTGAGCGAACACTTCGCCAACTTAGGAGGAACATAAGAGATACTCAAATAATTCAAGAACCAGTCCTCATTCAACCAATTGAATTAGATATGGCCAATCCTAGGGAACAAACATTGAAAGAACTTGCTGCCCCTGATATGAATTACCAACCTCTTGGTATTCAATATCCAAACATTGAAGCTGACTTCGAACTCAAATCGGGTTTGATTCATCTTCTCCCTCATTTTCACGGGCTAGCCGGTGAGGATCCACATCTTCACCTTAAAGAGTTCCAAGTAGTATGCTCTACCATGAAGCCTCAAGGGGTTTCTGAAGAACAAATCAAGCTTAGAGCTTTCCCCTTTTCCCTAGCGGATTCTTCCAAGTCTTGGCTCTACTACCTCCCACCTGGTTCCATAAACTCATGGGTTGACATGAAGAGACTTTTCCTTGAGAAGTTCTTTCCCGCTTCCCGAACAGCTTCTATCCGAAAGGAAATAAGCGGCATCCGTCAATTCCCTAATGAATCACTCCATGAGTATTGGGAGAGGTTCAAAAAGCTTGTGGCAACTTGTCCACACCATCAAATCCCTGACCAACTCCTGATCCAATACTTCTATGAGGGGTTATTGGCTATGGAGCGAACTCTCATTGATGCCGCAAGTGGCGGTGCTCTTGTTGACAAAACTCCTGCAGCTGCAAGAGAACTCATAAGCAACATGGCTGCAAACACGCAGCAATTCCATACTCGAGCACATGCTCAAGTGAAACAAGCCCAAGATAATCAATCCATAGAGCCCAACAAGATGACTGAGTGGATGAGTGAACTTACAGGTCTTGTGCGTCAACTAGCGGTGGCTACCAAAGCCCCAACCTCATCTTCTCCACAGTCACTATTCCCTGGACCTATCAAGAATTGTGGAATCTGCAACTCTCCATCTCATCCGACTGACACATGTCCACAACTTCAAGATGATCCATCTGATTCATCTAGTCCAATGGAGCTCAATGCGGCATATTCTCAGCGAAACTTCAACCCTCAACAATCAGGTCAGTTTGTTAGAAACTTCAACCAACCCCACTCTGAGCCCTTCTCTTCTACCTTTAACCCACCTCTGAGGTATGGTAATCCCATTTCTCATCCTCCTCAATTCCCTCCTCAAAACCCAAACCAATTCCAATATGGTCAAGGTGGTGGTAACTTCCATCAACCTTATCCTTTTGTTCCTCAACCCCAAAGGAACAATCCTCCTCCTGGATTCCACTATCCTAATGAGCCTTCCCAATTCCCCACCCAATACAATCGCTTTCCCAAGAACCAAAATCAAGGCCAACCCAATTTGGGACAAGCCTCTTCTTCTAAACAACCATGGGAAAGTGCTGTAGAAGATCTTGCATCCTTCACCCGTTCTAGCCTCAAGAACATTGAAACCCAAATAGGTCAACTTGCATCCCACCTTAGCCAGCAACAACCATCCAATTCATCCCAACTCCCAGCTCAACCATTACCCAACCCTAAGGGTAATGTAAGTGCAATTGCACTTAGATCGGGAAAGCAAATTGCTATGCCCCATGCTGATTGCTCTACCTCCCCTTTCGATGTTGATCTAGAAAATGAAAAGAAAAAAAAAGCTGGAAAAGGAACTTGAATCCACTCCTTCACCTCCTTCCATTCCTCTAAGGAACCCAATTCCTTTTCCTCAAGCCATCTCCAAGCCTAAGAAGTCCTTTGAACCTGATCCTGAAATGCTTGACATGTTTAGACGTGTTGAAGTGAACATCCCCCTCTTAGATGCCATCAAACAAATCCCTAAGTATGCCAAGTTTCTTAAGGAATTGTGCACCCATAAGAGGCAACTTAAGAACATTGAAAATGTTTCAACTCAACAGTCCATTCCCATGAAGTGCAAAGATCCAGGGACCTTCACAGTTCCATGTCAAATTGGAAGTTCCAACTTTGATGATGCACTCATAGACCTTGGAGCCTCAATAAATGTCATGCCCAAATCCATTTTCTCCAACCTTGGTCCAGGTCCCTTGCACCCAACGGGTATTGTCATTCAATTAGCCAATCGAAGCACTGCCAGTCCTGAGGGGATAATTGAGGATGTTCTTGTTCGGGTCAATGATCTTATCTTCCCAGCCGATTTCTATGTTCTTGACATGGAAGGTGAGACGACCTCTTCTCGATCTCCCCTAATTCTAGGAAGACCATTCCTCATGACTGTGAGAACCAAGATTGATGTCCATTCAGGCATCTTATCCATGGAATTCGGTGACCAATTGGTCAAGTTCAACATTTTCCAAGCCATGCGATACCCATCTGAGGATCACTCTGCATTCTCAATCCATGCTTTTGAGGACACTTCTAAGATTCAATTGAACCCCAATCCACCCTATTCTTCATGTTCTAATGATAAAGGATCTTGTGAAATCTGCACCACGATTAACAAAGTCATAAATGGTGAAGTTGATGTGGACCTCTCATTCATAGACTCCATCAATCTAGAGGAACTTGAAAACTCTCTTGAATCCCACATCAACTCTGATCTCCACTGCTCCACCTTGGACAGTGTTGAGGAAAATGATCCAAACTCATCTGGAATCCCTTATCCTACTCCTAACTTGTCTAGCTCTCAAATCAAGGCTGAAACTGATCTAAAACCACTTCCTTCACACCTCAAGTATGCATTCCTTTTCCATGATCCCTCCTACCCTGTCATTATCTCTGCTTCACTTTCTGAAACTGAGGAATCCCAAATTGTTCGAGTGTTAGAGGAAAACAAAGATGCCTTAGGTTGGACCCTAGAGGATATTCCAGGAATCAACCCTACCCTTTGTATGCATCACATCCATCTAGAGGAATCATCCAAACCAATTAGGCAACCTCAAAGAAGACTCAATCCACTCATACTTGAGGTAGTTAGGGAAGAGATTACCAAGCTTCTTCAAGCTGGTATTATCTACCCAATTTCTGATAGTGAATGGGTTAGTCCAATTCAAGTCGTTCCTAAGAAGGGCGGGATAACAGTTGTCACAAATGAACATGGAGAAGTGGTCACAACTCGAGTGAAAAACAAATGGCGTGTGTGCATCGATTATCGCAAATTGAATGCTGAAACACGAAAAGATCACTACCCACTTCCTTTCCTTGACCAAATGCTTGAGAGATTGGCCGGAAAGTCACACTATTGCTTTCTTGATGGTTACACCGGCTACTTCCAAATTCCAATCGCACCTCAAGACCAAGAAAAGACCACATTCACTTGCCCCTTTAGAACCTATGCCTATAGGCGAATGCCTTTTGGCCTTTGTAATGCTCCTGCAACATTCCAGTGGTGTATGATGAGTATCTTTTCTGAATTCATTGAGAATTGCATGGAGGTCTTCATGGATGACTTTACCATTTATGGTGAGTCATTTGAATCTTGCTTACATTCACTCTCTTTGGTCCTTCAAAAGTGTGTCAAGTGCAACCTTGTGCTGAATTTTGAAAAATGTCACTTTATGGTTTCAAATGAGATTGTTCTAGGGCACATAATTTCTCAAGAGGGTATCCAAGTTGATCCAGCCAAAATTGAGGTGATCCAATCACTTCCTGAACCCAAATAAGTTCGAGACATTCGGTCCTTCCTTGGTCATGCCAGTTTCTATCGGCGATTCATTCAGAACTTCAGCAATATTTCCCTCCCACTCACTCGTTTACTTCAAAATGATGTCACATTCAATTTTGATGAGGCTTGAAAGAGATCCTTAATTGAACTCAAATATGCTCTCACATCTACTCCAATAATCCAACCCCCAGATTGGTCCTTACCATTTGAATTGATGTGTGATGCTTCTGATAGGGCCATTGGGGATGTTCTTGGTCAAAGAAGAGAAAACATTCCTCATGTCATCTTTTATGCCTCAAAAACATTGGATGAAACTCAATCACACTACACTGTGACTGAAAAAGAACTTTTAGCTGTGGTTTTTTCCTTGGATAAATTCCGGCCCTATCTCTTAGGTGCCAAAATCATCATCTTCACGGACCACTCAGCATTAAAGTTCTTACTTAAGAAAAGTGATTCCAAACCAAGGCTAATAAGATGGATTTTAATGCTCCAAGATTTTGACCTTGTGATAAAAGATAAACCTGGAAAAGAAAACCCTGTGGCTGACCACCTGAGTAGAATTTCTAATTCTTCTCATTCTGAAATAATTGATCCTGAATTTCCAACTGAACACCTCTCATCTCTCACTCCAAAGTTACCATGGTATGCCCCAATTGTCAATTACTTGGTTTCTGGTGTTTTCCCTGAATATTTTTCAAAAGAACAAAAAGAAAAGATGAAAAGTGATTCAAAGCATTATTTTTGGGAAGATAATAAACTTTGGAAAACTGGGGCTGACATGGTAATTAGGAGATGTGTTGATGAAACTGAACAATCCTCCATCTTGGAATTCTGCCACTCAATGCCTGGAGGTGGCCACTTTGGACCACAAAGGACTTCTCGAAAGGTCCTAGATTCTGGATTCTTTTGGACTTCACTCTTCAAGGACTCACATGAGTTCTGTCAATCATGTCCCACTTGCCAAAAGTTTGGCACAATTTCCAAAAGAAACGAAATGCCTCAAAAGCCATTAATCTTCTGTGAGCTTTTCGATGTTTGGGGCATCGATTTCATGGGACCTTTTCCCCCTTCCAATGGATTATCCTACATTCTCCTTGCTGTTGACTATGTTTCTAGGTGGGTCGAGGCCAAACCCACTAGGAAAGATGATGCTCAAACTGTGAGTGAGTTCCTCAAAACCCATATCTTCCATCGATTCGGAACACCACGGGCTTTGATAAGTGACTTAGGAACTCATTTCTGTAATAGAACCATGAAGTCACTTTTGAAAAAGAATGGGGTTGTACATAAAACATCCACTGCATATCACCCTCAAACAAATGGAATGGATGAACTTTCTAACAGAGAAGTGAAAAGAGTGCTTGAAAGAATTGTTAAGCCAACAAGAAAAGACTGGCCCGATAGACTTGGTGAAGCACTCTGGGCCTATCGAACAGCCTATAAGACACCCATTGGGATGTCTCCATTTAGGCTAGTTTTTGGTAAAGCCTGTCATTTACCAGTTGAAATCCAACATAAGTCATTTTAGACTATCAAAACTTGTAATTTAGATTGTGAAAAATCTGGTGAAGAAAGATTGTTGCAGTTGACTGAATTGGAGGAGCTTCGACTCGATTCGTATGAGAACTCCATTCTCTACAAAGAAAAGGCAAAGTCACTCCATGACAAGAACATTCTTCGAAAGGTATTTCATGAAGGTGAAAAGGTAATGCTCTTCAATTCTCGATTTCGACTTCACCCAGGTAAGCTTAATTCTCGTTGGGAAGGTCCTTTTGTTATTACTAACGTTTACCCATTTGGTGCAGTGCAAGTCCAAGACCCTTCTTCAAAAAGAACATTCACGGTAAATGGACACCGGTTAAAGCATCACCATGAGAGGTCTCACAATCCAGGAACCACGTCGACTTCCATCGAAACCCCATCCACTTCAATAGAACCACCACTGGATGGAGACCCGCCAAATCCAAACCAGGGGGCACCTCTTTCCCTTTAACTCTATCTCTTCTCAATCTCTCTTCCCTCTCTTCTTCTCTCTATTTATTCTTCTTCCTCTCTACCTCTCATTTTTTTTTACAAAATTCTTCCACAACCGTTTTTCTATTTTCTCTTTTGTGTGGATGTGTCATTAAAAATAAAAAAAAATTAAAAAATTAATTAAAAAAAATGAAAATTAAAAAAAAGGGGTGTCATAATTACTCATCATCCAATATTGAAATTCTGTCCAACCATTTTGGGGAGTCAAAAGGCTTGTTTTAAACTCAAATATATTGAATTTTTATCTCAAACTTGGGTAAACAATTTTGTGTCAATAACAAACATTTTGAATGAACAATTTTTGGTGGAAAATGATTCTCCCCTACCGTGAGGAATAACATTAGCCTTCATGCCAAGGTCATCTATGGCCATCTTTTTCATTGTGTGTCTTCACCACTGATTGTGAGTCTTGAGTTTGTGGACCTTCGAGCTGAATTTCCATCTTTTGTGTGCATTAATATGATAGAGGCATTTTCTAAGCCACATGAGAATCAGAATAGCCAAATAGCCTCCCGTTACCCTTACATTGATCCTACTTTTGAAAGCCCCTTTGAGCCTATGAAAACCTTTCTTTTGATAGCCACATTACAAGCCTAATACCTTGTCCCACCCAACATCTTCATGGATTTTCATTGTACAATTTTTTGAAATTTAAGTGTGGGGGGAATGGACTTCATTTTTGGGCGTACTTTCATTGATTTCCAATGTGTCATCATATGCTTGAGGGCAAGCATCCATTCAAGTGTGGGGGAGAGGTTGTACTTCTGTGAGCTTTGGGGTGTATATGTGTAATTGTCATTTGTACAAAAGTCATTGGAAAGTGTTCAAAAAAATGAAAAAAATTATATAAAAAAAATGAAAAAAATAAAAAAAAAGGAATGGGTTGTGTCTTGGGTGGGTCAAAAATCATTCATCATCAACCTTTGTTCGTGTTATAAATTAGTTCCATGTGGAGATCAAGCATGGGTTGGGAGATGACTGTGAGACTTGTTTCAAGCACAACTTTCGAAAAAAAAGCAAAAAAAAAAGAAAAAAAAGAACACTTGAATCATCTTGTATTGTGTCATTATTGGAAGTCTTCCATGTTGTACATATTCCATCATCTCACCCTATTCCATTTTCTATCTCCCTCACTTTTCATTCATCACACATTCATGCCCTTGTAAATATGTGTTTCTATTTCCTTTCAAATCAAATTTCAAAAAAAAATGTGCATTGATTTTTCCATGTTGGTGTTTTTAACCCCTCTTTTCCTTTGGACATTATATACCTACCGTCCCATAGCCACTAAAAAACCCCTTAAAAGACCTCTTGATTCTTGTACACATTAGATTTGGGAATGGAAGCTGAGAGCTCTTACAAACTCTTGATTTTCACTTTTTGTTGGTGAATGAGTGAACCTCCTAAAATACATTTTTATCATCTTGAGAGGGGTAAGTTTTGAGTGCCTACATTTTCTAATTCAAACCTTGTACATGAAAAAATGAATTGTTTCTGATGCATTATTGTGAACCAAATTTGTTATGGAATTCAATATGGATTAGTGAAATAGTCTAAACCTCCCCTGATTGGAGAAAACAAAATTTTAATATTTGTTGGTGAGTGAAAATGATTTTGTCATGTTTTTTTTATTTGTTGCACATGAGGACACGCGCAAATCTAAGTGTGGGGGATTTGATGTTATTAATATTTTCATGACTTATTATATTCCCCCTTTACTTATTTTATATGAAATGTGCATAATTTGTGTGAAATATTAATGTTTTAATATTAAGTATAAGATTTGAGCATTTTTAGAAGTAGTCAAATTGAGTTAGTTTAATGTTTTAATTATAACTATCACTATACTGATCCAAATTGTGTGGTTCTTGTTTTGTAGGATTCTCCTTTCAATATACAACATTTCATTAGAAGGAACCATGAGCCAATTCTGCCATTTGAAGGGTCATATGGTCCTCACAAACAAGACCAAAGAATCTGTGAAGAAACTGGACTATTCATGAAGATTGATTTACTGGGCTCAATACAGAAGTTAAAAAACCTTAACTCTCCACCATAATTCTGGGGACACTACATGTCATCTTGGATAAAAATTTCATGGCCCAAATCCATGTACAAGGGGCCCAAATTAATCTTTGAGGTCCAGCCCACCATTCTGGTCGAGAATGAAAATCAGTATAGTATTCATGACATATCTCCTGATGTAATCATCCAAGCGAGCTGAGATTTTGCAGTGTGAAAGAGGAGATGTAGGTGGCCGACTTTGTTGAAGAAACCATTCGGATTTGAAGGCATCTTAATATTCAAAAACCCTTTCACATTATGGACTTCAAAAAGACTGGATTGAAATGGACAGTTTAAGTTTGTTTATTCAACCGGCCATAACTTTTTATCCTTACGTCCAAATGACTCCAAATTTTGAGAGTAGTCGTCCAACATTATTGTATACAATTTTTAATAAGGAGATATTTGAATATTCGGCTGTCTGAATTGCCAAATTGGCGATGAAAGTGGAGGGACAGATTGGGAATGCAAACAGTCCACTCCTTGGGCTATAAAAACTCTCCCCTTCTCTCCTTGAGAGGGGTTGGCATTTCAGAAGAGAGGAGATCACATTGGCACGACCAAAGCTTTTCCAAAGGCTTGGGAGGACCTGCCATACTCAAGTTTTCACTTGAGAGACCTTTCCTCCTCTCTTTCTTTTCACTTACTTTTGTGTTCTTCATTTTTGTAATCTTGTAATTCTCTTTCTTTGTAATTCTGTTTTAATGCAAGTTACTTCTTCAATATCTCTTATTCTCTTCCACCTTCTGTATTTTAATATTAATGTTCTTAAAATAGTTTAAATTCAGTTCAATCCCCTTCCCTTCTTAAGCTTCCTCATTCAATCGAAATTCCATTTTTGATTCTTAAATTATTTCGTGTGTGTGTTCGGCACACTACTCTTATCTTGTCCCTTTATTTTTCTTCTCTTTATAATTCATCACCATAAACATATATTACCAGATTATTAAACATCCAAATGGCTGAGTAAATCTCTCATTGGGGTGAGTTATAATTTGGGGATGTTAATTGATTGAGAGTTTTGCTCGATGAGTATTCTTTAAATTAATATTGTGTATGTTAAACTTAATATGTCATGGATTAATGATATGTTTTGTTTAACAAGTGGTTTCCATGGATTATTGGAACCATAAATACACTACCATAAATAAGTTTTGATTGAGATTAGAACCCTAAGTTAAGTTAAGGCTTGGATTAAAGCCTTCACACTTAGGAATTCCAATCAACATCAACTTATGATATGGGTGTTAATTTAATGCAATACAAAGTAAGGCTCAAGGATATCACATGCTTAACTCCCCAATGATGAACTCACCCCAATCTTTATCAATTTGGTAAATCAAATATCATCCATAAATCATTTCAATTAAGCTATGCAAACAAACCCCCTAATCAAAACACAATCAACTAAAAACAATCGACTATTACGAAGTACCATCACCGAGGATTCGACCCGAGTGCTGCTATACACATTAGCAGAGCACCGGAACCTTGAACGGTCGATAGGCGACAATCGGCCGTGCGTTTCAAATATCCATGGGTAAGTATCATTTTCATGTGACTATTTATATGGAATTATTTGATAAGCTTTTATTCCTACCATATTATGCTCAAGATTATGTTTTAATGACATGTGTTTTTAGTTATTCACCTTTCCTTATTATTTATGTTTATATATAATAGCTTTTGATGTATTTCTTACCCTTATTGAGCATCTAAGGTCACCCCTTTCTTATGTTTTATTTTTCCTAGGATTCCAAGATGAATATTATCATTGACATGCAAGGATAATCCATAAGAATAGGGATGTTTTCAATGGAGTTTCTATGTTGCATTCCATTTCATGTTTTAAAGTAAAACTTATGTTTATATATAGTTTTCGAAATCTACTAGACTATTTGGTCCTTTGGGATGCATTCGATTATTCTTAGTACCAATGTAATAAAGTAAGGCACCGACTCTAGGCTATTAGGGTCAGGGTCGTTATAAATAAGATCATAGTCGATCGGTCAATTTCATTTAGAGAGGCCTCAGATTAATCCTCATAATCTTCCACAGAAAAAACCTCTATTCTAGGAGAAGATTCATATATAGTATCTTCTTAAGAAATGTTTATTGGAACATTTCCAGGAGAAGGTGGAGTATCCAACAACTTCAACAGATCTTCAAAGGATTCAGACCTTACTGGACTTTCTAAAATCGATGTAGAAGGATTTAGCTTAACTGATCTTTCTTCCCTTACAACAACAACAAGAAAAGGTTCATCTGGATTTGGATTATTATCATAATTCTTTTTTTATCCTCATCATCCTTATCATATTTCTTAACTTCTTTATCACCCTCATTATCCTTCTTTCCATTTACATCACTAGGAGATGATTCACCCATATCAATGAAATGATTTTATATAGGGGATACTTCATTGGAAGGTGAGGAGTCAAAAAGGGATATCCTCCTATTTCAAACATAAGTGGACTCTCCACTACAACAGGATCTAATTCCTTATCACTTTCAGAATCTGTAAGATCTGGTCCAAATAGCATAGACTTGGGAACTCTCTCCCCCTCAGGATGTGTATCTTAACTTACCAATTCAACCATCAAGGGCAATTCAAATTCTCTTATATCTTTAACTAAAACATCAGGAATTCTTTGAACTTCATGAGTAGGAGACAAATCTTCTCTCATAGGTTCTTCTTCATCTAGAATTTCATGGATATGAGTCCTTTCTAAGCTTTCCTCAAAATATTTTCTGGATTCCTTATCCAAATCAACTACTCTAGATTCATCCCCATCCAAGGAATTATTAGAATATACAATTTCATCTAGTTCCAAAACATGGTCAATTAAATATCTTGTCTTAGAGGGATGAGAGATATGATTGAATTTGTCATACAAAATCTCCTCATCGGCTATCCACATCCTTTTCCAAGGATCCCAACCGATCTCCATCCTCTTATATGTAGTTTTATTCAAACAGAATCCACTTAGAAATACAATCCTTTCAACTCTAATAGAAACCAAATTTCCATGTTCCAACAATGTAGAGATAAAATTCAGATAAGGAAGTGTGTTAAACATTGAAGAAGGGTTGGTTAACTCCTATGTATGTCTCATTAATAAATGAGGAAGACTAATCTAAATGTCATGTACCATCAGGTATAAAAAGAAAAAATCCCAATACCTTACATAACTAAAATCTTCTTTACTCACTACAAAAAAATAGCCACTTTAGAGGGGTTGTTTTTTACTTTAGAAGGGGTTATAATCCCTTATAAAGACATTAGCAGCGGTTGTGAGGAACCATCACTAATGTGACCACCTACTTTCATTAGAGGCAGTTTTGAGTAAGAGCTGGTAATTTCATGGTGATTTTAGCGGCAGTTACATTATATGGGGTTTAAACCCCCTCTAATGTTGACTTAAATTCACCAAAAATGCTTGTGTTTGATGCGGTCATAGCTGAAACTGCCACTGGTTTAAAGGCTTTAGGGGCGATTTGAACCGCCCCTAATAAGGGGTTACTTTAGGGGTGGTTTTCACAACCACCCCTAAAGCCTTTCATTTTTTTAAAATTTTTACTCATGACCCTACTGCGCCCCCTTGCCTATTTTGTGTCACCCATGCCCTGCCCCCCTCACATTTCACCTTGACCCCCCCTCTTATTCCAAGTATTTCCCCCAACCTCCCTCCTGTTCCTACTCGCTCCTCCCCCTACCGCAATCACCTCCTGCCCTGCCCTGTCATCTCCAGTCCCTCCAGTACGCCGCTACCCTCTCTGCCGATATATAGAAAAATAACAGCCAACATGATTTGAACTATTGACTGCAAGGAACAAATACCGTTGGAACCTAACCCGCTAACAAATATGGAAAATTCATTTTGATGTATAAATTACACTTGAATGTATTTATATATATTTGGTTGTTTATTATAATAAATATTATTAGTATAATATATTTAAATACATTTAAATAATAATATATATATTATTTACTATATTTATATGTATATGCAATTATATATATTCTATATTATATATTTATATATCACCTAAATATATTACGCATGTATATATGTATATATTGTAGTTATATATATGTGTGTGTGTGTGTGATAACAATAATATTATTAATTCTTATTATTCTTATTACATCTATTTTTTAATCTATAAAAATTATATGTTGGTTTTATAAATACTATACATTTATTTTCTGATTTATATCAAACATATATTATATTAAATACATTTGTATTATATATTTATGTAAATTATTTATATACTTAAATACATATTTATATATTATATATTTATTTATTTAAAGAATATATATATATATAAGTATTTACTTAATATATTTATATAAGGTCTTTAAAAATATATTTATATAATGTCTTTCAATACATATATTTATTATTATTTATATTAATATATTTATTTATTTGAATAAACTATATAATATTATTATTATATGAAATACAATTTATACAAATTTTAATATTATATATAATTAATATGTATATTATATATAATCAATATTATATGAAATGCAATTTTATATTATATATAATTAATATGTATGTTATATATAATCACTATCATATGAAATACAATTTATATAAAAATAAACTTAATATTATATGAAATAAAATTTATAAAAATATTAATATAATGCATTTCAATGCATATATTTATTATTATGTACATTAATATATAGTTGTATTTTAATAAATATAATTCTAAAATATTGTGTACATTAATATAAATTTATTTGTATCAATTCTATTTCATATAATATTAATTACATATAATATAAAGGCATAAACCTATTATATAAAAATATATTTATTATTATAATAATATAATTTATAAAAACTACAAGCTTGAGTTTTTATATAATATACTTTTTAAATAAATTATATTTATGTATATATTTATATAATATGTTTATGCTTTTATAATATAAATAATTAATATTATATGAAATACAATTTATACAAATAAATATATATTAATTTACAAAATATTATAAAATTATATTTACGAATACATATAAATACAATTAAATACAATCATATAAATATTTTATATAATATGTTTATATAATGTACTTAAATACATTTATATATTGTGTTTTAATTATATATATATATATATATATATATATATATTGTGGAAGTTTCTTTTTTTTTAATAGTGGGGATTCACAGCCCCTTTTAATCTTTTAAATTAGACGGGGTTTTGGACCCCCTCTAATTTAAGAAAGTAGATGGGGGGTTTTGAACCCCCTTTATTTTAAGACATTAGAGGGGGTTTTGAACCCCCTCTAATTTAAAGACCTTAGAGGGGGTTTTGGACCCCCTCTAATTTAAGAAAGTAGAGGGGGTTTTGAACCCCCTCTACTTTAATACATTAGAGGGGGTTTTCCACCCCCCCCCCCCCCCCCCGATAATTTAATACATTAGAGGGGGTTTTAAACCCCCTCTAAAATCTAACTATATATTAAAAAAATAATGTTAAATTTTTTAGAGGGGGTCCATAACCCCCTCTAAATTCGATGATTAATGAGGGTTGTAGACAACCCCCTCTATTTTTTATAGAAAATGAATTTAGAGGGGGTTGTGCATAACCCCCTCTAAATAACCCCCTCTAATATGATGTTTTTTTTAGTGACTTGGGTAGATAGAGTTCTCTATAAACTTAAATATTAGCCTACATTCTACACTTAGCTCATTTGTGACTTGTCTTTAGTGGGTTTGGTCATCGGTTAGTTCCTCCAGTGCATTCACAGTATCGAAATGGGGACGGTTCATAGGGTACAAGCTCTCATAGTCCTCATATTCTCTAATATGTGGAACTCTTAAACAATCATCCCAAAGAGTTGAAGTGAAATAACATTCTTGATCATCAATAACTATTCAAGTCACATCCTCATACTCTCTGGCTTCAAACACCATATTCAAATAAAATTATTTTATAGTGTGAGGATAGAAGTGTTTCATCTAAAAACCAACTTTTCCAATTTTAACACAAAACAACTCTCCATGGCAATGAATTATTGGTTATAAACCATTCAACATAGGCTTTTCTCTCAAATACTACCTCTCATTACAACAAATACGACTTTCAAATATTTCTCGACTTACATGATATGTACTTTTCTTTCTTGGATGATTCGAGAACATATTCTCCAAATGATATCTTCATCTCAACTGAGAATACTTAGAATCACAATTAGGGATTCGAAGAAAGGGTTTTGAGAAATATGGTTCAAAAAGAGGGTTTGGTTCGGGTTAGATGAAAACGTGATGATTCTGATTCTGATTTGACAGTTTAATCATTTAGGGGTTTACTTGAACAATAACCCTTGGGAATTAATAATAATCATTTAATATATTCCTAAACTCATACGATATAAAAACAAAATAACCGAACAGAATACTCGATATAAGTTTAATTTAAAAAAAAGAATATAAGAAAATTTGAAAAAATTAAACAAAATTAATCATATCTAATTCATGTTTGTTATAATTAATTTTCTCATAATTTAATGTATCGGTGAAAATGTCAACAAACTGATTCTCTATTATAATAAATTCAACAGTGATATCTCATTTTTGAAAATGATCTCCCAAAAAGTGATTTCATATATCAATATGTTTCATTCTAGAATATTGTATAAGATTATTAGAAATTTTTATTACATTTGTATTGTCCTAATTTATAGGGTAATTTCTGAATTCATATCCATAGTCCAATAATGTGTGTTTCATCCACATAATTTGTGCACAACAACTACTTGCAGAAATATACTCAACTTCAATAGTGGATAATGCAACATAATTGTGTTTCTTACTACTCCATGAAACTAAATACTTTCCCAAAAAGTGATATGTTCTAGAAGTTCTTTTTATATCTAACTTACGACCACTAAAATATGCATCTTAATAACTAACTAAATAAAATTTCTTTCCTCTAGAATAAAATAGTCCTAATTTGGTTGTATTTTTGAGGTATTTAAAAATTCTTTTCTCAAAGAGTAAATGTGATTCTTTTGAATTTGATTGAAAATGTGCACACATGCACACACTAAACATAGTATTCAGTTGGCTAGTAGTTAAGTATAATAAACTTCCAATAATATCTCTATAAGTGGTTTGATCTATTAGTTTCCTAGTTTCATCAAGATCTAACTTACAACTTATACTCATGGGAGTATCATTTCCATTGATGTTATCCAAGCCAAAACATTTTAAAAGATCCTTTGTGTATTTGACTTAATTTAAAAGAATTCCTTCTTTGTTTTTAAAATTTTGAAATCTAAGAAATTATTTTAACTCTCCCATTAAGCTTGTTTCAAATTCATTGTGCATCAATTTTTAAAATTCAGAACACAATGAGTTTTTGGATGATCCAAAAATAATATCATCGATATAGATTTGAACTACTAAAAAATATTTTTAAATTCTTTTAATAAATAGATTAGGGTCAACTATGACTTTTTAGAAACCATTATAATTCAAAAATGGGTTGAGCCTATCACACTAATCTCAGGAGCATGTTTTAATCCATACAAATCTTTTGTTAATTTAAATACAAGATTTGGGAAATGTGGGTTTTAAAATCCAAGGGGTTTTCCAACAAATAAATCCTCAATTATATAACCATTTAGTAATTCACTCTTGAAATATATTTAATATAATTTTAAATCTAAATGTTCTTCATTGTAAATCAACATTCACTACACCAAAATTGTTGTTTAGCAACGGTTTTTTAGTGGTGGTTTGTTAAAAACCACCGCTAAAACTTTCATTTTTTTCAAAATCCCGACATGTCTCCCCCAAAACCTGAACCCCACACTCCCTCGACCACTCGAGCCCCCATAGACCTACCCTTTCCATTCCTCACCACCACGCCTCACTTTTGCACTTCGCCACCAGTCCTGAGCTTTGCCTCCCTTCGTCGTGCCTCGCCACGCCTCGCTGCTTCTTGCCACCAGTCCTGAGCCTCGTCACCCCTCTGTGGTAAGATTTATGGATTCCTAAAGATGATTTTTGAGGTTATCTAAATATATATATTCAAAGAATATCTTTTATGATCTTTGTGTGATAGTTCAAGAGATTCAAAAAAGAAAAGTCTTGACTCTAATTATGATGACCAAACTATATGATTTCAAGATTATCATTTTGAATAGTTTCAAATATAGAGATCATTTTGTTACTGATTTTCATAGACTTTCTAATTTTTAATATTAGAAAATATCATCATGGTTTTTTGAGATTTAAATAGAATGAAATGATTTTAAGAATAGTGTTTTATGAGGAATTAAGTAAGACTATAAATTTAAAATTTATAATTAAATCATTTGTACATCAAGTTCTTAAATCAGAATAGTTCTTGAATTTATAGTGAATCTAGATAAGGAATTCTTGGAAGAGGTTAAGTGTATTTTTCAATATATAAATGGTTTGGTAGACCTAAAACTATTTTATAGAATGGATAATCTATTTTAGGGGTTTGTGGATATGGAATTTAGAGGAGATTCAAAAACACATAACAATACCTCTTGTTTTGTGTTTACCTTTGTAGGGTTGGTTGTGAATTGGGTGTCTTAGTTGTAACCTATAGTTTCTCTATCAAAATTTCATCTAGGGTATGCTGTTATTATTGAAGTAGGTAAAGATTTTACCTAGTTTAAAGGTTTATTAGAGTAATTTAAAATAAGGTTAAAAAAATTACATTACTCTGAAATAGATGGAAATGATTTATCTTGCAATGAATATGGTGTTTTAATATAGGAAAAAATAAATTCAAATGAAGTGTAACTTCATATGGAGTATTTTAGTGGATATTTTGTTAAATATATAAATGTTTAGTGGAACTCAGAATCCATTAAACATAATTACTAAAGTCATGGTCTGGAAAATTTTGGGTAGCAATGTATATTAGTTGGTCTTGTATGATTCGTGATCAATTGATCACAGAATCCACATCTGAAGAGAATATTTATATGTTTTTGAAGTGACTAATGACATATTGTAATCCTTGAGATCAATATACTAGTTATAGATTTTTTGGATTGGCTATGTGAAAACCTTTTTCTATCTAAGTGTCTAGAATTTTTGAAGGGGAAATTTTGAATCAGGATGTGGAACCAAATGGATGTGGTGACAACAAAACCAAGGGTCTAGAAGTGGCAGTATCAGCGATGGAATAATTTTTTAAGGAAATTTATAAGAGGGAGGATAGATGATTTATTGATACTATTCTATTCATTTCAATAAGTAAGAGGTCGGTGAATCAGTGAGAATATGGAACTTTCCTTGATCAAGTATTTTCATTTCTAATTTAGACACTATTGTAAACTAGATGGATCTAATATCAAGAAAGGGAGGAGACTTTTTTATTGGATAATAAATTTAGGTTAAGGGTGATACATACCCTATTATAATCACTTTATTAAATTATTGATACATCTATGTCTTTGAATTATCTTGGGCATAGTAAGGAAAAAGTCACTCGCATCAAGGGTGAACCTTATAAAAAACTTGTGTGTCTTGTGTTCATGTTTGTATTTTTCAAATGAGTATGTGATAGTTTCTAATGTCAAGGGGTTCTTGACTTTAACCAGTGAAATATGGTTATTTAGAAAGGAAATTTTAAATACTTAGTAATATTAATTCAAACCCTTTCATAGTATTACATATCAGATCACCTGGGAACATTAGGTAATTGGGATGAAAACCCTTAGATAAAACCCTTAGTTCTATGGAACTAGCATAAGTGTATGGGGATAGAATTTTATACTCAAATTTATTTTTTTTAATTTAATCCTAATTAATTTTCTTAAAATTTCTAAGATGTATGGAGGAAAGTTATGCACTAATAGGAATGCCCAATGTGGTGGATACAATAGTCAATGTGATGATTATCCATATGTTCAAAAAACTTCATGTGTGCTAATATCGAAAACATCACGGTTGTATTAAAACGATGACTCAAGTTATGGATAATAACCATAAATATATGAAAAGTCATACTTTATTATGGAATTTTCCTGAGGAAATGACATATTTTATTTTGTGGGCCCATGGATCCACTTATAGTTTAATGGTGGGTATCATCATTGGAAAAGATATTTAATATAGGGGAACACTATGAACAATAGAATGTTTTTAAAAAAAATTATTATCTTGAAGAAAATTTTGATCAATGGTGTGAATTAATAAATAATATAAATAATAAATACTTTCAGCCTTTAATTAAATAATTACAGGATTTATGGAGAAATAATGTTGAGACATATGATGCATCTTCTAGAACAATGTTCAAAATGCAAGATGATCTAATGTGGACCATTAGTGACTTCCCTGGACTTGGGAATTTATCTGGTTGGGACACTTACATGGGTTTGGCTTTTCCTGTTTGTAACTTTGATTTTGAGCCCGAGCGGCTACCTCATAGTAGAAAATGGTGCTTCTTTTGTCATCAAATATTTCTTGATGCATCTCATAAATTTCAGCTAAAAAAGTCAAAATTCAATGGTTTAATTGATCGTAGACCACCTCTAAAGTTGTTAAAAGGTTTTGAAATATTGACACAACTTGGAAATGTTGAAATAAAATTGGGGAAGTTTCATCATTTGAATGATAGTGGGAAACGAGTTTTAAGTGCATCGTCAAGTGAAATCTGAATGCAACAATGGAATAAAAAAAATTATATTCTTCAAACTTTCATATTGGGAATTTAATTTACTATGACATAATCTTTATGTGATGCATATTGAGAAGAATGTTTGTGACAATTTGATCTTCACATTGTTTAATGAGCATAGAAAGTCTAAGGATCATCTCAATGCTTGGAAAGACTTACAAGTAATGAACATAAAGCATAATCTCTGTCCAAATGAGAATGGAAAGTATGCTCTGAAAATTTTTGAAATGAAAAATAGGGATAAAGAAACATTCCTTCGAATTTTAAAATATCTGAAGGTATTTTATGGGTATTAAAGTAACATATCAAGTCATGTTGACTTAAAGAATAGTAGTTTACATGGATTGAAAATCCATGATTCACATATTTTTTACAGTATTTACTTCCATTGGAATTGCATACGTTATTACTAGAAAAGTTTGCTATTGTTGTACTCTAATTCTGCACATTTTTTAGACAACTATGTGAGAAAAATATACATCCATTTCAGCTTCACAACCTTTAGGAGAGATTTTTATTAACAATTTGTGAAATGGAGATGATCTTTCTTTCATCGTTTTTTACTGTCATGATTCATTTAACTGTGAATTTGGTTGAGGAAGCTAAATTAGAAGGCTCCATACATTATCGACGGATGTATCCTATTGATAGGTACTTTATTTATATGTTTTTGTTTGAGTAAGAAATTCTTGTAACTTCATTAAATACATAATTATGTTTTTTTATTTTATTTCACAGATATATTAGGCATTTGAAATCATATGTAAAAAATAAAGTTCAACCAAAAAGCTATATTTCTAAAGTCTATTTGGCATAAGAGTGTCTTAACTTTTTTTCTAGATACTTAGAAGATATTGAGATAAGATTAAATTTATTTGGACATGTTGATGACACATAAAATCAATCTAAAATACATGGGAAATCAAAAATCTTTCCTATTATTGGTCGGTCGGTTGGGAGGAGCTCAAATGTTACACTAACAGAAATGGAATTATTATAGCCACATGGATATGTGATGTTGAATAGTGAAATTTTAGATCCATTTATTAAAGAGTTGAGGATACAAAAAAGAGATTAATTAAAGGACGGACACGAAATGAGAAAGATATAAAAAAAGATATTAATAAATAGCTTGTAGAATGGTTTGCACGATGTGTAAGTTCATAAATATTGAAATCAATATGGATATTAGGTTGATACATGTATTTTGTAAATCTAATAATGTTTATTAATTTTTTCAAATCATGAATACTAATACTTGAGCAGAGTTGTCAGAATATTTGAAGTTTCTTTCTCGAGTTCCTCTAAAACAAGCTATAAAGTTTGATGCTTACAACATGAATGACTTTAGGTTCCAAACAGTTGATCGGGAAGAGGGTTTGAAAACATAGAATAGTGGCATGTTTACATTTTCTGAAGTGGAATATTATGTAAAATTGACTGATATTATTGAATTAAACTACCATAGACATGTTTCAGTTATTTTATTCAAATGAAATTGGGTGGATATTATCAGGGGTGTTAAAAGAGATTCCTTTCAATTTACTTATGTGAACTTCTCTCACTTGATGGATATTGGTGGTTGTGAACTACATGATCCATATTTCTTATCATTGTAATATAAAATGGTATATTATGTGAAAGATGTCATGGATGAAGGGTGTAATGTAGTTGGTCACATAAAATAAATAGACTTATATGATATGGGTGATGAAGTGGAAGATTTGACCTCTAACATTGAATCCCATCAACAGCAAGAAGAAGACTTATTTTTCCATCATGATATTGAAAATATTAGTCTTGCAAGAGTGGATGAAGTAGATGAAGTAATGATAGAGTAGGAAACCAACATGATTAAAGGAGAAAATGATTGTATGTGCAGTTATCCCTTCATTTATTAACCAATTATATCATCTGTGCAGTCAGTCGTTATCATTGTTATGTATATTTTTCTTGTTAGTACTTTGCATCTGTTATAATTTCTATTTTTCTGTTTGCATGAACTTTTCGAAATATATGTTATGAACTTAATATTATTTGATTAAATGACAGGAATTCTGAGGAAGTGTTATACTCACATTGTGGGGTCAAAGGGTTTTTCTAGAAGCCAATCGACTCTAGTAATCTTTTCATTAGTTTAAATATTTATTATACAATGTTATATATTTAATATGTTAAATTGTTGATTTATATTTATTTAATTCAGTCACCGAGTTTAGGCCGCCAAGAATCCTGAACAGAAGTGTGGTTGAATGTTCATAAAAAAATGATGGAGGTTTTGTTAATGATATTTCCAAAGAAGTTAGGGTATGAATTCATTTTTCATTATAATAACTTATAATTATTTGTCAATATGTTAATATATATTGTTTCAAATATTACTGATATTTGATTTATAGGTAAAAATTAAAGAACTATGGGATGTTAATCCCATATAGTCCTACTCAGTCTCCCAGGATGACCCAGTTGGTAAAGTCCTTGGAAAGGAGCATCCTAGTCAAGTGCACAGATGATCGTTTAGAACTATTACCATCTAAGGTCTTTGGCATACAAATGGGGATTGCAAGTGATGATTGGTGGTGAGAAGGTAAATCGCAAAACTTTAAAATCATTTAGTTCACAAACTTTTATTGATTTTAAGTTTAAATCTAAATATACAACATTATTTAATTTTCAATATAATTATCTTACAGGTGATGATAGTAGGAAGTATAGATGGAGATGAAGAGGGTGACAAACAAAGTTCATCATTGGGAAATTATTAGTGGAGAGTGTTTTATCATGTATCAGTACATCCAATGTGGGTATTTTTTATCTTTTTATTATATTTTAGATGGGATTGGGACAATGGGTGCCCTATGTATGTGTTTTATAACCATGTGTCTCTATGTTGTGTTTCAACTAGCTATGAATATTGAAATTTCTATATGATCACATATTATGTTTAGTTTCTTGTCTCTATTTTACATATAAGTTGATTCTTTTAACGTGTTGTGTTTTTTTTTATTTCAATGTATTGAGAAATGTATTATTTCTTTCAACGTGTTGTTTTTCTTGGTCAATGTGTCAATTATTTATGTTTTGGTGTGAATCAATGTGTGTTGATTCTTTAGTTCTAACATATCTTTTTCCTTGTACGTTGTTGATATATTTGATGATCTGGAAAAAATTTCAATGTCATTGTTTTGTTGTTCCGGCTATAGGTTCTGGGGTTGCAGAACCTACAACTTGTTTTTTTAATTCATGCTATAGTGGTGGTTTCAACCGCTTCTTGTGATAGATTTTATTTCGCGGTAGTTTAAACCATCGCTATATTATGGTATTTTTTAGGGGTGGCAGTTAAAACCCTCTCTAAATATGACAAAAATTTTCTTAGCAGTGTTTTTATCTATATTAGTGGTGGTTTTTTTAGTAAAAAAGGCCAGAATTTAGCGGTGGTTGAAAACCACCACTAAATCTCAATTATTTTTTTAATCAAAAACCACCGCTAAAACAAAGAAAATAGCCGCTAAATACATTTTCTACGACACTTTCCAAAAAAATGCTACTAAATGGATGAAACCACCGCATGTTGATTTATGACACCAATTTTAGTGGTGGTTTTTTGAAACCATCACTGAACCATGCAGAGACGGTTTAAACCACTGTTATACGGTCATTTTATTATAGTGATTCTGATAGCTTCAAGTCTATTTACTGGTGCAAAGGTGTCTTCATAGTCAATACCTTTTTCTTGACTATAACTTTGTGCTACCAATCTCTATTTGTTTCTAATGATAGTACCACGTTAATCAACTTTATTCCTAAATACCCACTTGAAGAAAATGTTTAAGAAGTCCTTAGGTCTTTCTACTAGTTCTCGGACTTTTCTCCTCTCAAACTAATTCAATTCTTATTTCATTTTTATTACCCAAAACTCATCATCTATTACTTATATGATGTTTTTAAGTTCAATTTTTGATAAGAAATTTTGATGTTCAGCCTGATTTCTTAGAGAATTTGTAGTTTGTGTTCCTCTATCGATATCTCCTACAACTATATATAAGGGATGGTCTCTACAAGTCCTAATAGTTCTAGGGATAGAAGTATTTGATACTTCATTCTCTTATTTAGGTTCACGTTCAAATAGTTCCTCATAATTTTTTTATTTTTCTATAGGTTTTAAAGAATTATAATTGGGTTTGTCATTAACATTCATATTAGAAAGGTTATCATCAGGGTTCTCTAAAGAGGTTTTAGGTTCATGTGGATCTATTTCATCAAATTTGACATGTACATATTCTTCCACAATTTTGGTCCTTTTGTTGAATACCATGTATGATTTTTTGGATGTTGAATATCCAAGTAAAATTATTTCATCACTTTTGGATTCAAACTTGTATAAATTTTCTTTTGTGTTGAGTATAAAGATCTTGCGGCCAAAAACTTTGTAATTAAACTTTGGATTTCTTCCATCCCATAACTCATATGGGGTTTTCTTTACAAGTGGTCTAATAATAACTCTATTAATAATATAAAAAGTTGTATTAACAACCTCTGCTCAAAAGTAAACAGTTAAATCATACTCATTGATCATGTTCTAGGAAATTTCTTAAAAGAGTTTTGTTTCTTTTTTCAACTACACCATTCTGTTATGGGGCCCTAGGAGAAGAAAAGTTGTGATTTTAACTATATTGTGATCATAGAGATTCAAAATCTTAATTTTCAAACTCACAACCATGATCACTTCTTAAGGTTTTAATGATATTTCTACTAATTTTTTATACAGATTTTCCATATTTGGAAAAATAAGAACAAGCTTCACTTTTATGAGCTATAAAGAATACACAAATGTATCTAGAAAATTTAACTACTATAACATAAGAATAGAATTTTCCATTTAAGATAGAAACTCTAGAGGGTCCAAATAATTCCATCTGAACCAACTTTAGGTATTGATAATTTGACACTTATTTCTTTGGTTTGAGATAGATTTTATGTCGCTTCCCTTTTTTACATGGGTTACAAAACTTGTCTATTGGGAATTCCAATTTTAGAAAATCTTTAACTAATCCTTATCTAGTTAGCTTCCTAAGTGAGTGCAGGTTACAATGTCCTAGTCTCTTATTCCAGATCCAAGACTCTTTATGAAAAGAACTTAAACAATAAATATTTTTAGAAAATAACAAATTCAAATCAATAACATCAACATTTTCATTACACATGGTAGTGAAAACTAAAACATACTTGGAATCGAAAAATTTGTAAGCATTATTTTCAAATTTAAAATGCTAACCATCATCACATAACTATGAGATTCCAAAAATAGATTTATGATCCTCATGGGCTTTAGAAACACCATGTAAAAACCCAGAACCTCAGTGTGTTTTGGTTCATTCCCTGCATGACTGCACCATATCCCATGATCATCTATTAGGTCTGAGATAAAAGAGCCTAAACTAAAGTGATAGAAGGTCCGAGCTAAAAGAGACTAAACTAAAGTGATAGAAGTTATAAGCTAAAAGGCCCTAAACTAAAGTGATAAATGGTCCAAGTTAAAAACCCTAAATAAAGTGATAGAAGGTCTGAGCTAAAATACCTTAAACTAAGGCGATAGAAGGTCTGATTTAAAATACCATAAACTAAATCGATATAAGGTTCAAGCTAAAAGACCCTAAACTAAAGTGATAGAATGTCCAAGCTAAAAATCCCTAAACTAAAGTGGTAGAAGGTCCGAGCTAAAAGACCCTAAACTAAAGCAATAGAAAGTCTGAGCTAAAATACCTTAAATTAAAGTGATAGAAGGTCTGAGATAAAAGAACCTAAACTACAATGATAGAAGGTCCAAGATAAAAGACCCTAAACTATAGCATGATAATAATTTAGCCTGCAAAATCTTGTAAGTCCCACCATATGGCCTTAGAAAACATCAATTTTCTATCACCAATCCAATCAGATTCATAAAAGGATGGAGCACTTTTCCTCTAGGATAAGTATCCTACCAAATTATCCCTCTATAATTTAGGTAATATCAAGATAAATGGAGCAGATATATCACTAAGGAATCTCATGTTTGTTGGAATTAATGAGCATTACTTAAGAAGAATCTATTAGAATTTCAGTATTCAATTCCAAGAATTCATGTTTATTTGATATTTATGTAAGGGATGGGTATCATTGACGATACATATAATATTAAAGAAACTAAGTTTCATATACATCATGAAATAAAGAAAACTGAACAACAACATATAAAGTTAAACAGATATATTCATTGATATCACGTAATAGGAGGAATCTCTACACTTTAGAGTCTCTCTGAGAACCTCATAAAAACGGAGTGCGTTACAATGGTTGAACTACAATAAAATTCAATTGGCTGCACTGGATAGGTCGGCAAGAGTCTGGAGAGAAGTGTCAATTGAATATTGAAGTGTAGTTTGCCTCACCTCTTCTTCTTCTGCCCTAGGATGAAGATTCTCGACAAAAGTCACCATCTCCTTGACCCTATTTCGAGAAAATTCTAATAAGGATGATGAATTTGAAAGGTAAGACCTTAGACAATCTATGATTTCCTCACATCTTCATATTTTCACGGTCTAGGTATCCATCTGATCTTGTAGTTTAAATATCAACTAGAGACCATACTCTAATGCCTCTGATATATCCTTCATCTGCCTGTTAAGGGAAGCCTCATCAGCAAAATCATGCAAGTACCTCTCATTGGTGGCCAGATCTTGTCGAGTTAGAACAATCTTCTTCATGATTTCGTACAGTGGATCCTGGTCAAAACCACCCACCCCCAAGTTATGAAATAGCTGATGAGGGTGTTCCCCTTAGTCATGGAATACTTCCAAAGGAGTTTCAGTGATCAAGGCATGAATCTGTTTCCAGATCAACCAATGGTGTGCTTGTGCCTCTATGACTGACGAAGTAGGTGCGGTAGGAGGAGGAATGACCAGTTGAGCCAATAAGGAAGTAGGAGAAGAAGCCTCATATGCTCTTCTCTCAATAGGCATATCATCTGTATCCAGTACCAGATGACTAATTTCCTCAACAGATTCACTCACACTATCAGGATAGTCATCGTCAGGATGAGGTAACTTCCTCAAAGTCTAGCCCAAATCTTTAATCAAATCCATAATTATAAGAAATAGGGGGTTTGGTGATGAAAACAGCCTGTCCACGTGACAAAACAGCTGGCTTAGCACACTATCTAGCTAAGTTATTACCCAATCTTGGTCAAAATCCTAGGTAAGGAAAGCAGGAGCATTGACATGGGTAATAATGATCTCATCATCAACATCTTCACATGCTAGCATCATCCAAAACTGGTGGATGACCCCAGGATGTCGCTCTCCTTGTACGCCAACCGAAGGAAGAGCGGTAACCCTTTGGGTGAATCCAAACTAATGAGAAAACCAATAAGTTTTGTAAGGCTCACAGATGATCAGCTCATCCACCCTAGCTACGAAAACCTCATCCCAAAGAGAGATCATATAAGACATTTCATCAAGGGAACCACTACCATTATCAATAATCGGTCTAGTTGGTGCATGGTAAGGGGTAAAATCAAAGTTATCGAGTTAGATCAATGCATCCTTAACCTTAGTAGGGCTTAGTTACATGGTTCCAACCCTAGATATGTTCAACAGTCTATGGTGAGGTGAGGAATTAGGGATCCTGGTAGCATTATAATATTTATAATAATGGAAATGCTCCCCTATCCATCCAAAAAAAATTAGGAAGGACCATTGGCCTTGTAGGGGATATTGCCTTGTTAAATGTGACCTAGGATATGGTAAATGAGTGCAAGGACTGGAACTACCAAATTGAGGTGTTGTCTTTCTGCGAACCACGCCTCTATCACCAACATGCTGAAACAGATCCCTGAACATTCATCCCCAGTTGGGAAAATCCATCCATTAAAAAACATGGCCATAAATACTGCCAGCATAAGGCTCATATAGATCTTTAAGTTCACTCGGTGTCCCCACAAAGTATAGTCTCCAACTTCCAAGATGGCCCAATACGATCCAGCACTATCACGAGCCTGCTAAGAAGGGAACTGATGGGGGGGTATGGTGGTTGTCTTGTCCCCTTTGCAACAAAGGAAAATATTGATCTAATCCGTGAAAGAGATAAGCGATCACATCATTATATCCTTCCTTATTTTCTACTTCAAAATGGTAAGAATTTACTTTTCCAAAACTGGATTTTGCAATGGATCATCCCAAACTTCTATAGTAGGGAGGAACTCATCATACATCTCTCCATGAGGGGTAATCCCACCCAGTTAAGAGATGCCCCATAGACTGATTCCCACTTCACCGTGGGACAAATGGAATGTGTTAGTGGGAAATCCACACATATTTATAAAGATGGTCCCTGTATAATTGATCATCAAACTTTATACAGATTTTCCTGACACAGAAGGGTCATGCCCATTCATCATAGAAATTACTGCCAGGATGGAGATCCCATTTCAAACTCCATTCACTTCTCATATTTTTCAGAGAATAAGAAAATATACTCAAGTTGTTATGAGAAATATCCTGATGAGAAAAATCATAGCCATCCAGACCCAAGGAGAAGTTTTCCAACATATGAGACAAACCTTGGGGTTGAACTATGATCAGTTGGCCTTCCTCGGCAATTCTCATCTGAATATAGTCATAAGAAGTTGACACCCAATGAGATGGTAGATTGAAGTTTGAAAGAGGTATGAAAACATCATCCCACAAACCAAACCCGTATAGAGGAAGCTAGTGAGATGGGGGATAATCCTAAATCTCGGATGAGAGGAACATATTCAGAATTTTATTTTCAAAATACACGTGATATCGAGGGTTATCATTGCATTTTCTAGAAATCATGACCCTTTTATTGGTTTTAGTAGAGTAACCTTGGTGAGAACCAGAATCTATCTAAGTAGAAGTAAGCGACATATATCAGATAGATAAAATAAAATCTTGTCAAAGGAAAGACATAATAAACTAGAACCATCATGCACATTATATGAATCAGCAAGGGATTCATGAACCATATAAGTAATTCATGAATTTCCTAACTCCTGAAGATCTTTCAGATCACATAACCCTACAGGGCATCACACAATTTCATGACCCCTCAGAAGACTCACAATCACGTGACCTAGACATGGTCACACGAGCCACATGATAACCAAAAGATCATGTGATCGAGTTAGAAGATCCCATGAAACCCTCAAGATAATCATGGATCCTCATGGCTTAAATTCAAATAATTATCGAAATATATTTTGTACTTGGTTTGAGCAAGCTCCTAGGCAGAAGCGGTCTTGCATAATAGTTCTCGCAAAAGAAAACTCATGATGAGGTCTCACGATCAGGTCTTGCAGAACAATATGGTGATAAGGTCACATGATATAATAAAGGTTATAGCACTCTAGAGAAATATAAAATCAGTTAATGAATCTATTTTCCCCTATTTATAGGGCATTTCTTAGAATACCAAGCATCGCCTGGCAGACCAAACATTGCCCAAGACACCGATTCAAAACAGCATTAAAGACTCAAATGGTCATTTACTTTCTTCATAACCAAGCCCTTATCCCCATGGATTTCACTCCTAAGGGGGGAATTTGTTGACATCCCAATAATCATCGAAAAAATTAACAAAGGAATAAATACCTGGATATGAGTATTATTTTACCCACAAAAGAAAACGAATGAGAAGGTGGACAAGACTCACGGATTACGTAAGCCTCTAAGAGACGCGTGATTGTGTGACCATTATAAGGACACATGAAGGAACTATGTGTAGCGCATAGCCTACAATGGATCCCACAGAACCTATCTTAACAAGTCCTTATACTCTTGTGAAGTCACCTTAGACAACAAATGATCATGCGAAAGCGAAAAAATGAGCTCCCCCAGGCCACACGGTTTGTCAATCAGTGGGTGACTGACAATCCATATGAAAATCCTTCAAAAATAGGAGGAAAATGTCCAAAATGTGGAGGCATCTTGCAATCATAAAATTCACACGACGCGCCCCTGGAAGTCTGTGAGACATCACAAGTACCTAGTGACGTATCTATCTCATCTTGATATAGCCCGCCAGCATTTTATCCTCGTCACGCGAAGAGCCTCTGGTATGTCCAATCGACCTCACACTTCCCCTTTGGCTTCCTAAGGACAAACAAATGGATTTGTCCTTGAAATTATCACACATCCCCATAAGACCTTTATTGGTCAGGCGACACATCATCAAGCAGTAGAGTAATTATCTTCAACAAAACTCATGAAATCTTGCATAACTCCTGACCTTTGTAAAATAATTAAATTAAAAAAGGGAGTAGGAAGGAGCCTCTCATGGTCATAAAACCCTTGATATGTTTTAAGTATTTCCACAACACGGTCTCAAAAGACTTGTGGAAAAGTCGGCCTAATCCTGCAAATTCCCCCAAACAAGATGTCCTTTCCTCACAAAATATCCTAGACATGGCTTCGATCGTCACGTGAATGCATCTAAATAGGAACTTTGATCTTGAGAAGACCCTAGGATATGTCAACATGACAATATGGAAGTCATTAAGCATGCCTACATAATTCAACAAGTCCTCATTAATTGGAAATAATCCAATAAAGGACGCATTGATGAGATTTATTCATGGTTGCTGAAAATCAAGAGTTTCCCTCATAGTGATCCACGGAAGGGACTCACGAAGATGCATGACGTTGAAACCCTTTTCTAACTCCAGCCTAGACTAGAGTGATATGCATTGTGCAAGGCAACGAACAAATGGGGTGGAGATGCCTATTAATCCCCCACCCCAACATGAAAAATGCACTGTGAACACGACCATGAGCAGGAGCACTACTCTCCAAGTGTCAAGTGGATTTCTCAGAGTGATGGATCTCATGACTAGAAATTTTTTCATCATGTAAGATACTGGTTAACAACCAGAGCAACCATACAACATGCATAAGAGCTTTGCATGATCACTCATAGATCATGCGAAGGACTCCTGACAGGACAAACAAAGAACATCCCTCATATCTGTTAAAACATGTGAGACTTAAAATAAGCTAACACTGAACAAATCCAAGGCATTCACAATATAAAGGCTAGAACAAAGACTAAATGTGGGAGACTTACATGAAGAACATACATGCTTACCCTCATGTGCTTCGTATGAACCACCCAGGACACACGATAACACTAGGATATGTCACCCAGATCTCACGACATTCCTTCAGTGTACTATTTGGGTCATGTGATGTCCTCTATAAATGTCAAATAAAGTCACATGGTTCTCCTCAGGCATGCCACCCATGTCTCGTGAAACCCTCCAGGATTTTCATTCAAACCTTGTTATGTCTTTCATATGTATCTCTATATTCATGTGGTGGCACCAATTCATGTCAGTTGAGTATCATGGTAGCACCAGGGCATGTCAACTAGCTCTTGTGATGCCCTCCAGGCATGCCAGCCAGGTCTCATGATACCCTCCAAATATTCCATCCAAGACATGTGATGCCTTTCGTACTTATCATCCAAGACATGTGACACCCTCCGAGACATGTCACACTGACTCTCACGATTCCCTCCATTAATGTCAGCTAGATCTTATTATGACACTAGGTAAAGTCAGCTAGATCATGTGATGCCCTCTAGAAAATTCATCCAAGTAATATGATGGCTTCTAGGATCATTCGTCCAGGTCTTGTGATAACCTTCGTACATTCCATCCATACTATGAAAAGTCCCTTTGACAGGTCAACTGGATCATACAATTGTCTTGAGAAAATGTCAGTTAGACACTCTCTGGTATTTCGAGTAGGTAATCAAAGCATGTTGAGCAGACAATCAACGCATGTCAGGAAAGAAAGCAGGCCAGGTCAACAAAGGCATCCTAGGATTTGATGACCTTTTCCATCCTCGACATGTAAGTCCTGAATATAAGGGAAACATCAGTGTGTAATCCCTGATAAAATTAACCTCCAAAGTGTTGTCTCAGTACCTAAGTGTTTCATCCATAAGTACTTACACTAATTATTTATCATCCCTTATTTATCGCACCGAGTATAGCTCGCATGGGCTTAGGGAGTTGCAATAATCATATCATTTTCACCATAATCCTCCATCAAGCAAGGACATCCTAGGATTTTGTGACCTTGTCCATCATCGGCGTGTAATCCCTAAATATATGGGAAATGTTAGTGTGTAATCCTCGACCAAGGGAACTACAATAACTCTAATTCATTCCATAATCAAGATACGTAAGACACCTACCTGAGGTTCGAGATCTATATTAATCTCCCAAGGGTGGTCCTAGTGCATAAGTCCCACATCCACAAGTAATTACATTGATCATTTTTCATCCCTTATTTCTCACAATGATCATAGCTCATGTGGGATTAGGGAGTTGTAATAATCATATCATATGCACCATAAACCTCTACAAAGAATAGGTCAATCTCAGCATGTATTCCCCAATCAACTAAACTATGAGGGCTCTAATTCCTTCCATAACTAGGATAAATAGGATTCCTTTTAAGGCCCAATCCCAAACTCAAACCGGTATCCACCTTAATCAAACTGAGAAAACAACTAAACTATGATGAATTTTATTTCTTCCATCATTGAGATACATAGGACGCCTCCCTAAGGCCTGAGATCCATATCAAACATCCTAAGGGTTGTCCCAGTACATAAGTCCTGCATCTATATGTAGTGAGACTAATTACTTGTTATCCCGCGTTTCTCACACTGAGTATAGCTCACATGGTCTTAGGGAGTTGCAATAGTCATATCATTCACATCATGAATCTCCACCAGCCAGGGCAATGTCAGTATATAAGCCCCGATAAGTGGCATGATACAAACCTACCCCATATGAGGACATCTACCTTGGGGCCAATCCCAAGGGCCTGAATGAGCTATGACAACTCTGATTCTATCCATAATCAAGATATATAGGACATCTCCTCAGGACTCGAGCTTGAATACCCATTGCCTTAGAGCACTCATATATGTTCTTTCTGCATGACATTAAACTACATGGGATCAATGAACTATGTGGGTTTTTATTCCTGCAATAACCAGGATATATAGTATGCCTCATAATGGCTCAATCCCCTCCTTGGAATATTAACTGTCTCACTATGTGGTAGAAAATTCTGAAGCTCCTGGTTATACAGCTTCAGCACATAATCAGCTACCCATTACTAGGAAATGGATGGAGAAACTCAAATACATGTAGATGGATTCACAAATGAGATCCCTTTCTTATGAATATGAAAGATACTTAACCCATAATTACTTTTTTAAGGTAATCGGTCCTATTTTGGGATTAGGAACAGATTAGTGAACATATCTTAAATCTTTAAGGGGGTCTTGGAGTAGGTAAAAATCCCCCCTAAAAGGGTGAGATGAGACCAACCTCCCATCCTCTTGACCAATTCGATTCTCTAAGTTTCATTAGGCCTAAAAACCTAGGTTAATGCCTACCTTTGGAAAGTAGGTTTGTACCCAGTTACAGATGGGGGAACCATTGGGAGTTTTCGTTAAAGCGCGACAATAGTAGCCTGATGTTAATGATTTTGCATGAAATAAAACCCCCATAATCAATCGCTGATTCAAACCAAACCCACCTCAACAAGGGTTTTTGGTTGCATTATTTTCCTAATGAAACACTTTCTTAAAAGGAATGGGAGTTTTCTACAAGTGTGGAGAGAAAGGCCGTTGTTCTTGTGAATGCAAGGGTAAGAAAAAGGTTTCCAATGTTCAATGCTTCAACTTCAAGGATATGAGACACTATACAAATCAATATCTCGAGCGTAAAAGGAATATAACCTGAAATAGGATAATAGATCATGGTCAAGCTTATGCTACTACCATAGATGAAGAGGAATGATCAAAATGTCTATGTTTGGATTAAAGAATTATGTTATTTGAGTATTTTATCAATAATGATCTGGTAATAATAATCATGATACATATAAGGATTGTAATATTGTGCTTTTTATTTAAGGAATTGGAAGCATGTGATGAATAGAACCAGTAACCAAGAGAAGTGATTCTATTGTAAGTTTATCTTTTGGAAAACACGTGATTTGGGAAATATAACCCTAAATATGTGATTGATATTGATATAATAATAAATATATTTTTATGGGATAGTATTGGTGACTATAAAATTGGTTAGTGATCCGATGGTTTATGTTGTGCTGGAATTATTAGATTATTGGATTTATGGAATATATTCAACAACCTGAGATTTTACTCATGGAAGCATGAATTTTTCATAAAGGTTTAAAAGAGATAAAGGTATTCATATATTTGATATGTGACAATAAGAGATGAATTATTTGGGGAAATCTTATGCTAAGTAGATTATGGAAATTTAGTGACCTTCCTTCTAAATTTTTGTAACTTGAATTTGGAAAGATGTATTTTGAATGGTCTTAAGGTAACTACTTATGGAATAGATTTAATTAAACTTTGGATGTTATTATTTGACATTAAAGTATTATTTATCATATTGGATAACTTGTTCTAACCATTTTGGTTTTGAAAAATATTTAGAGGACAAATGAATGAATTAAGAACCTTATGATTCATTAAAAGTTCTTCAGGTATGAAAAAATCATCTTGAATATCCATCTCCTGGTGTATAAAATGAAGTGGAAATAGATCGAAACATAGCCAAAGGAATGGATTATTCTTATAAAACTAAATGAAATCAAGTAATTTTATTTTATTAAGTGATTTATATAGATAGTAAAATAATCCCTAAACTCCTAGGAAACGGATTTTGGAACAAAAATGTTAACTATTTTCATTTCCTACTGAGAAATAAATGGTCTTTTATCCTATCACAAATTTACAGTTTTATGATGGTTAAATTCATAACGACCATGTTCTTTATCACTCTCCATCCAAACTTTATGGTTAGATTTTTCTTCCATTACCATATTTTCACTTCGCACTAATGTTAACCTATTCAAATGCCTAATTTTTTGATGACTTTCACATTTCCCTTTCCCTCTTTTTAAGAGTAAGTTTTATTAAGCCTTTTTACGATGTGGGATTTCCATAAGGGCATTTTAAAATGACAACCTCATGAATACCAATCACAAGTTTAAATTGTGAGGATGAAATTTATTGAAGGTGGGGAGAATGTGACACCCCAAGATATTATGGTATGTCTCTTTTAAATTTAACATCTTCGATAGCTTTGGTTTCATGCAACACTAAGTTTAAACCCGTGGTATACTATTAAATATTAACATGTTCATTGGAATAATAATGTGACCATTAGGAATAATAATCTAGCCAATAGAACTATAACCTCACTTATAAAATTATAAATAAAATTTACGTATCTTATGAATGAAAATATAATATATTAATATGATGGAATAAGTAAATAAATGTTTTAAAAATGATAAATTAAGTATTGGTATTTTTATGAAACGTTTATATTTATTTACAATTTTATAATTCATATAATTATTTAAAAGAATATTTATTTTCATAAAATAGATTCATAAATTAATTTTTTTCTTGTGATTATAATATAATTTTATGAGGCCTTAATTAATTTTTCAAAGTGTCATAAATGTAACGTCCCGACCCGGAAGCCACTAAACTGGTGCTCTGATCCGGTTCGCCACAAGGCATCAAGCGCGCCTCCCCGTACGCCAGAGGCTGTCGACTAGTAGCGAGGGCCTAGGGTGTGATAGTGTGGAGACTATGCCCTCATACCAGAATAAGAAAACAACAGAAATAACTAAGCATCATACACAGCAGAGAGTAAACAGAGTGTGGAAGCAGTAAACAACTGAAATAGAACAAGCTGTAATAGTAAAATGCTGTAAAAGCCCGAATAGCTATGCAATACAATACAACACTGGTCACCCACTGGGCTGACCATACAGATACAAGTACAAGAAACTAAAAGTAGAAGTACAGGGCTCTGCTACTAACTCTGATCCAATCCACGTACCCGATCTCCCGACAATATCGAACTGCAGTAGCCCAATTAGTAGAACCACTCGAGCAGCTCTGCTCGATCATGCAACACTGGGCCTCATCCTTATCCACCATGAAACTTGTGATCAACCTGAAAAGTAGACATAATATCTACACGTACACTGAGGTGCACGTGCAGGGGTGAGAAATAATCTCAGTAGGGCACCCCGACAAGCAACCTATAACTATGCTGCTAAAAGTGTATACAACAACAAAGTGCTCAGCCTAGCTGGAGCACAACAAAAGTAAGTAACCCAAACGTGCAACCATAGTTGAACTCAGGGCATGTAATCCCTGTCAACTGGGCAAGTTCCACCATGGATGTCCATATCTATATACGTACACATGTATAGTCTCATACCTATACACCTATACATAAATATGAATATTCATGATGAAGTGATTCAAATAAAAAGAAACAACATCAGCAGCCGATCCTTGGGACCATAAGCCTGATCTCCTGGACATCCTGTGCAAGGGAATTGAGCTGGACGTCGTGCCACTCAAGCCGTGTATCATTAAGTCGATCTCTAGGTCCGTAGTCCCATCGACATGTACCTGCTTCGGCCAATGCCGGAAATATGTCTCTGAACAAGATAAACAAAAACAAGTAACCCTATGGGAATTACTCACAGTCTAACCCCTCTAGTTCAACCAAACAAACACAAGCAAGCAGATAACACAACAGGTAACCCTATGGGAATTACTCACAGCCTATCCCCTCTGGTCCTACCTAGAAACACAAGCAACCCTCCGAGCAGCACACACAGTCTCACCCCTCTGGTTTAGCTAAAGCATAGACTCTCTCGGTGGCTCAAACTAGCAGACCCCTATAGTCAAGTAAACATAAAAGGCACAGACACTCTGGGAAGCTCTCACCATCAATTCCCCTATGGTCTTGCAACGATAGCTACAGACTCTCTGAGGAATCACTTACGTTTAATTCCTCTTGTGGTCTCGATACGTGCGTAAACTAAGGACACTCTTGGGAAGAACAAAGTCCCATTCCCGTAGGTCCTGTGAACGATACTAATTTATAACAGACTCTCTAGGGAATCCCTTAATCATCAATTCCCTCTTTAGTCTACTGCACCAGGTTCACACAGCCCTGAGCAGTACAATCATGCATAATAGACTGTCAGCAACCCTAAGTAAGTTTAAAAAACTACTTGGATAATAGCTACAAGGCCTCAAAATCATATAAAAAGTAGTCAATACATGCAATCAACTATATCAAGGTAAGCAAGCAATGCAACAAGGTCTACCTTACAGGAAACCTAAGCCAAACGGCGATAAACATCCAAAACAAGGGAAACACCCATGGGGTGATCCTCAAACATGCTAACAAGCAATCATTATTCATCTAACAGCCACAAGAATACAATCAGTCTAAGGCAGATAATAAAGCAGGATCAAAACCCTAACCCGAGATACCCGATGCATGGGTATCCGGCCCTTATGCACAAAAACTCAAAGACATTCAACGTGAGGAAACAAACCACCTACTCAGGAACATAAGGAAAATTAGGCATCCAAACAAACAAGAAATTCTCATTGCGTCAGGCTCAGCATCCACCAACCAGGAAGCACCTCTAGTAAACACTACAACATCAGCACCCAAGTCAGATATAAACAAACTATGCGAGTGTCCCGAACGCCCATCCCAACAATACATCTAAATCCCAAAGGGATTACCAGTTTGGCACAGGTTCTAGGTGACACCTGATCACCATCTCTACCCAAACCCAACATAACAACTTAGGGTTGATCAAATAACGGGCACCCACTGGGTCCCTCGGGTCAAAAACATAGGAGGCATCATACTCGGGATCCTCCAGGTAAACACGAGTGAAGGCATCCTACGCGGGATCCATAGAAAGGAGTAAGGGATGAATCCTACATGGGATCCTCAAAGGAAGGACAGCATAGGTATCCCGTAACATGGTTCCTGTAAAAGGAAGAACAAGAGAGATATCTTATAAGGGACTCCCTAGGTTAGCACGCAAGCAAAGGCATCCCTCAGGGGATCCTTATAAGTAACTGGTCTCAAAGCCTCAAAGGCCAGAAGGGAACGTCTCATAAGGGGAACGTCCTCTAAAGTATGGGTTATTGGAGATATCTCATAGATCATCTCCTATTAAAGGTCTCAACTAAGTTGGTCTGAACACCCAACCTATCATCCACACCATGTCTCACTCTCAGGTGACAACTGAACTCGATAAGTGGAGGAAGAACCCCTCCATTTAGTTAGAAACCCCAAAAACCCCCTTTATATGACCTTTAAAAGTCAAAAGGATTCCACCATTATGATCTAAGAAGAAAAATGCTCAGAATCGACTACTCACATGCCCAATTCTGACTTCTAGGGCCCAAGATATCTCAAAATTACTAAACTGAAGCAGTACATGGCCAGAGTACATGGCCAGAGCACAATGGGTCTGCTTGTGTAATAGTACACGGCGTGTAATTTACTGTACACGGAGTGTAATGTTCACAAAAAGTTACGCCGTGTCCATTTTCACCCGAACACATGCCCATGTACTACACGGTGTGTACTTAAAGTACACGGCGTGTAGTCCTAAAAAAGACATTATTCCGTGTTCTACTCCACACGGCCACCCACTACACGGTGTGTACTCAAAGTACACGGTGTTTACTTAAGAAATATTCATCTTCCTCGAACGGGAAGAACACACAGTGTGTACCCCGGGAATACACGCCGTGTATTCTGGGTTTTCTGACGGGAAAACCCTGAAAAAACCCGAAACGCCCGTTTTCGCCCCCGAAACATTAGATCCGGCCTTAAGAGGACAAAAACAAGAAATATAAGGCTTAAAAGACTTAGAACGACGTGTATAAAGAGGATCTAGGGTGAAAACATAAACGGACCTACCTTCGGGCGGAAACCGCTGAAGCTTCGGTTGATTTTGCGGCTCCCGGATGCCGCACGCCGACTCAGCGCGTCGAGGGCTTCGAATCGATACCCCTCTTGCCTTCTGTCTCTCCCTATTTCTCGATCTACAAATTCTTACATAGGTCAAGGACAAGGAGGAGTGGTGTAGGAGACATGCGCAAGGAGGAGGAGTAAAATAAGAGAGAAGAAAAGAAAAGGAAAGAAGAAAAGAAAAGGAAGAAAAAGGGGTCTGGGCCGGCCCCGACGCCCGACATGAGTTTATGCCTTCCCTAGGCTAAACTCCCCATTCCGGACTCAACGGCGCAGATAGAATCTCAATACAATGCTCCTTTTAAAAGTTATTTCCAAATGAACCTATTTTAATAATTTAAAATTTAATTTAATAATATTAAATATTAAATATTCCGCCAAAATTTGAACAGCTCAGATTTCCTCCAAACTCTTGTCCTAGGGTAAACTCCCTATTCCAGGACCAACGGAGCTGTCAGAAAAATTATCTGAGATCAGCTGGTAGGTTAAAATGAACGTTTTACCCCTCATGAGTATCCAACAGCAAAAATTCAAATTTCTGCTCAAAACAACTGTCCGGAAAAACACGGGTTCTTACAATAAAGTTAGTTATAATTTTAAAATCGATATTTTTTGAATGAATTGTGATTTTAATTAAAAATTATTTTCATAAAATAGATTAAATTTTTGAAATCTAAATGTAAAAAAATGTTTAGGGTGAATTTTTGGGATTTTCCTAAAATAGTTGAATTTTTGGTGAATAGTAAAACACGATAATTTACAGTATTTAACATTTTAAGCCAAATACATAAATTTTTGAGTTGTGAATGATGTGAGAAACCATTATTTCAAACTCACATGAACTATTTACTATACTTAGTCATAATAATCAACACTGTTGATAGTCATGATCCAAAATAATAAATTAATGAATAAAATAATCAAAAAACACCCCACTCCTCCACAATAAATACCACCACTCACCACCCCTTCTCCTTGCACCTTATAAGCCTTGGAGCTTACTTAAATTATACCTAATTCCTATCACAAACATCTTAACCATATTTTGGTTCTAATAATCTCACCAAAAGTCCATTTCCAAGTCCCTTAAGGAGTTTTTCAAGGAGACGACACTCAAGAGGTAAAACCCTCCCTCTTTCTCTTTTGTTTTATTTTCTTTTCTTATCCCATTCTCACCTCCTCTATCCAAAGTGGAATGGTAAATAAATTATAATATATATACTATTATGTTATTATTTTAATGTAATATCAATCATCAAATCCCTTCTCTTCTCCTTTTATTCTAAAAATGAAAACATTATTCGTGTGGTGTCAATTCACCACCTTCGTGGATGATGAGTTTTCGTTTTTCATTACCGCCTTCAAGGATGGTCATAAAACCATTATAATGGTTAAAACATATTTTTAAATGCATATTAAAACTTATTTAGTGTTATATAACTAGTATATATACATAATATTAATTAATAATAAAAAACTAGTTCGTGATGACCAAAAAATACTAAAATAATCTAAACGGTTATCATTAACGTTTTGTATAATGAATCGTCCTTATATCTAAAAAAATGATATATAAAACCATTAAATATTCTTTAAGTTCATTATTAACATATAATTTCCATTCTATATAACTATTCTCATTTTACATGATCTTTCGTACATGTATACTAGTGAACCGACCATGAAACCATGAAACAAATGCTCTTGAAACAAAAAAATTAAACATTATAACTCATCGAAATGGCCATAAATGAACTTAATAAAATTGTAATAAATAAAATATATGTTTTATATGTTATTAATTAAGTAATTAATGAAACTAATTTTATTATCCAAGACATTAAGTACAAGTGCAGAAGGCTTTCGGACATAAGGTATGGGATTCTCCTCGAACCTCTATTTTTCCTTCGGGTTATTCTTTATCTCTCTTTACCATAATTAAATTATTAATTATTCTTATTAAATCATCTTATATTATATTCTTATTCTCCAAAAATATGTACCTATCTAAATTATCCTTTCTTTGATGGGTAAATACATGATTTATAAGGTTTTTTTTAATTCATCCCGATAAGCAAGCCCGATTAAAGGGAACTTCTCAATTTCTAACCCATTTTCATGTCCACTTCATAATCTGTTTTAAGACAAAAATATTTTTCTAAAATATATATTTTTATCATGAAAAAATATCTAAGTTCATTTCTAGTTTTATTAAAACAATTATGTTTTTTCTCCTTTAAAGACTCTTTTATATTTCCCCTTAAACGGCACTGAAGTGGCTCATTTATAAAGTTTCTTAAACACTATTTTTACATGTTTTCACTTCATTTGGACATAAATTATCATGATATATTCCTATTTACCCGTATTAATGTCCATGTATGATTTAAATCCATTCTTTTATGGACACTATTATGATACACTGATTTTTTATGCCTTATTACATGATTATGATACCCATTTCTTTCCATGGGCAACCCTTATGTTAATTTATTATTATTAATTGATGTTTTTTTCTTATGATATCATCTACCATATTTTATTAAAAAAATATGATAATTTTGACTCAGTATATACTATCTTGATATTATTCATCATATTACTCTATATAGTCTATGATTATATTTACTGATTGGGGAAAATATTTACATTTCATATGCTAGTTTAAATATGAATGTATATATTGATTATGTTTTACCAATTTTATATGGGGAATGTATTGGACTTAGTAAGTATCTGGAGGGGCCTGTTATAGCCCTTAGATTCATCGGTGGGTCTCATGAGGCAAACTAGACCGGGTTTTGGTCGAGGCCTTACCCATTTATATAGACTTCTTGGTCAAGACCTTGATGGTATGTTTATGATGTCTCACATTATGTATTATCTCATTATGAGATTAGTTATTGATAATCAATGTGATTATTAGACTAGTAGAATATTCATGGGTAAGTATCATTTTCATGTGACTATTTATATGGAATTATTTGATAAGCTTTTATTCCTACCATATTATGCTCAAGATTATGTTTTAATGACATGTGTTTTTAGTTATTCACCTTTCCTTATTATTTATGTTTATATATAATAGCTTTTGTTGTATTTCTTACCCTTATTGAGCATCTGAGGTCACCCCTTTCTTATGTTTTATTTTTCCTAGGATGCCAAGATGTATATTATCATTGACATTCAAGGATAATCCATAATAATAGGGATGTTTTCAATGGATTTTCTATGTTGCATTCCATTTCATGTTTTAAAGTAAAACTTATGTTTATATCTAGTTTTCCAAATCTACTAGACTATTTGGTCCTTTGGGACGTAGTCGATTATTCTTAGTACCAATGTAATAAAGTAAGGCACCGACTCTAGGCTATTGGGTTCAGGGTCATTATAGATAAGATCATAGGAGATCGCTCAATTTCATTTAGAGAGGCCTCAGATTAATCCTCATAATCTTCCATGGAAACAACCTATATTCTAGGAGAAGATTCATATATAGGATCTTCCTAAGAAATGTTTATTGGGACATTTCTAGGAGAAGGTGGAGTATCCAACAACTTTAACGGATCTTTGAAGGATTCAGACCTTACTGGTCTTTCTAAAATCGATGTAGAAGGATTTAGCTCAACTGATCTTTCTTACCTTACAAAAACAACAAGAAAAGGTTCATCTAGATTTGGATTATTATCATAATTATTTTTTTATCCTCATCATCCTTATCATATTTATTAACTTCTTTATCACCCTCACTATCCTTCTTTACATTTACATCACTAGGAGATGATTCACCCATATCAATGAAATGATTTTCTATAGGGGATACTTCATTGGAAGGTGAGGAGTCAAAAAGGGTTATCCTCCTATTTCAAACATAAGTGGACTCTCCACTAAAATAGGATCCAATTCCTTATCACTTTTAGAATCTGTAAGATCTGGTCCAAATAGAATAGACTTGGGAACTCTCTCCCCCTCAAGAGGTGTATCTTATCTTACCAATTCAACCATCAAGGGAAATTCAAATTCTCTTATATCTTTAATTAAAACATCAGGAATTCTTTGAACTTCATGAGTAGGAGAAAAATCTTCTCTCATAGGTTCTTCTTCATCTAGAATTTCATGGATAAGAGTCCTTTCTAAGATTTCCTCAAAATATTTTCTGGATTCATTATCCAAATCAACTACTTTAGATTCATTCCCATCCAAGGAATAATTAGAATATACAATTTCATCTGGTTCCAATACATGGTCAATTAAATATCTTGTCTTAGAGGGATGAGAGATATGATTGGATTTGACATACAACATCTCCTCATCGGCTATCCACATCCTTTTCCAAGGAACCCAACTGATCTTCATCCTCTTATAGGTAATTTGATTCAAATAGAAGCCACTTAGAAATACAGTCCATTCAACTCTATTAGAAACCAAATTTCTATGTTCCAACAATGTAGAGATAAAATTCAGATAAGGAAGTGTGTTAAACATTGAAGAAGGGTTGGTTAAATCCTTTGTATGTCTCATTAAGAAATGAGAAAGACTAATCTAAATGTCATGTACCATCAGGTATAAAAATAAAAAATCCCAATACCTTACATAACTAAAATCTCCTTTACTCACTACAAAAAAAATAGCCACTTTAGAGGGGTTGTTTTTTACTTTAGAAGGGGTTATAATCCCTTGTAAAGACATTAGCAGCAGTTGTGAGGAACCACCACTAATGTGGCCACCTACTTTCATTAGAGGTTGTTTTGAGTAAGTACTGGTAATGTCATGGTGATTTTAGCGGCGGTTACATTAGAGGGGGTTTAAACCCCCTCTAATGTTGACTTAAATTCACCAAAAATGCTTGTGTTTGAGGCGGTCATAGGTGAAACCGCCACTTTAGGGGTGCTTTGAACCACCCCTAATAAGGGGTTACTTTAGGGGCGGTTTTCACAACCACCCCTGAAGCCTTTAATTTTTTTAAAAAAATTTACCCAGGACCCTACCGCGCCCCCTTGCCTATTTTGTGTCACCCATTCCCTTCCCCCCTCACATTTCACCTTGACCCTCCCTCTTGTTCCTAGTATTTCCCCCAGCCTTCCTCATGTTCCCGCTCACTCCTCCCTCTACCGCAATCACCTCTCACCCCGCCCTATCATCTCCAGTCCCTCCAGTGCGCCTCTACCCTCTCTACCGATATAAAAAAAATAACAGCCAACAGGATTTGAACTATGGACTGCAAGGAACAAATATCGTTGGAACCTAACCCTCTAACAACTATGGAAAATGCATTTTGATGTATAAATTACACATGAATGTATTTATATATATTTGGTTGTTTATTATAATAAATATTATTAGTATAATATATTTAAATACATTTAAATAAAAATATATATATATATATATTATTTACTATATTTATATGTATATGCAATTATATATATATTCTATATTATATATTTATATATCACCTAAATATATTACACATGTATATATGTATATATTATAGTTATATATATGTGTGTGTGATAACAATAATATTATTAATTCTTATTATTATTATTACATCTATTTTTTAATCTATAAAAATTATATGTTGGTTTTATAAATACTATACATTTATTTTGTGATTTATATCAAACATATATTATATTAAATACATTTGTATTATATATTTCTGTAAATTATTTATATACTTAAATACATATTTATATATTATATATTTATTTATTTAAAGAATATATATATATAATTATTTACTTAATATATTTATATAAGCTCTTTAAAAATATATTTATATAATGTCTTTCAATACATATATTTATTATTATTTATATTAATATATATTTATTTGAATAAACTATATAATATTATATAAAATTAATATATTATTATTATTATATGAAATACAATTTATACAAATTTTAATATTATATATAATTAATATGTATATTATATATAATCAATATTATAAGAAATGCAATTTTATAATATATATAATTAATATGTATGTTATATATAATCAGTATCATATGAAATACAATTTATATAAAAATATACTTAATATTATATGAAATACAATTTATAAAAATATTAATATAATGCATTTCAATGCATATATTTATTATTATGTACATTAATATATATTTGTATTTCAATAAATATAATTCTATAATATTGTGTACATTAATATAAATTTATTTGTATCAATTCTATTTCATAAAATATTAATTATATATAATATGAAGGCATAAACCTATTATATAAAAATATATTTATTATTATAATAATATAATGTATAAAAACTACAAGCTTGAGTTTTTATATGATATATTTTTTAAATATATTATATTTATGTATATATTTATATAATATGTTTATGCTTTTATAATATAAATAATTAATATTATATGAAATACAATTTATACAAATAAATATATATTAATTTACATAATATTATACAATTATATTTATGTATACATATAAATACAATTAAATACAATCATATAAATATTTTATATAATATGTTTATATAATGTACTTAAATACATTTATATATTGTGTTTTAATTATATATATATATATATATATTATGGAAGTTTCTTTTTTTTAAATAGTGGGGATTCACAACCCCTTTTAATCTTTTAAATTAGACGGGGTTTTGGACCCCCTCTAATTTAAGAAAGTAAAGGGGGGGTTTTGAACCCCCTTTATTTTAAGATGTTAGAGGGGGTTTTGAACCCCCTCTAATTTAAAGACATTAGAGGGGGTTTTGAACCCCCTCTAATTTAAGAAAGTGGAGGGGGTTTTGAACCCCCTCTATTTTAAGACAATAGAGGGGGTTTTCCACCCCCCCCCCCCCCCGATAATTTAATACATTAGAGGGGGTTTTAAACCCCCTCTAAAATCTAACTATATATTAAAAAAAATGTTAAATTTTTTAGAGGGGGTCCATAACCCCCTCTAAATTCGATGATTAATGAGGGTTGTAGACAACCCCCTCTATTTTTTATAGAAAATGAATTTAGAGGGGGTTGGGCATAACCCCCTCTAATATGATGTTTTTTTTGTAGTGACTTGGGTAGATAGAGTTCTCCATAAACGTAAATATTAGCCTACATTCTACACTTATCTCATTTGTGACTGGTCTTTAGTGGGTTTCATCATCGGTTAGTTCCTCCAGTGCATTCCCAGTATCGAAATGGGGACGGTTCATAGGGTACAAGCTCTCATAGTCCTCATATTCTCTAATATGTGGAACTATTAAACAATCATCCCAAAGAGTTGAAGTGAAATCACATTCTTGATCATCAATAACTATTGAAGTCACATCCTCATACTCTCTATATTCAAACACCATATTCAAATAAAATTCTTTTATAGTGTGAGGATAGAAGTGTTTCATCTAAAAACCAACTTGTCCAGTTTAAACACAAAACAACTCTCCATGGCAATGAATGACTGGTTATAAACCATTCAACATAGGCTTTTCTCTCAAAGACTACTTCTCATTACAATAAATACGAATTTCAAATATTTATTGACTTACATGATCGGTACTTTTCTTTCTTGGATGATTTGAGAACATATTCTCCAAATGATATCTTTATCACAACTGAGAATACTTAGAATCACAATTAGGGATTCGAAGAAAGGGTTCGAGAAATATGGTTCAAAAAGAGGGTTTGGTTCGAGTTAGATGAAAACGTGATGATTCTGATTCTGATTTGACAGTTTAATCATTTAGGGGTTTACTTGAACAATAACCCATGGGAAGTAATAATAATCATTTAATATATTCCTAAACTCATATGATATAAAAACAAAATAACTAAACAGAATACTCGATATAAGTGTAATTTAAAAAAAATAAAAGAAAATAAGAAAATTTTAAAAAATTAAACAAAATTAATCATACCTAATTCATGTTTGTTATAATTAATTTTCTCATAATTTAATGTATCAGTGAAAATGTCAGCAAACTGATTCTATATTACAATAAATTCAAGAGTGATATCTCATTTTTGAAAATGATCTCCCAAAAAGTGATTTCATATATCAATATGTTTCATTCTAGAATATTATATAAGATTCCTAAAAATTTTTATTACATTTTTATTGTCCTAATTTATAGGGTAATTTCTGAATTCATATCCATAGTTCAATAATGTGTGTTTCATCCACATAATTTGTGCACAACAACTACCTCCAGATATATACTCAACTTCAATAGTGGATAATGCAACATAATTGTGTTTCTTACTACTCCATGAAACTAAATACTTTCCCAAAAAATGACATGTTCTAGAAGTTCTTTTTATATCTAACTTACGACCACTAAAATATGCATCTTAATAACTAACTAAATAAAATTTCTTTCCTCTAGAATAAAATAGTCCTAATTTGGTTGTATTTTTTAGGTATTTAAAAATTCTTTTCTCAATGAGTAAAAGTGATTCTTTTGTATTTGATTGAAAATGTGCACACATGCACACACTAAACATAGTATTCGGTTGGATAGTAGTCAAGTATAATAAACTTCCAATAATATCTCTATAAGTGGTTTGATCTATTAGTTTTCTAGTTTCATCAAGATCTAACTTATAGCTTATACTCATGGGAGTATCATTTCCATTGATGTTATCCAAGCCAAAACATTTTAAAAGATCCTTTGTGTATTTGATTTAATTTAAAACAATTCCTTCTTTGTTTTGAAAATTTTGAAATCTAAGAAAGTATTTTAACTCTCCCATTAAACTTGTTTCAAATTCATTTTGCATCAATTTTTAAAATTCAGAACACAATGAGTTTTTGGATGATCCAAAAATAATATCATCGATATAGATTTGAACTACTAGAAAATCTTTTTAAATTCTTTTAATAAATAGATTAGGGTCAACTATGCCTTTTTAGAAACCATTATAATTCAAAAATGGGTTGAGCCTATCACACTGAGCTCAGGATCATGTTTTAATCCATACAAATCTTTTGTTAATTTAAATACATGATTTGGGAAATGTGGGTTTTAAAATCCAAGGGTTTTTCCAACAAATAAATCCTCAATTATATAACCATTTAGTAATTCACTCTTGAAATCTATTTAATATAATTTGAAATTTAAATGTGCTTCATAGTAAATCAATATTCACTACACCAAAATCGGTGTTTAGCAACGGTTTTTTAGTGGTGGTTTGTTAAAAACCACCACTAAAACTTTCATTTTTTTCAAAATCCCGACATGTATCCCCCAAAACCTGAACCCCACACTCCCTTGACCCCTTGAGCCCCCGTATACCTACCCTTTCCATGCCTCACCACCACACCTCACCGTTTCGCTTCGCCGCCAGTCCTGAGCATCGTCGCCCTTCGTCGTGCCTCGCCACGCCTCGTTGCTTCTTGCCACCGGTTCTGAGCCTCGTCACCCCTCTGTGGTAAGATTTTTGGATTCCTAAATATGATTTTTGAGGTTATTTAAGTATATATATTCAAAGAATATCTTTGATGATCTTTGTGTGTTAGTTCAAGAGATTCAAAAAATAAAAGTATTGAATCTAATTATGATGACCAAACTATATGATTTCAATATTATCATTTTAAATAGTTTCAAATATAGAGATAATTTTGTTACTGATTTTCATAGACTTTATAATTTTTAATATTAGAAAATATCATCATGGTTTTTTGAGATTTAAATATAAGGAAATGATTTTAAGAATAGTGTTTTATGAGGAATTAAGTAAGACTATAAATTTAAAATTGATAATTAAATCATTTGTACATCAAGTTCTTAAATCAGAAGGGTGCTTGAATTTATAGTGAATCTAGATAAGGAATGTTTGGAAGAGATGAAGTGGATTTTTCAATATATAAATGGTTTGGTAGACCTAAAACTATGTTATAGAATGTATAATCTATTTTAGGGTTTTGTGGATATGGAATTTAGAGGAGATTCAAAATCACATAACAATACCTCTTGTTTTGTGTTTACCTTTGTAAGGTTGGTTGTGATTTGGGTGTCTTAGTTGTAACCTATAGTTTCTCTATCAAACTTTCATCTGGGGTATGTTTTTATTATTGAAGTAGGTAAGGGTTTTACCTAGTTGAAATTTTTATTAGATTAATTCAAAATAAGGTTAAAAAAATTACATTACTCTAAAATAGATGGAAATGATTTATCTTGCAATGAATAATGTGATTTAATATAGGAAAAAATAAATTCAACTGAAGTGTAACTTAATATGGAATATTGTAGTGGATATTTTGTTAAATATATAAATGTTTAGTGGAACTCAGAATCTATTAAACATAATTACTAAAGTCATGGTCTAGAAAATTTTGGGTGGCAATGTATATTAGTTGGTCTTGTATGATTGGTAATCAATTGATCAGAGAATCCACATCTGAAGAGAATATTTATATGTTTCTGAAGTGACTAAGGACATACTGTAATCCTTGAGATCAATATACAGGTTAGAGATTGTTTTTATTGGATATGTGAAAAACTTTTTCTATATAAGTGTCTAGAATTTTGGAAGGGGAAATTTTGAATCAGGATGTGGAACCAAATGGATGTGGTGACAACAAAACCAAGGGTCTAGAAGTGGCAGTATCAGTGATGGAATAATTTTTTATGGAAAATTCTAATAGGGAGGATAGATGATTTATTGATACTATGCTATTTATTTCAATAAGTAAGAGGTCGGTGAATCAGTGAGAATATGGAACTTTCCTTGACCAAGTATTTTCATTTCTAATTTAGACACCATTGTAAACCAGATGGATCTAGTATCTAGAAAGGGAGGAGACTTTTTTATTGGATAATGGATTTAGGTTAAGGATGATACATACCCTACTATAATCACTATATTAAATTATTGATACATCTATGTCTTTGAATTATCTTGGTCATAGTAAGGAAAAAGTCACTCGCATCAGGGGTGAACCTTATAAAAAACTTGTGTGCCTTGTGTTCATGTTTGTTTTTTGCAAACAGGTAAGTGATAGTCTCTAATGTCAAGGGGTTCTTGACTTTAACCAGTGAAATATGGTTATTTAGAAAGGAAATTATAAAGACTTAGTAATTTTAATTCAAACCCTTTCATAGTATTACATATTAGATCACCTGGGAACATTAGGTAATTGGGATGAAAACCCTTGGAGAAAACCCTTAGTTCTATGGAACTAGCATAAGTTTATGGGGATAGAATTTTATACTCAAATTTATTTTTATTAATTTAATCATAATTAATTTTCTTAAAATTTCTAAGATAGATGGAGGATAGAGATGCACTAATAGGAATGCCCAATGTGGTGGATACAATAGTCAATGTGAGGATTATCCATATGTTCAAAAAACTTCATGTGTACTAATATTGAAAACAACACAGTTGTATTAACACGATGACTCAATTTATGGATAATAAACATAACTATATGAAAAGTCATACTTTATTATGGCATTGACCTGAGGAAATGACATATTTTATTTTGTGGGCCCATGGATCCACTTATAGTTTAATGGTGGGTATCATCATTGGAAAAGATATTTAATATAGGGGAACACTATGAACAATAGAATGTTTTTTAAACAATTTATCATCTTGAAGAAAATTTTGATCAATGGTTTGCATTAATAAATAATATAAATAATGAATACTTGCAACCTTTAATTAAAGAATTATAGGATTTATAGAGCAATAGTGTTGAGACATATGATGCATCTTCTAGAACAATGTTCAAAATGCAAGCTGATCTAATGTGTACCATTAGTGACTTCCCTGGACTTGGGAATTTATCTCGTTGGAACACATACATGGGTTTATCTTGTCCTGTTTGTAACTTTGATTTTGAGCCTGAGCGGCTACCTCATAGTATAAAATGGTGCTTCTTGTGTCATCAAATATTTCTCAATGCATCTCATAAATTTCGGCTAAAAAAGTCAAAATTCAATGGTTTAATTGATCATAGACCACCTCCAAAGTTGTTAATAGGTTCTGAAATATTGAAACAACTTGGAAATGTTGAAATAGAATTGGGGAAGTTTAATCATTTGAATGATAGTGGGAAACGAGTTTTAAGTGCATCATCAAGTGAAATCAGAATGCAACAATGGAATAAAAAAATTATATTCTTCAAAATTTCGTATTGGGAATTTAATTTACTACGGCATAATCTTTATATGATGCATATTGAGAATAATTTTTGTGATAATTTGATCTTCACATTGATTAATGAGCATAGAAAGTCTAAGGATCATCTCAATGCTCGGAAAGACTTACAATCAATGAACATAAAGCGTAATCTCTGTCCATGTGAGAATGTAAAGTATGCTCCGAAAATTTTTGCAATGAAAAATAAGGATAAAGATACATTCCTTCGAATTTTAAAATATATGAAGGTATCTGATGGGTATTCAAGTAACATATCAAGGTGTGTTGACTTAAATAATCATAGGTTACATGGATTGAAAATCCATGATTCACATATTTTTTACAGTATTTACTTCCATTGGCATTGCGTACATTATTACTTGAAAAGGTTACTGTAGTTGTACTCCAATTCTGCACATTTTTCAGAAAATTATGTGAGAAAAATCTATATCCATTTCATCTTGACAACCTTTAGGAGATATTTTTATTAACACTTTGTGTAATAGAGATGATCTTTCTTTCGTCATTTTTTACCGTCAGGATGCATTTTACTGTGCATTTGGTTGAGGAAGCTAAATTAAGAGGCTCCGTACATTATCGACGGATGTATCCAATTAATGGGTAATTTATTTATATGTTTTTTTATTAATAAATTCTTGTCACTTCATTAAATACATAATTATGTTTTTTTATTTTATTTCACAGATATATTAGGCATTTGAAATCATACATAAAAAATAAAGTTCAACCTAAAAGCTATATTTCTAAAGTCTATTTGGCATAAGAGTGTCTTACCTTTTTTTCTAGTTACTTAGATGATATTGAGACAAGATTAAATTTAGTTGTATGTGTTGATGACATATCAAATCAATCTCAAATACATGGGAAATCAAAAATCTTTCCTATTATTGGTCGGTCATTCGGGAGGAGCTCAAATGTTACACTAACAGAAATGGAATTATTACAGGTACATGGATATATGATGTTGAATAGTGAAATTTCATATCCATTTATTGAAGATTTGAGGATACAAAAAAAGATATGAATGAGAGTACGAACACGAAATGAGAAATATATAACAAAAGCTGTTAATAAATAGCTTGTAGAATGGTTTGTACGATGTGTAAGTTCATAAATATTGAAATAAATATGGATATTAGGTTGATACATGTATTTTGTAAATCTAATAATGTATATTAATTTTTTCAAATAATTAATACTAATACTCGAGTAGAGTTGTCAGAATATTTGAAGTTTCTTTCTCGAGGTCCTTTAAAACAATCTAGAAAGTTTGATGCTTACAACGTGAATGACTTTAGGTTCCATACAGTTGATCGGGAAGAGGGTTTAAAAACATATATTAGTGGCATATTTACATTTGCTAAAGTGTGATATTATGGAAAATTAACTGATATTATTGAATTAAACTACCACAGACATGTTTCAGTTATTTTATTCAAATGAAATTGGGTGGATATTATCAGGGGTGTTAAAAGAGATTCCTTTCAATTTACTTATGTGAACTTCTCTAACTTGATGGATATTGGTGGTCGTGAACTACATGATCCATATATCTTATCATTGTAATATAAAATGGTATATTATGTGAAAGATGTCATGGATGAAGGGTGTAATGTAGTTGCTCATGTAAAATAAAGAGACTTATATGATATGGGTGAGGAAGTGAAAGATATGACCTCTAACATTGAATCCCACAAACAGCAAGAAGAAGACTTATTTATCCATCCTGATATTGAAAATATTAGTCTTGCAAGAGTGTATTAAGTAGATGAAGTAATGATAGAGCAGGAAACCGACATGATTGAAGGAGAAAATGATTGTATGTGTAGTTATCCCTTCATTTATCAACCACTTATATTATTTGTGCAGTCAGTCATTATCATTGTTATGTATATTTTGTTTGTTATTACTTTGCATCTGTTATCATTTCTATTTTTTTTTTGCATGAAATTTTCAAAATATATGTTATGAACTTAATATTATTTTATTAAATGACAGGAATTCTGAGGAAGTGTTATACTCACATTGCTGGGTCAAAGGGTTTTTCTAGAAGCCAATCGACTCTGGTAATCTTTTAATTAGTTTAAATATTTATTATACAATGTTATCTATTTAATATATTAAATTGTTGATTTATATTTATTTAATGCAGTCACCGAGTTTAGGTCACCAAGCATCCTGAATAGAAGTGTGGTTGAATGTTCATAAAAAAACTGATGGGGGTTTTGTTAATGAGATTTCCAAATAAGTTAGGGTATGAATTCATTTTTCATTATAATAACTTATTATTATTTGTCACTATGTTAATATATATTGCTTCAAATATTACTGATATTTGATTTATAGGTAAAAATTAAAGAACTATGGGATGTCAATCTCCCATAGTCCTACTCAGTCTCCCAGGATGACCTAGTTGGTAGAGTCCTTGGGAAGGAGCATCCTAGTTGAGTGTGCAGATGAGTTTAGGAGTATTACCATCTAAGGTCTTTGGTAGACAAATGGGGATTGCAAGTGATGATTGGTGGTGAGAAGGTAAATCACAAAACTTAAAAATCATTTAGTTCACAAACTTTTATTGATTTTAAGTTTAAATATAAATATACAACATTGTTTAATTTTCAATATAATTATCTTATAGGTGCTGATAGTAGGAAGTAGAGATAGAGATGAAGAGGGTGACAAACATAGTTCATCATTGGGAAATTATTAGTGGAGAGTGTTTTATCATGTATCAGTACATCCAATGTGGGTATTTTTTATCTTTTTATTATATTTTAGATGGGATTGGGACAATGGGTGTCCTATGTATGTGTTTTATAACCATGTGTCTGTATGTTGTGTTTTAAATAGCTATGAAGATTGAAATTTCTATATGATCATATATGATGTTTAGTTTCTTGTCTCTATTTTACATATAAGTTGATTCTTTTAATGTGTTGTGTTTTGTTTGATTATTTCAATGAATTGAGAAATGTATTATTTCTTTCAATGTGTTGTTTTTCTTGATCAATGTGTCAATTCTTTATGTTTTGGTGTGAATCAATGTGTGTTGATTCTTTAATTCTAACATATCATTTTCCTTGTAAGTTGATGATATATTTGATGATCTGGAAAAAATTTCAATGTCATTATTTTGTTGTTTTGGCTACAGGTTCTGGGGTTGTAGAACCTACAGCTTGTTTTCTTAATTCATGATATATTGGTGGTTTCAACCACTTCAAGAGATATATTTTATTTCGCGACAGTTTAAATCACCGCTATATTATGGTATTTTTTAGGGGCAGCGGTTAAAACTGTCTCTAAATATGACAAAATTTTTCTTAGCGGTGGTTTTATCTGTATTAGTGGAGGTTTTTCAGTAAAAAAGGCCAGAATTTAGCAGTGGTTGAAAACCACCCATAAATCTAAATTATTTTTTTAAGCAAAACCCACCGCTAAAACAAAGAAAACAGCTGCTAAATACATATTCTACGACACTTTCCAAAAACCTCCACTAAATGGATGAAACCACCACATGTTGATTTCTGACACCAATTTTAGTGGCAGTTTTTTGAAACCGTCACTGAACCATATAGAGACGGTTTAAACCACTACTATACGGTCAGTTTGTTATAGTGATTCTGATAACTTCAAGTCTATTTACTGGTACAAAGGTGTCTTCATAGTCAATACCTTTTTCTTGACTATAACTTTGTGCTACCAATCTGTATTTTTTTCTAATGATAGTACCACGTTAATCAACTTTATTCCTAAATACCCACTTGATGACAATGTTTAAGAAGTCCTTAGGTCTTTCTACTAGTTCTCAGACTTTTCTCCTCTCAAACTAATTCAATTCTTATTTCATTTTTATTACCCAAAACTCATCATCTATTACTTATATGATGTTCTTAAGTTCAATTTTTGATAAGAAATTTTTATTTTCAACCTAATTTCTTAGAGAATCTGTAGTTTGTGTTCCTCTATCGATATCTCCTACAACTACATATAAGGGATGGTCTCTACAAGTCCTAATAGTTCTAGGGATAGAAGTATTTGATACTTCATTCTCTTATTTAGGTTCACGTTCAAATAGTTCCTCATAATTTTTTTATTTTTCTATAGGTTTTAAAGAATTATCACTGGTTTTGGCATTAACATTCATATTAGAAAGGTTATCATCAGGGTTCTCTAAAGAGGTTTTAGGTTCATGTGGATCTATTTCATCAAATTTGACATGTACATATTCTTCCACAATTTTGGTCCTTTTATTGAATACCATGTATGATTTGTTGGATGTTGAATATCCAAGGAAAATTATTTCATCACTTTTGGATGCAAACTTGTATAAATTTTCTTTTGTATTGAGTATAAAGACCTTACGGCCAAAAACTCTGTAATTAAACTTTTGATTTCTTCCATCCCATAACTGATATGGGGTTTTCTTTACAAGTGGTCTAATAATAACTCTATTAATAATATAACAATTTGTATTCACAACCTATGCCCAAAAGTAAATAGGTAAATCATACTCATTGAGCATGGTCCAGGAAATTTCTTAAAGAGTTTTGTTTCTTTTTTCTACTACACCATTCTGTTATGGGGTCCTAGGAGAAGAAAAGTTGTGATTTTAGCTATGTTGTGAGCATAGAGATTCAAAATCTTGATTTTCAAACTCACAACCATGATCACTTCTTAAGGTTTTAATGATATTTCTGCTAATTTTTTATACAGATTTTTCATATTTTTAAAAATAAGAACAAGTTTCACTTTTATGAGCTATAAAGAATGCACAAATGTATCTAGAAAATTTAACTACTAAAACATAATCATATAATTTTCCATTTAAGCTAGAAACTCTAGAGGGTCCAAATAATTCCATGTGAACCAAATTTAGGTATTGATAATTTGACACTTATTTCTTTGGTTTGAGATAGATTTTATGTCACTTCCCTTTTTTACATGGGTTACAAAACTTGTCTATTGGGAATTCCAATTTTAGAAAATCTTTAACTAATCCTTATCTAGTTAGCTTCCTAAGTGAGTGCAGGTTACAATGTCCTAGTCTCTTATGAAAAATCCAAGACTCTTTATGAAAGTAACTTAAACAATAAATAATTTGAGAAAATAAAAAATTAAAATCAATAACATAAACATTATCATTACACATGGTAGTGAAAACTAAAACATACTTGGAATCAAAAAATTTGTAAGCATTATTTTCAAATTTAAAATGATAACCATCATCACATAACTATGAGATTCCAAACCGGTTATATTTTAATTTATCTATGAATAACAATTTAGAAATAAAAAATGTACTAGAATTACTAAGTTGATTGAGTCCAATTATTTTTCCTTTGACATTGTCACCAAAAGTGGCATGACCACCATATACTTTGATAAGGTTCTTAAAGATTGAGTATTCCTCAGTCATGTTTATGGAACATCAATTATTCAAATACCATAGATATTTACTAGTAATCTTCAAGCAGGTTTCCTACAACAAAGTTAAACAATAAATGATTTTGGTACCCATATTTTCTTGGTTCATAAACATTAGTAATAAAATATTTAGGAATCCAAACTTGCTTAATTGGTTTCCTATAAATAGATTTTAAAATTTTAGAAATAAAAATTGTGTTGGGTCTATAAGAATAATAACTATTTACATAATTGGCATAACTAAAGCTACTAACAAATTTGTTTTTGTAAATCTTCATCTATCCAGGTTGGTAACCAATTCTAGTGGTATACATAAAAGTGGTTTGTTTTCCAAGCATTCTAGTAATGGTTTCTATACCATTTTTGAATCTTTCCAAATCCTTTTTAATTTCTCATTATACATCTTAAGTTCATTTTTCCCTTATTAATTGAATATTTTTTCCTTTTCTACAATAAATTTAGATTTAAAGTGAGCAGACAAAGCATGTTGCTTATTTAAACTTTTATATTTATCCTTCAACTCATTAAATGTTTCATCTTGAATGTTACAGTACTTAGATAGATCCTCACTTCTCATGTTTTCATCATTGTTTTCATTCTTAAAAAGATTTGAAATATGAATAGGAGATGTGTAAATAATATTTAGTACCTCATATGTGTTTGTCATAAAACACATGTTATATTTGTAATTTTTATCTTCATTGCTCAGGTCAGATTCACTTGAACTATCTTTATAGGTGCTCCAGGTGGCTTTCATATCCTTCTTTTACCATTTTCCTTTATCCTTGTATCTTTTATTGTATTTCAGCTTAGTACAATCATCAATTATGCGTCCTTTTTATTTTTCACTCATAACAGGTTATCTCATTGGTGGAATCATCCTTTTTCAACGTTTTTCTCCAACTTCCTCTAGTTACATACTTACCATTGTAATTTGATTTCTTGAAGAATTTATTCTTCTTGTAGGACTTCTTGAATTTCCTGGTAGGTAATCTATTTCTTCATCACTATCAACAAATGATTTTTCATCACTTAAACTATCAACTTTGATCTTCTATTTCATTTTTGAGTCATATGTTTTTAAGCCAATTGATTTTTTCTTTGGTTCTTCTTATTCTTCTTTATTCACTTTCAGTTCCTCCACATACATCATAAGTTTTCTAATGATTTCCTTCACTGATAGTGTGTTGATATCATGTGATTCTCTGATGAAAATCGGATTTCCTCTCTACCTATCAGGTAGACATCTCAAAAGTTGCATCACATGATCTTTATCAGCAACTATCTTCCCAAGTTCATGAATAATGTTCAAAGTCTCATTGAAACTGAGATACATGTAAAAAATGGATTCATCAAGTTTCATTTTGAATGTATCATATTTAATGGTACAAGAATTTAAGCATATGTCTTTAACATTTGAGGTTCCCTCATGAGATATAACAAGAGTATCTCAAATTTGAAAAGTAGCAGAATAAGCAGATATTCTATTAAATTCATCTTCTCCTAATGAACAATATAATGCATCCATTACTTTATAGTTTCACTCACACAAAACCTTAGGGTAATCACTCTATTAATCTCAATCGACTTTTATTTTTTCATGTCTATCAACGATAATGGTCCAAATGTCAAATTTCATGCTCTCTAAATGGATTTTCATATTGATATTCCATTGAGCATAATTAGTCCCATTAAAATAAGGTGGTCGATTAGTGATAGTTACTTCTTTTCTATTATTTTCTATAAAGATAGAAATTTAAAATTAACATATATTTTGATCTTTAAGTAAAACTATATCACATTAAAAAGAAATGAAATGAAATTCCTTTGATACCAAATGTTGGTCAGAGTGGAACACTCAAGAGGGGGGTGAATTGAGTATTCGATTAAAATTTTCTATTAAAAATATTTAAAATTAAATCCCATAAATTTATAAAACATTCTAAGTTAACTAAAACCATATAATTATATAATTTTATCTTTCAAAAAGGTTCTCAACTATTTAATCAAAACTCGATTAAAAACAAGTTTGAAAACTCTTTCTAACTTTTGAAACAATTTTACTCGAGTTAAGAACCTTATATAATACATAGATTAAAGTCAACTATCAAAGTAATGTTTTGTTATATAGTTTGGAAAATAGATGTAGATTCATTTTGAAAACATATTAAATAAAATAAAAAAAAATACAACAGAATAAATAAGGGGTTCGGTCTCAAACCGAGACTTAATCTCTTCTACTTGACAATCACCCGCTATCAAGCAGTTTATTATAAAATAAAATGATCTACAACCTAGATCGAATTTTACACAACAACTCAAAAGTATGTCTATGATTTATAGGCCCTTCCATAGTTCTACATGGGAGAAATGAATGTTAATAATTGTATGCAGACAACCCAGGATAATCAACCTCTTCCACGGTTCTATGTGGGAGAATAAATAAAGAAATGAGAGAGTGTGTCTTTCACTCTCTAGTTTAATGCAGAAGTTGGTGCTAAAAGATAGTGTACAACACAAAAAGATCAAAATTAAATAAAACAAAGTACGAGAAAGTGAAGAATTTGGTGTAGTGAAGTGTTGTTCCATTGTTCTGTGGGTGGTTCTTCTCTTCTTGTGATCATCTTTTGATTTGTAATAGGTTCGAATAGATGTTCAAATGTTCTCTTGATATGTCATTAAAGATTTGGTGAGAATAGGGTGTTGTAGTCATTTAAAAAAAATTATATGTTTCTTCATTTTCATTCAGGAAAAGTTTTAAATTCTTTGTGTCCCATGTGTATATTTTTCATATACACCCCCACTTTTTTCTGTTTTCGGTCGTCCTTTAAAAAGAAGTGCTCTCTGAAAATACCCATTGAGAAATCATCATGAATATCATCGTACGTTGGTAGAAAATATAGGCTCATTAAATGCTTATGAAAAATATTTAATTCTACATATAAAAGTGGTTGAATTGATATATTTAAATGTATAATAATACAATACTTACCTTTGCCCTCAGGGTGCAGCTTAGTTAGTAGTTGCCTCTATGGGTCTCTGTCACACTTTAACCTCAGATACTCCTTTATTTTATCCTTTTATTAGTATTGGGTCTCTTGGTTGATGTTCAGGTTTAAGTCTCAGTTGAAATTTTTGGTTTTTGGAGTTTTCGGATGGTTTTTAAGGTGGATCATGGTTACCACACGGTTAGTAGTAACCATGCAGCCTAGCCATGCGGCAAGTGCAGGTTGGATAGAACCAACCGCATGGCTGTGGTTGGTCCTAGGTAATCACATGTCAATATTTCCTTAGGAAGATAGGTATACATGGTTACTATATGGTTTGGAAAACTTTTCAACCAAACCGTGAGGACGTGCCAGGTTATTAAAAATACTATCCCTAAATTTTCTCTCTCTCATTTTTATCCCAAACTCAGGATCCTCCTCCCTCGTCTGACCTAAGAACACTATGTGTTGTTCCCAAACCCTTCTCCCTTAGCTCTCATCCCTCCATGGTGCTTCCTCTTTGATTCCAAGGTAATATTTTAGGGTTTTTGGCCATTTATCCTTCATTTATCCTCTCCTCTCTCTATTCTTTGGTTTTCCTTTGGGGGTTTTCCTCATGTCTGAACCCTAGGGTTAGGGTTTTCTAATATTTGGGTTATTTCTTGTGGATAGGTTATGCAGATCATCCATAAGGCTCATTCCTTCCTCTCCTTGGATTTTTATCCCATCCACACATGGTTGAGGTAGGCATTTACAACTTCTCTCTTTTCAGAACTCTCCATAAGCACTTGTGTGTTTTCAATTAATTTTTAAATATCATTTGCACCTCTAATATATTTATGGCTTGATGTGAATGGTGATTTAATGTTGGTGGAATTTTCTAAAAATAGTTTTCTGAAGTTATTTGTGTAGAATGTCTAGGTTTAAGGCACCTAGGGTGCTTGTTTAAAATGCCTTTGTTCTTTTAAAGTGGAATTGGGCCTTTTATGAAATGTTTAGCCCTTGTGATGTTGTTTTGATATTTATTTGTTTCTGATTTTGGTTTTGTGCATATAATTTGGTAATGGCATAGCTTGATAAGCATGTTGAAATATTTTATAAAGGGTTTTATGGTCTTAAGGGGATGATTTGTGCTCTTTTAAAAGAATACAAGGGGTGGGTTTGGTTTCAAACCAAATGGTGATTTTGTGTAAATGGGTTTTGAGCGTTCTCTTAGATTTTAGGGCGTTCCATTGGATGTCATCACATCCATGGGTGTACTAGGTGCACACATGGATGTGTATTCAAGTGAATATGACACTCTAAATTATTTTTTCTTAAAAGCTCATCATTCTTCATTCCTTACCTTTTTCTTAAAATAGTACTATTTTCTTTAAAATGGTAAATCATTACTTCAAGGGTTTTGGAAAACATGACTTTAAATGTGTTCCTCATAGTTTGTCTTGTTTGGCCTTGAAACATACTTTGGTGTGAGTTTGAAATGAGTAAAGGCCCGGTTGGTAATCGTGAAGTTTCTGTGTGTGTGCTTGGAACTTAAGAGCATGTTTGACATTATAAATATAAAAGTGGTGTTTATGTGATGTTTTGGTAATGCTTTTAGTGATGTCGAGCTAAAGGCTCATTTGGCACTTCTAACCCAAAGGTGATGTTTATGTTAGCTTGTAGAAAGGATTGTATTTGGAAAATGTGTGTGCCCGGTTGGAAACCTAAGATGTTTTATAAAATGGCTTAAATTTCTATACAGTATGGTGGCCCAGTTGTTACCTTGTGTGATATGAAATGTAAATGTATGTATATGGGGAACCTTTATAGGAGGGATTTCCCTTCATGGGTTATTGTGTATTGGTGTCTGTGTTTGGGGTAGGCAAGTGTGGTGGAGGCATGTAAGGTGAGTCACACGTGTGTTGGCCTCCAAATTACACTATATTACTATTACCACCATGGGTTTCTGGGTATCTTTTATATGATCAAGTGATGGTTTCTTACTAGCCCTGATTAGATGGGTCAGTACCCTTCTGGAGTTATAGAAAATCCAGGAGGTATGTGCCACTAGTGAGGTCAGGTTAGGGCATATGGTTGGTTATGGACTTAGGGTCTTCACCATACACCGACAGGTGGTTCCAAACTGAGTATATTCAGGGGTCTTATAGGTATGTTTAGGATCGCCCATGGTTATCATTTATATTGTTTGTTTACTTTCAGTTGCACTTATTTTCAACTTGAACTGTTTATCTGTTTCTTTTTAGCACAACCTTGGTTTTCCTTATTATGGATTTTAATTATAAAATAGAAATTGGTTTTGGAAATGGTATGTGGTGTGTGTTGGATTTTGAAATGGGAAAATGGTGTTGTTTAAGAAAAGGGGGGAAACCCTATTTTTTATATAACTGTATTTCAAACTAGTGTTAATGAATTGTTTTGGGAAATGAAAAACTTGGATTCGGTGGTTTATCTTTGGCATTCTTACTGAGCATCTCAGTGTTCATGCTTATCCTATCTTTTCAGTTGCAGGTTCTGTGTCATGTTCAGGTTCCTGGTTCAGCTGCTCAGTGGTGGATTAGGTTTGGTCCTGAGGTTGGTGGTGACTAAGAGGTCACACGGAGATCATGTGGCAGTGGTTTAGTTTTTCTTATTTTAGTTTTCAGTCTATTTGGTTGTATCTTGTAACTGGATCAATTTTTTATTTATTTGAGGTTTATTTTTTGGGTATCTTCTTATTTAGTTTGTGTTTATTTGATCCTGGTTTGTTTGTGCTGAAACTATTCCCAATCTGGTTTATTTTTGATGACCTACACTAGTTTTCAGCCCATGGGGATCGGGAATGCCCTTCAGGCCATGTCACGGAACCAGTCGGGTGTCAGGTCGGATGACATCCCGGGCTGGTTCATAAAAAAATGGTATCAGAGCAGGTTCTTGTTATTTGGGGTGTTAGGTAGATAGAGATTAGGATTGTCAGGACTTGGGAGGTAGGTGCGGGAAGAGAGTCGTAAACTCTTGATCGCACTAATCCTTGAGTTACCAGGGGTAGTTCTGGATTCAAGTCTTTTTCTCTTATTTTGGATTGAGGGACGACAACGGAGGAGAGTTGGTGTCACATTGTGATCTCACATGGAGTGGTGACCCATGTAGAGTCCAAGTGCATGGTTCGAGTTCCCATTATAATTATGTCCTACTTGAGGCATGTCCCACTATCATGTCACTGAGTTAGGCATAGACGTTAGTCTCTCCTTCCAGTATTTTGGTGTAAGTTGTGCCTTATCTTGGTTTTGGTTGGTGAAAGTGTGCTTTTGAAGATGAAAATAGTTTTGAAATGGAAATACTTTCTTCTAAATGTATTTAACTTGGTAAAGTGGGTTTTAAAAAAATTGAAAGTGCTTTGGTTTAAAAATTTGGTGCTTTTTTGTAATTAGTAAGTAAATGGCTTGGTGTGACCCATGGTGTTCCTTATGAACATTTGCACATGTGGGGGTATGTGTATGGAATGTGCATGTTGGAACGTATGAATGGAAGTAGATGAACACATGTGCAACTATTCATGGGATTTATTGGGCTTGTATTTGACATTAAAGGCTTGAACTTGTTTTCTAAAGGTGGTTTTTGAAAGGGATGTTTTTTGTTGTGTTTATATTTGTTTGGTTTTTGAGCCGATTGTTTTTGGATGAAGTTGATTTTATTGATGTTACTTCGGCTTGATATCGGTTTTGGATCTGTGTTTTATATGTTGTTCATAAAATACCACCCAGAAAGGTCTCCAAAGTTTCCAATGAGTCATACCCGATTTTTGGTCCTTCTCGTATGTTGCCTATTCTTTACGGTGATTGAGGTCCGTTAGAGGTAGTGGGGTGTCTTGAAGAGGTCAAGTGTGTCTTAAAGGTATTTTAGTGGCTTGAAGAGGTCCAGTGTGTCTTCAAGGTATTGGGATCTCCCAAAGCTGTCAAAGTGCGTGTTGTTTTGGGTCTTTTTGAAGGTTCAATTTTGGAAGAATAGGAGTTGTTTTTCCCACCATAAATGCAAGTTGGGATGGTGTGGGATGTCTTTAAATTTGTATTTGTTGATGGTTCATACTTGAAGAGTTGAATATGAAGAAAAGTGAAGAGCTCATGCATATTCAACAGGCTAATAGACGGTGAAGGCATATGTTGACCATTTCAAGGAACTAGTTTTCTTTTCTCTGGAGGTAGAATCATAGGATTTGATGAAGACGTCAATCTTCATCGGTGGTCTTCATCTAGAGATCAAGGGATGGGTCCTTCTATGGACCATCGTTTCAGGAAGCTTTTAGATGAAGCGTTCCTAGATGATTTGGTCTCCAGAGCGCAAACAGTTGGTAATTTGGCATATATATTTTCCCGTGAAGGTTCCCCATATGGCGAGAAATATAAGCTAGAGGAACCTACTTCTAAGGAGTCTCTTTCAATGGTTCTGGTTTCCGGTTCGTCGTATCATCCTTGTGTGTGCCACCAGTGTGGCCGATTCAGGCACTCGAAGCCATCATGTCGCATCTCTCTGAGGACGTGTCATCATTGCGGCTGTTTGGGCTATTTGGAGAGGTTTTGCAGGAAGCATCACCTAAAAAAGATGTTGTGACTGGAGGATTCTAGTGCCTGACTGTGAGGCAGGAAATGCTCCAGTCATCAAAGCCTCAACCACAGGTCTCGGGGTGAAGCTCGCGCACAGTCACGAGTTGCTGGGTGTGTGAAGCCATGGTCTGGGTTTTGTATTCCATATTAGTATTGGAAAATTTAAAGACTTTTCAATCTTGTTTTCTGTTGTTGAGTTTTTTCCTCTGTTATAAGTCCATAATTTCCTTAGGCGATTGCTATGAACTTGTTCTTTTGTAATCCAAATAGTCATGTTTATCTAGATATGGTTTTCTAATCGTGCATTTTTCTTAAAGTGTGTTTAGCCCTTGTATGGGATGGTTTTGGTTTATTGGTTCTTGTTTGAGGATAAATGGGTTCTTTTGGTTTTGGTTTTAGTTCTTGTTGTGTTCGTTTGGGGATATGTTTGGGCTTTGTGAGGAGTATGGGTTGTGGTGGTTTCAGAACACTATTTGGTTTTAGGTGGATTTGTTCTCATGGATTTTTTCTAGTGTTGGGAGTCTTAGTTGGGGTGAGAAATTTTTAGTTCTAGCATTGATGTTGTTTTTCCTTATGCAGAGGGTTGTTGGTCCATGCAGGGAGTTTCCCCATTCCAACATTTTAGTGTGTCGAGTCTTTGCATGGTAGGTTTTTGACTTGATTTTTTGTGGCAGGATTGTCTTGTTCGTGGTAAGGGATTTAGTTTCGTTTGGGTTAAGAGTTCCTTAGTTCCCGATTGTGGTAAGTTCGATGTTTAGTTAGTGTGAAAATTTGGGTAAATTCTGGTTGGGAGTTCCTGCATTCCCCCCCCCCCAGGGTGGTGTGTTGGGATTTGGAGGTTTTCTAGCTAGTTGAGTTATTGTGGTAGGGATAACCCTCTTGTTTCCTCCCCTCAAACATGGGATTTAGTTCCTTCTTGAATCGATTAGGTGTGAATTTCGGAGAGTAAGGTCATCTTGGGATTCATGGTTTTTCCTTAGTTTTTTCTGGGCATAGACCCGAGTTTTGATTAATTATCAGCTTGCACTACTGGAAATTCAGGCTATAGCCACGGTTCTAAATCGTGGCTATAGGCCCTAAAACCGTGGCTATAGGTAATAGCCACGGTTTCTCAAACTGTGGCTAAGTTTGGTGTGGCTATAGGCCTAGACCTATAGCCACGGTTCCCAATCGTGGCTTTAACACTATATCCATGGTTGCAACCGTGGCTATAGGTATATAGCCACGGTTCAAACTGTGGCTGTATACCTATAGCCACGGTTACAACTGTGGCTATACTAAAGGCCGGACAGACTTAATTGCCACGATTTAAAACCGTGGCATTATGTCTCTAGCCATAGTTAATAACTGTGGTAATAAACCAATAGCCACGGTTTAAACCGTGGCTATAGGGTGTCCAAATCCATAAAAAATACCCCCCCAACCCCCCCCCCCCTCGACACCCCCTGGACACCCCCTCGACATCCCCTGGACACCCCCCTGGACACCCCCCTGCCACCCCCCTGCCACCCCCCTGCCAGTCCCCCCTGCCACCCCCCTGCCATTCCCCCCTGCCCCTGCCACCCCCTGCTAGTCCCCCCTGCCCCCTACCACCCCCCTGCTTGTCCCCCTTCCAGCCCCCCCCCCCCTTCCCCCTGCTTGTCCCCCTGCCAGCCCCCCCCCCTCCCCCTGCCTGGACACCCCTCCCCCCCCCCTGCTGGACACCCCTCCCCCCCCCTGCTGGACACCCCTCCCCCCTGCCTGGACACCCCTCCCCCCTGCTGAACAGCCCTCCCCCCTACTGGACAGCCCTCCCCCCCGTGCTGGACAGCCCCTCCCCCCCTACTGGACAGCCCCTCCCCCTGCCTGGACACCCCTCCCCCCCTACTGGACAACCCCTCCCCCTGCCTGGACACCCCTCCCCCCTGCCTGGACACCCCTCCCCCCCTGCCACCCCCTGCTTGTCCCCCTGCCTTCCCCCCCCCCTGCCCCATGCTAGTCCCCCCTGCCAGCCCCCTGCCAGCCCCCCCCCCCCCTCCCCATGCCCCCTGCTAGTTCCCCCCTGCCACCCCCTGCTTTCCCCCTTGCCAGCCAGCCCCCCCCCCTACCCCCTGCCAGTCCCCCCTGCCACCCCATGCTGGTCCCCCCTGCTAGTCCCCCCCTGCCACCCCCCTACTTGTCCCCCTGCCAGCCCCCCCCCCCCCTGCCTGAACACCCCTCCCCCCTGCTGGACACCCCTCCCCCCTGCTGGACACCCCTCCCCCCTGCCTGGACACCCCCCCTGCTGGACACCCCTCCCCCTGCTGGACAGCCCTCCCCCCTGCTGGACAGCCCTCCCCCCCGTGCTGGACAGCCCCTCCCCCTGCCTGGACACCCCTCCCCCCCTGCTGGACACCCCTCCCCCTACCTGGACACCCCTCCCCCCTGCCTAGACACCCCTCCCCCCCTGCCACCCCCCCTGCTTGTCCCCCTGCCTCCCCCCCCCCCCCCCCCCGCCCCCTTCCCCCTGCTAGTTCCCCCCCCCCCCCTGCCACCCCCTGCTTGCCCCCTGCCAGCCAGCCCCCCCCCCCCTGCCCCCTGCCAGTCCCCCCTGCCACCCCCTGCCGGTCCCCCCCTGCTAGTCCCCCTGCCAGCCCCCCCTTCCCCCTGCCAGCCCCCCTGCCCCTGCTAGTCCCCCTGCCCCCTGCTAGGCCCCCTGCCCCCTGCTAGGCCCCCTGTCAGTCCCCTGCTAGCCCCCTACCCCCTGATCTGATAACCAAGTTTATCTGATCTGATAACCACAACATCTTCAGCACTTCCAGATTCAGGTTTAATAGGTACCAATTCACCAATTCTGACATGTTTAGCAGCATGAGATAAGACAGGAACAGACTTAACTACATCAGATTTACAGACCATGTTTAGCACCCCTCCCCCCTGCTGGACACCCCCCCTGCCTGGACAGCACCCCCCCCCCTCCCTGGACAGCACCCCCCCTCCCTCCCCCCTGGACACTGGACTCCCCCTGCTGGACACTGGACCCCTGCTGGACACTGGACCCATACTCCCCCCACCCCTACCAGCCCCCTTGTACCCCTGCTGGACACAGGACTCCCCCCTGGAAACTAGTTCTTGGGATGCCCAAATCATATTTACCCCTATTGGACACTGGACTCCCCCCTGGACACTGGACTCCCCCTGCATATTTACCCCTGCTGGACACTGGACCCCTGCTGGACACTGGCCCCCTGCTATAGGTTCTTAGTAGGACCACCCCATACTATAGGTTCTTAGTAGGACTTGGGAAACACTTGAAACAAAATTCAGAAGTAGCTATATATGAGTAATCTAGGAAAACATACATATAATCAGTCTGGAAAATAAAATAGATTAAACTATAAAATGTTTATGGAAATAAAATAAAACATATTTGAAATTGGAAAACATTACCAGAAAAACTGTTTATCAACTAAACAAACTACTTGGTGAAATCATGGTCACACATGCTCATCAGCAGGAAGAAGAACAGAAGAATGGTAGCTGAGAGTTCCTCCCCCGGAGGTGGAGAATGATTTTTTTACATAGGATCTGTCTAATATTTAATGGAAGAAAGAGGGAGAGGAAATTAAGTACCTCATTACAAGTGGCAGCATCCAACAAATTCTCTTCCAATGGAATAAAATATTACAAAAAAAATCTATAAACATTCTCTCTCCTCTTATGGCTTTCAGGTGTCTAGGTGGTTAATAATTTGGTTGAGGTGAGGTTGTGGACTCATGGGGGCAAGCATGAAGGAAACTAAGTTGGACTGGATTTTAAGTAGGATGCTCTTGTTTTTCTGAAGTGGCAGGGCTGATTGGGTCTAAAATAAGTGAGTTGGAACAGGAATTTAGATGAGGGCTTCAAATGTTAAGGGGTCTGGTTTAATTTGTTAGAATTGGGTGAGGTTTGGAATGGTTTTAAAGTGGGATGCCTGGTGGAAAATGTGGGGTTGGTGGCTTAGAAGTTGAGAGGTGGGTAGGCCTGATTGGTGGTCAAGTTGTGGATGGGTTGCCTAGGTGGATTGAAAATGGTGGGGAACTGGGAAGGAGTTCATAGTGGCTAAATTGAAGTGGGATCTTGGAATTGTAGTAGGGCTTGAGTTTGGATTTTTTAGTGAGAGTGGAAATGGCCCTGGAATAGCCGGTTTGATTTTGGTGGGTTGGCCATGGGATTTTTATAGTGCATCGAAAAATAGTCACTAGCAGGGCTTGGTTTGGTGTGAAATTCAGTCAAACGGTTGTGGGAACCATCACAACAGGCTGATCCGGTCAGAAGACATGTGCAGAGGATGAGGATGATCTGGTTCGGACAACATGTGAAGAGGATGAGGAAAAATAAGAATTACTGAACAAATATTATGTGATACATGTACAATAAAATATGCCAGACAATTCCAAACCAATGTTTTCAGTTGAATTGAGCCTTTGTACCACCTGCTATGCACGTTTTGTGGAAAGATGGATGAGAGACAGCGTTGAGAGGAGATATAGTTTGGGAATGAGGAAATACGAAAAATTATAGAGCTAACCATTCAATGTTTCTCTAAGGAGGAGTAACCGCCGCAGGGTGTCGTCCTGGAGCAGGGCCAAATCACGGCGTGACCGCGGCGTGACCACAGCATGACCGCCGCAGGGTGTCGTTCTGGAGGAGTAACCGCCGTAGGGTGTCGTTCTGGAGCAGGGCCAAATCACGGCGTGACCGCAGTGTGACCGCCGCAGGGTGTCGTCCTGGAGGAGTAACCGCCGCAGGGTGTCATCCTGGAGCAGGGCCAAATCACGGCGTGACCGCGGCGTGACCGCGGTGTGACCGCGGCGTGACCGCCGCAGGGTGTCGTCCTGGAGGAGTAACCGCCACAGGGTGTCGTCCTGGAGCAGGGCCAAATCACGGCGTGACCGCGGCGTGACAGCCCCGCCCCCTGTTGGACACCCCTCCCCCCTGCTGGACACCCCCCCCCCTGCTGGACAGCCCTCCCCCCCTGCTGGACACCCCTCCCCCCCTGCGGGACAGCCCCTCCCCCCCTGCTGGACAGCCCCGCCCCTGCCTGGACAACCCCTCCCCCTGCCTGGACAGCCCCTCCCCCCCTGCTGGACAGCCTCGCCCCCTGCCTGGACAGCCCCTCCCCCACCAGCCCCCAACCCCAGCCCCCTTCCCCCCACCAGCCCCCTGCCCCCCCACCAGCCCCCAGCTGCACCAGCCCCCTGCCCCCCCCCCCCAGCCCCCTGCCCCCCCCCCCCCAACCCTAGCCCCCTGCCCCCCCCCCCCCCGCAGCCCCCTGCCCCCCCCCCCCCATCCCCCTGCTCCCCACCAGCCCCCCTCCCACCCCCATCCCACCTCCACCCCCCCCCCCGCAGCCCACCTGCACCAGCCCCCAACCCCTAGCTGCACCAGCCCCCCCCCCCACCCACCCAGCCCCCCTCCCCCCCCAGCCCCCCCCCAGCCCCCCTGTCCCCTGCCCCCACCAGCCCCCTGCCCAACCCCATCCCCCAGCTGCACCAACCCCCCCCCCCCCCAGCCCCCTGCCACCCCCCCATCCCACCAGCACCAGTCCCCCCCCCCCCCCCCCCGCAGCCCACTTGCACCAGCCCCCAACCCCAGCCCCCAGCTGCACCAGCCCCACTCCCCCTACCCCCTGCCCCCCACCAGCCCCCCCCCCCCCCCAGCCCCCCTGCCCCCCAGCCCCCTGCCCCCCACCATCCCCCTGCCCAACCCCAGCCCCCAGCTGCACCAGCCCCCCCCCCCACCAGCCCCCAACCCCAGCCCCCTGCCGGACACCCCGCCCCCTGAATGGAAATATTTCAATAACAAGTAGAAATGAATTAAATGTATACAAATTAAACAGAGATATAAATGAGAGAAATAAGTAATAAAACCTGAATTAAAAATGTTGGATTCAGTAATTAAAAAAAAGGCCATAGTAAGATAAAGAGGCTATGCTAGTCCCCCTGCCCCCTGCGAGTCCCCCCCCCTGCACCCTGCCAGGCACCTTGCCAGTCCCCTGCTAGTCCCCCTACCCCTGGACACCACCTGGACCCCCCCCCTACCTGGACAGCACCCCCCCCCCCTCCCTGGACAGCACCCCCCCTCCCTCCCCCCCTGAACACTGGACTCCCCCTGCATATTTACCCCTGCTGGACACTGGACCCATACTCCCCCCACCCCTACCAGCCCCCTTGTACCCCTGCTGGACACAGGACTCTCCCCTAGAAACTAGTTCTTGAGATGCCCAAATCATATTTACCCCTATTGGACGCTGGACTCCCCCCTGGACACTAGACTCCCCCTGCATATTTACCCCTGCTGGACACTGGACCCCTGCTGGACACTGGCCCCCTGCTATAGGTTCTTAGTAGGACCACCCCATACTATAGGTTCTTAGTAGGACTTGGGAAACACTTGAAACAAAATTCAGAAGTAGCTATATATGAGTAATCTAGGAAAACATACATATAATCAGTCTGGAAAATAAAACAGAATAAACTATAAAATGTTTATGGAAATAAAATAAAACATATTTGAAATTGGAAAACATTACCAGAAAAACTGTTTATCAACTAAACAAACTGCTTGGTTAAATCATGGTCACACATGCTCATCCTCAGATAAAATCTGCTTGCATTTCATGTAGTACTGCATTAAACAAAACATTGGAATTATGATTTGAAATAGAGTTACCAGATTTTATAGCACTGTGCTCACTATCTATAGGTGGTGAAATAGTTATACCTGGTGCCTGTGAAGTATCTGTGGGATGTTTTATGATATTTTCCAGATCTGGACAGCACTTCATTTTCTCTATAGAGACATTCATAACCTGCATGGGCTTAGGTTCCTGGACAGCCCTCTTGCACCCCCTTGCAACCCCCTAGACAACCCCCTTGAACACCCCCCTGCACCCCCCATGCCCCCCTTAGTCCCCCATGCCCCCCCTGCACCCCACTGGACAGCCCCCATGCCCCAACTGGGAAGGAGTTCATAGTGGCTAAATTGAATTGGGAGCTTGGAATTGTAGTAGGGCTTGAGTTTGGATTTTTTAGTGAGAGTGGAAATGGCCCTGGAATAGCTGGTTTGATTTTGGTGGGTTGGCCATGGGATTTTTATAGTGCATCGAAAAATAGTCACTAGCAGGGCTTGGTTTGGTGTGAAATTTAGTCAAATGGTTGTGGGAACCATCATGGAAGCAACTACCAAATACAGACCAGAGCTAGTCTCCTCTATAGTGAAAACCCTTCATGGAAACTCTTCAAGCAAACCAGGTCTCCAGTTGCATCTTTGTCCATAACAAACAAGCCCTGTTTGCATAGGCCCAAATAGACCTCCCTTGCCAGCTTGTGGGGGAAATGTGGGAACTCCAGCATGAAATAGGCCCTCAGAATAGAACATCCTCTTTGGAATTGCATCAAACAGATTGTGTGCAGCCTTTAAAACTCAACTTGGCAGTGATCATACTTCTCCAATGAGTGCTACATGAGATGAGGGAATTATGGAAGGAATTTCATCTAAAACAGCCAAAAGCAGACATTGAATTTCCATCACAACAGGTTGATCCGGTTCAGACAACATGTGCAGAGGATGAGGATGATCTGGTTTGGAAAACATGTGAAGAGGATGAGGAAAAAGAAGAATTACCGAACAAATTATAGAGCTAACCATTCAATGTTTCTCTAAGGAGGAGTAACCGCCGCAGGGTGTCATCCTAGAGCAGGGCCAAATCACGGCGTGACCGCGGCGTGACCGCGGCGTGACCAGCCCCCCCCCCCCCCCCACCAGCCCCCAACCCCAGCCCCCTGCCGGACACCCCGCCCCCCTGAATGGAAATATTTCAATAACAAGTAGAAATGAATTAAATGTATACAAATTAAACAGAGATATAAATGAGAGAAATAAGTAATAAAACCTGAATTAAAAATGTTGGATTCAGTAATTAAAAAAAGAAAAGGCCATAGTAAGATAAAGAGGCTCTACTAGTCCCCCTGCCCCCTGCCAGTCCCCCCCTGCACCCTGCCAGGCACCCTGCCAGTCCCCTGCTAGTCCCCCTACCCCTGGACACCACCTGGACCCCCTAATAGAGTTAGATTCCCAAATGAAGGGTAAGTGGTAGATTTCTAATCTACACATGGATTTTCCATTCATTGATCCCACTATAAGGCACATATATTACCTCTTGATTTAGGAGGAATTAACACATGATAATGTAGAGTTTACCTCTACTCCAATTGAAGCCCCTTCCACCATTATAGCCTCCACTACTACGATGACAACGAATTCAATGGTACTAAGATAATAATTGTGATAACCATTAAGATGTAATCTATTTTAGAGACTCTTATATATGTTTCCCTCCCAAACAAGATACTTAGATCATCATTAAATAGGTATTATTTCAATGCTTCCAGCCCACTTGAATACATACACTCAGATTTTTGGGGGATAGCCAGGACTAGTTCTTGTGTTGGAGGATCCAATATCATCATCTTCATAACTAAAATCTCTAAGAATGTTTGGATTTAGATAATAAAAAGAATATGATGCATTTCCCACTCTTCCCCGCTTAAAGTACACAATGAGTACGATCCAGATATCACCCTTGTTTGGGGCATTGAAGGAAATGCAGTCTCAATGGGATCATATTGCTCATCTTCAGTTCTCATTAGTCGATTAGACCTCGTAGTGACGTTAGCTAGGTACGATGAACAGAAATCCATGCATTCTTGTGCTAAATAAAATTTCACAATAGATCCTTCAGGATGATATTTATTTCTCACATAAGATTTCAATGTAAACATCATTCTTTCGGTAGGATACATCCACCGACTCGAAATAGGACCACCAAAGAGAACTTCTGTGGGAATATGCACAGTCAAATGTAACATAATTGTGAAAAAAGACAGTGGGAAAATTTTCTCCAAGTCACAAAGAATAATCGGTGCATCTCTCTGCAATTTCTGAACAACACTTCTGCTCAATCTTTTGGCACAAATATCTCGATAAAATTGACATAACTTAATCACCGCAACTCTAACATTATGTGAAAGTAAATGACGAATGGAAATGGGAATCAACTCATGTAACAAGACATGGTAATCATGGGTTTTAAGAGATTTTAGTTTCACATCTTGTGTATTCACCCTTTTTGAAATATTACTTGAATAACCATCCGGAACCTTCAAACTTTCCAAGACTTGAAGAAATTGTTTTTTCTCCACATTTGTCATCGAATAACAGGCAATAGGGACTTTCCACTTATTTTGACCAATTAACTCAGGATGAAGTCTTGCTCTTATACCCCAATCCATCAAATCACGACGACACCGCAAATTGTCTTTTGTTTTGCATTTGACATTTAAAATAGTAGCAAGTAACATCTCACAAATGTTTTTCTCGATATGTATTACATCCAAACAATGACATAATAAATTCGATGACCAATACGGCAACTCAAAGAATATGCTTTTCTTTCTCCAATTGCTGTTGGAATTCGAATTAGCATGCTTTCGCTTTCTGATATTTGATTGACTTTTGCCAAGAACATAATTCAAATCATCAAGTTCTTTAACAATATCAGTCCCTGACATTCGTTGAGGTGTATCATCTGTCTCGATGGCATTATCGAACTGTCTCCGATTTTTCCTGTATGGATGATCCATTGGTAGAAAACGTCGATGCCCTATGAAGCTGAAAGTTCGTCGAAACTTTAATCTTCGGAAACGTGTATTTTTCATACAAATAGAACAGGATAATTTCCCTTTAGTACTCCAACCAGACATCATTCCATAGGCAGGGAAATCATTTATCGTCCATAATAAAGCTGCAAAAAACATAAAGTACTCCTTTATGAATGCATCATACGCTTGTGCACCAACAATCCAAAGCTCATTTAACTCCTCTATTAATAGATGCAAGTATATATCAATATCATTTCCAGGATCACTGGGTCCAGATATCAATATACTCAGGATAGTGCACGGCTTCTTCATACACATCCATGAAGGAAAGTTATAAATGTGAATGAAAACAGGCCAAGTACTGTGTGAAGTATGCATTTGGCGAAATGGGTTGAAACCATCACAGGATAATCCCAATCTAACATTTCGGGGGTCGGCTGCAAAATCAGGATGTAACCTATAAAATTTCTTCCAAGCCAACCCATCTGCAGGATGCACTATTTCATCGTTATCTTTATTTCTTTCAACTGCATGTCATCTCATATTCTTTGCCATTTGTTCTGACATAAAAAAATCTTGAATCCTGAGAATTAAAGGGAAGTGCCACATCACTTTCTATGGTATGCGAGATTGAGATCCGTCTTTATTAGTCTTCCACCTTAATGTGCCACACTGTTTGCACTGACTCAAGTCTGCATTCTCCTTCCAGAACAAACAACAGTCTTTGAGACAAGAATGAATCTTACTAGATGAAAATCCAAATTTGTCAACCAACTTTGATGCCATGTAATCATTTTCTGTAATACATGCATCATCAGGCAGTAAATCCTTAATAAATGTAAGGAGATAGTCGACCGCAGTATTACTAAATCCATACATTGTTTTCCCATGATATAATCGCATTAAAAACTCAAGTTTTCTCATTTTTTCACATGCTTGATATATTGGGGTATTTGCATCTTCCATCAACTTTCTAACACTCTCAACGTCATCATCCTGATTAATAGATGAGAACTGTGTTCCAGTATTCATTTCCTCTTGCACTGGTCTACATGAGGAGCTAGCTTCAGAAACAAAAGGAAACCGATCAGAAATCAAATTTTTCATACCAATCTTTTCCGCTGAATCGATGGCATTCAACACTTGAGATTTTTCTCCATTGTGATACCACACATGATAATTTTTTTGGAAAACACTTTTAGTGATATGGTAACTCACTTCCTCACGAGTTAACCAAGGTCTTCCAACACAATCAAAACACGGGCATCGAATCAACCCGCCATCTGAATCATTAGTGAATGAAAAGTCCAAAAAATATTGTAACTCCTTCTGAAATTCATCAGTGATCCGATCAATGTTGTACATCCAATATCTATCCATCCTGAGGCAGATAAACATACATTAGATAAATAATCTAGAAAATGACTTAACATTATATGTATTGTTTCAAAAGATATTAAGTAATCATCAATATTGACTTTTTATAACTCAACCACCATTATCTAAAGTATTGTTTTTCCCTTCCAATGAAAAAGCTATTAATCAATGCTATAACAGGGTTTCAGGCCCTATCTTTTATGGATGGATACTCCAGGTATAATCAGACATGGATGGCCCCCAAGGATGTAGAGTCTCCCATAATTATGGTTCCATAGGGGAATTTCTACTTTTAATTGATTCTCATGGGATAGAATAAGGCATAATCCACTTATCAACTGTCCATGCACCACATCTTCAATCCAATTATCATGAAATTTGTGGAATGCTACTAGGATTATTTGGTGGAAAATCCTACCATATTTGGACCATCTCAAGGATCTTGAGAAATTGTTTATCTTCCCATATTTCATACACTTTAAGATAAACTCCCTGAAGTTCACATTCAGGGTTACCTCTATTAGGTTTCTCCACTTTACTACAAGATATATGGTCATCGAGATTGACCCAGAGATGATCAAGTCCATCAATCAGATTCCTCCCCCATGGAATCTCTAAGAGTTGTGGGGGCTCCAAGGTCTATTCACCTATATAAACTGATTTAATGTGAATCTAGTTGGATGGTGTAAGATCCTCTAGTGTCCAATGAATAAAAAATATTATCAAATTGACCCTTAATAGAAACATCAATATCTATGTTTGAAACATCATGAATAAGAGAATCAACGAGAGGATCACCTGTCCAGTTATCTTTCCAAACCATGGGAGAAGAATCCTAAGAGACATTCTATTTAGCATCAACATCAATAAGGGAAAATGCAGATATATAGGAAGACCAAATAGAGGAATACATTTAATTTATGTTTTCACTTCTGAGAATAATAATGAATTTAGACGATCAGAATGCAGTAGCTTCTGAGGGGTCAATTACTAGTTTCTAAACTAAATAAGCGTAAAAGGGTTTATTATAAAGACTGATATTTTCGATACCAAGGCCCCCCTATCAAATGATCTGCAACAGGTGTTCCAAGGCATAGTTACTAATCTTTTTTCCAAAATACTACCAATCTAAATAAGGATTTTCATGGCCATAGTAATAGACTTGATAAGAGAACAAGGCCATTTATAAACCATATGTGAATAAAAAAATTTAGAAACAATAATAGCTTTAACCAAACAGACATGATAAGCCATTAAAATGGATTTTCCGTTCCATGTTTCAAGCTAATTGTTGATCTTACTAATTATCACATGAAAATAATAATCCTTCGGTCGGCCACAGAACATCAGAACACCAAGATATGGAAAGATGGAAAAACATTCCTAATAACCAAATTCGTGATGACTTTTGATTTAATAATTTTTGAGATATTTCTACCAATGTAGACAATGGAATTATTCCAAATAAGTTGTTTCCTAGAAATATTCTCATATTATAGAAGAGATTTCATGATATTCTCGATATTTATTTTATCCCATTTATTGAAGAGGATGATATAATCAGCATAATGTAGTTGGGTTGAAGTAAAAGAACTATGACCAACACTAATAGCCTTCATCTTTCCATTTTTATCCATGAGGGAAAACAATCAAAAATTATAATTTAATGAAATAACTAAAATAATAACAAAAAGTGGATCACCTTGCCTAACTCTTCTAGAACAAGATAAGTATCCCTCTGGGGATCCATTTACAAGAAATGAGATATGACCAGATGTAAAATTAATCAAAATCCAATTAATTAATGTGTCCTCAATAACAAACATGAGAATAATTTTAAATATAAATCCCCAATACAAGGTATGAAAAGCCTTTTTAATGTCTAATTTATTGGCAACATTCCCCCCCATGAATAGGGTTTTTAAAGAGATTGAATCACTCTAAATCCATAACAATACAATCATCAATGGTCATTCCTTTAATGAATCAAAATTTATTAGAAGGAACAATTTTATTAGAGATGGTAGAATGTCTAATTGAAATGATATTTATAATAACTTTTTTTAAAGTGTTGATAAGAGCATTAGGCCGGAATAAGTGTATCTCATTTTCATTTTATGTCATTGGAATTTGGGAATGGAATTGAGAGTTTAATACATTAGGTTGAAGGTCCCAATTGAAAAAATTAAGAGCATGGTTGAAAACATCTTCACCAATGATCTCCCAATAATTCTGAAAAAAGAAATTTATAATTCCATCAGGACCCTGGGAGCTTTCCGGCCTAAAATTGAAAATTGCATCGTTGATTTATAGTTCCAAATTAATTGATAAAAGTTCTGTATTATCTTTATGAATTTCTAATTTGGGTATAATACCCTCTATTGTGGGGGATGGTAGATGAGTCATTAATGTGATATTCATTATAAAAAATAATGTGCTCTAAAAAGTCATGTCTATTGTCCAGAATTTGATCTTCTATTTTTAGTAAAGAAAGAGGCCAAAAAAATTTCTGAACAATTTGAATATTATTAATGAAATTGGAATTTATAACACAATTCTTATTTCAATTATCTCTAGATGAATATTTTTTATTACATCTTAAATATTGGATAAATAGTTAAGATTAAGAGTCATCTCAGATTCCAATGAAACAATACTAGAGAAATCATCATGGGTACACTGCTCCTGGAAGGACAGACGAGAGGCATCAATATTGGATATGTCCATGTCAAGATGAATAAACATATCCTTACTCCAATGTTAATGATTTACCTTATGAATCTTTTGTTTAATAATACATGAAATGTCATTATTCTTACCACCTACTGAACACCAAACTTCCCAAACAACATTTTCACATTCTGGATGAATAACACAATTTTTATTGAATCTAAAGGGTAATGGAGACTTAATACCCTTTCCTGAGATAAAATTCAAAATAAGTTGATGATCATTGTAAAGATGAGATAATGATATACTTGAAATGGAATCCCAAGAATGTAAAGAAAAATCATTAACAAAATCCCTATTGATTTTGCTGGCCATCATACATTTGGGGTTCCCTTTATAACAAGTTATATTTTCCCCAACATGATTCACTTCAATCAAATCATTTTGTATAATAAAACCATTGAATTCACTAAAATAAATTGACCAGTTCATAGGACGTATTTTTTCTTTCGGATTGATAATCAAATTAAAGTCCCCAAGAATGATCCAAGGATCATTAATATTGTTTTTGAGAGAACCAATTTCACCCCAAAGAGTTCATCGATCTAGATAACTATTACTAGCATAAATTAAAGAATAATCCAACTTGAATCCAAAATCAGAAAAAGAGAAACTAACATGTTGGTTGCCTGATCTGACCAAAAGGGGGTCAAAAAGAGAAGAATTAACCCACACCCAATGACTTTTGACATCGAAAAAACTGTTTTAAAAACCTAATAATGTGAAGCCAATATTTTTAAAATTATAAAGGCAATTAGAAAAAACTATTTTGAGATATTCAATCCCAATTATAATAGGTCAATAAAGACTAATACATAACTTATGATACCTAAATATGTATCTATTATCTAGGACTTGGAAATTCTAAAATAGGATTCTCATTTGTATCCTGATTTTGGGTGGATCGCCCTCTAATTATCACCCCCTCATTTTATTAGTAATTTCAGGTCGGTTCCCTATATTCATTATGGGTATATCAAGAGTTTGAATTTGACAAGTTATATCTAAAAGAGTGAAAATATTCTTGAGAAGGATCTAATTACTACTGATATGGATTTTTAAAAAACTATTGTTAAAGATAAAGATACTAGAAATGATAAAAAAATGGAATGATAAAGATACTGGCAATGAGGTCGTCCGGAGGAGGCCGTCGGGAGGAGGAGAGTTCGTCGGAGGAGGAGATTCCGTCGGGAGCAAGGGAGTTGCGGTCGTCCGGAGGAGGGGAGTATGTCGGGAGGAGGGGAGTCCGTCGGGGGAGGAGGGGAGTCCATCGGGGGAGGAGGGGAGTCCGTCGGGGTCATCCGGAGGAGGGGAGTCCATCGGGGGAGGCGCGGTCGTCCGGGGAGGAGAGGTCATCGGGAGGAGGGGAGTGCGTCGGGGGAGGAGGGGAGTCCGTCGGCGTCGGGGGAGGCGCTGTCGACCGGGGAGGGGGGAGGCGCGGTCGTCCGGGGAGGGGAGTGCATCGAGGGAGGGGAGTGAGTTGGGGAGGAGGGCGCGGCGAGGAGGAGGGCGCGGAGAGGAGGGCCCGGTGAGGAGGGTGCGGCGAGGAGGGCGCGGCGCGGAGGAGGCGTCGGCATGGAGGCGTCGGGGAGGGGGAGGGCGCGGTGAGGAGGAGGAATCGCGAGGGGGAGGAGAAGGAGCCCGATGGGTTTGGGAAAAAAAATGGGGCTGCTGGATATAGCCATGGATGAAATAATTAACCGTGGCAGTATAAAAGATATAGCCACGGACCTATAAAACCGTGGCTATAGGTCTGTGGCTATAGCTCAGATTTGTAGTAGTGTTGGTGACTTTTTGGGAGTAGAAAGTGTCCAGGGTGGGGAGAATTATCACACTCCAACCTCATATATTCCTTTTCTCATACTTTTATTAATATTGTGTCTCTTGGTTGAGGTTTAGGTTTAAGTCTTGGTCTAAATTTTTGGTTTTTTGAGTTTTCAGGCGGTTTTCCAGGTGGAGCGTGGTTATCACACGGTTAGTAGTAACTGTGCGGCCTGGCCGTGTGGCAAGTGTAGGTTGGACAGAACCGACCGCATGGATAGCACATAACCGTGTGGTAGGTCCCATGTAAATGTGCGCCATTCTTTCCTTAGGCAGAGAGTTCAACACAGTTTCTGCATGGTTTAGCAAACTATGTGGACGTGCCAGGTCATTAAAAATCCTATCCCTAAATTTTCTCTCTAATTTTTATCCTAAACTCGGGATCCTCCTCCCTCACCTGACCTATGCGCACTAGGGGTGTTCCCAAACCCTTGTCCCTTGGCTCTCTTCCCTCCATGGTGCTTCCTCTTTGATTATAAGGTAATATTTTAGGGTTTTTGTCCATTTCTCCTTTATTTCTTCTCTCCTCTCTCTATTATTTGGTTTTCCTTTGTGGTTTTTCCTCGTGTTCGAACCCTAGGGTTAGGGTTGGCTAATCTTTGGTTGATTTATTATGGATAGGGCATGTGTATCATCTGTAAGGCTTGGTTCTTCCTCTCATTGTAGTTTTATCCCATCAGCACATGGTTGAGGTAGGCTTTTCCAACTTCTCCCTTTCTGGAACTCTCCACAAGCATTTGTGTGTTTTCAATTAATTTTTAATTATTATTCACACCTCTAATATATCTATGGATTGATTTGAATGGTTATTTAGTGTTGGTATAATTTTCTAAAAATATTTTTCCCAAGTGATTTGTGTGGAATGTCAAGGTTTAAGGAACCTAGGGTGCTTGTTTGAAATGCCTTTGTTCTTTTAAAGTGGAATTGGGCCTTTTATGAAATGTTTAGCCATTGTAATGTTGTTTTGATGTTTATTTGTTTGTGATTTTGGTTTTGGGTGTATAATTTAGTAATGGCATAGCTTGATAAGTGTGTTGAAATGTTTTGGAAAGGGTTTTATGGTCTTAAGGGGATGGTTTGTGCTCTTTTAAAAGAATACAAGGGTTGGGTTTGGTTTCAAATAAAATAGTGATTTTGTGTAAATGGGTTTTGAGTGTTCTCTTATATTTTAGGGTGTTACATTGGATTTTTTCACATCCATGGGTGTACTAGGTGCACACATGGATGTGCATTCAAGTGAAGATGACACTCTAGATTCTTTTTCCTTAAAAGATCGTCATTCTTCCTTCCTTCCTTTTTTCTTGAAACAATACCATTTTCTTTCAAAGGGTAAATCATTTCTTTAAGAGTTTTGAAAAACATGAATTTAAATGTGTTCCTCATGGTTTGGCCTGTTTGGCCTTGAAACATGCTTTGGTGCTAGTTTGAAATGAGTAAAGGCCTGGTTGGTAACCATGAAGTGTTTGTGAACGTGTTTGGAACCTAAGGGATCATTTGGCATTGTAAATATAAAATAAGTGCTTGTGTGATGTTTTTATAATGATTTTAGTTATGTTAAGCTAAAGTTTTGTTTGTCACTTCTAACCTAAAGGTGATGTTTGTGTTATCTTGTAGAAAGGATTGTATTTAGCAAATGCATGTGCCCGGTTGTCAACCTATAATGTTTTATAAAACGGTTTAAATGTTTATACGTTATGAAGGATCGGTTGGCACCATTTGTGGTATGAAATGTATATGTATTTATATGGTGCACCTTTATAGGAGGGATTTCCCTTCATGGGTTATTGTGTATTGGTGTCCGTGTTTGGGGTAGGCAAGTGCGGCGGTGGTATGTAAGGTAAGTCACGCATGCATTGACCTCCTACTTACACAGTATTACTATTACCACCATGGGTTATTGGGCATCTTTTATACAATCGAGTGACAGTTGCTTACTAGTCTCGATTAGATGGGTTGGTACCCTTCTGTAGTTGTAGACATACCAGGAGGGATGTGCCACTTGTGAGGCCAGGTTAGGGCAACTAGTTGGTTATGGATTTAGGGGCTTCACCATACGCCGACAGGTGGTTCCAAACCAAGTATGTCTAGGGGTCTTCTAGGGATGTTTAGGATCGCCAATGGTTATCATTTATATTGTTTGTTTACTTTATGCTATACTTATTTCCATCTTTCACTATTTATCTGTTTCTTTTTAACATAGCCCTGGTTTTCCTTGTTATGGATTTTAATTATAAAATGACAATTGGTTTTGGAAGTGGTATGTGGTGTGTTTTGTATTTTGAAATGGGAAAATGGTGTTGTTTAACAAAAGGAAGAAACCTATATTTTTTATATAACTGTATTTCAAACTGGTGTTAATGGACTCTTTTAGGAAAGGAAAAACTTGGATTCAGTGGTTTATATTTTGCATTCTTATTGAGCATCTTGGTGCTCACACCTATCCTATCTTTTCAGTTGCAGGTTTTGTGTCACGTTCAGGTTCCTGATTCAGCTACTCAGTAGTAGAGTAGGTTTGTTCGTGAGGTTGGTGGTGACCAAGAGGTCACACAGAGATCGCATGGCAGCAATTTATTTTTTCTTGTTTTATTTTTATATCTGTTTGGTTGTATCTTATAACTGAATCAATTGTTTATTTATTTGAGGTTTAGTTTTTGGGTATCTACTTGTTTAGCCTGTGTTTATTTGATCCTGGTTTGTTTGGGCTGAAACTGTTTCCAATCTGGTTTATTTTTATGCCTGACACTAGTTGTCAACCCGTAGGGATCGAGAACGCCCTTTAGGGCCATATCACAGACCTGGTCAGGTGTTGGGTCGGATGAAATCTCGGGCTGGTTTATGAAAAAATGGTATTATAGCATGTTCTTGTTATTTGGGGTGTCTGGTAGATGAAGATCAGGACTATCAGGACTTGATAGGTAGGTGCGAGAAGAGCGTTGCAAACTCTTTCTCACACTAATCCTCGAGTTACCAGGGGTAGTCTAGGATTCAAGTCTTTTTCTCTTGTTTTGGATTGAGGGACGACAATGGTGGAGAGTCGGTGTCACATTGTGACCTCACATGGAGTGGTGAACATGTGGAGTCTAAGTGTATGGTTCAAGTTTCTCTTAGCATTATGACCTACTTGAGGCATGACCCACTACCATGTCACGGAGTTAGGCATAAAATCCAATCCCTCCTTTCGGTATTTTGGTGTAAGTTGTGCCTTATCTTGGTTTTGGTTGGTGTAAGTGCGCTTTTAAAGATGAAAATAGTTTTGAAATGGAGATACTTTCTTCCAAATTACTTTAACTTGGTAAAGTGGGTTCTAAAAAAATTTAAAGCGCTTTGGTTTGAAAATTTGGTGCTTGTTTGGAATTAGTAAGTAAATGGCTTGGTGCGACCCATGGTGTTCCTTATGAACATTTTCATATGCGGGGGTATGTGTATGGAATGTTCATGTCGGCACGTATGAATGAAAGTAGATGAACACATGTGCAATGGTTCATGGGATTTCTTGGGTGTGTATTTGACAACTTTATCTTGTTTTCTAAAGGTGGTTTTTGAAAGGGATGTTTTTTGGATGTGTTTATATTTTTTTGGTTTTTTAGACGGTTTTTTTTTATGAAGGTGCTTTATTGATGTTTCTTCAGCTTGATATTAATTTTGGCTCTGTGTTTTATATGTTGTTCAGAAAATGCCACCCATAAAGGTCTCCAAAGTTTCCAATGAGTCATGCCCAGTTTTTGGTCCTTTTCAGACGTTGCCTATTTTTTGCGGTGATCGAGGTCCATTAGAGGTAGTGGAGTGGCTTGAAGAGGTCGAGTGTGTCTTTAGGGTATTGGGAACTCCCAAAATTGCCATAGTGTGTGTTTTTTTGGTTCTGTTCAAAGGTATGGATTTGGACGAATGGGAGTTGTTCGCCCCGCCGTCAATGCAAGTTGGGATGATGTGGGATGTCTTTGAATTATTCTCCATCTGATGGTTCATACCTGAAGAGGTGAAGATGAATAAAAGATAAGAGCTCATGTGTATTCAACAAGGCCAATGCATGGTGAAGGTATATGTTGACCATTTAGAGGAATTGGTTTCCTTTTCTCTGGAGGTAGCGTCATAGGATTTCATTAATATTTCTCTCTTCATTGAGGATCTTTATCCATAGATCAAGGGGTGGTTCCTCCCTTCTAAGGACCATCATTTCAAGAAGCTGGTAGATGAAGCGTTCATAGCTGAGTTGGTCTCCAGAGCGCAGACGGTTGGCAATCCAGCGTATCTAGTTGCTCATGAAGGTTCCCCATACAGTGAGAAGTATAATCCATAGGAACCTAAGTCTCCTTCAATGGTTTTGGTTTCTGGTTCATCAGATCATCCCCGTGTGTGCCACCAGTGTGGTCGGTTTGGACACTCGAAGTCGTCATGTCGCATCTCTCTGATGATGTGTCGTCGTTGCAGTTGTCTGGTCCATTTAGAGAAATTTTGTAGGAAGCATCTCTTAAAAAAGACACCATGACTGGAGGATTCTAGTGCCTAACTATGAGGTAGGAGATGCTTTATCCATCAGAGCCCCTGCCACAGGTCTCGGGGTGAAGCTCATGCACAACCAAGAGTTTCCATGGGTGTGAAGCCATAGTCCGGGTTTTTCATTCCATGTTGGGATTGGAAAATTTAAAGACTTTTAGTTCTTGTTTTCTTCTGTTGATTTTTTCCTCCACTGTAAGTCCATCATTTCCTTAGGAGATTGTGATGAACTTGTTCTTTTGTAATCTAAATAGTCATGTTTGTCTAGATATGATTTTTTGATCATGTGTTTTTTTTAAAGTGTGTTTGGTCCTTTTATGGGATGGTTTCAGTTTAGTGGTTCTTGTTTGAGGATGAATGTGTTCTTTTGGTTTTGGTTTTATTTCTTGTTGTGTTCATTTGGGGAGATGTTTCGTCTTTTTGAGGAGGATGGGTTGTGGTGGTTTCGAGTCACTGTTTGGTTTTAGGTGGCTTTGTTTTTGTGGATTTTCCCTAGTGTTGGGAGTCTTATTTGGGGTGAGAAATTTTTATTTTTGGTAATGATGTTGTTTTCCATTATGTGTTGGGTTGTTGTTCCTTGTAGGTAGTTTCCTCATTCCAACATTCTAGTGTGTCAGGTTGTTGTGTGGTAGGTTTTCGACTCGAGTCCTTATGGTGGGGTTGTCATGTTTGTGGTAAGGGAGTTGGTTTTGTTTGGGCTAAGAGTCCCTTAGTTCCTGGTTGTGGTAAGGTCTCTGTTTGGTTAGTGTGAAAAGTTAGGTAAGTTCAGGTTGGGAGTTCCCACGTTTCCCCCCTAGGGTGGTGTGTTGGGATTTGGTGGTTTTCTAGCTAGCTGAGTTATTGTGGTGGGGAGAACCCTCTCGTGTACTCCCCTCAATCTTGGGCTTCATTTCAAACTTAAATTGATCGGGTGTGACTTGTGGAGAGTAAGGCCATCCCAGGATTCATGGTTTTTCCTCGGTTTTGTCTGGCCATGGACACGAGTTTTGATTAACTATCATCTTGGTGACTTTCTGGGGGGAAATGTGTCTGTGGTGGGGAGAATTGTCACACTCCGACCTCAGATACTCCTTTATTTTATCCTTTAATCAGTATTGGGTCTCTTTTTTGAGGTTCAGGTTTAAGTCCCGGTCGAAATTTTTGGTTTTTGGAGTTTTCAGGTGGTTTTCTAGGTGGAGCACGGTTACCACACGGTTAGTAGTAATAGTGTTGCCCGGTCTTGCGACAAGTGCAGGTTAGACAGAATTGACCGCACAGCTAGCACATGTCTGTGTGGTAGGTCCTAGGTGACTGTGCGCCATTCTTTCCTTAGGCAAATAGGTCTACACGGTTACCGCATAGTTTGGCAAACTGTGCGGCCAAACTGTACGGACGTGCCAGGTCATTAAAAATCTCATCCCTAAATTTTCTCTCTCTAGTTTTTAGCCCAAACTCAGGCTCCTCCTCCCTCATCTGACCTAGGCACACCAGGGGGTGTTCCCAAACCCTCATCCCTTGGCTCTCTTCCCTCCATGGTGCTTCCTCTTTGTTTCTAAGGTAAAATTTTAGGGTTTTTGGCCATTTCGCATTTATTTATCATCTCCTCTCTCTATTCTTTGGCTTCCCTTTGAGGGTTTTCCTCATGGTCAAACCCTAGGGTTAGGGATGGTGAATCTTTAGGTGATTTCTTGTGGCTAAGGCATGCGGATCATCCTTAAGGCTCGGTTCTTCCTCTTCCAGGAGTTTTATCCCATCCGCACATGGTTAAGGTAGGCGTTTCCAACTTCTCCCTTTCTGAAACTCTCCATGAGCACTTGTGTGTTTTAAATTAATTTTTAAATTTCATTCGCACCTCTAATATATCTTTGGCTTGATGCAAATGGTGATTTCTTGTTGTTAGAATTTTATAAAAATAGTTTTCTGAAGTGATTTGTGTGGAATGTCTAGGCTTAAGGCACTTAGGGTGCTTGTTTGAAATGTCTTTATTCTTTTAAAGTGGAATTAGGCCTTTTATGAAATGTTTATCCCTTGTGATGTTGAGTTGATGTTTATTTGTTTGTGATTTTGGTTTTGGATGTATAATTTGGTGATGACATAGCTTGATAAGCATGTTGAAATGTTTTTAAAAGGGTTTTATGGTCTTGAGGGGATGGTTTGTGCTCTTTTAAAAGAATACAAGGGGTGGGTTTGGTTTCAAATCAAATGGTGATTTGTGTAAATGGGTTTTGAGTGTTCTCTTAGATTTTAGGGTGTTTCATTAGATGTTGGCACATTCATGGGTGTACTAGGTGCACACATGGATGCACATTCAAGTGAAGATGACACTCTAAATTCTTTTTCTTTAAAAGCTCCTCGTTCTTCCTTCCTTCCCTTTTTATTGAAACGACCTCATTTTATTTCAAATGGTAAATCATTGCTTCAAGGGTTTTGGAAAACATAACTTTAAATGTGTTCCTCTTGGTTTGGCCCGTTTGGCCTTAAAACATGCTTTGGTGTGAGTTGGAATTGAGTAAGGGCTCGGTTGGTAATTGTGAAGTGTTTGTGTGTGTGTTTATAACTTAAGGGCTCATTTGGCATTGTAAATATAAAAGTGATGTTTGTGTGGTGTTTTGGTAATGTTTTTAGTTATGTTGAGCTAAAGGCCCATTTGGAACTTCTAACCCAAAGGTGATGTTTGTGTTGGTTTGTAGAAAGGATTGTATTTGGCAAATGCGTGTGCTCGGTTGGCAACCTGAGGTGTTTTATAAAATGGTTTAAATGTTTATACAATATGGCGGCCCAGTTGGCACCTTGTGTGATATGAAATGTATATGTATGTATATGGGGCACCTTTATAGGAGGGATTTCCCTTCATGGGTTAACGTGTATTGGTGGTCGTGTTTGGGGTAGGCAAGTGCGGTGGCGGCGTGTAAGGTGAGTCACGCGTGTGTTGGCCTCCTACTAACATAGTATTACTATTACCATCATGGGTTCTTGGGCTTCTTTTAGATGATCGAGTAACGGTTGCTTGCTAGCCCTGATTAGATGGGTTAATACCCTTCTAGAGTTGTAGACATGCCAGGAGGGATGTGCCGCTAGTGAGGTCAGGTTAGGAAAACTAGTTGGTTGTGAACTTAAGGGCTTCACCATACGTCGATAGGTGGTTCCAAACCGAGTACGTCCAGAGCTCTTCTAGAGATGTTTAGGATCACCTATGATTATCATTTATATTGTTTGTTTACTTTGTGTTGTACCTATTTCCAGCTTTCACTGTTTATATGTTTCTTTTTAGTGCAACCCTGGTTTTCCTTGTTGTGGATTTTAATTATAAAATGTCAATTGGTTTTGGAAATGGTATGTGGTGTGTGTTGGATTTTGAAATGGGAAAATGGTGTTGTTTAACAAAAGGGGGATACCTTATTCTTTTCTATAACTGTAGTTCAAACTGGTATTAATGGACTGTTTTGGAAAAGGAAACACTTGGATTCGGTGATTTATCTTTGGTATTCCTGCTAAGCATCTCAGTGCTCACGCCTATCATATCTTTTCAGTTGCAGTTTTCGTGTCATGTTCAGGTTCCTGGTTCAGCTGCTCAGTGGTGAAGCATGTTTGGTCATGAGGTTGGTGGTGACCAAGAGGTTACACGGAGATCGCGTGGCAGCAGTTTAGTTTTTCTTATTTTAGTTTTCAGTATGTTTGGTTGTATCTTGTAACCGAACCAATTGTTTATTTATTTGAGGTTCAGTTTTTGGGTATCTGCTTGTTCAGTTTGTGTTTATTTGATCCTGGTTTTTTTGGGCTGAAACCGTTCTCAATCTGGTTTATTTTTTATGCCTGACACTAGTTGTCAGCCCGTGGGGATCGGGAATTCCCTTCGGGCCGTATCGTGGACCTGGTCGGGTGTCGGGTCGGATGACATCTTGGGCTGGTTCGTGACGGTCTCGGCGAGGTCTCGAGTTCGAGTCTCGCCGAGTTCATTCATGTACTATCTGTTGCTTGTTTTTTTGTACTGTAACCCCTTCCCCGAATAAGCTGAGGCTCCAACCTCAACTTTTAATACAATACTTACCTTTAGACCCAATCGGTTTAAAGTTGTCACATCAACATCTACGATTGCATTCATGCTTTGCAGATTCTTTGATATGTTTTATGATCGATCACTTTGTCTTATAGTCAATCATTTTGTCTTACGGTTGATCATTTTGTACTTGTGATCGATCACCTTGTACTTGCGGTCAATCCAATACTTCGTCAGTTTTGAGACTTCTGACCACAGTCGGTTCACTTGGTCTTGCAGTCAATTCTTCACTTGAAAATCCACAATTGCTTTCATTTGGCCTTGTGGTTGCATGGATGTTTTTGTGGTCGAACCAACTAGTCTTGCGATCGCTCTGTTAGGCGTGCGACCGATCTCTACCTTTGCGAAAAAATATTACAGCGGTGGATTGGATTACAATGTTCGGTCGTTCAGTTTGTTGCGAAAAACCTTGATCTTTGCGGTCGCTTGACTTTGTCTTGTGATCACTTGGTTCCTTCTTACGGGCGCTTGGTTCCTTTGCCATAAATTCATCACGATTGATCAGGTAGTTGTGCGATCGACTATATACACTATGCGGTCAATTGCATATACCGTGCGGTTGAGTCCATACTTAGTGAAATTTTCAATTTTTTTTTTCAAAAAATGAATTTAATTTCATAAAACATAAAATGTATTAGAAATAACATAAATATGATTGTGATTATTAAAATAAGGAATTGTTGAACTAAGTCAACAATAAGAATTGAGTTGTTCTGAGATTGCTTATCCCCTGTTCGATCTCAATCTGGTTCTCGAATGATGAAAATTTCACCATCTCTTGGTTTAGATAGGTTCAGACCTTTCAAGCATGTAAGTCATCTCCGATGTGATGACCCCCAATCATCCATGAGAAGAACAATACTCCCTTGATAGTGTTTTGGGTGTAATATTCAGGGACATCTCTTCATTTTCAAAATCATTACATTCTACAGAGGTATGGTAATTCTACAAGTTTCTTCCCATGTACAGAAGAACTTTCATGAGAAAATATTAATAACACGGGATTCTGTAGAAAACTATCTTTTAATTTCATTGAATTTATTCCCTTATATCATGTTAAATCCCGTTCAAAATTATATTTTTGTGTTTTTTCTATGTTTTAGACCTAATAAGATAAATTATGTTTAATTTTTGAATTTTAATGTTGAAAATATACTTGAGTTAAATTGTGCAAATTTTAATATATTTTTTGGAATTAATTGGAATATTGAATGAAATGAAATTCTTGAATTGTCTAGGAAATTAATCCGGAAATGTATGCATTTCCATCTCGAAATTACCTTTTGAGTATTATTGATAAATCCTTTTTCTATAGAATTGTATTTGAATATGCTTGATGCCTTATTGTATTCTATTACCCTCAAAATATTGGCTGGGTTGGACATCTTGCATATGGTGGGATGGACAACAATATTTTGGGCAAAATTGTTGAACCCCACTGTACAAGGAAGCCCGTTGGACCTAAAGACGGGCTGACCAGATCCTTTTCCACCGCAAGATCAATATAGGAGGATCTGCGGCCATTGATCCGGAAGGATAGAAAGCTCTTGGGTCGCTGATCCTAAAAGGGCGGCTGCCCAAGTTCATCCTGATCTACCGGTCATCGCGTGCTCGCTAGGGATTCCAGATCTGGCGGCTCATGTTGGACCTGGCTTCGTGTATGTCTGCTTTCCAGGGCCGCTACAAGCAAGGAGGAGATTCCCAGTGCTTGGTGCTATCTGTATAGAGTTCGGTTTGTCGTAAGAAAGCTGTCGGCTTGGATCCGGGGTCCCATTACTACTGAAATCGATGGGTGTTCGTGCTGCTCAGGAGACTGGTCTAGATGAGGTTCCGCTGTAAACTGGTGTCATTGTAGATGAAACATGAAGGCGCCCCTGTTGTTGTTTTGGGAGTCCAGGTTGTTCGTGTTGGGTGTTCTCCGCTGCTCGATTCGGGTGGCAGATGGTGGGTGCAAACTGGGTCGAGTTGATTCTTCCAACGGTTTTGGTTCTTTTATTGAAGACTCGGTAGGTTTGAGTACCCAAGAAGGATTCCTTCGTTGCATTTTGCATCAAATTTTCCTCTGTTGTTTTTAGTGTTAAGAATATAACATTTATATTCAAACACTTTGAAATATCCAACTTTCAAAATTTTATTTTTCCAAAGTTCATAAGGTTTTTTTTTGAGGTAGGGTCTTACGAGAATGCGGTTTACGATAAAACAAACTATATTGTCCGCCTCAACCCAAAAGTATTGAGGGAGTTCGAAAACGTTCAATAGGGCCCTTGAGATTTCTTGAAGAGTTCGATTCCATATTCTGACAACCCCGTTTTATTGAGGTGTTCTAGGAGCGGAAAAAGTATGATTATAACCCCGTGAAACACAAAGTTCATCAATCTATGTTATTAAATTCCTCCCCATGATCACTTCAGATGAAAATTATTTTGTTCCCCTTTTCATTTTTGACCTTCTTAGTAAATCTTATAGACTTTACAAGCCTCATTTTTGTGTGTCAAGAAAAAGACCCAAGTGAATTGTCACCGAAAGTTACATATCCTCCACCGAGTTTTTCAAGTTGATTAAATTCAGAGGGACCACCACACACATGTCGAGAGCATCCACTATCCATGTACTGCGTTGCTTTTTAGGATTTACTCTTTAGACACGTTTCATACAAAATTAAGAAATTAAGCTTTTTGCTACCTAGATTTTGGGTTAATATATGTTAGCTAAGAGGGATTTTGGTACTCAAATTTGTTTTAAATACGATTTTTGAGATGAGATATGAGATAAAAGATGTATATTTTTTGGTCTACCATATCGAGCGTTTTCGCAATTACATTCATGAATTAAATGCCTGGTTTTATGACAATAATTACAAAACTTGTTTTGTGAAATCCCTTTTATAAAAGTCGTCTTTTTGAAAGAACTAACATTATTCGAAAAACCAAATCCAAATTTATTTTTTTCATGGTGTTGTAAATCCAATATTTTATTTAGATTCTCTTCGCCTTGGGTGAATTTCAGGAGATTTTTTTTGACATCATCGACAGTTGATCGCAACTCATGCACATTCGATTGATTATTCAATTTTGACGATAATTCAGCTTTTTCGATCATGAGTTCATCCTTTTCTTTAAGCGCTTGATTATGCATCTCTTTAAGTTCTTTCTTTGTACATTGAAGTTAGTTCACAAAAACCTTCTTCAAGTTGATCACGAGCATAATTTAGATCTTCGTAGCTTAGGTGATTGGAAGTAGAAGAGGAAGAAGAGGAATTTGAGAAGGAAGAATAAGATGAGTTTGAGTTTACTTCATTACCAACATCGACTTCGACCATGAGACATTTGACACTTTCATTGCTTGACTCGTTTGCGGAGAGGGAATCATCGCTTGCACTTTGGGTTGAAACTGATAGAAAACAGAGATAGACTACTTTGTATTTAGAGAAGTATAGGAGCAACAACAACAAAATCACATGCGGAAGAGGAGGAATAATATGGAAAGAGAGACACTTTGAGAGAGCACCGTTGCTCCTCACCTAAGCCGAAGTCGAATCCAAGCCAAACACCAATTTCCCTTACCAATATTCTCTCCTCTTCCCTCAGATCCAGCCTTCCCAATTTATCAACCCCCTCTTGCCTCCCCTCTAAAAAGGCTTGGTTATTCCCTCAGATTCCCCCCAACATAAGACACTTATACCCCTTAACTGAAAATACCCTCTAGCTCTCAGGCCTTAACAATCACTACCCCTTAAAAGAGTCTTGTCCTCGAGACTGAAAAACGAAAAAATGACTACGGTGCTCCCTCTCCCCAAAATCTCTAAGCAATTTGCCAGATGGGTCCCCCCTTGCTCTATGGTCCTGGAGAAATTGATGACAACGCACCTATTCTTCACATATTCTCCAAGCAATTTCCAAGATAGTTCTTCCTGCGTTGTGGGCCAGCCGTATTTGATGTTGCCAACTAGGCAACGAGGTCTGCCTCTGCGTGCCCCAGTCTCGCTTGAAATAGCTGCGTGGCCCTCCCCCATGACCCCACCCGCAAACCACTGCGTGTGACTCATCCCGTGGCTCGTTCGTGACACATGACTCTATGTGAGGGAGTCATTCCACAGAGAGTTCCGCCTCCTGCATCTCCACATTGCTAAATAGTTCAGGATAAACCTCTGGCAGCACTGACGGCTGAGTTGACGGAGTCGCATTCTGTTATGGCAGCGGTGACACATGCATGATTGATTTCTCCATGACTCCCAAAGACTGTGCGTTGTCCTTCCCTATCCCAGTGTCCATCCCCGCTGTCGTGAATGAAGTCCCCTCCGCACTGTGTAGTTGCAGTGTCGTTAAGTTGCGTGGATTACTGTTGTCCAAAACAGACAACTCCTGCTGCTGTGCTGCAGTCATTGCCGACGAGAATGAAGGTTGCCCCTCCTCACGAGGCGACATTGCTGTCAGACGACACCACCCGGTTGCGCGAGATGTTTGGAACTGAGCATGCTTGTGTGGTGTCTTGAAGAGCATGGTGTGTTGATCCGCAACAGTCGCTGCTCCACCTCATCAAGTAACGTCGTCATCGGTTTGTTTATGTAGTGTGTTTTTTTTGTCTCCTCCTCAACAGAAAAGTCTCACACTTTTTTTTTTGTTTTTCTCCCCCCAACAAAAAAGTTGGGCACTTTTTTTTTGGTTTTGCGGAAAGAGGAACCCGAAAGAGGAACCTTGCGGTGTACTCCACCCTTGCGAGTGTAACTGGCAGCACGCCTTCTCGTACATAGGGCATTCCGGTCGTACCTACGGTGGTGTGCGACTCCTCTGGTCGTGAGCTAGGAACGTGTACCGCCGTCGATCGAGAAGAAATTAACAGTGCGTGATGCATTTGATGGAAACTGGCGGTGTGCGCCTTCGCAAGCCGGAAGAGAGCGTCTCCTTCCGCGGGAGTCAACGACAATGGATGATAACAACAAGCGGCTCAAGAGTTGAGGAACAAGCTGGCAGTGTGCACGTCGTTTGGCGAGAGTCGGCTGAGCTTCCCGTTTCAAAACGCGATGTGGTCGTGCGCACTGTGTTCGAGAAAACATCCGGTATTGCACACCTTCGTCCCATGAAAAAGAAGCGGCAGTGTGCACCGCCGCATAACCTGGAGGGAATAAGAACAGTAGCATGCGACTCCTCAGAAAGAGGTGGTGAAGAAGAATGGCAGGACACCGCTTGTCTGGAGGAGAGCTGGTGGGGCGCGCCTCGGGTGAGCGAGAAACCGTCTTGCGCGCCTCATTCGAACGGGTGGTGAAGAAGAATGGCAGTGCACATTACTTTAGATGCGATGCGTGCCAACGACAGGTCAGATCAAGTGATAGAAAACAAAGACACACTACTTTGTATTTAGAGAAGCATAGGAGCAACAACATCAGAATTACACGCGAAAGAGGAAGATGATGGAAAGGAGAGACTTCGAGAGAGCACTCCTGCTCCTCGCCCATGTCAAAGTTGAATCCAAGCCAAAGACCGATTTCTCCTACCAATATTCCCTCCTCTTCCCTCCCTCTAGCCTCCCTTATTTAACAACCCCTCCGTGCCCCCCTCCCAAACAAACTTGGTTATTCCCCCGGACCCCCCCTAACATAAGACACTTATACCCTTAACTGAAAATACCCTCTAACTCGCAGGTTTTAACAGAAACCATGAATACTTTCTTGCTTTTATTCTTCTCTTCCTTGTTTTTCTTTTTGATCAAGGGGCATTCCGACCTTATGTGTCCTTTCTTTTTGCATTCAAATCACTCAAGTTCTTGTTCACTTTGTTCATCCCCCCTTTTGGCATGGTGGTAGGTTTTCTTACTTTTGAAGAATTTGTTCATCTTCTTGGCCATTAGCCATTTCATATCATTGTAGGAGTAGTCATTAATTGCTTTAAAGGCAATTGTCCTTTTCTCCTTGACTTCTTTGGTTTCCTTATCGACTTGTCGCTTCATTGTGATTTAAGTCATGAGAAATCCGATGAGCCCCTCGACGGATATGTTCTTGATGTCTTTTGCTTCTTGGATTGCCGTCACCTTAGTTGCCTGATTATTTGGTAAAATCCAAAGGATTTTCTTGACTAAAGTTTATGCGGTAAGAGTATCGCCAAACGACATTCTACCATTGCTTATGTCAGTAAATCACATAAACATTTCATTAATAGATTCATTTGGATGCATGCTAAAACTTTAAAAGTCTTGTCTATAGATATTAAGTCTAGTATCTTTAACTTTATTTGTACCTCCATGAGTAACTTCTAAGAGTTTCCATATTTAATGAGCAGTTTTGCAATTAGATATACGATTAATAGGTGTTTGAAAAAGAAGCCATTTAAAAAATCGAACTTTGAAATCAGTTAGGATTCTAAAAACTAAAATCAAATTTTGAAAACTAGGATATTTTGAGAAATACACAAAGATTCCCTTTGATATCAGGTGTAGGTCAGAGATAAAATGGTAAGAGGGAGGGTGAATTGCCTTTAAAAACAATTTTAAAACGATGCTAAAGATCGAACTTTAAAATCGGTTTGGATTTTGAAATCTGAAATCAATTTTTGAAAACTAGGATATTTTGAGAAAAACACAAAGATTCCTTCCCTCTAATACCAAATGTAGGTCAGAGATAAAATGACGAGGGGGTAAATTGACTTTAAAAACAATTTTAAAACGTTGCTAAAGATCGAACTTTGAAATCGGTTAGGATTTTGAAAATTAAAATTAATTTTTGAAAACTGGAATATTTTGAGAAAAACACAAAGATTCTCTCTAATACCAAATGTAGGTTGGAGATAAAATGACGGATTTAGATTCGGGATATCTCATGATTCCATTGGAGTCTAATGAGTAACCTACATCAGTTTTTTTATTATAAGTGAAAAATGGATTCAATATTTGGAATCATAATAATTTATATTATCTAATAAGCTCAGGGTGACGCGCTACATCTAACACTTAGTATTTATGGGATTTTCCCTATATGTGAAAGTAGATCAGATATCAAATGCAGTTTTATCCCTGGGATTGATTTTTGATCTACTTTGAGGAGTAAGTGCTAAAGATAACTTGTGCAATTCAAGTTATTAAGGGTTTTTACATTTTTAGGTAATTTTTAGGATTTTGAGGGGGTGAATTGTCTTTGAAAACAATTTAAAAAAATGCTATAAAATAAAAATGATTATCATGCAATCAATCGATTAAAAAAAAGGCGTGCGTAGCGGAAATTAGAAACTTAAAGCGCATCGGAAAATAAATTGCGGAAATCAAAGACACACTTCGATAAATGAGTTCGGCATTAGCTCAAGAATGAGCCTCTATTTCTTCTCCCCTCAAGAAGGGAATCCCTTTGTTTTAATGGAAACCAAGAATCAAAGAAGATGTCCTTTGGTTTTAGCAGAAACAAAGAACCAAGAACCCTCGCTTTTAGCGGTAATGAGCACCTAAAGAAGAAGATGAAGAAGATAGAGGTCTGTTTTTACAAACCCTTTACAAATCACTCAACTCTTGGAAGATTTAGAATAAAATGAAAGATCGAGGTAGAGAGAGATAAGGTAGAAGAAGAGCCTTTAAGAGTTACAACAAGGGAGCAAAATGGCTCAAAGAGAGAAGGCAAAAGAAATTGAATTGAAGCCGTTAAGCCCGACTGCCTTTTGAGAATGGAAGACGTAAGGAGATCTCTTGAAAAAGGTTCGTCGTGGATCGATCAAGAATCGTTCGATGACAAGTAGTTATCGTAGGTGGTGTAGATGTTCGTAGTTGAGATCCAAGCTCACTTGACGTCTATTTATAGCCTTCATAAGTGTTGGAAGAGCTTTGGGTCAAGCCAAGGCTTAAATGAGCCAAAACAATGCTTTTAGACCAAGCATTAAATGCCATTTAACTGTTCTAGATCGAAGCCACTTGCGGCGGCGTGGTAGAGTTCGCTGCACAATGGAGGTCTTTGCGGCTTAGGGCTTTAGGCTATGGCGTGGAGTCTTGTAGGATCTCTGGTGGTTCTATTGATCTCGAGGTAGCTGCAGCGTGGCTATTAAGTTGCGCCATGGATGTCCCTTGCGTAGAAGTTCTGCGGCGTGATCATTCACCTTGCGGCATGGCCTTACCCGAGTTTGTAGGATCTAAGGTTTAACTACGGCGTGAATACTTGGATTTTCACTCTTGATTCTCAGAGAGGAAGTGAGATTGAGTTGTACTGCGGCGTGGTCCTTATTGCGTCGTTGTTACTGTTCCACAGCCTTTTGCAACGTGGTGTAGAGTGGTGCAAAGCGGTGATGCTGTGATGCTGATTCACTTAAATAAAAAAGGTTAAAAATACCTTTAGTTATTGTGATCATAAAAACAAGTTAGTGGTTCAACAATAATCCCCAATCCTTTTCATTTTATACATTTAAAAGTGCCCTTAGTCGCATGCTTTGATGCCATGGAGGAAAATAAATACACGTAGGAGGAAAACGATGTGGGACTTGGAAATATACGTAAACGGGTCTGACACTTGGAAGAAGAGTCCCACTAAAAAGAAAGATAGAAGACACCAGAAAAGAAGACCACACACACTCTCCCTCAAGCTGGGTCGTTGATGCTGCGGATGCCTAGCTTGGTGCATAGAGAATCTAGTCGAATTCCCAGCAAACCTTTGGCTAAGATGTCGGCAAGCTGATGAGGTGATGCAACTAAAGCTGATATGTTTTTTGCTCAAGGTGATGCGAAGAAAGTGACAATCAATCTCAATATGCTTCGTGCGTTCATGGACACCTGAATTAGAAGCAATCTTCGTGGCTGATTGATTATCACACCAATTTCATGAAGAAGGTGACGAAGCCAAAAAATTTCAGTAGTGACCGTGACCATCACACGATATTCAGATTCTGCACTGGATCTGAAGATGACAGTTTGTTTTTTGCTTCACCAAGAGATTAAGTTACCAGCCAAAAAAACCGCAAACTCAGAAATAGACTTTCGGGTAGATAAGCAGCCAGCGTAGTCGACATCACAGAAGGTCTCAATGTTCAGATGATCGTGATGTGAATACTGAAGACCACAGACAAGGTTTTTCTTAATGTATTTGATAATGTGAAGAACAACGTCCTATTGAGATTTTGTCAGATGTTCAATGAATTGACTGACCTTGCTGACAGTGCAAGCAATATTCGGACGAGCCGTGGTAAAATAATTGAGTTTGTCCACAAAATGACGATACCTATCTGGATGAGAATATGAGTCAGTGGTATCATGGAGGGATCGTTCCCCTGATTCAAGAGGAGTGTCAACGATAGTTGCCTTAGATAAGTCAATATCCTGCAAGATATCTAATGCATATTTTCGTTGTGAAAGAAAGATGTTGGTCAGAGAACGAGAGACTTCAATTTCAAGAAAATATGTCGAAGGACTCAGGTCTTTGGTATGAAACCGTTGTTGAAGAGACAAGCCTTGAGATGGGCAATGTCATGCGAGTCGTTACCAGTAATAATAATATCATCAACATACACAACGAACAAGATGCAACCATATGACGTTTTTTGATAGAAAACAATGTGATCCTTCATACTCTGAGGTTGACCGAATGTAGTGATGACGGTGCAGAATCCGCCAAACCACGCACGGGGAGACTGCTTGAGCCCATAAAAAGACCGACGAAGCCGACAAACATGAGAACCGGCCCCTGAGGCGAGGAAGATAGTAGGTTGTTGCAGATATACTTCTTCAAGAAAACCATGTAGAAACACATTCTTGACATTAAGTTGATGAAGAGACCAATTATAAGCAGCTCCAAGAGATATGGATAATCGAACAGAGACCATTTTAACAATCAAAGTGAATGTATCGAAATAATTAACACCATATGTCTGAGCAAAACCTTTTGCCACGAGATGGGCTTTAAGATGATGAAAAGTACTATCTGCATTTAGACGGACCGTATAAATCCATTTGTTGCCAACAACCTATTTACCTACCGGGAGGGGGACCAGATCTGAGGTATGATTGTCGTCCAAGGCTTGTAATTCATCATGCATTGCTCAAAGCCAACCAGGGTGAGATTTAGCCTCGACAACCGCGCAGGGACCTCATACATCAGAATGGACTAAATCAAAAGGTTTAGAAGAATGCGACACCAAACGAGGAACATAAGATGCACAATGATGTTCTGCAAACTTACAGGACTCACAATGAAATGAATGGTGCAGTCTGAAATGAGGATAATGTTGGTGTAAGACGGAGGCCGATGGATGACCATGGCTAAAATGTAGATCCCGAGCACGAGTAGAGATAGACGGGCAGACAAGGGATGTCGGAATATTGGACATGTACACCCCATCGTGAAGATGACCTCTACTAAGCTCTCGATTCGTCGATCGCTCCTGAAAAACATCTGATGGTGTAAAAATGACATCATAGTTCAAGTCTCGTGTAAGCTTACTGATGGAGAGTAGATTAAAAGGACTCCGAGAAACACGAGCCACTGAAATCAGGCGAATACAAGGATTTAAGGAGCACATGCCAAATCCTGCAATAGGGATAGTGGATTCGTCAGCAACAGTAATTACAGTGGCGCCAATATACGGATGATAAGTAGTTAAAATACTTGCATCACCAGTGAGATGATCGGAAGCACAAGAATGAAGCATCCAAGCAGACGGGTGTTAAGAGACACAAGCGGTATGACCACCAGTCTGAGCAACAGTTTCCGAAGAGGAGGCAGTTAGCGAAGCGACTTGATGAGAGTGTATAAGCTCGATCTCATCCATTGAGAGGTCCAAGTGATGGATATCAGATAGTGGTGCGGGGGAGTCGACCAGAGCTGCCTGAACGTGCCAGGTGGCGAAGACGAACGCCCATGGAGAACCCAACAACGATCAATGAGATGGCCAGGTTTGCCACAGTGCTGATAGAAAGGATGATTATGAACCCCACCATGACCAAGTCCACGAGTACCCGAAAAACGACCACTGCCACGATCCAGTAGTGCAGTATGATCGACAGTGTCAATAGGTGGGGAAAGCACCCGTTGAGCTTTTCCAAGGCGATGGTAGACCTGTGGAATCTCAAGAGAGGAGAGGTTGACCAACATTTCGGTGGGAGTTGTTGCCATGAAAAAGACTGAAGAGACATAATTGATCTCGTTAGGCCAAAGCATCTGTTTGAAGAAGGGGCCAAAACTCAAGTAAATCTTCATGCAGAGCTTTCCATTCGGTGAAATATGCAGAAAGGCGTTAAAGAACATTTGACACCCGAGCTAAATTATTTGTTTTGGAATACATGAGGGTCAAGGATTCCCAAAGTTCTTTGACAATGTTCATCGTCCAAGTCATATCTTTGACAGAGCGTTTCATAAAATTGACAAGCAAGGCAAAAATTTTACTAACGACAAGCTTCCAAACTTTGTAATTTGGATCGGATAGCGGTGGGGGAGGAGCAACAAGGTGCGAGTCTAGATCCATGTCTGTGAGAGACATAAGAAATGTCTTACACCAGAGAAATTAGCTTCATTAAGGTGCTCATCTACAAGGCGCGTGGAGGCAGTGATCAACCATGGAAGGACTGGGGAAGTTGGTGAGGAATCTGCCATGGTAGGAGGGAAGATACTACAAGATCCGACCAAGCCGCTAGGAAGGGCGCAGTGAGAAATTCAGAAAGAAAAGCTAGAAATGGGAAAATGGGCCTCAGCAGGAAAAGCAGGGCATCGAGTATCTGGGTGGATAACCATTAAAGCGTGTAGGAAGAGCGCAGAGGAATCAGAAGCGTGCAACGACAGGAGACTACAAACGCATTTTGAGGATGCCATGATTTCGGAGAGAGGCTTTAGGAGCAGTGGGTGAGTTTGAGGGGCGCCTGGAGAAGGCCTGAACAGGTCTGTGTATTTTGGCTTGTGCAATGATGGCATATATTAATCCCAACTCTACAAGGCCTGAACAGGTCTGTGAGTAGATCAACGTTGCCTCATCCTGTAATTTCATGTTACGACCCAATTTTCTTTGATCTTTTATCTCTTTCCCCCTCATGAGTGGGTTTATTTTCAGCTGTGTAACCAATAAACATCACATTGTCTGAGCATAATCCCAGCTCTACGAGGCCCAAACTGGTCTGTGAATAGATCGACATCACATTGTCTGCGCATAATCCTGCATGCTTGTGTTTTAACACAATTTCTCTTCGGTTCATATTTTCAGCCTTCCTCATGTATGATGCTATTTTAAATACATGGATAGCGGTCATTGAAGCCACGATGAAGACGCAGAGTTGTCGAGTCTAACCAGTTGCCCAATTTGGAAGTTTGAAATAGAGCAGAAGATTGTTTTTAGATACAAAAATAAAATATGACCACCCGTCATAAGCCCCAATCTTGCTTCATTTATACATTTAAAAGTACCCTCAGCTGAATGCTTTGATGCCATGGAGGTGTCAAGTCCAATCAGACTGAAAGCTAGTCCTATCCCATGCTGATTTGGCCCAAGTCAGAGGTTTGAATTAGAGCAGAATTAATTGCGAGACATGATTACCTAACACTGCATTTTATATATAACCCTATTGCATGTTCTGACCGTGGAGTGGCATAGGTGGTGTTCCTGTTGTTTGAAGGTCCTTCCCCTACCGCGTTTTGTGTAAATAAAATAGTCCTCTTCAATTATCCAATTTTGTTTGTTTATTAGTTTAGAGTTTACTGCAATGGAGTTTCACGCTTCTATTGAATATGCAAGGGGGATTCAAAATGTCCGGGTAGTAGTGATCCCATGGGTTGGCCTTTGTCTATTTTTTGAGTTTTGGTGCCATGGTGTTAGAAACCTTTGAGTTGGAGGCGGTTAAGGGATATATTTGACTTTTTATGGGGTTAGTTTGTTAGGGAGGAAGTGGGGGAGTTTAGTTTTGGGAGTTTGTTGGGGGGGATATTATTTGTTAGAGGGGGCGGGGAACACGAGGAGGTTGGGAATCTGTTATAAATTAGAATGCCGTGGGAGAGGGGCGGGGGGTATCTGAAATCGGCCTAGTGCTTGGGAATGGGCGAAAGACTTGGGCGGAACTCTTTCGGGTGTCTTCTGATCTTCCTCCTCTTCTATATGTAATTCTGTTTATATACAAGTAGTCGTTCCTCTTGTTCTATCACATGCTCAATACCCTCTTTCTCTTTTTAAATTTCTTGATACTTTCCCTACATATGTTGCAATCCTTTCGGGTTTCAATGCTGTGTATTTTGGCTTTTGCAATGATGACATATAATAATCCCAGCTCTACGAGGCCTGAATAGGTCTGTGAGTAGATCAATGTTACATTGTCTGAGCCTAACCCTGTAAGCTTGTATTATGACCCAATTTTCTTTTGTTGGAGTTTGCGTCTCTCATCAGAGCTTTGGTCTGTTTTTCTTTATGCATCCAAGCTAGGTAGACCTAGCTTGAGGGGGAGTGTTGACCCCCTACCCAACCAACTCCCTTGTACAGCAGCCCACCCGACTTCCATCGGAAGCAGCAGCAGGGGGTTAGGCCTCGGCCTGGTGGTGCAACGACTCCATGGGATTATACTCTTCCCCTATTCTATTTCTTCTACTGTTACTTCTCCGTTTCTCTGCAATTCTAGCCTAATAACAATAGAAGGTCCTTGTTTAACTCTCTCGCACCTGATTCTTATCAATTGGTTTTAGATATAAAAATAAAATATGATTGCCTGTCATAAGCCCCAATCCTGCTTCATTTTATACATTTAAAAGCACCCTCAGTCACTTGCTTTGATTCCATAGAGGTGTCAAGTTCAATCAAACTGAAAGCTAGGCCTATCCCATGCTGATTCGGCCCAAATCAGAGGTCTGAATTAGAGCAGAACTAATAGTGAAACATGATTGCCTGTCATCAACCCTAACACTGCATATTATATATAACCCCATTGCATGCTCTGACCATGGAGTGGCATAGGCTGTGTTCCTGTTGTTTGAAGGTCCTTCCTATATCCTGTTTTGTGTAAATAAAATAGTCCTCTTCAATTATCCAATTTTGTTTGTTTATTAGTTTATAGTTTACTGCAGTGGAGTTCCACGCTTCTACTGAATATGCTTAGGGGGTCCAAAAGGTCCGGGTTGTAGCAATCCCATGGGTTGGCCTTTGTCTATTTTTTGAGTTTGGGTGCCATGTTCAACACCCTCATTCTATTTTTAAATTTCTTGATATTTTCCCTACATATTTTGTAATCCTTTCGGGTTTTAATACCGTGTATTTTGGATTTTGCAATGACGACATATAATAATCCCAGCTACATGAGGCCTGAATTGGTTTGTGAGTAGATCAACGTTACATTGTCTGAGCCTGACCCTGTAAGCTTGTGTTACGACCCAATTTCCTTTGATCTTTTATCTTTGTCCTCCTCATGAGTGGGTTTATTTTCAGCAGTGTAACTAATCAACGTCACATTGTCTGAGTATAATCCCTGCTCCACGAGGCCTGAAGTGGTCTGTGAATAGATTAACATCACGTTGTCTGAGCATAATCCTGCATGCTTGTGTTTTGGCACAATTTCTCTTCAGTTCTTTATATTTTCAGCGCTCCTCATGCGTGATGTTATTTTAAATACATGGATAGAACTCATTGAAGCCACGATGAAGACATTGTGTTGTTGGGTCTAATCAATTGCCCAATTTGGAAGTTTGAAATAGAGCAGAAAATCAGGATTGTTTTTAGGTATAAAAATTAAATATGATTGCCTGCCATAACATAAGCCCCAGTCGTGCTTCATTTCATACATTTAAAATATGATTGCCCTCGGTCGCATGCTTTGATGCCATGGAGGTGTCAACTCCAATCAAAGTGAAAGCTAGGCCCATCCCATGCTGATTTAGCCCGAGTTAGAGGTTTGAATTAGAGCCGAACTAATAGCGAAACATGATCTCGCCTGTCATCAACCCTAACACTGTATTTTATATATAACCCCCTTGTATGCTTTGACCGTGGAGTGGCATAGGCTGTGTTCCTGTTGTTTGAATGTCCTTCCTTTACCCTGTTTTGTGTAAATAAAGTAGTTCTCTTCCATTATAGTTTACTGCAATGGAGTTTCATGCTTCTACTGAATCTGCAAGGGGTTTCAAAAGGTTCGGGTTGTAGCAATCCCATGGGCTGGCCTTTGTCTATTTTTTGAGTTTCAGTGCTATGCTCAATACCCTCATTCTCCTTTTCAAGGCTGTGTATTTTGGCTTGTATAGTGATGACATATAATAATCCCAGCTCTACGAGGCTTGGACAGGTCTGTGAGTAGATCAACGTTACGTCTGAGCCTCACCGTGTAAGCTTGTGTTACGACCAAATTTTCTTTGACCTTTTATCTCTTCCCCCCTCATGAGTGGGTTTATTTTCAGCAGTGTAACCAATCGTCATCACATTTTCTGAGCATAATCGCAGCTCTATGTGGCCTGAACTGGTCTGTGAATAGATCAACATCACAATGTCTGAGCATAATCCTTGTGTTTTGACACAATTTTTCTTCGGTTCTTTATATTTTATGCCTCCCTCATGCATGATGTTTTTTTAAATACATGGATAGCAATCATTGAAGCCACAATGAAGACGTGGAGTTGTCGAGTCTAACCAGTTGCCCAATTTGAAAGTTTGAAATAGAGCATAAGATCTGGATTGTTTTTAGATATAAAAATTAAATATGATCGCCTGTCATAAGCCCCAATCCGGCTTCATTTTATACATTTAATAGTACCCTCACTCGCATGCTTTGATACCATAGAGGTGTCAAGTCGAATCAAACTGAAAGCAGGGCCCATCCCATGCGGATTTGGCCCAAGTCAGAGGTCCGAATTAGCGCAGAACTAATAGTGAAACATGATCGCCTGTAGTCTACTGTAACACTACATTTTATATATAACCCCATTGCATGCTCTGACCGTGGAGGGACATAGGTTGTGTTCCTGTTGTTTGATGGTCCTTCCTCTACCCTGTATTGTGTAAATAAAATAGTCCTTTTCAATTATCCAATTTTGTTTGTTTATTAGTTTATAGTTTACTGCAATGGAGTTTCACGCTTCTACTGAATATGCACGAGGGGTTCAAAAGGTCCGGGTAGTAGCAATCGCATGGGATGGCCTTTGTCTATTTCTTTAGTTTCGGTGCCATGCTCAATACCCTCGATTCTCTTTTTAATTTTCTCGATATTTTCCCTACATATGTTGTAATCCTTTCGGGTTTCAATACTGTGTATTTTGGCTTTTGCAACGATGACATATAATAATCCCCGCACTAAGAAGCCTTAACAGGTCTGTGAGTAGATCAACGTTACATTGTCTGAGCCTCACCCTGTAAGCTTGCGTTATGACCCAATTTTGTTTGATCTTTTATCTGTTTCCCCCTCATGAGGGGGTTTATTTTCAGTAGTGTAACCAATCAACATCACATTGTCTGGGCATAATCCCAGCTCTACGAAGCGTGAACAGCTCTGTGCATAGATCAACCTCACATTGTCCGGGCATAATCTTGCATGCTTTTGTTTTGACACAATTTCTCTTCGTTTCTTTATATTTTCAGTCTCCCTGATGCGTGATGTTATTTTAAATACATGGATAGCAATCATTGAAGCCACGATGAAGACGCAGAGTTGTCGAGTCTTAACCAGTTTCCCAATTTGAAAGTTTTAAATAGAGCGTAAGATCAGGATTGTTTTTAGATATAAAAATAAAATATGATTGCATGTCATAAGTGTTACGGAATCATCGGGAGTCACAACGACAGAAACGAGAAAAACAAAAGAAAGCAACAAAACACAGCAATTTACGTGGTTCGGGAATAATCCCTACGTCCACGGGAGAGGCAGAATTTCACTATTCGGGAGCACAAAATTACAGAGGATTTTTTCAGTAGTAACCCTAGCCCGAAAAAGGGCTATAAAATGGAGAAGACGATCACTGTTCGAAAAGTAAGTCTTCGTCGCTACAGTGAACGACGACCAACTTTGTCAAAAGCGCTCCAGTGGCTGCCAGCTGGAGAAGTTGAAAGTGCTACAGTCCAGTTGACCCCGAAGTCCGCACTGCTACAGTCCAGTTGATCTCGACCCGCGACAGTTGCGAGCCACAAGCATTCGGCCCAACCGGATCGGGCTACACCAATCCAACAATCTCCCACTTGGAGCCTGATCCACTGCACTGCTATGCTTCGATGCAACTGATGAAGACAACTTAATCTGAGTTCTTCCTCTTCTTCACTCACCATTGGCGTGCTTCCCATTCACAGATTCATGAAATACAAACTGTTTTCCTCTTGTGCTTCCATCAGATCCTCCATCATTCTGCCTCTCATCCTCTGTTCATCAGTGGAGACCAATAGAGGCACATCAATGCCTCAACTTCTGTATCACCATAGGCTTTGTCAGCATGTCTGCCGGATTGTTGGTTCCACAGATCTTCTGCAAAGTCAACAACCCATCCTGTATCAAACCTCTGATGAAATGGTACTTCAACTGAATGTGCTTCGTCCGGGCATGAAACACTGAGTTCTTTGCAAGATGTATAGCACTCTGACTGTCACAGTGCAATACATTCTCCTCTCGCTTTATTCCCAATTCATCCAAGAAGTTCTTCAGCCAAACCATCTCTTTCCCAGCTTCTGTTACAGCAATGTATTCTGCCTCTGTGGTGGATAAAGCCACCACCTTCTGTAATTGTGATATCCAACTTACCGCAGTTCCTCCACAGGTAAAAACATAACCCGTGGTACTCTTCCTGCTGTCGACGTCGCCTCCAAGGTCAGCATCCACATACCCCTGCAATGAATTTCCTTTCCCAAAGCACAGAGATACCTCCTTGCTGCCCTTCAAATACCTCAATATCCACTTCACAGCTTCCCAATGTTGTTTTCCAGGGTTAGCCATATACCTGCTCACAACTCCCACTGCATGAGCGATGTCAGGTCGAGTACAGACCACGGCATACATCAGACTTCCGACAGCTGATGCATATGGAACTCTTGCCATGTACTCAACATCTTCTGTCGTCTTCGGTGATTGCTCCTTTGATAGTTTGAAATGCCTCGCCAGGGGAATAGAGACTGCCTTTGCTTCCATCATACTGAATCTTCTCAAGACCTTCCCAATGTAATCAGCCTGTGACAACATTAATGTTCCAGCTGTGCGGTCTCTCTTGATCTTCATCCCCAGAATCTTGTCAGCTTTTCCAAGATCTTTCATTTCAAACTCCTCAGCCAACTGTCCTTTCAGCTCATTAATGCTCTGCATACATGATTCTGCAATAAGCATGTCATCCACATACAGAAGCAATATAATGTATTTATCACTAAAGGACTTGATGTAGCAACACTGATCCATGCCACATCGTTTATATTCATTTTTAGACATAAATGAATCAAACTTCTTGTTCCACTGCCTCGGTGCCTGCTTCAGTCCATATAATCTCTTCTGGAGTTTGCACACCATGTCTTCCTTTCCAGACTCTACATATCCCTTTGGTTGTTGCATGTAGATATCTTCCTCCAAATCTCCATGAAGGAAAGCAGTCTTGACATCAAGCTGTTCAAGGTGCAAATCCTCTGACGCCACAATGCTGAGAACCACCCGGATGGTGGTAAGCTTCACTACGGGTGAGAATATTTCCGTGAAATTCACTCCCTCCTTTTGTTGGAAGCCTTTCACCGCAAGCCTTGCCTTGAACCTCCTTTTGCCATCATGTTCTTTCTTCACCCGGTGGGCCCACTTGTTCTGCAATCCTTTCTTTCCTATTGGCAGGGATGTCAACTCCCAAGTGTTGTCATGCAATGAGGAAATTTCCTCATTCATTGCCAGCTCCCACTTGCCTGACCCCTTCAGCTGCATTGCCTCTTCAAAGCATTCTGGTTCTCCACCGTCAGTCAATAATAGATAATGCAGGGATGGTGAATACCTCTGCATAGGCCTTCTCACCCTTGTTGATCTCCTCAACTCCACTGGAGTAGTAGGTTCCACTGGTTCAAATCTCTCATGCTCAGACACACCTTCAAGCTCCACGTGCTCTTTGCACTCTGATTTAATGTTCCCATTTTCATCTTCAGCTACATGACGACCTTTGTACATGACACTTTCATTGAATACCACGTTCTGGCTCCTGATGACCATCTTTTTGTGATCATCCCAAAAGTGGTAACCAAACTCGTCGGCACCATAGCCAATAAAGAAACATGGCTTGGACTTAGCATCAAGCTTGTCCCTTCAGTTAGCATTAATGTGTACATATGCCAAACTTCCAAAGACTCTTAAATGTGAGAGTTTTACCTCCTTACCAGACCAGAGCTCCTCGGGTAGACGTTCTCCCATTGGCACAGATGGACTCCTATTGATCAGATACGCTGCCATGTTCACTGCATCAGCCCAGAAGGTTTTGGGCAACTCTGAGTGTAACCTCATACTTCTGGCACGTTCATTCAACGTCCTATTCATCCTCTCTGTCACACCATTCTGTTGTGGTGTTCCTGGGATAGTCTTCTCCCACCGAATTCCATTATCAGAACAGAATTCTATGAATTCTTGACTGCCATACTCTCCACCGTTGTCAGACCTCAAGCATTTCAGCTTAGCTCCTGACTCATTCTCCACCACGACCTTCCACTTCTGAAATATTTTAAACACATCAGATTTACTTTTCAGAAAGTAAACCCATACCTTCCTTGTCGAGTCATCGATGAATGTCACATAGTATTGTGACCCTTCAAGGGAATGTACCGGTGCAGGTCCTCAAACATCCGTGCGCACCAGGTCCAGCTTCCCAGCCTTTGGTGTTCTGCCTCCATTTGCAAAAGACACCTTCTGCTTTTCGAAGATACAATCTTCACATAGCCCAACTTCCACTGACTTCAGCTCCGGTAGCAACCCTTTTGTTGCCAGCACCTTCATCCCCTTCTCACCCATGTGGCCTAGCCTGTTGTGCCACAGTTGTGAATCTCCTACAGTTTTGAGTGATGCAGCCATGTCTATTCAAGTTTCTGTCATGTTGTATAGGGTTCCATTCTTTGCTCCCCGAGCTATGACCTTAGCTCATCGGGTGATCTTCCATGCACCACCAGTGAATGTGGTACTCAACCCTACATCATAAAGTTGTCCAACAAAAATAAGGTTTCTTCTCAAGTCAGGGATATACCTCACGTTTTCCAGAACCAGCATACTCCCACTGTTGGTCTTGATCCGTGCATCTCCTTTCCCCACGATCTGCAAGGGCTCATCATCAGCAAGATGTACCTTGCCGAAATTTCCAGAAACATAATTTTCCAGAAATCCCTTCTCCGATGTAGAATGGAAAGACGCCCCAGAGTCTAAAATCCAAGACTCCATTGGGCTGTCCACGCTCAACAACATCACGTCATCAGTTCCTTCAGCTGCCGTGTTTGCTCCACTGGTTTCAGGTCCCTTCTGGTTATCTCTGCACTCCTTGACATGTCCTTTCTTCCAGCATGTCTAGCAGGTTGGACCAGGCCCCTTTGCCTTGTCTCTGCTCTTTCCTCTTGACTTCGATCGTCCTCTGCGATTGTCCCGCTGTGGATACCGTTCTCTTCCTTCAACGTTCAAAGCAGAACCAGAGAGTTTGTCTGATTCTCTTCTTCGAACATCCTCACTAAGGATTAGGTCCCGTATATCTTTCAGAGCCATCTTCGTATTCCCCGAAGTGCTGCTCACAGCTGTTACAGTTGCTTCCCAACTCTCTGATAACGAAGATAGTGAAACCAGCGCACATACCTCATCACCAAGATCAATGTCCACCGATGACAACTGACTTATGATGGCATTGAATTTGTTGATATGATCTGCGACAGTTCTCCCTTCAACCATTTTCAGGTTGAACAATCGTCGTATCAAATGCACCTTGTTTGCCGCAGAAGGCTTCTCGTACATGTTTTTGAGGGCTTTCATCAGGTCCACCGTCGTCTTCTCCTCTCTGATGTTGAACGCCACGTTTTTGGCCAACGTCAGACACACAACACCCAGAACCTGTTGATCCAGTAGCTCCCACTTCGACTTCTCCATGTCCGCTGGCTTCACACCCAGAAGTGGCAAGTGCATCTTTTTCTGATAACGACAATCCTCGATCTGCATCCTTCAGAAACTGAAATCAGTTCCATCGAAGCGATCGATCTTCACTTTGCCTTCATCCAGAGCCATCGTTTGGAGAATTCCGAACTCACCCTCTGATACCAGTTGTTACGGAATTGTCAGGAGTCACAACGACAAAAACGAGAAAAACGAAAAGAAAGCAACAAAACACCACAATTTACGTGGTTTGGGAATAATCCTTACGTCTACAGGAGGGGCAGAATTTCACTATTCGGGAGCACAAAATTACAGAGGATTTTTTCAGTAGTAACCCTAACTCGAAAAAGGGCTATAAAATGGAGAAGACGATCACTGTTCGAAAAGTAAGTCCGCGTCGCTACAGTGAACGACGACCAACTTTGTCAAAAGTGCTACAGTGGCTGCCGGCTGGAGAAGTCAAAAGTGCTACAAGTCCAGTTGACTCCGAAGTCCGCACTGCTACAGTCCAGTTGACCTCGACCCGCGACAGTTGCGGGCCACAAGCATTCGGCCCAACCGGATCGGGCTACACCAATCCAACAATAAGCCCTAATCCTATTTCATTTTATACATTTAAAAGTACCCTCATTCGCATGGTTTGATGCCACGAAGGTGTCAAGTCCAATCAAACTGAACGCTAGGTCTATCCCATGCTGATTAGGCCCAAGTTAGAGGTTTGAATTAGAGCATAACTAATAGTGAAACATGATCGCCTGTCATCAACTCTCAACCCTAACACTGCATTTTATATACAACCCCATTGCGTGCTCTGACCGTGGAGTGGCATAGGGTGTCTTCCTGTTGTTTGAAGGTACTTCCTCATTCTGCGGCGTCATCTGTTTTGCACATACTTGTGCCTGCACGGTCCGCAGTGTCTGTGTCTGTCCTTGAATAAAAACATCGAAGGAAGATTGTCCTTCTTGCATGCTTCTGTCAAAGCTTTGTTGCCTCCCAATTTGTGGAAGTGCATCGTCCGTTGTTTTTTTCATCTCTATCGGAAAATCCTGGGGAAGTTTATTGTTCTTGAGCTCTTCCAATTCCCTGGAAAGGACGTCTTCGGATGTGGGAGTTGGTGAGACAATTCTCTCTTATCGCCAATTCTGCTCAGTTGGCAGAATTCACCGATGAGGTTTGTCCGCAACCAGAGGACTTGAAGAATCTGAAAGAGGTTGTGATAGGAAATCGGGACGAACTACTTGTATATTGCAAAATAGGAAGAAAGACTACAGACGAGAGGAGGTGGATGTAGCCGGTACTGAATGTGTAGTGTTGGTTTGGGCTGTGTGGAGGTTGAATTGATTGTGCGGTGATGCGGCTGTGTAGAAAGGAGGTGGTTGTAGCTGGTACCAAATGTGTAGTGTTGTGCCTGGTGGCAGGTGTGGTGATGTGGTTGCCTCAAATGTTTTGTGGGTACCTCGGTTGAGTGTGTTTGGCTGGTGGTAGTGTTGAGGTGTAACAAGAATCTTGAGTGGTATCTCGCAGGGTGGTTTTTCAGACCATTTGTTGCGAAAACGCTGGGAGTCACACGATAGAGGTTTGCAGATAAAGAAAAGATAGAAACAAAAGGAGAAGAAGATGAACACAAATACAGCGATTTATGTGGTTCGGGAATAATCTCTACGTTCACAGAGAGGCAGAAATATCACTCTAATCGGGGTCACAATAACAGGGAGTTTTCAGAGTTTCACACCATACAAAACCCTAGCTCGAAATGAGCTAATAAAGAAGACGATGCATTGTTCTGTCAATCGCACAGATAGTCCGTTGTGCTGCAGTGCCACAGTCACCCAAGTCCAAGCTGCTACACTGACCAATGGTTGGAAGTCCACAGAACTACAGTACCGTTATCTCCAAATTCTGCACTACTACACTGTCCTGTCGGTGTTGTTTGGTCAGCTCTGCTACAATCGGTCAGGGTTGTTACAGTTTTCCAAAATTTGGGTCAACGACCTTCAACTCTTGGACCCCCGGAGCAGGGGCACGTTATCCCTTGCAACCTCCAACGTGCTCATTGCGGAGCTCGACCCTCAAGAGTTACGGTCTGGTGTGCAGTATGACTCGCTGGCATTCGAGTCAACATCAACCAAATAGATCAAGCCACACCAATTCAAAACCCTTTTCCTTCTTCAGATTTGGTTTTGATTCTCGAGGATAACAATTATTTGAGAGGTATCTAAATGTAACGGTTTGTGCCATCCCACCCCTTTACTTTGCTTGTTTGGGGAAGTTGGAGGTGTTCAGAGGAGGCTAGAGGAGGTTCGGTGGAGTTGAAGTTGCAGTAGAACTTAAGAAAGTCTTTTACGCCGTAAAAGAGGGGTTTACGGCGTAAGTCTGTGTTTTACAGCTTGTCAAGCTAGCGATTTACGACTTGTGTGCGGCGTGGGGATACTGTGTGAGATGGGTTTACGTTGTAAAAGTGGAACTTACGGCGCAAGTTAATTAATCCCTAGACGCCATGTTTTTCGGTGGAAGTTGTGGTTTTAAGAGTTTTACTGCCTAAAAAAGTAATTTTATGGCGTAAGTTATATAGGTTTGAGGAATTCACGGCGTAAACTTGTAATTTATGCCATAAAGGGGGCGAGTTGCAGATTGTTTCCAAGTTTTTTTCGGCTGAATTTCTTTTCATTTGGCCTCTCGTTTTCTCTCTCGGCTGTGGACAAAACCCTAGTCAATTTTGAAGATCTCCCATCCCATCTTCCCTCCCCTTGATCTTTGGGTTCTGGTGGTTGCTTGTTGATGATCCGCGGTGAGTTTTTCTGTCTTTTCCTTGGTTTTCTTTCTATTCTTCACTTGGAGTTTCGTTGCGGTGGTGATGTTGCGACCCGAGTATGTGTTGGGCTGCGTTTTGATGATCCCTTGATGCGATGCAGGTTGATCTATCGTTTCCCTTGTGTGGTTGTGAGTTGTGGACTGTTTCTTCTTCACCCTACGGTGCACAGCGATATTGGAAAACTTCTTTGAGGCAGGGGATCCTCGTTCTCACCTTTTTACATGCTATGTTAGGGAATTGCATGATTTTTTTTCCCATTGGGTGGATATTAAGGGTTGGCTTGAATATGATAATCAATTGAAAAAACTGAAATTGATGGGTATGGAGAGATATCACATGTTTTACTGCTTTTATATATGTTGATGTTATTGAGCATGCATGTTGCCAATATTGAAAATAACGGCTGTTGGGAGCTTTGCTTGCGCTGTTGTTGTAATGTTGTGATGACCCTTGTTGTGTTGTGTGATTACACTCTGAATAAAAGGATAAAGAACGTATAATTGACTAATAAACTGGTTGCCCTGCATTTTGGTTTTTGTGATAATACCCATGCTAAATAAAGAAGTAATGTGAGGAAATCCCTTGAATTATTTGTGGAACCCGAGATGTGAGCTGTTGCGTGCGGTTGCCTTGTTGTGCTTGTCTTGTGTAGTTCAGGTCGTTGTGAGGTGGTGGCAGTTACCGGTTGAGCTGTGCGATGGGTGGAGGTGTGATGGATGCGATGTGGTCAGTTGTGCGATGTGGTGCTCGGAGGTTGTGATGTGTGGTTGAGGTGTGCAGAGGTGTGGTGTGCGACGGTGATGATGTGTGGTGGCGATGGGCGATGGTTGTGTGTGGTGGATGTGTTGTGAGATGTGGTTGCTATGGTAAGTTGGCTTGGGTTATGTGGCGCGACGATGACGCTGGATGCGTGGTGTTGTGACGGTGGTTGATGTGAGATGGGTGAGTTGTGCGATGTGGTTTTGATAGCTGCTCGGTTAGCCATGAAATAAATGATGATGGTGAATGAAATGAATAAATGAATGGGATGGAAATGGATGTGTGGTAAATGACTTATATGAATTGAATGAAAGAATAAGTTGTGTATGGTGAAATGGAAAGGCTAAATGACTAAAAGTGGTGGAACCTATAACTGAAGGTGGGGAATGTTGTGTGGCTTGTATGGCGGTTGTGTGATGTGTTGCATACAGTGGTGGCAGCGGTTGTGACGGTTGATGTGTGATACGGTGGTGGTGATGTGGTGTGTGCTAGTGTAGTTGTTGTGAACCCATAGGTTGGGTATTTTGTGATATTTGCATATAATGTATTTTTATGTAATTTCTATATGCGCCCCATCCGAGTTGGATAACCTTACCAACGCTCAGAGTTTTTGGGTCTTAGGTGTTTTCCCCAACATCTAGGATGGCGGTGATACATACGATTGACTACCTATTCCCCGCTCTTCAGTAGTGATCACCCAGGTGTCTTCAGGCGTGCAGTGTTGACCTAGGTGTTTTCGGACGAGATGTGATGTGATGAGGTTGTGATTTGTGATGGGGTTCATGTGTGGTGGAGGACATTAGGTTGACGTCCTTCAGGTTCATGATACCCCACTGCTCTGGTTTTGTAATGAGATGAGATATGATGACCCAAGTGTCCTCGGGCGAGAAGTGGTGTGGTAGTACCTGATGCTAGCACCAAATGCTCGACCTTGTGAGGGTGGGGTTTGTAGGGATGCATCCCGACCCACATCAGAGATGACTCAAGTGTCTTCGGGCAAGATGTGATGTGATGTGGTTGTGATTTGATATATATGGAAGGGATGAGAGAACAGGACGTTCGACGTTGGGGCGTAAGAGCGTCAAATCAGCGGGGAAGCGGCAATGGGGCACATTGCTTTGTTATGATCTCAATGCTATATTACTATATTGGATGCGTGATTTGGTGATTGAGCCATGGTGTGACTGAGATTGGTTAGTTGACCGGTTTAGGTGTTTGTTGGTTTTGTTGTTTGTTCATTAACGTATTAACATCCTGTTTTCATATGTGTACTTGAGATTTTGTTTATGTCTTTACTGAGTATACCTATTACGCTCACCCTACGTATATAAACTGTTTTTAGGTTTTCAGGAGGACTTTGGGGACCAAACTGGACATTACTAGCTGAGTTGAAGTTGTTGTGTCACTGCCGTAGACTCGTCTTTTGGTATGTATTGAAGACTTTTTATATGAACTCGTTTTACTTTATTTATGCATTGTGGGGAGATTTTTGGTTTACCTTTATTTTATCTGTTGGAGTTGCTTTGTGGTTGTTTATCCTATCTCTCGATCCTGTTTTATTTATAGAGGGTAATGTCTCTCATACCGTGAGATTTTTATACCCTCGGTGCTAGTCGCCAACTCATGTTAAAATACTAGCTAAAATTATATTTTCATGTTTTATAGCGTTTTGGACCGAATAAGATAGAATTGGTTTATTTTTTGAATTTTAATGTTAAAAATATGATTTGAATTAAATTTTACAAATCTGAATATATTTTGTAGAATTAATTGATAGATTGAATGAAATGAAATGCTTGAATTGTTTGAGAAATTAATCTATAAATGAATGTGTTTCTTTTCGGAAATGCATTTTTGTGTTTTATTGATGTTAGAATGGAGGAGCGATGACCCAATACCCAAGATATAGGGAGGTCTCAGTGTTTATTTATGGAGAATAATAATATATATTATTACAACACATGCACTCAAGTACATAAATCGTTCTGGGGACCCGACCCCGCGACTTCTGCCCCAAACCCCACCCCAACCTAGGAGGATAATAATGATAGCATAATACTCGAAGTCCTATGTGAGACTCGACTAGACACGTCATTTAACACTCCTCAAGCTAGGTCTTAGATCAGATACATAATTAAAGAAAACGAAGTCAAAGACATCCTTAATGCCGCCCCTCAAGCTGGACATTCTCAACTTGATTACAGAACAAGACTAAATATAAGAAAAGATTATCTGCCATCGCGGCTCCTCAAAATGAAGTAGATGAATGATGGTGTTGAAAAAGATATGCCAACCGAGGAAGAACGCTCATCATGTGGAACCAGCAGGAACCATGAATAGCTAGAAAAAGAATACAATGCTAGGAACAACCAGATCGCGCCTCGGTAGGAATAGTTGTGTCAAGAGCATCTAGGCGCATCGGAATAACACACGACGAGACACTGATTGGATGTCTGACAGTTACTGCCGATTGCATCAAGACGTGTAGGAATGACACGCAATGGTGCGGTGAGATGACCGCAAGGGTGTTGCTTGATGGGCGGTTGAGTGGTTGGACAACCAGATCTGATGATTAAAGCCTGCATAGCAAGGGTGAGATTGTGGCGAGAGGCGCAACATTTGGCAGGAGGAGGCGTGGCGGCCGTGCGGCAGCACGACGAAGCTTGGAGAGACCCTGGTGTCCCGGATGATTGGAGCAGTGTTGTTGCGGAAGCAGAAGCGGTAGACCCGCGTGACATAAGGGTGAGAGAGCCGCGTGATTGAGGGTGGGGGGAGCGACACCAGGATAAAGGGGTGGTCTCACCCAGGGATGTGCAGTTGTTCAGCTGCGCATGCGTCTAAAAGGCGCAGATGCTGGGAGGAGTCGGGGGGGGGGGGGGGGTGGCTCTTCCCGCCAGGAGATGGAGTGGCGGGGCCGGCTCAGCAAAAGGCTCACTCTGCAGCCAGGGGTTGGCGCTGGGGCGCGCGATGGGTGAAGGAAGGATGGCGTCGGGAAGCTAGGGGCTGCTGCAGCTTGGAAGCCTGATGAGGGCTGAGGGGCAGCGGGCAATAGGTAGGGCCTGCTGGCCATGGGGGCCACCGCCCCCCTTGGGGGAAAATGCCCCTATAGGAGGGAAGAGAGGAAGAGAAGTGTTAGGGTTTGGGAGGCTTTGATGCCATTTTAGAATGGACGAGCGGTGACCCAATATCCAAGATATCCTCCTAAGGGAGGTCTTGATGTTTATTTATAGTGAATAACAATGATAACACAATACTGAAGTCCGATGCGAGACCCGAGTAAACGCAGTTGATAAACTATTTTTTTGTAATTATATTTGATTATGCTTACTGTTGTACTTTACTTCTTTCAAAATGTAGGTTAGGCTGGACATCTTGAATATGCTGGGGTGGACAAATTTGTTTGGGCTAAATTCTTGAAGCCCACTGCATAAGGAAGCCAGCTGCACCTAAAGATGGGCTTGTCAGACCATTCTCCGCCGCATGATCAATATCGGAGGATCTGGTGCTATTGATCAGGAGGTAAGGATGGAGAGCTCTTGGGTCGGTTGTCCTAACAGGGAGGCTGCTCAAGTTCATCCTAATCTACCGGCTGTCTCATGCTCACTAGGGATTCAAGATCAGGCGCTTTGTATTGGAGCTGTCTTTGTGTGTGGTTTCTTCCCAGGTCCACTACAAGCACGGAGGAGATTCCTGGCACTTGCTGTATAGAGCTGGGTTCATCGTGTGAAAGTTTTCTGCTTTGATTTGGGATTCTGTTTCTGTTGCAATCCGTGGGTGTTCATGCTGCTCAGGAGGCTGTCCAGATGAGGGTCCGCTGTAAGCTGGTGTCATTGTAGATATGAGATGGAGGCTACACTGTTATTGATTTGGGAGTACAGGCTGTTCATGCTTGTTGTTCACCACTTCCCGATTCCGGCAGCAAGTGGTGGTTGTGAACTGGGACAAGTTGATGGGTTCGTTGCAGCTTAAAGATGCTGATTTAGTAGCACACTGTAGATTTCTTGTGAAGACTGTGTATGCTCATTCAGGCCTGTTGATCCATGTCTGGTGTTGTAATCAAGCTCTCTGTCAGAGCCGGTTTACTGGAGTTCGGGAGTCCACTGCAGGCCAGCTGGATCGGGCTTAGAAGTTCCAACTCAGTGGGCCGGTTACAAGGTGAAGTGGGGCTAGTTCATGTTCACTGCTATTAGAGAAGGCTCATGTTGAGCTCATTCAATGCTGCTCGTGGGTGCTAAAAACAGGAGGCAGCTGATTCGTGTTTTTTCTGGTGTATGTAAAATCGGATATTTTTCATTATTTTTCAAGATTCGTTTTCCGAGGGGAAAAAGGTGGAAATATTTTCAAACGACTTAGCCATGAATCTTTCATTGATTTTTCCTTTTTTTTTCAAAGTACAGGGCTATTGCTTCGATCAATGTGATAGTGAACAAAGATGTGAACATGTTGGTCCAGTCTAGGGAGGTTCATGATTCCCTGGAAAGTTCGTTTTCTGTTGTAGATGAGATGGTGAAGGGACTTTGGTCAGAAAGGACACTGATTTACTTTTGGTTACATTCTTGGGTTGGAGGAAATGCATCTCAGGTACACCAATTAGTAGGTATGAGAGGATTAATGTCGGATCTACAAGAACAAATAATTGATTTACTCATTCAAAGCAATTTACGCGAAGGACTTTCTGTAACAGAATATATCATTTCTTGCTATGGAGCCCTACACAAACACCTTTCAGTTCTTTTTAGATAATTTCATGGTTCCACATATTTGATGGGTGAGATGTTGAAACTTCTTCATTTATTGTTCTTAGGTGATCTTTTAGAATGATTTTTCTTTTTCCTCTCACCAAATTCCCCATGAGACCATGAAGAATTCAAGAAATCCACTCAACTTTTCTAACACTTTATAATGTCTTCCTAACTTGAAAATCAAATTTAATTAGTTATAAAATTTATCATTTTTTGATCAATAAAAAATCTTGAGACGCCTTTCAAATCAAGTAAATTATGCTTTATATATTGCAATGGATTTATAATCCCTTTTTCTTTATCAGTAATAATTGTCTCTCCATCTTGATATACAACATGCAAGAAAAATAATTCCCCAGAAAATAACTTCTTGAAATAAATCCACAATATAGATTCCACCTCCTCCGCATTCTTTGTATTTTTCCTTAATTTCCACCATTGGTGTGGCACCCGAACTCCAAAAACCCAGTGTTAATGGTTATTTTATTATTATGGTACAAAATACATAGATCACAATATTCAGGATCTGACAGTTTAGCAGTCTTAGGAAACCATATACATAATTGAGCATTTCATTACATTGAAAACTTAAGATACATTGACTGAATATAAGAAAATTTATTATTTCTTTTTGCAAATCCATAAGTCACATGTAATAATCTTCATGGTTTCCTAGATAAATGGAAAATGATATATAGAGGTGAACTCAGACGCTTAGTAAAGGGCTGTTGGAACCACTTTGTGTATAAGGTTGTATTTGTTGTCAATAGTTGTCAATGCAGATCAAAATGAAGGTGATCATGAAATACTCCGATGAAGTAGAGGAGTGGTGATTCAGACGATTGTTGTGCTGATCGTAAGTTCAAAGAACATGTGTCAATGGTGATACATTGTTTACAACAATGAAGAATGTGAGGAGTAATCCATCCAAGGATGAGTAAAGAAGGATGGTGTTTTTGGATGAAGACCATGCAATTCCTCATTATTGCATGAGAACAATGGTTTTTGATGAAGACCATGCAATTACTCATGATTGCGTGAGAACCATGCTAGAGACTTCTTGACGGAATAAATCACATGGTTTGCCTGAAGTTGATCATGACAGTTGATGAAGGAGGCAATGTGCCAATGAGTTGACTTATGAAATGGCCATGCACATCACATTGTCATAGAAGATGACGATACTAAAGCTGTTCCTTCAAAGAATACATATCACAATAGTGGAGTTTGTGATAAAAGCAAAAGAGTTGCTGAAGGATACAGATCACCAAGAAGAAGTGTTGTTGAGGTGATCGTGCTTGTCGACAAAGCAAACAAACGACATACAAATTTGTTGACAAAGGAGATTCAATGGTGACATGTCGAGTTCAAGAGTTGTGGTCAACGATCTATGTTTGAATCAAGAACATCGACAGAGGAATGGATGATCTGGAGGCGGTACAAAAAGAGCAGATACAAGGTGGTGCTGTTTTCCAGTGTTTGCCAAATTTCAGGGCCTCAAAATCAATAGATGAAGAATAGTGATTTTGGCAAAGGGACTTGCGCGCCATACTCTTGGAGGATAAAAGACTTGCGCGCCATATGTTTTTTAGGATCAGAACATCAAAATTTGGCTAAGGAAAGAAGGTCGCGCAAGTGTTGGTTTGGTCGCGCAAGTGAGCTGCGCGACATAGGTTACTGGAGACAAGACTTGCGCGCCGATGGATGACTTGCGCGCCGCCGCGCAGGGGGTCCAGTTTGCCTATAAATACTGGACCACCCCTCCTCATTTCACGCGGAGCTCAAGACTTTGAGATTGTTCGAGCTCTCGTCGCGCAGGTGGTTGAGCCGCGCAAGTGGCAGTTTGGTCGCGCAAGTAGAGGTTGCGCGCCAACTGATGGTTGAGAGCCCTAGGTGATTTGGGCAAGGAAGGAAGTGAGTCGCGCAGGTTTGAAGTTCAAGAAGGCAGAGTCGCGCAAGTGCTTTGGAGACACTTGCGCGCCAGGTTAGACTTGCGCGCCTGAGACTTGCGCGCCGCCGGGAGACTTGCGCGCCGGGCTTGAAAAGGAGACCCAGACACTGTTAAAGTACGCCCGCCTTTCTGGAGCTGCACAAGAGCTGAACTATTGCCTGATACTACTGGTGCAAAGTGAGATTGAAGAAGAAATCTAAATGATACATGCATGATCTCATGCATACATGGAGAACTGATTCTGAAAACGCCGAGTAAGCTGAGCTTCATTAAGTAAGCAATCACATTAGTGATTGTGATTCAGGCAAACGAAGACAAGGGGATCTAGTGCATTCATTCATTGCACTAAAGAAGAAGGATTGAACTAAAAGGAGCATCAAATCTGAACCCTGATGCAAGCAATGTCTCATGCAGAACAGGAGACGAAGAACTTCAATGCACACCTATTGAAGAGACCTTTACGTCTATAAACTGAGTGGGACTTCACCAACGGCAGTGAGCCAGGGGGAGTCAACGGGAGTGACCCGAGGGACGCAATGAGCTATCCCTGAACAATTGTAAAGGCAGTGAGCCTGGGACAGAGTGTCTGTACCCGAACACTTGTAATCCGCAGCTAGTGAAGCATAGTGGATTTAGGTACGACCGACAACCTGTCGGCGTATGATCCTTGGACGTAGCCCTTAGTGGTGAACCAAGTAAAAATAGCTGTGTCATCTCTCTGCATGTGAATGTTTAATTGCTGTTCATATCCATCATACAGGTTTAAGTAGTTCCTACCAACGTGGGAACAAGATCCACAACTTTAAGAAGAAAAAGTTGCCACCCTGATTCACCCCTCCCCTCTCAGGGTGTCCCGGGGTCCTACAAGGGCATCGTACAACGAAAACTATCATACATAAGCATGAAATCAATAATATGATAGGAATAAATAAATGCCCTGACAGATGGGATTGTGAGGATAATATATCCATAGATTATATAACGATAAAGAAATGTATGGATAAGAATAACCGATCTCATAATCATGGAATGAATAATATCAGATATTATAAATATACCGTCAAAGCCTTATGCCAAGACATCATACATAAATGGGTTAGGATTACATCAAATACCCAACTAGTTTTTGTCTCATGAGACATATCAATTCATCGAGAAACTATATAATTCTCGGCTCATCTGTCGCATAATAAGTCCAATACATCCATCATATGAAGAGAATGACTAAGCAATACATATCATAACATTCCTTAAGGAACTTTATACATAGTCGTGGCTAAAATCAATAGTTTTCCATATAGAAATAATGGATATACGAAATATTAATATTTCCATATTCAATGGATAATATGGATATCTTGGAAAATATCCCACAATCAACTTAGAGACTGATGTTCACAATGTAATGAAAAGTACCCCTATCAAAGGAATGATAACAAGGTAGCAGTGAATGATACTTTCATGGTGTAGGGATATCAATAAGAAATATTTATTGAGTTCAATAGTTTGTAATGGTAGGAGACCAAAAGAATTGTAACACCCCGAGTTTTTATGGACTTTTTTTTCAAATAAATAAAATTTTCATTGGTCTTGCAATGTACCAAGTCAAACATTCCTTTCAAACAACACCGACTTGGCATATGTTACATGACACCAACTCGGCGTATGTTACACGGAACACCGACTCGGCGTACGTTACACGCAACACTGACTGGGCGTACGTTACACGGAACACCGACTCGGCGTACGTTACACGGAACACCGACTCGGCGTATGTTACACGCAACACGGACTTGACGTACGTTCCACGCAACACCGATGTTTCTATGAAACATCATTTTATTGTTATAATTATTTAAACGAGATAATTATCCTAGTCGTTAAACTTGACTTGTCATACGTTACATGCAACACGGATGTTTCTACGAAACATCATTTTATTGTTATAATTATTTAAATGAGATAATTATAACATAGCCGTTAAACTTAGTTATATGAATAGTAATAGCTACTTTTCAAATATTGTTTATAATTGCTTTATAAAAATAAAACACATTGATAATGAAATATATGATTTTTGGTAAAGCCCTTATATGTTTAAAAATATCATTTTCTCTGCTTTTAATGTCCTTAAGTGAAAAATAATAAAATTAATTTTAGACATATTTAGAAATTGAATTTGATAAAATGAACTTTATTTTTGAATTTAGAATGTTACAATTAGTTTAGGGTGAATTTTTGGGATTTTTTTGAGAAATTTCAGTTTTGGATGAATAGTGAAAAATACTGGTTTTCAATTTAAAACTGCATTTTCATCTAATTTATTTATAAGGTCAAATTATGTTTTAATTTGGTTTAAAAGTTTAATTAGATTATATTTTTATCAATTAATCCAATGTATGTAATTAGAACCAATTTCACATTGAAATTGGATATAAAAACTTAGCAAATTTTTGATCATTTTTACTTTAAAACCCCGCATTGTCAACCCGACTGTGGGATTAATTTTAAATTAATTTCTTTCGCTTCTGTGATTGGAATTTTTAAAAATGGATTCCATATTTAGAATCAACATAATTTATAATGTCTAATAAGGTCAACTTATTTTTTGACCAAAAAGATCAGTGAAAATGATTAAAATTAATTACATCGATTAAGGTAAAATTAAGTTTAACTAAGGACTAGACCTTAAATTTAAGACTCAAAACGACTTAGACACTTATCCAACACTCATCGGTTGGCCATGCTTCGGCCACACACCTTTCATTCTTGAGTTTGGTTGGTTTGGTATGACTTTTGTTAGGTAAAAACGTGGGTACACCTAACTTGTTTTAAAAAATATCAAGTGTGTCTTTTCCCTTCCCTATAAAAGGCCACAATTTAACACCCAAGAATGATAAAAGGTTAAATGACTAAATGATATGACTCATGTCAACAAGATGCACCTTCCTTTTCGGGAGTCTGTCTGATTAGAACTCCACAGTTAAAAGTGTTTGGCTTGGAGTAGTGATCAGGATGAACGACCTTCTAGGAAGTTTCCCAGGATGTGTGTGAGTGAGGACAAAGTACACTGAAAAGGACCTGTGTTGGCCTGTGGAGATTTTCATTAGTCAGATGACTCGTTCGAGCATAGGGATGTTTGCGGGGCAACTAGTTGTACCTGGCGGGCCAGTACCCAACACCCATGTTAAGGTGGGGTGATTGTGCTATCAACGGGTCCCAGTTGTTACATTTGGTATCAAAGGAGGAACTCAGCCTTAAGTGTTGTGCACTACCTGGTGTAAGAATCCAGATCTTCTTTTCAGGTGTGGATCTTGATTTTGGGCGTTTTTGAGGAAAAAGGAAGATTTTGGAAATTTTCTAAGTACACGACGTGTACCTAGTTGCCGCGTGTAGTCGTGTACTGACCGTGTAACGGCCGAGTACATGGCCATGTGGACCGCCTAAAGTGGGGCCCAGTTGAGGCTAGTACACAGCGTGTACATTAAATGAACACGCTATGTACTTTTCTTTTTATTTGATTAATCGGACTGTGGCCGCATCTCATCTCCAGAACTCATTTCTTCTTCCCATGTCTCATAGAGCAGAGCGACGTAAGACCAAGAATCTTTGAGCGCCTCACATTCCTCCGTCCGAGCTCCGATTGAGACGCTGCTGGGTGCGTTGGATTCCCACTGGTGAGTTCTCTCTTTCCCTAGAGTCTCTCTTCCTGATTTATCATATTTATTGAGTTATCTAAGGTTGAACATTTTTGACCTTTTTGTGGATCTATGACGTTCTAGGCCGACTCAAGGGCCGACGTTCGGGAGTGTTCATCGTACGACACCGAGGTAGGTGGTTTGAAGCCTTTCGGTGTTTGTCTTTGAGTTATATATGCCTAAGTGCCAATTACCCATGATATATTATGCTAAATTGCATGTTTAAGGGACACCCTGTGGGTGCGTTTCCTTGTTTGAATGTTTATGGCCATTTGGTCCAGGTTGTCTATGAGCCAAACTTTGTTTTCTTGCCTTGCTTGTTAGGTTGGAACTAATTGCTTAATTTCTACTTGTTAAATGTTTGTGTTATGCATTGTAGATGCTCGGCCTTGTAGTAGTTGAGATTACATGGGCTGCTGGATATCATTTGTGTATGATTTTATTACACAGGGTTGTGAGAACCTGGTGTAGTTAGACCATAGGGGGAATTGACGTTGAGGGCTTCCCCAGAGTGTGTTATATTTTACGTTACGAGACCATTGGGGGAATTGATGTCGAGGGCTTCCCGGGAGTTTCTGTTATATTTTATGTTACGAGACCGTATGGGGGATTGACGGTGAGTGGTCCCTCAGAGTGCATATAGTATACCGTTACGAGAACATAGGGGGAATGGACGTTGAGTGCTTCCTCATAGAGTCTGTAGTTTATCGTTAAAAGTCCACAGGGGGGATTGATGGTGAGTGCTTCCTTAAAGAGTCTTTGTTTTTGTTGGAACACGTGATCATAGGGGTTAGACTATGTGAGCCACGCAAAGGGTCAATGTGATATTTTGAATATTGATTGTGACGAGTCTGTCAAGCCAAAGCACAAGCTTGGTCTCAGTCTTATCTGATTATTAGATGGTCTTTTGAGACATCTATTTTTCTATTACACAGAGGATACAGAGCTTAGGCTAGATCCCATGATTTCATTATTCAACGGTTTGAATAATTAATAAATATAAATGAATGTAATTGGAAACTGTAGGATTGTTTACTTTTGAGTACTTTCTTGTTTATTGCTTCATTTTTCATATTTCCTGCTATATATATATTCATTAAAAGTTAGGCATAAATATTTTGGTGGTTGCCTACTGGGATTCGTCTCACACCCTATTTGGTTCATGTTTTTGGGCCCAAACAGATTATATGGTTGTAGAAATAGATAAGGGAAAACACCCTTCTACATCAGGTAATTGATTACTGATGGAGCTGGAGAGTATGAGACCAAGTTATGGCTTGCGATGTTGTAGGAGTTTACTTGTTTCTTTTGTACTTTGGTTTAGAACTGTATTTCCAGAATTGTGACTTGTTTGGATTCTTTCCTAGACATATGTGACATGCATCATTTATATATGTGCTCCATTTGTTTATTTACTATCAGTCTTCTACTGTTTACTTATGTTGTATGGTATTAATGTTTCTGCTATTGTTTATTATTGTTATTCTGCTGTGTTTCTCTTCTAATGAGGGCGTAGTTTCCCCACTATCACACCCAAGTCCCTCATTGCTAATCGGCAGCCTCTGGCATTCAGGGAAATGCACTTGATTCCATGTGACCAACTGAGTACAGGGCACCTCTGGGCGGCACCCGGATCCGGGACGTTACAAAGTGGTATCAGATGGGGGTTTCGATCCTCCAACCTGTGGGTTATGGGCCCACTTGGATCAGAATTTGGTGGATTATGTATAAACTTTAATTTAATTTTGTCTAGTATGGTGTGAATAAGGATGCCAAACTTTGATTTGTGGGAGTATGGGCTCTCATGGGTCGGAATTTGTCATTTCTTGGACAAAATTTAAAGTTTTTAAGGGTTTTAGAGAAGTTTTAGAGGCCTACTATCTGAAAACCTAGACAACACGGCATGTTCTGTTATGAACACACGCCATGTGTTCTTCTGTTCTGGAAGAAACAAATTTTCTTAAGTACACGTTGTGTACTGTATGTACACGTCCTGTAGTCTTTAACCGTGTGACTGACTTTGTGAGCAGAGACACGGGTTGGTAAATGTTTGGTAGAACACGTCGTGTACTGGGAGTACAGGATGTGATGTAGAGGCCATGTATCCGGTCGTGTGACTAACAATAGGGGTGGATGAATTTCAGGTAGTACATGCTATGTCCAGCTTGAACACGCCGTGTGGAATTCGGCCGTGTCTCTGACCGTGTGACTAACGACATAGATGGTTAAGGCTTAAGTAGTACACGCCATGTCTGTGGTTAACATGCCATGTAGTGTTACCCAGGAGAGAACTGTGTGCTTTAGCCATGTAGAAGAACTCAGGCAGGAGGGAAAGATCAAGTACACACTGTGTCATAGAATGAACACGCCGTGTGTATGGGTGTTACACGACCAGGTTGGGCAGAGGTACACACCCATGTTGAAACCTGAGGGAACACACTGTGTGGAGGATATACACGTCGTGTAACCCTATTTTGATAAACTTTAATATTCTCTTCTCCTATTCCTTTCTTGCACTTCTAAATTTTACTCCTTGATAATATTGAAATGAGGTGTACGCTTGACCTTGCAAAGTCATGCCATCGAGACGTCCTTTGGTTGTATGCCAGTTACAGGGCAACGATCCAACACCAGAAATGGTAGATCAGGGACTACCAGCAGATCCTCCCGTCATGCCTATCTTGGCACCAACTGTTATACTGGACACAGGTGCTGATGCACAGTTTCAAGAAGGCTTCATGAGGTTCATGCAGACCTACCAGGAAGCACCGCTTCCTGCCCCATCTATGGTAGAGTTGACGCGGGTTTTCAGCAGCAACATCTTCCCACTTTCTTAGGGGATGGAGGACCTCAGGGTGCAGAGTCATGGTTAAAAGCCATGTTGTCTATCTTCGAGCATCTTGAGACACCTCTTGAGAGGAGGGTGAAGCTCGCAACCTACATGCTTTGAGATTCTGCCAAGAGATGGTGGGATGTGATATCATAGGCGGGATGCCAATGAGTTATGGCTTGGGATGAGTTCCAGCAGACCTTCTATGACTATTTCTACCTGGAGACCTTGAGGGTCGACCGAGCCTGAGAGTTCATGGGTCTGAAATAGGGTACTCTTTTAGTCATGGAGTATTTTTCTCACTTCACAGAGCTGCAGCGCTTCACACTCATTCTGGGGGGTGATGAGTTATTTCTGGCCAGGAATTTTGAGGATGGTCTTAGACATGATATCTGATCCTAGGTGAACATCTTCTGGTTGACTTCCATATCTTCTATAGTCAACCAGGCACTAATCACCAAGCATAATCTGAGAGAGTTTGGAGCTGTGAGCTAGGGTGGTTCAACATCCAGGGTTGGTACTCCTCTGATAGAAAGTAGGAAGCGCCGCAGAGATTCTACACGCGGAGATCTGAGTAGATGAGATACTCCTTCAGGAAGCCCGATGGTATGCTACCAGTGCGGAAGGAGTGGGAATACGAGACCTTAGTGCCCGAGAGTCCCAGTTGGGTGTCGATCTTGCAACAAGATGGTCCATCTTCAGTGTTTTTGTCGATTTTTCTCTCCAACAGCTGGTGATATGGGTTCTGCTGTGACTCCACATTCAGGAGCAGAACCACCAGTTTCTCATTAGTCGGGGAGTTGGAATTCATCAGGCCATTCTGGACAAGGAGGTGACTATGGCCATGGGAGTCAGGCTACAAGTTTTCAGCGATTGTAGGGTGGACCAGCTCAGGGTAGTCAAGTAGGGTCACAGGGCCGCGGTATAGATCAGAATTTTGTAGTGGAGCAGAATCAACAGAAGTAGGACCCCAGACCCTCTACGGTTAGAGGTACGATTCTAGTTGCCTTAGTTTGAGTTTCTGCTCTTTTTGACGCAAGGGCTTCCCATAGTTTTATATCTTTTGCTGTTGTGGAGAGCTTTGGGCTCTGTATCTTTACTTCTAAGGATGTTATGATGTTAGACACTCTATTGGGGATTAGAACGACCAGTGTACGTTAGTACAAGGAGTTCCCTCTTGAGGTTGGTGGGTGTCACTTCTTATGGGACCTCTATGTATTAGAGATTATAGGCTTCAATGTCATTCTTGAAATGGACTGGTTGGTCTCCTTCCAGTACTTTGTTGATTGCTATCATCGTAGGGTGAGTTTCACGCCCCCAAAGGGTGGGTCTTTTCTACACAAGGGTGAATGAGATGTCCAGGCGAGAAAAAGCGGGACCCGAGCATCTTGGGTTGGGAGGAATTACAACCCATATTGCTAGTTTATATCTGGATGATCAGGGGACTTCACAGATGGACTTTCCTCTAGTGGTGGATCATTTCATAGATGTCTTTCCAGATGACTTTTTGGGTTTACCTCTAGAGCGATAGGTAGATTTATCTATTGAGCTTGTGCTAGGGGTGACACCAGTGTCCATTCCTCCTTATATGATGACTACACCAGAGTTACAAGAGCTCAAGAAGCAGTTCGAGGAGTTACAGGCAAAGGGTTTCATCTGACCCAGTACTTCTCCTTGGGGTTTGTCTGTCCTTTTCACGAAGAAGGCGGATGGTACCCTCAGAATTTGCATGGATTATCGGAAGTTGAACTAGTTGATATTTAAGAACTGATATCTCTTACTGGGTATTGATGATCTCTTTGATCAGCTTCGAGGAGCCCGAGTGTTCTTGAAGATTGACTTAGGATCCAGTTATCATCATTTGCACGTTAGACCATAAGATATATCTCTTACAGCCTTTTGGAGTAGGTATGCTCTATATGATTATGTGGTTATGCCGCTCGGTCTCACGAATGCGCCTGCAATTTTCATGGAACTGATGCACCGAGTGTTTCATCCTTACTTGAATTCTTTTGTGGTAGTCTTCGTGGACGATATCTTGGTGTACTCTCACACTCAATATGACCATGTCACCCATCTTGAGATCGTTTTGAGTACACTAAGAGAGCATCAATTATATGACAAACTCTCAAAATTTCACTTTTGGATGGATCAGATTCACTTCTTGGGTCATGTTATCTCTGAGACAGGAGTATCAGTAGACCCAGAGAAAGTGAGAGTAGTAGTTTCCTAGGAGCAGCCGAAGAATGTCTTTGAGGTACAAATTTTTCTAAGGATGGCTGGATACTACAGATGCTTTATACAATACTTTTTACGCTTAGTAGCACCACTAACGAGCCTGACTAAGAAGGGTGTGAAGTACATGTAGACAAATTATTGTGATTCAACCTTTCAGGAGATGAAAGGGAGATTAACATCAGCACTGATGCTATTTTTTCCAGATCCGGGCAAGAGTTACATCGTTTACTATGATGCATTGGGTATCGGGCTGGGAGAAGTGCTTATGCAGGGGGGAGGAGTTGTTGCATATGGGTCTCAGTAGTTGAGGCCACATGAGAGGAATTACCCGATGCACAATCTTGATTTAGTTGCAGTTGTGTGTGCTTTATGCTATTAGAGACATTATTTGTTGGGAGATCATTTTATGGTTTTCACTGACCACAAAAGTCTCAAGTATATCTTTACTCAGCATGATCTGAATTTGAGACAGCGAAGGTGGGTTGAGTACCTTCAGTCTTTTGACTTTGAGATTACCTACATGCTTGGGAAAGGCAACGCAGTGGATGATTCTTTGAGCAGGAGGACCCAAATATAGACATTTTAGGAGGCTATCAGTGAGTGAAAGCTTATGGATCTGTTCCCTAAGATGCATTTGGAGGTGCACGATAGACAGGGGCATGTGTTTCTTTCTTCTGTAGCTGTTAACTCTATCCTTCCGGATCAAGTGCGAATGAAGTAGCTATCAGATTCCGAAGGCCTAGTCCTATGGGAGAGTGTGTTAGGAGAGGACCCTACTCCTGGGTGGACCATATGTGAGGATGGGTTTTTGTTTTTTCATGGATGCGTAGGGGTGTCAGCAGACAGACACGAGGAGCTTTTGCGGGATTTTCATTCCTCAGTTTCGGTAGTTTATCCTGGCGTCACCAAGATGTATCTAGATCTACACCATCAGTATTGGTGGTCAGGTATGAAGAGAGACGTTTCTAGTTTTTTTATGAGGTGTTTCACCTATCAGTAGGTGAAGGCAGAGTATCAGCGATCGACAAGGCTTTTACAGTAGTTACCCATTCCCGAGTGGAAGTGGAATGATCTCGCGATGGATTTCAGGACAGGTTTACCGAGGTCGCCTTGAAGGAATGATGCAGTTTGGGTTGTCATTGACAGACTTACGAAGGTTGCACACTTTTTACTGATCAAGGAGACCTTTAGCACTGATGATCTTAGAAGGTTGTACATCTGAGAGATTATACGGTTGCATGGGGTTCCACACTCTATCGTTTCAGAAAGGGATGCCCGTTTTACTTTTCGTGTCTATCAGAGACTACAGAGGGCTTTGGGTACACAGGTACTTATGAGTACAACTTACCATCCCCAGATAGATGGACAGTCCGAGCGCATGATTCAGGTTTTGGAGGACATGCTTCGAGCATGCATCCTGGATTTCGAAGGTTCTTGGGAGAGACACATACCCCCAGTGGAGTTTTCCTACAATAACAGTTTCTGGGAAATGATTCAGATGGCACCTTACGAGGCTTCGTATGGTAGGTCATGCTGATCACCCCTATGTTGGCTGGAGGAAGGAGAGGCAGCTATACTGGGACCTCGTCTTGTCCAGGAGACCGCTGAGCAGGTGGAGTTGATTTGGAAGAGGATGGCTATGACACAGTCTCGCCAGAAATCTTATGTTGATCGACGGAGACGACCTCTAAATTTCGAGGTTGGAGATCAAATTTTCTTACGTGTCACACTGAGGTTGAGACACAGGAGGATTAGGAGATAGAGGAAGCTTTCACCGAGATATGGTGGACCGTTTGAGGTTTTGAAGAGAGTCGGGCCGGTTGCCTATTGGTTGTAGTTACCTTACAGGTATCGGTCTATGCACGACGTCTTCCATGTTTCTCAGCTACGACGTTACTTTTCAGACCTGTCTCACATTTTTCAACCCGAGGAGGCTGATTTGGATGTGGATGAATCCTTCAAGGAGCACCTTATTCAGATTGTAGATCACAACTCGAAGGTTCTTTGTGGTCGGTTTGTTCCTCTAATACGGGTGCTATGGAAGCACGAGCGAGTACATGACGAGACTTGGGAGAGGGAGGTCGACATACGATCATAGTGGCCAAAATTGTTTGAAGTTTCTTCTTTTCCACCCTTGGAAGGGAAATTTGGGGATGAATTTATTTAAGGGGGAAGTTTTTAAGAACCCTAATCTTCTTTTTAGATATGGATCTTGATTTCAGGCATTTTTTAGGAAAAAGGAAGATTTTGGAAATTTTCTAAGTACATGCCGTGTACCCAGTTTCCGCGTGTAGCTGTGTACTGGCCGTGTAACGGTCGAGTACATGGCCATGTAGACCACCTAAAGTGGGGGCCAATTGAGTCTAGTACATGACGTGTACATTAAATGAACACACCGTGTACTTTTCTTTTTATTTGATTAATCGGACCGAGGTCGCATCTCATCTCCAGAACTCATTTCTTCTTCCTGTGTCTTGTAGAGGAGAGAAACGTATGACCGAGAATCTTCGAGCGCCTCTCATTCCTCTATCCGAGCTCTGATTGAGATGCCACTGGGTGTGTTGGATTCCCACCAGTGAGTTCTCTCTTTCCCTATAGTCTCTCTTCCTGATTTCTCCTCTTTCTTGAATTATCCAAGGTTAAATGTTTCCAACCTTTTTGTAGATCTACGACGTTCTAGGCCAACTAAAGGGACTACATTCAGGAGTGTTCATCGTACGACACCAAGGTAGGTGGTTTGTTGCCTTTCATTGTTTGTCTTTGAGTTATATATGCCTAAGTGTCGATTACCCATGATTTCGGTATTTCGTGTTAAGGAATTGAACCCTGTTATCATCTTCCTTAGATTGATTGATAGATTAAGGGTTTTCATTGATATATTATGCTAAATTTCATGTTTATGGGACAACTCATGGGTTCGTTTCCTCGTTTGAATGTTTATGGCTGTTTGGTCTAGGTTGTCTATGAGGCAGACGTTATTTCCTTGCCTTGCTCGTTAGGTTGGAATTGATTTCTTAATTGTTGCTAGTTAAATGCCTATGTTATGCATTGTAGCTTCTTAGCCTTGTAGTAGTTGAGATTTCATGGGATGATGGATATTGTTTGTGTACGATTGTATTACACAGGGTTGTGAGAACCTGGTGTAGTTAGACGATAGGGGAAATTGACGTTGAGGGATTCCCCAGAGTGTCTGTTATATTTTACGTTACAAGACCATAGGGGGGATTGAAGGTGAGTTCTCCCTCAGAGTGTCTATAGTATACCATTATGAGACCACAGGGGGAATAGATGTTGAGCGCTTCCTCAAAGAGTCTGTAGTTTATCGTTAAAATACCGCAGGGGGAATTGACAGTGAGTGCTTCCTCAGAGAGTCTTTGTTTTTGTTGTAACATGTGATCATAGGGATTAGACTATGTGAGCCACCCAGAGGGTCAATGTGATATTTTGAATGTTGATTGTCACGAGTCTGCCAAGCCAAAGCACAATCTTGGACTCGGTCTTACCTGATTATTAGATGGTCTTCTAAGATATCTTTTTTCTATTACATAGGGGATACAGAGCCTAGGCTACATCCTGGGATTTCATTATTCAACATTTTGAATAATTAATAAATGTAAATGAATGTAATTGGAAACTGTAGGATTGTTTATTTTTGAGTAATTCTTTGTTTATCGCTTCATTTTGCATATTGTCTTCTATATATATATATTCACTAACAGTTAGTGTAACATCCCCAAATGATAAAGGGTTAAATGACTAAATGATATGACTCATGTCAACAAGGTGCACCTTCCTTTTCGGGAGCCTACCTGATTAGAACTCCACAGTTAAGCGTGCTTGGCTTGGAGTAGTGATCAGGATGGGTGACCTTCTGGGAAGTTTCTCATGATGAGTGTGAGTGAGGACAAAACACACTGGAAAGGACATGTGTTGGCATGTGGGTACAGTCATTAGTCAGATGACCCGTTCAGGCATGTGGGTGGACCCTAGGGTGGGCCCCACATGTCTGCGCGGCAACTGGTGGTACCTGGTGGGCCAGGACCCGACGACCATGTTAGGGCAGGGTGGTTGTGCTGTCACCGGGGCCCAGTTGTCACATTTGGTATCATAGGAGGAACCCAGCCTTAAGTACGGTGCACTGCCTGGGTTGAGATGTAGGGCCCACAACGAGGGTGTTGTGCTCTAAAGGGGGGGTGATTGTAACATCCCCAAATGATAAAGGGTTAAATGACTAAATGATATGACTCATGTCAACAAGGTGCACCTTCCTTTTCGGGAGCTTACCTGATTAGAACTCCACAGTTAAGCGTGCTTGGCCTGGAGTAGTGATCAGGATGGGTGACCTTCTGGGAAGTTTCTCAGGATGGGTGTGAGTGACGACAAAGCACACTAGAAAGGACATGTGTTGGCCTGTGGGTACAATCATTAGTCAGATGACCCGTTCAGGCATGTGGGTGGACCCTAGGGTGGGCCCCACGTGTCTGCGCGGCAATTGGTGGTACCTGGTGGGCCAGGACCCGACGACCATGTTAGGGCGGGGTGGTTGTGCTGTCACCGGGGCCCAGTTGTCACAGTTAAGCACAAATATTTTGGTGGTTTCCTACTGGGATTCGTCTCACACCCTGTTTGGGTCATGCTTTGGGGCCCAAACGTATTATATGGTTGCAGGTATAGATAAGGGTAAACACCATTCTACATCAGGTACTTGATTGTTGATGGAGATGGAGAGCACGGGACCAAGCTAAGGCTTGTGATGCTACAAGAGTTTACCTGTTTATTTTTTACTTTGTTTTAATAATGTATTTCCAACATTGTGACTTGTTTGGCTGTTTTCCTAGACATATGTGACATGCATCATTTATATATGTGCTCCAGTTGTTTATTTACTATGAGTCTTCCGTTGTTTACTTCTGTTGTATGGTATTACTATTTCCACTGTTGTTTATTATTGTTATTTCGCTATGTTGGTCTGCCAATGAGGACATAGTTTTCCCACTATCACACCCAGGACCCGACGACCATGTTAGGGCGGGGTGGCTGTGCTGTCACCGGGGCCCAGTTGTCACAGTTAGGCACAAATCTTTTGGTGGTTTCCTATTGGGATTCGTCTCACACCCTGTTTGGGTCATGCTTTGGGGCCCAAACATATTATATGGTTGCAGGTATAGATAAGGGTAAACACCATTCTACATCGGGTACTTGATTGTTGATGGAGCTAGAGAGCACGGGACCAAGCTAAGGCTTGTGATGCTACAGGAGTTTACCTGTTTATTTTTTTACTTTGGTTTAATAATGTATTTCCAACATTGTGACTTGTTTGGCTGCTTTCCTAGACATATGTGACATGCATCATTTATATATGTGCTCCAGTTGTTTATTTACTATGAGTCTTCCGTTGTTTACTTCTGTTGTATGGTATTACTATTTCCACTGTTGTTTATTATTGTTATTTCGCTATGTTGGTCTGCCAATGAGGACATAGTTTTCCCACAATCACACCCAAGGATCTAGCTACTAGTAGGAAGCCTCTGGCATTCGGGGAAATGCTTTTGAGACCATGTGACCAACCGGGTATGGGGCACCTTTGGGCGGCACCTGGATCCGGGACGTTACACCTGGGTTGAGATGTAGGGCCCACAAGTAGGATGTTGTACCCTAAAGTAGGGGTGAATCTAACACCCTAGAATGATAAATGGTTAAATGGATAAATGATATGACTTGTGTCAACAAGGTACACCTTTCTTTTTGGGAGTCTGTCTGATTAGAACTTCATAGTTAAGCGTGCTTGGCCAAGAGTAGTGATCAGGATGAGTGATCTCCTGGGAAGTTTCCCAGGGTCTGTGTAAGGTGCACCTTTCTTTTCGGGGTCCTATCTGATTAGAACTCCATAGCTAAGCATGCTTGGCCTGGAGTAATGATCAGAATGAGTGATCTTTTGGGAAGTTTCCCACGGTGTGTGTAAGTGAAGACAAATCACACTAAAAATGACATGTCTTGGCCTGTGATGACTGTCATTAGTCAGATGACCCATTCGAACAAGTGGTTGGGCCCCAGGGTGGGGACCACATGTCTGTGGGGAAACTGGTGGTACCTGGTGGGCTAGTACCCGACGACCATGCTAAGGTGGGGTGGTTGTGCTATGAGTGGGGCCCAGTTGTTACAAGTTTGATGAAAACTCACCCTCACTTGAAATAGAGCACATGAGAAGTCCGAGGTATCTAGGTGGGAAGACTATGACTAGTGTGCTAGTGATTCGAGGTGGCTTCGACCTGGTATCACTTAGCGAGATTGAAGACCACAACACTAACTAAATATATGGATGATGATTGGGGACCACTAGGGTTACGGGGATGTCCCCTACTAGTGTCTTGTGCACGAGAACGCAAGTTTTCGTGGTTCTTATACCACTTTTCACTGAGACGTGTGGTTCCAGGGTCCACAGTTAAGCGTGCTTGGCCTGGAGTAGTGATCAGGATGGGTGACCTTCTGGGAAGTTTCCCAAGGTGCATGTGAGTGAGGAAAAAACACACTAAAAAGGAAATGTGTTGGCCTGTGGGGACTTTCATTAATCAGATGACCCGTTCAGGCATGTGGCTGGGCCCCAGGGTAGGTATCACATGTCTGCGGGGAAACTGGTGGTACCTGGTGGGCTAGTACTCGACAACCATGTTAAGGCGGGGTGGTAGTACTATCAGTGGAGCCCAGTTGTTAAAAGTTTGATGAAAACTCACCCTCACTTTAAATAAAGCACATGGGAAGCCCGAGGTATCTAGGTGGTGGACTAGGACTAGTGTGATAGTGATTCGAGGTGGCTTCGACCTAGTATCACTTAGCGGGATTGACTACTAAAAGTCTAACTAAATATATAGATGATGATTGGGGACCACTAGGGTTACATGGATGTCCCCTACTAGTGGCTTGTGCATAAGAATGCAAGTTTTTGTGGTTTCTATACCACTTTTCACCGAGACGCGAGGTTCTAGGGTCCCACTTGTGCTAGTTACCTATAGGGATTTCCCATGGTGCTCATTTGTGACATGATGCTTGTGATATGATTTTCATTTCAGTTATTTCATGCATATTCCCTCTTTCATGAAAACCATGTTTTAATTTAAATTTCTTCCCTTTCTTTTTGAAATGTTAATGCATAATTGGAATCTATTTCGAAAATGTAGTGAAAGAGAAATTCTTTCCTTAAGGAGGAGTGGTTGTACTATCAACGGGCCCCAGTTGTTACAAGTTTTATGAAAAATCACCCTCACTTGAAATAGAGCACATGAGAAGCTCAAGGTATCTAGGTGGGAGGACTAGGACTAGTGTGCTAGTGATTCGAGGTGGCTTCGACCAAGTATCACTTAGCAGGATTGACAACTACAACACTAACCAAATATATGGATGATGATTGGGGACCACTAGGGTTATGGGGATGTCCCCTACTAGTGGCTCGTGCATGATAACACAAGTTGTCATGGTTCCTATTCCACTTTTCACTGAAACATGAGGTTTTATAGTCCACAGTTAAACATGTTTGGCCCGAAGTAGTGATCAGGATGGGTGAACTTCTAGGAAGTTTCCCAGGGTGTGTGTGAGTGAGGAAAAAACACACTGAAAAGGATATATATATATCTTCTGTGTGTGGGTTTCTTCATGGCGTAGGGAACACGTGCATTGGTTTAAGGATATATATGGAAGTGTGTGTTGCGAGCATGTTGATGCTTGTGTTAGAAAGTGATGAATGCCAAGCGTTGGCTTGGTCTGCTTGAGGCAGGGTCCTTATCTTTGACTCTTTATTTAAGAATTCCTTAGTTGCTTCTTTAAATAAGTTATTTTTATGAGTTTCCTAGTTTAATAGAATTGCATATCTTGACTGAAATGCTGAAATGAGATAAATGGCTTGTTATTTGATAAAGTCGTGTTTTATAATAGAACCCCTACAACGGAAGTGCGCTGCCTTCAAACCAAAAAGTAGTGATAGGTGTTATATTATGCTTAGTGTGGTTTGAGTTCTTCATATGTCTTCCTGTTGACGTTGATATATGGCATGTTATTGCATGACCCTTAAAATTTGTTAAACGATGTTGCCCACGTAAGTTATGTCAAGTCTATTCCATGTGTGATAGTTTGTTAAACTGGAAGAATCCCTTGGGTTTTCTTGTTAAACGGAACTTGAATGGATTAATCCGTGGACACACTTAGGTGTGACTTTTTTCCCCATGTCACGGGATGTAATTTTGAAATTAATTTTTATATCAAATTATGAATTATAGGAATTAATTGGGAAGGGATTTTGAGATTTTTGAGTTGTCGGTAATGTTTATAGGGTGTGTTGGACCTCACTACGGTGGTTTCGGGCTGCGAGTATCAAGAATGCCTGTATGTACATGTATATGGTAAGGAATATATATATATATGCCCTCTTTATACATATTCCCTCATGGCACATGGAATATGTGCAATGAAGCTAAGGGTATGTGTATATATGTGTATAAATGCATGTACGTGTATGCGCCAATGGTCAGTTCGAGTGGTCGTCATCAAAGAGAGGCATGTTTGAGGTAGGTCCCCTATGCCTAACCCTTTAATTTGAATTTCATAATTTCTTGATGGTTTTAAAAATATATTTTCTCTTTATGTATTAAATGCATAAGCTGTGCAATCTGGTTGTAATTGTTATAAATAGTTCTACATTGTTTTATATAGCTTATATAAGTTCCTAATATGTGTTTCCTATTGATATATGCTCCCGAATTTGTTTGGAAAATGTAATACCTATCTAATGGTCAATTGGTTTTAAAATGTTAAATCTTTAAAAGTGGTTTCCCTAAATGATCAGCGTGCATGTTTGTTGTGAAAGTTGATTCTGAATGAAGATGGGTTGGTATGCGATTTTCTTTAAAAAGGGGAAATTCTTTGATTTGGTAAGTTGGGAGAGATGTATGGACTTTGAAGTGAATTCAAAGCTAAATTGTGTCTTTCCTTTCTTAAATGAGTTTCTTTGATTTAAGCATGTTTTTCAAGTTGTTTTAAAATGTGTTATGCCTTTATTGTTTAATTGGAATTTCAAATGGTTTTAGAACTTAAACGTGTTGGGTGAGCTTGTTTTCTAAAGCAAAGTTATTCCTTGTAAAATGATGATGCCCCTTTTTCACTTTGAGAATGGTTTGCGAAAGTGGAAAACCCCTCTTGAGGCATGCCCCCTTGTTTAGAAAATGATGTGTGTTGAATGTGGGAATTGTGATATGTGCCTAGTAAAGAGGCTTGTGCATTTTTGTGTGACAAGAAAAGTGGGAATGCGCTTGAGGTGGAGATCAGTGGTGAGAGAGTGAATGTGTTTTTTAATAAAGAAAATGATGTGTTCATGTATGTTAGTTTGATGAAAACTCACCACCACTTGAAATAGAGCACATGGGAAGCCTGAGGTATATAGGTGGGCAGACTAGGACTAGTGCGCCGGTGATTCGAGGTGGCTTCGTCCTTGTATCACTTAGAGGGATTGACAACCACAACACTAACTAAATATATGGATGATTATTAGAGACCACTAGGGTTACGAGGATGTCCCCTACTAGTGGATCGTGCATGAGAATGTAGGTTGTCATGGTTCCTATACCACTTTTAACCGAGACACGAGGTTCTAGGGTCCCACTTGTACTAGTTACCTACAGGTATTTCCCATGGTGCTTGTTTGTGACATGATGATTGTGATGTGATTTTCATTTCAATTGTTTCATGCTTGTTCCCTCTTTTGTGAAAACCATATTTTAATTTAAATTGCTTCCCTTTCTTTTTGAAATGTTCATGAATACTTTGAATCTATTTAGAAAATGCAGTGGAAGAGAAATGTTTTCATTAAAAATGTAAAAATTTTACTTGATTTTCAAAATAATAAAAAACATTATTTTAATATACCTTATTTTCAAACTAGAATGATTGGGTTTCATTTAAAAGGCAAGGGCATAAGGCGTTGTTTATCCATGGCATTCCTACTAAGTATCTCAGTGCTCACGCCTTCTCTATTTCTCGGATTTAGGTTCCTTTAGTTTTTGATCACTCTTGGAGTGAGTTTGGTTTGTGTTCCATGGTGACCCAAGAGGTCACTTGAGGTATGTCTCATTGCTTAGTTTATTCCTTTTTCTACTGCCATATTTTTCAGTTTAGTTTCTTTTATTTATCTGTTTTTTTTCAGATTATATTTTTTTATCTATCTTTTTTATGGGAAAAATCATTCGCAACTGGTTTATTTTGATGCCCAGTACTATTTTACAGCTCATGGGGATCGAGAATGCCCTTCAGGCCTTATCGCAGATCAACTCTGGTGACCGGTTCAGGGTTGACCTGGGTTGGTTCGTGACAAACGCTTTCTCTCAAGATGTTTTCTTTTATTTTCCTTCTCCACTCCCTCCAATATATTTATTCCATGATTGTATAACAACACCATTATTCTAAATATAATAGAATTTTTTTATGCTAATAGTTCAACCTACACCTACACACACCTCCATCTAATGGGTAACGAATATACTGTTTATGTGTACAGCGAACTACTGGCTCACTAAACAATGATTGTTCATTTTTCCTTTACCATCTCTCATGGAAGACATTATGATGGAAACTCTATTTATATATGTTATATATTATATTTATTATGTATTTAAGCTTCTTTATTCCTTTTACAACACATATCTTTTTTACTTTTCATTTGGTATAAATATGATAATTATGTTTGAGGAAGTGTGGACTACCACCCCCTCAAAGCAACATGATTCATTCACACACTACATGAAATGTATTAAGGATGAGTTTAGTAAACTTATATGATATATATAATATTATAATTCTACTTTAATTATATTATATACATATATATATATATATCAGTTTATTTCTTTCTTTCAATATAAAAATAAAAAAACTGAAACAATATTCATGTGTACGTACGACTTATCATCTCCATGAACTGTGTATTCCATTTCGTACTTCAAATTCTATAGATTATTATAATACACATATACTGAATATAAATTATATTTATATCATGTTTTACATTATGTAATCATGATATAAGTATAAGGACTAACGATATAACAAATTCAGATACATGCAAAGAACAAAGCGAATATTATCTGAAGTGAAACCTTAACATAAGATGGTTAACAAGCGGGTAATACAAGGTCGTAATCAAACAATATATGGTATTAGATATAATAATATGGTTCTATAAAATATTTATAATAAATTTATATTTATTATACAAGTGGTTTGAACGAGTATGATGAAAGTCAAGACACAAGGTAAAGAGATTTCATCTCACTTTTTATTTACGTGAGATACATGCTTTATTCACCATCCATTCCTTTTATTTGGTGTGTATACTGACCATGGATGTATTAAATAATTATTATACTTAAATTCATTGATATTTACATATCCATTCTATGATCTTTATTTCACGGAGTTAATATTTCAAAAGTTACCAATTCGGTAAAATAGTTTTATCTCAATTTTCCTTCTTTTAGCCTCATGTTTTGTTATGCACCTAAATTCTTTTCGAGGTGTATATACTTCCATTTTACATGTTATATCATTAATATAATTCTTTTCATGATATTTTAAGCTTCATTTAATTTCCTTTTTTACATGAAGAGTGTGATCCCAAGATGCCAAGTTGTAATAGTTTATTGAAACAATCTCATCGCTTTTCAAGATTGTTTATGTTTATGTTTCCTTTGATGAAATATTATGATCCATATCTCAAGAAAACTCATGAATTTTCTTCTCCTATGGCTATTCAAGATATATCCATGTATTAGTACCATTTTCCCACTCTTTGGTACTTAAGATAATGTTTTTAAGTAAAATAGGGTCGTCTCTCTCTCCGGTCGTAAATCTACTGTATTGAAAAATCATGTTTTCCAAAATGTTTTTGAAAGATATTTGGATGCATGGGTTTGTAACATATAAAAAGACTTTAGAATGATTATATAAAAATAATTAAGAATTACATCGGGATAAAGAGAGAGAAAGTGTAACCCTAATGAAAAATGGAGGTTCGAGGAGAATCCCTTACCTTACATCTGAAAATGTTCTTTACTTGTACTTAACATCATGGATAATGAAAATATATTAATTAATAATTTAATTTAGAACCTATTAAACATGTATTTGATTTATTATAATTTTATTAAGTTAATTTATGGTATTTTTTTATGAGTTATAAGATTCAATTTTGTCGTTCAAAAGTATTCATTTTCTTGGTTTTCATGATTGGTTCACTTGTATACATGTATGAAAGATCACGTGAAATAGGAATAGTTATCCAGAATTAAAATTATATTTTATTAATGAACTTATAAAATATTTAATGGTATTATATATCATCTTTTCAGATATTAGGATGATTCATTAGATAAAACGTTAATGATAGCAGTTTGGATTATTTTGGTGTTTTTTCGATCATCACGCACTAGTTTTGTTTTATTAATTAATATTATGTATATATACTAGTTAAATAACACTAAATAAGTTGTAATATACGTATTACAATTTTTTTTAACCATAAAAATGTTTTTATGACCATCCTTGAAGGAAATATTAGAAAACTAAGGAATCGCCATCCATGAAGCTGGTGAATCGACACCTCACGGATGACGTTTTCATTTTTAGAACAAAAAGGGGAATAGAAAAGAATTGATAGTGGATATCACATTATCATAATAAAATTACAATATATATAAGATATTGTATTTATAATGCATGTTTGGTCATAGGAGGTAAGAAAATGATAAGAAAATAAAAGAAATTGAAAGAAAATTAAAAGAACGAAAGAGGATTTTACCTCTTGAATTCCTCTCCTTGAGAACCTCCTCAAGAAACTTTAAAATGGTCTTTTGGGTGAGACCAGAAAGACCAAAACGTGGGGGAGAGGTTTGGGAGAGGTATTAGGAAGAAATTGGACAATATTAAAGTCTTTTTAGGTGCAAGGAGAAGAGGTGGTGAGAGGTGGTATTTATATTGGAGGAGAGGGGTGTTTTTTGATTATTTTATTCGTTAGTTTATTATTTTGGATCAAGACTATAAATAGTTTATACCTCATCACTAAATATACTAAAATAATAAATTATATTTCAATATTATGGGCTTACATCAGCCACACATCATATATGACTCAATAATTCATGTATTTGTTAAATACCGTAAATTACCATATTTCACTATTCACCAAAAATTAAACTATTTTAGAAAAATCCAAAAAATTCACCCTAACAATTTTTTAACATTTAGAATTTAAAAATAAACTTCATTTTATGAAAATAATTTTCTAAATATGATACATTTATTTTTTAAATAAAAACATCATTTACTCAAAATATATCGATTTTAATATTATAATTGTTTTTATGACACTTTGAAAAATTAATTAATGTCTCATAAAATTATTTTATATTAATAAAACAATAAAATATTAATTTATGAATTAATTTTATGAAAATAATTTTCTTTTAAATCATTATATTAATTATAAAGTTGTAAATAAAAATTTATGTTTCACAAAAATACCAACACTTAATTTATCATTTTTAAAACATTTATTTACTTATTCCATTTTGTAAATATACCATATTTTCATTTATAAGATACCTAAATTTTATTTATACTTTTATAGGTGAAGTTACTATTCTATTGGTCATATTACTATTTCTAATGGTCAAATTATTATTCCAACGGTCATATTTAATAGTATATTACAGTTTTAAACTCAGTGTTGCATGAATCATAAACTATCAAAGATGTTAAATTTTAAAAGATATTTACCATAAAATATTAGGGTGTTATAGCCATGAATGCATAGTGATGCTCAAAACCTCATTTATGAAGACTGAGAATACCTCGATGCCATAGATAAACTTATAGCATAAAAGACAAGATTGAAGAAAGCTTATGAAGTGAAGAGTTGGATCACACCCATGCTTACTAATGTGGGTTCTGGAGTTTGGATCCCACACTATGATTTGGAGATTAGTGTCATGACATAATTCTATGTGAGGGGAATTTGGAGCTTGTATGGAACTGGTGTGTTGTGATGCCCAGTGCTCACATCATGATAAAGACAAGGTGGTTGAGACAATACTACTTTTAGGGTTGTTTTGTTGTGAATATTTTTTCATTCCACATGATGATACACTCATGGCATGTATGAATAAATACAGGAGATACATATTTCTTGATGGGTAAAGAGTATAAGGACTTGATGTGGTTACATGGGGTTGTGATATGGTTTTGTTAAAATAGTGAATGAGGTTCATGCATGAGGAGTTATTCAGGTTGTAGATGTTAGTGCCACAACAAGGATATGGGGATATTTTTTATATATATAAAGAATATTTCATTATTTACATGCATGGGGATGCGTTGTGGCCATACAAGGATAGTAAGGATGAGCAGAGTGTTACGTTGCGAAGGTCCTTATTACGCTATGAGTTTATATATGCAACAGATTCAGTTTGATCCATTTTATATATCTATAGTATTTTTTAAGATATATTTTAGGGAGATATTGCAATTGTTTCATGTAGATTTTAGTTCATATCAACATAGGTTGGAGTTATGTTTAATGTAATATAGATATATCAAGATAAACGGATATGGGTGGAGTTATCCAGTAGAGTTTTATGTCTATAAATAAAGGTCGATATTGCTTCTTGGGAAGGAAATTTATATAAGGATCATCTTCTGGTGGATATTATCTACTATTAGGGTTGGTTAGATTGGTTTTTTATTTTCACCCTTTTATGGCTATCATGATAGGGTAATTTTTTGTTTTGTGACTTTTATAATGAAAGGTAGTTGAGTAGTTTGAAGTTTTATTATTTTTAATGATTTCCTATGTGATTTTTTTTTGAATTTACTCTATTTTTTTATATCTTCTTCACTTCTTAAGCATGGTTATTTTCTCTTGATGAGGAGAGTGTCCTTTTTATGCAATCATTTTTGTGTATCTCTCTCCATGGCCATCAGGTGAGTTAGGTCCTAAGTTTAAACATGGTTTTGGATTACTTATCTCATGAATTAACCAAAGTACTTAACCATAAGAAAATGGGTGTTTTGGGTTAGAGAGTGATGACCAAAACTATGGCTTTAATTTGACTCTATTTTGACAATTGCATGGTCATCCATCATTTATTTCATTCTTTAATGCTTCATGAACCTAGATTTGCAAGAGCCGGATTCCATCCTCATTCCTTTTTATTTTAATTTTTTTTAGGATTTCTTCTTAATTTTAAATTATTTATCTTAACTATTGAAATATAATTTTCCATTATAATTAACCTTGTCTCTATGGGTTTGGCCTTAAAATTTATCACATGATATGATTTTTTAGTTTTTATTATGAAAGAGTAATATAAATTTATAAATTTAATAACCCGTATGAAGTAATGACACCCTATTAACCACCATCATAGAGCATATCTGGATCCTTTATTGTCTTCCTCCTAGTTAATTTCTTATATCAGGGTTCAGGTGGACTTGTATCTTGTCTTTCCTTTGTGTTTTTGGGTCATCCTACTGAGTATATTTATAATCACCCCTACACGGGATTTGTTCTCACACATGTTATGTTTTTGAAAATAGTGTGTGGTTCATAGATGGTATTAGTAGACTTAGAGTTGGTGTGGCTTGTTCAAGTCTAACACTTATTAATACTTGGTGATGTATGATAGATCACAGTGGTTCATGATGGTGGTAGTGACCATTGGTATAGGTCCCCAAACCATTGGTATAGCCTATACCAACGGTTTGGGAAACTGTTGGGTGATTTGGCATGGGGATAGACCTATCCCTATGGTTTTCAAACCATTGGGATAGGCCTTTCCCAACGGTTTCCCCAAACCGTTGGGATAGGTCTATCCCCACACCAAATCACCCAATGGTTTCTCAAACCGTTGGTATAGGTATATTAAAAAAAAGTTACAGTGGAGGTATGAACCCATAACCTCTCGGTTATATATCAAAGACTTTACCACTATCCTAAAATTACCTTTGTGAATATATTTGGATGAATATATATATGTGTGTAATTTATATATTGATTTATTTGACGATATTCGACAAAAGAATTCATAAAAAATAAGGGTACCTATCCCAACGATTCTCAAAACCGTTGGGATAGGCCTTTACCAACGGTTTTGAGAACTGTTGAGAAAGGGTGTGGATTTCCCAATTTTTTTCTCAAACCTTTGGGAAAAGTGGCCTCAAAGGGGTTTTTTCCCAACGGTTTGGCCAAACCGTTGGGAAAAGTGACCTCAAAGTGGGCTTTTCCCAACAGTTTGGCCAAACTGTTGGGAAAGGGGACCTATACCAACAGTTTTTGAAAACCGTTGGTATAGATGTGTTGGTATAGGTCAGATTTCCAGTAGTGATTTCACAGATATCTTAGGCATTTGAAATCATACGTGAAAAATAAAGCTCAACCTAAAAGCTCTATTTCTAAAGGCTATTTGGTATAGTAGTGTCTTACCTTTTTTTCTAGATACTTAGATGATATTGAGATAAGATTAAATTTAGTTGGACATGTTGATGACACGTCGACTCAATCTGAAATACATGGGAAATCAAAAATCTTTCCTATTATTGGTCGATCAGTTGGGAGGAACTCAAATGTTACACTAACAGAAATGGAATTATTATTGGCACATAGATATGTTATGTTGAATAATGAAATTGCAAATCCATTTATTAAAGATTTGAGGATGCAAAAAAAGAGATGAATGAGAGGATGAACACAAAATGAGAAAGATATAACAAAATCTGTTAATAAATAGCTTGTAGAATGGTTTGCACGACGTGTAAGTTCATAAATATTGCAATCAATATGGATATTAGGTTGATACATGTATTTTGTAAATCTAATAATGTATATTAATTTTTTCAAATCATGAATACTGATACTCGAGCAGAGTTGTCAGAAGATTTGAATTTTCTTTCTCAAGGTCCTCTAAAACAAGCTAGAAAGTTTGACGCTTACAATGTTAATGACTTTAGATTCCATACAGTTGATCAGGAAGAGGGTTTGAAAACATAGAATAGTGGCATATTTACATTTCCTGAAGTGGAATATTATGGAAAATTGACTGATATTATCGAATTAAACCACCACAAACATTTTTTAGTTGTTTTATTCAAATGAAATTGGGTAGATATTATCAAGGATGTTAAAAGATATTCTTTTCAATTTACTTCTATAAACTTCTCTCACTTGATGGATTTTGGTGTTCATGAACTACATAATCCATATATCTTATCATCTCAATTGAAAATGGTATATTATGTGAAAGATGTCATGGATGAAGGGTGGAATGTAGTTACTCACGTAAAATAAAGAGACTTATATGATATGGGTGATGAAGTGGATATTTGACCTCTAACATTGAATCCCATCAACAGCAAGAAGAAGACTTATTTGTCCATCATGATATTGAAAATATTAGTCTTACAAGAGTGGATGAAGTAGATGAAGTAATGATGGAGTAGGAAACCAACATGATTGAAGGAGAAAATGATTGTATGTGCAGTTATCCCTTCATTTATCATCCACTTATATCATTTGTGTAGTTAGTCATTATCATTGTTATGTATAATTTGTTTGTTAGTACTGTGCACATGTTATCATTTATATTTTTTTGTCTGCATGAATTTTTTGAAATATATGTTATGAACGTAATATTATTTGATTAAATGACAAGAATTCCGAGGAAGTGTTATACTCACATTGTGGGGTCAAAGGGTTTTTCTAGAAGTCGATCGACTCTGGTAATCTTTCATTAGTTTAAATATTTATTATAAAATGTTATCTATTTAATATATTAAATTTTTGATTTATATTTATTTAATACATTCACTGAGTTTAGGCCACCAAGCATCCTGAACAAAAGTGTGGTTGAATGTTCATAAAAAATCTGATGGGAGTTATGTTAATGAGATTTCCAAATAAGTCAGGGTATGAATTCATTTTTCATTATAAAAAATTATTATTATTTGTCACTATGTTAATATATATTACTTATAACATTACTGATATTTGATTTATAGGTAAAAATTAAATAACTATGGGATGTCAATCCCACATAATCATACTCAGTCTCCCAAGAAGACCCAATTGGTAAAGTCCTTGGGAAGGAGCATTCTGGTCGAGTGCACAGATGGGTTTAGGACTATTACCATCTAAGGTCTTTGGCAGACAAATGAGGATTTCAAGTAATGACTGGTGGTGAGAAGGTAAATCACAAAATTTAAAAATCATTTAATTCACAAAATTTTATTGATTTTAAGTTTAAATATAAATATACAACATTGTTTAATTTTCAATATAATTATTTTACAGGTGTCGATAGCAGGAAGTAGAGATGGAGATGAAGAGGGTGACAAGCAGAGTTCATCATTGGGAAATTATTAGTGGAGAGTGTTCTATCATGTATCAGTACGTCCAATGTGGGTATTTTTTATCTTTTTCTTATATTTTAGATGGGATTGGGACAACGGGTGCCCTATGTATGTGTTGTATAACCATGTGTCTATATGTTGTGTTTCAACTGGCTATGAAGATTGAAATTTCTATATGATCATATATGATGTTTAGTTTCTTGTCTCTATTTTATATATAGGTTGATTCTTTTAATGTGTTGTGTTTTGTTGGATTATTTCAATGTATTAAGAAATGTATTATTTCTTTCAATGTGTTGTTTTTATTGGTCAATGTGTCAATTATTTATGTTTTGGTGTGAATCAACGTGTGTTGATTATTTAGTTTTAACATATTGTTTTCCATGTATGTTGATGATATATTTGATGATCTGGAAAAATTTGCAATGTCACTGTTTTGTTGTTCTGGCTATAGGTTATGGGGTTGCAGAACCTGCAACTTGTTTTTTTTAATTAATGATATAGCGGTGGTTTCAACCGCTGCTAGAGATAGATTTTATTTCATGGGGGTTTAAACCATTGTTATATTATGGTATTTTTTTAGGGGTGGTAGTTAAAACTGTTTCTAAATATGAAATTTTTTTGCTTAGCGGTGGTTTTATCCGTATTAGTGGTGGTTTTTTCAGTAAAAAAGGCCAGAATTTAGCGACGGTTGAAAACCACCACTAAATCTCAGTTATTTTTTTTAAGAAAAAACCGCCGCTAAAACAAAGAAAATAGACGCTAAATACATCTTCTATGACACTTTCCAAAAACTGCCGCTAAATGGATGAAACCGCCACGAGTTGATTTCTGACACCAATTTTAGTGGCAGTTTTTTTAAACTGTCGCAGAACCATATAGTGGCGGTTTAAACCACTGTTATACGGTCAGTTTGTTGTAGTGATTCTGATAGCTTCAAGTCTATTTACCGGTGCAAAGGTGTCTTCATAGTCAATGCCTTTTTCTTAACTATAACTTTGTGCTACCAATCTATCTTTGTTTCTAATGATATTACCACATTAATCAACTTTATTCCTAAATACCCACTTGATGACAATATTTAATAAGTCCTTAGGTCTTTCTACTAGTTCTAGGACTTTTCTCCTCTCAAACTAATTCAATTCTTCTTGTATTTTTATTACCCAAAACTCATCATCGATGATGTTCTTAAGTTCAAGTTGTGATAAGAAATTTTGACGTTCAACCTGATTTCTTAGAGAATCTGTAGTTTGTGTTCCTCTATCGATATCTCCTACAACTACATATAAGGGATGGTGTCTACGAGTCCTAATAGTTCTGGGGATAAAAGTATTTGATACCTCATTCTCTTATTTAGGTTCACGTTCAAATAGTTCCTCATAATTTTTTTTATTTTTCTATAGGTTTTAAAGAATTATCACTGGGTTTGGCATTAACATTCATATTAGAAAGTTTATCATTAGGGTTCTCTAAAGAGGTTTTAGGTTCATGTGGATCTATTTCATCGAATATGACATGTACATATTCTTCCACAATTTTGGTCCTTTTGTTGAATACCATGTATGATTTGTTGGATGTTGAATATCCAAGGAAAATTATTTTATCCTTTTGGATGAAAACATGTATAAATTTTCTTTTGTATTGAGTATAAAGACCTTGCGGCCAAAAACTCTGTAATTAAACTTTGGATTTATTTCATCCCATAACTCATATGGGGCTTTCTTTACAAGTGATCTAATAATAAATCTATTAATAATATAACAAGTTGTATTCACAACCTCTGCCCAAAAATAAATAGGTAAATCATACTCATTGATCATGGTCCAGGCAATTTCTTAAAGAGTTTTGTTTCTTCTTTCTAATACACCATTATGTTATGGGGTCCTAGGAGAAGAAAATTTGTGATTGTAGCTATGTTGTGAGCATAGAGATTCAAAATATTGATTTTCAAACTCACATCCATGACCACTTCTTAAGGTTTTAATGATATTTTTGCTAATTTTTTATACAAATTTTCCATATTTGGAAAAATAGGAACAAGATTCACTTTTATGAGCGAGAAAGAATGCACAAATGTATCTAGAAAATTCATCTACTAGAACATAAGCATAGCATTTTCCATTTAAGCTAGAAACTCTAGAGGGTCCAAATAATTCCATGTGAACTAACTTTAGGTATTGATAATTTGACACTTATTTCTTTGGTTTGAGATAGAATTTATGTCGCTTACCTTTTTTACATGGGTTACAAAATTTGTCTATTGGGAATTCCAATTTTAGAAGATCTTTAACTAATCCTTATCTAGTTAGCTTCCTAAGTGTGTGCAGGTTACAATGTCCTAGTCTCCTATGCCAAATCCAAGACTCCTTATGAAAGGAACTTAAACAATAAATATTTTGAGAAAATAACAAATTCAAATCAATAACATAAACATTGTCATTACACATGGCAGTGAAAACTAAAACATACTTGGAATCAAAAAAATTGTAAGCATTATTTTCAAAATTAAAATGCTAACCATCATCACATAACTATGAGATTCCAAACAGGTTATATTTTAATTCATCTATGAATGACACTTTAGAAATAAAAATTGTATTGGAATTACTAAGTTTATTGAGTCTAATTATTTTTCCTTTGACATTGTTACCAAAAGTGGCATGACCACCATCTACTTTGATAAGGTTCTTGAAGATTGAGTAGTCCTCATTCATGTGTATGGAACATCAATTGTTCAAATACCATAGATGTTTACTAGTACTATTAAAGAAGGTTTCCTACAAAAAAGTTAGACAATAAATGATTTTGGTACCCATATTTTCTTAGTTCATAAACATTAGTAATAAAATATTTAGGAATCCAAACTTGCTTAATTGGTTTCCTATAAATAGATTTCAATATTTTAGAAATAAAAATTATGTTGGGTCTAGAAGAATAATAACTATTTGCATAATTGGCATAACTAGAGCTAGGAACAAATTTGTTTTTTCAAATCTTCATTTGTCCGGGTTGGTAACCAATTCTAGTGGTATGCATAAGAGTGGTTTGTTTTCCAAGCATTATAGTAATGGTTTCTCTACCATTTTTTAATCTTTACAAATCCTTTTTTAATTTCTCATTATACATCTTAAGTTCATTTTTTCCCTTATTAATTGAGTATTTTTTCTTTTTCTACAATAAAGTTAGATTTAAAGTGGGTAGACAAAGCATGTTGCTTCTTTAAACTTTTATATTTATCCTTCAACTCATTGATTGTTTCATCTTGAATGTTACAATACTCAGATAAATCCTCAATTCTCATGTTTTTATCATTTTTTCATTCTTAAAAAGATTTGAAATATGAATAGGAGATGTGTAAATAATATTTAGTACCTTATATGTGTTTTTCATAAAACACATGTTAGCTTTGTAATTTTTATCTCCATTGCTCAAGTCAGAGTCACTTGAACTATCTTCATAGGTGCTCCAGGTGGCTTTCAAATCCTTCTTGTATCGTTTTCCTTTATCCTCATATCTTTTCTTGTATTTCAACTTAGTACAGTCATCATTTATGTGTCCTTTTATTTTGCACTCATAATAGGTTATCTCATTGGTGGAATCATCCTTTTTCCACTTTTTTCTCCAATTTCCTCTATTTACATACTTACCATTGTAATTTGATTTCTTGAAGAATTTATTCTTCTTGTATAACTTCTTGAATTTACTGGAAGGTGGTCTTTTTCCTCATCATTATCAATAGGTGATTTTTGATCACTCGAACTATCAACTTTGATCTTCTATTTCATTTTTGAGTCAGATGTTTTTAAGCCAACTGATTTTTTCTTTGGTTATTCTTCTTCTTCTTTATTCACTTTCAGTTCCTCCACATACATCATAAGTTTTATAATGATTTCCTTCCATGGTAGTGTGTTGATATCACATGATTCTCTAATGAAAATTGGAGTTCCTCTCCACCTATTAGGTAGACGTCTCAAAAGTTGCATCACGTGATCTTTATCAGCAACTGTCTTCCCAAGTTCATGAATAATGTTCAAAGTCTCATTGAAACTGAGATACCTATCAAAAATGGATTCATCGAGTTTCATTTTGAATGTATCATATTTAATGGTACAAGAATTTAAGCACGTGTCTTTAACATTTTAGGTTCTCTCATGATATATAACAAGAGTATCTCAAATTTCAAAAGTAGTAGAACAAGCAGTTATTCTATTAAATTCATCTTCTCCTAATGCACAATATAATGAATCCATTAATTTATAGTTTCACTCACAAAAAAACCTTAGGGGAATCACTACATTCAGATCAATCAACTTTTATTTTTTCATGTCTATCATTGATAATGGTCCAAATGTCAAATTTCATGCTCTTTAAAAGAATTTTCATCTTGATATTCCTTTGAGCATAATTAGTCCCATTAAAATAAGGAGGTCAACTAGTGATAGATCCTTATTTTCTATTATTATCTATAAAGATATAAATTTATAATTAACATATATTTTGATCTTTTAGTAAAACTAGATCACAGTAAAAAGAAATAAAATTAAATTCCTTTGATACCAAATGTTGGTCAAAGTGGAACACTCAAGAGGGGGGTGAATTGAGTTTCTGATTAAAATTTTCTATTAAAAATATTTAAAACTAAATCCCATTAATTTAAAAAAAACATTCTCAGTTAACTAAAACTGTATAATTATATAATTTTATCTTTCAAAAAGGTTATTAACTATTTAATCAAAACTCGATTAAAAATAAGTTTGAAAACTCTTTCTAACTTTTGAAACAATTTTACTCGAGTCAAACACCTTATATAAAACACAGATTAAAGTCAACTATCAAAGTAATTTTTTGTTATATAGTTTGTAAAATATATTTAGATTCATTTTGAAAACATATTAAAAAAAATAAAAAAAATACAATGGAATAAACAAGGGGTTCAGTCTCAAACTGAGACTTAATCTCTTATACTTGACAATCACCCGCTATCAAGTAGTTTATTATAAAATAAAATGATCTGCAACCTAGATCGGATTTTACATAAAAACTCAAAAGGATGTATATGATTTATAGGCCCTTCCATAGTTCTACATGGGAGAAATGAATGTTAATAATTTTACACAGACAACCCAGGATAATCAGCCTCTTCCATAGTTCTATGTGAGAGAATAAATAAAGAAATGAGAGAGAGTGTATTTCACTCTCTAGTTCAACGCAGAAGCTGGTGCTAAAATATAGTGTACAACACACAAAGATCAAAATTAAATAAAAAAAATATGATAAAGCGAAGAATTTGGTGTAGTGAAGTGTTATTCCATTGTTCCGCAGGTGGTTCTTCTCTTCTTGTGATCATATTTTGATTTGGAGTAGGTGCGTAAAGAAATTCAAATGTTCTCTTGATATGTCATTAAATATTTGGTGAGAATAGGGTGATGCAATCATTTGAAACAAAATATTTGTTTCTTCATTTTCATTCAGGAAAAGTTTTAAATTCTTTGTGTCTCATGTGTATATTTTTCATATACATCCCCCACTTTTTTCTGTCTTCGGTCATCCTTTAAAAAGAAGTGCTCTCTGAAAATACCCATTGAGAAATCATTATGAATATCATCGTACTTTGGTAGAAAATTCGGGCTCATTAAATACTTATGAAAAATATTTAATTCTGCACAGAAAAGTGGTTGAATTAATATATTTAAATATATAATAATACAATACTTACCTTTTCCCCTAGGGTGCAACTTAGTTAGTAGTTGCCTCTGTGGGTCTCTGTCACACTTTGACCTTAGATACTCCTTTATTTTATCCTTTTATTAGTATTGGGTGTCTTGGTTGATGTTCAGGTTTAATTCTCGGTCTAATTTTTTGGTTTTTTGAGTTTTCATATGGTTTTCTAGGTGGAGCACGGTTAGTAGTAACCATGCGGCCCGACTATGCGGTAAGTGCAGGTTGGACAGAACTGACCGCATGACTAGTGCAAGACTATGGTAGGTCCTAGGTAATCACACATCGATCTTTCCTTAGGCAGAGAGGTCTTCACGGTTACTGTATGGTTTGGAAAACCGTGCAACCAAACCATGCAGATGTTCCACGTTATTAAAAATACTATCCCTAAATTTTCTCTCTCTCATTTTTAGCCCAAACTCAGGATCCTCCTCCCTCGTCTGACCTAAACACACCAGGTGTTGTTCCAAAACCCTTATCCCTTATCTCTCATCCCTCCATGGTGCTTCCTCTTTGATTCTAAGGAAAGATTTTAGGGTTTTTGTCCATTTCTCCTTCATTTCTCCTCTCCTCTCTATTCTTTGGTTTTCCTTTGGGGTTTTTCCTCATGTCTGAACCCTAGGGTTAGGGTTGTCTAATCTTTGGGTTATTTCTTGTGCCTAGGTTGTGCAGATTGTCCATAGGGATCAGTCCTTCCTCTCCTTGGAGTTTTATCCCATCCGCACATGGTTGAGGTAGGCATTTTCAACTTATCACTTTCCAAAACTCTCCATAAGCACTTGTGTGTTTTCAATTAATTTTTAAATGTCATTTTCACCTCTAATATATTTATGGATTAATTTGAATAGTGATTTCATGTTGGTAGAATTTTCTATAAATAGTTTTCCGAAGTGATTTGTGTAGATAGTCTAGGTTTAAGGCACCTAGGGTGCTTGTTTAAAATGTCTTTGTTCTTTTAAAGTGGAATTGGGCCTTTTATGAAATGTTTAGCCCTTGTGATGTTGTTTTGACGTTTATTTGTTTTTGATTTTGGTTTTTTGTGTATAATTTGGTAATGGAATAGCTTTATAAGCATGTTGAAGTGTTTTGGAAAGGGTTTTATGGTCTTAAGGGGATGATTTGTGCTCTTTTAAAAGAATACAAGGGGTGGGTTTGGTTTCAAACCAAATAGTGATTTTGTGTAAATGGTTTTTGAGTGTTCTCTTAGATTTTAGGGTGTTCCATTAGATGTTATCACATCCATGGGTGTACTAGGTGCACACATGGATGTGCATTCAAGTGAATATGACACTCTAAATTCTTTTTCCTTAAAAGCTCCTCATTCTTCATTCCTTCCCTTTTTCTTAAAACAATACCATTTTCTTTAAAATGGTAAATCATTACTCCAAGGGTTTTGTAAAACATGACTTTAAATGTGTTTCTCATGTTTTGTCCTGTTTGTCCTTGAAACATGCTTTGGTGTGAGTTTGAAATGAGTAAAGGACCGATTGGTAATCGTGAAGTTTTTGTGTGTGTGCTTGGAACTTAAGGGCTTGTTTGGCATTATAAATATAAAAGTGGTGTTTATGTGATGTTTTAGTAATGATTTTAGTGATGTCGAGATAAAGGATCATTTGGCACTTATAATCCAAAGGTGATGTTTATGTTAGCTTGTAGAAAGGATTGTATTTGGAAAATGTGTGTGCCCGATTGGAAACCTAAGATGTTTTATAAAATGGTTTAAATTTTTATACAGTATGGTGGCCTGGTTGGAACCTTATGTGATATGAAATGTAAATGTATGTATATGGGGAACCTTTATAGGAGGGATTTCCCTTCATGGGTTATTGTGTATTGGTGTCTGTGTTTAGGGTAGGAAAGTGCAGTGGTGGCATGTAAGGTGAGTCACACGTGTGTTGGCCTCCTACTTACACTGTATTACTATATGATTGAGTGATGGTTTCTTGCTAGCCCCGATTATACGGGTCAGTACCCTCTTGGAGTTATAGACAATCCAGGAGGGATGTGCCACTAGGGAGGTCAGGTTAGGGCATCTGGTTGGTTATGGACTTAGGGGCTTCACCATATGCCGACAGGTGGTTCCAAACTGAGTACATCCAGGGGTCTTCTAGGGATGTTTAGGATCACCAATGGTTATCATTTATATTGTTTTTTTATTTCTGTTGTAATTATTTTTAGCTTGCACTGTTTATCTGTTTCTTTTTAGCACAACCTTGGTTTTCCTTATTATAGATTTTAATTATAAAATGGAAATTGGTTTTGGAAATGATACGTGGAGTGTGTTGGATTTTTAAATGGGAAAATGGCATTGTTTAAGAAATGGGGGGAAACCCTATTTTTTATATAATTGTATTTCAAACTGGTGTTAATGGACTGTTTTGGGAAATGAAAAACTTGGATTCAATGGTTTATCTTTGGAATTCTTACTGAGAATCTTGGTGTTCATGCCTATCCTACCTTTTCAGTTACAGGTTCCTGGTTTAGCTGCTCAGTGGTGGATTAGGTTTGGTCCTGAGGTTGGTGGTGACCAAGAGGTCACATGAAGATCGCATGGTAGTGGTTTAATTTTTCTTATTTTAGTTTTCAGTCTATTTGGTTTTATATTGTAACTGAATCAATTGTTTATTTATTTGAGGTTTAGTTTTTGGGTATCTGCTTATTCAGATTGTGTTTATTTGATCCTAGTTTGTTTGGTATGAAACTATTCCCAATCTAGTTTATTTTTTATGCCCTACACTAGTTGTCAGCCCGTGGGGATTGGGAATTCCTTTTGGTCCATGTCGCGGAACCGGTCGGGTGTCAGGTCGGATGACATCCCTGGATGGTTCATAAAAAAATGGTATCATAGCATATTCTTGTTATTTGGGGTGTCTAATAGATGGAGATTAGGATTATCAGGACTTAGGAGGTAGGTGCAGGAAGAGCGTCATGAACTCTTGATCGCACTAATCCTCGAGTTACCAGGGGTAGTCTGAGATTCAAGTCTTTTTCTCTTGTTTTGGATTGAGGGACAACAACGGAGGAGAGTTGGTGTCATGTTGTGATCTCACATGGAGTGGTGACCCATGTGGAGTCTAAATGTGTGGTTCGAGTTCCTATTATCATTATGACCTACTTGAGGCATGACCCACTACCATGTCACTGAGTTAAGCATAGACGATAGTCCCTCCTTCTGGTAGTTTGGTGTAAGTTTTGTCTTATCTTGGTTTTGGTTGGTGCAAGTGTGCTTTTGAAGATGAAAATAGTTTTGAAATGGGGATACTTTCTTCCAAATGGCTTTAACTTGGTAAAGTGGGTTCTAAAAAAATTGAAAGTGCTTTGGTTTAAAAATTTGGTGCTTTTTTGTAATTAGTAAGTAAATGGCTCGGTGTGACCCATGGTGTTCCTTATGAACATCTGCACATGTGGGGGTATGTGTATGGAATGTGCATGTTGGAACATATGAATGGAAGCAGATGAACACATGTGAAACTATTCATGGGATTTCTTGGGTGTGTATTTGACATTAAAGGCTTGAACTTGTTTTCTAAAGGTGGTTTTTTAAAGGGATGTTTTTTGCTGTGTTTATATTTGTTTGGTTTTTGAGCTGATTTTTTTTGGATGAAGTTTCTTTTATTGATGTTACTTCGTCTTCATATCGGTTTTGGCTCTGTGTTTTATATGTTGTTCGGAAAATGCTGCCCAGAAAGGTCTCCAAAGTTTCCAATGAGTCATGCCCAGTTTTTGGTCCTTCTCGGACGTTGCCTATTCTTTATGGTGGTTGAGGTCCATTAGAGGTAGTGGAGTGTATTGAAGAGGTCGAGTGTGTATTCAAGTTATTGGAGTGTCTTAAAGAGGTTGGGTGTGTCTTCAAGTTATTAGGAACTCCCAAAGATGTCAGAGTGCGTGCTGTTTTGGGTCTGTTCGAAGGTTTGACTTTGGAAGAATGAGAGTTGTTTTCTCCACCGTCAATGCAAGTTGGGATGTCGTGGGATGTCTTTAAATAAGTCTTTGTATGATGGTTCAAACCTTAAGAGTTGAATATAAAGAAAAGTGAAGAGCTCATGCATATTCAACAAGCTAATAGACAGTGAAGGAATATGTTGACCATTTCAAGGAACTTGTTTCCTTTTCTCCATCGGTAGCATTATTGGATTTGATGAAGACTTCTCTCTTCATCAGGGGTCTTTATCCAGAGATCAAGGGGTGGGTCCTCCCTTCTATGGACCATCATTTCAGGAAGCTTATAGATGAAGCATTCCTAGATGAGTTGGTCTCCAGAGCACAAACAGTTGGCAATTTGGCATATCTAGTTTCTCGTGAAGGTTCCCTATCTAGAGAGAAGTATAAACCAAATGAACCTGCTTCTAAGGAGACTCCTTCAATGGTTATGGTTTCTGGTTCGTCAGATCATCCTTGTGTGTGCCACTTGTGTGGCCAATTAAGGCACTCGAAGCTGTCATGTCACATCTCTCCAAGGATGTGTCATCATTGCGGCTGTTTAGGCTATTTGGAGAGGTTTTGCAGGAAGCATCACTTGAAAAAGATGTTGTGATAGGAGGATTATAGTGCCTGACTATGAGGTAGGAGATGTTTCAGCCATCAAAGCCTCAGCCATAGGTCTTGGGGTGAAGCTCGCACACAGTCAGGAGTTGTTGGGTGTGTGAATCCTCGGTCTAGGTTTTGTGTTCCATATTAGGATTGGAACATTTAAAGACTGTTCATTCTTGTTTTCTACTATTGAGTTTTTTCCTCTATTATAAGTCCATCATTTCCTTAGGTGATTGCGATGAACTTGTTCTTTTGTAATCCAAATAGTCATGTTTGTCTAGATATGGTTTTCTGATCGTGCATTTTGTTTTAAAGTGTGTTTGTCCCCTGTATGGGATGGTTTTGTTTTATTGGTGCTTGTTTGAGTATGAATGGGTTCTTTTGGTTTTGGTTTTAGTTCTTGTTGTGTTCGTTTGGGGAGATGTTTGGGCTTTGTGAGGAGGATGGGTTGTGATGGTTTCGGGCCATTGTTTGGTTTTAGGTGGATTTGTTCTCATGGATTTTCCCTAGTGTTGGGAGTCTTAGTTGGGGTGAGAAATTTTTAGTTCTAGTAGTGATGTTGTTTTCCCTTGTGCATAGGGTTATTGGTCCATGCATGGAGTTTCCCCATTCTAACATTTTGGTGTGTCGAGTTGTTGTGTGGTAGGTTTTTGACTTGAGTCCTTGTGGCAGGGTTATCTTTTTCATGGTAAGGGAGTTAGTTACGTTTGGGTTAAGAGTTACTTAGATCCTGATTGTGGTAAGGTCAATGTTTGGTTAGTGTTAAAATTTGGGTAAGTTCTGGTTGGGAGTTCCTACGTTGCCCCCCCCCCCAGGGTGGTGTGTTGGGATTTGGAGGTTTTCAAGCTAGTTGAGTTCTTGTGGTGGGAAGAACCCTCTTGTGTCCTCCCATAAAACATGGGCTTCAATTCCTTCTTGAATCGGTTAGGTGTGACTTTTAGAGAGTAATTTCATCCTGGGATTCATGGTTTTTCCTCAGTTTTGTCTGGGCATGGACTTGAGTTTTGATTAATTATCGGCTTAGTGACTTTATGGGGGTAGAAAGTGTCCGTGGTGGGGAGAATTATCACACTCCAACCTTAGATACTCCTTTATTTTATCTTTTTATTAAAATTGGGTCTCTTTGTTGAGGTTTGGGTTTAAGTTTTGGTCTAAATTTTTGGTTTTTGGAGTTTTTAGGCGGTTTTCTAGGTGAAGCATGGTTACCGCACGGTTAGTAGTAACTATGCAGCCTAGCCATGCGACAAGTGTAGGTTGGACAGAACTGACCACATGGATAGCATACAACCATGTGGTAGGTCCCAGGTAACCTTGTGTCATTCTTTCCTTAGGCAGAGAGTTTGGCATAGTTTCTTCATAGTTAGCAAACCGTGCGGACATGCCAAGTCATTAAGAATCCTATCCCTAAATTTTCTCTCTCTCATTTTTATCCCAAACTCGGGATCCTCCTCCCTCATCCGACCTATGCGCACCAGGGGGTGTTTCCAAACCCCTCTCCCTTGGATCCCCCCCTCCATGGTGCTTCCTCTTTGATTCTAAGGTAATATTTTAGGTTTTTTGTCCATTTCTCCTTTATTTCTCCTCACCTCTCTCTATTATTTGTTTTTCCTTTGGGGTTTTTCCTCATGGTCAAACCCTAGGGTTAGGGTTGGCTAATCTTTGGTTGATTTCTTATGGATAGGGTATGTGGATCGTTCATAAGTCTTGGTTCTTCCTCTCATTTTAGTTTTATCCCATCCATACATGGTTGAGGTAGGCTTTTCCAACTTCTCCCTTTCTGGAACTCTCCATGAGAACTTGTGTGTTCTCATTTAATTTTTAATTGTCATTCGCACCACTAATATATCTATGGATTGATTTGAATGGTGATTTAGTTTTGGTAGAATTTTCTAAAAATATTTTTCCCAAGTGATTTGTGTGGAATGTCAAGGTTTAAGGAACCTAGGGTTCTTGTTTGAAATTCCTTTCTTCTTTTAAAGTGGAATTGGGCCTTTTATGAAATGTTTAGACATTGTAATGTTGTGTTGATGTTTATTTGTTTTTTATTTTGTTTTTGGGTGTATAATTTAGTAATGGCATAGCTTGATAAGTGTGTTTAAATGTTTTGGAAAGGGTTTTGTGGTCTTAAGGGGATGGTTTGTACTCTTTTAAAAGAATATAAGGGGTGGGTTTGGTTTCAAATTAAACAGCAATTTTGTGTAAATGGATTTTGAGTGTTCTCTTAGATTTTAGGGTGTTCCATTGGATGTTGGCACATCCATGGGTGTACTAGGTGCACACATGTATGTGAATTCAAGTGAAGATGACACTCTAAATTCTTTTTCCTTAAAAGATCATCATTCTTCCTTCCTTCCCTTTTTCTTGAAACAATCCCATTTTCTTTCAAAGGGTAAATAATTGCTTTAAGGGTTTTGGAAAACATGACTTTAAATGTGTTCCTCATGGTTTGGCCTATTTTTCCTTGAAACATTCTTTGGTGCGAGTTTGAAATGAGTAAAGGCCTAGTTGGTAACCATGAAGTGTTTGTGCGTGTGTTTGGAACCTAAGGGCTCGTTTGGCATTGTAAATATAAAATCAGTGTTTGTGTGATGTTTTTATAATGCTTTTAGTTATGTCAAGATAAAGTCTTGTTTGGCACTTCTAACCTAAAGGTGATGTTTGTGTGAGCTTGTAGAAAGGATTGTATTTGGAAAATGCATGTGCCCGGTTGTCAACCTATAATGTTTTATAAAACAGTTTAAATGTTTATATGGTATAGAGGATCGGTTGGCAACATTTGTGATATGAAATGTATATGTATGTATATGGTGCACCTTTATAGGAGGGATTTCCCTTCATGGGTTATCGTGTATTGGTGTCCGTGTTTGGGGTAAGCAAGTGCGGCGGTGGTATGTAAGGTGAGTTAAACGTGCATTGACCTCCTACTTACACAATATTACTATTACCACCATGGGTTATTGGGTGTCTTTTATATGATCGAGTGACAGTTGCTTGCTAGCCTCAATTAGATGGGTTAGTACCCTTCTGTAGTTGTAGATGTACTAGGAGGGATGTGCCACTATTGAGGCTAGGTTAGGGCAGCTAGTTGGTTATGGACTTAGGGGCTTCACCATACGCCGACAGGTGGTTCCAAACCAAGTGTGTCCAGGGGTATTCTAGGTATGTTTAGGATTTCCAATGGTTATTATTTATATTGTTTGTTTACTTTATGCTATACTTATTTCTAGCTTTCACTATTTATCTGTTTTTTTTAACATAGCCCTGGTTTTCCTTGTTATGGATTTTAATTATAAAATGATGATTGGTTTTGGAAATGGTTTGTGGTGTGTGTTGGGTTTTGAAATGGGGAAATGGTGTTGTTTAACCAAAGGGAGAAACCCCTATTTTTTATATAACTGTATTTCAAACTGGTGTTAATGGACTGTTTTAGGAAAGGAAACACTTGGATTCAGTGGTTTATCTTTGGCATTCCTGTTGAGCATCTTGGTGCTCACGCCTATCATATATTTTCAGTTGCAGGTTTTTTGTCACGTTCAGGTTCCTGATTCAGCTACTCAGTAGTAGATTAGGTTTGTTCGTGAGGTTGGTGGTGACCAATAGGTCACACAGAGATCGCATGGTAGTAGTTTATTTTTTCTAGTTTTAGTTTTATGTTTGTTTGGTTGTATCTTGTAACTGAATCAATTGTTTATTTATTTGAGGTTTAGTTTTTGGGTATCTACTTGTTTAGTTTGTGTTTATTTGATCCTGGTTTGTTTGGGCTGAAATTATTCCCAATCTGGTTTATTTTTATGCCTGACACTAGTTGTCAACCCGTGGGGATCGGGAACGCCCTTCAGGGCCATATCACGAACCTGGTCAGGTGTTGGGTCGGATGAAATCCCAGGATGGTTCATGAAAAAATGGTATCAGAGCATGTTATTATTATTTGGGGTGTCTGGTAGATAAAGATTAGAACCATCGGGACTTGATAGGTAGGTGAGAGAAGAGCATCGTGAACTCTTGCCCACACTAATCCTCGAGTTACCAGGGGTAGTATGGGATTCAAGTCTTTTGCTCTTGTTTCGGATTGAGGGATGACAACGGAGGCGATCCGGTGTCACATTGTGACCTCACATGGAGTCTAAGTGCACGGTTCAAGTTTCTCTTAGCATTATGACCTACTTGAGGCATGGACCACTACCATGTCGCAGAGTTAGGCATGGAATCCAATCCCTTCTTCTGGTAATTTGGTGTAAGTTGTGCCTTATCTTGGTTTTGGTTGGTGTAAGTGCACTTTTGAAGATGAAACTAGTTTTGAAATGGAGATGCTTTCTTCCAAATTGCTTTAACTCGGTAAAGTGGGTTTTAAAAAAATTGAAAGTGCTTTGGTTTGAAAATCTGGTACTTGTTTGGAATCAGTAAGTAAATGGATTGGTGCGACCCATGGTGTTATTTATGAACATTTTCATATGTGGGGGTATGTGTATGGAATGTTCATGTTGGCACGTATGAATGGAAGTAGATGAACACATGTGCAATGGTTCATGGGATTGTTTGGGTGTGTATTTGACATTAAAGGCTTGACCTTGTTTTCTAAAGGTGGTTTTTGAAAGGGATGTTTTTGGATGTTTTTATATTTGTTTGGTTTTTTAGACGTTATTTTTTGGATTAAGGTGCTTTTATTGATGTTTCTTCGGCTTTATATCAATTTTGGATTTGTGTTTTATATGTTGTTCAGAAAATGCTGCCTAGAAAGGTCTCCAAATTTTCCAAGGATTCATGCCTAGTTTTTGGTCCTTTTCGAACGTTGCCTATTTTTCATTGTGATCGAGGTACATTATAGGTAGTGGAGTGTCTTGAAGAGGTCGAGTGCATCTTCAGGGTATTGGGAACTCCCAAATTTGTCAGAGTGTGTGATATTTTGGATCTGTTTGAAGGTCTGGATTTGGACGAATGGGAGTTGTTTGCCCCGTTGTCAATGTAAGTTGGGATAACGTGGGATATCTTTAAATCTATCTCCATCTGATGGTTCATACCTGAAGAGGTGAAGATGAAGAAAAGAGAAGAGCTCGTGCATATTCAACAAGGTCAATGCATGGTGAAGGCATATGTTGACCATTTCAAGGAACTGGTTTCCTTTTCTCCAGAGGTAGCATTGTAAGATTTGATGAAGACTTCTATCTTCATTGAGGATCTTCATCCATAGATCAAGGGGAGGTTCCTCCCTTTTAAGGACCATCGTTTCAAGAAGCTGGTAGATGAAGCGTTCCTAGCTGAGTTGGTCTCCATAGCACTGACGGTTGGCAATCCATCATATCTAGTTGCTCGTGAAGGTTCCCCATCTGGTGAGAAGTATAATCTAGAAAAACCTGAGTCTCCTTCAATGGTTTTGGTTTCTGTTTCATCGGATCATCCTCGTGTGTGCCACCGTTGTGGTCGGTTCGGGCACTCGAAGCTGTCATGTCGCATCTCTCTGAGGACGTGTCATCGTTGCAGTTGTCTGGTCTATTTAGAGAAATTTTATAGGAAGTGTCTCATGAAAATGACACCATGACCAGAGGATTCTAGTGTCTGACTGTGTGGTAGAAGATTCTTCAGCCATCATAGCCCCAACCACAGGTCTCAGGATGAAGCTCACGCACAGTAAAGAGTTGCTAGGGGTGTGAAGCCTTAGTCTGGGTTTTTCATTCCATGTTGGGATTAGAACATTTAAAGACTTTTCATTCTTTTTTTCTACTATTGAGTTTTTTTCCTCCATTGTAACTCCATCATTTCCTTAGGATATTGTGATGAACTTGTTCTTTTTTAATCTAAACAGTCTTGTTTGTATAGATATGATTTTCTGATCATGCGTTTTTCTTAAAGTGTGTTTGGACCTTTTATGGGATGGTTTCAGTTTAGTGGTTCTTGTTTTAGGATGAATGGGTTATTTTGGTTTTGGTTTTAGTTCTTATTGTGTTTGTTTGGGGAGATGTTTGAGCTTTGTGAGGAGGATGGGTTGTGGTGGTTTCAAGTCATTTTTTGGTTTTAGGTGGATTTGTTTTTGTAGATTTTCCCTAGTGTTGGGAGTCTTAGTTGGGGTGAGAAATTTTTATTTCTGGTAGTGATGTTGTTTTCCATTGTGTGTAGGGTTGTTGGTCCTTGCAGGGAGTTTCCCCGTTCCAACATTCTGGTGTGTCAGGTTGTTGTGTGGTAGGTTTTCGACTTGAGTCCTTGTGGTAGGGTTGTCAGGTTAGTGGTAAGGGAGTTGGTTTTGTTTGGGTTAAGAGTTCCTTGGTTCCTGGTTGTGGTAAAATCATTGTTTGGTTAGTGTGAAAAGTTAGGTAAGTTTGGGTTGGGAGTTCCCACATTGCCCCCCAGGGTGGTGTGTTGGGATTTGGAGGTTTTCTAGCTAGCTCAGTTCTTGTGGTGGGGAGAACCCTCTTGTGTCCTCCCCTCAATCTTGGGATTTAGTTCAAACTTAAATTGATCAGGTGTGACTTGTGGAGAGAAAGTTCATCCTAGGATTCATGATTTTTCCTCAGATTTGTCTAGGCATAGACACGAGTTTTGATTAACTATCAGTTTGGTGACTTTATGGGGGGAAAAGTGTCTATGGTGGGGAGAATTGTCACACTCCGACCTCAGATAATCCTTTATTTTATCCTTTTATTAGTATTGGTTCTCTTGGTTGAGTTTCAGGTTTAAGTCTCGATCGAAATTTTTGGTTTTTTGAGTTTTCGGGTGGTTTTCTAGGTGGAGCACGGTTACCACACGATTTGTAGTAACTGTGTTGCCCGGTCGTGTGACAGGTGCAAGTTGGACAGAACTGACTGCATGATTAGTGCATGTCTATGTGGTGGGTCCTAGGTAATTGTGCGACATTCTTTCCTTAAGCAGAGAGGTCTACACGGTTACCGCACGGTTTGGCAAACTATGCGGCCAAACTGTGCGGACATGCCAGGTCATTAAAAATCCTATCCCTAAATTTTCTCTCTCATTTTTAGCCCAAACTCAAGCTCCTCCTCCCTCGTATGACCTAGGCACACCAGGGGGTGTTCCCAAACCCTTCTCCCTTGTCTCTCCTCCCTCCATGGAGCTTCCTCTTTGTTTCTAAGGTAAGATTTTTGGGTTTTTGGCCATTTCACCTTTATTTCTCCTCTCCTCTCTCTATTCTTTGGTTTTGCCTTTGAGGTTTTTCCTCATGGTCGAACCCTAGGGTTGGGGATGGTCATTCTTTAGGTGATTTCTTGTGTCTAAGGCATGTAGATCATCTGTAAGGCTTTGTTCTTCCTCTTCTTGGAGTTTTATCCCATCCACACATGGTTAAGGTAGTCATTTCCAACTTCTCCCTTTCTGAAACTCTCCACGAGCACTTGTGTGTTTTAAATTAATTTTTAAATGTCATTTTCACCTCTAATATATCTATGGCTTGATGAAAATGGTGATTTCGCGTTGGTATAATTTTCTAAAAATAGTTTTCCGAAGTGATTTTTGTGGAATGTCTAGGTTTAAGGCACTTAGGGTGCTTGTTTGAAATGTATTTGTTCTTTTAAAGTGAAATTGGGCATTTTATGAAATGTTTATCCTTTTTGGTGTTGAGTTGATGTTTATTTGTTTGTGATTTTGGTTTTGGGTGTATAATTTGGTAATGACATAGCTTGATAAGCATGTTGAAATGTTTTGGAAAGGGTTTTATGGTCTTAAGGGGATGGTTTGTGCTCTTTTAAAAGAATACAAGGGGTGGGTTTGGTTTCAAATCAAACGACGATTTTGTGTAAATGGTTTTTGGTTGTTCTTTTAGATTTTAGGGTGTTCCATTAGATGTTTTCACATCCATGGGTGTACTAGGTGCACATATGGATGTGCATTCAAGTGAAGATGACACTCTAAATTCTTTTTCCTTAAAAGATCCTCATTCTTCCTTCCTTCCCTTTTTATTGAAACAACCCCATTTTCTTTCAAAAGGTAAAACATTACTTCAAGGGTTTTGGAAAACACGACTTTAAATGTGTTCCTCATAGTTTGGCCTGTTTGGCCTTGAAACATGCTTTGGTGTGAGTTGGAAATGAGTAAGGGCTCGGTTGGTAATTGTGAAGTGTTTGTGTGTGTGTTTAGAACTTAAGGGCCCATTTGGCATTGTAAATATAAAAGCGATGTTTGTGTGATGTTTTGGTAATGTTTTTAGTTATGTTGAGCTAAGGGCCCATTTGGCACTTCTAACCCAAAGGTGATGTTTGTGTTGGTTTGTAGAAAGGACTGTATTTGGAAAATGTGTGTGCTCGGTTGGAAACCTGAGGTGTTTTATAAAATGGTTTAAATGTTTATATGGTATGGCGGCCCATTTGACACCTTGTGTGATATGAAATGTATATGTATATATATGGGGAACATTTATAAGAGGGATTCCCATTCATGGGTTATCATGTATTGGTGTCTGTGTTTGGGGTAGGCAAGTGCGGTGGCGGCGTGTAAGGTGAGTCACGCGTGTGTTGGCCTCCTACTAACATAGTATTACTATTACCATCATGGGTTCTTGAGCTTCTTTTAGATGACCGAGTAACGGTTTCTTGTTAGCCCCGATTAGATGATTTAATACCCTCCTAGATTTGTAGAAATGCCAGGAGGGATGTGCCACTAGTGAGGTCAGGTTAGGAAAACTAGTTGGTTATGAACTTAGGGGTTTCACCATACGCTGACAGGTGGTTCCAAATCGAGTACGTCTAGAGCTCTTCTAGGGATGTTTAGGATCACCTATGATTATCATTTACATTATTTGTTTACTTTATGTTGTAGTTATTTCCACCTTGCACTGTTTATCTGTTTCTTTTTAGCGCAACCCTGGTTTTCCTTGTTGTGGATCTTAATTATAAAATGACAATTGGTTTTGGAAATGGTATGTGGTGTGTGTTGGATTTTGAAATGGGAAAATGGCGTTGTTTAACAAAAGGGGGAAACCTTATTTTTTATATAACTGTATTTCAAACTGGTATTAATGGACTGTTTTGGGAAAGGAAACACTTGGATTCAGTGGTTTATCTTTGGCATTCCTACTGAGCATCTCGGTGCTCACGCCTATCCTATCTTTTCAGTTGTAGTTTTCGTGTCATGTTTAGGTTCATAGTTCAGCTGCTCAGTGGTGGAGCATGTTTGGTCGTGAGGTTGGTGGTGACCAAGAGGTCACACGGAGATCACATTACAACAGTTCAGTTTTTCTTATTTTAGTTTTCAGTCTGTTTGGTTGTATCTTGTAACTGAATCAATTGTTTATTTATTTGAGGTTCAGTTTTTGGGCATCTGCTTGTTTAGTTTGTGTTTATTTGATCCTGTTTTTTTGGGCTGAAACTGTTCCCAATCTGGTTTATTTTTTATGCCCGACACTAGTTGTCAGCCCGTGGGGATCGAGAATGCCCTTCAGGCCGTGTCACATACTTGGTCGGGTGTCGGGTCGAATGACATCTTGGACTGGTTTGTGACGGTCTCGGTGAGGTCTCGAGTTCAAGTCTCACCGAGTTCATCCTTGTATTATCTGTTGCTTGGTTTTTTTGTACTGTAACCCCTTCCCCGAATAAGCTGAGGCTCCAACCTCAACTTTTAATACAATACTTACCTTTAGACACATATGATTTAAAGTTGTCACGTCAACATCTACGATTGCATCCATGCTTTGCAGATTCTTTGATATGTTTTATGATCAATCACTTTGTCTTACGATCGATCATTTTGTCTTACGGTTGATCATTTTGTACCTTGGGTTGATCACCTTGTACTTGCGGTCAATCCCATACTTTGTCCGTTTTGAGACTTCTGACCACAGTCAGTTCACTTGGTCTTGCGGTCAATTCTTCACTTGAAAATCCACAATTGCTTTCATTTGGCGTTGTGGTTGCATGGATGTTTGTGCGGTCGAACCAACTAGTCTTGCGATCACTTTGTTAGGCGTGCGACTGATCTCTACCTTTGTGAAAAAATCTTACAGCGGTGGATTGGATTACAATGTTCGGTCGTTCAGTTTGTCACAAAAAACCTTGATCTTTGAGGTCGCTTGACTTTGTCTTGTGATCACTCGGTTCCTTCTTACGGTCGCTTGGTTCCTTTGCCATAAATTCATCACGGTTGATCAGGTAGTTGTGCGGTCGACTATATGCACTATGCGGTTAATTGCATATACCGTGCGGTCGAGTCCATACTTAGTGAAATTTTCATTTTTTTTTTCAGAAAAATGAATTCAATTTCATAAAACATAAAATGTATTAGAAATAACATAAATATGATTGTGATTATTAAAACAAGGAATTGTTGAACCAAGTCAACAATAAAAATTGAGTTGTTTTGAGATTGCTTATCCCCTGTTTGATCTCAATCCGGTTCTCGAACGATGAAAATTTCACCACCTCTTGGTTCAGATAGGCTCAGACCTCTCAAACATGTAAGTCATCTCTGATATGATGACCCCCAATCATCTATGAGAAGAACAATACTCCCTTCATGGTGTTTTGGGTGTAATATTCAGGGACCTCCCTTCATTTTCAAAATCAATACATTCTACAAAGGTATGGTAATTCTACAGGTAAGTTTCTTCCTATGTACATAAGAGCTTTCATGAGAAAATATTGATAACACAAGATTTTGTAGAAAATTATCTTTTAATTTCATTGAATTTATTCACTTATATCATGTTAAATCCCGTTCAAAATTATATTTTTGTGTTTTTTTCCGTGTTTTAGACCTAATAAGATAAACTATGTTTAATTTTTGAATTTTAATGTTGAAAATATACTTGAGTTAAATTGTGCAATTTTTAATATATTTTTTGGAATTAATTGGAATATTGAATGAAATGAAATTCCTGAATTGTCTAGGAAATTAATCCGGAAATGTATGCATTTCCATCTCGAAATTACCTTTTGAGTATTATTGATAAATCCTTTTTCTATAGAATTGTATTTGAATATGCTTGATGCCTTATTGTATTCTATTACCCTCAAAATATTGGCTGGGTTGGACATCTTGCATATGGTGGGATGTACCACTTTATTTGGGCAAAATCGTTGAACCCACTGTACAAGGATGCCCGTTGGACCTAAAGACGGGCTGACCAGATCCTTTTCCACCGCACGATCAATATAGGAGGATCCGCGGCCATTGATCCGGAAGGATAGAAAGCTCTTGGGTCGCTGATCCTGAAAGGGCGGCTGCCCAAGTTCATCCTGATCTACCGGTCATCTCGTGCTCGCTAGGGATTCCAGATCTGGCGGCTAATGTTGGACCTGGCTTCGTGTATGTCTGCTTTCCAGGGCCGCTACAAGCAAGGAGGAGATTCCCAGTGCTTGGTGCTATCCGTATAGTGTTAGGTTTGTCGTAAGAAAGCTGTCGGCTTGGATCCGGGGTCCCATTACTACTGACATCGATGGGTGTTCGTGCTGCTCAGGAGACTGGTCTAGATGAGGTTCCGCTGTAAACTGGTGTCATTGTAGACGAAACATGAAGGCGCCCCTGTTGTTGATTTGGGAGTCCAGGTTGTTCGTGTTGGGTGTTCTCCGCTGCTCGATTCGGGTGGCAGATGGTGGATGCAAACTGGGTCGAGTTGATTCTCAACGGTTTTGGTTCTTTTATTGAAGACTCCGTAGGTTTGAGTACCCAAGAAGGATTCCTTCGTTGCATTTTGCATCAAAATTTCCTCTGTTGTTTTTAGTGTTAAGAATATAACATTTATATTCAAACACTTTGAAATATCCAACTTTCAGAATTTTATTTTTCCAAAGTTCATAAGGGTTTTTTTTGAGGTAGGGTCTTATGAGAATACGGTTTATGATAAAACAAATTATATTGTCCGCCTCAACCCAAAAGTATTGAGGGAGGTTGAAAACCATTCAATAGGGCTCTTGAGATTTCTTGAAGAGTTCGATTCCATATGCCGACAAGCCCGTTTTATTGAGGTGTTCTAGGAGCGGAAAAAGTACGATTATTACCCCGTGAAACACAAAGTTCATCAATCTATGTTATTAATTTCCTCCCCATGATCACTTCGAATGAAAATTATTTTGTTCCCCTTTTCATTTTTGACCTTTTTGGTAAATCTTATGGGCTTTACAAGCCTCATTTTTGCGTGTCAAGAAAAAGTCCGAAGTGAATTGTCACCGAAAGTTACATATCCTCCATCGAGTTTTTCAAGTTGATTAAATTCAGAGGGACCACCGCACACATGTCGAGAGCATCCACTATCCATGTACTGCGTTGCTTTTTAGGATTTACTCTTTAGACACGTTTCATACAAAATTAAGAAATTAAGCTTTTTGATGCCTAGATTTTGGGTTAATATATGTTAGTTAAGAGGGATTTTGGTACTCAAATTTGTTTTAAATACGATTTTTGAGATGAGATATGAGATAAAAGATAAATATTTTTTGGTCTACCATATCGAGCGTTTTTGCAATTACATTCATGAATTAGATGCCTGGTTTTATGACAATTATTACAAAACTTGTTTTGTGAAATCCCTTTTATTAAAGTTGTATTTTTGGAAGAACTGACATTATTCAAAAAACCAAATCCAAATTTATTTTTTTCACGGTGTTGTAAATCCAATATTTTATTTAGATTTTGTTCACCTTGGGTGAATTTCAGGAGATTTTTTTTGACATCATCGACAGTCGATTGCAACTCATGCACATTCGGTTGATTATTCAATTTTGACAATAATTCAGCTTTTTCGATCATGAGTTCGTCCTTTTCTTTAAGTGCTTGATTATGCATCTCTTTAAGTTCTTTGTACATTGAAGTTAGTTCACAAAAACCTTCTTCAAGTTGACCACGAGCATAATTTAGATCTTCGTAGCTTAGGTGATTGGATGTAGAAGAGGAAGAAGAGGAATTTGAGAAGGAAGAATAAGATGAGTTTGAGTTTACTTCATTACCAACATCGATTTCGACCATGAGACATTTGACACTTTCATTGCTTGACTCGTTTGAGGAGAGGGGATCATCGCTTGCACTTTGGGTTGAAACTGATAGAAAACAGAGATAGACTACTTTGTATTTAGAGAAGTATAGGAGCAACAACAACAAAATCACATGCGGAAGAGGAGGAAGAATATGGAAAGAAAGACACTTCGAGAGAGCACCGTTGCTCCTCGCCTAAGCCGAAGTCAAATCCAAGCCAAAAGCCAATTTCCCTCACCAATACTCTCTCCTCTTCCCTCAGCCTTCCCAATTTGTCAACCCCCTCATGCCTCCCCTCTAAACAGGCTTGGTTATTCCCTCAGATTCCCCTCAACATAAGACACTTATACCCCTTAACTAAAATACCCTCTAGCTCTTAGGCCTTAACACTCACTACCCCTTAAAAGAGTCTTGTCCTCGAGACTGAAAAACGAAAAAATGACTACGGTGCTCCCTCTCCCCAAAATCTCTAAGCAATTTGCCAGATGGGTCCCCCTTGCTCTATGGTCCTGGAGAAATTGATGACAATGCACCCGTTCTTCACATATTCTCCAAGCAATTTCCAAGATAGTTCTTCCTGCGTTGTGGGCCAGCCGTATTTGCTGTTGCCAACTATGCAGCGAGGTCTGCCTCCGCGTGCCCCCGTCTCGCATGAAATAGCTGCGTGGCCCTCCCCCATGACCCCACCCGTGAACCACTGCGTGTGACTCATCCCGTGGCTCGTTCGTGACACATGACTCTGTGTGAGGGAGTCATTCCACAGAGAGTTCCGCCTCCTGCACCTCCACATTGCTAAATAGTTTAGGATAAACCTCTGGCAGCACTGACGGCTGAGCCGGCGGAGTCGCATTCTGCTACGGCAGCGGTGACACATGCATGATCGATTCTCCATGACTCCCAAAGACTGTGCGTTGTCCTTCCCTATCCCAGTGTCCGTCCCTGCTGTCGTGAATGATGTCCCCTCCGCACTGTGTAGTTGCAGTGTCGTTAAGTTGCGTGGATTACTGTTGTCCAAAACAGACAACTCCTGCTGCTGCGCTGCAGTCATTGCCAACGAGAATGAAGGTTGCCCCTCCTCACGAGGCGACATCGCTGTAAGACAACACCACCAGGTTGCGCGAGATGTTTGGAACTGAGCATGCTCGGGTGGTGTCTTGAAGAGCATGGTGTGTTGATCCGCAACGGTCGCTGCTCCACCTCATCAAGTAACGTCGTCATCGGTTTGTTTATGTAGTTTGTTTTTTTGTCCCCCTCTCAACATAAAAGTCTTACACTTTTTTTTTTGTTTTTCTCTCCCCAACACAAAAGTTGAGCACTCTTTTTTTTGGTTTTGCAGAAAGAGGAACCCGAAAGAGGAACCCTGCGGTGTACTCCACCCTCGCGAGTGTAACCGGTCGCACACCTTCTCGTACATATGTCATTTCGGTCGTACCTTTCGGTGGTGTGCGACTCCTCTGGTCGCAAGCTAGGAATGTGTGCTGCCGTCGATCGAGAAGAAATTAGCAGTGCGTGATGCATTTGATGGAAACTGGCGGTGTGCGCCTCCGCGGGCCGGAAGAGAGCGTCTCCTTCCGCGGAAGTCAGCGACAATGGATGATAACAACAAGCGGCTCAAGAGTTGAGGAACAAGCTGGCAGTGCGCACGTCGTTTGGCGAGAGCCGGCTGAGATTACCGTTTCAAAACGCGATGTGGTAGTGCGCGCGGTGTTCGAGCAAACATCCGGTATTGCACAACTTCGTCCCATGAAAAAGAAGAAGCGACAGTGTGCACCGCCACATAACCGGGGGGAATAAGAACAGTATCATGCGACTCCTCAGAAATAGGTGGTGAAGAAGAATGGCAGGACGCCGCTTGTCTGGAGGAGAGCTGGTGGGGCGTGCCTTGGGTGAGCGAGAAACCGTCTTGCGCGCCTCATTCGAACGGGTGGTGAAGAAGAATGGCAGTGCACATTGCTTCAGATGCGATGCGGGCCAACGCTAGGTCAGATCAAGTGATAGAAAACAAAGACACACTACTTTGTATTTAGTGAAGCATAGGAGCAACAACATCAGAATTACACACGGAAGAGGAAGATGGTGGAAAAGAGAGACTTCGAGAGAGCACTCCTGCTCGTCGCCCATGTCGAAGTTGAATCCAAGCCAAAGACCGATTTCTCCTACCAATATTCCCTCATCTTCCCTCCCTCTAGCCTCCCTTATTTAACAACCCCTTCGTTTCCTCCCAAACAAACTTGGTTATTCCCCCAGACCCCCCCCCCAACATAAGACACTTATACCCCTTAATTGAAAATACACTCTAACTCGCAGGTTTTAATAGAAACCATGAAGACTTTCTTGCTTTTATTTTTCTCTTGTTTTTCTTTTTGATCAAGGGGCATTCCGACCTTATCTGTCATTTCTTTTTGCATTCAAAGCACTCAAGTTCTTGTTCACTTTGCTCATCTCCCCTTTTGGCATGTTGGTAGGTTTTCTTACTTTTGAAGATTTTGTTCATCTTCTTGGCCATAAGCCATTTCATATCATTGTAGGAATAGTTATTAATTGCTTTAAAGGCAATTGTCTTTTTCTCCTTGACTTCTTTGGTTTCCTTATCGGCTTGTCGCTTCATTGTGATTTAAGTCATGAGAAATCCGATGAGCTCCTCGACCGATATGTTCTTGATGTCTTTTGCTTATTGGATTGCCGTCACCTTAGTTGCTCGATTATTTGGTAAAATCCAAAGGATTTTCTTGACTAAAGTTTATGCGGTAAGAGTATCGTGAAACGACATTCTACCATTGCTTATGTTAGTAAATCACATAAACATATCAGTAATAGATTCATTTGGATGCATGGTAAAACTTTAAAAGTCTTGACTATAGATATTAAGTCTAGTATCTTTAACTTTATTTGTTCCTTCACGAGTAACTTCTAAGAGTTTCCATATTTGATGAGCAGTTTTGCAATTAGATATACGATTAAACTCATTTTGGTCTAAACCACAATGCAAGACGTTCATAACTTTACCATCTAATTCAATATCATCAGGTGTCCATTTTTCTTCTTTTTCTCTAGTAGGAATATATCCATGCATAACTATAATTTGAACCATCAAAATAAGATGCACGACCCATAGATTGCCCTTCGGGTGCACCATAGGTGTTTGAAAAAGAAGCCATTTAAAAAATCGAACTTTGAAACCGATTAGGTTTCTAAAAACTAAAATCAATTTTTGAAAACTAGGATATTTTGAGAAATACACAAAGATTCCCTTTGATATTAGGTGTAGGTCGGAGATAAAATGGTAAGAGGGAGGGTGGATTGCTTTTAAAAACAATTTTAAAACGATGCTAAAGATCGAACTTTAAAATTGGTTAGGATTTTGAAATCTAAAATCAATTTTTGAAAACTAGGATATTTTGAGAAAAACACAAAGATTCCTTCCCTTTGATACCAAATGTAGGTCAGAGATAAAATGACGAGGGGGTGAATTGACTTTAAAAACAATTTTAAAACGTTGCTAAAGATCGAACTTTGAAATCGCTTTGGATTTTGAAAATTAAAATTAATTTTTGAAAACTGGGATATTTTGAGGAAAACACAAAGATTCTCTCTAATACCAAATATAGGTTGGAGATAAAATGACGGATTCAGATTCGAGATATCTCATGATTCCATTGGAGTCTAATGAGTAGCTTACATCAGTTTTTTTATTATAAGTGAAAAATGGATTCAATATTTGGAATCATAATAATTTATATTATCTAATAAGCTTGGGGCGGGACGCTACATCTAACACTTCGTATTTATGAGATTTTTCCCTATACGTGAAAGTAGATCAGATATCAAATGCAGTTTTATCCCTGGGATTGATTTTTGATCTACTTTGAGGAGTAAGTGCTAAAGATAACTTGTGCAATTCAAGTTATTAAGGGGTTTTAAATTTTTAGGTAATTTTTAGGATTTTGAGGGGGTGAATTGTCTTTGAAAACAATTTTAAAAAAATGCTATAAAATAAAAATGATTATCATGCAATCAATCGATTTAAAAAAACAAAGGTGTGCGTAGTGGAATTAAAAACTTAAAGCACATCGGAAAATAAATTGCTGAAATCAAAACACACTTTGATAAATGAGTTCGGTATTAGCTCAAGAATGAGCCTCTATTTCTTCTCCCCTCAAGAAGGGAATCCCTTTGTTTTAATGGAAATCAAAAATCAAAGATGTCCTTTGGTTTTAGCGGAAACAAAGATCCAAGAACCCTCGCTTTTAGCGGTGGTGAGCACCTAAAGAAGAAGATGAAGAAGATAGAGGTTTGTTTTTACAAACCCTTTACAAATCACTCAACTCTCTCTTGGAAGATTTAGAAGAAAATGAAAGATAGAGGTAGAGAGAGATAAGGTAGAAGAAGAGCCTTTAAGAGTTACAACAAGGGAGCAAAATGGCTCAAAGAGAGAAGGCAAAAGAAATTGGATTGAAGCGGTTAAGCCCAGTTGCCTTCTGAGAATGGAAGATGAAAGGAGATCTCTTGCAAAAGGTTCGTCGTTGATCGATCAAGAATCGTTCGATGACAAGTAGTTATCGTAGGTGTCGTAGATGTTCGTAGTTGAGATCCAAGCTCACTTGACGTCTATTTATAGCCTTCATAAGTGCTGGAAGAGCTTTGGGTCAAGCCAAGGCTTTAATGAGCCAAAACAATGCTTTTAGACCAAGCATTAAATGCCATTTAACTGTTCTGGATCGAAGCCACCTTCGGCGGCGTGGTAGAGTTCGCTGCACAATGGAGGTCTTTGCGGCTTAGGGCTTTTGGCTATGGCGTGGAGTCTTGTAGGATCTCTGGTGGTTCTATTGATCTCGAGGTAGCTCCAGTGTGGCTATTAAGTTGCGCCATGGATGTCCCTTGCGTAGAAGTTCTGCGGCGTGATCATTCACCTTGCAGCATGGCCTTACCCGAGTTTGTAGGATCTAAGGTTTTACTACGGTGTGAATACTTGGATTTTCGCTCTGATTCTCAGAGAGGAAGTGAGATTGAGTTGTACTGCGGCGTGGTCCTTCTCATTGCGCCGTAGTTACTGTTCCACAGCCTTTTGCAACGTGGTGTAGAGTGGTGCAAAGCGGTGATGCTGTGATGCTAATTCACTTAAATAAAAAAGGTTAAAAATACCTTTAGTTATTGTGATCATAAAAACAAGTTAGTGGTTCAACAATAATCCCCAATCCTTTTCATTTTATACATTTAAAAGTGCCCTTAGTCGCATGCTTTGATGCCATGGAGGAAAATAAATACATGTAGGAGGAAAACGATGTGGGAATTGGAAATACACGTAAACGGGTCTAACACTTGGAAGAAGAGTCCCACTAAAAAGAAAGATAGAAGACACCAGAAAAGAAGACCACACACACTCCCCCTCAAGCTGGGTCGTTGATGCTTTGGATGCCCAGCTTGGTGCATAGAGAATGCAGTCGAATTCCCAGCAAACGATGTGGGAATTGGAAATACACGTAAACGGGTCTAACACTTGGAAGAAGAGTCCCACTAAAAAGAAAGATAGAAGACACCAGAAAAGAAGACCACACACACTCCCCCTCAAGCTGGGTCGTTGATGCTTTGGATGCCCAGCTTGGTGCATAGAGAATGCAGTCGAATTCTCAGCAAACCTTTGGTGAAGATGTTGGCAAGCTGATGAGCTGATGCAACTAAAGGTGATATGTTTTTTGCTCAAGGTGATGCGAAAAAAGTGACAATCAATCTAAATATGCTTCGTGCGTTCATGAAAACCTGAATTAGAAGCAATCTTTGTGGCTGATTGATTATCACACCAATTTCATGAAGAAGGTGACAAAGCTAAAAAATTTCAGTAGTGACCGTGTCCATCACACGATATTCAGATTCTGCACTGGATCTGAAGATGACAGTTTGTTTTTTGCTTCGCTAAGAGATTAAGTTACCAGCCAAAAAAACTGCAAACTCAGAAATAGACTTTCGGGTAGATAAGCAGCCAGCGTAGTCGACATCACAAAAGGCCTCAATGTTTAGATGATCGTGATGTTACTGAAGACCACGGGCAAGGTTTTTCTTAAATGTATTTGATAATGTGAATAACAACGTCCCATTGATGCTGCAGATGCCCAACTTGGTGCATAGAGAATCCAGTCGAATTCCCAGCAAACCTTTGGTGAAGATGTCGACAAGCTGATGAGCTGATGCAACTAAAGATGATATGTTTTTTGCTCAAGGTGATGCGAAGAAAGTGACAATCAATCTCAATATGCTTCGTGCGTTCATGGAAACCTGAATTAGAAGCAATCTTCGTGGCTGATTGATTAGCCACACCAATTTCATGAAGAAGGTGATGAAGGTAAAAAATTTCAGTAGTGAGTGACCATCACACGATATCGAGATTCTGCACTGGATCTGAAGATGACAGTTTGTTTTTTTGCTTCGCCAAGAGATTAAGTTACCAGCCAAAAAAACCGCAAACTCAGAAATAGACTTTCGCGTAGATAAACAGCCAGCGTAGTCGACATCACAGAAGGCCTCAATGTTCAGATGATCGTGATGTGAATACTGAAGACCACGGGCAAGGTTTTTCTTAATGTATTTGATAATGTGAAGAACAACGTCCCATTGAGATTTTATCGGATGTTCAATGAATTGACTGTCCTTGCTGACAGTGCAAGCAATATCTGGACGAGCCATGGTAAAATAATTGAGTTTGTCCACAAGATGACGATACCTATCTGGATGAGAATATGAGTCAGTGGTATCATGGAAGGATCGTTCCCTTGGTTCAAGAGGAGTGTCAACGCCAGTTGACTGAGATAAGTCAATATCCTGCAAGATATCTAATGCATATTTTCGTTGTGAAAGAAAGATGTTGGTTGGAGAACGAGAGACTTCAATTTCAAGAAAATATCTGGACGAGCCATGGTAAAATAATTGAGTTTGTCCACAAGATGACGATACCTATCTGGATGAGAATATGAGTCAGTGGTATCATGGAGGGATCGTTCCCCTGGTTCAAGAGGAGTGTCAATGATAGTTGCCTGAGATAAGTCAATATCCTGCAAGATATCTAATGCATATTTTCGTTGTGAAAGAAAGATGTTGGTCAGAGAACGAGAGACTTCAATTTCAAGAAAATATGTCGAAGGACTCAGGTCTTTGGTATGAAACCGTTGTTGAAGAGACAAGCCTTGAGATGGGCAATGTCATGCGAGTCGCTGCCAGTAATAATAATATCATCAACATACACAACGAACAAGATGCAGCCATATGACGTTTTTTTGATAGAAAACAATGTGATCCTTCATACTCTGAGATTGATCGAATGTAGTGATGACGGTGCAGAATCCGCCAAACCACGCACGGGGAGACTGCTTGAGCCTATAAAAAGACCGACGAAGCCGACAAACATGAGAACCGGCCCCTGAGGCGAGGAAGATAGTAGGTTGTTGCAGATATACTTCTTCAAGAAAACCATGTAGAAACACATTCTTGACATTAAGTTGATGAAGAGACCAATTATAAGCAGCTCCAAGAGATATGGATAATCGAACAAAGACCATTTTAACAATCAAAGTGAATGTATCGAAATAATTAACACCATATGTCTAGCAAAACCTTTTGCCACGAGATGGGCTTTAAGATGATGAAAAGTACTATCTGCATTTAGACGAACCGTATAAATCCATTTGTTGCCAACAACCTATTTACCTACCGGGAGGGGGACCAGATCTGAGGTATGATTGTCGTCCAAGGCCTGTAATTCATCATGCATTGCTCAAAGCCAACCAGGGTGAGATTTAGCCTTGACAACCGCGCAGGGACCTCATACATCAGAATGGACTAAATCAAAAGGTTTAGAAGAATACGACACCAAACGAGGAACATAAGATGCACAATGATGTTATGCAAACTTACAGGACTCACAATGAAATGAATGGTGCAGTCTGAAATGAGGATAATGCTGGTGTAAGACGGAGGTCGATGGATGACCATGGCTAAAATGTAGATCCCGAGCACGAGTAGAGATAGACGGGCAAACAAGGGATGTCAGAATATTGGACATGTACACCCCATCGTGAAGATGACCTCTACTAAGCTCTCGATTCGTCGATCGCTCCTGAAAAACATCTGATGGTGTAAAAATAACATCATAGTTCAAGTCTTGTGTAAGCTTACTGATGGAGAGTAGATTAAAAGGACTCCGAGAAACACGAGCCACTGAAATCAGGCGAATACAAGGATTTAAGGAGCACATGCCAAATCCCGCAATAGGGATAGTGGATTCGTCAGCAACAGTAATTACAGTGGCACCAATATACGGATGATAAGTAGTTAAAATACCTGCATCACCAGTGAGATGATCGGAAGCACAATAATTACGCATCCAAGCAGACGGGTGTTAAGAGACACAAGCGGTATGACCACCAGTCTGAGCAACAGTTTCCGAAGAGGAGGCAGTTAGCGAAGCGACTTGATGAGAGTGTATAAGCTCGATCTCATCCATTGAGAGGTCCAAGTGATGGATATCAGATAGTGGTGGGGGGGAGTCGACCAGAGCTGCCTGAACGTGCCAGGTGGCGAAGACGAACGCCCATGGAGAACCCAACAACGATCAATGAGATGGGCAGGTTTGCCACAGTGCTGATAGAAAGGATGATTACGAACCCCACCATGACCAAGTCCACGAGTACCCGAAAAACGACCACTGCCACGATCCAGTAGTGCAATATGATCGACAGTGTCAGTAGGTGGGGAAAGCACCCGTTGAGCTTTTCCAAGGCGATGGTAGACCTGTGGAATCTCAAGAGAGGAGAGGTTGACTAACATTTCAGTGGGAGTTGTTGCCATGAAAAAGACTGAAGAGACATAATTGATCTCGTTAGGCCAAAGCAGCAGTTTGAAGAAGGGGCCAAAACTCAAGTAATTCTTCATGCAGAGCTTTCCATTCGGTGAAATATGCGGAAAGGCGTTAAAGAACATTTGACACCCGAGCTAAATTATTTGTTTTGGAATACATGAGGGTCAAGGATTCCCAAAGTTCTTTGACAATGTTCATCGTCCAAGTCATATCTTTGACAGAGCGTTTCATAAAATTGACAAGCAAGGCAAAAATTTTACTAACGACAAGCTTCCAAACTTTGTAATTCGGATCGGATAGCAGTGGGGGAGGAGCAACAAGGTGCGAGTCTAGATCCATGTCTGTGAGAGACATAAGAAATGTCTTACGCCAGAGAAATTAGCTGCATTAAGGTGCTCATTTACAAGGCGCGTGGAGGCAGTGATCAACCGTGGAAGGACTGGGGAAGTTGGTGAGGAATCTGCCATGGTAGGAGGGAAGATACTACAAGATCCGACCAAGCTGCTAGGAAGGGCGCAGTGAGAAATTCAGCAAGAAAAGCTAGAAATGGGAAAATGGGCCTCAGCAGGAAAAGCAGGGCATCGAGTTTCTGGGTGGATAACCATTAAAGCGTGTAGGAAGAACGCAGAGGAATCAGAAGCGTGCAACGACAGGAGACTACAAACGCATTTTGAGGATGCCATGATTTCGGAGAGAGGCTTTAGGAGCAGTGGGTGAGTTTGAGGGGCGCCTGGAGAAGGCCTGAACAGGTCTGTGTATTTTGGCTTGTGCAATGATGGCATATATTAATCCCAACTCTACAAGGCCTGAACAGGTCTGTGAGTAGATCAACGTTGCCTCATCCTGTAATTTCATGTTACGACCCAATTTTCTTTGATCTTTTATCTCTTTCCCCCTCATGAGTGGGTTTATTTTCAGCTGTGTAACCAATAAACATCACATTGTCTGAGCATAATCCCAGCTCTACGAGGCCCAAACTGGTCTGTGAATAGATCGACATCACATTGTGTGCGCATAATACTGCATGCTTGTGTTTTAACACAATTTCTCTTCGGTTCATATTTTCAGCCCCCCTCATGTATGATGTTATTTTAAATACATGGATAGCGGTCATTGAAGCCACGATGAAGGCGCGGAGTTGTCGAGTCTAACCAGTTGCCCAATTTGGAAGTTTGAAATAGAGCAAACGATTGTTTTTGGATACAAAAATAAAATATGACCACCCGTCATAAGCCCCAATCTTGCTTCATTTTATACATTTAAAATAACCCTCAGCTGAATGCTTTGATGCCATGGAGGTGTCAAGTCCAATCAGACTGAAAGCTAGTCCTATCCCATGCTGATTTGGCTCAAGTCAGAGGTTTGAATTAGAGCAGAATTAATTGCGAAACATGATTACCTAACACTGCATTTTATATATAACCCTATTGCATGTTCTGACCGTGGAGTGGCATAGGTGGTGTTCCTGTTGTTTGAAGGTCCTTCCCCTACCGCGTTTTGTGTAAATAAAACAGTCCTCTTCAGTTATCCAATTTTGTTTGTTTATTAGTTTAGAGTTTACTGCAATGGAGTTTCACGCTTCTACTGAATATGCAAGGGGGATTCAAAATGCCCGGGTAGTAGTAATCCCATGGGTTGGCCTTTGTCTATTTTTTGAGTTTTGGTGCCATGGTGTTAGAAACCTTTGAGCTGGAGGCGGTTAAGGGATATATTTGACTTTTTATGGGGTTAGTTTGTTAGGGAGGAAGTGGGGGAGTTTAGTTTTGGGAGTCTGTTGGGGGGGATATTATTTGTTAGAGGGGGCGGGGAACACGAGGAGGTTGGGAATCTGTTATAAATTAGAATGCCGTGGGAGAGGGGCGGGGGGTATCTGGAATTGGCCTAGTGCTTGGGAATGGGCGAAAGACTTGGGCAGAACTCTTTCGAGTGTCTTCTGATCTTCCTTCTCTTCTATTTGTAATTCTGTTTATATACAAGTAGTCGTTCCTCTTGTTCTATCGCATGCTCAATACCCTCTTTCTCTTTTTAAATTTCTTGATACTTTCCCTACATATGTTGCAATCCTTTCGGGTTTCAATGCTGTGTATTTTGGCTTTTGCAATGATGACATATAATAATCCCAGCTCTACGAGGCCTGAATAGGTCTGTGAGTAGATCAACGTTACATTGTCTGAGCCTAACCCTGTAAGCTTGTGTTATGACCCAATTTTCTTTTGTTGGAGTTTGCGTCTCTCATCGGAGCTTTGGTCTGTTTTTCTTTATGCATCCAAGCTAGGTAGACCTAGCTTGAGGGGGAGTGTTGAAGTCTGTGTCCCACATCGGACGTGAGTGTTTTGTCTTTTTTATATTTCCCTATAAATAAACTTTCAGGAGTCTTCGGATCTTCCTTCTCTTCTATATGTAATTCTGTTTATATACAAGTAGTCGTTCCTCTTGTTCCATCACATGCTCAATACCCTCTTTCTCTTTTTAAATTTCTTGATACTTCCCTATATATGTTGCAATCCTTTCGGGTTTCAATGCTCTGTATTTTGGCTTTTGCAATGATGACATATAATAATCCCAGCTCTACGAGGCCTGAATAGGTCTGTGAGTAGATCAACGTTACATTGTCTGAGCCTAACCCTGTACATCGAACGTTAGTGTTTTGTCTTTTTTATATTTCCCTATAAATAAACTTTCGGGAGTCTTCCGATCTTCCTCTTCTATATGTAATTCTGTTTATATACAAGTAGTCGTTCCTCTTGTTCTATCACATGCTCAATACCCTCTTTCTCTTTTTAAATTTCTTGATACTTTCTCTATATGTGTTTCAATCCTTTCGGGTTTCAATGCTGTGTATTTTGGCTTTTGCAATGATGACATATAATAATCCCAGCTCTACGAGGCCTGAATAGGTCTGTGAGTAGATCAACGTTACATTGTCTGAGCCTAACCCTGTAGGCTTGTGTTACGACCCAATTTTCTTTTGTTGGAGTCTGCGTCTCTCATCGGAGCTTTGGTCTGTTTTTCTTTATGCATCCAAGCTAGGTAGACCTAGCTTGAGGGGGAGTGTTGAAGTTTGTGTCCACATCGGACGTGAGTGTTTTGTCTTTTTTATATTTGCCTATAAATAAACTCCAGGCCTCTCTTAAGAGACATCTTGGGTATGGGGCACACCATCTCTTATAATTCTACATCTTTCATCTTTTATCTCTTTCCCCCTCACGAGTGAGTTTATTTTCAGCAGTGTAACCAATCAACAACACATTGTCTGGGCATAATCCCAGCTCTACGAGGCCTGAACTGGTCTGTGAATAGATCAACATCACATTGTCTGAGCATAATCCTGCATGCTTGTGTTTTGACACAATTTCTCTTCGGTTCTTTATATATCAGCCTCCCTCTTGCGTGATGTTATATTAAATACATGGATAGCAGTAATTGAAGCCACGATGAAGACATAGAGTTGTCGAGTCTAACCAGTTGTCCAATTTGGAAGTTTGAAAGAGAGCAGAAAATCAGGATTGTTTTTAGATATAAAAATAAAATATGATCGCCTGTCAAGCCCTAATCCAGCTTCATTTTATACATTTAAGAGTACCCTCAGTCGCCTGCTTTAATGCCATGGAGGTGTCCCGTCTAATCAAAATGAAAGCTAGGCCCATCCCATGCTGATTTAGCCCGAGTCAGAGGTTCGAATTAGAGCAGAACTAATAGTGAAACATGATCGCCTGTCATCAACCATAACAATGTATTTTATATATAACCCCACTGCATGCTCTGACCGTGGAGTGGCATAGGCCGTGTTCCTGTTGTTTGAAGGTCCTTCCTCTACACTGTTTTGTGTAAATAAAATAGTCCTCTTCAATTATCCAATTTTGTTTTTTTATTAGTTTATAGTTTACTTCAATGGACTTTCCCGCTTCTATGAATCTGCAAGGGGGTTCAAAAGGTCCGAGTATTAGCAATCCCATGGGTTGACCTTTGTCTATTTTTTGAGTTTCAGTGCCGCCATGCTCAATACCCTCATTCTCTTTTTTAATTTCTCGATACTTTCCCTACATATGCTGTAATTCTTTCGGGTTTCAAAGCTATGTATTTTGGCTTGTGCAATGATGACATATAATAATCCCAGCTCTACAAGGTTTGAACAGGTCCGTGAGTAGATCAACGTTACATTGCCTCACCCTGTAAGCTTGTGTTACGACCCAATTTTCTTTGTTCTTTATCTCTTTCCCCCTCTTGAGTGGGTTTATTTTCAGCAGTGTAACCAATCAACATCACATTGTCTGAGCATAATCCCAGTTCTACGAGGCCTGAATTGGTCTGTTAATAGATCAACATCACATTGTCTGGGCATAATTCTGCATGTGTGTGTTTTGACACAATTTCTCTTCGGTTCTTTATATTTTCAGCCTCCTTCATGCGTGATGTTATTTTAAATACATGGATAACAGTCATTGAAGCGACAGTGAAGACGTAGAGTTGTCGAGTCTAACCGGTTGCCCAATTTGGAAATTTGAAATAGAGCAAAAGATCAGGATTGTTTTTTGTTGGACCCCATTTTAGTGTAATGGGTATTTCCGAGTCCCACATCGGAATATCCCGCCTTGTAATTATTTTTAATCATCTATAAAAGAATATCTCCGCCTCACATTGAGGTAAGGGGAATTCGCCACCTACATGGTATTAAAGGGAAAATCCCATTATTTTTTTTATCCCCTCTTCTGGGTCTGCCTTATGCGGCCACCCCTTCCTCCTACGGGTCTGCCCTATGTGGCCACCCCCTGCGGGTCTGCCCTAGTTGGCCACCCCACTCCTGCGGCTCTGCCCTACGTGTCCCTCCAGCGCCTCCTCCATTGCGCCTCCCTCCCGCATATCTCTGGCGGAAGCCTCTCCCCGACGGATCTCCCCTTGCCGGCGTCTCCTTCCCCGGCGTCTTCTCCCCATTGTACGCGACGACCCCGAACTCCTGGCTCCCGCCTCACCCGCCGCGGCTCCCGTTCCTGGCGCCCCCCTTCCCTCTCGACTGCCACCGCTGTTCTATGCGGGCCTCCATCCGGATCGCGCCTGCCTTCGATGACTCCCTCCTGCTTTTTCCCGGCGCCCTCGTCGCGCTGCTCCCTGCACTCACCTCCTTGACGGCTTCGCTTCACCCCGCGACGTCCCGTCCCTTCCGCGACTCTAGTCTCGCGGCTCCCGTCCCTCCCGCGGCTCCCTCCCAGTGGGTGCGCTCTGCCCCGATGGGATCCCCGCCTCCCGTTGATCCTCTGCCCGATGCCTGCCCTCCCGGTTCTGTCCGGTTTCGACCCTCTTCCCTGCACACACCAGCTAGCCGCTCCTCATCCGGCGCTCCCCTTCCAGCTGCTGCTCCCGACGCCACTGGCCCTCTCGACCCAGGTGTGACGTGCCCCGACGCTTCTATTTTTCCTGACGGAACACCAATCCTCAGGTGGATACACCTCTGCCTCCCGACCCAGGCACCACTGGTCCTGTCGACCCAGGCGCGACCCTCCAGTCAGCCTCATCTGCGCGCGTCGGCACACCGCCTCGGCCCGCCTTCCCGGCACCTCCCGATTTGACGCGGCACTCTCCAGACGCCGCACGGCCTGCCTGTCCCGACGAGCTCCCTCTTGGCGCTCTCGCGGCACGTCCTGACCTGCTTCCGAAGCAGCCACCAGGCACTGCCCTCTCACCGGACATCACCCGGCCCACCACCACTTCAATGGCTGGCTTGTCCGCCCGCGGCCCTCCGACACCACCTCTGGTCGCCAACTCTCCTGCAAGGACGCACCCTCACTTCCATTGTCAGCCTTCCCGTGCGTCTGTGCGACCGCTTGAGCAGCTGTCCCATCCTCGTAGTATGAAGGATCACACCGTCTTCTTCCGTACGACGTCAAACGGTTGTATTCTGCTGGTAGTATATGTCGATGATATCATCATCACAGGGAGCGACTCCACTGGAATCGCCCAACTCAAGGCGCACCTTCACCACCACTTCCACACCAAAGACCTTGGTCCTCTCACCTACTTCCTTGGCATCGAGGTCTCCCGTTCTGAGGACACTATCTCTCTCTGCCAACGAAGAAATGCCCTTGATATCTTACAGGATGCAGGGTTGAGCTAGAGACTGTAGTGGACACTCCTCTTGAGCCTAGAGAACGCTATCTCCATACCGACTCGGCACCCTTTCCTCACCAAGAGAGCTATCGTCATCTGGTGGGCAAACTCAACTACTTCACCATGACACGTCCAGACATTGCCTGCACGGTTAGCAAAGTGAGCCAGTTCATGGAGCATCTAACCAGATCTCGGTGGGATGTTGTTCTCCGCATTGCCAAATACATAAAGAAAGACCATGCATGTGGCCTTCGGTACTCCCATCATGCTCATTTGGATGTTGAGCCCTTCTGTGATACGGACTATGCAGGTTGCCTTGCTACCCGCAAGTCTACTTCTGGATTTGCAGTGTTCTTGGCCGGTAACCTCATCTCATGGCGCAGCAAGGAGCGGACTGTCGTCTCCAGATCTAGTGCAGAGGCAGAATACCGCGCCATGGCCACGGTCACCACTGAGATCCTCTGGCTTCGTCATCTCCTTCACGAGTTTGGTTTTCCAGCAAAGACATCTGCTCATATCTAGTGTGACAATCAGGCAGCCACGAAGATTGCATCGAATCCTGTCTTCAATGAACGGACGAAGCATATCGAGGTGGACTGCCACTTTCTTCGCAACCATCTGGAGCAGAATCATATTAGTTTTGGCCATATTCTGACGGCGGATCAGCTCGGCGACATCTTCACAAAAGGCCTCTCAAGAGCTCGCCTAGACTCCCACACTACCAAGCTGGGAATTCACCGCCTCCACGACCTAGCTTGAGAGGGAGTATGGATGTCCTTGTTCGATGTCGTCTTTTTTTTTTGTGGGACTCTCAGTCCAAGCTGTCCAGCTTGAGGGGGAGTGTTGGACCCCATTTTAGTGTAATGGGTATTTTCGAGTCCCACATCGGAATATCCCGCCTTGTAATTATTTTTACTCATCTATAAAAGAATATCTCCACCTCACATTGAGGTAAGGGGAAATCGTCACCTACATTTTTAGATATAAAAATAAAATATGATCGTCTGTCATAAGCCTCAATCCTTCTTCATTTTATACATTTAAAAGTACTCTCAGGCGCATGCTTTGATGCCATGGAGGTGTCAAGTCCAATCAAACTGAAAGCTTAGCCTATACCATGCTGATTCGGCCCAAGTTAGAGGTTTGAATTAGAGCATAACTAATAGTGAAACATGATCGCCTGTCATCAACCCTAACACTGCATTTTATATATAACCCCATTGCATGCTCTGACCGTGGAGTGGCATAGGCTGTGTTTTTGTTGTCTGAAGGTCCTTCCTCTACCCTGTTTTGTATAAATAAAATATTCCTCTTCAATTATCCTATTTTGTTTGTTTATCAGTTTATAGTTTACTGCAGTGGAGTTTGACGCTTCTACTGAATATGCAAGGGGGGTTCAAATGGTCCGGGTTGTTGCAATCCCATGGGTTGGCCTTTGTCTATTTTTTGAGTTTTGGTGCCATGCTCAATACCCTCATTCTCTTTTTAAATTTCTCGATATTTTCCCTACATATGTTGTAATCCTTTCGGGTTTCAATGCTGTGTATTTTGGCTTTTGCAATGATGACATATAATAATCCCAGCTCTATGAGGCTTGAACAGGTCTGTGAGTAGATCAACGTTACAATTGTCTGAGCCTCACCCTGTAAGCTTGTGTGTTACGACCCAATTTTATTTGATGTTTTATCTCTTTCCCCTCATGAGTGGGTTTATTTTCAGCAGTGTAACCAATCAACATCACATTGTCCGAGCATAATCCTAGATCAACATCACATTGTCTGGGCATAATCCTGCATGCTTGTGTTTTGACACAATTTCTCTCCGGTTCTTTATTTTTTTAGCCTCCCTCATGCATGATGTGAAATACACGGATAACTGTCATTGAAGCCACGATGAAGATGTAGAGTTGTCAAGTCTAACCAGTTGCCCAATTTGTAAGTTTGAAATAGAGCATAAAATTTGGATTGTTTTTAGATATAAAAACAAAATATGATCGCCTGTCAAGCCCTAATCACGCTTCATTTTATACATTTAAAAGTACCCTCAGTCGCCTGCTTTAATGCCATGGAGGTGTCACGTCCAATTAAACTGAAAGCTAGGCCTATCCCATGGTGATTCAGCCCGAGTAGGTTTGAATTAGAGCAGAACTAATAGTGAAACATTAGTGAAACATGATCGCCCTTCATCAACCCTAACACTGTATTTTATATATAACCCCATTGCATGCTCTGGCCGTGGAGTGGCATAGGCTGTGTTCCTGTTGTTTGAACTTCCTTCCTCTACCCTGTTTTGTGTAAATAAAATTGTCCTCTTCAATTATCCAATTTTGTTTTTTGATTTGTTCATAGTTTACTGCAATGGTCTTTCACGCTTCTACTCAATCTGCAAGGGGGTTCAAAAGATCTGGGTAGTAGCAATCCCATGGGTCGGCCTTTGTCTATTTTTTGAGTTTCAGTGCCGCCATTCTCAATACCCTCATTCTGTTTTTAAATTTCTCGATACTTTCCCTACATATGTTGTAATTCTTTCGAGTTTCAAAGTTGTGTATTTTGGCTTGTGCAATGATGACATATAATAATCCCAGCTTTATGAGGCTTGAACACGTCTGTGAGTAGATCAACGATACATTGTCTGAGCCTCACCCAGTAAGCTTGTGTTAGGACCCAATTTTCTTTGATCTTTTATCTCTTTCCCCCTCTTGAGGGAGTTTATTTTCTGCAGTGTAACCAATCAACATCACATCGTCTGAGCATAATCCTAGCTTTATGAGGCCTGAACTGGTCCGTGAATAGATCAACACCACATTTTCCGAGCATAATCCTGCACGCTTTTGTTTTGACACAATTTCTCTCCGGTTTATATTTTCAGCCTCCCTCATGCGTGATGTTATTTTAAATACATGGATGGCGTTCATTGAAGCGACATTGAAGCAACAATGAAGACGTTGAGTTGTCGAGTCTAACCAGTTTCCCAATTTGGAAGTTTGAAATAGAGCAGATGGTCAGGATTGTTTTTAGATATAAAAATAAAATATCGCCTGTCATAAGCCCCAATCCTTCTTCATTTTATACATTTTAAAGTACCCTCGGTCGCATGCTTTAATCCCATGGAGGTGTCAAGTCCAATCAAACTGAAAGCTTGGCCTATCCCTTGCTGATTAGGCCCAAGTTAGAGGTTTGGATTAGAGCAGCACTAATAGTGAAACATGATTGCCTGTCATCAACCCTAACACTGCATTTTATATATAACCCCATTGCATGCTGTGATGGTGGAGTGGCATTGGCTGTGTTCCTGTTGTTTGAAGGTCCTTCCTCTATCCTTTTTTTTGTAAATAAAATATTCCTCTTCAATTATCCAATTTTGTTTGTTTATTAGTTCATAGTTTACTGCAGTGGAGTTTCACTCTTCTACTAAATATGTAGGGGGGTTTCAAAAGGTCCGGGTTGTAGCAATCCCATGGGTTGGCCTTCGTCTATTTTTTGAGTTTAGGTGCCATGCTCAATACCCTCATTCTCTTTTTAATTTTCTCGATATTTTCCCTACATATGTTGTAATCTTTTTGGGTTTCAATGCTGTGTACTTTGGTTTTTGCAATGATGACATAATAATCTCAACTCTCTGAGGCCTGAACAGGTTTGTGAGTAGATCAACGTCATTGTTTGAGCCCCACCCTATGAGCTTGTGTTACAACCCAATTTTCTTTGATCTTTTATCTCTTTCCCCCTCATGAGTGGGTTTATTTTCAGCCGTGTAACCAATCAACATCACATTGTCTGAGCATAACCCCAGCTCTATGAGTCCCGGACTGGTCTGTGAATAGATCAACATCACATTGTCTGAGCATAATCCTGGATGCTTGTGTTTTGACACAATCTCTTCGGTTCTTTATATTTTCCGCCCCCTCACGCGTGATGTTATATTAAATACATGGACAACTGTCATTGAAGCCACGATGAAGACGTAGAAAATCAGGACTGTTTTCAAATATAAAAATAAAATATGATTGCTCTCATGCCCTAATCCAGCTTCATTTTATACATTTAAAAGTACCCTCATTCACCCGCTTTAATGCCATGGAGGTGTCACGTCCAATCAAACTGAAAGCTAGGCCTATTCCATGCTGATTGAGCCCGAGTCAGAGGTTTGAATTAGAGTAGATAAAATAGTGAAACTTGATTGCCTGTCATCAACCCTAACAACTATTCTGGTTCGATCCCAACGGGTGCGCTCCGCCCCGACGGGATCCCCGCCTCCCGTTGATCCTCTGCCCGACGCCTGCCCTCTCAGTTCTGTCCGGTTTCGGCCCTCCTCCTTGCTCGCACCGACTAGCCGCTCCTCATCCGGCGCTCCCCTTCCAGCTGCTGCTCCCGGCGCCACTGGCCCACCCGACCCAGGTGTGACGTGCCCCGACGCCTCTATTTCTCCCGGCGGAACACCAATCTCCAGGTGGATACACCTCTGCCTCCCGACCTAGGCGCCACTGGTCTTGTCGACCCAGGCGCGACCCTCCAGTTGGCCTCCTCTGTGCGCGTCGACACACCGCCTCCATCGCGCCTCCTCCCTCGCGAAGATCGGCCCGCCCTCCCGGCACCTCCCGATCTGATGCGACTCTCTCCAGACGCCGCACGACCCGCTTGTCCCGACGGGCTCCCTCTCGACGCTCTCGCGGCACGTTCTGACCTGTTTCCGAAGCAGCCACCAGGCACTGCCCTCTCGCCGGACATCACCCGGCCCACCACCACTTCAGTGGCTGGCTTGTCCGCCCGCGGCCCTCCGGCACCACCTCTGGTCGCCAGCTCTCCTGCAAGGACGCACCCTCACTTCCATTGTCAGCCTTCCCGTGCGTCTGTGTGACCGCTCGAACAGCTGTCCCATCCTCTGTCATCAGGTCTTCCGCAAGACGGCCCCCCTTCTTCCTGTGACCGTTACAGAACGATGCTCTCGTCGGAGGAGATTGCCTTGATACACTCTTATCGGGCAACTGTACCACCACCCTCTTCTCCAGCCCCCATTGCTCAGACTGACAGCTCTACCGCATGTGTTTCTCATCAACAGACTGCTTGGATGTTTGACTCTGGTGCGTCAGAACATCTCACAGGGGACTTCGGTATATTCACTACCTATCATCCGTACACAGGTGCCTCTACAATTACTGTTGATAATGGCTCAAAAATCCCTATTACTGGATTTGGCACATGTCCCTTGACCCCGTCTATTCACTTGACGTCGGTCGCTCATGCTCCTCAAAGTCCATTTAATCTTATCTACGTTAGCAAACTCACTACAAACTTAAATTGTGTTGCTACTTTTACCTCACATGGTGTTGTTTTTCAGGAGCGGAAGATGAATCGGGAACTTGGTCGAGGCTATCTTCGGAATGGGGTTTACATGTTTGATACCCCACCATCTGTTGCTTGCTCATTCACCTCAGCCCGTACTCTCGACCTACATTCTCGGCGTGGTCATCCACCGTCTTCCACCCTACATAAACATTGCCCCCAATTCAGTTCCCACCTATCCTTCCATTGTGAATCCTGCAAGTATGCCAAACATCATCAGGTGACGTATGTTCCTCGACCGGAACCACGTGCAGCGAATCCTTTCGATCTTGTTCATTCCAATGTTCGTGGTCCTTGCAGGGTTCCTAGTCAGTCCGGGTATAGTTATTATATCACCTTTATTGATGACTACTCCCGCATGACCTGGCTTTACCTACTTCGTGATCGGTCTGAAGTTTTTTCTACCTTTCAGACCTTTTATAATGAAATTCATACTCAATTCTCCACCTCCCTTAAATGTCTTCGCTCCGACAATGGATGAGAATATTTATCCAGTTCCTTTCAGCAGTTTCTCAAGGATAAAGACATCATTCATCTGAGCTCTTGCCCTGACACACCTCAGCAGAATGGAGTGGCCGAGCGGAAATATCGCCATATTCTGGAGACTGCTCGTGTCTTCCTATTCCACATGAAGGTGCCTCTCCTTTTTTGGTCTGATGCCATCCTGACTGCCATCTACCTCCTAAACCGTCTACCTTCTATCTTTCAGGGGGAGACTCCCTTTCGAACTCTCTTCTCCTCTCTTCCTGCTCACTCACTTTCTCTCCGGGTGTTTGGTGTTTGTGTTATGTTTGGGACACTCGCCCTAACCTCTCTAAACTTTCTCTCAAATCCCTTCGGTGTATTTTCCTTGGATATTCCCACACTCAGCGTGGATACCGGTGCTTCTCTCCAGACTTACAGCGTTATATCATCTCTGCCGATGTGTCGTTTATTGAGAGCTCTCCTTTCACTCTGCCCTCTTCTCATCCAGACGCTACCATTGATGAGTGCCTTCCTCTCAGCATTCACCCTCCTTTGGTGTCTCCCTCTCCTGGTCATCGCTTTGGGATGGTCTACTCCCGTCACCAATCGACTGTACCCCCCGTCCAGGTCGAGGACACCATCGTTCCCACTTCGTCCGATGCTCCTGTCACAACACCAGACGATTTGCCTATTGCACTCCGAAAAGGTACTCGCTTTCGTCAGACTACTCTTTTTACATCTTCATACAGCGGTTTGTCAGCACTGGAGACGATATCTATCCCCCGCACAGTTGGCGAGGCCAAATCACACCCGGGGTGGCTACAGGCTATGCGGGATGAACTGCAGGTTCTGGATGACAACCATACATGGGATCTGGTCCCCCTCCTTGCAGACAAACAAGCAGTCGGCTGCGAATGGATCTATACGATCCATCTCAATCCCGATGACACTCTTCATCGCCTCAATGCCCGTCTTGTGGCGAAGGGCTTTGTTCAGACATATGACATCGACTACTTTGAGACCTTCTCTCCGGTTGCCAAGATGGCCTCTGTCCGTCTATCCATATCTCTGACCGCTCGTCATCACTAGCCGCTTCATCAGTTGGATGTCAAGAATGCCTTTCTCCTTGGCTTTCTTGATGAAGAAGTTTACCTGCAGCATCCTCTTGGATTTTGTGCCTCTGGAGCCAACTCCCATGTCTGCTGCCTCCGTCGATCCCTCTATGGTCTCAAACAGTCTCCTCGTGTTTGGTTTGGCCGCTTCAGCACTGTCGTTACAGCCTTTGGCCTCACTCGTAGTATGAAGGATCACACCGTCTTCTTCCGTACGACGTCAAACGGTTGTATTCTGCTGGTAGTATATGTTGATGATATCATCATCACAGGGAGCGACTCCACTAGAATCGTCCAACTCAAGGCGCACCTTCACCACCACTTCCACACCAAAGAACTTGGTCCTCACCTACTTCCTTGGCATCCAGATCTCCCGTTATGAGGACACTATCTCTCTCTGCCAATGAAGATATGCCCTTGATATCTTACAGGATGCAGGGTTGAGCCAGACGAATGTAGTGGACACTCCTCTTGAGCTTGGAGAACGCTCTCTCCATACCGACTCGGCACCCTTTCCTCACCCAGAGATCTATCGTCGTCTGGTGGGCAAACTCAACTATTTCACCATGACACGTCCAGACATTGCCTGCACGGTTAGCAAAATGAGCCAGTTCATGGAGCATCTAACCAGATCTCAGTGGGATGTTGTCATTCTCATTTCCAAATACATAAAGATAGACCATGCACGTGGTCTTCGGTACTCCCATCATGCTCATTTGGATGTTGAGGCCTTCTGTGATGCGGACTATGCAGGTTGCCTTACTACCCGCAAGTGTACTTCTGGATTTGCAGTGTTCTTGACCGGTAACCTCATCTCATGGCGCAGCAAGAAGCAGACTGTCGTCTCCAGATCTAGTGCAGAGGCAGAATACTGCGCCATGGCCACGGTCACCATTGAGATCCTCTGGCTTCGTCATCTCCTTCATGAGTTTGGTTTTCCAGCACAGACATCTGCTCATATCTGGTGTGACAATCAGGCAGCCGTGAAGATTGCATCGAATCCCTTCTTCCATGAACGGACGAAGCATATCGAGGTGGACTGCCACTTTCTTCGCAACCATATGGAGCAGAATCATATCAGTTTTGGCCATATTCCGACGGCGGATCAGGTCGCCGACATCATATCAGTTTTGGCCATATTCCGACGGCGGATCAGCTTGCCGACATCTTCACCAAAGGCCTCCCAGGAGCTCACCTAGACTCTTTCACTACCAAGCTGGGAATTCACCGCCTCCACGACCTAGCTTGAGTGGGAGTATGGATGTCGCTGTTCAATGTCGTCTTTTTTTTTTTGTGGAACTCTCAGTCCAAGCTGTCCAGCTTGAGGGGGAGTGTTGGACCCCATTTTAGTGTAATGGGTATTTTCGAGTCCCACATCGGAATATCCCGCCTTGTAATTATTTTTACTCATCTATAAAAGAATACCTCCACCTCACATTGAGGTAAGGGGAAATTGCCACCTACATTTTTAGATATAAAAATAAAATCTGATCGTCTGTCATAAGCCTCAATCCTTCTTCATTTTATACATTTAAAAGTACCCTTAGGCGCATGCTTTGATGCCATGGAGGTGTCAAGTCCAATCAAACTGAAAGCTTAGCCTATACCATGCTGATTCGGCCCAAGTTAGAGGTTTGAATTAGAGCATAACTAATAGTGAAACATGATCGCCCGTCATCAACCCTAACACTGCATTTTATATATAACCCCATTGCATGCTCTGACCGTGGAGTGGCATAGGCTGTGTTTCTGTTGTCTGAAGGTCCTTCCTCTACCCTGTTTTGTGTAAATAAAATATTCCTCTTCAATTATCCCATTTTGTTTGTTTATCAGTTTATAGTTTACTGCAGTGGAGTTTGACCCTTCTACTGAATATGCAAGGGGGGTTCAAATGGTCCGGGTTGTAGCAATCCCATGGGTTGGCCTTTGTCTATTTTTTGAGTTTTGGTGCCATGCTCAATACCCTCGTTCTCTTTTTAAATTTCTCGATATTTTCCCTACGTATGTTGTAATCCTTTCGGGTTTCAATGCTGTGTATTTTGGATTTTGCAATGATGACATATAATAATCCCAGCTCTATGAGGCTTGAACAAGTCTGTGAGTAGATCAACGTTACAATTGTCTGAGCCTCACCCTGTAAGCTTGTGTGTTACGACCCAATTTTATTTGATGTTTTATCTCTTTCCCCCTCATGAGTGGGTTTATTTTCAGCTGTGTAATCAATCAACATGACATTGTCTGAGCATAATTTCAGATCTTCCAGGCCTGAACTGGTCTGTGCATAGATCAACATCACATTGTCTCAGCATAATTCTGCATGCTTGTGTTTTGACACAATTTCTCTCCGGTTCTTTATATTTTCAGCCCGCCTCATGCGTGATGTTAAATACACGGATAACTGTCATTGAAGCCACGATGAAGTTGTAGAGTTGTCAAGTCTAACCAGTTGCCCAATTTGTAAGTTTGAAATAGAGCATAAAATTTGGATTGTTTTTAGATATAAAAACAAAATATGATCACCTGTCAAGCCCTAATCCAGCTTCATTTTATACATTTAAAAGTACCCTCAGTCGCCTGCTTTAATGCCATGGAGGTGTCACGTCCAATTAAACTGAAAGCTAGGCCTATCCCATGGTGATTCAGCCCGAGTAGGTTTGAATTAGAGCAGAACTAATAGTGAAACATTAGTGAAACATGATCGCCCTTCATCAACCCTAACACTGTATTTTATATATAACCCCATTGCATGCTCTGGCCGTGGAGTGGCATAGGCTGTGTTCCTGTTGTTTGAACTTCCTTCCTCTACCCTGTTTTGTGTAATTAAAATTGTCCTCTTCAATTATCCAATTTTGTTTTTTTATTTGTTCATAGTTTACTGCAATGGTCTTTCACGCTTCTACTCAATCTGCAAGGGGGTTCAAAAGGTCTGGGTAGTAGCAATCCCATGGGTTGGCCTTTGTTTATTTTTTGAGTTTCAGTGCCGCCATGCTCAATACCCTCATTCTCTTTTTAAATTTCTCGATACTTTCCCTACATATGTTGTAATTCTTTCGAGTTTCAAAGCTGTGTATTTTGGCTTGTGCAATGATGACATATAATAATCCCAGCTCTATGAGGCTTGAACACGTCTGCGGATAGGGGTTGCATATAAACTACACTTACCTGAAAACAGTAAAGTCCACCCAGTTTTTCACGTTTAACAGTTAAGAGCAGCTTTGGGTTTTGTTCAAGCAGAAGAAACACTACTTAAGGAATTTATTGATCAAGGAGAATTTTCAGAAACAATTCTGGCAAAACGATATCAGAGAACTATTCTCCAATGGCTTATTAAGTGGTGTGACCGTTCTAGTTGAAGAAGCAACTTGGGAAGATGCACAAGTAATTCAGGATCAATTTCCTACTGCCCACCTTGGGGACAAGGTGGAAAATCAAGGGGAGGGTATTGATAGAGTTAAAGTGCGTGGGTCTGCTGATGGAGCTGCTGTTGATGGTTCAGATGGAAAGCAACTACCACGACCTCCTCTGTTTCATATGTATCGTAGGAGGGGGAGCAGAATGGTTTAGTTTGTTAGCATTCTGTTAGACTACAGTTGGTTTGTGAGTCAGTTGGGTTTGTTATTTCTGTTATGCCTGTTTTCTTTTAAGTGGAGGGTAGATTTGTAAAAAAATAATTGTTGTCTTGGGAGTTATAAGTACGAGGGGGAGTGGTGAAAGGGGACTATTCAGTCAGTTTGGGAATCGAGACAGACAACGTTCTCGGCCTACTCTAGAGAGATCAACATCACATTAGCATAGTCCGCATCACAGAAGGCCTCAACATTCATGTGAGCATGATGTGAGTACTGAAGGCCACATGCAGGGTCTTTCTTGATGTATTTGGCAATGCGGAGGACAACATCCCACTGAGATCTGGTGGGATGCTCCATGAACTGGCTGACTTTGCCAACGGCACAGACAATGTCAGGACGCGTCATGGTGAGCTAGTTGAGTTTACCGACCAAGCGTCGATAGCTCTCGGGATGAAGAAATGGTCCCGAGTCGGAATGAAGGGAGCGTTCCCCAGACTCAAGTGGAGTGTCCACTGCGGTGGCTGTGCTCAACCCGGCATCCTGCAAGATATCAAGAGCATACTTGCGCTAGCAGAGAGAGATAGTGTCCGCAGTCCGGGAGACCTCGATGCGAAGGAAATAGGTGAGGGGACCAAGATCTTTGGTGTGAAAGTGCTGGTGAAGATGCGTCTTGAGGCTGGCGATGCCTCTGGAGTCTCTCCCTATGATGATGATGTCATCAACATAAACCACAAGCAAGATACAGCCGTGCGTCGTCGTACGGAAGAAGACTGTGTGATCTTTCATACTCTGAGAGAGGCTAAAGGCTGTGACGACAGTGCTGAAGCGGCCAAACCATGCTCGAGGAGACTGTTTGAGGCCGTAGAGGGAGCGACGGAGACGACAGACATGGGAGTCGGCACCAGAGGCAGAAAAACCAGGGGGCTGCTGCAGGTAGACTTCTTCGTCAAGAAAGCCATGAAGAAAAGCATTCTTAACATCCAGTTGATGAAGCGGTCAGTGATGATGAGTAGCCAGAGAGATGAATAGGCGGACAGAGGCCATCTTTGCGACTGGAGAGAAGGTCTCAAAGTAGTCGATGCCATATGTCTGAGCAAATCCCTTTGCGACAAGCCGGGCTTTGAGGCGGCAAAGAGAGTCATCGGGATTGAGACGGATCGTGAAAATCCATTTACAGCCGACCGCCTGTTTGCCCGCCGGAAGTGGAACAAGATCCCATGTATGGTTGTCATCCAGAGCTTGCAATTCATCCCTCATTGCGGCTAGCCACCCGGGGTGATATTTGGCTTCACCGACTGTTCGAGGAATCGACACGGTCTCCAGAGCTGACAGACCCCTGTATGATGATACAAAGAGAGTAGTCTGAGCAAATCCCTTTACGACAAGCCGGGCTTTGAGGCGGCAAAGAGAGCCATCGGGATTGAGACGGATTGTGAAAATCCATTTACAGCCGACCGCCTGTTTGCCCGCCGGAAGTGGAACAAGATCCCATGTATGGTTGTCATCCAGAACTTGCAATTCATCCCTCATTGCGGCTAGCCACTGTTCGAGGAATCGACACGGTCTCCAGAGCTGACAGACCCCTGTATGAAGATACAAAGAGAGTAGTCTGACATGAGCGAGTACCTTTCCGGAGCGCAATCGGCACATCCTCGGGAGCTGTGACAGGAGCATCGGACGAAGTGGGAACAATGGTTTCCTCGGCCTGGATGGGAGGTACAACGGAAGGACGACGAGAGTAGGTCTGTCCAAAGAGATGACCGGTCGGAGGAGACACCAGAGGCGGGTGAACCATGAACGGAAGACAGTCATCGATGGTAGTGTCGGGATAAGGAGAGGGGAGAGTGAAAGGAGAGCTCTCGACAAACGATACGTCGACAGAGGTGATATACCGACGAAGGTCTGGAGAGAAGCATCGGTACCCGCGCTGAGTGCAGGAATACCCGAGAAAAATACATCAAAGGGATTTGGGAGAAAGTTTGGAGAGATTGGGGCGAGTGTCCCGGACATAATAGAGACATCCGAAGACGCGGAGTGGAAGGGAGTGAGGAGGAATAGAGGGGAACAGGGTATGAAAACCAGTCTCCCCCTGAAGGATGAAATGGGAAGACGATTGAGAAGGTAAGTAGCAGTGAGGATGACATCCCCCCAGAAGAGAAGAGGTACCTGGCGGTGGAAGAGGAGGGCACGAGCGGTTTCCAAGATATGCCGGTGTTTTCGCTCGGCCACCCCATTTTGTTGAGGGGTATCAGGACAGGAGGTCTGGTGGATGATGTCGTGGGCCCGCAGAAACTGCTGAAAGTGAGTGGATAAGTATTCCCGCCCATTGTCAGATCGGAGACATTTCAAAGGGATAGAAAACTGTGTCTGTATCTCATGGAAAAAGGTCTGAAAGGTGGAGAGAACCTCTGTCCGATCTCGAAGAAGGTAAAGCCATGTCATACGGGAATAATCATCAATGAAAGAAATGTAATATTTATACCCAGATTGACTCGAGGTGGCACAGGGACCCCATACATCGGAATGAACCAAATCAAAGGGTTTGGCGGCCCGTGTGTCAACTCGAGGAGAATATAAAGTGCGATGGTGTTTCGCAAAACGACACGACTCACAAGGAAAAGATAAACGGGGACTATATCGGGATAGAGCTGATGAAGTGCTGAGGCGGAGGGGTGGCCCAACCGAGAATGGAGGTCAACGACACGAGCAGGGACAGACGCGCAGGCGATGGAAGTCGGGCCATCGAACATGTACACCCCATCCCGAAGCTGGCCTCTACCAAGTTCCCGGTTCGTCGTCCGCTCCTGAAACAAAACAGAAGACGAGGTAAAGATAGCATTACAGTTGAGATTCGTGGTCAGCTTGCTGATGAAAAGCAGGTTAAATGGACTGCGGGGAACGTGAACCACCGAGGATAGGTGAAGGGAGGAGGTGAGGGAACAGGTGCCAAAGCCGACTATAGGGAGAGTGGACCCATCAGCAACAGTGATGGCTGAGGATCCACTATAGGGACGGTAGTTGGAGAGCATACCTGCATCCCCGGTGAGGTGGTCGGACACACCTGAGTCAAGCAACCATGCAGGGGAACGATGACTAACAAGAGCAGTGGGACCACCGGAATGGGCAAGAGAAGCTGATGAAGAGCCCGGCATGGAGGTGGTCCGGTAATCGTGAATCAGCTGGATCTTAGCCAGGGAAAGATCCAACGACGGGGGAAGAGCAGTAGCAGGTGATGACGCATCGCAGATCGCAGTCTGGCCCTGTCGGGGGTGCGAATCGGGACGACCATGAAGGACCCAACAGCGGTCTATCAGATGGCCGAGCTTTCCGTAGTGCTGGCAGAGGGGGCGAGGTCGGCCGTCTCCACGGCCGCGTCCTCGAGGGCCGGTAGGGCGGCCACCGACACGGCCTAGGAGCGCAGTGTGATCAGGGATGAGGACGAGTGGTGCAAGGGCCCGATGAGCCTTCTGCAGGCGATGATAGACCTGCGGGATATCCAGCGTAGACGGGCTGGCTAGCATCTCAGTGGCCGTCGTGGCGTAGTCCGGGGCGAGGCCATTCAGGAGATCGAATAGGCAGAGCTGGTCTCGTTGAGTCTGCGCTTCTGCCGGAGTCTGAGGAATAGGCCAGAGTTCCTGCAGTTCGTCGCGGAGACCCTTCCATTCCATGAAGTAGTTTGGAAAGGTCCGATCCTGCTGGCGGATGTGGGAGAGACGCTGTAGAACGTCTGAGACCTGAGCCAAGTTATTGGTCTCGGAGAACATGACAATCAAGGAATCCCATAGCTTTTTGACCGTGTTGGCAGTCCTGGTGACATCTTTCACGGACCGGTCTATGGAGTTGACCAGTAATGCGAAGATTTTGCTGTCCGCCAGCTGCCAAGAGTCGAATTTGGGGTCAGTGATTGCGGGTGGGGGTTTCTCAAGATTAGAATGAAGCCCCATGCCGCGTAGGGACATCAAGACCGTCTTCCGCCAGACGGAGAAGTTTGTGGCATCCAACCGGTCATCGACAAGCCGGGAGGAGGCCGTGATCAGGGACGGCAGAACGGAGGAAGCGCCCATGGAGGGCGGGCGTTGGACCTGGTTGCCGGGAGTTGCGCGGTGGAAGGGAGGCGGCCCAGAGATGGCGCCGGAGGGAACAACGACAGGGGGTCGCGCTCAGGAGGGTGCGGCTGGGGCAGGGGCGCCACGTGGGCGCGGGCGCAGCTGGGGCTAGGGTGCGGGCGCCGGGCGAGAGCGCCGCTGGGTCGAGGGCGGTGCTGGGCGAGGGCGAGCCGTGGGAGGGCGCCGGAAGCCGGGGCCGGGAGCCACGTCGGGAGAGGGCGCCGGGAGGGGAGCCGCTGGGGCTAGGGCGCGGGCGCCGGGCGAGAGCGCCGCTGGGTCGAGGGCGAGGGCGTCGGGGCGAGGCCGAGGGCGAGGCGCCGCTGGGCGAGGGAGAGGGCGCCTGGGCGAGGCGCTGGTGAGGGCGCCGCTGAGCGAGGGGAGCAGCGCCGGGAGGGAGGGCCGCCGGGAAAGGAGCCGCGCCGGGAGGGAGAGCCGCCGGCAGAGAGGGCCGCCGGGAGAGAGGGCCACCGGGAGGGAGGACCGCCGGGAGAGAGGGCCGCCGGGAGATTAGGGCAGAGCCAGAGGGGGGAAGAGAGGTGGGGCGGGACCGAACCGAGAATCCGCTGGGAGGGAGGGTCGGGATTAAAATCCCTCTGATACCATGTAGATGGTGAATTCCCCTTTCCCTCAATGTGAGGTGGGGATACTCTTTTATAGATGAGTAAATTTAATTACAAGGAGGGTAAGTCCGATGTAAGACTCAGAAATACCTATTTAAACTTAAATGGGGTCCAACAATTAGTTTATAGTTTACTGCAATGGAGTTTCACGCTTCCACTGAATCTGCAAGGGGTTTCCAAAGGTCCGGGTAGTAGCAATCCCGTGGGTTGGCCTTTGTCTATTTTTTGAGTTTCAGTTCCATGCTCAATACCCTCATTATCTTTTTAAATTTCTCAATACTTTCCTTACATATGTTGTAATTCTTTCGGGCTCCACTGCTGTGTATTTTGGTTTGTGCAATGATGACATATAATAATCCCAGCTCTACGAGGCTTGAACAGGTCTGTGAGTAGATAGACGTTACATTGTCTGAGCCTCAGCCTCACCCTGCAAGCTTGTGTTAGGACCCAATTTTCTTTGATCTTTTATCTCTTTCCCCCTCACGAGTGGGTTTATTTTCAGTAGTGTAACCAATCAACATCACATTGTCTGAGCTAAATCCTGCATGCTTGTGTTTTGACGCAATTTCTCTTCGGTTCTTTATATTTCCAGCTTCCCTCACGCGTGATGTTATTTTAAATACATGGATAGCAGTCATTGAAGCCACGATGAAGACGGAGAGTTGTCGAGTCTAACCAGTTGCCCAATTTGGAAGTTTGAAATAGAGCAGAAGATCAGGATTATTTTTAGATATAAAAATAAAATATGATTGCCTGTCATAGGCCCCAGTCCCGCTTCATTTTATACATTTAATAGTACCCTCAGTCGCTTGCTTTGATGCCATGGAGTTGTCAAGTTCAATCAAACTGAAGGCCAGGCCTCTCCTGATAGGAATCAGGTGCAAGAGAGTTAAACAGGGCCCTTCTATTGTTACTAGGCTAGAATTACAGAGAAATGGAGAAGAAAAAGTAGTAGAAGAAATAGAGAGGCGAAGAGTAGAATCCCGTCAAGTCTGTGCACCTCCGGGCCGAGGCCTAACCCCCTGCTGCTGCTTCCGCTGGAAGCCCGTTCCCCCAAACCAGTCCCCTCTCCTGTCTAGCCAGTAGGCCCTATTTATTATTCTCCCACCCATCAACCAGCTAATCAACCCATTTTACATAATTGCCCGTCCCTTTTTGATGAACCCGCTACCCAACCAACTCCTCTGTACAGCAGCCTACCAGCCTTTCCACCCCACCTGCTGGCCTTTGTTCCTATCATTACCGCCTGCTTGAAAATTCACCTTGCCCTCAAGGTGATTATCTAGAGGGCAAACAATGGTGATGGATTTGGTGGTGCTGTGCACATACCAGCAGTTCTCCCTCGGTCAATCTCTTAGAGATGCAGAGGTTCTTTATGGCCCTCAGCATCTACAACTGCTGCATCCACTTGGTTGGAGAACACGTGTTGTTCCGCCAGTTCTTGACACAACCCACTGTCTTCTGCCTCTGTTTTTGAGCTGTTTTCTCCATCCACCCTCTCCCACGTCCGCTTGTCATCCACGGGTATTGGTGCCTGCAAAGTCTGCAGCACCACTCGCGGCCGCCACCCGACTTTTTCTTCTGGCTGAACCGGGACCAGACAAAGTTCCACCTCTTGGTCGAAGCATTCAGCCAAACTCAAATGAGAAACTGCCCCAGCTCGCTTCCCCCCGCTGCATGATTGTTCCATTCTTCTCGGACCACTTCTTTCAGCTACAAGTTGCAAACTACTTCCACCATCTGCATCCACAACTGATTTCCCCCAACTTTCATTCTGAGCAGTACTCTCAGCTTGTTCCTTCACGAGCTGGGCCACCGATTATTCTACTGCCGCACATCCAAATCTCCTAAGCAACTTTTCTTTGAATTGAGTCCAGGTAAACCTATTCTTATTTGGTTCTAACAACAAATTCCAAACCAATGCCATACCTTTCATGCTTAATTCTGTCATTTTGGTACTGCCTTCAACAATACAAGAGTTTGCAGTTCTAGAACCTGTCGTGAGTCGGACCTTATTGTTGCCTTGGTTTGAGAAGTTTCACGATCAAGAAGGTGTGGCATCTGCTGCGAGTTGTTGCGTCCACCACTGCTGCGTCCGTTAGTTGTTTTTTTTTCTTCTGCTGCGTCGACGTCGTCCGCTTTGTTTGCCTCAGCTGCATCCATTCCAGAAACAGAAAATTTGTTGCGGTGCCCTGTCAGCCTGCTGTGAGTCTGACGCCTTCTGCAGCGTCAAGAACCTGCTGATCAAGAACCCCTGCATGTCGCTTGTCCACTGCAGCGAGGCGTTTTCCACTGCTGTGTGAGCTTTAGTTGCTTCTTCCAGTAACTCTGTCAAACAATTGCAGTGTCAGCGTCAAAAATAATCTCTCAAGAATTTCCTATCTCAGCTTATACTCTCTCTTCAAAAATTTCTCTCTAGATTCTCTCTCAGTGAAAGCACCAATTGATAGGAAATCAAGTGCAAGAGAGTTAAACCAGGACCTTCTATTTTTACTAGGCTAGAATTACCGAGACACAGAGAAGAAGTAATAGTAGAAGAAATAGAAGAGGAGAAGAGTAGAATCCCATGGAGTCGCTGCACCACCAGGCTGAGGCCTAACCCCCTGCTGCTGCTTCCACTGGAAGCTGGTTCCCCAAAACCAGTCCCCCCTCCTGACAAGCCAGCAGGCCCTATTTATTATTCTCCCACCCACCAACTACCCAGCTAATCAAACCATTTTACATAATTGTCCCTTTCTATTATAAATGACCCCCTACCCAACCAACTCCCCTGTACAGCAGCCCACCGGACTTCCATCGGAAGCAGCAGCAGGGGGTTAGGCCTCAGCCTGGTGGTGCAGCGACTCCATGGGATTCTACTCTTCCCCTCTTCTATTTCCTCTACTGTTACTTCTCCGTTTCTCTGTAATTCTAGCCTAATAACAATAGAAGGTCCTTGTTTAACTCTCTTGCACCTGATTCCTATCAATTGGTTTTAGATATAAAAATAAAATATGATTGCCTGTCATAAGCCCCAATCCTGCTTCATTTTATACATTTAAAAGCACCCTCAGTCGCTTGCTTTGATTCCATGGAGGTGTCAAGTCCAATCAAACTGAAAGCTAGGCCTATCCCATGCTGATTCGGCCCAAGTCAGAGGTCTGAATTAGAGCAGAACTAATAGTGAAACATGATTGCCTGTCATCAACCCTAACACTGCATATTATATATAACCCCATTGCATGCTCTGACCATGGAGTGGCATAGGCTGTGTTCCTGTTGTTTGAAGGTCCTTCCTATATCCTGTTTTGTGTAAATAAAATAGTCCTTTTCAATTATCCAATTTTGTTTGTTTATTAGTTCACTGCAGTGGAGTTCCACGCTTCTACTGAATATGCTTGGGGGGTCCAAAAGGTCCGGGTTGTAGCAATCCCATGGGTTGGCCTTTGTCTATTTTTTGAGTTTGGGTGCCATGTTCAACACCCTCATTCTATTTTTAAATTTCTTGATATTTTCCCTACATATTTTGTAATCCTTTCGGGTTTTAATGCTGTGTATTTTGGCTTTTGCAATGACGACATATAATAATCCCAGCTACATGAGGCCTGAACTGGTTTGTGAGTAGATCAACGTTACATTGTCTGAGCCTGACCCTGTAAGCTTGTGTTACGACCCAATTTCCTTTGATCTTTTATCTTTGTCCTCCTCATGAGTGGGTTTATTTTCAGCAGTGTAACCAATCAACATCACATTGTCCGAGTATAATCCCTGCTCCACAAGGCCTGAAGTGGTCTGTGAATAGATTAACATCACGTTGTCTGAGCATAATCCTGCATGCTTGTGTTTTGGCACAATTTCTCTTCAGTTCTTTATATTTTCAGCGCTCCTCATGCGTGATGTTATTTTAAATACATGGATAGAACTCATTGAAGCCACGATGAAGACATTGTGTTGTTGGGTCTAATCAATTGCCCAATTTGGAAGTTTGAAATAGAGCAGAAAATCAGGATTGTTTTTAGATATAAAAATTAAATATGATTGCCTGCCATAACATAAGCCCCGGTCGTGCTTCATTTTATACATTTAAAATATGATTGCCCTCGGTCGCATGCTTTGATGCCATTGAGGTGTCAACTCCAATCAAAGTGAAAGCTAGATGCTATGCTGATTTAGCCCGAGTCAGAGGTTTGAATTAGAGCCGAACTAATAGCGAAACATGATCTCGCCTGTCATCAACCCTAACACTGTATTTTATATATAACCCCCTTGTATGCTTTGACCGTGGAGTGGCATAGGGTGTGTTCCTGTTGTTTGAATGTCCTTCCTTTACCCTGTTTTGTGTAAATAAAGTAGTCCTCTTCAATTATCCAATTTTGTTTTTTTATTAGTTTATAGTTTACTGCAATGGAGTTTCACGCTTCTACTGAATCTGCAAGGGGTTTCAAAAGGTTCGGGTTGTAGCAATCCCATGGGCTGGCCTTTGTCTATTTTTTGAGTTTCAGTGCTATGCTCAATACCCTCATTCTCCTTTTCAAGGCTGTGTATTTTGGCTTGTATAGTGATGACATATAATAATCCCAGCTTTATGAGGCTTGGACAGGTCTGTGAGTAGATCAACGTTACGTCTGAGCCTCACTGTGTAAGCTTGTGTTACGGCCAAATTTTCTTTGACCTTTTATCTCTCCCCCCCCTCATGAGTGGGTTTATTTTCAGCAGTGTAACCAATCGTCATCACATTTTCTAAGCATAATCGCAGCTCTATGTGGCCTGAACTGGTCTGTGAATAGATCAACATCACAATGTCTGAGCATAATCCTTGTGTTTTGACACAATTTTTCTTCGGTTCTTTATATTTTATGCCTCCCTCATGCATGATTTTTTTTAAATACATGGATAGCAATCATTGAAGACACAATGAAGACGTGGAGTTGTCGAGTCTAACCAGTTGCCCAATTTGAAAGTTTGAAATAGAGCATAATTGTTTTTAGATATAAAAATTAAATTTGATCTCCTGTCATAAGCCCCAATCCGGCTTCATTTTATACATTTAATAGTACCCTCACTCGCATGCTTTGATGCCATAGAGGTGTCAAGTCGAATCAAACTGAAAGCAGGGCCCATCACATGCGGATTTGGCCCAAGTCAGAGGTCCGAATTAGCGCAGAACTAATAGTGAAACATGATCGCCTGTAGTCAACTGTAACACTGCATTTTATATATAACCCCATTGCATGCTCTGACCGTGGAGGGACATAGGCTGTGTTCTTGTTATTTGATGGTCCTTCCTCTACCCTGTATTGTGCAAATAAAATAGTCCTTTTCAATTATCCAATTTTGTTTGTTTATTAGTTTATAGTTTACTGCAATGGAGTTTCACGCTTCTACTGAATATGCACGAGGGGTTCAAAAGGTCCGGGTAGTGGCAATCCCATGGGATGGCCTTTGTCTATTTCTTTAGTTTCGGTGCCATGCTCAATACCCTCGATTCTCTTTTTAATTTTCTCGATATTTTCCCTACATATGTTGTAATCCTTTCGGGTTTCAATACTGTGTATTTTGGCTTTTGCAACGATGACATATAATAATCCCCGCACTAAAAAGCCTTAACAGGTCTGTGAGTAGATCAACGTTACATTGTCTGAGCCTCACCCTGTAAGCTTGCGTTATGACCCAATTTTGTTTGATCTTTTATCTGTTTCCCCCTCATGAGGGGGTTTATTTTCGGTAGTGTAACCAATCAACATCACATTGTCTGAGCATAATCCCAGCTCTACGAAGCGTGAACAGCTTTGTGCATAGATCAACCTCACATTGTCCGGGCATAATCCTGCATGCTTTTGTTTTGACACAATTTCTCTTCGGTTCTTTATATTTTCAGTCTCCCTCATGCGTGATGTTATTTTAAATACATGGATAGCAATCATTGAAGCCACGATGAAGACGCAGAGTTGTCGAGTCTTAACCAGTTTCCCAATTTGAAAGTTTTAAATAGAGCGTAAGATCAGGATTGTTTTTAGATATAAAAATAAAATATGATTGCCTTTCATAAGTGTTACGGAATCGTCGGGAGTCACAACGACAGAAACGAGAAAAACGAAAGAAAGAAAGCAACAAAACACAGCAATTTACGTGGTTCGGGGATAATCCCTACGTCCACGGGAGAGGCAGAATTTCACTATTCGGGAGCACAAAATTACAGAGGATTTTTTCAGTAGTAACCCTAGCCCAAAAAAGGGCTATAAAATGGAGAAGACGATCACTGTTCGAAAAGTAAGTCTTCGTCGCTACAGTGAACGACGACCAGCTTTGTCAAAAGCGCTACAGTGACTGCCAGCTGGAGAAGTCAAAAGTGCTACAGTCCAGTTGACCCCGAAGTCCGCACTGCTACAGTCCAGTTGACCTCGACCCGCGACAGTTGCGGGCCACAAGCATTCGGCCCAACCAGATCGGGCTACACCAATCCAACAATCTCCCACTTGGAGCCTGATCCACTGCACTGCTATGCTTCGATGCAACTGATGAAGACAACTTAATCTGAGTTCTTCCTCTTCTTCACTCACCATTGGCGTGCTTCCCATTCACAGATTCATGAAGTACAAACTGTTTTCCTCTTGTGCTTCCATCAGATCCTCCATCATTCTGCCTCTCATCCTCCGTTCTTCAGTGGAGACCAATAGAGGCACATCAATGCCTCAACTTCTGTATCACCATAGGCTTTGTCAGCATGTCTGCCGGATTGTTGGTTCCACAGATCTTCTGCAAAGTCAGCAACCCATCCTGTATCAAACCTCTGATGAAATGGTACTTCAACTGAATGTGCTTCGTCCGGGCATGAAACACTGAGTTCTTTGCAAGATGTATAGCACTCTGACTGTCACAGTGCAATACATTCTCCTCTCGCTTTCTTCCCAATTCATCCAAGAAGTTCTTCACCCAAACCATCTCTTGCCCAGCTTCTGTTACAGCAATGTATTATGCCTCTGTGGTGGATAAAGCCACCACCTTCTGTAATTGTGATATCCAACTTACCGCAGTTCCTCCACAGGTAAAAACATAACCCGTGGTACTTTTCCTGCTGTCGACGTCGCCTCCAAGGTCAGCATCCACATACCCCTGCAATGAATTTCTTTTCCCAAAGCACAGAGATACCTCCTTGCTGCCCTTCAAATACCTCAATATCCACTTTACAGCTTCCCAATGTTGTTTTCCAGGGTTAGCCATATACCTTCACAACTCCCACTGCATGAGCGATGTCAGGTCGAGTACAGACCACGACATACATCAAACTTCCGACAGCTGATGCGTATGGAACACTTGCCATGTACTCAACCTCTTCTGTCGTCTTCGGTGATTGCTCCTTTGATAGTTTGTGTAGTAGGGTGAATTCCCCTTGCCTGAATGTGAGGTGGGGATCCTCTTTTATAGAGAACTAAAGACTAATTACATGTTGTTAAGTCCAATGTGGGACTCATAACAGAAATACTCCTTTAACCTTAAATGGGGTCCAACACTCCCCCTCAAGCCGGACATGCCCAGATTGGATAGAGTCCCACAAATAGAAAAAGACAACAAAGACACAGGACCATCTCAGACTCCCCCTCAAGCTGGGCCAGGGAGGCTGTCGGGAGCAGCCGGGAGTCGCGGCGACGGGAGGCGCCGGGAGCAGCGGGAGGCCGTCGGGAGGCGCTGGGAGCAGCGGGAGGCCGCCGGCGGGGCGCCTGGGTGACGGCGTCGGGAGCCGCGGGGAGCCGCGGGGCGGGAGCGCCGTCGGGGAGGAAGGTCGTCGGGCGGGGGCCGGGAGCAGCGCAGGGTAGCCGGGAGGATGGAGGGCGGTGCGACGGGGGGCCGGGAGCCGCGGGCAAGGCGGCCGAGCGGGGCGCCGAGGGCGGGGCTCCGGGGTGAGGTGCCGAGGGCGAGGCGGCTGCCGGGACGCCGAGGGCTGGGAGCTGGGGCGATTCGCTGAGGGCGGGGCGCCGGCGTGGAGAGGAGGGCAGCCGGGTGGGAGGGCCGGAGAGGCGCCGGAAAAGGGCAGGCTGGAGAGGCGCCGGGAAGGGTTAGGGCAGCAGGGAGAGAGGCGGGGCCGGGAGGACACCGGGAATCCGCAGAAGAGGGAGGGTTTGGGATAAAAATCCCTCTGATACCATGTAGTAGGGTGAATTCCCCTTGCCTCAATGTGAGGTGGGGATCCTCTTTTATAGAGAACTAAAGACTAATTACATGTTGTTAAGTCCAATGTGGGACTCATAACAGAAATACCCCTTTAACCTTAAATGGGGTCCAACCTCTTCTGATGCGTATGGAACACTTGCCATGTACTCAACCTCTTCTGTCGTCTTCGGTGATTGCTCCTTTGATAGTTTGAAATGGCTCGCCAGGGGAATAGAGACTGTCTTTGCTTCCATCATACTGAATCTTCTCAAGACCTTCCCAATGTAATCAGCCTGTGACAACATTAATGTTCCAGCTGTGCGGTCTCTCTTGATCTTCATCCCCAGAATCTTGCCAGCTTCTCCAAGATCTTTCATTTCAAACTCCTCAGCCAACTGTCCTTTCAGCTCATTAATGCTCTGCATACATGATTTTGCAATAAGCATGTCATCCACATACAGAAGCAATATAATGTATTCATCACCAAAGGACTTGATGTAGCAACACTGATCCATGCCACATCGTTTATATTCATTTTTAGACATAAATGAATCAAACTTCTTGTTCCACTGCCTCGGTGCCTGCTTCAGTCCATATAAGCTCTTATGGAGTTTGCACACCTTTCCAGACTCTACATATCCCTTTGGCTGCTGCATGTAGATATCTTCCTCCAAATCTCCATGAAGGAAAGCAGTCTTGACATCAAGCTGTTCAAGGTGCAAATCCTCTGACGCCACAATGCTGAGAACCACCCGGATGGTGGTAAGCTTCACTACTGGTGAGAATATTTCCGTGAAATCCACTCCCTCCTTTTGTTGGAAGCCTTTCACCGCAAGCCTTGCCCTGAACCTCCTTTTGCCATCATGTTCTTCCTTCACCCGGTAGACCCACTTGTTCTGCAATGCTTTCTTTCCTGCTGGCAGGGATGTCAACTCCCAAGTGTTGTTGTCATGCAATGAGGAAATCTCCTCCTTCATTGCCAGCTCCCACTTGCCTGACTCCTTCAGCTGCATTGCCTCTTCAAAGCATTCTGGTTCTCCACCGTCAGTCAATAATAGATAATGCAGGGATGGTGAATACCTCTGCATAGGCCTTCTCACCCTTGTTGATCTCCTCAACTCCACTGGAGTAGTAGGTTCCACTGGTTCAAATCTCTCATGCTCAGACACACTTTCAAGCTCCACTTGCTCTTTGCACTCTGATTCAATGTTTCCATTTTCATCTTCAGCTACGTGACGACCTTTGTACATGACACCTTCATTAAATACCAGGTTCTGGCTCCTGATGACTATCTTCTTGTGATCATCCCAAAAGCGGTAACCAAACTCGTCGGCACCATAGCCAATAAAGAAACATGGCTTGGACTTAGCATCAAGTTTGTCCCTTGAGTTAGCATCAATGTGTACATATGCCAAACTGCCAAAGACTCTTAAATGTGAGAGTTTTACCTCCTTACCAGACCAGAGCTCCTCGGCTAGACGTTCTCCCATTGGCACAGATGGACTCCTATTGATCAGATACGCTGCCATGTTCACTGCATCAGCCTAGAAGGTTTTGGGCAACTCTGAGTGTAACCTCATACTTCTGGCACGTTCATTCAACGTCCTATTCATCCTCTCTGCCACACCATTCTGTTGTGGTGTTCCTGGGATAGTCTTCTCCCACCGAATTCCATTATCAGAACAGAATTCTATGAATTCTTGACTGCCATACTCTCCACCGTTGTCAGACCTCAAGCATTTCAGCTTAGCTCCTGACTCATTTTCCACCACGACCTTCCACTTCTGAAACATTTTAAACACATCAGATTTACTTTTCAGAAAGTAAACCCATACCTTCCTTGTTGAGTCATCGATGAATGTCACATAGTATTGTGACCCTCCAAGGGAATGTACCGGTGCAGGTCCTCAAACATCCGTGCGCACCAGGTTCAACTTCCCGGCTTTTGGTGTTCTGCCTCCTTTTGCAAAAGACACCTTCTGCTTTCCGAAGATACAATCTTCACATAGCCCAACTTCCACTGACTTCAGCTCCGGTAGCAACCCTTTTGTTGCCAGCACCTTCATCCGCTTCTCACCCATTTGGCCTAGCCTGTTGTGCCACGGTTGTGAATCTCCTACAGCTTTGAGTGATGCAGCCATGTCTATGCAAGTTTCTGTCATGTTGTATAGGGTTCCATTCTTTGCACCTTTAGGTTGAACAATCGTCGTATCAAATGCACCTTGTTTGCCGCAGAAGGCTTCTCGTACATGTTTGTGAGGGCTTTCATCAGGTCCACCGTCGTCTTCTCCTCTCTGATGTTGAACGCCACGTTTTTGGCCAACGTCAGACACACAACACCTAGAACCTGTTGATCCAGTAGCTCCCACTTCGACTTCTCCATGTCCGCTGACTTCACACCCAGAAGTGGCAAGTGCATCTTTTTCTGATAACGACAATACTCGATCTGCACCCTTCAGAAACTGAAATCAGTTCCATCGAAGCGATCGATCTTCACTTTGCCTTCATTCAGAGCCATCGTTTGGAGAATTCCGAACTCACCCTCTGATACCAGTTGTTACGAAATTGTCGGGAGTCACAACGACAGAAACGAGAAAAACGAAAGAAAGAAAGCAACAAAACACAACAATTTACGTGGTTCGGGAATAATCCCTACGTCTACGGGAGGGGCAAAATTTCACTATTCGGGAGCACAAAATTACAGAGGATTTTTTCAGTAGTAACCGTAACCCGAAAAAGGGCTATAAAATGGAGAAGACGATCACTGTTCAAAAGTAAGTCCGCGTCGCTACAGTGAACGACAACCAACTTTGTCAAAAGTGCTACAGTGGCTGCCGGTTGGAGAAGTCAAAAGTGCTACAGTCCAGTTGACTCCGAAGTCCGCACTGCTATAGTCTAGTTGACCTCGACCCGCGACAGTTGCGGGCCACAAGCATTCGGCCCAATCGGATCGGGCTACACCAATCCAACAATAAGCCCTAATCCTATTTCATTTTATACATTTAAAGTACCCTCATTCACATGGTTTGATGCCACGAAGGTGTCAAGTCCAATCAAACTGAAAGCTAGGTCTATCCCATGCTGATTCGGCCCAAGTTAGAGGTTTGAATTAGAGCATAACTAATAGTGAAACATGATCGCCTTTCAACAACTCTCAACCCTAACACTGCATTTTATATACAACCCCATTGCGTGCTCTGACCGTGGAGTGGCATAGGGTGTCTTCCTGTTGTTTGAAGGTACTTCCTCATTCTGCGGCGTCATCTGTTTTGCACATACTTGTGCCTGCACGGTCCCCAGTGTCTGTGTCTGTCCTTGAATAAAAACATCGAAGGAAGATTGTCCTTCTTGCATGCTTCTGTCAAAGCTTTGTTGCCTCCCAATTTGTGGAAGTGCATCGTTCGTTGTTTTTTTCATCTCTATCGGAAAATCCTGAAGAAGTTTCTTGTTCTTGAGCTCTGCCAATTCCCTGGAAAGGACGTCTTCGGATGTGGGAGTTGGTGAGACAATTCTCTCTTATCGCCAATTCTGCTCAGCTGGCAGAATTCACCGATGAGGTTCGTCCGCAACCAGAGGACTTGAAGAATCTGAAAGAGGTTGTGATAGGAAATCGGGACAAACTACTTGTATATTGCAAAATAGGAAGAAAGACTACAGACGAGAGGAGGTGGATGTAGCCGGTACTGAATGTGTAGTGTTGGTTTTGGCTGTGTGGAGGTTGAATTGATTGTGCGGTGATGCGGCTGTGTAGAAAGGAGGTGGTTGTAGCTGGTACCAAATGTGTAGTGTTGTGCCTGGTGGCAGGTGTGGTGATGTGGTTGCCTCAAATGTTTTGTGGGTACCTCGGTTGAGTGTGTTTGGCTGGTGGTAGTGTTGAGGTGTAACAAGAATCTTGAGTGGTATCTCGCAGGGTGGTTTTTCAGACCATTTGTTGCGAAAATGCTGGGAGTCACACGATAGAGGTTTGCAGATAAAGAAAAGATAGAAACAAAAGGAGAAGAAGATGAACACAAACACAGCGATTTATGTGGTTCGGGAATAATCTCTACGTTCACAGAGAGGCAGAAATATCACTCTAATCGGGGTCACAATTACAGGGAGTTTTCAGAGTTTCACACCATACAAAACCCTAGCTCGAAATGAGCTAATAAAGAAGACGATGCATTGTTTCGTCAATCGCACAGAAAGTCCGTTGTGCTGCAGTGCCACAGTCACCCAAGTTCAAGCTGCTACACTGACCAATGGTTGGAAGTCCACAAAACTACAGTACCGTTATCTTCAAAGTCTGCACTACTACAGTGCCTTGTCGGTGTTGTTTGGTCAGCTCTGCTACAGTCGGTCAGGGTTGTTACAGTTTTCCAAAATTTGGGTCGACGACCTTCAGCTCTTGGACCCCCGGAGCAGGGGCACGTTATCCCTTGCAACCTCCAACGTGCTCATCGCGGAGCTCGACCCTCAATAGTTACGGTCTGGTGTGCAGTATGACTCGCCGGCATTCAAGCCAACATCAACCAAATAGATCAAGCCACGCCAATTCAACACCCTTTTCCTTCTTCAGATTTGGTTTTGATTCTCGAGGATAACAATTATTTGAGAGGTATCTAAATGTAACGGTTCGTGCCATCCCACCCCTTTACTTTGCTTGTTTGGGGAAGTTGGAGGTGTTCAAAGGAGGCTAGAGGAGGTTCGGTGGAGTTGAAGTTGCAGTAGAACTTAAGAAAGTCTTTTACGCTGTAAAAGAGGGGTTTACGGCGTAAGTCTGTGTTTTACAGCTTGTCAAGCTAGCGATTTACGACTTGTGTGCGGCGTGGGGATACTGCGTGAGATGGGTTTACGTTGTAAAAGTGGAACTTACGGCGCAAGTTAATTAATCCCTAGATGCCATGTTTTTCGGTGGAAGTTGTGGTTTTAAGAGTTTTACTGCCTAAAAAAGTAATTTTACGGCGTAAGTTATATAGGTTTGAGGAATTCACGGCGTAAACTTGTAATTTATGCCATAAAGGGGGGGAGTTGCAGATTGTTTCCAAGTTTTTTTCGGCTGAATTTCTTTTCATTTGGCCTCTCGTTTTCTCTCTCGACTGTGGACAAAACCCTAGTCAATTTTGGAGATCTCCCATCCCATCTTCCCTCCCCTTGATCTTTGGGTTCTGGTGGTTGCTCGTTGGTGATCCGCGGTGAGTTTTTCTGTCTTTTCCTTTGTTTTCTTTCTGTTCTTCACTTGGAGTTTCGTTGCGGTGGTGATGTTGCGACCTGAGTATGTGTTGGGGTGCGTTTTGATGATCCCTTGATGCGATGCAGGTTGATCTATCGTTTCCCTTGTGTGGTTGTGAGTTGTGGACTGTTTCTTCTTCACCCTACGGTGCACAACGATATTGGAAAACTTCTTTGAGGCAGGGGATCCTCGTTCTCACCTTTTTACATGCTATGTTAGGGAATTGCATGATTTTGTTTGCCATTGGGTGGATAGTAAGGGTTGGCTTGAATATGATAATCAATTGAAAAAACTGAAATTGATGGGTATGGAGAGATATCACATGTTTTAGTGCTTTTATATATGTTGATGTTATTGAGCATGCATGTTGCCAATATTGAAAATAACGGTTGTTGGGAGCTTTGTTTGCGCTGTTGTTGTAATGTTGTGATGACCCTTGTTGTGTTGTTGTGTGATTACACTCTGAATAAAAGGATAAAGAACGTATAATTGACTAATAAACTGGTTGCCCTGCATTTTGGTTTTTGTGATAATACCCATGCTAAATAAAGAAGTAATGTGAGGAAATCCCTTGAATTATTTGTGGAACCCGAGATGTGAGATGTTGCGTGCGGTTGCCTTGTTGTGCTTGTCTTGTGTAGTTCAGGCCGTTGTGAGGTGGTGGCAGTTACCGGTTGAGCTGTGCGATGAGTGGAGGTGTGATGGATGCGATGTGGTCAGTTGTGCGATGTGGTGCTCGGAGGTTGTGATGTGTGGTTGAGGTGTGCAGAGGTGTGGTGTGCGACGGTGATGATGTGTGGTGGCGATGGGCGATGGTTGTGTGTGGTGGATGTGTTGTGAGATGTGGTTGGGATGTGCGATGTGTGGTTGCTATGGTAAGTTGGCTTGGGTTATGTGGCGCGACGATGACGTTGGATTCGTGGTGTTGTGACGGTGGTTGATGTGAGATGGGTGAGTTGTGCGATGTGGTTTTGATAGCTGCTCGGTTAGCCATGAAATAAATGATGATGGTGAATGAAATGAATAAATGAATGGGATGGAAATGGATGTGTGGTAAATGACTTATATGAATTGAATGAAAGAATAAGTTGTGTATGGTGAAATGGAAAGGCTAAATGACTAAAAGTGGTGGAACCTATAACTGAAGGTGGGGAATGTTGTGTGGCTTGTATGGCGGTTGTGTGATGTGTTGCATACAGTGGTGGCAGCGGTTGTGACGGTTGATGTGTGATACGGTGGTGGTGATGTGGTGTGTGCTAGTGTAGTTGTTGTAAACCCATAGGTTGGGTATTTTGTGATATTTACATATAATGTATTTTTATGTAATTTCTATATGCGCCCCATCCGAGTTGGATAACCTTACCAACGCTCAGAGTTTTTGGGTCTTAGGTGTTTTCCCCAACATCTAGGATGGCGGTGATACATACGATTGACTACCTATTCCCCGCTCTTCAGTAGTGATCACCCAGGTGTCTTCAGGCGTGCAGTGTTGACCTAGGTGTTTTCGGACGAGATGTGATGTGATGAGGTTGTGATTTGTGATGGGGTTCATGTGTGGTGGAGGACATTAGGTTGACGTCCTTCAGGTTCATGATACCCCACTGCTCTGGTTTTGTAATGAGATGAGATATGATGACCCAAGTGTCCTCGGGCGAGAAGTGGTGTGGTAGTACCTGATGCTAGCACCAAATGCTCGACCTTGTGAGGGTGGGGTTTGTAGGGATGCATCCCGACCCACATCAGAGATGACTCAAGTGTCTTCGGGCAAGATGTGATGTGATGTGGTTGTGATTTGATATATATGGAAGGGATGAGAGAACAGGACGTTCGGCGTTGGGGCGTAAGAGCGTCAAATCAGCCGGGAAACGGCAATGGGGCACATTGCTTTGTTATGATCTCAATGCTATATTACTATATTGGATGCGTGATTTGGTGAGTGAGACATGGTGTGACTGAGATTGGTTAGTTGACCGGTTTAGGTGTTTGTTGGTTTTGCTGTTTGTTCATTAACGTATTAACATCCTGTTTTCATATGTGTACTTGAGATTTTGTTTATGTCTTTACTGAGTATACCTATTACGCTCACCCTACGTATATAAACTGTTTTTAGGTTTTCAGGAGGACTTTGGGGACCAAACTGGACATTACTAGCTGAGTTGAAGTTGTTGTGTCACTGCCGTAGACTTGTCTTTTGGTATGTATTGAAGACTTTTATATGAACTCATTTTACTTTATTTATGCATTGTGGGGTGATTTTTGGTTTACCTTTATTTTATCTGTTGGAGTTGCTTTGTGGTTGTTTATCCTATCTCTCGATCTTGTTTTATTTATAGAGGGTAATGTCTCTCATACCGTGAGATTTTTATACCCTCGGTGCTAGTCGTCAACTCATGTTAAAATACTAGGTAAAATTATATTTTCATGTTTTTTAGTGTTTTGGACCGAATAAGATAGAATTGGTTTATTTTTTGAATTTTAATGTTAAAAATATGATTTGAATTAAATTTTACAAATCTGAATATATTTTGTAGAATTAATTGATAGATTGAATGAAATGAAATGCTTGAATTGTTTGAGAAATTAATCTATAAATGAATGTGTTTCTTTTCGGAAATGCATTTTTGTGTTTTATTGATGTTAGAATGGAGGAGCGATGACCCAATACCCAAGATATAGGGAGGTCTCAGTGTTTATTTATAGAGAATAATAATATATATTATTACAACACATGCACTCAAGTACATAAATCGTTCTGGGGACCCGACCCCGCGACTTCTGCCCCAAACCCCACCCCAACCTAGGAGGATAATAATGATAACATAATACTCGAAGTCCTATGTGAGACTCGACTAGACACGTCATTTAACACTCCTCAAGCTAGGTCTTAGATCAGATACATAATTAAAGAAAACGAAGTCAAAGACATCCTTAACACCGCCCCTCAAGCTGGACATTCCCAACTTGATTACAGAACAAGACTAAATATAAGAAAAGATTATCTGCCATCGCGGCTCCTCAAAATGAAGTAGATGAATGATGGTGTTGAAAAAGATATGCCAACCGAGGAAGAACGCTCGTCATGTGGAACCAGCAGGAACCATGAATAGCTAGAAAAAGAATACAATGCTAGGAACAACCAGATCGCGCCTCGGTAGGAATAGTTGTGTCAAGAGCATCTAGGTGCATAGGAATAACACACGACGAGACACTGATTGGATGTCTGACAGTTACTGCCGATTGCATCAAGACGTGTAGGAATGACACGCAATGGTGCGGTGAGATGACCGCAAGGGTGTTGCTTGATGGGCGGTTGAGTGGTTGGACAACCAGATCTGATGATTAAAGCCTGCATAGCAAGGGTGAGATTGTGGCGAGAGGCACAACATTTGGCAGGAGGAGGCGTGGCGGCCGTGCGGCAGCACGACGAAGCTTGGAGAGAGGCTGGTGTCCCGGATGATTGGAGCAGTGTTGTTGCGGAAGCAGAAGCGGTAGACCCACGTGACATAAGGGTGAGAGAGCCGCCTGATTGAGGGTGGGGGGAGCGACACCAGGATAAAGGGGTGGTCTCACCCAGGGATGTGCAGTTGTTCAGCTGCGCATGCGTCTAAAAGGCGCAGATGCTGGGAGGAGTCGGGGGGGGGGGGGGGGTGGCTCTTCCCGCCAGGAGATGGAGTGGCGGGGCCGGCTCAGCAAAAGGCTCACTCTGCAGCCAGGGGTTGGCGCTGGGGCGCGCGATAGGTGAAGGAAGGATGGCGTCGGGAAGCTAGGGGCTGCTGCAGCTTGGAAGCCTGATGAGGGCTGAGGGGCAGCGGGCAATAGGTAGGGCCTGCTGGCCATGGGGGCCACCGCCCCCCTTGGGGGAAAATGCCCCTATAGGAGGGAAGAGAGGAAGAGAAGTGTTAGGGTTTGGGAGGCTTTGATGCCATTTTAGAATGGACGAGCGGTGACCCAATATCCAAGATATCCTCCTAAGGGAGGTCTAAGTTTTATTTATAGTGAATAACAATGATAACACAATACTGAAGTCCGATGCGAGACCCGACTAAACGCAGTTGATAAACTATTTTTTTGTAATTATATTTGATTATGCTTACTGTTGTACTTTACTTCTTTCAAAATGTAGGTTCGGCTGGACATCTTGAATATGCTGGGGTGGACAAATTTGTTTGGGCTAAATTCTTGAAGCCCACTGCATAAGGAAGCCAGCTGCACCTAAAGATGGGCTTGTCAGACCATTTTCCGCTGCATGATCAATATCGGAGGATCTGGTGCTATTGATCAGGAGGTAAGGATGGAGAGCTCTTGGGTCGGTTGTCCTAACAGGGAGGCTGCTCAAGTTCATCCTAATCTACCGGCTGTCTCATGCTCACTAGGGATTCAAGATCAGGCGCTTTGTATTGGAGCTGTCTTTGTGTGTGGTTTCTTCCCAGGTCCACTACAAGCACGGAGGAGATTCCTGGCACTTGCTGTATAGAGCTGGGTTCATCGTGTGAAAGTTTTCTGCTTTGATTTGGGATTCTGTTTCTGTTGCAATCCGTGGGTGTTCATGCTGCTCAGGAGGCTGTCCAGATGAGGGTCCGCTGTAAGCTGGTGTCATTGTAGATATGAGATGGAGGCTACACTGTTATTGATTTGGGAGTACAGGCTGTTCATGCTGGTTGTTCACCACTTCCCGATTCCGGCAGCAAGTGGTGGTTGTGAACTGGGACAAGTTGATGGGTTCGTTGCAGCTTAAAGATGCTGATTTAGTAGCACACTGTAGATTTCTTGTGAAGACTGTGTATGCTCATTCAGGCCTGTTGATCCATGTCTGGTGTTGTAATCAAGCTCTCTGTCAGAGCCGGTTTACTGGAGTTCGGGAGTCCACTGCAGGCCAGCTGGATCGGGCTTAGAAGTTCTAACTCAGTGGGCTGGTTACAAGGTGAAGTGGGGCTAGTTCATGTTCACTGCTATTAGAGAAGGCTCATGTTGAGCTCATTCAATGCTGCTCGTGGGTGCTAAAAACAGGAGGCAGCTGATTCGTGTTTTTTCTGGTGTATGTAAAATCGGATATTTTTCATTTTCAAAGTACAGGGCTATTGCTTCGATCAATGTGATAGTGAACAAAGATGTGAACATGTTGGTCCAGTCTAGGGCGGTTCATGATTCCCTGGAAAGTTCGTTTTCTGTTGCAGATGAGATGGTGAAGGGACTTTGGTCAGAAAGGACACTGATTTACTTTTGGTTACATTCTTGGGTTAGAGGAAATGCATCTCAGGTACACCAATTAGTAGGTATAAGTGGATTAATGTCGGATCTACAAGAACAAATGATTGATTTACACATTCAAAGCAAATCTACAAGAACAAATGATTGATTTACTCATTCAAAGCAATTTACGCGAAGGACTTTCTGTAACAGAATATATCATTTCTTGCTATGGAGCCCTACACAAACACCTTTCAGTTTTTTTTAAATAATTTCATGGTTCCACATATTTGATGGGTGAGATGTTGAAACTTCTTCATTTATTGTTCTTAGGTGATCTTTTAGAATGATTTTTCTTTTTCCTCTCACCAAATTCCCCATGAGACCATGAAGAATTCAAGAAATCCACTCAACTTTTCTAACACTTTATAATGTCTTCCTAACTTGAAAATCAAATTTAATTAGTTATAAAAATTATCATTTTTTATCACTGGATCAATAAAAAATCTTGAGACGCCTTTCAAATCAAGTAAATTATGCTTTATATATTGCAATGGATTTATAATCCCTTTTTCTTTATCAGTAATAATTGTCTCTCCATCTTGATATACAACATGCAAGAAAAATAATTCCCCAGAAAATAACTTCTTGAAATAAATCCACAATATAGATTCCACCTCCTTTGCATTCTTTGTATTTTTCCTTAATTTCCACCATTGGTGTGGCACCCGAACTCCAAAAACCCATTGTTAATGGTTATTTTATTATTATGGTACAAAATACATAGATCACAATATTCAGGATCTGGCAGTTTAGCAGTCTTAGGAAACCATATACATAATTGAGCATTTCATTACATTGAAAACTTAAGATACATTGACTGAATATAAGAAAATTTGTTATTTCTTTTTGCAAATCCATAAGTCACATGTAATAATCTTCATGGTTTCCTAGAGAAATGGAAAATGATATATAGAGGTGAACTCAGACGCTTAGTAAAGGGCATCGTACAACGAAAACTATCATACATAAGCATGAAATCAATAATATGATAGGAATAAATAAATGCCCTGACAGATGGGGTTGTGAGGATAATATATCCATAGATTATATAACGATAAAGAAATGTATGGATAAGAATAACCGATCTCATAATAATGGAATGAATAATATCAGATATTATAAATATACCGTCAAAGCCTTATGCCAAGACATCATACATAAATGGGTTAGGATTACATCAAATACCCAACAAGTTTTGTCTCATGAGACATATCAATTCATCGAGAAACTATATAATTCTCGGCTCATCTGTCACATAATAAGTCCAATACATCCATCATATGAAGAGAATGACTAAACAATACATATCATAACATTCCTTAAGGAACTTTATACATAGTCGTGGCTAAAATCAATAGTTTTCCATATAGAAATAATGGATATACGAAATATTAATATTTCCATATTCAATGGATAATATGGATATCTTGGAAAATATCCAACAATCAACTTAGAGACTATGATGTTCACAATGTAATGAAAAGTGCCCCTATCAAAGGAATGATAACAAGGTAGCAGTGAATGATACTTTCATGGTGTAGGGATATCAATAAGAAATATTTATTGAGTTCAATAGTTTGTAATGGTAGGAGACCAAAAGATTTGTAACACCCCGAGTTTTTATGGACTTTTTTTTCAAATAAATAAATTTTTCATTGGTCTTGCAATGCACCAAGTCAAACATTCCTTTCAAACAACACCGACTTGGCATATGTTACATGACACCAACTCGGCGTATGTTACACGGAACACCGACTCGGCGTACGTTACACGCAACACTGACTTGGCGTACGTTACACGGAACACCGACTCGGCGTACGTTACACGGAACACAGACTCGGCGTACGTTACACGCAACACGGACTTGACGTACGTTCCACGCAACACCGATGTTTCTATGAAACATCATTTTATTGTTATAATTATTTAAACGAGATAATTATCCTAGTCGTTAAACTTGACTTGTCATACGTTACATGCAACACGGATGTTTCTACGAAACATCATTTTATTGTTATAATTATTTAAACGAGATAATTATAACATAGCCGTTAAACTTAGTTATATGAATAGTAATAGCTACTTTTCAAATATTGTTTATAATTGCTTTATAAAAATAAAACACATTGATAATGAAATATATGATTTTTGGTAAAGCCCTTATATGTTTAAAAATACCATTTTCTCTGCTTTTAATGTCCTTCAGTGAAAAATAATAAAATTAATTTTAGACATATTTAGAAATTGAATTTGATAAAATGAACTTTATTTTTGAATTTAGAATGTTAAAATTAGTTTAGGGTGAATTTTTGGGATTTTTTTGAGAAATTTCAGTTTTGGATGAATAGTGAAAAATACTGGTTTTCAATTTAAAACTGCATTTTCATCTAATTTATTTATAAGTTCAAATTATGTTTTAATTTGGTTTAAAAGTTTAATTAGATTATATTTTTATCAATTAATCCAATGTATGTAATTAGAACCAATTTCACATTGAAATTGGATATAAAAACTTAGCAAATTTTTGATCATTTTTACTTTAAAACCCCGCATTGTCAACCCGACTGTGAGATTAATTTTAAATTAATTTCTACCGTTTCTGTGATTGGAATTTTTAAAAATGGATTCCATATTTAGAATCAATATAATTTATAATGTCTAATAAGGTCAACTTATTTTTTGACCAAAAAGATCAGTGAAAATGATTAAAATTAATTACATCGATTAAGGTAAAATTAAGTTTAACTAAGGACTAGACCTTAAATTTAAGAATCAAAACGACTTAGACACTTATCCAACACTCATTGGTTGGCCATGCTTCGGCCACACACCTTTCATTCTTGAGTTTGGTTGGTTTGGTATGACTTTTGTTAGGTAAAAACGTGGGTACACCTAACTTGTTTAAAAAAATATCAAGTGTGTCTTTTCCCTTCCCTATAAAAGGCCACAATCTAACACCCAAGAATGATAAAAGGTTAAATGACTAAATGATATGACTCATGTCAACAAGATGCACCTTCCTTTTCGGGAGTCTGTCTGATTAGAACTCCACAGTTAAAAGTGTTTGGCTTGGAGTAGTGATCAGGATGAACGATCTTCTAGGAAGTTTCCCAGGATGTGTGTGAGTGAGGACAAAGTACACTGAAAAGGACATGTGTTGGCCTGTGGAAATTTTCATTAGTCAGATGACTCGTTCGAGCATATGGCTGTTTGCGGGGCAACTAGTTGTACCTGGCGGGCCAGTACCCAACACCCATGTTAAGGTGGGGTGATTGTGCTATCAACGGGTCCCAGTTGTTACATTTGGTATCAAAGGAGGAACCCAGCCTTAACTGCGGTGCACTACCTGGTGTAAGAACCCGGATCTTCTTTTCAGGTGTGGATCTTGATTTCGGGCGTTTTTGAGGAAAAAGGAAGATTTTGGAAATTTTCTAAGTACACGACGTGTACCTAGTTTTCGCGTGTAGCCGTGTACTGACCGTGTAACGGCCGAGTACATGGCCATGTGGACCGCTTAAAGCGGGGCCCAGTTGAGGCTAGTACACTGCGTGTACATTAAATGAACACGCTGTGTACTTTTCTTTTTATTTGATTAATCGGACCGTGGCCGCATCTCATCTCCAGAACTCATTTCTTCTTCCCATGTCTCATAGAGCATAGCGACGTAAGACCAAGAATCTTTGAGCGCCTCACATTCCTCCGTTCGAGCTCCGATTGAGACGCTGCTGGGTGCGTTGGATTCCCACTGGTGATTTCTCTCTTTCCCTAGAGTCTTTCTTCCTAATTTCTCATCTTTATTGAGTTATCTAAGGTTGAACATTTTTGACCTTTTTGTGGATCTATTACGTTCTAGGCCGACTCAAGGGCCGACGTTCGGGAGTGTTCATCGTACGACACCGAGGTAGGTGGTTTGAAGACTTTCGGTGTTTGTCTTTGAGTTATATATGCCTAAGTGCCGATTACCCATGATATATTATGCTAAATTGCATGTTTAAGGGACACCCTGTGGGTGCGTTTCCTTGTTTGAATGTTTATGGCCATTTGGTCCAGGTTGTCTATGAGGCAAACTTTGTTTTCTTGCCTTGCTTGTTAGGTTGGAACTAATTGCTTAATTGCTACTTGTTAAATTTTTGTGTTATGCATTGTAGCTGCTCGGCCTTGTAGTAGTTGAGATTACATGGGCTGTTGGATATCATTTGTGTATGATTTTATTACACAGGGTTGTGAGAACCTGGTGTAGTTAGACCATAGGGGTAATTGACGTTGAGGGCTTCCCCAGAGTGTCTGTTATATTTTACGTTACAAGACCATAGGGGGAATTGATGTCGAGGGCTTCCCCAGAGTTTCTGTTATATTTTATGTTACGGGACCGTAGGGGGGATTGACGGTGAGTGGTCCCTCAGAGTGCATATAGTATACCGTTACGAGAACATAGGGGGAATGGATGTTGAGTGCTTCCTCATAGAGTCTGTAGTTTATCGTTAAAAGTCCACAGGGGGGATTGATGGCGAGTGCTTCCTTAAAGAGTCTTTGTTTTTGTTGGAACACGTGATCATAGGGGTTAGACTATGTGAGCCACCCAAAGGGTCAATGTGATATTTTGAAAGTTGATTGTGACGAGTCTGCCAAGCCAAAGCACAAGCTTGGTCTCGGTCTTACCTGATTATTAGATGGTCTTTTGAGACATCTATTTTTCTATTACACAGAGGATACATAGCTTAGGCTAGATCCCATGATTTCATTATTCAACGGTTTGAATAATTAATAAATATAAATGAATGTAATTGGAAATTGTAGGATTGTTTACTTTTGAGTACTTTCTTGTTTATTGCTTCATTTTTCATATTTCCTGCTATATATATATTCATTAAAAGTTAGGCATAAATTTTTTGGTGGTTGCCTACTGGGATTCGTCTCACACCCTGTTTGGTTCATGTTTTTGGGCCCAAACAGATTATATGGTTGTAGAAATAGATAAGGGCAAACACCCTTCTACACCAGGTACTTGATTACTGATGGAGCTGGAGAGCATGAGACCAAGTTATGGCTTGCGATGTTGTAGGAGTTTACTTGTTTCTTTTGTACTTTGGTTTAGAACTGTATTTCCAGAATTGTGACTTGTTTGGATTCTTTCCTAGCCATATGTGACATGCATCATTTATATATGTGCTCCATTTGTTTATTTACTATCAGTCTTCTACTGTTTACTTATGTTGTATGGTATTACTGTTTCTGCTGTGTTTCTCTTCCAATGAGGGCATAGTTTCCCCACTATCACACTGAAGTCCCTCATTGCTAATCGGCAGCCTCTGGCATTCAGGGAAATGCACTTGAGTCCATGTGACCAACTGAGTACAGGGAACCTCTGGGCGGCACCCGGATCCGGGACGTTACAAAGTGGTATCAGATGGGGGTTTCGATCCTCCAACCTGTGGGTTATGGGCCCACTTGGATCAGAATTTGGTGGATTATGTATAAACTTTAATTTAATTTTGTCTAGTATGGTGTGAATAAGGATGCCAAACTTTGATTTGTGGGAGTATGGGCTCTCATGGGTCGGAATTTGTCATTTCTTGGACAAAATTTAAAGTTTTTAAGGGTTCTAGAGAAGTTTTAGAGGCCTACTATCTGAAAACCTAGACAACACGGCATGTTCTGTTATGAACACACGCCATGTGTTCTTCTGTTCTGGAAGAAACAAATTTTCTTAAGTACATGTTGTGTACTGTATGTACACGTCGTGTAGTCTTTAACCGTGTGACTGACTTTGTGAGCAGAGACACGAGTTGGTAACTGTTTGGTAGAACACGTCGTGTACTGGGAGTACAAGCTGTGATGTAGAGGCCATGTATCCGGTCGTGTGACTAACAATAGGGGTGGATGAATTTTAGGCAGTACATGCTATGTCCAGCTTGAACACGCCGTGTGGAAGTCGACCGTGTCTCTGACCGTGTGACTAACAACATAGATGGTTAAGGCTTAGGTAGTACACGCCATGTATGTGGTTAACATGCCATGTAGTGTTACCCAGGAGAGAACTGTGTGCTTTAGCCATGTAGAAGAACTCAGGCAGGAGGGAAAGATCAAGTACACATTGTGTCATAGAATGAACACGCCGTGTGTATGGGTGTTACACGACCAGGTTGGGCAGAGGTACACACCCATGTTGAAACCTGAGGGAACACACTGTGTGGAGGATATACACGCCGTGTAACCCTGTTTTGATAAACTTTAATATTATCTTCTCCTATTACTTTCTTGCACTTCTAAATTTTAGTCCTTGATAATATTGAATTGAGGTGTACGCTTGACCTTGCAAAGTCATGCCATCGAGACGTCCTCCAGTTGTATGCCAGTTACAGGGCAACGATCCAACACCAAAAATGGTAGATCAGGGACTACCAGCAGATCCTCCCGTCATGCCTATCTTGGAACCAACTGTTATACTGGACACAGGTGCTGATGCACAGTTTTGAGAAGGCTTCATGAGGTTCATGCAGACCTACCAGGAAGCACCGCTTTCTGCCCCATCTATGGTAGAGTTGACGCGGGTTTTCAGCAGCAGCATCCTCCCACTTTCTTAGGGGATGGAGGACCTCAGGCTGCAGAATCATGGTTAAAAGCCATGTTGTCTATCTTCGAACATCTTGAGACACCTCTTGAGAGGAGGGTGAAGCTCGCAACCTACATGCTTTGAGATTCTGCCAAGAGATGGTGGGATGTGATATCATAGGTGGGATGCCAATGAGTTATGGCTTGGGATGAGTTCCAGCAGACCTTCTATGACTATTTATACCTGGAGACCTTGAGGGTCGACCGAGCCTGAGAGTTCATGGGTCTGAAATATGGTACTCTTTTAGTCATGGAGTATTTTTCTCACTTCACAGAGTTGCAGCGCTTCACACTCATTCTGGGGGGTGATGAGTTATTTCTGGCCAGGAATTTTGAGGATGGTCTTAGACATGATATATGATCCTATGTGAACATCTTCTGGTTGACTTCCATATCTTCTATAGTCAACCAGGCGCTGATCACCAAGCATAATCTGAGGGAGTTTGGAGCTGTGAGCTAGGGTGGTTCAACATTCAGGGTTGGTACTCCTCTGATAGAAAGTAGGAAGCGCCGTAGAGATTCTACACGCGGAGATCTAAGTAGATGAGATACTTCTTCAGGAAGCCTGATGGTATGCTACTAGTGCAGAAGGAGTGGGAATACAAGACCTTAGTGCCCGAGAGACCCAGTTGAGTGTCGAGCTTGCGGCAAGATGGTCCATCTTCAATGTTTTTGTTGATTTTTCTCTCCAACAGCTGGTGATAGGGGTTCTACTATGACTCCACATTCAGGAGCAGAACCACCAGTTTCTCATTAGTCAGGGAGTTGGAATTCATCAGGCCATTCTGGACGAGGAGGTGACTATGGCCATGGGTGTCAGGCTACAAGTTTTCAGCGATCGTAGGGTGGACCAGCTCAGGGTAGTCAAGTAGGGTCACAGGGCCATGGTATAGATCAGAATTTTGTAGTGGAGCAGAATCAACAGAAGTTGGACCCCAGACCCTCTATGGTTAGAGGTATGATTCTAGTTGCATTAGTTTTAGTTTCTTCTCTTTTTGACGCAAGGGCTTCCCATAGTTTTATATCTTTTGCTATTGTGGAGAGCTTTGGGCTCTGTATCTTTACTTATAAGGATGTTATGATGTTAGAAACTCTATTGGGGATTAGAATGACCAGTGTACGTTAGTACAAAGAGTTCCCTCTTGAGGTTGGTGGGTGTCACTTCTTTTGGGACCTCTATGTATTAGAGATTATAGGCTTCAATGTCATTCTTGAAATGGAATGGTTGGTCTCCCTCCAGTAATTTGTTGATTGCTATCATCGTAGGGTGAGTTTCATGCCCCCAAAGGGTGGGTCTTTTCTACACAAGGGTGAATGAGATGTCCAGGCGAGCAAAGTGGGACCCGAGCATCTTGGGTTGGGAGGAATTACAACCCATATTGCTAGTTTATATCTGGATGACCAGGGGACTTCACGGATGGACTTTCCTCTAGTGGTGGATCATTTCATAGATGTCTTTCCAGATGACTTTTTGGGTTTACCTCTAGAGCGAGAGGTAGATTTATCTATTGAGCTTGTGCTAGGGGTGACACTAGTGTCCATTCCTCCTTATATGATGACTACACCAGAGTTACAAGAGCTCAAGAAGCAGTTCGAGGAGTTACAGGCAAAGGGTTTCATCTGACCCAGTACTTCTCCTTGGGGTTCGTCTGTCCTTTTCACGAAGAAGGCGGATGGTACCCTCAGACTTTGCATGGATTATCAGAAGCTGAACTAGTTGATGGTTAAGAACTGATATCTCTTACTGAGTATTGATGGTCTCTTTGATCAGCTTCAAGGAGCCCGAGTGTTCTTGAAGATTGACTTAGGATCTGGTTATCATCATTTGCACGTTAGACCATAAGATATATCTCTTACAGCCTTTTGGAGTAGGTATGATCTATATGATTATGTGGTTATGCCGCTCGGTCTCACGAACGCACCTGCAATTTTCATGGAACTGATGCACCGAGTGTTTCATCCTTACTTGAATTTTTGTGTGGTAGTCTTCATGGACGATATCTTGGTATACTCTCACACTCAATATGACCATGCCACCCATCTTGAGATCGTTTTGAGTACACAAAGAGAGCATCAATTATATGCCAAACTCTCAAAATTCCACTTTTGGATGGATCAGATTCACTTCTTGGGTCATGTTATCTCTGAGACAGGAGTATCAGTAGACCCAGAGAAAGTGAGAGTAGTAGTTTCCTGGGAGCAGACGAAGAATTTCTTTGAGGTACAGAGTTTTCTAAGGATGTATGGATACTACAAATGCTTTATACAAGACTTTTTACGCTTAGGCACCACTAACGAGCCTGACTAAGAAGGGTGCAAAGTACATGTAGACAAATTATTGCGATTCAACCTTTCAGGAGGTGAAAGGGAGATTAACATCAGCACTGATGCTAGTTTTTCTAGATCCAGGCAAGAGTTACACCGTTTACTATGATGCATTGGGTATCGGGCTGGGAGAAGTGCTTATGCAGGGGGGAGGAGTTGTTGCATATGGGTCTCAGTAGTTGAGGCCACATTAGAGGAATTACTCGATGCACGATCTCGAGTTAGTTGCAGTTGTGTGTGCTTTACGCTATTGGAGATATTATCTATTGGGAGATCATTTTATGGTTTTCACTGACCACAAAAGTCTCAAGTATATCTTTACTCAGCATGATCTGAATTTGAGACAGCGAAGGTGGGTTGAGTACCTTCAGTCTTTTGACTTTGAGCTTACCTACATGCTTGGGAAAGGCAACGCAGTGGATGATGCTTTGAGCAGGAGGACCCAAATATAGACAGTTTAGGAGGCTATCAGTGAGTGACAACTTATGGCTCTGTTCCCTAAGATGCATTTGGAGGTGCACGATAGACAGGGGCAGGTGTTTCTTTCTTCTGTAGCTGTTAACTCCATCCTTCCGGATCAAGTGTGAATGAAGTAGATATCAGATTCCGAAGGCCTAGTCCTATGAGAGAGTGTGTTAGGAGAGGACCATACTCCTGGGTGGACCATAGGTGAGGATGAGGTCTTGTTTTTTCATGGATGCGTATGGGTGTCAGCAGACAGACACGAGGAGCTTTTGCAGGATTTTCATTCCCCAGTTTCGGTAGTTCATCCTGGCGTCACCAAGATGTATCTAGATCTACACCATTAGTATTGGTGGCCAAGTATGAAGAGAGATGTTGCTAGTTTTGTTATGAGGTGTTCCACCTATCAGTAGGTGAAGGTAGAGCATCAGCGATCGACAGGGCTTTTACATTAGTTACCCATTCCCGAGTGGAAGTGGAATGATCTCGCGATGGATTTCAGGACAAGTTTACCGAGGTCGCCTTGAAGGAATGATGCAGTTTGGGTTGTCATTGACAGACTTACGAAGGTTGCACACTTTTTACTGATCAAGGAGACCTTTAGCGCTGATGATCTTGGAAGGTTGTACATCCGAGAGATTATACGGTTGCATGGGGTTCCACACTCTATCGTTTCATAAAGGGATGCCCGTTTTACTTCTCATGTCTAGCAGAGACTACAAAGGGCTTTGGGTACACAGGTACTTCTGAGTACAACTTACCATACCCAGATAGATGGCCAGTCTGAGCGCACGATTCAGGTTTTGGAGGACATGCTTCGAGCATGCATCCTGGATTTCAAAGGTTCTTGGGAGAGACACATACCCCCAGTGGAGTTTTCCTACAATAACAGTTTCCAGGCAACAATTCAGATGGCACCTTATGAGGCTTCATATGGTAGGCCATGCTGATCACCCCTATGTTGGCTGGAGGAAAGATAGGCAGCTATACTGGGACCTCGTCTTGTCCAGGAGACTGCTGAGCAGGTGGAGTTGATTTGGAAGAGGATGGCTATGACACAGTCTCGCCAGAAATCTTATGTTGATCGATGGAGACGACCTCTAAAGTTTGAGGTTGGAGATCAGGTTTTCTTACGTGTCACATTGAGTTTGAGAAACCAGAGGATTAGGAGATAGAGGAATCTTTCACCGAGATATGGTGGACCGTTTGAGGTTTTGGAGAGAGTCGGGTCGGTTGCCTATCGGTTGCAGTTACCTTAGAGGTATCGGTCTATGCACAACGTCTTCCATGTTTCTCAGCTACGACGTTACTTTTCAGACCTGTCTCACATTTTTCAACCCGAGGAGGCTGATTTGGATGTGGATGAATTCTTCAAGGAGCACCTTATTCATATTGTAGATCACAACTCAAAGTTTCTTTTTGGTCGGTATGTTCCTCTAATACAGGTGCTATGGAAGCACGAGCGAGTACATGACGAGAATTGGGAGAGGGAGGTCGACATACGATCATAGTGGCCAAAGTTGTTTGAAGTTTCTTCTTTTCCACCCTTGGAAGGGAAATTTGGGGATGAATTTATTTAAGGGGGAAGTTTTTATTTGATTATTCAGACCGGGGTCGCATCTCATCTCCAAAACTCATTTCTTCTTCCCGTGTCTTATAGAGGAGAGCAACGTATGACCGAGAATCTTCGAGCGCCTCTCATTCCTCTATCTGAGCTCTGATTGAGATGCCACTGGGTGCGTTGGATTCCCACCAGTGAGTTCTCTCTTTCCCTATAGTCTCTCTTCCTGATTTCTCCTCTTTCTTGAATTATCCAAGGTTAAATGTTTTCAACCTTTTTGTAGATCTACGACATTCTAGGCCAACTAAAGGGCCTACGTTCAGGAGTGTTCATCGTACGACACCAAGGTAGGTGGTTTGTTGCCTTTTGTTGTTTGTATTTGAGTTATATATGCCTAAGTGTCGATTACCCATGATTTCGGTATTTCGTGTTAAGGAATTGAACCATGTTATCATCTTCCTTAGATTGATTGATAGATTAAGGGTTTTCATTGATATATTATGCTAAATTTTATTTTTAGGGGACAACTCATGGGTGCATTTCCTCGTTTGAATGTTTATGGCTGTTTGGTCCAGGTTGTCTATGAGGCGGACCTCATTTCCTTTCCTTGCTTGTTAGGTTGGAATTGATTTCTTAATTGTTTCTTGTTAAATGCCTATTTTATGCATTGTAGCTGCTTAGCCTTGTAGTAGTTGAGATTTAATGGGATGATGGATATTGTTTGTGTACGATTGTATTACACAGGGTTGTGAGAACCTGGTGTAGTTAGACGATAGGGGGAATTGACGTTGAGGGATTCCCCAGAGTGTCTGTTATATTTTACGTTACAAGACCATAGGGGGGATTGAAGGTGAGTTCTCCCTCAGAGTGTCTATAGTATACCATTATGAGACCACAGGAGGAATAGATGTTGAGTGCTTCCTCAAAGAGTCCGTAGTTTATCGTTAAAAGACCACAGGGGGAATTGACAGTGAGTGCTTCCTCAGAGAGTCTTTTTTTGTTGTTGTAACATGTGATCATAGGGATTAGACTGTGTGAGCCACCCAGAGGGTCAATGTGATATTTTGAATGTTGATTGTCACGAGTCTGCCAAGCCAAAGCACAAACTTGGACTCGGTCTTACCTGATTATTAGATGGTCTTCTAAGATATCTTTTTTCTATTACATAGGGGATACAGAGCCTAGGCTAGATCCTGGGATTTCATTATTCAACATTTTGAATAATTAATAAATGTAAATGAATGTAATTGGAAACTGTAGGATTGTTTATTTTTGAGTACTTCTTTGTTTATCGCTTCATTTTGCATATTGTCTTATATATATATATATTCACTAACAGTTAGGCACAAATCTTTTGGTGGTTTCCTACTGGGATTCGTCTCACACCCTATTTGGTTCATGCTTTGGGGCCCAAACATATTATATGGTTGCAGGTATAGATAAGGGTAAACACCATTCTACATCAGGTACTTGATTGTTGATGGAGATGGAGAGCACGAGACCAAGCTAAGGCTTGTGATGATGCAAGAGTTTACCTGTTTATTTTTTACTTTGGTTTAATAATGTATTTCCAACATTGTGACTTGTTTGGCTGCTTTCCTAGACATATGTGACATGCATCATTTATATATGTGCTCCAGTTGTTTATTTACTATGAGTCTTCCGTTGTTTACTTCTGTTGTATGGTATTACTATTTCCACTGTTGTTTATTATTGTTATTTCACTATGTTGGTCTGCCAATGAGGGCATAGTTTTCCCACTATCACACCCAAGACTCAAGCTACTAGTCGGAAGCCTCTGGTATTCAGGGAAATGCTTTTGAGACCATGTGACCAACCGGGTATGGGGAACCTTTGGGCGGCACCTGGATCTGGGACGTTACACTTGGGTTGAGATGTAGGGCCCACAAGGAGGATGTTGTACCCTAAAGTAGGGGTGAATCTAACACCCTAGAATGATAAAGGGTTAAATGGATAAATGATATAACTTGTGTCAACAAGGTACACCTTTCTTTTTGGGAGTCTGTCTGATTAGAACTCCATAGTTAAGCGTGCTTGGCCAAGAGTAGTGATTAGGATGAGTGATCTCCTGGGAAGTTTCCCAGGGTCTGTGTAAGGTGCACCTTTCTTTTCGGGGTCCTATCTTATTAGAACTCCATAGTTAAGCATGCTTGGCCTGGAGTAATGATCAGAATGAGTGATCTTTTGGGAAGTTTCCCAGGGTGTGTGTAAGTGAAGACAAATCACACTAAAAATGACATGTGTTGGCCTGTGATGACTGTCATTAGTCAGATGACCCATTTGAGCAAGTGGTTGGGCCCCAGGATGGGGACCACATGTCTGTGGGGAAACTGGTGGTACCTGGTGGGCTAGTACCCGATGACCATGTTAAGGTGGGGTGGTTGTGCTATGAGTGGGGCCCAGTTGTTACAAGTTTGATGAAAACTCACCCTCACTTGAAATAGAGCACATGAGAAGCCCGAGGTATCTAGGTGGGAAGACTATGAATAGTGTGCTAGTAATTCGAGGTGGCTTCGACCTGGTATCACTTAGCGAGATTGAAGACTACAACACTAACTAAATATATGGATTATGATTGGGGACCACTAGGGTTACGGGGATGTCCCCTACTAGTGTCTTGTGCACGAGAACGCAAGTTTTCGTGGTTCCGATACCACTTTTCACTGAGACGTGTGGTTCCAGAGTCCACAGTTAAGCGTGCTTGGCCTGGAGTAGTGATCAGGATGGGTGACCTTCTGGGAAGTTTCCCAAGGTGCATGTGAGTGAGGACAAAGCAGACTGAAAAGGAAATGTGTTGTCCTGTGGGGACTTTCATTAATCAGATGAACCATTCGGGCATGTGGTTGGGCCCCAGGGTAGGGATCACATGTCTGCGGGGAAACTGGTGGTACTTGGTGGGATAGTACTCGACGACCATGTTAAGGCGGGGTGGTAGTGCTATCAGTGGAGCCCAGTTGTTAAAAGTTTGATGAAAACTCACCCTCACTTTAAATAAAGCACATGGGAAGCCCGAGGTATCTAGGTGGTGGACTAGGACTAGTGTGCTAGTGATTCGAGGTGGATTCGACCTAGTATCACTTAGTGGGATTGACTACTACAACACTAACTAAATATATATATGATGATTGGGGACCACTAGGGTTACATGGATGTCCCCTACTAGTGGCTTGTGCATGAGAATGAAAGTTTTTGTGGTTCCTATACCACTTTTCACCGAGACGCGAGGTTCTAGGGTCCCACTTGTGCTAGTTACCTACAGGGATTTCCCATGGTGCTCGTTTGTGACATGATGCTTGTGATATGATTTTCATTTCAGTTATTTCATGCCTATTCCCTCTTTCATGAAAACCATGTTTTAATTTAAATTGCGTCCCTTTCTTTTTGAAATGTTAATGCATAATGGAATCTATTTCGAAAATGTAGTGAAAGAGAAATGCTTTCCTTAAGGAGGAGTGGTTGTGTTATCAACGGGGCCTAGTTGTTACAAGTTTTATGAAAACTCACCCTCACTTGAAATAGAGCACATGAGAAGCTCGAGGTATCTAGGTGGGAGGACTAGGACTAGTGTGCTAGTGATTCGAGGTGGCTTCGACCAAGTATCACTTAGCAGGATTGACAACTAAAACACTAACCAAATATATGGATGATGATTGGGGACCACTAGGGTTATGGGGATGTCCCCTACTAGTGGCTCGTGCATGATAACACAAGTTGTCATGGTTCCTATTCCACTTTTCACTGAAATATGAGGTTTTATAGTCCACAGTTAAGCATGTTTGGCCCGAAGTAGTGATCAGGATGGGTGACCTTCTAGGAAGTTTCCCAGGGTGTGTGTGAGTGAGGAAAACACACACTGAAAAGGATATATATATATCTTCTGTGTGTGGGTTGCTTCATGGCGTAGGGAACACGTGCATTGGTTTAAGGATATATATATATATATATATATATATATATATATATGGAAGTGTGTATTACGAGCATGCTGATGCTTGTGTTAGAAAGTGTTGAATGCCAAGCGCTGGCTTGGTCTGCTTGAGGTAGGGTCCTTATCTTTGACTCTTTATTTAAGAATGCCTTATTTGCTTCTTTAAATAAGTTATTTTTATGAGTTTCCTAGTTTAATAGAATTGCATATCTTGACTGAAATGATGAAATGAGATAAATGGCTTGTTATTTGATAAAGTCATGTTTTATAATAAAACCCCTACAACGGAAGTGCACTGCCTTCAAACCAAAAAGTAGTGATAGATGTTATATTATGCTTAGTGTGGTTTGAGTTCTTCATATGTCTTCCTGTTGACATTGATATATGGAATGTTATTGCATGACCCTTAAAATTTGTTAAATGATGTTTCCCATGTAAGTTATGTCAAGTCTATTCCATGTGCGATAGTTTGTTAAACTGGAAGAATCCCTTGGGTTTTCTTGTTAAACGGAACTTGAATGGATTAATCCCTGGACACCCTTAGGTGTGCCTTTTTTCCCCATGTCACGGGATGCAATTTTGAAATTAATTTTTATATCAAATTATGAATTACAGGAATTAATTGGGAAGGGATTTTGAGATTTTTGAGTTGTCGGTAATGTTTATAGGGTTTGTTGGACCTCACTACGGTGGTTTCAGGATGCAAGTATCAAGAATGCCTATATGTACATGTATATGGTAAGGAATATATATATATATATATATATATATATATATATATATATATATGCCCTCTTTATACATATTCCCTCATGGCACAGGGAATATGTGCAATGAAGCTAAGGGTATGTGTATATATGTGTATATATGCATGTGCGTGTATGCGCCAATGGTCAGTTCGAGTGGTCGTTATCAAAGAGCGGCATGTTTGAGGTAGGTCCCCTATGCCTAACCCTTTAATTTGAACTTCATAATTGCTTGATGGTTTTAAAAATATATTTTCTCTTTATCTATTAAATGCATAAGCTGTGCAATCTGGTTTTAATTGTTATAAATAGTTCTACATTGTTTTATATAGCTTATATAAGTTCCTAATATGTGTTTCCTATTGATATATGCTCCCGACTTTGTTTGGAAAATATAATACCTATCTAATGCTCAATTGGTTTTAAAATGTTAAATCTTTAAAAGTGGTTTCCCTAAATGATCAGCGTTCATGTTTGTTGTGAAAGTTGATTTTGAATGAAGATGGGTTAGTATGAGATTTTCTTTAAAAAGGGGAAATTCTTTGATTTGGTAAGTTGGGAGAGATGTATGGACTTTGAAGTGAATTCAAAGCTAAATTGTGTCTTTCCTTTCTTAAATGAGTTGCTTTGATTTAAGCATGTTTTTCAAGTTGTTTTAAAATGTGTGAGGCCTTTATTGTTTAATTGGAATTTCAAATGGTTTTAGAACTTAAACGTGTCGGGTGAGCTTGTTTTCTAAATCAAAGTTATTCCTTGTAAAATGATGATGCCCGTTTTTCACTTTGAGAATGGTTTGCGAAAGTGGAAAACCCCTCTTGAGGCATGCCCCCTTGTTTAGAAAATGATGTGTGTTGAATGTGGGAATTGTGATATGTGCCTAGTAAAGAGGCTTGTGCATTTTTGTGTGACAAGAAAATTGGGAATGCACTTGAGGTGGAGATCAGTGGTGAGAGAGTGAATGTGTTTTTGAATAAAGAAAATGATGTGTTCATGTATGTTAGTTTGATGGAAACTCACCACCACTTGAAATAGAGCACACGGGAAGCCTGAGGTATATAGGTGGGTAGACTAGGACTAGTGCTTCGGTGATTCGATGTGGCTTCGGCCTTGTATCACTTAGAGGGATTGACGACCACAACACTAACTAAATATATGGATGATTATTAGAGACCACTAGGGTTACGAGGATGTCCCCTACTAGTGGATCGTGCATGAGAATGTAGGTTGTCATGGTTCCTATACCACTTTTAACCGAGACACGAGATTCTAGGGTCCCACTTGTACTAGTTACCTACAGGGATTTCCCATGGTGCTTGTTTGTGACATGATGCTTGTGATGTGATTTTCATTTCAATTGTTTCATGCTTGTTCCCTCTTTTGTGAAAACCATATCTTAATTTAAATTTCTTCCCTTTCTTTTTGAAATGTTCATGCATACTTTGAATCTATTTAGAAAATGAAGTGGAAGAGAAATGTTTTCATTAAAAATGTAAAATTTTTACTTTATTTTCAAAAGAATAAAAAACATTATTTTAATATACCTTATTTTCAAACTAGAATGATTGGGTTTCATTTAAAAGGCAAGGGCATAAGGCGTTGTTTATCCATGGCATTCCTACTAAGTATCTCAGTGCTCACACCTTCTCTATTTCTCATATTTAGGTTCCTCTAGTTTTTGATCACTCTTGGAGTGAGTTTGGTTTGTGTTCCATGGTGACCCAAGAGGTCACTTGAGGTATGTCTCATTGCTTAGTTTATTCCTTTTTCTACTGCCAGGTTTTTCAGTTTAGTTTCTTTTATTTATCTGTTTTTTTCAGATTATATTTTTTTATCTATCCTTTTTTATGGGACAAATCATTTGCAACTGGTTTATTTTGATGCCCAGTACTATTTTACAGCTCATGGGGATCGAGAATTCCCTTCAGGCCTTATCGCAGATCAACTCAAGTGACCAATTCAGGGTTTACCCGGGTTGGTTCGTGACAAACGCTTTCTCTCAAGATGTTTTCTTTTATTTTCCTTCTCCACTCCCTCCAATATATTTATTCCATGATTGTATAACAACACCATTATTCTAAATATACTGAAATTTTGTTATGGTAAGATCTCAACCTACACCTACACACACCTCCATCTAATGGGTAACGAATATACTGTTTATATTACGGAGAACTACCGGCTCACTAAACAATGATTGTTCATTTTTACTTTACCGTCTCTCATGGAGGACATTATGATGGAAACTCTATTTATATATGTTATATATTATATTTATTATGTATTTAAGCTTCTGTATTCCTTTTACAACACATATCTTTTTTACTTTTCATTTGGTGTAAATATGATAATTCTGTTTGAGGAAGTGTGGACTACCACCCCCTCAAGGCAATGTGATTCATTCACACACTACATGAAATGTATTAAGGATGAGTTTAGTAAACTTATATGATATATATAATATTATAATTCTACTTTAATTATATTATATACATATATATATATCAGCTTATTTATTTCTTTCAATATAAAAATAAAAAAACTGAAACAATATTCATGTGTACGTACGACTTATCATCTCCATGAACTGTGTATTCCATTTCATACTTCAAATTCTATAGATTATTATAATACAAATATACTGGATATAAATTATATTTATATCATGTTTTACATTCTTTAATCATGATATAAGTATAAGGACTAACGATATAACAAATTCAGATACATGCAAAGAACAGAGCGAATATTATCTGAAGTGAAACCTTAACATAAGATGGTTAACAAGAGGGTAATACAAGGTCGTAATCAAACCATATATGGTTTAGATATAATAATATGGTTCTATAAAATATTTATAATAAATTTATATTTATTATACAAGTGGTTTGAATGAGTGTGATGAAAGTCAAGACACAAGGTAAAGGGATTTCATCTCACTTTTTATTTACGTGAGATACATGCTTTATTCACCATCCATTCCTTTTATTTGGTGTGTATACTGACCATGGGTGTATTAAATAATTATTATACTTAAATTCATTGATATTTACATATCCATTCTATGATCTTTATTTCACGGAGTTAATATTTCAAAAGTTACCAAATCGGTAAAATAGTTTTATCTCAATTTTCCTTCTTCGAGCCTCATGTTTTGTTATGCACCTAAATTATTTTCGAGGTGTATATACTTCCATTTTACATGTTATATCATTAATATAATTCTTTTCATGATATTTTAAGCTTCATTTAATTTCCTTTTTTACATGAAGAGTGTGATCCCAAGATACCAAGTTGTAAGAGTTTATTGAAACAATCTCATCGCTTTTCAAGATTGTTTATGTTTATGTTTCCTTTGATGAAATATTATGATCCATATCTCAAGAAAACTCATGAATTTTCTTCTACTATGGTTATTCAAGATATATCCATGTATTAGTACCATTTTACCACTCTTTGGTACTTAAGATAATGTTTTTAAGTAAAATAGGGTCGTCTCTCTCTCCGGTCGTAAATCTATTGTATTGAAAAATCATGTTTTCCAAAATGTTTTTGAAAGATCTTTGGATACATGGGTTTGGAACATATAAAAATACTTTAGAATAATTATATAAAAATAATTAAGAATTACATTGGGATAAAGAGAGATAAAGTGTAACCCTAATGAAAAATGGAGGTTCAGGGAGAATCCCTTACCTTACGTCTGAAAACGTTCTTTACTTGTACTTAACATCATGGATAATGAAAATATATTAATTAATAATTTAATTTAGAACCTATTAAACATGTATTTGATTTATGATAATTTTATTAAGTTCATTTATGGTATTTTTGATGAGTTATAAGATTCAATTTTTTCGTTCAGAAGTATTCATTTTCTTGGTTTTCATGATTGGTTCACTTGTATACCATCCAACATTAAAAATTTTATTCATGAGAAGGGAGAGAGATACAGGATCATGGGGGACGGAAATAATGTAGACCAAGGTCATCGCCCCGTACAAGGTTCACCCCGTCCGGTTTCATACTGGACACATTGGTAAGACACGTCACCCGCATACCAGGAACTGCAATAGAAGCCATATAATCAGCCACTTTGTTCCCCTCTCGCCACGTGTGAGAAATTCTAACTCTGTCATCCAGAATTAAAATTATATTTTATTAATGAACTTCTAGAATATTTAATGGTATTATATATCATCTTTTCAGATGTTAGGATGATTCATTAGATAAAACGTTAATGATAGCAGTTTGGATTATTTTGGTGTTTTTTCGGTCATCACGCACTAGTTTTGTTTTATTAATTAATATTATGTATATATACTAGTTAAATAACACTAAATAAGTTGTAATATACGTATTAAATTTTTTTTAACCATAAAAATGTTTTTATGACCATCCTTGAAGGCAATATTAGAAAACTAAGGAATCGCCATCCATGAAGGTGGTGAATCGACACCTCACGGATGATGTTTTCATTTTTAGAACAAAAAGGGGAATAGAAAATAATTGATAGTGGATATCCCATTATCATAATAAAATTACAATATATATAAGATATTGTAGTTATCATGCATGTTTGGTCATAGGAGGTAAGAAAATGATAAGAAAATAAAAGAAATTGAAAGAAAATTAAAAGAACGAAAGAGGATTTTACCTCTTGAATTCCTCTCCTTGAGAACCTCCTTAATAAACTTTAAAATGGTCTTTTGGGTGAGACCAGAAAGACAAAAACGTGGGGGAGAGGTTTTGGAGAGGTATTAGGAAGAAATTGGGCAAGATTAAAGTTTGTTTAGGTGCAAGGAGAAGAGGTGGTGAGGGGTGGTATTTATATTGGAGGAGAGGGGTGTTTTTTTATTATTTTATTCATTAGTTTATTATTTTGGATCAAGACTATAAATAGTGTATACCTTATCACTAAATATACTAAAATAATAAATTGTATTTCAATATTATGGGCTTACATCATCCACACATCATATATGACTCAATAATTGATGTATTTGTTAAATACCGTAAATTACCATATTTCACTATTCACCAAAAATTAAACTATTTTAGAAAAATCCAAAAAAATCAACCTAACCATTTTTTAACATTTAGAATTTAAAAATAAACTTTATTTTATGAAAATAATTTTCTAAATATGATACATTTATTTTTTAAATAAAAACGTCATTTACTCGAAATATATCGATTTTAATATTATAATTGTTTTTATGACACTTTGAAAAATTAATTAATGTCTCATAAAATTATTTTATAATAATAAAACAATAAAATATTAATTTATGAATTCATTTTATGAAAATAATTTTCTTTTAAATCATTATATTAATTATAAAGTTGTAAATAAAAATTTATGTTTCACAAAAATACCGACACTTAATTTATCATTTTTAAAACATTTATTTACTTATTCCATTTTGTAAATATGCCATATTTTCATTTATAAGATACCTAAATTTTATTTATACTTTTATAGGTGAAGTTACTATTCTATTGGTCATATTACTATTTCTAATGGTCAAATTACTATTCCAACGGTCATATTTAATAGTATATTACAGTTTTAAACTCAGTGTTGCATGAAGCATAAACTATCAAAGATGTTGAATTTTAAAAGATATTTACCATAAAATCTTAAGTTGTTATAGCCATGAATGCAGAGTGATGCTCAAAACCTCATTTATGAAGACTAGGAATACCTCGATGCCATAGATAAACTTATAGCATAAAAGACAAGATTGAAGAAATCTTATGAAGTGAAGAGTTGGATCACACCCATGCTTACTAATGTGGGTTCTAGAGTTTGGATCCCACACTATGATTTGGAGATTAGTGTCATGACATAATTCTATGTGAGGGGAATTTGGAGCTTGTATGGAACTGGTGTGTTGTGATGCCCAGTGCTCACATCATGATAATGACAAGGTGGTTGAGACAATACTACTTTTAGGGTTGTTTTGTTGTGAATATTTTTTTCATTCCACATGATGATACACTCATGGAATGTATGAATAAATACAGGAGATACATATTTCTTGATGGTTAAAGAGTATAAGGACTTGATGTGGTTACATGGGGTTGTGATATGGTTTTGTTAAAATAGTGAATGAGGTTCATGCATGAGGAGTTATTCAGGTTGTAGATGTTAGTGCCACAACAAGGCTATGGGGATATTTTTTATAGATATAAATAATTTTTCATTATTTCCATGCATGGGGATGCGTTGTGTCCATACAAGGATAGTAAGGATGAGCAGAGTGTTACGTTGCGAAGGTCCTTATTACACTGTGAGTTTATATATGCAACAGATTCAGTTTGATCCATTTTATATATCTATAGTATTTTTTAAGATATATTTTAGGGAGATATTGAAATTTTTCCATGTATATTTTAGTGCATATCAACATATGTTGGAGTTATGTTTAATGTAATATAGATATATCAAGATAAACAGATATGGGTGGAGTTATCCGGTAGAGTTTTATGTCTATAAATAAAGGTCGATATTGCTTCTTGGGAAGGAACTTTATATAAGGATAATCTTCTAGTGGATATTATCTAATATTAGGGTTGGTTAGATTGGTTTTTTATTTTCACCCTTTTATGGATATCATGAGGGGGTAATTTTTTGTTTTGTGACTTTTATAATGAAAGGTAGTTGAGTAGTTTGAAGTGTTATTATTTTTAATGATTTCCTATGTGTTTTTTTTTTTGAATTTACTCTATTTTTTTTATATATTCTTCACTTATTAAGCATTGTTATTTTCTCTTGATGAGGATAGTGTCCTTTTTATGCAATCATTTGTGTGTATCTCTCTCCATGGCCATCGGGTGAGTTAGGTCCTAAGTTTAAACATGGTTTTGGGTTACTTATCTCATGAATTAACCAAAGTACTTAACCATAAGAAAATGGGTGTTTTGAGTTAGAGAGTGATGACCAAAACCATGGATTTACTTTGACTCTATTTTGACAATTGCATGGTCATCCATCATTTATTTCATTCTTTAATGCTTCATGAACCTAGATTTGCAAGAGCCGGATTCCATCCTCATTCCTTTTTATTTTAAATTTTTTTAGGATTTCTTCTTAATTTTAAATTATTTATCTTAACTATTGAAATATAATTTTCCATTATAATTAACCTTGTCTCTATGGTTTTGGCCTTAAAATTGATCACATGCTATGATTTTTCAGTTTTTATTATGAAAGAGTAATATAAATTTATAAAGTTAATAACCCGTATGAAGTAATGACACCCTATTAACCACCATTATAGAGCATATCTGGATCCTTTATTGTCTTCCTCCTATTTACTTTATTATATCAGGGTTCAAGTGGATTTGTATCTTGTCTTTCCTTTGTGTTTTTGGGTCATCCTACTGAGTATATTTATAATCACCCCTACACGGGCTTTGTTCTCACACATGTTATGTTTGTGAAAATAGTGTGTGGTTCATAGATGGTATTAGTAGACTTAGAGTTGGTGTGGCTTGTTCAAGTTTAACACTTATTAATACTTGGCGATGTATGATAGATCACGGTGGTTCATGATGGTGGTAGTGACCATTGAGGTTGTATTTTTATTTAGGATCACACACAAAAATTATGAACTTTCTAGTGCCTTGTATCTTTTAGAATCATAGGCTTTTTAGATTTATAGTTCCTTTGGTGTTTACTTATGTGGTGATGTTAATGTATTTGATTTATTTTGCATGAATTGTGTACAATTCAGTTGTTTATATATATATATATATATATATATATTGTTGGTGTTACTAATTATTCTATGCATTAGAGATATATATCTATTACAGGAAAATAGAGGTTATGGCCTCCCATATTGTGTGATTTGCCTAATTGATGCTAGTCACCAACTAATAGCCTATTAGAGGTGGGATTGGTGTGGAACACTCGACTTACCACCATCATAGGATAGGGATCGGTGAGTCGGATCGTGTCGCCACCTTCTTTATTCAAGTGCTTGATGAAGGTCCCTTAGAGTCATCCATAATACTCTATCCTCCCTCATGTATCCATAGGTTGGATGAATCACCCAATTCTTAAGCAAGACTCTCTTACTCTCCAAGACATGCTAGTGTCTCTCAAGGTAAAGGAGGAAGAAAGGGGCAACTTTGGTGCTGAGAGAATTATCAGGAGCTTAAGAACACATGAACACACCCATCTTTTTGGAGTTGATACTTATATAGCCCTTTATACATTTCCAAGTGTCCATGAATTAACCTATAAGTTTAATAACATATGATTTAATGTTTCATTAGAGCATTAATTTATCAAATGAATTCACCTTTTGATCCTCATGTGCATTTCATCTTATGAAACACCATATTAATGATAACTTACCTGGGTAATGATTTAGATGTTAACATATTAACATTGGATTCCACTGAATCATAGGATGTTAAGGTGAATAGTATAATATTATTCTAATAATAACACTTCCATATGACTCAATCCAAATGCATAGTATGATTGGTTAAGCCAGTGATATGAAATCTACAATTCATGTCATATGACATACCCAATTCATCAAATATGATATAACCTAAACACATCATATTTGTTTGTGGATTTGGGTCATATCTCCTCTAACAATGACTTACATTATAGTTTTAATATTGAAAATCCATATCATATTTGTGTGTGTGTGTTCTCTATTTAGGTCACTAGCCTTTGTCCTATTAGAGGTGGACTTGGGGTGGTGCTCTTAATCTTTTCACCAACCCAGCTGGGGTCCCATAGAGGCCACTTCATGTTAAAGTGGTATTATTAATAAGTTGTTTTTGGATTGGTTTGTGGAGTATAAACATATAAGGATTGATTTTTGGTTCATAATAGTAGTTATCAAGGGACTTATTTTCATTCTATTAAACCAAGGAACCCAGTTAAGGATGTGGTAGTTAACATATTCTTATAAAAGGACTATATTAACTTGTTAGGTGACTTGGAAACTTAGATTATTGACCTAATGGTGTAATTATGATAATATATGCATCATATAGTGATGTGTATGTCATGATTTGTGTGTAGTATTTCTCATGTTAGTAGATTTATCATAAAAGGGAAAATTTAATAAAATTCCATTTTTATATTATAAATATTCACCCTTTAATTCATCACAAATATAGTATTGATCATGAATTTATTCAAAGTAAAATTTTCCATCATATAAACATTATTTATGGAGATTGAGACTAAATAAGACTAGTATCCATGGGAAACCATAGTTGTCCATGGTAGTGCTTTCGAACCCTCCTCTTGATTAGGGGATGGACCGAATTCTATTCATATTGATCTTGATGGGGTGGATCGTTTCATGTCATTCACTCTCCTATCCTCCTTGTCTCATGTTATGTCTATTGAGATAAATTTGAAAATTTTAAGGATGGTCAATGATTTTCCCACTATTGAGTTATCTTCAAGAGATACCACAACAACCATTGAAGTTAATTAGTTTACCTTAATCTACAAATTTTGTAAATGATGACCATCAAAAAACTAGTTTGAAAATTTTGTTGACATCGATTGTGTTTTAAGTGTTGGTCAAATTAGAACACTCAAGAGGGGTTGAATTGAGTTTCTAATTAAAAATTTATATTAAAAATATTTAAAACTAAATCCCCTCAATTTATAAAATACTCCTAGTTAACTAAAACTATAGAATTATATAATTTTATATTTCCAAAAGGTTTTCAACAATTTGATCAGAACTCAGTTAAAAATAAGTTTGAAAACTTTTTCAATTTTTGAAATAATTTTACTTTAGTCATACACCTTATATAAAACAAAAATTAAAGTCAACTATCAAAAAAAATTATATAGTTTATAAAATAGATGCAGATTTGTATTGAAAATAGAGTAAACAAAATAGATAAAATCACAGCAGAATAAACAAGGGGTTTGATCTCAAACTGAGACCTAATCCCCTCAACTTGGTAACTACTCACTACCAAGCATTTTATTATAAAATAAACTAATTCATAACTTGGATCAAGTTTTACACAATAGCTCACAAGCCTGTTTAATCTTCACAACCTCTTCCACAATTCTACGCGGGGGAAATGAATGATAAAAACTAAAAGAAGGTAGTATAGGTTAAATAGAATCTTCCATAGTTATATGTGGGAGAATAAATATTGAAATAAGAGTGAGTTAATTTAACTCTTCGGTTTAGAATAGAATATGGTGCCAAAAAATAAACATCGTACAACACACACAACTCAAAAGTAAATAAAACATAGTAAGAGAAAGTGAATAATTTGGTGTAATAGAGTATGTTATTTTCTTCTCTATAGTTGGTTATTCTCTTCTTGTAGTTTTCTTTTAGTTTGTAATAGGTTCATGAATACGTTCATATGTTCTCTTAATATTTCATCAAAGATTTGGTGAGAATAGGGTGACATGGTCATTTGAAATAGAGTATATGTTTCTTTATTTTAATTTAGGAAAAGTTTTGAATTATATGTGTCTCATGTGTATATTTTTTATATGCATCCCCATAATTTTATCTATCTTTGATTTTCCTTTAAAAAAGAATCATTCTTCATAAATAACTGTTGATAAATCATCATGAAGATCCTCATACTTTGGAATAAAATATGGTCTCGTTAAATGTTTCTGACCAACATTTAATTCTGTATAGAAAAGTGGTTATATTAACATAATTAAAGATATAATAATTAAAAACTTACCTTTAGACATGGTCGATTTAAAGTTGTCACATCAGCATCTACGGTTACTTCCATACTTCACAGATTCTTTGATATGTTGTATGGTCAACCACTTTCTCTTAAGGTCGATCATTTTGTACTTGCAGTCAATCACCCTTTACTTGCAGTTGATCCGATACTTTTTAAATTTTGAGACTTCTAACCAAGGTCGGTTCACTTGGTTGTATGGTCGATTCTTCTCTTGAAAATCCATAGTTTCTTTCATTTGTCCTTGTGGTCGCATAGATGTATGTGTGGTCAAAACAACTAGTCTTAAGCTCGCTCTATTAGGTGTGCGGCCTATCTTTGCCTTTATAAAAAAAATATTGTGGATATGGATTAGATTACAATGTTCAATCATTATATTTGTCATGAAAAACCTTAATCTTTTTAGTTGGCTGACTTTATCTTGTAGTTTCTCATTTCCTTCTTATAGTCTCTTGGTAATTTTTCCATAAATTTGTCATGGTTAATTAGGTAGTCATACTATCAATTGTATGCATTGTGTGGTTGACTTCATATATTGTGTGGTTGATTCCAAAATTAGTGAAATTTTCATTCTTTTCTAGAAAAATAATTTATTTTCATAAAGCATAAAATGGATTAGAAATAACATAAACATGATTTATGTTTATTAAAATAAGGAATTATTAGACTAATCCAACAATCTCCCCCCTTTGATGATATCAAATAATGGCATAAATTTTTATCTAAAGAATTAAATATTAGGCATTAAATATTATAATTTGATATAGAAATTATTAATAATGAATAATAATTTTTATCTTGTCAATATTCCATTTTTCACTAATTTATTCATGCTTTTTTATGCCATATAGTTTACTCCCACTTTGGGATTGTCAAAAATAATTCATAAAGGGTTAAAGAGTGAAGAAGAAATAAAAATAAAATAAATAATATAGAATAAAAAATAACAAACACATAAATAAGAATAAACTGATATTTCATTAAATGCTTAAAAAGTTGTACATCATCCCGATTATGGACTAATCAGAATCAAAGTCATCAGGCTCTAGATGGGTAAAAGGGCCAAAGGGATCCTTTCCTTTTCTAACAATTGGAGTTGGGTCAGGAGGAGGTCCTAGAATAGATATTAATTTTGAAAATAAATTATATGACTATGGGATTAGGAAATATTTAGAACAAAAGCCTTGTTTGAGGTATAGGTGAGGTAGAGGTTAGAATAGATGAAGCAAAAGAAACTGAAACTGGGGTTGGGGATTGGGAAGGATGGGTAGAGATGTGAGGTAAAGAAAGAGTGGGAGGTTCTAACATTGGGTCATTAGAAACATACATTTATGACTCTAAGATCCTTATAATATCATCCACAACTCTTTTCCCATGTTCCATTACTTGAAGGAACTCATCTTTTTCTGATGTGAATTGATTAAGAAGAGGAGACATTACCAATAACTTCTCTACAATGGATTTGAAATCAACTATTAGTGGTGGAATATTTAAATCTCTATCTAAAGATAAAAACCGAGTCTTAAGGTCTACTTTAGTGTAAATACTTCACATATAGTAATTTATCACACCCTTTATTATACCTTTATTCTTAGCACTCTTAACAGATTTAGCCTTAATCAAATCAAATTACTTTTATCCATGATCAAAAATATCCATTTGAATTTGGTTTTTAACATCATTTACACTATCTAGAATACTCTAAATCTATTCTTGAATCATCCTTCAAATTAAATTACTATCAATAGATACTGAATCCATAGGAGGAGGTTTTAAAGTCGAAGTTGAATGTAATGACCCATAATTTTTATCAATGAAATTTCCCTTCTTATAATCATGTCGAGTTGTACAAAGAAAAAAACCACATAATTAAATAAAATTCCAAATATTACATTAGGATAATAAATATAAAATAAGAGAATAAGAATAGGATAATTTGGATCTTCTCAATCCACCAGAATGAGTGCACTCACAAACAAAGCTGTAAAAATAAAACATAAAGTTAATAATAAAATATTCATTTTGAAGATGAATGAATGTATATATATATATATACTTGATATAAATTATAATTGAATGAATAATGAATGGAATAAGTGGTATTTATAGGAATTATAAAACCCGTACGACCATTATAAATCTGACCGTTGGAATAGTAACCTGACCATTGGAATAGTAATTTGAATGTTAGGAATAGTAATCTGATCGTTAGAATTGTAACATCACCTGTGTAAATTTAAAATAATATTTAGGTATCTTATAAAATTAAAATATTATATTTTTATATCATGGTACAAGTAAATAAATGTTTTAAAAATAATAAATTGAGTGTTTGTATTTTAATAAAACATAAATGTTTTGAACACACTTTTATAATAAATATAATGATTTAAAATAAATTTTACTTACATAAAATGTATTTATAAATTAATAAAAAAATTATTATAGTGATAAGATACTTTTATGAGACCATAAGTAATTTTTCAAAGGTCACGAATCAATTATTATATTAAAATTGGTATTTTTCAAATACATGATGATTTTATTTAAAAATTAAAATTTTCATATTTATAAAATTACTTTCAAAAAATGGATTCTGTTTTTTAAATCTAAATATCAAAAAATTGTTAGGGTGAATTTTCTAATTTTTCTAAAATAGTTGAATTTTTCGTGAATAGTGAAATACGGTAATTTATGATATTTAGCATTTTAAGCCAAATACATGAATTTTTGGGTCATGAATGACATAAGCTGTAAGGACCCAGACCCTAGTAGCTCAGAGCTGGTGCCTTAATTCATTACATTAGTAGTATGAACTAGTGTCAGCATCCCAAGGGACTGAATAGTTTAGTAGATTTGGAAAACCAGATACAAACATAAGTTTTACATTACAACTTGAAAGAAAAAACAACATATAAACTCCATTGGAAACATCCATAATATCCTATATTATCCCTTCAATTCATTCATAATATATATCTTCACATCCTAAGGAAAAATAAAACATGAGAAAGGGGTGAGATCAGATGCTCAGTAAGGGTAACTAATATAGAAAAAAGCTAATATAAAAAATAAGGCATGGTGAATGACTAAAAACACATTCCATTAGAACATGATATTGATCATAATATGGAAATAATAAAATTTTAATAAATAATTCTATATAAATAGTCACATGAATCATAACCATGGATATTCTACCAGTCAAGTAATCACAAGATTTATCAATTACTAATGTCATAATGAGGGAATTAATATTTCGAACATCATAAACATATCATTGATGTCTCATCCAAGACTTCTGAAAATAAATGGTTAAGGACTCGACCAAAATCCATTTATGTTTTGTCTCATGAGACTTATCGATCCATTGAGGGGTTATAACGGGTCTCGCCCTTCACTTACTAGGTCCAATGAATTCATTATATGTTTAATAAAAATATATATTTAAATCAAAGTGTACCATACCACTTTGAAATATTTGAATCATAATCATATATGAAAATTATCTGAAAAATTCATTGATAAATTCATGAGGAAAATAATCTTTAAAAATTCCAAAGTATCTCATACCACTTTAAAATATTTAAATCTTAATCCCTATGACGGAATAACATTAAATGAATATAATAAGAATAATAAAACTCATGATTTGATAAGTGAAAGGTAATTAAATATACCAAATTCAAGTAATAAGTGGAAAATTCTCTTTAATCGGGCTTGCTTATCGGGAAGATTTGAGAAGGGAACCTTTTTAAAACATGTATTTACCCATCAAAGAAGGATGATATGATCTAGATATATGATTTTGGAACATATAAATAGAATTTAGAATAATTAAATAAAAATAAAGAATCATTATATTGGAGTAAAGATAGAGAAAGAGTAACTTGAAGAAGAAATGCGGGTTCAGGTAGAATCTCTTACCTTATGTCCGAAAGTGTTCTGCACTTGAACTTAGCACCTTGGATAATCAAATTAAATCAATTAATTAATTAATTAAAAACATTTTCTACATTTATTTTATTTACTATAATTTTTTTAAGTTCATTTGTGACCTTTTTGATGAGTTATAATATTCAATTCTATCATTCTGAAGTATTCATTTCCTTGGTTTTCATGATTGGTTCACTTGTATACATGTACAAAAGATCATGTGAAATGGAAATAAATATCTAAAATTGAAGTTATATATTATTAATGTAATTATATAAGATTAAATGGTTATATAAGTAATTTGGTTATTTTGGGTGAGGATGAATCATTAAATAAGACGTTAGTGATAATCATTTAGATTATTTTTGGCAGTTTTTCGATCTCCACAAACTAGTTTTGTATTATTAGTTAACATCATGTGTATATAATGGTTCCAAAAAATTAAATAGGCTATAATAAAAATATTATAATTTTTTTAATCATAAAAATTGTTTTATGTCCATCCTAGAAGGCGTTAATAGAAAATGAAAATGCATCGTCCATGATGTCGGTAAATTGACACATCACAGGCGATGTTTTCATTTATAAAATAAAAGATATATATATATATATATATTTTAAAGATTTTGATGATTTATATTCCATTAAAAATATATAATTATAGTGTATAAATGATACTAGAGTTATCATATCTCTTTGGACAGTGGAGGTGAGGGGAGGATAAGAAAATAAATGAAATTGAAAAGAAAATAAAAGAAAAGAAAGAGGATTTTTACCTCTTGAATTCTCCTCCTTAAGAACCTCCTTAAGGGGATTAGTTTTGATATTTTTTTGAGACCAAATGATCTTGGATGTGGGGGAGGGTCTTGGGAAGTGGATTAGATATAAATTTGAGAAGACTCAAAGCTTTTAAGGTGTGAGAAGAAGGGGCGGTGAGGGGTGATATTTATAGTAGTGGAGAGGAATATTTTTTGAATATTTTATTCATTTGTTTATTATTTTGGTTCAAGACAACAAATAGTTTTAATTTTTGTGACTAATTAATGTAACTAGTGCATGTGAGTTCGAACCAATAGTGCTTACATCATTCATGACTCAAGTAATAGTGTATTTTACTTATAATGCATATATACCGTAAATTATCGTATTTCACTATTCACAAAAATTAAACTATTTTAGAAAAATCCCAAAAATTAACCCTAACCATTTTTTCTATGTTTAGAATTAAAAAATGAACTAAATTTTATGAAAATAATTTTCTAAATATGAGAAAATTATTTTTAAATAAAATCATCATTTACTGGAAAAATGCTGATTTTAAAATTATAACCGATTTTATTACACATTAAAAATTTAATTAAGGTCTCAAAAAATTATCTTATAATAATAATATAGAAAAATATTAATTTTTGAATACATTTTATGAATATAAATTTTATTTTAAATCATTATATTAATTATAAAATTGAAAATAAACATTTATGTTTTATGAAAATATCAACACTTAATTAATAATTTCTAAAACATTTATTTACTTATACTATGATATAATTATATCATATTACCATTTATAAGATGCCTAAATTTTATTTATACTTTCATATGTGAGGTTATTGTTATAATTTCCATATTACTATTCCTAAAGGTTATATTGGTATTCCAATGGTCACATTACTATTCATCAAAAATGAAACTTATCATAAAAATACCAAGAAATTAACCAAAGTAAATTTTGATATTAAGATTTCAAAAATAATGTTTATTTTTTCAAATATAATTTATAAAAGTGTAAAAATTTATATTTAAAAAAATTGCCTCTAAAAGGTGGTAAAACCGCGTTTAGAAAAATTTAGCCTTTTATGTGTGAAATTGGATTAATTCTTATCTTATGCCTCTAAAAATAATTTTAATGTAAAAATATTTTATTTAATATATAATTTATAAATTTAATTAATATATTTAACTAGTATTGATTAATTTAATTTATCAATATAAAATGTCATTGTGGGCATATGAATTGTTTTTATAAAAATACACGTTTATATTCAATTGGTTTTCATTTCTAATTAATTAGTAACCAATGAATTAATTTTATAAACATTTGTAATATATATTTTCATAATTTAATTAATTTCATTCATTCCCATCATTACCAACATCTAAGAGATAACTATAATAATTAAATGATAATATTTAAATCATTTTTAAGCTGGTTAGATATCAAAGAAGTTAAATTTAAAAAGAGGCATACTGTAAAATATTGGGGTGTTACATTATATCCTAATTTAATAAATAACATCCTCATAATTTTAAATTATTCTAAATAATAAAAGGTTGATACTTGAAAATTATTTTTTAGGAAACCCACATCGAAAATAGGGTTAATAAAATATCCTCTTAATAAGAGGGAAAGGGAAATGCATAGGTCACCACAAAACTAAGAATTTGAATAGGATAACATTTGTGTGAAGTGAAAATATGGACATGTAAGAATAATATAACCATCAAGTTTTTATGGAGAGTGATAGATAACATGTACATTAGAAATTAAACCATTACAATACTGTAAATCTTGTGATCGGTTAAAAGACCATTGATTTCTCAGAAATAAAAGTACACAGATAACATTTTTGTTTCAAAAATATTTTTCCTAGAGTTGAAGGATTATTTTAATATCCAAATAAGTTCTTGATAAAGTAAACTTACTTGATTAATTTAAATTTTATAATCATAATATCGTCCTTTGGTTGTGCTTCAATCTACTTTCACATCATCCCTTACACCTAGAAATGAATGTTCAAGATGAATTTATCACATCTGAAGTGATTTTTTCAAATCATGTGGTCCTTAAGTCATTCCTTTGACCTTTAAAAGTTTACTGAACCAAGAGGTTTAGCACATGTTATTAATGAAAAATAATTTTCAAAGTTTAACTGGATCCATTCCATAAGTAGTTAATATTAAAACACATCTAAAACATGTCTATCCACATTCAAAGATCAAAATTTATAAGGAAGGTCACTAAATTTACAAAATCAACTTAACATAATATTCCCCAAATAATTTATCTATTAATCCCACATACCAAATATATGATTACCTTGATCACATTTAAACCTTTTTAAAATATGCATGCTTCCAAGAGTAAAATTATCAGGGTTTTGAATATATTCCTTAAATCCAAACATCTAATAATCCCCAAAAAGATAATATAAATCATCAAATCACTAACCATATTCATAGTCACCAATACTATCCCATAACCATATATTTATTATTATCAAAAAATCAAGCACATTTTTAGGGATATCTTTCCCAAGTCACGTGTTTCCAAAAGATAAACTTTCCACTCAATCACTTTTTTGGGTACCATTCAACACACGCTTTCAAATCCTTAATGAAAAATTACTATAGTACAATCTTTATATATCTCATGATTATTATAACCAAATAATTATTGATAAAATACTCAAATAACATAATTATTGAATCCAAACACAAGAATATTAATCATTCCTCTTCGTCTGAGGTAGTAGCATAAGCTTGACCATAATACCTTTGCTTATTCTAAGCTATATTCCCTTGATTTTTGGGACATTAATTTGTGTAGTGCCCTATCTCCTTACATTTGAAGCATTACACATTAAAAAAAGTATTACCCTTGAAATAACTAGCATGGTGGACTTTTTATCCACATATGTAACAAACTCCCATTCCTCTTAAGTAAGTACTAGGGTGATTCTTCCCATAATTATCACATGTGGTAAAATACTTCTTTCTCTTATTTCCTTTATCCAACTTTTTTCTAGTTGTACTCTTGTTCTCACGATTCCCTCCAAAGACATAATACATTGAAAAATATTTCTCCTTCTTGTTATAACATGATATTATCTTCCCATATGATGAAATTTTTTGAGAGACTAGTTCCCTTTGAAATAATAGATTAAATCCATCAAAGAAATGATCATTCTTACTCTTTGGATTATGTGCATTAATACGATTCGAATTACTTATATTATGCACCATTTATAAACAATGGAATACACTAGATTAGATCATAACATTATGAAACATAATGTATAATCACAAAACTAGTTAAATAATTAACATAAATTGAATAATTTATGTGTAGCTAATCTCATAATCATAAGCATGGTTTCTTTGGGGACATATTTACTTTTAAATCCTTTATAATGGTTTATAAAGAAAATTTGAATTATCCTAATCATATCCCCTGGGAGTGTCAAACCATATGTGCAGTAAGGCTCATTGTCATGTACCATGTTACCCCAAGTCAGGACCAAGACAAATTTTCAGAGTTATTACCCCTAGGTAAATCCATGCCAGAACCACATCCACTTGTAGTATCCAGATAGGGATGTATTACTCAAAAGACCCGCATAATCTTTTTCTTACCAAAATTTTAGGAAGCTATTCTATTCTTATCCTCAAATTCAATATCAGGGTTATGTTCCCCAATATTTTTTTAAAATCTAGTTTATAATGTTTCTAATAAACTTTCTCTGATACCAACTATAAGGACCCAGACCCTAGTAGCCCAGAGCTGGTGTCTTAATTCATTACATTAGTAGTATGAACAAGTTTCTATATCCCAAAGGACAGAATAGTTTAGTAATTTTGGAAAACCAAATTCAAACATAATTTTTACATTACAAATTGAAAGGAAAAACAACATAGAAACTCCATTGGAAACATTCATAATATCCTAGATTATCCCTACAAGTCATTCTTAATATACATCTTTATATCCTGGGGAAAAATAAAACATTAGAAAGGGGTGATCTCAGATACTCGGTAAGGGTAATTAATAAAGCGAAAGCTAATATAAATAATAAGTAATGGTTAATGAATAAAAGCACACACCATTAGAACATAATCTTAAGCATAATATGGTAATAATAAAAGCTAAATAAATAATTCCATATAAATAATCACATGAATCATAACCATGGATATTCTACTAGTCAAATAATCACATGATTTATCAATTACTAATTTCATAATGAGGGAATGCATAAACCAGACATCATAAACATATCATCAAGGCCTTGACTAAGACTTCTTAAAATAAATGGTTAAGGCCTTGGCCAAAATCCATTTATGTTTTGTCTCATGAAAACTACCAATGCATCTAGGGACTATATCAGGCCCCTTCCATCACATACTAAGTCTAATGCATTCCTCATATGTCTAATAAAAATATATCTTTAAATAAAATTGTATCATGCCAATTCGAAATATTTGAATCATAATCATAGATGAAAATACTCTGATAAATTCTCAAGGAAAATAATCTTTAAACATTCCAAAGTATTCCATACCGCTTTAAAACATTTAAATATCAATCTCTATGAAGGAATAACAGTAAATGAATATCATAAGAATAATAAGACTCGTGATTTGATATATGAAATGGAAGTATATACACCACATTCATGGAATAAGTGGTGAACAATTCATAAATATCATAGAAGTAAAAGTGATATGAGAAAAACACTTTTTACTTTGGAAAGAAGAGTTCTTTTGAAAAATCATTTGTACTTGTCATAAAATAAAATTTTAAACATGTGTATCCCATAAAATAAAATAGAAGAAAAATGAAATTACATTTGAGTCATAAATGATGTCCAATGTAAGTAAAAACATGTAAAAAGAGTGTTTAAGAATCTTCAGAAATTAGCCTTTTTTAATGCGGTTTAAGTAAAATCTTAAAAGAGTCATTAAAATGGAAAAAAGACATAATTGTTTGTATAAAACTAGAAATGAACCATGATAGTTTTCCTGATAAAATCAGAGATTTTAGAAAAATAATGGTGGATTAAAACACATTATGGATATCACATGAGAATGGGTAAGAAATATAGAAATTCTCTTTAATAGGGCTTGATTATTGGGAAGATTTGATAAGGGAACCTTATTAAAACATGTATTTATCCATCAAAGAAAAATGATGTCACGAACCAGCCTGAGTCGAACCTGAACCGGTCACTTAGGCCGCTTTGCGACAAGTCTTGAAAGGCGTTTCTGATCCTATCGGGATGGTGAAAAAAACCAAGGGCATCAATAGAGTATACAAGGTAATGATTTTTCCCAAATATAAACAATAAGTAAAGTAGTGGAAAGAATGGACAACCCAATACACATTTATATAAAAATTGAACTGACATAATTTATACGAAAAAACTAAATGATACAACTAAACCAACCAGACCTAATGAATAATTAACTCCATGTGACCTCTCTGGTCACTCTCTAACACAACAATCATGTGTCGCTCAAGGTGACCAAACTCAAGATGAAACATGCACAAGGGCTAAAAATAGAAGAAAACTATACGCGTGAGTATTAAAACTCAGCAGGCTAGCTCAATATTCTATTCCCAATGCACTTACTTTAAAATAAAAGAAATTTTAATTTCAAGTTCAAAATAAAATATATAAAAATATGTTTTCCAAACAAGGTTTCATACTATAATCATTAAAAAATAAAATTCTTGCAAGTTTTCATAAGTAGTAAATGATAGTAACCAATTTCAAAGAGATGCAACTTCAAAATGAAAACAGTTTTCAAGAGGGTTACTTTAAAGAATGTACACTTTTAAATATAAGACACACACTACTAAATTTACCAACCAAACACATTGTATGCCGACAGTAAGTACAAAATATCAAATGATCACTAGTCATAGGAACACCCCTAGGTACTAGCTAGTTGTGGGCCCCAGGTACCTCGTATTTCAATGAAAAGTAACCATAACAAATATTTATTCTCGTGTATGAGACACTAGTAGTGAAAAATACCCATAACCTAGTAGTCCCCAATATCATCATCATAATTTAGTTAGTGTTGTCATCGTCAAACTTGCTACGTGAAACAGGGATGAAACCACTCCAGATCACTAGCATACTAGTACACGTCCACCCACCTAGATACCTGAGTTTTCCTCTTTGTGCTCAATAAAGTCCCACACATTATCAAATACACTTTTCACATGAAAATTTCATATCCAAATCATACACACACCAAACATCTTGCAAACATGTTTCACTTTTCTTTCACGGATCAATAAAACACTTAAAATTTTCAATAAAACAATTTCAAGAAGTATAACGAGGCTGTGCACATAAAATCCATTAAAAATGGAATTTTAAGGTCAAAAACCCACAAATACTATATCAATACAGATTTGGAAGCCACAACACCATTTAATAAATCAATTTCATGAATCAAAAAATGAACCCAAATGATACAACATGGAATACACATGAAAACCATTTTTACAAGAGAATTTTCAAATGGGCCTTTAAGCATTCTTCAAAAAAATGACATTTATAAAAATAACCAATTTCAATATTCATTAAGAGGTGTAAACACATCATTTTAATTAATAAAACATTTACTTAAACCCCTTAAAAATTCAATTTACTCATTCAAAACATGTCCATTTCTATAAAGATGTCAAACAAGCCATTTATCGAGAACACATGACAAAACACCCTAAAAACCCATTCTCATTTAATTATAAAACCCAAAACTAGATTAGAACCCACATAAGGAACCCAAAAACATTTATTTACATGATTCCAATATTTTTTATAAGACAAATCAATCATTTTATATCACCTTGAGCACACAAAATCCAACTGGGCACTTTCCCAAAAATGAGGCATGCAACATTTAATAAAAAAATTATATTTAACACTAAAAAGGTCATAAAACCAAATTTTCATGCCTAACATTTATTTAAATGGATAAATCAGGTTTTAAACATCACAAACCAGGTGTGAAAGACAACAAAACATTTAAACAAACACTTGGTGTGCACTTTTATTACAAAACAACACTACTTTTCACAAAACAAGGCATAAACCCCACTTTGCACACCAAATAAAATTATTTAAGGCTTGTGAAACAATAATAAGAATTTTTATAGGTTTAAAATACCATTAAAAGGATTAATCTTAAATAAAAAGGACATGTGTAAGGGGTAACCTACCTCAAATCCTTGGCGGAATGGAAACGCACACCCGATATCACTATCTGAGGGTTTATAAACACTAAACCTATTAATACCAGCCCTAAAAGAACGAAACAACCATAAAAAATAATGGGATAACAGAACCTGAGGTTGTGCATGACCAGGGGAGAAGATATAACCAATAAATAATGGAAGGAGGAGGATAAAGGAGAAGGAAAGTCACCTTGATAACTATAGAACTCTTCATCTTCCCTTATATCCACACCCATAGAGGAGAGGGAATGGATTGGAACTCAATGGAGAGTATCCTTAGGTATATATGAAATATGTAAAGAATATTTCTGTGGAAAATAGAAAAAAAATGAATGATTCATGAAAGAAAGAAATCACCTTACCAAATTTGGATGATTTGAGAAGCCTTGAGAAATTTTGCCCTAATCCGCAACTAATATGAGATCCAAAGAGGAAAAATGGAACTTGGGGTGTGCCTAGGGTTTTTGGGCTCGATTGAGAGGTGTAATCACCGAAAAATATTAAAAATGAATAAGATTTAAAAGAAACAAATTATTTTTTAAAATTGGAAATAGGCTCATGGGTTGGCCCAATACCTGAATAAATAACCCAAATCTACCATGATTATAAATTCCGAAGGGTTAAAAATGGATATGGGGGGTTTTAATAGGCCAGGGGAGGCTAATTGTAAAGTGGAATGAGTAAAAATGTTAAAAAACTAAGGAGTTATAAAAGAAACAAATTTTGTTTTTAAATCTGAAAATGGGCTCACAGTTGGCCCAAATCTTGAAGTAACCACCCTTTTCTCCAAAAACTCTCAAAAAGATATGGGGAATACATGGTAGGATGATTATACATAGATGGAATTTCAAAAATAAACATTCATATCACCCAAAACCTAAGTATTGGTATTTACAATGAACCGGATCAAAACCAAGACATGAAAAATTGGGTGTGACAATTCTCCCCTCCATTAAAGCTTTCCGCCCCCGGAAAGCCATAACACTTTCCAGCTAAAAGATCAACACCTAAGGATTCCTTATCAACACGGTCTAGACTCTCAAGACAAGGACATATCATCCAACATCAATATAACTTAAGCCTCTTTCTCAAACAAAACACCAACTCACAACCACTTCCTAAGAATCAACGTAAAGATCAAGCCACCACCTCCACAACCAAGCCAAGAACCAGATTGTTGGGCCTTCTCCAAATGAACCCAACGATCACCCAAACCAAAGTGCACTTACGAAATCCAATGACTTGGGGGGAGTCTGAAATGGGATACCCACCATTAAATCACAACCAGTATCTGAAAAATTCTTAAAGGAAAGATCTTCAAAACCCGCAATGGGTATCCCCACCATTAGATACCAACTAGAAATGAAAAAATAAGAATTCAACATGAACTAGAATCGGTCCTCACCTGCACATTCCCACAAAAAATCTCCCACAAAAACCTAGAAACCCATGTTAAGAGGGTTACAACATGAACATTTAAACCACCCACTCCCAAATGGAGGGAATAAGAACTGGGCCAACACTTTTAGCACTAATCAAAACCCCCACTACTCAGGGAGGGGAGGGAAGGGGACCCAATAGTTGGGCCACCAAAACCAAAAAATAAATAGAGGAACCACCCAACACTCTCCACCTACAAACAGGTAAAATCAAGACCGCACCTGATTCACATTGGTGGTCCACACAGGGACATTGATCAGAAACCCACATCCAATAAGGCATAACCATTAAAATTGTGTGAGGGGTAAGTCCACCATGCTATTTGTGAAAAAGAAAAGAAAAATCATGGTGATGAGAAACCAAAATAAAAACATAGAAATTTCCTTACCACAATGGTTAAGGTGGGAGATTAGTCGAGCTCCCCACACCTCTGGAAATTTCCTGACTGCGTGAAAAGCTTCACTCTGAAGCCTATGGCTGGAGCTCTGATGTTTGAAGTATCTGTACTACCACAAAATAGGGCAAGGGCAGCGCTGCCCTTTATCAGTGTTAAACAGAAAGCGCTGATAACAGGGTATGACTTTATCAGCGCTATATAAAAGCACTGATAAATATTACATTTATCAGCGCTAAAATAAGCGCTGATAAAGGGTACCCCTTTATCAATGCTTTTTTTAGCGCTGATAAAAGGGAACATTTATCAGCGCATTTTTTAGCGCTGATAAAGGTAGATCTTTATCAGCGCTAAAAAAGCGCTGATAAATGAATGTTTTATCAGCGATTTTATTTTAGAGTTGATAAAACATACCTTTATCAGCGCTTTTAACAAGCGCTGATAAAGGTTCTGTCGGTTTTTATTTAATAACCCTAACAGGACATCCTCGCTTGCACGCGGTCAAGCTCTCGCGGAAGCTGAACCAGGCCCCTCGTCGCGCGACCTCGTCCTCCTCATCCTCATACTTCCTCCTCCTTCCTCCTCCTTCCTCCTCCTCGTCCTCCTCGTCCTCCTCATCCTCCTCATTCTCCGCCGACGCCGCCTCCTCCGCTCCCGCTCCCACTACCGCGACCGCCACTGCCTCTGCCGCCTCCACCCTCGCTGCCGTGACCGCCGCCGCCTCCACCTCTACCGCCGCCGCCGCCTCCACCCTCGCTGCCACAACCGCCACCACCTCGTCCTCCTCCTCCTCGTGCTCTCAAGGTGGGAGGTAGTTCCATGTATGGTATTCCCTTGGTATATTATTTATATATTGTGTGTGTGAGGACCAAATAGTGAATATAGATGTGAGATAGGAATGATACCATATCTTGAGCCTAATTCTAGTAAGGATTTCCATAATAGATAGTGTGGTCTTAATGTGATTATGATTATGTCTAGGGATGTGATTCATAATTAGTGATGAGTGTAGAAATAAGAGATGTTATTGATATTTAGAAACACAAGTGGGTTGTTTGTGAATGATGTGGAATTGGATACCCTATAGGTTCCATAGGGATATCTTGACTCTAAGATGAAGTATATGGTAATTGGTTAGTTATGATGGTTCACATGTGTGAGAGGTCTACCAAGGTTATGTGTGATGACTTCTGTGGATAACCAAACCTTGTTTTCATTTTTTTTTATTTTGAGTTACCATGGGCGGTAAGTTCTACCCCTTCGAGTTGAATATTTATGTATGAGATACAAAGGAAATAGTTTTTAATCTTATGGTTATATGGATTCCCAAAGATTATCCCAATGGAAATGATGATGGATCCATATTAATTTTCATCACATAGCATAATCTCATAGTTATATGATTAGACAAAGATGAACCCATAATACAAAACATATCACCTAGTATATCTGTCACATATATGAATAAATAAATTAGAAAAAAAACATGATACAAAGCATAAAGGTACCATTAAATACTTACATTGGTTAACTTGTTTTAGAAATTGTTTATCTTCATCCGTGCCTTGTACTTTCACCCATGAATTTGAAGATGAGTATGCGTACACGATAGTTGACCTTCTTAGAGAAGAGTTTCTGGAAGAGTATAAGATACATGAAGCAATGAAGATCATTAGAGTGTTGGAGCAAATTTGGTTGCTACAAACAATGTGGAAATCGGCTTGTGCAATGCGACCTAAGTTACAACTTGCATGTATTGTAACTTAGGCCACGTTGCACAAGCTGATTACCACAATGAATAGCAAGATATTCATTGCTTCATGTCTCTTATACTCTTCCAGAAACTCTTCTCTAAGAAGGTCAACTATCATGTACGCATACTCACCTTCAAATTCATGGGTGCAGGTACAAGGCACGGATGAAGATAAAAAATTTCTAAAACAAGTTGACCTATGTAAGTATTTAATGGTACCTTTATGATTTGTATCATGTTTTTTTCTAATTTATTTATTTGTATATGTGACAGACATACTATGTGATATGTTTTGTATTATGGGTTTATCAGGAGTCTGTATGATTTCTTGTTTCCACATTTCATTTTAAATAGCATGTTATAATTATATATTTACTGTACCCTAATGGCTCAAATAGTCAGGAATATTGTAGATGTTGCTAGAATGTTGTAGGATTCTTTTTCCCCAATGGTAGTACATTTTTAGGATGTTTTCACTGATGAGGTATAAAATTTACTTCTTAATAAAGAGATAAACTTTATAATCTAGTTAGTTTTGGGAGAAAATTCAGTTTCTATCAAAATTTCTAAAATAACACCAAAAGAGAATCAGTTGTTTGAATTACAATTTTATGATATAGAATATAATGGTTTCATATGGCATATTACTTTACCATGGGGTTTTATAGTTCTCTAAAATAGATGGTTGATTGGTATTTATTATTTTGTTGGACTATTGGAGATTGAACCTGATGAGAGTCATGAATATGTATCCTCATCCACGCATTGATAGTCACATTGATCATCTATGAGGTTCTATGATATTCTCCAAGATATATTTGACATTAAGATACCATTAGATGAGTTGGACATCGATGGACCTACCATGGACTGCTTTTAGGAGTAGTTATGGCCTGTATGATTTTTTAGCGATGATTTTTGGTTTAACTAATACATTGGTTGTATTAAGGGACTTGATGAATAGGATATTTCATCCTTTTCTGGATCAGTTTTTAGTAGTTTTTTTCAATTAAATATTAGTGTACTCCCAATCCATAGTTGATCTTGACCAACATCTTATCATCACCTTGAGTACATTGAGATAGCATCATATTTATTACTGTTTTCTCCTGTTACTCATTGGTTTCCTCTTGTTCTCATGTCATGTATTTTCTAAGGCATCATTCAGTCTTTGTAAGACTAACTTGGAATAAATTTGATATATGTTAGATTAAATCAGGTATCTCATACATACACGATGTTCACCCTACTGGACACACCATGTATATGGATTTCACATGTGTTTAAAGGCATTTGTACCATGATTTGTTTTTATAAAACCCAAAAAATGCTACCTGATTAATTAAAACATAATATTAGGCAAGTTCTCGAGATTGAACCCATAAAGACAATGAATATGAATAAAGAATGGATGAATTCCAATCGGTTGACAAAAGAGTATGAAGATGGCGTGAAAGAGTTTATCAAGTTTGCAGAAGATCATGCATGTGACCCTTCTCAATTCTTTTGTCCGTGTTTACGCTGTTGTTATTCAAGACAAATTAGTCCAGAGGAGTTGTAAGAACACCTGATCTGTCATGGAATAGATTGAAGTTATACATCACTACTGGAAATGTGACCTTTCCCAACACTTTTATACCCCCTTTCCCAACGGTTTGGCCAAACCGTTGGGAAAGCCCACTTTGTGGACACTTTTCCCAACGGTTTGCCAAAACCATTGGGAAAGGGTAGGCTTTCCCAACGGTTTGGCCAAACCGTTGGGAAAATTCCAATTTGTGGCCAGTTTTCCCAACGATTTTGGCTAAACCGTTGGGAAAGGTCCAATTTGTGGCCACTTTTCCCAACGGTTTGGCCAAACCGTTGGGAAAGCCTACCCTTTTTCAACGGTTTGACAAAACCGTTGGGAAAAGTCCCCAATATTTCAACATCCCTTCCAAGATTCCAGGGACCTATACCAACGGTTGTCAAAACTGTTGGTATAGGTCTTTACCAACGATTTTGACAACCGTTGGTATAGGTCCTTTTATTTTTTATCGGATCCTCTTAACCAAAACATTCTATAAATCAAAATTTAAAATAATTATGATAATACACATATATATTTATGAAATTATGTTCACAAAAGTCATGTTAGGTTAGTGTTTAGGTCGTTCAATGATAAACCGGAGGTCGTGGGATCAAATCCCAATGAATGTTTTTTTGGAAATACATATACCAATGGTTTTAAGGAACCGTTGGTATATATTTTCATATTACTTATACCAACAGTTTTCCAAAAATCATTGGTATAGACCTATCCCAACGACTTACTTGCCTACGGTTCTCCAAACCATTGGTATAGGCTATACCAATGGTTCCAAACTGTTGGTATAGGTTAGTTTTCCAGTAGTGCATGTTGGAATAAACATGGGGAAAAAACAAATGTAGGTAGTGAATCAGAGAACACGACATTTTATAGATCATCTGATATGATTATAAGCGTGAATAGTGAAGACGATCGTATGGAGGGTGTGATTACAGATGTGAACGATGATGAAGATCGTATTGAGGAAATGACAAGGACAGTTGAAGATGAACTTTGTGATTTCCCAAAATTGTTTGAGAAGTTAAAGAGTTGTGCAAAAACGTCATTGTATGCTGATTGCACTAAATATACAGCATTGTCAGCCGTATTGAAGCTGTATAATTTGAAAGCAGGCAACGGGTGGAGTGACGCCAGTTTTACGGAACAACTTACTCTCCTGAATGACATGCTCCCAGAAGATAATGAACTCCCAAGATGAACATATGATGCCAAACGAATGCTACGATCGATGGGTATGATATCTGAAAGAATACATGCTTGCCTGAATGACTGTATATTGTTTCACAAGGACCACAAATCACTTAAAGAATACCCAAAGTGTGGTGTTTCTCGATACAAGAAAGATGATTCTAGTCCTATGAAAGTTGTATGGTACTTTCCAATCATTCCTAGGTTTAGACGCCTATATGGAAGTGAGGAGACTACAAGACAATTGACATGGCATGCAGATACAAGAATTAAAGATGGGAAACTACGTCACCCTACAGACTCTCCTCAATGGAAGAGAATTGATCACGAGTATCCTGAATTTGGGAACGAGCCGAGAAACCTTCGTCTGGAGTTATCTACAGATGGGGTGAATCCTTTTGGTTTTCAAAGTAGCAGTCACAGTACATGGCCGATTATGTTGGTAAATTATAATTTACCACCGTGGTTATGCATGAAATGAAAATAAATCATGTTATCTATGCTTATATCAGGACCAAAACAGCCGGGTAATGATATTGATGTTTATTTGGCCCCATTGATCGAGGATTTGAAAATATTGTGGGATTCAGGTGTTACGATGTATGATGCTTACAAAAATGAACAGTTCACTTTGAAAGCCATGTTGTACGGGACGATAAATGACTTTCCTGCTTATGGAAATTTTTCAGGATATAGCATTAAAGGAACTCAAGGGTGTCCCATTTGCGAACAAGGTACACAGTCAATTAGGTTGAAACATTCATCGAAAACCGTGTTTCTAGGACAACGCAGATTTCTACCCCGACGACATAAGTACCGATCTTGGACAACATCATTCGACGGAAGTTCAGAGGAACGTACATCACCGTCTCCACTAACAGGTGATCAATTTTTTGAGAAAGTGAAAGATTTGGACACTACTTTTGGTAAACCGTTTTTGAAAAACCTTACGAAAACTGGTTGGAAAAAGAGATCAATTTTTTTTGAATTACCATACTGGAATTGTCTGTATGTCAGACATTTTCTTAATGTTATGCATGTTGAAAAAAATGTATGTGATAGTGTCATCAGCACGTTGATAAATGCACCCGGCAAAACAAAGGATGGAATTAAGGCTAGATTGGACATGGTTGATATGGGAATACCAGAAGAGTTGGCACCAGTGAAGGGTGAAAAATGAACATTTCTTCCTCATGCTGCTTACACTCTTTCCAGGCAGGAGAGATATCAGTTTTGAAACTTTTTGAATGACGTAAAGGTTCCAAAGGGGTATTCATCAAATATCAAGAACATCGTGTCAATGGGAGATTTAAAATTAAAGGGTCTGAAATCGCATGACTGTCATGTTTTGATGCAAGATCTAATTCCTATAGCTTTACGTTGCATTTTTACCAAGAATGTCTGCCATACATTAACGAATCTCTGTTTCTTCTTCAAAGCTATATGCAGCAAAGTTATAGACCTGGCGAAATTGCCAACTATGGAAAGAGAAATTTCCGTCATATTATGTAAATTGGAAATGTTCTTCCCACCGACATTTTTCGACATGATGGTTCATTTGATGGTTCATTTGGTGAGAGAGATTCGACTATGTGGTCATGTACATTATATATGGATGTACCCCATTGAACGTTATATGAAGATTTTGAAAGGGTATGTCAAAAACCGAAGTCGGCCAGAGGGTTTTATTGCGGAGCAATATATTGTTGAGGAAGCTGTTGAATTTTGTACCGAATACCTGTCTGGTGTGGAAATTGTTGGCCTATCGAAATCTTGTTACACTGAGTGGCTTGAGGGTGAAGGAATTTCTGGAAGAGAGGTTGTCACAATCAATATTACAGATCGGGAGCAGACCCACCTTTACATTTTTCATAATAGTTTCGACGTTGACCCATATGTTCAAACCCACAAAGAAATTCTTATGTGTTTGAATACTTCTAGGGCTAAAAAATGGATATCAGATACACATAATCGACAGTTTATAGGATGGTTTCGAGACCATATTTTTAAGCAGTTAGATGAAAATCCAGACTCAATTTCAGAACGACTTCAATGGCTGGCCGGAGGAGCAAGTGTGTACGTATTATCTTACAATGGTTATACATTCTATACTAATGAACATGATGAAGACAGTACCATGCAGAATAGTGTGGTTATACTTGTGGCTGAGGTGATACATGTTTTCGGTGATAAGGACAAAAATCCAATTTATGCGAATATGTCATACTTTGGCATCATCAAACGAATATGGGAGTTGGATTATACGAAATTCAAAGTGACGATTTTTCAATGCAAGTGGGTTGATAACAGGACTGCTGTTAAAATATATGAATTAGGATTTGTGAAAGTTGATTTCAGTAAGGAAGGGGAGAAAGACGAACCATTTATAATGGCATCACAGACAGTACAAGTATTTTATGTTCCAGACCCCGCAAAATGAAATTGGTCAATTGTTCTGTTATCGACCAAAACAATTGAAGGGTCATATGAAAGTTCAACGGAGGTTGAACCTTTTATAGGGACTTCACAATCATTTCGCAGCGGTCCAAATGTAGATGGAGTTTTGTATGTCAGAGGAGACCATAATGAAGGAATTTACATAGTCGATAGAGGAGTAAAATCACTTCATCATTTAAAGAAAAAAAAGAGAGTACAATAATCAGATTATTTATTTATTGTAACATACATTATGTTACATTATGTTATTATCTGTTCGTTGCTGTTTTTATGTAATCTAAATTAAATATTAAACCACTTATACAGATAATGACTTCTGCACCTACTGATGCGCCCAATCCCGAGGCACAAAAGGTCTCTCAACCAGCAGCTGGTGGTCCCACTGCAGAGCAACAACGGGTTTCTCAACCAAATGCTGGTGGTCCCAGTGCAGAGCAACAACAGGTTTCTCAACCTGTTGTTATTGGTCCCAGTGCTGAGGTACAACAGGTTTCTCAACCTGTTGCTGCTGGTCCCATTGCCGATGCTAGCGCTCTGGGGGAAGATATTGATGCTACTTCTAAGGAAATGGTAGGAAATAAAACCCTGAAAGCGCAAAAAAAACAAGAGCGTCGTAGTTTGACAGTGTTGGCTAAAATCCTTAAGGCAAAAGCAAAATGCATCAAATTTGAAGTGGGATGGAATAAGCGAGGCCAACATGTTAACCCCAACAAATCCATCTTTAGTAGCTACATTGGAATCGTCACTCGGCAACGCGTGCCGATTGATGTACAGTCGTGGCACCATGTTGTCACCGGGCTGAAGACACTAATGTGGGAAGAGATTATAGTAACATTATGATATCATTTTTTTAATTTATTAAAATAAAATAAAATACCAAAACATTGACTTACTCTTCATCATCCATTGCAGAGTGCATTTATAGTAGATGTCTCGCACAAGGAATATGTATTAAGAGTTGCAGGAAGGATTCATAGAGGTTTCCGCACAATTTTAACGAAATATCATCTTAAAGATGCAGAAGGGAAAATCAAGTCGCACCCACCTCCTCTTTATGCACACTTGATATCCCAAGGAGCGTGGGATGCGTTTAGCAACCGTCGTGGGGAGCATACTTTTCAGGTACATTGTGTGGGGTAATACGTTGTTTGACGTTTGCTTGTATTCGTCACTCTGATTGACAGTTTTTTATTTATGAAATAGCTACTGAGTGCTGAAAATAAAAAAAGTGCAACAGAACCAGTGTACCCTTACCGTAAAGTAAGGATGGGGTACGCTGAACTTGAGAAAAAATTGGTACGTCTTTTAAATCTACCCTACTACTAGTATGTGACATAAAACAACACTGTAACCATGTTTCTCTGTTTATATGCAGATTGATGAATCGAAATCGAAATCCATATACATCCCATGCCATGTGCTATGGAAGGAGGCTCGTGTAAATAAAGAGGGGACATTGATAGATGAAAACACACAAAAAGTGTGGGAAACATGTGTAAGTATGACATAATATAAATTTGAGTTGCTTTAAATCTCTATTACATTACAATAACTACTTATTTTTCTATATTTTCTATCTGAAATAGTCACAAGAATCAACAACAACCACACCAGATGCAGACATACTTTCAGCAGCCTTGAAGCAGCCAGAAAAGTATGGCTGCGTCAGAGGTGCGGGTTTTGGGGTGACAACCCGAACATATTTTCAAAAACAAAAACAAGCGGAGGATCAAAATGAAAAAATGGAAAATATACTAGAAAAATTATCTATTTTTCAAGAAGAATTACAATACCAGAGAGAGATGATAGCAAAATTGATGGGGGAGAGGAAAAGAGAAGAAAAAACTCAACAACAACCCGTGCGTGACGATCTCGTCCCACCCCCCACCAGTTTTGAGGCGATCCATTCCCCTAAAAAACCTGACTTAGATGAGGTAATCAATGTTTTAATAATTGTTTCTGTGAAATGTGATTTACATTGACACTAATACCTTTCCTGTACTAATATTCCATAGGGTGAAAATGACTGTGATTTATATTTATCAACTCTCACCTATCACCTTGTAGCGAGGGCTACGGTGTTCAATATGCAAAACAACATGCTACACAATAGACAGCTTCCAAAAGATCATCTTAGAGTGTCAATCAACGTAGATAATGAGCCGAGTGCTGAGCTACCTGTTCCAAATGATGATGACGACATTCATACGGTTGAACAAGCTGTTGGAACATTCATCGCATGGAGGACAGTTCTTGTAAAAAAACATGTCGACAAAAAGGTATTCATTTCTTATTTATTTTTCAAGCTGGACCTTGAACATTTAATGAAAAAATGTCTGAACCAATGACTGTTATTACAGAATGACAAAGACTATGGGGTGAAATGAAATATCAGCTCAAAACTATCTCAAGGATCAACCAACCGATTGAAACGGTCTACTGAGAGCACCTTCACCCCGCCCGTTCTATATCCACAGTTAATATCATTGCAGGCTCATGTGGATACAAAGTTGAAAGACGGAAGTACTCACATAGTTGCTTTCAAAAAAGATATGTATGGAGAGGAGATATCAGATTTCATTAGTTCTGAAAATGTAAATGAACTTCTCAAGTATGAATGTCTAGGCGCCTCAGTTGTAAATGTATACATGAGGTAAGTTTTCATGATTTGATTTTACAAAAGCTGATATACTCTGATAATTTTGACTAAATACATTTTATATTTGTCACAGACGTATGTATGAAAAACAATTGAAGGGATTTCCCCATGAACAAAAATTTGGACTCGTTAGTCCTCACACCACATCTTCAAAAGATGAAATAGATTCTATTAAAGAGGCTGCAATAATTTCATCCCTGCTCAAATCATTTGAAAACAAAATTACGGATGACAGACTCTTTTTAATACCAACGATGCAGGGGTAAAACTCTACAATTTAATCATATCAACTGTATTTTCATTTATTTCTTTACTTATTCCTTTTTGTATTTTTAGGGAGCATTGGATGCTGATTGCAGTCAATTTGGATACTCCAAAGATTTATTTTCTGGATTCAATGCATGGATATCCAACAAACCGACCATGCATGATGGCGTTTGTTAATTTGTAATACACTAGATCCAACATTTTAAAACTAAACATCTAGTTATATAATTTATGTTATCTTTTAATGAGTATTCTTTTATGATAGGGCGGTGCATCAATATCGTCTAATGCATGGAATGAATCCAAGGAATAAGGATGAGAACGCCTACAAGATCTACAACTGGAAAAGTATCCGGGTATATATAATAACATTTCACTATCCAAACACATATCAAAACAAATTACTTATTGTTGTCGATGTTTCTGTAGTGTCCAAAACAAACAAACGGAAAGGATTGTGGTTATTATGTTTGTAAATTTATGAAAGAGATCGTATTTCATCAACAAACTAGCATCCCTGATGAGGTATTTTTGAAAATAATTATGAGTTCATTTAAAATATTTATTAATCCTTTGTGTATTTAAATTTTTTCAGTACTACCATGACTGTCGCAAAAACTCATATTCAGAAGATGATATACATGTGTTTAGAAACGAATGGGCAACATACCTGATGGAAGATTGTACACAAATAGGATGAAGGTGAATTCCTACCACTTATGTTATCTATATATGATCATTGATTATCCTCCAACCTTCTTTGGTGAATTTAGAATGCTCCGATGTATTGAAATCTTAATTTATTACTCAATGTTTTCTATCCCCGGATTCATATTATTGATCTTTGAACAAATCAATATTGAAGTAAGGCATGATGGTGTACAGTGCGTATGGGGTGAACGGCGAAACCACCGAGGATCAACAAAATCCATTTTCTGTATCTCGTTTGTTTGAACTTGTATTTGAGCACATGTGTTGTTGTTTGACTTGCACAATTATTTATAGGTAGATGCATGAGATAATCAGTATCGTTGAGGGATTTTTTGGAACCAAAATATGTGTCCCAGGATAATTCAAGTAAGGTAAAGGCTGGTTGAGATGAAATCCAAGCTCAAACGACCAGTACATCATCAAAAGAATCAACCCTGTGATGCACCATCATGTAGAATCTGGTCCTCGTGATGTTTTGAGGTGTTTATGGAAGGTATGGGGAGTATGATAAGCCCCATGGCCACCATAAATAATGTTTACAGACAACTCCACATGTTTTTTGTGCCTAGTGCCTCTTTACAAGGATCACGCCATTCACATGGTCCATCTTAGCACGTATTTCCCATTCATCCCATTGCTACTCTTAGAAGAACCTGAGAATCTGACAATGCATAAGCCCCACAAGACCCATACTCATCCAACCAAGAGTATTCCTAGTGTGAAGGGAAGCTAACCATGGGTAATACCTGATAGAGTTAATATTTTCATTATTATTTATATGTTTTTCAATGATTTAATCCCTCCTAATTATTCAATGTGAGTGTATTTGCATCATTTATGTGTTTTTGGTGTATTTTGGGCTTAAATGTGAAAATGGGCTAATTCTGTAAAATTGTCAGTTTTATATAGCTTCTGTTTTTCGGTCATAACTTTTATAATATGGGTCCAATTGAAGTGAATCTTTTTTTTAGGATTCCTATACTTGTGGGATTAAAATGTTCCTTCTGGACCAAGACCCAATTCGAAACCCAATGGTGCATAAAATTAAATCAAGTTGAGAAATCAGTTTGGAAGGCAGAATGGACCCCACTTCATTAAATATAAAATATCTCCTTAATCCGACCTTAGAATGAGGTGATTCCAGCTGGTGTCGACAGAGGACTTCCAAAGGACGGCTCACATTAAATTTCATAAATTATTGAGCTCATTAATTCATCCTTTTGGCGCGTACAAATGGAGTGGGTGAAACAGTGTTTGGCGGCCAGAAAAGTAATGATCATTGATTTGTCCATATCTTTCTTTACACCGGTCCAATGACTCTCAAATTTTAAGGGTCGATAGAAAACTTCCTTTCCAACATTCTATAATAAGGGATCTCAGTGAGTTTTGGCCGGCTGGTGGGCGGAACAGAGGAAAACTTTTGAAAGACAGATTCTGGAGGATCAAATTTATGTTCTTTCTTTTCTCTCTTTTGTTCTTCTTAGTTTTGTAATGAATTATTCTTTACCCTTAGTCACAATTACCCTTAACATGGTGGGGTAAACTTCTGTGTGATTGGGGAAGGAGAGGTTTTCCATATTGTATTTCATGAGTTCTTTCTATTAATGTTTTAAAATCCTCTTTTCTCTTCTGCGAATCTGTTTCAATTTCTTATAACAGTTTTTATTATCATGTACGATTGTATCTGATTTTAGATTCTGTTGTTCATTTATATTTGGTCAATGATCAATATCTCCCTCCACTAGGTTCTGGTTTATAAACAATGGAATAGACCAGGATTTAGTGGTGTAGTACTCGGTGATCACCGGTACGTGTGTGAGGAGTAGTGAATGTTCTTGATTACTTGGGATAAACAAGACCCGATTGGGAATTGCCTAAGATAATTGGGGGTATTTTCTACAACTATATTACACATTGGAAGGATATTAGACCAACCTAATATTTTAGTAAGGTTTATTCTCACATTTTTTTGACCAAGGGAGTGAGAAGAAACGATTGTGGATTCTCACTCTTAACGATTTAGCAGAGGAGAATTGGGTAAAATGAACAATGATAGAATTACAACTGGAAAACTGACCCTAACCTGATCACCATTTCATATCACTGATTTAGATCAAATCATTTGTCAATTTGTTTCAAAACTTTCACTTAATTACTTTACTTTATTTAGTTTCTTTCTTGTATTTTCTAAATCAAACAATTTCTAAAAACAACCTCACTTCTTTCTATTTTAAGGTGACAGCTTAATTGTTGTGCACTCCTCTCTGGAGACAACCTAGGTAATCCACTCTACTGCATTTTAACTTAGGTAATATTTGTTTTTGTCACACCCCACGACAGGCACGTGTCAAAACTTGGCGCCGTTGCCGGGGAGGTAGTGCCAACATTTCTTTTCTTTTCTTTTCTCTCTTTTCATCTTTTCTCTTCAAAATTGCATGACTAGAACCTCAAAAACTGAACCTTTACCCATAGATCCTGAAATTGAAAGAACCTTGTTGAATAGACTTAGAAACATTAATTTAAAATCTGAATTTGAGGACGTTCCCCTTGCAGACTCAAGTGAAACTTCAAGTGTTCACTCTGAGCCTGTCATCATGGCTGAAAATCAAAACCAAACACTTAGAGACCTCTGTGCACCACAATTCCTTAATCAAAACAATCAACTTGTCATGCCAGTGTTACAAAATGATTTTGAAATGAAACCTAACATGATTCCTCTACTTCCAAAGTTTCATGGTTTGGCTGGTGAAGATCCAAACAAACACATTAAAGAGTTCACACATGTTGGTCAACTTTCAGACCCCGTGGAATTACCGAGGAGCAGGTAAAGTGGAAGGCATTTCCGTTTTCATTGGATGGAGCTGCTAAAGAATGGTTGTACGGCCTACAACCAGGAGACGTACATGACTGGAATGACCTGGTAAGATGTTTTATGCAAAGATTCTTCCCCACCTCTAGAAGCACAGCCATTCGTAAGGAAATCTATTCCATACGACAATCATCTGGAGAAACTCTTTACGAGTACTGGGAGAGATTTAAGAAGCTATGTGCCAGCTGTCCACATAAAGCCATTGAGGAACACCACTTTCTTGTCTTATTCTATCAAGGACTACTGGACAATGACAGAAACCTTCTTGATGCATCATCTGGAGGTGCACTGTTTGACAAGTCGCCAGAAGAAGCCAAGGGCTTGATTGAGAAGATTTCCCAAAACTCACAGCAATTTGGAACAAGAGGTATTAGAACAAGAGGTATTCATGAGGTACGCACTTCTCATCCATCACCCTTATTAGAAACTAAGATTGAAGAGCTTACTAGTTTGGTGAGACAGATGGCCTTGAAGCAAGTTAGTGACCAACAAGCACCAGCTAAGGTATGTGGTTTATGCTCATCTCCTGATCATTTCACTGACCAGTGTGCTGAAATACAGGGAATGGAAAGTTGTGCAGCAGCCTTTCAACCAAGGCAGTTCCAGCAAAATCAAGGATGGAGAGAGCCTAACCAAGTCCAATATGGATTTGGAAATCAACAGAATCAAGCTAGGCCCCCGTACCAAAATCAGTTTCAAAACCAACCCCCATTCCAGAATCAATTCCAGAACCCTCCACCATTTCAACAAAAACCATCTTATAATCAGCCTTCATACCAAAAACCAACCAATATCCAAAGACCCTATGAGCAACCATCCACTAGTGCCCAACCTCCAATTCAAAACCAACAAAAATCTGAGTTTGAAGGACTGAAAGACACTGTTAAAGATTTGTCCAATAAGTTTGAGAGTCTCATGGACTTTCTGACCAAAAATCCAGGTAAACTCCCTTCCCAAACAATCCCAAACCCAAAAGAGAATGTTAGTATTATAACTACAAGAAGTGGAAAAGAAATCCAACCACCATCCACCATTGAACCTGAAACAAGAAAAACTAATATGGGTGAGAATGAAGTTAGAAATGATGGAAATTCTATAAAAATGCATCGGGAAGAAGATAAGAAAGAGGAGGATGATAATGATAGGACAAGAAGGAAGAAAAAAGAAACACCATTTTAAAGGAAACAAAGGGAGAAGAAAGATATATCACCACCATTTCCATCAAGGATGATTGAATCAAAGAGGTTACAAGAATAAGCACTGCAAAAAGAAATTCTGGACACCTTTCAGAAAGTGGAAATCAACATACCTATGCTTGAAGCACTCAAACAAATTCCAAAGTATGCTAAGTTTTTGAAGGATATTTGTACCAAGAAAAGGAGACTTCAAGGGAATGAGAGGATCAATTTGGGAAGAAGCGTCTCAGCCCTTATCACACCACAATTGCCAACCAAATGTCAAGATCCAGGGACGTTTTCTATTCCATGCACCATTGGTTCATTAAATTTATCTAATGATTTGTGCGATTTAGGTGCATCAATTAATGTATTGCCTCACTCAGTATATACTTCTTTGCAGATGGGAGACTTGAAGCCCACAAGAGTGGTGGTCCATCTTGCAAATAGATCCACAGTTTTCCCAGCAGGAGTTCTGGAGGATGTCCTGGTAAAAGTCAAAGATCTTTTATTCCCTGCTGACTTTTATGTGTTGAATATGGAAGATGATAGGATCCCATCACACTCACCCATCATTTTGGGGAGACCATTCTTAAAGACGGCCAAAACCATCATCAATGTCCATGAAGGGACACTTACCATGGAGTTTGGAGATAGTACTGTCCACTTCAATATTTTTGAATCCATGAGGCACCCATCAGATGATCATTCACTCTTCGCACTCTCCCATGAAGATGACATAGAACCAATTGAAGAATCAGGTATGTTTCATGAATTTTTATCATTAGGAGAGAATTTTTCCATTAAAGATATCACTGAACATATGGATTCCCAAACTCTTGGAGGTTCTGATTTCCTGTTGGAAGAAGAGGTAAAATATGATTTCTTTGATAATTTGTTAAAGGATGATGAAGATGATATGATTTCTTGTGTGCAGGATGTCAAACCATTGGAAGTGGAGAACCTCAATTTAGTTTCATCTCTTGAGCATCCTCCTGATCTAGAATTAAAACCACTCCCCACTGATTTAAAATATGTTTACCTTATGGAGGGAGAGAAATTACCAGTAATAATTGCTAATAATCTATCTAAAACTCAAGAAAAATCATTGATTGAGCTTTTGAGAGAGAATGTCCAAGAAATAGGGTGGATCTTAGGTGATATCCCCGGAATAAACCCAAACATTTGCTCACATAGAATTTTTCTTGAGGGAGATTCCAAACCTGTCAGACAACCCCAAAGGAGGCTGAACCCTACCCTGATGGAGGTTGTAAAAAAAGAGATTGAGAAGTTATTAGAAGCTGGGATCATCTATCTCATATAAGATTCACAATGGGTTAGCCCCATCCATGTAGTCCCAAAGAAAACTGGCCTAACCATTGTGAGGAATGAAAAGAATGAATTAGTCCCTGTGAGAATTCAGAATAGCTGGAGAGTATGCATCGATTTTAGGAAGCTGAATCAGGTCACTCGAAAAGATCATTTCCCTATCCCGTTTATTGACCAGATGTTAGAGAGATTGGCAGGGAGAACTCATTATTGCTTTTTGGATGGATTTTCAGGTTATTTTCAGGTACCCATTGCCCCCGAGGATCAAGAGAAGACTACCTTTACTTGTCCTTTCGGTACTTTTGCATACAAAAGAATGCCATTTGGATTGTGTAATGCTCCAGGTACATTTCAGAGGTGTATGGTAAGTATATTTTCTGATCACATTGAAGATTGCTTGGAGGTTTTCTTGGATGACTTCACAGTTTTTGGAAATTCGTTTGACCATTGTTTGAAAAATCTGGAAAAAGTTTTGAAAACTTGCATTGAAAAGAACCTTGTTTTGAATTTTGAAAAGTGTCATTTTATGGTTGATAGAGGAATTGTCCTTGGGCATGTCATTTCACAGAAAGGCATTGAGGTTGATAAATCAAAAATTGAAGTGATAAATTCTTTGCCTTACCCAACTTGTGTGAAACATGTTAGATCATTTTTAGGACATGCAGGATTCTACAGGAGGTTTATAAAAGATTTCAGTAAGATTTCTCTCCCTCTCTCTAGATTACTTTTGAAAGATGCTGATTTTTATTTCAATGGTTCATGTAGGGAAGCATTTGATGAGTTGAAGAAGAAATTGATTACACCACCAGTGATGCAGCCACCAAATTGGGAAGAACCATTTGAGCTACTTTGTGATGCTTCAAACCAAGCAGTTGGAGCTGTCCTTTCTCAGCGAATTGAGGGCAGGCCACAAGTCATTGCATATGCCTCGAAAACCTTAGATGCGGCCCAATTCAACTACACAACAACAGAAAAAGAGTTTTTAGCAGTTGTTTTTGCTTTAGAAAGATTTAGATCGTATCTGCTTGGAACTAAAGTCATTGTGTTTTCTGATCATGCAGCTCTTGGGTACTTGATGAAGAAGGCTGAATCAAAACCAAGGCTAGTGATATGGATACTACTACTACAGGAGTTCAACATAGAAATCAAAGATAAGAAGGGATCTAAGAACCAAGTGGCTGATCACTTAAGTAGACTACCCAACACCGCTGAAGTTGAGATTCCAAACACTGAACCACTAAATGATCACCTTCCAGGAGAGCAGTTGTACTTGATTGAAGGAGAAGTACCTTGGTATGCTGACATGGTCAATTATCTGGTAACATCTCAGGTCCCATCTCATTTAAATTCTCACCAAATTCACAAATTGAAATCTGAATCTAAATATTACATCTGGGATGATCCATTTCTTTGGAAGATTTGCAATGACCAAATGATCAGAAGATGTTTGCCTAAAAATGAAATTGAATCAGTCTTTAGGTTTTGTCACACATTAGCTTGTGGAGTCCACTTTGGACCTCAAAGGACTGCAAGAAATGTTTTAGAATCTGGACTTTTTTGGCCAACACTTTTCAAAGATTCTCATGAATTTTGTAAACGGTGTGAAAAATGTCAGTTTACAGGAAATATTTCAAAGAGACAAGAAATGCCCCAAAAGCCACTTAATTTTTGTGAAATATTTTAAGTTTGGGGGATTGATTTTATGGGACCTTTCCCAATGTCATTTGGAAATTCTTATATTCTTCTTGATGTTGATTATGTTTCCAAATGGGTGGAAGCAAAAGCCACCAGGACTGACGATGCTAAAGTTGTTTGTGATTTTGTCAGGGCTAACATATTTTGTAGGTTTGGAGTTCCTAGAGCCATCATTAGTGATCAAGGGACTCACTTTTGTAATTGGATAATGGCGGCTTTGTTGAAAAAGTATGGGGTGCATCATAAAACATCAACTCCCTATCATCCACAGACTAATGGGCAAGCTGAAGTGTCCAATAGGGAAATAAAAGGAATTTTGGAAAAGACTGTTAATCCAAATAGGAAGGATTGGAGCCAAAGGTTAGAAGACACATTATGGGATTACAGGACAACCTACAAAACTCCAATTGGAATGAGTCCATATAGGCTGATTTATGGGAAAAGTTGTCACCTACCTGTGGAATTGGAACATAAGGCATACTGGGCTGTGAGGAAGATGAATCTGGATCTTGAAAGTGCTGGGAAAGAGAGAAGATTGCAGTTACAAGATCTGGAAGAAATTAGAAGGGAAGCATTTGAAAATTCCAGGATTTACAAAGAGAGAACAAGAGTGGCTCATGACAAACTGATCCAACCAAAGGACTTCCATCCAGGAGACAAAGTGTTGTTATTCAATTCAAGACTCAAGATGATGCCAGGTAAACTTCGTTCCAGGTGGGAAGGTCCATTTATAGTTACTCATGTATATCCTTTTGGTGCTGTGCAGATTGTGAAGGATGGAGTGAAGGATCCATTCACTGTTAATGGGCACAGATTGAAGAAATTCCTTGGGACCATTCCATTAGAGCCAATGGAGGAGATCACACTCCTCCAACCTGTTTATCAATAAACTCCATCAGGTCGTACCTCTCCTTTATATTTTCATGATTGTTGTGATTCAATTTCCAATATTCTTACATGTTAAATACATTTGAATGCATTGTGGACACTGCATCATTTAAGTGTGGGGGAGGGAACCTTTGTAGTGTAGGATTTTTATGTGTTATTTGTTTTCCTATTTGTTTTTAAAAAAAACATGTGAGTGTTTAAAGGGAACCTTTGTAGTGTAGGATTTTTATGTGTTATTTGTTTTCCTATTTGTTTTTAAAAAAAACATGTGAGTGTTTAAAATTTTGTGTTTTTATTTTTAAATTTTTGAGTGTTTTTGAAACTTTTGAGCTGAAATGATTATCATTGGTATTTTTGAAACCCATCTCCATGAGTGAAATATTTTATTCCTTGAAACTAAGCTTAAATGAATGCTGAAAATGACATTGTTTCAAGTTCAATTATTTGGGAATTTCATGAAAAATACTCTGTTTTTTTGAATCCCATGCCACATATCACTGTCTTTATATTTGAAATCACATTCCCGTGAGGCTTCTAAACCTATTATTTTCATATTATTTACATTCACCTCACTTCTTGAGAGAACCAAATCATGCTTGATTTAACCAGAATTTGATTTATTCCTGTCAAAACTTGAGGGTTTGAGGTACTTGTGTTTTAAATGATTGAGGCATTTCTTTGGTTTGAAAGCCCCCTTTTCAAGATAATCCCTTTCATAATGGCCTACCTTGAACATTTAATCCTTGTAGCTCATAGAAGCCATGAAAATCATGTTAGTTTAGCCACATTACAAGCCAATATTCCCTATCCAACCTGCTCTTGAAGTGAAATTGCATGATCTATTTGAACATAAGTGTGGGGGGAAGATGTATTGTATTGTACTACCTTATTTGGGGATACTTTGGGTGAAAAAAAAAATGTTGAAGAGATGTTATTGTTGTAAAAAAAACATTCTGCTGAAAGCTGTGCCTTTTCTGGAGCTTTCATGATGAGAGAAGCTGTGCCTTTTTGGAGCTTCTAATGTAAAAAGGAAGTTGTGCCTTTTCTGGAGCTTTCAAGAAATATTATATTTGAGAAGATTGAAATGTTTGCTGCTGAAATGATGAACTATGGGAACATTCCTTGATATTCCATGTAGAAGGAGTTTATTTTCTACTAAGGGGAGTGAAGAGAAGACCATACTTTTGTGAAAATTAGAGTAATGCAATTTTGCTTCAAAAAGAGCCAAGCCCTCTTCATTCAGCCTCAGAATTTTCACATATAAATCATACCAACCTAAAGCCACAGAACAACCTTAACAAGTCCTCATGATAAACATATGTCTTTGACTCACATCGGGTGGAGAGGTAGGAATTTATCAAGCCTATGGTGACCCTTGTATGAGTTTGGATGAGAAAGACATTGCTAAAAAATTGAGATTTGTGTAATGAGAGATAATGAAAGTTAGGTAAGTGTTTTGTGTGCATGGGAGGAGAAATGAAGAGTAAATTTATTGAATGATCCTAACTTAATAATATGAAATAATAGAGTTTGAGGAGGCATGATATATTTTGTTTCTTGTTTTCAAATTAGTGGATCTCATGAATATGTGTTTTGAATTTACTTTGAATTTATTTTGATTCTGACTTGTCCAGGAGACCAAGTGATAAGTGTGGGGGAATTGATAGAGTTAATATTTTCATTATTATTTATATGTTTTTCAATGATTTAATCCCTCCTAATTATTAAATGTGAGTGTATTTGCATCATTTATGTGTTTTTGGTGTATTTTGGGCTTAAATGTGAAAATGGGCTAATTCTGTAAAATTGTCAGTTTTATATAGCTTCTGTTTTTCGGTCATAACTTTTATAATATGGGTCCAATTGAAGTGAATCTTTTTTTGTAGGATTCCTATACTTGTGGGCTTAAAATGTTCCTTCTGGAACAAGACCCAATTCGAAACCCAATGGTGCAGAAAATTAAATCAAGTTGAGAAATCAGTTTGGAAGGCAGAATGGACCCCACTTCATTAAATATGAAATATCTCCTTCATCCGACCTTAGAATGAGGTGATTACAGCTGGTGTCGACATAGGACTTCCAAAGGACGGATCACATTAAATTTCATAAATTATTGAGCTCATTAATGCATCCTTTTGGTGCGTCCAAATGGAGTGGGTGAAACAGTGTTTGGCGGCCATAAAAGTAATGGTCATTGATTCGGCCATATATTTCTTTACACCGGTCCAATGACTCTCAAATTTTAAGGGTCGATAGAAAACTTCATTTCCAAAATTCTATAATAAGGGACCTCAGTGATTTTCGGCCGGCTGGTGGGCGGAACAGAGGAAATATTTTGGAAGACAGATTCTGGAGGATCAAATTTCTGTTCTTTCTTTTCTCTCTTTTGTTCTTCTTAGTTTTGTAATGAATTCTTCTTTACCCTTAGTCACAATTACCCTTACCATGGTGGGGTAAAATTATGTGTGATTGGGGAAGGAGAGGTTTTCCATATTGTATTTCATGAGTTCCTTCTATTAATGTTTTAAAATCCTCTTTTCTCTTCTGCGAATCTGTTTCAATTTCTTATAACAGTTTTTATTTTCATGTACGATTGTATCTGATTTTAGATTCTGTTGTTCATTTATATTTGGTCAATGATCAATATCTCCCTCCACTAGGTTCTGGTTTATAAACAATGGAATAGACCAGGATTTAGTGGTGTAGTACTCGGTGATCACTGGTACGTGTGTGAGGAGTAGTGAATGTTCTTGATTACTTGGGATAAACAAGACCCGATTGGGAATTGCCTAAGATAATTGGGGGTATTTTCTACAACTATATTACACATTGGAAGGAGAGTAGACCAACCTAATATTTTAGTAATGTTTATTCTCACATTTTTTTTGACCAAGGGAGTGAGAAGAAACGATTGTGGATTCTCACTCTTAACGATTTAGCAGAGGAGAATTGGGTAAAATGAACAATGATAGAATTACAACTGGAAAACTGACCCTAACCTGATCACCATTTCATATCACTGATTTAGATCACATCATTTGTCAATTTGTTTCAAAACTTTCACTTAATTACTTTACTTTATTTAGTTTCTTTCTTGTATTTTCTAAATCAAACAATTTCTAAAAACAACCTCACTTCTTTCTATTTTAAGGTGACAGCTTAATTGTTGTGCACTCCTCTCTGGAGACAACCTAGGTAATCCACTCTACTGCATTTTAACTTAGGTAATATTTGTTTTTGTCACACCCCACGACAGGCACGTGTCAATACCCACAACATACCTCTTTTAAATATATGGGTTTTTGATCCTTGTATTCTAAATAGGGTACGTAGGAAGCCTCCATGAGGTTAAATCCCAACCAATGGTAAACCATGGTGACCCCCTCACTGGGGTACACCTTCGCTTATTTTCCCTCTTGTATTTCCCTTAGTGGCATCCAAATAATTCTTCAAAATGAGAAACCTTATATTTATGGGATGCACCACACTTGGGTCAGACCTCATTGGGCGTTTTTATCCATCTATCACGTAAACATTCCAGGTGATCCCTCCTAGAGATGTACCTACCTGATCCACCTTTATAAGTGTTTTGATCCACCCAGGTATTAAATCTCTATAAGACATTAAATCATGACCCTCTATCCTTGTGGGATGTTAAACTCATGGAATATCACAAGTTAAACATGGGTTTCCATTAATATATTCAATATTAATGTTTAATCAGTCCTTATTAAGGTATTGTGGAGGTGTGGTTTTATGTTTTCCAGCAGATTTCAGAAGATTCCACGCTTTATGTAGGTGATTCCATGCTTTTACATTATATGATGATTTTATTATCCTGTATTTTCTTGCTAAGTGTACTATATGAAATGTTTGTGTGGCTAAAAATGTGTTATAAAAGGAATTTGGGGTGTGTATAGAATTGAAAGTTATTTTTAAAATGAATGCAGTTGTATTTATTGTGGATTTTCATGCTTAAGTCCTTTAAATGTGTTTGAAGAAATGAGAAAGATGTGTGATGGGTGTTTTCAAATGGATTTAATGTGTTTGTGAATTTTAAAGAGGGTTTTCTTATGAGATGTAGAGATTCTATATATGTGTATTTACATTGAATGAAAGTAAATGAGAATGTGTTGATATATATGATGTGTATAATGTAAATTGAGCACAATTTCCATACAAGGTATTTTCTTTATGATGTGCAGGGGACAGGGTGAGAGGGCAGGGGTGGTTTTCTGGGGGAGGGGGAAGGGGGAAAAGTGGTAGGGGGAAGGGGTAGGGGGTGTGCTGGGTTCTTTTGAAATATGTAGGGGGTGGGCAAGGGGGTGTGCAATGGGCAGGGGGGAAGTGCAGTGGGCAGGGGTGTGCTGGGGAAGAGGGCAGGGGGTGTTCAGGGGGCAGGGAGTGTGCAGGGGTAGGGGGTGTGCTCGGGGGTGGGCAGTGTGTAGGGGGTGTGCTGGGGAAGGGGGCAGGGGTGCTTCCTTTTTATGTAATGGGGGGACATAATATTTGTTTTATGTTTTGTGCCTTACTAGTATAATTGGTTATTTTATGTTTTGTGCCTCACTAGTATAATTCCATTTAGCAACCCCATTCTTTATTTCATTATTGTATTACTAACATAATATTTGTTTTATTATGTAGGTGAAATCTTTTTCCTCAGTTCGAATGCTTTGTTCGGAAACCACCGCCATGGACGACAATTTTTTAGAGCGGATGGATGCAAAAAGGATGGAACATCATTGTTTTTTAACTGTTTGTTGGATAAATGTAATTGTAACCAAATTAAACATTGTTTGAAATGTATATAGAAGTGTGTTGTTTTGTATTCATGATTTCAAGTAAATGTATGTATCATTTTTTGTTCTTCTGTGCTTTGTGTGTGGGTGTTGTGTGTGCTGTGTGCAGGTTTTGTTTGGACTATGTGCAGGTGCTGTAATGTGTGCAGGTGCTGGGCAGGTTCTGTGCAGGTTCTGGTTTTGGATAGGATCTTTGGCCTTTATCAGTGCTAGTTAAACGCTGATAAATGGATAATATATCAGCGCTGATAAAGGTAGTTTTTATTAGCGCTCACAATAGCGCTGATATATTATACATTTATCAGCGCTGAAAATAGCGCTGATAAAGGGGACCCCCCTTTATCTTCTCCGAGATTAACAACGCTTTTTTAGCGCTATTAAAGGCTGTTTTTAGCGCTATTATAAGCTATATTTGTAGTAGTGATGCTTCACTACAGCCAGGAGCTAAGGATAACAACACTCCATGAAACTCACTTTATCAACAAAACACATTCATATAAATAGGAACTCATAGATACATGGAACCATTATCTCTCACTCTGAATGAGGAGCATAATGGACAAGGAATGTGATGAAACACATCAACATCACCAAACACAACTGCTTTATCCAAAAGAATTATCACAATAGGGAAACACTTTAAATAAAGACCAAATAGATCTCTATTCCATCAAACGAGTTGAGACATCTTATGAAGAGGTGGATTTAATGTTTTAAATGAATCCTTAGGTTGATTAACTAGAATTATTGCCAACAGAGAACCATCTATGGCCACATAACATCATCTAATATATCATTATAAATTCATTGAACACTGCTCCAAAATCGATCCACCAACAAGATCACATCTCAAGAAACACCAAGAGTATCAATTCCATATCATGAGGAAGCATACCAAAAAACCACACTTCTAAAACATGAAAAAGAAACCCACATAAACACCAGTTTACAAAAACACAACACATTTTCAACTTAAAACACTTTTGAAAAACAAATTAACTTGGTGGATTTTCACATTCACTAATGGCGTTTGATCAAGTATCCCTTACATGCACATTCTCGTGCCACCTCAGGCACCCAACCACTATTCCATACTAGTAATCCATCAACATATCTATACAAAACCATGCATTTGAGAACCCACGAAAACACCAAAGGCTAGAACAAACATCCTCATTTTTCAAGCCAAAAAATTCAACCCATTTCAAAAAATCATGTACCTTACATAGGCACACTAACCACCAAGTAAAAAACCATTTTCATATTTCCACACAACAAACCATTTTACCAATCTTGAAAAATAAACCCCATAAGTATCCATCAAAATCCTCTCCCTTTATTCAAAACATTTTTCATCATCTCAACAAATCACACTTTTTCAAGAACCATTTGATTTAGAACCCATTTCATTTATTTTAAAAAAACTACTAAAAAAAACATGCCATTCAAATATCCCTTTCCCATTTTTAAAAATTTAGAAAGGTCTCTTTTCTTAATCCAACAGCCTCAAAGGCCAAAACCCTTTTTAGGAAAACACCAACTACTCAAAAAAAATTCCCAAAACCAATTCATCAGATTCAAACACTCTTCAACAACCCAAAACATCCAATTTTAAACAAATTTTCAAAATCATATTAAAATATTTCATGCCTTCCAACCATTTTATTTCAATAAACTATAAGTTTAGATTAAGGAAATTTGATCCTGTTAAATCATTCCACTTTCTCCCCAAAAATTTTCTTAAAAAAACACAACATGCTAAAAAGTATTCTTATATTAAGCATTGAAACCCCACTTCCACAATTATCACACAAGGATTTTCAAAACAAAATTCAGAATTCAAGGAAGGTCTAAGAGACCCACAAATGGGAACTAGTGTCGGTGGGTGACTTGACCATATGGTTGGCGGTCATATGTCAAACAAACCACCAACACAGAGAGACTTCTTAAGACCATTCCCTGTATTCACATGGATTTCCATGTCCTGTGAGATCACGAAGTCCATTAGTCCAACTCCCCTTATTGTATCTCAATCACCAAAAATCCTTAAGAACCCAAGAAACTGATAAAACTGAACTTCCCATGGACACATGAGGATCAAAACGAGCAAGAGTTTGTGACACTCTTCCTAAACCTACCCATAAAGTTCTGAAAATCCTACCCCATATACCATGACATCCCCCAAATAATAATGGAACTATAAAAAGAAAGATCCACTAAGAACTGACCTCCTATGATACCATTTTGTCATAAACCAGACTGAGTCGACCCTAAACCGGTCACTCGAGCCGCTCCGTGACAAGTCCTGAAAGGCATTTCTGATCCTCTCAGGATGGTGACAAGCATTGAGGGAATAAATAGAGTATACAAGGGAATTATTTTTCCAAAATATAAATAATAAGGCAAACAATAGAATTAATGAACATCCCAATACACATTTATATAAAAATTGAACTGACATCATTTATACGAAAAAACTAAAAGTACAACTGAACGATACAACTAAACCAACCAGACCTGATGACAAACTAACTCCATGTGACCTCTCTGATAACTCTCTAATACAATGATCTTGTGTCACTAAAATAGATCTAACTCAAGATGAAACCTACACAAGGGCTAAAAACAGAATAAAACTATAGGTGTGAGTATTAAAACTCAATAGGCTAGCCTGATATTCTATTCCCAATGCACTTCCTATAAAATAAAATAAATATAAATTTCAAGTTCCAAATACAATATATAAAATTTTGTTTTCCAAAAAAGGTTCCATGCTATAATCATTTCAAAATAAAATTCTTACAAGTTTTCATAAGCAGGAAATTCTAGTAACCAATTTCAAAGAGATGCAACTTCAAAATGAAAATAGTTTTCAAGAGTGTTGCTTTAAAGAATGTAAAATTTTAAATAGAATACACATGCTGATAAATTTACCAACCAAACACACTATATGCTGATGGTTATTACAAAATATCAAATTAACACTAGTCATGGGAACACCCCTAGGTACGAGTTAGCTGTGGGCCCCAGGTACCTCATATCTCAGTGAAAAGTAACTATAACAAATATATGTTCTCATGAAAAATCCACTAGTAGGAAAAAATAACCATAACCTATTGGTCCCCAAAATCATCATCATAGTTTAGTTAGTGTTGTCATTTCCAAACTTGCTATGTAAAACAGGGATGAAACCACTCCGGATAACTAGCATACTAGTACACATCCACCCACCTAGATACCTGGGTTTCCCTCTTTGTGCTCAATCAAGTTCCACACATTATCAAATACACTTTTCACATGAAAATTCCATATAAAAATAATACACACACCAAACATCTCACAAACATGTTTCACTTTTCTTTCACAAATCAATAAACCACTTACAATTTTCATAAAACAATTTCCAGAAGTATAACGAGGTTGTGCATATAAAATTCATTCAAAAATTCCCTTTTAAGGCCAAACGCCCACCAATACCATATAAATCCAGATTTTTCAGCCCCAAAACCAATTAATAAATCAATTTCATGAATCATAAAATGACCCCAAATGATACAACATGGAATACACATGAAAACCATTTTTACAAGAGAATTACCAAACGGGCCTTTAAGAATTCTTCACAAAAACAACATTTATCAAAAGAACCAATTTCAATATTCATTAAGAGGTGTAAAAAAACCATTATTAGTAACAAAAAATTTACTTAAACTTCTTAAAAATTAATTTTACACATTCAAAACCCATCCATTTCTATAAAGATACCAAACATGCCATTTATCAGAAACACATGCCAAAACACCCTAACAACCCATACTTATTTCATTATAAAACCCAAAACCAGATTGGAACCCACATAAGGAACCCAAAAAAAATTGATTAAAATACTTACAATATTTTTCATAAGACAAATCAATCATTTTATATCACCTTGAGCACATAAAATCCAACCGGGCACTTTCCTGAAAATGAGGCATGAAACATTTAATAAAACAAATTCTATTTAACTCTAAAAAGGTCATAAAACCAAATTTTCATGACAAAAATTTATTTAAATGGATAAACCAGGTTCTAAACATCACAAACCAGGTGCAAAAGATAACAGAACAATTAAACAAACACTTGGTGTGCACTTTTATTATAAAACAACACTACTTTTCACAAAACAAGGCATAAACCCCACTTTGCACACCAAATAAATTTATTTAAGGCTTGTAAAACAATACTAATAATTTTTATAGGGTTAAAATACCATGAAATGGATGGATCTTAAATAAAAAGTACATGTGAAATGGGGAACCTGCCTCAAATCCTTGGAGGAATGGAAACGCGCACCCGATATCACCATCTGAGAGTTTATAAACCCTAAACCTATGAATATCATCCCCAAAAGAAAAAAACCCAAAAAAATCATGGGATAACAGAACACTAGGTCCTTCATGACCAGGGGAGAATAGAGAACCAGGAAATAATGGAAGGAGGAGCAGGAAGAAGGAGAAAGGAGAAAGAAACTCACCTTGATAACTGGAGAACTCTTCATATTCCCTTAGATCCACAACCATAAGAGATAGTAATGGATTGAAACTAAATGGAGAGTATACTTAGGTATTTAAAAAGTAAGGAAATAATATTTTGGGGGCATAGAGAAAAAAATTAATGATTCATGAAAGAAACAATTTTCCTTACCAAATCTGGATGATTTGAGAAGCCTTGATAAATTTCGCCCTAATCTACAACTAATATGAGATCTAAAAGGGGTAAATGGAACATGGGGGTGCGCCTATGGTTTTTGGTCTCAATTTATAGATGGAATCACCAAAAAATATTAAAAAATGAATATTATATAAAAGAAACAAATTATTTTTTAACAAACTTTAAATGGGCTCACGGGCTAGCCTAATACCTGAATAAATAACCCAAATTTACCATGATTATGAATTAATAAGGGATCCAAATGGATATGGTGGTTTTAATAGGTCATGGGAGTCCAAGTGGTAAGTAGAATTAGTGAAAAATGTTTAAAAACGAAGGATTTATAAAAGAAACAATTTTTTTTTAAATTTGGAAATGGGCTCACAGTTGGCCCAAATCTTAAAGTAACCAACATTTTCTCCAAAAACTCACAAAAAAGCTATGAGAAACCCATGGTAGTATTATTAGACATAGATGGAAGTTCAAAACTCAATATTCATCTCACCCAAAACCCAAGAAAAGGATCGGGATTTCCAACAAACTGGATCAAAACCAAGACATGAAAAACTGGTGTGACAAATGATATGATCTAGATATATGATTTTGGAACATATAAATAGAATGTAGAAGAAGTAAACAAAAATAAAGAATCATTACATTGGATTAAATATAGATAAAGAGTAACCTGAAGGAAAAAATGGGGGTTTAGGTAGAATCCCTTACCTTATGTATGAAAGTTTTATATACTTTACCTTAGCACCCTAGATAATCAAATTAAATCTATTGATTAATTAATTAAAAACATTTTATACATGTATTTTATTTATTATAATTTTATTAAGTTCATTTATGGACTTTTTTATAAGTTATAAGATTCAATTCCATTGTTCTGAAGTGTTCGTTTTCTTGGTTTTCACGATTGGTTCACTTGTATACATGTACGAAAGATCATGTGAAATGGAAATAAATATCCAAAATTAAATTTATATATTATTAGTTTAATTACATAAGATTAAATGGTTATATAATTCATTTGGTTATTTGGGGTGAGGATGAATCATTAAATAAGACATTAATGATAATCGTTTAGATTATTTTTGGCGTTTTTTCGATCGTCATGAACTAATTTTGTCTTATTAGTTAACATCATGTGTATATACCGGTTAAAAAACATTAAATAGGATGTAATAAATATATCATAATTTGTTTTAACCATAAAAATTATTTTATTATCATCGTATAATTCATTAATGGAAAATGAAAATGCATCATCCATGATGTCGGTAAATTGACACAACATAAGTGATGTTTTCATTTATATAATAAAAGAGAGAGAGAAAGGAGTTTAATGATGGATATTAAATTAAAAAGATATAATTAAAGTATATAAATGATACTGGAGTTATCATGTATCTTTGGATAGGGGAGGTGAGGGAAGGATAATAAAATAAAATAAATTGAAAAGAAAATAAAAGAAAAGAAAGAGGATTTTTACCTCTTGAATTCTCCTCCTTAAGAACCTCCTTAAGGGGATTGATTTTGGTATTTTGTTGAGAAAAAAGTCTTATTGATGTGTGGGAGTGTATTGGGAAGATTATTGGTCATAAATTTTACAAGGATCAAATCTTGTAAGGTGTAAGGAGAAGGGTGGTATTTATAGTGGAGGAGATTGGTATTTTTGGAACATTTTATTCATTTATTTATTATTTTGGATCAAGACTATGGATAATTTTGATTATTGTGACTAATTATAGTAACTAGTGCATGTGATTTTTAACCAATGGTGCTTACATCATCTATGACCCAAGAAAAAATGTATTTTACTTATAATGTATGTATATCGTAAATTACTGTATTTCATTATTCACCAAAATTTTAACTATTTTAGAAAAATCCAAAAAATTCACCCTAAATTTTTTTTGATGCGTAAAATTCAAAAATAAACTCCATTTTATGAAAATAATTTTATAAATATGAGAAATTTAATTTTAAAATAAAATCATCATTTATTGAAAAAATACTGATTTCAAAATTATAAATGATTTTATAACACTTTGAAAATTTAATTAAGGTCTCACAAAACTATCTTATAATAATAAGAAAACAAAATTTTATTTTTTGAATAAATTTTATGAATATAAATTTTCTTTTAAATCATTATATTATTTATAAAATTGAAAATAAACATTTATGTTTTATAAAAATATCAAAACTTAATTAATAATTTCTAAAAAAAATATTTACTTATACTATGATATAATTATATCATATTACCATTTATAATATGAATAAATTTTATTTATACTTTCATAAGTGAGTTTATTGTTATAGTGTCCATATTACTATTCCTAAAGGTTATATTGTTATTTTAATGGTCACATTACTATTCATCAAAAATGAAACTTATCAAAAAAAATCAAAAAAATAACCAAAGTAAATTTTGATATTAATATTTAAAAAATATTTTTTATTTTTTATAATATAATTTATAAAAGTGTCAAATTTTATATTTAAAACAAGTTTGCCACTAAAAGGCGGTAAAATTCTGTTTAGAAAAATATAGTCTTTTATGTGTAAAATTAGTTTTATTCTTATCTTATGCCTCTAAAAATGTTTTGAATGTAAAAAATATTTGATTTAATATATAATTTATAAATTTTATTAATATATTTAACTAATAGTGATTAATTTATTTTATTAATATAAAACGTCACTGTGGGCATAATATTTTTTTTTATAAAAATACATCCTTTATATTCAATTGGTTTTCATTTCTAATTAATTGGTAACCAATGAATTAATTTTATAAAAATGTGTGATATATATTTTCATAATTTAATTAATCTCATTCATTCTCACCATTCCCAACATCTAAGAGATAACTATAATAATTAAATAATAATATTTAAATCATTTTTTAAGTTGGTAAGCTATCGAAGAAGTTAAATTTTAAGAGGCATACTGTAAAATCATGGGGTGTTACATAAGAAACCATTAGTTAGAACTCAAATACACCATTTAATCTATATATTCACAAGAATCAATACTAGTGATAGTCTAGAGAAAAAATAATACACTAATGAATATAATAATAAAAAACACCACTCTCCTCCCCTTATAAATACCATACCTCACCACCCTTTCTCATCACACCTTCTAAGCTTTATATCTTGGAAATATTCTTCCAAATTAATTTTACAAGCCTCTTACCCATTTTATAGTGTTTTTGGTCTCACTAAAAGACCAACTCCAAGTTCCTTAAGGAGGTTCTCAAGGAGACGACATTCAAGAGGTAAATTCCCTCATATTTCTCTTTTAAATTATTTCTTTCTTCTACCTTATCCCCACCCCTATCTGAAGTGACATGATAACTACAGTATCATATATATAATTTAATTTAATTTTTTTTAATTAATATTCATTATAAAATCCCTTCTATGCTCTTTTTATTGTAAAAACAAAAACATTGTCCTTAAGATGTCAGTTTATCGCCTTCGTGGATAACATATTTTCGTTTCCATTACCGTGTTCAAGGATGGTCATAAAACCATTGGTATGGTTAAATAATATTGTAATATGTATATTATAACTTATTTTATGTTCTGAAACTAATTTATATTCATAATATTAAATAAAATAATACTATTTTGTGATGGTCATAAAAACTGTCAAAATAAACTAAACAATTGTCATTAATGTTTTATCAAGTGAATCATCATCATTTCAAAAAAAAGGGACATTTAAAATTGTGTAAGTTGATGAATACCATATAATTTCACTTCTGTATAATTATTCCAATTTGAAAAGGCCTTCCATAATTATACACAAGTGAATCAGTCATGAAACCATGAAACAAACACTCCCAGAACGCCAAAATTGAACTTTATAGCTCATAAAAATAACCATAAATGAACTTAATAAAATTATAATAAATCAAATATATGTGTAATATGTTATGAATTAAGTAATAAATGAATATAATTTGATTATCTAGGACATTAAGTGCAAGTCCAAAATGCATTCAGACATAAGGGGTCTCTCTGAACATCCATTTTTCCTTAGGGTTACTCTTTCTCTCTCTTTGCCCCAATGTATTTCTTCACTATTATTATATAATTCCATATATTATATTTATATGTCCCAAAAATATATATATAGCTAAATTCATCTTTATTTTATGGGGAAATACATGTTTTAAAAGGTCCCGTTCTTAATTCCTCTCGATAAGAAAACCTGATTAAAGGGAACTTTTCTATTTATTACCCCTTTTCATGTACACTACATTAAATTTTTTAATCCACCCATATTTTCTAAAATCAATAATTTTATCATGAAAATACATTTTTATTTTACTTCTAGTATTATGTAAAATATTATGTTCTTACCCCCTTTTAAAGACTCTTTTCCTTTTTCCTTAAAACCCCGCTTAAGTGGCACATTTCCAAAGTTACCTAACCACTCTTTTATAATGTTTAAACTTCATTTGGTCATAATTTATCATAATATATCCCTAGTTTTACTTTATGAGTGTAAAATAATGATTTTATCCCCTCTTTCATGTAAACCATTATGATACGACCTTTGGTTATGCCTTATGACATGATTACGAAATTCGTTTCTTTACATGGGTAATCCTTAGTTTATTTTGTATGTTTGATTTCTATATATAGAAAATATATGCATGTACATGTTATTATGGGTGCACCCAGATAGTGATCCAATGCATTGGGTAATGTTTTATCTCAGGAGACATTATATATGGGTTTATGGAGTAAACCTAATCCATTATGAGATAATATCCACCATGAGATATAGTCTTGGAAGTTAGCCTTGAATAATGTTTATGTCATGTTATGTGTTGCTGCAAAAAAATTATATTTCCATGATCATATGATTCCATGTTCTATATTTTATGCCTCTATATATTTATTCATGAGTCGTGCCTTTTATGTTATCATGTTATGCCTTCTGACTCATGTGTTATGCTTCTTTTCCATTCTTATTCCCTTACTGGGCTTTTTGGATCATCCCTTTTATCTATGTATTCCCCAGGTTATCCTATGTAGTTACAGGAGATCAAATATACTTAGAAGATAAGTATATAGATTAAATAAAAAAAATATTCTAGTTTTATGTTTTAAATTTTATGTACCTATTATTCCAAATACACTAGACTTTTCAATCCTTGGTTTTTATTTGATGGATAATTATGCTTAAAACCATGTAATAATATATGTAAAAGCCTATGGTATTTATAGTTTGTATCAGAGCACGGTCTATTTATTTTTGGGGATTAGGACTATAAAACTTTAGTAAGAACTCTATGGATAATTATATCACCATGGATAACCTAGATTGAAACCTAGGGAATCATAAGTTAGGATATACTTTTCATTTATATGTTTATCCTTCTATGTTCATAGTTTCACTTTTATATGCTCATTATCCAAGTATTCAATCCCCCCTAATTTTATTTTTCCTTTTTTTATTTAATGGAGGGAAATAGGATTACTCATTCCAACAACCGATGTGATGGTCAATGTGATGATTTCCCTAATGAGATGTCAAACCTGATGGGAATGGGAGCTCATAACTTCATAAAAGTACTGGATCAACTGACCCAAGTTATGAATAATAACTTGAATCATGTGGAATGACCTCCTTCTCCTAATAAAGATAAAGTTGAGGTCAAATACTTCATGCGACAAAGGCCTCCTATATTTAGTGTATCTTATGATCCCCTCATCGTGGAATAATCTATTAACTCCATTGAGAAGATATTCTTTGTCCTCTAGTGCTTAGAAGAAGAGAAAGTTGTGCTAGCAATCTATCATTTTGATGGGGAAGCTTATTAGTGGTGGACATTGATCAAAAACATGAAATATAATGATAAAATTAATTCCATAGATTGGGAAGGATTCAATAAAATGTTTTTCAACAAATATTTTCCACAAAATATTCATCTTAAGATGGAGAGGGAGTTCCTCGGACTAAAGAAAAATGAATATGAGTCTATCAAGGTGTAAGAGGAAAAATTTACAAGGCTTACATGATATTTATCTAGATTTTTCATGAATCCAAAAATAAAGGTGGAACTATTCTTTAGTGGATTAAATTTGAGTCTGTGAAAATCCTTGGTGATTAGTGACTTTAATGGTTATGTGGAGATTTTCTATTAAGCCCTTAAGGTTGAGATATAGATTGGAGACTCTCATTGATACTGTGGGATCAGAGATAAAAAGTAAAAAATGGAGTTTAATATTCGAGTATCAATAGATAAATCTCATGGAGGCAACAAAAACCAGCATCTCATGTGTCAAAAGTGTGGGAAGAAGCATCTCGGGAACTATTTAAAGGGAATTGAAAGATGCTTAAAATGAGGAAAATATGGGAATTAGGCTAATAATTTCTGAAAGGATATTAAGAATCCCACAAATATAGAAGAATAAAGGAAGGTTTAGATGAAAAATCAGCCTACAGTATAGTGTTTCAACTCTAAGTAACATGGGCATTATGTGATCCAATTACTTAAGCTAAGGGTTTTCATAGACAATCAATGATAACAACCTCCAAGGTAGCAAGGAAGGGAATATGTTATCACTACTATTTAGGTGGATTATGACAATGATGTGGTGACATGCATACTGGTTATTCATTCAAGAATAGAAAAAGTAATTTTTGATTCTGTTTCTACACATTCTTTCATATCATGTAGGTTTAGTAGAACAATTCAAAGACCACCTCAAAATATTGAGGTTTTGTTATCTGTGAGAATAGGAAATGGGGAAATTATTGCATCCAAAGTGTATAACTCCTCCTCAGTAAATTTTCTTGGACTAAACCACCCATAAAATCTCATCTTACTTCCTTTAGTGGAGTTTGATGCTATATTGGGCATGGATTAGCTATCTTTATATAAAGTCAACATCAACTGTCGGGAAAGGGAGATCACTCTTCACATTATAAAGCATCCTCCAATTATGTAAAAACATGAGAAAGAGGATGAATCTTCTTTAGAATCATTAACTCAAGTGTGGATATTTTTTCCATGTGATCAAGAATATCTAGCTCAAATGATTGAGACAAATGAGATAATCATGCTTGAAGATATTCCCATTATGAGGGATTACATCATTGTGTTCCCTAAAGAATCGTTTTGTCTTCCTCTTAACTGATAGGATGAGTTCTCAATTGATATTATATCAGGATCTATACCCATATCAAAGACTCCTTATAGGATTACCACCATTGAGTTAGAAGAACTGAAGAAGTAGTTATAAGATAATTTGGACAAGGGTTTTATACGCCTGAATGCTTCACTGTGGGGTGCGTTGGTCCTCTTCATTAAGAAGAAGGATGGATCAATGCACCTCTGCATTGATTGTCATGAGATTAACAAAATCATGATAAAGAAAAAGTATCACCTTCCATGGATAAAATGACTTGTTCGATTAACTACATGGGGCCAAGTATTTCTCTAAGGTAGACCTTTGGTCAGGTTATCATTAATTAAAGGTGAAGAAGGATGATATACTCAAGACTACCTTTCTAATTAGGTATGAACACTATGAGTTCATATTAATACTCTTTGGACTTACTAATTCTCCAACAATATTTGTGGACTTAATGAATAGAGTCTTTAGATATTACCTCAACAAATTTGTGGTGGTCTTTATAAATGATATTCTGATATACTCCAAGAGAAAGGAGGAGAATGAGGAGTATTTGAATACTATGTTAAGACTTTTCAAATAGAGAAACTATATACAAATTATAGTAAATGTGATTTCTATAGGGAGGAAGTATCATTATTGGGGCATGTTATCATCAACAAACAGATATTTGTGAACCCTTCTAAGACAAAGGCAATTGAGGAGTGGTCCAAGCCAGCATTTGTAACGAATAATCATAGCCTCCTTGGTCTAGCTAGGTATTACCAGATATTTTTAAGGAACTTATGATGATCGTCAAACCCACAAATCAAGATGAATTGGAAGGGAGTAAAGTTTTTCTAGAACAGTGAATGTGAAGACTGCTTCAAAGAGTTGAAAAGGAGATTTATCACAACACTAATACTTAAACTAACCACAAGTGGGGAACTCTTTATGGTATACAATGATGATTGAAATAAGGTCTTAGGTTGTGTACTGATTCAAAATGATAAATTGATAGCCTAAACCTCAAGGTAGCTAAAATTTCATGAGAAAAACTCTTTGATGTATGATCTAGAGTTGGCAGCTGTGATCTTCACATTGAAAATCTGGTGTCATTATCTCTATGGGGATAAGTGTGAGATATATACTGATCACAATAGCCTCAAATATATATTCACATAGAATGAGCTTAATATGTGTTGTTGAAGATGGTTAGATCTCATCAAAGATTATGAATTCTCAATCCACTACCATCTTGGTAAAGAAAATAATGTGGTAGATGCTCTAAGTAGGAAGGATACTTTAACTTTATCAATAATGATAATTGATAATGATCTAATCCTCTTAGAATTAAAAAGTATGGACATAGGAATCATAAAGGAAGGAACTTCATAATTCATTTCTTAAATGATTAGTCAAACATACATTTTAGAGAAGATAAAGGATGCTCAAAGAGATGGTGTAGAAATTTAGAAGAAGGTTAAAGCTATCAGAATTGGGAAATACTTAAAGTTCAAAATTGATGTGGAAGGATTCATAAGGTTTGGGTCACTACTATATGTACCATCAAATCCTGAGATAAATAAATATCTTTTTAATGATGCATATAGATCGACCTTCTCTATACACCAAGGGAGCATGAAGATGTATCGAGATCTTTGAGAGAACTATTGATGGGACAATGTAAATAAGGAGATTACTGATTATACATAAAAGTGCTTGGTATATAAAAAAGTGAAGGCTTAAAGGTAGAATTATAAGGTGATTATGTAACCATTACCCATACCTACATGAAAATGGGAAAATATCACCATAGAATTTATCACTAGACTTCCAAATTCATCCAGAGTAAATAATGTTATATGGATTGTTGTGGATCATCTTACAAAGACTACTCACTTCATTGACATTTGAGAGGACTTCTCACTTGATCAACTTGCATGGATATACATCAGAGAAGTGGTGAGGATGTATGGAGTGTTATTATCGATTATATCTGATTGATATCTGATATTTAACTCCATGCTCTAAAAAGTCTCCAAATTTCCCTAAACACTAAGATAAACTTCATTATGGATTATCACCCCCAGATAGATGGTCAGTTTGAGAAAAAAATCAGATAGTTTAAGATACATTGAGAACATGCTCGATGAACTTCAAAGGAGGATGAGACCAATATCTTCCTCTGGTTGAATTCTCTTACAACAATAGCTTCTAATCATGCATCCAAATGAATCCATATGAATCCCTTTATGGGAAGAGATATGGAACACCAGTATGATAGGATGAATTTAGGGAACGTAATCTTTTGGGACCTGAAATGGTCGAATAAATGGTAGAAAATGTGAATACCATTCAGCAGCACATCAGGGCAACCCAAATTTGATAGAAGATCTATGCAGATAATTTTTTATGGGACTTAGAGTTTGAGATTGGTGACAAGTTATTTCTCCACATATATCCATAGAAGAGAGTCATGATATTGGGGAAGAATGGAAAGCTAAATCCTAGGTACATTGTCCCCTTTGAGATCCTTGATTACATAGGAGATCTGGCATATTTTCTAGCACTTTCACCAACCATGTCTCAAGTACATGATGTATTCCACATATCCCTCTTGGAAAGGTACATACCAGATCCCTCACACATATTCATTTTGGAGGTGGTACAGATTGAAAATGATCTCTCTTATGAGGAGCAGCCGGTGAAGATCTTGGAACGTATATATAAAGTTCTATGCAACAAGACTGCTCACTTGGTCAACGTACTGTGGAGGAACCATACATAGGAAGAGGTAGCATAGGAATCGGATGAAGTGATGAAGGAGAAGTACCCTAGCCTATTTTCACCTTAGTATGTGAAATGAAATTTCAAGGGTAAAATTTTATAAGGGGGTAAGAATGTAATGACATGAAATTTTTATCAATGGAATTTCCCTTCTTATAATTATGTCTTGTAGTATAAAGCACAAACACCACATAAATAAACCAAAAAAACATTATTCTTATAAATGAAGAATGATACATTAGTCAACAAATAAATTTATAATAATTCCAAATATTATAGTGGGAAAATAAATAGAAAATAAGAGAATAAGAATAGGATAATTTAGATCTGCTCGATTCACCAGAATAATCGCACTCACGAACAAAGTTGTAGAAATAAAACATAATTCTAATAATATAATATTAATTCTGAAGATGAATTAATATATATATATATATATAAACTTGAGAGAAATTATAATTGAATGAATAGTGAATGGAATAAGAGGTATTTATAGGAAGTAGGAAACCCATACAACCATTATAGATCTGACCATTGGAATAGTAACATGACTGTTGGAATAGTAATCTGACTGTTAGGAGTAGTAATATGACCATTAAAATAGTAACCTCACATATGAAAATGTAAAATAATATTTAGTTATCTTATAAAATAAAAATATTATATATTTATATCATGGTACAAGTAAATAATTTTTTTTAAAATTATAAATTAAGTGTTTTTATTTTTATAATAAATAAATGTTTTAATCACACTTTTATAATAAAATAATGGTTTAAAATAAATTTTATTTATGAGAAATATATTTATAAATTAATATTAATTTTTATTATAATGATAAGATAATTTTATGAGACCAAAATTAATTTTTCAAATGGTCATAAAATCGATAAGAATATTAAAATCAATATTTTTTTTATAAATGATGATTTTATTTAAAAATAAAATTTATCATATTTATAAAATTAATTTCATAAAATGGATTCCATTTTTGAAATATGCATATTGAAAAATGGTTACAGTGATTTTTTTGGATTTTTCTAAAATAGTTGAATTTTTTTGGAATAATGAAATATGACATTTTACGGTATTTAACATTTTAATCCAAATACATGAATTTTGGGGTCATATATGATGTAATAACCCATTTTTTATAACTCACATGTACCATTTACTATATAAAATCACAAAAAATCAATACTATTGATAGTTTTGAGCCAAAAATAATAAACTAATGAATATAATAATAAAAAATAGCTCTCTCCCCACCATTATAAATACAACCCTTCACCACCCTTTCTCCTCACACCTTCAAAGTGTTGGTGCTTGAAAATATTCTTCCCAATTTACTTTATAAGACTCTTTCCCATGTCCTTTTATTTTAGGTATCACCAAAATACCAATTACAAGTTTCTTAAGTAGGTTCTTAAGGAGACGTCATTTAAGAGGTAAAATCCTCCATCTTTCTCTTTTAAATTCATTTTTTCTTATACCTTATCCTCACCCTTATCCAAAGTGACATGATAAATATAGTATCATATATATACTGTAATATTATTTTTTTAATGTAATATCCATCATCCAATCCCTTATCTTCTCCTTTTATTGTAAAAATGAAAACATTGTCTATAATATGTCAGTCCGCCGCCTTTGTGGGTGATGGGTTTTCATTTTCCACTACCACCTTTAATGATGGTCATAAAACCATTATTATTGTTGAATAAGATTGTAATATGTATATTATAAATTATTTCATGTTCTGGATCTAATGGATATATATAATATTAAATAAAATTATACTAGTTTTTGATGGTCGTAAAAACCATCAAAATAAACTAAACATTTATCATTAACGTTTTATCAAATGAATCATCATAATTATAGAAAAAAATAGTATATGAGACCATTTAAACTTTTTAAATTTAATTAATACCATATAACTTCTCTTATGGATAATTATTCCAATTTGATAATAACTTCCATAATTATACACAGGTGAACCAATCAAGAAACCATGAAACAAACACTGCTAGAACGACAAAATTGAACTTTATAACTCATATAAATAAACATAAATGAACTTAATAAAATTAAAATAAATCAAATATATGTGTAATATGTTATTAATTAAATAATTAATTAATATAATTTTATTATTTAGGACATTAAGTTCAAGTGTAGAACACATCCGGACATAAGGTAAGAGATCTCTCTGAACCTCCATTTTTTCCTTTGGGTTACTCTTTCTCTCTTTTTACCCTAATGTATTTCTTAATTATTATTATATAATTATCATAAATTATATTTATATGTTCCAAAAATGTTTATATATCTCAATTCATCTTTATTTTATGGTGAAATACATGTTTTAAATGGTTCTATTCTCAATTCCTCTCGATAAGCAAACCCGATTAAAGGGAGCTTTTTTGTTTTTACCCCTTTACAAGTACACTTCATAAAATGATTTAATCTGACCATATTTTCTAAAATAAATCATTTTATTACAAAACCACATTTTTAGTTCACTTATGGTTTTATGGAAAATATTATGCTCTTACCCCTTTTTAAATACTCTTTACCTTTTTTCCTTAAAACCTTGCCTAAGTGCCACATTTCCAACGTTGCCTAACTACTCTTTTCTCAAGTTTACACTTCAGTTGGACATATTTTATCATAATATATACCTATTTTTCCTTTATTAATTTCAAATAATTATTTAATCCCTTATTTCATATAAAACATTATGATACGCCCTTTGATTATGCCTTATGACATGATTACGAAACTAATTTCTTTCCATGGAAAATCCTTATGTTTATTCCTTATATTTGATTTCTTTGTGTGGAGCACATATGAATTTACATGTTATAATGGGTGAATCTATATATAACTCCAATTAATTGGGTAATTTTTTGTATCATGAGATGTTTTTATGAGTTTAGGGAGTAAACCTAATCCATTACAGGACTTTGTCCACCATGTGATATAGTCCTGGTAGTTAGCCTTGACTCATGTTTATGTTATGTTATGTGTTGTTTACACATTCCTATATTGACATGATCATATTATTCCATGTTCTATATGTTATTACTCTACATGATTATTCATGATCCATGCCTTTTATGTTATCATGTTATGCCTTATGACTCATGCATTATGCTTCTTTTCCATGTTTATTCTCTTACTGTGCTTTTTAGCTCATCCATTTTTTCTATGTATTACCCAAGTTATCCTATGTAGTTATAGGATCTCAAATATAGTTTGGAGAACATTGTGGATATCAAATAAAATTTGTTTTATTCTAGTTCCATGTTTTCAATTTTATGTACCTATTCTTCCAAAGACACTGATTTTTTTATCCATGGTTTGTATTTGATGGATAATTATTCTAAAAACCATGAAATAATATGTTTAAAATGATAGGGTTGTTATGTTGAAGGTTTGGATGGACTAGTTATCACTGAAAGATGCCTAGAATCAATGGTAGTCATAATGTCTAATAGATCATCTTGCAAGGCTTCAATTTGACTTTTGAAACTTTCCATTTCTCTTCTAAAAGATCGAATCTCTTGGTTCATATGGTCTATTTTCAGAAACAACTTAGTATGAATGTGTGAAATAATACATTGAATAGTATATGAAATATCCTCTTTCCTATCAGGAGTATTATCCCAAATAATACTCAAAAAAATTCTTTTAAGACTTCTAAAAGATCATTTTTGAACAGTATGAAGTATTCAAAGGTTATTACTGAGGGTTGAGTATAATAGGGTCCATCTTCTTAAGATTGAGTAGATCAAGCTTGATAAGAATCAACTTTAGGAAATAAATCATCATCACTCTGATCAGAATAATTCTCACTGAACACAGGAGTCTTTCTTTAAGATTCTTCCTTAAGAGAGAATGTAACACCCCAAGATTTTATAGTATGTTAATTTAAAATTTAGCACCTTCAATAACTTAGGTTTCATGCAACATCATGTTTAAAACCATGATATACTATGAAATATTAACATGACCATTGGAATAGTAATGTGACCATTAGGGATAGTGATTTGGCCAATAGAATAGTAACCTCACTTATAAAAGTATAAATTAAATTTAGGTATCTTACAAATGAAAATATAATAAATTTACATCATGGAATAAGTAAATAAATGTTTTAAAAATGATAAATTAAGTATTTCAATTTTTGTGAAACGTAAATATTTATTTACAATTTTATAATTAATAAAATGATTTAAAAGAATATTTATTTTCATAAAATAGATTCATAAATTAATATTTTGTTGTCTTATGATTATAATATAATTTTATGATACCTTAATTAATTTTTCAAAGCGTCATAAAATCTGTTATAATTTTAAAATTGATATTTTTTGAATAAATGATGATTTTAATTAAAAATTAAATTTCTCACATTTAGAAAAAAAATCATAAAATGGAGTCCATTTTTTAAAAATCTACACATAAAAAAATGGTTAGGGTTAATTTTTGGGATTTTTCTAAAATAGTTGAACTTTTTGTGAATAGTGAAATACGGTAATTTATAGTATTTAACATTTTAAGACAAATATATGAATTTTTGAGTCATTAATGATGTAAGAAACCATTAGTTAAAACACACATATATTAGTTACTATACTTAGTCATAATAATCAACACTATTTATATTCTTAATCAAAGATAATAAACTAATGAATAAAATAATCAAACAAAAACCCTCTCCTCCACTGTAAATACCACCCCTCACCACCCCTTCTCCTCACACCTTTTAATCCTTTTAGGTTGCTTATATTCTATATAATTAATCTCCAAAACCTCTTCCCCGTGTTATGGTCCTATTGGTCTCACCAAAAGACCATTTTCAAGTCCCTTAAGGAGGTTCTTGAGGAGACAACACTCGAGAGGTAAAACCCTCCCTCTTTATTTTTTCTTTTATTTTATTTTCTTATCCTATCCATGCCTACCCTATCCAAAGTTTCATGGTAACTCTAGTATAATACATATAATGTAATTTTATTACTTTAATGGAATATCAACCATAAAATCCTTTCTCTTCTCCTTTTATTCTAAAAATGAAAACATCATCCGTGAGGTGTCGATTCACCGCCTTCGTGGATGACAAGTTTTTGTTTTTCATTATCACCTTCAAGGATAGTAATAAAAACATTATAATGGTTAAAACAGATTTTTAAATATATATAATAACTTATTTAGTACTCTAAAACCATTATATATATATAATATTAATTAATAAGAAAAAACTAGTTCGTGATGATCAAAAAATGCCGAAATAATCTAAACAATTATCATTAACATTTTATCAAATGAATAATCATCTTATATTTAAAAAAATGGTATATAATACCATTAAATATTCTATAAGTTAATTAATAACATATAATTTCAATTCTGGATAACTATTATTATTTTACATGATCTTTCGTACATGTATACTAGTGAACCGACCATAAAATCATGAAACAAACGCTCCCGAAACAACAAAATTAAACATTATAACTCATCTAAATTGCCATAAATTAACTTTAAAAATTGTAATAAATAAAATATATATTTTATAGGTTATTAATTAACTAATTAATTAATCTAATTTGATTATCTAGGACATTAATTAAAAGTGCATAACTCTTTTGGACATAAGGTAAGAGATTCTCCCCGAACCTCCATTTTTTCCTTCAGGTTATTCTTTATCTATCTTTACACCGATGTAATTATTAATTATTATTATGTAATACTAATAAATTCTATGTGTATGGTATAAAAATATGTACCTAGATCAATTCTCCTTTATTTGATGGGGAAAAACATATTTTATAAGGTTTCCTTTTTAATTCATCCGGATAAGAAAGCCCGATTAAAGGGAACTTCCCAATTTCTTACCCATTTTCAAGTAAACTTAATAATATATTTTAATCCAAAAATATTTTCCTAAATCTCTATTTTTATCATGAAAAACTATCTTAATTAATTCTTGGTTTTATGCAAACAATTTTTTCTTTGTCTGCTTTAAAGACTCTTATATTTTCCCTTAAAATGCACTAAAGTGGCTCATTTCTAAAGTTTTTTAAACACTCTTTTTACATATTTTCAATTAATTTGAACATAAATTATCATTATATATGTCTATTTTACCTTATTAATGTCCATGTATTATTTAAATCCATTCTTTTATGTACACCAATATGATATGATGATTTGTTATGACTTATGACATGATTACAATACTCATTTCTTTCCATGGGTAACCCTTATGTTAATTTATTATGATTAATTGAGGTTATTTTATTATGATGCCATATTTTATTTAATGTTTTATGACCATTTTGACTGGGGATGTACTATCTTGATATTATTCTCCATATTACTATGGATATTTTATGATTATGTTTACTGATTGGAGAAATTGTTTACATTTCATATGCTAGTTTCAATATGAATGTATATGTTGATTATGTTTCACCCCTTTAATATGAGGAATGCATTGGACTTAGTAAGTATTGGGTGGGGCCCACTATATCCCCTCGATGTATTGGTAGGTCTCATGATACAAACTAGACTAGGATTTGGTTGACCCCTTACCCATTTATATAGACTTCTTAGTCAAGGCCTTTATGGTATGTTTATGATGTATCACATTATGCATTCCCTCATTATGTGATTAGTTATTGATAATCCATGTGATTATTCAACTAGTATAATATCCATGGGTAGATATCATTTTCATGTGATTATTTATATGGAATTATTTTATCAGCTTTTATTCCTATCATATTATGCTCAAGATTATGTTTTAATGGCATGTGTTTTTAGTTATTAACCTTACATTATTGTTTGTGTTTATATATGATAGCTTATACTGTATTTATTACCCTTACTGAGTATCTGAGCTCACCCCTTTCTTATGTTTTATTTTCCCTAGGATTCCAAGATGTATATTATCATTGACATACAAGATAATCTAAAATAATAGGGATGTTTCAAATAGAGTTTTTATATTGTATTGCATTTCATGTTGCGATTTAAAACTTATGTTTGTATCTGGTTTTCCAAATCTACTAAACTATTCAGTCCTTTGAGGTGTGATCTCTTTTTCTTATTACCAATGTAATAAAGTAAGGCACCGACTTTGGGCTACTGGGGTCAGGGTCTTTACAGTTGGTAATAGAGTAGGTTTAGTAGGAACATTGGAAAATAGATTTAGGAAACATAGATTGGAGAACTTAAATCTATGTTATAATTTAAGGATAACTATATAAGAACATCCCAAATAAACCATGTTTATGAGATTATCTACGCATGAATTTTTTGATTTATGTTAAGTATTTTACTAGTTTTGAGATTATACATAGTGACATGACCTGATCTAGTGTATGTGGTCATTTAGAAATGGTTCTGAGAAGAAGGAATGGAAACTTACTCAATTCACATGATCCAAAGAGTAATAAGGGTCATATATTTCATGGTCTTATACCAATATTTCAAAGGGAAAAGTCTACAAAACATTCTCATCATACGAGGACATGGTATCATATGATAATGAGACAATGAAATAATTCTATAAGTATTATGGATTTGAAGGGAATCCCAAGAATAAGAGTAAAGCTAGGAAAAATATAGATAAAGGAAATAAGAGAAATAATTATTTTCCCACATGTGATAATTGTGGAAAGAAACACCCTAGTATTTACTGTTGACACCCACAAAATGAGCATCGAAAAAAATCACAAAGGAAGAAATACCTGGATATGAGTATTATTTTACCAGCAAAAGCAAAGGAAGGAGAAGGTGGCCAAGACTCGTGGATCACATAAGCCTCTAAGAGACATGTAATCACGTGACCATTATAAGGTCACGTGAAGGAACTATATGCAATGCATAACATAAATTAGATCATGTGGAGCCCAACTTTACAAGTCCTTTTACTCTTGTGAAGGAACCTCAGACAACTAATTATCACGCAGTGGTAGAAAAATGATCTCCCCCAGGTTACATAGTTTTTCAACCAGCACGTTCCTGATAACCCATACAAAAATACTTAAAAATATGAGGAAAATATCCAAAAGGTGGAGGCCACTTGTGTTCATAAAACTCACATGATGGATCACTTATGGGAAGAATGATTATCCTCAACAACATTCAAGAAAACTCGTGAGAGTTAAAACCTTTGTAAAATAAACAAAGGAAATAAATTATGAGGAGGTGGGAGCCTCTCACTATTGTAAAAGTCATGTGATGTGCCCCTGGTGATCCATGAGAGATCACAAGCACCCGGTGATATCCACCTCATCTTAAAAAATCCCACCGACATGTTATCCTCATCATGTGAAGAGCCTTGTGTATTTCCAAGTGACCTTTCACTTTCCCTTTGGCTCCCTAAGGAAAAATGGATGGATTTGTCCCTAAAATTCTTGCACGTCCCCATAATACCTTTATTGGTCACACGATACATCACCAAGCGGTAGAGTAATTATCTTTGATGATACTCATGCAATATATTATGACTCCCTAACTTTTTAAAATAAACACAGAAAAAAATTAAGGATGTAGAAACCTCTCACGGTCATAAAACCCTTGAAACACACTAAGGATGTCCACAACATAGTCTCTCAAGACTCATGGACAAGTCATCCTGATCCCACAAAGGCCCCCGGAAAAGTCATCCTTGCCTCACAAAATATCCTAGAAAATGCTTCAAGCATCACATGAATGCCTCTTAGTAGGCACTTTGATCTTGAGAAGGCCCTGGGACATGTCAAAATGACAATATGAAAGTCATTTGGCATGCCTGCATAATTCAAAAAGTCCTCATTAATTGTAAATAATCCAATAAAGGGGGAATTGATGGGATGGAATTGTGGTCACTGAAAATTAAGTGATTCCCTCAGAGTGATCCACAGAAGGGACTCAAAAATACACGTGACACTGAATCCCTTCACCGACTCCAGCCTAGATTCAAGTAATATGCACCGCATAAGGTGGCGAACAACCGAGGTGGTGAGGCCTATAAATCCCCCACCCCAGTATAAAAAATGCATCGCGACCGTGACCACAAGCTGGAGCACTACTCTCCAAGCACCAAAGCGGATTTCTCATAGTGGTGGATCTCACAACTAAAAATTTTTCCATTAGGTAAGATATCAGCGAACAACTGGAGAGACCATGCAGTATGCATAAGCGCTTCATGTGATCACTCATAGATCACATGAAGGACTCTTAGAAGGACACACGAAGAACATCCCGTACATCTGCTAAAACATGTGAGACTTAAAATAAGATAACACTAAATAAATATAGTCATTATCAATATAAAGGATATAAAAAATACTAAAAGTGGGAGACTTATGCAAAGAACATACTTGTTGAACCTTATGTGCTTTGCGTGAACCACCCAGGACACATGACATCGCCAGGATATATTGACCAGATCTCACGACATTCCTTTATTATACTATTTGTGCCATGCGAAGTCTTATAGAAATATAAAAGAAAGTCACATGGTGCCCCTTAGTCATTCCACCCAAGTCTCATGAAACCCTTCGGTATCTCCATTCAAGCCTCGTGATGTCCTTCAGACATATTTACAGATTCATGTGGTGGCACCAATTCATGTCAGTTGAGTCATATGGTAGCACTAGGGCATGTCACACTGATTCTCATGACATCCTCCATGTATATCATTCAACTCTTGAGATGACACCATTTCAAGTTAGCTGGATCATGTGACACCCTCTCGACAAGTCATCTAGGTCATGCGATGGATTCCAAGATCAACCGGCTAGGTATTGCGATGTCCTCCAGACAATCCAGCCTTGATCATGAAAAAACCTTCATACATGTCATCCAAACTATGCTAAGTTCCATGGACAAGTCAACTGGATCATATAATTTTCTTGAGAGCATGTCAGTTAAACACTCTACGATATGTCGGGAAGGCAATCAAGGCATGTCAAGGGGACAATAAATGCATGTCAGGCAGGCAAGAAGGAAATTTAAACAAGGGAATACTAGGATTTGATGACCTTTTCCATCCTCAGAATTTAATCCTTGAATATAAGGGCAACATCAGTGTATAATCCTCGATAGAATTAACCTCAAAAGAGTTGTCCCAGTACCTAAGTTCTGCATCCATAAGCAATGACACTGATTATTTTTCATACCTTGTTTCTCACACTGATCATAGCTCACGTGTGCTTAGGAAGTTGCAATAATCATATCATTTTCACCATAAGCCTCTTTCAAGTAATGGGATCCTAGGATTTGATGACCTTTTCCATCCTCAGTGTGTATGCCCCGAATAGAAGGGTAGCGTCAGTGTGTAAGCCCCGACTAAGGGAACTATGATGACTTTGATTTCTACCATAACCAGGATACATAGGACACCTATGTGATGTTATAGCTCTATATTAATCTCCCAAGGGAGGTCCCAGTTCATAGGTCCCACATACACAAGCAATGAAATTAATCATTTTCCATCCCTTGTTTCTCACAATGAGAATAGATCACATGGGCTTAGGGAGTTGCAATAATCATATCATCTGCACCATAAACCTATACAAAGACTAGGGAAATCTTAGCATGTAATCCCCGATCAACTGAACTATGAGGACACTGATTCTTGACATAATAAAGATACATAGGACACCTTTCTAAGGCCCAATCCCAAACTCAAACGGGTATCCACCTCAATCGGGCTGAGAAATCAATTGAACTATGACAACTTTGATTACTTACATCACCAGGATATGTAGGGTGCCTCATGAGGCCCAAGATCCATATAAAACATCCCAAGTGTTTTCCCAATACATAATCCTTGCATCCATATGTGGTGATACTGATTACTTATTATCCCTTGTTTATCACATTGAGCATAACTCACATGGGCTTAGGGAGTTGCAATAGTCATATCATTCACATCACGAATCTCCATCAGCCAAGAAAATGCCAGTATGTAAGCCCCAATAAGTGGCATGATACAAACCTCCCCCATATATGGACATCTATCTTGGGGCTAGTCTCAAGGGCCTGAATGAACTATGGAAACTCTAATTCTCACCATAATCAGGATACATAAAACATCTCCCTTGGACTCGAGCTTAAATATCTGATGCCTCATAGCACTCATAAATGTCCTTTCTGCACAATGTTAAACCGCATGGGTTCAATGAACTATGTGGGTTTTGATTCTTGTAATAACCAAGATACATAGGACACCTCATAATGTCTCAATAAGCTCCTAGAAATATTAACCACCTCCCTGCATGGTAGAAAATTCCGAAGCTCCTAGTTATACGACTTCAATGCATAAGCAGCTACTCATTACTGGGAAATGGATGGATAACCTTAGATACATACATATGGATTCAAAAATGAGATCCTTGTCTTCTGTATATGAAAGAGACTTAGCCCATAATCATTTTTTTAGGGTAACCGGTCTCATGTTGGGATTAGAAAGTGATTCTTGAACATTTCTTAAATCTATAAAAGGGTCTCGGAGTAGGAAACAATTCCCTCAAAAAGATTATAATGATCCCGACCTCCCATTCTCTCAAATAATAAGAGTCTCTAAGTTCCATCGGGCCTGAAAACTCAGGTGACTACCTGCCTTTGGAAAGCAAGTATGTACCCAGTTATTGATGGGGGGACCGTTGAGAGTTTCCATTAAAGAGTGATAATGGTAACCTGATGTTAATGATTTTTCATGAAATAAAACCCCCCAAAATCATTCATTGGTCCAAAACGGACTCATCTTGATGAGCGTTCTCGATCACATTCTTTTACCAATGAAACAAAAATGATAAACCCGACATGAATCTATCAAATAATAGAATGATTAGGTTATTATCCATAGACACATTTTTCTTTCACACTATACACAAACAAAATTGGAAATCCCAACGTGAAACTCTCAAATAATAGAATTATTAGTTAATCATGTGTCATGCCACTTTATTTTGCACATCATACACACAAAAAAACTTATAAGACCAGCATAATCATATAGCTAATCCTCTATAATTGGGGTTTCCATAAATAATTTCATTGTCACCTTTATAATCCCAAGCGAGAAAAATGGATGGATCGGGAATAAAATGACACTTTTGTTAACCATGCATATCTTATTGAGCACATCATGATTATGATATTTCACTAATTGGTAATATTGTCCCTTATTATATGAATTACTATAGATATTTCTCTCATCAACAACATCCAGATCTAATATAATGTCTTCATCATCCAATGACCGTTCTGGTAAATCACCTACGGTTGCAACCCCCATGGGTCACAAAGTGATATCACCTACCCGAAAAATTCAATGTCAAGTGGAGAACATGATGGTTTGGGATTAACACTGGCATGGTACAATCCCAACCCTGGAGGCTACCTGTGAAGGTATTCTAGTTTGAAAATCAGCAATTTTGCATCACCTAGGGAAAGTTGTAGTTAAGCCAGTGGCCATTGTCACCACAACCAACCACTTCAGGAGATTATCCCTAGATCACAACACCTTCCAACTTTAGTATCTTATAAAGGTGGACCATGGAGTCAAATATGGATCCATTTTGGTCCAGGTACCACTGAGGAAGGCACCTATCAATCATCATCATCAGCACCTTCCCACTGGTACCCACCAGTCATTTGCTAAGGGTACCACCCAACACGCTTCTGCCTCTAATGCCCATGCATGGGCAGTAAGGAAGATACATCAGATGAGTAAGGCTCTGGATATTCATGAGTGTCATATCCTCACTCTTGCTGACGAAGTCTGTCTGTATATTTCAGTGGTAACCGGTGAGCAGGATCATATTCATGCTCACTCATAAAAATTATGTGGGTATATTCCCATATCAGGCATGGGGGAGGAACATAACCCTAACCACATGCATGAATCCCATCAATATATTTCAGTGGCACAAGGAGGAAAAAAATGGGCACATATCCCCGCTTCAATCGAAGATAATTTCCAGTATATAGTGGAAATGGAAAATGTGTAGGATTATATCCCTGAACACACTTTTCTAAAATTCCAATACATATTAACAAAAGATAAATAACTCCACCGAAATATTCTGGTTATGGTGCAGATAAAGGGACAAGTGAATATTCTTATCCCTACAGTCAAGGCAGCTCAACACTCTGATCATTATGAACAAGTGGTTGTATCAGATAAAGTTTACATTCTTGCTCCTGTACAGGAGTATTATCAGTATATTCTAGTAAAGAATGAGGAATTAGAAAGATCTCATATACCTGTTCCAACTGGGGTTCACTGGGTGAGAGCGGAACATGCCTCGGTACAAGGACGCATACCTATCAAAAAAGTCCGGTAGAATATTCCAAAGGCCCAAGACCAGGATCATATCATCGTTCTATATAGGGATCATCAAGTGAGATGGGAACAAGCCTTAGTATGGGATCATATTCCTGTCGAATAAGTCCAACGACATACTCCAAAGGCCCAAGATCGGGTAGATATCCCTATTCTTAATGAGGTTGACCAAGTGAGAATGGAATAAGCCTTGGGACAGGCTCATATTCCTGTCAATGAATCTACCTGGAATGTTCCAGCAGATCATAGAAAAAAGAAACATATTATTTCTTTTGAAAATGAAATATTGCACCAACGTCATTATGAGGCAATGCAAGAGGAGGCTTATATCCCTTATCTCATTTCAAAGGTTCGTTGTCATATTCTAGTAGAGAATGCAACTCCGAATGAGGCTCATATTCCTGTTCTAACATAGGCTCACTAGGTGAGAGAGATACATTCCTTGGTGAAGGCTCATATCCCTACCAAGAAAGACCAGGGGCATATCCCAAAGGCTTGGGATCAGGCTCATGTTCCCATCCTAACTGAGGCTCACCACGTGATAATGGAACATGCATTGGGACAGGCTCATATTCCTATTAATAACGAGACATCTCATTGGAATATTCCAATATATTCTCAGCAACAGATGCATATTCTCATAGTACTATACGATTATAATAAATTTCCAGAAACCATTATACAAAAAGCTTATATCCCTACACAATTTTAAATGGCAGGTTGGCATATTATATCCATGATGTAGATTGAGACTCATATTCCCAATCTACTCAATGCTAGTGTCCTTGAGGTCATTTTTGACATATTTTAAACACCACAATGGTTTTTCAACTTTTCAACTGAAGTAGAAGATGATCATTACCACAACTCTTCAGGGAAGTGTGGAGATGGATCATAGGGACTCTACTCCCGACGTAAACTATTGTCAATATCCTCAAGATGATATCTCTTACGGATAAGGAAATCCCCCCCTTTCTTAGACACCTCTGTATAGATAAATGTTTAAAACTCTGAAGCCTTTATATAGAGAAGTGCTTGAAACATTGGGGTCAACTGTATATGGTTCCCAGTCAACTTTTAACAGCACTCCATTCTAGTAAGAAGATGACCCTCATAAGCATCTTCTATGGTCTAACCATATGGAGGCATGTAAGTCTAATAAAGAGGAGGCTGATATTGACATATGGAGAGATTTATCTAGAAAAAACCTCACCATCATGTTCTATCCCCTCACCACTTATGACTATGATATCCTAGATGATCTAGAAAAGTAGTGCATGCATTATATATGACAAAATATATGAGCTACTCATCAGTGACTGAAGGTTCAACATCTCCCTTATCTAAGATGTGAGTGTCACCTTCATACAATTAATATACTCTATTTTTAGCTAGACCTGACTACTATCTCAATGACCTAAGATCCAAAACCAGAAAAGCAAAGTGAAAATCTACAACATGATTGTCACCATTGAATTATAACCCATCAGTAGATGATCTCCAAATCTATATCATGCATCTATATTCGAGGTTGGGGAAATTATAGAGCGTTAATTTTTTTTCACCCATAGAACAATAGAACCCTTCATATTTGGCATTCTGTAATGTCATAGCCTCTGGTGAAATCAGGGGACTGGGTAATGCTCAGTCCAATTGGTAACTACAATAGAATTAACCCACTTCAATGATGCTCAAAAATTACAAACAGAGGTAAGGGGTAGCCAAAAAGTCTTTGAATTGGGCCCCTTAAAGCAATGAGAATGAATTTCAAACACGAAGACTAAATTTGCGATCACCCAAACAACTTCTTGTAAAGAATGGTTCTCATCACGGACTACCATCGCACCCATCTCCCGTGAGAGATCAGTTTCACTACATCAAATGGGCTGCAATAGAAGCTGCCATAATAGCCATCCAAGAGCAGACCTAGCCCACCAGACTGAGGGAATATCAACCACCACCTCCAACCCTCAAAAATTCAATTCCTTTGAGGATTTAGGACATATCCTTGGTAGCTACAAACAAACCCCAATCTACTGGGCTGGGAAAATTTATATCTCAATCACCATAACCAGGTTTTTCATCCCCTAAGAGGGTCCTAGGGAAATTAGTAGTGATTTTAGATCACCCCCGTCCTGTTGGGATAGGGGAATTTATATCTAAATTTCTATCCCTAGAATCATTAAATCCCTAACTGGAATCATTAGATCCTCAAAAAAAGTATTATTTAATGACAATTGTTTCCTAGAATAACCCTTAGTCCTTAGGGCTAGAGGAATTTTCATCATCATCATCACTAGATAGGGAATCATTCTTCTCAAAGTTGGGAGGATGAGATCAAAAGTTGGAATCCCACACATTTCTCCCACCGTAAGGAAAACCTCTACTATTCAGGGCCTATTCAGCGATCATGACCAGAAACTTCCTTAAGGTCATTATTCACAGGCCAAGATAGGAGGAACATATGATAAAGGTGGTCAAAACCTGCTGGGGTCACAAGACAAAATTTCCTAACATGTCCAAGGGTTCGAAAAACAACTCTGATGAAGGTAGTGTGGAATCATCATGTTGTGTCGAAAGTAATGGAACAACCACCATTTCCCGATATGCCTCTATAAATATCGTCACTGAAAATATGAGAAACATTGTGGACTAAGATGAAAATACAAAGGGACACAACATGGAAAATCTACCCCAAGAGGGGGGTTATTTGGATACACCAATCGAGGCTACATGCACCCAAAACTAGATAAGGCTCCAAAATATGGAACCTCCAAATAACGAGTTGCCACCTCCATAGTGGAATTCTTCTAAAGAAGAAAGGGAAATGTGTAGCCACATCCTAATCACCACCTAGAATAATTGTGGTTACTTACACAGATGAACAACTATTACAATATGAGAGTTAAATACAAACTCTTTGACAACTCAATAAGGAGCTAATTAGGGGAAATATCCCCACTGGGTATTATCTTCAGGATGAGGTGAATATCCCTCCTACTATAAGAGCCAATCTTCCAGTGAAATAGGGCATTTGAGTGTCATACTAGCTCTGGATCCAGGTAGTCTGTCTACATAGATGAGAAAGTCTAAAATGATCATGACTTCCCTCCATTACAGTGATAGCCTCTCCCTCTCTAGGGAAATCATTCAGTCTTAATGAGAATTGAGAATTAATGAGAGATGGATGTGGGGCCACCTCATCAAACCCCACCTGCTCCCTTTGAATGGGAGATGACTCAAACAATAGTCCCCCCGGAGTTTCTTAATGTCATCGAGTCTCTGGCTACTCGAATAGAATCCATGGAAGGGTGACGAAAACCTGTGTAGCCTAAGAGGAAGTCATATCCTAAATGGGTGGATGACACTCTGTCTTTATCCAATTTTAGTAATCCTACCTTCTCTACTTTTGACTGTGCATGTGACCCCGAACAACATCTCACACACTTTGTATCCCAATGTGGTATGATGATGGGCCCTTGAGATCAACAGAAGGCAAAATTTTGGGGTGTTTTGTACAAACTATGATAGGGTTAGCCTTTTTTTGGTACATCGGTCTACCAGCAGGATTCATTGTAGGATGGAAATACCTTCATCGTCAGTTCCATTATCAGTTCAGTTCCATGATAAAGAAAATGATAATCGTCAACCTAATGAATTGAAAGAAACGTGAAAATGATAGGGTGTTTGACTTCATATTTAGGTGGAAAGTATTAACATATTCACTCATCATCCCTCTCTCATAGGAGAAAATACTAAAACTCTATGCTGAAAATATCAGGGATGGGTTGCAGACACCTCTGATTCTAATGAAATATCTAGGTAGATTCTATGAGTTTGCAGAAATGACCCAACATTTGGAAGAAGTCATTCAGTGAATCTGATCCAAATATCGACTCATAGCCATAGAATAGGTTAAAAGGTCAGGAAAATTAGAAGCTACAGTTGTCACCCTCAAGCTAGAAATAATACCCATCCAAGCACCTTGGTAGGTCTTGAATCATCCAACATCTTCTGTTGAGCGACAACAACCACAAAATATCCCTCGACCAGAAGAAAAAAGAAATCAGGGTCGTTTAGGATTTGAGAAATAGATGAACAAGGCATACTTCTTCAGAAATGAACAAGTCCCCAATTATTTATTAGCATCCATAAACAATAACCTGCTCAGGATTCCACGTCATAGGAAACCCGATGTGGTCGACCTTACTGATCATCCTAACTACTGCCCTTACCATAGAAGGATGGGTCATAATATCCAGGACTTATTCATCTTCAAATACATCCTTTAAGTCATGGTCAATTCTAAAAAGGTTGTTCTATATAACTCCTCAGAGCAGGTGGCCTACATAACTGTTGTCTGATCAAAAGAAGAATATGGTTGGTAGAAAGTTATGACCAGGTGTGCACAATAGTTTGACAACTATATGACTCAAAAAACAATTGACCAAGATCATGAAACCCTAATAGAATATCTACGTATACCCAAAATATCTACACTTCCTAAGAAATAGACATCAGATATGCCTCCCAAAGGTGGGAATGACCACCATAAGTAGGAAGAAATAAAATATGAAGAGTTATATTCTGTTCAATGCAAGCTCTGACTCTTTCAAATTTATTCCCTGTGACATTTGAAGAATGGTCGCTGCCCTTCCAAACGGAATCCTCATTAGAAGAAGAGATCATATTTGGTTATATCAATGTGAAACACTTGGAAGACTCCTTCTCTAATGATGAACATGCCTCAGAATGTGAGTTTCCTGCACATGACCAGGGAATGGGAGGCTTCATGCACAAGAACTGGGGATACAGGAGACAACATGGGAATGGTTAGACTCAATATTTTAGTCACATCCCTATAGTGGATATATATGTAGTTGAGACCCATGTTTAGGCACTTTAGTGAGCCCAATAAATGCATAAAGGTGTTCCAATCCCCTCTGGTAGTCATCCACACCGAATTATATTGCATGACTACCTAGCAGGGGTTAGATTACTTGATTATCCCAGAAAATAGGGAAGGTTGGTATGATCCACACCACTGGAATTAGATACTCCCACAACCTCTGCATAAGCTTTGGGCATGTATACCTCAAATACCTCAGTTCTTGAGCCACATGCCCAGGAGCAACCCCACCTTAGGAAGTACCAACCTCTAACACAAAAGTATGACATTTTGAAGCATTTGGAAATGGTCCCATCCAAGATCTTAATCTTGGATGCACTCTACATTTTAAAAGAACTTAGGGAGGTACTAATTGAATCCCTTAGGATCCCACAAGAGTTTGAGATAGAATTCACTACAACCAAGGTTTATCGTGGGGAGACCATGTCATCAAAATGCCATGTCACCATCTCGATCACTGACCAAGATTAGGAAGATGTCATCTAGAGGAACATCAGGATCCTATATGTTTCGGGAAGACTCAATAATGTCAATTTCCAAAGTTATTTTATTGACAATGGTTTCAAGATAAATCTCATCTTGATTTGAACCCTTAGATGTTTGGGATATAGAAAAGGGGATATAGCTTCCACAAAACGGACCATTCAAGGTTATGAACGGTGCGATAAAATACCTCTAAAAAAGATCAAAATTAAAGATTAGTTTGGGAAACTCACATATGGTGCTAATTTTATGGTTATCTAGAAAGACACCACATGAAATGTTTTTCATGGAAGGCCCTGAATCCATAGTCACTTGGAAGTACCTTCAACATTCCATCGGTTTTTGAATTACCCCATCGGTGGAAAGGTCAACATACTACATGGTGATAGCACCCCCTTTGAGACTTTCAGAGAAACCAATGGTGGGTGATGATATGAAGGTTGTATCCCCCCAATGGTTTGGGGACCACCACTACAAATCCCTAGAGTATGCTCGACGGTGACCATGTGCTCTCCAAAAATCTGGTTGAGGTAATAGACCTAGTCATGTTGGTCCAAGCCCCTTCTCTCCCCAGTGACAGTGTAAAAGACAGTCATCTCCAGCATATCTCTCTAAAAACTTAAGAAATAGGGGATGATGATGTCTCTTATCATGGTATCTCTCACCTTTATAATTACAGAGATTCCCCTAGATCTATGCCTCTATCTAAGAATGCATCCACAAACTCAAATATGGAATAAGATGAGGATGGCCTCAGGAACACCCTTCCCGTATTTGAGGAAGGTGTCTCTACAACCATCAATGCACTCAAGAAGATAAATTCAGGAACATAAGAAGACTCATGACCTACCTTTATTAGTGTCATCATGCCCCTTGAATATAAAGAGATGTACATTGCATTTCTCAAGAAACATCAACATGTGTTCACTTGGAACTACACGAAAATTCCTAGACTAAACCAAGACGTGTCTACACACCATCTTGTCCTACCTGATGATCATCGAGGCTTTAAGCAGATAGCCAGGAGGATGTACCACTCTCATGCCACCAATGTAGAGGCGAAAGTTGAAAAAGTAATCAAATCCAAATTTATTCAAGAAGTGAAATACCCAAAATGGATTTCCAACATCATTCGTCAAGAAAAAGAAAGAGAAAATTAGGGTCTACATTGATTTCAGAGACCTTAATCGGCACTACCCAAAAATGAATTCCCATTACCAATCATAGAACTCTTGATTGATGAAAATAATAGCTTATAATCCATTTTCTTCATGGATGGGTATTCAGGATACAATCAAATAAATATGGATCCTGAAGATGAGGAATCCACATCTTTTAGAGTGCCTCAAGGTATCTTTTTCTATTAGGTCATGACCTTTGGGTTAAAGAATGATGGCACCACATACCAATGCGACATGCATCATATATTTAATCCATTGCTGGGAAGGATATCCAAATGTTATGTTGAAAACCTAGTTGTTAAATCCTGACAGAAATTTAATCAATTCATGGATATCTAAACAGTCTTTGATAAGCTATGACAGCACGGTATGAAGATGAATCTATTGAAATGTGCTTTTGATTTAACATTAGGGAAGTTCCTTGGATTTTTGGTATGCCACCATGGAATTGAGGTAAACCCATATAAGACTAGTGCTATTTTAGCAATGTCACCCCCCAGAAATCTCAAAAAACCGAGGTGGTTCCAAGGTCACCACACCTACATTTAGCGATTCATAACCAACCTAGCTGAAAAATATCTCCCCTTTACCAGGATAATGAAGAAGGTAATCTTCTATAAATGGTATGATGATTGCTAAGAAGCCTTAGAAATTTTCAAGAAGTACCTATTGAACCCACTGGTTTTGATGCCTCTAGTGGAAGAGAGGTCACTCATCTTTTATGTGTCCACCATGGAATGTTCATTGGATTCCATCCTCACATAGAAAAATGATGTAGGGAGTGATAATAGTCTTTACTACCTCAGAGAGACAATTCTAGGTATTGAGACCAGATACATTAATGTCAAGAAGAAATTCCTTGTACTCATCTTCATAGTGAAAAATCTGAGGCATTACTTGTTGCATGATGAATTCCATCTAGTATCTCTTATTGATCTTATCAAGTACATCTTTGTTGGTATTATTTTTATTGGTCACTTGGCCTGATGAGTTTTCATTATACAATAATATGGTATTAAATTTGTATCACAAAAGTTAGTAAAAGGGAAAGCCCTGGTTGATTTATTCACAGTATATCTTGCCCCGAAAAATACATTGAAAGGCATTGAGCTTCCAGATGAGGGGGTCTTATACACCCATCACACTCCCCAAACATGGGAGATGTACTTTAATGGAACCTCTTGGAGTCTTATCAGTAAAAGGATAGAAAACATGAGGCTCAATCGGGTTGGTCTAGGGATTGTATTTGTCTCTCCATACAAATTAGTTTTGCTCTACTCTTTCTCACTATCTAAAGTTTGGACAAACAATGAGGTATAATACCAATACCTCATCATTTGGTTGGAACTATCCCTACTGTAACACCCAGACCCCTCTAGGCTGGATCCGGTGTATTACTTGTGATATTGGTATGGTTAGAAGGAATGAAAATCCTGAAGGAACGATCAGTTTAGTAGTTTTTAAGAAACTATATACATAGATGTTACTCAAATTACATTGGAAAAGTTTACAAAATACAATACATAACAAAAACTAAAAATAGCATCCCCAGGATCTCAATAAAAGATCTTCTCTTCATCACCTGTTGAAGGTAGACAATGAAAGGGGTGAGCTCAAACGCTCAGTAAGGGTTACAAATAGCGGAATCATGAGTACAATAATAAGTGAATCACAATCAATCTGACATAATCAATATGGCATAATGAATAAATGAATAACTAATGCCATTAATAAACTGAGAATGAAACTACATCCATAGATTTTGTTATAGTGAAAACCTCATGGATAATAATAATAACTGATAATGAATAAAGAGAATGCTTATTAATTGTATGTCATGTATCTAGCATATGAAACCATAATACTGTAAAAACGTTTTAGTTCTATGGGTAGAAACCCTTCTGATTTTTGGAAACAAACTCGAAGGGTTTGTCGCCAAACTGTTTTGTCACATGAGACCTACCGATGCATCGAGGGGATATAGCGGGCCCCACCCACCACTGCATGTCCAAATAATTATTTATAAATTGATTCAATACAAGAGAAATATGCCTTTTCAATATCCTTATAGATTAGAGTATACGGATTCATCAATATTTCCATAATTAAAATAACTATCCAATTATACACCGTATGTAAGATGGTATACGGTTTAGACAACAAACATATCCATGACATGAGATTATTGATATTTAATATAAATATAATTTCAAATGAAAAGTGATCTCAAATGTTCAGTAGGTACACCACATAAGGATTATTAGGTGCACAATACAAGTTAGTCACAATGAAAAGGTAGTTGAGACAAAGTCCCTTACCACAATCTAATCAGTCGAATCATATGACCAGAACTTAATGAACATCAATTGAATCATTGAATAACATGAATAAATATAGAATCATGTTATTATATATCAAATGGAAGTACACATATACCACATACAGGAAATAATTGGCGAACAATGAAAATCCCACAGAATTGAAAGTGAGATGAGAAACCCCTTACCTTATGCTCGAGTGTGTTCTTCGTTTGTTTTGATGACCTGAATAATCAAATTTATCTTCATTAATTAATATTTCCAGAACATACTATACATGTAATTGATTTAGTATAACCTTATTAGGTTCATTCATGGCTCTTTCTATGGGTTTAATTGGTTCAATTTTCATGTTTTGGAAGCATTTTATTCCTTGGTTTTCATGGTTTGTTTACTTGTTTCCATGAATGGAAGTTCATTTGAAACATGGTTAAACATCCAGAATTGTTAATACATATTATTAAAGAAATTATAGAGATATAAATGATCTTATAATTATTTTGGTTTATATACCATGATGATGATTCATTAGTTAAAACATTAATGATGTTCGTTTTAGTGGTTCTTTGATAATAACAACCTCATTTTGTTTTATAAATTAGAACCATGAGTACCAAATAATTCTAGAAACATGGGTGATTCATAAAACATATATTATAACTTGTTTCAACCATATAAATGGTTTCACGAGCAGACTTGAAATAATTAATGCAAATTGAAATCACATTGTCTACGATGTCGGTAATTCGACACATCACAGACAATGTTTTTAATTCCTTGAACAAGTGGGGGAAAAGAAGAAGATTGATGATGAATTTCTCATGAACATGAGAAAATACAGAATATAAAATATTATGTAGATTTAATTCCTCTTGGTTAAGAAGAGATGAAGAAATAATAAATAAAGAACTCAAAATAAAAGAATAATTTTGAAATCGCTTACAAAAATTCGGCAGCCTAACAGCTACGCAACATGGTTTTAGAAAATATTAAAAAGAGAGGGTACAAGGATCGCATATCCATAAATGAATCATAATATAGAGTAGATCAATAATAATAAGAAAATAGGAACATGGTATGGAAACTTGAAATATATACCACATAAATGAGAACTTGAAAGGAAAAAAGAAAGAAATTGAGAATTTTCTTACCTTGTAGAGTAACCCTTAGAACTTGAAGGTTGGGACCTTGGGAGATTGAGGAAACCTTGGGAGGACTACTATGAAGGTAAAGAATCCAGAGCTTTGTTGAGGGAGAATTGGGAATGAATTCAATGAAGGGAAGAGTTGGTATTTATAGGAAAAGTGAGGGATTATTTTAATAATTTTCAAGGGACACCTCATGAGTGGTATTTGAAAAACCATGGGTTTTCCCATGTTATTTGCCCATGGTTAAAGACACTTGGGACACCTCACATATTATTTAACTATACACAGGTCTAACATATTTATGACATCATTATTACATCATTAATGATGTCATTAACACACCGAAACTAAAAACTATATTTTTTACTATTCACTGAAAAATCAATTGTTTCAGAAAAATTCCCAAAATTCACCCTAACCATTTATCGATGTGTAGATTTCAAAAATGAAGTCAATTTTTTAAAAATAATTTTCTAAATATTTTTAATTTAATTTTTAAATAAAATCATAGTTAATTCGAAAAATAACAATCTTAAAGGTGCAATTAGTTTTATTCCTCGTTGAAAAACTAATTAAGATCTCGTTATCTTATTTCCTTAAGAAAATAAAATAATATTATTATTTACTATTCATAAGGGTCATATTACTATTCATATTACTATTCATAATGGTATGTTACTATTCACAAAAAATCAAGTTTGTTCTATTAGACTCAAAATGACTTACTAGTCACAACTCTAGATGACCATTTTTCAAAATTCAAAACATAAAAGTGGGAAATTTATGTTTAATGGCTATGTTTTAACTATATCCTAAATAACCTAGTGTTTTTTTAAAGTAACACAGTGATGAATAGAATTTAACTCAGTGATGAATAGAGAAACATACCATAAAATGTTTGGGGTACTACACCTACAACTTTACATAACTGACCTAAATATCAAATGGGGTTCAAAACTAGTGATAAAGTAGATCAATATAGAATATGGCATCAAAAAGGAAGAACGGGTCCCTCTCACTGGCTATGTCAGGGGATTAATGGCATAGTTCTATTTTGAGCCCACATTGCATCATGTTCCCCAATCACAGAATGCACGTGTTGATGCTTTGGCCAATGCAACCACCATCCTGGCTGACCCTGATCAGGAGGAAGCAATCTTTTGTATCACACATCAAAGAATGGTCTCATAGATCATCATATGTGATATGGAATAAATCAATTAGTTCAATACTACCCTAGATCATGATGAACTAATGACCACCCCTAGATAGATGGATCCCATAATCTCTTATATATCTCCAAAATGGGACTCTCCCAATAGAACGAACTATAAGGGAATGGATTTGGAACTGTGAAGAGAACTTTACCCTATAGGATGGTCCAAATGAATATAGATCCCTCTATAGGTGTGGATTTGGCCTAATCCTCCTCAGATGCATATAATAAGGAGAGATTTTCTTCATCATGAAGGAAATCCATGCAGGATCTTGAGGCACCCATCAATCTAGGACCAAGCTCTCCCACCAAATTAGAAGGTAGAGATATTATTGGAAAACCATGATACAGGACTGTATGGAATCCACCAAAAAATTTCATGCATTCTAGATCCACGCAAACTTCATCCATCAACCTCTGGAATTTCTACATACAACTAAATATTTCTGGTTGTTTACCATTTGGGGAATAGATATTGTTGGGATATATCCCCCATCCATAGCTAAGTAATTCAATTACATCCTTACTGATACATACATCTTTTCTAAATGGGTTGAGAAAATACCCCTCAAGGAATTCGGTATAGAGAATATTATCAACTTCATGAAGTCTCATATCATCACCAAGTTCAGGGTCCCTCACACAATATTGATGGAAAACAAAACCAACTTCTATTCTACAGAGTTGAAGAGACAGTATTAGGAGTACAATATCGAGTATAATCACTCATCTCACTATCATGTAGTGGAAAATGGATATATAGAGGCATTAAATAATAATTTATCGAATATACTCCATAAGATGGTGAACAAGGATAAGAAGTCTTGGTCGGACAAGATCCTCCATGATTTATGGGCCTACTATATCACCACATGTACTACTACACAAGAAATTACATACTCATTAGTGTATGGGACCAAGAAAGTGTTACCCAAAGAGTTCCAGCTACCTTTACTCTAAATATCCATTTACAGACATCTCTCAGATGATGAGAAATCACAAAAGTGACTAGATGAATTGGATTTGCTCGATGAGAACAGGTTGCACACACTATAAAATATGGAGGTCCATCAGAATCAGATCACATGAGCCTTTAATAAGAAGTTTCACCTTTATTCATTCCTCCAAGGATAACTTTTGTTAGTTCTTAGAACTCCAATGATACTAGGGAAGAACCCTCCAAAGTTGGAACCCAAATGGGAAGGACCTTACATCATACATAAGTTCTATCATAATAAATCCTACTCATTGGCCAAAATGGATAGGGATCATTTCACAACCCCCACCAATGCGATATTTCTTAATAAATACTTATCATAGTTTTCATCAAGAACATATCATCCTAGATACATGACATTAAACTTTATGATCTCATCCTAGTTGCATGATGTTAAAATGTACAACCTCGTTCTTATTGCATGGCATTAAAATTATATGGAAAAGTCTTCATTGAATGATGTAAAACTACACGAATCCACAAAATCCTTTTTCCTTCATGTTGGGTGATCAATGCCCTTACCTCAAGATGTTAAACTGTATAGCTATTGTCCTTTCTGCATGATGTTAAACTGTACAGGTTTTCTAGAACTATGTACGAACTGATTATAATTTTCAATGATATGTGTAGGGATGCCTCGATCCTATATCTTGGTACAACCACTATATGTCACAAAATACCCTTATCGTATCCTCAACTGCCTTTGCATGGTAAGAGTAACCATTTCCATTCCTTATTTATCACATTGAGCATAGCTCATGTGAGCTTAGGAATTGCAATAAGGGTTTCCCCGCACAAACAAGGCATGAAATCCCACGACAGGTTCATCATGGTTCTGAATACAAGACCATAAAATGCATACCATGAGTCATTGGAACATGATGTTAAAATTCATGGTTAATTTCCTTACCTCGTGACATAAAATTGTATGGTTACTCAAGAACTACGCGTGGCTTGATTCGTGTCATCACATGATATGTAGTGACGCCTGGATCTCTAATTCTGGGCTCATCTACAAGAATCAATAGAAAAAATTCCCACCTCCGCATATGGGATAGACTTGAAAAGTGAGAGTTTCTCATTCAAGAACTACATATGACTTGATTCGTATCCTCATAGGATACATGGTGACGCCCAGATTTCCAACTACAGGCCCAATCACAACAGATAAGTATAAAAATACCCCCTCCTTACATATGGGTCATACCTGCATAGGTAAATTCATTAAGAACTATGTGTGGATTGATTATAATCCTCATGAGATACATAGTGACCCCCCAAACTTTCACCCTTGTGTTCAGCTACAACATTTCCATTCTTTCATGTCGGTTCATCTCTATCCTCACCACATGATGTTAAACTGCATAAGATTTCAAAAACTATGTATGACTTGATTCCTATTGCAATAGGATACGCAGTGATGCCCAGATTTATATCCTTGTGTCCAGCCACAATTCCCCTTTTCACATCGGTAAGTCCATGTCCTTGCTGCATGACATTAAACTACATGGTTTCTCAAGAACTACATGTGTCTTGATTTCTATTTATCACAAGATATGTAGTGACGTACAGATCTCCAATATTGGGCCCAGCTGCAACAACCATTAAGAAATGAACCCCAACTGCATAATTATCGAGTCACAAAAGCTCATTTTCTCTACATAAAATCTAGATCTATGTACGGATTTCTTATGTACATAATATATCGTGCACAATTTTTTCACGTTGGTTCTCATGTCCTTATCGCATGATGTTAAACTGCAAAGTAAAAATCTTAGTCACATAATATTAAAACTGCATAATAAGAACATCCTCACTGCACGATGATAAACCAAACAATGTATATCCCTACCGCATGACATTAAACTGTACAAAAAACGTCCCAACTACATGATAATAAATTGTGCAGACCATCACCCATTTTTCATCCCCTATCAAGGGACCACAAGAGCCTTACCCTGGTCATCCAGAGTAAAAGGTGCTTCCATTATCTTTTAAAGGACCTCAATCCATAAGGCACACTTCATGCCTTGAGAGATTTGGGTTTCTGGAAACCTTACATGGACCTTGGAAAGGATACCCAACTTCAAGGGACCCCTTGCTTGACTATGCATGTGTGTCTATGGCTCCTGCATATGAACCTATGATCGTCAACCAAATTCATTACTCTGCAAAAAGGGATTTCCAATCTTTGTGAGAATTGGCATCACCATGAAAAAACTCAACACCTCAATGTGATATCAACTACTCCCGGTATGATTTTCCCACATCATTACTCATGACCTGAGAACCTCAATCCATGATTTAAAACATTTTCATCTCCCACTCAGGAGGATTTTGGGGTACTATTGACCCTAGGTATCCTAATTGGTCTCTTGTATATCATCCTCCATATTATTTCCATGAGTGTCAAGACCTTAAACTACTTTCACTTTGGTCAAAGTTGTGTGACCTTAAACTCTAGACTATAATGGTCCAAATCGAATGACCTTAAACTAATAGTGAAAGAGACACAAAATTGTTAGATTGAAAACTTGTAAAGGGAATCTTGAGAAAAATTCAAGTCTTTTCTCACTAAACTCTTCATCCCTAGAGTTTAGGAAAAAATTAGGGTGCAAAAGAATAAGGCATAAACTCGTAGGATCTACTTTGTAGCTCTAGTAAAAGACAATTTATTATCACTGAACCCCCTAGTTTAGGAAACAGTTAGAGTGATGACTTTTCACATCTCATATCCATGAGAATATGTTCAATAGGTGGTGAAACGACTTTTATGGTGCTCAAACCCTTGGTGTATATTACACTTTCCACAAATCTCACTTCATGATTTGAGTGCCTCAAATCATTGTAACCTTATAAGGCCCCAAGAAAGGATACCCAGCTTCAAGGGATCCTTTCCATGACTATGAATGTATTATTATGGCTCATGTGTATACGTTTATGGTTGTCAACCAGAAATGTCACTCTTCAAAAAGGGCTTTCTAATATCTGTGAGCTCTGACATCACTGTGACAGAACCCAGCAACCCAGTGTGTTTTGGGTCATTCCCAGTACGATTGTCCCATATCATTCTCTCGAACCAAGCACTCTGAACCATGATTTATAATTTCCATACCAAAATATTTGAGGGGATTTGACATCCTTGATGTTATGTCACTGTGATTTTTAAACTTTCTCGAAGCAGGAATGAGGCACTCCATTCCCAAATCTTTGATGACCCACACCTTGTGATTCGAAACCACATGGCTTAGGGATTGAGATTCGCAATATAAGATCCAAATTTCTCTAGGGTTCCACAACCCTTCCTAGATAGCTCTCATACATACCCAACCTCATCATCTGGATTTTTTATTCTTCACAAATCTTTCATGTCCCTCAGAAAGGAGTGGAGATCATATTTTTATTGATCATGCTGCTGACGTATAAGGACCTTGACCCACCAACTAAAGGAATCTTCTCCTTGTAATAAAGGAGATTCAATCCTTATGAGCCCTAACAACACCATGGTGGAACCCAACACCTCAGAGTGTTATGGGTCATCCCCAACATGTCTTCCCCATCCCATATTTATGGACTCAAACTTTTAGGTTATTATTTACATCATCCATACTCCAACTATCTAGGTGGACCTAGAATCCATAATACTTTTCCCTCAACCTATATCACCTCCATAAATATTCTATATCCCCTAGAAAATATACCCGACTTCAAGAGACCATTTTATTGACTATGCATGTATGTCTATGTCTCCTACATATGCACCTATGGTCGTCAACCAAATGTTTCCCTCTGCAAAAAGGATTTCTGATCCTCATGGGATTCAGAAACACCATGTAAAAACCCAGAACCTCGGTGTGTTTTGGTTCATTCCTAGAATGATTGCACTATATCCCATGATCATCCATTATGTAACATCCCCAAATGATAAAGGGTTAAATGACTAAATGATATGACTCATGTCGACAAGGTGCACCTTCCTTTTCGGGAGCTTGTCTGATTAGAACTACACAGTTAAGCGTGCTTGGCCTGGAGTAGTGATCAGGATGGGTGACCTTCTGGGAAGTTCCCCAGGATGTGTGTGAGTGAGGAAAAAGCACACTGGAAAGGACATGTGTTGGCCTGTGGGGACTATCGTTAGTCAGATAACCCGTTCAGGCATGTGGGTGGACCCTGGGGTGGGCCCCACGTGTCTGCGGGGGCAACTGGTGGTACCTGGTAGGTCAGGACCCGACGGCCTTGTTAAGGCGGGGTGTCTGTGCTGTCACCGGGACCCGGTTGTCACATTTGGTATCAAAGGAGGAACACATCCTTAAGTGCGCGGTGCACTGCCTGGGTTGAGATGTAGGGCCCACAATGAGGGTGTTGTGCTCTAAAGGGGGGATGATTGTAACATCCCCAAATGATAAAGGGTTAAATGACTAAATGATATGACTCATGTCAACAAGGTGCACCTTCCTTTTCGGGAGCTTGTCTGATTAGAACTACACAGTTAAGCGTGCTTGGCCTGGAGTAGTGATCAGGATGGGTGACCTTCTGGGAAGTTCCCCAGGATGTGTGTGAGTGAGGACAAAGCACACTGGAAAGGACATGTGTTGGCATGTGGGGACTATCGTTAGTCAGATAACCCGTTCAGGCATGTGGGTGGACCCTGGGGTGGCCCCACGTGTCTGCGGGGGCAACTGGTGGTACCTGGTAGGTCAGGACCCGACGGCCTTGTTAAGGCGGGGTGTCTGTGCTGTCACCGGGACCCGGTTGTCACACATTAGTTCTGAGATAAAAGACCCTAAAATAAAGTGATATAAGGTTCGAGTTAAAAGATCCTAAACTAAAGCAATATAAGGTCTAAGCTAAAAGACCCTAAACTAAAGTGATAAATGGTCCAAGTTAAAATACCCTAAAATAAAGTGATAGAATGTCTAAGCTAAAATACCCTAAACTAAGGAGATAGAAGGTCTGATTTAAAAGACTATAAACTAAATCGATAGAAGGTTCAAGCTAAAAGACCCTAAACTAAAGTGATAGAATGTCTGAGCTAAAAGTCCCTAAACTAAAGTGGTACAAGGTTCAAGATAAAAGACCCTAAACTAAAGTAATAGAAGTTCTGAGCTAAAATGCCTTAAATTAAAGTGATAGAAGGTATGAGATAAAAGACCCTAAACTACAATGATAGAAGGTCCAAGCTAAAAGACCCTAAAATATAGCATGATAATAATTTAGCCTGCAAAATCTTGTAAGTCCCACCATATGGCCTTATAAAACATCAATTTTCTCTCACCAAGCCAATCAGATTCATAAAATGATAGAGCACTTTTCCTCTAGGATAAGTATCCTGCCCAATTATCCCTCTACAATTAAGGTAATATCAAGATAAATGGAGTAAATATATCACTAAGGAATCTCATGTTGGTGGGAATTCATGAGCATTACTCGAGAAAAATCTATTAGAATTTCAGCATTCAATTCCAGGAATTCATGTTTATTTGATATTTATGTAAGGGATGGGTATCGTTGATGATGCATATAATATTAGAGAAACTAAATTTAATATACATCATGAAATAAATAAAACTAGACAACAACATATAAAGTTCAATGGATCTATTCATTGATATCATATAATAGGAGGAATCTCCACACTTTAGAGTCTCTTTGAGAACCTCATAAAAATAGAGTGTGTTACAATGGTTGAACTACAATAAAATTCAATCGGCTGCACTGGATAGGTCAGCAAGAGTTTGGAGAGAAGCGTTAATTAAATATTGAAGTTTATTTTGCCTCACATCTTCTTCCTCTGCCCTAGAATGAAGAGTCTCGACCAAAGTCATCATCTCCTTGACCCTCTTTCGAGAAAATTCCAATGAGGATGATGACTTTGAAATGTCAGAACTTAGACGATCTATGATTTCCTCACATCTTTATATTTTCATGGTCTAGGTATCCATCTGATCTTGCAATCTAAATATCAACTAGAGACCATACTCCAATTCCTCTGACATCTCTTTCATCTGCCTATCAAGGGGAGCCTCATCAACAAAATCATGCAAGTACCTCTCGTTGGTGGCCAGATCTTGTCGAGTTAGGACAATATCCTTCATGATTTCGTACAGTGGCTCCTGGTCAAAACCACCCACCCCCAAGTTATGAAATAATTGATGAGGGTGTTCCCCTTAGTCATGGAATACTTCCAAAGGAGTTTCAGTTATCAAGGCATGAATTTGTTTCCAGACCAGCCTATGTTGTGTCTGTGCATCTATGACTGATGAAGCAGGTGCAGTAGGAGGAGGAATGACTGGTTGAGCTGATAAGGAAGTAGGATAAGAAGTCTCATATTCTCTTCTCTCAATAGGCGTATCATCTATATCCAGTACCAGATGACTAATTTCCTCAACAAATTCACTCACACTATTAGGATAGTCATCATCGGGATGAGGGAACTTCCTCAAATTCTCACCCCAAATCTTTAATCAAATTCATCATTACAACAAATAGAGGGGTTGGTGAGGAAATCAAATTGTCCACGTGACAAAATAGTTGTCTTAGCACACTATCCAGATAATTTGTTACCCAATCTTAGTCATAATCCCAGGTAAGGAAAGCAGGAGCATTAACATGTGGAATAATGATCTCATCATCAGTATCTTCACATGTTAGCATCATCCAAAACTGGTAGATGACCCCAAGATGTCTCTCTCCTTGTACGCCAACCAAAGGAAGAGTGGTAACCCTTTGGGTGCATCCAAACTAATGAGAAAATCAATAAGGTGTGTAAGGCTCATAGGTGACCAGCTCGTCCACCCTAGCTACGAGAACCCCATCCCAAAAAGAGATCATATAAGACCTTTCATTAAGGGAACCACTACTGTTATCAATAATCAGTCAAGTTGGTGCATGGTAAGGGGTAAAATCAAAGCTATCGGGTCAGCTCAATGCGTCCTTAACCTTAGTAGGGATTAGTGACATGGTTCCAACCCTAGATATGTTCAGTAGTCTATGTTGAGATGAGTTATTGGGGATACTGGTAGCATTATAATATTCATAATAATGGAAATACTCCCCTATCCATCCAAACAAAAATTAGGAAGGACCACTAGCCTTGTAGGGGATACTGCCTTGTTAAATGTGACATAGGATATGGTAAATGAGTGTAAAGACCAGAACTACCAAATTGAGGTGTTGTCCTTCCGTGAGCCACATTGTCATCACCAACATACTGACACAGACCCCTAAACATTCATCCTCAGTTGGGAAAATCCATCCATTCAAAAATATGGCTATAAATACTGCCAGCCTAAGGCTCATAGAGATCTTTGAGTTCACTCGGTATCCCTACAAATTATAGTCTCCAACTTCCAAGATGGCCCAATACGAGCCAACGCTATCATGGGCCTGCTAATAAGGGAACTGATGGGGGAGTATGGTGGTTGTCTTGGCCCCTCTAAAACAAAGGAAAATATTGATTTAGTCCTTGAAAGAGATAAGGGATCACATCATTAGATCCTTACTCAGTTTCTAATTCATAATGGTAAGAATTTACTTCACCAAAACTAGAGTTTTCAATGGATCATCCCAGACTTCTCTAGTAGGGAGGAACTAATCATACATCTCTCTGAGTGGGGGAATCCCACCCAATTGAGAGATGCCCCATAGATTGATTCCCACTTCACCGTGGGACAAATGGAATGTGTTAGTGCCTAAGAACCAATGGTTGTTCAGTTATCAGAGAAGATCAGGATGAATATAGACAATGAATTGGGAAATTCACACATATTCATAAAGATGGACCCTGTATAATTAATCACCAAACTCTATATAGCTTTGCCTGACACAGAAGGGACATGCCCATTCATCAGAGAAATTACTGCCAGGATGAAGATCCCATTTCAAAATCCATTCGCTTCTCAGATATCTTAGAGAATAGGAAAATATACTCAAGTAGTTCTGAGCAATATCCTGATGAGAAAAATCATAGCCATCCAGACCCAAGGGGAAGTTTTCCAACATATGAGACAAACCTTGGGGTTGAACTATGACCATCTGGCCTTCTTCAACAATTTTCATTTGAATACAGTCATAAGAAGTGGAAACCCAATGAGATGGTAGATTGAAGTCTAAAGGAGGTATTAAAACATCATCCCACAAACCAAACCCATATAGAGGAAGTCGGTGATATGGGGGATAATCCTAAAGCTCATATGAGAGGAACATCTTTAGAATTTTATTTTCAAAATACACGTGTTATTAGGGGTTATCATTTCATTTTCTGGCAATCATGGCCCTTTGATTGGTTGTAGTAGAGGAACCTTGGTTAGAACCGGATTCCATCTGAGTAGAAGTAAGTGGCATATATCAGATAGATAAAATAAAATCTTATCAAAGGAAAGACATAATAAACTAGAACCATCATGCATATCACATGAATCGGCAAGGGATTCATGAATCATATAAGGAATTCATTAATTTCCTAACTCCCAAAGATCTTTCAGATCGCATAATCCTATAGGGCATCGCGCAATCACATGACCCCTCAAAAGACTCACAATCACGTGACCTAGACATGGTCACACGAGCCACATGATAACTAAAAGATCATGTGATCGAGCTGGAAGATCCCATGAAACCCTCAAGATAATCATGGATCCTCACAGATGAAACTCAAATAATTACTAAAATATAGTTTGTAGTTGGTTTGAGAAATCACTTGGGTAGAAGTGGTCTTCTAGAATAGTTCTCACAAAAGAAAACCCGTGACGAGGTCTCACGATCAGGTCTTGTAGAACAATCTATTGATAAGGTCACATGATATAATAAAGGAGATAGCACTCTAGAGAAATATAAAATCAGTGAATGAATCTCTTTTCCCCCTATTTATAGAACATTTCTTAGAATACCAAGCATCACCCAACAGACCAAACATTTCCCAAGACACCGATTCACAACAGCGTTAAAGACTCAAATAGTCATTTACTTTCCTCAGAACCAAGCCCTTGTCCCCATGGATGTCGCTCCTGAGGGGGAAATTTTTTGAAATCCCAATAATCATAGAAAAAAATCACAAAGGAATAAATACCTAGATATGACTATTACTTTACCCACAAAATCAAAGGAATGATAAGGTGGACAAGACTCATGAATTACGTAAGCCTCTAAGAGACATGTGATTGTGTGACCATCATAAGGCCGCATGAAGGAACTATGTGCAGCGCATAGCCTACAGTGGATCCCGTAGAACCTATCTTAACAAGTCCTTATACTATTTTGAAGGCACCTTAGACAACAAATGATCATGCGACAGCAGAAAAATGAGCTCCCCCAGGCCACACAGTTTGTTAATCGGTGGGCGACTGACAATCCATATGAAAATCCTTCAAAAAATAGGAGGAAAATGCCCAAAAGGTGGAGGCCTCATGCGATCATAAAATCCACATGATGCACCCCTGGTAGTCTGTGAGACATTGCAAGCGCCCAGTGACATGTCTATCTCATCTTGAGAAAGCCCGCTAGCATTTTATCTTCGTCACGCGAAGAGCCTCAGGTATGTCCAAGCGACCTCACACTTCCCCTTTGCCTTCCTAAGAAAAAAAAATGGATTTGTCCTTGAAATACTCACACATCCTCATAAGACCTTTATTGGTTATGCGACGCATCATCAAGCAGTAGAGTAATTGTCTTCAACAATACTCATGAAATCTTGCATAACTCCCAACCTTTGTAAAATAAATAAATTAAAAAAGGGATTAGGTGGGAGCCTCTCATAGTCGTAAAACCCTTTTGATGTGTTAAGGATTTCCACAACACGACCTCAAAATACTCGTGGAAAAGTCAGCCTAATCTTGCAAAGTCTCCCAAATAAGATGTCCTTTCCTTGCAAAATATCCTGGACAAGGCTTCGATCGTCACGTGAATGCCTCTCAGTAGGAACTTTTATCTTGATAAGACTCTGGGATATGTCATCATGACAATATGGAAGTCCTTCAAGATGCTTGCATAATTAAACAAGTCCTAATTAATTGGAAATAATCTAACAAAGGAGTCATTGATGAGATTGACTCATGGTTGCTGAAAATCAGGATACATCCTCGAAGTGATCCACGGAAGGGACTCGTGAAGACGCATGACGTTGAAACCCTTTTCTGACTCCATCCTAGACTCGCGTGATATGCATTGTGAAATTAAATTAACAACTAGGGTGGAGATTCCTATTAATCCCCCACCCCAATGAGAAAAATGCACCGTGGACATGACCATGAGCAGAAGCACTACTCTCCAAGTTTCAAGTGGATTTCTCAGAGTGACGGATCTCATGAATAGAAATTTTTTCGTCAATTAAGATACCGGTTAACAACTGGAGAAACCATGAAGCATGCATAAGCACTTCACATGATCACTCATAGATCATGTGAACGACTCATGACAAGACACGCAAAGAACATCCCACACATCTGTTAAAACATGTGAGAATTAAAATAATCTAACACTGAACAAATCAAAGGCATTAGCAATATAAAGTCTAGAAAAAAAGACTAAAGGTGGGAGACTTATGTGAAGAACATACACACTAACCCTCATGCGCTTCGCATGAACCACCCAGGACACACGATAGCACCAGGATATGTCACCTAGATCTCGCGACATTCCATCAGTGTACTATTTGGGTCATGTAATGTCCTTTGTAAATGAAAAAGAAAGTCTCATGGTTCCCCTCAGGAATGCCACCCAAGTCTCATGAAACCCTCTAGGATATTCATTAAAACCTCGTTATTTCCTTCATATGTATCTCCAGATTCATGTGGTGGAACCAATTCATGTTAGTTGAGTCTCATGGTAGCACCAGGGCATGTCAACTAGCTCTTGTGATTCCCTCTAGGCATGCCAACTAGGTATCGTGATTCCCTTCAGATATGTCATCCAAGACATGTGATGCCTTTCGTACTTATCATCCAGGACATGTGACACCCTCTGAGACATGTCACACTGATTCTCACGATGACCTCCATTAATGTCATCTAGTTATTATTATGACACTAGGGAAATTCATCTAGATCATGTGATGCCCTCTAGAAAAGTCATCCAAGTCATACGATGGATTCTAGGATCATACAGCTAGGTCTTGAAATGTCCTCCGGGCAATCCATCCTTGATCATGTGAAAACCTTTGTACATGCCATTCATACTATGAAAATTCCCCTTGACAAGTCAACTGGATCATACAATTTTCTTGAGAAAATTTCATTCAGACACTCTCTGGCATTTCGAGTAGGTAATCAAGGCATGTCGAGCAGACAATCAACGCATGTCAGGCAGGCAAGCAGGCCAGGTCAACAAAGGCATCCCAGGATTTGATGACCTTTTCCATCCTTAACATGTAAGTCCCGAATATAAGAGAAACATCAGTGTGTAATCCCTAATAAAATTAACCTCCAAAGGGTTATCTCCGTACCTAAGTGTTTCATCCATAAGTAATGACACTAATTATTTATCATCCCTTATTTCTCGCACCAAGTATAGCTCACGTGGGCTTAGGTAGTTGCAATAATCATATCATTTTCACCAAAATCCTCCATCATGCAAGGAAATCCTAGGATTTTATGACCATATCCATCCTCGGAATTTAAACCCTAAATATAAGGGAAGTGTTAGTGTGTAATCCTCAACCAAGGGAACTACAATAACTCATATTCCTTCCATAATCAAGATACATAAGACACCTACCTGAGGTTTGAGATCTATATTAATCTCCCAAGGGTGGTCCCAGTGCATAAGTCACACATCCACAAGTAACGACATTGATAATTTTCATCCCTTATTTCTCACAACGATCATAGCTCATGTGGGATTAAGGAGTTGCAATAATCATATCATACGCACCATAATCCTCTATAAAGATTAGGTCAATATCAGAATGTATGCCCCAATCAACTAAACTGTGAGGAATCTAATTCCTTCCATAACTAGGATACATAGGATGCCTTTTAAGGACCGAGCCCAAACTCAAACCGGTATCCACCTCAATCCAACTGAGAAAACAACTAAACTATGATGACTTTGATTTCTTCCATCACTAGGATACATAAGACGCCTCCCTAAGGCTCTAGATCCATATCAAACATCCTAAGGGTTGTAACAGTACATAATTCATGCATCTATATGCAGTGAGACTAATTACTTGTTATCCCTTGTTTCTCACACTAAGTATAGCTCACATGATCTTAGGGAGTTGCAATAGTCATATCATTCGCATCATGAATCTCCACCATCCAGGGCAATGCCAGTATGTAAGCCTCGATAAGTGGCATAATACAAACCTACCTCGTATGAGGACATATACCTTGGGGCCAATATCAAGGGCCTAAATGAGCTACGGCAAATTTGATTCTATCCATAATCAGGATACATAGCTTATCTCCTCAAGACTCAAGCTTGAATACATAGTGCCTCAAAGCACTCATATATGTCCTTTCTGCACGACTTTAAACTACATGGGTTCCATGAACTATGTGGGTTTTGACTCCTACAACAACCAGGATATATAGCATGCCTCATAATGGCTCAATCCCCTCCTCATAATATTAACCGTCTCACTATGTGGTAGAAAATTCTGAAGCTCCTGGTTATACGGCTTCAGCACATAATCAGCTACTCATTACTGGGAAATGGATGGAGAAACTCAGATACATGAAGATGGATTCACAAATGAGATACCTTTCTTATGAATATGAAAGATACTTAACCCATAATTGTTTTGTTAGGTTAATCAGTACCATATCGAGATTAGGAACAGATTAGTGAACATATCTTAAATCTATAAGGGAGTCTCAGAGTAGGCAACAATTCCCCCCAAAAGGGTACGATGAGCCCAACCTCCCATCCTCTTAACCAATGCGAGTCTCTAAGTTTCAGTAGGCCTAAAAACCTAGGTGACTGCTTACCTTTGGAAAGTGGGTTTATACCCAGTTATAGATGGGGGAACCATTGGGAGTTTTCATTAAAGCGTGACAACAGTAACCTGATGTTAATGATTGTGCATGAAATAAAACCCCCCATAATCAATCGTCAAGCCAAACCAAACCCACCTCGACAAGGGTTCTCAATCGCATTATTTTCCTAATGAAACACTTGCTTAAAAGGAATGGGAGTTTACTACAAGTTTGGAGAGAAAGGACACTATTCTTGTGAATGAATGGGTAAGAAAAAGGTTTCTAATGTGCAATGCTTCAACTGCAAGGATATGAGACACTATACAAATCAATGTCTTGAGCATCAGAGGAATATAACCCGAAAGAGGATAACAGATCATGGTCGATCTTATTCTACTACCGTAGATGAAGAAGAATGATCAAAATGTCTATTTTTGGATTCAAGAATTATGTTATTTGAGTATTTTATCAATAATGCTCTAGTTATAATAATCATGAGACATATAAGGATTGTATTGTTGTACTTTTTATTTAAGGAATTGGAAGCATGTGATAAATAGAACCAGTAACCAAGAGAAGTGATTCAATTGTAAGTTGATCTTTTAGAAAACACATGATTTGGGAAATATAACCCTAAATATGTGATTGATATTGATATAATAATAAATATGTATTTATGGGATAGTATTGGTGACTATGAAAGTGGTTAGTGATCTGATGGTTTATGTTGTGCTGGAATTATTAGATGATTGAATTTAAGGAATATATTTAACAACCTAAGATTTTACTCATGGAAGCATGAATTTTTCATAAAGGTTTAAAAGATATTAAGGTATTTATATATTTGATATGTGACAATAAGAGTTGCATTATTTTGGGAAATCTTATGTTAAGAAGATTTTGGAAATTTAGTGACCTTCCTTCTAAATTTTTGGAACTTGAATTTGGAAAGATGTATTTTGAATGCTCTTAAGGTAACTACTTATAGAATGGATTTAATTAAACTTTGGATATTATTATTTGACATTAAAGTATGATTTATCATATTGGACAACTTATTCTAACCATTTTGGTTTTGAAAAATATTTAGAGGAGAAACGAATGACTTAAGGACCTTATGATTTGTTAAAAGTGCTTCAGGTATGAAAAAATCATCTTGAATATCCATCTCTTGTTGTATAAAATGAAGTGAAAATAGATCAAAACATATCCAAAGGAATGGATTATTCTTATAACATGAAATGAAATCAAGTAAGTTTATTTTATCAAATGCTTTATCTAGATAGTAAAATAATCCCTCAACTCCTAGGAAAAGGATTTTGGAACAAAAATGTTAATTGTTTTCATTTCCTACTGAGAAATAAATGGTCTTTTAGTCTATCAAAAATTTATAGTTTTATGATGGTTAAATTTATAATGACCATGTTCTCTATCACTATCCATCCAAACTTTATGGTTATATTTTTCTTCTATTACCATATTTTCACTTCACACTAATGTTAACCTATTCAAATGCCTAATTTTATGATGACCTTCACATTTCCCTTTCCCTCTTTTTAAGAGGAAGTTTTATTAAGACTTTTTATGATGTGGGATTTCCATAAGGGCATTTTAAAATGACAACCCCATGAATACCAATCACAAGTTTAAATTATGAGGATGAAATTTATTGAAGGAGGGGAGAATTTAACACCCCAAGATCTTATGGTATGTCTCTTTTAAATTTAACATCTTCGATAGCTTTGGTTTCATGCAACACTGAGTTTAAACCCGTGGTATACTATTAAATATTAACATGTTCATTGGAATTGTCATGTGACATTTAGGAATAATAATATAGCCAATAGAATTTTAACCTCACTTATAAAATTATAAATAAAATTTAGGTATCTTATGAATGAAAACATAATATATTAATATGATGGAATAAGTAAATAAATGTTTTAAAATTGATAAATTAAGTATTGGTATTTTTATGAAACGTAAATATTTATTTACAATTTTATAATTAATATAATTATTTAAAAGAATATTATTTTCATAAAATAGATTCATAAATTAATATTTTTTTCTTATGATTATAATATAATTTTATGAGGCCTTAATTAATTTTTCAAAGTGTTATAAAGTTAGTTATAATTTTAAAATTGATATTTTTCAAATGAATTGTGATTTTAATTAAAAATTGTTTTCATAAAATAGATTAAATTTTTTAAATCTAAATTTAAAAAAATGGTTGGGGTGAATTTTTGGGATTTTCCTAAAATAGTTGAATTTTTGGTGAATAGTGAAACATGATAATTTACAGTATTTAACATTTTAAGCCAAATACATAATTTTTTTAGTCATGAATGATGTAAGAAAACATTGGTTATAACTAACATGAACTATTTACTATAATTATTCATAATAATCAACACTCTTTATAGTCATGATACAAAATAATAAATTAATGAATAAAATAATCAAAAAACACCCCTCTCCTCCACAATAAATACCACCCCTCACCACCCCTTCTCCTCACACCTTATAAGACTTTGAGATTGATTAAATTATACATAATTCCTATACCAAACCTCTTACCCATATTTTGGTTCTAATAATCTCACCAAAAGACCATTTCCAAGTCCCTTAAGGAGTTTTTCAAGGAGACGACACTCAAGAGGTAAAACCCTCCCTCTTTCTCTTTTATTTTATTTTATTTTCTTATCCCATTCTCACCTCCTCTATACAAAGTTTCATGGTAACTCCATTATAATATATATATACTATTATTTTATTATTTTAAGTTAATATCAATCATCAAATTAGTTCTCTTCTCCTTTTATTCTAAAAATGAAAACATCATTCGTGAGGTGTCAATTAACCGCCTTCGTGGATGACGAGTTTTCATTTTTCATTACCGCCTTCAAGGATGGTCATAAAAACATTATAATGGTTAAAAAATATTTTTAAATTTATATTAAAACTTATTTAGTGTTATATAACTAGTATATATGCATAATATTAATTAATAAGAAAAAACTAGTTCTTGATGATCAAAAAATGCTAAAATAATCTAAACGGTTATCATTAACGATTTGTATAATTAATCGTCCTCATATCTGAAAAAATGATATATAAAACCATTAAATATTATTTAAGTTTATTATTAACATATAATTTCAATTTTGGATAACTATTCTCATTTTACATGATCTTTTGTACATGTATACTAGTGAACCGACCATAAAACCATGAAACAAACGCTCCTGAAACAATAAAATTAAACATTATAACTCATCAAAATATCCATAAATGAACTTAATAAAATTTTAATAAATAAAATATATGTTTTATAGGTTATTAATTAAGTAATTAATGAATCTAATTTGATTATCAAAGGCATTAAGTACAAGTTTAGAAGGCTTTTGGACATAAGGTTGGGGATTCTCCTCAAACCTCCATTTTTTCCTTTGGGTTATTCTTTCTCTCTCTTTACCCTAGTGAAATTGTTAATTATTATTATAAAATCCTCATGTATTTTATTTTTATTCTCCAAAAATATTTACCTATCTCAATTATCCTTTCTTTGATGGGTAAATACATGTTTTATAAGGTTTTCTTTTTTAATTCATCCCGACAAGCAAGCCCGATTAATGGGAACTTCCCAATTTCTAACCCATTTTCAAATCCACTTCATAATATGTTTTAATCCACCAATATTTTTATAAAATATATATTTTTATCATGAAAAAATATCTTAGTTCATTTCTTGTTTTATTAAAACAATTATGTCTTTGTCTGCTTTAAAGACTATTTATATTTCCCCTTAAACGGCACTGAAGTGGCTCATTTCTAAAGTTTCTTAAACACTATTTTTACATGTTTTCACTTCATTTGGACATAAATTATCATGATATATTCCTATTTCACCTTATTGATTTCCATGTGTGATTTAAATCCATTATTTCATGGACACTATTATGATACACCGATTTTTTATGCCTTATGACATGATTATGATACCCATTTATTTCCATGGGTAACCCTTATGTTAATTTATTATGCTTAATTGAGGTTGTTTTATTATGATATCATATACCATATTTTATTAAAAAAATATGATCATTTTGACTGGGGATATACCAGAACATTGGAATCATGGAGGTGAGCCAATGATCCAGAAAATTATTATAAAAAAACAGTCAAACATACAAGGATAAAGATATGGGTACAAGTGGTAACCACCAAAATAATACAAATGTAATCAGCCCCTGGTCCTGCCTCCTCTCTCGCCTCTTCCACGATGACCACCACATCCTCTTGGATTTCTACCTCTTTTCCACTGATTCGGAATCTGCAAATCAGCATCCTGCTCATCCACACCTCCATCATTAAAGCCATCATGTTGAGTATCAACTACTGTAGCTTCAGCATCATCATTTTCCCCATCCTCCATGCGTTCCTCAGAACTGGGCTACCCAATCTGCTTAGCAGTGGCCTGTGCAACCAAAGAAGGTGCATTAGAAACAGGGCCTTTCATAGTAGCATGTTGTTTCCTCTCATGACTCTCCATATAGATCAGATCAAACTCAGGGGAGTTCATTGTGTCCAGCATATGGAGAAAAAATTTGAAGCACCAGTGGCAACATTCAAAGTCGCAGCACCATGTTTAGATGTCAATGCCATTTTGGTAGCAGGTTCACCCATAGAAATTGAAAGAGCTCCTGCATCTGAGGCAGTAATGGCCTTGGCATCTGAAGAAGATAACACAGAATCCTGCATAGCATCAGCCTCAACAGGTGAGGCTGAAATAGTATTGATAGGTTCGTCCAGGGGGATAGAAGCAGTCCGAGTAGGGGACTCAGAAAAGACATCCATATTGTGATGGGAAGGATGCCTAGAATTCACCTCCCCAACTGGTTCAGGAAACATAACAGGTGTTGTAAGAGCAGCAGTAGAAGAGCCAGAGGCTTGTGAAGCCCCTACTGTAAGAGCAACAATATGAGAAACAGAAGCCTTGATGACATTAAAACCTTGCACACTCCTTTGTGCAACTGAATGATCAAAGGATCCTTTCCCACCAGATGGAAAACTGTCCAGCTTCCCTTTATCAAAGTATTGATCCTCCATCAAATCAGCATGATCCATCTCCTGTTCACTATCAGCATCATCAGAACACATATCACCCCATTTAGAGGGTTCTCCATGCTCAATTGTATGCAATAAAGAAACAGGCAGTGTGTTATCACCCGAGGGGTGAGACAACACACCCCTGCCTTGCTGAACATTCAAAGGCCTCACATCGGTGTTTTTACCAACAACAACATCAGCAAAAGAAACAGTACCCACTTTCTTAAAGTTAGATGGATTATTTTTCACCAAGTCCACCTTGATGGCTGAAGGTGAGAGACCTTTTACACCATCAAAGGTAGACAAAGGTAAAGATGATCCATCCATGGCACCCTTCCCCCCATCATGTGCCCCTTCCATCCCAATTGATAGAGAAGAAACACCTTGGGATTTAAGCTTACAGCTATTGACTGGGGATATACTATCTTGATATTATTCATCATATTACTCTAGATAGTTTGGATTATATTTACTGATTGGTAAAATTATTTACATTTCATATGATAGTTTCAATATGAATGTATATGTTGATTATGTTTTACAAATTTTATATGAGGAATGTATTGGTCTTAGTAAGTGTCGGGAGGGGCCCATTATAGCCCCTGGATGCATCATTGGGTCTCATGATACAAACTAGATAGGTTTTGGATGAGGCCTTACCCATTTATATAGAATTCTTGGTCAAGACCTTGATGGTATGTTTATGATGTCCCACATTATGCATTTTATCATTATGATATTAGTTATTGGTAATCAATGTGATTATTCGACTAGTAGAATATTCATGGGTAAGTATCATTTTCATGTGAATATTTATATGGAATTATTTGATCAGCTTTTATTCCTACCATATTATGCTCAAGATTATGTTTTAATGACATATGTTTTTAGTTATTCACCTTTCCTTATTATTTATGTTTATATATAATAGCTTTTGATGTATTGCTTACTCTTACTAAGCATCTGAGGTCACCCCTTTCTTATGTTTTATTTTTATGAGGATTCCAAGATGTATATCATCATTGACATGCAAGGATAATCCATAAGAATAGGGATGTTTTCAATGGAGTTTCTATATTGTATTCCATTTCATGTTTTAAAGTAAAACTTATGTTTATATCTAGTTTTCCAAATATACTAGACTATTTGGTCCTTTGGGATGCAGTCGATTGTTCTTAGTACCAATGTAATAAAGTAAGGTACCAACTCTAGGCTATTGGGGTTGGGGTCTTTATAGATAAAATCACAGGTGATCGCTCAATTTCATTTAGAGAGGCCTCAGATTAATCCTCATAATCTTAAATGGAAACAACCTCTATTCTAGGAGAAGATTCATATATAGGATCTTCCTAAGAAATGTTTATTGGAACATTTCTAGGAGAAGGTGGAGTATCCAACAACTTTAACAGATCTTTAAAGGATTCAGACCTTACTAATCTTTCTGAAATCAGTGTAGAAGGATTTAGCTCAACTGATCCTTCTTCCCTTACAACAACAATAAGAAAAGGTTCATCTAGCTTTGTATTATCATCATAATTATTTTTTTATCCTCATCATCCTTATCATCTTTCTTAACTTATTTATCACCCTCATTATCCTTCTTTCCATTTACATCACTAGGAGTTGATTCACCCATATCAAGGAAAGGATTGTCTATAGGGGATACTTCATTGGAAGTTGAGGAGTCAAAAATGGAGATCCTCCTATTTCAAACATAAGTGGACTCTCCACTACAAAAGGATCCAATTCCTTATCACTTTCAGAATCTATAAGATCTGGTCCAAACAGCATAGACTTGGGAACTCTCTCCCCCTCAGGAGGTGTATCTTATCTTACCAATTCAACCGTCAAGGGTAATTCAAATTCTCTTATATCTTTAACTAAAACATCAGGAATTCTTTGAACTTCATGAGTAGGAGACAAATATTCTCTCATAGGTTCTTCCTCGTCTAGAATTTCATGGATATGAGTCCTTTCTAATTTTTCCTCAAAAGATTTTCTGGATTTCTTAGCCAAATCAAATGCTTGAGATTCATCCCCATTCGGGGAATAATCAGAATCTACAATTTCATTTGGTTCCAAAACATGGTTAATTAAATATCTTGGCTTAGAGGGATGAGAGATAGGATTGAATTTTTCATACAACATCTCCTCATCGGCTATTCACATCCTTTTCTAAGGATCCCAACCGATCTTCATCCTCTTATAGGTAGTCTGATTCAAACAGAAACTGCTTAGAAATACAGTCCTTTCAACTCTAATAGGAACCAAATTTCCATGTTCCAACAATGTAGATGTAAAATTCAGATAAGGAAGTGTGTTAAACCTTAAAGAAGGGTTGTTTAACTCCTTTGTATGTCTCATTAAGAAATGAGGAAGACTAATCTAAATTTTATTTACTATCAGGTATAAAAATAAAAAATCCCAATACCTTACATAACTAAAATCTCCTTTACTCACTACAAAAAATAGCCACTTTAGAGGGGGTTGTTTTTTACTTTAGAAGGGGTTATAATCCCTTCCAAAGACATTAGCAGTAGTTGTGAGGAACCACCACTAATGTGGCCACCTACTATCATTAGAGGTGGTTTTGAGTAAGCATTGGTAAAGTCATGGTGATTTTAGTGACGGTTACATTAGAGGGGGTTTAAACCCCCTTTAATGTTGACTTAAATTCACAAAAAATTCTTGTGTTTGAGGTGGTCATAGCTGAAACTGCCACCAGTTTAAAGGCTTTAGGGGTGGTTTGAACCTTCCCTAATAAGGGGTTACTTTAGGGGTGGTTTTCACAACTGTCCCTAAAGCTTTTCATTTTTTTAAAATTTTTACTCAGGACCCTACCGCGCCCCCTTGACTATTCTCTATCACCCATGCCCTGCCCACCATCGCATTTCACCTCACCCCTCCCTCTTGTTCCTAGTACTTCCCCCAGCCTCCCTCACGTTCCCTCCCCCAGCCTTCCTCATGTTCCCATTACCACCCCCAACCTCCCTCTTGTTCCCACTCGCTCCTCCCCCTACAACAATCACCTCCCGCCCCACCCCATCATCTCTAGTCCCTCCAGTGCGCCGCTACCCTCTGCCGATATATAGAAAAATAACAGCCAACAGGATTTGAACTATGGACCGCAATGAATAAATACCATCAGAACCTAACCCGCTAACAACTATGGAAAATGCATTTTGATGTATAAATTACACATTAATGTATTTATATATATTTGGTTGTTTATTATAATAAATATTATTAGTATAATATATATAAATACATTTAAATAATAATATATATATTATTTACTATATTTATATGTATATGCAATTATATATATATTCTATATTATATATTTATATATCACCTAAATATATTACACATGTATATATGTATATATTGTAGTTATATATGTGTGTGTGTGTGTGATAACAATAATATTATTAATTCTTATTATTCTTATTACATCTATTTTTTAATCTATAAATATTATATGTTGGTTTTATAAATACTATACATTAATTTTATGATTTATATCAAACATATATTATATTAAATACATTTGTATTATATATTTATGTAAAGTATTTATATACTTAAATACATATTTATATATTATATATATATTTATATAAAGAATATATATATATAAATATTTACTTAATATATTTATATAAGGTCTTAAGAAAATATTTATATAATGTCTTTCAATACATATATTTATTATTATTTATATTAATATATATATTTATTTGAATAAACTATATAATATTATATAAAATTAACATATTATTATTATATGAAATACAATTTATATAAATTTTAATATTATATATAATTAATATGTATATTATATATAATCAATATTATATAAAATGCAATTTTATATTATATATAATTAATATGTATGTTATATATAATCAATATCATATGAAATACAATTTATATAAAAATATATTTAATATTATATGAAATAAAATTTTATATTATATACAATTAATATTATATGAAATACAATTTATAAAAATATTAATATAATGCATTTCAATGAATATATTTATTATTATGTACATCAATATATATTTTCATTTCAATAAATATAATTCTATAATATTGTGTACATTAATATAAATTTATTTGTATCAATTCTATTTCATATAATATTAATTATATATAATATAAAGGCATAAACCTATTATATAAAAATATATTTATTATTATAATAGTATAATTTATAAAAACTCAAAGCTTGGGTTTTTATATGATATATTTTTTAAATAAATTATATTTATGTGTATATTTATATAATATGTTTATTCTTTTATATTATAAATAATTAATATTATATGAAATAAAATTTATACAAATAAATATATATTAATTTACATAATATTATACAATTATATCTATGTATACATATAAATACAATTAAATACAATCATATCAATATTTTATATAATATGTTCATATAATGTATTTAAATATATTTATATACTGTGTTTTAATTATATATATATATATATATATATTAAGGAAGTTTCTTTTTTTTAAAGCAGTGGGGGTTCACAACTCATTTTAATCTTTTAAATTAGAAGGGGTTTTGGACCCCCTCTAATTTAAGAAAGTAGAGGGGGGTTTTGAACCCCCTCTAATTTAAGAAAGTAGAGGGGGGTTTTGAACCCCCTCTATTTTAAGACGTTAGAGGGGGTTTTGAACCCCCTCTAATTTAAAGACATTAGAGGGGGTTTTGGACCCCCTCTAATTTAAGAAAGTAGAGGGGGGTTTTAACCCCCTCTATTTTAAGACATTAAAGGGGTTTTTCCACCCCCGATAATTTAATACATTAGAGGGGGTTTTGAACCCCCTATAAAATCCAACTAGATATTAAAAAAATAATGTTAAATTTTTTTGAGGGGGTCCATAACCCCCTCTAACTTTGATGATTAATGAGGGTTGTAGACAACCCCCTCTATTTTTTATAGAAAATGAATTTAGAGGGGTTCATAACCCCCTCTAAAGTCGATGATTAGTGGGCATTATGTAGAACCCCCTTTAATTATACAGAAAATGAATTTAGAGGGGTTTGTGCATAACCCCCTCTAAATAACCCCATCTAATATGATGTGTTTTTTGTAGTGACTTGGGTAGATAGAGTTCTGGATAAACTTAAATATTAGCCTACATTCTACACTTAGCTCATTTTCGACTGGTCTTCAGTGGGCTTGTTCATCGGTTAGTTCCTCTAGTGTATTCCCAGTATCAAAATAGGGATGGTTTATATGGTACAAGCTCTCATAATCCTCATATTCTCCAATATGTGAAACTCTTAGAAAATAATCCCAAATAGTTGAAGTGAAATCACATTCTTGATCATAAATAACTATTCAAGTCACATCCTCATACTCTCCGACTTCAAACACCATATTCAAATAAAATTATTTTACAGTGTGAGGATAGAAGTGTTTCATCTAAAAAATAACTTGTCCAGTTTTAACACAAAATAAATCTTCATGGTAATGAATAACTTGTTCTAAACCATTCAACATAGGCTTTTCTCTCAAAGACTAATTCTCATTACAACAAATACGACTTTCAAATATTTCTTGACTTACATGATTTGTACTTTGCTTTCTTAGATGATTCGAGAACATATTCTCTAAATGATATCATCATCTCAAATGAGAATACTTAGAATCACAATTAGGGATTCGAAGAAAGGGTTCGAGAAATAGGGTTCAAAAAGAGGGTTTGGTTTGGGTTAGATGAAAACATGATGATTCTGATTCCTATTTGACGGTTTAATCATTTAGGGGTTTACTTGAACAATAACCTATAGGAAGTAATAATAATCATTTAATATATTCCAAAACTCATGTGATATAAAAACAAAATAACTGAATATAATACTCTATATAAGTGTAATTTAAAAAAATTAAAGGAATATAAGAAAATTTGAAAAAATTAAACAAAATTATTCATACCTAATTCGTGTTTGTTATAATTAATTTTCTCATAATTTAATGTATCTATGAAAATGTCAGTAAACTGATTCTCTATTCCAATAAATTCAAGAGTGATATCTCATTTTTGAAAATGATCTCCCAAAAAGTGATTTCATATATCAATATGTTTCATTCTAGAATATTATAGAAGATTCTTAGAAATTTTTATTACATTTATATTTTCCTAATTTATAGGGTAATGTCTGAATTCATATCCATAGTCCAATAATGTGTGTTTGATCCACATAATATGTGCACAACAACTACCTGTAGCTATATACTCAGCTTCAACAGTGGATAATGCAACATAATTTTGTTTCTTACTACTCCATGAAACTAAATACTTTCCCAAAAAGTGACATGTTCCAGAAGTTCTTTTTCTATATAACTTACGACCACTAAAATATGCATCTTAATAACTAAATAAATAAAATTTATTACCTCTAGAATAAAATAGTCTTAATTTGGTTGTATTTTTGAGGTATTTAAAAATTCTTTTCTCAATGAGTAAATGTGATTCTTTTGGATTTGATTGAAAATGTGCACACATGCACACACTAAACATAGTATTCAGTTGTCTAGTAGTTAAATATAATAAAATTCCAATCATATCTCTATAAGTTATTTGATCTATTAGTTTCCTAGTTTCATCAAGATCTAACTTATAGATTGTACTCATGGAAGTATCATTACCATTGATGTTATCCAATCTAAATTTTTTTAAAAGATCTGTTGTGTATTTTCTTTAATTTAAAACAATTCCTTCTTTGTTTTGAAAATTTTGAAATCTAAGAAAGTATTTTAACTCTCTCATTAAACTCATTTCAAATTCATTTTGCATCATTTTTTAAAATTCAGAACACAATGAGTTTTTGGATGATCTGAAAATAATATCATCGATATAGATTTTAACTACTAAAAAAATATTTTTAAATTCATTTAATAAATATATTAGGGTCAAATATTCCTTTTTAGAAACCATTATAATTCAAAAATGGGTTGATCCTATCACACTAATCTCAGGAACATGTTTTAATCCATACAAATCTTTTGTTAATTTAAATACATGATTTGGGAAATGTGGGTTTTAAAATCCAAGGGGTTTTCCAAAAAATACATCCTCAATTATATAACCATTTAGTAATTCACTCTTGACATCTATTTAATATAATTTGAAATTTAAATGTGTGTCATAGGCAATCAATATTCACTACACCAAAATCAGTGTTTAGCGGTAGTTTTTTAGCGGCGGTTTGTTAAAAACCTCCACTAAAACTTTCATTTTTTTCAAAATCCCAACATGTCTCCCCCAAACCTCGAACCTCACACTCCCTTGACCTGATCCCCCATAGCCCTACCCTCTCCATGCCTCACCTACACGCCTCATCGTTGCACCTCACCACCGGTCTCGAGCATCACCTCCCTTCGTCGTACCTCGGCACAACTTGCTGCTTCTCGCCACCGGTCCTGAGCCTCGTCGCCCCTATATGGTAAGATTTTTGGATTCCTGAAGATGTTTTTTGAGGTTATTTAAATATAAATATTCAAATAATATCTTTGATGATATTTGTGTGATAGTTCTAGAGATTAAAAAAAGAAAAGTTTTGACTCTAATTATGATGACCAAACTATATGATTTCAAGATTATCATTTTGAATAGTTTCAAATATAGAGATCATTTTGTTACTGATTTTCATAGAATTTCTAATTTTTTAAATTAGAAAAATATCATCATGGTTTTTTGATATTTAAATAGAAGTAAAGGATTTTAGGAATAGTTTTTTATGAAGAATTAAGTAAGACTATAAATTTAAAATTGATTATTAAATCATTTGTACATCAAGTTCTTAAATCAGGAGGGTGCTTGAATTTATAGTGAATCTAGATAAGGAATGATTTGAAGAGTTGAAGTGTATTTTTCAATATATAAATGGTTTGGTATACCTAAAACTATGTTACATAATGGATAATCTATTTTAGTGGTTTTGGATATGGAATTTGGAGGATATTCAAAATCACATAACAATACCTCTTGTTTTGTATTTACCTTTGTAGGGTTGGTTGTGATTTGGGTGTCTTAGTTGTAACCTATAGTTTCTCTATCAAACTTTTATCTGGGGTATGTTGTTATTATTGAAGTAGGTAAGGAGTTTACCTAGTTGAAAGTTTTATTAGAGTAATTCAAAATAAGGTTAAAAAATTACATTACTCTAAAATAGATGGAAATGATTTATCTTGCAATGAATATGGTGTTATAATATAGGAAAAAATAAATTCAACTGAAGTGTAACTTCATATGGAATATTGTAGTGGATATGTTAAAGATATAAATGTTTAGTGGAACTGAGAATCCATTAAACATAATTACTAAAGTCATGGTCTGGGAAATTTTGGGTGGCAATGTATATTAGTTGGTCTTGTATGATTGATGATCAATTGATCAGAGAATCCACATCTGAAGAGAATATTTATATGTTTCTGAAGTGACTAAGGACACAGTGGAATCCTTGAGATCAATATACAGGTTAGATATTGTTTGGATTGGGTATGTGAAAACCTTTTTCTATCTAAGTGTCTAGAATTTTGGAAGGGGAAATTTTGAATTAGGATGCAAAACCAAATGGAGGTGGTGACAACAAAACCAAGGGTCTAGAAGTGGCAATATCAGTGATGGAATGATTTTTTATGGAAAATTCTAAGAGGGGGGATAGATGATTTATCGATACTACACTATTCATTGAAATAAGTAAGAGGTCAGTGAATCAGTGAGAATATGGAACTTTCCTTGACCAAGTATTTTCATTTATAATTTGGACACCATTGTAAACCAAATGGATCTAGTATCAAGAAAGGGATGAGACTTTTTTATTGGGGAATGGATTTAGGTTAAGGATGATACATACCCTATTGTAATCACTTTATTAAATTATTGATACGTCTATGTCTTTGAATTATCTTGGTCATAGTAAGGAAATAGTCACTCACATCGGGGGTGAACCTTGTAAAAAACTTACATTCCTTGTGTTTATGTTTGTTTTTTGCAAACAGGTAAGTGATAGTTTCTAATGTCAAGGGGTTCTTGACTTTAACTAGTGAAATATGGTTATTTAGAAAGTAAATTATAAAGACTTAGTAATATTAATTCAAACCCCTTAATAGTATTACATATTAGATCACCTAGGAACATTAGGTAATTGGGATGAAAACCTGTGGAGAAAACCCTTAGTTCTATGGAACTAGCATAAGTGTATGGGGACAGAATTTTATACTCAAATTTATTTTTATTAATTTAATCCCAATTAATTTTCTTAAAATTTCTAAGATGGATGGAGGAAAGATATGCACTAATAGGAATTCCCAATGTGGTGGATACAATACTCAATGTGATAATTATCCATATGTTCAAAAAACTTCATGTGTGCTAATATTGAAAACATCATGTTTGTATTAACACGATGACTCAAGTTATGGATAATAACCATAACCATATGGAAATTTATACTTTATTATGGAATTGAACTGAGTAAATGACATATTTTATTTTGTGGGACCATAGATCCACTTATAGTTTAATGGTGGGTATCATCATTGGAAAAAATATTTAATATAGGGGAACACTATGAAAAATATAATGTTTTATAAACAATTTATTATCTTGAAGGAAATTTTGATCAATGGTGTGAATTAATAAATAATATAAATAATTAATACTTGTAGCCTTTAATTGAATAATTACAGGAGTTATGGAGCAATAGTGTTGAGACATATAATGCATCTTCTAGAACAATGTTCAAAATGCAAGCTGCTCTAATGTGGAACATTAGTGACTTCCCTGGACTTGGGAATTTATCTAGTTGGAACACTTACATGGGTTTGGATTGTCCTATTTGTAACTTTGATTTTGAGCCCAAGCAACAACCTCATATTAGAAAATGGCGCTTCTTGTGTCATCGAAGATTTCTCAATGCATCTCATAAATTTCGGCTAAAAAAGTCAAAATTCAATGGTTTCATTGATTGTACACCACCTCCAGAGTTATTAACAGGTTCTAAAATATTGACACAAATTGGAAATGTTGAAATAGAATTGGGGAAGTTGCATCATTTTAATGATAGTGTGAAATGAGTTCGAAGTGCATCGTCAAGTGAAATCGGAATGCAACAATGGAAGAAAAAAATTATATTCTTCAAACTTTCATATTGGGAATTTAATTTTCTGCAGCATAATCTTTATGTGATGTATATTGAGAATAATTTTTGTGACAATTTGATCTTCACATTTCTTAATGATCATATAAATTTGAAGGATCATCTCAATTCTTGGAAATATTTACAAGTAATAAACATAAAGCATAATCTCTATCTAAATGAGAATGGAAAGTATGCTCCAAAAATTTTTGCAATGAAAAATAGGGATCAAGATACATTTCTTAGAATTTTAAAACATTTGAAGGTATCTGATAGGTATTAAAGTAACATATCAAGGCATGTTGACTTAAATAATCATAGGTTACATGGATTGAAAATCCACGATTCACATATTTTTTTATAGTATTTACTTCCATTGACATTGCGTACATTATTACTTGAAAAGGTTACTGTTGTTGTACTCCAATTATGCACATTTTTCATACAAATGTGTGAGAAAAATCTACATCCATTTCAGCTTGAGAAACTTTAGGATAGATTTTTATTAACACTTTGTGCAATGGAGATGATATTTCTTTCATCATTTTTTACTGTCATGATACATTTAACTGTGCATTTGGTTGAGAAATCTAAATTAGGAGGCCCCGTACATTATCGACAAATGTATCCAATTAAGAGGTACTTTATTTATATGTTTTTCGTTTGAATAAGAAATTCTTGGCACTTCATTAAATACATAATTGTGTTTTTTTATTTTATTCAATAATGGAAAAATTACCTATACCAACGGTTTGGAACCATTGGTATAGGTCCCCAAACCATTGTTATAGCCTATACCAATGGTTTGGGAAACTGTTGGGTGATTTGGCATGGGGATAGACCTATCCCAATGGTTTTCAAACCATTAGGATAGGTCTTTCCCAACGGTTTTCCCCAAACCGTTGGGATAGGTCTATCCCCACACCAAATCACCCAATGGTTTCTCAAACTGTTGGTATAGGTATATTAAAAAAAAGTTACAGTGGAGGTCTAAACCCATAACCTCTCGGTTATATATCAAAGACTTTACCACTATCCTACAATTACCTTTGTGAATATATTTGGATATATATATATATATATGTAATTTATACATTGATTTATTTGACGATATTCGACAAAAGAATTCATAAAAAATAAGGGTACCTATCCCAACAATTCTCAAAACCGTTGGGATAGGACTTTACCAACGGTTTTGAGAACTGTTGAGAAAGGGTGTGGATTTTCCAATGTTTTGGCCAAACCATTGGGAAAAGTGGCCTCAAAGGGGGTGTTTCCCAACGGTTTGGCCAAACCATTGGGAAAAGTGGCCTCAAAGTGGGATTTTCCCAACGGTTTGGCCAAACTGTTGGGAAAGGGGACCTATACCAACAGTTTTTGAAAACCGTTGGTATAGATGTGTTGGTATAGGTCAGATTTCTAGTAGTGATTTCACAGATATCTTAGGCATTTAAAATCATACGTGAAAAATAAATCTCAACCTAAAAGCTCTATTTCTAAAGGCTATTTGGTATAGGAGTGTCTTACCTTTTTTTCTAGATACTTAGATGATATTGATATAAGATTAAATTTAGTTGGACATGTTGATGACACATCGACTCAATCTAAAATACATGGGAAATCAAAAATCTTTCCTATTATTGGTCGATCAGTTGGGAGGAACTCAAATGTTACACTAACAGAAATGGAATTATTATAGGCACATAGATATGTGATGTTGAATAGTGAAATTGAAAATCCATTTATTAAAGAGTTTAGGATACAAAAAAAATAGATGAATGAGAGGACGAACATGAAATGAGAAAGATATAACAAAAGTTGTTAATAAATAGCTTGTAGAATGGTTTGCACGACGTGTAAGTTCATAAATATTGCAATCAATATGGATATTAGGTTGATACATGTATTTTGTAAATCTAATAATGTATATTAATTTTTTCAAATCATGAATACTGATACTCGAGAAGAGTTGTCAGAAGATTTGAATTTTCTTTCTCAAGGTCCTCTAAAACAAGCTAGAAAGTTTGGCGCTTACAATGTTAATGACTTTAGATTCCATACATTTGATCAGGAAGAGGGTTTGAAAACATAGAATAGTGGCATATTTACATTTCCTGAAGTGGAATATTATGGAAAATTGACTGATATTATCGAATTAAACCACCACAAACATTTTTCAGTTGTTTAATTCAAATAAAATTGGGTAGATATTATCAAGGATGTTAAAAGATATTCCTTTCAATTTACTTCTGTAAACTTCTCTCACTTGATGGATATTGGTGTTCGTGAACTACATAATCCATATATCTTATCATCTCAATTGAAAATGGTATATTATGTGAAAGATTTCATGGATGAAGGGTGGAATGTAGTTACTCACGTAAAATAAAGAGACTTATATGATATGGGTGATGAAGTGGATGATTTGACCTCTAACATTGAATCCCATAAACAGCAAGAAGAAGACTTATTTGTCCATCATGATATTGAAAATATTAGTCTTACAAGAGTGGATGAAGTAGATGAAGTAATGATGGATCAGGAAACTGACATGATTGAAGGAGAAAATGATTGTATGTGCAGTTATCCCTTCATTTATCAACCACTTATATCATTTGTGTAGTCAGTCATTATCATTGTTATGTATAATTTGTTTGTTAGTACTGTTCACATGTTATCATTTATATTTTTTTGTTTGCATGAATTTTTCAAAATATATGTTATGAACTTAATATTATTTGATTAAATGACAAGGAATTCCGAGGAAGTGTTATACTCACATTGTGGGGTCAAAGGGTTTTTCTAGAAGTCGATCGACTCTGGTAATCTTTCATTAGTTTAAATATTTATTATAAAATTTTATCTATTTAATATATTAAATTTTTTATTTATATTTATTTAATGCATTCACTGAGTTTAGGCCACCAAGAATCCTGAACAAAAGTGTGGTTGAATGTTCATAAAAAATTTGATGGGAGTTATGTTAATGAGATTTCCAAAGAAGTTAGGGTATGAATTCATTTTTCATTATAAAAAATTATTATTATTTGTCATTATGTTAATATATATTACTTATAACATTACTGATATTTGATTTATAGGTAAAAATTAAATAACTATGGGATGTCAATCCCACATAGTCATACTCAGTCTCCCAGGAAGACCCAGTTGGTAAAGTCCTTGGGAAGGAGCATTATGGTCGAGTGCACAAATGGGTTTAGGACTATTACTATCTAAGGTCTTTGGCAGACAAACGGGGATTTCAAGTAATGACTGGTGGTGAGAAGGTAAATCACAAAACTTAAAAATCATTTAATTCACAAAATTTTATTGATTTTAAGTTTAAATATAAATATACAACATTGTTTAATTTTCAATATAATTATTTTACAGGTGTCGACAGTAGGAAGTAGAGATGGAGATGAAGAGGGTGACGAGAAGAGTTCATCATTGGGAAATTATTAGTGGAGAGTGTTCTATCATGTATCAGTACGTCCAATGTGGGTATTTTTTATCTTTTTCTTATATTTTAGATGGGATTGGGACAATGAGTGCCCTATGTATGTGTTGTATAACCATGTGTATATATGTTGTGTTTCAACTGGATATGAAGATTGAAATTTCTATATGATAATATATGATTTTTAGTTTCTTGTCTCTATTTTATATATAGGTTGATTCTTTTAATGTGTTGTGTTTTGTTGGATTATTTCAATGTATTAAGAAATGTATTATTTCTTTCAATGTGTTGTTTTTATTGGTCAATGTGTCAATTCTTTATGTTTTGGTGTGAATCAGCGTGTGTTGATTCTTTAGTTTTAACATATTTTTTTCCATGTATGTTGATGATATATTTGATGATCTGGAAAAATTTGCAATGTCACTATTTTTTTGTTCTGGCTATAGGTTCTGGGGTTGCAGAACCTGCAACTTGTTTTTTTAATTAATGATATAGTGTTGGTTTCAACCGCTGCTAGAGATAGATTTTATTTCACGGGTTATGGTATTTTTTTAGGGGTGGCAGTTAAAATTGTTACTAAATATGACAAAATTTTTCTTAGCGGTGGTTTTATCCGTATTAGTGGTGGTTTTTTCAGTAAAAAAGGCTAGACTTTAGTGGCGGTTGAAAACCACCACTAAATCTCAGTTATTTTTTTAAGAAAAAACCACCGCTAAAACAAAGAAAATAGATGCTAAATACATCTTCTACGACACTTTCCAAAAACTTCCGCTAAATGGATGAAACTGCCACGAGTTGATTTCTAACACCAATTATAGTGGCAGTTTTTTGAAACCGTCACAGAACCATATAGAGGCGGTTTAAAACACTGTTATACGATCAGTTTTTTGTAGTGATTATGATAGCTTCAAGTCTATTTACCGGTGCAAAGGTGTCTTCATAGTCAATGCCTTTTTCTTAACTATAACTTTGTGCTACCAGTCTATCTTTGTTTCTAATGATATTACCACATTAATCAACTTTATTCCTAAATACCCACTTTATGACAATATTTAATAAGTCCTTAAGTCTTTCTACTAGTTCTCGGACTTTGCTCATCTCAAACTAATTCAATTCTTCTTGTATTTTTATTACCCAAAACTCATCATCGATGATGTTCTTAAGTTCAAGTTGTGATAAGAAATTTTGACGTTCAGCCTGATTTCTTAGAGAATCTGTAGTTTTTGTTCTTCTATCGATATCTCCTACAACTACATATAAGGGATGGTGTCTACGAGTCCTAATAGTTCTGGGGATAAAATTATTTTATACTTAATTCTCTTATTTAGGTTCACATTCAAATAGTTCCTCATAATTTTTTTATTTTTCTATAGGTTTTAAATAATTATCACTGGGTTTGGCATTAACATTCATATTATAAAGTTTATCATCAGGGTTCTCTAAAGAGGTTTTAGGTTCATGTGGATTTATTTCATCGAATATGACATGTACATATTCTTCCACAATTTTGGTCCTTTTGTTGAATACCATGTATGATTTGTTGGATGTTGAATATCCAAGGAAAATTATTTTATCCTTTTGTATGAAAACTTGTATAAATTTTCTTTTGTATTGAGTATAAAGACATTACGGCCAAAAACTTTGTAATTAAACTTTGGATTTCTTTCATCCCATAACTCATATGGGGATTTCTTTAAAAGTGATCTAATAATAACTCTATTAATAATATAACAAGTTATATTCATGACCTCTGCCCAAAAATAAATAGGTAAATCATACTCATTGATCATGGTCCAGGAAATTTCTTAAAGAGTTTTGTTTCTTCTTTCAAATACACCATTATGTTATGGGGTCCTAGGAGAAGAAAATTTGTGATTATAGTTATGTTGTGAGCATAGAGATTCAAAATCTTGATTTTCAAACTCACATCCATGATCAATTCTTAAGGTTTTAATGATATTTTTGCTAATTTTTTATACAAATTTTCCATATTTGGAAAAATAGGAACAAGATTCACTTTTATGAGCTAGAAAGAATGCACAAATGTATCTAGAAAATTCATCTACTAGAACATAAGCATAGCATTTTCCATTTAATCTAGAAACTCTAGAGGGTCCAAATAATTCCATGTGAACTAACTTTAGGTATTGATAATTTGACACTTATTTCTTTGGTTTGAGATAGATTTTATGTCGCTTACATTTTTTACATGGGTTACAAAATTTGTCTATTGGGAATTCCAATTTTAGAAGATCTTTAACTAATACTTATCTAGTTAGCTTCCTAAGTGTGTGTAGGTTACAATGTCCTAGTCTCCTATGCCAAATCCAAGACTCTTTATGAAAGGAACTTATACAATAAATATTTTGAGAAAATAACAAATTCAAATCAATAACATAAACATTGTCATTACACATGGCAGTGAAAACTAAAACATGCTTGGAATCAAAAAATTTGTAAGCATTGTTTTCAAAATTAAAATGCTAACCATCATCACATAACTATGAGATTCCAAACAGGTTATATTTTAATTCATCTATGAATGACACTTTAGAAATAAAAATTGTATTGGAATTACTAAGTTGATTGAGTCTAATTATTTTTCCTTTGACATTGTTACCAAAAGTGGCATGACCACCATCTACTTTGATAAGGTTCTTGAAGATTGAGTAGTCCCCATTCTTGTGTATGGAACATCAATTTTTCAAATACCATATATGTTTACTAGTACAATTCAAGCAGGTTTCCTACAAAAAAGTTAGACAATAAATGATTTTGGTACCCATATTTTCTTGGTTCATAAACATTAGTAATAAAATATTTAGGAATCCAAACTTGCTTAATTGGTTTCCTATAAATAGATTTCAATATTTTAGAAATAAAAATTATGTTGGGTCTAGAAGAATAATAACTATTTACATAATTGGCATAACTAGAGCTAGGAACAAATTTGTTTTTGCAAATCTTCATCTGTCCAGGTTGGTAACCAATTCTAGTGGTATGCATAAGAGTGGTTTGTTTTCCAAGCATTATAGTAATGGTTTCTCTACCATTTTTTAATCTTTACAAATCCTTTTTTAATTTCTCGTTATACATCTTAAGTTCATTTTTTTCCCTTAGTAATTGAGTATTTTTTCCTTTTCTGCAATAAAGTTAGATTTAAAGTGAGTATACAAAGCATGTTGCTTCTTTAAACTTTTATATTTATCCTTCAACTCATTGAATGTTTCATCTTGAATGTTACAATACTCAGATAAATCCTCACTTCTCATGTTTTTATCATTGTTTCCATTCTTAAAAAGATTTGAAATATGAATAGGAGATGTGTAAATAATATTTAGTACCTTATATGTGTTTTTCATAAAACACATGTTAGATTTGTAATTTTTATCTCCACTGCTCAAGTCAGAGTCACTTGAACTATCTTCATAGGTTCTCCAGGTGGCTTTCAAATCCTTCTTGTATCATTTTCCTTTATCCTCATATATTTTCTTTTATTTCAACTTAGTACAATCATCATTTATGTGTCCTTTTCTTTTTCACTCATAATAGTTTATCTCATTGGTGGAATCATCCTTTTTCCACTTTTTTCTCCAATTTCCTCTATTTACATACTTACCATTGTAATTTGATTTCTTGAAGAATTTATTCTTCTTGTAGAACTTCTTGAATTTCTTGTAAGGTGATCTTTTTCCTCATCATTATCAACAGGTGATTTTTGATCACTCGAACTATCAACTTTGATCTTCTATTTCATTTTTGAGTCAGATGTTTTTAAGCCAACAGATTTTTTCTTTGGTTCTTCTTCTTCTTTATTCACTTTCAGTTCCTCCACACACACCATAAGTTTTATAATGACTTCCTTCCATGGTAGTGTGTTGATATCATATGATTCTCTAATGAAAATTGGAGTTCCTCTCCACCTATTAGGTAGACGTCTCAAAAGTTGCATCACGTGATCTTTATCAGCAACTATCTTCCCAAGTTCATGAATAATGTTCAAAGTCTCATTGAAACTGAGATACCTATCAAAAATGGATTCATCGAGTTTCATTTTGAATGTATCATATTTAATGGTACAAGAATTTAAGCACGTTTCATTAACATTTTAGGTTCTCTCAAGATATATAACAAGAGTATCAAAAATTTCAAAAGTAGTAGAACAAGCAGATATTCTATTAAATTCATCTTCTCCTAATGCACAATATAATGCATCCATTAATTTATAGTTTCACTCACACAAAACCTTAGGGGAATCACTCCATTCAGCTCAATCAACTTTTATTTTTTCATGTCTATCATTGATAATGGTCCAAATGTCAAATTTCATGATCTTTAAATGAATTTTCATCTTGATATTCCTTTGAGCATAATTAGTCCCATTAAAATAAGGAGGTGAACTAGTGATAGTTCCTTATTTTCTATTATTATCTATAAACATATAAATTAAGAATTAACATATATTTTGATCTTTTAGTAAAACTAGATCATAGTAAAAAAAATTAAATTCCTTTGATACCAAATGTTGGTCAAAGTGGAACACTCAAGAGGGGGGTGAATTGAGTTTCTGATTAAAATTTTCTATTAAAAATATTTAAAACTAAATACCATTAATTTAAAAAACATTCTCAGTTAACTAAAACTGTATAATTATATAATTTTATCTTTCAAAAAGGTTATTAACTATTTAATCAAAACTCAATTAAAAATAAGTTTGAAAACTCTTTCTAACTTTTGAAACAATATTACTCGAGTCAAACACCTTATATAAAACACAGATTAAAGTCAACTATCAAAGTAATTTTTTGTTATATAGTTTGTAAAATATATTTAGATTCATTTTGAAAACATATTAAACAAAATAAAAAAATGCAATGGAATAAACAAGGGGTTCAGTCTCAAACTGAGACTTAATCTCTTATACTTGACAATCACCCGCTATCAAGTAGTCTATTATAAAATAAAATGATCTGCAACCTAGATCGGATTTTACATAACAACTCAAAAGGATGTCTATGATTTATAGGCCCTTCCATAGTTCTACATGGGAGAAATGAATGTTAATAATTGTACACAGACAACCCAGGATAATCAGCCTCTTCCATAGTTCTATGTGAGAGAATAAATAAAGAAATGAGAGAGAGTGCATTTCACTCTCTATTTCAACGCAGAAGCTGGTGCTAAAAGATAGTGTACAACACACAAAGATCAAAATTAAATAAAACAAATTATGATAAAGCTAAGAATTTGGTGTAGTGAAGTGTTATTCCATTGTTTTGCAGGTGGTTCTTCTCTTCTTGTGATCATATTTTGATTTGGAGTAGGTGCGTAAAGAAATTCAAATGTTCTCTTGATATGTCATTAAATATTTGGTGAGAATAGGGTGATGCAATCATTTGAAACAAAATATTTGTTTCTTCATTTTCATTCAGGAAAAGTTTTAAATTTTTTGTGTCTCATGTGTATATTTTTCATATACATCCCCCCACTTTTTTTGTCTTCGGTCGTCCTTTAAAAAGAAGTGCTCTCTGAAAATACCCATTGAGAAATCATTATGAATATCATCGTACTTTGGTAGAAAATCCGGGCTCATTAAATACTTATGAAAAATATTTAATTCTGCACATAAAAGTGGTTGAATTAATATATTTAAATATATAATAATACAATACTTACCTTTTCCCCTAGGGTGCAACTTAGTTAGTAGTTGCCTCTGTGGGTCTCTGTCACACTTTGACCTTAGATACTCCTTTATTTTATCCTTTTATTAGTATTGGGTGTCTTGGTTGATGTTCAGGTTTAAGTATCGGTCGAATTTTTTGGTTTTTGGAGTTTTCATATGGTTTTCTAGGTGGAGCACAGTTAGTAGTAACCATGCGGCCCGACTATGCGGTAAGTGCAGGTTGGACAGAACTGACCGCACGACTAGTGAAAGACTATGGTAGGTCCTAGGTAATCACACATCAATATTTCCTTAGGCAAAGAGGTCTTCACGGTTACTGTATGGTTTGGAAAATCGTGAAACCAAACCATGCAGATGTTCCAAGTTATTAAAAATACTATCCCTAAATTTTCTCTCTCTCATTTTTAGCCCAAACTCAGGGTCCTCCTCCCTCGTCTGACCTAAACACACCAGGTGTTGTTCCAAAACCCTTATCCCTTATCTCTCATCCCTCCATGGTGCTTCCTCTTTGATTCTAAGGTAAGATTTTAGGATTTTTGTCCATTTCTCCTTCATTTCTCCTCTCCTCTCTATTCTTTGGTTTTCCTTTGGGGTTTTTCCTCATGTCTGAACTCTAGGGTTAGGGTTGTCTAATATTTGGGTTATTTCTTGTGCCTAGGTTGTGAAGATTTTCCATAAGGCTTAGTCCTTCCTCTCCTTGGAGTTTTATCCCATCCACACATGGTTGAGGTAGGCATTTCCAACTTCTCTCTTTCCAGAACTCTCCATAAGCACTTGTGTGTTTTCAATTAATTTTTAAATGTCATTTTCACCTCTAATATATTTATGGCTTAATTTGAATAGTGATTTCATGTTGGTAGAATTTTCTAAAAATAGTTTTCCGAAGTGATTTGTGTAGATAGTCTAGGTTTAAGGCACCTAGGGTGCTTGTTTAAAATGTCTTTGTTCTTTTAAAGTGGAATTGGGCCTTTTATGAAATGTTTAGCCCTTGTGATGTTGTTTTTATGTTTATTTGTTTTTTATTTTGGTTTTTTCTGTATAATTTGGTAATGGCATAGCTTTATAAGCATGTTGAAGTGTTTTGGAAAGGGTTTTATGGTCTTAAGGGGATGATTTGTGCTCTTTTAAAAGAATACAAGGGGTGGGTTTGGTTTCAAACCAAATGGTGATTTTGTGTAAATGGTTTTTGAGTGTTCTCTTAGATTTTAGGGTGTTCCATTAGATGTTATCACATCCATGGGTGTACTAGGTGCACACATGGATGTGCATTCAAGTGAATATGACACTCTAAATTCTTTTTCCTTAAAAGCTCCTCATTCTTCATTCCTTCCCTTTTTCTTAAAACAATACCATTTTCTTTAAAATGGTAAATCATTACTCCAAGGGTTTTAGAAAACATGAATTTAAATGTGTTTCTCATGGTTTGGCATGTTTGTCCTTGAAACATGCTTTGGTGTGAGTTTGAAATGAGTAAAGGACCGATTGGTAATCGTGAAGTTTTTGTGTGTGTGCTTGGAACTTAAGGGCTTGTTTGGCATTATAAATATAAAAGTGGTGTTTATGTGATGTTTTAGTAATTATTTTAGTGATGTCGAGCTAAAGGATCATTTGGAACTTATAATCCAAAGGTGATGTTTATGTTAGCTTGTAGAAAGGATTGTATTTGGAAAATGTGTGTGCCCGGTTGGAAACCTAAGATGTTTTATAAAATGGTTTAAATTTTTATACAGTATGGTGGCCTGGTTGGAACCTTATGTGATATGAAATGTAAATGTATGTATATGGGGAACCTTTATAGGAGGGATTTCCCTTCATGGGTTATTGTGTATTGGTGTTTGTGTTTGGGGTAGGAAAGTGCAGTGGTGGCATGTAAGGTGAGTCACACGTGTGTTGGCCTCCTACTTACATTGTATTACTATTACCACCATGGGTTCCTAGGTGTATTTTATATGATCGAGTGATGGTTTCTTGCTAGCCCTGATTAGATGGGTCAGTACCCTCTTAGATTTGTAGACAATCCAATAGGGATGTGCCACTAGGGAGGTCAGGTTAAGGCATCTAGTTGGTTATGGACTTAGGGGCTTCACCATATGCCGACAGGTGGTTCCAAACCGAGTAAATACAGGGGGCTTCTAGGGATGTTTAGGATCACCCATGGTTATCATTTATATTGTTTTTTTTTTATTTCTGTTGTAATTATTTTTAGCTTGCACTGTTTATCTGTTTCTTTTTAGCACAACCTTGGTTTTCCTTATTATGGATTTTAATTATAAAATGGAAATTGGTTTTGGAAATGATACGTGGAGTGTGTTGGATTTTGAAATGGGAAAATGGAATTATTTAAGAAATGGGGGGAAACCCTATTTTTATATAATTGTATTTCAAACTGGTGTTAATGGACTGTTTTGGGAAATGAAAAACTTGGATTCAGTGGTTTATCTTTGGAATTCTTACTGAGAATCTCAGTGTTCATGCCTATCCTATCTTTTCAATTACAGGTTCCTGGTTTAGCTGCTCAGTGGTGGATTAGGTTTGGTCCTGTGGTTGGTGGTGACCAAGAGGTCACATGAAGATCGCATGGCAGTGGTTTAGTTTTTCTTATTTTAGTTTTCAGTCTATTTGGTTTTATCTTGTAACTGAATCAATTGTTTATTTATTTGAGGTTTAGTTTTTGGGTATCTTCTTATTCATATTGTGTTTATTTGATCCTGGTTTGTTTGGTATGAAACTATTCCCAATCTGGTTTATTTTTGATTCCCTACACTAGTTGTCAGCCCGTGGGGATTGGGAATTCCTTTCGGTCCATGTCGCAGAACCGGTCGGGTGTCAGGTCGGATGACATCCCTGGATGGTTCATAAAAAAATGGTATCAGAGCATATTCTTGTTATTTGGGGTGTCTAATAGATAGAGATTGGGATTATCATGACTCAGGAGGTAGGTGCAGGAAGAGATTCATGAACTCTTGATCACACTAATCCTCGAGTTATCAGGGGTAGTCTGAGATTCAAGTCTTTTTCTCTTGTTTTGGATTGAGGGACAACAACGAAGGAGAGTTGGTGTCATGTTGTGATCTCATATGGAGTGGTGACCCATGTGGAGTCCAAGTGTGTGGTTCGAGTTCCTATTATCATTATGACCTACTTGAGGCATGGCCCACTACCATGTCACTGAGTTAGGCATAGACGCTAGTCCCTCCTTCCGGTAGTTTGGTGTAAGTTGTGTCTTATCTTGGTTTTGGTTGGTGCAAGTGTGCTTTTGAAGATTAAAATAGTTTTGAAATGGAGATACTTTCTTCCAAATGGATTTAACTTGGTAAAGTGGGTTCTAAAAAAATTGAAAGTGCTTTGGTTTAAAAATTTGGTGCTTTTTTGTAATTAGTAAGTAAATGGCTTAGTGTGACCCATGGTGTTCCTTATGAACATCTGCACATGTGGGGGTATGTGTATGTAATGTGCATGTTGGAACATATGAATGGAAGCAAATGAACACATGTGCTACTATTCATGGGATTTCTTGGGTGTGTATTTTACATTAAAGGCTTGAACTTGTTTTCTAAAGGTGGTTTTTGAAAGGGATGTTTTTGGATGTGTTTATATTTGTTTGGTTTTTGAGCTGATTTTTTTTTGATGAAGTTGCTTTTATTGATGTTACTTCATCTTGATATCGGTTTTGGCTCTGTGTTTTATATTTTGTTCGGAAAATGTTGCCCAGAAAGGTCTCCAAAGTTTCCAATGAGTCATGCCCAGTTTTTGGTCCTTCTCGGATGTTGCATATTCTTTACAGTGGTTGAGGTCCATTAGAGGTAGTGGAGTGTATTGAAGAGGTCGAGTGTGTCTTCAAGGTATTGGAGTGGCTTGAAGAGGTTGGGTGTGTCTTCAAGTTATTAGGAACTCCAAAAGATGTCAGAGTGTATGCTGTTTTGGGTCTGTTCGAAGGTTTGACTTTGTAAGAATGAGAGTTGTTTTATCCACCGTCAATGCAAGTTGGGATATCGTGGGATGTCTTTAAATATGTCTTCGTCTGATGGTTTAAACCTGAAGAGTTAAATATGAAGAAAAGTGAAGAGATCATGCGTATTCAACAAGCTAATAGACAGTGAAGGCATATGTTGACCATTTCAAGGAATTGGTTTCATTTTCTCCATAGGTAGAATTATTGGATTTGATGAAGACTTCTCTCTTCATCAAGGGTCTTCATCCAGAGATCAAGGGGCGGGTCCTCCCTTCTATGGACCATCATTTCAGGAAGCTTATAGATGAAGCATTCCTAGATGAGTTGGTCTCTGGAGCGCAAACAGTTGGCAATTTGGCATATCTAGTTTCTCGTGAAGGTTCCCTATCTAGAGAGAATTATAAGCCAGAGGAACCTGCTTCTAAGGAGTCTCCTTCAATGGTTATGGTTTCTGGTTCGTCAGATCATCCTTGTGTGTGCCACTTGTGTGGCCAATTAAGGCACTCGAAGCTGTCATGTCACATCTCTCCAAGGATGTGTCATCATTGCGGCTGTTTAGGCTATTTGGAGAGGTTTTTCAGGAAGCATCACTTGAAAAAGATGTTGTGATAGGAGGATTCTAGTGCCTGACTATGAGGCAGGAGATGCTTCAACCATCAAAGCCTCAGCCACAGGTCTTGGGGTGAATCTCGCACACAGTCAGGAGTTGTCGGGTGTGTGAATCCTCATTCTAGGTTTTGTGTTCCATATTAGGATTGGAACATTTAAAGACTGTTCATTATTGTTTTATGCTATTGAGTTTTTTCCTCTATTATAAGTCCATCATTTCCTTAGGTGATTGCGATGAACTTGTTCTTTTGTAATCCAAACAGTCATGTTTGTCTAGATATGGTTTTCTGATCGTGCATTTTGTTTTAAAGTGTGTTTGGCCTCTGTATGGGATGGTTTTGTTTTATTGGTGCTTGTTTGAGTATGAATGGGTTCTTTTAGTTTTGGTTTTAGTTCTTGTTGTGTTCGTTTGGGGAGATGTTTGGGCTTTGTGAGGAGGATGGGTTGTGATGGTTTCGGGCCATTGTTTGGTTTTAGGTGGATTTGTTCTCATGGATTTTCCCTAGTGTTGGGAGTCTTAGTTGGGGTGAAAAAATTTTAGTTCTAGTAGTGATGTTGTTTTCCCTTGTGTATAGGGTTATTGGTCCATGCATGGAGTTTCCCCATTCCAACATTTTGGTGTGTCGAGTTGTTGTGTGGTAGGTTTTTGACTTGAGTCCTTGTGGCAGGGTTGTCTTTTTCATGGTAAGGGAGTTAGTTATGTTTGGGTTAAGAGTTACTTAGATCCTGATTGTGGTAAGGTCAATGTTTGGTTAGTGTGAAAAGTTGGGTAAGTTCTGGTTGGGAGTTCCTACGTTTCCCCCCCCAGGGTGGTGTGTTGGGATTTGGAGATTTTCAAGCTAGTTGAGTTCTTGTGGTGGGAAGAACCCTCTTATGTCCTCCCATAAAACATGGGCTTCAATTTCTTCTTGAATCGGTTAGGTGTGACTTGTGGAGAGTAAGTTCATCCTGGGATTCATGGTTTTTCCTCAGTTTTGTCTGGGCATGGACTCGAGTTTTGATTAATTATCGACTTAGTGACTTTCTGGGGGTAGAAAGTGTCTGTGGTGGGGATAATTATCACACTCCAACCTTAGATACTCCTTTATTTTATCTTTTTATTAATATTGGGTCGCTTGGTTGAGGTTTGGGTTTAAGTTTTGGTCTAAATTTTTGGTTTTTGGAGTTTTTAGGCGGTTTTCCAGGTGAAGCATGGTTACCGCACGGTTAGTAGTAACTGTGCAGCCTGGCCATGAGGAAAGTGTAGGTTGGACAGAACTGACCACATGGCTAGCGTACGACCATGTGGTAGGTCCCAGGTAACCTTGTGCCACTCTTTCCTTAGGTAGAGAGTTTGGCATAGTTTCTTCATAGTTTAGCAAACCATGCGGACGTGCCAAGTCATTAAAATTCCTATCCCTAAATTTTCTCTCTCTCATTTTTATCCCAAACTCGGGATCCTCCTCCCTCATCCGGCCTATGCACACTAGGGGGTGTTTCCAAACCCGTCTCCCTTGGCTCTCCTCCCTCCATGGTGCTTCCTCTTTGATTTTAAGGTAATATTTTAGGTTTTTTGTCCATTTCTCCTTTATTTCTCCTCACCTCTCTCTATTATTTGTTTTTCCTTTGGGGTTTTTCCTCATGGTCAAACCCTAGGGTTAGGGTTGGCTAATATTTGGTTGATTTCTTATGGCTAGGGTATGTGTATCGTTCATAAGGCTTGGTTCTTCCTCTCATTTTAGTTTTATCCCATCCATACATGGTTGAGGTAGGCTTTCCAACTTCTCCCTTTCTGAAACTCTCCATGAGAACTTGTGTGTTTTCATTTAATTTTTAATTGTCATTCGCACTACTAATATATCTATGGATTAATTTTAATGGTGATTTATTTTTTGTATAATTTTCTAAAAATATTTTTCCCAAGTGATTTGTGTGGAATGTCAAGGTTTAAGGAACCTAGGGTGCTTGTTTGAAATTCCTTTCTTATTTTAAAGTGGAATTGGGCCTTTTATGAAATTTGTAGACATTGTAATGTTGTTTTGATGTTTATTTGTTTTTGATTTTGGTTTTGGGTGTATAATTTAGTAATGGAATAGCTTGATAAGTGTGTTGAAATGTTTTGGAAAGGGTTTTGTGGTCTTAAGGGGATGGTTTGTGCTCTTTTAAAAGAATACAAGGGGTGGGTTTGGTTTCAAATCAAACATCAATTTTGTGTAAATGGATTTTTAGTGTTCTATTATATTTTAGGGTGTTTCATTGGATGTTGGCACATCCATGGGTGTACTAGGTGCACACATGGATGTGAATTCAAGTGAAGATGACACTCTAAATTCTTTTTCCTTAAAAGATCGTCATTCTTCCTTCCTTCCCTTTTTCTTGAAACAATCCTATTTTCTTTCAAAGGGTAAATAATTGCTTTAAGGGTTTTGGAAAACATGACTTTAAATGTGTTCCTCATGGTTTGGCCTATTTTTTCTTGAAACATTCTTTGGTGCGAGTTTGAAATGAGTAAAGGCCTGGTTGGTAACCATGAAGTGTTTGTGCGTGTGTTTGGAACCTAAGGGCTCGTTTGGCATTGTAAATATAAAATCAGTGTTTGTGTGATGTTTTTATAATGCTTTTAGTTATGTCAAGCTAAATGCTTGTTTGGAACTTCTAACCTAAAGGTGATGTTTGTGTGATCTTGTAGAAAGGATTGTATTTGGAAAATGCATGTGCCCAGTTGTCAACCTATAATGTTTTATAAAACAGTTTAAATGTTTATATGGTATGGAGGATCGGTTGGAAACATTTTTTATATGAAATATATATGTATGTATATGGTGCACCTTTATAGGAGGGATTTCCCTTCATGTGTTATCGTGTATTGGTGTCCGTGTTTGGGGTAAGCAAGTGCGGCGGTGGTATATAAGGTGAGTTACGCGTGCATTGACCTCCTACTTACACAATATTACTATTACCACCATGGGTTATTGGGTGTCTTTTATATGATCGAGTGACAGTTGCTTGCTAGCCTCGATTAGATGGGTTAGTACCCTTCTGTAGTTGTAGACATACTAGGAGGGATGTGCCACTATTGAGGCTAGGTTAGGGCAGCTAGTTGGTTATGGACTTAGGGGATTCACCATATGCCGACAGGTGGTTCCAAACCAAGTATGTCCAGGGGTATTCTAGGTATGTTTAGGATTGCCAATGGTTATTATTTATATTGTTTGTTTACTTTATGCTATACTTATTTCCAGCTTTCACTATTTATCTGTTTCTTTTTAACATAGCCCTGGTTTTCCTTGTTATGGATTTTAATTATAAAATGACAATTGGTTTTGGAAATGGTTTGTGGTGTGTGTTGGGTTTTGAAATGGGGAAATGGTGTTGTTTAACCAAAGGAAGAAACCCCTATTTTTTATATAACTGTATTTCAAACTGGTGTTAATGGACTGTTTTAGGAAAGGAAACACTTGGATTCAGTGGTTTATCTTTGGCATTCCTGTTGAGCATCTTGGTGCTCACGCCTATCATATCTTTTCAGTTGTAGGTTTTTTTTTCACGTTCAGGTTCCTGATTCAGCTACTCAGTAGTAGATTAGGTTTGTTCGTGAGGTTGGTGGTGACCAAGAGGTCACACAGAGATCGCATGGAAGTAGTTTATTTTTTCTTGTTTTAGTTTTATGTCTGTTTGGTTGTATCTTGTAACTGAATCAATTGTTTATTTATTTGAGGTTTAGTTTTGGGGTATCTACTTGTTTAGTTTGTGTTTATTTGATCCTGGTTTTTTTGGGCTGAAACTATTCCCAATCTGGTTTATTTTTATGCCTGACACTAGTTGTCAACCCGTGGGGATCGGGAACGCCCTTCAGGGCCATATCACGAACCTGGTCAGGTGTTGGGTCGGATGAAATCCCAAGATGGTTCATGAAAAAATGGTATCAGAGCATGTTATTATTATTTGGGGTGTCTGGTAGATAAAGATTAGAACCATCGGGACTTGATAGGTAGGTGAGAGAAGAGCATCGTGAACTCTTGCTCGCACTAATCTTCGAGTTACCAGGGGTAGTCTGGGATTCAAATATGTTGCTCTTGTTTCGGATTGAGGGATGACAACGGAGGCGATCTGGTGTCACATTGTGACCTCACATGGAGTGGTGACCCATGTGGAGTCTAAGTGCACGATTCAAGTTTCTCTTAGCATTATGACCTACTTGAGGCATAGCCCACTACCATGTCACAGAGTTAGGCATGAAATCCAATCCCTTCTTCTGGTAGTTTGGTGTAAGTTGTGCCTTATCTTGGTTTTGGTTGGTGTAAGTGCGCTTTTGAAGATGAAACTAGTTTTGAAATGGAGATGCTTTCTTCCAAATTGCTTTAACTCGGTAAAGTGGGTTTTAAAAAAATTGAAAGCGCTTTGGTTTGAAAATCTGGTACTTGTTTGTAATTAATAAGTAAATGGATTGGTGCGACCCATGGTGTTATTTATGAACATTTTCATATGTGGGGGTATGTGTATGGAATGTTCATGTTGGCACGTATGAATGGAGGTAGATGAACACATGTGCAATGGTTCATGGGATTGCTTGGGTGTGTATTTGACATTAAAGGCTTGACCTTGTTTTCTAAAGGTGGTTTTTGAAAGGGATGTTTTTGGATTTTTTTATATTTTTTTGTTTTTTAGACATTATTTTTTGGATTAAGGTGCTTTTATTGATGTTTCTTTGGCTTTATATCAATTTTGGATTTGTGTTTTATATGTTGTTCAGAAAATGCTGCCCAGAAAGGTATCCAAATTTTCCAAGGATTCATGCCTAGTTTTTGGTCCTTTTCAGACGTTACCTATTTTTCATGGTGATCAAGGTACATTAGAGGTATTGGAGTGTCTTGAAGAGGTCGAGTGCATCTTCAGGGTATTGGGAACTCCCAAAGTTGTCAGAGTGTGTGATATTTTGGATCTGTTTGAAGGTCTGGATTTGGACGAATGGGAGTTGTTTGCCCTGTTGTCAATGTAAGTTGGGATAACGTGGGATATATTTAAATCTGTCTTCATATGATGGTTCATACCTAAAGAGGTGAAGATTAAGAAAAGAGAAGATCTCGTGCGTATTCAACAAGGTCAATGCATGGTGAAGGCATATGTTGACCATTTAAAGGAACTGGTTTCCTTTTCTCTAGAGGTAGCATTGTAGGATTTGATGAAGACTTCTCTCTTCATTGGGGATCTTCATCCATAGATCAAGGGGTGGTTCCTCCCTTCTAAGGACCATCGTTTCAAGAAGCTGGTAGATGAAGCGTTCCTAGCTGAGTTGGTCTCCAGAGCACTGACGGTTGGCAATCCAGCATATCTAGTTGCTCGTGAAGGTTCCCCATCTGGTGAGAAGTATAATCTAGAGGAACCTGAGTCTCCTTCAATGGTTCTGGTTTCTGTTTCATCGGATCATCCTCGTGTGTGCCATCGGTGTTGTCGGTTCGGGCACTCGAAGCCGTCATGTCACATCTCTCTGAGGACGTTTCATCGTTGCAGCTGTCTGGTCCATTTAGAGAAATTTTATAGGAAGTGTCTCATGAAAATGACACCATAACCAGAGGATTCTAGTGTCTGACTGTGTGGTAGGAGATGCTTCAGCCATCAGAGCCCCAACCACAGGTCTCAAGATGAAGCTCACGCACAGTCAAGAGTTTCTAGGGGTGTGAAGCCTCAATCTGGGTTTTTCATTCCGTGTTGGGATTGGAACATTTAAATACTTTTCATTCTTTTTTTCTACTATTGAGTTTTTTCCTCCGTTGTAACTCCATCATTTCCTTAGGATATTGTGATGAACTTGTTCTTTTTTAATCTAAACAGTCTTGTTTGACTAGATATGATTTTCTGATCATGCGTTTTTCTTAAAGTGTGTTTGGACCTTTTATGGGATGGTTTCAGTTTAGTGGTTCTTGTTTTAGGATGAATGGGTTCTTTTGGTTTTGGTTTTAGTTCTTGTTGTGTTTGTTTAGGGAGGTGTTTGGGCTTTGTGAGGAGGATGGGTTGTGGTGGTTTCAAGTCATTGTTTGGTTTTAGGTGGATTTGTTTTTGTAGATTTTCCCTAGTGTTGGGAGTCTTAGTTGGGGTGAGAAATTTTTATTTCTGGTAGTGATATTGTTTTCCATTGTGTGTAGGGTTGTTGGTCCTTGCAGGGAGTTTCCCCGTTCCAACATTCTGGTGTGTCAGGTTGTTGTGTGGTAGGTTTTCGACTTGAGTCCTTGTGGCGGGGTTGTCAGGTTAGTGGTAAGGGAGTTGGTTTTGTTTGGGTTAAGAGTTCCTTGGTCCCTGGTTATGGTAAGGTCATTGTTTGGTTAGTGTGAAAAGTTAGGTAAGTTTGGGTTGGGAGTTCCCACATTGCCCCCCAGGGTGGTGTGTTGGGATTTGGAGGTTTTCTAGCTAGCTCAATTCTTGTGGTGGGGAGAACCCTCTTGTGTCCTCCCCTCAATCTTGGGATTTAGTTCAAACTTAAATTGATCAGGTGTGACTTGTGGAGAGAAATTTCATCCTAGGATTCATGATTTTTCCTCAGATTTGTCTAGGCATAGACACGAGTTTTGATTAACTATCATCTTGGTGACTTTCTGGGGGGGAAAGTGTCTATGGTGGGGAGAATTGTCACACTCCGACCTCAGATACTCCTTTATTTTATCCTCTTATTAGTACTGGTTCTCTTGGTTGAGTTTCAGGTTTAAGTCTCGGTCGAAATTTTTGGTTTTTGGAGTTTTCGGGTGGTTTTCCAGGTGGAGCACAGTTACCACACGATTTGTAGTAACCGTGTTGCCCGGTCGTGTGACAGGTGCAGGTTGGACAGAACTGATTGCATGATTAGTGCATGTCTATGTGGTGGGTCCTAGGTAATTGTGCGCCATTCTTTCCTTAAGCAGAGAGGTCTACACGGTTACCGCACGGTTTGGCAAACTGTGCGGACATGCCAGGTCATTAAAAATCCTATCCCTAAATTTTCTCTCTCTCATTTTAGCCCAAACTCAGGCTCCTCCTCCCGCGTCTGACCTAGGAACACCAGGTAGTGTTCCCAAACCCTTCTCCCTTGTCTCTCCTCCCTCCATGGTGCTTCCTCTTTGTTTCTAAGGTAAGATTTTAGGGTTTTTGGACATTTCGCCTTTATTTCTCCTCTCCTCTCTCTATTCTTTGGTTTTTCCTTTGGGGTTTTTCCTCATGGTCGAACCCTAGGGTTGGGGATGGTCATTCTTTAGGTGATTTCTTGTGTCTAAGGCATGTAGATCATCTGTAAGGCTTTGTTCTTCCTCTTATTGGAGTTTTATCCCATCCACACATGGTTAAGGTAGTCATTTCCAACTTCTCCCTTTCTGAAACTCTCCATGAGCACTTGTGTGTTTTAAATTAATTTTTAAATGTCATTTGCACCTCTAATATATCTATGGCTTGATGAAAATGGTGATTTCGCATTGGTAAAATTTTATAAAAATAGTTTTCCGAAGTGATTTGTGTGGAATGTCTAGGTTTAAGGCACTTAGGGTGCTTGTTTGAAAAGTATTTGTTCTTTTAAAGTGAAATTGGGCCTTTTATGAAATGTTTATCCTTTGCGATGTTGAGTTGATGTTTATTTGTTTGTGATTTTGGTTTTGGGTGTATAATTTGGTAATGACATAGCTTGATAAGCATGTTGAAATGTTTTGGAAAGGGTTTTATGGTCTTAAGGGGATGGTTTGTTCTCTTTTAAAAGAATGCAAGGGGTGGGTTTGGTTTCAAATCAAACGACGATTTTGTGTAAGTGGTTTTTGATTGTTCTTTTATATTTTAGGGTGTTCCATTAGATGTTTTCACATCCATGGGTGTACTAGGTGCACATATGGATGTGCATTCAAGTGAAGATGACACTCTAAATTCTTTTTCCTTAAAAGATCCTCATTCTTCCTTCCTTCCCTTTTTATTGAAACAACCCCATTTTCTTTCAAAGGGTAAAACATTACTTCAAGGGTTTTGGAAAACATGACTTTAAATGTGTTCCCCATGGTTTGGCCTGTTTGGCCTTGAAACATGCTTTGGTGTGAGTTGGAAATGAGTAAGGGCTTAGTTGGTAATTGTGAAGTGTTTATGTGTGTGTTTAGAACTTAAGGGCCCATTTGGCATTGTAAATATAAAAGCGATGTTTGTGTGATGTTTTGGTAATGTTTTTAGTTATGTTGAGCTAAAGTCCCATTTGGCACTTCTAACCCAAAGGTGATGTTTGTGTTGGTTTGTAGAAAGGATTGTATTTGGCAAATGTGTGTGCTCGGTTGGCAACCTGAGGTGTTTTATAAAATGGTTTAAATGTTTATATGGTATGGCGGCCCATTTGACACCTTGTGTGATATGAAATGTATATGTATATATATGGAGAACCTTTATAAGAGGGATTTCCATTCATGGGTTATCATGTATTGGTGTCTGTGTTTGGGGTAGGCAAGTGCGGTGGCGGCGTGTAAGGTGAGTCACGCGTGTGTTGGCCTCCTACTAACATAGTATTACTATTACCATCATGGGTTCTTGAGCTTCTTTTAGATGTTCGAGTAACGGTTTCTTGTTAGCCCCGATTAGATGAGTTAATACCCTCCTAGATTTGTAGAAATGCCAGGAGGGATGTGTCACTAGTGAGGTCAGGTTAGGAAAACTAGTTGGTTATGAACTTAGGGGTTTCACCATACGCCGACAGGTGGTTCCAAATCGAGTACGTCCAGAGCTCTTCTAGGGATGTTGAGGATCACCTATGATTATCATTTATATTATTTGTTTACTTTATGTTGTAGTTATTTCCACCTTGCACTGTTTATCTGTTTCTTTTTAGCGCAACCCTGGTTTTCCTTGTTGTGGATCTTAATTATAAAATGACAATTGGTTTTGGAAATGGTATGTGGTGTGTGTTGGATTTTGAAATGGGAAAATGGCGTTGTTTAACAAAAGGGGGAAACCTTATTTTTTTATATAACTGTATTTCAAACTGGTATTAATGGACTGTTTTGGGAAAGTAAACACTTGGATTCAGTGGTTTATCTTTGGCATTCCTACTGAGCATCTCGGTGCTCATGCTTATCATGTCTTTTCAGTTGTAGTTTTTGTGTCATGTTCAGGTTCCTAGTTCAGCTGCTCAGTGGTGGAGCATGTTTGGTCGTGAGGTTGGTGGTGACCAAGAGGTCACACGGAGATCACATTACAACAGTTTAGTTTTTCTTATTTTAGTTTTCAGTCTGTTTGGTTGTATCTTGTAACTGAACCAATTGTTTATTTATTTGAGGTTCAGTTTTTGGGCATCTGCTTGTTTAGTTTGTGTTTATTTGATCCTGTTTTTTTTTGGGCTGAAACTGTTCTCAATCTGGTTTATTTTTTATGCCCGACACTAGTTGTCAGCCCGTGGGGATCGAGAATGCCCTTCAGGCCGTGTCACATACTTGGTCGGGTGTCGGGTCAGATGACATCTTGGACTGGTTCGTGACGGTCTCGGTGAGGTCTCGAGTTCAAGTCTCGCCGAGTTCATCCCTGTACTATCTGTTGCTTGCTTTTTTTTGTACTGCCTTCCCCGAATAAGCTGAGGCTCCAACCTCAACTTTTAATACAATACTTACCTTTAGACACAGATGATTTAAAGTTGTCACGTCAACATCTACGATTGCATCCATGCTTTGCAAATTCTTTGATATGTTTTATGATCGATCACTTTGTCTTACGGTCGATCATTTTGTCTTACGGTTGATCATTTTGTACCTTTGGTTGATCACCTTGTACTTGCGGTCAATCCAATACTTTGTCAGTTTTGAGACTTCTGACCACAGTCAGTTCACTTGGTCTTGCGGTCAATTCTTCACTTGAAAATCCACAATTGCTTTCATTTGGCGTTGTGGTTGCATGGATGTTTGTGCGGTCGAACCAACTAGTCTTGCGATCACTTTGTTAGGCGTGCGACTGATCTCTACCTTTGCGAAAAAAATCTTACAGCGGTGGATTGGATTACAATGTTCAGTCGTTCAGTTTGTCACAAAAAACCTTGATCTTTGAGGTCGCTTGACTTTGTCTTGTGATCACTCGGTTCCTTCTTACGGGCGCTTGGTTCCTTTGCCATAAATTCATCACAGTTGATCAGGTAGTTGTGCGGTCGACTATATGCACTATGCGGTCAATTGCATATACCGTGCGGTCGAGTCCATACTTAGTGAAATTTTCATTTTTTTTCAGAAAAATGAATTCAATTTCATAAAACATAAAATGTATTAGAAATAACATAAATATGATTGTGATTATTAAAACAAGGAATTGTTGAACTAAGTCAACAATAAAAATTGAGTTGTTTTGAGATTGCTTATCCCCTGTTTGATCTCAATCCGGTTCTCGAACGATGAAAATTTCACCATCTCTTGGTTCAGATAGGCTCAGAGCTCTCAAGCACGTAAGTCATCTCCGATATGATGACCCCCAATCATCTATGAGAAGAACAATACTCCCTTCACAGTGTTTTGGGTGTAATATTCAGGGACATCCCTTCATTTTCAAAATCAATACATTCTACAAAGGTATGGTAATTCTACAGGTAAGTTTCTTCCTATGTACATAAGAGCTTTCATGAGAAAATATTGATAACACGAGATTTTGTAGAAAATTATCTTTTAATTTCATTGAATTTATTCACTTATATCATGTTAAATCCCGTTCAAAATTATATTTTTGTGTTTTTTTCCGTGTTTTAGACCTAATAAGATAAACTATGTTTAATTTTTGAACTTTAATGTTGAAAATATACTTGAGTTAAATTGTGCAAATTTTAATATATTTTTTGGAATTAATTGGAATATTGAATGAAATGAAATTCCTGAATTGTCTAGGAAATTAATCCGGAAATGTATGCATTTCCATCTCGAAATTACCTTTTGAGTATTATTGATAAATCCTTTTTCTATAGAATTGTATTTGAATATGCTTGATGCCTTATTGTATTCTATTACCGTCAAAATATTGGCTGGGTTGGACATCTTGCATATGGTGGGATGTACAACAACTTTATTTGGGCAAAATTGTTGAACCCACTGTACAAGGATGCCCGTTGGACCTAAAGATGGGCTGACAAGATCCTTTTCCACCGCACGATCAATATAGGAGGATCCGCGGCCATTGATCCGGAAGGATAGAAAGCTCTTGGGTCGCTGATCCTGAAAGGGCGGCTGCCCAAGTTCATCCTGATCTACCGGTCATCGCGTGCTCCCTAGGGATTCCAGATCTGGCGGCTCATGTTGGACCTGGCTTCGTGTATGTCTGCTTTCCAGGGCCGCTACAAGCAAGGAGGAGATTCCCAGTGCTTGGTGCTATCCGTATAGTGTTAGGTTTGTCGTAAGAAAGCTGTCGGCTTGGATCCGGGGTCCCATTACTACTGACATCGATGGGTGTTCGTGCTGCTCAGGAGACTGGTCTAGATGAGGTTCCGCTGTAAACTGGTGTCATTGTAGACGAAACATGAAGGCGCCCCTGTTGTTGATTTGGGAGTCCAGGTTGTTCGTGTTGGGTGTTCTCCGCTGCTCGATTCGGGTGGCAGATGGTGGATGCAAACTGGGTCGAGTTGATTCTCAACGGTTTTGGTTCTTTTATTGAAGACTCGGTAGGTTTGAGTACCCAAGAAGGATTCCTTCGTTGCATTTTGCATCAAAATTTCCTCTGTTGTTTTTAGTGTTAAGAATATAACATTTATATTCAAACACTTTGAAATATCCAACTTTCAGAATTTTATTTTTCCAAAGTTCATAAGGGTTTTTTTTGAGGTAGGGTCTTATGAGAATACGGTTTATGATAAAACAAATTATATTGTCCGCCTCAACCCAAAAGTATTGAGGGAGTTTGAAAACCATTCAATAGGGCTCTTGAGATTTCTTGAAGAGTTCGATTCCATATGCCGACAAGCCCGTTTTATTGAGGTGTTCTAGGAGCGGAAAAAGTACGATTATTACCCCGTGAAACACAAAGTTCATCAATCTATGTTATTAATTTCCTCCCCATGATCACTTCGAATGAAAATTATTTTGTTCCCCTTTTCATTTTCGACCTTCTTGGTAAATCTTATGGGCTTTACAAGCCTCATTTTTGTGTGTCAAGAAAAAGTCCCAAGTGAATTGTCACCGAAAGTTACATATCCTCCATCGAGTTTTTCAAGTTGATTAAATTCAGATGGACCACCACACACATGTCGAGAGCATCCACTATCCATGTACTGCGTTGCTTTTTAGGATTTACTCTTTAGACACGTTTCATACAAAATTAAGAAATTAAGCTTTTTGATACCTAGATTTTGGGTTAATATATGTTAGCTAAGAGGGATTTTGGTACTCAAATTTGTTTTAAATACGATTTTTGAGATGAAATATGAGATAAAAGATAAATATTTTTTGGTCTACCATATCGAGCGTTTTTGCAATTACATTCATGAATTAGATGCTTGGTTTTATGACAATTATTACAAAACTTGTTTTGTGAAATCCCTTTTATTAAAGTCGTCTTTTTGGAAGAACTGACATTATTCGAAAAACCAAAACCAAATCTATTTTTTTCACGGTGTTGTAAATCCAATATTTTATTTAGATTTTGTTCACCTTGGGTGAATTTCAGGAGATTTTTTTTGACATCATCGACAGTCGATTGCAACTCATGCACATTCGGTTGATTATTCAATTTTGACGATAATTCAGCTTTTTCGATCATGAGTTCGTCCTTTTCTTTAAACGCTTGATTATGCATCTCTTTAAGTTTTTTGTACATTGAAGTTAGTTCACAAAAACCTTCTTCAAGTTGACCACGAGCATAATTTAGATCTTCGTAGCTTAGGTGATTGGATGTAGAAGAGGAAGAAGAGGAATTTGAGAAGGAAGAATAAGATGAGTTTGAGTTTACTTCATTACCAACATCGATTTCGACCATGAGACATTTGACACTTTCATTGCTTGACTCGTTTGAGGAGAGGGGATCATCGCTTGCACTTTGGGTTGAAACTGATAGAAAACAGAGATAAACTACTTTGTATTTAGAGAAGTGTAGGAGCAACAACAACAAGATCACATGCGGAAGAGGAAGAAGAATATGGAAAGAAAGACACTTTGAGAGAGCACCGTTGCTCCTCGCCTAAGCCGAAGTCGAATCCAAGCCAAAAGTCAATTTCCCTTACCAATACTCTCTCCTCTTCCCTCAGCCTTCCCAATTTATCAACCCCCTCATGCCTCCCCTCTAAACAGGCTTGGTTATTCCCTCAGATTCCCCTCAACATAAGACACTTATACCCCTTAACTAAAATACCCTCTAGCTCTCAGGCCTTAACACTCACTACCCCTTAAAAGAGTCTTGTCCTCGAGACTGAAAAACGAAAAAATGACTACGGTGCTCCCTCTCCCCAAAATCTCTAAGCAATTTGCCAGATGGGTCCCCCCTTGCTCTATGGTCCTGGAGAAATTGATGACAATGCACCCGTTCTTCACATATTCTCCAAGCAATTTCCAAGATAGTTCTTCCTGCGTTGTGGGCCAGCCGTATTTGCTGTTGCCAACTATGCAGCGAGGTCTGCCTCCGCGTGCCCCCGTCTCGCATGAAATAGCTGCGTGGCCCTCCCCCATGACCCCACCCGCAAACCACTGCGTGTGACTCATCCCGTGGCTCGTTCGTGACACATGACTCTGTGTGAGGGAGTCATTCCACAGAGAGTTCCGCCTCCTGCACCTCCACATTGCTAAATAGTTTAGGATAAACCTCTGGCAGCACTGACGGCTGAGCCGGCGGAGTCGCATTCTGCTACGGCAGCGGTGACACGTGCATGATCGATTCTCCATGACTCCCAAAGACTGTGCGTTGTCCTTCCCTATCCCAGTGTCCGTCCCCGCTGTCCCCCGCTGTCGTGAATGATGTCCCCTCCGCACTGTGTAGTTGCAGTGTCGTTAAGTTGCGTGGATTACTATTGTCCAAAACAGACAACTCCTGCTGCTGCACTGCAGTCATTGCCGACGAGAATGAAGGTTGCCCCTCCTCACGAGGCGACATCGCTGTAAGACGACACCACTGTAAGACGACACCACCAGGTTGCGCGAGTTGTTTGGAACTGAGTATGCTCGGGTGGTGTCTTGAAGAGCATAGCGTGTTGATCCGCAACAGTCGCTGCTCCACCTCATCAAGTAACATCGTCATCGGTTTGTTTATGTAGTTTGTTTTTTTGTCCCCCTCTCAACATAAAAGTCTTACACTTTTTTTTTTGTTTTTCTCTCCCCAACACAAAAGTTGGGCACTCTTTTTTTTGGTTTTGCGGAAAGAGGAACCCTGCGGTGTACTCCACCCTTGCGAGTGTAACTGGTAGCACACCTTCTCGTACATATGTCATTTCGGTCGTACCTTTCGGTGGTGTGCGACTCCTCTGGTCGCGAGTTAGGAATGTGTGCCGCCGTCGATCGAGAAGAAATTAGCAGTGCGTGATGCATTTGATGGAAACTGGCGGTGTGCGCCTCCGCGGGCCGGAAGAGAGCGTCTCCTTCCGCGGAAGTCAGCGACAATGGATGATAACAACAAGCAGCTCAAGAGTTGAGGAACAAGCTGGCAGTGCGCACGTCGTTTGGCGAGAGCCGGCTGAGCTTCCCGTTTCAAAACGCGATGTGGTAGTGCGCGCGGTGTTCGAGCAAACATCCGGTATTGCACACCTTCGTCCCATGAAAAAGAAGAAGCGACAGTGTGCACCGCCACATAACCGGGGGGAATAAGAACAGTATCATGCGACTCCTCAGAAATAGGTGGTGAAGAAGAATGGCAGGACGCCGTTTGTCTGGAGGAGAGCTGGTGGGGTGTGCCTTGGGTGAGCGAGAAACCGTCTTGCGCGCCTCATTCGAACGGGTGGTGAAGAAGAATCGCAGTGCACATTGCTTCAGATGCGATGCAGGCCAACGCTAGGTCAGATCAAGTGATAGAAAACAAAGACACACTACTTTGTATTTAGTGAAGCATAGGAGCAACAACATCAGAATTACACGCGGAAGAGGAAGATGGTGGAAAAGAGAGACTTCGAGAGAGCACTCCTGCTCGTCGCCCATGTCGAAGTTGAATCCAAGCCAAAGACCGATTTCTCCTACCAATATTCCCTCATCTTCCCTCCCTCTAGCCTCCCTTATTTAACAACCCCTTCGTTTCCTCCCAAACAAACTTGGTTATTCCCCGAGACCCCCCCCCCCAACATAAGACACTTATACCCCTTAATTGAAAATACCCTCTAACTCGCAGGTTTTAACAGAAACCATGAAGACTTTCTTGCTTTTATTCTTCTCTTTTTCTTTTTGATCAAGGGGCATTCCGACCTTATCTGTCATTTCTTTTTGCATTCAAAGCACTCAAGTTCTTGTTCACTTTGCTCATCCCCCCTTTCGGCATGTTGGTAGGTTTTCTTACTTTTGAAGAATTTGTTCATCTTCTTGGCCATAAGCCATTTCATATCATTGTAGGAATAGTCATTAATTGCTTTAAAGGCAATTGTCTTTTTCTCCTTGACTTCTTTGGTTTCCTTATCGGCTTGTCGCTTCATTGTGATTTAAGTCATGAGAAATCCGATAAGCTCCTCGACCGATATGTTCTTGATGTCTTTTGCTTCTTGGATTGCCGTCACCTTAGTTGCCCGATTATTTGGTAAAATCCAAAGGATTTTCTTAACTAAAGTTTATGCGGTAAGAGTATCGCGAAACGACATTCTACCATTGCTTATGTTAGTAAATCACATAAACATATCAGTAATAGATTCATTTGGATGCATGGTAAAAGTTTAAAAGTCTTGTCTATAGATATTAAGTCTAGTATCTTTAACTTTATTTGTTCCTTCACGAGTAACTTCTAAGAGTTTCCATATTTGATGAGCAGTTTTGCAATTAGATATACGATTAAACCCATTTTGGTCTAAACCACAATGCAAGACGTTCATAACTTTACCATCTAATTCAATATCACGAGGTGTCCATTTTTCTTCTTTTTCTCTAGTAGGAATATAACCATGCATAACTATAATTTGAACCATCAAAATAAGATGCACGACCCATAGATTGCCCTTTGGGTGCACCATAGGTGTTTGAAAAAGAAGCCGTTTAAAAATCGAACTTTGAAACCGATTAGGATTCTAAAAACTAAAATCAATTTTTGAAAACTAGGATATTTTGAGAAATACACAAAGATTTCCTTTGATATTAGTTGTAGGTCGGAGATAAAATGGTAAGAGGGAGGGTGGATTACTTTTAAAAACAATTTTAAAACGATGCTAAAGATCTAACTTTAAAATCGGTTAGGATTTTGAAATCTAAAATCAATTTTTGAAAACTAGGATATTTTGAGAAAAACACAAAGATTCCTTCCCTCTGATACCAAATGTAGGTCAGAGATAAAATGACGAGGGGGTGAATTGACTTTAAAAACAATTTTAAAACGTTGCTAAAGATCGAACTTTGAAATCGCTTAGGATTTTGAAAATTAAAATTAATTTTTGAAAACTGGGATATTTTGAGGAAAACACAAAGATTCTCTCTAATACCAAATATAGGTTGGAGATAAAATGACGGATTCAGATTCGAGATATCTCATGATTCCATTGGAGTCTAATGAGTAGCCTACATCAGTTTTTTTATTATAAGTGAAAAATGGATTCAATATTTGGAATCATAATAATTTATATTATCTAATAAGCTCGGGGCGGGACGCTACATCTAACACTTCGTATTTATGAGATTTTTCCCTATATGTGAAAGTAGATCAGATATCAAATGCAGTTTTATCCCTGGGATTGATTTTTGATCTACTTTGAGGAGTAAGTGCTAAAGATAACTGGTGCAATTCAAGTTATTAAGGGGTTTTAAATTTTTAGGTAATTTTTAGGATTTTGAGGGGGTGAATTGTCTTTGAAAACAATTTTAAAAAAATGCTATTAAATAAAAATGATTATCATGCAATCAATCGATTTAAAAAAAACAAAGGTGTGCGTAGTGGAAATTAAAAACTTAAAGCACATCGGAAAATAAATTGCTGAAATCAAAACACACTTTGATAAATGAGTTCGGTATTAGCTCAAGAATGAGCCTCTATTTCTTCTCCCCTCAAGAAGGGAATCCCTTTGTTTTAATGGAAATCAAAAATCAAAGATGTCCTTTGGTTTTAGCGGAAACAAAGATCCAAGAACCCTCGCTTTTAGCGGTGGTGAGCACCTAAAGAAGAAGATGAAGAAGATAGAGGTTTGTTTTTACAAACCCTTTACAAATCACTCAACTCTCTCTTGGAAGATTTAGAAGAAAATGAAAGATAGAGGTAGAGAGAGATAAGGTAGAAGAAGAGCCTTTAAGAGTTACAACAAGGGATGAAAATGGCTCAAAGAGAGAAGGCAAAAGAAATTGGATTGAAGCGGTTAAGCCCAGTTGCCTTCTGAGAATGGAAGATGAAAGGAGATCTCTTGCAAAAGGTTCGTCGTTGATCGATCAAGAATCGTTCGATGACAAGTAGTTATCGTAGGTGTCGTAGATGTTCGTAGTTGAGATCCAAGCTCACTTGACGTCTATTTATAGCCTTCATAAGTGCTGGAAGAGCTTTGGGTCAAGCCAAGGCTTTAATGAGCCAAAACAATGCTTTTAGACCAAGCATTAAATGCCATTTAACTGTTCTGGATCGAAGCCACCTTCGGCGGCGTGGTAGAGTTCGCTGCACAATGGAGGTCTTTGCGGCTTAGGGCTTTTGGCTATGGCGTGGAGTCTTGTAGGATCTCTGGTGGTTCTATTGATCTCGAGGTAGCTCCAGTGTGGCTATTAAGTTGCGCCATGGATGTCCCTTGCGTAGAAGTTCTGCGGCGTGATCATTCACCTTGCAGCATGGCCTTACCCGAGTTTGTAGGATCTAAGGTTTTACTACGGTGTGAATACTTGGATTTTCGCTCTGATTCTCAGAGAGGAAGTGAGATTGAGTTGTACTGCGGCGTGGTCCTTCTCATTGCGCCGTAGTTACTGTTCCACAGCCTTTTGCAACGTGGTGTAGAGTGGTGCAAAGCGGTGATGCTGTGATGCTAATTCACTTAAATAAAAAAGGTTAAAAATACCTTTAGTTATTGTGATCATAAAAACAAGTTAGTGGTTCAACAATAATCCCCAATCCTTTTCATTTTATACATTTAAAAGTGCCCTTAGTCGCATGCTTTGATGCCATGGAGGAAAATAAATACATGTAGGAGGAAAACGATGTGGGAATTGGAAATACACGTAAACGGGTCTAACACTTGGAAGAAGAGTCCCACTAAAAAGAAAGATAGAAGACACCAGAAAAGAAGACCACACACACTCCCCCTCAAGCTGGGTCGTTGATGCTTTGGATGCCCAGCTTGGTGCATAGAGAATGCAGTCGAATTCCCAGCAAACGATGTGGGAATTGGAAATACACGTAAACGGGTCTAACACTTGGAAGAAGAGTCCCACTAAAAAGAAAGATAGAAGACACCAGAAAAGAAGACCACACACACTTCCCCTCAAGCTGGGTCGTTGATGCTTTGGATGCCCAGCTTGGTGCATAGAGAATGCAGTCGAATTCTCAGCAAACCTTTGGTGAAGATGTTGGCAAGCTGATGAGCTGATGCAACTAAAGGTGATATGTTTTTTGCTCAAGGTGATGCGAAAAAAGTGACAATCAATCTAAATATGCTTCGTGCGTTCATGAAAACCTGAATTAGAAGCAATCTTTGTGGCTGATTGATTATCACACCAATTTCATGAAGAAGGTGACAAAGCTAAAAAATTTCAGTAGTGACCGTGACCATCACACGATATTCAGATTCTGCACTGGACCTGAAGATGACAGTTTGTTTTTTGCTTCGCTAAGAGATTAAGTTACCAGCCAAAAAAACTGCAAACTCAGAAATAGACTTTCGGGTAGATAAGCAGCCAGCGTAGTCGACATCACAAAAGGCCTCAATGTTTAGATGATCGTGATGTTACTGAAGACCACGGGCAAGGTTTTTCTTAAATGTATTTGATAATGTGAATAACAACGTCCCATTGATGCTGCGGATGCCCAACTTGGTGCATAGAGAATCCAGTCGAATTCCCAGCAAACCTTTGGTGAAGATGTCGACAAGCTGATGAGCTGATGCAACTAAAGATGATATGTTTTTTGCTCAAGGTGATGCGAAGAAAGTGACAATCAATCTCAATATGCTTCGTGCGTTCATGGAAACCTGAATTAGAAGCAATCTTCGTGGCTGATTGATTAGCCACACCAATTTCATGAAGAAGGTGATGAAGGTAAAAAATTTCAGTAGTGAGTGACCACACGATATCGAGATTCTGCACTGGATCTGAAGATGACAGTTTGTTTTTTTGCTTCGCCAAGAGATTAAGTTACCAGCCAAAAAAACCGCAAACTCAGAAATAGACTTTCGCGTAGATAAGCAGCCAGCGTAGTCGACATCACAGAAGGCCTCAATGTTCAGATGATCGTGATGTGAATACTGAAGACCACGGGCAAGGTTTTTCTTAATGTATTTGATAATGTGAAGAACAACGTCCCATTGAGATTTTATCGGATGTTCAATGAATTGACTGTCCTTGCTGACAGTGCAAGCAATATCTGGACGAGCCATGGTAAAATAATTGAGTTTGTCCACAAGATGACGATACCTATCTGGATGAGAATATGAGTCAGTGGTATCATGGAAGGATCGTTCCCTTGGTTCAAGAGGAGTGTCAACGCCAGTTGACTGAGATAAGTCAATATCCTGCAAGATATCTAATGCATATTTTCGTTGTGAAAGAAAGATGTTGGTTGGAGAACGAGAGACTTCAATTTCAAGAAAATATCTGGACGAGCCATGGTAAAATAATTGAGTTTGTCCATCCCATGCTGATTTAGCCCGAGTCAGAGGTTCGAATTAGAGCAGAACTAATAGTGAAACGTGATCGTCTGTCATCAACCATAACAATGTATTTTATATATAACCCCACTGCATGCTCTGATCGTGGAGTAACATAGGCCGTGTTCCTGTTGTTTGAAGGCCCTTCCTCTACACTGTTTTGTGTAAATAAAATAGTCCTCTTCAATTATCCAATTTTGTTTTTTTATTAGTTTATAGTTTACTGCAATGGACTTTCACGCTTCTATGAATTTGCAAGGGGGTTCAAAAGGTCCGGCTATTAGCAATCCCATGGGTTGACCTTTGTCTATTTTTTGAGTTTCAGTGTCGCCATGCTCAATACGCTCATTCTCTTTTTAAATTTCTCGATACTTTCCCTACATATGTTGTAATTTTTTTCGGGTTTCAAAGCTATGTATTTTGGCTTGTGCAATGATGACATATAATAATCCCAACTCTATGAGGTTTGAACAGGTCTGTGAGTAGATCAACGTTACATTGTCAGAGCCTCACCCTATAAGCTTGTGTTATGACCCAATTTTCTTTGTTCTTTTATCTCTTTCCCCCCCTTGAGTGGGTTTATTTTCAGCAGTGTAACCAATCAACATCACATCGTCTGAGCATAATCCCAGCTCTACGAGGCCTGAATTGGTCTGTGAATAGATCAACATCACATTGTCTGGGCATAATCCTGCATGTGTGTGTTTTGACACAATTTCTCTTCAGTTCTTTATATTTTCAGCCTCCCTCACGCGTGATGTTATTTTAAATACATGGATAGCAGTCATTTGAAGCGACAATGAAGACGTAGAGTTGTCAAGTCTAACCAGTTGCCCAATTTGGAAATTTGAAATAGAGCAGAAGATCAAGATTGTTTTTTGTTGGACCCCATTTTAGTGTAATGGGTATTTTTGAGTCCCACATCGGAACATCCCGCCTTGTAATTATTTTTACTCATCTATAAAAGAATATCTCCGCCTCATATTGAGGTAAGGGGAATTTGCCACCTACATGGTGGGAAAATCCAATTTTTTTTATCCCCTCTTCCGGGTCTGCCCTACACGGCCACCCCTCCCTCCTGCGGGTCTGCCCTACGCGGCCACTGTAAGAACCCGGTTCTTAGTTTTGAGGTACGGGTTTCTTCTTTTTCCTTTTCCTCAAGTGTTTTTGAGAAAGTATGGAAAATGGGGAAAAATCCTAAATTTTGGAACTACACGCCGTGTACTTTTCCACACGCCGTGTACTTTTGGCCGTGTTGGGATGAGTACACGGGGCGTGTAGCCATGTCGGCGACGAGGGGTGTAGGAACCGACTACACGCCGTGTAGTGGTACCTTACACGCCGTCTAGTCAGTCCGCAGGCTTAAACAGTAAGGCGGTGGAGTCGCCGCCAGCTGGGCGACAATACACGCCGTGTACTTGGGAGTACATGCCGTGTACTCATGTCGACAAGTGAACAGTGTGGCGGTGCCGCCAAATGAACAGTTAAATGAAAGTACACGCAGTGTACTCAGAAGTACACGCAGTGTACTCAGAAGTACACGCCGTGTACTTTGTTTTTTCGGCTTAAAACAGGCAGTAGCCTCCTCATTTGGCAGAGGAGACACTTGAGCCGATTTGGAGCCAAAGGAGGAGGCCGAACCTTTGAAGATCCGCCGGCTGTTCGTCTGGAATCCGATTCGGCTTCGGACGATCTCGTTGGAACCGCACGGGTAAGCCCTCTCCTCTCCTGGTACCTTTCTTACCAATTCTTTCCCGAGGGGAAGTTATTTACGTTTGAATGAGTTTTGTTCTTCGTCAGATCTACGCCGTTCTTGGGCGTTTCTGGAGTCGGCGTTCGGGTATAACGTTCGTTGGCGTATAAGGTAGGTGGTTTTGTGTTTATTTTCCAACTGTCGTGCGTTTTTGTGCGTTTTCGTGCCACGAACCCATGTTGGGGTGTCGTGTGGCTGAGGTCGTTGCTATATTTAATGCCTAGAATTGCATAGGTGATTAAATTGTGATAATAAAATGCTGGTTGGGATCGTTGCTTGGATTCGGAACCACCCTCGGGGTGTGTTCCACTGTTTAGCCGTTTGGCCAGGATACCCGAGGGTGTGCCTTTAATGTATTAATTGTAGAATTGCCTTGAGAGGAATTGGTTGTTTACTGCATTTTGATCTGTTGGGCATGGCTCGGTTACCTGTTTAGCCTGAGGGCGTTGTTGTTATTAGCCTGTGGGCACTGTACTGTATTAGCCTGAGGGCGTGACTGTTTTAGCCCGAGGGGGGCTATCGTTATTCCGCCTGAGGGCAACCTTTCGTGCCTGAGGGCTTGACTTCTGTGCCTGAGGGCAACACTTCCTACGCCTGAGGGCAATTTCTGTTACGCCTGAGGGCAATACCTGCGGGTTGGATTCTGTATAGCCTGAGGGCGTGGTTTACTATATTAGCCTGAGGGCAAGATACTGGTTGGCCTGAGGGCTTGGTGCTGTTGAGCACAAAATGATACTAAATTAAATGGATTAAATAAATAATTAAATGACAATATAACTGATAAGTTAGTTAGTTTTGAGTACTGCTTGGTTTATTGCATTTTACTATTGCACTGTTGTTGCATGCTTACACACAGTTGGGCACGGACCTTTGGTGAGTGCCTACTGAGATATATTTCTCACACCCTGTTTGGGTCACGCTTTTCGGCCCAAACAGATTACGTTGCTGCAGGTGTAGATAGGGGCAAGAGTCCCTATACAGGTACTTGACTGTTGCTGAGGAGTAGGAGGGCATGGGACCGAGCCTAGGCTCGAGTTGCCGCTGCCAGCTGTTTTGCTTGTTTTGTTGTACTCTGTATTTTGATGTACTGTATTGATTTATAACATGTTCTGGCTGTTTTCTTAGAACTTGAAACATGTAGCATCATCACTTATATACTGTTGGTCATATCCACTGCTGTAGTTTATTTTCGTTGTGTGTGTTTACTGCTTCCGCTGTATGTTGTATGTTTTACTTACATTCCGCTGCGCTACACTTTGACAAATAAGGGCATAGTTTCTCCACTATCAGACCTGGGCGCTCGCTGCTAGTCGGCAGCCTCTGGCGTTTGGGGAAATGCGCTTGAGGTCGTGTGGTGAACCGGGTTCGGGGCACCCGTTGAGTGACACTCGGGTCCGGGACGTTACAACCACCCCCCCTGCGGGTCTGCCCTACGCGGCCACCCCCCTTGCGGGTCTACCCTACGCGGCCACCCCCTCCTGCAACTCTGCCCTACGTGTCCCTCCAACGCCTCCTCCGCTGCGCCTCCCTCCCGCGTAACTCCGACGGAAGCCTCTCCCCGACGGATCTCCCCTTGCTGGCGTCTCATTCCCCGGCGTCCTCTCCCCATTGTACGCAACGGCCCCGAACTTTCGGCTCCCGCCTCACCCTCCGCGTCTCCCGTTCCTGGCGCCCCCCCTTCCCTCCCGACTGCCACCGCTGTTTCATGTGGGCCTCCATCCGGATCGCGCTTGCCTTCGACGACTCCCTCCTGCTTTTTCCCGGCGCCCTCGTCGCGCTGCTCTTTGCACTCGCCTCCCTGACGACTTCGCTATGCCCCGCGACGTCCCGTTCCTCCCGCGACTCTCGTCTCGCAGCTCTTGTCCCTCCCGCGGCTCCCTTCCAGCGGGTGCGCTTCGCCCCGATGGGATCCCCGCCTCCCGTTGATCCTCTGCCCGACGCTTGGTCTCCCGGTTCTGTCCGGTTTTGGCCCTCCCTGCGCGCACCGGCTAACTGCTTCTCATCCGGCGCTCCCCTTCCAGCTGCTGCTCCCGGCGCCACTGGTCCTCCCGATCCAGGTGTGACGTGCCCCAACGCCTCTGTTTCTCCCGGCGAAACACCAATCTCCAGGTGGATACACCTCTTCCTCCCGACCCAGGCGCCACTGGTCCTGTCGACCGAGGCGCGACCCTCCAGTCGGCCTCCTTTGCGCGCTCCGGCACACCGCCTCCATCGCGCCTCCTCCCTCGCGAAGATCCGCCCGCCCTCCTGACACCTTCCGATCCGACGCGGCTCTCTCCAGACGCCGCACAGCTCGCCTGTCCCGACGGGCTCCCTCTCGGCGCTCTCGCGGCATGTCCCAGCCTGTTTCTGAAACAGCCGTGCCTGCCCTCTCGCTGAACATCACCCGGCCCACCACCACTTCAATGGCTGGCTTGTCCGCCCGCGGTCCTCTGGCACCACCTCTGGTCGCCAACTCTCTTGCAAGGACGCACCCTCACTTCCATTGCCAGCCTTCCCGTGCGTCTGTGCGACCGCCCGAGCAGCTGTCCCATCCTCAGTCATCAGGTCTTCTGCAAGACGACCCCCCTTCATCCTGTGACCGTTACAGAACGATGCTCTCGTCGGAGGAGATTGCCTTGATACACTCTTATTGGGCAACTGTACCACCATCTTCTTCTCCAGCCCCCATTGCTCAGACTGGCAGCTCTACTGCATGTGTTTCTCATCAACTGCTTGGATGTTTGACTCTGGTGCGTCAGAATATCTCACAGGGGACTCCGGTATATTCACTCTCTATCATCCGTACACAGGTGCCTCTACAATTACTGTTGCTAATGGCTCAAAAATCCCCATTACTGGATTTGACACATGTCCCTTGACCCCGTCTATTCACCTGACGTCAGTTGCTCATGTTCCTCAAAGTCCATTTAATCTTATCTACGTTAGCAAACTCACCACAAACTTAAATTGTGTTGCCACTTTTACCTCATATGGTGTTGTTTTTCAGGAGCGGAAGACGAATTGAGAACTTGGTCGAGGCTATCTTTGGAATGGGGTTTACATGTTTGATATCCCACTATCTGTTGCTTGCTCATCCGCCTCAGCCCGTGCTCTTGACCTTCATTCTCGGCTTTGTCATCCACCGGCTTCCACCCTACATAAACTTTGCCCCCAATTCAGTTCCCACCTATCCTTCCATTGTGAATCCTGCAAGTTTGCCAAACATCATCAGGTGACGTATGTTCCTCGACCGGAACCACGTGCAGCGAATCCTTTCGATCTTGTTCATTCCAATGTCTGGGGTCCTTGCAGGGTTCCTAGTCAGTCCGGGTACAGTTATTATATCACCTTTATTGATGATTACTCCCGCATGACCTGGCTTTACATACTTCGTGATCAGTCTGAAGTTTTTTCTACCTTTCGGACCTTTTATAATGAAATTCACACTCAATTCTCCACCCCCTTAAATGTCTTCGCTCCGACAATGGATGAGAACATTTATCCACTTCCTTTCAGCAGTTTCTCAAGGATAAAGGCATCATTCATCAGACCTCTTGCCTTGACACACCTCAGTAGATTGGAGTGGCCGAGTGGAAACATCGTCATATTCTGGAGACTGCTTGTGCCTTCCTATTCCACATGAAGGTGCCTCTCCTTTTTTGGTCTGATGCCATCCTGACTGCTACCTACCTCCTAAACCGTCTCCCTTCTTCTATCCTTCAGGGGGAGACTCCTTTTCAGACTCTTTTCGCCTCTCTTCCTCCTCACTCACTTTCTCTCCGGGTGTTTGGGTGTTTGTGTTATGTTTGGGACACTCGCCCCAACCTCTCTAAACTTTCTCCCAAATCCCTCCGGTGTATTTTTCTTGGATATTCCCACACTCAGCGTGGATACTGGTGCTTCTCTTTAGACTTACGACGTTATATCATCTCTGCCAATGTGTTGTTTATTGAGAGCTCTCATTTCACTCTGCCCTCTCCTCATCCAGACACTACCATCGATGAGTGTCTTCCTCTCATCATTCACCCTCCTTTGGTGTCTCCCTCTCCTGGTCATCGCTTTGGGACGGTCTACTCCCGTCGCCCATCGACTGTACCCCCCGTCCAGGCCGAGGACACCATCGTTCACACTTCGTCCGATGCTCCTGTCACAACACCAGATGACTTGCCTATTGCACTCCGAAAAGGTACTCGCTTTTGTCAGACTACTCATCTTTTTACATCTTCATACAGCGGTTTGTCAGCACTAGAGACGATATTTATCCCCCGCACGGTTGGCGAGGCCAAATCACACCCGGGGTGGCTACGGGTTATGCGAGATGAACTGCAGGCTCTGGATGACAACCATACATGGGATTTGGTCCCCCTCTTTGCAGGCAAACAAGCAATCGGCTGCAAATGGATCTATACGATCCGTCTCAATGCCGATGACACTCTTCATCGCCTCAAAGCTCGTCTTGTGGCGAAGGGCTTTGCTCAGACATATGGTATCAACTACTTTGAGACCTTCTCTCCGGTTGTCAAGATGGCCTATGCCCATCTATCCATATCTTTGGCCGCTCATCATCACTGGCCGCTTCATCAGTTGGATGTGAAAAATGCCTTTCTCCATGGCTTTCTTGATAAAGAAGTCTACCTGCAGCAACCTCCTAGATTTTGTGCCTTCGGAGCCGACTCCCATGTCTGCCGCCTCCGTCGATCCCTCTATGGCCTCAAGCAGTCTTCTTGTGTTTGGTTTGGCTGCTTCAGCACTGTCGTTACAGCCTTTGGCCTCACTCGCAGTATGAAGGATCACACCGTCTTCTTTCGTACGACGTCAAACGGTTGTATTCTGCTGGTAGTATATGTTGATGATATCATCATCACAGGGAGCGACTTCGCTGGAATCGCCCAACTCAAGGCGCACCTTCACCACCACTTTCACACCAAAGACCTTGGTCCTCTCACCTACTTCCTTGGCATCGAGGTCTCCCGTTCTGAGGACACTATCTCTCTCTGCCAACGAAGATATGCCCTTCATATCTTACAGGATGCAGGGTTGAGCCAGACGACTGTAGTGGACACTCTTCTTGAGCATGGAGAACGCTCTCTCCATACTGTCTCGACACCCTTTCCTCATCCAGAGAGCTATCGTCGTCTGGTGGGCAAACTCAACTACTTCACCATGACACGTCCAGACATTGCCTGCGCGGTTAGCAAAGTGAGCCAGTTCATGGAGCATCCAACCAGATTTCAGTGAGATGGTGTCCTCCGCATTGCCAAATACATAAAGAAAGACCCTGCACGTGGCCTTCGGTATTCCCATCATGCTCATTTGGATGTTGAGGCCTTCTGTGATGCGGACTATGCAGGTTGCCTTGCAACCCGCAAGTCTACTTTTGGATTTGCAGTGTTCTTGGCCGGTAACCTCATCTCATGGCGCAACAAGAAGCCGACTGTCGTTTCCAGATCTAGTGCAGAGACAGAATACCGCGCCCTGGCCACGGTCACCACTGAGATCATCTGGCTTCGTCATCTCCTTCATGAGTTTGGTTTTCCAGCACAGACATCTGCTCATATCTGGTGTGACAATCAGGCAGCCACGAAGATTGCATCGAATCCCGTCTTCCATGAACGGACGAAACATATCGAGGTGGACTGCCACTTTCTTCGCCGATATCTTCACCAAAAGCCTCCCAGGAGCTCGCCTAGACTCTCTCACTACCAAGCTGAGAATTCACCGCCTCCACGACCTAGCTTGAGGGGGAGTATGAATGTTCTTGTTCGATGTCGTCTTTTTTTATTTGTGGGACTCAGTCCACGCTGTCGGGGGGAGTGTTGGACCTCATTTTAGTGTAATGGGTATTTTTGAGTCCCACATCGGAATATCCCGTCTTGTAATTATTTTTACTCATCTATAAAAGAATATCTCTGCCTCACATTGAGGTAAGGGGAAATCGCCACCTACATTTTTAGATATAAAAATAAAATATGATAGTTTGTCATAAGCCTCAATCCTTCATTTTATACATTTAAAAGTACCCTCAGGCGCATGCTTTGATGCCATGGAGGTGTCAAGTCCAATCAAACTGAAAGCTTAGCCTATACCGTGCTGATTCGGCCCAAGTTAGAGGTTTAAATTAGAGCATAACTAATAGAGAAACATGATCGCCTGTTATCAACCCTAACACTGCATTTTATATATAACCCCATTGCATGCTCTGACCGTGGAGTGACATAGGCTGTGTTTCTGTTGTCTGAAGGTCCTTCCTCTACCCTGTTTTGTGTAAATAAAATATTCCTCTTCAATTATCCCATTTTTTTTGTTTATCAAATTACAGTTTACTGTAGTGGAGTTTGACGCTTCTACTGAATATGCAAGGGGGGTTCAAATGGTCCGGGTTGTAGCAATCCCATGGGTTGGCCTTTGTCTATTTTTTGAGTTTCGGTGCCATGCTCAATACCCTCACTCTCTTTTTAAATTTCTCGATATTTTTCCTACATATGTTGTAATCCTTTCGGGTTTCAATGCCGTGTATTTTGGCTTTTGCAATGATGACATATAATAATCCCAGCTCTATGAGGCCTGAACAGGTCTGTGAGTAGATCAACGTTACAATTGTCTGAGCCTCACCCTGTAAGCTTGTGTGTTAAGACCCAATTTTATTTGATGTTTTATCTCTTTCCCCCTCATGAGTGGGTTTATTTTCAGCAGTGTAACCAATCAACATCACATTGTCTGAGCATAATCCTAGATCTTCCGGGCTTGAACTGGTCTGTGAATAGATCAACATCACATTGTCTAAGCATAATCGTGCATGCTTGTGTTTTGACACAATTTCTCTCCGGTTCTTTATATTTTCAGCCTCCCTCATGCATGATGTTATATTAAATACATGGATAGCTGTCATTGAAGCCACGATGAAGACGTAGAGTTGTCAAGTCTAACCAGTTGCCCAATTTGTAAGTTTGAAATAGAGCATAAAATTTGGATTGTTTTTAGATATAAAAACAAAATATGATCGCCTGTCAAGCCCTAATCCAGCTTCATTTTATACATTTAAAAGTACCTTCAGTCGCCTGCTTTAATGCCATGGAGGTGTCACGTCCAATTAAACTGAAAGCTAGGCCCATCCCACGGTGATTCAGCCTGAGTAGGTTTGAATTAGAGCAGAACTAATAGTGAAACATGATCGCCCTTCATCAACCCTAACACTGTATTTTATATATAACCCCATTGCATGCTCTAACCGTGGAGTGGCATAGGCTATGTTCATGTTGTTTGAACTTCCTTCCTCTACCCTGTTTTGTGTAAATAAAATAGTTCTCTTCAATTATCCAATTTTGTTTTTTTATTTGTTCATAGTTTAATGCGATGGACTTTCACGCTTCTACTCAATCTGCAAGGGGGTTCAAAAGCTCTGGGTAGTAGCAATCCCATGGGTTGGCCTTTGTCTATTTTTTGAGTTTCATAGCCGCCATGCTCAATACCCTCATTCTCCTTTTAAATTTCTCGATACTTTCCCTTCATATGTTGTAATTCTTTCGAGTTTCAAAGGTGTGTATTTTGGCTTGTGCAATAATGACATATAATAATCCCAGCTCTATGAGGCTTGAACACGTCTGTGAGTATATCAACTTTACATTGTCTGAGCCTCACCCAGTAAGCTTGTTTTAGGACCCAATTTTCTTTGATCTTTTATCTCTTTTCCCCTCTTGAGGGAGTTTATTTTCTGCAGTGTAACCAATCAACTACATATTGTCTGAGCATAATCCCAGCTCTACGAGGCCTGAACTTGTCCGTGAATAGATCAACACCACATTTTCCGAGCATAATCCTGCATGCTTTTGTTTTGACACAATTTTTCTCGGGTTTATATTTTCAGCCTCCCTCATGCGTGATGTTATTTTAAATACATGGATAACGTTCATTGAAGCGACATTGAAGCAACAATGAAGACGTTGAGTTGTCGAGTCTAACCAGTTTCCCAACTTGGAAGTTTGGAATAGACCAGAAGGTCAGGATTGTTTTTAGATATAAAAATAAAATATCGCCTGTCATAAGCCCCAATCCTTATACATTTTAAAGTACCCTCGGTCGCATGCTTTGATCCCATGGAGGTGTGAAGTCCAATCAAATTGAAAGCTTGGCCCATCCCTTGATGATTAGGCCCAAGTTAGAGGTTTGGATTAGAGCAGCACTAATAGTGAAACATGATCGCCTGTCATCAACCCTAACACTGCATTTTATATATAACCCCATTGCATGCTCTAATGGTGGAGTGGCATAGGCTGTGTTCCTGATGTCTGAAGGTCCTTCCTCTACTCTTTTTTTTTTTGTAAATAAAATATTCCTCTTCAATTATCCAATTTTGTTTGTTTATTAGTTTATAGTTTACTGCAGTGGAGTTTCACTCTTCTACTAAATATGTAAGGGGGGTTCAAAAGGTCCAGGTTGTAGCAATCCCATGGGTTGGCCTTTGTCTATTTTTTGAGTTTCGGTGCCATGCTCAATACCCTCCTCTTTTTAATTTTCTCGACATTTTCCCGACATATGTTGTAATCCTTTTGGGTTTCAATGCTGTGTACTTTGGCTTTTGCAATGATGACATAATAATCTTCAGCTCTATGAGGCTTGAACAGGTCTTCGAGTAGATCAACGTTACATTGTTTGAGCCTCACCCTATGAGCTTGTGTTACGACCCAATTTTCTTTGATTTTTATCTCTTTCCCCCTCATGAGTGGGTTTATTTTCAGCAGTGTAACCAATCAACATCACATTGTCTGAGCATAACCCCAGCTCTATGAGTCCTGGACTGGTTTGTGAATAGATCAACATCACATTGTCTGAGCATAATCCTGCATGCTTGTGTTTTGACACAATTTCTCTCCGGTTCTTTATATTTTCCGCCCCCCTCATGCGTGATGTTATATTAAATACATGGATAGCTGTCATTGAAGTCATGATGAAAACGTAGAGTTGTCGGGTCTAACGAGCTGCCCAATTTGGAAGTTTGAAATAGAGCCGAAAATCAGGATTGTTTTCAGATATAAAAATAAAATATGATCGCTCTCAAGCCCTAATCCAGCCCGAGTCATGGAGGTGTCATGTCGAATCAAACTGAAAGCTAGGCCCTATCCCATGCTGATTCAGCCCGAGTTAGAGGTTTGAATTAGAGTAGATCTAATAGTGAAACTTGATTGCCTATCATCAACCCTAACACTGTATTTTATATATAACCCCATGCTAGCTATTCCGGTTCGATCCCAGCCCCAGGGGATGTTTCCCAAAAATACCCTCGACCCCCCATTTTGCATACCTATCAGCGGAGGGGTAAAAGGGGGAATGTGGATTGAGTTAGTGGGGAGGGATTCTGGTGGGGTCCAGTTGTCTGTTCGGCCGGTACTTGTAGCCGAGGCCAGTTAGTGGGAAGTACCGAAAATATTCTACAGGAATTCTGTTGGAACAGATTGGCAGGAGGCAGTGGCCTGGCTCCCGAAAACTTCTCCTCCTTCTCCTGGGCGACTAGGAGGTGGTTTCTCCATAGTTTTCTAGCTGCTGTAATTTTTTCTCAATACAATTGTAACATTGAGATCCGGTAATTCTGTTCCAATATATTTTTTAGTTGCTGCTTCTTTGTTCGATCACACTTGTATACATTGGATTCGTAACATCTTTGGCGACTCCGCTGGGGAACGAACCCAGAATCTCTGGTTCCGGTAGAATATTTTCGGTACTTCCCACTAACTGGCCTCAGCTACAAGTACTGGCCGAACAGACAACTGGACCCCACCAGAATCCCTCCCCACTAACTCAATCCACATTCCCCCTTTTACCCCTCCACTGATAGGTGTGCAGAATGGGGGGTCGAGGGTATTTTTGGGAAACATCCCTTGGGGCTGGGATCGAATCGGAATAGCTAACTCCCCATTGCATGCTCTGATCGTGGAGTGGCATAGATTGTGTTCCTGTTGTTTGAAGTTCCTTTACCCAGTTTTGTGTAAATAAATAAAATAGTCCTCTTTAATTATCCAATTTTGTTTCTTTATTTGTTTATAGTTTACTGCAATGGACTTTCACGCCTCTACTGAATTTGCAAGGGGGTTCAAAAGGTTCGGGTAGTGGCAACCCCATGGTTTGGCCTTTGTCTTTTTTTTGAGTTTCAGTGCCATGCTCAATACCCTCATTCTCTTTTTAAATTTCTCGATACTTTCCCTACATATGTTGTAATGCTTTCGGGTTTCAACACTGTATTTTGGCTTGTGCAATGATGACTTATAATAACCCCAGCTCTCTGAGGCTTGAACTGGTCTGTGAGTAGATCAACGTTTTATTGTCTGAGCCCCACCCTGTAAGCTTGTGTTAGGACTCAATTTTTTTTGATCTTTTAGGACTCAATTTTCTTTGATCTTTTATCTCTTCCCCTCTCATCAGTGGGTTTATTTTCAGCAGTGTAACCAATCAACATCACATTGTCTGAGAATAATCTTGCTTGCTTGTGTTTTGACACTTTCTAATGGAGCTGTTGTTGATGGTTCAGATGGAAACCAACTACCAAGACCATCTCTGTTGCATACATATCATAGGAGGGGGAGTAGAATGGTTTAGTTTGTTAACATTTTGTTAGACTACAGTTGGTTTGTTAGTCTGTTGGGTTTGTTATTTCTGTTACGTCTGTTTTCTTTTAAGTGGAGGGTAGTTTTGTAAATAAATAATTGTTGTCTTGGGAGTTATAAGTACTAGAGGGAGTGGTGAAAGGGGACTATTGGGTCAGTGGAATTGAGACAGACAGTGTTCTCGGCCTGCTTTAGAGAGAGACGGAGAGGAGAGACATACTGTAGGCATTGTATTGAACTCTTGTGCCTTATTCTCTAAATTCTCAGATCACCAAATTGAACTCTATCAATTTGGTGCTTTCATTGAGAGTCAAATGGGGAGCAGAATTGCATTGTTGGGGACAGCTGTTTCAGAGATGAGGACAGGAGTCCAACGACAGACAAATCTTGAGGTAATAGTCCTCGAGTTAAAAACAGATTTCCAACACCAAATGCAGGAGCTTACAACTGCAATTGGACAGTTGAACACGTTTGTTTGAAGTTCAACAGGGAGTTCCGAACGAGAACAGGAGAAAGAGAAATCCGCAGTCGAAGGAGAGGACGAAGGAAGTATGAAAGCTATATGGAGACGACGAACAGATTAAGAGTCAACGTGGACCTACCAAGGGAGGAAGAACGCGGAGAGCTGAGCGCGTACACTAAACAGATCGAGATGCCATTGTTTTCTGGAGAAGATTTGATATTGTGGATATGACGAGTTGAAACTTATTTCTCTTTACGCCAAATGCGGGAAAACTTGAAGGTACTGATGACACAAATTTGTATGGAAGGATTGACACAGTATTGGATGATTTCACTAAGATCAGTACGCCTAAAACTCACATGGAGTCAACTGAAGGAGGAAGTGATGCAGAGGAAGATCCATTAATATACCTCAAAGAGTTGCGGCGGACAGAAACAATGGACTCTTATATTGATGAGTTTGAAAGAGTGACAATACGGATACCTGAACTTACAGAGAAGTGGTATATGAGCATGTTTATTAGAGGATTAAAAGCTGAAATCGGGAGTACTGTGATGACGCATGAACCACTAAATAAGGCAAGATTGTTAACTTTGGCGCATCGGGTGGAAAGGGAGTTGATAGTTGAGGGAATTCTTAAACCACCACCACGAATTCGGACTGCTACAACTTGTGGAGTAGGACGACCATGGAATTCGAACACTGTGCAAGCCATGTCACCTGGAGAGGGACAAGAAAGGGAATGAAAAGGCGGTCCTGCACCTCGTTGGAAGGGAGTACGCAATCTCTCACGTGAGGAGTATGAAGAGAGGTCTAAAGGAATGTGTTATACATGCGGACAAAAGTTCGCACCTGGACACAGGTGTCCTGACAAGGGATACAAGCTTATGATATGGGAGTGTATAGAACCACAAGAGGAAGCAGAGGAAGAAAGTGGAAACAAAGAAGAAAAGGAAGAAAATACCGGTGAATATATGGAGTTAGAAATGCTGAGAACCACAGTTTGTTCGCAAGATCAACCAACAACAAGGCGGAATCAAACAATGCTGTTGGAAGGTGAAATAGATGGGGTACCAATGATTGTTCTCGTCGATGGTGGGGGTAGCCATAATTTCATTTCGAAGCAATTGCTTAAGTCGCTTATAGTACAAATTATAGAAACACCACCTTTCTATATCCGCATGGGAGATGGACATCGGGTAGAGTCCAGAGGAATGTGTAAGGCCATGAAATTGAGTTTGGCAGCAGAAGAGTTTGACATTGATGCATATATATTTGATACCACATGATTGGATTTGGTATTAGGTTGAAACTTTAGGATACGTGACTACACATTGGAAACGGATGACAATGGAGTTTAATTGGAAGGGGCGGATTGCGATGTTATAGGGAATTGATATACAACAAGGTCTGTCGGGAGCATTACAGGGATATTTGGATAGAGGAAGCGTGTTTATATAGGGAATACAGTGGGTAAAAGAAGAAAGCGTGTTTATACAGGGAATACAGTGGGTAAAAGAATAAGACAACAGAGAAGAAAGAGATGAGCTTACTCCAAGGCAGAAAGAGCAGCCATGCAGATTGTTACAACAGTATGACAGAATATTTGAGGTACTAAAGGAACTGCCTCCACCAAGGGAAACAAACCACGTGATCAAATTGAAGGATCGGATCCGGTTAATATACGACCTTATAAGTTGGCATATCATATGAAAAATGAGGTGGAAAAGCAGATACAAGAATTGTTGGCATAAGGATATATCGAACATAGTCACAATCCTTATTCAAGTCCCATAATCATTTTTAAGAAGAAAGATGGAGGTTGGAGGATGTGTGTGTAGATTACTGGGCATTAAACAAAAGAACGGTTTCAGATTGTTATCCAGTACCAGAGATAGAAGAGCTTATGGATGAGTTTATATGAAGTTGCATGTTTCACTAAAATGGACTTAAGATCCGGATTCCATCAAGTCCGAATGAAGGAAGAGGATGTGGAAAAAACGACATTTAGAACCCATGAAGGACATTATGAATATAAAGTAATGTCATTTGGGTTAATGAATGCTCCGACAACCTTCCAAGCGACAATGAATTCAGTTTTAGAACAATGTTGAGAAAGGGAGTGCTAGTATTTTTTGATGATATATTGATATATAGTAAAGGCTAGCTGGAACACTTGGAACGACTGTAGCAGGTGTTACAAATTATGATTCAAAATGTTCTGTACGCTAATGGAAAAAAAAATGTTCCTTTGATAGGCAAACAGTGGAATATTTAGGCCATATTATTTCTAAGGAGTTTATATGGATTGAAAAAAACTGATGGCTGTTAAGCAGTGGAGGGAGCCTAAAAATGTAAAAGAGGTAAGGGGTTTTCTGGGCTTAACCGGATATTATCGGAAATTTGTGTAGAATTATGGGAAAATAGCTCGTCCACTTACTTCATTGACTAAGAAAGGGGAATACAAGTGGACAAAGGCAGCCCGTGAAGCTTTTGAAAAACTTAAAGAATGTATGACTACAACACTTGTCTTGGCAATGCCTGATTTTACCAAGCTGTTTGCAGTGGAATGTGATGCTTCCAGGTATGGAGTCGAAGCAATTTTAATATAGGAGGACAGACCACTAGCGTTTTTCAGTAAAGCGTTGTTCGATACAACTCTGGCAAAGTCAGTTTATGAGAAAGAGTTGATGGCACTTGTGCTGTCCATACAACATTGGAAACATTACCTGTTTGGGAGACGGTTTCTGGTCTATACGGATCACCATAGCTTGAAACAGATGCTTAGTCAGCGGGTATTTTCTATGGATCAGCAGTGCTGACATGCAAAGCTAATGGGGTATGATTTTGAAGTGGTATATAAACCCGAAAAGCTAAACAATGCTGCAGATGCATTATCACGTGTGGCAGGGGAAGGACAATATCTAACTATGACTGTATCTCAATCAACTTGGGGGAGGAATTTCAGAGTGTGAAGAGAAATCCACCAGGATGACCGGTTGGGCAAGATAGTTGAAGTTTTACAGCAAGGCATGATGAGTGTACCTGGGTATACTATCCGGAATGGTCTACTGTATTTTAAGAATAAATTGGTATTAACAAAGCAATCAACATCGGTTCCGAAGATGTTACATTACTGTCATTCTTCACCCACGGGCGGACATTTGGGCTATCCGAAAACTTATAAGCGTTTAGCTAATGGGGTGGTATGGAAAGGGATGTCTCGAAGTGTAATGAAATATGTGCGGGAGTGTGCGATTTGTTAGAAAAATAAATACGAGACACTTAGCCCAACTGGTCTGCCTTTACCAATTCTAGCTTTGGTATGGGAGGAAGTAACAATGGATTTTGTGTATGGGTTCCCTAAATCTCAGGGGTATGATGCGGTGTTTGTAGTGGTTGATAGGCTGAGTAAGTACGCCCACTTTATCCCACTAAAACATCCTTATACTGCTAAAACTGTGGTAGAAGTTTTCTTGAAAGTAGTAGTAAAATTAAATGGCATACCCAGAACAATTATCAGTGACCGAGATCTTTTGTTTACAAGTTTGTTTTGGCAAGAGCTCTTCCAGTTGCATGACACAACATTAAGGATGAGTTCCTCTCACTATCCACAAACTGACGGTCAAACTGAGATCTTAAAGCGATGTTTGGAAGCTTACTTATGTTGTTTTTCTACTTATCAACCTAAACAGTGGATAATTTGGTTACTATGGGCAGAATATAACCACAATACATCTTATCATACCTCAACTGGAAAAACGCCATTGGAAATAGTATATGGCCGACAGCCCCCACAACTTGTTCAACATGTGAAGGGAGAGGCGGTGGTTGAGACTGTGGCTACAACACTTTCAAATCGAGATGAAGCGTTAAAACAACTTCGGGAGAATTTACACCGGGCACAACAGCTAACGACCAAGTCAGCTAACCAACATCGACGAGAGGTAACTTTCAAAACAGGAGATTATGTTTGGGTGAAATTGCGCCCCAATCGTCTAGGGATGGTAACACGGATTAACAGGAAGTTGGCTGCCAAGTTTTATGGGCCTTTCCAGATTGCTGAGCGGATAGGTGTTGCATATAAACTACACTTACCTGAAAACAGTAAAGTCCACCCAGTTTTTCACGTTTAACAGTTAAGAGCAGTTGTGGGTTTTGTTCAAGCAGAAGAAACACTACCAAAGGAATTTATTGATCAAGGAGAAATTTCAGAAACAATTCTGGCAAAACGATATCAGAGAACTATTCTCCAATGGCTTATTAAGTGGTGTGACCGTTCTAGTGAAGAAGCAACTTGGGAAGATGCACAAGTAATTCAGGATCAATTTCCTACTGCCCACCTTGGGGATAAGGTGGAAAATCAAGGGGAGGGTATTGATAGAGTTAAACTGCGTGGGTCTGCTGATGGAGCTGCTGTTGATGGTTCAGATGGAAACTAACCACCACGACCTCCTCTGTTTCATACGTATCTTAGGAGGGGGAGCAGAATGATTTAGTTTTGTTAGCATTCTGTTAGACTACAGTTGGTTTGTGAGTCAGTTGAGTTTGTTATTTCGGTTATGTCTGTTTTCTTTTAAGTGGAGGGTAGATTTGTAAAAAAATAATTGTTGTCTTGGGAGTTATAAGTACGAGGGGGAGTGGTGAAAGGGGACTATTCAGTCAGTTTGGGAATCGAGACCGACAACGTTCTTGGCCTGCTCTAGAGGGAGACGGACAGGAGAGACATACTGTAGGCATTGTACTGTATTTTTCTGAAGGAATTGTTTTGTATTTCTGGAACTCTTGTGCCTTATTCTCTAAATTCTTGGATCACCAAATTGAACTCTACCACTTTCTCTTCGTTTCTTTATATTTTTAGCCTCCCTCATGCACGATGTTATTTTAAATACATGGATAGCAGTCATTGAAGCCACCATGAAGACATGGAGTTGTTGAGTCTAACCAGTTGCCCAATTTGGAAGTTTGAAATAGAGCAGAAGATCAGGATTGTTTTTAGATATAAAAATAAAATATGATTGCCTGTCATCAGCCCCAATTCCGCTCTTTTTTATACATTTAAAAGTACCCTCAGTCGGTTGCTTTGGTGCTAGGGAGTTGCTTTGGTGCTAGGGAGGTGTCAAGTCCAATCAAACTGAAAGCTAGGCCTATCCCATGCTGATTTGGCCCAAATCAGAGGTCTGAATTAGATCAGAACTAATAGTGAAACATGATTGCCTGTCATCAACGCTAACACTGCATTTTATATATAACCCCATTGCATGCTCTGACCGTGGAGTGGCATAGGCTGTGTTCCTGTTGTTTGAAGGTCCTTCCTCTACCCTGTTTTGTGTAAATAAAATAGTCCTCTTCAATCATCCAATTTTGTTTGTTTATTAGTTTATAGTTTATTGTAGTGGAGTTTCACGCTTCTACTGAATATGCAAGGGGGGTTCAAAAGGTTCAGGTTGTAGCAATCCCATGGGTTGGCCTTTGTCTATTTTTTGAGTTTCGGTGCCATGCTCAACACCCTCATTCTCTTTTTAAATTTCTAGATATTTTCCCTACATATGTTGTAATCCTTCCGGGTTTCAATGCTGTGTATTTTGGCTTTTGTAATGATGACATATAATAATCCCAGCTTTACGAGGCCTGAATAGGTTTGTGAGTAGATCAACGTTACATTGTCTGAGCCTCACCCTGTTAGCTTGTGTTACGACCCAATTTTCTTTGATCTTTTATATCTTTCCCCCTCATGAGTGGGTTTATTTTCAGCAGTGTAACCAATCAACATCACATTGTCTGAGCATAATCCCTGCTCTACGAGTCCTGAACTGGTCTGTGAATAGATCAACATCACATTAGCATAATCCTGCATGCTTGTGTTTGGACACAATTCCCCTTCGGTTAATATTTTTAGCCTCCCTCGTGCGTGTTGTTATATTAAATACATGGATAGCAGTCATTGAAGCCCCGATGAAGAGTCAAACCAGTTGCCCAATTTGGAAGATTGAATCAGAGCAGAAAATCAGGATTGTTTTTAGATATAAAAATAAAATATGATCGCCTTTCATAACATAAGCTCCAATCCTGCTTCATTTTATACATTTAAAAGCACCCTCAATCACATGCTTTGATGCCATGGAGGTGTCATGTCCAATCAAACTGAAAGCTAGGCCTATCCCATGCATGCTCTGACAGTGGAGTGACATAGGCTGTGTTTCTGTTTGAGCATCCTTCCTCTATCCTGTTTTGTGTAAATAAAAGAGTCCTCTTCAATTATCCAATTTTGTTTTTTTATTAGTTTATAGTCTACTGCAATGGAGTTTCACGTTTCCACTGAATCTGCAAGGGGTTTCAAAAGGTCCGGGTAGTAGCAATCCCATGGGTTGGCCTTTGTCTATTTTTTGAGTTTCAGTTCCATGCTCAATACCCTCATTATCTTTTTAAATTTCTCAATACTTTCCTTACATATGTTTTAATTCTTTCGGGCTCCAATGCTGTGTATTTTGGTTTGTGCAATGATGACATATAATAATCCCAGCTCTACGAGGCTTGAACAGGTCTGTGAGTAGATAGACGTTACATTGTCTGAGCCTCACCCCGCAAGCTTGTGTTTGGACCCAATTTTCTTTGATCTTTTATCTCTTTCCCCCTCACGAGTGGGTTTATTTTCAGCAGTGTAACCAATCAACATCACATTGTCAGAGCTAAATCCTGCATGCTTGTGTTTTGACACAATTTCTCTTCGGTTCTTTATATTTCCAGCTTCCCTCACGCGTGATGTTATTTTAATTACACGGATAGCAGTCGTTGAAGCCACGATGAAGACGGAGAGTTGTTGAGTCTAACCAGTTGCCCAATTTGGAAGTTTGAAATAGAGCAGAAGATCAGGATTATTTTTAGATATAAAAATAAAATATGATTGCCTGTCATAAGCCCCAGTCCCGCTTCATTTTATACATTTAATAGTACCCTCAGTCGCTTGCTTTGATGCCATGGAGTTGTCAAGTTCAATCAACCTGAAGGCCAGGCCTCTCCTGATAGGAATCAGGTGCAAGAGAGAGTTAAACAGGGGCCTTCTATTGTTACTAGGCTAGAATTACAGAGAAATGGAGAAGAAAAAGTAGTAGAAGAAATAGAGAGGTGAAGAGTAGAACCCCGTCAAGTGTGCACCACCGGGCTGAGGCCTAACCCCTTGCTGCTGCTTCCGCTGGAAGCCCGTTCCCCCAAACCAGTCCCCCCTCCTGTCTAGCCAGCAGGCCCTATTTATTATTCTCCCACCCATCAACCAGCTAATCAACCCATTTTACATAATTGCCCGTCCCTTATTAATGAACCCGCTACCCAACCAACTCCTCTGTACAGCAGTCTACCAGCCTTTCCACCCCACCTGCTGGCCTTTGTTCCTATCATTACCGCCTGCTTGAAAATTCACCTTGCCCTCAAGGTGATTATCTGGAGGGCAAACCATCGTGATGGATTTGGTGGTGCTGCGCACATACCAGCAGTTCTCCCTCGGTCAATCTCTTTCAGATGCAGAGGTTCTTTATGGCCCGCAGCATCTACAACTGCTGCATCCACTTGGTTGGAGAACACGTGTTGTTCCGCCAGTTCTTGACACAACCCACTGTCTTCTGCCTCTGTTTTTGAGCTGTTTTCTCCATCCACCCTCTCCCACGTCCGCTTGTCATCCACAGGTATTGGTGCCTGCAAAGTCTGCAGCACCGCTCGCGGCGGCAGCCCGACTTTTTCTTCTGGCTGAACCGGGACCAGACAAAGTTCCACCTCTTGGTCAAAGCATTCAGCCAAACTCAAATGAGAAACTGACCTGTTTTCCACTGCCCCGCTGACCTGTTTTCCACTGACCTGTTTTCCGGTGTTTGACGGAATGAAAAATAAACATATGCTTCAACAATCCAATTCTTAGGATCTTGTCCAGAGAATTCCGGTATCTTCTCCTGTCCGCAGCGCTCCTCTAGACTTCTTTCCAGGCTAAGCCAGATTCATCCAGATTTTTGGCATCCGGTCCTCTGATTTCAGCTCCATGATCTGATCACCAAACTCTGGTTGCTGCCTTCAACAATACAAGAGTTTGCAGTTCTAGAACCTGTCGTGAGTCGGACCTTACTATTGCCTTGGTTTGAGAAGTTTCACTATCAAGAAGGTGTGGCATCTTCTGCGAGTTGTTGCGTCCACCACTGCTGCGTCCGTTAGTCGTTTTTTTCTTCTGCTGCTGCGTCGACGTCGTCCGCTTTGTCTGCCTCAGCTGCGTCCATTCCAGAAACAGAAAATTTGTTGCGGTGCCCCGTCAGCCTGCTGTGAGTCTGACGCCTTCTGCAGCGTCAAGAACCTGCTGATCAAGAACTGCTGCATGTCGCTTGTCCACTGCAGCGAGGCGTTTTCCACTGCTGTGCGAGCATTAGTCGCTTCTTCCAGTAACTCTCTGTCAAACAATTGCAGTGGCAGTGTCAAAAATAATCTCTCAAGAATTTCCTATCTCAGCCTATACTCTCTCTTCAAGAATTTCTCTCTAGATTCTCTCTTAGTGAAAGCACCAATTGATAGGAAATCAAGTGCAAGAGAGTTAAACCGGGGCCTTCTATTTTTACTTGGCTAGAATTACCGAGACACAGATAAGAAGTAATAGTAGAAGAAATAGAAGAGGAGAAGAGTAGAATCCCATGGAGTCGCTGCACCACCAGGCCGAGGCCTAACCCCCTGCTGCTGCTTCCACTGGAAGCCGGTTCCCCAAAACCAGTCCCTCCTCCTGACAAGCCAGCAGGCCCTATTTATTATTCTCCCACCCACCAACTATCCAACTAATCAAACCATTTTACATAATTGTCCCTTTCTATTATAAATGACCCCCTACCCAACCAACTCCCCTGTACAGCAGCCTACCCGGCTTCCATCGGAAGCAGCAGCAGGGGGTTAGGCCTCGGCCTGGTGGTGCAGCGACTCCATGGGGTTCTACTCTTCCCCTCTTCTATTTCCTCTACTGTTACTTCTCTGTTTCTCTGTAATTCTAGCCTAATAACAATAGAAGGCCCGTGTTTAACTCTCTCTTGCATCTGATTCCTATCAATTGGTTTTAGATATAAAAATAAAATATGATCGCCTGTCATAAGCCCCAATCCTGCTTCATTTTATACATTTAAAAGCACCCTCTGTGGCTTGCTTTGATTCCATGGAGGTGTCAAGTCCAATCAAACTAAAAGCTAGGCCTATCCCATGCTGATTTGGCCCAAGTCAGAGGTCTGAATTAGAGCAGAACTAATAGTGAAACATGATTGCCTGTCATCAACCCTAACACTGCATATTATATATAACCCCATTGCAAGGAGTTTCAAAAGGTTCGGGTTGTAGCAATCCATGGGTTGGCCTTTGTCTATTTTTTGAGTTTCAGTGCTATGCTCAATACCCTCATTCTCCTCTTCAAGGCTGTGTATTTTGGCTTGTACAGTGATGACATATAATAATCCCAACTCTATGAGGCTTGGATAGGTCTGTGAGTAGATCAACGTTACATTGTCTGAGCCTCACCGTGTAAGCTTGTGTTACGGCCAAATTTTCTTTGACCTTTTATCTCTTCCCCCCTTCATGAGTGGGTTTATTTTCAGCAGTGTAACCAATCGACATCACTTTTTCTGAGCATAATCGCAGCTCTATGTGGCCTGAACTAGTCTGTGAATAGATCAACATCACATTGTCTAAGCATAATCCTGCATACTTGTGTTTTGACACAATTTTTCTTCGGTTCTTTATATTTTCTGCCTCCCTCTTGCATGATGTTTTTTTAAATACATGGATAGCATTCATTGAAGCCACAATGAAGACGTGGAGTTGTCTAGTCTAACCAGTTACCCAATTTGAAAGTTTGAAATAGAGCATAAGATCTGGATTGTTTTTAGATATAAAAATTAAATATGATCGCCTGTTATAAGCCCCAATCCGGCTTCATTTTATACATTTAATAGTACCCTCAGTCGCATGCTTTGATGCCATAGAGGTGTCAAGTCGAATCAAACTGAAAGCAAGGCCCATCCCATGCGGATTTGGCCCAAGTCTGAGGTCCGAATTAGCGCAGAACTAATAGTGAAACATGATCGCCTGTAGTCAACTGTAACACTGCATTTTATATATAACCTCATCGCATGCTCTGACTGTGGAGGGGCATAGGCTGTGTTCCTGTTTGACGGTCCTTCCTCTACCCTGTATTGTGTAAATAAAATAGTCTTCAATTATTCAATTTTGTTTGTTTATTAGTTTATAGTTTATTGCAATGGAGTTTCACGCTTTTACTGAATATGCACGGGGGGTTCAAAAGGTCCGGGTTGTAGCAATCCCATGGGTTGGCCTTTGTCTATTTTTTGAGTTTCGGTGCCATGCTCAATACCCTCGATTCTCTTTTTAATTTTCTCGATATTTTTCCTACATATGTTGTAATCCTTTCGGGTTTCAATACTATGTATTTTGGCTTTTGCAACGATGACATATAATAATCCCCGCTCTAAGAAGCCTTAACAGGTTTGTGAGTAGATCAACGTTACATTGTCTGAGCCTCACCCTGTAAGCTTGCGTTATGACCCAATTTTGTTTGATCTTTTATCTGTTTCCCCCTCATGAGGGGGTTTATTTTCAGTAGTGTAACCAATCAACATCACATTGTCTGAGCATAATCCCATCTCTACGAAGCGTGAACAGCTCTGTGAATAGATCAACCTCACATTGTCCGAGCATAATCCTGTATGCTTGTGTTTTGACACAATTTCTCTTCGGTTCTTTATATTTTCAGCCTCCCTCATGCGTGATGTTATTTTAAATACTTGGATAGCAGTCATTGAAGCCACGATGAAGACGTAGAGTTGTCGAGTCTTAACCAGTTTCCCAATTTGAAAGTTTTAAATAGAGCGCAAGATCAGGATTGTTTTTAGATATAAAAATAAAATATGATTGCCTGTCATAAGCCCTAATCCTATTTCATTTTATACATTTAAAAGCACCCTCAGTCGCATGTTTTGATGCCACGAAGGTGTCAAGTCCAATCAAACTGAAAGCTAGGTCTATCCCATGCTGATTCGGCCCAAGTTAGAGGTTTGAATTAGTGCATAACTAATAGTGAAACATGATCACCTGTCATCAACTCTCAACCCTAACACTGCATTTTATATACAACCCCATTGCGTGCTCTGACCGTGGAGTGGCATAGGGTGTCTTCCTGTTGCTTGAAGGTACTTCCTCATTCTGCGGCGTCATCTGTTTTGCACGTACTTGTGCCTGCACGATCTGCAGTGTCTGCGTCTGTCCTTGAATAAAAACATCGAAGGAAGATTGTTCTTCTTGCATGCATCTCTCAAAGCTTTGTTGCCTCCCAATTTGTGGAAGTGCATTGTTCGTTGTTTTCTTCATCTCTAACGGAAAATCCTGAGGAAGTTTCTTGTTCTCCAGCTCTGCCAATTCCCTAGAAAGGACGTCTTCGGATGTGGGAGTTGGTGAGACAATTCTCTCTTCTCGCCAATTCTCAGCTGGCGGAATTCACCGATGAGGTTCGTCCGCAACCAGAGGACTTGAAGAATCAGAAAGAGGTTGTGATAGGAAACTGGGACAAACTACTTGTATATTGCAAAATAGGAAGGAAGACTACAGACGGGAGGAGGTGGTTGTAGCCGGTACTAAATGTGTAGTGTTGGTTTGGGCTGTGTGGAGGTTGAATTGATTGTGCGGTGATGTGGCTGTCTAGAAAGGAAGTGGTTGTAGCTGGTACCGAATGTGTAGTGTTGTGCCTGGTGGGAGGTGTGGTGATGTGGTTGCCTCAAATGTTTTGTGGGCACCTCGGTTGAGTGTGTTTGGCTGGTGGTAGTGTTGAGGTGTAACAAGAATCGTGAGTGGTATCTCGCAGGGTGGTTTTTCGGACCATTTGTTGCGAAAATGCTGGGAGTCACACGATAGAGGTTTGCAGATAAAGAAAAGATAGAAACAAAAGGAGAAGAAGATGAACACAAACACAACGATTTATGTGGTTTAGGAATAATCTCTACGTTCACAGAGAGGCAGAAATATCACTGTAATCGGGGGCACAATTACAGGGAGTTTTCAGAGTTTCACACCACACAAAACCCTAGTTCGAAATGAGCTAATAAAGAAGACAATGCATTGTTCCATCAACCGCACAGAAAGTCCGTTGTGCTGCAGTGCCACAGTCACCCAAGTCCAAGCTGCTACACTGACTAATGGTTGGAAGTTCACAGAACTACAATACCGTTATCTCCAAAGTTTGCACTACTACAGTGCCCTGTCGGTGTCGCCTGGTCTCCTCTGCTAAAGTCGGTTAGAGTTGTTACAGTTCTCCAAAATTTGGGCTGACGACCTTCAGCTCTTGGACCCCCCGAGCAGCGGCACGTTATCCCCTGCAACCTCCAACGAGCTCATCGCGGAGCTCGACCCTCGAGTGACTCGCTGGCATTCGAGCCAACATCAACCAAATAGATCAAGCCACACCAATCCAACACCCTTTTCCCTCTTCAGATTTGGTTTTGATTCTCGAGGATAACAATTATTTGAGAGGTATCTAAATGTAACGGTTCGTGCCATCCCACCCCTTTACTTAGCTTGTTTGGGGAAGTTGGAGGTGTTCAGAGGAGGCTAGAGGAGGTTCGGTGGAGTTGAAGTTGAAGTAGAACTTAAGAAAGTCTTTTACGCCGTAAAAGAGGGGTTTACGGCGTAAGTCTGTGTTTTACAGCTTGTCAAGCCAGCGATTTACTGCTTGTGTGCGGTGTGGGGATATTGCGTGAGATGGGTTTACGTCGTAAAAGTGGAACTTACGGCGCAAGTTAATTAATCCCTAGACGCCATGTTTTTCGGTGGAAGTTGTGGTTTCAAGATTTTTATGGCCTAAAAAAGTAATTTTACGGCGTAAGTTGGGAATTCACGGCGTAAACTTGTAATTTATGCTATAAAGGGGGCGAGTTGCGGATTGTTTATAAGTTTTTTCCGGCTGAATTTCCTTTCATTTGGCCTCTCGTTCTCTCTCGGTTGTGGACAAAACCCAAGTCAATTTTGGAGATCTCCCATCCCATCTTCCCTCCCCTTGATCTTTGGGTTCTGGTGGTTGCTCGCTGGTGATCCGCGGTGAGTTTTTCTGTCTTTTTTTTTGTTTTCTTTCTGTTCTTCACTTGGAGTTTTGTTGCGGTGGTGATGTTGTGACCCGAGTATGTGTTGGGCTGCGTTTTGATGATCCCTTGATGCGATGCAGGTTGATCCATGGTTTCCCTTGTGTGGTTGTGAATTGTGACTGTTTCTTCTTCACCCTACGATGCGCAGTGATATTGGAAAACTTCTTTGAGGCAGGGGATCCTCGTTCTCACCTTTTTACATGCTATGTTAGGGAATTGCATGATTTTGTTTTCCATTGGGTGGATAGTAAGGGTCGGCTTGAATATGATAATCAATTGAAAAACCTGAAATTGATGGGTATGGAGAGATATCACATGTTTTACTGCTTTTATATATGTTGATGTTATTGAGCATGCATGTTGCCAATATTGAAATTAACAACTGTTGGGAGCCTTGTTTGCGTTGTTGTTGTAATGTTGTGATGACCCTTGCTGTGTTGTGTGATTACACTCTGAATAAAAGGATAAAGAACGTATAATTGACTAATAAACTGGTTGCCCTGCATTTTGGTTTTTGTGATAATACCCATGCTAAATAAAGAAATAATGTGAGGAAATCCCTTGAATTATTTGTGGAAGCTGAGATGTGAGCTGTTGCGTGCGGTTGCCTTGTTGTGCTCGTCTTGTGTAGTTCAGGCCGTTGTGAGGTGGTGGCAGTTATCGGCTGAGCTGTGCGATGAGTGGAGGTGTGATGGATGCGATGTGGTCAGTTGTGCGATGTGGTGCTCGGAGGTTGCGATGTGTGGTTAAGGTGTGCAGAGGTGTGGTGTGCGACGGTGATGATGTGCGGTGGCGATGCGCGATGGTTGTGTGTGGTGGATGTGTTGTGAGATGTGGTTGGGATGTGCGATGTGTGGTTGCTATGGTAAGATGGCTAGGTTATGTGGCGCGACGATGATGGTGGATGCGTGGTGTTGTGACGGTGGTTGATGTGAGATCGGTGAGTTGTGTGATGTGGTTTTGATAGTTGCTCGGTTAGCCATGAAATAAATGATGATGGCGAATGAAATGAATAAATGAATGAGATGGAAATGGATGTGTGGTAAATGACTTATATGAATGGTGGAGGACATTAGGTTGACGTCCTTCACGTTCATGATATCCCGCTGCTCTGGTTTTGTAATGAGATGAGATATGATGACCCAAGTGTCCTCGGGCGAGAAGTGGTGTGGTAGTACCTGATGCTAGCACCAAATGCTAGACCTTGTGAGGGTGGGGTTTGTAGGGATGCATCCCGACCCACATCAGAGATGACCCAAGTGTTTTCGGGCAAGATGTGATGTGATGTGATGTGGTTGTGATGTGATATTTATGGAAGGGATGAGAGAACAGGACGTTCGACGTTGGGGCGTAAGAGTGTCAAATCAGCGGGGAAGCGGCAATGGGGCACATTGCTTTGTTATGATCTCAATGCTATATTACTAATTGGATGCGTGATTTGGTGAGTGAGCCATGGTGAGACTGAGATTGGTTAGTTGACTGGTTTAGGTGTTTGTTGGTTTTGATGTTTGTTCATTAACGTATTAACATCCCGTTTTCATATGTGTACTTGAGACCTTGTTTATGTCTTTACTGAGTATACCTGTTACGCTCACCCTACGTATATAAACTGTTTTTAGGTTTTCAGGAGGACTTTGGGGACCAAACTGGACATTACTAGCTGAGTTGAAGTTGTTGTGTCACTGCCGTAGACTTGTCTTTTGGTATGTATTGAAGACTTTTTTATGCACTCGTTTTACTTTATTTATGCATTGTGGGGTGATTTTTGGTTTACCTTTATTTTATCTGTTGGAGTTGCTTTGTGGTTGTTTATCCTATCTCTCGATCCTGTTTTATTTATAGAGGGTAATGTCTCCCATACCGTGAGATTTTTATACCCTCGGTGCTAGTCGCCAACTCATTTTAAAATACTAGGTAAAATTATATTTTCATGTATTTTAGTGTTTTGGACCGAATACGATAGAATTGGTTTACTTTTTGAATTTTAATGTTAAAAATATGATTGGAATTAAATTTTACAAATTTGAATATATTTTGTAGAATTAATCGATAGATTGAATGAAATGAAATGCATGAATTGTTTGAGAAATTAATCTATAAATGAATGTGTTTCTTTTCGGAAATGCATTTTTGTGTTTTATTGATGTTAGAATGGAGGAGCGGTGACCCAATACCCAAGATATAGGGAGGTCTCAGTGTTTATTTATGGAGAATAATAATATATATTATTACAACACATGCACTCAAGTACATAAATCGTTTTGGGGACCCGACCCCGCGACTTCCGCCCCAAACCCCACCCCAACCTAGGAGGATAATAATGATAACATAATACTCGAAGTCCTATGTGAGACTCGACTAGACACGTCATTTAACACTCCCCCTCAAGTTAGGTCTTCGATCAGATACATAATTAAAGAAAACAAAGTCAAAGACATTCCTAACACCGCTCCTCAAGCTGGACATTCCCAACTTGATTACAGAACAAGACTAAATATAAGAAAAGATTATCTGCCATCGCGGCTCCTCAAAATGAAGTAGATGAATGATGGTGTTGAAAAAGATCTGCCAACCGAGGAAGAACGCTCGTCATGTGGAACCAGCAGGAACCATGAATAGCTAGAAAAAGAATACAACGCTACGAACAACCAGATCGCGCCTCGGTAGGAATAGTTGTGTCAAGAGCATCTAGACGCATCGGAATAACACACGACGAGACACTGATTGGATGTCTGACAGTTACTGCCGATTGCATCAAGACGTGTAGGAATGACACACAATGGTGCGGTGAGATGACCACAAGAGTGTTGCTTGATGGGCGGTTGAGGGGTTGGACAACCAGATCTGATGATTAAAGCCTGCATAGCAAGGGTGAGATTGTGGCGAGAGGCGCACCATTTGGCAGGAGGAGGCGTGGCGGCCGCGCGGCAGCACGACAAAGCTTGGAGAGAGGCTGGCGTCCGGGATGATTGGAGCAGTGTTGTTGCGGAAGCAGAAGCGGGAGACCCGCGTGACATAAGGGTGAGAGAGCCGCGTGATTGAGGGTGGGGGGAGCGACACCAGGATAAAGGGGTGGTCTCACCCAGGGGATGTGCAGTTGTTCAGCTGCGCATGCGTCTAAAAGGTGCAGCTGCTGGGAGGAGTCGGGTGGGGGGGGGGGGGAGGGGGGGATGGCTCTTCCCGCCGGGAGATGGAGTGGCGGGGCCGACTCAGCAAAAGGCTCACTCTGCAGCCAGGGGTTGGCGCTGGGGCGCGCGATGGGTGAAGGAGTGATGGCGTCGGGAAGCTAGGGGCTGCTGCAGCTTGGAAGCCTGATGAGGGCTGAGGGGCAGCGGGCAATAGGTAGGGCCGGCTGGCCATGGGGGCCACCGCCCCCCTTGGGGGAAAATGCCTCTATAGGAGGGAAGAGTGGAAGAGAAGTGTTAGGGTTTGGGAGGCTTAGATGCCATTTTAGAATGGACGAGCGGTGACCCAATATCCAAGATATCCTCCTAAGGGAGGTCTTGATGTTTATTTATAGTGAATAACAATGATAACACAATACTGAAGTCTGATGCGAGACCCGACTAAACGCAGTTGATAAACTATTTTTTTGTAATTATATTTGATTATGCTTACTGTTGTACTTTACTTCTTTCAAAATGTAGGTTAGGCTGGACATCTTGAATATGCTGGGGTGGACAAATTTGTTTGGGCTAAATTCTTGAAGCCCACTGCATAAGGAAGCCCGCTGCACCTAAAGATGGGCTTGTCAGACCATTCTCCGCCGCATATTCAATATCGGAGGATCTGGTGCTATTGATCAGGAGGTAAGGATGGAGAGCTCTTGGGTCGGTTGTCCTAACAGGGAGGCTGCTCAAGTTCATCCTAATCTACCGGCGGTCTCATGCTCACTAGGGATTCAAGATCAGGCGGTTTGTGTATGGTTTCTTCCCAGGTCCACTACAAGCACGGTGGAGATTCCTGGCACTTGCTGTATAAAGCTGGGTTCATCGTGTGAAAGTTTTCTGCTTTGATTCGGGGTTCTGTTTCTGTTGCAATCCGTGGGTGTTCATGCTGCTCAGGAGGCTGTCCAGATGAGGGTCCGCTGTAAGCTGGTGTCATTGTAGATATGAGATGGAGGCTACACTGTTATTGATTTGGGAGTACAGGCTGTTCATGCTGGTTGTTCAACACTTCCCGATTCCTGCAGCAAGTGGTGGTTGTGAACTGGGACAAGTTGATGGGTTCGTTGCAGCTTAAAGATGCTGATTTAGTAGCACGCTGTAGATTTCTTGTGAAGACTGTGTATGCTCATTCTTGAAGGCCTGTTGATCCATGTCTGGTGTTGTAATCAAGCTATCTGTCAGAGCCGGTTTACTGGGGTTCGGGAGTCCACTGCAGGCCAGCTGGATCGGGCTTAGAAGCTCCAACTCAGTGGGCCGGTTACAAGGTGAAGTGGGGCTAGTTCATGTTCACTGCTATTAGAGAAGGCTCATGTTGAGCTCATTCAATGCTGCTCGTGGGTGCTAAAAACAGGAGGCAGCTGATTCGTGTTTTCTCTACTACACCAGTGGCTTGGAGTTGTTCCAACTGCCTTGCTGTTGTCTGTTCGCGGGTTTGTGCTGCCATGGGTCCGTGTTGCTGCAGCTTTTCTAGATACTGCCTGCTTTTTTGCTGTTGTATAGGTTCATGTGTGTCGGTTGCTTCAACAAAGAAGTCCGCCAAAGGCTAGTTTGTTGTTGCGCACCACACGCTCTATGAATTTACTGAGGCATCAACAAAGAACAGAGCATCCCATACACATTCATCCTAGCAGAGCCCATCAACTCCAGCAGCAACATCAAAACCCAAGCCCAAAATTTGGCCCAAGCTAAAATAGTGGACCCAAGGAGGCTGGGATAAGTGGCAGGCTCCCCAGATGAGAGAGGTATGTGATAAGATTTTGTTGGGAGTTGTTGAGGCCATTGAAAGAAAGCAAGCAAGAGGCTTCCACCTGGGACACGAGGTATTGAAATTAATTTTTCCATCCTCTAAATTCTGGACTGTTATCTCTATGAAAGCTATTACCCTTCATGGGATTCTGCTTCTCTGGTGTATGTAAAATCGGATATATTTCATGATTTTTCAAGATTTGTTTTCGGAGGGGGGAAAAGGTGGAATATTTTCAGACGACTTAGCTATGAATCTTTCTTTGATTTTTTCTTTTTTTCGAACTACAGGGCTATTGCTTCGATCAATGTGATAGTGAACAAAGATGTGAACATGTTGGTTCAGTCTAGGGAGGTTCATGATTCCCTGGAAAGTTCGTCTTCTGTTGCAGATGAGATGGTGGAGGGACTTTGGTCAGTGGGGAATACTCTCACTGCTTCCGATATTCCATGAGGGGAAGCCTCTGTTCCTCAGGGTGTTATTCTAAAGGGGTAGCAAGCGCCTAAAATTGTTAACATCATCATCATAAAAAGATTTCACTGCTAACTGAAGAGGCAATCTGCTGTAGACAGTGCCAACTAATAGACATACATAATGTTAAAGGGATGTATATATATATTCTCAATGTTTTGGTTCCTTAGGCTCTAATGTTTCTTTCTCAATGTTTTGGTTCCTCCAAAGAACTTTGACGGTCAAGTTACCATATAACTCACACTTACTCCCTCTTGTCAAGAATTCAGACCAGTTCCACATTAGGCCTAGTTTCATTTTTACCGCTTTGCTAGTAAGTATATGTGATTCATCTAACACATATTTTTTCTATAGAGATACATGGAAGACTTTATACTTTTAGAAATCGGTTTAGTGATGGATTCAATCAATAAGATACTTGACTTGTTCACTCTAATATTTCAAAAGGGTTAATATCCCTCGAGTTTAACTTCTCACACCTTGTATTTTTCTATAGGATGATAGAAGATTCTTACTTTGAATAGTATCATCTTTAACTCAAGAACAACTAGAATCCTAGGTAATAATCTCCTATAAATTATGATTTGTTTATTCTTAAATATTTGGATCACATGATTAAGTGAATAGATTGATCTTGAATCAAATAAAGTATATGTATTTGTTGAGGAAATGGATATAATATATGTGACAACATTGTTGGATTGGTCCAACTCAATTTTCATTATGGTACATGCATGATCTTGACCTTGTGGCTTTGGATGTTAATGATGTTGATTCCGTTATTTCGTCCTTTATTTAGGGAAATGATTATAATAATTTCCAACAACATTGTAATCAATAAACCATGGGTAGATTTTTTTTTAAAAACATTTTTTTCATCTTCATATATCTCATGATGGTTAGATGGGACACTGATTTACTTTTGGTTACATTCTTGGGCCAGGGGAAATGCATCTCAGGTACACCAATTAGTAGGTGTGAGAGGATTAATGTTGGATCTAGAAGGACAAATGATTGATTTACCCATTCAAAGCAATTTATGCGAATGACTTTTTGTAACGGAATATATCATTTCTTGCTATAGAGCCCTACACAAACACCTTCCAGTTCTTTTTAGATAATTTCATGAGTGGTTCCACATATTTGATGGGTGGAATGTTGAAACTTTTTTATTTATTGTTCTTTGTCAGATGATCTTTTAGAATGATTTTTCTTTTTCCTCTCACCAAATTCCCCATGAGACCATGAAGAATTCAAGAAATCCACTTAACTTTTCCAACACTTTATAATGTCTTCCTAACTTGAAAATCAAATTTAATTAGTTATAAAATTTATAATTTTTTATCACTGGATCAAAAAAAAATCTTGAGATATACCTTTCAAATCAAGTAAATTATGCTTTATATATTGGAATGGATTCATAATCCCTTTTTCTTTCTCATTAATAATTGTCCCTCCATCTTGATCTACGTGCAAGAAAAATAATTCCTCAAAAAATAACTTCTAGAAATAAATCCACAATATAGATTCCACCTCCTCCGCATTCTTTGTATTTTTCCTTAATTTCCACCATTGGTGTGGCACCCCAACTCCAAAAACCTAGTGTGATGGTTATTTTATTATTATGGTACAAAATACATAGATCACAATATTCAGGATCTGACAGTTTAGCAGTCTTAGGAAACCCGATACATAATTGAGCAATTCATTACATTGAAAACTTAAGATACATTGACTGAATATAAGAAAATTTATTATTTCTTTTTGCAAATCCATAAGTCACGTGTAATAATCTTCATGGTTTCCTAGGGAAATGGAAAATGATATATAGAGGTGAACTTAGACGCTTAGTAAAGGGCATCGTACAACGGAAACTATCATACATAAGCATGAAATCAATAATATGATAGGAATAAATAAATGCCCTGACAGATGGGGTTGTGAGGATAATATATCCATAGATTATATAACGATAAAGAAATGTATGGATAAGAATAATCGATCTCATAATAATGGAATGAATAATATCAGATATTATAAATATACTGTCAAAGCTTTATGCCAAGACATCATACATAAATGGGTTAGGATTACATCAAATACTCAACTAGTTTGTCTCATGAGACTTATCAATTAATCGAGAAACTATATAATTATCGGCTCATCTGTCACATAATAAGCCCAATACATCCATCATATGAAGAGAATGACTAAACAATATATATCATAATATTCCTTAAGGAACTTTATACATAGTCGTGGCTAAAATCAATAGTTTTCCATATAGAAATAATGGATATATGAAATATTAATATTTCCACATTCAATGGATAATATGGCTATCTTGGAAAATATCCCACATTCAACTTAGAGACTATGATGTTCACAATGTAATGAAAAGTACCCCTATCAAAGGAATGGTAACAAGGTAGCAGTGAATGCTACTTTCATGGTGTAGGGATATCAATAAGAAATATTTATTGAGTTCAATAGTTTGTAATGGTAGGAGACCAAAAGAATTGTAACACCCCGAGTTTTTATGGACTTTTTTTTCAAATAAATTAAATTTTCATTTGTCTTGCAATGCACTAAGTCAAACATTCCTTTCAAATGACACCAACTTGGCATATGTTACACGACACCAACTCGGTGTACGTTACACGGATCACCGACTTGGCGTACGTTACACGCAACACCGACTCGGCCTATGTTACACGAAACACCGACTCGGCGTACGTTACACGCAACACGGACTTGGCGTACGTTACACGCAACACCGATGTTTCTAGGAAACATCATTTTATTGTTATAATTATTTAAACAAGATAATTATCCTAGTCGTTAAACTCGACTTGTCATACGTTACATGCAACACCGATGTTTCTACGAAACATCATTTTATTGTTATAATTATTTAAACGAGATAATTATAACATAGTCGTTAAACTTAGTTATATGAATAGTAATAATTACTTTTCAAATATTTTTTATAATTGCTTAATAAAAATAAAACATATTGATAATGAAATATATGATTTTTGGTAAAGCCCTTATATGTTTAAAAATATCATTTTCTCAAATGAACTACTTTTAATGTCCTTCGGTGAAAAATACTAAAATTAATTTTAGACATATTTAGAAATTGAATTTGATAAAATAAACTTTATTTTTGAATTTAGAATGTTAAAATTAGTTTAGGGTGGATTTTTGGGATTTTTTTGAGAAATTTCATTTTTGGATGAATAGTGAAAAATACTGGATTTCAATTTAAAACTGTCTTTTCATCTAATTTATTTATAAGGTCAAATTATATTTTAATTTGGTTTAAAAGTTTAATTAGATTATATTTTTATCAATTAATCCAATGTATGTAATTAGAACCAATTTCACATTGAAATTGGATATAAAAACTCAGCAAACTTTTGATCATTTTTACTTTAAAATCACGCATTGTCGACCCAACTGTGGGATTAATTTTAAATTAATTTCTGCCGCTTCTGTGATTGGAATTTTTAAAAATGGATTCCATATTTATAATCAACATAATTTATAATGACTAATAAGGTCAACTTATTTTTTGACCAAAAAGATCAGTGAAAATGATTAAAATTAATTACATCGATTAAGGTAAAATTAAGCTTAACTAAGGACTAAACCTTAAATTTAAGACTCAAAACGACTTAGACACTTATCCAACACTCATTGGCTGACCATTCTTTGGCCACACACCTTTCATTCTTGAGTTTGGTTGGTTTGGTATGACTTTTGTTAGGTAAAAACGGGGGTACACCTAACTTGTTTTAAAAAATATCAAGTGTGTCTTTTCCCTTCCCTATAAAAGGCCACAATCTAACACCCCAGAATGATAAAGGGTTAAATGGATAAATGATATGACTCATGTCATCAAGATGCACCTTCTGTTTTGGGAGTCTGTCTGATTAGAACTTCACAGTTAAGCGTGCTTGGCTTGGAGTAGTGATCAAGATGAGCGACCTTTTGGGAAGTTTTCCAGGATGTGTGTGATTTGTGGGGCAACTAGTGGTACTTTTCAGGATAGTACCCGACACCCATGTTAAGGTGGGGTGATTGTGCTATCAGTAGGCCCCAGTTGTTACATTTGGTATCAAAGGAGGAACCCAGCCTTAAGTGTGGTGCACTACCTGGTGTAAGAACTCAGATCTTCTTTCACTACCACAAAAACAGTTTTTCGCAGCGCCCCCTTTTATCAGCGCTAACGAAAAAGCGCTGATAAAGGGCCCCCCTTTATCAGCGCTTGCTTAGTAGCGCTGATAAAGGGGGCCTTTATCAGCGCTTTTTTTAGCGCTGATAAAGGGTCGGCTTCAAAAAAAATATATGAATATATTAATATAGTTATATAGTTATATAGTTATATTGTTATATAAATATAATATATAATTTTTAAATATATTTTAGATAAGTATAAATGTACATTTACACTTATTATACTTAATATTTAAGATATTTAGTGAAAATGACTTCTTAAAAAATTAAAAAAATATTTTTAATTAATATTTTGATAATCATTATGGAGTAATAGTCATTTAATAACAATTTGAGGACTAAAAAAATTAAAAAAATTAAAAAAAAGATCCAAAATATGTTGAAAACGCAACTCAAACTTCAAACGGCCATAACTTTTGATCCGGGTGTCCGTTTGAGCTCTACCACATATCAAATCGAAGCCTGCGACGAGCTCTACGTCGTTGTGACTGGGGTGAGTTTTTTGTTGGGGTACCCCGATTTTTTAACATTTTGTGGATTTTCACCCTCGTTTAAGGGGGTATAATTGGATTTTTTTTGGTGGGGTTTGAATTTATTCCAAGGTATTACATTCATATTAATATTATGTCTTTGAAATTTCATCATTTTTTATAATACACTGCTATTTATAATCAAATATATAACAATATATTCATATTTTTTAAATATTCACACCTAAAAATTTAATTATAAATATAAATAATAAAATATATTTACATATAAAATATATTAGATTTATCTAAATAATAACTAACATCCATTTTATTTAAAATACCAATATATGAATATTTATATACCTATATATTAATCTAACTATATATATATTAATCTAACTATATATATATATTAATATAATAACTATATATATATTAATATAACTACATATATATATATTAGTATTACTATAAATATATATATTAATATCACCATAAATATATATATTAATATCACTATATATATATTAATATAACTATATTAATATATGTTAATATAACTATATATATGTTAATATAACTATATATATGTTAATATAACTATATATATGTTAATATAACTATATATATGTTAATATAACTATATATTACTATACGAATAAATATAACTATATATATATATATAGATATAGATATATATTAATACCACAATATATATATATTAATATTACTATATATATTATAATATAACTATATATATATTATAATATAACTATATATATATATATTAATATAAATATATATTACTATACGAATAAATATAACTAAATATATAATATATATATATATAGAGATATATATATAGAGATATCATGAATTGTAAAGCAAATCAAAATAGAGTAGTGGTAAGGGCTTAGGCGCGCAGGGGGGAGGTCTCGAGTTCAAATCCTGGTAAAGGCAGGGGTGCGCGCGCATGGGGAATATTGGAGCAAGCGCTGTTAAAGGGTGGAGGGGGGTGCCTGGGGTGCCTGGGGTGTTGTGTAGGGGCCGAAAAGCGCTGCAAAAGGGGGGGGAGTTCAAGCGCTATAAAAGCCCCCCCCCCCCCGAATTGGCAGTATTTTTTAAATTTTTTAAATTTTTTTAAATTTTTTTAAATTTTTTTAAATTTTTTTAACTTTTATCAGCGCTAAAACGAGAGCGCTGATAAAGGAAGCGCTGATAAAGGAAGCGCTGATAAAGGGGACCCCCCCTTTATCTACACTGGCTTTATCAGCGCTTTTCTAGCACTGATAAAGGCCATTTTTAGCGCTGATAAAGGCCGTGTTTGTAGTAGTGTTTTCAGGTATGGATCTTGATTTCGGGTGTAACGGCTGAGTACATGGCCATGTGGACCGCCTAAAGCGGGGGCCGGTTGAGGCTAGTACACGGCGTGTACATTAAATGAACACACGGTGTACTTTTCTTTTTATTTGATTAATCGGATCAGGGTCGCGTCTCATCTCCAGAACTTGTTTCTTCTTCCCATGTCTCATAGAGGAGAGCGACGTACGACCGAGAATCTTAGAGCGCCTCATGTTCCTCTGTCCAAGCTCCGATTGAGACGCCACTGGGTGTGTTGGATTCCCACTGGTGATTTCTCTCTTTCCCTAGAGTCTCTCTTCCTGATTTCTCATCTTTCTTGAGTTATCTAAGGTTGAACATTTTTTGACCTTTTTGTAGATCTACGACGTTCTAGGCCGACTCAAGGGCCGACGTTAGGGAGTGTTCATCGTACGACACTGAGGTAGGCGGTTTGAAGCCTTTCAGTGTTTGTCTTTGAGTTATATATGCCTAAGTGCCAATTACCCATGATCTGGGTATGTCGTGTTAAGGAATTGAACCCTGTTATCATATGCCTTAGATTGATTGATAGATTAAGGGGTTTTGTTCATATATTATGCTAAACTGCATGTTTAAGGGACACCCTGTGGGTGCGTTTCCTGGTTTGAATGTTTATGGCCATTTGGTCCAGGTTGTCTATGAGGCAAACTTTGTTTTCTTGCCTTGCTTGTTAGGTTGGAATTGATTGCTTAATTGTTGCTTGTTAAATGCATGTGTTATGCATTGTAGCTGCTCAGCCTTGTAGTGGTTGAGATTACATGGGCTGCTGGATATCGTTTGTGTATGATTTTATTACACAGGGCTGTGAGAACCTGGTGTAGTTAAACCATAGGGGGAATTGACGTTGAGGGCTTCCCAAGAGTGTCTGTTATATTTTACGTTACGAGTCCATAGGGGGAATTGACATTGAGGGCTTCCCCGGAGTTTCTGTTATATTTTATGTTATGAGACCGTAGGGGGGATTGACAGTGAGTGGTTCCTCAGAGTGCCTATAGTATACCATTACGAGACCATAGGGGGAATGGACGTTGAGTGCTTCCTCAGAGAGTTTGTAATTTATCGTTAAAAGACCACAGGGGGAATTGATGGTGAGTGTTTTCTCAGAGAGTCTTTTTTTGTTGGAACACGTGATCATAGGGGTTAGACTATATGAGCCACCCAAAGGGTCAATGTGATATTTTGAATGTTGATTGTGACGAGTCTGCCAAGCCAAAACACAAGCTTGGACTCGGTCTTACCTGGTTATTAGATGGCCTTTTGAGACATCTGTTTTTCTATTACACAGGGGATATAGAGCTTAGGCTAGATCCCTGGATTTCATTATTCAATGGTTTGAATAATTAATAAATATAAATGAATGTAATTGGAAACTATAGCATTGTTTACTTTTGAGTACTTCCTTATTTATTGCTTCATTTTGCATATTACCTGCTATATATATATTCAATGAAAGTTAGGCACAAATCTTTTGGTGGTTGCCTACTAGGATTCACCTCACACCCTGTTTGGTTCATACTTTTGGGACCAAACAGATTATATGGTTGTAGGTATAGATAAGGGAAAGCACCCTTCTATATCAGGCACTTGATTACTGATGGAGCTGGAGAGCATGGGACCAAGTTATGGCTTAAGATGCTGCAGAATTTTACTTGTTTCTTTTGTACTTTGGTTTAGTACTGTATTTCCAGAATTTTGAATTGTTTGGATTCTTTCCTAGACATATGTGACATGCATCATTTATATATGTTCTCAATTTGTTTATTTACTATCAGTATTCTATTGTTTACTTATGTTGTATGATATTACTGTTTTCGCTATTGTTTATTATTTTTATTCTGCTGTGTTTCTCTTCCAATGAGGGCATAGTTTCCCCACTATCACACCCAAGTCCCTCGTTGCTAGTCGGTAGTGTCTGACATTTGGGGAAATGCGCTTGAGTCCATGTGACCAACCGAGTACAGGGCACCTCTGGGCGGCACCCGGATCCAGGATGTTACAAAGTGGTATCATAATTTGGTGGATTATGTATGAACTTTAATTTAATTTTGTCTAGTATGGTGTGAATAAGGATTCCAAACTTTGATTCATGGGAGTATGGGCTCTCATGGGTTGGAATTTTTCATTTCTTGGAAAAAATTTAAAGTTTTTAAGGGTTCTAGAGAATTTTTAGAGGCCTACTATCCGAAAACCCAGACAACACGACGTGTGATGTTATGAACACATGCCATGTGTTCTTCTGTTCTGGAAGAAACAAATTTTCTTAAGTACACATTGTGTACTGTATGTACACGCCGTGTAGTCTTTAATCGTGTAACTGACTTTGTGAGCAAAGACACGGGTTGGTAACTGTTTCGTAGAACACACCATGTACTGGGAGTACACGTTGTGATGTAGAGGCCATGTATCTGACCGTGTGACTAATGATAGGGGTGGATGAATTTCGGGTAGTACATGTTATGTCCAGCTTGAACACGCCGTGTGGAAGTCGACCGTATCTCTGACCGTGTGACTAACGACATGGATGGTTAAGGCTTAGGTAGTACATGTCGTGTCTATGGTTAACATGCCATGTAGTGTTACCCAGGAGAGAACTGTGTGCTTTAGCCATGTAGAAGAACTCTGGTAGGAGGGAAAGATCAAGTACATGTTGTGTCATAGAATGAACACATCGTGTGTATGGGTGTTACATGACCAGGTTGGGCATAGGTACATGCCCATGTTGAAACTTGAGGGAATACACCATGTGGAGGATATACATGCCGTGTAACCCTATTTTGATAAACTTTAATGTTCTCTTATCTTATTCCTTTCTTGTACTTCTAAATTTTAGTCCTTGATAATATTGAACTGAGGTGTATGCTTGACCATGTAGAGTCATGCCACCGAGATTCCCTTCGGTTGTATGCCAGTTACAGTGCAACTATCTGACATCGGAAATGGTAGATCAGGGACTACTGGCAGATCCTCCCGGCATGCCTATCTTGGCACCAACTGTTATACTGGACACAGGTGCTGATGCACAGTTTCAAGAAGGCTTCATGAGGTTCATGCAGACCTACCAGGGAGCACCGCTTCTTACCCCGTCTATGGTAGAGTTGACGCGGGTTTTCAGCAACAGCATCCTCCCACTTTCTCAGGGGATGAAGGATCTCAGGCTGCAGAGTCATGGTTAAAATCCATGTTATCTATCTTCGAGCATCTTGAGACACCTCTTGAGAGTAGGGTGAAGCTCGCAACCTATATGCTTTGAGATTCTGCCAAGAGATGGTGGGATATGATATCATAGGTGGGATGCCAATGAGTTATGGCTTGGGATGAGTTCCAACAAACCTTCTATGACTATTTCTACCTGGAGACCTTGAGGTTCAACCAAGCCTGAGAGTTCATGGGTCTGAAATAGGGTACTATTTTAGTCATGGATTATTCTTCTCGCTTCACAGAGCTGCAACGCTTCACACCCATTCTGGGGGGTGATGAGTTATTTCTGGCCAGGAAGTTTGAGGATGGTCTCAGACATGATATTTGATCCCAGGTGAATATCTTCTGGTTGACTTCCATATCTTCTATAGTCAACCAGGTGCTAATCACCAAGCATAATATGAGGGAGTTTGGAGCTATGAGCTAGGGTGGTTCAACATCCAGGGTTGGTACTCCTCTAACTGAAAGTAGGAAGCGTCGTAGGGATTCTATGCGCAGAGATCCGAGTAGATGAGATACTCCTTCAGGAAGCCCGGTGGTATGCTACTAGTGTAGAAGGAGTGGGAATATGAAACCTTAGTGCCCGAGAGACCCAGTTGAGTGCTGAGCTTGCGACAAGATGGGCCATCTTTAGCGTTTTTTTTTATTTTTCTCTCCAACATCTGGTGATTGGGGTTCTGCTATGACTCCACATTTAGGAGCAGAACCAACAGTTTCTCATTAGTCCGGGAGTTAGAATTCATCAGGCCATTCTGGACGAGGAGGTGACCATGGCCATGGGATTCAGGCTATAGGTTTTCAGCGATCGCAGGGTGGACCACCTCAGGGTAGTCAGGTAGGATCATAGGGCGGCGGTATAGATCAGAATTTTGCAGTGGATTAGAATCAATAGGAGTAGGTTCCCAGACCCTCTACGGTTAGAGGTACGATTCTAGTTGCCTCAGTTTTAGTTTCTGCTCTTTTTGATGCAAGGGCTTCCCATAGTTTTATATATTTTTCTGTTGTGGAGAGCTTTGGGATCTTTGTCTTTACTTCTGAGGATGTTATGATTCTAGACACTCTGTTGGGGATTAGAACAGCCGGTGTACATCAGTACAAGGAGTGCCCTCTTGAGGTTGGTGGGTGTCACTTCTTATGGGACCTCTATGTATTATAGATTATAGGATTCGATGTCATTCTCAAAATGAACTGGTTGGTCTCCTTCCAATACTTTTTTGACCGCTATCGCTGTAGGGTGAGTTTCACGTCCCCAGAGGGTGGGTCTTTTCTAGACAAGGGTGAATGAGATGTCCAGGCGAGCAAAGCGGGACCCGATCATCTTGGGTTGGAGAAATTACAACCCATGTTGCTAGTTTATATCTGGATGACCAGGGGACTTCATGGATGGACTTTCCTCCAGTGGTGGATCATTTCATAGATGTATTTCCAGACGAATTTTTGGGTTTACCTCTAGAGAAAGAGGTATATTTATCTATTGAGCTTGTGCTAAGGGTGACACCAGTGTCCATTCCTCCTTATATGATGACTACACCAGAGTTAAAAGATCTCAAGAAGTAGTTCGAGGAGTTGTAGGAAAAGGGTATCATCCGACCCAGTACTTCTCCTTAGGGTTTGCCTGTCCTTTTCACGAAGAAGGCGGATGATACCTTCAAACTTTTCATGGATTATCGGAAGCTAAACCAGTTGATGGTTAATAATTGATATCTCTTACCGAGTATTGATGATCTCTTTGATCATATTTGAGGAGCTCGGGTGTTCTCAAAGATTGACTTAGGATCCGGTTATCATCAGTTGCACATTAGACCATAAGATATATCTCTTACATCCTTTTGGAGTAGGTATGGTCTATATGAGTATGTGGTTATGCCATTCGGTCTCACGAACGCGCCTACAATTTTCATGGCACTGATGCACCGAGTGTTCCATCCTTACTTAGATTCTTTTGTGGTAGTCTTCATGGATGATATCTTGGTGTACTCTCACACTCGATATTACCATGCCACCCATCTTGAGATCATTTTGAGTACACTAAGAGAGCATCAATTATATTCCAAGCTCTCAAAATTCCACTTTTGGATGGATCAAATTCACTTCTTAGGTCATGTTATTTCTGAGACAGAAGTATCAGTAGACCCAGAGAAAGTGAAATTAGTAGTTTCCTGGGAGAAACCGAAGAATTTCTTTGAGGTACAAAGTTTTCTAGGGATGGTTGGATACTATAGATTCTTTATACAAGACTTTTTATGCTTAGCAGCACCACTGAAGGGCCTGACTAAGAAGGGTACGAAGTACTTGTGGACAAATTGTTGTGATTCAACCTTTCAGGTGGTGAAAGGGAGATTAACATCAGCACCGATACTAGTTTTTCTAGACCCAAGCAAGAGTTACACCATTTACTATGATGCATCAGATATTGGGCTAGGAGAAGTTCTTATGCAGGGGGAATGAGTTGTTGCATATGGGTCTAAGTAGTTGAGGCCACATGAGAGGAATTACCTGATGCACGATCTCGAGTTAGTTGCAGTTGTGCGTGCTTTACGCTATTAGAGACATTATCTGTTGGGAGATCATTTTATGGTTTTCACTGACCACAAAAGTCTCAAGTATATCTTTACTCAGCGTGATCTGAATTTGAGATAGTGAAGGTGGGTTGAGTACCTTCAGTCTTTTGACTTTGAGCTTGCCTACATGCTTGGGAATGGCAATTCAGTGGATGATGCTTTGAGCAGGAGTACCCAAATACAGGCAGTTTAGGAGGCCAACAATGAGTGAGAGCTTATGGCTATGTTCCCTAAGATGCATTTGGAGGTGCATGATAGACAGGGGCAGGTGTTTCTTTCTTCTATAGTTGTTAACTCTATCCTTCCGGATCAAGTGCGAATGAGGAAACTATCAGATTCTGAAGGCTTAATCCTATGGGAGAGTGTGTCAGGAGAGGACCCTACTCCTGGGTGGACCGTAGGTGAGGATGAGGTCTTGCATTTTCATGGATGTGTATGGGTGTCAGCAGACATACACGAGGAGCTTGTGCGGGATTTTCATTCCTCAGTTTCGGTAGTTCATCCTGGTGTCACCAAGATGTATCTAGATATACACCATCAGTATTGGTGGCCAGGTATAAATAGATATGTTGCTATTTTTTTATGAGGTGTTCCACTTATCAGTAGGTGAAGGCAGAGCATCAATGACCGACATAGATTTTATAGTAGTTACCCATTCCCGAGTGGAAGTGGAATGATATCGCGATGGGTTTCAGGATAGGTTTACCGAGGTTGGCTTGAGGTAATGATGCAGTTTGGATTGTCATTGATAGACTTATGAAGGTTGCACACTTTTTACCGATCAAGGAGACCTTCGGCGCTGATGAGCTTGGAAGGTTGTACATCCGAGAGATTATACGGTTACATGGGGTTCCACACTCTATCATTTTAGAAAGGCATGCCCGTTTTACTTCTCATGTCTGGAAGGGACTACAGAGGGCTTTGGGTACACAGGTACTTCTGAGTACAACTTACCATCCTCAGATAAATGGCCAGTTCGAGCGCACGATTCAGGTTTTGGAGGACATGCTTTGAGCATGCATTCTGGATTTCAAAGGTTCTTGGGAGAGACACATACCCCTAGTGGAGTTTTCCTATAATAACAGTTTCCAGGAAACGATTCAGATGGAATCTTATGAGGCTTTGTATAGTAGATCATGCTGATCACCCCTATATTGGCTGGAGGAAGGAGAGGCAGCTATACTAGGACCTCGTATTGTCCAGGAGACCGCTAAGTAGGTGGAGTTGATTTGGAAGAGGATGGCTACGACACAGTCTCGCCAGAAATCTTATGTTGATCAATGGAGAAGACCTATGAAGTTTGAGGTTGGAGATTAGGTTTTCTTACATGTCACACTGAGGTTGAGAAAGAGTAGGATTAGGAGATATGGTAAGCTTTCACCGAGATATGTCGGGTCGTTTGAGGTTTTAGAGAGAGTCAGGCTAGTTGCCTATCAGTTGCAGTTACCTCAGAGGTATCAGGCTATGCACGTCGTATTCCATGTTTCTTAGCTACAACATTACTTTTCAGACCTGTCTCACATTTTTCAACCTGAGGAGGCTGATTTGGATGTGGATTCATCCTTCAAGGAGCACCCTATTCGGATTGTGGATCATAACTCGAAGGTTCTCTATGGTCGGTCTATTCCTCTAGTACGGGTGCTATGGAAGCACGAGCGAGTACAGGACGAGACTTGGGAGAGGGAGATTGACATACGATCACAGTGGCCAAAGTTGTTTTAAGTTTCTTCTTTTCTACCCTTGGAAGGGAAATTCAGGGATGAATTTCTTTAAGGAGAAAGTTTTTAAGAACCTGAATTTTCTTTTTAGATATGGATCTTGATTTCGGGCATTTTTTAGGAAAAAGGAAGATTTTGGAAAATTTAAAAGTACATTCCGGGTAAAGGCCAAGTACATGGCCATGTGGACCACCTAAAGTGGGGGCCAATTGAGTCTAGTAAATGACATGTACATTAAATGAACACATTGTGTACTTTTCCTTTTATTTGATTAATCGGACTGGGGTCACGTCTCATCTCTAGAACTCATTTCTTCTTCTCGTGTCTTGTAGAGGAGAGAAATGTACAACTGAGAATCTTTGAGCACCTCCCGTTCCTCCATCCGAGCTCTGATTGAGACGCCACTGGGTGCGTTAGATTCCCACCAGTGAGTTCTCTCTTTCCCTAGAGTCTCTCTTCCTGATTTCTCCTCTTTCTTGAATTATCCAAGGTTAAATGTTTTTGACCTTTTTGTATATCTACGACGTTCTAGGCCAACTCAAGGGCCTACATTCAGAATTTTTCATTATACAACACCAAGGTAGGTGGTTTGTTGCCTTTCATTGTTTGTCTTTGAGTTATATATTCCTAAGTGTCAATTACCCATGATTCCGGTATTTCGTGTTAAGGAATTGAACCCCGTTATCATATTCCTTAGATTTATTGATAGATTAAGGGTTTTTGTTGATATATTATGCTAAATTTCATGTTTAGGGGACACCCCATGGGTGCGTTTCCTCATTTGAATGTTTATGGCTGTTTGGTCCAGGTTCTCTATGAGGCAGACCTTATTTCCTTGCCTTGCTTGTTAGGTTGGAATTGATTTCTTAATTGTTGCTTGTTAAATGCCTATGGTATGCATTGTAGCTACTTAGCCTTGTAGTAGTTGAGATTGCATGGGATGCTAGATATCGTTTGTGTACGATTTTATTACACAGGGCTGTGAGAACCTGGTGTAGTTAGACCATAGGGGGAATTGACGTTGAGGGCTTCCCCAGAGTGTCTGTTATATTTTACGTTATGAGACCATACGGGGAATTGAATTTGAGGGCTTCCCCAGAGTGAATGTTATATTTTATGTTACAAGACCATAGGGGGGATTGATGGTGAGTTCTCCCTCAGGGTGTCTATAGTATACCATTATGAGACCACAAGGGGAATAGACGTTGAGCGCTTCCTCAAAGAGTATGCAGTTTATCGTTAAAAGACCACAGGGGGAATTGACGGTGAGTGCTTCCTTAGAGAGTCTTTGTTTTTGTTGTAACATGTGATCATAGGGGTTGGACTGTGTGAGCCACCCAGAGGGTCAATGTGATATTTTGAATGTTGATTGTGATGAGTTTGCCAAGCCAAAGCATGAGCTTGGACTCAGTCTTACCTGATTATTATATGGTCTTCTAAGACATATTTTTTCTATTACACAGGGGATACAGAGCTTAGGCTAGATTCTAGGATTTCATTATTCAACAGTTTGAATAATTAATAAATGTAAATGAATGTAATTGGAAATTGTAGGATTGTTTACTTTTGAGTACTTATTTTTTTATTGCTTCATTTTTTACATTGTCTTCTATATATATATTCACTGACAGTTAGGCACATATATTTTGGTGGTTTCCTACTGGGATTCGTATCACACCCTGTTTGGGTCATGCTTTTGGGCCCAAACAAATTATATGCTTGTTGGTATAGATAAGGGTAAGCACCATTCTACATCAGGTACTTGATTGTTGATGGAGCTGGAGAGCACGAGACCAAGCTAAGGCTTGTGATGCTACAAGAGTTTACCTGTTTCTTTTTTACTTTGGTTTAATACTGTATTTCCAACATTGTGACTTGTTTGGATTCTTTCCTAGAAATATGTGACATGCATCATTTATATATGTGCTCCAATTGTTTATTTACTATGAGTCTTCCGTTGTTTACTTCTGTTGTGTGGTATTACTATTTCCACTGTTGTTTATTATTGTTATTTCACTGTGTTTCGCTGCCAATGAGGGAATAGTTTCCCCACTATCACACCCAAGGCTCTCGCTACTAGTAGGAATCCTCTGGCATTCAGGGAAATGATTTTGAGACCATGTGACCAACCGGGTATAGGGCACCTTTGGGCGGCACCCGGATCCGGGACGTTACACTTGTGTTGAGATTTAGGGCCCATAAGGAGGACATTGTATCCTAAATTAGGGGTGAATCTAAAACCCTATAATTATAAGGGGTTAAATAGATAAATGATATGACTCATGTCAACAAGGTACACCTTTCTTTTTGGGAGCCTGTCTGATTAGAACTCCATAGTTAAACGTGCTTGGCCTGGAGTAGTGATCAGGATGAGTGATCTTTTGGGAAGTTTCCCAGGGTGTGTGTAAGGTGTGCCTTTCTTTTTGGGGTCCTGTCTAATTAGAACTCCATATTTAAGCATGCTTGACCTGGAGTAATGATCAGAATGGGTGATCTTCTGGGAAGTTTCACAGGGTGTGTGTAAGTGAAGACAAATCACACTAAAAAGGAAATGTGTTGGCCTATGATGACTGTCATTAGTCATATGACCCGTTCGAGCAAGTTGTTGGGCCCTAGGGTGGGGACCACATGTCTGTGGGGAAACTGGTGGTACCTGGTGGGCCAGAACTCGACGACCATGTTAAGGTGGGGTGGTTGTGCTATGAGTGGGGCTTAGTTGTTACAAGTTTGATGAAAACTCACCCTCACTTGAAATAGAGCACATGAGAAGCCTGAGGTATCTAGGTGGGCAGACTATGACTAGTGTGCTAGTGATTTGAGGTGGCTTTGACCCGGTATCACTTAGCGGGATTGAATACTACAACACTAACTAAATATATGGATGATGATTGGGGACCACTAGGGTTACGAGGATGTCCCCTACTAGTGGCTTGTGCAGGAGAACACATGTTGTTGTGGTTCCTATACCACTTTTCACTGAGACATGAGGTTCTAGGGTCCACAGTTAAGCATCCTTGGCATGGAGTAGTGATCAGGATGGGTGACCTTCTGGGAAGTTTCCCAAGGTGCATGTGAGTGAGGAAAAAGCACACTGAAAAGGAAATGTTTTGTCCTGTGAGGACTTTCATTAATCAGATGACCCGTTCGGGCATGTGGCTGGGCCCCAGGATAGGGGATCACATGTCTGTGGGGAAACTGGTGGTACCTGGTGGGCTAGTACCTGACGACCATGTTAAGGTGGGGTGGTAGTGCTATTAGTGGAACCCAGTTGTTAAAATTTTGATAAAAACTCACCCTCACTTTAAATAGAGTACATGGGAAGCCCGAGGTATCTAGGTGGGTGGACTAGGACTAGTGTGCTAGTGATTCGAGGTGGCTTCGACCTAGTATCACTTAGAGGTATTGACTACTACAATGCTAACTAAATATATAGATGATGATTGGGGACCACTAGGGTTACATGGATGTCCCCTACTAGTGGCTTGTGCACGAGAATGAAAGTTTTTGTGGTTCCTATACCACTTTTCACTGAGACGCGAGGTTCTAGGGTCCCACTTGTGCTAGTTACCTATTGGGATTTCCCATGGTGCTCGTTTGTGACATGATTCTTGTGATATGATTTTCATTTTTAGTTATTTCATGCATATTCCCTCTTTCATGAAAACCATGTTTTGATTTAAATTTCTTCCCTTTATTTTTGAAATGTTAATGCATACTTGGAATCTATTTTGAAAATGTAGTGAAAGAGAAATGCTTTCCTTAAGGAGGAGTGGTTGTGCTATCAATGGGGTCCAGTTGTTACAAGTTTGATTAAAACTCGACCTCACTTGAAATAGAGCACATGGGAAGCTCAAGGTATCTAGGTGGGCAGACTAGGACTAGTGTGCTAGTGATTTGAGGTGGCTTCGACCAAGTATCACTTAGCGGGATTGACAACTACAACACTAACTAAATATATGGATGATGATTGGGGACCACTAGGGTTACGGGTATTTCCCCTACTAGTGGCTATTACTAGTGGCTCGTGTATGATAAAACAAGTTTTCATGGTTCCTATACCACTTTTCACTGAGACGTGAGGTTTTATGGTTCACAGTTAAGCATTCTTGGTCTAAAGTAGTGATCAGGATGGGTGACCTTCTGGGAAGTTTCTCAGGGTGTGTGTGAGTGAGGAAAAAACACACTGAAAAGGATATATATATATATATATCTTCCGTGTGTGGGTTCCGTCATGGCGTAGGGAATACGTGCATTGGTTTAAGGATATATATATATATATATATATATATATATATATATATGGAAGTGTGTGTTGCGAGCATGCTGATGCTTGTGTTAGAAAGCGCTAAATGCCAAGTGTTGGCTTGGTCTGCTTGAGGTAGGGTCCTTATCTTTGACTCTTTATTTAAGAATTCCTTATTTTCTTCTTTAAATAAGTTGTTTTTATGAGTTTCCTAGTTTAATAGAATTTAATAGCTTGATTGAAATGCTGAAATGAGATAAATGGCTTATTGTTTGATAAAGTCATGTTTTATAATAAAACCCCTATAACGGAGGTGCGCTACCTTCAAACCAAAAAGTAGTGATAGATGTTATATTATCGTAGGTTACATGGATTGAAAATCCATGATTCACATATTTTTTACAGTATTTACTTCCATTGGCATTGTGTACGTTATTACTTGAAAAGGTTACTATTGTGGTACTCCAATTCTGCACATTTTTCAGAAAACTATGTGAGAAAAATCTACATCTATTTCAGCTTGACAACCTTTAGGAGATTTTTTTATTAACACTTTGTGCAATGGATATGATCTTTATTTCGTCATTTTTTACTGTCATGATGCATTTAACTGTGCATTTGGTTGAGGAAGCTAAATTAGGAGGCTCCGTACATTATCGATGGATGTATCCAATTAATAGGTACTTTATTTATATGTTTTTGTTTGAGTAAGAAATTCTTGTAACTTCATTAAATACATAATTATGTTTTTTTATTTTATTTCATAGATATATTAGGCATTTGAAATCATACGTAAAAAATAAATTTCAACCTAAAAGCTATATTTCTAAAGTCTATTTGGTATAAGAGTGTCTTACATTTTTTTTCTAGATACTTATATGATATTGAGACAAGATTAAATTTAGTTGTATGTGTTGATGACACATCAAATCAATATAAAATATATGGGAAATCAAAAATCTTTCCTATTATTGGTCGGTCAGTTGGGAGGAGATCCAATGTTACACTAACAGAAATGGAATTATTACAGGCACATGGATATGTGATGTTGAATAGTGAAATTTCAGATCCATTTATTGAAGAGTTGAGGATTAAAAAAAGATATTAATGAGAGGACAAACACGAAATGAGAAAGATATAACAAAAGCTGTTAATAAATAGCTTGTAGGATGGTTTGCACGATGTGTAAGTTTATAAATATTGAAATCAATATGGATATTAGGTTGATACATGTATTTTGTAAATCTAATAATGTATATTAATTTTTTCAAATCATGAATATTGATACTCGAACAAAGTTGTTAGAATATTTGAAGTTTCTTTCCCAAGGTCCTCTAAAACAATCTAGAAAGTTCGATGCTTACAACGTGAATGACTTTAGGTTCCATACGGTTGATCAGGAAGAGGGTTTGAAAACATAGAATAGTGGCATATTTACATTTGTTTAAGTGTAATATTATGGAAAATTGACTGATATTATTGAATTAAACTACCACAGACATGTTTCAGTTATTTTATTCAAATGAAATTGGGTGGATATTATCAGGGGTGTTAAAATAGATTCTTTTCAATTTACTTATGTGAACTTCTCTCACTTGATGGATATTGGTGGTCGTGAACTACATGATCCATATATCTTATCATTACAATATAAAATGGTATATTATGTGAAAGATGTCATGGATGACGGGTGTAATGTAGTTGCTCACGTAAAATAAAGAGACTTATATGATATGGGTGATGAAGTGAAAGATTTCACCTCTAACATTGAATCCCATCAACAGCAAGAAGAAGACTTATTTTTCCATCATGATATTGAAAATATTAGTCTTGCAAGAGTGGATGAAGTAGATGAAGTAATGATAGAGAAGGAAACCGACATGATTGAAGGAGAAAATGATTGTATGTTCAGTTATCCCTTCATTTATCAACCACTTATATCATTTGTGTAGTTAGTCATTATCATTGTTATGTATATTTTGTTTGTTATTACTTTGCATCTGTTATCATTTCTATTTTTTTGTTTGCATGAACTTTTAGAAATATATGTTATGAACTTAATATTATTTGATTAAATGACAGGAATTCTGAGGAAGTGTTATACACACATTGCGGGGTCAAAGGGTTTTTCTAGAAGCCAATCTACTCTGGTAATCTTTTCATTAGTTTAAATATTTATTATACAATGTTATCTATTTAATATATTAAATTGTTGATTTATATTTATTTAATGCAGTCACCGAGTTTAGGCCACCAAGCATCCTGAATAGAAGTGTGGTTGTATAGCGACCCTAGCCTTTTACACATAACATTTCATGATTTTAAACATAATTCATCATCACAGTACAAGCTAAGGATCGTTAAGTCTAGTGTCTTGGAAGACTAGGTATATATATCACAAAACATGGGCTAAAAAACACTTCTTTATTTAATTTTTATAATGAGCTATTATCTTCCTTTGAGACCTTACATCTGCATAGGGTATCCTAGGGAACACATGAACAAAGGTATGAGCTAGAAATCCCAATAAGGGAAAGAACATAAGAATAAACTTTAATCACATGAGTTAAGAGGTTTGACATAATGATATTGGAAGCATGGAACATATGGAATCATAACATATAAACATGGGATCATAAAAACAAGGGATAAAATCATCATGGGATCATATAAGCATGAGATTATATAAGCATAGTTTCATAGAGAGGTGGTAGCAACTTTAAACAAGACTTTAGTACGAGTCAAGGCTAACCGCCAATCTCGTTTCCCATAGTAGCATGAGCCAAGGCTAACCGCCCGGACCGTTTTCCCATAATCTTCTCATGAGACATTAACTTTACCCAATGCATTGGAGCGCTATATGGGCGCACCCATCTAAGCTTATTCATGTATATGCTTTCCACATAAATAATCTCACATAATCAATCATACATAAACATAAGAGTACCCAAGGAAATAAATGGGCACACAATCACGTCATGAAGCATAATAAAAAGTGACGTAACATACAAGCATCCATGAAAGAAAGGAATTAAATCATAAATAGACATTAATTATGTATAAAGGCATAAATCACTACAATTGATAAAAAACTTAAGTGATAATATGTAAAAATAGTTTTTAGGAATCTTTGAGTCAAAACTTTTTAGTGCGGTTTAAGAAAACATCGAATATCTCTTAAAACGAAAAGAGGCATAATATTTTTTATAAAACCAGAAGTAAAACAGGAGGGTTTACATAATAAAAATACCTATTTTATAATGACAAAGGTGACTTAAAACTGAGGATATAGTACACTTGATAATAGGAAAGAATTCGGGAAGTTCCCTTAAAACGTGTTCACTTATCGGGAAGTAATGAGGGGAGAATCACTTAAAATCATGCATATCCCTGAAAGAAAGTGATGAAAGAGTCTTGATAAATAGACTTGGAACATGTACACAACATTTAGAGTATGAAAAAGAAAAGATAAGATAACATCATTTTGGTAGAAAGGTAGATAAGACAACCCGAAGGAATAAAAGAGGTTCGGGTAGAATTCTTTACGGATTATCGGCATGGTATCAGGAGTACTTGAGGGGGCTTAGTGAGAGAGGAAATGGAATTCTCATCACTTATAAATAAATATTAAATTATGTGGGAGGTGTTAAATCATACCCCATAATTAATAATTACACACAACATGTCTTAACATAGTGAACAATCTTGAATAAGAGTGAAATTGAGAGGATCCCTTACCTTAGGTCCGTTGGTGTTCTCCACTTGATATTAATGACCTGAATTGTCAAATTAGGTTTATTAATCAATATTTAAAGAACCATATCTAAAATTAAAAGATTATTATAACCTTTTTAAGTTCATTTATACCCATCTTGGTTGATTATGAGGTTCAATTTCATTGTTCAGGTCCGTTTGTTTCATTTGTTTTAATGATCAGTTCAATTGTATTTAGGTTCAAATAAATTGTAAGATGAAAGTGGTTGTACAGAATTGAAGTTATAAAATTAGTTTAAATCCAGTAGGTTACATGGTTACAAAATTAATTTGGTTAATTATATTTAAATAGAACCTTTACATTAAACATTAATGATAAACACTTGAATTAATTTTAACGATTTTGCCCATAATTGACTTGTTTTGTATTATTGTTTTATATCATGAGTGTATGAGGATTAAAGAACCTAAAATAGGAAATATAAAATATATAATAATCTGTTTCAACTATAACATAAATGGTTTCATGACCAGAATCAAAATGATAAGAGAATTTGAAAACACATTATCCATGATGTCGGTAATTTGACTCATCACGGGCGATGTTTAATTCTAGAACGTGAGGGAGAGGAGGAGAAGTATGATGCTTGAAATTTTTCATAAACATGATTAGAATCCATAATATATGAGATTCTGGAGCTTTCATTCCTTTTGGATAAGGAAAGGGGAATAGGGTATAAGGAAAGAAAGAAAATGAAAATGAAACACTTGAAAACAAAAGAGGGGTTTTACCCTTTGATCTCCTCTCTTTGAGACTCCTCTTAGGGGCTTTGGTTTTGGTCTTTTGGAAAGACCAAAAATCCTTGGACGTGGGGAAGGAGCTTGGGAGGGTATTTGAGAAGAAATTTGTCTAGGAACAGGGCTTTAGAGGTGTGAGGGAAATAGGTAAGGAGAGAGGGTATTTATAGTCGAGGAGAGAGGGGTTTCCTTATTATATAATTCATTAGTTTATTATTTTCCCACAAGACAAGGAATATTGAGTCTTGCATGACCAATTATATTAATTTTATAATGTAATCCCGAAATAAGTGGGCTTACATCATCATAAAATCACACATGACTCTATAATTAGCTTATTTAGCTTATTTTTTGTAAATTACGGTATTTCACTATTCATAAAAAATTCAAGTATTTCAGAAAAATCCCAAAAATTTACCCCAACCATTTTTCAACGTGTAGAATTCAAAAATGAAGTCCATTTTTCAAAAATAATTTTCTATATATGATTATTTTAATATTTAAATAAAATAATAATTTATTATCAAAACCAGTTTTAAAGCATTCATTAACTCATTCTAAACTATTGGTATATCAAACTTCCAACATGAATATTATTTTTATACCACCATAGGTAAGGTTACTATTCATTAGGGTATATCACTATTCATAAGGTTATGTTACTATTCATTAGGGTAGGTTACTATTCAACAAAAATTATTATTATTTTATTAGACTCCAAAAAACATCTTGAACACAACCGTGTATGTCGGGTTTTCAAAATTCCAAACACAGAAGTGGAAAACTTATATTTAAAGGTCACTTATCACTTAGTAGTTCATTATTATGTGATTTTATGGAATATTTATAAGAAGGGAATTTCCATTAAAAATATTGGGTCGTTACATTCTTCCCCCCTTAAGAAATTTCACCCTCGAAATTTCATTTTACATTCTAGGCCAAAAACAGATGTGGGTACTTTTCCTTCATTGATTCCTCTAGCTCCCATGTTGCTTCCTCAAACTTATGGTTCCTCTACAACACTTTGACAAGATGGGTTGTCTTATTGCGTAGAACCTTATCTCTCCGATCCAGAATCTTTACCGGCTGCTCCTCATAGGAGAGATCATCTTCCAGGTGCACCACCTCTGAGTTTAGTACATGTGAGGGATCAGGTATGTACTTCCTCAAGAGTGATACATGAAAAACATCATGAACTCGATCCATATTCGATGGAAGTGCAAGACGATAATCCATAGATCCTATGCAATCAAGGATCTTAAAGGGGCCAATATACCTTGGGTTTAACTTCCCTTTCTTCCTGAATCACATGACTCTCTTCCATGGAGATATTCAAAGGAAGACTTTATCTCCAACGTCAAACTCCAAATCCCTTCGACGGTTATCAGTATATCTCTTTTGCCGACTTTGATCAGCTTTGATGTGTTTCTGGATGACTTGAACCTTCTCTATCATCTCTTGAACAAGATCGGGTCCAAGTAGCTTTCTTTCTCCAACTTCATCCCAACAGGTTGGAGTTCTACATCGCTTTCCATACAGAGCTTCATATGGAGCCATTTGAATACTCGAGTGGAAGCTATTGTTGTATGAGAACTCAACCAATGTGAGATGATGATTCCATCCACCTTTGAATTCTAGAGAGCAGGCTCTAAGCATATCTTCAAGTGTCTAAATAGTTCTTTCAGACTGACCATCAGTTTGGGGGTGATAGGTCGTGCTGAAATTTAATTCAGTACCCAAAGCATGTTGAAGACTCTTCCAGAATTTAGATGTGAACCTTGGATCGCGGTCAGAGACAATTGAGAGTGGAACACCGTGAAGTCTCACCTCATCCTTCACATATATCTTTGAAAGTTGTTCAAGCGAGAGATCTTCCCGAATAGCGAAGAAATGAGATGTCTTGGTGGGTCGGTCAACCACAACCCATATCACATTATTTTCCTTTGACGTCTTCGGGAGACCCGTGACAAAGTCCATAGTAACATTTTCCCATTTCCACATGGGTATAGGCAATGGTTGCATCATACCTTTGGATTTTTGTCACTCAGATTTAACTTTCTGACATACCAAGCACCTTGATATATATTCTGCAATCTCCTTCTTCATGTTATCCCACCAGAAGTGTTCTTGGAGATCACGGTACATTTTGGTACTCCCAGGATGGATAGATAAGGTCGAGCTATGTGCATCATTCAATAGCTCCTTCTTTATCTCTGGATCAGATGGTACACATAATCGTGTCAAAAATCTTACAACTCTTTCCTCATCAATTTTGAAATCAGAGGATTTCCCATTTTTAACAGCTTCCACCCTTTTCTGAATTTCCACATCCTTTCTTTGAGCAACCTTTATTTTCTCCAAGAGGGATGGTTGAGCAATCATTTGAGAAAGGATTGATGATGTTCCTCCCTTAATGATTACCAGGTCCATCCTTTTCAAATCCAAAAAGATCGGATCCTTTTTAATTCTCATCATTAATAAAGATGCAGGATCCTTTCTACTTAAAACATCTGCCACCTTGTTTGCCTTACCGGGATGGTAGTGGATTGAGCAGTCATAATCCTTGATGAGCTCTATCCATCTTCGCTGGCGCATATTAAGCTCTTTCTGTGTGAATATATACTTGAGACTCTTGTGGTTAGTATATACCTCACATTTCTCCCCATAAAGATAATGCCGCCAGATTTTCAAGGCAAAGATCACAGCTGCTAACTCCAGATCATGCGTTGGATAGTTTTGCTCATGTATTTTCAGTTACCTTGAGGCATAGGCTATCAATTTATCATTTTGCATCAGCACACATCCTAAGCCCTTCTTAGAAGCATCACTATACACTACAAAGAGTTCCCCACTGGAAGGGAGTGTGAGTACTGGCGCAGTGCTAAGCCTCTTTTTCAACTCCTTGAAATAATCTTCACACTCCTGTGTCCAAAAAAACTTTACTCCCTTCCGTGTAAGCTTGGTCATTAGGTTTTACAATTGTGAAAAAAAATTCACGAATCGTTAATAATACCCAGCTAGACCCAAAAATCTGCGGATCTCCGTTATAGAAGTTGGTCTGGGCCACTCTTCAATTGCCTTCATCTTGGAAGGGTCCACAGATATCCCTTTGCTGGTGATAACATGCCCCAAGAATGATACTTCCTCCATCTAGAACTCACATTTACTGTACTTTTCATACAACTTCTCCCTTCTCAAAGTCTTTAACACAGTTTCCAAATGCTCCTCATGTTCCTCCTTGCTCTTGGAGAATATTAGAATATCATCAATAAAGACTACCACAAATTTGTCGAGGTAATCTCTAAAGACTCTATTCATTAAATCCATAAAAATTGTTGGAGCATTAGTGAGTCCGAAGGGCATCACTATGAACTCATAGTGTCCATACCTTGTTCAAAAGGCAGTCTTGGGAATATCTTCCTTCCTTACCTTTAGTTGGTGATATCCCGACCGAAGGTCCACCTTAGAGAAATAACTGGCCCCACATAGCTGATCGAACAAGTCATCTATCTGTGGAAGGGGATACTTGTTCTTTATCGTGATTTTATTGATCTCACGATAATCAATGCAGAGGAACATTGATCCATCCTTCTTCTTGACGAAGAGGATTGGAGCACCCCATGGTGAAGCACTCGGGTGTATAAAACCCTTCTCCATATTCTCCTGTAACTGCTTCTTCAGCTCTTCTAGCTCTACGGTGGCCATTCTGTAAGGTGTATTTGAGATTGGAAGAGATCCAGGGATAGGTTCAATTGATAACTCAACCTATCAGTCAGGAGGAAGACCAGTCAACTCTTCGGGGAATACACCAGTGTAATCCCTCATGATGGTCATGTCTTCAAGCATGATTCTCTCCCTTGTCTCAATCATTTGAGCTAGGTATGCTTTCTCACAAGGAAGCAATATCCAAACTTGAGATGAAGATTCTAAAAGAGACTCATCTTCCTCCTTGCACTTGTAAAGAATCAGAGGATGCTTCGGGATATGAAGAGTAATCTCCCTTTCCCGGTAGTTGATGTTGGCCTTGTACAAAGATAGCCAATCCATGCCCAAGATAGCATCAAATTCCACTAAAGGAAGTATTACAAGATTTGTTGGGAGGTTCAGTCCACAAACATTAACCGGGGAGGAGTTATAAACCATGGATTCAATAATTGCCCCATTAGCTGTTCTCACAGATAACTTTTCCTCCAAATTTTGAGGTGGTGTTTGAATAGTTCTACTAAACTTGTAAGATATGAAAGAATGCGTAGAACCAGAATCAAATAGTACGTTCTCTATTCTTGAATGAATAACAAGCGTACCTGTCACCACATCATTTTCCGACTCCACCTCAGCAGTAGTGATAGCATAATCCCTTCCTTGTTGCCTTGGATGTTGTTGCTAATTGCCTTCGACAACCCTCAGCTTAGGGCAATTGTTCGAATAATTCCCAAGCTCCCTGTAGTTATAACACTGCAATGCAGGCTGAGTGTTGATCTGAACCTTCCTTTATTCTTCAACATTAGCGGAATTTTTCATATCCCTTCGGCAGTTCTTGGCCAGATGACCAAACTTTCCACATTTGAAGCAATTCTTGGTTCCCTTCAGACAGTTACCGGGATGCTTCTTCCCACAATTTTTTCAAAGGGGGAATCTGGGATTCTTCCCATCATGGGATTTGTTTGATGGACCACCCATGTTGTTTTCCATCTTTTGCTTCTTTTCACTAGGCCCATGAGACCACTGAGAGTCTCCAATATCCATTTCAACCCGGAGGGCATAATGGACAATCTCCTCATAGCTGTCGAAGTCTCGAATCGCCAACACTTTTTGTAGACTCGGCTTTAGTCCGATAAAGAAGAGATCCACCTTGCTTTCGGTGTTCATGACAAAGCCAGAGGTGTACCTTGAAAGCCTAGTAAAGTTTGCTTCATACACCCCGATGGACTCATCTTCCTTCTGCTTGAGTCTGAGGAATTCTCTTTCCATCTTGAGACGGAGGGTTCGAGGAAAATATTTGTTGAAAAACATCCTCTTGAATTCCTCCCAATCCATGGAATCGATTTCCTCTTGGGACATTGTATTCTTGATCAGTGTCCACCACTGATCAGCTTCCCCATCAAAACGATAGACTGCCAGTACCACCTTCTCTTCTTTCGAGCACTGGAGGACGGTGAATATATTTTCAATGGAGTTAATCCATTGTTCCGCGAGGAGGGGATCAGAAGATCTGCTAAATATGGGAGGCCTTTGCCGCATGAAGGATTCAACGACAACTTGCTCTTTCCTTGGAGGAGGAGGACGTTCCACCTGATTCAAGTTATTATTCATAACTTGAGTCAGCTGAGCAAGTACTGCCATGAAGTTTTGAGCACCCTATTCTGTCACATCAGGCATGTCATTATGGCAATCATCACATTGCCTATCACATTGGTTATTGGAACGTGTTATTCTATTTCCCGCCATTAACTATGAAAAAGAACGTATAATTAGAGGTATTGAATACTTAGCTATTGAGAATAGAAAGGAAACTTTGAACATCAAAGGATAAACTTATAAAGAATAAGTACATCCAGACTTGTGATTCCTTAGGTTTATATCTAGGTTATCCTCAATATATTTCTTAACTTATATTCTTATGGTTTTTTTCCCCTAATAATGGTTTGTACTAAACTCATGAATCTACCAAAGCATATCCCCTAGGGAGTGTCGTAACCAAGAGTGCAGTAAGGCCCGTTGTCTTGCACCAGTTCCCGTTCGAGTCTAGCTCAAAGCGGTGTTTTCGGGTTTTACCCCTAGGATACATATGTGCCAGAGCTGCCTCTACCAGATCATATCCAGACAGGGATGTATTTTCTTGATAAACCACTTACTCGATACTCCCCAAAATTTGGGAATGTTTTATAATACTTAGTCTCATCCTTAAGGTTCTCACTAAGGTGCTCTATTCCTAATCTCCAAAAATAGTTATACCATGCTCTGATACCAACTATAGGGACCCTAGACTTTTACACATAACATTTCATGATTTTAAACATAGTTCATCATCAGAGTACAAGCCAAGGATCGTTAAGTCTAGTGTCTTGGAAGACTAGGTACATATATTACAAAACATGGGCTAAAAACACTTCTTTATTTAATCTTCATAATGAGATCCTATCTTCCTTTGAGCCCTTACATCTGCATAGGGTACCCTGGGGAACACATGAACAAAGGGATGAGCTAGAAATCCTATTAAGGGAAAGAACACAAGAATAAACTTTAAGCACGTGAGTTAGGAGGCTTGACATAATGATATCGGAAGCATGGAACATATGTAATCATAACATATAAATATGGGATCATAAAAACAAGGGATAAAATAATCATGGGATCATATAAGCATGGGATTATATAAGCATAGTTTCATAGAGAGGTGGCAGCAACTTTAAACAAGACTTTAGTACGAGTCAAGGCTAACCGCCAATCTCGTTTCCCATAGTAGCACAATCCAAGGCTAACCGCCCAGACCGTTTGCCCATAATCTTCTCATGAGACATTAACTTTACCCAATGCATTGGAGTGCTATCTGGGCACACCCATCTAAGATTATTCATGTATATTCTTTCCACATAAATAATCTCACATAATCAATCATACATAAACATAAGAGTACCCAAGGAAACAAATGGGCACACAATCACGTCATGAAGCATAATAAAAAGTGACGTAAAATACAAGCATCCATGAAAGAAAGGAATTAAATCATAAATAGACATTAATAATGTATAAAGTCATAAATCATGACATTTTATAACAAACTTAAGTGATAATATGTAAAAATAGTTTTTAGGAATCTTTGAGTCAAAAATTTTTAGTGCGGTTTAAGAAAACATCGAATATCTCTTAAAATGAAAAGAGGCATAATATGTTTTATAAAACCAGAAGTAAACCAGGATGGTTTTCATAATAAAAAGACTTATTTTATAAAGATAAAGGTGACTTAAAACTGAGGATAGAGTACACTTGATAATAGGAAAAAATTCAGGAAGTTCCCTTAAAACGTGTTCACTTATCGGGAAGTAATAAGGGGAGAATCACTTAAAATCATGCATATCCCCGAAAGAAAGTGATGAAAGAGTCTTGATAAATAGACTTGGAACATGTAAACAACATTTAGAGTATGCAAAATAAAATATAAGATAATATCATTTTGGTAGAAAGGTAGATAAGATAACCCCAAGGAATAAAAGAGGTTCGGGTAGAATTCTTTACGGATTATCGGCATGGTATCAGGAGTACTTGAGGGGATTAGTGAGAGAGGAAATGGAATTATCATCACTTATAAATAAAGATGGCAGTATGGGGGAGGTTCAAAATCATACCCCATAATTAATAATTACACACAACATGTCTTAACATAGTGAACAATCTTGAATAAGAGTGAAATTGAGAGGATCTCTTACCTTGGGTCCGTTGGTGTTCTCCACTTGATATTAATGACCTGAATTGTTAAATTAGGTTTATTAATCAATAGTTCCAGAACCATATCTAAAATTAAAAGATTATTATAACCTTTTTAAGTTCATTTATACCCATCTTGGTTGATTATGAGGTTCAATTTCATTGTTCGGGTTCATTTGTTTCATTTGTTTTAATGATCGGTTCAATTGTATTTAGGTTCAAATAAATTGTAAGATGAAAGTGGTTGTCCAAAATTGAAGTTATAACATTAGTTTAAATCCACTAGGTTACATGGTTACAAAATTCATTTGGTTAATTAGAGTGAAAGATAACCTTTACATTAAACATTAATGATAAACACTTGAATTAATTTTAACGATTTTGCCCATAGTTGACTTGTTTTGTATTATTGTTTTATATCATGAGTGTATGAGGATTACAGAACCTAAAATAAGAAATATAAAATATATAATAATCTGTTTCAACCATAACATAAATGGTTTCATGACCAGAATAAAAATGATAAGATAATTTGAAAACACATTATCCATGATGTCGGTAATTTGACCCATCACGGATGATGTTTAATTCTAGAACGTGAGGGAGAGGAGGAGAAGCATGATGCTTGAAATTTTACATAAACTTGATTAGCATCCATAATATATGAGATTATGGAGATTTAATGCCTTTTGGATAAGTAAAGGGGAAGAGGGTATAAGGAAAGAAAGAAAATGAAAATGAAACACTTGAAAACAAAAGAGGGTTCTTACCCTTTGATCTCCTCTCTTTGAGACTCCTCTTAGGGGATTTGGTTTTGGTCTTTTGGAAATACCAGAAAGCCTTGGACGTTGGGAAGTATCTTGGAAGGGTATTTGGGCAGAAATTTGTCTAGGAACAAGGCTTGAGAGGTGTGAGGGAAAGAGGTAAGGAGAGAACGTATTTATAGTGGAGGAGAGAGGAGTTTCCTTAATATATAATTCATTAGTTTCTTATTTACCCACAAGACAAGGAATAGTGAGTCTTGCATGACCAAGTATATTAATTTTATAATGTAATCCCGAACCAAGTGGGCTTACATCAGCATAACATCACACATGACTCTATAATTAGCTTATTTAGCTTATTTTTGTAAATTACGATATTTCACTATTCATCAAAAATTCAAGTATTTCAGAAAAATCCCAAAAATTTACCCCAACCATTTTTCGATGTGTAGAATCCAAAAATGAAGTTCATTTTTCAAAAATGATTTTCTAAATATGATTATTTTAATATTTAAATAAAATAATAATTTATTATCAAAACCAGTTTTAAAGCATTCATTAACTCATTCTAAACTATTGGTATATCGAACTTCCAACATGAATATTATTTTTATACCACCATAGGTAAGGTTACTATTCATTAGTGTATATCACTATTCATAAGGGTATGTTACTATTCATTAGGGTAGGTTACTATTCACCAAAAATTATTATTATTTTATTAGACTCCAAAAAACATCTTGAACACAACCGTGTATGTCAGATTTTCAAAATTCCAAACACGGAAGTGACAAAATTATGTTTAAAGGTCACTTATCACTTAGTAGTTCATTATTATGTGATTTTATGGAATATTTATAAGAAGGGAATTTCCATTAAAAACATTGGGTCGTTACAGGTTGAATGTTCATAAAAAAAACTGATGGGGGTTTTGTTAATGAGATTTCCAAAGAAGTTAGGGTATGAATTCATTTTTCATTATAATAACTTATTATTATTTGTCACTATGTTAATATATATTGCTTCAAATATTACTGATATTTTATTTATAGGTAAAAATTAAAGAACTATGGGATGTCAATCCCCCATAGTCCTACTCAGTCTCCCAGGATGACCCAGTTGGTAAAGTCCTTGGGAAGGAGCATCCTAGTCGAGTGCGCAGATGAGTTTAGGAATATTACCATCTAAGGTATTTGGTAGACAAATGGGGATTTCAAGTGATGATTTGTGGTGAGAAGGTAAATCACAAAACTTCAAAATCATTTAGTTCACAAACTTTTATTGATTTTAAGTTTAAATCTAAATATACAACATTGTTTAATTTTCAATATAATTATCTTATAGGTGATGATAGTAGGAAGTAGAGATGGAGATGAAGAGGGTGACAAACAGAGTTCATCATTGGGAAATTATTAGTGGAGAGTGTTTTATCATGTATCAGTACATCCAATGTGGGTATTTTTTATCTTTTTATTATATTTTAGATGGGATTGGGACAACGGGCGCCCTATGTATGTGTTTTATAACCATGTGTCTATATGTTGTGTTTCAACTAGCTATGAAGATTGAAATTTCTATATGATCATATATGATGTTTAGTTTCTTGTCTCTATTTTACATATAAGTTGATTCTTTTAATGTGTTGTGTTTTGTTTGATTATTTCAATGTATTGAGAAATGTATTATTTCTTTCAATGTGTTGTTTTTCTTGGTCAATGTGTCAATTATTTATGTTTTGGTGTGAATCAATGTGTGTTTATTCTTTAGTTCTAACATATCATTTTCCTTGTACATTGATGATATATTTGATGATTTGGAAAAAAATTCAATGTCATTGTTTTGTTGTTCCGGCTACAGGTTATGGGGTTGCAGAACCTACAACTTGTTTTCTTAATTCATGATATAGTGGTGGTTTCAACCGCTTCTGGAGATAGATTTTATTTCGTGGCAGTTTAAATCGTCGCTATATTATGGTATTTTTTAGGGGCGGCGGTTAAAATTGTCTCTAAATATGATAAAATTTTTCTTAGCGATGTTTTTATCTGTATTAGTGGAGGTTTTTTAGTAAAAAAGGCTAGAATTTAGAGGTGGTTGAAAACCACCACTAAATATCAATTATTTTTTTAATCAAAAACCACCGCTAAAACAAAGAAAACAGCCGCTAAATACATATTCTACGACACTTTCCAAAAACCGCCACTAAATGTATGAAACCACCACATGTTGATTTCTGACACCAATTTTAGTGGCAGTTTTTTGAAACCGTCCCTGAACCATATAGAGACGGTTTAAACCACTGCTATACGGTCAGTTTGTTATAGTGATTCTGATAGCTTCAAGTCTATTTACTGGTGCAAAGGTGTCTTCATAGTCAATACCTTTTTCTTGACTATAACTTTGTGCTACCAATCTGTATTTGTTTCTAATGATAGCACCACGTTAATCAAATTTATTCCTAAATACCCACTTTATGACAATGTTTAAGAAGTCCTTAGGTCTTTCTACTAGTTCTCAGACTTTTCTACTCTCAAACTAATTCAATTCTTATTGCATTTTTATTACCCAAAACTCATCATCTATTACTTATATGATGTTCTTATGTTCAATTTTTGATAAGAAATTTTGATGTTCAACCTGATTTCTTAGAGAATCTGTAGTTTGTGTTCCTCTATCGATATCTCCTACAACTACATATAAGGGATGGTCTCTACAAGTTCTAATAGTTCTAGGGATAGAAGTATTTGATACTTCATTCTCTTATTTAGGTTCACGTTCAAATAGTTCCTCATAAATTTTTTATTTTTCTATAGGTTTTAAAGAATTATCACTGGGTTTGGCATTAACATTCATATTAGAAAGGTTATCATCAGGGTTCTCTAAAGAGGTTTTAGGTTCATGTGGATCTATTTCATCAAATTTGACATGTACATATTCTTCCACAATTTTGGTCCTTTTGTTGAATACCATGTATGATTTGTTGGATGTTGAATATCCAAGGAAAATTATTTCATCACTTTTGGATGCAAACTTGTATAAATTTTCTTTTGTATTGAGTATAAAGACCTTGCGGCCAAAAACTCTGTAATTAAACTTTAGATTTCTTCCATCCCATAACTCATATGGGGTTTTCTTTACAAGTGGTATAATAATAACTCTATTAATAATATAACAAGATGTATTCACAACCTCTACCCAAAAGTAAATAGGTAAATCATACTCATTGAGCATGGTCCAGGAAATTTCTTAAAGAGTTTTGTTTCTTTTTTCTACTACACCATTCTGTTATGGGGTCCTAGGAGAAGAAAAGTTATGATTTTAGCTATGTTGTGAGCATAGAGATTCAAAATCTTGATTTTTAAACTCACAACCATGATCACTTCTTAAGGTTTTAATGATATTTCTGCTAAGTTCTTATACAGATTTTTCATATTTGTAAAAATAAGAACACACTTCACTTTTATGAGCTATAAAGAATACTCAAATGTATCTAGAAAATTTAACTACTAGAACATAAGCATCTAATTTTCCATTTAATCTAGAAACTCTAGAGGTTCCAAATAATTCCATGTGAACCAACTTTAGGTATTGATAATTTGACAATTATTTCTTTGGTTTGAGATAGATTTTATGTCGCTTCCCTTTTTTACATGGGTTACAAAACTTGTCTATTGGGAATTCCAATTTTAGAAAATCTTTAACTAATCCTTATCTAGTTAGCTTCCTAAGTGAGTGCAGGTTACAATGTCCTAGTCTCTTATACAGAATCCAAGACTCTTTATGAAAGGAACTTAAACAATAAATATTTTGAGAAAATAACAAATTCAAATCAATAACATAAACATTGTCATTACACATGGTAGTGAAAACTAAAACATACTTGGAATCAAAAAATTTGTAAGCATTATTTTCAAATTTAAAATGCTAACCATCATCACATAACTATGAGATTCCAAACAGGTTATATTTTAATTCATCTATGAATAACAATTTATAAATAAAAACTGTACTAGAATTACTAAGTTGATTGAGTCCAATTATTTTTCCTTTAACACTGTCACCAAAAGTGGCATGACCACCATCTACTTTGATAAGGTTCTTAAAGATTGAGTAGTCCTCATTCATGTATATGGAACATAAATTGTTCAAATGCTATAGATATTTACTAGTACTCTTCAAGCAGGTTTCCTACAATAAAGTTAAACAATAAATGATTTTGGTACCCATATTTTCTTGGTTCATAAACGTTAGTAATAAAATATTTAGGAATACAAACTTGCTTAATTGGTTTCCTATAAATAGATTTTAAAATTTTAGAAATAAAAATTGTGTTGGGTCTATAAGAATAATAACTATTTACATAATTGGCATAACTAAATCTTGGAACAAATTTTTTTTTGTAAATCTTCATCTGTCCAGGTTGGTAACCAATTCTAGTGGTATACATAGAAGTGGTTTGTTTTCCAAGCATTCTAGTAATGGTTTCTCTACCATTTTTGAACCTTTACAAATACTTTTTAATTTCTCGTTATACATCTTAAGTTCATTTTTCCCCTTAGTAATTGAGTATTTTTTTCCTTTTCTACAATAAATTTAGATTTAAAGTGAACAGACAAAGCATGCTGCTTATTTAAACTTTTATATTTATCCTTCAACTCATTGAATGTTTCATCTTAAATGTTACAGTACTCAGATAGATCCTCACTTCTCATGTTTTCATCATTGTTTTCATTCTTAAAAAGATTTGAAATATTAATAGGAGATGTGTAAATAATATTTAGTACCTCATATGTGTTTGTCATAAAACACATGTTATATTTGTAATTTTTATCTTCACTGCTCAGGTCAGATTCACTTGAACCATCTTTATAGGTGCTCCGGGTGGCTTTCATATCCTTCTTTTACCATTTTCCTTTATCCTCGTATCTTTTATTGTATTTCAGCTTAGTGCAATAATCAATTCTGTGTCCTTTTTATTTTGCACTCATAACAGGTTATCTCATTGGTGGAGTCATCCTTTTTCAACTTTTTTCTCCAACTTCCTCTATTTACATACTTACCATTGTAATTTGATTTCTTGAAGAATTTATTCTTCTTGTAGGACTTCTTGAATTTCCTGGTAGGTGATCTGTTTCCTCATCACTATCAACAGATGATTTTTCATCACTCGAACTATCAACTTTGATCTTTTATTTCATTTTTAAGTCAAATGTTTTTAAGCCAATTGATTTTTTCTTTGTCTCTTCTTCTTCTTCTTTATTCACTTTCAGTTCCTCCACATACATCATAAGTTTTCTAATGATTTCCTTCACTATTAGTGTGTTGATATCATATTATTCTCTGATGAAAATTGGAGTTCCTCTCTACCTATCAGGTAGACATCTCAAAAGTTGCATCACGTGATCTTTATCAACAACTATCTTCCCAAGTTCATGAATAATGTTCAAAGTCTCATTGAAACTGAGATACATGTAAAAAATGGATTCATCAAGTTTCATTTTGAATGTATCATATTTAATGGTGCAAGAATTTAAGCATATGTCTTTAACATTTTAGGTTCCCTCATGAGATATAACAAGAGTATCTCAAATTTCAAAAGTAGCAGAATAAGCAGATATTATATTAAATTCATCTTCTCCTAATGAACAATATAATGCATCCATTACTTTATAGTTTCACTCATACACAACCTTAGGGGAATCACTCTATTCATCTCAATCGACTTTTATTTTTTCATTTCTATCAACGATAATGGACCAAATGTCAAATTTCATGCTCTCTAAATGGATTTTCATATTGATATTCCATTGAGCATAATTAGTCCCATTAAAATAATGAGTTCGATTAGTGATAGTTACTTATTTTCTATTATTATCTATAAAGATAGAAATTTAAAATTAACATATATTTTGATCTTTAAGTAAAACTATATCACATTAAAAAGAAATGAAATGAAATTCCTTTGATACCAAATGTTGGTCAGAGTGGAACACTCAAGAGGGGGGTGAATTGAGTTTCCGATTAAAATTTTCTATTAAAAATATTTAAAACTAAATCCCATCAATTTATAAAACATTATCAGTTAACTAAAATCATATAATTATATAATTTGATCTTTCAAAAAGGTTCTCAACTATTTAATCAAAACTCGATTAAAAACAAGTTTGAAAACTCTTTCTAACTTTTGAAACAATTTTACTCGAGTTAAGAACCTTATATAAAACATAGATTAAATTCAACTATCAAAGTAATGTTTTGTTATATAGTTTGGAAAATAGATGTAGATTCATTTTGAAAACATATTAAATAAAAAAAATACAACATAATAAATAAGGGGTTTGGTCTCAAACCGAGACTTAATCTCTTCTACTTGACAATCACCTGCTATCAAGCAGTTTATTATAAAATAAAATGATCTACAGCCTAGATCGAATTTTACACAACAACTCAAAAGTATTTCTATGATTTATAGGCCCTTTCATAGTTCTATATGGGAGAAATTAATGTTAATAATTGTACGCAAACAACCCAAGATAATCAACCTCTTCCACGATTTTATGTGGGAGAATAAATAAAGAAATGAGAGAGAGTGTCTTTCACTCTCCAGTTCAATGCAGAAGCTGGTGCTAAAAGATAGTGTACAACACAAAAAAATCAAAATTAAATAAAACAAAGTACGAGAAAGCGAAGAATTTGGTGTAGTGAAGTGTTGTTCCATTGTTCTGTGGGTGGTTCTTCTCTTCTTGTGATCATCTTTTGATTTGGAATAGGTTCGAAAAGATGTTCAAATGTTCTCTTGATATGTCATTAAAGATTTGGTGAGAATAGGGTGTTGTAGTCATTTAAAACAAAGTATATGTTTCTTCATTTTCATTTAGGAAATTTTTTAAATTCTTTGTGTCCCATGTGTATATTTTTCATATACACCCCCCACTTTTTTCTGTCTTCAGTCGTCCTTTAAAAAGAAGTGCTTTCTGAAAATACCCATTGAGAAATCATCATGAATATCATCGTACTTTGGTAGAAAATCTAGGATCATTAAATGCTTCTGAAAAATATTTAATTCTATATATAAAAGTGGTTGAATTAATATATTTAAATGTATAATAATACAATACTTACCTTTTCCCCCAGGGTGTATCTTAGTTAGTAGTTGCCTCTATGGGTCTCTGTCACACTTTAACGTCAGATACTCCTTTATTTTATCCTTTTATTAGTATTGGGTCTCTTGGTTGATGTTCAGGCTTAAGTCTTAGTCGAAATTTTTGGTTTTTGGAGTTTTTGGATGGTTTTCTAGGTGGATCATGGTTACCACACAGTTAGTAGTAACCATGTAGCCTAGCCATGCGGCAAGTGCAGGTTGGACAGAACCAACCGCATGGCTGTGGTTGGTCCTAGGTAATCACACGTCAATCTTTCCTTAGGCAGTGAGGTCTACATGTTTATTATATGGTTTGGAAAACCGTGCAACCAAACCGTGCGGACGTTCCAGGTTATTAAAAATACCATCCCTAAATTTTATCTCTCTCATTTTTATCCCAAACTCAGGATCCTCCTCCCTTGTCTGACCTAAGAACACCATGGGTTGTTCCCAAACCCTTCTCCCATAGCTCTCATCCCTCCATGGTTCTTCCTCTTTGATTCCAAGGTAAGATTTTAGGGTTTTTGGCCACTTATCTTTCATTTATCCTCTCCTCTCTCTATTCTTTGGTTTTCCTTTGGGGGTTTTCCTCATGTCTAAACCCTAGGGTTTGGGTTGGCTAATCTTTGGGTTATTTCTTGTGGCTAGGTTGTGCAGATCATCCATAAGGCTCAGTCCTTCCTCTCCTTGGAGTTTTATCCCACCCACACATGGTTGAGTTAGGCATTTACAACTTCTCTCTTTTCAAAACTCTCCATAAGCACTTGCGTGTTTTCAATTAATTTTTAAATATCATTTGAACCTCTAATATATTTATGTCTTGATGTGAATGGTGATTTCATGTTGGTGGAATTTTCTAAAAATAGTTTTCTGAAGTGATTTGTGTAGAATGTCTAGGTTTAAGGCACCTAGGGTGCTTATTTAAAATGCCTTTGTTCTTTTAAAGTGGAATTGGGCCTTTTATGAAATGTTTAGCCCTTGTGATGATGTTTTGATGTTTATTTGTTTCTGATTTTGGTTTTGTGCATATAATTTGGTAATGGAATAGCTTGATAAGCATGTTGAAATATTTTAGAAAGGGTTTTATGGTCATAAGGGGATGATTTGTGCTCTTTTAAAAGAATGCAAGGGGTGGGTTTGGTTTCAAACCAAATGGTGATTTTGTGTAAATGGGTTTTGAGTGTTCTCTTAGATTTTAGGGCGTTCCATTGGATGTTATCACATCCATGGGTGTACTAGGTGCACACATGGATGTGCATTCAAGTGAATATAACACTCTAAATTATTTTTCCTTAAAAGCTCATCATTCTTCATTCCTTACCTTTTTCTTAAAATAGTACCATTTTCTTTAAAATGGTAAATCATTACTTCAAGGGTTTTGGAAAACATGACTTTAAATGTGTTCCTCATGGTTTGGCTTGTTTGGACTTGAAACATACGTTGGTGTGAGTTTGAAATGAGTAAAGGCCCGGTTGGTAATCGTGAAGTTTCTATGTGTGTGCTTGGAACTTAAGAGCCTGTTTGACATTATAAATATAAAATTGGTTTTTATGTGATGTTTTGGTAATGCTTTTAGTGATGTCAAGCTAAAGGCTCATTTGGAACTTCTAACCCAAAGGTTATGTTTATGTTAGCTTGTAGAAAGGATTGTATTTGTCAAATGTGTGTGCCCGGTTGAAAACCTAAGATGTTTTATAAAATGGTTTAAATTTCTATATAGTATGGTGGTCGGTTGTCACCTTTTTTGATATGAAATGTAAATTTATGTATATGGGGAACCTTTATAGGAGGGATTTACCTTCATGGGTTATTGTGTATTGGTGTCTGTGTTTGGGGTAGACAAGTGTGGTGGCGGCATGTGAGGTGAGTCACATGTGTGTTGGACTCCTAATTACACTGTATTACTATTACCACCATGGGTTCCTGGGTGTCTTTTATATGATCAAGTGATGGTTTCTTGCTAGCCCTGATTAGATGGGTCAGTACCCTTCTGGAGTTATAGACAATCCAGGAGGTATGTGCCACTAGTGAGGTCAGGTTAGGGTATATGGTTGGTTATGGACTTAGGGTCTTCACCATACACCGATAGGTGGTTCCAAACTGAGTAGATTCAGGGGTCTTATAGGGATGTTTAGGATCGCCCATGGTTATCATTTATATTATTTGTTTACTTTCTATTGCACTTATTTTCAACTTGAACTGTTTATCTGTTTCTTTTTAGCACAACCTTGGTTTTCCTTATTATGAATTTTAATTATAAAATAGAAATTGGTTTTGGAAATGGTATGTGGTGTGTGTTGGATTTTGAAATGGGAAAATGGTGTTGTTTAAGAAAAGGGGGGAAACCCTATTTTTTATATAACTATATTTCAAACTGGTGTTAATGGATTGTTTTGGGAAATGAAAAACGTGGATTCGGTGGTTTATCTTTGGCATTCTTACTGAGCATCTCAATGTTCATACCTATCCTATCTTTTCAGTTGCAGGTTCTGTGTCATGTTTAGGTTCCTGGTTCAGCTGCTCAGTGGTGGATTAGGTTTGGTCCTGAGGTTGGCGGTGACCAAGAGTTCACACGGAGATCATGTGGTAGTGGTTTTGTTTTTCTTATTTTAGTTTTCAGTCTATTTGGTTGTATCTTGTAACTAGATCAATTGTTTATTTATTTGAGGTTTATTTTTTGGGTATCTGCTTATTCAGTTTGTGTTTATTTGATCCTGGTTTGTTTGTGCTGAAACTATTCCCAATCTGGTTTATTTTTGATGCCCTACACTAGTTTTCAGCCCATGGGGATCGGGAATGCCCTTCGGGCCATGTCATGGAACCGGTCGGGTGTATGGTCGGATGACATCCCGGGCTGGTTCATAACAAAATGGTATCAGAGCAGGTTCTTGTTATTTGGGGTGTCAGGTAGATAGAGATTAGGATTGTCAGGACTGGGGAGGTAGGTGCGGGAAGAGAGTCGCAAACTCTTGATCACACTAATCCTTGAGTTACCAGGGGTAGTTCGGGATTCAAGTCTTTTTCTCTTGTTTTGGATTGAGGGACGACAACAGAGGAGAGTTGGTGTCACATTGTGATCTCACATGGAGTGGTGACCCATGTAGAGTCCAAGTGCATGGTTCGAGTTCCCATTATAATTATGACCTACTTGAGGCATGTCCCACTATCATGTCACTGAGTTAGGCATAGACGCTAGTCTCTCCTTCCAGTAGTTTGGTGTAATTTTTGCCTTATCTTGGTTTTGGTTGGTGCAAGTGCGCTTTTGTAGATGAAAATAGTTTTGAAATGGAAATACTTTCTTCCAAATGGATTTAACTTGATAAAGTGGGTTTTAAAAAAAATTGAAAGTGCTTTGGTTTAAAAATTTGGTGCTTTTTTGTAATTAGTAAGTAAATGGCTTGGTGTGACCCATGTTGTTCTTTATGAACATTTGCACATGTGGGGGTATGTGTATGGAATGTGCATGTTGGAACGTATGAATGGAAGCAGATGAACACATGTGCAACTATTCATGGGATTTATTGGGTGTGTATTTGACATTAAAGGCTTGAACTTGTTTTCTAAAGGTGGTTTTTGAAAGGGATGTTTTTGGTTGTGTTTATATTTTTTTGGTTTTTGAGCCGATTTTTTTTTTGATGAAGTTGATTTTATTGATGTTACTTCGTCTTGATATCGGTTTTAGCTCTGTGTTTTATATGTTGTTCATAAAATACCACCCAGAAAGGTCTCTAAAGTTTCCAATGAGTCATACCCGATTTTTGGTCCTTCTCGTACGTTGCCTATTCTTTACGGTGATCGAGGTCCGTTAGAGGTAGTGAAGTGTCTTGAAGAGTTCGAGTGTGTCTTCAAGGTATTGGAGTGGCTTGAAGAGGTCCAGTGTGTCTTCAAGGTATTGGGATCTCCCAAAGATGTCAAAGTGCGTGTTGTTTTGGGTCTTTTTGAAGGTTCAGTTTTGGAAGAATAGGAGTTGTTTGCCCCATCGTCAATGCAAGTTGGGATGGTGTGGGATGTATTTAAATCTGTATTCATCTAATGGTTCATACCTGAAGAGTTGAATATGAAGAAAAGTGAAGAGCTCATGCATATTCAACAGGCTAATAAACGGTGAAGGCATATGTTGACCATTTCAAGGAACTGGTTTTCTTTTCTCTGGAGGTAGCATCATAGGATTTGATGAAGACTTCTATCTTCATCGGCGGTCTTCATCTATAGATCAAGGTGTGGGTCCTTCTATGGACCATCGTTTCGGGAAGCTTTTAGATGAAGTGTTCCTAGATGATTTGGTCTCCGGAGTGCAAACAGTTGGCAATTTGGCATATATATTTTCTCGTGAAGGTTCCCCATATGGCGAGAAATATAAGCTAGAGGAACCTACTTCTAAGGAGTCTCTTTCAATGGTTCTGGTTTCCGGTTCGTCGGATCATCCTTGTGTGTGCCACTAGTGTGGCTGATTCAGGCACTCGAAGCCATCATGTCGCATCTCTCTAAGGACGTGTTGTCATTGTGGCTGTTTGGGCTATTTGGAGAGGTTTTGTAGGAAGCGTCACTTGAAAAAGATGTTGTGACCGGAGGATTCTAGTGCTTGACTATGAGGCAGGAAATGCTTCAGTCATCAAAGCCTCAACCACAGGTCTCGGGGTGAAGCTCGCGCATAGTCAGGAGTTGTCAGGTGTGTGAAGTTGCGGTCTGGGTTTTGTATTCCATATTAAGATTGGAACATTTAAAGACTTTTCATTCTTGTTTTCTGTTTTTGAGTTTTTTCCTCTATTATAAGTCCATAATTTCCTTAGGTGATTGTGATGAACTTGTTCTTTTGTAATCCAAACAGTCATGTTTATCTAGATATGGTTTTCTAATCGTGCATTTTTCTTAAAGTGTGTTTGGCCCTTGTATGGGATGGTTTTGGTTTATTTGTTCTTGTTTGAGGATAAATGGGTTCTTTTGGTTTTGGTTTTAGTTCTTGTTGTGTTCGTTTGGGGATATGTTTGGGCTTTGTGAGGAGTATGGGTTGTGGTGGTTTTGGGACACTATTTGGTTTTAGGTGGATTTGTTCTCATGGATTTTTCCTAGTGTTGGGAGTCTTAGTTGGGGTGAGAAATTTTTAGTTCTAGCAGTGATGTTGTTTTTCCTTGTGAAAAGGGTTGTTGGTCCATGCAGGGAGTTTCCCCATTCCAACATTTTAGTGTGTCGAGTTATTGCGTGGTAGGTTTTCAACTTGAGTCCTTATGGCAGGATTGTCTTGTTCGTGGTAAGGGATTTAGTTTCATTTGGGTTAAGAGTTCCTTAGTTCCTGATTGTGGTAAGGTCGATGTTTAGTTAGTGTGAAAATTTGGGTAAATTTTGGTTGGGAGTTCCTGTGTTCCCCCCCCTAGGGTAGTGTGTTGGGATTTGGAGGTTTTCTAGCTAGTTGAGTTCTTGTGGCGGGGAGAACCCTCTTGTGTCCTCCCCTCAAACATGGGCTTTAGTTCCTTCTTGAATCGGTTAGGTGTGAATTGTGGAGAGTAAGGTCATCTTGGGATTCATGGTTTTTCCTTAGTTTTGTCTGGGCATGGACTCGAGTTTTGATTAATTATCAGTTTGGTGACTTTTTGGGAGTAGAAAGTGTCCATGGTGGGAAGAATTATCACACTCCAACCTCATATACTCCTTTTTTCATACTTTTATTAATATTGGGTCTCTTGGTTGAGGTTCGGGTTTAAGTCTTGGTCTAAATTTTTGGTTTTTGGAGTTTTCAGGCGGTTTTCCAGGTGGAGCGTGGTTATCACACAGTTAGTAGTAATTGTGCGGCCTGGCCGTGTGGCAAGTGTAGGTTAAACAGAATCGACTGCATGGATAGCACATAACCGTGTGGAAGGTCCCAGGTAATTGTGTGCCATTTTTTCCTTAGGCAGAGAGTTCAACACAGTTTCTGCATGGTTTAGCAAACTGTGTGGACGTGCCAGGTCATTGAAAATCCTATCCCTAAATTTTCTCTCTCATTTTTATCCCAAACTTGGGATCCTCCTCCCTCGCCTAACCTATACGCACTAAGGTGTGTTCCCAAACCCTTTTCCCTTAGCTCTCCTCCCTCCATGGTGCTTCCTCTTTGATTATAAGGTAATATTTTAGGGTTTTTGTCCATTTCTCCTTTATTTCTCCTCTTCTCTCCCTATTATTTGGTTTTCCTTTGGGGTTTTTCCTCGTGTTCAAACCCTAGGGTTAGGGTTGGATAATCTTTTGTTGATTTATTATGGATAGGGCATGTGGATCATCCATAAGTCTTGGTTCTTCCTCTCATTGTAGTTTTATCCCATCCGCACATGGTTGAGGTAGGCTTTTCCAACTTCTCCCTTTCTGGAACTCTCCACGAGCATTTGTGTGTTTTCAATTAATTTTTAATTGTTATTCACACCTCTAATATATCTATGGCTTGATGTTAATGGTGATTTAGTGTTGGTATAATTTTCTAAAAATATTTTTCCCAAGTGATTTGTGTGGAATGTCAAGGTTTAAGGAACCTAGGGTGCTTGTTTGAAATGCCTTTGGTCTTTTAAAGTGGAATTGGGCCTTTTATGAAATGTTTAGCCATTGTAATGTTGTGTTTATGTTTATTTGTTTGTGATTTTGGTTTTGGGTGTATAATTTAGTAATGACATATCTTGATAAGTGTGTTGAAATGTTTTGGAAAGGGTTTTATTGTCTTAAGGGGATGGTTTGTGCTCTTTTAAAATAATACAAGGGGTGGGTTTGGTTTCAAATCAAATAGTGATTTTGTGTAAATGGGTTTTGAGTGTTCTCTTAGATTTTAGGGTGTTCCATTGGATGTTTTCACATCCATGGGTGTACTAGGTGCACACATGGATGTGCATTAAAGTGAAGATGACACTCTAGATTCTTTTTCCTTAAAAGATCGTCATTCCTCCTTCCTTCCTTTTTTCTTGAAATAACCCCATTTTCTTTCAAAGGGTAAATCATTGCTTTAAGAGTTTTGAAAAACATGAATTTAAATGTGTTCCTCATGGTTTGGCCTGTTTGGCCTTGAAACATGCTTTGGTGCTAGTTTGAAATGAGTAAAGGCCTGATTGGTAACCATGAAGTGTTTGTGAACGTGTTTGGAACCTAAGGGCTCGTTTGGCATTGTAAATATAAAATCAGTGCTTGTGTGATGTTTTTATAATGATTTTAGTTATGTTAAGCTAAAGGTTTGTTTGGCACTTCTAACCTAAAGGTGATGTTTGTGTTAGCTTGTAGAAAGGATTGTATTTAGCAAATGCATGTGCCCGGTTGTCAACCTATAATGTTTTATAAAACGGTTTAAATGTTTATATGGTATGAAGGATTGGTTGGCACCATTTGTGATATGAAATGTATATGTATGTATATGGTGCACCTTTATAGGAGGGATTTCCCTTCATGGGTTATCGTGTATTGGTGTCCGTGTTTGGGGTAGGCAAGTGCGACGGTGGTATGTAAGGTGAGTCATGCATGCATTGACCTCATACTTACATAGTATTACTATTACCACCATGGGTTATTGGGCGTCTTTTATATAATCGAGTGACAATTGCTTACTAGTCTTGATTATATGGGTTAGTACCCTTCTGTAGTTGTAGACATACCAGGAGGGATGTTCCACTTGTGAGGCCAGGTTAGGGCAACTAGTTGGTTATGGATTTAGGGGCTTCACCCTGCGCCGACAGGTGGTTCCAAACCAAGTATGTCCAGGGGTCTTCTAGGGATGTTTAGGATTGCCAATGGTTATCATTTATATTGTTTGTTTACTTTATGCTATACTTATTTTCATCTTTCACTATTTATCTGTTTCTTTTTAACATAGCCCTGGTTTTCCTTGTTATGGATTTTAATTATAAAATGACAATTGGTTTGGGAAATGGTATGTGGTGTGTGTTGGATTTTGAAATGGGAAAATGGTGTTGTTTAACAAAAGGGAGAAACCTATATTTTTTATATAACTGTATTTCAAACTGGTGTTAATGGACTGTTTTAGGAAAGGAAACACTTGGATTCAGTGGTTTATATTTGGAATTCCTATTGAGCATCTTGGTGCTCACACCTATCCTATCTTTTCAGTTGCAGGTTTTGTGTCACGTTTAGGTTCCTGATTCAGCTACTCAGTAGTAGAGTAGGTTTGTTCGTGAGGTTGGTGGTGACCAAGAGGTCACACGAAGATCGCATGGCAGTAATTTATTTTTTCTTATTTTAGTTTTATATCTGTTTGGTTGTATCTTATAACTGAATCAATTTTTTATTTATTTGAGGTTTAGTTTTTGGGTATCTACTTGTTTAGCCTGTGTTTATTTGATCCTGGTTTGTTTGGGCTGAAATTGTTCCCAATCTGGTTTATTTTTATATCTGACACTAGTTGTCAACCCGTGGGGATCGAGAACGCCCTTTAGGGCCATATCACGGACCTGGTCAGGTGTCAGGTCGGATGAAATCTCAGGCTAGTTTATGAAAAAATGGTATTAGAGCATGTTCTTGTTATTTGGGGTGTCTAGTAGATGAAGATCAAGACCATCAGGACTTGATAGGTAGGTGTGAGAAGAGCGTCGCAAACTCTTTCTCGCACTAATCCTTGAGTTACTAGGGATAATCTAGGATTCAAGTCTTTTGCTCTTGTTTTGGATTGAGGTACGACAATGGTGGAGAGCCGGTGTCACATTGTGACCTCACATGGAGTGGTGACCCATGTGGAGTCTAAGTGCACGGTTCAAGTTTCTCTTAGCATTATGACCTACTTGAGTCATGGTGCACTACCATGTCGCTGAGTTAGGCATAAAATCCAATCCCTTCTTCTGGTAGTTTGGTGTAAGTTGTGCCTTATCTTGGTTTTGGTTGGTGTAAGTGTGCTTTTGAAGATAAAAATGGTTTTGAAATGGAGATACTTTCTTCCAAATTGCTTTAACTTGGTAAAGTGGGTTCTAAAAAAATTGAAAGCGCTTTGGTTTGAAAATTTGGTGCTTGTTTGGAATTAGTAAGTAAATGGCTCGGTGCGACCCATGGTGTTCCTTATGAACATTTTCATATGTGGGGGTATGTGTATGGAATGTTCATGTCGACACGTATGAATGAAAGTAGATGAACACATGTGCAATGGTTCATGGGATTTCTTGGGTGTGTATTTGACGACTTGATCTTGTTTTCTAAAGGTGGTTTTTGAAAGGGATGTTTTTGGATGTGTTTATATTTGTTTGGTTTTTTAGACGGGTTTTTTGGATGAAGGTGCTTTATTGATGTTTCTTCAGCTTGATATTAATTTTGGCTCTGTGTTTTATATGTTGTTCAAAAAATGCCGCCCATAAAGGTCTCCAAAGTTTCCAATGAGTCATGCCCAATTGTTGGTCCTTTTCAGACGTTGCCTATTTTTCGCGGTGATCAAGGTCTATTAGAGGTAGTGGAGTGGCTTGAAGAGGTCGAGTGTGTCTTTAGGGTATTGGGAACTCCCAAAATTTTCATAGTGTGTGTTGTTTTGGGTCTGTTCAAAGGTCTGGATTTGGACGAATGGGAGTTTTTTGCCCCGTCGTGAATGCAAGTTGGGATGATGTGGGATGTCTTTGAATTCGTCTTCATCCTATGGTTCATACCTGAAGAGGTGAAGATGAATAAAAGAGAAGAGCTCATGTGTATTCAACAAAGTCAATGCATGGTGAAGGTATATGTTGACCATTTCGAGGAATTGGTTTCCTTTTCTCTGGAGGTAGCGTCATGGGATTTGATGAAGATTTCTCTCTTCATTGAGGATCTTTATCCATAGATCAAGGGGTGGTTCCTCCCTTTTAAGGACCATCGTTTCAAGAAGCTGGTAGATGAAGCGTTCATAGCTAAGTTGGTCTCCAGAGCGCAGACGGTTGGCAATCCAGCGTATCCAGTTGATCGTGAAGGTTCCCCATCCGGTGAGAAGTATAATACAAAGGAACCTAAGTCTCCTTCAATGGTTTTGGTTTCTGGTTCATCAGATCATCCCCGTGTGTGCCACTGGTGTGGTCGGTTTGGGCACTCGAAATCATCATGTCGCATCTCTCTGAGGATGTGTCATCATTGCAGCTGTCTGGTCCATTTAGAGAAATTTTGTAGGAAGAATCTCTTAAAAAAGACACCATGACTGGAGGATTCTAGTGTCTGACTGTGAGGCAGGAGATGCTTTGTCCATCAGAGCCCCTACCATAGGTCTCGGGGTGAAGCTCATGCACATCCAAGAGTTTCCAGGGGTGTGAAGCCTTAGTCCGGGTTTTTCATTCCATGTTGGGATTGGAACATGTAAAGACTTTTCATTCTTGTTTTCTGCTGTTGAGTTTTTCCTCCATTGTAAGTCCATCATTTCCTTAGGAGATTGTGATGAACTTGTTCTTTTGTAATCTAAATAGTCATGTTTGTCTAGATATGGTTTTTTGATCATGTGTTTTTCTTAAAGTGTGTTTGGCCCTTTTATGGGATGGTTTCAGTTTAGTGGTTCTTGTTTGAGGATGAATGGGTTCTTTTGGTTTTGGTTTTAGTTCTTGTTGTGTTCGTTTGGGGAGATGTTTGGGCTTAGTGAGGAGGATGGGTTGTGGTGGTTTCGAGTCACTGTTTGGTTTTAGGTGGCTTTGTTTTTGTGGATTTTCCCTAGTGTTGGGAGTCTTATTTGGGGTGAGAAATTTTTATTTTTGGTAATTATGTTGTTTTCCATTATGTGTAGGGTTTTTTATCCTTGTAGGGAGTTTCCTCATTCCAACATTCTAGTGTGTCGGGTTGTTGCGTGGTAGGTTTTTGACTCGAGTCCTTATGGTGAGGTTGTCATGTTTGTGGTAAGGGAGTTGGTTTTGTTTGGGCTAAGAGTCCCTTAGTTTCTGGATGTGGTAAGGTCGTTGTTTGGTTAGTGTGGAAAGTTAGGTAAGTTCAGGTTGGGAGTTCCCACGTTGCCACCCTAGGGTGGTGTGTTGGGATTTGGAGGTTTTCTAGCTAGCTGAGTTATTGTGGTGGAGAGAACCCTCTCGTGTACTCTCCTCAATCTTGGGCTTCATTTCAAACTTAAATTGATCGGGTGTGACTTGTGGAGAGTAAGGCCATCCCAGGATTCATGGTTTTTCCTGGGTTTTGTCTGGCCATGGACACGAGTTTTGATTAACTATCAGCTTGGTGACTTTCTGGGGGAAAAAGTGTCCGTGGTGGGGAGAATTTTCACACTCCGACCTCAGATACTCCTTTATTTTATCCTTTAATTAGTATTGGGTCTCTTTTTTGAGGTTCAGGTTTAAGTCCCGGTCTAAATTTTTGGTTTTGGGGGTTTTCGGGTGGTTTTCCAGGTGGAGCACGGTTACCACACAGTTAGTAGTAACAGTGTTGCCCGGTCTTGCAACAAGTGCAGGTTAGACAGAATTGACCGCACGGCTAGCACATGTCTATGTGGTAGGTCCTAGGTGATTGTGCGCCATTCTTTCCTTAGGCAGAAAGGTCTATACGGTTACCGCATGGTTTGGCAAACTGTGCGGCCAAACTGTACGGACGTGCCAGGTCATTAAAAATCTCATCCCTAAATTTTCTCTCTCTTGTTTTTAGCCCAAACTCAGGCTCCTCCTCCCTCGTCTGACCTAGGCACACCATGGGGTGTTCCCAAACCCTTATCCCTTGGCTCTCCTCCCTCCATGGCGCTTCCTCTTTGTTTCTAAGGTAAAATTTTAGGGTTTTTGGCCATTTCGCATTTATTTATCCTCTCCCCTCTCTATTCTTTGGTTTTTCTTTGGGGTTTTTCCTCATGGTCAAACCCTAGGGTTAGGGATGGTGAATCTTTAGGTGATTTCTTGTGGCTAAGGCGTGCGGATCATTCTTAAGGCTCAGTTCTTCCTCTTCTTGGAGTTTTATCCCATCCGCACATGGTTAAGGTAGGCGTTTCCAACTTCTCCCTTTCTGAAACTCTCCATGAGCACTTGTGTGTTTTAAATTAATTGTTAAATTTCATTCGCACCTCTAATATATCTATGGCTTGATGCAAATAGTGATTTCTTGTTGGTAGAATTTTATAAAAATAGTTTTCCGAAGTGATTTGTGTGGAATGTCTAGGCTTAAGGCACTTAGGGTGCTTGTTTGAAATGTCTTTATTCTTTTAAAGTGGAATTGGGCCTTTTATGAAATGTTTATCCCTTGCGATGTTGAGTTGATGTTTATTTGTTTGTGTTTTTTGGTTTTGGATGTATAATTTGGTAATGACATAGCTTGATAAGCATGTTGAAATGTTTTTGAAAGGGTTTTATGGTCTTGAGGGGATGGTTTGTGCTCTTTTAAAAGAATACAAGGGGTGGGTTTGGTTTCAAATCAAATGGTGATTTGTGTAAATGGGTTTTTGAGTGTTCTCTTAGATTTTAGGGTGTTTCATTAGATGTTGTCACATTCATGGGTGTACTAGGTGCACACATGGATGCACATTCAAGTGAAGATGACACTCTAAATTCTTTTTCCTTAAAATCTCATCGTTCTTCCTTCCTTCCCTTTTTATTGAAACAACCCCATTTTATTTCAAAGGGTAAATCATTTCTTCAAGGGTTTTGGAAAACATGACTTTAAATGTGTTCCTCATGGTTTGGCCCGTTTGGCCTTAAAACATGCTTTGGTGTGAGTTGGAATTGAGTAAGGGCTCGGTTGGTAATTGTGAAGTGTTTGTGTGTGTGTTTAGAACTTAAGGGCTCATTTGGCATTGTAAATATAAAAGCGATGTTTGTGTGATGTTTTGGTAATGTTTTTAGTTATGTCGAGCTAAAGGCCCATTTGGAACTTCTAACCCAAAGGTGATGTTTGTGTTGGTTTGTAGAAAGGATTGTATTTGGAAAATACGTGTACTCGGTTGGCAACCTTAGGTGTTTTATAAAATGGTTTAAATGTTTATACAGTATGGCGGCCCAGTTGGCACCTTGTGTGATATGAAATGTATATGTATGTATATGGGGCACCTTTATAGGAGGGATCTCCCTTCATGGGTTAACGTGTATTGGTGGTCGTGTTTGGGGTAGGCAAGTGTGGTGGCGGCTGTAAGGTGAGTCACGCGTGTGTTGGCCTCCTACTAACATAGTATTACTATTACCATCATGGGTTCTTGGGCTTCTTTTAGATGATCGAGTAACGGTTACTTGCTAGCCCTGATTAGATGGGTTAATACCCTCCAAGAGTTGTAGACATTCCAGGAGGGATGTGCCGCTAGTGAGGCCAGGTTAGGACAACTAGTTGGTTATGAACTTAAGGGCTTCACCATACGTCGACAGGTGGTTCCAAACCGAGTACGTTCAGAGCTCTTCTAAAGATGTTTAGGATCACCTGTGATTATCATTTATATTGTTTGTTTACTTTATGTTGTACTTATTTCCATCTTTCACTGTTTATATGTTTCTTTTTAGCGCAACCCTAGTTTTCCTTGTTGTGGATTTTAATTATAAAATGGCAATTGGTTTTGGAAATGGTATGTGGTGTGTGTTGGATTTTTAAATGGGAAAATGGTGTTGTTTAACAAAAGGTGGATACCTTATTCTTTTATATAACTGTAGTTCAAATTGGTATTAATGGACTGTTTTGGAAAATGAAACACTTGGATTCAGTGATTTATCTTTGGCATTCCTGCTAAGCATCTCAGTGCTCACGCCTATCATATCTTTTCAGTTGCAGTTTTTGTGTCATGTTCAGGTTCCTGGTTCAGCTGCTCAGTGGTGAAGCATGTTTGATCATGAGGTTGGTGGTGACCAATAGGTTACACGGAGATCGCGTGGCAGCAGTTTAGTTTTTCTTATTTTAGTTTTCAGTATGTTTGGTTGTATCTTGTAACCGAACCAATTGTTTATTTATTTGAGGTTCAGTGTTTGGGTATCTGCTTGTTCAGTTTGTGTTTATTTGATCCTGGTTTTTTTTGGGTTGAAACCGTTCCCAATCTGGTTTATTTTTTATTCCTGACACTAGTTGTCAGCCCGTGGGGATCGGGAATGCCCTTCGGGCAGTATCGTGGACCCGGTCGGGTGTCGGGTCGGATGACATCTTGGGCTGGTTCGTGACGGTCTCGACGAGGTCTCGAGTTTGAGTCTCACCGAGTTCATTCATGTACTGTCTGTTGCTTGTTTTTTTTTGTACTGTAACCCCTTCCCCGAATAAGCTGAGGCTCCAACCTCAACTTTTAATACAATACTTACCTTTAGACACAGTCAGTTTAAAGTTGTCACATCAACATCTACGATTGCATCCATGCTTTGCAGATTCTTTGATATGTTTTATGATCGATCACTTTGTCTTATGGTCGATCATTTTGTCTTACGGTTGATCATTTTGTACTTGTGATCGATCACCTTGTACTTGTGATCGATCACCTTGTACTTGCGGTCAATCCAATACTTCGTCAGTTTTGAGACTTCTGACCACAGTCGGTTCACTTGGTCTTACAGTCAATTCTTCACTTGAAAATCCACAATTGCTTTCATTTGGCGTTGTGGTTGCATGGATGTTTGTGTGGTCGAACCAACTAGTCTTGTGATCGCTCTGTTAGGCGTGCGACCGATCTCTACCTTTGTGAAAAAATCTTACAGCGGTGGATTGGATTACAATGTTCGGTCGTTCAGTTTGTCACGAAACACCTTGATCTTTGCGGTTGCTTGACTTTGTCTTGTGATCACTCGGTTCCTTCTTACGGGTGTTTGGTTCCTTTGCCATAAATTCATCACGGTTGATCAGGTGGTTGTGCGATTGATTGTATGCACTATGCAGTCGATTGCATATACCGTGCAGTTGAGTCCATACTTAGTGAAATTTTCATTTTTTTTTTCAAAAAATGAATTTAATTTCATAAAACATAAAATGTATGAGAAATAACATAGATATGATTGTGATTATTAAAATAAGGAATTGTTGAACTAAGCCAACAATACGAATTGAGTTGTTTTGAGATTGCTTATCCCCTGTTCGATCTCAATCTGGTTCTCGAATGATGAAAATTTCACTATCTCTTGGTTTAGATAGGCTCAGACCTTTCAAGCATGTAAGTCATCTCCAATGTGATTACCCCCAATCATCCATGAGAAGAACAATACTCCCTTGACAGTGTTTTGGGTGTAATATTCAGGGACATCCCTTCATTTTCAAAATCAATACATTCTACAAAGGTATGGTAATTCTACAGGTAAGTTTCTTCCTATGTACAAAATAACTTTCATGAGAAAATATCGATAACATGAGATTCTGTAGAAAATTATCTTTTAATTTCATTGAATTTATTCCCTTATATCATTTAAATCCCGTTCAAAATTATATTTTTGTGTTTTTTTCTGTGTTTTAGACCGAATAAGATAAATTATGTTTAATTTTTGAATTTTACTGTTGAAAATATACTTCGAGTTAAATTGTGCAAATTTTAATATATTTTTTGGAATTAATTGGAATATTGAATGAAATGAAATTCTTGAATTGTCTAGGAAATTAATCCGGGAATGTATGCATTTCCATCTCGAAGTTACCTTTTGAGTTTTATTGATAAATCCTTTTTCTATAGAATTGTATTTGAATATGCTTGATGCCTTATTGTATTCTATTGCCCTCAAAATATTGGATGGGTTGGACATCTTGCATATGGTGGGATGGACAACTTTATTTGGGCAAAATTGTTGAACCCCACTGTACAAGGAAGCCCGTTGGACCTAAAGATGGGCTGACCAGATCCTTTTCCACCGCACGATCAATATAGGAGGATCTGCGGCCATTGATCCGGAAGGATAGATAGCTCTTGGGTCGCTGATCCTAAAAGGTGGCTGCCCATGTTCATCCTGATCTACCGGTCATCGCGTGCTCGCTAGGGATTCCAGATCTGGCGGCTCATGTTGCTTTCCAGGGCCGCTACAAGCAAGGAGGAGATTCCCAGTGCTTGGTGCTATCTGTATAGAGTTAGGTTTGTCGTAAGAAAGCTGTCGGCTTGGATCCGGGGTCCCATTACGACTGAAATCGATGGGTGTTCGTGCTGCTCAGGAGACTGGTCTAGATGAGGTTCTGCTGTAAACTGGTGTCATTGTAGACGAAACATGAAGGCGCCCCTGTTGTTGATTTGGGAGTCCAGGTTGTTCGTGTTGGGTGTTCTCCGCTGCTCGATTCGGGTGGCAGATGGTGGATGCAAACTGGGTCGAGTTGATTCTTCCAACGGTTTTGGTTCTTTTATTGAAGACTCGGTAGGTTCGAGTACCCAAGAAGGATTCCTTCGTTGCATTTTGCATTAAATTTTCCTCTGTTGTTTTTAGCGTTAAGAATATAACATTTATATTCAAATACTTTGAAATATACAACTTTCAGAATTTTATTTTTCCGAAGTTCATAAGGGTTTTTTTTGAGGTAGGGTCTTATGAGAATAAGGTTTATGATAAAACAAACGATATTGTCCGCCTCAACCCAAAAGTATTGAGGGAGTTTGAAAACGTTCAATAGGGCTCTTGAGATTTCTTGAAGAGTTCGATTCCATATTCCGACAACCCCGTTTTATTGAGGTGTTCTAGGAGCGGAAAAAGTATGATTACAACCCCGTGAAACACAAAGTTCATCAATCTATGTTATTAAATTCCTCCCCATGATCACTTCGAATGAAAATTATTTTGTTCCCCTTTTCATTTTCGAGCTTCTTGGTAAATCTTATCGACTTTACAAGCCTCATTTTTGTGTGTCAAGAAAAAGACCCAAGTGAAATGTCACCGAAAGTTACATATCCTCCATCGAGTTTTTCAAGTTGATTAAATTCGGAGGGACCACCGCACACATGTCGAGAGCATCCACTATCCATGTACTGCGTTGCTTTTTAGGATTTACTCTTTAGACACGTTTCATACAAAATTAAGAAACCAAGCTTTTTGATACCCATATTTTGGGTTAATATATGTTAGCTAAGAGGGATTTTGGTACTCAAATTTGTTTTAAATACGATTTTTGATATGAGATATGAGATAAAAGATGAATATTTTTTTGTCTGCCATATTGAGCGTTTTTGCAATTACATTCATGAATTAGATGCCTGGTTTCATGACAATTATTACAAAACTTGTTTTGTGAAATCCCTTTTATAATAGTCGTCTTTTTGGAAGAACTAGCATTATTCGAAAAACCAAATCCAAATTTATTTTTTTCACGGTGTTGTAAATCCAATATTTTATTTAGATTTTGTTCGCCTTGGGTGAATTTCAGGAGATTTTTTTTGACATCATCGACAGTCGATTGCAACTCATGCACATTCGGTTGATTATTCAATTTTGACGATAATTCAGCTTTTTCGATCATGAGTTCGTCCTTTTCTTTAAGCGCTTGATTATGCATCTCTTTAAGTTCTTTGTACATTGAAGTTAGTTCACAAAAACCTTCTTCAAGTTGACCACGAGCATAAGGTGATTGGAAGTAGAAGAGGAAGAAGAGGAATTTGAGAAGGAAGAATAAGATGAGTTTGAGTTTACTTCATTACCAACATCGACTTCGACCATGAGACATTTGACACTTTCATTGCTTGACTCGTTTGAGGAGAGGGGATCATCGCTTGCACTTTGGGTTGAAACTGATAGAAAACAGAGATAGACTACTTTGTATTTAGAGAAGTATAGGAGCAACAACAACAAAATCAGATGCGGAAGAGGAGGAAGAATATGGAAAGAGAGACACTTCGAGAGAGCACCTTTGCTCCTCGCCTAAGCCAAAGTCGAATCCAAGCCAAAAGCCAATTTCCCTTACCAATATTCTCTCCTCTTCCCTCAGCTCCAGCCTTCCCAATTTATCAACCCCCTCATGCCTCCCCTATAAACAGGCTTGGTTATTCCCTCAGATTCCCCTCAACATAAGACACTTATACCCCTTAACTAAAATACCCTCTAGCTCTCAGGCCTTAACACTCCCTACCCCTTAAAAGAGTCTTGTCCTCGAGACTGAAAAACAAAAAAATGACTACGGTGCTCCCTCTCCCCAAAATCTCTAAGCAATTTGCCAGATGGGTCCCCCCTTGCTCTATGGTCCTGGAGAAATTGAGGACAATGCACCCGTTCACATATTCTCCAAGCAATTTCCAAGATTGTTCTTCCTGCGTTGTGGGCCAGCCGTATTTTCTGTTGCCAACTATGCAGCGAGGTCTGCCTCCGCGTGCCCCCGTCTTGCTTGAAATAGCTGCGTGGCCCTCCCCCATGATCCCACCCGCGAACCACTGCGTGTGACTCATCCCGTGGCTCGTTCGTGACACGACTCTTGTGTGAGGGAGTTCATTCCATAGAGAGTTCCGCCTCCTGCACCTCCGCATTGCTAAATAGTTCAGGATAAACCTCTGGCAGCACTGACAGCTGAGCCGGCGGAGTCGCATTCTGCTACGACAGCGGTGACACATGCATGATCGATTTCTCCATGACTCCCAAAGACTGTTCGTTGTTCTTCCCTATCCCAGTGTCCATCCCCGCTGTCGTGAATGATGTCCCCTCCACACTGTGTAGTTGCAGTGTCGTTAAGTTGCGTGGATTACTGTTGTCCAAAACAGACAACTCCTGCTGCTGCGTTGTAGTCATTGCAGATGAGAATGAAGGTTGCCCCTCCTCACGAGGCGACATTATTGTAAGACGACACCACCAGGTTGCGCGAGATGTTTGGAACTGAGCATGCTCGTGTGGTGTCTTGAAGAGCATGGTGTGTTGATCCGTAACAGTCGCTGCTCCACCTCATCAAGTAACGTCGTCATCGATTTGTTTATGTAGTTTGTTTTTTTGTCCCCCTCTCAATAGAAAAGTCTGACACTTTTTTTTTTGTTTTTCTCCCCTCGACACAAAAGTTGGGCACTCTTTTTTTTGGTTTTGCGGAAAGAGGAACCCGAAAGAGGAACCCTGCGGTGTACTCCACCCTCGCGAGTGTAACTGGTAGCACACCTTCTCGTACATATGTCATTCTGGTCGTACCTTTTGGTGGTGTGCGACTCCTCTGGTCGCGAGCTAGGAACGTGTGTCGCCGTCGATCGAGAAGAAATTAGCATTGCGTGATGCATTTGATGGAAACTGGCGGTGCGCGCCTCCGCGAGCCGGAAGAGAGCGTCTCCTTCCGCGGAAGTCAGCGACAATGGATGATAACAACAAGCGGCTCAAGAGTTGAGGAACAAGCTGGCAGTGTGCACATCGTTTGGCGAGAGCCGGCTGAGCTTCCCGTTTCAAAATGCGATGTGGTAGTGCGCGCTGTTCTGGAGCAAACATCCGGTATTGCACACCTTCGTCCCATGAAAAAGAAGCGGCAGTGTGCACCGCCACATAACCGGGGGGTGGGGAATAAGAACAGTAGCATGCGACTCCTCGGAAAGAGGTGGTGAAGAAGAATGGAAGGACGCCGCTTGTCTAGAGGAGAGCTGGTGGGGCGCGCCTTGGGTGAGCGAGAAACCGTCTTGCGCGCCTCATTCGAACGGGTGGTGAAGAAGAATGGCAGTGCACATCGCTTCAGATGCGATGCGGGCCAACGACAGGTCAGATCAAGTGATAGAAAACAAAGACACACTACTTTGTATTCAGTGAAGCATAGGAGCAACAACATTAGAATTACACGCGGAAGAGGAAGATGGTGGAAAAGAGAGACTTCGAGAGAGCACTCCTGCTCGTCGCCCATGTCGAAGTTGAATCCAAGCCAAAGACCGATTTCTTCTACCAATATTCCCTCCTCTTTCTTCCCTCTAGCCTCCCTTATTTAACAACCCCTCCGTGCCCCCCTCCCAAACAAACTTGGTTATTCCCCCATACCCCCCCAATATAAGACACTTATACCCCTTAACTGAAAATACCCTCTTACTCGCAGGTTTTAACAGAAACCATGAAGACTTTCTTGCTTTTATTCTTCTCTTCCTTGTTTTTCTTTTTGATCAAGGGGCATTCCGACCTTATGTGTCCTTTCTTTTTGCATTCAAAGCACTCAAGTTCTTGTTCACTTTGCTCATCCCCCTTTTGGCATGTTGGTAGATTTTCTTACTTTTGAAGAATTTGTTCATCTTCTTGGCCATAAGCCATTTCATATCATTGTAGGAATAGTCATTAATTGCTTTAAAGGCAATTGTCCTTTTCTCCTTGACTTCTTTGGTTTCCTTATCGGCTTGTCGCTTCATTGTGATTTAAGTCATGAGAAATCCGATGAGCTCCTCGACCGATATGTTCTTGATGTCTTTTGCTTCTTGGATTGCCGTCACCTTAGTTGCTCGATTATCTGGTAAAATCCAAAGGATTTTCTTGACTAAAGTTTATGCGGTAAGAGTATCGCGAAACGACATTCTACCATTGCTTATGTTAGTAAATCACATAAACATATCAGTAATAGATTCATTTGGATGCATGGTAAAACTTTAAAAGTCTTGTCTATAGATATTAAGTCTAGTATCTTTAACTTCATTTGTTCCTTCACGAGTAACTTCTAAGAGTTTCCATATTTAATGAGCAATTTTGCAATTAGATATACGATTAAACTCATTTTGGTCTAAACCACAATGTAAGACGTTCATAGCTTTACCATCTAATTCAATATCATCGGGTGTCCATTTTTCTTCTTTTTCTCTAGTAGGAATATAACCATGCATAACTATAATTTGAACCATCAAAATAAGATGCACGACCCATAGAATGCCCTTCGGGTGCACCATAGGTGTTTGAAAAAGAAGCCATTTAAAAAATCGAACTTTGAAACCGGTTAGGATTCTAAAAACTAAAATCAATTTTTGAAAACTAGGATATTTTGAGAAATACACAAAGATTCCCTTTGATATCAGGTGTAGGTCGGAGATAAAATGGTAAAGAGGGAGGGTGGATTGCCTTTAAAAACAATTTTAAAACGATGCTAAAGATCGAACTTTAAAATCAGTTAAGATTTTGAAATCTAAAATCAATTTTTGAAAACTAGGATATTTTGAGAAAAACACAAAGATTCCTTCCCTCTGATACCAAATGTAGGTCAGAGATAAAATGATGAGGGGGTGAATTGACTTTAAAAACAATTTTTAAAACGTTGCTAAAGATCGAACTTTGAAATCGGTTAGGATTTTGAAAATTAAAATTAATTTTTGAAAACTGGGATATTTTGAGGAAAACACAATGATTCTCTCTAATACCAAATGTAGGTTGGAGATAAAATGACAGATTCAGATTCAGGATATCTCATGATTCCATTGGAGTCTAATGAGTAGCCTACATCAGTTTTTTTATTATAAGTGGAAAATGGATTCAATATTTAGAATCATAATAATTTATATTATCTAATAAGCTCAGGGTGGGACACTACATCTAACACTTAGTATTTATGAGATTTTCCCCTATATGTGAAAGTAGATCAGATATCAAATGCAGTTTTATCCTTGGGATTGATTATTGATCTACTTTAAGGAGTAAGTGCTAAAGATAACTTGTGCAATTCAAGTTATTAAGGGTTTTTAAATTTTTAGGTAATTTTTAGGATTTTGAGGGGGTGAATTGTCTTTGAAAGCAATTTAAAAAAAATGCTATAAAATAAAAATGATTATCATGCAATCAATCGATTTTAAAAAAACAAAGGTGTGCGTAGCGGAAATTAAAAACTTAAACCGCACAGAAAATAAATTGCTGAAATCAAAGACACACTTTGATAAATGAGTTTGGCATTAGCTCAAGAATGAGCCTCTATTTCTTCTCCCCTCAAGAAGGGAATCCCTTTGTTTTAATGGAAACCAAGAATCAAAGAAGATGTCCTTTGGTTTTAGTGGAAACAAAGATCCAAGAACCCTCGCTTTTAGCGGTGGTGAGCACCTAAAGAAGAAGATGAAGAAGATAGAGGTTTGTTTTTACAAACCCTTTACAAATCACTCAACTCTCTCTTGGAAGATTTAGAAGAAAATGAAAGATAGAGGTAGAGAGAGATAAGGTAGAAGAAGAGCCTTTAAGAGTTACAACAAGGGAGCAAAATGGCTCAAAGAGAGAAGGCAAAAGAAATTGGATTGAAGCCGTTAAGCCCGATTGCCTTTTTGAGAATGGAAGATGAAAAGAGATCTCTTGCAAAAGGTTCGTCGTGGATCGATCAAGAATCGTTCGATGACAAGTAGTTATCGTAGGTGTCGTAGATGTTCGTAGTTGAGATCCAAGCTCACTTGACGTCTATTTATAGCCTTCATAAGTGCTGGAAGAGCTTTGGGTCAAGCCAAGGCTTTAATGAGCCAAAACAATGCTTTTAGACCAAGCATTAAATGCTATTTAACTGTTCTGGATCGAAGCCATCTGCGGCGGCGTGGTAGAGTTCGCTGCACAATGGAGGTCTTTGCGGCTTAGGGCTTTTGGCTATGGCGTGGAATCTTGTGGGTGTTTGTATTTGTATTAGTTTAAGATCATTTAAACTAAATTCTTAAGTGTTTAAACACAAAGTTTTAAACATACAATTCACCCCCCTCTTGTATTGTTCCATCTAATATACATATACATCTACATATTCGATCCAACAATTGGTATCAGAGGATTTGGGTTTTGGAAAAACTCAATCCATAGTCAGTGAGTGTGTGTTGCATCCACAACACTTGAGCACAACAACTTCCAGCTGCTACATATTCAGCTTCAGCAGTGGAAAGTGCTACCGAGTGTTGTTTCTTATAGGACCAAGAAACCAGAGAATCTCCTAAAAAATGACATGTTCCAGATGTACTTTTTCTATCCATTCTACAACCACCGAAGTCAGCATCTGAAAAACTTTTTAAAACAAAATCATTTCCAGAAGAGTAAAAAAGTCCTAAATCCATAGTGCCTTTTAAATACCGAAAGATTCTCTTTACAACTTTTAAATGAGACTCTTTTGGATTAGATTGATATCTTGCACATAAGCATACAGAAAACATTAAGTCTGGTCGACTAGCTGTCAAGTATAGCAAACTTCCTATCATACCTCTAAAAATTGTTTGATCTACTGGTTTCCCAGTTTCATCAAGATCAAGTGTATTTGAGGTACCAATTGGAGTGCTAATACTTTTAGCTTTGTCATATCCATACTTCTTAAGTAAATCTTTAATATACTTATGTTGGGATATATATGTTCCTTCTGGTTTTTGAGAAATTTGGAAACCTAAAAAGAATGTTAACTCACCCATCATACTCATTTCAAACTCAGACTTCATTAAATTAGCAAAAGAATCAGTTAAAGATTGCTGAGTTGATCCAAATATGATGTCATCAACATAGATTTGAACAATCAAGACATTTTTATTTTCCATTTTTATAAAAAGGGTTGGATCTGCTGTACCTTTTGTATAATTGTTTTGTAAAAGAAATCCTGTAAGTCTATCATACCATGCTCTAGGGGCTTGTTTAAGGCCATATAGAGCCTTGGTAAGTTTAAAAACATCATCTGGATGTTTTAGGTCTAGAAAACTAGGGGGTTGTTCGACAAAAACTTCTTGAACAAAACCATTTAGAAAAACACATTTTACATCCATTTGAAAAAGTTTGAAATTAAAGTATGCTGCAAAGGCTAATAGAATACGAATAGATTCAAGTCTAGCTACATGAGCATATGTTTCTTCATAGTATATTCCCTCTTGTTGATTATAGCCCTTAGCAACAAGTCTTGCTTTATTTCTTACAGTGACTCCATTTTCATCACATTTGTTTCTGAAAATCCATTTTACACCAATTACAGTTGTTTCTTTAGGTCTTTCAACTAAAGTCCAGACTTGATTCCTCTCAAATTCATTTAGTTCATCTTGCATTGCTTTGATCCAATCTTTATCACCTAAGGCCTCACTTGGACTTTTAGGTTCAAATTGGGAAAGAAAAGCAATATGTTCTATTTCATTTCTTAAGGAATTTCTGGTCCTTACAGGTTGATTTACATCACCAATGATATCACTGGGATGATTCCTAAGAAACAATTGATTTGAGTTTTGTAAAACCTGTTCATCAATATATGGTAGAAATTCTTCTGTGGTAAATGTTTCAGAAGTAACTTCTTGAACATTTTCCTTATCAGAAGGATTTTCTATCAAAGGTTGATAATCAGTTTTTGAAAACACATCTGAGGATGTAGGTTGAGATGGTTTAAAAACAAAAGGATTAGTTTCATGAAATTTTACATGTACTGTTTCGTCAACAGTATAAGTGTTTTTATTGAAAACTCTATAAGCTTTAGAAGTTGTGGAGTAGCCCAGAAAGATTCCTTCATCAGATTTTGGTGCGAATTTGTGTAGATTATCTTTTGTATTCAGAATGAATACTTTGCACCCAAAAACTTTGAAGTATGAAACTTTAGGTTTTCGGTCAGTCCATAACTCATAAGGTGTTTTATTAAGAAATAGTCTGGATAAAACACGATTTATAATATAGCAAGCAGTACTAACAGCTTCAGCCCAAAAGTGCTTAGCAATCGAGTATTCACTCAACATGGATCTAGTCATTTCTTGAAGAATACGATTTCTTTCAACAACACCATTTTGCTGAGGAGTTATTGGAGCTGAGAAATTGTGAGTAATACCTTTCTTACTACAAAAAGTTTCAAATTCACAATTTTGAAATTCGTCACCATGATCACTATGGATAGTTATCAATGGTAGATTTTTTTCATTTTTAACTTGAGCTCTAAAAGTTTTGAAATAGGAAAGGGCTTCAGATTTCTTTGTTATAAAATAGACCCATGTGAATCTAGTAAAGTCATCAACTAAAACAAATACATAGTATTTGCCTCAAATGCTTCCAGTTTGTGAAGGACCAAAAAGATCCATATGCACTAACTGTAATGCATTAGAAGTTGAAACTTCATTAATTGATTTAAAGCTAGTTTTATGTTGCTTGCCATATTGACAAGGATCACAGACTTTTGAAGAATCATATCTAAGATCCGGTAGTCCCTTTACAAGTCTTTTCTTTGAGAGTTTACAAAGGTTTCTTAGATTGCAGTGTCCTAGTCTTCTATGACATAGCCATGATTGGTCTTCTATTGCACTCAAGCAGGGTAAGTTTTGGCTCCTAAGGTCTTCTACGTTAATAGTGTATACATTCTCTTGCCTATGGGCAGATAGAATGAACTCATCCTTGGAATTGTGAACTAGACACTTATCATTTCTAAAATTCACAAGGTAACCTTCATCACACAATTGACTTATGCTGATGAGATCGTGCTTAAGACCTTTTACAAACAAAACATTTGAGATAAGAACTTTTTCAAGAAAAACAATATTACCTATACCAACAATTTTTCCTTGAGCATTATCTTCGAAGGTAACTTTTCCACCTTTTGTTCTGATAACCTTTTCAAAGAGATCTTTGTTTCCGGTCATGTGTCGAGAACAACCACTATCAATGTACCAAATATTCTTGTTGGTACACTTCTCATTTTCCTGAAAAAGAAACAATTAGTTTTTCGGAATCCAAACTTGTTTGGATCCAGAATGGTTAGATAACAGAATTTTAGGAATCCACATTTGTTTTGCAAAATGAGCTTTATGAAATCCTAAAGATTGAGTTTTATTGAGAGAACACTCTCTTTTCCAGTGTCCACCACATTGACACTTAGAACAAAAAGAAGTTTTTTTGTGGAACAAAATAGTTATTACTAAAAACAGGTTTGGAATGAGTATAACAAAGTCCAGAACGATTTCTCAAAGGCCGGATTTGGGAATACATTTTGTCAAAATTTTCTTTGCCATGAGTAAAGTTTGACAAACATTTCTTTAAAGAGAAAATTTCTGAGTTTAGTTTTAAAACTATGTTTTTATCTTCCAAAACATTTGATTTTAAACTAGAGTTAGGCTCTAAAACATTTTTCTTTGAAATCACATTTTCTAGATCCTTAGAAAGTTTATCCTTATCAGATTTGACTTTCTCAAGGGTTTTTAGAATACTTTCAAAATCAGAAGTTTTCATATTAAGATCATTAGAAAGATCTGATACTTCTTTAGTTAAGACTGAAATTCTAGAGTTTGATTTCTCAAGCTTCTTCTTGAGTTTAGAATTTTCATTTTCAAGTAATTTAGCAAATCTAGATACTTCTTCAAAAGAAGGTAATGTATCATCTTCTGATGATGAAGATTCATCATTTGAAGATTCATAATATTTATCAGTATAATTTGCATTTAAAGAGACATTTGTAATAGCTTCAGCATTGTGTACCTTTGCCATGAGACAGTGATCTTCAATTGGTAATCTGGCTATAAGTCCAATATTTCTTTGTCCTGAGGACTCATATTCTGAAGAATTATCTGATGAATCACTACTATTTGAGATCCAAGCTCACTTGACGTCTATTTATAGCCTTCATAAGTGTCGGAAGAGCTTTGGGTCAAGCCAAGGCTTTAATGAGCCAAAACAATGCTTTTAGACCAAGCATTAAATGTTATTTAACTGTTCTGGTTCGAAGCCATCTGCGGCGGCGTGGTAGAGTTCGCTGCACAATGGAGGTCTTTGCGGCTTAGGGCTTTTGGCTATGGCGTGGCGTGGAATTTTGTAGGATCTCTGGTGGTTCTTATTGATCTCGAGGTAGCTGCAGCGTGGCTATTAAGTTGCGCCATGGATGTCCCTTGCGTAGAAGTTCTGTGGCGTGATCATTCACCTTGCGGCATGGCCTTACCCGAGTTTGTAGGATCTAAGGTTTGACTACGGCGTGAATACTTGGATTTTCTCTCTGATTCTCAGAGAGGAAGTGAGATTGAGTTGTACTGCGGCGTGGTCCTTCTCATTGCGCCGTAGTTACTGTTCCACAGCCTTTTGCAACGTGGTGTAGAGTGGTGCAAAGCGGTGATGCTGTGATGCTAATTCACTTAAATAAAAAAGGTTAAAAATACCTTTAGTTATTGTGATCATAAAAACAAGTTAGTGGTTCAACAATAATCTCCAATCCTTTTCATTTTATACATTTAAAAGTGCCCTTAGTCGCATGCTTTGATGCCATGGAGGAAAATAAATACATGTAGGATGAAAACGATGTGGGACTTGGAAATACACGTAAACGGGTCTAACACTGGGAAGAAGAGTCCCACTAAAAAGAAAGATAGAAGACACCATAAAACAAGACCACACACACTCCCCCTCAAGCTGGGTCGTTGATGCTGCGGATGCCCAACTTGGTGCATAGAGAATCCAGTCGAATTCCCAGCAAACCATTGGTGAAGATGTCGGCAAGCTGATGAGCTGATGCAACTAAAACTGATATGTTTTTTGCTCAAGATGATGCGAAAAAAGTGACAATCAATCTCAATATGTTTCGTGCGTTCATGAAAACCTGAATTAGAAGTAACCTTTGTGGCTGATTGATTATCACACCAATTTCATGAAGAAAATGACGAAGCTAAAAAATTTCAATAGTGACCGTGACCATCACACGATATTCAGATTCTGCACTAGATCTGAAGATAGCAATTTGTTTTTTGCTTCGCCAAGAAATTAAGTTACCAGCCAAAAAAACCGCAAACTCAGAAATAGACTTTCGGGTAGATAAGTAGCCAGCGTAGTCGACATCACAGAAGGCCTCAATGTTCAGATGATCGTGATGTGAATACTGAAGACCACAGACAAGGTTTTTCTTAATGTATTTGATAATGTGAAGAACAACGTTCCATTGATGCTGCGGATGCCCAGCTTGGTGCATAGAGAATCCAGTCGAATTCCTAGCAAACCTTTGGTGAAGATGTCGACAAGCTGATGAGCCGATGCAACTACAGCTGATATGTTTTTTGCTCAAGGTGATGCAAAGAAAGTGACAATCAATCTCAATATGCTTCGTGCGTTCATGGAAACCTGAATTAGAAGCAATCTTCGTGGCTGATTGATTATCACATCAATTTCATGAAGAAGGTGACGAAGATAAAAATTTTTAGTAGTGACCGTGACCATCACACGATATCCAGATTCTGCACTGGATCTCAAGATGACAGTTTGTTTTTTTGCTTCGCCAAGAGATTAAGTTACCAGCCAAAAAAACCACAAACTCAGAAATAGACTTTCGGGTAGATAAGCAGCCAGCGTAGTCGACATCACAGAAGGCCTCAATGTTCAGATGATCGTGATGTGAATACTGAAAACCACGGGCAAGGTTTTTCTTAATGTATTTGATAATGTGAAGAACAACGTCCCATTGAGATTTTGTCGGATGTTCAATGAATTGACTGACCTTGCAGATAGTGCAAACAATATCTGGACGAGCCATAGTAAAATAATTGAGTTTGTCCACAAGATGACGATACTTATCTGGATGAGAATATGAGTCGGTGGTATCATGGAGGGATCGTTCCCCTGGTTTAAGAGGAGTGTCAATGACAGTTGCCTGAGATAAGTCAATATCCTGCAAGATATCTAATGCATATTTTCGTTGTGAAAGAAAGATGTTGGTTGGAGAATGAGAGACTTCAATTTCAAGAAAATATGTCGAAGGACTCGGGTCTTTGGTATGAAATCGTTGTTGAAGAGATAAGCCTTGAGATGGGCAATGCCATGCGAGTCGCTACCAGTAATAATAATATCATCAACATACACAACGAACAAGATGCAACCATATGACATTTTTTGATAGAAAACAATGTGATCCTTCATACTCTGAGATTGATCGAATGTAGTGATGACGGTGCAGAATCCGCCAAACCACGCTTGGGGAGACTGCTTGAGCCCATAAAAAGACCGACGAAGCCGACAAACATGAGAACTAGCCCCTGAGGCAAGGAAGATAGTAGGTTGTTGCAGATATACTTCTTCAAGAAAACTATGTAGAAACACATTCTTGACATTAAGTTGATGAAGAGACCAATTATAAGTAGCTCTTAGAGATATGGATAATCGAACAAAGACCATTTTAATAATCAAAGTGAATGTATCGAAATAATTAACACCATATGTCTGAGCAAAACCTTTTGCTACGAGATGGGCTTTAAGATGATGAAAAGTACCATCTGCATTTAGACGGACTGTATAAATCCATTTGATGCCAACAACCTATTTACCTGCCGGGAGGGGGACCAGATCTGAGGTATGATTGTCGTCCAAGGCCTGTAATTCATCATGCATTGCTCAAAGCCAACCATGGTGAGATTTAGCCTCGACAATCGCGCAGGGACCTCATACATCGGAATGGACTAAATCAAAAGGTTTAGAAGAATGCGACACCAAACGAGGAACATAAGATGCGCAATGATGTTTTGCAAAATTACAGGACTCCCAATGAAATGAATGGTGCAGTCTGAAATGAGGATAATGCTGGTGTAAGACGGAGGCCGATGGATGACCATGGCTAAAATGTAGATCCCGAGCACGAGCAGAGATAGACGGGCATACAAGGGATGTCGGAATATTGGACATGTACACCCCATCGTGAAGATGACCTCTACTAAGCTCCCGATTTGTCGATCGCTCCTGAAAAACAACATCTGATGGTGTAAAAATAGCATCATAGTTCAAGTCTTGTGTAAGCTTATTGATGGAGAGTAGATTAAAAGGACTCCGAGAAACACGAGCCAGTGAAATCAGGCGAATACCAGGATTCAAGGAGCACATGCCAAATCCCACAATAGGGATAGTGGATTCGTCAGCAACAATAATTACAGTGGCGTCAATATACGGATGATAAGTAGTTAAAATACCTGCATCACCAGTGAGATGATTGGAATCACAAAAATCAAACATCCAAGCAGGCGGGTGTTAAGAGACACAAGCAGTATGACCACCAGTCTGAGCAACAGTTTCCGAAGAGGAGGCAGTTAGCGAAGCGGCTTGATGAGAGTGTATAAGCTCGATCTCAACCATTGAGAGGCCCAAGTGATGGATATCAGATAGTGGTGGGGAGGAGTCGACCAGAGCTGCCTGAACGTGCCAGGTGGCGAAGACGAACGCCCATGGAGAACCCAACAACGATCAATGAGATGGGCAGGTTTGCCACAGTGATGATAGAAAGGATGATTACGAACCCCACCATGACCAAGTCCACGAGTACCTGAAAAACGACCACTGCCACGATCCAGTAGTGCAGTATGATCGACAATGTCAGTAGGTGGGGAAAGCACCCGTTAAGCTTTTCCAAGGCGATGGTAGACCTGTGGAATCTCAAGAGAGGAGAGGTTGACCAACATTTCGGTGGGAGTTGTTGCCATGAAAAAGACCGAAGATACATAATTGATCTCGTAAGGCTAAAACAGCTGTTTGAAGAAGGGGCCAAAACTCAAGTAATTCATCACGCAGAGCTTTCCATTCGGTGAAATACGTGGAAAGACTTTAAAGAACATTTGACACCCGAGCTAAATTATTTGTTTTGGAATACATGAGGGTCAAGGATTCCCAAAGTTCTTTGACAATGTTCATCGTCCAAGTCATATCTTTGACAAAGCGTTCCATAAAATTGACAAGCAAGGCAAAAATTTTACTATCGACAAGCTTCCAAACTTTGTAATTCGGATCGGATAGCGTTTGGGGAGGAGCAACAAGGTGCGAGTCTAGATCCATGTCTATGAGAGACATAAGAAATGTCTTACGCCAGATAAGTTAGCTGCATCAAGGTGCTCATCTACAAGGCGCGTGGAGGCAGTGATCAACCGTGGAAGGATTGGGGAAGTTGGTGAGGAATCTGCCATGGTAGGAGGGAAGATACTACAAGATCCGACCAAGCCGCTAGGAAGGGCGCAGTGAGAAATTCAGCAGGAAAAGCTAGAAATGGGAAAACGGGCCTCAGCAGGAAAAGCAGGGCATCGAGTTACTGGGTGGATAACCATTAAAGCATGTAGGAAGAGCGCAGAGGAATTAGAAGCGTGCAACGACAGGAGACTACAAACGCATTTTGAGGATGCCATGATTTCAGAGAGAGGCTTTAGGAGCAGTGGGTGAGTTTGAGGGGCGCCTGGAGAAGCGCTGCATAATGGAGAAACGCACAACAATAGGCGCATTTAGGAGAGGCACCCAATTGGCTTGGATCACGTTTGGTGTAGCGCTGCTAGAAGGCCACTGTTGTCGTCAGAGAAAAACAAAGAGAACGTCATCAGCAGCGCGACATGTGGGGTGCATGCGCTGTCCCCAGAGAGACCTTAGGGGCGGAGGGTCGTGTGCATGGTGGGATGCCGCTAGGGTTGGTGCGCGAAGGAGAGCGGTAGGGCTTGGAGGGTTTCAGTGCTCAGCGGAGGGGAGCGGTGGGGATGGTAGGGTGCGGTGGGACCGACAAAGGGAGGGGCGCAACAGGGATCAACGAAGGGAGGTAGGGCTTTGGTTCGCAACGGAGGGAAGGAAAAAGAAACCGGAATGGGGGCGCAACAGAGGGAATAATAATCAGAGTGGGGTATTCCTCTGATACCATGTAGATCGGTACACTTCCTACCTCAAAGAGAGGCAGAAACCTTTATTTACAGATTAAGGAAAATAAATACACGTGGGAGGAAAATGATGTGGGATTTGGAAATACACTTACACGGGTCTTACAAAGCTGAAAGCTAGGCCTATCCTTTGCTGATTCGGCTTAGTCAGAGCTTTGAATTAGAGCATAACTAATAGTGAAATATGATCGCCTCTCATCAACCCTAACACTGCATTTTATATACCAACCCCATTGCATGCTCTGACTGTGGAGTGGCATAGGTCGCGTTCCTATTTGTCTGAAGGTCCTTCCTCTACCCCGTTTTGTGTAAATAAAGTAGTCTTCAATTATCCAATTTTGTTTGTTTATTAGTTTATAGTTCACTGTAACGGAGTTCCACACTTCTACTGAATATGAAAGGGGGTTTCAAAAGGTCCGGGTAGTAGCAATCCCATGGGCTGGTCTTGGTCTATTTTTTGAGCTTAGGCGCCATGCTCAATACCCTCATCCCTCTTTTTAAATTTCTTGACTCCCTACATATGTTGTAATCCTTTCGGGTTTCAGTGCTGTGTATTTTGGCTTGTGCAATGATGACATATAATAATCCCAGCTCTACGAGGCCTGAACAGATCTGTGAGTAGATCAACGTTATATTGTTTGAGCATCGCCCTGTAATCTTGTGTTACGTCCCAATTTTCTTTGATCTTTTATCTCTTTCACCCTCATTAGTGGGTTTATTTTCAGCAGTCTCTTTCACCCTCATGAGTGGGTTTATTTTCAGCAGTTTATCCAAACAACATCACATTGTGTGAGCATAATCCCAGCTCTATGAGGCTTGAAGTGGTCTGTGAATAGATCCACATCACATTGTGTGAGCATAATCCTGCATGCTTGTGTTTTGACATAATTTTCCTCGGTTTATATTTTCTGCCTCCCTCACACGCGATGTTAAATGCATGGATTGCAGTCATTGAAGCCACAATGAAGACGTAGAGTTGTCGAGTCCAACCAATTTGCCCAATTTGGAAGTTTGAAATAGAGCAGAAGATCATGATTGTTTTTAGATATAAAAATAAAATATGATCGCCTGTCATAATTCCCAATCCTACTTCATTTTGTACATTTAAAAGTACCCTCAGGCGCATGCTTTGATGCCATGGAGGTGTCAAGTCCAATCAAACTTAAAGCTAGGCTGGCCCAAGTTAGAGGTTTGAATTAGAGCAGAACTAATAGTGAAACATTGATAGGGTGCAGAGTGAGAAGAGAGGAAGAAACATAGGATTTCTGTGTGCATCAGCCGAACAACGGGGAAGAGATGAAAAAGAAGAGTAATGGAGAAGAAGAATAGAAAGAGGGAGATTTCCTAGATGACGCCGCTCCCAAGGCCGTGACCTAACCCAACTGAACAACAAGGCTGAACTCCAAAACATACGTAGGCCCCCTTACTATTGGGACCCCTTTAATAATAGCCCCCAACCACTTCTTAACAACTCCACTAACTAACAACCCAACCCATTATTACTCAAGGAATTACAACACTACCCCCGGTAGATTATTACTCACTCCCCAATCCTGCTCCTCACCCCCCAAGCCTGCTCGCTACACAGCAGTACCCTCGGACCCCCTTCGCAGCAGTTAGTTCCTATCAAACATGATCGCCTGTCATCAACCCTAACACCACATTTTATATACAACCCCATTGCATGCTCTGACCATGGAGTGGCATGGGCTGTGTTCCTGTTGTTTGAAGGTCCTTCCTCTACCCTGTTCTGTGTAAATAAAATTGTCCTCTTCAATTATCCAATTTTGTTTATTTGTTTATATTTACTGCAATGGAGTTTCACGCTTCTACTGAACATGCAAGGGGGGTTCAAAAGGTCTGGGTAAGTTGCAATGCCATGGGCTTTCCTTCGTCTATTTTTTGAGTTTCAGTGCCATGCTCAGTGCCCTCATTCTCTTTTTAAATTTCTCAGTACTTTCGTTACATATGTTGTAATCCTTTCAGGTTTCAATCTGTGTATTTTGGCTTGTGCAATGATGCCATATATTAATCCCAGCTCTACGAGGCCTGAACAGGTCTGTGAGTAGATCAACGTTACATTGTCTGAGCCTCATCCTGTAATTTCATTTTACGACCCAATTTTCTTTGATCTTTTATCTCTTTCCCTTTATGAGTGGGTTTATTTTCAGTTGTGTAACCAATAAACATCACATTGTCTGAGCATAATCCCAGCTCTACGAGGCCCAAACTGGTTTGTGAATAGATCGACATCACATTGTCTGCGCATAATCTTGCATGCTTGTGTTTCAACACAATTTCTCTTCGGTTCATATTTTCAGCCTCCCTCATGTATGATGTTATTTTAAATACATGGATAGTGGTCATTGAAGCCACGATGAAAACGCAAAGTTGTCGAGTCTAACCAGTTGCCCAATTTGGAAGTTTGAAATAGAGCAGAAGATCAGGATTGTTTTTATATACAAAAATAAAATATGACCACCTATCATAAGCCTCAATCCTGCTTCATTTTATACATTTAAAAGTACCCTCAGCTGAATGCTCTGATGCCATGGAGGTGTCAAGTCCAATCAGACTGAAAGCTAGTCCTATCCCATGCTGATTTGGCCCAAGTCAGAGGTTTGAATTAGAGCAGAACTAATTGCGAAACATGATTACCTAACACTGCATTTTATATATAACCCCATTGCATGTTCTGACTGTGGAGTGGCATAGGCGGTGTTCCTGTTGCTTGAAGGTCCTTCCCCTACTGCGTTTTGTGTAAATAAAATAGTCCTCTTCAATTATCCAATTTTGTTTGTTTATTAGAGTTTATTGCAATGGAGTTTCACGCTTCTACTGAATATGCAAGGGGGATTCAAAATGTCCGGGTAGTAGTAATCCCATGGGTTGGCCTTTGTCTATTTTTTGAGTTTTGGTGCCATGCTGTTAGAAACCTTTGAGCTGGAGGCGGTTAAGGGATATATTTGACTTTTTATGGGGTTAGTTTGTTAGGGAGGAAGTGGGGGAGTTTAGTTTTGCGAGTCTGTTGGGGGGGATATTATTTGTTAGAGGGGGTGGGGAACACGAGGAGGTTGGGAATCTGTTTTAAATTAGAATGTTGTGGGAGAGTGGGGGGGGGGGTATCTGGAATCGGCCTAGTGCTTGGGAATGGGCGAAAGACTTGGGCGGAACTCTTTCGGGAGTCTTCCGATCTTCCTCCTCTTCTATATGTAATTCTGTTTATATACAAGTAGTCGTTCCTCTTGTTCTATCACATGCTCAATACCCTCTTTCTCTTTTTAAATTTCTTGATACTTTCCCTGCATATGTTGCAATCCTTTCGGGTACAATGTTGTGTATTTTGGCTTTTGCAATGATGACATATAATAATCCCAGCTCTACGAGGCCTGAATAGGTCTGTGAGTAGATCAACGTTACATTGTCTAAATTTCTTGATACTTTCCCTGCATATGTTGCAATCCTTTCGGGTACAATGTTGTGTATTTTGGCTTTTGCAATGATGACATATAATAATCCCAGCTCTACGAGGCCTGAATAGGTCTGTGAGTAGATCAACGTTACATTGTCTGAGCCTAACCCTGTAAGCTTATGTTACGACCCAATTTTCTTTTGTTGGAGTTTGCGTCTCTCATCGGAGCTTTGGTCTGTTTTTCTTTATGCATCCAAGCTAGGTAGACCTAGCTTGAGGGGGGGGGGTGTTGAAATCTGTGTCCCACATCGGACATGAGTGTTTTGTCTTTTTTATATTTCCCTATAAATAAACTTTCAGGAGTCTTCCGATCTTCCTCCTCTTCTATATGTAATTCTGTTTATATACAAGTAGTCGTTCCTCTTGTTCTATCACATGCTCAATACCCTCTTTCTCTTTTTAAATTTCTTGATACTTTCCCTACATATGTTGCAATCCTTTTGGGTTTCAATGTTGTGTATTTCTACTTTTGCAATGATGACATATAATAATCCCAGCTCTACGAGGCCTGAATAGGTCTGTGAGTAGATCAACGTTACATTGTCTGAGCCTAACCCTGTAAGCTTGTGTTATGATCCAATTTTCTTTTGTTGGAGTCTGCGTCTCTCATCGGAGCTTTGGTTTGTTTTTCTTTATGCATCCAAGCTAGGTAAACCTAGCTTGAGGGGGAGTGTTGAAGTCTGTCCCACATCGGACGTGAGTTTTTTGTCTTTTTTATATTTTCCTATAAATAAACTCCAAGGCCTCTCTTAAGAGACATCTTGGGTATCGGGCACACCTCTCTTATAATTCTACATCTTTCATCTTTTATCTCTTCCCCCCTCATGAGTGGGTTTATTTTCAGCAGTGTAACCAATCAACATCACATTGTCTGAGCATAATCCCAGCTCTACGAGGCCTGAACTGGTCTGTGAATAGATCAACATCACATTGTCTGAGCATAATCCTGCATGCTTGTGTTTTGACACAATTGTTTTGACACAATTTCTCTTCGGTTCTTTATATTTCACCCTCCCTCTTGCGTGATGTTATATTAAATACATGGATAACAGTCATTGAAGCCACGATGAAGACATAGAGTTGTAGAGTCTAACCAGTTGCCCAATTTGGAAGTTTGAAAGAGAGCAGAAAATTAGGATTGTTTTTAGATATAAAAATAAAATATGATCGCCTGTCAAGCCCTAATCCAGCTTCATTTTATACATTTAAGAGTACCCTCAGTCGCCTGCTTTAATGCCATGGAGGTGTCCTGTCTAATCAAAGTGAAAGCTAGGCCCATCCAATGCTGATTTAGCTCGAGTCAGCGGTTCGAATTAGAGCAGAACTAATAGTGAAACGTGATCGTCTGTCATCAACCATAACAATGTATTTTATATATAACCCCACTGCATGCTCTGACCGCGGAGTGGCATAGGCCGTGTTCCTGTTGTTTGAAGGTCCTTCCTCTACACTGTTTTGTGTAAATAAAATAGTCCTCTTCAATTATCCAATTTTGTTTTTTTATCAGTTTATAGTTTACTGCAATGGACTTTCATGCTTCTATGAATCTGCAAGGGGTTTAAAAGGTCCGGCTATTAGCAATCCCATGGGTTGACATTTGTCTATTTTTTGAGTTTCAGTGCCGCCATGCTCAATACCCTCATTCTCTTTTTAAATTTCTCGATACTTTCCCTACATATGTTGTAATTTTTTCGGGTTTCAAAGCTATGTATTTTGGTTTGTGCAATGATGACATATAATAATCCCAGCTCTACGAGGTTTGAACAGGTCTGTGAGTAGATCAACGTTACATTGTCAGAGCCTCACCCTGTAAGCTTGTGTTATGACCCAATTTTCTTTGTTCTTTTATCTCTTTCCCCCCCTTGAGTGGGTTTATTTTCTGGAGTGTAACCAATCAACATCACATTGTCTGAGCATAATCCCAGCTCTACGAGGCCTGAACTGATCTGTGAATAGATCAACATCACATTGTCTGGGCATAATCCTGCATGTGTGTGTTTTGACACAATTTCTCTTCGGTTCTTTATATTTTCAGCCTCCCTTATGCGTGATGTTATTTTAAATACATGGATAGCAGTCATTGAAGCGACAATGAAGACGTAAAGTTGTCGAGTCTATCCAGTTGCCCAATTTGGAAATTTGAAATAGAGCAGAAGATCAAGATTGTTTTTTGTTGGACCCCATTTTAGTGTAATGGGTATTTCTGAGTCCCGCATCGAAACATCCCGCCTTGTAATTATTTTTACTCATCTATAAAAGAATATCTCCGCCTCACATTGAGGTAAGGGGAATTTGCCACCTACATGGTGGGAAAATCCGATTCTTTTTTATCCTCTCTTCCGGGTCTGCCCTACACGGCCACCCCTCCCTCCTGCGGGTCTGCCCTACGCGGCCACCCCCCTGTGGGTGTGCCCTACGCGGCCACCCCCCTGTGGGTGTGCCCTACGTGGCCACCCCCCTGCGGGTCTGCCCTACGCGGTCACCCCCCCTGCGGGTCTGCCCTACGCGGCCACCCCCTCCTGCGGCTCTGCCCTACGTGTCCCTCCAGCGCCTCCTCCGCTGCGCCTCCCTCCTGCGTAACTCCGATGTAAGCCTCTCCCCGACGGATCTTCCCTTGCTGGCGTCTCCTTCCCCGGCGTCCTCTCCCCATTGTACGCGACGACCCCGAACTCCCGGCTCCCGCCTCACCCGTCACGGCTCCCGTTCCTGGCGCCCCCTTCCCTCCCGACTGCCACCGCTGTTCCATGTGGGCCTTCATTTCGATCGCGCCTGCCTTCGACGACTCCCTCCTGCTTTTTCCCGGCGCCCTCGTCGCGCTGCTCCTTGCACTCGCCTCCCCGACGGCTTCGCTCCGCCCCGCGACGTCCCGTTCCTCCCTGCACGCACCGGCTAACCGCTTCTCATCCGGCGCTCCCCTTCCAGCTGCTGCTCCCGGCGCCACTGGCCCTCCTGACCCAGGTGTGACGTGCCCCAGCGCCTCTGTTTCTCCCGGCGAAACACCAATCTCCATGTGGATACACCTCTGCCTCCCGACCTAGGCGCCACTGGTCCTGTCGAAATAGGCGCGACCCTCCAGTCGGCCTTCTCTGCGTGCGTCGGCACACCGCCTCCATCGCGCCTCCTCCCTCACGAAGATCGGCCCGCCCTCCCGGCACCTTCTGATCCGACGCGACTCTCTCCAGACGCCGCACAGCTTGCCTGTCCCGACGGGCTCCCTCTCGGCGCTCTCGCGGCACGTCCCGACCTGCTTCCGAAGCAGCCACCGGGCACTGCCCTCTCGCCGGACATCACCCGGCCCACCACCACTTCAATGGCTGGCTTGTCCGCCCGCGGTCCTCCGACACCACCTCTGGTCTCCAACTCTCCTGTAAGGACGCACCCTCACTTCCATTGTCAGCCTTCCCGTGCGTCTGTGCGACCGCCCGAGCAGCTGTCCCATCCTCAGTCATCAGGTCTTCTGCAAGACGGCCCCCCTTCATTCTGTGACCGTTACAGAACGATGCTCTCGTCGGAGGAGATTGCCTTGATACACTCTTATCGGGCAACTGTACCACCATCCTCTTCTCCAGCCCTCATTGCTCAGACTAGCAACTCTACTGCATGTGTTTCTCATCAACTGCTTGGATGTTTGACTCTGTTGCGTCAGAACATCTCACAGGGGACTCCAGTATATTCACTACCTTTCATCCGTACACAGGTGCCTCTACAATTACTGTTGCTAATGGCTTAAAAATCCATATTACTGGATTTGGCACATGTCCCTTGACCCCGTCTATTCACCTGACGTCGGTCGCTCATGTTCCTCAAAGTCCATTTAATCTTATCTACGTTAGCGAACTCACCACAGACTTAAATTGTGTTGCCACTTTTACCTCATATGGTGTTCTTTTTCAGGAGTGGAAGACGAATCAGGAACTTGGTCGTGGCTATCTTCAGAACGGGGTTTACATGTTTGATATCCCACTATCTGTTGCCTGCTCATCCACCTCAGCCCGTGCTCTTGACCTACATTCTCGGCTTGGTCATCCACCGGCTTCCACCCTACATAAACTTTGCCCCCAATTCAGTTCCCACCTATCCTTTCATTGTGAATCCTGTAAGTTTGCCAAACATCATCAGGCGACGTATGTTCCTCGATCGGAACCACGTGCAACGAATCCTTTCGATCTTGTTCATTCCAACGTCTAGGGTCTTTGCAGGGTTCCTAGTCAGTTCGGGTACAGTTATTATATCACCTTTATTGATGATTACTCCCGCATGACCTGACTTTACATACTTCGTGATCGGTCTGAAATTTTTTCTACCTTTCAGACCTTTTATAATGAAATTCATACTCAATTTTCCACCCCCCTTAAATGTCTTCGCTCCGACAATGGACGAGAACATTTATCCACTTCCTTTCAGCAGTTTCTCAAGGATAAAGACATCATTCATCAGACCTCTTGCCTTGACACACCTCAGCAGAATGGAGTGGCCGAGCGGAAACATCGTCATATTCTGGAGACTGCTTGTGCCTTCCTATTCCACATGAAGGTGCCTCTTCTTTTTTGGTCTGATGCCATCCTGACTGCTACCTACCTCTTAAACCGTCTCCCTTTTTCTATCCTTCAGGAGGAGACTCCTTTTCAGACTCTCTTCGCCTCTCTTCCTCCTCACTCACTTTCTCTCTGGGTGTTTGGGTGTTTGTGTTATGTTTGGGACACTCGCCCCAACCTCTCTAAACTTTCTCCCAAATCCCTCCGGTGTATTTTCCTTGGATATTCCCACACTCGATGTGGATACTGGTGCTTCTCTCTAGACTTACGGCGTTATATCATCTCTGCCGATGTGTCTTTTATTGAGAGCTCTCCTTTCACTCTGCCCTCTCCTCATCCAGACATTACCATCGATGAGTGCCTTCCTCTCATCATTCACCCTCCTTTGGTGTCTCCCTCTCCTGGTCATCGCTTTGGGACGGTCTACTCCCGTCGCCCATCAACTGTACCCCCCGTCCAGGCCGAGGACACCATCGTTCCCACTTCGTCCGATGCTCCTGTCACAGCACCAGACGACTTGTCTATTGCACTCCGAAAAGGTACTCGCTTTTGTCAGACTACTCATCTTTTTACATCTTCATACAGCGGTTTGTTAGCACTGGAGACAATATCTATCCCCCGCACGGTTGGTGAGGCCAAATCATGCTTGGGGTGGCTACAGGCTATGCGGGATGAACTGCAGGCTCTGGATGACAACCATACATGGGATCTGGTCCCCTTCCTTGCAGGAAAACAAGCAGTCGGCTGCAAATGGATTTATACGATCCGTCTCAATGCTGATGACACTCTTCATTGCCTCAAAGCTCGTCTTGTGGTGAAGGGTTTTGCTCAGACATATGGTATCGACTACTTTGAAACCTTCTCTCCGGTTGCCAAGATGACCTCTGTCCGTTTATCCATATCTCTGGCCACTCATCATCACTGACCGCTTCATCAGCTGGATGTCAAGAATGTCTTTCTCCATGGCTTTCTTGATGAAGAAGTCTACCTGCAGCAGCCTCCTGGATTTTGTGCCTCTGGAGCCGACTCCCATGTCTGCCGCCTCCGTCGATCCCTCTATAGCCTCAAGCAGTCTTTTCGTGTTTGGTTTGGCTGCTTCAGCACTGTCGTTTTAGCCTTTGGCCTCACTCGCAGTATGAAGGATCACATCGTCTTCTTTCGTACGACGTCAAACGGTTGTATTCTGCTGGTAGTATATGTTGATGATATCATCATCATCACAAGGAGCAACTCCACTAGAATCGCCCAACTCAAGGCGCACCTTCACCACCACTTTCACACCAAAGACCTTGGTCCTCTCACCTACTTCCTTGGCATCGAGGTCTCCTGTTCCGAGGACACTATCTCTCTCTGCCAACGAAGATATGCCCTTGATATCTTACAGGATGTAGGGTTGAGCCAGGTGACTGTAGTGGACGCTCTTCTTGAGCCTGGAGAACGCTCTCTCCGTGCCGTCTCCGCACCCTTTCCTCACCCAGAGAGCTATCGTTGTCTGGTGGGCAAACTCAACTACCTCACCATGACACGTCCAGACATTGCCTGCACAGTTAGCAAAGTGAGCCAGTTCATGGAGCATCCAACCAGATCTCAGTGGGATGCTGTCCTCCGCATTGCCAAATACATACATAAAGACCCTCCACGCGGCCTTCGGTATTCCCATCATGCTCATTTGGATGTTGAGGCCTTCTGTGATGCGGACTATGCATGTTGCCTTGCTACCCGCTAGTCTACTTCTGGATTTGCAGTGTTCTTGGCCGGTAACCTCATCTCATGGCGCAGCAAGAAGCCGACTGTCGTTTCCAGATCTAGTGCAGAGACAGAATACCGCGCCCTGGCCACGATCACCACTGAGATCCTCTGGCTTCGTCATCTCCTGTATGAGTTTGGTTTTCCAGCACATACATCTGCTCATATCTGGTGTGACAATCAGACAGCCATGAAGATTGCATCGAATCCCGTCTTCAATGAACGGACGAAGCATATCGAGCTGGATTGCCACTTTCTTCGCCACCATCTGGAGCAGAATCATATCAGTTTTGGCCATATTCCGATGGCGGATCAGCTCGCCGATATCTTCACCAAAGGCCTCCCAGGAGCTCGCCTAGACTCTCTCACTACCAAGCTAGGAATTCACCGCCTTCAGGGCCGGCCCTAGGGCAAGCCCAAAGAGCCCATGGGCTAGGGCAACACACAAGAAAGAAAAAAAATACAAAGAAAGGGGCATCAATTTTATTAGTTTACTATAGCCCTCAATGTATTTAGGGCAAAATTTTTAATGTGGGTCTGGGGCAACGGAATTCTCCGGGCCGTCATTGACCGCCTTCACGGCCTAACTTGAGGGGGAGTATGAATGTCCTTGTTCGATGTCGTCTTTTTTTCTTTGTGGGACTCTCAGTCCAAGCTGTCCAGCTTGAGGGGGAGTGTTGGACCCCATTTTAGTGTAATGGGTATTTCCGAGTCCCACATCGGAATATCCCGCCTTTTAATTATTTTTACTCATCTATAAAAGAATACCTCCGCCTCACATTGAGGTAAGGGTAAATCGCCACCTACATTTTTAGATATAAAAATAAAATATGATAGTCTATCATAAGCCTCAATCATTTTTCATTTTATACATTTAAAAGTACCCTCGGGTGCATGCTTTGATGCCATGGAGGTGTCAAGTCCAATCAAACTGAAAGCTTAGCCTATACCATGCTGATTCGGCCCAAGTTAGAGGTTTGAATTAGAGCATAACTAATAGTGAAACATGATCGCCTGTCATCAACCTTACACTGCATTTTATATATAACCCCATTGCATGCTCTGACCGTGGAGTGACATAGGCTGTGTTTTTGTTGTCTGAAGGTCCTTCCTCTACCCTGTTTTGTGTAAATAAAATATTCCTCTTCAATTATCCCATTTTGTTTGTTTATCAGATTATAGTTTACTGCAATGGAGTTTGACGCTTCTACTGAATATGTGATAGGGATCCGCTCCAACAGAAGATCACGAACAATATATGATTGCCAGTAGCAGCAGAATTACAGGCAGTATGCAGAATAAGGAATGGACAAGAAGAAAGATGGAGGAAGGAGAAGAAATGGAGAGGCATGCAAGCACTCCCTCCCAAGCCAACAGTGGCCGAAGTCCCAAGCCCAAGGCCGAACCAACAAGACTGATTCTCCCCCTTTTACTCTCACCCCCTGCCACTTATTTATAATGGAATCCTAACATCCATGTGGACCCGACCTAACAAAATATTAACCATAATCTCTCTCCATCTAACAACTAATATTCCCCTGCTAAAAAGACACTTATACCCCTGCTCCTTTATAGCAGGTCTCTATCACTGCCACCGTCCCGAAAAACCACCTTGTCCTCAAGGTGGTGGAAGCTGCAGGCATGCCAAGCAATCTCCCATACTAGTCGTGCTCCATGTATCTTGACTTCACATATTCCCCAGGCAATCTCCCAGATGGACCTTCCAGCACTGTGGACCCTTCGTGGGTGCTGCGGCCCGAGCATAGCGACTTTCCAAGCAATTTCCCATATAGTCCTTCCCGGATGATGATCAGGCTGCAGAGGGTCTGTCAACAGTTTGCGATGCTGCTCCTTCCTGTGTGAGGGGTCGTGATCCGTCATGTGCTTTCGACGATTCCCAGTGATCTCCATCAGAATAACTGTTGCCCCCTCCAAAGGAAGCTGAGGGAGTGACATGTGTTTCGTGGATGACGCGGCCGGTGTTTGTTGAAACGAATGTGCAGCCACCCCCATTATGCAGTCCAACACCATGATAGAACTAGGCGCTACCGGTGGCATCACTGTGTGCGGCTGCCCCTTGCTCACCATCACTAAAGCAGGTGTGCCTATGGCCAACTCGTCTCCCTGCTGTGCCGTTGCCCCCCAATGGCATAGCCCCCCGGCTGCCTGATGTCCCGCTATACCAGTTGGCCATAATTCCACCGTCGATGCGTGGCTTGACAACAACCCCTCGCCAACTGCTTCACTGCGACACCATCCAAAGTTGAAGTCTGCATGTTGCCGATAACAGGGGTCGCAAAAAAACATAGCCCGTGGCGCGTTTGCCTCCAGCTTTCCCAGTCCATCAATGGCATCGCCGACAACAAGTTGTACGGAGACGGAGTGCACCTCCTGCTGCGCAGTCATCAGTGGAAGCGGATGCACTGCCTGTGAACGCGAGCTGACCACCTCCATAGTTGGCACCGACTGAGTAGTTACCCTGCGAGTCACTGACATATCCTTTAGTTCATGTTGTTGTAGTGGCGGGTTGACAAATTTTGTTGGTTGCTACAACTCCTCTTGATGATTCAGCCATAATATCATTGTTTTCCTAAATTCTGCCTCCTCTCGCTAATGGCGAGCCCATTTCTCCTCCCACAAGTGCTGGTGAAACTGCATTTGTAGGAGCATAGAGTGGTCCGCCAGCAGGGTTTTTTTTTTTTTGTTTTCCTGCTTTCCCCCCGAGGCAGAAACGCGGGCCGCCCCCTTTTCTTTTTTTTTTCCTGCTTTTCCCTCCCGAGGTAGAAACGCGGGCCGCCCCTTTTCTTTCTTTTTTTTCGTGCTTTTCCCTCCCGAGGTAGAAACGCGGGCCGCCCCCTTTTGTTTTTTTTCCTTTTTCGAAGCAGAAAATCGGGCCGCCCTTTTTTTTTCTTTTCGTTTTTTTTTTCTTTTTTTTTTCTTGCACCGCAACGTTACCTATGCGACAAAAATCTGAGTCCGCCTCCTTGAGTAGCAGTCGTGCCTCGCTCTTCGGTGAAAACCGAGAACACCGGCGGGACAGGCAGACCTCCTGGGCGAGTCGTCTGCAGCAGTCGAGCCCTGTGAAGTTGCAGATGGAGGTTGCGCACCCCGTCAGAATTGAAACGCACGGGTTGCGCGAGGCTGGTAGGCGTCCTCCCGTCAAAACGCACTGCTGCTGTGCAAAATTTTGCGCGGTTTCCGATAGGCTAGAAACTGATGGGTCCGCACGCGCGCTTCTTCTTCTGTTGTTGCTGTGTTTTTTTTTTTGTATTTAAGAAGCGAGTCAGTATCGAGCGCCTCGGCCGATCGAGGTTAAACCTGCTGCGCGCCAAGCGTCGGACGAAAATGGAACCAGGCTGAGACGAGCGCGTCTGATGCACCGTACGCCTAAGCTGAATGGAATCAGGAAGCAACGGTGAACGGGGAAGCAGCGGCAGCTCGCGCGTCTGGAAGAGGATGAAGAACGGCAGTGTGCCTCCGCACAACACCTCCTCCAAAACAAGCTGAAAGTCAAACAGAGCTCCGTTTCTCCAGATTGAAACGTAATGAGGCAGCAACAACAAATTACACCTTGGCTGAGAGTAGGCTCTTGTGTGGAAGACAATCCAGCTGTGCGCGATGGAGGAAAGCGGCAGGTCGGACCAAATGATAGGGATCCGCTCCAACAGAAGAAGATCACGAACAATATATGATTGCCAGTAACAGCAAAATTACAGGCAGTATGCAGAGTAAGGAATGGACAAGAAGAAATATGGAGGAAGGAGAAGAAATGGAGAGGCATGCAAGCACTCCCGTCCAAGCCAACAGTGGCCGAAGTCCCAAGCCCAAGGCCGAACCAACAAGACTGATTCTCCCCCTTTTACTCTCACCCCCTGCCACTTATTTATAATGGAATCCTAACATCCATGTGGACCCGACCTAACAAAATATTAACCATAATCTCTCCATCTAACAACTAATATTCCCCTGCTAAAAAGACACTTATACCCCTGCTCCTCTATAACAGGTCTCTATCAATATGCAAGTGGGGTTCAAATGGTCCGGGTTGTAGCAATCCCATGGGTTGGCCTTTGTCTATTTTTTGAGATTTGGTGCCATGCTCAATACCCTCATTCTCTTTTTAAATTTCTCGATATTTTTCCTACATATGTTGTAATCCTTTCGGCTTTAAATGCTGTGTATTTTGGCTTTTGCAATGATGACATATAATAATCCCAGCTCTATGAGGCTTGAATAGGTCTGTGAGTAGATGAACGTTACAATTGTCTGAGCCTCACCCTGTAAGTTTGTGTGTTAAGACCCAATTTTATTTGATGTTTTATCTCTTTCCCCCTCATGAGTTGGTTTATTTTCAGCAGTGTAACCAATCAACATCACATTGTCTGAGCATAATCCCAGATCTTCCAGGCCTGAACTGGTCTGTGAATAGATCAACATCACATTGTCTGAGCATAATCGTGCATGCTTGTGTTTTGACACAATTTCTCTCCGGTTCTTGATATTTTCAGCCTCCCTCATGCATGATGTTATATTAAATACATGGATAGCTGTCATTGAAGCCACGATGAAGACGTAGAGTTGTCAAGTCTAACCAGTTGCCCAATTTGTAAGTTTGAAATAGAGCATAAAATTTGGATTGTTTTTAGATATAAAAACAAAATATGATCGCCTGTCAAGCCCTAATCCAGCTTCATTTTATACATTTAAAAGTACCCTCAGTCGCCTGCTTTAATGCCATGGAGGTGTCACGTCCAATTAAACTGAAAGCTAGGCCTATCCCATGGTGATTCAGCCCGAGTAGGTTTGAATTAGAGCAAAACTAATAGTGAAACATGATCGCCCTTCATACTAACACTGTATTTTATATATAATTCCATTGCATGCTCTAACCGTGGAGTGGCATAGGCTGTGTTCCTGTTGTTTGAACTTCCTTCCTCTACCCTGTTTTGTGTAAATAAAATAGTCCTCTTCAATTATCCAATTTTGTTTTTTTATTTGTTCATAGTTTACTGCAATGGACTTTCACACTTCTACTCAATTTGCAAGGGGGTTCAAAAGGTCTGGGTAGTAGCAATCCCATGGGTTGGCCTTTGTCTATTTTTTGAGTTTCAGTGCCGCCATGCTCAATACCCTCATTCTCTTTTTAAATTTCTCGATACTTTCCCTTCATATGTTGTAATTCTTTCGAGTTTCAAAGCTGTGTATTTTGGCTTGTGCAATAATGACATAATAATCCCAGCTCTATGAGGCTTGAACACGTCTCTGAGTAGATCAACTTTACATTGTCTGAGCCTCACCTAGTAAGCTTGTGTTAGGACCCAATTTTCTTTGATCTTTTATTTCTTTTCCCCTCTTGAGGGAGTTTATTTTCTGCAGTGTAACCTGCATATTGTCTGAGCATAATCCCAGCTCTACGAGGCCTGAACTGGTCCGTGAATAGATCAACACCACATTTTCCGAGCATAATCCTACATGCTTTTGTTTTGACACAATTTCTCTCCGGTTTATATTTTCAGCCTCCCTCATGCGTGATGTTATTTTAAATACATGGATAACATTCATTGAAGCGACATTGAAGCAATAATGAAGACGCTGAGTTGTCGAGTCTAACCAGTTTCCCAATTTGGAAGTTTGAAATAGAACAGGTGGTTAGGATTGTTTTTAGATATAAAAATAAAATATCGCCTGTCATAAGCCCCAATCCTTCTTTATTTTATACATTTTAAAGTACCCTCGGTCGCATGCTTTGATCCCATGGAGGTGTGAAGTCCAATCAAATTGAAAGCTTGGCCTATCCCTTGCTGATTAGGCCCAATTTAGAGGTTTGGATTAGAGCTGCACTAATAGTGAAATATGATCACCTGTCATCAACCCTAACACTGCATTTTATATATAACCCCATTGCATGCTCTGATGGTGGAGTGACATAGGCTGTGTTCCTGTTGTCTGAAGGTCCTTCCTCTACCCCTTTTTTTTTTGTAAATAAAATATTCCTCTTCAATTATCCAATTTTGTTTGTTTATTAGTTTATAGTTTACTGCAGTGGAGTTTCACTCTTCTACTAAATATGTAAGGGGGGTTCAAAAGGTCCGGGTTGTAGCAATCCCATGGGTTGGCCTTTGTCTATTTTTTGAGTTTCGGTGCCATGCTCAATACCCTCATTCTCTTTTTAATTTTCTCGATATTTTCCCTACATATGTTGTAATCCTTTTGGGTTTCAATGCTGTGTACTTTGGCTTTTGCAATGATGACATAGTATTCTCAGCTCTATGAGGCCTGAACAGGTCTGTGAGTAGATCAACGTTACATTGTTTGAGCCTCACCCTATGAGCTTGTGTTACGACCCAATTTTCTTTGATCTTTTATCTCTTTCCCCCTCATGAGTGGGTTTATTTTCAGCAGTGTAACCAATCAACATCACATTGTCTGAGCAGTCTTGGATTGGTATGTGAATAGATCAACATCACATTGTCTGAGCATAATCCTGCATGCTTGTGTTTTGACACAATTTCTCTCCGGTTCTTTATATTTTCCGCCCCCCTCATGCGTGATGTTATATTAAATACATGGATAGCTGTCATTGAAGCCACGATGAAAACGTAGAGTTGTCGGGTCTAACCAGTTGCCCAATTTGGAAGTTTGAAATAGAGCAGAAAATCAGGATTGTTTTCAGATATAAAAATAAAATATGATCGCTCTCAAGCCCTAATCCAGCTTCATTTTATACATTTAAAAGTACCCTCATTCACCCTTTTTAATGCCATGGTGGTGTCACGTCCAATCAAGCTGAAAGCTAGGCTATCCCATGCTGATTCAGCCCGAGTCAGCGGTTTGAATTAGAGTAGATCTAATAGTGAAACTTGATTGCCTGTCGTCAACCCTAACACTGTATTTTATATATAACCCCATGTTAGCTATTCCGGTTCGATCCCAGCCCTAGGGGATGTTTCCCAAAAATACCCTCGACCCCCCATTCTGCATACCTATCAGTGGAGGGGTAAAAAGGGGAATGTGGATTGAGTTTGTGGGGAGGGATTCTGGTGGGGCCCAGTTGTCTGTTCGGCTTGTACTTTTAGCCAAGGCCAGTTAGTGGGAAGTACCGAAAATATTCTACTAAAAGTACAGGCCGAACAGACAACTGGGCCCCACCAGAATCCCTCCCCACAAACTCAATCCACATTCCCCTTTTTACCCCTCCACTGATAGGTATGCAGAATGGGGGGTCGAGGGTATTTTTGGGAAACATCCCCTGGGGCTGGGATCGAACCAGAATAGCTAACACCCCATTGCATGCTCTGATCGTGGAGTGGCATAGATTGTGTTCCTGTTGTTTGAACTTCCTCCCTTTACCCAATTTTGTGTAAATAAATAAAATAGTCCTCTTCAATTATCCAATTTTGTTTATTTGTTTATAGTTTACTGCAATGGACTTTCACGCCTCTACTGAATTTGCAAGGGGGTTCAAAAGGTTCGGGTAGTAGCGACCCCATGGGTTGGCCTTTGTCTTTTTTTTGAGTTTCAGTGCCATGCTCAATACCCTCATTCTCTTTTTAAATTTTTCGATACTTTCTCTACATATGTTGTAATGCTTTCGGGTTTCAACACTTGTGTATTTTGGCTTGTGCAATGATGACTTATAATAATCCCAGCTCTCTGAGGCTTGAACTGGTCTGAGTAGATCAACGTTTTATTGTTTGAGCCCCACCCTGTAAGCTTGTTAGGACTCAATTTTCTTTGATCTTTTATCTCTTCCCCTCTCATTAGTGGGTTTATTTTCAGCAGTGTAACCAATCAACTTCACATTGTCTGAGAATAATCTTGCTTGCTTGTGTTTTGACACACTTTCTAATGGAGCTGTTGTTGATGGTTCAGATGGAAACCAACTACCAAGACCATCTCTGTTGCATACATATCATAGGAGGGGGAGTAGAATGGTTTAGTTTGTTAACATTCTGTTAGACTACAGTTGGTTTGTTAGTCTGTTGGGTTTGTTATTTCTGTTATGTCTGTGTTCTTTTAAGTGGAGGGTAGTTTTGTAAATAAATAATTGTTGTCTTGGGAGTTGTAAGTACTAGAGGGAGTGGTGAAAGGGGACTATTCGGTCAGTGGAATCGAGACAAACAGTGTTCTCGGCCTGCTTTAGAGAGAGACGGAGAGGAGAGACATACTGTAAGCATTGTACTGTAATTTTCTTTAGGAATTGGTTAGTATTTTTGGAACTCTTGTGCCCTGTTCTCTAAATTCTCGGATCACCAAATTGAACTCTATCAATTTGGTGCTTTCATTGAGAGTCGAATGGAGAGCAAAATTGCATTATTGGGGACAACTGTTTCAGAGATGAGGACAAGAGTCCAACGACAGGAAAATCTTGAGGTAACAGTCCTTGAGTTTAAAACAGATTTCCAACACCAAATGCAGGAGCTTACAACTGCAATTGGACAGTTGAACACGTTTGTTCGAAGTTCAACAGGGAGTTCCGAACGAGAACAGGAGAAAGAGAAATCCGCAGTCGAAGGAGAAGACGAAGGAAGTATGAAAGCTATATGGAGACGACGAACATATTAAGAGTCAACGTGGACCTACCAGGGGAGGAAGAACGCGGAGAGCTGAGCGCGTACACTAAACAGATCGAGATGCCATTGTTTTCTGGAGAATATTCGATATTGTGGATATGACGAGCTGAAACTTATTTCTCTTTATGTCAAATGCAGGAAAACTTGAAGGTACTGATGAAACAAATTTTTATGGAAGGATTGACACTGTATTGGATGATTTCACTAAGATCAGTACGCCTAAAATTCACATGGAGTCAACTGAAGGAGGAAGTGCTGCAGAGAAAGATCCATTAATATACCTTAAAGAGTTGCGGCAGACAGAAACAATGGACTCTTATATTGATGAGTTTGAAAGAGTGACAATACGGATACCTGAACTTACAGAGAAGTGGTATATGAGCATGTTTATTAGAGGATTAAAAGCTGAAATCGGGAGTACTGTGATGACGCATGAACCACTAAATAAGGAAAGACTGTAAACTTTGGCGCATCGGGTGGAAAGGGAGTTGATAGTTGAGGGAATTCTTAAACCACCACCACGAATTCAGACTGCTACAACTTGTAGAGTAGGACGACCATGGAATTCGAACACTGTGCAAGCCATGTCACCTGGAGAGGGACAAGAAAGGGAATGAAAAGGCGGTCCTGCACCTTGTTGGAAGGGAGTACGCAATCTGTCACGTGAGGAGTATGAAGAGAGAAGGTCTAAAGGAATGTGTTATACATGCGGACAAAAGTTCGCACCTGGACACAGGTGTCCTAACAAGGGATACAAGCTTATGATATGGGAGTGTATAGAACCACAAGAGGAAGCAGAGGAAGAAAGTGGAAACAAAGAAGAAAAGGAAGAAAATACCGGTAAATATAGGGAGTTAGAAATGCTAGGAACCACAGTTTGTTCGCAAGATCAACCAACAACAAGGCGGAACCAAACAATGATGTTGGAAGGTGAAATAGATGGGGTACCAATGATTGTTCTCGTCGATGGTGGGGGTAGCCATAATTTCATTTCGAAGCAATTGCTTAAGTCGCTTATAGTACAAATTATAGAAACACCACCTTTCTATATCCGCATGGGAGATGGACATCGGGCAGGGTCTAGAGGAATGTGTAAGGCCATGAAATTGAGTTTGGCAGCAGAAGAGTTTGACATTGATGCATATATATTTGATAGCACATGATCGAATTTGGTATTAGGAATTTTGTGGCTTGAAACTTTAGGATACGTGACTACACATTGGAAACGGATGACAATGGAGTTTAATTGGAAGGGGCGGATTGCGATGTTTTAGGGAATTAATATACAACAAGGTCTGCCGGGAGCATTACAGGGATATTTGGATAGAGGAAGTGTGTTTATACAGGGAATACAGTGGGTAAAAGAAGAAAGCGTGTTTATACAGGGAATACAGTGGGTAAAAGAAGAAGACAACAGAGAAGAAAGAGATGAGCTTACTCCAAGGCAGAAAGAACACCTATGCAGATTGTTACAGCAGTATGACAGAATATTTGAGGTACTAAAGGAACTGCCTCCACCAAGGGAAACAAACCAAGTGATCAAATTGAAGGATCGGATCCGGTTAATATACGACCTTATAAGTTGGCATATCATATGAAAAATGAGGTGGAAAAGCAGATACAAGAATTGTTGGCATAAGGATATATTGAACATAGTCACAATCCTTATTCAAGTCCCATAATCATTTTTAAGAAGAAAGATGGAGGTTGGAGGATGTGTGTAGATTACTGGGCATTAAACAAAAGAACGGTTTCGGATTGTTATCCAATACCAGAGATAGAAGAGCTTATGTATGAGTTTATATGAAGCTGCATGTTTCACTAAGATGGACTTACGATCCGGATTCCATCAAGTCCGAATGAAGGAAGAGGATGTGGAAAAAACAACATTTAGAACTCATGAAGGACATTATGAATATAAAGTAATGTCATTTGGGTTAATGAATGCTCCGACAACCTTCCAAGCGACAATGAACTCAGTTTTTAGAACAATGTTGAGAAAGGGAGTGCTAGTATTTTTTGATGATATATTGATATATAGTAAAGGCTAGCTGGTACACTTGGAACGACTGTAGAAGGTGTTACAAATTATGATTCAAAATGTTTTTTATGCTAATGGAAAAAAATGTTCCTTTGATAGGCAAACAGTGGAATATTTAGGCCATATTATTTCTAAGGAGTTTATATGGATTGAAAAAAACTGATGGCTGTTAAGCCAGTGGAGGGAGCCTAAAAATGTAAAAGAGGTAAGGGGTTTTCTCGGCTTAACCAGATATTATCGGAAATTTGTTCAGAATTATGGGAAAATAGCTCGTCCACTTACTTCATTGACTAAGAAAGGGGAATACAAGTGGACAAAGGCAGCCCGCGAAGCTTTTGAAAAACTTAAAGAATGTATGACTACAACACTTGTCTTGGCAATGCCCGATTTTACCAAGCTGTTTGCAGTGGAATGTGATGCTTCCGGGTATGGAGTCGAAGCAATTTTAATACAGGAGGACAGACCACTAGCGTTTTTCAGTAAAGCGTTGTTCGATACAACTTTGGCAAAGTCAGTTTATGAGAAAGAGTTGATGGCACTTGTGCTGTCCATACAGCATTGGAAACATTACCTGTTTGGGAGACGGTTTCTGGTCTATACGGATCACCATAGCTTGAAACAGATGGTTAATCAGCGGGTATTTTCTATGGATTAGCAGTGCCGACATGCAAAGCTAATGGGTTATGATTTTGAAGTGGTATATAAACCCGAAAAGCTAAACAATGCTGCAGATGCATTATCACGTGTGGGAGGGGAAGGACAATATCTAACTATGACCGCATCTCAATCAACTTGGGAGGAATTTCAGATAGTGCGAAGAGAAATCCACCAGGATGATCGGTTGGGCAAGATAGCTGAAGTTTTACAGCAAGGCACGATGAGTGTACCTGGGTATACTATTCGGAACGGTTTACTGTATTTTAAGAATAAATTGGTATTAACAAAGCAATCAACATCGGTTCTGAAGATGTTACCTTACTTTACTGTCATTCTTCACCCACGGGCGGACATTTGGGCTATCTGAAAAGTTATGAGTGTTTAACTAATGAGGTGGTATGGAAAGGGATGTCTCGAAGTGTAATGAAATATGTGCGGGAGTGTGCGATTTGTCAGAAAAGTAAATACGAGACACTTAGCCCAGCTGGTCTGCCTTTACCAATTCTAGCTTTGGTATGGGAGGAAGTAACAATGGATTTTGTGTATGGGTTCCCTAAATCTCAGGGGTATGATGCGGTGTTTGTAGTGGTTGATAGGCTGAGTAAGTACGCCCACTTTATCCCACTAAAACATCCTTATACTGCTAAAACTGTGGCAGGAGTTTTCTTGAAAGAAGTAGTAAAATTAAATGGCATACCCAGAACAATTATCAGTGACCGGGATCTTTTGTTTACAAGTTCGTTTTGGCAAGAGCTCTTCAAGTTGCATGAAAAAACATTAAGGATGAGTTCCTCTTACTATCCACAAACTGACGGTCAAACTGAGATCTTAAAGCGATGTTTGGAAGCTTACTTATGTTGTTTTTCTACTGATCAACCTAAACAGTGGATAATTTGGTTACTATGGGCAGAATATAGCTACAATACATCTTATCATACCTCAACTGGAAAAACGCCATTTGAAATAGTATATGGCCGACAGCCCCCACAACTTGTTCAATATGTGAAAGGAGAGGCAGTGGTAGAGACTGTGGCTACAAAACTTTCAAATCGAGATGAAGCGTCAAAACAACTTCGGGAGAATTTACACCGGGCATAATAGCTAACGACCAAGTTAGCTAACCAACATCGACGAGAGGTAACTTTCAAAACAGGAGATTATGTTTGGGTGAAATTGCGCCCCAATCGTCTAGGGATGGTAACACGGATTAACAGGAAGTTGGCTGCCAAGTTTTATGGGCCTTTCCAGATTGCTGAGCGGATAGGGGTTGCATATAAACTACACTTACCTGAAAACAGTAAAGTCCACCCAGTTTTTCACGTTTAACAATTATGGGCCTTTCCAGATTGCTGAGCGGATAGGGGTTGCATATAAACTACACTTACCTGAAAACAGTAAAGTCCACCCAGTTTTTCACGTTTAACAATTAAGAGCAGCTGTGGGTTTTGTTCAAGCAGAAGAAACACTACCAAAGGAATTTATTGATCAAGGAGAATTTTCAGAAACAATTCTGGCAAAACGATATCAAAGAACTATTCTCCAATGGCTTATTAAGTGGTGTGACCGTTCTAGTGAAGAAGCAACTTGGGAAGATGCACAAGTAATTCAAGATCAATTTCTTACTGCCCACCTTGGGGACAAGGTGGAAAATCAAGGGGAGGGTATTGATATAGTTAAAGTGCGTGGGTCTGCTGATGGAGCTGCTGTTGATGGTTGGAAACCAACTACCACGACCTCCTCTGTTTCATACGTATCATAGGAGGGGGAGCAGAATGATTTAGTTTGTTAGCATTCTGTTAGACTACAGTTGGTTTGTGAGTCAGTTGAGTTTGTTATTTCTGTTATGTCTGTTTTCTTTTAAGTGGAGGGTAGATTTGTAAAAAAATAATTGTTGTCTTGGGAGTTATAAGTACGAGGGGGACTGGTGAAAGGGGACTATTCAGTCAGTTTGGGAATCGAAACCGACAACGTTCTTGGCCTGCTCTAGAGAGAGACGGACAAGAGAGACATACTGTAGGCATTGTACTGTATTTTTCCGAAGGAATTGTTTTGTATTTCTGGAACTCTTGTGCCTTATTCTCTAAATTCTTGGATCACCAAATTGAACTCTACCACTTTTTCTTCGTTTCTTTATATTTTTAGCCTCCCTCATGCACGATGTTATTTTAAATACATGGATAGCAGTCATTGAAGCCGCGATGAAGACATGGAGTTGTTGAGTCTAACCAGTTGCCCAATTTGGAAGTTTGAAATAGAGCAGAAGATCAGGATTGTTTTTAGATATAAAAATAAAATATGATTGCCTGTCGTCAGCCCCAATTCCGCTTTTTTTTATACATTTAAAAGTACCCTCAGTCGGTTGCTTTGGTGCTAGGGCGGTGTCAAGTCCAATCAAACTGAAAGCTAGGCCTATCCCATGCTGATTCGGCCCAAATCAGAGGTCTGAATTAGATCAGAACTAATAGTGAAACATGATTGCCTGTCATCAACGCTAACACTGCATTTTATATATAACCCCATTGCATGCTCTGACCATGGAGTGGCATAGGCTGTGTTCCTGTTGTTTGAAAGTCCTTCCTTTACCCTGTTTTGTGTAAATAAAATAGTCCTCTTCAATCATCCAATTTTGTTTGTTTATTAGTTTATAGTTTACTGTAGTGGAGTTTCACGCTTCTACTGAATATGCAAGGGGGGTTCAAAAGGTTCAGGTTGTAGCAATCCCATGGGTTGACCTTTGTCTATTTTTTGAGTTTTGGTGCCATGCTCAACACCCTCATTCTCTTTAAATTTCTCAATATTTTCCCTACATATGTTGTAATCCTTCCGGGTTTCAATGCTGTGTATTTGGGCTTTTGCAATGATGACATATAATGATCCCAGCTCTATGAGGCCTGAACAGGTCTGTGAGTAGATCAACGTTACATTGTCTGAGCCTCACCCTGTTATCTTGTGTTACGACCCAATTTTCTTTGATCTTTTATATCTTTCCCCCTCATGAGTGGGTTTATTTTCAGCAGTGTAACCAATCAACATCACATTGTCTGAGCATAATCCCTGCTCTACGGGTCTTGAACTGGTCTGTGAATAGATCAACATCACATTAGCATAATCCTGCATGCTTGTGTTTGGACACAATTTCCCTTCGATTAATATTTTTAGCCTCCCTCGTGCGTGCGTGTTGTTATATTAAATACATGGATAGCAGTCATTGAAGCCCCGATGAAGAGTCAAACCAGTTGCCCAATTTGGAAGATTGAATTAGAGCAGAAAATCAGGATTGTTTTTAGATATAAAAATAAAATATGATCGCCTTTCATAACATAAGCTCCAATCCTGCTTCATTTTATACATTTAAAAGCACCCTCAGTCACATGCTTTGATGCCATGGAGGTGTCATGTCCAATCAAACTGAAAGCTAGGCCTATCCCATGCTGATCCAGCCCAAGTCAGAGGTTTGAATTATAGCAGAACTAATAGTGAAACATGGCTGCCTGTTATCTACCCTAACACTGTATTTTATATAAAACCCCATTGCATGCTCCGACAGTGGAGTGACATAGGCTGTGTTTCTGTTTGAGCATCCTTCCTCTATCCTGTTTTGTGTAAATAAAAGAGTCCTCTTCAATTATCCAATTTTGTTTTTTTATTAGTTTATAGTTTACTGCAAGGAGTTTCACGCTTCCACTGAATCTGCAAGGGGTTTCAAAAGGTCCGGGTAGTAGCAATCCCTTGGGTTGGCCTTTGTCTATTTTTTGAGTTTCAGTTCCATGCCCAATACCATCATTATCTTTTTAAATTTCTCAATACTTTCCTTACATATGTTGTAATTCTTTCGGGCTCCAATGCTGTGTATTTTGGTTTGTGCAATGATGACATATAATAATCCCAGCTCTACGAGGCTTGAACAGGTCTGTGAGTAGATAGACGTTACATTGTCTGAGCCTCACCCTGCAAGCTTGTGTTTGGACCCTATTTTCTTTGATCTTTTATCTCTTTCCCCCTCACGAGTGGGTTTATTTTCAGCAGTGTAACCAATCAACATCACATTGTCTGAGCTAAATCCTGCATGCTTGTGTTTTGACACAATTTCTCTTCGGTTCTTTATATTTCCAGCTTCCCTCACGCGTGATGTTATTTTAAATACACGGATAGCAGTCATTGAAGCCACGATGAAGACGGAGAGTTGTCGAGTCTAACCAGTTGCCCAGTTTGGAAGTTTGAAATAGAGCAGAAGAGCAGATCAGGATTATTTTTAGATATAAAAATAAAATATGATTGTCTGTCATAAGCCCCAGTCCCACTTCATTTTATACATTTAATAGTACCCTCAGTCGCTCCGCTTCATTTTATACATTTAATAGTACCCTCAGTCGCTTGCTTTGATGCCATGGAGTTGTCAAGTTCAATCAAACTGAAGGCCAGGCCTCTCCTGATAGGAATCAAATGCAAATCAAATGCAAGAGAGAGTTAAACAGGGGCCTTCTATTGTTACTAGGCTAGAATTACAGAGAAATGGAGAAGAAAAAGTAGAAGAAGAAATAGAGAGGCGAAGAGTAGCATCCCGTCAAGTCTGTGCACCACCGGGCCGAGGCCTAACCCCCTGCTGCTGCTTCCGCTGGAAGCCCGTTCCCCCAAACCAGTCCCCCCTCCTGTCTAGCCAACAGGCCCTATTTATTATTCTCCCACCCATCAACCAGCTAATCAACCCATTTTACATAATTGCCCCTGTCCCTTATTTTAATGAACCCGCTACCCAACCAACTCCTCTGTACAGCAGTCTACCAGCCTTTCCACCCCACCTGCTGGCCTTTGTTCCTATCATTACCACCTGCTTGAAAATTCACCTTGCCCTCAAGGTGATTATCTGGAGGGCAAACCATGGTGATGGATTTGGTGGTGGTGCGCACATACCAGCAGTTCTCCCTCGGTCAATCTCTTTCAGATGCAGAGGTTCTTTATGGCCCCCAGCATCTACAACTGCTGCATCCACTTGGTTGGAGAACACGTGTTGTTCCGCCAGTTCTTGACACAACCCACTGTCTTCTGCCTCTGTTTTTGAGCTGTTTTCTCCATCCACCCTCTCCCACGTCCGCTTGTCATCCACAGGTATTGGTGCCTTCAAAGTCTGCAGCACCACTCGCAGCGGCCGCCCGACTTTTTCTTCTGGCTGAACCAGAACCAGACAAAGTTCCACCTCTTGGTCAAAGCATTCAGCCAAACTCAAATGAGAAACTGACCTGTTTTCCACTACCCCAGCTCGCTTCCCCACGCTGCATGATTCTTCCATTCTTCTCGGACCACTTCTTTCAGCTACAAGTTGCAAACTACTTCCACCATCTGCATCCACAACTGATTTCCCCCAACTTTCATTCTGAGCAGTACTCAGCTTGTTCCTTCACGAGCTGGGCCACCGATTATTCTACTGCCGCACATCCAAATCTCCTAAGAAACTTTTTTTTGAATTTAGTCCAGGTAAACCTATTCTTATTTGGTTCTGTTGGAACCCATTTAAGTGTAAATGGGTGAGTCCCACATCGGACTTACCCGTCTTGTATATTGGTTTCCTAATCTATAAAAGAATATCCTCACCTCACATTGAGGTAAGGGGAATTCACCCACTAACATGGTATCAGAGGGATTTTTATCCCGAACCCTCCCTCCCTTGCGGATTCCCGGCGTTCTCCCGGCCCCGCCTCTCTCCCTCCTTCCCTAGCCTTTCCCGGCGGGCCTCCTCTCCTGTCCCGGCGCAGCTCCTCTCCGGCCTGCACCCTCCCGGCAGGCCCTCCCTCCCGGCGCACCTCTCCTCCCAGCGCCCGGCGGCCTGCTCTCCCGGCGCACTTCCCATCCCAGCCGCCCCCTGTGGCCTTCCCCGACGGCGCGCCTCCCTTCCCGGCGGCCTCCTGTGTGTCGCTCCTCCTGCTGTGGCTTCCCGGCTCCAGCGGCGCCCTCCTCCTGTTGGTTTCCCGCTGCCTCCTCTGAGCGAGCCGGCCCCGACATCCCGCAGCGGCGCATCCCGTCGCGCCGCCCGTCGCGACGCCTCCCGACCCTTGCGCGCCTCCCTTCCGCGACGGCTCCCTGCTGCGGCTTCCCGACCTCCGCCGCCCTCCCGCGGTGCGCCCTCGTCTCGGCGGCCCCTCCATGCCGGTGCCCGGCGGACGCCTCTCCCTAGTTCTCCAGCCGTCGTCGCTTCCTCCTGCGGAGCTCTCGGCAGGCCCTACCTCCCGGCAGTCCTCACTCCCGCTGCGCCTCCTCCTCCCGGCGGGCCTCCCTTCCCGGCGGCCCTCTCCCGGCGCCCGCGGCTCCCGGCCCTCCCGTCGCACCGCCCTCCATCCTCCCGGCTGCTTTGCGCGGCTCCCTCGCCCTCGCCCGACGGCCCCCTCTCTCCCTGACGCGGCCCGCGCCGGCTCCTCCCTGCGGACTTCCTCCCCGACGGCGCTCCCTCCCCGCGGCTCCAGCCGCCATCGCCCCGGCGCCCCGCCCAGGCGCCCCTTCTCCGGCGCTCCCCTCACGGAGGCCCTCTCATTCCGGCGGCCCTCATCCTGGCGTCCCTGGCTCGCCCCGACGTCTCGGCTCCCCGACTCCCGGCTCCTCGGCTTCGCCCCGACACCCTCGCCCCGGCGCCTCTTTCCCGGCGGCTCGCCCTCGGCGCGACGCGGCTCCCGACTCCCGCTGCTCCCGGCGCCTCCCGCTGCTCCAGCGCCTCCGTCGCCTCCCGCTGCTCCAGCGCCTCCCGGCGCCTCCCGCTTCATCCCGCGCCGACTCCTCCTCCGGCGGCCCTCCTCCTGAAACCGCCCTCCGCAGCAACTCCCTTCCCAGCAGCGGCTCCCGCCCGGTCCGGCGCTCCCCAGCCTGTCTACCAGCAGCTACTCTGCGGCCTTCCTGCGCCGTCGGCCCCGCTCCCTGCGTTAATGGCGGGCGTGTCCGCCCGCGGCCCTCCGGCATCACCTCCGGACGCCAGCATTCCGGCCGGGCCGCACCCTCACTTCCATTGTCGGCCTTCCCGGGCACCTATGCACTCAGCCGAGCGGCTCTCCCATTCTCCATCATCGGCTCTACCGCGCAGCGGTCCTCCTTCATCCAGTACCCGTTACAGGACAACACTCTCGCCGGAGGAGCTTGCTTTGGTAAAATCTTATCGCGCGACTGCGCCACCATCTTCTTCTCTAGCTCCACTTGCTCAGACTGGCAACTCCACCGCCTGTGTTTCTCATCGCCAGACAGCTTGGATGTTTGACTCCGGTGCGTCAGAACATCTCACAGGGGACTCTGGTATGTTCACTACCTATCATCCGTACACCGGTGCCTCTACCATTACTGTTGCTAATGGCTCAACAATCCCTATTACCGGCTATGGCACATGTTCCTTGACCCCGTCTCTTCCCCTGGCGTCGGTCGCTCATGTTCCTCAAAGTCCCTTTAATCTTATCTCTATCAGCAAACTCACCACCGAATTGAATTGTGTTGCTATTTTTAGCTCATCTGGTGTTGTTTTTCAGGAGCGGAAGACGAATCGGGAAATTGGTCGAGGTTATCTTCGGGTTGGGGTTTACCTGTTTGATACCCCATCATCCCTTGCTTGCTCATCCACCTCAGCCCGAGCCCTTGACCTCCATTACCGCCTTGGCCATCCACCGCCTTCCACCCTCCATAAACTTTGCCCCCAATTCGGTTCTCACCTCTCCTTCCATTGTGAATCCTGCAAGTTTGCCAAACATCATCGGACGACGTATGCTCCTCGCCCGGAACCACGTGCCGCGACTCCTTTCGCTCTTGTTCATTCCGATGTATGGGGTCCTTGCCGGGTTCCTAGCCAGTCAGGGTACCGTTATTATATCACCTTTATTGATGATTACTCTCGCATGACCTGGCTTTATCTTCTTCGAGATCGAACGGAGGTTCTCTCAACCTTTCAGACATTTTTTCAGGAAATCCAGACACAGTTTTCTCTCCCTGTGAAATGTCTCCGATCTGACAATGGGCGAGAATACTTATCCACTCATTTTCAGCAGTTTATGAGGGCCCACGACATCATCCATCAGACCTCCTGTCCTGATACCCCTCAGCAAAATGGGGTGGCCGAGCGGAAACACCGACATATCTTGGAGACCGCTCGTGCCCTCCTCTTCCACCGCCAGGTCCCTCTTCTTTTTTGGGGGGATGCCATCCTCACTGCTACTTACCTTCTCAATCGTCTTCCCTCCTCCATCCTTCAGGGGGAGACTCCTTTTCATACCCTGTTTCCCTCTCTCCCTCCTCACTCCCTTCCACTCCGTATCTTCGGATGTCTCTGTTATGTCCGGGATACTCGCCCAAATCTCTCCAAACTATCACCCAAATCCCTTCGCTGTATTTTTCTCGGGTATTCCTGCACTCAGCGCGGGTACCGATGCTTCTCTCCAGACCTTCGCCGGTATATCACCTCTGCCGACGTTTCATTTGTCGAGAGCTCTCCTTTCACTCTCCCCTCTCCTTCTCCTGACACTACCATCGATGACTGCCTTCCGCTCATGGTTCACCCGCCTCTGGTGTCTCCTCCGACCGGTCATCTCTTTGGACAGACCTACTCTCGTCGTCCTTCCACTGTACCTCCTGTCCCGGCCGAGGAAACCATTGTTCCCGCTTCGCCTGATGTTCCTGACACAACTCCCGAGGATGTGCCGATTGCGCTCCGGAAAGGTACTCGCTCGTGTCAGAATACTCCTCTCTTTGTATCTTCTTACAGGGGCTTGTCAGCTCTGGAGACCGTATCGCTTCCTCGAACGGTCGGTGAGGCCAAATCTCACCCCGGGTGGCTAGCCGCAATGAGAGATGAATTGCAGGCTCTGGATGCCAACCATACTTAGGATCTTGTTCCCCTTCCGGCAAACAAACAGGCGGTCGGCTGTAAATGGATCTTCACGATCCGTCTCAATCCCGATGGCTCTCTCTGCCGCCTCAAAGCCCGGCTTGTCGCCAAGGGATTTGCTCAGACGTATGGCGTCGACTACTTTGAGACCTTCTCTCCAGTCGCCAAGATGGCCTCGGTCCGCCTCTTCATCTCTCTGACTGCTCATCATCACTGGCCCCTTCATCAACTCGACGTTAAGAATGCTTTTCTCCATGGCTTTCTTGACGAGGAGGTCTACCTGCAGCAGCCCCCTGGTTTCTCTGCCTCTGGTGCCGCCTCCCATGTCTGCCGTCTCCGTCGCTCCCTCTACGACCTCAAACAGTCTCCTCGCGCCTGGTTTGGCCGTTTCAGCACTGTCGTCACCGCCTTTGGCCTCTCTCGGAGTATGACAGATCACACCGTCTTCTTCCGTACGACGGCACACGGCTGTATCTTGCTTGTAGTTTATGTTGATGACATCATCATCACAGGGAGCGACTCCAGAGGCATCGCCAGCCTCAAGACGCATCTTCACCATCACTTTCACACCAAGGATCTTGGACCCCTTACGTACTTTCTTGGCATCGAGGTCTCCCGAACTGCGGACACTATCTCTCTCTGCCAGCGCAAGTATGCTCTTGATCTATTGCAGGATGCCGGGTTGAGCACCGCCACCACAGTTGACACTCCCCTTGAGTCTGGGGAACGCTCCCTTCATTCCGACTCGGAACTCTTTCCTCATCCTGAGAGCTATCGGCGCTTGGTCGGTAAATTCAACTACCTCACTATGACGCGTCCCGACATTGCATGTGCCGTTGGCAAAGTCAGCCAGTTCATGGAGCATCCCACCTGCTCTCAGTGGGATGCTATCCTCCGCATTGCCAAGTACATCAAGAAAGATCCTGCACGCGGCCTTCGGTACTCACATCATGCTCACATGAATGTTGAGGCTTTTTGTGATGCGGACTATGCCAGTTGTCTCGCTACCCGCAAGTCTACTTCGGGATTCGCCGTATTCTTCGCCGGTAATCTCATCTCTTGGCGCAGCAAGAAGCAGACTGTGGTCTCCCGTTCTAGTGCCGAGGCAGAGTATCGAGCCATGGCCACTGTCACTACTGAGATCCTCTGGCTTCGTCATCTTCTCCAGGAGCTCGGTTTCCCGGCATCGACTCCTGCTCATATCTGGTGTGACAATCAGGCCGCTACGAAGATTGCCTCGAATCCCGTCTTTCATGAACGGACGAAGCATATCGAGGTGGATTGTCACTTTCTCCGCCACCATCTGGAGCAGCACCATATCGGTTTCGGCCATATCCCGACGGCCGATCAGCTTGCCGATCTCTTCACCAAAGGTCTTCCCGGAGCTCGTCTTGAGTCTCTCACTTCCAGGCTGGGTATTCACAGCCTCCCTGGCCCAGCTTGAGGGGGAGTTTGAGATTGTCTTGTTATTCTTTTTGTGTGGGACTCTATCCAATCTGGACATGTCCAGCTTGAGGGGGAGTGTTGGAACCCATTTAAGTGTAAATGGGTGAGTCCCACATCGGACTTACCCGTCTTGTATATTGGTTTCCTAATCTATAAAAGAATATCCTCAGCTCACATTGAGGTAAGGGGAATTCACCCACTAACAGGTTCTAACAAGAAATTCCAAACCCATGACACACCTTTCATGCTTAATTCTGTCATTGGTACCTTCAACTTTTCCGGCGTTTGACGGAATGAAAAATAAACATATGCTTCAACAATCCAATTCTTAGGATCTTGTCCAGAGAATTCTGGTATCTTCTCCTATCTGCAGCGCTCCTCTAGACTTCTTTCCAGGCTAAGCCAGATTCATCCAGATTTTTGGCATCAGGTCCTCTGATTTCAGCTCCATGATCTGATCACCAAACTCTGGTTGCTGCCTTCAACAATACAAGAGTTTGCAGTTCTAGAACCTGTCGTGAGTTGGAACTTACTGTTGCCTTGGTTTGAGAAGTTTCACGATCAAGAAGGTGTGGCATCTTCTGCGAGTTGTTGCGTCCACCACTGTTGTGTCCGTTAGTCGTTTTTTTCTTCTTCTGCTGCATCGACGTCGTCCGCTTTGTCTGCCTCAGCTGCGTCATTCCAGAAACAGAAAATTTGTTGCGGTGCCCCGTCAGCCTGCTACGAGTCTGACGCCTTCTGCAGCGTCAAGAACCTGCTGATCAAGAACCGCTGCATGTCGCTTGTCCACTGCAGCGCGGCGTTTTCCACTGCTGTGCGAGCTTTAGTCGCTTCCTCCAGTAACTCTCTGTCAAAAAATTGCAGTGTCAGCGTCAAAAATAATCTCTCAAGAATTTCCTATCTCAGCCTATACTCTCTCTTCAAGAATTTCTCTCTAGATTCTCTCTCAGTGAAAGCACCAATTGATAGGAAATCAAGTGCAAGAGAGTTAAACCGGGGCCTTTTATTTTTACTAGGCTAGAATTACCGAGACACAGATAAGAAGTAATAGTAAAAAAATAGAAGAGGAGAAGAGTAGAATCCCATGGAGTCGCTGCACCACCAGGCCGAGGCCTAACCCCCTGCTGCTGCTTCCACTGGAAGCCGGTTCCCCAAAACCAGTCCCCCCTCCTGACAAGCCAGCAGGCCCTATTTATTATTCTCCCACCCACCAACTATCCAGCTAATCAAACCATTTTACATAATTGTCCCTTTCTATTATAAATGACCCCGTACCCAACCAACTCCCCTGTACAGCAGCCTACCCGGCTTCCATCAGAAGCAGCAGCGCAGGGGGTTAGGCCTCGGCCTGGTGGTGCAGCGACTCCATGGGATTCTACTCTTCCTCTCTTCTATTTCTTCTACTGTTACTTCTTCTCCGTTTCTCTGTAATTCTGGCCTAATAACAATAGAAGGTCCGTGTTTAACTCTCTCTTGCACCTGATTCCTATCAATTGGTTTTAGATATAAAAATAAAATATGATTGCCTGTCATAAGCCCCAATCCTGCTTCATTTTATACATTTAAAAGCACCCTCAGTGGCTTGCTTTGATTCCGTGGAGGTGTCAAGTCCAATCAAACTGAAAGCTAGGCCTATCCCATGCCGATTCGGCCCAAGTCAGAGGTCTGAATTAGAGCAGAACTAATAGTGAAACATGATTGCCTGTCATCAACCCCAACACTGCATATTATATATAACCCCATTGCATGCTCTGACCGTGGAGTGGCATAGGCTGTGTTCCTGTTGTTTGAAGTTCCTTCCTATACCCTGTTTTGTGTAAATAAAATAGTCCTCTTCAATTATCCAATTTTGTTTGTTTATTAGTTTATAGTTTACTGCAGTGGAGTTCCACACTTCTATTGAATATGCTTGGGGGGCCCAAAAGGTCCGGGTTGTAGCAATCCCATGGGTTGGACTTTGTCTATTTTTTGAGTTTCGGTGCCATGTTCAACACCCTCATTCTCTTTTTAAATTTCTTGATATTTTCCCTACATATTTTGTAATCCTTTCGGGTTTTAATGCTGTGTATTTTGGCTTTTGCAATGACGACATATAATAGTCCCAGCTATATGAGGCCTGAACTGGTTTGTGAGTAGATCAACGTTACATTGTTTGAGCCTGGCCCGGTAACCTTGTGTTACGACCCAATTTCCTTTGATCTTTTATCTCTTTCCTCCTCATGAGTGGGTTTATTTTCAGCAGTGTAACCAATCAACATCACATTGTCTGAGTATAATCCCAGCTCCACGAGGCCTGAAGTGGTCTGTGAATAGATTAACATCCCATTGTCCGAGCATAATCCTGCATGCTTGTGTTTTGGCACAATTTCTCTTCAGTTTATATTTTCAGCGCTCCTCATGTGTGATGTTATTTTAAATACATGGATAGAACTCATTGAAGCCACGATGAAGACACAATGTTGTTGAGTCTAACCAATTGCCCAATTTGGAAGTTTGAAATAGAGCAGAAAATCAGGATTGTTTTTAGGTATAAAAATTAAATATGATTGCCTGCCATAACATAAGCCCCAGTCGTGCTTCATTTTATACATTTAAAATATGATTGCCCTCGGTCGCATGCTTTGATGCCATGGAGGTGTCAACTCCAATCAAACTGAATGATAGGCCTATCCCATGCTGATTCAGCTCCTGTCAGAGGTTTGAATTAGAGCAGAACTAATAGTGAAACATGATCTCGCCTGCCATCAACCCTAACACTGTATTTTATATATAACCCCATTGTATGCTCTGACCGTGGAGTGACATAGGCTATGTTCCTGTTGTTTGAACGTCCTTCCTCTACCCTGTTTTGTGTAAATAAAATAGTCCTCTTCAATTATCCAATTTTGTTTTTTTATTAGTTTATAATTTACTGCAATGGAGTTTCAGGCTTCTACTGAATCTGCAAGGGGTTTCAAAAGGTTCGGGTTGTAGCAATCCCAGGGGCTGGCCTTTGTCTATTTTTTGAGTTTCAGTGCTATGCTCAATACCCTCATTCTCCTTTTCAAGGCTGTGTATTTTGGCTTGTACAATGATGACATATAATAATCCCAGCTCTAGGAGGCTTGGACAGGTCTGTGAGTAGATCAACGTTACATTGTCTGAGCCTCACCGTGTAAGCTTGTGTCACGGCCAAATTTTCTTTGACCTTTTATCTCTCCCCCCCTCATGAGTGGGTTTATTTTCAGCAGTGTAACCAATCGACATCACATTTTCTGAGCATAATTGCAGCTCTATGTGGCCTGAACTGGTCTGTGAATAGATCATCATCACATTGTCTGAGCATAATCTTGCATACTTGTGTTTTGACACAATTTTTCTTCGGTTCTTTATATTTTCTGCCTCGCTCATGCATGATGTTTTTTTAAATACATGGATAGCAGTCATTGAAGCCACAATGAAGACGTGGAGTTGTCGAGTCTAACCAGTTGCCCAATTTGAAAGTTTGAAATAGAGCATAAGATCTGGATTGTTTTTAGATATAAAAATTAAATATGATCGCCTGTCATAAGCCCCAATCCGGCTTCATTTTATACATTTAATAGTACCCTTAGTCGCATGCTTTGATGCCATAGAGGTGTCAAGTCGAATCAAACTGAAAGCAGGGCCCATCCCATGCAGATTTGGCCCAAATCAGAGGTCCGAATTAGCGCAGAACTAATAGTGAAACATGATCGCCTGTAGTCAACTGTAACACTGCATTTTATATATAACCCCATTGCATGCTCTGATTGTGGAGGGGCATAGGCTGTGTTCCTGTTTGATGGTCCTTCCTCTACCCTGTATTGTGTAAATAAAATGGCCCAAGTCAGAGGTCCGAATTAGCGCATAACTAATAGTGAAACATGATCGCCTGTAGTCAACTGTAACACTGCATTTTATATATAACCCCATTGCATGCTCTGACTGTGGAGGGGCATAGGCTGTGTTCCTGTTTGATGGTTCTTCCTCTACCCTGTATTGTGTAAATAAAATAGTCCTCTTCAATTATTCAATTTTGTTTGTTTATTAGTTTATAGTTTATTGCAATGGAGTTTCACGCTTCTACTGAATATGCACGGGGGGTTCAAAAAGTCCGGGTAGTAGCAATCCCATGGGTTGGCCTTTGTCTATTTTTTGAGTTTCAGTGCCATGCTCAATACCCTCGATTCTCTTTTTAATTTTCTCGATATTTTCCCTACATATGTTGCAATCCTTTCGGGTTTCAATACTGTGTATTTTGGATTTTGCAACGATGACATATAATAATCCCCGCTCTAAGAAGCCTTAACAGGTTTGTGAGTAGATCAACGTTACATTGTCTGAGCCTCACCCTGTAAGCTTGCGTTATGACCCAATTTTGTTTGATCTTTTATCTGTTTCCCCCTCACGAGGGGGTTTATTTTCAGTAGTGTAACCAATCAACATCACATTGTCTGAGCATAATCCCAGCTCTACGAAGCGTGAACAGCTCTGTGAATAGATCAACCTCACATTGTCCGAGCATAATCCTGCATGCTTGTGTTTTGACACAATTTCTCTTCGGTTTATATTTTCAGCCTCCCTCATGCGTGATGTTATTTTAAATACATGGATAGCAGTCATTGAAGCCACGATGAAGACGAAGAGTTATCGAGTCTTGACCAGTTTTCCAATTTGAAAGTTTTAAATAGAGCGTAAGATCAAGATTGTTTTTAGATATTATAGATTGGGAATAACAAGAGGTACCCGAACCCCCAAGGTGTATCTCTAAAGGAGCCCTTGGGGTTCTTTTATAACAAATAATTAAGACCACACCGGACCTCAAGTCCGATGTGGGAAACAGGCTGCAAACACTCCCCCTCAAGTTAGGTGTACCTAGCTTGGACACATAAAGAAAAAACAAAGCAAGCAACAGGCTGCAAACACTCCCCCTCAAGCTGGACATACCCAGCTTGATGACAAAACAAGACGAAATAAAAGATAAAGTTGCAAGGCTGCTGCTCCCCCTCACGTTCGAAGCTCCCCCTCATGATGATGGATGAATGATGTCGCGGGCGCAGCAGAAGAAACCACTCAGACCGGCCGGTTGACGGAGCGCCAGGAATGCCACACTAGTGGGGCCGGTCGATTAAATGCCGGGAAATCCACACTAGCACCGGGAAAGTCGCTCTTGCGGGGCTGGTGACGGGAGGCGGGGATTCCGCAAAAGTGTTACGGGATCTGGTGGCGCCATAGGGCCCAAATCCTAGGTGGTCGAGTTGCTGCGCCAGCGAATGGGCGTGCCGGCGGATAGAGATGCGGCTGCCGGGAGTCGTCGGGAGATGCCGACGAGGCGGGGATGCCGTAGGAGGTGCCGGAGAGTCGAAACTGGAAGCAGGGCAGCCGCTGGGAGAAACTGGAGCCGGCTGGCTGCCGGAAGAGGAGCGTAGGAGGAGGCCGGCGAGGGAGCAGGACAACGGGAGGGGATGCTGGGTACGCCTGGAAAATCAAAGAGGAGGCGCGGCCGTCTGGAGCGGGAGCCGCGCAGAGCGGAGGAGGTGGGGCAGGCTGCATGGGAGGGGCGCTGTGAGTCGCGCGTGGAGAGGCACCGCTGGAAGGCCGCAACCGTGAGGTGCTGTCACCAGGAATCTCGCACAGCAGGCGGAGCCGGGAGAAGCAGAGGCACCGGGAGAATCGCGAGGAGGCACGCCGGGATTCCGTCGCGGTAGCCTTGACAAGAGGGAGCCGCAACCCAACGCGGCGGACGGGATCGCGACGGGAGGCGGAGCCGGGCAGATCGCCGGGAGGGAGAGGCTGCCGTGAGGGAGAGCCTGCGCGACCGGGAGGAGCAGCGGAGGGGGAGGGGGGCGGCCGACTATTTAGATTGGAGCCGCAGCCCCCTGGACGGGGAAAACCCTAAAGCCCGAAGGGAGAAAAAAAAATTAGGGAGGGAGGGATCGGGTTTCGAAAACCCCCTCTGATACCATGTTAAATGATAAAATAGGAGAAACCGAACCCCCAAGGTGTATCTTTAAAGGAGCCCTTGGGGTTCTTTTATGACAAATAATTAAGACCACACCGGACCTCAAGTCCGATGTGGGATACCGACTTCAACAGATATAAAAATAAAATATGATTGCCTGTCATAAGCCCGAATCCTATTTCATTTTATACATTTAAAAGAACCCTCAGTCGCATGCTTTGATGCCACGAAGGTGTCAGGTCCAATCAAACTGAAAGCTAGGTCTATCCCATGCTGATTCGGCCCAAGTTAGAGGTTTGAATTAGAGCATAACTAATAGTGAAACATGATCGCCTGTCATCAACTCTCCACCCTAACACTGCATTTTATATACTTCCCCATTGCGTGCTCTGACCGTGGAGTGGCATAGGGTGTCTTCCTGTTGTTTGAAGGTACTTCCTCATTCTGCGGCGTCATATGTTTTGCACGTACTTGTGCCTGCACGGTCCGCAGTGTCTGCGTCTGTCCTTGAATAAAAACATCGAAGGAAGATTGTTCTTCTTGCATGCGTCTCTCAAAGCTTTGTTGCCTCCCAATTTGTGGAAGTGCATCGTCCGTTGTTTTCTTCATCTCTATCGGAAAATCCTGAGGAAGTTTCTTGTTCTCCAGCTCTGCCAACTCCCTAGAAAGGATGTCTTCGGATGTGGGATTTGGTGAGACAATTTTCTCTTCTCGCCAATTCTGCTCAGCTGGCGGAATTCACCGATGAGGTTCGTCCGCAACCAGAGGACTTGAAGAATCAGAAAGAGGTTGTGATAGGAAACTGGGCCAAACTACTTGTATATTGCAAAATAGGAAGAAAGACTACAGACGGGAGGAGGTGGTTGTAGCCAGTACTAAATGTGGTGTTGGTTTGGGCTGTGTGGAGGTTGAATTGATTGTGCGATGATGTGGCTGTGTAGAAAGGAGGTGGTTGTAGCTGTTACCGAATGTGTAGTGCTGTGCCTGGTGGGAGGTGTGGTGATGTAGTTGCCTCAAATGTTTTGTGGGTACCTCGATTGAGTGTGTTTGGCTGGTGGTAGTGTTGAGGTGTAACAAGAATCTTGAGTGGTATCTCGCAGGGTGTTTTTTCGGACCATTTGTTGCGAAAACGCTGGGTGTCACACGATAGAGGTTTGCAGATAAATAAAAGATAGAAACAAAAGGAGAAGAAGATGAACACAAACACAACGATTTATGTGGTTCGAGAATAATCTCAACGTTCACAGAGAGGCAGAAATATCACTGTAATCGGGGGCACAATTACAGGGAGTTTTTCAGAGTTTCACACCACACAATTACAGGGAGTTTTTCAGAGTTTCACACCACACAATTACAGGGAGTTTTCAGAGTTTCACACCACACAAAACCCTAGCTCGAAATGAGCTAATAAAGAAGACAATGCATTGTTCCATCAACCGCACAGAAAGTCCGTTGTGCTGCAGTGCCACAGTCTCCCAAGTCCAAGCTGCTACACCGACTAATGGTTGGAAGTTCACAGAACTACAGTACCGTTATCTCCAAAGTCTGCACTACTACAGTGCCGTTATCTCCAAAGTCTGCACTACTACAGTGCCCTGTCGGTGTCGCTTGGTCACCTCTGCTACAGTCGGTCAGAGTTGTTACAAGAATCTTGAGTGGTATCTCGCAGGGTGTTTTTTCGGACCATTTGTTGCGAAAACGCTGGGTGTCACACGATAGAGGTTTGCAGATAAAGAAAAGATAGAAACAAAAGGAGAAGAAGATGAACACAAACACAACGATTTATGTGGTTCGGGAATAATCTCAACGTTCACAGAGAGGCAGAAATATCACTGTAATCGGGGACACAATTACAGGGAGTTTTTCAGAGTTTCACACCACACAATTACAGGGAGTTTTTCAGAGTTTCACACCACACAATTACAGGGAGTTTTCAGAGTTTCACACCACACAAAACCCTAGCTCGAAATGAGCTAATAAAGAAGACAATGCATTGTTCCATCAACCGCACAGAAAGTCCGTTGTGCTGCAGTGCCACAGTCACCCAAGTCCAAGCTGCTACACCGACTAATGGTTGGAAGTCCACAGAACTACAGTACCGTTATCTCCAAAGTTTGCACTACTACAGTGTCGTTATCTCCAAAGTCTGCACTACTACAGTGCCCTGTCGGTGTCGCTTGGTCACCTCTGCTACAGTCGGTCAGAGTTGTTACAGTTCTCCAAAATTTGGGCCGACGACCTTCAGCTCTTGGACCCTCGGAGCAGCGGCGCGTTTTCCCCTGCAACCTCCAATGAGCTCATCGCGGAGCTCGACCCGCGAGAGTTACAGTCTGGTGTGCAGTATGACTCACTAGCATTCGAGCCAACATCATCCAAATAGATCAAGCCACACCAATCCAACACCCTTTTCCCTCTTCAGATTTGGTTTTGATTATCGAGAATTAAAATTATTTGAGAGGTATCTAAATGTAACGGTTCGTGCCATCCCACCTCTTTACTTTGCTTGTTTAGGGAAGTTGGAGGTGTTCGGAGGAGGCTAGAGGAGGTTCGGTGGAGTTGAAGTTGCAGTAGAACTTAAGAAAGTCTTTTACTCCGTAAGAGGGGTTTACGGCGTAAGTCTGTGTTTTACAGCTTGTCAAGCTAGCGATTTACGACTTGTGTGCGGCGTGGGGATACTGCGTGAGATGGGTTTACGTTGTAAAAGTGGAACTTACGGCGTAAGTTAATTAATCCCTAGATGCCATGTTTTTCGGTGGAAGTTGTGGTTTTAAGAGTTTTACTGCCTAAAAAAGTAATTTTACGGCGTAAGTTATATAGGTTTGAGGAATTCACGGCGTAAATTTGTAATTTATGCCATAAAGGGGGCGAGTTGTAGATTGTTTCCAAGTTTTTTTCGGCTGAATTTCTTTTCATTTGGCCTCTCGTTTTCTCTCTCGGCTGTGGACAAAACCCTAGTCAATTTTGGAGATCTCCCATCCCATCTTCCCTCCCCTTGATCTTTGGGTTCTGGTGGTTGCTCGTTGGTGATCCGCGGTGAGTTTTTCTGTCTTTTCCTTTGTTTTCTTTCTGTTCTTCACTTGGAGTTTCGTTGCAGTGGTGATGTTGCGACCTGAGTATGTGTTGGGCTGCGTTTTGATGATCCCTTGATGCGATGCAGGTTGATCTATCGTTTCCCTTGTGTGGTTGTGAGTTGTGGACTGTTTCTTCTTCACCCTACGGTGCACAGCGATATTGGAAAACTTCTTTGAGGCAGGGGATCCTCGTTCTCACCTTTTTACATGCTATGTTAGGGAATTGCATGATTTTGTTTTCCATTGGGTGGATAGTAAGGGTTGGCTTGAATATGATAATCAATTGAAAAAACTGAAATTGATGGGTATGGAGAGATATCACATGTTTTACTGCTTTTATATATGTTGATGTTATTGAGCATGCATGTTGCCAATATTGAAAATAACGGTTGTTGGGAGCTTTGTTTGCGCTGTTGTTGTAATGTTGTTGGGAGCTTTGTTTGCGCTGTTGTTGTAATGTTGTGATGACCCTTGTTGTGTTGTTGTGTGATTACACTCTCAATAAAAGGATAAAGAACGTATAATTGACTAATAAACTGGTTGCCCTGCATTTTGGTTTTTGTGATAATACCCATGCTAAATAAAGAAGTAATGTGAGGAAATCCCTTGAATTATTTGTGGAACCCGAGATGTGAGCTGTTGCGTACGGTTGCCTTGTTGTGCTTGTCTTGTGTAGTTCAGGTTGTTGTGAGGTGGTGGCAGTTACCGGTTGAGCTGTGCGATGGGTGGAGGTGTGATGGATGCGATGTGGTCAGTTGTGCGATGTGGTGCTCGGAGGTTGTGATGTGTGGTTGAGGTGTGCAGAGGTGTGGTGTGCGACGGTGATGATGTGTGGTGGCGATGGGCGATGGTTGTGTGTGGTGGATGTGTTGTGAGATGTGGTTGGGATGTGCGATGTGTGGTTGCTATGGTAAGTTGGCTTGGGTTATGTGGCGCGACGATGACGCTGGATGCGTGGTGTTGTGACGGTGGTTGATGTGAGATGGGTGAGTTGTGCGATGTGGTTTTGATAGCTGCTCGGTTATCCATGAAATAAATGATGATGGTGAATGAAATGAATAAATGAATGGGATGGAAATGGATGTGTGGTAAATGACTTGTATGAATTGAATGAAAGAATAAGTTGTGTATGGTGAAATGGAAAGGCTAAATGACTAAAAGTGGTGGAACCTATAACTGAAGGTGGGGAATGTTGTGTGGCTTGTATGGCGGTTGTGTGATGTGTTGCATACAGTGGTGGCAGCGGTTGTGACGGTTGATGTGTGATACGGTGGTGGTGATGTGGTGTGTGCTAGTGTAGTTGTTGTGAACCCATAGGTTGGGTATTTTGTGGTATTTGCATATCATGTATTTTTATGTAATATGCGCCCCATCCGAGTTGGATAACCTTACCAACTCTCAGAGTTTCTGGGTCTTAGGTGCTTTCCCCAACATCTAGTGTAGCGGTGATACATATGATTGACTACCTATTCCCGCTCTTCCTTCAGCAGTGATCACCCAGGTGTTTTCAGACGAGATGTGATGTGATGAGGTTGTGATGAGGTTGTGATTTGTGATGGGGTTCATGTGTGGTGGAGGACATTAGGTTGACGTCCTTCACGTTCATGATATCCCGCTGCTCTGATTTTGTAATGAGGTGAGATATGATGACCCAAGTGTCCTCGGGCGAGAAGTGGTGTGGTAGTACCTGATGCTAGCACCAAATGCTAGACCTTGTGAGGGTGGGGTTTGTAGGGATGCATCCCGACCCACATCAGAGATGACTCAAGTGTCTTCGGGCAAGATGTGATGTGATGTGGTTGTGATGTGATATTTATGGAAGGGATGAGAGAACATGACGTTCGACGTTGGGGCGTAAGAGCGTCAAATCAGCGGGGAAGCGGCAATGGGGCACATTGCTTTGTTATGATCTCAATGCTATATTACTATATTGGATGCGTGATTTGGTGAGTGAGCCATGGTGAGACTGAGATTGGTTAGTTGACCGGTTTAGGTGTTTGTTGGTTTTGCTGTTTGTTCATTAACGTATTAACATCCTGTTTTCATATGTGTACTTGAGACCTTGTTTATGTCTTTACTGAGTATACCAGTTACGCTCACCCTACGTATATAAACTGTTGTTAGGTTTTCAGGAGGACTTTGGGGATCAAACTGGACATTACTAGCTGAGTTGAAGTTGTTGTGTCACTGATGTAGACTTGTCTTTTGGTATGTATTGAAGACTTTTTTATGCACTCGTTTTACTTTATTTATGCATTGTGGGGTGATTTTTGGTTTACCTTTATTTTATCTGTTGGAGTTGCTTTGTGGTTGTTTATCCTATCTCTCGATCCTGTTTTATTTATAAAGGGTAATGTCTCCCATATCGTGAGATTTTTATACCCTCGGTGCTAGTCGCCAACTCATTTTAAAATACTAGGTAAAATTATATTTTCATGTTTTTTAGTGTTTTGAACCGAATAAGATAGAATTGGATTATTTTTTGAATTTTAATGTTAAAAATATGACTGGAATTAAATTTTACAAATTTGAATATATTTTGCAGAATTAATCGATAGATTGAATGAAATTAAATGCTTGAATTGTTTGAGAAATTAATCTATAAATGAATGTGTTTCTTTTCGGAAATGCATTTTTGTGTTTTATTGATGTTAGAATGGAGGAGCGGTGACCCAATACCCAAGATATAGGGAGGTCTCAGTGTTTATTTATGGAGAATGATAATATATATTATTACAACACATGCACTCTAGTACATAAATCGTTTTGGGGACCCGACCCCACGACTTCCGCCCCAAACCCCACCCCAACCTAGGAGGATAATAATGATAACATAATACTCTTGAGTCCTATGTGAGACTCTACTAGACATGTCATTTAACACTCCTCCTCAAGCTAGGTCTTAGATCGGATACATAATTAAAGAAAACAAAGTCAAAGACATTCCTAACACCGCCCCTCAAGCTGGACATTCCCAACTTGATTACAGAATAAGACTAAATATAAGAAAAGATTATCTGCCATCGTGGCTCCTCAAAATGAAGTAGATGAATGATGGTGTTGAAAAAGATCTGCCAACCGAGGAAGAACGTTCGTCATGTGGAACCCCAGCAGGAACCATGAATAGCTAGAAAAAGAATACAACGCTACGAACAACCAGATCGCACCTCGGTAGGAATAGTTGTGTCAAGAGCATCTAGGCGCATCGGAATAACACACGACGAGACATTGATTGGATGTCTGACAGTTACTGCCGATTGCATCAAGACGTGTAGGAATGACACGCAATGGTGCGGTGAGATGACCGCAAGGGTGTTGCTTGATGGGCGGTTGAGGGGTTGGACAACCAGATCTGATGATTAAAGCCTGCATAGCAAGGGTGAGATTGTGGCGAGAGGCGCACCATTTGGCAGGAGGAGGCGTGGCGGCCGCGCGGCAGCACGACAAAGCTTGGAGAGAGGCTGGCGTCCGGGATGATTGGAGCAGTGTTGTTGCGGAAGCAGAAGCGGGAGACCCGCGTGACATAAGGGTGAGAGAGCCGCGTGATTGAGGGTGGGGGGGAGCGACACCAGGATAAAGGGGTGGTCTCACCCAGGGATGTGCAGTTGTTCAGCTGCGCATGCGTCTAAAAGGCGCAGCTGCTGGGAGGAGTCGGGGGGGGGGGGGGGGGGGATGGCTCTTCCCGCCGGGAGATGGAGTGGCGGGGCCGACTCAGCAAAAGGCTCACTCTGTAGCCAGGGGTTGGCGCTGGGGCGCGCGATGGGTGAAGGAGTGATGGTGTCGGGAAGCTAGGGGCCGCTGCAGCTTGGAAGCCTGATGAGGGCTGAGGGGCAGCGGGCAATAGGTAGGGCCGGCTGGCCATGGGGGCCACCGCCCCCCTTGGGGGAAAATGCCTCTATAGGAGGGAAGAGTGGAAGAGAAGTGTTAGGGTTTGGGAGGCTTAGATGCCATTTTAGAATGGACGAGCAGTGACCCAATATCCAAGATATCCTCCTAAGGGAGGTCTTGATGTTTATTTATAGTGAATAACAATGATAACACAATACTGAAGTCCGATGCGAGACCCGACTAAACGCAGTTGATAAACTATTTTTTTGTAATTATATTTGATTATGCTTACTGTTTTACTTCTTTCAATATGTAGGTTAGGCTGGACATCTTGAATATGCTGGGGTGGACAAATTTGTTTGGGCTAAATTCTTGAAGCCCACTGCATAAGGAAGCCCGCTGCACCTAAAGATGGGCTTGTCAGACCATTCTCCGCCGCATGATCAATATCGGAGTATCTGGTGCTATTGATCAGGAGGTAAGGATGGAGAGCTCTTGGGTCGGTTGTCCTAACAGGGAGGCTGCTCAAGTTCATCCTAATCTACCGGCTGTCTCATGCTCACTAGGGATTCAAGATCAGGCGGTTTGTATTGGAGCTGTCTTTGCGTATTGTTTCTTCCCAGGTCCACTACAAGCACGGAGGAGATTTCTGGCACTTGCTGTATAGAGCTGGGTTCATCGTGTGAAAGTTTTCTGCTTTGATTCGGGGTTCTGTTTCTGTTGCAATCCGTGGGTGTTCGTGCTGCTCAGGAGGCTGTCCAGATGAGGGTCCGCTGTAAGCTGGTGTCATTGTAGATATGAGATGGAGGCAACACTGTTATTAATTTGGGAGTACAGGCTGTTCATGCTGGTTGTTCACCACTTCCCGATTCCGGCAGCAAGTGGTGGTTGTGAAGTGGGACAAGCTGATGGGTTCGTTGCAGCTTAAAGATGCTGATTTAGTAGCACACTGTAGATTTCTTGTGAAGACTGTGTATGCTCATTCTTGAAGGCCTGTTGATCCATGTCTGGTGTTGTAATCAAGCTCTCTGTCAGAGCCGGTTTACTGGAGTTCGGGAGTCCACTGCAGGCCAGCTGGATCGGGCTTAGAAGTTCCAACTCAGTGGGCCGGTGACAAGGTGAAGTGGGGCTAGTTCATGTTCACTGCTATTAGAGAAGGCTCATGTTGAGCTCATTCAATGCTGCTCGTGGGTGCTAAAAACAGGAGGCAGCTGATTCGTGTTTTCTCTACTACACCAGTGGCTTGGAGTTGTTGTTCCAACTGCCTTGCTGTTGTCTGCTCGCGGGTTTGTGCTGCCATGGGTCCGTGTTGCTGCAGCTTTTCTAGATACTGCCTGCTTGTTTGCTGTTGTATAGGTTCGTGTGTGTCGGTTGCTTCAACAAAGAAGTCCGCCGAAGGCTAGTTTGTTGTTGCGCACCACACGCTCTATGAATTTACTGAGGCTTCAACAAAGAACAGAGCATCCCATACACATTCATCCTAGCAGAGCCCATCAACATCAGCAGCAACATCAAAACCCAAGCCCAAAATTTGGCCCAAGCTAAAATAGTGGACCCAAGGAGGCTGGGATAAGTGGCAGGCTCCCCAGATGAGAGAGGTATGTGATAAGATTTTGTTGGGAGTTGTTGAGGCCATTGAAAGAAAGCAAGCAAGAGGTTTCCACCTGGGACACGAGGTATCGAAATTAATTTTTCCATCCTCTAAATTCTGGACTGTTATTTCTATGAAAGCTATTACCCTTCATGGGATTCTGCTTCTCTGGTGTATGTAAAATCGGATATATTTCATGATTTTTCCAGATTTGTTTTCCGAGGGGGGGAAAGGTGGAATATTTTCAGACGACTTAGCTATGAATATTTCTTTGATTTTTCCTTTTTGTCAAACTACAGGGCTATTGCTTCGATCAATGTGATAGTGAACAAAGATGTGAACATGTTGGTTCAGTCTAGGGAGGTTCATGATTCCCTGGAAAGTTCGTCTTCTGTTGCAGATGAGATGGTGGAGGGACTTTGGTCAGTGGGGAATACTCTCACTGCTTCCGATATTCCATGAGGGGAAGCCTCTGTTCCTCAGGGTGTTATTCTAAAGGGGTAGCAAGCGCCTAAAATTGTTAACATCATCATCATAAAAAGATTTCACTGCTAATTGAAGAGGCAATCTGCTGTAGACAGTGCCAACTAATAGACATACATAATGTTAAAGGGATGTATATATATATATTCTCCCATATAGATATTTTCACGTCATCATTTTAATTCATATTCAACTTTGTATATATCCTCGGATATTTATCATTTATTGATTCCTTAGGCTCTAATGTTTCTTTCTCAATATTTTGGTTCCTCCAAAAAACTTTGACGGTCAAGTTACCATATAACGCACACATACTCCCTCTTGTCAAGAATTCAGACCAGTTCTTCCACATTAGGCCTAGTTTCATTTTTACCGCCTTGCTAGTATGTGATGGATCTAACACATATTTCTTCTATAGAGATACGTGGAAGACATTATACATTTAGAAATAGGTTTAGTGATAGATTCAATCAATAAGATACTTGACTTGTTCACTCTAATATTTCAGAAGGGTTAATATCCCTCGGGTTTAACTTCCCACACCTTGTATTTTTTTGTAGGATGATAGAAGATCTTTTGAATAGTATCATCTTAAACTAAGGAAAGAACAACTAGAATCCTAGGTAATAATCTCTTATAAATCATGATTTGTTAATCCTTAAATATTTGGATCACATGATTAAGTGAATAGATTGATCTTGAATCAAATAAAGTATATGTATTTGGTGAGAAAATGGATATAATATATGTGACAACATTGTTGGATTGGTCCAACTCAATTTTCATTATGGTACATGCATGATCTTGACCTTGTGGCTTTGGATGTTAATGATGTTGATTCCGTTATTTCATCCTTTATTTAGGGAAATGATTATAATAATTTCCAACAACATTGTAATCAATAAACCATGGGTAGAAAATTTTCAAAAAACATTCTTTTTCATCTTCATAGTTCTCATGATGGTCAGATGGGACACTGATTTACTTTTGGTTACATTCTTGGGCTTGATTCATACTCTTCCCACACAAGCACCTTCCAGTTCTTTTTAGATAATTTCATGAGTGGTTCCCACATATTTGATGGGTGGGATGTTGAAACTTCATTTATCGTTCTTTGTCACATGATCTTTTAGAATGATTTTTCTTTTTTCTCTCACCAAATTCCCCATGAGACTATGAAGAATTTAAGAAATTCACTTAACTTTTCCAACACTTTATAATGTCTTCCTAACTTGAAAATCAAATTTAATTAGTTATAAAATTTATCATTTTTATCACTGGATCAATAAAAAAGCTTGAAATACCTTTCAAATCAAGTAAATTATGCTTTATATATTGCAATGGATTCATAATCCCTTTTTCTTTATCACTAATAATTGTCTCTCCATCTTGATCTACAACGTACAAGAAAAATAATTCCCCAGAAAATAACTTCTTGAAATAAATCCTAACTTCTCAAAATAAATCCACAATATAGATTCCACCTCCTTCGCATTCTTTGTATTTTTCCTTAATTTCCACCATTGGTGTGGCACCCCAACTCCAAAAACCTAGTGCTGATGGTTATTTTATTATTATGGTACAAAATACATAGATCACAATATTCAGGATGTTGCAGTTTAGCAGTCTTAGGAAACCAGATACATAATTGAGCATTTCATTATATTGAAAACTTAAGATACATTGACTGAATATAAGAAAATTTATTATTTCTTTTTGCAAATCCACAAGTCATAATAATCTTTATGGTTTCCTAGAGAAATGGAAAATGATATATAAAGGTGAACTCAGAAGCTTAGTAAAGGGCATCGTACAATGAAAACTATCATACATAAGCATGGAATCAATAATATGATAGGAATAAATAAATGCCCTGACAGATTGGGTTGTGAGGATAATATATCCATAGATTATATAACAATAAAGAAATGTATGGATAAGAATAACCGATCTCATAATGATGGAATGAATAATATCAGATATTATAAATATACCGTCAAAACCTTATGCCAAGACATCACACATAAATGGGTTAAGATTACATCAAATACCCGACCTATCGATTCATCGAGAAACTATATAATTCTGAGCTCATCTGTCACATAATAAGTCCAATACATCCATCATATGAAGAGAATGACTAAACAATACATATCATAATATTCCTTGACTTTATACATAGTCGTGGCTAAAATCAATAGTTTTCCATATAGAAATAATGGATATACAAAATATTAATATTTCCACATTCAATGGATAATATGGCTATCTTGGAAAATATCCCACAATCAACTTAGAGACTATAATGTTCACAATGTAATGAAAAGTACCCCTATCAAAGGAATGATAACAAGGTAGCAGTGAATGCTACTTTCATGGTGTAGGGATATCAATAAGAAATATTTATTGAGTTCGATAGTTTGTAATGATAGGAGACCAAAAGAATTGTAACACCCTGAGTTTTTATGGACTTTTTTTTTCAAATAAATTAAATTTTCATCTGTCTTGCAATGCACTAAGTCAAACATTCCTTTCAAATGACACCGACTTGGCGTATGTTACATGACACCAACTCGGCATACGTTACACGGAACACCGACTCAGCGTACGTTACACACAACACTGATTTGGCGTACGTTACACGCAACACCAACTTGGCGTATGTTACACGCAACATCAACTTGACGTACGTTACACGCAACACTGATGTTTCTATGAAACATCATTTTATTATTATAATTATTTAAACGAGATAATTATCCTAGTCGTTAAACTCGACTTGTCATACATTACACGCAACACTGATGTTTCTACGAAACATCATTTTATTGTTATAATTATTTAAATGAGATAATTATAACAGTCGTTAAACTTAGTTATATGAATAGTAATAACTACTTTTCAAATATTGTTTATAACTGCTTTATAAAAATAAAACATATTGATAATGAAATATATGATTTTTGGTAAAGTCCTTGTATGTTTAAAAATATCATTTTCTCAAATGAACTGCTTTTAATGTCTTTTAGTAAAAAATAATAAAATTAATTTTAGACAAATTTAGAAATTGAATTTGATAAAATAAACTTTATTTTTGAATTCAGAATGTCAAAATTAGTTTAGGGTGAATTTTTGGGATTTTTTTGAGAAACTTCATTTTTGGATGAATATCGAAAAATACTGGATTTCAATTTAAAACTGCCTTTTTCATCTAATTTATTTATAAGGTCAAATTATATTTTAATTTGATTTAAAAGTTTAATTAGATTATATTTTAATCAATTAATCCAATGTAGGTAATGGAAACTAATTTCACATTGAAATTAGATATAAAAACTCAGCAAAATTTTGATCATTTTTACTTTAAAGCCCTGCATTGTCGACCAGACTGTGAGATTAATTTTAAATTAATTTCTGTCACTTCTATGATTGAATTTTTTAAAAATGGATTCCATATTTAGAATCAATATAATTTATAATGTCTAATAAGGTCAACTTAATTTTTGACCAAAAAGATCAGTGAAAATGATTAAAATTAATTACATCGATTAAGGTAAAATTAATCTTAACTAAGGACTAGACCTTAAATTTAAGACCCAAAATGACTTAGACACTTATCCAACACTCATTGACTGACCATGTTTCAGCCACACACCTTTCATTCTTGAGTTTGGTTGGTTTGGTATGACTTTTGTTAGGTAAAAACGCGGGTACACCTAACTTGTTTTCAAAAATATCAAGCCTGTCTTTTCCCTTCCCTATAAAAGGACACAATCTAACACCCCATAATGATAAAGGGTTAAATAACTAAATGATATGACTCATGTCAACAAGATGCACCTTCCTTTTCGGGAGTCTATCTGATTAGAACTCCAAAGTTAAGCGTGCTTGGATTGGAGTAGTGATCAGGATGAACGACCTTCTGGGAAGTTTCCCAGGGTGTGTGTGAGTGAGGACAAAGCACACTGAAAAAGACATGTGTTGGCCTATGGAGATTTTCATTAGTCAGATGACCCGTTCGGGCATGTGGCTATCTGCGGGGCAACTAGTGGTACCTGGCGGGCCAATACCAGATACCCATGTTAAGGTGGGGTGGTTGTGCTATCAGCGGTCCCTAGTTGTTACATTTGGTATCAAAGGAGGAACCCAGCCTTAAGTGTGGTGCACTACCTGGTGTAAGAACCCGACTCTTCTTTTCAGGTATGGATCTTGATTTCGGGCATTTTTGAGGAAAAAGGAAGATTTTGGAAATTTTCTAAGTACATGCCGTGTACCTGGTTGCCGCATGTAGTTGTGTACTGACCGTGTAACGACAGAGTACATGGCTATGTGGACCGCCTAAAGCAGGGGCCAGTTGAGGCTAGTACACGGCGTGTACATTAAATGAACACACCATGTACTTTTCTTTTTATTTGATTAATCGGATCGGGGTCACGTCTCGTCTCCAAAACTCGTTTCTTCTTCTCGTGTCTCGTAGAGGAGAGCGATGTATGACCGAGAATATTCGAGCGCCTCAATTTCCTCCGTTTGAGTTCCGATTGAGACGTCGTCGGGTGTGTTGGATTCCCACTGCTGAGTTCTCTCTTTCCCCATAGTCTCTCTTCCTGATTTCTCCTCTTTCTTGAGTTATCCAAGGTTGAACGTTTTTGACCTTTTTGTAGATCTACGACATTCTAGGCTGACTCAAGGGTCGACTTTCGGGAGTGTTCATCGTACGACATTGAGGTAGGTGGTTTGATGCCTTTCGATGTTTGTCTTTGAGTTATATATGTTTAAGTGCCGACTACCCATGATTTGGGTATTTTATGTTAAGTAATTGAACCCTGTTATCATCTGCCTTAGATTGATTGATAGATTAAGGGTTTTCGTTGATATATTATTCTAAATTGCATGTTTAGGGGACACCCTGTGGGTGTGTTTCCTTTTTTGAATGTTTATGGCCATTTGGTCCAGGTTGTCTATGAGACAAAATTTGTTTTCTTGCCTTGCTTGTTAGGTTGGAACTGATTGCTTAATTACTGCTTGTTAAATGTCTGTGTTATGCATTGTAGCTACTTAGCCTTGTAGTAGTTGAGATTACATGGGCTGCTGGATATCGTTTGTGTATGATTGTATTACACAGGGCTGTGAGAACCTGGTGTAGTTAGACCATAGGGGGAATTGACGTTGAGGGCTTCCCCAGAGTGTCTGTTATATTTTACGTTATGAGACCATAAGGGGAATTGACGTTGAGGGCTTCCCCAGAGTGTGTTATATTTTATGTTACATGACCATAGGGGGGATTTATGGTGAGTGGTCCCTCAGAGTACCTATAGTATACCGTTACGAGACCATAGGGGGAATGAACATTGAGTGCTTCCTCAGAGAGTCTGTAGTTTATTGTTAAAAGACCACAAAGGGAATTGACGGTGAGTGCTTCCTCAGAGAGTCTTTGTTTTTGTTGGAACATGTGATCATAGGGGTTAGACTGTGTGAGCCACCCAGAGGGTCAATGTGATATTTTGAATGTTGATTGTGACGAGTCTACCAAGCCAAAGCATAAGCTTGGACTCGGTCTTACCAGATTGTTAGACGGTCTTCTAAGACATCTATTTTTCTATTACACAGGGGATACATAGCTTAGGCTAGATCCCGAGATTTCATTATTCAATGGTTAGAATAATTAATAAATATAAATGAATGTAATTGGAAACTGTATGATTGTTTACTTTTGAGTACTTCCTTGTTTATTGCTTCATTTTGCATATTTCCTACTATATATATATTCATTGAAAGTTAGACACAAATATTTTGGTGGTTGCCTACTGGGATTTGTCTCACACCCTATTTAGTTTATGATTTTGGGCCCAAACAGATTATATGGTTGTAGGTATAGATAAGGGCAAGCACCCTTCTACACCAGGTACTTGATTGCTGATGGAGCTAGAGAGTATGGGACCAAGTTAAGGCTTGCGATGCTGCAGGAGTTTACTTGTTTCTTTTGTACTTTGGTTTAGTACTGTACTTCCAGTATTGTGACTTATTTGGCTGCTTTCCTAGACATATGTGACATGCATCATTTATATATATGCTCCAGTTGTTTATTTACTATCAGCCTTCTGCTGTTTACTTCTGTTGTATGATATTACTATTTACGTTGTTGTTTATTATTGTTATTCTGCTGCGTTGCTCTTCCAATGAGGGCATAGTTTCCCCACTATCACACCCAAGTCTCTCATTGCTAGTCGGAAGACTCTGGCGTTCAGAGAAATTCACTTGAGTCCATGTGACCAACTGAGTACGGAGCACCTTTGGGTGGCACCCGAATCCGAGGCGTTACAAAGTGGTATCAGAGGGAGGTTTCGATTCTCCGACCTGTGGGTTATGGTCCCACTTGGATCAGAATTTGGTGGATTATGTATGAAATTTAATTTAATTTTGTCTCGTATGGTGTGAATAAGGATGACAATCTTTGATTCGTGGGAGTATGGGCTCTCACGGGTCGGAATTTGTCATTTCTGGGAAAAAATTTAAAGTTTTTAAGGGTTCCAGAGAGTTTTAGAGGCCTAATGTCTGGAAACCCAGACAACACGGCGTGTGATGTTATGAACACACTCCATGTGTTCTTCTATTCTGGAAGAAACAAATTTTCTTAAGTACACACTGTGTACTGTATGTACACATCGTGTAGTCTTTAATCGTGTGACTGACTTTGTGAACAGAGACACGGGTTGGTAACTGTTTGGTAGAACACACCGTGTACTGGGAGTACATGTTGTGCTATAGAGGACATGTATCCGGTCATGTGACTAACAACATGGGTGGATGAATTTTGGGTAGTACACGCCGTGTCCAGCTTGAACACGCCGTGTGGAAGTCGACCGTGTCTCCGACCGTGTGAATAATGACATGGATGGTTAAGGCTTAGGTAGTACATGCCGTGTCTTGGGTTAACATGCCATATAGTGTTACCTAGGAGAGAACTGTGTGGTTTATCCATGTAGAAGAACTCAGGCCGGAGGGAAAGATCAAGTACACGCCATGTCATAGAATGAACACGCCGTGTGTATGGGTGTTACACGACCAAGTTGGGCAGAGGTACACACCCATGTTGAAACCTGAGGGAACACACTGTGTGGAGGAGATACACACCATGTAACCCTGTTTTGATAAACTTTAATGTTCTATTCTCCTATTCCTTTCTTGAAATTCTAAATTTTAGTTCTTGATAATATTGAACTGAGGTGTATGCTTGAACTTATAGAGTCATGCCACTGAGACGTCCTCCGGTTGTACGCCAGTTATAGGGCAACGATCCGACAACGGAAATGGTAGATCAGGGACTACCGGTAGATCCTCCTATCATGCCTTTCTTGGCATCAGCTGTTATACTAGACATAGGTGCTGATGCACAATTCCGATAAGGATTCATGAGGTTCATGCATACCTACTAGGGAGCATTGCTTCCTGCCCCGTCTATGGCAGAGTTGACGCGGGTTTTTCAGCAAAAAAATCCTCCCACTTTCTCAGGGGACGAAGTACCTCAGGCTGCAGAGTCATGGTTAAAATCCATGTCGTCTATCTTCTAGAATCTTGAGACACCTCTTGAGAGGAGGGTGAAACTCACAACCTACATGCTTTGAGATTCTACCAAGAGATGGTGGGATGTGATATCACAGGCAGGACGCCAACGAGTTATGACTTGGGATGAGTTCCAGCAGATCTTCTATGACTATTTCTACCCGGAGACCTTGAGGGTCGATCGAGCCTGAGAGTTAATGGGTCTGGAATAGGGTACTCTTTTAGTCATGGAGTATTCTTCTCACTTCATAGAGCTGCAATGCTTCATACCCATTCCAAGGGGTGATGAGTTATTTCTGGCTAGCAAGTTTGAGGATGGTCTCAAACATGACATCTGATCCCAGGTGAACATCTTCTGGTTGAATTCTATATCTTCTATAGTCAACCAGGCGTTGATCACCAAGCATAATCTAAGGGAGTCTGGAGCTGTGAGCTAGGGTGGTTTGGCATCCATGGTTAGTACTCCTCTGACTGAAAGTAGGAAGCGCTGCAGGGATTCTACGCGTGGAGATCTGAGTAGATGAGATATTCCTTCAGGAATCTAGGTGGTATGCTACCAGTGCAGAAGGAGTGGGAATATGAGACCTCTGTGCCTGAGAGACCCAGTTGAGTGTCGAGCTTGCGGCGAGGTGGGCCATCTTTAGTGTTTTTGTCGTTTTTTCTCACCAGCAGCTGGTGATAGGGGTTCTGCTATGACTCCACGTTCAGGGGTAGAACCACCAGTTTCTCATTAGTCAGGGAGTTGGAATTCATCAGGACATTCTAGATGAGGATGTGGCCGTGGCCATGGGAGTCAGGCTACAGTTTTTCAGCGATCGTAGGGTGGACTAGCTCAGGGTAGTCAGGTAGGGTCACAAGGCCGTGGTACAGGCCAAACTTTTGCAATGGAGCATAATCAACAGGAGTAGGATCTCGAACCCTATATGGTTAGAGGTACGATTCTAGTTGCCTTATTTTTAGTTTTTACTCTTTTTGACGCAAGGGATTCCCATAGTTTTATATCTTTTTCTATTTTGGAGAGCTTTGGGCTCTGTATCTTTACTTCTAAGGATGTTATGATGCTAGACACTCCGTTGGGGATTAGAACGACCAGTGTACATGATGTTATTAATATTTTCACGACTTATTATATCCCCCCTTTACTTATTTTATATGAAATGTGCATAATTTGTGTGAAATATTAATGTTTTAATATTAAGTATAATATTTGAGCATTTTTTAGAAGTAGTCAAATTGAGTCAGTTTAATGTTTTAATTATAACTATCACTATACTGATCCAAATTGTGTGGTTCTTATTTTTTAGGATTCTCCTTTCAATATACAACATTTCATTAGAAGGAACCATGATCCAATTCTGCCATTTGAAGGGTCATATGGTCCTCACAAACAAGACCAAAGAATCTGTGAAGAAACTGGACTATTCAGGAAGATTGATTTACTGAGCTCAATCTAGAAGTTCAAAAACCTTAACTCTCCATCATAATTTGGGGGACACTACATGTCATCTTGGATAAAAATTTCATGGCCCAAATCCAATTACAAGGGGCCCAAATGAATCTTTGAAGTCCAGCCCACCATTCTGGCCGAGAATGAAAATCAGTATAGTATGCATGACATATCTCCTGATGTAATCATCCAAGCGAGATGAGATTTTGCAGTGTGAAAGAGGAGATGTAGGCGGCCGACTTTGTTGAATAAACCATTCTTATTTGAAGGCATCTTAATATTCAAAAACCCTTTCACATTATGGACTTCAAAAATACTGGATTGAAATGGACAGTTTAAGTTTGTTTATTCAACCGGCCATAACTTTTTATCCTTACGTCCAAATGACTCCAAATTTTGAGAGTAGTCTGCCAACATTATTGCCTACAACGTTGAAGAAGAAGATATTTGAAGATTCGGCTGTCTGAATTGCCAAATTGGCGATGCAAGTGGAGGGACAGATTGGGAATGCAAACGGTCCACTCCTTGGGATATAAATACTCTTCCCTTCTCTCCTTGAGAGGGGTTGGCATTTCAGAAGAGAGGAGATCACATTGGCATGACCAAAGCTTTGCCAAAGGCTTGGGAGGACCTGCCATACTCAAGTTTTCACTTGAGAGACCTTTCCTCCTCTCTTTCTTTTCACTTACTTTTGTGTTCTTCATTTTTGTAATCTTGTAATTCTCTTTCTTTGTAATTCTGTTTTAATGCAAGTTACTTCTTCAATATCTCTTATTCTCTTCCACCTTCTGTATTTTAATATTAATGTTCTTAAAATAGTTTAAATTCAGTTCAATCCCCTTCCCTTCTTAAGCTTCCTCATTCAATCGAAATTCCATTTTTGATTCTTAAATTATTTCGTGTGTGTGTTCGGCACACTACTCTTATCTTGTCCCTTTCTTTTTCTTCTCTTTATAATTCATCACCATAAACATATATTACCAGATTATTAATCACCCAAATGGCTGAGTAAATCTCTCATTGGGGTGAGTTATAATTTAGGTATGTTAAGTGATTGAGAGCTTCTGCTCGATGAATATTCTTTGAATTAACATTGTGTATTTTGGACTTAACATGTCATGGATTAATGACTTGTTTTGTTTAACATGTGGTTTCCATGGATTATTGGAACCATAAATACACAACCATAAATAAGATCTGATTGAGATTATAACCTTAAGTTAAGTTAAGTCTTGGTTTAAAGCCTTAACACTTAAGAATTCTAATCAACATCATCTTGTGACATGGGTGTTAATTTAAATGCAATATAAAGCAAAACTCAAGGATATCACAAGCTTAACTAACCTAATGATGAACTCACCCCAATCTTTATCAATTTGGTAAATCAAACATCATCCATAAATCATTTCAATTAAGCTCTGCAAACAAACCCCCCTAATCAAAATACAATCAACTAAAAACAAACGACTACTACAAAGTATCATTGCCAAGGATTCGACCCGAGTGCTGCTATACACATTAGCAGAGCACCGGAACCTTGAACGGTCGATAGGCGACAATCGGCTGCACTTTCAAATGGCGTCGTTGTCGGGGATGGTGCTTTAAGTAGTCATTAGTTTCTGGTTATTGTAAAAAAAACCCAAAAAAATACAAAAGTTTAAAAAAATTGAAAAAAAAAACACAAAGAAAAACCCGTCTTCCTCTTAAAAATCATAAACTGAAAAAACACAAAGAAAAACCCGTCTTCCTCTTTCTTCCAAAATCTATCTGAATGCCCCGTAGCCTTCCAAACAATCCCTCGGATTTGTTTGACCCTGAAATTGAGCGAACACTTCGCCAACTTAGGAGGAACATAAGAGATACTCAAATAATTAAAGAACCAGTCCTCATTCAACCAATTGAATTAGATATGGCCAATCCTAGGGAACAAACATTGAAAGAACTTGCTGCCCCTGATATGAATTACCAACCTCTTGGTATTCAATATCCAAACATTGAAGCTGACTTCGAACTCAAATCGGGTTTGATTCATCTTCTACCTCATTTTCACGGGCTAGCCGGTGAGGATCCTCATCTTCTCCTCAAAGAGTTCCAAGTGGTCTGCTCAACCATGAAACCTCAAGGGGTTTCTGAAGAACAAATCAAGCTTAGATCTTTCCCCTTTTCCCTAGAAGATTCTGCCAAGTCTTGGCTCTACTACCTCCCACCTGGTTCCATAAACTCATGGGTTGACATGAAGAGACTTTTCCTTGAGAAGTTCTTTCCCGCTTCCCGAACAGCTTCTATCCGAAAGGAAATAAGCAGCATCCGTCAATTCCCTAATGAATCACTCCATGAGTATTGGGAGAGGTTCAAAAAGCTTGTGGCAACTTGTCCACACCATCAAATCCCTGACCAACTCCTGATCCAATACTTCTATGAGGGGTTATTGGCTATGGAGAGAACTCTCATTGATGCCGCAAGTGGTGGTGCTCTTGTTGATAAAACTCCTGCAGCTGCAAGAGAACTCATAAGCAACATGGCTGCAAACACGCAGCAATTCCATACTCGAGCACATGCTCAAGTGAAACAAGCCCAAGAGAATCAATCCATAGAGCCCAACAAGATGACTGAGTGGATGAGTGAACTTACAGGTCTTGTGCGTCAACTAGCGGTGGCTACCAAAGCCCCAACCTCATCTTCTCCACAGTCACTATTCCCTGGACCTATCAAGAATTGTGGAATATGCAACTCTCCATCTCATCCAACTGACACATGTCCACAACTTCAAGATGATCCATCTGATTCATCTAGTCCAATGGAGCTCAATGCGGCATATGCTCAGCGAAACTTCAACCCTCAACAATCAGGTCAGTTTGTTAGAAACTTCAACCAACCCCACTCTGAGCCCTTCTCTTCTACCTTTAACCCACCTCTGAGGTATGGTAATCCCATTTCTCATCCTCCTCAATTCCCTCCTCAAAACCCAAACCAATTCCAATATGTTCAAGGTGGTGGTAACTTCCATCAACCTTATCCTTTTGTTCCTCAACCTCAAAGGAACAATCCTCCTCCTGGATTCCACTATCCTAACGAGCCTTCCCAATTCCCCACCCAATACAATCGCTTTCCCAAGAACCAAAATCAAGGCCAACCCAATTTGGGACAAGCCTCTTCTTCTAAACAACCATGGGAAAGTGCTGTAGAGGATCTTGCTTCCTTCACCCGTTCTAGCCTAAAGAACATTGAAACCTAAATAGGTCAACTTGCATCCCACCTTAGCCAGCAACAACCATCCAATTCATCCCAACTCCCAGCTCAACCATTACCCAACCCCAAGGGTAATGTAAGTGCAATTGCACTTAGATCAGGAAAGCAACTTGCTATGCCTCAAGATAAATCCTCAAACCCCCCTTTCGATGTTGATCTAGAAAATGAAAAGAACAAAAAGCTGGAAAAGGAACTTGAATCCACTCCTTCACCTTCTTCCATTCCACTTAGGAACCCAATTCCTTTTCCTCAAGCCATCTCCAAGCCTAAGAAGTCCTTTGAACCTGATCCCGAAATGCTTGACATGTTTAGACGTGTTGAAGTGAACATCCCCCTCTTAGATGCCATCAAACAAATCCCTAAGTATGCCAAGTTTCTTAAGGAATTGTGCACCCATAAGAGGCAACTTAGGAACATTGAAAATGTTTCAACTCAACGGTCCATTCCCATGAAGTGCAAAGATCCAGGGACCTTCACGGTTCCATGTCAAATAGGGAGTTCCAACTTTGATGATGCACTCATAGACCTAGGAGCCTCAATTAATGTCATTCCCAAATCCATTTTCTCCAATCGAAGTACTGCCAGTCCTGAGGGGATAATTGAGGATGTTCTTGTTCGGGTCAATGATCTTATCTTCCCAGCTGATTTCTATGTCCTTGACATGGAAGGTGAGACGACCTCTTCTCGATCTCCCCTAATTCTAGGAAGACAATTCCTCATGACTGCGAGAACCAAGATTGATGTCCACTCAGGCATCTTATCCATGGAATTCGGTGACCAACTGGTCAAGTTCAACATTTTCCAAGCCATGCGATACCCATCTGAGGATCACTCTGCATTCTCAATCCATGCTTTTGAGGACACTTCTAAGATTCAATCGAACCCCAATCCACCATGTTCTTCATGTTCTAATGATAAAGGATCTTGTGAAATCTGCACCATGATTAACAAAGTCATAAATGGTGAAGTTGATGTGGACCTCTCATTCATAGACTCCATCAATCTAGAGGAACTTGAAAACTCTCTTGAATCCCACATCAACTCTAATCTCTACTGCTCCACCTTGGACAGTGTTGAGGAAAATGATCCAAACCCATCTAGAATCCCTTATCCTACTCCTAACTTGTCTAGCTCTCCAATCAAGGCTGAAACTGATCTAAAACCACTTCCTTCACACCTCAAGTATGCATTCCTTTTCCATGATCCCTCCTACCCTGTCATTATCTCTGCTTCACTTTCTGAAACTGAGGAGTCCCAACTTGTTCAAGTGTTAGAGGAAAACAAAAATGCCTTAGGTTGGACCCTAGAGGATATTCCAGGAATCAACCCTGCCCTTTGTATGCATCACATCCATCTAGAGGAATCATCCAAACCAATTAGGAAACCTCAAAGAAGACTCAATCCACTCATACTTGAGGTAGTTAGGGAAGAGATTACCAAGCTTCTTCAAGCTGGTATTATCTACCCAATTTCTGATAGTGAATGGGTTAATCCAATTCAAGTCGTTCCTAAGAAGGGCGGGATAACAGTTGTCACAAATGAACATGGAGAAGTGGTCACAACTCGAGTGAAAAACAAATGGCGTGTGTGCATCGATTATCGCAAATTGAATGCTGAAACACGAAAAGATCACTACCCACTTCCTTTCCTTGACCAAATGCTTGAGAGATTGGCCGGAAAGTCACACTATTGCTTTCTTGATGGTTACACCGGCTAATTCCAAATTCCAATCTCACCTCAAGACCAAGAAAAGACCACATTCACTTGCCCCTTTGGAACCTATGCCTATAGGCGAATGCCTTTTGGCCTTTGTAATGCTCCTGCAACATTCCAGCGGTGTATGATGAGTATATTTTCTGAATTCATTGAGAATTGCATGGAGGTCTTCATGGATGACTTTACCATTTATGGCGAGTCATTTGAATCTTGCTTACATTCACTCTCTTTGGTCCTTCAAAAGTGTGTCAAGTGCAACCTTGTGCTGAATTTTGAAAAATGTCACTTCATGGTTTCAAATGGGATTGTTCTAGGGCACATAATTTCTCAAGAGGGTATCCAAGTTGATCCAGCCAAAATTGAGGTGATCCAATCACTTCCTGAACCCAAATCAGTTCGAGACATTCGGTCCTTCCTTGGTCATGCCGGTTTCTATCGGCGATTCATTCAGAACTTCAGCAAGATTTCCCTCCCACTCACTCATTTACTTCAAAATGATGTCACGTTCAATTTTGATGAGGCTTGCAAGAGAGCCTTCATTGAACTCAAATCTACTCTCACATCTGCTCCAATAATCCAACCCCCAGATTGGTCCATACCATTTGAATTGATGTGTGATGCTTCTGATAGGGCCATTGGGGCTGTTCTTGGTCAAAGAAGAGAAAACATTCCTCATGTCATCTTTTATGCCTCAAAAACATTGGATGAAACTCAATCACACTACACTGTGACTGAAAAAGAACTTTTAGCTGTGGTTTTTGCCTTGGATAAATTCCGGCCCTATCTCTTAGGTGCCAAAATCATCATCTTCACGGACCACTCAGCATTAAAGTTCTTACTTAAGAAAAGTGATTCCAAACCAAGGCTAATAAGATGGATTTTAATGCTCTAAGAGTTTGACCTTGTGATAAAAGATAAACCTGGAAAAGAAAACCCTGTGGCTGACCACCTGAGTAGAATTTCTAATTCTTCTCATTCTGAAATAATTGATCCTGAATTTCCAACTGAACACCTCTCATCTCTCACTCCAAAGTTACCATGGTATGCCCAAATTGTCAATTACTTGGTTTCTGGTGTTTTCCCTGAATATTTTTCAAAAGAACAAAAAGAAAAGATGAAAAGTGATTCAAAGAATTATTTTTGGGAAGATAATAAACTTTGGAAAACTGGGGCTGACATGGTAATTAGGAGATGTGTTGATGAAACTGAACAAACCTCCATCTTGGAATTCTGCCACTCAATGCCTGGAGGTGGCCACTTTGGACCACAAAGGACTTCTCGAAAGGTCCTAGATTCTGGATTCTTTTGGCCTTCACTCTTCAAGGACTCACACGAGTTCTGTCAATCATGTCCCACTTGCCAAAAGTTTGGCACAATTTCCAAAAGAAACGAAATGCCTCAAAAGCCATTAATCTTCTGTGAGCTTTTCGATGTTTGGGGCATCGATTTCATGGGACCTTTTCCCCCTTACAATGGATTATCCTACATTATCCTTGCTGTTGACTATGTTTCTAGGTGGGTGGAGGCCAAACCCACTAGGAAAGATGATGCTCAAACTGTGAGTGAGTTCCTCAAAACCCATATCTTCCATCGATTCGGAACACCACGTGCTTTGATAAGTGACTTAGGAACTCATTTCTGTAATAGAACCATGGAGTCACTTTTGAAAAAGAATGGGGTTGTACATAAAACATCCACTGCATATCACCCTCAAACAAATGGAATGGCTGAACTTTCTAATAGAGAAGTGAAAAGAGTGCTTGAAAGAATTGTTAAGCCCACAAGAAAAGACTGGCCCGATAGACTTGGTGAAGCACTTTGGGCCTATCGAACAGCCTATAAGACACCCATTGGGATGTCTCCATTTAGGCTAGTCTTTGGTAAAGCCTGTCATTTACCAGTTGAAATCCAACATAAGTCATTTTGGGCTGTCAAAACATGTAATTTTGATTGTGAAAAATCTGGTGAAGAAAGATTGTTGCAGTTGACTGAATTGGAGGAGCTTCGACTCGATTCGTATGAGAACTCCATTCTCTACAAAGAAAAGGCAAAGTCACTCCATGACAAGAACATTCTTCGAAAGGTATTTCATGAAGGTGAAAAGGTAATGCTCTTCAATTCTCGATTTCGACTTCACCCAGGTAAGCTCAATTCTCGTTGGGATGGACCTTTTATTATTACTAATGTTTACCCATTTGGTGCAGTGCAAGTCCAAGACCCTTCTTCAAAAAGAACATTCACGGTAAATGGACACCGGTTAAAGCATCACCATGAGAGGCCATTCACTTCAGGTTCCACATCGACTTCCATTGACCCACCACTAGATGGAAATGGCGACCCACCAAATCCAAACCAGGGGGCACCTCTTTCCCTTTAACTCTCTCTCTATCTCTTCCTCTCTCTACCTCTTTCTTCTTCTCCCTCTCTCTTTCATTTTGTTACCACTTTATTCATCAAACCCTTTCTTTTTATCTTTCTTGTGTGGGTGTGTATTTAAAAAAAAACCTTAAAAACTAAAAAAAACCAAAAAACACAATTACTTACAAAAATTACAAAAAAAGAGTCATGCTTACTCACCATCTAGTTTTGAAATTTTGTCCAACCATTTTGGGGAGTCAAAAGGCTTGTTTTAAACTCAAATATATTGAATTTTTATCTCAAACTTGGGTAAACAATTTTGTGTCAATAACAAACATTTTGAATGAACAATTTTTGGTGGAAAATGATTCTCCCCTACCGTGAGGAATAACATTAGCCTTCATGCCAAGGTCATCTATGGCCATCTTTTTCATTGTGTGTCTTCACCACTGATTGTGAGTCTTGAGTTTGTGGACCTTCGAGCTGAATTTCCATCTTTTGTGTGCATTAATATGATAGAGGCATTGTCTAAGCCACATGAGAATCAGAATAGCCAAATAGCCTCCCGTTACCCTTACATTGATCCTACTTTTGAAAGCCCCTTTGAGCCTATGAAAACCTTTCTTTTGATAGCCACATTACAAGCCTAATACCTTGTCCCACCCAACATCTTCATGGATTTTCATTGTACAATTTATTGAAATTTAAGTGTGGGGGGAATAGACTTCATTTTTGGGCGTACTTTCATTGATTTCCAATGTGTCATCATATGCTTGAGGGCAAGCTTCCATTCAAGTGTGGGGGAGAGGTTGTAATTCTGTGAGCTTTGGGGTGTATATGTGTAATTTTCATTTGTACAAAAGTCATTGAAAAGTGTTCAAAAAAAAAATGAAAAAAAATTATATTAAAAAAAAATGAAAAAAAAGGAATGGGTTGTGTCTTGGGTGGGTCAAAAATCATTCATCATCAACCTTTGATCGTGTTATAACTACTAAAATTAGTTTCATGAGGAGATCAAGCATGGGTTGGGAGATGATTGTGAGACTTGTTTCAATCACAACTTTCGAAAAAAAAGAGCAAAAAAAAGAAAAAAAAAGAACACTAGAATCATCTTGTATTGTGTCATTATTAGAAGTCTTCCATGTTGTACATATTCCATCATCTCACCCTATTCCATTTTCTATCTCCCTCACTTTTCATTCATCACACATTCATGCCCTTGTAAATATGTGTTTCTATTTCCTTTCAAATCAAATTTCAAAAAAAAATGTGCATTGATTTTTCCATGTTGGTGTTTTTAACCCCTCTTTTCCTTTGGATATTATATACCTACCGTCCCATAGCCACTGAAAAACCCTTAAAAGACCTCTTGATTCTTGTACACAGTAGATTTTGGGAATGGAAGCTGAGAGCTCTTACAAACTCTTGATTTTCACTTTTTGTTGGTGAATGAGTGAACCTCCTAAAATACATTTTTATCATCTTGAGAGGAGTAAGTTTTGAGTGCCTACATTTTCCAATTCAAACCTTGAACATGAAAAAATGAATTGTTTATGATGCATTATTGTGAACCAAATTTGTGATGGAATTCAATATGGATGAGTGAAATAGTCTAAACCTCCTCTGATTGGAGAAAACAAAATTTTTATATTTGTTGGTGAGTGAAAATGATTTTGTCATGTTTTTATATTTGTTGCACATGAGGACACGCGCAAATATAAGTATGGGGGAGTTGATGTTATTAATATTTTCACGACTTATTATATTCCCCCTTTACTTATTTTATATGAAATGTGCATAATTTGTGTGAAATATTAATGTTTTAATATTAAGTATAATATTTGAGCATTTTTTAGAAGTAGTCAAATTGAGTCAGTTTAATGTTTTAATTATAACTATCACTATACTGATCCAAATTGTGTGGTTCTTGTTTTGTAGGATTCTACTTTCAATATAAAACATTTCATTAGAAGGAACCATGATCCAATTCTGCCATTTGAAGGGTCATATGGTCCTCACAAACAAGACCAAAGAATCTGTGAAGAAACTGGACTATTCATGAAGATTGATTTACTGGGCTCAATCTAGAAGTTCAAAAACCTTAACTCTCCATCATAATTCGGGGGACACTACATGTCATCTTGGATAAAAATTTCATGGCCCAAATCCAAGTACAAGGGGCCCAAATGAATCTTTGAAGTCCAGCCCACCATTCTGGATGAGAATGAAAATCAGTATAGTATGCATGACATATCTCCTGATGTAATCATCCAAGCGAGATGAGATTTTGCAGTGTGAAAGAGGAGATGTAGGCGTCCGACTTTGTTGAAGAAACCATTCGGATTTGAAGGCATCTTAATATTCAAAAACCCTTTCACATTATGGACTTCAAAAATACTGGATTGAAATGGACAGTTTAAGTTTGTTTATTCAACCGGCCATAACTTTTTATCCTTACGTCCAAATGACTCCAAATTTTGAGAGTAGTCGGCCAACATTATTGCATACAACGTTGAAGAAAAAGATATTTGAAGATTCGGCTGTCTGAATTGCCAAATTGGCGATGCAAGTGGAGGGAAAGATTGGGAATGCAAACGGTCCACTCCTTGGGCTATAAATACTCTTCCCTTCTCTCCTTGAGAGGGGTTGGCATTTCAGAAGAGAGGAGATCACATTGGCATGAAAAAAGCTTTGCCAAAGGCTTGGGAGGACCTGCCATACTCAAGTTTTCACTTGAGAGACCTTTCCTCCTCTCTTTCTTTTCACTTACTTTTGTGTTCTTCATTTTTGTAATCTTGTAATTCTCTTTCTTTGTAATTCTGTTTTAATGCAAGTTACTTCTTCAATATCTCTTATTCTCTTCCACCTTCTGTATTTTAATATTAATGTTCTTAAAATAGTTTAAATTCAGTTCAATCCCCTTCCCTTCTTAAGCTTCCTCATTCAATCGAAATTCCATTTTTGATTCTTAAATTATTTCGTGTGTGTGTTCGGCACACTACTCTTATCTTGTCCCTTTCTTTTTCTTCTCTTTATAATTCATCACCATAAACATATATTACTAGATTATTAATCACCCAAATGGCTGAGTAAATCTCTCATTGGGGTGAGTTATAATTTAGGTATGTTAAGTGATTGAGAGCTTCTGCTCGATGAATATTCTTTGAATTAACATTGTGTATTTTGGACTTAACATGTCATGGATTAATGACTTGTTTTGTTTAACATGTGGTTTCCATGGATTATTGGAACCATAAATACACAACCATAAATAAGATCTGATTGAGATTATAACCTTAAGTTAAGTTAAGTCTTGGTTTAAAGCCTTAACACTTAAGAATTCTAATCAACATCATCTTGTGACATGGGTGTTAATTTAAATGCAATATAAAGCAAAGCTCGAGGATATCACAAGCTTAACTAACCTAATGATGAACTCACCCCAATCTTTATCAATTTGGTAAATCAAACATCATCCATAAATCATTTCAATTAAGCTCTGCAAACAAACCCCCCTAATCAAAATACAATCAACTAAAAACAAACGACTACTACAAAGTATCATTGCCAAGGATTCGACCCGAGTGCTGCTATACACATTAGCAGAGCACCGGAACCTTGAACGGTCGATAGGCGACAATCGGCCGCACTTTCAGTACATCAGTACAAGGAGTGCCCTCTTGAGGTTGGTGGGTGACACTTCTTATGGGACCTCTATGTATTAGATATTATAGGCTTAGATTTCATTCTCGAAATGGACTGGTTGGTCTCCTTCTAGGACTTTGTTGACTGCTATCGCTATAGGGTGAGTTTCACGTCACTAGAGGGTGGGTCTTTTCTACACAAGGGTGAATGATATGTCTAGGCGAGCAGAGCGGGACCCGAACATCTTGGGTTGGGAGGAATTACAACCCATATTGCTAGTTTATATCTGGATGACTAGGGGACTTCACAGATGGACTTTCCTCCAGTGGTGGATAATTTCATAGATTTCTTTCCAAACAACCTTTTGGGTTTACCTCTAGAGTGAGAGGTAGATTTATCTATTGAGCTTGTGCTAGGGGTAACACCAGTGTCCATTCCTCCTTATAGGATGAATACACCAGAGTTACAAGAGCTCTAGAAGTAGTTCGAGGAGTTGCAGACAAAGGGTTTCATCTGACCCAGTAATTATCCTTGGGGTTCAATTGTCCTTTTCACGAAGAAGGCAGACAGTGTCCTCAAAATTTGCGTGGATTATCGGAAGTTGAACCAGATGATGGTTAAGAACTGATATCCCTTACCGAGGATTGATGATATCTTTGATCAGCTTCAAGGAGCCCGGGTGTTCTTGAAGATTGACTTAAGATCTGGTTATCATCATTTGCACGTTAGATCATAAGATATATCTCTTACAGCCTTTCAGAGTAGGTATGGTCTATATGAGTATGTGGTTTTTCCATTTGGTCTCACGAACATGCCTGCATTTTTCATGGCATTGATGCACCGAGTGTTCCATCCTTACTTGGATTCTTTTGTGGTAGTCTTCATAGACGATATCTTGGTGTACTCTCACACTCTATATGACCATGACACCCATCTTGAGATCATTTTGAGTACACTAAGAGAGCATCATTTATATGCCAAGATCTCAAAATGCCACTTTTGGATATATCAAATTCACTTATTGGGTCATGTTATCTATAAGACAGGAGTATTAGTAGACCTAGAGAAAGTGAGTGTAGTAGTTTCCTAGGAGAATCCGAATAATGTCTTTGAGGTACAGAGTTTTCTAGGGCTGGATGGATACTAAACATGCTTTATACAGGACTTTTCACGCTTATCATCACCACTAACGGGCCTGACTAAGAAGGGTGCGAAGTACTTGTGGATAGATTCATGCGATTCAACCTTTTAGGAGCTAAAAAGGGAGATTAACATCAGCACCGATACCAGTTTTTCCAGATCTGAGCAAGAGTTACACTGTTTACTACAATGCATCAGGTATCGGGCTGGGAGAAGTGCTTATGCAGGGGGAAGGAGTTATTGCGTATGGGTCTCGATAGTTGAGGCCACATGAGAGGAATTACCCGATGCACGATCTCAAGTTAGTTGCAGTTGTGCATGCTTTATGTTATTGGAGATATTATCTATTGGGAGATCATTTTATAGTTTTCACTGACCACAAAAGTCTCAAGTATATCTTTACTCAGTGTGATCTGAATTTGAGACAGGGAATGTGGGTTGAGTACCTTCAATATTTTGACATTGATCTTGCCTACATGACTGGGAAAGGCAACAAAGTGGCTAATGCATTGAACAGGAGGACCTAAATACAAGCAGTTTGGGAGGCTAGCAGTGAGTGATAGCTTATGGCTATGTTCCCTAAGATGCATTTGGAGGTGCACGACAGACAGGGGCAGGCGTTTCTTTCTTCTTTAGCTGTTAACTCCATCCTTCCGGATAAAGTACGAATGAGGCAACTATCAGATTCTGAAGGCCTATTCCTACAGGAGAGTGCATCGGGAGAGGACCCTACTCCTGGGTGGACTGTAGGTGAGGATTAGGTCTTGCATTTTCATGGACACGTACGGGTGTCAGCAGACATACACGAGGAGATTTTGCAGGATTTTCATTCCTTGGTTTGGGTAGTTCATCCTGGTGTCACCAAGATGTATCTAGATCTACACCGTCAGTATTGGTGGCTAGGTATGAAGAGAGATGTTTCTAGTTTTGTTATGAGGTGTTCCACCTGTCAGTAGGTGAAGGCGGAGCATCAGTGACCTACATGGCTTTTACAGTAGTTACTCATTCCCGAGTGGAAGCGGAATGCTGTCACGATGGATTTCATGACAGGTTTACTGAGGTCGCCTTGAGGGAATGATGCAGTTTGGGTTGTCATTGATAGACTTACAAAGGTTTCTCTCTTTTTATCGATCAAGGAGACCTTCAGCACTGATGAGCTTGTAAGGTTGTACATCCGAGATATTATAGGTTTGCATGGGGTTCCACAATCTATCGTTTCAGACAGAGATGCCCGTTTTACTTCTTGTGTCTGGCAGGGACTACAGAGGGCTTTAGGTACATAGGTACTTCTGAGTACAACTTACCTTCCCCAAATAGATGGCCAGTCCGAGTGCACGATTCAGGTTTTGGAGGACATGCTTCGAGCATGCATCCTAGATTTCTAGGGTTCTTGGGAGAGACACATACCCCTAGTGGAGTTTTCCTATAATAATAGTTTCTAGGAAATGATTCAGATGATGCCTTATGAGGCTTTGTATGGTAGGACATGCCGATCACCCCTATATTGGTTGGAGTTAGGAGAGACAGCTATGCTGGGACCTCATCTTGTCCAGGAGACCACTGAGCAGGTAGAGTTGATTCGGAAGAGGATGGCTACGACACAGTCTCTCCATAAATCTTATGATGATAGATGAAGATGACCTCAAAAGTTCGAGGTTGGAGATAAGGTTTTCTTACGTGTCACACCGAGGTTGGGACACAGGATGATTAGTATATAGGGGAATCTTTCACTGAGATATGTCAGGACATTTGAGGTTTTGGAGAGAGTCGGGCTGATTGCATATCGGTTGCAGTTACCTCAGAGGTATCGAGCTATGCACGACATCTTCCATGTTTCTCAGCTACGACGTTACTTTTCAGACCCGTCTCTCGTTTTTCAAACCGAGGAGGTTGAGTTGGAGGTGGATGCATCCTTCAAGGAGCACCCTATTCAGATTGTGGATTGCAGATCAAAGGTTCTACGTGGCTGGTCTATTCCTCTAGTATGGGTGCTATAGAAGCACGAGCGAGTACAGGATGAGACTTGGGAGAGCGAGGCTAACGTACGATCACAGTGGCCAAAGTTGCTTGAAGTTTCTTCTTTGCCACCCCTGGAAGGTCAATTCAGAGATGAATTTCTTTAAGGGGGAAGTTTGTAAGAACCCAGATCTTATTTTTAGATATGGATCTTGATTTCGGGCATTTTTGAGGAAAAAAAAGATTTTGGAAATTTTCTAAGTACATGTCATGTACCTGGTTTCCACGTGTAGCCGTGTACTGACCGTGTAACGGCCGAGTACATGGCCGTGTGGACCACCTAAAGTGGGGGCCAGTTGAGTCTAGTATACGATGTGTACATTAAATGAACACACAATATGATTTTATTTTTATTTGATTAATCGAAACAGGGTTACGTCTCATCTCCAGAACTCGTTTCTTCTTCCCGTGTCTTGTATAGGAGAGTGATGTACGACCGAGAATCTTAGAGCGCCTCCCATTCCTCCATCCGAGATCTGATTGAGACGCCACCAGGTGCGTTGGATTCTCACCAGTGAGTTCTCTCTTTCCCTAGAGTCTCTCTTCCTGATTTCTCTTCTTTCTTGAATTATCCAAGGTTAATTTTTTTGACCTTTTTATAGATCTACGATGTTCTAGGCTGAATCAAGGGTTGCCATTCGGAAGTGTTCATCGTACGACACCAAGGTAGGTGGTTTGTTGCCTTTTGGTATTTGTCTTTGAGTTATATATGCCTAAGTGCCGATTACCCATGATTCCGGTATTTCGTGTTAAGGAATTGAACCCTGTTATCATATACCTTATATTGATTGATAGATTAAGGGGTTTTGTTGATATATTATGCTAAATTTCATGTTTAGGGGACACCCCGTGGGTATGTTTCCCTATTTGAATGTTTATGGCCGTTTGATCCAGGTTGTCTATGAGGCATACCTTGTTTCCTTGCCTTGCTTGTTAGGTTGGAATTGATTTCTTAATTGTTGCCTGTTAAATGCCTATGTTATGCATTGTAGCTGCTTAGCCTCATAGTAGTTGAGATTGAATGGGCTGGTGGATATCATTTGTGTACGATTTTATTACACAGGACTGTGAGAACCCGGTGTAATTAGACCATAGGGGGAATTGACGTTGAGGGCTTCCCTAGAGTGTCTGTTATATTTTACGTTATGAGACTATACAGGGAATTGATGTTGAGGGTTTCCCCAGAGTGTATTTTATATTTTACCTTAAGAGACCATAGGGGGGATTGATGGTGATTTCTCCCTTAGAGTGTCTATAGTATACCATTACGAGACCAAGGGGGAAATAGACGTTGAGTTCTTCCTCAAAGAGTCTATAGTTTATCGTTAAAAGACCACAGGGGGAATTGACAGTGAGTGCTTCCTCAGAGAGTCTTTTTTTGTAACATGTGATCATAGGGGTTAAACTATGTGAGCCACCAAGAGGTTCAATGTGATATTTTGAATGTTGATTGTGATGAGTCTGCCAAGACAAAGCACAAGCTTGGACTTGGTCTAACCTGATTGTTAGATGGTCTTCTAAGACATCTATTTTTCTATTACACAGGGGATACAAAGCTTAGGCCAGATCCTGGGATTTCATTATTTAACGGTTTGAATAATTAATAAATTTAAATGAATGTAATTGGAAACTGTAGGATTGTTTACTTTTGAGTACTTATTTGTTTATTTCCTCATTTTTCATATTGTCTTATATATATATATATATTCAATAATAGTTAGGTACAAATATTTTGTTGGTTTCCTACTAGGATTCGTCTCACACCCTGTTTGGGTCATTCTTTTGGGCCCAAACAGATTATATGGTTGTAGGTATAGATAAGGGTAAGCACCATTCTACATTAGGTACTCGATTGTTGATGGAGCTAGAGAGCACGGGACCAAGCTAAGGCTTGTGATGCTACAAGAGTTTACTTGTTTCTTTTTTTACTTTGGTTTAATACTGTATTTCCAATATTGTGACTTGTTTGGCTGCTTTACTAAACATATGTGACATGCATCATTTATATATGTGCTCTAGTTGTTTATTTACTATCAGTCTTCCGCTGTTTACTTCTGTTGTATGGTATTACTGTTTCAACTATTGTTTATTATTTTTATTTCATTGTGTTGCTCTTCTAATAAGGGCACAGTTTCCCCACTATCACACCCAAGGCTCTCGCTACTAGTCAGCAGCCTCTGGCATTAGGGGAAATGTGCTTGAGACCATGTGACCAACCGGGTATGAGGCACCTTTGGGCAGCACCCGGATCTGGGACGTTACACCTGGGTTGAGATGTAGGGCCCACAAGGAGGACGTTTTTCTCTAAAGGAGGGGTGAATCTAACACCCCAGAATGATAAAGGGTTAAATGACTAAATGATACGACTCATTTCAACAAGGTGCACCTTTCTTTTTGGGAGCCTGTCTGATTAGAACTCCACAGTTAAGCGTTCTTGGCCTGGAGTAGTGATCATGATGAGTGATCTTCTGGGAAGTTTCCCAGGGTGTGTGTAAGGTGTGCCTTTCTTTTTGGGATCCTGTCTTATTAGAACTCCACATTTAAGCATGCTTGGTCTGGAGTAATGAACAGGATGGGTTATATTCTATAAAGTTTCCCAGGGTGTGTGTAAGTGAGGACAAATGACACTAAAAAGGATATGTGTTGGTTTGTGAGGATTATCATTAGTCAGATGACCCATTCGAGCAAGTGGATGAGCCCCAGGGTGGGGACCACATGTTTGAGGGGCAACTGGTGGTACCTGGTGGGACAATACCCGACGACCATGTTAAGGTGGGGTGGTTGTGCTATCAATAGGGCCTAGTTGTTACAAGTTTGATGAAAACTCACCCTCACTTGAAATAGAGCACATGAGAAGCTCGAGGTATCTAGGTGGGCAGACTAGGACTAGTGTGCTAGTGATTCGAGGTGGCTTCGATCCGGTATCACTTAGCGGTATTGACAACTACAACACTAACTAAATATATAGATGATGATTGGGTACCACTAGGTTTATGGGGATGTCCCCTACTAGTGGCTTATGCACGAGAACACAAGTTGTCATGGTTCCTATACCACTTTTCACTAAGACGTGAGGTTCTAGGGTCCACAGTTTTGTGTGATTGTCTTGGAGTAGTGATCAAGATGGGTGGCCTTTTGGGAAGTTTCCCAGGGTGTGTGTGAGTGAGTAAAAAGCACACTGAAAAGGACATGTGTTGGCCTGTGGGGACTTTCGTTAATTAGATGACCCGTTCGGGCATGTGGTTAGGCCCCAGGGTAGGGATCACATGTCTGTAGGGAAACTAGTGGTACTTGTTAGGATATTACCCGATGACCATGTTAAGGCTGGGTGGTTGTGCTATCAACGGAGCCCAATTATTAAAATTTTGATGAAAACTCACCCTCACTTGAAATAGAGCACATGGGAAGCCCGAGGTATCTAGGTGGGTGGACTTGGACTAGTGTGCTAGTGATTCGTGGTGGCTTATACCCGGTATCACCTAGTGGGATTGACTATTACAACACTAACTAAACATATAGATGATGATTGGGGACCACTAGGGTTACAGGGATATCCCTTACTAGTGTCTTGTGCATGAGAATGCAAGTTTTCGTGGTTCCTATACCACTTTTCACCAAGACACGAGGTTCTAGGGTCCCACTTGTGCTAGTTACCTATAGGGATTTCCCATGGTGCTCATTTATGACATGATGCTTGTGATATGATTTTCATTTCAGTTATTTCATGCCTATTCCCTCTTTCATTAAAACCATGTTTTAATTTAAATTACTTCCCTTTCTTTTTGAAATTTTAATGCATACTTGGAATTTATTTCAAAAATGTAGTGAAAGAGAAATTATTTCCTTAAGGAGGAGTGATTGTGCTATCATCGAGGCCTAGTTGTTATAAGTTTGATGAAAACTCACCCTCACTTGAAATAGAGCACATGGGAAGCCTGAGGTATCTAGGTGGGCGGACTAGGACTAGTGTGCTAGCATGGAAAAACCTTCACTTGCGATGTCTGCCTTCGATCACCTTGATCCAGTGGTGGTGGATCTCTCTTGGTCTTGAGAGCGTTCTTGGAGGAAGGGGTTGTTTCTTCCTTGAGAGAACTCTCCAGAATTTTTGTGCACAATGATTGGGGAAAAGTGTTGGGGTTGTGAGGATATTTATAATCGGGTTTTAGGTTATAGAGTTATGACAATAAATAAACGTCTTACGCATTTTATTTATTTCATTAACTCTCATTGAAAACTCCCATGTGTAATGATTAATTTCTTGACATGCGCCCACACTGATTATAATAAATATCATTTAATAAAACGATATTATTTCCTCAAAATCCTGACTAGAAAAACAACACGGCGTGTAATCATCAATACATGCACTACTGGAAAACTAACCTTTACCAACGGTTTGGAACCGTTGGTATAGGCCTCCAAACCGTAGCCAAGTAAGCCGTTGGGATAGGTCTATACCAACGGTTTTTGGAAAACCGTTGGTATAGACCTATACCAACGGTTTTGGAAACCGTTGGTATAGGTAATATGAAATCTATACCAACGGTAATGGAATCGTTGGTATATAAATTCCAAAAATAAAACATCCGCTGGGATTTGATCCCAGGACCCCTCGTTTATAATCGAACGACTTAACCACTAAGCTAACATCACTTTTGTAAACATAATTTCATAAATATATATATGTATTATCATAATTATTTAAAATTTTGATTTATATAATGTTCTCGGTTAGTAGATCTGGAAAAAAAATCAAAGAACCTATCCCAACGGTTTTCAAAACCGTTGGGATAGGTTAGGGGTGGGTTGAATTCCTTTGGCCGAATGTTGATTTTTTGGGTGGTTTTTCCAAACGGTTCACCAAAACCGTTGGGAAAGAGGCTCAAAAGACACCCTTTCCCAACGGTTTTGGTGAACCGTTGGGAAAGGTCACTCTTTCCCAATGGTTTTGGTGAACCGTTGGGAAAGGGTCACTCTTTCCCAACGGTTTACCAAACCGTTGGGAAAGGTGGGGAAATCTAAGGATTTCCCAACGGTTTTGGTGAACCGTTGGGAAATGGTAGCTATACCAATGGTTTTTAAAAACCGTTGGTATAGAAGTGTTGGGAAAGATCATCTTTCCAGTAGTGACGGCGTGTACTCATTTTCCATGAAAACTACACAGCGTGTATATTCAATATACATGACATGTACTTTTATTTTCCATTTTTCTTTATTTCCTCCACCACATTTATTAGACCTTGAGTAATGGAGATTTATTTGTTAAATAAATGTAACTGCATTACTCACTAATAAATATATATTATTTCTCCCACAATATATTCTCTTGAATAACTAGTGTCGAAATAAATGTGATCAGGCATCCTTAAATAATTATTAAACCACAGTTGAGAATAATATTTATTTAACTTGTTAAATTAATATTTAACTGAGATACATGGACACACTTAGTGTGTGACCCTCTAGGCCTCTTTCTCGTTGGCATTAGGCGGGCTTGCCTGAAGTCCAAGATTACTGTCTAGCAACAGGTCAAGGCACCCAAGAGAAAGAGGTTGACACCGCATTGACGTGTCACCTCATACAAATGCTTACTGTGTAATATATTCTATTTTTCACGATATCTAGAATCAAACGGGTTGCATGCTATGCCATCAACCCATGTGCTCGATTATTCTTTCTTTGACTTTCTAGAATTGAACTTGCCCATTCCTTACCATGGCCATGGATTTACTTAGGCTATATCAATTCCATCAAAGGGCCTGAGATATCTACTTCCGTTATGGAAAAGAAGGGACAAATACTTTATCTTATTATCTATTAATGTAGTATTACTCATGATGCACCCAACGTATCTTACCTCATTGCGAACAGTGTGTCGTCACAGTTTTCATCAATACATCTAAGTGCGCGAGTTGTAATGCCCATTAATAATAATAATCATAAAGTATAAGGACCAATACACACGTCCTCAGATAGGAACATCCAATGACACTATGAAATATGGATTTCCTACTGGCGGGTCTCGTTCTCATAATATCCTCCTGGATATTACCAAGGGCGCACACCATGAGAAGGTGCCTCAAAGTTTTATGAGTCCTCACCCCTAATGGTCTATATTATTTGTGTCCCTAAAATAACATCATCCATCCATAGAACATATATTCAAGAATAGTGTTATGGCATTTCCAGGTTCTCATCATAGCAGGGATCCGATATGACCCTTTAATGCAATAGCTATCCTTGGGACATTATCACATGCATTATCACGCAGAAGAAAAATCAAGATGTGATAAGGTGTTTATTTAATGAATAAAGTACAAAGTAGTTGGTTATAGGCCACCAACTCCAACAGACCCCCCCTTGGACTAGAGACAACTGCTAAAAACCTTTAACCCACTAGCTCTCACATGATATTCATGCTTCTACTGAGATATGCCTTTAGTCATGGGGTCTTCCACATTCTCTTTCGTGGAAAATCTACTTACTACAACTTCACCCCTTTGATAGAAATCCCTCAAGAGGTGATACTTTCGGAGTATGTGATTTGTCCATTGATGTGACATCAGTTATTTTTCAAGAGCCACCACTGCAGTATTTTGACAATACAATGTGACATGGTCTTTACTGCTAGGCACCACATCAAGATCCTAGACAAATTTCCGAATCCAGACAGATTCCTTGGCTGCATCAGAAGACGATATATATTCGGACTCTGCTGTATAATCAGCGACAACTAGCATCTTTAAACTCTTTCAGCTCACAGGTCCTCCATTGAGACAAAAAACATATCCAGATTGCGAATTCAGATCATTATAATCTGTCTAAAAACTAGCATCAACATACCCTCTGATGACAAGCTCCTTGTCTCCTCCATACACCAGGAACATATCCTTAGTTCTTCTCAGATACTTAAGGATAGTCTTAACAGCAGTCCAATGTTGTTCTCCTGGATCTGCTTGATATCTTCTTACCGTGCTTAGTGCATAGGCAACATCAAGCATGGTACATAAAATGGCATACATGATGGATCCTATATCCAAAGCATATGGGATCTACTCATTATATCTTTCTCTTGTTGTGTTTGAGGACACATTTTCTTAGAAAGATGCAGACCATGTGAAACTGAAACCAATCCCCTCTTGGATTGTTCCATAGTAAATCTCTTTAGTATCTGGTCAATGTATGTACCCTAACTTAGTCCAAGCAGTCTCTTGGATCTATCACGAATGATCTTTATCCCTAGAATGTAGGCGGTTTCACCCAAGTCCTTCATGGAGAAACACTTGTTCAACCAGTCCTTAACTGACTGTAATACTGGTACATCATTTCCAATAAGCAATATGTCATCAACATATACTACTAGGATAACGATCGCATTCCCATTAAACCGCTTATAAACACATGGATCACATTCGTTCTTAATGAACCCAAATTCCTTTATGGCTTCATCAAATCAAATTTTCCATGACCCGGATGCTTGATTTAATCCATAAATGGATTTATGAAACTTGAAGATCTGTTTGGCTTCACATGGTGTCACAAACCCTTCTGGTTGTGTCATATAGACATCTTCCTAAAGGTTCACCTTAAGGAATGTTGTTTTGACATCCATTTTCCAAATCTCGTAGTCATGGTAAGCTGCTATGTCAAGTATGATTCTTATGGATTTAAACATGGAAACTGGTGAGAAGGTTTCATCATAGTCAATTCCTTGACGTTGTCTGAATCCTTTAGCCACTAGCCTTTCTTTATAGGTGTGAACTTGACCTTCCATGTCCAGTTTTATCTTGAATACCCATTTGCATCCAATAGGATTTACATCAACTGGCTCATCAACCAGAACCCAGAATTGGTTTTGATACATGGAATCTATCTCAGAATTCATAGCTTATAGTCATCTTGCAACTTTTGAGCTTTCTTCTGATTCCTTGTAGGAGAGAGGTTCATCATTGTCCAACAATAATGATTCACCATCCTCGGTGACTAGGAAACCAAATCTCTATGGTTCCCTTACCTCTCTTGAGCTCCTACACAGTACTTGTGTTTCTGGAACCTCTTCCATGGGGACCTGTGGAACTTGTTCCTGTACCAAATCCTATGTATCTTGAGCATCAAATTCATCGAATTTAATCTTGCTCCCACTATCCTTTTTGAGGATGTGCTCCCTCTCAAGAAAGATGGCTTGTTTGGAGACAATCACTTTCTTGTCTGAAGGGTTATATAGGTAATATCCTTTCGTTTCCTTGGGATACCCTATAAAGATACACGTCATGCCCCGGGGTGCTAGTTTGTTGCCTGAGAAGGCCTTAACAAACGCCTCGCATCCCCATAAACGTGTGTGCGACAAAATGGGGTTCTTTCTATTCCATAAATCAAATGGAATTCCATTTTCCACCTTAGTTGGTACTCAGTTTAATGTGTATGCTACAATTTGTAATGCATATACCCAAAAGGATAATAGAAGATCTGCATGACTCATCATCGACCTCACCATGTCCAACAAGGTGCGGTTCCTGCTTTCACTAACACCATTCCACTGTGGTGTATAAGGAGGAGTGAGCTGAGATAGAATCTCAAACTCCTGTAGAAGATCGATGAACTCTTGGTTCAGATAGTCTCCGCCTCGATCCGATCAAAGATTATTTATCTTCTTACCAAGATGATTCTCTACTTCATTCTTGAATTCCTTAAATTTCTCTAAGGACTCTGACTTATACATCATTAAGTAGACATAGCCATATCTACTCAAATCATCAATAAAAGTAATGAAGTAAGAATATCCACCTCTAGATTCTACTGGAAATGGTCCACATACATATGTGTGTACCAATCCTATAAGCTCTGTGGACCTTTCACCCTGTCCACCAAAAGACGGCTTGATCATTTTACCTTGTAAACAAGCATGACATCTATCAAGTGGTTTTAGCTCAGTAGAGTCTAAATAGCCATCTTGGTAGAGCTTTCTCAAGCGCTTCTCATTTACATGACCGAGACAGTGATGCCACAACTGGGTGATGTATGATTCATGTGAGTTTGTTTCATTATCGATTGCCAACACTTTATTTTATTAATTTAATACATACAAACCATTATTTAAATGTTCCATACCATAACATACATTTTTCTTATAAAAGAGAAAACCCTTATTTTCAAACTTGAAAATAAATCCATCCATATCCAAAAAAGATATAGAAATTATGTTCTTGGTAACACTAGACACATAATAAAAGTTATGCAAAACCAAAATTATCCCAATCGACAATGAGAGGTGGTAATCGCCAATAGACAACGAAGCTAGCCTTGCGCCATTGGCAGCTCGAAGATCCACCTCTCCTCTGGAAATCTTTCTAAATCTACTTGGTTCCTGCATTTGAATACAGATTTGAGCCCCACAATCTGTATCTAATACCCAATGTGTAGAAATAGAAAGATTACACTCGATAACAAACGCACCTTTAGCATCCCCATGCTTCTGGGTGAAGTTCCTCTTCCAGTGGCCTTGCTTTCCACATGAAAAATACACCACCTCACATTCCTTACCATGCCTCTGGATCTTCCCCTTCTTGGTGGGACGACGCTCGGGGGCTTCAGACCATTTATAAGTCTTTATCCCCTTTGCCTTGTCCTTCCTTTTCTTATTCACCATAAGGACTGTGGGTTTGTCACGCCCCATGTCCTTATCTACCTAGAGAATCAAGGTCAGAAGTTCCGATAGACTCTTCTCATTATTTCTCATGTTGTAGTTGACAAAAAATCTTGAGAAGGTCTTGGGCAGTGATAATAGAATGAGATATGTACGCAACTCATCCAGGAATTTATTCCCTAAGATGTCCAAGCGTTCGATGTATCCAATAAGCTTGACTACATGAGGCCCAGCTGGCACATACTCTCCAAGATTACTTGTAAACAAAGCATTGGAGATCTCATATCTCTCTTCTCTCACCTTCTCATGGTAGAGATCCTTAAGTTGAGACATCATTCTATACGCGTCCATGTTTTCATGTTGCTTCAAGAGCTCATTATACATGGATGATAGCATGAAACATTGTAAATATGTGGCATCATCTATATGTTTCATATAAAGAGATAGTTCCTCATTATTATCCTTGTTTTTAGGCGCAACTGAAATAGGCTCTTCCAACACATACAATTTCCTCTCGTGGTGAAGGATGACGCGTAAACGCCTCTACCACTCTTAGAAATTGGTGCTAGTGAGAAGGGTTTCCTTCTCAAGTATGGTTCACAATGATATGTTTGAAGTCATTTTTCTTTCCATTTCTACAAATTAAAATGATCAAAGGTTTTGTACTTTATTATAAAAACTGAGACAAATAAATAAATTAATACTTATTAGTCTCCCACTATTTTATCAAAATCCAATAGCCCTCACCATTGACTTCAGAATATTCTGTTGCCTGAATATTCTAGTGACAAGGATCTATATTACCCTTCACATTACCCCAACTAGGGTTGTTTAAGCAACTTGAAGGGTTTTAGGTAGGCATTCCAAATGCCAACTGCATTAAATCACATCTCCTTGATCCGCTGAGTGGACTCCCCAATCCTGAAATCCTTTTATTTTGGATTTCCTCAACCTTTGATTCTTGGTCGCACCAAGTCCTACTGTGGTAGTCAACCCTTGATGTGAACCAAGTCAAGTCAACCCAAAACCTTGAATTAGAATTCCCTGATAATTTAAAGCACCCCAACTAGGTTTGGTCAAGAACTTTGAACTATGGTTCGATTCTAACCAAGGTTATGGAAGGCTATATCGACTTAATATTTCTTTGAGGGATTTTATCCTTATACATAAATTTCCATTTTATTATCTTTGAATACATGCTTTTTAATATTAAGTGGGATATACTTAAGTGATTAACCATGTTTAGGATAATATTTACGCATAAGCTGATCTTATTTTAGTTCTATCTTGCATGCTTGTTTAATTCATTAATTATGTGATCGTGACAACACACCTATAATAAATAAACCATGAAACTGATAGAAATAAAATAAATGGTATGATCATGAGATTTTTCTATTGGTTAGTTTATCTAGCGGTTGATAAACTAACCCAAGACCTAGGGGAGAAACACCTTGAACCTTTCGGGTTCGTGTTTACAGCTTTCCACCTGTCCACCTTTGTATATCCTTGGATTGGTTTCACCTTGGATCCTAACTTGAGCCACATCCACTAGCTTGGGAGCTCCATCCATTACATATGCATTTATCTCACACACAGGTGAGGGCTAAAAAAGGGTTTTTACATAAAATAATCCTTGGGAGCGCATGCCCTACATATTAATGAGGAGAAGGCTCACAGGCCAACAAATTTAATTAAAATAAATTAATTAAAAGAAACCATTCACATACAAAGGTCTTGGTCTAGCTCATGATCATCCATACATGCAACGATATTTATGCATAAATAAAACTAGCATTCAATTCTTTAATCATTCTTGTTTAAGATAAATCGTACTCGAATCAATTAATTATCTTTAATTAATCAATCCTTTTATCTTAAACCCTTTTCTGAATTTCCTTGAGATTCTCATCCATAATTTTAAATAAATTAAAATTATCCTTGTACGTAACTTGTACATTGGAGGCAACCCGGTGAATTCCTGTTCATTACACAGATGTTAAATTAAACACACATATATAAAACACCTATCATGTGTTGTACCTCAGCTTTATGTTTGCACCACGGTACACGTCTCAAGGGTTTGTATAATATAATAATAAATTTTAATAAATCTGTGTAATTTGGGTGAGTACACGACGTGTAGTTCTGACTACACGACGTGTACTTTTCTTCACCGTCCATCCGAAGTACATGCCTGGGGGCAGGGCGTGTTGATTTACTTCAGAAAATTTCAGAGTACACGGCATGTTCAGTTGGACACACGCTGTGTAGTATCCGCGTTACATGGTTTCTAGCTGGGCAAGTTGTGTATGGGGTACACGGTCCAATCCCATCCCAAAGGGACTACACGCCGTGTTCATTGGACCACATGGCGTGTAATCCGGAAACTGTGTGCCACCTGTTCCTGGTCGATACACGGTGTCATAAATGACTTAGATAGGATCTAATACACAACCTGATTTGGCAGACAATTCCAATGAATTGAACCTAGACTATACAACATGTACTTTCAAATACACACCGTGTATTCTGGTGTTGTACAACCAAGAATGTTTGGAACCTCCAGATGATTTCCTCTATTTTATTTTAATAAAAATTAAAAGAAAAATTCGTTTCTGTAAGGTGAACGGGAAACGAGAGGGGAGGAATAGATCTTGAGATTCAGATTTTAAAGAACGATTAACTTGAATTGAAACAAATAAATTATTAAATGCGTAAATCACTAACGAAAAACTAAATAATTATAATCAATGATATGACCCCTTTGATACCACTTGTAGGTTCCGGGCGTAGCTGAAGTGCATTGGTGGGAGTGACCAACTTTAATTTTAGCATTAAAAACGATCAATCCGAGATCCATCACAATGTAAAACGCCAGATCTTCAGAATAGAACGAAGAACAAAAAATAAAAGAGGGAGTCCCAGAACCATAGAGATAGGATCATCATATGTTGGTTATAATTAATTTAATTAATTGACAAGAATTACCTTGATGGAATTCTTTCTTCGTTGATGTCTCCGATCACGATATGGTGTGATCCGTTGTTGAATTGTAGAATCCAAGTGTAGGATTCCTCTAGCGGTGATCCACACATGATCCACGTATCTCTAGATGTTTCCGAAGGGATCTTCGGGTGCTATCTTGGAAGAACCTTTGCTTGTGATGTCCGCCTTTGATTGCCTTGATCCGGTGGCGGTGGATCTCTCTCGGTCTTGAGAGCATTCTTGGAGGAAGGAGTTCTTTCAGCCTTGAGAGAACTCTCCAGAATTGTTGTGCACAACGATCGGGGGAAAGCATTGGGGTTGTGAGGATATTTATAATCGGGTTTGAGGTTATAGAGTTATGACAATAAATAAACGCGTTATGCGTTTTGTTTATTTCATTAACTCTCATTGAAAACCCCCATGTCGAATGATTAATTCCTTGACATGCACCCACACTGATTATAATAAACATCATTTAATAAAACGATATTATTTCCTCAAAATCCCGACTGGAAAAACTACACGGTGTGTAATAATTAATACACGGTGTGTACTCATTTTCCATGAAAACTACACAGTGTGTATATTCAATATACACGGTGTGTACATTTATTTTCCATTTTTCTTTATTTCCTTCACCACATTTATTATACCTTGAGTAATGGCTATTTATTTGTTAAATAAATGTAATTACATTACTCGCTGATAAATATATATTATTTCGCTCACAATATCTTCTCTCGAATAACTAGTGTAGAAATAAATGCGATCATGCATCCTTAAATAATTATTAAACCACAGTCAGGAATAATCTTTATTTAACTTGTTAAATTAATATTTAATTGAGATACATGGACACACTTAGTGTGTGACCCTCTAGGCCTCTTTCTAGTTGGCATTAGGTGGGATTGCCTAAAGTCCAAGATTTTTGTCTAGAAATAGGTCAAGGAACCCAAGAGAAAGAGGTTGACGCCGTATTGACGTGTCACCTCATACAAACGCTTAACGTGTAATATAATCCCTTTGTCACGATATCTCGAATCAAGTGGGTTGCATGCTAGTGCCATCAACCCATGTGCTCGATTATTCTTTCTTTGACTTTCTGGAATTGAACTTTCTCATTCCTTACCATGGACATGGATTTACTTAGGCTATATCAATTCCATCAAAGGGCCTGAGATATCTACTTCCATTATAGAACAGAAGGGAAAAATCCTTTCTCGCATTATCTATTAATGCAGTATTACTCGTGACACACCCAACGTATCCTACCTCGCTGTGAACAATGTGTCATTACAGTTTTTGTCAATACATCTAAGTGCGCGAGTTGTAATGCCCATTAATAATAATCTTAAAGTCTAAGGACCAATACACACATCCAAAGATAGTAACATCCAATGACACTATGAAATGTGGATTTCCTACTGGTAGGTCTCGTTCTCATAATATCCTCCTGGATATTACCAAGGGCGCACACCATGAGAAGGTGCCTCAAAGTTTTATGAGTCCTCACCCCTAATGGCCTATATGATTTGTGTCCCTCAAATAACATCATCCAGCCATAGAACATATATTCAAGAACAGTGTTATGGCACTTATGGGTTCTCATCATAGTAGGGATCCTGTTTCCGACGCTTTCGCTGGGGCGCGCGCATTCGTCCGTCCGCGGAGGAGGACGCGCTGCGCTTGTTACCCCGCGTTCCCTCTTTCCAAAGTCGGGAATCATTCTCTCCTTATTCAGGGACGTCTGCTCCTTGATCGAAACGGGATGATGGGATGTCGGTTCTTCCTTCTGTGGATTCCTCCTTAGAACTCGTCACCTAGTCCGGGTCTCCCTCATAGATTTAATACGTTGTTCGTGAAACTCTTCCCAGTGCCATGTTTCCATGGGCGCCGGTTAATTACACTGCTTCTGTCGGGACATTCCAAAGGGTCCGGTCAGGGCAGCAACCTTCAGTCGGGGGAGTAGTCACGTTGAGGCATCAGTAGCATGTCTGGATGCTGGGGAACCTGGCATGTCTGTCTATTATCCCTGGTCACAGGGCTTCTCTAGGGCGTGGAAGCCCGAGGCATCCCACATTGAACGCGGGGAATTATATACCATAGACACATATCTGAGGTTTTCCTCAGCTTCCCATGTTTAACACAGGGTACACCGCGAGTTTAACGTCCAGCGGAGATGGATCAGCCCGATCGGAGCAATAACCAGAATAGATCGGATTGAGGGGTTTCCCTTGGAGGGGTGCCGATACCGGGACCAGCCCAAGGGCGGCTGTGAAGAGGAGCGTATCGACATGGTCTCACCGAGATATGACGGTCCGGGCAAGAATCAGTATGGGTGATAGATGGATGAATGGAGTGGAGGGGGAATGAAATGGGACCATCGCAAGGGCGATAGTGAAGTTGGGCTTGAGCCTTGAAGAGGCTTCCTACGTATCCCCGTGGCAGGGAATCAAAGTCCGCGTAGTTCGGGATGGTGCCGGTGAACTGACGTGAAGGTGGACCTTGGTCCGATGGGTGGTGGGATTGAACCTTGGAGAGGCTTCCTACGTATCACGCCTTGACATGGATCAAAGACCCCGTAATTCAAAGGGTTTCATCGGTGAATCGATGTGAAAGTAGACCCGTGGGTCCACTAGCGGTGGGCTTGAACCTTGGGAAGGTTTCCTACGTACCATGCCTTGACACATATCAAAGTCCTCGTAGTTTGAAGAATTGATGGAACATAGTTTAACGTCATGCGAGACGGTAGTGAACCCTGATGTGAATAAACGACGAGCGATGGGTGTCGGTGAACCGACGTAAATGAGGGACCTTGGTCCGATGGGAGATGGGCTTGAACCTCGGGGAGGCTTCCTACATACCGTGCCTTGACATGAATCAAAGTCCTCGTAGTTCGGGTAGAAATGGGGGGGGGGCTTGGAACACCAACAAGGAGATGGTCTGGGCCAATGATTATTGGGCTTGAACCTCTGGAAGGCTTCCTACGTACCATGCCTTGACACGGATCAAAGTCCCGTAGTTCAAATTGTGGAATACAGTTTAACGTCATGCGGGACAGGGGTGAACCGACATGAATGAGGTCAGAACGACTGGATGGTGGGTTTGAACCTCATAGAGGCTTCCTACATACCACACCTTGACATGGATCAAAGTCCTCGTAGTTCGGGTTGGTCACAACGGCTTGCCGTCAGACTGGAATTGTAGTTTGACGTCGTGCTGGACACAGGTAGAACTCGACGTGAGTTGGATGATGGGTGGGCTTGAACCTCGTGGAGGCTTCCTACGTACCACGCCTTGACATGGATCAAAGACCTCGTAGTTCAAATGGGTGTGCAGTTTAATGTCATGCGGGACAAGGGGCATACAGTTTAACGTCATGCTGGACGAGGGCGAAACTCGACGTGAATGAACGACTGAGTAATGTGGCTTGAACCTCATGGAGGCTTCCTACGTACCATTCCTTGACACGGATCAAAGTCCTCGTAGTTCGCTGGATTGATGGAACACAGTTTAACGTCATGCTGGACAAGGGTATGCAGTTTAACATCATGCGGGACGGGGCGTGCAGTTTAACGTCATGCCGGACGAGGGAAAAACTCGACGTGAATGAACGACTGAGTAATGTGGCTTGAACCTCATGGAGGCTTCCTATGTACCATGCCTTGACACGGATCAAAGTCTTCATAGTTCGCTGAAGGTAGGGGTCAGGGTCGGTGCTCACTCTAAGCCCACGTGAGTCATGCTCGGTGTGTGAAACAAGAGGTTGCAAGGACCTGACGATCACGTCGCGAAGGGTGTGTCCGTGAGAAGCGAAGAGGGGCTTACGCGCTAGGCGGCCCATGGTGCTGGGAATTACTCCAAGATGGAAGCCCGGAGTGCGACAAAGCGTGGCGAAAGAGGGACTCGGGACCAATGATGGGAGGTGCCTCGTTCCTTATCACGCCCTCCACTGACCTTGGTAGTGGGGAAGTACGGAGATGCAGGGGTGCAACCATCCATTGGGGAACTAGGGTCTCCCTTCTCCTGAGAACATACGCCACTCCAATAAGGAGGATATCATCCCTTGTGGATGGGTGATTCCACCCCTGTGGAGATGAGTGGCGTAAAAAATGTTCGAGATGGGGGGACCCTTCGTGAGAGGCACGAGGTCAGGTCACAGTTTAACGTCATGTGTTGAGGACATGGTGCTTGGCAGTTTAACATCCTACAGCTCAGACGAGGTGGGTTCACTCCGCACCCCTAGGACTTACATAACCGGTACCCTCTGGTCCTTGGGGAAGGGAAGGTACCAGTAAGGCCATAGTCAAGGAGGGTTGTGGAGCGAACCATCAAGGGGTCCACATTCGCGTGGCTATGTGAAGAAGAAATAGCCGTTAGCGTGCCTATGCGAAGAAGCATTAGGCGAAGTAACGCTACGGGTGGTATTGTCCATGGGACTTTGAAATCACATCGTGCAAACCTGGAGGGTCGCACGGGAAGAGGAATTTCCAAGCAAAGGAGTGTGCTTCGCGAAGCAGAGTGCCTTGGCCTTAGCATGGGGAATAGGTGTGAGTGGAGGGTGCTTCATGAAGTGGAACAGTATTCGCGGAGCACTGCCTCGCGAAGAAGGGGTGCCTCGCGAAGCAGGGTGCTGTGAAGCAATGTGATTCGCGATGTATAGCGATCCTGCCTTAGCATAGGGATTACTAGTACAACTTGGGTGTTTCACGAAGCATAAACACTCCGCGGCTGCCCGGGTTCCCTTGGGAATCCCCTTCCTTAGCGAATGCCCTTGAGCTTCGCAAAGGGCATCCCTCTCAGAAGAGGGGCTCAAAACGAGACAAAGCAAAGGCGTCACGCGAAGTAGAAGTACCTCGCGGAGCTCATGATTCCCGGGGGCAAAGGGTGCTTCGCGATTTGGGAGAGGAGAAGCCGAAAGGTCAGATTGTCCATCCTCGGGACTCAGGGGGAGTCCAGTATTTATAGAGAAGGGGGTGCCACGAAGTAGAACTCGCGTGCTGCCTCAGGTGCTTCGCGGCGCGCTCGCGAACGTCAACGTCGTCCGCGAAGAGTTACCGCCTCTGGAGCTTCGCGACGGGCTGGCGAACGTCAAATGAGTTTGCGGAGAGTTACCGCCTCTGGAGCTTCGCGGCGGGCTCGCGAACGTCAAATGCATTCACGGAGAGTTACCGCCTCTGGAGCTTCGCGAGACCGTGATGCTCGGGGTGCTTCGCGGCGGTGCTTCGCGTCGGTGCTTCGCGAGGCAGCGTGCCAGCCTTCTTTTTCGTCCCTTCCTTTCGGGCCATATTTTGGCGCCAACAAATTCCCCCCCTCAGACTTGGAGCCGCGGAGGGTGAAGGGTCGAAGTCTGAGGGAAAATCGCCAAAATTGTCGGTGGTTCGCGATGCTGCTACGCAAAGGAGGCCCGCGGTACGGACCGGGGCCACGGATCCGGACGCACCGCGATGCTCTGGGGTCGCCGCCTATAAATAGGGGGGTCGACCTCTTTTGTCTTCACGCGACTTCCTTGTCTTTTTGTGCTCTTGACTACGCGAAGCTCCGCGTACTCCGCAACATCCCTCCGCGAATCGAGCTTCGCGACGAACCGCGGGTCTCTGACTCCGCGTCCGCGCCAAGCAAACTTCTGCTTGTCGGCCTCGGCCAGACTTCGCGGCTTGGTCTCGCGACTGACCTTCGCGATCCGGCTTCGCGATCCAGATTCGCAATCCAACTTCGTGATCCAACTGAAAAAAATTCTTTTCTGAGGGCCGGAATCGAAATGGACCATCAAGAGGCTGTATTGGGGGTGCTTGCAGATGCTGCCCGTCGAGATGAGATGGCCAACTATCCAGGCCTTGGGGAGATGGTCTGAAGCCATTTGGACCACGCTTCTTTGACAGATCTGCTATCGGAGGGTCAGAAGAATTATCCGCAGTGTAAGAAGCTTCCATTGTACGACTTCGGACTGAGGGATGACGTCTTCATCCATGAGGCGAGTAGGGACGAACCATCTTGCTAGTTCAGGAGTACACCATGCCAGCACCAATGGTTCAGGGCAGCCGATGGTCATGCACAGGAGGACTTCACACCCATCACCACTGACTGTCTCTACAACCATGTGAACGATATTGACAGGAGGCCACTGCAATCGGAGATGTCCCCTCCTCTCTACCATACCATGCTGAAGGCGGCTTTGCAGGATTCGAAGAAGGGATGGTCTGATGAGTGGGACCTGTTCCAGGGCGGCAACTTTACTGACGACTGGGCCTGGGCCAACTGGGTAGGTGCCTCATGCGAGGAGTTTGGGGCCGAGATGAGGAGAGTGGGGTTGTATAAGGCGGCATGGGCCTCCCAATTCCACATTTACCAACCAAAGCAACTGATGCCGGAATTGCTGAGCAGATGGTCGTCTAGGACTAATACCTTTCACCTGCACCACGGGGAGGTGGGCATCAGCCCGTGGGATGTCCACCAGATTTCTGGGGTTCCGATCTTGGGGGCCATATATGATGAGTTCCTCCCTGTCATGAGCGCGTGGGAGGATACAGAGAAAATGCCGCGACTGGCGTCAACGCTGATGGCACTCATCCCTGGAGAGGACAAGGAGGCAGTGAGGGATGTCCACTTTAGGAGATGGTTCAAGTGCTTCCTGAATTTCCCAGAGAATCGAGAGTTCCCTCTGAGGCCTCGAACTTTTCCGAGGGCGGCCCAACAGGGCAAGGGGCACTCGTATTGGCGGGTCTTGGAGGACAACCAATGGAAGACTTGGGGTTTCAGTGTCAGCACTGAACAACAGCCGATAGTCAGGCTGGCGACGTTCATCGCGGCTCTCATCTGTGATTGGATCCTATCGGTGAGGGATACAAGCATGGGGGTGCAGCCCAGCTCGTTTATTATGGCATCCATGTTGGCCATGGGGCAGCGGATCAATCTGGGGATTCCGATGCTCACCAAACTGTACAGAATGCTGCGGAACATTAGCGAGGGTAAGAAGATGACAAGGATATGCAGGCCCTTCCACCTCCTATATGGGTGGATCGTAGCGCATATCAGGGGGATTTACGAGTATCCAAACCCCATTTTGCCGATGGGATCGAACTTCCGCCCCTCCATCCTGAACGCGGTCGGGAGCTTCCCGTTCAAACTAGCCATTCCGATGGTGCTGAATCGGGTGTGGAGGGCGGATGAGTTTAATTTCCACCCCTTCCCATTGCCGACGAGGATACTTACTGATGACGGGCGGGGAACGGAAGAATTTCGGGCTTACCTCCTGGCCTTTCGAGGTGGAGTTTTGGTGGCACGAGTAGATCGTGATCCACTCTGCGAACCGTACACCCCACATCGGTTTGCGAGGCAGTTCCAGTGCCTCCAGCGGCTGACCCCGCAGGTCTACTGAGAGATGCGTCATGAGGAGCACCCGTGTGTGATGAGGCAGTTGTGGCTCATGTTCACACAGGAAGATGGGAAGATGCGAATTGCATTGCCTCCATCCACCGCTGCTTTCGGATTGGTGAGGGAGTATGCCATTAGTTGGGAGGCTGCTTACCCAGGGGAGATGCTGAAGCAACCAAATATTCGGGTCGGTGACGGTGGGCCTCCTCTATCTCGAGGTTGGGGTCGGAGGGCGGATAGGGACACTCACGGTAGCGGGGCTTCCATGGCGGCGAGACCCGCACCGGACGAGGGTATGGAAGCAGTGGTGGATCCGGTGATTCCGGAAGAGCAAGGTCATTCGAAGGGGCAGCCACTGAGGGGATTTCGTAGGATATCCACTCAGGCTCCGGGGAAGCGGCTGCGTCATGTCGACATGGCAGAGGATGCTGTCTTCCCGGAAGCCTGGGACATTTGGGATGTCAACCGGCAATTCCTCAGCCCACCCGAGATATGGTCCCACCTGAATCACCTTGGGATGGAATTACTGGGCATAGGCCCAGTCTGGGATGGATTCATGGAGTCTCCGGCGGAGGCAGAACAATACCTGGACGAGCTGGAGGATTACATCCACTCCAATGGTGTCCCTCTCCCAATGACAGACCGGGTGAGGGTACTGTTGAATCAGACGGTCCCCCCACAGTTATCGACTGCCGATCTGAGGGAGCGCTTCCCCCTGTCGGAAGAATCAGAGGACTCCTCTCGGGAGGATGAGGCTGGAGGAGGGAGTCCGTTGGAGGAGGGCGAGGTCAGAGATCAAGGCTCAGATTCTGACGACTTCGTGGAGGCTCTCGAGGTAGAATTCCGAACTTCTTTCCTTACGATCCGTTCTTGGGTCACTATGGACTTCTCACCGATGTTTGATTCATGCAGGAGGAACTTGTTCGCATGCCTCGTTCTTGCCCCTCGGCGGGTGATGATGCGGGACCTTCAGGACCCGCGCCTATGGCTGCGTCCAGTTCCGCGTCTGGTGGGACCAGAGCACTCGAGGTGGCTCCTCCGGAATCTCCAGACCTTCCAACAGTATACGGAGGGCCTCGCCTTGGGGCCCCGTCAGTACCGGCTCAAGAGAAGCACCAGGAGGTCAATCTCCGTAAGTCTCCTCTACCGGTTTCCCTGTCGTCATATGTAGACCATGCCAACTAACGTTTATGTCCCCCTCTGTCATACAGTTCTTCGATTGGCGTGGGCTGCTGCGGTAAGACTGGTCGGGATGTCTCGTGGCGTCCCTCCTAGGGGCATGCCGGTGATGGTGGCGATAGTCCCCCCATCTCTTCAAGTTGCGACACACATCATCACTGGCGAGACCACCAGCAGGGTCGTACCCGAAGTCATTGAGGTGGACTCCGAGGAAGAGGATCAACCGGTCGGTCCCAGTCTTGTCACGCCTGCTTCAGCGCCAGGTGCCGTACTGGATTCAACACCAGATGCTGATCCTGCCGAGGATTTCCTGAGGGCGTATCCCACGTACGAGCCTTCCAATCGCGCAGACTGGGACGAAACAGCCTCCGATGAGGAAGACAGTAGCATAGTCCGCTGCCGGTCGTGGAAGCTGATCACACGCTTCATCAAGGACACCCCCCAAGCGCAATGGCTAGCCAAAATGGATAGACTCCGCTCACGGTTGCACGAACTGTGCGCTGGGGGAGTAGATGCCCAACGTCCTTACACACTCATATGAGATCTTATGGCTGAGAAGATCCGGGAGCATGATCGTGGGCTCAGCGTGGGCTGGCAGCGGAGGAAGGAGACCAATATCAAGAAGCTCCAGGAGGCTGAAGGCGAGGTCTGACAGATGTAGACCCGGGCAGATGAGATTTTATCCTCTCTTAATGCACAATCTGAGCTGGTCTCATGGTTGAAGGCCCAATTGGCAGAGGCAGAAGAGCATATGAGGCAGGCCTCTGGAAAGATGGTTGCCGGTCAAGCTGGCATAGAGAGGGCCAAAGCCAAGGCTGACGAACTGCGCCCCACCACTATCGAGGAGGAGCGGGAGCTAAGTCAGTGGCAACAAGCCTTGGACGCCACAAGCCAACAGGTGGTGGAGCTGCAACGCTCTTTTGACGGGGTCAACCCATCCATGGGGGGAGTCGACCCCCAGGTATTGTAACAAACCAAAAACCTTTTATTGGTACTTTCGTGCTTCAATTTTTTTCTTCCTTTGTTTTGAATGCCGTAGCGCGCACGATTTCCACTGTTTGAATCGCCTTGTTACATCCCTACAATGTTTGCGGGACGTTCGGCGACAATTCCCCAAGCCCACGTGGGTCGAGCCCGATGTGAGAAACAGGAGATAGTTTCCCTCTCATCCCACCTAACATAGGAATGGGGACCATGCTCCGGGCATCCGGTATTCAGATTACTAGTCCAGATTTCTGAAAGATGGGAGAGGCTTGATCGGAGAAGGAGCTTTTCAGGACAGCTGAATTACCGTTTCTTCAGCGTGCTCTTATGCATGAACGGTGCAATGCCAGGGGCGCTGAAATCGGTCCAAACAGATGAAAATGGGAAGTGTGAATCATGAAACCCAAGATTTGGAGCATTGTGGGGATGGCGTGACAATAAAGGACAACCGTTAACCATGGTGGAGAAGCGGTATCCTTACTGCGTTAGCCTGTAATGGGGAAAAAAATGAGGGTCAACCATTGATCATGTTCGAAACACGGGACCATGTCACAAATATTGTCGGTCAATCTTTCGGGACATTGACCCAGGACAGTTGGCAGACCATAGGTCAAACATCCATACTGTTAGGGGGTCCTTCCAAACATGACCAGTCTCCCAGAACGTTGGCCCAGGATGGTAGGTGAGCCGATGCGGCATGAGACCAGGCCGTTAGGGGGTCCCGTGAGACATGAAAGGGGACGAGGGTCCAAATAAGGGGCACGCAAAGCGTGGAATATGGAGTGATGGTTTGTCCGAACAGAATCCAACACTTAGGTAGTTACACCACCGTGGTGGGAGTACACTATATGGGCGCATTGGTTTGATCATGGATCATTCCTTCTTTCAGACGAGGCCTCTCTGGCGAGGGGATTTACCGCTTCCCAATGTAATCTTGGGGAATTCTGAACTTGTTTAGGGTAGAGCCGCAGTTTAGCGTCATGCGCTGAGGACACATGGACTCCTGTAGTTTAACGTCATAAAATAGGATGTGGAATAAAAGGGAAGATCATAGGGAGCATGTGGTGTGGTAGATATGAAACCGACGTGAATGAGGACTTGGAGTCCAAATCACACCACGTACCCTCGGAGGAAACTCTTCAGGTCGAGGGACCAAGAGTGAGGATTAGGCTGGGCCCGAAGCAGAGTGGTCGGGCATTCCTACGTACCCCATGAGGATGGGAATCAAGCCATACGTAGTTCTAGAAGCGTAGTTTAAAGTCATGCGGGATGATGAGAAGCCTGGTCGTGTTGGTGCACATCCTGCCAAAACTACTATGCCCACGCGAGTCGTGCTCGGTGTGGGAAACAAGCAGTAGTGGTGGGAATTTACCGACACAGAAAGGGGTAGGTTAGGGAAAAGGGACGCTCAGTGAATACCGGCCCAATGACACTAACACGATCATTTAGCGCACCTACATGCGCAAAGAGAAAGAGCCAAGTATGATGGAATTCCACTTGAACATGAGGAAGTGGAAATGTGTGAATCATGGCGCTCGAGATTCAGATCACGATGATGGCGGCGTGACGATGGAGGATGACTGTTGACCATGGCGGAAACCCAGCATCCATATCGCGTTAGCCTAGAATGGGGACAAACAAATGAGGGTTGACCGTTGACCATGTTCGAAACACGGGACCATGTCACAAATGTTGTCAGATATCCGTAGGGACATTGGCCCGAAATGATTGGAGGTCCCTTAGGTCCAGCACTCATGGAGAGCCCTTAAACCTAGTATCCATGTCATCCGAGGGTCCTTTTGTATGTGGAAGAGGATGAGGATCTAAATAGCGAGCTCACGAAGCATGGTCATGGGATGAGGGGGATGTCCCTGCGGAAATCCCACACTTCGGGCTCTTTGTCTAAACACATCTAAATACGACAACGAGACGTATTAGATAGAGGGAGAAAATTCCTTTCCCATAGGGAGATCTTAGTTTAGGGTCATAGAATTCGGACCATGGATGGGAGGAGACATAAGAGGCACATGGTGGAGTAACTCAAACACATGGCATGAATGGGAATAGGGGGTGTGTGCGGTGCGATGAACAACCTCACGTGAACGAGGACGTAATCCCATACCACACCACACGACCTCCTTAGGAGAGGTTTTTGTTCAAGGGACCGAAAGCGAAGGTTAGGCTGGGCCCGGGGAGAAGTTCCCGGGCGCTCCTACGTATCTCATAAGGATGAGAATCAAGCATCACGTAGTTCTTGATGGACCTTAGACCATAAATGGGTAAAGGGAGCAGGGGACACATGGCAACAAGACCCGACGTGAAGGAGGACCTAAGCCCTAATTACCATGCGTTCTTTGGGAAAATGCTCGAGTCGAGGGACCGAACACAAAGGTTAGGCTGGGCCCGCGGGGAAGTGCTCGGGCGCTCCTACATATCTCATAAGGATGAGAATCAAGCCATACGTAGTTCTAAAAGGTGACATGGTAAGATACCAGTGCCGGGGGAAAAGGGGAGTGCGGGCATGGCCCTTGCACTAAAATAAGTGGAATTTGATAAATCTTGTTTGTTTTTTAAGGTGAGTGGTTTTTTTGTGAAGTGACAGGCCTAGAGTAGTAGGCCATAGTGTTGCCACAAGGATCAAGCCGTGATGGGCGTTGAAAAATGGCATGGCACATGACCAATACCCAACGTGATGTCCTCTACAACGAGGTCACCACAATGCAGTGTCGTTTTTCGTCGTGCGGCCAGGACGATAATGTCACAGTTTAGGGTCGTATGATAGGACCAAGCATGCATTTTATCGTCATGCAGCGCAGACGTAGCAGAGACAATGCTAGGCGGGGAATGTGCACAGTGTTATAAAACACAATTGACAGAGACATGATCCCACATCATATTGTACGCCAATCGGAGAGGGAGACCTTAGGCCGAAGGGCCTGTATAGAGGTAATAGGTGAAATAGGGGGAGAGACTGGTTCCCTAAATGGACTGTACCTGAAGACAGGGTGTCCGGGCGGTCCTACGTATCCCATGAGGATGGGAATCAAGCCACACGTAGTTCTGAAGGGTGCCTTTTAATGTCATGCTGGACAAGGAATATGAGGGATAACTCTTATAACGAGGGTGTGCATGGTGCAGCTATTGCAAACCTAACGTGAATGAGGACATAATCCCGCACTACGCCACGCGGTCCCGTAGTCGGGGTCCTGAAGGCAGGACCAGAGAGGTGAATTTTCTGAACTCAAGCTGGACCCAAAGACAGGGGGTCTGGGCATTCCTACATATCCTATCAAGATGGGAATCAAGCTGAACGTAGTTCCAGATGAGAATCTTAGTTTATGGTCTTAGAGCTCGGACCGTGAATGGTGACAACTTCCCGAGTAAGCACAGATGTCAACCCGATTCCTAAGCCCACGTGAGTTAAACTCGGTGTGGGAAACAAGGGGGTATCCTCATCGCAATACTTGGGGCGAGTCAAACGGGAGTTGGTAGAGAGCCCCGAAGGACACCTTTGACGCAGCTTGTTCCCCCGATGCACGGACGTACACGGAGGAAAAGTACCAAAAGTTCTGAGACTCTACTTGGACACGGTGAAGTGATGAAGGGTGTGAATTTTGCACCCGACATTTTGGGCCTAATGGGTTGGTGTGGCGATAGAGGAAAACTGTTAACCATAGTGGAAACGCAGCGTCCATATCATGTTGGCCTGAGGTGGGAACAACAAACGAGCATCGACCACTGACCATATTCGCAACGCGGGATTTTATCGATTTGTTGTCCAAAACCCTCGGGGGTGTTGGCCCGTAACGGTAGGAGAGCCCTTGGGCATAGTATCCAGGCCGTTCTTGGGGGTCCCTCCGGGTGTGAAAGATGATGAAAGCCCTGATGCAGGGATACACAAAGCCTGGAAAGCGGGTGCGGACGTGTCCGAGTAAAGATTGGCATTCCAGGTAATAAACCAGAGTACTCTTAGTCACATCGGTGAACTGCCGAAAAGGGATCGATGAAACAGCTCAGGAGGGAGAGGTACATGGCGTGGTCATTACGAGATCGACGTGAATGAGAAAATAAACTCACGTCACACCATACACTCCTATAAGAGAGGACCTGGGCCGTAGCCCGGAAAGGCCAAGGGTCTTGATGGTTAGGCATTAGTCAGGAAGGCCTAACCTGCTTGCAGTTTAACGTCTTGCAATGATGACGAGGGTCGGGGACCCGAGGAGGCCAAGGGGCCTGTGGCTGGGCCTCGTAAGGGAAGGCGTACGGCAGGGTACATGATCCCTATGTAAATGAGGACATAGTCCCACACCACACCGTACACCCTGGGTAAGAGGTTGGGAAGAGGGGCCCGAGAAGGCCAAGGGGCCTAAGGTCAGGCATCAGTCAGGAAGGCCTGACGGGTCTGCAGTTTAACGTCTTACATGAGGACGGGGGTCGGGGACCCGAGAAGGCCAAGGGGCCTGAGGCTGGGCCTCGTAAGAGAAGGCGTACGACATGGTACATGATCCCGGCGTGAATGAGGACATAATCCTGTACTACACCGTACACCCCTAGGGGGAATCGGGGTCGTGGGCCCGATTGCTAGCACCACCCGGGGAGGATCTTGTTACTTCGGGATGGGGTAGAACGAATCACTGCACTTGATGTCTGGGACATCTCGGGGTGGATCCGAAGATCCAGGACACTGTTGACCATGTTCGAAACACAGCGTTCCTATGGTAACCTGATATGGGAGCAACAAATGAGCTTTGACCACTGAACAAATTTGCAACGCGGGACTTGTATCGGCTTGTTGCTTGAAAACCCTCGGGGGCGTTGGCCTGTATCGGTAGGAGAGGCCTTGGGAATGGTATCCAGGCCGTTCTTAGGGGTCCCTCTGGGTGTGAGAAAAAATTATGGAATCCCAGTCAAGGAGTGGGTGAAGCATAGCTGTATCCATCCACGAAAGAGGCAAACATCTCCAGGGGGGATGTGCAGCCGGGTCGAGGCTTGCTCGATGTGAGTTGGGGAAAAAGTGTGCACCCTGCCATATGTCTTGACCCGAGGGGAAGATTTTGGATTTTGGGCTGGGCCAACAGACAAAATGTCTGGGCGTTCCTACGTATCTCATGAGGATGAGAATCAAGCCACACGTAGTTCTTGAAGGCCATGCAGTTTAGCGTCATGCGGTGAGGACGTGGGAGGATAGAAGAACGGGAGTGGGCACATGGTGTGACCCTTAAAATCCTTGTGTGAGTGGGGTTGTATGAGAGGGGCTAAAAAAACCTACCCCACACTACAAAAAGATCCTCCGAGGAAACTATTCCCAGGGGGGATAGTGGAAGAGAAAATCTTGGGGCTGGGCTCAAGACAAGGCGTCTGAGCATTCCTACATATCCCATGAAGATAGGAATCAAGCCAAACGTAGTTCTTAAGATGCAGTTTAACGTCATGTGGGACGAGGATGCATCTCATTTGGGGATATGTAAGGTACGTCGAGTAATCAGATGTGAATGAGGATGTAATCCCACACCATACCGTACAATCCCGCAAGAGGGTAAGTCGGGGAAAACCAAGGGGCCTAAGGCTGGACCGCGGTCAGGGGGACCTGACCAGCTTGCGGTTTAACGTCTCGCGGTGAAGATGGGGGGCCAGGGGACTAAGGAGGCCAAGGGGCCTGAGGCTGAACCTCGGTCAGGAAGGCATGAATGGCTTGCAGTTTAACGTCTTACAGTAAGGACGGGGGGCTGGGGGCCCGAGGAGGCCAAGGGGCTTGAGGCTGAGCCTTGGTCAGGAAGGCCTGACTGGCTTGCAGTTTAACGTCTTACAGTAAGGATGGGGGGCCGGGGGCCCGAGGAGGCCAAGGGGTCTGAGGCTGAGCCTTGGTCAGGAAGGCCTGACTAGCTTGCAGTTTAACATCTTACAGTAAGGACGGGGGGAGATCTTAGTTTAAAGTCATAGAGCTCAGACCATTTTTCAGTTTATCGTCTTGAAGGACGAAGATGCAGTTTAAGGTCGTGAAGGACTTTACAATTTAAGGTCATGTCGGACCATAACGTGCAGTTTAAGGTCATGCGGGACCATTTCACAGTTTATCGTCTTGCAGGACGAAGATGCAGTTTAAGGTCGTGCGGGACCCTTTTTCCCTAGGCAAAGTATCGCTTGAGGAACTTGGCATTAGTGTGAGGGGTTATGCGCTCTCCATCCGTGGTCACCAAGGAGTATGCTCCATTGGGGTAAACCTTATGGATGATATAAGGCCCTTCCCATTTGGGTTCTAATTTGGGTGGTTTCCTACCTGGAATCATTGGCGCTCGAAGGGTCAGTACTAGGTCACCTTGTAGGAAAGAACAGAGACGAACCTTCTTGTTGAAGGCCCTCAATATCTTATCCTGATGCCTTTCCAGATTGTGCAGGGAACGAAGCCGGTTCTCGTCCAGTGCTTCTAATTCAGCTAGATGGATCTCGGCTACCTCATCTGATGTATGGTGATCATAGACTGCAGTGCGTAACGATGTCAGCTGGATCTCAATGGGTAGGACGGCCTCAGCTCCATACACCAGGGAATATGGGGTCACCTGGGTAGAGTTGCGAGTCGTTGTCCGGTAAGCCCATAGGGCGTTGGGGAGCTTGTCCGGCCAAATTTTCTTGTTTAGAACAACCATCTTTTGCAGAATGTTAGAGAGGGTTTTGTTGAACGCCTCAATCTGTCCATTTTCCTGCACGTGGTAGCGGGAGGTATGGTTCGACCGGATGTTGTACTTGGCGTACAATTTCTTTAATTCAGCCGCTCGGAAGTTGGTGCCGTTATCGGTGAGGACGGCGTGAGGGACCCCAAACCGGTGGATAATATTGGAGCTCACAAAGTCAACGATGGAACAGGCCTTGACCTCTTTGAGTGGAACTGCCACTGCCCACTTGGAGAAGAAATCTGTAGCAGTCAGGATGAACCTACACTGGTGGGATGTTGCCGGTGGATATGGTCCCACTACATCAAGTCCCCATACCGCAAATGGCCAAGAGTACTTGGTGGGGTGGAGGGGCTCCGGCGGCCGATGCAGGAAGTTGGCGTGAACTTGGAACACATGGCACCTCTTGGCATACCCAATACAATTGTGGATCATAGAGGGCCAAAAGTACCCCAACCTCCGGATTTGATGGGACAGCTTCGGCCCAGCTTGATAGGCGCCACAGGAACCGGCGTGAACCTCTTGCATAACTTGAGGTATCTCTACTCCTTGGATGCAACGGAGGAGGAAACCATCAAAACTCCGCTTATAAAGGATCTGTTCAAGACTGGGGCCGCTCTGGAGGGTAAATTGCAGCGCGCGGCGTCGGATTTGCTCGCGCTCGGCCCGGTCGTCTGGGAGGCAACCATTTTGGAGGTACTCGACAAAAGGTGCCCTCCAGTCGGGAGTGGCTTCAACCACTGTGTCTGAAAAACTCAGGACCCATGACGTGGAGGGTCCGGTGGTGAGATGACCTACCCGCAGGCCATCATTATCCTCTTGGGTGACGGGGGAAATGACTCTCCGGTGTGCCACATGTATGATCAAATCATCTTGCTCGGGTTCTGCGAGCGATGCGGCCAAGACAGCCAAGGCGTCTGCTTGACCATTCTGTGACCGTGGGACATGGGTAACCTATGGTTGAGAAGAGAACTGGGCCATTAGGCGGAGGGTGTACTCCAGCAACGGTGCAAGATCCGGCTTCCTGACGACGTAGTCGCCATTAACCTGTTTGATTACCAGCTCGGAATATCCCTTCACATGTAGATGGGACACATGGATCTCAAGGGCCAACTCTAGGCTGGTGATGAGAGCCTGGTACTCTACCTCGTTGTTCGTACAACCTTATGACAACAGGAATGAGTATGGTAGGATGGCTTGCGCCGGGGTAATGAAGACAATGCCCAGACCCACTCTGTTGAGCTTGGGATCGTTGAGCCGCCTACCGGTTGGGCTCCGGGAGGCGCTGTCGAAATGCATTTTCCAACACGGGAAGGCATGATCGACTGAGAGGATCGTCTCATCAGGAAAATCTAGGTCTAGGGATTGATCTGCAGAGGTTGGATGGGCAACTAAAAAGTCTACCAATGCCTGTCCCTTAATGGCCTTCTGAGGTACGAACCTGATATCAAACTGCTGGAGAATCACCGCCCACCGTGCTAGTCGGCCAGTCAGCATGGGGCAGTTCAGGATGTACTTCAGTGGGTCTACCCAGGAGACCAATTGCACCTCATGGTGCTGCAGGTAATGTCACAACTTCTACACGGAAAAGATGAGCGCAAGGCAGCTCTTTTCGATAGGGGAGTATCTGACCTCCGTATCGAGAAGCATGCGGCTGAGATAGTAGAGACTGTTCTCAGTACCCTCGTTATTCTTCTGGGCAAGCAGCGCACCGAGGGATCTTTCTAGGGCGGTCACGTAAAGGACCAGTGGCTTTTCGGAGACGGGTGGCATCAAGATAGGAGGTTGGATCAGATACTGCTTTATTTCCTTGAAGGCGGTCCGACACTCCTCATCCCATTCGTAGGCGGCGCCCTTCTTCATGAGCCGGGAAAAGGGATTACACTTGCCGGCCAGATTCGTGATGAATTGGTGTATATAGGCTAAGTGGCCTTGAAGGCCTCGAATTTCCTGAACGTTTCTCGGGGGAGACATTTGGATGATGGCCTTGATCTTCTCTGGGTTGATCTCGATACCTCGGTATCTGACAACAAAGCCCGGAAACTTCCCAGAGGTGACCCCGAAGGCACACTTTAATGGGTTTATCTTCAGGTGATGGGAACGGAGGAAACTGAACACTTTCTTGAGGTCTTTGAGATGGTCCTGACACTGACATGATTTTACTACGAGTTCATCTACGTAGCATTCCACCAATGTCCCGATAATTGGCTTGAATATGCGATGCATGGCCCTCTGATAAGTGGCACCTGCATTTTTCAAACTGAATGGCATAACCTGGTAGCAAAAGGTACCTTGGGGAGCCCTGAAGGCAATGGACTCCTCGTCTTCGAGGGCCATCCGGATCTGGTTGTACCCGGAATACCCATCCATGAAAGAGAGAGCTTGGAACCCAGCCGTGGCGTCAATCAATAACTCCGTCACCGGGAGTGGGAAGTCATCCTTTGGGCAGTGGCGATTAAGATCGTGGAAGTAGATGCAGACTCTAATCTGCCCATTCTTTTTCCTGACTGGCACAATGTTGGCAAGCCACTTGGGGTACTGGACTTTCTTAATGAAGTTGGATTTGATAAGCTTGTCGACTTCGGCCTCAACCATAGCACCATGAGAAGGGTGCATCTTCCTGGGAGGCTTCTTAAACCCACGATGTTTTGCCAGGAGGCCCAGACGGTGAACGACTACCTGGGGATATAGTCCTGGCATCTCGTTGTAACTCCAGGCAAACACATTACAGTGTTGTTTGAGGAAGTCTACGTACTGTTGCTGCTCCTCGGGGGACATGGCTGCACTGATCAATGTGCGTTTCGGATCTGCCTTGCTACCAAGGTTCACCTGTACCAGTTCATCAACCGTGGTAGATACGCCTTCCTCAAAGGCGGGGGGAGCATCCTCCAGGTCTTCCTCCCCACCTGTGGGGGAATTTCCCGCGACGGGAGATACTTCTGGGCTATCAAAACTTGGGGGGAAACTGGTGCCGACTTGGGAAGAAGTGGTCATCATATCAGGAGACTCACTCGCCATTGAGACCATAGCAATGAAGGCAGTCGATCCTATCCCATCTGGCCTTCAGCCTAAGGGGCCACGTTTGATAATATCAAAGCAGTGGTGACGTGTCGGCCTGAGTCGGTGGATTCCAGCTCGACGAAAGAGACACGTATGGAATACCTCCGTTGTCATAAGCTTGACGTCCCGGTACCATATAGGGGTAGGAGGTTCTAGGATCACCTGAGCCTAGTTTATGTAGGAGTACGAGGTGATTTTCTGCCATTGCTTGGACATGGGAACATGCCTTCCTTGTGTACCCGAAACAACAAAACATTGCCCCATGTCGGGGGTCGTGGCCTCTAATCGGTGGATCGGGAGGACGTAGGCGTCATCCATGCTTGCCCAGGGATCATTTGTGACCGGGGCAGGTTCATCCTCACTTACTAGGATTTTCTTATCCTTACTTTTGTAATAACCCGCATCCAGATAGTGGGCCTCACAAGAGGCGAAAGGGGACACATCTCCTTGAAGCATGCCTACTCGACTGTTGAGTGAGTATTTGAGGCACTGGTGATACGATGAAGGGACCACTGCATGCAGATGGAGCCATGGCCTACCCATCAAAGTGTTGTAGGTGGTGTCCTGAAAGATGACCATGAACTCGGTGCTGGCAATTAAGCCATTGAACTGAGTCTTCAGGTGGATCTTGACAACCAGGGTTTGCCCAGTCCTGTCGTACCCCTGGATTCTGAGGTCAGAGGGAGTTAAATCACCTTCAGACAGAACCATCTTCCGCAACGTCCGAGTCAGAATTAGATTGATTCCGGAACCTGTGTCAACGAGGAAACGACAGACTTCCACACCATTGAAGTGGCCAGTGATGTACAGCGGGCGAATGTGCCCCTGTATAGGAGGGTCCTCATATTCACCGGAGAACAAGATAATCGCCTGACATTCGGTGTTTTCAATCGTCTCGGTATGGAAGGCTTCTGCAGCTGCTACCTCTTTCTCAAACTGGAGGGGGCTCTTTAGGGCCTCGACAAGTGCCTCACGCATTTTGGATGATAGGCGAAGGGACTCAAGGATATAAAGCCTTGCTGGAATGCCGGACAGGTGCTTCCGGACATCATACTTTCGTGCCAAACGCGAACCTCTGCTTACAGGAGGTCGTTCGGAATTTGGAGGCATAGCGGTTCCTACCGGTTGAACCGACGATCGGCTAGTACTGGGTACATCCTGTTGCCTGCTAATTGAAGCCTGGAGAGTAGTTGCTGGACTAGGATTGGACAGTGGAGGCTGGCCTGTAGCCGGGCAAGACTGACTGTGATACGAACGAGGCAGATCTCCCTGATCTAGTAGCACAAATGGCGGTGGAGGTAGAGCTGAGGGCGTTATATGGGGTTGCGCGTGCTAAGCTCTGTGCTGAGCCTGCTGTCCGGTCTCAGTAGCGTGCACGTCTTGTCTGAAAGTGCCCGCTGACGTACCTCGATGACCAGCGCGGTTGCGATTCTGCTGACGTTGACGTCGGCTGGAAACGTTGGGGAGGTTCGCCTGGCGTTCCCCCTCATCGGGGGTCATATAGGGCTTTACCAGCTCCACGGTGTTAACCGAAGCGTACCCCTGGCTGTCGCTCGAGGATTCATCCACCGCTGGGTGGATTTTGGGAGGAATCCCCATTTCAGGGGGCATAAATTCACCGAGAGTGCGGGATGACGACGGAAACGACGGTGCGTGTTGCTTCTTCTTGCGTCGCCGCTGCTTGCCCTTTTCAGGCGAGGTCGACTGTGAAGACGATGCAGAGATACTGGCTACCTCTTCTGAAGGTTCCGGCTGCTTCAGGTGTTCCTGGATGATACCATGGGCACAGACGACGGTTTTTCGAGCCATCCATTCGTCGTATTTCTGGGATCCGCGACTGGGAACCTGCTGCCACTCGCCTTTGCTGTCGATGCCGATCTCTGATCCTACAAAGACACCCGCCACTTGTGCTGGTGCTGGGCCCAACTTGACTATGTTGTTGTTGACCTGGTCTTGAAGCCAGTCTTTAAACACATAGCATTGCTTGAGGTTGTGCCCCAGAATCTGATGATAAGGGCAGTAGTTGGGGTGATCGGTGAGATTCGCCTCTGCCGGCCTTCTGCACTCAGGCAGGCGCACAATCCCTTGCTCTAGAGCACTTCGGAAGTAGCCAGGGACCTGATTTTTGTTGAACGAATAAGTCTGGTGCCTTCTTTCCGGATAGAGGGCCCTGGGGGCCTGACCTTGACGAAGGGTCGGAGGGGCCTGCCGAGGAGGCGGCGCCTGATTGTCTCGCCCAGGTGGCAGTGGCGCATTGCGTGGGGGAACCTGTCGATTCTGAGGTGGTCGCTGCTGGGCAGAAGCCTATGCTTGAGGTGGTGGACCTCTGCGGGGTTGCGGGGATGGTGCCACTGGCAGTAATTCCAGCTGCCTAGGGGCTTCTATTTGGGCCACCGTGGCGGGTTCAGCCCTGGCAGTCCTCCTGGATGGGATCATAGGGGGCAACGAATGTGTCTGACTAGCCTCTTTCAGAGCTTCCTCAAGTTGCTGAGCCTTATCTGAGAAATCTCTGAACCCTCCAGGGTAGTTCTAGGTAATCAGGAAGGGTACCAGCTCCGTTTTGATGTTCCCCACACACATCGTCAGTAATTTCTCTTGAGTCAGTGGCATATCGAGGGAATACGTAAGTCCCTTCCACCGGGTGATGAAATCTGCAACCCGCTCATCAGGCCTTTGCTTGCACTTGAAGAGGTATGCAATGCTGGTCTTCTGCGTGGTGGAGCTGAACTGGTATAGGAACTTCCGGTAGAGGTCCTCCCAACCGGTCACCGATCCGATAGGGAGCTGGCTGTACCAGACGAATGCTGGACCTTACAATGTCTGTACGAAACACCGGAGTTTGGCGGCTTCTTGCTGAGCCGGGGTCCCCAGCATGGGACCACACCTGGAAGAAAAATGTGCCAAGTGCTGTGGCGGGTCCCCTGTCCCGTTAAAAGGTGAGAAAGTGGGGTTCCCAAAACCCAGAGGTGCGGGCATATCATCCACCCACGCAGGATACGGCTTGCCATCCGGTGGGACCGCCACCTGCCGCGTTTCCAACGCTTTGAGGCGGGCTGTGAGTGCCGCAATAAGATCATCTGGGTGGGGGTACCTGTCTTGATGGGGATCCCTAACCACAAGTGCATTTCTAGGTTCTTAAACATGGTAAATGGCTTCGGCAGCTCATGGATCAACTGGCGGAACGACTTGCGGGGCGATTGGGGGAACCCGGACTGGATTCTTCAGATTGCCCCGTCGTTCGGGGGGGTTTGGCGAGACGTATCGCGCCCTCTTGCCGTAAGTTCCGGCTTCTGCCCTGTCTGCGGCAGTAGCATGATCAGGGTTGCCCAGAGGCAGCTCACCGGAGGGAAATTGTTCCTTCCCCTGCTGCCCCGGCCTGGGATTACCATAGTCGGGTCGCCGCTCTGCGGCGCACTCAGTCAAGAGTTCATCAACCAGCCTCTTCTACTCAGCAAGCTGTTGGCGTAACGTGGCCTTCTCGGGATCTTCTTCCGTTTTCTGCACAGAGGCATACGGGTCGAAGTGCTGGACAGTTCCGACGTTCTCCTTACCCTTGCCGGTATTTCAACTGAGCACCAGCAACTCGGTGGGTACGGGTAGGCCTAGCAGGTTCCTCTGCTGACGGGTAACCCTCCCTGATGGGTCCAGCAGTGGCGGTACGTCATCGGGGGGTAAGTCTCCATCAAGGAATTCAAGCTCGTCTTCCTTTTCCACTACATTAGCCATGTGGACTACGACCCTTCTCGAGGGCATGTCCTCGATGTCGCATAGCGAATCGGGCTGCCGTCGGATAGGGTCGAAGAGGAGAGCGGCATAGTGTCCCCAACCACGGACTTGCACATGGGGGGTAGCTTCCCTAACGATTCTGCGGAGTACTTTGAAACTCTGAACACATTTCCGTTGAAGGGCGTTCTGACGGCCTGGCGACTCGGGGTGCTGGGCCACAAGGAGTGCTGCCGAATCGATCAGGCGGCACTGCTCATCGATTTCTTCGAAGTGCTCTCAACTTCTGGGGTATACCACCCATTCGTAACGAAGGCGGAAGTGTGTCTCCCATAGGGTTTGACAAAATCACCCCACTTCTTCAGGGGTAAGGGACTCTGGTGCGCGGAAATTCAGCGCCGCCGTCGGCCAGAACTTCTCTGGGAAGTAATCCACTGTAAGAATACTCCAGAAGCTCCTGGGTTCGGACTCAGGGTCTGGCCCTGTATTTCCCCACTCATCAACCGGGGGCGGCTGAGGGACCGGTAGCGGTACCGAGGCAGACCTCTGGGATAGTAAACTCGGCGGCAGAGAATACGGCGAACGAGCTGACTGGCCGCCGAATTCTGAGCCATCCTCCGAAGAGTAAGGTGACCTGGCCACGAAGTCATGATACGATGGGCTGATAGCCACAGCTTCTGGAACAGGAATCACGGCTACCAGCGACAGGTCATGTCATCGTTCTACCACCGTTGGCCCCCAAAATAGCTCTCCGTGATCTCTGGTAGAGGTAGAGGGCGCTTCTGGTGACAATGGAGGTGATTGCACGGTCGAGACCTGCGGAATTCCCAAGATTTCTTCCTCCTGGATGTACCTGCGGAGAGAGATGGGAATCTGGTGGACCTCATATTCCAGGAGAATGAGGATAACGCGTCTGGTTCCTGCCCCAGTCCTTGATACGGAGGAGCGGGGAGAAGGTTCCATCGTTGAGTCGCATTCCGCTTCAGAGTCGGAGAAGCGGGCAGGTTTGATCTCCACCCGGGCCTTCCCAGGACTCTTCTTGTGACGACGACGACCCACTCTCCTGCCCCGGGGTGGCTCTTCGGGACAGGGTTGATCCCTATTATGTAGTCTCGGGGCGGCGCTGGCGCCGTGGCGGAGAGGGCCCGCTCTTCTGATAGCCGCGGTGCGAGGGGAACCAGGGAAAATGTCAAAGGGTACATGGGGAGGACCTCCATGGACAGAACCCATGTGGGCGGAGCCTCTGTTGGAATCGGCAGGAGCATGGGGAGGACCTCCATGGTCGATGCGGGTGGAGCGAGGCTGAGCTTCACTCCTCGAGTTGCTGGGGCGAGGAGGACCTTCGCTGGTTGTAGAGAGGACGTAGGGAGGGCCCCCATGTTGGAGAAGGATTGGATGGGCAGTGCCTTCAGATCGGTGGTCAGGGGCAGGAGGATGGACTCTATACCCTGTATAGTGGGCGCGGGAAAGGTTTCCGCGCCGAGCGTCACTGCCGCGGGGCAGGTCTTCCTTCGGGATGGGGGTAGCATGAGGCATACCTCCATGACGAACTTCGGGGTGGGGAAGGCCCACGCTCTGTGGAGTAGTGGTACAGGGAGGGCCTCCATACGGGGTGAAATCACCGTGGGTTAGTTCGTGGCGATCACCACTTGGGCCTGCAACCCGAAGAGTCAACCCAGCCTGCCCGTGGGGCGGTTGGGGTCTTGATCCTGGTTGGGTGTAGGAGTGCCCCTGCTCAGTGTATGCAGGGACTTCATGATGCACGTCGGCGGTGGTGAGGGCCCCTGTAGCTATTGACGTTGATGCATCTGGGCAAGCGTCCTCAGCCTGGGCTCAGCGCTGACGTCGAGTCAGGCGAGCGGGTGCAGGTGGTGCAGGGGCATGGCCTGCCTGCTCTTCCTGCGGAGTCGGACGACAGCGCTGACGCGGCCAGGCGGGAGCTCTTGCCTGGAGCCCTTGGGTCGGGACCCTGAGCGGGCTGAGCCGGACGGCGCCCGCCTCATCAGCGTAGGGCGAGGAGTCGTCAATGCGTTCCGGGGACAGACTCCTGAAATGATTGAACGTTGGAGTGGGGAGCAGGGGATCTCTGCGCGGCCTGTTAGGGCGGCGTTTACGGTGGGGCCTGGATGCCTCCAGGTCCAGGCGGGCCATATCCCGAGTTGGGATGACCCCTTCCTCCTCGTACCTGCGCACAAGGTTGTTGATCACCCTTCGCTGGATGACCTCTGATGGGGAAAGGGGACGTGGGCGCCCCATATTCCGCAATGTGGAGGCCGTCGTGGCGGTAGCGGTGCCATGTGGGGTGGCTGTGGCAATGTTTCCCCTGCCCCTGCATAGGCGAGTGAGTGGTGATCGCGTCTCTGTAATAGCGACCTGGTTCCTGAGAAACGAAGGGATCAACTCATCAGCACTGAGAGGAAAAGGATTGACAACCAGTGCCCCAGCGTCCTTCCATTCTTCACGTCTGTAAGAAGGATCCACGCCAACATGCTGCAGAACGGAGTGCCCCACATTCTACTGCCCCGACTTTCAGTGAGTTTCACGACAGGCCCGCTATTTGCTTGGTGGGACCAGGTTCCAGATATCTGGATTCGGTGACACGTCAATCTACTGGTGTCTCGAACACTACTAATCTTCATATTGAGGAGAATAATTTCATGTCGGGTTCACCATTTCTGTTTTCGATGCTTTCGTCGGGGCGTGCGCATCCGTCCATCCGCAGAGGAGGACGCGCTGCGCTTGTTGCCCCGTGTTCCCGCTTTCCAAAGGCGGGCGACATTCACTCCTTATTCAGGGACGTCTGCTCCTTGATCGAAACGGGATGATGGGATGTCAGTTCTTCCTTCTATGGATTCCTCCTCAGAACTCGTCACCTAGTCTGGGTCTCCCTCATAGATTTAATACGTTGTTTGTGAAACTCTTCCCAGTTCCATGTTTCCATGGGCGCCGGTTAATTACACTGCTTTTGTCGGGACATTCCAAAGGGTCCGGTCAGGGCAGCAACCTTCAGTCGGGGGATTAGTCACGTTGAGGCATCAATAGCGTGTCTGGATGCTAGGGAACCTGACATGTCTGTCTATTATCCCTGGTCACAGGGCTTCTCGAGGGCGTGGAAGCCCGAGGCATCCCACATCGAGCGCGGGGAATTATATTCCATAGACACATATCTGAGGTTTTTCTCAGCTTCCCATATTTAACACAGGGTACGCCGCGAGTTTAACGTCCAACGGAGACAGATCAGCCTGATTGGAGCAATATCCAGAATAGATCGGATTGAGGGGTTTCCCTTAGAGGAGTGTCGATAGTGGGACCATCCCATGGGCGGCTGTGAAGAGGAGCATATCGACATGGTCTCACCGAGATATGACGGTCCGGGTGAGAATTAGGATGGGTGATAGATGGATGAATGGAGTGGAGGGGGAATGAAATGGGACCATCGTAAGGGCGATAGTGAAGTTGGGATTGAGCCTTGAAGAGGCTTCCTACGTATCCCTGTGGCAGGGAATCAAAGTCCGCGTAGTTCGGGATGGTGCCGGTGAACTGACGTGAAGGTGGACCTTGGTCCGATGGGTGGTGGTATTGAACCTTGGAGAGGCTTCCTACGTATCATGCCTTGACATGGATCAAAGACCTCGTAGTTCAAAGGGTTTCATCGGTGAATCGACGTGAAAGTAGACCCGTGGGTCCACTAGTGGTGGGCTTGAACCTTGGGAAGGTTTCCCATGTACCATGCCTTGACATGGATCAAAGTCCTCGTAGTTTGAAGAATTGATGGAACACAGTTTAACGTCATGTGAGACGGTAGTGAACCCTGATGTGAATAAACGACGGGCAATGGGTGTCGGCGAACCGACGTAAATGAGGGACCTTGGTCCGATGGGAGATGGTCTTGAACCTCGGGGAGGCTTCCTACGTACCGTGCCTTGACATGGATCAAAGTCCTCATATTTTGGGTAGAAATGGGGGGGGGGCTTGGCACACCGACAAGGAGACGGTCTGGGCCAATGATTGTTGGGTTTGAACCTCTGGAAGGCTTCCTACGTACCATGCCTTGACACGGATCAAAGTCCCCGTAGCTCAAATTGTGGAATATAGTTTAACGTCATGCAGGACGGGGGTGAACCGAGGTGAATGAGGTCGGAATGACCGGATGGTGGGTTTGAACCTCGTAGAGGCTTCCTACGTACCACGCCTTGACATGGATCAAAGTCCTCGTAGTTCGGGTTGGTCACAACGGCTTGCCGTCAGACTGGAATTGCAGTTTGACGTCGTGCTGGACATAGGTAGAACTCGACGTGAGTTGGATGATGGGTGGGATTGAACCTCGTGGAGGCTTCCTATGTACCATGCCTTGACATGGATCAAAGACCTCATAGTTCAAATGGGTGTGTAGTTTAATGTCATGCGGGACAAGGGGCATACAGTTTAACGTCATGCTGGACGAGGGCAAAACTCGACGTGAATGAACGACCGAGTAATGTGGCTTGAACCTCATGGAGGCTTCCTACGTACCATGCCTTGACACGGATCAAAGTACTCATAGTTCGCTGGATTGATGGAACACAGTTTAACGTCATGCTGGACAAGGGTATGCAGTTTAACGTCATGCGGGATGTGCAGTTTAACGTCATGCCGGACGAGGGCGAAACTCGATGTGAATGAACGACCGAGTAATGTGGCTTGAACCTCATGGAGGCTTCCTACGTACCATGCCTTGACACGGATCAAAGTCCTCATAGTTTTCTGAAGGTAGGGGTCAGGGTCGGAGCTCACTGTAAGCCCACGTGAGTCATGCTCGGTGTGAGAAACAAGAGGTTGCAAGGAACTGACGATCACGTCGCGAAGGGTGCGTCCGTGAGAAGTGAAGAGGGGCTTACACGTTAGGCGGACCATGGTGCTGGGACTTACTCCAGGATGGAAGCCTGGAGTGCGACAAAGAACGGTGAAAGAGGGACTCGGGACCAATGATGGGAGGTGCCTCGTTCCTTATCACGCCCTCCACTGACCTTGGTAGTGGGGAAGTACGGAGATGCAGGGGTGCAGCCATCCGTTGGGGAACTAGGGTCGCCCTTCTCCTGAGAACATACGCCACTCCAATAAGGAGGATATCATCCCTTGTGGATGGGTGATTCCACCCCTGTGGAGACGAGTGGCGTAAAAAATGTTCGAACTGGGGGGACCCTTTGTGAGAGGCATGAGGTCGGGTCATAGTTTAACGTCATGTGTTGAGGACGTGGTGCTTGGCAGTTTAATGTCCTGCAGCTCGGACGAGGTGGGTTCACTCCACACCCCTAGGACTTACATAACCGGTACCCTCTGGTCCTTGGGGAAGGGAAGGTACCAGTAAGGCCATAGTCAAGGGGGGTTGTGAAGTGAACCATAAAGGGTTCCATATTAGCGTGGCTATGCGAAGAAGCAATAGCCGTTAGTGTGCCTATGCGAAGAAGCATTAGGCGAAGCAACGCTACGGGTGGTATTGTCCATGGGACTTTGAAATCACATCATGAAAACCTGGAGGGTCGCACGGGAAGAGGAATTTCCAAGCAAAGGAGTGTGCTTCGCGAAGCAGAGTGCCTTGGCCTTAGCATGGGGCATAGGTGTGAGTGGAGGGTGCTTTGCGAAGTGGAACAGTATTCTCGGAGTATTGCCTCACGAATAAGGGGTGCCTCATGAAGTAGGGTGCTGTGAAGCAATGTGCTTCGTGATGTATAGCGATCCTACCTTAGCATAGGTATTACTAGTACAACTTGGGTGTTTCGCGAAGCATAAATGCTCTGTGGCTGCCCGGGTTCCCTTGGGAATCCCCTTCCTTCGCGAATTCCCTTGAGCTTCGCGAAGGGAATCCCTCTCGGAAGAGGGGCTCAAAACGAGACAAAGCAAAGACATCACGCGAAGTAGAAGTACCTCGCAGAGCTCATGATTCCCAGGGGCAAAGGGTGCTTCGCGATTCGGGAGAGGAGAAGCCGAAAGGTCGTATTGTCCATCCTCGGTACTCAGGGGGAGTCCAGTATTTATAGGGAAGGGGGCGCCGTGAAGCAGAACTCGCGCGCCACCTCAGGTGCTTCGCAGCGTGCTCGCGAACGTCAACGTCGTCCGCGAAGAGTTACCGCCTCTAGAGCTTCGCGGCGGGCTTGCGAACGTCAAATGCGTTCGCGGAGAGTTACCGCCTCTGGAGCTTCGCGGTGGGCTCGCGAACGTAAAATGCGTTCACGGAGAGTTACCGCCTCTGGAGCTTTGCGAGACTGTGATGCTCGGGGTGCTTCGCGGCGGTGCTTCGCGTCGGTGCTTCGCGAGGCAGCATGCCAGCCTTCTTTTTCGTCCCTTCCTTTCGGGCCATATTTTGGCGCCAACAGATCCGCTATGACCCTTTAATGCAACAACTATCCTTGGGACATTATCACATGAATTTTCATGTAGAAGAACAATCAAGATGTGATAAGGTGTCTATTTAACGAATAAAGTACAAAGTAGTTAGTTCTAGGACACCAACTCCAACAAACACAAGTTTTTGTGGTTCCTATACCACTTTTCACTAAGAAGTGAGGTTTTATGGTCCACAATTAAGTGTGCTTGTCCTAAAGTAGTGATCAGGATGGGTGACCTTCTAGGAAGTTTCACAGGGTGTTTGTGAGTGAGGAAAAAACACACTGAAAATGACATGTGTTAGCCTGTGGGTACTGTCATTAATCAGATGACCCGTTCAGGCATGTGGCTGGGCTCCAGGGTAGGGACCACATGTCTACAAGGAAACTGGTGGTACCTGGAGGGCCATTACCTGACTACCATGTTAAGGCGGGATGGATGTGCTATTTTTAGGGCCTAGTTGTTAAAGGTTTGATGAAAACTCACCGTCACTTGAAATAAAGCACATGGGAAGCCCGAGGTATCTAGGTGGGTGAACTAGGACTAGTGTGCTAGTGATTCGAGGTGGCTTCGGCCTAGTATCACTTAACAGGATTGACAACTACAATACTAACTAAATATATGGATGATGATTTGGGACCACTAGGGTTACAAGGATGTCCCTTACTAGTGGCTCGTGCACGAGAACGCAAGTTGTCATGGTTCCTATACCACTTTTCACCGAGACGCGAGGTTCTAGGGTCCCACTTGCGCTATTTACCTATAGGGATTGCCCATGGTGCTCATTTGCAACATAATTCTTGTGATGTGGTTTTCATTTCAGTTATTTCATGTATGTTCCCTCTTTCATAAAAACCATATTTTAATTTAAATTGCTTCCCTTTCTTAATGCATACTTGGAATCTATTTTGAAAATGTAGTGGAAGAGAAATTATTTCCTTAAAAATGTAAAATTTTTACTTGATTTTGAAAAGAATGAAAAACATTATTTTAATATGCCTTATTTTCAAACTAGTAGGATTGGATTTCTTTTTAAAGGCAAGGGCATGTAGAGTTGTTAATCCATGACATTCCTACTGAGAATCTTGGTACTCACACATACTCTATTTCTCAGTTTTAGGTTCCTCTAGTTTTGGATTGATCTTGGAGTGAGTGTGGTTTATGTTCTATGGTGACCCACGAGGTCACTTGAGGTATGTCTCGTAGCTTAGTTTATTCCTTTTTCCACTTCCAGTTTGTTTAGTTTATTTTCTTTTAGTTATCTATTTTGTTCAGTTTATGTTTATTTATCTGTCTTTTGTTATGGTACAGATCATTCCCAACTGGTTTATTTTGATGCCCGAAACTAGTTGTCAGCCTGTGGGGATCAGGAACACCCTTCGGGCCTTGTTGCTGATCAACTCGGGTGACTAGTTCAGGGTTGACTCGGGTTGGTTCATGACAAAATGACATTAGAGGAGGGCCTTGTTATTTGAGGTGTTAGGTAGCTTGGAGACTAGGTTTGTCGGGATTCGAGAGGTAGGTGTGGGAAGGACGTCATGAACCCTTGCTTGTCCCAAGCCTTGAGTTTCTAGGGATAGTCTGGGATTTTAATTTTTCTTTTTCTTGGCCTATGTGGATAAGGGGTAAAAATGGAAGTGATCCAGTGTTACATGATGAGCTTTCATGGAGTAGCGACCCATGTACAACCCAAGTGCACAGTTCAAGATACTTCATGTGGTAGATGCTCACTCGGATCATGGTCTACTAAGCCATGTTTCAGGGTGTCATAGCCACTAGTTTCTTATTTTTAGAAGTTTTGAAGTGAATTATGTTTGGGCTTTGTTTTGGTTGGCGTGAGTGGATTTAAAAAAAATGAAAATGGTTTTCAAGAAAAATAATTTTCAAAAGGGGATGTGATTTTTGGAGTGGTAAAATGGTTTTCAAAATAGAAGTTTATTTCTATTAACAGAATGTGTGGTTTCAAAGGGAAATATGGAAAGTATTTTGGAAATAATTGGTTTTTGGAAATTATTTTTTGAAAGTGAAATGAAATTTGGTTGGGAATTTGTGCTTTACATTGAATGATCTATTTTGAAAATGAGAAGAATTTTGGATTGAACCTCGATAATTATATGAATGATCACATATATGAATGTACGCATGTGGCACATGGATAATTGGTGGTATGTTTGGATAGGTTCTTGAGCTAGAACAAGGGTATATATATATGTGAGACTTCATGGAATACCAATGGTGGATTTTTAAGCTGGTTTGTTTGCTAAAAAATGGTTTTCAAAAGGGTAATTTAACTATTTTAAAAATTGAGCAATCGTTTAATGTTTTATTTTTGTGTTTGGTATCCTTTGTCGTAGGCTTTTGGTTTTGAAATGTTGAAAATGGTGTTGAAATAGTGATATGAGTTTGAGTTTTGGTTTGTGATTGAAACGTGGGATTTTAGTTTGTGATGTGTTTTGATTCGGCTTTTTTACCTCTTATTTTTAAGAATGAACCAGAAAAGTATCAGTGAGGAGTGAACGGTCAAACTCTAGGATGCCTTTCTTCGTGTTTTAGTGAAGGTTGATTTTGGGAATATGTGTTGGTCGTCGTTTAGTGGTTTGAACTTGTCAAAACTAAAGTGGTTAGAGGTTTTGAGGAAATTATGAATGAGTGTTTCTCCATGTATTATCATTTATGACTCTACCCAGACTCTGAATTGAGTGGTGGAGCCAGAGTCCTTCCTGACTTTTGGACCACATCCGAGTCTTCTCGGTTTGTCGCCCACCTTCATTAGCTGAAAAACAGAATAATGTTTTGTTCGTAGGAAAAAATATATTATGTTCAACATGATTTCTTGGGTCATTTTAAGGGGATCAGTATGTTGCACTACTGAATGAGGAAGTTCCAGTTGTTAACCATCAGCTTCTGACTACGGGGCAACAGATGCTTCAAGACATCAGATCTCCATCCACATGTCTCGGAGTGAATCTTTTCACACAGTCATGAATCATTGGGTGTAGAGTACCTTGGTTTGGATTTTGTCTCCAGTGCTGGAATGGGGTAGGTTTAAGTTTCTATATTGTAGTATTTTTTGTTTTGAAGGTTCTACTTTGGTTGTAAGAAGGTGAGGTGATCTCATTTTCTTATAATTCCAATGGTTTTGCCTCCTCAAATGCGATCCTTTGAATGGTCATCTCTCTTGTGTGGTTAGCCTTTTTTTGGATCGTTCTTTTTTTACGCCATGTTCGTCTTAGATATACTCATGTTGAGAGGAAATGATGAATCGTGGTTCAGTTCACTGTTTGGTTTGATCTCTTTCTATGGGTTTCCCCATGTGTCAGAGGTTTCTAGTTTGGGTTGGAAGTTCCAGTTTCGATCTATGATAGTTGGCCTAAGCTGGTTAGTTCTTAAATGGTGGGGAGACCCACCACGGATCTTGTTGTGTCTTCTTCAAGATTTAGTTTGTGTGAGAGTTTTGGTCTATGTTGTGGGTTTCTTCTTTGGTTTGTATTGGTAGTTCTAGAGTTATCCCATGCTAGGAGTCTCAATGTTGACCATGTTAGTTGGGTTCTTGTGGTGGGGGGCGGGGACCCTCCTCATTTCATGATGGCTATTCTCATTGCAGTTTCCCTTAGAGCTGGTCGGGTGTGACTGGTGAAGTGAAAAGTCACACCGAGTTTGTGATTTCATTGGCCTCATTCAGTTTCGAACTCGAGTTTGATTCCTCATTTGGTTGGGTGAATTTATAGGGGAAGAAACATTTTGTGGTGGGGAGAATTGTTACACCCTGACCTGACACTTTACAGTCGCAGTTATTTTATTTATATTTGAGTCTTTTTTAAAAAAGTTTAAAATATTTTAAATTAAAATCAAAATGAAAGAAAATAAAAAAAAGAAAATGATTTAAAAATAATAATAATGATAATATTATTATTATGAACATTATTATTATTATTATTGAGTTTATTATTATAAAGTTTATTATTATTATTCTTATTATTATTAGGGTTTTAATAAATAAATAAATAAAAGAACCTAAGGAGCTCCCCCTTACCCTCTAGAGCATGACTCCCCCTTTCCCCCTTCCTCACTGTGTGTGACCTCCCTACACCGCACCCTCCATGGTCGCGACCTTCCTCCCATGATCGAGATCCCTATGACGTGACCCCCCTCCTCACGAGATTTCTTGGCCCAACCCATATGACGTGACCCTCCTTCGTGTGACACCCCCTGGAGTTTCTCGGTCTACAACACGCACCCCACCTCTCGGCCTCCCTCTTCGATCGCCGATCTCACTGGATCCCTTTGTGTTTTGCGTTTGATTTGTTGAGTTATGGTCCCTAGATTCCTTCTCCTCCCTCACTTTGGCCAATTTATCCTTTCCCATCACTCGATTTGATTTCTCCCAAACCCTATGGTTGAGTTAATCTGGTTTTTGTGATTCTTCTGATTTTAGGGTATGTAAGTGTTGTCTCGGGACTCGTTGGTCCGTTTTCCAGCAACTGCCACCAAAGGTGAGGAGGTTTGGGCCGATTTGGTCCACCATCGTAGATTTTATGTAAGGTTTTATACCGCTAAATTGTTTAACACCCCTTTATTGAGGGTCTACTGGTATTTATGGGACCTGAGGGAATTATTGTAGGTTGTTGCAATCCATTCCAAGCGCATGTGTTTATATTCCCAGGTATGAATATATATATCTTCCATGTGTGGGTTCCCTCATGGTGCAGGGAACACATGCATCGTTTTAAGGATATATATATATATATGGAAGTGTGTGTTGCAAGCATGCTGATGCTTGTGTTAGAAAGTGCTGAATGCCAAGCGTTGGCTTGGTCTGCTTGAGGTAAGGTCATTATCTTTGACTCTTTATATAAGAATGCCTTAGTTGCTTCTTTAAATAAGTTTTTTTATGAGTTTCCTAGTTTAATGGAATTTAATAGCTTGACTGAAATGCTGAAATGAGATAAATGGCTTGTTGTTTGATAAAGTCATGTTTTATAATAAAACCCCTCAAATGGAGGTGCACTGCCTTCAAACCAAAAAGTAGTGATAAATGTTATATTATGCTTAGTGTGGTTTGAGTTCTTCATATGTATTTTTTCTAACGTTGATATATGGTATGTTATTGCATGACCCTTAAATTTTGTTAAATGATGTTTCCCACATAAGTTATGTCAAGTCTATTCCATGTGTGATAGTTTGTTAAACTGGAAGAATCCCTTGGGTTTGCTTGTTAAACGGAACTTGAACGGCTTAATCCTTAGACACCCTTAGGTGTGCATTTTTTTCCCATGTCACGGGATGTAATTATGAAATTAATTTTTATATCAAATGATAAATTAAAGGAATTAATTGGGAAGGAATTTTGAGATTTTTGAGTTGTCAGTAATGTTTATAGGGTGTGTTGGACCTCGATACGGTGGTTTCGGGCTGCGAGTATCAAGAACGCCTATATGTACATGTATATGGTAAGGAATATATATATATATATATTACCTATTTGTACATATTCCCTCATGGAACGGGGAATATGTCCAATGAAGCTAAGGGTATATATATGTGTGTATAAATGCATGTGCGTGTATGCGCCAATGGTCAGTTCGAGTGGTCTTCATCAAAGAGCAGCATGTTTGAGGTAGTTCCCCTATGCCTAACCCTTTAATTTGAATTTCATAATTTCTTTATGGTTTTAAAAATATATTTTATCTTTATGTAGTAAATGCATAAGTTGTGCAATCTGGTTGTAATTGTTAGAAATAGTTCTACATTGTTTTATATAGCTTATCTAAGTTCCCAATATGCATTTTTCCTATTGATATATGCTCCTAACTTTGTTTGTAAAATGTAATAACTATCTAATGCTCAATTGGTTTTAAAATGTTAAATCTTTAAAAGTGGTTTCCCTAAATGATCGGCGTGTATGTTTGTTGTGAAAATTGATTTTGAATGAAGATGGGTTGGTATGTGATTTTCTTTAAAAATGGGAAATTCCTTGATTTGGTAATTTGGGAGATATGTATGGACTTTGAAGTGAATTCAAAGCTAAATAGTATCTTTCCTTTATTAAATTAGTTGCTTTGATTTAAGCATGTTTTTTAAGTTGTTTTAAAATATGTGATGCCTTTGTTGTTTAATTGTAATTTCAAATGGTTTTATAACTTAAATGTGTTGGGTAAACTTGTTTTATAAAGAAAAGTTATTCCTTGTAAAATGATGATGCCCATTTTTCACTTTGAGAATGGTTTGTGAAAGTGGAAAACCCCTCTTGAGGCATGCCCCCTTGTTTAGAAAATGATGTGTGTTGAATGTGGGAATTGTGATATGTGCCTAGTAAAGAGGCTTGTGCATTTTTGTGTGACAAGAAAAGAGGGAATGTGATTGAGGTGGAGATCAGTGGTGAGAGAGTGAATGTGTTTTTGAATAAAGAAAATGGCATGTTCATGTATGTTAGTTTGATGGAAACTCACCACCACTTGAAATAGAGCACATGGGAAGCCTGAGGTATATAGGTGGGCAGACTAGGACTAGTGTGCCAGTGATTCGAGGTGGCTTCGGCCTTGTATCACTTAGAGGGATTGAAGACCACAACACTAATTAAATATATGTATGATTATTAGAGACCACTAGGGTTATGAGGATGTCCTCTACTAGTGATTCGTGCATGAGAATGTAGGTTTTTGTGGTTCCTATACCACTTTTAATCAAGACACGAGGTGCTAGGGTCCCACTTATTCTAGTTACCTATAGGGATTGCCCATGGTGCTCATTTGTGACATGATTCTTGTGATGTGATTTTCATTTCAATTGTTTCATGCTTGTTTCCTCTTTTGTGAAAACCATATTTTAATTTAAATTGCTTCCCTTTATTTTTGAAATGTTAATGCATACTTGGAATCTATTTAATGTAGTGGAAGAGAAATGTTTTCATTAAAAATTTAAACTTGTTACTTGATTTTCAAAAGAATGAAAAACATTATTTTAATATGCCTTATTTTCAAACTAGAATGAATGGGTTTCATTTTAAAGGCAAGGGCATAGGGAGTTGTTTATCCATAGCATTCCTACTGAGTATCTCAATGCTCATGCATACTCTATTTCTCAGTTTTAGGTTCCTCTAGTTATGAATCACTCTTGGAGAGAGTTTGGTTTATGTTCCATGGTGACCCACGAGGTCACTTGAGGTATGTATCATTGCTTAGTTTATTCCTTTTTCTACTGCCAGTTTTTTCAATTTATTTTCTTTTATTTATCTATTTTGTTCAGATTATGTTTATTTATCTATCTTTTTATGGGAAAAACCATTCCCAACTGGTTTATTTTGATGCCTGGTACTATTTTACAGCTCATGGGGATCGGTAATGACCTTCAGGCCTTATTGCAGATCAACTCGGGTGACCAGTTCAGGGTTGACTCGGGTTGGTTCATGACAAATGCCTTCTCTCAAGATGTTTTCTTTTATTTTCCTTCTCCACTCCCTCCAATATCTTTATTACATGATTGTATAACAACACCATTATTATAAATATACTAGAATTTTATTATACTAAGAGTTCAACCTATACCTACACACACCTCCATCTAATGGGTAACGAACATACTGTTTATGTGTACGACAAACTACCGGCTCACTAAAAAATGATTGTTCATTTTTCCTTTACCATCTCTCATGACAGACATTATGATGCACACTCTATTTATATATTTTATATATTATATTTATTATGTATTTAAGCTTTTGTATTTTTTTTACAACACATATCTTTTTTACTTTTCATTTGGTGTAAATACGATAATTCTGTTTGAGGAAGTGTGAACTACCACCCCCTCAAAGCAATGTGATTCATTCACACACTACATGAAATGTATTAAAGATGAGTTTAGTGAACTTATATGATATATATAACATTATAATTATAATTTAATGATATTATATACATATATACATATATTTCATCTTCTTTCTTTCTTTAAATATAAAAATAAATAAACGGATACAATATTCATGCGTGCGTATGACTTATCATCTCCATAAACTGTGTATTCCATTTCATACTTCAAATTATATATATTATTATAATACACATATACTGTTGAGTCAATAAGGTTTCCTTATGAATTTTCCATTCCTTCTTGTTTTGAAAATCACAAACACCTTATCTTAAGGAAAATTTCATTTACCCTATGTTTTACTTGATAAGGGAAATTTTCCTTTCCCAAGGAAATTTATCCTTACCATGTTTTTAATTGTTCATTATTTTGTCTAAAATTATATTTCATATCTAAAACCTTGGAATCATATAATACTTAGATATAGAGCATTTTTTTTTTCAGGATATGAATTTAGATTCTGAATTCTATGAATTCAGACTCCAAACTCTTATAAGTTCAGACTCCGAATTCTACTAAATTCAGACTCCGAACTCTTATGAGTTTAGACTCTGAATTATACTGAATTTAGACTCCAAACTCTTATGAGTTCAGACTCCAAATTCTACTGAATTCAGACTCCAAACTTTTATGAGTTTAGACTTCGAATTCTTATGAATTCAGACTCTGAACTTTCTAAGTTCAGGTTCCTAATCCTTATGAATTCAGACTTTGAACTTTCTAAGTTCATATTCCAAATTCTTGTGAATTCAGATTCCAAATTTCCTTGAAATTCAGACTTTATAATTCTATAGAATTCAGGTTCCGAATTCCTTGTAAAACAGAATCCAAATATCCTTGTATTATAGATACCGAATGTGTTTTTAGTTAGACTCTGAACTTTTATTCCTTACATTCTAAATAATTGAGTTTGGTTAAGTAACCATATTTTTACTTACTCTTGATTTGGTTATAAAATGATTTCATGCATTCAGTTACTTAATAACCATTGTTTGAGTGACACGTGTACAAGTCCCTCTGAAATTCAAGGAAAATATGACCGTTGGAGGAGGGAGATGACCGTTGGAGGTGTGCCTGTAAATAAGAACTCATTTGAAAGAGCTCATAACTTTGATGAACTTTTCTATGAATCTATAGATTACATGATGCTAAAGTGATTTCTAGAGAGAGACTCTCATGCTTAGTGCATATTGAACTTCTTGTTCAGAATTGCTTCGTGTGACTCCTAATGTTGCTGAGTACATTCAAGGGCTTCTGGGGATAGGAAGACAGAGGTGCCGACTACCTTAAAGTTCGAGGACTTATTTGATGAGGAAGACAGAGGTGCCGATTACCTTGAAGTTTAGGGCTTGTGAGGATAGCAAGACAGACTCCGATCTTTATATCGAGGGCTTACCCTGGTGTGGGTAAGACTGACTTTCTTGAAAGTATAAATCAAGGGACCTTTATCCAAGGTTATTGGATACCCTTCTCTTGGGTTAAAAGATTTACTACTTGTTACTTGTATTGTTTCAAGTTTTTTGCTGCATTTTGATTGTTGAGGAAAGTATAACTATCTTATACTTTCTTATAGTTGTACTCTGATTAGTAATATTCTATACGCTTTAAGGTAGAATATTTGTCCTTTTAAACTTTCGTTAAGTTTCATTTCCAGAACCATATTTATGAAACCTGAATTTCTAGAACCACATTTCTGGAATCAAGAAAGTTTGTAGAACTTTTAGGTCTTGTGAATTTACCTTGTTTAACTTTGTTAAACAGTACCTTCTTTAAAAGTTCCAAAGGAATTTTTTAAAGTATAAAATTCACCCCCCTCTTGTATTTTGAGCATCAATAGATACTTCATTCAGTATCTATATCATTTTGATCCTATATTTGGTATTATAGAGTATATCATACTCCATACCATCTCAAAAATTGGTATCAGAGCAGGTCTTTGAAATACTTATATTCACATATAAGTTTTCCTTGCTCAATTTTTCATTGTTCTATATTTTCCTTGCTTAGGATATTTTTATCCTTGTTTACAAACTTTTATTAATAACAAGTTTGTGTGGAAAAATTTTCTTTAAGATGATTGGAATCAATGTTGGTTCCATTGAAAACCTAAATCCAACTAGACCACCTATTTTTTATGGTAATGATTATAAATATTGGAGAGATCGTATGAAGACATTCATTATCAATACTGGAGTAGACAATTTTTTCATGCTTACTGGAGGTTATAAAATCCCTGACAATGAAGTTAGTGCTTTCACCAACCAAGAAAAGCATGAATATCAACTGAATTATAAGTTATGCAATACATTGATTTGTTCTATAACTAGAAATATATATATATATATATATCCAAATTTCATCTTGTGAAGCAGCAAATTGTATTTGGAATAAGCTTGAAGTTACTCATTTTGGTACTTCCAAATTCATTGAAACTAGAAGATCCATGCTCAGAGCTGAATATCATGGTTTTTGCTTTCCTTATGAAAAACCCATATGTAAGGTGCAACAAAGATTTATGACTATCATCAAGAGTTTACAATCTATGGGTGAGAAAGGATTAGATGATGAATATCTTGTGGACAAAATCATAGACATCATGCCAAATGAGTGGGAATCCAAGAGAACAATTATAGATGAAAATAGAAAGGTTACTCAGATTTATCTTGATGAACTTTTTGGAACTCTTCTTTAACATGAAACCAGAATGAAGAGAGATGTTGATAATATTAAGAAGAAGAATGAGAATGGTAGTGTTTATTTTACAACAACTTCAAATCACATGAAATCCAAGACTCCTGAGAGAGTTACTAGATCTAAATCTAAGAATGTTGTTATCCAATCCGAATCTAGTGGAAGTGAATCTTTAGAAAATGAATTAACCAATATTTCTTGAATGATGAACAAGATTTTTTGACAGAATAACTTTCAATCCAGATACAGTAAGGAAGAAAGAAAGGATAATAAAGATTCAGAAGTCACTTGTTATGAATGAAAAAGAGCTTGACATATAAGACCAGATTGTCCTATGCTATAGAGAAAGTAAATAAAGGAAAATAATTCTAAGAGAAATATAAATAAGTACTAAAAAGATAAATCTAAGAAAGTTTTGAAATCTAATGACACCTGGAGTGCCAGTGGTGGAGACTCTTCAGATGAATCATCAGATTACAAATCTTCTGGATAGAAGAATCTTGGTTTAATATCCAGACTACCTATTGAAAATCGTTGCTTAATAGATAAGGTACACAATGCTAAATCCATGACCAATGCATCATTAAATAATAACTATAGTGATAGTAAATATTATAACTCTTTTGATGAATAATCTTCTTCTGATGAAGATAATACTTCAGCTACCTATGAAGAAGTTTCTAGGTTTGCTAAACTCTTTTAGAATAAAAATTCAAAACTTAAGAAAATGCTTGATAAGGAAAATTCTAATAATTCTATTCTTACTAAGGAAATATCAGATCTTTCTAAATATCTTGATAAGAAAACCCTTGATTTTGAAAGTATTTCAAAAAATCTTGAGGAAGTAAATTCTGAGAAGGATAAACTTTTTAAAGATCTAGAAAACGTAATTCCTAAGAAAAGTGTTTTCGAGCCTAACTCTAGCTCAAAAACCAATGTTTTGAAAGAAAATAACTTGGTTATTAGATTGAAGTCAGAGATATTTTCCTTGAGGAAGTTTTTTTCAAACTTCACCTTAGGTAAGGAAAATTTTGATAAGATGTATTCACAAATCTAGCCTCTAAGGAATAGTTCTGGTTTTGGTTATACTAGTTCTAAACCTATTTTTAGTAATAATTATTTTGTTCCTCAAAGTGCTCCATTCTGAACTAAGTGTCAGTGTGGTGGGTATTGGGCAAGAAATTGTTCCCTAAACAAAACTCAGTCTATAGGATTTCATAAAGCTTATTTTTCAAAGAAAATGTGGACTCCTAATATTTTTCTTTTTGAAATTTCTGAATCTAAGAAATTTTGGGTTCTGAAAGTCTAACAATATCATTTTCAGGAAAATAGAGAAGGTACCAACAACAATACATAGTACATGGATAGTGGATGTTCCCGGTATATGACTGGTAAAAAAACTACTTTGAAAATATTATCAAGATGAAATGAGGAAAAGTAACTTTCGGAGATAATGCAAAGGGATAAATTATTGGTATAGGTAACATTTTTCTTCTTGGAAAAACTTTGATTTCAAATTTTTTATTTGTTAAGGGTATTAAGCACAAACTCATTAGCATAAGTCAATTATGTGATGAAGTAACCCTTGTGAATTTTAGGAATTGCAAGTGCTTAGTACACAATTCCAAGGAAGAATTTATTCTTTCTACCCATAGGCAAGAGAATGTATACACACTAAACTTAGAAGACCTTATGAGCCAAGACTTTCCTTGCCTTAGTGCAATGGAAGATCATTCTTGGTTGTGTCATAGAAGGTTAGGACACTGTAACCTTAGGAACATATGCAAACTCTCTAAGAAAAGACTAGTTAAGGATCTACCAGAGCTTAGATTTGATTCTTCAAAAGTTTGTGATCCTAGTCAATATGTAAAGAAACATAAATCAAGTTTTAAATCAGTCGGTGAAGTCTCAACTACTGATGCATTACAGTTAGTGCATATGAATCTTTTTGGCCCAACACAAACTGGAAGCATTGGAGGAAAATATTATGTATTTGTATTAGTTGATGATTACACTAGATTTACATGAGTCTATTTTCTAGAAAAGAAATCTGAATCTTTTTCTCATTTCAAAAGTTTTAGAACCCAAGTTAAAAATGAGAAAAACCTTCCTTTTATAATTATTCATAGTGATCATGTAGGAGAATTTCAAAATTCTGATTTTGAATCTTTTTGTAGTAGAAAAGACATTACTCATAACTTCTCTGCACCTAGAACACCTCAACAAAATGGTGTTGTTGAAATAAGGAATATAATTCTTCAAGAGATAACAATAACCATGTTGAGTGAGTATTATATAGCCAAATATTTTTGGGTTGAAGCTGTAAGTACTACTTGTTATACTATAAATCGAGTTTTGACTAGACATTTTCTTAATAAAACTCCTTATGAGTTATGGAATGATAGAAAACCTAGACTTTCCTACTTCAAGGTTTTTGGTTGCAAGGTATTCATTATGAATACTAAAGATAATCTACACAAATTCACACCAAAATCTGATGAAGGAATTTTCTTAGGCTACTCCACAACTTCTAAGGCTTATAGAGTTTTAAATAAAAATAAACGTATTGTTGAAGAAACAGTACATGTCAAATTTGATGAAACTGATCCCTTTGTTTTTAAACAACCTCAAACTACATCTTCATATGTGTTTTTAAAAACTGATTATCAACCCTTGATAGAAGATCCTTCTGATAATGAAAATGTTCAAGAAGATATTTCTGAAACATTTACCCCAGAAGACTTCCTACCCTATATTGATGAACAAGTTTTACAAAACCAAAATTAGTTGTTTCAAAAGAATCATCCCAGTGATAGTATAATTGGTGATGTGAATCAACCTGTAAGGACTAAAAGTTCCTTAAGAAATTAAGTAGAACATCTAGATTTTATTTCCCAATTAGAACCAAAAAGCACTGATGAAGCTTTAGGTGATGATGATTGGATAAAAGCTATGCAAGATGAACTAAATTAATTTGAAAGGAATAAAGTATAGACCTTGGTTGAAAGACCTAAGTAAACTTCTGTTATTGGAGTCAAATGAGTTTTCAGAAATAAGTGTGATGAAAATGGAATCATAGTAAGAAATAAATCAAGATTGGTTTCTAAAGGATATAATCAACAAGAAGGAATAAACTATGAAGAAACCTATGCTCCAGTATCTAGACTTGAATCTATTCGTATCTTACTTGCCTTTTCAACATTCTTCAACTGCAAACTTTTTCAAATGGATGTTAAATGTGCTTTCCTTAATAGTTTTGTACAAGAGGAAGTTTTTGTTGAACAACCTCCTGGTTTTGAAGATTCAAAACATCCTGAACATGTTTACAAACTTACCAAAGCTTTGTATGGACTTAAGCAAGCCCCTCGAGCTTGGTATGATAGACTTATAGGATTTTTGCTTCAAAATAATTATGTTAAGGGAAATGATGATCCAAAACTTTTTATAAAGAAAGATAAGAAAAATGTTTTGATTGTTCAAATCTATGTTGATGAAATTATATTTGGTTCAACTCAGCAATCTTTAACTGATTCCTTTTAGGATCTAATGAAATCTTAGTTTTAAATGAGTATGATGGGTGAGTTAACATTTTTCCTTGGTTTTCAAATTTATCAAAAACCAAAAGGAATTTATATATCCCAACATAAGTATATTAAATATCTTCTTAAAAAGTATGGATATGAAAATACAAAGAGTATAAGTACTCCCATTGGTACCTCAAATTCACTTGATCTTGATGAAGTTGGCAAACCAGAAGATCAAATATCTTTTATAGGTATGATAGAAAGTTTACTTTACTTGACAGCTATTCGTCCAAACTTAATGTTTTCAGTATGCTTATGTTCAAGATATCAATCCAATCCTAAGGAATCTCATTTAAAGGCATTGAAAATAATTTTTCTCTACTTAAAGGGAAATATGGATTTAGGACTCTTTTATACTTCTGGAAATGATTTTGTTCTAAAAAGTTTTTCAGATGCTGACTTTGGAGGATGTAGAATGGATAGAAAAAGTACATCCAGAACGTGTCATTTATTAGAAGACTCATTAGTTTCTTGGTCATGTAAGAAGCAACACTCAGTAGAACTTTCCACTGCTGAAGCTGAATATGTATCAGCTGGAAGTTGATGTGCTCAAGTGTTGTGGATGCAACACACACTCACAGACTATGGTATGAGTTTTACCAAAACAAAAATTTTGTGTGATAATACAAGTGTCATTTCTTTAATCAAAAACCCTGCACATCACTCTCATGAAAAACACATAGATATTAGACATCACTTTCTTAGGGATCACACACAAAAAGAAGATATCATTCTTCAATTTATCGGAGTGCAAGATCAACTTGCTGATATTTTCACAAAAATATTTACCTTCCGATAGATTTGAAATCATTCTTCAATTTATCAGAGTGTAAGATCAACTTGATGATATTTTCACAAAATCTTTACCTTCCAATAGATTTGAATACATTAAACAGAAGTTAGGCATGATAACCGTAAGATAATCTTCCTTGTTAACTTCTTGTTGAAATCTATCTCCTTACAGTAATAAACTCTTTTTCATAGGGGGGTACATTTGTTTGTTAGATTTCAAAAATCTTCGTAGTCTAACTTTTTTTTGTAGTCTAATTTTTTTGTAGACTAAGATTTTCTAAATTTTTTAATGAATATTTTTTAAATTTTCATAATGAATATTTTCTAAATTTTTCATAATGAATATTTTCTAAAATTTTCGTAGTCAATTTTTCAAAAAAATTCGTAATCAATTTTTTTAAGAATCTAAAGTTCTTTAAGAAGAATTTTTCTCAATACGAATAATCTTCCTAGTAATCCAAAAATTATGTTTCCTTTATTTAGTTTTCATAATCATATTTTACTTTTTGGTATTTTTATTATTTTTAATTTTTTTCGGATTCTCCTTAAATCCGAATGTTTTTCTTAAAAACCTCAAAAGATCGGATTCTACCAAGATTTCCTTGCGGCTATTATTATTAACCATCAGATCTGATCAGAAGGATTTTCAGCCATTGGATTGAGTTTGGAAGATGAAATGTCATCCCATTTTTCTATATAAAGGACCCTCGATGGTTGTACCACATCGAATCTCAAGCCTTCACGTGTTGAAGTTCTGCCCTCCTACATAAGCCCATTCCAAACTTTTCAGATCTTTCTCAAATCTGAATGTCTGTCGAAGAATCTTCTTAGAAATACATGTCAACTGTCAAGCCAATCTCTAAGTGGAAGGTTTATAGAGAAAGGTTGGTGCATCCAAATTTCTTCACCAAGTATGACTCCATAATCTCAAAGAACATCAAACTGAATGGATGGGAGAGTGTTTCTGTATCGAAGCCAGGAGCTCAAGATATAGTATATCCAGATTTTCTAGTTGAGTTTTTTGAATCAATAAGTTTTTTCAAGGAAGAAGGTAGAGATAAGTTCTCTTTCAATAGATATGGGAAGAATTATGCTCTTTCCTACACCAAGGCTGCTAGCTTGGTTGGTATTCTGTATGAAGGAGAAGCCAAGTTTTGTTCTCATAAGTTTCCTGATAATCAAGGAAGTTTCAATAAGGTTAAGGCTATGACTTGTCTTGGACTTTCTGAAATAAAGGCTCTAAAGATTTCTTATATGTCTACAAATTTCTGGATTCTTGAATTATGGGTTCAAGGTTTCATAATTCCGAGAAAAGGTGACAAAGATACTTTGAAAAAGAGTGACATGTATATCCTTGATTTCTTGGTAGATCTAAGGAAGGTAAACTTGGTTAAGCATATTTTGATTATGATTGAGAATATAAAGAATGGAAATCTGAAGGCTTAGATCATTATGTATCCATCCATTATTTCAAATCTAATTTTTTGGTGCTTAGAGTCTTTCAAAATTCCTTGTAGTTCAAAACCAAGGAATTGCAAAGTCGTGCTGGTTAGTGATGATACCTTTAGAAGGAAGAATGCTGGATTTTCTAAAGAATCCGAAGAATTTTATGACTTACCTGAAGAAGAAGTTGAAGCTATTCCGAAGAAACAGGAGGTAGTTTAACCCTCTAAAAATGGTGGAAGGAAGAAGAAGCTGAAGGAAGTAGAAGAGAAAGAAAAATCCCTAGAGGCCAAGGAAATCCAATCCGAACCTCCAAATCTAAAAAAGAAAAAAGTTTATCTGGATGAGGTAGTAGCTAAGTGGAGGGAATACAAGAAGAACAGGAAAGAAGGGGAGCCCATGTTTGGTCTTGACCCTTCTGAAGAAAAATCTCTGAAGGAGAAGACAACTGAGTATCTAGAAAGGGAAGAGAAATAAAAGAAACAAAAGAAGAAGGTGACTGAAGCAGAGATTATGCAATCCCTTCTAAGGGATACTGAGAAATCTTTCAAAAAAATTCTAGTACCTCAATCCTTTTTAGTAGAATCTTTACATGAAACTTCAGGGAAGAAATTTGTGACTCTAGAAAAAGTCAAATAAGTAAAATAAGTAGAATAGGTTGAAGAAGAAGTAGAAAGCAGTGGTGACACCGCAGAGTTGATTAAGCAAGTAGAATATTTCCATGAGAAAGAAAGTCCATCTGAGAAGCTCTCAATCCGAACTTCTGAAGCAGAATCTTTAAAGCTGGTTACCCCTGGGAAAGATGAAAAAGGTTAATATGACAAGGTTGAAGATGAAGTGAATAAACTATCTGAAGAAGAAAGTTTTAATCATGATTTCATACAACCTGAGGATGCTGAGGCAAGAGTTGAGAAAGAAAAGATAGATGGAGATAAAATTGTTCATCTTTCTGAAAGTGAACATGAATCTCCAGATGAGGAAGCCATTCTGAGAACTGATAAGGGAAAATAGGTGGTTGTTGATACACTGAGTAAAGATGTTGTGAAAAATAATGAAGCTGGTTGATCTTCAAAGTGTAAACTTATTGAACTAGAAAAAGAAACCTCACCAAGAAAATTTTCTAATTCGGAATCATCATCCCTTGGACATGATTTCGTAGTATAATATTTGAAGAAACTTGTTGGGACTATTATGATTTTTTCAAGCATTAACTCGAGATGTCAGATGCTTCAACACACCTTTAACTAGAAATCAGATTTAGTATCCATGGTGATGGATAAGTGTGTCAAGCTTGAGGCCGATTTCAAGATTTTTTTCATTAACTACAAAACCCATAAAAGATCATGTGAGAAGATGACCAGTTGGTCAAGGAAACCCATATAGGACATGAGAAATATTGATGAGTTCCAAGATAGTGTCAAGGAGTCATTTGACATCGAAGATAGTAAGATCAAGGATCTCACAAGAATTTTTTGAAGAAAAACTGACTCTGGAACAAAATTCTCGGATTCAATAAGTAAAGGATTTGAATGAGAAACTATATTCAGTTGCATAGAGTTGGAAGAGAGAAAGAGATCTCAGTATTGAGATTGAAGAGAAGCAAGTAAAGCAATAAGAAGCCTTGAAGGATCAGGATGAAATTATTAAGGCTCAATAAGAAAAGATCAAAGCCTTATAAAAAAAGCAGAGGATCAGGATCAGATTGTTAAGCGAGTAGAGGAAGACCATAAGGATCTCAAGAATCTGAAGAAAATAGTAAAGAAGTTGATTCCCAAGTAAAAGGAAGGATAACCTTGTTTAAATTTTATCTTTTTTTGTATTTTCCTTCCTTGTATAAATTTTTCCTATCATAATGAAATGTTTGGTTTCTTGTCTTTTTCATGTGTTGTACTAATTTTTCAGGTACTATAATTTCTTTTCCATTCCCTGTATTCCTTTTTAAAAATCACAATGGGGGAGAAAAGAAAAAATAATACTAAGTAAAGAAGAAATTTCCCTAAGTAAGGGGGAGTGTATCTAAGGGGGATTTTTCATCATGAAGTTTTCCGTATGAAATAATTTGTTAAGTCTCATTCCGGAAATCTAGAATACAATCCTTAGTGTTTCCAAAGCCTAAGGGGGGTTACTCATATTCATCTTTTCCCATGTATTAAGGGAGATACGTTTTATTTTCTAAGTCCTTATATTCTTTTTCGTAAGGATGTTTGTGCTTTCCAAAAAGGGGGATATTGTTGAGTCAATAAGGATTCCTTATGACTTTTCCATTCCTTCTTGTTTTGAAAATCAAAAACACCTTATCTTAAGGAAAATTTCATTAAACCAATGTTTTACTTGATAAGGGAAATTTTCCTTTCCCAAGGAAATTTATCCTTACCATGTTTTTCATTATTCATTATTTTGTCTAAAATTTGGTTTCATATCTAAAACCTCGGAATCATATAATACTTAGATATAGAGAATTTTGTTTTCAGGATACGAATTTAGATTCCGAATTCTCTAAATTTAGACTCTGAACACTTATAAGTTCAGACTCCGAATTCTACTGAATTCAGACTCCACACTCTTATGAGTTCAGACTCCGAATTCTATTGAATTCAAACTCCAAACTCTTATGAGTTCAGACTCAAAATTCTACCGAATTCAGACTCCGAACTTTTATGAGTTCAGACTCCGAATTCTTATGAATTCAGACTCCTAACTTTCTAAGTTCAGGTTCTAAATCCTTATGAATTCAGACTCCGAACTATTCTAAGTTCAGATTCTGAATTATTGTGAATTTAGATTCATAATTTCCTTGAAATTCAAACTCCATAATTCTATAGAACTCAGGTTCTGAATTCCTTGGAAAATAGAATCTGAATATCCTTGTATTATAGATATCGAATGTGTTTTTGGTTAGACTCTGAACTTTTATTCCTTACATTCTGAATAATTGAGTTTCGTTAAGTAACCATATTTTTACTTAGTCTTGATTTGGTTATAAAATGATTTTGTGCATTCAGTTACTTACTAACCATTGTTTGAGTGACACATACACAGGTCCCTCCTAAATTCAAGGAAAAATATGACCGTTGGAGGAGGGAGCTGACCGTTGGAGCTGTGCCTATAAATAAGATCTCATTTGAAAGAGCTCAGAACTTTGATGGACTATTCTATGTCTCTAGAGATTACATGATGCTAAAGTTATTTCTAGAGAGAGACTCTCATGATTAGTGTGTACTAAAATTCTTGTTCAGAATTGCTTCGTGCAACTCCAAATGTTGATAAGTACATTCGAGGGATTCTAGGGATAAGAATACAGAGGTTCCGACTACCTTAAAGTTTGAGGACTTCTTTTCTGAGGAAGACAGAGGTGCTAACTACCTTGAAGTTGAGGTCTTGCGGGGATAGCAAGACAAACTCCGATATTTGTATTGAGTCTTACCCTTATGTGGGTAAGACATAATTTCTTGAAAGTATAAATCAAGGGACCTTTATCCAAGGTTGTTGGATACCCTTATCTTTGTGTTAAAATATTTACTACTTGTTACGTGTATTGTTTAAAGTTTTTCACTGCATTTTGATTGTTGAGGAAATTATAACTATCTTATACTTCCTTATACTTGTACTCTGATTAGTAAGATTCTATACACTTTAAGGTAGAATCTTTTTCCTTTTAAACTTTCGTTAAGTTTCATTTCCGGAACCATATTTCTGGAAATTGAATTTCCGGAACCACATTTCCAGAATCAATCAAGTTCGTAGAACTTATAGGTCTTGTGAATTTACCTTTCTTAACTTTTTTAAATAGTACCTTTTTTAAAAGTTCCAAAGGAATTTTTTAAATTATACAATTCACCCCCTCTTATATTTTGAACATCAATAGATACTTCATTCAGTATCTATATCATTTCGATCCTACATTTGGTATTATAGAGTATATCATACTCCATACCATCTCAACATATACTGGATATAAATTATATTTATATCATGTTTTACATTCTATAATCATGATATAATTATAATAACTAACGATATAAAAAATTAAGATACATGCGAAGAACAAAGCGAATATTATCCGAAGTGAAACCTTAACATAGGATGGATAACAAGTGGGTAATACAAGGTTGTAATAAAACCATATATGGAATTTGATATAATAATATGGTTCTATAAAATATGTATAATAAATTTATATTTATTATACAAGTGGTTTTAACTAGTATGATTAAAGTCAAGACACAAGGTAAGGGGATTTCATCTCACTTTTTATTTCCGTGAGATACATGCTTTATTCACCACCCATTCCTTTTGTGTGGTGTGTATACTACCCATGGATGTATTCAATGATTATTATACTTAAATTCATGGATATTTACATATCCATTTTATTATCTTTATTTCATGGAGTTAATATTTCAAAAGTTACCAAATCCGTAAAATAGTTTTATCTCAATTTTCCTTCTTCGAGCCTCATGTTTTGTTATGCACCTAAATTCTTTTTGAGGTGTATATACTTCCATTTTACATGTTATATCATGAATATACTTATTTTCATGATATTTTAAGCTTTATGTAATTTTCTTTTTTTACATGGAGAGTGTGATCCCAAGATACCAAGTTGTAAGAGTTTATTGAAACAATCTCATCGCTTTTCAAGATTGTTTATGTTTATACTTCCTTTGATGAAATATTATGATCCATCTCTCAATAAAACTCATGAATTTTCTTCTCCTATGGTTATTCAAGATATATCCATGTATTAGTACCATTTTACCACTCTTTGGTACTTAAGATAATGTTTTTAAGTAAAATATGGTTGTCTCTCTCTCCGGTCGTAAATATATTGTATTCAAAAACCATGTTTTCAAAAATGTTTTTGAAAGATATTTGAATCCCATTTTCAAGGAAAAAGGACTTTAAAAAAGTTTTATAGTTTTAAATGCTCCCTTTATAAGTTTTTAAAAATATTTTTAAATAAAAAGGTTTTCAAAAGGTTTTATGTTTTAAAAATCATTTTTCGAGGAAGAAAGGATATTTTCCTCAAGAAATGTTTTTAAAAAATCTTTCAAAATTATTTCACATCTAAGATAACATCCATAGGTGTCACTCATGCCTTTATAGGGAATTATTTAATGTTTCCATTCATATTATTTCTCCGAATGAATTATGTTTTTATAGAATGATGTTTATGAAACTTGTTTCTCTTTCACTAGTTATATGATTTTGAACCCCATTTCTTTTTGTGGGTTATTTTTATGATGAAATTATTATGAAACTTGTCTTTTTCCACTGGTTATGATATGATTACATGTTTATAACACCCATTTCATTTCATGGGTTTTGATATTATTACTTATGATATTGTGGCACATGTATGTATTATTTCATTATGAGATGGGTGAGACTTATATCTCCCTTCAATGCATTGGGTATAGATTTATATCTCATGAGATAGAATAAGATGGTCTTGGTAATGAACCTTGACTACTAAGATGGCCATGAGAGTGAACCATGTATACCAAGATAGTATGAGGAGTGAACTCATGCTACTAAGATGGCCATGGGAGTGAACCATGACTACCAAGATGGTATGGGGAGTGAACCTATACTACCAAGATGGTCTTGGAAGCGATGCCTTGGCTACTATGGAACTCATATTATATATACTTATGTGTCTGCCACACTTCCATGTATTCATATGTTATGCTTTCATGACTTATGTTCTTTATTTCCTTATGATTCATGTCTTATAAACTGCCAAGCTTTATGCCATGATCCATGTATATGATATTTTATATGTAGGGTATGATCTTTTATTTTCATGATCATGTTAACATACCCTTATGCCCATGATCATGCTTACATATCTTCCTTTTTTACCCTTACTGAGCATTTGAGCTCACCCCTTTTTATGTTTCTTTCCACAGGTTATGGAGATATGCATTATGTTTGATGTGTCTAAGAAGGGTGCTAGTCAAGATGAACCTAGTGGGAGATAATATATCTCACTCATGTATTAGTGTTTATGTTTCCATGTTTCTAAAAGCACTATACTAATATGGTCTTTGGGTGTATGTTTGTATAATTTTTTAAGTATTCCCATCATTATGATTTGTAAATATCTTGTGAATCATTCAAATCATATTTGAACATATTGTAATGATACATCAAATTGATTAGGTTTTTAAGATGATTTTATAGTATAGGGACGACCCTTGGTTGTCTCTCAAGGAGCGTTGGTGGTTTATAGTGTGTATTTCCAATAATTTTTTCAAAAACAAAACAGAAAACTAGGGGGATTTTAAGTGATGATTCAAACTAAAAAAACTTAATTTAAACGTTTAATAGTTGAAAAATAAAAGTAATATTTATGAATTATGAGAGAAAAAAATCATTTCAAGTTTACTACACAACATAAGTTAATAGTTCTAAAAAGTTAATTAGGTTTAGAGTAACTCTTTGGTTGAGATTAATCAGAATCCCACTTACTCTCTAAGCCTTTGTATCAATGCAAGTAGAACCAAACCTTGACATAACAATCATATAGACATGGTCCATACCTTATGAATGTTATAAGAGCTTCCAAATTATATTTAAATATCAAAAAGGTGGGAAAGAAAAATATTCTTTTGTTGTCGAATCCAAACAACACAAGTCACACCATCAAAATCTCACACTGATTGGTTAGAAATAAAGGGAATTCCATTCACATGCATCAAAACAAGAATTCAAACATAAAATTATGTAAGATAAAACTGAATGAAATGTTTTTAAACCCAAATTACACCAAACTAGTGGCTAATATTTATTTCGAAACTCCCTTGAGATGTGTGTAGCTCCCTCACAATGATCGCCCGCTGTTGATCTCACCATCGAGAGGAGAAGGATCGTATGAAACTTCACCTTTATCTTTGATATCATTATGAGAATATGGGCCTCTAGTAATTATAGGATGAATCTAGGACTCCTTAGAAATCCAAAATGACAGAACCTTTCCCCCTACTCTATCTTTCAAATGAGGAACCCAAGGTGTCATTTTACAGGAAATGTGTAATGTGTTTTTTGGCACAATTTTTTTTTCAATTCCAATTATTGCTCAGATTTGGATTGGAAAATGAAATTATTTCAAATCTGACAAAAGGGAAGAGTTATTGGATGGACTCTTTACTGTATACTTGTAAAATTTTGTTTCCATTGAATGTCTAGAATGAGAAATATTATCAAAATAATGAAAAGTAATCTCGACTTTGAGCAGATTTTATTTCCTAGAAAGATCACATCATTCAGGATAGGAGATGACTGAATTGGAATTTGGTGTCCTATTAAGAGTTTTATCTCACATTTTCATGGATCCACCCATAAAATTTCATCCTAACTAGATGTACATGTTTTTTGGAATATACAAATCAGTGCACTTGTCTTCTCAGGCTTTCATGCAGTTTGACCCATTTTGCTCCCACTTCATCTTGATCTCTCCAAATCACCTCCACCTATAATGTAAAAATAAATAAAAGTGAATGTTTCCTTTTTTAAAAATATTTAAAATTATCCAATTTAATAAAATGGTAAGTGAAATTTATTGTTGAAGTGGCATTTTCAATACAAAAATAGTTTAACATAGTGGTATAAGGGTGAAATAGAATAGTAAATCATTATGTGATCACAACTCTACACATGTAAATTTTCACTCCTAGGAAAAACCACATTTTAGAAAATAATTCATGAATATTTTCCTTAGATCATTATGATTTAACATTTATAGTAAATTCCTTTCATGGTAGTAATGTGAGAAAATGAAGAACCACATCCAAGATTTAATCTCAGTAGTCTTGGAAATGTGTATCATAAACTGTATCTGAATAAATTTTCAAGGAGATATATGATACTAGTCTTAGAAAGGAATTCAAAAGTCAACCATGTCACTAAATCTCCATATGTGTGTGTGATAACCATTTCATGTTATTCTTTATACTTTATATCCAGTAAATATAGGTTATTTTAAAATTTTGTGCTTAGCCAATTCTTTCCATCAAACCTGTTTTACATCCTATGTAATAAAATTTCAAGACCCACTCACTTAAGAATTCTTAGAAGTCAAACCTTAATATCCTGACCTAGATATACCCATATGTTATACATTTCATCATCCCCTTATTATTTATTTCTGTTGTTTTTTCTTTTTTTTTCTTTTGAGGGTGTAAAACAGTTGGATAATAGGTACACATGCGCCTATCAATCATTTACAATAATTAAATAGATCATATAAGGAATGAACATATGGAAAAATAATTTTTGAAATCTAAGAAACATTAACCTAACTTATATATACCTTTAATTAAGCAAGAAATATTCACACTTCATGGTTAAGTGCAATGATGTGCATAGAAGTTAAATGACATGATTTTACCATAAACTACTTACATTAAATGTATCAACACCTAAAATATTTTTTAAATATACAATCATTTATATCATTGAAAAATAACCACTTTTACTTAAAATCGCCCATCAATGTTAATTATATGATCAAATTCATATGCCATTTATGAAATAAATTTTTATTAAATGTTAAAACAATGTAAAAAATGGAAATCATGCATGCATTCTCAATAAATTCCATGATTAGATGAAATTTTCATATGAGTATTTCAACAAATAAGTGAAAAAAAATGAAGAGAGTGGGGAAAGTAAAAATACCATGCAACAAGAAAAAAGAGAAAAAGAAGAAACATGATAAAAAATCCTAACCCAAAAATATATCCACCCCACACAAATAGAGTGTGTAGTGTCCTCACTATAATTAAAGAGAATGTAGGAAGGATAAAACTCAATTAGTGTTACTTATAGGACACTTCTTGAAGGCGGAGTTCCTCCATTAGGGACTCCGAAAGGGTTTTGGGTAAGTGCTTTAGCCACTGCTCATTAATAGTGAGTATTTTTTGGATTTTTTCATTTTTAACCTCCACAACCCCAAAAATACAAACATTAGTGACAATGTGGGGGACAAACCAATGATAAAAAATCTTAACTGGGTGCAACTTCAGCCTTTTATTGTAAAGGATGACCTTCTGCCTAATGTGGATCTGACGATAAAGGATGGGGAGATCGTGGAAATCCTTGGTTCTCTCCTTATAGATCCCAAATTTATCATATGAGTCTCTTTTCATTACCTCCAACTCATGAATATACAATTTACTATGTTCACCTAAATCTGAGAGATTCATATTATATTGTTTTATAATCCAATATACACGGTGCTCTACTTCTACTAGGAGGTGACAATATTTTCCAAAGATAATCCTGTAAGGTGAAATTATGATGAGGGTTTTAAAATATATACAATATATTCATAGTGCATCATATAAGCACATACTCTAATCTTTACGATTGGATTATACCTTTTTTATAGGATTTTCTTAACTTCTTGATTTGAAATTTGATCTTTTCCGTTAGTTTGGGGATGATATGCAGTGTATATTTTATAAAAAAACCCATAATTATGAATCAAGGTTTTCATGTTGTGATCACATAAATGAGAACCCTGGTAGCTAATGATAAACCTCGGTAAACCAAACCTATTAAAAATTTGAGATCCCATGAATTCAACCACCACTTGAGAGTCATCGGTTCATGTTGATTGTTTTCTTTTACCCATTTCAAGACATAATAAACTATAAGAAATATATATACAAATCCAAAATAACTTAGAAGAAGTCCCATGAAGTTAATACCCTAAACATAAAATATATCATAGTAGATAATGGGTTATTGGGGCATCTCATTCATCATAATACACATTTATAGTAAACCAACATCATGCACATTACTTACAAAATTCATGATCATCTCAAAATAATGTTTTCCAAAAAGGACTAGAATCTAGGACTTTCTATATAGTTCTTTGGCCACCAAAGTGACCCCAAATGAAAGAGTGTGATGTAATTTGAGTAAAAATATGAACTCATGGCCAGTTAAACATCATCTTATGACTTTCTCATTACATATTTTCTACAAATAGGGGTTATCCCAAATGTAATACCTAGACACACTCCTAATTCTATCTATTTGGTGTTTATTATATCCAAGAGGTGCTTGTGTGGTAACCAAAAAGTTCAACAAGTTGGAAAACCATGGTATGGTATCATGGGAAATGTATAAGTTCTCATCAGGCAAGGTTTCTATAATTGGAGATTTATTAGATGATAAAATTACGATGTCAATGGGTATGTGGCTAAAATGTTCAAAAACAAAATTTTCTGCTCCCAGTTTTTCCCAAATTTTGATGTCAAACTCCCAAAGTAGGAGAATCCATCGAATAAGGCACATTTTAGCATCAATATTATTCAATAAATATTTAATGGAATCATGTTCAGAAAACACCACTACTTTAAACCAAAGGAGTGATGAATGAAATTTATCCAAAGCGAACACCATGGAAAGAAATTATTTTTCAGTTGTTGTGTAGTTCACTTGTGTTGGATTTAGAGTGAAAGATGTATATGCAGTAACATTAGAGGTGTGGTATACCCATTGTGAAAGGACATCCCCAAAAACATAATTAGAGGCATCACACATGATTTTAAAGGGTAGATTCAACCTTGGTGGTTGGATGATTGGTGGTGAAGTGAGGGACATTTTTAATTCATCAAATGTAATTTTAAAATTTTCATCAAAAACAAAGTTTACATATTTTTGCAAAATTTTGGACAATGGGAGTGATTTTTTACTAAAATATTTAATAAATCAATGATAAAAACTACCATGTACCAAAAATGAATGCACATCTTGAACACAATTTGAGTATGGTAATGAAGAAATAACATCTATTTTTGACTTATCAACCTAGATAGCCTCACTAGAAACAACATGACCCAAAACAATTCCCCATTCCACTATAAAATAAAATTTTTCATAGTTGAAACAAGATTTCATTCAATGCATCGATGAAGCACAAAACATATATTATAAAAAATTTCATAAAAGGATGAACCATAAATAGTGAAATCATCCATAAATACATCCATGAAATTCTCTAGGTAATCTAAGAAAATACTAACCATGCAATACTAGAAATTACCTGGAGCATTAAATAGGATTAATGAAATACTCCCATATTTAAATGTTCCAAATGGTCATGAAAATGTCATTTTATCTATCCTAAGGGGCTATATGTATATGGAGTTAACCAGGGAATCCATCAAGAAAATAGTAATTAGGCTTACCCTCCAACCTTTACAATATTTGGTCAATAAATAGTAATGGAAAGTGGTTCTTTTGAGTTAAATGGTTAATCTTATGGTAGTATATATAGACTCTCTAGTTATTTTCACTCTTTTGGGAACCAATTCATCATTATAATTATGAAAAACAACAAGAAAAATCCTTTTAGACATAATTTGTATTAGAATAACCCATTTAATATCAAAGATAAGATATATGATCTAATCTACTAATAGTTTTCTTACCTCATTTTTTAAAATTTCAAGGAGGGTGGGGTTTAGTCAGTGTTGTAGTTTCCTTACTAGTTTAGCCTCATCCTCAAGGATAATTATATGCATGAATGTTGATGGGATAATACTAGGGATATCATCAAATATCCATCCAATTTCCTTTTTTACACTCTCTAAAAAGGTCAAGCAATTGTATTTCATGCCCTGAAGAGTGGTTATTAGAAATAATGATGGGTAATTGGTCAACACCCTCAAAGAATGCATATTTTAAGTTACTTGGAAGCAATTTTAATTCAAGAGAAAGTGGCTTGAGAATATAAGGCAATGATTTTTTGGGAATAATATCATTTCTACCATCCATCTACTCATCGTTTCTCTCTTTAGTGAGAGATTTAATATCAATAGTCATTGTAGAATCATTGATGGTTTCAAAACTCCCAAGATTCAAGAAATCATCAATATACTTACATGCATGAAATTTTCCCAAAAAATTACAATAATAAACACATGAATAATTTACTAAAATTTATATTAATGATTAAAACTTAGAAAGGGGATTAGGTAAATGAAGAGAAGTTTTTGTGAGGAAAGGGAGTATATCAATTAAATTTACTTAAGGAGAGGAATTATCTTCTGAGGGTTATTTCATGGCATCAAGTATGTTGAAGTGGACAATATCACCACCATAATCCATAGATTATGTATAATTGTGTACATTAATTATGGTTTTGGTAGTTTTCAAGAAAGGTCTCCTCGATATGATTTTGGAATGTTCATTCATCCTATTATCTTCCATTTTAAGCACATAAAAATTTGTAGGAAAGATTAGGTTTTTACACCTCACCAGAACATCCTCTAAGACACCAATGAGGTGTGTGATACTCTAGTTTTCTAGGTGAATGACTATTCCTATGGGTTTTGGTTCCCCAACCTATAATTAATAGAAACTGGAGTGATGCATCACATATATAGAAGCACCCAAATAAATCATAACACCGAAAAAGAAATACTACCCTATAGTTCATGGAATTGAGAATGTTCCAGGATTGTTGAATTTGGTGGGAATTGATGGCTCTATTGATGCTGATACATTCCTCTATAAGGATACCTTTTCATTGCCTATAAGTCTCCTTCTATGTGTACACATCTCATTTATAAACTTGGTGTATCGTGGAATTTGTTTCACAAAATCAATCAAGGGAATGTTAACCTACAATTGTTTGAATGTTTCTAAGATTTCCTTATCAAGTTCAGTTTATTTTTCTTTCCTTGGTTGGGTGGACCTTTGGGGAAATGGGAGATGAATTTTTGGGCTAAGGGTTTCATCAATTTACACTCTATTTTATTTTGTGTGACTTCTCTCAAGACAATCCTTTTCCTCATTTTGATATTTAGAGTTAGTTGGAATGGTGGTTTTCTTAGGAGGGGATGAATCTAATGGGGAGGTTATTTGAATTTTAATTTGAATGAAACTCTTAATGGTGATGACACTGAAATTTTCCTTGTCCCTAGGTTTGAATTATAAGGTAGTTTATCCAACCCTTGGCTTTGGATTTCACCCATCGAGTTGGCAAGTTGGCCTAATTGAATTTTTTGGTCTTAGATGGCATATTGAGTTATTTTTTGGAATTAGATATTATTTGAGTCCATCTACTTCATTAATACTTCAATGCTAGGCTTGGATTTTATAGGGGGTTGTTGAAAAAACTATTGCGGTGGTTGAAGATTTTTGGTTGGTAGTGGAGAATGACCACCCTACCCAGGGTGGTTTTATAACTGTTGAAATTGGTCGGTATACCCCTACCCATAATCTTGGTTATATTTCCATCCATAGTTAGATGGATAATATGGTTACTACCTTATGATTTGGTTATATATATAGATTGGGAATAATGACTCAAAAATCTAAAAATATTCTCTCAATTGAGGGAATTGGTCAAATTAGTAGGTGTCAACGACATAAATACTGCAATGAATTGGAGGATGATGGGGAGTTTTTTTATATGTTTTCTGAAGAAAAAAAATATAAAATTTATAGGTCAATTTTTTTAAAAAAATATGTATAAAAGGAAAAAGATACCCTAGTGACTTTCAGCAAAAAAATATTTATACATGTTTTTATAATTACAAATATATGGGTTTTTATATTAAGATTTATATGTATATTGTTAGAAATCACTTATACAGGGTTTTATTCTTCATTTGGTTTAGTTAAATACTACTTTTTTTCATTATTAGATAACTATAATATTATTATTCTTTATAAATATATACATTATGATGACATGTCTTATGTTTGTGCCACACTTTATGCTGTCTTATGTTTACCATGCTCTTATGATATTTGACTCTTATGCCATGTTATTAAGCGATTCTTTACAATCATTCATTTTTTTTGTTTCCATTATATAATTATTGAATCTTATGATATATTATCTAATTTTATCATGTGACAATCTTAATAGTATTTATGGATCACCCTTTCTTTTATGTATGTCTCCAAGATATTCCATGTAGTAAGAGTAAGGTGAGTTCTAGGAGAAAGTATAGAGATGGGAATAAAAGACTATGTTATTGTTTTTATCATGTACCCAATTCTCAAAGATGTTGGACCTCTAGATTTTTGTGAGTATTATATAGATGTTTATGATAAAGATGATGTAATAATATGTATATGAGATCTAGGTCATTATAAGAAATATTTGAATAGACTTAATCATCGCAAAAGGTGAAAATGTTTCTTCATAATCAATACCATTAATTTTTTATAACATTTTCCACCAGGTGTTATTTATATGTAGAAACCCTACTATCCATACTATTTTTCTTGTGAAACCCCCACTTAAACCCTATGGGTATCACCCCTTCATGTGCATCCACTGAGTTCCAAACTTGGTTTATGTACATGGATTTCATTTTAAATTCTATGGATTTTAACCATTTCTTAGAATTAGAACTCTCAATGTACTCTCAATAGGTTGTAGGTTTATCATCTATGAATATTACTTCATCATGTTTTTCCATAGTAAATTCATATATCTCTTGCTCCTTATGAATCCTACTAGAGCATTGAGGTTATTGTGTAACTTGTATTAGTTATTCTTCCACAACTCTTTATGGAATTGACTCAACTTTCATATCAGGATAACTTTTTTTTGTTGGTACTTAACTTCTCTAAGATCAACTTTCATCCCACTAGCTCCTCAATTAATATATTCATTCTCAAATAATATACTAGTTCCATCCACAATAACTTTTTGTTCTATTATATTTTAGAAATTAGATCCCATAGTTTAATTGAGATAAACAATAAATAATCATTTCACTAATTTAGGGTTATGTTTATTAGAAACAAATTTTCATACGAGTGATTCACAACCCCAAATATTAATAAAAGATATTTTGGTACATTTACCAATGAATATATCATATAGTGTATTTATGACCACATTAGATAGAAAATAGTTATGTACAAAATGAAACTAATTTCATAGTATACCCCCATAATGAAATAATAAGATCACACTAACTCATCATTGATTGAACCATGCCCAATCAGGAATGATTCATTATCTTTCAGACACACTATTAAACTATGGTTTTCCATGAAGAGTGAGTTGTGAAAAAATTCCATAATCTCTCATTTGATCAGTGAATTCCTAGATCATGTATTCAATTACTCGATTTGATCGGTAAATCTTAATACCTTTTCCCAATTTATTATGTAATCTATTATAAAACTATTTGAAATTTTCATAATTTTCATAATTGAAACTCATCATAAACACATAAACATACCAACTAAAGTCATTAATAAAGGTTATGAAGTACGTAAACCAACACTTAAAAATTCATGAATGAGTATAATCAATGTATATGGGGAGATTCTGTCCCACACGGTGTTCTGAGAATGGGACACCCATATCGAGATCAGCGAGCTCTGTGATGGGGTGGAGTCTAATAATCTATAGAGGGATGATCCTTGGGCACTAGAACGTCAAATGTTGCATGGTCCACCTGTGTGTCAGTGGGAGGAGGTGTCAACTGGATGTCATACTTCAGACCTGATCCTTCTCCCACTAGTGTTGTAGAAGGACCCTCCATCATCACCAAGGGGAACCATATAGGCCACGAACAATCAGAACACTAAGTTGGAGAAAACTATGGATATCCTATCAAGAAAAATGGATCTCATGCCGCCTGATGCACATCCACAATTAGATGAGGTTAGACTGCTATAGGGACAACCTATGCCTATGGAAAAGGTGAGGTCTCACGTACATGATATCATGGTCTACATCATTATCATCGTGACTCCTCAACATCATCAGTTGGTGGAGGAGGTTCCTGAGTAGGAACCTCCACTCTCTGGGGTGGACGATCAAAGATTATCTCATGAATCGCATGATAAGCTAGCATCAGCCCCAACACTGTGGCATGGATTGTTGGTAGGCTAGCAACCCCCTCCTCCTCTTGATCATACATGAGAATAATCTGTCATACTCTGGTATGTTATAAAGAGATTCAAAATGAATTAGAAAATACCCCAATAAACAAACTAATAGAAATTTATTGACTGACCATATCATGAATCTCTCTTCTTTGTTGAGTTATATATAGTATAGACTTCAATCTATACCATGGATCATACTTGACCTACTCTGAAAGATAGAATCACATCGTAGGTACACCTAGGATACGAAGCGCTTCTCATCTCCCCCAAAGTTTGAGATACTCTACATATCGTCGGCACTAGTCCTCATCCTGCCTCCCCATCAACATCAAGTCATGAAGCTATTGTGTCTATATCGGTGGAAATGGAATGGGATGAACACAACCAAACTAGCACATGGCTCTATCAGGTTATTGCCACTCAATAATATGAAAGTGAATGAGTGAAACTAAAACCATAGTATCATGAAGTCCAACAGTGCAGTATGATGGAAACTAGTCTAATAAAGTCCAATATGTCATCCACAAAATCTGAAATGACATGTGATATTTTTCAAAAAGTTTCTTACTAAAAACCAAAATTGATGCTATTATTAACATTTTAAACAATGATAGATTATATATACTTGACTCATCAGGTATGAGGCTGTCCAACTTGAGATGATATGCACCCAAATGGTGCGTTGGAATGCTGATGAAGTTGTGTTTCTAATTCCACCTATAAAATACAACATCGAAATTGATAAATAATAAAAGATTAAATTCAATAACTTCTACTAGCATCAGAAACCAATAAAGATGAGTGATCATACCGATGTCCACGCAGAGCATCATGCAACACCTCTATAGGCAGTGGATGACCAACAAGATGAGGGAAGAATGAGGGGATGTGCTCCCATGACCACATCTGAAGAAGGATGATGCATCCCCAAATGCCCTTTCGGTCTTTATGGAATTCCATGTATAATTATATACAAGTGTTATCCAAGAATGTAGATCCCTAGATGTACATCTCAGCCTGATCAAAGTCCTACAACAACTTTAGATACATCATGTTCACATGCATACCTGAGTGATTAGTGCACAAGGTACCTCCAATAATCTGTAATATATATGCATGAGCAGGATTCATGATTATTTTCTCATTAGATTCATCGAGAAAATGTAGAAAGTTCCCCTCAATCCAACTCATAGAAATTGACCCACCATCTATAGCCCTAGGGTCGACCAAAATGTTAACACCTATAAATCTCTGAACAAGGTCAGGCCAGTATGCCCAGGTGGGTCCAATAACAGCTTCCCCCTAGATAGGAAGACCAAAAAGGACTACCATATCCTCAAGGGTGATGTTCATCTCTCTCTCAGGAGGGTATAGTGTGTGTGTATCTAGTCTCTACCTCTCTAGGAGGGCAACAAGTAGGTGATGGTAAAAAAACGTGAAATCAAATACTATAACACTTTAAAAGCCAACACGACACAGGTATGGTATAATGGATGGTGGAGGCAACATGTGATGAAAATGGTGCTCTCGATGCACCCTACCTGTCGAACCTCACCACCCTGTAGAATGACCTAGGAAACATGCCCATCCTTCTTAATGAGTAGTATAATATCCTACATCTGTATGTAAAAAAATGAAATGATTTGTAAGTGTAAAATGTAAATATAACGTTATGGTCAGCAGAATGTTATGACTTGTATAATGTAAGACATGCCATGTTTATTCACATTGTTTTATGAAGTTATTTTTTACCAAAAGAAAAGGGCATGCATTCATTTTCCCAAAGCATATTTCTAAAGTGTTTTTGAGATATTTTTTTACATATAAAAGAGTGTTTTGTAAGATATGGTTATATATATATATAATTTTTTTTGTCTTTGTTATCTAAAAGTTTATTAGAAAATGGTGTGATTTGTAATTTATTTATCATTTCCCACATGATGGTATGTTTCATGATTATTTTCTCACATGCTTGCTTTATGGTTTATCTATGAACATATTGATTATGTGTTAATGTATCCTCCTCTTCACTTTCTTCTCTTTATTCGCTTTCTTTGCTTTCTACTCTTTTTTCACTTTATTTTATTTATTCTCTTTTTCACTTTCTTATCTTTCTCCGCTTTCTTCCTATTCTCAATTATGGGATGGGTTTACATCATCGTCATCATCGTTGTCACCATTCCTTCTGTGTTGTGGTTCATTTCCCAAAAATTATATCATGAAGTTCACTTAAGGTTACACAATCAGATGTACTAACCACTATTTTTGGTTGTGTACTTTAAGAATATCCTTGATCAATTTGAATAAATTCCCCATATTAGTACACATAAAAAAACATGACTCTCTAAGTCAAAAATGTTTTCTGATCAAGATTCTGATAGTGTAACCGATATTAGCAATGATGGTTGATCATACAATCTTTATTATACTGAAATTTTAGAATGAATTTTTATACCCTAAAATATGATACTATTATTTAATTATATAAAATTTTATTCGAATATAAGTCACAAAACATGGTTTGGATGAGATGAGCCTAACTTTGAAAGTGAGGTAAATTTTAACCTATTTTCAAGTGCTGTCTTAATGATATCTTCCAAAAGGATGTAATTAACTTTTGAATTTTAAAAATATTTTGAAAATGTCAGAAAATTCTAAAAAATGAAGGATATTATATTAAAAACCATATAATTAACAATATGAGAATATCACAATGGATAAAATACATCATTGTGGATGAGTGTGAACTCAACCCAGCAATGTTAGGGCATCAATTCTGGTTATGACCTTTTTGATGAAATATGGTGCATCTCAAATTTTTTTCATATTCTTGAGGCCAGTCCATCTCATTTTGCATCCTGGTGGCCTTCGGTATCCGTTATTTATGCAATTGGTTGATGTCAGGTATCACTTTGGATGGCCTTTAAGCATTTGGAAATATCAAAACTCCCCAATAGGCGTCCATGGTGCAACATAACAATTGGAAATGGTGTCCATTCAGTACATTGGATCAACATATGCTTCCCATGATATGTTTACAGAGTCACATGCTACAATGACATGTGTGCATGGAAACCATAAGGGCTGAACGTTTCCACATTGACATTGTCTCACTTCCAGTAATTCCACCATTTTTTTACCGATGCTATTTGTGACGGGGTTTGAACACTCTTGAACTTTAAATTGAGAGTCTTCTTGGCAGAAAATGCATACATGATAACCAGAACCTTCTTCAATGTTCTTTTCAATCTATCATTGAAAGTGCCTTCCATACCTTAGCCCCTGATGAATCACATCTGAGGATAGTTTTTTTCTATAAATGAAGTACTTCAAGCAATGATATAATGTCTAATGAACTGGGAAAATTATAGGTAACTTTTGAAGCCCCTTGAAGACAATATTGATGCACTCCACAATGTTTGCGGTCATGTTTTTGTTCCTCTTCCCCCCGTCATATGTTAATGTCCATTTTTCATTTGGAATATGCATCATATATTCATACACTTCCTGATTAGCCCTGTAGATTTGTTCTAAATATTCTTCAAACCTCTATTGATCCGGCTCATATGCTACACAAAATTGATCATATTTCATATAAATTTATTTTATCTTTACATTGAAATAGTTAAAAATAAAAAAGGCATTGCATACTAGGCCACATGATTTCCTTCTTCATAGGTTCATTATGGAACTTTTTTACACACATTGCTAGCAATGTGTCTGATAAAGTACCAATGATGTGAATTTGGGGGTCTCCATGTATCAGGGTCTACATTGATTGCCTAATTGATTTCCTAATTCCGATCAGATATCAAATAGACACCCTGAATGCCGGTGAACTGGTAGCTGATACATGCCAAAAACCAACTCCATGATTTATAGTTTCCCTTCTCCACAATGGAAAAGGAAAGAGAAAGAGGTAAATGGGTTCCATATTGGGTTTCCGCAATCAACAATATGCCCTTATATTTTCCATATAGAAACATTCCATCAATCTGTATGAACTGTTTGCTAAAACAAAATGTGGAGATACAAGGAAGGAATGCCCAAAAAACTGATGATTTGAACATGCGATGGATCAAGTCGGTTATCTTGAGGCACATGTTTGTTTGTATGAATATGTAAGACAACTTGGTTCTTGTGTCTCATTATGTCTAGAAATTGCGGACATAGCCGATACGAGTCATCCCAATCATCACAGACCTTCACAATTTTATTCTATTTCCCGATCCATGCCTTATTATAGGAAATCTTATAACTGAAAGTCTATTGCATCCTCTCTTGAACAAGGTATATAGGAACATCTTAGCATGTCCTAATCATATCAACGATAATGGATGACACAAATTCACCATCTAATGAGGTATGATATTGTGTCAGGTTTGACTGAATGCAAGTATGAGTTGACTCAATCTTTGAGATTCTCCAACCTACAAATTCAATGTCCAGAATCACCCTCAAGCAGAATCTACAATCATCCCCATAATTTTCACACTGTATGAGGTATTTTTATGGCATGATTCCTGAACTATATATCTGTAGTTCCTCTTAATGTGAAATCTATTTAGTGTATTTTAATACATCTTTACTTGGAAAATCGCTTCCAACTTATAAGGTTTTTTCTAGGTCACTAAACCTATCCAGTACAACTCTAGAGAAATCATTTTTGGGTGTAACAACATTGCAGTTAAATACAGGTTCACATGCCATTTCTTCCGACCAAGATGCGAAGAGTGGTGGATAATTTATTGTGGGTCGAGGCTGTTGTACAACTAATGGATTTATAGAAACATCCTCCCTAACTTATATTTCTCCCTCCTCATCAAAAATATTATCACTATCTGTTCCATCATTAAAAAAATCCTCATCGGAAGTCAGATTTACATATATACCAAGGTGATCATCTAGTTTTTTCGCTTCCGCATCATATGGAATAGCCTCAATTTCTTGGTGCTGACCTTCTTTAACTACTCTTGTAAGTCTAAGTCTTCGTACAACTGGATGTTGTTTTTATACATTAGAAACATCAATATATAACTCCATCATGGTACCATCTGACCGTTGGGAAAATAAATTTATTAGTTGGACCCACTGTGGATCAACAAACAATGGACAAGAAAAATTCCACAATGTAGTTGGGAATTGAAAATGTCTATAGCTCATAGACTTGATCTCTTGATTGGGTCCCAAATTTAAGGAACCAATAATTATATCTTGAAGTTCACTTAGGGTTACATAATCAGTTGTACTAACCACTATTATTGGTTGTGTACTATAAGAAGTTCCTTGATCAGTTTGAATAACCTCCCCATAGTAGTACACATAGGAAAACATGACTCTCTACGTCAAAAATATTTTTTGATCAAGATTATGATAGTGAAAATAATATTTACAATGATGGTTTTCCATATAATATTTATTATAACAAAATTTTAGAATGGCTTTTTATACCTTAAAATATGATACTAATGTTTTGTTATATAAAATTTTATTAGAATATAAGTCACAAAATGTTTTTGGAAACTGAGGTAAAAAGAAGAGAAAATTCCAAATTAGTTTATTTATAATTGATAAAATGATAATTATGATCATATAAAGTGAAATGGGTAAGAACAAACACATTAAATAACACATGAATTCTTTAAAACATAAAAGAAATATGTTGAAAATTTACAATAGAACATGGTTTGGATGAGATGACCCTCACTTCGAACGTGGGGTAAAATCCAGCTTATTTTTAATTGGAATCTTAATAATATCTTCTAAAGGTATTTACTTAACTGATGAATTTCGAAAAGATTTCATCCTTATAATGACATATCTTAGATGTCATATTAGATGTCATTATAAGGCCAATTTTTTTTTGAAAATTCAAAGGTTAAGTACATCCCTTTATAAGATGTTATTAAGCTGCCAATTAAAAATAATTTGGATTTTACCTTGCATCCTAAGTGAGGATCATCTCATCCAGACCATGTTCTATTGAAAAATTTCAATGTATTTATTGTATGTTATAAAACATTCATGTGTTATTTAATGTTTTTTTCTCCATTTCACTTTATATGATCATAATTTTCATTTTATCAATGATAATTAAATTTATTTTGTGGTGTCTCTTATTTTTTACCTCAGTTTCCAAATAATTATATGAATACTATTGACAATGAAAGTTGAAAATATAATCTTTATGATACTAAATTTTTAGAACATCTTCTCATATCTTAAACTGTGATATTAATTTTTCTTAGAATAGTTTTTAATCGTTCTAAAGGTATTTCAGTAGTTTATAAAGAAAATATGAATCATCAAAATCATATCCCCTAGGAGTGTCAAACTAGGTGTGTAAAAATTCCCATTGTCATGTACTAGGTTACCCCGAGTCAGGCCTGAGACACCTTGTTGGAGTTTTTACTTCTAGGTATATCTGTGCCAGAGCCACATCCACTTGTTTGTATCTAGATAGGGATTTGAAATCTTAGATAACCACATAATATTTATGCTACCAAAATTTTAGAACTCTTATATCCTAAAATATGACACTAATCATTACTTAACCATTAGTTAAACATTACTTAACCATTAGTTAAACATTACTTGATCATTAGTCAAACATTTATTAACCATTAGTTAAACATTTATTAACCATTAGTTAAACATTTATTAATCACCCCTTAATCATCCCTTAATCATCCCTTAATAATTATTTTATCAATACTTAATCATTATCTAATATTACCAAATCATTATTTAAACATTACTTAATCCTTAATTAATTATTCCTTAATAAAAAGTTAATCATATGATATTCATTAGTTAATTATAATTAACTAATCATTATATGTAATAATTTTTTAATCCTAAGTTATTCATTAGTTAATCTATACTTAATGATTACTAATAATAACTATTATTTATAAACTATATATAAATAACTAAACTAATTAATAAATAACATATTTAAAACTAACTAAAAAATAATTTAATTAACTAAATAAATAAATTTAAATTAAATAAGAAAAAATATATCTAAATAATGATTTAAAAAAACTGGGACTTCTTTTAGACCACAAGATCCACCGCACAAGAATAATAATTCTTTTAGAGAGAGAGGATGTGTAATGTATAGAGATGAGTGAAATTTGAAGTGATGAAGGGGGTCCCTTTTATAGGTATTTAAAGGAAAGGCAGCCGGGGGTGCGCCTTTCCTCTTTACATTAAGCGAAAGGAGAACACCCCCTTATACCTTTCACTTTGTATTTAGGCGGAAGGTGGCCAGCCCCCATGTGCCTTTTCCATTTCATTTATCCAGGGAAAAGGTGGTGGGGGCTTGAAAGGCAAAAGGCCACTTGCCGACTTTCATACACAATTTTTTTAAAAAAATGACCTATACATTTAAAAAATAAAATAAAAAAACATATAAAAAAATTTGAGGATGGGATTTCAGTTGGGAAATAGAAATTTTTTGGAGTAAGGCCTTACCTCTTTAAACTTTATATCCACCTTCTTCTCGAAGTCATAACTTTTCACCTCGTGGACTCTTTTAATGGGTACACTAGACCTCAAACAGAATTGTTACGTGTTTTGTTCCATGTTCTCAATGTGGGTCCTTATAGTGATTGGTGTATTATCCACTAAGGATACATATGCTTAAAAATAAATAATATTATGATCAATTGGTATTAAAATTTCATAAAAATATTATATTAAAATTTTATCACTTATTTGGTGGTGTGGGAAACTTTTACAAAGTCTTTTAAAAAATTCAAAGTATTCATGAAGTTTTTTACCTTAATATTTTCATATAGAACATATTTATTTTCTTATTGTTGTAGTTTGAGAGGCTAGGAAATATTTTTAATGAAAAAAGAGTTTCATGTCCGCCCAACCTCTAATTATGTAATTAACATAGTACAACCAATATTTTTCATTTTCTTCTAAAGGGAATGGAAAAACCCTACATTTTACAAGTTTTTCATCCACATTAGATGGTTTTAATGTTGAACATGTAGTATAAAATTCCTTTAAATTCTTATGTGTGTATTCTCTAACAAGTTTATGAAATTTTGGTAATAAGTGAATTAGATCATATTTTAATTCAAATTTAGGCGCTTTTCCTTGTATTTGAATGTATACAGATTTAATATCAACATCATGCGATGTGATTTCTTTTAATGTATGATGATATCAAGCCATATTATTAAATTTAATTTTAGTGTTTAATTTGGTTTCAAAAGAATAAATAGAAGAAGAAGGACTAAGAAGAGTGATGATGTTTTGTGTGTCCTTCTTCAAAGGATCATTTGACTCATTTTAGTGTCGATGATGCAAGATCCTCTCTAGTTTGTGTTTGTAAGGAAGTAGTTCACTTGATTAAGAATGTTTCATACAAAAGTCCTATAAGAAATATAGATTTTAGTATACAAATTTATAAAAAATTAAGTAAGAAAATAAACCCACAAATATTTATAAAATACACCAAGTTCTTATAAAAAATGAACATTAAAAACTGAAGCACTCCCCAAAAATGTTGCTACAATTTGTCCACATTTTCATGAAACATAAAATAAATTAGGTTTTTAAGATGATTTTATAGTATAGGGTAGACATTAGAATGTATATCAAGGAGCATTGGGGGTTTATAGTCTATATTTCTAATAAGTTTTTCAAAACAAAACAAAAAAGGGGGATTTTAAATGATGATTTAAAATAAAATAACTTAATTTAAAGAGTTTAATAGTTGAAAAAAGGCGATATTTATGAATTATGAGAGAAGGAAATAATTTCAATTTTACTAAACAACATGTCAAGTTCATAGTTGTCATGACTTGATTCACTGGGTCCCATTTGGCCGGTAGTAATCCAAATGCGACGCCCCAAGCCTGACTCCAATAGGCCAGGGGATGATGACCAGTGTGAAGTAGGCATATCACACACATGGGAGCCTTAGCCTAAGCCCCCCCCCCCCCCCCTCCACACACACATATCCAGATACCCATACAATTGTCAGGATCTAGGCCAACAGGGCATGAGCTATGACTACCCCAATCCCACCTCCAATAGGCCAAGGTCTAATAACTAGCACCAGGTAGGCATATCACACAAATGGGAGACCTTATCCTAATGTACTTGTACACACACACACACATCTCTAAGACCATAAAATGCTGAAATGTAAAACAAAAAATAACCATGCATGCATAAATCTAAAATACCACCATCATAGTATGACACCAAGTGCTAGAAAGAAAGGTCCAAATACAAGCCCACCAAAAGAAACTGAAAAAAAGTGCAACCTATGAAGTAGGAGATGACTACTATTAATGAAACCACTAGAACACACCTCAATCTATCTAGCTTACTAAGCTCCACCTAGTCTTGGCCCCTATAGGACTCTGTCAAAAGGTCGGTCATCCGCATAAGACATGAAACATGCAGGAAAAGACCATGCATGGGTGAGTATAAAAATACTCATTAAGACACCCCAAAATCACTAAGCATATAAAATCAAGAATAATATTTATCTCATCATAAGGATATATCAACAACATACATAACAAGAATATCCAAATATACTCATAGTAGACACACAATGTCAAGGAAAGGTCACAACCGTAAAGCTAGCCTAGGATTTTTACTCGAAGGTTCTATATAACACTCATCTAGGAGAACACACTAAATGAGTCAGATAGCACTAAGAGAATCTATCCAAGATGTTGTGCTTGTCAGGTCTCGCCATAAAAAAACATGTTGTAATTCTGAAGAGATCGATACACAGATGGGGTTTACACTCAAGGACACGGGGTATACCAATAACCCAATCTGGATTAACTCGCTAAGCAGGGGATCAACACCCATGTATTTTTGGTCATGAAGATTCCAAGAACCAACCTAGGGAAATAATTATGATAAAGGATCTCACTTTGGACCTCACAAAGGGATTCCTAGAACTCTATCTATGACTAAATTTACTCAGAGGGTATCACCATCCTATTCATAGGATTTGATTCCATAACAACCCTTAGGGAAAGGATCAAGAGGACATACCCTAACAAAATTGTCCAAGATGAAGAGGAAAATGGCTCCAAGACTTATTTAGAGGAGTACATGATATGTACTGGGAGTAAACAGAATGTACCTTCAGCACCAGGTCCTACCCGTATAACACATCTTTTTCCCGTGTCTGTATCCGAGTATATGGAATGTGGAGCTGCACGATGTCTAGGGCGTGTACAACCTGTACACACCGAGCTGCCTTCCAAGGTGTATATGATGTGTGGCATGGAACACATGGTGTATAATTCCACCTGACTACCTGGGTGTTTTCACTCTGTACATACCAAGATGATTGGAAAGGGTCACATGATACGTGATATTTATCTTTGCGCCAAAACTTTAGTTCCACACTAGGGGGGAGGGGTCCTACATGGTGTGTAATTCTAGATTACATGCTATGCGACTTGAGATTTTCTAGATTCCTACATTTGTTCATGCGTCATCTCCTATGCATCCTAATCTTTGTGGATCTACCAAAAAAATCACCAAAGAACACATATCTCGATCTATGTGAGTTTGTTGTCATCGGTGGCCGGATTTAGATTAATTTCACCACTCATGAAACGACCACCGTCTCATCTCATCATCGCTTCACACCTCGCTTGAACTAGGGTTCTCAAATCCATACTTGATCCTTCATCACCATTTTCATAGATTTATCCCATCATTGATCTAAACTTGGATCTATGATATCAATCCATTGTGCCAATAAACAGGTGCATAATGATTTATTATATGGGTATTCATCGAATTGGGAACCAAAGGAATTGCTAGCGATGAATGAAGTGCGAGGGAATAAATGCACAAACCACAAACATAAGGAACATACCTCATACAATGTTCATGTTGTCCTTGATTTTTTTCCATTATAATGAATAACAAATAGATATAATATAATCAATAATATAAATCCCTAAATCCTGAATAATCTAACCCGTACCCACAATACGATCGATCAGAGAATCAATTAATTAGTTGATTAATTTTCATTCATCATAGAAATAATAAAATGGGAATAAATCCACATAAAATAAAATTCTACCGCAATTTGGATCGATCACTAATGAAGAAAAAATCTGCATCATTATCATTGGTGAGATCCTTGAACTTTGATGGTGTAACAATCCTTGATCTTGATCTGATCTGATGTCTTCCACCAAGAAAACTCTCCTCCAATGGTCCTATAGATCTCCAGGGTTATGAAACTAACCCTGAGATCTCCTCATAACCATATATTTATAGAGGATTTTAGGTCACTACCTCAAAACAAATGAAATAAATAATTTTATTAATTTATTTTATTAATTCACCAATGACTGCAATTTACCGAAATACCCGATGCCGATACGAGTTATGTCATGCCTAGGGTAAATACTATGCTCTAAAATCAATGGAGGCCTCATATTTCCGATATGAGACTCTGTTTAAGAGTCATTACACTTTTTTAGGAAAATTTTGCACACATGATATTAAATATATTAAATATATTAAATATATTTAAAAATTTAATTCTGGGATCATCAGGCCTCATAATCTCATACCATATCAGCACCTAGCTCTGAAAATATTACTAGATATATTCAAATAATTTACATGAAAAAATATAGATATTACATTCTACCCACCTTGGGGCTTTATGTCTTGGAAATCCAAAACAAAAGGCTACACAAAGAGATGTGGGTACTAAACACACATCTGGGTCTCTTGCTCCCAGGTACTCTCATGAAGATTCCCATGCTGCCACCAGATACAAACTAAAGGAATTTCTCACCCACAGAGGATCCTCTCTTTCCAATCATCAATCTCTACTGGGTACTATGAAAAATTATCTCCATCCTCTATGTCCAATTCACCCTAGTTGATAACATGTGACGGGTCATGCACATACCTCCTGAGATATGACATGTGAAAAACATCATGTACCTGGTATAACTATGGTGGTAGAGCTAAGTGGTATGCCACCTTGACAACTCTACATAGTATCTGGAAAGGGATAATGAATCTTAGATATATCTTGTTTCCCTGAACAAATCTCCACAACCCACATCGGGGTGAGATCCTCAAGAACACATGGTCTTTCTCCTCAGACTCTAAAGGCCTCCATCATCAGTCCACATATGAATTATGATGAATCTGTGAAGTCCTCATATTCTTCCTAGATAATCTGAACCTTCTCTATAGTGGCTCACACCAACTTTGTGTCCATAAGTGTTGACTCTCCTAGGTCGGTCCAACATAGTAGTGACCTGTAGAGTCGCCCATACAAGTCCTAGAATGATTCCATACTGATGGAATAATGGTATATGTTGTTGTATGAAAACTCCACCATGGATATATGATCCTCCCAAATATGTAAAAAGTCTAACATGAAATCTTGTAGCATGTCCTCTAGGACCTTAATGATCTACTCAGTTTGGCTGTCGGTCTAGGGGTGAAAATCCATGCTCAAATGAAAATGATTCCTAAAGGATTCCTACAATATCTTCCATAACTGAGATGTGAAATGAGAATCATGGTTAGAAATGATTTTCTAGGGAAATCCATAGATTTGGACTATCTCCTATATGTACAAGCATCTCAATATCTCTACTAAACTCTACTCTCAAATAGATTAGTTGTGGGATAAATTGGTGAGTCAGTCTATGATCACCCAGATAACATCGTGTCCTCTAGAAATATGTGGTAACCCCGTCACAAAGTCCATGGATATCCCATATCACTTCCACTTTGTAACCTCAAGGGGTTGAGATAAACCTTCTGAAACCTGATGCTCAACCTTCACTTGCTGACAAGTAAGGCATCGAGAGATAAACTCTGCAACACAACTCTTCATCCCTAGAAACCAAAACTAACGTCAAATGTCTTGGTACATATTCACCACACCTGTATGTACCACTAAGGGTGAAGTATGAAATTCACTCATCAACTCCTATCTTAGTTAAAATGGTACCATCATCCATCCTCTAAAAAGAACGAAATGATATCCAACTTCATAAAATACATCAAGAGTATGTCCAGTGGATATCTGAGTACATAGGGTCTCATAGTTGGTATATACAAGTTGTTCCTCTCTAAATCACCAAAAAAACAGAGGGGTAATAACCATATATTGGAGGTATGATTCTCTATTTCCATCCTCAAAGGATAAATATAATTTGGTAAACTAATCTGATGAATTGCTCAGTAGATGTGAACAAGATCTCTTACTGAGAGCATCTTCTACCATGTTCTCTTTCCCAAGAGTATATACAATCACAAAGTCACAATCCTGGAGGAACTCTAGACATCGTATAAGGACCCAGCCTTAAAAAGCTACTTAATATTGAATTTTACACAAGAACATACATTATTAAACATTGATGATCTTTTTAGATTTATATTTTTAAATATTTAGGATACCTTACATACATAACATACCACATTCATACAAGATGATACTACTAAAAACAGTTTCCATTTTTTTCAAAATATAAAACATTAAAGCTTAAAACATGATTTATTTGACAAACCTCTACATAATTCATCACAACTCCCTTATTTCTGTTAACCGTACTTATATCCTGTGAAAAACATTTTAAAAACTTGAGATGAGTATAAAACTCAGTAAGGGATATAAAGAAAGAAAGTGTTAGTCAATTGATAACATAAAAACCAATAAAACCCATAATCATAAAAACTCAAATGCATAGAAACATCATGTAGTTAACTTGGGAAATATTTACCATATCACTATTAGATTCAACCTTACACATGGAATAACCTTTTGGTCAACTTCCATCTCTGGAGTACCCAATGCATTGGAGAGCTATAATGGGGCTCACCCGTCATATCTTGAGCTATAATGGGATCAACCCAACATATCTTGAGTTATAATGGGATAAAACCAACATATCTTGAGAGATAATGGGATAAAACCATCAGAAATAATGTCCAAGAAATATATCATGGAAATAAAGTATCTTGAAAATCAGAAGAAACCACTCATGCCATATACATATAAAAAAACAATCCTTTTGAAATTTATTGAAGAGAGTTTTAAAAGGATTTTAAAAAAAAGTACCTTAAAATATATTTGGAGTGAGAATTAATAGAATGGAATGGAATATGTATATACACTATAAATACACATAATTAAACATAATATAAACAAAATTAATCAGACCAATAATCTTAATACCACACAATTAATAAAGAAGAAGATTAACCCAAAGAATGGAAATTGGGTTAAGAATTCCCTTACCTCCAGTTCTTATTACTTAAAATGTGTTTAAAAATACTGTATAATTGTTAAAATAGTGTTATTAATATCTTAAATAAACATATTAATGTTTATAAAACCTTATATGATCATTTCATAACATCATTTCACCCTTTAATTATTATTATTTTGTTCCTTCCATTGTTTTGGGTGCTTTCTTTACATGTTTTCCATGATCGATTCATGATGGATTCTCTTGTCGATTGGAAGTGAAACTACAGAATTGGAATTTAATGGTAGTTACATATTTCCAGAAACATAAATTATTCCATTTATCATTTTGAATTCTTAAATGAGGATGATTCGTAAGTTAAAACATTAATGATGTTCGTTTAGATCATTTTAGTGGTTCTTTGATAATAACGACCTCATTTTGTTTTATAAATTAAAACCATTTGTAAAAAATAATTCCAGAACCATGGATGAGACACAATTCATATATTATAACTTGGTTCAACCATAAAAAATGTTTCATGACCATACCTGAAATAATTAAAGAAAATTTAAATCACATCGTCCATGGTGTCGGTAATTCGACACATCACAGACAATGTTTTTATTCCTTGAATAAGTGGAAGAGGAGAAGAAGAATGAAGATTAATTTTCTATGTAAATGAGAAAATTCAGAATATACATGATTTCTGGAGCTTTCATTCCTCTTGGATAAGAGGAGGGGAAGAGACTATAATAAAAGAAAAGGAAAGGAAGAGGATTTCTTACCTCTTGATCTCTTCTTCTTGAGATCCTCCTTAAGGGATTTGGTTTTGGTCTTTTGGTGAGACCAAGAGATCTAGGTCTTGGAGAAGAATATTAGAGAGGTAATTTGGAAAAATTTAGGCAATTCTAAAGTCTTGAGAGGTGTGTGAGGAAGAGGGGGAAATGGGTGGTATTTATAGTGGAGGAGGGGAGGTATTTTACATTATTTAAATCATTATTATAATATTTTTTATCAAGACTATGAATAATCTAAATTCAGGTAACCCAAAATAGTAACAATGGAATTTGAGTTTGAGCCAAGTGGTCTTACATCACTTATGATTTCATAAATAGTGTATTCAACTGATAATTTGAATATACAGTATTTTACCGTATTTCACTATTCATCAAAAAGTCAAGAATTTTAGAAAAATCCCAAAAATTAACCCTAACCATTTTTCAATGTGTAGAATTCAAAAATGAACTCCATTTTTTGAAAATAATTTTCTAAATATTATTAATTTAATTTTTAAATAAAATCATACTTAATTCAAAAATTAACAATTTTAAAACTATAACTGCTTTTATATCACATTGAATAATTAATCAAGATGTAATTTTATTAAATCATTAAGAAAATAAAATAATAATACAATTTAATACTTAGTAGGGTCATATTACTATTCATATTACTATCCATAAGGGTATGTTACTATTCAACAAAAATTAAGTTGGTTCTGTTAGACTCCAAATAACTTACTAAACACAATCGCAGATGACAGTTTTTTAAAATTCAAAACATAGAAGCAGAAACATTATGTTTAAAGGATAGTTATAAATATCTACTTAAAATAAAGTTTCATGCATTTCATTTATTTTTTTAAAACCTTGGGGTGTTACATTATCCCCACCTTTTAAAAATTGCGTCCTCGTAATTTTATTTACTCATTAAACAAGTGAGGGTACCTTTCAATCATAGCATTTTTAGACTCCCATATTGCTTCTTATACCATGTGGTTTCTCCACAAAACCTTTACCTAGTAGATTACCTTATTCTGTAATACCTTTTCCCTTCAATAAAGAATATGAATTGGTTTCTCTTCATAGGAAAGGTTCGCTTCCAGCTGAACTACTTCTAGGATCAAGAAATGAGTTGAATCTAGCACATACTTCCTCAACATCAAAATATAAAAAACATTGTGTACCTGAGACAAAATCGGAGGCAAAGCTACTCGATATGAAAATGGTCCAACTTTCTCCAGGATTTCAAAAGGACCGATGAATTGCGGACTTAGCTTTTCTTTCTTACCAAAACGCATCACACTTTTCCAATGAGAGATTTTAAAGAAAACATGGTCACCTACCTCAAAATATAAGTCTTTCCTTATGTTATCTGCATGAATTTTCTACCTACTCTGAGATATCCTCATATGCTGCTAGATCATCTTCACTTTCTCAGCCACTTCCTCTACTAACTCTGGCCCCATCAACTTTATTTCACTGACTTCATCCCAAAAACACTGGAGTCTGACACCGCTTCCCATACAATGCCTCAAAAGGTGCCATCTGTATACTAGAATGAAAACTATTATTATAAGAAAACTCAACTAAATAAATATGATGATCCCAACTTCCCTGGTAGTCCATTGAACAAGCTCGAAGCATATACTCAAAGGTCTGAATCATTCGTTCTGCCTGCCCATCTGATTGAGTATGAAAAGCTAAACTAAAATTTAATTCTATACCCAATGACTTCTGAATCCCTTTCCAAAAGTTAAAGTGAACTTGGGATCCCGATCAGATACAATGGAAAGAGGAACTCCATGTAACCTGAAAATCTCTTTGAGGTGAAATCGAGAAATCTGATCCAACGACATTGTATCTCGAATAGAAAGGAAATGTGCAGATTTTGTTAGCTAATCAACAATAACCCAAATCAAATTTTTACCTCAAGAATTATTTGGTATTCCCACCACAAATTCCATGGATATATTCTCCCATTTCTACTCTGGCACTGGAAAAGGCTGAAGCATCCCATTCGGTAACTACTGCTCTTCTTTAACCTGTTGACATGTCAAACATTTCACAGTAAATTCTGCAATATCCCTTTTCATTCCATCCCACCAGTAATACCCCCGAAGGTCTCTGTACATCTTAGTACTGTTAGGATGAACTAAAAATGGAGAACTATGAGCTTCACACAACAATTATTTTTTCAACTGGGAATCACAAGGCACACACAGCCTTTTTACAAATCTTAAAATACAATCTTTGTCAAGGTTAAATTCTGGAAACTTACCCATTTTGACAAATTATACCTTTTTCTATAGCTCACAGTCTTCCTTCTGCACTTGCTTAATTCTATCTAATAATGATGATTGCATTGAAACCTGAAACAAAATAGATTTATTCCCTACAACAACAACTTTTAAGACAAAATTCATCAATTCATTAATCAATGGATCATGTTCCAAATGTAACATGGTTAATGATTCATGATGTTTTTGAATCAAGGAATCTTCCACTTTGTTTGCTTTTCCTGGATGGTAATTTATCATGAAATCATAATACTTTATCAGTTCAATACATTTTCTCTGCCCCATGTTTAATTTCTTCTGAGTGAATATATAATTCATACTTTTATGGTCAGTATATATTTGAAATTTGGCTCTGTATAAATGGTGCCTCCAAATTTTCAAAGCAAAAACCACAGCTGCCAATTCCAAATCATGTGTGGGATAATTTAACTCATGAGGTTTTAGTTGTCTTGAATCATAAGAAATTACCTGATCATTCTGCATCAGAACACAACCAATTACCTTTAATGAAGCATCACTATATATGACAAACTCACCATTTCAGGAAGGCAAGGACAAAATTGGATCATTCACCAATATCTTCTTCAATTCCTAAAAAAACATCACATTCTTCTGTCCAAACAAATTTAACCCCTTTTCATGTTAACATAGTTAGCGGGCTAGATAACCGTGCAAAGTATTTAACAAATCGTCGATAATAACCTGCTAATCCAAGAAAACTACGAATATATGTAACATTTTTAGGTCTTGTCCATTCATAAACCACTTTTGTTTTTGTAGGATCAACTGTTATTCCATCCTTATTTATAATGTGCCCAAGAAAAGAAATATGTTGCAACCAAAAATCACACTTGATGAATTTTCCATACAGTTTATTTTCTTTTAAGGTTTTTAAAACAAACCATAGATGTTTTTCATGCTCCTCTTTACTTCTAGAATATACCATAATGTCATCAATAAACACAACTAAAAACTTATCCAAGAACTCATGAAATATTCTATTCATAAGATCCATGAATACAGAAGGTGCATTAGTTACCCAAAAGGCATAACTACAAATTCATAATGACCATATCTAGTACGGAACACAGCCTTCAAGATGTCTTCATCCTTTACTTTCAACTGATGGTATCTTGAACTCAGGTCAACCTTTGAAAAATACTGTGCTCCCTGGAGCTGATCAAACAAATCATCGATATGAGGCAAATGATACTTGTTTTTAACAGTAATGTTATTCAAGTCTCTATAATCGATGCAAAGTCTCATTGAACCATCTTTCTTCTTAACAAACAAGACAGGAGCACCCCATGGTGAAGTGATAGTTCAGATGAATCCTTTATCTAATAATTCTTGCAACTGCTTTTTTTTATTCTAGAAGTTCCATTTGGGCCATTCGATAATGAGGTTTATAAATTGGATTAGCATCAGGAAATAAGTCAATAGTAAACTCAACCTCTTAATTAGTAATAACACTAGGCAATTCATTGGGGAAAACATCCATGTATTCCTTTACCACTGGTACATCATTAATCTGAATAGTTCCCTTATCTTCAAAAATATGAGCAAGATAACTTTAATTTCCATACTTTATCAGTTTCTTTGCTTCCTGATATGTTATTAATGGTATGGATTCATTATTTTACACAAACTGAAATTATTTCTAAAAAATAACTTCATTTTCTCTGCAATCTATCTTAGCATGATAAAAAGAAATCCAATCCATACCCAGAATAACATCAAACTCTACTAGAGGCAAAAAAAGGTTTTTAGGTAAACTCTTTCCACAGAAAAGGACTGGAATATTCTTATAATTTATTTTTTCCACAATATTTCCTCTAGGTGTTTTTACCATGAGATCTGGTTTCATTTCATGAGGTTGGATTCCTAATTTTTCTGAAAATTTCTCAGAAAGGAAGGAACGTGTAGACCCTAAATCAAACAACACATTTTCAAAATATGTAAAAACAAGAAATATACCCGATACCATCTAATTTGACATCTCAACATCTGCTAAAGTGGTTGCAAAAGATTTTACCAAACCCTTCTACTTCCAATCTTTCTTATTCCCTGCTTGAGTAACTAGCTACGGAAAGACATTAGAAAAATGACCCAATTCCTTATAGTTAAACCATCTCACCATTGGATTCTCATTAATTTTTGGATCATTTTCTTTACACTCACAAGACATGTGTCCAAACTTTCTGAATCTATAGAATTTCCCAAAATTTACAAGACATTCACCAGGATGCCTTTTACCACACTTTTCAAAAGAAAGGAAATTCATTTTTTTACCTCCAGACTTCTTTGGTGAGTTCTTCCCCATTTCCTGCCAACCTGATCGCTTCTTATTCTTGTCATCACGGGGAACATATGTTTCAGAATACTCCATCTTAACTTTTTTAGCACAACGAACAAGCTTCTCATAGCTTTTAAACTCTCTTGAGGCCAAAGCTCTTCACAAAAACAGTTTTAAACCAGAGTAAAATCTATTAATTTTACTTTCAAAATCATGAGTAAAATTTGGTACATACCTGGATAGTCTTGTAAAATTGGATTCATATGTTTCCATAGAATCATCATCTTTCTACTTCAGTTCCAAGAATTGTTTCTCCATTCTAAGTCGAACAATTTTGGGAAAATATTTTTCCAGAGAAATACTCTTAAAATCATCCCATTCTAGACTATTAAGATCATCTCTTTCTCTCATATTCTTAACCATAGACCACCATTGGTCGGATTCACCTTTCAAATGATAAATGGATACTATTACCTTTTGATGTTTCGAACATCCCATGACATCAAATATCTTTTCTAGAGCATTGATCCATCCTTCAGATATCACTGGATCTGTGATTCCACTAAATGTTGGAGGATGTTGCCTCATAAAATGCTCCACAAAATACATTTTCCTTCATGGTTGATAATTTTCATCTATAGAATGGATACCACCCCCATTTATTTCTTGATTCAACTGAGCCATTGCTGTCACAAACTGCTTGGTTCCGATTCCCACCATTTTGGGATAAGGACCCAACCTTAAAACGTTACTTAATATTGAATTTTACACAAGACCATACATTATTACACATTGAGGATCTTTTCGGATTTATATTTTTAAATAATTAAGATACCTTACATACATAACATACCACATTCATACAAGAGGATACTACTAAAAACAGTTTCCATTTTTTTCAAAATATAAAACATTAAAACTTAAAACATAATTTCTTTAATAAACCTCTACATCATTCATCACGAATCCCTTATTTATATTAAACATCCTTATATCCTGTGATTTTTTTAAAAAACTTGGGATGATTATAAAACTCAGTAAGGGATATAAAGAAAGAAAGCATTAGTCAAGTGATAACATAAAAACCAATAAAACTAGTAATCATAAAAACTCAAATGCATAGAAAAATCATGTAGTTGACTTGTGAAATATTTACCATATCACTCTTACATTCACCCTTACACATGGAATAAACTTTTGGTAAACTTCCATCTCTGGAGTACCCAATTCATTGGAGAGCTATAATGGGGCTCACCTGTCATATCTTGAGCTATAATGGGCTCAACCCAACATATCTTGAGCTATAATGGGCTCAACCCAACATATCTTGAGCTATAATGGGCTCAACCCATAATAAATAATTTCCAAGGAACATATAATAGAAATAAAGTATCTTTAAAATTAGAAGAAACCACTCATTCCATATACTTATAAAAAAACAACCCTTTTAAAATTTATTAAAGAGAGTTTTAAAAGGATTTTTAAAAAAAGTCCCTTAAAATATATTTGGAGTGAGAATTAATAGAATGGAATGGAATATGTATATACACTGTAAATACACATAATTAGACATAATATAAACAAAATTAATCACACCAATAATCTTAATACCACATAATGAATAAAGAATAAGGTTAACCCAAAGAATGGAAATTGGGTTAAGAATTCCCTTACCTCAGGTTCTTATTACTTCTAATGTGTTTAAACCTCCTGTATAATTGTTAAAAGAGTGTTATTAATATCTTAAAGAAACATATTCATGTTTATAACACCTTATATGATCATTTAATAACATCATTTCACCCTTTAATTATTATTATTTTGTTCCTTCCATTGTTTTGGGTGCTTTCTTTACATGTTTTCCATGATCGGTTCATGATGGATTCTCCTATCGATTGGAAGTGAAACTCCATAATTGGAATGGAATGGTAGTTACATATTTAAAGAAACATAAATTATTCTATTTATCATTTTGAATTCTTAAATGAGGATGATTCATAAGTTAAAACATTAATGATGTTCGTTTAGATCATCTTTGTGGTTCTTTGATAACAATGACCTCATTTTGTTTTATAAATTAAAACCGTGTGTAAAAAATAATTCCAGAACCATGGATGAGACATAATAAATATATTATAACCTGGTTCAACCATAAAAATTGTTTCATGACTAGACCTGAAATAATTAAAGCAAATTGAAATCACATCATCCACAATGTCGGTAATTCAACACATCACGGACAATATTTTTATTCCTTGAATAAGTGTGAGAGGAGAATAAGAATGAAGATAAATTTTCCATGAACATGGGAACATCCAAAATTTACATTATTTATGGAGCTTTCATGACTCTTGGATAATAGGAGGGGAAGAGACTATAATAAAAGAAAAGGAAAGTAAAGGAAAACACATGAAAAAATAAGAGGATTTCTTACCTCTTGATCTATTTTCCTTGAGATCCTCCTTAAGGGATTTGGTTTTGGTATTTTTGTGAGACCAGAAGCTATAGGTCATGGGGAAGAATATTGGGGAGATAATTTGGAATAATTTATACAATTATCAAGGGTTGAGAGGTGTGGGAGGAAGAGGGGGAAATGGGTGGTATTTATAGTGGAGGAGGGGAGGTATTTTACATTATTTAAATCATTATTATAATATTTTTCCTCAAGACTATGAATAATCTCAATTCATGTGACCCCAAATAGTAATAATTGCATGTTAGTTCTAAAAAAGTGTTCTTACATCACTTATGATGTCATAAATATTGTATTTAACTGCTAATTTGAATATACGGTATTTTACTGTATTTCACTATTCATAAAAAATTCAAGAATTTCAGAAAAATTCCAAAAAATCACCCTAACAATTTTGTGACGTGTAGAATTAAAAAATGAACTCCATTTGTTGAAAATAATTTTCTAAATATTATTAATTTAATTTTTAAATAAAATAATACTTAATTAAAAAATTAATAATTTTAAAACTATAACTACTTTTATATCACATTAAAAAATTAATCAAGATGTCATTATCTTAAATCATTAAGAAAATAAAATAATAACACAATTTACTATTTATTAGGGTAATATTACTATTCATAAGGGTATGTTACTATTCACCAAAAAATAAGTTGGTTCCGTTAGACTCCAAATAACTTACTCAACACAATTGTAGATGACCATTTTTTGAAATTCAAAACATAAAAGTAGAAAAATTATGTTTAAAGGCTGGTTATAAATATCTACTTAAAACAAAGTTTCATGCATTTAATTTATTTTTTTAAAACCTTGGGGTGTTACACATCACCCCTATCTCAAGTTTAGATCCTTATGAGAGAAGATATACTTGATACTATTATGGTCATAATAGATGATAAATTTATAACCCATAAGGTAGTTTTACTACATATTTAGTAATAAGACTACCATTGCTAGCGCAAGATCATATGTCACGTAGTTCTATTCATATGGTCTCAACTGACGTGAACCATAGGCAATCACCACCTTCCTCTATATCAGGACACAACCAAGATCGGTCCTTGATGCATCACAGAACACTACATACTCAACACCCTTCTTCAAAAATCTCAAGATGGGAGAACTTGTCAATTTTTATCTCAACTTCTAAAAATTCTGTTGGCACCTCTCTATCCACAGGAAAGGCTACCCCTTTTGGGTCAAAGTTGTCAAGGGAGATGGTATCTTGGAGAAATTAGTTATGAACCTTCTTTAGTATCCTAAAAACCCAAGGAATCTCTACACCTATGTCACACTCTTGGGTGGATCCCAAGCTAACACTACCTCAACCTTCACCAGGTCCACCACTACATCATCCGTTGAGATGGAATGTCCTAGAAAGTGGACCTCATGAGTCCAGAACTTGCACTTTGAGATATTACTGTAAAGCTGGTTCTCTCAAAGTACATATAGGATCATCCTCAAGTGTCTCACATTATTCTCATTAGACACCAATTACACTAGGATATCATCAATGGAGACTACCAAAAACTGGTCTAAGAAAGGATGAAAGATTCGGTTCATGAGTCCCATGAACTCTACTAGGGTGTTCGTCGTACTGAATGGAATCACCAAGAACTCATAGTGAATGTAGCGACATTTGAATTCCATATTTAGTATATCCTTGCCACGTACTTGAAACTGGTGATAGCCTGATTTGAGTCCAATCTTTAAGAACCACCATGCCCCTATCAACTGATTGAAGAGGTCATCGATCCTCAATAATGAATATTTTTTTCTTACAATCATCTAGTTTAGGTGATGGTAACATACATGTGACTTAAATATACCATATTCCTTCTTGAAGAATAATATTGGGTTTTCCCAGGGTGAAACATCGATTCTTAAAAATACCTTACTCTATAGGTCCTACGACTTCACCCTCATCTTGCGAATAATTATGGGATCCTTCCCATACGATGGTGTAAATATCAGGGTCGTCTTAGTGTGTAGGTCAATGAATAATTCTATCTCTTCGTAGGGAGGTAAGCCTGAAACATCCTTATAAAAGACGTCCTCATACTCTACCACCATGGAAGGAAATCGAGAACACATAATATCCATTATACCAAGATTCATGCTTGCCAAATGGCATGTAATCAACTATTCCCTCCTATGCAGGAGTCCATACTACTCTGCCCGGTTTTCCTTTTCACCCATAAAGGAAAACCTCATCCCATCACCACGGACACACCACATCCTCTACTTGAAACAGTTTATCTAGGCATGAACTGTAGATAACTAGTCCATACTTAATATGACATTGTAAGGCCTCATCACTACTAAAAAGAGATCTGAAAAGAAACTTTTTCCTCCAAGAGTCAGGTCACACTATTGATATAAGTGTGTGATCGTTGAGTCGTGTAAAATAGTTGTCTCCAAGCACAAGGGTTGATCCAAAATCTCAACTGAAATATATAAGTCTCAAACCAAACAAGTGTAAATAAAATAATGGCTCACAGTCATGTATATCAATACTGTAGCTAAGTTAGAAAAGTCATAGATCATACCTCGTATCTTCTCTAGAGGCTCTGGTCCATAATCCTCGACCGCCTGCAGCTAACCTCGCCCATATCCCCCAGTTCCCTAAGCTTGGAGTGGACCACCTGGGGGTGGTAGTGGTGGTAAAAAGTCATAAAGTCTACCACCTCCAACTAATCTCCCAGCTATTCCATGTCTTCCACCCTACAGACTTTCCTGCTCCTACCGCAGCCAATACCTAGGCGGCCAATCCACCATCTCTATATCATTCGTATGGTGGGTTAGAAAATCACATGAGAGATGTCCCCTCTCAATACAAGAGTAGAACCACCTCTCCCTAGGATTACTAGATACATATTGTGAGCCCCAAACCATAGATTTTCTATCCCGAGATCACCTCCTGAAATGTCTCACACATCCAGGTATCAGTGTCTATCATTAGATCCCTTTCACTGAAGTCTCATCTCCTATGTTCCCACTTCCTACAACAACTATCTGCGTCTTCTCATCTTGGAAACTATCAACCACCAAAAAAATACTCTAGCACCTTTTAATATGTAGGACTGCATAGAGGTATCACACTACCTTGTATTTCTTTGTGTAGTCCTCACTCGAAGGTCCGGGTCCAAAATAATTGATCACACACCATATCCATCGAGTACCAAGAAAGGTTGGCGAACCTTGATGAATACTCAGACACAATCATATTGCCCTGCTGAAGCTGTAGAAAATATTGGATGCGCAAAACCCTCAAAATAGCTGGAGAAAACTCCTCGCTGAAAAGGCACTCAAACTCTGACCATGCAAGAGTCATTTAATCATATAACTGAGTAACTAAGCCCCACAATTTTTCCATAGATCCATGGAGAAGGTTTGCTATGAGAATCACCATCTAGTCTACAGGTGTCCTAATGAGATGAAAGAATAACATCAATACCTGAAGCCAATCCTCAACCACTTGTGGGTATGGCTCACCCCTAAACCTAAGGGGTCACTGATATTGAAACTCATGATGTGCGCTCAACCCGGGAATCTCATCTGATGGTACTACCGGTACCATTTGCTACTTGAAAAGTTGTGGGAAGACTGGTGCACCACCTAGAGGTAACACCTCTTAAATAGGTCCCTATATCTAAGTCTCTTCATTGATGGAATCATCTTCATGATCTTGCTGCTAAATACTAGCTAGAGAATGTCAAGGAGACATCCTAAAATAGATAATATGTACCATGTTCAATGATTATATCTAAAGAGATGACTCAATAAGGACATGGAAACCATAAACCATTCCTATATGATGCATGTACCAATTTTTTCCCTGAAACCAATGTCTACAAGTTCCAATTCAACAAGCAGGTTATTAGAGTCAAGGTGAATGGATACATCGGCCGTCGTACCAACAATGAAGTTTCTATCCTGAGATCTAAACTCGAAACACTTAATATTGTTTCCATAAAACCCAAACCAATCTCATAGAGTCTAGTCCAAAGGTAGAACCAACTCCTCTAATACCACTTTTTCATGACTCAACCTAATGGGACCCGAGGTGTGACTACCCCAAGCCCACCTCCAATAGTCCATAGATTGGAAACTAGCATCGAGTAGTCATATCACACACATGGGAAGCCCTATCCTAATGTACTTATACACACACACATCTCTAATCTTATATAGTGATGAAATGTAAAACAACCAATAACCATGAATTCATACATCTAAAATCCTATCATCAGAGTATGAAAATAAGTACTGTAAAGAAAGGGCCAAATACAATCCCACCAAAAAATATAAAACAAGTCCAAAATGTGAAGTAAGAGAGGTCTGATATAAATGAAACCACTAGAACACACCTCAGTCTATATGTCTCACTAATCTTTTCCTGGTCCTGGTCCCTCTAAGACTCTTTTAAAAGTTTGGTCGTCTATATAAGACACAAAACATGTAGGTAAATCCCATGCAGGGGTGAGTATAATAATACCTAATAGAACACCCCAAAATCACTAAGCATATAACATCAATAATAATAGTCAGCTCATCACAGAGATATATCAATAACACACATAATAAGAATATCTAGATATACTCATATTAGACACACAGTCTCCAGGTAAGGTCACAACCATAAATCCATCTTAGGATTCATACTCGAAGGTTTTATATAACACTCAGAACATACTCCATGAGTTATATAGCACTGATGGTGTCCATTTGAGATGTCGTTATCATCGGGTATTTCCATAAGAAGTACTCACTGGAAGTCTAAATAGATCGATACACAGATGAGGATCACACCCAAGGCCATGGGGTATACTAACAACCTTATTTGGATTAATCCTCTATGTAGTGGATCGATGCCCACATAGTGTTGGTCACAATGATACCGAGAACCTTACCCAGGGAAATGATGATGATAGAGGATCTCACTTTGGTCCTCATGAAGGGATTCCAAAAAACTCTATTCGAGACTAAAGTTCCTTATAGAAGATCACCATCCTATGCATAGGATGCGATTCCATAACAACCCTTAGGTATATAACCAAGGTAATGTACCCTAACAAACTTGTCCAAAATTAAGAGGATAAGGGATCCAAGCCTTCTTTAGAGGAGCACACGACGTATACTAGGATTACACAACGTGTCCCTTCAGTACCGGGTCCTACTCGTGTAAGACAACCCATGATCATGTCTGTGTCTGAGTACATGACATGTGAAGACACATGATCTCTAGTTCATGTACCACCTGTACATGTTAAGTTGCCTACCATGGTGTACACAACGTGTGGTTTGTCCCACTTGGTGTGTAGTTCCATTAGACTACCTAGGTGTGTACACCCTATACATGTTGAGCTGATTAGAAGGGGTAACATGGCATGTGACTGAGTCACACTGTGTGTGATATTTATCTCTACGTCAAAACCCTAGCATCACACCGGGGGGGGGGGGGGGTCCCACACGACATGTAATTTTGGATTACATGCTGGGATTTTCTATAATTCCATATTTGTTCACACATCGTCCCTCACGCCTCTTTATCTTTGTGGATCTACTACAAAACTCATTGAAGAACACATATCTTGATCTATGTGAGTTATTCATCATTGACAACCAAATTCTGGCCAATTTCACTACTTGGTAAACCATCTCATCTCATTGCCTCGCTCGAACCAGGGGTCTCAAATATATCCTTGATCTATTGTAACCATCATCACAGCTTGATATTATCATCGATCTGAACCCAGATCTATGATATCAATCCATTGCACCAAGAAATGGGTGAGAAACGATTGATTATCTAGGTATTCATCAAACCATGGGCCAAAGTAATTTCCTGTGAAGAATGAAGAATGGGGTAAGAACTACACAAACCACCAACATAAGGAATAGACCATGACCAATGTTCATGTTTTATTCGATTTGTTTCCATTAGAATGAAAAATTAAGAGATATAATATAATCAATAATAGAAATCCTCAAATCTTAGATAATCTGACTCGTACCCACAATATGGTCGATTCATGAATCAATTCATTAGTTGATTGATTCACATTTAGCATAGTAATAATCAAATGAGGATAAATTCACATAAAACAACATCCTAGCTCAAGTTGGATCGATCGATGACGAAGAAGGAATCTACATCATTGTCATTGGTGAGATCCTTAAACTTTGATGGCACAATGATCCTAGATCTTGATCTGATCCGATGTCTTCCACTAAGAATGATCTCCTCCAACAATTATCTAGATCTATAGGGTTAAGAGGCCAACCTTAAGATCTCCTCATAATTGACTATTTATAGAGGATTTTAGGTGGTTGCATAAAAAATAATAATAATAATTTATTTTATTAATTCTTTCGTGACTAAACTTTACCGAAACACCTGACATTGATAAGAGTTATGTTATGAATAGGTTAAATACCATGCTCTAAACTCAATGGTAGCCTCATATTTATGATCTAAGCTACCATTTAAGAGTGATTTCAATTTTTTAGGAAAAATATGCATGCATGATATTAATTATATTAAATATATTTCAAAAATTAATTTTGGGGTCACTGAGACTCAAAATATCACGTTGTCTCAGAACCTAATTCCAAACATATTACTAGATATATTTCAATACTTTACATAAAAAAATAGAGATGTTACATCAATAATGAAAAGTAAAAATACAACTGATATCATAATACATGCATACATCTATATCCCACATCAGAGTATGAAACAAGCATTGGAAAACATAAAGGTCCAAAATACAATCCCATTAAAATTGTAAAAGAGTCCAATCTTCTAAGGAAGGGGAGGAATACTGTCAAATGAAACACCCAGTATGAACCATGGTCTATCTAGATCAACTATGCTACTTCTACTCATGTTCCACCTAGGACTCCATTGAATTATCTATCATCTAAATAATACATTACATGTGTGGGAAGATCCCATGTAGGGGTGAGTATAACAATACCTAGTGGGACACCCCAAAATAACCAAACATAAACCGTCAAGAGATTATTTATCCCATCATCATAAAAGAACGCCAATCAGAATATGATACATAACAATAATCATCCAGATATACTCAAAGTAGACACTAAGTCTCGAGGTAAATCCATAATCGTACTTCCATCCTAGTATTCTTCCTGAGGCTTCAAGGTGATGATCGCTCGAGAGAACTCACTCCATGAGTCTAATAAAACTAATGGTTCTCATATGAGAGATCATGATCATCAAGCCTCGCCATGAAGAAGTACACGTTGGAACTCAAAAGTTATCAATACATAGATAGGGGACCTCTCTCAGGGCTTGTGGTGTATACCACACCCTATATGGAATAACAAAATAAGTAGGGGATCGAATGCCCAGGTATGTCGGTCATGATGATTCCTAAAAACCCACATAGGGAAGAAGTTTATAATAAAATATCACACCTTAGGGCCAACAAAGGTATTCTTGAACTCTATTTGAGACTATTCCCGTAGAGGGGATCACATCCTATGCTTAGGAAGTGATGCCTATTTTACCCTCATAGGGATAGACCGTGGGGATATACCCTAGGGATACTAGTCTACATTGAAGAGAATGATGGCCTCAAACTTCCTTGAAAAAACTACACAATGTGTATAGGGTACACACGACATGTCTTCGCTACCTCGGGTCTACCCGTGTACTTTGGGTTGTGTATGTGTACTCTATCCATGCCCGAGTACCTCACTACTAGAAATTAAGGATATAGCCACACTTATATAGCCACAATTAAAAAAAACCATGCCTACAACCTAAGATATCCCCACGGGTCTTAAGTTACCCATGGTGATATGACCCCAACCCCACCCTTATCATAATTCCACCCCCTATTTTTACTTGGTCATTCTCTCCTCCCTGAAAGTCAGAAAAACTCCTCACCCGACGTGGCCATCCAACCTCGGGACGATCCTCCTCTGACGACGTGACCACCCATCCTCCGACGATGCGGCCACCCAACCTCGGGATGATCCTCCTCTGACGACGCAACCATCCAACCTCCCCATGATCCTCTTCTTCCGATGAGGCTCCACCTCCACCTCCTCCTTTTGTCCACCCTCTTCCTTGACTCACATGTTTTTTCAATCTTTACACATTCCATTTTCTCCTCCACATCTCACCAGTGGGCATTCCATGACTCACAGCTTGTGAGTGGCCTGCGGTAGGGTGCGTTAGGGTTTGTTTTCTATTTAATCAAATCTCTATTATATTTATGTTGTTGGGGTTTCAATTAACTCTAATTTTCTCCAATACACAACTACATACATATGAACCAGGATGGTTCTAATTCCTCACATACCTTATGTTTTTTGTCATGGAGAAGGGTTTATTTGATTTAAAATCCACAACCTCTTCAATTTTAATTGGGTAAGATTTTTTTTTCAATTTCTTGTCTTCTTAATTGTCACATTGGTATTTTACAGGGTTTATTTTTTTCACTTATTGCATTGGGTATGATTTCTTTGATTTTTTGTCTGATTTTCATTGGGTTTGATTGTCTTATATAGTTTAAATATACAAATTCTATAAATCATAAGTTATGATGATATGATTTTAAGATGGATGAATGGTCAACGGTGAGTTATAAAAGAAAATTTCATAAATATATAGTATTCATTGATTAGTATTACTTTGGTTAATATAAACCTATGTTTCATAGTAATTGATATATGACATATCACAATATTATTGCAGTTTTTGATTAGAAGTGATTTTTGGAGGATTTACTAAATTGCATGTTGACTTATCAATTTTTTTAGAGAAAATAATTTTACCATATAAATAAAATACAATACGATTATGATGAGTCACATAGAACATGTATGTTTCGAAACCACAATGTGATAGACGCATAGGAGATTGTTTCCCCACGGGGTATTATTCATTTCCCACTGGGTGTTTAGTCTTAGGTTTTGCTTCTAGAGGTTAATCCACATTACCCTATACCTTCCTACCAATTCTTATAGAAATAACACTTTGGGTTAAGAATTAGTTAAGTTAAGTTTTTACCCAAACCTTGATTTATCAATGTATTTAAAATAATAAGGATTTTTTCATATTGGATTTTTAAATCCTTAAGCTTAGAACCATGGGTTTTCAAAGTATATTGTTGATTACCGCAATACTCCATCTGTCTCTATAGGCCCTTCATGGATGGATCTTGAATTTTTCCTTAATTTTGGTAACCTATTAAAGGTTGAGAGTTTTTACTTACCTACTAGAAGTGTGGGGGATGAAAAATCTATTATAAAATCTATTAGAAAGGTGACTTGGATTGATATTTCTTTCCATATCCATATCATACTATTAAATACTCCTTGAAACCTTGGTTGTTCAGACATAATTGATGCCCCCCATCAAGTGTCTACACTGATCTAGTAATTGGTATGATAAAAAAATTCCTATGTTTGGATTTATATTTTTTCAAGTCCTACTGATTTTTTTGAAATATATGAAATAAAAAATAAGAAGTTTTATTAAAGTTCCTTGGATAGAAAACTCAATTTCAATTCCTATTGAATTTGATTTGAATTTATTAGCTAATACTTTGAGGAACATGAAGAAATAAGAGGCTACAATTCAAATAAATAATTCTTAGGAGAAGGTGATTACACTACTATTTGAGTGTAATAAAAGTGGGTTTCCTTATATTAAATCTACTGAGAATGATTCTTTTAATGAATTAATTTCATGTTGTGATGAAGTTATTTCCATTGAATCGTTCAGTGATATCAATTATGAAATCAAGTATTATCTTAAAATGGACCCTATTGAAGTTATTATATACATATGTGAATACATAAAGGGGATACAATATTAGAAATCATAGTTATATTTAGATTCTATGTCAATGAAATATAAATTCACTAAAAATTTAAGTAAATGTATCACCATTATAAGGTTTATTGGAGCTAAGGAGACATTTATATCACTTTTCAATGGAAAATTGTCTATAAACGAATAAGAATTGAAAAGGAGAGTTGTTTAGGAGGTTATTATTATAAAAGTGGTCTTTTCACTAGAAAAACTATATTGTACCTCTATGGATGTCAAATATTTATAGCTGTATGTTAAATATAATAGTATTAAAGAACTATATATTTCTCTTATAAAGGATAATAAAGTGTATGGAGATCTGTTTCTGAAGTTACAAAAGGGATATAAAGAAATGTTAAAATATCTTGAATATGATATGTATTATCTGAATCTATAATGATTGGAGTAAGATATGAAATTGATAAATCAAGAAGTCACCCAAGTTAAATCGTTACATGTTTTTAAGAAAATAAGAGTATCTACCACACAAAATAATGATGATAATATTACTAATAAAAAGACTCAGAATTATGCCAAAATAAATTTAGTTGGTCCACTAATTTTTTCACTGTAAGCTCATGGAGGAATGTGACAATATATCATGATAAATCTATTGGTAATCATTAATATTTATCTATTACCCATGGTTTAAAAACAAATTTTTTACAAATATGGGTGTGATTAAATAATTAGAATCCATCCATATCATCCAATTTGAATATGATCATGATTCAAATACTTGGATCTATAAATAAATCTCAAGATCATATTTTTGTTGTCCAAAAATATAAAGAAAAAAACTAGATATACTACATACAATAGAAAGAGAAGGTGATTTATTTGTCAATAATAGTGATACTAGACATTTGTAAAGAAGTATAGTGAATGTTGGCATAATATGTCAACTTATGTAGGATATATAAGGTCTATATTTTGGGGTAGCAGACCATATTTTGAAAGAAGACTTGTGGGAAAAATGAATAATTCACAAAATAGGATTAATCTATCTATAATAAACAGATTTCAATATTTTGAATATATTTTTTAAATATGAAAAAAGTGATCATAGTTAAGATTCTTGTTATCATATACCAACTCAACACAAAGTATATACTAATTCCAGAATAATAACACAATAAAAATTGAAGTAGGTAAGAAAAGTAAATGAATCTACCTTGGGGAGAAAACAAAATAAGGATATTATATCATATAATCTCAATAATTCAATGAATGGGGTTGAATAGAATGTTGAAATAGAGATGAAATGCCTACACTATGGAAGAATAGTCCAGATCATGGACTATTGAAAATTGGCCATTAACATCATGACTGATAGAAGTGAGATAAAGTAACAAATAGAATCAATTCAGGAAAGGAATCATAGAATTAATTTAATTAAAGATATGCTAGAATAATAAGAGTAATAATAACTTATAAATAATGGTATTATAAATAATACTCAAGAGATACATGGAAGATACAAAATTCCAAGTCATACACAAACAAATTCTTAACTTCACTTCCAGAAAAATATGAACTATTGATGTGAAAATCTAAAACATTAGTGGCTCTAAATATCAAGAATTTTTTTGTAGAAAAATTTTACACACATTAATTAGGTATATCGTGTTCCTAAATGATGTTTGATCATATGGCCTAAGTAATTGGTAGAGCCTAAGAACATGGATCTAGTAGAAAAGTATATAAGTAATCTATTTTCTAAAGTAAGGTTTCGTGTTCCATATTTAATGAATGATGAAAATAGCATAAAATAATATTTTACAATGATTTATATATTTTAAAAATCAAGGTTGAATCTAGCATGGATAGATATCAATATTTAATATATGAAAAAAATATTCTTGTTTGGGATATAATTCATGACCCTATGGCTCTTATTATGGAGTTGGTAAATCCACCTTATTACCTTGATTATTTTTTCCACTTTTTTTGGGTAATTAAAGGTGCTAATGAAAAAAGGTTAGAACTAATTGGAATTTATTATCATTACAAAATTGTGGGTTTTATCCATCACGATTCATTCAAATAGGTATAACTCTATCATAAAAATACCAAAAAATCCAATGGTTAAGAATATGATTTATCTTTAAAAAAATCTATCCATGTTGAAGACTGTTGGGAAGAATTCCTAGAGGCTGGGGTGGGGTGTGAAGGGGGGATTGGGGGGGAGAAGTGGGGGTGCATGTGTGTGTGGGGGGGGGGGCTGGGGGGTAGTGGGGGTGCATGTGGGGCAGTGGGGGTGCAGGTGGGGCTGGGGGGGAGGGGGCTAGGGGTGGGGGCTGAGGGTTGGGGGAGGGGTTTGGGGGAGTGGTGCATGGGGGGATGGTGTAGGGTGGCTAGTGTAGGGGGGATGGTGCAGGGGGAAGGGGGTGTAGGGGCAGTGGGGGTGTAGGTGGGGGGTGGGGGAAGTGGGGGGGATGAAGGAGGGGGTGGTGTAGGTGTGGGAGGGGGCTGGTGTAGGGGGGATGGGGGGTACTGGTGCTGGTGGGTTGGTTCAAGTGTAGGGGAGGGGTAGTGGGGGTGCAGGTGGGGGTGGGTGGGGGGATGAGGGCTGGGTGAGGGGATGGGGGGGTGGTCCAAGAGGGGCTGGGGGCTGGTGCATGTGTGGGAGGGGGGTTGGTGCTGGGGTGTTGGGGTGGAGGGGGGGGGAGGTGCAGGTGTAGGAGGGTGTTAACATGCCCTATTTTGGTAAAACTTGAATTTTCATTTATACCCTTAATGATTTTAAAGGGTTCATACCCCATTTTTCCTTCTCATTCAATTGTGGATTGGGTTCATCCAAGGGTGTCTCTTCCACCTTTTTTTTCTTGGTTTTAAGCTTCTCTACAGTGCAAATGCTTATGGTGTTGCTTATGTTTATAGATACACTATAATACATATACATTTTCAAAATTATAGTGCTTATCATCAAAGGATTTATCATAAACCTTTTGGAAAACATATTGGGTATAGTGCTTTCATATTTATACATTTGATATCTTCTCAAAGTAGACTTGTCTCAATCTCATCTCTTTCTTATTTTTTATTATTAAAGGTATGAATTATTTTCAATCTTTTTCTTAACTTATATTAATCAAAGTGGATTGCCACAAGAGCATTAAGTTTCTACAACAAAATGCAATAGACTAGAGATATAATTCTTCACAAGAGATAGGTATGTTGTAGTTTAGTTTTTATTTTATTTTCTTTATCGCATCATCCAATTAGTCCTTTTATCGCTTTCTACAGATTAAGGGTAGTTATATTCTTCGAAGGGGGCTAGAAGGGCACTGGAGGCGGCTATGCGGTTTTCTTTGCAGGGGAGGGAGATCGGGGTAGTGGAGAGATTAATTTGTGTGTGTTTTTTTTGTATTTATACTGTGTTACTTCTGTTTTATTTTCCTTCAGCATGAAAGTTTGACGTATGGATGGGTCATGATGAAATACTACTATTGAACCACCCTTTCCCTTATAGTACCCCCACTATAAATGAGAGTATTTGGGAATCAAATTTGGGAATTGTTTTTGAAATTAACAAAATAGGGAAAATGGAAGGGAATGAGAAATAGAAGATAAATATGGGTTCCTTTATATTCTATTTGTTGATTATATACTAACCATGCACAAATTTTTTTATATGATTTCATATGGTAATTGAGATATATATTGGAAATAAATGTTAAGAAGAGAATATGGGATAGAAATTATAATATGGAAGAATGGGGTATGCTTTATGGATGTGTTATTTCTACTGTGTATACATGTACTAATGCAATGATTATTGATATTATGATGAACAATGCATGTGTTTGTAGCTATTTTGTGTTGACATGACCAACATAAATTATGAGTCCAATGAGAGTGACTAAATGATGGTATTGTGGTAATAATATAAATGAATTATATAATCTATAATGGTAATGGACATTTATCATCACTGATCACATATATATAAGAAGTCATTATATATTATTTCTTTTCCCACTATTTCCATATTGGTGGTTTCTTATGATGAGGCCGGTTCTATCCACCACCATCGATGACAATGAGTTCAACATCGGATTTGGGTAAGATTTATTCCGTTTTTATTCTTTGGACAAATTTTAATTAGGGATTTTGTCATTTTTGGGTTCTTTATATTTTTGTAGTGTTTTTTGGATCTCGTTGAGGTGGATTTGAGTTGCCGTTGACAAAGGCTTACATGTGTATGCATAGGTAGGCATATACATATATAATTTCCTCCTTTATATATATTCACTCATGGAAGTATGAATATATATATTGGGGCTAGGTGTGCTTATTTATAGATATGAAAAATGCATACATGTGTAAGTGTAAAGGGGTATATGCAAGTATAAATATATATATAAGGACCCCCTTGTTCATATTTGGACATTAAAATATGTACATAGGGGCTAGGTATCCTTATATATATGTGAAGTTACAGATGCGTGCATGCAGAAAAAAGAAAGATTTGAGTTTTTGTCGTCAAAAGCAGCGCGCCTTGAGGTTGAGGTAAGTTCCCTCTGCCTAACCCTTGAATTTGAATTCTATAATTTTTGGAGTATTTTAAAAACTTGTTTTCATTATTATATAATGTTTATATGCTATGAAAATTGTTTGTATCCCTTTGAAATGACATTTTCACCTTTTTTACATGATTTCCTTAAGCATTCAATGTGGACTTGTATAAAGTTTCATCCAACTCAATAGTAGAAAATGAGATTTTCTTCACTTTAAAGATGAAAGTGTCCTCATTTTGATAAAACATGAACCGATAATTCTCATAAAAATATGAAACTTATGGAAAAATATTTGTTTTAATTTCATCAAACACAAACTACCGGCCTTAAAAACTTGACACTTTCTTCAGTAATATCACTGTGAAATAGTTGACCCAGAAAAAGATAGAATTTAACCTATTAAAATAAATCCACCTAGGCATGATTCATGATATGACTCGGGGTTTCACACCATGAATCCCTACCCTTGGTAATTTCATGGCTTGAACCGAGGTTCACAACTAGAAATGTTTTAGATAGGGGGTTCACCCCTCAACCAACCCCATTCACGGCATAAACCCGATGGGTCACAGCATGAAAGGATACAATAGCTTAAATTTTAGTTATTTTTCACCTCGAACCTCTACTAACTTCCACCCAAACCCTAGAGGTTCCAATATAAGACTCAAACCAAATCCAAAAATAACATTTAGGAACATCTAATGTTCATATTTCTAATACAAATTCCAATTTAATAAACATCCCATGCTTCATATTAAAAACACAAATGTCATCCAAAAATAATGGATCGGAAACCTGTGGGGCATTAAAAAATCCCCACCTTAACACTTCTCATCCCTGATAATCCATGGTATTCATCAAAACATGTCTCACAAACTACTACGATTGTCAATTCCCTGAGAACTCACTATTATTCATCTTTGAATTCTTAACATGTTTCTATTACACAAATCTAAACATCAAGGCATGTTTGCACCAGAATTTGAGCCACTCACTCACTACAAACGCTAACACCAAGAAGGCTCCCACTACACCCATATATCTAGACACTCCTCGGTGTCTTCAACTGATTCATCCTAAATCTTATGGTTATCCCCTCCATACTAATCTTCTCGTGAATGTTGACTAAACATCATGGTTCTCCTGACTATATGAATTTCTAACTGAGAATGAATCTTCCAACAGTATATCGACCTAGTAACTAGATTTTTAAAAATGATCTCAATGCGGTTTTTATCTCACCGCATCCATCCCCATGAAAAAAACCAGTTCATTCTCCTCTGGATGAATTTTCCTGAAATTTCTTAGTTTCAGCCGCTGGTGTACTATCGCATCTCTCAATCAAGATGACTTCGCATCTTGAGGCATCATGATATCATATAATTCCTACACCTAAGTCTGATCCCTGACTCCCAGTGTAATTTCATGGTTGGATCACCAACTATTTTCTTCCTCCATCATGCTCCCACTCTAAGAACTAACTCACCTTTGATGTGATTCACCCTCAAATCACTCAACAACCATACTAATACCGATTCCAATTCACTAACTCCACTCAAAACCACATATGAAATTCAAATCTAGTATTACCCAAGGAACCAGAAAAGATAGGATCTTCCCACACACTAGCATCACTTTTTCACCACAATCGTTCAATGATCGGTCTCACTTCAATAATGACCCATATGACATGAGGTTCAGTCACCCACAACTAATATGATTCTCCCCACAATAGGAGTACCATTATAATTGACATTCCAAACCAAACACCCGGTCTCCATAGCCCATGTTCTATCCATCAATAAATGTAATGACTAGACGTGGTCGTCCCGCTTATCCCTAAATTTCAATATGAAATATCCATTTCCACTGAATCTCAGATCACCATAGATCATCCATGCCAACCAATGATAGTCAATAGTGCGATCCCCACCCTATTGATTCCCATGCATGGTTCCTATGGATTCCCATACACCACTACTCAACTGCTGATCCAAATGGGTCCTATCAGCAAACATCACTGACAGTACCCCTACCAAGGACCAAAAACTCAGGATATCAGGGGGTGTGTTGGGTTTTGTTGCAAGGGGAAGGGGGAGGGTGCAGGGGTGCATGGGGGTGTGTTCTAGGGGCCAGGGGTGCAAGGGCGGTGTAGGGGAGGGGGCAGAGGTTATGTTGGGTTTTGTTGCAAGGTTAGGGGGAGGGTGTAGGGGGGTACAAGGGGTGTGCAGGGGAGGGTTGTGCAGGTTTCTTTTTCAAGGAGTAGGGTTAGGGTGCAAGGGGTGTATTGGGGGGTGTGCAGGGGTAGGGGTGGGCAGGGGGTGTGTGTAGAGGGGGGGGGGGGCAGGGGGTGTGTGCAGGGGGTGAGTAGGGGGTGGGATGGAGAAGGGGTAAGGGGGGTGTGTAGGGGTAGGGTGAGGGGGAAGGGGGTGTGCTGGGGGGAGGGGGAGGGGGAGTGAAAGGCGCAGGGGGAGGGGTGCGGGGGGGGGGGGGGATCCAAGGGGTGTACATGGGAGGGGTGCAGTGGGTTATTTTGCAAGGGATAGGGGTAGGGTGTAGGGGGTGGGTAGATGTGTGTGCTGGAGGGGGTGTGCAGTGTATAGGGGTGGTGTGTAGGGGGTGGGAAAGGGGGTGTGCTAGGAAAGAGGGTAGGGGGTGTGTAGGGGGCAGGGGGAGGGGGTAGGGGGTGTGTGCTGGGGGGAGGGGTGCAAGGGGTAGGGGGTGCTGGGTTCTTTTGCAAGGGGAAGGGGAAGGGTGCATGGGGTGGGTAGGGGGGTGCTAGGGGGTGTGCAGTGTGCATGGTGGTGGGGGAGAGGGTGTGTGTAGGGGGGCGATGGGGTGTGCTGGGGAAGGGGGCAGAGGGGCGTGCGGGGTGGGTGGGTAGGGGGTGTGTGCAAGGGGAGGGGTGAAGGGGGGTGTGTTTGGGAAGGGGGTAGGGGGTGTGCAGGGGGTAGGGTGAGTTGGTAGGGGGTGTGTTAGGGGGAGGGGCAGGGGGTGAAAGGGGTAGGGGGATGGGTGTGGGGGGGGGGTGCAAGGGGTATGGGGTGTGTTCACCAAGAAGAAAAGTGTAGGATGGGAAAATAATTTTACCCATGTGTGGGGTTGTATTTGAATTTTTATATCTCATTTTCTTGTAGATTTTAAATCATCAAAATTTACTTTGGAAAAAGCATAGGGCAAGGAAAAATACATTCCAGCTTCCTTTTCTCTGTAAAATACAATCCTTTCAATAGCCAACACTATTGAACAATGCTGTTTTTTTATGGAATGGGGAGACATATAACTACGGTTTTAAAACATGGTTATATCCCTATAGCCATGGTTTAAAGCTGTGGAAAAAGGCTTATATCCATAGTTTTCAATCGTGGATATATGTATTGCAGGACTTATGATTCTGCCATGGTTTGAAAACCATGTCTATAGGGTGTTTCCATGGTTTCAAACTATACCTATAGCCCTATATCCACGGTTTGAACCATGGCTATAGGTTTTTCCCTATAGCCACAAAAATACTATCCACAATTTATGAAATCATGGCTATAACCTATAGCCACAGTTTTTGGGCTTATAGCCACGATTCCAAACAGTGGCTATAGCCTTATTTTGTAGTAGTGCCTGGCTGTGTCTGAGTAACTGGTCATGCCCATGTACTTTGTTCGTTCTCATATACATGGTCATGTTTGTACCCATTTACACCAATGGAACACACTGATTCTACAGGCACAATTATCAGACATGTGGTTGGTCCCACACATCATGTGATATTTTATTTTTATGAAACCCTATCTACTATATCTATGGGACTACATGATGTGTGTTTTTTGGACTACACACTGTGTATATTGGGATTTTTTAAAATCCCTAAACCTTCACGTATATTCACCCCATTCCACTGAATCCTCCATTCCAGTCATGATTCTCACCCTAGAACACATATCTAGTGGTGAATAAGCCTTTCCATTATCTGTGGTTAGATTCTAGCCATCCAATTCACTCGGTAATCATCCATCATCGTTCTGTATCACTAAAACGCCAAACCCATAGACCAAACTCCTCATATACATCACTAGATCATCCATCATTTTCATCAAACCTCAATTGTGCAACCAGTCATTAATCCAAACCTATGGTAATGATCCATTTCACCAAAGAATGACTATGCAATGATCATTCATTGGGTATTCATCGAAACACCAACCAAAATAAATGTCAATGATGAACGTGCAAAGAATGATGAGTGGGATTCAAAAAACACAAATATGAGGAAAAAAATCAACCATTTTTCAGATTGGATTAAATCTATTTCTGTGAGAATGATGAACAAATAATAAATAATCAAGGATTAATAAAAAAAATATTCCTAATTCTATGAAGATAAATCAATACCCATAAATCAATGGTTGAACTGAGAATCAAATTGTTAGAAGAATTGATTCAAGTTCGAAAAAGGATAAAAAATACAGGGATTAAATACAAAAAAAAAATCCCTACCTCAAGTTTGGATCAATCACTGACAAAGAAAAATTCCACATCATCAGTCGTTGGCGACATCCACAAACTCCTTTAGCACACCGATCATCAACTTTTGATCAGTTGTCATTTTTCCAAGAACTCCCCTCCAACGGATCCTCTAAAATCCCTACAATTATGTGTCTAACCCTAGGGTTTTCCATAATGGGGGTTAAATATAAGAGTATTAGTTTTTTCATAATTATTAACAATTAAAAAAAATAATTATTATTTCACCTATGATGGCGCTCAATCCAAATTCCTGACACATGAAAAGGTTATGTTGTGCCTAGGTTAAAAACTACATTTCATATTTAATGGTGGTATCATATTTCTCATTTGAGACTTCATTTAGGAGTTATTAAATTATTTTAGAAAAACTGTGTGCACATGATGTAATATATTTAATATGTTTATTATATCAACATCGGGCCTCCCCAAACCCTGGAATCTCACGCTGACTTAGTTCCTAGCCTTGAAAATATTCTTTTAAATATTCTTATGTTTTAAAAGGAAAAAATAGAGTTTTTACATTCTCCCCATCTCAGGGATTTTCCTCCCGAAAAGAAAAAATCCTACTAAAAAAGATGAGGGTATTGAGCCCACATTTGGTTCTATCACTTCCAGGTCCTCCTGAAGATTCTTGTGCTGCCACAAAACACACACAAATGGAATTTCTCACCCATGAAGGATATTCTCCTAACAATGCTTGATCTATATCAGGTAACATATGAATTTAAGACCATCCTTGATTTATAGTTCACCCTAGTAAATAACATACAATGGGTCACGAACATACCTCCTTAGCTATGATGCATGTACCCGGTCTAACTGCAGCGGTATGGCTAAGCAGCATGCCACCTCACCAATCCTACATACTATCTGGAAAGTGATAATGAAACTTGGAGATAACTTTCCACCCTGGACAAATGTAACGAACCAAACTTTCATTAATGAAAATTCCTCTTGATCTAATTAAATGTCTTATTATGGTTATATAAAATTTTAACTTCATTGGTTTTATGTTTCTGGATTTTAAAATATTGTTATGAATTTTGACTATTTCTAATATATCCATTGAACAATGATCACATGATTAGTATAAATATAGGGCTTTAACAAATCCAATTTACTCAGACAAAGGAAGCGATGACCTCATCCAGTAGTCTTGCCCCGTACGAAGCCCATTTTTTGGAGCTCAGAAAGTAGGTGGCGTCATTAGGCTTCGTTCTTGACCAAGCCCAAGCCGATCTTGAACATGTTAAGCTTGAGCAGAACCGACTATGAGAGAAGTGGAAGTTAATAGAGATTACCACCCGAGCAATGTTATCGGAGCCACTCCAAGAGTCTATCACCATCACACACCTTACCCTTCGGTATTATGCGGGTGTTATAAGGGGTTATGTAATGATACCCTAGCACTATGATTATGTACATTATTCTTGTATAGAGAATATACTTTCTTTTTTTATTGTTACTTCGTAAATAGTTTTTAAAGCGCAAATAGTATTTTTAGTTAATATTCAAATAAGAAATCTATATTGATAAATTTATGGATTTCATAATAATATTTTAATAAATTATTATTATTATTAAATTAATTTTTATTAAATATAAATGGTCTTATAATTTTTATGAATGAAATTGTATTTTTTATTAAGGTTTGAAAGCTATTTTTATCAAAACCCATGATTTTTCGATAAATGTCGGTTTTTTATTTTAAAAGTAAAAATTCACCTATTTATAAAATTATTGATATAAAATGAATATTATTTTTGGAATCTGGATGTTGAAATTATCCAACGGTGAATTTTTCATAATTTTCTGAGACTGTCGAATTTTTGGGTAAAAATTAAATACCGTTTAAATATATAATGTGTTTTATGACATCATAATGACCCAATAGTGATGTAATAAAATAATATAAACATTATATTCGGCCAATATATTTTTTACCATTAAAATAATGTGATTTTGGGTTTGTTTGATATATTTTACAAAGCTTTAGTGGACCCTTCAAGGCTTATAAAACATTTTGTCTTTTTAAATTGTTTTCCTTGAGAGTGTGACTCACCTCCACATAAGCAACCCTATTATTTTAAGAAGTTCGGCCATTGGAATTATAAAATATTGTTTTTCAATCCCCTTTTTAAAAAACCATGGGCAGAAACCATGGGTTGGTTTGTGGTTTTGATTAGTTTAATGTGAGGTGTCCCAAACCTAAATAGTAAAGAATTCCCTCTCCTTTCCTATATAAACCCACCCAAGCTCCCACTTCCTCTTCACTCAAAGCCTTTGGAGTTCGACCAACCCCTGCCCTCATCTCTCTAGAATCCTCCAAAGGTTCCCCAAGCTTCCAAGAAGCCTCTCTCAAGCCTCTCCCAAGCTTTTGGGATCACACTTCCAAGTAAGGGATTTCTTCCTTTATCATTTTTGTCCAATTTTATTTAAGTTGTTATGCCCTTTTGTTTTAAATTAAAAATGTTGGGATATTATTTTGAACCTCCACCACACTAACCTCTTTATGTTTGGATGATGGGAGTCCCCTTTATCTCTAATTAATTCCTCCCATGTACACTCGTTACCATGCCAAAATTCCGTGAGGGATTTCTCTCTCCACTTTTACATCCAGGTAATTATTGCATCTAAATTTCATTATGTTTTTTGGTACATGTATCTATATTACCCCCATACTGTTAATTTAATTTAAATATGATTAGACACCCCTTTCTCTCTCATCAACCATTTTTTATGAGTTCTAATTTCACACTGTTATGCTGCCGAAATTGCACTACGATTTTCCAAACCAATGTCATTGTGTAGTGAATACCATGACCATTTATCAATAAAGGGTATTCACCTTTATTCACATTTAATTATTGATTATAAATATTCATGTATGTATTACACATACCTTTATCGTGGAATAAATGATTATGATTGATTCTATTTTGTATGATTCATGTGGCACACTTATGCATGAAATGAAATGTTTAAGAAGGGTGCACCCTGACAGCGCTCCAATGCATTGGGTAAAGTATAGTATCATGATACGTCATGTGAAATGAGTTTTGACTCATTCTAATTCAAGTGAAATGAGGTTTTACTCGTGCTTCATGTGCAATGAGGGTTTACTCATGCTCCATGTGCAACAAGCCTTGGCTCATGCTAATCCCATGTTAAGTGTTGTTTCCACATTTCCATGTTATGATTATCATGATTTATCATGACTTTATGTTCATATTTATTTTGTGATCCATTGATATTCCTATTTTCTAACATGTATTTTATTCCTCATGTTATTCCATGTTTATTCCCTTACTGGGATTTATAGCTCACCCTTTTCTTATGCATGTCCTCAGGTTATCCCATGCAATGCTAAGTACAAGGGAATGTAGTGGTCATGTAAAGGAAGTTTTCAATAAAGATGTTGTATTTCATGTTTTAAGTTGTTATGTAATGATCCTAAGCCCCAAATAAACTATACCTATCGATCTTCCATGTTGAATAAAGTGAATATTTTATGTAATAAATCATGTTTTAATGTGTAATAAAGAGTAGGGTTGTCATAGTTGGTATCAGAGGATAGGTTTAGTTATTTTTGGGATTAGGATTAGAAAACCCTAGTGAAGCCTTTGAGACAATAATAAGTATAATGAAAACATCCATAAGTTTTGGTGAGTATTGAGTAAGTGGTTTATCAAGAAAATATATCCCTGTTTGGATACGAGCAGGTAGAGGCGGCTCTGGCACAGATGTATCCTAGGGGTAAAACCCGAAAACACCGCTTTGAACTAGACTCAAACAGGAAATGGTGCACGAAAACAGGACTTGCAGCACTCTTAGTTATGAAACTCCCTGGGGATATGCTTTGTTAAATTCAAAATCTTAGTATGAACCCTTATTAAGGGAATTAAAAAAAATACCATAAGAATATATGTTAGAAAGTAGATCATGAATATCATATATTGAAGCCTATGGATTCATAAGTTAAGGAAATAAAATTTATTTATAAGTCATCAGTTTTGTCCTTAGATTACCCTTTATGTGTTACCCCTAACTTTCCTTTTATTCCATCCAATGGTCGGTAATAGGAGGACTCGAGATAACAACCAATGTGAAGATCAATGTGATGACTGTGCTAATGAGATTCCCAATCCGATTGGAGCAGGAATCAAAAAATTTGTCACGCTTCTATCTCAGTTAACTCAAGATTTAAATAGAAACATGGGTAAAGAGGAAATTTCAAGCCCCCCCTAAGAAATAACAATTCACTATCGAGTGCTTCATGAGACAAAGGCCTCCTACTTTTAATGGATCATCCGATCCCTCAATCGCCAAATAATGGATCAACTCCATTGAAAAGATATTCCCCATCCTTCAATGTTATGAACAAGAGAAGGTTCTTCTGGATGCTTATCATATAGAGGGTGAAGCCGATCAATGGTGGACATTGATAAAAAATATGAAGCCTAAGGAGGAGATTGAGGCGTTGGAATGGAAGGATTTACAAAAGATGTTTTTTGATAAATATTTTCCATGCACCCTCCATCTTATGATGGAAAGGGACTTCATTGCCCTCAAGAAAAAAGATGACGAATATGTTGGAGAGTACGAGACAAACTCCACAAGGCTTGCACGATACGCCCCTAGCTTTGTCGTTACCCCCAAATGCAAGGTTGATCGCTTCTTTGGTGGAATGAAACCTAGCCTACAAAAAGCACTGGAAATCCATGACTTAGACAACTATGAGAAAATTTTCCGATGTGCCCTCAAGGTCGAAATGGAGATCATATAATCTCAGGGGTATCATGGCAATAAGAAGTGTAAGGTGGATTTAAATTCTAGTAGTCTGAGGGATAAATAAAATGGTGGTAAGAAAATCCATCACCCCACTTGCCAAAGGTGTGGAAAGAAGCACCCTAGAAATTTCCTAAAGGGGATGAGAAAATGCTTTAGGTGTGGAAGTGAAGAGAACCTAGCCATTAACTACTGACAAGAAAAACCCACGGTTGCGATAGAGGAGAGGAACAATCCGTTCAACTCTCAATGCGTTGTTCATTACTTCAACTGCAAAGAAACATGACATCTTGCGAATCAGTGCCCTAAGCCAAGGGTTTTCAGAGGCAACCAACAACCTCCAAGGCAGTAAGGGCGAGCTTTTTCCATCACTACCACCAAAGTGAACCCCAACAATGAAGTGGTGACAGGTACTCTAGTTATTCATTCAAGAATAGCGAACATACTTTTTGATTCAGGTTCTACGCATTCTTTTATATCTCAAAAGTTTAGTAGAATAATCCCAACACCATCACAAATCATGGAAGTAAAGATGTCGGTGAGTACAACAAATGGGGAAATCATTGCATCCCATGAATATAACTCTTCCCCTATCATAATTTGTGGGTTCAAATTTCCAGTGAACCTCATCATACTTCCTTTGGTAGAATTTAATTCAATTCTCAGCATGGATTGGCTTTCCTTATATAGAGCCAACATAAATTACCGTGAGAGGGAAATTACTCTCCATGTGGAGAATCGACCCCCAATTCTGTAAAAGTGCAAGGAGGAGGAGGATTATTCTTTAGCTCTATCATCTCAAGCATGGATATTAATGCACTATGAGCATGTGTATCTAGCTTAGATGATTGAGTCTAAGGAGGAAACCATCCTTGAAGACATTCCCATTGTGAGGGAATTTGCTGAAGTATTTCCTGAGGAATTGCCTGGTCTTCCTCCTAGAAGAGATGTTGAATTCTCAATTGATCTTATACCTGGGGAATTTCCAATATCCAAGACTCCGTATATAATGGCTATTCTGGAGCTTGAGGAGCTAATGAAACAACTACAGGAGAATCTGGATAAAGGGTTTATACGCCCAAGTGCTTCACCTTGGGGTGCACCAGTTCTCTTCGTCAAGAAGAAATATGGATCAATGCACCTTTGCATCAATTATCATGAGCTTAACAAAATCACGATAAAGAACAAGTATCCTATCCCATGAAGTGATGACTTGTTTGATCAGTTGCGTAGAGCACAATACTTCTCCAAGGTGGATTTGCGGTCAGGATATTATCAAGTAAGGGTGAAGAAGGAAGATATCCCCAAGACTGGTTTTTGTACAAGATACAGGCACTATGAATTCATAGTAATTCCTTTTGGGCTCACTAATTCTCCAAAAATCTTTATGAACTTAATGAATAGAGTCTTTAGGGATTACCTCGACAAATTTTTGGTAGTCTTTATAGATGATATTCTGATATACTCCAAAACCAAGGAGGATCATGAGGAGCATCTAAGAACTGTACTAGAGACCTTGCGGAAGGATAAGCTCTATGAAAAGTATAGCAAGTGTGAGTTTTGGTTAAAGGATGTCTCATTATCGGGCTATATCATCACAAGAAATGGGATATCTTTGGATCCCTCCAAAATAGATGCAATTGAGGGATGTTTGAGGCCAACATTGGTAATGGATATTCATATATTCTTGGGGTTAACTGGATATTATCGACGATTTGTGAGAAGTTTCTCATGATTTTATAGCCCTCTTACCAAGATAACTCAGAAGGTAGTAAAGTTTTCTTGGAGTGATGAATGAAAATAAAGCTTCAAGGAGTTAAAAAGGAGGCTTATCATTGCGCTCTTGATCACTTTAACCACAAGTGGAGAAATTTTTGTGGTATTCAGTGATGCTTCGAAGAAGGGCTTGGGCTATGTATTGATGTAAAATTACAAAGTCATTGCCTATGCTTCAAGGAAATTGAAAGTTCATGAGCATAATTATCCAACACATGATTTGGAGTTGGCTGCGATGATATTCACTTTAAAATTTGGAAGAATTATCTCTTTGGGGAGAAGTGTGAAATATATATAGACCACAAAATCCTCAAGTATATATTCACATAGAAAGAGTTGAACATGCACCAACAAAGATGGTTAGAGCTGATCAAAGACTATGACTGCTCAATCCATTACCACCCTAGAAAATTGAACAAGGTGGAGGATGCTCTAAGTATAAAGGACCCAATGATTCTATCATTGATGAGAATTGAGAAGGATCCAATCTTCTTATACTTGATGAAGATAGACATGGGAATCATAAATAAGGGAACATCATAAATCCTTTCACAAATGATTGCTCAACCATATCTTTGGGAAAGGTTAAAGGATGCTTAAAAGTATGATGTAGGAATTCAGAAGAAAGTGGAAGCTATTAGAAGAGGGAAATCCTCAGAGTTCAATGTTAATGAAGAAGGAATTGTGAGATTTGGGAAAAGAATATGTGTTCCATCAAGTCCAGAGCTGAAGAAGGAACTTTTGGATAATGCACATAGTTCAAATTTCTATATTCACCCAGGAAACACAAAGATGTATCGAGATATCCGAGAGTATTATTGGTGGGATAATATGAAGAAGGAGATTGCTGAGTATACATCAAAGCATCTGGTGTGTCAGAAAGTGAAGGCAGAGAGGCATAAGTCTAAGGATATGATGCAACTATTGCCCATACCAGTATGGAAATGGGATAACATCACCAAGGAATTTGTCACCGGAATTCCGAATACATCCAAAGATAACAATGCAATCTGGGTTGTTGTGGATTTTCTTACAAAGTTTGTACACTTTATTTTAATTCGGGATGATTTCTCATTGAATCAACTGGAATAGATTTATATTAGGGAAGTGGTAAAGATGCATGAAGTACCACTATCTATTGTATCCGATCGAGATCCAAGATTCACCTATAAGTTTTGGAAGAGTCTTCAAAATGCTTTGGATACTTAACTGAACTTAAGTATGCCCTATCATCCTTAAACTGATGGCCAATCTGAGTGAACTATTCAGACACTGGAGGATATGTTAAGATCATATTCTATGGACTTCAAAGGAGGGTGAGGCCAACATCTTCCAATGGTTGAATTCTCTTACAATAACAGTTTCCACTCGTGCATCTTAATGACACCTTATGAATCCCTGTATGGGAAGAGGTGCAGAACACCAGCATGTTGGGATGAAGTCAGTGAGCGTAAGCTGATAAGACCAGAAATGGTCTATGAAAAGGTGGATAAGGTGAAAACCATTCAACAGCATTTCAAGATAGCCCAGAGTCAACATAAGAGTTATGCAGATAACCATAGATGATACCTTGAGTTTAAAGTTGGAGACATGTTATTTATACGCATATCTCTGTGGAAGAAGGTCATGGGGTTTGGAAAGAAAGGGAAGTTAAGTCCTAGGTACATCGGCCCCTTCGAGATTCTTGACCGTGTCGGGGATGTGGCCTATCGACTAGTACTCCCACATACCATGGACAAAGTACATGATGTCTTTCACGTATCCCTCTTAAAGAAGTACATACCAGAACCTTCACATGTACTCTCTTCAGTTGTAGTACAGTTAGAGGATGATCTTTCTTATGAGCAGTAACCAGTGAAGATCTTAGATCATAGAAAAAAAGTTCTACAAAATAAGACAATTCCCCTTATCAAGGTGTTGTGGCGAAACCACAAGTTTAAAGAAGCGACGTGGGAATCAGATTAAGTGATAAAGAAAAGTTACCCACATATTTTTTAGTGCGGGAAAAGGAAATTTTGAGGATGAAATTTCTTAAGGGGGGAAGATTGTAACGACCCAAACTTTTATTAATGAAAATTCCTCTTGATATAATTAAATGTATTATTATGGTTATATAAAATTTGAACTTCAATGGTATTATGTTTCTAGATTTTAAAATACTGTTATGAATTGTGACCATTGCTAATATAGTCATTGGACAATGATCACATGATTAGTATAAATATAGGGCTTTAACAAATCCAATTTACTTAGAAAAAAGAAGCAATGGAATCATCCAGTAGTCTTTCCCCATACAAAGCCCATTTGTTGGAGCTCAGAAAGGAGGTGTCGTCATTGGGCTTCACTCTTGACCAAGCCCAGGCCAAGCTTGAACACGTTAATCTTAAGGAGAACCGACTACGAGAGAAGTGGAAGTTAATAGAGATTACCACCCGATCAATGTTATCCGAGCCACCCCAAGAGTCTATCACCATCACACACCTTACCCTTAGGTATTATGCAGGTGTTATAAGGGGTTATGTAATGAGACCCTAGCACTACGATTATGTACATTATTCTTGTATAGAGAATATACATTCTTTTTTTATTGTTACTTCGTAAATAGTTTTTAAAGCACAAATAGCATTTTTAGTTAACATTCAACTAAGAAATATATTTTTATGAATTAATGGATTTTTGAATAATATTTTAATAAAATATTATTATTATTAAATTAGTTTTTATTAAATATAAATGGTCGTATAATTTTTATGAATGAAATTGTAATTTTTATTAAGGTTTGAAAGCTATTTTTATCAAAACCCAGGATTTTTCGATAAATATCAGTTTTTTATTTTAAAAGTAAAAATTCACTTATTTAGAAAATTATTTAGATAAAATGAATATTATTTTTGGAATCTGGATGTCGAAATTATCCAACGGTAAATTTTTCATAATTTTCTGAGACAGTTGAATTTTTGTGTAAAAATTAAATACTATTTAAATATATAACGTGTTTTATGACATCATAATGACCCAATAGTGATGTAATAAAATAATATAGACAATATGTTCGGCCAATATATGTTTTACCATTAAAATAATGTGATTTTGGGTTTGTTTTATTTATTTTACAAAGCTTTAGTGGACCCTTCAAGGCTTATAAAACATTTTGTCTTTTTAAATTGTTTTCCTTGAGAGTGTGACTCACCTCCACATAAGCAACCCGATTATTTTAAGAATTTAGGACACTGTCCTTATAAAATATTTTTTTCCAATCCCCTTTGGAAAAAACCATGGGCAAAAACCATGGGTTGGTTTGTGGTTTTGATTAGTTTAATGTGAGGTGTCCCAAACCTAAATAATAAAGAATTCCCTCTCATTTCCTATATAAACCCACCCAAGCTCCCACTTCCTATTCACTCAAAGACTTTAGAGTTATACCAACCCCTTACCTACTCTCTCTATAATCCCACCAAGGTGCCCCATTCTCCCAATAATCCTCTCTCAAGCCTCTCTCAAGCTTTTAGGATCACACTTCTAAGTAAGGGATTTCTTTCTTTCTCATTTTTGTCCAATTTTCTTTAAGTTGTTATGCCCTTTTGTTTTTAATTACAAATTTTGGGGTATTATTTATAACCTCCCACACACTTCCCTATTTATGTTTGTATGATGGGATACCCCTTTATCTCTCATTAATTCCTTCCATGTACACCCGTTACCATGCCGAAATTCCGTGAGGGATTTCTCTCTCCTCTTTTACATCCAATTAATTATTTTGTATTATGCATCTAAATTTCATTACATTTTTTTGTGAAATGTATCTATATGACCCCCTTACTATCCATTTCATTTAAATATAATGAGACGCCCCTTTCTCTCTCATAAACCAATTTTTATGAGTTCTTATTTCACGCCGTTATGCTGCCGAAATTGCCCTACGATTTTCAAGCCAATGTCATTGTGTAGTAAATACCATGACCATTTCTCTATCAAGGGTATTCACCTTTATTCACATTTAATTATTGATTATAAATATTCATGTATGTATTCCACATCCCTTTATTTTTGAATAAATTATGATGATTGATTCTATGTTGTATGATCCATGTGGCACACTTATGCATGAAATGAAATGTTTAAGAAGGGTGTGCCCTAATAGCGCTCCAATGCATTGGGTAAAGTATAGTATCATGTTACATCGTGTGAAATGAGTGTTGATTCATGATAATTCAAGTAAAATGAGGTTTTACTCATGCTTCATGTGCAATGAGGGTTTACTCATGCTCCATGTGCAATGATCCTTGGTTCATGATAATCCCATGTTAAGTATTGTTGCCACATTTCCATATTGTGATTATCATGATTTATCATGCATTTATGTTCATGTTTCTCTTTTGATCCATTGATATGCCTATTTTCTAACATGTATTGTATTCCTCATGTTATTCCATGTTTATTCCCTTACTGGGCTTTATAGCTCACCCTTTTCTTATGCATGTCCTCATGTTATCCCATGCAATGCTAAGTATGAGGGAATATAATGGTAATGTAAAGAAAGTTTTCAATGAAGATGTTGTATTTCATGTTTTAAGTTGTTATGTAATGATCCTAATCCCCAAAGACACTATACCTCTCGATCTTCCATATTGTATCAAGTGAAGAGTTTATGTAATAAATCATGTTTTAGTGTGTAATAAAAAGCAGGGTTGTCATAACAAATCTACACAATCCTTATTGAGGTGAGGACTTTAATAACACATGGTATCCCTCATCGAACTGCAAAGGGATCCATAGTTAATTAACGTAAGACATATAACATCTTTGGGAAGATCTCATATGCTTCTAGATGATCCGCACTTTCTTTTTCATCACACTAACTTTGGGATCATAAGTGCTAACTCTCGTGGATCATTCCAGCCTAGTAGTGACCTATAGGGTCTCCCATAAATGGACTCAAATAGTGTCATTCTGACAGTGGAGTGGTAAATTTTGTTATATTCAAACTCCACTAAGGTAAGGTGATCCTCCCAACTATGGAAAAAGTCCAACATGCAAGCCCAAAGCATGAATTCCATAACCAGAATGGTCCACTTAGTCTAGATGTCTATCTGGGGATGAAATGTCATGCTCAAACATAATCTAGTCTGAAAGGTATCCTACAATCCTCTTCATAATCCTGATGTGAAGTGATCATCACGATCTGAAACAATCATCGAGGGAACTCTGTGAAGCCAGACTATATCCTGCATATAAAGGCATCCTAAGTTCTCTACCAAACTCTACCCTTTGGTGGTTAGAAAGTGGGCCAAATTAGTGAGTCAATCTATGATTAACCATATATCATTGTGTCATATAGGCAATCATGGAAGTCCTGTCATAAATTCTATAGATATATCATCCCACTCAAACTCCAACACCTCAAGGATTTGAGCCAAACCTATAAGAACTTAGTGCTCATCCTTCACTTGTTGATAAGTGAGGAATCAAAAGACAATATCCACTACAAACTTCTTAATTAATGACCACCCAAACTGACACTGAAGGTCTTGGTACATCTTCACCACACTTGGATATACCACCAAGGGGGTGTATAAAAATCCTTAAAAACTCCTCCTGAAATGTCGCTGGTACAATGGTATATACTTAGAAAAGGATGGTGTGCTCCCCACCTTTAGAAAATCCATTAGGAGCATGTTTAGTGGATATACGACTATGAAAGTTATCACAATTGGTATCTCCAAGATGATCCCCCCTAACATGTTGTATAAGTTTATGGATAACAACTATCGACTAGAGTTATGTTGCAACATCCTCTTCCACTAATTGCAACTGCAATGAGGACAAATCCCCCGAAAACTTTCTCAATAACTATGAACAAGATCTATTGTTGAGAGCATATGTCACCAGATTCCCCTTCCTGAGAGTATATATTATCTTAAAGTCATAATCCTGGAGGAACTATAGCCACCACCTTCATATTAAGTTGAGATCATTCTGCGAAAATATATACTTGAGACTTTTGTGGTTAGAGTAAATGATAGACCACTCAACCATAATATAGTGTTACCATATCTTCATATCAAAGACCATCGCTTCTAGATATAGATCATGGATTGTGTAGTTATACTCATGGGGTCTCAACTACCATGACCCATAGGAAATCATTGCCTGCCGCTACATCAGAACGCATCCAAGCCCAATATCAGAGGCATTTCAGAACACTATGTACTCAGTACTCTCCTCTAGTAGTCTCAAGATGGTGGATCTTGTCAACCTATTATACAAATCTTAAAAATCCCGCTAACACCTCTCCATCCACATGAAAGGATTCCCCTTTCGGTTCAAAGTTATCAAGGGTGTTACAATCCTGTAGAAATCTAGTATAAATCTCCTGTAGTATCTTGTGAACCCAAGGAAGCTTCGTACCTCATACATTCTCTTGGATGGATCCCAAGCTAAAACTGCCTCAACTTTGGATGGGTCCACTACTACTACTACTTATAATATGAAATTTCCTAGGAAATAGACCTCTTAAATCCAAAACAGAAACTTTGATAGCTTCACATAAATTTGGTTCTCTTGGAGTATGTCCAGGACCATCCTCAATTGTCTCATGTACACACCTCTAACACTGAGTACACTAGAATGCCGTCGATAAAGACTACTATGAACTGATATAAGAAGGGATGAATGATCCAGTTCATGATTCCCATGAAAAATTATGGGGAATTCTCTATGCCAAAAGGAATCACCAAGTGCTCATAGTGACCATATAAACACCATAATGGAGTCTTCAGTATAACATCATCTTGAAATTGGATCTAGTGATAGCCTGGCCTAAGTTAAATCTTTGATAAGTGTCTCTCTAACTTCAGATGGTCAAATAGGTCATTGATCATCAGTAGTGAATACTTATTCTTGAAACTCTCCAGATTTAGGTGACAATATTCCACACACAACCTCAATCTCCCATCTACCTTCTTGGTGAAAAACACTAGGGCTGCCTTGGGTGGCATACTAGTTCTGACAAATCCCTTATTTTGAAAATCCTCCAACCACACCTTTAACTCACGAATATCTATGAGAGATATCCTATATTCTAGAACATATGTTAAGGTAGCCCCTAGGTGCAATTATATGTAAAATAATATCTCTCATTGGGGAGGTAATATCGACACTTCATCAGGGAATACGTCCTCATACTCTATCACCACTACAGGAAGTTGAAATCTCATAATGTCTACTGCTCCAAGGGTAATACTATCCAAATGATAAGTAATCGGTTATATACTCCTATGTATGAGAACATACTACTCTTCCTAGGTTACCTTATCACTAATTAAGAAAAAACTCATCCCATTTATGCAGATACATAACATCCTCCACTTGAAATATTCAATCTATGCATGTTCTGAGAAGATCCAGTCCATAATTATAATGAAGTTGTAAGGCCTCATCACTACTACAAAGTGATCCCACAGAAATTTATCTTCTCCAAGAGTTAGGTCACACTATTAAAAAAAGTGTGTGATTGTCGAATCTTCTCCAGTAAGAGTCTCCAACCGCAAGGGTCAATCCAAAGGCTTAAGAGGAATATCTAGGTCTCAAATAAGGGAAGTAGTAAGAAAAGGGTGGCTCATGACTATGTCTATCAGTACTATAGCTAAAGTATATAAGACATATATCATACATCTAATCATCCATAGAAACTATAGGATATAGGTCTCCACTGCCTAAAAATATCATCATCTCTGACCACTAGCTCCCTGAACCTAACGTGGACCACCCAAGGGTGGTGGTGGAAACAGATCAAACCATTGGCCACCTCCTATTGCTCTCCCTACTCATCTTCCATGTTAAATTCCCTGTGGACCTCCCTACTCTAGCCATTATCTATATCTAGTAAGTTCGTCGATTGTCTCTCTATCATCTATACAATAGGTTGAACAATCCTGTGAGAGATGTCCCCGATTATCATGAGAGTAGCATCACCTTTACCTCATCTTACTAGATCCATCCTGAGAGACCTAAAATAAAAACCCTATATCCTAAGACTATACCCGAAAATATATAGCCCGCCTGGAGCCCTAATTTTAACATCATATACCAGTTACCAAATTCTTAGCTCTTGGGTTCCCACTACCAGCACCAATTTTCTATGACTAATCTACCAAGAAGCTCTTCACTACCAAAGCTCGCTCAAGAACTCAAACATAATTGGGAATGCAAATAAATATCACACCATCCCATATATCTCTGAAAATACCATACTCAAAAGTCTATTCTCATAATAATGCATCACAAAACATATCCATGGAGTTTCATGAGTGGTTAATGAATCTTAATGAATACTCTTTCATTGTCACGCTTGCCTAGAGAAGTTATAGAATCTATTGGATATGAACCAATCGCAATGTAGCTGGGTAAAAATCATCTATAAAAAGGTGATCAAACATTGTCCATGAAAGATTCCCCTCGTAATACTTCAGAGTCACCAAACTCCACCATTTAACTATGGAACCATGAATAAGGCTCGCCTCTAGGGCCTCCATATGGTCTAGAGGTGTCTTAAAAAGGTGGAAAACTCATGTAAATACCTCAAGCCAGTCCATATCCACCTGGGGGTCTAGTTCACCCCAAAACATGAGGGGTCTATGCCTATGAAACTCATAAATAGTGCTCATCCTATGCACCTAATATTCCAGTATTGTTGGTGAAACCTACTTCTCAATAGGTAGTGGTAAGATTGGAAAACCACCCATAGGTACCACCTCATGAACAATTACCTGTATCAAAGCCTCATCACTATGTGGATCATACTCATGATCCTGCTATAGAATCTTAGCTAATAATCATCATGGAGGAATCCTAAAATATACAAGATGTACCATGGTCAATAGTATATCTGGGGATCCAACTCAAGAAGGACATGTAAACCAAAACCCATTCTTATATGATGCACATACCAATATTTTTTCTGAAACCAATGCCTACTTGTACTAAGTCAATAAGTAGGTTATTAGAGTCCTGGTGAATGGACAAATTATCTACTACACCAACACTAAATTCTCTGACCTGTGATCGAAACTCGAAACACTTTAACATTGTTTCCATAGTTTCCAAACCAAACCTCACAGTTAGACAATCTCTAAACTCCAATCCTCAGAAAACCTAGCTTTGATACCACTCTCTCATGACTTGACCCACTAGGGACCACCTGGCTGATGTTAAGCCAAATGTGATGCCCCAAGCCCACCTCTAATAGGCTAGGGGTTTATGACCAGCACTGAGTATGCATATCACCCACATGGAATGACTTAGCCTAAGGTATATGTACACATGCACACATCTCTAAATGACCATACAAAACTAAATTGTAAACATAAAACTAATACCATAATGCATGAATACATCTATATCCCACATAAAAGTATGACAAAAGTATTGGGAATCATAAAGGGACAAAATACAATCCCACCAAAACTATAAAAGAGTCTAACCTGCTAAGGAAGGAGGGGTCTACTTTCAAATGAAACACCTAATACGAACTATGGTATGTCTATCTCAGTTTTTCTCTATTTACTCCTGGTCCACCTATGACTCCATCGAATGGTATGTCATCTTCATAAGACATGAAATTTTTGGGTAGAGCCCATGTAGGGGTGACTATAACAATACCCAGTAGAATACCCCAAAATCACCAAACATAAAGCATCAAGAGAGTAGTCAAGTCATCGTTATCAAGGTATTTTAATCAAAATATGAGATATAATAATAATAATCTAGATATACTCAATGTAGACACTAAGTATCAAGGTAAATACATAACTATACTTTTAGACTAGGATTTTGATCGAGACATCAAGGTAACACTTGATCGGGAGAACTCACTTCATGAGTCTAATAACACTGATGGTACACATATGAGAGGTAATTCTCCTTGGACCTCACCATGAAAAAGTAAAAATTGTAACTAATAAGATATTTATACACATATAAGAGATCTCTCCTAGGGTATATGGGGTATATTGGACCTTATCTAGAATAAATCATTAAGTAGGGGATCAAACACTTGGGTATGTTGGTTACGACGATTTCTAAAAATCCCACCCTGGGAAGAAGTTGATGATATAGGATGATAAATTGGGCCACACAGAGCGATCCCTAAACTATATTTGATAATAATCTTGTAGAGAGGATCACATATTATTCTTAGGAAAAAATTCCTCGCTATACCCTCATAGGGATGGACTGAGGGGGAGTACCCTAGAGATACTGATCTACACTAAAGAGAACGAGGGCATTAAAATACCCTAGAAAAATTACATGGCATGTAAGGGTATACATGGTGTGTCTTTGGTACCCTGAGTCTACCCATATGCTTTTCTCATGCCTGTGTACTTTGGGTTGAGCTCGTGTACTCTGGTCGTGCCTGGGTACATGATCATGTCTGAGTACTGGGTTATTCCTATATACTCTGGTCATTCTCATATACCTAGCCATGTCCATGCGCATGTACACCAAGGGTACATGCCAAGTCGTTGAGCATGGGTCACATGGTGTGTGGTTGGTCCCTCATGGCATGTGATATTTTATTTTTCTGAAACCTTATCCATCGTATCTAGGGGACTATACAATGTGTGTTATTCAGAATACATACTGTGTATGTTATGATTTTTCAAAATCCCTGAACCTTCATGTGTATTCAACCTGAACCTCCATATCTTACATTCCAATTATGATTATCACCATAAAACTCAGGTCTAGTGTTGACCAATACTCCAATCTACTCAGGAATCATCCTCCGTAGCTCTAAATCACCAAAATGCCTAACCCACAGACCAACCTCATCTGATACATCAGTAAACAATCTATAATTTCCATAAAACCTTGATCATTCAATAAATACCAAATATAAACCTGTGATAATGATATTTTTTTCCAAATAATAATTGTACATCGATCATTCATCGAGTATTAATAAAACTAATAACCAAAAGAAATTCCAACGACGAACGTGTGAAGAATGGTGGGAGAAATGAACAAAACAAAAATATGAGGAACAAAACTCAACCATTGTTCAGATTTTCCTCAATAAATTTCTATGATAATGAAGAAAAAAGAATAAATAATCAATTATTAATCAAACAATATCCATTCTTAATCCTAGTAAGATAAATCAATAGTCGTAAATCAATAGTCGATCAAAAAATCAAGTTGTTAGAAGAATTGATTCATGTTTTACAAAGAATAAAAAATATGGGGATTAAATACAACAAAAACAATACCCTAACTTGAGTTTGGATCAATATTTGATGAATAATGGTTCTACATCATTGGTTGTTGGTGAGATCCACAAACTCCTTTGGCACACCGATCATCAACATTTGATTTGTTGTCATTTTTCCAAGAATGTTCCTCCCACAGATCCTCTCAAATCCATATGGTTGTGTGGATAACCCTAGGGATTTTACACAATAGGGATTAAATATAAGAGAATTAGGTTTTAATTAATTATTAACAATTAAATATATTAAATAGTTTATTCAATTATTATTCCACCTATGATGGCACTCAAGCCAAACACCTGACATGTCCAAAGGTTATGTCTCACCTAGGGTAAAACCCACATTCCAAATATAATGGAGGTTTCATATTTCCTATACAAGAATCTATTTGGAAGTTATTCCATTATTTCAGAAAAAATGTGAGCTCGTGTTATAATATATTTAATATTTTTATTATATCAACATTGGGCCTCCTCAGGCCCCAGAATCCCACACTGAATCGATACTTATCCTAAAAACATTATTTTAAATATTCTGAATTTTTAAAAGGAAAAAACATAGTCATTGAAATAATACTAAATATTTCATTAGGTTTAGAGTAACTCTTTGGTTGAAATTAATCAGAATCTTGATTACTCTCCAAGCATTTGTATCAATGCAAGTAGAACCAAACCTTTACATAATAATCATATAGCCAAGGTCCATCCCTTATATATGTTATAATATCTTCCAAAGTTGATTTAAATGTCCAAAAGGTGGGAAATAAAATGATTCTTATGTTTTTTAATTGAAACAACACAAGTGATACTTTGAAAATATCACACCAGTCGGTTAGAAATAATAAGAATTATATTCACATGCATCAAAAAAAGAATTCAAATCTAAAATAATGTAAGAAAAAACTGAATGAAATATTTTCAAAACAAAATTACACCAAACCAGTAGCTAATATGTGCTGAAACTCCCTTGACATGTATGTATATCCTTTTTAATGATCTCCCACCATTTATCTCACCATTGATAGGAGGAGAAAGCTCGTATGGAACTCTACCTTCATCTTTGATCTCTATATGAGGATAGGGGCCTCAAGAACTTCTAGTATTATGAGAGGAATATTTTAGAACTCTAAAATGATATAACCTTACCGCCAAGTCCATCTTGAAAATGAGGAACCCAAGGTGTTATTTTATAGGCACAGTGGAAGGTGGTTTTTGGCACACGGATTTATTAATTCCACTTTTGGATCATATTTTTATTATTAAAAGGAATTATATAGACTTTTAAAAAATATTAGAGTTGTTGGAAGGCCTTTTGAATATATCCCTGCAAAATTTGGAATCCATTGAAAGCCTATAATGAGAGATATTATCAAAATACTAAGCATTAATATTTAATTCTAGCAGATTCGGTTTCCTAGACAAATCACATATGAAGATCCTTTGTGATATTTTGTTAAAAAGGTTTTTTATTTTTTGACAACTAACTTTTTGTGAATATTTTTTTTGTAAAATATTTGAAATTTAATGAATGAGTTTGATGAGTTTCTGAAAAGAAGAATGTTGTAAATTCCATAAGTTAGGAAAGTTAGACAGTTATAGAACTTTACTTAGTAAGTCAGACGATGATTTTTTAATCTAAAATTTCTCAATATCATAGAAAATTTTGTGATACATGCTTTTGATAAGAGAAAGAAGTTGAAGTTTGCTGGATGCAGCTTATCAGAAAGAATAGTACTAGATAAAGAAGTTCCCAGAAAACTAGAAATATATTTCTGCTAAAGTTTGAAGGTTTGTAAAGAAGAAATAATTGTTTTGTTTTTCAAACATAGATTTATATAAATAGATAATTAGATTCAACTCCTGATATAGTTATTAGATAGAGTCATAATGGAAGATGTTCTATACAATGTTGAAGTTTCCAGACTTAGATTTGTGGACACATTTTTCTAGACTAAGAAATGGTAATAGAGTGAGAAGTTTGAAGTTATTGAAGTATGAAATCCCACCTTTTTAACATAACTTTTCATTACATTTTACAAATAGAGGACCTTTAAAGTCTAGTGTTTTGGAAATCAGGAACAAAATACATGAAAACTTAAAACACTCTTTTAAATCCCCTTGAAAAGCCTCTTGAAAAGTTCATCCTATGTACAACTACTGCATGTCATAACCTAGAGACGTACATCAAAGGAACGGGTGAGCAGAAAGCCCAGTAAGGAAAGAAAGGGAATCAATTTGCTTGTGATATCAATAAGAACTTGATGAAAAACATAAAGACATGAGTAATGGAAATAGAGGAATTTCATAATGAAAATAACTTGAATCATAACTTGAATATGTGATGACAAAATTTCATTTATAAATTCATGAAAATATCACCAAGGTTCATCCTCAAGGTGTCATAAAAAATACCAAGGTTATTCACCAAGGTATCATGAAACTTGTCATCTATAGAGATTAATTATTTAACCAATGCATTGAAGAGATATCATGGAACACCCTTAATATTTATTTAATTTCATGTGATCCACATATATAATAATCAAACATTTCATAAATAACCTAAAGAGAATAAAAGTAATGGGTTTCATTTCAAAATTGTGATGTTTTAAAAGTTCTTAAAAACTTGATCGTTAAGTCATTTATAACCCATGGAAAGGGAGTAAGGGTTATATGTATATCAATTCAAGAATAAAATAGATAAATTTTATGTATTTATGAATAACCATTGAAATGAAAATGTATTTGGGTATTCACATAAATAATACAAGAGAATTTCTTGAGAAAAAAGGGAGATATTTTAGGACGAAAATTCTGTAGCATAACGGCTATATAACATGGTTTTAGAAAACAATAAAAAGAGAGGGGAAAAGGGTCTCCCATCTATAAATGAATAGTTTTACAGTATAGGGATAGAATAAAATATAAATAAGATCATGGTGTGGAATGAAATACCCCATGAAAAGGAAACTTTAAAGAAAATAGAAAATGCGATTTCTTTTACGAAAATTCGGCAGCCTAACGATGTCACGTAAAAATTCAGAAAATAAATTGATGAGATAAGAAAGGGTCTCTAATAATTTTTACAAGAAATTTATAGTAATAAGAATATATAATAACATACCCCACATAAAAATATGGAAAATAGAAGACATAAATTAAAGGAAATCATGACTAAAAGAGGAGGGTGGAAGGTTCCCTTACCTTGAAGAGTGACTTCGAAAGCTCAAAGGTTGGGACCTTGGGGGCTTTAGGGAACCTTGGGAGGAATCCTTGAGAGGTGAAAAGACCAGAGATTTGTTGAGTAGGATTTTGGAATGAAATTAATGAGGGAATGACTTGGTATTTATAAGAAGAGTGAGGGAATATTTAATTAATTTCCAAGGGACACCTCATCGGTGGTATTTGAAAAACCATGGGCTTTCCCATGGTATTTTCCCATGGTATTGGCCAATTGGGACACCTAATAACATATATTACTATTCACAAGTAGACCATAATTATTACATCATGATTACATCGTTAATGATGTCATTAAACACACTGAAACTCAAAAACTGTATTTTCACTATTTACCGAAAAACAAAACATTTTATAAAAATCTCATAAATTCACCCTAATCTAATATCGAAGATCTGAATTCAAAAATGAACTCCATTATATGAAAATAATTTTATAAATAATTCTAATTTAATTTTTTAATAAAAACATTATTTATTTCAAATAAACAACATTAAATCTATAACTCATTTTGTAACACCTTGAAAAATTAATCAAGGTCCCATAAAATTATCGTATAACCATAAGACAATAAAGTAACAATTTATGATCACATTTTATTAAAATAAATTTCCATTTTAAACTATTAAATTAATTATAAAATTGTAAATAAAATATTTATGACATACAAAAATACCAAAACTTATACTATGATCGTTTTTTCACTTTTAAAATGTTTAAATTGTATTTATACATTCATGGGTGAAGTTTCTATTTTTTTGGCCAATTTACTATTCATTACTATTCATTACTATTAATAAGGGTATATTACTATTCATACTTTACTATTCACTTAAAATTAAGTTGATCTTATTAGACTCTAAATTTTTTACTGATCACAATTGTAGAAGGCCATTTTTTAAAAATCATTTCACATTATTAATTATTTAAATTTGACATGAATATTTTAAAATACCCTTTTCCCAAAATTAATCAATAATATTCATCCTATATTTATCCGTATATTTTAAATTCACCAACTTTTACATGATAAGAAATAACAATTTTACTTATAAAAAAGGTTTACACAAGTAACTAATGTCGTGTTACATAGCCCCTTAAAGCACCTCCATAGGACCTAAGTGTAAGGTGTGCTATGGTGATAGAATCTTGAGGCAGCTCAGACAACATTTCCCAAGTAGTGATTTCTATCAGCTTGAACTTTTCCCTTAGGCAATTCCGTTCAAGCTTCACATGTTGAAGCTCAGCTTGGGCTTGGTCCAGAGCATAGCCCAGAGATGCTACCTCCTTCCAGAGCTCTGACAGATGGGCTTCATACGGTCTGAGTCTATTGAATGAGGCCATCAATGCTTCTTTCTGTATTAATTAACCAAGATCACTTGCATTTACAAAGAATAATTTTAATGTTAAGAGTTTTGTTTCCGACGGTCATATTGACCAATGGTCATATAATAGTTGAAACCCAACGGTATCACTTCATTAATTAAAGGATATAGTTTTGTGGAGTATAAAATGAAATAACACACAAATTTAGGAAACAAATATTATTCAAAAGTTCGGGTCGTTACATTATTCCCCTCTTAATAAATTTTGTCCCTAAAATTTTAACTTGTACCCTAAGAAGAGAAAAGGTGTGGGTACTTTTTCCTCATAGACTCCTCTGGTTCCCATGTGGCTTCTTAACATTTGTTGTTCCTCTATAAATCCCAAACAAGGTGGGTATTCTAGTTGCATAGAACCTTGTCTCTATGATCCAATATCTCCACCGGCTGCTCCTCACAAGAGAGGTTGTGTTCTAGTTGTACTACCTCTGGATTTAGTAAATGTAAAGGGTCATGTATGTACTTCCTCGAGAGGGATACATGGAAGACATTGTGAATTTTCGCTAGATTTGGATGAAGTTCAAGCCGATAGGCCACTACCCTTACGCGATCAAGGATTTCATAGGGGCCAATGTACCTAGGGATGAGCTTCCCTTTCTTCCCAAACCTCATGACTCTCTTCCAAGGTGAAATTCAAATAAAGACTTTGTCACCAACATCAAAATCCAATTCCCTTTGACGATTGTTAGCATAGCTCTTTTGCCGACTCTGAGCAGCCTTAATGTGTTGCTGGATGGCATGATCTTTTTCTATCATCTCTTGAACAAGATCAGGCCCAAAAATATTTCTCTCACCAGCTCCATTCCAAAAAGTAGGAGTTCTACATCGCTTACCATATAGATCTTCATTGGGTTCTATTTGAATGCTCGAGTGGAAGCTGTTGTTGTAAGAGAACTCAACTAAAGGGAGATGTTGATCCCATACACCTTTAAATTCCATTGATCATGTTCTTAGCATATCCTCAAGTGTTTGAATAGTCCTTTCAGATTGTCCATCATTTTGGGGGTGATAGACCGTACTGAAATTCAATTTGGTACTTAGATCTTGTTGAAGACTTCTCCAGAATTTTGATGTGAATCTTGGATCATGATCAGATATGATAGAAAGTGGAACTTCATGAAGCCTTACCACTTCCTTCACGTAAATCCTAGAAAGTTGATCAATAGATAAATCTTCCCAAATGGAGATAAAATGGGAAATCTTGGTGAGATGGTCCATAATAACCCATATCACATTGTTTCCTTTGAAAGTTCTCAGGAGACCAGTGATGAAGTCTATAGTGATATTGTCCCACTTCCATGCTGGTATGGGTATTGGTTGCAATACCCCTTTAGGAAGTTGTCACTCTTCCTTCACTTGCTGACATACTAGGAACCTTGAAGTGTAGTCAGTAATATCCCTTTTCATATTATCCCACCAATAATGATCACTAAGGTCCCTATACATTTTTGTGCTTCTAGGATGTATAGAGAAAGTAGATCCATGAGCTCCATCCATCAACTCCTTTATTTCCAGAATACATAGCACACAAAATCTTGTGCAAAATTTCAGCACACCTTCTTGATCAATATTTAACTTAGGAAACTTCCCATCCTTCACAGCCTCAAACTTCTTCTATAACAAAGGATCTTCTTTCTAAGCTTTCTTGATCTTCTCTAGTAATGACATTTGAGAAATCATTTGGGTTAGGGTAGATAATGTCCCTTACCTTATAATTACCATGTCCATCTTCACTAGGTCATTGATCAAAGTATCTCTTTGAATCCTCATTATAGAAAGAACAACCGGGTCTTTCCTAGCTAATTCATCAGTGACTTTGTTTGCACTTCCAGGATGATAATGAATTGAACGATAATAGTCTTTGGGAAGTTCCAACCATCTCCTTTTTCTCATGTTCAATTCCTTTTGTGTGAAAATATACTTCAAACTTTGATGGTATATGTATATATCATATTTCTCCCCATAAAGATAGTGCCTCCATATCTTCAGAGAAAAAACGACCACAGCCAGTTCTAGATCATGCGTAGGATAGTTCTGATCATGAGTCTTCAACTGTCGAGATGCATACACAATGACTTTGTCATTTTTCATGAGGACGTACCCAATCCCTTTCAGAGATGCATCGCTAAAAATAACGAATCCTTCTCCACTTGAGGGCATAGCTAACATGGGTGTAGTAACCAATATCTTCTTCATCTCTTTTAAATTTTCCTCACACTCCTTTCTCCATATGAACTTGAACACTTTTTGAGTTAACTTGGTTAATGGATTATAAAGTCATGAAAAGTTTTTCACAAACCTCCTATAATATCCCGCTAATCCAAGGAAACTATGAATCTCGGTTATTTTTTTAGGCTGAGGGAATTCCTCTAAAACTTTTGTATTTGTAGGGTCAAATGTGATTCCTTCATTGGTAACAATGTGCCCCAAGAAATAAAATTGATGTAACTAGAATTCACATTTTTCGAACTTCCCAAAAAGCCTCTCCTTCCACAGAGTTTGAAAAATAACCCTTAGATAATCCTCATGCTCCTCGTGGATTTTGGAATATATCATAATATCATCAATAAAAAATACCAAAAAGTTATCAAGGTAGTCCTTAAAGACTCTTTTCATCAAATCCATAAAAATAGAAGGTGCATTAATCAGTTCGAAGCGCATGAAAACAAACTAATAATTCCCATATCTTGATCGGAAGGCAGTTTTTGGAATATCTTCTTTCTTTACCTTCAATTTATGATAACCAGATCAAAGATAAATCTTAGAGAAGAATTGATCCCCCTGAAGTTGGTCAAATAAGTCATCAATTCTTGGAAGAGGTTATTTTTTCTTCACTGTGATCCCATTCAGTTCTCTATAATCAATGCATAGCCACATCGATCCATCCTTCTTCTTCAAAAAGAGAACTGGTGCTCCCCAAGGAGACACACTCGATTAGATAAACCCCTTCTCCAAAAGATCTTAGAGTTGTATCTTTAATTCCTATAGCTCCACATTTTTCATCCTATAGGGGTCTTTGATATCGGTTGAGATCCAGGTACGAGTTCAATAGAGAAATATACCTCTCTTTCTGGGAGAGGTCCGAGTAACTCCTTGGGAAATACGTCAATGTATTCCTGAAAGATGGAGACATTTTCTATCCTTAAAATCTCATATCCTTCTTCTTCTTCACTAATCAACTCAATAAAGAAGGATATAGGAGGTTCTTCTAGAAAAATATTAGGTTGAGATATCTCTCCTTGGAAGATAACTGTAGGTTTCCCATTCAAGACTACTGATATTTCCTTACTTCTACATTTGATCTTAGCAGTATACTTTGAGAGCCAGTCCATCCCTAGTATAATATTGAATTAAAACATGGGAATGAATACTAGATTTGTGATAAGATTGTACTCACTAAAGTAAATACTAGAGTTTCTAAACACTGATGATGCTTGGATAATCCCACTAGGAGTCTTGACTAATAACTCTACTTTTAGAAAATTGGAGGTTGATTCTAAATTCTTTGCAAACTTGGAGGAAATAAAGGAATGAGTATAACCAAAATCAAAAAAAGTACTTGCTAGATTTGGTAGAACTACAAGAGTACCTACCACCACATCATTTGGAACTTCAACTTCAGCCGCAATGATTGAAAAAGTATGACCTTGTTCCCTTGGCTGATGCTGAGGATGATGGTGATTCCCCTCCACTGCCCTTGGATTTGGATAGTGATTGGCAAAGTGACCAAGTTGTCCACACTTATAGAATTAGACATCAGGTAGGGCCTGAACCATCTTCCCCTTATTGTTAGTGCTGGGAAGTTGAGGCTTCACCTCACTACAATAATTCTGCGTGATATGGCCACCTCTTCCACACTTTTAGCACTTCCCACTCTCGAGAAAGAAGTTCCCCAAGTGTTTATTCCCACATTTATTACACGTGGGACATTGTACTTTCTTGCCTCCTCTTCCCTGATCGAAGCTCCTCCCTAATATTGGATCCATTGATCTCTTATTGTCATTGAATTTATGAGACCACTGCATATCACCAAACTTCAGTTCAACTTTCATCGCACTTCGCACAATCTCCTCATAGCCATCACAGTCTCGGTTGGCTAGATTCTTCTACAGATGAGGTCTTAGTCCACTAAAGAATCTATCAACCTTATCAATAGGATCCATGACAAAGATTGATGTATAACAGGAAAGTCTAGTGAAGTTCATTGTAGCATCCCCAGTCACAGGGTGCCTCATGAGACATGGTATACTTAGCATTTCATTACAACATTTATAAATAATATATCATGTCCCATGACTACAGAAGATTGCAAGGCTCAGGATTCTGGGAAACCAGCTGCTCTGATAAACTTCATTAGTACATACCATGCCTGGAAAATTTTAAACAAAAACGTAGGGTGAGAAAATATGCCCAGTAAGGGGTTTTAAAAACGTTTTTAAGAAAACTCTTTCTCAAAGTAGTCATTTTAAAGAGAATAAAGCACTTTTCTAAAAACAAACATTTTCTTTTCATGAAACCAACATTTTGAAAACCACTTGCACAGAGAAGTACGTACTTGAAATAAGTTTTAAAGTAAACATGATCAGAGAGCGCAACATTAGAAGAATAAACAATTCATAATAATCAAACAAGGATACTTAAATTCTAAAAAATAATTCTGTGACTAAACAGGGAATACATTCATAACATTGTTCATGAGAAACAATACAGTTTATCTAGCAGTTCACCACATGAAAAACAGTTCTTGACATAAAAATTACATTCTCATAGTCATGGGAGTTTTCAACTAGGGGTTATCCTGTTAGTTGAACTAAGCCCTAGTTAATCAATTATCATTACATGCAGAGGGAATGCATAATACTGGAATTTTTCAAGACCTCGTGTCATGACCTTAAAACATAACTTTAGTATGGGTCAAGGCCAAATGCCAATCCTGTTTCCCATAGTAGCACAAGCCAAGGCTAACCGCCAAGACCGTCGCACATGATAGCACAATCCAAGGCTATTCGCCAAGACCGTAGCACATAACGTCTCATGAGACTCTTGCTTTACCCAATGCATTGGAGTGCTGTATAATTCCGGGCGCACCCGTCCATAAACATTTAAGTCCTATACATCCCTCACATATCTTGACATGGTCATTCATTCATTGGGTTCCATTCATATATGCATATTCAAAACCCCATTTTCATACATATTCACAATTTGAAGCAGAACATATCACAAAAGTAAGTAGAACCAGACCTGGCTTCGAATTAAACATAATTAAAAACATCAAACTCTTACACATGAAATAATAACTTGAACACTTAAGATAATGGTTCACCAGGTAAAATTTCATCATTTCTAATCAAGAGCCACTTTCAGCCTTAGTGCTATTTTAAAGACATTTCTTTTGGAACCATACCATACTAGCAATTGAAATCATTAAATAAAACAAGAGGCACAACTATTTGGAATTTCAGGGATGGATAAGAGTTAAAACAATTACCAAACTATGTTATCTGTCTTTATATTTTAGATAAAAGTAGTGTCCATCATTCCACAATTATGTACATATGTAAATACATGAAGTCGTGTATTGTGTATATGTGACTCAGTGGTTCAGTTAATTAAATAAAACTCAATTCATACATTACCTGATTCACAAGCTCTGGACTAGAATTGTTTTAATCATACTCATATTTATATATTTGTGCATGAGGGGTTTACTAGGTCTTATGTATATGTATATATATACTCATGTATATATATATATATATACATATATACCCATGAAGTATAAGACCGTAATTCCTTGTCGATCCATTAACAAACAACCCGAGGGAACACCCTTAACCCGAAATGATCCTTTACACTGGAAGGGGAAAAACATACAGCGATTCTGTGGCCTTTCATGAGTGTAAAAACAAAGTTTATGTAAACATAATAAGATAGATATACATATATATATATAACATATATATATGTATACCTAATTTCAAAAACACACAAATTAGACTTGATCTCTCACTTTTATATTTTAGAACCTAAATGTAGTAGAGGGGTTCTCCATGACATTCGGGTGTGTATACGCATGGTGCGTATGGTTATATATATAGACATATAAACCGGTGTATATATATATATCCGTGAAACACAATAGTTGATAAAAGGGTTTGCATATTGAGATTGAAGTAAAGAAAATAACCCCCTTACATGTATTTCATACATTAAGAACATCATTTCATAAACAAATTATCACCAATTGAAAATCATAAAAAAAACGAAATGGTTTGTTTCGCATATACATATATAAGTATATATATATATATAGTTTAAACAAAAAACAAAACAAGATTAACCCCTACCTCTTCTTGGAGAGGATAAGGAGAACGATGCAGCAACGGGGCAAGGGGAACCGAAGGTGTATACATAGGAGTTATACACGTATATATATAACCCGTATATAATTATATAAAAGAAAACCGAAGTTCAAAACAAAACTTTAAAAAGGAGAAACAGAGTTCAACCCTTACCTTAGCTCGACGAGGAGGAGGAGAGACGACAGAGCAGCGAAGCCAAGACGGTGGTCGGAGAGATCAAGAAGCTCGGTGCAAAGAAATCACCCAGCTTCGGTACAACCAGGGTTCTTAAAAAAGAAGAAGAAGACCCACTTGAAGGGGGGTATCTGAGGCCGTGCATTTAATATAAGGTGCCGACTTTGTGGAAAGGGGGATGAATAACGTGGCCACGGTCGACCTAGGTGGAGAGAACGAAGCCTTACCCCACTGGTTTGGTGTGCACGCGAAGAAGAAGAAGCTGCGGGGGGGGGGGAGACGCGAAATCGATGGATGGCCTAGATCGAAAGGGTCCAGATCGGACGTCCCGCCGTCGACGCGGGGTTTAAAAAAAAGAAACACGCGGTTTTGTTTTTCTTTTTAACGTATTACATATTATATTTAATTATTTTATTTCAACGTTTTTATCTTAAAAAAAATTCATTTTATTGTTTTATTAAACCTATTATAAAAATCATTATTATAACCTTATTAATAAACTAATATTATCCTAAGTCAAGGGTTATTAATACACCTATATATTAAACTATTAAACCCCTATTTAAAACATAAATTATATTTTCATTTTTTTCCTCTATTTCCTTTATCAAAACATATAATTTAATTTAACTTATCCTTTATTTATTGCTACTTATATAAATTTAAAAATTACATGTTAATATCTAAATGTTATTAAAACAAAAAGATTAATTAACCCAAATTTTCAAAATAATAAATTTCCATTTTACGTTGAAGAAAACATAATTTTATAAAGTATGGTAACTTAGTATAATTATGCTAACATGAAAATACATATGTATATATATATATATTAGTTTCCTTTATTAGTTAATTACCTTAATTTTCTTAATTAAATATTATTATTAAACGTAACTACATTTAATCATACATAAAAGTGTGTTGATATAATTATCATCACCAAGGAACGCATGATTAGAAGAAACCATAATTTGACGTAGTTTCCAAAATAGTTAATAAAGGTCAAATTATAAAAGAAATAGTATATCCAATTTAAGGTTTGATGCAATATATATGACTCATAAAAAAAATGCATCAGTTTTAATATAATTAGGAAATAAAAGTTTAATTGTTCGAATTAATATGTATAGTGGAAGAAAAACAATAATATTAATTTCCACTGTTTATAAACATAAAATAAAATTCTCATTTTGGGAAAACAAGAGGTAAATTAACTAAATTAACATTGATGTCATTTTGAAACAAAATAATTTTCTGAACCTTCCAGGGGTAAGCCATCCTATTTCCATCGGTCAAAAACAAAACTTAGAGGATAGGAGGAACCAACGGTCAAAATAAAACATTGTATTCTTGTGGAAACCAACAGTCGAAATTATAGCCGTTTGGGGTTCAACGGTCAGATTAGAGTGCTTATAAAAGGGTCTGGTCTCGGGGTGTTCCTCACTCTAGGCGACTGAAGGAAAAAAAGAAGAAAGATGGTTCGTGTGATCCCCTTGGTGCTGAGCACGGTTGCAGTGGCTTCAGCCATCCTCATGTTTATTATGATGGATGCTCGAAACCCCTACCACATTCTCGGGCTCTTAGTAGTTTTAAGCAGTCTCCCCATTATTGTAATCGGGTTCTTAGTTGGGATCTTTGGTTAGATTATTTTTTTTGTTCGGTCAGTGGATGTTGTATCCAAGATGTTACTTATTCGAAAAAAGGGTGTTTTCATTCATTTGATGCATATTATTATTATTATTTGTTTGTTGGTTCACTTAACAAGTGACATTGTAAAACAAACTTGACAAAAATCAAAACATGGTTTTTCTTGGGTCGTTACATTACTTCCCTCTTCAAAGAATTGCGCCCTCACAATTCTATCATAAAAAGAGAAAAACAGAAACCCCATATGTACAACTCTACCGAAACAGTGGATCTGGCTCGGTTAACGGGATACCGAAGTTGGCACACAACTCTTCCATTTCCCTAGTCCAGGTACACCTCGAACAGTGCTCCATGAACTCCTGTTCGTGTGTACTGCACACGTGCTTCCAAAGGGAGACCCGTGCGATGCAAAGCTCAGAAACGTCCGAGTAGATAAACTCCTTGATGACTCTTATGGCCACATCATGCTCGAGGTAATCAAGAGGGATGATGCAGTTGAGGAGACTGAGATTCAAGACTTGGAACATGTAGGCTGAACTAAGCTGGCCATCCTGGGCGGCCACGAGGAAACACGCTCTGGCAGAAAAGTTCTGTGCCAGAGTAAAACACTAGAACATGCCCTCAAAGTACATTCCCCTTCGCCTATAGCAGGGGAGTTGAGCATCGGCGATGAGGTGAAAGACGCGATCATCCTCTTGACATAGATGAAGTATCTCTGGACCGTTTGATAGATCGAGAAAATGCTGGCAGGACCCTCGTAGGTGGAGAAAGGATGGATAATCCACCATGCATGCCTTGATCAAGATGACTTCTACTAGCTCATCGGGTAGGGATGAGAAGTTCGTTTGACCAGCCATCTGAAAACAAACATCGAAGGGAAACTCTTAACAACAATGATAAGGTGGAGACATGAAAGGGAACAAGAAACTTCCATTTATGAAAAATTTTACATGGAAAAGTCTGAGTTTACAAGACGTACGCCACAAAGAGCGGCAAAACTTCCTAACTCTTCAAACCACACACAAGATGAACAGACATGACTAAACTCATGGGAACATTTATAACACCTCCTGAGTTTAGCGTGGGGGGTATGGAGTTGGGAAACATCGGTGTACACTTCTTGCCTAAGAGACACATGTGTGGACTCATTTTCCAATGCTCCAAAGTCCATTAACTAGCCCCAGAAGCCGTAGTGCAAAATTTGGCACAAGTAAGCCACTCGGAGGTCTCCGGCAGTAACAGCTTCTTGAAAAGGGTTATCAAGCATAGTGTCAAATTCCTCGCCAGTTGTGAACACTCGGAAAAGTCCTTCGTGATACCTTCCCCGACGTGCATAAGAGGTAAATTGGGTCATCATCATTAGGAGATAATCCATCCCCAATCCCCGGTGAAGACTAAGCACCCGAGGTGAGTTTGACACGCCGTACAGGTGCTTACACGTCATGCAAATTCGGGCATATTTTAGAAAGTTCTCACGGCTAGCTAGAGATATAATGTTCTCTAGAGCCTCAGTGGGTAGAGACAGTAGGTCGGTAGGTACATTTTCATCATCCATCTGAAAATTATAACATTTTCACTTAGTCAAACATAGTAATACTTTTATACCACCTAGTTTTCCAGAGTTGCCTGAACCCATCCTCTGATACCAACTGTAGCATCCCCAGTCACAGGGTGCCTCATGAGACATGATATACTTAGCATTTCATTACAACATTTATAAATAATATATCATGTCCCATGACTACAGAAGATCGCAAGGCTCAGGATTCTGGGAAACCAGCTGCTCTGATAAACTTCATCAGTACATACCATGCCTGAAAAATTTTAAACAAAAACGTAGGGTGAGAAAATATGCCCACTAAGGGGTTTTAAAAACGTTTTTAAGAAAACTCTTTCTCAAAGTAGTCCTTTTAAAGAGAATAAATCACTTTGCTAAAAATGAACATTTTCTTTTCATGAAACCAACATTTTGAAAACCACTTGCACAGAGAAGTACGTACTTGAAATAAGTTTTAAAGTAAAAATGATCAGAGAGCACAACATTAGAAGAATAAACAATGCATAATAATCAAACAAGGCTACTTAAATTCTAAAAAATAATTCTGTGACTAAACAGGGAATACGTTCATAACATGGTTCATGAGAAACAATACAGTTTATCTAGCAGTTCACCACATGAAAAACAGTTCTTGACATAAAAATTACATTCTCATAGTCATGGGAGTTTTCAACTAGGGGTTATCCTGTTAGTTGAACTAACCCCTAGTTAATCAATTATCATTACATGCAGAGGGAATGAATAATACTGGACTTTGTCAAGACCTCACGTCATGACCTTAAAACATAACTTTAGTACGGGTCAAGGCCAAATGCCAATCCCGTTTCCCATAGTAGCACAAGCCAAGGCTAACCGCCAAGACCGTCACACATGATAGCACAAGCCAAGGCTATTCTCCAAGACCGTAGCACATAACGTCTCATGAGACTCTTGCTTTACCCAATGCATTGGAGCACTGTATAATTCCGGGTGCACCCGTCCATAAACATTTAAGTCCTATACATCCCTCACATATCTTGACATGGTCATTCATTCATTGGGTTCCATTCATATATGCATAGTCAAAACCCCATTTTCATACATATTCACAATTTGAAGCAGAACATATCACAAAAGTAAGCAGAACCGAACCTGGCTTCGGCTTAAACATAATTAAAAACAGCAAACTCTTACACATGAAATAATAACTTGAACACTTAAGATAATGGTTCACTAGGTAAAATTTTATCATTTCTAATTAAGAGCCAATTTCAGTCTTAGTGCTATTTTTAAGACATTTCTTTTGGAACCATACCATACTAGCAATTGAAATCATTAAATAAAACAAGAGGCATAACTATTCGGAATTCCAGGGATGGATGAGAGTTAAAACAATTACCAAACTATGTTATCTGTCTTTATATTTTAGATAAAAGTAGTGTCCATCATTCCACAATTATGTACATATGTAAATACATGAAGCCGTGTATTGTTTATATGTGACTCAGTGGTTCAGTTAATTAAATAAAACTCAATTCATACATTACCTGATTCACAAGATCTGGACTAGAATTGTTTTAATCATACTCATATTTATATATTTGTGGATGAGGGGTTTACTAGGTCTTATGTATATGTATATATATACTCGTATGTATATATATATTTATATATACATATATACTCATGAAGTATAAGACGGTAATTCCTTGTCGATCCATTAACGAACAACCCGGGGGAACACCCTTAACCCGAAATGATCCTTTACACTGGAAGGGGAAAAACATACAGCGATTCCGTGGCCTTTCATGAGTGTAAAAACAAAGTTTATGTAAACATAAAAAGATAGATATACATATATATATATATATAACATATATATATATATGTATACCGAATTGCAAAAACACACAAATTAGACTTGATCTCTCACTTTTATATTTCAGAACCTAAATGTAGTAGAGGGGTTCTCCATGACGTTCGGGTGTGTATACACATGGTGCGTATGGTTATATATATAGACATATAAACCGGTGTATATATATATATCCGTGAAACACAATAGTTGATAAAAGGGTTTGCATATTGAGATTGAAGTAAAGAAAATAATCCCCTTACATGTATTTCATACATTAAGAACATCATTTCATAAAAAAATTATCACCAATTGAAAATCATAAAAAAACGAAATGGTTTGTTTCGCATATACATATATAAGTATATATATATATAGTTTAAACAAAAAACAAAACAAGATTAACCCCTACCTCTGCTTGGAGAGGAGAAGGAGAACGATGCAGCAACGAGGCAAGGGGAACCGAAGGTGTATACACAGGAGTTATACACGTATATATATAACCCGTATATAATTATATAAAATAAAACCGAAGTTCAAAACAAAACTTTAAAAAGGAGAAACAGAGTTCGACCCTTTCCTTAGCTCTACGAGGAGGAGGAGAGACGACGGAGCAGCGAAGCCGAGCCGGTGGTCGGAGAGATCAAGAAGCTCGGTGCAAAGAAATCACCCAGCTTCGGTACAACCAGGGTTCTTAAAAAAAAGAAGAAGAAGACCCACTTGAAGGGGGGTATCCGAGGCCATGAATTTAATATAAGGTGTCGACTTTGTGGAAAGGGGGAGGAAGAACGTGGCCACGACCGACCCAGGTGGAGAGAACGAAGCCTTACCCCACTGGTTTGGTGCGCACGCAAAGAAGAAGGAGCTGAGGGGGGGGGGGGAGGAGCTGCGGGGGGGGGGGGGGGGGGAGACGTGAAATCGATGGATGGCCTAGATCGAAAGGGTCCAGATCGGATGGCCCGCCGTCGACGCGGGGTTTAAAAAAAAGAAACACGCGGTTTCGTTTTTCTTTTTAACGTATTACATATTATATTTAATTATTTTATTTCAACGTTTTTATCTTAAAAAAAGTCATTTTATTGTTTTATTAAACCTATTATAAAAATCATTATTATAACCTTATTAATAAACTAATATTATCCTAAGTCAAGGGTTATTAATACACCTATTTATTAAACTATTAAACCCCTATTTAAAACATAAATTATATTTTCATTTTTTTCCCTCTATTTCCTTTATCAAAACATATAATTTAATTTAACTTATCCTTTATTTATTTCTACTTATATAAATTTAAAAATTACATGTTAATATCTAAATGTTATTAAAACAAAAAGATTAATTAACCCAAATTTTTAAAATAATAAATTTTCATTTTACGTTGAAGAAAACATAATTTTATAAAGTATGGTAACTTAGTATAATTATGCTAACATGAAAATACATATGTATATATATATATTTTAGTTTCCTTTATTAGTTAATTACCTTAATTTTCTTAATTAAATATTATTATTAAACGTAACTACATTTAATCATACATAAAAGTGTGTTGATATAATTATCATCACCACAGAACACATGAGTAGAAGAAACCATAATTTGACGTAGTTTCCCAAATAGTTAATAAAGGTCAAATTATAAAAGAAATAGTATATCCAATTTAAGGTTTGATTCAATATATATGACTCATAAAAAAATCCATTAGGTTTAATATAATTAGAAAATAAAAGTTTAATTGTTCGAATTAATATGTATAGTGGAAGAAAAACAATAATATTAATTTCCACTATTTATAAACATAAAATAAAATTCTCATTTTGGGAAAACAAGAGGTAAATTAACTAAATTAACATTGATGTCATTTTGAAACAAAATAATTTTCCGAACCTTCCAGGGGTAAGCCATCCTATTTCCATCGGTCAAAAACAAAACTTAGAGGATAGGAGGAACCAACGGTCAAAATAAAACATTGGATTCTTGTGGAAACCAACGGTCGAAATTATAGCCATTTGGGGTTGAACGGTCAGATTAGAGTGCTTATAAAAGGGTCTGGTCTCGGGGTGTTCCTCACTCCAGGTGACTGAAGGAAAAAAAGAAGAAAGATGGTTCGTGTGATCCCCTTGGTGCTGAGCACGGTTGCAGTGGCTTCAGCCATCCTCATGTTTATTATGATGGATGCTCGAAACCCCTACCGCATTCTCGGGCTCTTAGTAGTTTTAAGTAGTCTCCCCATTATTGTAATCGGGTTCTTAGTTGGGATCTTTGGTTAGATTATTTTTTTTTTGTTCGGTCAGTGGATGTTGTATCCAAGATGTTACTCATTCGAAAAAGGGTGTTTTAATTCATTTGATGCATATTATTATTATTAGTTGTTTGTTGGTTCACTTAACAAGTGACATTGTAAAACAAACTTGACAAAAATCAAAACATGGTTTTTCTTGGGTCGTTACATTCATCTTGTAGCTTCCCATATATTCATTCTCTTTATACTTCAGCTCAAGAAACTCCTTCTCCATTCTTGTTCTCATGGAACGAGGGAAATACTTACTGAAGAAGATGCCTATGAACTCTTCCCACTCCATAGATTCAACCTCCACTCTTGGCCTTGTGTTTTTATTAGCTCCAACCACTGATTAGATTCACCCTCTAAGCGTTAAATAGCCAAGGTGACCTTCTCTTGTTCCAACCAATGGAGCACAGAAAAGATATTATCGATAGTGCTGATCCAATATTTAGAAATCAATGGGTCAGTAGATCCACTAAAGTTTGGTGGTGCTCAACACATAAAGGACTCGACATAATGTTTTTCCCCTCACAATGAGATCGGTCTCCCAGCCTGATTCATGTTATTTCCCATAACTTGAGTCAATTGGTTCATCATTCTCATGAAAGTTTCCATTCTGGCTTCCATCGAAGGGCCATCAGCACATGATCTATTGTGGTCACCATTTGCACAGTTCCTCCTATTGCTTTCCATTTTATAAAAGAATAAAACCTTAGTGAGAAAATTATTTGATTTACGAATCTTTTAACTATAAAAGATTTTATGTCTTAAAACTTCATGCTTTAAATAATTACAATTCTCTATAAATCCTTCATAATGATTCATAAAAAGCTTATGATTAACCAAACATATCCTCTGGGAGTTTCATAACCAAGATTGCGGCAAGGCCTTTTGTCGTGTACTGGAATACCCCAGGTCAAGCCTGAAACTCCTTGTCAGAGTTTTCACTCATAGGTACATCTGTTCCAGAGACGCCTCTACCTGCTCGTATCTAGACAAGGATGTATTTTCTTGATAAACCATTTACTCAATACTCACCAAAATACCAAGAAGTATTCCTATATTTAAACTTTTATATAGGGTTATTCCTAAAGTTTTCATAGCCTAATTTCCATAAATAACTAAACTTTCCTTTGATACCAACTATGGCATCCCACCTTTTTAACATAACTTTTCATTATATTTTACAAATAGAGGACCTTTAAAGTCCACTGTCTTGGAAATTAGGAATAAAATACATGAAAACTTAAAACAATATTTTAAATACCCTTGAAAATCCTCTTGAAAAGTTAATACTATGTACAAATACTACATCTCATAACCTGGAGACATACATCAAAGGAAAGGGTGAGCAGAAATCCTAGTAAGGAAAGCAAGGGAATCAATTTACTTGTGATATCAATAAGAACTTGATGAAAACATAAAGACATGAGAAATAGAAGTAGATGTATTTAATAATGAAAATAACTTGAATCATAACTTGAGTATTTTTATACAACATTTTATTTATACATTCAGGAACATATCACCAAGGTTCATCCCCAAGGTGTCATAAAAAATTACCAAGGTTATTCACCAAGGTATTGTGAAACTTGTCATCTCTAGAGATTAATTCTTTACCCAATGCATTGGAGCACTATCAGGGAACAAAATTAATATGTCTTTAATTTCATGTGATCCACATAGATAATAATCAAAAATTTCATAAATAACCCGAAGAGAATAAATGTAATTAGTTTCATTTCAAAATTGTGACGTTTTAAAAGTTCTTAAAAGCTTGATCGTTATGTCATTCATAACCCATGGAAAGGGAGTGAGGGTTATATGTATGTCAATTCCATAATAAAATAGATCAATTTTATTTATTGATGAATAAACATTGAAATGAAAATGTATTTGGGTATTCACATAAATAATACAAGATAATTTCAGGAGAAAAATGAGAGATTTTGAGACGATAATTCTGCAACATAAAGGCTATATAACATGGTTTTAGAAAACAATAAAAAGAGAGAGGAAAAGGGTATACCATAAATAAATGAATCATTTTATAGTATATAGATAGAATAAAATATAAATAAGATCATGGTTTGGAATTACATACCACATGAAAAGGAAACTTGAAAGAAAAGAGAAAATGCGATTTCTTTTATGAAAATTCGGCAGCCTAACGGCGTCACGTAAAAATTCAGAAAATAAATTTATGAGAGAATAAAAGGTCTATCATCATTTTTACATGAAATTTACAGTAATAAGAATATATAAGAACATACACCCACATAATAAGATGGAAACTAGAAGACATAACTTAAAGGAAATCATGACTAAAAGAGGAGGGTGGAAGGTTCCCTTACCTTGAAGAGTGACTTCGAAAGCTTGAAGGTTGGGACCTTGGGGTATTGAGGGAACATTGGGAGGACTATTTGGGAGGAAAAAATACCAGATCTTTATTTAGGAGGATTTTTTAATGAAATTAATGAGGGAATGTCTTGGTATTTATAGGAAAAATGAGTGAATATTTAATTAATTTCCAAGGGACACCTCATCGGTGGTATTTGAAAAACCATGGTCTTCCCCATGGTATTTTCCCATGGTATTGGCCACTTGGGACACCTAATAACATATCTTACAATTCACAAGTCTAAAATAATTATTACATCATTATTACATCATTAATTATGTCATTAAACACACCGAAACTCAAAACTGTATTTTCACTATTCACCGAAAAACAAAAAATTTATAAAAATCTCATAAATTAATCCTAACCTAATATCGATGCTCTGAATTCAAAAATGAACTCAACTATAAGAAAATAATTTTTTAAATATTTTTAATTTAATTTTTAAATAAAACCATTATTTATTCCAAATAAACAACTTTAAATCTATAACTCGTTTTGTAACACCTTGAAAAAGTAATCAAGGTCCCATAAAATTATTTTATAACCAGAAGAAAATAAAGTAACGATTTATGATTACATTTTATGAAAATACATTTCCATTTTAAATTATAAAATTAATTATAAAATTGTAAATAAAATATTTATGACATACAAAAATACCAAAACTTATACTACGATCATTTTTTCACTTTTAAGATGTATAAATTGTATTTATACATTTATGGGTGAAGTTTCTATTTTTTGGCCAATTTACTATTCATCAATATTCATTACTATTAATAAGGGTATATTACTATTCATACTTTACTATTCACTAAAAAATAAGTTGATCTTATTAGACTCTAATTTTCTTACTGATCATAACTATAGAAGGCCATTTTTTGAAAATCATTTCACATTATTAATTATTTAAAGTTTACACGAATATTTTAAAATATCCTTTTCCCAAAATTCATCAATAAAATTCATCTTATATTTATCTGGATATTTGAAATTCACCAACTTTTCCATAATAAGAAATAAAAATTTTACTTATACAAAAGGTTTACACAAGTAACTAAGTTCGCATTACATATCCTCTTATAACACCTTCATAGGACCTAAGTGTAAGGTTTGATATGGTGATAGAATCTTAGGGAGGCTTAGACAATATTTCCCGAGTGGTGATTTTTATCATCTTGAACTTCTACCTTAGGAAAATCCATTCAAGCTTTACATATCGAAGCTCAGCTTGGGCTTGGTCCAGAGCAAAGCCCAGAGATGTTACCTCCTTCCCAAATTCTGACAGATTGGCTTTATACGGCCTGAGTCTACTGGATGAGCCCATCGACTCTTCTTTCTGTATTAATTAACCAAGATCACTTGTATTTATAAACAATAATTGTAACATTAAGAGTTTAGTTTCCAACGGTCATATTGACCAATAGTCATATAATAGTCGAAACCCGACGGTATCACTTCATTAATTAAAGGATATAGTTTTGTGGAGTATAAAATAAAATAACACAAAAATTTAGGAAATAAATATTATTCAAAAGTTCAGGTCATTAAATGAAGTAAAATCCTACTATTTATTAGGAACACTTTCTAGATAGAAGTTTTAGAAGAAGTTTTTTAGAAATTATGAGTTTGCACTGAGTTCATGAAAAATGTGAGAAGACGATGATGATGGTTTTTAGTCAGAACGATAAGGTGGAGGATTTTTTTAAGAAGATTCGATGTTACGACATTTATTATTGGATAAACCTGATCGGAATGGTGTAGAAGATTGAATGGATTGAATGATTTATAACTGATGTTTGTGAAAACTGAAAAGAGTTGTTTCTGTTGATTTTTTTTGGTTTTTCAAAATAAGGAAGAAATAAAAAGTGAATCAAGAAATAATATTTGGATGTCTGAGTAGTAAAAAATTATTAGATCATATTTTTAATTAGGCATAGCTCTTCATAAAAAACTACCAAACAAAACATTCCAGATAGATAGGTGTGAGAAAGTTTGTAGTTGCTTAATCAGACAGAAGCTAATTAGTTGAAGATAGTTTCTAAAAGTATAATGAAGAAAGAAGTGTAAGGGTTAACATTTGTAATAAATAAAGTCTCAAATAAAATAAAATGTTCGAAAGGATGAAGCTGAAATAATGTAGTCAACCATCTTCAGTTGATTTGGAGGAACAGACAGAGGTAGAAGATGAGTTTTTAGAAAGAGATCTTGTATGAAGTTTGAATATTAAATATATGTAACAGGTTGTATAAAGTTTGAATTATTTTGAAGTTACTTAGTTTAAAAAAAGAAACAAATAACATACTGAATCAATGTTTTTTATTGAAGTGGTTCAAGAGAATTAGACATATGAAGAAAGTACCAAACATAGTTTCAGACTAAGAACTTCCAGACAATCAATTTCTGTATAATTTTTTTTCATAACTTTATAAAGTTATTATTTGAGTAAGTTTTAGAATTATGAAGTTGTGGAGAATATAAGAAGATTTTAGAATACATTAGAAGATTTTATAATATTTGATAAGTGATCAAATTAATTTCTAATATATGAGAAATTTGGATTTGTGAATTTGGGTGAGTGGGAAAACTTTTTAGATTTCTTGCCTTTCCTATTTATGGAGCAACTATAAATATATATGCAAAGTACAATAATAATTATCACTATTCACCCATGCTTAAAAGCTAAAACACTGCATATTTGGTGTCAGAACAGAGTTTCCAACCAAAGTTGAGTTTTGTGTTGAATAAGAATTTTCATATAGAGGTTTAGGTTAGAAGATCGGATAGAGAAAATTTCAAATGACTAGACAAAGAAGAAACAAATAGTAAATATCAGAAAATTTTTTGAGCATAAGTTTATGAGGCACTGATTTTTTCTAAATCAGATAGAAAAAAAGTTTGTTTCAAGCACTGTTTGAGAACATGTGCAATAGATTGAATCCATTGGATGGAGGAACACCAGAGAGACATTAACAGATGGTGAAATCAGACAGAGGGAAAATCAAAATGAGATTTTAGATAGAACTCATAGGGAGAAAAAGTATCAAACTCTCATTATCTTTTCTAAGATCAAATTTTGTATGATTTTTTTTAAACTGATGGGATTCAGTATAATCATTCCTATCGGGAGATAGAAGGTGTCCAATGGTAGTTGACACAAAATTTGTATTTTCTTCTTCATAATAGTGAATTTATATAGACCCATGGGAGTTAATATGGTAAGAATGTAGGTTCTCACACTGATCCCAAATCTTGTAAATATGGTGCACCTTGTTTACTTTCCTATATCTGCACACATTTGAGTTTACTAAAATTTAATAAGGAAGAAACTCTAACAAGTTGTAAGGGATAAGTTTCTTTAATATGAAATTTGTAAAAAGATAATAACTGATTCAGAAAGAATTAGAACCTTCTTTGTTAATGTTGAGAAAAAGGAATATTCATCAAACAATGAAGAAGGAGGTGAATAATATTACATATAGTATCATCTCAGATCATAACTTTTTTGCATGTCTTGATAAAAACATAAATCTAAATAAGGAAATCATAATGATGAATAAAGACACTTGAAAAGTGATTAAATGAAGAAAAAATGTTCCTAAGAATGAAAAATAATTTCTCTAGAAAATATTAGTGTACAAACTTAGAATTTATGAATAGGGAAAGATAGTTGGAGACCATGGTAAGAAGTTGGAATATGATGAATATGAAGTTAACAAAACTCAATCAAAAATCCTTAAGGCTGAAATTACCTTAATAAAGTTGAACAAAAATTTTATCAAGGTTTCAAAAGTAAAATTTGAATCATCTAAAGCTACAAAAAAAGCACATTCCAAGAATCAGGTGAATTATCCATCTTCCAAAAATAAAGTTTCATCTAATTTTTCTAACATTTCAGGTGTTAAGAAAAAAGTGTTGGGAAAACTTGTGCTGATAAGGGCTTTGAAAAATCTATCACATTCCCAAAAGTTTAAAATTACCTTTGTAATAAAGATGATGCACACCTAGATAATGTTAGAGAATAAATAAGTTTTTAACCTCAAAAAATTACTAAAGAGAAAGATCATACTTCTATAGAAAACCAATATTTAATGATTTTTTCTGGTGCTGTGGAATCTATGGGCATAGGGCATATAAATGTTGGAATAATTTTCCTCTTCTCAAAAGAATTATGAGTAACTTTCCTAAAATAGAGAAAGTTGTAAAAGTTAAATATCAAGATGTTAGGAAAATTCTAACAAGAAAAAAAATTGAATGTCTGGAAGAAGTATGTGGAAGATGTGACTAGGTTGTACACCATGCTGAGGAATGTATGATAACTCTTCCAAGGAAAAGTTCCTATGTTATAAAAGAAAAGGAATCTTGAAATAAGAAAGTTTTAGGAAAGATCATTTGTTGTTGAGACATCCTTTAAATAAACTAAAAGGGACAAACCATGGATTCGTGATAATGGTTGTTCTTCACACATGATGGGAGATTTGAAAATCTTGAAAGATATTGAAATTATAGAAGGAGTAGTTACCTTTAGTAATGATAGTTCCTTAAAAATCAGAGGAATTGGAATGTTTGGTATTGGAGTAGAATAGTTGAAATCTAAGGAAGTTCTATTTTTCGATGGACTAAAACACAACCTACTTAGTGTAATTCAAAAATTTTGATGATGGGAAATAATTGGTCTTTATAAAAGTATTCTTATATCATCAAAAGTATAACAGATAGTAAATTTGTAACTAAAGGATAAAGAACCAGTGGAAATATTTTCTAGATAGGAGAACATTGTGACTCCTATTATATAAGTGGTGAAGAATAAATTTTGGCATCATAGATTTGGGAATCTTGAGTAAAAAAACATGAACAAAATTTATAAATTTGATGTTTTATGAAATTTTATAACTTTGAAAAGAAGATAATATGATATTTTCATAACTTTTAAGAAAGGTAAAATGACTAGTAAAATTCATAAGAGTGTTGAGATTCGGTCTACTCGACCTCTTGAACTTATTCATTTAGATCTTTGTGGACTGATGGGGAATCAATCAATAAAAGGATATTTTTACTTCATTACTTTTATTGATGATTTAAATCATATAACCAAAATCATGTTTATGAAACACAAGTCAGAGGCCATAAAAATGTTTAGATTTTTTAGAAAATATATTGAGAGATAACTGGGGGTTTATATAAAGAAGTTGAGAACAGATAATGGTAAAAAGTTCACATGAAACACTTTTGAATATTATCTAAAAAGTAATGGAATCAAACATTAGTATAGTTCTATATACACCCTATAACAAAATGTAGTAGCATAAAGGAAAAATAGATGTTTGGTAGAAATGAGAAGAATCATGTTAGCTAAATAAAAAATTTCAAAGTTCTATTAGAGAGAAGCTATTAATACTACTGTACTTGTACAAAACTAATGTTTTATAAGTCCATAATCAAACAAGATTTCTTATGAAATGTGGTATAACAAAAATAATTCATTGAAATAATTCAATATTTTTGGAAGTACCTATTTACTAAAAATCAAAAATTAAAATCTAGGTAAATTTGATGAAAAAATAAGGAAATTTCATGGGATATTCACCCAAAATAAAAAGTTATGAATGTTGGAAAAAAATCTTACAAAAGTTGGTGGATTCCTAGGATGTGAAAGTTATTGAAAATTCAAATTCCTTAAAACAGGATTTTGAAAATTTTGAAGAAGTCAAACTAAATATTTTCAATGAAAGTAAAAGTGATTCAAAACAGATATATCAAGACTTAGAGGAATTGCATGATGAGGAAAGTGAAGCTGAAAGAGAAACTTTTAAATTTCCTACCTTATAAAAAAGATTGAAATTGAAAATATACTTGGAAATCAGAAATCCCCAATTCAAAATAGAATAAAGATAATGTTAGAAAATCATACCTCAATAATTTCATATATTGAACCAGAATTAGTTTCTGAAGGAGTAAAACACAAAGAATAGATGAATTCAATGAATGAAGAGTTGAATGAAATTGAGAAAAATGAAACATGGGAACTTGTTCCGTAAACAGTAGGAAAAAATGTTATTGGAATAAAATGGGTGTATAGAAAATTTTTGAATGAGCATGGATTATCTTCAAGAAACAAATCAATAATTCTTTATAAAGGTTATGAATAGGTGGAAGGTGTGTATTTTTAAGAAAAATTTTCCCCATTTAAAGATTATAAACTATTATAATGTTTCTAGTAGTGGCTGCACATCGAAGTTACAAATTTTATCAAATGTATGTGAATTCATCTTTCCTTAATGGTGAGATTGAATAATAAGTTTACATTGAGAAACCCTATGGGTTTCTACTTGATGAATATGGAATAAAGGTTTTTAAATTGAAGAAAACCTTGTATGGTTGAAACAATCCCCATGTGATTGGTATTCCAAACTTAATAATTGCTTGAAAAAGTATAATTTTTGCTAAAGGTAAGGATGAAAACAACTTATATATAAAATAAGTTAACTCCAATGCTCAAATTATAATTATTTATGTGGATAATATAATTTTTATTAGGGGTAGATAAAATGTTTGTAAAGAATTTTTGGAAGAAATGAATAAGAATTTTGATATTTCAATATTAGGAGAATTAACTTTCCTCCTTAGTATACAAGTTCAAAAAAATGAAAAATATATTTTCTTATCTCTAGAAAACTATGCCATATATTTTTTTTAAAAAGACTGGTATGGAAGAATCTAAAGTAGTTTCTACTCATATTTTAGTTGGGATATAGATGAGTAAAGATGAAGCTAGAAAAAAGTTTGAATCAAAAAGAATTTAGAAAATTGATAGATAATTTTCTTTATCTAACAGCTTTAAGGCCCAATATTATCTATGTTGTAACTTTTTTGTGCAAAATATTAGAGTGATCTAAAAAGAATCTCATATATTAGAAGAAAAGAAAATTCTAATATATGTTAAAGGAAAAAATTTATATGGGTTGATATACAAAAGAAGTTGTGATATGAACATTCATATTTATACTAATACTGATTGGGCTGGATATTGTAATGATAGAAAATAAACTTCAGGAAGAAAATTTTTCTTGGGAGAATTTTTTGTGAGTTGGCACAGTAAGAAATGAAGTTCAGTAACTTTGAGTATATAATAATCAGAATATATTGTAGTTACACAATCTTGTACTCAAATGTTGTGGATGAAATTTCAGTTGGAAGATTTGAAAGCAGAAGTTTCTACACCATTGAAGATAATTTGTGATAATTTGAGTGCAACAGATGTTTCTAAAACTCTTTCCCAACACTCAAGATCAAAGAACATTGATATTAAGTTTCACTTCATTAAAGATAAATTATCTAGTAGATATTTTTTTCTAGAATATATTTCAATGAAATATAAAATTGCTGATGTTTTCAAAAAATCTATGTTTAGGGATAGATTTGAAGGATTGAGGGTGAAACTTCATATTCAGTATCCAAAAAAACTTCCTAAACATATTAAGGAAGTTCCTTTACCATGATTTTTATTATGTTGATAAATGGGGATATTTTTTACTCCTGTATCCTACAAGGGGGTAGAATTTTTTTTCTTACTTATATGAATTTGAACTTGTGGTTATCATAAAATGGGGTAGAGAAAGAAAAGTAATGGAAAAAGAAAAGTGAGAGTGATTTTATCTTAACATGGATGCAAAATTTTCTTGTTACCAAGGGATGAAATTCCTTTAAAAACATTATTTTATCTAGTATTTTGGTGTCAGGACACTCTCTTTTGATAAAAGTTGTGTTTTGGTAAAAGTTTAAAATTCAAATTATTACAAAAATGAGTTGTGAAAAAGTCTGAGTGTTGAAAAATGGTGAGTTGAAAAAGTTTTTAACAATAGTTTTTAACAAATCTAAAGGGGAGATTGAAGATTATTTGTGATTATTTCCTAATAAAGTTTTTTATTTTTTGTAAAATAGGTGAAAGTTCTTGAATTATTTTGATGAGTTGATGAAATGAAGAATGTTGTAAAGTTCGGAATTTAGGAAATTTATAAATTTGTAAAAAAAAATCAAAGTACGTTAGAAGATAATTTACTTATCTCTAATTTCTACACATCATGAAAAATATCAGGATACAAGCTTTTGATAAGATACAAAAGTTGAAGTTCTCTAGATGCATCTTATCAGATAGAATAGTGTTAGAAGAAGAAGTTTCTAGAAAATCAGAAGTATGTTTCTGATAAAGTTTGAAGTTTTTTAAAGAAGAAAGGAGATTTGTGTTTTCCAGATATAGATTTTTCAGATGCAGAGAATAAGATGTAGCTCCTAATGCATTTACTAGACTATTTTGCAATAGAATATGTTCTGTACATTTTTGAAGTTTATAGAATTAGATTTCCAGTCACATTTCTCTATATTAAGAAATTTAAATAGAGAGAAAAGTTTCAAGTTAGTGAAGTACAACCTTGCTTCCAATCATACATACTTTCTAGATAGAAGTTTTGGACGTGGTTCTTTTTAATGTCACGACCCGACCCAACGGGCCCCGAGCCACAACTCCTCAAACATGCCTCTAATAGGCCAAGGGATGGTGACTACCACTAAGTAGGATATCACACACATGAGAGGAATTAACCTATCTCACTTGTACACATGCACCCACATAACCCTCCATGAAACTGTGTAGATATATATAAAAACTGAAAATAAATTCATGCATACATCTATCCCAACCAGAGTACAACAAAATTAAAAAAAGGGAAAATACAGGGCCCACCAAACTGAAACATAAAAAGTATCCAACCTGCTCTGAAGGAGGGGATCACTATCAAATGTACCCACTAGAAATCTCCTCGTCCTAGCTTCTATAAATACCCTGGTCAGTTCAGATTACTAAGATACACCTACTCTAGGTCCTTTGGGGACTCTGTCGAAAGGCTTGTGGTTTGCATAAAACAAAAAACATGTGTGGTCAAAGCCCATACAAGTGTGATTATAAAGATACTCAGTATGTGACCCAAAAACCCCAAAAGAAAAAGAGCAACTGTAAGGAAACAGTCTGCTCATCCCAGCCAAAGGGAACCCAAACAAGAGAGAAACTCTATCTCGAGACCATCCTCGGCTAAAACAACCAGTTATCTTAGACTATAGGGTGTGTAATCCAAGACATACCAACGCCATAAGGAAAACCCAGAAAGAACACTAGATATACTCATCTCAGGAACTAAGCCTCATGAGGTTCTGACCTCATCACTAGCAATAGGTTCCTACTCGAGGCTCTAAAGCAAACCATTGAATCACACTCTAAGAGCCGAGTCATCCCTGATGACACTCATCCAATAGATTCCACTCTATTGGTAAAATAAACTAACGGTACAACCTGGACAACCCTTGTGGTGTCTGTCAGTGAGGACACACTCGACGGACAACACCATGGAAGAAGTCACCCAATGACTGAACCAAATCCAAATCCTTAGGTAGGGGATCACACCTAGGGTCTGGTAGGGGACACTAAACCCTAGCTAGAAACACTGAACACAGAAAGGGGTATCACGCAACAACCTGAATCTGGAAATACTCACTTAGTAGAGGATCAACACCCATGAAGTTTAGGTCACTCCAATTCTGAGAACTCTACTGAGGAAAACATCATGATATATCATAGAAGAAATGAACCTCGATACACAGATAGGGAGTCTGTGACTAGGTCTCACTGGGGGCTACGTACCCTACTAAAACATCCTGGGTAGAGGATCGATGCCTGTGTAAATATTTTTCACACCAATTCCAAGAACCCTATCAAGGAAACACGAAGAGATGTGAGGATCGTGCCAGGCCTCTTGGGTCGATACGTGCTCCAAGTTCACTAAGTCTTCTATCGAAGTGTATTGAGACAACTCAATCCATAAAGTAAGAACACACCCGCGTTGCACACACGCAAAGCAGCAAAAGAGGGGTCACAATCCGGTGAAGGGTACATGATACCAAAATCCCTCATAGTAGCCGAATAGGGGGTCATAGTTCGGTGATAGGGATGTGATACTGAAAAACCCTCATAGCTAAAGGACCAGGGGGACCCACTCAACCCAGCTGATCAAAACACCACAAACAAGAACCAAGGGGACCCACTCAACCCTTTTTATAAAGGCATCTCTAACCCAAGAGGCCCAAAAAACATATTCTGAACACTACATCACCTAGTCCCAAATCATATTCACCATCACATTCAACATGATTAAAACACGTAAGATATGCTATTTACTTGCCCAAAACGGACACCCGGTGAAAAAGTCACATTTCACTGAAAATGCCAAAACCGGGCCTTATGGGGCATGCACCCTGATTTTAGTGTAAGAACCTAGAATTGTTCTTGAAACATCCTCCTTAAATTTAGGGTCGTAGCGCCATTGACGGTTCATCAAATGGACATCAGACATAGGTGATACGTCTGATACAAGATTCACCAAATAATAATAATCATATTATTATTATTATTATTAAAATTGGATGTTTCATGCCACTGAGTCTCAATACTGAGACATAAAGTCCTCAAAATAGCCTCAAAAGATTAGCCTCAATGATAGCAATGTGTGGCCATATACGGCACGCAAAACAGACACCCGGTTTGTGAGATACGAGAGTTTAAAACTCCGCAGACCATTCTGGCTGGACCGACCCACTCCAGCTGGTCCGCTCTGCCTGGGTCGGCCCACTCCGACCGGCCCGCCTCGTCACACCAGCCTATGGCTCATTCACTATCCTGGCCTATTCTCTGGAACTTGGGGCCGCCTTCACTGCCTCCCGTGGTTGGACCGCCGCCAGAGCAGTGCAAGACCGTCTGCGGACCACCGGGATCACCCCGATGCTCCAAAACCAAATCAAGACCTATTTCGGAAACCTCGGGACCCGATCTACACAGACACAGTGACAATTCAAAAAAAAAACGATGCATAATCATGGGTTAATGGGATTTAAATGAAAAACCACCTACCACGGGGGTGAAACACCAAAGCTTAAAGGCCAGATCCGCGCTCCGAAGCTGCTGCTGCATGATCCGGAAGTGATCATCATCAAGATCAGGGTCTGACGTCATCTCGTTTCGTCGATTTGGACAGTACATTTCCAACAAGGGAGAGGGAGGGGATTCATTCTAGGATCACCAATAGGGAAGAAGGGGAGGGGGAGAGGATTTATTCTATTTTTAATAAAACGATATCCTCTTAACACCATGGTACTCCCCAACTCGACACCTAGCACCGAATAAACTTATATCATGCCTAGGGTAAACATGAAGTTTTGAACTCAGCCGCAGTCTCAAAAATTTGATCTGAGACTTCTTTAAATAGTTATTCTATCCGAAATCCCAAAATAAATTAACTAAATTTATTTATGGAAATGCCATCGATAAATTTTTCCGTAGAATGTCTGCGCCCATGAAGGTTGTACCCTGCCTAGGGTAAACGACATGCTCTAGACTCAACCGCAACCTCAGTTTTCTGATCCAAGATAATTTTTAAGAGATAACTCATTTTCTCCATGTTTATTGTATAAAAATACATAGTATTTTTATAAAATTTATTCCAGGAACACCGATCCACGAAATCGCACGCCGTCTCAACTCCTAGCTCTGAAAATTTATATTGAAAAATTCCAAAGTCTGATAGGGCCAAACCCAAGTCACTACATCCTCCCCAACTTAAGGTTTTTAGTCCCTATAAAGTGAAATCCTAAGAACATGAGAAATAACCTGAGATCTCCACTAGGACTCCAACCCCAGTGAGCTCACCCTAGGTCCTTGTGCTGCAACAAACATGCACCAAGAGGAACCAAAACACCGAAAGACCACCAAAAGGCCACCAAGGGTTCATGTTCTGCCAACAGGCACACACTCAGGGGAACCAAAAGGGCTACCACACCCAAGTCCATCTCATCCTAGGTCATCATCGTGAAACTGGGCACATGTATCCTCAACTATGACAGGTGGGAAAACACTAAGCACCTGGTCTCCTGCATTCAGAGGATCTAGTAGTATGCCACCTCACTAACCTGATGTAGGGACTAACAAACCCACTCTGAACACTCAAGTCAAATGAAATCATCCCACACACCTCAATAATATACACTTTGGGTAGAATTAAATTGCCCACATGGTTTTGGATCATGCCTCAAGAACACCTCTTATTGGGGAAAGTGTCCCTTGTTCTTGTGAGTCAGAAGCCACATCAAGTTGAACCACACCCTCCTCAAGTGACACACGTACCAAGATTATGTCGAACACGTGAGGGTAAAAATGAACAAAACAAGGTTTCCCAAGCACACACCCTAGATCTTACTATCCCCTTCGTGAAAACTTACCAACACCCAACCCCGCCCCGAACACACAAGTCAGAGGGACTCATCCACCACACCTCGACATTTTTCACTTTGGGCGGAAGTGTCTCACCCACACGGTTTTAGTCGTATCACAAAAAAATGCATCAGTGGAGTAAGGATCCTTCTTCCTTATTCATTTGAAGATACAACAAACAACACCGATACAGGGTCTTATCGATGCCCCACATCACTCCGAACAAACTTTGAGTAAGAAATGAAAAGGAAAGAGCACCACCTAACAATGTCTATCAAAACTACTACAGAAATTAGAAAGGACACAGAGAGTACCTATCTCCATGCATGGATCCTCTAGGTCAACATGCTCTACAGTCTGAAGTTGTCCTCACCCCATACTCTAGCTCCCTAAGCCTGGCGTGAACCGCCTGTGGGTGGTGGTGGTGGAAACTCATATCATCTACCACCTCCCAATGCTACACCCGCTGCTTTTACACTTCTGTCACCCTGTGGACCTCAATGATTGAAAATATGCCTCTACCAAGGACATTTGTAGACTGTCTCCCTCTTAGCATCACGACGGGTCGTACAATCTCTAGAAATATGTCCTTGACCATCGCAAGTGTAACACCACCTCTCCTGAGTCTGACCAAAACCATCATAAGTGCCCTGATCCTCATATCCTCCATACTAGGGTCACCTCTTGAAATATCGTGCACACCCGAACCCTTGATCCTGTTGTTGGATACTAGCTACCGAACCAACAATTGAGGTCTCATCTCCCGCGTGCTCAATATTATTGGTCAGAGTCTGCTCAGCTATAAAGCTCTCCACCACCAAGGCCCACTCTAGAACTCCAGCATAGGTGGGAATTCAAAACAGTACCATTGATGCCCAGATATCTTGGAGCAAGCCCTGCTCAAAGGTCTGTGCTCAGAAGAACGGATACCGAACCATATCTAGGGAGTAACACGACATTTATATAAACTGTGTCGAGTACTCCACCATAGTTCTGCTCTATTACTGAAGTTATAGAAGATCTTTTATATGAACCAACCTCAGTGTGGCTGGATAAAACTCCTCCCTAAAGAGCCGATCAAACTCTATCCAAGAGAGCATTTCCTCATTGTGGGTCTTCGTCACAAGACTCCACCAGCACCCGGTTGAACCATGAAAATGGATTACTGCTAGGACCACCATCTTATCAGGAGGTTTCCTCACAAGGAAGAAAACATGTGTGACTACCACAAGCCAATCATCAGCTACCTAGGGGTCTGGGACACCTCAAAACCTTAGAGGCCCCTGCCTATGGAACTCGTGGAGCACACTCAGACTATGTTCATCCTCATCCTGCACTACTGGCATAACCTACTGCTTGACAGGTGGTGGATCAACTGGGAGACCACCCGGAGGTCCCTCCTCAAAACCTATGCCCCACTCTAAAGACTCTACTTAGGGAGGATCATCACCACAATCCTACCATGGAACCCTGGATGACTGTTGTCATAGAGCCATCCTGAAATAACATCAAGACGCACCACAGTCAATGAGTATATCTGGGGATCTAACTCAAGAAGGATAATAAAAACCCAAAACCTAGTCCTATATGATGCATATACCATTATTTCCCTATGACTAGTGTGTTAATGTCCCAAGTCGAACAGAAGGTTATTAGAGTCCCTGTGAATGAATACGTCATCCACCACACTAATACTGGAGTCCCTGGCCTGAAATCTGGACTCAAAACACTCTAACACTGTCACTATGAAACCCAAATCAATCTCAAAAATAGACCAAATATGCTCTGAGGTCCTAAAGGTGGAACCTCCTATGATACCACTATGTCATGACCCAACCCAATGGGGCCTGATCTGTGACTCCCCAAGCCCACCTCCAATAGGCCGGGGGCTGGAGATTAGCACCGAGTAGGATATCACACACATGGGAGGCCTTAACCTATTGTACCTGTACACATGCACCCACATACACCTACATGAAACAATGTAGAGATATATAAAAAATGAAAATAAATGCATGCATACATTTATTTCAACTAGAGTACAAAAAATTACAAAAAGGGAAAATATAGTTCCCACCAAACTGAAATAGAAAAAGCGTTCAACCTGCTCTGAAGGAGGGGATCACTATCAAATGCACCCACCAGAAAGCTCCTCAGTCTAGCTTCGGTAAAAAACCCAGTCGGTCTGGCTTACTAAGCTCTGCCTGCTCTGTTTCCTCTAGGGACTCCGTCAAAAGGCATGTGGTATGCACAAAGCACAAAATATGTGTGGGAAAATCCCATTCAAGGGTGAGTATAAAGATACTCGGTAGGCGCCCAAAACCCCCCAAAATAAAATGAGAAAATGTAAGGCAACGTTTCATTCATCCCAACCAAAGGGAACCCAAACAAGAGATAAACTCCATCTTGAGACCATCCTCGGCTAAACATGACCAGTTAGCTTAGACCATAGGGTGTGTCATCCAAGACATGACAACACCACAAGGAAAACCTTGAAAGAACACCAGATATAATCGCCTCAGGAACAAAGTCTCATGAGGTTTCGAACTCATCACCAGTGATAGGTTCCTACTTGAGGATCTAAAGAAAACCACTGAAGCACACTCTAAGAGCCAAGTCATCCCAGATAACACTTGTCCAAGAGATAACACTCTATCGATTAAACGAACTAATGACACAACTCGACCAACCCTCGTGGTGTTTGTCCATGAGGACACACTCAACAGACAACACCACATAAGAAGTCACCTAGTGACTAAAACAACTCAAACTCATCGGGTAGGGGATCACACCTAGGGTCCACTGGGGGACACTAAACCCTATCCAGAAACACTGAACACAGAAAGGGGTATCACGCAACAACCCGATTCTAGAACAACTCACTTAGTAGAGGATCAATACCCATGAAGTGTAGGTCACACTGATTCTGAGAACTCTACCGACGAAAGCATCATGATAGATCATAGAAGAAACTCATCTTGATACACAGATAGGGATTCTATGCCCAGGGCTCACTGGGGGTTTCGTACCCTACTGGAACATCATGGGTAGAGGATTGATGCCCGCGTAAATATTGGTCACACCGATTCCAAGAACCCTACTAGGAAAACATGAAGGGATGTGAGGATCACGTTGGGCCTATTGGGGAGAAACATGATCTAAGTCTACTGAGTCTTTTGTCGAAGCAGATTGAGACAACTCACTCCAAAAAGTGGGAATGCACCTGCACTGCTTGTATGCAAAGCAGCTGAAGAGGGGTCACAGTCTGATGAAGGAGATGTGATACCAAAACCCCTCATATTAGCTGAAGAGGGTTCACAGTATTGTGATAGGGATGTGATACTAAAAAACCCTCATAGATAAAGGTTCAGGGGGCCACTCAATGTAGTTGATCAAAACGTCACAAACATGAACCATGGGGACCCACTCAACCCTACTGGAAAAGGTGTCACTAACCCAAGTGACCCACACAATATCATTTTTACACCACATATCCTAGTCCCAAACCATGTACACCATCACGTTCTATGTGAAAAAACATGCAAGATAGGCTATTTACTTTCCCAAAATGGACACCCGGTGAAAAATTCACATTTCACCGCAAACGCCCAAACCGGGCCTCATGGGGTCCATAGCCTGATTTAAGTGTAAGCACCTAAAATTAGTCTTGAAACTTATTACTTAAATTCAAGGTCACAACGCCAATGACGGTGCATCAAACGGACATCATACACGAGAGATACGTATGATATAATATTCACCAAATAATAATAATTATATTATTATTATTAAAATTGGACATTTCGTGCCACCGAGTCTCAAGAAAAAGACCTAGAATCCTCAAAATGATCTTAAAATATCTTCCTCGACGATATGAATGTGTGGTCGTAGATGGTTCGCAAAACAGACACTCAGTTTGTGAGATACAGGGGTTTAAAACTCCCCCAAAACGTTCTGGATGGACTAGCCTGCTATGGCCGGTCCACTCCACCTGGGTTGGCCCGCTCCAGTTGACCCAGCTCATCCCATCAGCCCACGGCTTCGCTGCTGGCCCATCCCACCCTCCGGTTCTCTACGCCTCCGCACCATCAGCGGTCTCTTCTTCCCTCCAGTGTCTCGCCATCGGCCACCCTTCATGGTTGATGCCACCTCCCACGGCTGGACTGCCGCTAGAGCAACGCTGAACCTTCCACAGACCACCGGGATCACCCCAGTGCTCCAAAAATCAAATCAAGACCTGTTTCGAAAACCTTAGGACCTAATCTACATAGGCACAATGATGATTCACACAAAAATGATGCATAAATAGGGGAAACAAGATTTAAATGGAAAAATTTCCACCTCATGGTGAAATGTCAAAGCTTCAAGGCTAGATCTGCGCTATGAAGTTGCTGATGCATGATCCATGAGTGATCTCTATCAAGATTGGAGTCTGAAAAAACCTCATTCTGTCGATTTGGCATGTTCACCACCAATGAGGGAGAGGGAGGGGATGCCTCATACGAGAACCAACATGGAAGAAGGGGAGGGGGAGGATTTGTTTTATTTTTAATAAAACAATATCCTCTTAACACCCTGGTACACCCCGACCTGACACCCAATTCCGACTAAACTTATATCACACCTAGGGTAAACCCAGTGTTTTGAAATCAATCGAGGTCTCAAAAATTAGATTTGAGACTCCATTCAAATGTTATTCGATCTGACATCCAAAAATAAATAAATAAAATTTATTTACAAAAAGTCCCTCAATAACATTTTCCATAGAAGGTCTACGCCCACAAAGGTTATATCTCTCCTAGGGTAAACAGAATGCTCCAAACTCAAACATGACCTCAGTTTTATGATTCAAGTTACCATTTAATAGATAACTCATTTAGGCCACATATATAGTATAAAAATAATTAATATTTTTATAAAATTTATTCCAGGCACACCAGGACACGGAATCGCATGTCGTCTCAGTGCCTAGCTCTGGAAATTTATGTAGAAAATTTACAAAGTCTTATAGGTCCAAAACCGAGTCTCTAAAGTTAGAAATTATGAGTTTGTGATGATTTCTTGAAAAAAATGATAAGAAGAAGATGTCGGTTTTTAGTCAGACTGATAAGGTGGAGTTTTTTATAATAAGCTCTAACATTGCAACATTTATTATCAAACATACCTAATTAGACTGATGTTGTGGAATGACTAGATCATATGATTCATAACTAATGTTTGTGAAAAGTGAAAAGAGTTGTTACTACTAAGTTTCTAAAGTTTAAAAAATAAGGGAGAAATGAAAACTGACTCAATAAATTAGATTTGAATATATGAGTTGAGAAAAAGGGGGAGATCATCTTTGTAATTAGAAACAATAAATAAACCATGGAACAAACCTTTTCTAATAGAGATGTGTGAGATATTTTTCATTGATTAATTAGACAGAAGCATATCAGTTGAAGAGTGTTGCTAAAATAATTATGAAGAAAAAATTGAAATAGTTTAAGTTTGTAATCGGGAAAATTATCCAAACAAATAAAATGTTAAAAAAGTTTTAAGTTTCAATGATGCAGTAAACCATCTTCATTTGATTTGGAGGAATGGATAGAGGCAGAAGATGAGTTTCCAGATAGACAAATTATATGGAGTTTAAATATTAGAGTTTTATAACAGGTTGTATAAAGTTAGAATTATTTTTAAGTTAATTAGTTTAAATGAAGAATAAATACCAGACTAAATCAATGTTTTTTATTTCAGTGGGTAAAGAGAACTAGATAGATGAAGAAAGTACCAGATAGAGTTCTAAACTGAGAAGTTTCGGCAATTAACTTCCATATAGATCATTTGTAAGAACTTTGCAAAGTCCTTATTCAAGTAAGATTGAGAATTATTAGGTTATGAAGAACACAATAATATTAGAGACAACACCATAAGAATTTAGAATATTTTAGAAGTTATAAAATGATGTTCAAATATCTGATAAATTTATATTTTTGAATTTGGGTGAGTAGGAAATTTTTTCATATTTCCCACCTTTTCTATTTCTGAAGCGCCTATAAATTTATATGTAAATTATAACAGTACTTATCAATATTAACCCATGCCTAAAAGAAAAAATTCTGTAGATTTAGTGTCAGAACTGATTTTCCAACCAAATTTTAGTTTTATATTGAAGAAGAGTTTCTAAATAGAGGTTTAGGTCAAAAGATCATATAGAGAAAAGTTCAGAATATTGGACACATAACAAATAAACAGTAAAGATCGGACAAAGTTTCAAGTATAAGATTACGGGGAACTTAGTTTTTCTAAATCAGATATAAAAAAAGTTGTTTCAAGCACATCATATGGAATGCTTTGGAGGTATGCACACCAAATGGAGATTATCAGATGGAGAAATTGGACAGAGGAAAGATTAGAATGAGATTCCAGATAGACCTATTGGGGAGAAAATTTATTAAAGGTTCATTATCTTTATTTGGGTAAAATTTTGTAAGAAAACATTTTAAATTGAAAAAATTCAATATAATCGTTCATATTGGTGATATAAGGTGTCCAATGGAAGTTGACATGAAAGTTTTATTCACTTCTTCATAATAGGGAATTTCCATAAACCAACGAGAGTGGAAATGGAAAGGCTGTAGGTTCTCACATTGAGGCTAAACCTTATAAATAATGTGTGTCTTTTTTACTTTCCTATATCTACATGCATTTTATTTTAATAAAATTTGATAATGAAGAAAATCTAACAAGTCATAGGGGTTAATTTTGTTTAAGTTTAAATTTATAAAAAGACAATCACTAATTCGACCCCCTTTCTCATTGATTCAATGATCCTTAGTAACTTCAACATAATTTCGTATAAGAGATGTTTGAATTAGGTTTTTTTTATCTTCTTAAGAGTTTTATCCCATATTTTTGGTATCCAAACAAAAAATTTCATCCCAATTAGATGCACATATTTTTTAAAATCTTCAAATCAGTGCACATGCCTTCTTAGGCTTCCATGCAGTTTGTCCCATTTTACTCCCACTTCATCTTGGGCTTTCCAAATCACCTCCACCTACAATGTAAAAATCAAAACAAGTGAAATTTAATTTTTTAACATTATTTAAAATTATCTAATTAAACTAAATGGGATATTAAATTTATTATTAAATTAGTATTTTCAATATAAAAATAGTTTAACATAGTTTTATAATGGTGAAATAGAATAGAGAATCATCGTGCAATCTATATCCTCGAATAATATCAAACTAGGTGTACAGTTAGGCCTATTTTTGTGCATTAAGTGAAGATTGATTTAATACTAAACTAACATTTTTTGGGTTATTACCCCTAGGCGAATCTGAGTGAGATCCTGCATCCACTTTTAATATCTAGACATAGATTTCATTGCTACAAAACCACACAATTTACTTTACTAAAATTTTAGGATGTTTTTCAATATTCAGAATTATACCTTGGGTTTCCATTAATGTATGGTCACTATAAAAACTTATGAAGGTATTATAATTATATGTAATAGTTATCTCTCATTGGTAACATGATAATGAATTTATAACAATAAAGGATAATGACATTTCACATTGAAATGAAAAATGAATTGGAGAGGATTACACAACTAAAGGATAAGGAGGGATTAGAGACCCTTACATCGACATAATAATGACTTAGAAAAAGTCTATAATGTGAGGTAATAAGTAATCCATCATTAAAAATATATCAAATAAATTATAATATCATGGAATTTCAAGTATGGAAGTATATGGAAAATAATTTTAAATGACATTATAACATAAGGATAGCAATTAAAATGGAAAGAGGGGGACTGGAAACTTCTAACTTGGAAGATAAATTCTTAAAGCTTGAAAAGATCACCTTATAACCTTAGAAACTTCTTGGAGAGACTCTTGAGAGAGAAAATGAGAGGAAAACCATGCTCACTAATTTTGAGTGAAGAAGAATGAGAGGATGGGTAAATATTTATAATAAATAAGGGGGATTTATTTATAAATTTAAAAAAAGGCCTTGGAATCTAGGTAAATAAAAAATAAAACCATCAACCTTCCCATGTGTAACACCCCAATATTTTTTGAAATATTTTTCTTTCAAATAAATTTAATTTATTTGATAGCTTATGTTACATGCAACTCCGAGTTTAAACAAACCGTGATATACAATTATTTAATATTTTCTAGCTTTTGGATTGGAAGGTATGAATAGGACTGACTAAATTATGAAAAATTTATGGTTACATGTGTATAAAATTAATTCATTTTTTATCAATTTATTATAAATAAAAATAAAAATCACTTGGAAGAAAAATAAATATTTTTCTGAAAAACTATTTTTATGTACTCATTGTATTTTTATCTTAATAAATTAAATTAATCACTATTAGTGAATGAATTTAAAATAAAATAAAATATTATATATTCATTCATATGTTTTATTATTCATTTAATATTTTTCTAAGCATTAGATAAGAATAAACCAAGTTTTATGCTTAAAAATGTTTTTTAAAGCGGTTTTCATCGCGTGTTGCGTGCTTATTTTAAAATTAGTTTTTGTCACTTTTAGAAATTGAATTTGATAAAATAGATTTAATATTTTTAATAATGAGTTTTATATTTGTTAAATATGTTCCTTTTATTTTTTGTCAATATGAATAGTAACCGTGGTAAAATTTATTACCTCGGTAAAGGGTAAATCGGGATAATTTAGGTTAAAACTAAGTGATAAGACCATAATTTTTTATCCTAATTTTTATTGGATAAATTTAATTTTATCCTTATCACCTTAGGATCAAAATTTAATTGTTTTATGAACAATTTTACATGAAAATTACCTATATAATATTTAAGTCAAAGAAAGTTATAAAATGTCACTTTCTTAGTTTTAAATAACACTTATGTGTCCAAATAAGGAAAAAACAAGTTATGAATGGATATAAATATCTATTTTGATCTTAATGAAATTATTTTCATGATATAAATTTATTTCTAATATTTAGTAATTATATAATGAACTTAAATTCTTATGCAACACCGATGCAATATTTCTCCAATTAATAAAAAAATGATTTTAAAAATATTAAAAGTGATATAATTTTAATGGGTTAATGTGTCCCGTAAATTTTATAGATCTATATGACATATTAGGGAGGTTTTAAAACATTATATTTAAATTCTACCATTTTATTTATGCAATTAAATTCAAATTAAATGAATATTATTAAAAATGACATTAATGATATTTTATAATAAATAATATTTTATTAAATGATATAAAAATCATAAAAATATTAAACTCATACAAATGATTGGGACATGGTTTTAAAAATAAACTTTGATCCATTTATGGGTCATTTTTTATTTTATAATAACGTTATTAACCCATAAATGGTAGAAAACTTTAATATTACAATAATTTTCAAAAGGGTTAACAAAGGGTTAAAAAAGATAAGGGTAAAAATGTAATCCAAACTTGTCAAAATTGTATTTTATGAGATTATTTATACTCATAATCATCTTAGATTCAAATATTATTAATTTTTACATAAAAACTAATTTATATTAATTTAATATTTTAAGAAATCCCAAGAGTGCCCCTACCCTCAATTATAAAAGGAAACCACTACTTTCTCTTATTTACACCAATTTAAGCCTTCTAGATCAGAAAACATCTACCAATTTATCTTATACACTTCACTAGACAAATTCTATAGGTTACGGTATTCCTAAAAGACCAAATCTAGAGCCCTTAATATGATATCTAAAGAATTCATTTCAAAGAAGATATAATCGCAATAATCAATCGCTTTCTTTTTAATTCTTCTTTTAAATAATCTAAATATGTTATATTATTCATAAAATAATAAATTTAGTACTATAAATATATTTAAAAGTTATTATTAATATGAAACAACCTTTATTCACCCTATTTCCATCAAATGGTAAGTGAAAGTATCGCTCATGCGTACGTACAGTTCACCGTCTCTACGTAGCGATAAAATTCATTTTTCATCACTATCTTTTATGGGTGAGTATTATGATGGGATTAATGTTTATATATGATAATTATGAAATAATTATACTTATTTAATGATAATATCATATCTAACTTCTTACCTTCCAAACCTTTGGAATATGATAACCTCGTTCGTGCGTACGTGTGCACTACCACCTCTACGAAGCGATATGATTCATTTATCATTTTTATTTTAATTAGATGGTAATAAGGATTTAATTAATGAATATATATGATATATATGATATAATAATGATTTTTTAAAGTTTAGTTGATATTTACCTTTATTTCATTTCATTCATCAAAAAATGAAAACCACGTTCATGCGTACGTATAGCCTATCATCTCCATGAATAGTGTAATTTATTTTTATATCCATATATTTTATGAATGACTATAAACGTGTATATAATTAATATATATGATATTTATATCATTATTAACATTCTATATATTATGGAATCATGATAAAAACCTAAGGACCAGAACTAATGAACCAAAACATACATGAAAAATGAAGCAGATATCACCCAAAATAGTGGTTTTAATAAAGAATTACTAACAAACAGGTGATGAAAAGTTATAATTAAATCATATATGGTATTATATATATTATTATGGTTCTATAATATATTCATAATAAATCTATATTTATTATACATGATAATCCTATAGCGTCCTGACCTGAAATCCACTTAAAACAATGCCCCGAGCCAGTTGGCCACTAGGCCTCAAGAACGCCTCCCCGTAAGCCAGAGGGTGCCAAATAAAAGCGAGGGTGTGAATGAGGTTTAGTGGGGAGACTATATGTCACGACCCGCCCTCGGGGTCCGTGCCGTGACTACCCCAAGCCCGCCTTCCATAGGCCAGGGGCTGGCGACTAGCACCAAGGCGTAAATCCCAGTAAAAAGGGAAGACATTGCCTTTGAAAAGTAACCAACTCCACAGAGTAAGCAAGCGGAAAGTAAACACTAAACAAGCAGAGTACAACTGAAAGTGCGGAAAAGTAAATGGGCCAGAATACAAACCCAAACTGAAAGTAAAGTACAACTCGAAAAGGGAAAAACAGCAACTGTAAAGTAAAAGCCGCTACTCCGAGCTGTCCACCGGAAATCCCACCTGAAGGGTGGGTACAGATAGCTCCTCTGCTCCACGGGTCCCGCCGTCCGCTCCGTGCATGTCCCGCCCAGTGGTCCACCTCCGGGTACCGTCCCGCTCTACAAGCCTCAGCTAAGTCAACGCTGTCCGTCGTCTGCAACCAACACAACGTAGTGCGGGCGAAGCCCGTGCAGGGGTGAGTATAAGCTACTCAGTAGGGACCCCGAGACCCCTGAAGGTCTCTCAAATCCACAAAGGATAAACCACAAAGAAAAGTACAATCACAAAGTAACAACCGACACTGCTTAGGTATATGCCCATACATATACCTAAGTCATCAATTCAGATACGCTCCAACCTCCGAGCCCAAGTACAACTCAGTCCACGCAGGAAAGTATACGTAATCCACAAAGGGAAGCAAAATATAATCCACACAGGATTGCACAACACAATCCACACAGGAAAACAACAGGATTCAGCTCACACAGGTATACTTCTTCAAGGACGATAAAGATGATCACTGATCCATCTAAGTCGTCGGACCCACGAAGGATCGATAGGTAACTAACCCCCGCAGAAGACCCACACAGGATCGGGCTCACACAGAACCTGTAGGCGCTGGCTCACACAGAACCGCTGAGCGCAAGGACCCACACAGGATCGGGCTCACACAGAACCTGTAGCACTGATCCACGTAGGATCGCTGAGTGCTGTAGTCGTCGTCGTCGAATCCACACAGGATCTCTGTACTGTCGTCGTCCAATCCACACAGGATCTCTGTACTGTCGTCGTCAAATCCACACAGGATCTCTGTATTGTCGTCGGCGCAGTCACAGTAGCAGTCGTAGCAGTAGAACAGTCGCAGCCAGCACTAGGATTCCCGCACACAGCAAGCTCGTACGGAGGGTCCGATCCACGAGCCGAGAGGCTGATACATCAACTGTCACGAAGACCGGAGTTGATGTATCCAAAAGTTCCGTATCGTCAACAGGAACTCAACGCAACAGACGGCGCGTCGATCGGACGCCCGGTCTGAGAGTTATTGGCATTTTCGTCTCCGGGGCCCGGTTGGTTTTTAAGGCAAAACCAACCCGACCGTACTCCACCTGCGTCCAAACCTCGGGCGGAGTATGCCCAAAGATCCGTCTCACTAAGAGGAACACTACGCGACTGACGGCACGTCAATCGGACGTCCGTAGCTCAAGATATGAGCGTTTCCGCTCCGAAGGCCCGGTTGGTTTCGTGAACGAACCAACCCGGCCGAACTCAAAGTAAACCGAAACCTTGAGTGCGATATACCGAAACGACCGTCTCGATCCAAGGATCGCGTTTCCGCAGACGGTTCGTCATTCGGAGGTCCGAGGCTCAAGTTATGAGCGAAAAACCAAAACTGGTTCGAAACGGGGGGGGTCCGGGTCCGGGCCGACCCGGCCCGACCCCCCCCCCCCCTAGGCGGCGCGGCGGCCGGCGGCGGCGGACGGCGGCGGCGGGCGGCGGCGCGGCGGCGCGGCGGCGGGCGGCGGCGGGCGGCGGCGCGGCGGCGGGCCGCGGTGGCGGCGGCGGCGGGCCGCGGCGGCGGCGCTTGGCGCCGCACGTGGGTCACGCGGGGGGCAATCAAGCCCCCCCTGTTTGTGAAGGCGGCACGGCTTTGAGCCGTGCCTTTGCAAAAAAAAACGGCCCCCGCAAGTGGGGGCCGGCTGGACGAACCGGGGGGCTGTTGCCCCCCCTCCTTAAATGAACCGCCCCCCTCATTAAGAGGGGGGTTTGATGAACCAGCCGGGGGATTTATTCCCCCGGTTTTATGACATCCGGCCGGCCCGCTGGCCGGCCGGTTTTTACCAACGGGACCGGAAATTCCGGTCCCGCCCTCGTCTTCCGACGCCGGCGGCCCGGCCGCCGGTCTTTCCTTCCGCCGCGGCCCGGAACCGGCCGCGGTCTCCTCGTCCCGCCGCGGCCCGGAACCGGCCGCGGTCTTCTCGTCCCGCCGCGGCCCGGAACCGGCCGCGGTCTTCTCGTCCCGCCGCGGCCCGGAACCGGCCGCGGTCTTCTCGTCCCGCCGCGGCCCGGAACCGGCCGCGGCGTTCGTCATCCGGCACGGTGCGACGGCACCGCGTCCCTTCGCCGTGCTTTGATAATATTCAACGCGGCGCGACGGCGTCGTGTTCTTGTTGTTTCTTCAAGGGTGCGTGCGACGGCATCGCATAAGATATTCGCACGTTCATCCGCGTGGTGCGACGGCACCACGCCACTTGCTTTCCTCCGCAAAATAATTAAACAAGAACGATGGAGGGGGTTCGGCCGTGTTCGTGCGGTCCGGCCCCCCTCACGTTAAAATAAAAACGCAACTTAAAATAAATCAAGTCACACGTTAGTCTTGATAGAATCACGATCAAGAATAAAAATAAGAAAACCCAAAGAAAACGACAACCCCTACCTCGGGTTTAAGATTCAAAGGTTTGGCTACGCTCCGCGGAAGACGGCGTCGCGGAGGTCGGGTGTCGCGGTCGTCGTTCGTCAAATCCGTTGACGAAGAGTTATGCCCGAAGAGACACGTCGTTGGCGGATCTTCGTTTGTCGACGAAGAAGGTCCGATGAGGGTGCGGCGTTCCCTTTTTAAAGACACCGAGGACGAAGAAGAGAGGCGTCGTTCTTCGTCGGAGTTTGAGAGATCTTCGTTCTTCGTCAGAGCTTGAAGATGAAGAGGAGCTCTCAAAAAGTTCTCAAGGGAATAAACAACAACCCTTAAACAAATAAGATTGCATCTTATTTTATTAACACATAACTCAAAAGAATTTCAAATGTTTGAAATTCAAAAGAGTTTAACTCCCCAAAAATAAATTAAGTAACTTAAGTCATTAAAGAGGGGGGTTAAGTATGTTGAGAGAATTTGAAAAGAAAAGGGGGTTCGTGTGGGCCCCACCACACTTAATCCTCCCAAGGGAGGTTAAGTGGGTGTGGGTCCCACTTCCAACCTCCTTTGGTAGGTTTTTAATAAGTTAAATAAAATTGTTCTACACAACTTTATTTAACTCAAACTAAAAACCCCTAAAACTAACTTTCAACCCGCAACAAACGCAACTCCCGAAAAGGTCTCTTTAAGCGAATATCGGTGCTGCGAGTTCATCGGTGCCCTCGGATTTCAATTCCGAGCACCGGATCAAAAGTTAGGAATTCCCGCTCGTTCGTTCACTGAACGTACCCGAGCCAAACTTCGGAAATTAATTCCGGGCACTCCGGGCCTCGGAATCAGGTGCCGTCAGAAACCGCGCTCTTGTAAAATTCCAAAGAAAATTAAGAAAAAATTTCCCTTGAATTTTACGGGTCTTTACATTACTCCCACCTCAGGGCTTTACGTCCCCGTAAAGATACAACAAAAACTAGGGAAACAAATGAGGGTACTGAGCACGCATCTGAGTCTCCCGCTCCCATGTGCTTTCCTGGAGGTTCCCGTGCTGCCATCTGATGCGCACAAGAGGAATCGATCGCCCATGTAGGACCCGCTCCTGGATGACATGGACCTCCTCTGACGTGGCCCGGACCATCTCCGGTCCCACCAGAGCTGCAAGATTTCTCTTTTGCCGAAAAGAGAAATCTGGTCTCATCCCCTGGATGAACCACATTCTTTGCCTAAAACAGTCAATCCTAACATGGATGATACTAATCCATACTAAGGATGACGTCGTAAGGCCTCGACGCTACTACTAAGAGATTCAACCGTTACTCTCGCCTCCAAGGGTTGAGTCACACTGTCGGCATCAGTGTGTGGTAACTGGGTCTCCTCCAGTAGATGTCTCACAAGTGAGGGTCAAGTCAACAGCCAAAACTGGAACCTCTTAGTAACATTACGATAGAGGACAGGAACGAAAACATCACAAGGTATGCGTCTTTTATTAATGCAGCTCGTAATACAAGACGCTACACAAAAGCAACAAGGAACCAGAAGTACAAAGGATGTATCCACTAGTTCTGCTCCTGTCCATCGGCTCCCAGGGCTCCATGATCGAAGGCCTCGGCTGCCTGAAGCTGAGCTCTCCCCTGCGGTCAGGGTGGACCTCCTGGTGGTGGTGGTGGTAGAGCCTCAAAGCGTCGGCCACCACCAGCTGCTCGTCCAGCTCCTCTGCCTCGTCCGCCTCCTCCCTGCGGACCGCCACGGTCGAACCTCTGCCTCTGCCTAGGTGGTTCCTCAACCGTCTGCTGCTCCTCCGCATGGCGGGTCGGGCAGTCACGAGCCATGTGGCCTCGCCCGCCGCATGCATAGCACTGTCTTCCACTCGAAAGACTGGCTCCGCGTTGTGTGCCCTGCACTGCTGAGCCAGTGCCCTGAGGTCTGGTCTGTCTGGACCCCTGAGTCATTCGCCGACTGCCAGCTGCAGATGACTCTGCCACGTGCCGTCCTGCGGTGGGTCTCTGTGCTGGTGTAGACTCAGCAAGGAAGCTCTCGATCAGAAGGGCCCGCTCCAGTACTCCTGTCTGAGTCGGTATGCTGAGGGAGATCAGCGATGCCCTGATCTCGTGTCTCAAACCCTGCTCGAAGGTCCGGGCCCGGAAGAATGGGTCCCGTACCATGTCGGTCGAGTAGCGCGAGAGATCGGTAAATCTCGCCGAGTACTGAGCGACCGTCATGCTGCCCTGCCGCAGCTGTAGAAGCTCCTGGATACGCACCGCACGAAGGGTGGCTGGGACGAACTCCGAGCGAAAGATGCTCTCAAAGTCCGTCCAAAGAAGAGATGCCTCATCGTGCACCTGGAGCATCAAGCTCCACCATCGTCCTGCTGCTGCGTGTAGTAGGCTCGCAGCGAGGATCACCATGAGGTCTGCTGGTGTCCTCACTAGCCTAAACACTCGAACCACTGCCTCCAGCCAGTCCTCTACTGCCTGGGGATCCGTCTCCCCGCGAAACCTGGGCGGTCGCTGGCGCTGAAACTCATGCAGTGCGCTGAGGCGACGTGCATCGTCAGCGGCTGCTGCTGGAAGCATCGGGGGATCGGCGGGTAAAGCTACCGCCGGTGCCACTGCTGACAAAGGGCCCTGCACCGAAGCCTCGTCGCTCGGTGGGCTGTCGTCTCGCTCGACTCTCGGAACCCTAGCTGGCTGCCGTCGTGGGGCCATCCTGAAAAGGAAACAGGTGCGCCACGGTTAGAACAGTATACCTGGTGAGCTGGCACAAGTAATCACAAAGAAAACTTTGAAACACACACGGAATCAATGTTTTCGTGCATTAAGTCGGAAATCAGAAGTCAGGGTCCTGGTGTACGGATACGTCGGCCGCCGCACCAACACTGGACTCCCTGGACTGATAACCACACTCAATACGCTAAACATTATTGCTTCACATAGAAAAGATCAGAGTTCGCGGTAGAACCGATCTCCTCTGATACCAATTTGTCACGACCCGCCCTCGGGGTCCGTGCCGTGACTACCCCAAGCCCGCCTTCCATAGGCCAGGGGCTGGCGACTAGCACCAAGGCGTAAATCCCAGTAAAAAGGGAAGGCATTGCCTTTGAAAAGTAACCAACTCCACAGAGTAAGCAAGCGGAAAGTAAACACTAAACAAGCAGAGTACAACTGAAAGTGCGGAAAAGTAAATGGGCCAGAATACAAACCCAAACTGAAAGTAAAGTACAACTCGAAAAGGGAAAAACAGCAACTGTAAAGTAAAAGCCGCTACTCCGAGCTGTCCACCGGAAATCCCACCTGAAGGGTGGGTACAGATAGCTCCTCTGCTCCACGGGTCCCGCCGTCCGCTCCGTGCATGTCCCGCCCAGTGGTCCACCTCCGGGTACCGTCCCGCTCTACAAGCCTCAGCTAAGTCAACGCTGTCCGTCGTCTGCAACCAACACAACGTAGTGCGGGCGAAGCCCGTGCAGGGGTGAGTATAATCTACTCAGTAGGGACCCCGAGACCCCTGAAGGTCTCTCAAATCCACAAAGGATAAACCACAAAGAAAAGTACAATCACGAAGTAACAACCGACACTGCTTAGGTATATGCCCATACATATACCTAAGTCATCAATTCAGATACGCTCCAACCTCCGAGCCCAAGTACAACTCAGTCCACGCAGGAAAGTATACGTAATCCACAAAGGGAAGCAAAATATAATCCACACAGGATTGCACAACACAATCCACACAGGAAAACAACAGGATTCAGCTCACACAGGTATACTTCTTCAAGGACGATAAAGATGATCATTGATCCATCTAAGTCGTCGGACCCACGAAGGATCGATAGGTAACTAACCCCCGCAGAAGACCCACACAGGATCGGGCTCACACAGAACCTGTAGGCGCTGACTCACACAGAACCGCTGAGCGCAAGGACCCACACAGGATCGGGCTCACACAGAACCTGTAGCACTGATCCACGTAGGATCGCTGAGTGCTGTAGTCGTCGTCGTCGAATCCACACAGGATCTCTGTACTGTCGTCGTCCAATCCACACAGGATCTCTGTACTGTCGTCGTCAAATCCACACAGGATCTCTGTACTATCGTCGGCGCAGTCACAGTAGCAGTCGTAGCAGTAGAACAGTCGCAGCCAGCACTAGGGTTCCCGCACACAGCAAGCTCGTACGGAGGGTCCGCTCCACGAGCCGAGAGGCTGATACATCAACTGTCACGAAGACCGGAGTTGATGTATCCAAAAGTTCCGTATCGTCAACAGGAACTCAACGCAACAGACGGCGCGTCGATCGGACGCCCGGTCTGAGAGTTATTGGCATTTTCGTCTCCGGGGCCCGGTTGGTTTTTAAGGCAAAACCAACCCGACCGTACTCCACCTGCGTCCAAACCTCGGGCGGAGTATGCCCAAAGATCCGTCTCACTAAGAGGAACACTACGCGACTGACGGCACGTCAATCGGACGTCCGTAGCTCAAGATATGAGCGTTTCCGCTCCGAAGGCCCGGTTGGTTTCGTGAACGAACCAACCCGGTCGAACACAAAGTAAACCGAAACCTTGAGTGCGATATACTGAAACGACCGTCTCGATCCAAGGATCGCGTTGCCGCAGACGGTTCGTCATTCTGAGGTCCGAGGCTCAAGTTATGAGCGAAAAACCAAAACTGGTTCGAAACGGGGGGGTCCGGGTCCGGGCCGACCCGGCCCGACCCCCCCCCCCTGGGCGGCGCGGCGGCCGGCGGCGGCGGACGGCGGCGGCGGGCGGCGGCCCGGCGGTGCGGCGGCGGGCCGCGGTGGCGGCGGCGGCGGGCGGCGGCGCGGCGGCGGGCCGCGGTGGCGGCGGCGGCGGGCCGCGGCGGCGGCGCTTGGCGCCGCACGTGGGTCACACGGGGGGCAATCAAGCCCCCCCTGTTTGTGAAGGCGGCACGGCTTTGAGCCGTGCCTTTTCAAAAAAAACGGCCCCCGCAAGTGGGGGCCGGCTGGACGAACCGGGGGGCTGTTGCCCCCCCTCCTTAAATGAACCGCCCCCCTCATTAAGAGGGGGGTTTGATGAACCAGCCGGGGGATTTATTCCCCCGGTTTTATGACATCCGGCCGGCCCGCTGGCCGGCCGGTTTTTACCAACGGGACCGGAAATTCCGGTCCTGCCCTCGTCTTCCGACGCCGGCGGCCCGGCCGCCGGTCTTTCCTTCCGCCGCGGCCCGGAACCGGCCGCGGTCTCCTCGTCCCGCCGCGGCCCGGAACCGGCCGCGGTCTTCTCGTCCCGCCGCGGCCCGGAACCGGCCGCGGTCTTCTTGTCCCGCCGCGGCCCGGAACCGGCCGCGGTCTTCTCGTCCCGCCGCGGCCCGGAACCGGCCGCGGCGTTCGTCATCCGGCACGGTGCGACGGCACCGCGTCCCTTCGCCGTGCTTTGATAATATTCAACGCGGCGCGACGGCGTCGTGTTCTTGTTGTTTCTTCAAGGGTGCGTGCGACGGCATCGCATAAGATATTCGCACGTTCATCCGCGTGGTGCGACGGCACCACGCCACTTGCTTTCCTCCGCAAAATAATTAAACAAGAACGATGGAGGGGGTTCGGCCGTGTTCGTGCGGTCCGGCCCCCCTCACGTTAAAATAAAAACGCAACTTAAAATAAATCAAGTCACACGTTAGTCTTGATAGAATCACGATCAAGAATAAAAATAAGAAAACCCAAAGAAAACGACAACCCCTACCTCGGGTTTAAGATTCAAAGGTTCGGCTACGCTCCGCGGAAGACGGCGTCGCGGAGGTCGGGTGTCGCGGTCGTCGTTCGTCAAATCCGTTGACGAAGAGTTATGCCCGAAGAGACACGTCGTTGGCGGATCTTCGTTTGTCGACGAAGAAGGTCCGATGAGGGTGCGGCGTTCCCTTTTTAAAGACACCGAGGACGAAGAAGAGAGGCGTCGTTCTTCGTCGGAGTTTGAGAGATCTTCGTTCTTCGTCAGAGCTTGAAGATGAAGAGGAGCTCTCAAAAATTTCTCAAGGGAATAAACAACAACCCTTAAACAAATAAGATTGCATCTTATTTTATTAACACATAACTCAAAAGAATTTCAAATGTTTGAAATTCAAAAGAGTTTAACTCCCCAAAAATAAATTAAGTAACTTAAGTCATTAAAGAGGGGGGTTAAGTATGTTGAGAGAATTTGAAAAGAAAAGGGGGTTCGTGTGGGCCCCACCACACTTAATCCTCCCAAGGGAGGTTAAGTGGGTGTGGGTCCCACTTCCAACCTCCTTTGGTAGGTTTTTAATAAGTTAAATAAAATTGTTCTACATAACTTTATTTAACTCAAACTAAAAACCCCTAAAACTAACTTTCAACCCGCAACAAACGCAACTCCCGAAAAGGTCTCTTTAAGCGAATATCGGTGCTGCGAGTTCATCGGTGCCCTCGGATTTCAATTCCGAGCACCGGATCAAAAGTTAGGAATTCCCGCTCGTTCGTTCACTGAACGTACCCGAGCCAAACTTCAGAAATTAATTCCGGGCACTCCGGGCCTCGGAATCAGGTGCCGTCAGAAACCGCGCTCTTGTAAAATTCCAAAGAAAATTAAGAAAAAATTTCCCTTGAATTTTACGGGTCTTTACACTATACCCCGTGTATCAGTAATAAATACAATGTAAGTGATAATAAATAAAGGTAACCAAATAAAATAATAACTAATAATCAATAATGAATGAATAATGATCATGCATGAACATGCTCTGAAACAAAATACAAGAAGGTATACATGGTACATAGCAAGATTGACAAGAAAATAAATAAACAAAATAAATTGTAGCTATCTCCAAATAACATCATGATCATAGGCTCGGTCCTTTGCTCCTTTACTTCATCCTATCCATGAAGGATAACAATAAGCAAGTACAATCCCGAAACCTGATCCTAAACATGAGATCTGTTCAGGTACCCCAATGTAATGGCGACCCGAATAGGGTGTGAGATATACTCATTAGGCTAATAATTCCACGAATATAAAATAATTTAGTGTGTAGTTTTATCAAAAGTAAACAAGTACTATAATGATAAATGTAAAAAATTCGGGCTCAGGTTCCTCAATGACACCTGACCGACTATACCTGCTTCAGCCTAAGCTGGGATATCTCTGAACATGTCACCCTTTATATATATATGTGTGTGTGTGTGTTTGTTCATATATAAGAGTGTATTTAGATATATGTACTTTATATGTAAAAGTGTATATAGCCATATATATGGATACGTCGTACTATTCGAGACCTGAGGTGTAACTCCAACATCCTTATTTAATCATAAGAGTATCATACTCTATAAGGAACTTCATGCTCATAATAGCTAAATGAATGTTTAAGTTCATACTGTCCAATAGTATTTGTTGTAAAAAAATAATAATAATAATAATAAGTGGATTCTTATAATTCACAGGTCATAATCCCAATCATCTAAATTGGGATACAAAAGTCACATATGTCATCTTGCTCATGAATGTGACCAGCATGGTCAACATCCTAATTGATGGGGTATGAGACACTATGCCTAAAAACCCTAGTGATACGAGATTCCATGCCCATCATCCTCAACCTATGGGTGTGAGAAATCATGCTTAACTACCCTAACCAAGTTCCCTCCATTCATGTTAGAAATGTATGGTAATCCCACGTGCCTTATGAGACCTTGTTCGACATTCTGTAAAGAGGAAACCAGAATCGATCAAGGCACAGTGGATCCTTTTTAGTATAATCAACTTTAAAATTTTAAAAAGAGGTCATAAGACCATCCATACCATAATCAATTCAATTTATATCACTATAAAATTTTATTTATAATTCATGAGAGGGCCATTCCATTTAACAATAACTATAAAGTACACAGGAAGCACTCCTTCCAACAATACAAATCAATATGCACATCATCAATCAATTCACATTTTGATTTATAATACAACACACCTCAAAAGGTAGTTTTATTATGAAAACATGAAATTTACATCAATAAATTCATTTAATTTAATTTAATCATTTCATTGAAGTAAAATAATTTAATACACCAAAATAAGGAAAGTTGGAATGAAATCCAAACATGGGAAATTACTATAAGAAAACCATTTTAAATAACACACCCCAAGGGTGGTTTAGTCAAAAGAAAAACCATGATTATTATGTGATTTAGAGAACCTACCTTAAGGGGTGGTTTAAGTTGAGTTCATAACCCCAACCATATCAAGGGGGTATAAAACACAATACAAGATGATCTAGGCATTTAATTTATGACATTTCATAATTTAGAAGTGAAACCTGGAAAGTTCAGCACATAGAACAATGGATATATCATAAAAACAATGATACTTTAAGAGAAAATAATACAAAACACTTACCTCATGCTTATTATGGTCCATTAATCCAATATTGGTCTTTGGTTTTATCCGGAATGGAAGAAAATGGAAGGATCACCAAATGTCCTAAAAATAGGGAAAAAGAGATCACATGGATTTAGCATTCCGTATGGAGAGATAAACAAAGGGAAGTATGAGGAGTCGAGATCTTATTGATATGGTTCCAATGCAACTGACGAAGCTTGATTCATAGATCATGTGAGGAAGATATCCCAAAGCCTTGGAGGGGAGGAAGGGAGCTTGAGCAGACTCTCTTTTGTGTGTGAAAGAAGAAGAAATGAGGGAGAGGAAAAGAAATAAGCTAGAGGGTAAAAATGGTCTTTTACATACCATTAATGAGCCACACAATTTGAAAAACTATGTTCCAACTGTGAAGACCTCAATGCCAAAAACCATACCACTTTAAACGAGGCACGTAGTTAGGCTGCACGGTTTGACAAACTATGCTCCTAACCGTGTGTAGCTACTAGTTAAGTGGCACTAAGGGTGTGGGCTAGGGGGATGGTTTGGAAAAATATTCACAGACCATGCACAATACACTTCAATTTATTTCATACCATCTTCATGGCCATGAATCCCACCTTACACAGTTAAAAAAACCATGCACACCCTTTTACATGTCTGTATAGTTTCTCTTAAACGGGTCGTACGGTTTGAACAACCCGTGCACCCTGCCTTTTTCCCCCAAAAGCGGGCTTTAAGATCCCGATGCTCTAGAAACTCTACCAAACTTCTAAGACACTTATCAATCCTTGAACCATGTCCAAAAAAAAATACATTTAAGGTTTCCAACTCTTGAAATTACATTCTAATATCCAGTTTAAGATCTAACCCATCAACCAAATGAAAAGTTCAAAAACTCTTTGAATTTTAAACCCAGTACAAAACATGGGATGTTACAATCTCACCACCTTATAACTTCTCATCCCTATGAAGACTTGGTAAATATTGAAAAAAAACAACCTACTCAGGTTGTGAATTTTTTCTCAAATGGTTGTGTTGCATTTCCAAACACCCAACGTACCTCCTCGAGTCACTTTAAGAAAACGGTACTTTAACCACTTAAACTTGACCAATGCTCATAATAAAGTACAAGATGCATAAATAGATATTACATGATCCCGTTTAACCCAAGACATTATTTATTCATCATCCCCTTTAATGATCGGCCTATGGCGCTTCCCACTGTAGGTCTTAACCTTTGAACGACCAATTTTGATTCACAACACCAAAACCATTAGAATTGCCTACTAAAGGACGTCTTTAGAATTCTAACAATTCTCCCAGCATGTTTCTCAAAATGATACTCCTTATTATGGAAAAAACACTACTTTTGGCCTTCATTTTGATTGTAATGGTCAATTCTGATTGACTTAGTGGAAACTGGCCACCCTGGTTTTCATTGAAAGACCCCGAAAAACCTTTACCAACACCCGTCTAAACCCACGGCATGCAGAAAACAGTTCCACAACACCCATATGACTCCTTTAAAAACAGATCTAGTCAAACCACCTCTAGAATACTATTCTAAAAAATTCAGGGCTTAGACGACTGGCACCTTTCAAATGATAGATCCCAATGCCTTTAAGAAGAGGCATCTCGAGATCACACTGAGAATGTTCACCAAAGCCTATAACCAACTTCTGATGTAGTCTCCTAAAAGAACCATCCCTGGTTATTTTTATAAAACAACATATGGGTTTCAAGATGACTATCTAATGACTAGACCCATGTTGTCACAACCCTTCTCATATGAGGGTCATCTGCCAACCGCCTATGGTGGCATCCACACCATAAGGCTTCCTTTAAACCACTCCTTGAGTGCACTTCTGAGGAGTCCATCTATCAAAATAGAAAATTTAATATAATTTGTTTAATATTGGTATATAATTGATGTTATCTCAATGTAATTAGGACGAGGTCAAGATAGGGGTTATGTTTTCCACTAAATAATGATTACACCAAGATTTCACGGAAGGTGTGTATTTCTCCTTCTAAGACACACTCATATTTAAAATAAGCTTTAAAAACTGTAGAAAATACCTGAAAACATGTCTCATGACCATGATTTTCTAGGTTTAAACATGGATCAACCATGTCATGGTGCCCAAATTGACTCCAACCCATACTACGAGAAATCTCTTGAATTTACTCAAGCTCTAGGTCTCTATTCCCAAAAATGTCAGGAGGTAACCATCGATCCTTGGCTTGCACTCGGCCACTCATTGACTAGTTATCCAAATGGTAACCATGAAACCAGAATGTACCGATCCCACCTTAAAACAAAAGAAATATTTGGTGTTGAGGTTATAAGAGAGAGTAAACTCACAATAAATTTTCATAATTCTTTCTGATTCACATTTTTTCCATATTCATATTTACTCATCTTTAACACAACAAAGATAGAATTAGATTATGATTTTGAATATTTCATATCAAACTTATATAATAACTCTTTGGCATAATTTTCTTGATAGAATAATATAACTTCCATTTTTTAAAACTTGTAAACGAAGAAATAAATTCAACTCTCCAAGCATTGAAATCTCAAAGTTATTCTTCATTTGTTTAGAAAACTCTTCATAAGATTTATCTTTGTCAGATTTAAAAATTATATCATTAACATATACAATGATAATCAAGATATCTATTCTCATATCCTTCACATACAAGTTACTATCAACTTTTTCTTTATAAAAGTTTAACTATTTAAGAAACTGTCAAGTTTCGAATATCAAGCATGAGGATCCTATTTCAACCCATAAAAATATTTATTCATTTTATAAACCATGGTTTCATATTTATCAAGTATGAACCCACTAGGTTTCTTAATATAAACTTCTTATTCAATCTCTTTATTTAAAAAATTTTAATTAACATCCATATGATAGACTTTTTAATTTTAATAATCAGTAAAAACCAATAACATTATTATGGTTTCAAGTTTTATAATAGGGGAAAAGTTTATTTAAAATAAACACCTTCCACCTATGAGTAAACTTTTCAAACTATTCATGCTTTATTTATTGAAATTTCTCTATGTTTGTTGAGATTATTTCTGAACACCTATTTTGTACCTATAAAATTCTTTCTTGAAAATTGAGGAAAAATATCCCAGGTGTCATTTTTTCAATTTGATTTAACTCCTAATTAATCAAATTTAACCACTATTTATGTTCAACTACCTTTGAAACTAATTGTGGTTCATCAAAGGAGATAAGTGATGTTTGATTCTCAAATATCAATTTATATATGGTCTTAACTAGAGGGTTTTTATTTCTAATGATTTTATCATATTCAACCTATTTTTGTAAAGTTTTTAACTTTACTAATTTTCTTCCAAGCTTACTTTCCTTATCCCTAGACTAATATAAATCAACTTTTACAAGTTTAATATCATATTCATCTTCCTTCCCGTTATCTTTTTTGGATGTTATCATTTTATATTTCGTAACATCTTTCTTATCATCTTCAATAAAATTTTTTTAAGGAAGTTTGATTTTTAATGAATTTTACATCAAATGAATTAACCTAATTTTGTAGTCATTTATTCTAGAAGTTTTAATTTCTTCCATCGGATGAATATTCCATGAAAATTCCTTCTTATTACCTTTAATAAAACTTTCATAAATTGGGATTTTTTATCTTTATTAAGGACTCATAAAAACCTTAAAGTATTTCGTTGTAGTATTTTACTTATACCACATCTCATAGAGAGTCATTTTTTATTTTGTTCGAAATAGGCATATGTTCTAAACATGCATATTTGTACTTATATATTCTCTCTAGAAGAATTTATAATGTTTATATTCAGTGATCATGCTTCTTTCCATTTATAATAATCTTCTATTTTTACTTTCTACAACCACATTTTTTTGAGTTTATGGAGCATTGTATTATGTTAGATCTAATATTTCTTCATATAGGACTGAAAAGAGTTACTTGTGAACTACTTTCCATTATCTGAACTTGGATTTAATATATATACACACATCTATTTCTAAACATTCCTTCTAAAATATATTAACAATTATGTAGCCTATGATTTATTTTATATAAATATTATATTTATCATCTGAGTAAAATCATCAATAAAAGTGAAGAAGTATAAATCACCCTTTGTTTATTGATGTCTCACTGGCCTAAAAAGATCAGAGTGTATGAGGTCAAGAGGTCTGGTGGATTAGATTTCAACTTTCTTATGTCTACCACTAATTATATTTACTTTCAATAAATTTGTAAAAATAAAATCATATTTTCTATTTAGTTGTGGTAAAAATCTTACAGTACCTTCATTAAAAATTGTCCTCATACACTTCTAGCCTAGATACTCAAGTCTTTGGTGTCACAACAGGTTTTCATTCTCAATTATTAAGTAATAATAATTATAAGGATCTCCAATATGGAATAGATTTTCACTAGTTATTTCTCCCTTAGTAACAAATTTTCTATCTTTTAAACATCAGATGATGCAAGAATGTTTTCTGAAGATAACTTCCTTATCATCATCAAAAATTTGGCTAACACTCAGTAAGTTGTGCTTAAGCCCATCAATAAATATAACTTCCTTTAACTTCAGTTTCCGAGATTCAATATCAGTCATTCAAATTCATCTAATTTTTAAGGAAATATCATTACCAAAAGTAGCTTCTATTACTTCATGTTATTAAATATTTTTTAAGTTTTTTATATCACCTATCATATGTGAGGAACAAACACTCTCAAGAATACATGGTTTATTTATTTTTTTAGATTTTATAATTTCCTCAACAACAAAATCTTTGTCTTTAATTTTCTTTTTCTCAGCTTTCTTTTCTTTTCTATTATAAAAAAACATATCCTAGAAGAGTTTTCATGCATCCTTTATTATATTGACCTAGTTGGTCACAACTTCCACAAACTTTCTCTAAGTTTTCAAATCGGTTTTACTTTTGTAACTTTTTAACTTCTGGTGACTTTGATTTTCTTTCTTCCTACAACTTAAGAAAATTACTCTCTTTTATTCCATTATTTCTCCCCTTAAATTCATTCCTACTTCCAAAGAGATACATTTTGTTCCAAAAATTATATGTCATATGACTGTATATACCACAACACCAATAATATCCACTGAATCTTTATCTTATATAGAAAAATGGTTTTTCCCTATGATGAGTTTGTTGAGGTTCACAATATCTTTCTATATCTAATTTCCCTTGGTGTGGGGAAATATTATTCCAAATATTATTTTTAACTTTCATTGATGTGATGTGTTTCTCACATACTTTTTAAACTCAAGATTTCCTATAGTTGTTTCTAACACCAGTATGGTTAGTACAATCAGATGAACTTTTATGTTTAGTGGGTGTAGATTTTACCTAATTCTTATGATGAACTCTCTTAGTAACTTTATATGTTTTTGTTTTTATCTTCTAAGATTTATTGAAATTTTCTTTTATTTTATTCAAAGTGCCTCAAGAAATATTGATTGAGTCTTAAATATCTCTTCTTCCTTAGCAAAAAGTTTTCTATCAATATATTTTAATATCTTCCCTTGATCTTCAATATTTATCTTGAGGTTTTTAATATTCTCAATGTACTCATCTTCCTTTTTAAAGAATTATTCCTTTCCTTTATTCTTATACTCACTTTATTTCTTCAACATTTTGGATTATTTCTTGGTTTTGGTATTTTTCTCAAGACATACCACAATTTATGATCTTAACTAATATTACCTATAGGTTTCTTTACTTTCTTCTTCTTCATTGTCTGAAGTATCTTCCATTATTTCAACATTATCAAAGAATCTTATAAACTTATTAATATTTTCATCTTATGATGAACTATTATCAATAGAGTCATGAACAAATTTCTTACTCAACATACTTATTTTAAATTTTCATGTGAAGTTTTTTTATTCTAGTGGATACCTTATCTTCCTTGGAAGTTTTTTTTCACTTCTTCCATCAGTGATTTCCTTCAGAGTCATCACCATATTCTCTATATTTCTTCTTGGTATAGTTAATAGAAAAATTTACAATACCTCCATACTCAAAGAATTTAAGTGAGAGTTTCCCTTTATACTTTTCTCTACCTTTTTGGTAATTTTTAGAGATAAGAGACATAATTATATCATTCACTTTATAATAATCTTACTTATCTTCTAGTTCACAAAGGCCCATAATATCATGTTTAAGTTCACAAATTTTCAGCTTCCTCAAAGCTTTAAAATTAATTTCTTCATTAATCTTATTTTTGAATGTTGAATCTTTCCTTATCTCATATGAAATGAGAAATTTATGTAATTCATAAAGGGATAAATCATCTTTATCTTATAAATAAGAGATTTTAGGATCAAAACTATCTAGAAAGTTCCTCATCAACTTATTAGAAATAGTTTTATCTTCTAAGACATCCCTTAATCCTCTGATGTTGTGGATAATTTCATTAAAACTTGCTTCTACTCTACTATTATGATATATTCAAACTTGATTCTCTAGATTTGAATTTTTTCTTCACTTTAATATTTCCCTTGAAGATGATTTTGACCATGTACCAAGTTTCCTTTGTTTTCTTAAGACTCCTCACCTTCATACAAAAATTTTATAATAGGAAAATAAGAATATAATTTCAAGATTTCCCATAAACCTCAATATTCCTTTTGTCATTAAATGTAATGAGATCATCTTTCTAAATGGTTAGAAATCCAACTATAGATGTGTTGATCACCTATAGGCTAAGCGAAATAAAATAGAGTATTATTCTATTTTTTCATCCATGATATTTTTTTTGTCAAAGGTAGGAATATCTATAATATTAACTAAGTTGAGATAATCCCTGATAAGAAAAGTAAGGATATTATAGAGGGAACCTAGATGATTTGATACCACTTGAAGTTTCCAGGAATGTGAGGATCACTGGGAATTGGAGATTAAATCAGTGGTGATATTTTATAATTTATTTTCTCTTGAAATAAACCCCTATAACTTTTTAGAGTTTCCATAATTTTAAACTTTATATCTCAACCTTACTTATATACAAAGAAATAAAAGTAAATCAAGGTTTACAAGATTTATAAGTTTCACCCCTAGTGTGGGTGACTACATCCTTTTTGACTCTCTCTCTCTCTCTCTCTCTCATTAACAACATATCTTCATACAATAAATTCACCCACTTATATAGTAGTTCTTCTAGGATAAAGTACAAGATCCCAAAATTTTAATTTTAATTTTTTTCACTCAAATCAACTTTTTTGGATACCTCTCAAAACTTATAGAATTTTTTTTAAGTTTCTTTAAAACTTGGTGTTAGCAAATTTATTCAAACTTCCTTAAAAATCATCTAGATTAATGAAAATTGAAAGAACATATTAGCATAGTTATTATTAAATATTTTACAAAGTTTATGTAAATCTAATAAAAAATTTATCTATAAAATTTTTATCTAATAACTTCATTAAGAAATTATCCATCTGGTGCACTATTCCTCTATCTGATGGACTCTATAAGAACTCCTCTATCTAATGGTCTCACAAAATTTTTTTCTAATGAGCTTAAAATATTTCCTCAATTCGATGGACTCATATATGTTTGACCATCTTGATTTGTGTGATGTGTTGGAATGTCTCTGTTCATCCATCCTATGTTCACTCAAACTTTATAGAGGTCTTGGTTCAAAAAACTTGATATGGTATAACTTTATAAAAATTTTCATCCGATGTCATCATATTTCTTTATCTAATGCTCATTTCTCTGATGGATATTTAATCGATCAACTTGACTTTATAAACTCATCATATTGGATTTATTGATCATTATCTTTCTCCATCCAATGTAATTTCTACTTCTCTGTATAGTAGACTTGAAAATTTTTATCTAGCTTAAAATTTTATAAACCTTAATTCTGGATGGAATTTATTCATTGTCCATATTGAATAATTTTCATATTTCTTCACCTATACCACTTTGAAAAAGTTTTTTTAATTGAATTTGTAAATATATATCCGTTGAAACTCTGTTGATCACCAAATATCTCTATCTGATCGTATTTGTATCCCTTCATCTGATGATCTTAATAAACGTTTTTCTAATGAACTGATGAACTTAACATCTACTGGAGTAATAAAAACTCTATCATATAATACTTAGTCTGAAATAATTAAACTGATATCCTTTATACGTCATCATCCTCCATGTCTTTATAACTTAAAACTTTATATTGTATGCGGCTTTAACTTTGTAACTTCAACTTTTTACATCTTGAAAATTCAACTTTGTACACATTGTCTATCCAAAATATTTAGCTTGAACTTTGTACAATAACAACTCCAAATTTATTGATCGAACTTTGACTTCTTTCCCTTTGTACAACACTATATGAACTCATATAGAATCATGAGTACATTCATGTTGTTAGGAACTTAAAGATCATAATAGAATCGTCTAACTTATAATAAAAGTTTCTTAATTAAGTAAGGAAACTTTCTTGACTCAGTAAGAAAACTTTCTTAACCACCTTCAACAAAATATTCTTACCTAAAATACAAAATATTCACAAATAATATGTTGAAAAAAAATAAAAAACATATTAAAAAAACATCACAGAGGAAATTCACTTTGGATCATCCATATAGAAAATAATCATGGACATTTTGACAATGTTTTTGAGATATAATAACCACCTCACTGAATGTAAGGGTAAGATATTCTCAGAGAAGTTAATTATTTGAATTTTTTTTGGTAAGGGTCAACAAAAATCCAAAAGGAAGAGATATTATACTTTAAATTCTAACTATAATTAGAGTAATAAAATTATATTCTCTAAATTGACATATTTTTCATCAAATTTATTGAGTCATTGTTTAGATGTAATGCATATTGATAAAAACATTTGTGAAATTTTAGCTGTGACAGTGCTAAATGTGAAGGGAAAAATAAAAGATGATTTGTGCTCATGATGCGACTTAATGGATTAGGGTATAAAGAATATACTACATCAAAAGATTATTGGTCATAATCAATGTAAGGTTACCCATAATTTTTATTCAATGATAGGTTTAGAGAAAAAAATTCCTTACTATGTTGGAAATTATAAGGGTTCCAAATGGTTATTCAAGAAACACATTGAAACAGGTAAATATGAAATGTGTTAAAATAAAATCCCTTAAAACCCATGATTACCATTTTATTATATATAACATGATTCATATATCCTAAAAATTCAATATTTTTTATTTCTAGGATAATCCACTTTTATGGGTTTAGTGGAAACCCTCACAATAAGTCCAATTTAAAGAGAGGAGATAATCAAGTAACGACAAAAACTATAGTAAATAAACCATTGATAATTCCAGACAAATAGGAGGACTCTTAGGAATATTATAAATTAATTCTCCATCCAAAATTAATTTAGTCCTTTTAGAATATGATGAGATCATCTTGTCTCTTCCCATGGTGTTGTATGGGTCAGTCTTTGCCTTAAATATTTCCCTTAGAATTTGGATAGATTCTCCCTAAGTTCTTGAAGTATGATCATTGACATAGAATCTTCTAAGAAGGATATCATTTTTTTTATTTTCATAGATCATAACCTCCAAGTCTTGAGAATTTAGAGTAGACCCTTTATTAACAGTTCTAGGGATATCGGAGTAGTCCCTTCATGGTCGAGATTTCTTCTCATTTATAGATTTGAAGCCATCACCATCTACTATTTAGTAATGTCAATTTTTTTGAGATATTTGTGCTAAAATGTAGAATTAAGTTTATTCTAAGAAACTTATAAAGGAGGTAATAATCATACTTTGTAATTTGAAAAAAAAATCCCTCATCATTCTTCACATGCATGTTGTATCTGACTATGCATCTTACCACTAAAGTCCTATTTGGTGGCCCTATTTCATATCGTTGGATGTATTACACTAAAAGGATGATATATACTCTGAAACCATATGTGAGGAATAGGAATATACCTAAAAGATATATCATAAAGGGATATATTTTACAGGAATTCATGTATTTTTGTTTAATTTATTTGGGTAATTTCACTACTAGATGCAATTGATTAATGAGATATAAAGATGACCAATATGATTCAATTGAACCTATTGTTCCATCACTACCCCAACCTGTAGGTATATGTGGGTCATATTCATTATGTACATTGAGAACTAAATAGAATAACATGGCTCGTCATAAAGTATTATTCAACTATGGTGTGGTTGATGATTATAAAATATATGTAACTTTTTATTATGTTTTTATTTTCTGATTAATCATTTATTAAAAATATAACACGTATACTTGTTTATTAATTTATAGGGAACATAATACAATTGTAAATAGAACATAACATTATTTATCAATAAAGTGCAGAGAGATCTTTTATAGTAGGGAATTTTCTTTATGATTCAAATCAAAGGTAAGATGGTTTAGTTTTTACAATACTACTTTATGAACAATTATTTTATTCAACGGATTCATATATTTTAGGTTCATGCTTTATCAATGAATGATGTTTCTCCTAAGGTTAGATCATTTTTCTTCATCCCAAATAATGTGGTATGTGAGTGTAAAGAAATTTTCATAAATAGTTTCAAATTTATTATAAGTGATAGTGAAAAAACATGACAATGCATCATGATAGTGTCACAATAAGTAAAACCACAACTTATTATACCACTGCATCAAACAGGAAACCTCGATGTGAAGATATATCTTATTATGGGGTTTTCAAAAAAATAGTCATCTTGGATTACTATACATAAGGTCAAGTTACATTGTTGAAGTGTAAGTAGTATGATTCCATGACAAGGAAGGGCATGCATATAGATAACTGTGGGTTTAAATTAATTGACATGAGTCATCAACTTTGTACCGATGATCCCTATATTTTATCTTCATAAGAAAAATAAGTTTTCTATATAGCTGATTATTTCAAACATAAATTTGGTGTTATTATTGATGTTACTTTAAGATATGTTTTTAATGAAAGTTTCAATGAAAGTTTCATTTTGGAATAACCTGAGGCATTCAATCAAATTTGACATTTGATGAGGCAAATGAATTGATTTTCAGGATTGATTGTGAACTTGAAATTGTATTTGATAGTACATAATGCTTCTACATGGTAAATATGAAATTTATTTTTTGTTTTTTTATTTAAATTTAATTTTCATTAATATTAATTTTTTGGTATTTTAGAATATGCTGGATTTAAAACTGCACTATATTTATAAAGTGGTATATGTTATTACACTCAATTATTTTCTCATAATGTTAAAATATGAAGAGGCCCATTTAAAAATAATGTAGAACAATGAGAATCATATTTGAGAGAGGGGGTTGACTCCTATTGTCACTGTTGTGAGTAAAATATTAATTTCACTTATTCATGTATAGGAAAATTATGATATTCACGTTGAGTTTAAAAAAATTATCTATCCTATTCAAGAAGACGTTTAGATTCAGATGAGTCAAAAGATGGTACTACACCATATAGGAATTCAGGACATCCTGATATTGTAGTTGTTCACAGATCTAGATTTCCCTCACAATCATTACCTCTATAGTACCCATTGCTGACTACTTCATATCCTTACCATATTCTACCCATCCAATATAGTACTCCTACTCCCATCCCATCATATTATCCTTGCACACTATTTCCTATATAGTAGGGTGTTTCCCCCCGATTTATGTTGTTTTCTTATCCTCCTCATCAATTTTTATCATCTAATATACAGTAGACTACACCTATTGTCAGCACACCTGATATTACTCATGATACTCCTACTATTCTGACTTCTGAGATGGTTGTTCCTTGAACTTTTGATTGTCTAACTTTTGGTACATTTTTCCATTGTGATTCAATAAATGTAAATTATGTCAGCTAAAATTAAATAATTTAACTTGTTTACTTTTTACCATTAATTACAGAGGGGTCTAGTAATAGGAAAAGAGACCATACCATGATGCCTAATATTTAGAATAGAAACATGAAAATAATAGTGCAATATAATGAGGATATATCCAATATTAGAAATCATAGAAAGGAGTGTAAAAGATTCATGGTGTTGTTATCCAAACATAGTAACATTATACTTGTGCATGATATATCTTGTAGGTGAATCAAAGAATAAATAAATAATAACATCTGGGGAGAGATCTGGGTAACTATAAAATCTTTTAAATTCACTTGAGATGCATATTTTTCTATTAATAAATATGTTTTTAAACGTAGCTATGATAAAATTTCTCTGATGGGTAGAACGTGAAGATCGTTAGGTTGATGGAGTTAGGAGATATATGGAATGTATACAAGCATGATCTATATGTGAATTGGAAAAATAGACAAGGAACTAATCTTGAGGGTATACTGGTTGTTCTTAGATGCCCTCTTTCTCAATACAAATAAATGATTTCATAATGAAATAGCCCTACTTTTAAGGTATATGTTAAATTTAAAACTAATTTGTGCATATATAGTATCAGATCCTAAATAAGTAACATCTATTTATATATCTATTCATAGTTGATATCTAAAATAAATAAAACAAAAATTAAATATATTCATACGTTTGGTCATGCATCTCTACCAGATCTTGAGCAGGTGCAGGTAACATTTTAATATCAATTACACATAGAAAAAAGCACACGTTTATAAATATATATATACACGCTCAAACATGAATGGGTAACTATTTTTAAATACTGATCTATAAAATGAGCTTTTGGGTATCAAAGGATGAGTCTCTCATGGTTCGTTGTTTATTTCAAGTACAAAAAAATAATGGAAGTGCGGTCAATAGTCAGACAAAGGAGAAAAATTTAAGGGTGATTTTTTTTTAATGTTTAATATTTTATTATTTAAATTTTTAGTTATTTAATGGAATTAAACTTCTTAATAAGATGTACTTGAAGATCTAGTATAAAGATAACCAGACAATTTTAGTCCACACAATCATCAACATCAGGTTCTAGGAGATGAGCATCAAGGTAGGGTTTATTTTCAACCAGTAAAAAATAATTTACCATCAAAATATCAGTCATCTATCATTGTGTCTTATATTAGTGACACTACTATTACATAGGAATAGTTTCATAATTATTTCAAATAATAAACCCAATGATTCGAACAAAAATTTAAATAACATGAAAGGAGAATGTCTGAGTGGGTTTTGAAAGCTATATCAACTTATTTTTATTCACTCCCACCTAAGAGTGGATCCATTGTTAATGTTTTCATGGATTTAATTTGATCAATTTTTGATTGATCCCTACCTGCTTCTATTTCTAAAATAGATTCTAAGGATGACATCAACAATGATAGTGGCAATGTCGATGGGGCCATAGTGATGGTGATGTAATTGGACATGAGGAGGGTGGTGATGATGACAAAAATGGTGGCGGTGGTGATGATAATGATGTGGAGTACCATTTTTATTTTTACCCATGTTCATATGATATACTTGTAGGAATGACTAACATTTTTCATTTGGTGTACTGATATTTATATACTTGTGTGCATATTTTTTTTGTCTATTTGGTTTTATTTGGTATTCTTTTTATTACTAGTTTTTATAGAACATATAAGTATTTCAATGTTGATGGTTTTTTTCAAATGGTTATTTAATTACCTTTAAAAAATATTTCATTTTTATAGATTCCGATTTGAACTTTTGACTGACACATTGTGGAAATGGAGCTATGACAAATTTGGAATTGAAAAGCAACATGTTAGTAGTTGATGCATGGCCTATATATAGTATGTTTCTATACCTCATAAAATATAGAAATATACAAAACTTTAAATGTTCTTATAAATTTGTGGGATATATATTCAATTATTTATTTATGTTTTATAGTAATATTTTTTTTTGTGAAATGAAATGTGGGTCTATGAATTAGAAACTGATTGTTGTGTCATTTTTGATGAAAATAATATCAATATGACTATTTAGATATACCTCAAGATACATGATAATTATGTTTTTAAGGTTATAAAAACTTAGGAAAATGGTCATCATATAATTTTTAATATATAGGAATCGACCACACATCAATTTGATGGCTAGATTTCTCAGTATGATTCAAAATTCTTGATTTTACCTTTATAATTCTATTAAAAGTGTCATTTTTTCCATAAATGGGTCCAAACCAAACAAAACCAATTATATTTATATAAAAAAAATGAATAATGATTTTCTAATCATTTTTAATCTATATTAATTGATAGTAAATGAATCTGATTATTGGATTGCTCAGTTTGATCAAAAACACCATTTGACCTTTATAATTCAATTAAGAAAACATATTTCACATCGGGGGTCAAACTAAGAAAACACACTTTTATTGATTTGAAAACATATGAGAACTATCTTCATATATTTTTTAATATATAGGAATTGATCACATATCAATCTGATGCTTAGATTGCTTGGTATGATTCAAAACATCTGATTTCACCTTTATAATTCCATTAAAATGATATTTCTCCCATCAAGAGGTCCAAAACAAACAAAATCAATTATATTAATGTTTAAACTTAGTATAATGATTTTTTAATAATTTTTAATATGCATGAATTGACCATGTGTGGATCCAATGGTCGGATTACTCGGTATGATCTGAAATTCCATTTAATATTTATAATTCAATTAAGATGATGTATTTTCTCATAATGGGGTAAAAACTGAGAAAACACACTTTTATTGATATAAAAACTTAGTATAAGTATCATCATTTCATTTTTAATATGTTGTAACCAATTTCAAGTCAATTTGATGGATGGATTTCTCAGTATGATTCGAAATTTCCAATTTCACCTTTAAAATTCCATTAAAATGACATTTCTCATGTTAAGTGGTCCAAATCAAGAAAAAGTTCTTTTATTGGTGTGGAAAATTAGGATAATGACTATAGAATAATTTTTAATTTGTATGAATTGATCGTGTATGAATCTGATGGTCATATTTTTCAGTATGATCTGAAATGCTATTTAACCTTCATAATTCAATTAAGACGATGTGTTTCTTTACATGGGTCAAAACTGAGAAAACAAACTTGGATTAATGAAAAAAATTAGGATAATGGTTTTTTTATTATTTTTAATATATAGGAATTAATCGCATGTTAATTTGATGGCTGGATTTCTCGGTATGATTCAAAATGCCCAATTTCACCTTTACAATTCCATTAAAAAGACATTTCTCCCAACAAGGGGTCCCAAAGAAAATAAAAGTGTTTGTATTAACATGTAAACTTAGTATAATGATCATAAAATTATTTTCAATTTGTATGAATTAGTCGCGCATGAATTTGATGGTTAGATTGCATAGTATGATCTGAAATTCCATTTAACATTTATAATTCAATTAAGATGATGTATTACTCGTCATGGGGTCAAAAATAAGAAAAATGATTGGATTTATGTGAAAACTTAGGAGAATGATCATTATGACATTTTTAATATATAAGAATCGACCATACGTCAATCAGATTTTTGGATTTCTTAGTATGATTCAAAATACCCAATTTCACCTTTATAATTCCATTAAAATGACATTTCTCCCATCAAGGGGTATAAACTGAGAAAAAAACTTGGATTAGTGTGTAAACCTAGGATAATGACCGAAAAATCATTTGTAATCTATATGAATCTACCGCGGGTAAATCTGATGGTTGGATTGCTCAATATGATTCAAAACACCATCTGACCTTTATAATGTAATGAATACAACATATTTATCATCAAGGGGTAAAAACTAAGAAAAAAACTTATATTGATATGAAAACTTAGGATAATGATCATTGTATCATTTTTAATACATAGGAATCAATCACACGTTAATATGATGGTCTGATTTCTCGGTATGAGTTGAAATGCCAAATTTTACCTTTATAATTCTATTAAAATGAAATTTCTCCCATCAAGGGGTCCAAACCAAACAAAAGTTCTTGTATTGATGTGTAAACTTAAAATAATTATCTTTGAATTATTTTTAATCTATAAAAATCGACCATGTGTGAATCTAATGGTTGGATTTCTCGGTATGATCTGAAATGTCATTTAACCTTTATAATTCAATTAAGATGGAATAATTCTCATCAGGGGGTAAAAACTAAGGAAACACACCTGTATTTATGTGTAAAATTATGATAAAAAATTTTGTATCATTTATAATATATAGGAATCGACTGAACATCAATCCCATGTCTGGATTGGTCGGTATGATATGAAATTCCAAATTTCACCTTTATAATTCTATTAAAATAACATTTCTCTGATCTAGAGTTCCAAACCAAGAAAAGTACTTGGATTTGTTTGGAAACTTAGGATAATTTCCATTGAATAATTTGTAATCTGTATGAATCAACTGTGTATGAATCTGATGGTTAGATTGCTTGCTATAATCCAAAATTCTATTTAACCTTTATGATTCAATTAAGATTATGTATCTCCTATTAGGGGGTAAAAAATGAGAACATGAACTTGGATTGTTTCAAAAACTTAGTATAATTATCTTCATATCTTTTTTAATATACAAGAACCAACTGCACATTAATTTGATGATCAGATTACTCGATATGATTTGAATCACCAGATTTCACCTTTATAATTCTATTAAAATGACATTTCTCCATTCAAGGGGTCCAAACTAATAAAAATCACTTAGATTTGTGTGTAAACCTAGGATAATGATCATCAAATAATTTATAATCTATGGGAATTTATTGTGCATTAATTTGATGGTCATATTTCTCGAAATGATCTAAAATTCCATTTTACCTTTATAATTCAATTAAGATTATATATTTCACACCTAGGGGTCAAAATTGAAAAAAAAATGCTTGTATTGATGTGAAAACTTAGGATAATTATCATTATATCATTTTTAATATGTAGGAATTGACTATACATCAATCTGATGGTCGAATTACTCAGTATGATCAGAAACACTCTATTATGTGGTGTTTTGTTGAATTCATAAATTTTATATTTTTAAAATTTAAAATGTTTGTAGCCACAATCATTAACTATGGCTATAGCCTTCCAGCCATGGTCATTTAATGTGGTGGAATACCTATGGCCATGATCAATTTATGATTATGGAAATATTCCTATTACAATGGAAATAGGAGCGACAACTGGCTGGATCGTGGTTATAACATATAGCCACAATCATATTCCCTATAGCCATAGTTTTGGATCGTGGATATAACTAAATTTCCTTGTAATGTGTGATGAAGTATGATCATGGTAAGTAGTATATGTTGGGTTCATCGTGAGTGACATTTCATTAGTGAATAATTCAAGAAAGGATTTATCCATTCTATTCTTTAATGAAAGTTGATATCTCAATTCCTTTGATGGGAATGGAACAACCTAATCAAATCTGTGACCATGGTGTTCTGTGGGTGGGTTCATTTTCAAAAAGTAAAATAAAGAGACATCAAACACATAGGTTGATAATATCTACATGAAACATGTTTGATTAGAGATATCGTGATAAAGGGATTATATTACATAGTGAGCATTCATATGAGGTTTCATGTCATTACAATATTAGCTTCTTCCTATATAAGTGTCTTGGCATATTTTTATATGATAACCTTAGAATTTATGTGGTTTCATCTAATTTCACTGAGAAAGAGTCCTAAAAGGTCACACATTAAGTGTATTCATAATCTTAATTAATTTTTATTTTTAATTTAACATGCTAGAATAAATATCATTCCCACTTCATAGTTTAATAATTATTCAGGGTTGGTTGATCTCCAAGATTTAATCATGATTCATTCAGAAAAATAAATATGTTAGTTAGATAATAATAAATATTTATTCACGAGATTTAATTAATATAATATTTATTATATTTATTAATAAATAATGCATCAATATTTATTTATTAAACAAATAGTCACTATTTAAGGTTCGATAAATACTAAGGAGGATAAATGGACCGAGTTTAATGTCTGGTTGAAAATGATATATTAAATATCATTTAAATAAATATTAATTTTTTATTCAACAAATGATATTTATTTATCCATCAGTACTGAGCATGTTAAGAATTTAATAATATTTTTTATATTATTATTATACATGGGGTTCGTTAAGGAATAAGGAAATGACTAAGGGCCTGTGTGCAGTTACAAACTCTTACCAAACTCTATAAATACCGGTTTATATCACTTTCTAGGGAAATATGCTTGTTGTGCACAACAAACCTAAAGATAATTCTATCAATCCCAAGAGGGAAGAATCTCAAGAACATGATCAAAAACTATAGCATCAATCCTCCTCTTCTCTCTCAATCAATTTATAGAACCTAAAGAATCATCAATCTGTGAATAGATTTTTGTTGCAATCAACGGTGGACGGTACAAGCAACTAGGATCGACCATGCTAGCACCCAAAAATTTTATGACAATGTTCTGAGATTTTAGAGCATATATAGATCACTTATATATGGGTTTACCTTTGGATCCTACAATGCAATGATGTTATGATGAGAGTAGTCAACCAAATTTTCACGACCCGACCCGACGGGGCATGGGCTGAAACTCCCCAAGCCTGCCTCCAATAGGCTAGGGGATGGTGACTAGCACCGAGTAGGCATATTACTAACATGGGAGGCATTGCCTATGTACATGCACACACACACACATCCCCAAGATCATAAAATGTTGAAATGTAAAAAAAAGCAATCAATGCATGCATACATCTATATCCCACAACCATAGTACAATAGAAGTATTGAAAGCGAAAGAAGGTCAATACAATACCCACCAAAGAAAACTATAAAAGCATCTAACCTTCTCATAAGAAGGGTATTATTTTTAACTACAACTATCGAAAAGCTCCTCGGCTCATCTCTAGTAAACACCTTGGTCTATCAAGCTCACTAAGCTCTGTCTTCCTTAGGTCCTCCATGGACTTCGTCGAAAGGTCTGTGGTCTTCACAAAACACAAAACATGTGCGATAAAATCCCAAATAGGGGTGAGTATAAAAATACTCAATAGGAACCCCCAAAACCCCAAAATAAAATGGAATCAAATGAAAGGAAACAATCCACTCGGCCTAGCTAGAGGGAACCCCAATAAAGAGAGAAAATCTATCTTGAACTATCCTCGGTTGTACATGACAAGTTAGCTCAGTCTATAAGGGGTGTCAACCCTGACATATGACAACACTAAAAGGAATCCCAGAAATTACCCAGATATACTCATCTTAGACTCCATGTCTTATAAGGTTCCAACCTCATAGACAACAACATGATTCTCTTCATAGGTTCTAACCGTAACACTAATCCAAGAGAACACACTCCACAAGCTCAGTCATCCTAGATGGAACCCATCCAAGAGATTCACTCCATCGAGAATAAATCTACCATTCCTAATGATATGTCCAAGAGAACGTGTTCTATTAAGAATATCTTGCTAGGTTTAGCTCTAGTGACCATCACCAGAGGTCCTGTTGTCATTACCTTACGCTCAATTCAAGATAAAGAAACCCAAGTGAAGAGGCCTTCCCCTCACCACTGCACATAGTTAAGGGAGAACTGCTCTATATTATGCACTGCATGCATCCTCTCTAGTAAGATAGAACAGATGGACCCATGCCTCACAACTACCCCCACAGTCGAGGTAGTGTTTCTCCTTACTAACCCATGAAACCTATATCGCACCTGTATGGAGTGGCCCACACCTCAATCCATTGAGGGGGAATTACCTTCTATATAGGTATCATTCACATCAAGTGGATATGCCCGATCCTTATAATTGTACCCCACAGCCGAGGTAGATCCAACTCTGATGGAGGACCCACTTCCTACTGTTACTTGGAGATGGGGGAGTGCTACTTCATAAGTGAGGAACATCACCCTGATCCAACAGGGGATTACTAATCATAGAATGGAGGACCGAAACCCTGATACAACAAGGGAGTACCACTTTGTGGATTGAGGACCCACACCCTAACCCGATAGGGGAGTACCAATTAGTGGATAGAGGACCTGCACCCTGGTAGGGTAGGAGATTACCGACTCTTCTAGCTCATTCACATTGGGGGACTCACACCCTAATACAACAGGGGAGTGCCAACCTCAGGCTAGAGGACCCACTCCCTGACACGGTAGGGGAGTACCGACTCTTCCAGAACAATACGTATGGAGGACCCATTCCCTGGAATGATTGGGGAGTACCGACTCCTAGAATAGAGGACCCACACCCTAACATAGTATGGGAGCACCCACTCTATCTATATGTCATATATGGAGGACCCGCATCCTGGTTCAATAAGGGAGTATTGTCCATATTCATGAACATCATGGGGAAACCCTCACCCTAGTCCATCAAGGGAGTAACACCCTTGGAGGAAACTACCCAAAGGTAATGAACCTGCACACATGACATGAGGAGTCCCCTATCTACCTAATAATATAGTTAAGGGAAACCTTCACCCTGAAGATACAGGGGAGTACCAGTCCCAACATCTCTCTCTCTTCATGAATCACACTGATCTCCAACATCGGCTCAATACCGCTTCACAAGCATCTTACTTTATTTACACCACCTCATATTTCAAAAGAAGAAACAAAGGCCACCATCACATTATACATGGAAAACACTCAATATAGGCTACTCACAAGCCTGAATATGAATTATGGATAAGAAGGTATGGAAGGCGGATGATACCAGGAGGTTCTCCTAGGAGTACACAGTGTGCACCGGGGCACACACGGTGTGTGAGCCCGCCCAAGAACCTGGTCGTGTATTCTATCTACATGTATTTTCAACCCATGTAGGGGTACACAATGTGTATATATTGTACACAATGTGTCCCTCATCATCCGACCCCTAGTCATGTTCCCCATCTACACGAACCGACCAATTGTGCCCCTTACATGTCTTGCATCCCATACTACACAGAGTGTTTAGGATAAACAAACTATTTCCCCTATAGTTTTCCCATTTCCATGTACTAGAACCCATTTCCATGTATCTTGTATGTGTGTTAGTATGTTTCCTTGTGTTTTCACACGGTTTAGGGAACTACATGGAGTGTAACCCCTATACACTGCATGTTGTCCCAAAATTTCATCTTACCCAAACAATAAGAGATACACGACATGTTTCACTAAACTAAAAACCATGTAGATGGTAATTCCAGTTGGTAATTACCTTCAAAACACCCTGATTCACCCCTTTATTCTCCAAAACTCACAGATCTACCTAGCAGGGATCAACATCAATTGTATTTGGTCTCTAGAACCTTAAAAAAATGCATAATGAAAGTAATTGGGATCAAAACTCAAATAATACTACCTCATTGGTGAAACTATGAATCTTAGGCTGAATAAAAATGCCCAGACCACGCTTCTCTTCTATATGATGATGATATGCGTCAGAAACAGAGATCGGCAGCACTTCGTCGCTTCGATTTTGGATCGATTCCATTATCGCCGAAGGTAGGAGGGGAGGAGATGTGGAGAGGTGCTCCTTTTTTGTGTTGTGAACCCAATACATGGGGAGGGGGAGAGATTAGGTTAGGATTTTTTTAAATTAAATTTTTATTTAATTAATTAATCCACCTCATAACGCCCGGCCAACTCACCTCCAAATCAAGACTCCCAGTGAAAATATCTTTAGGTCGTGTCTAGGGTAAACATGATGTTTAAGACTCAATTGAAGTCTCGTAAATATGATTCGAGACCCCAAATGGTATTTATTTATGTTTCAAGAGAAACTACATGTGAAAAAAAAAATATTTAATATTTTTAATATCATCGCATCGAGGCTCCTCGGACCCCATCTTTCTGTGCCAACTCAGCACCTGGATTCAGAAATATTTTTCAGAATATTCCAAAGTTCTATATGTCAAAGCCCAAGCTATTACATTATCCCTACCTTAGGGTTTTTCATCCCCAAAAAGTGAAATCCTAAGCACAAGGGATGAAAGTGAGCTTCCCACTGGACACCCATGCTAGTGAGCTCACCAAGGGTTCTAGTGGTGCTTACAAGCATGCACTCGGGGGAACCACTAAGATCTAACCACTATTATGTCTAGCTTATACCAGGACAAAATTGTACAATAATGGGAAAATGTCTCCTTAGCTACGATAGGTGTGAAATCACCAAGCACCATGGTCCATATGGAGTCATAGGGTCTATCGGTACACCACTTCACTAACCTGACATAGATACTAACAAAACCACACAGTTCACATTCACCTTGGATGAACTATACAACAGCCTCCTCAAGAATTTTTCATTCAAGGTTGAAGTTGAACGTGAAAGGTTATTCGTGAAAAAATAGGGTTTTCCAAGAGTAAACAATGGTTCTTACCAAGACCTTCATCTACAAACCTCTAGTTGTAACATAGATCGCCCAAATAGAAACACTTCCACAACCACTAGTGGCATCCCAGTTGGGTATGGATGGTAGGAAACCAATTCATATTGAAAAAACATCATAGGGTCTGACTCTTCCACTACGAAATGTTTCTAAGAAAGTCTCTCCCTCTCCCAAGGCCACCAAGTTAAAGGTTCGAGCAAGGAAACTCCACTGGAAAGGCCAGGACCTACTCTGAAACTCCATTTTACAACCTTAATCTAAACATATTTGTCTAAGGAACTCATCCACCACACTTCGATACTATCCGATTTGGGTAGCACAGACTCACCCACACAATTTTGGTCATGTTACAAAGATGTGTCCTGGTGGGGGAAGCATCCTCCTTCCTCATGAGTTCAAAGATACATCAAACTGCACCACATCCTCCTTGAGAGTGTCGCGTACAAAGATGACTCCAAAATCATGAGGGTAATAATGAAAAAATAAGGGTTACCCAAACACCCAATGGGTCTTATTGATCCCTCTATCACAACTACCAACAAGGGGTTCTATTGATTCCCTGCATCACCCTGGTTAAACCTCAATAAAGAGGTGGAAATAAAAAGATTACCTCACTACAGTGTCTAATAATTGCTACTACATAAAGTATAAAGGACACAAGGCGTACCTCTATTTATCCTCGGAAATTCTGGTTCAAAGGTGTCCATGACCTACAGTTATCCTTGCCCATGTCCTTTAGCACCCTGATCCTGACGTAGACCACCTTGGGTGGTGGTGGTAACACCTCAAACTACCTGCCACCTCATGCTTCTCTTCTAGCTCCTCTACCTCATCTTCCACCCTACAGAACTCCTTTATCCAAGCGTTATCTCTGTCAAGGTGACTCTCCAGCTGACTCCCTCTTAGCAAAATGACGGTTTGGACAATATCTAGCAAGATGTCCCCATCCATCACAAGAATAAAACCACCTCTCCTGTAGTTGACCTGATCCTCGGTGTCGCTCCTATGCCACAGGCCCATATGCCTGAGTTTGGGCATGTGTATGCCTCCTATGCTGTAATCCAATCACCTTTTGTCTACCAGCTTCTACATACACCTCTGCCTCATGACCACTAATGTGGGTCACATCCACCTGTTCCTCAGCCAGGAAACTCTCCACCACTAGAGCTCGCTCCAATACTCTGGCATAGGTGGGAATTCCCAACGGAATAATAGATTCCATGATCTCCCGATGCAAGCCCTGCTCAAAGGTCTGTGCTATTAAGAATGGATACTGAACTATATCCAAGGAGTATTGTGAAAAATATGTAAAGCTCTCTTAAAACTCTTCCACTTTCATGCTACCATGTCAAAGATGCATAAGATCCTAGATACACACTAATCTCAATGTGGTTGGGTAAAACTCTTCCTTGAAAGTTCACTAAAACTTCTTCTATGTGGGCGTCTCCTTATCAAGAGACTGTATCAATGGAATCCATCATCGCCCAGATGAACCTTGCAGAAGGCTCGCCGCTAGGACCACCATCTGATCGGGAAGCATCTTCACTAAGTGGAAAACTCGCATGACTACCATAAGCCAATCATCTGGTTACTGGGGGTCTAGATCACCCTGGTACCTTAGAGGTAGTTACCTCTAAAACTCGTGTAGCATACTTATCTTATGTTCATCCTTAGCCTGAACTGCCGATAAAACCTATTGATCTATAGGTGGTGGAACCACCAGCAAACCACCTAGAGGTAATTCCTCATAATTAATACTCTGCACTAAAGCCTCATCATGGGGCATATTTTCATCACAATCATGCCATAGAATCCTATCTAGATATCCCCATGAAGGAATCCTGAAATAGAATCAAGAAGTACCACAATCAAAGAGTATATCAGGGGAGATGACTCAATAAGGACAATAAAAACAAAAACCCAATCCTATATGATGCATGTACCATTTATTTACCAGTGACCAGTGCCCTAATGTACCAAGTTGAAAAGAAGGTTATCAGAGTCCTGGTGAATAGATATGTCGGTCACCGCACCAACACTAGAAACTCTAGCCTGAGATCCAAAATCAAAATATCCTAACACTGTCGCTATTCATCCCAAACCAAGATCATGAAATTTCGGTCCCAAAGTGGAACCGACCTGCTCTGATACCACTCTGTCATGACCTGACCCGATGGGGCTTGGGCTACAACTCTCCAATACCACCTCCAATAGGCTAGGGGATGGAGAATAGCACCAAGTAGGCATATCACTAACATGTGAGGCATTGACTATGTACCTGTACACACACACACATATCCAAGCTCACAAAATGATGAAATGTAAAAAAAGAAAAGAAACCAATGCATGAATACATCTATATCCCACAATCAGATTACAACATAAGTACTGAAATTGAAAGAAGATAAAAACAACTCCCACTAAAGAAAACTGTAAAAGCATCCAACCTGCTCAAAAGGAGGGGATCACTGTCAACTGTAACTACCAGAAAGCTCCTTGAACCAGCTCTGGTAAACACCTCGGTCTGTCTAGCTCACTAAGATCTTCATGCCTCAGGTCCTCCATGGACTCTGTCAAAACGAATGTGGTCTTCACAAGACACAAAACATGTGTGGGAAATTCCTGTGTAGCGGTGATTATAAAAATACTCAGTAGGCATCCCAAAAATCCCAAAAGAAAAAGAGAGCAACTAAAAGGAAACAGTCTGATTGACCTAGCCAGAGGGAACCCAATCAAGAGATAAACTTTGTATTGAACCAACCTTGGTTGTACATGACAAGTCATCTCGGTCTACATGGGGTGTCAATCCCAACATATGAAAACACTACAAAGACTCCTAGAAGTCACCCAGATATACTCATCTCAGACTCCACGTCTCACGAGGTTCCAACCTCATAGCCAACAATGGGATTCTCTTCGTAGGCTCTAACAGTAACAGGAAACCAGGAGAACACACTCCATGAGCTCATCCATACTAGATGTCACTTGTCTAAGAGATGAAATTCATTAGGAACAAATCTACCATTCCTAACGGTTTTTCTGAGAGAACGTGGTCTATTAGGAACATATTACTAGGTTTAGATCCAGTGACCATCACTATAGTTCTTTTCATTTTTACCTTGCACCCAGTGCAATCTAAATAAACCCAAGTTAAGAGGCCCACCACTCACCAATGCACAAAGTTAAGGGAGCACTACTCCAAACTATGCCCCGTATGCATCCTCTCTAACAAGAGATAACAGAGGGACCCACACCTCATCACTTCCCTACAGTCGAGGGAGTACTGATCCTAACTAATTGTGAAACCTTTTTTGCACCTGTATGAAGTTTCCTTCACCTCATTACATCAAGGGAGAACTAAATCCTATTTAGGTATCATTCACATCAAGTTGAGGGGACCTCTACTTGTAACTATACTATCACGAACCAGCCCGGGTCGACCCTGAACCGGTCACCCGAGCCGGTCCGCAGCAAGTCCCGAGGGGCGTTCCCGATCCCCCCGGGATGGCAACTAGTGTCGGGCATTGAAATTTTAATCGTTGGGAACGATTTCAGCCCAAACTAAAAACACGATCGAAAGAAAGAATAAAAACTACACAAACTGACAAACACTAAAGACATAAACAAAACTATACTAAGACATACCTCCATGTGACCTCGCGGGTCACCACCCAACTACAACCAACGTCGCTCCCACACTGAGCAACTCAAGCTAGGAAGACCTGAACACAAGGAACCTGCAACTGAAGAAGGTAAAAGATAGGCGTGAGCACAAAAGTACTCAGTAGGTGAGCCCCACAACAAATCCCAATGCACCACCAGTAAATAAAGAATCTACATAATCCAGGTTTGAACATTAAGGTATAAAAGTAAGTTTTCATAATGCTTTACTTGAAAATCAAACACGATACATTTCCCTTATTCTTTTTGAAAGTTAGTTCCCTTTCATCAGTTTTAAACTCATTCTAACAAGCAAAGTGTTACATTTTAAAATCTTACCCAAAGAAAATAAAGCATTTTCATTTGAAAACCATTTTCCCAAAGTCTAACAGTACAGGCTGTGAAGGATGACTGAAAGTGAACAAGCAGGGAAAACAAGTGCAAGTAAAGGTAAACAAGCAAGGAAAACCAAGTGCAAGCAAAAATAAACCAGTAGTTATCAGCAATAACCATGGGCGATCCTGAACATCCCTAGAAAACCCCTGGACGTACTCGGGTTCAGACTACCTGTCGGCATGGTACTCCACAGTCAATAACCAACTGGCCGCCCTAATGGACAACCAGTGGCACATCCCACCTGGCTTGTCCACAACTCCAGGGGGTACCGAGCCGGTTCATGACAAATCCCGAGGGGCGTTCCCGATCCCCCCGGGATGGCAACTAGTGCCGGGCATTGAAATTTTAATCGTTGGGAACGATTTCAGCCCAAACTAAAAACACGATCGAAAGAAAGAATAAAAACTACACAAACTGACAAACACTAAAGACATAAACAAAACTATACTACGACATACCTCCATGTGACCTCGCGGGTCACCACCCAACTACAACCAACGTCTCTCCCACACTGAGCAACTCAAGCTAGGAAGACCTGAACACAAGGAACCTGCAACTGAAGAAGGTAAAAGATAGGCGTGAGCACAAAAGTACTCAGTAGGTGAGCCCCACAACAAATCCCAATGCACCGCCAATAAATAAAGAATCTACATAATCCAGGTTTGAACATTAAGGTATAAAAGTAAGTTTTCATAATGCTTTACTTGAAAATCAAACACGATACATTTCCCTTATTCTTTTTGAAAGTTAGTTCCCTTTCATCAGTTTTAAACTCATTCTAACAAGCAAAGTGTTACATTTTCAAATCTTACCCAAAGAGAATAAAGCATTTTCATTTGAAAACCATTTTCCCAAAGTCTAACAGTACAGGCTGTGAAGGATGACTGAAAGTGAACAAGCAGGGAAAACAAGTGAAAGTAAAGGTAAACAAGCAAGGAAAACCAAGTGCAAGAAAAAATAAACCAGTAGTTATCAGTAATAACCATGGGCGATCCTGAACATCCCTAGAAAACCCCTGGACGTACTCGGGTTCAGACTACCTGCCGGCATGGTACTCCACAGTCAATAACCAACTGGCCGCCCTAATGGCCAACTAGTGGCACATCCCACCTGGCCTGTCCACAACTCCAGGGGGTACCGAGCCGGTTCGTGACAAATCCCGAGGGGCGTTCCCGATCCCCCCGGGATGGCAACTAGTGCCGGGCATTGAAATTTTAATCGTTGGGAACGATTTCAGCCCAAACTAAAAACACGATCGAAAGAAAGAATAAAAACTACACAAACTGACAAACACTAAAGACATAAACAAAACTATACTACGACATACCTCCATGTGACCTCGCGGGTCACCACCCAACTACAACCAACGTCGCTCCCACACTGAGCAACTCAAGCTAGGAAGACCTGAACACAAGGAACCTGCAACTGAAGAAGGTAAAAGATAGGCATGAGCACAAAAGTACTCAGTAGGTGAGCCCCACAAAAAATCCCAATGCACCGCCAGTAAATAAAGAATCTACATAATCCAGGTTTGAACATTAAGGTATAAAAGTAAGTTTTCATAATGCTTTACTTGAAAATCAAACACGAGACATTTCCCTTATTCTTTTTGAAAGTTAGTTCCCTTTCATCAGTTTTAAACTCATTCTAACAAGAAAAGTGTTACATTTTCAAATCTTACCCAAAGAGAATAAAGCATTTTCATTTGAAAACCATTTTCCCAAAGTCTAACAGTACAGGCTGTGAAGGATGACTGAAAGTGAACAAGCAGGGAAAACAAGTGCAAGTAAAGGTAAACAAGCAAGGAAAACCAAGTGCAAGAAAAAATAAACCAGTAGTTATCAGCAATAACCATGGGCGGTCCTGAACATCCCTAGAAAACCCCTGGACGTACTCGGGTTCAGACTACCTGTCGGCATGGTACTCCACAGTCAATAACCAACTGGCCGCCCTAATGGCCAACCAGTGGCACATCCCACCTGGCCTGTCCACAACTCCAGGGGGTACCAACCTGTCTAATCAGGGTTAGCAAGCAACCGTCACTCGATAATCTACAAGACGACCAGGAACCCATAGTGGTTTTTGTAACACTGTGTAAGTGGGAGACCCTCGCACGCGTGACTCATCTCACCGCACTTGCCAACCCCTTACACGGACATCGCTACACGACAACCCTCGAAGGGAAGTCCCCCTGTAGAAATGCCCTCACAAGTACGTATATATATATATATATATATAATCACTTCACATTTATTAAAGTGCCAACCGGGCCGTCATATCATTTACACTTTGACCATTTCATATTAAAGCATTTCTAAAGGGATATTACACACGCCATTACATTGAAAACCAAAAACACACTTAGGACTTTGTTTAAGAAACCCAAATCAGCATATCACCCTGGAACACAATTGTTTCACGAGTAGAGTTATTTTCTAATATCAAAACGCACCCCACTTTTATCAAGAGCCAAACAGGCCTTTAATCACCCTTTTAAGGAATACTATTTCTCAAATGAAATCCAAATTTTGTTCACACAACAAAGGAAAACATCTTTCATCAACCAAGAACCACACATGAAGTTTCCAAAAACAATTTCAAAGGGTCACACGACGTTTTCTCTAATCAAGGTTCTCAGAAAACACCATTTTCCATAAACAATACATCTACTAATTTACACACGCCAAAAACATTTCAAAACCCAATTCAACATGTCTTTCATTATTCAGGAAGAACCATCTAGCAACACTACCATTGAAGCACACAATTAAATCCAAGAAAACGCTTTTAATGAAATGCTAGAACAACTTTTATCATCAGCAGATCACCAAACTATAGATAACTACTTAATAATACTTTTGAATTTGCTGAAACTTAATAAAAAGTCAAGGAATAAATAAATTCTAAATTTAAAGGCGAGTGCAAAGGGAGACCTACCTCAAGATCCAAGTGCGGCGGTAAAACGACCTTGGAACCAAGGCGCGATGACACGACGTGTGTCCGAATCCATGTGATAAAGTCCAACACTCTCGAAACTGAGGCACGGAGACGGCGGAACCTCGGAAACAAGGCGCAGCGATAACGCTCTCTCGAAAACGCCCTGCGCGGGTCCTAAAATCCTAAACCCACCAAAAACAAATGTAAGTTGATGAAAAACCCCTAACAAAGCAAAAGCGAAAACCCAAGTAATAATAATGATAATAATAGTAACAACTATAATTATAATAATAATAATAATAATAACAAGATTAACAATGACAATAATAACAATATTATTAATAGTAATAATAATAATAATGATAATAATAATAATAATAAATAATCATAATAATAATATAGCAATAATATTAAAAATAATAACTTAATAAAAAAAATAATGTATCAATAATAATAATAATAATAATGATAATAATATTCTCATAACAATAATGATAACGAAAATAAAAATAATAATAATAATAATAATAATATGAAATGATAATAACAATAATAATAATAATAATAATAACTAATCATAATATAATAATAATAATAACATAATAATAATATAATAATAATATTACTATTAACATGATAAAAATATTAAAACATTATATATATAAAAACGTAAATGAATGGGATTAACACATAAAGAAAAAGAATAAAATAAAACAAAATAAAAACAAAATAAAAATAAAACTCACAATGGAGCGGGAGGGGGGGTGAGCTGGAGGGAACCGGGTGCGGGCAGCGGCGGGGTCCGCGGCTAGCCGGTGCGGGAGCAGAGCAGGGCAGAGTGCGGGCTGCCGGACGCTGGAAAAGGGGGGGCCGCCGGGCGCGGTGCGTGGGACGGGGAGCGGCGGAGAGGGCCGGGGAAGGATGGCTGGGCGTGGCGGGGCGCCGGCGGGAAGGAACAGGGAGGGCGGCGCGGGGAAGCCGGGACGGCGGCGCGGGGTCGGCGCAAGGCGGAGGAGCAGGGGGAAAGCGGAACGGGACGGGAGGAGGTGCCGGACGTCGGCAGATGGACGGGAGCAGGGTCGGGACGCCGGTGGTGAGGGGAGGCCGGCTCGATGGGAGATGGATGCAGGGGCCGGGATGGCTGGCAGGTGCGACGGCGGGAGACGGGGAAGCCGGGAGGCCGCTGGATGGGAGGTCGGCACGGTGGTCGGTGCGGCGGAGCGGGGGGCCGGGTGCCGGGATGGCGCGGGCTGCTGCGCAGGGGTGGGCGTGGGTCGCGGAGAGAGAGGAGAAAAGGGGAACGGGGGCGGCTGTAGGTTAGGGTAGGGTTTGAGAGGGGGTTTCGGGTTTCTTAATATATTTATATTTATATATAAGATAAAAACCTAATAGTAATAATTATAGAATGAGTAAATAAACAAAAAGAATTAAATAAAATCATGATAATGAAAATAATAAAACTTTATAAAGATAATAATAATAATTATAAAATTTACAATAAAATAATAATAATAACATACTTAATAAATAAAATAATAATAATAATAATAATAACAATAACAAACCGTTATATTAATAATAATATTAAAACTTTATAATAACAATAATAAACTTTATAAAAATGGTAAACAAAATAATAATATTAATAGTTATAATAATAATAAAACTTTATAATAATAATTATAATAATAATAGAATAATGATAAGAAATAAAAGTTAGTTAATTTTAATAATAATTATTATAATCAAAATACCCGTGTATATATACGCATACCTAAACACATATATATACACACCTATATATATAAACATATACACATAGATACATTATATATATATATACATATATAAACATAACTTATTAAAGTATATACATATGTATATATATATACACATATATAGACATATATATATATATACTTATACACGGAAAATAACTACAATAATAGTAACGCAACTCAAATAGTAATAATAACAAAAAGACAACGTAAAAACTTTAATATTTAAAATGCCGGGTGGACACATCGTCACCCGGGCCGAATGCACGATCACCGCTAGCGATGCGATGACCGCGCACCGGCGTGAAACCACCAATCACAATTAATCTTCGAAAAATTTAAACCGGGACCAAGAAAGGAGAAAAATTACGGACGTCCGCGGTCGGGGTGTGACATATACCCACAATTCTAGGGAGATCTAACTCCAATGGAGGACCCACTCCATGTTTCTACTCAGAGATGGGGGAGTAATACTCCATAAGTGAGGACTTCTACCCTGATCTAATAGGTGAGTAATACTCAGAGAATGGAGGACCCACAGCATGATATGATAAGATAGTACCACTCCATGGATAGAGGAAATGTACCTTAACCTGGTAGGTTAGTACCATTCAGTGGCTAGAGGACCCACACCCTGGCAGGACAGAGGAGTACCGACTATGACAACTTGTTAACATTGGGGGACACACACCTTGATATGATAGGGGAGTTCCAACCCCAAGCTAGAGGACCCGCTCCCTAACATGGCATGGGAGTACCGACTCTTTTAGAATAACACGTATGGAGCACCCACACCCTGAAACAACAAGGGAGTATTGACTCCTAGAATAGAGGAACCATTCCCTAACATAGTAGGGGAGCATCCACTCTATTTATACGTCATATATAGAGGACCTACACCCTGGTCCAATAGGGGAGTATTTTCCATCTTCACAAACATCATGGGAAAACTCGCACCCTAGTCCATCAGGGGAGTAACACCCCCAGAGGAAACTTCCCAAAGGTAATGAACCCGCACCCATGGTATGGGTAGTCCCATATCTACCTAAGTAGATATGTAAGAGAAACATGAACCCTAAAGATATAGGGGAGTACCAGTCTCAATGTCTCTCTCTCTTTACTAATCACACCAATATCCAACATCAACTCAATGCCACTTCACAATCGTATCACTTGATTTAGGCCACCACGTATCTCAAAAGCTAAAATGGAGGACACCATCACGTTATACATGGATAAACACTTGGGACAGGCTACTCACAAGCCTGAATCTGAATCCCTGAGAATAAGATACAGAAGGAAGAAGATCCTAGGACGCTCTCCTAGGAGTACACAGCGTGCACCAGGGCACACACAACATTTGATTCCACCCAAGCACCTAGATGTGTATCCTGTATGCACATATTTTCAACCCATGTAGGGGTACATAGTGTGTAGAGATGGTAAATGTCGTTTCCCTCATCACTCATCCCCTGGTTGTGTTCCCCTTCTACACAAATCGTCCAACCGTGTCCCTTACACGTCGTGCATCCCACACTACACAGCATGTTCAGGCTAAATGACCTCCTACCCATGTAGTTTTCCCGTGTCCATGTACCAAACCCCGTGTCCTTGTATCTTGGTTATGTTTTAGTACATGACCATGTTTTTTCACATGGATAACCTAATCCATGTCCCATGTTCATATGGTTTAGGGAACTACACGGCATGTAACCCTTATACATGGCATGTAGTCCCAAAAGTTCATCCTCCTAGAACAGAAAGAGATATACAATGTGTGTCACTGAACTATACACTGTGTGGATGGTAATTCTAGTCAGGAATTACCTAAAAGACACCCTAATTAATCCCATTTTTTCCCAAAACTCACAGATCTACCTATAAGGGATCAACAATAATTGTATTTGGGCTCTAGAACCTTAATACAATTCATAATGAAAGGGATCAGGACCAAAACTCAAATATGCCTACCTAATTGGTGAAACACTGAAGCTTTGTATGAAGAATGATGCTTGTATCATGCTACTCTTCATTTTGATGATGATCTGTGTTAGAAACAGAGATCAACAACACTTTGTCGCTTCAATTTTGGATCGATTCCGTTATCGCCAAAGGGGGGAGGGGAGGCAGAGAGGAGAGGCACTCCTCCTTTGTGTTGTGTGCCCAAGATGTGTGGGGATATTAGGTTAGGATTTTTTAATTAAATTTTTATTTAATTAATTAATCCACCTCATAACACCCCGCCAACTTGCCTCCAAATCAAAACTTCCAACACATACATCTTTAGGTCACACCTAGTGTAAACATGAAGTTCTCAACTCAAACGTGATCTTAGAAATCTGATTTGAGACCCCGAATGGGAGTTATTTATGTTTCAATTGAAACTGCATGTGCATGACAAAATATATTTAATATTTTTAATATCTCCACACTAAGGCTCTCTAGACCCCATCTTCCTGTCCTGAATCAGCGCCCAACTTTGGAAATATTATATGAAATATTCCAAAGTCTTACAGGTCAAAACCTGAGTCATTACACACATCCTCAATGATGAAATAATTATAAGACAAGTTAATTCTAAATATATATATAAATTAATTATAAATTATATGTGATTATCCTTACATCTTTGTTCCAATATTTGTAAGTCAATTAATTTTTAATTTAATTTCACTGGTCATAAAATTCAATGTTATGTATATCTCAGATTATTTGTCGACTACAACAAACATTTATATTGGTTATACTCAATAGGAACTTTTTTTTACCTAAAAACTTTATTATTAACTTCCAAATGATTCAGATTTAAATACATCCCTTGTATTTTATTCTATAAAATTGACACCATTGGATTCAGATTACATTGTTGAACCTTGATCCATAACTATCAATTCAGTTTTTGAAATTCTAAAATCCCAAAACTGCTCACAAATTCTAGAAATTTGATCACCATACCCAGTGAAATTCCCTATATATAAGCACCATGGTTTAGGAGAACTCATATATCTAAATTTGATTCTCCTAACATGAATCCACCACGACCACTGAAAGTCCCTTGGTTGGAATCATGTTTCACACAAGTAAATTTCCAAGCCAAAACACTGAGCTTCATGATGTAGAGAATTCCACTACCCATTTTGGATTTCACTTTATAAAACCCAATGTCTAAAACATCCAATAAAATGGTTTAAACCTTAACACCATATCATGATTGGGTGTAGTAGGCCCTCTAATTAGTTTCCTTACACAAGTCTACCATGGTATTCATTATGTCCCTTTTGGGATCCCTATTTCTCATGGGTAAAATTCTAAGTCGAAACATCAATATATATATAATAGAATCCTTATGCTCCCCATTTTGGAACCCTAATGTGAGTTTGGATCAAGATTCCCTTACAAAACTTCTGAATCTGAGATTTACCTTGATGTAACTTACTTTTTAGATACCTATATGCGCTATCCTTATTGTAGTTATGACCCTTACATAAGTCACTGGTTTTTTGAGATACCCTTAAACATGAATTGATTTACCCTCATGTAGGTTTTCATATACCCAGATGACCTTTACATAAGGTCCACCATGCCCATTTTCACATTTGGAATGGCTTCACCAGATTCACCATGACATAGACCAAGATGTGGTGAAGGTTTCCTTTGCAAAACTACCTAATATACATCCAACCAAGTAACTTGATGTTATCAATGAATTTAATGAATATTTTTGGGTAAATTTCTATAAAACTTTATCAACAAACACCACTCAAATGGATTTTTATAACACTTAAAAAGGAAACCCATAAACAACTTCATATAGAAAATAACCCACCTTCTCATGCACATTCTTTATCTTTAGTGGTTTGAGTTATAAAAAAACATGGTACACAACTGCCCAGGAAGGAAACAACCTATATCATCACTAATGATATCAGTTATATTTCATCAATAAGCATTACCTCAATGAAAACACATATCAACCCCATGCGATTCCTACCAAGCCTTAGCACCCAAAACCATTTTCCTAAACTGAAGGCCATCCTACCACATGGGATGAAGATAATCCATAAACCACTAAATTCCACCTATAAAAGATTCATTACCAAGGTTTTCTCTAGTGGGAGTGCTCCACTTATCACCTTCAAAGAGTTTTCTTGATGTTTGTTGCATGGGAATTACCTATCCATGTCGCACTCCAACACTTAGTTCTTAATCGCATTTTTTACCATCATTAGAATAGATGATAGGATGCATGACCTCTAGGATCCACATCATATTCTATATCCTTTTATTGTTAGTGAGGCACTATGATCAATGTTATTATCACATTGTTTGAGTGCAACATAGGCCCTCTTCTTAAACCTCTTCACAAACATTCATAGGAATCCTCTATCCACATCCTAATTTTAAATAGGCTCACATCCACCATAAAAGATAACATGGTTTTATTTTCATTGCTATTTCATGAAATCTACCAACAAGCACATTAAAGAAAACACCAAACTCAATCAAAATGCTCAACACCGCACCACTGACTACTGGGTTTCCCAATCCACCATAATCTGAAGTGGATGGTCCTGAACATTCATATGACCCCTCTCTATTATCCCCAGAACCTAGGATAACACCCACCATACTAGATTAATCAAAAACCACACATTCATGAGAAAACCTCCCCTACCACTGCATAAAAAGGGTTTTAATTTTATGGTTATACCCACAAGGATCCACTGAAGATACCACACTGAGGCTTGTGATACACTAGGGTGGTATCTACTGAGGATGCCTATCCTGGTAATTAAAATAATTCTAAGAGAAAACCACCATCCACCGGGGGAAGTGGTAAGAATAATCCCCACCTTTAGTAAAACCATTTAGATCTATCACCTAAGAATTTCTAGTCACATGGGACCACTAAGTTTATATCACCTTTATGGGCCTCTCTCCCATAAGAGGAGAGTGTGTGGCCACCACCACTGATTTATGGTGATAAATCTCTCTCTCTCTATACATAAGAATCACTACTCCAAAGCTAGTTGCTCATTCATATCTTCCATCTTCCAAACATAGAATCCTCTATCAAAGGCATTAACCACCATGCCACTTCTACACCACTATGATTTCATCAACCTTTATGACATAATCTTCATGAAGATTAATTCTAACCCATAAATCTTGATCTCATACTATAAGAGTTTACTGCAAAACTAAAACTCTCATGGTAAGACATGGTAAAATTACTCAAATTCCTAACAAGATCCCCCACAGACCGATACCAAGGAGGATCTGTCTTGATGATTCATAAACACCATAATGGTTTATATCACCCCACTCACCCATCACTTGAATCATTTTCTCTATATTCCAAGCTAATGATATGTTGGTATCTCGTTTATAGAAAACTATGGATCACCCTTTGAAAGAATTCACACATTACTACACACCCATAATGAGTTAATTCTTACCAAAAACTTCATATAACACTTCTCATCAAGGAACTTCTAGGCCTCTATGATTTGATCAAGTTCAACATTTAAAAAAATAAGTCATGACTCACTAACACCATCATTGAATATGATGTCCTCACTTCACTGGAAGTGGTGAGTAAAATATAATCATCATTAGTGGAAAATATATAGATGAAAAGGGTATGTCTAGGGGTTTTACCATAATATCCAACTTGCAAACATATAATGAAAAAAGGAATAAGTCACACATACACTATCCAGTATGAGGGTCCCTAAAAAAGAAGTGAATCCTACTTTGAAATGAACCCACTGCTACTAAACCTTAGCATTTCTACATGAAAATATTCCCACAACTCTAATAATCATCACCCCATATGTGATAGGAACTAACCAAGAGTGGTGATTTTGGGAGTGGATCAATTCATCATCCATCTCTGACTACTTTTGCGCTACCCTTTTTTCCACCAAATAGTATCATGGTAGAAAACTGAGCCCACAATAGGGAGGTCCTTGATCTCGATGTTATATCCCATGTGGAGGTCCATCCATGACACTTATCTAGTTATCCTCAGGTGGAAGGATAAACTTTTTCCATAACTAGGATGAAACTCCTCCAAGAATTCCTAATCTACCAACATCTGCTTGGGTAATTTTGGAATAGGTGTTGTTGTATGAAAACACAACCAAATATTGAAAACTCTTCCTCTAGAGTATCCTCCTAAACCATTGATCTAGAATAACTCCATCATAAGACACGTCCATAGAATACCCTGTGAGGTCTATGAGCCTTGATGCATACTCATACATGGTCATACCAACCTATTGAGGATTAAAAATCCTTAGATAAAACTCCATCCATGGTAGAGAAATATCATCATGAGTTCAAGAAACCATCATCCACTAATGGATAACTAATACATATAAGAATCCTGATGCAAGAATCAACATATGGTTGGTAAAAACTTGAGAAAATGGAAATGTGAGTCTAAGACTCTATCTAAACCTTTGTTACCTAATGATCAGGCTCTCCTTACAAACCCATAAAGTCTTTGTTGTTGAAATGCACATAACATATCCATATGACATGTAGTATCATCAAAATCAATGGAAACTACCATTTTTCATACAAGAAAGGTCTACACTAAGTGAAAAAGGGGAGATAAACTAATTCATATCATAGAGCAAGGATAACTCCCAAATGAATCTTATAAATAATTCCTCATCACTCACTAGTTTGTGATGAGAGAACCAACTATGGTCATGGCCTCATCATGATCGTTACTCTGCACACAAGCTGGATATCACTGGGTAACACCCTATATATGATAGGATAAACTCATAAGGATTGGAGCATATACAGATGTGTTGACACATGAAAGAAATGAAAGTTAATAACTAATCACTATATAATGCATATACCAACTTACTTGTACAATGCAAAGATGAATTGTAGATATAGGTTGACTAACATATTATCAAATTCCTAGTGAAAGGATGCATTAGTTGTTATACCTGCACTGGTATCCCTAGTCTAATAACTAAAATCAATTCCCCTTTAACATTGTTTCCCTAAATTACCAAACCAGACCCTGCATGACTACTAGCTCCAAAATTCATTATTAGAAAAAAAATCACTTTGATATCACTCTAACATAACTCAACCCATCATAACCCCTCCTAGGTGGAGGTAAGCTTATTTTTTCACCCCAATACTACCTATAATAGGTTAAGGATTGGCGACTAAAACATAGTTAGCGTATCACACATGATATAAGGCCTTAGGCTAATTCACCTATACACAATGAAAACCTACACACATATATAATAAAATAGAAAATATAAATAAAACTAAATAAAATGTATATAATGAAAGTGAAAAATGTTAATATACATAAATACAAGCTATTACATAACCCATAATAAAAAAGGGGCAAGATACATGCCCAAAATCCAAAAATAAAAACCAATTAGCTGAGTTGAAGCGGTCCTTATAGCAAGCCATCTACAAACATGATCATCGTCTGTTGCTATCTCCTCCAGACACCAATAAGCTCTGCTACCTCTATGTCCTCCATGGTCACCATCAGATGTCAACTATGAACAAATCACACCAACTTCATGTCCACCAAGACCACCTCTAAACCCTACATCGTCTGCATAAACAAAACATGTGTGGGTACAATGGCTATGTAGAGGTGAATATAAACATACTCAGTAGGATATCCTGAAATCATAATGGAAAAAACCAAATAAAATAGTCAACTCAAAACCTCGATATAAGATAGAAACCAGGAGTAATAAAAGAAAGTATAACCCAGATATTCATTAAAACTAGAATTCTAAGGCACATCAAGAAGTCCCAAACATTTCAGCACCAACCTATAGAAGACCAAATCTCAAGAGCAATAAGGTATGCTCTGTGTATCAAAAATTCCACAAATCCTAAAGTCATTATTCAATCATATGTTTCATATAAAATGAAACCAAAGGGTGTTTTAAGAGTCACAAGTCTCAAAGTAATTGATCTACTCAACTTATATACCCTTTTCATCACCATTAAAAACTTTAAAGGGGGATTTAACTTCACTGAAGCTTGTGTGAATTGGTTGAGGGAGTGTCTCACCTTGTCATTAAAAACAATATACATTGTGTCACTGTTCTAGAAACCCATAGGGAAACTCATTTCCAGACCAAGGATAGATTTAGGCTAGGGGAGAACCAACCCTTACTACCATAATCACACAGGTCATGAGTAAACCCACGTTACCTTATGAAAACTAAAGTGGGGGACTTATACCTCACTGAGGGAAAAGTACCAGTCAATGGGGATATCCTACCCAAGTGAAAGAAATTTTACCTAAGTAGAACAAAAAATGGGTGAAAGGATTTGATATTATAGATAAAGAAACTACACCTTGAGTAGAACACATCAAGCACACAACATATGGGGGTAGCACATAGTAGGCGGGAGGAAGAGAAACTAACTCTATTATTATGGGGAATGTAATTACCCAACCCTAGAAGCCCAGATCTGGTGAATTATTTTAATACATTGGCATGATTACAAGGAATCAAATACCAAAGGATCGATCATTTTAGAAGTCTTGGAAAATAGATTACATACATGATATTTACATTACAAATCAAAACATGATATTAAACATAGATGATTCTTTGTGAACACCATTATTCTACTAGATTAACCCTACATATCAATCATAAAACACTTCTTGGCATCCTAGGAAAATAAAACATAAGAAAGGGGTGAGCTCAGATGCTCAGTAAAGGTAAAAAAATATAGTAGAATCTTTCATAAATAAGCGTAAACTTTTAAGGAAAGGTATAAAAATGAAACAAAAGACTTTTGAACATAATATTTAGCATAATATGGCAAGAATAAATCAAAAAAATCATTTAAACATTCACATAGATATTTTACTAGTCAAATAATCACATGTAATATCAATAACTAATCTCATAATGAGGGAATGCATAATGTCAGACATCATAACCACACCATCAAGGTCTCATGCCAAGACTATACATAAATAGGTAAAAACAAAAACTAGTTTGTCTCATGAGACCTACCGATGCATCAAGGTGTTATAGTGGGCCTCTCTCGTCACTTAATAAGTCCAATTCATTCCTCTTATGAAATGGGTAAAACATAACCAACATAAACATTTGTATTAAAACTAGCATACAAAATTTTATAACATTAACCATAAACCATGAGTGGTATAAAAATAGCACATCCATAGTAAAACATATCATAAAACCTTCAATATAATATGGTATATTTAATCATAATAAATCAACCTCATTTAATCATAAAATCCAATAAAGGATGTTGATATAGATGAAAATAATCTAATAAAATCATTAAAACTCTTTGAGAGAAATATCACTTTTTTTACTTTGAAAACATTAAAAAGTCACACAATTTATAAAAGGAGACATTTAAAAGAGATTTTTGAATAAAAGTGTCCAATACCACTTTGAAACTTTTTAAATGATTTAACATTTTAAAACATTCATGACCATATAAATAAATCATTAAAACCATTTTGAAAACATGGACATTAATGAGAAAGATTTAGAAGAATAAATATTTAAAAAAATAAAATGATGTTTTAATTAAAGAGTCCCTTACATAAAACCTTAAAAATATTCCTTTTGAAAACATTTTTAAGAATCATGGACATGGATGATAAATATGTCTCAGTAAATACTTACGCATAAACAATCTCGGATAATAATGAGATTGTGAAATTAACCCTTACCTTGTACTTTCTTTTAGTCAAAGGTGTGTTAATGTCCTGTATAATGGTTAAATCATATTATTAAATTATACCAGAACCATATCCATATTTATGATATCATATATTATCCTTTTATATCATTTTGTTAATAATATTTCAGTATTACCATTGTTTTGGGTGTTAACTGCTTCATTTTCCCATTCATGTTTTGTCGTGTAAGTTATGTTTGTTATGAATAAGATGTATTTTATTTATATTCAGAATGATATTATGTTCATAATTATTATTTTTACTCATCGTATAACTTTTATAATCATTCTTTAATGGTTAACTTGGAGAATGAATCTCACCGCATCGTGGAGACAGTAAGTCGTACGTATGCACAAGCGATGGTATCATTCCCTTGATGGTTAAATGGAATGGAATTGGATGGTATATTAATTATAAATAATCATTATAATGTTATATTAATTATTTATATCCATTATAATAATCATTATATTCATCCAAATAAAGTAGTGTTGAATAAAAAATTACACCATGGCGTGGAGACGGTAAGCTGTATGTACGCACGTATGGTGATGTTGTTATTTATAGGATGGATAAAAGGAGTAATATGGTTGTATCAAAATTATAATAACAAATCATCATGTATATGATACTATAGTTATTACTTTATTATGTAAATAACATAGGAATATGAATTAGAAGAATAAAATTAATTGAATTGAATTGGTAAAACAATTACCTCTTCTTCGATTGTCTCCTTTTGATTCGCACAAAAGGAATCCTTAGGTTGGATTTCTACCCAAATTATGGTCTATAGGATGAATTGAGTGAATTTGGGAGGATAATTGGTCAGGGTTTGTCTGAGATAAATGGATTTAGAGCTGTGAATAAAAGATAAGGAGAGGTGCCCTTTTATAATAGAGGTAAGGGGCACTTTAGGAAACTATCAAAATATTAAATTAATATAAATTAATTTTCAAATCCAAATGGCTCCAAAATGAATTATTTAGTAACTAAGATGGGTATGGGTAGAAATACTCTCAACCAATAAAATTTATAAATGTTTTGATTTTATTTTAAACCTTATCATTTTGATGTATCCCTATTTAATCTATTTAATTTTAATTGTGGTAATAACATTCTAAATATTAAATGGTCCTAAATATTTACTTATTTGGTGTAAATTAACAATAAATGAAACAATCATGGAATTTTAGACCTTATAATTATAAATTTTTAATTTTTAAATATTTTTATGAATTTTAAATAATTTAATAAAATTTTATTTTTATAAAATATCAATAGTGTCGATTTTGACATTATTCATAACATTGCTTTTGATTAAAATCCAAAAAGAAAGATAACTTCAAAAAAAACTATTTAATGCACTCCTAAAATTTCATAGTCACATATAAAATTCGTGGATCACCGCAATTATGTAAAATTATATTTATTTTAATATTTTTAAAATCATTTATTTGATATTTCAATTAATAAAATAATTATTTTTTCACTATTGTGTCATTATCTATGGTAATTATTTAGTCTATAAAAATTATAAATAAATTACTATGATGTATATAATTCTTTTATATTTCTATATAATATTCATGGTTGAATTTATCTCTAGGTTATGCCTATATTAAAATTATTGTACTTCTAATAAATGAGAGTGTGATATTTTGTCACATTCTTTGATTTTAATAATATCTATGTCATTTTCAGAGAAAAATGTCCATTAAATGATTCAAAATTGATCATTATGATATATTTGAAAATATTATATTCATTTCTCTTAATTATAGATTTTTAAGAATTTTATAACATTTAATAAAATATTATTTATTTTAAAGTATCATTTATTTCAATTTTGATACTATTAAATATTTTTTTTAAATATAAAAACAACATTATAAGTTCCAACCAATACTTTAAATATGTCACTAACATGTTTATGTTATCTATAAAATTTTTGGATATCATTTATTAAGTCATATTATATTTATTTTAATATTTTTAATATCAATTATTTGATTCTTCCATTAATGAAGCAATTATTGCATCATCATTGTATTGCCATTTAATTTAATTATTTATTTCCTAAAAATTATAAATAAATTACCATGATGTAGGTTATTATTTTATATTTATAATTTCTATTTATATTTATAGATATCCCCTGTATAACCCCATATTAAAAATACTTTAGTTGTTAAAAACAAAAGTGTAGCAAAAATGACTTTACATTGAATATAATATTATAAATGCATTAATGTCATCCAAGTGGCTCGAAGTGGTACTAAATTTGACCCAAGTATTCTATGGGTCATAATAAACTCATCCAATTAAATTAGGACAAGTTTTGGGGTAATTTTGATATTTTAATAATATAATACTTACCATTAATTACCCGATTTACCCTTAAGTGTGGTAATAAAATTTATTACTCGAGTTACTATTCATAATGTCTAAAAATAAAATGGAACTATTTACATAATTTAGAACTTATAATTCCAAATATGGAAACCATTTTTAAAAATTAAAATTACATAAGGTGAGGTAATTAATTTAAAATTAATCTCGTTGTTAGAATGAAAAACGAGTTTTTAAAAGTTAAAACATTCCATAAGATTAAAATGTTTTTACATCAAAATTAATAGTATAATTAATTCCAATGACCAAAATTATATTAAATTATAAAAATATATTATATTTATACTTTAAAACCATTCAATAATAAAATTTATCCACACAAATTATTTCAATGAAAAAAGTTTTTGTCAATTAAAATTTTAGTATATTTTTACTATTCATAAAAATTTAAAACTTATCAGAAAAATATCAAAAATTCCTCCAAAGTAAATTTTTATATCCATATTTCAATGAATAATTTTATTTTATTCAATATAATTCATTAATGTGTCAAAAACTATATTTATAATGGGTGTGACATCAAAAGGCGGCAAAACTGTATTTTTTAAAAAATAAATCTTTTATTCAAAAAAATGAATTTATTCTTATATAATATCTATAAAATATATAATTTTAATTTTAAACATTATATTAAATATATTAAATATATATTACATTAATAAAATCCATCAAGTATGCTTTTATTATTTTATAAACTCACTTATTTGTATGTAAATAGTTTTTCAAAAGAAAGTTAATATTTTTCATACCCGCCATTATAATGACTAGGTTATAAGGTAACATAATAATATTTAGTTGTTCAATTAAAATAAATATTGAATAAAATTAATTATATTAAAATAACATGAAATTTTGTGTAACATAATCCAAGCATAGTGTTGCGTATACCACAAGCTAAGTCGGTGTTGCGTATAGAGCAAGCTTATCTCAGTGTAGCGTATAACAAAAGATATTGAATTTATTTAAAAAAATAAGCATACCATGAAATCTTGGGATGTTACATTATCCCCTCCTTCAATAAATTTTGTCCTCGTAATTTGAAATTACACTTTGAAAATAAAAGGTTAATACTAGGAAATACCTTTGTGGAAAACCCACAACAGAAATAGGGTTAATAAAAGTTCTAATTTAAAATAAAGGGAAGTACAAAGGTTACCAGAGATAACACATACAAGGGTTAAATTTATAAAACAATATACATGAAAGAAAAATATAACCATCAAGTTCTGATGGAAAGTGATAGAGAACATGGTCAGGAGAAAGTTAACAATCACAAGTTAGAAGTCAATGATGATCTAAGGGACTATTTGATTCATCAGAAAAGAAAGTACTAAGAAAACATTTTTGGTTTTAAGATCCTTTCCCTATAATTTAAGAATTAATTTAATTCATATAATAATAACATAAGGAAGCATAATTACTTGACAAGTATAATTATATCCTTTAACTAATTTCTACCACAAAATCATTTTCTATCTAAAAGATAATAAAATTAAAAAATATTATATTTATCTTAATCATATAGAGTTAAAAAAATAAACTCATACTTAATATGTCATACCATTTAAATAAAAAAACCACATTATGAAAACTAGGACATCGCATAGGCCAGTGGTAGATGATGCACCCTTTTCACCCTTCGATTACAGGTTCAAGTCTCGCAGCCTTGCCGGACGTGATGGGTTGTCGCTCGACCTATGGGTTGTCATTTTATTAAATCTATATTATGATAAAATTAAAAAATTAATCTTAATAAATGTTTTAACCTTAAACAATACTATCCAATGTTCAAATTAATCTATTCCAACCTTTAGACTTGTCCAAAATATTTTTGTCCAAACTCACAGTCCAAAATTTTATAAGGAAGGTCATATAATGTAATGCAGATCTTTTTGTTTGTCACATACCAAACATGTGAATACCTTCATCATGTATTCTCTTAAAACATAATAATACTCTGAATTACTATAAAACTTTATTGAATATGTTTGTGCTTCCTTATTCCTTACGTAAAACATAGAATATTGAATATACTTTGTAATGTCCTAGAAATTCCATGTAATTTTTTTAATTATATGGGATTATTTTGAGACCAGACGCTCAGAAGGCACCTGATTTCGAGGCCCGATGAGCCCAAAATAGGTTTTTAAACTTTTTTTAAGTTCATTTAAATAAATGTGCGAGTGGGTTTTTCTAACTTTTAAATCGGTGCTTAGATCAAAAATATGAGGGCACCGTTGAACTCAGAACATTGGGATTCACCTAGAAAGGACTTAACTTCGGCTGGAAAGGGTTGACCGAAAAAGTTAGTTTTTGGACTTTTCAGGAAAAAAATAACTTAAAAAGTTGTTTTATTCATTTTCCCAACCATTGATAGGTGACATGGCGGCACTGCAACACGACGACGAGGCAACGATGAGTCACATTAAATGAAGCCCTTTAATGGATCTTAATGCACAATGTAATGACCTATTAAATGAAGTGTAATAGATACATTGTTTCATAAATGAAATAGTGTAATGATGCGATGATGTAGCGTAATAGAAACATTGTGATGTGTTTTTATTTTAATGTGTTAACATGTTGGAGAAATGGTGATCAAAACATGGAACTCCTCTGATGAATATATGATGAGAATCCTCTCCAATGATGAACGAAGAACTTGGAGAATCACCAGTGACGTCGACACACCTCGAAGAATAGGAATAGAGAGAGACAGACTCCAAAATAATCCCTACGAATAGATCTCTCCAATGACGAACCTCCACTAGGTAGGGGTTTCTTTAATTTGAATTCTTTTTCCTGTTCTTCATTCTAAAACAAAAAATGCGGATCAACCCACAAACAAGTTGATATGTGGATCGCTTGTTCTTGTGGGAGGGTGCCTTTTCTTGGGGTTTTTGTATCAAGATTAAATTTATTTGTTTGATAGAACTTTAATCCTAAACCTCCCCTTGAATTAAACTCTAATGTAGAGGGTGCAGGCCGACACGAACAAGGATTGAGCCCCTCTTCCTTGTGCGTTCTTCGTGGACAAACCTCCAAGTTGAAGGTGAAGATATTTCAAGAACATGGAAGTGAAGGTGGAATCCCATAGAGACCAGAGGTGCAGAATACATGAAGAATGGACCCCTGGAGCGGACCCGGCGGTCCGCGGAAGAACCCGTCGGTGCGCCAAAGGAGGCGCCACGATTGGCTTGGGCCGCGACAGTGTGGCAGAAGCCACCATCAATGGTGTAGTGGCTGGCGAAGGGACGTGGCCATCCGACCATGGAATGCTGCAAGACAGACACCCACATGTCTAGATGGAGGAGAACCAACCCACACTCGTGATCCAGGCAGAGGAGGTTAGCCCGCTATTTACACGTCGGACTGGGGCGTGCAAGCCGAGCCGTTATGTGGCCCGAGTTCAAATCAAAGTTGGCCCCTTATATAAGCCAGGATGATAGGATATTACCAGGACACCGTGCGGTCCGATTAGGAAACAAACTGGCCCACCGGTTGAAAGTCGGGCCAGATGGGACCGGATCGCCAGGCGACCTGGCGGGCTGGACCCCAGGCTGAACTAGGACAAGTCTAGTAAGGCCCAATGGGCCGACCCACTGTTCGGGTCAAATCAGGCCATCCCAGACCTGAACTGGGTCGTTTTGGGTCAGTCGAAGCAAACTGAGGCATGTGGGGCCCCCGAGCTGGATCGGTCAAGTCAGACCAGGCCTGGACGCAACCAGCTCCTATTTACTAAAACACCAATATCTCTCAAACCGGGAATCCGATTGACGACCCGTTTGCGGAATTGGAACCCTCATGGAGAGGAATATCTTTTGACATACTCTAAGAAGTATTTCATGGAAGTTTTAATATGAATAATGTATTGAGTAATGGTTTCACCCAGAATCAAGCACACTACATGCAAGAATCTTGTGACTGGCTGGGACCTGAAGACTGCTGACAAGTTACCCTGTGTGGATCAGCTACAAGAGAAACTGTGTGGATTAGCTATGATGTCCTAGTGAAAAGAAACTATGTGTGACCCAGAAGGCCCATGGTGGGGAGTGGCTCTGTGTGACCCAGCAGACCCACGGTACTCATTGGGGATGAGTTCCTCAGTACGATGCCCAAGGTGGGAAGCGGCTCTATGTGACCCAGCATTCCCACGGTGGGGAGAGGCTCTTTGTGACCCAACATACCATGGTACTAATCAAGGATGAGTAACCCAGTAGTCCAAGATGTTTAGTGTTGTTTCTGATGTTCATTCTTTCTATACTCTAGATTATACCTACGTGAGATGACAGTCCCATTTGTATTCTTTCCTTCATGGTATTCCCTTTGTGTTTTGATATCCCTACTGATTATTGTGCTACTCACCCCTTCATGGGCTTCGCCCACACGTGTCGTGTGTTGTGAAGATGATTGATTCATAGACGGAGGGCTTGGTGACCTAGGACCAGGCAGGGCGTAGTGATATTAGGTAGGTGAGGCATACTTCTACAACTTCTAATAGATACTCCACACTTACCATCAGTTGGGGTTTTCAGCAAATAGCTTTCCCAAGATCCTTGTACTTTTTTCAGTTTTTCTTTTGTTGGGTTTGTATTCTGGCCCATTTGACGTACAGATTGTACCTTTACTCAGTGCTTGTTTAGTGGCGTGCATGTTTACCTTTCCAGTTTTTGGGACGTGGTTGTGTGTGTGTGCATACAGGTACTTAGGATAATGCCTCCCACTTGTAGGTTGACACCTTCGGCACTAGTTGCCATCCCATGGTCTTTAAGATATGGGATTGGGGTAGTCATGGCATGGGCCTCGGGGGACGGGTTGTGACAAAGTGGTATCAAAGGTGATCGGTTCTACCTAAAAGACTGGGAGTCTATTGTTTTGTTTTTGGGCAATAATGTTAAATGTTTTGGGTTATACTTTCAAATTTGGGGAGTCTAGTATTGGTGTGGTGGCCAACGTATCCATAAACTAGGACCTTGAATTCTACTTTTCAGTTCTATACATAAAAAGACACTGGTTACATGAATCATATAGGAATTGGGTGTTTCCTCATGTTCTTCTTTAATTAGAGTCAGCTCATCGGGTATAATCTATTGACCATGGTACATCTTGATCTGTTTTAGGATGTCTCAACACAGATATCCAGCTAAGATTCTGATACATGGACATGAGGACAGCCTGCCTAGTGATGAGGCGTCAGTTCAGGGACCAATGTTAGATATGGCCCCATCGGGTGGGGCGCTAGTGTTACCACCACCCGTTGATCAGAAATTAATGTTGGTGTTACCGGTAGAGGATGCACGCAGACTCAATTCCTTACATGAGTCCCAGAGATAAAGACCTCCCAGTTTTAGGGGAAAGACAGATCATCAAGTCGCTGAGGATTGGCTGGATGCGGTGATGCGGGTCTTCCTCTTAGTGAAGATGCCACTTGACCAGATGGAAATCTTAGCCATGATCCTTCTTCAGGGATCGGTAAGTAGGTGGTGGGTCTTGAAGATTCAGACTCATGATGAGGAAACCCTCTCCTGGGATGACTTTGAATGACTTTTTTGGGAGGATTTCTTCCCCACAACCTTGCGCTCAGTGCACATATAGGAGTTTCTTCACCTATAGTAAGGAAGCATGTCAGTGGATGAGTACTCTACAAGGTTTACAGAACTCTCACTCTACTCTATGGATACGGTATGGGACCCTTTATTTAGGTCCCATACCTTTGATAAGGGACTCCAAAGAGAGATCAGGGCATAAATGATTTCCCTCAGCATCCCTGCTCAGGATGGAGTGCTAGAGTGAGCTCTACTGGTAGAGAGATTCCTCGTAGAGCAGGCACCGATGGTGGGAGATACCACTAGGCAATAGGTGTACGATTCATCAATGGTGGTCATCCGATAGATGATGCAGAGGTCCAAGCATACCAGAACATCTAGAGGGTGACCCTAGGACCCAGGGTTGGTAGTACGAGGCTCCCAGAGTAGAGGGAGTCAGTAGGGAGCTAGGATATGCTTCACGTGCGGTGGATAGGGACACGTGGCTTGTGACTACCTGACCTGCCACACAGATGATCAGCGGATGTTCGAGGGACCGTCGATACAAAGATAGAGGTTTGAGAAAGGAGGTCCATAGGGCAGAGAACGTGATAGAGGAGTAGGCTAAGTAGTAGGAATTGGTCGACGGTTCGAGGTACTACCACCCCCACCCCCAGGTGGTCCACTACGGCCTTAGGGAGTAGGAGGATAGGGGAGAGCTCAGCTGTAGACAATAGAGGACTATGACCCCGGTGCTCTGGAGATGATTAGAGGTGTGATCTTTGTATTATCCACCTTAGTTGTTGTTCTTATAGACACAGGTTCCAGTCACTCTTTCTTTTCCATAGATCTCGTTTGGAGCTCAGAGATTCCAGTGGAGTCGTTGGCTCAATATTTATGATTAAAGACTCCTACAGGAGGGTATTTGACGATTACACACTATTTCTGGCAGTGTGAGAATACTCTTGGAGGTTATATCTTCAGATGGGGTCTCCTAGTAGTGGCGTCGTGGCCTTACGACATCATCTTGGGTATGGACTGGTTATCCACAGTTCATGATCAGATCGACTATATTAGGCATAGAGTGCAGTGTGTATGCAAAGTTGGGACGAGGTTTATATTCACTAGTGAGACGGGAGCTCTTGCAGTACATGACAGAATTTCTTGGAGGAGGGTGCAGCCGATCACTCACCATTTGGCTAGCCTCACTCTTGGTGTGGTGGATAAGAGGAGTCTAAGATTTCCTATGGTGGCGGAAAAGTATGAAGATGTATTTCCTAAGTATGTTTCGGGGCTACCTCCCCATAGGGAGGTAAACTTTTGCATCGGCATGTACCCCAGGATGGCACCTATATCCACACCGAAATATTGTATAGCTCTCACAGATCTTTGTGAGTTGAGGGTACAGCTAGAGGAATTACAAGAGAAGGGCTTCGTGAGGCCCAGTGTTTCACCATGGGCAGCCCCAGTGTTGTTTTCCAAGAAGGCAGACATAAGATTGAGTCTATGCGTGGACTAACGATGCATGAACCAGGTGACCATGAAGAACAAGTATCCACTGCCGAGGATTGATGACCTGTTTGATCATTTGAAGGGAGTGTGGTGGTTCTCAAAGATAAAACTCAGATCAGGCTATCACCAGCTTCGAGTACGGGATGAGGATGTACCAAAGACAACCTTCAGATGATGATATGGACACTAAAAGTTCTTAGTGATTCCCTTGTACATGACCAATTCCTAAGTAGTGTTCATGGGACTCATGAACATGATATTTTATCCTTACCTCGATCATTTAATGGTGGTCTTCATTGATGACATCTTGGTGTACATGGAGCCAGAAGAAGAGCACGCTACACACCTGTGAATAGTCCTGGATACACTCTGAGTATAAGGCCCCAGCCTTAAACCTTACTTAATCTTTAGTTAATACAAGATTACACATTGAGGATCTTTTCAGGTCTAGAGTTTTAGAGAATTAGATCATAAAACTTGCATTATATTCCACATTTAAACAAAGTGGTTACATAAAAGATAGTATTCATTTTTTTCCATCAACAGAAACATATTTAAAATAAAACATGGATTCTTTCTTGACACTTCTTTGACATTATCATCATATCATGTAACCTTCCCTTGACCTGTGAAAAACATTTCAAAAACTTGGGATGAGCATAAAAAGCTCGGTAAGGGATATAAAAATATGGAAAGGAAACATGAGTACATGTATACATAAGAATGAAATCATACTTTACCCATAAAACATAAGCACTTTAACATACCTCATAAAATCATGAATAAATCATAGAAATCATAAGACATAAAAGGTAACTTGAGGCATTCATAACATTCTTGTGTAGGGAGTAACCCTCTTAGTTACGTTTAGAATACCCACCACAGTATATTCCCAAAATCTCTTCGGAGAAACCTTAACGTTTCACTCCTTCGCGTTACCCAATGTATTGGAGAGCTATATCGGGATCACCTGCCCTTAGTTTATCACGGAACCACTCGTCTTCATAACAATGCCCAAGTACCATAACATAATCTTATCACATAAAACATGCATAAAGTAAACATAACATTTCCACCTTTCAATAACAAGATATCAACAAAACACATTGATATAAAAACATTATGAAAACCATTTTCAATACCAAAATAAAAGAAATGTAAAACATGGTATTTATTTTTCTTTTAAAAATAAGGTATGGCTTGTAGAGGAAGTCGAAACTCAAATAATGGTCACGGCGGCGGAGAAGTCATTGTCGCCACATACATACGACAAAAACATTCCCTTTTGTCGTTTAGTAAAACACTTTGTATAAAAAAGATTCCTTTCGGATAAACGTAGAAGTCAAAGGGGTTTTATACACCGTATAAAAGAAGGTTGTGTATAAAACAAAATATGCCTCAATGAAAGGAGATTAAGACGAAGTCCCATACAAAGACGGTATCCTTGGATTAAAGATAAATCAATTACATAATTATGTGTGAAAAAATAATACACCAAATATAAGTGTATATTAAGTGTAAAACAATCATAGGTTATTCACACGTATTCATAGAATGACATATTCAAAGAGTACAAGCTTATCCCAAAGAATCAAAATTGGGTTAAGAAGTTTCCTTGCAAAAATTCGACAGCCTAACGGCGTCACTTCAAAATTCAGAAAATCAGTTGATGAGAGATTGAATGGTATCTCATCACATGGACATAAACTTTGCATCAATAAGGATATAAAAGAACATATCCAAACATAATAAGATGTAAATTAAAAGACATAACAGAATAAGTCTTTTAAAAAGAGGAGGGTGAAAGGTTCCCTTACCGATTTGGGAAACTCTCGAAACGTACACCCCAAGAAAGAAGGGTCATACAACATTGATGTAAATACTCATAAACGAAAGTATATTACAAAAAGAGTAGAATATGGATAGTAAATACGCCACTCAAAGGAAATTTTGGAAAATGTAGCATAAATCTCACGGGAATAAAAGTGAGATGAAAAATCCCTTATGAAAACTCAGCAGCCTAACGACGCCACTTAAAACTTCCAAAAATGGATTGATGAGATCAAATAGGGTCTCTCATCATATTGCAATAAAATGTATGGAAAGAGGAATATAAAAGAACATACCCCATCATAACAAAGTGGATCTTAAAAGAAGTGACATAAAGAAGAGTACTTAAAAAGAAATAGAGAGGTTAGATCTCTTACGAAAATTCGGCAGCCTAACGGCGCCACTCAAAACTTCCAAAATGGATTGATGAGAGAGAATAGGGTCTCTCATCATATGAACATAAAAATTACAGTAAGAGTAATATAAAAGAACATACGAAACACAAGAAATATGAGCTTAAAAGTAATGACATAAAAGAGTGTACTTAAAAAGAAAGAGAGGAGTAGGATCCCTTACCTCGGGTCCGACTTGAATCGATCATTATTTAATCTCCTGAATAATAAACTTGAGTTAATTTATAATTCCTTAGGAACCTTTTTCAAGTTCATTATTCCTTTTATATCACTTATTACCATGTCATGAACACTATGTTATTATTTAAGCTAATAACGGTCATTTTAACGATCATTGGTACTTGAGTCAAAAATAAACTCTTTATAATTACAAGTTGTTCATGTGGCAAAATATCCATTATATCCAGAATTGTATTCATGATGTAGATTTCATATATATCATATATATCCAGTATATACATGTATTTATAGTATTTCATAATCATGTAGAGGTAAGAAATGAAATGCACCGTTCATGGAGATGGTAAGCCGTACGTACGCATGAACGCTACTTTCATTTCTATGTCATATTGATGGAATTAAAATTAATGAAAGTTATGTATAATTTAATTCCAGAATTATATTAATCATTTATATTTAACATAAATCACATATATCCATTATATATATGTACTTATAATATTTCATTACATTTGGGGATAAGAAATGAAATGCACCGTTCATGGAGACGGTAAGCTGTACGTACGCATGAACACTGCTTTCATTTCTATTTCATATTTTATGGAATGGAATCATAATGATATAATGGTATATTATAATCCCAGTATAATATCATATATAAATTCAATAATTACATCCTTTATACGTCCCACATATGGCATTAACGAATCAAATCACTTTGAGGGGGCGGTAGTCCGCACTTCCTTAAATGAAGATATCGCGTATACCCATAATGGAAGCCATAAAGGTATGCCATAAATGAAAAATACAGAAGCTTAAGGAAACCATAAACATATAATATATAAATATATAAATATAGTGACATCTTAATGGCCACCTTTGAAGATGTTAAAAGAATGTTGAACAACCATCGTTTCGGGAGGCAGAAATTCGCCATCCACGGAAACAGTATATTCTTTAACCATTAGATATAGGTGTGTGTAAGTGTAGCTCGAATACTTCTTATAAAAAAATCCTAGTATATTTAATATACTGGAGTTTTTACAAAATAAATGAATAAAAAGAGTTTAGGGGGTTGGAGAAGCAAAATAAAATAAAAGAACACAAGTGAAGACATTACCTTAAAATCGGGTAACTCTTTTTGATTTGTGCTTAAAGGATTCATTGGGAAGACTTCTGCCCAAAGTTAGGATTCAAGTAGTAAGAGAGGGATGTGGAGAGACAAAATGGGCAGGGGTTGGCCGAGCCAAAGGCTATGGAAGTGTGGGTAAGGAGGTAGAGGTTGGGGCCTTTTATAAGAGGAGAGGAGGGGCACTCTTGGAAAGGTATAAAAGGATACTTTATTATAAAATGATTTTTGGATAAAAAGGGTCCCAAAATTATAAATTTCGAGGATAAGGAGATAAGGGCTCTAAATCCACCCATCCAATAGGTTTTGGACATGTGTAGGTCTTAGATTTTACATTATCTTTCCATTTTATTTAAATCGTTAAATAATGAGGTCATCGCTGCATCATCATGATGTCATAAATAATTTAATTTATTTAATGTATAAAAATTATAAAAAAAATATCATGATGTAGGAAATATTTTTATCTTTCTAAAGAATGTTTATAGTCAAAAATCTGACTTTTATAACCCCATGTAAAATTGTTTTAGTAAAACAACTCATGTTTGTGTCATTTTAATTTTAACATTAAATAAAAAGGTATTTATGTCATTTTCCAACAAAATTGGCTCCATGGGGTCCCCTTTAAAGTAATATTAATATTTTATTCACAAATATGGATAAATATAAAAATTTCATATTCTTTATTTACCTGAGGTGTTACATCCTTCCCCCCTTTTGGGAATTGTGTCCTCGCAATTTTAAAATTGAGCTTGGAAGCATCCTTGAAAGTCCCACATCGAAACAAGAGTTGGTAAAACAGTCACTTTAAAAAAAAGAAAGATAAGTACAGAGGTCACCCGAGTTAACCCGTACTAGGATTCCATGTAGAAAAATATGGACATGGAGTAAAAAAAACAAAGGGTCATGTTCTGATGGAGAGTGATAGTAAACATGTCTAGGAGAAAGTTAACCATAAGAAAATCACAAACTTGTGATGGGTAAAACAGTATTCGATTCCCTAGTAGGAAAATTTAACAGACAACATTTTTGTTTTAAGTTAATTTTCATTGAGGAATTTATTTTTGAGCTTAACTAAATCAAAATGAAACATACTTACTTGTCATGTAGACTTTCAACTTTTACCAGATTCCTTAATCAAACTCGTATTTTCTCCAAAAGACGAGTATTCAGGAAGACTTGTTCGTATTAAGAGTACTATAATCAACTTCTATAGAATCACCTAATCCAAAAAAGAGAACTATATACTTATCATATCTTTAGACCTTAACCAAAACCAAAACAAAAAAGGTTATTACAAGATCAGATAATCTAGAAAATGATAACCCTTTATAAAAAGAAAATCTATTCTTAATCTCCAAAATTTTTCAAACAAAAACCAAAGTTCAACGAGGACCATCCGATAAACAATTTGTCCATAAAATTCTTCAAAGTAAACCAAACTAAGGTTGAAACCCAAATATTTGAAGGATTTAGTCACATAGTCTTCCAAGGTACAAATTAACTTTTATCTCCAAATAACATCAGTTGCTCTTAAATTCTCATATTGAAAAGTAATTAACCTAATCACATATCCTCAATGATAGATTAATCATTTCCATAGATAACCCAAAATAAACTTACTCTTGATTCCTAAAATCATCTAACTAAAAAGAATTAGTCAAACTAACCAGGGACTTCACGTAGTCCAGTGGTAGGCGATAAATACCAGTCGCACTTTGGTTGTGGGTTCGATTCCCGCAGCTTTGTCCGACGCAATGGGTTGTCACACGGTCTGTGTGTTGTCCTTTTTCCAAAACTAAATAATTCTTAAAACATTCCCCAAAACGAGATAAAATCTTCAAAAATGATCATAACATATTTTATCCTCAAGTTTATCTCATGCCTTTCATTTTCCATCATAACATATAATAACCCATAATTACCTCAAAAGTAAGGATCATATAAACTCTAATGGTTACCTTTATAATTATTACCTGATCATCCACATCGATTGGTCATCTCGTACATGATGCATTACAGATCATACCAAGGTTCAAGTGGTTGATCATGAATCCTTGATAGTTGGTTTAGAACAACCAAGAGTTTCCTCATTGAATCCCCCATTTTATCTAGTATCTTAATCAGAGAACCACCACAGTTTCCTTCAAACCTGTTGTATCTTTGGTGCCTGCTAGATCCATCCATTCACTAAAAACAGAAATGTCAGTGTGAGTATATCAAAAAAACCATCATGTACTAATGAAGAAGGTAAACACTAAGATATACTTACTCATTCACTTTATCTAAAACTAGTACTCTTTCTGAAATCCTAACCATTATGGTAATTTCACTTGTGCTTAGAGAATAACCTAACCTCAAAAGTTATCTAAACCGACCTCTGATACCAACTATAAGGCCCCAGCCTTAAACCTTACTTAATATTTATTTAATACAAGATTACACATTGAGGATCTTTTCGGGTTTAGAGTTTTAGAGAATTAGATCATAAAACTTGCATTATATTCCACATTTAAACAAAGTGGTTACATAAAAGATAGTATTCATTTTTTTCCATCAACAGAAACATAATTAAAATAAAACATGGATTCTTTCTTGACACTTCTTTGACATTATCATCATATCATGTACCCTTCCCTTGACCTGTGAAAAACATTTCAAAAACTTGGGATGAGCATAAAAAGCTCAGTAAGGGATATAAAAATATGGAAAGGAAACATGAGTACATGTATACATAAGAATGAAATCATACTTTACCCATAAAACATAAGCACTTTAACATACCTCATAAAATCATGAATAAATCATAGAAATCATAAGACATAAAAGGTAACTTGAGTCATTCATAACATTCTTGTGTAGGGAGTAACCCTCTTGGTTACGTTTAGAATACCCACCACAGTATATTCCCAAAATCTCTTCGGAGAAACCTTAACGTTTCACTCCTTCGCGTTACCCAATGCATTGGAGAGCTATATCGGGATCACCTGCCCTTAGTTTATCACGGAACCACCTGTCTTCATAACAATTCCCAAGTACCATAACATAATCTTATCACATAAAACATGCATAAAGGAAACATAACATTTCCACCTTTCAATAACAAGATATCAACAAAACACATTGATATAAAAACATTATGAAAACCATTTTCAATACCAAAATAAAAGAAATGTAAAACATGGTATTTATTTTTCTTTTAAAAAGAAGGTATGGCTTGTAGAGGAAGCCGAAACTCAAATAATGGTCACGGCGGTGGAGAAGTCGTTGTCGCCGCATACATACGACAAAAACATTCCCTTTTGTCATTTAGTAAAACACTTTGTATAAAAAAGATTCCTTTCGGATAAATGTAGAAGTCAAAGGGGTTTTATACACCATATAAAAGAAGGTTGTGTATAAAACAAAATATGCCTCAATGAAAGGAGATTGAGACGAAGTCCCATACAAAGATGGTATCCTTGGATTAAAGATAAATCAATTACATAATTATGTGTGACAAACTAATACACCAAATATAAGTGTATATTAAGTGTAAAACAATCAGAGGTTATTCACACATATTCATAGAACGACATATTCAAAGAGTACAAGCTTATCCCAAAGAATCAAAATTGGGTTAAGAAGTTCCCTTGCAAAAATTCGACAGCCTAATGGCGTCACTTCAAAATTCAGAAAATCAGTTGATGAGAGAGTGAATGGTATCTCATCACATGGACATAAACTTTACATCAATAAGTATATAAAAGAACATATCTAAACATAATAAGATGTAAATTAAAAGACATAACAGAAGAAGTCTTTTAAAAAGAGGAGGGTGAAAGGTTCCCTTGCCGATTTGGGCAACTCTCGAAACGTACACCCCAAGAAAGAAGGGTCATACAACATTGATGTAAATAATCATAAACGAAAGTATATTACACAAATATTAGAATATGGATAGTAAATACGCCACTCAAAGGAAATTTTGGAAAATGTGGCATAAATCTCACGGGAATAAAAGTGAGATGAAAAATCCCTTACGAAAACTCGACAGCCTAACGACGCCACTTAAAACTTCCAAAAATGGATTGATGAGATCAAATAGGGTATCTCATCATATTACAATAAAATTTATGGAAAGAGGAATATAAAATAACATCCCTCGTCATAACAAAGAGGAGCTTAAAAGAAGTGACATAAAGAAGAGTACTTAAAAAGAAAGAGAGAGGTTAGATCTCTTACGAAAATTCGGCAGCCTAACGACGCCACTCAAAACTTCCAAAATGGATTGATGAGAGAGAATAGGGTCTCTCATCATATGAACATAAAAATTACAGTAAGAGTAATATAAAAGAACATCCCAAACACAAGAAATATGAGCTTAAAAGGAATGACATAAAAGAGTGTACTTAAAAAGAAATAGAGGAGTAGGATCCCTTACCTCGGGTCCGACTTGAATCGATCGTTCTTTAATCTCCTGAATAATAAACTTGAGTTAATTTATAATTCCTTAGGAACCTTTTTCAAGTTCATTATTCCTTTTATATCACTTATTACCATGTCATGAACACTATTTTATTATTTAAGCTAATAACGGTCGTTTTAACGATCATTGGTACTTGATTCAAAAATAAACTCTTTATAATTACAAGTTGTTCATGTGGAAAAATATCCATTATATCCAGAATTGTATTCATGATGTAGATTTCATATATATCATATATATCCAGTATATACATGTATTTATAGTATTTCATAATCATGTAGAGGTAAGAAATGAAATGCACCGTTCATGGAGACGGTAAGCCGTACGTATGCATGAACGCTACTTTCATTTCTATGTCATATTAATGGAATTAAAATTAATGAGAGTTATGTATAATTTAATTCCAGAATTATATTCATCATTTATATGTAACATAAATCACATATATACATTATATATATGTACTTATAATATTTCATTACATTTGGGGAAAAGAAATGAAATGCACCGTTCATGGAGACGATAAGTCGTACGTACGCATGAACGCTGCTTTCATTTCTATTTCATATTTTATGGAATGGAATGATAATGATATAATGGTATATTATAATCCCAGTATAATATCATATATAAATTCATTAATTACATCCTTTATAGGTCCCACATATGGCATTAACGAATCAAATCACTTTGAGGGGGCGGTAGTCTGCACTTCCTTAAATGAAGATATCGCGTATACCCATAATGGAAGCCATAAAGGTATGCCATAAATGAAAAATACAGAAGCTTAAGGAAACCATAAACATATAATATATCATATATAAATATAGTGACATCTTAATGGCCACCTTTGAAGGTGTTAAAAGAATGTTGAACAATCATCGTTTCGGGAGGCAGAAATTCGCCATCCACGGGAACAGTATGTTCTTTAACCATTAGATGTAGGTGTGTGTAATTGTAGCTCTAATACTTCTTATAACAACATCCTAGTATATTGAAGATACTGGAGTTTTTACAAAAGAAATGAATAAAAAGAGTTTAGGGGGTTGGAGAAGCAAAATAAAATAAAAGAACACAAGTGAAGACATTACCTTAAAATCGGGTAACTCTCTTTGATTTGTGTTCAAAGGCTTCCTTGGGAAGACTTCTGCCCAAAGTGAGGCTTAAAGTAGTAAGATAGGTATGTGGAGAGACAAAATGGGCAGGGGTTTTCCGAGCCAAATGCTATGTAAGTGTGGGTAAGGAGGTAGAGGTGGGGGCCTTTTATAAGAGGAGAGGAGGGGCACTCTTGGAAAGGTATAAAAGGATACTTTATTATAAAATGATTTTCGGATACAAAAGGTCCCACAATTATAAATTTCTAGGATAAGGATATAAGGGTTCTAAATCCACCCATCCAATAGGTTTTGGACATGTGTAGGTCTTAGATTTTACATTATCTTTCCATTTTATTTAAATCGTTAAATAATGAGGTCATCGCTGCATCATAATGATGTTATAAATAATTTAATTTATTTAATGTCTAAAAATTATAAAAAAAATATCATGATGTAGGAAATAGTTTTATCTTTCTAAAGAATATTTATAGTCAAAAATCTGACTTTTATAACCCCATGTAAAATTGTTTTAGTAAAACAACTCATGTTTGTGTCATTTTAATTTTAACATTAAATAAAAAGGTATTTATGTCATTTTCCAACAAAATTGGCTCCATGGGGTCCCCTTTAAAGTAATATTAATATTTTATTCACAAATATGGATAAATATAAAAAATTTATATTCTTTATTTACCTGGGGTGTTACATCCTTCCCCCCTTTTGGGAATTGTGTCCTCGCAATTTTAAAATTGAGCTTGGAAGCATCCTTGAAAGTCCCACATCGGAACAAGAGTCGGTAAAACAGTCACTTTAAAAAAAAGAATGATAAGTAAAAAGGTCACCCGAGTTAACCCATACTAGGATTCCATGTAGGAAAATATGGACATGGAGGAAAAAAACAAAGGGTCATGTTCTGATGGAGAGTGATAGTAAACATGTCTAGGAGAAAGTTAACCATAAGAAAATCACAAACTTGTGATGGGTTAAACAGTATTCGATTCCCTAGTAGGAAAAGTTAACAGACAACATTTTTGTTTTAATTTACTTTTCATTGAGGAATTTATTTTTGAGCTTAACTAAATCAAAATGAAACATACTTACTTGTCATGTAGACTTTCAACTTTTACCAGATTCCTTAATCAAACTCATATTTTCTCCAAAAGACGAGTATTCAGGAAGACTTGTTCGTATTAAGAGTACTATAATCAACTTCTATAGAATCACCTAATCCACAAAAGAGAACTATATAATCTCATATCTTTAGACCTTAACCAAAACCAAAACAAAAAAAGTTAGTACAAGATCAGATAATCTAGAAAATGATAACCCTTTATAAAAAGAAAATCTATTCTTAATCTCCAAAATTTGTCTAATAAAAACCAAAGTTCAACGAGGACCATCCGATAAACAATTTGTCCATAAAACTCCATAAAGTAAACCAAACAAAGGTTGAAACCCAAATATTTGAAGGATTTAGTCACATAGTCTTCCAAGGTACAAATTAACTTTGATCTCCAAATAACATCAGTTGCTCTTAAATTCTCATATTGAAAAGTAATTAACCTAATCACATATCCTCAATGATAGATTAATCATTTCCATAGATAACCCAAAATAAACTTACTCTTGATTCCTAAAATCATCTAACTAAAAAGAATTAGTCAAACTAACCAGGGACTTCACGTAGTCCAGTGGTAGGCGATAAATACCAGTCGCACTTTGGTTGTGGGTTCGATTCTCGCAGCTTTGTCCGACGCAACGGGTTGTCACACGGTCTGCGTGTTGTCCTTTTTCCAAAACTATATAATTCTTAAAACATTCCCCAAAACGAGATAAAATCTTAAAAAATGATCATAACATATTTTATCCTCAAGTTTATCTCATGCCTTTCATTTTTCATCATAACATATAATAACCCATAATTACCTCAAAAGTAAGGATCATATAAACTCTAATGGTTACCTTTATAATTATTACATGAACATCCACATCGATTGGTCATCTCATACATGATGCATTACAGATCATACCAAGGTTCAAGTGGTTGATCATGACTCCTTGATAGTTGGTTTAGAACAACCAAGAGTTTCCTCATTGAATCCCCCATTTTATCTAGTATCTTAATCAGAGAACCACCACAGTTTCCTTCAAACCTGTTGTATCTTTGGTGCCTGATAGATCCATCCATTCACTAAAAATAGAAATGTCAGTGTGAGTATATCAACAAAACCATCATGTACTAATGAGGAAGGTAAACACTAAGATATACTTACTCATTCACTTTATCTAAAACTAGTACACTTTCTGAAATCCTAACCATTATGGTAATTTCACTTGTGCTTAGAGAATAAACTAACCGCTAAAGTTATCTAAAATGACCTCTGATACCAACTATAAGGACCCAGCCTTAAACCTTACTTAATATTTAGTTAATACAAGATTACACATTGAGGATCTTTTCGGGTTTAGAGTTTTAGAGAATTAGATCATAAAACTTGCATTATATTCCACATTTAAACAAAGTGGTTATATAAAAGATAGTATTCATTTTTTTTCCATCAACAGAAACATAATTAAAATAAAACATGGATTCTTTCTTGATTCTTCTTTGACATTATGATCATATCATGTACCCTTCCCTTGACCTGTGAAAAACATTTCAAAAACTTGGGATGAGCATAAAAAGCTCAGTAAGGGATATAAAAATATGGAAAGGAAACATGAGTACATGTATACATAAGAATGAAATCATACTTTACCCATAAGACATAAGCACTTTAACATACCTCATAAAATCATGAATAAATCATAGAAATCATAAGACATAAAAGGTAACTTGAGGCATTCATAACATTCTTGTGTACGGATTAACCCTCTTGGTTACGTTTGGAATACCCACCACAGTATATTCCCAAAATCTCTTCGGAGAAACCTTAACCTTTCACTCCTTCGCGTTACCCAATGCATTGGAGAGCTATATCGGGCTCACCCGCCCTTAGTTTATCACAGAACCACCCGTCTTCATAATAATTCCCAAGTACCATAACATAATCTTATCACATAAAACATGCATAAAGGAAACATAACATTTCTACCTTTCAATAACAAGATATCAACAAAACACATTGATATAAAAACATTATGAAAACCATTTTCAATACCAAAATAAAAGAAATGTAAAACATGGTATTTATTTTTCTTTTAAAAAGAAGGTATGGCTTGTAGAGGAAGCTGAAACTCAAATAATGGTCACGGCGGCGGAGAAGTCGTTGTCGCCGCATACGTACGACAAAAACATTCCCTTTTGTAGTTTAGTAAAACGCTTTGTATAAAAAAGATTACTTTCGGATAAACGTAGAATTCAAAGGGGTTTATACACCGTATAAAAGAAGGTTGTGTATAAAACAAAATATGCCTCAATGAAAGGATATTGAGATGAAGTCTCATACAAAGACGGTATCCTTGGATTAAGGATAAATCAATTACATAATTATGTGTGACAAACTAATACACCAAATATAAGTGTATATTAAATGTAAAACAATCAGAGGTTATTCAAAAATATTCATATAATGACATATTCAAAGATTACAAGCTTATCCCAAAGAATCAAAATTGGGTTAAGAAGTTCCCTTGCAAAAATTCGACAGCCTAACGGCGTCACTTCAAAATTCAGAAAATCAGTTGATGAGAGAGTAAATGGTATCTCATCACATGGACATAAACTTTACATCAATAAGGATATAGAAGAACATATCCAAACATAATAAGATGTAAATTAAAATACATAACAGAAGAAGTCTTTTAAAAAGAGGAGGGTGAAAGGTTCCCTTACCGATTTGGGCAACTCTCGAAACGTACACCCCAAGAAAGAAGGGTCATACAACATTGATGTAAATACTCATAAACGAAAGTATATTACACAAAGAGTAGAATATGGATAGTAAATACACCACTCAAAGGAAATTTTGGCAAATGTAGCATAAATCTCACGGGAATAAAAGTGAGATGAAAAATCCCTTACGAAAACTCGGCAGCCTAACGACACCACTTAAAACTTCCAAAAATGGATTGATGAGATCAAATAGGGTCTCTCATCATATTACAATAAAATGTACAACAAGAGGAATATAAAATAACATCCCCCATCATAACAAAGAGGAGCTTAAAAGAAGTGACATAAAGAAGAGTACTTAAAAAGAAAGAGAGAGGTTAGATCTCTTACGAAAATTCGGCAGCCTAACGGTGCCACTCAAAACTTCCAAAATGGATTGATGAGAGAGAATATGGTCTCTCATAATATGAACATAAAAATTACAGTAAGAGTAATATAAAATAACATCCCAAACACAAGAAATATGAGCTTAAAAAGAATTACATAAAAGAGTGTACTTAAAAATAAAGAGAGGAGTAGGATCCCTTACCTCGGGTCCGACTTGACTCGATCGTTCTTTAATCTCATGAATAATAAACTTGAGTTAATTTCTACTTCCTTAGGAACCTTTTTAAATTTCATTATTCCTTTTATATCACTTATTACCATGTCATTAACACTATGTTATTATTTAAGCTAATAACGGTCGTTTTAACGATCATTGGTACTTGAGTCAAAAATAAACTCTTTATAATTACAAGTTGTTCATGTGGAAAAATATCCATTATATTCAGAATTGTATTCATGATGTAGATTTCATATATATCATATATATCCAGTATATACATGTATTTATAGTATTTCATAATCATGTAGAGGTAAGAAATGAAATGCACCGTTCATGGAGATGGTAAGTCGTACGTCCGCATGAACGCTACTTTCATTTCTATGTCATATTAATGGAATTAAAATTAATGAGAGTTATGTATAATTTAATTCCAGAATTATATTCATCATTTAGATGTAACATAAATCACATATATCCATTATATATATGTACTTATAATATTTCATTACATTTGGGGATAATAAATGAAATGCACCGTTCATGGAGACGGTAAGCCGTACGTACGCATGAACGCTGCTTTCATTTCTATTTCGTATTTTATGGAATGGAATCATAATTATATAATGGTATATTATAATACCAGTATAATATCATATATAAATTCATTAATTACATCCTTTATACGTCCCACATATGGCATTAATGAATCAAATCACTTTGAGGGGGCGGTAGTCCGCACTTCCTTAAATGAAGATATCGCGTATACCCATAATGGAAGCCATAAAGGTATGACATAAATGAAAAATACAGAAGCTTAAGGAAACCATAAATATATAATATATCATATATAAATATAGTGACATCTTAATGGCCACCTTTGAAGGTGTTAAAAGAATGTTGAACAATCATCGTTTCGGGAGGCATAAATTCGCCATCCACGGAAACAGTATGTTCTTTAACCATTAGATGTAGGTGTGTGTAAGTGTAGCTCGAATACTTATTATAACAACATCCTAGTATATTGAATATACTGGAGTTGTTACAAAAGAAATGCATAAAAAGAGTTTAGGGGGTTGGAGAAGCAAAATAAAATAAAAGAACACAAGTGAAGACATTACCTTAAAATCGGGTAACTCTTTTTGATTTGAGATCTAAGGCTTCCTTGGGAAGACTTATGCCCAAAGTGAGGCTTCAAGTAGTAATATAGGGATGTGGAGAGACAAAATGGGTAGGGGTTGGCCGATCCAAAGGCTATGGAAGTGTGGGTAAGGAGGTAGAGGTGGGGGCCTTTTATAAGAGGAGAGGAGGGGCACTCTTGGAAAGGTTTAAAAGGATACTTTATTATAAAATGATTTTAGGATAAAAAAGGTCCCACAATTATAAATTTCGAGGATAAGGAGATACGGGTTCTAAATCCACCCATCCAATAGGTTTTGGATATGTGTAGGTCTTATATTTTACATTATCTTTCCATTTTATTTAAATCGTTAAATAATGAGGTCATCGCTGCATCATCATGATTTCATAAATAATTTAATTTATTTAATGTCTAAAAATTATAAAAAAAATATCATGATGTATGAAATATTTTTATCTTTCTAATGAATATTTATAGTAAAAAATCTGACTTTTATAACCCCATGTAAAATTGTTTTAGTAAAACAACTCATGTTTGTGTCATTTTAATTTTAACATTAAATAAAAAGGTATTTATGTCATTTTCCAACCAAATTGGCTCCATGGGGTCCCCTTTAAAGTAATATTAATATTTTATTCACAAATATGGATAAATATAAAAATGTCATATTCTTTATTTACCTGGGGTGTTACACTGAGAGCACTAGCTTTATGGGAATCTCTCGAAGTTCCAATTCTGGATTTGGGAGATCCACTTTCTAGGACACATCATCTTGGAGGTTGTAGTTTCAATGGATTTGGAAAAGATAAAGGCAACGCTTGCTTGGGAGCCACTCATGAGTGTAACTGAGGTGCATAGTTTCTTGTGGTTAGCTGGATACTATCAGAGTTTCATGCCCTACTTTTCCCAAGTAGAAATACCCTTATCATCTTTGACACAAAAGGGACAGCCCTTCGTGTGGATGGAGAAGTTCCAGTAGAGTTTCCAGGAGCTGAGGAGGACACTAATGAGTTCCCCCATCTTGAGACTACTGGAGGAGGGAATTGGGTATGTAGTTTTCTATAACGCATCAGGGACCAGACTGAGTTGTTTCCTTATGCAGGAGTGAGCAGTGATCACCTACAGTTCACATTAGTTGAGGCAGCATGAGCAGAACTATGTGACCCATGGCCTGGAGTTAGCAGTAGTGGTATTTTCTCTAAATATGTGACGACACTACTTGATGGGTAAATAGTTTATCGTCTACTCTGACCACAATATTCTCAGGTATATCTTCTCCCAGAAGGACCTAAACTTGAGATAGTAGTGATGGATGGAGTTCTTACAGGACTATGACTTCAAGATAGTCTATACTTCTGGGAAGGGGAACATGGTGGCAGACGCGATCAGCAGGAGATCCGATTTGTAGCTGCTGAGTGAGGTGACGAAGCAGCTAGCCGCGATGTAGATATCCTTCATGGATGATGATGGAGAATCTTACCTTCAGTTGATGACAATCACTACCCCACTCTTACAGCAATTTAGGGAGACATATCTTATGGATGTTGACTGTGAGGCCCAACATGCTCAGCTATCCTCAGGACAGGCTCTTGATGTTTTTTAAATAGGTGGGGAGCACTTCATCCTTATAATAGAATGCACAATAGTACCAGTGGAATTGTGAGAGGAGATTTTTAGGGAGTTCCATACCTCCCCCTTGGAGGTACATCCTGGAGTGGTAAAGATGTGACAGGATCTCTGACGTTAGTGCTAGTGGTTAGGGATGAAGAAAGCGCTGGTTGAGTTTGTTTCAAGGTGCCTCACATGTCAGCAAGTGAAGGATAAGCATCAGGTTCCAGTAGTCTTGGAACAGCTACTTGAGTTACTGAAGTGGAAATGGTATGGTATCTCGATGAACTTCGTGACGGTATTACCATGCATGTCCAATAGCCACAATTCTATCTGGGTGATCATTGACTGACTCACCAAGTCATCTCACTTCATACCCATCCAGGAGTAGGGATTGGTAGAGGGCATGGGATGCCTCTACATATAGGAGATAGTGAGGCTTCACAGGGTTCCCTCGACGATTGTCTCAAACCATGATTCACGCTTTACATCTCGATTATGGAAGGGATTTCAAGAGGTGTTTGGGACTTAGCTGCACTTGAGCACAACCTTTCACCCACATATAGATATTCAAATGGAGTGGAACATACAGACCTTGGAGGATATGCTTCATGCTTGCATTATTGATTTTGGTCGTAGTAAGGAGGACCATCTACCACTGGTGGACTTTTCATACAACAACAGCTATCACTCCACCATTGGAATGGAACCATTTGAGGATTTGTACGGGCGAACTTGCAGATCATTTATATGCTGGACAGATCCAGGAGAGTCAGCACTCATGGGTCCAAAGTTGGTATGGGCTACCAATGAGAAGGTGCAGATCATCCAGGAGAATATGAGGACTGCATAGAACAAACAAAAATATTATGCTGAAAAGAGATGAAGACCCTTGGAGTTTGAGGAGGGAGACCATGTGTTCCGTCAGGTCTCACCCTGATGGGGATTGTGGAGATTTGGCCTAGGAGGCAAGTTATCTCTGAGGTTCATTAGCCCTTTTAAGATTCTGAGCAGAGTTGGCGAGGTGTCGTACCACTTAACTCTTCCCCCATAGATGAATTGGTTGCATGATTTTTTCCACGTGTCGCAGTTGAGGAGGTACGTGAATGATCCATCACATGTCATCGACCGGGGAGAGCTGGACATTGATGATGGGGTGACATTTGCGGAGTTCCTAGTGGAGATAGAGGATCGATAGAAGCAGGTCCTTCATGGACAGACGATTCCTCTAGTGCACGTTCTATGGTAGCATGAGAATCTCTAGGAGAGTACATAGAAGCAGGAGTCTTAGATTCGTGCTCAGTACCCCCATTTGTTTGTTTAGCATTGTTTTGGATTACGAGGATGTGAATCCCAAAATGTGGAGGTAATTTAATGTTCTGAAAATTTCTTGTAATTTTTTTTAATTATATGGGATTATTTCGAGACCAGATGCTTAGATGACACCTAATTTTGAGGCCTGGTGAGTCCGGAATAGATTTTTGAACTTTTTTAAATTCATTTAAACAAATGTATGAGCAGGTTTTTATAACTTTTAAAATGGTGCTTGGATAAAAAATCCAAGGGCACCATTGAACTCATAACGTCGGGATTCACTTAGAAAGGACCTAACTTCGGCTGATAAGGGTTGACCAAAAAAGTTAGTTTTCAGACTTTTTAGAAAAAAATAAAATAACTTAAAAATTTATTTTATTCATTTTCTCAACCATTGAGTGGTAACACGGTGGAATTTTAGCGCACCAACAAGGCAACAATGTGTCACATTAAATGAATCCCTTTAATGGATCTTAATGTGCAGCATAACGACCCGTTAAATGAATCATAATAGATACGACGTTTCATAAATAAAACAACATAACGACATGACGATGCAACGTAAAAAAAATGTTGCGACGTGTTTTTATTTTAATGGTTTAACATTTTTTAGAAATGGGGATCAAAACAATGAACTCCTCTAATGAATCTATGATGATAATCTTCTCCAACGACGAATGATGAATGGCAGTGAATCGCCATCAACATCGACGCACCCCGAAGAACCAGACTGGAGAGTGACGAACACCAATAGAATCCTCATGAACGGATCTCTCCAACGATGAACCTCCTATAGGTAGGGTTTGCTTTGATTTGAATTCCATTTCCTGTTCTTCATTCTTAAACAATTAATGTTGATCAACTCACAAAAAGGTTGATCCATGGATCACTTTTTTCTTATGAGAGGGTGCCTTTTCTTGGGGTTTTTGTATCGAGATTAAATTTATTTGTTTGATAGAACTTTAATCCTAAACCTTCCCTTTATTTAAACTCTAATGCAGAGAGTTTGGGCTGACACGAACAAGGCTCGAGCCCCTCCGCCTTATGCGTTCTTCATGGAAAAACCTCCAAGTTGATGGTGAAGTGATTTCAAGGCCTTAACGGGGAAGGCAGCACCCCATGGAGACCATAGGTGCAGACAACATGAAGAATGGACCACTGGAGTAGACTCGGTGGTCTGTGGTGGTGGCTACAGGTAGGTGGAGGCACGCCACAACGGTGCGCTGCGGCCAACTTGGGTCGTGGCGGTGCTACAGAAGTCGCCGGATGGTGGAGGGATGTGGCTCGCGCCACGCGGGTTGCAGCTCCTGCTAGCACGCGGTCCAGCGACCATGTGTAAGGACCATAGGGGCAGCCATCTTTGGTTGGTCGTGGCATGCTGTAAGATGAACGCCCATGTGTCTGGCTAGAAGATAATCGGCTCACACTTGTGGGCCGAGTAGAGGAGGTTGGCCTGCCGGTTGCGGGCCGGACTGGGGTATGCAAGCCGGGCTGCTTTGCAGGTTGGGCTGGAATCAAAGTCGGCCCGCTTCTATGGGTAGGGCCGATGGGATATTACTGTGCTGTTGACCAGCCCAGGTAGGAAACAAACCGGCCCATCGGTTGTGGGTCAGCTAGATGGAATCGGGTCACCGGGCGACCCAGCGGGCTGGACCTCCGGTTGAACCGGGCCAGCCCAGACCCAAACTGGGTCGGTTTGGGTCAGTTGAACCAAATCGAGGAATGTGGGGCCCCTGAGCTGGGTTGTTCAAGTCGGTCCGACCGGGTCGGACCAGGCCCGAACGCAACCGGTCCCTATTTACTAAAACGCCAATATCTCTCAAACCGAGCGTCCAATTGAGGAGCCGTTTTTGGAGTTAGAACCCCTGATGGGAGGAGGATCTTTTGAAATAATATAATAAGGATTTAATGGAATTTGGGATACAATTAATGGGTTGAGTATTGGTTTCTCCCAAAATCAAGCGCACTACGTGCGGGAATCTTGTGATTGGCTGAGACCCGAAGACTACTGACAATCAACCCTGTGTAGATAAGCTACAAGAAACACTTTGTGGATCAGCTATAATGGCCCTATGGGAAGCGGCTCTATGTGACCCAGTAGTCCCATGGTGGGGAGCGTCTTTGTGTGAACCAACAGACCCACAGTACTCATCAGGGATGGGTACCTCAGTATGATGGCCAAGGTGGGAAGCAGCTTTGTGTGCCTCGGTATTCCCACAGTGGGGAGCATCTTTGTGTGACCTAGCATATTCACAGTACACATTAGGTATGAGTACCCCAGTAGTTCAAGGTGTTTAGTGTTGCGTTTGATGGTCTTTCTTTCTGTACTCAAGATTATACTTGTGTGAGCTGATAGTCCCATGTGTATTATTTCCTTCGTGGTCTTCCCTTTGTGTTTTGGGATCCCTACTGAGTATTTTGTTACTCACCCCTACACAGGATTCACCCACACATGTTGTGTCTTGTGAAGATGACCAATGCCTAGACTGAGGGCTTGGTGGCCTAGGACCAGGTGAGGCCTAGTGAGATCAGGCAGGCGAGGCATACTTCTAAATCTTCCAGCAGCTACTCCACACTTACCATTGGGTGGGGTTTTCAGCAGATGGCTTTCCCAAGATCCTTGCACTTTCATTTTTTCAGTTTTTATTTTGTTAGGTTTGTATTCTATCCCATTTGACTTACAGGTTATACCTTTACTCAGTGGTTGTTTAGTGGCATGCATGTTTACCTTTCCAGTTTTTGGGATATGGTTGTGTGTACGTGCGTACGGGTACTTAGGAAAATGCCTCCCACTTGCAGGTTGACACATTTGGTGCTAGTTTCCAGCCCCTAGACATTAGGATGTGGGCTTGGGGTAGTCACAGCACGAGCCCTGGGGGATGGGTCGTGACATACTTCTTAAATACAAACATGTTGTAAACTCCCACAATGATGGAATAAAAAACCATTAATCAGTTCCAAGGTAGTCAATAATATCCAATATACTTTATCCAAATCAATAATCTCTTTATTCCAACATCATTATCTCAGTATCAGAAACATATTAAGGGTTATATTTCCCTCAACCATATATTTTCCAAAAATTTTAACTTGCAACTATGCCACTTTACTTGGTACCATACATTCTCAAATCCTTAATGAAATAGTACTGCAATACAATCCTTATATACTTCATAATTATTATAATGAGTAAATTGATAATAAAATATTCAAATAAAATAATTCTTGAATAGGCATATTAATACTTCCTCTTAATCTATGATAGTATCATAACTTGATCATTATCCAATAGCATCATCTGGGGTATATTCCTTTGATGATTGGGACATTGATTCGCATAGTGTATCATCTATTTGTGGTTGAAGCATTTTACATTGGAAACCTTATTCATACCCTTTCAATCAAAAACTTGGATTCCTTTTTATCCGCACTTATAAAAAAATCTCATTCCCTTCAAGCATTTTCCAGGTTGACTCTTTCCATAGTTATCACATGCGGAAAAATCCTTCTTTACCTTCTTCCCTTTATCTATCTTTTTCTATGTCATCCTATTCTTCTCTTTCTTCCCTTAAAATCCACAGGACTCATAGAATTATTCACTTATCTTGTTAACCCGTGATACTATTTCCTCATATGATGAGAATACATGCGAAACTATTTCCCTTATAAATGTTGGCTTAAGACCATTAAAGATATGATCATTCCTATAATTTGTATCATGTACATTGGTAGAGTTCTCATTCCTTCTTCTAGGAACCATTTCTATAAGATTTCATATACTATATTAGCTTATAAATTTACGTACTTTGTATAACTCTAAATATCGTATATCACAAAACATAAATTTGTGCATCGTAAATCCTAGAATCATAAACTTTGGTTACTTTGGGGGAATATTTACTTATAAATACCTCATAATGGTGGGTAAATAAAATGGGAATTATCCTAAGCATATACCCTAGGAGTGTCAAACCAAGTGCGCAGTAATATTTTTTTCTGAAGATATGCAGACACTATCTCTACGGTGAAAGAAGTGAGATATATACTGATCACAAGAGTTTGAAATATATCTTCTCACAGAAATAACTAAACATGATACAAAGTTGATGTCTTGAGTTACTCAAGGATTATTATTTCACAATACACTACCACTAAGGGAAGAAAAATAAGGTGGCATATGATTTAAGTAGGAAGAACCATGGAGTTCTAAATAGAATGATAGTTGAAAAGGATACTATGTTCATGGATCTAGTAAAGATGGATATGGGAATCATCATGGAAGGTGAAACATAACTACTTTTTCAAATGGTTTCCAATACATATTTACTAAAAAGGATAAAAATTTCTCATTCTGATGATGAGTAGTTTCAAAAGAAAATTAAAGCTGTGAATGATGGGATACTGATTGACTTCGTATTTGAAGATCATATTTTGAAATTTGGGAAGATTCTTTGTGTTCCCACTATACCTAAGCTAAAAAAGGAATTATTGGATGATGCTCATAGCACCAATTTCCCTATACATATTGGTATCACTAAGATGTATAGAGATTTGAAAGAATATTTTTTGTGGGACAACATGAAGAGAGATATTTCTGATTATGTGTCAAGATGTTTGGTTTGTCAATAGGTGAAGGATGGAATAAATCATCCTAGAAGAGTCATGCAACCTCTTTCTATACCAGTGTGGATATGGGACGATATTATGATGGACTTTGTCATGGAGCTACCAAAGACCCCCATAATAAATGATGTGATATGGGTTATTTTTTATCGTCTTACCAAATCAACACATTTTCTTGCTATAAGAGAAGATTTACCACTTGAACATTTAGCAATACTTTATATTAATGAAGTTTTAAGACTTCATGGTGTAACCCTATTGATTGTTTATAACCATGATCCTTTTTTTACATCAAGATTCTAGAAAAGTATTTAGAAGGCTCTAGATACTGAGCTTTGTTTGAGCACTGCCTACCACCCTCAAACTGATAGACAATCAAAACAGACAATTCAAAATTTAGAAGACATGTTGAGATATTTCTCACATGACTTTCAAGGTATGTGGGATCAATATTTACCTATAGTATAATTTTCCTATAACAATATTTTTCATTCAAGTATTCAAATGACACTATATGAAGCATTATATGGAAAGAGATGTCATACACCAACTTGTTGGGATGATGTTGGTGAAAGAAAACTCGTAGGCCTAGAACTTGTTGAGGAAACAACAGAAAAGGTGAATATTATTCAAACTCATATCAAAATAGTTCAAAGTAGGCAAAAGATCTATGCCGATAACTGAAGGAAGGATTTGGAATTTCAAGTGGGAGATCATGTTTTCTTGAAGTTATCTTCATGGAAGGGTGTTATATGATTCAGTAAGAAGGGTAAATTAAGTCCTAGGTACATCGAACATTTTAAAATTATTGAAAAAATTGGATTTGTAGCTTTCAATTTGTCAATGATGCCAAGTCTCTCCAAAGTTCATGATGTGTTCCACATATCACTGTTAAGGAAATACATGTCAGACCCAATGCGTGTACTCACCTATGAAGAAATAGAACCAGAACCCAATCTATATTACTATGAAGCTCCTATCAAGATTCTTAACACTAGAGAACCAGTGTTGAGAAATCAGATGACTCGCCTGGTAAAAGTTCTTTGGACAAACCATAAAATGGAAGAGGCGATGTGGGAACCTGAGGAACTTATGATGAAGAACCACCAAATCTTTTTATGTAGTGATATTCTAGAAATTTTGTGGACAAAATTATTTCAAGGAGGGAAGAATGTAACACCCCAAGCTTCCATAGTATGCTTCTTTTTAAATAATTTGATAGCTTGCATTGTACGTAACACTGAGTTCGGGCGCACCATGGCCTATCAAACTAGTCGTTTAAAAAGTTGTTATAAATAGTATTAACCAAATTGTGAAATTTATAAATTTTAATTTTCAAAATAAACTTCATTTTTGTATTCAGAACATTGAAATTATCTTAGAGTGATTTTTTGTATTTTCTAAAAAGTTTCAATTTTTTGATGAATAGTGAAAAATATTGCATTGTTGTTAAAAACCGAATTTTTCATTTAAATAATTATTTTAATGTAAATTGATTTTAAAGTCACAATATATAAATAATACATATATTAATCCAATATAGTTCATTATAATCATTTTATAATAGAATTAGATATAAAAAATGTATTAAACTTTTGAATGTCTCTTTTACCCGCTTTCTAGCCACATCTACGGGATTTGCATTAAATGTAATTTTACCACTTCTATAAATTAAATTTAGAAAAACAGATATACATGGTTGTAATCAGTATGAAAAATTTGGTCTAATAGGATCAAAATAATTTTTGGTGAATAGTAACTTTTGGATTTTATTTATCATAGTTAAAGGTAAATAGGGTAATTAAAGGTAAAAATAATATTATAATAATATAATATTACCCTAACAGTTGTCCTAATTTCATTGGATAAGTTTTTTAGACCAAAATAAACCTTAGGTCGAAAATATGATCCTTTTTAAGCCATTTGTGTTAGATTAGGACATTTATTATATTTTATTTAAAGAAGAGTTAAAAATGTCATATTCAAATTTTAATATCTATATCATTTTTAATATGAGGTTATATAAATGATATGTTTTAATATAAATATTATTTAAAAATAAAAAAATTTATCTATGTAATGGTAAATTATTTATAATTTTAGTAAATAAATAATTAAATTAAATGGAGACACAATAATGATGCAGTAATTGAATTATTAAAGGAAGAATTTATTGAATGATATTAAAAATATTAAAATGAATATAATTTGAATTAATTAATGACATCAAAAAAATATAGATAATATAGACATGTTAGTGACATATTGGAAGTATTTTTTTGAAGTTATCATGTTGGTTTTATATTTTTAAAAATGAAAATATTGAATAGTATCAAAATTAATATAAATGATAATTTAAAAAAATATTTAATTAAATGTTATAAAATTAATAAAAATTTCCGGTTTGAAAAAAATAACTAGTATAATGTTAAATATGTCATAAATGATCCAATTGGGGTTCATTTGGCATTTTATAGTAATTATATTAACCTTATATTATAAAAGGATAAGTAAACACGATAAGAGTTAAACTATTTAACTAAGGGTTAAATCCAAAAGATAAGGTTAATTTTGGGACCTAAAATTGTCTAAAAATCATTGTATGAAATTATTTATACCTATCCTCATCCTATCCTAGAAATAACTCACTTCGGAGCTATTTGAAACTGAAAATAAATTTATAATAATTAATAGTTTTGGAGTTTCCAAAAGTGTCCCTACCCTCTCTCATATAAGAGCATCTCTCCTTCTCTTTTTTTCACACCTATAAAGCCATTTGGATCAGTCAGAACCTGACCAATTCTCATCCCAACTTCTCTCAATTCATCCTAGAGGCCATACTTTGGGCATAAATCCATCCTAAGGAGTCATTTTGTGCAAATCAAAAGTAGACGCTCAAAGAAGAGGTAATTGTTTTACCAATTCCATTCAATTTATTTTCTTCTTATACTTCATCCTTCTATATTGTTTCCATACTAAAGTAATAAATCTACTATAATATACATTCTGATATTTTATTATTATTATGGTTAACCATATTCTTCCTTTTATCCATCCTATGAATAACAATATCACCATGTGTGTGTACGTACAGCTCACCATCTCCGAGTCGTGGTGTAATTTGTTATTCAACGTTAATTTATTTGGATGGGTATAATGATGAGAATAATGGATATAAATAATTAATATAACATGATAATTATTCTATATAATTAATATACCATCCAATTTTATACCATTTAACCATCAAGGGAATGATATCGTCGATCGTGCGTACGTACGACCTACCTTCTCCACAACGCGGTGAGATTCATTATCCATGACGCGGTGAGATTAATTCTCCACGTTAACCATTCAAGAATGATTATAAAATTTATATGATGAATAAAAATAATTATTATAAAATTTATATCATTTTTTATATGAATAAAATACATCATACGCATAACAAACATGACTTACACAACAAAATGTGCATAGGACAACGAAGTAGTTAACACTCGAAACAATGGTAATACTAAAATATTATTAAAAAAATGATATAAGAGGATCATATATGATATCATAAATATGGATATGGTTATGGTATAATTTAATAACATGTTTTCACCATTATACAGGAGGTTAACTGTAACGACCCAAACTTTCATTAATGGAAATTACTCTTGGTCTAATTAAATGTCATATTATGGTTATATAAAATGTGAACTTCATTGGTTTTATGTTTCTGTATTTTAAAATACTATTATGAATTGTGATAGTTTCTAATATAGTCGTTTAACAGTGATCACATGATTAGTATAAATATATGGATTTAACAAATCCAATTTACTCAGACAAAGGAAGTGATGGCCTCATCCAGTAGACTTTCCCCATACGAAGCCCATTTGTCAGATCTCGGAAAGTAGGTGACGTCATTTGGCTTCACTATTTACCAATCCCAAGCCAATCTTGAACATTTTAAGCTTGAGAGGAACCAACTACGGAAGAAGCGGAAGTTAATAGAGATTACCACCTGAGCGATGTTATCCGAGCCACCCCAAGAGTTTGTCACCATCGCACACCGTACTCTTTGGTCTTATGCGGGTGTTATAAGGGGTTATGTAATGAGAACCTAGCAATATTACTATGTATGTTATTCTTGTATAGAGAGTATACATTCATCTTATTATTGTTACTTTTTAAATAGTTTTTAAAACACATAGTATTTTTAGTTAATATTCAACTAAGAAATATATTTTGATGAATTAATGGATTTTTTGGATTAAATAATACTTTAATAAAATATTATTATTATTATTAAATTAATTTTTATTAAATATAAATTATCGTACAATTTTATGAATGCAATTGTAATTTTTATTAAGGTTTGAAAGTAGTTTTTGTCAAAACACATGAATTTTCGATAAATATTGGTTTTTATTTTAAAAGTAAAAATTCAAATATTTAGAAAATTATTTAGATAAAATTAATATTATTTTTGGAATTAGTACATCAAAATTATCCAACGGTAAATTTTTCATAATTTTATAAGATAGTCAAATTTTTGGGTAAAAATTAAATACCGTTTAAAAATATAATGTGTTTTATGAAATCATAATGACCCAATAGTGATGTAATAAAACACTATAAATATTATGTTCGGACAATATATATTTTACCATTAAAATAATGTGATTTTGGGTTTGTTTGATTTATTTTACAAAGCTTTAGTGGACCCTTCAAGGCTTATAAAACATTTTCTCTTTTTAAATTGTTTTCCTTGAGAGTGTTACTTACCTCCACATAAGAAACTCTATTATTTTAAGAAGTTTGGTCATTGGAATTATAAAATATTGTTTTCCACTCCCCTTTTTCAAAAACCATGGTCAAAAACCATGGTCTTGTTTGTGTTTTTTATTAGTTTAATGTGAGGTGTCCCGAACCTAAATAATAAAGAATTCCCTCTCCTTTCTTATATAAACCCACCCAAGCTCCAACTTCCTCTTAAATCAAAGAATTTGGAGTTTTTCCAACCCATGTCCTACTCTCTTTATAATTCTTCCAAGGTTCCCCAAGCTCCCAATAAGCCTCTCTCAAGCCTCTCCCAATCTTTTGGGATCGCACTTCCAAGTAAGGGATTTCTTCCTTTCTAAATTTTGTCCAAGTTTCTTTATATTGTTATATCCTTTTGATTTAAATTAAAAATATTGGGGTATTATTTCACACCTCCCACATAATTCCCTCTTCATGTTTGAATAATGATATACCCCTTTCTCTCTCATTAATGCCTCCCATGTACACCTGTTACCATGCCGAAATTCCGTAAGGTATTTCTCTCTCCTTTTTTACATTCAAGTAATTATTTTGTATTATGCATCTAAATTCCATTAAGTTTGTTGGGACATGTATCTATATGAATCCCTTACTGTACATTTCATGTACATATGATGAGACACCCATTTCTCTCTCATCAACCATTTTCATGAATCCTTATGTCATGTCGTTATGCTGCTGAAATTGCACTGCATTTTTTTCAAGCCAAAGTCATTGTGTAGTGAATACCATGTCCACTTCTCTATCAAGGGTATTCACCTTTATGAACATTTACTTATTGATTATAGAGTTTCATGTATGAATTCCACATTCCTTTATCGTGGAATAAATTATTATTTTTAATGAATCCATGTATTATGATCCATGTGGCACACTTATGCATGAAATGAAATGTTTAAAGAGGGTACGCCCTGATAGCGCTCCAATGCATTGGGTAAATTATAACATCATGATATGTAATTTTAAATAAGTGTTGACTCATGATAATTAAAGTGAAATGAGGTTTTACTCGTTCTTCATGTGCAATGAGGGTTTACTCATGCTCTATGTGCAACGATCCTTGGCTCATGTTAATCCCATGTTAAGTGTTATTGCCATATTTCCATGTTATGATTATCATGATTTATCATGCCTTTATGTTCATGTTTCTCTTGTGCTCCATTGATATGTCTATTTTCTAACATGTATTGTATTCCTCATGTTATTCCATGTTTATTCCCTTACTGGGATTTATAGCTCACCCTTTTCTTATGCATGTCCTCAAGTTATCCCATGCAATGCTAAGTACGAGGGAATGTAGTGGTCATGTAAAAGAGGTTTTCAATAAAGATGTTGTATTTCATGTTTTAAGTTGTTATGTAATGATCCTAATACCCAAATACACTAGACCTCTCGATCTTCCATTTTGTATCAAGTGAAAATTTTATGTAATAAATCATGTTTTAGTGTGTAATAAAGAGCAGGGTTGTCATAGTTGGTATCAGAGGATAGGTTTAGTTATTTTTGGGATTAAGATTAGAAAACCCGAGTGAAGCCTTAGAGACAAGAATAAGTATAATGAAAACATCCCTAAGTTTTGGTGAGTATTGAGTAAGTGGTTTATCAAGCAAATACATCCCTATCTGGATATGAGCAGGTAGAGGCGGCTCTGGCACAAATGTATCCTAGGGGTAAAACCCAAAAACACCGCTTTGAGCTAGACTCAAACGGAAACTAGTGCATGAAAATGGGAATTGCTGCACTCTTGGTTACGACACTCTCGGTGGATACGATTTGGTAAATTCACAAGCTTAGTATGAATCCTTATTAAGGGAATTAAAAAAAATCTCCTAAGAATATATGTTGGATAACATAGATTGAAGCCTATAGATTCATAAGTTTAGGAAATAAAAGCTATTTATATGTCATCTATTTTTTTGTCTTTGGATTAACCTTTATTTGTTACCCCTAACATTCCTTTTATTCCAACCAATGGCCGGTAATAGGAGAACTCAGGCTAACAACCGATGTGAAGATCAATGAGATTATTGTTTTAATGAGATCCCCAATCCAATGGGAGCAGGAATCATGAACTTTGTCACACTTATCTCTCTGTTAACTCAGGATTTGAATAGAAACATGGGTAAAGAGGAACTTTCAACCCCCCCCCCCCCAAGAAAGAACAAGTCACTATCGAGAGCTTCATGAGACAAAGGCCTCCTACTTTTAATGGATCATATGATCCCTCAATCGCTGAATAATGGATCAACTCCATTGAAAAGATCTTTTATATCCTTCAATGTTCTGAACAAGAGAAGGTTCTCCTAGCTGCTTATCATATTGAGGGTGAAGCTGATCAATGGTGGAAGTTGATAAAAAATATGAAGCCTGAGGAGGAGATTAAGGTGTTGGAATGGAAGGATTTCCAGAAGATGTTTTTCGATAAATATTTTCCGCACACCCTCCAACTTAAGATGGAAAGGGACTTCCTTCCCTCAAGAAAAAAGACGAAGAATATGTCGGTGCGTATGAGGAAAAATTCACAAGGATTTCATGATATGCCTCTAGCTTTATCGTTACCCACAAATTCAAGGTTGACCGCTTCTTTGGTGGGCTTAAACCTAGCCTGCGGGAAGCGCTGGCGATCCGTGACTTTGACAGCTATGAGAAAATTGTTTGATGTGCCCTTAAGGTAGAAATGAAGATCATAGGATCTAAGGGGTATCATGGGGATAAAATGTGTAAGGTGGACTTCAATTCTAGTGGTCTGATGGATAAATCCAACGGTGCTATGAAAATCCAGTACCCCACTTGACAAAGGTGCAGAAAGAAGCACCCTGGAAATTGTCTAAAGGGGATGAGGAAATGCTTTAGGTGTAGAAGAGAGGGTTACCTAGCCTTTAACTTCCGATAAGAAAAACTCGCGGCTGCGATAGAGGAGAGGAATGCTCTATTCGACTCTCAACGCATTTTTCATTAATTAAACTGCAAAGAATCAGGGCATCTTGCAAATCAGTACCCTAATCCAAAGGTTTTCAGAGGCAACCAACAACCATCAAGGAAGAAAGGGAAAGCTTTTTCCATCACTAATGCTGAATTGAACCCTGACAATGAAGTGGTGACAGGTACGCTATTTATTCATTCAATAATAGAGAATGTACTTTTTTATTCTGGTTCTATTCATTCTTTTATTTCCCAAAAGTTTAATATAACAATCCCAGCACCATCACAAATCATGGAAGTAAAGATGTCGGTGAGTACAGAAAATGGGGAAATAATTGCATCCCATGAATATAACTCCTCCCCTGTCATAATATGTGGATTGAATTTCCCGACGAACCTCGTCATACTCCCTCTGGTGGAATTTGATGCAATTCTTGGCATGGATTGACTTTCCTCATATAGATCCAACATAAATTGTCGTAAGAGGGAAATCACTCTCCATGTGGATAATTGACCCCCGATTCTATACAAGTGCAAGGAGGAAGATGAATCTTCTTTAGCTCCATCATCTCAAGAGTGGATATTACTACCCTATGATCATGCGTATCTGGCTCAAATGATTGAGTCTAAGGAGGCAACCATCCTTGAAGACATGCCTATTGTGAGGGAATTCATTGAAGTGTTTCCTGAGGAATTGTTTAGTCTTCCTCCTAGAAGAGATGTTGAATTCTCAATTGATCTTATACCTGGGGCATTGCCAATATCCAAGACTCCATATAGAATGGATGTTTTGGAGCTTGATGAGCTAAAGAAACAACTACAGGACACTACTGGAAAACTAACCTTTACCAACGGTTTGGAATCGTTGGTATAGGCCTCCAAACCGTTGGTATAGCCTATACCAACGGTTTGGAGAACCATAGCCAAGTAAGCCGTTGGGATAGGTCTATACCAACGGTTTTGGAAACCGATGGTATAGGTAATATGAAATCTATACCAACGGTAATGGAACCGTTGGTATATAAATTCCAAAAATAAAACATCCGCTGGGATTTGATCCCAGGCCCCCTAGTTTATAATTGAACGACTCAACCACTAACCTAACATGACTTTTTTTATCATAATTACATAAATATATATATGTATTATCATAAATATTTTAAATTTTGATTTATATAATGTTCTCGGTACGAAGGACCGATAAAAAATGAAAGTACCTATACCAACGGTTGTTAGAACCGTTGGTATAGACCTGTACCAACAGTTTTAACAACCGTTGGTATAGGTCTTTGGTTGTGATTTTCATTCTGTGAAGGATGTTGAATTTTGGCCCACTTTTCCCAACGGTTTGGCCAAACTGTTGGGAAAAGTGGCATATTTGGGGACCTTTCCCAACAGTTTGGCCAAACCGTTGGGAAACGTGGTATATTTGGGGACCTTTCCCAACGGTTTGGCCAAACCGTTGGGATAGGTCTACCTTTCCCAACGGTTTGTCCAAACCGTTGGGAAAAGTGTCCAATTTGAGGGCCTTTCCCAACGGTTTGGCCAAACCGTTGGGATAGGTCTACCTTTCCCAACGGTTTTTCCAAACCGTTGGGAAAAGTGTCCAATTTGAGGGCCTTTCCCAACGGTTTGGCCAAACCATTGGGATAGGTCTACCTTTCCCAACGGTTTGGACAAACCGTTGGGAAAAGTGGCCAATTTGGGGGCCTTTCCCAACAGTTTGGCCAAACCGTTGGGAAAGGGGACCTATACCAACGGTTTTTGAAAACCGTTGGTATAGAAGCATTGGGAAAGATCTAATTTCCAGTAGTGGGAGAATCTAGATAAAGGGTTTATATGCCCAAGTGCTTCACCTTGGGGTGCTTCAGTCCTCTTCATTAAGAAGAAAGATGGGTCAATGTGCCTTTGCATCGATTATCATGAGATTAACAAAATCACGATAAAGAAAAAGTATCCTCTCACACAAATCGATGATTTGTTCGATCATCTGTGTGGAGCACAATACTTCTCTAAGGTGGATTTGAGGTCGGGATATTATCAAGTAAGGGTGAAGAAGAAAGATATCCCCAAGACTACTTTTAGTACAATATACGGGCACTATGAATTCATAGTAATGCCTTTAGGACTCACTAATGCTCCAGAAATCTTCATGGACTTGATGAATAGAGTCTTTAGGGATTACCTAGACAAATTTTTGGTATTATTTATAGATGATATTCTAATATACTCCAAAACCATGGAGGATCATGAGGAGCATCTAAGAACTGTACTAGAGACCTTGCTAAAGGAAAATATCTATGAAAATTACAGAAAGTGTGAGTTCTAGTTGAAGGAGGTCTCATTCTTGGACCATATCATCACAAGCAATGGGATGTCTGTGGATCCCTCCAAGATAGATACAATAGAGGGATAGACGAGGACAACATCGGTAACGGATATCTTTAGCTTCTTGGGGTTAGCTAGATATTATTAACAATTTGTGAGAAATTTCTCACGATTTTCCAACCCTCTAACCAAGCTAACTCAGAAGGGAGTAAAGTTTTCTTAGAGTGATAAATGCGAAGAAAGCTTCAAGGAGTTGAAAAGGAGGCTTATCACTACTCCCGTTCTCACTTTAGCCACAAGTGGGGAACTTTTTGTGGTATTCAGTGATTCTTAGAAGAAGGGTTTGGGCTGTGTGTTGATGCATAATGAAAAATTCATTTTCTATGCTTCAAGGAAATTGAAAGTTCATGAGCAGAACTATCTAACACATAATCTGAAGTTGGTTGCAGTTATCCTTGATTTAAAAATTTGGTGGCATTATCTCTTTGGGAAGAAGTGTGAAATATATATGGACCACAAAAGCCTCAAGTATATATTCACACCGAAAGAGTTGAACTGTCACGACCCGTCCTCAGGGCCCATGTCGTGACTACCCCAAGCCCGCCTTCCATAGGCCAGGGGCTGGAGACTAGCACCAAAGGCATAAATCCCAATAAAAAGGGAAGACATTGCCTTTATAAAAGTAACATACACCATAGAGTAAAAATGGAAGCAAAACTAAGTACAAAAGTAAGTGCTGAAAGGTAAATGGGCCAGAATACAAACCCAACTTAAAAGTACATCTACAACTGAAAGTAAAGTACAACTCAAAGAACAACAGCTGAAAGGTGACAAGACGCTCCTGGGTCGTCCTCTGGTTTCCTACCTGAAGGGTAGGTACATATCTCCTCCTCAGCACTCCACGTCCGTCCGTCTCCTCCGGGTACCGACTCGTCGTGAAGTCTGCCTCCGAGCACCGTCTCGACGTGATATCCACCTCTAGGCACCGACTAATCGTGAGATCCTCCTCTGGGTACCGTACAGCTCTGCAAGCCTCAACCTCGATCAGTGATGTCCGCCGTCTGTAACCAACACAACGTAGTGCGGGCAAATCCCGTGCAGGGGTGAGTATATGATACTCAGTAGGGACCCCGAGACTCCCGAAGGTCTCCCTGAATCCACAAAGTATAAACCACAAAGAAAAGATACAATAACGAAGTATCATCCAACACTACTTAGGTATATGCCCATACATACACCTAAGTCATCAAATCCAGTTCAGCTCCAACTCACGAGCTCAAGTACAATCCAGTCCACTCAGGAAGGTAAAACAAAATCCACACAGGAATGTACGACCCAATCCACACAGGAAATCATAATCCAATCCACACAGGATATCAAGTCAATCACATCGAAGATAATGATTGAAAGTCAAGACTCAGCTCAAACTAGTATTTTATTCATGAGGTCGAAACCATAGCTGCTGGGGAACTCCTCATATATCGAGTACAGTGGGTCTACCGCTATAACCAAGCGCTTCCCACTAACCTTGGACTGCTGTAGTACTCCACCTGTCGAGTACTGTGGGCCCGCTGTTAAAACCAAGAGCTTCCCACCATGGGTCTGCCGCTACAACCAAGCGCTCTCCCTCATAGCCTATAGAGGTACTCCTTCTGTTGAGTACCGCGGGTTTTCCGCTACAACCAAGTGTTCCTCCGTCCTGGGTCTACCACTATAACCAAGCGCTCCCCACTGGGCTATTGAAACACTCTGATTCGATCGATCATCAGTCGTCAAGTCTCAGCCAGCTCTAGGGTTTCCGCACAAAGCACGCTTGTTCTGGGAGGGTCCGCACAACGAGCCAAGAGGTCGATACATAAACTGTCACTTAGACCAGAGTTTATGTATCGCAAAGTTCTGTCACGTCAATGGGAACACAACGAGATAGACGGCACGTCAATCGGACACCCGGTCTGAGAGTTATTGGCTTTTTCGTTCCAGGGGCCCGGTTGGTTTTTAAGTCAAAACCAACCTGATTGTACTCCAATTGTGTCCCAACTTCGAGCGGAGTAAGCCAAAAGTTCCGTCTCACTAAGAGGAAACCAACAAAGTCGACGGCACGTCAAACGGACGTCTGAAGGTCAAGTTATAAGTGTTTCTGCTTCGAGGGCCCGGTTGGTTTCGTGTTCAAACCAACCCGGCCATACCCAGAGTTCTCCGAAACCTTTAGTGTAATATACCAAAATGACCGTCTCGATCCAAGGATCGCATCGCGATTGACGATGTGTCGATCGGAGTTCCGTATCCCAATTTATGGACGTTTGAACGAATCTATCCGTTTTTAGGGGGGTTTGGGCCCGGACCGACCCGGCCCAAAACCCCTTGGGTCGGCCCGAACCGGGTCGACCCGACTCGAGTCCGGGTCCGACCCAATAGGGAATGGCCCAGCCCGGCCCGGCGCGGCCTGACCCAACTGGCGCGACCAGGCCCGGCGCGGGGGTCTGGCCCAGCGCGGGCAGCCCGGCCCAGCGCGAGCGGCCCGGCCCGGTGAGGCCGGTCAGTGCGGTGCGGCCGGTTGGCTTGGCACGGGTGCGGCCCACGCAGCCAGTCAACTCGGCCATTTCGGCCGAGCGGGAAATGGGGGGGAAGGCGCTGCCCCCCCTGATTGAAACGGCGCGGCTTAATGTTGCGCCCTCCCCCAAAACTCGGAATAGCTTTGTCGTTCCGATCCGCCGTGGCTCAACCGCAGTGGTCTCCTCCGGCGGCGCGCCGCCACCGCCGGTCACCAGCACCGACGTGTCGGGGTGGCACGCCACCGCCGCTCTACGCAAACTACCGGACTCGCACCGGTGGTCCGTTTCAGCCACCGTCTGTGTCTAAGGTCATTTCGGGACCCAAACTTCACTATGGAGTCTTCAAATCACCTCTGTGGCCCGTTCCGTCATCGCCCGTCGATCCGCACATCAATAAACAATCTGCGGAGGGTTTTCGGGTCATGTTTGTTCAGCCCACACCCTCCGTGTTAGGTGTTTTCAAATGGCAGTCAAATAAAACACATGCTTTTAGTATCGACGAGGGTATAATTTATTCAAGTATAAATTATACTAACTTCATACCATTAAACGCTTTAGCATGTGAGATTAAATCACTCTAAGGGTATTAAAAAAAAATTCCCTACGTTTTCCCCGCAATCAAATATTCCCAACACGCAAACATATTATTTTGGGAATCAACTTTATATTGTGTTGATCCGCGCTCTTTGATTTAGAAGGAAAATAAACATGGGTTTATTAATATTTACAAATGAATCCCCTACCTCGATAACGATTTGACGATTGATGAGCATTGCGTAAAGTGACGTCACGAGGTGTGGCTCCGTACACATTGACAGAGATCGTCCGAGGAAGAGCGGCGTCTCCCTTCCTTTGTCGCGGGAAGAAGAACGAGGGAAGGCGTGTCGGTGTTCTTTACGTTCTTCAAGGAGGATGAAGAACTTCTTCAGAGAAAAGAACACTTCCTCTCTCAAAAACTCCACACAACGAAACCACCCCAAATAAAATAAGGTAGATCCTTATTTTATTATCCCATGTCAAGATCTCAAGAATTCAAAAATCAAACCCTTAATTAAATAAATTGAATAACTTTAATCAATCTAATTAATGTGAGGGTTGTCAAGCATTTAAATTGGGGGAGGGGTGAGTTACAAAATTTATGGGGGGTTTCCAACATAAAGAGGGGGTTTAGGGAATTTTAAAGGGTGGGGCTCATGTGGGCCCCACCTCACAAATATCCTACTAAGTGGTTAGGATGTAGTGGATCCCACCTCAACTTCCACACGTAGGTTATAATTACACAAAGTAGAAATAAAATTGCAGCACGTATTTTATTTCACTCTTTAATTAAACCACTACATTTTTAACATCACCTCCCGAGAAAACACAACTCCAGAGAAAGTCTTCCTAAGCAAAAAATGGCACTGTGGTTTCATCGGTGCCCTCAGATTTTGATTCTGAGCACCGGTTCAAAAGTTATAAAAACCCGCTCGTCCGTTCACTGAAGGTACCCGAGCTAAACTTCAAAAATTGATTTCGGGCACACCGGGCCTCGGAATCTGGTGCCTTCAGAAACTGCATACTCGTAGAATCCCAAAGAAAATTTTAAAAAAAAAATCCCTTGAAATTTATGGGTCTTTACATTACTCCCACGTCAGGGATTTACGTCCCCATAAAGCTATATAAAAAACTAGGGAAACAAAAGGGTTACTGAGCACGCATCTAAGCCTCCCACTCCCATGTGCTCTCTTGGAGGTTCTCGTGTTGCCATCTGATGCGCACTAGAGGAATCGACCATCCACGTAGGACCCACTCCTGTCAACCCTCAATCTCCACCAGGACCTCCGCAAAAGTCACCCCGTCATCAATGTTCAGCTTCCCAAGGTCGATGATATGCAACGGGTCGTGTGTGTATCTCCTCAGCAGAGATACATGGAAGTCGTCATGCACCTGGTGCAACTGAGGTGGATGGGTCAAGCGGTAAACCATCTCACCTACCCTGTTGAGGACCTAGAAGGGTCCGATGAAGCGTGGAGATAACTTGCCGCCCCATCCAAAACTCCGTAACCCACGTCGAGGTGAGACCCGTAGGAAAACGTGGTCGCCATCCTCGAACTCTAGTGGTCTCTGCCTCCTGTCGGCATAAGACTTTTGTCGGCTCTGAGCTGTCCTCATCTGCTCTTGGATGACCTGGACCTTCTCTGGTCCTACAAGAGCTGCTAAGATTTATTCTTTTCCGATAAGAGAAATCTGGTCTCATCCCCAGGATGAACCATGTTCTTTTCCTAATACAGTAAATCCCGACATGGATGATACTAATCCACACCAAGGATAACGTCGTAAGGCCTCGAAACTACTAACAAGAGATCTAACCATTACTCTCACCTCTAAGGGTTGAGTCACGCTGTCAGCATCAGTGTGTGGTCACTGGGTCTCCTCCAGTAGGTATATCAAAAGTGAGGGTCAAGTCAAAAGTCTTAACCGAAACCTCTTAGTACACAAAAAGAGAGGAAGAAAACGTCACAAGGAAAAGTGTCTTTTATTACTGCAACTCAAGTACAAAGACACACAACAATGACAACAAGGAAACTAGAGAACCAAGATCAAGGTCCCATGCCTGGAACTAGTCCCACTCTTGTCCGCCAGCTTCCGGAGCTCCACAGTCAAATGCCTCAACTACCTGAAGCTGAGCTCTCACATGTCCACTTGTTCCCTGCGGTCGGGGTGGACCTCCTGGTGGTGGTGGTGGCAACACCTCGAAGCGTCGTCCACCTCCAGCTGCACGGCCAGCTCCCCTGCCTTGGTCTCCTGCTCCTTCCGATCCGCCTTGATCAAACCTATGCCTCTGCCTGGGAGGTCCTTCGTTTATCTGCTGGTCATCTGTATGGCGGGTCGGATAGTCACGATCCATGTGACTAACCCCACCATAGGAGTAACACTGTCCGCTCCTGGTAATTCATTCTCTACCCCAGGTGCCTCACACACATGATCATGTGTCATAAAGTTGATCACTTGTAGGTCTGGTCCTCTTGGACCTCTGTGTCATCTGTCTACTGCCCGCTACAGAAGACTCGGCCGCATGTCGGGTAGTGGTGGGTCCTGCTGCTGGAGACTGCTCAGCAAGGAAACTCTCTACTAAGAGGGATCGATCCAACACCCCTGTCTGTGTCGGGATGTTGTGAGAAACAACTGAAGCACTAATCTCTCGCCTGAGCCCCTGATCGAAGGTTCGGGCCCTGAAGAACGGGTCTTGTACCATATCTATGGAGTAACGCGAGAGATCGGTGAACCTAACTGAATACTGCACCACCATCATACTACTCTGCTGAAGATGAAGTAGCTCCTGTATGCGCACCGCTCGAAGGGTGGATGGTATAAACTCTGCCCGGAACAGGCTCTCAAAGTCTGCCCACAGAAGGGATGCCTCGTCGTGCACCTGGAGCATCAGGCTCCACCATCTGCCTGCTGCTGCCTGAAGGAGGCTTTTAGTAAGGATCACCATGAAGTCTGCTGGTGTCCCTACCAATCTAAAAACTCGAACAACAGCCTCCAGCCAATCCTTGGCTACCTGAGGGTCCGTCTCCTCGAAGAACCTGGGCGTTCTCTGACGCTGAAACTTGTGCAGTGCACTAAGGCGACGTGCACTCTCAACGGCTGGGGCTGGTGGCATCGGTGGCTCGACGGGTAGAGGTATCGTCAGTGCCTCCACTGTAAAGGGGCCATGCACCGAGGCCTCATCGCTTGGTGGTTTGTCGTCTCGCACAAAGCTCTGAACCCTAGCTGGCTTCTGTCGTGGGGCCATCCTGAAAAGAGACAAGTGTGCCACGGTCAAAACAGTACCTGGTGAGATGACACAAGAAATCACAAAGAAAACTTTGAAACACACATGCAATCAATGTTTTGGTGTATTGAGTCGGAAATCAGAAGTCAGGGTCCTGGTGTATGGATACGTCGGCCACCGCACCAACACTGGACTCCCTGGACTGATAACCACACTCAATACCCTTAACACTATTGCTTCACATATAAGAAAGATCAGAGTCTTGAGTTCTGTAGTAGAACTGAACTCCTCTGATATCAATCTATCACGACCCATCCTCGGGGCCCGTTCCGTGACTACCCCAAGCCCGCCTTCCATAGGCCAGGGGCTGGCGATTAGCACCAAAGGCGTAAATCCCGATAAAAAGGGAAGGCATTGCCTTTATAAAAGTAACATACACCACAGAGTAAAAACGGAAGCAACAATAAGTACAAAAGTATGTGCTGAAAGGTAAATGGGCCAGAATACAAACCCAACTGAAAAGTACAACTACAACTGAAAGTAAATTACAACTCAAAGAACAATAGCTGAAAGGTGACAAGACGCTCCTGGGTCGTCCTCTGGTTTCCTACCTAAAGGGTAGGTAAAGATCTCCTCCTCAGCACTCCACGTCCGTCCGTCTCCTCCGGGTACCGACTTGTCGTAAAGTCCACCTTCGGGCACCGTATCGACGTGATATCCACCTTTGGGAACTGACTCATCGTGAGATCCTCCTCCAGGTACCGTCCAGCTCTACAAGCCTCAACCTCGATCAGTGATGTCTGTCGTCTGCAACCAACACAACGTAGTGTGGGTGAAGCCCATGCAGGGGTGAGTATACGATACTCAGTAGGGACCCTGAGACCCCCGAAGGTCTCCCTAAATCCAAAAAGGATAAACCACAAAGAAAAGATACAATCACGAAGTATCATCCAACACTACTTAGGTATATGCCCATACATACACCTAAGTCATCAAATCCAGTTCATCTCCAACTCACGAGCTCAAGTACAATCCAGTTCACTCAGGAAGGTAAAACAAAATCCACACAGGAATGTACGACCCAATCCACACAGGAAAGCATAATCCAATCCACACAGGATATCAAGTCAATCACATCGAAGATAATGATTGAAAGTCAAGACTTAGCTCAAACCAGGATTTTATTCATGAGGTTGAAACCATAGATATTGGGGAACTCCTCCTATATCGAGTACAGTGGGCCTACCGTTACAACCAAGTGCTTCCCACTAACCTTGGACTGTTGTAGTACTCCACCTGTCGAGTACTGTGGGCCGGCTGCTACAACCAAGCGCTTCCCACCATGAGTCTGCCACTACAACCAAGCGCTCCCCCTCATAGCCTACAGAGGTACTCCTTCTATTGAGTACCGCGGGTCTGCCGCTATAACCAATCGCTCCTCCACCGTGGGTCTGCCGCTATAACCAAGCGCTCCCCACTGGGCTATCGAAACACTCCGAGTCGATCGATCAGCAGTCATCATGTCTCAGCCAGCTCTAGGGTTTCCGCACATAGCACGCTCATTCCGAGAGGGTCCACTCCATGAGCCAAGAGTTCAATACATCAACTATCACGTAGACCAGAGTTGATGTATCGCAAAGTTCCATCACGTCAATGGGAACACAACGTGACAGATGACGCGTCAATCGGACGCCCGGTTTGAGAGTTATTGGCTTTTTCGTTCCAGGGGCCCGGTTGGTTTTTAAGTCAAAACCAACCCGACTATACTCCAACTGCATCCCAACTTCGAGTGGAGTAAGCCAAAAGGTCCTTCTCACTAAGAGGAAACCAACAAAGTCAACGGCACGTCAAACGGACATCTGGAGCTCAAGTTACAAGCGTTTCCGCTCAGAGGGCCCGACTGGTTTCGTGTTCGAACCAACCCGGTCATACCCAAAGTTCTCGAAAACCTTGAGTGTAATATGCTGAAACGACTATCTCAATCCAAGGATTGTATCGCAACTAACGGTGCATCGATCGGAGGCCCGTAACCCAAGTTACGGACGTTTGAACAAATATGTCCGTTTTTTAGGGGGGTTTGGGCCCGGACCGACCCGACCCAAAACCCCCTGGGTCGGCCCGAACTGGGTCGACCCAAAACGGGTCCGGGTCCAGCCCAATAGGGCGCGGCCCGACCCAACCAGCGTGGCCCAGCCCTACGCGGGGGTCCGGCCCAGCGCGGGCGGCCCGACCCAGCGCAGGCAGCCCGGCCCAGCGCGGCCGGTCTATGCAGTGCGGCTGGTTGGCCTGGCATGGGCGCAGCCCACACGGCCAGTCAATTCGGTCGTTTCGGACGAGCGGGAAGCAGGGGGGAAGGCGCTGCCCCCCCCCCCCTTGATTGAAACTGCACGGTTTAATGTCGCGCCCTCCCCGAAAACCTGGAACGACTTTGCCATTCCGGTCCGCCGCGGCTCAGCTGCGGCGGTCTCCTCCAGCAGCTCACCGCCACCGCTCTCCGCGGACCACTGGACTTGCACCGGTGGTCCGTTTCGGCCGCCATCTGCGTCTAAGGTCATTTTGGGACCCAAACTTCACTGCGGAGTCTTCAAATCGCCTCTGCGGCCCGTTCCGTCATCGCCCGTCGATCCGCACATCAATAAACAATCTGCGGAGGGTTGTCGGGCTGTGTTTGTTCGGCCCGCACCCTCTATGTTAGGTGTTTTCAAATGGCAGTCAAATAAAACACGTGATTCTAGTATTGATGAGGGTATAATTTATTCAAGTATAAATTATACTAACTTCATAGCATTAAATGCTTTAGCATGTGAGATTAAATCACTCGAAGGGTATTAAACAAAATTCCCCTACGTTTTTTCCCGCAATCAAATATTCTCAACCCGCAAACATATTCTTTCGCGAATCAACTTAATATTTTGTTGATCCATGCTCTTTGATTTAGAAGGAAAATAAACATGGGTTTATTAATATTTACAAATGAATCCCCTACCTTGATAACGAGTTGACGATTGATGAGCGTTGCGGAAAGCGACGTCGCGGAGTGTGGCTCTGTACACGTTGATGGAGATCGTCCGAGGAAGAGCGGTGTCTCCCTTCCTTTGATGCGGGAAGAAGAACGAGGGAAGGTGTGTCGGTGTTCTTCACGTTCTTCAAGGAGGATGAAGAACTTCTTCAGAGAAAAGAATGCTTCCTCTCTCAAAAACTCCACACAACAAAACCACCCCAAATAAAATAAGGTAGATCCTTATTTTATTAACCCATGTCAAGATCTCAAGAATTCAAAAATCAAACCCTTTATTAAATAAACTGAATAGCTTTAATCAATCTAATTAATGTGAGGGTTGTCAATCATTTAAAGTGGGGGAGGGGTGAGTTACAAAATTTATGGGGGGTTGCCAACATAAATAGGGGGTTTAGGGAATTTGAAGGTGTGGGGCTCGTGTGGGCCCCACCTCACAAATATCTTACCAAGTGGTTAGGATGTAGTGGATCCCACCTCAACTTCCACACGTAGGTTATAATTACACAGAGTATAAATAAAATTTCAACATGTATTTTATTTCACTCTTTAATTAAACCACTACATTTTTAACATCACCTCCCGAGCAAACGCAACTCCAGAGAAAGTCTTCCTAAGCAAAAATCGGTGCTACGGTTTCATCGGTGCCCTCGAATTTCGATTTCGAGCACCGGTTCAAAAGTTAGAAAAACCCACTCGTTCGTTCACTGAACGTACCTGAGCTAAATATCAGAAATTGATTCCATGCACACCAGGCCTCGGAATCAGGTGCCGTCAGAAACTGCGTACTCGTAGAATCCCAAAGAAAATTTAAAAAAAATTCCCTTAAAATTTACGGGTCTTTACATGAAAATTCTCCAACGAAGATGGTTAGATTTGATCAAAGACTATGGTTGATCAATCCATTACCACCCTAGGAAAATGAACAAGGTGGCAGATGCTCTAAGTAGAAAGGACCCAGAAATTCTATCATTGATGAGAATTAAGAAGGATCCAATCTTCTTAGATTTGATAAAGATGGACATGGGAATGATAAATAAGGGAACATCATCAATACTTTCACAAATTATTGCTTAACCATCTCTTTTAGAAAGGTTAAAGGGTGCTCAAAAGGATGATGCGAAAATTCAGAAGAAAGTGGAAGCTATCAGAGAAGGGAAATCCTCAGAGTTCAATGTTAATGAAGAAGGAATTTTGAGATTTGGGAAAAGACTGTGTGTTCCATCAAGTCCAGAGATGAAGAAGGAATTTTTGGATGATGTACATAATTCAAATTTCTCTATTCACCTAGGAAACACAAAGATGTATCGAGATATCCGAGAGAATTATTGGTGTGATAATATGAATAAGGAGATCACTGAGTATACATCAAAGTGCCTGGTGTGTTAGCAAGTGAAGGCAGAGATGCAGAAGTATAATGGGATGATGCAACCATTTCCCATACCAGCATGAAAATGGTAGAATATCACCATGGATTTTGTCACCAGACTTCCGAAGACATCCAAAGGCAACAATTCAATCTAGGTTTTTTTGGATCATCTTACAAAGTTTTCCCACTTCATTGAAATTTGGTAGGATTTCTCATTGGATCAACTGGCATGGATATACATCAGGGAATTGGTAAGGATTCATGGAGTACCAATGTCTATTGTATCCGATCGAGATCCAAGATTCACCTCTAAGTTTTGGAAGAGTCTTAAACATGCTCTGGATACTGAACTGAACTTCAGAACGGCCTATCATCCTCAAACTGATGTCCAATCTGAGCGAACTATTCATACACTGGAAGATATGTTAACATCATGTTTAATGGAATTTAAAGGAGGTTGAGATCAACGTATTCCTTTGGTTGAATTCTCCTATAATAACAGTTTCCACTCGAGCATCTGAATGACACCTTATTAATCCATGTATGGGAAGAGGTGCAGAACACTAGCTGTTGGGATGAAGTCAGTGAGTGTAAGTTTCTAGGACCAGAAATGGTCAAAGAAATGGTGGAGAAGGTTAAAACCATTCAGCAGCATATCAAGGCAGCCCAGATTCGACAGAAGAGTTATGAAGATAACCTTAGACGAGACCTTGAGTTTAAAGTTGGAGAAATGGTATTTCTATGAATATCCCAGTGGAAGAAGTTCATGAGTTTTGGAAAGAAATGGAAGTTAAGTCCTAGGTACATAGGCCCCTTTGAGATTCCTAATCATGTCGGGGCTATGGCCTATCGACTAGCACTTCAACCTACCATGGCCAAAGTACATGTCGTATTTCATGTATCACTCTTAAGGAATTACATACCAAACCCTTCACATGTACTCTCTTTATAGGTAGTATAATTAGAGGATGATCTTTCTTATGAGGAGCAAACAGTTAAGATCTTAGATCGTAGATAAAAAGTTCTACGAAATAAGACAATGACCCTCATCAAGGTGTTGTGGAAAAACCATAAGTTATAAGAAGCTACATGGGAATCAGAGGAAGTGATGAAGCAGAGTTAACTGCATTTTTTTTAGAGTGGGAAAATGAAATTTTGAGGGTGAAATTTCTTAAGGGGGGAAGATTGTAACGACCCAAACTTTAATTAATGGAAATTCTTCTTAATCTAATTAAATGTCTTATTATGCTTATATAAAATGTGAACTTTATTGGTTTTATGTTTTTGGATTTTAAAATACCGTTATGAATTGTGACCATTGCTAATATATCCGTTAAACAATGATCACATGATTAGTATAAATATAGGGCTTTAACAAATCCAATTTACTCAGACAAAGCAATTGATGGCCTCATCCAGTAGACTTGACCCATACGAAGCCCATTTGTCAGAGCTCGGAAATGGTGTGGCGTCATTGGGCTTCTCTCTTGACCAAGATCAATCCGAGCTTGAACATGTTAATCTTGATCAGAACTGACTATGGGGGAAGTGGAAGTTAATAGAGATTACCACCCGAGTGATGTTATCTGAGCCACCCCAGGATTATATCACCATTGCACACCTTAATCTTTGGTCTTATTTGGGTGTTATAAGGGGTTATGTAACGAGACCCTAGCACTATGACTATGTACATTATTCTTGAATAGAGAATATACATTCATTTTATTATTGTTACTTTTTAAATAGTTTTTAAAGCACAAATAGTATTTTTAGTTAATATTCAACTAAGAAATCTATTTTGATGAATTAATGGATTTTTTTAATTAAATGATATTTTAATAAAATATTATTATTATTATTAAATTAATTTTTATTAAATATAAATTATCGTATAATTTTATGAATGCAATTGTAATTTTTATTAAGGTTTGAACGCAGTTTTTGTCAAAACACATGAATTTTCGATAAATGTTTATTTTTATTTTAAAAGTAAAAATTCACATATTTAGAAAATTATTTAGATAAAATGAATATTATTTTTGGAATCAGGATGTCAAAATTATCCAATGGTGAATTTTTCATAATTTTCTGAGAGAGACGAATTTTTGGGTAAAAATTAAATACCGTTTAAAAATATAATGTGTTTTATGACATCATAATGACCCAATAGTGATGTAATAAAATACTATAAACATTATGTTCATCCAATATATGTTTTACCATTAAAATAATGTGATTCTGGGTTTGTTTTATTTATTTTACAAAGCTTTAGTGGACCCTTCAAGGCTTATAAAACATTTTGTCTTTTTAAATTGTTTTCCTTGAGAGTGTGACTCACCTCCACATAATCAACCATATTATTTTAAGAAGTTGGTCCATTGGCATTATAAAATATTCTTTTCCAATCCCCTTTGGCAAAAACCATGGGAAAAACCATGGTCTGGTTTGTGGTTTTGATTAGTTTAATGTGAGGTGTCCCAAACCTAAATAATAAATAATTTCCTCTCCTTTCCTATATAAAACCACCCAAGCTCCCACTTCCTCTTCACTCAAAGCCTTTGGAGTTAATAAAACCTCTGAAATAATCTCTCTATAATCCTCACAATGTGATCCAATCTCCCAAGAAGCCTCTCTCAAGCCCCTCCCAAGCTTTTTGGATCTTACTTCCAAGTAAGGGATTTCTTCCTTTCTAAATTTTGTCCAAGTTTCTTTATATTGTTATATCCTTTTTCTTTAAATTAAAAATGTTGGGGTATGATTTCACACCTAACCCATACTTTATTCTTAATGTTTGAATAATTATTGACCCCTTTATCTCTCATTAATTCCTCCCATGTACACACGTTACCATGCCGAAATTCCGTGAGGGATTTCTCTCTCCTCTTTTACATCCAAGTAATTCTTTTGTATTATGCATCTAAATTCCATTAAATTTGTTGGGACATGTATATATATGACCCTCTTACTGTATATTTCATGTACATATGATGAGACACCCATTTATCTCTCATCAACCATTTTCATGAATCCGTATGTCACGACGTTATGCTGCCGAAATTGCACCGCATTTTTTTCAAGCCAAAGTCATTGTGTAGTGAATACCATGAACATTTCTCTATCAAGGGTATCAAACTTTATACACGTTTACTTATTTATTATATATTTTCATGTATAAATTCCACATACCTTTATCATGGAATAAATTATTATTTTTAATGAATCCATTTTTTATGATCCATGTGGCACACTTATGCATGAAATGAAATGTTTAAGGAGGGTGCACCCTGATAACGCTCCAATGCATTGGGTAAATTATAGTATCATGATACATCATGTGAAATTAGTGTTGAATCATGATAATTCAATTGCAACGAGGGTTTACTCGTGCTTCATGTGCAATGAGGGTTTACTCATGCTCCATTTGCAATGATCCTTGACCCATGCTAATTCCATGTTAAGTGTTGTTGCTACATTTCCGTGTTATGATTATCATGATTTATCATGACTTTATGTTAATGTTTCTCTTGTGATCCATTGATATTCCTATTTTTTAACATGTATTGTATTCCTCATGTTATTTCATGTTTATTCCCTTACTGGGCTTTATAGCTCACCCTTTTCTTATGCATGTCCTCAGGTTATCCCATGCAATGCTAAGTACGAGGGAATGTAGTGGTCATGTAAAAAAAGTTTTTAATAAATATGTTTTATTTCATGTTTTAAGTTGTTATGTAATTATCCTAATCCTTAAATACACTAGAACTCTTGATCTTATATGTTGTATCAATTGAAGTTTATGTAATAAATCAGGTTTAAGTGTGTAACAAAGAGCAGGGTTGTTATATTAATGCACCCTCAACTAAAAGAAAGTATAAGTTAAGGGTTAATTTCAAAACCTCATTATTATTCAAGGTTGATTATACATAAGTATCTGATAGGAAATATTTATCATCCATGTCCATGTTTCTTAAAATTTATTTCAAATTATTATCGATAAATTTTTAAAGAAATTTTTACCCATGTTTGAATTTTTATAAATTGTTTTTAAAGTAATATTTCTATCATTTTCCAAATGAGGTACTTTATGAAATTTTCGAAAAATTAAGGTAAGAATGTTTTTTTAACTTATATAGTGTGAGTGGCTATTTTATGTTATTATTACACCTTAACATTTTGAAGATTACCTTACAAAATTACAAGGTTATTTTCAAAAGAAATGTTTTCTTTTATAATTGTGTGTCTTTTAAACAAATTCAAAGTAAAAAATGGATATTTCTCTCAAAGAGTTTTAATGATTTTATTAGGTTATTTTCAACTTTGTCAACATCCTTTGTTGGATTTTATGCTTAATTGAGGTTGATTTATTATGATAAAATTTTCTATATTGTATTTAAGGGTTTATGATATATTTGAATATGGATGTGTTGTTTTTATACCATTCATGGTTTATAATTAAAGTATTAACATTCCGTATGCTGGTTTTAATGCGGATGTTTATGTTATGTTTTACCCCTTTCATAAGAGGAATGCATTGGACTTATTAAGTGATGGGTGAGGCCCATTATAGCCCCTAGATGCATTTTTAGGTCACATGAGACAAACCAGTGTCTTGGAATGAGGCCTTGATGGTATTTTTATGTATAGTCTTGGCATGAGGCCTTGACGGTGTGGTTATGATGTCCAACATTATGCATTCTCTCATTATGAGATTAGTTATTGATATTTTATGTGATTATTAGACTAGTAGAATATCTATGTATATGTTTAAATAGATTTATTTAATTTATTTTTTCCATTTTATGATGAAGATTATATTTAAAAGTCTTGTGTTTCAATTTTATACTTTTCCTTAAAAGTTTATGCTTATTTACGATAGCTTCCACTATATTGTTTATCCTTACTGAGCATCTAAGATCACCCCTTTATTATGTTTCATTTTTTCCAAGATGTGAATAAGTATATTATTAATGTAATTCAGGGATAATCTAAGGGATATGAGTGTTTTAAAATGAGAGACTATGTTGTTTTTTTTATTTCAGGATGTAATGTAAAACTTATGTGTGTATCTAGTTTTAACATGACTATTAAACTGATCGTTCCGTTGAGATTTGATTTATTAGGATCATGCCAATGTAATAAAATAATGTACTGAATTTGGACTACTGGGGTCAGTGTGTTACAGTTGGTATCAAATTAAGTTTATTAAAAACCTTGTAAACTAGATTTAGAAAATACTTTAATTAGGAGACACTATGTCACACTCGATTTTTTTTCATGTCTTGGTTTTGATCCGGTTCATTGGAAATCCCAATCATTTTCTTGGGTTTTGAGTGAGATTAATTTTGATTTTTTAACCTCCATATATTTCTAATCATCCTACAATTGGTTTCCCATATCTTGTTTGAGAGTTTTGGAGAAATGGGTGGTTACTTCATGATTTGGGCCAACCGTGAGCCCATTTCTAGATTTAAAAACCAAAATTGTTTTTTATAAATCCTTCATTTTCAATATTTTTCACTAATTTCACTTCCCACTTGGCATAAATTGTCATATTAAAACTACTATATCCTTTATACCCCTTATAAATTCATAATAATGGTGGATTTGTGTTATTTATTCAGGTATTGGGCCAGCCTGTGGGCCCATTTCCATTTTTTAAAAAATAATTTTTTTTCTTTTATTTATTATTAATTATTTTATAATTTTTGGTTATTACACCTCCCACTCAAGTCCAAGAACCCTAGTCACACCCCCATATTCCATTTTCCCTCTTTGGAGCTCATCTTAGTCACAGATTATGGAAAAACTTATAAATATTTCTCAAATCATCCAGATTTTCCAGAGGTAATTTGTCTCGTTCATAAATCATTCAATTCATACTCTTTTTGCCAAAAATATTCTTTAATTGGTTTTCCAGACCTTAAGAGACTCTCCAAGTAGTTTAAATCCATTACATTTCCTCTAAGGGTGCATATATAAGGGAAGACGAAGAGTTTTCTAGTTTCAAGGTGAGATTCCTTATCATTTCTCCTCCATCTTCCTCCTCCTTTCATTATTTCTTAATTTTATATTCTCCTCTTGTCATGATAGACCTAGGGTTATGTTATACCATTATTTTTTACTATGGTTTTGTTCATTTGGGTCTGTTCATCATAGGTTTAGGTTTTATAATCCCTTGTATGGTGATATCGGGTGTGCGTTTCCATTACGCTAAGGATTTGAGGTAGGATATCCCTTTCACAAGACTTTATCATTTAAGTTTCATCATTTTCTTATTTTTAGAACCTGATATATATGTTTATTATTGTTTTTCATCCTTTTTATAGTTTTCTTGGTGTGCAAAATGGTTGTTTAAGCCTTGCTTTGTGAAAGGTAGTGTTGTTTTGTCATAAAAGTGCACACCAAGTGTTTGTTTAAATGTTGTGTTATCTTTTGCACATGGTTTGTGAGTTTTAGAACCTTTTTTATGGTATTTTTAAAAAATTTCAGTATCTTGAATAAAATATTCCATCCAATTGGTGTTTTATTCCTTTTCAAGTTATTAAAATAAATTGTTTTGTTTAAAAGTGCATGTCATGTGTTCGGTAAATTTCCCGGTTGGATTTTATGTGTTAAGTGTGATTTAAAAATTATTTTTTTGGATTTATAAATGAATTTGAAGCATTAAAAATGGTATTTTTTGGTCCTTATATGGATTTTCAATGTGTATTTGGTTTTATAAACAAATGGGTTTCGGTTTACAACATGTTTTGGCCCGAGTTGCCGGAAAATGGCCCGTTTCACATCCTTATAAAAATGGTTGTGTAATGAATATGTAACCTAAGTGTTTTAAGGGATTTATGAAAGTGTTTTTCTGCTTTAAATTTTGTTTATACACCTCCTTAATAAAATTGAAATGCATACCTTTGTCAAATGTTAGTTTTGAGAAAGGCTTAAAGGCCCGTTTGGCATTTTTTCTTGTAAAAATGGTTTCCATGTGTATTTCATATTTTATCTTTTGGGGACATTTTATGGTCCATGAAATTGATTTATTAATTGGTCTTGGGTCTTCCAAATCTGGGTTGATATGGTATTTATGGGTTTTTTTCCTTAAAAGAACATTTTTGAATGGATTTTATGTGCAAGGCCTCATTATACTTCTTGAAATTGTTTTATGAAAATTTAGGTGGTTTATTGATCCGTGAAAGAAATGTGAGACATGTGTGCAAATTGCTTGATGTGTGTATTATTTTTAAATTTAATCTTCATTAGAAAATTGTATTTTATAGATGCATAACTTTTTGAGCACAAGAAGGGAAAACTCAGTTATCTAGGTGGGCAGACATGTACTAGAGTGATATTGATCCGGAGGGGTTTTGTCTTTGTTTCGCGTAGAAAGTTTGATGATGAAAAAACTAACTAAACTATGATTATGATGATGTTGGGGACCACTATTTTATGGATTATTCTCCTACTAGTGTCTCATGTGCACGAGAATGGATATTATTTACGGTTACTTTTACACCGAGATATGAGGTACCTGGGGCCCACAATAAACTAGTGCCTAGGGGTGTTCCTGAGACTTGTGATCATTGGCTATTTTGTACTCACCATTGAAATATGGTGTGATTATTTGGTAAATTCAGAATCATTTGTGTTTTATTTAAATTATTTCCTTTTTTGAAGTAACCCTCTTGAAAACTATTTTCATTTTGAAGTTGCACCTCTTTGAAAAATTGTTACTAGCATTCTTGTTTATAAAACATGCAATTTTTTGTATCATAATTATTATAGCATGGAACATCATTTGAAAAAAATACTTTTATATATTGTATTTAAAACTTGAAATTGATGTTTCTTTTATTTTAAAGTAGGTTCATTGGTAATATAATATCGGGCTAAACTACTGAGTTTTAATACTCACACCTATAGTTTTCTTCTATTTTTAGCCCTTATGTAGGTTTCATATTGATTTCTATCACCTTGGGTGACATGTGATCATTGTTTTGGAGAGTAAACAGTAGGGTCACATGGAGTTAGTTTGTTTTCATGTTTAGTCGGTTGAGTTGTTGGTTTAGTTGTACTTTCGGTTTCTTGTACAAATAATGTTCAGTTCAATTTTTATGTAAATTTATTTTGGGCAATCCTTTTCTTTCCAATGCTTGTTTTATTATTTATATTTGGGATAAATAATTACCTTGTGTACTATATTGATTCCCTCGGTGATTTTATCTATCCCGAGACGATCGGGAACACCTCTCGGGACTTGTCGCGGGCTGGCCTAGGTGACCGATTCAGGGTCGACTCGGGCTGGTTCATGACAAAATGGTATCAAAGGAGGTCGGATCTTAGTAGACCTTTCTTTTTAGATCACCCTTGTTATTTTGGATATGTCAAGGTAGATAGAGTAGGATTTTTGGGACTTGATGGGTAAGTGCGGGAAGATTGTCGTGAAGTCTTTCTCGTTCTGATCCTCGGGTTTCTATAGGAAGTCTGATTTTATTAGTATACTTTGTGTTTGTTGATTTTTTGGTGTTGGGATATGACAAGGGGAGTATAACTAATGGCCTCTATGTGATCATAGGTCCTGGAAAGCCATGTGGATCCGGGGCATGGTCCTAATAAGTCTCTCTATGTTGGTGTTGTGTTTAACATATGGCCACCAACTATCTGGTCAAGTCACCCATCGACACTAATTCCCTTTTATGGATCTCTTGGACCTTTCTTGGATTCTAAATTTTTGTTTTGAAAATCCTTGTGTGAGAATTGTGGAAATGGGTTTTAAAGGAAGGATTGGATTTTGAAAAGTGGAAAAAAGGGTTTTCAAAAATTAAATATAATAATGGTTTTAGAAGGTTGTGTTTTTTTTAAACAAATTTTTTTTAGGAGGAAGTGGAAATGATTTAATGGGATTGGATTATCCCTAATCTAAACTTGTGGTTTTTTGGAATAAATTTTTTTGAAAGTGTGAATCAATTTAAGGTGATTCTGAATCATTGTTTTAAATGGGGTGTTTTGGGATGTTGAATTTTTTTTGAATCTGATGAATTGGTTTTGGAAATTGGTTTTGAGTGGTTGTTGTTTTCCTAGAAAGGGTATTGGTCTCAATGGCCATCATATTATGAAAAGATACCTTTCTGAATTTTAGAAAATAGTAAGGGGTTATTTGGAGTATCTTGGTTGTTTTGAAAGTTGTAAAAATGAAAAGGGGTAGATTTTTAAGAAAATGGTTCTTGATGAAGTGTGGTTTGTTTTTTAAAATTAGAAAAGGGTTTTGACTTTCTGGTTAGTGTTCCTTTGGAAGGTACATGATTTTTTAAATGATGTTATTTTGTTTTATCCTTTGGTGTTTTCATAGGTTCCCACATGCATGGTTTTATTGATATCTAGAAGGATGGACTATATGGAATGGTGGTTGGGTTCCTGGGGTGGCATGGAAATGTGAATGTGAGTGAGACTTGATGAAACACCATTGGTGAATGTGGAAATCCACCAAGTTAGATTTTTTTTTCAAAAGTGTTTTGAGATGAAACATTGTGGAATTTGTTTATAAAATGATGGTTATGTGGCTAGTTTTTCTATGTATTAGAAGATTTTTTTATTCATTATAATTCCTTGTGATCTGGAATTCATAATATTGTTATGTAGTGAGGTGGGATCTTTTTGGTGTCTCGGTTTTGGAGTAATGTTCAGTGGTTTTCTAAAGATGTGTTGGATATTGTGATGTGGCCATGGATAGTTCTCCATTGTAAAACCTTCCTATTGATCAACCCAAGGATTCATTTAAAATGTTAAATTCACCTCTTAGGATGATGCCTTGTCCCATTTTTTTGGAATAGAGAGATGTTTGGTATTGATTTAAAGTGCTTACAGGTTGTGATAATTCTTTTAGACATAGCAGTTGTGTTCGGTGATGTTGATGTGTTTCGTCGTATTCCTTGTCCATTATGCTTCTTGTTCTGAGTGAGAGATAATCATGCTATGTATCTATGAGTTCCTATTTATATAAAGGTGTGTTGTTGAGCAAGTGAGTTTTTTTGAGTGGTGTGATCCTTAGAACCTGACTGTGGTGCAGTAGATGATTTAAGAATAAGGACTCCAACCATAGGCCTCAGAGTGAAGCTTTTCACGCAGTCAGGAAATCACCAGAGTTTTGTAGAGATTGACTAGGCTCCTGCCTCCACCGCTTTGTTAAGGTAGTTTCTACTATATTTTGGTTCCTCATCACTATGAATTTCATCTTGTCGTTATGATCATGGTGGACTTACCCCTCACACAATGTCTATGGTTATGCCTCATAGATGTGGGTTTCTAATCAATGTCCCTGTGTGGACCACCTGTGTAAATCGGGTGCGGTCTTGGTTGTACTTGTTCGTAGGTGGAGAGTGTTAGATAGTTCCTTTTTTTCTTTTTTGTTTTCAGTGGCCTAATCATTGGGCCCCCTTCCCTCCCCTCCCCGAGTGGTGGAGGTTTGGATCCGTATAGAAAGTGTTGGCCCAGTTCTTGTCCCCTCCATTTGAGAGTGTGTGGTTTAGATGTTCATGTTGCAACCCTCTTAACTTGAGTTTTTAGGTTGTTTTGGGAGATTTTTGTTGGTCCTGTTCGGGTGATACCCAATTCTATTTCATGTTGAATTATTTTTTGTTCATTTCTAGCTGGTCTTTAATGATGAGGAGACCCATTGCGGGTCTCGAAGATCATTCCTTTAAGGATTCGTCAGATGATAGTTGTGATTTAATGGTGGGGAGCCTATTCCAGACCCCCCCCCCCAAAATTCATTAGCTTTTTTGAGTGAAATTTGGTTTGGGTGATCATTGGGTTCATTGGTAGAAGGCCCAACAATCTGGTTCTTGGCTTGGTTGTGGAGGTGGTGGCTTGATCTTTCCGTTGATTCTCAGGAAGTGGTTGTGAGTTGGTGTTTTGTTTGGGGAAGAGGATTAAGTTACATTGATGTTAAATGATATTTCCTTGTCTTTATATGTTGTATCATGTTGATAAGGAATCCTTAGGTGTTGTTCTGTTAGTTGTAAAGTGTTATGTCTTTTCGGGGGTGGAAAGATTTAATGGTGGGGAGAATTGTCACACCCGGTTTTTTTCTTTTCATATCTTGGTTTTGATCCAGTTCATTTGAAATACTGATCCTATTCTTGGGTTTTGGGTGAGAATAATTTTTATTTTTGAGCTTCCATATGATTCTAATCATCCTACCATGGGTTCCCCGTAGCTTTTTTGAGATTTTTGGAGAGAAGGGTGGTTACTTCATGATTTGGGCCAACCGTGAGCCCATTTCCAGATTTAAAAACCAAATTTGTTTCTTTTATAAATCCTTCATTTTTTCAACATTTATCAATCATTATACTTCACAATTTTCCTAAACTAGCATATTAAAACCACCATATCCTTTTGGATCCCTTATAAATTCATAAGCATGGTGAATTTGGATTATTTATTCAAGGTATTGGGTCAGCCCGTGGGCCCATTTCTAGTTTTAAAAAAATAATTGGTTTCTTTTATATATTATTCATTTTTTATAATTTTAGGTGATTAAACCTCCCAATATAGGAAAATAACCCTAGGATCACCACCATATTTCATTTTCTCTCTTTAGAGCTCATCTTAGTCGCAGATTATGGAAAAACATATAAATGTTTCTCAAATCATCCAGATTTTCCAAAGGTAATTTGTCTCATTAATAAATCATTAAATTCGTACTCTTTTTGCCACAAATATTCTTTAACTGGTTATTATAGACCTTAGGAGACTCTCCAAGTAGTTTCAATCCATCACCTTTCCTCTAAGGGTGCAGATCTAAGGGAAAACAAAGAGTTTTCTAGTTTCAAGGTGAGATTCCTTCTCATTTCTCCTCCCTCTTCCTCCTCCTTTAATTATTTCTTGGTTTTCTATTCTCCTATAGTAATTATATACCTAATTTTATGTTATACCATAATTTTTTATTGGGTTTTTATTCTTTTGGGTCTGTTCATCGTAGGTTTAGGTTTTATAAACCCTCAGATGGTGATATCTAGTGTGTGTTCCCATTACGCCAAGGATTTGAGGTAGGATATCCCTTGAAAAAGCCTTTATAATTTAAGTTTAATCATTTTATTATTGTTATAACCTGATATATATGTCATTTTTAGCCTTTGGATAATTTTCTTGGAGTAAAAAATGGTTGTTTAAGCCTTGTTTTGCAAAAGGTAGTGTTGTTTTGTCATAAAAGTGCACACCAAGTGTTTGTTTAAATGTTTTGTTATCTTTATCACCTGGTTTGTGAGGTTTAGAACCTGTTTTATGGTATTTTGAATATGTTTCATTATATTTAATAAAATATGGAATGTAATTGGTGTTTTATTCCTTGTTAAGTTCTTAAAATAAATTGTTTTTGTTTAAAAGTGCATGTCATGTGTTCAGTAAATTGTCCGGTTGGATTTTATGTGTTAAGTGTGATTTAAAAATTATTTGTTTGAATTTATAAATGAATTGGAAGCGTGAAAAATGGTATTTTTGGGTCCTTCTATGTCTTTCCAATGTGGATTTGTTTTTACAAACAAATGGGTTTCGGTTTACAAAATGTTTTGGCCCAAGTTGCCGGAAAATGGTCTGTTTCACATCCTTATGAAAATGGTTGTGTTTTGAATATGTAACCTGAGTGTTTTAAGGGATTTATTAAAGTTTTTTCTACTTTAAATGGTGTGTATACACCTCCTTAATAAATTTTAAATTCATACCTTTTTCAAATTTTAGTTTTGATAAAGGCTTAAAGGCCTATTTGGCTTTTTTTCTTGTAAAAATGGTTTACATGTGTATTTCATATTCTGTTTTTTGGGGCCATTTTATGGTCCATGAAATTTATTTATTAATTTATTTTTGGGCTTCCAAATCTAGTTTTATATGGTATTTATGGTTTTTTCCCTTAAAAGATCATTTTTGAATGGATTTTATGTGCAAGGCCTCATTATACTTCTTGAAATTGTTTTATGAAAATTTAAGTGGTTTATTGATCCATGAAAGAAATGTGAGACATGTGTGTGTCCTGTTTGATGTGTGTATGATTTTTAAATGGAATATTCATTATAAAATGTTATTTTATATATGTTTAAATTATTTGAGCATGAAAAGGGAAAACCCGGGTATCTAGGTGGGCGGACATGTACTAGTATGCTAGTTATCCAAGGGGTTTTTTTCCCTGTTTCACATAGAAAGTTTGACGATGAAAACACTAACTAAACTATGATGATGATGTTTTTGGGGACCAATAGGTTATGGATGATTCTCCTACTAGTGTCTCATGTTCACGAGAATGGATATTCTTTATGGTTACTTTTACACTGAGATACAAGGTACCTAGGGCCCACAATAAACTAGTTCCTAGGGGTGTTCCTGAGACTTGTGCTCATTAGATATTTTGTACTCACCATCGTTATATGGTGTGATTAGTTGGTAAATTCAGTATTGTGTGTGTTTTATTTAAAATATTTCCTTCTTTAAAGCATCCCTCTTGAAAACTATTTTCATTTTGAAGTTTCACCTCTTTGAAAAATTGTTACTAGAATTCTTATTTATAAAACATGCAAGTTTTTGTTTGATAATTATTATAGCATAGAACCTCATTTGAAAAAAATAATTTTATATCTTGTATTTATAACTTTAAATTGATGTTTCTTTTATTTTAAAGTAGGTGCATTGGGAATATAATGGTGTTCTAACCTACTGAGTTTTAATACTCACACCTATAGTCTTCTTCTGTTTTTATCCCTTGTGAAGGTTTCAGATTGAGTTCGATCACCTTGGGCGATGTGTGATCATTATGTTGGAGAGTGACCATTGGGGTCACATGGAGTTATTTGGTTATCATGTTTTGTCGGTTGAGTTATTGGTTTAGTTTTACTTTTGGTTTCTTGTATAAATATTGTTCAGTTCGATTTTTTATGTAAATGTATTTTGGGTTGTCTATTTCTTTTCTTTGTTTTTTCAATTATTTATATTTGGGAAAATTGTTCCCTTGTGTACTCTATTGATTCCCTAGGTGCTTGTTGCCATCCCGGGAGTATCGGGAATGCCTCTTGGGACTTGTCGCGGGCTGGCCTGGGTGACCGATTCAGGGTCAACTCGGGCTGGTTTGTGACACACTACCCTAAGATAGACATTGAGGATCAATATATAAGAACATCATAAAATTTGGGTAATGTAGAGATTATGTGGGTATTCCTAGAAAATAAACCCCTGTCTGGATACTACAAGTGGATGTGGTTCTATAATAGATGTACCTAGGAGTAACAACTTTGACAAGGTGTTCCGAGCTTGACTTGAGGTAACCTGGTACATGACAACGAGCCTTACTGTGCACCTGGTTTGACACTCCCAGGGGATATGCTTAAGATAATTTACATTTTCTTTACAAACCCTTATAAAGTATTTATGAGTAAATATGTCCCTAAATAAACCATTTTTATGATTATGGGATATATATGCATAAATTTTTTAATTTATGTTAAGTATTTTACTAGTTTGGAATTATGAATTATGATTCATAACCTAATATAGTGTGTGTCATTGTTTAGAAATGGAACCTAGTGGAAGGAATGGAAACTTTATCAACACACATAATCCATATAGATATTTCCCTACTATGTAAGGTAATGATGGTGGAGATGGTGATACAACTAGCGCTAAATAGCTTATAACCATACCGATACAACTGACTTAGGTTATGAATAATAACCTTACCCATATGGAGTAACCTGATCCATAATGTGGATGATCAAGGTTAGAATACTTCATGAGGAAACAAACCCTGACATTAAATAGTACTACAAATCCTTTTGTAGATGAGTAGTGGATAAGTTCCTTAGAGAAAATATTTATTACTTTGTGGGGTAATGAAAGGGAAAAGTTGTTATGGCAGTCTATCATCTATCAAGATATTCGGATCAATGGTGGTCATTAATTCAAAATATGAAGGAGGATGGAGAGGTAGAAAATATTCAATGGAGGTAATTTAAAGAACTCTTCCTAGAAAAATACTTTCCTCTTGATCTATGAGCAGATATGGAGAGACAATTTCCAAGTCTGAGGTAAAAAGAGGATGAGAATGTTGTAAAGTATGAAGCTAACTTCACAGGCTTATCAATGCATTCTTCAAACTACATAGGTAACTTAATAAGTAATATTGATTTATTCTTGGGTTAAAACCATTCCTCCAACGGGAATTGGTCTCACAATCTTTCTCATCGTACGAAGATATAGTCTCATGTGCTATCAAGATAGAAAAATAATTCTATAAGTCTTATGAATTTAAAGTAAATAAAGGGAAGAAGAGGGTTGTTGAACACTCTAGAAAAGGAAATAAGGGGGAGAAGGGAAAAACTGAAATTCTAACCTGTAGTAATTGTGGGAAGAAATACCTTGGTACTTTCCTAAAGGGAATGGGAGTTTGTTACAAGTGTGAAGAAAATGGCCAACAAGCTCATGATTTGAAGCGAAATAAAGAAGATCCCAATGTTCAATGATATAATTGTAAAGAGTTGGGACATTATGAAAATTATTTTCATAATCTTCAAGGAAAATTTCCCCAAAAAAGGCCAAGGGAGAAAGGCCAAGCTTTTGTGATCACAACTGCTGAGGTTGAAGTTCCTAATGATGTGGTGGCAGGTACATTGATTTTTTCCTCAAATTTATCCAAATATTTATTTGATTCTGAATCCATGCATTCCTTTATATATTCCTAGTTTTCTTTAAAAATTATATATTTCCAATTCACTTTAACAGGGGAGTTTTCAGTCAAAACCCCTAAGGGAAGTCTCAATGTAAAAAATATGTGCTAGGCAGTTCCCATTATGGCATATAAATGTTCTTTATCTGCTAAATTTATCATCATACCTATGGTCAAATTTTATATAATCCTCGATATGGACTGAATATCAAAATATGATATGAAAATTTATTTCAAGAAGAAGGAAGTTGTTATTTGTGAGGAAAATTTAGAATCTGTTATCTTTAAAGCAGAAACTTCATCACCCGATTATTATCAAATCCCACCCTCGGTAGCTTTACTTAATGAGATTCTTGGGGAATAAGAGGAAATAACATCTAGGGATGAATAAAGAAATATTAAAAATGAGTATGTACCTATTTTAAGATAATATGTTGATGTGTTTCCAAGGATTTACCTAGATATCCTTGAGAGTGGGAAGTCAACTTTACTTTTGATTTATTCCCTGATGCAAGACCAATATCAAAAAATCCCTAAAGAATGGACACTATGGAATTAGTAGAGATAAATAAACAACTATAGGAGTCGAGTAATAAGGGATTTATTCACACTAGTGTTTCTCCATGGGGATCCCCAGTTCTTTTTGTGAAGAATAAAGATGGATTAATGAGGTTGTGCATTGACTATAAAGAAATAAATGTTATTACAATAAATAATAAGTATCATCTACCATGTATTGATGATTTGATTAATCAACTTCATGGATCTCAATATTTTTCAAATATTGACCATTGTTCTGGATATCGTCAATTTTTCATAAAAAAGGAAGATATTCTAAAGAAAGCATTCCGAATGAGGTATGGTTATTACGAATTTATAGTAATTCCATTTAGATTGACTAATTCACCCTCTATTTTCATGGATCTAATGAACGTAGTTTTCAAGGAATATCTTGATGATTTTTTCATAGTATTTATTGATGATATCTTGGTATACTCCAAAAGATACAAAGACCATGAGAACCACTTGCATATTGTTCTAAATACTCTTATAAGAAATGAACTATATGGAAAGTTTAGAAAGTGTGAATTCTGGCTTTAAAAAATTTATTTTCTTGGCCATATTATCTCTAAGGATGGAATCTCTTTTGATCATGAAAATACAAAAACAATACAAGAATGGCCAACACTGATGAGCATAACTTAGGTATGTAGTTTTATTGGTTTAGCAGGTTACTATTGGTGTTTTGTCTAGAATTTTACCTGATTGGAAAACCCATTAACCACTATCACACATAAAGTGGTTAAATTCATTTGAAAAAAAAGTGTGAATAATGTTTTCAATAATTAAAGAGAATATTATTCAATGATTCTATCTTGACTTTACCATCTGGGAATGATGGGTTTATGATTTTTAGTGATGCATCAAGGAAAGTACTTGGTTGTGTTCTTATGAAAAATGATAGGGTTATTTCATATGCATCAAGGTAGTTAAAAATTCATTAATAAAACTACCCAACTCATGATATTGAGTTTGTAGTAGTAATATTTCTCTGAAGATATGGAGACACTATCTCTATGGTGAAATATATGAGATATATACTGATCACAAGAGTTTGAAATATATTTTATCAAAAAAAGAACTCAACATGAGACAAAGGATATGGATTGAGATACTCAAGGATTATGATTGCACAATACACTACCAACTAGGTAGGACAAATAAGGTGGAAGATGATTTAAGTAGGAATGACCATGGAGTTTTGAACATAATGAGAGTTGAAAAGGATCTTATGTTCATAGATCTAGTAAAGATAGATATGGTAATTATCATGGAAAGTGAAACATCACTACTTTTTCAAATGGTTTCCAAACCATATTTACTAAAAAAGATAAAATGTTCTCAGTCTGATGATGAGGAGTTTCAAAAAAAATTAATGCTATGAATGATGGGAGACATATTGACTTCATATTTGAAGATGGTATTTTGAAATTTTGGAAGAGGCTTTGTGTTCCTACTATACCTGATCTAAAAAGGGAATTATTGGATGATGCTTATAGATCCAATTTCTTTATACACCCTGGTGTCACTAATATGTATAGATATTTGAAATAACATTTTTGGTGGAACAACATGAAGAGGGAGATTACTGATTATGTGTCAAGATGTTTGGTTTGTGAATAGGTGAAGGCTAGAAGACAACATCATAGCGTATTCATGAAACCTATTCCTATACCTATGTGGAAATAGGATGATATTATGATGGAATTTTTAATGGGTCTACAAAATACTCCCATAATAAATGATGTGAAATGGGTTATTCTTGATCGTCTTACCAAATCAACACATTTTATTACTATAAGATAAGATTTACCACTTGAACATTTAGTAAGACTTTACATCAATGAAGTTGTAATACTTCATGATGTACCACTATCGATTTGTTTTTACCGTGATCCTCATTTTACATCAATATTCAAGAAAAGTCTTTAGAATGCCCCAGATATTGAGCTTCGTTTGAGAACTGCCTACCACCCTAAAACTGAAGGACAATCAGAATGAAAAATTAAAACTTTAGAAGACATGTTGAGATCATGCTCACATGACTTTCAAGTTATATGACATCAATATTTACCTCTAGTATAATTTTCCTATAAAAATAGATTCCATTCAAGTATTCATATGTCACTATATGAAGCATTATATGGAAAGAGTTTTTGTACACCAAATTGTTGGGATGATGTTGGTGAAAGAAAACTTATAGGCTCAGAACTTGTTAAGAAAACAACGGAAAAGGTGAATATTATTCAAACTCATATCAAAATAGCTAAAATTAGGCAAAAGATCTATACTTATAAACGACGGAAGGATTTTGATTTTCAATTGTGAGGTCATATTGTCTTGAAGGTATCTCTATGGAAGGGTGTCATAGGATTCAGTAATAAGGTTAAATTAAGTCCCAGTTACATCAGACCTTTTGAAATTATTGAATGAATTGGAGTTGTAGCTTATCGTTTGGCAATGTCGCAAAGTCTCTCCAAAGTTCATGATGTGTTTCACGTATCACTGTTAAGGAAATACATGTCTGACCCAACACATGTACTCACCTACAAAGAAATAGAACTAAAACTCAATCTGTCTTACTGTGAAGTTCCAATCAAGATTCTTGACACTAGAGAACAAGTGTTGAGAAATCAGATGAGTCATCTGGTAAAATTTCTTTAGAGAAACCATAAAATGGAAGAGGTGATGTGGGAACTTGAGGAACTTATGATTAAGAACCACCCGAATCCTTTTATGAAGTGATATTCTAGAAATTTGAAGGATGAAATTATTTGAAGGAGGGAAAAATGTAACACCACAAGCTTCCATGGTATGCTTCTTTTTAAATAATTCAATAGTTTGCGTTGCATGCAACACCGAGTTCGAGCGCACCATGACCTATCAAACTAGCTGTTTGAAAAGAGGTAATGAATAGTATTAACCAAATTATGAAATTTATAAATTTTATTTTTCATAATATAATTCATTTTTGAATTTGGAACATCAAAATTATCCTAGGGTGAATTTTTGGTATTTTTCTGAAAAGTTTCAATTTCTAATGAATAGTGAAAAATACTGCATTGTTGTTAAAAACTGACTTTTTCATTTAAATAATTATTTTAATTTAAATTAATTTTAAATTAACAATATAATTAATATATATATTAATCCAATATAGTGCATTAGAATCATTTTATAATAGAATTAGATATATATTTTTTGAACTTTTGAACGTCTCTTTTACCCGCCATCTAGCCACATCTACGGGATTTGCATTAAACAAAATTTTACCACTTCTATGAATTGAATTTAGAAAAACAAACATACATGGTTTTAATCAATATTAAAAATGTGGTCTGATAGGATCAAAATAATATTTGGTGAATAGTAACTTTTGGATTTTATTTACCACGGCTAAAGGTAAATAGGGTAATTAAAGGTAAAAATAATATTATAATAATATAATATTACTCTAAAACTTGTCCTAATTTCATTGGATAAGTTTTTATCGAAAAAAATAAACCTTAGGTTGAAAATATGATCCTTTTTAAGCCACTTGGGTTAGATTAGAAAATTTATTATGTTTTATTTAATGAAAAGTTAAAAATATCATATTAAATTTTAATAACTATATCATTTTTAATATGAGGTTATATAAGTGATATGATCAGATATAAATAGTATTTAGAAATATAAAATGTTTATTTACATAATTATAATTTATTTATAATTTTAGGAAATAAATAATTAAATTAAATAGTGACACAATAATGATGCAGTAATTGAATTATTAAAGGAATAATCAATTAAATGATATTAAAAATATTAAAATAAATATAATTTGAATTAATTAATGAAATACATGAATTGTATAGATAATTTATACATGTTAGTTACATATTTTAAGTATTTTTTTTAATTTATCATGTTGGTTTGATATTTTTAAAAATGAAAATGTTGAATAGTATCAAAATTGACACAAATGATACTTTAAAAAAATAATATTTAATTAAATGTTATAAAATTCATAAAAATCTCAAGTTTGGAAAAATAACTAGGATAATGTTAAATATGTCATAAATGATACAATTGGGATTCGTTTGTCATTTTATAGTAACTATATTAACCCTATATTATAAAAGCACATGTAAACACAATAAGAGTTAAACTGTTTAACTAAGGTTTAAATCCAAAAGATAAGGTTAATTTTGTGACCTAAACCTATCTAAAAATATTTGGAAGAGATAATTTATAACCATACTCATCTTAGCCTCAAAATAACTCACTTTGGAGCTATTTAAAATAGAAAATAAATTTATAATAATTTAATAGTTTTGGACTTTCCAAAAGTGTCCCTCCCCTCTCTTATAAAAGATCACCTCTCCTTCTCTTTTATTCACACCTCTAAAGCACTTTGGCTCGAGAAACCTCTGCCCAATTATCCTCCCAAATTCCCTCACTTCATCCTAGAGGCCATACTTTTTTATTCAACACTATTTTATCACTAGTAACCTTCATACTTCTCTTTCTTTATTTTAAATTAGAACTTTTATTAACCCTATTTCCGTTGTGGGTTTTCTACAAAGGTATATTCTAGTATTAACCTTTTATTTTCGAAGTGAAATTTCAAATTTAGAGGATTTAATTTATTGAATTAGTGGATAATGTAACACCCCAAGATTTCATGGTTAATTTCTTTTTTAAAATAAATTCAATAGCTTGTGTTGTACGCTACACCGAGATAAGTTTACACTACACGCAACATCGACTTAGCTTATAGTGTACACAACACTATGCTTGGCTTTTGTTATTCACAATTTCAATTTATTTTGATAGAATTAATTTTATGGAATACAGAGTTTAAGTTAACAACTAAATATTAGTATGTTATCTTAAAACCTAGTCATTATAATGGCGGGTATGGACAGTATTAACTTTCTTCTAAAAAACTATTTAAATACAAATAAGTGAGTTTATAAAATAATAAAATCACTCTTGACGGATTTTATTAATGTAATATATATGTAATATATTTAATATAATGTTTAAAATTCATATTATATGATTTATAGACATGATATAAGAACAAATTCATTTTTTTCAGATAAAAGAATTATTTTTTTAAAAATAAATTTTTTCTTTATTTTATTGGCGCACCCATTTTAAATCTATTTTTTGACACTTTAGTATATTATATTTAAAAAAATAAATTTCTTATTTGGAATAAATATATAAAAATTTACTTTGGAGGAATTTTTGATATCTTTCTGATAAATTTTAAATTTTTATGAATAGTTAAAATATATTAAAATTTTAATTGAAAACAACTTTTTTCATCAAAATAATTTATGTGGATAAATTATATTATTGACTGATTTTAAATTATAAATAGAATATATTTTTATCATTTAATAAAAAAATTTGTCATTGGCATTAATTTTACCATTAAATTTGATGTAAAACATTTCAATCTTTTGTAATGTTTTAACTTTTAAAAACCTGTTTTTCATTCCGACAATGGGATTGATTTTAAATTAATTACTGCAACTTCGGTGTTTTGAATTTTTAAAAATTTATTCCATATTTTGAATCATAAGGTTCAAATTATTTAAATATTTTCCTTTTATTTTTTAACATTATGAATAGTAACTTGAGTAACAAATTTCATTACCACGATTAAGGGTAAATCGGGTAATTAAAGATAAGTATTATATTATTAAAATATCAAAATTATCCCAAAACTTATCCTAATTTTATTGTATGAGTTTATTATGACTAATATAATACTTGAGTTGAATTTAGGACCACTTGGATCCACTTGGATGACAATAATGCATTTATAATATTATATTCAATGAAAAGTCATTTTTGCTACACTTTTGTTTTTAACAAGTAAAGTATTTTTAATATGGGGTTATACATAGAATATCTTCCAATATAAATATAAATTATAAATATAAAATAATAAACTACATCACGATAATTTTTTTATAATTTTTAGGAAATAAATAATTAAATTAAATGGTGACACAAGGATGATGCAGTAATTGCTTCATTAATAGAAGAATCAAATAAATGATATTAAAAATATTAAAATAAATATAATATGACTTAATCAATGATATCAACAAATTTTATAGATAAAATAGACATTTTATTGACATATTGGAAGTATTGTTTTGAAGTTATAATGTTAGTTTTATATTTTAAAACATGAAAATATTGAATAGTATCAAAATTGAAATAAATGATACTTTAAAATAAATAATATTTTATTAAATGTTATAAAATTCTTAAAAATCTATAATTCATCCAAATAAATATTATAGTGTCAAATAAATCATAATGATCAATTTTGGACCATTTAATATACAATTTTCCATGAAAATGACATAGATATTATTAAAATCAAAGAATGTGACAAAATGTCACACTCTCATTTTTTTTAAGTACAATACTTTTAATATAGGCATAACTTGAAGATAAATTTGATCATGAATAGTATCTAGAAATATAAAATAATTATATATTATATTAATTTATTTATAATTTTTAGATGCTAAACAATTACCATAAATAATGACACAATAGTGAAAAAGTAATTATTTTATTAATTGAAATATCAAATAAATGATTTAAAAATATTAAAATAAATATAATTTGACATAATTGAGGTGATCCATGAATTTTATAGGTCACTATGAAATTTTAGGAGTGTATTAAATAGTTTTTTCTAAGTTATATTTCTTTTTGGATTTTAATTAAAGTCAAAGTTATGAATAATGTCAAAATTGACACTATTGATATTTTATAAAAATAAAATTTTATTAAATTATTTAAAAATAATAAAAAATATTTAAAAATTACAAATTGATAATTATAAGGTATAAAATTTCATTAAGTGTCCATTTATGGTCAATTTACATCATATAAGTAAATATTTATAACCATTTAATATTTAGAATATTATTACCACAATTAAACTTAAATAGATTAAACAAGGATAAATAAAAATGATAGGGTTTAAAATAAAATCAAAATATTTATAAATTTTATTTTTTGAGATTATTTTGACCCATCCTCATCTTATATTCTAAATAATTCACTTTTCAGCCATTTAGAGTAGGAAATTATTTTATATTAATTTAATATTTTGATAGTTTCCTAAAGTGCCCCTTACCTCTCTTATAAAAGGGAACCTCTCCTTATCTTTTATTCACACCTCTAAATACCTTTGGCTCGTCCAAACCTGCCCAATTATCCTCCCAAATTTTTTCTCTTCATCCCAGAGACCATAATGTTGGCATAAATCCAACCTAAAGACTCCTTTTGTGCGAATCAAAAGGAGACACTCGAAGAAGAGGTAATCATTTTACCGATTCAATTCAATTTATTTTCTTCTTATACTTCCTATTACTATGTTATTTACATATTAAAGTAATAAATATAGTATAATATAAATTATTAGATGTTATTATAATTGTGAGACAACCATATTACTTCTTTTATCCATCCTAGGAATAACAATATCACCATGTGTGCGTGCGTACGGCTTATCGTCTCTACGTCGTGGTATAATTTGTTATTCAATGATACCTTATTTGGATGGGTATAATTATGATTATAATGGATATAAATAATTAATATAACATTATTATTATTTTTTATAATTAATATACCATCGAATTTCATACCATTCAATCATCAAGGAAATGATATTGTCGCTCGTGCGTACATACGACCTACCATCTCTACGATGTGGTGAGATTAATTCTCCACGTTAATCATTCAAGAATGATTATAAAATTTATATTATGATTAAAAATAATAATTATGAACTTAATATTATTGTGGATATGAATAAAATACATCCTATTCATAACAAACATGACTTACATGACAAAATGGGAATGGAAAAACAAAATAGTTAATACCTGAAAAAATGGTAATACTGAAATATTATTAACATAATGATATAAAAGTATAATATATGATATCATAAATATTAATATGGTCTTGGTATAATTTAATAACATATTTTAACCATTATACATGATGTTAACTCACCCTCACCTAAAGAAAAGTACAAGGTAAGGGTTAATTTCACAATCTCATTATTATCTGAGATTATTTATGTGTGAGTATTTACTGAGACATATTTATAATCCATGTACATTCTTCTTAAAAATGTTTTGAAAAGGAATATTTTTAAGTTTTTATGTAAGGGAATCTTTAAGTAAATATCATTTTAAATGTTTTAAAGATTTATTCTTCTAAATCTTTCTCATTAATGTCCATGTTTTCAAAATGGTTTTAAGGATTTATTTACATGGTCATGAATGTTTTGAAATGTTAAATCCTTTAAAAATTTTCAAAGTGTTATGGGAAACTTTGATTCAAAAATATATTTTAAATGTCTTCTTTTATAAATTTTGTGACTTTTTAAATTTTTCAAAGTAAAAAAGGGATATTCCTCTCAAAGATTTTTAATGAATTATTAGATTATTTTCATCTATGTCAATGTCCTTTATTGAATTTTATGATTAACTAAGGTTGATTTGTTATGATAAAATATACCATATTATATTGAAGGGTTTATGATATGTTTGACTGTGGATGTACTATTTTGATACCATTCATGGTTTATGGTTAATATATTAACATTTCATATGCTAGTTTTAATACGAATGTTTATGTTGGTTATGTTTTACCCCTTATATAAGAGGAATGCATTGGACTTAGTAAGTGATGGTCAGGGCCTTCCATAGCCCCTCGATGTATCGGTAGGTCTCATGAGACAAACTATTTTGGTTTTTCACCTGTTTATGTATGGTCTTGGCATGAGTCCTTGACGGTGTGGTTATGATGTCCGTAATTATGAATTCCATCATTATGAGATTAGTTATTGATATCACATGTGATTATTAGTCTAGTAGAATATCCATGTGAATGTTTAAATGATTTTGTTTGATTTATTATATCCATATTATATTGAATATTATGTTCAAAAGGCCTATGATTCATTTTTATACCTTTCCTTAAAAGTTTATGCTTATTTATGAAATCTTATACTGTATTGTTTACCCTTACTAAGCATCTAAGCCCACCCCTTTCTTATGTTTTATTTTCCCATGATGCCAAGAAGTGTTTTATGATTTATATGTAGGGTTAATCTTGGAGAATAATGGTTTTCACAAAGAATCAACTATGCTGCATATTATTTTCTTATTTGTAATGTAAAGTTCATGTATGCAATCTATTTTCCAAGACTGTTAAACTGGTCGGTCCTTTAGGATTTGATTCCTTTTAATCATGCCAATTTATTAAAATAATACACTAACACTAGGATTTTGGGGTTAAATTATTAGTAAGGGTAAATAATACTGTAAAATATTTCATAAATAAGCATAAATTTTTAAGGCAAGGTATAAAAATGAAACACAAGGTATAAAAATGAAACACAAGCCTTTATAAGGATTATGCTTATTTATGAAATATTCTATTGTATTGTTTACCCTTACTGAGCATCTAACCCTAGAATACTAGAGCCAATGCATTATTTTAATACATTGATATGATTACAACGAATCAAATCTCGGAGGACCGATCAGTTTGGTAGTCTTGGAAAATAGATTACATACATGAACTTTACATTACAAATCAAAACATAATATACATCATAGATGATTATTTGTGAAGAAAATTATTCTCCTCGCTTAACCCTGAATATAAATCATAAAACACTTCTTATCATCTTGGGAAAATAAAACATAAGAAAGGGGTGAGATCAAATTCTCATTAAGGGTAAACAATACATCATAAGCTTTCATAAATAATCATAAACTTTTAAGGAAATGTATAAAAATGAAACATAATCATTTTGAACATAATCTTGAGCATAATATGGAAAGAATAAATCATAAAATTCCATTTAAACATTCACATGGATATTCTACTAGTCGAATAATCACATTTAATATTAATAACTAATCTCATAATGAGGGAATGCATAATTTCGGACATCATAACCATTCCATCAAGGCCTCATACTAAGACCATACATAAATGGGTAAAAAATCAAACTAGTTTGTCTCATGAGACCTAACAATTCATTGAGGGGATATAGCGGGCCCCACCTATCACTTACTAAGTCCAATACATTCCTTTTATGAAAGGGTTAAAACATTACCAACATAAACATTCTTATTAATACTAGCATATTAAATATTAATACATTAACCATAAACCATGAATGGTATCAAAATAGAACATCCAAAGTGAAACATATCATAAACCCTTCAATATAATATGGTAGATTTTATCATAACATATCAACCTCAGTTAAGTATAAAATCCAATAAATGATGTTGACATAGATGAAAATAATCTAATAAAATCATTAAAACTCTTTGAGAGAAATATCCCTTTTACCCATTTTTTTACTTTGAATTCATTTAAAATTCATGAAATTATAAAAGAAAACATTTCTTTTGAAATAACCTTTTAATCTTGTAAGGAAAGCTTCAAAATGTTAAGGAATCATAATGGCAGAAAATAGCTACTCGCACCGTATAAGATAAAAAAATATTCTTTCCTTAATTTGTCAAAAAGGTCATAAAATACCTCATTTGTAAAATGATGGAAAGATTCATTTCAAAACATTTTACAAAAATTCAAACATGGGTAAAAATGTCTTTAAATAATTTTTTATAATATTTTGAAATACATTTTAAGAAACATGGACATGGATGATAAATATTTCCTAGTAGATACTTATGTATAAACAACCTTAGATAATAATGAGGTTGTGAAATTAAACCTTACGTTATAATTTCCTTTAGTAGAGGTTGTGTTAACCTCTTGTATAATGGTTAAAACATGTTATTAAATTATACCATAACCATATCCATATTTAATGTGGGATAAATATTTACCACTAGTATAATTTACCTCTAATATAATTTTCTTATAACAATAGCTTCCATTCAAGTATTCAGATGGCACCATATGAAGCGTTATATGGAAAGAGATGTCGTACACCAACATTTTAGGATGATGTTGGTGAAAGAAAACTCATAGGACCAAAACTTGTTGAGGAAAAAACGAAAAAGGTGAAGATTATTCAAACTCATATCAAAACAACTCAAAGTAGGTAAATGATATATGTTGATAACCAAAGGAAGTATTTATAATTTCAAGTGGGAGATCATGTTTTCTTGAAGGTATCTCCATGGAAGGGTGTCATGTGATTCAGTAAGAATGGTAAATTAAGTTCCATGCACATCAGACCTTTTTAAATTATTGAACAAATTGGATCTGTAGATTACCATTTCATAATGTCGTTAAGTATCTCCAAAGTTCATGATGTGTTCCATGCATCACTCTTAAGGAAATACATTCCAGACCCAATACATGTACTCACTTATAAAGAAATAGAACTGTAACTCGATATGTCTTACTGTGAAATGTCTATCAATATTCTTGACACCAGAGAACAAGTGTTGAGAAATCAAACAACTCATCTTTTAAAAGTTCTTTATAGAAACCATAAAATGGGAGAGGGGATGTGGGAACCTGAGGAACTGTAGCAGCGGTAGTACTGTAGCAGGAATTGTAGTAGCCCGGGTATTGTAGCAGTACTATTCACCGAGGGGCCCTTTGGGAAAAAAAATGGGCTTGCAAGCCTAGTTTCAGGCCACTTGGCCTTGGGACTTCGGGCTATGTAATGGGTCTCCCTCTACCCAGTCTAAGGAGGTCTTTTCTTTAAATAATAAATTGAGGCTTCAGCCCCAACCTTTAAAAAAAACTAGCCGTTTAAAAGACAGTTATGAATAATATTGACCAAATTATGAAATTTATAATTTTTATTTTTCAATATATACTTCATTTTTGAATTAGGAACATCGAAATTATCTTAGGGTGAATTTTTTGTATTTTTCTAAAAAAATCAATTTTTGATGAATAGTGAAAATTACTACATTGTTGTTAAAACCCGACTTTTCCATTTAAATAATTATTTTAAAAAAAATTGATTTTAAAGTCACAATAGATAAATAATACATATATTAATCTAATATAATTCATTGGAATCATTTTATAATAGAATTAGATATAAAAAATTATTGAACATTTGGACGTCTCTTTTACCCGCCTTCTAGCCACATCTACAGGATTTGCATTAAACATAATTTTACTTCTTCTAAAAATTGAATTTAGAAAAAAATACATACATGGTTATAATAATTTTGAAAAATATGGTCTAATAGTATCAAGATAATTTTTGGTGAATATAACTTTTTGATTTTATTTACCACAGTTAAAGGTAAATAGGGTAATTAAAGGTAAAAATAATATTATAATAATATAATATTACCCTAACACTTGTCATAATTTATTTTTATAAGTTTTTTTCAACCAAAATCAACCTTAGGTTGAAAATATGATCCTTTTTAAGCCACTTGTGTTAGATTGGGACATTTATTATATTTTATTTAAAGAAGAGTTAAAAATGTCATATTCAAATTTTAATAACTATATCATTTTTAATATGAGGTTATATAAGTGATATGGTTGACTATAAATAGTGTTTATAAATATAAAAAATTTATCTAAATAATGGTAATTTATTTATAATTTTATGAAATACATAATTAAATTAAATGGTGACACAATAATGATGTAGTAATTGAATTATTAAAGGAAGAATCAATTAAATGATATTAAAAATATTAAAATAAATGTAATTTTACTTAATCAATGAAATTCACGAATTTTATAGATAAAATAGACATGTTAATGACATATTTAAAGTATTTTTTTGAAGTCATCAGGTTTTTTTGATATTTTTTAAAATGAAAATATTGAATAGTATCAAAATTGACATAAATGATACTTTAAAATAAATAATATTTAATTAAATGTTATAAAATTCATAAAAATATCAGGTTCAGAAAAATAACTAGGATAATGTTAAATATTTCATAAATTATTAAATTGGGGTTCTTTTGGCATTTTATAATAACTATATTAACCTTATATTATAAAGGGACAAGTAAACACAGTAAAAGTTAAACTGTTTAACTGAGGGTTAAATCCAAAAGATAAGGTTAATTTTGTGACCTAAACTTGTCTAAAATTCATTGTTTGAAAGGATTTATACCCATAATCATCTTATCCTCAAAATAACTCACTTTGGAGCTATTTTAAATTAAAATAAATTTATAATAATTTAATAGTTTTGGAGTTTCCAAAAGTACCCCTCCCCTCTCTTATAAAAGAGCACCCCTCCTTATCTTTTATTCACACCTATAAAGACATTTGGATCAGAAAAACCCTACCCAATTCTCCTCAAAACTTCACTCAATTCATCCTATAGGCTATAATTTGGGAATAAATTCATCCTAAGGAGTCCTTTTGTGTAAATCAAAAGGAGACACTCAAAGAAGAGGTGATTGGTAAAACAATCACCTCTTCTTTGAGTGTCTCCTTTTGATTTACACAAAAGGACTCCTTAGGATGAATTTATTCCCAAATTATATCCTATAGGATGAATTGAGTGAAGTTTTGAGGAGAATTGGGTAGGGTTTTTCTGATCCAAATGTCTTTATAGGTGTGAATAAAAGATAAGGAGAGGTGCTCTTTTATAAGAGAGGGGAGGGGTACTTTTGGAAACTCCAAAACTATTAAATTATTATAAATTTATTTTAATTTAAAATAGCTCCAAAGTGAGTTATTTTGAGGATAAGATTATTATGGGTATAAATCCTTTCAAACAATGATTTTTAGAAAAGTTTAGGTCACAAAATTAACCTTATCTTTTGTATTTAACCATTAGTTAAACAGTTTAACTCTTACCGTGTTTACTTGTCCTTTTATAATATAGGGTTAATATAGTTACTATAAAATGCCAAAAGAATCCCAATTGGATCATTTATGATATCTTTAACATTAATCTAGTTAGTTGGTTGAACCTGATATTTTTATGAATTTTATAACATTTAATTAAATATTATTTATTTTAAAGTATGATTTATATCAATTTTGATACTATTCAATATTTTAATTTTTTTAAATAGCAAACCAACATGATAACTTCAAAAAAAATACTTCTAATATGTAACTAACATGTCTATGTTATCTATAAAATTTATGGATGTCATTAATTAAGTCAAATTATATTTATTTTAATATTTTTAACATCATTTAATTGATTCTTCTTTTAATAATTCAATTACCGCATCATTATTGTGTCACCATTTAATTTAATTATTTATTTCCTGAAATTATAAATAAATTACCATTATGTAGATAACATTTTATATTTTTAAATACTATTTATAGTCAACCATGTCACTTGTATAAACTCATATTAAAAATGATATGGTTATTAAAATTTGAATATGACATTTTTAACTCTTCTTTAAATAAAATATAATAAATGTACCGACTCTGGGAAACAGGTAGGTCGTACGTACGCACGAGCAATGGGAAAACCACACCTTATATAATAGTAAACAATATATGAGAAGGTATACTAGACTCTATGAATGCTCCAACCATCGTGACCAAACCCCTTCATGGGCCCCACAAAGCTAAATTGAAAATATACCAATCTTGCCTTACAAATGGACTCAAATGGCCAAACATGCCACAACATTGTGTCTTGTATGGAAAATAATTAGGATAAAATATTTATTTTTCCACCATCACATGCCACCTCATGTTGTCATCATCATCCAACTCCAGGGTCGACGGTATCCTATCATCAGCATGAGAAGAGAAGAGAGGGGGGAGGTAGAGGGGAGGGAGGGAGGGAGAGGGAGATGGAGAGGGATATGGAGAAGGTTTTTCATTGTACACAATGTATTCCTCTTAAGATCTCCCCCATCCTCTCTTCTTCTCAATATTGAGAAGAATAAGAGAAAAATATGTCAATCTCAAAGAAGCGTAAAGAGATCAAGACGAACAACCTAAGACAATCAATCGACCATGTTAACACTCGACATTTCATCAGTGTTTTTCAAAGATCTAAGGAGCATGTGTGGATCATCACTAGAGGGGCTCTACTTTTATTTCTCTCAATGTAACGATGTTATACCAATCGAGTCAAAACAATCAACATTATCAATGAAGAAATATCTCAAGACCAAGGTAATCTTTTTTTCTTGCACATAAATTAATTATAAAATTAACATGAAAAGATCTTCTCTTGGTTCCAACATTTTTATTTATCAATATTCATGAGAAAAAATCTATTGGTCATGGAATTCACATAATGTACATTGTGGATGATCCATTGAATCTGAAAAAAAATGAGTTGTCCATAAGCCCAATAGGCGCTTCCACTATGTCTAGAACCATCAAGTGGTATCATTGTGGTCATGTTAAATTTATAATTATTTAATTATTATTTATTGTTATAATAATTTAAAGTTAGTTTTTCATTTAATGAAAATTCATTATAAAATATAATCATAGAGATATCTCCTTCCTCTCTTTATTTATCATTTATATAACCCATAAATGGTTGAAAAATAAATGTAAAACGTCTGAAGAGCCATATGAAGGTGGTGCATGTTTCCAGGGTTACCCGACATGTAACTTTCCAACATGTTTTGTAACCCCACAAAATGTGGTGGTTGTGTGGTCAACATATGAAAAGTAATTAATTAAATCACATGTGGTATAATTAACTTACACACATTGTGAAATTATACTCATGCAATGTAATTAATTTACACGTGGTGAAATTAATTCACACACCACATAATTAATTCACATGTGTTATAATTAATTCTTATGTGGTGTAGTTAATTCACACACGGGGTAATTAGTTCACATGTAGATAATTAATAAACATGTGGTGTGATTAATACACACCAATGTAATTAATTTATATGCAATGTAATTAATTCACCTGACATGTAATTAATTCATATGTAGTGTAATTAATTCCACATTACATTATTATTTTATACTCATTTATATGGAATACATGTCATCCAAGTTTTACACTGCATAAAATAATTTACATGTAAAAAAAATTAATTCATTTCTCCATTAAACTTCATTAATATGAGTTTTTATGTCATTAATTTTACAGTACACATAGATTGATAGGTTTTATATTATATTAAATGATTAATTAATTCCATGTGAAATAAAGAACTAAAAGTAATGCATATTAATTACATATTGTATGCTCTGCAACATTAAATTGGTACATGCATAATAATTTCCATGTGCTTTATGTGTCATTTATTTGACAGTACATTCCATGAAATTATGTCACATATCATGTGCATGATATGTTTTATGAGTTCACTATATAAAAAAAAGTTCCATGTCAGGTAGTTTAGATGGGCACACGTCATGTTTCTTCCAAGTACAAGCCATGTACTTAATTAATTTTAAATAAAATTAATTAATTTAGTGGATGGGTGTCTCAAGGACATATTGGATGGAGATTAAAATAAAATGAATGAATTAATTAATTAGATAATTAATTGAATTAATTCATGCACGTTTTATCTTAATTAAAGAAATAATCAAAATGAATGTTATCATGATATATTAAATGTGTATTCATAATACTTATAGATGATCATGAGATTAGATCAACCAGTGAATGTGTATAGTTTTATTTAATTTATTTATTGTGTGGGGTTTTGTAATTATTTTATTAAATTAAATTGATAACCTATGAGTCGTCCCTCCCTCCTTATTATGTGCGGGTCGACTTTCCCATAGTTTCATTTATATAAACCCCTATCTTGTTCTCTTCACCTATATGTGAAGTAAATACTTTGCAAGGATGGAGCTCCCATATGAATATAGTTGGTTCAAGATAGAGCTCAGACGAAACCATGCAAGTAGATACATAAGACATAGGAAAAATACTTCAGATCAATCCTAGATCGGCTCAATGGATTATTTCCCCTATGGTCAATCTTTTATTTATTTCCCTCTCAATAAACAAACCGTTAGTTAAAAATCATGATCATACCACATTTTATTTATTTTATTTCTATCTATTGCATGATTTATTTTATGTATGCAAGGTTGTGATCACATAAATAATTTAATTAATATAAAAAGATAGAATTAAAATAAAATGGATCATGCGTAAATATTTTATCAGTACATGGTTAATCACTAAAGAAAAAAATACACTTTTTATTAAAAATATGTGTAAGAGATAAAATAAGAAAAATATGTACAATAAACAAAATCCCTCAAGTTAATGTCGTGTAATTATGTGTCACGAACCGAATCGGGTTGCCATCCGAACTGGCGCCCGACTCGGCCCGCGGCAAGGCCCGAAGGGCGTTCCCGATCCCCACGGGCTGGCACAAGTGCCCGGGTATAAAATTTAACCTTGGGAACGATTTTACCCGAGTGAACCATAGTAAAACATTCAACCAAAATGACCAAGTAAAAGTAGAAGTGACAGTCAACAACCATTTAACCAAAACAGGTCTTTAGACAAAGTAGTCAAAACTCACACAAGACTAAAAATAAGGTGACCACCACCAACCTAGGGACTGCAGCTCAATGTGAGAACACTGCCTCCAAGTCACCACCAAAATGTCACGTAGTCAGTCCAGCTAACAACCTGAACCACTGCCTCCAAAAGCCGGGCCCTTACCTGTATCAGAAGTAAACAGATCTACTTACACCCAAAGGTGTAAGTAGGGTGTGAGCAATCGCCCAGCAGGATATCACCAAGTAAGATTCCACACACAAGTATAAAGAGAAAATCCATTTGCAATGCTGTATAAAATAAAAGGTGCAAAAATAAATAAAAGATTTTCACAAAATGCTTTTTAAAGAAAAACGGTTCAAGTCACATACCAGAATGAAATTCAAATGGTATAAATATCACGGATCAGTGTGCGCACAAGTATCAGTAGCACCAGAGGATGGGAATTCCCTAAGGATACTAGTAACAGTGGGACCCTAGGACATCGTGTCTCAGTGAAACGTGGCTTAGATGGCCACGACCCTCAGAAAACGTGGCTTAGAAGGCCACGACCCTCAGAACACGTGGATTAGAAGGCCACGACCCTCAGATATCATATTTTTAGTTAGTGTTGCAATCGTCAAACCTGCCAGTGAAACCGGGTCGAGTCATCTCCGGACTACCAGCTCACTAGTCCTAGTCCACCCACCTAATACCCAGGCTTCCCTCCTTGTGCTCACCCAATTCAGAAAAACACCTGCCATATCACCCGCACACTGATATTCTTTCTTTTGAAGATACCACACGCACACCATAGCATTTCAAAACATAGCATGTATTGCAAGTACGCTAAATAAAACCAGTAGCACAGTTTGAAAAATAAAACAACATCCTTTTTCTTTTCTTCAATCAGGTAAACCAAAACAGTACTTTTAAAACTTGCTGATAACTATTTTAAAAGAGAGAGAGAAAGAAAGACATTCAAAGTTTTAACTAGGTCCAAGTAATAAACACATGACATTTTCTTTTAATAAGGGGAAAAAATTCATAGTATGTAAACAGGGGATAAAACATTTGATTAACTAGGAGTGCAAGCAAAGGATTATAAACTCATACTTGAGTGCGGAACCACCTACCTCAAACAGGTGCGTGAAACGACGCGGCACCGAATTCCCGACGAACAACGGTCACTGTAGGAAGCCGTCAAGGGGCCCTAGAACAGAAAATCGTTAATAAACTTAGTAATAATATAATAGAATAATAATAATAATATAATAACGATAGCAATAATAATAGTAATAATAATAATAATTATACATAATAATAATAACAATAACATTAATATTAATAATAGTAATAGCATATTAATAATAATAATAATAATATGATAATAATAGTAATAACATATTAATAATAATTATTATAAATATTATTATTATTATTATTTACATAATTACAATAATAACATATTAATATTTATAGTAATGATATACTAAATAACATATTAATAAAAATAACAAAAGAAAACATAATACCTAATTAGATAACTTAAAATAATAAGATAAAATAACTAAAAAAAAGAAAAACGGACCTGTGCGGAGGAGGCCGAACAGGCGCGCTGGAACAGAGGAGAAGAGGAAGAAAAAGAAAGGAAGAAGAAGGAGAGGAGAGGAAGAGGAGAGGAAGAAGAGGACAGGAAGGAGAAGAGAAAGAAGAAGAAGAGAAAGAAGGAGAAGGGAAGGAAGAAGAAGAGAAAGAAGGAGAAGAGGTAGGGGGTTGCGCCGGCTGGGGGTGCAAGGGGAGCAGCAGGTCGGCCGAGGTGGAGGCGGAGGAAGAAGAAGAAGAAGAAGAGAAGAAGGAGAAAAGAAAGAAGAGGAAGAAGGGAAGAAGAGAAGAAGAAGATAAGAAGGAGGAAAAGAAGAGCAGCCGCTGGTCCGTTGCGGTTGCAAGAGGAGCAGCAGTCCGAGGCGGAGGCGCGGCTGATGCAGGTCCGGCGGGAGGTCCTGTGTGGTTGGAGCAGGAGAGCAGGGGGATGCGGCTGGAGCAGGGAGGTGCGGCTGGAGAAGGAGAGGTGCGGCTGGGAAGGAAAGCAGGGGGGTGCGGCTGGAGCAGGGAGGTGCGGCTGGAGAAGGAGAGGTGCGGCTGGGAAGGAAAGCAGGGGGGTGCGGCTGGAGTAGGGAGGTGCGGCTGGAGAAGGAGAGGTGCGGCTGGACGGCTTGGCGAGGCGCGCTGGACGGCTTGGCGGCGCGGCGACGGGAGAAAGGAGGAAGGGAGGTAGGGTTTTGCGGAGGAAGGAGAATAAATAGGGGAGGAAGGGGAGGAGGAAAAAGGGAGAAAAAAAAAGAAATCCTAAAACGGTGTAACAGATTCGGTTACGGGAGAGAGAGAAGAAAAAAAAAGAAATAAAATAATAAATAAAATAAACAAAAGTAATAATAACAAATTACAAAATTTATAATAAAATTAAAAGTAATAACAATAATTATCATAATCAATAAAAATTTTAAAAACAATAATAACAATTACATTATAAAAGTTATATATAAAATAAATAAATAATAATAACAATAATGATAATATAGTATTAGTAATAATGATAATACAATATATATATATTATCAATAATAATAACATTATCAAAACGATTATAAAGTTAATAATAATATTATTATATTAATCATAATAAAATAATGATACTAATATCATAATAGTAATGATAATGACTTAATAATGTATAATATATCATCAATAATACTATCATAATAATAACAATGATAATAATATAACATTGACAATAATAAAATAACCATGTTATAATAATAACTAAAACCATGAAAGTTCCATCCAGAATTCATCGTCCGAGCATCGACACTGCATGTCGATCGACGTGAAGTAAACGCGCGCTTATCAGCGCCTCTGCAATTATTCCCTAACGACTCAGCCCACGCTTAACAAAGCAATCAAAACAAACTGACAAAATAAACTCATGAAATAAAGAAAATTTAAAATCATACCTCTAGCGACATCCGGTCGTGACAATTCTCCCCACCATGAAAAACTTTCCGCCCTCAGAAAGTCAGCTCAAAGCTTGATCAGAGAATAAAAATGGGTACTCTTGCTCTACCCATGATTTCCGCTCCCAAGTCTCATGCTCATCACTCCCGTGCTGCCAAAGAACACGGACTAGAGGAATGGACTTTCCACGCAGCACCTTTTCCCGAGAATCCACTATACGCACTGGTCGCTCGACCACAGACAAGTCGGCCTCTATCTCCAGCTCCTCCCAATTCAGCACATGTGACGGGTCGGGGTTGTACTTCTTCAGTTGGGAGACATGAAATACGTCGTGAATCGACGTCAACTGTGAGGGAAAAGCTAACCTGTATGCCACCTTTCCAATCCGCTCAAGAATCTCGAAAGGTCCGACATATCTCGGTGTCAGCTTCCCCTGTTTCCCCAAACGACGGTGACCCAAGCAAGGGGCCACTTTCAGGAACACTCTGTCCCCCACTGAAAACTCAAGGTACCGCCGCCTCTGATCTGCATAAGACTTGTGGCGACTCTGAGCTGTCAACAACCGCTGCCTAATCAGCTTGACCTTCTCAGACGTCTCCTGAACAAGACTCGGTCCCAAGAGCGAGGCCTCTCCTACCTCAGCCCAACACAAAGGAGACCGACAAGGTCGGCCATAGAGCGCCTCAAAGGGTGCCATTCTGATGGAAGACTGGTAACTGTTATTGTAAGAAAACTCGACCAGCCCCAAATGGCTATCCCATGAGCCTCCAAAATCTAGCACACAAGCCCGGAGCATGTCTTCCAGAATCTGATTCGCCCGTTCCGTCTGGCCATCGGTCTGCGGATGGTATGCCGTGCTCATCTTAATCTGCGACCCCAAAGCCTTCTGGAGGCCTCCCCAAAACCGTGATATAAAGCGGGGGTCCCTGTCAGAAACAACTGCCGACGGCACACCATGAAGTCGGACCACCTCCTGAACATACAAGCGGCCCAGTTTCTCTACCTTCGTTGTGTCTCTGATCGGAATGAAGTGAGCAGACTTGGTCAAACGGTCAATTACCACCCAGATAGCATTCCTCCCTCGTGGTGTACGAGGCAGGCCAATGATGAAGTCCACGGCGACCTCGTCCCACTTCCAGGTAGGAATGGGTAATGGCTGGAGTAGGCCATACGGTCTCTGATGTTCTGCTTTCACTTGCTGGCAAGTATAACATCGGGATACGAAGTCGGCTATGTCCCTTCTCATACCTGGCCACCAGAACTGTCGGCGAACATCGTAGTACTTCTTGGTGGTACCAGGGTGGACGGCCCACTGAGACTGGTGGCTATCCTGCATCACCACCTTTCGCAGAGACGACGGCACTACAGCACGGCCCTTGAAGCATAGAACCCTCTGGGAAGACAAGGACCAATCAGAAGGGGTCTCCCCACCATGAAGAAACTGCATAGATCGCTGACAAAACTCATCACTAGGCTGCTCCTGCTGAATCAACTCTAGAAGGGCAGGAGTCAACTGGATGCTAGCCAAGAAAGTACCTCCACTGTGCTCCCTGCTCTCCAAATGCAACTGGGCGAAGAGCCCCATCAAAGTCCACTCATCGCTGGACTTCTTCAGTGCCTGCACTGGTACTTTTCTGCTCAATGCGTCAGCTACCACATTACCCTTGCCAGGGGTATAGACAATATCAAAATCAAAACCCTGCAGGTACTCGACCCAGCAGCGCTGCCTCAAATTGAGATCCCTCTGAGAGAAAATATAGGCCAGGCTCTTATGGTCAGAATAGACCACAAACTTCTCCCCAAAAAGATAGTGGTGCCACGTCTTCAAAGCATGCATCACTGCCGCCAACTCTAAGTCGTGAGTTAGATAGTTTTTCTCATGCGGCCGGAGTTGGCGAGAACCATAAGCCACCACATGGTCATCCTGCATGAGCACACATCCAAGGCCCGTACCCGACGCATCACAGTACACCACATAGCCCTTTCCTGACTCCGGTAAGGTCAACACAGGTGCGGTGGTCAACCGCCGCTTCAGCTCCTCAAAAGATTTCTGGCACTGTGGGCTCCACTCAAACTTCACCCCTTTCCGGGTGAGTGCGGTCATGGGGGAGGCAAGCCGCGAGAAGTCCCGGACAAAGCGCCTGTAATAACCAGCCAAGCCCAGAAAACTCCTGATCTCAAACACATTTCTCGGCTGCTCCCAAGACATAACTGCTCTGATCTTTTCAGGATCCACTGAAACCCCTTGTTCTGAGACGACGTGCCCCAGAAACTTCACTTCCCTGATCCAGAAAGTGCACTTCGAGGGTTTGGCATACAAGCGGTGATCTCGCAAGGTGCCCAAAACAACGCGCAAGTGGTGCTCATGCTCCTCCTCAGATCCAGAGTAGACTAGGATGTCATCCACGAATACCACGACAAATGAGTCGAGATATTGGTGGAACACCCTATTCATGAGTGCCATAAAAACTGCAGGAGCATTCGTCAGTCCAAAAGGCATGACCAAGTACTCGAAGTGACCATACCTGCTTCGGAAAGCCATCTTCAGGATATCTGCTTCTCTCACCCTGAGCTGGTGGTATCCCGAACGCAAATCAAACTTGGAGAACCACTTTGCCCCCTTCAGCTGGTCAAACAAATCGTCAATCCGAGGCAAAGGGTATTTATTCTTGATGGTTACTTTGTTCAGCTTCCGGTAATCAATGCACAACCGAAGGGTTCCATCGGCCTTCTTCGCGAATAAAACTGGTGCGGCCCAAGGAGAGACGCTCGGGCGAATGAATCCTTTGGATTCCAAATCGTCCAGCTGTATCTTTAATTCCCTCAATTCGGTGGGGGCCATGCGATATGAGGGAAGAGATATAGGCTGTGTTCCCGGCGCCAACTCAATCGAGAACTCCACGTCTCGCTCTGGGGGTAAGCCAGAAAAATCATCTGGGAAAACCTCTGGGAACTCATCCACTACACGAGGTAACCCGCCCTGTGAAATACCACCATCGTCCTCCAGCGCGAGCGACGATAACTGATAAGCAATATTTCCAAGATCAGGGAGTGGAGGTCCCGCACGTCCCGACCGAGGATCCCATTCTCCGTGAAAAAGCTGAGGAGTCCCATCTGGTGCTGTAAAGCTGACTCGGCGTTGATAGCAATCAATGTGCGCCTGGAAGCGCACCAGCCAGTCCATACCGAGGATCACATCAAATAGGTCCATGTCAAGGATCAAGAAATCCCATTCCATCTCGACACTCGACACAGAAAGTGCGCACGATCGGCACTTGAGTCCTTGCTCCCTCTTTTTCCCCAACGGCGTTACCAAATCCATAGCAAACGATAACAGCTCGGTTGGTAGGTTCAGCAGATTCACAAAATGAGCAGATATAAAAGAAACTGAAGCAGCAGTATCAAATAAAACTGCAGCTATAGAAGATGCAACCAGAATAGTACCTCGAACTGTCGAAGGCCCTGCATCAGATCCCGCTGGTGCCTGATCCACAGCATGCAATTGCCTGGTCCCTGCCTGAGAGCGACCGCTCGCCTGAGGCTCTGCCCTGATATGGATCTGCCCTGAAGACGATCTGGTCCTACCACCACGCCCACCAAACCGAGATCCTGTCGTCCTGGTCGGCTCTGACTGAACTGATACCCCTCTAGAAGCCACTGATCCAGCCCCACTCTGACAAGGGCGTGCAGTCCTGCAGAAGCGATGTAGATGTCCCACCACTCCACATCCATGGCATGGTCTGGGAGGGTATGGACAAACAGGTCGGATGTGTCCTGCCCTTCCGCACTGATGGCACACAACAGACCCTGCACCAGAAGCCCCAGATGAAAAATGCCTGGGAGGATGACCTGAGCTGCCATCACCCTTCTTCCACTGCTCATCACGCTTCCTTTTCTTCTCAGATGAACTGCCACTGCCAAGCCCTGACACTGATCCAGAAAACCCCGACTTTCCCTTCTGGTCAATCTCGGCCATAGAAGCACGATCGACCACCTCAGCATATGTCTTCAGCTTGAACAAGAAAACCTGGGAGTGAATTTCTGGTCGAAGGCCCTTCTCAAACTTCCGAGCTTTCAAGAATTCGCTCGAAACTATCTCAGGTGCGTACCGTACCAGTTCAGCAAAGCGATTCGCATACTCCATCACTGTCTGATTCCCCTGCGATAGCTCCATGAACTCCCAAGATTTAGCATAGGCTACAAACTCTGGACAATACTGCTCGTTGAAGAGACCCTTGAAATCCTTCCAGCTCATGTGCTCATGCTTCCCAGCCTGGACCACTGATTCCCACCATTTGCGACTGGAACCCTCCAGCTGGAATGAGGCGCACTTCACCCTGACTTCCTCAGGCGTGTCAAGGAAATCGAACACGCGTTCTATCTTCTCAAGCCACTCCTCTGCCTCCTGAGGTTCTTAACCACCTCGGAAAGAAGGAGGTTTGCTCCTCAGAAACTCCTGAGCTCTGTCCTTTCTGGAGCCAAACTCTTCCCCTCTAGCTGGAACAGGGGCGGGGGCAGGAGTCGCCCCTTGTCCTAAAGCCTGAACGGCTCGGACCATCGCCTCAACAAATCTCTGATCAAGCGGCGCGGGAGAACTCTCTCCGGCTTCCTCCCGTGAATGCATGGGAACTCTCCGGGGAGGCATCTTACTGAAAAAGAACAGCAATCAAGAAAGAAACCCATCAATAAAAAGGGAATAAATTTTCCAACAAGATAATTATTCATCAATGCAAAAGTGAATCCATATAAAAGCTTTACTTTCCTTACCTGGTGTCCATGCACAGTCTGCAGCCTGCACGTCCCACCCAGAAAGAAAGTGAAACAAGCACCCTGACATCCCGTGGTGACTCAGTATCTGTCACGAGGCGTGCTGGCCAGGCACCCTACTCGCAACATGAATTCTGAGCCCCGACAGACCCAACTCATGTACAACCCAACTCATCCCAAATAACATAAACCACCAACACAACCTGCCTCTGATACCATTTTGTCACGAACCGAATCGGGTCGCCATCCGAACTGGCGCCCGACTCGGCCCGCGGCAAGGGCCGAAGGGCGTTCCCGATCCCCACGGGCTGGCACAAGTGCCCGGGTATAAAATTTAACCTTGGGAACGATTTTACCCGAGTGAACCATAGTAAAACATTCAACCAAAATGACCAAGTAAAAGTAGAAGTGATAGTCAACAACCATTTAACCAAAACAGGTCTTTAGACAAAGTAGTCAAAACTCACACAAGACTAAAAATAAGGTGACCACCACCAACCTAGGGACTGCAGCTCAATGTGAGAACACTTCCACCAAGTCACCACCAAAATGTCACGTAGTCAGTCCAGCTAACAACCAGAACCACTGCCTCCAAAAGCCGGGCCCTTACCTGTATCAGAAGTAAACAGATCTACTTACACCCAAAGGTGTAAGTAGGGTGTGAGCAATCGCCCAGCAGGATATCACCAAGCAAGATTCCACGCACAAGTATAAAGAGAAAATCCATTTGCAATGCTGTATAAAATAAAAGGTGCAAAAATAAATAAAAGATTTTCACAAAATGCTTTTTAAAGAAAAACGGTTCAAGTCACATACCAGAATGAAATTCAAATGGTATAAATATCACGGATCAGTGTGCGCACAAGTATCAGTAGCACCAGAGGATGGGAATGCCCTAAGGATACTAGTAACAGTGGGACCCTAGGACATCGTGTCTCAGTGAAACCTGGCTTAGATGGCCACGACCCTCAGAAAACGTGGCTTAGAAGGCCACGACCCTCAGAACACGTGGATTAGAAGGCCACGACCCTCAGATATCATATGTTTAGTTAGTGTTGCAATCGTCAAACCTGCCAGTGAAACCGGGTCGAGTCATCTCCGGACTACCAGCTCACTAGTCCTAGTCCACCCACCTAATACCCAGGCTTCCCTCCTTGTGCTCACCCAATTCAGAAAAACACCTGCCATATCACCCGCACACTGATATTATTTCTTTTGAAGATACCACACGCACACCATAGCATTTCAAAACATAGCATGTATTGCAAGTACGCTAAATAAAACCAGTAGCACAGTTTGAAAAATAAAACAACATCCTTTTTCTTTTCTTCAATCAGGTAAACCAAAACAGTACTTTTAAAACTTGCTGATAACTATTTTAAAAGAGAGAGAGAAAGAAAGACATTCAAAGTTTTAACTAGGTCCAAGTAATAAACACATGACATTTTCTTTTAATAAGGGGAAAAAAATTCATAGTATGTAAACAGGGGATAAAACATTTGATTAACTAGGAGTGCAAGCAAAGGATTATAAACCCATACTTGAGTGCGGAACCACCTACCTCAAACAGGTGCGTGAAACGACGCGGCACCGAATTCCCGACGAACAACGGTCACTGTAGGAAGCCGTCAAGGGGCCCTAGAACAGAAAATCGTTAATAAACTTAGTAATAATATAATAGAATAATAATAATAATATAATAACGATAGCAATAATAATAGTAATAATAATAATAATTATACATAATAATAATAACAATAACATTAATATTAATAATAGTAATAGCATATTAATAATAATAATAATAATAATAATAATAATATGATAATAATAGTAATAACATATTAATAATAATTATTATAAATATTATTATTATTATTATTTACATAATTACAATAATAACATATTAATATTTATAGTAATGATATACTAAATAACATATTAATAAAAATAACAAAAGAAAACATAATACCTAATTAGATAACTTAAAATAATAAGATAAAATAACTTAAAAAAAGAAAAACGGACCTGTGCGGAGGAGGCCGAACAGGTACGCTGGAACAGAGGAGAAGAGGAAGAAAAAGAAAGGAAGAAGAAGGAGAGGAGAGGAAGAGGAGAGGAAGAAGAGGAGAGGAAGGAGAAGAGAAAGAAGAAGAAGAGAAAGAAGGAGAAGGGAAGGAAGAAGAAGAGAAAGAAGGAGAAGAGGCAGGGGGTTGCGCCGGCTGGGGGTGCAAGGGGAGCAGCAGGTCGGCCGAGGTGGAGGCGGAGGAAGAAGAAGAAGAAGAAGAAGAGAAGAAGGAGAAAAGAAAGAAGAGGAAGAAGGGAAGAAGAGAAGAAGAAGATAAGAAGGAGGAAAAGAAGAGCAGCCGCTGGTCCGTTGCGGTTGCAAGAGGAGCAGCAGTCCGAGGCGGAGGCGCGGCTGATGCAGGTCCGGCGGGAGGTCCTGTGCGGTTGGAGCAGGAGAGCAGGGGGATGCGGCTGGAGCAGGGAGGTGCGGCTGGAGAAGGAGAGGTGCGGCTGGGAAGGAAAGCAGGGGGGTGCGGCTGGAGCAGGGAGGTGCGGCTGGAGAAGGAGAGGTGCGGCTGGGAAGGAAAGCAGGGGGGTGCGGCTGGAGGAGGGAGGTGCGGCTGGAGAAGGAGAGGTGCAGCTGGACGGCTTGGCGAGGCGCGTTGGACGGCTTGGCGGCGTGGCGACGGGAGAAAGGAGGAAGGGAGGTAGGGTTTTGCGGAGGAAGGAGAATAAATAGGGGAGGAAGGGGAGGAGGAAAAAGGGAGAAAAAAAAAAGAAATCCTAAAACGGTGTAACAGATTCGGTTACGGGAGAGAGAGAAGAAAAAAAAGAAAAAAATAATAAATATAATAAACAAAAGTAATAATAACAAATTACAAAATTTATAATAAAATTAAAAGTAATAACAATAATTATCATAATCAATAAAAATTTTAAAAACAATAATAACAATTACATTATAAAAGTTATATATAAAATAAATAAATAATAATAACAATAATGATAATATAGTATTAGTAATAATGATAATACAATATATATATATTATCAATAATAATAACATTATCAAAAGGATTATAAAGTTAATAATAATATTATTATATTAATCATAATAAAATAATGATGCTAATATCATAATAGTAATGATAATGACTTAATAATGTATAATATATCATCAATAATACTATCATAATAATAACAATGATAATAATATAACATTGACAATAATAAAATAACCATGTTATAATAATAACTAAAACCATGAAAGTTCCATCCAGAATTCATCGTCCGAGCATCGGCACTGCATGTCGATCGACGTGAAGTAAACGCGCGCTTATCAGCGCCTCTGCAATTATTCCCTAACGACTCAGCCCACGCTTAACAAAGCAATCAAAACAAACTGACAAAATAAACTCATGAAATAAAGAAAATTTAAAATCATACCTCTAGCGACATCCGGTCGTGACATTATGCCTTCCATCATCTAATACAAAATGTACTCATAGTTAAAGTTTTGGTTCAGGCCTTTGTCGAGAGCACTTTTAATTATTGGTAAATCTAAACAAAGATAGTGGGTTGACTTAACCAAACTTGTTTTGGATTTAATATTCTTTGTATGTTCAATAGAAATTTTGAAGATAGGTGTTGAGGAAATTCTAGTTAGGATTTTAGGATTGGTGATTCCACTCAATGGAATAAGGAGCTAAAATCCTATAGTTGACATGACCTCCCACCTAAAAAACATCTTATAATTTTCATGGATTTTTGTAGGATTATAAGAAGGGAAATATGGATTCTTGTCACTATGATGTCCAAAGTGATAGGATATTTTGAGTTGAATGGTAAGGTCCATTTAGAATGATAAAATAGTGGGATAGTTAATAAAATAAATTGAATTATTTCATCTCACTTATTTTTTAATCAATTAAATTATTATTCATTTTTTAAATTATTATAGAAAAATGGCAAGAAAAAACATGAAAAATGCCAAAATAATTCCTTAAATCAGGTCATATCCTTAGAGGCACAAATTTACTAAAGTGTAATAGATGATTTAAACTAATTTTTCTATCATATAATTTATACTATCTATTGGGATTCTCTAAATTTGATCATCTTCCCACCAAGTGGAGATGGAAATTATTTCTTCAGAAGATATATAGAGGGTGATTCCTCCAGATATCTTGTCTTCTATCTATTCAGAAGAAGAAATAGATTCTTAAAGATAAATGAGATTCTCTCTATGTTATTTTAGTGTAAACTAGAAATGGGGTTTTTAGCTTGTAATCATGTTTTCAAGTATTGAAGTACATTATTTAAAGGTTAGCTTCCATTTAGATAAGATATTATCCCTAAATCTCATGTTATAATCATTACCACCAAGGTTATCCTTATTCATCCAAATCTGGAAGAACAAGACATAGAAACCACTCATAAATCCTTTTGTTTATACTTCACCCAGAAAAACAAGGTCTGGTGGAAACTTATTTCCTCGCCCCATATGGTTAAAATAATGAAAGGTAGGGTTGAAAATCCTATGAAATTTTAAATTAAATGGTATCCTTACAACATCTTTCAAAGAGAAAAAGGATTCAGAGGGAGGGAAATGAACAAAAGTTTGTTTAATTCTCATGTGGAAAGAAATAGGTATTGTAATAATTGCAATAAATTAAAGTAGAAGCAGTTATAAACTTCTAAAACATTCATCATTGAATATAATATTTCCATTGTACTTCTTGGGATTTAAATACAATGTGTTTTATATATTTTCTCATTCAATAATTATGAAAGATCTAAAATATTATAAGAAATAGGGTGAATTCTCCTTGAGGCTCGGATATAGTGATTCCTATGTTAGTAGTGAGAAAAAAAACTTCTAAATTTCCAGAATAGATTGATTAGAGTTTGTAATGAGTATTACTAAAAACATTTACCTCAGTGCCTAACTTGACACAATGAGACATTATTTAACATTTGGAATAAATGTTGTTATGGTACTTCATACTAAACTAATTGTTCTGTAACTCTTTAATCATAGATATCCATTAGAATGAATGATGAATATAAAATTATAAGTATCAATTACCTGATTACAACAATACAATTCTTTGTAAAATAAAACTGATAGTATTTGACTTTTTTATATCCAGAAAAATGTTTTAGATGCTTTTGATATAATATACTAGGTATTATAACAAACTACTTATCATGTTTTAGACAAAGAAACCATTAGAAATAAAGGTATTCTATAGATATTTTAGAGTTAGTTTAACAAGGTCATGTGAACTATTAAAAAGTTAAAGGTAAATTCATATACTTCATGATATTCCTTTAAGAAATTTTAGAAATGATTGGTGGAGAAAATGAGTTCACTTGGTGAATACAGAGGTTCCTCCAAGCTGGATTATTAGAGAACATCTTATCTAAGTAATCATTGATCATATACATGTGGAGAAAAGGTATTCTCAAAACTCACATTTCCTTATATACATGGTGATGGTATTAAAAGTAAGATCAATGATGAGTCTTATATATATGGAAAATCTTCAATAAATTATTCTAAGATGTGTTTTGAAAATAGTTGTACAACAATTAACCATATTCCAACTACATTGACTAATGGATATAATATCAATTATGATATAATAAGAATCTATTAGGTCACAACCTCAAGTGTTTTTTGAAACCCATTGGTTAAAATTTTTCTTTATTTACAAACAAACATCAAATACGTAGTGTATCTAAGTTAATAATCCTATAGTTATTAAGGATATGAACATCCAGTCAAGATCAACTATATTTCCATAAACGAGGCCTATCACTTTAAGAATAGTGGAAGCAGACTTAAATTCTATCGGTTAAGGCTCCGAATACACATGAGTTGAAATAGGAATGTTGGAATTCACTGAGCATAGTGGGAGGAGTAGTTCCAGAGACACATACTACATAGAAATTCATACCAAAAGAGGTGGTTTATGTTCACTGTAGTGGGTGAAACATATATTAATATTCTTTAAAAATAAATATTCATGAAAAGAATTGGTAAATGGAAACATGCTAAGGTTGAAAAGTATTTATGAATTTAAGTAATGGAATCCATGTATCAAGATTCAGGGACTCCATATTTTGAGTGTATCTAAGACTTGATATTTCTAATGAGTATTCAAGAGAAACATGATATGGATAGTACAATCTAGTACCAATAAATTGTGATTGATAATAGAAAGGTTTAGTTTGTGAAAAAACATATACATCAATTATCATGACTAAATCCTTTTGAATTCTACTTATCAAAGCATACTTATATGATCATCATATTGGGCTATTGATTGTTAAGGCCACCTTATGAAATATTTTTATATGACACAACCAAAAGGATACCCTATGGTATATGTTTATATGGAAAAAATAAAAAGGGTATATGACATCAATAAATGTTAGTAATATATTCATATTACATAAATTCATTTATAGATAAATCATGCAAAGTGATCATAGAATTTTTATTTGGAAATGAAGGAATTTCATGTGTCTCTAATAGGATAGTGAGAGTGCTATAAGTTTTCAAGATATAAATATTAATAACATATGGAAAAAAAGGTTATGTTTTATCAATTTATTAAGACTAAGGAATGAATTTCTCTAGGAATGACTTAATATAACAACTATGTTCTAGGTAACAAGATCTACAAAAATAGATCCATTAGTTTTATAAATCTATTCATAGAACATATATTAACAAAGTATTGAAAAATACAATTTGAAACAATTCAAGTCCCAATTGATGTTGGGGTATAATCTTTCTAGTAGAACGTGCATGGGAATAGGAAGAGATTATTGGGATTGAAATTTTCATAAACTTAAATGCTAGGAATTTATCTCATATGACATGATGTGTATTGACATTTGATATTATTGGTGCATGATACATAGTATGTAAATATTAAACAGATCTAATATAACTGCACCGACTTTTAGTTAAAACTATCCAATAGTACTTGGGAAAGTAGAACTGGATGAGTTCCCAGTGTCTGGAAAAGTGGGAATACTAGTGATCAAGGGAATTGAACACTTTATTTCATTTACTTCAATTTGATATAGTATCACAATAAAGATAAGCTAATACATAAGACAAACTTATTACAGCTAGTGGATGTTGTAAGAACCTGACTTTTCATATGAGGTATGGATCCATTCTTTTTTAGTTTTAATGTTTAAATATGGACTAATGTGAATTCCCTTTGAGGTCATGGAGGTATCATGGGTGTTCAGGGATTGTTCGGAGCCTAGAACCAAAGTTTTGGGGTGAAAATTTCATAGTGTATGGTTAATTAAAATCATGCAAGGCATGCTACATTTTTTTATAAATTGTGCAAGGCATGGGAAGGAAGCAAGAGGAGGCCACATGATTAGACCAAATCATGCGACTTGAGGCACATGGCCATACGATAATGGATTCAATTTTAATAATGGTTTTTTGCATGTATTTTTCATGGTTAGTCAAATCGTGTGAGGTAACTATGGGGGTGCCCTTCTCCTACAGCCAATTGTGCATGGCTAGTGCACGGTTTGTCAAAATGTGTGCTCAAACCATGTGAACCCTTTAATTTGGTTTAATTTTATATTTTTAAATTAAATTAAATTTATATTTACCGAAAATTCTCATTTTCATCCTACACACAAAAAAGGAACATTTTGAGAGCCTCCTTGAGAAACTAATCATGGATTTGATCCTGGTTCTCCGTTCGATCTTCAATTCAAGCGAAGAATGCCTCATTGGATCTGCATCGGTTAGTACTTGATTTATTTTTAGTCATTCATCGTTCTTCTTCCTATCGATGATTCTATTTATGTGTAATATGGTTTTCTATAATTTTAGGTTCTTCACCCTTTCTTTATTTTTCTCCCGATCTAAGTAGAATCAGGAGTTGATATTGGATGAGAACTCTACTACCAAGCTACAATAGGTGGTGTATACTTTTCCTTCTAGTTTTGGTGCTTTATAGACCTATCTAAAGTTGTGCTACACATCGGACTTTCAGGAGAAACCCCAAAGTTGAACCAGTTAATTGAATTAGATGTATTTGGACCTATTGGGGATGCCCTTAGGTTTCTTTGATATGCATTTAAGGTGGTTTCTCCACCCAAGTCTACCCATGGAGTGTGCTATATGAATTTACCTTGTTTATGACTTGTTAAACCATCCATGGGATGTATTCTCATGCTTTCCTAGTTAGAGGAATCTTAACTATAATTAAAGGGAATTGTTTTGCTTTCTTAGAAGATTTTATGCCTCCTTTACATGTTAAAACATGATGTTCAGTTATTAAGTGATTTACATTGAACTTGAATTCCTTAAATGGTTTATTTGAAAAATGTGATATATGAGTGGGTATAATCATGAGATGAAATGAAATGAAATATGGTATGAAATGATGAATGGTATGGAATGGTGAATTAATGAATATATGCCTCGAACAATTCTCCTTGGATCTTGAATGTGGTAGTGGATGCCTTGGATTGAGTATGATCCTTGGGTCTTGATTCCATGGGATGACTTGGGCCTTGCTACCCCTTAGATCCGGCTTTCTTGGACTCATGTAGGACATGTTCAGTTAACATGCTCCTAAGACTCCAACTAGTGGCTAACTGATTTTCCATCGAGATGATCCTAGGACTCGACAAGGATGCATTTGTCTTCTTCACCTTGTATTTGTCCCTTCATGGTCTGACACTTTGTTTATACGGTATGAATGTGGAATATGTGATATTCTTGGTTAAACGGCTCGACCGTGGTTTTTTGACACTTTAGGTGGTACGACAAGGTCGTGGTTGACATGACATGTTTGGATGAATGGCAAGGCCATGTTGGTTTTTTATTCATCGTTTGTATCTTCCTTGTTAGAGGAGCTTGACATATTTTGTAGGGATCCTTGAGAGGATATTTTAGTGTTACCTGCTTAATAGTTTACATGCCATGGGAACTGTACATTTGTTTTTTGCTTACCTTCTTTACTTTCACACTGCATAGCTTTTTATGTTGAAATCTTAGAATTGTATAGATCTTTGGGTGGTTAACTACTGGGATTGTTTCTCATACCCTATTTGGGCCTCCATTGGGCACATGAATAGAAAACTTTGATACAGTTAAGGACCAGGGAAAGCACCTATAATTTGATGCTTGATTTTGTTCCATACTTAGGATCAGGGGAACATGGGATCGAGATGAGGCTCATGATGCTGTTTCGGGATAGCACTTTTTGGTCTTTTGGTATTTTGGATACATGTGTTGTATTTTACTACTATAAACCTATTTTGGATACTTTCTTAGACACATAACATGTTCATTTTGTATATGAAATGACTTCTTGTGTCATTTATATATTAGTCTTTCATTGTTTACTTCTTGTTTAGTTATTATACTGCTTCCACTACTTATTGATTGTTATTTCTATTTAATTGTGATGCACTATGGTAATGAGGTAATATTCTCTCCATGGATACACCCTAGGCCCTCACTACTAATCGACATCCTCTAGTATTTGGGGAGATGTTCTTGAGGCCATGTGACCAACCGCGCTCAGGGCACTGTTGAGTGGAGTCCGAGTTTGAGACGTTACAAAGTGGTATCAAATGGGTTATTTTCTGGTTTGCTTTAATATTTGGAAATAATATATAGGTATAGGAAGTTATTGGATTTTTTTAATGATTTGTTCCTAGGATTAGCTAACCCACATACAAAAAAAGCCAAATTTCCTCAAATTGAACTGTTGTTTTCTAGATTTTGGCTATTACAGTTGATTTGATTTCACCATTGGGTGATGCACTTTATTTGTGATGTTATTATTGATATTATTGAGGTTTTTATTTCATTAAAACTTGATGAAATGAGTGTTTTACATCTCATGCATAATTTTAGACACTTGTTAGAAATCACATTCCATGCATTATGTCATGCCATATAGGATGAATTTCATGTTTTCATGTTGTTTTGATAGGTGTTGTGATAGATTTTGCACAGTGGATAGAGAAAGTAATTCCATATTTTAGTTTATAAGGAATATGGTCTCTTATGGAATGGAAAGTGATGCACCTTTTTATTCAAGTATTTAAAGTTAATTCGGTATGGTATGAATTAAATGGACACCACATTTTGGTTCATGAGGTGTTATAGGACATCATGGATTGGAACTTGGTGAACCATTGGTTAAAACTTTTGAATAAATGAATAATGGAAATGAATATTACATTAATTAAAATGGGAAAGTGAACTTGGAAATAGAGACTTGGCCTAGACCTGTCTTTTGAGTGGGAAAGAGGCAGTGTCTCTAGTGGTTTTTGGTGACTGTTTTTTTATAGTTCTAGATTTAGGATCAGTATGTGAGGTATGACCTGGTATTAGGAGGGTTTTGACCCATCCTATGATTTTGATCTGTGAACTTTTATTATTGTTCTTTTTTGAGGTGGGTGTTTGGTATTGTAGAGACATACTACCATGAAAACCTACAATCATGTTCCAGGAGGGTGGAGATGACCACACGCCAGAGGTGGTGGGCCATGGGATACTGGTGTATCCTCATTTAGTGCTAGATATGGAACTAAATGTTATTCCAGATACAGGTTTTGAGGCACAGTTCCATGAGGGATACTATCGCTTCATGAAAACCTTTCAGGGAGCACTGCATCCTACCTTGTCTATGGCTGAGCTGATGTGTGTGTTCCAATAGTAATAATAGGATATGTTTTCAGGGGATGGAATTCCATAGGTTGTCGAGCTTACATTTTTTATATTCAAACATCTAGAGACACCTCATGAGAGGAGAGTAAATCTCGTAATTTACATGCTTCGGGGAGCAGCAAAGCGTAGGTGGGATGTTCTAAACCAGTTTGATGGGCTTAAAGATATGTTTTAGGCTAATTTTCATACCATGTTCTATGACTAATTTTACCCTAAGACTCTGTAGGAAAAGAAGGATAGTGAATTCATACATTTGGAGCAGGGCGCAATGATAGTTATTGAGTACTCATCACGCTTTACAGAGTTTCAGTGTTTTCCACCATTGTACCTTACTAATGATCTATAGAGGATGAGACACTTTGAGGAAGTTATCTAAAATGATATTAGATCTCAGATCAATGTGTTAATATTGGACTCTATTATTAAAATTGTAAATCAAGTGCTGATTATAAAGTGGAACCTAAGGGAAGCCGGGGGCGTAGAATAGGGTAGTGTTGTTTCTCAACCTAGTAGTTCAACTTCCAGCAACATGAAGTGACGTTCTGAGGCTTCTTGTGAAATGATTACTAGTCAAGATATGAGTACTGGTAGCTCAATTTTCTATCATCAGTGTATCAGACAGGGCCACATGAGGAACCAGTGTGATCACAACCCAGTCGAGTGTCGAGCTTACGATAGGATGGGTCGCATGTAATGTTTTTGAAGGACCTTCCCTTCACCTGTGGGTGGTAGGGGTTCATCTATGACACTAGGTTATAGAGTAGGTTTCTCAACTCTACATCATGAAGGGAGTTGGATTAGTGTTGATCGATCAGGATAAGGCAGTGGTGGTTGTGGTCGAGGCATCTAGACACCGGTTACACTGATACATCAGAGTGGGCCTACTCCAAGCAGTGAGGTTGTGTCGTAGTGGTGTGGTTCATTCTAGATCTACTCTTTATAGCCTACCCCTGAGGAGTAGGGTACCATACCATCTATGATGATAGGTATGATTTTAGTAGCCTCTACTATATTATTTTATCTTTTTGATATAGGTGCATCACATAGTTTAATATATACACCAATGGTGAAAATACTTGGGCTCACTATACTATATTATAAGGGCATTATGAAACTAGACACTCCATTGGGGATCATAGTAGAGGGTGTATGCCAATGTAGGGAGTACCCCCTTGAGGTTGGTGGGTGTAAATTCTTCTGGAATCTTTATTTACTTAAGATAATAGGGTTTGATGTCATACTCGGATGGACTGGATAGTAGATTATCAATCTTACATTGACTGTTATCATCGGAGGGTGACTTTCACATCACTATAGGGAACATTTTATACTCACAAGGGTGAATGGTATGTCTAGGCATGTCGAGCTAGACCAGAGCATTGTGGGTTGGGAGGGATGATATCCCAAATCGCTAGTTTGTATCTGGATGACTAGGGAGTACGTCAAGTGGACTTTCCTTTAGTGGTTTATCATTTTAGTTATGTGTTCCTAGATGAATTTTATAGTTTACCTTATTTGAGATAGGTTTATTTATCTATCGAGAAAGTTCCAAGAGTTTCAACAGTATCCATTCCTCCTTACAGGATGACTATGATGGAATTACGGGAGCTCAAGAGGAATCTAGAGGATTTGGAGGAAAAAGGGTTCATTAGACCCAGTACTTATCCATGTGGTTCACTGGTCATTTTTACAAAAAAGGAAAATGGTACCCTTATGCTATGCGTATATTAACATAAATTAAACCAGATGATGGTTAAAACCTGATATCCCTTATCATGGATAGATGACTTGTTTGATTAGATTTGAGAAGCTTGGGTGTTCTTGATAATTTATTTGAGGTTCAGATATCACTAGGTATGTGTTCGACCTGCAGACATACCTTGCACAACCTTTAGTAGAAGGTATTGTCTATATGAGTATCTGGTTATGTCGTTCGATCTTATGAATGCACCAAAGATTTTCATGGAATTGATGGATCGAATCTTTTATCCTTATCCGGATTCATTTTTTGTGGTTTTCATGGATGGTATCTTTGTGTATTCTCACAATCGACATGACCATGCCAAACATCTTGAGATCATGTTGAATACACTAATAGAGCATCAATTATATGCTAAGATCACAAAGTGATACATATAGATGGATCAGATTCACTTCCTAGGTCACATTATATCAGAGAAAATAGTATCAGTAGACCTAGAGAAGGTGAGAGATGTAGTTTCCTGGGAGGATCCTAAGAACATCTTTGTCATACAAAGTTTCTTGGGGCTAGATGAATATTATAGGAATTTCAAATAGGCCTTATCACACTTAGCAGTGCCACTGATGGTCTTGACTAAGAAGGTGTGAAGTTTGTATGGACATATACCTATGAGATAGCCTTTTAGGAGCTGAAAGGGAGATTGACTTCATCACCAGTCCTGATACCACCAAAACATGGAAGGAACTACATTGTGTATTGTGACGCATCAGGCATCGGGCTTGGAGTAGTACTGATATAGGGGGGTAGATTCATGGTGTACAGGTCTCAGAAGCTGAGGACACTTGAGAGGAATTACCCGAAACACAATCTCGAGTTAGTTTTGGTTGTTCGCACATTGCATTGTTGGAGACATTACTTAATGGGAGAGTATTCTGTGATGTACACGGACCACAAAAGCCTCAAGTACATTTTTAAATAGCATGATCTGAATATGAATTAGAAAAGGTGTGTGTATTACCTGCATTATTTTGACTTTGATATTACCTACATGCCCAGTAAAGCCAATGCAGTGGCCAATGCACTGGGCAGGAGGACTCAGATATAGGTAGTTCAGCGGGCCAGTTACGAGTGGCAGCTTATGGATTTTTTATCCAAGATACACTTGGAGTTGTAGGAAAGTTAGGGTTATAATATTCTGTTGAATTTATCTATGAACTCTACCCTACTAGATAGAGTGAGTATGAGATAGATATTGAACTCAGAAGGCCTAGTCCTATGAGAGAGAGAGTGTGGTAGGTGAGGACCTACCTCCCAATTGGATGGTAGGTAGGGATGAGATTTTTTATATCCATGGTCACGCTTGGGTTCTAGTGGATATACATGAGGAGCTAATGCAAGAGTTTCATGCCTCATCTTGGGCAGTACATACTGGAGTTACCAATATGTACCATGAATTACACCATCAGTAATAGTGGTTGGGTATGAAACATGAGGTAGATAGTTTTGTTATGAGGTGTTCCACCTATTGGAAGATGAAGGTAGAACATCAATGACCAACCAATCTTTTACAATAGTTACGTATTCTAGAGTATAAATGGGATGATATCACGATGGATTTCATGATAGGTTTACCAAGGTCACATTAAGGTAATGATGTTTTGTGGGTTATTATTGATAGTCTCATGAAGGTTGCTCATTTCTTGTTGATCAAAGATACCTTTAGTGTGGATGATCTTGGGAGTTTGTATATATGTGAGATAGTATGACTTAATGGGGTCCCGTGTGCTATTTTTTTTAGACAGGGATACTCATTTTACATCTATTTTCTAGAAAAGTTTGTAGAGGGAGTTGGGTACACAAGTTATTCTAAGCACAATATACCACCCTTAGACTAATGGCTAGACGGAGCATATGATACAGGTGCTTGATGACATGATGCGAGCATGCGTCCTGAATTTTTGGGGATCTTGGGAAAAGCATATACCCTTGATTGATTTTTTCTACAATAATAGTTATCAGGTGACAATAAATATGGAACCTTATGAGGCTTTGTACGGTATGCCATGCCGATCACCTTGTTCTATTTAGACATAGGTGAGGAAACTTTATTGGGACCAATTCTCATTAAGGAGACTTTTGAGAAGGTATAGTTGATTCAAAAGTGGATGGATACTACATAGTCTCAACAGAAATCTTACTCCGATCATTGTAGATGACCACTATAGTTTGAGGTTGGGGATTGGGTCTTCCTACATGTTTCATCGAGGTTGGGACATAGATGGATCAGGAGAGAGGGTAAGCTTTCATTGTGATATGTCAGGTCATTAGAGATTCTGGGTAGAGTCAGTATGATAGCCTATAGGTTTCAGTTAAATTATAGATACCAAGCCATGCATTACATTTTCCATGTATCTTGGATATTTTGTTATCACTGAAATTCATATCACACTTTTTAGCTTGAGGAGGTTGAGTTATATATTGATGCGTCCTTTGAGGAGAATCTGATTCTAATCATTGATAGGAGCATGAAGGTTCTCTGAGGCTAGTCAGTTCCTCTAGTAGGGGTGTTATGGTATCACAACTATTGATATGATGAGACTTGGGAGTGGTAGGCTGGCGTACATGCTTAGTGTCCAAAGTTGTTCTCAGATGAATCTTGACCACCCTTCAGAGGGAAATTCAGAAACAAATTGCTTTAAGGGTGGAGATTGTAAGAACTCGAGTTTTCGTATGATTTAAAGATCCCTTTTTTCAGTTTTAATGTTTAAATATGGCCTAATGTAAATTCCATTTGAGTTTATGGAGGTATCGGGAGTGTCTGGGGATTGTTCAGAGCCCAAAACTCGAGTTTTGCGGTGAAAATGGGCTAGTGCATGATTAGTTAAAACCATGTGGGGAAAGCCGCATGGTCTAATAAATCATGTGAGGAATGGGTAGGGAACATGATGAGCCCACACTATTAGGAAAAATTGTGTGACTTGAGGTGCACGACCATGCGATAATGTCTGTAATTTTGATGGTGTGCTTTTTCATGGTTTATGCACAGTTAGTCAAACCATGAGAGGTAACCGTGCATGTAACAACCTGGACTGTTATGAATAAAATTTCCCTTTTTGATTTAATTAAATGTCTTATGGTTATATAAAAAATATGTACTTATTTTATTTTATTATATCCAATTGGATTTTAAAGACCTTTAAGTGTCTTTATCATTGATAATATAGTCGTTGAACAGTGATCACAAGATTATTATAAATATAGGGTTTTAACAAATCCAATTGACACACAAAAAAGGAAATGATAGCCTCAAATAGTAGGATTGTACCCTATGAAGCCCATTTATCAGATATTTCAAGGGATATATTATTTATGGGATTTTACCTTGACCAATCCCAAGATGAGATCCAACAACTTAAGCATGAGCAAAACTGTTTATGGGAGAAGTTCAAACTCATCGAGATCACAACCCAAACCATGTTCGTCGAATGACCCCATGAAATCTCCACCATCATGTACCTTAATATTAGGGAATATGTTGGTTTACTAAAGGGTTATATATAAATACCCTAGAAATATGATTATTTATATTATTTTTTATAGAATAGTGAATATATTTCCATCCTACTGTTGTTACATTATAAATGATTTTAAAAGAAAAAATTATATTTTTTGTTAATTTTCAAATTCAATTAATGAATTTATGAATTAATGGATTTTTGAAATAAATAATAAAATATTATTATTAAATATTTTTCATCAAATATAAATGATCACATAATTTTTATGAAGTCAAATGTAATTTTTTATAAGGGTTCAAAAAAATGTTATTGTCAAAAACCTGTCATTTTCAATAAATGACAGTTTTATTTTAAAAGTTAAAATTCACATATTTACAAAATTATTTAGATAAAATTAATATTATTTTTTTAATCAGGATTTCAAAAATATCCAACAGTGAATTTTTCTTAATTATCTGAGATAGTTGAATTTCCAGGTAAAAATTAAATACCATATAAATATACCTTGTGTTTTACGATATAATAATGACCCAAAAGTGATGTAATAAGTAATATAAATAGGATAAATGACCAAATATATGTTTTACCTTTAAAATAATTTGATCTTAAGTTTATTTTATTTATTTTTTAAATCCATTATGAATCCTCCAGGAGTTATAATATATTTTTTGATTTTAAAATCATTTCTTTAAGAGTATGAATCACCTCCACATCACCAATGATAATATTTTAATAAGTTAGGCTCTTGGACTTATAAAATATTTTAAACCAATTACATTTGGAAGAAACCATGGGCAAAAACTATAGGATGATTTTTGTTTTTGGATATTCGATTATGTAGAGTCCAAAACCTAAATAATAAATAAATCCCCCTCTTTTCCTATATAAACCCACACAAGCCCCCCATTTATCTTCACTAAAACTACATGTAGTACATACACACTCTTCACTATACTCCCTATAGTCCTACCAAGTCACCCCCAAGCTCTCAAGAATTCCCTCCTAAGCCTTTGGAGTCACACATTCAAGTAAGGGATCCTCACCTTCCTCTCCTTCTTTCAATTCAAGAATCTTCCTTGAAATTTATCTTTATAATTTCAATTGGTTATATTGTAATTAATTTATTATGATTAAATTAATATCAAAATTATATTATTTTAATGAGATACCATTTATAATATCACATTTTAACCCTTACCTAAGCTATTACAATGCCAAAATTTCATAAGGGATCTTCCACTCTCCTCTTTTATCAAGCACTCTTTTTAATATTATGTCTTTTAATTTATATTTTATTATGTTGTGATATGTTATTAAATACCCCCCTTACTTAAAATTTTATTTATAAATTATTAGAGCCCCTTTAACTCTCATTTATATCTCCTATGAACCTTTATGCACACCTGTTACCATGCCAAAATTTTGTAAGGGTTCTTTACTTTCTCCTCTTTCTTCAAGTTTATTTATTATGTTACACCTTATATTTCTAATTAATTATGTTTTCAAATGTCTTTAAATTTACCTATTACTATCCATTTCATATTTAAATGATGATATACCCCTTTCTCTCTCATTAAATTATTTTATGAATTTATATATGATGCAGTTATGCTGCCGAAATTGCACCACAATTTTCCATGCCAAAATAATTGTGTAGTGAATACCATACACATTTTTCTATAAAGGGTATTCACATTTATAAACATATACTTATTTATTGGAGAATTACATGGATTTATTCCACATTACTTGATCTTGGAATAAATTATTATGTTTAATGAATCCATGTTATATGATCTATGTGGCACACTTAAGCATGAGAATAAAATGACTGTGAAGGGTGTGCCTTGATAGTGATCCAATGCATTGGGTAATGGTTAGTATTATGATACATCACATTGGTATAGGGGGTTTACCTAATTACTTTATGGGACCTTTTTACACCATGATGTCTTGGTGGGTTTATCCTTGACCTATGTTTATGATGTATTGTTTTAAGTTGTTGCCACATTTCCCATGTTATGATTATGATGTTATATCATGCATCATTATTCATGTCCCTTTTATACTCCATTGATATACCTATTTTCTAACATGTATTGTCTTGTACATGTTATTCCTTGTTTATTCCCTTACTAGGCTTTATATCTCACCCCTTTCTTATGTATGTCCTCAGGTTATCCCATGAATTGTTAATTATGAAGGAACATTTTGACCATGTTAAAGAAGTTTTCAATAAAGATATTGTTTTTCATGTTTTAAGATGTTATGTAATGTGTAAAATTTCCTAAATACACTAGACCTATCGATCTTACAGGTTTTATTAAGTGTAATTTTTTTGTAATAAATCATGTTTAAATGTGAAATAAAGAGCAAGATTGTAATAGTTGTTATCAGAAGATAGGTTTAGATATTTTGGGATTAATTTTATAAAACTATAGATAAATTCTTAAGATTATAGAACTCTAGAGAATGCCTTAGTAATAATACTAATTATAAGAAAACATCCCAAAATTTTGGTCAGTATAGAGTAAGTGATTTATAAAAAAAAATACATCCTTGTCTGGATACTACAAGTGAACACGGTTCTAGAATAGATGTACCTAGGTGTAAAAACTCTAACAATATATTCTGAGCCTAACTTAGGGTAATCTGGTGCACAACAATGGGTCTTACTATGCACCTAGTTTGACACTCCCCGGGGATATACTTTGGTAAATTCATATGCTCATTGAGAACCATTATTAAGGGAACAAAAAAATAACATAAGAATATATGTTAGGAAATAGATCATGAATAACATATATTGAAGATTATAAACTCATAAATTAAGGGGATAGGTGTAATTTACAAGTCATCCCATTATTTTCATTGAATTTCCCTTTATGTGTTTAATAGTTTAAAAGCACTCATCCTTAAGTATATATTAGATAAATTAGAACCAAAATCAAAAAGTGAAATGTTGGGTTATTTTCCATAGTTCTATGCATTCCTTCATATCATGAAAGTTTAGTATAACTATCCAAACACCACCAAAAATCATGGAAGTATAGATTTCAGTGAAAATGGAAAATGGGGAAATTATTTCATCCTAAGTTTTTAACTCCTCCTCTGTCAACGTTTATGGACTGAACTTCTTGGGGTTGAATTTGATGAAATTCTAGGCATGGATTGGCATTCTCTATATAAAGCCAACATAAATTTCCACAATAAGGAAATCACTCTTTGTATGGTGAATCAACCCCTGATTTTGTACAAATGAAAGGACGGGGATGAATCTTATTTAACACCATCATCTCAAGCATGGATATTATTACCCTATGAGCAAGCATATCTATCTCAAATGATTGATATTATGAGAGAATATGATGATGCGTTTCTCAAGGAATTGTCTGTTCTTCCTCCTATTAGAGAGGTCAAATTTTTAATTGATTTTATACCTGGGGAATTTCCAATATCCAAGACTCTGTATAGGATGGATGTTGTGGAAATTGAGAAACTAAAGAAACAACTATAGGATAATCTAGATAAAGGATTTATATAACCAAGTGCTTCACCATGAGGTGCACCAGTCCTCTTTGTCAAGAATAAGGATGGATCAATATGCCTTTGCATTGATTATCGTGAGCTCAACAACATCATGATAAAGAAAAATTATCCTTTGCCATAGATTGATGACTTTTTCTATCACTTACGTGGAGCACAATACTTCTCCAAGGTGGATATACAGTTGGGATATTACCATGTTAGGTCGAAGAAAGAGGATATCCCCAAAACTACTTTTCGTATGAGGTATGGGAACTGTGAGTTCATAGTAATTCCATTCGGACTCACTAATGCTCTATAAATATTCATAGACTTGATGAATAGAGTATTTATATATTATCTCAACAAATTAATGGTAGTCTTTATAGATGATATTCTAATATATTTCAAAACCAAGGAAGACCATGAGTAGCATCTGAGAACTGTGCTAGAGACCTTCTAAAAGGATAATCACTATGTAAAGTGCAGCAAGTGTGAGTTATGGTTGAAGGAAGTCTCATTATTTGGGAATATCATCATAATAAATGGGATATATATGGATCCTTCAAATTCAAAAGAAGATGAATGATGGTCAAGGCCAACATATGTGGTAGATATCCATAGTTTCTTTTGGTTAGATGGATATTATCACAGATTTTTGAGAAATTTCTCATGATTTTCAAACCCTCTTACCAAGATAACTCGGAAGGGAGTCAAGTTTTCTTGGAATGATGAATGTGAAGAAAGATTCATGGAGTTGATAAAGAGGATTATCACTACCCCTATGCTCACACTACCCACAAGTGGGTAACTTTTCATAATTTTCAATGATGCTTCAAAGAAGGGATTGGGTTGTTTGTTGATGAAAAATAACAAAGTCATAGCCTGTGCTTCAAGGCAGTTAAAAATTCATGATAAAAACTATCCCATGCATGATCTAGAGTTGGAAGTGGTGATCTTTGCTTTGAAATTTTTGTTGCGTTATCTTTTTAGGGAGAAGTGTGAAATATATATAGATCACAAAATTATTAAATATATATTCACATATAAATAGATTAATATGTTCCAATAAATATGGTTAGATCTCATCAAGTATTATGACTGATCAATCCACTACCATCCTAGTAAAGCAAAAAAAGTGGTGAATTCTCTAAGTAGACACTTATGGAAACTGAAGTTATACCAATGGTTTTAAATTGTTGGTATAGAGCAGCAAACTGTTGGTATATCTTATACCAACAGTTTGAATAACCGTTGGGTGATAAGGTGTGGTAATAGCCCTATACCAATGGTTATTCCTTAACCATTGGTATAGACCACTATAAAATCATCTATAGAAATGATTTATTGATAACCGTTGGGATAAATATATACCAAAAGTTTGTAACCATTCGTCTAGAGCCTAATCCTTCAAACTATACCAATGGTTTAAGAACTGTTGGTATAGACTTCTACCAAGGGTTTTCACAACATTTTACTAATTACCATTAGTATAAATGACCCTTAAACTATACCAATAGTTTTTGAACTATTGGTATAGAGTTTATGAAAAATTCAACAAAGTAGAACCCCACTATTTTTTCCAGAGTAGGTCCAAATTCAATACAGTAGACAATACCAGCTCCAACATTCCATATAGAAAACAATACCATACAAAACCACACTAAAAATAGTAAAATACCATACACAAAATTTATTGAAAATAGTACACTTCAATACACAAATCACAAACACATAATACATATAATTCCTTCACTATGGAATACACAGAATTACACTATTTTCCATACACAAAGAACAAAGCACAAAATACACAGAATTCCACTATTTTCCACTATCTTCTGTTTCCCATAGAATACACAGAATTCCACTATTTTCCATATATTTAATAGAATTCCCCCACTGTTTTCCCTTCCTTTTCACAAAGGATAGGTATCTCCAAAAATAGTACAATAGCTTAAAAATAATTTAAAAAACTAATACAACACCTAAAACGTATAACAATATCCTTGATTTCACTAAGGATGAGTTTCAATGGGAGATCATAATGCTAATTACCTCAAATATTTCCAGAATTTATGATTTTGGATAGCGTCTGGTTATGATGATATCATTGATTTTTGTTGTAATTGATATCTCTCATATAACAAGGACACCACCATAGTTCCATAGGTACTTTTCTGAAATATAAAGCTAATGTTCCCTATAAATCACATAATATATTGATAGAGTTTCAAAATTTTCATAGGATGGATACTCAATTATGCTTTTCTATGGTGGATTTACATGGATGTAGTCATATGAGTTCCATAGATGAAACAGTATGTTTAATCAACATATGAAACACTTGAGTGATCCTAGAAGATGATAACACACCAGTACCATGTAATTCTAATTTCAGGAAGATTAATCCAGTTCAATAGATATAGAATCATCATTTGAATAGATATTCAATTAGAGGAATCATGTGTTATGTTAGTGGAAGTATGTTGCACTGTGTTATTAGCAGGTGGTGTGTTCAGTGGAAAGAGATGGACAAGTTCAATCTAAAATATTCAAACAGGAAGGATGAGTTTAGTGGGTGGATAAAAGTGGAGTCTTAGTGTTTGAATTATGAAGAGGGACTTTTTATACAAGTAATGGTGGATTTAGTAATGATCTGGATAATTCATTGAGGTTTTGGTAGGGGAATCTTCCAATATTTGTACCAATGTACAGAGTAGATGAAGGAATTTATGAGGTTCATGAAATTCACAATTTCATTGATGGGAATACATATAATCCTTTAATAAAAATACTATCTCACCACATGATATAATTTTTAGATTTGTTGATACCTAATGGAAATCATAAAGACATGTGTAAGAGTAACAAAAAAACAAATGTTATATAGAGGTAATCTAGTCATTTTGAGGTGTCCTTTTTTAGATATTGAAGGTCTGACATGAGGATATTTCAAGTTTAACTTTTTTATTTTATGGATATTTCATTGGCTAAACTGGTTAGAATACATCACCCTCTCAAATATGGTGAAATACAAGGGTTAAACAACTTTAATTTCCAATCATAATATGTCTATAATTAAATAATAATTTCAAATAACAGTTGTTGATAAGGAAGAGATTTTGTTTTTTTGTATAAGTAATATATGCATTTAAGGATATATAAAATTTGATTTAGAGTGTTAATTATGCATAGTTATATGTGAATATAAAAATAGAGAAAGATATTGATAGTTCACTATAAGAGGTTGTCATGATACATGATGAACTAGTTCATAATATTTATAGTAACCGGTAAGAGACATTGATTCCATTTAATGAAGATAAATATTTTCTTAATATAAAGTTCTTGGGATTTTAAAGATAGGTAAAAAATATGCAATCCAATTAAATTAGACCTTCCTAAATAACTTAGAAGATATGTATTTCCACTCCAGTTTTAGAGATGATTTTCCCTCAAAAGGGACTCATTTTGGGGATAGGAACCCTCTATGAGTTCTAATTCTAATTATAGGCATCCCCCATGTCTTAACATAATTATGGAACAAAACTAAAATAAATATTTATCATAACTGACTTATATTTTATGTTTCTGAGGAGTCTCACTTACTCATACTTGAACTCCTATGCCATATTGACTCAATTTCTTATCACAAAAACTCACATTCCCTATATGACCATCATACCAAGAATAAAAATGAATATAAGTTTAGAGAAAATTTAAGGGACTATCTACCATATAAAATCTAGAGAAAACCCTACCATTATAATGAGATAAATCTCATTCAATATCCTAGAATAATAAGAGAATATTAAAACCCACAAACATTTGGGATTTGAAAGGATAAAAAAATATGACATGAGAAACTATAATAAAATGGATACCCATGGTAAGAATTACATCTAGAAGACTCAATCTATAGATAGATCAACAAAAAACAAGATTCAGGAGAGGAATAAAAAAATAATAAGAAGGGTATAGGGATACTTGTGTGACTCCTATATTTGATAGGACTAAAAAGAGAGTAGGAGGATAAGGTATTTCTTAAAACAAAATTTATTTTTTCAATTTTTTTTAAAATATCATCAAGATTCCATATACATAATACACCTCCATTGGGTACCTAATGGTCTACTTGGTAGAACCCCTCTATTAAACCCCTCATTGAGTTCCTAGTGACCCAATACCTATTTTATTTTTCACTGCACACATGAAATGTGTTTGATATTTTCCTATACTTCTAAATAACTTTTGAGATAACAAAGATATTATAAAAACAGCTCCAAATAAATCATAAAGAACCAAAATTATTGACAAAAACACTAAACAAAAAACAACCTTGTTTTAAAATCAATACAAATGAAAAAAGGTAAAATAAAATCCAGGAATGAACATATAAATCAGTTAGAACTTATCAATTTTAAGTGGAAGAACAAACAATGACTTGAATCAAGGATGGATCGCTGGTTGGGAAGAAAGGTTCGCACAGAAGAGGGGAGATTTTCTTTAGGGAAAATAAAAACAGAAAACAACCTTTTCTTTAAATAAATCTAAATAAAAAAAATGAAAAAATAGAGTCATGACATAAAAATCACTTATAATATACATATTTTAAGTGGAAGAACAAAAAATTGGTTATTGGGAAGAAGGTTCTGCACACTAGGAAGAATGGGAGCTCTCATTTAGGGAACAATTCAGGAGGAATGGGATATTGATATTTGTGGTATTATATCCCAACAATTTTAAAAAACGCTGGGAACTTTGATTTATTCATATCCCAATGGTTTTATAAAACCATTGGGTAAAGAGGCCCTATACCAATGGTTTCAAAAAACTGTTCGGAAAAATGGGGGTAATCATTTCATATCCCAATGGTTTCAAAAACCGTTGGCAAAATACTCTCTAAAAAGTCCTATACTAATGGTTTTCAGTAAACTGTTGGTATAGGTACCCTATCCCAATAGTTTATATAAACTGTTAGGATAGGGGCGTTAGTATAAGAGGTATTTCTAGTAGTGAGAAAGGATCTAGTAATTTTATCATCAATGAGAATTGAAAAGGATCCGGTCTTCTTAGATTTTAAGAGGATGGACATGGGAATCATAAAGGAATGAACATTATCAATCCTTTCACAAATGATTTCTCAACTGTCTCTTCTTTAAAGGTTAAAGGATGCTCAAAAAGATGATATGAGAATTAAAAAGAAAGCATAAACTATAAGAAAAGTTAAACCCTTAGTTTTCAATGTTAATGAAGAATGAATTGTGACATTTAGGTCAAGACTATGTGTTCCATCAGATCCTGAGTTAAAGAGGGAACTTTTGGGTGATGCACATAGTTCGAATTTCTCCATTCACCCAGGAAACACAAAGATGTATTGAGATCTCTGAGAAAACTATTAGTGGGATAACATAAATAATGAGATTACTAATTATACATAAAATTACCTAGTATTTCAACAATTGAAGGCTGAAAGGCAGAAGTTGAAGGGGATGATGCAACCATTACCCATACCAACGTGGAAATGGGAAAACAACACCATGGAATTTTTCACTATACTTCCAAATAAATCCAAGGGAAACAATGCTATATAGGTTATTTTGGATCATCTTACAAAGATTGTACACTTCATTATGATTCGAGAGGGTTTCTCAATGGATTAACTTGCACAAATATACATCAAATAAGTGGTGAGGCTATATGGATTACTACTATCCATTGTGTCTGATCAAGATCCAAGATTCACCTATATATTTTGGAAAAGTCCCTATCACAATATAAACACTGATATGAACATCATTACGGCTTATCACCCTCAAACTGATAGAAAATCTGAGTATATTATCCAAACACTTTAGAAAATATCGATAGAATTCTCAATAGACTTCAATGGAGGATGGGACCAACATCTTCCTTTGTTTGAGTTCTATTATGCTAGTTCCATGAGGTTAGATACCCTGAGAGGGGGGTGAATCAGGGTATGATAGATTAAAAAAACTTTCCTTTTTGATCTTGTTTCATTGTTAGAAAAACATCTCTTCTCTCTCCTTCCCATTGTAGAGTATGAACAAATATTAATGCATGCACAGGGCACAAAAATTTTACTTGGTTCACCCTCATTGGGTTACGTTCGAGGAGCATACACCAACGATGTTCCAATGTACCAAATCCAATATATGAACACTACTATTTACAAGTTCGAAGTGGACTCACTATCCCTCATTTTTTACAACCAATCACAATTTGAAAGCTCACTACTCTCTCAACTAAAGTACTCACTACTTCTTCAGAAGATTCGATCATAGTTTATAGACTTGTAGGTCCTTTAATTATAATTAATGAATGCATCCTCCACTATATGTAGATGCTCTATTGAAGTCCCACTTTCATCCATTGATGAATACCCTTTTTCTACTGAACACTAGGAAATACCTTTTGAAATTAATTTCTCAAATATCACTATTTCATGAAGCTCCCAATTTCTTAAAGCTCAAATAAGCATTCAAGAAGTTCCTACCTCTTTGAAAAGCACACACCTTCATAGAGCACACTTCTTTATATAGATCAAGACACTAGAGAGCACAACTAACTTCGTGGAACCCACTGCCATCATGAAGCACACTGCCTTTGTGGAACAACTTCCTTCGTGAAGCTCAGTGAGCTAACAAGGAACACCCCATCTTCACAAAGATCTTAATACTTATTAGCATTGACTTCGATCGAGACTTGAATAGATTTTTTTTCAAAGATAAAGCCTCTATTTGAAACCTTTCTTTTAAAATCACCCCTTTCTTTGAAAAATAAAAGTAATTCTGTATTTTCTCTCTTAAGATTGTGTGGAATGAAGAGGTGTGGCCTCTTATTTATATGCGCAGTCGAATGCGGAGCTCTGCTTCTTCTAGTGGGATTTCAATATCGGTAAAAAATATCTCTACAGTGCTCCTTCCATTCACAATGCACCACTAAAATTTGATTTTGTCGTAATGCACTCCGTCAAACGCTTCGTGTCGCCGAAATGCTCCAATTCTCATAATTGCAGATTCTTCTATCAAAACCTTTGCACTGCCACAATGCTCCCTCACAAATCTCTTCACCTCTACCATTCACAAAGCTCGTCGTAACCATAGAGATCACCGTCTACTTTATTCATGTCTTTTCTAAATCCACTTCATGAAGCCCATCTTCATAAAATTCATGCCTTTTCCATATTTTGATGAGATCTTCAAGGAAATCCATTTTTCACAATGCTCGCCAAACTCCAAATTTTGGACCCCAAAAATTTGGAAAACACTGGAAAATGGTGCCACCATGTATCTGTTCTTTTTTACCGCCTCAAAATCTTCCATTCCTTTTTCATGGTTCTTTTTCAACATGGTTTGTCAACAATATCTCTATAACTCAATAATACACCATAAAAATCTACTTTTTCAACAAACACAACCATCCAAAAAATGCTGTAATGTTACCTTGAGGGATTTTTTCCCAACATCATACAACAATAGTTTCAACTTGAACATATAAATGTCTTATTATTAATCCCTTTATGGGAAGAGGTGCAGAACATCGGTATATTGGGATGAAGTTGGGGAACAAAAACTTCTAGGTCCTGAAATGGTTGAGTAAATGGTGGAGAAGGTTAAGACCATTCAGTACCACATCAAGACTGCACAGAGTCAATAGAAGAGATATGATGACAATAATCTATGAGACCTAGAGTTTTATGTTGGATACATGGTATTCCTCCACATATTTCAATGGAATAGAATGATGAGATTTGGGTAGAATCTCTTACCATATGTATGAAAGTGTTATACACTTGACCTTAGCACCCTGGATAATCAAATTAAATATATTAATTAATTAATTAAAAACATTTTAAACATGTATTTGATTTATTATAATTTTATTAAGTACATTTATGTTCTTTTTTATGAGTTATAAGATTCAATTTTTTCATTTGGAAGTGTTTGTTTCCTTAGTTTTCACGATTGGTTCACTTGTATACATGTACGAAAGATCATGTGAAATGGAAATAAATATCCAAAATTGAAGTTATATTTTATTAATATAATTACATAATATTAAATGGTTATATAAGTGATTTTGTTATTTTGGATGAGGATGAATAATTAAATAAGACGTTCGTGATAATCGTTTAGATTATTTTTGGCGGTTTTCAGTCGTCACAAACTAGTTTTGTCTTATTAGTTGACATCATGTGTATATAATGGTTCCAGAACATTAAATAGTTGTAATAAATATATTATAATTTTTTTTAACCATAAAAATGGTTTTATGATCAGTGTAGAAGTCATTAATGGAAAATGAAAATGCAATGTCCATGATTTCAGTAAAATGACACATTGCAGGTGATGTTTTCATTTATAGAATAAAAGAGAGAGAGAGAGAAATGAGTTTGGTGATGGATATTCAATTAACAAGATAGAATTAAAGTGTATAAATTATACTGGATTTATCATGTATATTTGGAAAGGGGATTTGAGGGAAGTATAATAAAATAAAAGAAATTGAAAAGAAAATAAAAGAAAAGAAAGATGATTTTTACCTCTTGAATTCTCCTCCTTGAGAACCTCCTTAAAGGGATTGGTTTTGGTCTTTTGTTGAGAACAAAGGCTCCTAGATGCGGGGGAGTGTCTTGGGAAGAGGATTGGTCAGAAATTTTACAAGGAAAAAATATTTTAAGGTGTGAGAAGAAGGGGTGGTGAGGGGTGGTATTTATAGTGGAGGAGATGAGTGTTTTTTGAATATTTTATTCATTTATTTATTATTTTGGATCAAGACTATGAATAGTTTTGATTATTATGACTAATTACAATAACTAGTTCATGTGAGTTTGAACCAATGATTCTTACATCATCCATGACCTAAGAAATAGGGTATTTTACTTATAATGTATATATACCATAAATTATTGTATTTCACTATTCACAAAAAATTTAACTATTTTAGAAAAATCCCAAAAATTCACCCTAACCATTTTTTTATGTTTATAATTCAAAAATAAACTCCATTTTATAAAAAATATATAAATACGAGAAATTTAATTTTTAAATAAAATCATTATTTATTGGAAAAATATTGATTTCAAAATTATAAATGATTTTATAACACTTTGAAAATTTAATTAAGGTCTCACAAAATTATATTATAATCATAAAACAACAAAATATTAATTTTTGAATACATTTTATAAATATAAATTTTCTTATAAATCATTATATTAATTATAAAATTGAAAATAAACATTTATGTTTTATAAAAATATCAAAACTTAATTAATAATTTCTAAAACATTTATTTACTTATACTATGATATAATTATATCATATTACCATTTATAATATGAATAAATTTTATTTATAATTTCATATGTGAGTTTATTGTTATAGTGTCCATATTACTATTCCTAAAGGTTGTATTGTTATTCCAATTGTCACATTACTATTCATCAAAAATGAAATTTATCAGAAAAATTCCAAAAAATTAATGAAATTAAATTTTGATATTAATATTTAAAAACTATTTTTTATTTTTTCAAATATAATTTATAAAAGTGTCAAAATATATATTTAAAACAAGTTTGCAACTAAAAGGAGGTAAAATTGTGTTTAGAAAAATATAGCCTTTTATGTGAAAAATTGGATTTATTCTTATCATATACCTCTAAAAATGTTTTGAATGTAAAAATATTTGATTTAATATATAATTTATAAATTTTATTAATATATTTAACTAATAGTGATTAATTTAATTTATTAATATAAAATGTCATTGTGGGCATAATAATTGTTTTTATAAAAATACATACTTTATATTCAATTGGTTTTCATTTATAATTAATTTGTAACCAATGAATTAATTTTATAAAAATGTGTAATATATATTTTCATAATTTACTTAATATCATTCATTACCACCATTCCCAACATATGGGAGATAACTATAATAATTAAATAATAATATTTAAATCATTTTTTAAGCTGGTAAGCTATCGAAGAAGTTAAATTTAAAGAGGCATACTATAAAATCGTGGGGTGTTACATAAGAAACCATTATTTTAAATTAACATACACCATTTATTATATATGGTCACAAGAATCAATACTAATTATATTCTTGAGTCAAAATAATACACTAATGAATATAATAATCAAAAACACCCCTCTCCTCCCCTTATAAATACCACACCTCACCACCCTTTCTCATAACACCTTATAAGATTTATATCTTGAAAATTTTCTACCAAATTCATTTTACAAGCCTATTACCCATGTTATATAATTTTTAGTATCACCAAAAGACCAATTCCAAGTTCCTTAAGGAGGTTCTCAAGGAGATGACATTTAAGAAGTAAAATCCTTCATCTTTCTCTTCTAAATTATTTCTTTATTATGCCTTATCCTCACCCCTATCCAAAGTGTCATGATAACTCTAGTATCATATATATACTTTAATTTTATTATTTTAATGTAATATCCATCATAAAATCCCTTCTATAGTTTTTTTATTTTAAAAACAAAAACATTGTTCGTAATATGTCAGTTCACCGCCTTCATGGATGACAGGTTTTTGTTTTCCATTATCGCATTCAAGGATGGTCATAAAACCATTATTATGGTTAAATAATATTTTAATATATATATATATATATATTATAACTTATTTTATGTTCTGGAACTAATTTATATTCATAATATTAAATAAAACAATACTAGTTCGTGATGGTCATAAAAACCATCGAAATAAACTAAACATTTTCCATTTATGTTTTATCAAGTGATTCATCCTCATTTCAGAAAAAAATATTGGGCCATTTAAAATTATGGAAGTTAATTAATACAATATAATTTTACTTCTCTATAATTATTTCAATTTTAAAATACCTTCCATAATTATAAACAAGTGAATCGGTCATGAAACCATGAAACGAACACTCCTGGAACGACAAAATAAAACTTTATAGCTCATCGAAATAACCATAAATGAACTTAATAAAATTATAATAAATCAAATATATGTGTAATATATTCTTAATTAAATGATTAATGAATCTAATTTGATTATCCAGGACATTAAGTGCAAGTTCAGAATGCATTCAGATATAAGGGGTCTCTCTGAACCTCCATTTTTCCTTTAGGTTACTCTTTCTCTCTCTTTACCCCAATGTATTTCTCAATTATTCTTATATACTTCCCTAAATTCTATTTATATGTTCCACACATGTATATATAGCTCAATTAATCTTTCTTTTATGTGGGAATACATGTTTTAAAAGGTTCCCTTCTCAATTCCTCTCGATAAGAAAACCCGATTAAAGGGAAATTTTTTGTTTCTTACCCCTTTTCAAGTACACTCCATTAAATGGTTTAATCCACCCATATTTTCTAAAATAAATAATTTTATCATGAAAAAACATTTTTAGTTTACTTATGGTTTTATGGAAAATATTATGCTCTTACCCCCTTTTAAATACTCTTTGCCTTTTTCCTTAAAACCCCGCTTAAGTGGCGCATTTCCAAAGTTACCTAACCACTATTTTATCATGTTTACACTTAATTTGGTCATAATTTATCATAATATATGCCTATTTTTTACTTTATGAGTGTCCAATAATGATTTTATACCCTATTTCATGTAAACCATTATGATACGCCCTTTGGTTATACCTTATGACATGATTACGAAACTCATTTATTTAGATGGGTAATCCTTATGTTTATTCCATATGTTTTATTTCTTTATATGGAACATATATGCATGTACATGTTGTGATGGGTGCACCCAAATAGTTCTCCAATGCATTGGGTAATGTTTTATCTCACGAGACATTATATATGGGTTTAGGGAGTAAACCTAATCCATTATGAGACTATATCCACCATGAGATATAGTCTTGGCAGTTAGCCTTGAATCATGTTTATGTCATGTTATGTGTTACTTCCACATTTTTATATTTCCATGATCATATGATTCTATGTTCTATATGTTATGCCTATATATATTTATTCGCAATCCATGCCTTTTATGTTATCATGTTATGCCTTCTGACTCGTGTGTTATGATTATTTTCCATTCTTATTCCCTTATTAGGATTTTTGGATCATCCCTTTTATCTATGTATTCCCCAGGTTATCCTATGTAGTTATAAGAGCTCAAATGCAGTTAGGATATCATTATAGATATTAAATAAAAGTGTTTTTATTCTAGTTCTATGTTTTAAATTTTATGTACCTAGTTTCCAAATACACTAGACTTTTCAATCCTTGGTTTTTATTTGATGGATAATTATGCTTAAAACCATGTAATAACATGTGTAAAAGGCTAGGGTATTTATAGTTTATATCAGAGAATGGTCTAGTTATTTTTAGGGATTAGGACTAGAAAATTTTATTAAGAACTCTATGGATAATTATATCACCATGGATAGCCTAGATTGAAACCTAGAGAATCATAAGTTAAGATATAATTTTCATTTATATGTTTATCCTTCTATGTTCATAGTTTCCCTTTTATATGCTCATTATCCAAGTATTCAATCCCCCCTAATTTTATTTTTCTTTTTTTATTTAATGGAAAGAAATATGAGAACTTGTTCCAAAAACCAATGTGATAGGCAATGTGATGATTACCCTAATGAGATGCCAAACCTGATGGGAATGGGAGCTCAAAACTTCATGAAAATACTGAATCAACTGACCCAAGTTATGAATAATAACTTGAATCATGTGGAATGAACTCCTTATCCTAAGAAAGAGAAAGTTGAGGTCAAATAATTTATGTGAAAAAGGCCTACTATATTTAGTGTATATCCTGATCCCCTCATCGTGGAATAATGGATTAAATCCATTGAGAAGATATTCTTTGTCCTCCAGTGCTTGGAAGAAGAGAAAGTTGTGCTAGAAGTATATCATTTTGATGGGAAAGATGATCAGTGGTGGAAACTGATCAAAAATATGAAATCTAAGGAGAAAATTGATTCCATAGATTGGGAAGGATTCAAGAAAATGTTTTTCAACAAATATTTTCCCCGAACTCTCCATATTAAGATGGAGAGGGAGTTCCTCAGACTGATGAAAAAGGAATATGATTCTATCAGGGTGTTAGAGGAAAAATTTACAAGGCTTGCACGATATGCCTCTAGATTTTTCATGAATACAAAAAGAAAGGTGGATCTATTATTTAGTGGATTAAAGGTGATTCTTCAAAAATCCTTGGTGATTAGAGACTTTGACGGTTATGTAGAGATTTTTTTTTGTGCCCTTAAGGTTGAGATGGAGATTGGAGACTCTCAATGGTACCGTGGGATCAGAGATAAAAATAATAAAATGGAGTTTAATATAGGAGGATCAATAGATAAATTCCATGGAGGAAAGAAAAACTAGCATCCCAGGAACTGTCTAAAGGTAATTGGAATATTCTTAAAATGTGGAAAAGAGTAGAATCAGGATAATAATTTTTGAAAGGATATGAAGAAGCTCAAAAATATATAAGAAGAAAGGAAGGTTTAGGTGAACAATAAGCCTACAGTACAGTGTTTCAACTGTAAGGAACATAGTCATTATTTGATCCAATTCCCTAAGTGAATTGTTTTTAGAGATAATCAATGACAACAATCTATAAGGCAACAAGGAAGGGCATATGATATTACTACTATTGAGGTGGATTCTGAAAATTATGTGGTGAAATGTATGTTGGTTATTCATTAAAGAATAGTAAATGTAATTTTTGATTCTAGTTCTATACATTATTTCATATCCTACAAGTTTAGTAGAACTATTTAAATACCACCTCAAAATATGGAGGTTTTGTTATCTTTGAAAACAGAAAATGGGAAGTTATTGCATCCAAAGCATATAAATACTCCCTAGTTAATTTTCTTGGACTAAAACACCCATAAAATATCATCTTACTTCCTTTAGTGGAGTTTGATGTTGTATTGGTCGTGGATTAGATATCTTTATATAAAGTCAACATCAACTATTAGGAAAGGGATATCACTCTTCACATCCTGAGGCATCCTCCAATTCTATAAAATTTTAAGGAGGAGGATGGATCTTCTTCAGAATCATTAACTCAAGTGTGGATATTGATTCTATGTGAGCAAGAATATCTTGCTCAAATGATTGAGATAAAGGAGAGGACCATGCTTGAAGACATGACCATTACGAGGGATTACATCATTGTGTTCCCTAAAGAACTACCTGGTCTTCCTCTTAACCATGAGGATGAGTTCTAAATTGATATTATATTAGGATCTCTACCCATATCAAATACTCCTTACAGTATGAATACCATTGTGTTAGAATAACTGAAGAAGCATTTTCAAGAGAATCTGGATGAGGGTTTTATACACCCGAGTGCTTCATCGTGGGGTGCATCGGTCCTCTTTGTTAAGAAGAAGAATAGATAAATGCACCTCTACATTGATAATCATGAGATTAACAAAATCACAATAAAGAACAAGTATCACCTTCCATGGATAGATGACTTGTTCGATCAACTACATAGGGCCAAGTATTTCTCTAAGGTAGACCTTTGGTCAGTATATCATTAATTAAAGGTGAAGAAGGATGATATTCCTAACAATATCTTTTTAATGAGGTATGAACACTATGAGTTCATATTAATAATATTCGGACTCACTAATGATCCAAAAATATTAATGGACTTAATGAATAGAGTCTTTAGAGATTACCTTAACAAATTTGTGGTAGTCTTTATAGATGATATTCTGATATACTCTAAGAGAAAGGAGGAGAATGAGGAGTATTTGAATATTGTTCCAAAGACTTTGAATATGGAGAAACTATATAAAAATTATAGTAAATGTGATTTCTATAGGGAGGAAGTATCATTATTGGGGAATGTTATCACCAATAAAGAGATATTTGTGAACCCTTCTAAGACAAAGGCAATTGAGGAGTGGTCCAAGCCAGCATCTGTAATGGAGAATCGTAGCTTCCTTATTCAAGTTGGGTATTTCTAGAGATTTGTGAGGAACTTATCATGATTTTAAAACCCACAAACCAATATGACTTGGAAGGGAGTAAATTTTTTCTAGACCATTGAATGTAAAGACTGCTTTAAAGAGTTGAAAAAGAGGTTTATCACAGCACAAATACTTACACTTCCCATAAGTGGAGAACTATTTATGGTATACAATGATGATTTAAATAAGGGATTAGATTTTTTACTAATGAAAAATGATAATTTGATAGCCTACACCTCATGTTAGCTAAAAGTTCATGAGAAAAACTATCTGATGCATGATCTAGAGTTGGAAGTTGTGATCTTCACATTGAAAATCTATTGGCATTATCTATATGGGGAGAAATGTGAGATATATATTGATCACAATATCCTAAAATATATATTCACACAGAAGGAGCTCAATATGTGTTGACATAGATGGTTATATCTAATCAACGATTATAACTGTTCAATCCACTATCATCCTGGTAAAGCAAATAAAGTGGCATATGCTCTAAGTATAAAGGATCCCTCAACTTTATCAATGATGAGAATTGAGAAGGATCCAATCCTCTTAGAATTAAAAAGGATGGACATAGGAATCATAAAGGAATGAACATAATCATTCATTTATTAAATGATTTCTCAAACATCCCTTTTAGTGAAAATAAAGGATGCTCAAAGAGATGATGTAGAAATTCAGAAGAAGGTTAAAGCTATCAGAATTGGGAAATCCTTAAAGTTAAAAATTGATGAGGAATGAGTAATATGGTTTGGATCACTATTATGTGTACCATAAAATCCTGATATAAATAAAGATATTTTTAATGATTCATATAGATTGACCTTCTTTATACACCAAGGGAGCATGAAGATGTATCAAGATATTTGAGAGCACTATTGGTGGGACAATGTGAAGAAGGATATTGATGATTATACATCAAAGTGCATGGTATGTCAAAAAGTGAAGGCTTAAATGGAAAAGTATAAGGGTATGATGTAACCATTACCCATACCTACATGAAAATGGGAAAACATCACCATAGAATTTGTCACTAGACTTCCAAATTCATCCAGAGGAAAGAATGTTATATGAATTTTTTTGGATCATCTTACAAATACTACTCACTTCATTGACATTCGAAAAGACATATCACTTGATCAACTTACACGGATATACATTAGAGAAGTGGTGAGGCTTTATGGAGTGTTATTATCGATTGTATCTGATTGAGATCTGATATTTAACTCCATGTTCTAGAAAAGTATCCAAAATTATCTAAACACTAAGCTAAACTCCATTATGGATTATAACCCCCAGATGGATGGCCAGTCTGATCAGACTATTCAGATGGTGTAAGATACGTTGAGAACATGATTGATGAACTTCAAAGGAGGATGGGACCAATATCTTCCTCTGGTTTAATTCTATTACAATAATAGCTTCCACTCATGAATCTAAATGAATCCATATAAATACCTTTATGGGAAGAGATATAGAACACCAACATGTTAGAATGAAGTTAGGTAATGTAAGATTCTGGGACCTGAAATGGCCGAATAAATGGTAGAAAATGTGAAGACCATTCAACAACACTTCAGGGCAACCCAAATTCAACAGAAGAGCTATGCAGATAATTTTTTATGGGACTTGTAGTTTGATATTGGAGATAAGTTATTTCTCTACATATATCCATGGAAGAGATTCATGAGATTTGGGAAGAATATAAAGCTAACTCCTAGGTACATTGGCCCCTTTGAGATCCTTGATCGCATAGGAGCTCTGACATATTGACTAGCACTTTCATAAACCATGTCTAAAGTACATGATGTATTCCACATATCCCTCTTGAGGAAGTACATACCATATCCCTCACATGTATTGATTTCAGAGGTGGTACAGCTGGTGGAGATCTTGGACTGTATATATAAAGTTCTATGAAACAAGACTACTCACTTGGTCAAATTATTGTGTAGGAACCATAAATAGGAAGAAGAAACATGAGAACTAGATAAAGCAATGAAGGAGAAGTACCCTCGCCTATTTTCACCTTAGTATCTGAAATGAAATTTTGAGGGCGAAATTTCATAAGTGGGGAAGAATGTAATGACCTAAATTTTTTATCAATGGAATTTCTCTTCTTATAATTATGTCGTGTAGTATAAAGCACAAACACCACATAAATAAACCAATAAAAAATTATTCTTATAAATGAAGAATAATACATTAGTCAACAAATAAACTTATAATAATTCAAAATATTACAATGGGATAATAAATATAAAATAATACAATAATAATAGGATAATTTGGATCTGCTCGATCCACCAAAATGACTACACTCATGAAAAAAGTTGTAGAAATAAAACATAATGTTAGTAATATAATATTAATTATGAAGATGAATGAATATATATATGTATAAATTTGAGATAAATTATACGTGAATGAATAATTAATGGAATAAGAGGTATTTATAGGAAGTAGGAAACTCATACGACCATTATAAATATGACCGTTGGAATAGTAACATGAATGTTGGAATAGTAATCTGACCGTTAGGAATAGTAATCTGGCCGTTAGAATAGTAAATTCACATATGAAAATGTAAAATAATATTAGGTATCTTATAAAATGAAAATATTATATATTTATATCGTGGTACAAGTAAATAAATGTTTTAAAAATAATAAATTAAGTGTTTTTGTTTTTATAATATATAAATGTTTTAATCACACTTTTATAATAAATATAATGATTTAAAACAAATTTTATTTACATTAAATGGATTAATAAATTAATATTAAGTTTTATTATAATGATAATATAATTTGATGAGACCAAAATTAATTTTTCAAAGGGTCATAAAATCGATTATAATATTAAAATTAGTATTTTTTGAATAAATGATTATTTTATTTAAAAATTAAATTTATCATATTTATAAAATTAATTTCATAAAATGGATTCAATTTTTGAAATATAAATGTTGAAAAAATTTTGCAGTGATTTTTTGGGATTTTTCTAAAATAGTTGAATTTTTTGTGAATAGTGAAATACGATAATTTGTGATATTTAACATTTTAAGCCAAATACATGAATTTTGGGATCATAGATGATGTAAGAACCCATTATTTAGAACTAAAATATAAAATTTACTGTATAAAATCACAAAAATCAATACTATTTATAATCTTGAGCCAAAATAATAAACTAATGAATATAATAATAAAAAATAGTCATCTCCCCCCTTATAAATACCACCCCTCACCACCCTTTCTCATCACACCTTAAAAGAATTGGTTCTTGAAAATATTATTACCAATTGAATTTCCAAGCCTCTTACCCATGTCCTAGGGTTTTTTTATCACCAAAAGACCAATTCTAATTGCCTTAAGGAGGTTCTCAAGGAGACGACATTTAAGAGGTAAAATCGTCCATCTTTCTCTTTTAAATTATTTCTTTATTATACCTTATACTCACCCATATAAAAAGTGTCATGATAACTCCAGTATCATATATATACTGTAATATTATTTTTTTAATGAAATATCCATCATCAAATCCCTTCTCTCCTCCTTTTATTGTAAAAATGAAAACATCGTCTCTAATATGTCGGTTCACCGCCTTCGTGGATGATGACATTTTGTTTTCCACTACCGCCTTTAAGGATGGTCATAAAACCATTAGTATGGTTAAATAAGATTGTAATATGTATATTAAAACTTATTTCGTGTTCTGGATCTAATGTATATATATAATATTAAATAAAACGATACTAGTTTTTGATGGTCGTAAAAACCGCCAAAATAAACTAAACATTTATCATTAACGTTTTATCAAATGAATCGTCATAATTATAGAAAAAATAGTATATGAGACAATTTAATCTTTTGAAAGTGAATTAATACCATATAATTTCACTTCTGAATAATTATTCAAATTTTATAAGAACTTCCATAATTCTACACAGGTAAACCGATCAAGAAACCATGAAACGAATACTACAGGAACAGCAAAATTGAACTTTATAACTCATAGAAATAAACATAAATGAACTTAATAAAATTAAAATAAATCAAATATATGTGACATATTTTATAAATTAAATAATTAATGAATATAATTTTATTATTTAAGACATTAATTTCAAGTGAAAAACACATCTGGACATAAGGTAAGAGATCTCTCTGAACCTCCATTTTTTCCTTTGGGTTACGCTTTATCTCTTTTTACCCCAATTTATTTCTTCAATATTATTATATAATTATCCTAAATTATATTTATATGTTCCAAACATGTTTATATAGCTCAATTCATCTTTATTTTATGGGGAAATACATGTTTTAAAAGGTTTCATTATCAATTCCTCTCGATAAGAAAACTCGATTAAAGGAAGCTTTTTTGTTTCTTACCCCTTTTCAAGTATGATCCATAAAATGATTTAAGACACCCATATTTTATAAAATAAATCATTTTATTATAAAACCCCATTTTTATTTCACTTATGGTTTTATGGAAAATATTATGATCTTACCCCTTTTTAAATACTCTTTACCTTTTTCCTTAATACCCCGCTTAAGTGGAACATTTCCAAAGTCACCTAACTAATATTTTATCAAGTTTAAACTTTAGTTAGACATAATTTATCATAATATATGCCTATTTTTACTTTATTAACTTCTAATAATGATTAATCCCTTCTTTCATGTAAATTATTATGATATGCTCTTTGGTTATGCCTTATGATATGATTACAAAACCCACTTATTTCCATGGGAAATCCTTATGTTTGATTTATTTATGTGGAACACATATGCATGTACATGTTATGATTGGTGAATCTATATATAACTCTAATTCATTGGGTAATGTTTTTTCTCGTGAGACATTTTTTATGGGTTTAGGGAGTAAACTTAATCCATTATGGAACTTTGTCCACCATGTGATGTAGTCTTAGCAGTTAGCCTTGACTCATGTTTATGTTATGTTATGTGTTGTTTCCACATTTCTATATTTCCATGATCATATGATTCCATGTTCTATATGCTATGCCTCTACATTTTTATTCATGATCCATGCCTTTTATGTTATCATGTTATGCCTTATGACTCATGCGTTATGATTCATTTCCATGTTTATTCTCTTACTGGGCTTTTTATCTCATCCATTTTTTCTATGTATTACCGAAGTTATCCTATGTAGTTATAGGATCTCAAAGGTATTTTGGAGAATATTATGGATATTAAATAAATTTTGATTTATTCTAGTTCCATGTTTTCAATTTTATGTACCTATTCTTCCAAAGATACTAGTTTTTTTATCCTTGGTTTGTATTTGATGGATAATTATGCTTAAAACCATGAAATAATATGTTTAAAAGGATAGGGTTTCTATATTGAAGGTTTGGATAGACTAGTTAACACTGAAATATACCTAGAATCAATGGTAGCCATCATGTCTAATAGATCATCTTTCAAGGATTCGATTTGACTTCTGAAATTTTCCATTTCTCTTCTAAAAGATCGAATCTCTTGGTTCATATGGTCTATTTTTAGAAACACTCTAGTATGAATGTGTGCAACAATACATTGAATAATATATGCAATATCCTCTTCCCTATCATAAGTATTAGCCCAACTAATACTTAAAAAAACTTCTTTTAAGACTTTTAAAAGATCATTTTTGAATAATATGAAGTCTTCGGAGGTTATTACAGAGGGTTGAGTAGAATAGGGTATATCTTCTTAAGATTGAGTAGATCAATATTGAGCAGAATCAACTTTAGGAAAGAAATCATCATCATTATGATCAGAATAATTCTCACTTAACACAGGAGTATTTCTTCAAGATTATTCCTTAAGAGAGAATGTAACACCCCGAGATTTTATGGTATGCCGCTTTTAAATTTAACACCTTTGATAAATTAGGTTTCATGAAACATCGAGTTTAAAACCATGATATGCTATGAAATATTAACATGGCCATTGGAATAGTAATGTGACTATTAGGGAAAGTGATCTGGCCAAAAGAATATTAACCTCACTTATGAAATTATAAATAAAATTTAGGCATCTTACGAATGAAAATATAATATATTTACATCATAGAATAAGTAAATAAATGTTTTAAGAATGATAAATTAAGTATTGGTATTTTTGTGAAATGTAAATATTTATTTCTAATTTTATAATTAATAAAATGATTTAAAATAGTATTTATTTTCATAAAATAGATTCATAAATTAATATTTTGTTGTCTTATGATTATAATATAATTTTATGAGACCTTAATTAATTTTTAAAAGTGTCATAAAATCCGTTATAATTTTAAAATCGATATTTTTCGAATAAATAATGATTTTAATTAAAAATTAAATTTCTCATATTTAGAAAAAAAATTCATAAAATGGAGTCCATTTTTTTAAATCTACATGTCAAAAAATGGTTAGGGTGAATTTTTGAGATTTTTCTAAAATAGTTGAATTTTTTGTGAATAGTGAAATACGGTAATTTGCGGTATTTAACATTTTAAGATAAATACATGAATTTTTGAGTCATTGATGATGTAATAAACCATTATTTAAAACACACATGCATTAGTTACTATACTTAGTCATAATAATAAACACTATTGATAGACTTAAGCCAAGATAATAAACTAATGAATAAAATAATCAAAAAAAACCCCTCTCCTCCACTATAAATACCACCCCTCACCACCCCTTCTACTCACACATTTTAAGCCATGTATATTTATTATATTATATCCAATTACTCTACCAAACCTCTTATCCATGTTATGGTACTACTGGTCTCACCAAAAGACGATTTCCAAGTCCCTTAAGGAGGTTCTCAAGGAGACGACACTCGAGAGGTAAAACCCTCCCTCTTTCTTTTTTTCTTTTCTTTTATTTTCTTATCCTCTCCACACCTACCCTATCCAAAGTTTCATGGTAACTATATTATAATAAATATAATGAAATTTTATTATGTTAATGTAATATAAATAATAAAACCCCTTCTCTTCTCCTTTTATTCTAAAAACGAAAACATCATCCATGAGGTGTCGATTCACTGCCTTTGTGGATGACGAGTTTTCGTTTTTCATTATCGCCTTCAAGGATGGTCATAAAAAAATTATAATGGTTAAAAAATATTTTGAAATATATATAATAACTTATTTAGTATTCTAGAACCATTATATATATAATATTAATTAATAAGAAAAAACTAGTTCGTGATGATCAAAAAACGCCAAAATAATCTAAAAGGTTATCATTAACGTTTTATCAAATGAATAATTCTCATATCTGGAAACAAAATGATATATAATACCATTAAATATTCTATAAGTTAATTAATAACATATAATTTCAATTCTTTATAACTATTCTCATTTTACATGATCTTCCGTACATGTATACTAGTGAACCGACCATAAAACCATGAAACAAACGCTCCCAAGACAACAAAATTAAACATTATAACTCATCTAAATGGCCATAAATGAACTTAATAAAATTTTAATAAATAAAATATATGTTTTATAGGTTCTAAATTAATTAATTAATTAATCTAATTTAATTATCCCGGACATTAAGTACAAGTGAAAAATTCTTTTGGACATAAGGTAAGGGGTTCTCCCCGAACCTCCATTTTTCCTTCAGGTTATTATTTCTATCTATTTAACCTAATGTAATTATTAATTATTATTATTTAATCCTCATAAATTCTATGTGTATTCTCCAAACATATTTACCTGGCTCAATTATCCTTTCTTTGAGGGGGAAATACATATTTTATAAGATTTGATTTTTAATTCATCCTGATAAGAAAGCCCGATTAAAGGAAACTTCCCAATTTCTTACACATTTTCAAGTACAATTAATTATCTGTTTTAATCCACCAATATTTTCCTAAATATATATTTTTGTCATTAAAAACTATCTTAGTTCATTCATGGTTTTATGCAAACAATTTTTTCTTTGTCTGCTTTAAAGACCCTTATATCTTCCCTTAAACTGCACTAAAGTGGCTCATTTCTAAAGTTTCTTAAACACTATTTTTACATCTTTTCACTTAAGTTAGACATAAATTAGCATGATATATGTCTATTTTATCTTATTAATTTCCATGTATGATTTAAATCCATTATTTCATGGATACCATTATGATATACTGATGTTTTATGCCTTATGACATGAATACAATACCCATTTCTTTCTATGGGTAACCCTTATGTTAATTTATTATTATTAATTGAGGTTGTTTTATTATGATACCATATACCATATTTTATTGAATTTTTTATAATCATTTTGACTGGGGATGTACTGTCTTGTTATTATTCTCCATATTACTATGGATAGTTTATGATTATGTTTACTGATTGGGGAAATTATTTATATTTCATATGCTAGTTTCAATATGAATGTATATGTTGATTATGTTTCACCCCTTTAATATGAGGAATTAATTGGAATTAGTAAGTGCCAGGCAAGGCCCACTATATCCCCTTGATTCATCGGTAGGTCTCATGAGACAAACTAGACTGGGTTTTGGCTGAGGCCTTACCCATTTATATAGACTTCTTAGTCAAGGACTTTATGGTATGTTTATGATGTATCACATTTTTCATTCCCTAATTATGTGATTAGTTATTGATAATCCATGTGATTATTCAACTAGTATAATATCCATGGGTAAGTATTATTTTCATGTGATTATTTATATGACGTTATTTGATCAGCTTTTATTCCTGTCAAATTATGCTCAAGATTATGTTTTAATGGCATGTGTTTTTAGTTATTCACCTTACCTTATTGCTTATGTTTATATATGATAGCTTCCATTGTATTTATTACCCTTACTGAGTATCTAAGATCACTCGTTTCTTATGTTTTATTTTCCCCAGGATACCAAGATATATATTATCATTGACATGTAGGATAATCTAGAAGAATAGGGATGTTTCCAATGGAGTTTCTATATTGTATTAAATTTAATGTTGTGATGTAAAACTTATATTTGTATATGGTTTTCCAAAGCTACTAAACTATTCGGTCCTTTGGTATGTGAATGCTTGTTCTTATTACCAATGTAATAAAGTAAGACACCAACTTTGGGCTACTGGGGTCAGGTTATTTATAGTTGTTAACAGAGTAGGATTAGTAGGAACATTGAAAAATAGATTCAGGAAACGTATATTAGAGAACTTAACTCTATGTTAGACTTTAAGGATAACTATATAAGAACATCCCAAACAAACCATGTTTATGAGATTAGCTACGCATGAATTTTTCAATTTATGTTAAGTATTTCACTAGTTTTGAGATTATCTAGAGTGACATGACCTAATCTAGTGTATGTGGTCATTTAGAAATGTTGTCGAGTAGAAGTAATGGAAACTTTATCAATTCACATGATCCAAAGAGTAATAATGGTCATATATTTCATGGTATTATACCAATCTTTCAAAGGGAACAAGTCTACCAAACACTCTCATCATGTGAGGACATAGTATCATATGATAATGAGACAAATAAATAATTATATAAGTATTATGGATTTGAAGGGAAGACTGAGAACAAGAGTAAAGCTATGAAAAAATATGAATAAATAAAATAAGAGAAATAATTATTTTCCCACATGTGATAATTTTGGAAAGAAACACCCTGGTATTTGCTATTGATGCCTGCCAAATGAGCATCAACAAAATTAAAAAAGGAATAAATACCTGGATATGAGTATTATTTTCCCCATAAAAGAAAAGGAAGAAGAATATGGGCAAGACTCATGGATCACATAAGCCTCTAAGAGACATGCAGTCAAGCGACCATTATAAGGTCACGTGAAGGAACTATGTGCAGCGCATAGCCTATAGTGGATCCTATGGATCCCAACTTGAAAAGTACTTCTTCTCTTGCAAATGCACCTCAAGAAACTAATGATCACGTGATGGTAGAAAAATGATCTCCCCCAGGTTACACATTTTTTAAACCAACAGGTTCCTAATAACCAATAATAAAATACTTCATAAATAGAAGGAAAATATCCAAAAGGTGGAGGCCTCTTGCGGTCTTAAAACTCACATGATGGATCACCAATGGGGAGAATTATTGTCCTCGACAACATTCAATCAAACTCATAAGAGTTAAAATCTTTGTAAAATAAACAAAGGAAATAAATTATGAGGATCTAGCAGCCTCTCATAGTTTTAAAAGTCATGTGATGTACCCTTGGAGATCCATGAGAGATCACAAGCACCCGGTGACATGTCCACTATATCTTACAAAAGCCTGGTGACATTTTATCCTCATCATGTGAAGAGCCTCAGGTATGTCCAATCAACCTTTCACTTCCCCTTTGGCTATCTAAGAAAAAATGGATGTATTTGTCCCTGAAATGATTGCACATCCCCATAAGACCTTTATTAGCCATGTGATGTATCACCAAGAGGTAGAGTAATTGTCTTAGATGATACTCATGCAATATCTTATGAATCCCTACCTTTTTAAAGTAAACAAAGGAAATAAAAAAGTAGAGATGCAGAAACCTACTGTAGTCATAAAACCCTTGTGACATGATAATGATGTCCACAACACGGTCTCTCAAGACTCATGGACAAGTCGGCCTAATCCCACAAAGGCCCCTAGAAAAGTCATCCTTACCTCATGAAATATCCTAGACAAGGCTTCTAGCATCACATGAATGCCTCTCAGTAGGAACTTTGATCTTGTGAAGGCCCTAGGACATGTCAACATGACAATATGGAAGTTTTTTGGCATGAATTCATAATCCAACAAGTCCTCATTAATTGGAAATAATCCAATAAAGGAGGCATATATGGGATGGAATTGTGGTCATAGAAAATCAAGCGATGCCCTCAGAGTGATCCAAGGAAGGGAATCACAAAAACATGTGATGTTGAATGCCTTCACTAACTCCAGCATAGATTCAAGAAATATGTGCCGCGTACAGTGGAAAACAACCGGGGTGGTGAGGCCTATAAATCCCCCACCTCAATATGAAAAATGCATCGCAACCATGGCCACGAGATGGAGAACTACTCTCCAAGAACCATAGTTGATTTCTCAAATCATTGGATCTTGCAACTGAAAATTTTTCAATCAGGTAAGATATCGGCGAACAACTGGATCAACCATGTAGTATGCATAAGTGCTTCACATGATCACTCATAGATCACACAAAGGACTCCTGGAAGGACACGCGAAGAACATCCCACACATCTTCTAAAACATGTGAGACTTAAAATAAGCTAACACTGAACAAATCAAATGCATTCTCAATATAAAGACTATAACAAAGACTAAAGGTGGGAGACTTATATGAAGAACATACATGATGACCCTTATGTGATTTTCATGAACCACCCTGGACACATGAAATCACTAGGATATATTTACCAGATCTCATGATGCTTCTTAATTAAACTATTTGGGTCATATAAATTCCTCTAGACATGTCAAATAAAGTCACATGGTGCCCCTTGTTCATGCCACCCAAGTCTCATAAAACCCTCTGGGCTCACCATTCAATCCTTGTGATGTCCTTCAAATGTATTTCTAGATTCATGTGGTGGCACCAATTCATGTTAGTTGAGTCTCATGGTAGCATTAGGTCATGTCACACTAATTCTCATGACGTTCTCCATGTATATCATCCAACTCTTGCGATGAAACCAAGGAAAGTAATCTTAATAATGTGACACCCTATGGATAAGTCAGTCAGGTCATGCAATGGCTTCTAGGATCAACCGGCTAGGTCTTGCGATGTCCTCCAGACAAGACAGCCTTGATCATGTGACAACCTTCGTACATGTCATCCAAACTATGATAAGTTCCTTGGACAAGTCAACTAGATCATATAATTTTCTTGAGAACATGTCAGGAAGACACTCTCTGACATGTCGGGAAGGCAATCAAGGCATGTCAAGGGGACAATCAACGCATGTCAGGAAGGCAAGCAGTCCATATCAACAAGGGAATCTTAGGATTTGATGACCTTGTCCATCCCTAGTGTTTAAGCCCCATATATAAGGGCAACTTCAGTGTGTAATCCCTGATAAAATTAACCTACAAAGGGTTGTCCCAGTACCTAAGTCTTGCATCCATAATCAATGACACTAATTATTTTCCATCCCTTGTTTCTCACACTGAGCATAGCTCACGTGGGATTAAGAAGTTGCAATAATCATATAATTTTCACCATAAGCCTCTGTCAAGTAAGGGAATCCCAGGATTTGATGACCTTTTCCATCCTCAGTGTGTATTCCTCAAATATAAGGGAAACATTGGTGTGTAATCCCTGAACAAGGGAACTATGATAACTCTGATTCCTACCATAACCAGGATATGTAGGACACCTACGCGAGGTTCGAGATCTATATTAATATACCAAGGGTGGTCCCAGTGCATAGGTACCACATCTATAAGGAATAAAATTTATCATTTTCCATCCCTTGTTTCTCACAATGAGAATATCTCACGTAGGCTTAGAGAGTTTCAATAATCATATCATCTGCACCATAAACCTATACAAAGACTAGGGAAATCTCAATATGTAATCCCTAATCAACTAAACTATGAGGAATCTGATTCCTGACATAACCAGGATAAATAGGATACCTTCTTAAGGCCCAATCCTAAACTCAAATGGGTATCCACCTCAATCAGACTGAGAAATCAATTGAATTATGACAAATTTTATTCCTTACATCACCAAGATACATAGGATGCCTCTCTGACGCCTGATATGCATATCAAACACCCCAAGGGTTGTCTCAATACATAATCCCTTCATCTATATGTAGTGATACTAATTACTTTTTATCCCTTGTTTCTCACATTGAGCATATCTCGCATGGGATTAGGGAGTTTCAATAGTCATATCATTCGTGTCACGAATCTCCATTAGCTAGGGAAATGCCAGTATGTAAGCCCCGATAAGTGGCATGATACAAATGACGTGGCAGTGTTTTCACACTCTTTGCCACATCCTTTTTGCATTTTTATTGATTTTTTTATACCAAAATGATTGTTTTTAGTCAATAATTGATGAGTGTTGTATTTTTGTTCTTGCTGTGTAAAATAATCTGTTTTTAGTTTAAAACATGTGTTTTAATGTACATTAGTGTCATTTTAAATAAGTCTTAAATTAACTTAGTCTTGCGAATTAGACTTTTATTTATTTATTCTCTTATTTTTATATTTTTTTTTCATTCTAGTTAGTTTATTAATTTATTTATTAAATTAATTAATGCTTTATTCTTTAAATTGTAAATAAATAACTCTTTTTGGTTTTATAGTCTTTTAATAATTTAATTTTAACAATTTAATTTTATTCATTTAATATTTTTTTATTCTTTAATTAAATTAGTTCTTTAATTAATTGGTTAATTAATTTAAGAAAGTAATTGTAAATATTTCAATTTGTTCTTTAATTATGTATGTTTATAAATTTTAACCCAAATTAATTCATTTGTTTAAATAAAGTTTCATTAATTTTATTATTTAACTTTGTTGTTTTTATTTTTTAATTCCATTCTATTTAATTTAATTTATAAATTTATTTTTTTTAGTTTCATTAAATTATTTTGTTTATTTAACTTTATTTGTTATTTTTGTTCGCAGGTATTGCGGTCGCACGGTCCCGTCCTTATCGGTGACTACCTCACCGGTAGCGGTGACCTCCCTCACCGATGCATCCTTCCTCACCGATGCACAAAACCTCACCGATGCACAAAATCTCACTGATACCTAAAATCCTCACCGATACACCTCTGCCCCCTCCTTTACCTCACCAATACATCTCCCTTTTCTTTTTCTCACAGCTACCGATTGTCCAAAATTCTCAGTCACCGTTCCACTCTACCTTCTCATTCACGCAGAATCTAACTCTAGCAACAACAATATTTGAACCATTCACAGCAGCAGTTCAACCCTCACTGAGACTTCCCTGCCATCCACCTCCGACCGCATCTGAACTGCCGTCACCTCCTTCTTCAATCACAACAGCTGCCCTGTTCCAATTCCAAGGCACTGGACCGGATCCAAGTCTCACTCCACCCACGCTGCAAGCGCTCGCCCCTGCCTCAAATCCACACCCACCACCCTCTCTTCCTTTCCTTCAAACCCAAATCTGAGCCTTGCCTCCCTCCAAAGTAGCCGCTACGCACCGAGATCCCCTGCTGCTGCACCGCCAACTAAAGTCGTCGCCGCCCCTGCCCTAACCCCACCGGTCCGACCGCACCCGCATTCCTTCACCCGAACCAGGCTGCGCCGCTGCCTTACTCCTCGTCGCGGAACCACCTACTTCGCGCCTTCACACCTGCAGCTCATTGAAGCCCCATGCCCTTACCCCATCGTCGCGCAAGCAAAACCCTCTGCCTCTCCCTCTCCGCTGAACCCCCTATCGCACTTCCTTCTTCTTTTTTTTCTTTTCCACGCCAAATCCCTCCGCCTTTCATTTTGTTTTCTTTAGTTTATATATTATAATATATAATAACATTCATATAATATATACTTAATATATTAGCACATATATAATATAACTATAATAACATATAATATAACATAATATTTCATAATGCACTATATATATAACATGTAATATAACACATTATATAATATATATATATATATCAAATACTATACAAAAAATCAATAATTGGTTTAATAATAATAGAATATAAGCTTTATATATATCATAGTAATGTATGAATTAATTAAATAAAATACTTATGATAACATATATTAGTAATAATAATATTATATAGTATAAATTATATATATATAAGTGTTTTCATTAATTTTAAGTTGTGATATAATATATAGTATATAATAATTTCTTTTTATTTTTTATTTGACTCACGTGCATTTCTTTTGTGTTTTCTATTTTTCTGTGCAGGGGGAGATATTAATTGAAGCGGTGATAAAAGAAATTGTTCGTGGGAAAGGCGCGAAAGATTCACAGGTTTGTTGTAGGGGAGTTTGGTGCACTCACAGGGAATTCACTTGGGAGCTCGTGACAAGCATGCTGAAAGCGCGCCACGTGGATTTACTGCTTGTCAGTTTTCATATGTTTTTAGTTGAGTTTTTGAGAATAAAAGAGGACCTCCACTGAAGGCAGAAGAGGGGGGTGGAACCAGACTAGGAGCAGGAGGATTCCATGGAGGCAAGCATCCATAATTCCATCTAAAGATCCCTCGATCCATCTCATCACCAAAACAGAGGCTGACAGACATTGAGCAGGAGGATCAGAATCGAAGAAGTTGCTGGAGAGAGGAGAAATCTCACGGGAGATGTTTCTTAATTCATTATATATTTCTATCTATTTTACAGTTTTAATGTGTAATTAAATAGATTAGGGTAATCGGGCTGTAGAGAACTGATCATCCAACTATCCGTCATGTTTTGTTAGTTTGATTGCTTAGTGCGATTTCATTGCTTAGTTTTCTATTCTGTTTATTTTGAGTATCATTTTACATTACCTAGAAACTGACGGGCGTGTTAGTGAATCATTTCACTGTGGATCATTGACCTAAGTACCGAGAACCGGAAAAGGCCAATGCATCTCTTCTCCAATTTAAGCCAATTTCTCCAAGGGTCAAGACCGGAAGATCGAGGCTCAAGGAAGTTAATCGAGCTGTGTTGATCCACTGAAGTGACAACTCATTGTGTTAACACCATATTTATATGCACCGAGTAATTGAATTAAACCAAGAAGAAGTGGAGAATATCTTTTTAATCAGTTCAAAGCATCCCGAGGACCCTAAAATCATCATTATTGTCTGTTATCTATTTAAGCCATCCATTTCACCTTCATTTTCATACCCACTATCAGTGTTTGTTTCAATTTTTGCGTACAGTTTTTATTAGTGTTCTATTTTATCTTGTTTTTGTTTTAGTTTTAATTTGTTCTAGCACAACTTAAGTCCTTCTTTGTGGTTCGACACCCTTCTTACCACAGTACTAGTAGTTTGTAGGGTTTATAAATTTTAAATTTGCGCGTACTCAATGACCGCGCGGCCAAATTTTGGCGCCGTTTCCAGGGAAGGCACGTGCGACCAAATTTAAAAAAAACTCAAAAAAATTTAATAGAACAAAAAAATACAAAACTTAAAAACTGTACAAAAAAATCTCAAGAAAAGATTGTTGTTGAAGTTGCATGCACACTAGAGCTTCTAAGTCAGAACTTGAAACTCCAAATCAAGAAATCAACAAGCATTGTTCTATACTGGGAAAATAAAAGCAACTTGAAATAGAGAATTTTGAAAACATTGTTGGAAATCAAAATTTTAATGGGCCACAGCCCTTAGTTCCTGCCCTTGAGAGACCTAAGCTTAGGGAGTTTCAAATTCCTATTGTGTCAAAAAATCCATCCTGTATCAAATTGTCCCCTAGTTCTAGGAGCTATGAGATCAAACAGTCTCATCTTTCTCAACTGCCATCATTTAATGGTCTTCCATCAGAGGATTCCTTAGAGTTTATTAGATATTTTTATGGTTCTGTCCAACAGTTTCCTCTGCGATATCTTAGTGAGGAGGAGTTGAGATTGAGGTTGATTCCTTTCTGTCTAAAGGGGAGGGTTAGGACTTGGTTTCAAAATTTAGATGAGGAAATCTTTAAAAGTTGTGAAGAGGTGTGTAATGCCTTTATATCTAAATTCTATCCCAGGAACACCACCATTGAGGTTAGGAAGAAGATCACTGGATTTGTCCAGGATGAGGGAGAACTCTTTCACGAAGCATGGGAAAGGTTTAGAGGTCTTCTTAGACAGATCCCCAACCATCAATTAGCTCCCCATATTCTCATAGAGACTTTATATAATTCCCTCACCCCCTACAATCAGAACTTAGTTGATCAATCTTGTGGAGGTGATTTCTCTGATTCCACTACTGATGAGCTAAAACAATTGTTTGATAAGTTGGCTCAAAAATTTTAGCACAAGTGCACTAGGAAAAGAGTCATCCATAGGGATGATACAAATCCTCAAGTTTTTTTGTTGATGATAGGGTCCCTAGGGAGCAGTGCTATCACTGTGGGATGTTTGGTCACACTCAGATATATTGTCCAAACTTTGATCTCCCTAGTTCATGTGATGAGAGTGCCCAGTTTGTTGATTACAGGTCTAGGAATCAAGGTGTCCATGCTCAACACTCAAATCCATACCACTCTAGATATCAAAGTTAGCCCAATCTATCATGTAATGAACAAGGGGTCACAAAGCATCCCACTTCCCCAAACAAGCATCTCATTGCCCCAACTTTCCACCCACAGCCCAAACAAATTTTCCAGAATCAATATGAGGCTAAATCTTCTAATTCTCAAGGGGAGTTAAAGGGGATGTTGCAACAAGTGTTGAGTGAGATCAGCTCATTTAAGATGGAAACATATTCTAAGATTCAAAATTTAGAACTTCAAATGAGTCAAATGGCTAAGAATCAAGATGGTAAAGAAAAGAGAAAGCTGCCTAGCACTTCAACCCCCAATCTAAGAGAAAATGTGATGGCAGTAACAACTAGGTCAGGACTTAAACTTAAGGAACCAGTTAAGGAACCACCTAGGCAAGAGGAAAACAATGTTCAAGCTGAAATTAAAAATGAAAATCTGGAAAATCCAAATTCTAGAAATCTGGAAAACGAGTTTCAAACTGAACAGATTGTGCAACCCACACTTGATAAATCTAAGGAACCAAAGAAAATGAAGTGGGAATTGATTGAGGAAGCAAAGAAGAAAGTGGGGTCTGAGGAGAAGGTGAATACCCTGCCTGTTCTGAAACATTATGCCCCTCCCATTTCCTTCCCTAAAAGAGTGAAGCAAAGTGATGAAACCGATTACCTGAGATTTTTGAAACTGATTTGAAGCTTCACCATCAACATGCCTTTCTTAGAAGCCTCGGATAAAATCCCTTCATATGTTTCATTCAGAAAAAGGTTTCTGAATAACAAGAATGATTGGAAGAAGTTGGATAAAATTGATCTCAATGCGGAGTGTAGTGCAATTGTCCAAAAAAACATTCCTCCAAAATTAAAGGACCCTGGTGGCTTTATCATTCAATGATGAATAGGAGGAAGTGGGCAACTGAATTGTCTATGTGAATTAGGAGCAAGTATCAATCTTATTCCTTTCTCCTTGTTCACAAAGCTAGGTCTTAGGGATATCCAACCAACTTCTGTTTGTCTTTAGCTTTCTAATAGGTCACTCACACACCCTTATGGGAGAGTGGATGACTTATTAGTAAGAGTAGGAAAACTCACATTGCCCACTGATTTCCTGATCATTGACATGGAATGTGATGAAAAGGTTCCAATCATCTTAGGCAGACCCTTCCTTGCTACTGGTGGTGCCATCATTAATGTCTCCAAAGGTAAACTCACCCTCCAAGTTTTAGATTATGTGGAGGAAATTTTGGTGTTTAAAAGGCCCCGACATGAGGTTACTTGTGATGTGATAGATGTGGCTGCGAATCAATGTTACAAAATTGAGGTTAGAGCTGAGTATGGGTCTTTCCCACTTGAGGTCACAGAGATACTAATTCCCCAACCCACTCAAATTTTCTCCCTGGCTACTGTTCTTTCCCCACACCCTCCTGTTGATGAACAAATTCTTTATTTGGAACCCATTCTGGAGAGTGAGTCACAACTTTTTCCCGCACTGTCTCAGCCTGTTTATGAAAGTTTTTCTTGTGAATTTGACATCCTAGGAGTTCCTGAAGCTGGAGAAAGCTCTGGGTTGAGCCCTGCTGAAAAACTTGATGATTTCCATTATGAACAAGTGCATTTCTTTGATATCATCTTACCTTCTCAGTTTGATGTTGTGAGTAATGATTTCAAACCTGAACTTGAAAGATTCACATCATTTGAGTCCTTTGTGAATATTGAGAACAACCTTTTGAAAGCTGAATTTGATAACTTCTTCTGGGATATTTCTGAGTTGTCAGATTTGCGAGCTATTCTGGGACTTGCTGAGGGTTTTGTCAATGCGTCCTCTTCTGTTTTTGGGTTTGAGAAAAACTCTAAATGTGGTGGAAGCTCTGGAAATATTCTTGATCTGATCGATAATTTTCATGGGCAGCTGTTGAACCTGTTAAGCGCTAATGAACTGATTTTTAGAGACACAGTTGAGCTGGGCAACATGAATCATTTTAGTGATTTAGATAAATTTTGGAGAATTTTGATTGGTGCTGAAGATGAAAATGTCTTGAGTAGTCCTTCTCTTGATTCCTTAGACAATTGTGAAGTTCACACCATTGACAACTCTTTCCCATTAAATGATCATGGTTAGAAACTTTTAGGGGAATAAGGTCTGGCTAGGGACTTTAAACCTAGCGCTGCATGGGAGGAAACCCATGGTTTATTTTTTTTTCTGCTTTAAATTTTTAGTTTGAATAAATGCTCCATGCTCAGTTGTTTGTCTCTCTATTTAGTGAACAATAATTTCTGCATTTCCTTATCATATGAATAAATTGGTCTGGTGGTCCTGGTTTGCTAAGATAATCATGTTTCAGTGGTAGCCGCATTTGGAACATTCATGGTGTAAGGAGGCTGTCATCAGAGAACACTTTTTCTGGATTAATGGATAAAACTCCCACTCTCATACTCTATGGTTGCTTTTTATTTGAACATGAAATATTGAACACTAATGTTAATTTGTTTCATCATGTAGGTGCCAAACTGGAGCAGCCAGAGTTCATGCACTTGGAAATCAAAGGGAGACTTTTGTAAATTTGAGAAGCTGCACATTCAGGGGAGTATTGTTTTACGTTACAATGTTTTACTCTTCACATTTTCATTTCGTGCTATTGTGAACTAAGTGTGGGGGTCTTCCCACTGATTTTTCAAACTCTTGGACTATGTTTTTTGCATGGGTGTTTATCTACTAGTATCTAGAGAGTTAAAAATTTATTTTGATCTGATTTGTGAACCATGCTTGCACCCATTGCTTACAATTTCATTATGCTACTACTGCACCTCACTTTTAATCATGCTACTATTTGAAGTTAACTGATACAATCCTCTATCTTCTCACAATGATTCAAAGAATGAACATTTTAGGAATATAAATTCACTTGGTTGCTGGTGATGGTTGGTGGGGTTGTGTTCTTTTGTTTTTGTTTTTATTTCCATTTACTTTTTTTGTGGTAAAGAATTTTTTGAACTTCATTTATACCCCTCCATATCCATTTTCAGCTTAAATTTCCATCTATTTTTGAACTTAAACTGTCTCCCACCTTGACAGTCAACATTGGGGAAAATTTTGGATTTTAAGTGTGGGGGAGAGGGGTCATTCTAGTGTCATTTAGAATTCCCCCTTCTTGAACCTGAGTTTGTGGTTGTTTAAAAAAATGGTCAAATTTTTTTCAAAAAAAATGGTTGAAAATTCATTCAAAAAAAATCAAAATTCTTTAATCACATGATGGTCATTGGAGGTTCAATGGTGCTTCATTTTTTGTCCTTTTTAGTGGATAATTGTTTGCTGAATGTTGAGAGTGACACTGAGTCAAAAACTGTTAAGTATGAATGATTTCTGAGTGCAATTGTTCACTGTCTCTATGGATCTGTCTGTTTAGGAATTGAGGGTGAGAGTGTGACAGGATAGGTTTTGTGGGATGATGACCATGAATTAGGGTAACTTGATGTTCTCACTGGAACCTAGGGGACTCACATTTTTATTAAATAATATTCAATCACTTTAGGAAGTCAATCCGAATGATTATTAATTAGTCCTTTGTAACTGGAGTAAAATGGGAAAATGGGATCCCACGGTGAGTATCTGAGACAAGGTGCATTGGGTGAGTTTCTGTAAATAAATAAAGCCAATTTCAATCTTAATAAGTGCTATGCACAGTGATCTGCACATGGAATATGGCTGAGAAAGAGTAAAATAAAACACCCTTGTCAAAAATGAACTCATTAAGGTGAGGGGAATTTTGAACCCAGGTGAAGAAGGGAGCAATTGACTTGGTTAATTTTCATTTGAGTTGAATCAATAAAGTGATAAAATTAATGGAATTTAATTTCTGGAACCTGGAGGAAGGTTAGAATGGAAGGTTCACTTGGTTAAGTTTTGAGTTCCACTTCATCTAACCTTTCATCACTCCTTGAATCGGTACTTGAATTGGATGGTGAAGTAGGATAGTTAATGAAAACACATAGGTGGCATGACATACTTAGAAGTGTATGAATTTGTGAGGCTTTGACTTCTAGTGAGTATTTGAAGCTAGGTAAGACATCGTTTTTGAACACCTTTGAAAAGCTTGACCTACAGTTGCTTTTGATCCTCTGGGTATTAAAGTTTAGTCATGCACTTTGTTTTGAACTGAAAGTCACAAATCATATTTCTGTTTTAATGTCAAATGCATGTACTTGTTTGAGGACAAACAAGGCTTTAAGTGTGGGGGAGTTTGATGTGGCAGTGTTTTCACACTCTTTGCCACATCCTTTTTGCATTTTTTATTGACTTTTTTTATACCAAAATGATTGTTTTTAGTCAATAATTGATAAGTGTTGTGTTTTTTTTCTTGCCGTGTAAAATAATCTGTTTTTAGTTTAAAACATGTGTTTTAATGTACATTAGTGTCATTTTAAATAAGTCTTAAATTAACTTAGTCTTGCGAATTAGACTTTTATTTATTTATTCTTTTATTTTTATAATTTTTTTTCATTCTAGTTAGTTTATTAATTCATTTATTAAATTAATTAATGCTTTATTATTTAAATTTTAAATAAATAACTCTTTTTGGTTTTATAGTCTTTTAATAATTTAATTAGTTTTAACAATTTAATTTTATTCATTTAATATTTTTTTATTCTTTAATTTAATTAGTTCTTTAATTAATTGGTTAATTAATTTAAGCAAGTAATTGTAAATATTTTAATTTGTTCTTTAATTATGTATGTTTATAAATTTTAACCCAAATTAATTCATTTGTTTAAATAAAGTTTCATTGATTTTATTATTTAACTTTATTGTTTTTAGTTTTTAATTCCATTCTATTTAATTTAATTTATTAATTTATTTATTTTTAGTTTCATTAAATTATTTTATTTATTTAACTTTCTTTGTTATTTTTGTTCGCAGGTATTGCGGTCGCACAGTCCCGTCCTTATCGGTGACCACCTCACTGGTAGCGGTGACCTCCCTCACCGATGCATCCTTCCTCACCGATGCACAAAACCTCACCGATGCACAAAACCTCACTGATGCACAAAAGCTCATTGATACCTAAAATCCTCACTGATACACCTACGACCCCTCCTTTACCTCACCGATACGTCTCCCTTTTCTTTTTCTCACAGCTACCGATTGTCCAAAATTCTCACAGTCACTGTTCCACTCTGCCTCCTCATTCACGCAGCATCCAACTCTAGCAACAGCAATATTTGAACCATTCACAGTAGCAGTTCAACCCTCATTGAGACTTCCGTGCCATCCACCTCCGGCTGCATCTAAACCGCCGTCGCCTCCTTCCTCAATCACAACAACCACCTTGTTCCGATTCCAAGGCATTGGACCGGATCCAAGTCGCACTCCACCCACGCTGCAAGTGCTCGCCCCTACCTCAAATCCACACCCACCACCCTCTCTTCCTTTCCTTCAAACCCAAAGTTGAGCCTTGCCTCCCTCCGAAGTAGCTGTTGCGCACCGAGATCCCCTGCTGTAGCACCGCCAACCGAAGCCATCCCCGCCCCTGCCCTAACCACGCCGGTCTGACCGCACCCGCATTCCTTCTCCCGAACCAGGTTGTGTTGTTGCCTTACTCCTCACCGCGGAACCACCTATTTCGTGCCTTCACACCCACAGCTCATTGAAGCCCCCTGCCCTTACCCCATCGTCGCACGAGCAAAACCCTCTGCCTATCCCTCTCCGCTGAACCCCCTGTCACACTTCCTTTTTCTTTTTTTTCTTTTCCACACCGAATCCCTCCGCCTTTCATTTTGTTTTCTTTAGTTTATATATTATAATATATAATAACATTCATATAATATATACTTAATATATTAGCATATATATAATATAACTATAATAACATATAATATAACATAATATTTCATAATGCACTATATATATAACATGTAATATAACACATTATATAATATATATATATATATCAAATACTATACAAAAAATCAATAATCAGTTTAATAATAATAGAATATAAGCTTTATATATATCATAGTAATGTATGTATTAATTAAATAAAATACTTATTATAACATATATTAGTAATAATAATATTATATAGTATAAATTATATATATACAAGTGTTTTCATTAATTTTAAGTTGTGATATAATATATAGTATATAATACTTTCTTTTTATTTTTTATTTGAATCAGATGCATTTCTTTTGTGTTTTCTATTTTTCTGCGCAGGGGGAGCTATTAATTTAAGCGGTGATAAAAGAATTTTTTTGTGGGAAAGGTGCGAAAGATTCACAGGTTTGTTGCAGGGGAGTTGGGTGCACTCACAGGGAATTCACTCAGGAGCTGGTGACAAGCATGCTGAAAGCGCGCCACGTGGATTTACTGCTCGTCATTTTTTATATGTTTTTAGTTGAGTTTTTTAGAATAAAAGAGGACCTCCACTGAAGGTAAAAGAGGGGGGTGGAACCAGACTAGGAGTAGGAGGATTCTAGGGAGGCGAGCATCCATCATTCCATCCAGAGATCCCTCAATCCATCTCATCACCAAAACAGAGGTTGACAGACATTGAGCAGGAGGATCATAATCGAAGCAGTTGCTGGAGAGAGGAGCAATCTCACGGGATATGTTTCTTAATTCATTATCTGTTTCTATCTATTTTACTATTTTTATGTGTAATTAAATAGATTAGGGTAATCGTGCTGTAGAGAACTGATCATCCAACTATTCGTCATGTTTTGTTAGTTTGATTGCTCAGTGCAATTTCATTGCTCGGTTTTCTATTCTATTTATTTTGAGTATCGTTTCACATTACCTAGCGACCGACGGGCGTGGTAGTGAATCATTTCACCGTGGATCATTAACCAAAGTACCAAGAACTGGAAAAAGTCAATGCATCTCTTCTCCAATTTAAGCATATTTCTCCAAGGGTCAAGATTGGAAGATCGAGGCTCAAGGAAGTTAATCGAGCTGTGTTGATCCACTGAAGTGACAACTCAGTGTGTTAACACCATCTTTATATACACCGAGTAAATGAATTAAACCAAGCAGAAGCGGAGAATATATTTTTAATCAGTTCAAAGTATCCCGAGGACCCTAAAATCATCATTACTGTCTGTTCTCTGTTTAAGCCATCCATTTCACCTTAATTTTCATACCCACTATCAGTGTTTATTTCAATGTTTGCGTACAGTTTTTGTTAGTGTTCTATTTTATCTTTTTTTTTTGTTTTAGTTTTAATTTGGTCTAGCACAACTTAAGTCCTTCTCTGTGTTTCGACACCCTTCTTACCACAGTACTAGTAGTTTGTAGGGTTTATAAATTTTAAATTTGTGCGTACTCAACGACTGCGTGGCCAAAAAACCTACCCAATATGAGGACATATACCTTGGGGATTGTCCCAAGGGATTGAATAAACTATGGAAACTCTGATTCTCACCATAATCGAGATACATAGAACATATCCCCGGAACTCGAGCTTGAATACCTGATGCCTTATAGCACTCATATATGTCCTTTTTTCACTACGTTAAACTACACAGGTTCAATGAACAATGTGGGTTTTGATTCTTGTAATAACCAAGATATGTAGGACACCTCATAATGGCTCAATAAGCTCCTCAAAATATTAACCACCTCCCTACGTGGTGGCAAATTCCGAAGCTCCTAGTTATATGACTTAAAAACATAAGAATCTGCTCATTTCTGGGAAATGGATGTATAACCTCAGATACATACGTATAGATTCAAAAATGCGATCCCTATCATCTGAATATGAAATATACTTAACTCATAACCATTTTGTTATGGTAACCGATATCATATCAGGATTTAGAAGAGATTCATGAACATATCTTAAATCTATAAGAGGGTCCTGGAGTAGGCAACAATTCCCCCAAAAAGAGTATAATGATCCCAACCTCCCATCCTCTTGAATAATATGAGTCCTTAAGTTCCATTGGGCCTGAAAACTCAGGTGATCTCCTGAATTTGGAAAGAAGGTATGTACCCAGTTAAAGATGGGGGAACTGTTGGGAGTTTCCATTAAAAAGAGATAATGGTAACCTAATGTTAATGATTTTTCATGAAATAAAACCCCCCACAATCATTCATTGGGCCAAAACGGACCTAGCTCGATGAGGGTTCCGGATCGCATTTTTTTACCAATGAAACAAAAATGGTGAAACCGACATGAATCTCTTGAATAATAGAATGATTAGGTTATTATCCATAGACCGATTTTGTTTTCATACTATACACAAACAAAACTATCGATCCCAACATGAAACTCTCAAATAATATAATGATTAGTTAATCATGTGTCATACCAATTTATTTTGCACATCCTACACAAAAAAAATCTAGTAAGACTAGCATAATATTACAACCAATCCTCTATAACTAGGGTTTCTATAAATAATTTCATCCTCACTTTGACAATCCCAAAGAATCAGAATGGTGAGATCGAGAATAAAAGGAAAATTGTGTTAACCATTCATATCTTATTGAGAACATTATGCCTATGATATTTTACTAATTGGTAAAATTATACCTTATTGTCTTCATGAATATAGATATTGCTCTCATAAACAACATCCTAATCTGAGATTATGTATTCATCATCCAATGACTGTTATGGTAAATCACCTATGACTACAACCCCCATAGGTCACAAAGTGATCTCACCTTCCTGACAACTTCAATGTCAAGTGGAGAACATGGTGGTTTGGGATTACCACTAGCATGGTACAATCCCAACCCTAGAGGCTACCCATGAAGGCATGCTAGTACAGAAATCGACGAGTCTTCATCACCTAGAGAAAGTTGTAGCTAAGCTAGTGGCCCTAATCTCCACAACTAACTGCTTCAAAAGCTTATCCCCAGAGCATAACAAATTTCACCTTTAGTATTTTATAAAGGTGGACCATGGAGTAAAATACTGATCCATTTCGGTTCAGGTACCACTGAGGAAGGCACCTGTCAACCGCCGTGATCAGCACTGTCCCACTGGTACCCACCAGTCTCCTACTGAAGGTACCACTCAACACACTTCTACCTCTAATTCCCATGCATGGGTAGTAAGGAAGATACATCGGGTGAGTAAGGCTCTGTATATCCATGAGTGTCATATCCTCGCTCTCACTGACAAAGTCTACCAGCATATTTCGGTGGTAACTGGCAAGTAGGCTCATATTCATGCTCACTCAGAAAAATTTTGTGGGTATATTCCCACAGTAGGCATGGGGGAGGCACATAAATCTACCCCCGTGAATGAAGCCCATAAACATATTTTGGTGGCAAAAGGAGGGAAAAAATGGGCACATATCCCCACTTCAATCAAAGATATCTGCCAATATATAGTGGAAATGAAAAATGTGCAGGCTTATATCCTTACACACACTTTTCTAAAATTCCAATACATATTAACAATAGTTGAAGAACTTTGCTGGTATATTCTGGTTCTGGTGCAGATAAAGGGACAGGTGTATATTCCTATCACTACAGCCATGGTAGCTCAACATTCTGATTATTATGAACAAGTGGTTGTATCAGAGAAAGTGCACATTCTTGCTCCCATATAGAAGAATTATTAGTATATTCAAGTAAAGGATGAGGCATCGGACTAGGATAATATCCCCGTTCCAATCGAGGTTCATTGTGTGAGAGCGGAACATGCCTCAAGACAAGGGTGCATGCCTATCAAAAAAGTCTGGTGGCATATTCCAAAGGCCTAGGACTAGGATCATATCATTTTTCTGTCTAGGGATCACCAAGTGAGAGGGGAACAAGCCTTGGGATAGGCTCATATTCCTATCTAAGAATTCCAATGACATACTCTAAAGGCCTGGGATCTGGCATATATCCCCATTCTGAATGGGTATAACCAAGTGAGAATGGAACAAGCCTTGGGACAGGCTCATATTCCTATCAGTGAATTTGTCTGGCATATTCCAACAGATCACGGAAGAAAGGAACACATTATCACTTCCGCAAATGAAAGATTGAACCAACATCATTCTAAGGAAATGCGGGAGGAGGCCCATATCCCTTATCTCTTTCCAAAGGTTTTTTGGCATATTCTAGTAGGGAATTCATATTCAAACAAGGCTTATATTACTATTCTAATAGAGGATCAATAGGTGAGAGATACACATGCCTTGTGGAAGGATCATATCCCTTCCAAGAAAGACTAGGGGCATATCCCAAAGGCTTAGGATCAGGATCATGTTCCCATCCTAACTGAGGCTCACCAAGTGAGAATGACACATTCCTTGGGACAAGATCATATTTCTATTAATAATGATACATCTCATTGGCATATTCCAATAGCTTCTCAACAGTGGGCACATATTCTTGCAGCACTATATGATTATAAGAAATTTCCAGAAACCATCATACAACAATCTTATATCCCTATGCAATTTCAAATGGTAGGTTGGAATATTCCGACCATGATGTAGATTGAGACCCATATTCCTAATCTGCTCAATGCTAGTGTGCTAGAGGTCATTTTTGACACATTCTACACACCATAAGGGTCTGTCAACTCTTCAACCAAAGTAGAAGATGATCATTACCACAATATTACTTCTCATGGAAGTGTGGATATGGATTATAGGGACTCTACTCCTAACATAAACTGTGGTCAACCTCCCCAAGATGATATATCACATAGACAAGGAAATCCCCCCTTTCATAGACGCCTCTGTATAGAGAAATGTTCAAAACTCCAAGGCCTTCGTATAGAGAAGTTCTTAAAATATTGGGGTCAACTGTATATGGTTTACCATAAAATTTCAGCATCACTCCATTCTAGTAAGCATAATACCCTCATAAGCATCTTCTATGGTCTAACCAGATGGAGGCATGTAATTCTAATAAAGAGGAGGCTAACATTGACATATAGATAAAGTTATCCAGAAAAAACCTCACCATCGTGTTATATCCCCTCACCACTTCTGACTATGATATACTAGATCTATAAAAGTAGTGCATGAATTATATATGAAAAAATATATGAGCTACTCATCAGCGACTGAAGGCTCAACATCTCCCTTATCTGAGATATGAGTGTCACCTTCATACAATCAAGATACTTTGTTGTTAGCTAGACCTTACTGTTATCTCAATGACCTAGGATCCAAAACCAGAAAATCAAAGTGAAAATATGCAACATGCTTGTCGTCATTGCATTGTAACCCTTCATCATCTGATCTTTGAGGCCACATCATGCATCAATATTTGAGTTTAGGGAATGTATAGAGTTTTAAACTTTGTTTCACCCCTAGAATAACAGAACCCCTTATATTTGGCATCTTGTAATGTTATAGCCTCTGTAAAAATCAAGGTACCGAGTAATTATCAGTCCAGTTGGTCACTAAAATGGAATTCCCCCACTTAAACAATGCTCAAACATCACAAACGGAGGTAGTGGATAGACAAAAAGTCTTTGAATTAGGACCCTTAAAGCAATGAGAATGTATTTCAAACATGGATACCAAATTTGGGATCACCCAAACAACTTCCCATAAATAATGGTTCTCATCATGGGCTTTCATCACACCCAACTCCCATGGGAGCTCAATTTCACTACATCAAACGGGCTACAATAGAAGCTGCCATAATAGCCATCCAGGAGCAGACCTAGCCCACCATACTGGGGGAACATCTACCACCACCTCCACCCCTTGGAAATTCAATTACCAAGAGAATTCAAGACATATCCTTAATAGCTGCAAACAAACCTCAATCTATTGGGATGGGTTAATTTATATCTCAATCACCATCACCAGGTTCTTCATCCCCTCAGAGGGTCTTGGAGAAATCAATAGTGATTTCAGATCACCCCCACCCTGCTGGGATAGGGGAATTTATATCTCAATGTATATCCATGGAATCATTAAAATCCCGACTGAAATCATTGGATCCTCAACAATAGGATCATTCAATGCCAATTGTGACCCCAAATAACCCTCATTCCTCAGGGCTAGGTGAATTTCCATCATCATCATCACTAGATAGGGAATCATTCTTATCCAAGTTGGTAGGATGAGATCAATGGTATACATCCCATAAATTTCTCCCAGCATAAGACAAACCTTTACTATTTGGGTCTTATTTAGCGATCATGACCAAAAACTTCCTCAAGATCATTACTCATAGGCCAATAGAGGAGGAACGTATGATAAAGGTGGTTAGAACCTGCTAGGGTTATAAGACAAAACGTCCCAACATGGCCAAGGGTTTGAAGAATGACCCTGATGAAGGTAGTGTAGAATCATCCTATTCTGTCGAAAGTAATGGCACAACCAACATTACCTGATATGCCTTTATAAATTTTGTCACTAAAAATATGATAGACATTATGAACCAAGATGAAAATATAAAGGGTCACAACATGGAAAATCTAACCTAAGAGGAGGGTGATTTGGATGAACCAACTAAGGTTACATGCACCTAGAACCATATTAGGCTTCAAAATATGTAACCTATGAATAATGAGTTGCCACCTCCATAGCAGAACACTGTTAAATAAAAAATGGAAAGGTGTAGCCACATCCTAATCACCACCTGGAATAATTGTGGTTCCTTCCACGGAGGAACAACTGTCACAATATGAGAGTGAAATACAAACTCTATGAAAACTCAATGAGGAGCTACTTAGGTTCAATATCCCCACTAGGTATTATCTTCAAGGTGAAGCGAATATCCCCCCCCCCCATAAGAGTCGATTCTCCAGTGAAATCGGGCATTTTAGCATCAGACTGGATCTGGATCCAGGTAGTCAGTCTACATAGATGAGAAAGTTAAAAATGATCATGAATTCCATACATTACAACGATATCCTCTCCCTCTCCAGGGAAATCATTCAGTATTAGGGCAAATTGAGAATCAATGGGAGATGAATGTGGGGCCACCTCATCAAACCCCACCTACTCCCTGTGGATGGGAGATGGCTCAAACAACAGTCCCCCCAAAGTTTCTTAATGTCATTAAGTCTCTGTATATTTGAATAGAATCCATGGTAGGGAGACAAACACATGTGCAGCCTGAGAGGAAACCATATCCCAAATGGGTGGATGACACTCTACCTCCATCCAATTTAAGTAATCCTACCTTCTCTACTTTTGATGGTGCAAGTGACCCCAAAGAACATCTCACACACTTCGTATCCCAATCTGGGCTGATGATGGGCCCTCAAGATCAATAGGAGGCAAAAAATTTGGGAAGTTTTGTACAAACTATGATAGGGTTATCCTTTTTTTAGTACATCAGACTTCCAATAGGTCTATTGTAGGATGGGAAGACCTTCATCATCAGTTCCATTATCAGTTCATCTCCATGATAAGGAAAACGATAATCATAAACCTAATGAACTACAAGCAACGTGAAAATGATAAGGTGTTTGAATTCATATTTAGGCGGAAATTATTAATATATTCACTCATCATCCCTCTCTCATAGGAGAAACTGTTGAAACTCTATGCTGAAAATCTCAAGGATGGGTTGCAGATTCCTCTGATTCCAATGAATTATCTAGGTGGATTCTACAAGTTTGCAAAAACAACCCAACATTTGGAAGAAGACATTCAGAGAGCCTGATCCAAATATTGAATCATACCCCTATCATAGGTTAAAATGTCAAGAAAATTAGAGGCTATAGTTGTCACCCTAAATCTAGCAGTAGTATCCATCCAAGCACCTAGGCAGGTCCTGAATCGTCCAACACCTCCTATTGAGTGACAACAACCACAAAATCTCCCTCAACCAGAAGAACGAAGAAATCAGGGTCTCTCAGGATTTGAAAAATAGATGAACAAGTCATACTACTTATGAAATAAAAAAGTACCCAATTATTTCTTGGCATCCATAGACAATAACATGCTTAGGCTTCCACGACATAGGAAACCTGATGAGATCAACCTCGCCGACTTTACTAACTACTTCCCTTACCATAGAAGGTTGGGTCAAAATATCTAGGACTTATTCATCTTAAAATAAATCCTTCGATGCATGGTATATTCTGAAAAGGTGGTGCTAGATAAATCCTCAGATCAGGTGGCCTACACAACTGTTGTTTGATCAAAAGAAGAAGATGGTTGGTAGAAAGTTTAGGCCAGGTGTGCACAGAAGTTTGACAAATGGATGAATCAGAAAACAATTGACCAAGCTCATGAATACCTAAGATAAAAACTATTCATACCCACAATATCTCCACCACCTAAGAAATAGACACCATATATTCCTCCCAAAGGTGGGCATGACCACTGGAAGTAGGAAGAAATAGAATAGGAAGAGTCATATTCTACTCCAACACAAATTCTAACTCTTGCAGATTTCTTCCATGCGACATTTGAAGAATGGTCACCACCCTTCCAAATGGAATCCTAATTAGAAGAAGAGATCATATTTGGTTCTATAAATGTGATACACTTGGAAGAATCCTTCTCTAATGATGAACATGCCTCAAAATGTGAGTTTCCTGCACATAATCGAGGAACGGGATGCCTCATGCACAAGAACTGAGGATACAAGAGACAACATGGGCATAGTTGGACTCAATATTTCAGTCATGTCTCTATAGAGGATATATATGTAGTTGAAACCCATGTTCAAGCACTTTAGTGAGCCCAATAAAGGAATATAGGTGTTCTAGAACCCTCTGGTAGTAATCTATACCCAATTATATTGCATGACCACCTAGAAGGGGTTAGATTACCTGATTATACCAGACAATAGGAAAGGTTGGGATGATCCACACCACAAGAAGAAGATACTCCCAGGACCTCTGCATAGGCTCTAGGCCTGTCTACCTCAAATACCTCAGTTCTTGAGCCACATGTCCAGGAAAAACCCCACCTAGGGAATCACCAACCTCTGGAACAAAAGTATGATGTTCCAAAGTAGCTAGAAATGGTCCCAGCCAAGATCTCAATCTTGGATTCACTCTATCTTTCAAAAGAACTCAGGAAGACACTTGTTGAAGCCCTCCAGATCCCACAAGATTTTGAGATGCAATTCACTGTAAACAAGGTTTATCATGTGGATACCATGTCATTAGAATGCCATGTCACCATCTCAATCACTGACCAGGATCAGGAAGCGGTCATCCAAGGGCACATCAGGCCCCTATATGTTTTGGGCATACTCAGTAATGTTAATTTCCAAAGTTCACTGATTTATAGTAGTTTTGGGATCAATATCATCCTGATTTGAACCCTCTGATGTTTGAGATATAGCAAAGGGGGCATATCTCCAACAAAACTGACCATTAAAGGGTATCACAAGTGTAAGAAAATACCACTCAAAAAGATCAAACTTGAAGCTTAGTTTGGGTAACTCACATCTGGTGTTGAGTTTATGGTTATCTAGAAAGACACCACATACAATTTCCTACTTGGAAGGCCTTGGCTCTATAGTCACTTGGAAGTACCTTCAACATTCCATCAGTTTCTGAAATACCCCATCAATGGAAAGGTCAACATACTACATGGTGATAGTGCCCTCTTTGAGACTTGTAGAGAAACCAATAGTGGATGATGATATATAGGTTTTATACCCCAATGGATTGGGGACCACCCATTATAATCCTTGGAGTATGCTTGGTGATGACTATGTGCTCTCTAAAAATTTGGTCAAGGTAATAGACCTAGTCCTGCAAGTCCAAGCCCCTTCTATCCCCAGTGATAGTCTAAAATATAGTCAACTCCAACATATCTCTGTAACAACTCAGGAAATAGGGGATGATCATGTCTATTCTCATGGTCTCTCACACCTTCATAGTGACAAAGATGCCCCAGGTCTACGCCTCTATCTAAGAATGCCTCCACAAACTCAAAGATGGATGAAAATGAGGATGGCCTTAGGAACACCCCTCCCATATTCAAGGAAGGTGTCTCTACCACCATTGATGATCTCAGGTAGATAAATTTAGGAACATAAGAATACCTACGACCTACATTGATTAGTGTCATCATTCCCCTTTAAGAGAAAGTTATGTACATTGCATTTCTCAAGCAAGATTGATATGTGTTCACTTGGAACTATACAGAAATTCCTAGAATGAATCAAGATGTGAATACAAACTATCTTGGACTAACCGATGATCACCAAGGCTTTAAGAAGATATCCAGGAGGATGCACCCCTCTCATGCCACCAATGTAGAGGCAAAAGTTGAAAAAATGATCAAATCCAACTTTATTTGATAATTGAAATACCCAAGATGGATTTCCAACATCGTCCTTGTCAAGAAAAAGAATGGGAAAATTATGGTCTATACTGATTTCAGAGACCTTAATTGGAACTTCCCAAAAGATGAATTCCCATTATTGATCATAGAACTCTTAATTAATGAAACTGGTAGCTTATAAGACATTTCCTTCATGGATGGGTATTCAGGATATAATCAAATAAATATGGCCCCTGAAGATGAGGAATCCACATCTTTTAGAGTTCCTAAAGGTATATTTTTCTATTAAATCATTCCCTTTAGGTTAAATAATGATGGATCCACATACCAATGTGTCATGCATCGTATCTTTAATCCATTCCTCATAAGTATATCCAAATGTTATGCTGACAACCTAGTTGTTAAATCCCGACAGCGATTTGATCAATTCATGGATATCCAAACAGTCTTCGATAAGCTATGACAACACAATATGAATATGAATCTATTGAAATTCACTTTTGAGGTAATATCAAGTAAATTTCTTATCTTTGTGGTATGCCACCATGGCATCAAAGTAAACTTAGAGAAGACTAGTACTATTTTAGCAATGTCACCCACCAGAAATATCAAAGAACTGAGGTGGTTCCAAGGGCACCATGCCTACATCCGGTGATTCATAAACAACCTATCCGACAAAGATCTATCCTTTACCAGGATAATGAAGAAGGGAATATCTTATAAATGGTATGATGACTTCCAAGAATCCTTTGAAATTTTCAAGTAGTACCTACTACACCCACTAGTTTTGATGCCTCCAGTGGAATGAAGATCACTCATCTTGTATGTGGCCACCATGGAATGCTCAATGGATTCCCTCTTCACACCAAAAAATGATGTTGGGAGTGATGATAGTATCTACTACCTCAATGGGACAATTCTAGGTATTAAGACCAGATACACTAATGTCGAGAAGAAATTCCTTGTACTCATCTTCACAATGAAAAATGTGAGGCATTACTTGTATCATGACGAATTCCATCTAGCATCTTGTATTGATATTATCAAGTAAATATTTGTTCATCTCATGTTGATTGGGCAATTGTCTTTATGGGTGGTCGTTCTACAAAAATACGACATTCAATTCATCAATGAAAGGGAAATCCCTGGCTGGTTTATTCATAGCACATCCTACCCCAAAAAATACACTAGAAGGCACCGAGCTTCCAGATGAGGAGGTCTTTTATGCCCATCACACTCTCCAGACATGGGAGATGTATTTTGATGGCACCTCTCGGAGTCCTATCGGTAAAAGGATGGAAAACTTGAGTTTCAATCAGGTTGTTCTAGGGATTTTATTTGTCTCTCTAAACAAAGTAGTTTTGCTCTACTCTTTATCACTATCTGAAGGTTGCACAAATGATGAGGCAGAATACAAAGCCCTTATCGCTGGGTTGGAAATATCCCTACAACTACACATAACCTACCTAAATATCAAATGGGATTAAAAACTAGAGATAAAGAAGATCAATGGAGAATGTGCCATAAAAATGAAGAATGGGCCCCTCTCACTAGCTATGTCAAGGGATTGATGATATAGTTCCATTTTGATCCCACATTGCATCATGTTCCCTGATAAAAAAATGTTCATGCTGATGCATTGGCCAATACAACCACTATCCTAGACGACCCTGATCAGGAGGAAGCAATATTCTATATCACACATTGAAGAATGGTCTCATCAATCATCATATGTGATATGGAAGAAATCAATTAGGTCAACACTACCCCAAATCATGATGAACCAATGACCACCCCTAGATGGATGGAACCCATAATCTCTTATCCCCAAAATGGGACTCTCACAATAGACTAAGCCATAAGGGAATTAATTCAGCACCGTGCAGCAAAATTTACCCTTTAGGATGGTCCAAATGAGTAAAAATACCTCTACAAGTGCGGATTTAACAAAATACTTCTCAGATGCATAAAAGAAGGAGAGATTTTCTTCATCATGAAGGAAATCCATGCAGGCTCTTGTGATGCCCATAAATCTAGGACCAGACTCTCCCACCAAATTAGAAGGTAGAGATATTAATGGAAAACCATGATCCAGGAATGTGTGAAATCCACCAAAAAATTCCATGCATTCCAGATCCATGCAAACTTCACCCATCAAACTCTAGAATTACTACATACAGCTAAATATTTCTGGCCATTTATTATTTGGGGAATGGATATTGTGGGACCATATCCCCCAGCCATGGATAAGTAGTTCAATTACATCCTTACTGCTATGAACTTATTTTATAAATGGGTTGAGGCAATACCCCTCAATGAAGTTAGTATAAAGAATATACTCAACTTTTTGAAGTCTCATATAATCACTAGGTTTAGGGTCCCTCACACAATATTGATAAACAATGACACCAACTTATATTCTTCAGAGTTGAAGAGACTGTATCAGGAGTACAATATCGATTCCAATCACTCATCTTGCTATCATGCAATGAAAATGGATAGATAGAGGCCTTCAATAAGACTCTATCAAATATACTCCAGAAGATGGTGAACAAGGATAATAAGTCTTGGTTGGAAAAGATCCTTCATGATTTATGGGCCTAATGTACCACCATGTGTACTGCTACACAAGAAACGCCATACTCATTAGTGCATGGGACTGAGGAAGTGTTACCCAAATAGGTCCAGCTACCTTCACTCTGAATATCTATTTACATACATCTCTCAGATGATGACTAATCATAAAAGCGACTGGATGAATTGGAGCCACTCGATAAGAACAAGTTGTGCACACTATAAAATATAGAGGTTCATCAGAATTAGATCGTATGAGTCTTTAATAAAAAGGTTCAAATTCATTCATTAATTCTAGGAGAACTTGTGTTGGTTCTTAGAACTCTAATGATACCAGGGAAGAACCCTCCAAAGATGGAACCCAAATAGAAAGGACCTTACATCATACATAATTTCTATCATAATAGAGCATGCTCATTGGCCACAATGGATGGGGAGCGTGTCACAACCCCCACCAATGCGATATTTCTCAATAAATACTTTGTATAGTTTTCATCGAGCACATCTCATCCTGGCTACATGACATTAAAATTTATGATCTCATCCTAGTTAGATGATGTTAAAAGGTACAAACTCATCCTTATCTCATGAAATTAAAACTGCAAGGAAAAATTCTTCGTCTAATGATGTAAAACTGCACGGATCCACAAAATCCATTTTCCTTAATGTTGGGTGATCAATGTCCTTACTGAAAGATGTTAAACTGCATAGCTAATGTCCTTTCTGCATGATATTAAACTACACAGGTTTTCAATAACTACATATGAATCGATCCTAATTTTTAATGAGATACGTAGGGATTCCTTGATCCTATATCTTGGTCCAGCCAATATATGTCACAAAATACCCCTATCATATCCTCAATTTCTTCTACATGGTAATAGAAACACTTTCCATTTTTTGTTTATCACACCGAGCATAGCTCAAATGATCTTAGGAATTGCAATAAGGGTTTCCCTGCACAAACAAGGCATGAAATCCTATGACAGGTTCATCATGGTCCTGAATGAAAGACTATAAAAGGAATACCACGAGTCCATGGAGAATGATGTTAAACTGCATGGTTAATGTCCTTGCCTCATGACATAAAACTGTATGGTTCCTTAAGAACTATGTGTGGCTTGATTTCTATCATCACAAGATATGTAGTGATGCCTAGATATCTAATCTTAGGCTCAACTGTAAAAATAAATAGAAACAATTCCCACCTCTGTATACAGAACATACTTATTAAGAGAGAGTTTCTCATTCAATAACTACATGTGACTTGATTCTTGTCCTCACAGGATACATAGTGATGCCCAGATTTCCAACTTCAGGCCCAGTCACAATAGATAAGTATAAAAATTCCCCCTCCTTACGTACGGGTCATACCTGCATAGGGAACTTCATTAAGAACTATGTGTTTCTTGATTATAATCCTCATGAGATATTTAGTAACCCCCAGACTTCCACCCTTGGGATCAGCCACAACATTTCCATTCTTTCGTGTCGGTTCATCTCTATCCTCACCATATGATGTTAAACTAGATGAGATTTAGAAAACTACATATGGATTGATTCCTATTGCAATGGGATATGCAATGATGCCCAAATTTCTATCCTTAGGTCCAGACACAATTCCCCTTTTCACATTGGTAAGTCTATGTACTTACTGCATGACATTAAATTGCACAGTTCCTCGAGAACTACATGTGTCTTGATTTCTATTTATTACAAGATACGTATTGACATCCAGATCTCCAATATCAGGCCCATTTGCAACAACCAATAAGAAATACACCCCAACTGCATAATAATTGAGTCATAGAAGCTCATTTTTCCTACATACAATCCAGATCTATGTATGGATTTCTTGTGTACATAATATATTGTGCACAAATTTTTCACATCAGTTCTCATTTCCTTACCACATGATGTTGAACTGCAAACATCTTAGTCACATAACATTAAAACTGCACAATAAGAACGTCCTCACTACACGACGATAAACTAAATGACTTATATCCTTACCACGTGACATTAAACTGTATGGAAAATTTCCTCACTACAAGACAATAAACTGTGCAGACCATCACCCATTTTTCATCCCCTATCAAGGGACCACAAGATCCATACCCTGGCCATCTAGATTAAGGGTTTCTTCTATCATCTTTTAAAGGACCTCAATCCATAAGGCACACTTCATGCCTTGAGTGATTTGGGTTTTTGGAAACCTTCTATGGCCCTTGGAAAGGATAACCAACTTCAAGGGACCCTTTTATTGACTATGCATGTATTTCTATGGATCTTGCATATCAACCTATGATCATCAACCAAATGCATCGCTCTGAAAAAAGGGATTTTCGATCTTTGTGAGGCCTGGCATCACCATGACAGAACTCAACACCTCAATGTGATATGAACTACTCCCAGTATTATTTCCCATATCATTACTCATGTCCTGAGAACCTCTATCCATGATTTACAACATTTTCATCTCCCACTTGGGAGGGTTTGGGGGTACTCTTAATCCTAGGTATCCTAATTGGGATCTTGTATACCATCCTCTATATTAGTTCCATGAGTGTCATGACCTTAAACTACTTTCACTTTGGTCAAAGTTGTATGACTTTAAAATATAGCCTATAATGGTCCAAATCACATGGCCTTAAACTGCTAGATAAAGATACATAAAATTTTCAAGTTGAAAACCCATAAAGGTAAGCCTGAGCAAAAGTCAATTCTTTTCTTGCTAAAATATTCATCCCTAGAGTTTAGGACAAATTAGGGTGAAAATTAATAAGGCATAAACTTTTAGGGTCTACTATGTAGCCCTAGTAAAAGCCAAGTTATGTTCACTAAACCCCATGGTTCAGGAAAAAGTTAGAGTAATGACTTGTCACATCTCATCTCCATGAGAATATGTTCTCTAGGTGGTGACACAACTTTTAGGGTGCTCAAAACCTTTGTGTATATTACACTTTCCACAAATCTCACTCCATGATTTGAGTGCCTCAAATCACCATAACCTTATAATGCACCTAGAAAGGATACCTAAATTTAAGGGACCCTTTCCTTGACTATGCATGTATTCTTATGGATCATGTGTATGCACCTATGGTCATCACCCAAATGCATCACTCTGCAAAAAGAGATTTCTGATATTTTTGAGCCCTGACATCACTATGACAGAACCCAGCACCCCAACATGTTTTGGGCCATTCCCAGTACGATTGTATCATATCATTATCCTGACCAAGCACTTTAGACCATGATTTAAAATCTCCATACCAAACTATCTGAGGGGATTTAACATCCTTGATGCTATGCCACTATGTTTTTTAAACTTTCTTTGGAATGAGGCACTCCATTCCTAAACCTTTGATGGCCCACACCTTGTAATTTGAAACCACAGGGTGTAGGGATCAATCTTCACAATATAAGATCCAAATCGACCTAGGGTTCCACAACCCTTCCTAGATAAATCTCCTACATACCCAACCACATCCTCTAGATTTTTGAGTCTTCAAAAATATTTTATGGACCTCAGAAAGGAGTGGAGATCATATTGTTCTTGACCATGCTACTAATGTATAAGGGCCTTTAACCACAAATTAAAGGAATATACTCCTTGCAAGAAATAATATTCAATCCTTTAGATCCCTAAAAACACCACAATGGAACCTGACACCTCAGAGTGTTATGGGTCATCCTCAACATGTCTGCCTTATCCCATATTCACAGACTCAAACTTTTGGGTTATGATTTATATTATCCATACTCCAACTATCCAAGTGGACTTAGAATCCCTAGTACTTATCCCTCAATTTATATAACCTATATAAATATTCCATAGCCCCTGGAAAAGATACCTGACTTCAAGAGACCCTTTGCTTGACTATGCATGTATGTCTATGTCTCATGTATATGCACCTATGGTCTTCAACCAAATGTGTCACTCTGCAAAAAGGGATTTATGATCCTCATGAGCTTCAAAAACACCATGTAAAAACCTAGCACCTCAATGTGTTTTGGTTCATTCCCATCATGTATGCACCATATCCCATGATCATCTATTATGTTTGAGATAAAAGGCCCTAAACTAAAGCGATAGAAGGTCTAAGCTAAAAGGACCTAAACTAAAGCGATAGATGGTCCAAGTTAAAATACCCCAAAATAAAGTTATAGAAGGTATGAGATAAAAGACCCTAAACTAAGGTGATAGAAGGTCTGATTTAAAAGACTATAAACTAAATCGATAGAAGGTTCAAGATAAAATACCCTAAAATAAAGCGATAGAATGTCCGATCTAAAATACCTTAAACTAAAGTGGTATAAGGTCCGAGTTAAAAGACCCTGAAATAAAGTGATAGAAGGTCTGAGCTAAAAGGCCTTAAACTAAATTGATAGAAGGTCTGAGCTAAAAGAACTTAAACTACAGAGATAGAAGGTCCACGATAAAATACCATAAACTATAGTATAACAACAATTTAGCCTGGAAAATCTTGTAAGGCCCAACATATGGCCTTAGAAAACATAAATTTTATCTCACAAGACTATCAGATTCGAAAAAGGATAGAGAACTTTTACTATGGGATAAGTATCCTACCCAATTATCCCTCTACAAGTCAGGTAATCTGAAGATAACTTGAGCAGATATATCACTAAGGAATCTCATGTTGGTGGGCATTCATGAGCATTAGTCAAGAAGAATCTATTATAATTCCAACATTCAATTCCATGAATTCATGTTTATTTGATATTTATGTAAGGGATGGGTATCATCAATGATACATATAATATCAGAAAAACCAAATTTCATGTATATCATAAATGAAAGAAAACTTGACAACAACATATAAAGTTCAGCATATCTATTCATTGATATCATATTATAGGAGTAATCTCCACACTTCAGGGTCACTCCAAGAACCTCATAAAAATAGAGTGAGTTACAATGGTTGAACTACAATAAAATTAAATCAGATGCACTGGATAGGTTCAAAAGAGTATGGAGAGAAGCATCAATTGAACATTGAAGTGTCTTTTGCCTCACCTCTTCTACCTATGCCCTGGTATGAAGATTCTTGACCAAATTCATCAACTCATTAACCCTCTTTCGAGAAAATTCCAATGAGGATGGTGACGTTGAAATGTAAGACCTTAGATGATCTATGATTTCCTCACATCTCCATATTTTCATGGTCTAGGTATCCATCTGATCTTGTAGTCTAAATATCAACTAGATGCCCTACTCCAATGCCTCTGAAATATCCTTCATCTGCCTATCAAGGGGAGCCTCATCAGCAAAATCATGCAAGTCCCTCTTGTTGGTGTCCAGATCTTGTTGAGTCAGGACAATATCCTTCATGATTTCGTACAGCGGCTCCTGGTCAAAACCACGTGCCCCCCAAGTTATGAAATAGATGATGAGGGTGTTCACCTTGGTCACATAATAATTACAAAGGAGTTTTAGTGATAAATTCATGAATCTATTACCAGATCAGACTATGTTATGTCTGTGACTCTATAAATGAAGAAGCAGGTGTGGTAGAAGGAGGAATGTCCAGTTGATCTGATAATGAAGTAATAGAATAATCCTCATATGCTCTTCTCTCAATAGGCATATTATCTGTAGCCAGTACTAGAGGTCTAATTTCCTCAACAGATTCACTCACACTATCAGGATAGTCGTTGTCGGTATGTGGGAACTTCCTCAAAGTCTCACCCAAATATTCAATCAAATCAATCATTAAAAAAATATAAGGGTTTGTGAGGAAAATGGATTGTCCACGTGACGAACTAGCTGGATTAACACACCATCCAGATAAGTTGTTACCCAAGATTGTTCATAATCCTGGGTAAGGAAATTGGGAGCATCGACGTGAAGAATAATGATCTCATCATCAGTATCTTCACATTCTAGCATCATCCAAAACTAGTGGATAACCTCAGGATGTCTCTCTCCTCACACTCCAACCAAATGAAGAGGGGTAACCCTTTGGGTGCATCCAAACTGACAAGAAAACCAATAAGGTGTGTAGGGTTCACAGATGATTATCTTGTCCACCCTGGCTATGAGAACCCCATCCCGAAGATAGATCATATAAGATCTTTCATCAAGGGAACCGCTACCATTATCAATAATCAGTCAAGTCGGCGCATGGTAAGGGGTAAAATCAAAGATATCGGGTTGGCTCAATGTATCCTTAACCTCAGTAGGGATTATTGACATGGTTCCAACCCTAGATATGTTCAGCAGTCTAGGGTGAGATGAGGCATTAGGGATCCTAGTAGAATTTTAATATTCATAATAATGGAAATACTCCCCTATCCATCCAAACAAAAACTGGGAAGGACCATTGGCCTTGTAGGGGATGTTTCCTTGTTAAATGTGACTTAGGAGTTGGTAAATGAGTGCAAGGACTGTAACTACCAAATTTAGGTGTTTTCCTTCCATGAGTCACGCCTCCATCACCAACATGCTGGCATGGATCACTGAACATGCATTCCCAACTGGGAAAATCCATCCATTCAAAAACATGGCCATAAATCCTTCCAGTCTAAGGCTTGGATAGATCTTTGAGTTCACTCAGTATCCCCACAAAGTATAGTCCCCAACTTCCAATATGGACCAATACGAGCCAAATCTATCATGGACCTATTAAGAAGGGAACTGATCGGGGCGTATGGTGGTTGGCTTGGCCCCTCTACAATAAAAAAAATATTGATCCGGTCCTTGAAAAATATAAGTGAGCACATCGTGAGATCCTTCCTCAGTTTCTACTTCACAATGGTAATAATTTACTTTGTGAAAACTAGATTCTTCAATGGATCATCCCAAACATCCATAGTAGGGAGGAACTCATCATACATCTCTCTAAGAGGGGGAATCCCACCTAGTTGAGAGATTTCCCATAGACTGTTTCCCACTTCACTATGGACAAAATGGAATGTGTTAGTGCCTGGGCACCAATGGTTGATCAATTATTGAATAATATTGGGATAAAGATAAACAATGAATTGGTAAATCCACACATATTCATAAAGATGGACCCTATATAATTGATCATCAAACTTTATATAGATTTTCCTCAAACAGAAGGGTATTTCCCATTCATCAGAGAAATTACTTCCAAGACAGAGATCCCATTTCAAACTCCATTTGATTCTTATATTTTTCAGATAATAGGAAAATATAATCAAGTAGTTCTGAGAAATAGGCTGATGAGAAAAATCGTATCCATCTAGACCCAAGGGGGAGTTTTCCAACATATGAGACAAACCCCGGGGTTGAACTATGTCCAGATGTCCTTCCTTGGAAATTGTTATCTGAAGACAGTCAGAAGAAGTTGACACCCAATGAGATGGAATATTGAAGTCTGGATGAGGTATGAAAACATCATCCCATAAACCAAACTCGTATATAGGAAGCTAGTGAGATGGGGGATAATCTTGAAGCTCAGGTGAGAGGAACCTCTTCAGAATCTTATTGTCAGAATATATGTGATATCAGGGGTCAACATTGTAGTTTTTGGCAATCATGGCCCTTTGATTGGTTGCAGTAGAGGAACCTTGGTGAGAACCGAAATCCATATGAGTAGAAGTAAGAAACATATTTCAGACAGATAAAATAAAATCTTATCAAATAAAATACATAATAAACTGTCACCATAATGCGCATCACATGAATTAGCAAGGGATTCGCGAATCATATAAGGAATTCATGATTTCCTAACTTCTGAAGATCTCATAGGTCACATAACCCTGCAGGGCATTGCGTAATCTCATGACCCCTCAGAAGAATCACAATCATGTAACCTGTACATGGTCACATGAGCCGCATGATAACCAAAAGATCATGTGATCAAGCTGGAAGATACCATGAAACCCTCAAGATAATCACACATCCTCATGACCGTAATTCAAATAATTACCGAAATATAGTTTGTAGTTGTTTTGATCAAGCACCTAGGTAGAAGGAGTCTTGCAAAATAGTTCTCGCAAAAGAAAACTTGTAACGAGGTCTCGTGATCGGGTCTTGAAAAATAGTTTTCAATAAGAGAACATGATAGAAGTAAGGTGAGATCACTCTAGAGAAATAGAAAATCATTGAATGAATAGATCTTTTCCCCCTATTTATAGAAAATTTATTGGAATACCAAGCATCATTTGGTAGACCAAAAATTTCCCAAGACACTGATTCAAAATAGTGATAAAGACTCAAAAGGGTATTTACTTTCCTCAGAACTGATCCCTTGTCCCCATGGATGTCGCTCCTGAGGGGGAAATTTGTTGTCGTCTGCCCAATGAGCATCAAAAAAATCACAAAGGAATAAATACCTAGATATGAGTATTATTTTACCCACAAAATAAAAGTAAGGATAAGGTGGACAATACTCGTGGATTCCATAAGCCTCTAAGAGACACATGATTGTGTGGCCATCATAAGGTTGCGTGAAGGAACTATGTGCAGTGCATAGCCTACGACAGATCCCGTAAAACCTATCTTGACAAGTCCTTATACTCTTTTGAAGGCACCTTAGACAAAAAATGATCATGCGATGGCAGCAAAATGAGATCCTCCAGGTCACACGGTTTATCAATCAGTGGGTGCCTGACAATCCATCTGAAAATCCTTCAAAAATATGAGGAAAATATCTAAAAGGTAGAGGCCTCTTATAGTCGTAAAACTCACATGATGGATCAATAGTGGAGAGAATTATTGTCCTTGACAATATTCAATCAAACTCATGAGAGTTTAAAACTTTTTAAAATAAACAAAGGAAATAAATAATGAGGATGTGGGAGCCTCTCACGATCATAAAATTCATGTGATACACACCTGGTAGTCCACGAGACATCGCAAGAACCTAGTGACATGTCTTCCTCATCTCGAGAAAGCCTGCTGGAATTTTATCCTCATCACATGAAGAGACTTGGGTTTGTCCAAGCGACCTCCCACTTCCCCTTTGGCTCCCTAAGGACAAATAGATAGATTTTTCCTCAAAAATGATTGAACATCCCCATAAGAACTTATTGGTCACACAACACATCATCAAGAGGTAGAGTAATTATCTTCAAAAATACTCATGAAATCTTGCATAACTCCCAACATTTGTAAAATAAGAAAAGTAAATAAAAAAAGGGAGTAGGTGGGAGCCTCTCGTGGTCATAAAACCCTTGCGACGTGCTAAGGATTTCCACAACACGGTCTCACAAGGCTCATGGACAAGTCAGCCTAATCACGTAAAGGCCCCCAAACAAGCCATCCTTGCCTCGCAAAATATCCTGTACAAGGCTTTGAGCTTCAAGTGAATTCCTCTCAGTAGGCACTTTGATCTTGCAAAGACCTTGGGACATGTCAACATGACAATATGGAAGTCCTTCAACATGCCTACATAATTCAACAAGTCCCCGTTAATTGGAAATAATCCAATAAAGGAGGCATAGACGAGATTGACTTGTGGTTGCTAAAAATCAGGAGATTCCCTTGGAGTAATCCACAGAAGGGACTCATGAAGATGTGTGACATTGAATCCCTTCACCAACTCCATCCTAGACTCATGTGATATGCATTGTGTAAGGCAGTGAACAAATGGGGTGGCGATGCCTATAAATCCCCCACCCTAGTGTGAAAAATGCACTGCGACCATGACCATGAGTAGGAACACTACTCTCTAAGTGTCAAGTGTATTTCTCAGAGTGATGAATCTCACGACTAGAAATATTTCCATCATGTAAGATAATAGTGAACAACTGGAGCAACCATGAAACATGCATAAGCACTTCGCATGATCACTCATAGATCACACAAAGGACTCCTGGAAGGACACACAAAGAACATCCCATGCATATGTTAAAACATGCAAGACTTAAAATAAGCTAACATTGAACAAATACAAGTCATTTTCAATATAAATTCTAGAACAAATACTAAAGGTGGGAGACTTACGTGAAGAACATACACGATGACCATCATGCACTTCACATGAACCACCCAAGACACACCATAGCACTGGGATATGTCACCCAGATCTTGTGACGTTACTTTAGTATACTATTTGGTTCATGTGAAGTCCTCTGAAAATGTCAAAGTAATTCACACGGTTCCCCTCGGTCATGCCACCCAAGTCTTGTGAAACCCTCCAAGATCGTCATTCAAACCTCACAAGGTCCTTCAGAAGTATCTCCATATTCATGTGGTGACACCAATTCATGTCAGATGAGTCTCGCGGTAGCACCAAAAAATGTCAACTAGCTCTTGTGATGCCCTCCAGGCATGCCATCCAGGTCTTATGATGCCCTCCAGATATGTCAGCCAAGACATGTGATGCCTTTCAGACTTATCAGCCATGATATGTGACACCCTCCGAGACATGTTGCACTGACTCTTGTGATTCCCTCTATTAATGTCATCTAGATCTTATTATGACACTAGGGAAATTCAGTTGGATCATGTGAAACCCTCTAGAAAAGTCAGTCGGGTCATCTGATGGATTCTAGGATCATCCAGCTAGTTCTTGTGATGTCCTCTGGGAAAGCCAGCCTTGATCATGCGACAACCTTCATACATTCCATCCATACTATGCAAAGTCCCCTTGACAAGTCAACTAGATCATACAATTGTATTGAAAAAATTTCAGGTAGACACTCTCTGACATGTCGAGTAGGTAATCAAGGCATGTTGAGCAGACAATCAACGCTTGTCGAGTAGGCAAGTAGGCCAGGTCAACAAAGGAATCCTAGGATTTGATGACCTTTTACATCCGCAACATGTAAGTCCCGAATATAAGGGAAACATTAGTGTTTAATCCCTGATAAAATTAACCTTCAAAGGGTTTTCTCAGTACCTAAGTGTTGCATCCATAAGCAATGACAACGATTATTTACCATCCCTTATTTCTCACACTGAGTATAGCTCATGTGGGCTTAGGGAGTTGCAATAATCATATCATTTGCACCATAATCCTCCATTAAGAAAGGACATCCCATGATTTGATGAACTTTTCCATCCTCGGTGTGTAAGCCCTGAATATAAGGGCAATGTTAGTGTGTAAGCCTCGACCAAGGGAACTATGATAACTCTGATTCCTGTCATAATCAGGATACGTAAGACACCTCCCTGAGGTTCTATATCTATATTAATCTCCCAAGGGTGGTCCTAATGCATAAGTCCCACATATACAAGTAATGACATTGATCATTTTTCATCCCTTGTTTCTCATAATGATCATAGATCGTGTGGGATTAGGGATTTGTAATAATCATATCATATGTACCATAAACCTCTACAAATATTAGGGAAATATTAGCATGTAAGCCCCAATCAACTGAACTATGAGGACTTTGTTTAATTCCATAACCAGTATACATAGGATGCCTTTTTAAGGCCTGAGCCCAAACTCAAATGGGTATCCAACTCAATCAGACTGAGAAAACAACTGAACTATGATGACTTTTATTTCTTCCATCACTGGGATACGTAGAACTCCTCCCTAAGGCCTAAGCTCCATATCAAACATCCTAAGGGTTGTCCCAGTATATAAGTCTCGCATCCATATGCAGTGAGACTAATTACTTGTTATCCCTTGTTTCTCAAACTAATTATAACTCACATGGGCTTAGGGAGTTGCGATAGTCATATCGTTCACATCATGAATCTCCACCAGCCAGGGCAATGCCAATATGTAAGCCCCTATAAGTGGCATGATACAAACCTCCCCCGTATAAGGACATCCACCTTGGGGCAAGTCACAAGGGCCTGAATGAGCTGCAAAAACTCTGATTCTTTCCATAATTAGGATACATAGGATGTCTCTCCAGGACTCAATCTTGAATACTCGGTGCCTCATAGCACTCATATATGTTCTTTCCGCACGACGTTAAATTGCATGGGTTCAACGAACTATGTGGGTTTTTATTCCTATAATAAACAAGATATATAGGATGCCTCATAATGGATCAATACCTTCCTCGGAATATTAACTACCTCCCTACGTGGTAGAAAATTCTGAAGCTCCTGGTTATACGGCTTCAACACATAAGCAGCTACTCGTTACTAAGAAATGGATGGAGAACCTCAGATACATACAGATGGATTCAAAAATGAGATCCCTTTCTTATGAATATGAAATATAATTAACCCATAATAATTTTGTTAGGGTAACTAGTCTCATATCAGGATTAGGAATAGATTAGTGAACATGTCTTAAATCTATAAGGGAGTCTCAGAGTAGACAAAAATTCCCCCCAAAAGGGTGCGATGAGCCCTACCTTCCATCCTCTAGACCAATGTGAGTCTCCAAGTTACATTGGTCCTAAAAACCTAGGTGATTTACTACCTTTGGAAAGCAGGTTTGTACCTAGTTACAGATGGGGGAACCATTGGGAGTTTCTGTTAAAGTGTGAAAATAGTAACCTAATGTTAATGATTGTGCATAAAATAACCCCCCCCCCCCCCCCCGTAATCATTCATTAGGCCAAACCAGACCCACATTGACGAGGGTTCTCGGTCGCATTCTTTTCCTGATGAAACACTTGCTTAAAAGGAATGGAAGTTTGCTACAAGTGTGGAGAGAAATTTCACTATTCTTGTGAATTCAAGGGTAAGAAAAAGGTTTCTAATGTGAAATTATTCAACTGTAAGGATATGGTACACTATAAAAATCAATGTCTCAAGTGTCAAAGGAATATACCCCAAAAGAGGCTAACAAATCATGTTAAAGATTATGTTACTACCACAAATGAAGAGGAATTATCAAAATGTATATGTTTGGATTAAAGAATTATGTTATTTAAGTATTTTATTAATAATGATCTAGTTATAATAATCATGAGACATATAAGGATTGTACTGCAATACTTCTTATTTAAGGGATTGGAAGCATGTGGTGAATAGAACCAGTAACCAAGATAAGTGATTCTGTTGTAAGTTGATCTTTTGGAAAACACATGATTTGAGAAAGATAACCCTAAATATGTGCTTGATGTTGAGATAATAATAAATAAATGTTTATGGGATAATATTGGTGACCATGAAAGTGGTTAGTGATCTGGTGGTTTATGTTGTGTTGGAATTATTAGATGATTGAATTTAAGGAATATATTCAACAACCTGATATTTTACTCATGGAATCATGCATGTCTCATAAAGGTTTAAAAGATATTAAGGTATTCTTATATTTGATATGTGACAATAAGATTTGCATCATTTGGGGAAATCTTATGTTAAGTAGATTTTGGAAATTTTGTGACCTTCCTTCTAAATTTTTGGAACTTGAATTTGGATAGATGTATTTTTAATGGTCTTAAGGTAACTACTTATGGAATGGATTTAATTTAACTTTTTATATTATTATTTGACGTTAAAGTATGATTTATCATATTGGATAACTTTTTCTAAACATTTTCATTTTGAAAAATATTTAGAGGACAAACGAATGACTTGAGGACCTTATGATTCGTTAAAAGTGCTTCAGGTATGAAAAAATCATCTTGAATATCCATCTCCTGGTGTATAAAATGAAGTATAAATAGATCGAAACACATCCAAAGGAATGGATTATTCTTATAACATGAAATAAAATCTAGTAAGTTTATTTTATTAAGTTCTTTATCTAGATAGTAAAAGAATCCCTCAAATACTAGGAAAAGGATTTTGGAACAAAAAAGTTAACTATTTTCATTTCCTATTGAGAAATAAATGGTCTTTTATCCTATCATGAATTTACAGTTTTATGATGGTTAAATTTTTAATGACAATGTTCTCTATCACTCTCCATCTGGACATGATGGTTAGATTTTTCTTCTATGACCATATTTTCACTTCACAATAATGTTAACCTATTCAAATGCATAATTTTGTGGTGACCTTCACATTTCTCTTTCCTTATTTTTAAGAGTAAGTTTTATTAAGCCTTTTTATGATGTAGGATTTCCATAAGGGCATTTTAAAATGACGACACCATGAATACCAATTACAAGTTTAAATTGTGAGGATGAAATTTATTGAAGGAAGGGACAATTTAACACCCCAAGATCTTATGGTATGTCTATTTTAAATTTTACATCTTCGATAGCTTTGGTTTCATGCAACACTGAGTTTAAACCCGTGATATACTATTAAATATTAACATGATCATTGGAATAGTAATGTGACCATTAGAAATAATAATCTATCCAATAGAATAGTAAACTCACTTATAAAATTATAAATAAAATTTAGGTATCTTATGAATGAAAATATAATATATTAATATCATTGAATAAGTAAATAAATGTTTTAAAAATGATAAATTAAGTATTGGTATTTTTATGAAACGTAAATATTTATTTACAATTTTATAATTAATATAATTATTTAAAAGAATATTATTTTCATAAAATATATTCATAAATTAATATTTTTTTGTCTTGTGATTATCATATAATTTTACGAGACCTTAATTAATTTTTCAATGTGTTATAAAGTTAGTTATAATTTTAAAATCGATATTTTTCGAATGAATTATGATTTTAATTAAAAATTAAATTTCTCATATTTATAAAATTATTTTCATAAAATATAGTTCATTTTTGAAATCTATATGTCAAAAAATGGTTAGGTTAAATTTTTGGGATTTTCTTAAAAGAGTTGAATTTTTGGTGAATAGTGAAACACGATAATTTACGGTATTTAACATTTTAATCCAAATACATAAATTTTTGAGTCATGAATGATGTAATAAACCATTAGTTAGAACTCACATGTACTAGTTACTATAATTAGTCACAAAAATCAACATTATTTATAGTCTTGATCCAAAATAATAAATTAATGAATAAAATAATAATAAAAAACACCTCTCTCCTCCACAATAAATACCACCCCTCACCACCTCTTCTCCACAAACATTATAAGCCATGGAGCTTGATTATATTCTACCTAATTCCTCTCCCAAACCTCTTCCCCACATTTTTGTTCTACTAATATCACCAAAAGACCATTTCCAAGTCCCTTCAAGAGTTTTTCAAGGAGACGACACTCAAGAGGTAAAACCCTCCCTCTTTCTCTTTTATTTTATTTTCTTTTCTTATCCCATACTCACATACCCTATCCAAAGTGGAATGGTAAGTCCAGTATAATATATATACTATAATTTTATTATTTTAATTTAATATCAATCATCAAATTCCTTCTCTTCTCCTTTTATTCTAAAAATAAAAACATCGTTCGTGAGGTGTCAATTCACCGCCTTCGTGATGATGAGTTTTCGTTTGTCATTACCGCCTTCAAGTATGGTCATAAAACCATTATAATGGTTAAAAATATTTTTAAATGTATATTACAACTTATTTAGTGTTATAGAACTATTATATATACATAATATTAATTAATAAGAAAAAACTAGTTCATGATGATCAAAAAATGCAAAAATAATCTAAATGGTTATCATTAATGTTTTGTATAATGAATCATAATTATATCTAAAAAATGTTATATAAAACCATTATATATTATATAATTTTATTATTAATATATAATTTTAATTATGGATAACTATTCTCATTTTACATGATTTTTCATACATGTATACTAGTGAACCGACCATAAAACCATGAAACAAACGCTCCTAAAACAATGAAATTAAACATTATAACTCATCAAAATGGACATAAATGAACTTAATAAAATGGTAATAAATAAAATATATGTTTTATAGGTTATAAAGTAAGTAATTAATCAATCTAATTTGATTATCCAATACATTAAGTACAAGTTCAGAACACTTTCGAACATAAGGTAAGGGATTCTCCCTGAACCTCCATTTTTCCTTCGGGTTATTCTTTATCTCTATTTACCCCCAATTAAATTCTTAATTATTATTATTTAATACTTATATATTATATTTTTATGATAAAAACATATTTAACTATCTCAATTCTTCTTTCTTTGATGGATAAATATATGTTTTATAAGGTTTTCTTTTTTAATTCATCTCGATAAGCAAGATCGATTAAAGAGAACTTCTTGATTTCTTACCCATTTTCAAGTAAACTTCATAATATGTTTTAAGCCACAAATATTTTTATAAAATGTCTCTTTTTATCATGAAAAAATATCTTAGTTAATTTCTGGTTTTATGAAAACAATTATGTTTTTGTCTGCTTTAAAGACTCTTTTATATTTCCCCTTAAACCGCACTGAAGTGGCTCATTTCTAAAGTTTATTAAATACTATTTTTACATGTTTTCACTTTATTTGGACATAAATTATCATCATATATTCCTATCCCCCCTTATGAATGTCCATGTATGATTTAAATATATTCTTTCATGGACACTATTATGATACACTGATTTGTTATGCCTTATGACATTATTACAATACCCATGTCTTTCCATGGGTAACCCTTATGTTAAATTCTTATGCTAAATTGAGGTTTTTTTTCTTATGATATCATCTACCATATTTTATTAAAAAAATTATGATCATTTTAACAGTGGATATACTATCTTGATACTATTCTCCATATTACTCTAGATAGTTTATGATTATATTTACTAATTGGGGAAATTATTTACATTTCATATGCTAGTTTCAATATGAATGTATATATTGATTATGTTTTACCACTTTCATATGAGGAATGTATTGGACTTAGTAAGTGTCAGTAGGGGATTTTTATATCCCCTCTATGCATTGGTGTGTCTCATGAGACAAACTAGACCGGTTTTTGGCTGAGACCTTACCCATTTATGTAGACTTCTTAGTTGAGGACTTGATGGTATGTTTATGATGTCCCGTATTATGAATTCTCTCATTATGAGATTAGTTATTGATAATCAATGTGATTATTCGACTAGTATAATATCTTTGGGTAATTATCATTTTCATGTGACTATTTATATGGAATTATTTGATCAGCTTTTATTAATACCATATTATGCTCAAGAGTATGTTTTAATGACATGTGTTTTTAGTTATTCACCTTGAATTATTACTTATGTTTATATATGATAGATTTTACTGTATTTATTACCCTTAACGAATGTCTGAGGTCATCCCTTTCTTATATTTTATTTTCCCCAGGATGCCAATATATATATTACCATTGACACGTAAGGATAATCTAGAAGAATACCATTTTCAATGGAGTTTCTATGTTATATTATATTTCATGTTGTAAAGTAAAACTTATGTTTATATATAGTTTAACAAAGGTACTATACTATTTGGTCCTTTGGGACGTAGTTTCTTGTTCTTAGTACAAATTTAATAAAGTAAGGAACCAACTCTAGGCTACTGGGGTCAGGGTCTTTATAGAGAAGATCACAGGTGATCACTCAATTTCATTTAGAGAGGCATGAGATTCATCCTCATAATCTTACATGGCAACAACATCTATTCTAGGAGAAGATTCATATGTAGGATCTTCCTAAGAAATATTTATTGGAACATTTCTAGGAGAAGGTGGAGTAGCCAACAACTTCAACAGATCTCTAGAGGATTCAAACTTTACCGGTTTTTCTGAAATCAGTGTAAAAGGATTTAGCTCAACTGATCCTTCTTCCCTTAAAACAATAGCAAGAATAGGTTCATCTGGATTTGGATTATTAACATCATTCTTTTTTTTCATCCTCATCATCCTTATCATCTTTCTTATCTTCTTTATCACCCTCATAAACATTCTTTCCATTTACATCACTAAGAGTTTATTCACCCATATCAATGGAAGTATTGTCTATAGGGGATACTTCATTGGAAGGTGAGGAATCAAAAAGGGAGATCCTCATATTTCAAACATAAGTGGACTCTCCACTACAATAGGATCCAATTCCTTATCACTTTCAGAATCTGTAAGAGCTAGTCCAAACAACATAGATTTGGGAACTCTCTCCCCCTCATGAGGTGTATCTTATCTTACTAATTCAACCATAAAGGGTAATTCAAATTATCCTATATATTTAACTAAAAAATCATAAATTCTTTGAACTTAATGAATAGTAGAAAACTCTTCTCTCATAGGTTCTTATTCATCTAGAATTCCATGGATAGAAGTCCTTTCTAAGATTTCATCAAAAGATTTTTTGGATTCTTTAGCCAAATCAACTGCTTGAGATTCATCCCCATTTGAAGAATAATCATCATCTACAATTTCATCTGGTTCCAAAACATGGTAAATTAAATATATTAGCCTATAGAGATGAGATATAGGATTGAATTTGTCATACAATATCTCCTCATCATCTATCCACGTCCTTTTCCAAGGATCCCAACCGATCTTCATCCTCTTATAGGTAGTCTGATTCAAACAGATACCACTTGGAAATACAGTCCTTTCAACTCTAATAAGAACAAAATTTCCATGTTCCAAAAATTTAGAGATATAATTTAGATAAGGAAGTGTGTTAAACCTTGAATAAGGGTTGGTTAACTCCTCTATGTGTCTCATTAAGAAATGAGGAAGACAAATCTAAATGCTATGTACCATTAGGTATAAAAAGAAAAAATCCCAATACCTTACATAACTAAAATCTTCCTTACTCACTACAAAAAAAAAACTCCACTTTAGAGGGGGTTATTTTTTACTTTCGAAGGGTTTATAACACCTTCTAAAGACATTAGTGGAGGTTGTGAGGAACTGCCACTAATGTGGTCGCCTACTATCATTAGAGGTGGTTTTGAGTAAGCGATGGTAAAGTCATGGTGATTTTAGAAACGGTTACATTATAGGGGGTTTAAAACCCCTCTAATGTTGACTTAAATTCACCAAAAATGCTTGCATTTGAGGTGGTTATAGCTGAAACCGCCCCTAGTTGAAAGGTTTTAGGGGCAGTTTTCACAACTACCCCTAAAGCTTTTCATTTTTTAAAATTTTTACTTTGAACCTTACCACTCCCCCTTTCCTATCTCGTGTCACCCCCGCCCTACCCTACCTCACATTTCACCTCACCCCTCCCTCCCGTTCCTAGTACCGCCCCCAGCTACCCTCCCATTCCCTCCCCCAGCCTCCCTCCCATTCCGAGTACCGCCCCTAGCCTCCCTCCCGTTCCCACTCGCTCCTCCCCCTACTGCAATCTCCTCTTGCCCCACCCCATCATCTCTAGTCCCTACAGTGTGCCACTACCCTCCCTGCCAATATATAGAAAAATAACAACCAACAGGATTTGAACTATGGACCGCAAGGAACAAATACCGTCAGAACCTAACCCGCTAACCACTATGCAAAATGCATTTTGATGTATAAATTACACATGAATGTATTTATATATATTTGGATATTTATCATAATAAATATTATTAGAATAATATATTTAAATACATTTAAATAAAAATATATATATTATTTACTATAATTATATGTATATGCAATTATATATATATATATATATATATATATTCTATATTATATATTTATATGTCACCTAAATATATTACACAAGTATATATGTATATATTGTACTTATATATATGTGTGTGTGTGTGTGTGATAACAATAATATTATTAATTATTATTATTCTTATTACATCTATTTTTAATCTATAAAAAATATATATTGGTTTTATAAATACTATACATTTATTTTATGATTTATATCAAACATATAATATATTAAATACATTTGTATTATATATTTATGTAAATTATTTATATACTTAAATACATATTTATATATTATATATTTATTTATTTAAAGAATATATATATATATAAGTATTTACTTAATATATTTATATAAGGTCTTTAAAAATATATTTATATAATGTCTTTCAATAAATATATTTATTATTATTTATTTTAATATATATATTTATTTGAAAAAACTGTATAATATTATATAAAATTAATATATTATTATTATTATATGAAATACAATTTATAAAAATATTAATATTATATATAATTAATATGTATATTACATATAATCAATATTATATGAAATACAATTTTATATTATATATAATTAATATGTATATTATATATAATCAATATCATATGAAATACAATTTATACAAAAATATACTTAATATTATATAAAATATAATTTTATATTATATACAATTAATATTATATGAAATACAATTTATAAAAATATTTATATAATGCATTTTGATGCATTTATTTATTATTATGTACATTAATATATATTTGTATTTCAATAAATATAATTCTATAATATTGTGTACATTAATATAAATTTATTTGTATAAATTCTATTTCATATAATATTAATTATATATAATATAAAAGCATAAACCTATTATATAAAAATATATTTATTATTATTATAATATAATTTATAAAAACTACAATCTTGGGTTTTTATATGATATATTTTTTAAATAGATTATATTTATGTATATATTTATATAATATGTTTATGCTTTTATATTATAAATAATTAATATTATATAAAATAAAATTTATACAAATAAATATATATTAATTTACATAATATTATACAATTATATTTATGTATACATGTAAATACAATTAAATACAATCATATAAATATTTTATATAATATGTTCATATAATGTATTTAAATATAATTATATATTGTGTTTTAATTATATATATATATTATAGAAGTTTCTTTTTTTAAACAGTGGGGGTTTACAACTGTTGAGCAAAGTATTGTTTTCAACAATGCGTATTAATGTTATTTAAAGGGGGAGATTATTGAAAATAATACTCTGTCTCTTTATGATAATTTTGATGCTCACAAATACCCTTAGTTATTTTCTAATGATTTCACTTAGTATTTTGCAGGAGATTATTAATTTATTTTACTCTTGAAATAACGAGAATTTATTACTTAGCGCGGAATCTGTTTTAGCGTGTTCTGGAAACACTGTTCACATCTTACGTAGATGAATATAGCGCAGAATCTGTTTTAGCGTGTTCTGGAATCACTGTTCATACCCTACGTGGATAAACGTAGCGTAAGGATGAAAAGCGTGTATACTTTTTGAAGTACGAGAAAAGTATGGTTAAACAACCATACGTTTTTCAGCAAAGTATAGAAGGAGAACCTTATGTTTGGAAGGAACCTTACGTTTTGTTATCAGCAAAGTATGGAAGGTGAACCGTACGTAAATTCTAAGTGATACGTTTGTTTCTCAAAAGTATAGTTCATTAACCTTACTTTTGTAAACAACCATATGTTCTTGGAAAAGTATGGATCAAGTAAAAGTATGGATCTTTTACCATATGTTTGAATGATGAAGAAAAAGTATGAATGATCAACCCTACGTTTGTTATCAACCCTATGTTTGTTATCAACCCTACGTTTGAAGACTATGTTATTAACCCTACGTTTGGAAGCCACGTCATCAACCTTACGTTTGGTGTCGGAATTTTCGGCAGACGGTTTTTATGTACAATGATCAGTAAGCTGATTTCTGGGTGGATTTCAAGTCGGATTTAAAGTCGTTTTTAAATTACAACTTTGACTGATTCAAATTCGTTTTATTAATGGATTTAAGATCGAATTAAAAGGATATTTTTATGCCGAGTCTTAAGGGAAGTTATGACTTCTCTGTAAATTCAAATTTTTGAATATTGCGAATCAGAAGGTGACTTTTATGGATCTAAACGTGTAGGAGATGTGCTTTATTATTTATGATCTCTCTGAAACACAAAAAAAATGTATGATGAGGTGATCGATCTATTATTAAAAAGGTGGAAAACAGAGATTGCAACTATTCACAATTGATCTACTGATTCAACAGGAGCGTAAAAGCTCTGTTTGTTCAAGAAGAAGGAAATCAATAGAAGATTCACCTGTTCTACATTGAATATCTACTGTGGATCTACTACTGCTGAGGTTGTGAACTATATCTCTATATCTACTACAACTGGATCAACTCGGAACTGCTTCATCTTGAAGATCAATATTTCTAGAGACTTTCAATATTTCTAGAGTCTTTGATCCATCTGCTGTCAATTGCATTCTGTTCCAATTGTGAAGATCAACTGGAAATTTCTTTCTGAAATTTTTTATTCTTGAATAACCAGCTTCTCGTTCTAAGCTATGTAGGTTTGTGTTTGAACCAGAAGGCTTTTTTTGCCTTGAATTGTAAAGGTGTCAACTCCCTGTACTCAGTTGTGAATCGGTCTGTGGAAAAGAGGACCAGATAGTGAAAATCACCAAGCTCGTGGAGTAGAGCATTGGTGGAGTGGACTAAGGGCTTTCTATTCCCCGAACCACTATACATCTTCGTGTTCTTGTTTTTACTTTTTCCGATGCATGATCAAATCTAATAAAGTATAAAGGACAGAACTCATTCAAGAAAAGAGCTATTGGAAAAATTGCAAAAGATACAATTCACCCCCCTCTTGTGTATAATCTATAGATTCAGGTCCAATAATTGGTATCAGAGGAGGAGCTTCTGATAGAGCCTTAGAAATCTAGAAGCATTTAAGGATTATTCAACAGAGCATTATGACTGATACAAGAGAAGGGATGTCGATGGTTAGAGCACCATATTTTAATGGAGACAACTATGGTTGCTGGAAATAGCGTATGATAATATATCTGAAAAACCTTGGATATAGAGTCTATTCAAATATTCTGACTCCTTATGAAATTCTTGAAAATCCTGAGGCATGGAGTGCTGCTATAGAGGCAGAGTATGATATGAACTCGAAGGCTATGAATGCAATTATCTGCGGTCTAGGACCAGATGAATTTAACAGATTATCTCAGTGCCCGACAGCATATGAGATGTGGCAAACAATAGTTGTGGCATATGAAGGAACAGATAATGTAAGGAAAATGAGATATGCAACTGAAAAACTGAAATTTGATACTTTCAGAATGATTGAAGGTGAGAGCATTACCCAAATGAATGGGAGATTGACAGAAATTTTCAATAACATAACTGCTCTAGGAGAACCTATTAAGCAGGCTGATCAAGCATTAAAAGTACTGAGAGTACTTCCTACTAGATGGAATGGTATCTCTGCTGCAATCAGACAATCAACACCTGTCAAAGATCTAACTATGAGAGAGCCGATTGGTACACTGATGATGTATGAAGCTGAAATGAAAGATGAATCTAATGAACATAAAGTGGATATCAAAAGAGAAGATACTACCTTGAGGGTAACTTCACTACAAAAGAATAGAAAGATGAAGAGCAAATAAGTCAAAGCCAAATCAGAAAGCTCTGACTCATCCAAATCAGATGAAGAACTTGCTCAACTAGATAGAAAATTTAGAAAATTATACAGCAAAAAAAGAGGCTTCAAAAAATCCTTTAAGGGAGATAATAAGGATGTGAGATGTTATGAATGCAAAAAGATGGGACATATCAGACCAGATTTCCCACAACTGAAGGATGCAAAGAAAAAGAAATTCTTCAAAAGAAATGACTTTGAGTAGAAAGACAAGAAATCTATGAAAGCCACTTGGAGTGCATCTGAAGACTATAGTAGCTCTTCTGAATCAAGCTCATAGAAAGAAGAAGTCAATGTAAAGGCAAACATGTGTTTCATGGTAGAAACTGATGACGTACACTCATATTACTCCTCTGAATCACATTCTGAATCAAGCTACGCAAATAAAAAACTAGCAGACTACTGCAATATGCTTGAAGAAATATATGACCCACTATTTAAAAAACATAAGTCACTAAAAAATATACATAAAGCTGTTTCAGATGAAAGAGATACAATGCTGAAACAACATAAAGAATTAACTGATAAATACAATTCTATTAACACTAACTACATTAATTTTGAATCAAGAATAAAAACACTACAGGATGAAGTAGAATCTTACAAACAGGCTGCATTGGTTTTTACAAAAGGAGAGAATTCATTAAATGAAATTCTTGGAAAAACTGTCATTAAAAAGGAGATATTTGGAATTGGTAGTAAATGAGAAAAACCAAAGCTATATAAAAATTATTTTGTTCCTAGCTCAAAAAAGCTTAATTGTAATTTTTGTGGGGTAAAGGGACATGTAGCTAAAAACTGTTTCTTAAGAAAACCTCAAATTTGTGGTATTAAGAAAGCCGATATTTCAAAAGACTTATATAATTCAGCTAATTTTAAAAGAACAAAGAAAATATGGATACCCATATCATTTCTAGCTAACACTCCTGGACCCAACAAAATATGGGTACCAAAGCAATTTGTTTGAATGTCTTTGCAGGTAGCAGGTCACCAGAGAAGAAAAGATATATGGTACATGGATAGTGGCTGCTCAAGACATATGAGTGGAAACTCATTGAATTTTTCTTCACTCACTCAAAAGGAAGGAGGACTTGTCACATTTTGTGATAATGCCAAAGAAAAAATCATTGGCATTGGAATAGTTGGAGATCCAAAAACAGTCTCAATCAATAAAGTGTTTTATGTACAAGGACTAAAACACAATCTGATAAGTATCTCTCAACTTTGTGATGATGGATATACTGTTTATTTTACTAACAATTGTTGTACTGTTTTTAAATATAAACTGTTTAAATTTAAAGCACCAAGAACTGAAAATGTCTATAATTTGGATTTAAATTCCTTGTGTAAACAACAAGTAAAATGTTTAACTGCTAAAGTAAGTGAATCCTGGATCTGGCATAGAAGACTTGGTCATTGCAATGTATATTTTTTACATAAGTTATCTAAGAAACATTTAGTTTCTGATTTACCTTATCTCAAATTTGAGAGTGACAGATTTTGTGATGCATGTCAACTTGGCAAGCAACACAAATCATCCTTCAAATCTGTTAATAAGGTTGCTACATCTAAAACTCTAGAACTTATTCATATGGATTTGTTTGGACCTTCAATAGTAGCAAGCTTAGCTGGTAAATCATATGTATATGTTTTAGTTGATGACTATTCAAGATTTACATGGATTTTCTTTTTGAAATTTAAAAATGAAGCTTTTACTTTATTTGAAAGTTTCTGCAAATCTGTTCAAAATGAAAAAGGTTTCAATATAATCTCATTAATAAGTGATCATGGTGGAGAATTTGAGAATCTAGAATTTAATTCCTTTTGCTCAAATATGGGTATTAAACACACCTTTTCTGCACCCAGAACACCTCAACAAAATGGGATTGTAGAAAGAAGAAATAGAACAATTGAAGAAATGGCTAGAACTATGTTAAATGAATATAGACTACCTATATATTTCTGGGCAGAAGCTGTGAATACAGATTGTTATATAATTAATAGAGTTTTAATTAGACCTATTTTGAAAAAGACACCCTGTGAACTATGGAATAATAAAAAACCTAAAGTAAATTACTTTAAAGTTTTTGGATGCAAGGTTTATATCTTAAACACCAAGGATAATCTTGGTAAGTTCGATCCAAAATCTGATGAAGGTATTTTCTTAGGATATTCTGCTACCTCCAAAGCTTATAGAGTTTATAATAAGAAGTCAAGGATTGTTGAAGAATCAGTTCATGTGAAATTTGATGAATCTGATCCTTTTGAGAAAAGGACAGAACAAATGGATGAACTTGACTATAATGATAACATGATACTTGAGAATTTAAAGAATGATTTTGAAAATGATATAAAAGAAATTCAGTCCAGTTCAGAGGTACATGATACTGAATAACCTTTAAATATTTTACCTAGATAGTCTAGAACCCTAAAGAATCATCCTTTAGAAATTGTAATAGGTAACTTAGAAACTAGTGTTCAAACTAGAAGAAACTTAGGAAACCTAGTGGAATTCTCTGCCTTCCTATCTCAATAAGAACCCAAGACTATAGAAGAAGCTTTAGATGATGAAAGCTGGGTAATAGTAATGCAAGATGAATTAAACCAGTTTAAAAGAAATGAAGTTTGGGTTTTAGTGGAAAGACCTAAGAATTATCCTGTAATAGGAACCAAATGGGTTTTTAGAAATAAATAGGATGACCAAGGCACAATAACTAGAAATAAAGCAAGATTAGTAGCTAAAGGATATAATCAAGAAGAGGGAATAGATTATGATGAGACTTTTTCACCTGTAGCTAGGTTAGAAGCCATTAGAATCCTTTTAGCCTGTGCATCTTATATGAATTTTAAATTATTTTAGATGGATGTCAAATCTTCCTTTTTAAATGGATATTTAATGGAGGAAGTTTATGTTGAGCAACCTCCTAGTTTTGAAAACTCTCAAAAACCTAATTTTGTTTTTAAACTTACTAAAGCTCTTTATGGCCTTAAACAAGCACCTAGAGCTTGGTATGAAAGATTAAGTTCTTTTCTTTTGAAAAATAATTTTACTGTTGGTATGGCATATCCAACACTATTTAAGAAAATTGTGAAAAATAATGTTTTATTGGTTCAAATTTATGTTGATGATGTAATCTTTGGATTAACTAATAAAACTCTTTGTCATGAATTTTCAAAATTAATGCAAGAAGAATTTGAAATGAGTATGATGGGAGGATTAAATTTCTTTTTAGGTCTTCAAATATTTCAAAAAGATTTTGTAAATGTTTTAAATCAAAGCAAATACATTACTGATTTACTTAAGAAATTTGGACTTGAGAACAACAAGACATTTACAACTCCTATGTGTACTAATATAAAACTTGATTTGGATGAAACTGGGAAATCAGTTGACAACAAGCTATATAGAGGTATGATTGGTAGATTGTTATATCTTACTGCTAGCAGACCATATATAATGTATTCAGTATGTCTTTGTGCTAGATTTCAATCAAATCCTAAAGAATCACATCTAACTGCTGTTAAAAGAATTTTTAGATCTTTAAAAGGAACTGTTTTTCAATCTCTTATTTATCCTAAAACTTCTTATTTTAATTTGATTTCATATTCAGATGCTGACTTTGGAAGTTGTAGATTAGATAGAAAAAGTACATCAGGTACATGCCACTTTTTAGTAAAATCCTTAGTATCATGGTCTAGTAAGAAACAACATTCAGTTGCCCTGTCAACAGCTGAGGCAGAATATGTTTCTGCTGGCAGTTGCTGTGCACAAGTGTTGTGGATGAAAAACACACTTATAGACTTTGGATTGAATTTTAATAATACACCTATTTTATGTGATAATACGAGTGCAATTAATATTTCTAAAAATCCTATTAGTCATTATAGAACTAATCACATTGATATAAGGCATCACTTTTTAAGAGATCATGTTATTAAAAAGGATATATTTTTAGAATTTATAAATACTGAAATTCAATTAGCAGATATTTTTACTAAACCTCTTCCCACTTCAAGGTTTGGTTTTATTAAGGGGGAGCTAGGTTTATTTAATTTTAAATAATTTTCTTTTTTATTTTTGTTTTTGTAAATTTTATTTTGTTTATTGAATACTGTTTAAGTATTTCTTTTTTTCGTCGTATGAAAAATTTATTTATTTTTAAATATATGTAATGATGAGTGATTACACGGGAATCAAGGCTGTCAGAGTCTTTTCGACTTCTAAACCCTTTCACTTCTATCGAAACCCTTTCGAAATCCAAAAATCGCACTTCCTCTTCTGAAACCCTAACCTTCGAACTTCTGAAACCCTAACCTTCAAACCTTCAGAGACTCTCACAGCAATGGTAAGGACTAAAAGAGCCAGTGAGGCCGACCCGAGCAATGCCAAGAGAAAACGCACTGAGGGAAGAAAAATCTTACAAGGAAAGGTAATCAATCTCGATTGGTTGTTTCAGACAAATCTTTTGTTTAAGCAAGTGTTGTCGTTCCAAAATCTTGAACAGATGTTCAACAGTGAAAATACGGAATTTCTATATGAAGTTGAACTTAGATACTTCTACAAATCTGTACAGTTTAGTCTGGGAGATACCGAAGACAGTATGATGGCTAAAATAGAGGATAGGGATTTCTCAATTTCTTCAGTAGAGATTAGTCAGATTCTCAAATTTCCTCATGAGGGAGTTTTTCATTTTGACTTAAAGAATATAGGAGATTCTATGCATAAATCCGAAGACATTATGTCTTTTCTTTTTGGTACCAAGACAATAAAGAAAATGTTTGTTAAGGATTTAGAGCCTGATCAGAAGATTTTGATAAAATTTATTCAGATCGGAATAGCTCCACGGATGGCAGAAATGGAGAAGATTTTGTACCCTGATATATATATAATGTTTCTCTTGCTGAGTGATATTAGGTTAAACTTTATAAGATACATGATAAGGTATCTCAGTTATTGTTGTCAAAGCGAGGCCAGGATGAATTTCTATCCCTTTGGTAGATTTATTTCCAAGCTTCTGTTTAAGAAAGACATGGTGAGATTAGTGGAAGCTAGAGTTAACTGTCATCACAGTAATACATTTAATGCTGGAACTTTGAGGAAAGTTGGATATTTCTGGAGCACAATTAAAGGAAAGCTTTTGCCAGTAGGAGATGAGGAAGACTCAGAGAGTGCTCAGGCTCAACCTGCTAAGTCCAAGGAGGGACAAGCTGAATCCAGAGTCAGCAATGTAGAAAGAAGGATTTGCTTTGAAGTGACAGATGTTGAGGAAGATAGAAGCCAAGAGGGACTTCATTCAAGAAGAAAAAAACCAGTAAATGAGGAAGTTACTTCCACTGTTTTGGAAACTCCACAAGAACCTTTAATTTCTTATTCTTTTGTGAGAGAAGTTGTTGCTGATAAAACCATGAAAGATGTTACTGAGAGAACGGCTCCGGTAGAGAAATCAGGAGCTCAAGAAGAAGCTCAAAGGGATAATTAGGAACAGATTGTTGTTGATGTTGAAGTTTCACTTCAACAGGAACAAGAGATGGAGGCAGTGTCTGGTGAAGAAGTGGCCATACCTTAGGAAACTTCTGCAAATATTATTCTTGAAAACCCAATAGAAGGCATAGATGCTGATGTTTGTGATGATGTTTGTGATGATCATGTTTCTGAAGCTCAAACAGAGGTACTTCAAGAGGATTTTTCTGTGGAGGAGTTTGAAAACTCTAAGGAAAAATCTGTGGACCAACCTTCTCAGGACAAAGAAAATGAGAAATCTGATGCTGAATCATTACCTTTGGTATTACTGCATCAACCTGAGAATGTGAATCAAGCACAGGGTGCATCTGATTCAAGGAAAGAAGAATTTGAAGAACTGTATAGAAAATTATCTCAGTTGGAATCTAAGAATGCTTCTCTAAGAAATGTTTTAGACTTAGAACATTTGAAGTTTCAAAAGCTGAAGGAGTGTATAGTTTCAAGGCAAGAAGTTGAAATGTTTAAAGAGGATATGATGACTACTGTTACTCAATTAAAATCTGAAATGGTTATGAAGTCATATTTATCAGATCTGAAGTTGTTTATGGAGAATCAATTTGCATCAGTTGCAAATAATGCAGTTAGTGGTTCAGGTACTTCACCGGACTTAATTAGAAGGTTTCAGGCTATCACAGCTGCAATGAGCAACATGAATGACAGGATTCAAGATCTTCAATGTAACAGTGCTCCTCTGTCAGTGTTTCTAGACAATTAGAAATTCTTATTGGATCCACTGACATCTAGTGAGCCATCAATAAGAATTCTGTTAAATCAATTCTCAGAGAAGCTGTCAGAATTTGTTGAAAAAAAGGAAAGGATGCATGAGTTTTTCAGAGTCAATTTAATTGAGGATATTCATATGACTCAAGAGAAAAGAGAGCTCATTGTCAAGATTGGAGATGGGATGATGAAGAGACTTTGGGAGTAGTTTACAGAAATCAAGTCTGCAATTCAGAGGAGATAGACCATGTTGCCTATCTTACCCAAACCTTGATTTCTGTGTATATCAATGTCATGTATATACTACTATTTTTGAATGAAAATTTTTCTTCATTGTTTATTTTTCTCTTTCCTTGTTTGTTTTACTAATTTTATTTTTAATATGTCAGTACTCCAGATTTAATTATTGATAAACAGTTCGTAAAATCATTTACTAATAGTTCAGTGCAATATTAAACGTGTCAAAATCCATGATTTTTCATTCTTTTTGATATCACAAAAAGGGGGAGAATTTGGATAAACACAACATCAAAATTTTGGGGGAGTTCATTTTATTGAGGTAGAAAATTAGATGGGACATTTAGATTTATAATTATCTTTTTGGTGGAAAGATTTTATTTAAAACTTTATAACGAATTTTGAAAGTTAATTTTGTTTTGTTTAAATACTTTTAATTACTTTATGGGTTTTGTTTTATGGGTTTTGTGATCATCAAAAAGGGGGATATTGTTGAGAAAAGTATTGTTTTCAACAATGCGTATTAATGTTATTTAAAGGGGGAGATTATTGAAAATAATACTCTGTCTCTTTATGATAATTTTGATGCTCACAAATACCCTTAGTTATTTTCTAATGATTTCACTTAGTATTTTGCAGGAGATTATTAATTTATTTTACTCTTGAAATAACGAGAATTTATTACTTAGCACGGAATCTGTTTTAGCGTGTTCTAGAAACACTTTTCACATCTTACGTAGATGAATATAGCGTAGAATTTGTTTTAGCGTGTTCTTGAATCACTGTTCATACCCTACGTGGATAAACATAGAGTAAGGATGAAAAATGTGTATACTTTTTGAAGTACAAGAAAAGTATGGTTAAACAACCATACGTTTTTCAACAAAGTATGGAAGGAGAACCTTACGTTTGGAAGGAACCTTACGTTTTGTTATCAGCAAAGTATGGAAGGTGAACCGTACGTAAATTCTAAGTGATGCGTTTGTTTCTCAAAAGTATGGTTCATTAACCTTACTTTTGTAAACAATCATACATTCTTGGAAAAGTATGGATCAAGTAAAAGTATGGATCTTTTACCATATGTTTGAATGATGAAGAAAAAGTATGAATGATCAACCCTACATTTGTTATCAACCCTACATTTGTTATCAACCCTACGTTTGAAGACTATTTTATTAACCCTACATTTGGAAGCCACGTCATCAACCTTACGTTTGGTGTCGGAATTTTTGGCAGACGGTTTTTATGTACAACGATCAGTAAGCTGATTTCTGGGTGGATTTCAAGCCGGATTTAAAGTCGTTTTTAAATTACGACTTTCACTGATTCAAAGCCGTTTTATTAATGGATTTAAGATCGAATTAAAAGGAGCTTTTTATGCCGAGTCTTAAGGGAAGTTACAACTTCTCTGTAAATTCAAATTTTTGAATATTTCGAATCAGAAGGCAACTTTTATGGATCTAAATATACAGGAGATATGCTTTATTATTTATGCTCTCTCTGAAACACAAAAAAATGTATGATAAGGTGATCGATCTATTATTAAAAAGGTGGAAAACAGATATTGCAACTATTCACGATTGATCTACTGATTCAACATGAGTGTAAAAGCTCTATTTGTTCAAGAAGAAGGAACTCAATAGAAGATTCACCTGTTCTACATCGAATATCTACTATGGATCTACTACTGCTGAGGTTGTGAACTATATCTCTATATCTACTACAACTGGATCAACTCAGAACTGCTTCATCTTGAAGATCAATATTTCTAGAGTCTTTCAATATTTCTAGAGTCTTTGATCCATCTGCTGTCAATTGCATTCTGTTTCAATTGTGAAGATCAACCGGAAATTTCTTTCTCAAATTTTTTATTCTTGAATAACCAGCTTCTCGTTCTAAGCTGTGTAGGTTCGTGTTTGAACCAGAAGGCTTTGTTTTACCTTTAATTGTAAAGGTGTCAACTGCCTGTACTCAGTTGTGAATCGGTATGTGGAAAAGAGGACCAAATAGTGAAAATCACCAAGCTCGTGGAGTAGAGCGTTGGTGGAGTGGACTAGGGGATTTCTGTTCCCCGAACCACTATACATCTTCATGTTCTTGTTTTTACTTTTTCCGCTGCATGATCAAATCCGATAAAGTATAAAGGACAGAACTCGTTCAAGAAAAGAGCTATCGGAAAAATTGCAAAAGACACAATTTACCCCCCTCTTGTGTATAATCTGTAGATTTAGATCCAACAACAACCCCTTTTAATCTTTTAAATTAGAGGGGGTTTTGAACCCCCTCTAATTTAAAGACATTATAGGGGGTTTTGACCCCCTCTAATTTAAGATAGTAGAGGGGGGTTTGAACCCCCTCTATTTTAAGATGTTATAGGGGGTTTTGAACCCCCTCTAATTTAAAGACATTATAGGGGGTTTTGGACCCCCTTTAATTTAATAAAGTAGAGGGGGTTTTGAACCCCCCCCCCCCTCTATTTTAAGACATTGGAGGGGGTATTCTACCCTCTATAATTTAATACATTAGAGGGGGTTTTGAACCCCCTCTAAAATCCAACTAGATATTAAAAAAATAATTTTAATTTTTTTGAGGGGGTCCATAACCCCCTCTAAATTCGATGATTAGTGAGGGTTGTAGACCAGACCCTCTAATTTTTATAAAAAATTGAATTTAGAGGGGGTTCATAACCCCCTCTAAAGTCGATGATTAGAGGGCGTTGTGCAGAACCCCCTCTAATTATACAGAAAATGAATTTAGAGGGGGTGTGCATAACCCCCTCTAAATAACCCCCTCTAATATGTTTTTTTGTGACTTGGGTAGATAGAGTGCTGGATAAACCTCAATATTAGACTATATTCTACACTTAGATCATTTGTGACTGGTATTTAGTGGGTTTGGTCATCGGTTAGTTCCTCCAGTGCATTCCTAATATCGAAAAGGGGACAATTCATAGGGTACAAGCTCTCATAGTCCTCATATTATCTAATATGTGGAACTCTTAGACAATCTTCCCAAAAAGTTGAATTGAAATCACATTCTTGATCATCAATAACTATTCAAGTCACATCCTTATACTCTCCCTCTTCAAACACCATATTCAAATAAAATTCTTTTATAATGTGAGGATAAAAGTTTTTCATCTAAAAACCAACTTGTCCATTATGACACAAAATAACTCTCTACAACAATGAATGACTGGTTCTAACCCATTCAACATCAGCTTTTCTCTCAAAGACTACTTCTCATTGCAACAAATACAGCTTTGAAAGATTTCATGACTTACTTGATATGGACTTTTCTTTCTTGGATGATTCAAGAACATATTATCCAAACGATATATTTATCTCGACTGAGAATACTGAGAATCAAAATTAGGGATTTGAAGAAAGGTTTCAAGAAAGAGGGTTCAAAAAGAGGGTTTGGTTCGGGTTTGATGAAAATGTGATGCTTTTGATTCTGATTTGACAGTTTAATCATTTAGGAATTTACTTGAATAATAACCCATGGGAAGTAATAATAAGCATTTAATATAGTCCTAAACTCATATGATATAAAAAAAATAACTAATCAGAATACTTGATATAAGTGGAATTAAAAAAAAATATAAGAAAATTTGAAAAAAATAAACAAAATTAATCATACCTATTTCATGTTTGTTATAATTCATTTTCTCATAATTTAATGTATCTGTGAAAATGTCAGCAAACTGATTCTATGTGCCAATAAATTCAAGAGTGATATCTAATTTTTTAAAATGATCTCCCAAAAAGTGATTTCATATATCAATATATTTTTTTCTAGAATATTATATAATATTATTAGAAATTTTTATCACTTTTTTATTGTCCAAATTTATAGGGTAATGTTTGAATTCATATCCATAGTCCAATAATGTGTGTTTCATCCATGGAATTTGTGCACAACAACTACTTGTAGCTATATACTTAGCTTAAATAGTGGATAATGCAACATAATTCTGTTTCTTACTACTCCATGAAACTAAAAACTTTCCCAAAAAGTGACATGTTCTAGAAGTTCTTTTTCTATCTAACCTACAACCAATAAAATCTACATCTGAATAACTAACTAAATCAAATTTCTTTCCTCTAGAATAAAATAGTCCTAAGTTGTTTGTATTTTTGAGGTATTTAAAAAATATTTTCTCAATAATTAAATGTGATTCTTTTGGATTTGATTGAAAACGTGCACACATGAACACACTAAACATAATATTTGGTTGGCTAGTAGTTAAGTATAATAAAATTCCAATCATATCTATGTAAGTAGTTTAATCTATTAGTTTCCCAGTTTCATCAAGATCTAACTTATATCTTGTACTCATGGGAGTATCATTACCTTTGATGTTATCCAAGACAAAACACTTTAAAATGTCCTTTTCTTTTTTTCTTTAATTTAAAACGATTCCTTCTTTGTTTTGAAAAATTTTAAATCTAAGAAAGTATTTTAACTCTCCCATTAAACTCATTTCAAATTTATTTTGCATCATTTTTGAAAATTCAGTACACAATGAGTTTTTGGATGATATAAAAATAATATCATCAATATAGATTTGAACTACTAAAAAATCTTTTTAAATTCTTTTAATAAATATATTAGGGTCAACTATGCCTTTTCAAAAACCATTATAATTCAAAAATGGGCTGATCCTATCACACTAATATTATAAATATGTTTTAATTCATACAAATTTTTTGTTAATTTAAATACATGATTTGGGAAATGTGGGTTTTGAAATCCAAAGGGATGTTCAAAAAATAAATCCTCAATTATATAACCATTTAGGAATTCACTCTTGACATTCATTTAATATAATTTGAAATTTAAATGTGATGCATAGGCAATCAACATTCTGATATCTTTAAGTTTATTTACCGGTGAAAAGGTTTATTCATAGTCAATACTTTTTTATTGACTATAACTTTGTTCTACCAATATAGCTTTGTTTCTAATTATAGTACCACATTCATCAACTTTATTCCTAAACACCCACTTGGTGCCAATGTTTAATAAGTCCTTAGATCTTTCTACTAGTTCTCGGACTTTTCTCCTCTCAAACCGATTCGATTCTTCTTGAATTGTTATTACCCAAAACTCATCATCTATTACTTATGTGATGTTATTATGTTCAAGTTGTGATAAGAAATTTTGGTTTTCAACCTGATTTCTTAGAGAATCTATAGTTTGTGTTCATCTATTTATATATCCTATAACTACATATAAGGGATGGTCTCTATGAGTCTTAATAGTTCTAGGGATAGAAGTATTTGATACTTCATTCTCTTCTTTAGGTTTAGGTTCAAAATAGTTCCTCCTAAATTTGTGATTTTTCTACAGGTGTTAAATAATTATTACTAGGTCTGGCATTAACATTTAGATTAGAAGGATTATCCTTAAGGTTCTCTAAATAGGTTTTAGGTTCACGTGGATCTGTTTCATCAAATTTGACATGTACATATTCTTCCACAATTTTGGTCCTTTTGTTGAATATCATGTATGATTTGTTAGATGTTGAATATTCAAGGAAAATTATTTCATCATTTTTTGATGAAAACTTGTCCAAATTATCTTTTGTGTTGAGTATAAAGACCTTTAACCAAAAACTCTATAATTAACCTTTGGTTTTCTTCCATCCCATAACTCGTATGGGGTTTTCTTTAAAAGTGGTCTAATAAGAACTCTATTAATAATATAGCAAGTTTTATTCACAACCTATGCCTAAAATTAAATAGGTAAATCATAATCATTGAGCATGGTCCAAGCAATTTCTTAAAGAGTTTTGTTTCTTCTTTCTACTACACAATTTTATTATAGGGTCCTAGGAGAAGAAAATTTGTGATTGTAGCTATATTGTGAGCATAGAGATTAAAAGTATTTATTTTCAAACTCACAACCATGATCACTTCTTAAGGTTTTAATGATATGTCTACTAATTTTTTATACAGATTTTTCATATTTGGAAAAATAGGAACATGCTTCACTTTTATGAGCTAGAAATAATACACAAATGTATCTAGAAAATCCATCTTCTAGAACATAAGCATAGAATTTTCCATTTAAGCTAAAAACTATAGAGTGTTCAAATAACTCCATGTGAACCAACTTTAGGGATTGATAAATTGACACTTATTTCTTTGGTTTGAGAGAGATTTTATGTTGCTTCCCTTTTTTACATGTGTTACAAAAATTTTCTATTGGTAATTCCAATTTAAGAAGATATTTAAATAATACTTATCTATTTAGATTCCTAAGTGAGTGCAGGTTATAGTGGACTAGTCTCCTATTTCAAAGACAATACTCTTTATGAGAGGAACTTAAACAAGAAATATTTTGAGAAAATAAAAAATTCAAATCAATAACATAAACATTGTCATTGCACATGGCAGTGAAAACTAAAACATACCTAGAATCAAAAAAATTGTAAGAGTTATTTTCAAAATTAAAATGCTAACCATAATCACATAACTATGAGATTCCAAGTAGGTTATATTTTAATTCATCTATGAATAACACTTTAGAAATCAAAATTGTACTAGAATTACTGAGTTGATTGAGTCCAATTATTTTTCCTTTGGCATTGTCACCAAAAGTGGAACGACCACCATTTACTTTGATAAGGTTCTTGAAGATTGAGTAGTCCTCAGTCATGTGTATGGAACATCCATTGTTCAGATACCATATATGTTTACTAGTACTCTTCAAGCAGGTTTCTTATAACAAATTTAAACAATAAATTATTTTGGTACCCATATTTTCTTGGTTCATAAACATTAGTAATAAAAGATTTAGGAATCCAAAGTTGCTTAATTGGTTTCCTATAAATAGATTTTAAGCTTTTAGAAATAAAAACTTTGTTGGGTCTAGAAGAATAATAACTATTTACATACTTGGAATAATTAGATCTAGGAACAAATTTTTTCTTATAAATATTCATCTGTCTAGGTTGGTAAGCAATTCTAGTGGTATACATAAGAGTGGTTTGTTTTCTAAGCATTCTAGTAATAGTTTCTCTACCATTTTTTAATCTTTCCAAATCCTTTTTTAATTTCTCATTATACATCGTCAGTTCATTTTTTCCCTTAGTAATTGAGTAGTTTTTCCTTTTCTACAATAAAGTTAGATTTAAAGTGAGAAGACGAAGCATGTTGCTTCTTTAAACTTTTATATTTATCCTTCAACTCATTGAATGTTTCATCTTGCATGTTACAGTACTCAGATAGATCCTCATTGCTCATGTTTTCATCCTTGTTTTCATTATTAAAATTATTTGAAATATGAACAAGGGATGTGGAAATAATATTTAGTACCTCAAATGTGTTTGTCATAAAACACATGTTAGATTTGTCATTTTTATCTTATCTTCTCAAGTAAGAGTCACTTAAACTATCTTCATGGGTGCTCTGTGTGGCTTTTATAGCCTTCTTGTACCATTTTCCTTTATCCTTGTATCTTTTCTTATATTTTAGCTTAGGACAATAATCCTTTATGTTTCCTTTTCTTCTACACTAATAACATGTTATCTCATTGGTGTAATTATCCTTTTTCTATTTTTTCCTCTAATTTCCTCTATTGACATACTTACCTTTGTAATTTGATCTATTTAAGAATTTATTATTCTTTTAGAACTTCTTGAATTTCCTGGATAGGTGATCTCTTTCCTCATCACTATCAACAAGTGATTTGTCATTTCTCGAACTATAAATTTGATATTCTATTTCATATTTGAGTTAGATGTTTTTAAGCCAACTGATTTCTTCTTTGGTTCTACTTCTTCTTCTTTATTCGCTTTCAGTTCCTCCACATACATCATAAGTTTTATAATGATTTCAATCACTAGTAGTGTGCTGATATCATAGGATTCTATGATGAAAATTGGAGTTCCTCTCCACCTATCAGGTAGACATCTCAGAAGTTTCATCACTTGATCTTTATCAAAAACTATCTTCCCAAGTTCATGGATAGTGTTCAAAGTATCATTGAAACTGAGATACATTTCAAAAATGGATTCACCAGGTTTCATTTTGAATGTATCATATTTAATGGTACAAGAATTTAAGTACATCTCTTTAACATTCATGGTTCCCTCATGAGATATAACAAGAGTATCTCAAATTTCAAAAGCATTAGAACAAGAAGATATTCTATTAAATTCATCTTCTACTAATGCATGATATAATGCATTAATTTCTTTATAGTTTCACTCACACACAACCTTAGGGGAATCAATCCATTCAGCTCAAGCAACTTTTACTTTCATCTTAATATTCCATTGAGAATAATTAGTCCCATTAAAATAAGGAGGTCGATTAGTGATAGTTCCTTCTTGTCTATTATTATCTATAAAGACAGAAATTTAGAATTAACATAAATTTTGATCTTTAAGTAAAACTAGATCACAGTAAAAAGAAATAAAATGAAATTACTTTAATACCAAATATTGGTCGGAGTGGAACACTCAAGAGGGCGGTGAATTGAGTTTCCAATTAATTTTTTTTGTTAAAAATATTTAAAACTAGATCCCATCAATTTATAAAACATGCCTAGTTAACTAAACTATAGAATTATATAATTTGATCTTTCAAAAAGGTTCTTAGCTATTTAATCATAACTTGATTAAAAATAAGTTTGAAAACTCTTACTAACTTTTGAAAAAAATTTACTCGATTCAAGCACCTTATATAAAACACAAATTAAAGTCAACTATCAAAGTAATGTTTTGTTATATATTTTGGAAAACAAATGTATATTTGTTTTGAAAACAAAGTAAACAAAATAGAAAAAAAACACAATAGAATAAACAATGGGGTTTGATCTCAAACTAAGACTTATTCTCCTCCACTTGACAATTACCCGCTATCAAGCAGTTTATTATAAAATAAAATGATCCACAACCTGGATCGGGTTTTACACAAAAACTCAAAAGGATGTCCATGATTTATATCCCCTTTTATAGTTCTACATGGGAGAAATGAATGTTAACAACTATACACAGGCAACCCAGGATAATCAGCCTTTTCCATGGTTCTATGTGGGAGAATAAATAAATAAATGAGAGAGAGTGTATTGCACTATCCAGTTCAACATAGAATCTAGTGCTAAAATATAGTGTACAAGACACAAAGATCAAAATTAAATAAAACAAAGTATGAGAAAGTGAATAATTTGGTGTAGCAAAGTGTTGTTCCATTGTTCTGTAGGTATTTATTCTCTTCTTGTGATCATCTTTTGATTTGGAATAGGTGTGTGAAGATGTTAAAATGTTCTCTTGATATGTCATCAAAGATTTTTAGAGAACAGGGTGTCATAGTCATTTGAAACAAAGTATATTTTTCTTCATTTTCATTCAGGAAAAGTTTTAAAAGTCTTTATTTATCATGTTTATATTTTTCATATGCATCCCCCCACTTTTTTTTTCTTCAGTCGTCCTTTAAAAATAAGTGCTCTCTGAAAATACCCGTTAAGAAATCATCATGAAGATCATCATACTTTGGTATCAAATCTGGTCTCATTAAATGCTCATGACCAACATTTAATTTTTTATAGAAAAGTGGTTGAATTAATATATTTAAATATATAATAATACAATACTTACCTTTTCTCCCAGGGTGCAGCTCAGTTGGTAGTTTCCCCTATGGGTCTCTATCACACTCCAACCTCAGATACTCCTTTATTTTATATTTTTATTAGTATTGGGTATCTTGGTTGAGGTTTGGGTTTAAGTCCCGATCGAAATTTTTGATTTTTGGAGTTTTCGGGCGGTTTTCTAGGTGGAGCATGGTTACCGCACGATTAGTAGTAACTGCGAGGCCCGACCATGCAGTAAGTGTAGGTTGGAAAGAACTGATTTCATAGCTAATTCACGGCCACGGTAGGTCCTAGGTAACCATGATCCATTCTTTCCTTAAGTATATAGGTCTCCACTGTTACCGCAGGGTTTGTAAAACTGTGTGACCAAATTGTGCAGATGTGCCAGGTTATTAAAAATACTATCCCTAAATTTTATCTCTCTCATTTTTAGCCCAAAATTAGGCTCATCCTCCCTCGTTCGACCTAGGTGCACCAGGGGGTGTTCCCAAACCCTTCTCCCTTGAATATCCTCCCTCGCGGTGCTTCCTCTTTGATTCCAAGGTAAGATTTTAGGGGTTTTGGAAATTTATCCTTTATTTCTCCTCTCCTCTCTCTATTTTTTTGTTTTACTTTGGGGTTTTTTCTTGTGGTTGAACCCTAGGGTTAGGGTTGGCTAATCTTTGTGTGATTTCTTATGTCTAGGTCATGTGGATCATTTGTAAGGATCATTTCTTCCTCTCCTTGGAGTTTTATCCCATCCTCACATGGTTGAGGTAGGCATTTCCAACTTCTCCCTTTACAGAACTCTCCATAAGCACTTTTTTGTATTTTCAATTAGTTTTTAAATGTCATTAGAACCTCTAATATATCTATGGATTCATGCTAATGGTGATTTTTTGTTGGTATAATTTTCTAAAAATAGTTTTCCAAAGTAATTTGTGTGGAATGTCTAGGTTTAAGGAACCTAGGGTGCTTGTTTGAAATGTCTTTATTCTTTTAAAGTGGAATTTGGCCTTTTATGAAATTTTTATCCCTTTTGATGTTGTTTTGATGTTTATTTGTTTGTGATTTTTGTTTTGGTTGTATAATTTGGTAGTGTAATAGCTTGATAAGCATGTTGAAATGTTTTGGAAAGGGTTTTATAGTCTTAAGGGGATGGTTTGTGCTCTTTTAAAAGAATACAAGGGGTGGGTTTGGTTTCAAATCAAACAGTGATTTTGTGTAAATGGGTTTTGAGTGTTCTATTAGATTTTAAGGTGTTCCATTGGATGTTGGAACATCCATGGGTGTACTAGGTTTGAATATGACACTCTAAATTCTTTTTCCTTAAAAGATACTTATTCTTCGTTCCTTCCCTTTTTCTTGAAACGGTCCCATTTTCTTTCAAAGGGTAAAGCATTGATTTAAGGGTTTTGGAAAACATGATTTTAAATGTGTTCCTAATGGTTTGGCATGTTTGTCCTTGAAACATGCTTTGGTGTGAGTTTGAAATGATTAAAGGCTCGGTTGGTAATTGTGAAGTGTTTGTGTGTGTGTTTGGAACTTAAGGGAATGTTTGGCATTATAAATAGAAAAGTGGTGTTTATGTGATATTTTGGTAATGATTTTCGTTATGTCGAGCTAAAGGACCATTTGTCACTTCTAACCCAAAGGTGGTGTTTGTGTTAGCTTATAGAAAGGATTGAATTTGGAAAATGTGTACGCCCGGTTGGAAACCTGAGATGTTTTATAAAATGGTTTAAATGTTTATACAGTACGGCGGCCTAGTTGATACCTTGTGTGATATGGAATGTATATGTATGTATATGGGGAACCTTTATAGGAGGGATTTCCCTTTATGGGTTATCGTGTATTGGTGTCTGTGTTTGGGGTAAACAAGTGTGGTGGCGACATTTAAGGTGATTCACGTGTGCGTTGGCCTCCTACTTACATGGTATTATTATTACCACCATGGGTTCCTGGGCATATTTTATATGATCGGGTGACAGTTGCTTGATAGCCCCGATTAGATGGGTCAGTACCCTACTGGATTTATAGACAGGCCAGGAGGAATGTGTCACTAGTGAGGTCAGGTTAGGGCAACTAGTTTGTTATGGACTTAGGGGCTTCACCATACGCCAGTAGGTGGTTCCAAACTAAGTACATTCATGGATCTTCTATGGATGTTCAGGATCACCCATGGTTATCATTTATATTGTTTTTTTACTTTCTATTGTACTTATTTTCCATCTTGCACTATTTATCTATTTCTTTTTAGCACAGCCCTGGTTTTCCTAGTTATGGATTTTAATTATAAAATGGAAATTGGTTTTTAAAATGGTATGTGGTGTGTGTTGGATTTTGAAATGGGAAAATTGTGTTGTTTAAGAAAAGGGAGAAACCCTATTTTTTTATATAACTGTATTTCAAACTGGTGTTGATGGACTGTTTTGGGAAAGGAAACACTTGGATTCAGTGGTTTATCTTTAGTATTCCTTCTGAACATCTTGGTGATCACACATATCCTATCTTTTTAGTTACAGGTTTCATGTCATGTTCAGGTTCTTGGTTCAGCTGCTCAATGGTGGAGCAGGTTTGGTCGTGAGGTTGGTGTTGACCAAGAGGTCATACAGAGATCATGTGGCAGTTGTTTAGTTTTTCTTGTTTTAGTTTTTAGCCTATTTGGTTGTATCTTGTAACTGAATCAATTGTTTGTTTATTTGAGGTTTATTTTTTGGGTATCTTCTTATTCTGTTTTTGTTTATTTGATCTTGGTTTTTTGGGCTGAAATTGTTCCTAGTCTGGTTTATTTTTGATGCTTGACACTAGTTGTCAGTCCGTGGAGATTGGGAACGCACTTCGGGCCATGTCCCTCATTTTAGAAGTTTGGTGTAAGTTGTGACTTATCTTGGTTTTGGTTGGTGTAAGTGCACTTTTGAAGATGAAAATAGTTTTGAAATGAAGATACTTTCTTCAAAATGGCTTTAACTTGGTAAAGTGGGTTTTAAAAAAATTGAAAGCGCTTTGGTTTAAAAATGTGGTGCTTGTTTGGAATTAGTACGTAAATGGATTAGTGAAACCTATGGTGTTCCTTATAAATGTTTTCACGTGTATGGAATTTTCATGTTGGCATGTATGAATAGAAGAAAATGAACACATGTTCAATGGTTCATGGGATTTCTTGGGTTTGTATTTGATATTAAAGGATTGAACTTGTTTTCTAAATGTGGTTTTTAAAAGGAATGTTTTTTCTATGTTTATATTTTTTTGGTTTTTGAGATGGTTGTTTTTTTATGAAGGTGCTTTTATTAATGTTGTTTCATCTTGATATCAGTTTTGGATTTGTGTTTTATATGTTGTTCAAAAAATGTTGCCCAGAAAGGTCTCCAAAGTTTCCAATGATCCATGCCCAGTTTTTGGTCCTTCTAGGACATTGCATACTCTTTGTGATGATTGAGTTCCATTAGAGGTAGTTGAGTGGATTGAAAAGGTCGAGTGTATCTTCAGGGTATTGGGAACTCCCGAATCTGTCAGATTTCATGTTGTTTTGGGTCTGTTCGAAGGTTTAACTTTGGACAAATGGGAGTTGTTTGCCCTGCCATCAATACAAGTTGGGATGAAATGGGATGTATTTAAATACACATTTGTCTGATGTTTCATACCTAAAAAGGTGAAGATGAATAAAAGGTAAGATCTCATGTGTATTCAACAAGGCCAACAGACGGTGAAGGTATATGTTGACCATTTCAAGGAACTGGTTTCTTTTTCTCCGAAGGCAACATTATAGGATTTGATGAAGACTTCTCTCTTCATCGGGGGTCTTCATCCAAAGATCAAGGGTTGGGACCTCCCTTCTAAGGACTATCATTTCGAGAAGCTGGTAGATGAAGTGTTCCTCGATGAGTTGGTCTTTAGAGTGCAGACGGTTGGCAATATAGTGTATCTAGTTTCTCGTGAAGGTTCCCCATCTGGTGAGAAGTATAAGCTGGATAAACCTACTTCTAAGGAGTATACTTCAATGGTTCTAGTTTTCGGTTCGTCGGATCATCCTTGTGTGTACCACCAGTGTGACCAGTTCGGGCACTCGAAGACGTCGTGTTGCATCTCTCCGAGGACGTGTCGTCGTTGCAGTTGTCTGGGCCATTTGGAGAAGTTTTGCAGGAATCATCGCCTAAAAAAATGCCATGACTGGAGGATTCTAGTGTCTGACTATGAGTCATGAGATGCTTCATCCATCATAGCCTCAGCCACAAGTCCTGAGGTAAAGCTTGTGCATAGTCAGAAGTTGTTGGGGGGTGTGAAGCCTCGGTTCGGGTTTTGTGTTCCATGTTGGGATTGGAACATTTAAAGACTTTTCATTCTTGTTTTCTGTTGTTGAGGTTTTTCCTCCATTTTAAGTCCATCATTTCCTTGGGATATTGTGATGAAATTTTTCTTTTTTAATCCAAACAGTCATGTTTTTCTAGATATGGTTTTCTGATCGTGTATTTTTCTTAAAGTGTGTTTGGACCTTTTATGGTATGGTTTCGATTTAGTGGTGCTTGCTTGAGGATTAATGGGTTCTTTTGGTTTTGGTTTTAGGTCTTGTTGTGTTCTTTTGGGGAGATGTTTGGGCTTTGTGAGGAGGATGGGTTGTGGTGGTTTTGGGCCACTATTTGGTTTTAGGTGGATTTGTTCTCATGGATTTTCCCTAGTGTTGGGAGTCATAGTTGGGGTGATAATTTTTTTTTTTCTAGCAGTGATGTTGTTTTCCCTTGTGTGAAAGGTTGTTGGTCCTTACAAGGAGTTTCCCCATTCCAACATTCTGGTATGCCGGGTTGTTGTGTGGTAGGTTTTTGACTTGAGTCCTTGTGGTAGGGTTGTCTTGTTTATGGTAAGGGAGTTGGTTTCTTTTGGGTTAAGAGTTCCTTATTTCTTAGTTGTGGTAAGGTAGATGTTTGGTTAGTGTGAAAAGTTTGTTAAGTTCTTGTTGGGAGTTCCCGCGTTGCCCCCCCGGGTGGTGTGTTGGGATTTGGAGGTTTTCTAGCTAGCTGAGTTCTTGTGGTGGGGAGAACCCTATTGTGTCCTCTCCTAAATCTTGGGATTTGTTTCCTTCTTGAATTGGTTAGGTGTGACTTTTGGAGAGTAAGATCATCCTAGGATTCATGGTTTTTCCTCTATTTTTGTCTGGGCATGGACTCGATTTTTGATTAACTATCGGCTTGATGACTTTCTGGAGGCAGAAAGTTTCCGTGGTGGGGGGAATTGTCACACTCTGACCTTAGATACTCCTTTATTTTATACTTTTATTAATATTGGGTCTATTTTTTAAGGTTTGGGTTTGATTCTTGATTGAAATTTTTGGTTTTTGGAGTTTTTGGGTGGTTTTCCAGGTGGAGCATAGTTACCGCACAGTTAGTAGTAACCATCCGTCCTGACCATGTGGCAAGTGCAGGTTGGACAGAACCGACCGCATGACTAGCACACGGTTGTGCAGTAGGTCCCAGGTAATTGTGCCACATTCTTTCCTTAGGCATAGATGTCGGTATAGTTTCCACACAGTTTGGCAAATCGTGCGACCAAACTGTGCAGATGTTCGAGGTTATTAAAAATCCTATCCCTAAATTTTCTCTCTCTCATCTTTACCCCAAACTCGGGATCCTCCTCCATCATCCAACCTATTCACACCATGGGGTGTTCCCAAATCCTTGTACCTTAGCTCTCCTCCCTCCATGGTGCTTCCTCTTTGATTCCAAGGTAAGATTTTAGGGGTTTTGGCCATTTCTCCTTTATTTCTCCTCTCCTCTCTCTATTCTTTGGTTTTCCTTTGGGGGTTTTCTCATAGCCAAACTCTAGGGTTAGGTTTGGCTAATATTTGGGTTATTTCTTATGGCTAGGGTGTGTGGATCATCTGTAAGGCTTGGTTCTTCTTCTCCTCGGAGTTGTATCCCATCTGCACATGGTTGAGGTAGGCATTTCCAACTTCTCCCTTTCCGAAACTCTCCATGAGCACTTGTGTGTTTTCAATTAATTTTTAAATTTTATTAGCACATATAATATATCTATGGCTTGATTCAAATGGTGATTTAGTGTTATTATAATTTTCTAAAAATATTTTTCCAAAGTGATTTGTGTGGAATGTCTAGGTTTAAGGCACCTAGGGTGCTTGTTTGAAATGCCTCTGTTCTTTTAAAGTGGAATTAGTCCTTTTATGAAATTTTTATCCCTTGTAATTCTATTTTGATGTTTATTAGTTTGTGATTTTGGTTTTGGGTTTATGATTTGGTAATTTCATATCTTGATAAGCGTGTTGAAATTTTTTGGAAAGGGTTTTATGGTCTTAAGGGGATATTTTGTGCTCTTTTAAAAGAATATAAGGGGTGGGTTTGGTTTCAAATCAAATAGTGATTTTGTGTAAATGGGTTTTGAGTGTTCTCTTAGATTTTAGGGTGTTACATTAGATGTTAGAACATCCATGGGTGTACTAGGTGCACACATGGATGTGCAGTCAAGTGAAGATGACACTCTAAATTCTTTTTCCTTAAAAGCTCCTCATTCTTCCTTCCTTCCCTTTTTCTTGAAACAGACCCATTTTCTTTCAAAGGGTAAATTATTACTTCAAGGGTTTTTGAAAACATGAATTTAAATGTTTTCCTCGTGTTTTGTCCTATTTTTCATTGAAACATGCTTTGGTGTGAGTTTAAAATGAGTAAAGGCCAGGTTGGTAATCATGAAGTGTTTGTGGGTGTGTTTGGAACTTAAGGGCTCGTTTGGAATTGTAAATATAAAAGCAGTGTTTGTGTGATGTTTTGGTAATTATTTTATTTATTTTTAGCTAAAGTCTCATTTTACACTTCTAACCTAAAGGTGATGTTTGTGTTAGCTTGTAGAAAGGATTTTATTTGGCAAATGTGTGTGCTCGGTTGGCAACCTAAGATGTTTTATAAAATGTTTTAAATGTTTATATGGTATGGCAGCCCGATTGGCACATTGTGTGATATGAAATTTATATGTATGTATATGGGGTACCTTTATAGGAGGGATTTCCCTTCATGGGTTATCGTGTATTGGTGTCTGTGTTTGGGGTAGGCAAGTGTAGTGGTAGCATGTAAGGTGAGTCACGCGTGCGTTGGCCTCCTACTTACACGATATCACTATTACCACCATGGGTTCCTAGGAATATTTTATATGATCGAGTGATGGTTTCTTTCTAGCCTCGATTAGATGGGTTAGTACCCTCCTCGAGTTGTAGATAGACTAGGAGGGATGTGCCACTAGTGAGACCAGTTTAGGGCAGCTAGTTGGTTATGGACTTAGGGGTTTCACCATACGTTGATAGGTGGTTCCAAATTGAGTAAATCTAGGGGTATTCTAGGGATGTTTATGATCTCTAATGGTTATCATTTATATTGTTTGTTTCCTTTATGCTATACTTATTTTCATCTTTCACTGTTTATCTATTTCTTTTTAGCAAAACCCTAGTTTTACTTGTTATAGATTTTAATTATAAAATGGAAATTCGATTTGAAAATGGTATGTGATGTGTGTTGGATTTTGAAATGGGAAAATGGTTTTGTTTAATAAAAGTTAGAAAAACCTATTTTTTATATAACTATATTTCAAACTGGTGTTAATGGGCTATTTTGGGAAAAGAAACATTTGGATTCAGTGGTTTATCTTTGGCATTCCTATTGAGCATCTCGGTGGTCACACCTATCCTATCTTTTTAGTTCCAGGTTTCGTGTCATGTTCAGGTTCCTGGTTCAGTTGCTCAGTGGTAGAGCTGGTTTGGTCTTGAGGTTGTTGGTGACACTACTAGAAATTTTATCTTTACCAACAGTTTAAAACCATTGGTAAATGGTGGACAACCGTTGGTATAAATTATACCAACGGTTGTCCAAACTATTGGGTCTTGAGCCGTAGGGATAGACATATCCCAACAGTTCTATGAGAACTATTGGGATATGTCTGAAAAAATCAGTATATACCAACAGTTTCAATAAACCGTTGGTATAAATGTTTACCAATGGTTTTAAACCGTAAGTAATAGCAAGAATTCTCTCTATAACAACGGTTTACAAAACCATTGGTATAAACTTTTACCAATAGTTTCCCATAAACTGTTGGTAAATATGAAGTAAAATTAGTTATGCCAACATTTTACAAACCGTTGGCATATACTTATACGAACGATTTACATAAAACTTTTGGTATAAGTTCTGATTTTACACATATGCCAACAGTTGTAAACTGTTGGCATATCCTTTTTGTACCTGCAGTAAGTCGGCTTGCTGGCCTCCCCCTATGCAGCTGCAGCAATTCCACCAGTCCTGCAAAATTAATACACAACAGAATACCTTCACAATACATACTCATACAACAAGTAACACAATACACCATTAACAAGTATACCTGCATAATACATACTTAATTCTATATGAATTCATACAAAATTCATCCAACAAATAATTCATACATAAATCTAAATACCTCCAATTCAGTATTTAATTACCCTCTACATGCATACCAAATTAACACATAATTCATAAGGTAATTACAGCAAGTATACACATACAAAAAGTATACCCAGGGGGTGGGGTGGTGTCCAGGGGGGTGGGGGGGGGGGATTTCTAGGGGTGGGGGTGTCCATGGGGTGGGGGTGTCCAGGGGGTGGGGGTGTCCTGGGGGTGGGGTGTTGTCCAGGGGGTGGGGGTGGTCCAGGGGGTTGTGGGGCTATCCAAGGGTGGTGGGGTGGTGTCCAGGGGGTGGGTGTGGCTGTCCATGGGGGTGGGCGTGTCCATGGGGTGGGGGTGTCCAGGTGGTGTGGTGGTGTCCAGGGGGTGGGGGTGTCCAGGGGGTGGGGGCCATCTAGGGGGTTGGGGGTGTCCAGGGGGTGGGGGTGGTGTCCAGGGGGTTGGGGGGCTTTCCAGGGGGTGGGGTGTCTAGGGGGTGGGGGTGTCCAGGGGGTGGGGTGGTGTCCAGGGGGGGTGGGGGTGGTCCAGGGGATTGGGGGGATGTCCAAGTGGGGTGGGGTGATATCCAGGGGTGGGGGTGGCTATCCATGGGGGTGGGGTGTCCAGGGGGTGGGGGTGTCTAGGTTGTGGGGTGGTTTCTAGGAGGGGTGGGGACCGTCAAGGGGGTTGGGGGTGTCCAGGGGGTTGGGGGGTTGGGAGGGTTGTCCAGGGTGGTGGGGGGGCGGTCCATGGGGCTGTCCAAGGGGGGCGGGGTGGTGTCCTGGGGGTGGGGGTCTTTAATGCTTTTAATGGAATGAATTTCATGGATTTTAAGATCATTGGTATTTTTAAAATGGTTTTGGAATAGTGTGTATTTCAATAGTATGTGTTTCTTTAGGAAAAAATGAATGTTTTTGGTGTGTATGGTAGGAAGGGGGATTTGGTTATCAGGAAATGGATTAAATTTTTATTGTGGGACAAAAATACTATATGATTTTTGAAATGGAACCTTAAAATAGATTTTTATAAACCATTAGGGAGTTTTAAATAGAAATAATTCTCTATTATGTGATTTTGAAATGGTTTTATGAAGAATTATTTATGATGTATCTTTATGGGATTTGTGATTTTGTGTCCCTTATTTTAGAACATCAGATTATTGTACTAAAGATTTTGTTTTTGATAATTCTTTAGAATTTTACCACTATAAATAAATCAAAATGTCCATAAGGGGATATCTCAAGTAGTCATTCTTGTGATCCAGTTATTGTCTTCCTAGTCTTGGTCTCTACTCAAACTCTTGTGGAAGTGGAATAACCATGTTCTTATTGGATCATTTATTATGCATGGGAGTTTCTAAAATAACATCCACTATTTTTTATTGTTGATCAAGGATCCCAAGAGGCAAAAAAGTGGGTGTCTATGATTAATGGGATCTTCGAGTTGTTAGAAACCCTATAATCCATGGGGGTGGGGGCTGTCTAGGGGTGGGGGGTTATTCACGGGGGTGGCGGGGCTATCCAAGGGGGTGGGTGGGGTTGTCCATGGGGGTGGGGGCTGTCCAGGGGGTCGAGGGTGTCCGGGGGGTGGTCGAGGCTGTCTAGGGGGGGTACGGGGTGTCCAGGGGTGGGCGGGTTGTCCACGGGGGTGGCAGGGCTGTCCAGGGGGTAGGGGTGTCTAAGGGGGTGGGCGGGATATCCACGGGGGGTAGGAGTGTCCAGGGAGGTGGGCGGGCTGTCTACAGGGGCTAGTGGCTGTCCACGGGGGTCAGGGGTGTCCAGGGGGTGGGCGGGCTATCCAAGGGGGTGGGCGGGTTGTCCACGGGGGTGGGGGGCTGTCCAGGGGGTACGAGGTGTCCAGTGGGGTGGGAGGACTGTCCACGAGGGTTATGAGGCTGTCCAGAGGGGTACGGGGTATCCAAGGGGGTGGGTAGGGTGTCCATGGGGGTGGGTGGACTATCCACGGGGGTGGGCAGGCTATCCAGGGGGTAGGGGTTGTCCAGGGGTGGGGGGCTGTCCATGGGGGTGGCGGGGCTGTCCAGGGGGTAGGGGTGTCCAGGGGGTGGGCGGGGTTGCCCAAAGGGGTGGGGGCTATCTAGGGGGTACAGGGTGTCCAGGGGGGTGGGTGGGGCAGTCCAGGGGGTATGGGGGTGGGCGGGCTATCCAAGGGGGTGGGTGGGGGTGGGTGGGCTGCCCATGAGGGTATTGGGGCTGTCCAGGGGGGGTCTAGGGTGTCCAAGGAGGTGGGCGGGTTGTCCACGGGGGTGGGCGGTTTATCCACAGGGGTGAGGAGCTGTCCAGAGGCGGTGGGGCTATCCAAGGGGGTGGGTGGGGCTGTCCAGGGGGCACGGGGTGTCCACGAGGGGAGGGGATGTCCAGGTGGTGGGCGGGGCTGTCCAGGGGGTGGATAGGGTTGTTCGGGGTGTACGAGGTGTCCAGGGGGGTGGGTGTGGCTTTCCAGGGGGGTACGGGGTGTCTAGGGGGTGGGTGGGCTGTCCATAGGGGTGGGGGGGGGGGGGGGCTATCCACAGGGGGAGGGGTTGTCCACGTGGGTGGGGGCTGTCCACAGGGGGAGGGGCCCTCCACGTGGGTGGGGGGCCGCTACGTGGGTGGGGGTTGTCCACGGGGGGAGGGGCTATCCAGGGGGTGGGCGGGCTGTCCATGGGGGTGGGGGGCTTTCCTTGGGGGGAGGGGCTATCCAGGGGGGTGGGCGGGCTGTCCACAGGGGTGGCGGGGCTGTCCAGGGGGTACGGGGTGTCCAAGGGGGTGGGCGGGTTGTCCACAGGGGTGGGGGGCTATCTAGGGGAGGGGTGAATCAGTCACATCAAATCATCAAGTCAAGTTTTATTATTTATATATATAAAAATAAAGATAGTGTGACCTACCTAATAACACATATATCCAGGCACAAAAAATCAATAAGAATCAAATGTTAGTAATATCAGTCAAAAATGTGACAGATCAATCTGTCCCTCATCACCATCATTATCATCACCATCATCATCAGCCTCACCCTCGACCTCATCGTTATCCTCGTCATTATCCCCACCCTCCTCCTCACCCTCATACTCAGCCTCGGCCTCCTCATCGCCCTCCTCCTCTACCTCGCCCTCCTCCTCCGCCTCGCCCTCCTCCTCTGCCTCGGTCTCCTCCTCACCCTCCTCCTCCTCCGCCTCAGCCTCCTCCTCGCCATCCTCTCGACCTCCACTATAACTTCCACTTGGTGCACCATATATAGAATTCATCGATGACATATATTCATCACAAGCTGTGCTAGCCTCTGGTGTAAGTGTTGGACGTAAAACTTCTATCGGTTTCATAAATACAGTGTTTTCCCTAGCAGACTATTCTTCCGTCTCTATGGACCTTTTTCAGCCTGTTTTTCCTATGCCTTAACCCGATGGAACTCAGTGGCACTACAAATCATACCTGAGGAGGGCCAATACCTCGTTTGAACTATAATCTTCCCAAGTTGGAAGCGTACTCTACCATGGTGATCATCTCCCAACACCTGATGTAAGTGATCATTTGGCCCAAAATTGTCAGGTTACTAGGAATCAAGGGCCTCTAAAGCAGCCTATTACAAATATAAATAGATTATTAAGTTACAAAATAGAGATTAAAATTTTAAATCTACAAAAAAAACTTACAATCTGTTGTTGAGTTGGTTTATTAACCGCACTTCCATATTTCTTCCTTCTACTCAAGCAAAATTGTTTTGCTCGAGGCACACGTCCTTCTATATTTAATTTATGCCTCTAAAATGACATTGAATGTAGGAACCCATAATTAAAAATAGGATACCAATAATTAATTTCATAACTAAAATTATATAACAACTTTAGCAATTGAATAAATTATGGAGGTAGCAATATAAAGTTCAATTCGTAAAGAAAAATTATAAACTGTCATACCTGTGGCCTCTCATGATCTAGCATCGTAGTACGTCCCAATGTGTGGATGTATTTTTTAGCATCAATGTTTTTTTTATTTCTTCCAGATAAATCCTAAATAAAATTTAATAATTAGTATTAACTAAAAACATGAAAATTTTCATTTAAATACCTCTAATGTGATTAATACCTTAAATTGGCTAGTCGTCCAATGAGTAACCATCTGTTGGTACTGTTTTAGTGGAAAATCATCCATGATAGGGACCACATCTAACTCGGTGCCCACTCTAGCATACCATCTAATGTACATCTCATGCTTATAAGCTCTCTAAAGCTCGCCTAAATCCTTTAGACGTGCTAGTCGTGCACCCTCATCATCGGGGAAATTAAACCATAGCTGACACCAAAATATTAATTCATATAAATACAAAAAATAATATATTGCATTAAATACAACAGATTTTTTACCCATATCTCTGACCAAGATTTATCCTTGACTTCATTTGGCAGTTGTCTCCATGAGAGCAGACTAACAGGAATGATGTCAGAGTATTTGGCAAGCATCGCCAAAAAACTCTGACATTGTTGCCCTGATTTTTCAATCATTTGACTATCTTCATTGTAGTCCACCATCAACTACATGCGGTGATTTCACACCACACGCATGTGTGTACGCCCTCGACCCTACCTCCTATCAGTAGATGTATCTGTTATGAAAGAAAAACAAATATTTTATCAATACATGTTATAATGAAAATAAATAATGGTGCAAAAATTTGTTCAGGTTGTATAAGTATACCTGCGGTAGTCTGATCAATGGGCGCCACTGGATCCACAGAAACTGAAGGAACACCCTGTATAGATGGAGTGGGTCCCAATGTATGCTCCGTAGGGATAGACTTCTAAGAAGATAGAATATAAAAGCCCGGAGAGAAGGAAGCAGAAGTAAAAGAAGATGACAGAGATGACTGGTCGAATGCTAGATGGGGAGTGGAAATCATCATCAAATATGGTACAGATGGGTGAGGAGGCTTAGATGTAAAGGGTGGTGAAAACATGGGAGTTTTAAATATCTCGTGGGTCCCTAACGGCACACTGGGATCAGAATATGGGATGGATGGTATGTCAGTGGTAGGGGCAGGGTCTAATCGGGTATGTCGACCAGATCATCTAGCTCTCGTACCACCCCCCTCGTATGAACACCCTGAGTACTGGGACCAAAACTAGGCTGCTCATAAAATAACTGTCGCCTAATAGATGGATCCTGAAAAAAAATTAAAAAAAATTAATCACATGACATTATATATTATTAAAATAAATATATTTGAAATAAAATACTCACTGTAGGCACTAGTGGTGGAATGCCCAGCTCAATCATGTGACGATTGTTGTCCATAATCTGTTTTCATCGCCTCTCTTCAATTGGTTTCATTTCTTTCATTTAAAAACAAATATGGAAGTAAATATAAAAGGATAACTAATGTGTAACCCAAAAAACAAAATAAATGAGAGGGAATAGGGGGTTTAGGGATAATTTAACTATCCATTGTTTTAGGTGAGCTTGAATAGATATATAATGAAGTTAATAAATAGTAAAAGATGTAATAAAGAAATTTAATTTTTAGTAGGATGGTTATTTACTAAGTGTCATCAGTCTACTAAAATCATGGAACATTGATTCTACCGAATTCATAAGGGGTAAAGCAGTTGACAAAATTAAGGAAAAATCTAATTTCTTTAGCCCAAGTAGATGATGTAGGTTTCAATACATGTTTTGTAGAAAAATACAAACCATCATGTTCATTACCTGGTAAAATGTTAAATAAAGGTCTTAGAGTTTTACAAATTTTATACAAATCACAGTAGAAGCATTGAAATGTTCACCAAGTTAGAAATGTTGGTTTCGTAGGTTTGAATACAGTTCAATTCCAAATTATAAAATGCAATTCAAATAAAATTGCAACCAATAAATATTGAAAATTCACATAACGGTCTAGTCGGATACAACATATTTGTAATCAATATTAAATCAATTTGAATAGTACCAACCTTAATATCCCAATTCGAGGTAAACCAAAAGAATTGAGAACATGAATGAATGGTTTTATATATTTCCCACCATAACTTCAGGTTCACAGTCAACTCTGAAAATTGAGCTATCAGAGTCATCAAAAGTAATAAATGGATCGTTTCTAATGGCAGTAGGGATGGTGTCAATTCCATCATCACCATCATCAAAAATATGTCTTGGAACTACTTCAATAATGACACCAAATTCAGGTCGAAGATGGTCTTTGACATAAAAAAACTTGTTTCGCCATTGATGCCAATACATATGGTTCATCGGTTGCAAGAGTGTGAGTCATATCAATTACTCAAAATCCACAATCATCAATAAATGTCCCCTACCTCATCATCAAATCAAACCACTAGAATTTCATCATGTTGTGGTAGTGACCATAACACCATCATGTTGTTTTCTTATGTTTTTTGCTTATTCAGTGATAATAAATCTGTACCCATTGATAACAATTGATTTACAGTCACGAATCATGGTATTAGGACCAAAAGCCAAAGCTCTTATTTCCTCAGAGATAGAGTCAGCAGGCAAACTCAATACCTGAAATATAAATCAATATTAAAATTAATTAAATATTACTTTAATTATTTTAAACAGTAATATTATTACCTTCAATTTTAACCAAGAAAAAAACTCATTGCTATGCAAAGTCTCCCTCCTTCTCAAAGATAAAGAATGATGATTTCTATTTATCATCGCTTTATGTTCCCTATAGATAAAAATAGTAATAGATTAATATATATATATATATATATAAGACATATTCAATTTACTTACAAGATGTAGTCATCGAACAAATCACAGTTGAACAAAACTGTGCAATGTGCCATCTCCCGCTCCTCAAGGCTTAATTTCGTCAATGTATATGATCCAGGAATTCCTCCTATTTGAAGAAGTGATGGAAAACTGGGTTCAATTTTCTCATATTTTTCTTCTTCGTTTCTCATTGTTCTGTTCATTCTTGTAGTAAGATCAGACAAATACATAGAGCAGAAATCCATACATTCTTGAGCCAAGTAACTGTTCACGATAGAACCTTAGGTATGATTCATGTTATGGACATAAGATTTTAAGGTGTACATATTTATTTCAGTTGGATACATTGAACGAAAATAAATAGGTCCTTCGAGAAGTATTTTAGTTGGAATATGGACAGTCAGATGCAGCATGCATGTAAAAAATTGTCACGACCCCCTTCCATCAAAGATGCCCCTCCTGAGCTGGCAATGGTGAAAGGGAGATAATGACCCCTGAGTCCCGCCTCCAGTAGGCCCCGGGGTGGCGACTAGCACCAAGGGTATGAGTTTTCACAAATATGGGAGGCATTACCCTTTTTATTATTTAATATCAGAAAATAGGACAAGTCAACCACCAAAAAGGAAAAGAACAAGTGTATAGAAATAAACCCAAACCAATCCCACATGCATGTTTAAACAATTCTGAAACAAAGTACAAGTACAAGAAAGCTCAAAAGTACAATACCAAAAGAAACAAGAGTACAACAACTGCAACAACTCCAACTGTCCCAACTGGTAGGGTCCCGCACGACCCTGGTAGTCCTCCTGGAAACCTGAAAGTAAACGTAGGGTGAGCATACAAGTATACTCAGTAGGGAAACCTAAAGCTCTCGTGCACAAGTGGGGAGACATCCTAATGTCCCGTGAGAACAACAGAAGAATCCAAGCCTAACAAGGAGATCTATCCACCCAACCTCACCAGCCACGCTCACCAAAAAAGACATAACAACAGGTAGTAGTATATAAGAACAAGAGTATTGGGTACCCCGCACCATTTCCCACTAGTTAGCTGCTCTTCCTAACGGAGAACGTCCTGAAGCTTCCACACTCTTCCCGCCCGCACACACTTGGGCCTCAAGAACTACATATCCCGCTCGCACACACCTGGGTCTCACAACCACGTATCCCACCCGCACACACCTGGGCCTCACAACCACACATCCCACCTGCACACACCCGGGCCTCACAAACCACAATCACATCCCTGCCCGAACACACCTGGGCTTCATCCCGAAGATTCTTGGGAACAGTAATCCTGCCCGAAGAGTCTTGGGCTAAAACCACCCCAATCGAAACCTACCCGAATAGTCTTGGGTGTAAGGTCGCCTCAAGCCATCACAGCCTATAGAAGAAGGAGAAGGGAGGAGCTAGTAACTAAGGGAAAAACACCCTCTCCCATGAAATGGGAGTGTTCGGCACTAAGTGCTCAACATGGGTGGGGTGCGACAAAACACAAAGATATAGATATATATATATGTGTGTGTGTGTGTGTGTGTGTGTGTGTGTGTGTGTGTGTGTGTGTGTGTGTGTGTATCTATACCAAACACAGAGCCCAACCTATGGATTTTAAACAAAGAGACTGAGCACGTGCCTCGACACTGCTATCACGAAGCATGCATAAAACGAACAACCCCAACCCCATTTAGGTTTTCATGTTTCAACAGAATTAGTTTATTGGTTCCTCAACTGCTGGGCAATTAGCCGCAACCAACCATATCAAAAGTTTGTAAAACACATCCCTGCCAACCACAAATCAAGTTAGATAAGTCACAAGAAACACAAAACCAACCTTTTTATCATCAATCAAACCCCATTGATTGTTCTCGTGTTTAGTTCATTATCGTTCCCCCACAGTTCATTTATCAACTTTCCACTTCCTTTTAACAACACAACCTATTACTGCAGCCCTACTGCCATTATAACCATATCTCTACACCGTAACACAAACAAGGCTCGTACCACATCATTGCCCCTTTAATACCATCATTTACCGCAGCCCCACTTCCCATTCTATCCGTAACAACCCAGGATTCACCCCCCTTTCACACACCACGTAACTAAGCCAACACCCACATGTTCATTATTCCATTTTGTTCAACCGGGGTGATCACACAAGGGTTCCAGATTTTTAATCAGCCAACTTTATGTGATTAACCAATTCCACATTAAATAAAATTTTTATTCATAAGAAAATCTAGAAGGAGAAGGAAACAATTAATTGCATAAGCAAAGGCCCCCAACGACCATGATTTTCAGTAGGCAGAAGCTCATTCAATTCACAACATAATATCACAGGATATAAATAATGTAACTGCATTCACAAACTTCCCATCCCCATTATATAAGCCAGTTATTATCTTTATTAAACCGGTTCAAATGTGTTTCATGTAAAAAATAGGACACCCACCCCGCATGATGCACAATTTAGAGAGATGAAGGTAAGATCCTTACCTCCACAGGTTCTGGTCACAACACTCCCCCAGATCAACTTTAGAAGACGTTCTTCGGCGTCCGTCGCTTCTGTCAAATCCCGGAAAAACCTCCTCAGGTGGAAGATGGAAAGGAAAGGCCAAAGGGAAGACAATAGATCCAAGCTCAGAAGTTCCGTCTCGTCTTTACAATCCTGTGGCTGCTGACGGATCGTAAATCAGAGCTCGGATGAAGAAGTTATGGAAGGAAAAGAGCCTTCGAGTCTCTTGGGAGAGCTCTGATCGAGGGAATGGGGAGGAGAGGAGTGAGTTGAAAAGGAGGAGAGGCCCCATCCTTTTATAGGTGAGAAAAACTAAAGTACACTGTGTGTACTTTCTAGTACACGGCGTGTACTCGACCATTTCACACGGTCACCATGAGGCTTCCAACACGGCCTACAATGCGGAACGCAGTTGTTGACTAGTCAACACACAGTTTGAGGGTAACGCATACGCGGGGAGGGACTACACGGTGTGTAGTATGTGCTACATGGCATGTAATCATTTATTTCACACGGCAAGGACACGACATCAACACGGCACATGGCCGTTTACTGGTCAACACACGATTTGAGGGTAACGCGTATGCGGGGAGGGACTACACAGCGTCTAGTATGGGATACACGACGTGTACTCATTTATTTCACACGACAAGGACACGACCTTAAACACGGGGTATACCCGGCGAGGGGATACACAGCGTGTACTCACACTACACGGCGTGTAGTTACAAAATTCTGAAAAGTGTGGGAAAAGTCCATTTTACCTTCCAGAACACTTCATGGCCTTCTTTTCGACAAAGGAATGGGCCAAAGAGGTCTGGGCCATTACATCAGATACCTCTTAAAACATTCTCGTCCCCGAGAATTCAAAACCAACCCAGAGGAACCCAAAAAGATACCTCTTAGGGTTCTTGTTATAACAGGAACCCATCCAACAACCCTAATCATATGTGTTAGGAATTCCTTCTCCTATGTCGAGATATTATCCGCTTTAGGCGGCACTGACTCACCTGCACGGGTTTAATCGCATCCTCATTAATGCTTCTTGATTAATAATTGGGTCTTCCCACTTCCATACATTAGGATTTTTCAACTTACACTACCCCCAACACCATACAATCAACACACTTCCCGAACACGTGGTTTGGGGAAATTCCTTCTCCTATGTCGAGATATTATCCAATTTAGGCGGCACTGACTCACCCGCATGGGTTCAATCACATCCGCATTAATGTGTCTCGATTAAGGATCAGGTTTTCCCCTTTCCCCACACATCCGGACATGTTACACACTTCCAAAGAACAAGGAAACAAAAAAAAAATTCTCACAACTGACAAGCCAAGCATTCCATATAAAAAAGGTACAGAGTTTAACATCAAAACAAAGCTCAGAGGAACAAAGCAAAACACTAGTAAAAAAAACTCTAGGTACTGAGCATGCATCTGAGCCTCACACTCCCAAGTGCTCTCCTCGAGGCCGTCATGCCTCCACGACACACGAACCAAGGCGATGGTTCGTCCACGGAGCACCTTCTCTTTACGATCCTCGATTCTGACTGGTCGCTCCTCGAAGGTCCCGTCGTCTCCCATATCTAACTGTCCCCAGTCGATAACATGAGAGTCGTCGTGTAAGTACCGACAAAGCTGGGAGACGTGGAAGATGTCATGAACCTTCTCCAACTGAGATGGCAGGGCTAGCTGATATGCCACCTCGCCGACTCGCCTCAGCACCTCAAAAGGTCCGATGAACCTAGGGGAGATCTTACTCCCTTTCCCAAGCCTCTGCTTCCCCCATCGAGGGGAAACCTTCAAGAACACATGATCTCCCACCTCAAACTCCAAGGGCCTCCTCCGACGATCAGCATAAGACTTTTGTCGGTCCTGAACTACTTTCATCCTCTCACGCACAAGCTGGACTTTCTATGTGGTGCTTTGTACTGCCTCTGGCCCAAGAGCACCTGTCTCACCAACCTCTACCCAGAAAATGGTTGAACGACATGGTCTTCCATACAGAGCCTCAAATGGTTCCATGCCAATAGTAGAGTGGAAGCTATTGTTGTAGGTAAACTCTACTAAAGGCAAGTGTCGCACCCATGATCTTATGAAATCTAGAACGCATTATCGCAGCATGTCCTCCAACATCTAGATAGTCTGCTCTGTCTGCCCATCGGTCTGGGGGTGGAAAGCAGTGTTAAGGAGTAGCTGGGTGTCAAAAGCATGTTGTAACCCCCTCCAGACTCATGAGGTAAACCGAGTATCCCGATCTAAGAAGATAGTCTTTGGAACTCCATGCAAATGTACCACCTCATCTATGTACCTCTGTGATAAGGTACTCACCGGGCCTAACTCCTTAATTGCTAAGAAGTGAGCTGATTTCGTCAGTCGATCCACCACTACCCAGATAGCATCATAACCACCCTAAGCTCTGGGTAGTCTTGTGAATAAGTCCATTGAGATGTCATCCCATTTCCACTCGGGTACATATAAAGGATGCAACAAACCACTGGGAACACGGTGTTCAGCCTTCACCTACTGACACACTAGGCACTTAGCCACAAACTCCGCCACTACATGTTTCACCCCGGGCCACCAAAATTGTTCCCTTAGGCCTCGATACATTTTTTAAACCCCTGGATGTGCCTCCAAGGCTGATCTATGGAACTCGCATAGAACTCCCTCACGCATCGCCTCTGGAACAAACATCCTTCCATGAAAAAGCATCAGATGTCGGCTATCCTCTAACCATCCTTCTGGAGCATTTCCCTGATCGATACGATCCCGCATTACTTCTGCCTCGGAGCCTCCCCACTGAGACTCTTCCACCTGCTGCAACAAGGAGGACTGTACTGTCATCTGAAACAAACAGCCTCTAACACCCTCTACCCTTACATCCAAGTGCAAGGCAGCCAACTCTCCCATCGCTCTCCAAGCATCAGCGGATTCCCGAACCACTTCCTTATGCGACTTCCTGCTCAGGGCATCAGCCACAACATTTCCCTTACCTTCAGTGTAAGAGATCTCGAAGTCATAGTCTTGGATAAACTCAACCCATCTCCACTGCCATAAGTTCAAGTCACACTGGGAGAAGATATAATGCAAGCTATTGTGATCTGATAAGACCACAAAGCATTCCCCAAAGAGGTAATGTCGCCACAACTTCAGTGCGAACACTACTGCTGCAAGCTCCAGGTCATGGGTGGCATAGTTACGCTCGTGAGGGCGCAACTTCCTAGACCCATAACAGATCACACCCTTCTTCTGCATCAGTACACACCCCAAACCAAGGCCATAAGCATAACAAAACACCTCGTACAATAACCCTTCCTATGGAAACCTGAGTATGGGAGCACTGACCAACTTCTCCTTCAGGTAGTCAAAAGCTTTCTAGCACTTCTCGCTCCATAGGAAGACCTGGTTCTTCCTAGTCAAAGTCGTCAATGGAGCAGCAACTCGAGAGAAGTCTGAAACGAACCTCCGATAATAACCTGCCAACCCCAAGAAATTACAAACTTCTTCCACGCTCTTGGGTGCCGCCCAAGAAAAAACTTCCTCCACCTTCGACGGGTCCACTGACACTCCATGTTGAGACACTACGTGCCCAAGGAAGTGTACTTCTTGTGTCAAGAACTTACACTTCGACAATTTCCCATAAATCTGGTGGTGTTAAAGGACTTCCAAGACTGCCCTAAGATGCTCAATGTGATCCTCCTCTGATCTTGAGTAGATCAGGATGTCATCGATAAACACAACGACGAACCGGTCCAAAAACTCTCGGAAGACAAGGTTCATAAGTTCCATGAGCACAGATGGTGCATTTGTAACTCCAAACGGCATCACTACAAACTCTAAGTGTCCATACCTACACCTGAAAGTCGTCTTCGAGATGTCACTGTCCTTTACCCTCAGCTGATGATATCCAGATCGTAGATCAGTCTTAGAAAACCAACCTGCTCCCCTCAGCTGGTCGAAGAGATCATCTATCCTTGGAAGGGGGTAACAGTTCTTGAATGTTACCTGATTCAACCTTCGGTAGTCTATGCATAACCTGAGACCACCATCTGCTTTCTTTATGAACAAAATTGGAGCACCCCGTGGTGACATGCTGGGTCGAACAAAACCATTCTCCATCAAATCGCCAATCTGAATCCAAAACTCCCGCAACTCTGAAGGTGCCATCCGATAAGGGGCCATCGAAATTGGACAGGCACCAGGCTGTAAGTCTATCCCGAACTCAACGTCATGTCGGGGGGGGGGGGGGTAGAGTCACAATCTCCTCGGGAAAAACATCGAGTAACTCCCCAAAAACCTCTGGGACATCCATTATCTCTTTATCAGCTGAAACTACTGATAACCCACCTAACAAGGAAAGGAGAGGCTTCACATGTCTGCTTCCCACCTGATAGCTCCTCTCACCAACAAAAGATACATGCTGCCCATCCACATCAGAGAACACGACCCTTCTTCGGAAGTAGTCGATAACAGCACTAACAGAAAACAACCAGTCGATGCCTAGGATGACATCGTATGGCTGCATCTGTAGAAAAAGAAGGTCCCCACTAGATCGATGTGGTCCCAACGTCATCCCACATCCCCGACAAACACAAGATACGCTGGTCTGGCCTCCAACTGGTGTACTCAGCACCAAGGGTATGGAAAGTCTCTCTACGTATAGACCCAAAGCATGGGCTAGACTGGGTGCAACAAAGGAGTGTGAAGCTCCTGAATCGAACAAAGAAGAAACAAGAGTGCTGAAAAAACAAATCATACCTCGCACCACCTCCTGTCCTGCCAGAGCTGCCAACTCTACTGCGTGCAACTGTCCACTCTTAGCTCCTCTGCCTCTCTGATGTCGACCACCTCCCTGAACATGCCATGGTCGAGGTCCCTGAGGAGCACCCTGAGGTCGGCCTCCTCCTGCAAAGTCTGCCCTCGGAGGAGCAGGGTCCTGCTGCTGCTAGAAGGGCCTCGCCGACAACTGGTGCTGCTGAGGTGGGCGCTGAACCTACCCACCTCCACCATACTGTGCTCGGGTCGGGCACCGAATCTGAATGTGCCCGAAACCCCTAGAAGAGAAACACTTCAGTCCTGGGCTTGTGAAAAAGGGACGAGGACCTGAAGATCTGAACTGTAACTGCTGGGGACTACTCCCCACTGGCCTGAATCTAGAATGTCTCGTCGTAGGAGACCTAATGCTAACTGCTTTCCCCTTCGACGAACCCGGATGGATCCCCTCTCACGGTGAACCTCCTTGCAAGTGAATCCTCTCTATAACCTCTTCTTTCTTCTATACGACCAAGTACGTCGGAAGGGTGAAGGGGTGACAACATAATAGAGTGAAGGACGAAGCGCCTCCTCCAAACGTCTCGCCTGAGACGCCTCATCCAGAAAGAGATCCGGAGAAAAGCGTAGGAGATCCTTGAACTTGATCCCCAACTTTCGTACTAACATACTCCCCTGCTGGAGGGAGAGTAACTCCTGACGCTTCTCCGCCTTGATCATGGAAGAAAGGAATTCCTCTCGGAATTCCTTCTCAAAGTCAGCCCATGGAATCTCTGCCTCTGTCCTCTCTCCGAGGTAGAGCATCCACCACTGATGTGCCGCACCTCTCAGCTGACTGACTGCTAGGGGAACCCAGTACTCCCTCAGAGCACGGATCAAAGTAAAAGAGATCCCAAGCTCCTGAATCCACCCCTCTCTCTCCATATCTAAAGTACTACCCTCGCACTTCTTGAGGGTTTGTCGCTGGAAAGAGCGAAGAGTCTTCTGCCACTGGCTATCTTCCTCCTCTCGGTCAATCCTCAACTGATCAACTACCTGAAACTGCTAGGCCTCAGCTGTCTGAGCCACCCGGGGACGTCGTCCAGGTGCCATAGTTGTACGGTAAACAAAGATCACCTAAGCCCAAGTAGTAAGGAAATTTCTCAAGGTTTCATTTTATAATTTTATTCAATTTATTTCCCAGAACTCCCAAATCGAATAAAAAACAATCATGATGATGCATGTACCTTCCCTAGGGTCTCTACCCTGCAATCAATGTAGTCTCACTTGGTCATTCGGTAGGCTCAGATATCTTGCATCGGATCACGGGGGGCCCTAAAATCTTGTGTCCTAGCCGGTCTTCCCTGGCCTATGTCACGCACCAAGATCAGCCAACACTGTTGCCCTACCATCCCATGAAACTCTCACTGTTCCTAACTCCAGACTTCATCCTATCTCTCAACCATCACCTCTGATACCATTCTGTCATGACCCCCTTCCATCAAAGATGTCCCTCCTGAGCTGGCAATGGTGAAAGGGAGATAATGACCCCCGAGTCCCGCCTCCAGTAGGCCCCGGGGTGGCGACTAGCACCAAGGGTATGAGTTTTCACAAATATGGGAGGCATTACCCTTTTTATTATTTAAGATCGGGAAATAGGACAAGTCAACCACCAAAAAGGAAAAGAACAAGTGTATAGAAATAAACTCAAACCAATCCCACATACATGTTTAAACAATTATGAAACAGAGTACAAGTACAAGAAAGATCAAAAGTACAATACCAAAAGAAACAAGAGTACAACAACTGCAAAAACTCCAACTGTCCCGACTAGTAGGGTCCCGCACGACCCTGGTAGTCCTCCTGGAAACCTGAAAGTAAATGTAGGGTGAGCATACAAGTATACTTAGTAGGGAAACCTAAATCTCTCGTGCACAAGTGGGGAGACATCCTAATGTCCCGTGAGAACAACAGAAGAAGCCAATCCTAACAAGGAGATCTATCCACCTAACCTCACCAGCCACGCTCACCAAAAACACATAACAACAGGTAGTAGTATATAAGAACAAGAGTATTGGGTACCCCACACCATTTCCCACTAGTTAGCTGCTCTTCCTAATGGCAAACGTCCTGACGCTGCCACACTCTTCCTGCCCGCACACACCTGGGCCTCAAGAACCACATATCCCGCCCTCACAAACCTGGACCTCACAAACCACAATCACATCCCTGCCCGAACACACCTGGGCCTCATCCCGAAGATTCTTGGGAACAGTAAGCCTTCCCGAAGAGTCTTGGACTAAAACCACCCCAATCGAAACCTACCCGAAGAGTATTGGGTGTAAGGTCGCCTCAAGCCATCACAGCCTATGGAAGAAGGAGCAGGAAGGAGCTAGTAACTAAGGGAAAAACACCCTCTCCCATGAAATGGGAGTGTTCGACACTAAGTGCTCAACATGGGTGGGGTGCGACAAAACACAAAGATATAGATATATATATATATATATGTATACCAAACACACAACCCAACCTATGGCTTCTAAACAGAGAGACTGAGCACGTGCCTCGGCACTACTATCACAAATCATGCATACAACAAACAACCCCAACCCCATTTAGGTTTTCATGTTTCAACAAAATTAGTTTATTGGTTCCTTAACTACTGGGCAATTAGCCGCAACCAACCATATCAAACATTCGTAAAACACATCCCTGCCAACCACAAATCAAGTTAGATAAGTCACAAGCAACACAAAACCAACCTTTTTATCATCAATCAAACCCCATTGATTGTTCCTGTGTTTAGTTCATTATCGTTCCCCCACAGTTCATTTATCAACTTTCCACTTCCTTTTAACAACACAACCTATTACCGCAGCCCTACTTCCATTATAATCATATCTCTACATCGTAACACAAACAAGGCTCGTGCCACATCATCGCCCCTTTAATACCATCATTTACCGCAGCCCCGCTGCCCATTCTATCCGTAACAACCCAGGATTCACCCCCCTTTCACACACTACGTGTACATGTTCATTATTCCATTTTGTTCAACTGGGGTGATCACACAAGGGTTCCAGATTTTTAATCAGCCAACTTTACGTGATTAACCAATTCCACATTCAATAAAATTTTCATCCATAAGAAAATCCAGAAGGAGAGGGAAACATTTAATTGCGTAAGCAAAGGCCCCCAACGACCATGATTTTCAGTAGGCAGAATCTCATTCAATTCACAACATAATATCACAGAATATAAATAATGTAACTGCATTCACAAACTTCCCATCCCTGTTATATAAGCCAATTATTATCTTTATTAAACCGGTTCAAATGTGTTTCACGTAAACAAGAGGAAACCCACCCCGCATGATGCACAATTTATAGAGACGAAGGTAAGATCCCTACCTCCACAGGTTCTGGCCACAATGCTCCCCCGGATCAACTTTAGAAGACGTTCGTCGGCGTCCGTCGCTTCTGTCAAATCTCAGAAAAACCTCCTCGAGTGGAATCTATAAAGTAAAGGCTGAAGGGAAGACAACAGATCTAAGCTCAGAAGTTCCGCCTCGTTGTTACAATCCTGTGGCCACTGACAGATCGTAAATCGGAGCTCGGACGAAGAAGTTATGGAAGGAAAAGATCCTTTGAGTCTCTCGGGAGAGCTTTGCTTGAGGGAATGGGGAGGAGAGGTGTGAGTTGAAAAGGAGGAGAAGCCCCCTCCTTTTATAGGTGATAAAAACTAAAGTACATGGAATGTACTTTCTAGTACATGGTGTGTACTCGGCCATTTCACACGGTCACCACGCGGCTTCCAACACGGCCTACAATGTGGAACGTGGCCGTTGACTGGTCAACACACGGTTTGAGGGTAACACATACGTGGGGAGGGACTACACGGCGTGTAGTATGGACTACACGGTGTGTACTCATTTATTTCACATGACAAGGACACAGAATCAACACGGCACATGGCCGTTGACTGATCAACACACGGTTTGAGGGTAACGCGTACGCGGGGAGGGACTACACGGTGTGTAGTATGGGATACACGGTGTGTACTCATTTATTTTACATGGCAAGGACACAAACTTCAACACGGGGTATACCCAGAGAGGGGGTACACAGTGTGTACTCACACTACACGGGGTGTAGTTACAAAATTCTGAAAAGTGTGGGAAAAGTCCATTTTACCCTCCAGAACACTTCATGACATTCTTTTCGACAAAGGAATGGGTTGGAGAGGTCCGGGACATTACAAAAATGATGGAGGAAATATTTTCTCTAACTCACACAAAATTAATAGTACATCTACCAACATTTTTTTCAAGAAATACTTGGACAACTTCTTAGCACAAAGATCTCTAAACAAATGGCACAACCAAATAACAGCCACCCTTACATTATTGGAAAAAAGATGACGAATTGCTATTGGAATTAACTCATATAGAAGGATGTGATAATCCTGAGTCTTCAAATATTTTAGATTCAACTCTCTTCTATTAACCTATTTGGATATATTGCTTGAATAGCCATCTGGAACTTTAATAGTCTCTAGTATTTCCAGAAATTGCTTTTTTTATGTAGGTGTAATCACATAAGAAGCACATGGAACTTGCCATTTATTTTCACTAATATGCACAGGATGAAATTCTGGTCTAATGCCCCAATCTACCAAGTCACACTGAGACCGTAAATCATTTTTTTTCTTTCCCTTAACATTTAGAAGAATAGAAAGCAACATTTCACATTTTTTTTTTCAATGTGCATTAAGTTTAAGCAATGACGTAACAAATTGGTTGACCAATAAGGCAAATCAAATAAGATACTTCTCTTCTTCTAATTGTAACTGGTTTCAATGGAAACATTCTTTCTCTTTCCAGATTTCATTTGAACCTTCCTGAATGAAAAACTAAAATCTTTCAATTCATTAAGCACATCAGTTCCAGACATACACTGAGGTGAATCATCGGTCTCTATGGTATTTTCAAATCTTCGACGATTATTTCTACATGGATGGTCCATTGGAAAGAATCGTCGATGTCCCATAAAACTGAAACTACAACAATGTTTCAGTCTTCTGGATCGTGTATTCTTCATACAAATAGGACATAATAGTTTTCCTTTCATTCTCCATCCAAACATCATTGTATAAGCATGAAAATCATTTATCGTCCACATAAGCACAACACACATCTGAAATATGTCTTTCAAACATGCATCGTATGTGTGCACACCCACATCCCAAAGAAGTTTCAACTCTTTTATTAAAGGTTGCATGTATACGTCTATATCATTTTCGGGATCAGAAGGGTCAAATATGAGTATACTCCTGAAAGTGGAAGGTTTTTTCATACACAACCATGGGGGAAGATTATAACTGTGTATAAAAACCGGCCATGTGTTGTGCGACATAAGCATCTGCCCAAATGGATTAAAACCATCACATGAAAGACCCAACCTCACATTACGCACATCAACTGCAAAATCAGGATATCGAGCATCAAATCTCTACCATGCAAATCCATTTGCAGGTTGAACCAACTCATCATTAGTCTTCTTTCTCTCGGTATCATGCCATCACATTTTTATTGATATTTCATCAGACGTAAAAAGATTCTAGAGTCTGGGGATCAATGGAAAGTGTCACATTACTTTTTGTGGCACACAGGATGGTGTTCCATCAGCTTTTGGCTTCCATCAGGATGTGCCACATTTTATACAATCATTTCGTTCAACATTTTCCTCCCAAAATAAACTGCAATATTTCAGGAAAGTATGAATTTTGTTTCTTGAAAATCCAAGTTCCTCAACTAACTTCCATGCCATATAGTGGTTTAAGGGAATATCTGCATCATTTGGAAGTAAGTCCTTCAAGAAGGTAAGAATGTAATCGATGGTAGTATTAGAAATCTTATACATAGTTTTCTCATGAAACAATCAAATTAAAAATTCCAGCTTTTTCATTTTACCGCATTGTCAATATAATGGAGTCATGGCAGCATCATTCAATTTTTTCACCCTGACAACATCATCGTTTTCATTAGACGCATCATGTGTTCTCATATCGAAATCTTCTTGGTTCGGAATCCTTTCTTTTTCATAATGATAAATAAATAGAAATCGATCATATAACAAATTATCCAATCTAGTCCTCTCATTTGGATCATCAGCAATTTAAGATGTCATTTTCTCCCCATTGTGATACCACACAGAGTAGTTTGCTTGAAACCCGTATTTGGTTATGTGGTAGCTAACTTCTTCACGACTCAACCAAGGTCTTCCAACACAATTGTAACAGGGTCAGTATATGTGGCCACTATCTGAAGCATTGTGAAATGAAAAATCTAAAAAGCTCCCCAAATTATTTTGAAAATTGCTTGAGATCTGATCAGTTTCATACATCCAACTTCTATCCATTCAGTAAAAAAAATGTTATAAGTCATTTCTTCAAAAGCAATTCAATAAGATTGAAGTTTAATCGAAAATATATTTAAGTAAATGAGAAGTTTTCACTTTATATGAAACCATAACTGACACACTACTCTATATGAGAATCATAATATAAAATACAACAAAATACTATATTTATAACAAAATATATTTGAATAACTATACATGAGTGTCCATGGGGGTGGTCAGGTTGTCCAGGAGGTGGCGGGGGTGGAGGGGCTATCTAGGGGGTACGGGGTGTCTAGGGGGTGGGTGGTCTGTCCACGGGGGGTGGTTGGGCTGTCCATGGGGGTGGCAGGACTGTCTAATGGGGTCGAGGGTGTCTAGGGGGTAGGGGGGATTTCCAGGGGTGGGGGTGTCCGGGGGGATGAGGGTGTCTGGGGGGTGGTGGGAGTGTGTCTAGGGGGAGAAGACGGGTTGTCCATGGGGGTGGGGGGCTGTCCAGGGGGTACAGGGTGTCCAGGGGGGTGGGCGGGATATCCAGGGGGGTGGCAGGGCTGTCCAGGGGGGTCGGGGGTGTCCAAGGGGGTGGGGGGGCTTTCAGGGGGTGGGGGGCTATCCAGGGGGTACGAGGTGTCCAGGGGTGGGCGAGCTGTTCAGGGGGTATGGGGTGTCCAGGGGGGTGGGCGGGTTGTCCACGGGGGTGGGGTGTCTATGGGGGTACGGGGTGTCCAGGGAGTGGGTGGGCTGTCCACAGGGGTGGCGGGGCTGTCCAAGGGGGTCGGGGGGTCCAGGGGGTGGATGAGTTGTCCAGGGGGTGGTGGGGTTGTCCAGGGGGGGTACAGGGTGGGTGGGTGGGTTGTCCATGGGGGTGGCGAGGCTGTCCAGGGGGTACAGAGTGTCTATGGGGTGGGCGAGCTATCCACGGGGGGTGGACGGGTTTTCCACAGGGGTGTAAGGGTTGTCCACAGGGGTGGCAGGGCTGTCCAGGGGGTGGGGGTGTCCAGGGGGTGGGGGATGTCCAAGGGGGTGGGGGTTTCCACCCCCAAACTAGGGTCGTAAAATCCAATCTTTATCCAATTGTAGCATGATTTCAAGCCTATTATAGATGATCGAGAATACTATTGGTGTAAACCATGAATATCATACATATAAATCACAACACACCCAATTGTAAACACACCACCAAATATCATACGTGGATCGGATTTTATGAGCCATGTTTCAATGGGACACTACTCATAAGAGTATGAGCCTTGTTATATCATTAGGTGATATGGAGTTTTACGAATGTTAAATTTGTATGAGATCAATATGGATAGTGGATAAGAACCTGAGTGAGATTTCTTTGCAGAGATCACTTCTTCTTGGAAGGGTAAGAGTGAGTGTTGGTATGGAACTTCAAGAAATGTCTTAACGTGTGAAAGCAACTATACATTGGTTATATTTGATTCCTATTTTTTGGTTAGTATCAGAGTGGACAACCCCCCCTCCTCCCTGGACAACCAACACCCCCCCCCCCCCACCTGGACAGCCCACCCCCACCCCCTTGGACATCCCACCCCCCTTGACAGCCCACACCCCCTCCCCCACCTGGATAGCCCACCCACCACACCCTGGACATCCCACCCCCCTCAATGGACAGCCCACACACCCCTCCCCAGCATCCCCCTACCCCCTCGACAACCCCCCTGGACAACCCACCCCCACCCACCCTCACCTTGGACAGCCCACGCCCCCCCCACTGGACACCCCCCCCCCCCCCCCCGTCGCCCCACCAGGACACCCCCCACCTGGACAACCCACCCCCACTTGGACACCTCCCCCCCCCCCACCACCCCCACCTGGACACCCCCCCCCCACTTGGACAGACCACCCCCTCCCTGGACACCCCACACCCCCTCCCCCACCTGGACACGCCACCCTGACCCCCTGGACAGCCCACACCCCTTCTTGGGCAGCCCATACCCCCCCTCCCCCACACCCCTATAGCCCCTACCCCCTGGACAACCCACCCCCCACCTAGACAGCCACCCACACCTGGACAGCCCCCCTACCCCTCCTTCATCCCCCCTTAGGGTAATTTTATTTAAAATAATTTATTCATTAATAAAGGAAAACCATCATGAATTAGCCATTTCATTCCTAACAACTCATTCAATTTATCAAAACATGACAAATTCAATTTATCAAAACATGACAAATTCAATTTATAATGTTATGTGGGTCACTTAGAAAATGTCATTGGGGAAAGGGGAAATCAACTACATTGTTAATTCTAATTTAAAAATTGGGTTAAGCACTTAGGAGGTGCGGTGGTGTCTAGGAGGTGTGTGGTGTCCACGGGGGTTGTCTAAGGGGGTGGGGTGGGGGGTGTCCAGGGGGTGGAGGGTGTCCAAGGGGGTGGGGGGGGGGTTGTCCATGGGGGGTGAGGGGTGTCCAGGGAGGGTGGGGTGGGGGTTCCCATGGGGGTGGGGGGAGGGGGTTGTCCAAAGGGTGGGGGTTTCTAATGGGGTGGGGGTGTCCAGGGGTGGGGGAGGGGTTTTTCCAAAGGGTGGGGGGTGTCCAAGTGGATGGGGGTGTCCAAGGTGGGTGGGTTGTCCATGGGAGGTGAGGGGTGTTTAGGGAGGGTGGGGGTGGGGGTGTCCAGGGGGTGGGGGTTGTCCAATGGGGGGTGTCCAGGGGGTGGGGGGTTGTCCAGGGGGTGGGAGGTGTCGAGGAGGGTGGGGGTGGGGGATGTTCACAATTCCAATCCATCACCCAACCAATGAAAATTCATCCTCAATATCAATACCCTTCCCATTATTCCTTAAACAAAAACTATAAATACAAAATCCAAATCCAATTTTAAACTAAAATAAAGTCCACAAAAACTACCATATCACCCCACCAAACAAACCCTTTACCATGTTTGAAGTGTAAAACAAAAAATAGAAAACAAATCAAAGGGTTCAGTACTCCACAGACAGCAGGAACTCTAATTTAGTAGAAATCAAAACAGGAAACAGAAAAAAAAAATAGAGGAAGAACATTAAAAATAAGGTAACACTTACTAATTTGAAGTGAAGAAATAAAAATTTGTTTGATTGAAGATGGATCTATGGCTGGAAGGAGTTTCACGACCAGGAAAACTTCAGGAGGAGCTCTAGATTAGGGTCTGTAATCAGGCGAGTGGGATCTACGGTGCTGGGTATTTGGGGGAAAACTTTCCCAATGGTTTTTAAAAATCGTTGGGAAATCCTCTCTTAACCAACGGTTTATTAAAACCGTTGGTATATTGAAACGCACGGCCTATTGTTGTCTATCGACCGATCAAGGTTTCGATGCTCTGCTAATGTGTATAGCAGCACTCGGGTTGAATCCTCGGCGATGATACTTTGTAATAGTCGTTTGTTTTTAGTTAATTGCATTCTGATTAGGGGGTTTGTTTGTAGAGATTATGAAATAATTTATGGATGATGTTTGATTTAACAAATTAATAAATATTGGGGTGATTTCATTATTAGGGAGTTAACCTTGTGATATCCTTGAGCTTTTCTTTATATTGCATTTAAATTAACACCCACTTCACAAGATAATGTTGATTGGAATTTCTAAGTGTTAAGGCTTTAATCCAAGCCTTAACTTAACTTAGGGTTCTAATAATTACTATTACTTATTTATGGTAGTGTATTTATGGTTCCAATAATTCATGGAAACCACATATTAAACAAAATATGTCATTAATCCATGACATGTTAAGTCCAACATACACAATGTTAAATTAACGAATACTCATCGAGCAAATACTCTCAATCAATTAACATCCCTAAATTTTGACTCACCCCAATGAGATATTTACTCAGACATTTGGGTGTTTAATAATCTGGTTATAATTATTATGATGATAAATTAATAATATAAGAAAAATAAAGGGATAAGAAAAGAGTGGTGCGTCGAACACACACGCACGAACAATGATGAGAATTAAAAAAATGGACTTTCAATTGAATGAGGAAGCAAAATAAGGGAAGGGGATTCAACTATATTTAAACTATTTTAAGAAAATTAATATTAAACTACATAAGGTGGATGATAATAAGAGATATTTAAGAAGAAACTTTCATTAAAACATAATTACAAAAGAAAGGACTTACAAAATTACAAAAATGAATAACATAAAAGTAAATGAAAACAAAGAGAGGAGGAAAGGTATCTCAAGTGAAAATGTGAGAATGGAAGTTCCTTCCAAGCCTTTTTCAAGGATTTAGTCATGCCAATATGATCTCCTATCTTCTGAAATCCCAACCCCCTTGAAGGAGAGGAGGGGGGTGCATTTATAGCCCAAGGAAGTGGACTGTTTTCATTCCCAATTTGTCTCTCCACTTTCATCACCAAGTTGGCTATTCAGATAGCAGAATCTTGAGATATCTCCTTCTTCAAAGTTGTATATAATAAAGTTGTCTGAACTCTCTCAAAATTTGGATTCATTTGGACCTATGTATCCAAAGTTATGTTCGGTTTATTAAACAAATTTAATCTGTCCATTTCAATCCAATCTTTTTGATGTCCAAAATGTGAAAGGATTTTTTAATAGGAATATGCCTTCAAAACCGAATGATGTATTAAACAAAGTCTTCCACCTATATATAATCTTTCACACTGCAAAATATCAGCTCAAAATGATGTCTAGATCAGGAGACATGTCATCAACACTGTACTGATTTTAATTTCCGGCCAAAAATTTGGGCTGAGTTTCAAAGCATTAGTTGGGCACCTTGTCTTTAGAGTTGGGCCCTGAAATTTTTATCCAGTACTCCTTTAACTATCCCCAGAACTTTGGAGGAGAATAAAATAATTTGGACTTCCTGATTGATCCCAGCAATTAAATCTTCATGGCTGGTCCAGTTTCTTCACAGATTCTGTAGGCCTCCTTGTGTGGTCCATATGGGCCTTAAAATGGAAGAATTATCCCATGATCCCTTCTAATGAAATGTTTTATATTTAATTATAAATCCTAAAAAACAATAACCAAACAATTTTAATTATTAGGGTGAGAGTTATAAATAAAATAGTAAACTGACTCAATCAAACTACTTCTAAAAATGCTCAAAAATTATACTTAGTATTAAAATATTAATATTTCACACACATTATGCACATTTCATATAAAATAAGTAAAGGGAGTATATAATAAGTCATAAAAATATTAATAACATCAACTCCCCCACACTTAGTTTTGTGTATGTCCTCATGTGCAACAAATATAAAAACATGACAAAATCATTTTCACTCACCAAAAAATATTAAAATTTTGTTTTCTCCAATCATGGGAGGTTTAGACTATTTCACTCATCCATTTTGAATTCCACCACAAGTTGTTACATAAAAAATGTTCCAAAACTAATTCATTTTTTCATGCTCAAATTTAGAAATGGAAAATGTGGACACTCAAAACTCACACCTCTCAAGATGATAAAATTCATTTGTGGAGGTTCACTCTTTCACCAACCAAAAGTGAACATCTTAGAGTTTGAAAGAGATCTCAGCTTCCAATACCTATCCAAAGTACACAAGAATCAAGAGGTCTTTTTAAGGGGTTTTTCTGTGGCTATGGGACGGTAGGAATATAATGTCCAAGAGAGAGAAGAAGAGGGTTAAAACACCAACATAGAAAAAGCAATGCACATTTTTTTGAAATAAAACATGGAAGGAAATGAAAACACATATTTAAAAGGGAATGATTGTGTGAATAAAGACACAATAGAGGAAGAAAATATGAAGGTAATGAGAATATGGAATATTTACAAAACACAAAACTTCTCCCAATAAGAATATAATGCAAGTGTTCTTTTTTTTTATTTTCCTTTTTTTTCTTTGTTTTTTCGAAAGTTGACCTTGAAACAGATCTCACATTCATATCCCAACCCATGTTTGATCTCCTCAAGACACTAATTGTAATAGTTATAACAAGATCAAAGGTTGAGGAAGAGTGATTTTTGACCTACCCAAGACACATCCCATTTTTTTAAAAAAAATAATCATTTTTGTTTTTTTTGAACACTTGTCAATAACATTTACAAAATTACATAAATGGAAGTACATTACATTCCCCAAAACACACTGAATGACAACCTCTCCCCCACACTGAAATGGATTCTTTCCCTCAAGCATATGATAACTCGTTGAAAATCAATAATAGGGTACCCAAACAATGAAATTTATTCCCCCCACACTTAAATTTCAAAAAACTATGCAATGAAAATTCATATTGATATTGGGTGGGAAAAGGTATTGGGCTTGTAATGTGGATATCAAAGAAAAGGTTTTCATAGGCTCGAAGGGGATTTCAAAAGAAGTATTAATGTAAGGTAAATGGGAGTCTATTTGGCTATTGTGATTCTCAAGTGGTTTAGAAAATGCCTCTATCATATTAATGCACACTAAGGTAGGAAATTCAGCTCGAAGGTCCACAAACACAAGACTCCCAAATGGGGGTGAAAACACACATTTTGAAAATATGGCCATAGGTGGCCTTGGCATGAAAGCAAATGTTGGTTCTCATGGTTGGGGAAAATAATTTTCCAAATCAAAAATTTAGCATTAAAAATTTGTTGGTTTTGACACAAAATTCTTTATCCAAAGTCATGATGAAAATACAAAATTTTTGAGATGAAAACATGTCTTTTGACTCCCCAAAATGGTTAGACAAAATTTGAAAATTTGAGGGTGAGTAAGCATTACTCTTGATTTTTCATATTGTTTCTTAAATTATTATTTTTTTTGTTTTTTAGGTTTTTTTTGTTTTTTTATAAAGACACACCCACACAAAAGAGAAAGAGTAAATAGAAAAAAGTTTGATGAGGAAGGTGGTAAAAAAATGAGAATGAGGGAGGAAGAAGAAGAAAGAGATAGATAGAGAGAGAGTTAAAGGGAAAGAGGTGCCCCCTGATTTGGATTTGGTGGGTTGCCATCTCCATTCAGTGGTGGGTCAACTGCAGAAGTTGGGGATCCGATGGAAGTTGAGGTGGTTCCTGGGATGTGTGTCCTTTCATGGTGATGCTTTAACTGATGTCCATTAATCATGAATGTCCTTTTAGAAGAGGGATCTTGGACTTGCACTACACCAAATTGGTAAACATTAGTAATAACAAAAGGACCTTCCCAACGAGAATTAAGCTTACCTGGGTGAAGCTGAAATCAATAATTGAAGAGCATTACCTTTTCACCTTCATGGAATACCTTTCTCAGGATGTGTTTGTCATGGATTACCTTGGATTTTTCTTTGTAGAGAATAGAATTCTCATAAGAATCAAGTCGAAGCTCCTCCAATTCAGCCAATTGCAACAATCTTTCTTCACCTGATTTTTCAAGATCAAAATTACAAGTTTCCACTGCCCAAAATGACTTATGTTGGATTTCAACTAGAAGATGACATGCTTTACAAAAAACTAGCCTAAAAGGAGACATCCCAATGGGTGTTTTATAGGTAGTTCAATAAGCACAAAGTGCTTCACCAAGTCTTTTAGGCCAGTCTTTTCTGGTGGGTTTTACAATTCTCTCAAGCACTCTTTTCACTTCTCTATTCAAAAGTTAAGCCAAGCCATTTGTCTGGGGGTGATATGCAGTTGAAGTTTTATGTATAACCCCATTATTTTTCAAAAGAGATTACATGGTTATATTATAGAAATGGGTTCCTAAGTCACTGATCAAGGCACGAGGTGTGCCAAATCTGTGGAAGATGTGTGTCTTTAGGAACTCACTAACAGTATGTGAATCATCCTTTCTAGTGGGTTTGGCCTCGAACCACCTAGAAACATAATCAACTGTAAGAAGTATGTATGAGAATCCATTGGATGGGGGAAATGGTCCCATGAAATCGATGCTCCAAACATTGAAGATCTCGTAGAAAATTAAAGACTTTTGGGGAATTTAATTTCTCTTGGAAATTGTGCCAAACTTTTGGTAAGTGGGACAAGATTGACAGAACTCATGTGAGTCCTTGAAGAGTGAAGGCCAAAAGAACCCAGAGTTTAGGACCTTTCAGGAGGTCCTTTGTAGTCCAAAGTGGCCACCACCAGGCATTGAGTGACAGAATTCTAAGATAGAGGAATGTTCATCTTTATCAACACATCTCCCAATTACCATATCTGCCCCAGTTTTCCAAAGTTTATTTTCTTCCCAAAAAATAGTGTTTTGAATCACTTTTCAACTTCATTTTCTGTTCTTTTGAAAAAAATTCAGGAAAAACACCAGAAACCAAGTAATTTACAATTGGGGCATACCATGGTATTTTTGTAGTGGGAGATGAAAGGTGATCAGTGAGGAATTCAGGATAGATGATTTTAGAATGAGAAGAATTAGAAATTCTACTCAAGTGATCAGCCACAAGGTTTTCTTTTCCCGGCCTATATTTTATTTCAAGGTCAAACTCTTGGAGCATTAGGATCTATCTTATTAACCTCAGTTTGGAATCACTTTTCTTGAGTAATAACTTTATAGCAGAATGGCCTGTGAAGATGATGATTTTGGCACCTAAGAGATAGGGCCGGAATTTATCTAAGGAAAAAACCACTGCTAAAGGTTCCTTTTCAGTGACATTGTAGTGATATTAAGTTTCATCTAATGTTTTTTAGGCATAATAGATGACATGAGAAGTCTTTTCTCTTCTTTGACCAAGAACATCCCCAATAGCTCTATCAGAAGTATCACACATCAATTCAAAGGGTAAGAACCAATCTGGGGGTTGGATTATCGGGGTAGATGTAAGAGAAGTTTTGAATTCAATGAAGGATCTCTTGCAAACCTCATCAAAATGGAAAGTGACATCATTTTGGAGCAAATGAGTGAGTAGGAGGGAAATTTTACTGAAGTTATGGATGAATCTCTGATAGAAACCAGCATGACCAAGGAATGAATGGATGTCTCGAACAGAAGTGGGTTCAGGAAGTGATTGGATCACTTCAATTTTGGCAGGATCGACTTCAATACCATCTTTTGAAACTATGTGCCCTAGAACAATCCCATTTGCAACCATTAAATGAAATTTTTCAAAATTTAACACAAGGTTGCACTTGACACACTTTTGGAGGACTAGAGAGAGTGAATTCAAACAAGATTCAAATGACTCACCATAAATGGTGAAGTCATCCATGAAGACTTCCATGCAGTGTTCAATGAATTCAGAAAATATACTCATCATACACCTCTGGAATGTTGCAGGATCATTGCAAAGTCCAAAAGGCATTCTTCTATATGCATATGTTCCAAAGAGGCATGTAAAAATAGTCTTTTCTTGGTCCTGAGGTGCGATTGGGATTTGGAAGTAGTCGGTGTATCCATCAAGAAAGCAATAGTGTGACTTTCCAGCTAATCGTTCCAGCATTTGATCAAGTAATGGAAGAGGTTAGTGATCTTTTCTTGTTTCAACATTCAATTTCCTATAGTCGATGCACACACGCCATTTGTTCTTTACTCGAGTTGTGAATACCTATCCATGTTCATTTGTGAAAACAATTATCCCACCCTTCTTAGGTAAAACTTGAATTAGACTAACCCATTCACTATCAGAAATTGGATAGATAATACCAGCTTGAAGAAGCTTGGTGATCTCTTCCCTAACTGCCTCAAGTATGAGTGGATTGAGTCTTCTTTGTGGTCGTCTAATTGGTTTGGATGACTCCTCAAGATGGATGTGATGCATGCAAAGAGCAGGGTTGATTCCCGGTATGTCATCTAGGGTCCAACCTAAGGCCTTTTTGTTTTCCTCTAACACCTGAACAAGTTTAGACTCCTCGGTTTCGGTAAGTGAAGATGAGATAATGACAGGATATGAGTGATCATGGAAAAGGAATGCATATTTCAAGTGTTCAGGAAGAGGTTTTAGATCAGTATCATCTCTCATTTGTGGGTTAGACATCTCAGGAATGGATGAAGGGACTTCAGTTGCTTCAGATTCATTTTCCTTAATACTGTCCAAGGTGGAGCAGTAGAGATCAGAGTTGATGTGGGATTCAAGATAGTTTTCAAGTTCCACTAGATTGATGGAGTCTATGAATGAGAGGTCCACATCAACTTCACCATTTATGACTTGGTTAATCATGGTGTAGATTTCACAAGATCCTTTGTCATTAGAACATGAATAACATGGTGGATTGGGGTTCGATTGACTCTTAGAAGTTTCCTCAGAAGCATGGATTGAGAATGCAGAGTGATCCTCAAATGGGTATCACATGGCTTGTAAAATGTTGAATTTGACCAGTTGGTCACCTAATTCCATGGATAAGATGCCTGAATGGACATCAATCTTAGTTCTAGCAGTCATGAGGAATGGTCTTCCTATAATTAGGGGAGATCGATAAGATTTCGTCTCACCTTCCATGTCAAGGACATAGAAATCAGTAGGGAAGATAAGATCATTCACACAAACAAGGACATCCTCAATTATTCCCTTAGGACTGGTAGTGCTTTGATTGGATAACTGAATGACATCACCCATTGGGTGCAAGGGACCTAGACCAAGGTTGGATAAGATGGATTTAGGCATGACATTAATTGAGGCTCCTAGGTCTATGAGTGCATCATCAAAGTTTGAACTTCCATTTTGGCATGGAACCGTAAAGGTCCCTGGATCTTTTCACTTTATGGGAATAGACTGTTGGGTGAAAACATTTTCAAAGGTCCTAATTTTCCTCTTGTGGGTGCACAATTTATTAAGAAACTTGGTATACTTATGAATTTTTTTGATGGCATCTAAGAGAGGAATGTTGACTTCAACACGTCTAAACATGTCGAGCATTTCAGGATCGGGTTCAAAGGACTTATTTGGCTTAGAAAAAGCTTGAGGAAAAAGAATTGGATTCCTAAGTGGAATGGAAGGAGGTGAGGGAATGGATTCAGATTCCTTTTCAAGTTTCTTTTTCTTTTCATTTTCTAGGTCAACATTCAAAGGAGGGTTGGAGGACTTATCTTGAGGAATAGAAATTTTCTTTCCCGGTCTAAGTGAAATTGCACTTACATTGCCCTTGGGGTTGGGTAATGGTTGAGCTGGAAGTTAGGAAGAATTAGATGGTTGCTGCTGACTAAGGTGGAATTCCAGTTGACCAATTTGGGTTTCAATGTTCTTGAGGCTAGAATGGGTGAAATAGGAAAGATCTTCCACTGCACTTTCCCATGGTTGCTTAGAAGAAGAGGCTTGTCCCGTATTGGTATTACCTAGATTTTGGTTATTGAGAAAGTGATTGTATTGGTTTTGGAATTGGGAATGCTCGCTAGGATAATGGAATCCAGGAGGAGGATTGTTCATTTGAGGTTAAGGAATAAAAGGATAAGGTTGTTGGAAGTTACCAACACCTTGACCATATTGAAAATGGTTTGGGTTTTGAGGAGGGAATTGAGGAGGATTAGATATGGGATTATCATACCTATGGCCTTGGTTATAGGAAGAAGATAAGGGATTAGAGTGAGGTTGGTTGAAGTTTCTAACAAACTGACCTGATAGTTGAGGGTTGTTGTTACGCTGAGCATATACTGCATTGAGCTCCATTGGTCCAGATGAATCGGATTGATCCTATTGAAGTTGTGGAAATGTGTCAGTTGGATGATATGGAGAGTTTCATATTCCACAGTTTTTGACAGGTCCAGGAAACATTGATTGAGGAGAATACGAGGTTGGGGATTTGGTAGCCATAACTAGTTGTCGCACAAGACCTGTAAGTTCACTCATCCACTCGGTCATCTTTTTCGGCTCAATTGGTTGATTATCTTGGGCTAGTTTAACTTGAGCATGTGCTCGAGTATGAAATTGTTGTGTGTTTGAAACCATGTTACTTGTGAGATCTCTTGCTGATGTAGGAGTTTTATCAATAAGAGCACTGCCACTTGCGGCATCAATGAGAGTTCTATCCATAGCCAATAACCCCTCATAGAAGTATTGGATAAATATTTGGTCAAGAATTTGGTGGTGTGGGTAGGTTGTAACAAGCTTTTTGAACCTCTCCCAGTATTCATGGAGTGATTCACTTGGGAACTGACGAACACCACTTATTTCCTTTCGGATAGAAGCAGTACGAGAAGCAGGAAAGAATTTCTCTAAGAAGAGCCGCTTCATGTCATTCCATGTGGTTATGGAACCATGAGGAAGGTAGTAGAGCCATTACTTGGTGGATTCAGCTAGGGATAAAGGTAATGTTCAGAGTTTGATTTGTTCCTCAGAAACCCCTTGAGGCTTCATGGTAGAGCACACCACTTAGAACTCTTTAAGGTAGAGATGTGGATCCTCACCGGCTAGCCCATGGAAATGAGGGAGAAGATGAATCAAACCTGATTTGAGTTCGAAGTTAACTTCTATGTTTGGATATTGAATAACAAGAGGTTGTTAATTCATATCCTGGGTAGCAAGTTCTTTTAGTGTTTGTTCCCTAGGATTGGTTATTTCTAATTCAACTGGTTGGACAAGGACTGGTTCTTGAATTATTTGATTATCTCTTATGTTCCTCCTAAGTTGGTGAAGTGTTCGCTCAATTTCAGGGTCAAAAAAATATGAGGGATTGTTTGGAAGGATACAGGGCATTTAAGAGAGATTTTGGAAGAAGGAGGAAGATGGGTTTTTCTTTTTATTTTTTTAGTTTATGATTTTTATGAGAAAACAGGTTTTTCTCTTCAATTTTTTTTTAAATTTTGTTTTTTTTTTGTTTTTTTTACAATAACCAGAAACTAATGACTACTTAAAGCACCATCCTTGGAAACAACGCCATTTAAAATGCATGGCCTATTGTCATCTATCAACCGGTCAAGGTTCTGGTGCTCTGCTAATGTGTATAGCAGCACTCGGGTTGAATCATCAACGATGATACTTTGTAATAGTCATTTGTTTTTAGTTAATTGTATTCTGAATGGGGGGTTTGTTTGCAGAGCTTATGAAATAATTTATGGATGATGTTTGATTTAACAAATTTATAAATATTGGGGTGAGTTCATTATTAGGGATTTAAGCTTGTGATATCCTTGAGCTTTGCTTTATATTGCATTTAAATTAACACTCACTTCACAAGATAATGTTGATTTGAATTCCTAAGTGTTAAGGCTTTAATCCAAGCCTTAACTTAACTTAGGGTTCTAATAATTACCATTACTTGTTTATGGTAGTGTATTTATGGTTCCAATAATCCATGGAAACCACATGTTAAACAAAATATGTCATTAATTCATGACATGTTAAATCCAACATACACAATGCTAAATTAACGAATACTCATCGAGCAAATACTCTCAATCACTTAACATCCCTAAATTTTGACTCACCCCAATAAGAGATTTACTCATTCATTTGGGTGTTTAATAATCTAGTTATAATGATTATGATTATAAATTAATAATATAATAAAAATAAAGGGATAAGAAAAGAGTGGTGCGTCGAACACACACACGAACAATGATGAGGATTAAAAAAACAGACTTTTGATTGAATGAGGAAGAAAAATAAGGGAAGAGGATTCAACTATATTTAAACTATTTTAAGAACATTAATATTAAAATATATAAGTTGGATTAGAATAAGAGATATTGAAGAAGAAACTTTCATTAAAACAGAATTATAAAAGAAAGGACTTACAAAATTACAACAATGAATAACATAAAAGTAAGTGAAAACAAAGAGAGGAGGAAAGGTCTCTCAAGTAAAACTTGAGTATGGAAGGTCCTCCAAATCATTTTTAAAGACTTTTTTCATTCCAATACGATCTCCTCTCTTCTGAAATGTCAACCCCCTTGAAGGAGAGGAGGGGGATTCATTTATAGCCCAAGGAAGTGGACTGTTTTCATTCCCAACCTGTCCCTCCACTTGCATCACCAAGTTTGATATTCAGACAGAAAAATATTGAGATATCTTCTTCTTCAAAGTTTTATATAATAAAGTTTTCCGACCTCTCTCAAAATTTGGAGTCATTTGGACCTATGTATCCAAAGTTATGTCTGGTTGATTAAACAAATTTAATCTGTCCATTTCAATCCAATCTTTTTGATGTCCAAAATGTGAAAGGATTTTTTAATAGGAATATGCCTTCAAAACCGAATGATGTCTTAAACAAAGTCGACCTCCTATATCTCCTATTTCACACTGAAAAATATCATCTCAAAATGATGTCTAGATCATGATCCATGTCATCAACACTGTACTGATTTTAATTCCCATAAAAAAATGTGGGTTGAGTTTCAAAGCATTAGTTGGGACCCTTGTCTTTAGAGTTGAGCCCTAAAATTTTTATCCAATACTCCTTTAACTATCCCCAGAACGTTTTAGGAGAATTAAATAATTTTTACTTCCTGATTGAGCCCATCAATTAAATATTCATGGTTGGTCCAGTTTCTTCACAGATTCTGTAGGCCTCCTTGTGTGGTTCATATGGGCCTTAAAATAGAAGAATTAACCCATGATCCCTTCTAATGAAATGTTTTATATTGAATTATAAATCCTAAAAAACAAGAACCACATGATTTTAATTAGTATGGTGAGAGTTATAAATAAAACAGTAAACTGACTCAATTGGACTACTTCTAAAAATGCTCAAAAATTATACTTAGTATTAAAATATTAATATTTCACACACATTATGCACATTTCATATAAAATCAGTAAATGGAGTATATAATAAGTCATGAAAATATTAATAACATCATATATCTTAGAGAAAATAAATATTTCCTGATGGTTTTATCAAACCGTTGGGAAATATTAAGTATATTTACACATTGTCAACGGTTTGAACAAACCATTGGCAAATGTTGCCTTTTTTATAGTATAGTAATGGTTTGAAGAAACCGTTGGTATATATCTGTTGGGAAAACATCATATTCTAGTAGTTTGACCAAGAGGTCACACAAAGATCACATGACAGCAGTTTAGTTTTGCTTGTTTTAGTTTTTAGTCTGTTTGGGTGTATCTTGTAACTGAATCAATTGTTTGTTTATTTGAGGTTTAGTTTTTGGGTATCTACTTATTTAGTTTGTGTTTATTTGATCTTATTTTGTTTGGGATGAAACTGTTCCCACTCCGGTTTATTTTTGATGTCTAACACTAGTTGTCAACCCGTGGGGATTGGGAATGCCCTTCGGGCTATATCGTGGACCCGGTCGGGTGTCGGGTTGGATGAAATCCTGGGATGGTTTGTGAAAAAATGGTATCAGAGCAGGTTCTTGTTATTCTGGGGAGTTAAGTATATGGAGATTAGGATTGTCGAGACTCAGGAGGTAGGTACAGGAAGAGCATTGTGAACTCTTTCTCGCACTAATCCTTGAGTTACCAGGGGTAGTATAGGATTTAAGTATTTTGCTCTTGTTTTGGAATGAGGGACGAAAATGGAGGTGATCCAGTGTCTCATTGTGATCTCACATGGAGTAGTAACCCATGTGGATTCCAATTGCACAATTCAAGTTCCTCTTAGAGTTATGACCTACTTGAGGCATGACCTACTACCATGTCACTGAGTTAGGCATATAATCTAGTCCCTCCCTCTGATAATTTGGTTTAAGTTGTGCCTTATCTTAGTTTTGGTTGTTGTAAGTGTGATTTTGAAGATGAAAATAGATTTTAAATGGAGATACTTTCTTCCAAATGGATTTATCTTGGTAAAGTGGGTTTTAAAAAAATTTAAAGCGCTTTAGTTTGAAAATTTAGTGCTTGTTTGTAATTAGTAAGTAAATGGCTTGGTGCGACCCATGGTGTTCCTTATAAACATTTGAACATGTGGGGGTATGTGTATGGAATGTGCATGTTGGTACATATGAATGGAAGCAGATAAACACATGGGCAATGGTTCATGGGATTACTTGGGTGTGTATTTGACATTAAAGGCTTGACCTTATTTTTCTAAAGGTGGATTTTGAAAGGGATGTTTTTAGATGTGTTTATATTTTTTTGGTTTTTGAGCCGGTTGTTTTTGGATGAAGGTACTTTTATTGATGTTGCTTTGTCTTGATATCGATTTTGGCTTTGTGTTTTATATGTTGTTCAGAAAATGCCACCCAAAAAGGTCCCCAAATTTTCCAATGAGTCAAGACCAATTTTTGGTCCTTCTCAGATGTTGCCTATTCTTCATGGTGATCGAGGTCCATTAGAGGTAGTGGATTGACTTGAATAGGTCGAGTGTGTCTTCAGGGTATTGGGAACTCCCAAAGCTGTCAGAGTGCGTGTTGTTTTGGGTCTGTTCGAAGGTCCGACTTTGGAAGAATGAGAGTTGTTCGCCCCACTGTCAATGTAAGTTAGGATGATATGGGGTGTCTTTAAATCCATCTCTGTCTGATGGTTCATACCTTAAGAGGTGAAGATGAAGAAAAGGGAAGAGCTCATGCGTATTCAACAAGGCCAACAGACGGTGAAGGAATATGTTGACCATTTCAAGGAATTGGTTTCCTTTTCTCCAGAGGTAGCATTACAGAATTTTATGAAGACTTCTCTCTTCATCAGGGGTCTTCATCCAGAGATCAAGGGGTGGGTCCTCCCTTTTAAGGACCGTCATTTTGAGAAGCTGGTAGATGAAGCGTTCCTAGATGAGTTAGTCTCTAGAGTGCATACGGTTGGAAATCTGGTGTATCCAATTGCTCGTGAAGGTTCCCCATATGGTGAGAAGTATAATTCAGAGAAACTTGCTTCTAAGGTTGTGTGCCACCAGTTTGGGCGGTTCGGGCACTCAAAGTCTTCATGTTGCATCTCTTCGAGGACGTGTCATCGTTGAGGCTGTCTGGGACATTTAGAGAAGTTTTACAGGAAGCGTCACCTAAAAAAGATTCTATGGTCAGAGGATTATAATGCCTGAATATGAGGTAGGAGATGTTTCATCCATCAGAGCCCCAACTACAGGTCTCAGGGTGAAGCTCACACACAATCAGAAGTTTCTGGGGGTGTGAAACCTCAGTCCGGGTTTTGTGTTACATGTTGGGATTGGAACATTTAAAGACTTTTTGTTCTTGTTTTCTGCTGTTGAGTTTTTTCCTCTGTTGTAATTCCATCATTTCCTTAGGAGATTGTAATGAACTTGTTATTTTGTAATCCAAACAGTCATGTTCGTTTAGATGTGGTTTTCTGATCGTGTGTTTTTCTTAAAGTGTGTTTGGCCCTTGTATGGGATGGTTTCGATTTAGTGGTGATTGTTTGAGGATGAATGGGTTCTTTTTTGTTTTGGTTTTAGTTCTTGTTGTGTTTGTTTGGGGAGATGTTTGGGCTTTGTAAGGAGGATGAGTTGTGGTGGTTTCGGGCCACTGTTTGGTTTTAGGTGGCTTTGTTCTCATGAATTTTCCCTAGTGTTGGGAGTCTTAGTTGGGGTGAGATATTTTTAGTTCTGGTAGTGATGTTGTTTGACCTTGTGGGGGGGGGGGTGTTGGTCCTTGTAAGGAGTTTCCTCGTTCCAACATTATGGTGTGTCGGGTTATTGCATGGTAGGTTTTCGACTTGAGTCCTTGTGGTAGGGTTTTCATGTTCATGGTAAGAGAGTTGGTTTCATTTGGGTTAAGAGTTCCTTATTTTCTAGTTGCGGTAAGGCCATTGTTTGGTTAATGTGAAAAGTTGGGTAAATTCGGGTTGGGAGTTCCCACGTTGCCCCCCCGGGGTGGTATGTTGGGATTTGAAGGTTTTCTAGGTAGTTGAGTTCTTATGGTGGATAGAACCCTCTCGTGTCCTCCCCTCAGTCTCGGGCTTCGGTTACTTCTTGAATTGATTGGGTGTGACTTGTGGAGAGTAAGGTCATCCTGAGATTCATGGTTTTTCCTCAGTTTTTTCTGGGCATGGACTCGAGTTTTGATTAACTATCAGCTTGGTGACTTTTGGGGGGCATAAAGTGTCTGTGGTGGGGAGAATTGTCACACTCTGATATTAGATACTTCTTTATTCTATATTTTTGTTATTATTGGGTTTCTTGGTTGAGGTTCAGGTTTAAGTCTTGGTTGAAATTTTTTGTTTTTGGAGTTTTCGAACTGTTTTCTAGGTGGAGCACGGTTACCACACGATTAGTAGTAACCGTGCAGCTCGCCCGTGTGGTAAGTGCAGGTTGGACAAAACCTACCACATAGTTAGCGCACAACCATGCGGTGGGTCCTAGGTAACTATGTTCCATTCTTTCCTTAAGCATAGAGGTCTTCACGGTTACCGTACAGTGTGGAAAACTGTGTGGCCAAACTGTGCGGGCGTGTCAGGCGATTAAAAATCCTATCCCTAAATTTTCTCTCTCTCACTTTTAGCCCAAACTCGGGCTTATCCTCCCTCGTCTGACCTAGGCACACCAGGGGGTGTTCCCAAACCCTTATCCCTTGGCTCTCCTCCCTCCATGGTGCTTCCTCTTTCATTCCAAGGTAAGATTTTAGGGTTTTTGGCCATTTATCCTTTATTTCTCTTATCCTCTCTCTATTCTTTGGTTTTCCTTTGGGGTTTTTCCTCATGGAAGAACCCTAGGGTTAGGGTTGGCTAATATTTGGGTGATTTCTTATGGCCAAGGTGTGTGAATCATCTGTAAGGCTCGATTATTCCTCTCCTTGGAGTTTTATCCCATCCGCACATGGTTAAGGTAGTCATTTCCAACTTCCCCCTTTCCGAAACTCTCTATGAGCACTTGTGTGTTTTCAATTAATTTTTAAATGTCATTATCACCTCTAATATATCTATATCTTGATGTGAATGTTGATTTATTGTTGGTATAATTTTCTAAAAATAGTTTTACAAAGTGATTTGTGTGGAATGTCTAGGTTTAAGGCACCTAGGGTGCTTGTTTGAAATGTCTTTGTTCTTTTAAAGTGGAATTGGGACTTTTATGAAATGTTTATCCCTTGTAATGTTGACTTGATGTTTATTTGTTTTTTATTTTGGTTTTGGGTGTATAATTTGGTAATGGTGTAGCTTGATAAACGTGTTGAAATGTTTTGGAAAGGGTTTTATGGTCTTAAGGGGATGGTTTGTGCTCTTTTAAAAGAATACAAGGGGTGGGTTTGGTTTCAAATCAAACGGTGATTTTGTGTAAATGGTTTTTGAGTGTTCTCTTAGATTTTAGGGTGTTCCATTGGATGTTGGCACATCCATAGGTGTACTAGGTGCACACATGGATGTTCATTCAAGTGAAGATGACACTCTAAATTCTTTTTCCTTAAAAGATCCTCATTCTTCCTTCATTTTTTCTGGAAATGACCCCATTTTCTTTCAAAGGGTAAAGCATTGCTTCAAGGGTTTTGTAAAACATGACTTTAAATGTGTTCCTCATGGTTTGGCTCGTTTGGCCTTGAAACATGCTTTGGTGTGAGTTTGAAATGAGTAAAGGCTCGGTTGGTAATTGTGAAGTGTCTGTGTGTGTGTTTGGAACTTAATAGCTCGTTTGACATTGTAAATATAAAAGCGATGTTTGTGTGATGTTTTGGTAATTTTTTTAGTTATGTTGAGATAAATTCCCATTTGGCACTTCTAACCCAAAGGTGATGTTTGTGTTGGCTTGTAGAAAGGATTGTATTTGGCAAATGCGTGTGCCCGGTTGGCAACCTAAGATATTTTATAAAATGGTTTAAATGTTTATACAGTATAGAGGCATGGTTGGCACCTTGTGATGTGAAATGTATATGTATGTATATGGGACACCTTTATAGGTGGGATTTCCCTTCATGGGTTATCATGTATTGGTGTCCATGTTTGGGGTAGGCAAGTGTGGTGGCGGTATGTAAGGCGAGTCGCGGGTGCGTTGACCTCCTACCTACACAATATTACTATTACTACCATGGGTTCCTGAGCATCTTTTAGATGATCGAGTGACGGTTGCTTACTAGCCCCGATTAGATGGGTTAGTACCCTCCTGGAGTTGTAGACAGGTCAGGAGGGATGTGCCACTAGCGAGGCCAGGTTAGGGCAGCTAGTTGGTTATGAACTTAGGGGCTTCACCGTACGCCGACAGGTGGTTCCAACCGAGTACATTCATGGGTCTTCTAGGGATGTTTAGGATCACCTGTGGTTATCATTTATATTGCTTTGTTTACTTTTTGTTGTACTTGTTTCCATCTTGCACTGTTTATCTGTTTCTTTTTAGCACATCCCTGGCTTTCCTTGTTATGGATTTTAATTATAAAATGACAATTGGTTTTGGAAATGGTATGTGGCATGTGTTGGATTTTGAAATGTGAAAATGGTGTTATTTAACAAAAGGGAGAAAACCCTATTTTTTATATAACTGTATTTTAAACTGGTGTTAGTGGACTGTTTTAGGAAATGAAACACTTGGATTCAGTGGTTTATCTTTGGCATTGCTGCTGAACATCTCAATGCTCACGCATATACTATCTTTTCAGTTACAGGTTATGTGTCACGTTCAGGTTCCTAGTTCAACTGCTCAGTGGTAGAGCATGTTTGGTCATGAGGTTGGTGGTGACCAAGAGGTCACATAGAGATTGGGTGGCAGTGGTTTAGTTTTTCTTGTTTTAGTTTTCAGTCTGTTTGGTTGTATCTTGTAACTGAATCAATTGTTTACTTATTTGAGGTTCAGTTTTTACTTGTTCAGTTTGTGTTTATTTGATCCTGGTTTGTTTGGGCTGATACTATTCCCAATCTAGTTTATTTTTTATGCCTAACATTAGTTGTCAGCCCGTGAAGATCGAGAACGCCCTTTAGGCCATGTCGCGGACCTGATCGGGTGTCAGATCAGATGACATCCCAAGTTGGTTCGTGAGAGTCTCGGCAAGGTCTCGAGTTCGAGTCTCGCCGAGTTCATCCCTGTACTACCTATTGCATGTTTTTTTGTACTGTAACCCCTTCCCCAAATAAATTGAGGCTCTGGCTCTCAACTTTTAATACAATACTTACCTTTAGACATAATTGATTTAAAGTTGTCACGCCAGCATCTACGATTGCATCCATGCTTTGCGAATTCTTTGATATGTTTTATGATCGATCACTTTGTCTTACGGTATATCATTTTGTCTTACGGTTGATCATTTTGTCTTACGGTTGATCATTTTGTACTTGTGGCCGATCACCTTGTACTTGCGGCCGATCCAATACTTTGCAGTTTTGAGACTTCTGACCACAGTCAGTTCACTTAGTATTGCAGTCAATTCTTCACTTGAAAATCCACAATTGCTTTCATTTGGCCTTGTGGTTGCATGGATGTTTGTGTGGTCGAACAAACTAGTCTTGCGATCACTCTGTTAGGCGTGCGGTCGATCTCTACCTTTGCGAAAAAATATTACAACGATGGATTGGATTACAATGTTCAATCGTTCAGTTTGTCGCGAAAAACCTTGATCTTTGTGGTCGCTTGACTTTGTCTCATGGTCACTCGGTTCCTTCTTACGGGCGCTTGGTTCCTTTGCCATAAATTCGTCACGGTTGATCTGGTAGTTGTGCGATCGACTGTATGCACTACGCCGTTGATTGCATATACGGTGCGGTCGAGTCCAAACTTAGTGAAATTTTCATTTTTTTTCTTCAGAAAATGAACTTAATTTCATAAACGGAAAATGTATTAGAAATAACATAAATATGAGTGATTATTAAAATAAGGAATTGTTGAACTAAGTCAACAATAATAATAGAGTTGTTTTGAGATTACTTATCCCTTGTTCAATCTCAATCTGGTGCTCGAACGATGAAAAATTCACCATCTCTTGGTTCAGATAGACTTGGACCTTTCAAGCATGTAAGCCATTTCCGATGTGATGACCCCAATCATCCATGAGAAGAACAATACTCCCTTGGCAGTGATTTGGGTGCAATATTCAGGGATCTCCCTTCATTTTTAAAATCAATACATTCTACAAAGATATGACAATTCCACAGGTAAGTTTCTTCCCGTGTACTGAAGAACTTTCATGAGAAAATATTGATAATACGAGATTATGTTGAAAATTATCTTTTAATTTCATTGAATTTACCCTTATTTCATGTTAAATCCCGGTCAAAATTATATTTTTGTGTTTTAGAACGAATAAGATAAATTATGATTAATTTTTGAATTTTAATGTTGAAAATACACTTGGAGTTAAATTGTGCAAATTTTAATATATTTTTTGGAATTAATTGGAATATTGAATGAAATGAAATTTTTGAATTGTCTAGGAAATTAATCCAGAAATGTATGCATTTCCATCTCGAAATTACCTTTTGACTTTTATTGATAAATCATTTTTCTATAGAATTGTATTTGAATATAGGTTCGGTTGGACATCTTGCATATGGTGGGATGGACAACTTTATTTGGGCAAAATTGTTGAACCCCACTGTACAAGGAAGCCCGTTGCACCCAAAGATGGGCTGGCCATATCCTTTTCCACCGCACGATCAATATCGGAGGATCTGCTGCCATTGATCCGGAAGGATAAAAAGCTCTTGGGTCGCTTATCCTAAAAGGGTGGCTGCCCAAGTTCATCCTGATCTACCAGTCATCGCGTGCTCGCTAGGGATTCCAGATCTGGCGGCTCATGTTGGACCTGGCTTCGTGTATGTCTGTTTTTCAGGGCCGCTACAAGCAAGGAGGAGATTCCCAGTGCTCGGTGCTATCTGTGGTGCTATCTGTATAGAGTTAGGTTTGTCGTAAGAAAGCTGTTGGCTTGGATCCGGGGTTCCATTACTACTAAAATCGATGGGTGTTCGTGCTGCTCAGGTGACTGGTCTAGATGAGGGTCCTCTGTAAACTGGTGTCATTGTAGACGAAACATGGAGGTGCCCCTGTTATTGATTTGGGAGTCCAGGTTGTTTGTGTTGGGTGTTCTCCGCTGCTCGATTCGGGTGGCAGATGGTGGATGCAATCTGGGTCGAGTTGATATGAGTTGATTCTTCTAACGGTTTTGTTTTTTTTATTGAAGACTCGGTAGGTTTGAGTACCCAAGAATGATTTCTTCGTTGCATTTTGCATCAAATTTTCCTCTGTTTTTAGTTTTAAGAATATAACATTTATATTCAAACACTTTGAAATTTAACTTTTAGAATTTTATTTTTCCAAAGTTCATAAGGGTTTTTTTTTTGAGGAAGGGTCTTATGAGAACACGGTTTATGATAAAACAAGCTGTATTGACCGCCTCAACCCAAAAGTATTGAGGGAGTTTGAAAACGTTCAAGAGGGCTCTTGAGATTTTTTGAAGAGTTTGATTTTGTATTCTGACAACCTCGTTTTATTGAGGTGTTCTAGGAGCAGAAAATGTACGATTATAACCCTGTGAAACACAAATTCCATCAATCTCTGTTATTAAATTCCTCCCCATGATTACTTCGAATGAAAATTATTCTCTTCCCCTTTTTATTTTCAATCTTATTGGTAAACCTTATAGACTTTACGAGCCTCATTTTTGTGTGTCAAGAAAAAGAAGTGAATCTTTTATAATCATCGACAATCATCAAGGAATATGATTTGCCTTCGATACTTTCGACTTGAGTTGATCCGAAAAGATCAAGTTGGACAAGCTCAAGGGCTTTAGAGGTTGATACTTCTTGTTTATGTTTAAAAGAGGTTTTGTGTTGCTTACCAAATTGGGAAGGTTCACAAACGACATTATCTTTGAAATGCAATTTTGGTAAATCTCATACTAGATGATGTCGGTTGAGCTTAACGCATGTGTGTGTGCTACATTGACCAAGACGTATATGCCAAATCCAATACTCACTATTTTGAACGCTCAAACATTTAACATTTTGAGAAGAAAGAAATTTTAAATCAATAATATAAACATTTTGAAAAATGAAAAGCGATGAACAAAAGTTTTCCTTTGAGATTAAAAACTTTGCAAAAATCATTTTTGAAAGAGATTTTAAAATTATTGCTGCACAATTGGCTAATACTTGGAAAATTATGTTTTAAACAATCAACGAATAAAACATCCTTTATAAACGTCGAATTGAGAAACTTGATTTTACCTATATTGGTGATTTTACTTCTTGAATTGTCACCGAAAGTCACATATCCTTCATCGAGTTTTTCAAGCTGATTAAATTCGGAGGGATCACCACACGCGTGTCGCGAGCATCCACTATCCGGTATGGTCTTAATTATTCATTATAAAAGAACCCCAAGGGCTCCTTTAGAGAGTACATCTTGGGGTTCGGGTTTCTCCTATTTTATCATTCTACATGGTATCAGAGGGAACCTCATCACGAACCCTCCTCCCATTTTATAAAAGTCGTCTTTTTGGAAGAACTAGCATTATTCGAAAAACCAAAACCAAATTTATTATTTTCACGGTGTTGTAAACCCAATATTTTATTTAGATATTGTTCGCCTTGGGTGAAATTTACAAGAATTTTTTTGAGATCATCGATAGTCGATTTCAACTCATGCACATTCGGTTGATTATTCAATTTTGTTGATAATTCAGCTTTTTCAATCATGAGTTGATCCTTTTCTTTAAGTGCTTGATTATACTTCTCTTTAAGCTCTTTGTACATTGAAGTTAGTTCACAAAAACCTTCTTCAAGTTCATCACTGAGTATATTTTAGATCTTAGTAGCTTAAGTGATTGGAAGTAGAAGAGGAAGAAGAGGAATTTGAGAAGGAATAATAAGATGATTTTGAGTTTACTTCATTACCAACCTCGACTTCGATCATGAGACCTTTGACACTTTCATCGCTTGGCTCGCTTGAGGAGAGGTAATCATCGCGTGCACTCTGGGTTGAAACTGATACACAACAGAGATAGACTACTTTGTATTTAGAGAAGTATGGGAGCAACAACAACAAAATTACATGCGGAAGAGGAGGAAAAAGATGGAAAAGTGACACTTCGAGAGAGCACTGTTGCTCCTCACCTAAGTTGAAGCCGAATCCAAGCGGAAGGCCAATTTCCCTTACCAATATTCCCTCCTCTTCCCTTGCTCCAGCCTTCCCTATTTATCAACCTCCTTGTGCCTCCCCCCTAAACTGGCTTGGTTATTCTCTCAGATTCCCCCTAACATATGACACTTATACCCCTTAACTGAAAATACCCTCCACCTCTCAGGCCTTAACACTCACCACCCCTTAAAACAGTCTTGTTCTCGAGACCAAAAAACGAAAAACTGACTGCGGTGCTCCCTCTCCACAAAATCTCTAACCAATTTGCCAGATGGGTCCTCCCTGCTTTATGGTCTTGGAGAAATTGATGGCAATGCACCCGCGTTCCTCACATATATTCTCCAAGCAATTTCCAAGATGGTTCTTCCCACCAGCCGTATTTGCTGTTGCTAACTATGTAGCGAGGTCTGCCTCTGCGTGCCCCTGTCTCGCTTGAAATAGTTGTGTGACCCTCCCCCATGACCCCGACCGCGAACCACTTTGTGTGACTCATCCCGTGGCTCGTTCGTGACACAAGACTCTATGTGAGGTAACCATTCCACGGAGAGTTCCGCCTCCCGCACCTCCATATTGCTAAACAGTCCAGGATAAACCTCTGGCAGCACTGATGGCTGAGACGGCGAAGTTGCATTCTGCTATGGCAGCGATGGCACATGCATGATCGATTTCTCCATGACTCCCAAAGACTCTGCGCTGTCCTTCCCTATTCGAGTGTTCATCCCCTCTGTCGTGAATGAAGTCCCCTCCGCACTGTGTTTCTTGCAGTGTCGCTAAGTTGCGCGGATTACTTTTGTCAAAAACAAACAACTCCTCCTGTTGCGCTGTAGTCATCGTCGACGAGAATGAAGGTTGCCCCTCCTCATAAGGTGACATCGTTGTCCGACACAACCAGGCTGCGCGAGATGTTTGGAACTAAGCCCGCTCTTGCGGTGTCTTGAAGAGTATGTTGTTGATCTGCAACAGTCGCTGCTCCACCTCATCGAGTAACGTCGTCATCGGTTTGTTTCTGTAGTTTGTCCCCCCCCTAATAGACACTTTTTTTGTTTTTCTCCCCCAACTGAAAAGTTGGGCACTCTTTTTTTTGGTTTTGTTAAAAGAGGAACCCAAAAGAGGAACCCGAAAGAGGAACCTTGCGGTGTACTCCACCCCTGCGAGTGTAAGTGGTAGCACACCTCGTACATACGGCGTTCCGGTCGTACCTTTCGGTGGTGTGTGGCTCCTCTGGTCGCTAGTTGGGAAAGTGTTCCAACGCCGATCGAGAAGAAATCAGCAGTGCATGATGCGTCTGATGGAAATCGGCGGTGTGCGCCTCCGCGTGCCAGAAGAGATCATCTCCTTCTACGGGAGTCGGCGGCAATGGATGGTAACAACAAGCGGCTCCAGTCGGAGAGTTGAGGAACAAGTTGGTAGTGTGCACGTCATTTGACGAGAGCCGGTTGAGCTTCCCGTTTTAGAACGCGTTGCGGTAGTGCGCACTGTGTTCGAGCGAACATTCAGTATTGCACACCTTCGTCCGATCAAAAAGAAGCTGCAGTGTGCAGTGCTACAGAACCGGGAGGGAATAAGAACTGTAGCGCACGACTCCTCGGAAAGAGGTGTTGAAGAAGAATGGCAGGACGCCGCTTGTTTGGATGAGAGCTGGCGGGGCGCGTCTCGAGCGTGCGAGAAACCGTCTTGCGTGCCTCGTTTGAATGGGTGGTGAAGAAGAATGGCAGTGCGCACCGCTTTAGATGCGATGCGAGCCAACGAAAGGTCGAACGAAGTGATAGAAAACAAAGACATACTACTTTGTATTTAGAGAAGCATAGGAGCAACAACAACAGAATTACACGCGGAAGAGGAAGAAAACGGAAAGGAGAGACTTCGAAAGAGCACTGCTGCTCCTCGCCTATGCCGAAGTCTAATCCAAGCTAAAGATCGATTTCTCTTACCAATATTTCCTCGTCCCTCCCTCTAGCCTCCCTTATTTAACAACCCCCCTATGCCCCCCTCCCAAACAGACTTGGTTATTCCCCCAGATTCCCCCTAACATAAGACACTTCTACCCCTTAACTGAAAATACCCTCCAATTCACAGGTTTTAACACACCATGAAGACTTTCTTGCTTTATTTCTCTTGTTTTTCTTTTTGATCAAGGGGCATTCCGGCCTTATGTTTCTTCTTTTTGCATTCGAAGCACGTCATTTCTTGTTCACTTTGCTCATCCCCCTTTTGGCATGTTGGTAGGTTTTCTTTCTTTTGAAGAATTTGTTATCTTCTTGGCTAGATAAGCCATTTCATCATCATTCTAGGAGTCGTCATTAATTGCTTTAAAAGCAATTGTCCTTTTCTCCTTGACTTCTTTGGTTTCCTTATTGGTTTGTCGAATCATTGTGATTTCATAAGTCATGAGAGATCCGATGACCTCCTCGACCGATATGTTCTTGATGTCTTTTGCTTCTTGGATTGCTGTCACCTTAATTGCCCGATTATTTGGTAAAATCCAAAGGATTTTCTTGACTAATGTTTATGCGAGTATCACCAAACAACTTTCTACTATTGCATATGTCCGTAAATCACATAAACATATCAGCAATAGATTCATTTGGATGCATGCTAAAACTTTAAAAGATTTGTCTATAGATATTAAGTCTAGTATCTTTAACTTTATTTGTTCCTTCATGAGTAACTTCTAGGAGTTTCCATATTTAATGAGCAGTTTTGCAATTTGATATACGATTAAACTCATTTTGGTCTAAACCACAATGCAAGACGTTCATAGCTTTACCATCTAATTCAAAAGTAGCAATATCATCAAGTGTCTATTTTTCTTCTTTTTCACTATTAGGAATATAACCATGCATAACAATTTTCCATACGGATAACTAATAGATCTAAGAAAGGTTAACATACGTGTCTTCCAATAACTATAATTTGAACCATCAAAATAAGATGCACGACCCATAGATTGCCCTTCGGGTGCACCATAGGTGTTTGAAAAGAAGCCATTTAAAAAATTGAACTTTGAAACCGGTTAGGATTCTGAAAACAAAAATCAATTTTTGAAAACTAGGATATTTTGAGAAAAACACAAAGATTCCCTTTGATACTAGGTGTAGATCAGAGATAAAATGGTAAGAGGGAGGGTGAATTTCCTTTAAAAACAATTTTAAAACGATGCTAAAGATTGAACTTTGAAATCTGTTAGGATTTTGACATCTAAAATCAATTTTTGAAAACTAGGATATTTTGAGAAAAACACAAACATTCCTTCCCTCTCAGACCAAATGTTGGTCAGAGATAAAATGACAAGAGGGGGGGTGAATTGCCTTTAAAAACAATTTTAAAATGATGCTAAAGATCGAACTTTGAAATCAGTTAGGATTTTGAAGATTAAAATTAATTTTTGAAAACTAGGATATTTTGAGAAAAACACAAAGAATGAGTATAAAAACGATTATCATGCAATCAATCGATTTAAAAAAAAAACAAAGGTGTGCGTAGCAGAAATTAAAAACTTTAAGCGCATCAGAAAATAAATTGTGGAAATTAAAGACACTTTGATAAATGAGTTCGGCAGTAGCCCAAGAATGAGTATCTATTTCTTCTCCTCTCAAGAAGGCCTCAGAGGGTTATATTGCTCCCTTTGTTTTAACTGAATACCAAAAACCAAAGAAGAAGAAAGGAATCCCTTTGTTTTAATGGAAACCAAGAACCAAAGAAGACGTCCTTTGGTTTTAACGGAAACAAAGAACAAAAAACCCTCGCTTTTAGCGGTGGTGAGCACTTAAAGAAGAAGATAAAGAAGGTAGAGGTTTGTTTTTACAAACCCTTTACAAAAAACACTTAACTATCTCTTGGAAGATTTAGAAGAAAATGAAAGATAGAGATAGAGTGAGAAGGTAGAAGAAGAGCCTTTAAGAGTTACAACAAGGGAGCAAAATGGCTTAAAGAGAAAAGGCCAAAGAAATTGGATCGAAGCCGTTAAGCTCGATTGCCTTTTGAGAATGGAAGACGAAAGGAGATCTCTTGTAAAAGGTTCGTCATGGATCGATCAAGAATCATTTGATGACAAATAGTTATTGTAGGTGTCGTAGATGTTCGTAGTTGAGATCCAAGTTTCACTTGACGTTTATTTATAGCCTTCATAAGTGCTGGAAGAGCTTTGGGTCGAGCCAAGGCTTTAATGAGCCAAAACAATGTTTTTAGACCAAGCATTAAATGCCATTTGATTATTTTGGATCGAAGCCACTTGTGTCGGTGTGGTAGAGTTCGCTGCACATGGAGGGAGGTCTTTGTGGCATAGGGCTTTTGGCTATGGCGTGGAGTCTTGTAGGATCTTCGGTGGTTCTATTGATCTCGAGGTAGCTGTAGCGTGGCTCTTAAGTTGCGCCATGGATGACCCTTGTGTAGAAGTTCTGCGGCGTGATCATTCACCTTGCGACATGGCCTTACTTGAGTTTGTAGGATCTGAGGTTTGACTGCGGCGTGGATTCCTGGATTTTCGTTGTGATTCTCAGAGAGGAAGTCGGACTAAGCTATACTGCGGTGTGGTCCTCATTGCGCCGTAGTTACTGTTCTACAGCCTTTTGCAGCGTGGTGTAGAGTGTTGCAAAGCGGTGATGCTGTGATGCTAATTCACTTAAATAAAAAAAGTTAAAAATACCTTTAGTTATTGTGATCATAAAAACAAGTTAGAGCTTCAACAATAATCCCCAATCCTTCTTCATTATATACATTTAAAAGCACCCTTAGTCGCATGCTTTGATGCCATGGAGGTGTCAAGTCCAATCAAACTTGTAGATTGGTACACTTCCCACCTCAAAGAGAGGGGGTGACCTTCATTTGTAGATAGAGGAAAATAAATACATGTAGGAGGAAAACGATGCGGGACTTGAAAATACACTTAAACGGGTCTAACACTCCCCCTCAAGCTAGAACGTGTATAACTTGGAAGTAGAGTCCCACCAAAATGAAAGAAGATACCAAAAAAGAAGATTGCACACACTCCCCCTCCAGCTGGGCCGTTGACGCTGTGGATGCCCAGCTTGGTGAATAGAGAATCCAGTGAAGTTGTCGGTAAGCTAATGAGCTGATGCAACTAAAGTATGTTTTTTGTTCAAGGTGATGACGAAGAAAGTGACAGTCAATCTCAATACGCTTCATGCGTTCATGGAAACCTAGATTAGAAGCAATCTTCTTGGTTGCCTGATTATCACACAAAAAATGAGCAGGAGTCTGTGGTGGGAAACCAATTTCATGAAGAACGTGATGGAGCCAAAGAATTTCAGTAGTGACTCTGGCTATCGCACGATATTCAAATTATGCATTAGATCTGAAGATGAAAGCTTGTTTTTTGCTTTGCCAAGAGATTAAGTTACCAGCAAAAAAACCCTTAAACCCAGAAATAGACTTTCAGGTAGATAAACAACCAACGTAGTCGACATCACAGAAAGTCTCAATGTCCAGATGATCGTGATGTGAATACCGAAGACCATGAGCAAAGTCTTTCTTAATGTATTTGACAATGTGAAGGATAACGTCCCGTTGAGTTTTTCGTCGGATGTTCCATGAATTGATTGACCCTACTGACAGTGCAAGCAATATCTAGACGAGTCATGGTAAGATAATTGAGTTTGCCCACATGACAATGATACCTATCGGGATGAGAATATGAGTCAGTGGTATCATGGAGGGACTGTTCCCGTGGTTCAAGAGGCGTGTTAACGATAGTTGCCTGAGATAAGCCAATATCCCGCAAGATATTCAATGCATATTTTCGCTGTGAAAGAAAGATGCTGGTTGGAGAACAAGAGACTTCAATGTCAAGAAAATATGTCGAAGGACTCGGGTCTTTGGTATGAAACTGTTGTTGAAGATAAACCTTGAGATGGACAATGCCATGCGAGTCGGTACCAGTAATAATAATATCATCAACATACACATTCAACAAGATGCATCCATATGACGTTTTTCGATAGAAAACAGTGTGATCGTTCATACTTTGAGATTGATCGAATGTAGCGATGATGGTGTAAAATCTGCCAAATCACGCACGAGGAGACTGCTTGAGCCCATAAAGAGATCGACGAAGCCGACATACATGAGAACCGGCTCCCGAGGCAAGAATGACATAAGGTTGTTGCAGATATACTTCAAGAAAACCATGTAGACACACATTCTTAACATCAAGTTGATGAAGAGACCAATCATGAGCAGTTGTAAGAGATATGGATAATCGAACATAGACCATTTTAACAACCAAAGTAAATGTATCAAAATAATCAACACCATATGTCTGAGCAAAGCCTTTTGCCACGAGACGAGTTTTAAGACGATGAAGAGTACCATCTGCATTTGACGGATTTGTATAAATCCATTTGCTACCAACAACCAATTTACTTGTCGGGAGGGGCCCCAGATCTTAGGTATGATTGTCGTCCAAGGCCTGTAATTCATCCTGCATTGCTCAAAGCCAACCAAGGTGAGATTTAGCCTCGACAACCGCACAAGTAACAAAAATCGTCTCCAGAGCGGAGAAACCTTTGTAAGAAGTTGTGTATATAAGATTATTTTGGAAAAAAGAGAACTTTTCCATATTGCAATAGGCAAGTCATCTGTGCCCGGAGCAACAACGTCTAACGAAGTCGGGGAGTTAGTGTCCTCGGGTTGGGCGGGGGGCACGTTCGATGGTCGACGAGAGTAAACATAGCCAAAGCGACGATCATTAGAGTGGGATAACGAAGGCAGGGGTGAGTGGATGATGAGAGGAAGACATTCATCGATAGTGGTATCGGGGTGGGAAGAGGGTGGAGAGAAAGGAGAGTTCTCAATAAAGGAGACATCAACAAAGATGATATAACTGTAAGTCTGGAGAGAAACAGCGGTACCTGCGTTGAGTACGAGGGTAACCTAAGAAGATGCAACAAAGGGCTTTTGGGGGAAATTTAGATAAATGAGGATGAGTGTCACGAACATAACAAAGACACCCAAACACATGAATTGGAAGAGGGTGGGGAGGGAGAGGGGAACAGAGCCCAGAATGGATTCTCCCCTTGAAAGATAGAAGAAGGAAGACGATTTATAAGATAGGTAGTAGTAAGAATAACATTCCCGAAAAACGAAGAGGCACTTGCATGCGAAATAAGAGGGCACAAACAGTCTTCAAAATATGACGATGTTTATGCTCGACCACTCTATTTCGTTGAGTTGTATCGGGCAGGATGTTTGATGAAGGACGTTATGTTCCATGAGAAATTGCTGAAGGGAAGAAGATAAATATTCCCGTATAGGCATGGAGAATTGAGTGAATTTCATGGTAAAAAATCCGGAAAGTTTCAAACACCTCAGAATGATCACGAAGTAGATAAAATCATGTCATGTGAGAGAAATCATCAATAAAAAATATATAATAACGGTACCCTAACTGACTTGTGACTGCGCAGGGACCCCATACATCGGAATAAACTAAATCAAAAGGTTTAGAAGCGCACGTCACCAAACGAGGAACATAAGATGCGCAATGATGTTATGCAAACTTACATGGCTCACAATGAAAACTTAAATGGGGATAATGCTGGTGTAGGACGGAGGCCGATGGATGACCATGACGAAAATGCAGATCCCGAGCACGAGTAGAGATAGACAAGCAAACAAGGGATGTCGGAGTATTGGACATGTACACCCCATCGTGAAGATGACCTTTACCAAGCTCCTGATTCATCGACCGCTCTTGAAAAACATCAGGTGGTGTAAAAATAGTAACACAGTTCAAGTCTTGTGTAAACTCTTGTGTAAACTTATTGATGGAGAGTAGATTAAAAGGACTCCAAGGAACATGAGCCACCGAAATTAGGTTAATACAAGGATTCAAGGAGCACGTGCCAAATCCCACAATAGGGATAGTGAATCCGTCAACAACAGTAATTACATCGGCGCTAATATACGGGCGATGAGTAGTTAACATACTTGCATCACCGATGAGATGATCGAAATCACAAGAATCAAGCATCCAAGCAAGCGGATGATAAAAGACACAAGCAGCATGGCCACCAGTCTGAGCAATAGTTGCCGAAGAGGAGGCAGGTAGTGAAGCGGCCCGATGAGAGTGTATAAGCTCGATCTCATCCATTGAGAGGTCCAGGTTGTGATGGATATCAGATAGTGGTGGGGAGGAGTCGACCAGAGCTGCCTAAACCTGCCAGGTGGCGAGGATGGACGTCCATGGAGAACCCAACAACGATCAATGAGATGACCAGGTTTTTCATAGTGGTGACAGAAATGACGATTACGTCCCCCACCATGACCATGTCCATGAGTACCCGAAAAACGACCACTGCCACGATCCAGTAGTGCAGTATGACCGACAATGTCAATAAGTGGGGAAAACACCCATTGAGCTTTTCCAAGGCGATGGTAGACCAATGAAATCTCAAGAGAGGAGGGGCTGACCAACATTTCGGTGACAGTTGTTGCGTACTCTGGATCAAGGCCATGAATAAGATTGAAGAGACATAATTGACCCCATTGGGCCAAAGCAGCCTTTGGTGTTTGAAGAAGGGGCCAAAGTTCAAGTAACTCATCACACAGAGCTTTCCATTTGGTGAAATATGTCGGAAAAGGATGATGGTGTTGACGGATGGTGGAAAGGCATTAAAGAACATCTTACAACCGAGCTAAATTATTTGTTTCGGGATACATGAGGTGTTAAGAATAAAGGGGGTTGTCCAGGTGTTATAGTTTGTTATTGGTTAGGATGTTTGTTAGTTTGTTAGAGTTTGTTAGTTGGTTAGGGGCAATCCTGTATTTTGTAATGAAGTGCTAGCTGTAGCATTGAGCTGATGGGGTATAAAAATAGGCAGCAGGGGGCTGGGATGGGGACGACTCATTTTTAGGGAATTCTCCACAACTGGCTGCTGCGAGAAGGGCTGGTACGTTTGGGATGAACAAGCAGGGACTCAAAGGAGTGGTCTTCCATGAGTTCCTAACCTCCATCTCCTTCCTCTTCTTCCCCAAGATGTAACTCTTTCTTTTATCTCTGCCTGTACTGTTGAATTTCAATACAGAATTATACTGTTTGTTTCTACAATTTCTCCTCTCTCGATTTCATTACATAACAGTTTGGCGACTCTGTTGGGGAGTGCCGTGTGAGAAAATTGATCGCACGCTGGAGGTGAGTAGGATCGCTGCTGGAAAATTGTAGCAGTAGGGAAAAAAAAGGAAGAAACAGAAGAACGTTGTTGCCGCGCAGGGAGGCTCGGACGCCTAGAAAATATTTGCGGAAGGAGAGTCCAACATGGTTGTATATAAAAAAAAGATCGGAGCAAGCGAACGCAAGAGCTGGTCGAAGATCCAGTTGGAACTACGTACGCTGCTTGAGACGCGAGAGGCCGACTCGTTTTCTTGTCTGCAGTCGTGCGAGGGAGATCGTTTTACTGTGGCAAGCGTTCCGAACGTTGGAGGCGACGCAATCGTGGGAGCAAGATGATCGTTGCTAGGGTAACGCGTTCCGGAAGAGAATGATCGTGGAGGAGGAATCGCAGCAGGGGAGTGCCGCGCGAATTTGTTTTCTGTTCGTTGTTGGACAAGAACCGAAAGCCGACGCAGGGTAGTCTGTGCGAGAGAGAGAGGTTCACGACTGGGAGAGCTTTCGGGCCGCGGTGCGTAACCGATGTAAGAGATGTTGACGGACAAAAAAGAGTGGAAAGAAGAAAAAAAATGTGGAAATGCTCCTGCTAAAGACAGACGAGAACGAACACACAAAAAAAGAGAAAAAGAGAAATGTGGAAAGCCTGTGGTGCTGTAGACGGACGACAAATAAAAGAGAAAATTCAGTTTGCAGGAAATTTTTGTCTCTCAAGTTGATAGTGTTGCTGTTGGTTGACGTACGGGATTGAGACATTGGAGCAAATGACTGTTTTTTTTGAGCAAACCGGCCAGATGCACAGATTGCTCAGTTGTGAGCTAGAAGCACGATCGTCCGACGAAGTCTTTGGTTGGGGGGGGAGCTGAATACACAAGACAACTATGTGCGATACAGACACTATTGCAGAAGCAAACGAGAGGTGTGACCAAGAGAGTTAAGTTACCTGACTTTACTGGAGATGATCCTCTTGGTTGGACCATTGAAGCAAAAGCTTATTTCTTGATCAACAGGACGTCGAAAGACATGAAAGTACACTCGTCACAACTTTGTATGGTGAACTCAACTCTATACTGGTTCTTATCATGGCTGAAAGCTAATCCTAGAATGTCATGGGAACAACTGAAACCGGCGCTGATAAAAAAGTATGGAAAGGTGCGGAGGGAGATCCACAACGGTTTTTAAAGGGGTTTCGAGAGGCTGTTTTTGTGGAGCAAATTAAATCTAAATTGGTATATGCTGTTGAGGAGATTACATATTTGATTTCCGAAGTGGAAGAGCAGGTTAGGCAATCTGAGTAGTATGTGTTTATTCCGGAACAACCAGAGGTGGAAATTCATTTTCTGTGTGCTGGCGATGATGAGCCAGGAAGGAGTTTCAAGGAGCATATTGAGACGGAACTTGCACAAACAAAAGAGACCGGAGAAGCAGGATTGAGTGTTTTGCCTCAAATCTGTGTGCCAAGAGAATGAAGAGGTTGTGCAACTAACACCTGCTCGTGTGACGCAAAAACTTTTTCAATAGGTAATGCGAACATGGCCACCTTTGAGCAGTATGGATTGGCTTGCGTCTGGTTCAGAACATGACAAGCAAGTGGTGAAGATAGTGGATCCCAAGGAGGTGGAAGAAGCACCATTAAGCTTAAGGGGTCTCGAGAGAGGTCGGGAAAAGGATGGATGTGAAAAACGTGTGGAGCTGGTTGATTACAGAGTTGCTTGGCCGGAAGGGGAAATAGAAAATAAATTTTCACCGCTACTTAGGCCATCACAAAAGCCACCACCAAGGGTTGTCACAAAATATTTTGCTTCTTCAAACAACCTTGGAGCAGGTGGTTTTGGGTCTGTTTATATGTGCATTATGGGAATATTCTTAGACGGAGCTGAATCAGGAGTTTGCAGTGTTAAAGGTTACAACGTTGTATTGTATTGGAAACATTATCCACCTATTTTAACTGGAGTGGCGTAGATCACGATGATATTTGGCTTCAGTTGGGATTCAAGAGATCATTTTTTTGGCCTACTTATTGCTTATTCAGCCACAGTTAAATGTTAAATGTAGCTAACAGTTATCCCTTTTCTTCGATTGCTTTAATTTGCTCAATTGGCTATTAACTTCTCCCTATGAGGATCCTGTTAAAGAAAGATTGAAGCCAGTTGTCATTCCATGGGATGTTGGTGACAGAAGTGGTAAAATGGTACAAGAACCACTACACCGGACAGAGCTATATTATGTTTCAAATGATGTTGCTAACTTCTCACTTCTAAAGGCCAAGGTTCATAATTTGGGTGGTGATGCCTATGGGAAATCGGTTTCGGAGCCCATTAAAGTTTTTACACAGGCTGTGGGGATTGTTTTAGACTGCCATCCGCATGCTATTGGTGCTGAATTTTGTGTATGGCAAACTGCTATAGCTGCTGGACAACCAAAGCCGCCTATAGAAGTGGACATTGTGCTTGAGGGGTTGGCTGGGATTTATGGTGAAATGAAGACCTATTGTGCTGCACAACAATTAGAGCATCTTGTACTAGTTGTTGGGGACCGAAGGAAGGACAAAGAGGAATACGAACCACTTGCACTGGCTGTCTTAATTTGCCAAAGTGTGTTGCTGATTTCCAATGAAGATGCAATGATGCTGAGGCCTCCACCAAAGCCGCACCGGGTGTTGCTGTCCCAATGCACAGCCGAGCAAAGGTTGAGTTCCACCTTGAAGACAAGGAGGTTTTTAGGTTGGAGAGAATTGTTAAGAATAAAGGGGGTTGTCCATGTGTTAGAGTTTGTTATTGGCTGGAATGTTTGTTAGTTTGTTAGTTGATTAGGGGTAATACTGTATTTTGTAATGAAGAGCTAGTGGGGTATAAAAATAGGCAGCAGGGGGCTGGGATGAGGACGACTCATTTTTAGGGAATTCTCCACAACTAGCTGCTGAGAGAAGGGCTGGTACGTAGGAGTGGTCTTCCACGAGTTCCTAACCTCCATCTCCTTCCTCTTCTTCCCCAAGCTGTAACTCTCTTCTTTTATCTCTGCCTGTACTGTTGAATTCTAATACAGAATTATACTGTTTGTTTCTACAATTTCTCCTCCCTCGGTTTCATTACATAACATGAGGGTCAAGGAGTCCTAGAGTTTTTTGACAGTGTTCGCCGTCCGAGTCACTTTTTTGATGGAGCATTCCATAAAATTGACAAGCAAGACAAAATTTTTACTGTCACCAAACTTCCAAACTTTGTAATTCGGATTGGATAGTGGTGAGGGAGGAGCAACAAGGTGTGAGTCTAGATCCATGTTTGTGAGAGACATAAAAACTGTCTTACGCCATACATAAAAGTTAGTTGCATTAAGGTGGTCATCTACAAGGCGCGTGGAGGCAGTGATCAACTGTGTAAGGACTGAGGAAGTCGGTGAGGAATCTGCGATGGTAGGAGGGAAGAGACTACAAGATCCGACCAAGCCGACAGGAAGGGCATAGCGAGAAATTCAGCAGGGAAAGCCGGAAACGGGAAAATGGGCCTCAGTAGGAAAAAAGGGGCATCAGGTGACTGGGTGGATAACCATTAAAGTGCAAGAAGAGCGCAGAGGAATCAGAAGAGTGCAAGAGCAAGAGGAGGCTACAAATGCATTTTGAGGATGCCATGATTTCGAAGAGAGGCTTTAAGAGTAGTGGGTGAGGTTGAGGGGCGCCTGGAGGAGCGCTGTAGAATGGAGAAAGGCACAACATCAAGTGCATTTAGGAGAGGCGCCCAATTGGCCTGGATCGTCAGAGAAAAACAAAGAGAACGTCATCAGTGCAACATGTGAGGCGCAGGCGTAGTCCCCAGAGAGACCACAGGGGTGGCGGTTCGCGCCTAGGAGGTGCAGTGAGGTCGCGTGCACGGTGGGACGCCGCTAGGGTTGGTGCGCGAAAGAGAGCGGCAGGGCTTGGAGGGTTTCAGTGCTCAGTGGAGGGGAGTGGCGGGGATGGTAGGGCGCGGCAGGACCGGCGAAGGGAGGGGTGCGACAGGGATCAGCGAGGGGAGGTGGGGCTTTGGTTCACAGCAGAGGGAAAGAAAATAAATCGAAATAGGGGCGCAGCGGAGGGAATAATAATCGGAGCGGGGTATTCCTCTGATACCATGTAGATTGGTATACTTCCTACCTCAAAGAGAGACCGAGACTTTCATTTATAGATAAGAGGAAAATAAATACACGCGGGACTTCGAAATACACTTAAACGGGTCTAACAAAGCTGAAAGCTAGGCCTATCCCTTGGTGATTCCGCTTAAGTTAGAGGTTTGAATTGGAGCCGAACTAATAGTGAAACATGATTGCGTCTCATCAACCCTAACACTGCATTTTATAACCAACCCTATTGCATGCCCTGACCGTGGAGTGGCATAGGCTGTGTTCCTGTTGTTTGAAGGTCCTTCATCTACCCCGTTTTGTGTAAATAAAATAGTCTTCAATTATCCAATTTTGTCTGTTAGTTTATAGTTCACTGTAACGGAGTTTCACGCTTCGACTGAATATGCAAGGGGGTTCAAAAGGTCTGGGTGGTAGCAATCCCATGGGTTGGCCTTTGTCTATTTTTTGAGTTTAGGTGCCATGCTCAATACCCTCATCCGTCTTTTTTAAATTTCTCGACTCCCTACATATGTTGTAATCCTTTCGGGTTTCAGTGCTGCGTATTTTGGCTTGTGCATGACATATAATAATCCCCAGCTCTACGAGGCCTGAACAGATCTGTGAGTAGATCAACGTTTACATTGTTTGAGCCTCACCCTGTAAGCTTGTGTTACGACCCAATTTTCTTTGATCTTTTATCTCTTTCACCCTCATGAGGGGGTTTATTTTCAGCATTCTAACCAATCAACATCACATTGTGTGAGCATAATCCCAGCTCTATGAGGCCTGAAGTGGTCTGTGAATAGATCCACATCGCATTGTCTGAGCATAATACTGCATGCTTGTGTTTTGACATAATTTCTCTTCGGTTCTTTATATTTTCAGCCTCCCTCATGTGCGATGTTATTTTAAATGCATGGATTGCAGTCATTGAAGCCACAATGAAGTCGTAAAGTTGTCGAGTCTAACCAATTTGCCCAATTTGGAAGTTTGAAATAGAGCAGAAGATCAGGATTGTTTTTAGATATAAAAATTAAATATGATCGCCTGTCATAATCCCCAAATCCTGCTTCATTTTGTACATTTAAAAGTACCCTCAGGCGCATGCTTTGATGCCCTGGAGGTGTCAAGTCCAATCAAACTTAAAGCTAGGCTTATTGTTAGGTTTTCAACCTAGATTACTTCGTTCTGGACAAGAATGGAGGAAAAACAACTGTTTTCTATTGATTTCATAGAATTTTGTTGCAAGTAGGGGAGGGGAAAGAATGATCTCACAATAGTAAGAGTTTTCAAGGAGAGTCCTCCTAGATCGACTTCTTCTGGAGAATTCTTTCTTCCGAAGCAAGTCCACTGCTCCAGTCGGTCTGTCCCAACAGCACTGCTAGAAAGATATTCGATCCCCTTCCAGGAACCAGAACCAGCTTTTATAGCCTCGTTACAACTAACTGTCTAACCTCCTAACCGACTAATCTCCTAACTGACTCCCCACCCCTCTGATTATAAGTATGCAGAATTGGGGGGCGTGTCCTAACAATACCACCCTCCCCAATTGGCATCTTGTCCTCAAGGTGGCAGTGGAGAAACTGCGGTTGGATAAAGTGAGCATCCTCTCAGGTTGATTCTTCAGTGGGGACTCTTCCATTTAACAAGCCAGCGAGTACAAGGTTCAGGGAAATCCTGGTCCAGGATGTTTTCTGGTTCAGTTACCAAACCATCCTCATTAGACAAACCTGCAGGAAGTTCTGTGGGTTCTGGACAATCACTCTCTGCTCGTTTTATCTGAGAAACATGGAAAACCGGATGCAAACGACAAGACTCAGGCAGAGAAAGTTTATAAGCAGTAGCACCCAAGCATCCCAAAATCTGAAAAGGCCCATAATACTGAGCAGCAAGTTTTGGATTTAATTTATTTGATTTCGAAGTCTGGATATTAGGTCGGAGTTTAACATAAACCATCTGCCCAACATCGAACTGAATATCTCGACGTTGGCGATTAGAATAGGTGGCCATAATCTGCTGAGCCCGCAAAAGATTTTGTTGCAAAACATCTAGCATTTCATCACGGTCAAGCAGAGAAGATTCTACTGAAGCTAGCTTAGTTTCCCCCCGTGCATAGCGTAAAGGTGTTGGTGGGCGCTGACCATAAACAGACCTCAAATGGGGACATTTTAGTGGCAAAATGTGTGGCAGTATTATAAAAAAATTCAGCCCATGGTACATATCGAGCCCAAGAAAGAGGACGTGTGGAAGCAAACCATCGTAAATCTGTTTCCAAAATTCGGTTCACGACTTCCGTTCGGTCGTCGGCTTGCAGATGATAAGCTTAACCGAAGTGTGGTACCCTCCAACTGGAATAATTCTTTCCAAAAATTACCAAGGAACAAAGTGTCCCGGTCACTCAAAATGGAGGTTTGAATCCCAAGAGTAGCTGTCGTACTAAAAGGTCATAGCAGTTCCCCGCTATGATGAGAATCGGGAAGTGCCATGACACTATTCTTGAGTAAGTATTCTATGGCCGGATGATATCATTTGAAGGGACACAAATTATAATGGCTATCAAGGGTGAAGACTCATAAGACTTTGAGGCGCCTTCTCATGGTGTACGTCTCTGGTAATATCCAGTAGGATATTATGAGAATGAGACCCGACAGTAGGAAATCTACATTATAAGTGTCATTGGATGTTCCTATCTGTGGACGTGTGTAATGGTACTTAGACTTTAAGATTATTATTAATAGATATTATGAGTCGCGCACTTTGATGTATTGGCGAAAACCATGACGACATATGCTCGCGGCGAGGTAGGATACGTTGGGTGCGTCACGAGTAATACTACATTAATGAATAATGCGAGAAATGATTTATCCCCTCTGTTCATTAACAGAAGTAAATATCTCAGGCCCTTTGATGGAAATGATATAGTCTAAATTAATCCACGACCATGGTGTTCGCTAAGCAAGTTCTCTTTTCGGAAAGTCAAAGAACGAGTTATCGAGCATATAGGTTGATGACATTGGCATGAAACCTACTTGATTGAAGATATTGTGATAAATAGATTATATTACACTGTAAGCGTTCATATGATGTGACATGTCGTTGCGGCGTTAACTTCTTTCTATATGGGTGCCTTGACGTGTTGCTAGACGCGCTAACCTTGGATTTTAGGTAGGCTCGCCTAATGCCACTGAGAAAAAGGCCTAGAGGTCACACACTAAGTGTATCCGGAATCTCAGTTAAATAATTTATTATTTAATAAGTTGAATAAATATTATTCTTGGTCGTGGTTTAATAATTATTTAGGTATGCCTGATCGCTTTTTATTTATTTATCGGCGAATAATGCAGTTAGATTTATTTATTTATTTAATAAATAAATAGTCGTTATTCAAGGTTCGATAAATATTTCGGAGGATGGGCGTGCTGAGTTAAAGGGTCCAGTGAGAAAATAACATTAAATATTATTTGATTAGAATAATATTTAATTGTAACTTGCAAGCTAAACACATGTCATGGAAATAATGGTATTGTCGTTATTATTTGATACGGGGGTTTCATATGAAATAATAAAATAAGTAACGACACTTGTGTTAATTATTTATTATTACCTAGTTAATTAAATTCTCGGTTACATATTATCCTCTTATTAGCCAAGGGGGCAACCCACAAGCCAGAGAGCCAATATTGGTTGTGCACAACATTTTGGAGAAAAATCTGTCAAGCCTCGAGCACATTTTTTTCCCTTCAAGAATGCTCTCAAGAGCGAGAGCGACTATCCTCCACCGGATCAGTGAACACTTTGGAAGCGGCTCTCAAGGCGATCGAGGGCGGACGACGCAAGCGCAAGGACTTTCCGTCCTAGCACTCAGAGACTCTTTTGGCGACGTCTAGAGATTCGCGGTGCACGTGTGGATTACTGCTAGAGGAGATCTACTCTGGATCGCTACAAAGCAACGAAAGGCTCACCGCAGATCTGTGGTCAGACACATCAACGAAGAAAGAAAACCTTGGATGTATTTCTTTAATTTAATTAAATTAATTATAAACAAAATATGTTGATGCTCTCTCTGGGTTCCGGGCCTCTTTCTTCTTTATCTAAAATTTTGATTTTATTCCGTGGATACTGGTGTTCATCGTCGTACCCAACTGTGCTTGCGCTGCGCCCAGAACCTACATAAATCACCTCAAAATCAAAGCCCAATAATTTGGCCTGCGAACACTATTGGTTGATAGAAGGAATCCGCTGAATAAGCATGTGTTTTAAGGCCTTGTGATCAGTATAAACCACAAAATGTTTACCTAACAATTATTGTTTTCAATGGTTGATGGACAGAACTGAATACATAATCTCTTTTTCGTAAACCGACTTGGAAAGAGTAGTAGAAGCAAAAGCCTTACTAAAGCAAGCAATTGGCCGCCCTCCTTGCATTAGCACTGCACCAACTCCCCGGCCGAGGCATCACACTCAATAATAAAGTGCTGTTGGAAATCTGGAAGAGCCAAAACCGGAGCAGAAAGATGACAGGCTTTCAGCTTATGAAAAGCAGTAGTGGCCGCAGTAGTCCAAGTGAAAGGCCCAACTTTGGTTAATTCAGTCAATGGTTTGGCTATGGTTCCGTAATCATGGATAAATTTTTTATAGTAACCAGTAAAACCCAAAAAACCACGGACGCTGGTAACATTGTGGGGTTGAGGCCATTACTGAACACAAGCGACTTTTTTTGGATTCATTAAAACTCCTTCGGCAGAAACAGTATGACCGGGATATTCCACAGAAGTCTGGCCCAAAAAACAATTTTTTTTATTAGTATATAAAGAATTAGCTTGTAGAGTCTGGAACACCTGTTTCAGATGGTGAACATGAGATTGCCAATCCGGACTATAAATGAGGATGTCATCAAAGAAAACCAAGACAAACTTCCGTAACATGCTGCTGAAAATTCTGTTAATGGTAGACTGAAAAGTTGCCGGTGCGTTCATTAAACCGAAGGGCACGACAAGATATTCATAATGTCCTTCATGTGTCTTAAATGCCGTTTCACACACGTCTTCAGTCCGCATTCTGATCTAATTAAAACCGGAAGTTAAATCCAACTTGGTAAAATGTCGTGCTCCATAAAGTTCGTCCAACAATTCATCAATGATAGGGATTGGAAATCTGTCCAGAATGCGAGTTTGTTCAAAACCCTGTAATCAACACATAAACGCCAACCACCATTCTTTTTAGTAATTAAAATAATGGGACTCGCAAAGGGACTGGTGCTAAATCGGATAATCCCCTTAGCAAGCATAGCTGCCACCTGCTGCCCGACCTCATCCTTAAGATGGTGTGCTCACTTATATGGATGAATGTTAAACGAAAGAGCTCCTAGAACAAGGTTGATGGCATGGTCAATGAGTCGGCTAGAAGGAACCCCTCGTGGATAATCAAAAAAAGAACAGAAATCCGCCAACAGATTGTTCAATCGCGAGCTGTTGGGGATGCAACCGACGAAGACCAAAGGAAGTGGTGGGAAAAGTGTTGGTTCCCTGTAACTTAACCGATTGACCTTCCCACTCAAATTCCATAGTTTTATGCTGCCAATTGGTTAAAACCGCTCCCAAAGTCTTAAGCCATTGCATGCCCAAAACTAAAAATAAGAGCATCAACAACATAAGTGAAATTGGCCAAGTTCACTGGAAGGGAACCACATTTACCTTGTGAAAGGGTCTTCCGACTATCCCCAAGTTTAATTCCGAATGGTGCAGTTGGAAGAATCTCAATTCCAGCCATAGCGGTAAGTGTTTTGGTCACAAAATTATGACTAGCACCACTATCGACAAGTATGACAACAGGAACTCCCAGAACAAAGCCATCCGAAGTTAATGCATCAGCTCTATGTGCTCCCAAACTGCGGAATTCGACTAAATCTTGGACCAGAGAAGTAGCAATATCAGAAAATTCTGGCAGTAGTGGTGCAGAATCCCCTATTTCAATACCAGCCTTGGGCTCTTCAATCTCCCAAACCATTAGACAGATTTTTTTTTTCAGGACAGCGATGTAGAGCTGTGTAAGGCTGTTCACAACGGAAACACAAACCCTTTTGTTTGCGGTCATCGCGCTCCTGTCGGCTGATACTGCGAACCCCCTTCCACCGGTCATCACCAACAAAATTGCGGGTGTCCTCAGCTTTTGAAGTTTTGTCCGGAACAGACTGGTTTAAAGGAAAACTGGACGAACCAACCCCTGCTCCTCGAGGATAAGGAGGGTGCAACTGTCGCTCCACAGGAGGCCGCAGTACACCTTCCCCGATTAATTCCTTTTTGATTTTTTTAGCCAAAGTCAACAGTCTATTTTTTTTCTGGTTCGTGAGTAGAGACTCGATTTTCAATCTCCTTTCGAAGTCCACCCAAGAATAGACTCACAAACCAAGTGTTTGGAAAACCAGGAATGCATAAGGTCACATGTTCGAATTCCTCAATATATTTATCGAAGGTACCTGTTTGACAAAGAGACTTAAGGTACTGCAAAGGATCTCCTTCAGTCGGTTAACCATACCTTTCCATTAAGGCCAGCTTAAATTTTTCCCAGGGCAAGTCCGGATTAGAATTTTGCCAAGAAAGGAACCAGTATAGAGTTGAATCGCCCATACAAAGCTGCGCCATGGGAAGTTTCATTTGGTTGGATGTTCGGGCAAGACGAAAATATGTTTCCGTTTTGGTCCGCCAACCAAAAGGATCATCTCCTGTAAACTGCAACATTTCTAATCGATTCGACCAGCTGTGTAAACCAAAATCTGGACCAGGAGCATCTGACACGAAGTTCGCAGTGGGATGTACTACAGAAGGTGGATGGTCACTACCACTACCGGAAGGAAAAGAAGCTTCAGTTGAGTGTTGTTTCCCAAGGTCGATAGTACGTTCAGCTTGCAGCGTCAAAGATTTAAGGCGATCAACTGTCTATTCTTCCAAATCCCGAAGACGAAGTGCAAGACGTTCTTCAGCCTGCTGTGTCTGCTCAAGGACTAGCCGCTGATTCCTTGCCTGTTCGAGAATTAGCTGGTCTACATTATTCCGTAGTGTAATCACCTCCTTGGAGCGATAATGATCCTGATCGTTCAATTTTTGCAAAACCTCGTGCAACATAGTTTTGAGATTCATTATTCGACTCTCCATTCGTGTTTGCATCCAACCAATTCGAATGAAAAGAGCATCCCAAATGAAGACTACAGGAGAAGCAAGAAGGTGAAGAAACCAAAATGCAATGAAAGCACCAAATTGTTAGGTTTTCAACCTAGATTACTTTGTTTTGGACAAGAATGGAGGAAAAACAACCGTCTAACTGACTAACCTCCTAACTGACTCCCCCCCCGCCCCTTCTATTTTAAGTATGCAGAATTGGGGGGCGTGTCCTAACACCTATCCTATGTCGATTCGTCCCAAGTCAGAGGTTTGAATTAGAGCAGAACTAATAGTGAAACATTGATAGGGTGCGGAGCGAGCGAGAGAGGAAGAAACAGAGGATTTCTATGTGCATCAGCTGAACAGCGGGGAAGAGATGAAAAAGAAGAGTAATGGAGAAGAAGAAGAATAGAAAGAGGGAGACTTCTTAGATGATGCCGCTCCCAAGGCCGTGACCTAACCCACCGAACAACAAGGCTGAACTCCAAAACATACGTAACCCCCCTTATTGCTGGGACCCCTTCCTTTAATAATAACCTCCAATCACTTCCTAACAACTCCACTATCTAACAACCCAGCCCATTATTACTCAAGGAATTACAACACTACCCCTGACAGATTATTACTCACTCCCCAATCCTGCTCCCTACACAGCAGGTTCCTCAGACCCCCTTCGCAGCAGCTAGTTCCTATTAAACATGATCGCCTGTGATCAACCCTAACACCACATTTTATATACAACCCTATTGCATGCTCTGACCATGGAGTGGCATGGGCTGTGTTCTTGTTGTTTGAAGGTCCTTCCTTTACCCCGTTCTGTGTAAATAAAATAGTCCTCTTCAATTATCTAATTTTGTTTATTTGTTTATAGTTTACTGGAACGGAGTTTCACGCTTCTACTGAACATGCAAGCGGGGTTCAAAAGGTCCGGGTAGTTGCAATGCCATGGGCTGTCCTTTGTCTATTTTTTGAGTTTTGGTGCCATGCTCAATGCCCTCATTCGCCTTTTAAATTTCTCGGTACTTTTGTTACATATGTTGTAATCCTTTTGGGTTTCAATCTGTGTATTTTGGCTTGTGCAATGATGACATATATTAATCCCAGCTCTATGAGGCCTGAACAGGTCTGTGAGTAGATCAATGTTACATTGTCTGAGCCTCGTCCTGTAAGCTTGTGTTACGACCCAATTTTCTTTGATCTTTGATCTCTTTCCCCCTCATGAGTGGGTTTATTTTCAGCAGTGTAACCAATAAACATCACATTGTCTGAGCATAATCCCAGCTCTACGAGGCTTGAACTGGTCTGTGAATAGATCGACATCACATTGTCTGAGCATAATCCTGCATGCTTGTGTTTTAACACAATTTCTCTTTGGTTCATATTTTCAGCCTCCCTCATGTATGATGTTATTTTAAATACATGGATAACAGTCATTGAAGCCACGATGAAAACGCAGAGTTGTCGAGTCTAACCAGTTGCCCAATTTGGAAGTTTGAAATAGAGTAGAAGATCAGGATTGTTTTTAGATACAAAAATTAAATATGACCCCCTGTCATAAGCCCCAATCCTGCTTCATTTTATACATTTAAAAGTACCCATAGCTGCATGCTTTGATGCCATGGAGTTGTCCAGTCCAATCAGACTGAAAGCTAGGTCTATCCCATGCTGATTCGGCCCAAGTCAGAGGTTTGAATTAGAGAATAACTAATTGTGAAACATGATCACCTGTCATCAACCCTAACACTGCATTTTATATATAACCTCATTGCATGTTTTGACCGTGGAGTGGCATAGGCCGTGTTCCTGTTGTTTGAAGGTCCTTCCTCTACTGTGTTTTGTGTAAATAAAATAGCCCTCTTCAATTATCCAATTTTGTTTGTTTATTAGTGTTAAAATATAAGAAAGTGGATACCCAATCCCCAAGGTCCTCTCTAAAGGAGGGCTTGAGGTTCTTTTATAATGAATAATAAGGAGCACATCGGACCACAAGTCCGATGTGGGATACCGACTCCAACACTCCCCCTCAGCTAGGTACCTAGCTTGAACACATAAAAAAAATAACAAAGAAAACAAAGCGATCAACAAACATTGCAGACACTCTCCTTCAAGCTATACATACCCAACTTGATTACAAAACAAGACAAAACAATGAAAAGATAAATCGCCATGGTTGCTGCGCCCCCTCAAGAAGATGATGGATGATGCAAGAAGCTGGTGAAAAAGATGGGTCGGTCGTCGAAGCACCGGGAAATCCGCACTGACGGGCCGGTCGTCGGAGCGCCGAGAAAGACGCACTGGCGGTGCCGGTCGATAAAGCATCGGGAATGCCGCACTGTCGGGCCGGTCGTCGGAGTGCTAGGAACGCCACACTGGCGGTGCTGGTCAACTGAGCAAAAGGTGAATTCTGTAGGAGGAGAGCGACATGGAGGCGGGAGCTGCCGCGGGAGGAGGCCGACATGGAGGGAGTAACGAACGGGGGAGATTCAGTCGCGACCGACTAGATTTGGCCGAACGGGAGGGAGCAGCTGACGGCGTGATGAGCAGAGGAGGCCGCGGCTCGTGCAGGCCAGCGGAGGGAGAGGGAGACGATCGGTCGGGTGACGCGAAAGCCGACAGGAAGTGATCGCGGGTTGCCAGATCTAGGGAGGTCTGCAGGAGACCCGACGAGCGATGCTGGCGCACAGGAGGGGAGCTCGTCGGGAGAGAGCCCCGCTGGAGGGCCCTCCCACAAGAGGGGTGACGGGAGGGGAAGCCGTCGCGGAAGGGAGGGGCGCGGCTGTGCGCAAGGAAAAAGGAACACCGAGATAGGGATGTCCGGGCTAGATCTGGGCAGTGGAGGGCCGACGACAGGAGATGTTTGTGGGAGAGTGACGCGCAACGAGGGAGGCAGGGCTGGGATGTCTGCGTCGGAGGCCGGGGAAGGGAGATCGCCGTGGGAGGGGGTCGGTCGTCCGCGTCGGAAGCGGGGAAACGCTAGGAACCGCGACGAAAGCTGGCCGAGAAGTGTCGAGTAGAGCGTAGCCGGGCGACGTCGGGAGGACGAAGGAAGGGCGGGGTTGCGGAGAGAAGCCGCTGTAGAAAGGGCGGTGCCGCGGGCGGGATAGCTTCGTCAGGATGAAGGACCGCCACAGGGGCGCACGACTTTGACAGAACTAGATCTGCCGCCCCCCAAGCGGGGAAAAAAAAACCTAGACCGGAATTAAAAAAAAATATGCGGAGGGTTTTTGGTTATACCCTCTCTGATACCATGTTAAAGTATAAGAAAGTGGATACCCAATCCCCAAGGTCCTCTCTAAAAGAGGCCTTGAGGTTCTTTTATAATGAATAATAAGGACCACATCGGAACAGAAGTCCGATGTCGGATACAGACTCCAACAATTAATTTAGAATTTACTGCAATGGAGTTTCACACTTCTACTGAATATGCAAGGGTGGTTCAAAATGTCCGGGTAGTAGTAATCCCATGGGTTGACCTTTGTCTATTTTTTGAGTTTCGGTACCATGCTCAATACCTTCTCTTTAAATTTCTCTATACTTTCCCTACATATGTTGTAATCCTTTCGGGTTTCAATGATGACATATAATAATCCCAGCTCTACGAGGCCTGAACAGGTCTGTGAGTAGATCAACGTTACATTGTCTGAGCCTCACCCTGTAAGCCTGTGTTACGACCCAATTTTTTTTCATCTTTTATCTCTTTCCCCCTCATTGGTGGGTTTATTTTCAGCAGTGTAACCAATCAACATCACATTGTCTGAGCATAATCCCAGCTCTATGAGGCCGAACTGGTCTGTGAATTGATCAACATCACATTGTCTGAGCATAATCCTGCATGCTTGTGTTTTGGCCAACTTCTCTTCGGTTCTTTATATTTTCAGCCTCCCTCATGCGTGATGTTATATTAAATACATGGATAGCAGTCATTGAAGCCATGATGAAGACATAGAGTTGTCGAGTCTAACCAGTTGCCCGATTTGGAGGTTTGAAATAGAGCAGAAAATCAGGATTGGTTTTAGATATAAAAATAAAATATTATTGCCTGTCAAGCCCTAATCCCGCTTCATTTTATACATTTAAAAGTGCCCTCGGTCGCCTGCTTTAATGCCCGAGGGTGTCCCGCCCAATCAAACTGAAAGCTAGGCCCATCCCATGTTTGATTCAGCCCGAGTCAGAGGTTTGAATTAGAGAAGAACTAATAGTGAAACATGATCGCCTGTCATCAACCCCAACACTGTATTTTATATATAACCCAACTGCATGCTCTGACCGTGGAGTGGCATAGGCTGTGTTCCTGTTGTTTGAAGGTCCTTCCTCTGCACTGTTTTGTGTAAATAAAATAGTCCTTTTCCATTATCCAATTTTTGTTTTTTTATTAGTTTATAGTTTACTGCAATGGACTTTCACGCTTCTACTGAATCTGCAAGGGGGTTCCAAAAGGTCAGGCTAGTGGCAATCCCATGGGTTGACCTTTGTCTATTTTTTGAGTTTCAGTGCCATGCTCAATACCCTCGTTCTCTTTTTAAATTTCTCGATACTTTCCCTATACATGTTGTAATTCTTTCGGGTTTCAAAGCTGTGTATTTTGGTTTGTGCAATGATGACATATAATAATCCCAGCTCTACAAGGGTTGAACTAGTCTGTGAGTAGATCAACGTTACATTGTTTGAGCCTGACCTTGTAAGCTTCCGTTATGACCCAATTTTCTTTGATCTTTGATCTCTTTCCCCCTCTTGAGTGGGTTTATTTTCAGCTGTGTAACCAATCAACATCACATTGTCTGAGCATAATCCTAGCTCTATGAGGCCTAAACTGGTCTGTGAATAGATCAACATCACATTGTCTGGGCATAATCTTGCATGCGTGTGTTTTGACACAATTTCTCTTCAGTTCTTTATATTTTCAGCCTCCCTCATGCGTGATGTTATTTTAAATACATGGATAGCAGTCATTGAAGCCACGATGAGGGCGTAGAGTTGTTGAGTCTAACCAGTTGCCCAATTTGGAGGTTTGAAATAGAGCCGAAGATCAGGATTGTTTTTAGATATAAAAATAAAATATGATCGCCTGTCATAAGCCCCAATCCTTCTTCATTTTATACATTTAAAAGTACCCTCAGTCGCATGCTTTGATGCCATGGAGGTGTCAAGTCCAATCAAACTGAAAGGTTGACCTATACCATGCTGATTCTGCCCAAGTTAGAGGTTTGAATCAGAGCAGAACTAATAGCGAAACATGATCGCCTGTCATCGACCCTAACACTGCATTTTATATATAACCCCATTGCATGCTCTGACCGTGGAGTGGCATAAGCTGTGTTCCAGTTGTCTGAAGGTCCTTCCTCTACCCTGTTTTGTGTAAATAAAATATTCCTTTTCAATTATCCCATTTTGTTTGTTTATTAGTTTATAGTTTGCTGCAGTGGAGTTTCACACTTCTACCGAATATGCAAGGGTTCAAAAGGTCTGGGTTGTAGCAATCCCATGGGTTGGCCTTTGTCTATTTTTTGGGTTTCGGTGCCATGCTCAATTCCCTCATTCTCTTTTTAAATTTCTCGATATTTTTCCTACACATGTTGTAATCCTTTTGGGTTTCAATGCTGTGTATTTTGGCTTTTGCAATGATGACATATGATAATCCCAGCTCTATGAGTTCTGAACAGGTCTGTGAGTAGATCAACATTACATTGTCTGATCCTCACCCTGTAAGCTTGGGTTACGAACTAAGTTTCTTTGATCTTTTATCTCTTTCCCCCTCATGAGTGGGTTTATTTTCAACAGTGTAACCAATCAACATCACATTGTCTGAGCATAATCCAAGATCTACGAGGCCTGAACTGGTCTGTGAATAGATCGACATCACATTGTCTATAATCCTGCATGCTTGTGTTTTGACACAATTTCTCTCCGGTTCTTTATATTTTCAGCCTCTCATGCGTGATGTTATATTAAATACATGGGTAGCTGTCATTAAAGCCATGATGAAGACATAGAGTTGTCGAGTCTAACCGGTTGCCCAATTTGGAAGTTCGAAATAGAGCAGAAAATCAGGATTGTTTTTAGATATAAAAACAAAATATGATCGCCTATGAAGCCCTAATCCAGCTTCATTTTATACATTTAAAAGTACTCCCAGTCGCCTGCTTTAATGCCATGGAGGTGTCACGTTGGCCGATCCCATGGTGATTCAGCCCGAGTCAGAGGATTGAATTAGAGCAGAACTAATAGGGAAACATGATCGCCTGTCATTAACCCTAACACTGTATTTTATGTATAACCCCATTGCATGCTCTGACCGTGGAGTGGCATAGGCTGTATTCCTCTTATTTGAACCTCCTTCCTCTACCCTGTTTTGTGTAAATGAAATAGTCCTCTTCAATTATCCAATTTTGTTTTTTTATTAGTTTATAGTTTACTGCGATGTACTTTCACGCTTCTACTGAATCTGCAGGGGGGTTCAAAAGGTCCGGGTAGTTGCAATCCCATGGGTTGTCCTTTGTCCATTTTTTTATTTTCAGTGCCGCTATGATCAATACCCTCATTCTCTTTAAATTTCTCGATACTTTCCCTACATATGTTGTAATTCTTTCGGGTTTCAAAGCTGTGTATTTTGGCTTGTGCAATGATGACATATAATAATCCCAGCTCTACGAGGCTTGAACAGGTCTGTGAGTAGATCAACGTTACATTGTCTGAGCCTGACCCTGTAAGCTTGTGTTATGACCCGGTTTTCTTTGATCTTTTATCTCTTTCCCCCTCTTGAGTGGGTTTATTTTCAGCAGTGTAACCCATCAACATCACATTGTCTGCGCATAATCCCAGCTCTATGAGGCCTGAATTGGTCTGTGAATAGATCAACATCACATTGTTTGAACATAATTATGCATGCTTGTGTTTTGACACAATTTCTTTGCGGTTCTTTATATTTTCAGCCTCCCTCATGCGTGATGTTATATTAAATACATGAATAACAGTCATTGAAGCCACGATGAAGATGTAGAGTTGTCGAGTCTAACCAGTTACCCAATTTGGAAGTTTGAAATAGAGCAGAAAATGAGGATTGGTTTTAGATATAAAAATAAAATATGACCGCCTGTCAAGCCCTATTACAACTTCATTTTATACATTTAAAAGTGCCCTCAGTCACCTCCTTTAATGCCATGGAGGTGTCCCGTCCAATCAAACTGAAAGCTAGGCCCATCCCATGCTGATTCAGCCCGAGTCAGAGGTTTGAATTAGAGCGGAACTAATAGTGAAACATGATCACCTGTCATCAACCCTAACACTGTATTTTATATATAACCCAACTGCATGCTCTAACCGTGTAGTGGCATAGGCTGTGTTCCTGTTGTTTGAAGGTCCTTCCTCGATACTGTTTTGTGTAAATAAAATGGGGTCTTTAGCATTTGTTATAAAATAACCCCAAGGGATCTGTTAGAGAGAACACCTTGGGGGTTCGGGTCTACCTCTTTATACTTCTACATCTTCAATTATCCAATTTTGTTTTTTTATTAGTTTATAGTTTACTGCAATGGGCTTTCACGCTTCTACTGAATCTGCAAGGGGGTTCAAAAGGTTCGACCAGTAGCAATCCCATGGGTTGACTTTTGTCTATTTTTTGAGTTTCAGTGCCATGCTCAATACCCTCATTCTCTTTTTAAATTTCTCGATACTTTCTCTAATTATGTTGTAATTCTTTTGGGTTTCAAAGCTTTGTATTTTGGCTTGTGCAATGATGACATATAATAATCCCAGCTCTACGAGGCTTGAACAGGTCTGTGAGTAGATCATCGTTACATTGTCTGAGCCTCACCCTGTAAGCTTGTGTTGTGAGCCAATTTTCTTTGTTCTTTTATCTCGTTCCCCCTCTTGGGTGGGTTTATTTTCTGCAGTGTAACCAATCAACATCACATTGTTTGAACATAATTCCAACTCTACGAGGCCTGAACTGGGTCTGTGAATAAATCAACATCACATTTTCAGGGCATAATCATGCGTGCTTGTGTTTTGACACAATTTCTCTTTGGTTTATATTTTCTGCGTCCCTCATGCGTGATGTTATTTTAAATACATGGATAGCGTTCATTGAAGCGACAATGAAGACGTAGAGTTGTCGAGTCTAACCAGTTTCCCAATTTGGAAGTTTGAAATAGAGTAGAAGATTAGGATTGTTTTTAGATATAAAAATAAAATATGATCGCCTGTCATAAGCCCCAATCCTTCTTCATTTTATACATTTTAAAGGACCCTCAGTCACTTGCGTTGATGCCGTGGAGGTGTCAAGTCCAATCAAACTGATTCGGCCCAAGTTAGAGGTTTGAATTAGAGAAGCACTAATAGTGAAACATGATCGCCTGTCATCAACCCCAACACTGCATTTTATATATATCCCCATTGCGTGCTCTAACCCCGTGGTGACATAGGCCGTGTTCCTGTTGTCTGAAGGTCCTTCCTCTACCCTGTTTTGTGTAAATAAAATATTCCTCTTCAATTATCCAATTTTGTTTATTAGTTTATAATTTACTGCAGTGGAGTTTCACTTGTTTACTGAATATTTAAGGGGGTTTAAAAGGTCCATGTTGTAGCAATCTCATGGGTTGGCCTTTGTCTATTTTTTGAGTTTTGGTGCCATGCCAAATACCCTCGTTCTCTTTTTAAATTTCTCGATATTTTTCCTATATATGTTGTAATCCTTTTGGGTTTCAATGGTGTGTATTTTGGCTTTTGAAACGATGACTTATAATAATTCGAGCTCTATGAGGCCTGAACAGGTCTGTGGGTAGATCAATGTTACATTGTCTGAGCCTCACCCTGTGAGCTTGTGTTACGACCCAATTTTCTTTGATCTTTCATCTCTATCCCCCTCATGGGTGGGTTTATTTTCAGCAGTGTAACCAATCAACATCACATTGTCTGAGCATAATCCCAGCTCTGCCTGAATTGGTCTGTGAATAGCTCAACATCACATTGTCTAAGCATAATCCTGCATGCTTTTGTTTTGACACAATTTCTCTCCGGTTCTTTATATTTTAAACCTTCCTCATGCGTGATGTTATATTAAATACATGGATAGTTGTCATTGAAGCCACGATGAAGACGTAGAGTTGTGTGAGTCTAACCAGTTGCCCAATTTGGAAGTTTGAAGTAGAGCCGGAAACCAGGATTGTTTTTAGATATAAAAATAAAATATGATCGCCAATCATGCCTTAATCGAGCTTCATTTTATACATTTAAAAGTACCCTCATTCACCTGCTTTAATGCCATGGAGGTGTCACGTCCAATCAAACTGAAAGCTAGGCCTATCCCATGCTGATTCAGCCCGAGTCAGAGGTTTGAATTAGAGGAGATCTAATAGTGAAACATGATCGCCTGTCATCAACCCTAACACTGTATTTTATGTATAACCCCATTGCCTGCTCTGACCGTGGAGTGGCATAGGTTGGGTTTCTTCGGGAGGACGAAGGAAGGGCGGGGTCGCGGAGAGAAGCCGCTGTAGAGAGGGCGGTGCCGTGGGTGGGATAGCTCCGTCAGGATGAAAGACCGCCACAGGGGCTGACGACTTTGAAGGAACTAGAGCCGCCACCCCCTAGGTGGGGAAAAAAAAACCTAGACGGGAATTAAAAAAAAAATATGCGGAGGGTTTTTGGTTATACCCCCTTTGATACCATGTTAAAGTATAAGAAAGTGGATACCCAATTTTCAAGGTCCTCTCTAAAGGAGGCTTTGAGGTTCTTTTATAATGAATAATACGGACCACATCGGACCACATGTCCAATGTGGGATACAGACTCCAACAATTAGTTTAGAGTTTACTGCAATGGAGTTTCAGGCTTCTACTAAATATGCAAGGGGGGTTCAAAATGTCTGGGTAGTAGTAATCCCGTGGGTTGGCCTTTATCTATTTTTTGAGTTTCGGTGCCATGCTCAATACCGTCTTTCTCTTTTTAAATTTCTCTATACTTTCCCTACATATGTTGTAATCCTTTCGGGTTTCAATGCTGTGTATTTTGGCTTTTTGCAATGATGGCATATAATAATCCTAGCTCTACGAGGCCTGAACAGGTCTTTGAGTAGATCAACGTTACATTGTCTGAGCCTCACCGTGTAAGCTTGTGTTATGACCCAATTTTCTTTTATCTTTTATCTCTTCCCCCTCATTGGTGGGTTTATTTTCAGCAGTTTAACCAATCAACATCACATTGTCTGAGCATAATCCCAGCTCTATGAGGCCTGAACTGGTCTGTGAATTGATCAACATCACATTGCCTGAGCATAATCATGCATGCTTATGTTTTGACACAACTTCTCTTCGGTTCTTTATATTTTCAGCCTCCCTCATGCGTGATGTTAAATTAAATACATGGATAGCAGTTATTGAAGCCACGATGACGACGTAGAGTTGTCGAGTCTAACCAGCTGCCCAATTTGGAGGTTTGAAATAGAGCAAAAAATCAGGATTGGTTTTAGATATAAAAATAAAATATGATCGCCTGTCAAGCTCTAATCAGCTTCATTTTATACATTTAAAAGTCCCATCAGACGCCTGCTTTAATGCCATGAAGGTGTCCTGCCCAATCAAACTGAAAGCTAGGCCCATCCCATGCTGATGCAGCCCGAGTCAGAGGTTTGAATTAGAGGAGAACTGATAGTGAAACATGATCGCTTGTCATCAACCCTAACACTGTATTTTATATATAACCCAACTGCATGCTTTGATTGTGGAGTGGCATGGGCTGTGTTCCTGTTGTTTGAAGGTCTTTCCTCTGCACTTTTGTGTAAATAAAATAGTCCTCTTTAATTATCCAATTTTGTTTTTTTATTAGTTTATAGTTTACTGCAATGGACTTTGACGCTTCTACTGAATCTGCAAGGGGGTTCAAAAGGTCCGGCTTGTGGCAATCCCATGGGTTGACCTTTATCTATTTTTTGAGTTTCAGTGCCATTCTCAATACCCTCATTCTCTTTTTAAATTTCTTGATACTTTGCCTATACATGTTGTAATTCTTTCGGGTTTCAAAGCTGTGTATTTTTGCTTGTGCAATGATGACATATAATAATCCCAACCATACAAGGGTTGAACAGGTCTGTGGGTAGATCAACGTTACATTGTCTGAGCCTGACCCTGTAAGCTTTTGTTATGACCCAATTTTCTTTGATCTTTTATCTCTTTCCCCCTCTTGAGTGGGTTTATTTTCAGCAGTGTAACCAATCAACATCACATTGTCTGAGCATAATCACGAGCATAATCACAGCTCTATGAGGCCTGAACTGGTCTGTGAATAGATCAACATCACATTGTCCGGGCAGAATCCTGAATGCGTGTGTTTTGACACAATTTCTCTTCAGTTTATATTTTTAGCCTCCCTCATGCGTGATGTTATTTTAAATACATGGATAACAGTCATTGAAGCGACAACGAAGACGTAGAGTTTTTGAGTCTAACCAGTTGGCCAATTTGGAAGTTTGAAATAGAGCCGAAGATCCGGATTGTTTTTAGATATAAAAATAAAATATGATTGCCTGTCATAAGCCCCAATCCTTCTTCATTATATACATTTAAAAGTACCCTCAGTCGCATGCTTTGATGCCATGGAGCTGTCAAGTCCAATCAAACTGAAAGCTTGGCCTATACCATGCTGATTCGACCCAAGTTAGAGGTGTGAATTAGAGCAGAACTAATAGCGAAACATGATCGCCTGTCATCAACCCTAACACTGCATTTTATATATAACCCCATTGCGTGCTCTGACAGTGGAGTGGCATAGTCTGTGTTCTTGTTGTTTGATGGTCCGTCCTCTACCCTGTTTTGTGTGAATAAAACATTCCTCTTCAATTATCCCATTTTGTTTGTTTATTAGTTTATAGTTTACTGCAATGGAGTTTCACACTTCTACTGAATACGCAAGGGGGGTTCAAAAGGTCCGGGTTGTAGCAATCCCATGGGTTGGCCGTTGTCTATTTTTTGAGTTTCGGTGCCATGTTCAATACCCTCATTTTTTTTAAATTTCTCGATATTTTCCCTACATATTTTGTAATCCTTTTGGGTTTCAATGCTGTGTATTTTGGCCTTTGCAATGATGACATATAATAATCCCAACTCTAGGAGGCCTGAACAGGTCTGTGAGTAGATCAACATTACATTGTCTGAGCCTCACCCTGTAAGCTTGTGTTATGAACTAATTTTATTTTATCTTTTATCTCTTTCCCCCTCACAAGTGGGTTTATTTTCAGCTGTGTAACCAATCAACATCACATTGTCTGAGCATAATCCCAGATCTACGAGGCCTGAACTGATCTGTGAATAGATCGACATCACATTGTCCGAGCATAATCCTGCATGCTTTTGTTTTGACACAATTTCTCTCTGGTTCTTTATATTTTCAGCCTCTCATGCGTGATGTTATATTAAATACATGGATAGCTATCATTAAAGCCACGATGAAGACAGAGTTGTCGAGTCTAACCAGTTGCCCAATTTGGAAGTTTGAAATAGAGCAGAAAATCAGGATTGTTTTTAGATATAAAAACAAAATACGATCACCTGTCAAGCCGTAATCCATCTTCATTTTATACATTTAAAAGTACCCTCAGTCGCCTGCTTTAATGCCATGCAGGTGTCACGTCCAATGAAACTGAAAGCTAGGCCAATCCCATGGTGATTCAGCTCGATTCAGAGGTTTGAATTGGAGCAGAACTAATAGTGAAACCTGATCACCTGTCATCAACCCTAACACTGTATTTTATGTATAACCCCATTGCATGCTCTAACCGTGGAGTGGCATAGGCTGTGTTCCTGTTATTTGTACTTCCTTTACCCTGTTTTGTGTAAATGAAATAGTCCTCTTCAATTATTGAATTTTTTTTTATTAGTTTACAGTTTACTGCGATGGACTTTCACGCTTCTACTGAATCTGTAGGGGGGGGTTCAAAAGGTCTGGGTAGTAGCAATTCCATGGGTTGGCCTTTGTCTATTTTTTGAGTTTCAGTGCCGCTATGCTCAATACCCTCATTCTCCTTTTAAATTTCTCGATACTTTCCCTACATATGTTGTAATTCTTTCGAGTTTCAAAGTTGTATATTTTGGCTTGTGCAATGATGACATATAATAATCCCAGCTTTACGAGGCGTGAACAGGTCTTTGAGTAGATCAACGTTACATTGTCTGAGCCTAACCCTGTAAGCTTGTGTTATGACCCAATTTTTTTTGATCTTTTATCTCTTTCCCCCTCTTTAGTGGGTTTATTTTCAGTAGTGTAACCCATCAACATCACATTGTCTGAGCACAATCCCAGCTCTACAAGGCCTGAACTGGTCTGTGAATTAATCAACATCACATTGTCTTAGCATAATCCTGCATGTTTGTGTTTTGACACAATTTCTCTTCGGTTTATATTTTCGGCCTCCCTCATGTGTGATGTTATATTAAATACATGGATAGCAGTCATTGAAGCCACGGTGAAGGAGTTGTCGAGTCTAACCAGTTGCCCAATTTGGAAGTTTGTAATAGAGCAGAAAATCAGGATTGGTTTTAAATATAAAAATAAAATATGATCTCCTATCAAGCCCTAATCCAGCTTCATTTTATACATTTAAAAGTTCCCTCAGTTGCCTCCTTCAATGCCATGGAGGTGTCCCGTCCAATCAAACTGAAAGCTAGGCCCATCCCATGCTGATTCAGCCCGAGTCAGAGGTTTGAATTAGATCAGAACTAATAGTGAAACATGATCGCCTGTCATCAACCCTAACACTGTATTTTATATATAACCCAACTGCATGCTCTGACCGTGGAGTGGCCTAGGCTGTGTTCCTGTTGTTTGAAGGTCCTTCCTGGACACCGTTTTGTGTAAATAAAATGGTCCTCTTCAATTATCCAATTTTGGTTTTTTATTAGTTTATAGTTTACTGCCGTAAATGGTGAATTCCCCTTACTGACGACTTGAAGCACGACCACGTCTCGAGGAGTCTGCCATGGAAGCGTCGGGTAGCTGATGCAGCGGGCCGACGGGATGATCGTGCGCAGGACGTGTGCGTGCTGGAAGGGCCGCCGGAACGAGGGCGCTCTGCTAGGACGAGGGCGCGCTGCCGGGACAAGGGCGCGCGACCGGGAGGGTCCGCCGGGACGAGGCCGAGGGCGCCTGCTGGGGTGATGGCGGCGGAAGGGGGGGCCACAGGGCGAGAGCAGCGGGAGTGCGCGGGAGGCGCGGGGGCAGCGGGAGGCACGAGAGCAGCAGGATGCGCGGGACGACGGGGAGCCGGGACGTCGAGGAGCGGGGAGCCGCGGGAGGGCGTCGCGCCGGGAAGGGGGGCCGTCGGGGAGCCGGGAGCCGTGGCTGCGGGCGGGGCACCGGGGCGAGGCCGAGGGCGGGGCGTCGGGGCGAGGGTGAGGGCGGGGCGCCGGGGCGAGGCCGAGGGTAGGGCGCCGGGGCGAGGCTGAGGGCGCGACGCCGTTGGGCGAGGGGGAGAGCGCCTAGGCGAGGCGCTGGCGAGGGCACCGCGGAGCGAGGGGAGCCGCGCCGGGAGGGAGAGCCGCCGGGAGAGAGGGCCGCCGGGAGGGAGGGCCGCTGGGAGGGAAGGCCGCCGAGAGAGAGAGCCGCCGGGAGGGAGGACCGCCGGGAGAGAGAGCCGCCGGGAGGGAGGACCGCCGGGAGAGAGGGCCACCAGGGAGGGCCGCCGGGAGATTAGGGCAGAGCCAGTGGGGAAGAGAGGCGGGGCCGGACAGAACCGGGAATCCGCTGGGAGGGAGGGTCGGGATTAATATCCCTCTGATACCATGTAAATGGTGAATTCCCCTTACCTCAATGTGAGGTGATGATGTTCTTTTATAGATGAGTAAAACTAAATACAGAGAGGGTAAGTCCGATATGGGACTCAGAAATACCCAATTAAATGAAATGGGGTCCAACAACTGCAATGGACTTTCACGCTTCGACTGAATCTGCAAGGGGGTTCAAAAGGTACGGCTAGTAGCAATCCCATGGGTTGACCTTTGTCTATTTTTTGAGTTTCAGTGCCATGCTCGATACCCTCATTCTCTTCTTAAATTTCTCGATACTTTCTCTAATTATGTTGTAATTCTTTCGGGTTTCAAAGCTTTGTATTTTGGCTTGTGCAATGATGACATATAATAATCCCAACTCTACGAGGCTTTAATAGGTCTGTGAGTAGATCACCGTTACATTGTCTGAGCCTCACCCTGTAAGCTTGTGTTATGACCCAATTTTCTTTGATCTTTTATTTCTTTCCCCCTCTTGGGTTGGTTTATTTTCTGCAGTGTAACCAATCAACATCACATTGTTTGAACATAATCCCAGCTCTACGAGGCCTGAACTGAGTCTGTGAATAGATCAACATCACATTTTCTTGGCATAATCCTACATGCTTGTGTTTTGACACAATTTCTCTTTGGTTCTTTATATTTTCAGCCTCTCTCATGCGTGATGTTATTTTAAATACATGGATAGCGTTCATTGAAGCGACAATGAAGACGTAGAGTTGTCGAGTCTAACCAGTTTACCAATTTGGAAGTTTGAAATAGAGCAGAAGATCAGGATTGTTTTTTGATATAAAAATAAAATATGATCACCTGTCATAAGCCCCAATCCTTCTTCATTTTATACATTTTAAAGGACCCTCAGTCGCATGCTTTGATGCCGTGGAGGTGTCAAGTCCAATCAAACTGAAAGCTTGGCCTATCCCATGCTGATTCGACCTAAGTTAGAGGTTTGAATTAGAGCAGCACTAATAGTGAAACATGATCGCCTGTCATCAACCCAAACACTGCATTTTATATATATCCTCATTGCATGCTCTAACCCCGTGGAGTGGCATAGGTTGTGTTCCTGTTGTCTGAAGGTCCTTCCTCTACCCTGTTTTGTGTAAATAAATATTCCCCTTCAATTATCTAATTTTGTTTGTTTATTAGTTTATAGTTTACTGCAGTGGAGTTTCACTTGTCTACTGAATATGTAAGGGGGTTCAAAAGGTCCGTGTTGTAGAGTTTTGGTGCCATGCTCAATACCCTCGTTCTCCTTTTAAATTTCTCGATATTTTCCCTCTATATGTTGTAATACTTTTGGGTTTCAATGCTGTGTATTTTGGCTTTTGCAACGATGACTTATAATAATTCCTGCTCTATGAGGCCTGAACATGTCTGTGAGTAGATCAACGTTACATTGTCTGAGCCTCACCCTGTGAGCTTGTGTTACGACCCAATTTTCTTTGATCTTTCATCTCTTTCCCCCTCATGAGTGGGTTTATTTTCAGCATAACCAATCAACATCACATTATCTGAGCATAATCCCTGCTATCATTGAAGCCATGATGAAGACGTAGAGTTGCCTGAATCTAACCAGTTGCCCAATTTGGAAGTTTGAAGTAGAGCCGAAAATCAGGATTGTTTTTAGATATAAAAATAAAATACGATCTCCTGTCATGCCCTAATCTAGCTTCATTTTATACATTTAAAAGTACTCTCATTCACCTGCTTTAATGCCATGGTTGTGTCACGTCCAATCAAACTGAAAGCTAGGCCTATCCCATGCTGATTCAGCCCGAGTCAGAGGTTTGAATTAGAGATCTAATAGTGAAACATGATCGCCTGTCATCAACCCTAACACTGTATTTTATATATAACCCAGTGCATGCTCTGACCGTGGAGTGGCATTGGCAGGGTTTCTGTTGTTTGAACTTCCTTACTGTTCCCTGTTTTGTGTAAATAAAATAGTCCTCTTCAATTATCCAATTTTGTTTTTTTATTAGTTTATCATTTACTGCATGGACTTTCAAGCCTCTACTGAATCTGCAAGGGGGTTCAAAAGGTCTGGTTAGTTGCAATCCCTTGGGTTGGCCTTTTGTCCTTTTTTTGAGTTTCAGTGCCATGCTCAATACCCTCATTCTCTTTTTAAATTTCTCGATACTTTCCCTACCTATGTTGTAATGCTTTCAGGTTTCAACGATGTGTATTTTGGCTTGTGCAATGACGACTTAAAATATCCCAGCTCTACGAGGTTTGAACAGGTCTGTGAGTAGATCGACGTTTCATTGTCTGAGCCTCACCCTATAAGCTTCTGTTAGGACCCAATTTTCTTTGATCTTTTATCTCTTCCCCCCTCTTGAGTGGGTTTATTTTCGGTAGTGTAACCAATCAACATCACATTGTCTGAGCATAATCCTGCTTGCTTGTCTTTTGACACACTTTTTCTTTGTTTCTTTATATTTTTTAGCCTCCCTCACGCGTTATGTTATTTTAAATACATGGATAGCAGTCATTGAAGCCACGATGAAGACGCAGAGTTGTCAAGTCTAACCAGTTGCCCAATTTGGAAGTTTGAAATAGAGAAGATCAGGATTGTTTTTAGATATAAAAATAAAATATGATTGCTTGTCATAAGCCCCAATCCCTCATCATTTTATACATTTAAAAGTACTGTCAGTCGGTTACCTTGATGCCATGGAGGTGTCAAGTCTAATCAAACTGAAAGCTAGGCCTATCCCATGCTGATTCGGCCTAAGTCAATGGTCGGAATTAGAGCAGAACTAATAGTGAAAGATGATTTCCTGTCATCAACGCTAACACTGCATTTTATATATAACCCCATTGCATGCTCTGACCGTGAAGTGGCATAGGCTGTGTTCGTGTTGCGTGAAGGTCCCACCTCTACCCTGTTTTGTGTAAATAAAATAGTCCTCTTCAATTATCCACTTTGGTTTGTTTATTAGTTTATAGTTTACTGGAGTGGAGTTTCACGGTTCTACTGAATATGCCAAGGGGTCAAAAGGTCCAAGTTGTAGCAATCCCATTGTTTGACCTTTGTCTATTTTTTGAGTTTTGGTACCATGCTCAATACCCTCATTCTCTTTTTTAAATTTCTCGATATTTTCCGTACATATGTTGTAATCCTTTCGGGTTTCAATGCTGTGTATTTCGGCTTTTGCAATGATGACATATAATAATCCCAGCTTTATGAGGCTTGAACAGGTGGATGAGTAGATCAATGTTACATTGTCTGAGCCTCACCCTGTAAGCTTGTGTTACGACCCAATTTTCTTTGATCTTTTATCTCTTTTCCCCTCATGAGTGGGTTTATTTTCCGCAGTGTAACCAATCAATATCACATTCTCTGAGCATAATCCCTGCTCTACGAGTCCTGAACTGGTCTGTGAATAGATCAACATCTCATTGTCTGAGCATAATCCTGCATGCTTGTGTTTCGACACAATTTCTCTTTGGTTAATATTTTTGGCCTCCCTCGTGTATTTTGTTGTATTAAATAAATGGATAGCAGTCATTGAAGCCACGATGAAGACGTAGAGCTGTCGAGTCTAACAAGTTGCCCAATTTGGAAGTTAGAATTAGAGCAGAAAATCTGGATTGTTTTTAGATATAAAAATAAAATTTGATCGCCTGTCATAACATAAGCCCCAATCCTGCTTCATTTTATACCTTCCGAATCTCTTTTTTTGGTATTTTCAATAAATCCGCTTTTAGGTTAAGCGGGAACCATCAGCAAACCACCCACACATTCCAAAATCAAAAGTCAAGAAGTCAACAGATTCAAAATTCAAGAATCAACAAACCGTAGACAGTCTGGCCGACCTAGAGACACCAACCGCGCCTCGGGCTGCACACCACGGAAGGAATCACGAACCTCGAAACGATCAAATCTTGTCTCCAATCATCATCACCATCACACCGTCATCGCATCAACGCCGTCACGGGTCGTTGGCACCACCACCACCACCGAACCAAACGCCGACGAATAACACTAGTGGGAACCCGAACAACGCCGCTGCAACCTGTCGGGGCCAACAGAAAACATCAACAAAATCGTCGCTGACGTAAACCATACACCGGCGAGACTGCATCAGGTCATCCCGCTTCACCAAACCACAGCAAACAACCACAGTAGTAACCGATCCAAAAACAAATGCAGATAACCACCAAGATCCATCAATGCCAAACCGCAGAGGATGAAGATCAGCAAACACAGGTTTAGCCTGCCGAGAACGCCATCGCCCACCCAAACATCACATTCCAAAGCTTCCTTGAGAACCACCACACCAGACCGACCTGGGGAGGAGCAATGGGCAGGAAACCAGAGCAGTGTCGAAGCGGGCCAGGGCTGCAACAGCGGAACACGACCTTCGCTAGGACTAACAACCCCTTCAGCAAACCTGAACATCAGAGAAACAGAGACCATTGCATTGCCAGATCGCCGCAAACCAAGCCTCCTGGGACACCGACGACGACTCAACCAGCACATCCCAAACCATCCCGGATAACCAGCGCTTCGGACCCGACATTGGTCAGAATACAGAAACGAATGGTAAGAGCAGAGAAAGAGGCATCGACAAAATATTGCAAAACGACACGACTGCGATGGAAATCAAAAGCAAGCTTCGGTAGACCAAAGCCACGCCACGGAGAACGCCAATCCAAAGAACGCCAATCCAAAGAACGAAGGCCAAACCCGAAAACAAGGAAACACCACCGGAGTGAGAGAACCAGGGCCAAAGGGAGATGAGAGACAAGGGAAATCTGAAGAAGGAAGAGGTGGGGAGGGGGGGGGGGGGGAGGCATCGCCGGAGACAAAGGCCTCCCCCATCCGTCCTGCTTCATTTTATACATTTAAAAGCACCCTTAGTCACATACTTTGATGCCATGGAGGTGTCAAGTCCAATCAAACTGAAAGCTAGGCCTATCCCATGCTGATCCAGCCCAAGTCAGAGGTTTGAATTAGAACCGAACTAATAGTGAAACATGATCGCCTGTCATCTACCCTAACACTGTATTTTATATATAACCCCATTGCATGCTCTGACCGTGGAGTGGCATAGGCTGTGTTCCTGTTTGAGCGTCCTTTTTCTACCATGTTTTGTGTAAATAAAATTCATCCTCTTCAATTATCCAATTTTTGTTTTTTTATTAGTTTATAGTTTACTGCAATGGAGTTTCGCGCTTCCACTGAATCTGCAAGGGGTTTCAAAACGTCCGGGTAGTAGCAATCCCACGGGTTGGCCTTAGTCTATTTTTTGAGTTTCAGTTCCATGCTCAATACCCTCATTCTCCTTTTAAATTTCTCGATGCTTTCCTTACATATGTTGTAATTTTTTCTGGTTCCAATGCTGTGTATTTTGGCTTGTGCAATGATGACATATAATAATCCCAGCTCTATGAGGCTTGAACAGGTCTGTGAGTAGATAGACGTTACATTGTCTGAGCCTCACCTTGTAAGCTTGTGTTAGGACCCACCGTCTTCTGCCTCTGTTTTTGAGCTGTTTTCTCCGTCCACCCTCTCCCACGTCCGCTTATCATCTACAGGTATTGGTGCCTGCAAAGTCTGCCGCACCACTCGCGGCGGCCGCCCGACTTTTTCTTCTGGCTGAACCAGGACCAGACAAAGTTCCACCTCTTGGTCAAAGCATCCATCCAAACTCAAATGAGAAATTGACTTGTTTTCCACTGCTCCAGCTCGCTTCCCCCTGCTGTATGATTCTTCCATTCTTCCCGGACCACTTCTTTCAGCCACAACTTGCAAACTACTTCCACCATCTGCATCGACAATTGATTTTCGCCAACTTTCATTCTGAGCAGTGCTCTCTGGTTGTTCCTTCTCTAGCTGGGCCACCGATTCTTCTACTTCCGCACATCCAAATCTCCTAAGCAACTTTTCTTTGAATTGAGTTTAGGTAAGCCCATTCTTATTTGGTTCTAACAAGAAATTCCAAACCCATGCTGTACCTTGCATGCTTAATTCTGCCATTGGTACCTTCAACTTTTCCGGCATTTGACGGAATGAAAAATAAACCTCTGCTTCAATGATCCAATTCTTCAGATCTTGTCCAGAGAATTCCGGTATCTTCTCCTGTCTGCAGCGCTCCTCTAGACTTCTTTCCAGGCTAGCAAGATTCATCCAGATTTTTGGCATCAGGTCCTCTGATTTCACTGATTTTTGCTCCATGATCTGATCACCAGACTCTGGTTGCCGCCTCCAACACTACAAGAGTTCGCCGTTGTAGAACCTGTCATGAGTCGGACCTTACTGCTGCCTTCGTTTGAGAAGTTTCACGATCAAGAAGGTGTGGCATCTACTGCGAGTCGTTGCGTCCACCACTGCTGCGTCTGTTAGTCGTTTTTTTTTTCCCTTCTGCTGCGTTGATGTCGTCCGCTTTGTCTGCCTCAGCTGCGTCCGTTTCAGAAATAGAAAATCTGTTGTGGTGCCCCGTTGGCCTGCTGTGAGTCTGACGCCTTCTGCAGCGTCAAGAACCTGCCGATCAAGAACTGCTGCATGTCGCTTGTCCACTGCAGCGAGGCGTTTTCCACTGCTGCATGAGCTTTAGTCGCTTCTTCCAGTAACTCTCCGTCAAACAATTGCAGTGTTAGCGTCCAAAATTATCTCTCAAGAATTTCCTATCTCAGCCGACACTCTCTCTTAAAGAATCTCTCTCTAGATTCTCTCTCAACGAAAGCACCAATTGATAGGAAATCAGGTGCGAGAGTTAAACCGGGGCCTTCTATTGTTACTAGGCTAGAATTACAGAGAAACGGAGAAGTAATAGTAGAAGAAATAGAAGAGGAGAAGAGTAGAATCTCGTGGAGTTGCTGCACCACCAGGCCGAGGCCTAACCCCCTGCTGCTGCTTCCGCTGGAAGCCGGTTCCCCAAAACCAGTCCCCCCTCCTGACAAGCCAGCAGGCCCTATTTATTATTCTCTCACCCACCAACTATCCAGCGAATCAAACCATTTTACATAATTGTCCCTTTCCATTATTAATGACCCCCTACCCAACCAACTTCCCTGTACAGTAGCCTACCTGGCTTCCAGCGGAAGCAGCAGCAGGGGCTTAGGCCTCGGCCTGGTGGTGCGGCGGCTCCACGGGATTCTACTCTTCTCTTCTATTTCTTCTACTAATACTTCTTCTCTGTTTCTCTGTAATTCTAGCCTAATAACAATAGAAGGCCCCTGTTTAACTCTCTATTGCACCTGATTCCCATCAATTGGTTTTAGATATAAAAATAAAATATGATTGCCTGTCATAAGCTCCAATCCTGCTTCATTTTATACATTTAAATGTACCCTCTGTCGCTTGCTTTGATGCCATGGAGGTGTCGAGTCCATCAAACTGAAAGCTAGGCCTATCCCATGCTGATTCGGCCCAAGTCAGAGGTCTGAATTAGAGCAGAACTAATAGTGAAACATGATTTTCTGTCATCAACCCTAGCACTGCATATTATATATAACCCCATTGCATGCTGACCGTGGGTCCAGATTTAATTCTGGGCATGGAGTGGCTGGAAACTTTGGTGTATGTGACTTCTCATTGGAAAAATCTTATGAGTTTTGAATTCTAGGTCACAATGGTGACTTTACAGGGTTGCGCAATCGGTAGGATGCACCATTGGCATTACAGTTGATTTTGGCAGGGGAAAAATGTTTCGCACAGGGCTTACAGTGGCAACCGGGGGTGGAGGTTACAGAAAAATGAAGATATAGAGAAGACCACTTTTCGTGTTCATGAGGGACATTATGAATATTTAGTCACGCCGTTAGGTATTATGAATGCTCCTGCCATGTTCCAAGCGACTATGAATGCAATTTTTAAGCCTTTCCTTTGGAGATTTTAGTAATTTTTGACAACATTCTTGTATAATAATAGAAATTGGTGGGATCATTTACATCATTTGACTCTGTTTTTTTCTGTCTTACAGGCTAACCATTTCCATATTAACAGAAAAAAATGTTTTTTCGGACAGCAAATAGTTGAATACTTGGGCCACATCATTTCTCTCGAAGGGGTGACAATGGACCCAAAAAAGATTGCTAGTGCCCTCAATTGGCCCGAGCCTAAAAGTGTTACAGAACTCCGAGGGTTTTTAGGCCTGACTGGATATTATAGGAAGTTTGTTCGTGATTATGGGAAAGCGGAAAAACCCCTTACTGTGCTCATAAAAAAGAACAATTTTAATTGGCAGCAGGAGGCCCAGTTCACTTTTGAGACTCTAAAAGAAATTCTGTTTGCAATGCCTTTGCTTCAGTTTGCCGGATTTCTCTAAACAGTTTTGATAGGTGCAGTAAGAAGAATCTAGAATTTTCCATTGCTTTCTAAGGAAACAGAAGAACTTACAGGTTTTCTCCCAGAGGATTTCCCCTCGGGCCAGGCTCTTCGCCTCTTACAGAGCAAAGTCTTGATACCCCTACAAAACACACTTTCCCCGGTAGTTATACCTCCGTAACGGGAATATCAAATTACAATTATACCCCAGACTAACAGAACTAACAGCACACACAACAAACAGCTAACATTTCCCCCTCCTATAAGTATACAATATCGGAGGTCTAGCCCCTGACTCACTCCTATCAATACCCCACCCTTGAGAAACCACCTTGTCCCCAAGGTGGAAATCTGGAAATTGGAGAGTAATGGCTGCAGAATCCTCCCAAGTTGCTTCATAAATTGGCTGACCCTGCCATTGTATTAACCACTGGAGGTGCTGCCCCTTGGAACGTTCAGCTAGAATGTTAGCAGGAAAATTTTTGTCCCCATAAAAATTTGTGGGCAAAGAAACAGAGGCGTCCGGCGTTCCCACAGCAGGGCGTAACTGGGAAACATGGAAAACAGGATGTACACGACTGTCCGAAGGGAGATCAAGCTTATAAGCTGTGGCACCAATTCTGTCCAAGACAGTGAAAGGACCATAGTACCGGGAAACAAGCTTTTTATGCATTTGGTATTTAGAACCGGGCATATTCGGACGTAACTTGACCCAAACCTGATCACCCACATCATAGGTAACATTTCGTCGATGACAATTAGCAGAATGAACCGTGAGTTGTTGGGCACGGTGCAAATTATGTCCTAGCTGTTTTAAAGCCTCATCGCGGTCAACTAAAACTGCTGCTACTGCTTCAACAACAGTTTCATCCGCAGTATAATGAATGATCCGAAGGGGCTTGCGGCCATATATTAATTCAAAGGGAGTTTGGCTAGTAGATGTGTGAAAAGCAGTGTTGTAACTATATTCAGCCCAAGGAAGCCACTTGACCCATTGAGAAAGACGGTCTGAAGAAAAAACAACGCAAATACGCTTCAAAACAACGGTTAACAACCTCTTTTTGGCCATCAGTTTGTGGGTGGTACGATGAACTCATTTTCAAGGAAGTACCATGAAGCCGGAAGAGCTCTTGCCAAAAAATGCTAGTGAACAAAGGATCCCGGTCACTAACAATAGCTTTAGGTAACCCATGTAATTTAACAACTTCCCGAATGAAAATTGCAGCAACAGATTTTGCGGTAAATGGGTGTTTTAGAGGAATAAAATGGGCATATTTGCTTAACCGATCAACTATAACAAATATAACCTCATACCCCTGAGACTTTGGTAAGCCTGAGATAAAATCCATAGATATTTCCTCCCAAATAAGACTAGGAAGAGGCAATTGCTGAAGAAGACCTGCTGGCTTTAAAGTGTCATATTTATTTTTCTGGCAAACCGAACATTCCCGGACAAACTGTTGAACCATACTGGACATACCAGTCCAAGTAACACCACCAGCTAACCTTTTGAATGTTTTTAAATATCAAAGATGTCCCCCTGTCGGAGATGAGTGATAGTAGTGCAATAATTTGGGTATGAAAGCAGAAGTTTTGGGTAAAACAAGGCGATTGTGAAAAAACAGTTGCCCATTACGAAAGGAATAACCACGATGTGAGTCAAGATTCTACTGTAAATCTGAAATAAGACGCTGTGTCTTGAAGAAGTTCTGAGCGGACAGATTGTCAATCAAACCACCGGGGTTGAGAAATAGCCAAAGTTTGGAGATGGAACTCCCCATCCACATGGGGAAGTGCATCAGCAGCATCATTTAATTTCCCAGGTTTGTAAATGATATCAAAATCGTAGCCCAAAAGCTTGGCTTGCCAGCATTGATGGTCCATGGACACGATGTGTTGGCTGAGCAAATGTTTTAAACTACTATGGTCGGAAAAAATATTGAAACGATGGCCCATAAGATATTGGCGCCAATGCTGGACCGATAAAACTATAGCAATGAGCTCTTTTTCATAAATGGATTTGGACAAAGTAACAGGAGACAATGCCTTACTGAAATAAGCCAATGGGCGACCTTCCTGCATAAGAACAGCCCCAATTCCAGCACTGGAGGCATTCAATGGAAAACCGGAGAGAAAAATCTGACATAGCCAAAACAGGAGCAGAAATAAGCTTGACCTTTAATAGCTTGAATGCTTTTTGAGCTGGAGCTGTCCAAGAAAACTGCCCTTGCTTAGTTAACTCATTAAGGGGGTCGAGCAAGCTTTCCATAGTGTTGAATGAACTTCCTATAATAGCCAGATAGGCCGAGAAAACCCCGAACTTCCTTAACATTTTGAGGAACCCACCAATTCTGGACAGCTTCAACTTTCTTAAGGTTCATAGAAACCCCTTCCAAAGAAATAATATGTCCCAAATACTCAGCTGAACGGCGACCAAAAGTGCACTTTTTCTGATTAATATACAAGGCGTGAGACTGCAGCAGGTGGGAAACCTGTTCAAGAAGTGATAAATGGGCTGACCAACTCTTGCTGTAAAGCAGAATATCATCAAAGGAAACAAGAACTCCCTTCCGCAAAAAGTGGTCGAAAAATCGAATTCATTACAGCCTGAAAAGTAGCCGGAGCGTTCATTAAACCAAAAGGCATAACTAAATATTCATAATGCCCGTTATGAGTTCGAAACGCTGTTTTCTCTACATCCTCCCTCATACGGACCTGATGGAAACCCGATTTGAGATCGTGTTTGGTAAAAAAATTTGGCGCCATTCAACTCATCCAAAAGTTCTTTAATCATTGGAATAGGATAACGGTCGTGAATGGTCAACTTATTTAATGCTCGATAATCGACACACATCCTCCGACTATTATCCTTCTTTTTAACCAAAATAATAGAACTAGAAAATGGACTTGTGCTATGGCAGATGAATCCCTGCTGTTGGAGCTCCTGAATTTGTTGCTCAACCTCATTTTTCATATGGTATGCCAACTTATAAGGTTGAATATTAACTGGATTTGCTCCTTCCACCAGTCTAATTGGGAGGTAATCCAGTAGGAACAGAGAATATAGTCTGGAAAAGAAGGAAAAGCCGCTGTAACTGATCAGTTTGGGAAAAATCCAGCATCGCCACTACCTTAGTCTGTTCCCCTTTTGGTGGTCAATATACCCCTTTAACTAATTGCTGCTCCCTTCCAACATATTCCTGGAAAGCTCCTGGAACAAGTTGAGAATGTTTAATTCCTTGTAAAAAAACTTGGCGCCCCTTCCAGAAGAATTCCATCGTCTTATTTCGCCGGTGAGTGGCCACAAAACCCAAAGTTTCAAGCCATGATATACCCAAAACCAAATCTGGTCCGGACATATAAAAAATATATGCTGCTATCTCAAACTCCACAGAATTTAAGGTCGGTATCAAGGACTTGCACATACCCCTGGAAGCCACACGCTGTCCATCCCCCAAGCGGATAAAAAATGGTTCAGTCTCAGAAATTTGTGTAGACAAAGAGCCCAAAAGATGCTTGGAAACAAAATTGTGGCTCGCACCACTATCCACTAAAACCAAAAGTGGTACACCCTCTATTTGCTCTTCCAAAACTATTGATTGATTTCCAACAGGCTTTCGAGCATCCTGGAAATCTGTTAGAGCCCCGTCATTTCCAGTTCCCTATATTCCTCAGAAAATTCTTCTTGAATCTGAGCTCCATTCATGTCCGCTTGTTCTTCGCAAGGTTCTATAAACTCCCAAATCATAAGCTTGTAGCCCTTTTCAAGACACTTGTGTCCAGGAGCAAATTTCTGACCACAGGAATAACAAAGTCCTTTAGCTCTTCGTTCCTCATATTATTCTCTAGAAAGATTCCTAACCCCTTTCCAACCTGAAACTCCAGCAACGCTTTTATCCCTGACCCTGATTTCAACAGGTGGTACCGGTTTTGTAATCCCTGGATTCCATGACCCTCCCCAACCGACTCCAACACTACGACGCGAACGATCCTCAGGCTGTTTAATGTACCCTTTTACGATCAATTCTCGTTCAATGCGCCAAATTATATTCCTCTGAATAGACTTGAGAGAAATCATCCAATATTGTACAGCTCCTTCCATACTTAACTGAGTCAAAGGAACCTTTAATTCTTCTCGAGTTCGGTGTATTTGAAAATAAGTCTCCGCACGAGAGATCCAAGATACAGGATCATCACCAGCAAAAATCGGCGTCTCAACTTGCCTAACAGAAGCTCGCAACTCCTCCTCATTGTCTACAGGAAGTCGCTGTTCGCCAACACCTTCGCTAGCACGTGCGCCACTTCCATCTCCAGTGCACAAGCTTCCCGCACCTTCCATTACCTCAGTTGTTTGGTCCGTTCGAGTTTGCTGATCAACATTTTCGGCTTGTGCTGCTTAAATAGCAATAAGCATCGAACGGAATTCCAGCATCATTGCTTCTTGATGCTGAAAATCAGTTTTCAAATTCGTGACATTTGATGACAGATCCGAAACATTAGTTTCCAGGAGCGCAACACGATTTTCCATTCGTGTGGACATGCAGGAGTAGAACCGGTTCGGAAGTAAAGAAAATACAGCAAAATCCAACTAAAATTCTCCACTCCTATAGAGTTCGACTACTTCCTCTCCATGAAAGCACCAAGATGATAGGTGCAGTAAGAAGAATCTAGAATTTTCCATTGCTTTCTAAGGAAGCAGAAGAACTTTCAGGTTTTCTCCCAGAGGATTTCCCCTCCTCAGGCCAGGCTCTTCGCCTCTTACAGAGCAAAGTCTTAATACCCCTACAGAACACACTTTCCCCGGTAGTTAACAGAACTGGAATATCAAATTACAATTATGTTAGGAATATGTGTTAATTGACTTGAGTGGGCTGCCCCCCGTGTAGGGGGGGGGGGAGAAGCAGCAGTGGCTGGAAAGTCTGTGGGGGATGCCTGTGTACAACTGTCAAGGGGCAGTGATATCTTTGGGTTGTTTGTTAGTGTTTGTTAGTTTGTTAGGGGCTGGTGACAGCTGGCAGTAGGTTGTTAGAGTTTGTTAGTAGTTTGGGTGGTTAGCTGGCAGAGAGGGCCTTTAAATAGAGGGGGCCAAAATGTGTAAGGGACACAACTCATTTACTGGGAAATCTGCACAGCTGGTTGCTGTGTGTGGGCTGGTGCGTTGGGACGTCCAGCAAGGGGTGGGCTCGGAGGAGTGGTCTTCCACGGGTTCTCCTACATCTCTTTCTCTCTCTCTCTCCCTCCTGTAATTGCTATATTTCTGCTGTGTTTTTGCTGTATTTCTGCTACTGTAATTCAGTTGCTACATCAATATATACAGTTTAACTTCTCTATTTTCTCTCTCTCTCAATATTTCACGTAACAATTGGCGACTCCGCTGGGGAAGATTGAAGAGGTAGTTCAGGGTGATGAACTAATTCTGCCACACTGTCCTAGAGGCGTTGTTCGTTGGAAGTTAAGAAAAAAAGAAGGGAAGAGATACGATGGGAGCAAGCCGATTGCAGGAGTTGGTCGAGTTTTTGCTGGAGCAGAACCGAACGCAGCACGATGTTCGCTGTTGGGGAAAATTTGCTAAAGAAGGTGCTGTCGTAGAACAGTAGTTGTTGCAAGCTGAAAACCAGAAAAAGATCGTGGAGGAGGATCGCTGCTAGGGCGACGAACGTAGCTGGAGAACGCGGTTGCCGCTGCAGAAGATACGAACAGTGCGTCCGTTGTTCACTGTGAAGCACAACCGTTCTAGAAGAAACGGAACCAACTGGGGAGATCTGTGTGATCAAAGTTGACGATCCGAGCTCGCTGGTTGCGGGAGGAGATGCGTGAGTATGGGGAAACGCGTCGCAGCAAGTGACGCGTGCGAGTTGGGAGTGATCATTGTCGAGGCGATTGAGTGTGCAGCGGAGAAGGACTGTCGCGTCTGGGAGAACTTTTTGGCCGACGCAAAAGCCGTTGATGGACGGGCTCAATATCTTCCATGCTGCAGTGAGGCGCGCGTGGTAAGAGGAGGCACTTACACGAGAGTTGCTGGAGAGGAAGTCCAACGTGGTAAAAAAAAAAAGAAAAAAAAAATCAGTGCTGCAGAATTATCTTGTTCTGTGATATGAGAGCACCTTTTTTTGGTTGGGTTGACCCAACAGAATGACAAGAGTTTCGCTGCTTGATTTTTTTGGTGATGATCCACTTAGTTGGATCACGACAGCTGAGGCGTATTTTAAGGTGAATCGGATATCGGAAGAAATGAAGCTGCACTACGCCTAGTTTTATATGGAAGGTACTGCACTACTATGGTTTTTGTCTTGGCACAATGCGACACCAAACTCATCATGGGAAATTTTTAAACCGGCATTGCTGGAGAAATATGGAGACGATGAACAACAACGTGGATCACGACCAAAGAAACTTAAGAAATTATTTGCTCCTAGTTTGGGCATGGATGAGCAGGAAATACATGATTGCGGAGGAATGGAGCAACTGCAGATGGTCTGTGTGGAATCTGAGAGATTAAGTGAGGCAGCCAGGCCAACCTCTTTTAGTAGTGGCGGCAAAATGGTGGTCAACAACTGTAAACAGGAAGGTGGTTTGACTCTTGGCTCGACGCTGGATGACGATTTGGGTGGCACGTTGGAGCTAGGCGAGGATTGCAGTGCCATCAGAACTAGTGCTCACAAGCTGTCCAAAGGTTGGAAACTTACAGCGAGAGGAGAAGCATCATTGGGGCTGCAACCACTTAACGCGCTGTCCTTTAGCAAGTATATGGCAAATGACGAGGCAATGACTCTTATATGGAATGTGGAAGAGAAGGGTGTCGGTGTGAAGAAAAACCTTGAGTGTCATGAACCACCACATTGGAAGGAGCTGCATCGAATTCCAAGTACTGTTGCTAAGGATGGAATGCAGGCCGTTGTGTGCACAACAAAATTATGCTCTACTGGATTGGCTTCTATCTCTAGCTTGGGGCTAGACGAAGTGCGCAATGAAAGAGGACAACCAGCTCGTGCTCTATATAACTCCTCTGGTTTAGGCCAAGAAGCTGTTGCAGCCTGGGCATCACATTTTTACTGGTTTAAACTAGAGGAAGGGTTCTCTAATGTGGGAAAGGAGGAGGACAACCAGCTGGTGTTCTCTTATGTGTTAGCTCTGTTTTATGTTGTCGTGCTTGCAGGACCTCTCCACAGGTTTCTTGTGAGCTTTTCCATGCACACATATGGTCAGATCAGGAATCGCAAGTCTGTAGGCCCTGGTGGATCAAAGTCTTCTGAAAATGGAGAACCAGTCACCTTTGCTAATGTCGTAGGTATAGATGAGGCCAATGAGGAGCTGGAGGAAATTGTGGAATTTCTTAAGAATCCTGATAGATATGTGAGATTGGGTGCCTGTCCTCCTCGAGGTGTTTTGTTGGTAGGTTTTCCTGGGACAGGCAAGACTCTTATTGCCAAGGCAGTGGCTGGTGAAGCTCCAGTTCCATTCATAAGTTGTTCTGCAAGTGAATTTGTTGAATTGTATGTTGGCATGGACGCATCCTGTGTGCGTGATCTTTTTGCACGGGCAAAGAAGGAGGCACCTTCGATTATCTTTATAGATGAAATAGATGCCGTAGCGAAAAGTCGTGATGGTAGAGCACGCATTGTTAGCAATGTTGAGCGAGAGCAGACCCTGAATCAGTTGCTTACTGATATGGATGGATTTGATAGCAGTTCTCCAGTTATTGTTCTTGCGGCTACTAATCATTCTGATATTTTGGACCTTGCACTCCGTCGACCAGGGAGATTTGATCGTGTGGTCACGGTGGAAGCGCCTCATAGGATTGGGAGAGAAGCCATTCTAAGTGTACATGCTTCAGGGAATGAACTGCTCCTTGGAGAGGATGTGAATCTTAGTGTGATTGCTTCTATGACCACTGGTTTCACTGGGGCAGACCTTGCAAATTTGATAAACGAAGCTGCTTTGTTAGCTGGAAGGAAAAATAAAGAAGTTGTCGAGAAGATTGATTTTATTCATGCTGTAGAGCGATTGATAGCTGGAATAGAGAAAAAGACTGTGAAGTTACAGGGATCTGAGAAGGCTGTTGTTGCTCGGCATAAAGCTGGACATGCAGTTGTTGGAACTTAGTTGCTAATCTTATTCCTGGGCAGCCTGGTGTTGAGAAACTGAGTATATTACCTAGGTCAGGTGGGGCATTAGGGTTCACATATACACCACCAACGAACGAAGACAGGTACCTGGTGTTTATTGACGAGCTGCGTGGGCGGTTGGTGACCCTACTCGGGGGGCGAGCAGCGGAGGCGGTGGTGAACTTGGGGCGCGTATCAACAGGAGCATTGGACGACATCCGGCGAGCTACCGAGATGGCATACAAGGCAGTGGCAGAGTATGGTCTGAGCCGGAGCATCGGCCCAGTGTCATTGGAGTTCCACCTTGAGGACAAGGTGGTTTTTAAGGAGGGGTGAATGTTAGGAATATATGTTAATTGACTTCAGTGGGTTGCTGCCCGTGTAGGGGGGGAGAAGCAGCAGTGGCTGGAAAGTCTGTGGGGGCTGCCTGTGTACAACTGCCAAGGGGCAGTGATGTCTTTGAGTTGTTTGTTAGTGTTTGTTAATTTGTTAGGGGCTGGTGACAGCTGGCAGTAGGTTGTTAGAGTTTGTTAGTAGTTTGTTAGAGTTTGTTAGTAGTTTGGGTGGTTAGCTGGCTGGGAGGATCTTTAAATAGAGGGGGCGTAAGGGACACAACTTATTTACTGGGAAATCTGCACAGCTGGTTGCTGTGTGTAGGCTGGTGCGTTGGGACGTCAAGCAAGGGGTGGGCTTGGAGGAGTGGTCTTCCACGGGTTCTCCTACATCTCTCTCTCTCTCCCTCCCCTTCCTACTGTAATTGCTATATTTCTGCTGTGTTCCTGCTGTATTTTTGCTACTGTAATTCAGCTGCTACATCAATATATACAGTTTAACTTCTCTATTTTCTCCCTCTCAATATTTCACGTAACAAATTATACCCCAGACTAACAGAACTAACAGAACTAACAACACACATAACAAACAGCTAGCGAACCCCCCTCCTATAAGTATACAATATGGGAGGTCTAGCCCCTGACTCACTCCTATCAAGTTTTGTGCGGAGTGTGATGCTTCTGTAGTTGGGGGCTGCCTGTGTACAACTGCCAAGGGGCAATGATGTCTTTGGGTTGTTTGTTAGTGTTTGTTAATTTGTTAGGGGCTGGTGACAGCTGGCAGTAGGTTGTTAGAGTTTGTTAGTAGGTTGTTAGAGTTTGTTAGTAGTTTGTTAGAGTTTGTTAGTAGTTTGGGTGGTTAGCTGGCTGTGAGGACCTTTAAATAGAGGGGGCGTAAGGGACACAACTCATTTACTGGGAAATCTGCACAGCTGGTTGCTGTGTGTAGGCTGGTGCGTTGGGACGTCGAGCAAGGGGTGGGCTTGGAGGAGTGGTCTTCCACGGGTTCTCCTACATCTTTCTCTCCCTCCCTCCCTCCCTTCCTAATGTAATTGCTATATTTCTGCTGTGTTCCTGCTGTATTTCTGCTACTGTAATTCAGCAGCTACATCAATATATACAGTTTAACTTCTCTATTTTCTCCCTCTCAATATTTCACGTAACAAATTATACCCCAGACTAACAGAACTAACAGCACACATAACAAACAGCTAGCGAACCCCCCTCCTATAAGTATACAATATGGGAGGTCTAGCCCCTGCCTCACTCCTATCAAGTTTTGTGCGGAGTGTGATGCTTCTGTAGTTGGCATTGGGGCAGTTCTTATGCAAGATGGGCAACCACTAACTTATTTCAGAAGAACTCTTCCTGACTCAAGTCTGGGAAAATCTGTATACGAGAAAGAATCAATGGCTTGGTCCATGCTGTACAGCATTGGAAACAATATTTGTTGCACATGCATTTTGTTGTCCATACAGACCACCAAAGTCTCAAGCATTTGCTTAGCCAAAGTATTCCCTCTATGAACCAACAATGTTGGCAAGCAAAACTCCTTGGATTTGATTTTGATGTTTACAAACCGGGCAACACTAATTCTGCATTAGATGCTCTTTTGCGTTTGGTTGAGGCACACAATTTTCAGATGACTATCTCTGAACCTTATTGGGTAGAAATTTCAATAGTCCGTGACGTTCTTCGTTGAGATACTGCTTTGCAAGCTATTTGTTCTGCCCTGGAACAAAATCCTGCTGCTAAACCGGGCTATACCTTGCTTAATGGGCTGTTGTTTTTTAAAGGCCACGTGGTTTTATCCCAGGATTCCCTGCTACTTCCACGACTTCTGCATTACTTCCATGCTACTCCGGCTGGTGGGTATAGATAAAAGGTTTTTGAAAACCTATAAACGTATGGCAGCTGGCTTTTATTGGTATGGCATGACTCATTCAGTGATGAGGTTTGTTTGGGAGTGTGATTTGTGCCAGCGACACAAGTATCAAACTCTAAGTCCCGCTGGACTGCTCTAGCCCCTTCGCCTCCCAGATCTGATTTGGGAGGAAATTTTAATGAATTTTGTTTCCGAGCTTCCCAAATCATAGGACTTTGAGGTTATTCTTGTTGTTGTGGATCGTTTGTCCAAATACGTTCATTTTCTACCCCTCAAACATCCTTAAATCAGCTAAAGATGTTGCGGACCTTTTCATGAAGTCGTCCGATTCCATGGCATGCCTGCCGCCATTGTCAGTGATCGGGACCCTCTCTTTACAAGTCAATTTTGGAAGGAATTATTTCGCCTCCATGGTACCAAGCTTAAAATGAGTTCTTCATACCATCCACAAACGGATGGACAAATTGAGGTTATGAACCGCAGCCTAGAGATCTATTAATGCTATTTTTTTCCTGACAGGCCTCGACAATGGGTTCGTTGGTTTCCCTGGGCTGATTTATGCTCAACCTGCTTGGACAACCTCTAAGATTTGCTCAAAGTTTGCAGTACGTTATTTTGAACCTTTTCCGGTTATTGGCAAAGTTGGCGTTGTCGCCTACCGCCTTGAGCTTCTGGAGGGCAGCAAGATCCACCCAGTTTTCCATATTTCTCAGCTTAAATTGGCAATTGGGGATTCAGTTTCTGCTGACCTTCTCGAGTAGTTCTTGGAAGCTGAGTCTGATCAGGTGCTCCCCGAAGCTGTTTTGGCCTCCCGTGGGCATGATTTTCATTGTCGGTGGCTGGTTTAGTGGTGTGGCCGCCCTGTTGAGGTGACTACTTGGGAGAACGCTTAGGTGATTCGTGCTCAGTTCCCTTATTTTCACCTTGGGGACAAGGTGGATTTTCAAGAGGCGGGAGTTGATAGGGTGGTTGGGTTTGGGTGTTTGGGTTCCCAGCCACTCGGGACTTATTCCAGGAGGAAACATGCAGTTATTAATAATGAAAGGTAAGCTGGTAATTTTCTTCAGTTAGTGAGATTTATACTTGGCATCCGCTGATGGAGCCATGGCCTTGGCTCTTGGAAGGTCATCCAGGGGAGTCATCTTGCCCCATTCCTTGTCTTCAATTTCCTTGTATTTTTTTGTTATAGATAGTTTGCTGCTTTTTTCCTCTGCTTCTTGTATACCGATTGGTCAAAATTGTGAATAAAAGATTAGGAGCTAAGAATTTATTCCTACGATTCTATCAGCTTGGAATTCAAGATTTCCAACTTGGGGGAATTCATATTAGAGAACCTATGTGCACGGAAAACATGCTGAACTCATTCTTGAATTCCAATCAGGCTCTATGTATCCTAATTAATTGTTGTCTTTTTCTAAACATGCGATGCAAATCATTGAATTCGTAATAGAGAACCTCAATTATTGTCTTTTTTTTGGAAGATTGGCTTTCTTTGATTATTACTTTGTGATGATTTTAGGGATTTTTTTTCTAGTGTTTGGGCGTGCATTTTTGTGATTTTTGTTTAAGATCTTATGCGTTCTTAATTTATCTTATATACCGAGGTTTATTCTGTGTGAAAGAGTTTTCTTTCAGTGCTTTAAAACTTCGTTTGATTGGCATTTTTTATATTTTATGGTTGTGTTTCTTGTTGGACTGGTGTAGCCCGATCCGGTTGAGCTGAATGCTTGTAGCTTCTTGGACTTCCAACCGGCAGCCACTGTAGCACATTTGATTTGGGTGGCCGCCTTTCACTATAGCGATGCGAACTTTCTGACGGTTGGTGGAATAGTGCTTCGTCCTCTACATTAGCTCATTTTTGGGCTAGGGTTTCTGTGTGTGTGAGAAACTCTTATAAATTGTGCTCCCGAATTATATTGATTTTCTGCCTCTCCGTGGACGTAGGGATTATTCCCGAACCACGTAAATCCTTGCGTTCTTGTTCTTTTTTTCCCTTTTACTCTTCTTCGAATTGTTGTTTTGTCGTTGCGACTCCCGGCGTTTCCGCATCATTTCTGAAGCATGGCTTCGGCCTTATGTTGTTTTTGTACGACCTCATCAAATTTTAACTTTGAGATTTATAAAGCTTAACTATTTGTAAACATGGTGAAGTACAACATTTAAATGCAGTTCAACTAGATGGGAGTACACATGTCATGCCATATGAAAACTATTTTCACAAGGCGATACCAATGAAAGTGCATACATACCTGCTCTCAAATTCCTTCCTATTATTTATTTTCATTTTTTTCAATTTCTTTGGTTGCCTTATGTTGTCTTTAAATGTTAAAAATTTCTAATTTCTGATGCTAAAGCATTAATGATTATTGATTCATTATTATACAACAGAAACTGTTTTTCAATGAATCTTCTTCATAACTTTAATTCTGTAACTTCAGCTGGTACGCCGTCATTTCATAATTTCACCAGCATTTATAAACTTTCTAATAAGCTATTCATAACTATCTGAATAATTTTATCTTTTTTTAGTAAATTAGTAAATTTGCAAAAGCCATAATTTCATCACATCACTTATATTAACCAACCTTACCGCACTGAATTTGTGGTACACCAAATCTTCGATGTACCCTACTGACATTTTTGCTTTAGATGTCATTCTTATTGATGAGAATCTGGGTATTAATTTTTCATTCATTATTTTAACATATATATTTCTTATTAGTAATTAACAATTTAAATGAGCATAGTATACTGTTTTTATTAATATTTTACTTTCTATTTTGCAGGGAACAAAAATTCAAGAAACTGTCACTGGTTGGCAAATGATCTCAAAGGTTCAAATCACTTCTCTATGAAGGATTATGCTACATAATACAAAATTTCCAAATAGTTGCAAGCGATGGAAAATTTTTAGCAACTTGGCGTGGTTACAAGATATTTTCAACTGGAGCACCCATGTTCAGCCTTGTGATGTGCATTCGCCACTATTTGGTTTTGATTTCGTTTCTTTTGAAGATATTATTCACAAGAAGGTTCCTAAGTGATGATTTATACAATGCACTGATAATATGTTTTGTTAAATTGCCGTTGGAATTCTTCAGTTTCATCGTGCTTAATATCTTACTATGAAACAATATATACATGAATATCAGTCTCCTAATCAAAATTTTTCAATATTCCTGTTTCAGTGTTTATGATTATCCTATAGACTAAGCATGTCTTTCACTGTATCTGTTGCTCGATGACCTGATTGACCACTGTAATAAAAAAATCTGCATTTGATTATGAAGTTTATGCCACTGAAAATAAACGTAGAAGCTTCTAGTGGAGTCTATAAATAAGGGAGTTGCTCTGGACTCAAGATTAATTGCCTGGTCCGTTTTCCACTGCGGAAGGCCCCGTGGTTTATCGAAAATAGTCTGGAACAGACAACTCATTGTTCGCCTCCACTGCCGGTAGGTGGATCCGTGCCATCCAAGCCCAACCCTCAACCAGCAGAGTCCTTGTTTGCACATGGTTTTGTAGTTCCCAAGGGTTTACATCGCCGGCCATTTTTCCCTGGAGTTTAATTTCCTATCCTAGTCATAAAAACTACATTGTTTTATGCCCCCAATCCGTCAAAACACTTCCCAAGCTCTTCAACCACTACATTCCCAAAATTACATCTGGTCCCCCTATATCAAAAACAAAAGCATCGACGGTAACATTAAAATTTTCTAGGCTGAGCTGAATCTGCTTGCATAAGCCTTGTGAGAGAGCTCAAGAGCCATTGCCGAGAGTTATTTCGAATGGTTTGGTCTGGTTAACCTTCACGTTTGCAAGTTTGGCAAGTCGGCTAGAGATAAAATTATGGCCGGCACCGCTATCAACTAACACCAATACCGGCACTCTTGATATATATCAAGCAAGCATCATTGAATCTGCCCCTACCTCGCCCATGTTGCACAACTCTACGAGTTCCCCTGGCTGCCTGCCTGGCAGCCAGTCGGGCTCTTCGTTCCCAGCCTCTGAACCTAATTCTTCAACCCCAGCCATGTCTCCCTCCTCCAGCTGTTTCTCAGGTTCCTCATATTCCCAAACCAACATCTGCATTGGTTCGAATGGTTGACCACAACGGAAACCTAACCCCTTTTGGTTCCGTTCTTCCTGTTCTTGTCGACTAATAGCTCTCACTCCTTTCCATCGGTCATCTCCGACCACCCTCCGCAACTTTTCTTCATGTCGATTTCGTTCACTAACCGGACAGGTTGTAGGAAAATTTGTTGCTGTAACCCTGGGGTGTCGAGGCATAGGTGGTACCATGGGTCGAGGACGAGTACTCCGAAGCTCTCCTTCACTGATCAATTCCTTTTCTACATTCCTAGCCAAGATTATCATTCGAAATTTATTTGCTGGTTCATGCGTTGAAATTCGCTTTCAATTTCAGGTCGCAATCCCCCCATAAATAGACTCATATACCAAGATTCTGAAAAATCGGGTAGTCTCTAGGCCATCTGTTCGAATTCATCTATGTATTCATCCACCTAGCTTGTTTGTCTCAAAATTTTCAAAAATCTCAATGGATCTCCATCCGTGTTTCTTCCATATCGGTCCAGAAATGCTGACTTAAAGGAGTTCCAGGACGTTCCTTGTGTAATGTTGTACCAGGATAGAAACCAATATAACGTCGTACCCTCATAGATTTGTGTGTAATTTAGTTTTATGTTCTTCGGAGTTTGATTTATTAAGTATGTTTCTGCCTTGGTAATCGAACCTAAAGGATCGTCTCCAGAAAATGTTGGTAATTCCACCTTGTAACACTGCACAACTCATCAGACTGGTCGATCACCTATGTAGTCGGGAACTTCTGCAAGCGCTCGCCACACTCTATGTTGCCAGTATCCTTGCCTTCGTTTTTTTTCCAGTACGCTCCTTATATTTTTATTTTCTGAGCCGCACTCAATATGCGATTCGATTCCCTTCAATCTCTCCAAAGTTTGCTTCTCTTGATCTTGGACCCGTAACATGACGTGCTCCTCTGTCTGTTGTGCCACGTCCAGAGCTACACGCTAGCTATCATTCTGTCCGCGCATCATCTTCTCCATGTTTTCTTGTATTGAAGCCATGACAACCTTTATACTCTCCATAGATGATTCGATTGAAGTCACTCGGTGCTCCATTCTGGTTTGCATAAAAGAATACGGCGTATCTTACTACTCGTACAAAAGTGAGTCTTGAGAAAGAAAAATTGATCGCCTCGAGCTTAGCTGCGCCTGCCTCAGTTTCAATTCTCCCCAGCGGAGTCGCCAAAACTGTTATGATTCCTGTGTGTGTGTTCGAACAAACAAATGAAATGCCAACTGAAGAGAAGACTAGGAGTGATATTACCGGTTTTTTTGTATTACAGCTATAGAAAGAAGAATCAATACAATAGATGGAGATGGAGAGTCCTCGGCGTGCGCCTGCTGTAGTTGAGAAGAGAATTGAGAGTCAGTCCGCTTCCTCCTGCCCGTTCTGTTCCAACAGAAAATAGAGTTCTAACTGATTGCCTTGCATCCCACAAGCCTCCACTACAAATATTGGTCAAACCGCTCGATGGTCCCCCCCCCCACTAACTTATGTCTCTTTCTCCATGCTGCCCCTACGTTGGTAAGTATGTAAAATAGGTGGGCGTGGGCATTGTAGGGAAACACCCCCTGGATCATAACCCGAGCAGCTAACATCAGCGAGATCTGAATCTTATGCCAACAGAGGTGGGTGAAGTTTCTACAGGATTATGATTTGAGATCTCTTACACCCTGAGAAAGGGGAATGTGGTTGGCTATGCGTTGAGTCAGAAGTCCCGAGGAGATGTGGTTCGAGAATCTGTGGATGTTTGGAAAGGGATGAAGGAGCTTTCGACGCTGTATATTGAAGTCGGGGAGAGCAGTGGCCGTGGTTGCCTTTATCAGATGACAGTAGAGTCATCCCTCATGCAGCAGTTGGAGGAGTCTCAATGGGGAGATTTAGAGGTAGAGGTGACGTGTGACCGTGTTGGCCATGATGATGCCCTTAAGGGATGGACAGATGGTCGGAATTGGGTGTTGTTTTAGGGGAGGTTGTTTGTTCCATAGGCGATGCGCGAGAGAGTTCTCGTAAGTTTCACAGCTCACCTTTAGCGATACATCCTGGTGTGATAAAGATGTATCGTGGTTTGATGAGGCAACTTTGGTGGTCGGGGATGAAATGGTCAGTGACAGAGTTTGTAGCAAGGTGTCTGGTTTGTTAGCAAGTGAAAGCAGAACACCGTGTTCTTGGATGTTTGTTGCAATCCTTGGATGTTTTCGAGTGGAAATGAGAAGATATCTCGATGGATTTCGTTACAGGGTTAACCTGAGCCCAAAGACGATGTGATGCGGTTTGGGTGATAGTGGACCGACTGACAAAGTCGGCTCATTTTCTGACGATTCGTGAGTTGAGTACCGTGGATATTTTGGCGAGGCGGTATGTGGACGATGTGATTAGGCTTCATGGGGTACTGAGGACCATTATTTTTTATCAGGATCCTCGTTTTACCTCGCGTGTCTGAAGGGGATTGCAACATGCTTTTGGCTCCCAGTTGTGCCTTAGCACTGCTTTCCACCCTCAGACAAATGGACAGACGGAGCGAACCATTCAGACACCGGAGGATATATAGTGAGCTTGCGTCATGGACTTTGGTGGATCGTGGTTGAGACACTTTCCTATGGTCGATTTTGCATACAATGACAGCTACACTCGTCTATTGGCATGTATCCGTTTGAGGCGTTGTACGGGCGATCGTGTCGTTCTCCGTTGTGTTGGAGGGAGGTTGGGGAGTTAACAGTTCATGGTCTTGATGTGGCACAGAGCACGACCGAGAAGAACCAGTTGGTTTGAGAGAGTATGAGGGCGGCGGGAGACTGTCATAAGAGGCCTATGCTGATTGTACGCGGAGGCCCCTGAAGTTCAAGATTGGAGACCTTGTGTTTTTGCGAATCTCCCCTCGACGAGGGTAGCAGAGGTTTGGCAGGAGGGGTAAGTTTTCTCCCCTGTTTGTTGGGCCCTTTGAGGTGTTGGGGCAGGTTGACAAGGTGACATATCGGTTGACATTGCCACAGTGGTTGGAGAGGATCCACGACATATTCCACGTGTCCCAGCTTCATTGGTATCTTTACGATGACTCTCACATCATTGACTGAGGAGAGTTGGATGTCGAGAACGATGTGACGTTCGTAGAGCGGTCAATAGAGATTCAGGATCGTCAAGAGAAGTTGTTGTGTGGACAAACCACCCCTTGGTTCGTGTGTTGTGGAGAATAATGGCTTGAAGTAGAGTACTTGGGAGCGAGAGATACAGATGCGTGCCCAGTACCCGAAGCTATTTTGAGTATTGCTTTGCTCTGTTATGTTTTGACGATGTGATGTTTGGATCTCGCTGTTTTATGAGATGTGTCGTTTCTTGTTGATGTGTGATATGTGATAAAGCTTCAGACATATGAAAAGGGGAGGACCTGAATCCTAATCCAGACGCGTTATACTATGACTTGATTAAAATCGTGCCGGCAAGTCATTGCTGCACAAAGCAGATAATATCTTTACATGGAAGTTGAAATCCCCTGATTTGTGAGCTCGAGGCAATGTTGTGTTGGTTATGGCAGTGGTTGGTTTTGGTTGTGTGGAGGTTGAATTGATTGTGCGGTGATGTGGCTGTGTAGAAAGGAGGTGGTTGTAGTTGGTACCGGATGTGTAGTGTTTTGCTCGGTGTGAGGTTGTGTGGTGATGTGGTTGCCTTGGATGTTTTGTGGGTACCTCGGTTGAGTGTGTTTTGCTGGTGGTAGTGTTGAGGTGTAACGAGAACCTTGAGAGATGTCTCGCGGTGTGGTTGTTCAGACCCTTTTCCCTCTTCGGATTTGGTTTTGATTCTCGAGAGCGACAATCGTTTGAGAGGTATCTAATGTAATAGTTCGTGCCTTCCTAACCTGTTACTTTGCTAGTTTGGGGCAATCAGAGGTGTTCAATGGAGGTTAGAGGAGGTTCGGTGGAGTTGGAGGCGCAACATAACTGCAACAAGCCTTTTATGTCGTAAAAGAGGGGTTTACGGCGTAAGTCTGTGTTTTATGGCTTGTCAAGCCAGCGACTTACGACTTGTGTAGTGAGGGGATGCCGCGTTAGATGGGTTTACATCGTAAAAGTGGAACTTACGGCGCAAGTTAATTAAGCCCTAGATGCCATGTTTTTTGGTAGAAGTTTAGGTTTCAAGAGTCTTACTCCCTAAAAAAGTGGTTTAATTACCTAAGTTATATAGGCCCGAGGAACTCACGACGTAAACTTGTAATTTACGCCGTAAAGGGGGCGAGTTGTAGATTGTTTATAGGTTTTGTTCGACCGAATTTCCTTTCATTCGGCCACTCGTTTTGTCTCTCGGTTTTGGCAGTGTTGTCAAAGGCGCGCGCCTCAGCGCGCCTTGGCGTGAGGCGAGGCGAGGCGCACCCAGGGCGCCTCACCATCGGTGAGGCGAGGCGACCTCACTGAGGCGCGCCAAAGGCGCGCGCCTCATGCGCCAACCCATGAGGCGGTGAAGCGCAAGGCGCCGTAGAGGCGCACCAGTTGCTTTTGTTGCGGAAATCGGGGGAAACCAATTGTTGTTGCTGCAGAAATCGAGGGAAAAAGAGGGAAATCGTGGGGCGAAAATCGTGGGCGAATGGAAATCAGGGTGGCTGTGGAAATCGGGGTGGCGAGGGAAATTCGGGGTGCAGTGCAATGGTGAGGGAGATCACGAAAATCGTGCGTAGGAAGGAAGGATGGAAATCAGGGGTGTAGCAGAGGGCGATCGTGGAAATCATGGGTAGGAAGGATCGAAATTAGGGTGCAGCGGTGAGGGTGCTCGCGGAAATCGTAAGTATACTCGAAATCGGGTATATTTTTTTCTGAAAAATGAGCAGGTATAATATAGGGTTAAATATATTATTTAATATATTAATAAAATAATTGAACCAAACTCTATAAAATTAAAATCATCACGTCCAAAATACAGTGTCTAAAATACAAATCATGCTGCAACACCAGCAGGCATCCGACAACGCGTAACAGCAGGCATCCGACGACGCGTAACAGTAGGCATCCGACGACACGCGGTGATGATGAAACTTTTCATTAATGATGAAACTTCCATTGATGATGATTTTTATGTTTAGGTTCTCAATGATTGATTATGATTTGGTTAAAAATTGTCGATGTGTATTTTAATTTGTATTATTTTGATTGAATTAAGTTTTTTTTAATTTAAAATATTGTTGAAAACTTTACATATTTAATTATGTGCGCATGCGCCTTAATTGCGCCTCGCGCCGCGCCTCACGCCGCATCCCCAAGCGGCATTTGCGCCTTATTGCGCCGCGCGCCTTTGACAACACTGGGTTTTGGGAAAAACCCTAGGTGACCTTGGGAGATCTCCCAGCCCATCTTCCCTCGCCTTGATCCTTGGGTTCCGATGGTTGCTTGTTGGTGATCCGTGGTGAGTTGTTCTCTTTCCCATGCCTTTTTTTTATGTTCTTCACTCGAAGTTTCGCTGCGGTGGTGTTCTTGTGATCCGGGTATGTGTTGGACTGTGCTTTGATGATCCGTTGATGCAGTGCTGGTTGATCCACGGTTTCCCTTATGTGTTTGTGAGTTGCGGGTTGTTTCTTCTTCGTCCTGCGGTGCACAGCAAAATCGGAAAGCTTCTTTGAGTCGGGGGATCCTTGTTGTCACTTTTTTACGTGCTATGTGTGAGGATTGTATGATTTTGTTTTCCTTTGGGTGGATATTAAGGGTCGGCTTAAATAAGATAATCAACCGACAAACCTGAAATTGATGGGTATGGGGAGATATCACATGGTTTACTGCTTTGATATATGTTGGTGATGTTATTGAGCATGCTTGTTGCCAATATTGAAAATAACGGTTATTGGGAGCCTTGTTTGTGTTGTAGTTGTTATGCTGTGATTACCCTTGTTGTGGTGTATGATCACGCCCTAAATAAAAGGATAAAGAACGTATATTGGCTAATAAACTGGTTGCTCCTAGATTTTGGTTTGTGGGATAATACCCATGCTAAATAAAGAAGTAATGTGATAAAATCCCTTGAATGATTTGTGGAAGTCGGGATGTGTGTTGTTGCGTACGGTTTCCTTGCTGTGTTTGCCTTGTGTGGTTCGTGCTGTTGTGAGGTGGCGGCAGTTACCAACCGGTGTGTGCGACGAGTGGGGCTGTGTTGGATGCGATGTGGTCAGTTGTGCGAGGTGTGGTGCGTAGAGGTTGCGATGTGTGGTTGAGGTGTGCAGAGGTGTGGTGTGCAATGGTGATGATGACTGGTGGTGATGTGTGGTTGTGTGCGGTAGATGTGTTGTGAGATGTCTAGTTGGGATGTGCAATGTGTGGCTGCTATGGTAAGTTGGCTTGGGCGATGTAGCGCGATGACGACGGTGGATGCGTGGTGTTGTGATGGTGGTTGATGTGAGATGGGTGAGTTGTGTGATATGGTTGTGATAGGTGTCCGATTAGCCCTGAAATAAGTGATGATGCTGAATGAAATGAATAAATGAATGAAGTGGAAACAGACATGTAGTAAATGGCTTAATGGAATTGAATGAAAGAATGAGTTGTGTATAGTGAAATGGAAAGGGGCTAAATGAATAAAAGTGGCGGAACCTGTAACCGAAGGTGGGAAATGTTGTGTGGCTTGTATGGCAGTTGTGTGATGTGTTGCATACAGTGGTGGTAGTGGTTGTGACAGTTGGTGTGTGATACAGTGGTGGTGATGTGGTGTGTGCTAGTGCGGTTGTTGGGAACCCATAGGTTGGTTGTTTTGTGCTATATATATATATATATATATTATGTATCTTTATGTTATTTCTATACACGCCCCACCCGAGTTGGATAACCTTACCAACGCTCGGGTCTTGGGTCCCAAGTGTTTTTCCCAACATCTAGGATGGTGGTGATACTAATGACTAACTATCCTCTATTCTCTGCTCTTCCTTTAGCAGTGATAACCCAGGTGTCTTCGAGTGGGATGTGTAGTGATGACCGGGGTGTTTTCGGGCGAGATGTGATGTAATGAGGTTGTGATGAGATGTGATTTGTGATGGGGGTCATGCGTGGTAGAAGGGCACGAGGTTAATGTCCTTCACGTTCATGATACCCTACTGCTCTGGTTATGTGATGAGATGAGATGAGATGTGATGACCCTGATGTCTTTGGGCGAGACGTGGTGTGGTGGTACCTGATGCTAGCACCAGATGCTAAACCTTGCAAGGGTGGGGTGGGTAGGGATGCGTCCCGACCCATATCAGAGATGACCCAGGTGTCTTCTGGCGAGATGTGATGTGATGTGGTTGTGATGTGATATATATGGAAGGGATGCGTCCTGACCCATATCAGAGATGACCCAGGTGTCTTCTGACGAGATGTGATGTGATGTGGTTGTGATGTGATATATATGGAAGGGACGAGAGCACAAGACGTTCGAAGTTGGGACATGCGAGCGGTAAATCAGTGGGGAAGCGGCAACGGGGCGCCTTGCTTTGTTATGAGTGAGTCATGGTGAGGCTGAGATTGGTTAGTTGATCGATTTAGGTGCTTATTGCTTCTGTTGTTTGTTCACTGGCGCATTAGCATGCCGTTTTCACATGTGTACTTGAGACCTTGGTTATGTCCCTATTGAGTATATCCGTTACGCTCACCCTATGTATATAAACTGTTTTCAGGTGGACTTTGGGGACCGAGCTGGACATTACTAGCTGGGTTAGAGTTGTTGTTGAGTTGCTGCCGTGACTTGTCTTTTGGTATATGTTGGAGATTTATATGCATCAGTTTTACTTTATGTATTGTAGGATTTTTGGTTTACCTTTATTTTATCTGTTGGAGTTGCTTGTGGTTGTTTATCCCATCTCCCGATCCTGTTTTATTTATAGAGGGTAATGTCTCCCATACGGTGATATTTTTATATCCTCGATGCTAGTCGCCAACTTGGGGCATACAGGAGGCGAGACTCGGGAGTCCTTATCATTTTTCTTTCACTGCGACGTCTTTGGAGGGAGGGGATTGTGACAAAAAGAGAAAAGGGATGAATCTTATGAGGCACGATGGATAAAAAAATAGAATACATGCTCATTGCCACTGTTGATTTGAACATTTAAATGTGATTTTGATAAAGTTTTTCTTGGGAGTGCAAAATTTAGGCGTGTAGGAGTGATAACAGGTGATTTTGTTGAATATTATCTTTATGGTTAATTGAATTTATTCCCTTTTCGTTAAATACTAGGTAAAATTACGTTTTCGCGTTTTTTAGTGTTTTGGATTGAATAAGTTAGAATTGGTTTATTTTTTGAATTGTAATGTTAAAATTTTGATTGGAATTAAATTTTACAAATTTGAATATATTTTCTAGAATTAATTGGTAGATTGAATGAAATGAAATGAAATGCTTGAATTGTTTGAGAAATTAATCTATAAATGAATGCATATGGAAATGCATTTTTGTGTTTTATTATTGTTAGAATGGAGGAGCGGTGACCCAATACCCAAGATATCCTAGGGAGGTCTCAATATTTATTTATAGAGAATAATAATATATATTATTACAACACACGCACTCTAAGTACATAAATTGGACTGCCGCCCCAAACCCCACCCCAACCTAGGAGAATAATAATGATAACACAATACTCAAGTCCTATGTGAGACTCGACTAAACACATCCTTTAACACTCCCTCTCAAGCTAGGACTGTCTAGATTGGATACATAATTAAAGAAAACAATGTCAAAGACATTCTTAACACCCCCTCAAGCTGGACATACCTAACTTGATTACAGAACAAGACTAAATATAAGAAATAATCATCTGCCATCACAACTCCTCAAGATGAAGTAGACGAATGATGCTGTTGAAAAAGATCTGCCAACCGAGGAACAACGCTCGTCATGCGGAACCAGCAGTAAGCAGGAATGGCTAGAAAAAGAATACAATGCTAGGAACAACCAGATCGTGCCTTGGTAGGAATAGCCAAGCCAAGAGCATCTTGGTGCACTAGAACAACACACGGCAAGACACTGATTGGATGTCTGACAGTTACAGCTAGTTGCATTAAGCAGTTTTGGAATGACACGCAATGGTGCGGTGAGATGACAACTGAGGCGATGCTTGATGGGTGGATGAGGGGTTGGACAACTTGATCTGATGATTAAGCCTGCGTAGCAAGGGTGAAATTGCGGTGAGAGGTGAGCCATTTGGCAGGAGGAGGCGCGGTGGTCACACGACAACATGACAAAGCCTGGAGAGAGGCTGGCATCCGGGATGATTGGAGTAGGGTTGTGTGGAAACAGAAGCGGGAGACCCACGTGACATCAGGGGGTGTGATGGCAGGACATAGAGTCACACGATAAAGGGTGGGGGGCGCGACAACATGATAAAGGGGTGGTCTCACCCAAGGATGTGCAGTTCTTCGGCTGCGCTTGCATCTAAGAGGCGCGGTGCTGGGAAGAGTTGCGGGGGGGGGGGGTGGATAGGACGGCTCTTCCCGCAGGGAGAGATGGAGGGGCGGGTTTGACTCATCAAAAGGCTCGCTCTACAGCAAGGGGTCGGCGTTGGGGCGCGTGATGGGTGAAGGTGGGATGTCGCCGGGAAGCTAGGGGCCGCGACAACTACCGGAAGCCTGATAAGGGCTTAGGGTGTATGGCCGACTGGCCATGTCGGCCACCGCCCCCCTTGGGGCGGGTCCAACTTAGCAAAAGGCCCGCTCTACAGCAAGGGGTCGGCGTTGGGGCGTGTGACGGGTGAAGGTGGGATGAACGTCGGGAAGCTAGGGGCCGTGACAACTACTGGAAGCCCGAAAAGGGCTTAGGGTGTATGGCCGGCTGGCCATGTCGGCCACCACCCCCCTTGGGGGAAAATGCCCCTATAAGAGGGAAGAGAGGAAGAGAAGGGTTAGAGTTTGGGAGTCTCTCATGCCATTTTAGAATGGACGAGCGGTGACCCAATACCCAAGATATCCTCATAAGGGAGGTCTTGGTATTTATTTATAGAGAATAACAATGATAACCCAATACTGAAGTCCTATGCGAGACCCGACTAAACACACCCTCTAACAGTTGATAAACCATTTTTTGGAATTATATTTGAATTTGCTTACCGTTGTACTTTATTTCTTTCAAAATGTAGGTTAGGCTGGACATCTTTAATATGCTGGGGTGGGCAAATTTGTTTGGGCTAATTGTTGAAGCCCACTGCATAAGGAAGCCCGCTGCACCTAAAGATGGGCTTGTCAGACCATTCTCCACTGCATGATCAATATCGGAGGATCTGGTGCTATTGATCAGGAGGTAAGGATGGAGAGCTCTTGGGTCGGTTGTCCTAACAGGGAGGCTGCTCAAGTCCATCCTAATCTACCGGCTGTCTCATGCTCACTAGGGATTCCAGATCGGGTGGTTTGTATTGGAGCTGTCTTCGTGTATGGCTTCTTCCCAGGTCCACTGCAAACAGGGAGGAGATTCCTGGCACTTGCTGTATTGAGTTGGGTTCATCGTGTGAAAGTTTTCTGCTTTGATTCGGGGTTCTGTTTTTGTTGATTCGGGGTTCTGTTTTTGTTGCAATCAGTGGGTGTTCATGCTGCTCAGGAGGCTGTCCAGATGAGGGTCCGCTGTAAACTGGTGTCACTGTAGATATGAGATGGAGGCTACACTGTTATTGATTTGGGAGTACAGGCTGTTCATGCTGGTTGTTCACCACTGCTCGATTCCGGCAGCAAGCAGTGGTTGTGAACTGGAACAAGTTGATGGGTTCGTTGCAACTTAAATATGCTGATTTAGTAGCACACTGTAGATTTCTTGTGAAGACTGTATGCGCATTCTTGAAGGCCAGTTGATCCATGTCTGGTGTTGTAATCAAGCTCTGTCAGAGCCGGTTTACTGGAGTTCGGGAGTCCACTGCAGGCCAGCTGGATCGGGCTTAGAAGTTCCAACTCAGTGGGTCGGTAAGGTGAAGTGGGGCTAGTTCATGTTCACTGCTATTAGAGAAGGCTCATGTTGAGCTCATTCAATGCTGCTCGTGGGTGCTAAAAACAGGAGGCAGCTTATTCGTGGTTTCTCTACTACACCAGTGGCTTGGAGTTGTTCCAACTGCCTTGCTGTTGTCTGCTCGTGGGTTTGTGCTGCCATGGGTCCGTGTTGCTGCAGCTTTCATAGATACTGCCTGCTTGTTTGCTGTTGTATAGGTTCGTGTGTGTCGGTTGCTTCAACAAAAAGTCCGCCAAAGGCTAGTTTGTTGTTGCACACCACATGCTCTATGAATTTACTGAGGCATCAACAGAGAACAGAGCATCCCATACACATTCATCCTAGCAGAGCCTATCAACACCAGAATTCAGACCAGTTCTTCCACATTAGGCCTAGTTTCATTTTTACTGCTTTGCTAGTAAGTATATGTGATGAATCTAACACATATTTTTTTCTATAGATATACAGGGAAGACATTATGCATTTAGAAAAAGGTTTAGTGATAGGTTCAATCAATAAGATACTTGACTTGTTCACACTAATATTTCAAAAGGGTCCATATCCCTTGGGTTTAACTTCCCACACCTTGTATTATTCTATAGGATGATAGAAGATCCTTTGAATAGTATCATCTTTAACCAAGGGAAGAACAACTAGAATCCTAGGTAATAATCTCCTATAAATCATGATTTGTTAATCCTCAAGTATTTGGATCACATGATTAAGTGAATAGATTGATCTTGAATCAAACGAAGTATATGTATTTGTTGAGAAAATGGATCTAATATATGTGACAACATTGTTGGATTGGTCCAACTCAGTTTTCATTATGGTACATGCATGATCTTGACCTAGTAGCTTTGGATGTTAATGATGTTGATTTTGTTATTTCATCCTTTATTTAGGGTAATGATTATAATAATTTCCAATAAATTTGTAAGCAATAAACCATGGGTAGAAAATTTTCAAAAAACATTATTTTTCATCTTCATTGTTCTCATGAACGTTAGATGAGACACTGATTTACTTTTTGATGGGTGGGATGTTGAAACTTCTTCATTTATCATTCTTTGTTAGATGATCTTTTAGAATGATTTTTCTTTTTCCTCATCAAATTCCCCATGAGACCATGAAGAATTCATGAAATCCACTTAACTTTCGAATACTAAATATGTCTTCGTAACTTGAAAATCAAATTTAATAGTTATAAAATTTTTCATTTTTTATCATTGGATCAATAAAAAATTTTGAGGCATACCTTTCAATTCAAGTAAATTATGCTTTATATATTGCAATGGATTCATAATCCCTTTTCTTTTTCATGAAGAATTGTCTCCATCTTGATCTACAACGTGTAAGAAAAATAATTCCTTGGAAATTAACTTCTTGAAATAAATCCATAATATAGATTCCTCCTCCCCATTCTTTGTATTTTTTTTCTTAATTTTCACCATTAGCGTGACACCCCAACTCCAATAACCCAGTGCTGGTGGTTATTTTATTATAATGGTGCAAAATACATGGATCACAATATTTAGGATCTGACAGTTTATCAGGAAACCAGGTACATAAATGAGCATTTCATTACATTGAAAACTTAAGATACATTGACTGAATATAAGAAAACTTATTATTTCTTTTTGCAAATCCATAAGTCACATGTAATAATCTTCATGGTTTCCTAGGGAAATGGAAAATGATATATAGAGGTGAGCTCAGACGCTTAGTAAAGGACAACGTACAACGAAAATTATCATGCATAAAGCATGAAATCAATAATATGATAGGAATAAATAAATGCCCTGACAAATGGGGTTGGGAGGATAATATATCCATAGATTATATAACGATAAAGAAATGTATGGATAAGAATAAGTGATCTCATAGTGATGAAATGAATAATGTTGGATATCATAAATATACCGTCAAAGTCTTATGTCAAGACATCATACATAAATGGGTTAGGATTACATTAAATACCCAACTAGTTTGTTTCATGAGATCCATCGATTCATCGAGAAACTATATAATTCTAGGCTCATCTGTCACATAATAAGTCTGATACATCCATCATATGAAGAGAATGACTAAACAATACATATCATAATATTCTTTTAAGGAATCTTATACATAGTCGTAGCTAAGTAATCTATAGTTTTCCATATAGAAAATGGATATACGAAATATTAATATTTCCACATTCAATGGATAATATGGCTATCTTGGTAAATATCCCACAATCAACTTAGAGAATGATATTCATAATGTAATGAAAAGTACCCCTATCAAAAGAATGATAACAAGGTAGCAGTGAAGGGTACTTTCATGGTGTAGGGATATCAATGGGATATATTTATTGAGTTCAATAGTTTGTAATGGTAGGAGACTAAAAGAATTGTAACACCCCGAGTTTTTATGGACCTTTTTTTCGAATAAATTAAATTTTCATTTATGTCTTGCAATGCATTAAGTCAAACATTTCTTTCACACAACATCGACTTGACGTATGTTAGATGACACTAACTCGGCGCACGTTATACGAAACATCGACTCGGCATACGTTACACGCAACACTGACTTGGCGTACGTTACACACAACACCGACTTGACGTATGTTACATGCAACATCAACTTGACGTACGTTACACACAACACTGATGTTTCTACGAAACATCATTTTATTGTTATAATTATTTAAATGAGATAATTATAACCTAGCCGTTAAACTCGACTTGGCGTACGTTACACGCAATACCGATGTTTCTACGAAACATCATTTTATTATCATAATTATTTAAATGAGATAATTATAATTTAGCCGTTAAACTTAGTTATATGAATAGTAATAACTACTTTTCAAATATTGTTTATAATTGCTTTATATAAATAAAACGTATCAATAATGAAATATATGATTTTTGGTAAAGTCCTTATATGTTTAAAAATACCATTTTCTCAAATGAACTGCTTTTAATGTCCTTTTGTGAAAAATAATAAAATTAATTTTAGACATTTAGAAATTGAATTTGATAAAATAAAATTCATTTTTGAATTTAGAATGTTAAAATTAGCGTAGGGCGATTTTTTGGGATTTTTTTGAGACTATTTTTTTGATGAATAGTGAAAAATACCGGATTTTAATTCAAAACTGTTTTTTTTCATCTAATTTATTTATAAGGTCAAATTATATTTTAATTTGGTTTAAAAGTTTAACTAGATTATAGTTTTATCAATTAATTCAATGTAGGTAATTAGAACCAATTTCACATTGAAATTAGATATAAAAACCTAACAAACTTTTGATCATTTTTACTTTAAAAACCTGCATTGTCGACCCGACTGCGAGATTAATTTTAAATTAATTTCTGCCACTTTTGATTGGAATTTGTAAAAATGGATTCTATATTTGGAATCAGCATAATTTATAATGTCTAATAAGACCAACTTAGTTTTTAATAAAAAAGATAAGTGAAAGTGATTAAAATTAATTACATCAATTAAGGTAGAATTAAGCTTAACTAAGGACTAAAACTTAAATTTAAGACCCAAAATGACTTAGACACTTGTCCAACACCCATTGGCTGACCATGCTTCGACCATGCATATTTCATTCTTGAGTTTGGTTGGTTTGGTATGACTTTTGTTAGGTAAAAATGTGGGTACACCTAACTTGTTTTCAAAAATGCCAAGTGTGTCCTTTCATTTCCTTATAAAAGGCCACCATCCCTCCATCTTCTTCACACCTCTCAAATCACTTAGGTTCGATCAAGCGCCAATCCACTTCTCAACATCCCTCCCTTCCTCCTTGGAGCCTCCCTTTGGATAGAAAGTCTTCTAAGGAAGCCTTTTAGCACAAACCAAAAGGAGTTATCCGATTAAGAGGTAACACCTTTTCTCAAGTTCTTTTCTTTTATTTTTCTTCTCCACCCCTTTCACTCTCTATTAAAAAATGTTGGGTACAACTGTCAACGGCAACACACATGCTACAGGAAACAAATAAAGAAAGTGGTCGGGGACTTGACCCCGCGACTGGCGCCCCAAACCCCACCCTCCCCCCATCCACTCTCTTTATTCCATGCTTGTATAACAACCACAGTATCCTCAATATACTAGAATGTTGTTATGCTAAGAGTTCAACCTACACTTACACACACCTTCATCTAATGGGTAACATACATACTGTTTATGTGTACGACGAACTACCGCATCACTAAATGATAATTGTTCATTTTTCCTTTACCGCCTCTCATGGTGGACATTATGATGGACACTGTTTAAATATTTTATATTTTATATTTATTATGTATTTAAGCTTCTGTATTTCTTTTACAACACATCTTTTTTACTTTCCATTTGTTGTAAATACGATAATTTTGTTTGAGCAAGTGTGAACTACCGCCCCCTCAAAACGATGTGATTCATTCACACACTACATGAAATGTATTAATGATGAATCTAGTGAACTTATATGATATATATTACATTATAATGCTACTGTAATGATATTATATACATATATACATATATGTCATTTTCTTTCTTTCAATATGACAATAAAAAAACGGAAACAACGTTCATGCATACGTACGACTTACCGTCTCCATGAACGGTGTATTCCATTTCATACTTCAAATTCTATAGATTATTATAATACACATATACTGGATATACATGATATTTATATCATGTTTTACATTCTAGAATCATGATATAAGTATAAGGACTAATGATATAACAAATTAAGACACATACGAAAAACAAAACGAATATTATTTAAAGTGAAACCTTAACATATGATCGTTAACAAGCGGGTAATATAAGGTCGTAATCAAACCTTATGTGGTATTAGATATAATAATATGGTTCTATAAAAGATGTATAATAAATTTATATTTATTATATAGGTGGTTTGAATGAGTACGGCGAAAGTCAAAACACAAGGTAATGATATTTCATCTCACTTTTTATTTTCGTAAGATACATGTTTTATTCACCACTCATTTCTTTTTTGTGGTGTGTATACTTCCCATGGATGTATTCAATGATTCTTATACTTAAATTCATGGGTATTTACATATCCATTCTATGATCTTTATTTTACGGGGTTAATATTTCAAGTCACCAAATCGGTAAAATAGTTTTATCTCAATTTGCTTTCTTTGAGCCTCAAGTTTTTTTATGCACCTAAATTCTTTTCGAGGTGTATATACTTCCATTTTACATGTTATATCATGAATATTCTTCTTTTCATGATATTTTAAGCTTCATGTAATTTCCTTTTTAAACATGGAGAGTATGATCCCAAGATACCAAGTTGTAAGGGTTTATTGAAACAATCTCATCACTTTTCAAGATTGTTTATGTTTATGCTTCTTTTGATGAAATCTTATGATCCATCTCTCAAGAATACTCATGATTTTTATTCTCCTCTAGTTATTCAAGATATATCTATGTATTAGTACCATTTTTTCAACTCTTTGGTACTTAAGATAATGTTTTTAAGTAAAATTTGGCAATCTCTCTCTCCGGTCGGAAATATATTGCATTCAAATTTTTTTTTCAAAAATGTTTTCGAAAGATCTTTGAAACCCATTTTCAAGGAAAAAGGAATTTAAAAATGTTTTATAGTTTTCAATGTTTCCTTTATAAGTTTTCAAAACTATTTTCAAATAAAAAGGTTTTCAAAAGGTTTTTTGTTTTAAAAAGTGTTTTTCACGGGTTATGTTTATGATGAAATGATTATGAAACCTATCTTTTTCCACAGGTTATGATATAATTACATGTTTATAATACCCATTTCATTTTATGGGGTTTGATATGATTACTTATGATCTTGTGGCACATGTATGTATGATTTCATTATGAGATGAGCGAGACCTATATCTCCCTCCAATGCATTGAGTAAAGATTTATATCTCCTGAGATAGACTAATATGGTCTTGGGAATGAACCTTGACTACTAAGATGACCATGAGAGTGAACCATGACTATCAAGATGGTATAGGGAGTTAACTCATGCTACTAAGTTGGTCATGGGAGTGAACCATGCCTACCAAGATGGTCTTGATAGTGATGCCTTGGATACTATAAAAATCATATTATATATGCTTATGTGTCTGCCATAATTCCATGTATTCCTATATTATGCTTTCATGAATTATGTTCTTTATTTCCTTATGATTCATGTCTTATGAACTTCCAAAATTTATGCTATGATTCATGTATATGATCTTTGATTTGTAGGGCATGATCTTTTATTTTCATGATCATGTTCTCATACCCTTATGCTCATGATTATGCTTAAATATCTCCCTTTTTTACTCTTACTGAGCATTTGAGCTCACCCCTTTTTATGTTTTCATCCTTAGGTTATGAAGATATGTATTATTTTTGATGTTTCTAAGAAGGGTGCTAGTCAAGAAGAACCTAGTGGGAGATAATGTAGCTCACTCATGTATCGGTGTTTGTGTTTCCATGTTTCCAAAGGCACTAGACTAGTACGGTCTTTGGGCGTATGTTTGTATAATGTTTTAATTATTCCACAAATGTTATGTAATGGTAATGTATGAAAAGAGAGGGTTGTTATAAGAATCATAGAGAAATTGCTCCCAGATCCGTACTTCTGAATCTGGTGCAATACTTACTTTAGATATATAAATTGAGAATTTATTTCAACACCATAACAATATTTTCAAACCCATCGTTATGATTTGTAAAGAGCTTGTGAATCATTCAAAGCATATTTGACCACACTATAATAACGCATCAAATTGATTAGGTTTTTAAGATGGTTTTATAGTATAGGGATGACCTTAGGTTGTCTCTCATGGAGCGTTGGTGGTTTATAGTGTGTTTCTAATAAGTTTTTCAAAAACAAAACAGAAAACTAGGGGGATTTTAAGTGATGATTAAAATAAAACAACTTAATTTAAATGTTTAATAATTGATAAATAGAAGTGAGATTTATGAATTATGAGAGAGAAAAATCATTGCAAGTTTACTACACAACATAAGTTCATAGTTCTAAAAAGTTAATTAGGTTTAGAGTAACTCTTTGGTTGAGATTAATTAGAATCCTTCTTACTCTCTAAGACTTTGTATCAATGCAAGTAGAACCAAAACTTGACATAACAATCATATAGCCATGGTCCATCCCTTATGCATGTTTTAAGAGCTTCCAAAGCAGATTGAAATCTCAAAAAGGTGGGAAAGAAAAAGATTCTTTTGTTGTCTGATCGGAACAACACAAGCTTCCAAAGCAGATTGAAATCTCAAAAAGATGGGAAAGAAAAATATTCTTTTATTTTCCAATCGGAACAACACAAGTCACACCATCAAAATCTCACACTGATCGGTTAGAAATAAAGAGAATTCCATTCACATGCATCAAAACAAGAATTCAAATATAAAATGATATAAGATAAAACTGAAAAAAAATGTTTTTAAACTCAAATTACACCAAACCAACACCTAATATTTATGTTGAAACTCCCTTGAGATGTGTGTAGCTCCCTTGTAACGATCATCTGTTGTTAATCTCATCATCGAGAGGAGAAGGATCATATGGAACTCCACCTTTATCTTTGATATCATTATGAGAATAGGGACCTCTAGTTCTTCTAAGATGAAGTGAAGACTCCTTTAGAACTCCAAAATGACAGAACCTTACCCCCAAGTCTAGCTTTCAAATAAGGAACCCAATGTGTCCTTTTATAGGTAAAGTGTAAGGTGGTTTTTGGCACACAAATTTTTCAATTCCACCTGTGGCTCATATTTGGACTGGAAAATGAAATTATTTCAACTTTGACAAAAGATAAGAGTTTTTGGATGGTCTCTTTACTCTCTCCTTGTAAAATTTGGTGTCCATTGAATTTTTAGAATGAGAGATATTATCAAAATATCGAAAAGCAATCTTGAATTTAAGCATATTCGGTTTCCTGGAAAGATCACATCATCCATGATAGGAGATGGATGAATTGGGGTTTGGTGTCCTCTTAAGAGTTGTATATCACATTGTCATGGATCCACCCACAAGATTTCATCCCAACTGGATGCACATATGTTTTGGAATATGCAAATCAGTGCACATGTCTTTTCGGGCTTTCATGCAGTTTGACCCATTTTTCTCCCACTTCATCTTGAGCTCTCCAAATCACCTCCACCTACAATGTAAAAATCAATACAAGTGAAAGTTTCCTTTTTAAAAATATTTACAATTATCTAATTTAATCAAATGAGGAGTGAAATTGATTGTTAAAGTGGAATTTTCAATACAAAAAATGTTTAACACATTGGTATGAGGGTGAAATAGAATAGTAAATCATTGCACGATCACAACCCTACACATGTACATTTTCACTCCTAGGAAAAATCAAATTTTAGAAAATAATGTATGAACATGTTCCCTATATCATTAATATTTAACATTCATAGTAAATTCCTTTCATGGTAGCAATGTGAGAAAATGAAGAACCACATTAAAGAGTTAATCTCAGTAGTCTTGGAAATGTGTCTCATAAACTGTATTAGAATAAAAGTCAGGGAGATATATGATACTAGTCTTAGTAAGGAATTCAGAAGTCAACCATGTCACTAAATCTCCACATGTGTGTGTGATAACCATTTCATGATATTCTTTCTACTTTATATCCCGTAAATATAGTTTATTTTTAAATTTTCCTGCTTAGCTGATTCTTTCCACCGAACCTGTTTTACATCTTATGTAATCAAATTTCAAGACCCACTCACTTAAGAATTCCCATAAGTCAAATCTTAAGCTCCTGACCTAGATATCCCCATATGTTATACATTTCATCACCCCCTTATTATTTATTTGTGTTGTTTTTGTTTTTGTTTTTGTTTTTGTTTGCTTTTGAGGGTGTATAATGGTTGGATAATAGGTACAGAGGCGCTAGTCAATCATTTACAACAATTAAATAGATTAGATAAGGAACAGACATATAGAAAATTCATTTTGGAAATCTGAGAAGCATTAACCTAACTTATATATACCTTCAATTAAGTAAGAAATATTCACACTTCATGGTTAAGTGCAATGATGTGCATAAATGTTAAATGATATGGCTTTCCCATAAACTACTTACATCGAATGTATCAACACCTCAAAGGTGTTGAAATAGTGGGTGCACTAGACCCAACTATGCAGTACTCTTGATTACCATATCATGTGTACAGTTAGTTATACATGATGTCATCTTACCATTATAGTGTAGATTTTTCTGCGTCCACTATTATAATGGTAATATCCAAAGATTAATTGTCGTATCGAGAGGTTATAATGGATCCCAGGCTATAATGAGAACCTCTAGATACAATGACATTGATCTTAAATATATGTTCTATAGTCTAGATACATCTCACTGACTGGACACAGTAGATGTATGACTATCAGGCGTTGGGGGCTCATAAGCATTGAGACTTCTTCTCATGAAGTTCGTGTTTGGTGATCTCTAGTAGTGAGATCATGAGGATAGAACCGCCAATAGGAACACCACATGTTTTTGGTATCATTGGTTGTTCCTATCTATGGATATGTGTATTGGTCTCCTGACTTGAGACCATTACAAATGTGTATCATTTGATTACATACTTTAATGCCAGACAAAAACCATGACAATGAAGTTGTGGCGAGGTAGTTTGTATTAGGTGCGTCGTTGGTGGTATGACATTGGCTGAATGGTCAAGAAAAGATTTGTCGCTTCCAAGTTTAGGAAGTTGTATATCTCAAGCCTCATTGATTAGGATGATGATTCCTTCATAAGTCTTTGGCCAAAGTAGTACAAAGGTAAATCCATCCGGATAGATCAACAAATAATAAAGCAAGAAAAGGATGATGACATAAGTGTGCATACTGCTTTATGAGATATTTAATGACAAAGATTATAGTATACAGTCAGTGTTCGTAGGATGGTAGTCGTTGCCATGACTATCCTTATCTCTTTAGGGGCTATGATGGGTTGCTATACTCCGCTCTTGGTCTGTGGATTTTATTTACTGCTATCGAGATAAGGGCCTAGAGGGTCACACACAATAGCGTATTCAAGAATCCGCTCTATTCAGTTGAATAGGTATATGGACATAGTGGGCCCCACCACAGGGTCCGAGTATTGTACAAGTTCTCGATCACCAAAAGAATTAAATAAATTCATTAATATTCATGTTATGAATATTTGGGATTTAATTTATTTAATGTATTTACAAGTCTAGTAAATACGGGAAAATATTAATCGAACAGATATTATTTTAATATTCAAGGTTCGTTTAATATTAAGCGGGACAACGAGTCAAGTTAAATGGCTCGGGTTTTATCACGTAATATATATTTTATATATTACAAGTATGTGATAAAATAATAAATAATATTGGCACAATTTAGTTCGTCAAAATTATTTATTTAATGGACATTGAAATAAACGGGGGCCGGGGAACTTAACCGGGTATTTTGGAATTCCACTATAAATAAGAGAGGAGTCTCTCTCCCTTTGTGTGCAATTCACTATTCACTCATTTCATGGAGTGAAATCCAGAGCCTCTCTCTCCTCCCGCTTCCTAGAGAGAGAAGCTGTTGATCCAAGAGTTCGGATCAAGTTCTTCCTCAAGCATCGAAGAGATCTCGATGCGGTGATTATCGGGACATTGAAAGCATCATCAAATCACCGCACTAGCACCTGGAATTCAACAATCGACATTCCATTGGATTTTTGGAGCACGTGTGGATGATCTAGAGGGATACTACTTTGGATTCTTCAAGCGACGATCGCCATCGACTAATTGCAGTCGACTGCAGATTCAGATTTGAAACGGGTACATTTCCATTTTAGTTTTGTGCTCTTAACAATTTACACGAGATCCTTGAACCTTTATTTGGCTCGGATTGTCGGTGACGACAAGTTCCGTCACCCCACCAACAAAAATTTTAAAATCCCCGGTCCACCGGCTTCCTCTGCGGGCCCCAGAACCTCACAGTGGTATCAGAGGGATCACATAATTTTTTTGAGCCAAATAAAATTAATTTTCATAAAATTAAGTAGAGGATTCAAAGACGGTCCCAATGGTTCGAACCGCGCGTCGATACGATGCTGAATGACCAAGTTATGGTCATTTTAAATTTTCAGATTGGATCAAATTTGCGGTTTGATCTCGGCTATTAAATTTTAATTCATACCGAAAAACCGATCAAGTATCGATCGGTTTCGGTTAATTGGAATTAGTTCCAACAATGTGCAAATTTTATTTTGACAATTAAATAATATGCACAATAATTTTATTATTATAATAATTATTATTTTATTATTATAATAATTTAATAATAATAAATTATTATTTTATTATAATAATTATATTATTATTTAATTTTAAAGGCTAAGACTAGCCTTTGGAATTTATTTAAAAGTGAAGGGAGACTTGGAAAAAATTTGGGGAGGACTTGTCTTCTAATGAAATCATAAATTTAATTAAAATGGGTGTGGAATTTTTTTTGTTTAAAAAAAAAGGATAGGAGACTTGACTCTTCTATTATAAAAAAAATCAAAAGGAAAAAGGGGGTTTTGGGGGTCGGTGCACGGGATTACAAAAAAAAAAGGGCAAAACAAGGGGTCCATGGACCCCTTGTCTTCTCCCACGCGACGCACCTGACCCGGCCACCGCCACCCTCCACACTGCCGGCCTTCCAGGTCGTCGCCTCCCGCTGCTCCCACTGCAGGCCAACTGACCCTTGGTCTCCTGGCCTCCTCCCCTCCGCACCCTGCCGCAGCGCGCCGAGGCCCGCCATCCCACTCCTTGCGCTGGACCATGCAGCACGCCACCCTGCCTTCTGTTGTCCGCTGCTGGATCCTAGAGCCGACGCCTCTTCCCATCCCGCATGATGCCTCCCTTGTAGATCGACCAGGAGTCGGGGTCCCCGCTTCTCTGCACGCCGCAACAGCCTGGCGCCGACCTCCAGACGTCGCGCCGCTGGACAAGCAGGCCGCCATACTTCATGCAAGGCCTCTGCCTCCCGCCTGGAATGGCTGACTGTCTCCTGTCGAGGCCGCCTCCCACCGTAGCACCGCACCCGGGGGCTCCCTGCAACAGCCGGGTTCCTCCCCTCTACACAAGGCGCCCAAGCCAATTCCAGGTCGTCGCATGCAAAGCCCGGACGCCCCAGTTCCGACCACCGTGACGTGTCGCGCCGATCAGCCTCAACCGACAACGTCGGCTCCCTAAGCCATCACCTGCCCGTCAGTTCTGAGAGTTGGCCACTCACTTAGCATCATCCTGCTCTCACAGCAGGCCGCCATTCAGACCACCGATCAGCCTCCGTCTTCACTGGGTTGGTATAATTATTTTCTCTACAATTTTTTCCACAGGACAAAACAAATAGCTCCTAAATGGTCCGGACAAACCTGCCCAACCCGGAACGGGTTTGGGCAGATCGGTCCGACCCAATTTGGCCCTACGTGAGTTTTGCCCGACCCGCGCAGGCCACGAAGTCGTGTTTCGGGGACCGACCAATTTAAATTAATCAAAGTAATTAATTTAATTAATTTAATTTTAGTATTTAAATTAAATTAATGAAAATTAATTTTGGTTAATTATTTTAATACATGAGGATATAAATTAATTTAATTTTGACATTAAAATTAAATTAATTAAAGGACTGATAAATAGTTAAATTATTTGAATTATTAAATTCATTTAATTTAATTTAGATAACCCTCATACTTAATTAATTCATTTTAATTTAATAGCACTTTATTTTAACCGCCTGCTGGTCTTGAGCATCGACTCGTGTATGTTGCATTTTATTTATTTAATTATTTTAATTGTGTGTGATGATTGTAATTAATTAAATAAGGGTCTGCGCGCCCAATATTTATATGATGTACATTTATACCCGAGTTCCCCTCACCCGCGTGCGAGTAATTTTGTACTTCGGACGAAGACGGCGAATAACGTGGACCCTGCCAAGACAAGGCGGTGCATGTTGATCAAGACGATGCAAGACGACACGTGGACCCTGCCAAGATGAGGCGGTACTCTAAGACATGACATGGACCCCGCCAAGATAGGGCAATACTCCAAATTATAAAGCGAACATACAAGACGAGGGCATGCTGCATCAAGAGTCAAGTTTCGACTCAGGTACGATGCGCTTAGGTCGTTTAGATGCTCAAGACCAGTTGAGTAGTAGTTTAACCTTTATGCATTTATTTATTATTTTATGCATTTTGGAACAACAGGAAAATACATAAAATAATAGATAACAAAATGCATAAAGAAGCGGTGTATGTTTTTCTATTAAAGTTCAGTTGTGAGCGCGACAACATAGATGAACACGTTTAATAGAAATGGATCACATTCATTGAGAGAAACCAATAAAACCCTCAAAGAAAATATTAATCCATAACTGCCTTCCGTCATTTAAGTTTGAACAAAACCGGGTGTTTGGGTGCCGGTCATGCCATAACTGAGGGTGCTCTTACTACTGGGGAGTTCTTATTGGAGTGATCGGTCGACTTAACTAAAATTTCAGCAAAGAAATAGCCATAGCTAGCTTGTTGTAATTTTAGAGGCAAACATTGAATAAATCAGTAATGATTTTTGAAGCTGGGACTTCACTCAACAGATCAAGGAACCATGTGTCAATGCGGTTGGCAAGCCAAAAGCCTACCTTAGACCCTCCGAGTAGTGGCGTAGCCATAACTTGTAGACTATGAGGGAGGTTCTGGGATCCTTGCCACTAGAATACTCAAGAGTATTCCGATTCTATTACAGAGGGTTCCTAGAATTCAAAAAATTAGTGGGAGACATTTAATGATTAAATAATCAGTAATGTCACATTTGGTAATCAATATTAAAAGTACAATCTGCTAAATTTTATTTGTAGAGAATGGCAAGAAATACAACAATAAAACTGCGATAAATATTGGACATAGTTAATGTCCAAACAAGCACGAAATTCCAAGTGTAGTATAGGTGCTTGCGCACATTACTACCATAACAGAAATTCAAGGTGCTTGTGTCCCAACCTTTTAATCCACCTCAGCAAGCGAGGGTGTAAAACTGTTTATAGGAGACTCATGAATCCAGCATATGATGGTTTTTTCATAATGCTATCATCAACATTTGATGTTAGTTGTAGTCACTACATCATGACATGGATGATGTTACATGTAGTCTCATCTCCAAGAAGTTTCCAAGAAGAAAGTGAAGCAAGATTTGAATGTGATGGTCACACTCAGTTTGCGTAAAGTGAAAGACAGTTTACAATCTTTCATGCCATCCCATTCTTATACCTTATACACCCAATTACTCTTGTTTCGAACTGTATAGAGTAAGCGCTTCATTACCTTTAAGGTAAAATTCGCCAAGTGATAAGAATATTTAAGGTAGTACAACCTTTTGTTCTTATGGAGAATATATATTGAAAGACAAGGCGGAAAAGCCTATGGAAAGTTACGCCAAAGGCACCTTCGTCATGTCCTTCAAAGAAAAGTGGCTGGTTATTTAACAGGAGGTTATTTGCATCACATATTGAAATAAATTCATGTAAGTTTAAAAACTGAAATACTAGAAGCAAGTACCCGCTTCTTGTTCAGTTAATATTCATCAAATAAAAGTATTGTTTTCTCACATACTTCTTGGGTATTAAAATACAATATTCTTTTCACATATATGTATTGAAATACAGTAACCAAGTAAGTTAAGAAACATTATTAGGAGTAATGTGTATTCTCCAAGCAGTTGAGAAAAGGTGATTCCTAAGTCAGTGGTGAGAAACACATAACTTCAAATTGCCAAGTAATTGATTCAAATTGAACAAGTTGTTGATTATAACCCAAAACATTTATCTCATGTGCCCATTTGGACATTATGAGACATTGTTCCATGTTTTGGAATGAATGTTGTTTGTGTAACATACTCAACAAATAGTTTAGACATACTTGAATCAAAGGCAATACATGATGAATATAAAATGTAAGACCTATTCAATTGTGGAAAGAATATTCTTTGTCAAGTAAAACTAAAATTGGACGTCAATACCCAGTATGGTATTTAGGCTCGGCACAGCTAAACACCTTTGGTATTATTGACATCCTTAGTTTAGGCAAAGAAACCTTTAGAAATAAAGGTATGCCACAAAGCTTCTGAGGTTGGTTCAACAAGACAGTGTGAACTATTCCAAAGAAAGCTAGAGGTAAAGATACTTATAAGATTCCTTTAAGTTATTGAGGAATGTAATAGTGAAGTATATTCATGGTAAGAAGATATGAGTTGCTTCGGATCAGCATTCCGAAGTATATCTTGACCAAGCATTCATCGATCATGATAATGTAGCATAGAGTAATTCCTAAATGCATGTTACCTTATCTACATCACCGTATTGATGTTCATAAGGAGGATCGATGATAAAGTCTTACATGTTTACATTGATCAACAAAATGTAGCGTGGAGCAATTCCTAAATGCACATTTTATACATCAAAGTTATGATGTAAGTTGTATCAATGTTGCAACTTGCAGAAACTTCCATAATATTTCAAGACATGCTTTGCAAATAATGCCATAAACCCATAACCAATATTCCAACTAAAATGAATAATAGATATCATACGAGTCATAGTATGATGAAAATCCATTATGTCATAGATCATGTGTTAGGATGCAAAGAGTTAAGATTTAAACAAACATGCATCAAGTTAAACACGCTGTGCATCTAAGGTAATTATCCTAATAGTTTCTTGGGATATTACCTAAATCCCTAAGATAGAAAAGATGTGGTCAAGTGATAGACTACATTTCTATATAAGGGTGCACATCTCTATTAGAGATAGTGGGAGCTGAATTGACTTGGGATTAGTCAATGATCAAGTTGCACAAATGGTTGGCATAGGAACAAGTTCCAAAAGTAAATGGGGATAGGAATGTTCCAGTGACACATACTTCGTAAGAAGGATGAAACCATGGTGATGGTTTTATATTCACCGCGACCAGTGATATATTATTCATTAAGAATAATAATTCCTACAAGTAAGCAATATATGACAATAAGTTAAGATTGAAAAGATCAATTAAAGTTCAATAATGGATTACATGTATCAAATTGCGAAGGGGATTATAAATTGAATACCGCGGTGGGTATTAAAATAAGAAGATACATGGATGGTACAAGCAGGGTACCAATAAGGCTCGATTGGTTATACCAAGTCGGTACGCCTAAATCTATTAAAATTTTACTTGTCATAGCTAACTTTTAATATCATTCTATTGGTCATTGGATGTCAAGATCATCTTTCATGGAAGGTGTCTATACAATGCCACCAGAAAGAGATGATGACATCATATGATTCCAATAAAGGTTGCAAGTTACTGAAATCTAGTTCTGGATTAAAGTCAGCAACAAGATCTTATAACATTCATTATAAATAACCTTTTCCTTGTTTCTACCAAAGGTTAGTGGGAACGCCAATGTTTTCCAAGTGAAATATGTTCGGAAACATATGAAAAACAGATATTGGTCTTACAGTTAGTTAAGACCAGAATAAAAGTAATTCTCCAATGATTGACTTAAAGTAGCAACCTCTATTCTAGGGAATAGGATATACTGAGGTAGATCTAATGGTTGCTTGGACTTAGTCAATCGTACATAAAGAGACATTGTATTTAAAAATAAAATTTGGAACAATTCAAGTTTAGAATTGTTGTCAATGTCACATGGCTTAATCTCTCCAAGTTAACATGTTCTGAACATGGGTAGAGATTAATGTTGTGAATTGATACCATATGCTTTAGCTATGGATCAATCACATATGCCATAATATGTACAATAATTGATACTGTTAGGATATAATTTATTATAGGCAGATATCAATTATTTCCAAGAGTACTGTAAGTGATACAGTCAGAACTATCATCTTGTACTTCAGCGAGTAAAAATGATATGTGCCTGGAATATGGAGAGGAAGGTATACTAGTTTTTTGTGGGACACAAAATAGTAATCCTTAGATCAATTTGATCTAGTATCACAGTTAAACAAAGGTGATGAGTGATTCAAGCTCATAAAAGCTAGTGGTAGCCATACCTATAAATACTGAGTATGTTGCAGCTTCTAAGGTAGTTAAGAAGCAGTTATAAATTGCAACGATTTGTTCCAGTTCTTGGATTCATATCTAGTGAGAAAAGTATTATCATACTGTAAATTATGATATTCTTACTAGCCAAGTTGTCAAGTTATGACAATGGAAAAAAGTGATATACTCAGAGATACCTTACCTTGAGAAGTTTTACTCAAGTAGATGAGGTCACATATAGCAGATATGCCACGCGGTGAAAATGTGGCATGCCCAACAGTTAAAGCCATTACTCAGCAGAAGTATCATGTGAGTAGATAACAAGTTTAGTTAGCAAGTTGGCTCTAGTGCAAGTGGGAGTGTTGAAATAGTGGGCGCAATAGACCCAACTATGCAGTACTCTTGATTACCATATCATGTATACAGTTAGTTATACATGATGTCATCTTACCATTATAGTGTAGATTTTTCTGTGTCCACTATTATAATGGTAATGTCCAAAGATTAATTTTCATATTGAGAGGTTATAGCAGATTCCAGGCTATAATGAGAAGCTCGAGATATAATGACATTGATCTTAAATATATGTTCTATAGTCTAGATACATCTCACTGACTGGACACAGTAGATGTATGACTATCAGGTGTTGGGGGCTCATAAGCATTGAGACTTATTCTCATGAAGTTCGCACTTGGTGATCTCTAGTAGTGATATCATGAGGACAAACCTGCCAATAGGAACACCACATGTTTTTGGTGTCATTGGTTGTTCCGATCTACGGGCATGTGTACTGGTCTCCTAACTTGAGACCATTACCAATGTGTATCATTTGATTATGTACTTTAATGCAAGACGAAAACCATAGAAATGAAGTCGTGGTGATGTAGTTTGTGTTAGGTGTGTTGTTGGTGGTATGACATTGGCTCAATGGTCAAGAAAAGATTTGTCACTTCCAATTTTAGGAAGTTGTATATCTCAGGCCTGGTTGATCAGGATGGTGCTGCCTTCATAAGTCTTTGGCCAAAGTAATACAAAGGTAAATCCATCCGGATAGATCAACAAATAATAAAGCAAGAAAAGGATGATGAAACAAGTGTGCGTCCTGCTTTATGAGATATTTAATGACAAAGAGATTACACTACATAGTCAGTGTTCGTAGGATGATAGTCTTTGCTATGAATATCCTTATCTCTTTAGGGGCCATGATGGATTGTTGGACTCCGCTCTTGGTCTGTGGATTTTATTCACTTCTATTGAGATAAGGGCCTAGAGGGTCACACACAATAGTGTATTCAAAAATCTGCCCTATTCAGTTGAATAGGTATATGGACATAGTGGGCCCCGCCGCAGGGTCTGAGTATTGTCCAAGTTCTCGATCACCAAAATAATTAAATAAATTCATTAATATTAAAGTTATGAATATTTGGGATTGAATTAATTTAATGTATTTACGAGTTCAGTAAATACGGGAAAATATTAATCGAACGAATACTATTTTAATATTCAAGGTTCGTTTAATATTAAGCGAGACAATGAGTTAAGTTAAATAGCTTAGGTTTTATCAAGTAATATATATTTTATATATTACAAGTATGTGATAAAATAATAAATAATATTGGTGCAGTTTAGTTCGTCAAAATTATTTATTTAGTGGACATTGAAATAAACGGGGGTTGGGGAACCCAACCGGGTATTTTGAAATTCCACTATAAATAAGAGAGGAGGCTCTCTCCCTTGGTGTGCAATTCACTATTCACTTATTTCATGGAGTGAAATCCATAGCCTATCTCTCCTCCCTCTTCCTAGAGAGAGAAGCTATTGATCCAAGAGTTTTGATCAATTTCTTCCTCAAGCATCGAAGAGATCACGATGCAGTGATTGTCGGGACGTCAAAAGCATCATCAGATCACTGTATTAGCACCTGGAATTTGACGATCGACATTCTAGCAGATTTTTGGAGCGTGTGTGGATGATCTAGAGGGATCCTGCTTTGGATCCTTCAAGCGACGATTTCCATTGACTAGTTACAGTCGACCGTGACTTCAGATTTGAAACGGGTACGTTTCCATTTTAGTTTTGTGCTCTTAAAAATTTACGCGAGATCCTCAGACCTTTCCGGGGCTCAGATCGTCGGCGACGACAAGTTCTGTCACCCCACCGACAAAAATTTTAAAATCCATGGCCCACCGACTTCCGTTGCAGGCCCTAGAACCTCACAAAAGGTTTTTCAAAGATACAATCATTTATATCATTGAAAAATTACCACTTTTACTGAAAATCACCCATCAATGTTAATTCTATGCTCAAATTCACATGCCATCGATGAAATAAATTTTCATTAAATGTTAAAACAATGTGAAAAAGGGAAATCATGCATGCATTATCAATAAATTACATGATTAGATGAACTTTTAATATGAGTATATCAACACATAAGTGAAAAAAATGAAGAGGGGGGGGGGAGTGAAAATACCATGAAACAAGAAAAAAATAGAAAAAGAAGAAACATGATAAAAAATCGTAACCCAGGAATATATCCACCCCCACACATAGAGTGTGTAGTGTCCTCAATATAATTAAAGAGAATATAGGAAGGATAAAACTCAATTAGTGTTACTAATAGGCCACTTCTTGAAGGTGGAGTTCCTCCACTAGGGACTCTGAAAGGGTTTCATGAAAGTGCTTTAGCCACTACTCATTAACAGTGAGTGTTTGTTGGATTTTTTCATTTTTAACCTGCACAACCCCAAAAGGATAAAAATTAGTGATAATATGGGGGAAAAACCAACGAGAATGAATCTTACCTGGGCGTAACTTCATCCTTGTATTGTAAAGGAGGGCCTTCTGCCTAATGTGGATCTGACGATGAAGGATGAAGTAGTCATGTAAAGCTTTGGTTCCCTCCTTATATATCCTAGAGTTATCATATGAGTCTCTTTGCATTCCCTCCAACTCATGAATATATAATTTTATATGTTCACCTACATCTGATAGATTCATATTATATTGTTTGACAGTCCAATATGCAAAGTGCTCTACCTCTACTCGGAGGTGACAATCTTTTCTGAAGATAATCATGTAAGGTGACATTTCGATGGGGGTTTTAAAATTTGTACAATCTGAGCACATACTCTAATATTTTTGATTGGCTTATACCATTTTTCTAAGATTTTCCTAACTTCTTGGTTTGAAATCTGAGATTTTCCGTTAGTTTGGGGGTGATATGCAGCGGAGACTTTATAAAAAAACCCATACTTATGAATCAAGGTTTTCATGTTGTGATCACATAAATGAGAACCCTAGTTGCTAATGATAAACCTTGATAAACCAAACCTATTAAAAATTTGAGACCTCATGAATTCAACCACCACTTGAGAGTCATCAGTTCATGTTGAATTTTTCTTTTACCCATTTCAAGACATAATAAACTATAAGAAATATATACACAAATCCAAAATAACTTAGAAGAGGTCTCGTGAAGTTAATACCCTAAACATAAAATATATCATAGTAGATAATGGGTTATTAGGGTATATCATTCATCTTAAGACACATTTATAGTAAACTGTCATCATGCACATTACTTACAAAATTCATGAGCATCTCAAAATAATGTTTTCCAAAAATGACTAACGTCTAGGACTTTCTGTGTAGTTCTTTGGGGACCAAAGTGACCCCCACATGCAAGAGTGTGATGTAATGTGAGGAAAAATGTGAACTCGTGGTAAGTTAAACATCATCTTATGACTTTCTCATTATATATTTTCTACAAATAGGGGTTATCCAAAATGTAATACCTAGACTCACTCCTAAGTCTATCCAGTTGGTGTTTATTATATCCAAGAGGTGCTTGTGAGGTAACCAAAATGTTCACCAAGTTGGAAAACCATGGGATGGTATCATGGAAAATGTACAAGTGCTCATCGGGAAAGGTTTCTAGAATTAGAGAGTTATTATATGAGAAAATTCCGATGTCAATGGGTATGTGGCTAAAATGGTCGAAAACAAAAAAATTGCTCTTGGTTTTTCCTGAATTTTGATATCAAACTCCCGAAGTAGAAGCATACATCAAATAAGGCACATTTTAGCATCAATCTTATTCAATAAATATTTAATGGCATCATGTTCAGAAAACAACACTACTTTAAACCCAAGGAGTAATGAACGAAATTTATCCAAAGCAAACACCATGGAAAGAAATTATTTTTCAGTTGTTGTGTAGTTCACTTGTGTTGGGTTTAGAGTGCGAGATGCATATGCAATAACATTAGAGGTGCAATATACTCACTGTGAAAGGAAATCCCCAACAACATAGTTAGAGACATCACACATGATTTTAAAGGGTAGAACCAACCTTTGTGGTTGGATGATTGGTGGTGAAGTGAGGAACATTTTTAATTCATCAAATGTCATTTTACAATTTTCATCAAAAACAAAGTTTACATATTTTTGCAAAAGTTTTGGACAATGGGAGTGATTTTTTACTAAAATATTTAATAAATCCATGATAAAAATTGGTATGTCCTAAAAACTAATGCGCATCTTGAACACAATTTGAGTAGGGTAATGAAGAAATAACATCTATTTTTGAATTATCAACCCAGATAGCCTTGCTAGAAATAACATGACCCAAAAAAAAATTCCCCATTCCACTATAAAATGACATTTTTCATAGTTGAAACAAGATTTCATTCAATGCATCGATAAAGCACAAAATAGAGATTATAAAAACATTCATAAAAGGATGAACCATAACTAGTTAAATCATCCACAAATATATCCATGAAATTCTCTAGGTAATCCAAGAAAATACTAACCATGCGGTACTGGAAATTACTTGGAGCATTACATAGGCTGAATGACATCCTCCCATATGTAAATGTTCTAAATGGGCATGCAAATGTCATCTTTTACCCATCCTCAGGGGCTATATGTATATAGAGGTAACCGAGGAAGCCATCAAGGAAATAGTAATGAAGATTTCTTGCCAACCTTTCCAATATTCGGTCAATAAACGGTAATGGAAAATGGTCCTTTCAAGTGAAATGGTTAATCTTATGGTAGTCTATATAGACTCTCTGGCTATTTTTTCACTCTTGTGGGAACCAATTCATTATGCTCATTATGAACAACAACTTGAAAAATCCTCTTGGACACAATTTTTATTGGACTAACCCATTTAATATCAAAGATAGGATATATGATCTCAGCTGCTAATAGTTTTCTTACCTCCTTTTTGAAATTTTCAAGGAGGGTGTGGTTTAGTCGGTGTTGTGGTTGCCTTACTAGTTTATCCTCCTCCTCAATGATAATTCTATGCATGCATATTGATGGGATAATACCAAGGATATCATCCAATGTCCATCTAATTTTCTTTTTTACACTCTCTCAAAAGGCCAAGAAATTGTATTTCATGCCCTAAAGAGAGTTTATTAGCAATAATTATGGGTAATTGGTCGACACCCTCAAGGAATGCATATTTTAAGTTACTTATAAGCATTTTTAATTAAAGATAAAGTGGTTTGAGAATAGAAGGAAATGCTTTTTTTTGGGAAGAACATCATTTATACCAACCATATTATCATTGTTTCTCTCCTTAGTGAGAGAGTTAATATCAATAGCCATTGTAGAATCATCGATGGTTTCAAAACTCCCAAGATGAAAGAAATAATAAATATACTTACATGCATGAAATTTTACTAGACCATTACAACAATCAACACATGAATCATTTACTAGAATTTCTATTAATGATGAAAACTTAGAATGGGTATCAGGTAAATTAAGATAAGTTTTTGTGAGGAAATGGAGTACATCAATTAAATTTACATAAGGAGAGGAATGCTCTTATGAGGGGTGTTTCATGGAATCAAGGATGTTGAAGTGGATAATGTCACCACCAAACTCCATAGATTATGTATCATTTTGTACATTAATTATGGTTTTGGTAGTTTTCAATAAAGGTCTCCTTTATATGATTAGGGAATGTCCATTCATCCTATTATCTTCCATTTTAAGAACATAAAATTTTTTAGGAAAGATTATGTTTTTAAACCTCACAAAAACATCCTCTAAGACACCAACGAGGTGTGCGGTACTCCAGTTTTCTAGGTGAATGACTATTCCTGTGGGTTTCGGTTCCCCAACCTACAATGAAGAGAAAATGGAGCGATGCATCACATTTATAGAAGCACCTAAATCAATCATAACATCGAAAAAGAAATATTCCCCTATGGTACATGGAATTGAGAATGTTCTGGGATCGTTACATTTGGTGGGAAGTGATGGATCTATTTATGCTGAGACACTCCTATATAAGGCTACCTTTTCATCGCCTAGAAGTATCCTTTAATGTGTACACATCTCCTTTAGAAACATGGTGTATCGTGGAATTTGTTTCATAAAATCAATCAAGGGAATGTTAACCTGCAATTTTTTGAATGTTTCTAAGATTTTCTTATCAAGTTAAGTTTCTTTTTATTTCCTTGGTTGGGTGGACCTTTGGGGAAATGGGAGAGGAATTTTTGGGCTAAGGATTTAATCAATCGATACACTATTTTCTTTTTTCCAACTTCTCTTAAGACAAGAATTTTCCTCATTTTGATATTTAAAGTTAGTTGGAATGGTGGTTTGTTCAGGAGGGGATAAATCTAATGGAGAGTTTATTTGAATTTTACGTTTCATTTCACTCTTAAAGGTGATGACACTGACATTTTCCTTGTACCTAGGATTGACTTAGAAGGTAGTTTACCCAACCCTTGACTTTGGATTTCACCCATCAAGTTGGTGAGTTGGCCTAATTAAATTTTTATGTCTTAAATTACATATTGAGTTATTTTTTGGAATTAGATATTATTTACGGCCACTTGCTTCATTAAAACTTCTAGAATAGTCTTGGATTTTGGATGGGGTTGTTGAAAAATATCTTTTGGTGGTTGAGGATTTTTGGTTGGTGGTGGAGAATGAATACCCTACCCAGGGTGGTTTTATGATTATTTCAATTGGTTGGTATACCCCTACCCATAGGCTTGGTTATCTTTCCATCCAAAGTTAGATGGATAGTATGATTCCGACCTTATGAGTTGGTTATATGGATGGACTAGGAAGAATGACTCACAAATCTAAAAATATTTTCTCAATTGAGGGAATTGGTCAGAATAGTAAGTGTCAGCGACATAAATACTACAATGAATTAGAGGATGGTGGGGAGATTTTTATATGTTTTCTGAAAAAGAAACTTTAAAATTTTATAGGTCATTTTTTAAAAAAATATGTATGAATGGCGGCAGACCCCCTGCCACCTTTCAGCAAAAAAAAATTATTTATACAAGTTTTTATATTTATAAACATATTGGTTTGTATATTATGATTTATATGTATATTATTAGAAATCACTTATACAGGGTTTTATTCTTCATTTGGTTTAGTTAAATGCTATTTTTTTGTCATTATTAGATAACTATAATATTATTATTCTTTATAAATATATACATTATGATGACATGTCTTATGTTTGTGCCAAAATTTATGTTGTCTTATGTTTACCATGCTATTATGATATTTGACTCTTATGCCTTGTTTTTAAGAGATGCTTCATAATTGTTTTCTTTTTGTTTTCATTCTATGATTATTGACTCTCATGATATATTATCCAATTTTATCCTGTGACAATCTTAATAGGATTTATGGATCACCCTTTCTTTTATGTATGTCTCCAAGATATTCCATGTAGTAAGAGTAAGATGAGTTCTAGGAGAAAGTATGGAGACGAGAATAAAATACTATATTATTGTTTTTATCATGTACCCAATTCCTAAAGATGTTGGACCACTAGATTTTTGGGAGTATTATATAGATGTTTATGATAAATATGATATAATAATATGTATACAAGATCTAGGTCATTATAATAAATTTTTGAATAGACTTTATCATCGCAAAAGATGAAAATGTTTCCTCATAATCAACACCATTAAATTTTTATAACATTTCCACCATGTGTTATTTATAGGTAGACACCCTACTATCCATATTATTTTTCTTGTGAAACCCCCACTTAAACTCTATGGGTCTCACCCCTTCATGTGCATCCACCAAGTTCTAAACTTGGTTTATGTACATGGAGTCTATTTTAGATTCTATGAATTTTAATCATTTCTTAGAATTAGAACTATCAATGTACTCTCAATAGGTTGTAGGTTTATCATCTATGAATATTACTTAATCACCATTTTACATAGTAAATTCATATATCTTAGGATCCTTATGAATCTTACTAGAGTATTGAGTTTATTGTGTAACTTTAATTAGTCCTTCCAAAACTCTTTATGGAACTGAATCAACTTCTATATCAGGAGAAATTTTTTTGTTGGTCTTTAACTTTTCCAAGATCAACTTTCACCCCACTAGCTTCTCAATTAATATATTAATTCTCAAGGAATATACTAGTTTCATCCACAAATAATTTTTGTTCCGTTAGATTTTAGAAATAACATCCCATAGTTTACATGAGATAAACAATAAATAATCATTTCAATAATTTAGGGATATGTTTATTAGAAACCAATTTTCATACGAGTGATTCACAACTCCAAATACCAATAAAAGATATTTTGGGAGATTTACCAGGGAATATATCATATAGTGTCTTTATGACCACATTAGATAAAAAATAGTTATTTACAAAATGAAATTATTTTCATAGTATACCCCCATAATGAAATAATAAGATCACACTAACTCATCATTGATTGAAGCATGTCCAATCAGGAATGATTCATTATATTTTAGACACACTATTCAACTATGGTTTTCCATAAAGAGTGAGTTTTGAAACAATTTCACAATCTCTCATATGATCATTGAATTACTAGCTCATGTATTCAACACCTATATTTGATCATTTAATCTTAATACCTTTTCCCAATTGATTATGTAATTCATTCTAAAACTCTTTGAAATTTTCATAAGTTTCATACTTGTGCCACATCATAAACACATAAACATACCAACTAAAGTCATTAATAAAGGTTATGAAGTATGTAAAACAACACTTCAAAATTCATGAATGAGTATAATTAATGTCTATGGGGAGATTATGTCCCACATGGTGTTCTATGAATGGGATTCCCATATCGAGATCGGTGAGCTCCATGCTGGGGTGGAGTCTGATGACCTGGATAGGGATGATCCTCAGGCACTGGAATGTCAACCATTGCATGGTCCACCTATGTGTCACTAGGAGGAGGTGTAAAATGGATGTCTTACCGCACACCTGATCCTTCTCCCACTAGTGTCGTAGAAGGACTCGTTATCATCGCATGGTGGAACCAAATAGGACATGAATGATCAGGACCCCAAGTTAGAGAAAACAATGGATATCATGTCAAAAAAGATGGATCTCATGCCACCTGATGCACATCCGTAATCATCTAAGGCTGGAATGATAGAGGGATGACCTCTTCCTATGGAAAAGGTGAGGCCTCACGTGCAAGATGACGTGGTATACATCATCATCGTCGCAGATCCTTAGCATTAGCAGCTGCTGGAGGTGGTTCCTGAGTAGGGACCTCCACTCTCTAGGGTGGATGATCGAAGATGCTCTCATGAATCGCTTGATAAGCTGGAATCAGCCCCAATGCTACAACATGGATCGTTTCCAGGCTAGCAACCCCCTCATCTTCTCGATCAGACATGAAGATAATCTACCGTACTCTAGTATATTGTAAAGAGATTCAAAATGAATTAGAAAATATCACAATAAAAAAACTAATAGAAATGTATTGACTTACCATATCATGAAGACCTCTGTCGTGTTGAGTGATATATTGTATAGACTTTAGTATATACCATGGATCGTACTTGACCTACTCTGAAATATGGAATCACATCGTAGTTACACCCAAGATACGAAGCGCTACTCGTCTCCCCCAAAGGATGAGATACTCTGCATGTCATCATCACCAGTCCTCATCTTGTCTCCTTATCAGCATCAAGTCATGAATCTACCATGTCTGTCTCGGTGGAAATGGAATGGGCTAAACACAGCCAAACTGGCACATGACTCTATCAGGATTCTGTCACTCAATAATATGAAAGTGAATGAGTGTCACTACAACCATATCATTATGAAGTCTAGTAGTGTAGTATACTAGAAACTGGTCTAATAAATCCCAGTATGGCATCCACAAAATCTGAAATGACAAGTGATATTTGTAAAAAAGTTCCTTACTAAAAACGAAAATTGATGATATTATTAAAATTGTTAGACAATGATAGATTGTATATACTTACCACTTGAGTTTGAGGTTGTCCAACTTGAGATTATATGCACCCAAATAGTGTGTCAGAATGCTGATGAGGTTGTGTTTCTGAGTCCACCTATAAAATACAACATTGAAAGTGATAAATAATAAGAAATTAAATTCAATAACACCTACTAGCATAAAAAACTAATAGAGATGAGTGATTATACCGGCGTCTACTTGGAACACCATGCAACACCTCTATAAGCAGTGATTGACCAACAAGATAAGGGTAGAGTGAGGGGATATGTTCCCATGCCCAAATCTGAAGAAGGATGACGCATCCCCCGAGATCCTTGCAGTCTTTGCGGTATGCCAGGCATAATTCTCTATACGTGTAATACAAACACACAAATTCCCGGTTGTATGTCCTGGCCCGATCAAAGTCCTCAAGTAGCCCTAGATACATCATGTGCACATGCATACCTGAGTGATCAACACACATGGTCCCTTTAATGATCCATAATATATATGTATGGGCATGAAGCATGATTTTTTGCTCTTTAGAGTCATCAAGAAAATGTAGAAAGTGTCCCTCAATCCATCTCATAGAAATCAACCCACCACCTATAGCCCTAGGGTCGACCAAAATGTCGATGCCTAGTAATATATGAATAAGGTCAGGCTAGTATGCATGAGTGGGTCCAATAACAGTTTCCCCTAGATAGGAATACCAAAAAGGATTTCCATATCCTCGAGGGCAATGGTCATATCTCTCTCAGGTAGGTGGAATGCATATTTCTCTGGTCTCCACCTATCTAGGAGGGTAGTAAGTAGGTGATGGTCAAAAAATGTGAAATAAAATACTAAAACGTCTTATAAACCAACATGGCATAGATATGGTATAATGGAGGGTGGAGGCAACGTGTGATGAAAATGGTGTGCTCAACGCACCCTGATCTGTTGAACCTCACCACCCTATAGCACGACCTAGGAAACATGCCTAGTCTACTCAGTGAGTAGTATAGTATCCCCCATCTGTATTTAAAAAAATGAAATGAGTCATAAGTGTAAATTTTAAATATAACGTTATGGTCAGTAGAATGTTATGACTTGTAGAATGTAAAACATGCCATGTTTATTCACCTTGTTTTATGAAGTTATTTTTTACCAAAAGAAAATGTAATTTCTTCATATTTATCAGAGCGTATTTCTAAAGTGTTTTTGAGATATGTTTTTACCTAGAAAAGGGTGTTTTGGTTATATATATATATATATTATCTTTGTTATCTAAAATTTTATTATAAAATGGTGTTCTTTGTAATTTATTTATCATTTCCCATATGATGGTATTTTTCATGATTATTTTCTCACATGCTTTCTTTATGGTTTATCCATGAACAGATTGATTATGTGTTAATGTCTCCTCCTCTTCACTTTCTTCTCTTTCTTTTCTTTCTTCACTTTCTTCACTTTATTAAGTTTCTTCACTTTCTTCTCTTTATTTTCTTTCTTCACTTTCTTCACTTTCTTTACTTTATTCACTTTCTTCACTTTCTTCATTTTCTTCCTCTTCTCGATTATCGGTTTGGTTTATGTCATCGTCATCATCGTTGTCACCGTTCCTTCTATGTCGTGGTTCATTTCCCACAAATTCTATCTTGAAGTTCACTTAGGGCTACACAATTAATTATAATAACCACTTTTGTTGGTTGTGTATGTAATACCCCAAGATTCCACAGTACGTTTCCCTTTGAATAATGCAATGGCGTGCATTGTACGCAACTTTGAGATTCTAACACACCACAACCAATCAAACTAGCCGTTATAAATAGTAATACCTAATTTTTGAAATATTATAAATTATATCTCTCAAAATGGACTTCATTTTTGGATTCGGAATATTGAAATTAGCCTAGGGTGAAATTTTGGTACTTTTCGGATAACTTTCATATTTTGATGAATAGTGAAAATTACTAAATTTTAATTAAAAACAACTTTTTTAATCGAAATAATTAATATTGATAAATTATGAATTTGAGTGGTTTTAAAGTATATTTAGAATATATTTTTACCATTTAATTCAATTTTTGTCATTGGACATAATTTCACAATTAAACCAGACATAAACAAGTCCCAATCTTTTGATAGTATTATCGCTTAAAAACACGCTTTTTGTTTTGACAGCGGGAATTAATTTTAAATTAATTTCTGCCACTTCTGTGTTTGGAATTTGGAAAAATGGATTCCATATTTTGAATCAGGATGTTCAAATTGTGTAAATAGGTAACTTTTATTTTTATACATTTTGAATAATTACTTCGGTAAATATTTTATTTACCATGGTTAAAGGGTAAATCCGGTAAATAAGGGTTAAAAAATAATATTATAATAATAAAAAATTACCCAAAAACATGTCCTAACCTTATTGGTTGATACATGTCCGACCATGGGCATCTTTGGGTCGATTTTGGGACCCCATGGTGCCACTTGTAAGTGATAGGGACACTTTATTTTAATTAAGTTAAAATGAATACAAAAATGACACAAGCATATATCTTTTAGAAAAACAATTTTTACAAAGGGTTATATATGTTTTATTTTCGACTATAAATATTCATTAGAAAGATAAAACGATTTCCTACATAATGGTATTTTATTTATATTTTTTAGACATTAAATAATTTAATTTATTTATGACACAATAGTGATGCAGTAATTACCTAATTAATGAAAAATTAGAATAATTGATATTATAAATACCCAAATAAATGTAATTTGAGAATTTTTATAAATAACAATAATTTTCTAGATTAATATGACATGTTAGGATTGATTTAATTAAATTTATTCAAAGTAATCATTCTATTATGATTTTTACAAAAATCAATTATTGAATAGTGTCAAAATTGACATAAAATAGCTTTTAAAAAAATATTATATTATTAATTGATATTAAATTACTAAAAATATAAGGTTCGGCCAAGAGACTTATATCATGATAGATGTATAATTAATGGAACACTTGGGGGTTTCTTGGATGTATATTGTAAGTTTATAAACCATATAATATAAAAATACAAAGAGACATTGTAAAAGTGAAACTAATTAACTAAGAGTTAATACTTAAAGATAAGGTTAATATAATGACCCAAACCTATCTAAATTCTATTGGTTGAGTGGTTTCAGACCTATCCCCACCTTAAACTTTAAATAATCCACTTTGGAGCCATTAGAAACTGAATATGAATTTATTATAAAATAATATTTTTAGCTTTTCCAAAGGTGCCCCTCACCCCTCTTATAAAAGGGAACCCCCACTTCTCATTTCTTCACACCTTCAAAGCCTTTTGGTTCGGCCAACCCCTGCCCAAATACTCTCTCAACTTCCCTCAATACAACCTAGAGACCTTAGTTTTATCAGAAAGCCAACCTAAGGATCCTTTTTGATCAAATCAAAAGGAAGAACCTGAAGAAGAGGTAATGTTTTTACCACCCATTTTCAAATTATTTTCTTCTTCAACTTATTCTTTCTTTGTTATTACCATTATAAATTAATGAATCCAGTATCTCCTATATAATGTAATATTATTATAAATATAGTACATCCGTATGCAGTATTCTATCCATCCTTTGAATGACATGTCACCATACGTGCGTACGTACGGCTTACCGTCTCCACATCGTGGTGTAATTGTCATTCAATAAATTATTATTTGGATGGGTATAATAATGATGTTTAATTCATGTAAATAATAAATATAACATGATAATTATTCTTTCTATATGATATACCATCCAATTATATATTATTTTAACATCAAAAGAATGATATTGTCGCTCGTGCGTACGTACGGACTACCGTCTCCACGAACGCGATGAGATTCATTCTCCATCGTATCCATTCAAGTATAATTATCATTTGATTATTTAAAAATAATATTTAAGGACTTGATATCATTCTGGATATGAATAAGATACAACCTATCAATGATAAACATGGCTTACGTAACAAAATATATAAAAGAAAACGAGTAAGTTAACACCCGAAACAACGATAATACTAAGATATTATTAACAAATCAATGTTAAAAGATCATATATGATATCATATTAATGTAAATGATTCATGTATAATTCAATAACAATTATTTAACCATTATACAGGAGGTTAACCTACCGTCGACCAAGGAAAAAGTACAAAGTAAGGGGTTTCTTATCTCACTTTTAATTCAGTGAGATTTCCATTGTTCACCACTTATTTATTGCATGTGGTGTGTGTACTGCCCATGATTGTATTCATTGTGTAATATACTTTAATTTATGGGTATTTACATCATCATTGTATGATCCTTCTTTCATGGGTGAATGTTTCATAAGTTACCAAATCGATAAGGGAATTTGAAATTTCAATTTCCACTCATTCGGCTTTACGCATACTTCATTGATTATTTTACTCCAAGATTATGTGTGGAATAACTATTCATTTGATTATGTCATAATTTCCACTCCCCTTTATGTGGATATACTTTTTATACACATAATCACTCCATTGATAAATTCTCAAGTCATCGGTATGAACTTGATAAGAGTAATTTTTACTCAATCTCGATTTGTTGAGATAAACATCCAATTCATTGGTGTTGTTTTTACTAGAATATGTGTGAATGTCCCTTGATTGTTTTACACTGAATATCCAATAATATTTAGTGTATTTATGTTTGTCACACATAATTATGTCGTTGATTTATCCTTAACCTAAGGATATGGTCTTTATAAGAGAATTCATCTCAATTTACATTCCATTGATACTTCTTTGTTGTTATACACCAAATCACTTTTATATGGTGTATATAATGCACTTTGACATATTATATCATGAATCCCTTTATTCTCATGATATTATAAAGTTTTTATTACCTCAATTATTTGTATACAAGTGTCTCTCTTTTGTTTAGAAACTCTAACTAAAATACATTTTTAAGTGTTTTAAAGATTTATTATTCTAAATCGTTCTCATTAATGTCCATGTTTTAAAAATATTTTTAAGGATTTATTTATATAGACATTAATGTTTTAAAATTAAAACTCCTTTTAAAAGTTTCAAAGTGGTATGGGACACTTTGATTCAAAAATCTATTTTTTTAAATGGATTCTTGACAAATAGTGTGACTTTTAAATGATTTCAAGAAAAAGGGGGATATTTCTCTCAAATAGTTTTGATGATTATTTTCATCTAAGTCAATATCCTTAATTATTCTCGATTGAGGTGAATATGATACAATACAATCTTCCATATTGTATCTAATGAGTTATGTTTGACTGTGTATGTGCTATTTTTATACCATTCATGGTTAGTGGATAAAGTATTTACATTTCGTATGCTAGTCTTAATACAAATGTTTATGTTATGTTTAAAACTTTTCATATGAGGAATGCATTGGACTTAGTAAGTGACGGGTGGATCCCGCTATAGCTCCTCGATGCATCGATAGGTATCATGAGAAAAACTAGTGTCTTGGCACAAGGCCTTGACAAAATCTTATTTGTAGTCTTGGCACGAGGCCTTGGATATGTGGTTATGATAGTCTGGCATTATGCATTCCATCATTATGAAAGTGGTTATTGATATTGCATGTGATTTTTCGACTAGTAGAATATCCATGTGAATAAGTAAATGACATTATTTCATTTTATCTTTGCCATATTATGCTGAAGTTCGAGTTTAAAAGGCTTTTGTTTTAGTTATAAATTGCTTTAAGTGTTTATGCTTATCTATGAAAGCTTCTGCTATATTGTTATCCTTACTGAGCATCTGAGCTCACCCCTTTCAATGTTTTATTTTTCCCAGGATGTGAAAAAGTAATTTATGAATGACCTGCAGGGATAGTATGAGGGGATATGAAGACAAGATGTTTTTGTAGTTTTTTACCTTATGATGTAATGTAAGACTTATGAATATATCTAGTGTTTCCAAGACTAATAAACTAATCAGTCTTTCGAGACTTGATACTTTGTGATCATGCCAATGTTATGTAATAATGCACTGACTCTGGGTATCTAGGGTCGGGGCGTTACAGTTGGTATCAGAGGAAGTTTAGTACAAACCTTGGAAGCTAGATTTAGATAAACTCTGATTAGAGCACGCAGACCTAATATGAACTTTGAGGATTAGTATAGATGAACTTCCTAAAATTTTGGTATTGAAGAGATTTTGTGAGTTTTCCGAGCAATACATCCCTGTGTGGATACGAACAGGTAGAGGCGGCTCTGGCACAGATGTACCTAGGGGTAAAACCTGAAAACACCGCTTTGAGCTAGACTCGAATGAGAACTGGTGCACGACAATGAGCCTTGCTGCACTCTTGGTTACGACACTCCCGGTGGATATGCTTAGGATAATTTACATTTTCTTTACAAACCGATTTGAAGTATTATATATAATATGAGAGTAAATGACCTTGGTTAATCCTAATGTGTTTCAAATTGAGAATATGGTGACATGTTAATATCTAAATGATTTTATGACTACTGTTACTCACACAATGCTTTCTGATTTTAGTCAATGGATAGATTCCAAGGAAGTCATAGTGACTTTGAGAATGATGTACAAGGTAGGAACAGAGGTAACAATGAGCAACAAAATGGAATGTTGATAGGCGTACAATATATCGTCTTTATGCCAAATCAATTTTCCAAAAATATGATCAAAAATATATATATTAACCAATTCCCGGAATCAACAAAGAATAGAAAGGTGATGAATGATAAGAGCTCCAGTAGTGGAGACCATGGATAAAGAAATCCTCAATTTCCATCATGCAGGAAATGTGGAAGGAGACACCCAGGAAAGTGTCTCAATGGGACAAAGAAATGCTTTACGTGCGGGAAGGAAGGACATAAAGTGATGAATTACTGAATAAAAATGAAGAGTACTATGGAAGAAGATAAAAATGGTCCCAAGAATCCATTTACAGTAATTTTCCATAAATGTAGGGGACCTGGCCATTACCCGAGTGAATGCCCTATTCTATAGGATATTTTCTTGGTCAAAGAAGAAGCTATGTGGAAATAAATGGTTAGAGAAATGTTTAAAAAGTATTAGTGCTCCTTGTTGATGGGTTTACTTTGGAATAATTTTCTCTTGTATTTGTAACCCTACAGTTTTCCATGTGAGAATGATATTTTATGAAGAATTATCTTTTCTCTTGTGGATATAGTTATAAATAACCATTTGGTTTTATATGATCATTGGGTTTGAGGAAATTACAAGTTATTATAATTTGGGATGAAAATGCAAGGTATGAGATAAAATTTGTGGTTAAATTATGTTATGGTTATTTTGAGGAATTTATCTCATTTTGGAATTGTTGTAAAATATAGTTTTTGAAAAAGGACAACATATAGACCGTGTGACAACCCGTCATGTCGGACAAAGCTGTGGGAATCAAACCCACAACCAAAGTGCGATTGGGATTTATTGCCTACCACTGGACTACGTGAAGTCCCTGGTTAGTGTGACTATTATTTTTAGTTAAATGATTTTATTGATCAATAATAATTTGATTTGGGATCTTGTGTCTTATCAAATGAATACCCTTAGTATAGGAAAATGATTTGGTGATTAAGTGATAAATGTTATTTTGGAAGTTTTTCGCTTTGTTGTGAACACTATATGCCCAAGGAAAATAGAATATTATGGGATTTCATTTGAGGAGTAATGGTGGATTTTTATCGATGTTTTTATTGTGGATTTATAGTGATTTGGGTTATTTATGGAAATGATTAGGTTAATTACTTTTAAGTATGTGACTTTAAGAGTAATTAATGTCATTTGGAGATACAATTTAATGTGGAAGACTACATTCTTATAAGTTTTGGGTTTCAATATTAGTTTGGATTATATTGAAGGATTTTAAGGACAATTGATTATTGAATGGTATTTATTTACCTTTGGGGTATTGATGGTTTAATTTTAGAAATTAAGATTAGTGTTTTTTTCTCTAATGGAATATCCATTTGGGGGATCATCAGATATTATACTAACCATTTTGGTTTTTATTAATCTCTAAATACAAGGTTAATATATATTTTATCCTACGTGGATCATGTATTTCTATAGATTTTTATTCTAGCTCTTCCACTGTGACCAAGTCTTCTTGAATACTCATTTTTTAAAAAAAAAATGAGTTAGTGGTAAAAAGATATTAAAGAATGAAACTCTACTTAAAAAGTAAGTATATATCTTTATGTTATTAGTTAATATCATAAATGAATTCATCGTCCTTATGTAATGTAACTTAAAACAATTTTTTTTTTCGTTTACTTTTCCTACTGGGAGACTAATGACCGTTTGTCCCAACACAAGTTTGTGATTTTCTTATTGTTAAATTTCTACTGATCATGTTTTCTATCCCTCTCCATCAGAACTTAACACTTAGTTTATCATCTATATCCATGTTTTCCTACCTAGAATCCTAGTATGGGTTATCTTGGGTGACCTTTATACCTCTCTTCCTTTCTTTTAAAGTGATGGTTTTATTGACTCTTTTTCCGATGTGGGACTTTCCATTATATTCTCAAGCCCAATTTTAAAAAAATTGCGAGGACGCAATTTAATGAAGGAGGGGAGAATGTAACATCCCAAGATTCCAAGGTACGTTTCCATTTGAATAATTCAATGGTGTGCATTGTACGCAACTTTGAGATTCTAACACACCACAACCAATCAAACTAGCCGTTATGAATAGTAATACCTACTTTTTGAAATCTTATAAATTCTATCTCTCAAAATGGACTTCATTTTTGGATTCGGAATATCGAAATTAGCCTAGGGTGAAATTTTGGTACTTTTCGGATAACTTTCATATTTTGATGAATAGTGAAAATTACTAAATTTTAATTAAAAACAACTTTTTTAATCGAAATAATTAATATTGATAAATTATGAATTTGAGTGGTTTTAAAGTATATTTAGAATATATTTTTACCATTTAATTCAATTTTTTCCATTGGACATAATTTCACAATTAAACCAGACATAAACAAGTCCCAATCTTTTGATAGTTATTATCTCTTAAAAACACGCTTTTTGTTTTGACAGCGGGAATTAATTTTAAATTAATTTCTCCCAATTCTGTGTTTGTAATTTGGAAAAATGGATTCCATATTTGGAATCAGGATTTTCAAATTGTGTAAATAGGTAACTTTTATTTTTAGACATTTTGAATAATTACTTTGGTAAATATTTTATTTACCATGGTTAAAGGGTAAATCCGGTAAATAAGGGTTAAAAAATAATATTATAATAATAAAAAATTACCCAAAAACATGTACTAACCTTATTGGTTGATACATGTCCGACCATGGACATCTTTGGGTCGATTTTGGGACCCCATGGTGCCACTTGTAAGTGATAGGGACACTTTATTTTAATTAAGTTAAAATGAATACAAAAATGACACAAGCATATATCTTTTAGAATTTTTTTTTAAAAAGGGTTATATATGTTGGATTTTTGACTATAAATATTCATTAGAAAGATTAAAATATTTCCTACATAATGGTATTTTATTTATATTTTTTAGACATTAAATAATTTAATTTATTTATGACACAACAGTGATGCAGTAATTACCTAATTAATGAAAAATTAGAATAATTGATATTATAAATACCCAAATAAATGTAATTTGAGAATTTTTATAAATACCAATAATTCTCTAGATTAATATGACATGTTAGGATTTATTTAATTAAATTTATTCGAAGTAATCATTCTGTTATAATTTTTACAAAAATCAATTATTGAATAGTGTCAAAATTGACATAAAAGAGCTTTTAAAACAAATATTATATTATTAATTGATATTAAATTCCTAAAAATATAATGTTTGGCCAAGAGACTTATATCATGATATATGTATCATTAATGGACCACTTGGGGGTCTCTTGAATGTATATAGTAAGTTTATTAACCATATAATATAAAAATACAAAGAGACATTGTAAAAGTGAAACTAACTAACTAAGAGTTAATACTTAAAGATAAGGTTAATATAATGACCCAAACCTATCTAAAATCTGTTGGTTGAGTGGTTTTTGAACTATCCCCACCTTAAACTTTAAATAATCCACTCTTAAGCCATTAGAAACCGAATATGAATTTATTATAAAATAATATTTTTAGCTTTTCCAAAGGTGCCCCTCACCCCTTTTATAAAAGGTCACTCCCCCTTCCCATTACTCAACACCTTAAAAGCCTTTTGGTTCGGCCAAAACCTGACCAAATACTCTCTAAACTTCCCTCAATACAACCTAGAGACCTTAGTTTGATCAGAAAGCTAACCTAAGGATCCTTTTTGATCAAATCAAAAAAAAGAACCCGAAGAAGAGGTAATGTTTTTACCACCCATTTTCAAATTCTTTTATTCTTCAACTTCTTATTTCTTTGTTATTACCATTCTAAATTAATGAATCTAGTATCTCCTATATACTGTAATATTATTATAAATATAGTACAACTATATTCAGTATTCTATCCATCCTTTGAATTACATGTCACCATACGTGCGTACGTACGACTTACCATCTTCACGTCGTGGTGTAATTGTCATTCAATAAATTATTATTTGGATGGGTATAATAATGATGTTTAATTAATGTAAATAATAAATATAACATGATAATTATTCTGTCTATATGATATACCATCCAATTATATATTATTTTAACATCAAAAGAATGACATTGTCGCTCGTGCGTACGTACGGACTACCGTCTCCACGAACGCGATGAGATTCATTCTCCATCGTATCCATTCAAGTATAATTATCATTTGATTATTTAAAAATAATGTTTAAGGACTTTATATAATTCTGGATATGAATAAGATACAACCTATCAATGAAAAACATGGCTTACGTAACAAAATATATAAAAGAAAACGAGTAAGTTAACACCCGAAACAATGATAATACTAAGATATTATTAACAAATCAATGTTAAAAGATCATATATGATATCATATTAATGTAAATGATTCATGTATAATTAAATAACAATTATTTCACCATTATATAGGAGGTTAACCTACCGTCGACCAAGGAAAAAGTACAAAGTAAGGGGTTTCTTATCTCACTTTTAATTCAGGGAGATTTCCATTGTTCACCACTTATTTATTGCATGTGGTGTGTGTACTACCCATGATTGTATTCATTGTGTAATATAATTTAATTTATGAGTATTTACATCATCATTGTATGATCCTTCTTTCATGGGTGCATGTTTCATAAGTTACCAAATCGATAAGGGAATTTGAAATTTCAATTTCCACTCATTCGGCTTTACGCATACTTCATTGATTATTTTACTCCAAGATTATGTGTGGAATAACTATTCATTTGATTATGTCATAATTTCCACTCCCCTTTTTGTGGATATACTTTTTATACACATAATCACTCCATTGATAAATTCTCAAGTCATCGGTATGAACTTGATAAGAGTAATTTTTACTCAATTTCGATTTGTTGAGATAAACATCCAATTCATTGGTGTTGTTTTTACTAGAATATATGTGAATGTACCTTGATTGTTTTACACTGAATATCCAATCATATTTAGTGTATTTATATTTTTCACACATAATTATGTCGTTGATTTATCCTTAACCTAAGGATATGGTCTTTATAAGATAATTCATCTCAATTTACATTCCATTGATACTTCTTTGTTGTTATACACCAAATCACTTTTATATGGTGTATATAATGTACTTTGACATATTATATCATGAATCCTTTTATTCTCATGATATTATAAAGTTTTTATTACCTCAATTATTTGTATTCAAGTGTCTCTCTTTTGTTTAGAAACTCTAACTAAAATACATTTTTAAGTTTTTTAAAGATTTATTATTCTAAATCGTTCTCATTAATGTCCATGTTTTAAAAATATTTTTAAGGATTTATTTATATGGAAATTAATGTTTTAAAATTAAAACTCCTTTTAAAAGTTTCAAAGTGGTATGGGACACTTTGATTCAAAAATCTATTTTTTTAAATGGCTTCTTGACAAATAGTGTGACTTTTAAATGATTTCAAGAAAAATGGGGATATTTCTCTCAAATAGTTTTGATGATTATTTTCATCTAAGTCAATATCCTTCATTATTCTCGATTGAGGTGAATATGATACAATACAATCTTCCATATTGTATCTAATGAGTTATGTTTGACTGTGGATGTGCTATTTTTATACCATTCATGGTTTGTGGATAAAGTATTGACATTTTGTATGCTAGTCTTAATACGAATGTTTATGTTATGTTTAAAACTTTTCATATGAGGAATGCATTGGACTTAGTAAGTGACGGGTGGAGCCCGCTATAGCTCCTCGATGCATCGGTAGGTCTCATGAGACAAACTAGTGTTTTGGCACAAGGCCTTGACAAAATCTTATTTGTAGTCTTGGCACGAGGCCTTGGCTATGTGGTTATGATAGTCTGGCATTATGCATTCCATCATTATGAAAGTGGTTATTGATATTGCATGTGATTGTTCAACTAGTAGAATATCCATGTGAATAAGTAAATGGCATTATTTCATTTTATCTTTGCCATATTATGCTGAAGTTCAAGTTTAAAAGGCTTTTGTTTTAGTTATAAATTGCTTTAAGTGTTTATGCTTATCTATGAAAGCTTCTGCTATATTGTTATCCTTACTAAGCATCTGAGCTCACCCCTTTCAATGTTTTATTTTTCCCAGGATGTGAAAAAGTAATTTATGAATGACCTGCAGGGATAGTATGAAGGGATATGAAGACAAGATGTTGTTGTAGTTTTTTTACCTTATGATGTAATGTAAGACTTATGAATATATCTAGTGTTTCCAAGACTACTAAACTAATCGGTCTTTCGAGACTTGATCCTTTGTGATCATGCCAATGTTATGTAATAATGCACTGACTCTGGGTATCTAGGGTCGGGGCGTTACAGTGTACTATAAGATGGTCCTTGCTTAATTTAAATAACTCCCTCGTAGCAGTACACATAGGAAAACATGAATCTCTATGTCAAAAATGTTTTTTGATCAAGATTATGATAGTGTAACCAATATTGACAATGATGGTGGATCATATAATCTTTATTATACTGAAATTTTAGAACATCTTTTTATACCCTAAAATATGATACTATTGTTTTTTATATAAAAGTTTATTAGAATATAAGTCACATAACATGGTTTGTATGAGATGAGATTGACTTCAGAAGTGAGGTAAAATTCAACTTATTTTCAAGTTCCAGCTTAATGACATCTTCCAAAAGGATGTAATTAACTTTTGAATTTTAAAAATATTTTGGAAATGTGATAAAATTCTAAAAAATGAAGTATATCATATTAACACTATATAATTAACATTATGATAAGATCACAATGGAGACAATACATCATTGTAGCTGAGAGTGTGAACTCAACCCAACAATGTTAGGAAATCGATTCTGATTATGACCTTATTGATGACATATGGTGCATCTCAAACTTTTTCCATATTCTTGAGGCCTTTCTATCTCATTCTGCATCCTTCTGCCCTTCAGTCTCCCTCATTTACACAACCGATTGATGTCAGGTATCACTTAATCTAGCCTTTGAGCATTGGTAAATATTGAAACTCCCTAATAAGCGTCTATGGTGCAACATAAAAGTTAGAAATGGTGTCCATACGATACACTGTATCAACATATTCTTCCCATGATATGTTCACATAGACTCATGTTGTGGTGGTGTGTGTGCATGGAAACCTTAAGGGTTGAAAGTTTTCACATTGACATTGTCTCTCTTCTAGAAATACCACCATTTTCACTGATTCTATTTGTGATGGGGACCGAACGCTCTTGAACTTTAAATCGAGAGTCTTCTTGGTGGAAAATGTGGACTTGATAACCAGAATCTTCTTCAATGTTCATTTCAATCTCTCATTCAAAGTGCCTTCCATACCTTAGCCCCTGCTAAACCCCGTATAAGGCTAGTTTTTGTCTATCAATGAAGTACTTCATGCAACAATATAATATCTCATGAACTAGGACAGTTATAGGTAACTTGTGAAGCCCCTTGAAGACAACATTGATGCACTCCACAATGTTTGTGGTCATGTTTTCATACCTATTCCCCCCATCATATGCTAATGTCCATTTTTCTTTTAGAATCTGCATCATATAATCATACACTTCTTGATAATCCTTGTGTATTTGTTCAAAATTTTATTCAAGCCTCCATTGATCTAGCTCATATGCTATAAAAAATTGATCATATTTAACATAAATTGATTTTATCTTTATGTTGAAATAGTCAAAAATAACAAAGACATTGCTTACCAAGCCTTGTGATTGCCTTCTTCATAGGTTCATTATGGAATGTTTTCCGCATGTTTCTAGCAATGTGTTTGATGCAATACCGATGATGTGCATTTGGAGGTCTCCATATATCAGGTTCCACATTTATTGCCTCATTTATTTTCTGATTCCAATCAGATATCAAATAGACACCTCGAATGCTGGTGAAATGGTAGCTAATACATGCCAAAAACCAACTCCATGATTCATAGTTTTCCTTCTCCATAATGGAAAAGGAAAGAGGAAGAGGTGAACGGTTTACATTTTGGGTTTCCACAATAAACAATAAGCCCTTGTATTTTCCATATAGAAACGTTCCATAAATTTATATGAACTATTTGCTAAAACGAAATGTGAAGATACAGGGGAGGAATACCCAAAACAACCGATGAAATTGAACACAAGATGGATCAAGTTGGTTATCTTGAAACACATTTTCATTCGTATGAATATGGAAGACAACTTGGTTATTGTGTCTCATTATGGGTAGAAAGAAAACATCCAATATGATTTATCCCAATCATCATAGACCTTCATAATTGTCTTATGTTTCACCATCTGTGCCTTATTATAGGAAATCTTATAATCAAAGTTCTGTTGTATCCTCTCTTGCACAAGGGCTATATGACCATCTTGGAATGTCCTAATAATCTTGACGACAATGGATGAAACAAATTCACCATCCAATGTGGTATGATCTTGTGTTAGGTTTGACTGAACTCAAGTATGATCTGCCTCAATCTTTGAGATTATCCAACATCCAAATGTAATGTTTGGAATATCCCTCAAGCGGAATCTACAATCATCCTCATACTTATCACACTGTATGAGGTATTTTTTATGGACTGATTCCTGAACTATATATTTGTAGTGCCTCTCAATGTGAAATCTATTTAGCATGTTTTTTAATTCATCTTTACTTGGAAAATACCTTCGAACATATACGTTTTTGTCTAGGTTACTAAACTTATCCAGTACAACTCCAAGAAACTCAGTTTCGAGTGTGAGAACATTACAGTCGAATACAGGAACACACGACATTGCTTCTGAATAAGATGCAAAGAGTTGTGGACGATTTATTATGGGTTGAGGTTGTTGTAAAACTAATGGATTTATAGAAACATCCTCCCCAACTTCTGATGCTCCCTCCTCATCAGAACTGTTTTCACCATCTGTTCCATCATTACAAAAATCCTCATCAGAATTCATATTTAGATATATATATCTGGGTGATCATCTAGGTTTTCCTCTTCCGCATCATATGGAATAGCATCAATTTCTTAGGGCAGAACTAATTCAACCACTCTTATAAGTCTACTTATTTGTACAATTGGACATTGTTGTTGTATAGTAGAAACATTAACATATAACTCCATCATGGTATCATCTGACCGTTGGGAAAATAAATTTATTACTTAGATCCACTACGCATCAGCAACCAATGGACAAGCTAGATTTCATAGTGTAGCTGGGAATTGCAAATGTCTATAGCTCACAAACTTGATCTCTTAATTGGGTGTCAGATTTAAAGAACCAAGAATTATGTCATGAAGTTCACTTAGGATTACACAATCAGTTGTACTAACCACTATTATTTATTGTGTACTATAAGAAGCTCCTTGCTCTGTTTGAATAACCTCCCAATAGAAGTACACATAGGAAAACATGACTCTATGTCAAAAATGTTTTTTGATCAAGATTATGATAGTGTAACTAATATTGAAAATGATGGTTTTCCATATAATATTTATTATACTAAAATTTTAGAACATCTTTTTATATCCTAAAATATGATACTAATGTTTCGTTATATAAATTTTTATTAGAATATAAGTCACATAATGTTTTGGAAACCAAGGTAAAAAGAAGAGAAAACACAAAATCAGTTTATTTATCATTGATAAAATGATAGTTATTATCATATAAAGTGAAATGGGGAAGAATGAACACATTAAATAACACATGAATGCTTTATAACATACAAGAAATACATTGAAAATTTTCAATAAAACATGGTTTGGATGAGATGAGCCTCACTTCAGACATGAGGTAAAATCCAACTTATTTTTAATTGGTATCTTAATAACATATTTTAAAGGGATGTACTCAACTTATGAATTTTTAAAATATTTTGTCCATCTAATGACATATGTTAGATTTCATCTTATATTTCATTAGAAGGCCAAAAAAATTTAAAAATTCAAAAGTTAAGTACATCCCTTTAGAATATTTTATTAAGCTACCAATTAAAAATAAGCTAGATTTTACCTCACATCAGAAGTGATCCTCATCTCATCCAAACCATGTTCTATTGAAAAATTTCAACATATTTCTTGTATGTTGTAAAACATTCATGTGTTATTTAACATGTCTGTTCTTCTCCATTTCACTTTATATGATCATAATTGTCATTTTATCAATGATAATTAAAATGATTTGGAATTTTCTCTTCTTTTTTACCTTGGTTTACAAAATATTCAATGAATACTATTGACAATAAAAGTTGACCATATAATCTTTATGATACTAAAATTTTAGAACATCTTCTTATATCCTAAACTATGATACTAATGTTTCTTAGTACAATTTTTAATCATACTAAATGTATTTCAGTAGTTTATAAAGAAAATATGAATCATCTAAATCATATCCCCCAGGAGTATCGAACAAGGTGTGTAGAAAGACCCATTTTCATGTACCAGGTTACCCCAAGTTTGGCCCGAGACACCTTGTCGGAGTTGTTACTCCTAGGTACATCTGTGCTAGTGCTACATCCACTTGTTTGTATCTATATAGGTTTTGATTTTTTAGATAACCACATAATCATTATGCTACCAAATTTTTAGAATGTTTTCTTATATCCTAAAAGATGACACTAATCATTACTTAACCATTAGTTAAACATTACTTAACCACTAGTTAAACATTACTTGAATATTAATTAAAAATTTCTTAACCATTAGTTAAACATTTATTTACCATTAGTTAAACATTTCTTAGCCATTAGTTAAACATTTATTAACCATTAGTTAGTCATCCCTTAATCATACCTTAACCATCCCTTAACCATCCCTTAATAATACCTTAATCATTATTTAAACAATAATTAATCATTATATAATCATTACTAAATCATTATTTAAACATTCTATAATCATTAGTTAAACATTAATTAATCCTTAATTAATTATTCCTTAATAAAAAGTTAATCATATAATATTCATTAGTTAATTATAATTAAATAATCATTATATGTAATCATTTTTTAATCCTAAATTATTCATTAGTTAATCTATACTTAATGATTACTAATAATAACTATTATTTATAAAATATATTTTTTTTAAACAAATTGAAGTGTGAATTAGAAACCCAACTCACACTTCTAAAAATTTATTGAAATAAAAAATTACAATGAAAACATGAGATGCAATAAGATTGCACCAGTATACAAATAGCTGAAAACGGAAATAAATTTTTGGAAGCAACCATACCAACTCCTCACCAAATCGATTTGTTAATTAATGGCATCAAACTATAGAATGCTATTGGAAACTAAGAGGCCAGTGTGGTGGGAAACCAGAATGTACCAGACACTACTGAAATCCAAAGACAGTTCCTACTAAAATCCAAAGATGGTTCCTGCTGATCACTTCATCATCCTATCATCACTCAAGTCATTTTTATGCACACTAGAAGCCCAACGAGAGAGACCATCCCAAAAGAAAAGCATATTTATGCATTGAAAAACCAAATCATCCCTTGATGACATCAAGAAAAATAGAAACTCTATTAACGGAAGACCCAAGCAGCCAAGGACCGAAGCTTCTCTTTAGCCAAAATATCTCAAATGCCAGAAGAAAAATCATAACAGCTTCATTAAAGAAGGTCGCATGATCAAGCTTGTTCTGAAACTGACATGAGAACATTTCAAAGCCCCCATAATGCAGAACTACTTTTGAGAATCAAAATAATCTCAATTGATTCATTTCCAGGGGATCTCATTAAAATTGAAGCTTGGGTCCTTTTTAAATTCCTCTACCACTTTTATGAACATCCTTTTTCTGATATCAAGATATGAATCCACTAATATCTCTCCATTTTTATACTGTCTAAATATAGTATTGTCTTTCTCTTTCATCCATGCGTCGAGGTCATTTGGAAAATAAATATTTTCTGGAATTATATAGGCATCCCTATAAGCTGGGTCATTTTCATCATCCTCACTGGATGACTCATCTGAGTCAGAAGAATCTGAGGATCTTGATGAATCATCTGATGAGGAAAACACTTTTTCAGTAGGGGTTGACTGTGGGGGTATTTTTTTTTGGTCCTTCATGTTGGAAGCTAGGGAACATGTGATAATTGTTCTTTTAAAATTGGAATTATCCCTACATTTCTAGGTGTTTTTAGCACTTGGAGTGATGAAGCCATTAGATTCAACCAATTCTTTCTTCCCTTTCCTTTACCTTGATTTTAGGAAGTCTTCTTCCAATTGGCAGGGTTTGTGAATCTCCACATGCAAGGGATCTTCATGATCAGATTTCACCTCTTCTTTATCTCTTTGTATATGTTTGATTGCTTCAAGAATAGGTGAGTCAGCATTGAAGATATCTTTATTTCCTTCTTTAGAATTCTCGGGGTTGTGCAAGGTCTCAACATCATAATGGGAAGGGGACTGAAACTTAGGGAGGCCAAGGGGATTCTTGTTATTAGTGCAATCAGTAGTAACTGTCTGGAAAATAGGGGGCATTATGGGGGTTTCCTTTTCCACCCAAATAGATTTATAGAGAGGGGGGAGGGTCATTAAATTGAGTCACACATTCATTCATAGAGTGACCAATTCATGAGCATTTTTTTTGCAGAAATTTGGGGCATTCTCAAAGACCACATCTTGAATAAAACCATCATCCCCATTTTGAATCCAGAATCGGGATGGAAAAGATTTATAAACATCGACCTCAGTGCAAATCCTAGCAACAGAGGGGCATGTAAGGTTTAAAGTGGCATAGTTAGCCTTAATGGGCAGCCCGAATAGACCAACAATGGAAAATAGGGCACTCTGTTTGAAAAGGTGAAGAGGTAAATTCAGGAACCCTAGCCAGAGAGGAACAATGGGGATCTTAGCACCTAAGAAAAAGTCTGGAGACCATTTGAGAACCTTCATTCTGCAACCCCCAAAGGACCAAAATCCACGAGTCCAAAGGAGGCAGGCCCCCTACAGCCTTTCAGACACATTTTTTTTAAAAAAATTGACCTATAAATCTAAAAAAAATAATAAAACATATAAAAAACTTGAGGATGGGATTTCACTTGGGAAAGAGAAAGTTTTTTGAGTAATATACTTACCTCTTCAAACTTTATATCCACCTTCTTCTCGAAGTCATAACTTTGCACCTCATAGACTCTTTTAATGGGTACACTAGAACTCAAAATGAATTGTTATGTGTTTTGTGCCATGTTATCAATGTGTGTCCTTGTAGTGATTGGTGTATTATCCACTAAGGATTCACCAGCAGAAACACCAATAATATTGTGATCAATTGGTATTAAACTTTCATAAAAATATTATATTAAAATTTGATCACTTATTTGGTGGTGTGGGAAACTTGTACAAAGTCTTTTAAAATATTCAAAGTATTCATGAAGTGTTTCCCCTTGATATTTTTATATGGAACATATTTCTTTTCTTATTGTTTTAGTTTGAGAGTATAGGAAATATTTTTAATGAAAAAAGAGTTTCATTCCCGCCTAACCTCTAATTATGGAGTTAACATAGTACAACCAATATTTTTCATTGTATTCTAAAGGGAATGGAAAAACCCTACGTTTTATAAGTTCTTCATCAACATTATCATGTTTTAATTTTGAACATGTAGTATGACATTAATTTAAATTATCATGTGGGTATTCTCTAACAGGTCTATGACATTTTGGTAATAAGTGAATTAGATCAGATTTTAATTCAAATTAGGTGCTTCGCCTTGTATTTGAATGTATACAAGTTTAATATCAATATCAAGATATGTGATTTATTTTAATGTATGATTATATTCATCCATATTATTAAAAATAATTTCAGTGTTGACTTTGGTTTCAAAAGAAACAGAAGAATAATGACCAAGAAGAGTGATGATTTTTTGTGTGTCCTCCTTCAAAGGATCATTTGATTCTTTTTAGTGTCGATGATGCAAAATCCTCTCTAGTTTGTGTTTGAAAGGAAGTATTTTACTCAATGAAGAATGTGTCATACAAAAGTCCTATAAAAAATATAGAGTTTAGTGCACAATTTTATAAAAAATGAAAGAAGAAAATAAAACCACAAATATTTACAAAATACACCAAGTTATTATAAAAAATGAACATTAAAAATTGAAGTGCTCCCCGAAAATGATTCTAAAATTTGTTTTCATTATCCTGACACATCAAATCAATTAGGTTTTTAAGATTATTTTATAGTATAGGGTAGACCTTAGGACGTATATCAAGGAGCATTGGTGGTTTATAGTGTGTATTTCCGATAAGTTTTTCAAAAACAAAACAAAAAAGGGGGATTTTAAATGATGATTTAAAAAAATAATTAATTTAAAGAATTTAATAGTTGAAAAACAAAGGTGAGATTTATGAATTATGAGATAAGGAAATAATTTCAAGTTTACTACACAACATGTCAAGTTCATAGTTGTCATGACCTGACCCACTAGGGTCCATTTAGCCGACAGTAAGCCGAATGTGACACCCCAATCTTGACTCCAATAGGTCAGGGGCTGATGACCAGTGCAAAGTAGGCATGTCACACACATGGGAGGCCTTAGTATAAGGAACTTAAACACACACACACACACACACATCTCCAAATACCCATACAACTTCCACGACCCTACCCAAAAGGTCCCAAGCCATGACTACCCCAAGCCCGCCTCCAATAGGCCAAGGGCTGACGACTAGTACCAGGTAGGAATATTGCATATATGGGAGACCTTAGCCTAATGTACTTGTAAACACACAAAAATCTCCAAGCCCATACAATGATGTAATGTAAAACAACCAATGACCATGCATGCATGCATCTAATATACCACCATCATAGTATGAAAAAAAGTGCTAGAAATAAAGTTCCAAATACAATCCCACCAAAAGAAAATAAAAATAAGTGAAACCTGTGATGTAGGAGAGGACTTCTGTAAATGAAACCACCAGAACACACCTCAATTTTTCTGGATCACTAAACTCCATCTAGTCCTGGCCCCTCTAGGACTCTTTTAAAAGGTTGGTCATCTGTATAAGACATGAAACATGTAGACAAAGACCATGCATGGGTGAGTATAAAAATACCCATTAAGACACCCCAGAATCACTAAGCATATAGAATCAAGAATAATAGTTATCTCCTCAAAAGGATATGTCAAAAACATACATAAAAAGAATATCCAGATATACTCATAGTAGACACAAATTCTCAAGGTAAGGTAACAACAATAAAGCTAGCCTAAGATTCATGCTTGAAGGTTCCATATAACACTCATCTAGGAGAACACACTACACGAGTCAGATAGAACTGATGGCGCCCATCCAAGATGTTGTACTCGTCGGGTATCACCATAAGAAGTACATGTTGTAAGTCTAAAGAGATTGATACACATATTGGGATCACACTCAAGGCCATAGGGTATACCAATAACCCAATTTGAATTAACTCTCTAATCAGGGGTCAACACCCATGTATTTTTTGTCACAAAGATTCCAAGAACCCCACCTAGGGAAATAATGATGATAGAGGATATCACTTCGGACATGAAGGGATTTCGAAAACTCTATCTGAGACTGAAGTTCCTAATAGGGGATCACCATCATATGCAGAGGATGTGATTCCATAACAACCCTTAGGTAAAGGATCAAGAGGACGTACCCTAACAAAATTGTCCAAGATGAAGAGTATAAGGGCTCAAAACCTACTTTAGAGGAGTACACGATGTGTAATGGGAGTACACAACACGTCCCTTCAGCACCAGGTCCTACCTATATAACACATCATGTGCCTATGTTCGTGGTTGAGTACACTGTGTGTGGCCCTCCACATGGCGTGTGGAGCTTCACGTTGTCTAGGGTGTGTACCACCTGTACACACCGAGTCTTCTGCCAAGGTGTACATGACATGTGGCATGGTCCACGCGATGTATAACACCACCCGAATACCTGGGTGTGTGCACTCTTTATATACTAATCTGATTGGAAAGGGTCACATGATGTGTGATATTTATCTATGTTCCAAAACTCTAGTGTCACACTAGGGGTGAGGGGTCCCACAAAGTGTGTAATTCTGGATTACACACCGTGCAACCTGAGATTTTCTAGACTCCCATATCCGTTCATGCATCATCTCCCATGCCTCCCAATCTTTGTGGGTCTACCAAAAAACTCACCAAAGAATATGAATCTAGATATGTGTGAGTCCGTAATCATCGATGGTTGGATTCCAGTTAATTTCACTACTCGTGAAATGACCACTGCCGCATGTCATCATCACCGCACACCCTGCTCGAACCGCAGTTCTCAAATCTATTCCTGATCTGTCATCACCATTGTCATAGCTTGATCCCATCATTGATATGAACTTGGATCTATTGTATCAATCTATTGTTCCAATAAATGGGCGCATAATGATTGATTATCTAGGTATTCATTGAACCACGAGCCAAAGGAATTGCTCGCGATGAATGAAGAGTGAGGGAATAAATGAACAAACCACAAACATGATAAATAGACCCCATACAATGTTTGTGTTGGCATCGATTTGTTTCCGTTATAATGATGAACAAAGAGATATAATATAATCAATAATATAAATCCCCAAATCCCAAACAATCTAACCTATGCCCGCAATACACTCGATCATAGAATAAATTTTTTAGTTGATTGATTTGTGTTCATAATAGGAATAATAAAATGGGAATAAATCTACATAAAATAGAATTTTACCTTGAGTTGGATTGATCACTAATGAATAAAAAATCTGCATCATTGTCGTTGGTGAAATCCCCAAACTTCAATGGCGTAATGATCCTCGATCTTGATCCAACCTGATGTCGTCCACCAAGAATGATCTCCTCCAATAGTCCTCTAGATATATAGGGTTATGAAGCCAACCCTGATATCTCCTCATAACCATATATTTATAGAGTATTTTAGGTCGCTTCCTCAAAACAAATAAAATAAATATTTTATTTTATTTATTTTATTAATTATCCTGTGACTACAATTTACCGTAAAACCTAATTTCCATACAAGTTATGGTGTGCCTAGGGTAAATCCTATGTTCTAAACACAATGGAGGACTTATATTTCTGATTCTAGAATCCATTTAAGAGTTATTCAACTTTCAGAAAAAACTACACACACATGATATTAAATATATTAAATATATTTAAAAAATTAATTTTGGGATCATCAGGCCTCAGAATCTCATACCATCTTAGCGCCTAGATCTGAAAATATTACTAGATATATTCAAATAATTTACATGAAAAAATAAAGATATTACATTCTACCTACCTTGGGGCTTTACGTTCTGGAAAGCCAAAACAAAGGCTACACAAAGAGATGTGGGTACTAAACACGTATTTGGGTCTCCTGCTCCCAGGTACTCTCATGAAGATTCTTATGCTTCCACTAGATAAAAACTAAAGGAATTTCTCACCCATATAGGCTCCTCTCTTTCCAATCCTCAATATCTACTGGGTACTATGCAAAAGTATCTCCATCCTAATGTCTAATTCACCCTAGTTGATAACATGTGATGGGCCGTGCACATACCTCCTCATCTACGACATGTGGAAAACATCTTGTACTTGGTCTAACTATGGTGGTATAGCTAAGTGGTATTCCACCTTTCCAACTCTACATAATATATAGAAAGGGCCAACGAATCTTAGATATAGCTTGTCACCCCAAAAAAATCTACGCAGCCCATGTCGGGGTGAGACCCTCAAGAACACATGGAATTTCTCCTCAAACTCTAAAGGAATCCATAGTCGGTCCACATATGACTTTTTATGGATCTTTGAAGTCCTCATACAGTCCTAGATGATCTGAACCTTCTCTATAGTGGCTCACACCAACTTTGGTCCCATAAGTGATGACTCTCCTAGGTCGGTCCAGCATAGTGGTGACCTGTAGGGTCACCCATACAAGTCCTTGAATGATTCCATACCGATGGTGTAATGGTATCTGTTGTTGTATGAAAACTTCACCACAAATATGTGATCCTCCCAACTATGGAAAAATTATAACATGAAATATTTCAACATGTCCTCCAGGACCTGAATGATCTGCTCAGTCTAGCCGTCAGTCTGGGGGTGAAAAGCCATGCTCAAATGCAACTGAGTCCTAAAGGATTCTTATAATCTCTTCCATAACTGAGTTTTGAAATGAGTATCATGGTTAGAAATGATTTTTGAGGTAACTCCCTAGAGTTTTACTATCTCCTACACATAAAAGCATCCCAAAATCTCTACTAAACACTACTCTCAAATAGCTTAGTAGTGGGATGAATTGGTGAGTTAGTTTATGATCACCTAGATAACATCGTGTCCTCTAGAACTATGTGGTAACCCCATCACAAAGTCCATGAATATCCCATATCACTTCCACTCTGTAACCTCAAGGGGTTGAGTTAAACCTTCTTGAACCTGATGCTCAACCTTCACTTGATGATAAGTAAGGAATCAAGAGATAAACTCTGCAACACAACACTTCATCCCTAGAAACCAAAACTACCACTGAAGGTTTTGGTACATCTTCACCACACCTAGATGTACCACTAAGTGTGACGTATGAAACTCCCTCATCACCTCCTCTCTTAGTGAAACTAGTACCATCATCCATCCTCTAAAAATAACAACATGATCTATAACTTCATAAAATCCATTAGGAGTATGTCTAGTGGATATCTGAGTATGTAGGGTCTCATAGTCAATATATCCAAGTTGTTCCTCCCTAAATCGCTATAAAATAGGAGGGGTAACAACCATCAAATTGAGATAAGCTGCTTCATTCCCATCCATAAAGGATAAATATAATGAGGCCAGCTGCTCTGATGACTCGCTCAGTAGCTGTGAACAAGATCTCTTACTGAGATCATTTGATACCATGTTTCCCTTCCTAGAAGTATATACAATCACAAAGTCATAATCATGGAGGAATTATAGATATCACCTCTATATTAAGTTAAGATAGTTATGGGAGAATATATAATTGATACTATTATGGTCAGAATAGATGATAAATTGATCACCCATAAGGTAGTTTCACTACATCTTTAGTATGAATACTACTACTGCTAGCACAAGATCATAGGTCACATAGTTTTACTCATATGGTCTCAACTGACATGAAACATAGGAAATCAACACCTTCCTCTGTACCAGGACATGAACAATATTAGACCCTAATGCATCACATAACACTACATACTTGACACCCTTCTTAGGAAATCTCAAGATGGGAGCACTCTTCAATCTCTATCTCAACTTCTGAAAAGCCTATTGACACCTCTCTATCCACATGAAAGGCTACCACTTTTGGGTCAAAGCTGTCAAGGGAGATGGTATCTTGGAGAAATTTGGTATGAACCTTCGATAGTATCCTACCAACCCAAGTAAGATCTACACCTCATTCACGCTATTGGGTGGATCCCAAGCTAACACTACCTGAACCTTCACCGAGACCACTACTACACCATCTGTTAAGATGGAATTTCATAGAAAGTGGACCTCATGAGTCCAGAATTGGCACTTAAAGAGCTTTCCATAAAGCTGGTTCTCTCTAAGTACATTTAAGATCATCCTAAAGTGTCTCACGTGATCCTCATTAGACACCAAGTACACTAGGACATCATCAATGAAGACTACCACAAACTGGTCTAAGAAAGGATGAAAGATATATTTCATGAGTCCCATGAACAATGTTGGGGTGTTTGTCTTGCTGAAGGGAATCATCAAGTACTCATAGTGACTATAGCGACATATGAATTCCATCTTCAGTATATCCTTGTCCTGTACTCACAGCTTGTGATAGCCTGATTTGAGGCCAATCTTTGAGAACCATCATGACCCTATCAACTGATTGAAGAGGTAATCGATCCTTCATAATGGATATTTTTTATTTGCGATCAACTGGTTTAGGTGATGGTAACTCAAATGAAACTTCAAGCTCCCATATGCATTTTTAGCGAATAATACTAGGGTTTCCCAGGGTGAAACACTGAGTCTTACAAATCCCTTAATCTATAGGTCCTCCAACCACACCCTCATCTTGTGAAGCATTTCAGGAGACTTCCAATATGATGGTGTAGATATAAGGGTCATATCAGGGTGTTGGTAAATAGATAATTCTATCTCTTGGTATGAAGGTAAGCCTGAAACGTCCTTAGGAAAGATGTCCTCATAATCTACCACCACTACAGGAAATTGTGAACACATAACATCCAATGTACCAAGAGTCATGCTAGATAAATGGTGTGTAATCAACTACTCCCTCCTATGCATGAGTCCATCCTACTCTGCCCAGGTTTCCTTTTCACCCATAAATGAAAACCTCGTCCCATCAGTGTGGACACACTGCATCCTCCGCTTGAAATAGTCTATATGGTCATGAACTGTAGATAACTAATCCATACCTAAGATTAATTCATAAGGCATTATCACTACTAAAAATATATCCCAAAAGAAACTTTTTCCTCTAAGATTTAGGTCACACTATTGATAGAATTTTGTGATCGTTGAGCCATGTCTAGTAGGAGTCTCCAAGCATAAGGGTTGAGCCAAAAGTTCAAATGAAATATATAAGTCTCAAACCAAACATGTGGAAGGAAAAGAGTAGCTCAAACTCATGTATATAAATACTATATCTAAGTTAGAAAAGTCACAGATTGTACCTCGTATCATCCATGGAGCCTTTGTTTTATAAGACTCGACCGCCTGCAGTTGACCTCACCCATGTCCCCTAGTTCCCTGAGCCTATTGTAGACCACCTGAGGGTGGTGGTGGTGGTAAAAATTCATAACATCTACCACCTCCAACTATTCTCACAAATATGCCACGTCTTCCACCTTACAGACCTGCTTGCTCTTACCACTGCCTCTTCCTTGGCGGCCAATCCACTATCTCTCTATCAGCTGTATGGCAGGTTAGACAATATCATGCGAGATGTCCCCTACCATTACCAGAGTAGCACCACATCTCCCTATTATGAATAGATACATATTTTGAAATCCAAACTATAGATCCTCTATCCCGAGATCTCCTTTGGAAATGTATCACACATCCAGGTCTCAGTGTTTTTCATTTGATCCCTTCCACTAAAGTCTCATCTCCGGTGTGACCACTTATAGTACCAACTGTTTGTGTCTGGTCAGTCAGGAAACTCTCAACCAACAAAAAACACTCTAGCACCTCATCATAGGTAAAAATGCATAGAGGTATCACACTAGATTGTATTTCTCTGTATAGTCCTCAATTGAAGGTTTGAGTCCAAAATAATTGATCACGCACCATATCAATCGAGTACCAAGAAAGGTTGGTGAATCTCTATGAATACTCAGCCACAATCGTATTTCCCTGCTGAAGCTATAGAAGATCCTGGATTCACACAAACCTCAAAATAGATATAGAAAAAACCTATCTAGAAAGGTGCTCGAACTCTATCCATGAAAGAGTCTTCTTATCATATGATTGAGTCACTAAGCCCCACTATTGTCCCATGGAGCCATGGAGAAGGTTTGATTCAAGGACCTCCATCTAGTCCATAGGTGTCCCGATAAGATGAAAGTATAACGTCACTACCTCAATCCAATCCTCAACCACCTGTGGGTCTAGCTCAACCCTAAACCTGAGGGGTTGCTGATGTTGAAACTCATGATGTGCGCTCAACCTGCACATCTCATCCACTAGTATTATTGGTACCATCTGCTACTTGACATGTGGTGGGAATACTAGTGCACCACCTGGAGGTAACACCTTCTAAACATGTCCCTATATCGAAGCCTCGTCACTGAGGGGATCATCCTCATGATCTTGCTGCCAAGTCATAGTTGGATAATGTCATGGAGACATCCTAAAATAGATAATATGTACCACATTCATGAGTATATCTGGAGATATGACTCAAGAAAGACATGGAAACCATAAACCATTTTTATATGATGCATGTACCAATGTTTTCCCTACAACCAGTGTCTACATGTACTGATTCAATAAGTAGGTTATCAGAGTCCTTATGAATGGATATGTTGGTTGCCACACCAAAAATGAATTCTCTGGCCTAAGATCTGAACTTGAAACACTTAACATTGTTTCTATAAAACCCAAACCAATCTCATAGCCTCTGGTCCTAAGGTAGAACCAACTCCTCTAATACCACTATTTCATGACTCGACCCAATGGGACCCGAGCTGTGAATACCCCAAGCCCATCTTCAATAGGCCAGAGGCTGGATATTAGCATCAAGTAGGCATATCACACACATGGGAAGCCTTATCCTAATGTACTTACACACACACACATCTCCAAGATTATACAATTCTGAAATGTAAAACAACCAATAACCATGAATGCATACATCTAAAATCCCACCATCAAAGTATGAAAAAAAGTACTTTAAAGAAAGGTACAAATACAAGCCCACCAAAAAATAGAAAACAAGTCCAACCTATGAAATAGGAGAGGAATGCTATGAATGAAACCATTGGAACACACCTCGGTCTGTCTGGATCATTAAGTTCTACTTGGTCCTAGTCCCTCTAGGACTCTTTTAAAAGTTTGGTTGTCTACATAATACACGACACGTGTAGGTAAAACCCATGAAGGGGTGATTATAAAAATACCCAATAGAACACCCCAAAATCACTAAGCATATAACATAAATAATAATAGTCAGCTCATCACATAGATATATCAATAACATATGTAAAAATAATATCTAGATATACTCATAGTAGACAAGCAGTCTCCAGGTAAGGTCATAATCGTAAATCCATCCTAGGATTCCTACTCAAAGGTTCCATATAACACTTAGAACACACTCCATGGGTCAGATAACACCGATGGTGTCCATATGAGACATCTTTATCATCAGATATTTCCATAAGAAGTACTCACTAGAAGTATAAATATATCAATACATAGATGAGGATCACACCCAAGGCCATGGGGTATACCAAAAACCTAATATGGATTAACCCTCTATGTAGTGGATTGACACCCATGTAGTATTGGTCACGATGATATCAAGAACATTACCCATGGTAATGATGATAATAGAGGATCTCACTTTGGGCCTTATGAAGGTATTCCAAAAACTCTATCCAAGACTAAAGTTCCTCAGAGGAGATTACCATCCTATGCATAAGATGTGATTCCATAAAAACCCTTAGGTAAAGTACCAAGGGAATGTACCGTAACAAACTTGTCTAATATTTAGAGGATAAGGGCTCCAATCCTTCTTTATAGGAGCACATTACGTGTACTGGGAGTACATAGCGTGTCCCTTCGGCACCAGGTCCTACTCATGTAACACTGACTATGATTGTGTATGTGTTTGAGTACATGGAATGTGGATCCACATGATCTCTATGTCATGTTCCACCTGTACATGCTGAGCTGTCTGCCATGGTGTACATGATGTGTGGTTTGGCCCACCCGACATGTAACTCCATCTGACTACCTGGGCGTGTACACCCTGTACATTCTAAGATAATTGGAAAGGGTCACATGGAATGTGACCAATTCACACAATGTGTGATATTTATCTCTACATAAAAACCCTAGCGTTTCACTGGGGGGTCCCACACGACATGTAATTCCAGATTACACGCTAGGATTTTCCAAAATTCCAGATCTTTTCACACATCGTCGCTCGCAACTCCTAATCTTTGTGGATCTACTACAAAACTCATCAAAAAACATGAATCTTGATCAATGTGAGTTCTTCGTCATTAGAAACCATATTATACCCAATTTCACTGCTTGGTAAATGACCACTTTCATATCTCATTACTAACACATGCCCCACTCAAACTGGGGGTCTCAAATCTATGCTCGATCTTTTGTCAACATCATCACAACTTGATCTTGTCATCGATTTGAACCTATATCTATGATATCAATCCATTTAACTAAGAAATTGGGGATCAATGATTGATTATCCAGGTATTCGTCAAACCTTGGGCTAAAGGAATTGCCCGTGAAGAATGAAGAATGGGGGAAGAACTGCACAAACCACCAACATGAGGAGTAGACCATGACCAATGTTCATGTTGGCCTCGATTCATTTCTATTAGAATGACGAATAAAGAGATATAATATAACTAAAAATAGAAATCCCAAAATCTCAGATAATCTAACTGGTACCCAAAATATGCTCAATTTGCAAATCAATTAATTAGTTGGTTGATTCACATTCATCATTAGAATAATAAAACGAGGATAAATTCACATAAAACAACATCCTACCTCAATTTGGATCAATTGATGATGAAGAATGAATCTGCATCATTGTTGTTGGTGAGATCCTCAAACTCTGATGGCACAATGATCCTCGATCTTGATCCAATATAATGTCGTCCACCAAGAAAATTATCTTCCAATGGTCCTCTAGATCTCAAGGATTAAGTAGCCAACCCTGAGATCTCCTCATAATTGTATATTTATAGAGTATTTCAGGTCACTGCATCAAAAAAATAATAATAATTTATTTAATTGATTTTATTAATTATTTTGTGACTAAACTTTACCGAAACACCCGACACTGACAAGAGTTATGTCATGCATAAGTTAAATCCCACACTCTAAACGCAACAACGACCACAAATTTCTGATCTGAGCCACCATTTAAGAGTGATTTCACTTTTTTAGGAAAATTGTGTGCACGTGATATTAATTATATTAAATATATTTAAAATATTAATTTTGGGGTCATTAAGCCTCAGAATCTCATGTCGTCTCAACACCTAACTTCGAAAATATTAGTAGATATATTTGAATACTTTACATGGAAAAAATAGAGATGTTACATCAATAATGAAAGGTAAAAATACAACTGATACCATAATGCATGCATACATCTATATCCCACATCAGAGTACGACACAAGTACTGGAAAACATAAAGGTCCAATATACAATCCCATTAAAACTGTAAAAGAGTCTAATCTTCTAAGGAAGGAGGGGATTGCTGTCAAATGAAACACCCAATATGAACCATAGTATGTCTATATAAACTATTCTTCTTCTACTCATGTTCCACCTAGGACTCCATCGAATGACCTATCATCTGTATAAGACATGACATGTTCAAGAAGATCCCATGAATGGGTGAGTATAACAATACCTAGTGGGACACCTCAAAATCACCAAACATAAATCATCAAGTGATTATTTAGCTCATCATCATAAAGGCATGACAATCAGAATATGATACATAACAATAATCATCCAGATATACTCAAAGTAGACACTAAATATCAAGGTAAATCCATAACCATACTGCTAGCCTAGGATTCTGCCCAAGGCTTCAAGGTGATGGTCGCTCAAGAGAACTCACTCCATGAGTATGATAAAACTGATAGTGCTCATCTGATAGATCATGCTCATTGAGACTCTCCATGAAGAAGTACATTTTGAAACTCAAAAGTTATCAATACATAGATAAGGGATCTCTATTGGGGTTTGTGGTGTATACCATACCCTATCTAGAATAACCCAATAAGTAGGGGATCAAATTTCTGGGTATGTTGGTCATGACGATTTCTAAAAAACCCACCTAGGGAAGAAGTTTATGATAAAGGATCACACCTTTGGGACAACAAAGGTATTCGTGAAATCTATTTGAGACTATTCATGTAAAGGGGATCACATCCTATGCTCAAGATGTTATGCCTCATTGTACCCTCATAGGGATGGACTATGGGGACATACCCTAATGATATTGGTCTATATTGAAGAGAACGAGGGCCTCTAAATTTCTTGAAAAAACTACACAGTGTGTATAGGGTACACACAACATGTCTTCGCTACCCCAGGTCTACCTGTGTACTCTATCCCATGCCTGTGTACTTTGGGTTGTGTCTATGTACTCTAGCCATGCTCGAGTACCTAATTGTGTTCGAGTAGTGGGTCATGCCCATTTACTTTGGTCTTTCTCATGTACCTAGTCGTGTTCATTACCATGTACACCAAGGGAGCACACTGATTCTACAGGCATAAGTCACGCGACATGTGGCTGGTCCCACACATCATGTGATATTTTATTTTTCTAAAACCCTATCTACTATATCTATGGGACTACACAATGCGTGTTCTTTGGACTACACACTGTGTATGTCGTATTTTCCAAAACCCTTAAATCTTAACATATATTCACCCCATGCCACTTTATCCTCCATTCTAATCATGATTCTCACCATAGAACATGTATCTAGTGTTGACTAAGACTTTCCATTATCGGTGGATAAATTATAGCCATCTAATTCACTCAGTAATCATCCATCATCGTTCTGTATCACCAAAATGCCAAACCCATAGACCAGACTCCTCCTATTCATCACTAGATCATTCATCATTTTCATCAAACCTCATTCATGAAATCATTCCTAAATCCAAACTTATGGTAATAATCCATTTCAAAAAAGAATGACTATGCAATGATCATTCACTAGATATTCATCAAACCATTAACCAAAATAAATTTCAATGATGAACATGAAAAGAATGATGGGAGGGATGCATAGAATACAAATATGAGGAATGAACCTCAAACATTGTTCAGATTGACTTAAATCTATTGTTGTGAGAATGATGAACAAAGAATAAATAATCAAGGATTAATAAAAAAATACCCATTCCTAATTTTAGGAAGATAAATCAATACCCATAAATCAATGGTTGAATCAATAATCAAATTGTTAGAAGAATTGATTCACGTTTGAAAAAGGATAAACAATATGGGAATTAAATAAAAAAAATACCTAACTAGAGTTTGGATCAATCACTGACAAAGAACAGTTCCACATCATCAGTCGTTGGAGAAATCCACAAACTCCTTTAGCACACTGATCATCAACCTTTGATCAATTGTCATTTGTCGTAGAATTCCCCTCCAACGGATCCTCTCAAATCCATAAAATTATGTTGATAACCCTATGGTTTTCCATAATGGGTATTAAATATAAGGGGATTAGTTTTGGATTAATTATTAACAATTAAAAAAATTAAATAATTTATTTAATTATTATTCCGCCCATGATGACGATCAAGAAAAACACCCGACATACACAAAGGTTATGTTGTACCTAGGGTAAATACTGCATTCCAGATTTAATGGTGGTATCATATTTCCCATTTGAGACTTTATTTGGAAGTTATTAAATTATTTTAGAAAAACTATGTGCATGTGATATAATATATTTACTATATTTAGTATATCAACATCAGGCCTCCCCAAACCCTGGAATCTCACGCTGACTTAGTTCCTAGCCTCAAAAATATTCTTTTAAATATTCTTATGTTTTACAAGGAAAAAATAGATTTTTTACATTCTCACCACCTCAGATATTTTCATCCCAAAAAGAAAAATTCCTACTAAAAACGATGAGGTTACTAGGCCAACATCTGGTTTTACCACTCCTAGGTCCTCCTGAAGATTATCATGATGCCACCAGACACAAAAAAATGGAATTGATCACCCATGAAGGATATTGTCCTACAAATTATCGATATCTATTAATTATTCTATGAAGGTACCTCCATCCTTGATGTCCATATCACCCTAGTCAATAACATATGATGAGTCATACACATACCTCCTTAGCTATGACGCATGTACCCGATCTAACTATAGTGGTTTGGCTAAGCGGCATGCCACCTCACCAATCCTACACAGTATATAGAAAGGACTAATGAACCTTGGTGATAACTTACTGACCTGGAAAAATCTATACAATCCTTATTGATGTGAGGATTTTAAGAACACATGGTATCCCTCATCAAACTCCAAAGGCCTCCATCGTTGATCCACATAAGACATATGGCGACTTTGGGTAGATCTCATCTACTCCTAGATGATCCACAATTTCTTTTTCATAACTCACACTAAATTTGGGCCTATAATTGATGACTCTCATGGATCATTACATCATAGTATTTACCTACAAGTTCTTCTGTACAAGGCATCAAATAGTGTCATTTTGATAGTGGAGTGGTAATTATTTTTATACACAAAATCCTCCAATGGTAGTTGATCCTACCAACTGTGGATAAAGTCCAACATGCAAGCCCGAAGCATGCCTTCCATAACTAGAATGGTCTACTCAGTATTGATTTCTATCTGGAGGTGAAATTTTGTGCTCAAACACAATCTAGTCTCAAAGGTCTTATACAATCCTCTCCATAATCCCAATGTTAAGTGAGCATCACTATCTGAAACAATCATCAAGGTAACTCTATGAAGTTGAAATATCTCCTACACATAAAGGAATCCTAATTTCTCTACTAAACTCTACTCTTTGGTGGTTAGGAATTGGGTAAACTTAGTGAGTTGATCTATGATTACTCATATAGCATTGTGTCCTATAGATTATCATGGAAGTTATTTCATAAATTCCATAGATATATCTTCCAATTTACACTCAGACACCTCTAGGAGTTGAGTCAAACCTATTGGAACCTAGTGCTCAGACTTCACTTGCTGACAAGTGAGGCATTGAAAGATAATCTCTGCTACACACTTCTTCATTCACATCCACCCAAACTGACATTGAAGGTCCTTGTACATCTTAACCACACTTGGATTTTACACCAAGGGGGTGTATGAAACTCCCTAAAAAAACTCCTCCTACAACATCATGGAAAAGGATGGCATGCTCCCCGTAGTTAGAAAATCCATCAAGATTGCGTCCAATGGATATCCGACTAAAAAAGGTCTCACAGTTGGTATCTCCAAGCCGATCCTCCCTAACATGTCATAGAAGTGGAGGGGTAAAAACTATCGACTGAACTTAAGTTTCAACATCCTCTTCCACTAAGTGCAAGGGAAAATAAAATGATTCCAAATTCTCTGACACCTTTCTCAACAACTGTGAACAAGATCTCTTACTAAGAGAATATGTCACTAGATTCCTCTTCCCAAGAGTATATATTATCTTGAATTCATAATCCTAGAGGAACTATATCCACCACCTTCATATTAAGTTTATATCCTTGTATGAAAAGATATACTTGAGACTCTTGTGGTTAGATTAAATGATAGACCACTGAACCATAATATAGTGTTACCATATCTTTATATCGAAGACCACTACTTCCAGATCTAGATCATGGATTGTGTAGTTGTACTCATGGGGTATCAACTACCGGGACCCATAGGCAATCATTGCCTGCCTCTTCATTAGAACACATCCAAGCTCAGTCTCAGAGGAATTTCAGAACACTACATACTCAATACTATCTTCTAGAAGTCTCAAGATGGGGGATCTTTTCAATCTCTTCTACAACTCCTAAAAATCCTACTAGTACCTCTCCATCCACATGAAAGGATTCCCTTTTTGGTTCAAAGTTATCAAGGGTGTTGTAATCCTAGAGAAATCTAGTATGAATCTTCTATAGTAGCCTATGAACCCAAGGAAGTTTTTTTACCTCATACATGCTCTTGTATGGCTCCCAAGATAACACTGCCTCAACTTTGGATGGGACCACTACTACTTCTGATTATAATATGACATGTCCTAGGAAATAGAACTCTCAAATATAGAATAGAAACTTTGAGAGCTTAACATAAAGTCGGTGCTCTTGGAGTATGTCCAAGACCATCCTAAAGTGTCTCACATACACCCCTCTGACGCCAAGTAAACTAGCATGTCGTCGATGAAGAATACTATGAACAAATATAATAAGGGATTAATGATCCAGTTCATGATTACAATGAAAAATTCTAGGGTATTATCTATGCCAAAAGGAATCACTAAGTACTCATAGTGACTGTAGAAACACAAGAATGTCGTCTTCATTATATCATAATCTTGAAATTGGATCTAGTGATAGCCTAAGCTAAGTTCAATATTTGAGAAGCATCTATACCACTTTAGATGGTCGAAGAGGTCATCAATCCTTGGCAGTGGATACTTATTCTTGATATTAGACTGATTTAGGTGACAATATTTTACACACAACCTCAATCTCCCATATACCTTCTTAGTGAACAACACTAGGGATGCCTTGGGTGGCACACTGGGTCTGACAAATCCCTTCTTCTGCAACTCCTCCAATTACACCTTTAGCTCAAAAATCACTGGGAGAGTTATCCGATATGCTGGCATAGATGTCAGGGTAGTCCCTGGGTGTGATTCTATGTAAAATCCTATCTCTCAGTGGGGAGTTAAGCCCGAAACATCTTTAAGGAAGACTTCCTCATACTCTACCACCACTATAGGAAGATGAAATCTCATAACATATACTGATTTAAGGGTAATACTATACAACTGATAAGTAATTGGTTTCATCCTCCTTTGTATGAGACCATCCTTCTCTTCCTGGTTTTCATTATCATTAATGAAGGAAAATCTCATCCCATCTATGTGGATACATCACATCCTCTACTTGAAATAGTAAATCTGTGTATGAACTATGACGATCCATCCCATACCTATAATGACGTTGTAAGGCCTCATCACTACTACAAAGTGATTCCACAAGAAGTTCTCTTCTCCAAGAGTTAGGTCACACTGTTAAAAGAAGTGTGTGATCATTGAATATCCTCTAGTAAAAGTCTCCAACTACAAGGGTTGATCCAAAGGCTTAAGAGGAATATCTAGGTCTTTAATAACAAAATTAGTAACAAAAGGATGGATCATGAATGTGTTTATAAGTATTATAGATAAAGTATAGAATACATAGATCATACCTCTAATCATCCCTAGAGACTCTAGGTCATAGGTCTCCACTGTCTACAGTTGTCCTCATCCATGACCACTAGCTCCTTGAGCCTGACATGGACCACCAGAGGGTGGTGGTGGAAACATATCAAACTGTTGGCCACCTCCCATTGCTCTCCCTACTACTCTACCACATTCACTTCCCTTTGTGCCTCCCTACTCTAGATTCTGTCTCTATCTGATAAGTCTATTGAATATCTCTCTGTCAGCTATACAACGGGCCAAACAATCCCATGAGAGATGTCCCCGACTATCACAAGAGTAACATCTCCTTTCCCTCAGCTTACTAGATCTATATTTAGATACCTAAACTATAGAACCTCTATCTTGAGACTATCTCCAGAAATACCTAGCCTGCCTGGAGCCTTGATTTTGACATCAGCTACCAGCTACCAAAGTCTTAGCTCTAGGGTTCCCACTATTAGAACCAACTGTCAGTGACTACTTCTCCAAGAATCTATTCACTACCAAATCTCTATCGAGCACTCAAAAATAAGTGATAATGCAAATAAAAATCACACCAAACCATATATCTCTACAAAGACCATACTCAAAAGTCTATTCTCAAAATAATTCATCACAAACCATATCTATAGAGTATCATGATAGTTTAATGAATCTCAAAGAATACTCTTGCATGGTCATGATTACCTAGAGAAGTTGCATAATCTCCTGGATATACATTAATCGCAAAATAACTAGGTAAGACTCATATCTGAAAAGGTGATTAAACATTGTACATGAAAGATTCCCCTTGTAGTATGTAAAAGTCACCAAAATCCACCATTTACCTATGGATCCATGAATAAGGATCACCGTTAGGGAATCCATCCAGACTAGAGGTGTCTTAATAAGGTGGAAAACTCATGTAACTACCTGAATCCATTCCTTAGCCACCTGGGGGTTTATTTCTCCCCAAAAACTGAGGTTTTTCTCCCTATGAAACTCATGAAGTGTGCTCATCCTATGCATCTCATCTTTTGGTATTGTTGTTGCAAGATGCCACTCAACAGGTGGTGGTAATATTGGAAAACCACCCATAGGTACCACCCCATGAACAAGTCCTAGTATTGAAGCCTTTTCACTAGGTGTATTGTCCTCACAACCCTTCTATAGAATCTTACCCAACAATCATCATGGATACATCCAAAAATAGACAAGATGTACTATGGTTAAGAGTATATCTGGGGAGATGACTCAAGAAGGACATGGAAACCACAACCCACTCCTATATGATGCATGTAGAAATGTTTTCTATGAAACCAATTCCTACATGTACTAAGTCAATAAGTAGGTTATTGGAGTTTTGGTGGATGGAAACGTCAACTACCACACAAATACCAAATTCTCTAACCTGAGATCCAAACTTGAAACATTTTAACACTGTTTCCCTAGTTTCCAAATCAAACCTCATAGCCAGAAAATCTCTAAACTCCAGTCCTAAGACAACCTAGCTCTGATACCACTCTTTCATGACCTGGCCCACTAGGGAATACTTGGTCGATAGTAAACCAAATGTGATGCCCCAAGACCACCTCTAATAGGCTATGGGTAGATGACCAGCACTGAGTATGCATATCACCCACATAGGAGGCCTTAGACAAAGGTATCTGTACACATGAACACATCTCTAAATGCCTATACAACACTAAAATGTTGAAATAAAACTAATACCATAATGCATGCATAAATCTATATCACATGTCAATGTATGAAACAAGTATTTGAAATCATAAAGGGCCAAAATACAATCCCACCAAAACTATAAAAGAGTCCAACCTACTAAGGAAGGAGGGGTCTAATTTCAAATGAAACACCTTGTACGAACTATGGTATGTATAGCTCAATTATTCCCCATCTACTCCTGGTACACCTATGACTCAATCAAATAGTATGTTGTCTGCATAAGACATGACATGTGCGGGCAGAGCCTATGTAGGGGTGACTATAACAATACCCAGTAGAATACCCTAAAATCACCAAACATAAATCATCAAGAGAGTAGGCACCTCATTGTCATCAAGGTATGTTAATCAGAATATGAGATATAACAATAATAATCCTAATATACTCAATGTAGACTCTAAGTCTCAAGGTAAATCCATAACTATACTACCTGCCCAGGATTCTGATCGAGACGTCAAGGTAACACTCAATCGAGAGTGTAACGACCCAAAGTTTCATTAATGGAAAATCCCTCTTGATCCAGTTAAATGTTTCTTTATGAAAAATGTTTTTATAAGATGTCAACTTCTTTAGTTTTACGTTAAGATTTGTGACCGTTACTTTTATAGCCGTTGAACATTGATCATCTGGGTAGTTTAAATATAAGGCTTTAACGAAACCATTTTTACTCAGACAAAGGAAGCGATGGCCTCATCCAGTAGAATTGCCCCTTACGAAGCCCATTTGTCGGAGCTCGGAAAGGAGGTGGCGTCTTTGGGCTTTGCCCTTGACCAAGCCCAAGCTGAGCTTCACCAAGTCAAGCTCGAACGTGATCGTCTACGGGAAAAATGGAAGTTGATAGAGATCACCACTCGAGCGATGTTATCCGAGCAACCCCAAGAGTCTGTCACCATCGCACACCTTACCCTTAGGTCTTATGCGGCTATTTTAAGGGGTTATGTAACAAATAAGTAGCACCATGTTCATGTACATTATTTTTGTATATAATAATGAATATAATTTCTAGTCATTTTTGATGCATTGTAATTAGTTTTTAAAGTACAAATGATGTTTTTAGTTATTATTTAATTAAGAATTATATTTTATTAAATTAAAGGATTTTTGAATTAAATAATATTTTAATAAAATATTATTATTAATATTAAATTAATTTTTATTAAATATAAATTATCTTATAATTTTATGAATGCAATTAAAATTTTTATTAAGGTTTGAAAGCCATTTCTGTCAAAACCCGTGAATTTTTTATAAATGTCGGTTTTTATTTTAAAAGTGCAAATTCACATATTTAGAAAATTATTTAGATAAAATAAATATTATTTTTGGAATCAGGACGTCGAAATTATGCAACGGTGAATTTTTCATAATTTTCTGAGACAGTCCAATTTTTGGGTAAAAATTAAATACCTTTTAAATATATAATGTGATTTATGACATCATAATGACCCAATGGTGATGTAATAAAATACTATAATCCTTAGGTTCGGCCAATATATGTTTTATCATTAAAATAATGAGGTTTTGGGTTTGTTTGACTCACTTTTCAAAGCATTAATGGAGCCCTCAAGACTTATTCAACACTTTGCCTTTTTAAATTAATTTCCATGGGAGTGTGACTCACCTCCACATAAGCAACCCTAATTTTTTAATAAGTTCGGACCTTGGCCTTGTAAAATATTGTTTTCCTCTCTCCTTTTCCAGAAACCATGGGCAAATACCATGGGATGGTTTGTGGTTTGGATTATTTTAATATAAGGGGTCCCAAACCTAAATAATAAAGAATTCTCTCACCTTTCCTATATAAACCCACCCAAGCTCCCACTTCCTCCTCACTCAAAGCCCTTGAAGTTCGTCCAACCTCTGCCCTACTCTCTCTATAATCCTCTCAAGGTGCCCCAAGCTCCCAAGAAGCCTCTCACAAGCCTCTCTCTAGCCTTTGGAAGCACACTTCCAAGTAAGGGTTTTTTCTTCCTTTCTCATTTTTGTCATTTTTCTTTAAGTTGTATTGCCCTTTTAATTTCATTTATGAATGTTGGGGTATGGTTTCGCACCTCTCCCATACTGCCCTCTTATTGTTTGAATGATGGGAGACCCCTTTCTCTCTCATTAAATGCCTCCCATGTACACCCGTTACTATGCCGAAATTCCGAAAGGAACCTTTTTCTCCTCTTTTATATTCAAGCAATACTTTTGTATCATGAATCTAAATTACTTTTCAATTGTTGGGACATGTATCTATATGACCTTCTTACTGTCCATTACATGTAAATATGATGAGGAACCCCTTTCTCTCTCATCAGCCTTTTTTATGAATTCTTATGTCACGCCGTTACGCTGCCGAAATCACACCGATTTTCTAAGCCAATATCATTGTGTAGTGAATACCATGCCCATTTCTCCATCAAGGGTATTCACCTTTATGCACGTTTACTTATTGATTGTAAAGTTTCATGTATGAATTCCACATTCCTTTATCGTGGAATAAATGATTATGTTTTATGAATCCATGTTTTATGATCCATGTGGCACACTTATGCATGAAATGAAATGTTTAAGAAGGGTGCGCCCTGATAGCGCTCCAATGCATTGGGTAAAGTATAGTATCATGATACGTCATGTGCAATGAGTGTTGACTCATGCTAATTCAAGTGCAACGAGGGTTTACTCGTGCTTCAAGTGCAATGAGGGTTTACTCATGCTCCATGTGCAATGAGCCTTGGCTCATGCTAATTCAATGTTAAGTGTTGTTGCCACATCTCCATGTTATGATTATCATGCTTTATCATGCCTTTATGTTCATGTTTCTCTTATGCTCTATTGATATGCCTATTGCCTAACATGTATTGTACTCCTCATGTTATTCATTGTGTACTCCCTTACTGGGCTTTATAGCTCACCCTTTTCTTATGCATGTCCTCAGGTTATCCCATGCAATGCTAAGTACGAAGGAATGTAGTGGTCATGTAAAGGAAGTTTTCAATAAGGATGTTGTATTTCAAGTTTAAAGTTTTTATGTAATGATCCTAAGCCCCAAAGACACTAAACCTCTCGATCTTCTTTGTTGTATCAAGTGAAGTTTTATGTAATAAAGCATGTTTAAGTTGTAATAAAAAGAAGGGTTGTCATAGAGAGAACTCACTTCATGAGTCTAATAACACTAATGGAACTCATATGAAAGGTCATGCTCGTTGGACCTCACCATGAAGAAGTAAATTATAGAACTAATAAGATATTGATACACATATAGGGGATCTCTCCCAGGGTCTATGGGGTATAATGGACCTTATCTACAATAACCCGCTAAGTAGGGGTTCAAACAATTGGGTATGTTGGTCACGATAATTTCTAAAAACCCCACCATGGGAAGAAGTTGATAATAGAGGATCACACCTCAGGATGCATAGAGGGATTCCTAAACTCTATCTGATAATAATATTATAGAGGGGATCACATATTATGCTCAGGATTCAATTCCTTTCTATACCCTCATAGGGATGGACTAAGGGGGCATACCCTAGAGATACTATTCTACAATAAAGAGAACTAGGGCCTCAAACTACCCTGGAAAAATTACATGGAATGTAAGGGTATACATGGTGTGTATTTGCTACCCTAAGTCTACCCATATAATTTTATCATGCCCATGTACTTTGGGTTGTGCCTGTGCACTCTGGTCATGCCTGGTCACATGGTTGTGTCTGAGTACCGGGTCATTCCCATATACTCTGTTCATTCCCATGTACCTAAAAATGTCCATGCTCATGTACACCAAGGGTACAATCCGAGTCGTCGAGTATGGGTCACATGGTGTGTGGTTGGTCCCACATGGAAAGTGATATTTTATTTTTCTAAAACCCTATTCGCCATAGACAGGGGACTATATGATGTGTGTTATTCAGACTACACACCATATATGTTAGGATTTTCCAAAATCCCTAAACCTTCATGTGTATTCACCCTACACCTCCACAGCTTATGTTCTAGCTGTGATTCTCACTATAAAACCTAGATCTAGTGTTGACCAATCCTTTCCATCACCGATGGATAGATTCTAGCCATCCAATCTGCTTGGGAATCATCTGTCGTAGCTTTGCATCACCAAAATGCCTAACCCATGGACCAAAATCCTTCGATCCATCACCAAGTAATCTATAATTTCCATCAAACCTCAATCATGAAATCAATACCAAATCTAAATCTGTGGTAATGATCTGTTTTTTCAAATAAAAATTGTACACCGATCGTTCATCAGGTATTCATCGAACCGCTAACCAAAACAAATTCCAATGATGATTGTGTGAAGAATGATGGGAGAAATGAACAAAACAAAAATATGAGCAACAAAATTCAACCATTGTTCAAATTTTCCTCAATCCATTTCTGTGATAACAAATAAAAAAGAATAAATAATCAAGGATTAATCAAACAATATCCATTCCTAATCCTAGGAAGATAAATCAATAGTCGTAAATCAATAGTTGACCCGAAAATCAATTTGTTAGAAGAATTGATTCATTTTTTAAAAAGAATAAACAATATGGGGATTAAATCTAACAAAAAATACCCTACCTTGAGTTTGGATAAATCTTTTATGAAGAATGGTTCTACGTCGTTGGTTTTTGGTGAGATCCAAGAACTCCTTTGGCACACCAATCATCAACATTTGATTTGTTTTTTTTTTCAAGAATGCTTCTCCAATGGGTCCTCTAAAATCCCTATGGTTTTGTGGTGAACCCTAGTGATTTTACTTAATGGGGATTAAATAGAAGGGTATTAGGTTTTACTTAATTATTAACAATTAAATATATTAAATAATTTATTTAATTATTATTCCACCCATGATGGAACTCAAGCCAAACACCTGACACATGAAAAGGTTATGTCTCACCTAGGGTAAAACCCACATTTTTTATTTAATGGAGGTTTCATATTTCCCATCCAAGAATCTATTTTGGATTTATTCCATTATTTCAGAAAAAATGCGAGCTCATGTTATAATATATTTAATATTTTTATTATATCAACACCGGGCCCCAGAATCTCATGCTGACTTGGTACTTAGCCTCAAAAATATTATTATAAATATTATGAAGTTTTAAAAGGAAAAAATAGAGTCATTTAAATATAACTAAAAGTTCATTAGGTTTAGAGTAACTCTTTGGTTGAAATTAATTGGAATCTCAATTACTCTCCAAGTCTTTGTATCAATGCAAGTAGAACCAAACCTTTACATAATAATCATATAGCCAAGGTCCATCCCTTATGTATGTTATAATATCTTCCAAATTATATTGAAATGTCAAAAATGTGGGAAATAAAACTATTCTTATGCTTTCCAATTGAAACAACACAAGTGACACTTTGAAAATCTCACACCGATCGATTATAAATAACAAGAATTATATTCCCATGCATAAAAAAAATAATTCAAATATGAAATAATGTAAGATAAAACTAAATTAAATATTTTCATAACAAAATTACACCAAACCAATATCTAATATATGTGTTGAAACTCCCTTGACATGTATGTATCTCTTTTGTAATGACCACCCACCATTTAGCTCACCATCTACAGGAGGAGAAAGCTCATATGGAACTATACCTTCATCTTTGATCTCTATAAGAGGATAGGGTACTCAAGAAATTCTAGGATGATGAGAGGAATATTTTAGAAATCCAGAATGATAGAACCTTTCCCCCCAGGTCTATCTTGAAAATGAAGAACCCAAGGTGTTCTTTTATAGGCAAAGTGGAAGGTGTTTTTTAACACACAAATTTCTTAATTCCACTTGTGCATCAGATTTGGATTTTTAAAAGGAATTATATAGACTTTTAAAAAATAGTAGAGTTATTGGAAGGCCTATTTAAGGTATACTTGCAAAATTTAGAATCCATTGAATGCCTAGAATGAGAAATATTTTCAAAATACTGAACATTAATATTTACTTCTAGTAGATTTAGTTTCCTAGTTAGATTATATCTAAAGATCCTTTATGATATTTTGTTAAATTTTTTTTTGAATTTTTTGACAACTAAATTTTTGTAAATATTTTTTTGTAAAATAGGTGAAAGTTATTGAATGAGTTTGATGAGTTTATGAAAAGAAGAATGTTGTAAAGTACAAAAGTTAAGAAAGTTGGATAGGGGTAGAACTTTCCAAAGTAAGTCAAATGATGCTTTTATGATCCCAAATTTCTCAACATCATGGAAAATTTTGTGATATAAGATTTTGATAAGATAAATAAGTTGAAGTTTACTAGATATAGCTTATCGGAAAGAATATTACCAGACAAAGAAGTTCCCAGAAAACTAAAAGTATATTTCTGCTAAAGTTTTAAGGTTTTTAAAGAAGAAAGGAGTGTTTTGTTTTTCAAACAAATATTTCAAAACATAGAGAATTGGATGCATCTCCTGATATATTTATCGGAAAGAGCCACAATGGAAGATGTTCTATACAATGTTAATGTTTCCATACTCAGATTTGTGGAAACATTTTTTCAGATTAAGAAACGGTAAGCGAATGAGAAGTTTGAAGTTATTGAAGTACAAACCTAATATTTATCAGGAACAATTTACAAATAGAAGTTTCAGAAAAAGTTTTTTAGAAATTCTAAGTTTTAACTGAGTTCATGAAAAATGTGAGAAGACAAAGATGATGGTTTTTAATCAGACCGATAAGGCAGAGGATTTTTTAAGACGATTCAACATTGCAACATTTCTTATTGGATAGACATGATCGTAATGATGTAAAAGACTGACCAAATCAAATGATGTAGAGCTAAAGTTTCTAAAAAGTGAAAAGAGTTGTTTCTGTTGATTTTTTTTGGTTTTTCAAAATAAGGAAGAAATGAAAAGTGAATCAAGAAATCATATTTGAATATCTGAGCAGTGAAAATGGGGATATCATATTTTTAATTGGACACATCTCTTCAGACCTAGATCACCAAACAAAAATTTCCAGATAGATACATGTGATAAAGTTTACAGTTGCTTAATCAGATAGAAGCTAATCGGTTGAAGATAGTTTCTAAAAGTCTAATGAAAAAATAAGTGGAAGGTTTCACATTTTTAATCAAAAAAATTCTCTAATAAAAAAACATTTTAGAAAGGATGAAGTTGAAAAAATGTATTCAACCATATTCATTTGATTTGGATGAAGAAACAGAGGCATAAGATGAGTTTTTAGACAGAGAGCTTGTACGAATTTTGAAGATTAGAGATTTGTAACAGGTTGTATAAAGTTTGAATTATTTTTAAGTTACTTAGTTTGAAAAAAATAAACAAATACCATACTGAATCAATGTTTTTTATTGTAGTGGGTTAAGATAACAAGACATATGAAAAAAGTACCAAATATCATTTCAGACTAAGAAGTTACGGACAATCAATTTTTGGATAGATCATTTGGAATAACTTTGTAAAGTTATTATTTGAGTAAGTTTTATAATTATGAAGTTATAGAGAATATAAGAATATTTGACAAGACACGGAAGAGTTTAAAATATTTTAGAAGTTCTAAAATGAATTTCTAATATACTATAAATTTGGATTTGTGAATTTGGGTGAATAGGAAAACTTTTCATATTTCCTGCCTTTGCTATTTATGGAGAACCTATAAATATAGATGCAAATTGAAATAATAATTATCACTGTTAAACCATGCATAAAAGCTAAAACACTGTAGATTTGGTGTCAGAACTGAGTTTCCAACCAAAGTTGAGTTTTGTGTTGAAGAAGAATTTTCAGATAAAGGTTTAGGTTAGAAGATCAGATAGAGAAAATTTCAAATGACCAAACAGAGAAGAAACAAACAGTAAATATCAAGAAAAAAATTGAGTAAAAGTTTATGAGGCACTGAGTTTTGCTAAATCAGATAGAAAAAAAGTTTGTTTCAAGCACAGTTTGAGAACATGTGCAATATATTGAAGCCACCAAACGTAGGCACACCGAACGGACACTACTAGATGGTGAAATTAGACAGAGGGTATATTAGACTGATATTTTGGATATACCTCACGGGGAGAAAAGGTATCAAAGTCTCATTATCTTTTTTTTAGATCAAATTTTTTAAGATTTTTTTTAAACTAATGGGAGTCAATATAATCATTCCTTTCAGGAGAAAAAAGGTGTCTAATGGGAGTTGTCACAAAATTTGTATTTTCTTTTTCATAATAGTGAATTTTTATAGACCCACAGGAGTGGATATGGTAAGAATTTAGGTTCTCACACTGAGCTTGAACCTTATAAATATTGTGTGCATTTTTTACTTTCCTATATCTACACACATTTGAGTTTACTAAAAGTTGATAAGGAATAAAATATAACAAGTTATTGGGGGTAAGTTTCTTTAAGATGAAATTTGTAAAAAGAAAATCACTTATTTAGAAAGAATCAAAACATTATTTGTTAATGTTGAGAAAAAGGAAGATTCTTAAAACAGTGAATAACGAGGTGAATAATCTTAGAGATAGTATCAAATTAGATTTCAACATTTTTAATGTCTTAATAAAAACATAAATCTTAAAAAGGAAATCATAATGATGAAGAAATACAATAGAAAAATGATTAAATGAATAAAACATGTTGCTAACCATGAAGAAAAATGCCTCTAGAAAATATTAGGGTACAAACTTAGAATTAATGAATAGTGAAATATGGTTAAATACCTCAGTAAGAAGTTGGCATATGAGGAATATGAAGTTAAAAAAACTCAATCAAAACTCCTTGAGGCTGAAATTAACTTAATAAATTTGAACAAAAAATTTAGCAAGGCTTCACAAGTAAAAGATGAATCATCTAGAGTTGGGAAAAAAGCACATTCCAAGAATCAGGTTAATTCTCCATCTTCCAAAAATAAAGTTTCATCTAATTTTTCTAAAATTTCTAGTGTTAAGAAAAGTGTTGGGAAAACTTGGGTTGAGAAGAGTTGTGAAAAAACCATCATATTCCCAAAAGTTGAAAATTCCCTTCGTAAGAAAGATGGTGCACACCTAGAGAATTTTAGAGCATAAATAATTTTTAAACCTCAATAAATTTCTAAATAGAAAGATCATACTTCTATAAAAAACCAATATTTGATGATTTTTGTTGGTGTTGTGGAATCTATGCAAACATGGCATATAAATTTTGGAATAATTTTCCTCTTCTCAGAAGAATGATGCGTAACTTTCTTAAAATATATAAAGTTATAAAAGTTAAATATCTAGAAGTTATGAAAATTCCAAGAGGAAAAAAAATTTAATGTATAGAAGAAGTATATAGAAGATGTGACCAGGTTGGACATCATGTTGAGTAATGTATGAAAAATATTCCAGGGAAAAGTTCTTATGTTCTAAAAGAAAAGGAAGTTGGACAGAAGAAAGTTTGAGGAAAGGGCATTTTTTATTGAGACATCCTTAAAAGAAACTAAAAGGAAAAACCACGGATTCTTGATAGTGGTTGTTCTTTACACATGATGGGATATTTGAAAATCTTGAAAGATATTTAAATTCTAGGAGGAGTATCTACCTTTAGGAATGATAGTTCCTTAAAAATTAGGGGAATTGGAATGGATGGGATTTGAGAAGAAAAGATGAAATATAAGAAAGTTATATTTGTCTATGGACTAAAACATAACCTAATTAGTGTAATTAAAAATTTGTGATGATTTTAAAGAAGTGATATTTATAAAAGCATTCTTGTATCATCAAAAGTATAACATATAGTAAATTTTTAACTAAAGGATAAAGAACCAGTGGAAATATTTTCTAGATAGGAGAACATTGTGACTCTTATTATATAAGTAGTGAAGAATAAATTGTGGGATCATAGATTTGGGAATAATGAGTAAAAAACATGATTTTTTTCTTCTAAATTTTATGTTTTAATAAATTTTCTATCTTTGAAAAGAAGAGAAGATGATATTTTCATAACTTTTCAGAAAGGGAAAATGATTAGTAAAATTCATTAGAGTGTTGAGATTCAGTCTAATAGACCTCTTGAACTTATTTATTTATATCTTTGTGGAACGATGAATCATAAATAAATAAAAGGTGATTTTTACTTCATTACTTTTATTGATGATTTTAATCATATGGCCAAAATCATGTTTATGAAACACAAGTCAGAGGCTGTAGAAATGTTCATATTTTTTAAAAAATATATTGAGAGAGAAATGGGGGTTTATATAAAGAAGTTGAGATCAGATAATGGTACAGAGTTCACATGCAACACTTTTGAATATTATCTGAAAAATAATGGAATCAAACATTAGTATAGTGTTATATACACCCCACAACAAAATGTATTAGCATAAAGAGAAAATAGATGTTTGGTGGAAATGAGAAGAAGCGTTCTAACTGAATATAAAATTTCAAAGTTCTACTAGAGAGAAGTTGTTAGTACTACTGTACATGTACAAAAATGATGTTTTATAAGACCAGAATCAAACAAGAATTTCTATGAAAATTGGTATAGCAAAAATCCTTCATTGAAATACTTTAATGTTTTTGGAAGTCTCTATTTTCTAAAAATAAAAAATTCATATCTAGGGAAATTTGATGAAAAAATTGAAGAAGGAACTTTCATGGGATATTCACCCAAAATAAGAAGTTACAAATGTCAGGAAAAATGTTTACAAAAGTCAGTGGATTCCTATGATTTTAAAATTATTGAAAATACAAATTCCTTAACACAGGATTTTAAAAATGTTGAAGAATACAAACTAAATATTTCCAATGAAAGTGAAAGTGATTCAAAATAGATATATCAAGACTCAAAGGAATTGTGTGATGTGGAAAGTGAAGCTGAAAGAGAAACTTTTAAATTTTCTACCTTAAAAAAATAGATTGAAACTAAAAATATACTTGGAAATCAAAAAGCACTGATTAAAAATAGAATAAATATAAGATCAGAAAATCATACCTCACTAATTTCATAGATTGAACTAGAATTAGTTTCCGAGGAAGTAAAACAAAAAGAATGGGTGAATTCAATGAATGAAGAGTTGAATCAAATTGAGAAAAACTAAACATGGGAACTTCTTCCATAAAAAGTAGGAAAACAAGTTATTGGAATAAAATGGGGGTATAGAAACAAGTTGAATGAACATGTATAAGCTTCAAGAAACAAATAAATACTTGTCTATAAGGCTATGAATAGGTGGAAGGTATGTATTTTGAAGAAACATTTCCCCCATTTAAATATTATAAACTATTAGAATGTTTCTAGCAGTGGATTCACATCAAAGTTACAAATTTTATCAAATGGATGTAAAGTCATATTTTCTTAATAGTGATATTGAAGAAGTAGTTTATAGTGAGAAACAATGTGGGTTTCTACTTGATGAATATGGAATAATGGTTTTTAAATTGAATAAAGCCTTATATGGGTTAAAATAAGCCCCACGTGATTGGTATTCCGAACTTGATAATTGCTTGAAAAAGTAGAATTTTACTAAAGGTAAGGTTGAAAATAACTTATATATAAAATAAGTTAACTCCAAAACTCTAATTGTAATTATTTATGTAGATAATATAACTTTTTTGGGGGATAGATAAAATATTTTTAAATAATTTTATGAGGAAATGAAGAAGAATTTTGATATTTCAATATTAAGAGACTTAAATTTCTTCCTTAGTATTCAAGTTCAATAAAATTAAAGATACATTTTCATATCTCAAGAAAAGTATTCCATGAAATTTATTTAAAATATTGGTATGGAAGAATCTAAATAAGTTTTTACTCATATTTCAGTTGGTATAAAGATGAGTAAATATGAAGCTAGAAAAAGTTTGAATTAGAAATAATTTCTAAAATTGATAGAAAGTTTTATTTATCTAATATCTTTAATACATAACATTATTTATGTTGTAAATTTGTGTGCAAAATATTAGATTGATTTGAAAATAATCTCATATGTTGGAAGCAAAGAAAATTATGATATATGTTAAAGGAAAAACTTCATATGGGTTGATATACAAAATAAGTTTTGATATGAACTTTCATAGTTATACTGATGCTAATTGAGATGGATATTTTAATTATAGAAAATCAAATTCAAGAGGAAAATTTTTCTTGGGAGAATGTTGTGTGAGTTGAAGCAGTAAGAAACAAAGTTTAGTAACTTTGAGCATAGAAGGATCAGAATATATTATAGTTACACAAGCCTGTACTCAAATGTTGTGGATGAAAGTTCAATGGGAAGATTTGAAAGTAGAAGTTTATACACCATTGAAGATACTTTTTGATAATTAGAGTGCAACTGATCTTTCTAAAAATATTTTCCAACACTCAAGATCAAATAAAAATTATATTAAGTTTCACTTCATCAAAGAGAAATTATCCGATGGAGATGTTTTTATGGAATATATTTCAAAACAATATAAAATTGTTGATGTTTTCACAAAAGATATTCCAAGGGAGAGATTTTAAGTATTGAGGCTATAACTTCATATTTAGCATCCACCAAAAACTTTCTAAATATATTAAGGAAGTTCCCCCACTATGATTTGGATTATTTTGATAAAGGGGGATATTTTTTAATCATGTATCCTAAAAGGGGAGAGAATTGTTTTTCTTACTTATATGAATTTTAATTTATGGTTATTATAAAATGGGGGAGATAAAGAAAAGTGATGGAAAAAGAAAAGTGAGAGTGATTTTATATTAATACAGCCGCAAAATTTTCTTGTTACTGAGGGATGAAATTCCTTTAAAAACATTATTTTATCTAGTACTGTGGTGTTAGGACACTCTCTTTTGATAAAATTTGCGTTTTGGTAAAAGTTTAAAATTTGAATTATTACAAAAATGAGTTGTGAAAAGGTATGAGTGTTGAAAAATGGTGAGACGAAAAATTTGTTAAAAATAGTTTTTAACAAATATAAAGGGAATTATTGAAGATCCTTTGTGATGTTTTCCTAAAAAAGTTTTTTATTTTTTGAAAACTAAATTTTTTGTAAAGAATGTTTTTGTAAAATAGGTGAAAGTTATTGAATGTGTTTGATGAGTTACTAAAAAGAAGAATGTTGTAAAGTTCCGAAGTTAGGAAAGTTGGAAAGTTGTAGAAATTTTCAAATTAAGTGAAAATATAATTTAATTATCTCAAAGTACTACACATCATGGAAAATATCATGATACAAGCTTTTGATAAGAGAAGGAAGTTGAAGTTTTCTAGATACAACTTATCAGACAGAATAGTATTGGATGAAGAAGTTTCCAAAAAATTAGAAGCATGTTTCTACTAAAGTTTGAAGGTTTGTAAAGAATAAAGGAGAGTCGTGTTTTCTAGATACAATTTTTTCGAATTCAGAGAATCAGATGCAGCTCTTAATGCAGTTACTAGACTGAGCTGCAATGGAAGATGTTCTATACATTATTGAAGTTTCCAGACTTAGATTTCCAGAAACATTTCTCTAGACTGAGAAAGAGAAATAGAGAGAAAGGTTTTAAATTAGTGATATACAACCATGTTGTCGATCAGACACACTTTCCAGATAGAAGTTTTGGACACAGTTTTTGTTAATGTCATGACCCGACCCAACGGGGCCTAAGCCATGACTCCCCAAGACTGCCTCCAATAGTATAGGGGATGAAGACTAGTTCCTAGTATTATATCACACATATGGGAGGTATTAGGCTATCATAACTGTACACATGCACCCACATACACCTCCATGAAATAGTGTAGAGATATATAAAAACTGAAAAGAAATGCATGCATACATCTATCCCAACCAGAGTATAGAAAAAGTAAAAAAAGGGAAAATACAGGGCCAACCAAACTAAAACAACAAAATAATTCAACCTACTCTGAAGAAGGGGATCATTTTCAAATTCACCCGCCTTAAATATCCTTGGCTCAGCTTCGGTAAACACCCTGGTTGGTCTGGCTTACTAAGCTCCACCTACTCCGGGTCCTCTGGGGACTCCATCGAAAGGCTTGTGCTCTTCACAAAACATAAAACATGTGTGGTAAAATCTCATGCTGGGGTGAGTATAAATATATTCAATAATTTACCCAAAACCCCAAAATAAAAGGAGAAACTGTAAGGCAATAGTCCGCTCATCCCAGCCAGAGGGAACCCCAATGAGAGAGAAACTCCATCTCAAGACTGTCCCCAGCTAAACACAACTAGTCAGCTCAGACCCTAGGGTGCGCCATCCAAGATGCTACAACACCACAAGGAAAACCCAAAAAGAACATCATATATAATTGTCTCAGACACCAAGCCTCATGAGGTTCCAACCTCATCACCAGTGATAGGTTCCTACTCAAGGCTCTAAAGCAAACCACTAAAGCACACTCCAAGAGCTGAGTCATCCCAGATGACACTCATCTAAGAGATTCCACTCTATCAGTAAAATTAACTAACAGTACAACCCGAACAACCCTCATGGTGTATGTATGAGAGGACACACTCGATGAAAAACACCATAGAAGAATTCACCTAGTGACTAAACCAACTCCAACTCCTCAGGTATGGTATCGCACCCAGGGCCCTCTAGGGGACACTAAACCCCAGGTGGAAACTCCGAACACAGAAAGGGGTATCGCGCAACAAACTGAATCTAGAATAACTCACTTAGCAGAAGATCAATGCCCGTGAAGTGAGGTCACACCAATTCTGATAAATATAATGAGGAAAATATCATTATAGATCACAGAATAAATGCATCTTGATACATAGATAGGGAGTTTGTGCCCATGGCTCATTGGGGACTTCGTACCCTAATAGAACATCCTAGGTAGAGGATCGATGCCCACATAAATATTGGTCACATTGATTCCAAGAACCCTATCAGGTAAACATGAATGGATGTGAGGATCACATTTGGCCTCTCAGGGATATACGTTCTCTAAGACTGATGAGTCTGTTGTCGAAGCAGATTGAGACAACTCACTCTAGAAAGTGGGAATGCACCCGCGATGCACATACGCAAAGCAGCCAAAGAGGGGTCACAGTCTGGTGAAGAGGACATGATACCAAAACCCGCATAGTATCCAAATAGGGGTAATATTACGGTGATGGGGACATGATACCGAAAAAACCTTATAGCTAAAGGACTAGGGGGACCCCCTCATCCCAGCTAATTGAAACATTACAAACAAGAACTCGGGGCACCCAATCAACCCTTCTAGTAAAGGCGTTGCTAACCCAAGTGACCCACACAACATCTCCTACACACCAAATATCCTAGGACCAAATTTTTTCCACCATCAAATTCTACACAGAAAAACATGTAGGATAGGCTATTTATTTTTCCAAAACATACACTCAATAAAAAAGTCACATTTCACCGAAAACGACCAAACCAGGCCTCATGGGGCCCACAAACCAATTTTGGTGTACAAACCCAAAATTGGTCTTCAAATTTACACCTTAAATTCAGTGTCACAATTCCACTAATGGCACGTTAAACATACATCGAACGCAGAAGATACATCTGATACGTGATTCACCATATAATAATAATATTATTATTATTATTAAAATTGGACGTTTCATGACATTGAGTCTCGAGAATAATATATAAATTTATCAAACTTATCTCAAAATATCTACCTCGATGATAGGAATGTGTGGTCACAGACAGAACGCAAAACAGACACCTGGTTTGCGAGATACGGGGGTTTAAAACTTCCCCACACCATTCTGGATGGACCCACCCGCCCTATGGCACCCCATGCCACCGCTGTATCGCCAATGGCCTCCGTCTCCATCTAGAAGCTCGCCACCACCGACCAACCTTCATGGCCACCTTTGCCTCCCATGGTTGGAGCACCGCCGAACCTTCCACGGACCTTCGGGATTACCCTGGTGCTCCAAAAATCAAACTGAGACCTATTTTGAAAACCTCGAGACCTGATCTACACAAAAATGGTGATGATTTGCACAAAAATTATGCATAATAAGGAAGAAACAATATTTAAACACAAAACTGCCTACCTTAGAGAAAAATTTCAAAGATTTAAGGCTAGATCCGCACTCTGAAGCTACTGATGCACGATCTGGGAGCGATCGCCATCAAGATCGAAGTCCGACGACACATCATTTTGTCGATTGGTCCGGTCCATTACCAACGAGGGAGAGGGAGGGGCTGCCTCCTATGCACACCAATGGGGAATAATAGGAGGGGGATAAGATTTTTTTATTTTTAATAAAAAAATATCCTCTTAACACCCTGGTACACCCCAAACCAACACCCAACGCCGAATAAACTTATATCATGCCTAGGGTAAACATGACATTCTGAACTCAATCACAGTCTCAAAAATTAGATCTAAGACTCCATTCAAAATTTATTTTATTTTACATCCCAAAATAAATAAATTAATATTTATTTATGGAAATTCCCTCGATTAATTTTTCCATAGAAGATCTGTGCCCACAAAAGTTATACCCACTTAGGGTAAATGACACACTCCAGACTCAATCACAACCTTAGTTTTCTGATCTAATCTACCATTTAAGAGATAACTCATTTACACCAAGTGAATAGTATAAAAATACTTTATATTTTTATAAAATTTATTCTGAGAACACCATGACACATAATTGAATGTCGTCTTTGCGCCTAACTCTGGAAATTTATGTAGAAAAATTCCAAAGTATGATAAGGATGAACCCAATTCGCTTCATCCTCTCCACCTTAAGGATTTTTTCCCTAGAAAGCGAAATCCTAGGATCATGGGAAAGAACCTGAGCTCCCATGCTATTGTGATCACCCGAGGTCCATGTGCTATAACAAACATGCACCAAGAGGAACCACAACACCGAAAGACCACCACAAAGGCCACCATGGGTTACCATGATGCCAACAAACACACACTCAGGGGAACCACAAGGGCTACATCACCCAATTCCATCTCATACCAGGTTGTCATCGTGTAACTAGGAACATGTATCCTCAAATACGACATGTGGAAATACACAAACTGCCTAGTCTTATGTAGTCAGAGGGTCTAGCAGTACGCCACCTCATTAACCTAATGCAAGGACTAACAAACCCACTCTGAACACACAATTCAAAGGAACTCATCCACCACACCTCAATTATAACAACTATATTATTTTAGTACACTCACACATGAGTTATTTACAAGAAATTACACTTAATAAAACCCAAAAAATCAAGAATTTTATTGTATTTGGAAATTAGGAACATTACATAACTTAAAACATGAAATGCAATATCTTTATTGAAAACTTCTTTTACATGACCACAACATTCCTTCATACTTAACACTACATGGGATAAAATGAGGACATACATAAGAAAGGGGTGAGATATAAAGCCTAATAAGGGAATAAACATGGAATAACATGAGTAATACAACACGTGTTAGAAAATAGTCATATCAAAGGAGAATAAAAAATATGAACATAAAGGCAAGATATAGCATGATAATTTTAACATGGAAATATGGGAACAACTTAAAACATTGCATCATAGGTCAAGGATAAACTACCAAGACATCATAGTGGAAAAAGTCCCATAAAGGAATCAGGTAAACCCCTATCCCAACATGTCGTATCATGATACTAAACATTACCTAATGCATTGGAGTGCTATATAATTTCAGGTGCACCCATTACTTTAATTTCATTCTCATGCTTAAGTGTGCCACATAGATCATAAAGCATGGATTCATTCATCATAATAATTTATTCCATGATAAATAGGTGTGGAATAAATACATGTAAGTCCTAAATAAAAAGGTATATGTTTATAAAAGTGAAAACCCTTGATAGGGAATGGGTACAATATTAACTTACACAATTGTTTTGGAATGAAGATTCATGGTGCAATTTCGGCAGCCTAACGACGTGACATAAAAATTCATAAAAAGGGTTGATAGGAGAGAAAGGTGTATCTAATAATATATACATTAAATGGAAAGTAACAAGTTAATATAAATACATGTCTCAATATAATTAATTTGGAAATATAAGGCATAAAATAATAAATAAACTTGAATAAAGAGGAGAGATAAAATAACTCTTATGAAATTTCAACATGGTAATGGGCGTACGTGAAAGGAATTAATGAGATATAAAGGGGTATCTCATCATTAAAAAATTTTAAGGGTGGTATGGGGGAGGTTAAAAAACATACCCTGTCATTTTTAAATGAAAATAAAAGGGTGTGATAATATAAGGAAACTTGGATAAAAATGATAATAGAAGGAAGCCTTACTAGAGTGTGTGACTTCAAAAGATTGAAAAGGTGATTATTGAGAGATTGGGGTTCCTTGGGAGGACTCTAGATAGGGGAAGTCAGATTAAGGATGTGCTTTAAGTATTTTTAGTGAAGATACATGGGATATTGGGTGGTTTTATATAGTAAATGATAGGGGAATTCTTTAATATTTCATAAACTTAGGTTTTGGAATCTATATAATTAAATATTCAAAAGAAAAAACCTTCCCATGGTTTTTGCCCATGGTTTTTGAAAAAGAGGAGTGTAAAACAATATTTTATAAGTCCATGGGCCAAATATATTAAAATATTATCCTTTCTTATATGGAGGTGAGTCACATTATTAAAGAAATCAAATTAAAATCATAAAATATATTATACATTTTCAAGGATTCACTAAGGCTTTATAAAATAAGTCAAAAAAATATAAAATAAAATTATTTTAAAGGTAAAACTTATATTTTTCCTAATATCTCTTTTATATTATTTATTATATCACTATTGTGCCATTACAATGGCATAAAACACACTATATATATATGGTATTTATTTTTTATCCAAAAATCTGACTATCTTTGAAAATTATGAAAAATTCACTATTGAATAATTTTGACATTCGGATTAAAAAAATAATATTAATTTTATCTGAATAATTATCTAAATATGTCAATTTTCACTTTTCAAATAAAAACTAACATTTATTGAAAATTAATGAGTTTTGACAAAAACAGTTTTTAAACCTTAATTAAAATTACATTTTACCTCATAAAAATTATATGATCATTTATATTTAATAAAATTAATTTAATAATAATATTTTATTAAAATATTATTTATTAATTCTTCAAAATATATTTTTTAATTCAATTTGAATATTAACCAAAAATACTATTTGTACTTTAAAAACAATAATAAAATAAAAGTATATTCATTATTCTATAAAAAAAATAATGTACATAATAATAATGCTAGGGTCTTGATACATATCCCTTTATTACACCAGAATACACCCTAAGAGTAAGGTGTGCGATGGTGGGGCTTTCATGGGGCCATTCGGTGAACATGGTTTGGGTCGTGATCTCAATGAGCTTGAACTTCTCTCATAAAAAGTTTTTCTCATACTTAAGTCATTGGATCTAATCATGGGATTGGTCTAGGGAAAATCCCAAAAATGCTATCTCCCTTGGAAGCTATGATAAATGGGCTTCATAAGGAATGATACTGCTAGTTGAGACCATCACCTCCTTTGTCCGTGTTGAATGGATTTGTTAAAACCCTATATTTATACTAATAATGTGATCATTGTTCAACTACTATATTATCAATGGTAATGATACTTAACAATCATTTAAATCCAATTGAATATAATAAAAAAATAGAGTGTATGTGTTTTCACCCTCGAAAATTTCATTGTCCACATTAAAACAGATAAGGGTAACTTTGTTTCGTTGCCTCCTCTGGTTACCACATTACTTCTTCAAACTTGTGGTTTCTCCAAAACACTTTGACCAGGTGAATTGCCTTATTCTATAGAACTCTATCTATACTATATAAGATATTCACTATCTTCTCCTCATAAGAGAGTTCATTATCCAATGGTACTACCTCTAGATTGAGTACATGATAGGGATATGGTATGTACTTTCTCAAGAGGGATACATGGAATACATCATGTACTTGAGACAGGTTAGGTGGGAGTGCTAGTCGGTAGTCCACCACTCCAATGCAATCAAGGATCACAAAAGGTCTGATGTACCTTAGACTAAGCTTTCCCTTTTTCCAAGATATCATTAATCTCTTCCATATAGATATGTGGAGGAATAACATGTCTCTAACATCAAACTCTAGGTATTGTTGACGATTTTCAGCATAGATTTTCTATCGACTCTGAGCAGCCTTGATGTGATGCTAAATGGTCTTAACCTTCTCCACCATTTTCTCGACCATTTTAAAACCTAGAAATTTTTATTCCCTAACTTCATCCCATCATGCTAGTGTTCTGCAGGTCTTCCCATAAAGGTCTTCATAGGGATACATTTCGATGCTTGAGTAGAAACTGTTGTTGTAAAATAACTCAACTAGAGGAATATGTTGATATCATCCTCCTTTGAATTCCATTGAGCATGCTCTCAACATGTCCTCGAGTATCTAGATATTCCACTCAGATTGGCCATCAGTTTGAGGGTGATAGGTTATGATGAAGTTTAACTCCGTACTCAGATCATTTCAGAGACTCTTCCAAAACTTAGAGGTGAATCTTGGATCTCGATCGGATACAATCGATAGTGTTACACCATTCATCTTCTCCACTTCTCTGATGTATATCTGTGAAAGTTAATCCAATGAGAAATACTCTCTAATAGCAATGATGTGTGCAGTCTTTGTAAGATGATCCACCAAAACCCAGATATCATTGTTTCCTCTAGATGTCTTAGGAATCCCAGTGACAAAGTCTATGGTGATGTTTTCCAATTTCCATGTAGGTATGGGTAATGGTTTCATCACCCCCTTAGATTTTTTCCTTTCCACCTTCACTTGATGGCATACAAGACATCTTGATGTATATTCGGTGATATCCTTCTTCATATTCTATCACAAATAGTGTTCTCAAAGATATCAATACATCTTTGTGCTTCCAGGATGGATAAGAAGGTGTAGCTATGTGCATCATCCAACAACTCCTTCTTTAATTTATGATTTGAGGGTACACTTAGTATTAAACCAAATCTTACAAAACATTATTCATTAACATTGAACTATGAGGATTTAACTTTTCTAATAGTTTCTACTTTCTTTTGAATTCCCACATCATCTCTTTGAGTATCCTTTAACCTCCATAGAAGATATGATTAAGAAATCATTTGTGAAAGGATTGATGATGTTCCTTACTTTATGATTCACGTGTCCATCTTCTTCAAGTCTAAGAAGATTGGATCCTTCTCAATTATCATCAATGAAAGATTTGTTGGATCCTTTCTACTTAGAGCATCTTCCAATTTATTTGATTTCTCTGGATAGTAGTGAATTAAGCATTCATAGTCTTTGATCATCTCTAACCATGTTTATTGGTTCATATTCAACTCTTTCTATTTGAATATATACTTTAGACTTTTGTGATCCGTATATATTTCACACTTCTACCCAAAGAGGTAATTTTTCCAAATTTTCAAAGCAAAGATCATTGTATCCAACTCTATATCATGTGTTGGATAGTTCTACTCATAAACTTTCAATTTCCTTGAAGCACAGGAAATGACTTTGTCATTTTGCATCAACACACAACTCAATCCCTTCTTCAAAGCATCATTGAATACCACAAAAAGCTATCCACTTATGGGTAGTATGAGTACCAGTGCAGTGATAAGCCTCATTTTCAACTCTTTGAAGCTCTCTTAGAATTTATGGTTCTAAGAAAACTTGACTCCCTTATGAGTAATTTTGGTTACAGGGTTTGAAAATCATGAGAAATTTCTCACAAATAGATGATAATACCCAGTTAATCTAAGGAAACTATAGATATTTGTCATAGATGTTGGTCTCGACCATCCTTTAATTGCCTTAGTATTTAAAGGGTTCAAAAATATCCTATTTCCTTTAATGATATGATCCAAGAAAGAGACTTCCTTCAACTAGAACTCACGTTTGTTGTACTTGGCATAAGTCTTTTACTTTCACAAGGTCTTTAGAACAGTACTTAAATTCTCCTCATACTCCTTCTTACTTTTAGAGTATATTAGAATATCATCAATAAATACTACCACAATTTTGTCGAGGTAATGTATAAAGACTATATTCATCAAATCCATGAAGATTGATAGAGAATTAGTGAGTCTGGATGGCATCAATATGCACTCATTATTCCCATACCTTGTATGAAAAGCAGTCTTGGGGATATCCTCATTCTTCACACTTACTTGGTAATATCCCGACCACATATCCATCTTGGAGAAGTATTGTGCTCCACATAGATGATCAAACAATTCATCAATTCATGTAAAAGGATACTTGTTCTTTATTGTGATTTTTTAAGCTCACGATTATCAATGCAAAGACACATTGACCCATCCTTTTTTTACGAATAGGACTGGTGCACCCCATGGTGAAGCACTTGGGTATATAAACCCTTTATCCATATTCTCCTATAGTTTTTTCTTTAACTCCTCAAGTTCCACAACAGTGATTCTATATGGAGTCTTGGATATTAAAAACGCCCCAGGTATAAGATCAATCTATAATTCAACATCTCTGCTAGGAGAAAGACTAGGAAATTCCTCGAGAAACACATCAGTGAATTAACTCACAATAGTAATGTCTTTGAGGATGTTTCCTTAATTATAATTGATAATATGAGTAATATATTCATTCTCATATGGTAGTAATGTCCAAGATTTAGATTATGGGGATAAAGAAGATTCATACTCCTCCTTGCACTTGTATAGAATCAGGGGTTGATTTTCCATATGGAGAGTGATTTCCCTCTCACAACAATTTATGTTATCTCTATATAGGTAAATCCAATCCATTCCAATAATTGAATCAAATTCCACCAAGGGAAGTATGATAAGGTTATCCAGGAAGTTCAATCCAAAAATTATGATAGGGGAGGAGTTATATATATGGGATTCTATAATTTCCCCATTTTCCATTTTCACTAACATCTCTACTTACATGATTTTTGGTGGTGTTTGTATTGTTCTACTAAACTTTTGGGATATAAAATAATGAATAGAACCAAAATTAAAAAGTATGTTCTCTATTCTTGAATGAATAACTAGCATACCTATCACCACTTTGTTGTTGGTATTAACTTAGGTGGTAGTGATGGAAAAATCTCACCCTTGCTACCTTGGAGGTTGTTGGTTGCCTTCGAAAACCCTTGGCTTAGTGCATTGGTTTGAGAAATTCCCTGGTTCCTTATAGTTGTAGCAATGAGCAATGAAAAAGGGTTTATCAGAGAATTCCTTTCCTCCGTCGTAGTAGCGGGTTTTTATTTCCAAAAATCACTGGCAAGGTGCCCTTCCTTCCCACACCTAAATCATTTCCTTGTACCCTTAAGGCAATTTCTAGGATGATTATTTCCACACCTTTGGAAAGTGGGTGTTGAAATTTCTTGGCACTATTATATCTCTCTATCAAACCTCCATAATTTGACTCCACCTTTCACTTCTTATCCCTGTGATACCCCTAAGATTCACCGATCTCCATTTTGATTTTGAGGGAACATCAGACAATTTCCTCATATCTATCAAAGTCATGAATAGCCAAAGATTTTCATAGGCTAGGTTTTATCCCACAAAAGAAGTGATCAACCTTGCATTCAGGGGTAATGACAAATCTGGAGGCGTATCATGCAAGCCTTGTGAAGTTTTCCTTGTACAATCTGATGGATTCATCATCTTTTTTATTGAGGTCAAGAAAGTCCATTTCCATATTAAGTCGGAGGGTGCAGGGAAAATATTTATTAAAAAACATTTTCTAGAAATCCTTTTATCCCATTGCCTCGATATATTCCTTAGGCTTCATATTTTTTATCAATTTCCACCATTGACCAGTTTTACCCACCATACGATAAGCAACCAGAAGAACCTTCTCTTGTTTGGAATATTGAAGGATGGAGGAGATCTTCTCAATGGAATTGATTCATTGAAAGTAGGAGGCCTTTGTCTCATGAATCTCTCAATTGTGAATTGTTCTTTCTTAGGGGGGTTTTAATTTCCTCTTGATCTATGTTTCTATTCAAAACTTGAGTTAAATGAGAGAGTATCATGACAAAGTTTGTGATTCCTGCTCCCATCGGATTGGGCATCTCATTAGGCCGGTTATTACATTGATCTTTGCATCAGTTGTTAGTTCGATTCCTCCTATTACTATCCATTGTATATAATAAAAGGAAAATTAGGGGTAATTATTTTAAACTATTAAACACATAAATAGGAATACAATGAAATTAAAGGGATAACTTATAAATTACATTTATTTCCTTAACTTATGAATTTATAGGCTTCAATTTAAGTTATCCATGATCTATTTCATAACGTATATTCTTATGATATTTTTTTTTACCTTAATAATGGTTCATACTAAACTTATGGATTTATAAAAGAATATCCCTCAGGAGTGTTAAATCAAGAGTGAAGCAAGGCCTGTTGTCATGCACCAGTTCCTGTTCGAGTCTATCTCAAAGAGGTGTTTTCAAGTTTTACCCCTAGATACATCTGTGCCAAAGCAACATCCACTTGTTTGTATCTAGACAGGGATTTATTTTATTAATAAACCACTTACTCTATACTCTACAAGATTTAGGGATGTTTTTCTTATACTTATTCTTATCCTTAAGTCTTTAACTAGAGTTTTCTAATCCTAATCCTAAAAAAATAATTAAACCTCCCTCTGATACCAACTATAATAAACCTATTCTTTTATTACACTCATACATTATATAGTAACATGAGATTACACTTAATACAACCTGAAAAATCAATAATTATAGTGTCTTTGGAAGTTAGGAACATTACATAATATCTTAAAACATTAAATACAACATCTTTATTGAAAACTTCTTTTATATGACAACAACATTCCTTCGTACTTAACACTGCATAGGATAACTTGAGGATATACAGAATAAATGGGTGAGATATAAATCCTAGTAAGTTAATAAACATGGAATAAAATGAGGAAGACAAAAAATGTTAGACAATAGGCATATAAATGGATAATAAAAGAAACATAAACATAAATGCATGATATAGCATGATAATCTTAACATGGAAATGTGGTAACAACTTAAAACATTGCATCACATGTCAAGGATAAACTAAAAAGACATCATAGTGGAAAAATTCCTACAAAGTAACACTATACAAAAATTTTATATCATGATACTAAACATTACCCAATGCATTGGAGTTATATATAATTCCGGGTGCACCCATCACTTTCATTTCATTCTCATACTTAAGTGTTCCAAATAGATCATAAAGCATGGATTCATTCATCATCATAATTTATTCCATGATCAAGAGGTATAGAATACATACATTTAAGTACTAAATAAAAATTTATATGTGTATAAAAGTGAAAACCCTTAATAGGGAATGGGTATGGTATTCACTTACACAATTGTGTTATAATGGAGATTCAAAGTGCAATTTCGGCAGCCTAACAGCATGACATAAAAATTCATAAAAAGGGTTGATGAGAGAGAAAGAGGTGTCTCATCATATATAAATGAAATTTAAAGTAATAGGGTTATAGAAATATATGTCCTAATATAAGGAATCTGTAAATAGAAGTCATAACATAATAAAGAAACTTGAAGAAAGAGGAGAAATAGAATAACTCTTATGAAATTTCGGCATGGTAACGGGTATACTTGGGAGGTATTAATGAAAGAGAAAAGGGTATCTCATCATTAAAAAATAATAATGGAAGTATGGGGGAGGTACAAAAACATACCCCATAATTTTTAAATTAAAATAAAAGGGTTTAACAATATAAGGAAACTTGGATAAAAATGAGAATAGAAGGAACCCTTACTTGAGTGTGTGACTTCAAAAGCTTGAATAGGGTATTATTGAGAGATTAGGGTTACTTGATAGGATTATATAGAGGAGAGGAAAGAGTAAGAACCTGATACAAGTATTTTGAGTGAAGAAAAGTGGGAGCTTGGGTGGGTTTATATAGGAAATGAGAGGGGAATTATTTAATATTTCACAAACTTAGGTTTTGGAATCTATATAATTAAATATTCAAAACCATAAACATTCCCTTGGTTTTTTCAAAATAGGAGTGGAAAAAATTATTTTATAAGGCTAGGGACAAAGATATTAAAATATTAGACTTGATTATGTGGAGGTGTGTCACATTATTAAAGAAATGAACTTAAAATCATAAAATATATTATACATTTTGAAGGATTCTCTAAGGCTTTATAAAATAAGTCAAAAAATATAAAATCAAATTATTTTAAATTTAAAACTTATATTTTTATGAATATACATTTTATATTTTTTATTATATCATTATTGATCCATTATGATGTCATAAAACACACTATATATATATATGGTATTTAGTTTTTACCCAAAAATTTGACTGTCTCAGAAAATTATGAAAAATTTACTGTTGGATAATTTTAACATCATGATTCCAAAAATAATATTCATTTTATCCAAATAATTTTCTAGATATGTAAATTTTCAATTTTAAAATAAAAACCGACATTTATTGAAAATTTACGGGTTAAAAAAAAACGGTTTTTAAACCTTAATAAAATTTATATTTGGCCACATAAAAGTTATATGAACGTTTATATTTAGTAAAACTAATTTAATAATAATATTTTATTAAAATATTATTTATTAATTCATCAAAATATATTTCTTAATTCAATTTTAATATTAACCAAAAATATTATTTGTGCTTTTAAAATAATAATAAAATAAAAGTATATTAATTATTATATAAAAAATAATGTAAATAATAATAATGTTAGGGTCTTGATAAATATAACTTTATTACACTAGTATACACCCTAAGATTAAGGTGTGTTATGGTGGGACTTTCATGGGGTTGTTCGGTGAACATGGTTTGGGCCGTAATCTCGACGAGCTTGAAATTATCTCATAAATGGTTTTGCTCAGGCTTAAATCATTGGATCTCATCATGGTCTTGGTCTAGGGAAAAGACAAGAAATTCTATCTCCCTCAGAAGCTCTGATAAATGGACTTTATAGAGAATGATCCTACTGGTTGAGGCCATCACCTCCTTTGTCTGTGTCAAAAGGATTTTTTAAAACCCTATATTTATACTAGTCGTGTGATCACTATTTAAAAACTATATTATCAATGGTAATGATACTTAATGGTAATTTAAATCCAATTAGATATAATACAACAAACAGATTGCATGTGTTTTAATATATCCATTTTGCAAAATAAGACCTTTATTTAAATCAAAAGGGAAATTTCACGTATAATAGTTCAGGTCATTACATCGATACTATCCTCTTTGGGCAGCACCAACCCGCCTGCATGGTTTTGAATCACGTCTGAAGAATGTGTCTTAGTGGGGAAAGAATCCCTCATTCTTGTGAGTCTGAAGTCACATCAAACCGAACCACACCATCCTCAATCGACATACGTAGCAATCTGACATTGAACACATGAGGGTAAAAATGAACAAAATAGGGATGCCTAACCACACACCTTGGGTTTTACCAGGCCCTTCATGCAAACTTACCAACACACAACCCTTCCCTGAAAACACAAGTCATAGGTACTCTTCCACAACACCTCTACATTGTTCACTTTAGGTGGCACTGTCTCTCTTGCACGGTTTTAGTCACGTCACAAAAATGTGACTCATTGGGGGGAGGATCCCTCTTCTTTGTTCATTCGAAGCTATAAAGAACAACACTGACACATGGTCTTACCAACACCCAGTGTCACTCTAAAAAAAATTTGAGCAATAAATAGAAAGTAAAGAGTATTGCCTTACAATGTCTATCAAAAATACTGTAGAAATTAGAAAGGACGCAGAGTGTACCTATATCCATCCGTGGAGCCTCTGGGTCAACGGCCTCTACGGCCTGCAATTTTCCTCTCCCCCATCCTCCAACTCCATGAGCCTGGTGTGGAACACCTGGGGTTGGTGGTGGTGGCAACTCGTACCATCTTCCACCTCCCACTCCTCTGCCACGTCTGCCACCTTGTGGACCTCCGTGCTCGAAACGCTACCTCTATCAAGATGGTTCGTTGACCATCTCCCTCTCAGCAGCATGACGAGTTAGAAAATATCTGGTAAGATTTCATCGACCATTGCAAGTGAAACACCGCCTTTCCTACGACTGACCAGAACTGGCCTGAGAGACCTGAGCCTTAGATCCTCTATCCTGGGGTCACCTTCTAAAACGTTTCACATTCCTAGAGCCCTGATCTTGCGTCGACTACCATCTACTAAACCAGCTATCGAGGTCTTAACTCATGCATTCCTAGCACTGATGGTCAAAGTTTGCTAAGCTAAAAAGCTCTCCTCTACCAAGGCCCACTCTAGTACTCCATCATAGGTGGGAATACAGAGCGACACCACCGATGCCCTAATATTTCAGTGCAAGACCAACTTGAAAGTCTGTGCTCAGAAGAACAGATCCCAAACCATATCCAAGGAGTAATGTGATAGATTCATAAACTGTGTCAAGTACTGCACCACGGTCCTACTCTCCTATTGAAGCTATAAAAGATATTGGATATGCACTGACCTCAGCATAGTCAGATAAAACTCCTCCCTAAAGATCTAGTCAAACTCTTCCCAAGAGAGCATTTCCTCATCGTGGGTCCGCGTCACAATACTCCACCAGCGGTCGGATGAACCATGAAAAATGATCACCGCTAAGACCACCATCAGATCAGTAGGTGTCCTTACTAGGCGGAAAACTTATATGATTACCACAAGCTAGTAATTAGCTACCTAGGGGTCTAAGTCACCCTATAACCTCAGAGATCACTACCTATAAAACTCATGCAGTGCACTCAACCTACACGTATCCTCGTCCTACACTTCTGGCACAACCTACTGCTCGACAGGTGGAGGATCAACTGGAAGACCACCCAGAGGTCCCTCCTTAGAACTTGTTCCCTACTATGAAGCCTCTACTCAGGGTGGATCATCACCAAAATATCATCGTGGAACCCTAGCTAGCTATCGTTGTGGAGGAATCTTGAAATAACATCAAAGCACACCATGGTCAAAGAGTATATCTAGGGAGCTTACTCAAGGACAAGGAAAACCCAAAACCTAGTCTTATATAACACATGTACCATTATTTTCTTATGACCAGTGTCCTAATGTCCTAAGTCAAAAGGAAGTTTATAAGACTCCTGGTGAATAGATACGCCGGTCTTCGCACCAACACTAGAGTCCCTAGTCTAAAATACAAACTTGAAACACTCCAACACTATCGTTATGCAACCCAAACCAAGCTCACAGCTAGACCAACTATGCTCTGAGGTCCCAAAGGTGTAACCTCCTCTAATACCACTCTGTCATGACCCGAACCAACTGGACCTAAGTCATGACTCCCCAATTTTTCCTCCAATAGGCCAGGGGATGGAGACTACTGCCGAGTAGGCTATCACACACATGGGAGGCCTTATCCTATCGTATCTACACACACACACACACACCTCCATGAAACAATGTAGAGATATATAAAAACTTAAAAGAAATGAATGTATACATATATCCCAACCAGAGTAAAACAAAATTACAAAAAAGGGTAAATACAGGGCCCACCAAACTGAAACAACAAAATCGTCCAACCTTCTATGAAAGAGGGGATCGCTGTCAAATGCACCCGCCAGAAATCTCCTCATCCCAGCTCTAGTAAACACCCCAGTCAGTCCGGCTTAATAAGATCTTCCTACTTCGGGTTCTCTAGGGACTCCGTCGAAAGGCCTGTGGTCTACACAAAACACAAAACATGTGTGAAAAAATCCCATGCATGGGTGAGTATAAAGATACTTAGTAGGAACCCCAAAACCTCAAAAAGAAAAGGAGAAACTATAAGGCAACAATATGCTCATCCCAGCTAGAGGGAACCCAAATGAGAGAGAAACTCCATATCAAGACCATTCTTGGATAAACATGACTAGTAATCTCAGACCATAGGGTGTGTCATCTAAGAGGTGACAACAACACAAGGAAAACCTAGAAAGAACACCAGATATACTCATCTCAGGCACCAAGCCTCATGAGGTTCTGACCTCATCACTAGCGACAGGTTCCCACATGAGGCTCTAAAAAAAACCACTAAATCATGCTCCAAGATCCGAGTCATGCCATATGACACTCATCCAAGAGATTCCACTCTATCAATAAAATGAACTAACAACACAACCTGACCAACCCTCACGGTTTCTGTCTACAAGGACACGCTCGGCGGACAACACCATGGAAGAATTCACCCAGTGACTAAACCAACTCCAACTACTTGGGTAGAGGATCACATCCAGGGTCCGCTGGGGGACACTAAACCCTAGCTGGAAACACCAAACATAGAAAGGGGTATCGCGCAACAACCTAAATCTAGAAAAAATCACTTAGCAGAGGATCAATGATTATGAAGTGTAGGTCATGTTTATTATGATAAAACCATAGAGGAAAACATCATGATATATCATAGAAGAAACACATCTCGATGCACAGATAGGGAGTCTGCACCCAGGGCTCATCGGGAGCTTAATACCCTACTGAAACATCCTAGGTAGAGTATTGATGCTCATGTAAATATTGGTCACACTGATTCTAAGAACCCTATTGAGGAAACATGAAGGGATGCAAGGATCATGATGGGTCTCAGGGTGACACGTGCTCCAAGTATGTTGAGTCTACTGTTGAAGCAGATTGACACAACTCACTATAGAAAGCGGGAACACACCTGTGCTGCATGTATGAAAAGTAGCTGAAGAGGGGTCACAGTCTAGTGAAGGGAACGTGATACCAAAAAACCTCATAATAGCCGAAGAGGGTTCACATTCTGGTGACATGGACATGATACCAAAAACCCCTCATAGCTAACGAACCAGGGGGACCCACTCAACCTAGCTGATAAGAACATCACAAACAGGAACCAGGGGGACCCACTCAACTCTGCCAGCAAAAGCATTGTTAACCCAAGCGACCCACACAAAATCACCTACACACCACGGCTACTAGGACCAAACTATGTCCAACATTACGTTATATGTGAAAAAACATGCAGGATATGCTATTTACTTTCCCAAAACGGATACCTAGTGAAAAAGTTACATTTCACCGCAAACGCCCAAACTGGGCCTCATGGGGCCCGCATCCTGATTTTGGTGTAAGCACCCAAAATCATTCTTGAAATTTCCACCTTAAGTTTAGGGTCACAATGCCACTGATGGGATATTCAAATGGACATCAGACGTTGAAGATTCTTCTAATACAAGATTCACCAAATAATAATAATTATATTATTATTATTAAAATTGGATGTTTTGTGCCACCGAGTCTCGAGCCCAAAATATAAATTCATAAAACCAGTCTCAAAAGATCTGCCTCAACTATAAGAATGCATGGACATAGACAATATGAAAAACAAACACCTGATTTGCAAGATACAGGGGGTTTAAAACTCCCCCATGACATTCTGGCTTGACCGGCTCGCTCGGGCCGGTCCGCTCCGCCTGGACCAGCCCGCTCTGGCCAGCCCGACTCATCCCACCAGCCCAGCCCAGCCTTTGGCACTCTATGTTTTTGTGCCGCTGGTGGCCTCTACTGCCCTCTAGTGACTCACTGCCACCGCTAGCCACCCTTCACGGCCACTGCCGCCTCCTGCAGTTGGACCACCACTAGAGTGTCGTCAGACCTTCTGCGGACCACCAGGATCACCCCGGTGCTCCAAAAATCAAACCAATACCTGTTTCATAAACCTAAAGACTTTATATACACAAATATGGTGAAGATTTTCACAAAAACGATGCATAAATAGGGGAAATAGGATTTAAATGTAAAACAACCTACCTCGGTGCAAAACACTGAAGCTTTAAGGCCGAATTCGTGCTCTGAAGCTGTTGTTGCATGATCTGGGAGTGATCTCCATCAAGATCAGAGTCCGAAGGCACCTCGTTTCATCGATTTGGTCGGTATGTTGCCAACAAGGGAGAGGGAGGGGTTGGATCCTGTGCGCACCAACAGGGAAGAAGGGGAGGGGGAGAGGATTTTTTTTATTTTTAATAAAACAATATCCTCTTAACACCCTAGTACACCCTAATCTGACACCCAGTGCCGACTAAAATTATATCACTTCTAGGGTGAACACAACATTTTGAACTCAACCGCAGTCTAGTAAATTCGATCCGAGACTTTTTTCAAAAGTTATTCGATCTGACGTCCCAAAATAATTAAATTAAATTTATTTACAAAAACACCCTCGATAACTTTTCCACAGAAGGTCTATTCCAACAAAGGTTATACCCCACCTATGGTAAAAGGTATTCTCTAGACTCAACCATGACTTTGGTTTTCTAATCTGAGATATTTTTTAAGAGATAACTCATTTCTTCCATGTGCATATTATAAAAATAATTAATATTTTTATGAAATTTATTTTGAGAACACTGGTCCATTTAATCTCATGTCATCTCAATTCCTAGATCTAGAAATTTATGTATAAAATTTACAAATTCTGATAGGACAAAAATGAGTCGCTATAGTTAGAAAGTCTGAGTTTGTGCTGAGTTCTTGAAAAACGTGGGAAAACAAAGATGCTAGTTTTCAGTCAGACTAATAAGGTATAGTTTTTTATAAGAAGATATAACATTGAAATATTTCTTATCAAAAAGACCTAGTCAAATTGATGTTTTGGAATAACTAGATCATATGATTCATAACTAATGTTTGTGAAAAGTGAAAAGATTTATTTCTTCTAAGTTTCTACAGTTTTGAAAAATAAGGGAGAAATGAAAAGTGACTCAAGAAATCAGATTTAAATATATGAGTAGAGAAAAGGGGGAGATTTTCTTTGTAATTGGACACATGACACAGACCATCAAAAAAAATTTCCAAACAGAGATGTGTGAGATAGTTTTCAGGTTCTTAATTAGATAGAAGCAGATTGGTTGAAGAGAGTTGCAAAAAGACTTATGAAGAAAGAAGTGGAAGAGTTGGAGTTTGTAATCAGGAAAAATCTCAAAAAAAATGTTAGAAAGGTTTAAGTTTCAATGATGTATTAAACCATATTCAGTTTATTTGGAGGAATGGATGGAGGAAGGAGATGAGTTTTCAGATATGTAGCTTATATGGATTTTAAAGATCAGAGTTTTATAAAAGTTTGTATAAAGTTAGAATTATTTTGAAGTTACTTAGTTTTAATGAATAAAAAATACCAGACTAAATCAATTTTTTTTATTTCAGAGGTTCAAGAGAATAAGATAGATGAAGAAAGTACCAGATATAGTTCCGAACTGAGAAGTTTTGTACAATCAATTTCTATACAGATCATTTGGAAGAACTTTTCAAAGTTTTTATTCAAGTAATATTGAGAATTCTTAAGTTATAGAGAATATAATAAGATTAGATACAACACCATAAGAGTTGAGAAGATTTAATAAGTGCTCAAATTAAGTTTAAATATCGTATAAATTCATATTTTTGAATTTGGGTGAGTGGGAAAATTTTTCATATTTCCCACCTTTGCTATTTCTGGAGTGCCTATAAATTTAGATGCAAAGTATAGAAGTACTTATCACTATTAACCCATGAATAAAAGCTAAAATTATGTAGATTTAGTTTCAGAACTAATTTTCCAACCAAATTTTAGTTTTTTTATTGAAGAAGAGTTTTCGTATAGAGGTTTAGGTTAGAAGATCAGATAGAGAAAGGTTCAGAATACCAGACACAGAATAAATACACAGTAGTGATCAGACAAAGTTTCAAGTAGAAGTTTGTGTGGCACATATTTTTTCTAAATCAGATAGAAAAAAATTTGTTTCAATCAAATTAGATGGAATCCACCAGACATAGGCACACTGAAATGAGATTATCAGATAGAGAAATCATACATAGGGAATATCGGACTAAGATTCCAGACAAACCTTCTGGGGAGAAAAATTATTAACGTTTCATTATCTTTTTTTGGGTCAAATTTTGTAAGAAAACTTTTTAAACTAACAAAATTCAATATAATCATTCATATTGGGTGGTATAAGGTGTCTAAAGGGAGTTTACACAAAAGTTTTATTCACTTACTCATAATAGAGAATTTTTATAAACCAATGGGAGTGGATATGGAAAGGTTGTAAGTTCTCACATTGAGGCTAAACCTTGTAAATATTGTGTTCCTTTTTTACTTTCCTATATCTGCATGAATTTTATTTTACTAAAATTTTATAATGAAGAAACTATAACAAGTTATAGGGGTTAAGATTCTTTAAATTTAAATTTATAAAAAGACAATCACTAATTCAACCCCCCCTTCTCAGTGATTCAATGATCCTTAGTAACTTCAACATCATTCGATCTAGGATATGTTTTAATTAGGTTTTTTTATCTTATTAAGAGTTATATCCCACATTTGTAGGGATCCAACCAAAAAATTTCAGCCCAATTAGATGCACATATTTTTTTTAAATCTTCAAATCAATGCACATGTCTTCTAATGCTTCCATGCATTTTGGTCCATTTTACTCCCACTTCATCTTGGGATTTCCAAATCATCTCCACCTACAATGTAAAAATAAAAATAAGTAAAATTTATATTTTTAACATTATTTAAAATTATATAATTAAACTAAATGGGATATGAAATTTATTATTAAAATATTGTTTTCAATATAAAAATAGTTTAACATAGTAGTACAAGGGTGAAATAGAATAGAGAATCGGCATGAAATCTATATCCTCTAAGAATATAAAACTAGGTGTGTAGTTAGGCCTATTTTTGTGTACTGAGTGAAGATTGAGTTAATACTAAACTAATTTTTTTGTCTTATTACACCTAGTTGAATCTGAGTGAGCACCTAGATCCACTTGTAATGTCCAGACATAGATTTCATTTCTAAGAAACCAAACAATTTAATTTACTAAAATTTTAGGTTGGTTTTCAATATTCATAATTATACCTTGGGTTTTCACTAATGTCTGATCACTATAACAACTTATGAAGGCAGTATAATGAAATGTAATAGTTATCTCTCATTGGTAATATGATAATGAATTTATAACAATAAAGTATAATAACATTTCACATTTAAATGAAAATTAATTGGAGAGTATTACATAAATAAAAGATAATGAGGGATTAGAGACCCTTACATCGACATAATAATGACTTAGAAAAAGGATATAATGTGAGGTAATAAGCAATAAATCATTAGCAATATATCAAATAAATGATAATATCATGGAATTGCAAGTATGAAAGTATATGTAAAATAATTTTAAATGACATTATAACATAATGATGGAAATTTAAATAGAAAGAGGGAGATTAAAAAATTCTACCTTATAAGATAACTTATTAAATATTTAAAAGAGAACCTTATAACCTTAGAAAATCCTTGGAGAGACTCCTGAGATAAAAAATGAGAGTAGAACCATGCTCAATAATTTTAAAGTGAAGAAGAATGAGAGGATGGGTGAATATTTATAATAAACAAGGGGGTTTGTTTATTAATTTCAAAAAAGCCCTAGAATATAGGTAAATAAAAAATAAAACCATTAGCCTTCCCATGTGCAACACCCCAAGATTTTTTGAAATAATTTTCTTTCAAATAAATTTAATTTCTTCGATATCTTGTGTTACACGCAACACCAAGTTTAAACGAACCATGATATACTATTATTTAATATTGTCTAGATATTTGATTGGAAGGTATGAATATTACTAACTAAATTATGAAAAATTTATGGTTTCATTTGTATAAAATTAATTCGTTTTTTATCAATTAATTATAAATTAAAATAAAAATCACTTGGAAGAAAAATAAATATTTTTATGAAAAAATATTTCTATGCGCATAATGTATTTTTATCTTAATAAATTAAAGTAATCACTAATGGTAAATAATTTTAAAAAATTGAATATATTATATATTCATTTAAATGTTTTATTATTCATTTAATATTTTTCTAATCATGAGATAAGAATAAACCAAGTTTTTTTCTTAAAAAGGTTTTAAGCGGTTTTCGTCGCGTGTTGCGTGATTATTTTAAAATTAGTTTTTGCCACTTTTAAAAAATGAATTTGATAAAATAGATTTAATATTTTTAATCATGTGGTTTAAATTTGGTAAATAGTTCCCTTTTATTTTTTTAAATATGAATAGTAACCATGGTAAAATTTATCACCTTAGTAAAGGGTAAATCGGGTTAATTTAGGTTAAAACTAAGTGATAAGACCATAATATTTTATCCTTATTTTTATGGGATAAATTGAATTTGAACCTTATCACTAAAGGATCAAAATTTAATTTTTTGATGGACAATTTTACATGAAAATTGTTTATATAATATTTAAATTAAATAAAGTTACAAAATGTCACTTTCTTAGTTTTAAATATCACTTATGTGTCCAAATAGGGACAAAAACAAGTTACGAATGGATATAAGTGTCTATTTCTATCTTAATGAATTTTTTTTCATGATATAAATTTATTTATAATTTGTAGTAATTATATAATTACCTTAAATTCTTATGAAACACAGATGCAATATTTCTCCAATTAATAAAAAAAATGATTTTAAAAATATTAAAAGTGATATAGTTTGAATGAGTTAATATGTCCCATAAATTTTATTGATCTATGTGACATGTTAGGGATGTTTGAAAACATTATATATGAATTATACCTTTTTATTGATGTAATTAAAGTCAAATTAATTGAATATTATTAAAAATGACATTAATGATATTTTATAATAAATAATATTTTATTAAATGATATAAAAATCATAAAAATATTAAATTCATAAAAATAAATGGTATATGGTTTTAAAAATAATTTTTGATCCATTTATGGGTTGGATTTCATTTTATAGTAACATTATTAACCCATAAATGGTAGAAAACTTTAATATTATGATAATTGTTAGAAGGGTTAACAAAGGGTTAAAAAAAGATAAGGGTGAAAATGTAATCCAAAATTATTAAAATTATATTTTATGAGATTATTTAGACTCATAATAATATTAGCTTCAAATAATATCAATTTGGACATAAAAATTAATTTATATTAATTTAATATTTTAATAAATCTCAAGAGTGCCCCTCCCCTCAATTATAAAGGGGCACCACTACTTTCTCTTATTTACACCAATTTGAGCCTCTATATTAGCCAACACCTAAAAATTTATCTTATCCACTTAACTATCCAATTTTTATAGGTTATGGTATTCCTAAAATACCAACCCTATATCCCTTAAGAGTATATTTAAAGAATTCATTTCAAAGAAGATGTAATCACAATAATCAATCACTTTCTTTTTAATTCTTCTTTTAAATCCTCTAAATCTATTATATTATTCATAAAATAATAAATTTAGTACTATAAATATATTTAAATGTTATTATTATTATTAAACAACCTTTATTCACCCTTTTTCCATCAAATGGGAAGTGAAAGTATCGTTCATGCGTACATACGGTTCACCGTCTCCACGTAGAGATAAAATTATATTTTCATCACTATCTTTTACAGATGGGTATTATGATGAGTTTAATGTTTATATATGATAATTAAGAAATAATTATACTTCTGTAATGATAATATAATATCTATCTTCTTACCTTCCAGACCTTTAGAAAATTATAGCGTCGTTCGTGCGTACGTGTGGACTACCGCCTCCACGAAGCGATATGATATGTTTTTCATTTTCATTTTAATTGAATGATAATAAGGATGTAATTAATGAATATATATGATATATATGATATATATTATATAATAATGATTTTTTTAATTTGATTTAATATTTACCTTTCTTTTGTTTTATTCGTCAAAAAATGAGAACAACATTCATGAGTACGTACAACCTACCGTCTCCATGAATAGTGTAATTAATTTTTATATCTATATATTTTATGAATGAATATAAACATGTATATAATGAATATATATGATATTTATATCATTATTAACATTCTGTATATTATGTAATCATGATAAAAAGATAAGGAGCAGAACTAACGAACCGAAATATACATGAAAAATGAAGTAGATATCACCCAAAATAGTGATTTTAATAAATAATTTCTAACAAAAGGGTGATGAAAAGTTATAAGTAAATCATATATGGTATTCTATATATTATTATAGATCTATTATATATGTATAATAAATCTATATTTATTATACATGAATATCCTATAGCATCCTGACCCAGAATCCACTTAAAACGATGCCCCGAGCCAGTTGGCCACTAGGCCTCAAGCACACCTCCCCATAAGACAGAGGTTTATGAATAAAATTGAGTGTGTGAAAGAGGTATAGTGGGGAGAATATACCCTATGTATCAGTAATAAATACAATGTAAGCAATAATAAATAAGGGTAACAAAATAAAATAATAACTAACAAAAAATAATGAATGAATAATGATCATGCATGAACATGATCTGAAAAAAAATACAAGTAGGTATACATAGTACATAGAAAGATTGGTAAGAAAATAAATAAATAAAAGAAACTGTAGATATCTCCCAATAACATCATTATAACATACTCGGTTCTCTACTCATGTACTCCATCCTAGCCATGAAGGATAACAACAAACATGTACAATCCAATAACCTAATCCTACAAACATGAGATTTGTTTGAGTACCCCAATGAAATGGTGGCTCAAATAGGGTGTGAGATATACTTAGTATTCCACCACCAATAGTGTCTAATTCATAATCTAGTCCATGAATATAAAATAAATTATTGTGTAGGTTTATCAAAAGTAAAGTAGTGTTGTAATGATAAATGTAAAAAAGTTAGGCTCAGGTTCTCAAGGACACCTGACCGACTATACTTGCTTCAGCCTAAGTTGGGATATATCTAAACATGTCACCCTCTATGTGTGTGTGTGTGTGTGTTCATACATAAGTGTGTATTTAGATATATTTACTTTATACATAAAAGTTTATATATCCATATATATGGATACATCGTACTATTCAGGACCTAAGACGTAACTCTATCATCCTTATATAATCATAATAGTATCATACTATGTAAATAACTTCGTTCTCATAATAGATAAATTAATTTTTAATGGCATCCAGTCCAACAGTCTTTGGTGTAATAATAATAATAATAATAATAATATGAATTAGGTTCTTATAATTCACGGGTCATAATCCCAATCATATGAAATGGGATACAGAATTCATGTATGTCATCCTCCTCATGGATGTGACCAGCATGCTCAACATCCTAATTGAGGGGGCATGAGACACTATGCCTAACAACCCTAGTGATGTGAGATTCCATTCCCATCATCCTCGACCTGGGGGTGTGATAAATTATTCTTAATGACCCTAACCAAGGTCCCCCCAGTCATGTTAGAAATGTAAGGTAACCCCACTTTCCCTATGAACCCTTGTCCAACATTTTGTAAAGAGGAAACCAAAATCACTCAAGTTGCAGTGGATCCTTTTTAGTATAATCTACTCTAACATTTCAAAAACATGTCATATGACCATCCATTCCATAATAAATTCAATTTATATCACTATTCTATTTTATTTATAAGTCACGAGAGGGCCATTCCATTTAACAATAATTATAAACACCATAGGAAGCACCCATTCCAACAATACAAACCACTATGTAAATCATCAATCAATTAACCTTTTTATTTATAAGAAAACACACCTTAAAAGGTGGTTTTATTAGGAAAACATCAAATTTTCATCAAAAAATTCATTTAATTCAATTTAAGCATCTCATTAAAGTAAACTAATTTAATACACCAAAATAGGGAAAGTTGGAATGAAATCCAAACACGGGAAATTACTATAAGCACAACCATTTTAAATAACACATCCCAAGGGTGGTTTAGTCATAAGGAAACCCATTATTATTATGTGATTTAGATAACCCACCCTATGGGGCGGTTCGAGTTTATTTCATAACCCCAACCATATCAAGGGGGTATAAAACACAATACAAGATGGTATAAGCATTTAATTTAGGACATTTCATGATTTATAAGTGACCCCTAGAAAGTTTAGTACATGAAACAATGGATAAATCATAAAAAAGATGCTACTTTAAGGGGAAATCATACATACCACATAACTCATGCTTAGTATGGTTCACTCATCCAATATCGGGCTTTGGTTTTATCCATAATGAAAGAAAATGTAAGAATCACCAAATTCCCTAAAAATAGGGCAAAGGATATCACATGGATTTATCATTCTGTATGGAGAGATAAAAAAGAGAATAATGAGAAGTCGAGATCTTAATGATATAGTTCCAATTCATCTGACTAAGCTTGATTCATAGATCATTTGAGGAATATATCCCAAATCCTGGGAGGAGAGGAAGGTATCTTGAGTGACATCTCTGTTGTATGTGAATGAGGAAGAAAGGAGATAGAGGAAAAGAAATAAGCTAGAGGGTAAAATAGTATTTTTCAACCCATTAATGAGCCACACAATTTGGAAAACGATGCACCAATCTTGCATGCCTCACGGCCCAAAACCATACCACTTTAAACGGGGGACATAGTTGGGCCGCACGATTTGACAAACCATGTGCCTAACCGTGTGTAACTACTAGTTAAGTGGAACTAAGGGTGTGGGCTAGGGGAATTATTTGGAAAACTATTCACAAACCATACACCCTCCTCTTTAATTTATCATAGACCATCTGCATGGCCATGAATCCCACCTTTCACGGTTAAACAAACCTTACACACCCTTTTACATTGTCACATAGTTTCTCTTAAAGGGGTCGTATGGTTTGAACAAACTATGCGCCCTACATATTCCCCCCCAAAATCAAGATTTCAGATCCTCATTCTCTCAAAACTCTCCCAAACTTCTATAACACTTATCAATCCTTGAACCATGTAAAAAACAACACATTTAAGGTTTCCAACACTCGGAATTACATTTCGATATCTATTTTAAGATCCTCTCCATCCACTAAATGAAAAATTCAACAACTCTTGAAATTTTAAACCTAAATATGGGATGTTACAATCTCACCACCTTAGAACTTATCATCCCTAATAATCCTTTGGGAATAGTGAAAACAACACCTGATCTACTCAGGTTGTGAAGTTTTGCTTAAACGGCCGCGTTGCATTTTCAAACACCCAATGCATCTCCTCGAGTCACTTTAAGAAAATGGTTCTTTAACCACTTAAACTCTACCAATGCTCATAAGAAAGGCCAAGATGTATAAATAGAGATTACATGATCTCGTTTAAACATATACATGATTTCTTCATCATCTCCTTTAATGATCGACCTAAGGCGCTTTCCGCCATAGGTCTTAACCTTTGAACGGCCAATTCTGAGTCATGACACCAAAACCATCATAATTTCCTAATTAAGGAATTATGTAGAATTCTAAAAATTCTCCCAACATCTATATCAAAATGATACTTCTAATTATGGAAAGGACACTGCTCTTAGCCCTCATTTCGATCACAATGGTCAATTCTAATTGATTTAGTGGAAACTAGCCACCCTGGATTTCATTGAAAGACCCTGATGACCCTTTCCCGACACCTGTCTAAACCCATGACATGTAAAAATGGTTCCATAACATCCATATGAATCATTTTGAAAGAGCTATATTCAAACCACCTCTAGACAACTATTCCAAAAGATGATTAGTTTAGACGACCGCCGCCTTTAAAATGATAGATCCCAATGCCTTTAAGTGAAGTCATCTCGAGATCGCATCGAGTATGTTCACAAAATCCTATAACCAACTTCCAATGTAGTCTCCTAAAAGAACTATACCTGGTTCTTTTTATAAAACAACATACGGGTGACAAAATGACGATCCGAAAACTGGACCCACATTGTCACAACCCTTCTCGTATGAGGGTCATCTTCCAACCACCTATGGTGGAATCCACACCATAAGGATTCCTTTAAACCACTCCTTGAGTGAACTTTTGAGTATTCCATCTATCAAAATAGAAAATTTTATCTAATTTATTTTATATCTGTGTATAATTGATGTTATCTCAACGTAATTAGGATGAGGTCAAGATAGGGGTTATGTTTTCTACTAAACAAGGAGTACACCAAGATTTCACGAAAGGTGTGTATTGATCCTTCCAAGACACACTCACTTTTAAAACAGGCTTTAATGGTCATAGCCAACACCTGACACCATGTCTCCTAACCCTGAGTGTCTAGGTTTAAACATGGATCAACTGTGTCAAGATGCCCAAATTGACTCCAGGATATCCTGTACTACAAGAACTCTCTTGAATTTACTCAATCTATGGGTCTACATTCCCAAAATTGTTAGGAGTTAACCATTGATCCTTGGATTGCACTTGTCTTCTCATTGAATGGTTATCCAAATGGTACCCCATTCAATTGGAATGTACCACGCCCACCTTAAAACAAAATAAATGTTTGGTCTTGAATCTATAAGATAGAGAAAACTCACAAAAAAAAAATCATAAGTATTTCTTATTCACATTTTTCCATCTTCATCTTTACTCATCTTCATGCCAATAGATATTGAATTAGATTATACTTTTTAATATTCTATATCAAACTATTATAATAACTATTTGGCATAATTTTCTTGAGAGAATAATATATCTTCCATTTTTAAAAAAAAATTTAAACCAAGAAATAAATTCAACTCTCCAAGAATTGACATCTCAAAGTTCTTTATTTGTTCAGAAAACTCTTCACAAGATTTATCTTTGTTAGATGTAAAAATTATATCATCAATATGTACAATGATAATCAGGTTATCTATTCTAATATCCTTCACATACAAGTTACTATCAACTTTTTCTTTATAAAAGTTCAACTACTTTAGGAAACTTTCAAGTTTCTAATATCAAGCACGGGGAGCCTATTTCAACCCATAAAAATATTTATTCGGTTTATAAACCATGGTTTCATATTTATCAATTATGAAACCACTAGGTTGCTTAATATAAACTTCTTATTAAATATCTCTATTTAAGAAATTTGAATTAACATCCATATGATAGACTTTGTAATTTTAATAATCAACACAAACCAATAACATTATTATGGTTTCAAGTTTTATAATAGGGGAAAAAGTTTCATTAAAATCAACACCTTCCACTTGTGAGTAACCTTTTCAAACTAGTCATGCTTTATTCATTGAAATTTCTCTATGTTCATTGAGATTATTTCTAAACACCTATTTTTTACCTATAAAATTATTTCCTAAAAATTGAGGAAGAATATCCTAGGTGTCATTTTTTAAATTTTATTTAACTCCTCATTCATCACATTTAACCAATATTTATGTTCAACTACCTCTGAAACTAATTGCAGTTCCACCTATGAGATAAGTGATGTTTGATTCTCAAATATCACTTTCTATCTGGTCTGAACTGGAGGTTTTTGATTTCCAATGATTTTATCAGAATCAACCGGTTTTTTTAAAGTTTGGAACATTACTAATTTTCTTCTAATCTTACTTTCCTTATCCCTAGACTGATCTAAATCAACGTTTATAAGTTTAATATCATAGTCATCTTCCTCTCTATTGTCTTATTTGGATATTATCATTTTATATTTTTTAATATCTTCCTTATCATCTTCAACAACTTTTGTTAAAGAAGTCTGATTTTCAATGAATTTTACATCAAATGAATCAACCTACTTTTGTAGTAATTTATTATAGAACTTTTATCTTCTTCCATAAGATGAATATCCCATGAAAATTATTTCTTATTCATTTTCATAAAACTTTACTAAATCATGATTTTTTATCTTTATTAAGAAAGGACTCACAAAAACCTTAAAGTATTTCACTTTCATTTTTCTTATAACATGTCTCATTGGGAGTCATTTTTTATTTTTTTTCGAAACAAACATATGTTCTAAACATGCATATTTTTACTTATAGATTCTCTCTAGAATAATTTATAATGTTTATATTCAGTGAGAAAGCTTCTTTACATTTCTACTAAACTTCTATTTTTTACTTTATACAACCACATTTTTGAGTGTAGGGAGCATTGTATTGGTGTTAGATCTCATGTTTATTAATATATGACTCAAAAGAGTTACCTGTGTACTAATTTCCATTGTATGACCTTGGATTTAATATGTATACACCCATCTCTTTCTCAACATCCCATCTGAAATATATTAACAATTCTGTAGCCTGTGATTTATGTTATATAAATATCATGTTTATAATTTGTTTAAAATCATTAATAAAAGTTAATAAGTACAAATCACCCTTTGTTTATTGATGTCTCACTGGCCCACAAATATCACAGTGTATAATCTCAATAGGTCTGGTGGATTGGATTTCAACTTTCTTATGTCTATCACTAATTATATTTACTTTTAAGAAAGTTTTATAAATAACATCATCTTTCCTATTTAGTTGTGGTAAAAATATTATATTATCTTCCTTAGAAATTTTCCTCATAAAATTCTATCCAAGATACTCAAGTCTTTGGTGTTACATCTTGTTTTCATTTTCAATGCTTAAATAACAATAATTATAAGGATCTCCAATCTAGAATAGATTGTCACTAGTTATTTCTCCCTTAGCTACAACTTTTCCATATTTTAAACATTGTATGCTGCAAGAATATTTTCTGAAGATAACTTCCTTACCATCATCACAAATTTGGATAACACTCAGTAAGTTGTGATTAAGCCCATAAACAAACAGAACTTCCTTTAAATTCAGTTTCCAAGATTCAATCTTAGTCATTCAAATTCATCTATTTTTTAAGGAACTATCATTACCAAAAGTAACTAATATTACTCCATTTTCTTAAATATTTTTTAATATTTTTATATCACCTATCATATGTGAGGAATAATCACTCTTAATAATACATGGTTTATTTATTTTGTTATATTTTAGGATTTTCTCAATAACAAAAATTTTTTCTTCAATTTTATTCTTCTAGGATTCCTTTTCTTTTATATTATAAAAAACATGTCCTAGAAGAGTTTTCATGAATCCTTTATTATAGTGACATAGTTGGTCACACCTTCCACAAAATTTATTTAAGTAGTCAAATCGGTTTTACTTTTGGAACTTTTTAACTTATAGTGACTTTGATTTTCTTTCTTCTTATAACTTAAGAAAGTTACTCTATTTTATTCCATTATTGCTACCCCTAAATTCATTCCTACTTCCAAAGAGATAAGTTTTGGGCCAAAAAATATATTTCCTATTCCTGTATATACCAAAACACCAATAATATCCATTTAAGCTTTATCTTCTATAGAAAAATGGTTTTTCCCTATGATGAGTTTGTTGAGGTTCACAATATCTTTATGTATCTAATTTCCCTTGGTGTGGGGAAATATTCTTCCAAATATTATTTTTAACTTTCATTAATGTGATGTGTTTCTCACATACTTTTTAAAATCGGTATTTCCTATATTTGTTTCTAACACCTGTATGGTTAGTATAATTAGATGAAATTTTGTGTTTAGTAGGTGTAGATTTTACCTAATTCTTTGGATTAACTCTCTCAGTAACTTGATATGTTTTAGTTTTTACCTTCTAAGCTTTATTGAAATTTTCTTTCATTTTTTTCAAAGTAGCTTGAGACATATTGATTGAGTCTTACATAGCTCTTCTTCCTTAGCAACAAGTTTCTTATCAATATATTTTAATATCTTCCCTTTATCTATAATTTTTAGCATGAGGTTTTTAATCTCATCAATGTACTCATATTAATTTTTAAGGAATTTTTATTTTCCTTCATTCTTCCACTCACTTTATTTATTCAACATTTTTTATTCTTTCTTGGGTTTTGTATTTTTATCAAGACATGCCACAAGTTATGATATTAATTGATATTACCTATAGGTTTCTCTACCTTTTTATTCTTCATTGTCTAAATTATCTTCCCTTATTTAAACTTTATCAAATAATATTATGAACTTCTTAGGATTTTCATCTTCTGATGAACTATTATCAATATAGTCATGCAAAACTTTCTTACTCAACATATTTCTTTTAATTCTTCATGTGAAGTTTTTTTTATTCTAGTGGAAACCTTATCTTCCTTGGAAGTTTTGTTCCACTTCTTCCATTGAGGATTTTCTTTATAATCATCACCATATTCTTTATATTTCTTCTTGGGATAGTTAATAGAAATGTTTAAAATACCTCTATACTCAAAACATTTAAGTGAGAGTTTCTCTTTGTACTTGTATATACCTTTATGGTAATTTTTAGAGATAAGATACATAATTTTATCATTTGCTTTAGAATAATCTACCTTGTCTTCAAGTTCACCAAGGACCATAATATCATGCTTAGGTCCACAAATTTTCAGCTTCCTCAAAGATTTAAAATTAATTTCTTCCTTAATCTTATTCTTGAATGTTGAAGATTTCCTTATCTCATATGAAATAAGAAATTTATGTAATTCATAAAGGGATAAATCATCTTTATCTTCTAAAGAATATATTTTAGGATCAAAACTATCTGAAAAGTTCCTCATCAACTTATTATAAATACTTGTATCTTCTAATACATCCTTGAATCCTCTAATGTTGTAGATAATTTCATTATAACTTTATTCTTCTCTGCTATTATGATATATTCAAAGTTGATTCTATAGATTTAAAGTTTTTCTTCCTTCACTTTAATATTTCCCTTGAAGATTATTTTGATCATGTACCAAGTTTCCTTTGTTTTCTTAAGACTCGTCACCTTCTTACAAACATTTTCTAATAGGAACATAAGAATGAAATTTCAAGATTTTCCATCAACCTCAATATTTCTTTTGTCAGTAAATGTCACTAGATAATCTTTCTCAATGGGTAGAAACCCAACTGTAGATGTATTGATCACCTATAGGCTAAGATAAATAAAATAGAGTATTATTCTATTTTTTCATCCATGATAATTTTTTTTATTGAAGGTAGAAATATCTCTAATATTAATTAAGTTGAGATAATCCATGATAAGAAAAGTAAGGATATTATAGAGGGAAACTAGATGATTTGATACCACTTAAAGTTACCAGGAATGTGAGAACCACTGAGAATTGAAGATTCAATCAGTGGTGATATTTTATAATTTATTTTCACTTGAAATAAACCCCTATAACTTGTTAGAGTTTCAATACTTTTAAACTTTATATCTTAACCTTACTCATATACAAATATATAAAAGTAAATCAAGGAACACAAGATTTATAAAGTTCACCCCCAGTGCAGGTGACTACATCCTTGTCGAATCTCTCTCTCTCTATCACGTACGTTAATAACATGTCTTCATATTATACATTCACCCATTTATATAAGAGTTCTTCCAGGAGAAATTATAGGATCCCAAAATTTGAATTTTAAATTTTTTTCACTCAAATCATCTTTGTTGGATACCTCTCATAACTTCTAGATTTTTTTAAGTTTCATGAAAACTTGGTGTCAACAAATTTCTTCGAACTTCTTTAAAACCCAACTATATTAATGAAAGATCAAAGAACATATTAGAATAGTCATTATTAAATATTTTACAAAGTTTATGTAAATATCCTCAAAACTTCATCTAGAAATTTTTATTTAATAACTTCATTAATAAATTCTTTATCCGGTGAACTATTCCTCAGTCTGATGAACTCTATAAGAACTCCTCTATCCGATGGTCTCACAAATTTTTTTCTAATGAGATTTTAAATCTTTTCTCAATTCAATGGACTCATATATGTTTGACCAAATTGATTTGTTTGATGTGTTGGAATATCTCTGTTTAGACATCCTATGTTCACTCAAACTTCATACATGTCTTGGTTCACAAAACTCGGTATGGTATAACTTTATAGAATCGTTCATCTGGTGACATCATATTTCTTTATCTGATTCTCATTTGTCTAATGGATCTTTAACCGATCAACTTGAATTGTTAAACTCATCCCAGTGTATTCATTGATCATTATATTTCTCCATAAAATGTATTTTCTACTTCTCTATATAATAGACTAGAAATTTTTCCTCTTGATTAAACTTTTATAAACCTTAATTCTATATGGAATTTATTCATTGTCCATCTAGAAGGCTTCCCAGATTTCTTCACCAACACCACTTTGAAAAATATTTTTTAATGTGATTTGTAAATATATATCCGTTGAAACTCTGTTGATCACCAAATATCTCTATCTGATCATATTTTTAGTCATTCATATGATTATCTTAATAAAATTATATCTAATGAACTGATGAACTTACCATCTACTAGAGTAACAAAAACTCGGTCATATAATACTTAGTTCAATAGAATTGAACTGATAGACTTTATATAGCAGCATCCTCTATGGCTTTATAAATTCAAACTTTATATTTCATGTAGATTTAACTTTTTAACTTCAACTTTTTACATCTTTCAATTTCAACTTTGTATACATTGTCTATCCGAAAACTTCAGCTTGAACTTTGTATAGTCACAACTCCAACTTTATTGATCAAACTTTGACTTCTTTCCCTTTGTACAACACCATATGAACTCATATAGAATCATGACTAAATTCATGGTGTTAGGAACTTGAATATCATAATAGCATCATCTAAATTATAATAAAAGTTTCTTAACTCAGTAAGGAAACTTTATTGACTCAGTAATAAAACTTTCTTAACCACCTTTAGCAACATATTCTTACCTTAAATACAAAATATTTAAAAATAATATGTTGATAATAAATATAAAACATATTACAAAAACATCACAATGAAAATTTAATTTGGATCATCTATATAGAAAAAAATCATGGACAGTTTGACAATGTTTTTGAGATATAAGAACCACCTCACCGATCATATTCTCAAAGAAGTTGATTGTTTGAATTTTTTTCTTGGTAAGGGTAAAAAAAATCCAAAAGGAAGAGGTATTATCCTTAAAATTCTAACTATAATTGGAGGAAGAAAAATATATTCTTTAAATTACCATATTGTTCATCAAATTTATTGAGTCATATTTTAGATTTAATGCATATTGATAAAAACATTTGTGAAATGTTAGTTACGACAGTGCTAAATGTGAAGGGAAAAACAAAAGATGATTTTTACTCATGTCATTACTTATTGAATTGGGGTATAAAGAATATCCTCCATATAAAGCTTATTGGTCATAATCAATGGAATTTACCCCATAATTGTAATTCAATGATAGGTTTATATAAAAAATTCCTTACTATGTTGGAAATTATAAGGGTTCCAAATGGTTATTCAAGAAGCACATCGAAATGGGTAAATATGAAAGGTGTTAAAATAAAATCCCTTAAATCACATGATTTCCATGTTCTTCTATATAACATGATTCATATATCCTACAAATTTAATATTTTCTATTTCTAGGATAATTTACTTTTAGGGTTTGGTGAAAACCCTCACAATATGTCTAATTTAAAGATAAGAGACAATCAAGTAATGACAACAACTGTAGTAAATAAAACATTAATCATTCCATCAAAATAGGATGCCTATTAGGAATATTAGAAATTAATTCTTCATCCAAAAGGAATTTAGTCCTTCTAGGATATTATGAGATAATCTCTCCTCTTCCCGTGGTTTTGTATGGGTTAGTATTTGCCTCAAATATTTCCCTTAAAAATTGGATAGATTCTCTCTGATATTTTGAAGTATGATCATTGACATAGAATCTTACAAAGAGGATATCATTTTTTTATTTTCATGGATCATCACCTCCAAGGCTTGAGAATTTAGTGTATACCCTTTATTAATAGTTTTAGGGATATTGGAGTAGTCCCTTCATGGTCGATATTTCTTATCATTTATAGATTTTAAGCCCTTGTCATATAATATTTATTTATGTCACTTTTTTTAGATCTTTGTGCTAAATGGTTGAATGAAGTTTCTGTTAATAAAATTCAAAAAGAGGTACTGATCATACTTTTTGGTTTGGAAAAAAACCCCATCATTCTTCACATGCATGTTGCATATGACTGTGAATCTTCACACTGAAGCCCTATTTGGTGGTCTTGTTTCATATCACTGGATGTATCCCACTGAAAGGATGATATATACTCTGAAACCATATGTGAGGAATAGGAATCACCCTAAAAAATCTATCATAAAGGGATATCTTTTATAGGCATGCATGTATTTTTGTTCAATTTATTTGGGTAACGTCACTACTAGATGCAATCACTCAATGAGATATGAAGATGACCAATATGATCCAATTGAACCTATTGTTCCACCACTACCCTAACTTGGAGGTATATGTGGGTCATATTCATTATTTTCATTGAGCACTAAAGATAAGAACATGGCTCATCAGATAGTATTGTTCAACTATGGTGTAGTTGATGATTACAAAATATACGTAATTTTTTTATCATGTTTTTATTTTCTTATTAATAATTTATTAAAAATATAACACATATACTTGTTTTTTAATTCATAGGTAACATAATACAATTTTAAATAGAACATAACATTCTTTATCGATAAATCACATAGAGATATTTAATAGTAGGTAATTTTCTTTATGTTCTAAATAAAAGGTAAGATGGTTTAGTTTTTACAATAATAATTTATGGACTATTATTTTATTCAATGGATTCATATATTTTAGGTTCATGGTTTATCAATGAATAATTTTTCTCTTAAGGTTGGATCATTTTCCTTCAGCCCAAATAATGTGGCATGTGAGTGTAAATGACTTTTCATAAATAGTTTCAAATTTATTATAAGTGAGAGTGAAAAAAACGTGACAATGCAGCATGACGGTGTCACAATAAGTAAAACCACAACTTATTATATCACAACATCAAATAGGAAACCTTGATGTGAGGATATATCTTATTATGGTTTTTTTGAAAAAATAGTCATCTTGGATTACTATGCATAAGTTCTAGTTACTTTGTTGAAGTGTAAGTGGTATGATTCCATGATAAGGCAGGGCATGGATATAGATGATTGTGGGTTTAAATTAATTAACATGAGTCATCAAATTTGTACTAATGATCCCTATATTTTATCTTGATAAGAAAAATTGGTTTTCTGTATAGTTCATTATTTTAAATGTAAATTTGGTGTTATTATTGATGTTACTCTAAGATATGTTTTTAATGAATGCATCAATGAAAGTTTAATTTTAGAAGAACCTGGGGAATTCAATCAAATGTGACATTTGATGAGGTAAATAATTCAATTTTCAGACCTGAAATTGTATTTGATAGTACATAATGCTTCTACATAGTAAATATGCAATTTATTTTATGTTTTTTTATTTGAATTTCATTTTCATTAATATTAATTTTTTGGTATTTTAGAATATTCAGGATTTAAAACTACACTATATTTATAAAGTGACACATGTTATGACATTAAATTATTAGGCCATAATGTGAAAATAGGAAGAGGCCCATTGAAAAATAATACAAAATAATGAGTGTCGTATTCAAGAGAGGGGGTTGACTCCTATTATCACTATTGTGAGTAAAACCTTAATTTCACTTATTCATGTAAAAGAAAATTATGATATTCATGTTGCATTTAATTTTTTTATCTATCCTTTTTGAGAAGACATTTAGATTCATATGATTCATGAGAAGGTACTACGCCATATAGGACTTCAGGACATACTGATATTATACTTGTTCACGGATCCAAATTACCCTCACAATCATTGCCTCTATAGTACCCATTTATGACTACTTCATCTCCTTACCATATTCTACCCATCCAACATAGTACTCCTACTCCCATCCCATTATATTATCCTTGCACACTATTTCCTACACAATAAGGTATTGCCACCTATTTATGTTGTTTTTTATCCTTCTCATAAATTTATATCATCTAATGTATAGTATACTATGCCTATTGTTAGCACACCTGATATTACTCATGATACTCATACTACACTAACTTCTAAGATGGTTGTTCCTTGAACTTCTGATTGTCTAAATTTTGGTACATGTTTTCACTATGATTCAATAAATGTAAATTATGTTAGATAAAATTAAATACTTTTACTTTTTTACCTTTTTCTATTAATTACAGCTAGGTCTAATAATAGGGAAATAGGTCATACCATGATGCGTAATATTTGGAACAGACACATGAAAATAATAGTGCAATATAATTAGGATATATACAATATTAGAAATAATAGGAAGGAGTGTAAGAGATTTATGGTGATGTTATCCAAACATAGTAACATTATCCATGTGAATAGTATATATTGGAGGGGAATCAAAGAATAAATAAATAATAACATCTGGGGAGAGATCTAGGTTACTATAAAATCTTTTAAATTCACTTGAGATGAATATTTTTTATTAATAAATATGTTTTTAAATGTATCTATGATAAAATTTCCCTAATGGGTATAACGCGATGACTGTTAGGTTGATGGAGTTAGGAGATATGTGGAAGGTATACAAGAATGATCTATATGCGGGTTGGAAAAATAGATAAGGAACTAATCTTAAGGGTATACTGGTTGTTACTGTGTGCCCTCTTACTCAATACAAAGAAATGATTGCATAATGAAATAGTCCCAATTTTAAGGTATCTATTAAATTTAAAACTAATTTGTGCATATAAATTATCAGATCCTAAATCAGTAAAATCTATTTATACATCTATTAATAGGTTATATCTAAAATAAATAAAACAAAAATTAAATATATTCATAAGTTTGGTCATACATCTCTACCAGATCATGAGTAGGTGCAGGTAAAATTTTAATATTAATTAAATATAGATAGAAGTACATGTTTATAAATATATATATATACACTCAAACATCAATGGGTAACTATTTTTAAATATAGATCTGTATAAGGAACTTTTGGGGATATAAGGATGTGTCTCTCATGGGTCTTTTTTATTTCAAGTACAAAAAGAAGTATGGAAGTGTAGTCAATAGTCAGACAAAGGAGAAAATTTTAAGGGTAATTTTTTTTAGTATTTAAATTTTTAGTTATTTAATGGAATTAAAACTCTTAATAAGATGTACTTTAATCTCTAGCATAAATAGAACTAGAGAATTTTGGTCCACACAACCATCTACATCATATTCTGGGAGATGAGCATCGAGGTAGGGTTTATTTTCAACCAGCAAAGAATAATTTACCATACAAATATTGGTCATCTATCAGTGTGTCTTCTAGTATTGACACTACTATTACATATGAATAGTTTCATAATTCTATCAAATAATCAACCCAATGTTTCAAACAAAAAATTCAATAGCATGAAAGGATAATGTCTGAGCAATTTCTGAAAGCTATATCAACTTCTTTTTCTTCACTCCCACATAAGAGTAGATTTATTGCTAAGGTTTTCATGGATTTAATGTGATAATTTTTTTATCTATACCCACCTACTTCTACTACTGATATAGACATTGAGGATGACAACAACAATGATAGTGGAAATGACGATGGGGCCATTGTGATGGTGATGTCAGTGGACATGAGGAGGGTGGGGATGATGACAATAATGGTGAAAGTTGTGATGATAATGATGAGGAGTACTATTTTTTATTTTTATCCATGTTCATGTGATATACTTGTAGGAATTAATAACATTTTTCATTTGGCGTGCTTATATTTATATGCTTGTGTGTATCTTTGTGTTGTTTATTTGGTTTTATTTGGTATAATTTTGATTAATATTTTTTATAGAACATATAAGTATTTCCATGTTTATGGTTTTTTTAAATGGTGATTCAATTCCCTTTAAAAAAATATTGCATTTTTATAGATTAATATTTGAACTTTTTACTGGTGCATTGTGGAAATGGAGCTATGACAAATTTGGCATTTAGGAGCAACATGTTAGTAGTTGATGCATGACCTATATATAGTATGTTTTTATACCTCATAAAATATAGAAATATACAACACTTTAAATGTTCTCATAAATTTTTAGGATACATATTCAATTATTTCTTCATGTTTTATAGTAATATTTTTTGGTGAAATGAAATGTGGGTCTATGAATTAGAAACTGATTGTTGTGTCATTTCAGATAAAAATAATATGAATGTGCCTATTTATATAGAACTCAGGATATATGCTAATTATTTTTTTTAAGGTGCTAAAAACTTAGGAAAATGGTCATTATATAATTTTTAATATGTAGGAATCGACCGCACATTAATATGATGGCTAAATTTCTCAGTATGATTAAAAATACCCAATTTTACCTTTATAATTCTATTAAAAGTGTCATTTTACCATCAATGAGTCCAAACCAAACAAAACCACTTATATTTATGTGGAAAATTTGAATAATGGTTTTCTAAACATTTGTAATCTATATGAATTGACAGTGCATGAATCTGATTGTTGGATTTCTTAGTTTGATCAGAAATACCATTTGGACTTTATAATTCAATTAAGATAACATATTTCACATCAGGGGTCAAACTGATAAAAAACACTTGGATTGATGTAAAAACATAGTAGAAATATCTTCATATAATTTTTAATATATATTAATTGACCACATATCGATTTGATGCTTAGATTTCTTGGTATGATTCAAAACGTATGATTTCACCTTTATAATTCCATGAAAATGATATTTCTCCCATCAAGGGGTCTAAAAGAAACAAAATAACTTATATTGATGTGTAAACTTAGTAGAATGATTGTTGAACCATTTGTAATATGCATGAATTGACCATGTGTGGATCTAATGGTTGGATTTCTCATTATGATATGAAATTCCATTTAACATTTATAATTCAATTAAGATGGTGTATTTTCTCATTATGGGGTAAAAAATAAGAAAATATAATTTTATTTATATGAAAACTTTGGATAAAAATCATCATATTATTTTTAATATGTAGGAATCAATCTCACATAAATTTGATGGATGGATTGCTCAGTATGATTCAAAATGCCCAATTTCACCTTTATAATTCCATTAAAATGACATTTCTCATGTTAAGTGGTCCAAACCAAGAAAAGGGTTTTTATTGGTGTGGAAACTCAGGATAATGACTATATAATAATTTTTAATTTGTATGAATTGATCGTGTATGAATCTGATGGTCAGATTGTTTGGTATGATCTGAAATACTATTTAACCTTTACGATTCAATTAAGATGACATGTTTCTTTCCATGGGATCAAAACTGAAAAAAAAACTTGGATTAATGAAAAAACTTATTAGAATGTTTTTTTTATTATTTTTAATATATAGTAATTGGTCTCATGTCAATCTTATGGCCGAATTTCTTGGTATGATTCGAAATGCTCAATTTTACCTTTATAATTCCATTAAAAAGATATTTCTCCCAACATGGGGTCCAAAACAAAAGAAAATTGTTCGTATTGACATGTAAACTTAGAATAATGATCATAAAATTATTTTCAATTTTTATGAATTGCCCATGCATGAATTTGATGGTCATATTGCACAGTATGATCTAAAATGCCATTTAACCTTTATAATTCAATTAAGGTGATGTATTTCTCATCCTGGGGTCAAAAATAAGAAAAAATCTTGGATTTATGTGAAAAATTAGTAGAATGATTATTGTATATTTTTTGATATGTGGGAATCAACCATATGTCAATCCGATGTTTGGATTTCTCAGTATGATTCAAAATGCCCAATTTCGCCTTTATAATTCCATTAAAATGAAATTTCTCCCATCAAGGGGTATAAACTAAGAAAAATAAGTTATATTAGTGTTTAAACCTAGGATAATGACCGCATAATCATTTTTAATCTATATGAATCTACCGCGCGTAAATCTGATGGTCAGATTTCTCAGTATGATCCAAAACACCATTTGACCTTTATTATTCAATTAAGACAACATATTTATCATCAAGGGGTAAAACTAATAAAAACGCTTATATTGATTTGAAAACTTATTAGAACGATCATTGTATCATTTTTAATACACAGGAATCAACCACACATCAATCTGATGGTTGGATTGCTCAGTATGAGTTGAAACGCCAGATTTTACCTCTATAATTCTATTAAAATGACATTTCTTCCATCAAGGGTTCCAAACCAAAAAAAAGTACTTGGATTGATGTGGAAACTTCAAATAATGATCTTTTAATCATTTTTAATCTATACAAATCGACCATGTGTGAATTTAATGCTTGGATTTATTGGTATGATCTAAAATGACATTTAACCTTTATAATTCAATTAAGGTGACATATTTCTCATTAGGGGGTAAAAACTAAGGAAACACACTTGTATTTATGTGAAAATTTATGATAGTTTTTTTGTATCATTTATAATATATAGGAATTGACTGCACATCAATCCCATGATCGGATTGGTTGATATGATATGAAATTCCAGATTTCACCTTTATAATTCCACTAAAATAACATTTCTCTCATCAAGAGTTCCAAACTAAGAAAAAGTACTTGGATTGGTTTGGAAACTTAGGATAATTTCCATTGAATCATTTTTAATTTTTATGAATAAACCGTGTATTAATCTGATGGCCAGATTGTTCGTTATAATCCAAAATTTCATTTAACCTTTATGATTCAATTAAGATGATGTATCACTCATTAGAGAGTCAAAACTGGGAACATGAACTTGTGTTATTTTAAAAACTTAGTAGAATGATATTCATATCATTTTTAATATATAGTAACCAACTACACATCAATTTGATGACTAGATTGCTCGATATGATTTGAATCACCCAATTTCACCTTTACAATTCTATTAAAATGAAATTTCTCCATTAAAGGGGTCAAAACTGAGAAAAATCACTTAGATTGGTTTTGAAAATTAGGATAATAATCATAGAATCATTTTTAATCTATGAGAATTTATTTTTCATTAATCTGATGGTCAGATTGCTCGATATGATCTAAAATTCTATTTTACCTTTATAATTCAATTAAGATGATGCATTTCACACCTAGGGGTCAAAATTAAGAAAACACACTTGTATTGGTGAGAAAACTTAGGATAATGATCATTATATCATTTTTAATATATAATAATTGACTTTACATCAATCTAATGGTTGAATTACTCAGTATGATTGGAAACACTCTATTATGTGGTGTTTTGTTGAATTCATAAATTTTATATTTTTAAAATTTAAAATGTCTATAGCCACAGTCATTAACTATTGATATAGCATTCCATCCATGATCATTGAATGTTTTTTAATACCTATGTCCATGATAAATTTATGATTGTGGTAACAGGCCTATTGCAATGTAAATAGGAGCGATAACCGGTTGGACTGTGGTTATAACATATAGCCACGGTCATATGACCTGTAGCCACAGTTTTGGATCACGAATATAAATAAATTTCATTGTAATGTGTGATGAAGTATGATCATGGTGAAGTAGGATATGTTGGGTGTGTCATGAGTGGGATTTTATTAATGAATAATGCAAGAAAGGATTTATCCATTCTATTCTTTAATGAAAGTTGATATCTCAAGTCCTTTGATGGGAATGGAACGACCTAATCAAATCTATGACCATGGTTTTCTATGGACATGTTCATTTTTGAAAAGTAAAATAAAGAGACATAAAACACATGGGTTGATAACATCTACATGAAAAAAGTTTGATTAGAGATATCATGATAAATAGATTATATTACATAGTGAGCATTCGTATGAGGTTTCATGTCATTAAAAAATTAGATTCTTCCCCTATAAGTGTCTTGGCATGTTTTTAGATGCTAACCTTAGAATTTAGGTGGTTCCACCTAATTTCACTGAGAAAGATGCCTACAGGGTCACAAATTAAGTGTATTAGGAATTTTAATTAAATTTTATTTTTAATTTAACATGATATAATAAATATTATTCCCAATTTATGGTTTAATAATTATTCAAGGTTGGTTGATTGCAAATATTTAATCATGATTCATTCAAAAAAATAAATGTATTAGATAATAATAAATATTTATTCTCAAGATTTACTTAATATAATATTTATTATATTTATTAGTGAATAATGAATCAATATTTATTTATTAAATAAATAGTCATTATTCAAGGTTTGATAAATATTGAGGATAAGTGGACTGAGTTTAATGGTCTAGTTGAAAATGATATATAAAATATCATTTAAATAAATATTAATTTTTTTATTCAAAAAATGATATTTATTTATTGTTCAGTATTCAGCATGTCAAAAAAATAAAAATATATATATTATTATTAGACATGGGGTTCACTAAGGAATAAGGAATTGAATAAGGGCCTATGTGCAATTACAAACTCCAACAAAACTCTATAAATATCGGGTTATATCACTTTTCAAGGCAAGATTATTGTTGTTCACAACAAACCTAAATAGAATTATATCAATCCCAAGAGGGAAGCCTCTTAAGAACATTCTCAAGAACTAGAGAATAAATCCTCCTCTGCTCTCTCAATTCATTGAAAGAACCTAAATAATATTCCATCCATGAATATATTTTTGTTGCAATCAACGGTGGATAATACAGGCAACCAGGATCGACCATGCTAGCACCTGAAAATTCTATGACAACATTCTAAGACTTTCGAGAATATATAGACCACTGCTAAATGGATTTACCCTTGGATCCTATGATGCAATGATGGTATGATGAGAGTAGTCAACCACATTGTCATGAACCGACCTGACGGGGCCTGGGCTGTAACTCCTCAAGCCCGCCTCCAATAGGCCAGGGTCTAGCGACTAGCACTGAGTAGGCATATCACTAACATGGGAGGCATTTCCTATCTACCTATACACATGTACACATATCCAAGCTCACAAAATGTTGAAATATAAAAAAAATCAATTGATTTATGCATACATATATATCCCTCAACCATAGTACAACTGAAGTATTGAAAGTGAAATAAGGTCAAAACAACACCCACTAAAAAACTGTAAAAGCATCCCACTTTCTTAGAAGAATAGGATCATTGTCAACTATAACTACTAAAAAGATCCTCAGTCCAGCTACGGTAAACACCATGGTTTGTCTAGCTCATTAAGCTTCACCTTCCTTGGGTCCTCTGTGGACTCCATCGAAAGGCTTGTGGTATGCACAAGACATAAAACATGTGCGGGAAAATCCCGTTCATGGGTGAGTATAAAAATATTCATTAGGCGCCCCAAAAAACCCAAAATAAAAAAGGGAGACTAAAAGGCAACAGTCCTCTCAACCAAGCCATAGGGAACCCCAATTGAGAGAGAAACTCTATCTCGAACCATCCTCGACTGTACATGACAAGTCAGCTCGGTCTACAAGGGGTGTCAACCCCAACATGTGACAACACTGAAAGGACTCCCAGAAATTACTTGGATATACTTGTCTCAGACTCCATGTCTCATGAGGTTCCAAACTCATAGCCAGCAACATGATTATCTTCATAGGCTCTAACCGTAACACAAAATGAGGATAAAACACTCCATGAGCTTAGCCATCCAAGATGGAACCCGTCCGAGAGATGCACTCCATCAGGAATAACTCTACCATTCCTAATGGTACATCTAAGAGAACGTGCTCCATCAGAAACATATTACTAGGTCCAGCTCTAGTGCCCAGTACCAGAGGTCCTGTCGGCATTACCTTTTTCCCAATGTAAGCTAAATAAACCCAAGTGAAGAGGCCCACCCCTCACCACTGCACACAGTTGATGGAGCATTACTTCAGACTATGCACTGTGTGCATCTTCTCTAGAAAGATAGAATGGAGGGACCCACACCTCACCACTACCACGCAGTCGAGGTATTGTTGCTTCTAATTAAACCGAAAAACCTCTGTCACACCTGTATGGAGTGGCCCGCACATCAATCCATTAAGGTAGCACTAACTCCTATCTAGGTATTTTTCACATCAAGTGGAGGGGGTCTTTTCTCATAATTGTACCCCAAAATCGAGGGAGATCCAACTTCGATGGAGGACCCACTCCTTGTTGCTACTCGGAGACAGGGGAGTACTACTTCATAAGTGAGGACCAACACCTTGATACAATAGGGGAGTACTACTCAGAGAATGGAGGACCTGCACCCTGATACAACAGGGGAGTACCACTCTGTGAATCGAGGACCCACACCTTGACCCGATAGGAGAGTACCACTCAGTGGCTATAGGACTCACACCCTAGTAGGATAGGGGAGTACCGACTCTTCCAACTCATTCATATTGGGGGACCCACACCTTGATACGATAGGGGATTGCTGACCCCAGGCTAGAGGACCCACTCCCTGACACGGAAAGGGAGTACCGACTCTGTTGGAACAACATGTATGGAGGACCCGTGCCCTGAAAATATATGGGAGTACCAACTCCTAGAATAGAGGACCCAAGCCCTAACATAGTAGGGGAGCACCCACTCTTTCTATACGTCATATATGGAGGACCCACGCCCTGGTTCAATAGGGGAGTACAATCCATCTTCATGAACATCATGGGGAAACCCTCACCTTAGTCTATTAGGGGAGTAACACCCCTAGAGGAAACTACCCAAAGGTAAAGTGTCACGAACCGTCCCGGTGGGACCCGAGCCGCAACTCCCCAAGCCCGCCTCCAATAGGCCAGGGGCTGGTGACTAGCACCGCGTAGGCATATCACTAACATGGGAGGAATTGCCTATAAACCTGTATGCATGCACACACATCTCCAAGCCCACAAATCTGAAAAGTAAAAACTACTAAAAATGGAAAAGCATACATACACTAAAATCCCAAAGAACGGGGATCCGGTCGTTGGTGGAGATCCGATTGCCGTGTCATCGTCGCTACATCGGGAGGTTTTCTCCAGAGCCTCCAGAGCCTCCAAGGGTTTCAGGGTTATGAGGTTTGTAACCCTGGACCCCTACGTAAACCTTTATTTAAAAGGAAAAAAGATAAATATTTTGCTGTAACAAAGATTTTAATAAAATATTTTTAATAAATATTTTATTACAGTTACGTCCAAAAACCAGATTCCACCATCGGTCTGCGCCAGCTGATGTTAGGTCTCTTCTAGGGTAAACCCACTGCTCTGGATGCAAAGATGCCCTAGGATTTTCGATCTGAGCACCCATTCAGAAGTTATTCCACTTTTTCAGGAAAACCCCACATGCGGGTAAAATAAATTATTTAATTCAATTCAAACATTTGTTTTGGGCTCACCAGGCCTCAGAACTGCACGCCATCTTGAATCCTGATATTGAAATAATTCCCACATAATATTAAAATAAAACATGGTAAAATCTAAGACATTACATCACACCCACATTAGGGCTTTTACGTCCCCAAAAATCCAAAAGAAAGGCTACTCAAAAAGATGTGGGTACTGCACACGAATCTGAGCCTCCCACTCCCATGTGATCTCCTGGAGATTCCTGTGCTGCCACCAAACACGCACCAAGGGAATAACTCACCCATGAAGGATCTTCTCCTGCCAATCCTTGATCTCCACTGGGTACTCCGTAAAGGTCACTTCATCATCGATGTCCAGCTCGCCCCAGTTGATAACATGTGACAGATCATGCACGTACCTCCGCAGCTGCGATACATGGAAGATGTTGTGTACCCGGTCCATCTGAGGAGGTAGAGCCAAGTGGTATGCCACCTCGCCAACTCTACTCAGAATCTGAAAAGGGCCGATGAACCTCGGAGATAGATTGCCACCTCGGCCAAATATCTGCAATCACTATCGAGGTGAGACCTGAAGGAACATGTGGTCTCCCTCCTCGAACTCCAAGGGCCTCTGTCTCCGGTCGGCCTAAGAATTTTGTTGACTCTGTGCAGTCTTTATCCGATCTTGGATGACCTGAACTTTCTCTGTAGTAGCTCGCACCATCTCTGGGCCCATGAGTGTTGACTCTCCTAGGTCAGTCCAGCAAAGTGGTGACTTGCAAGGTCGTTCGTACAAAGCCTTGAATGGTTCCATACCAATAGTGGAATGATAACTATTGTTATAAGAAAATTCCACCAGTGGCAGGTGATCCTCCCAGCTATGACCGAAGTCAAGTATGTAAGCTCGTAGCATATCCTCCAGAACCTGGATGGTCTGCTCTGTCTCACCATCATTCTGAGGATGGAACGCTGTGCTCAAGTGTAACTGAGTCCCAAAAGCTTCCTGTAATCCCTTCTACAACCGTGATGTGAAACGAGCATCAAGATATGAGATGATCGTCGATGGAACTCCATGAAGTCGAACTATCTCCTGTATGTAGAGATGTCCCAAGCTCTAAACTGAACTCTGCTCCCGTATGGCTAGGAAGTGGGCCAACTTGGTGAGTCGGTCAACGATCACCCAGATGGAATCATGTCCCCTAGACATACGTGGTAAACTTGTCATGAAGTCCATGGATATCCCATCCCACTTCCACTCTGGAACCTCGAGGGGTTGAGTCAAACCTACTGGCACCTGGTTCTTAGCCTTTAATTGCTGACAAGTAAGGCACTGAGAAACAAACTTTTCCACACTCTTCTTCATTCCTGGACACCATAACTAATGTCGGAGGTCCTGGTATATCTTTTCCATGCCTGGATTCATCGCCGAAGGAGATGTGTGGAACTCCCTTAGAACCTCCTCCCGCAACGTCACTGGTACTAATGTGCTCCCTCTAAAAAGAACAATGTGCTCCCCACCTTTTGAATATCCATCAGCGGCATCGCCTGTGGAAATCTAAGCACATAAAGTCTTGCAGCTAGCATCCTCGAGCTATGCTTCCCTGACTCGCTATAAGAGTGGAGGGGTAACAATCATCGACTGAAGGTAAGATCCCTCATCCCTATCCATGAAGGATAACTGTAAAGAGGTTAACTACCTCGTCACCTCATCCAGAAACTGTGAACTGGATTTCTTGCTGAGAGCATTTGCCACAACATTCCCCTTCCCAGGAGTATAAACGATCTCAAAGTCATAATCCTGGAGGAACTCAAGCCATCACCACTATCTCAAATTCAGATCCTTCTGAGAAACGATATAACTGAGACTCTTGTGATCAGAGTAGACGATAAATTGCTCGCCCATCAGGTAGTGCCACCACATCTTCAACATTAAGACTACCGCTGCCAACTCAAGATCATGGGTCGTGTAGTTCTACTTGTGTGGCCTCAACTGACATGAGCCATAGGCAATCACCGCTTGCTTCTGCATCAAGACACAACCAAGCCCGGTTCCTGATGCGTCAAAGAACACTACGTACTCGATACCCTCCTCTAGTAATCTCAAGATCGGGGTGCTCATCAGACTCTGTCTCAACTCTTAAAAAGCCTGTTGGTATCTCTCAGTCCACACAAAAGGCTTCCCCTTTCGGGTCAAAGCTGTCATGGGTCCTGAAATCCTGGATAAATCAAGAATGAATCTCCGATAGTAGCCTGCCAATCCAAGGAAACTCTGCACCTCTATCACGTTCTGGGATGGCTTCCATGCTAGTACTACCTCTACCTTGGCTGGGTCCACTGCTACACCATCTGCTGAGATAACGTGTCCCAGAAAGTGGACCTCCTATATCCAGAACTGACACTTCGAGAGTTTCCCATACAACTGGTGCTCTCGGAGTGTGTCCAGAACCATCCATAGGTGCCTCGCGTGCTCCTCCTCGGACGCTTAGTACACAAGTATATCATTAATGAAGACCACTAAGAACCGATCTAGATAGGGCTGAAATATCCAGTTCATGAGTCCCATAAACACTGATGGGGAGTTCGTCATGTCAAAGGGCATCACCAAGTACTCATAGTGACTGTAGCGACATATGAAGGTTGTCTTCAGTATATCCTCATCCCTTACCTGCAACTGGTGATAGCCTGATCGTAGATCAACCTTTGAGAACCATCGTGCCCCTGTTAACTGGTCGAAGAGGTCATCAATCCTTGGTAGTGGATACCGATTCTTCACGGTCACCTGATTCAAGCACCGGTAATCCACACACAGCCTCAAACTCCAGTCTAAATTCTTGGCAAACAACACTAGGGCCACCCAGGGTGAAACACTGGGTCTCACAAAGCCCTTCTTCTGCAAGTCTTCCAGCTGCACCCTCAGCTCACGAAGCTCTGCAGGAGCCATCCGATATGTTGATGCTGATATCGGTGTCATATCGGGTTGCAAATCAATGCGAAAATCTATCTCCTGATGGGGAGGTAGCCCGGGGACATCCTCTGGAAAGACGTCCTCATACTCAGCCACTACTGCTGAAAATTAGAAACTCGTAACATTTGCTACACCAAGGGCTAGGCTAGCCAACTGATGTGAAATCGGTTGTGACCTACTACGCACGAGTCCATCCTGCGCTATCTGGGTCTCCTTTTCACCAATGAAGGATAACCTCGTCCCATCACTGCGGACACACCACACCCTTCACCTAAAACAATCAATATGGTCATGAATTGTGGATAGTCAATCCATACCAAGAATGACATTGTAAGGCCTTGACACTAACACCAAGAGGTTCCAACTAAAACTCTCGCCTCCAAAGGTCAGGTCACACTGTCTGCAAAGGTGTGTGATCTCTGAATCTTCTCCAGTTGGTGTTTCTAAGCGTAAGGGTCGAGTCAACAGCTCAACAGGAATCTCAAGGTCTCAAACAAGATAAGCAACCAGAAAATAATGAATAGAACCTGTGTCTATCAGTACGGCATCCAAAGTAGAAAAGACACAGATTGTACCTCTAATCATTCCAGGAGTACCTGGATCATAAGCCTATGTTGCCTGTAGCTGTCCCTGCCTTTTTCCACCAGCTCCCTGATCCTGGGGTAGACCTCCTGGGGGTGGTGGTGGAAAAAGGTCAAAGCGACAACCACCTCCAAATTCTCTCCTAGCTCCTCTACCACCTCCATCGCCCCGCGGATCTGTCTACTCCACACGTTGCCTCTGCCTCGGTGGTCCATCCACTGCTTCCGTGTCGGTAGTACGTCGGGTTGAACAATCTCGAGCGAGATGTCCCCTACCATCGCATGAGTAGCATTGCCTCTCTCGAGGCTGGATGGATGTGCCCTGTGAACCCTGCATGGAAGTTCCCCTATCCTGGGATCTCCTCTGGAAACGTCTTCCATGCCTGGGTCCCTGATGTCGGCTCCCTATTGCCGAGGTCTCTATTCCAGCTCTCTCACCACTGACAACTACCAGCTATCTCTGCTCTACCAAGAAACTCTCGACCACCAAAGCCCGCTTGAGCACCCCAACATAAGTAGGAATTATCATAGGGATGATGCTAGCTCAGATGTCTCTGTACAAGCCCCGCTCAAAAGTCTGAGCTCTGAAGTACTGATCCCTGACCATATCCATCGAGTACTGTGAGAGGTCAGTAAACCTCTATGAATATTCAGCCACCATCATGGTCCCCTGATGAAGCTGAAGAAGCTCATGTATACGTAATGCTCTCAGGGTAACTGGTGAAAACTCCTCTATTAAGAGATGCTCAAACTCTGACCACACAAGAGTCGACTCATTGTGGGTCTGGATAACTAAACTCCACCATTGTCCTGCCGAGCCCTGTAGAAGGCTTCCTGCCAGGATGACCATCTGGTCTGTTGGTGTCCTGACCAGACAGAAGACTCTGGTCACCGCCTCAAACCAGTCCTCTACTTCCTGATGGTCAGGCTCACCTCGAAACCTGAGGGGTCTCTATCTCTGAAACTCGTGGAGTGCGCTCAGCCTGCACTCCTCCTCTACGGGTATAGCAGGCACTAAACACTGCTCCACAGGTGGTGGAATAACTGGAACACCACCCGATGGTAAAACTGGGGGATTTGGTCCCTGTATCGAAGCTTCATCACTAAGGGGGTCATCCTCGTGATCGAGCTATTGGATCTTAGCGGGTACGCGTCGCGGAGGAATCCTGTTAAGAAACAAGATGTATCTCAGTCAGTGAGTATATCTGGAGAGCTAACTCAAGAAGAACATGGAATCCACAACCCATTCCTATATGATGCATGTACCGTTATTTTCCCCTAAAACTAGTGTTCTCATGTTCTGAGTCAAAAAGAAAGTTATTAGAGTCCTGGTGTATGGATACGTCGGCCGCCCTCACCAACAATGGGGTCCCTGGCCTGAAATCCAAACTCAAAACACTTAACAATGTTTCCCTAAACCAACTCACAGACTCTCAGACCTAAGGTAGAATCGACCACCTTTGATACCACTCTTTCATGACCTGTCCCAGTGGGGCCCGAGCCACAACTCCCCAAGCCCGCCTCTAATAGGCCAGGGGCTGGTGACTAGCACCGAGTAGGCATATCACTAACATGGGAGGCATTGATTATAAACCTGTACACACAAAAACACATCTCCAAGACCACAAAGCTGAAAAGTAAAAACTACTAAAAATGGCGAAGCATGCATACACTAAAATCCCAACCAACAGAGTACGACAGGAAAGTAAAGTACAGTAAGTGTAAAACTCTGGGCCAAAAGTACAAGCCCACCAAAAAAAAGTCTGTAAAAAAGTCCAACTTGTAAGGAAAGGTACTGGGACTTCAGTCCGTAGCCGTAGGAACACACCTCAGCCTATTTGATCTCACTGAGCACCATCTGATCCTGGTCCACCTAGAATCCTGTCAAAGGCTCGCTCGTCTGCACAAGACATGACACGTGCTAGCAAAGCCTGTGTAGGGGTGAGTATAACAATACCCAGTAGGACACCCCAAAACCAAAAAGGAAATACAACAAGGTAAATAACACAAAGGAAAGATACAGTCTGCTCCACACAGTATATGTCTACAGAACATATAATAAGAATATCCAGATATACTCATACACGATCGACTATCGTGATACCACCACTAAGATCCAGCTCAAAGATTCTACTAAGCACATAATAAGGAGAACACACTCCTAATTTTGAATAGATAGAGAAGAAGTAATCATTCCGGGAGAACACACTCCACAAGTACTTGAGAATACGATGTTCAGATGAGGATCACAACCAATAGCTATGGAGTGATTCCAACAACTCAATCTGAACTAATCCGCTAAGCAGAGGATCGACGCTTGGGTAAAGTTGGTCACATCGGTACCAAGAACTCTACCTAGGGTTCCAAGAATTAATAGAGGATTCAGATCTAAGTCTCACAGAGGGGATTCTAATAACTCTATTCAGGAAGTACTGCTGAAGGGATTATACTCCTGTATGTAGGAAATGATACTAGAAACCTTTAGGAGAATGACCAAGGGGATGAACCCTAAGGAAACTAGTCCAAGTCATAGAACGCAATTGTCTCAAGCCATGTAAAATAGGTTACACGGTGTGTAGTAGGGTTACATGCCATATTCCTTGACCTCACGTACTGCCCTTATAACGGCCCATTTCATCCGTCCAGGCTATGTAAAACTCAACTACACGGCGTGTAGTAGGGTTACACGCCGTGTTCCTTGACTCCGGGTGTTGCCCGTGTAAATGGCCCATGTCAGAAGTTAGAGTCGTGTAGGAAATCATATACACAACATGTAAGTCAAAGCACACGTCGTGTCCTGTCAACTGGGAAACACCCGTGTACCCTGGTTGTATGCTCATACACGGTGTCCATCCATGTTGCCTACCCATGTACCAGTACACGGGGTATCCCATGTATCTAGTTGGGTCTGGCTGGGGAAAGGTGTACACGCTGTGTCCTTAGCCTTGTACCCAACTCATGTTCATGTACTCCCAGAGTACACATCAGGTGGTCTGCTGAAGAACACACGCCGTGTAGCCCATACTACACACCGTGTAGTCAGGAAATTCTAGAACGTCGTCTTCTTCCTCCGTGCCTCGTCCAATCTTCCGGTTTCTGATTCTACTATATGTTTTCCATGAAACTCAAGACATTGGGTTGCCTCCTCATCGTGATGCCAAATCCGTGGGTTTCGGGCCTTTGATCGGCTCTGAAATCTGATTTGGGCCACCCGTGTGGAAATCGTTTAAAGAATTATATCTTTCGATCCGCTTCGATCTTTCCACTGAAACCGTCGTCGCACCTCCGTAAGATCATTGTAGTGTCGATTCTTCAATTTGGGATTATTGCATCACAGAACAGATGTACAACAATCCGTTGTTCATATCCCCATGAAGAACGCGAAGAACGCACAAAATAAAAAAGGAAGAAAATCTAACGAAACAAAATTGAGGAACGAACCTCTGTTGTCGTTCGTCACGGTGTTGATCTGCTCCTGTTAATAGGCTTAAATGGAGTAGACATCAACAATAATAAATCAACATGGATCAATTTACCAAAATCCCTACAAAAGCCCATCCCACAATTACGATCGATCTGTGGGCTAATCTATTCGTGGATTAGTCCGCACTCATCGTAGAAATCAAGAATGGGGAAAAGAAATCACAAAGAGATCAAATTCCCTACCTGGATTCGCGGTGTTCATTGGAAGAGATCCGATCACCAATTCGTCATCGCTGCGTCGGAAGGTTTTCTCTAGAGCCTCCAGAGCCTCCAAGGGTTTCAGGGTTATGAGGTTTGTAACCTTGGACCCCTACGTAAACCTTTATTTAAAAGGACAAAAGATAAATATTTTGCTGCAGCAAAGATTTTAATAAAATATTTTTAATAAATATTTTATTATGGTTATGTCCAAAAACCAGATTTCGCCACCGGTCTGCACCAGCCGATGTTAGGTCTCTTCTAGGGTAAACCCACTGCTTTGGACACAACGGTGCCCTCAGATTTCTGATCCAAGCACCTGTTCAGGAGTTATTCTGCTTTTTTAGGAAAACCCCACGTGCGCGTAAATTAAATTATTTAATTTAATTCAAACATTTGTTCCGGGCTCACCGGGCCTTGGAACTACACGTTGTCTTGAAGCATGGTCTCGAAATAATTCCCACATAATATTAAAATAAAACATGGTAAAATATGAGACATTACATGAAGAATCCATGCCCACGACATGGGGAGTCCCCTATCTACCTAATCATAGTGGTAAGAGAAACTTGTGCCCTGAAGATATATGGGATTATCAATCCCAGCATATTTCTCTCTTCATGAACCACACTGATCTCCAACATTGGATCAATACCACTTCACGATCATCCTTCTCGATTTACACCACCTCATATATCGCAAGAAAAAATGGAGGCCACCATCAAATTCTATGTGAAAAAATACTCAAGATATGCTACTCACAAGCCTGAATCCAAATCTTGGATAAGAATATATGGAAGGAAAAAGACCCCAGGAGGATCTCCTAGGAGTACACAGTGTGCATTGGGGCACACACAGTGTGTGAGCCCACCCGAGAACCTGGTTGTGTATCCTGTCTACATGTATTTTCAATCTATGTAGGGGTACATATCATGTAGATTTGGTACACGCTATGTCCCTCATCACTCGGCCCCTAGTAGTGTTCCCTTTCTACACAGATCAGAAAACTGTGTCCATTATACATCGTGCATCCTATACCACATGGAGTGTTCGTGCTAAATAGCCTATTTCCCTTGTAGTTTTTCCGTGTTCATGTACCAGACCCCATTTCCATGTATCATGTTCATGTGTTATTATGTGGCCATGTGTTTTCACACGTCTAACCCAAGCCATGTACCATAGTCACACAGTTGAGGGAATTACACAGCGTGTAACCTCTATACATTTCATGCAGTCCCAAAAGTTCATCTTCCCCGAATAGAAAGAGATACATGATGTGTGTCACTAAACTACATGCCATGTAGACGATAATTCCAGTCGGTAATTACCTATAAAATGTCCTGATTCATCCCGTTCTTCCCCAAAACTCATAGATCTACCTGAGAAGGGATCAATATGAATTGTACTTGGGATATATAACCTTAAAACAATGCATAACAAAAGTGATCAGGACCAAAACTCAAATCCACCTACCTCATTGGCGAAATGCCGAATATTTGGATGAAGAACGATGCCCAGATCATGTTTCTCTTCGATCTCCATCAGAAATGAAGATCAGAAGCACTTCATCACTTTGATTTTGGCTCGATACAGTCGTCGCCAAAGGGAGGAGTGGAGGATGAGAGGAGAGGTGCTCCTCCTTTGTGTCGTAAACTCAATACACGGGGATGGGGGAGATTATGTTAGATTTTTTTAATTAAATTTTTATTTAATTAATTAATCCACCTTGTAACGCCCCTCCAACTCGCCTCAAAATCAAAACTCCCAGCGCAGACAGTTTTAGGTTATGCCTAGAGTAAACAAGACATTTTTTACATAACCATGGTATTAGAAATATGATACGAGACCCTGAATGGGATTTATTTACATTTCAAGAAAAAATACGTGTGTACGACAAAATCTATTTAATATTTTTAATATCGTTGCACTAAGGCTCCCTAGACCCCAGCTTCCTATGTCGACTTAGCGCCCAACTTCGAAAATATTCTCTAGAATATTCCAAATTCTTACGGGTCAAAACCCAAGTCATTACATTATCCCTACTTTAGGGATTTTCATCCCTAAAAAGCGAAAGCCTAAGCACAAGGGAAGAAACTAAGCTTCTCATTGGACTCCCACGCTAGTGAGCTCACCAAGGGTTCCTGTGCTGCTTACAAGCATGCACTCAGGGGATCCACTAATATCAAACCACTCTTATGTCTAGCTTCTAGCAGGAAAACATTTTGAAAAAATGGGAACATGTATCCTTGGCTATGACAAGTGGGAAAGAACCAAGCACCACGATCCATCTACGGTCTTAGGGTCTAGCGGTACACCACCTCGATAACCTGGCATAGATATTAACAAAACCCTAGAGTTCCTATCCACCCTTGGATGGGCTGTATAACAGCCTCATCAAGTATTTTTCATTCAAGGTTGATATTGAACACGTGAGGGTATTCATGAAAAAAACATGGCTGCCTAAGAGTAAACATTGGGTCTTACAAGGCCCTTCATCTACAAACCTCTAGATGTAAAATATCTCTCCCAAATAGAAACACTTTCCCATCCACTAGTTGCATCCCAGCTAATTATGGATGGTAGAAAACCAATCCATACTAGTGAAACATTATAAGGTCTGACTCTGCCACTATAGAATGATTCTAAGAAAGGATCTCTCTCTCCCAGGGTCTCCAATCTAAAGGGGTCAAGTAGGGAAACTTTGCTGGCAAGGCTAGGAACTACTCCGACACTTCATCGTACAACCTTACTCTGAACACGTAATTATAAGGAACTCATCCACCACACCTCAATATTATCCAATTTGGTAGTAACTGACTCTCCCAGATGATTTTTTTTTCACATTGCAAAGATGTGTCTATGTGGGGGAAGTGTCTCCCTTCCTCATGAGTTCAAAGATACATCAAACTACACCACATACTCCTCAGCATGTTATGTACAAAGATGACACCAAACATATGAGGGTATTGATGAAAAAATAAGGTCTTCCCAGACACACACTAGTTCATACTGAGACCTATGTCGTAACTAGAAACATGGGGTTCTATCGACACCTCATGTCGCCCTAGTTAAACCTCGAGCAAGAGGTGAAAATAAAAAGAGTACCTCACTGCAGTTTATAACAATTGATACTGCATAAAGTAGAAAGGACAAAAGGCATACCTCTATTTATCTTTAGAGATTCTGGGTCAAAGGCCTCTATTACGTACAACATTCCTTGCCCATGTCCTCCATCTTCCTAAGCTTGGCATAGACCACCTGGGGGTGGTGGTGGAAACACCTCGAAATTCTTACCACCTCCTTCCACTCTTCCAGCTCCTCTGCCTCATCCGCCACCCTGCAAAACTCCTTACTCCAAGAATTGTCTCTGCCAAGGTGTCTCTCCAGTCAGATCCATCTTAGTAGCATAGTGGGTTGGACAATCTATATTGAGATGTACCTAGCCTTCACAAGCGTAACACCACCTCTCCTACAGTTTACCTGATCCTCGGTGCTGATCCTACGCCACATGCCCACATGCTTGAGTCTGGGTATGTGTATACCTCCTATGTCGCAATCTAGTCACCTATTTTCTACCAGCTCCTGTAGATGCCTCTGCCTTGTGACCACTGTTTCGGGTTACATCCACATGTTCCTTAGCTAGGAAACTCTCCACCACCAAAGCTCACTCTATCACTCCAGCATAGGTGGGAATGCACAGTGGAATCACATATGACCTAATATCCCGATACAAGCCTTACTCAAAGGTCTGTGATCTAAAGAAAAGATCCCAAACCATACCCAAGGAGTATCACAAAAAATATTTGAACCTTTACAAAAAATATTACACTTTCATGTTACCATTTTGAAGCTGTAGAAGCTCCTAGATATGCATTGATATCAATGTGTCTAGGTAAAAATCTTCTATAAAAAGTCACTCAAACTTCTCCCAAGTGATCATCTTCATATCATGAGACTGTATCACCAAAATCCACCATCGTCTGACTGAACCTTACAGAAGGCTCTCCGCTAGGACCACCATTTGATCTGGAGGCATCCTCACTAAGCGAAAAACTCACATGACTTCCTTGAGCCGGTCATCTGCTGCTTGGGGGTCTAGATCACCCTGGTACCTTAGAGGTAGCTACCTCTAGAAATCATGTAGCGCCCTCAACCTACGCACATCCTCAATCTAAACTGTCAGTAAAACCTGCTACTCTACAGGTGGTGGCACCACCAACATACCACCTAGAGGTAATGCCTCAGAATCAGTGCCCTGCACTAAAGCCTCATCATGAGGTGGATTTTCATCACAATCACACTATATAATTCTATCTGGATATATCCACAGAGGCATCCTAAAATAAAATCAAGGCGTACCATGGTCAAAGAGTATATCTAGGGATATGACTCAAGAAGGATAGGAAAAAACCAAAACCCATATGATGCATGTACAATTTATTTCCCAGTGACCAATTCCCTAATTTACCAAGTCAAAAAGTAGGTTATCAGAGTCCTAGTGAATGCATACGTCAGCTGCCACACCAAAACTAGAACCTTTTTCCTGAGATCTAAACTTGAAACATCCTAGCATTTTCGCTATGCAGCCCAAACTAAGCTCATGAAATTATGGTACCAAAGTGGAACCGACTTGCTCTGATACCACTCTATCATGATCCAACCTGATGGATCTTGGGCCACAACTCCCCATCCTCGCCTCCAATAGGCTAGGGGATGGTGACTAGTGTCGAGTAGGAATATCACTAGCATGGGAGGCATTGAATATGTACCTATACACATGAACACATCTCCAAGCTCAAAAATTTATGAAATGTAAAATAACAAAAGAAACCAATGAATACATACATCTATATCCCACAACCATAGAACAACAGAAGTATTGAAAGTGAAATAAGGAAAAAAACACCCACCAAAGAAAACTATAAAAGCATCCAACCTGATCAGAAGGCAGGGATCAATGTCAACTACAACTTCTAGAAATCTTCTCAACCCAACTCTGGTAAACACCTCAGTATGTCTATCTCACTAAGCTCTCCTACCTCGGGTCCTCCATGGATTTCTTCGAAAGTTATGAGGTTTGTACATGACACAAAACATGTGTAGGAAAATCCAATGTAGGGGTGAGTATAAAAATACTCAATAGGCGCCCCAAAAAACCCAAAAGAAAAAGGGAGAAACTGAAAGGCAACAGTCTGCTTGACCTATCCAGAGGGAACCCCAATCGAGAGAGATAATTCATCTCGAACCTTCCTTGTTTTTACATGACAAGTCATCTTGGTCTCTATAGGGTGTCAACCCTGACATGTGACAACACCATAAGGTCTCCCAAAAATTACCCAGATATACTCATCTAAGACTCCACGTCTCATGAGGTTCCAACCTCATAGCCAACAACAAGATTCTTCTCATAGGATCTAACTATAAGGCCCCAACCTTAAACATTACATAATCTTGAGTTAAGTCAAGAATTCAACATTTGGGATCTTTTTAGGTTTAGAGTTTTAGATAATTAGGCCATAACTCTTATATTACATCTCAAATATTACAAAGTAGACAATTCTACTCTATACAATTTTTTTTCACAATAATAAAACTCCTTAAATAAAAAAAGAATTATTTTCTTGATAAAAATCTTCTTGAATTATTCCTTTATCTTATCCTTCCTTAAACACTGTGAAAAACATTTCAAAAACTTGGGATGAGCATAAAAATCTCAGTAAGGGATATAAAATAAGGAAAGAAAACATTAGTCTAGGAATACATAAAAATCAAAGAAATCATACTTTTCAATCATAAAACATAATATCTTTAACATACCTCATGAAATAATAAGATTTATGAATAACACATAGAAATCATAAATCATAAAAGGTAACTTTTCGCATCTATAACATACTTAAATTATAGCTTTCACATCTACATAGGGAGTTATGTTTGGAATACCCATCACAGTATATTCCCTAAATCTCTTAGGAGAAACATTAATGTTTACCTCCATCATGTTAAACAATGAATTGGAGAATTATCTCAGGCTCACCCACCCAAGGTTTGTCACGGAACCACAAGTATATTTAAATAATTCCCAAGAACCATAACATAATCATAACACATAAAACAAGCATAAATGAAAGATAACATTTGCACATTGAATTCACAATATATCATTTCAAGATATTGAAATATTAAATGATTTCTCAAAAAAAAATCAATAAAAAATACATAAAAAAGGTATATGGTATTTATTTTCCTTTTAAAAACATTACAGCTTGTTAAGGAAGCCAAATATAAAATAATACTCACATCGGCGGAAAGGTCATTGTCACTGCGTGTGTTAAAAAGAAACATTCCTTTTGTCATTTAGTAAAATGATTTGTAGAAAAAGATTCATTTTAATTTTTTTTAATTAAATTAAAATAAAAAGGGTATAATTAAACACCATTTAAAATAATGTCATGTATAAACCAAAATATGCCTCAATTAAAGAAGATTTAGATGAAGTCCCTTATGAAAATTCGACAGCCTAACGACATCACTTAAAAATTCATAAAATGAGTTGATGAAAGAGAAAAGGGTATCTCATCACTTGGACATAAAATTTATAGCAATAATTATATATAATAACATATCACAACATAATATAATTTAAATAACATAAAATAAGTCTTTGACTAAAAGAGGAGGGTGAAATGTTCTCTTACCTTGAGTCTGAATCATCGTGTAAGTTACTTGTTCTTCCTGACTAATAAACTTAAGTTAATTTATACTTGATTCAGAACCTTTTTAAAGTTTATTATTCATTTAATATCACTTATTACCACATTATAAACATTACATAATTATTTAAGTTAATATTGGTCATTTTGTCGATATTTGGTACTTGAGTCAAAAATGAACTTGTCATAATTAAAAATTGTCCATGTGGTCAAAATTAAATCATCTCCAAAATAATATTCATGATTTAAATATAATATATATCCATTATATATGTAATTATAATATTCCTTAACATTTTTAGATAAAAAATTAAATGCACCGTCCATGGAGACGGTAAGTCGTACATACGCATAAACGCTACTTTCATTTATTTGTCATATTAAACTAATGAAAAATAAATGATACATAGGTATATTAAAATTAAATTATAATACCATATGATATATATGTTACATAAGTTAATTAACACCATACTTTATACATTCCATGTATGGCATGAATGAGTCATACCACTTTGAGGGGGCGGTAGTTCGCACTTCCTCAAATGAAATTATCGTATTTACACATCATGAAAAGCATAAAGGTATGTTTGTAAATAAAAATTATAGTATCATAGAGAAAATTTAAATATAATATATATCATATATAAATAAAGTTCCATCATAATGGCCACCATGATAATTGGTAGGGGAAAATCGAACAATCATTGTTTCGTGAGGCATCAGTTCGTTGTACACAGAAACAGTATGTTCGTATCCGTTAGATAGAGGTGTGTGTAAGTGTATTTAAAATACTTACCATAACAAAATCCTAGTATATTGAGGATAATTTTGTTTTTATTTAATCAAATAATAATAATATAATAGAGAGTGAATAAGTAAAATAATGGAAAAGAACTTTAGATAAGACACTACCTCTTAAAAAGTGTAACTCCCTTTGATTTGATCCAAAAGGCTTTATTGAATTGCCTTATTCCTAAGGTAAGGATTATAAAGTAATATAGGGATATTGGTATATTATTTGGGTAGATTTTGGAAGAGAAAAGGGGCTTTAAATTTGTGTTTATATGAGTAGGGGTGATGCCCTTTTATAAGAGGAAGGAGGGTCACTTTAGGAAAGTTTGAAAGTATTATTTTATTATAAAATGATTTTCAGTTTCAAATGGTAATTTATTTCAAATATAAGATTATTTTGGGTTGAAAACCTCTCAAAAAATAAGTTTTAGACAATTATAGGTCACAAATTTAATCTTATATTTTAGCTTTAACCCTTAGTTAACTAATTTAACTCTTACCATGTCTTCTTGTATATTCATACAATATGGTTAATATAGTTACTATAAAATGCCAATAGAACTTCAAGTGGTTCATTAATGTCATTTTAAACATTATATAATTTATTTGGATGAATCTTAGATTTTTAGGACTATTATATCATTTAATAAAATAGTATTTGTTTTAAAAACTCATTTATGTTGATTTTTATACTATTCATATCATGACTTTTTTAAAAATCCATAACAACTTGATTATTTTGAAAAAACTCAATTAATTAAAATATAAAAAGTCATAATCATCCATAAAATTAGTGTAAGACATAAAAAGTTTTAAAATAAGTTTATTTTATTATTTATAATCTCATTTATTTAAATCATTCATTAATAAGGTAATCACTACATCATCATTGTGTCATAAATATATTTATCTATTTGATGTCTAAAAATTATAAATAAAATACCATGGTTTAGGAAATATTTTTATATTTATATTTAATATTTATATTCAAATAGATAACTTATATTACCCCATATAAAAATTGTTTTAATAAAATATGTATGTTAATGTTACATTTTTCTTTACTTTAAGTTAATTGTTATAAAATATAATTTTCACATCAAAATAGATTCATGGGGTCCCAAAATATACCCAAGGATGAACATGGTCATAAATATCTCATACAATAGGATTAGGACAATTTTAGGGTAGTTTAATATTATTATAATATTATTTGTTACCCTTATTTACCAGATTTACCCTTTAACCATGGTAAATAAAATATTTACTAAAGTTACTATTCATAATGTCTAAAAATAAAAAGTACCTATTTACACAATTCGAACCTTATGATTAAAAATATGGAATCTATTTTTCCAAATTCAAAACACATAAATCTCATAAACCAATTTAAAATTAATTCTCATTGTCAAAACCAAAAAAGCGTGTTTTTAAGAAGAAAAAACTACCAAAAGATTGACATGTTTTTATGTCCAATTTCAAAGTGAAATTACTTCCAATGACCAAAATTGAATTAAATTATAAAAATATAATCCAATTAAACTTTAAAACCAATTAAAATTACAATCTAACTATATAAATAAATTATATTAAAAGATAGTTTTGAATTAAAATGTAGTATATTTCACTATTCGTTAAAAAAATGAACTTTATCAAAAAATTACCAAAAAATTATCCAAAGTTAATTTTGATGTCCCAATTCTATAAAATAAGTTTATTTTTTCAAATATAACATATAAAAGTGACAAAAACTATATTTAAAAGGGGTTTTCCATCAAAAGGCGGTAAAATGACCTTTTTTTAAAATATTAGAGTATTTCATGCTTAAAATTGGATTCATTCTTATTATAAGTCTCTAAAATTATTAGATAAATGTAAAGAAATTTAAAAAATGTTTATAATCATATTTTAGTTATTTTTTTCATTCCCACCAATACAACGACTAGGCTCTAACTACCATTTAAAATATTATTATTATTATATTATTTTTTGGTATAACTCAAAGTTGTGTGCAACGCAATATTTCAAAGAAACCCATTTTTCATGTTGAGTACTCTATCAGAGAAAGTGTCCTCTTTAATATAAAACTAATATATTATTCATAAATATTAATAGATATGAAAATGTATTACTCTATAAATCCCTGGTTCATTACATCCTTCCCCCCTTTTGGAAATTGTGTCCTCACAATTTTAAAATTGGGTTCAGAAACTTCATTGAGCGTCCCACATCAGAAAAAGAGTCAATAAAAATATCACTTTTAAAATAAAGAAACATAAGTACAAAGGTCACCTGAGATAATACATACTAGGATTCCATGTAGAAAAACATGGATATGGAAGAGAAAATAAGTGTCAAGTTCTGATGGAGAGTGATAGAAAACATGATCAAGAGAAAGTTAACTACCAGAAAACCATAAAATTGTGATAGATTAAACGGTCTTTGATTACCCAGTAGGAAAAGTGAATGAACAAAGTTTTTGTTTTAAGTTCCTTTTCATAAATTTGAGGAATTTATTTATGAGATTTACTAAGAACATAAGGAAATATACTTACTTTTCAAGTAGAGTTTCATCCTTTAATAAATTTCTACCACAAACTCATATTTTATACAAACGATGTGTATTCAAGATGACTTGGTCATATCTGAAGTGATAAAATAAACTTATAGAGAATAAAATAATCCAAAAAAGATGTACTATATATTTCCCCTGTCTTTATACATTAACCAAAACCAAAAAGGTTATTACAAGATCAAATAATCCCCAAAAAGGATAATCCTTTATAGAAAGAAATAATAGTCTTAATTTCCAAAATTCAACAAACAAAACCAAATTTTAAACAAAGACCATTCAATAAACAATTGTCCTTAAAATTATTAAAAATAATCCAAACTAAGTTTGAAGCCCAGAATTCAGAAGGATTTTATCACATAGTCTTACACAAAAATCATAACATTTAACTCCAAATAACATCAACTAATCTTAAAGTCTAATACTGAAAAGTAATTAACCTAATCACATATTCTCTATGATAGGTTAATCATTTACATAAATAACCCAAATTTCTATAAGTCCACAATAAAAACATAGATTCTTCCAAAATAAAATTCCACCATTACTCCTCAAATAAAATCTCATAGTATTCTATTTTTCTTAGGCATATAGTGTTCCCAAAAGAGAGAACGTCTTCCAAAATAACATTTATCACTTAATCGCCAAATATTTTTCCTATACTAAGGATATCCATTTGATAAAACATAATTTCCAAAAATCAAATTATTCTTGATCCATAAAATCATTTAACTAAAAATAATAAGTCATACTAACCAGGTACTTCACGTAGGCCATTGGTAGGTGATAAATCCCAGTCGCACTTTGGTTGTGGGTTTGATTCCCATAGCTTTGTTCAGCGTGACGGGTTGTCACATGTTCTATGCGTTTTCCTTTTTCAACAACTATATAATTTTATAACATTACCAAAAAATGAGATAAATTCCTCAAAAATAACCATAACATATTTTAACATAAAATGTTATCTCATACCTCACATTTGCATCCCAAAAAGTAATAACCTATAATTGCCTCAAATTAAAGGATTATATAAACCCTAATGGTTCTTTATAACTATATACTCAAAATAAAAGATAATTCTTCCTTAATTAACATTTTTATATAATAAACTTAAGGGTTACAAATACTAGAAGTCTTACAATGTAATCTTATCAGTAATACATTTTAAATATATCATCATCCATAGATCCAATATAACTCTTCAATTCCGAAAATGTATACATCTTAATCATTGATCATTCTTCATGATCCTTTATCCATATTTTTCCATATTACTCTTTTATACTTCTTTCCTACAAAAAAATCATGCATAATGTCCTAATATTTAATAATATCAAAACATGATCTAAGAAATAATCCATACCTTTCATAGGTCATTGTTAGTTTCCTCATCCTCAATTGGAATGGAATTAGGCATTGGTAAACATATATTTATATGGTCCTTCTGATCCCATTACCAAACCTTCTTTGAAGGACATCTATTTATGTAATGACCATGCACACCACATTTAAAACATTCAATTTATCCCTCAGAAAGAACTTCTTTCCCTTTCCTGGAGTCAACTGAACACTTTCTTTTTCTATGACAGGTTATTGCTTTATGACTTTCATTACCATATCTATAACATCTTCCTGTACATTTTAAACATTTTCTTAGGTGTTTGTTTCCACATCCTTGACACATAGGTTTTCGAATATACTTACCTTTATGATTATTACCTGAACTTCTATAGGGATTCATTTCTCACATATATGATGCCTTAGAAAAATCAACAAGGTTCAAGTGGTCAATCATGACTCTAGATAGTTGGTTAAGAATAACCACAAGATTTATCATTGCATCTCCCATTTCATTTGGTTGATTATTCAGAAAATCATCACAGTTTCCTTCACATCCATTGTTACTTTGGTGTCTGCTAGATCCAGCCATTTACTAAAACCAAAAAGGTCAATGTGAGTATATCAGTAAAATAGTCATATACTATCTTATAAGGAGGGTATACACTAAGATACACTTATTAATGTAATATTAAACTTGTTCAATTTATCTAAAATAACTATTACTTTTTCAAATATGATAACCACTGTGGTTATATAAAACATATCACTTATGCTTAAATAACACCCTAACCTCTAAAGTTATCTAAACCGACCTCTGATACCAAATATAAGGTCATAGCCTTAAAAATTACATAATCTTGAGTTAAGTCAATAATTTGACATTGAGGATCATTTTAGGTTTATATTTTTAGAGAATTAGGCCATAACTCTTATATTACATCTCAAAAATTACAAAGTAGACACTTATACTCTATCCAATTTTTCTACAATAATAAAACTCCTTAAATAAAACAAGAATTATTTTTTTGATAAAAATATTCTTTAATTATTCATTTATCTTATCCTTCCTTATACCCTATGAAAAAATTTTCAAAAACCTGGTATGAGAATAAAAAGCTCAGTAAGGGATATAAAATAAGTAAATAAAACATTAGTCTAGGAATACATACAAATCAAAGAAATCATAATTTTCAATCATAAAACATAATATCTTTAACATACCTCATGAAATAATAAGATTTATGAATAACACATAGAAATCATAAATCATAAAGGTAACTTGTGGCATACATAACATATTTTCATTGTATCTTTCATAGCTACATAGGGAGTTACGTTTGGAATACCCATCACAGTATATTCCCTAAATCTCTTAGGAGGAACATTAATGTTTACCTTTTTCGCGTTGCCCAATGCATTGGAGAGTTATCTCAGGCTCACCCACCCTAGGTTTATCTCAGAATCACCCATATATGTAAATACTTTCTAAGAACCATAACATAATCATAACACATAAAACAAGCATAAAGGAAAGATAACATTTCCTCATTGAATTAACAATATATCATTTCAAGATATTGACATAATAAATGATTTCTCAAAACCATTTTCAATACCAAAATACGTAAAAAAAAAGTTGTATGGTATTTATTTTCCTTTTAAAAACATTATGGCTTGTTAAGAAATCCAAATATCAAAAAATATGCATGACAACAGAAAGGTCATTGTCACCACATATGTTAAAAAGAAACATTTTGTTTGTCCTTTAGTAAAATTCTTCGTAGAAAAATATTACTTTTGAAAATATTTGAATTAAATTAAAATAAAAAAATGTTATAATTAAACACCATTTAAAATAACGTCGTGTATAAACCAAAATATGCCTCAATGAAAGGATATTGACATGAAGTCCCATACGAAAATTCAGCAGCCTAACAGCGTCACTTAAAAATTCAAAAAATGAGTTGATGAGAGAGAAAAGGGTATATATCACTTGGACATAAAATTTACAGCAATAATGGTATATAATAACATATCCCAACATAATATAATAGAAATAACATAAAATAATTCTTTGACTAAAATAAGAGGGTGAAAGGTTCCCTTACCTTGAGTCTGAATCGTCACATAAGTTACTTGTTCTTCCTGAACAATAAACTTAAGTTAATTTATACTTGATTCAGAACCTTTTCAAGTTTATTATTCCTTTTATATCACTTATTATCATGTTATAAACATTACATAATTATTTAAGTTAATATTGGTTGTTTTGTTGATATTTGGTACTTGAGTAAAAAATGAACCTGTCATAATTAAAAATTGTCCATGTGGTCTAAAGTAAATCATCTAAAAAATGATATTAATGATTTTAATATCATATATATCCAATATATATGTATTTATAATATTCCATAACATTTTTATATAAGAAATGAAATGCACCGTTCATGGAGATGGTAAGTCGTACGTATGCATGAACGCTACTTTAATTTATTTGTCATATTAAAGAAATAAAAACTAAATGATACATAGGTATATTATAATTACAGTATAATAAAATATGATATATATATTACATAAGTTCAATAACTCCATCCTTTATACATTATGTGTATTTCATGAACAAGTCATATCACTTTAAGGGGGTTGTAGTCTGCACTTCCACAAATGAAATTATCGTATTTATACATCATGAAAAGCATAAAGGTATGTTTGTAAATAAAAATTACAATATAATAGAGAAAATATAAATATAATATATATCATATATAAATAAATTTCCATCATAATGGCCACCATGAGAATTGGTAGGGGAAAATCGAATAATTATCCTTCTGTGAGGCACCAGTTCGTCGTACACAGAAACAGTATGTTCGTATCCATTAGATGGAGGTGTGTGTAAGTGTATTTTGAATCATTCCCATAAAAAATCATAGTATATTTAGGATACTGGTTTTTTTATGTAATAAAATAATAATAATATAATATAGAGTGAAGAAGTAAAATATGGAAAGGAACTTTAGAGAAGACGATACCTCTTAAAAAGTGTAACTCCCTTTGATTTGGGCCAAAAGGATTTATTGAATTTCATTATGCCTAAGGTAGGGCTTCTAGGAGGAAGAGAGGGATGTTGGGAGATTATTTGGGCAGATTTTGGATGATCCAATGGGCTTTAAAGGTGTGTTTAAATGGGTAGGGTGATGCCCTTTTATAAGAGGGAGGAGGGGCACTTTAGGAAAGTTTGAAAGTATTATTTTATTATAAAATGATTTTAGGTTTCAAATGGTCCCAAAGTCATTTATTTAAAATATAATATGATTTTGGGTATAAAACCTCTAAATAAATAGGTTTTAGACAAGTCTAGTTCACAAATTTAACCTTATCGTTTAGCTTAAACCCTTAGTTAACTAATTTAGACTCTTACCATGTCTTCTTGTATATTCATGCTATATGGTTAATATAGTTACTATAAAATTCCAATAGAACTTAAAGTGATTTATTAATGAAATTTTCAAAATTATATAAGTCATTTGAATGAATCTTATATTTTTATGACTATTATATCATTTAATAAAATAGTATTTGTTTTAAAAACTCATTTATGTCAATTTTTATACTATTCATATCATGACTTTTTTAAAAATCCACAACAACTTTATTCTTTCTAAAAACTTAATTAATTAAAATATAACAAGTCATAATCATCCATAAAATTATTTTATGACAAAAAAAGTTTTAAAATAATTTTATTTTATTATTTATAATCTCATTTATTTCATTAATAAGGCAATCACTACATCATCATTGTGTTGTAAATATATTTATTTATTTGATGTCTAAAAATTATAAATAAAATACCATGATGTATGAAATATATTTATATTTATAATTAATAATTATAGTCAAATAGATAACTTATATTACCCCATATAAATTTTTTAAAATAAAAGATATATGTTTATGTTACATTTTTCTTTACTTTAAGTTAATTCTTATAAAATGTCATTTTCATATCAAATTAGCTCCATGAGGTCCAAAAATCAACCCAAGGATTCCCATGGTCAGAAATATCTCATCAAATAGTATTAGTACAAATTTTAGGGTAGTTTAATATTATTATAATATTATTTTTTACCCTTATTTACCATATTTACCCTTTAACCATGGTAAATAAAATATTTACTGAAGTTACTATTCATAATGTCTAAAAATAAAAGGTATCTATTTTCACAATTTGAAACTTATGATTCCAAATACGGAATCCATTTTTCCAAATTTAAAACACAGAAATTGCAGAAATTAATTTAAAATTAATTCCTGTTGTCAAAACCAAAAAGCGTGTTTTTAAGAAGTAAAAACTACCAAAATATTGACATGTTTTTATGTCCAATTTCAAAGTGAAATTACATCCAATGAAAAAAATTGGATTAAATTATAAAAATATAATCCAATTAAACTTTAAAACCAATTAAAAGGACAATCTAACTATATAAATAAATTATATGAAAAGATAGTTTTGAATTAAAATGCTGTATTTTTCACAATTCATTAAAAATGAACTTTGTCAGAAAATTACCATAAATTTATACAAAGTAAATTTTGATGTCCTAATTCTATATAATAAGTTTATTTTATCAAATAGAACATATAAAAGTGAAAAAAAACTAGATTTTAAAGGGGTTCTCCATCAAAAGGCGGTAAAACGAACTTTTTTAAAAACATTAGAGTATTTCGTGCTTAAAATCAAATTTATTCTTATTATAAGCTTCTAAAATTATCAGATAAATATAAAGATATTTGAGAAACTTGTATAATAATAGTTTAATTAGTTTTGTTCATTCCTTCCAATATAATGGCTAGACACTAACTACCATATAAAATATTTATATTATTATATTATTTTTCGGTATAACTCAAAGTTGTATGCAACGTAAGATTTCAAAGAAACTCGTTGTTGCGTGTTGAGTACACTATCGAAATTTTTTTCATATTTAACATAAAATTAATATATTATTCATAAATATTAATAGATATGAAAATTTATTCCTCTATAAATATATGGTTCATTACACTAACCGTAACAAGAAACCAGAAGAATACACTCCATGAGCTCATCCATTCTAGATAGAACCCGTCTGAGAGATGCACCGCATTGAATACAACTCTATCATTCCTAATGTTAAGTTCAATAGAATTTTTTCCATTGGTAACATATTACTAGGTCCAACTCTAGTTCCTAGCACCAGATTTCCTGCTGTCGTTACCTTGCACCTAGTACAAGCTAAAGAAACCCAAGTGAAGAGGCCCGCCACTCACCACTACACACCATTGATATAAAACTACTCCAGACTATGCATCATGTGAATCCTCTCTAATAAGAGATAATGGAGGGACCTTCACCTCATCACTTCCCCACCATCAAGTAAGTACTACTCCTAACTAACTGTGAAACCTATGTCGCACTTATATGAAGTGTCCTACACCTTAGTCCATCGAGGGAGCACTAACTCCGATCTAGGTATCATTCACATAAAGTGGATGGGCCTTCTCCTTGTAATTGTACCCCATAGTCAAGGGAGATCCAACTCCAATTGAGGACTTGCTCCCTGATGCTTCTCGTAGATAGGGGAGTACTACTCCGTAAGTGAGGACCCATGCCCTAATCCAACAGGGGAGTACTACTCAAAGAATGGAGGAATTTCTCCCTGATACAATAGGAGAGTACCACTATGTGGATTGAGGACCCATACCATAATCTGGTAGGGGAGTACCACTCAATGGCTAGAGGAACTTCACTCTAGTAGGAAAGAGGAGTAATGACTATGACAGATCATTAATATTGGGGGACATCCACCCTAATATGACAGGGGAGTATTGACCCCAGACTAGAGTACCCACTCCCTAACATAGTAGGGGAGTACTGACTCTGCCAGAACAACATGTATGGAGGACTCATGCACTGGAAGGATGGGGGAGTATCAACTCCTAGAATATAGGACCCACACCCTAACATGGTAGTGGAGAACCCAATCTATCTATACGTCATATATGGAGGGCTCGTACCCTGGTCCAATAGGGGAGTATTTCCCATCTTCACAAACATCATGGGGAAACCCACACCCTAGTCCATCAGGGGAGTAACACCCCCAGAGGAAACTACCCAAAGGTAATGAACCCACACCCATGGTGTGGGGAGTCCTATCTCTACCTAAGTATAGAGGTAAGGGAAACCAGCACCCTAAAGATACAGGGGAGTACCAGTCTCGGTGTCTATCTCTCTCTTCATAAACCACACCAATCTCCAACATCATCTCAGTATCAATTCACAAGTGTCTCACTCGATTTAGGCCACCTCGTATCTCATAAGATGAAACGCATGTCACCATCACATTCTACATGAAAAAAAGTTAGGATAGGCTACTCACAAGCCTGAATATGAATCTTGGAGAAGAAGATACGGAAGGTGGAATATCCCAGGAGGTTCTCCTAGGAGTACACGACGTGCACCGAGGCACACACGACATTTGATCTTGCTCGAGCACCTAGATTTGTATCCAAAATACACATATTTACAACCCATGTAGGTTTACATGGTGTGTAGAGGTGTTACACGTTGTGTCCCTCATCACTCAGCCCCTGGCCATATTCCCCTTCTACATAGACCAGTCAACCGTGCCCCTTACATGCCATGCATCCCATACTACATGGCTTATTCAGGCTAAATGGACTCCTACCTGTGTAGTTTTCCCATGACCATGTACCTAACCCCATGTTCATGTATATTGGTCATGTGTTAGTACATGAACATGTTTTTTTACATGGCTAACCCAATCTATGTCCCATGGTCACACGGTTTAGGGAACTACATGGCGTGTAACCCCTATACACGACGTGTAGTCCCAAAAGTTCATCTTCCTCGAATAGGAAGAGCTACATGATGTGTGTCGATGAAATAAATGTCATGTAGATGGTAATTACAGTTGGGAATTACCTTCAAAACACCCTGATTCATCCCATTCTTTCCCAAAAAATACAGATCTACCTAGTAGGGATCAACAACAATTGTATTTGGGCTCTAGAACCTTAAAAAAATGTATAACGAAATGGATTGGGAACAAAACTCAAATCTATATACCTCTTTATATAAACACAAAATATTTGGATGAATAATGAAACATGTATCATGCTGCTCTTTCTGATGATGATCTACGTCATAATGGAGATCAAAATCACTTTGTCACTTCAATTTTGGCTTGATTCCATCGTCGCCAAAGGGAGGAGGGGAGATGGAGAGGAGAGGTGATCCTTATTTGTTTTGTGCACCCAAGACGTGGTGAGGGAGAGAGATTAGGTGAGTATTTTTTTAATTAAATTTTTATTTAATTAATTAATCAACCTCATAACGCCCCACCAACTTACCTCCAAATAAAAACACCCAGCGCATACAGCTTTTGGTCACATCTGGGGTAAACGTGATGCTCTAAACTCAACTATGGTCTCAGAAATATGATCCAAGACCCCTAATGGGAGTTATTTATGTTTTAATTGAAACTAAATGTGCATGAAAAAATATTTTTAATATTTTTAATATCTCTTCATTGAGGCTCCCTAGACCTATTTTTCTGTGCTAACTCAATGCCTAACTTCAGAAATATTCTATAGAATATTCCAAAGTCTTATGGGTGAAAAACCGAGTCATTACACACATCCTCAATGAAGAAAGAATTACAATACAAGGTAATTCTAAATCTATCTATAAATTAATTATAAATGATATGTGATTATCCTTCCATCTTGGTTCCAATATTAATAATTCAATTAATTTTAAATTTAATTTCATTGGTCATAATGTTATTTGTTATGTATATCTCATATTATTTGTCGATTACAACAAAAATATATGTTGGTTATACTCAATAGGCACTTTTATTGCACCTAAAACCTTTATTATTAACTTCCAACTAATTTATATTTAAATCCATCCCTTGGATTTCCTTCCAAAAAATTGACACCATTGGATTCAGATTACATTGTTGGACTTTGAGCCATAACTTTCAATCAGTTTTTAAAATGCCAAAATCACAAAAAATCGCACAACTTCTAGAAATTTGATCACCACACCCAGTGAAATTCCCTATATATGAGTACCAAAGTTTAGAATACCTTCAGCATCTAAATTTTATTCTCATAATATGAATCCATCATGACCACTAAAATTCCCTTGGTTGGCATCATGTTTTGCACAAGTAAATTTCCAAGCCGAAACACTGATCTCCATGATGTAGAGAATGACTACTATGCATTTTGGATTTCACTTAAGAAAACCCAATGCCTAAAACATCCAATAAAATAGTTTAAACCTTAACACCATAGCATGCTAGGGTGTATCAGGTCCTCCAACGAGTTTCCTTACACAAGTCCACCATGGTATTCATTACGTCCCTTTTGGGATTCCTATTTCTCATGGGTAAAATTCCAAGATGAAACATCAATATCTATAGCATAGATCCATTATTCTATCCATTTTGGAACCCTGATGTGATTTGGGATCAATATTCCCTTACACAACTTCTGAATTTGAGAGTTACCTTGACATAACTTCCTTTTTAGATGCCTTTATACACCATCCTGGTTGTAGTGATGACCCTTACGCAGGTCACTGAATTTTTGAGATATCCTTAAACATGAATTGATTTAACCTCATGTAGGTTTTCATATACCCATATGACCTTTACATAAGGTCCACCATTCCCATTTTCACATTTGGAATGGCTTCACTAGATTCAACATGATGTAGACCATGATGTGGTGAAGGCTTCCTTCATGAAACCACCTAAGATTCATCTAACCAAGTAACTTTATTTTCTCTATGAATTCAATGAATATTTTTGGGTAAATTATCATAAAAATTTATTAACAAACACAAATCAAGCACCACTCATATATATTTTGATAACACTTAAAAAGGAAACCCAAAAACAACTTCATGTTGAAAATAACCCACCTTCTCATGCACATCCTTCATCTTCAGTTTTCTGAGTTATAAACAAACTTGGCACACAACTTCCCAAGAAGTAAACAACCTCTATCATCACTAAATATATTAGTTATATATCATCAATAAGCATTCCCTCAATGAAAACACATATCTGCATCATGCGAGTCCCACCAAGCCTTAGCACCCAAAACCCTTTTTCTAAACTGAAGGACATCCTACCACATGGGATGAGGATAATACATGAACCACTTAAGTCCACCTATAAAAGATTCATTTTAAAGGTTTCCTCTGGTGGGAGTGCCTCACTTATCACCTTCAAATAGTGTTCTTGATGGTTGTTGAATGGGAACTACCTATCCATGTCACACTCCAACACTAAGTGTTTAACCAAATTCTATTCCATCATTAGAACAGATATTAGGATGCATGTTCTCTTGGATCCATATCATATTATATATACCTTTCTTGTTAGTGAGGAACTAGGATCAATGTTTTTATCTCATGGTTTTATTGAAACATAGGCCTTCTTCTTCAACCTCTTCACAAACATTCATAAGAATCCTCTATCCACATCATAATTTTCAATAGGCTCACATCCACCATAAAAAATAACATGGTTGTGCTTGCATTACTATTTCATGAAATATACTGATGAGCGCATCAGGAAAAACACCAAACTCAATAAAAATTCTCAACACTACACCACTGACTACCTAGTTTCCCAATCCACCATAATATGAATAGAATGGTCCTTATCATTTAGATGACCCTTATCTATTATCTTTAGACCCTAGGATAACAACCACCATACTAGAGTAATCAAAAACCACACATTCATGAGAAAACCTCCCCTACTACTACATAATAAGGGTTTTCATGTTATGGGTATAGCCACAAGGATTCGTTGAACATACCACACTGAGGATTGTTATACACTAGGGTGGTATCTACTCAGGATGCTTATCCTGGTAATTAAAATAATGCCAAGAGAAAACCACCATCCACCTGGGGAAGTGTTTAGAATACTCCCCATCTTTATTAAAATTATTAAGATCTATCACCAGATAATTTCTAGTCACATGGGACCAATAATTTTACACCACCTTTGTGGGACTCTCTCCCATAATAGGAGAGTGTGTGTCCACCACCACTGATTGAAGGTGATAAAAGTCTCTCTCTATCTCTATAAAATAATCATTACTCTAAATCTAGTTTCTAATGCATCTCTTCCATCGTCCAAACATAGAGTCCTCCACCAAAGGAATAAACCACCACACCACTGCTACACCACTATGATTTCATCAACCATCATGACATAAAATTCATGAAGATTAATTCTAACCCATAAATCTTGATCTCATACTATAATAGTTTACTTAAAAACTTAAACTCTCATGGTAAGACATGGTAAAATTCCTCGAATTCCTGACAAGCTCTCCCACAAACAGATACCAAGTAGGATTATTCTTGATTATTTATAAACACCATAAGGGTGTTTATCATCCCACTCACCCATCACTTGAAACATCGTCTCTAGATTCCAAGCTAATGCATATGATGGTATCTTATTGATGTACAACCATGGATCACCCTTTGAAATCATTCATGCATTCCTACACACACATAAGGAGTGAATTCTCATCAAAAACTTCAGATACCACTTCTCATCAAGGAACTTGTAGGCCACTATTATTTGGTCAAGTTCAACATTTTAAAAAATAAGTTGTGACTTGCTAACCAAATCATTGAATATAATGGCATTACGTCACTGGAATTAGTGAGTGAAAGACAATAATCATTAGTGGAAACTATCTATATTAAAAGGGTCTGGATAGGGGTTTCACAAGAATCTCCAACTCATAAACATATAATGAAAAAAGGAATAACTCACACATACACCATTCAGTATGAGGGTCACTAAAAAAGGACATGAATCCTACTCTGAACAGAACCCACTTCTACTAAAACTTATCCTTTACACATGCTAATCATACCACAGATCTAACAGTCAGTACCAAATATGTGATAGAAACTAACCAAGAGTGGTGATTTTGTGAGTGGATCAATGCATCATCCATATATGACTACTTTTGTGCTACCCTTTTTCCACCAAACAGTATCTTGATAGGCAACTAATCCCACAAGAGGGAGGTCCTTGATCTCAATGTTATTTCCCATGTGTAGGTCCATCCATGACACTTCTCTGGTTATCCTTAGGTGAAAGGATAAACTTTTCCCACAACTAGGATGTAACTCCTCCAAGAATTCCCAATCTACCAACACCCGCTCATGTAACTTTGGCATAGGTGTTGTTGCATTAAAACACAACCAAAACTTGAAAACTCTTCCTATGGAGTCTCCTCTTGAACCATTGATATAGAATAATTCCATCACAAGACACACCCAGGGAATACCCTGTGAGGTCTATGAGCCTCTATGCATACTCATACATGGTCATACTAACCTATTGAGGATTTAAAATCCTTAGATAAAACTCCATCCAAAACAAGAGCTCAAACTCCATCCATGGTAGAGTAGTATCATCATGAGTTCAAGAAAACATAATCCACTAATGGATCGCTAATCTATATAATAATCTTGATGCAATAATAAATATCTAATTAGTAAAAGCCTGAGAAAAATGGAAATGTGAGTCTCAAACTCTATCCAAACCTTTGTTACCTAATTATCAAGCTCTACTTACAAACCCATAAAGTATTTGTTGTCTAAATGCACATAAAATATCCATATGACATGTAGTATCATCAAAATCAGGGGAAACTACCATTTTCATACAATAAAGGTCTGCACTAAGTGAAAAAGATGAGATAAACTACTTCAGATCATAGAGTATGGAGAACTCTTAAATGAATCTTATGAATAATTCCTCATAACTCACTAGTTTGTGATGAGATACCCAACTAGGGAATGGCCTCGTCATGATCATTAATCTACACACAAGACAGCTACCGGTGGGTAACACCCTATATATGATAGGATAAACTCATAAGTATTGGAGCATATCTAGATGTGATGACACAGGAAAGAAATGAAAGATAATAACTAACCACTATATAATTCATGTACCAACTTACTTGTACTCTACAACAATGAATTGGAGATCTAGGTTGACTAACAGATTATCAAATTTCAAGTGAAAGGATTCATTAGTCATCGTACCTACACTGGTCACCCTAATCTGATAACTAAACTCAATTCCCCTTTAACATTGCTTCCCTAAATTACCAAATCATCCCTCACATGACTGCTAGCTCCAAAATTCATCCTTAGAAAAAAAACTCACTCTGATATCACTCTAACATAACCCAACCCATCATAACCCCTCCTGGGTGGTGGTAAGCTGATTTTTCCACCCCAATAATACCTATAATAGGTTAAGGATTGGTGACTAAAACATATTTAGTGTATCACACATGATATAAGGCCTTAGAATAATGCACATGTACCTGATTCAAACCTCCACATAGGATATAATAAAATAGAAAATATAAATAAAACTAACTAAAATGTATACATTGCTAGTGAAAAATGTTAAGATCCATAAATACAGGATATTACATAACCCATAATGAAAAAGGGTCAAGATACAGACCCAACATCCAAAAAGAAAAACCAATTATCTGAGATGAAGTGGTCCTTATAACAAGACGGATCCAAAAATGACCATCATCTATTACTATCTCCTCCAGACACCAGTAAACTCCGTTACCTTTGTGTCCACCATGGTCACCATCATACATCAGCTATGAAAAAGCCACACTAATTCCATGTCAACCAAGACCACCTCTAAACCCTACGTTATCTTCATAAACAAAACATGTGTGGGCACAATGGCTATGTAGAGGTGAATATAAACATACTCAGTAGGACATCCTGAAATTACAATAGAAAAAACCAAAGAAAATAGTCAACTCAAACCCTCAGTATGATATAGAAACCAGGAGTAAGAAAATAAATTATAACCCTGATATGCTCTAAAACTAGAATTATAAGGGACATTGAGAAGTCCCAAACATTTCAGCACTAACCCATGGAGGACCAAATCACAAGATCAACAAGGGATTCTCACTGTATCAAAAATTCCACAAATCCTAAAGTCATTATTAAATCATACATTGTATGTAAAAGGAAACCAAATGGTGTTTTAGGAGTCACAAGTCTCAAAGTAATTGATCTACTCAACCTATATAGCCTTTTCACCACCACTAAAAACTTTAAAGGAGGATTGAACTTCACTGAAGCTTGTGTGCATTTGTTGAGGGGGTACCACACCCTTTCATTCACAATAATATACATTGTGTCACTATTCTCGAAACCCATAGGGAAACTTGTTCCCAGACCAAGTATAGATTTCGGTTAGGGGAGAACCAACCCTTACTATCAAAATCACACGGGTCATGAATAAACCCACATTACCTTATAAAAACCAAAGTGGTGGACTTGTACCTCACTGAGGGAAAAGTACCAGTCAAGGGGGATAGCCGACCCCAATGAAAGAAATGTTCCCTAATTAGTACAAAAAAATGGGGGAAATCACATAGTAGGAAGATAACCTAACTCTATTATTATGGGGGATGTAATTCCCCAAACCTAGAAAACTGGAGCTGGTGCATTATTTTAATTGTAAAGACCTAGATTTTCCATGTAATTTTTTTTAATTACATGGAATTATTAAGAGTCTGCGAAAATTGACGGCGTGTGATTCCAATGCCCGGTGTGACCGGAATTAATTTTTGAACTTTTTTTATGGTATGTTCAGTAAACACGTGAGTGAAATTTTCTAACTTTTGAACCAGTGCTCAGATTAAAAATCTAAGGGCACCTTTGAATCCATAGCACTGGGATTCACTTAAGGGAGGCTTTTCTTTGAACGCAATAGGTCTGGAGAAAAATATAAGTTTTGGACTTTTTAAAAGAAATAAAATAAAATAACTTTATTATTTTATTTTATTTCTAACTTATCCTACAACGGACAAGCAGAGGTGGGACCAGCGATATGTCAAGCTATTGAATGGCTTGACCTTCCAATCTAAGTAATAGAAATGTTGGGGAAATTAGGAAGCTTTCTAATTAATGAGCTCCCATTAATTCCCAACATCATTACTTACCCTCCCATATCCTATTTATATGGAGCTTGGGGGAAGGTGTCGACATAGATTCTCCAAGAAACAAAGAGTTGAAGGAGTACCAAGACGCCAAGCCCTTAGAGGATGGAGATGGTTCCGTCGAGCAGTGACGAGCGACACCGAAACCCCGAACCGAAGAACGATGTATGATCGACATCATTTGAATCATATTGCAGGAATGAAGAAAATCAATAATTCTTCAATAATGGATGATCTCCATCGATTTTACAAGGTAGGGGCGATGTTGACTATTTTGTTTTCCTTGCAATTCTTTTCTAAAATGATAAGAATGGATCAAATCATGAACAAGTTGATTCGTTCTTTGATATATATGAGGGAGGGTGTGTTTTTTTGTTGGGATCAGGATTTAAATTAAGGCATGAAATTTTGTTGAACAAATTTTCCCTGAAACCCCTGGATTTGTCTCTAATGTGGAGGGCGCGGGCCAGCACGAACAAGGCACGAGCCCCTCCTCTTGTGCGTTGATTGTGATCACCCAATTTAAAGTAGAAATCAAGCCAGATCGAGTCCTACTGTAGTGGAGAACACAATCCCAGGAGGCCACATATGCAGACGACATAAGAAACGGGCCACCGGTGCCCGACCGGTGGCCCGACGAACATCCTGCTGCCGCTGCCAGCGCATGGCGGCGGTACGCGGTGGCCCCGACCGCGTGCCCGGAAGAAGGTTTGGTCGCCGCCCAAGGTGGCGGCGGAATAGGGGTGGGTCACACCCATGAAATAGCAGGGTCATGGCCGGCGTCAGCCGTGGCAGAGGCAGGGGCTGCTAGTTCGACCGGCGGCCAAAGGACGAGGTGTGCGCCAACGGCACGCCTGGTGGCGAAGCCGCGGCCCATTGGTCGCAACACGGAGGGACCCGCAGCACCACGTGGCACTGCGTTGGGTAAAACCCTCCCAAGGTTGAACCACTGACATGGCTCTGGACCACATCATCCCTAACCGGACGCGCCACGTCCGGGTGTCCCTGGCAGCCCGCGCCGCCAAGCGGGTTGAACCACCGAGCCAGCCCAGCAAACCGACCCGCGGCCCAGCGGGCCGACCTGCAGCCCAGCCAGGTTGGGTCAGACCCGATTCAGGCCGGGTCAAACCAAATCGATCTAGGTTGGCCCATGCCGAACTGGGTCGGGCTGGTCTGACCAGGGCGGACCGGACCCGGACCTAGTACCGACCAGTTACACAAAACGGGCCCTAACTTCTAAACCAGACATTCGTTTGACAAACCGTCTATGGCATCGGGATCCTTAGAACAAGGTGATACTTTTGAGATACTCTACTTGAGTTTTTGGAGAAAGTTGGGGTACATCTGGTTTGGATCAAACAAAAATCCAACCGGGCCCTTGGCACTAAAACGCTTGTATCTTGCAAACTGTGCATCCGATTGATGAGCCATTTACGGTATTGGGACTCTCTTGAGGAGACGGATCTTTTGGCATAATTTTTTGTGACTTTCATGGAAAACAAGATGCGTTGAGTGGCTTAAGGAGCGGTTCTACCAATCATACTATGTGCGAAACCCTACGGATGACTGAGACCTAAAGACTGTTGACCTTGGACTCCTTATGAATCGATGACTGGCCTAGTGGGAAGTGGCTCTGTGTGACCCATAATTCCCACGGTACCCATCGGGGATGTGTACCTCGGTTTGTCCAAGGTGGGAAGCAGATCTGTGTGACCCAGTAGGCCCACGGTGTAAAGCGTCTCTTTGTGACTTGGCATGCCCACAGTACCCATCAGGGATGAGTACTACAACAGTATAAGTTTAGTGGGAAGTGGCTCAGTGTGACCCAGCAAGCCCATAGTGGGAAGTGGCTCTGTGTGACCTGGCATGTCCATGGTACCATCAGGTATGAGTATCATAGCAGTCCAAGGTTAGTGGGAAGTAGCTCTATGTGACCCGGCAGGCCCACGATGCTCGTCAGAGGAGGTGTTCTCCAGTAGCTGAGGATTTTGACGATATGATTGATGATCCTTCTATCCTTGACCTAAAGTGATACCTGGTGTGATCTGACTTATGTTGTGTACTTTTGATTCATTTTATACTTACAGATTGTTGTGTGCTCTTTCCTTATTATTTTGGGGTTCCCTACTGAGTTTAGTGTTACTCACCCCCTACACAGGCCTTACCCACATGTGTGCCATGTCCCGTGTAGATGATCGACGCTTTGATGATGGACTTGGTGGCGTTGGACTAGGCAGGCCACAGTGTGATTCAGAAGATGATAAGTACTCCCTCAGCTTCTAGTAGCTACACTACTCCTACGATCAGGTGGGGTTTTCTGCAGATGTCCATTAGAGCACTCTTGTACATTACTGATTTCAGTACTTTCTTTTGGGTCTGTAATCTGGCCCACTTAATTTCAGTTGTGACCGTACTCAATTTCCTCTCAGTGGTATATTATCTCTTTTTTTATGATTTGGTACTTGTTTGGTTTTACGTGTGCGTACAGGTATCCGGGTGAATACCCCCCACTTGCAGGTTTACACCTTCGGCACTAGTCAACATCCCCTATCCTTCAAAAGATGGGTTTGGGGTAGTCATGGTACAGGCCCCGGGGGACGGGTCATGACAAAGTGGTATCAGAGGTGTTTAGTTCTACCTCAGAGACCAAGAGTCTATGTTTTTATTTTAAATCAACAGTGTTAAGTGTTGTGAGTCTGACCTTCAGGTTTGGGGAGTCCAGGGTTGGTGCGGTTGTCAACGTATCCATACAATGGAACCTTGAGTCCTGCTTTTCGGTTCAATGCACAAAAATACTTGTTGTGTTTTTTTTTGTGATTTCGAATGAAATTCAGCTCACTGGTTATAATGTTCTAATTGTGGCACATCTTGATTTATCTCAGGATTCCTCCACGAGGACGGCCAGACATGATCCAGATGCGTGAGGACAACCCTCCTAGTGAATAGGAATCTATCCATGTGATAGTGTTTGATATGGCCTCACCGGGTAGTGCCCTAGTGCTACCACCACTCGATGGTTAACCCTTGCTACCGGCAGTTCTGGTGGAGGATGTTCATATACTCAACGCCCTACATGAGTTTCAGAGGCAGAGACCTCCCAAGTTTAAGGGAGAGACAGATCCTCAATTCATTGAGGACTGGAGAGAGGTCGTGATGCGGGTCTTCCACTTAGTGAGGACACCGCCTGACCAGATGGTGATCTTGGCAGCGAGCCTTCTGTAGGGATCAGTTGGGAGATGGTGGAGTTTTACCATCCAGGATCACGATGAGGCGAACCTCGCTTAGTTTGACTTCGAGAGGCTTTTCAGGGGGATTTTTTTCCTAAGATGTTACTCTTTATGCGCATTTAGGAGCTGCTTTACCTTCAGCAGGGCAGCATAACAGTGGTCGAGTACTCGACAAGGTTCAGAGAGCTTTCCCACTACTACACAAATATGGTTTAAGACCCTTTATTCATGGATTGAGCCTTCAAGTAGGGTATTTGAAGGTAGATTAGGGATTCAGTGGTGACCCTTAGCATCCTCACTCAGGATGGGGTGCTGGAGCAGTCCCTTCTTGAGGATAACTTCCTAACGGAGTATACGCCGATAGCTAGAGCCACCAGCAGACCCCAGGCAGTAGAGTCTTCATCAGGCAGCAGGCGCGTGGGCCCAAGCAGGCCAGGTCTTTCAAAGGGTGACCCTAGGACTCCGAATCGGTAGTACGAGGCTCCTAGTCTAGAGGGAGTTATCAGGGAGCCAGATAGTGCTACTCGTGCGGCGGGTAGGGCCACATGGATCACGACTGCCCAACCCTCCATACCGATAATCATCAGATGGTCAAGGGACCACCGAGGCAGAGTTAGATATTCGATCGAGGAGGTTCGCAGGCAGCAGGAAGACATGGCAGAGGAGTTGGTCGTGTAGGAGGCAGTGGGCGACGATTCAAGGTTCTATCTCCACCACCTCCAGGAGGTCCACCCCGACCACAGGGAGCAGGTGGATAGGGGTGAGCTCAAATCCAATCAGCTGAGGCCTATGACCACAACACTATAGAGATGATTAGAGGTATGATCTATGTATAATACACCTTAGCTGCAGTACTTATAGACACTGGTTTCAGTCACTCTTTTATTTCCATGGACCTCGTTCATACCTCGGAGATTCTGGTGGAGCCGTTGGCTCGATCCTTACGGCTAGAGACACCTATGGGAGTGAATTCGATGATTACACACCGGTACCAGCAGTGTGAGCTTACTCTAAGAGGTGAGAGATTCGGCTAGGATCTTCTAGTAGCAGTGTCGAGGCCTTATGACGTCATTTTGGGTATGGACTATTTATCTATAGTCCATGTTCAGATTGACTGTATTAGGTGCAAAGTGCGGTGTGTCCTCATGGGTGGGACTAGGTTTTCCTTCACCGATGAGAAGGGAACCTTTGCAGCACAGGACGAACTTACCTAGCAGAGGGTGTAGCTGATCACACATCATTTGGCTAGCCTTACCCTTAGGGTAGTTGATTTTGAGATTCCGAGCTATCCTGTAGTGGTGGACCAATATATTGATGTTTTTCCTGATGATGTTTTGGGACTACCTCCACTCAAAGAGGTAAACTTTTACACCAACCTGTACTCCGGGACAACACCAATATCTACAACAGCATATTGTATGGCTCCCACAGAGCTCAGGAGTTATGGGTACAATTGGAGTATTTGTAAGGCAAGGGGTTCATAAGGCCCAGTGTTTCTCTGTGGGCACCCTCGATTTTGTTTACCAAGAAGGCAGACGAAAGTTTGAGACTCTGTGTGGCTTATCGGTGCCTGAACCAGGTGACCATGAAGAACAATTATCCACTTCCAAGGATTGATGATCTTTTTGATCATCTGAAGGGAGCTCGTTGGTTTTCAAAGATAGACCTTAGATCAGGCTATCATCATCTCAGAGTATGAGATGAGGATGTGCAGAAGATGGCCTTCAGATGTTGGTATGGCCACTATGAGTTCTGGGTTATGCCATTCGGTGTGACCAAAACCCATACAGTGTTCATGAGACTCATGAATATGATCTTCCATCCATACCTCAATCGCTTTGTGGTAGTCTTCATCAATGACATCCTGATATACTCAGTGATGGAGGAGGAGCATGCCCATCATCTGCAGATAGTTCTGGATACACTTCGAGAGCACCGAATTTATGGTAATCTCTCGAAGTGTCAGTTCTGGATACAAGAGGTCCACTTTCTAGGACATGTTATCTCAGAGGCTAGAGTTGTGGTGGATCGAGTGAAGATATAGGTTGTTCTTTCTTAGGAGCCACCCAGGAGTGTGGCCGAGGTGCAGAGTTTCCTGGGGTTGGCTAGATACTACCAGAGATTCATACCTGAATTCTCCAGAGTTGTGGCACCCTTGTCAGCATTGAAAAATAAGGGACAACCCTTCGTGTGGACAGAGAGATGTCAACAGAGTTTTCAGGAGCTAAGGCAAAGATTGACGAGTGCTCACATCCTGAGGCTACCTGAAGAGGGTGTTGGTTACATAGTCTACTGTGATGCATCAGGGACTGGACTTGGGTGTGTCCTGATGCAGAAGCGATCAGTTATCGATTACGGATCCCAACAGCTGAGACAACATTAGCAGAACTATGCTACCCATGACCTGGAGTTAGCATCAGTGGTCTTTGTCTTGAAGCTATGGTGACATTACCTGATGGGTGAACGTTCTATAGTCTACTCTGATCACAAGATTCTCAGGTATATCTTCTCTCATAAGGACCTGAACTTGATATAGCGGTGATGGATGGAGTTCCTCTAGGACTATGACTTTGAGATAGTCTATACTCTTAGGAAGGGGAATGTGGTAGCAGATGCACTCAAAAGGATGTTTGTCCTACAGTTACTGAGTGAGGCGACAAAGAAGCTAGCCGCGATGCAGATATCCTTCGTGGATAGAGATGGAGTAGCTTACCTCCAGTATTTGGCAGTCACTCCCCCACTTCTTCAGTGAGTTAGGGAGGCGCAAATTGGGAACATTGACTACGAGGCTCGACGTGACCATATATCCTTAGGATAGGCACCTGATGGATTTTTTGAAGGTGGGGAGCATGTCATCCTCTTCAGAGGACATACCATGGTACCGGTGGATCTACAAGAGGAGGTGTTGAGGGAGTTCCATATGTCCCCTATAGCAGTACATCCTGGTGTGTCAAAGATATACCAAGACCTCTGACATTAGCACTAGTGGCCAGGGATGAGAAAGCAATGGCAGAGTTTGTTTCTTAATGCCTCACTTGTTAGCAAGTGAAGGCCAAGCACCAGGTTCCAGCAGGATTAGCTCAACCACTAGAGGTGCCAGAGTGGAAGTGGGATGAAATCTCCAAAGACTTTGTGATAGGGCTTCCACGTACGTCTAGGGGACATGATTCCATCTGGGTGATCATTGACCAACTCACCAAATCGGCCCACTTCCTACCTATCAGAGAGCAGGGATCAGTAGAGGGCTTGGGATTCCTCTACATACAGAAGATTGTGCGACTCCATGAGGTTCCATCGACGATCATCTCTGACCGTGACACACGTTTTATTTCCTGGTTGTGGAAGGGAATACAGGAGGAATTTGGGAATCAACTACATTTGAGAACTGCCTTTCATCCTTAGATGGATGGTCAGAGGGAGTGGACCATTCAGACATTGGAGGACGTGCTTCGTGTTTGTGTCCTAGATTTTGGCTACAGTTGGGAGGATCACTTGCCCTTGGTGGAGTTCTCATACAAAAACATCTATCACTCCACCATCGATATGAAACCATTTGAGGCCTTGTACAGTCGACCTTGTAGATCACCTATATGCTAGACAAACCTAGGAGAGTCAGCACTTATAGGTCCAAAGTTGGTACGAGCTACCACTAAGAAGGTGCAGATCATCCATGAGTAGATGAAGACTATACAAAGAAGGCAGAAGTCCTATGCTGACAGGAGATGGATACCTTTAGAGTTCTAGGAGGGGGACCATGTATTCTTGTGAGTCTCCCCTCGATGGGGTCTACGGAGATTTGGAAAAGGTGGCAAGTTATCACTAAGGTTTATCGGACCATTTCTGATACTTAAAAGGATTGGAAAGGTGGATTACCGCTTGGAACTACCACCACAGTTGGAGAGGGTGCACGACATCTTCCGCGTATCCCAGCTGAGGAGGTACATGCACAACCCATCTCACATCATTGACCATGGCGAGCTGGGCTTCGATGATGGGGCGATGTTTACGAAGGTTCTAGTGGAGATTGAAGATCGACAGAAGTGAGTCCTTCATGGGCGATCGATACCTCTGGTTCGCGTTTGCTGGCAGCACAGGAATCTCCAGGAGAGCACATGGGAGCGGGAGGCTCAGATTCATTCTTAGTACCCCTATTTGTTTTTCTTAGTCTATGTTGTGGATTTTGGGGATGAAAATCCCTAAGGTGGGGAGAATGTAAATACCCAGATTTTCCATCTAATTTTTTTAATTATATAGAATTATTACGAGTCTGTGAAAATTGACGACGTGTGATTCTGAGGCCCGGTGTGCCTGAAATTAATTTTTGAACTTATTTTAAGGTACGTTCAGTAAATGTGTGAGCGGCGTTTTCTAACTTTTGAACCGATGATCAGATTAAAAAACTGAGGGCACCATTGAATCTATAGCACTGAGATTCTCTTAAGGGAGAATTTGTTTTGACTGCAGTAAGTCTTGAGAAAAAGATAAGTTTTTGAATTTTTAAAAGAAATAAAATAAAATAACTTTATTATTTTATTTTTTTCTAACTTATCCTCCAACGGACAAGCGAAGGTGAAACCAGCGATGTGTCAAGCCATTGAATTGATCTACCCTCAAATATAAGTAACAACAACATTGGGGAAATTAGGAAGCTTCCTAATTAATGATCTCCCATTAATTCCCAACGCCCTTACTTACCCTCCCCTCTCCTATTTATATGGATCTTGAGGGAAGGTATCGACATAGCTTCTCCAAGCAACAAAGTGTTGAAGAAGTGCTAAGACGCCAATCCCTTGGAGGATGGAGACAGTTTCATCAAGTGGTTACGAGCGACACCGAAACCCCGAACCGAAGAACGATGTATGAACGGCGTTGTTGGAAGCCTGTTGCAGGAATGAAGAACATCGAGACTTCTTCAAGCACCAAAGATATCCATCGGTTTTACAAGGTAGGGGTGGTGTTGACTATTTTTTTTCCCCACAATTCTATTCTAAAATGATAAGAACGTATCAACTTAAGAAAAATTTGATCCGTTATTAGATATATATGAAGGAGGGTGTATTTTTTTGTTGGGATCAGGATTGAAATTAAGGCATGAAATCCGGTTGAACAACTTTTCCCTAAAACCCCCAGATTTATCTCTAACGCAGAGGGCATGAGCCGAAATGAACAAGGCTCGAGCCCCTCCACTTTTGCATTGATTGTGATTGCCCAATTTGAAGTAGACGTCAAGATAGATGGGGGCCTATCGCAGTGGACAACGTGATCCCAGGAGGCCGTAGGCGTAGATGGTGTAGGAAACGAGCCACTGGTGCACGACCAGTGACCTGGTGAACATCCTTCCACCAGCAGCAGTGCACGATAGCATAGAAGTGACATGTGGTGGCGTCGGCCATGTGCCCGGTGGAAGGTCCGGCCGCCGCTTAGGGCGGTGGCAGAATAGGGGTGGGGCACGCCCCTGACGGCATGCCCACGCGGCAGCAGGGTCGCGGCCAGCATCAACCGTTGTGGAGGTAGGGGTCTCCGGTTCGACTAGTGGCTAAAGGATGGGGCGTGCGCCAGCAGTGCGCCCGGTGGCGAAGCCGCAACCCGTCGTCCACGACATGGAGGGACCCGCGGTGCCACATGGCGCCGCGTTGGGTCAAACCCCCTGAGGGTTGGCCCGCTGATATGGCTCCCTGCCACATAAACCCTAACCAGACATGCCGCATCTGGGTGTCCCTGGTGGCCCATGCCGCCAGGCAGGTGGAACCACCAGGTCGGCCAGCAGACCGACCCACGGCCTAGTAGGCTGACCAGCAGCCCAGCGGACCGACCCGCGGCCCAGCCAGATTAGGCCAAGCCCAGTAGTTCAGGTTGACCTGGTTTGGGTCAGACCTGAGTTAGTCTAGGTCGACTTAGATCGATCCGGGTTGGCCGATGTCGAACCAGGTCGGGTCGGTCCGACCGGGGCGGACTGGACCCTGACCTAGTATCGACCAGTTACACAAAATGGGCCCTAACTTCTAAACCAGACGTCCATTTGATTAACCGTCTATGGTGTCAGGATCCTTAGGACAAGGCGGTCCTTTTGAAATAATCCACTTGAGTTTCGGAGAAAGTTGGGGTACGAATGAGTTGGATCAAACACGAATCCAACCGGGCCCTCGGCACTAAAACGCTCGTATCTTGCAAACTGTGCATCCGATTGATGAGTCATTTTCGGCATTGGAACTCTCTTAAGGAGATAGATCTTTTGGAATAATTTTTGGTGAATTCCATGGATACCAAGATGTGGTGAGTGTCTTGAGGAGCGGTTCTCCCAAGCTGACTATGTGTGAAACCCTGCGGTTGACTGAGACCTGAAGACTGTTGACCTTGGACTCCTTACGACTCGACGACTGGCCCAGTGGGAAGTGAATCTGTGTGACCCATCATGCCCATGGTACCCATTAGGGATGCATACCTCAATCTGGCCAATGTGGTAATTGGATATGTGTGACCCAGCAGGCCCATGGTGGGAAGCGACTCTGTGTGACCCGACATGCCCACAGTACCCACACTACCACAAAAACAGTTTTTCGCAGCGCCCCCGTTTATCAACGCTAATGAAAAAGCGCTGATAAAGGGGGGTCCCTTTATCAGCGCTTTTTTTAGCGCTGATAAAGGGCCCCCCTTTATCAGCGCTTGCTTAGTAGCGCTGATAAAGGGCCCCCCTTTATCAGCACTTGCTTAGTAGCGCTGATAAAGGGGGGCCTTTATCAACGCTTTTTTTAGCGCTGATAAAGGGTCGGCTTCAAAAAAAAATTTAAAAATATATTAATATATAAATATAGTTATATTGTTATATAAATATAATATATAAATTTTAAATATATTTTAGATAAGTATAAATGTACATTTACACTTATTATACTTAATATATATATATAAGATATTTAGTGAAAATGGCTTCTTAAAAAATTTAAAAAATATTTTTAATTAATAATTTGATAATAATTATGGAGTAATAGTAATTTAATAACAATTTGAGGACTAAAAAAATTAAAAAAATTAAAAAAAGATCCAAAATATGTTGAAAACGCAACTCAAACTTCAAACGGCCATAACTTTTGATCCGGGTGTCCGTTTGAGCTCTACCACATATCAAATCGAAGCATGCGACGAGATCTACGTAGCTATGACTGGGGGGGACCCCAGTAAAGCGTTTTTAGAGGCCAAAAGAGGCCCAGAAGGCCTCCAAAACTGAGTTTTTTGTCAGGGTACCCAGATTTTTTAACATTTTGTGGATTTTCAAACTCGTTTAAGGGGGTATTATTGACTTTTCTTCGTGGGGACTAAATTTATTCCAAGGTATTACATTCATATTGATATTATGTCTTTGAAATTTCATCCTTTTTTATAATGAACTTCTATTTATAATCAAATATATAACTATATGTACAGATTTTTTATATATTCGCACCTAAAAATTAATTTTTTTAAATAAATAATTAAACATATTTACATATAAAATATATTAGCTTTATCTAAATAATAACTAATATCCATTTTATTTAAAATACCAATATATGAATATTTATATACCTATATATTAATCTAACTATATATATATATTAATCTAACTATATATATATATTAATCTAATAACTATATATATATTAATATAACTACATATATATATATTAGTATTACTATAAATATATATATTAATATCACCATAAATATATATATTAATATCACTATATATATATCAATATAACTATATAAATATATATTCATATAAATATATATATGTTAATATAACTATATATATGTTAATATAACTATATATATGTTAATATAACTATATATATGTTAATATAACTATATATATGTTAATATAACTATATATTAATATAAATATATATTACTATACGAATAAATATAACTATATATATATATAGATATAGATATATATTAATACCACTATATATATATATTAATATTACTATATATATTATAATATAACTATATATATATATATTATAATATAACTATATATATATATCAATATAAATATATATTACTATACGAATAAATATAACTAAATATATAAATATATATATATATAGAGATATCATGAATTGGAAAGCAAATCAAAATAGAGTAGTGGTAAGGGCTTAGGCGCGCAGGGGGGAGGTCTCGAGTTCAAATCCTGGTGGAGGCAGGGGTGCGCGCGCATGAGGAATATTAGAGCAAGCGTTGTTAAAGGGTGGAGGGGGGTGCGTGGGGTGTTGTATAGGGGCCGAAAAGTGCTGTAAAGGGGGGGGGGGGGGTTCAAGTGCTATAAAAGCCCCCCCTCGATTGGCAGTATTTTTTAAATTTTTTTAAATTTTTTTAATTTTTTTTAACTTTTATCAGCGCTAAAATGAGAACGCTGATAAAGGAAGCGGTGATATAGGACCCCTTTATCAGCGCTAAAAAAAGCGCTGATAAAGGGGTACTTTTATCAGTGCTTTTTTTTAGCGCTGATAAAGGGGTCCTATATCAGCGCTTTTCGGAGCGCTGATAAAGGGGAACCCCCCCCCCCCCTTTATCTACGCTGGCTTTATCAGCGATTTTCTAGCGCTGATAAAGGCCGTGTTTGTAGTAGTGCCATCAGGGATGAGTACCACAACAGTCCAAGGTTAGTGGGAAACGACTCTATATGACCCCGCAAGACCATGGTGGGAAGTGGCTCTGTGTGACCTGGCATGCCCATGGTACCATCAGGGATGAGTACCACAACAGTCCAAGGTTAGTGGGAAGCGGATCTATGTGATCCGACAGGCCCACAATACTCGTTAGAGGAGGAGTTCTCCAATAGCTAAGGATTTCGACGATATGATTGATGATCCTTCTATCCTTGACCTAAAGTGATACCTGGTGTGATATGAATTGTGTTTTGTACTTTTTCTTTGTTCTATACTTCCAGATTATTGTGTGGTATTTCCTTGTTGTTTTGGGGGTACCTATTGAGTTTAGTGTTACTCACCCCCTGCACGGGCCTTGCCCACGTGTGTGTCATGTCCCATGTAGACGATCAATGCTTCGATGATGGACTTGGTGGTGTTGGACCAGGTGGGCCACAATGAGATCTGGCAGATGATACGTACTCCCTCAGCTTACAGTAGTGACACTACTCCTACGATCAGGTAGGGTTTTCTGTGGATGGCCATTAGAGAACTCTTGTACTTTACTGCTTTCATTACTTTCTTTTGGGGTTTGTATTCTAGCCCACTTACTTTCAGTTGTGATCGTACTCAGTTTCCTCTTAGTGGTATACTGTCTCTTTTTTTGTGATTTGGTACTTGGTTGGGTTTGTGTGTGCGTACAGGTATCCATGCAAATGCCTCCCACTTGCAGGTTTACACCTTTGGCACTAGTCACCAACCCCTAGCCTTCGGGAGGCGGGCTTGGGGTAGTCACAAAACGGGCCCTGAGGGATAGTTCATGACATTAATACATTGGAATGATTACAAAGAATCAAATCCCGAAGGACCGATCAGTTTAGCATTCTTGGAAAATATATTACATGCATGAACTTTACATTAAAAATCAAAACATAATATTCGGCATAGATGATTCTTTTTAAACACCATTATTCTCCTAGATTAACCCAACATATCAGTCATAAAACACTTCTTTGAATCCTAGGAAAATAAAACATAAGAAATGGGTGAGCTCATATGCCCAGTAAGCGTAAAAAATACAGCATAAGCTTTCATAAATAGGCATAAACTTTTAAGGCACGGTATAAAAATGAAACAAAAACCTTTTGAACATAATCTTTAGTATAATATGAAAAGAATAAATCAAAAAATTTCATTTAAAAATTCACATAGATATTCTAATAGTAGAATAATCACATGTAATATTAATAAATAATCTCATAATGAGGGAATTCATAATGTCGGACATCAAAACCACACCATCAAGTTATAGTGTCAAGATCATACATAAAAGGGTAAAAACCCAAACTAGTTTGTCTCGTGATACCTATCGATGCATCAAGGTGATACAGCAGGCCCCACCCATCACTTACTAATTCTAATGAATTCCTCTTATGAAAGGGGTAAAACACAACCAACATAAATATTCATTTTAAAACTAGAATACAAAAATGTTAATACATTAACCATAAACCTTGAATGGTATCAAAATAGCACATCCACGGTCAAACATAGCATAAAATTTTCAATATAATATTGTATATTTTATCATAAAAATCAACCTCATTTAATCATAAAATCTAATAAAGGATGTTGACATAGATGAAAATAATCTAATAAAATTGTTAAAACTCTTTGATAGAAATATACCTTTTTACTTTGAAAACATTAAAAAGTCACACAATTTATAAAAGAAGACATTTAAAAAAAATTGGTTCAAATTTTACCATACCACTTTGAAATTTTTTAAAGGATTTAACATTTTAAAACATTCATGACCATATAAATAAATATTTAAAACCATTTTGAAAACATGGACATTAATGAGAAAGATTTAAAAGAATAAATCTTTAAAAATTTTAAAATTATGTTTTACTTAAAGATTAACTTACATAAAACCTTAAAAATATTCATTTTTAAAAAAAATAATCATGGAAATGGATGATAAATATGTCTCAGTAAATACTTACACATAAACAATCTCAGATAATAATGAGATTGTGAAATTAACCCTTACCTTGTACTTTCCTTTAGTCAAGGGTGTGTTAACGTCCTGTATAATAGTTAAATCATGTTATTAAATTATAAAAGGACCATATATATATTTATGATATCATATATGATCCTTTTATATCATTTTGTTAATAATATTTCAGCATTACCATTGTTTTGGGTGTTAACTGCTTCATTTTCTCATTCATGTTTTATCATGTAAGTCATGTTTGTTATGCATATGAAATATTTTATTCATATATAGAATGATATTAAGTTCATAATTATTATTTTTAATCATCATATAACTTTTATAATCATTCTTGAATGGTTAACTTGAATAATGAATCTCATCGTGTCGTAGAGACGGTAGGTCATACATACACACGAGCGACAGTATCATTCCCTTGATGGTTAAATGGTATGGAATTGGATGCTATATTAATTATAAAGAATCATTATCATGTTATATTAATTATTTATATCCATTATAATCATAATTATACCCATCCAAATAAATTAGTGTTGAATAAAAAATTACACCATGACGTGGAGACAGTAAGTCATACGTATGCATGCATTGTGATATTATTATTTGTAGGATGGATAAAAGGAGTAATATAGTTATCCCACAATTATAATAATATATAATCATGTATATGATACTATATTTATTAATTTAGTATGTAAATAACATAGTAAGAGAAATTATAAGAATAAAATAAATTGAATTGAATTGGTAAAACAATTACCTCTTCTTTGAGTGTCTCTTTTTGATTCGCACAAAAGGACTCCTTAGGTTGGTTTTTTGCCCAAATTATGGTCTCTAGGATTAAGTAAGGGATGTTTAGAGGAGAATTGGGTAGATTTTGGTAGATAAAAATGGATTTAGTGGTGTTAATAAAATATAAGGAGAGGTGCCCTTTTATAAGAGAGGTAATGGGCACTTTAGGAAACTATCAAAATATTAAATTAATATAAATTAATTTTCAACTTCAAATGGATCCAAAGTGAATTATTTAGAAGATAAGATGAGTATGTTTTAAAATCCTCTCAACCAATAAAATTTATAAATGTTTTGATTTTATTTTAAACCTTATCATTTTGATTTATCCTTATTTAATCTATTTAATTTTAATTATGGTAATAATATTCTAAATATTAAATGGTAATAAATATTTACATATATGGTATAAATTGAACATAAATGGACACTTAATGAAATTTTAGACCTTATAATTATAACTTTGTAATTTTTAAATATTTTTATGATTTTTAAATAATTTAATAAAATTTTATTTTTATAAAATATCAATAATGTCAATTTTGACACTATTCATAACTTTGACTTTAATTAAAATTCAAACAAAAATATAATTGCAAAAAAAATATTGAATACACTCCTAAAATTTCATATTCACCTATAAAATTTGTGGATCATCTCAATTATGTCAAATTATAATTATTTTAAAATTTTTAAAATCATTTATTTGATATTTCAATTAATAAAATAATTACTTATTCACTATTGTGTCATTATTTATGGTAATTATTTAGTCTCTAAAAATTATAAATAAATTACTATGATGTATATAATTATTTTATATTTCTAGATACTATTAATGATTGAATTTATCTCTTGTTTATGCCTATATTAAAATTATTTTACTTATAAGAAATGAGAGTGTTACATTTTGTCACATTCTTCGATTTTAATAATATCTATTTCATTTTCATAGACAAGTGTCCATTAAATAATTCAAAATAAATAATTATGATATCTTTGAAACTATTCTAGTTATTTGACCGAATTATATATTTTTAAGAATTTTATAACATTTAATAAAATATTATTTTTTAAAGTATCATTTATTTCAATTTTTATACTATTCAATATTTTTATATTTTAAAATATAAAAAAACATGATAAATTCAAACCAATACTTCCAATATGTCACTTAAATATCTATTTTATCTATAAAATTCACAGGTATCATTGATTAAGACATATTATATTTATTTTAATATTTTAAATATCAATTATTTGATTCTTCCATTAATGAAGCAATTACTGCAACATCATTGTGTCACCATTTTATTTAATTATTTATTTCCTAAAAATTATAAATAAATTAACATGATGTAGGATATTATTTTAAATTTATAATTTCTATTTATAGTTGAAGATATCCTTAGTATAACCCAATATTAAAAATAATTTACTTGTTAAAAACAAAAGTGTAACAAAAATGACTTTACATTTAATATAATATTATAAATGCATTAATGTCATCCAAGTGGCTCCAAGTGGTACTAAATTTTACCTAATGATGATATTGGTCAGAATAAACTCATCCAATTAAATTAAAATAAGTGTTGGGGTAATTTTTATTTTTTAATAATATAATACTTACCTTTAATTACCCGATTTACCCTTAACCATAGTAATAAAATTTATTACTCAAGTTACTATTCATAATGTCCAAAAATAAAAGGGAAATATTTACATAATTTGGACCTTATAATTATAAATATGGAATCCATTTTTAAAAATTCAAAACACAAAATTTTCAGTAATTAATTTAAAATTAATCATGTTTTTGGAATGAAAAATGGGTTTTTAAAAGCTAAAATATTGCAAAAGATTGAAATGTTTTCACATCAAAATTCATGGTAAAATTAATTAAAATGACAAAAATTATATTAACTAATAATAATATATTCTATTTATACTTTAAAAAAATTAAATAATATAATTTATCCACATAAATTATTTTGATGAAAAAAGTTGTTTTCAATTAAAATTTTAGTATATTTTTACTATTCATCAAAATTTAAATCTTATTAGAAAAATATAAAAAATTCCCCCAAAGTAAATTTTTATATCCCTGTTCCAAAGAAGAAGTTTATTTTTTAAAATAGAATATATTAAATTTTCAAAAACTAGATTTAAAATGGGTGTGTCATCAAAAGGCGACAAAACGACATTTTTTTAAAAATACTTCTTTTATTCGAAAAAATGAATTTGTTCTTATATCATATCTAGAAAACATATAAGATGAATTTTAAACATTATATTAAATATATTAAATATATATTACATTAATAAAACCCATTAATAGTACTTTTATTATTTTATAAACTCACTTATTTGTATTTAAATAGATTTTCAGAAGAAAGTTAATATTATTCATACCTGCCATTATAATGACTAAGTTATAAGGTAACATGATAATATTGATTTTTTCACTTAAAATCAGTCTTGCATAAAATTAATTCTATCAAAAGATCTTGAAATTGTGTGTAACACAAGTCAAACATAGTGTTGTGTAAACTGCAAGCTAAGTCAGTGTTGCGTGTAGCGCAAGCTTATCTCGGTATAGCATACAACACAATCTATTGAATTTATTTAAAAAAAGAAATGTATCATGAAATATTGGGGTGATACATTCTCCCCTCCTTTAATAAATTTCATCCTCATAATTTTAAAATGCACTTCGAAAATAAAAGGTTAATACTAGAAAATACCTTTTTAGAAATCCCACATCAGAAATAGGGTTAATAAAAGTTCTAATTTAAAATAAAGGAAAGGAAGTACGGAGGTTACCAGAGATAACAAATACAAGGGTTCCATTTAAGAAAAAATTGACATGAAAGAAAAATATAACCATCAATTTCTGATATAGAGTGATAGAGAACATGGTCAGGAGAAAGTTAACAATCACAAAGCTAGAAGTCGATGATGATCTAAGGGACCATTTGATTCATCGGAAAAGAAAGTACTAGGAAAAAAATTTTGGTTTTAAGATCCATTCCCTAGAGTTTAAAAATTAATTTACTTCATATAATAATAACACAATGAAGAATACTTACTTGAAAAGTAGAGTTATATCCTTTAACTAATTTCTACACAAACTCATCTTTCTCTCTAAAAGATAATAAAATTCAAAAATATTATATTTATCTTAATCATATAGGGTTACAAAAATGAAATTATATTTCATATTTCATACCATTTAAATAAAAAAACTATGTTATGAAAACTAGGACATCGCATAGGCTAGTGGTAGGTGATGCACCCTTGTCACACTTCAGTTGTGGGTTCAAGTCTCGCAGCCTTGCTGAACGCAACGGGTTGTCGCCCGACCTGCAGGTTATCCTTTTCTTAAAAATATATTATTATAAAATTCAAAAAAATAATCTTAAAATTTTTTTAATCTTAAACAATATTATCTAATGTTAAAATTAATCCATTCTAACCTTAGACTTATCCAAAATACTTCTGTCCAAACTCACAGTCTAAAAATTTATAAGGAAGGTCACATAACATAATGCAGATATTTTTTTGTCACGTACCAAACATGTGAATACCTTCATCATGTATTCTCTTAAAACATAGTAATACCCTGAATTACCATAAAACATTATTGAATATGTTCGTGCTTCCTTATTCCTTACGTAAAACATAGAATATTGGATATACTTCTTAAATCCAAAAATGTTGTAAACTCTAACAATGACGGAATAAACAACCCATTAATCAATTACAAGGTAGTCAATAATATCCAATATACTTTATCCAAATCAATCATCTCTTTATTTCAACATCATTATCCAGTATCAGAAAAATATTAAGAGTTATCTTTCCCTCAACCATATATTTTCCAAAAAAATAACTTGGAACTATGTCACTTTACTTGGTACCATACAATCTCAAATCCTTAATGAAATAGTACTGTAGTAAAATCCTTATATACTCCATAATTATTATAACTAATACATTGATAATAAAATATTAAAATAAAATAATTCTTTAATAGTCATATTAATCATTCCTCTTCATCTATGTAAGTATCATAACTTGATCATTATACAATAGCATCATGTGGGGTATATTCCTTTGATGATTGGGACATTGATTTGAATAATGTCTCATCACCTTGTAGTTGAATAATTGTACATTGGAAAACTTTTTATTACCCTTGAAATCACGAAATTGGTGTCTTTTTTCTCCACACTTATAAAAAAATCTCATTTCCTTCAAGCATTTACCAGGGTGATTCTTTCCATAGTTATCACATGTGGGAAAATCCTTTTTCCCTTCTTCCCTTTATCTATATTTTTATCTTCCATCCTCTTCTTCTCTTACTTCCATTCAAATCCATAGGACTCGGAGAATTCTTTAATTATCTTATTAACACATGATATTATTTCCTCATTTGATGAGAATACATGTGAGACTATTTCCCTTTGAAATGTTGGATTAAGACCATGAAAGATATGATCCTTCTTACTCTTTAGATCATGTGCATTGGTGGAGTTCTCATTCCTTCTACTAGGTTCAATTTCTATAAGATGGCATATATTGTATTAGCTTATAAAGTTATGTAACTTTTATAACTCTAAATATGGTATAACACATAACATAAATTTATGCATCATAAATCCTAGAATCGTAAATTTTGGTTACTTTGGGGGAAAATTTACTTTTAAATAATTCATAATGGTAGGTAAATAAATTATGAATTTTCCTAAGCATATCCACTAGGCATGCCAAACTAGGTGCGCGGTAATCTTTGCTCTGAAGATATAGAGACACTATCTCTACTGTAAAAGGTGTGAGATATATATTAATCACAAGAGTTTGAAATATATTTTCTCACAGAAAGAACTCGACATGAGACAAAGTAGATGGATTGATCTACTCAATTATTATGATTTCAAAATACACTACCATCGAGGGAAGAAAAATATGGTGGTGGATGTTTTAGGTAGGAAGGACCATGGAGTGCTGAACAGAATGAGAGTTGAAAAGGATCCTATGTTCATGGATCTAGTAAAGATGAATATGGTAATTATTATGGAAGGTTAAACATCACTACTTTTTCAAATGGTTTCCAAACCATATTTATTGTAAAGGAAAAAAATTTCTCTGTTTGATGATGAGGAGTTTCAAAATAAAATTAAAGTTGTGAATTATGGGATATTGGTTGACTTTGTATTTGAAGATGGTATTTTAAAATTTGGGAAGAGGCTTTGTGTTCCCGTTATACCTAAGCTAAAAAGAAAATTATTGGATGATTCTCATAGCTCCAATTTCTCTATGCGCCCTAGTAGTACTAATATGTATAGATATTTGAAAGAACATTTTGGTGGGACAATATGAAGAGGGAGATTGCTGATTATGTGTCAAGATGTTTGGTTTTTTAATATGTGAAGGTTTGAAGACAACATCCAAGAGGAGTCATGAAACATCTTTCTATACCTGTGTGGAAATGGGATGATATTATAATGGACTTTTTCATGGGGCTACCAAAGACTCCCATAAGAAATGATATGATATGGGTTATTGTTGATCATCTTACAAAACCATTACATTTTATTGCTATAAGAGAACATTTATAAATAATTTAGATTAATGAAGTTTTGATACTTCATGGTGTACCCCTATCGATTTTTTCTGATCATGATCCTCATTTTACATGAAGATTCTAGAAAAGTATTTATAAGGCCCTAGATATCGATCTTCATTTGAGCACTGCCTACCACCCTCAAACTAATGGACAATCAGAATGGAAAATTAAAACTTTAAAAGAAATGTTGAGATCTTTCTCACTTGACTTTCAAGGTATGTGGGATCAATATTTACCTCTAGTATAATTTTCCTATAACAATATATTTTATTCAAGTATTCATATGGCACTATATGAAGCGTTATATGGAAATTGAAGTCGTACACCAACTTTTTGGGATGATGTTGGTGAAAGAAAACTCATAGGCCCAGAACTTGTTGAGTAAACAAAGGATAGGTGAATATTATTCAAACTCATATCAAAACATCTCAAAATATGCAAAAGAGCTATACTAATAACCTAAAGAAGGATTTTAAATTTCAAGTGGGAGATCATGTTTTCTTGAAAGTATCTCCATAGAATGGTGTCATGCGATTCGGTAAGAAGGGTAAATTAAGTCCCATACACATCAGACCTTTTTAAATTCTTAAATGAATTGGATATGTAGCTTACCATTTTGTAATGACACCAAATCTCTCCAAAGTTCATGATGTGTTCCATGTATCTCTATTAAGTAAATACATGTCAGACCCAATGAATGTACTCAACTATGAAGAAATAGAACTGGAACCCTATCTGTCTTACTGTGAAGTGCCTATCAAGATTCTTAAAACTAGAGAACAAGTGTTGAGAAATCGGACAACTCATCTCGTAAAAGTTATTTGGAGAAACCATAAAATGTAAGAGGTGATGTGGGAACTTGAAGAACTTATTATTAATAACCACTAAAATCACGACCGATTTTTGCCTATCAATCGGTCAAGGTTTCGGTGCTCTGCTAATGTGCATAGCAGCACTCAGATCGAATCCTCGACAATGATACTTTTTAATAGTTAATTGTTTTTATTTGATTGTATTATAATTGAGGGGTTTGTTTGCAGATCTTATGAAATAATTTATGGATTATTTTTTATTTAATAAATTGATAAATATTTGGGTGATTTCGCCATTAGGTAGTTAATCTTATGATATCCTTGAGCCTTGATTTATATTGCATTAAATTAACACCCATGTCACAAGTTGGCGTTGATTGGAATTCCCAAGTGTTAAGGATTTAATACAAGCCTTAACTTAACTTAAGGTTATAATCTTAATCATATATTGTTTATTGTAGTGTATTTATGGTTCCAGTAATCCATGAAAACCACTCGTTAAACAAAAAAAGTTATTAATCCATGACATGTTAAGTCCAACATACGCAATGTTAATTCAAAGAATACTCATCGAGAAAAAATTCTCAATCGCTTAACATTCCAAAATTATAACTCAACCAAATGAGAGATTTAATCAGACAATGAAATTATTAATAATCTGGTTATAATTATTATGATGATAAATTAAGAAGACAAGAAAAAGAAAAAGATAAGAAAAGAGTGGTGCGCCGAACACACACACAAACGATAATGAGAATTAAAAACAGAATTTCGATTGAATGAGAAAGAAAAAGAAAGGAAGTTGTTTTAATATGATTTAAAATATTTTATGAACATTAATATTAAACTACATAAGTTGTATGAGAATAAGAGATATTGAAGAAGAAACTTTCATTAAAATAGAATTACAAAAAAACAAACACTTGCACGATTACAAACGAAGAACAACACAAAAGTAAATGAAAGGAAGAAAGGAGGAATGATTTCTCAAGTAAAAAAATTAGTATGGAAGATCCTCTCAAGCCTTTGGCAGAGCCTTGTTCGTGCCAACCTATCCTCCATTTCTCTAAAATTCCAACCCTTTTGAAAGGAGAGGAGGGGATGTATTTATAGCCCAAGGTGGTGGGCTGTTTGCATTTCAAAACTACCCCTCTACTTGGCTCAATGATTTGGACATCCAAAAAGCTGAATCTAGAGATATATATTTCCAGAAAGTTGTATATAATAATTTTGATCTACTAATCTCAAAATTTGGAAGCATTTTGACTTATTGAGCCAAAGTTATGGGTGTCTGATTAAACAATGTTAATCTGTCCATTTCAATACATACTTTTTAGAAGAACGAAACGTGAATGGGTTTATCCATAGTAAGATACCTTAAAATCTGAAAAATTTATTCAATAAATACATCCTTCTATGTATCCTTTTTTACACTACAAAATCTCAGATTGATTTGATGATTATATCACGAGACATGTCATGAATACTGTACTGATTTAAATTCCCGTCCAGAATAGTGGGCTGAGTTTAAATGAATCAGTTGGGACTTTTTTCTTTAGAGTTGGGCCTTTAAATTTTTATACAAGACTCCTTACATTTTCTCTCAAACTTTTGAGGAGAATGAATAAATTTTCACTTCTGGATTGATCCCAGTGATTCAATCTTCATGGATGGTCCAGTTTCTTCACAGATTCTATGGGCCTTCTTGTGTGGTCCATATGTCCCTTAAAATGGCATAATTGTCCCAATATTACTTTTAATGAAATGTTTTATATTTAATTATAAATCCTAAAAAACAATAATCTCACAATTTGGATAAATAGGGAGATAATTATAAATAAAATAGTAAACTGTCTCAATTGGACTGCTTCTAAAAATGCTCAAAAATTATATTTAGTATTAAAACATTAATATTTCACACAAATTATTCACATTTCATATAAAATCAGTAAAAGGAGTATATAAAAAGTTATGAAAATATTAATAACATCAACTCCCCCATAATTAGTCTTGTTCATGTCCTCATGTACAACATATATAAAAAACATAACAAAATCATTTTTACTCACCAAAAAATATTAAAATTTTGTTTTCCCCAATCAGGGGAGGTTTAGACAATTTCACTCATCCATATTAAATTCCACCATAAGTTGTTACAGAAATAATGTTCCAAAAACAATTCATTTTTTCATTCCCAAATTTAAAAATGGAAAATGGTGGCACACAAAACTTACTTCTCTCGAGACCATAAAATTAATTTATGGAGCTTCACTCATTCACCAAGCAAAAGTGAACATATTAGAGTTTGTAAGAGCTATAAGCTTCCACTCCCTTTCCAAAGTGCTACAAAATCAAGAGGTCTTTTTAGGGGGTTTTTTGTGGCTATGGGATGGTAGGAAGATGATATCCAAAAGATAAGAAAACGGGGGTAAACACCAACCTGGAAAAAGAAATGCATATTTTTTTTGAAATGAGACATGAAAGGAAATAGAAACACATATTTAAAAGGGAATGATTGTGTGAATAAAGACACAAGAGAGGAATAAAATTTTAATGGGATTAGAAGATGAAATATTTACAAAACACAAAACTTCTCCCAATGACATAAGTGTTCTTGTTTTTCTTTTATTTTCTTCTTTTTTTTGCATTTTTTAAAAGTTGAACTTGAAAAAGATCTCACAATCATATCCCAACCCATTATTGATCTCCTCATGACACTAATTGTAATAGTTATAACAAGATCAAAGGTTGAGGAAGAGTGATTTTTGACCTAACCAAGACACAACCCATTTTTGTTTCTTTTTTTATTTTTTTTATTTGATTTTTTTTAACACTTGTCAGTAAAATTTAAAAAATTACATAAATAAAAGTACATTGCATTCCCCAAAACTCACTGAATGACAACCTATCTCCCACACTAAAATGGATGCTTTCCCTCAATAATATGATAACTCATTGAAAATCAATAAAAGGGCACCCAAAAAATTAAATCCATTCCCCCCCCCCCACACTTAAATTTCAAAAAATTATGCAATGAAAATCCCTGTTAATATTGAGTGGGAAAAGGTATTGGGATTGTAATGTGGCTATAAAATAAAAGGTTTTCATAGGCTCGAAGGGGATTTCAAAATTAGGATTAATGTAAGGGAAATGGGAGGCTATTTGGCTATTGTGATTCTAATGTGGTTCAGAAAATTCCTCTATCATATTAATGCACACTAAAGTAGGAAATTCAACTTGAAGGTCCACAAATTCAAGACTCACAAATGGGGGTGAAAAACATGCATTTTTAAAATATGGCCATAGGTGGCCTTGTCATGAAATAAAATATTGTTCCTCACGGGTGGGGAAAATCATTTTCCAAATAAAAAATTTATCATTCAAAATTTGTTGGTTTTGACACAATATTCTTTATCCAAATTTATAAAAAACTACAAAATTATTGAGATGAAACCATGTCTTTTGACTCTCTAAAATGGTTGGACAAAATTTTAAAATTAGAAGGTGAGTAATTATGACTCTTTATTTTTCATATATTTTTTTAAAAATGATTTTTTTTAGTTTTTTAGCTTTTGTGTTTTAGTTTTTTATAAAGACACATCCACACAAAAGAGAAAGAGAAAAGGAAAAGGGTTTGATAAATATAGTGGTAAAAAATGAAAAGGAGAGGTAGTAGAAGAAAAAGGGAGAGAGATATAAGAAGGAAGAATAGTTAAAGGGAAAGAGGTGCCCCCTGGTTTGAATTTTGTGGGTCGATGTCTCCATTCATAGGTGGGTCAGTGGAAGTTGATGTGAATCATGTGGGATGTTACCTAAAAAAGAAAAATCATTATTCATGTAATGAAAAACAAAAAAGAAATTGAAATTTCATAAAAGTAAAATAAAACATGGGTTGCCTCTCAAGAAGCGCTGCATTTATTTTGTCTACAGCTGGATAATTTCTTTATACTACCCATAGCCTGATGGTGGCCATTGTATTTTCTCAACTCCAGTGTGATTCTAGAAAAACTTCTCCTTTGGGATGCCTGATTGTTCATTGAATAATTTATTACCATCCTTGTTGATGTGTTTGAAATTCAATGGGGGTGGAAAGAGAATATTTTTATCCTCTCTTTGGTCTTCAACTTGAGAAATGATTTTATCCACAAAGTGATGGTTTTATATGCTTGGAAATTCAAGAAGATGTCTCAATTTTGATGGTTCATTTATGTATGGTTCATATAACACGAAACCAGAATATGATATCCCAATTATTTTTGACTAGTTTATTTCGTCACTTATTGATGTAGAGTAATGAGGATCATTGGATTCATAATACTGAATAAAATTTTCAATATCCTTTATATCAATATTTTTCACCAAATAATGGTCAATTTCAACCTCACCAGTGATCACTTTATTAATTAAGAAATAAATATCACAAACATCACTACCATCAGGACAATATAAACACATTGGTTTAGGGTTCACCTCACAAATAACATAATTTTTAGAATCATGGATAGGAAATGATGAATGTTTTATAATAATATTTGAATCAAAAAATGAACATGCTTGTTCTTTTTCCCTATTATTGTCCAAGTTAGAGCAGTGGATGTTAGAGGTGATATGGGATTCCAAATAGTTTTCAAGATCCTTTAGATCAATGTATTTTTCATTTGTAATGTCAACATCAACTTATCTATTTATGACATGGTTAATGAGGATGCATGATGGATTGGGATTCAAGACACTCTCAGAGAGATTTTAGGAAGCATGAATAGAGAATACAGATTGATTCTCTGATGGGTATCACATGGATTAAAAAATATTGAACTTGACCAGTTGGTCACCAAATTCCATGGATAAGATGCCATAATGGACATCAATTTTTGTTTTAGATATAATGAGGAAAGGTTTTCCTAGAATCATAAGAGATTGGAAACAAGTTGTCTCACCTTCCATGTCAAGGACATAGAAGTTAGCTGGGAAGATAAGATCATTGACTCGGACAAGGACATCCTCAATTATTCCCTCAGGACTAGTTGTGCTTCGATTGGCTAACTGGATAACAACACCTATTGGGTGTAAGGGACCTAGACCAAAATTGGATAATATGGATTTGGGCATTACATTTATCGAGGCTCCTAATTCTATGAGTGTATCATCAAAGTTGGAACTTTCTATTTGGAATGGAACTGTAAAGGTCCCAGGATCTTTGCACTTCATGGGTATGGATTGTTGTGTTGAAACATTTTTTAAGGTCCTAAGTTGCCTCTTGTGGGTACACAATTCCTTAAGAAACTTGGAATACTTAGGGATTTTTTTTATGGAATCTAAGAGGGAAATTTTGACTTCAACACGTCTAAACATGTTGAGAATTTCAGGATCGGGTTCAAAGGACTTCTTTGACTTAGAAACATCTTGAGGAAAAGGAATTGGATTCCTAAGTAGAAAGTAAGGGGGTGAGGGAATGGATTTAGGTTCCTTTTCAAGTTTATTTTTCTTTTCATTTTCTAGGACAACATTTAAAGGGGAGTGGGAGGTATCATCATGATGAATAGAAATTTTATTTCCCGATATAAGTGCAATTGCACTTACATTACACTTGGGGTTGGGTAATGGTTGATCTAGGAGTTGGGAAGAATTTGATTGTTGTTGGTAGCTCAGATGGGATGCAAGTTAAACAATTTGTGTTTCAATGTTCTTGAGGCTAGAACAGGTAAAGGAGGCAAGATCTTCTACAACACTTTCCCATGGTTGCTTGGAAGAAGAGGCTTGTCCTGGATTGGGATTGCCTTGATTTTGGTTCTTGGGAAAGAGATTGTATTGGTTTGGGAATTGGGAAGTCTCACTAGGATAGTGGAAGCCTGGAGGAGGAAGAGGAGGATTGATCCTTTGAGGTTGAGGAACAAAAGGATAAGGTTGTTGGAAGTTACCAACACCTTGACCATATTAAAACTGGTTTGAAATTTGGGGAGGGAATTAATGGGAATGAGAGACGGGATTACCATACCTCGGGCCTTGGTTATTGGAAGAAGAGAAGGGCTCAGGGTGAGGTTGGTTGAAGTTTCTAACAAACTGACCTGATAGTTAAGGGTTGGTGTTCTGCTGAGTATAGGTTTCATTGAGCTCCATTGGCCCAGATGAATCATATGGTTCATCTTGATTTTGTGGACAGGTGTCAGTTGGATGAGCTGGTGAGTTGAAAATTCCATATTTTTTGATAGGTCTGGGAAACATTGATTGTGGAGAAGATGAGGTTGGGGCTTTGGAATCCACAGCTAGTTGTTGCACAAGACCTGTAAGTTCACTCATACACTAAGTCATCTTGTTTAGCTCTACAGATTGATTATCTTGGGCATGTTTTACTTGAGCATATGCTCGAGTATGGAATTTTTGTGTGTTTTCATCCATGTTGCTTATGAGATCTATTTCAGCTGTAGGAGTTTTATCAACAAGATCACCACCGCTTGCGGCATCAATGAGAGTTCTCTCCATAGCCAATAACCCCTCATAGAAGTACTAGATCAAGAGTTGGTCATGGATTTGGTGATGTGGGCAGGTTGCAACAATATTTTTGAACCTCTCCCAGTACTCATAAAGTGATTCATTTGGGAATTGACATATATCACTTATTTCCTTTCGGATAGAAGCAATACGAAAAGTAGTAAAGAATTTCTCTAAGAAGAGTCTTTTCATGTCATTCCATGTGGTTATGGAACCAAGAGAAAGTTAGTAAAGCCATGAATTAGTAGTGTCATATAGGGAGAAAGGGAATTCTTGGGGTTTGATTTGTTCCTCAGAATCCCCTTGAAGCTTCATGGTCGAGCACACCACTTAGAACTCTTTAAGGTGGAGATGTGGATCCTCACCGGCTAGCCCGTGGAAATGAGGGAGAAGATTAATCAAACCCAATTTGAGTTTTAAGTAAGCCTATATGTTTGGATATTGAATACCAAGAGGTTGGTAATTCATATCAAGGGTAGTAAGTTCTTTAAATGCTTGTTCCCTAGGATTGACCATTTCTAATTCAACTGGTTTGACGAGGACTGGTCCTTGAATGAGTTGATTATCTCTTATGGTCATCCTAAGTTGGTGAAGTGTTCGCTCAATTTTAGGGTCAAACAAATCTGAGGTATTGTTTGGGAGGATACAGGGCATTCAAAGAGATTTTGGAAGAAAGAGGAAGATAAGTTTTTCTTTGTGTTTTTTCCCATTTATGATTTTTATGAGAAGGTGGGTTTTTCTTTGTGTTTTTTTTTAATTTTGTTTTTTTTTGTTTTTTTTAAAATAACTAGAAACTAAATACTATTTAATTGCACCATCCCTAGAAACAGAGCCATTTTAAATCATGGCCGACTATTTCCTATCGACTGTTCAAGGTTTTGATGCTCTTTTAATGTGTATAGCAACACTCGGGTCAAATCCTCGATGATGATATTTTTTAATAGTCGATTGTTTTTAGTTGATTGCATTCTGATTGGGGGGTTTGTTTAAAGAGCTTATGAAATAATTTATGTATGATGTTTGATTTAAAAAATTGATAAATATTGGGATGATTTCATCATTAGTTAGTTAATCTTGTGATATCCTTGATCCTTGCTTTATATTGCATTAAATTAACACCCATGTCACAAGTTGACGTTGATTGGAATTCCCAAGTGTTAAGGCTTTAATCCAAGCCTTAACTTAACTTAAGGTTATAATATTAATCATATATTTTTTATGGTAGTGTATTTATAGTTCCAATAATACATGGAAACCACTTGTTAAACAAAACAATTCATTAATCCATGACATGTTGAGTCCAACATACACAATGTTAATTCAAAGAATACCCATCGAGAAAAAGCTCTCAAACGCTTAACATTCCTAAATTATAACTCACCAAAATGAGAGATTTACTCATACATTTAAATAATTAATAATCTGGTTATAATTATTATGATGACAAATTAAGAAGAGAAGAAAAATAAAGGGATAAAAAAAGAGTGGTGCGCCGAACACACACACAAATGATAATGAGAATTAAAAATAGACTTTAGATTGAATGAGGAAGAAAAAGAAGGGAAGGGGTTTTAACATGATTTCAAATATTTTATTAACATTAATATTAAACTACATAAGTTGGATGAGAATAATAGATATTGAAGAAGAAACTTTCATTAAAACAGAATTACAAAAAAAACACTTACACGATTACAAATGAAGAACAGCAAAAAAGTAAATGAAAGGAGGTAGGGAGGAATGGTTTCTCAAGTAAAAACATGAGTATGGAAGATCCTCCCAAGATTTTGGCAGAGCCTTGGTCATTCCAACCTATCCTCCCTTTCTCTGAAATTCCAACCCTTTTTAAAGGAGAGGGGGGGATGTATTTATAGCCCAAGGTGGTGGGCTGTTTGAATTCCAAAACTACCCCTCCACTTGGCTCGATGATTTGGACATCCAGACAGCTGAATCTAGAGATATATCCTTATTAAAAGTTGTATATAATAATTTTTTTATACTAATATCAAAATTTGGAAGAATTTTGAATTATGGATCCAATGTTATAGTCGTTTGATTAAACAATTTTAATCTGTCCATTTCAATCCATACTTTTTAGAAGGCCAAAATGTGAATGGGTTTATCCATAGGAAGATGCCTTCAAATCTGAACACTTTATTCAATAAATTAGTCCACCTATATCTTATCTTTCACACTGAAAAATATCAGTTTTATTTTATTAATAGATCAGGAGAAATTTCATAAATACTATACTGATTTTAATTCCTGGCTAGAATGGTGGGCTGAGTTTAAATGAATCATTTGGGAATTTTGTCTTTGTATTTGGGCCTTGAAATTTTTATCCAAGACTACTTACATTTCCCATCAAACTTTTGAGAAGAATGAATGAATTTTAGCTTCTGGATTGATCCCAGTAATTCAATCTTCATGGATGGTCCAGTTTCTTCACAGATTTTGTGGGCCTTCTTGTGTGGTCCATATAGCCCTTCAAATGGCAGAATTGGCTCAAGCTTCCTTCTAATGAAATGTTTTATATTAAATTATGAATCCTAAAAAACAAGAATAACACAATTTGGATTAGTAGGGTGATAATTATAAATAAAATAGTAAACTAACTCAATTGGACTACTTCTAAAAAATCTCAGAAACTATATTTAGTATTAAAACATTAATATTTCACACAAATTATGCACATTTCATATAAAATCAGTAAATGGAGCATATAAAAAGTTGTGAAAATATTAATAACATCAACCACATGAATCTTTTTATGAAGTGATATTATAGAAATTTTGAGGATGAAATTATTTGAAGAATGAAAGAATGTAACACCCCAAGCTTCCACGATATGATTCTTTTTAAATAATTCAATATCTTGCATTGCACACAACACCGAGTTCAAGCACATCATGACCTGTCAAACTAGCTGTTTAAAAATCAGTTATGAATATAATTAACAAAATTATGAAATTTATAAATTCTATTTTTCAAAATAGACTTATCTTTTGAATTTCTAACATCAAAATTAGATTAGGGTGAATTTTTGTTATTTTTTTGAAAAGTTTCAATTTTTGATAAATAGTGAAAAATATTGCATTGTTATTAAAAACAAATTTTTTATTTAAATAATTATTTTAAAATAAATTGATTTTAAAGTAAAAATAGATAAATAATACATATATTAATCCAATATATTTTATTGGAATCATTTTATAATATAATTAGATATAAAAAATTATTTAACTTTTGAACGTCACTTTTACCCGCCTTCTAGCCACATCTACGGGATTTGTATTAAACATAATTTTACCACTTCTATGAATTGAATTTATAAAAATGGACATACATGGTTGTAATCATTATGAAAAATATGTTCTAATAGGATCAAAATAATTTTTTGTGAATAGTAACTTTTTGATTTTATTTACCACGATTAAAGGTAAATAGGGTAATTAAAGGTAAAAATAATATTATAATAATATAATATTACCCTAAAACTTGTCTTAATTTCATTTAATAAGTTTTTTTCACCAAAATCAACCTTAGGTCAAAAATATGATCCTTTTAATCCACTTTTGTTAGATTAAGACATTTATTATATTTTATTTAAAGAAGAGTTGAAAATGTCGTATTCAAATTTTAATAAATATATCATTTTAACTATGAGGTTATATAAGTGACACGGTCAACTATAAATAGTATTTATAAATATAAAATGTTTATCTACATAATGGTAATTTATTTATAATTTTAGTAAATAAATAATTAAATTAAATAATGACACAATAATGATGCAGTAATTGAATTATTAAAGAAAGAATCAATTAAATGATATTATAAATATTAAAATAAATATAATTCAACTTAATTAATGACATCCAAAAAAAATATAGATAACATAGACATGTTATTGACATATTTGAAGTATTTTTTTTTTGAAGTTATCATGTTGTTTTGATATTTTTAAAAATAAAAATATTTAATAGTATCAAAATTGACATAAATGATACCTTAAAATAAATAATATTTAATTAAATGTTATAAAATTAATAAAAATATAAAGTTAGGAAAAATAACTAGTATAATGTTAAATATGTCATAAATGATCTAATTGGGGTTTGTTTTTTATTTTATAGTAACTATATTAACCCTATATTATAAAAGGACAAGTAAACATGGTAAGAGTTAAACTATTTAACTAAGAGTTAAATCCAAAAGATAAGGTTAATTTTGTGACCTAAAATTATCAAAAAATCATTTTATGAGATTATTTAGACTCATACGCATCTTATACTCTAAATAACTTACTTTGGAGCTATTTTAAACCAAAAATCAATTTATAATAATTTAATATTTTTGGAGTTTCCAAAAATCCCCCTCCCCACTCTTATAAAAGAGCACATCTCCTTATCTTTTATTCACACCTAAAAATACATTTTTATTGTACAAAACCTGACAGATTATACTCCCAAATTCCATGAATTCATCCTAGAGGACATAATTTTGGCATTAAGTCATCCTAAGGAGTCCTTTTGTGCAAATCAAAAGGAGATGCTCAAAGAAGAGGTAATTGTTTTACCAATTCCATTCAATTTATTTTCTTCTTCTACTTCCTCCTCCTATGTTTTTTTCATACTAAATTAATAAATCCAGTATCATATGTATTTTTATATTTTATTTTTATTATTATACAACCATATTCCTCCTTTTATCCATCCTACGAATAACAATATCACCATGTGTGCGTACATTAGGCTTATCGTCTCCACGTCGTGATGTAATTTGTTATTCAACACTAATTTATTTGGATGGGTATAACGATGAGAATAATGGATATAAATAATTAATATAACATGATAATTATTCTTTATAATTAATATACCATCCAATTCCATACCATTTAACCATCAAGGGAATGATATCGTCGCTCATGCATACGTACGACCTACCATCTCCACGGTGTGGTGAGATTCATTCTCCATGTTAACCATTCAATAATGATTATAAAATTTATATTATGAGTAAAAATAATTATTATTAACTTCATATCATTATTTATATGAATAAAATACATCATATTCATAACAAATATGACTTACACAACAAAACATGCATAGGAAAATGAAGCAGTTAATAGCCGAAACAATGGTAATAGTGAAATATTATTAAAAAATAATATAAGAGGATCATATATGATATTATAAATATGTATATGGTTATAGTATAATTTAATAACATGTTTTAACCATTATACAAGAGTTTAACACACCCTCAACTAAAGGAAATTATAAGGTAATGGTTAATTTCACAACCTCATTATTATCTGAGGTTGTTTATACATAAGTATCTACTATGAAATCTTTATCATACATGTCCATGTTTCTTAAAATGTATTTAAAAATATTATCGAAAATTATTTAAATACATTTTTACCCATGTTTGAATTTTTATAAAATGTTTTTAAAGTAATCTTTCCTTCATTTTCCAAACGAGGTACTTTATGACCTTTTCGACAAATTAAGGAAATAATGTTTTTTTTAACTTATATGGTGTCAGCGGCTATTTTACACCATTATGACACCTTAAAATTTTGAAGCTTTACTTACAATATTACAAGGTTATTTTCAAAAGAAATTTTTTCTTTTATAATTTCACAACTTTTAAATGAATTCAAATTAAAAAAAAAAGTATATTTCTTTCAAAGAGTTTTAATGATTTTATTAGTTTATTTTCAACTATGTCAACATCCTTTGTTGGATTTTATGCTTAATTGAGGTTGATTTATTATGATATAATATTCCATATTTTATTTAAGGTTTTGTGATATATTTGAATATGGATTTTCTATTTTGATACCATTCATGGTTTATGGTTAAATTATTAACATTTCGTATGCTAGTTTTAATATGAATGTCTATGTTATGTTTTACCCATTTCATAAGAGGAATGCATTGAACTTAGTAAGTGATGGTTGGGTCTTACTATAACCCCTAAATGTATCATTAGGTCTCATGATACAAACTAGTGTATTGACATGAGGCCTTGATGACATGGTTATGTATGGTCTTGGTACGAGGCCTTGATGGTATGGTTATGATGTTCGACATTATGAATTTCCTCATTATAAGATTAGTTATTGATATTCCATGTGATTATTCGACTAGTATAATATCCATGTAAATGTTTAAATGGAATTATTTGATTTATTATTTCCATATTATACTGAATATTATATTTAAAATAATTGTGTTTCAGTTTTATACCTCACCTTAAAATTTTATGCTTATTTATGATAGCTTCTTCTATATTGTTTATACTTACTAAAAATATGAGATCAAACCTTTATTATGTTTAATTTTTAACAGAATGCGAAGAAGTATATTATGATTGACCTGTAGGGATATGGGTGTTTTCAAAGGAGACACTATGTTTTTTTTATTTTAAGATGTAATTTAAAACTTATATGTGTATATAGTTTTTTAAAGGCTACTAAAATGATCGGTCCTTCAAGATTTGATTTATTGGGATCATGCTAATGTAATAAAATAATTCACCAAATCTAGGAAACTGGGGTCAGGGTGTTACAGTTGGTATCAAATTAATTTTAGTACAAACCTTAGAAACTAGATTTATAAAATAATTTAATTAGGGGACACTACCCGAAGATAGACTTTGAGGATCAATATATAAGAACATCCTAAAATTTTGGTAATGTAGATATTATGTGGGAATTATTATAAAATACATCTCTATCTGGATACTACAAGTGGACGTGGTTCTGGAACAAATGTACCTATGATTAACAACTCTGACAAGGTGTTTTGGGATTGACTCGGGGTAACTTAGTACATGACAACAGGCCTTACTATGCACTTGGTTTGACACTCCCCAGAGATATTCTTAGGACAATTCACATTTTATTTACAAACCATTATGAAGGATTTATGAGTGAATATGTACCCAAAGAAAACATTTTTATTATTATGGATTAGATATGCATAAAAATTTCAATTTATGTTATGTATTTTACTAGTTTGGAATTTTAAATTATGATTCATAACCTAATCTAGTGTGTTCCATTGTTTAGAAATGGCATCTAGTAGAAGAAATGGAAACTATATCAAAACACATAATCCATGTAGGGATTTCTCTACTATTCAATATAAATATAGTGGATTTGGTGATACAACTGGCGTTTAACAACTTATAACCATACCGGGACAACTAACTCAGGTTATGAATAATAACTTTACTCATATGGAGCAGCCTGATCCATAATGTGGAGGATCAATGTTAGAAAAATTTATGAGGCACCAACCCCCAACATTAAATGGGACTACAAATCCTTTTGTATATGATCATTAGATAAGTCCTTAGAGAAAATATTTCATTCTTTGGGGAGTAATTAAAGGGAGAAAGTTGTTATGGCAGTCTATCGTCTATCAAGAGATGCAGATCAATGGTGGTCATTAATTAAAAACATTAAGGAGTATGAAGAGGTATAAAATATATAATGGAGGTAATTTAAAGAAATATTACTAAAAAATACTTTCCTCATGATCTACAAGTGAATATGGAGAGGAAATTTATTAGTCTGAGGTAGAAGAAGGATGAGAATGTTGAAAAGTAGAAGTTAACTTCACAAGGTTAGAAAGGCATGTTGCAGACTATATACGTAACACAAGAAGTAATATTGATTTATTATTTTATGGGTTAAAACCATTCCTCCTATAGGTATTGGTCTCACAATATATCTCATCATATGAAGATATAGTCTCATGTGCTATCAAGATAGAAAAGTAATTCTCTGAGTCTTATGAATTTAAAGTAAGAAAGAGAATAAGAGGGTCAATGAACACTCTAAAAAAGTAAATGAGGGGAGGAAGGGAAAAGCTGACATTCCACCCTGCAGTAATTGTGGGAATAAACACCCTGGTACTTGCCTAAAGGGGATGAGAGTTTGTTACAAGTGTGGAGAAAAGTCCACCAAGCTCGTGATTGCAAGGGAAATAAAGAAGATACTAATATTCAATGATAAAATTGTAAAGAGTTGGGATATTATGAAAATTATTGTCCTAAGAATCAAATAAACTTGCCTCAGAAAAGACCAAGGGAGCAAGACCAAGCTTTTGTGATCACAACTACTAAGGTTGAAGTTCCTAATGATGTGGTGGTAGGTACATTAATCATTTCCTAAAATTTAGACAAAGCTTTATTTGATTATGGATCCTTGAATTCATTTATATCTTCCCGTTTTTTTCTTTAAAAATTAGATATTTCCAATTCACTTTAACAAGGTAGTTGTTAGTAAAAACCCCTAAGGGAATTCTCATTATAATAAAGATGTGTCAGGCAGTTCCTATTATGGCATATAAACATGATTTATCGACTGACTTTATAATCATACCTATGGTCGACTTTGATATAATACTTTCTATGGAATGACTATCAAAATATGATGTGAAAATTTATTTCAAGAAGAATGAAGTCGCGATTTGTGAGGAAAATATAGAATCTATTATCTTTAGAGCAGAAACTTCATCACCTAATTCTTATCAAAACCCACCCTCAGTAGCTAGACTGAATGAGATTCCTGGGGAAGAAGAGGAAATAACATCTAGGGATGAATAAATAAATATTCAAATTGATGATTTACTTATTGTACAAAAAATATATTGAAGTATTTTTAGAGGATTTACCTGGACATCCTCCAGAGTGGGAAGTTGAGTTTACTATTGATTTAATCCCTAATGTAAGGACAATATCAAAAACTCCTTATAAAATGGACACCATGGAATTTGTAGAGCTAAAGAAACAACTAGAGGATTTGAGTAATAAGGTATTTATTTTTCCTAGTGTTTCTCCATGGGGATCCCCAGTTCTTTTTGTTAAGAACAAAGATGGATCAATGAGGCTATGCATTGACTATAGATAAATCAATGCTATTACAATAAAGAACAAGTATCATCTGCCTCACATTGATGATTTGTTTAATCAAATTAATGAAGCTTAATATTTTTTGAATATTGAACTTCATTTTGGATATCATCAATTGTGTGTAAAAAAGAAAGATATTCCAAAGACAGTATTCTGAATGAGGTATGGTCATTAAGAATTTATATTAATGCCATTTGGATTGACTAATGCACCCTCTTTTTTCATAGATCTAATGAACAGAGTGTTCAAGGAATATATTGATGATATCTTGGTATACTCCAAAAGCTAAAAATTCCATCACAACCACTTACAGAGTGTTTTGAAGACTCTTAGAAGAAATTAACTATATGGTAAATTTAGAAAGCATGAATTCTAGATTCAAAAAAAATACTTTCTTGGACATATTGTATCCAAGGATGGAATCTCTATTGATCCTGAAAATAAAAAGGCAATCCAAGAATTCACAGAACTGATGAGCATAGCTGAGGTACGCAGTTTTATTGGTTTATCAGGTTACTATCAGTGTTTTTTCCAGAATGTTTCCCAATTGGAAAACCCATTAACCAAGATCACATGTAAAGGGGTTAAATTGGTTTGGAAAAAAGAGTGTGAAGAATATTTTTAATAATTGAATAGAAGATTATCCAATGCTCCTATCTTGAATTTACCATATGGGAATGATGGGTTTGTGATTTTTAGTTATGCATCAAGGAAAGGACTTGGATGTGTTCATATGAAAAATGATAGGGTGATTGCATATGAATCAAGGTAGTTAAAAATTCATGAACAAAACTACCCAAATCATGATATTGAGTTAGCAGTTGTAATCTTTTTTGTTAAGATATTGAGACACTATCTCTACAGTGAAAGATGTGAGATATATACTGATCACAAGAGTTTTAAATATATTTTCTCACAGAAAGAACTCAACATGATACAAAGGATATGGCTTGAGATACTCAAGGATTATGATTTCATAATACACTACCACCGAGGGAAGGAAGATAAGGTGACAGATGATTTAAGTAGGAAGGACCATGGAGTTCTGAACAGAATGAGAGTTGAAAAGGATCCAATGTTCATGGATCTAGTAAAGATAGATATGGGAATTATCATGGAAGGTGAAACATCAGTACTTTTTCAAATAGTTACCAAACCATATTTACTGGAAAAGATAAAAAGTTCTCAATCTGATGTTGAGGAGTTTCAAAAGAAAATTAAATCTTTGAATGATGGGAGACTGATTGAATTTGTATTTAAAGATGGTATTTTGAAATTTTGGAAGAGGCTTTGTGTTCCCACTATACTTGATCTAAAAAGGGAATCATTGGAAAATGATCATAGCTCCAATTTCTCTATAAACCCTAGTATCACTAAGATGTATAGAGATTTTAACGAATATTTTTTGTTGGGAAAAAATGAAGAGGGAGATTTATGATTATGTGTCAAGATGTTTGGTTTGTCAATAGGCGAAGGATGGAAGACAACATGCTAGAGGATTCATGCAACCTCTTCCTATACCTATGTGAAAATGGGATGATATTATGATGGACATAGTTATGTGGATACCAAATACTCCCAGAAGAAATGATGTGATATGGGTTATTGTTGATCATCTTACCAAATCAGCACATTTTCTTGATATAAGAGAAGATTTACCACTTGAACATTTAGTAAGACTTTACCCTCAAACTGATGAAAAATCAGAACAGATGATTTAAACTTTAGAAGAAATTTTTAGATCTTTCTCACTTTACTTTCAGGGTGTGTGAGGACAATATTTACCTCTAGTATAATTTTCCTATAACAATAGCTTCCATTCAAGTATTCTGATGGCACTATATAAAGCATTATATGGAAAGAGATGTCATGAACCAACTTGTTGGGATGATGTTGGTGAAATAAAACTCGTAGGCCCATAACGTTTTTAGGAAACAATGGAAAAGGTGAAAATTATTCAAACTCATATCAAAACAACTCAAAGTAGGTAAAAGAGCTATGCTAATAACCAAAGGAAGGATTTGTAATTTCAAGTGGGATATCATGTTGTCTTGAAGGTATCTCCATGGAAGGGTGTTATAAAATTTGGTAAGAAGGGTAAATTAAGTCCTAGGTACATCATATCTTTTGAAATTCTTGAACAAATTAGAGTTGTAGCTTGCTGTTTGGTAATGCCTCCAAGTCTCTCTAAAGTTCATGATGTGTTCCACGTATCACTGTTAAGGAAACACATGTCAGACCCAACGCATGTACTCACATTTGAATAAATATAACTAGAACCAAATTTGTCTTACTATGAAGTTCCTATCAATATTATTTACACTATAGAACAAGTGTTGAGAAATCAGACGACTCTTCTGGTAAAAGTTCTTTGGAGAATCCATAAAATTGAAGAGGTGACGTAGGAACCTGAGGAACATATGATGAATAACCACCCAAATCTTTTTATAAAGTGATACTTTAGAAATTTAGAGGATGAAATTATTTGAAGGAGGTAATAATGTAACACCCTAAGATTTCATGGTATGCTTCTTTTTAAATAATTCAATAGCTTGTGTTGCACGCAACACTGAGTTCAAGCGCACCATAACCTGTCAAACTAGCCGTTTAAAAAGTGATTATGCATAGTATTAACCAAATTGTGAAAATTATAAATTTTATTTTTCAAAAATAGACTTCATTTTTTAATTCATAACATCTAAATTAGCTTAGGGTTACTTTTTATTATTTTTCTGAAAAGTTTCAATTTTTGATGAATAGTGAAAAATACTACATTGTTGTTAAAAACCGAATTTTTCATTTAAATGATTATTTTACTATAAATTAATTTTAAGTCACAATAGATAAATAATAAAAATATTAATCCAATATAGTTCATTGGAATCATTTTATAATAGAATTAGATATAAAAATTTATTGAACTTTTGAACGTCTCTTTTACCCGCCTTCTAGCCACATCTACAGGATTTACATTAAACATAATTTTACCACCTCTGTAAATTAAATTTAGAAAAATGGACAGAAATTATTGTAATAATTATGAAAAATTTGGTCTAATAGGATCAAAATAATTTTGGTGAATAGTAACTTTTGGATTTTATTTACCACGGTTAAAGGTAAATAGGGTAATTAAAGGTAAAAATAATATTATAATAATATAATTTTACCCTAAAACTTATCCTAATTTCATTATATAAGTGTTTTTTGAAAAAAAATAAACCTTAGGTTGAAAATATGATCCTTTTTAATCCACTTGTGTTAGATTAGGATGTTTATTATATTTTATTTAAAGAAGAGTTAAAAATGTCATATTCAAATTTTAATAACTATATCATTTTTAATATGAGGTTATATAAGTGATATGGTCAACTATAAATAGTCATTAGAAATATAAAATTTTTATTTACATAATTTTAATTTATTTATAATTTTATGAAATAAATAATTAAATTAAATGGTGACACAATAGTGATTAGTAATTGAATTATTAAAGGAAGAATCAATTAAATGATATTAAAAATATTAAAATAAATATAATTTGACTTAATTAATGACATCCATGTATTTTATAGATAAAATAGACATGTTAGTGATATATTAGAAGTATTTGGTTAAAGTTATCATATTGGTTTGATGTTTTTAAAAATGAAAATATTAAATAGTATCAAAATTGACATAAATGATACTTTAAAATAAATAATATTTAATTAAATGTTATAAAATTCATAAAAATTTTAGGTCTATCCAACTAACTAGTATGATGTTAAAGATTTCATAAATGATCCAATTGGGGTTTTTTTTGGCATTTTATAGTAACTATATTAACCCTATATTATAAAAGGACTTGTAAACACTGTAAGAGTTAAATTGTTTAACTAAGGGTTATAAAAAAGATAAGGTTAATTTTGTGACCTAAACTTTTCTAAAAATCATTGGATTAGAGTATTTCGACTCATACTCATCTTATCCTCAAAATAATTTATTTTTTAGCTATTTTAAACTCAAAATAAATTTATAATAATTTAATAGTTTTGGAGTTTCCAAAAGTGCTCATCCCCTATCTTATAAAAGAGCACATATCCTTTTCTTTTATTCACACCTCTAAAGCCCTTTGGATCAGCCAAACCCTGACCAATTATCCTCCAAAATTATCTCACTTCATACTAGAAGCCATACTTTTTTATTAAACACTACTTTATATCTGGTAAACTTCGTACTTCCCTTTCTTTATTTTAAATTATAACTTTTATTAACCCTATTTACGATGTGGGTTTTCCATAAAGGTATTTTCTAGTATTAAACTTTTGCTTTCAAAGTAAAATTTTAAATTGTGAGGCTGAAATTTATTGAAGAAGGGGAGAATATAACTGAAGGTCCCAGGTGCAGTGGAAGCTCATGGGTGGATGTGCCCACTTGGATTTTTGTCATTAGAAATGATCAATCTGGGATCACAACTATAACGCCCTGACCCCAGTTACCCAGAGTCGGTGCATTATTACATAACATTGACATGATCACAAAAGAAAAATTCTAAAAAGTCCGATTAGTTTAGTAGTCTTGGAATAACTAGATACATTCATAAAGTTTTCATTACATCATAAAGTGAAAACTACAACAACATCTTGTCTCCACACTCATATCCCCTTATATTATCCCTGTAGGTCATTCATAAAATACTTCTTCGTATCCTGGGAAAAATAAAACATAGAAATGGGTGATCTCAAATTCCCATTAAGGATAACAATATATTGGAAACTTTCATAAATAAGCATAAACATTTAAGGCAATGTATAACTAAAACAAAAGCCTTTTAAACTTGAACTTCAGCATAATATGGTAGAAATAAAATGAAATAATTCCATTTACTTATTCACATGCATATTCTACTAGTCGAATAATCACATGCAATATCAATAACCACTTTCATAATGATGGAATGAATAATGCCAGACTATCATAACCACATAGCCAAGGCCTCGTGCCAAGACTACAAATAAGATTTTGTCAAGGCCTCGTGCCAAGACACTAGTTTGTCTCATGAGACCTACCGATGCATCGAGGATCTATAGTGGGCTTCACCCATCACTTAATAAGTCCAATTAATTCCCATATGAAAAGGTTTAAACATAACATAAACATTCGTATTAAAACTAGCATACAAAATGTCAATACTTTCTCCATAAAACATGAATGGTATAAAAATAACACATCCATAGTCAAACATATCACAAAACCTTCAATACAATAAAAAAGTTTTGTATCATAATAAATCAACTTCAAATAAGCTTAAAATCCATCAAAGGATGTTGATATAGATGAAATCAAAACTATTTGAGAGAAATATCTCTTTTTTGAAATCATTGAAAAGTCACACATTTATAAAGGAAGTAATTTAAAAGAGATTTTTTAATCAAAGTGTCCCATAACACTTTGAAACTTTTGAAAAGAAATATCATTTCAAAACATTAATGTCCATATAAATAAATCCTTAATATCATTTTGAAAAATGTACATTAATTAAAAATATTTAGAAAGATAAATCTTTAAAACATTTAAAATTCTGATCTTGATAAAGAGTACCTTTCACAAATTCTTAAAATATTCATTTTGAAATCATTTAAAAGTCACATAATTATAAAATAAAATATTTACTTTGAAAATATTATTATAAGATTGTAAGGGAAGCTTCAAATATTTTAAAATGGTGGAAAATATCCACACCCGTCATATAAGTTTAAAAAAACATTCTTACCTTAATTTGTCGAAAAGGTTAAAAAGGTCCTTGTTTGGAAAATGATGTAAAGATTCCTTTATAAACTTCTTATAAAAAGTCAAACAAGGGTATAAATGACTTTAACCCATATTCTGTAAAATATTAAGAATGTTTTGAAATACATTTTTAAGAAACATGGATGTGGATGATAAAGAGGTCCCAGTAGATAATTACGTATAAATAACCTCGGATAATGAAGAGATTGTGAAATAAACCATTACCTTGTACTTTTCCTTGGTTGAGGGTAGGATAACCTCCTGTATAATGGTGAAATAATTTTTATTAAATTATAAAATAATAATATACATTAATATGATATCATATATGATCTTTTAACATTGTTTTGTTAATAATATCTTTGTATTATCATCGTTTTGGGTGTTAACTTACTCGTTTTCTTTTATATGTTTTGTTACATAAGTCGTGTTTGTTATGCATAGTTTATATCTTATTCATATGCAGAATGATATAAAGTCCTTAAACATTATTTTTAATCATAAAATGAGAATTATACTTTAATGAATATGATGGGGAATGAATCTCATCGCGTTCGTGGAGATGGTAGTCCGTACGTACGCACGAACACTACTTCCATTTCATTTTTCATTTTAAAAGGAATAAAACCAAATGATACATAGGTATATTATTATTCCAGTATAATATAATATCATATATGTGTTACTTAAGTTCATTAACACCATACTTTATACGTTCCATGTATGGTATGAATGATTCATATCACTTTGTGGGGGGCGGTAGTCCGCACTTCCTCAAATGAAATTATCATATATATATACAACATTAAATGAATAATGGTATGATATAAAATGGAATTATAGAAGATTATATATAAAATAAATATCATTAATATCATATTTAATTACAGTGACATCATAATGGCCACCATGAGAGGTGGTAGGAGATAATTAAACAATCATCGTTTCGTGAGGCGTTTGGTTGCCATCCACAGAAACATTATGTTCTTCACCCATTAGATGGAGGTGTGTGTAAGTGTAGTTCAAATCCTTCTCATAACAACACCCTAGTATATTTAGGATACTGGTTTTGTTACAAAATAATATAATAAAAAGATTTTAGGGGTTGGAGAAGTAAAATAAAAGAAAAGAAGTTAAGAGAAGTTGTTACCTTTAATTTGGGTAACTCCCTTTGGTTTGAACCAAAAAGGACTCTTGAAGTGCTTTCTGCCTAAGGTAAGGCTTCTAGGAGGAGTAGAGGGATGTAGGGAGCTTAATTGGGCAGAGTTTTGATGATCCAAAAGGCTTTATAGGTGTGAGTAATTGGTTAGAAGTTGTATCCTTTTATAAGGGGGGGGGAGGGGCTCTTTAGGAAAAACTTAAAGTATTAATTTATAATAAATTCATATTTGGTTTCTAATGGCTCCAAATTAAATTATTCAAAGTATAAGGTGGGTATGGGTCGAAAACCACTCAACCAATAGGTTTTAGACAAGTTTGGGTCACTATTTTACCCTTATATTTTAGATTTAACTCTTAGTTAAATATTTTGACATTTACCATGTCTCATTGTATTTTTATATTATATGGTTAATAAACTTACTATAAACTACCAAGCGAACCCCAAGTGGTTCATTAATGACATACCTATAATAATATAAGTCCTTTGGTCTAACCTTATATTTTTAGGAATATTATATCAATTAATAATATAATATTTGTTTTAAAAACTCCGTTATGTCAATTTTGACACTATTTAATAATTGATTTTTGTTAAAGTCTTAATAACTTTTTTAATTCGAACCAAATTAATTTAATCAATTATAACATGTCATATTAACCAATAAAATTCTTGGAATTCATTAAAAGTCTCAAATTATATTTATTTGGGTATTTATGATATCAATTATTTTAATATTTCACTAATAAGGTAATTACTGCATCATCATTGTGTCATAAATAAATTAAATTATTTAATGTCTAAAAATTATAAATAAAATACCATTATGTTGGAAATATTTTTATATTTATAATGAATATTTATAATCGAATTTATCTTATGTATAACCCTATATTAAAAAATGTTTTATTTATTAAACTTTGATTTTTAACTCTTTTAACTCTTCTTTAAATTAAATAATAATAGATGTCCTAATCTAATTCAAGTGGACCAAAGAGATTCATATTTTATTCCTAAGGTTTCTTTTGGTTGAATTATACTTAGCCAATATAATTAGGACATGTGTTAAGGTAATAGTAATATCATTTTTACCCTTAATTACCCTATTTACTTTTTACCGTGGTAAATAAAAGTAAAAATTTACTATTCACCAAAAATTATTTTTATCTTATTGAACCAAATTTTACTCCTTTATATTAACCGTGTCTCTCGGATTTTTGAAATTTCACTCACAGAAACAGTAAAATTAAGTTTTATCTGAATTTGCAAATTCTCCTAGGAGGTGGGTAAAAGACGGTGAAAAGTTCAATAAAATTTTTATATATCTAAAATTATTATAAACTGACTCCAATGAATTACATTGAACTTATATAGGTATTATGTGTCTATTTTTACATAAAATAAATTTAAATAAAATAAATAATTATTTAAATAAAAATTCGGTTCTAAACTATAACTTAGTGTTTTTCACTATTCATCAAAAATTAAAAGTTTTCGGAAAAATACCAAAAATTCACCCTAAGCTAATTTTGATATTCTGAATTCAATAATAAAGTATATTTTACCAAATTCAAAACATATAAGTTTCATTTATTAATTTAAAATTAATTCCCACCGTCAAAACCAAAAGGCGTATTTTTAAGAAATAATAACTATCAAAAGTTTGACACTTGTTTATGTCCATTTTCAAAGTGAAATTACTTAAAATAACCATCATTGGATTAAATGGTAAAAATATAATCTATTTAGACTTCCAAACTATTAAAATGTATAATTTAACACTATAAATTATTTTGACTAAAAAAGTTGTTTTCAATTAAAATATTGTATTTTTCACTATTCACCCAAATATGAAAGTTATCAGAAAAACACCAAAACTTTATTGAAACTAAATTCTTATGTCCCGATCCTAAATAAGAAGTTTATTTTTTCAAATTGAATATATAAAAGTTTCAAATATTGGATTTAAAAAAGCTTCGCCTTTAAAAGGCGGTGAAATTGCATTTTTTGAAAAATACTTCTTTTATCTGAAAAAAATGTATTTGTTCTTACATTATGTCTAAGAAACTCATAATATGGATTCTAAAATTATAAGGATTATATAAAGTTCAAAATTAAGTTAATATTATTCATAACCGCCTTTGAACGACTTGTTTGGTAAGTCATGGTGCGCTAGAACTCGGTGTTGCATGTAGTGCAAGTTTTTGAATTACTTTAAAGAAATAACGTACTATGAAATCTTGGGGTGTTACATTCTTCCCTCCTTCAATAAATTGTTTCCTCGCAATTTGAAATTATTTTTCAAAAATAAAAGGTTGAAAATAGAAAATACCTTTGGGAAAACCCACATCGGAAATTAGGTTAATAAAATTTAGTCTTAATAAGAGGAAAAAAATTATATATATATGTATACTTGATAAGTAGAGTTTCATATTTCAAATAATTCCTACCACAAACTCATCTTTCACTCCAAATAATTTTAAAAAAAACTTCTATTTATCCAAATCATTTAAGGTTCCAAAAATAATGAATTTATAATTCATTTGTCTGACTATTTAAAAAAACTAAATTATACAGACCAGTACATCATGTAGTCCAGTCGTAGGTGATGCACCTTTGTCACTCTTCGGTTGCGGGTTCGAGTCTCACGGCCTTGTCGGACGTGACTAGCTGTCGCCCGACCTCTGGGTTGTCCTTTTATAACAATCCAAAAATAACCTTAACAAATAGTATCCAATTTCAAACATAATACATTCCAACCTTTAGAATTATCCAAAATACTTATATCCAAACTCTCAGTCCAAAATTTATAAGGAAGTTAAACATAATGAAGATCCTTTTTTCCAGGTAATAACATGTGAACGCCTTCATCATGTATTCTTTTAAAACACTGCAACATCCTGAATTACCATAAAACCTTATTGATTTCATTAATTATCCCTTATTCCTTATAGAATACTGGATATACTCTTTCTATCCAAAAATGATGTAAACTCAAAAAATGATGGAATATACAAATCATTAATCATTTTCAAGGAAGTCAATAATATCCAATATAATTTATCCAAATCAACCATCTCTTATTCCAAAATCACTACCTCATTATTAGGACCATATTAAGTATTACCTTTCCTTCAACCTTGTGTTTTCCAAAAAGTGTATCTTACTATTAAGTCACTTTTCTTAGAACCATATAATCTCAAATCCTCAATAAAATAGTATTGCAGTACAATATTTATTTATCTCCATAATTCATATAATCAGTATATTGTTGATACAACACTCAAATGAAATAATTCTATATTAACAACATAAGAACACTAGTCATTCCTCTTCACATGAGGTTGTATCATAACATGATTATTATCCAATAGCACCATTTAAGGTATAATCTGATGACTGAGACATTGATTCGCGTAGTGTCCCAACACCTTGCAGATGAAGCATTGTACATTTTAATTTTTTTTTCTTACCCATGAAATCACGTACTTGGTGTTATTTTTCTCCACACTTATAACAAACTCTCATTCCCTTCAAGTATTTACCATGGTGATTCTTTCCATAGTTATCATATATGGGAAAATCCTTCTTTTCCCTCTTCCCTTTATCCATCTTTCTTTATTCCATCATTTTCTTATCTTGCTTCCCTTCAAATCCATAGGACTCAGAGAATTCATTACTTATCTTATTAACACATGATACTATTTCTTCATATGTTGAGAATACATGGGAGACTACATCCCTTCAAAATGTTGGCTTAATACTATAAAAGATATGATCCTTATTACTCTTCGGATCATACGTATTGCTGGATTTCACATTCCTTCTATTGGGCGTCATTTCTATACAATGGCATACACTGGGTTAGTTTATGAATCGCAATTCATAATTCCAAACATGTAAAATACCTCACGTAAATTGAACAGTTTATGGATATAATCCACAATCAAAAAATTGTTTTCTTTAAGGAGGTATATACTCATAAGCCCTTCATAGTGGTTTGTAAAGAAAATGAGAATTATCCTAATCATATCTCCCAGGAGTGTCGTAACCAAGAGTGCAGCAAGGCCCGTTGTCGTGCACCGGTTCCCATTCGAGTCTAGCTCAAAGAGGTGTTTTCAGGTTTAACCCCTACGTACATCTGTTCCAGAGTCACCTCTACCTACTCGTATCCATACAGGGATGTATTTTCTTGGAAAACTCACAAAATCTCTACATTACCAAAATTCTAGGAAGTTATTCTATACTAATCCTAAAATTCTATCTTATGGTAATGTTCTCTAATCATAGTTTAACTAAATCTAGTTTCCAAGGTTATTGCTAAACTTCCTATGATACCAACTGTAACACCCCGACCCCAGTTACCCAGAGTCGGTGCATTATTACATAAAATTGACATGATCACAAAAGATAAATTCTCGAAAGACCGATTAGTTTAGTAGCCTTGGAATAAATTGATACATTCATAAAGATTTCATTACAACATTAACTGAAAACTACTACAACATCTTGTCTCCACACTCATATCCCCTTATACTATCCCTGCAGGTCATTCATAAAATACTTCTTCACATCCTGGGAAAAATAAAACATAGAAAGGGGTGAGCTCAAATTCCCAGTAAGGATAAAAATATAGCAGAAACTTCCATAAATAATCATAAACATTTAAGGAAATGTATAACTAAAACAAAAGCCTTTTAAACTTGAACTTCAGCATAATATGGTAGAAATAAAATGAAATAATTCCATTTACTTATTCACATGGATATTTTACTAGTCGAATAATCACATTCAATATCAATAACCACTTTCATAATGATGGAATGCATAATGTCAGACTATCATAACCACGTAGCCAAGGCCTCATGCCAAGACTACAAATAAGATTTTGTCAAGGCCTCGTGCCAAGACACTAGTTTGTCTCATGAGACCTACCGATGCATCGAGGAGCTATAGCGGGATCCACCCATCACTTAAAAAGTCCAATGCATTACCATATGAAAAGGTTTAAACATAACATAAACATTTGTATTAAAACAAGCATACGAAATGTCAATACTTTCTCCATAAACCATGAATGGTATAAAAATAACACATCCACAGTAAAACATATCACAAAACCTTCAATACGATACAAAAGTTTTGTATCATAATAAATCAAATTCAAATAATCTTAAAATCCATCAAAGGATGTTGACATAGAAGAAATCAAAACTATTTGAGAGAAATATCTCTTTTTTGAAATCATTGAAAAGTCACACATTTATAAAGAAAGTAATTTAAAAGAGATTTTTGAATCAAAGTGTCCCATACCACTTTGAAACTTATGAAAAGAAATTTCATTTCAAAACATTCATGTCCATATAAATAAATCCTTAAAATCATTTTGAAAATATAGACATTAATTAAAAATATTTAGAAAGATAAATCTTTCAAACATTTAAAATTTTGATCTTGATAAAGAGTACCTTTCACAAATTCTTAAAATATTCATTTTGAAATCATTTAAAAGTCACATAATTATAAAATAAAATATTTACTTTGAAAATATTATTATAATCTTGTAAGGGAAGCTTCAAAGATTTTACAATGGTGGAAAATAGCCACACCCGCTGTATAAGTTTAAAAGTAAACACTCTTACCTTAATTTGTCGAAAAGGTTAAAAAGGTCCTTGTTTGAAAAATGACGTAAAGATTCCTTTATAAAATTCTTATAAAAAGTAAAACAAAGGTATAAATTACTTTAACCCATATTATGTAAAATAGTAAGAATGTTTTGAAATACATTTTTAAGAAACGTGGATGTGGATGATAAAGAGGTCCCAATAGATAATTACGTATAAACAACCTTGGATAATGAAGAGAATGTGAAATAAACCCTTACCTTGTACTTTTCCTTGGTTGAGGGTAGGATAACCTCCTGTATAATGGTGAAATAATTTTTATTAAATTATAAAATAATAATATACATTAATATGATATCATATATGATCTTTTAACATTGTTTTGTTAATAATATCTTTGTATTATCATCGTTTCGGGTGTTAACTTACTCGTTTTATTTTATATGTTTTGTTACATAAGTCGTGTTTGTTATGCATAGTTTGTATCTTATTCATATGCAGAATGATACAAAGTCCTTAAACATTATTTTTAATCATAAAATGAGAATTATACTTGAATGAATATGATGGGGAATGAATCTCATCGCGTTCGTGGAGAGGGTAGTCCGTACGTACGCACGAACACTACTTCCATTTCATTTTTCATTTTAAAAGGAATCAAAACCAAATGATACATAGGTATATTATTATTCCAGTATAATATAATATCATATATGTGTTACTTAAGTTCATTAACACCATACTTTATACGTTCTATGTATGGTATGAATGAGTCATATCACTTTGTGGGGGGCGGTAGTCCGCACTTCCTCAAATGAAATTATCGTATATATATACAACATGAAACGAATAATGGTATGATATAAAATGGAATTACAGAAGATTATATATAAAATAAATATAATTAATATCATATTTAATTACAGTGTCATCATAATGGCCACCATGAGAGGTGGTAGGATATAATTGAACAATCATCGTTTCATGAGGCGTTTGGTTGCCATCCACAGAAACATTATGTTCTTCACCCATTAGATGGAGGTGTGTGTAAGTGTAGTTCGAATACTTCTCAAAACAAAACCCTAGTATATTTAGGATACTGGTGTTATTACAAAATAATATAATAAAAAGAGTTTAGGGGTTGGAGAAGTAAAATAAAAGAAAAGAAGTTGAGAGAAATCGTTACCTTTAATTTGGGTAACTCCCTTTGGTTTGAACCAAAAAGGACTCTTGAAGGGCTTTCTTCCTAATCTAAGGATTCTAGGAGGAGGATAGGGGTGTAGGGAGATAAATTGGGCAGATTTTCGATGATCCAAAAGGCTTTATAGGTGTGAGTAATTCGTTATAAGTGGTGTCCTTTTATAAGGGGGAGGAGGGGCTCTTTAGGAAAAACTTAAAGTATTAATTTATAATAAATTCATATTCGGTTTCTAATGGCTACAAAGTGGATTATTAAAATTATAAGGTGGGTATGGGTCGAAAACCACTCAACCAATAGGTTTTAGACAAGTTTGGGTCACTATTTTACCCTTATCTTTTAGATTTAACTCTTAGTTAAATATTTTGACATTTACCATGTCTCTTTGTATTTTTATATTATATGTTTAATAAACTTACTATAAACTACCAAGAGAACCCCAAGTATTTCATTAATGATATACCTATCATCATATAAGTCCTTTGGCCGAACCTTATATTTTTAGGAATATTATATCAATTAATAATATAATATTTGTTTTAAAAACTCCTTTATGTCAATTTTGACACTATTTAAAAATTGATTTTTGTTAAAGTCTTAATAACTTTATTAATTTGAAAAAAAATCATTTAATCAATTATAAAATGTCATATTAACCAATAAAATTCTTGTAATTCATTAAAAATCTCAAATTATATTTATTTGGGTATTTATAATATCAATTATTTTAATATTTCACTAATAAGGTAATTACTGCATCATCATTGTGTCATAAATAAATTAAATTATTTAATGTCTAAAAATTATAAATAAAATACCATTATGTTGGAAATATTTTTATATTTCTAATGAATATTTATAATCGAATTTATCTTATGTATAACCCTATATTAAAAAATGTTTTAGTTATTAAACTTTGATTTTTAACTCTTTTAACTCTTCTTTGAATTAAATAATAATAAATGTCATAATCTAATTCAAGTGGACCAAAGAGGTTAATATTTTATTTCTAAGGTTGATTTTGGTCGAATTATACTTATCCAATAGAATTAGTACATGTTCTAGGGTAATAATAATATCATTTTTACCTTTAATTACCCTATTTACTTTTTTACCGTGGTAAATAAAAGTAAAAAGTTACTATTCACCAAAAATTATTTTTATCTTATTGAATCACATTTTACTCCTTGATATTAACCGTTTCTCTCGTATTTTGAAATTCCACTCACAGAAGCGGTAAAATTAAGTTTTATGTGAATTTTCAAATTCTCCTAGGAGGTGGGTAAAAGACGGTGAAAAGTTCAATAAAATTTTTATATATCTAAAATTATTATAAACTGAATCCAATGAATTACATTGAACTTATATATTTATTATGTATATATTTTTACATAAAATAAATTTAAATAAAATAAATAATTATTTAAATAAAAATTCGGTTTTAAACTATAACTCAGTGTTTTCACTATTCATCAAAAATTAAAAGTTTTCCGAAAAATACCAAAAATTAACCCTAAGATAATTTTGATATTCCAAATTTAATAATGAAGTATATTTTACCAAATTCAAAAAATAGAATTTTCATTTATTAATTTAAAATTAATTCCCGCTGTCAAAACCAAAAGACGTATTTTTAAGAAATAATAACTATCAAAAGTTTGACACTTGTTTATGTCCATTTTCAAAGTGAAATTACTTAAAATGACCATCATTGGATTAAATGGTAAAAATATAATCTATTTATACTTCCAAACCATTAAAATTTATAATTTAACACTATAAATTATTTTGATTAAAAAAGTTGTTTTCAATTAAAATATAGTATTTTTCACTATTCACCCAAATATGAAAGTTATCAAAAAAACACAAAAACTTTATTGAAACTAAATTATTATGTCCCAATTCTAAATAAGAAGTTTATTTTTTCAAATTTAATATATAAAAGTTTCAAATATTGGATTTAAAAAAACTTCTCCATTAAAAGGCGGTGAAATTGCATTTTTTGAAAAATACTTCTTTTATCTGAAAAAATGTATTTGTTCTTACATTATGTCTAAGAAACTCATAATATGGATTCTAAAATTATTAGGATTATATAAAGTTCAAAATTCAATTAATACTATTCATAACCGCTTTTGAAAAGCTTGTTTGGTAAGTCATGGTGCGCTAAAACTCGGTGTTGCGTGTAGTGCAAGTTTTTGAATTACTTTGAATAAATAACGTACTATGAAATCTCAGGGTGTTACAAAAACGATGATAAAACCCAGACTCCATGGATCAAATCACAGAAATAGACAAAGAATAAGAATAGTCCCGGAACCACAAAGGAGGATCATCACAGGTTGATTATAATTAATTTAATTAATTGACAAGAAGTACCTTTTATGGAGTTCTTTCTTTATTGATATTTCTGATCACATTCTGATGTGATTCATCTTTGTTTCGCAGAAGCCAAGTGTAGACTTCCTCTAGCAGTGATCCACACGTGCACCACGTATATCTGGACGTCCAAAGGAATATTTGGGTGCTAGCGTGGAGGAGCCTTTGCTTGAATTGTCCGCCTTAGATCGCCTTGATCCGATGGAGGTGGATCTCTCTCGATCTTGAGAGTGTTCTTGGAGGATAGAGTTCTTTTAGTCTTGAGAGAATTCTCCAAAATTATTGTGCACAAAAATTCTTTGGAAAAGTGTTGGGGTTTTGAGGATATTTATAATCGGGTTTGAGGTTATATAGTTATGACAATAAATAAATGCATTACACATTTTATTTATTTCATTAACTCTTATTGAAAACCCAATGTCGAATCATTAATTCCTTGACATGCGCCCATGCTGATTATAATAAATATCATTTAATAAAACTATATTATTTCCTCAAAATACCGACTGGAAAAACTACACGACGTGTAATCATTAATACACGACATGTACTCGTTTTTCATTGAAAACTACACTATGTGTACATTCAATGTACATGGTGTGTATATCTTACTTTCATTTTTCATTTCCTTTCTAAAATGAAAACTACGTGGCATGTACATTCAATGTACAAGGCGTGTATATCTTGTTTTTCATTTTATTATTCCTCCAACATTAAAACAATTTAGGATTCCTTGAATAATTATTAAACCACATACAGGAATAATCTTTATTCTACTTGAGATACTTGGATACATTTAGTGTGTGACCCTCTAGGACTCTTTCTCATTGGCATCAGGCGGGCTTGCCTAAAGTCCAATATTACTGTCTAGCAATGGGTCAAGGCACCCAAGAGAAATAAGTTGACTCCATATTGACGTGTCACTTCATACAAATGCTTACCATGTAATTTAATCCCTTTGTCACAATATCTCATCAAGAAGGTTTCATGGCAGTTTCATAAACCTATATGTTTGATCCTTCATTCTTTGACTTCCAGAAATAAACTTGTCATGACACCATGGCCATGGAATTTGAGCAATAGTTATATTTCAATCAAAGGAACCAAGATATATACTTCCATAAATATGAAAGGGAAAAATCCTTCCTCGACTTATCCATTAACAACATGTCATTTGTGATGCACCCAACATACCCTACTTCCCGCCAACTATCTTCGTGATGGTTTTTGTCAGCAAATCTAACTGTGTGAGTCATGAAATGAGTTAATAACAATATTCCAGTCTAAGGAACATTACACATGCTCATAGATAGCAATGTCCGATGACACCAAGACATGCATAATTGCTACTGGTAGGTCTGTTCTCATAATCTCTCATCTTGGAGATTACCAAGTGTGAACTCCATGAGAGAGAGTCTCATCTTCTTATGAGTACTCGCACATGATGATTTGTATACCATGTTTATCATAGTATGTCATCCAACCATATAACTTTATTTAAGAATATTGTTATAGCATTTCAAGGTTCTCATCATAGTGGGGATCTACTATGACCTTATTAATGCAACAAATATTTCAGAACATTATTGTATTATAGTCATGCAGAATAATGAACAATATATAATAAGTGTACATTCATGTAATCAAAGTATAAACAGTTGGTTCTCAGGACACCAACCCTAAAAAACTCCCACTTGGACTAGAGCCAAATGCCTACGACTTTTAGTCCACTAGACCTCACATGATGATCATGTTTCTGCTAAGTCAAGGATTTAGTCAAGGGGTCCGACGCGTTGTCTTTCGTGGAAATACTGCTCACTGCAACTTCGCCTCTCTGAGAAAAATACCTCAATAGATGATACTTCCTAAGTATGTGCTTTGTCTAATTATGTGACCTTGGCTCTTTTTCAAGTGCCACCGCTATAATATTATCACAATAGATTGTGATAGGATATTTACTGCTAGGTACTACATCCATCTCATGGATGAAGCTTTGCATCCATAATGCTTCTTTAGCTACCTCAGAAGCTGTGATATACTCAAACTCTTCTATAGAATCTGCGACCACACCTTGCTTTGAGATCTTCCAGCTCATTGTACCTCCATTAAAACTGAAGATGTATCCATTCTGCGACTTCATGTCATCTTGATCAGTCTGGAAACTAGCATCTACATGTCCTCTGATGACTAGTTCCTCATCTCCTCCATAAACCAGGAACATATCCTTAGTACACCTCAGATACTTAAGGATGGTCTTGACTGCCATCCAATGGCGGTCTCCTCTATCAGATTGATATCTTCCTACCACACTTAATGATTAAGTAACATCTAGCCTTGTACATAGCATATCATACATGACTGACCCAATCACGAATGCTTAAGAGATACTTGCCATTTTCTTTCTTTACTCATGTGTCTAAGGACACATTTTCTTGGAATGATGAATGCCATATGACACTGGAAACAATATCCTCTTGGACTGTTCCATACTGAATCTCTTCAGTATCTTGTCAATGTATGTACTTTGACTTTGGCCCAGCATTCTCTTGGATCTATCACGGTGGATCTTGATCCCAATAATATATGCTACCTCGCCCAAGTATTTCATAGAGAAGCATTTATCCAACCATGCCTTAACTGACTGTAAGATAGGTACTTCATTTTCAATTCGTAATATGTCATCAACATATACTATTAGGAAAACGATTGCACTTCCACTAAACCTTTTGTAGAAACAAGGCTCACATTCATTCTTAATAAATCCAAATTCTGTTACAGCTTCATCAAAATGAATGTTTTATGACCTTGATGCTTGCTTTAATCCATAAATGGATTTTTTTCAACTTTTATACCTTTTTGGAATCCTTTTGAGTCACAAACCCTTCAGGTTGTATCATGTAGACATCTTCCTAGAGGTTCCCATTAAGGAATGCTGTTTTGACATCCATTTTCCAAATTTCATAGTCATGGTAAGTAGAAATGGCCAATAGGATTCTAATGGATTTAAGCATCACAGCCGGTGAAAAGGTTTCATCATATCCAATTCCTTGACGTTCTCTAAAACCTTTTGCAACCAGTCGTGTCTTATAGGTGCTGACTTGTCCCTCCATGTCCAGTTTCTTCTTGGATACCCATTTATTACCAATAGTATTTACATCAACTGGAGGATCTACCAAAATCCAGACTTGGTTTTGGTACATGGAATCCATTTCATAATTCATGGCTTCTTGCCACTTGGAAACGTCTGTGCCTTCAATGGCTTCCTTATAGGTAAGAGGATCATCATTTTCAACCAATAACGAGTCACCATCCTTAGTGACAAGAAAACCATATCGTTTTGGTTATCTCACCTCTCTCGTGCTCCTACGCAGTTCTTGTGTCTCTATAATAGATTGTTCTTCCATGGGGATTTATGGAATCTGTTCTTGTACCAAATCCTATATATCTTGAGCCTTGACTTCATCAAAGTCTATCTCACTCTCACTATCTATTTTGGAGATGTGCTCCCTCTCAAGGAATATGGCGTGTCTTTCCACTGTAAACTTTTTATCTAAGGGGTTAAATAGGTAATATCCCCTTGTTTCCTTAGGATATCCTATAAAGGTACAATTTGTGCCTCGATTGAAAGCTTGTTACCTGAAGAGGCCTTAACAAATGCTTTGTTACCCCACACATGTAAATTTGATAACATGGCTTTGCGTCTACTCCATAATTCATATGGAATACCATTTATCAATTTAGTTGGTACTTGGTTTAGTATGTGTGCTGCTATTTGTAATGCATATCACCAAAAGGATAATGGAAGACTCGCATGACTCATCATTGATCTCACCATATCCAACAGGGTGTGGTTCCTCCTTTCACTTACACCATTCTATTGAGGCATGTAAGGAGGAGTGAGTTGGGATAGAATCCCAAACTCCTGTAAGAAATCAATGAAGTCCCGATTAAGATATTAACCTCCTATGTTTGAGCATAGTTTCTTAATCTTATTACCAAGCTGGTTCTCAACTTCATTCTTGTATTATTTAAACCGATAAAAATAATATGACTTATACCTCATTAAGTAAACATATCCATATCTACTAAAATCATCAGTAAAAGTTATGAAGTACAAGAACCCACCCCTTTCTTCAACTAGAAATGGTCCACACACATCTGTGTGAACTAATTCGAGAAGATCTTTAGCCCTTTCATCTTTCCCACTAAATAGGGCTTTGGTCATTTTGCCTTGTAGACATGCATGACATACACCAAGTGGTTTTAGTTCGAAAGAATCTAAATAACCATATTGATGTAATTTTGTCAAATGTTTCTCATTAACATGACCTAACTGGTGATTCCAAAATTGGGTGGGGTATGATTCGTGTGAATTAACTTTTTCATTGATTTCCATTACTTGGTTTGTGTAGTATAACACATAAAGTCCATCATATAAATGTGCCCTACCAAAACAAATGTTGTCTTTATAAAAGTAGCAACATTCATTTCAAAGCTTGAAGATGAATCCATCAATATCTAATCTAGATACTAAAATAATGTTTTTGGTTACAGAGGGTACATAATAACATCTTTTTAATACCAAGACCATCCTAGTAGGCAATGTGAGGTGGTAGTTTTCGATAGCTACAATAGCGAGTCTGGCTCCATTGGCTGCTCGCAGATCCACCTCACCTCGGTCAATCTTTCTAAATCTACTTGGTTCATGTATTTGGATACATATGTGAGCACCACAATCAGTATCTAATATCCAATTGGTAGAAATAGATAGATTGCATTTGATAACAAACGCACCTGAAGCTTCCCCTTGCTTCCTTGGCTGGGTGCAATTTTTCTTCCAGTGGCCCTTCTTGCCACATGCGAAACAAACAGCCTCCTGTTCTCTTTCCTCCCCTTTGATCTTCCTTTTATTGGAATGTCTTGAAGAATATTTGGGCTTAAATATCTTCGCCTTCCCTTTCCTTTTATTCACCATAAGGACAAAAGGATTTTTACGCTTCATATCATTGTCCACTTGGCGAATGAGGATAAGAAGATCAGATAGAGACTTCTCAATGTTGTTCATGTTGAAATTTACAATAAATTTAGAGAAGATCTGGGGGAGTGCTGCAAGAATGATATCAGTACTCATTTCTTCAGGGAGTTTAAACCCTAGAACCTCCAAGTGCTCAATGTATCCAATGAGATTAACTACATGAGGCCCAGCTAGGGAACCCTCTCCAAGATTTCTCTGAAATAGAGCCTTGGAGATCTCAAACCTTTCTTGTCTTGATCTCTCCTGGTATAGACCACAAAGGTGCTCGATCATGCTATAGGAATCCATGTCTTCATGAGACTTCATGAGATCACTAGACATTGATGACAGCATCAAACATTGAACGTCGAGTGCATCGCTCAAATGTTGATCATAGACCAGGAAATATTCATCACTCACCCCTTGGGTAGGCGAATCAAGAAGTGAGGACTCCAGTACGTAAAACTTTTGTTCATGGTGTAGGATAACTCGAAGGTGCCTAAACCATTCCTGAAAGTTACTGTCGGTGAGGATATTGTCTTTATCCAAAATTTATCGTAGAGAAAATGTGGTTGACAAGTTTTTCATATTGATTTTAAAAATTAAAAGAGCATATTTATCAGTACCTTTTGATTACATTTTATGAAAAATAATAAATGAATTTATTAATTCTCCCACTATTTTATCAAGTCCCAATGGCCCTCACCATTGAACTCAGAATGTGAAGTTACGATGACATTCTAGTGGCAAGTATCCATATTACCCTTTGCATAACCCCAACAAGGGTTGGTCAAGCTATTTAAAGGTATTTAGGTAGGCAGGTCTTTTCCAACTGTGAGCTTATAGTTCCTTGATCTGTTGAGTGGACTCCCTAATCTTGAAATCATGACTTGGATTTCCTCAAAACTTGCCTCTATTTTACAACAAGTCTAGAAAGGGCTAATTTTTTTGATGTAAAATGTTTAAGTCAACCTGAAACTTTCATAAGATCTTCCTTTATAAAAGTAAGTGTCCCAACAAGGGTTGGTCAAACACATAGTTTTATTTAGTCTTTCCCTTAATCAAGTAATGGAAGGCTTGGTCTGAATTAATATGGTATTTGAGGGATTTTAATCCTTTATGCATAGTTTTGCATTATCACGTTCTTGTTAATATTAAGTGATGCTTGCTTAAGTGATTAACCATGTTCTGGTAATGTTTACGCATAGTCTGAATTTTATTTTATTCTATATTTGCATGCTTGTTTATTTCATTAACTATGTGATCATGGCAACACATACATAATAAATAAACCATGAAATCAGACATAAATAAAATAATATGGCATGATCATGAGCTTATATTGGTTAGCTTATCTAGCGGTTTTGATAAGCTAACCCTGGCCTAGGGAAAAACACCTTGAACTCGATGGTTCATGTTTTTCAGCTCCCACCTGTCCACCTTTGTATCTTCTTGGGTTGGTTTCGCCTCAGCTTTGGATTTTGAACCATATCCTATGGCTTGGGAGATCCTCCACTTCATGGGGTTTAAATTAAAGAAACCATGGGAATGCAGGCCCTACATTTTATTGGAAGAAGGCTCACAGGCTAATGAATTTAAATTAAATAAATTTAAATGAAACCATACACACACAAAGGGTCTTTGGTCTAGATCATGGTCATCTATAACATGCAATGACATTTAAGCATATTTAGAATTCAAATTATTTTAATCGTTCTTCTATTCAAGATAAGTCATGCTTAAATTCAATTAATTATGATCTTATAATTAATCAATTCTTTATCTTAAATTCCTTTCTGAATTTCCTTGATATTCTTCTCATCTATATTCCTTGTACGAGTCTTTATACTTTGGAGGAAACCTGGTGAACTTCCATTTATGGAAAGTACACGACATGTAGGATATATTACACAGTGTGTATTTGTTTTCACCCTTTATCCAAAGTACACACTGGGGGATTTGGTGTGTTTTCTGTACTTTGGAAATTTTGGAGTACATGGCGTGTAGATTAATCTAACATGGCATGTACTTTTTTGTTACATGGTTATCGGCCTGAAAATCCCTTGTATACGGTATATGACTTCTCCTTGTACACGGTTTCACCTGGGATGGATCGGACTACACAGCGTGTTGATTCAACATACATGCCATGTATTTCGTTTTCCACACATTGTTCAGTTTTGGTCAACATGGTGTATTAAAAACTTAGGTATGCTCAATTCACACGACGTGGTTTGGCGGACCAATACCGGTTCGTTGAACCTAAGTACATGGCGTGTAGTTTTTACTACATTTCATGTATTCTTGTGTTGTACAGATAGAATGAGCGGCTCCTTCGGATGATTTTCTCATTTTTATTTTAATCAAAATTAAAATTAAAAGGTCATTTCTGTGATGTGAATCTAGAAATGAAGGAGGAAGAATATATCTCGTTCATTCATTTTTATATAATGATTCATCTTGAATTGAATCAAATATAAATGCATAAATTATAAACGAAAATTAAATAACTATAATAAATGTTGTAACCGCTCTAATACCAATTGAAGGTCTCAGGCACAGCGGAAGCTCATGGGTGGATGTTCCCACTTGGCTTTTTGTCATTAGAAATGATCAATCTGGGATCAATATGACGATAAATGCCAGACTCCATGGATCAAATCACAGAAATAGACAAATAAGAAGAATAGTCCTGAAACCAAAAAGGAGGATCATCACAGGTTGATTATATTAATTTAATTAATTAACAAGAAGTACCTTTTATGGAATTCTTTCTTCATTGATATTTCTAATCAAATTCTGATGTGATTCATTGTTGTGTTGCAGAAGCCAAGTGTAGACTTCCTCTAGTGGTGATCCACATGTGCACCACATATCTATGGAAGTTGCCAAAGGAATATCTGGGTGCTGGCATGGAGAAGCCTTTTCTTGTATTGTCTACCTTAGATCGCCTTGATCTGATGGAGGTGGATCTCTCTCGGTCTTGAGAGTGTTCTTGGAGGATAGAGTTCTTTCAGTCTTGATAGAATTCTCCAGAATTGTTGTGCACAACGATTCTTCAGAAAAGTGTTGGGGCTGTGAGGATATTTATAATCGGGTTTGAGGTTATAGATTTATGACAATAAATAAACGTGTTACGCATTTTATTTATTTCATTAACTCTTATTGAAAACCCCATGTCAAATCATTAATTCCTTGACATGCACCCACACTGATTATAATAAATATCATTTAATAAAATGATATTATTTTTTCAAAATCTCAACTGGAAAAACTACACGGCATGTAATCATTAATACACGGAGTGTACTCATTTTTCATTGAAAACTACACGGCGTGTACATTCAATGTACAATGGTGTGTATATCTTGTTTTCATTTTTCATTTCCTTTCTAAAATGAAAACTATGCGGCGTGTGCATTCAATGTACACGGCGTGTATATATTATTTTTCATTTTATTCTTCCTCTAACATTAAAACAATTTAGGTTTCCTTAAATAATTATTAAACCACATACGGGAATAATATTTATTCTACTTGAGATACTTGGATACACTTAGTGTGTGACCCTATAGGCCTCTTTCTCGTTGGCATTAGGTGGGCTTGCCTAAAGTCCAAGATTACTGTCTAGCAACGGGTCAAGGCACCCAAGAGAAAGAATTTGATGCCACATTGATGTTTCACCTCATACGAATGTTTACCATGTAATTTAATCCCTTTGTCTCAATATCACATCAAGAAGGTTTCATGGCAGTGTCATAAACCTATATGCTTGATCCGTCATTCTTTGACTTCCAGAAATAAACTCATCGTGACACCATGGCCATGGAATTTGAGTGATATTTATATTTCAATCAAAGGTCCCGAGATATCTACTTCTATAAATATGGAAGGGACAAATCCTTCCTCTACTTATCCATTAACAACATGTCATTTGTGACGCACCCAACGTACCCTACTTCCCACCAATTGTCTTCGTGATGGTTTTCATCAACAAATATAAGTGCGCGAGTCATGACATGATTTAATGATAATATTCCAGTCTAAGGACCATTACACATGATTATAGATAGAAATGTCCGATTACACCAAGACATGCAGAATTTATATTGGAAGGTCTGTTCTCATAATCTCCCATCTTGAAGATTACCAAGTGAGAACTCCATGAGAGAGAGTCTCATCTTCTTACGAGTACTCGCACATGATGGTCTGTATACCATGTGTCCTATCATAGTATGTCATCCAACTGTAGAACTTTATTTAAGAATATTGTTATAGAATTTCAAGGTTCTCATTATAGCAGAGATCTGTCATGACCTTATTAATGTAACAAATATTCCAGAACATTATTATATTATAGTCATGCAGAATAATGAACAATATACAATAAGTGTAAATTCATGTAATCAAAGTATAAAAAATTGGTTCTCAGGACACAAACCCTAATATTAACACCCCAAGATTTCATGGTATGTTTCTTTTTTTAAATAAATTCAATAGCTTGTGTTGTACGCAACACCGAGATAAGCTTACGCTACACGCAACATCGACTTAGCTTGCAGTATACACAACACTATGCTTGGCTTGTGTTACACACAATTTCAAGTTCTTTTGATAGAATTAATTTTATGCAAGAATAATTTTAAGTGAACAAATAAATATTATTATGTTACCTTATAAACTAGTCATTATAATGGCGGGTATGAATAATATTAACTTTCTTCTGAAAAACATTTTAAATACAAATAAGTGAGTTTATAAAATAAAAAAAATCACTCTTGATGGATTTTATTAATGTCATATATATGTAATATATTTAATATAATATTTAAAATTCATCTTATATATTTCATATACATGATATAAGAACAAATTCAATTTTTCAAATAAAAGAAGTATTTTTTTTAAAATGCAGTTTTGTCACCTTTTGATAGCGCACCCATTTTAAATCTAGTTTTTGACACTTTAATATATTAAATTTAACAAAATAAACTTCTTCTTTGGAAGAGGGATATAAAAATTTACTTTGGATAAATATTTTATATTTTTCTGATAAGTTTTAAATTTTGATTAATAGTAAAAATATACTAAAATTTTAATTGAAAACAAATTTTTTATCGAAATAATTTATGTGAATAAAATATATTATTGAATTGTTTTAAAATATAAATATAATATATTTTTATCATTTAATATAATTTTGTTCATTGTCATTAATTTTACCATAAATTTTGATGTAAAAACATTTCAATTTTTTACAATGTTTTAACTTTTAAAAACCTTTTTTTCATTCCAACAACGGGATTAATTTTAAATTAATTACTGCAACTTCTATATTTTTAATTTTTTAAAATGGATTCCATATTTTCAATCATAAGTTTCAAATTATTTAAATAGTTACCTTTTATTTTTTGAAATTATGAATAATAACTTTAGTAATAAATTTTATTACCACGATTAAGGGTAAATCTGGTAATTAAAGGTAAGTATTATATTATTAAAATATCAAAATTACCTCAACACTTATCCTAATTTAATTGGATGAGTTTATTCTGACCAATATAATCCTTGGTTTGAATTTAGGACCACTTGTATGACATTAATACATTTATAATATTATATTCAATGAAAAGTCATTTTTTACACTTTTGTTTTTAACTAGTAAAGTGTTTTTAATATAGGGTTATACAGGGAATCTCTTCAACTAGAAATTAAAATTAGAAATCTAAAATAATAACCTAAATCATGGTAATTTATTTATAATTTTTAGGAAATAAATAATTAAATTAAATGGTGACATAAAGATGATGTAGTAATTACTTCATTGATGGAAGAATCAAATAAATGATATTAAAAATATTAAAATAAATATAATATGAATTAATAAATGATATAAATGAATTTTATAGAGAAAATAGAAATTTTATTGAAATATTTGAATTATTATTTCAAAGTTATCATTTTTGGTTTTATATTTTAAAAAATGAAAATATTGAATAGTATCAAAATTGAAATAAATGATACTTTGAAATAAATAATATTTTATTAAATGTTATAAAATTCTTAAAAATCTATAATTAAGAAAAATAACTATTATTGTTTCAAATATCTCATAATTACTGATTTTGAATCATTTAATGGACAATTTTCCATGAAAATGACATAGATATTATTAAAATCAAAGAATATGATAAAATGTCACAATCTCATTTCTTATAAGTACAATAATTTTAATATAGGAATAACCTATAGAAAAATTCTATCATTAATAGTATATAGAAATATAAATAAATTATCTAAATCATATTAATTTATTTATAATTTTTAGAGACTAAATAATTACCATAAATAATGACACAATAGTAAAGAAGTAATTATTTTATTAATTGAAATATCAAATAAATGATTTTAAAAATATTAAAATAAATATAGTTTGACATAATTGAGGCGTTACAAAAATTTCATAGGTGAATGAAATTTTATGAGTGTATTAAATAGTTTTTTTTTGAAGTTATCTTTCTAATTGGGTTTTAATTAAAGTCAAAGTTATGAATAGTGTCAAAATTGACACTATTGATATTTAATAAAAATAACATTTTATTAAATTATTTAAAAATAATAAAAATCTTTAAAAATTAAAAAGTGATAATTATAAGGTATAAAATTTCATTAATTATACATTTATGGTCAATTTACACCATATAAGTAAATATTTATAACCATTTAATATTTAGAATATTTTTACCACAATTAAAATTAAATAGATTAAATAATGATAAATCAAAATGATAAGGTTTAAAATAAAATCAAAACATTTATAAATTTTATTGGTTAAGATTAATTTGACCCATACTCATCTTATCTTCGAAATAATTCACTTTGGATCCATTTTGAGTAGAAAATATATTTATATTAATTTAATATTTTGATAGTTTCCTAAAGTGTCTCTTACCTCTCTTATAAAAGGGAACCTATCCTTATCATTTATTCACGCATACAAAGCCATTTTTCTCAGTAAAACCCTACCCAATTCTCCTCCAAAATTACCTCACTTCATCCTAGAGACCATAATTTGGGTAGAAAGCCAACCTAAGGAGTCCTTTTGTGCGAATCAAAAGGATACACTTGAAGAAGAGGTAATTGTTTTACCAATTCAATTCAATTTTTCTTCTTCTTATAATTCCTATTCCTATGTTCTTTCCATACTAAATTAATAACTATAATATCATCTACATACTGATATGTTATTATAATTTTTATACAACCATATTACTCCTTTTATCCAACCCATGAATAACAATATCACCATGTGTGTGTGTGTACAGTTTACCATCTCCACACTGTGGTGTAATTTGTTATTCAACACTACTTTATTTGGATGGGTATAATGATGATTATAATGGATATAAATAATTAATATAACATAATAATGATTTTTTATGATTAATATATCATCAAATTCTATACCATTTAACCATGAAGGGAGTGATATTGTCCCTCGTGCGTACGTACGTCCTACCTCTCCACGATGTGGTGAGATTCATTATCCATGTTAACCATTAAAGAATGATTATAAAATTTATAAAATGTTTAAAAAATAATAATTATGAACTTAATATTATTCTTTATATGAATAAAATACATCCTATGCATAATAAACATGACTTACAAGACAAAACAGGAATGGGAAAACGAAACAGTTAACACTCAAAACAATGGTAATACTAAAATATTATTCACAAAATGATATAAAATGATAATATATGATATCATAAATATGTATATGGTCCTAGTATAATTTAATAACATGATTTAACCATTATACAGGATATTAACACACCCTCAACTAAAGGCAAGTACAAGGTAAGGGTTAATTTTACAATCTCATTATTATCTGAGATTGTTTATATGTAAGTATTTACTGAGACATATTTATCATATGCCTCCATGCTTCTTAAAAATATTTTCAAAAGTAATATTTTTAAGGTTTTATTTAAGGTAATATTTAAGTAAAACATCATTTTAAATGTTTTAAATGTTTTAAATATTTATTCTTATAAATCTTTCTCGTTAATTTCCATGTTTTCAAAATAGTTTTAAGGATTTATTTATATGGTCATGAATGTTTTAAAATGTTAACTCCTTTCAAATGTTTCAAAGTGGTATGGGACACTTTGATTCAAAAATATATTTTAAATGTCTTCTTTTATAAATTGTGTGACTTTCTAAAGTTTTCAAAGTAAAAAAGGGATATTTCTCTCAAAGAGTTTTAATGATTTTATTAGATTATTTTAATCTATGTCAACATCCTTTATTAGATTTTATGATTAATTGAGGTTGATTTGTCATGATAAAATATATCATATTATATTGAAGGGTTTGTGATATGTTTGACTGTAGATATGCTATTTTGATACCATTCATGGTTTATGGTTAAGGTATTAACATTTCATATGTTAGTTTTAATATGAATGTTTATGTTGGTTTTTTTTACCTCTTTCATAATAGGAATGCATTGGACTTAATAAGTGATGGGCAGGGCCCTCTATAGACCCTCGATGCATCTGTAGGTCTCATAAGACAAACTAGTTTGGGTTTTTACGTGTTTATGTATGGTCTTGGCATGAGGCCTTGACGGTGTGCTTATGATGTCCAATATTATGAATTACCTCATTATAAGATTAGTTATTGATATTAAATGTGATTATTCAACTAGTAGAATATCCATGTAAATGTTTAAATGGAATATTTTGATTTATTCTTGACATATTATGCTAAATATTATGTTTAAAAGTCTTTTGTTTTATTTTTATACCTTTCCTTAAAAGTTTATACTTATTTATGAAATCTTCTACTGTATTGTTTACCCTTACTAAGCATCCGAGCTCTCCACTTTCTTATGTTTTATTTTCCTATAATTACAAGAAATTTTTTATGATTGATATGTAGGGTTAAGCTAACAGAATAATGTTTTTCACAAAGAATCATCTATGCTGCATATTATGTTTTTATTTATCATGTAAACTTCATGTATGTAATCTATTTTCCAAGACTGCTAAACTGATCGGTCCTTCGGGATTTGATTCCTTGTAATCATTCCAATGTATTAAAATATTGCACTATCTCCAGACTTCTTGGGTAAAATTCTTAGTAAGGGTAAAAAAACACAGCATAAGATATCATAAATAAGCATAAAATTTTAAGGCAAGGTATAAAAATGAAATACAAGCCTTTTGAAAGATTGTGCTTATTTATGAAAGATTTTTTTGTATTGTTTGCCCTTACTGAGCATCTGACCCTAGAATTTGGGAGACAGTGTATTATTTTAATACATTACCATGATTACAAGGAATCAAATCTTGAAGGACCAATCAGTTTAGCAGTCATAGAAAATAGATTACATACATGAACTTTACATTACAAATAAAAACATAATATGCAACATAGATGATTCTTTGTAAATGTAATTATTCTCCTAGATTAACCCAGTATATTACTAACAAAACCCTTCTTGGAATCCTGGGAAAATAAAACATAAGAAAAGGGTGAGATCATATGCTCAGTAAGGGTAAACAATACAGCCGAATCTTTCATAAATAAGCATAAACTTTTAAGACAATGAATAAAAATAAAACACAAGACTTTTGAATATAATCTTTAGCATAATATGGAAAGAATAAATCAAATAATTCCATTTAAACATTCACATGGATATTTTACTAGTTGAATGATCACATATAATATCAATAACTAATCTCATAATGAGGGAATGAATAATTTTGGACATCATAAACACACCACCAAGGCCTCATGCCAAGACCATACAAAAACAGGTAAAACCCCAAACTAGTTTGTCTCATGAGACCTACTAATGCATCGAGGGGATATAGAGGGCATCGCCCGTCACTTACTAAGTCCAATGCATTCCTCTTATGAAAGGGTTAAAACAAAACCAACATAAACATTCCTATTAAAACTATCATAAAAAATGTTAATACATTAACCATGAACCATGAATGGTATCAAAATAGCACATCCACAGTCAAAAATATCATAAACCCTTCAATATAATATGGTAGATTTTATCATAACAAATAAACCTCAGTTAAGAATAAAATATAATAAAGGATTTTGACATAGATGAAAGTAATCTAATAAAATCATTAAAATTATTTGAGAGAAATATCTATTTTTACCCATTTTTTTAGTTGAAGTCATTTAAAAGTAGCACAATTATAAAAGAAAACATTTCTTTTGAAAATAAACTTGTAAGCTTATAAGGAAAGCTTCAAAATGTTAAGGTGTCATAATAGTGGAAAACAGCTACTTGCACTTTATAAGTTAAAAAACATTTTTTCCTTAATTTTTTGAAAAGGTCATAAAGTACCTCATTTGGAAAATGACGGAAAGATTCCTTACAAAACATTTTATAAAAATTCAAACATGGGTAAAAATATATTTAAACAATTTTCAATAATATTTTCAAATACATTTTAAGAAACATGGACATGGATGATAAATATGTCCTAGTATATAGTTATATATAAACACCCTCATATAATAATGAGGTTGTGAAATTAACCCTTACATTATACTTTCCTTTAGTCGAGGGTGCGTTAACCTCCTGTATAATGGTTAAAACATGTTATAAAATTATACCATAATTATATCCATATTTAATGTGGGATCAATATTTACCTCTAGTATAATTTACCTCTAGTATAATTTTCCTATAACAATAGCTTCCATTCAAGTATTCAGATGAAACCATATGAAGCGTTATATGGAAAGAGATGTTATACACCAACTTTTTGGGATGATGTTGGTGAAAGAAAACTCATAGGCCTAGAACTTTTTGAGGAAACAACAAAAAAGGTGAAGATTATTAAAACTCATATCAAAACAGCTCAAAGTAGGCAAAAGAGTTATGCTGATAACCGAAGGAAGGATTTGAAATTTCAAGTGTGAGATCATGTTTTCTTGAAGTTATCTCCATGGAAGGGTGTCATACGATTTGGTAATAATGGTAAATTAAGTCCCAGGTACATCAAACCTTTTGAAATTCTTGAATTAATTAGAGTTTTAGCTTACTGTTTGGAAATGCTGCCAAGTCTCTCCAAAGTTCATGATGTGTTCCATGTATCACTGTTAAGAAAATACATGCCAGACCCAACGCATTTACCCACCTATGAAGAAATAAAACTGGAACCTGATCTATCTTACTATGAAGTGCCTATCAAGATTCTTGACACTAGAGAATAGATGTTGAGAAATAGGATGACTCATCTGGTAAAAGTTCTTTAGAGAAACCATAAAATGGAAGAGGTGACGTGGGAACCTGAGGAACTTATGATGAAGAACCACCCAAATATTTTTATAAAGTGATATTCTAGAAATTTTAAGGGTGAAATTATTTGGAGGGAAGAATGTAACACCCAGAAATTCCATGATATGCTTCTTTTTAAATAATTCAATAGCTTGCGCTTCATGCAACATTGAGTTCGAGTGCACCATGACCTATCAAATTATCCATTTAAAAAGCGGTTATGAATAGTATTAACCAAATTATAAAATTTATAAATTTTACTTTCAAAATAGAATTTATTTTTGAATTTAGAACATCAAAATTATCTTAGGATGATTTTTTAGTATTTTTATGAAAAGTTTCAATTTTTATGAATAGTGAAAAATACTGCATTGTTAAAAACTGACTTTTTCATTTAAATAATTATTTTACTGTAAATTGATTTTAATGTAATAATATATAAATAATACATATATTAATCCAATATAGTTCATTAGAATCATTTTATAATATACTTATATATAAAAAATTATTGAACATTTGAATGGCTCTTTTATTAGCCTTCTAGCCACATCTATGGGATTTGCATTAAACGTGGTTTTTCCAATTTTATGAATTGAATTTCAAAAAATGTATATAAATGGTTGTAATAAGTATGAAAAATTTGTTCAAATAGAATCAAAATATTTTTTGTTGAATATTAACTTTTAGATTTTATTTACCACAGTTAAAGGTAAATAGGCTAATTAAAGGTGAAAATAATATTATAATAATATAATGTTACCCTAACACTTATCATAATTTCATTGGATAAGTGTTTTTTTAACAAAATAATCCTTATGTGTAAAATATGATCCTTTTAAATCCACTTGTGTTAGATTAGGACATTTATTATATTTTATTTAAAGAAGAGTTAAAAATGTCATATTCAATATTTAATAAATATATCATTTTTAATATGAGATTATATAAGTGATATGGTCGACTATAAATAGTATTTATAACTATAAAATGTTCATATACATAATGATAATTTATTTATAATGTTAAGAAATAAATAATTAAATTAAACAGTGACACAATAATGATGCAGTAATTGAATTATTAAAGGAAGAATCGATTAAATAATATTAAAAATATTAAAATGAATATAATTTTACTTAATTAATTACATAAAAGAATTTTATATATAACATATACATGTTAGTGACATATTGGAAGTATTTTTTTGAATTTATCATGTTGTTTTGATATTTTTAAAAATGAAAATATTGAATAGTATCAAAATTGACATAAATGATACTTTAAAATAAATAATATTTAATTAAATGTTATAAAATTTATAAAAATATCATGTTCATCCAAATAACTATTTTAATGTTAAATATGTCATAAATGATCAAATTGTGGTTCTTTTTGTATTTTATAGTAACTATATTAACCCTATGTTATAAAAGGATGAGTAAGCACGGTAAGAGTTGAACTGTTTAACCGAGGGTTAAATCCAAAATATAAGGTTAATTTTGTGACCTAAACTTGTATAAAAATCATTTTTTGAGATTATTTAGACCTATAATAATATTATACTAGAATAACTTACTTTGGAGCTATTTTAAATGAAAATAAATTTATAATAATTTAATAGTTTTGGAGTTTCCAAAAGTGTCACTCTCCTCTCTTATAAAAGAGAACATCTCCTTATCTTTTATTCAAACTATAAATCCATTTGTATCAGCTAACCCATACCCAATTATCCTTAAAACTTATCTAAATTCATTCTAGAGGCTATAATTTGGGCATAAATTCATCCTAATGAGTACTTTTGTTCAAATCAAAAGGATACACTCAAAGAATAGGTAATTGTTTTACCAATTCCATTCATTTTATTTTATTCTTATACTTCTTATTCATATGTTTTTTCCATAATAAATTAATAAATATAGTATAATCTATATTATGAGATGTTATTATGATTATGGTATAACCATATTCCTTATTTTATCCATTCTACGAATAACAATATCATCATGCATGTGTACGGGCTTACCGTCTCCACGACGGGGTGTAATTTTTTATTCAACGCTACTTTATTTGGATGAGTATAATGATGAGAATAATGGATATATATATATATACTGAATATAAAATTTTAATGATTCTGTATAATTAATATACCATTTAATTCTATACCATTTATCCATCAAGGGAATGATATTATCGCTTGTGCGTACGTACGGCTTACCATCTCCACGACGCGGTGAGATTCATTCTCCACGTTAACCATTAAAGAATGATTATAAAATTTATATTATGAGTAAAAATAATTATTATAAACTTTATATAATTTTGTATATGAATAAAATACATCATATTCATAAAAAAACATGACTTACACAACAAAACATCCATAGGAAAAAGAAGCAGTTAACACCCAAAACAATGGTAATACTGAAATATTATTAAAAATGATATAAGAGGATCATATATGATATCATAAATATGGATATGGTTCAGGTATAATTTAATAAAATGTTTTTACCATTATACAAGAGGTTAATTTACCCTCAACTAAAGCAAAGTATAAGGTAGGGTTTAATTTCACAACCTCATTATTATTCGAGGTTTTTTATACGTAAGTATCGACTAGGAAATCTTTATCATACATGTCTATGTTTCCTAAAATGTATTAAAAAATATTATAAACAATTTTTTAAAGACATTTTTACCCATGTTTTACTTTTTATAAAAAAAATTAAAGGAATATTCCTGTCGTTTTCCAAATGAGGTACTTTATGACCTTTTGGAAAAATTATGGAAGGAATGCTTTTTTAACTTATACGGCATAAGCCACTATTTTCCACTGTTATGATGCCTTAACATTTTGAAACTTTTATTATAATCTTGAAAGGTTGTTTTCAAAATAAATGTTTTCTTTTATAATTGTGCGGCTTTTAAATGAATTCAAAGTAAAAAAAGGGATATTCCTCTCAAATATTTTTAATGATTTTACTAAGTTATTTTCATCTATGTCAACATACTTTGTTGGATTTTATGCTTAATTGAGGTTGTTTTATTATGATAAAATATTCCATATTGTATTGAAGGGTTTATGATATATTTTACTGTGGATGTGCTATTTTGATACCATTCATGGTTTATGGTTAAAGTATTAACATTTTATATGCTAGTTTTAATATGAATGCTTATGTTATGTTTTACCCCTTTCAGAAGAGGAATGCATTGAGATTAGTAAGTGATGGGTGGGTCCTGATATAACCCCTAAATGCATTGGTTGGTCTCATGAGACAATATAGTATATTGACATGAGGACTTGATGGTATGGTTATGTATGGTCTTTGCACAAGGCCTTGATGGTACAATTATGATATCTAGCTTTATGAATTCCCTCATTATGAGATTAGTTATTGATATTATATGTGATTATTCAACTAGTATAATATACATGTGAATGTTTAAATGGAATTATTTGATTTTTTCTTAATATATTATGCTGAATATTATATTTAGAAGTTGTGTGTTTCAGTTTTATAACTTACCTTAAATGTTTATTCCTATTTATGATAGATTCAAATATATTGTTTGTCCTTACTGAGCATCTGAGCTCACCTCTTTCTTATGTTTCATTTTCCCCCAGGATGCGAAGAAGTATATTATGACTGACCTAAATGAATAATATAAGGGATATGAGTGTTTTCAAAGGATAGACTATGTTGTTTGTTTATTTCAATATGTAATGTAAAACTTATGTGTGCATCTAGTTTTTTTAAGGATACTAAATTGATCGGTCCTTTGGGATTTCATTTCTTGGGATCATGCCAATGTAATAAAATAATGAACTAAATCTGGGAAACTGGGTTCAGGGTGTTACATTTGGTATCAAAGGGATCTTGTGAGTATGTATGGCCTACCATCTCTCGATACCGTTCAGAGGTTCTCTTTTATAAAAGAGGGGAGGATCTCTTTTGGAAACTCTAAAAATATTAAATTATTATAAATTAATTTTTGGTTTAAAATAGCTCCAAAGTGATTTATTTATATTCCAAGATGAGGATGAGTCTAAATCCTCTAATATAATTATTTTTAGATAATTTTATGTCACAAAATTAACCTTATATTTTGGATTTAACCCTTAGTTAAATAGTTTAACTCTTACTGTGTTTACTTGTCCTTTTATAATATAGGGTTAATATAGTTACTATAAAATGCCAAATAAACCCCAATTGGATCATTTAATGACATATTTAACATTATCCTAGTTAGTTGGTTAAACCTGAGATTTTTATTAATTTTATAACATTTAATTAAATATTATTTATTTTAAATTATCATTTATGTCAATTTTGATACTATTCAATATTTTAATTTTTAAAAATATCAAACCAACATGATAACTTCAAAAAAATACTTCCAATCTATCACTAACATGTCTATGTTATCTATAATATTTGTGTATGTCATTAATTAAGTCAAATTATATTTATTTTAATATTTTTAATATAATTTAATTGATTCTTCCTTTAATATTTCAATTACTTCATCATTATTGTGTCACCATTTAATTTAATTATTTATTTCATAAAATTATAAATAAATTACCATTATGTAGATAAACATTTTAGCTTTTTAAATACTATTTATAGTCGACCATATCACTTGTATAACCTCATATTAAAAATTATATAGTTATTAAAATTTGAATATAAAATTTTTAACTCTTCTTTAAATAAAATATAATAAATATACCGACTCTGGGAAACTAATAGGTCGTACGTACATACGAGCGATGAGAAAACCACACCTTGTATAATAGTAAATAATAGATTGGGGGTATACTAGACCTCATGAACACTCCATCCATCACGAACAAACCCCTTCATGGGCCCCACATAGATAAATTGAAAATATATCAATATTTCCTTAAAAATGGCCTCAAATGGATGAATGGGCCACACCATTGTAGCCTGTATAGAAAATAATTAAAATACAATATTTATTTTTCCACTTTCTCATTCCACCTCATGTTTTCATCATCGTCTAACTCCAGGGTCAACGGCATCCTATCATCTGTGTGAGAAGAGAAGAGAGGGGGGAGGTAGAGGGGAGGGATGGAGAGAGAGAGAGAGGGAGAGAGAGGGAGAGGGAGAGAGAGAGAGAGATTTTGGAGTTGGTGCCCTATAACCAACTAAATTTTACATTAGGTTATCTTTATATTCATGGATGTGAATATTAATACCTTATCACATATTTATTTTTCTTATGCATAAAATTAATGTGATAATGATCTAGAATATTTATTATATTTAAAATGTCATGGAATTTTCCCGCTATGATGAGAAACTTAAAGTTCCATGAAGATATTATTAAATATTATTCTACAGTTAGATAACATTCTATAATGGGACACATAGTATATTTAAAATCAGGTGTTAGTAATTGTAATAAGATGAAGATTTATCTTATAAATTTTGCACTTTGTAATCTTCAAGATGGGAGATTATGAGAACAAACCCACCTATAGGAATTCTGAATGTTTATGTGTCATAAGATATTCCTATCTATGAGCATGTGTAATGGTCTGTATACTTTAAGATGATTATTAATACATGTCATGACACACAAACTTTGATGTATTATCATAAACCATGATGAGATAATTTATGGTGAAATTAGGTATGTTGGGTGTGTTATGAATGATGTTTTATTAATGAATAAATCAAGGAAGTATTTGTCCCTTCCATATTTATAGAATTTGATATCTTGGTCCTTTGATTGAAATGAAATTGTCGCATTAAATTTCATGGTCATGGTGTAATGATGAGTTTATTTCAGATAATCAAAAAATATGTATTAATCATATAGGTTGATGAAATGATTATTTAACCAGATTGATGAGATATCATGACAAAGTGATTATATTATACAGTGAGTATTCGTATGTGGTTGTTTTCATTGCGACATACTTTCTTCCATTATGGGTTTCCTAACCCATTTCTAGACAGTAATCTTGGACTTTATGCAAGACCACCTAATGTCACTAAGGAATAATCCTAGAGGGTCACACACAAAGTGTTTGCATTGATATCGGTTAAATATTGTTTATTTAAAATTGAAATAAATATTATTTTCCAGATTGATAAATAATATTTATTCAGGATTTATTAATTGATCGTAAATATTAAATAAATATTTATTCATGGGATAAATTTATAATTGTGCGAATATATAATATTGATTTATCTCTTATTATTAGTAAGGTAATAAATAATTATTTATTCATTTATAAATAATTTATTTAATTACATGAATATTTAATAAAAAAAGTATTCATTATAATGTGAATAAAAAATTTATTTTAATTTATTAAAATAATAATATTTATTAAAAATATTCATTGAGGGATTTAATAAATGATGAAGAAGATGAACAGATTGACTTTTGGGTCTGATGATAACTATTTATTTACTATATTGTAAAATAAATATTTATCATTGCACATATTGGTGCACGCTATAGAAAAAATGGTATTATTATTTTTTACATTGCATGGAGTCTCTCATAGTTTAATATTTTATTAATGTACCTTGTGAAATTAATTAAATATTAAACCCTAACCCTAGTTATATATATATACCATTATCACATTCAGGATAAGGTTTATCATTGCACACAATAGATTCCTCTTAAGATCTCCTTCCTCCTCTCTTTTTATCAAGACTGAGAATAATAAGAGAAAATTTATTCAATGTCAAAGAAGTGTGAAACAATCAAGGTGAACAACATAATACAATCAATCAAACACGCTAGTACCCGACATTTCATTGGTGATGTTCTAAGATCAAAGGAGCATGTGTGGATCATCACTAGATGGAATCTACTTTGATTCCTCTCAATGCAATGACATTGCACCAACCGAGTCAAAACAATCAATATTCTCAATGAAGAAAGATCTCGAGACCAAGGTAATATTTTTTCTTGCACTTAAATTAATTATAAAATTAATATGAAAATATATTATCTTGGTTCTGACATTTTTATTTGTCAATATTCTTCAGAAAAAATATAATGGTCATGGCATTCACATAATGTACATTATGGATGATCCATTGAATCTAACAAAATATAAGTTGTCCATAGGCCCAATAGGTGCTTCCACTGTGTCTGGACCATCAAATGGTATCAGTGTGGTCATGTTAAATTTATAATTATTTAATTATTATTGATTTGTATATTCATTTAAAGTTTTTTTCATTTCATGCAAATTAATTCTTAAATCTGATCATAGAGATATCTCCTTCTTCTATTTATTTCTCATTCATATAACCCATAACTGGTTGAAAAATAAATGAAAAACGTCTGAATAACCATACAAAGGTGGTGCATGTTTCTAGGGTTACCCAACATGTAACTCACTAACATGTTGTGTAATCCCACATGACACAGCGTTTGTGTGGTCAATAGATAAAAAATAATTAATTAAATCACATGTGGTATAATTAATTTACACAAAATATAATTAATACACACATGGTTAAATTAATACTCATTTAATGTAATTAATTTACACATGGTGTAATTAATTCACACACCATGTAATTAATTCACAAGCATTATAATTAATTCTTATGTGGTGTAGTTAATTCACACACATGTAATTAATAAACATGTGGTGTGATTAATACACACACAATGTAATTAATTTATGTGAAATGTAATTAATTCACATGACATGTAATTAATTCATATGTAGTGTAATTAAGTCCACATGACATGATTATTTTATACTCATTTATATGGAATACATGTCATGCCAGGTTGTACACCACATAAATTAATTTACGCATAAAGGAAATTAATTTATTACTCTATTAAACCTCATCAATACGAGTTTGTATGTCATTAATTTTATAGTACACATTGATTGATAGGTTTTATATTATATTAAATTATTAATTAATTCCATGTGAAATAAAGAACTACAAGTCATGCATATTCATTACATTGTGTATGCTCTGCAACATTAAATTGGTACACACATAGTAATTTCCATGTGATCTATGTGTCATTTATTTAACAGTACATGCCATGAAATTATGTCACATTTCGTGTGCATGATATGTTGTATGAGTTCACTATATACAAAAAAGGGCCATGTCAGGTAGTTTAGATGGATACAAATCATGTTTCTTCTAAGTACAAGCCATATAATTAATTAATTTTAAATAAAATTAATTAATTCAGCGGATGGGTGTGTCTCAAGGATGGATTGGATGAATATTAAAATAAAATTAATTAATTGATTAATTATATAATTAATTGGATTAATTCATACACATTTTATCTTAATTAAATAAATAATCAAAATTAATTCTATCCAGATATATTAAATTTGTATTCATTGTACTTGTAGATTATCATGAGATTAGATCAATCTATGATTTTTTATGGTTTTATTTAATTTATTTATTATGGGGGGTTTTGTGATTATTTTGTTAAATTAAATTGATAACCTATGAGTCATCCCTCCCTCCTTATTATGTGTGGTTTTACTTGCCCATAGTTTCATTTATAAAAACCCCTATCTTATTCTCTTCACCTATGTGTGAAGTAAATACATTGTAAGGAGGAGATCTTATATGCATGTATTTGGTTCAAGATGGAGCTGAGGCGAAACCATGCAATTAGATACATAAGACATAGGAAAAATTCTACAACTCAAGCCTAGATCGACTCAATGAGTTTTTTCCCTATGGTCAATGGTTTATTTATTGCCCGCTCAATAAACAAACTATTAGTTAAAAAACATGATCATGCCAAATTTTATTTATTTTATTTATTTCTTTTAAATGATTTATTTTATGGATGCAAGGTCATGATCACATAAATAAGTTAATTAATATACAAAGAGGGAATTAAAATTAAAGGGATCATGCACAAATATTTTATCAGTGCATGGTTAATCACTAAATAAAAAACCACTTTATATTAAAAATATGCATAAAAGATAAAATAATAAAAATATGTATAATAAATAAAATCCCTCAAGTTAATGTCATGTAATTATATTTTCCATCGTCTACTCCAAAATGAACTCATAGTTAAATTTTTGGTTCAGGATTTTTTTGAGGGCACTTTTAATTATCGATAAATATAAACAAAGATAGTGGGTTGACTTAACCAAACTTATATTGGATTTAATAGTCTTTGTCTGTTTAATATAAATTTTGAAGGTAGGTGTTAAGGAAATTTTAGTGAGGATTTCAGGATTTGGGATTCCACTCAATGGAACAAGGAGTTGCAATCCTATAGTTGACATGACCTCCCTCCTAAAAAACATCTTATAATTTTCATGGAATTTTTCAGGATTATGAGAAGGGAAATATGAATTCTTGTCACTATGATGTCCAAAGTGATGGGATATTTTGAGTTAAATAGTGAGGTACATTAAGACTTAATAAAATAGTAGGAGACTTAATAAAATCAATTAAATTATTTCATCTCACTTATTTTTTAATCGAGTAAAGTATTAATCATTTTTTAAATTATTGTAGAAAAACAGAAAGAAAAAACATGAAAAACATTACAATCATTCCTTAAATCATGCAATATCCTCATAGGCGCAAATTTACTAAAGTGGAATAGATTTTTTACACTGCTTTTTCTATCATATAATTTATACTATGTGTTGGAATTCTCTAAATTTGATCATATTCCCACCAAGGGAAGTGAAAATGATTTCTGCAGAAGGTATATAGAGGGTGATTCCTCCATGATATCTTATTTTCTATCTATTCAGAAGAATAAATAGATTCTTAAAGATAAATTAGATTCTCTCTATGTTATTTTAGTGTAAACTGGAAAGGGGGTGTTTAGATTATAATCATGTCTTCAAGTATTGAAGTACATTATTTAATGGTAAGCTTCCATTTGGATAAGATATAATCCATGAATTTCATGTTATCATCCTTAACACCAAGGTTCTCTTTATCCATACAAATCTTGATGAACATTATGGAGAAACCACTCATAAATACTTTTGTCTATACTTCACCCAGAAAAAACAAGGTTTGGTGGAAACTTATTTCCTCACCCCTTATGGTTAAAATAATGAAAGGTAGGGTTGAAAATCCTATGGAATTTTAAATTTAATGGTATCCTTACAACATATTTCAAAGAGACAAAGGATTCAGAGGGAGGTAAATGAATAAAAAAAAATTACTTCTCATGCGGAAATAAATAGGTATTGTAAGAATTGAAATAAATTAAAGTAGAAGTATTTATAAACTTATAAAACATTAATCATTGAATATAATATTTCCATTGGACTTATTGGGATTTAAATATAGTGTGTTTTATATATATTCTCATTCAAGAATTAATAAGGATCTAAAATATTATAAGAAATAGGTTTAATTCTCCCAAAGGCTCAGACAGGGTGATTCGTATGTCAGTAGTGAGAAAAAAAACTTCTAAATTGCTAGAATGGATTGATTTCAGTTTATAATGAGTATTACTAAAAACATTTACCTCAGTGCCTAACTTGACATAATGAGACATTATTTCACATTTGGAATAAATGTTGTTACAGTACTTCATACTAAACTAATGGTTCAGTAACTCTTGAATCAAAAGTATCCATTATAATGAAAGATGAATATAAAATTATAAGGATTAATTACCTGATTATAGCAAGACAGTTCTTTGTAAAAGAAAACTAATAGTATTTGAATTTTTTATATCTAGAAAAATGTTTTAGATGATTTTGATCTAATATACTAGGTATACTAACAAACTAATTATCATGTTTTAGACAAAGAACCCATTAGAAATAAAGGTATGCTATAGATATTTTAGAGTTAGTTTAATAAGTTCATGTGAACTATTCAAAAGTTAAAGGTAAATTCATATACTTCATGAGATTCACTTAAGAAATTTTAGAAATGATCGGTGGAGAAAATGAGTTCACATAGTGAATACAGAGGTTCCTCTGAACTGGATTGTTAGAAAACATCTTATCTAAGTAATCATTGATCATATATACATATGGAGTAAAGGTATTCTCAAAACTCATATTTCCTTATATACATCAATATAGTGATGGTATTAAAATTAAGATCAATGATGAGTCTTATATATATATATAATCATCTATAAATTATTCTAAGACATGTTTTGAAAATATTTGTGCAACAATTAACCATATACCGACTATATTGACTAATGGATATAATATTAATTATGATATGATAATAATATATTAGGTCACAACCTCAAGTGTTTTTTAAACACCATTTATTAAAATTTATCTTTATTTACAAACAAATAATAAATAATTATTGTATCTCAGTTAATAATCCTATAGTTATTAAGATATTAACTTCTAGTCAAGATCGACTATATTTCCATAAAGGAAACCTATCTCTTTAAGGATAGTGGAAGCATACTTAAATTATATGGGTTAAGTCTTTAAATATGCATGAGTTGAAATAGGAATGTTGGAATACACTGAGCATAGTGGGAGGAGGAGTTCCAGAGACACATACTGCATAGGAATTCATAACCAAAGAGGTGGTTTATACTCACTGCAGTGGGTGAAACATATATTATTCTTTCAAAATAAAGATTTGTGCAAAGAATTAGTAAATGGAAACATGATAAGGTTGAAAAGTATTTATGAATTCAATTAATGGACTCCATGTATCAAGATTCAGGGACTCCATATTTTGAGTGTATCTAAGACTTGATATTGTTGTCGATTATTCAAGAGAAACATGACATGTATAGTACAAGCTGGTACCAATAATGCATGATTGATAATAGAAAGGTTTGGTCTATGAAAAAACATATACATCAATAATCATGACTAAATCCTTTTGAATTATACTTATCAAAGAATACTTATATGATCATCACATTGGTTTATTGATTGTTGATTCCACTTTATGAAAGATTTTTATATGACACAACCAAAAGGAGACCCTATGGTATATATTTATATGGAAAAACTAGAAAGGGTCGGTGACATAAATAAATTTCAATAAGATATTCATGTTACATAAATTCATTTATAGATAAATCATTCATAATGAACATAGAATATTTATTTGGAAATTAAGTACTTCCATGTGTCTCTAATTAGATAGTGGGAGTGATATAATTTTTCAAGATAGATATATTGATAACATATAAAAAAGGTTATGTCTTATTAGTTTATTAAGACTAAGGAATGAATTTATCTAGGAATGAGTTAATACAACAACTATGTTCTAGGTAAAAATATCTACAAAAATAGATCCATGGGTTTTATAAATATATTCATAGTACATATATTAATAAAGTATTAAAAAATACAAGTTGAAAAAATTCAAGACCCAATTGATGTTGGGGTATGATCTTTCTAGTAGAACATGCATGGGCATAGGAAGAGATTATTGGGATTGAAATTTTCATAAGCTTAAATTCTAGGAATTTATCTCATATGACATGATGTTTATTGATGTTTGATATTATTGGTGCATGATGCATAGTATGTGAATATCAAACAGATCAAATATAACTACACTGACTTGTGGTTAAAACTATCCAACAGTACTTGGAAAAGTATAATTGGATGAGTTCCTAGTGTCTGGAAAAATGGTAATACTAGTGATCAAGGGAATTAAACACTTGTCTTCATTTACTTCAATTTAATATAGTATCAAAATAATCGAAAGGTCTGATGGAGGAGCAAGAGAGGAAACCGTCGTCGCCACATCCCGCAGTTTCGTCTGACCTAACTCACCCATGCAGTATCAATCTCCATTCTTTTGAGGCATTTCGACTCGCAAAACATATTAGCTTGGCTTCAGAGGAGAAGACGAAGGACCATGATGCTCCGAATAATCTAGACTCCTTCAAGAGTTTCTCTGGGGGATCCTTCATACCTCTTGCAAATCGCGAGCCGCATCGAATAATAAGGAAAGGGTCAACAGTGCATGTATCGACCTCTGAGGATGCAATAGCAACGCGGATTGATCTATGCAAGCATTCGTTTATCGGTCGCATCTCCGTAATGAAAGGTATGAAACCCTAGTGAACATCTGATCTTATCTCTCGGTTGGCTGATATTTGGGGATTCAACGAATTCAAATGCGTGTCCCTCGGTCGAGGTCTTTTTCATATCCTGTTTCCTTCTTTGGAGCTCAAAGGGAGAGCTTGGAGCATCGGTTCCATCAATCTCAGGCCAGGTACGCTTAGACTTCACGAATGGAAATTGAGCTTCAATTTTCTTGATTTTAAGGATACTTGTGCGCAAATATGGATAAAAATACACGGTCTTAACTGGGTTTTATGGCATTCTGAGATTTTATTTGATATTGCATCTGCCATTGGGATTCCGATTAGAATGGATCAAGTAACAGAATCAGTAAGTTATGGCCACTTTGCTCGGGTCCTTGTAGAGGTTGATCTAAGTACTACTTTAATAGATAAGGTGATTTTATCTACTCAAGAGGATGATATTTGTCTTCGAATTGAATATGAAAACACTCCTGCTTTTTGCGTCCCATGTCAAGTAATTGGGCATGAAGAATCTGCTTGTAGAAGAAATATTGTTTGTGACAACTGCCAACATAAAGGGCATGACCTACAGCACTGTAGGAAGCTACCTAAATAGGGTACAACACAAAGCACAGAGCAGAATTCGAAAGCTGATGTCATTGGTATTGACCTTCTAAAGGAGTCTGATGAAAAGAAGGTTAATTCTGCTGAAAAATCTCAATGGTCTCTTGATGAGGAACCTAATGTCAAAAAGGGATGTTTTGAGGAACCCATCAAGAACATCTCTTCTACACAAAACATAAGAGAGTTCTTTTATCCTGGACAGATCTGCGGGATGATATTCACCTATCCGTTAATGATAGTTCTGTTGTGGCAGATAATGGAGCCTCATTCAAAGATATTTTGACAAGGGGTCTCAAAGATGAGGATGATAAAGAATCAATTGATAGCCTTGATGCTCTGGAAACTGTTGCTCAAGAAGTTGCAGACTCCTGCCTAATGCAAGAACATATTTTGATCAATGCCAAAAGTAGAAGAGGCAAGGAAAAGATGGATCTTCATGTCACAAGGAAATCTAAAGATAAGAAGGAGATGAATGATGGTAACTATACTTAGGCAAAGGAAAATACAAAGGTACAACCCGAGGCCTCAAATGTCAAAGACACCGTTCTGTTTAAAGCAGATAGAGAAACATCTTTTTCTACAGCTCCCAACAACACTAATGTGGAGGTCTCCCCTCTGGAAGGTAATCCTAGAGCCCATGTTAAACTCAACTCACTTCCTGGTATTCCAACCAAGGTTTGTGCTGGTAATACTTCACTGTTTCATGATAAAGACTATAGGAATACATTCATTTCTGTTCCAGCCTATTCTCCACTTAAATAGGCTAATGCACAGGATGCTATGTTTACCCATAGCTTGTGCCATAAACCCACTCTAACTGGGCAGCATGAACAGACCAGTCCATTGAAGGAAGCTGTCCAAGCCCCCTCTCCTAAAATGCATGCGGACTCTCCCAAATTGAAGGGAATAACAAATGACCAAGTGGCAGGATCTCCACATACTCCACCAATTTGTGTCGCCCCTCTATCGTAAATACATAAAGTTATGAAAAAGTTGAGTACCTGTAGTTCGTTTGACTTGCTTGCATCTGTTAGTAGTGATGAAGACAGGAAATCATTGGAAGATCGAGATAGAGTTAAGCATGTGAACATTGATGTACCTTCTGAGTTCCCGGATGATGGTGGAGGTCCCTGGATGCAGGAAAAGGCTGGGCGGAGAGGGAGGAATCCACGTGGCGGGGGTGCTCAGACATCTCATCACAGTATGAACACTCGCTCGCGAGTGTGCTAATTTTATTTTTATGCACTTGCATTTTTGTGTTTGCTCCTTTGTCTTCACTTGTATGACTTTATTTTTAATAATAGGGGCTTGTGCGCCTAAACCATTTATAAAAAAAAAATAGTATCACAATAAAGCTAAGGTAATATGTAAGAAAAACTTAATACAACTAGTGGATGTTGTACGAACATGAGTTTTCATATGAGTTAATAATACCTTATTTTTTAGTTTAAATGTTTAAATATGGCCTAATGTGAATTCCCTTTTAGGTCATGGAGGTATCAAGGTTGTTTGAGGCATGTTCAAAGCCCAAAACCCAAGTTTTGGGGTGAAAATGGCCTGGTGCATGGTTAATTCAAACCATGTAGGGCAAGCCACATGGTCTGATAAACCGTATGAGGTATGGGAAGGAAGTTGGAGGAGGCCACACTATTAGACCAAATCATGAGACTTGAGGCACATGGTTGTGTGAGAATGGATTCAATTTTTACAATGGGTTTTTTTCACGGTTTTCAAATGGTTCATCAAACCGTGTGAGGTAACTATGCGGATGCCCTTCTCTTACAGCTAACCGTGCACGGTTGGCGCACGGTTTGTCAAAATGTGTACTCAAACCATATGAACCCTTTAATTTGGGTTAATTTTATAATTTTAAATTAAATTAAATCTATTTTTACCTAAAATACTCATTTTCATCCTACGCACGACAAAGGCACATTTTGAGAGCCTCCTTGAGAGACTAATCTTGGATTTTGATCTCGGTTCTCCGTTTGATCTTCAATTCAAGCACAGAATGTCTCATTGTATCCACATAAATGATTAATATATTCCTTTTTATCCATTCATAATTATTATTCCTATTGATGATTCTATTTATGTGCAAGATGATTTTCCCTAATTTCAGGTTCTTCATCCTTTCTTCACTTTTTTCTTGGTCTAAGTAGAATCAGGAGTTAATATTGGACAAGCACTCTACTACTAATATACAGTAGGTGTTCTATACTTTTCCTGATAGTTTTGGTATTTTATAGACCCATATATAGTTTTTCTTCCCACCATAATTTTGGGCACAACCCCAAAATTGAACTGGTTAATTGAATTAGATGTATTTGGACATGTTAGGGATGCCCGTAGGTTCCTTTGATGCGTTGATGGTGGTTTCCCCACCCAAGGATACCCATGGGGTTTGCTATATGAATTTACCTTATTTATGACTTGTTAATCCATACATGGTATGTATTCTCATGCTTTCCTAGTTAAAGGAAGCTTAATTATAAATAAAGAAAATTGGTTTTATTTCTTAGGAGATGTTATGCCTTCTTTACATGTTAAAACATGATGTTTGGTTATTAAATGATTTATATTGAACTTGAATTCCTTGAATGGTTTATTTGGAAAATGTGATATGTGAGTGGGTATACTCATGAGATGAAATGACATATGGTATGAAATGATGAACAATATGAAATGGTGAATGAATGAATAAATGCATTGGACAATGCTCCTTGGATCATGAATGTGGTAGTGGATGCCTTGGATTGAGTATGCTCCTTGGGTCTTTATTTCATGGGATTCCTTGGGCCTTGCTACCCCTTGGATATATCTTTCTTGGACTCATATAGGACATGTTCGGTTAACATGCTCCTAGGACTCCAACCAGTGCCTAATCGAGTTTCCATTAAGATGCTCATGAGACTTGACAAGGATTCCCTGGTCTTCTACACCTTGGATCCATCCCTTAATGGCCTCGAACTTTTTTATATAGTAATACTATGGAATATGTGATATGATTGGTTGAACGTCTCAACCCTGGTTTTTTGACACTTCAGGTGGTACGGTAAGGTCATGGTTGACATGACATGTTTGGATGAATGGAAAGGCCATGTTGGTTGTTTATTCATTGTTTATATATTCCTTGTTAGAGGAGATTAACCATATTTTATAGGGAGAATTTAGAGGATATTTTATTGTTACTTTCTTAATAGTGGACATTCCATGGGCATTGTACATTTATTTTCTTCTTACATTCTTTACTTGCACACCGCATATCTTGTTATGTTGCAAAGCCTGGAATTGTATACATCTTTGGGTGGTTACCTACTGGTATTGTTTCTCAAACCCTATTTGGGCCACCATTGGGTAACCGAATGGACTTCTTGGATGAAGGGAGGGACTGGGTCAAGCTCCCATAGTTTGATTCTTGATTTTGAGCTATGATTAGGAGCAAGGGAGCATGGGATCAGGATGAGGCTCATGATGTTGTTTCAGGATAGTACTTTTTGTTCTTTTGGTATTTTGGATACATGTGTTGTATTGTACTAATATGGAACTATTTTGGATACTTTCTTAGACACATAACATGTATCATCATTTTTTATATGAAATAACTTCTGGAATCATTTATATATCAGTCTTTCACTGCTTACTTCTTGTTTGGTTATTATACTACTTCCACTACTTATTGATTGTTATTGATATTTCATTGTGATACACTCTGGTAATGAGGGAATAGTATCTCCATGGACACACCCTAGGCCCTCGCTGCTAATATGCATCCTCTAATATTTGGGGAGATTCCCTTGAGGCCATGTGACCAACCATGCTCGGGGCACTGTTGAGTGGCGTCCAAGTCTGGGACGTTACAAAGTGGTATCAAAGGGGTTCTTTTCTGGTTTGATTTAATATTTGGTGACAATAGATATAGATAGGAAGGTATTCTATTTTGGTAATGATTTGTTCTTGGGAGTATCTAACCCACATACAAAGAAAAGCCAAATTTCCTCAAATTGAATTTTCGGTTTCTAGATTTTGATTATTACAGTTGATTTGATTCCACTGTTGGGTGATGCACTTGATTTGTGATGTTATTATTGATATGATTTAGGTTTTTATTCTGTTGTAACCCAATGATATAAGGGTATTCCATCTCATGTGTCATTTTATACACTTTTTATAAATCACATTCCATGCATTATGTCATGCCATATAGGATGCATTGCCTGTTTGCATGCTATTGTGATACGTGTTGTGATAGATTTTGTGTAGTGGATAAAGAAAGTGATTCCATATTTTATTTTATAAGTAGTATGGTTACTTATGAACTAGAAAGTGATTCACCATTTTATTCAGGTATTTAAAGTTAATTGTATATGGTATGAATTAAATGGGCACCACAATTTGGTTCACGAGGTGTTATGGGCCCTCATGGATTAGGACTTGGTGAATCGTTGGTTAAACCTTTTGAATAAATGAATAATGTAAATGAATATTACATTAATTTAAATGGGAAAGTGAACTTGGAAATAAATATTTGACCAAGACCTGACTTTTGAGTGGGCAAGAGCCAGTGTCTATAGTGATTTTTGGTGACTATTTTTTTTTACAGTTCTGGATTTAGGATCAGGTTGTGAGGTATGACCTAGTATTAGGAGAGTTTTGACCCATACTATGATTTTAAGCTACGAAATTTTTTTTATTTTTCTTTTTTGAGATGGTTGTTTGGTATTGTAGAGGCATGTTGCCACGACGACCTCCAATTGTGTGCCAGGAGGGTGGTGACAAACACGCACTGAAGGCAGTGGGCCATGGATACTGGTGGATCCTCCTTTAGTGCCAGCTGTGGAACAGGATTTTATTCTAGATATAGGTGTTGATGCACAATTTGATGAGGGATTATATCACTTCATGCTGACCTTTTAGGTAGAACTGCAGTCTTCCTTGTCTATGGCTAAGCTGACGTGTGTGTTCCAATAGTATCAGCATCCCATGTTTTTCATGGGATGGAAGTCCTCAGGCTGCTGATCTATGGTTAGAGACTACACTGTTGATATTCAAACATCTAGAGACACCTCATAAAAGGAGAGTAAAGCTTGAAACTTACATGCTTCAGGGAGTAGAAAAGCACAGGTGGGACGGTATGAACCAGTTTGATGGGATTAAAGATATAGTATGGGCTGATTTTCAAACTAGGTTCTATGAATAATTTTACCCTGGTACTCTATGGGAAAATCAGGCTAGTGAATTCATATATCTAGAGCAGGGTGTGATGACAGTTATTGAGTACTCATCGTGCTTTATAGAGTTTTAGTGTTTTTCACCAGCATACCTTACTTATAAGCTATCGAGGATGAGAGACTTTGAGGAAGGTCTATAACATGCTATCAAATCTCAGTTCAACGTGTTCAGATTGACCTCTATTACTAAAATTGTAAATTAGGCATTGATTACAAAGTGGGACCTGAGGGAATCTGGGGGTGTAGAATGGGGCAGTGTTGTTTCTAAACCTAGTAGTTCGACTTCCAACGGTAAGAAGTGAAATTTTGAGTCTTCTCATGAAATGAGTACCAATCAGGCTATGAGTACTAGTAACTCAATGTTCTATCATTAGTGTGGAATATAGGGCCACATGATGAATCAGTGCGATCACAACCTAGTCAAGTGTCATGCTTGCGATAGGATGGGTCACGTTCAATATTTTTTGTAGGACCTTCCCTCCACCTATGAGTGGTAGGGGGTCAGCTCTAACACTAGGTTATGGAGTAGGTTTCTCAACTCCACATCATGTCGGTAGTTGGAGCAATGTTATTCGATCAGGATGAGGTAGTGGTGGTTGTGGTCGAGGTAGCTAGACACTAGTTACATTGAGACATTAGAGTGGGATTACTCCGAGCAGTGAGGTTGTGTCATAGGGATGTGGTTCATGCCAGATATACTATTTATAGCCTACCCCCGACGAGTAGGGTACTGGACCGTCTATGATGAGAGGTACGATTTTAGTAGCCTCTACTATTTCATTTTCTCTTTTTGATATAGGCACATCACATAGTTTTATATCTACACCTATGGTGAAAAGCCTTGGGATCACTATACTGTCTTTTGAGAGAATTATGAAACTAGACACTCTGTTAGGGATCAGAGTAGTGGGTGTACACTAGTTCATGGAGTTCCCCTTTGAGGTTGGTGGGTGTCACTTCTAGAATCTTTATTTCCTTGAGATTTTAGGGTTTGATGTCATGCTCAGGATAGACTGCCTAGTAGATTATCAAGCTTACGTTGATTTTTATCACTGTAGGGTGACTTTCACATCACCATAGGGCGTAGTTTATACTCACAAGGGTTAATGGGATGTCTAGGCAATCCAAGATATACCATAGCATTGTGGTCTGGGTGGGATGACAACCCAGGTTGCTAGTTTGTATATGGATGATCAGGGATCACGTCAAGCAGACTTTCCTTTAGTGGTTTATCATTTTAGGGATGTGTTCTTAGATGATTTTTCTTGTTTTCCTTCTAAGAGAGGTTTATTTATCTATCGAGAAAGTTCTAGGAGTTGTACCGGTATCCATTCCTCCTTCCAGGATGGCTATGATGGATTTGTAGGAGCTCAAGAGGCATCTAGAGGATTTTGAGGCAAATAGGTTCATTAGACCTAGTACTTATTCATGTGGTTAGTCAATCCTTTTTATGAAAAAGGTGAATGGTGACCTTAGTATATGTGTAGATTACTAGAAATTGAACCAACTAACGGTTAAAAACTAATATCCCTTTTCACAAATAGATGAATTTTTTGGTCATATTTGAGGAGCTCGGGTATTCTAGAAAATTGATTTGAGGTCCAGATTTCACTAGGTACGTGTTTGACCTACAGACATACCTCGCACAGCCTTTCATAGAAGGTATGGTCTATATGAGTATTTGGTTATTTCATTCGGTATTATGAATGCGCCAACAATTTTCATGGTGTTAATGGACTGAGTCTTCTATCCTTATCTAGATTCATTTATGGTGGTTTTTTTGGATGATATCTTGGTATATTCTCACAATCGACACGACCATGCCAAACATATTGAGTTTGTGTTGAATACACTAATATATCATTAGTTATATGCTAATCTCACAAAGTGACACATATGGATGGATTAGATTCACTTCATGGATCACATTATCTCATAGACAAGAGTATTATTAGACCTAGATAAGGTGAGAGATGTAGTTTCCTGGTAGGATCCCAATAACGTCTTTGACGTACAAAGTTTCTTAGGGCTAGCTGGATATTACAAGAATTTAATACAAGACTTCTCACACTTAGTAGTGTTGTTGATGGTCTTGACTAAGAAGGTGTGAAGTTTTTATGGACATATACCTATGAGATAGCCTTTCAAGAGATAAAAGGGAGATTGGATTCAGCACCAGTCCTGACACTTCCATAATAGGGAAGGCACTACTACAAATACCCCTTTTATCAGCTCTAAAAAACCCCTTTTATCAGCACTAGAAAAGCACTGTTAAAGCTGGTGAAGATAAAGGGGGGTCCCCTTTATCAGTGCTTTGTTTTAGTGCTAATAAAAGGGTCCTTTATCATCACTTTCTTTTTAGAACTGATAAAGGACCCTTTTTATCAGCGCTTTTTTAAAAGCACTGATAAAAGTTAAAAAAATTTAAAAAAAAATTTAAAAAAAATTAAAAAAATCCTGCCAATCGGGGGCGCTTTTATAGAGCTTGACCCCCCCCCCCCCTTTACATCGCTTTTCCACCCCCCTTCAGCACCCCCACACACCCCCTCCACCCTTTATCAGTGCTAGATCCCATATTTCCCTCATGCGCGCGCGCCACTGCCTCCACCAGGTTTTGAACTCGAGACCTCCCCCCTGCACGCCTAAGCCCTTACAAATCCTCTATTTTGATTTGTTTTCCATTTCATGATATCTATATATATATATATATATATATTTAGTTATATTTATTCGTATAATAATATATATTTATATTAATATATATATATAGTTATATTAATATATATATATATAGTTATATTAATATATATATATATATTTATATTAATATATATCTCTATTTATATATATATAGTTATATTTATTCGTATAGTAATATATATTTAGATTAATATATATATATAGTTATATTAATATATATATATAGTTATATTAATATATATATTTATAGTGATATTAATATATATATTTATAGTGATATTAATATATATATTTATAGTAAAATTAATATATATATGTAGTTATATTAATATATATATAGTTAGATTAATATATATATATATAGTTAGATTAATATATAGGTATATAAATATTCATATATTTTTATTTTAAATAAAATGGATTTTAGTTATTATTTAGATAAAGCTAATATATTTTATATGTAAATATATTTTATTATTTATATTTATAATTAAATTTTTATGTGTGAATATATAAAAAAAATATGTATATATTGTTATATATTTGATTATAAATAGCAGTGCATTATAAAAAATGATAAAATTTCAAAGACACAATATCAATATAAATATAATACCTTGGAATAAATTCAGTCCCCACCAAAAAAAATCCAATAATAGCCCCTTAAACGAGGCTGAAAATCCACAAAATGTTAAACAATTGGGGTACCTCAACTAAAAACTCAGTTTTGGAGGCCTTATGAGCCTTTTTTTGCCTTGGAAAAACCTTAACCCAGGTTCCTTGGGTCACAAAGACGTAGATATCATCTCAGGCTTCGATTTGATATGTGGTAGAGCTCAAACGGACACCCGGATCAAAATTTATGGCCGTTTGAAGTTTGGGTTGTGTTTTCAACATATTTTGGATATTTTTTTATTTTTTTAATTTTTTTAGTCTTCAAATTGTTATTAAATGACTATTACTCCATAATAATTATCAAATTATTAATTAAAAATATTTTTTTAATTTTTTTATAATCCATTTTCACTAAAAATCTTATATATTAAGTGTAACTGTATATTTATACTTATCTAAAATATATTTAAAATTATATTTAAAAAATATATATTATATTTATATCAATATAACTATATCTATATATTTAAATATTAATATATATTTTTAATTATTTTTTTTGGAAGTAGACTCTTTATCAGCACTTTTAAAAAAAGCACTGATAAAGACCCCTCCCCCCCCCCTTATCAGTACTAATGAAAAAGCGCTGATAAAGGGGGGTACCTTTAACAACGTTAAAAAATCACTGTTAAAGGGGGTACCTTTATCAGTGCTAAAAAAGCGCTGATAAAGGGGTACTTTTATCAGCGCTTTTTTTAGCACTGATAAAGGTACCCCCCCTTTATCAGCACTTTTTCGTTAGCGCTAATAAAAGTGTGGCACTGGCCTTGCCCCGTTTTGTGGTAGTGAGGAGTTACACTATGTATTGTAATGCATCAGGTATTGGGCTTAGAGCAGTGCTGATGTAGGGGGATAGAGTCGTGGCATATAGGTCTCTATATCTAAGGTCACATGAGAGGAATTACCCGACACACAATCTCAAGTTAGTTGTGGTTGTTCATGCATTGTGTTGCTAGATACATTACTTACTAGGAGAGCATTTTGTGGTGTGCATGGACCACAAAATCCTAAAGTACATTTTTACATAGTGTGATATGAATCTGAAGCAAAAAGGTGGGTGGAGTACCTATATTATTTTTACTTTGAACTTACCTACATGCTTAGTAAAGGCAATGCAGTGGCCAATGCACTGGGAAGGAGGAATCAGATATAGGTAGTTCAGTGGGCCAGTTGCAAGTGGAAAATTATGGATTTTTTATTTAAGATGCACTTGAAGGTGTAGGATAGTCAGAGTTAGAATTTTATATTATATTTATCTATGACCTATACCCTAATGGATAAAGTGAGGATGATATGGATATTGGACTCATAAGGCCTAGTCCTGTTAGGTCCACTAGGCTAGATACCCTGAGAGGGGGGTGAATTAGGGTATGACAGATTAAAACAACTGCCCCTTTGGATCTTGTTTTGCTGTTAAACAAAACTCTCTTCTCTCTCCTTCCTGATGCGGAGTATGAGAAAACTTTAAAGCATGCACAGGACACAACGATTTTTACTTGGTTCACCCTCACTAGGCTACGTCCAAGGAGCATACACCAGCAGTGTGCCGATGTACCAATTCCACTATAAGCGCACTCCTGTTTACAAGTTTGAAGTGGACCCACTGTCCCTTCTAGTTTACAACCACTCACAATTTGAGAACTCACTGCTCTCTCAACTAAAGTGAGCTCACTACTTATCCAGAAGATCCACTCACAGTTTATAGACCTCTAGGTCTCTTCATTTGCATGAAAGCATGCATCCTCAACTGTTGATAGATGCTCTGTTGAAGTCCAAATTTCATCCACTGATGAATACCCCTTTGCCTCTGAAACATTGGGCAACTACCTTTGGAAACACTTTTGCAAAGCACCCTACTTCGCAAGGCTCCCAATTTCACGAAGCTCAAACAAGCCTTCGCGAAGCTCCTGCCTTTTCTCAAAGCACTATCGCGAAGCACTATCGTGAAGAACTCTTGACAAGCTCAAGCCGTCTCAGAGTGACTTCCCTCGCGAAGCTCACTGAGCCAACGCAGAGCACGCAACTTTCGCGGAGCTACAATAGCCGCCGCGAAGCTCCTCTTTCGCGAAGCACACTGGCGACGCGAACCACCTTCGCGAAACGAGAGCAAAGGATTTTCTTTGAGAACTCTCTACCTCGCTCAAGGGGGTCGACCTCTATTTATAGGCAATTCCACCGACCCTCCAACTTTCCGCGCGAAGTCAACGCCACGTCAGCTCAAATCGCGAAGCTCCGAAGTTCCCGCCAGAATTCTCTCAAAATCGCGAAGCACCACGGAAATTTTCCGATCGCGGAGCTCATCGTAATCATAGAGAATCCCGTCAATTCCTTCGCACCTTCGCCATGAAGTTCGCTCACAATTCCCTTCATTGCGGCGAAGATCCCTTGAAAATCCCTTCACCGTAGCGATGCGCTTCCGCCTCTGTCGTTCACGAAGCTTGTCGTAATCACGAAGAATCACCACATCCATTCTTCTGGTCTTCGCTAAATCCAAACCATGAAGCTTTTCTTCGCGAAATTCATGCCTTTTCCATATTAAAATATGATCTTCATGGAAATCCACTTTTCGCGATGCTCACCAACCTCCAAATTTTGGACCCCAAAAATTTGGCAAACACTGGAAAACGGCGCCACCTTGTACTACTCTTTTGTACCGCCTCCAGATTGTCCTTTCCTTTGTCATATTTCTTTTGTCAACATTGATTATCAACAAATTTTTTGGAACTCGACAATTTATTCATGGAAACCTGCTTTTTCAACAAACACAATCAACCCAAAAATACTGCAATGTTACCTTGAGGGATTTTTGCCCAACAATCTCCCCCTTTGGGTTTGTTGACAACTCTTCATAACTCTTCTCAGAATGATTTTCTGCACTTTGATATCTCTAAGAATCTCCTTCCAGCCGCTACCATCATTCGCCTCTTGCGATTCTGATAGCATTCAAGGAATCACTTAACACGTACTCTAAGCCCACATGAGCAATGCTCGGCGTGAGAAACAAGAGTAATATGAGAAGTTCATCAACGAATCACTTCATGACAGACACCAATTGTTGATTCCAAACTGATACCAATTGTAAAATTGATACCAATTGTCGAAACATACAGATACCAATTGGTGATATCTGGAAACATTCTCTCACCATTCCAAACTCATTATTATGCTTTTATCACAATCCTCAGCTGTCGTGATATATTGCCTTTGATCGATCACTTCTAGCATCGTCAGATTTACTCTCCCCATTTATCATTGTTCCCCCTATCTCACTGCCTCCACTTGTCAGCTTCTCCCCATATCATTCATGATTTGTCAAATAGCCACACTGTCTCCCCCTTGAACAATCACTATTCTCTCCCCCTTTGTCAATGAACCCAAAGGTCACTCCTTTGCAGTCTGTAACAGAGTAGAGAACACTTATCAGCACATTAGAGAAAAACACATCATACCTCAGGGAGAGGGGGTCCCACATCCACACTTTTTCAAGTGCGGGGAGTCGACTGGACTCCCATAGCCAGTCGATTCCTTTCAAACTCTTCCTTGGGTAAGGCCTTTGTTAGAATGTCTGCAACCTGTAGTTCTGTAGGCACATAATCCAACTTCACAATTCCTTAATCAACCTTATCCTTGATAAAATGATATTTTATCTCAATGTGCTTTGTCCTTGAGTGATGGACTGGATTTTTGCTGAGATTTATAGCACTTGAGTTATCGCACTAGATTCCGATCGGAGACTTCACTTCAACACCCATATCATCAAGCTGTTGTTTCATCCACAATAACTGTGTGCATGCTTGAGTGGCTGCAATATACTCAGCTTCTGCAGTGCTCAATGAAATGCAATCTTGCTTCTTGCTTAGCCAAGAAACACACAGTCCGCCAAGATAGAAAGCACCTCCTGACACTGATTTCCTGTCATCCGTTGAACCGGACCAATCTGCATCAGTATATCCCAATAATTCTGACTAAGATTTTCCATTATACATCAAGCCGAAGTCCATTGTGCCCTTGATATACCGAAGTATTCTTTTCACTACAAGCATGTGGATTTCCTTGGGATTACTCTGATATATCGCTGCTTGGCATGAGGTAAATACAATGTCAGGCCTTGTTGCATTCAGGTATAGAAAACTTCCAATGATTTGCCTATATTCTTTGATATTAACTGCCTTGTCATCCTCATCTTTGGAAAATTTCATCCGGGTAGCTACCATAGTCTTCATCTCCTTGGAATTTTCCATTCCAAATCTTTTCAAAACCTCCTTGGCATATTTGGATTGTGAAATGAATGTTTCAGCCCTTCCTTGTGTCACCTGTAGACCAAGGAAAAATGTTATCTCTCCAATCATTGACATTTCGAACTCACTCTTCATGAATTCGGAAAACTGTCTGCACTGAGCTTCATCTGATCCGCCAAATATTATGTCGTCGACATAAACCAAGACCATCATCCTTTGATTACTGTTGTTGTTGAAATAGAGATTGTAATCAACTCCCCCATGCTGGAAACCAAGATTCTTCAAGTACTGATCAAGCCTTGAGTACCATGCTCTTGGTGCTTGTTTCAACCCATACAATGTCTTCTTCAGTCTGCAAACATTGTTCTCATCCTCATGAATGAGAAAACCATCTGGATTCTCAATATACACCTCTTCCTCTAGAACCCCATTCAAAAATGCAGATTTGACATCCATCTGGAATACCTTGAACTTCCTTTGCACTGCGATGGCTAGGAATAATCTGATTGTCTCCAGCCTTGCAACCGGTGCAAACGTCTCATCAACATTTATTCCCTCGATCTAGGAGTACCCCTTGCACACTAGTCGTGCTTTGTTCTGAATCACTGTGCCATCTTCATTCATCTTGTTGCGATAGACCCATTTAGTCCCGATGACATTCTTATCTGCTGGCCTCGAAACAATCTCCCATGTTTGATTCTTCTCAATCTGATCTAGCTCTTCATTCATTTCCTGAATCCAGTTTTTATCTTCAACTGCATCAGCAAAGCATTTTGGCTCAACCTGAGATAGGAAAGATGTCTGCTGTAGTGATTTCATTCTCCTAGTCTGAACCGGAGTAGACTGATCACCAATGATATTCTGCCTATCAATTTTAGCTCGACTCCTTGGCTTTTGTGCAGATATGGACTTTACTTCCTCATGCTTATCATCAGCATCTTCTTCTGAATCAACATCAGCGACTTCTGATTCTCCTGCGTTGCTTTCTTCCTCATCGCTCTCATCAGGAAATTTTTCACTGCGTTGTTGAATGATCTCCTCATTCTCCACTACAGTGACATCATTGCTCTCAACTACTTTTCCCAGCCTTTTGTTAAAGTATTTATATGCCTTTCTTTTTCCTGAGTATCCAAGGAATATCCCCTCATCTCATCGAGACTCGTATTTCCTATGTTTTTCCTTGTTGAGGATAAAGCACTTACTTCCAAATATTTGTAATTATTTCACCATTGGCTTCTTTCCATACCACATCTTGTATGGAGTCTTTCCTTCCTTCAGACACAACAGATCCCTGTTAGAAATGTAGACCGATGTTAAAACTGCTTCCTTCCAAAATTTCTCAGGTAGGTCCTTTTCAATTAGCATCGTTCTATCCATGTTGTTAATGATCCAATTTCTCCTTTCAATCACTCCATTCTGTTGGGGAGTTCTTACTGAAGAAACTTGATGCATTATCCTATGTTTCTCGAGATATTATTCCACCTGAATGTTTGTGAATTCTGTACCATTGTCAGTACGAAACTTCAGAATTTTCTGTCCAAGCATCCTTTCACACTCCCTTCGGTACTATTTTAAGCAGCTGAACACATTGGACTTATGGGCAATAACAAATACCCATGCCATTCTACTATAGTCATCAATGAAAAGAACATAGTACCTCTTTTCGTCAATTTCTCTTGGTGTGATAGGTCCACAAACATCTGCATGAACCAATTCGAGCACTCTTGTTGACTTCTTTTCTTTTGCCGTATACGTCTTTCTAATTAGATTCCCTTTTTGGCATGCATCGCACGTGTGAGTACGATCATGTGATAGCTTGGGTAGGTCTCTTGCTGCATCACACTTTACCAGATCTTCCAGGGATGGTTGGAAAAGATGACCAAGTCGTTTATGCCACAACTTGTTTTCTTTCTCTCTCGACAGAAAACACATATCTTCTTCTCCACTCACCAGGTAAAGATTTCCCTTTGTTCTTTTTCCCTGTAGAACTATTTCCACATATCTTCCTTTGATGACACACATCTTCTTAGTAAATCTTACGGAATGTCCTGAGTCACATAGTTGACTAACGCTGAGAAAATTGTGATTGAGGCCTTCTACTACTAATAAATCAGCACGTCTCATCTCTTTGCCCCCAAACTTGGTCTTTCTTGATCCAATAATCTTCAGGCCTTCATCATTTCCAAACTTGACAACTCCTTCTTTGTCATATTTCACTCCTGTAACAAGATCCTTATTACCTGTCATGTGAGATGTGCAACCACTGTCAAGGATCCATACACCAGAGCGATCTGATGCTTTAAGGGAAATTTCCGCCACCGCTGACTTCTCATCCTTTCTCTTCTTGGTCCATATTCTTACCTTCATACTTTAGATGGATTGCGACTTCTGATCTTTCTCAGAGTATGATGGACTTGCTTCATCCTGCAGAGGTGCAAATCTATTTTGCATTTTCAACTCACCTGTTGGTTCATTGATCTGGTGTTTGTGAAAATTTGGGTTATGCTTTGGCATGTTCCTTTGTATGGTCGAAGTGCAATACCTATCCATGTGCCCGAATCCTCCGCACCAAAAACAGTGCCCTTTAAAATATGTTCTAGAGAACCTTTCTCTGTTTGGATTCCACCTCTATTCTTGTGCCCTTCGATATTCTTGGCTATGGAACACACATACTATGAATGTCCCATTTTTTCACAACAATAACACCTGATATAAGGCGCATTTCTTTGTATTACTTCTGCACTTATAGATTCCCTTTGGGATCTCTGAATATTCTGATTCTTCCTTGTGTCCAAATCCACCTTCAGTTTCGGAGTGGGTGCTTGCGTTCTGACCTCAACTTTCACAGATTTTTGTTTTCGATCAATCCCTTCATCAGTCTTAGCATCTGAACAAAGTGGATTCTTCTTTTCTGCTAAACCACTATTCTCCACTTTCAGCTTCTCAGTTTTCTGAGTGATCTGCTTTGTTGATGACCCATTATGAGTCAAGATCTTTTCTTGATCTTTAACCTTTTTCCGTAGACTGACAACTTCTCCTTCAAGTTCTTCAATATGCTTTATTTGTTCTTTCCTTGTGTTATTCAAGCTATCGATCTCCCTTTTCTGTTCTTCAATTTTTATTTTATACTCACTAACTGATTCTGAGTCCTCTGGTGTTGATAACTTGAGTTTCTCGATTTCTTCTATCAACTCAGACTTCTCTTCTTCCTGCTGCTGCATGTAGAGTTTGGCGTCACGAACAACTTTGTTGGCTTTCTTTGTTTTGGCTCTCCAAACATCTATCTCTTCAAGAGCAGCCTCTAACTCTGCTTTCATATCAACTCTTCCCTCAAATTATTATTATTCTTATTTATCAGCATCGATTTCATTCTTATTCTGAGAACTACCGACAACTTCCACCATAGAATTTTCTCCTCAGTCTTTGCAGTTCTATATCTCTTCAACCTCCTCAACCTCTGACTCATCTGAACTGTCATATTCTTTTGAAAGAAGGTTCTTTTTCTTAAAGAAATTTCTTTTGAACTGTTTCTTTCCTTTCCCATAGGCTGAAGACTACTTCTTGGGAATTTCGATTTCATCGACATCATCATCCTCTTAGAACTTTTTGGGGCATCGTGCTGCAAGATGTCCAACCTTTCCACATCTAAAATAAGCAATTGGAAGTTTCCCTTTAAACTTTCCTTTTCCTCTTTGAAGGTTTGAGGAGAGGAATGACATCACTTCATCTGTCTCTTCTTCTTCCTGAGAGTCTTCAATGGTGAGATTCTTCATGGCCTTGAATTCCACCTATTTGGATTTCCCCTTTTCCATAGCATCGTTATCATCATTTCTCATTTCATATGCAACAAGGGTGTTGTGTAGGTTGTCCAATGTCAGCTCTTTCGGGTCTTTATCTTCCAAAACCGAAACTTTTGGATTGAACTAAGGTATAAGTTCCCTCAAGATGCACTTCACGATTTTGATGTCTTAAATAACTTCTCCAAGACCTTGCATGTATTCCACTAAAACATTTACCCTGTCAAAGAATGTATCAATAGACTCATTTGGGTTCATCTTCAGATCTTCATACTTATTCCATAGTACTTGAATCTTTTCCTCTCTGACCTTTGTATCTCCTTTATATATATTCAAAAGTTTTTCCCACATGGCATGTGATGTTTTACATGACATCACCTTCATATAGATAGCATTGGATAGGGATCCCCCTAAATCATTTATTCCCTTGGCATCAAAATCTAATTCTCTTTCCTCGGCATCCAATAATGCCCCACTGTTGATGTCAGCTGTTATACCATGAATTGCTGCTGTGAACACATCCATTCCCAAAGATCGGAAGTAGTGTTGCATTCGATTCTTCCATAGCTGAAAATTGTTCCCGTCGAATATCGGAATCCATTTATGATTGGTAACCTCCATTTGAGAGAGAATAACAGATATTAACCTCCCTTTGATACCAATTGTTAGGTCCACTAGGCTAGATACCCTGAGAGGGGGGGTGAATCAGGGTATGACAGATTAAAACAACTGCCCCTTTTGATCTTGTTTTGCTGTTAAACAAAACTCTCTTCTCTCTCCTTCCTGATGCAGAGTATGAGAAAACTTTAAAGCATGCATAGGACACAACGATTTTTACTTGGTTCACCCTCACTGGGCTACGTCCAAGGAGCATACACCGGCAGTGTGCCGATGTACCAATTCCACTATAAGCGCACTGCTGTTTACAAGTTTGAAGCGGACTCACTGTCCCTTCTGGTTTACAACCACTCACAATTTGAGAACTCACTGCTCTCTCAACTGAAGTGACCTCACTGCTTCTCCAGAAGATCCACTCACAGTTTATAGACCTGTAGGTCTCTTAATTTGCATGAAATCATGCATCCTCAACTGTTGATAGATACTCTGTTGAAGTCCAAATTTCATCCACTGATGAATACCCCTTTGGCTCTAAAACACTGGGCAACTGCCTTTGGAAACACCTTCGCAAATCACCCTACTTCTCAAGGCTCCCAATTTCACGAAGCTCAAACAAGCCTTCATGAATCTCCTGCCTTTTCGCGAAGCACTATCGCGAATCACTCTCACGAAGAACTCTTGCGAAGCTCAAACCATCGCAGAGCAACTTTCCTCGCGAATCTCACTGAGCCAACGCGGAGCACGCAATTTTCACGGAGCTATAATAGCCGCCACGAAGCTCCTCTTTCGTGAAGCACACTGGCGACGCGAACCACCTTCACGAAATGAGAGCAAAGGATTTTATTTGAGAACTCTCTACCTCGCTCGAGGGGGTAGACCTCTATTTATAGGAAATTCCACCGACCCTCCAACTTTCCACGCGAAGTCAACTCCACGTCAGCTCAAATCGCGAAGCTCTGAAGTTATCGCTGGAATTCTATCAAAATCACGAAGCACCACGGAAATTTTCCGATCACGGAGCTCGTCGTAATCGCGGAGCATCCCGTCAATTCCTTCGCACCTTCGCCGAGAAGTTTGCTCGCAATTACCTTCATTGCCGCGAAGCTCCCTTTCAAATCCCTTCACCACCGCAATGCGCTTCCGCCTCTGTCGTTCGCGAAACTTTTCGTAATCGCGAAGAATCACCGCCTACATTCTTCTGGTCTTCGCGAAATCCAAACCATGAAGCTTTTCTTCGCGAAATTCATGCCTTTTCCATATTAAAATATGATCTTCATGGAAATATACTTTTCGCGATGCTCACCAACCTCCAAATTTTGGACCACAAAAATTTGGCAAACACTGGAAAACGGCGCCACCTTGTACTTCTCTTTTGTATCGCCTTCAGATTTTCCTTTCCTTTGTCATATTTATTTTGTCAACATTGATTTTCAACAACTTCTTTGGAACTCGACAATTTCTTCATAAAAACATTCTTTGTCAACAAACCCAATCAACCCAAAAATACTGCAATGTTACCTTGAGGGATTTTTGCTCAACAAGTCCTATGAGAGAGTGTGGCTGGTGAGGAACTGCCTCCTGGTTGGATGGTAGGCATGGATGATATTATGCATATCCATGGTCATTTTTGGGTTCTAGTGGACATATGAGAGGAGATGATGTGGGGTTTCTTGCCTCATCTTGGGTAGTGCATTCTGTAGTCACCAAGATGTACCATGACTTACACCATCAGTACTAGTGGTCGGGTATGAAATGTGAGGTAGCTGGTTTTGTTAAGAGGTGTTCTACCTATCGGTAGATTAAGGAAGAACATCAATGACCAACTAGACTTTTACAGTAGTTACCTATTCTAGAGTATAAATGGGATGATATTGAGATGGATTTTGTGATAGGTTTACCAAGGTTGCTTCGAGGTAATGATATTGTGTGGGTTATTATTGATAGGTTCATTAAGGATTCTCATTTATTACTAATCAAAGATACCTTCAGTGTGGATGAGATTGAGAGTTTTTATATCTATGAGATATTATGGCTTTATGGGGTCTCGTACGCTATTGTTTCAGATAAGGATACTCATTTTACATCTCGTTTCTAGAAAATTTTGCAAAGGGAGTTGGGTACACAAGTGATTCTAAGCACAACATACCACCCTCAGACTAATGGACAGTCAGATCATATGATACAAGTTCTTGATGACATGCTACGAGCATGCATCCTTGATTTTTGGGGATATTGGGAAAAGAATATACCCTTGGTTGAGTTTTCCTACAATAATAGTTATCAGGTGACAATACAGATGAAACCTTGTGAGGTTTATATGGTAGGCCATGTCAATCACCCCTATTCTATTTAGAGGTAGGTGAGGCAACTTTACTGGGACTAAGTCTCATACAGGAGACTTTTGATAAGGTCTAGTTGATTCAAAAGTGGATGGATATTGCATAGTTTCAACATAAATCTTTCGTCAATCGCCGTAGATGACCACTAGAGTTCAAGGTTGGGGATTGGGTATTCCTACGTGTTTTATCGAGGCTGGGACATTGATGGATCATGAGAGAGGGTAATCTTTCACCATGATATGTCAAGCCGTTATAGATTTTGGGTAGAGTCGGTTTGATAGCCTATCAGTTTCAGTTAACTCATAGGTACCGATCCATGAATGACATTTTCTATGTATCTCAGCTATGCCACTATCACTCAGACTCATCTCACACTTTTCATCTTGAGGAGGTTGAGTTACAGATTGATGCGTCCTTTGAGGGGCATCTGATTCTAATTTTTGACAAGAGAATGAAGGTTCTATGTGGGAAATAAGTTACTATAGTAGGAGTGTTATGGTATCATGGTTTTTTATAGGATGAGACTTGATAGAGAGAGGCTAACATACATGCTCAATGGCCAGAGTTGTTCTCAAATGAATCTTGACCACCCTTTAGAGGGAAAATCGGGAACAAATTTCTTTAAGGGGGAATATTGTAAGAACTTAGGTTTTTATATGAGTTATAGATCCATTTATTCAGTTTTAATGTTTAAATATGGCCTAATGTAAATTTACTTTGAGTTCATGGAGGTATCGGGGGTGTCTGGGGATTGTTCGGAGCCCAGAACCCAAGGTTTGCAGTGAAAATGGGCTGGTGCGTGGTTAGTTAAAACCATGTGGGGCAAGCCGCATGGTCTGATAAATCGTGTGAGAAATGGGTAGGGAATAGGAAGAGACCACACTGTGAGTCAAAATCATGCGACTTGAGGTTCACAACCATGCAAGAATGTATGTAATTTTGATACTAGGTTTTTTCATGGTTTATGAACGGTTAGTCAAACCGTGAGAGGTAACCGTGCATGTAATAACCTGAACTGTTATGAATATAATTACCTTTTTTATTTAATTAAATGTATTATGGTTATAGAAAACACATGCACTTTTTTTTATTATACCCAATTGTATTTTAATGATCATTAAGTATCTTTATCATTTATAATATAGTCATTGAACAGTGATAAAAAAATTAGTATAAATATTGAGTTTTAACAAACCCAATTGACACAGACAAAGGAAGTGATGGCCTCAAATAGTAGGATTTTACCTTATGAATCCCATTTATTGGAGATTATTAGAGAGATAGCATTTTTGGGATTTTCCCTTGACCAAACCAAATATGATATGCAACAATTTAAGCATGATGAAAACCGTTTATGGGAGAAGTTCAAGCTCATCAAGATCATGGCCCAAACCATGTTCGTGGAATGACCCCATGAAAGCCCCACCATCATGCACCTTACTCTTATGGTATGTTCTGATGTATTAAAGGGATATTTATCAAGACCCTAGCAATATGAGTATTTACATTATTTTTTATATAATAATTAGTATATTTTCATCCTAATATTGTTACATTGTAAATGATTTTAAAAGTAAAAATTGTATTTTTTTTAAATTTTAAAATTCAATTAATGAATTTATGAATTAATGGATTTTAGAAATAAATAATAAAATATTATTATTAAATAATTTTTATCAAATATAAAGGATTATATAATTTTTATGAATTCAAATGTAATTTTTTATAAGGGTTCAAAAAAATGTTATTATCAAAAACCTGTCATTTTCAATAAATGTAGGTTTTAATTTTAAAAGTTAAAATTTATATATTTAAAAAATTATTTAGATAAAATTAATATTATATTTTTAATCAGGATTTCAAAATTATCCAACAGTGAATTTTTCATAATTTTCTGAGATAGTCGAATTTTCAGGTAAAAATTAAATACCATATAAATATACCTTGTGTTTTATGACATCACAATGACCAAAAAGTGATTTAATAAGTAATATAAATAGGAAAAATTACCAAATATATGTTTTAACTTTAAAATAATGTGATTTTAAGTTTGTTTTATTTATTTTTTAAAGCCATTATAAATCCTCCAAGAGTTCTAATATATTTTATGATTTTAAAATCATTTCTTTAAGAGTGTGACTCACCTCCACATCACCAATGATAATATTTTAATAATTTAAGCCATTGGAATTATAAAATAATATAAACCAATTCCATTTTTCATAAACCATGGGCAAAAACCATGGGATAATTTTTGGTTTTGGATATTTTATTATGTAGAGTCCAAAACCTAAATAATAAATAAATCCACCTCTTTTCCTATATAAACCCACCAAATACCCCATTTATCTTCACTAAAACTCCTTGGAGTACATAAACACTCTTCTATAAAATCTATATAGTCCTCCCAAGGAACCCTAAATCTCTCAAGAATCCCCTCCTAATCCTTTGGAGTCACACATTCAAGTAAGGGATCCTCACCTTCCTCTCCTTCTTTCAATTCAAGAATATTCCTTGAAATTTGTCTTTATAATTTCAATTTTTTATATTGTCGTTAATTTATTATGATTCTATTATTTTCAAATTTATATTATTTTAATTATATACCATTTATACTCTCTCATTTTGACCCTTACCTAAGCTTTTTCAATGCCAAAATTTCATAAGGGATCTTCCACTCTCCTCTTTTATCAGGAACTATTTTTAATGTTATGCCTTTTAATTTAAATTTTATTATGTTGGGATATATTATTAGATATCCCCCATACTTTCCATTTTATTTATAAATTATTATATACCATTTCACTATCATTTATTCATCCTATGAACCTTTATGCACACCTGCTACCATGCCAAAATTTTATAAGGGTTCTTTCCTTTCTCCTCTTTCTTCAAGTTTCTTTATTATGTTACACCTTATATTTAAAATTAATTATGTTGGTTCATTTATTTACACGTCCCTATTACTATAAATTTTATTTCTAAATGATTATATACCCATTTCTCTCTCATCAACTCATTTTATGAATTTCTATATGATGCAGTTATACTGCCGAAATTGCACAACAATTCTCTATGCTAAAATAATTATGTAGTGAATATCATACCCATTTTTCTATCAAGGGTATTCACCCTTATGAACATATACTTATTTATTGGAGACTTAAATGTATGTATTCCACATTCCTTGATCATGGAATAAATTGTGTTGTTGAATGAATCCAAGTTATATGATCTATGTGGCACACTTAAGCATTAGAATGAAATGATTATGAAGGGTGTGCCCTAATAGCGCTTCAATACATTAGGTAATGGTTAGTATTATGATACATCACATTGGTATAGGGGGTTTACATGATTCCTTTATGGGAATTTTTTCCTCCATGATGTCTTGGTGGTTTTATCCTTGACCTATGTTTATTATGTAGTGTTTTAAGTTGTTGTCACATTTCCCATGTTATGACCATCATGTTATATCATGCATATTATTCATGTTACTTTTATAATCCATTGAGATGCCTATTGTCTAACATCTATTATATTCTTAATTTTATTCCTTGTTTATTCCCTTAATAGGCTTTATAGGTCACCCCTTTCTTATGTATTTCCTCAGGTTATCCCATGCAGTGTTAAGTATGAAGGAACATTTTGATCATGTTAAAGAATTTTTCAATAAATATGTTGTTTTTAATGTTTTAAGTTGTTATTTAATGTATCTAATTTCCCTAAGACACTATACCTCTTGATCTTCCAGGTTGTATTAAGTGCAATTTTGTGTAATAAATCATGTTTAAATGTGAAATAAAGAGTAGGGTTGTTATAGTTGGTATCAGAGGATATGTTTAGTTATTTTGGGGATTAGGATTAGAAAACTCTAGAAAAATTATCAGTATTATAAAACTCTATAGAATTACTTAGTAATAATAATATTTATAAGAAACATCCCTAAATTTTGGTAAGTATAGAGTAAGTGGTTTATCAATAAAATACATCCTTTTCTGGATACTACAAGTGGATGCGGTTCTGGAACAGATGTACCTAAGGGTAACAACTTTGACAAGATATTTCGGGCCTAACTTGGGGTAATCTGGTAAACAACAGTGGGACTTACTGCGCACCTGTTTTTACACTCCCAAGGAATATTATTTGGTAAATTAATATGCTCATTGCGAACCATTATTAAGGGAACAAAAAAAATTAGCATAAGAATATATGTCAGGAAATAGATCATGAATAACATAAATTGAAGCCTAGAAACTCATAAGTTAAGGGGATAAGTGTAATTTATAAGTTATCTCTTTATTTACATTGAATTCCACTTTATGTGTTTAATAGTTTTAAATCACTCATCCTTAAGACTATATTGGATAAATTATAACCATAATCAAAAAGTGAAAGGTTTGGTTATTGTTCATAGTTCTATGCATTCCTTTATATCATGAAAGTTTAGCAGAACTGTCCAAACACCACAAAAAATCATGGAAGTAGAGGTATCAGTGAAAATGGAAAATGGGGAAATTATTCCACCCCAAGTTTTTAACTCCTCCCTTGTCAATGTTTGTGGAATGAACTTCCCAAAAAACCTTGTCATACTTCCCTTGGTATAATTTGATTCAATTTTGGGCATGGATTGGCTTTCCCTATATAGAGCCAGCATAAATTTACACAATAAGGAAATCACTCTCTATATGGGAAAACAACCCCTGATTTTGTACAAGTGAAAGGAGGAGGATGAATCTTATTTAGCACCATTATCTCAAGTATGGATATTATTACCCTATGAGAAAGCATATCTTGATCAAATGATTGAGTCCAAGGAAATTATCATCCTTGAATACATACCTATTGTGAGGGAATATACTGATGTGTTTCCTAAGGAATTGTCTGGTATTCCTCCTAATAGAGAGGTCAAATTTTCAATCGAGCTTATACTTGGGTCATTTCCAATATCCAAGACTCTATATAGGATGGATGTTGTGGAACTTGAGGAACTAAAGAAACAACTACAAGATAATCTAGATAAAGGATTCATACACCCAAGTGCATCACTATGGGGTGCACCAGTCCTCTTCATCAAGAATAAGGATAGGTCAATACACCTTTTCATTGATTATCATGAGCTCAACAAGATCACGATAAAGAATAAGTATAATTTTCCATGGATTAATGAATTGTTTGATCACCTACATGGATCAAAATACTTCACCAAGGTGGATCTATATTCAGGATATTACTAAGTTAGGGTGAAGAAGGATGATATCCCCAAGACTGCTTTTCATACTAGGTATGGGCACTATGAGTTCATAGTGATTCCATTCAGACTCACTAATTCTCATGCAATCTTCATGAACTTGATGAATAGAGTCTTTAGATATTATCTCAACAAATTCATGGTAGTATTTATAGATGATATTATAATATATTATAAAACCAAGAAGGACCATGAGGAGCATCTGAGCACTATGATAAAGACTTTGTGAAATGATAATCTCTATGTAAAGTGCAACAAGTGTGAGTTATGGTTAAAGGAAGTCTCATTCTTATGGAATATCATCACAAGAAATGGGATATATATGGATCCTTTAAATATAAAACCAGTTTAAGTATGGTCAAGGCCAACATATATTACATATATCTGTAGTTTTTTGGGGGGTTAGCTGTATATTATCACTGATTTGTGAGAAATTTCTCATGATTTTCAAACCATATTACCAAGCTAACTCGGAAGGGAGTCAAGTTTTCTTGAAATGATAAATGTGAAGAAAGATTATTGGATTTTAAAATGAGGATTATCACTACCCCGGTGCTCACACTACTCACAAGTGGGGAACTTTTCATAATTTTTAGCAATGCTTTGAAGAGGGGATTAGTTTGTGTCTTGATGAAAAATGAAAAGGTCATAGCCTATGCTTCAAGGTAGTTGAAAATTCATGATCAAAATTATCCCATGCATGATCTGAAGTTGGCATAAGTGATCTTCTCTGTAAGAACCCATTTTTTTCTACGAAAGACTTTGGAATATTCTTGATAATATTTCAGAGTCGTGCCTTCAGACTGCGTGCGATTCCGAGCCCCGGAGTGGCCGGAATTAAATTTTTAGTGCGTTCACACTGGAAACGCCAAATAAATGCGATAACTCCTAAACGGAGCTTCGTATCAAAGATCCAAGTGTACGGATGGGTTCGTAATGGGGTGTTTACCCTAAGAACGACATAAAACTTGTCGGCGCGGGATGTTTGGACCCCTCGCCCGCTTCTGGAACGTTAAACGGATTAATTAATTAATTAATTAATTAATTTGTTTAATAGAGAAACACTAGTATCTTTTAAACGGTGGCTCAGATTGGAAAACCTAGGGCACCGTTAAGTTCGGAGCGTTCCGTTTACCCTAGGAGGGGTATAAGTTTCACGGGCGCGGGTCGTTTATGAAAAATGGCCCCAGGGGTGTTTTCGTAATTTGGAGGCCTCGGGCGCTAAGTTTAATAACTTTTGAAAGGGGTCTCATAATAAAATTCTGAGACCACCATTGTGGTCAGAGTGTGGTTTTTAGCCTAGGGGAGGCTAAATCCCGACCCTGACGAAATTTCGGGTTCGGGGCTATCGGGCGGCGTTTAAGTATTTTCTACTTAAACGCATCCCCCTCCGCTCTTCCTCTCCTTCTTCTTCTTCTTCTTCCTCAAACCCTACCCTCTCCTCCAGATCTAGTGAGGTAGCTCCATCGAGGCGAACTCCGGTGAGGCGCATTGGTTCTGATGGTCCGCACACGAAGCGTCGGGCTACGCCCTTCGAGGTAGGTGGTGTTTGTTTGAGTTTTAAATCCTGAACCCCCATTTGAACCTCAATTTCAGCATCGGTTCGTTGTTTAATCTTCGACCAAATCCCATGGTCGTGTAGTACGCATTTTTCTCTTTACGACGCTTATTTCGGATTTGAAATCGGAGTCCGGAGTCGTTTGCAATCGTTCACCGAAGTTTGCGGGAATTTCGGGTTGTCCCGGCGGTTTCCGGCCGGTTTGGGGGCTCCGGCGGTCCGAGGCGCGGCGGCAGGGGCTTCGAAGGATTCAGGCGGTGGTCCGGTGGCGGGCGGCGGCTCGGCTGGCGGTGGCGCTCTCCGGCGGTGGCAGTGCCCTTCAACGGGAGCGGCTGGCGTCGGCGCCCCTCGGCGCGGTGGCCGAGCTCGCCGGAACGAGGCGGCAACCCGGGGTCGCGGCGCGGTGCGACTTCGGTGGACAGAGACCCGCGAACCGCGGGTCTCCACGGGGGCGCAGCGAGACCGGCCATCCCGGCCGATCGGGTGTCGGCAGGCCGCGGCCAGCTGGCCGCGGCGAAGTGAGCCGGGCCCGCGGACCGGCTGTGGGTGGACCGGCTGGATCGGGCCGGTCCGGCCCAAGCCCCCCCCCCCCCCCCCCTCCCCCTTCTAACTTCCAACGTCCGTAGCTTTCGCTACGGACATCCGTTTTGCCCGCCGTCTGCGGAGGCGCAGGCCTGGCACAGAGGCGGATCTTTTGAGATGGTATTGGGAATTTTTAATTCCCGAAACGATGGGCCGCGAAGGCGCGACGCGCCTTTAAGTGGTTTGTCGTTTTCCAGGGGAACCTGTCTTGGACGGCGCGGACGCGTCCGACGTCCGATTTAAACGCCGTCAGTGGCGTTGGGACCCTGGCACCGAGGCGGAGCTTTCCAGGGCGGTTCCAGGCGTTGAGGCCGAAGTTGAGGCATGGGCCCCACAGCCCGTCTTTTGAGCTGCGTGCAGCTTTTAGCAGCTTTTTCCTCGGACGTCTGTACGGGGCGAGTGAGCAGTCGTTTCTGGATGTTTTTCCGAGGGGATTGCAATGGTGCAATCTGCCCGCTCTAATTCGGCATGATGGTGCGGGGCCCACGAGGGTCGTTTGGGCGTCGACGGTGATTTTCCATCTTAATCATCGGACGACCGTTTTGGACAAGTGAATAGTCCATCTTGTGTACTTTTTCGAGAGGATCGCAACGGTGCGATCCGTTCATTGAGTTTCGGGACCGGGATGCAGGTCCCACGTGGCGCCGCTCGTGTGCGGTGTGCCGGAACACATCTTTTTCTCCGGGTACCCATTCCACGCAAGTAAGCAGTCAATTTGACGTGCTTTTCCGAGAGATTTGCGATGGCGCAGTCTACCCGACCGTTTTCGGGGATGTGGTGTGGGACCCACCCGACCTGGCTACAGTGAATAGTACCTTTTTCACTGGGTGACCATTTTGGGCGATTGAGTACTCAATCCTATGTGTTTTTCCGAGGGGATCCTAGTGGCGTGATTCGTGGGTCCAGTTTCGGGATCTTGCGGTGGGCCCCACACGGGTTTGGTCACGGTGAATAGTACCTTTTTCACCGGTTGACTGTTTTTGGCGAGTGAGTAGTCTAACTCGCGTGTTTTTTCACAAGGATTACAATGGTGCGATCTGCTTGGCTGTGCGGAGCCTCTTGCGCGATCTTGTTAAATGTGGAAGCATGGAAGGCGCTCCAGTAGTGGTTCGCCCTACTTTGTTTGTAGCGGACCCTTGGCGTGTGATCGTGCATTCTTGGGAGAGTGGTATAAATGGTTCATGAGATGTGGCTAGCCGTGCCTGGGCCTTTGAGGTGGAGTTGTTACGTCACGCCTTCGCGTTGACGTTGGGTGTCGTGTGCACGCTAGCCCTTGGGCTGAAAGCGAGGTATACTCTGGGAGTATACGGGAGCGCTTGGAGGTACACGTGGTTGTTCGTACCTGAGAACGTTTGGGCGCTTGGTTGGGGTTGCGATGGGGCCACACGTTGTGTGGGCCCCATGTGCGTGCCGGGTTTTTCTTTGCATACTTTGACCTCTCGTGACGTAGAGGGTCCCTCTGTGTGTTTGATTGACCAGCAGGGTAGAGTTTTTCCCCTGGCTCGGTGCTTGTTTGTTGACCAGCAGGGTTGAGTGGTCTCCCCCTGGTTTCATTCTTGATGGATCGGCCGGTAGCGGTGTTAGTGACACTTAGTGATGGAACAGGCATTGAACCCCTTTGGGTGAGTTGTGCTGGAGTTGGGTGGTTGCGCGATACCCACTCCGTGTTTGATTGGCCAGTGTTGTACCCTCCAGTAGAGATGGCCAGAGCAGTTCTGAGTTTTACCCTCCAGCGGGGCTGGGCAGTGGGTTACTCATCGACTTCTTCGGGTTTACCCTCCAGCAGGGCTGGGCAGTGGGTTGCTCACTGACTTTTAGGGTCTACCCTTCAGCAGAGACTGGGCAGTGGGTCACCCGACGCTTTTAGGGTCTACCCTCCAGCAGAGACTGGGCAGTGGGTCACCCGACGCTCTTAGGGTCTACCCTCCAGCAGAGACTGGGCAGTGGGTCACCCGACGCTCTCAGGGTCTACCCTCCAGCAGAGACTGGGCAGTGGATCACCTGACGCTCTCAGGGTCTACCCTCCAGCAGAGACTGGGCAGTGGGTCACCCGACGCTCTCAGGGTCTACCCTCCAGCAGAGACTGGGCAGTGGGTCACCCGACGACCTCTTAGGGTCTACCCTCCAGCAGGGCTGGGCAGTGGGTCGTCTGTCGTCTAGTTCCAGGTCTACCCTCCAGCGGGGCTGGGCAGTGGGTCGCCTGTCGACTTATTCTAGGTCTACCCTCCAGTGGGACTGGGTAGTGGGTCGTCTGATGATGTATTAAGGTCTACCCTTTAGCGGGGCTAGGCAGTGGGTCGCCGGATGATGTGTTATGGTTTACCCTCCAGCAGGGCTAGGCAGTGGGTCACCCAGTATCTTAATATGGTTTACCCTCCAGCGGGGCTGGGCAGTGGGTCATTTGTTGGCATTCCAAACTCAGTCCTTTCTACTAGGCTAGTCTGTGGCTTTCCTCTGTGACCACCGGAGCAGGACCCTTGGTTGTATGGGTCGGTGATGGAACGGCTTTGACTTTGAGGAGACCTCTCGACTGCGGGGTAGTGATGATTTGTGGTTTGACGTTCCCCCAGAACTCTCAAATATGAGGGGCGTTTTCCCCCACCGAGACGCATTCTTGTGACGCGATCTAAAACCGTGTGGGCGAGTCAGTGCCACCCAAAGCGGATAGTGTCAAGGTGCGGTGATTGAGCCCCTTGGCTTGCGGTTCAGGGCAGACGTGTGGGATTCTGGGCATCGATGATGGGGTTATGTCTGGGACTGTTGGCTACTCTTTTCTTGGGCTAAGCTACGGGACGGAGATCCCATAACGACGTTGTTCGGGCTTCTTGCTGAGCATAAAGATATGTATATACCTTGTTCGAGCACCCATTTCTTGGGCTTGGTTACTCTCCCTCTAGGAGAGGCGAAGACGCGCGGGGTATGTCACGTGCTTTCTGTGTCTAGCTTCTCGTGGTTGGATGAGTCTACTCTCCTGCTATAGGTAGCGAAGACTCTACGGGAAGATCATCTTCTCACCGTTTCCAGCTCCTTGTTCCTGGACGAGTCTACTTCCTTTCTTTTTTTGGGTTGAGCTGGACTCTTTACTACACTCTCTGTTGTACTCCCTTTGCTTTCCCTTGTTCTCTCTACTGCTCACCCTTTGGTACCTCCTTTTTTGCTCCCTCGAGCCTTCGGGGTATCCTACTGAGTATTTTTATACTCACCCCTGCTTGGGATTTTCCCACACTTGGTGTGCCCTTGCAGACGACAGACAGGTGGAGCGTGACTTCAGTGGAGCGTAGGAGCTTGGGAGCTTGGACCGCGTGCGGTGGTCGTGGCCGGGTTCCAGGTGGGAGACCCGTCAGCTATTTCTTTTTTGTTTACCTATTGTCGGGTTGTGGCACTTTTCTGGTTGGGCGCGTGTTTTGACCCTTTTTCCTTTTCAGCACTTTGCTTGTACTTGTAGAGGTCGATGCACTTTGTGGTATATATATAGCAGTTTCCCTTTCCTTTTCTTTGCTTGTCTTTACTTTTACTCTGCACTGTTGCATTGAGTTTGATGCGTGTGTGTGTACAGGTGCTTAGGCAAAGGCCTCCCCGAGTTATTGTGCCTTCGGCGCTGGTCGCCAGCCCATGGCCTATGGAGGCGGGCTTGGGGTAGTTGCGGCTCAAGCCCGGGTAGGGTCGGTTCGTGACAAAGTGGTATCAGAGGTGGTTTGTTCCTTGGGACGTTGTGCGGACGTCCCTAAAAGAGGAATTGGTTGGGATATAGGGCAACAGTGTTAACGTGTCTCGAGAGCGGCTCTCAGGCCAGGGAGTCTAGTGATGGTGCGGCGGTCGACGTATCCATTCACCAGGACCTTGATAACCCGCTTGTCAACTCGGCATGATGAGACACTTTTTGTAGGGAAAATTTGTTTGTGCATCATATAGGACCGAGTCTTGACTGTCCTTCTTGAGTCAGCTCCCCATCATTGTTGTTGTGGTATATACATATATGCTCATCTGACCGTGGAACTCCTTGATAATATTCAGGATGTCTCCGTGAGGACAGCCAGCCAGGATACTAGCTCTGGTTCGTGACGACAACCCTGTGAGCTACGAGGCCATAGTCCAGGACCCATCATGTAGGCCCTTTTTCTCCAGGTGGGCCGGTAGCAGCACCCCCACCTGTTGAGCAGCAGGCAGCTTCAGTAGAGCAGGCTGAGTTTGAGCGCAGGTTGAGCTCGCTCCGTGAGTTCCAGCGGTAGAGACCGCTGAGGTTCAGTGGTGAGCCAGACCCTCAGGCAGCAGAGGATTGGCGAGAGACAGTGGTTCGCCTTTTCAGGCTTGTGCAGACGCCGACAAATCAGAGAATGGCTTTGGCAGTCAGCCTTTTCTGTGGATCGGCTTGGCGTTGGTGGAGTTTGGTGACTCAGTTTCTTGATGAGTCGTCGCTTTCATGGGGAGACTTTCAGCTATTGTTCCGTGAGAAGTTTTTCCCCTCCTGCTTGCACTCCTTTCAGATTCAGAAGCTCCTGCAGTTTCAGCAGGGAGGGATGACGGTAGCTGAGTACACAACTAGTTTTGCAGATTGTGCACGCTTTTACCTGGACTTGGTCCGTGACGACGACATCCGAGCATGGAAGTTTGAGCAGGGTCTCCGCCGAGAGATTCGTGCTTTCATAGTACCCTTGGGCATTTCCACATATGCTGGGTTGCTAGAGCAGGCGCTGGTGACAGAGGGGTTCCGGTCATGTTTTGAGGTTGGTAGTGGCAGTGGGCGTGACAAAGCCGGGACGTCTGTCGTAGCTAGCAGGTGCCGGAGGACAGGACCTCGATGCAGGTGGCCTTCCCACTACCAGTTTCGGAGACGTGGTCGTATACCACTGTGGCGAAAAGGCACAGGGCCTCAGCCGAGGATTCCCTACCATGAGTGGATCCCGGGCCGTGGTCGTACACCATAGTGGCGCCATAGGGCACCAGGGCAGCCCAGAGAGCGCCAGTGATATGCTTGTGATGGGCGAGGTCACTTGGCACGAGACTGCCTGACCCGAGTTGTTGAGAGCTTCGGGCAGGCAGCAGGCGCACCACCACGGAAGATGCAGCACCGTGATCAGAGTAGTGGCCAGAGAGGTGGTTCTATCAAAGGAGTGGGAGGGGCTGGTAGTGGGGGATGACGTTACGAGATCTCCCCATCACCACTAGGCGGTCCACGTTAGGCTCCAGGAGCTGATGGTTGGGACCACGGACAGTCGCGAGCTTTGGATGTCTACGATCCTGCAGAGCATGGGATGGTGAGAGGTACCCCTTGCGACTCTTCTACTTCTTGTAGTAGAATTTTTAGGCTCTGCATGTGAAAGGTTTTTCTCCCTGCTCCTTGTTTGAGGTGTTGCCAGGGTGACGCAGGGCGTCGGGTGTAACCTTGTGTTGGTAAGGAAAAAGGCGTGAGACCTTTTCCTTTAGTCGATGGTGTTGACGCCTTCGCCTTTCGAGCGTGTAAGAGAGCCTCGGTTGGAAAATCTTTCATGACCAGATATCCTTGGGTGTTCCATCATATGGATATTCTGAAGGAGGGAATCACTGGGCCTTATTCCAGGTGCGGGCAGTGATTCCAGTCACGGCGTGCGACGTAAGGGTTTGGTCGGGGAGGTGAGCTACCCCCGAGAGCCGTCGGGTCGTTTGAGACCGTGCAAAGGGATGGCGAGGTGCCCTACCGCCTTTCCCTAACCCCGAAGTCTGAAATGGGTGCACGACGTCAGCAAGGGCTGACCTCACGTGAACGGATAAACTCTTTGGTCTGTGTGTGGTGACGCAGAGTTGTGTGTGGGTTCTTCTGGGTATGGGAAAGCCAGGTGTGGGCTTAGTACCCTGTGTTCTTCCCTGGTTTTGCTTTTCGAGGACGAAAAGCTTAAAGGAGGGAATGATGTAAGAACCCAGTTTTTGCTGTGAAAGACTTTGGAATATTCTTGATAATATTTCAGAGTCGTGCCTTCATACTGCGTGTGATTCCGAGCCCCGGAGTGGCCGAAATTAAATTTCCAGTGCGTTCACACTGGAAACGCCAAATAAATGCGATAACTCCTAAATGGAGCTTCGGATCAGAGATCCGAGTGTAAGGATGGGTCCGGAATGAGATTTTTACCCTAGGAACGACATAAAACTTGTCGGCGCGGGATGTTTGGACCCCTCGCCCGCTTCTGGAACGTTAAACGGATTAATTAATTAATTAATTAATTCGTTTAATGGCGAAACGCTAGTATCTTTTAAATGGTGGCTCAGATTGGAAAACTGAGGGCACTGTTGAGTTCGGAGCATGCCATTTACCCTAGGAGGGGTATAATTTTCACGGGTGCGGTCCGTTTATGAAAAATGGCCCCAGGGGCGTTTTCGTAATTTGGCGGCCTCAGGCGCTAAGTTTAATAACTTTTTAATGGGGTCTCGGAATAAAATTATGAGACCACCGTTGTGCTCAGAGCATGGTTTTTATCCTAGGGGAGGCTAAATCCTGACCCTATCGAAATTTCGGGTTCGGGGCTATCGGGCGGCGTTTAAGTATTTTCTACTTAAACGCATCCCCCTTCCCTCTTCCTCTCCTTCTTCTTCTTCTTCTTCCTCAAACCCTACCCTCTCCTCTAGATCCGGTGAGGTAGCTCCGGTGAGGCGAACTCCGGCGAGGCGCATCGGTTCCGACGGTCCGCACACGAAGCGTCGGGCTACGCCCTTCGAGGTAGGTGGTGTTCGTTTGAGTTTTAAATCCCGAACCCCCCTTTGAACCTCAATTTCAGCATCAGTTCGTTGTTTAATCTTCGACAAAATCCCATGGTCGTGTAGTACGCATTTTTCTCTTTCCGACGCTTGTTTCAGATTTGAAATTGGAGTCCGGAGGCGTTCGCAATCATTCACCGAAGTTTGTGGGAATTTCGGGTTGTCCCGGCGGTTTCCGGCCGGTTTGGGGGCTCCGGCGGTCCGAGGCGCGGCGGCAGGGGCTTCGATGGCTTCAGGCGGTGGTCCGGCGGCGGGCGGCGGCTCGGCTGGCGGCGGTGCTCTCCGGCGGAGGCGGCTAGCGGCGGTGCCCTTCAGCGGGAGCGGCTGGCGTCGGCGCCCCTCGGCGCGGCGGCCGAGCTCGCCGGAACGGGGCGGCGACCCGGGGTCGCGGCGCGGCGCAACCTCGGTGGACAGAGACCCGCGAACCACGGGTCTCCGCTGGGGCGCAGCGAGACCGGCCGTCCCGGCCGGTCGGGTGTCAGCAAGCTGCGGCCAGCTGGCCGCGGCGAAGTGAGCCGGGCCCGCGGGCCGGCTGTGGGCGGACCGGGCGGACCGGGCGGGTCCAGCCCAAGGGGTCCCCCCCCCCCTCCCCCTTCTAACTTCTGACGTTCGTAGATTTCGCTACGGACGTCCGTTTTGCGCACCGTCTGCGGCGGCGCAAGCCTGGCATAGAGGCGGATCTTTTGAGATGGTATTGGGAATTTTTAATTCCCGAAACGAGGGGCCGCGAAGGCGCGACGCGCCTTTAAGTGGTTTGTCGTTTTCCGGGGGAACTTGTCTTGGACGGCGCGGACGCGTCCGACGTCCGATTTAAACGCCGTCAGTGGCATTGGGAACCTGGCACCGAGGTAGAGATTTCCAGGGCGGTTTCAGGCGTTGAGGCCGAAGTTGAGGCGTGGGCCCCACGGCCCGTCTTTTGAGCTGCGTGCAGCTTTTAGCAGCTTTTTCCTCGGACGTCTGTACGGGGCGAGTGAGCAGTCGTTTCTGGATGTTTTTCCGAGGGGATTGCAACGGTGCAATCCGCCCGCTCTAATTCGGCACGATGGTGCGGGGCCCACGAGGGCCGTTTGGGCGTCGACGGTGATTTTCCATCTTAATCACCGGACGACCATTTTGGACAAGTGAATAGTCCATCTTGTGTACTTTTTCGAGAGGATCGCAACGATGCGATCCGTTCGTTGAGTTTCGGGACCGGGATGCGGGTCCCACGTGGCGCCGCTCTTGTGCGGTGTGCCGGAACGCATCTTTTTCTCCGGGTACCCATTCCACGCAAGTAAGCAGTCAATTTGACATGCTTTTCCGGGAGCTTTGTGATGGAACAGTCCGCCCGGCCTTTTTCGGGGACGCGGTGTGGGACCCACCCGACCTGGCTACGGTGAATAGTACCTTTTTCACCGGGTGACCATTTTGGGCGATTGAGTACTCAATCTCGTGTGTTTTTGCAAGGGGATCGTAGTGGCGTGATTCGTGGGTCCAGTTTCGGGATCTTGGGGTGGGCCCCACACGGGTTTGGTCACAGTGAATAGTACCTTTTTCACCGGTTGACTGTTTCGAGCGAGTGAGTAGTCTAACTCGCGTGTTTTTTCACAAGGATTACAATGGTGCGATCTGCTTGGCTGTCCGGAGCCTCTTGCACGATCTTGTTAAATGTGGAAGCATGGAAGGCGCTCTAGTGGTGGTTCGCCCTACTTTGTTTGTAGCGGACCCTTGGCGTGTGATCGTGCATTCTTGGGAGAGTGGTATAAATGGTTCATGAGATGTGGCTAGTCGTGCCTGGGCCTTTGAGGTGGAGTTGTTACATCACGCCTTTGCATTGACGTTGGGTGTCGTGTGCACTCTATCCCTTGGGCTGAAAGCGAGGTATACTCTGGGAGTATACGGGAGCGCTTAGAGGTACACGTGGTTGTTCGTACCTAAGAACGTTTGTGCGCTTGGTTGGGGTTGCGATGGGGCCACACGTTGTGTGGGCCCCATGTGCGTGTCGGGTTCTGCTTTGCGTACTTTGACCTCTCGTGACGTAGAGGGTCCCTCTGTGTGTTTGATTGACCCGCAGGGTGAAGTTTTTCCCCTGGCTCGGTGCTCGTTTGTTGACCAGTAGGGTAGAGTGGTCTCCCCCTGGTTTCATTCTCGATGGATCGGCCGGTAGCGGTGTTAGTGACACTTAGTGATGGAACAGGCGCTGAACCCCTTTGGGTGAGTTGTGCTGGAGTTGGGTGGTTGCGCGATACCCACTCCGTGTTCGATTGGCCAGTGTTGTACCCTCCAGTAGAGATGGCCAGAGCAGTTCTAAGTTTTACCCTCCAGAGGGGCTGGGCAGTGGGTTACTCATCGACTTCTTCGGGTTTACCCTCCAACAGGGCTGGGCAGTGGGTTACTAACTGACTTTTAGGGTCTACCCTCCAACAGAGATTGGGCAGTGGGTCACCCGACGCTTTTAGGGTCTACCCTCCAGCAGAGACTGGGCAGTGGGTCACCCGACACTCTTAGGGTCTACCCTACAGCAGAGACTGGGAAGTGGGTCACCCGACGCTCTTAGGGTCTACCCTCCAGCAGAGACTGGGCAGTGGGTCACCCGATGCTCTCAGGGTCTACCCTCCAGCAGAGACTGGGCAGTGGGTCACCCGACGCTCTCAGGGTCTACCCTCCAGGAGAGACTGGGCAGTGGTTCACCCGACGACCTCTTAGGGTCCACCCTCCAGCAGGGCTGGGCAGTGGGTCGCCTGTCGTTTAGTTCCAGGTCTACCCTCCAGCGGGGCTGGGCAGTGGGTCGCCTGTCAACTTATTCCAGGTCTACCCTCCAGCGGGATTGGGCAGTGGGTCGCCTGATGATGTATTAAGTTATACCCTCCAGGGGGGCTGGGCAATGGGTCGCCGGATGATGTGTTAGGGTTTACCCTCCAGCAGGGCTGGGCAGTGGGTCACCCAGTATCTTAATATGGTTTACCCTCCAGCGGGGCTGGGCAGTGGGTCATTTGTTGGCATTCCAGACTCAGTCCTTTCTACTAGGCTAGTTTGTGGCTTTCCTCCATGACCATCGGAGCGGGACCCTTGGTTGTATGGGTCGGTGATGGAACGACTTTGACTTTGAGGAGACCTATCGACTGCGGGGCAGTGACGAGTTGTGGTTTGACGTTCCCCCGGAACTCTCAAGTACGAGGGGCGCTTTCCCCCACCGAGAAGCGTTCTTGTGACGCGATCTAAAACTGTGCGGGTGAGTCAGTGCCGCCCAAAGCGGATAGTGTCAAGGTGAGGTGATTGAGCCCCTTGGCTTGTGGTTCAGGGAAGACGTGCGGGATGCTGGGCATCGATGATGGGGTTATGTCTGGGACTGTTGGCTACTCTTTTCTTGGGCTGAGCTATGGGACGGAGATCCCATTACGATGTTGTTCGGGCTTCTTGCTGAGCATAAAGATATGTATATACCTTGTTCGAGCACCAATTTCTTGGGCTTGGTTACTCTCCCTCCAGGAGAGGCGAAGACGCGCAGGGTATTCCACGTGCTTTCCGTGCCTAGATTCTCGTGGTTGGATGAGTCTACTCTCCTGTTATAGGTAGCGAAGACTCGACGTGAATATCATCTTCTCACCGTTTCCAGCTTCTTATGCCTGGACGAGTCTACTTCCATTCTTTTGTTGGGTTGAGCTGGACTCTTTACTGCACTCTTTGTTGTACTCCCTTTTCTTTCCCTTGTTCGCTCTACTGTTCACCCTTCGGTACCTCCTTTGTTACTCCCTAAAGCCTTCGGGGTATCCTACTGAGTATTTTTATACTCACCCCTGCTTGGGCTTTGCCCGCACTTGGTGTTCCCTTGCAGACGACGGACAGGTGGAGCGTGACTTCAGTGGAGCTTAGGAGCTTGGGAGCTTGGACCGCGTGCGGTGGTCGTGGCTGGGTTCCAGGTGGGAGACCCGTCAGCTGTTTCTTTTTTGTTTACCTGTTGCCGGGTTGTGGCACTTTTCTGGTTGGGCGCATGTTTTTCCCCTTTTTCCTTTTCAGCACTTTGCTTGTACTTGTAGAGGTCGATGCACTTTGTGGTATATATATAGCAGTTTCCCTTTCCTTTTATTTGCTTGTCTTTAATTTTAATTTGCACTGTTGCATTGAGTTTGTTGCGTGTGTGTGTACAGGTGCTTAGGCAAAGGCCTCCCCGAGTTATTGTGCCTTCGGCGCTGGTCGCCAGCCCCTGGCCTATGGAGGCGGGCTTGGGGTAGTTGCGGCTCGAGCCCGGGTAGGTTCGGGTCGTGACATTCTCTTTGAAAATTTAGTGTCATTATCTCTTTAGGTGGAAGTGTGAAATATATACAGATAACAAAATTATTGAATATATATTCACACAAAAATAGATTAATATGTGATAACAAAGATGGTTAGGTATCATCAAGGATTATGACTTCTCAATCCACTACCATCCTAGGAAAGCAAACAAAGTGGTGGATTCTCTAAGTAGAAAGGATCCAGTAATTATATCATCAATGATAATTGATAAGGATCTGATCTTCTTAGATTTGAATAGAATGGACATGGGAATTATAAAGTAATGAACATCATCAATACATTCACAAATTATTTCTCAACCATCTCTTATTGAAAGGTTAAAGGATGCTCAAAAAGATGATGTGGGAATTTAGAAGAAAGTGTAAAATTTAAGAAAAGGTAAATACTCAAAGTTCAATGTTAATGAAGAAGGAATTATGATATTTGGGTCAAGAATATGAGTTCCAATAAATCCTAAGTTAAAGAGGGAACTATTGGGTGATGCATATAGTTCAACTTTCCCCATTCACCCAGGAAACAAAAAGATATATCGAGATCTCTGAGAGAACTGTTGGTGGGATAACATGAAGAATGAGATTGATGATTATACATCAAAGTGTCTGGTATATTATCAAGTGAAGTCTGAAAGGTATAAGTTAAAGGGGATGATTCAACCATTACCCATACCAACATGGAAATGGGAAAACATCACAATGGAATTTGTCACCAGACTTCCAAAGAAATCCAAGGTAAAAAATGATATCTGAGTTATTTGGGATCATCTTACAAAGACTGTACACTTCATTGCGATTCGAGAAGGTTTCTCAATGGATCAACTTGCATGGATATACATCATAGAAGTGTTGAGGCTGCATGGAGTACCACTATCGATTGTGTCTGATTGAGATCCAAGATTCACCTCTATGTTTTGGAAAAGTCTCTAGCATTCTCTAAACACTTAGTTGAACATCAATATGGATTATAACACTCAAAATCATGGTCAGTCTGAGTAGAATATCCAAGAACTTGAGGACATATTGAGATAATTATCAATAGACTTCAATGGAAGATGGGACCAACATCTTCCTTTGGTTGAGTTCTCTTACAACAATAGTTTCCACTAGAGCATCCAAATGGATCCCTATGAATACCTTTATGGGAAGAGGTGAAGAACACCAGAATATTGGGATGAAGTTGGGGGGGAACTTCTCAGTCTTGAAATGGTTGAGTAAATAGATGAGAAGGTTAAGACCATTCAGCAGCACATCAAGGCTGCTCATAGACGATAGAAGAACTATGCTGACAATCATCGATGAGACCAAGAGTTTGATGTTGGAGACATGGTATTCCTCCACATATCTCCATGGAAGAGAGTGATGAGATTTGGAAAGAAGGGAAAGCTTATCCCAAGGTGCATCAGCCCTTTTGTGATACTTGATTTCATTGGAGTAGTGGTATATCGACTAGCACTCCCACCGAACCTATCTCATGTACATGATGTATTCCATGTATCCCTCTTGAGGAAGTACATACCAAAACCCTCACATATACTCAATCCAGAGGTGGTACCATTGTAGAGTGATCTTTACTATGAAGAGAAGTCAGTGGAGATCTTAGATTATAGAGAAAAAGTTCTACAAAATTAGACAATTATGCATGTCAAAGTTTTATGGAGAAACCACAAGTTTGAAGAAACAACTTGGTAACCAGAGGAGGTGATGAAACAGGGTTACCCTCATTTGTTTTAGTGTGGTAAAAGAAAAATTTAAGGGTAAAATTTATAAAATGGGGGAAGATTGTAATAACCCGAACTGTTATAAATAAAATTCCCCTTTTTGATTTAATTAAATGTCTTGTGATTATAGAAAACACATGAACTTATTTTGTTTTATTATATCCAATTGGATTTTAATGACTATTAAGTATCTTTACCATTGAAAATATAGTATTTGAATAGTGAACACAAGATTAGTATAAATATATAGTTTTAACAAATCCAATTGACACAGAAAAAGGAAGTGATGGCCTCAACCGGTAGGATCATACCCTATGAAGCCCATTTATTGAATATTATGAGGAAGATATAATTTTTGGGATTTTCCATTGACCAAACCCAATCTAAGATCTGATAACTTAAGTATAAGTGAAACTATTTATGGGAGAAGTTCAAGCTTATTGAGATCACGACCCAAACCATGTTCGCCGAACAGCCCCATGAGAGTCGCACCATCACGCACCTTACTCTTAGGGAGTATACTGGTGTATTAAAGGGATGTGTATCAAGACCCTAGTAATATAAGTATGTACATTATTTTTTATAGAATAATAAATATATTTTCATCCTACTATTATTACATTGTAAATTATTTTTAAAGTAGAAATTATATTTTTGGTTAATTTTCAAATTCAATTAATGTATTTTTTAAAAATAAATAATAAAATATTATTATTAAATAATTTTTATCAAATATAAATGATCATATAATTTTTATAAAGTTAAATTTAATTTTTTATAAGGGTTCAAAAAAATGTTATTGTCAAAAACCCGTCATTTTCAATAAATGTCGGTTTTTATTTTAAAAGTGAAAATTCACATATTTAGAAAATTATTTAGATAAAATGAATATTATTTTTGAAATAAGTATGTCAAAATTATCTAACATTTAATTTTTCATAATTTTCTGAGATAGTCAAATTTCCAGGTAAAACTTAAATACCGTATAAATATACCTCATATTTTACGACATCACAATGACCCAAAAGTGATGTGATAAATAATATAAATAGGATACATGAACAAATATATTTTTTTCCTTTAAAATAATTTAATTTTAATTTTATTTGATTTATTTTGTAAATCCATTATGAATCCTCCAAGATTTATAATATATTTTATGATTTTAAAATCATTTCTATAAGAGTGTGACTCACCTCCATGTCACCAATGGTAATATTTTAAAATTTTAAGCCCTTTTAAATATAAAATAACAGAAAAAAATCCCTATATTACTTCCAATGTGACCCAAATCTCTCAATAAGCTCTTCCCAAGCCTTTGGAGTCACACATTCAAGTAAGGGATCCTCACCTTCCTCTCCTTCTTTCAATTCAAGAATCTTACTTGAAATTTGTATTTATAATTTCAATTGTTTATATTTTAATTAATTTATTATTATTCCCTTAGTATCTAATTGATACTATTTTAATTAAATACCATTTATACTCTCTCATTTTGATCCTTACCTAAGTTGTTACTATGCTGAAATTTCATAAGGGATCTTCTACTATGCTCTTTTATCAAGCACTCATTTTAATGTTATGTATTTTAATTTCAATTTTATTATGTCAGGATATGATATTCCATATAACCATTAATATTCATTTTATGTATAAATTATTATATCTCCTTTAAATCTCATTTATCCCTCCTATGAACCTTTATTCAGACCTGTTACCATGCCGAAATTTTGTAAGGGTTCTTTCCTTTCTCCTCTTTATTAAAGTTTCTTTATTATGTTACGCCTTTTATTTCCAAATAATTATGTTGGGGAATGTATTTAAATGTAACTCTTACTATACATTTCATTTATAAATTATTATAGACCCCTTTTTATCTCATCAACCCATTTTATGAATTTTCATATGACGTCGTTATGCTGCCGAAATTGCATCGTGATTTTCCATGCCAAAATAATTATGTAGTGAATACCATGCCCATTTTTCTATCAAGGGTATTCAACTTTATGAACATATACTTATTTATTGGATACTTAAATATATTTATTACACATTCCTTGATCATGGAATAAATGGTGATGTTGAATGAATTCATGTTATATGATCTACGTGGCACACTTAAGCATGAGAATGAAATGATTATGAAGGGTGTGCCCTGATAGCACTCCAATTCATTGGGTAATGGTTAGTATTATGATACATCACATTGGGATATGGAGTTTACCTGATTCATTTATGGGACTTTTTTCCTCCATGATTCTTTTTCGGGTTTATCCTTGACCTATTTTTATTATGCAATGTTTTAAGTTGTTTACACATTTCTCATGTTATGATTATCATGTTATATCATGCATCATTATTCATGTTACTTTTATGCTCCATTGATATTCCTATTGACTAACATGTATTGTCTTCTTCATGTTATGCCTTGTTTATTCCCTTACTGGGATTTATAGATCACCCCTTTCGTATGTATGTCCTCAGGTTATCTCACGCAATGTTAAGTACGAAGGAATGTTTTGATCATGTTGGAGAATTTTTCAATAAAGATGTTGTTTTTCATGTTTTAAGTTATTATGTAATGTATCTAATTTACCAAGTACACTATAACTATTAATCTTACAGGTTGTATTAAGTGTAATTTTGTGTAATAAATCATTTTTAAATGTGAAATAAAGAGCAGGGTTGTTATAGTGTGGGTTCCCTTCTCTTACAGCTAACAATGCACAGTTGGCGCATGGTTTTTCAAACTGTGCAATCCCTTAAATTTGGGTTAATTTTATAATTTTAAATTAAATTAAATATATTATAACCTAAAATCCTTATTTTCGTCCTATTCACAACAGAGGCACATTTTGAGAGCCTCATTGAGTGACTAATATTGGATTTGATCCTAGTCCTATGTTCGATCTCTGATTCAAGTGCTGAACATATTGTTGGATCCTCATTAGTGAGTAATTGATTCCTTTATATCCATTTTTTGTTCTTATTCATATATACAATTCTATTTAGGTGTAAGATTATTTTCCCTAATTTTAGGTTCTTCATCTGTTCTTTATTTTTCTCCCAATATGATTCAAACCAGGAGTTGATACTGGATGAGCACTCTACTACCGAGCTATGGTAGGTGGTCTATACTTTTTCATTGGTTTTGGTTCTATATTGACCTAGTTATCATTGTGTCGCCTTCCATACTTTCATGTGAAACCCCAAAATTGAATCGGTTAATTAAATTAGATGTATTTGGATATGTTAGGGGCTCCCTTAGGTTCCTTTGAAATACATTGGTGGTGGTTTCTCCACCCAAGGCTACCCATGTGGTGTTCCATATGAATTTACCTTGTTTATGCCTTGTTAAACCATCCATGGGATGTTTTATCATGCTTTACTAGTTAGATTAAGTTTAATTATAATTAAAAGGAATTGGTTTTATTACTTAGGATATATTCTACCTCATTTCCATGTTAAAACATAGTGTTGAGTTATTAAATGATTTATATTGAACTTGAATTTCTTGAATGGTTTATTTGGAAAATGTGATATATGAGAGTGGTTATAATCATGAGATAAAATAACATATGGTATGAAATGATAAATGGTATGAAATGGTGAATGAATTAATAGATTCCTTGGATGATGCTCTTTGGATCTTGAATGTGGTAGTAGATGCCTTAGATTAAGTATACTCCTTGGGTCTTGATTTCATGGGATGCCTTAGGCCTTACTAACCCTTAGATCTGTCTTGATTGGACTCACGTAGGACATGTTCAGTTAACATGATCCTAGGAATCTAACCAGTGCCTAACCGAGTTTCCATCGAGATGCTCTTGGGACTCAGTGAGGATGCCTTGGTCTTCTACATCTTGGATCCGACCCTTTGTGGTCTAGCAATTTTTTTATACGGTACGACTATGGAATATGTGATATGCTTGTTTGAGAGTCTCAATCATGTTTGTTTGAAACTTTAGGTGGTACGACAAGGTCATGGTTGACATGACATGTTTGGATGAACGACAAGGCTATGTTGGTTGTTTATGCATTCTTTGTTGTTGCCTTGTTAGAGGAGCTTGACCATCTTTTGCAGGGATCCTTAAGAGGTTATTTCAGTGTTGCTTACTTAGTATTAGACATTCCATGGGAACTATAAATTTATTTTTTTCTTACCTGGTTTACTTTCACATTTCATAGATTTTTATGTTGCACAACCTGAAATTGTATAGATATTTGGGTGGTTAACTACTGGGATTGTTTCTCACACCTTGTTCGGGCTGCCATTGGGTACCTGAAAATACTACTTGGATGAAGGTAGGGAATGGGGAAAGCTCCCATAATTAAATTCTTTATTTTGTTCCATGCTTAGGAGTAGGGGAGCCTGGGACTAGGCTAAGGCTTGTGATGTTATTTCAGGATATCACTTTTTAGTCTTTTGGTATTTTGGATACATGTGTTTTATTGTACTTCTATGGACCTATTTTGGCTGCTTTCTTAGACACATAACATGTATCATAATTTTGTATATGAAATGACTTTTGGCATTATTTATATATCATTCTATCACTACTTACTTCTTGTTTGATTATTATACATTTTTTGTTACTTATTGATTGTTATTGTTATTCTTCTATGATATACTCTGGTAATGAGGGCATAGTCTCTCCACAGACACACCCTAGGCTCTCGCTGCAAATTAGTAGTCTCTGGAATTTGGGGAGATGCATTTGAGTTCAAACAACCAACCAATCTTAGATAAATTTTGAGTGGAATTCGGATCCAAGATGTTATAGATGTTATGTCTACAATGTTCGAGTATGTTAAAGCTTCTAATTCAACTTAAGAAGTGGTTTAGCAATTTCATGTTACTATTTTGGGTTATACCGCAAGTAAAAGTTTTTATCATTATTATGATAATATTTTAATATGGAATTGATTAGGATATCATGATTTTTTACAAGGGAACGAGAGGTGGATACTCAATAATATCACTACTTCTCAAGGTATTGATGTCGTTGTAAGAAAATTTTCCATGCATACATGTGGCTTTACTAACCCTAGTAACAAAAACATGGCAGGACTAATAATTACAGTCATATTCAATAGAATCATTTTTAAGTGCAGATGCAAACCAAACAACCTACAAGGAACAAGCTTCAGAAGGAGGAGGAGCACAAAACTTTTACCATAGCAGAAGCTAAATGGATTGCAAGAATGAGAGGGTATGGCACCTGCCATCGGGACAATCTTGTGCATGCACGGGAAAGCCTAGTCGAACAACCGCACAATGGTGGAGAGTTGATTTCACAATGAAGATGCAGGGGAGGAGAAGTTCCAAGTAGTGAGTCTGGGTTGCATGTAATGTTTGAAGCCTACGGGCAATGAATTTCTCTAAGGCCTATAGGCCATGTAATACTTACGCCTACATGCCTTGTAAGGGTTCCACCTCACCCCTTAAAAGGTGGATTATCAAAAATCAATAAAAAATGAAGGCCTTCGGGCCATTGGAAGAATAAATAACCATTTATTACCAATTGGCTCTAGTGAAAGTGGGATTCTGTTAGAGTTGGTGTCCTATAACCAACTACATTGTACTTTAGATTGACTGTATATTCATGGATTTGAGTATTAATATCTCATCACATGTTGATTTTTCTTCTACATAACATTAATGTCATAATATCTTAGAATATACATCACATTGAAAAGGTCATAGAAGTTTACCACTATGATGAGAACCTTGAAGTTCCATGATGATATTCTTAAATATTGTTTTATAGTTGGATAGCATTATATGATGGGACACATAGTATATTGGTTGTCAAGTGTGAGTACTCATAAACAGATGAGGCATTATTGCATAAATTTTACACTTATTAATCTCCAAGATGGGATATCGTGAGAATAGACCCACCTATAAGAATTTATCATGTTTATGTGCCATCATATATTTCTATCTACAAGCATGTGTAATGATCCTTAGACTTTAAGATTATTATTAATGCATGTTATAACTCACGCACTTTGACGTACTGAAGTAAACCTCGATGAGATAGTTCATGGTGAAATTGGGTATGTTGGGTGCATTACGAATGATGTGTTATTAATAGATAATTTGAGGAAATATTTTTACCTTTTATCTTTATGGAAGTTGATATCTTGACCCTTTGACTGAAATGGAGTTTTCACATTAAATTTAATGGTCATGGTGTAATGATGAGTTTATTTCAGATAGTCAAAGGAAGATGTATCAAACATATAATTTGATGACATGAGTATGTAACCTACTTGATGAGATATCATGACAAAGAGATTATAATACATAGTGAGCATTCGTATGTGGTTGTTTTCATTGTAACATACCTTATTCCTCTATGGGTGTCTTGACCCATTGTTAGACAGTAATCTTAGACTTTAGGAAAGTCTGTCTAATGCCACCGATGAAGATTCTTAGAGGGTCACACACACAAAAATTTGTCGATCTCGGTTGGATATTATTTATTTAACAATTAGAATAATTATTATTTTCTAGACCAAGAAATAATATTTATTCGGGATTCATTAATTGATCAAAAATATTAAATAAATATTTATTCATGTGGTAATTTTTTAATTACATGAATATATAATATTTATTTATATTTTATTATTCGTAAGGTAATAAATAATTATTTATTAATTTATAAATAATTTATTTAATTATATGCATATTTAATAAATACTTATTCATTAGACTGTGTATAGAATATTTAGTTTAATTTATTAAATGAATAATATTTATTAACAATGTTCATTTAATAATTTAATAAATGATAAGGAGGATGAATAGACTGAGTTTCAGATCTATTGATAAATATTTATTTACCAGATTATAAAATAAATATTTATCATTGCACAGGTTAGCGCACACCATGGAATAAAATAATATTATTATTTTATTACATGGCATGTGGTCTCTCAGAGTTTAATATGTTATTAAGGGACCTTGTGCAATTAATTAAATATTAAACCATAACCCTAGGTTTATATGTAGACCACTTCCACATTCTATAGAAGGTTAATCGTTGTGCATAATGGATTCCTCTCAAGATCTCCCTCCTCGTCTATTTTTTTCAAGGTCGGTAAGAATAATAGAAAATTCAGTCAAGCCCAAAGGAGTGTAAAACGATCGAGGTGATCGATGCAATATGATCAATCAACCCTGCTGGCACCTGAAATTTCATCATCGTTATTCTGAGATCGAAGGACCATGTGTGGATAACCACTAGAGGGGCTCTAATTTGGGTCATCCCAACATAATGAAGCTACACCAATCGTGTTATAATGATCAAAATTCTCAACTAAGAAAGATCTCATGACTGATATAATCTTTCTTCTTGTGCTTAAATTAATTATAAAATTAACATGAAAAAATAATCTCTTAGTACACAAAAATTTCTTTGTTGATATTCTTCGAAAAAAATTGTTGGTCATGGCATTCACGACATATACATTGTGGATGATCCATTGAATTCGATAAAAGGTGAGTTAGTCATATTCCAAATAAGTTCATTCTCTTTTTCCAAATCCATCAAGATGGGGGGATAATCTAGGCCTTTATCTTCACTGATCTGTCACCAAAACTATCACCACAAATTAACAAGGTTAGAGTTAAATTAATCTACCTTAAAATTTCTATAGTGATAGGAATTAAAATCCAAGAAATGGGATATTTCAGACACAATATGGGCTATATAAAATAGAAGAATACTCATGAAGAATAATCTTGAAGAAATATCCATGAATAAAAAAGATTGTGATCCCTCAATTTTTTATGGGGTTCACAAAGAATGGAGCAAGGAATCAAATAATTATAGGTTTCAGGCTCAGCGGAAGCATGCGATGGGTGGTGCCCAACTTGGTTTTTTCATAATCGATGATCAATCCGAGATCTATGCAATGATGAATGTCATTAGCAACATAATTGAATCAAAGAAATAGACAATGGATAATTACACCAGAAACAAGAAAGAGGATCATCAAATATTATTTATAATTAATTTAATTAATAAAAGAATTACCTTTAAGGAATTATTTCTTCATTGATGAATCTAGTGACATATCTACGGTCCATCATCGTTGCATTGTAGAAACCAAGTGTATATTTCCTCTAGTGGTGATCCACACATGTTCCACGAATCTCCAGACATCATCAAATGAATCTATGGGTGCTAGAACAGCAGATCCTTGTGTTTGCATCATCCACCTTTGATCGCTTCAAGAACTACTTCCAAAGTGTTCTCCTTGATCCAGTGGAGGAGTATTAATCTCTGTTCTTGGGAGTGTTCTTGGATAAGGGAGCTCTCTAAGATTGAGAGGATTATCTAAATCTGTTGTGCACAACCAACACAAAAATGAATTGTCTCTCTTGATAAAATAACATAATTGGTTATTTATATTGTTAGGGTTAAAATAAAATAATTTCACAGGTGCCCTTAATTATTTATTTAATCCTAGAAAAAACCCATGTTAAATAATAACAATATTATCATTTCTCCACATGTTATTAACTTGAAAATTAAAATTAAATATTATTTAATTAGATAATATTCAATATTTATTATTTCTCACCAGACCATTAGACTTAGTCCTCCATTCCTCCATAATATTTATGAGACCTTGAATAATTTCTATTTATTTATTAAATAAATATCACTTCATTATTCACCAATAAATAAATAAATATTATATTAACTAAATAGGAAATAAATATTTCTATGCAATCAAGAATACTTTAATAATTATTAAACCATGTATAGGAATAATATCTATTCAACCTATTAAATGATAAATAATAATATATTATTTAACTGAGATTTTGGAAACACTTAGTGTGTGGCCCTCTAGGCCTCTTTCTCAGTGGAATTAGGAAAAGTATCCTAAAGTACAATTTTAGCATCTAGAAACACACCAAGACACCCATAGAGAAAGAAGTTAATGTCATAATGACATGTTACCCCATATGTACACTTACTGTTTAATATAATCCTTTTCTCTCGATATCTCTAATCAAGTAGGTTTCATGTTGGTGCCATCAACCTATGTGCTCGATGTATCTTTCTTTGATTTCCCAAAAAATGAACTTACCTTTAGAACACCATGGACATAGATTTATTTAGTCTGTATCATTTCCATCAAAGTGACTGAGATATAAACTTCCATTAATAAACAGAAGGTACAAATATTTTCTTGCATTATCATTAATGCAATATTACTCGTGACACACCCAACATATCCTACTTCGCTGTGAATATTTGTCATCATGTTTTTATACAATACATCTAAGTGCACAAATCATAATACTCATTAATAATAATCTTAAATTCTAAGGACCAATACATACATCCATAGATAGGAACATACAATGACACATATAAATGTGGATTTCCTACTGGTAGGTCTCTTTATCATAATATCCTACTAGATATTACCAAGGGAGTACACCATGAGAAGGTGCCTCAAAGTCCTATGAGTCTCTACCCCTGATAGACTATATCATTTGTTTCCCTAAAATTATATCATCTTACTATAGAATATATATTCAAGAAAACTGTCATAGTACTTCCGGGTTCTCATCATAGCGGGAAACTACTTTGACCTTTTAGTGTGACAACTACTCTTAGAACATTATCACATACTATGTCATGTACAAGAACAGTCATGATGTGATAAGTAGTTTATTAATATTCAAAACCATGAATACAAGTTATCATAAAGTACACAAAAGTTGGTTCTAGGGTACCAACTCCAACAAACTCCCACTTGCACTAGATCTAACTACAATCAACCTTCTGTCCACTATCTATCACATGATACTCATGATTCTAATGAGATGAGACTTTAGTCAAGGGGTCTACCACACTCTCTTCTGTGGGTACTATGCTTATTGCAACTTCACCAATCTGATATAAATCCCTCAATAGGTGATACTTATAGAGTATGTACTTTATCTGTTAGTGTGACCTTGTCTCTTTTTCAAGATCCACTACTATATTATTATCACAATACAATGTGATAGGCTCTACTAGGTACCACATAAAGCTCCTAGAAAAATTTTCAAATCCAAATGGATTCCTTGGCTGTATTAGAAGCCACTATATGCTTAGACTCCATTATAGAATCAGCGAAAAATAGCTGCTTTGAACTCTTCTAGATCATAACTCCTCTGTTGAGACGAAAAACATATCCTAATTATGACTTCAAATCATTCTGATCTATCTAAAAACTAGCATCAGTATAACCTCTAACGACCAGCTCCTTGTCTCCTCCATACACCAGGAACATATCCTTAGTTCTTCCTAAATACATAAGGATAGCCTTAACAATAGTCTAATGTTATTCTCTTGGATATTATTCATATCTTTCTACCATGCTTAGTTCATAGGCAACATCGATTCTAGTAGATAACATGGCATACATGATTGATCCTATCACTGAATAATATGGGATCTTACTCATTCTTTCTTTCTCATGTTTTGTATAGGGATACATTTTTTTAGAAAGATGTAAACCATGTGACACTGGAACCAATCCCCTCTTGGATTATTACATACTAAATCTATTTAGTATCTGGTCAAAATATTTACTTTGACTTGGTCCAGGAAGCCTCTTGTATCTATCACGAATTATCTTGATCCCTAGAATATAGCCGCTTCACCTAAGTCATTCATGGAGAAACACTTATTTAACTAGTCCTTAATTGACTATAAGACTGGTATTTCATTTCTAATAAGTAATATTTCATAAAAATATACTACTAGTATAATGACCACATTCCCACTAAACCTCTTGTATACACATAGCTCACATTGGTTCTTTATGAAACCAAATTCTTTGATGGATTCGTCGAGTTGAATGTTCCATGACTTGGATACTTACTTCAATCCATAAATGGATCTATGCAACTTAAAAATTCTTTTGGCATTACCTGGAGTCACAAACCCTTTTGGTTGTGTCATATAGGAATCAACATGAAGGTTTCTATTAAGTAATTCAGTTTTGGTATCTATTTGTCAAATCTCGTAGTCATGGTAAGTTGTTAAAGCAAGTAGAATTCTAATGGATTTAAACATGGAAACTAGCGAAAAGCTTTCATCGTAGTCAATTACTTGAAACTATTTAAACCCTTTATACACTAGCCTTTATTTATAGGTATTTACTTTACCTTCCATGTCCATTTTCCTCTAGAATACCCATTTGAATTCAACAGGATTTACATCAACTGGTGCATCGACAAAAACCCAAACTTAGTTCTGATATATGAAATCCATTTCATAATTCATGGGTTCTTATCATATTATAGCTTTTGAGATTTCTACTACCTCCTTGTAGGATAGAGGTTCGTCATTTTCAACCAATAATGATTCACCATCCTTGGTGACTAAAAAACCATATCTCTCTGGTTATCTTACCACTCTTACGCTCATACACAATACTTGTGTTTTAATAACTACTTCTTCCACAGGGACCTATGGAATCTATTACTATTCCAAATCTTTTATATCTTTAGCATAAACTTCATCAAATTCAATCTTGGTCCCACTATCCTTTTTGTGGATTTGATCCCTCTCAAGAAAGATGACTTGTCTGGTGACAGTCACTTTCTTTTCTGTGGGGTTGTATAGGTAGTATCCTCTTGTTTCCTTAGGATACCCTGTAAAGATACACTTTATGCCCTAGGGTGATATTTTATTTCCTAATAAGGACTTAACAAATTTCTCGAAACCCCATACACGTGTATGCGACATATGGGTTTCTTTCCACTCTATAGCTTGAAGGGAATTACATTTTCCACTTTATTTGGAACTCAATTTAATATGTATGTCATAGTTTTTAATACATATCCTTAAAAGGATAATAGAATATCAACATGACTCATCATCGAACTTACCATGTCTAATAAGGTACGGTTCCTCCTTTCACCAACACCATTCTGTTGTGGTGTATAAGGTGAAATAACTTGAGATAGAATCCAAAACTCCCATAAAAAGTTTATGAAATATTGGTTAAGATATTCACCACCTCGATCTGATCGAAACTTCTTTATCTTATTACCAAGTTGATTCTCTACTTCATTCTTGAATTCCTTAAATTTCTTAAAGGACTCGGACTTATACCTCATCAGGTGGATATATTCATATCTACTCAAGTCATCAGTGAAATTTATGAAGTGAGAATATCCACCTCTAGCTTCTTCTAGAAATGGTCCACACACATTAGTGTGTATTAATCCTATAATATCTATGTCCCTTTAACCCTGTCCACTAAATGGTGGTTTGGTCATTTTTTCTTATAAACAAGCATGACATATTTCAAGTAGTTTTAGCTCAGAAGACTCTAAATAGCCATTTTGGAAGAACTTTGTAAAACGCTTCTTATTTACAGGACCAAGACGATGATGCCAAATATGGGTGTTGTATGAGTTGTTTAAACATGATTTGTTATCAATTTCCAACACTTGGTTTTCATAATTTAATATATAAAGACCGTTATTTAAATGTGTCATACCATAAAATATGTTTTCCTTATAAAAGAAATAATTTTTATTTCCAAATTTGAAAATAAACTCATCTATATCTAGGAATAATATATAAATTATGTTTTGGTAACTATAGGTACATAATAAAAATATTTCAAAACCAAAATCATTTCTATTGGAAATGATAGGTGGTAGTCACCAATGGCCAGAGCAGCCGACCTCGCACCATTAGTATCTCTCAGATCCACCTCTCCTTTGTAAATATTTTAGAATCTACTTGGTTCCTGAATTTGAATATAGATGTGAGCTCCACAAATTGAATCTAATACCTAGTGTGTAGATATTGAAATATTACACTTGATAACGAATGAACCTTTAGATTCCCCTTGATTATGGGTGAAGTTCCTCTTCTAGTGGCCTAACTTACCACATGCAAAACATACTGCCTCCTTTTCCATTCCATACCTCTAGATATTATTATTCTTGGAAGGATGGTACTCAGGAGCTTTAGACTATTTATAAGTATTGGGACCCTTTGCATTATTCTTCCTTTTCTTATTCACCATAAGGACTGTGGGTTTGTCACACCCCATATCCTTATCCATTTGATGAATCAAAGTAAGAAGTTCCAAATGACTCTTCTCATTATTTCTCATATTGTAATTAATAATAAAACTGGAGAAGGAATTAGGTAGTGATGAAAGTATGATATATGTATAAAACTCATTTGGGAATTTAATCCCTAATATGTTCAGGCATTCATTATAGCTGATAATCTTGAATACATGAGGCCTAGATGATGCAGACTCTCCAAGATTAGTTACAAACAAAGAATTGGAGATCTCGTACCTCTCTTGTCTCACCTTCTCTTGATATAGATACTGAAGGTGAGACATCATGCTATTAGCATCCATATCCTTATATTGCTTTAACAGCTCATTGGACATGGATGATAGCATGAAACATTGAACATATGTAGCATCATTCATATGTTTCACAAAGAGAGATGGCTCTTCATTACTTGCCTCATTACCAGGCACAATTAGAAAAGTTTCTAACAATATATATAATTTTCTTTCATGGCGAAGGACAACGTGTAGGTGCCTTTTCCACTCTTGGGAATTTGTACCAGTGAGAAGGTTTTCCTTCTCAATTATGGATCACAATGATATGTTTGATTCCATTTTAATGTTGTTTCTACAAAATAAGATAATCATAATTTTAGTACTTTATCTGATTAAATTTAGACAAATAAATAAATATTATATTTATTAGTATCCCACTATTCTATCAAAACCCAATAGCCATCAAAATTGGCTTCTGAATATCCTATTTCTTGGATATTAAAGTGTAAAGGATCCATATTCCCCTTTGAAAGTGCCCATTTAGGACAATTGTATCACTAAGAGGGGGGTGAATCAATGATACTTTTTCTTTTATGTTTCCTTGAAACAACCTTCACCTCCTATTAAAGATTTCAATTCTTGCCGAAAACAATTCAAACACACATCCAAAGGAACACAAGAATTTACAAGGTTCACTATTCAATAAGAATAGCTATGTTCTTGGTATGGTTTGGAAATGATCCAATACCATACAATCCACTAGATATCAATCTATGGAATAAAAAGAGTAAGATATACCCTTTCACTCATGTAGCACTTTGAAGACAATTCAAAAGTGTGTGTGCACCCTATTGACATAAGTAGGGTAAAACAATGTTTGTGTAATAACTCATGTTACCTGTACTTCTTTTCAACCTCCACAAATCTATTCTTTGGAAAACAATTTTCCAATTTCTTATCCAGAAGATAGTAAGAGCTTTAGGACTTTTATATAGAATTCAATCTAATTGTCCAGTCCAATCTACTCACTCCAATTCTCCAGATCTGATCACCAAATCTGATTCGTCCACTCCGATCTTCAAATCCGATTACTCAATATGATATTTTTAGTTCTTCCAGAATACGATTGAGACAATTTAGAATTCCTTCTTCCTCAGTCCGAAAATCTTGATTTGATTATCCAGCCCGCACATCTATCTATTTTCTTTAGAACTTATCTTGATCTTCTTAATTGGTAAACAAAGTAATTCAACCCCTTTTAAATGGTTGAATACATTTTTGATCACATTATTTTCTTTTCTTTACATTCATCGATCTCAATAAATTCTTTCTCTGATTACAATGGATCTTGACCCAATTGAAGAAACAACACATTTGTCTCAAACGTTCTTAACCTTTATGAATCTGATGAGTGCATTACGATGGATTCACCAACTTTCTTATTTAACGCTCATGCCTCTGAATATGTTGACGGTCGGATGCTACAATGTTTTTATTGAAATTGAAAGTATTGTAACTTACCAAACCTCCAGCAACCATTTTCTTTCCTTTTCAGCCAGAATATGATCAGGTTGAATACAATCTTTAATACCCCTTTTCTCTTACTATGAAAATCAAATCAATCTAAATATAATTGGAAGAATCTCTTTCACTCCCCCTTTCTTTCATAAATATTTCATCATAAGTTTTACCACAAACTCATAATTTATGATAACTCTAAGATCATCAAAGAATCATCACATTTGATTTATCATAATCATACAGACTCTAATTGCATCAATACGATCACCTATTCTATATTGGATCTAGAGTGAATCTGATGACTATTTACTTCCACCAAGATTCTTTATCAATACGATCGACCTTCTCATTCCGGATTTGGTGTGTTGATGAGACTTTTCTTCCATACAGCTTCACCTAAATATGATGGACCTTTTCAAACATTGTGAGTCTGATTATCTGAATATGATGGTCAGTCTGAATTTCATCAAAATACAAAGTGATGTGATTTTCCTTTCTTCTTAAACTTCCTTGAAAACAAAAATAACACTTGAAAATGATCACCTTCATCGTCATCATGGTCCTAAAAATATCCCCTTTGGATTTTGTTATCAACCAAGATTCATAAATCACTAAAATTTGTATCATCAAGAAATGGATTGCTTATCAACAATTATAATCCTACATGAGCTAACTCATTGTAGGAAACAATAATTATTGACAAAAAAAATGTTGTCCAAAAGAAGGGATTATGAAAATTTTCTCAACTTTTCTTCCTTTCTTTCTTAGCTTCTTTACCTTTCCTGTAATATAAAACAATTTTTTTCCTAAAACCACTCCAACAAATAGTTATAATAGTTCACACACAATACAATACTGAATTCAAAACTTATCCACAACTCCCCCTTTTTACATACCTTTTAATTATATATTTATGAAACAATTCAATTATCCCCCTTAACAACACTATCCAAATGTAAGATGAGATAGGGGACATAAACACTTACCTCAACCTTAATGAGAAGGAGGTTTAATTCCCATGGTCAACCTCAATTTAGAAAAGTGTTTCTTAAGTAAAGGTCTTTTGAAAATTTTAGGAACTTGTTTCGATGTAGGAACATATTCCAATTTCAATTCATTATTCTCTATGTGATCTTTGATGAAATGATATTTGATATCAATATGTTTTAAATGAGAATGTTGAATTATATTCTCGGTGATATTGATTGTACTTTGATTATCATAACCCAAGAGAAATAGAAACTTCACTTCAATAAGTAAATCTTATAATTGAGTTTTCATCCACATAAGTTGAGTAGTGGCTTGAGTAGCAGCAACATACTCAGCTTTAGCCATACTGAGAGTTATTGAATTATGTTTCTTTGAATACTAACTAAAATAATTATTTCCAAAAAATAATACTCCACCATATGTGGATCTTTTATCATCAATATTTCCTACCCAATTATTATTTGAATACCCAAACAAATCAATACTATCTAAGCTGTCATATCTAATTCTAAAATTTATTGTTCCTTTTATGTATCTGATAATTCTTTTTCCAGCAAGTAAATTTGATTATTTTGGATAACTTTTAAATATTACACATAAGGTAACAGCATAAAAAATGTATGTACTTGAGGCATTCAAATACAAAAAACTTCCAATCAACTTTTGATATTATTTCTGATCAACTTATTTTCCTTCAACACCTTTAGACATCTTTATTCCCATCAAAATTGGTGTGGAAATAGGTTTTGAGTTTTCCACGTCGAACCTCTTTAGAAGTTCCTTAGAATACTTTTCTTGATAAAGAAAAATGCATTTATTCTTTTTTAGAATTTGTAACCCAAGAAAGTATTTCATTTCCACCAGCATGGACATTTCAAAAGCCTTTTTCATATCTTCATCAAATCTTTCACATCTTCTTTCATCATTCCTAGCAAATATAATGTCAAGAACATAAACAATTGTGATGAGGGAATACTCTTGACTTTCTCTGACATAAAGATTGTTATCAACTCTTCCCTTATTGAAACTCGTCTTCATTAAGCAAGTATCCAATTTGGAATACTATGCTCTTGGATCTTGTTTTATCCCATATAATTCCTTGTTCAATCTACATACATAACTTTCATCTTTCCCAACAAAAAATTCACAAGGTTGTTCAATGTAAACTTCCTCATCAAGATCTCCATTCAAGAATGTGGATTTAACATCCATTTGAATGATCTTATAACCTCATTGTGCAGCAATAAAAAGAAAAATTATGATTGTTTCTAATATTTCCACTAGAGAAAAGGTTTCATCAAAATCAATACCTTCAATTTTGGAAGACCCTTTACACACTAATCTTTCTTTGTTTCTTATCACTTCACCTTCTTCATTCAGCTTATTCCAAAAGACTCACTTTGTGTCAATAATGTTTTTGTTTTCTATCTTGTGTATGAGTTCCTAGGTATCATTATTTTCAATCTAATCCAATTCTTTATTCATGTCCTAAACCCATTCCAGATTCTCAAAAGCTTATTTCACACCATTCGGCTCCAATTTTGAATACAAAGAAGTATGTGTAATATCATTTGTTGTTATTCTTATTTGAACCTTCTCATGTTGATCCCCAATGATATTCTGAACTTCCACTTGATTCCTCAGCCTAGGATGATATTTTTTAGTATCTTCCTCGTCACTAGAAATAGATGAGTCTGATTATTCTTCTTGAGTAGGATTACAATTATTTGTATCCTTATCATAATTGTTTTCAAAACTTTTTGTATCCTACTCAACTTCCTTGTTTGCTTGAATAAATTTGTCTTTCTCAGATATTTAAATTACTTTCACATCAAATGAATCAAAAATTATTCTTATTTCTTTATTAAAACATATATATTCTATTCCTTCTGGATCATATCCAAGAAAAATTTCATCTTCACCTTTATGCTAAAACTTTCCATAGTTTCCACCTTTCTTCTTTATAATACATGGACTCCCAAAAACTCTAAAGTATTTAAAACTTGGATTTTTGAAATAAAATAATTAATATAGATTCATACTTGATATTGGCCTATACAAACACTGGTTTTGAATATAAGTATCAGTTATTGTGTCTTGCGTCTAATAGTAATGAGAAATACCATGTTCAAGTAACATAGTTCTTATGATTTCCACCAAACTTATATTCTTTCTTTCAGTAACCCCGTTTTGTTGAGGAGTATATGGGGAACTATACTCATGTTGAATTCTAGGCTTCTTAAGATAACTTTAAAATTATTCACTTCTGTATTCACCACCATTGTTTGTTCTCAACTTCTTCATTTAATATTCATATTATTTCTTATCTTTTCTTCTGAAAATTTTAAACATTTTCAAATCATCTTACTTATGTTTTATATACATAATATAAGTAATGTGAGTAAAATCATCAATTAAATTAATGAATTACTTATCTCCATTTTTTTATTGTTTTCTCATTGTCCCATGGATAGTGGAATTAATAATCTCTATGGGTTTTTTTGAACAATTCTCAACTTTCTTGTGCACAACATTTGTAATCTTTCCTTTCTGACAAATAGTGAAACACCGATCTCTTATTCTTGGAAAATCAATAATGTCTCAAACACTATCTAATTTTGAAAATTTACTCAGGTTTCTTTGACACATGTGTCTTATCCTTTTATTCCACAATTGATTATATTCCACCATACTTAAGTAACAAGATTTTTGTATTTCACCTACTTGAAACAAAATCACTTTTGTACGTTGGCCTCTTATAACTATTTTCCCATATTCTTCACTTTTCAAAAAAACCCCATATTTTCTAAAGATGAATTTTTTATCCTCATCACACAATTGTGAAACACTTAGAAAATTGTGTTTTAGTCCATCAGCATATAAAGTTTTATTGGATTTCATTTTTTATTTCCCAATGATGGTTGATCCAACACCTTTAATTTTCAAGGATTCATCATTGTCAAATTTCATCATTCCTTCTTTAAAGTCTTTCACATTTTTCAACAACTTAAAATCTCATATCATATGATAAGAACACCCACTATCAAAAATCCAATGTTGTTCTCCTTTTGTAGCTTTCAATACAATTTTCACAACAAGATATTTTTCTTCTTTCTTCACTTTTAGTTTCTAAGAATTGTTAAGAATCTTTTTCTATGTTGGCAACAATACAAGACATCCTTTTGAAAGGTTCACAGGTTGTTCACATCTTTCACAAATAGTTTATAAAGGTTGGAACCTATTTTCAATCTTCACACCAATCTTCTCAAATTTCTTATTTTGAGGGAATTGACTCCCCCTCAGCCTTTTACTTTCATAATATATTGAGTAATAGTAATTTTTTTGGTTGAACCAACACATATTAGCCATGTGTATGAATCCACCACAATATTAGCAGTATCCATAGAAATATTATTAGCCTCTGAAACTTCTATATTGACTGGAATTGTAATTATGTTTCTCAATAACCTTCTTGTCTTTTCTTTATGAGCCACCAACATTTCTATTTTCAATTAAAATATTCCTTTTCTTTTCAGCTTTATCAGAACCATAAGTATTTAAAACTTTTCTGGATTTAGAATTTTTGGATTCGGGATTTTTAGAGACTTCTGAATTCCAAACTTTGTTGGTTTTGGACACATACATAACCTTCCCAACTTTCTTATTTTCAGAAACAATTCCATCTTTATTCTAAACCTTTAAAGGTAACTTTTATTAATCCTTCTCAGGTTTCTCTATTAGATAACTCTCACCAAATTCAAAAAATAGAGTTTTTGAAATGTGTATTTCTCTATTCATCTTTGGAAATTTTTTGTTGGATAAGTTATAACTATTCTTCTTTTTTCCTTCAGTTTCACCACCAGATGATTATTATGATTCTTTTCTTCCTCAAGATATTTCTTCAAATTATTGATTTCTTTCATCAACTTCACCTTCTCATTAGAAAAACATTCTTGATTTCTTGTTGAGGAACATTTATCTTCCAACTTTTTGTTTTGCTTTTCAAGCCATTTAATCTTTCTCAGACATTCTTTCAATTCTTCTTTCAAATGAAATTCAAGTTGAATTTCTTATTCATCATAAATACTATTTATGAATTCTTCATCATTCACTATTTCAATAAAAGTATTCTTAATACTATACTCAATAGATTTTTTAGATTCAACATCACTACCTTTTTCTTATTCATCTTTAGATAAGAAAATTATTCTTTTGGATTTGAAGAATTTTCTATATTTCCTGGTGGAATGTGATTTCCCTTTATCTTCTTATCTCTTCCATGATCTTCTTGGCATTCTTTCTTCTTCATCACTATCCTCTTCTTTATTCCTTTAAGGATAATTAACCACAAAATACCCAATATCTCCACATTCAAAACATTTCAAGGGAAGTTTACCTTTGTATTTACTTGTAACACTTCTCACATTTTTAGAAAAAAATGATAAAATATCATAAAAAATTTTACATACCTCATTTTCATAATCGGATTCACCAACTTCATCTTCAATAAGAATCTTCTTTGACTTTTATTTCTTAGCATTCTTGAAAGACATTTCTCTATCTACTTTTTTTCTTTTTATAGCTTTCTCCCTTCTCATTTCATAAGTAATGATAGTGCTACGTAAATCATCTAGAGATAATGTTTTAAGATATCTGTCTTCTAGCAAAAACAATTTGCATAAAACTTGTCAGGAAGGATTCTCAAAATCTTTTCAAAAACTGTAAAATCATCTAAATTTTCACCAAGACGCCTGATAGTTCTGACAATTTAGTTCACTCTAGTAAAGAAGTTCCCAACATATTCATACTTAACCATATTAAAATATTCATACTTCAGTCTCTAGATTTGTAAAATTTCCTTCTTTACTTTTTTATTGTCTTCATATATGTTTTTCAATTTATCTCATATAACTTTGGTTGTGGAAACACCTTTCACCCATAGGAATTCACTTTCAGAAAGTGATGATATTAAATCATTTTTGGCCCTTCCATAATTCTCAAGATTCTTCTTATCAATAGATATAAGATGATATTTATAATCAATAGGAGAAACCCCATCGGTTGCAGCTTTAAGAACATCATATCCAATAGATGTAAGATAAGGAAATAGTTTATCTTTCAAAATATGATAATTATTTTTATCGAACACCAAAATACCTTAATGTTCACATAATTCAAATTCTCCATCAGCAAAAAATAATCAAAGTGAACCTACCCTCTGATACTAGTTGAAAGTGCCTAGTCAAGATAATTGTATCACTGAGAAGGGGAGGGGTGAATCAGTGATACTTTTTCTTTTATATTTCCTTGAAACAACCTTTTACTCCTATTAAAGATTTCAATTCTTACTAAAAACAATTTGAACAAACATCTACAGGAACACAAGAATTTACAAGGTTCACTATTCAATAAGAATAACTACATCCTTGGTATAGTTTGGAAGTGATCTAATACCATACAATCCACTAGAAATCAATACTTGGAATAAAATGAGTAGGATATACCCTTTCACTCATGTATCACTTTAAAGATAATCCAAAAGTGTGTGTGCACCCTATTAGCACAAATAAGGTAAAAAAAATTGTGTAACAACTCATGTTACCTGTGATTATTTTCAACTTCCACAAATGTATTCTTTGGAAAAAATCTTCAATTTTGTAAGAACCCGGGTTTTTAGAAACGGGTCAAATTCCGAACCTGTTTAAACTTTTTTACTGGTTTTTGAGAAGTCTGGAAAAATATGGGTAGTTTCTGGAAATTTCCAGACTACACGCCATGTACTTTAAGTACATGTCGTGTATGAGTTACCTGAGTGACTGGTCATGTGCTCTCCGAGTACATGTCGTGTGAAGACCGTGTAGAAGTTTCTTACTACACGGAGTGTATTTATAGACACACTGTGTATCCCTTACCCGTGTGAGGCCAAGTACATGTCGTGTGGTGCCCAGGTATAAATTTCAATCTACACGGCGTGTAGACTTACCTTACACACCGTGTACCTTTGTTCCGTGTAGCGGCTGAGACCTTGGTCATGTGTTGACCGTGTACACGGTCCAACCCGTGTGCTAGACTCCTCTTAAGTCGGAGTACGGAAACACATCTACACGGCGTGTACTTTGAAAATAAACATCGTGTACTTTTATTTTTATTTGAGCGATCGAGATGTCGTCGCATCTCATTCCCAGAAGTCCCTTCTTATCCCCCTTTTGACGAACAGTTCATCCAAAAAACCCTGAAAACTCAAACCCTCCCAGAATCTTCGTACGACCTCCGTTCTTCGATCTGTCAGTGGAAGCGGGACCGCATCGAAAAGTCTAACCTCGCGCACCCTTCTTCATCTTTGATCCCTCACCTATTCCTCCACAGATTCCATCCGAATGGAATTTCCGGATTTGACGAAAACGCAGATCTACCATGATTCAGTCCGATTCAGAGGATGAAATCAATGGAGTGTCATCGTACGAGTACGAGGTGGGTGGTGCATACCTTCTTTAGTGTTTTTGTAGAAAAATTGGGGTTGCGACCTCCGGGAATGACACCAGGTGTTGAGAGAAACCCTGTTTATTTGTTTTTAATTAATTATCTGCATTATGGGATGTCTCTAGGTGTTCCCTGGCCCTTTTTGTGCTAGAGCAAGGCTGGGTGAGAGGTCGTGGATCGTTTGGGGCAATTCGGCCAGGGGTGCCGAAATGCGTACGATTTGGACCAATATTTAAACTGTTGATTTTAGACCGTTTTTGTTGCTTTTGGATTGAACTGCTCATTGTGTTGGGTGTGGCCCAGATATTTTTTGAGTGATGAGGATCACAGGTTGGGGCCTTGGCTCGGGTTACTTTGGGTGGTTGCTACCACGGGATTGGGCGTCATAGATGTCGGTTGAGGCAGTCAGACTGTCATGTTGGGCTTGGCCCGGGTTACTTGGATGTCAAGGCCATCAAACTCAAGCGACAGGTTCGCAGGGGCATGAGGTGTCAGATTTTTTGTGGCTTGGGAACATTATGAGGTGATTACTGCTCATCGGGTACTTTTGAGTAGTGTGCACACAGATAGACTCTGAGATGAGGTGGTATGGCCAATCACTGGGTAGAGGCCCCCGATAGTGCGGTTAGGTATTTTGGTTTGGGGTGCTTGCCATAGGAATCCATGTGGAAGGTGATGAGCCTTCGGGAGACAGCCTTGAGGCGGTCAGGTTGGGGGCAGAGGCTCACCGTGATTTGAGGGCAGACATCGTTGTCCCTCCGATTACTATTTGAGGACAGGTATCGCTATTCCTCTAGATGTTGTGCTATGGGAAGGTTGAGCTTTTAAGAAAGGTTACAATGGTTGGGCATGCCTTCGGGACATAGATACTTGAGACACATGGTATCAGGTGGCACGAGGTGCTGGGCTACAGACCAAAGGTTCCGGCGTTGGCCGAAGCAGGTGACACTTCCTAGTGGCTGCTGAGCACCAGTGAAGTCTTTGTTTACTTTTGGGCATTGCACTGTTTACTGTTTTTCTTATATAAGCATGTCTTCCTAAACACTTATATTAGGTACGCACCTCTGGGTGGTATCCTACTGAGACTTGTCTCACACCCTACACGGGCCCTTCAGGACGCGTGTAGACTTTATGAAATTGCATGCAGGTAGAGGGTCAGCCTCAAGAGCTGGACTTTAGTGATGTTGACGTGGATACTGGAATAGACCTTGAGGTCATGTTGTACTAGATTTACTTATTTAGTATTCTTTTTCTTGCATCAGCATGTTTACTTTATATTGTAGCTACTGCTGGTTATCTATTGGCGCCAATATATATATATATATATATATATATATTGATTTGTATGACTTTCTTGGATGCATGCTTGGTTGTTTTAGAAGTTATTGCAGTTGATTGCTGGCATGATGTTCTGTTTACTTTCTGCTGTTGTTGTTTCTCTATTGCTTCCGCTGTTTATTGTTATTGAATGTGCTTCCGCTATGCGGTTCTGGTTTGAGTCTGTTGAGTCATTTATTTCCGCTGCATCTCTAATGTTATAATCGGACCAGTACCATTACTATTATTCTCTGAGAGGGTATATCCTCCCCACTATACCTATTCATACCCTCGCTGCTAGTCGGCAGCCTTTGGCGTTCAGGGGAGGTGCGCCTAAGGTAGTGACACCTGACCCGTTCGGCACTGTTCGGGTGGCTGGTCGGGTCCGGGTCATTACAAAGTGGTATCAGAGGAGGTTTCTTGACAAGGATTTAGTAGCATTGCTTTTCTGGCTACTAATGAGTTTGAGACTTATCTTTTTATTTCTGCTGGTTTTACTATTTGGGATATGGTAGACTGGAGATAGGTTGTTGTTGGAACTTGATTTTTGAACTTGTTCTTGGGTGCCTGCAGCCCCATGTGTGAGGGATGGATTGAGTTTCTGGGGGCGGGAATTGTTGTTTGTTTTTTTTGCTCAGATTACAGTTGATATGATTTCCACCTCGGTGGATCACTTGTTGTGTGATGTTACTGATTATGGTATGAAAACCCTGGTCGGTATGGAAAGGCCTGTTTACTTGGCTTTTGATAGGCACATTCTTAGGGTATTTCAATTTCATAACTGCTTGTATGATTTTTGAAGTGATAATACCATGTGAATAAAATCAATTTCCATGTTATGTATGCTATGAAATGTGAATAGGTAAAACTCCTGATAGAATTGCTTGTTTATTGCAATGTGTATGCCATGCTCTATATTTTGTAGAATTGCATGTGCAGGACATATGGGTCTGGATCTTATGAGAGTAGGTAGATACTATGGTTGAGGCAGTGTAACTGTCAGGATTGGGCAACTTGGTTGTTGGGATTCAGGCAACGCTGGTTGTCAGGATAAGCACGGACCAAGGTACTATTTATACTTGGCTCTGTTGAGGGCGGGTAAGGAGGTCGTGAGGTCGGGGTGTCGAGGGCATGGTTTGCGGTGAGGGGGTGTAAGGGTAGTTGTTATGCACTGCCTTTTACTGCTTTCCTTATCTGCATAGAATATATTGTTATATATATGTGTGGGTTGTCTGACCATTTCTGGTATTCAGCGGGTTACTCCTTTACAACACGATGGAGCGTCAGGCAGGAGATGATACAGTGTCGCGGGATCAGGTCCAGAATCCGGTGCAGGCAGAGCATGAGCCGCAGGTACAGGCTCAGGGACAGGATCAGGTTTAGGATCCAGTACAGGTAGGGCAGCAGCCGGGTTTGGCAGCGTTCGGACCGTGGCTTGATGAGCAGCTTCGAGCTAGCCTGGTACGTGTCTTGCAGGGGATTGATAGAGGCATGTAGGGTGCAGATCCTTCTATGGAATATCTGACTCGGGAGTTCCAGTCGCAGCACCCACCACTTTTCAGGGTGAGGGTGGTCCACAGGCGGCAGAGAACTAGATAGAGAGCATGCAAATGATCTTCGATCAGCTGGAGATGCCTCCAGGGTGGAGGGTCAAGTTGGCAATGTACATGCTTAGAGGACCAGCGAAGCGTTGGTGGTACGTACAAGTATAGGCTCGTAGGCACGAGGGACTCACTTAGAAGGACTTCGAGGACAGGTTCTTCGAGCACTTTTATCCGGAGATGCTGAGGAAGGAGAGAGCTCGGAAGTTCTTGAGTCTTCAGTAGGGAGATATGTCCGTCATAGACTACGAAACTACTTTCACAGATTTGTCTCGTTTTTCACCTGGTATGGTGAGCGATGACGCAGCTAGGGTGAGGCGCTTCGAGGATGGATTACGACACACCATTCGGGTTCAGGTAAACATCTTCAGGCTAGGTTCCTTCTCTGAGGTGGTGAACCAGGCGCTTATAGCAGAGGGCAACGAGAGAGAGAAGTCTCGCTTTGGCAGGGTGACAACCCTAGGTGACGGTCCAGATAGTAGGAAGCGAGGGAGAGATGAGTTCCAGCAGGACGGGCAGGCCAAGGACTCAGCTAGACCACCTCGTGGCAGTTCAGCGGTGGTTTTCTTTCAGTGCGGACAGCCGGGACATGTTCGGGCTCAGTGTGATAGGCTCCTGAAGGAGTGTCGGGCATGTGGAAAGGTCGAGCATCTGGAGAGGTTTTGCAGGTAGCCTTCTCAGACAGCCGGCAGGTAGGGACCAGGACAGACTGTGGCATCAGGAGCTGGTTCGGGTTTGGTACCAGGAGAGGGTAGTCTAGGTTCAGCTGCACGTAGAGGACGTGATAGGGATAGCGGGACCCAGCTGAGGGGTCAGTGGCTGGTGACTGGAGAATCATCATAGGGAGGTCAGGCATCAGGCAGTTGGGCTTCAGGCCAGGTGCACGCTGTGGAGCTTCCAGGGATTGAGCAGGCTGGAGAGCCGATGACAGTGGCAGGTACACCGCGGGTGTGTCCGTGAGTTTCTTTGCTTTCTTTTGGCATGGCCTCTTGAGGAGTGTCTGGTTGAGTGCACGAGTTGCACAGGTTACTTGTGGACTGACTAGAGACTAGTTAGTAAGATTGGCATCATATCAGATGTGTTATATATTTTATTATATATTTGAGATGTGTGGAATCAAGAGCATCAGGGATGCAGGTCACTTGAGGTGCCTTGGCCATCGGGGCATCGTGGATGCGGGTTACTTGAGGTGCATGCCACCAGGTTTGATTTGAGCATCTATTAGATGCAGGACCTCAGGGAGGTAGACACCGATGCGGTGAGGGTTACGTTGGGTGTCGGAAGCGACAAGTGGGCACCAAGGAGGTGCAGGGGTGATGATGCATCATGGGAGGACCATGGGTCCGAGAAATAGGTTGTTGGGCCTTGCTTGTTTATTCTATTTTCTTTGAGCTTTGTTCGGGTAGAGACCGAGTAGGAAATTCCTAAGGTGGGGATCCCCTTTAGGATTTTAGCCAGAACCTTAGGACCGGGGTAGTCCAGGTTGTTTAACCAGGATGTGCGTGTTTGGTGCATCTCCTAGTTTTGGTTGGTAGCTCGGGGACGAGCTACGTTAAGGTGGGGAGTTTGTAAGAACCCGGGTTTTTAGAAACGGGTCAAATTATGACCATGTTTAAACTTTTTGACTGGTTTTTGAGAAGTCTGGAAAAATCTGGGCAGTTTCTAGAAATTTCTAGACTACACGCCGTGTACTTTAAGTACACGCCATGTATGAGTTACCCGAGTGACTGGTTGTGTGCTCTCCGAGTACATGTCGTGTGAAGACCGTGTAGAAGTTTCTTACTACACGACGTGTATTTATAGACACGTCGTTTATCCCTTACCCGTGTGAGGCCAAGTACATGTCGTGTGGTGCCCAGGTATAAATTTCAATCTACACGGCGTGTAACCTTACTTGACATGCCTTGTACCTTTGTTTCGTGTAGCGGCCGAGACCCTGGTCGTGTGTTGACCGTGTACACGGTCCAACCCGTGTGCTAGACTCCACTTAAGTCGGAGTACGGAAACACATCTACATGGAGTGTATTTTGAAAATAAATGTTGTGTACTTTTATTTTTATTTGAACGATCGAGACGTCGTCGCGTCTCATTCCCAGAAGTCCCTTCTTCTTCCCCTTTTGATGAACAGTTCGTCCGAAAAACCCCGAAAACTCAAACCCTCTCAGAATCTCCATACGACCTCCGTTCTTCGATCCGTCAGTGGCAGCGGGACCGCATCGGAAAGGCTAACCCTGTACACCCTTCTTCATCTTTGATCCATCACCTATTCCTCCATAGATTCCATCCGAACGGAATTGCCGGATTTGAAAGAAACACAGATCTACCGCGATTTAGTCCTATTCAGAGGATGGAATCAAAGGAGTGTCATCATACGAGTATGAGGTGGGTGGTGCATACCTTATTTCGTGTTTTCGTAGATAAATTGGGGTTGCGACCTCCGGGCGCGACATCGGGTGTTGAGTGAAACCCTATTTATTTGTTGTTAATTAATTATCTACATTGTGAGATGCCTCTGGGTGTTCCCTGACCCTTTTTGTGCTAGAGCAAGGCCAGGTGAGAGGTCATGGCTCATTTGGGAAAATTCAGCTGGGGGTGCTGAAATGCGTATGATTTGGACCAATATTTAAACTGCTGATTTTAGACTGTTTTTGTTGCTATTGGATTGAACTGCTCGTTGTGTTGGGCGTGGCCCATATATTTGTTGAGTGATGAGGATCAAAGGTCGGGGCCTTGTCTCGGGTTACTTTGGGTGGTTTATACCATGGGATTGGGCGTCATAGACGTCGGTTGAGGCAGTTGGACTGTCAGGTTGGGCTTGGCCCGGGTTACTTGGATGGAAAGGCCATCAGACTTGAGCGACAGGTTCGTAGGGGCATGTGGTGTTAGATGTGTTTTGGATTGGGAACATTCTGAGGTGATTACCGCTCACCGGGTACTTTTGAGTAGTGTGCATACAGATAGACTCTAAGATGAGGTGGTACGGCCACTCGTTGGGTAGAGGCCCCCGATAGTTGCGGTTAAGTATTTTGGTTTGGGGGTGCTTGCCATAGGAAGCCACGTGGAAGGTGAGGAGCCTTCAGGAGACATCCTTTAGGCGGTCAGGTTGGGGGTATAGGCTCGCTGTGATTTGAGGGCAGACATCGTTGTCCCTTCGGTTACTATTTGAGGACAGGTATCGTTGTTCCTCCAGATGTTGTGCCATGGGAAGGTTGAGCTTTCGAGATGGGTTATGACGGTTGGGCATGCCTTCGAGACGTCGATACTTGAGACACATGGTGTCAGGTGGCACGAGGTGCTGGGATACAGACCAGAGGTTCCGGTGTTGGCCAAAGCAGGTGACACTTCTTGGTGGCTGCTGAGCACCATTGAAGTCTTTGTTTACTTTTGGGCATTGCACTCTTTACCGTTTTTCTTATATAAGCATGTCTGCCTAAACACTTATATTAGGTACGCACCTCTAGGTGGTATCCTACTGAGACTTTTCTAAAACCATACACGGGCCCTTCGGGATGCGTGTAGACTTTATAAAATTGCGTGCAGGTAGAGGGTCAGCCTCAGGAGCTAGAATTTAGTGCTGTTGAAGTGGAGACTGGCATGGACCTTGAGGTCATGCCGTACTGGAGTTACTTGTTTAGTATTCTTTTTCTTGCATTAGCATGTTTACTTTATATTGTAGCTACTTCTGGTTAGCCATTGGCACCAATATATATATATATATATATATATATATATATTGATTTGTATGACTTGCTTGGATGCATGCTTGGTTGTTTTAGCAGTTATTGCAGTTGATTACTGGCATGATGTTCTGTTTACTTTCTGCTGATTTTGTTTCTCTATTGCTTCCGCTGTTTATTGTTATTAAATGTGCTTCCGCTATGCGAGTCTGGTTCGAGTCTGCTGAGTCATTTATTTCTGTTGCGTCTCTACTATTATAATCGGACCAGTACCATTACTATTATTCTATGAGAGGGTATATCCTCCCCACTATACCTATTCAGACTCTTGCTGCTAGTCGGAAGCCTTTGGCGTTCAGGGGAGGTGCACCTAAGGTAGTGACACCCGACCCGTTCGGCACTGTTCGGGTGGCTGGCTGGGTTCGGGTCGTTACAAATTTCTTACCTAGGAGATGGTTAGAACTTCAGGACTTTGATATAGAATTCAATCTGATTGTCTAGTCTGATCCGATCACTCTGATTCGCCAGATCCGATCACCCAATTTGATCTTCCCACTCCGATCTTCAAATCTGATTTCCCAATATGATAGATGTAGCTCTGCCAGAATACAATTTAGAAAATTCATAATTCCTTCTTCCTCAGTCTATAAATCCCAATATGAAAATCATGATCTGATTATCCAGCCCATTACAGTGACCATCCAAATATGATGACAAGCAAAATCTGATAGACAGTTCAATACAATGATCATTGAATACGATGATCAGCTGAACAACATTGTAATCTTGTCTCTTCTTATTTCACTTAAATCCATCAAAACTTCTTCAACTTATCCCAATAAGGAAAACTTCTTTCTCTCCCTAGAAAGTCAGAGATTCTCTCTCTTCCAGTGAACAGTACCTCTACGTCATACCTCACTTAAGTATAATATACTTTTCTCCTTTTATAGGTGACCCATGAGAGGTTTTGGCGGGAATCCCCAAAACATTCCCACTCAACCAAATTCACCCAAATCTTGATTTCCCTTGAATTTTGAGTGCATTTATGACTTCATAAACTCTTCTCAAATCTTCTCAAATATTATTGAATCTTATTCAAACTTCATATCTTCATCGGATTTTCTTTTTCAATCACTAATTTGGATCTGATTCCTCAATCCGATTTCAATTCTCAATTCTGATTGGCTCAATCCGATTTCTCTATACCAATTATTGAGAGAAAACTCTCTTTAAATTTCAAGCTCCCCCTCGACAACACATATATCTATTTTCTTATTCTCTTCTCTTGATCTACTTGATTGATAAACAAAGAAATTCAACCCCTTTTAAATGGTTGACTACATTATTTATCACATTCTTTTCTTTTCTTTGCATTCATTGGTCTCAAGCAATTCTTTCTCTGATTATGATGTCTCTTGACTCAATTGAAGGAACAACGCATTTTCCATAAATTTTCTCAACCTTTATGAATCTGATGATCCCATTATGATGGTTTCACCAACATTATTCTTTAAATATCATGACTCTGAATACGTTGAAGATTGGATGCTATAGTGTTTTGCTTTCAATTGAAAGTATTATAACTTCCTAATCCTCCAGCAGCCTCTTTATTTCCTTCTCATCTTGAATACGATCAGGTTGAATATAATCTTCAGCACCCTTTTTCTCTTTCCATCCAAATTTGATCAATTGGAATACAATTGGTAGCATCTCTTTCACTCCCCCTTTCTTTCATCAAGCTTGCATCATAAGTTTTACCACAAACTCATGATTTATGAGAACTCTAAGATCAGTAAAGCATCATCACATTTTATTTATCGTAGTGATACAGATTTCAATTCCACCAATATGATCACCTCTTCCATATTGAATCCAAAGTGAATCTGACAACCATTTACTTCTAGAAAGATTCTTTCTCAATACGATCGACCTTCTCATTCTGGATTTGGTGTGAATCCAATGAGACTTTTCTTCCAGCCAACTTCAGCTGAATATGGTGGGACTTTTCAAACATTGTGAGTATAATTCTTCGAATATGATGGTTAATCTCAATTTCATCAAAATACAAAGTTTGGTGATTTTCATTTCTTCTTAAACATCTTTGACAATAAAATACAACACTTGAAAATGATCACCTTCCTTGTCAGCTTGGTCCTAACACCCTTCTCATTACCCCAACTTGGGTTGGTCAAGCAACTTGAATGGTTTTAGGTAGCCATTATAAATTTCAACTACATTAAATCATAGTTCCTTGATCCACTAAGTGGACTCCCTAATCTTTAAATCCTTAATTGTATTTTCTCAACCTTTTCCTCTCAGTTGCACCAAGTCCTGTTTAGGCAGTCAACCCTTGATATGAACTAAGTTAAGTCAACCCAAAACTTCAAGTTAAAATTCCTCAATAATTTAAAGCACTCCAACTTGGGTTGGTCAATAAATTTGAACTATGGTTCTATTTTAACCTAATTAATGGAAGTCTATACCTAATTAATATATTTAATTGAGGGATTTTATCCTTTTATGCGTAAATTTTCAATTATTATCTTTATCACATGATTGTTAATATTAAGTGGATTTAGTCAAGTGATTAACCATGTCTTAGATAATATTTACGCATAATTTAGCTTATTTTAGTTCTATATTGTATTCTTGTTAATTTCATTAATTTATGTGATTGTGAAAAAACATCCATAATGAAATAAACATACAAATGATAGAAATAAAATAATAAAGTGGTGTCTTCATGAGCTTTTACTAGTGGTTGATAAACTTACTGTTGACCTAAGGAAAAACACCTTGAATCAATTAAGGTTTGTTATTTTTAATATTTTCATGTCTTATTATATAATCCCTTTACTTATTTTATATGAAACGTGCATAATTTGTGTGAAATATTAATGTTTTAATATTAAGTATAATTTTTGAGCATTTTTAGAAGTAGTCCAATTGAGTTAGTTTAATGTTTTAATAATAAATATCACTATACTGATCCAAATTGTGTGGTTATTGTTTTTTAGGATTCTACTTTCAATATAAAACATTTCATTAGAAGGTATCATGAGCCAATTCTGCCATTTTAATGGTCATATGGTCCTCACAAACAAGACCAAAGAATCTGTAAACAAACTGGACCAGCATTGAAGATTGATTTACTGGGCACAATCCAGAATTAAAAAAACATTAAATCTCCACAATAATTCGGAGGACACTACATGTAATCTTGGATAAAAATTTCAAGGCCCAAATCTAAGTACAAGGGGCCCAAATGAAGCTTTGAAATCCAGCCCACCATTCTGGACGAGAATTAAAATCAGTATAGTATGCATGACATATCTCATGATGTAAGCATCAAATATATCTGATATTTTTTAGTGTTAAATAGGAGATATAGTCGGCCTACTTTGTTGAATAACCCATTCAGATTTGAAGGCATCTTCATATTCAAAAACCCTTTCACATTATGGACTTCAAAAAGACTGGATTGAAATGGACAGTTTTACTTTGTTTAATAAACCGAACATAACTTTTGATACTTAATTCCAAATGACTCCAAATTTTTATAGTAGTCGTAAAACTTTATTATCTACAACTTTGAAGAAGGAGATTTCTCGATATTCGGCTGTCTTGATGTCCATATCGGCGAGCCAATTGGAGGGGTATTTATGGAATGTAAACAGTCCACCACCTTGGGCTATAAATACATTCCCTCCTCTCCTTTCAAAAGGGTTGGAATTTCAGAAGATAGGAGAACATATTGGCACGACCAAAGCCTTACCAAAGGCTTTGGAGGACCTACCATACTCAAGTTTTCACTTGAGAGACCTTTCCTCCTCTCTTTGTTTTCACTTACTTTTGTGTTCTTCATTTTTGTAATTTTGTAAGTCCTTTCTTTTGTAATTTTGTTTTAATGCAAGTTTCTTCTTCAATATCTCTTATTCTCCTCCAAATTATGTATTTTAATATTAATGTTCTTAAAATAGTTTAAATTTAGTTAAATCTCCTTCCCTTATTTTGCTTCATCATTCAATCAAAAATCTGTTTTTAATTATCATCATTGTTCGCGTGTCTGTGTTCAACGTAGCACTCTTTTCTAATCCCTTTCTTTTTCTTCTATTCTTAATTTATCATAATAATTATTATAACCAGAATATTAAACACCCAAATGGCTGAGTAAATATCTCATTGGGGTGAGTCAAAATTTAGGGATGTTAAGTGATTGAGAGTATTTTCTCGATGAGTATTCATTAATTTAACATTGTGTATGTTGGACTTAATATGTCATGGATTAATGACATCTTTTGTTTAGCATGTGGTTTCCATGGATTATTGGAACCATAAATACACTACCATTATAAATTACTGATTTATTTTAGAATCCTATTTAAGTTAAGGCTTGGATTAAAGCTTTAACACTTAGGAATTCTAATCGACGTCAACTTGTGAAGTGGGTGTTAATTTAAATGCAATATAAAGCAAAGCTCAAAGATTTCACAAGCTTAACTCCCTAATAATGAACTCACCCCAATCATTATCAATTTATTAAATCAATAATAATCAATTAGTCATTTCAATTAATCTCTGCAATCGAAACCCCCCAATCAGAATACAATCAACTAAAAACAAACGACTATTTCAAAGTATCATCGTCGAGGATTCAACCCGAGTGCTGCTATACACATTAGTAGAGCACCGGAACTTTGACCGGTCAATAGGCGACAATCGTCCGCGCATTTAAAATGGCTCCATTGCCGGGGATAGTGCTTTATGTAGTCATTAGTTTCTGGTTATTGTAAAAAAAACCCAAAAAAAACAAAATTTTTAAAAAAAATTGAGAAAAAAAACACAAAGAAAAACCCATCTTCATCTTAAAAATCATAAACTGAAAAAAATACAAAGAAAAACTCGTCTTCCTCTTTCTTCCAAAATCTCTTTGAATGCCCTGTAGCCTCCCAAACAATCCCTCGTATTTGTTTAACCCTGAAATTGAGCGAACACTTCGCCAACTTAGGAGGAACATAAGAGATACTCAAATTATTCAAGAACCAGTCCTCATCCAACCAGTTGAAATTGAAATGGCCAATCCTAGGGAACAAACACTTAAAGAACTCACTGCCCCTGATATGAATTACCAACCTCTTGGTATTCAATATCCAAATATAGAGGCAGACTTTGAACTTAAATCGGGTTTGATTCATCTTCTCCCTCATTTCCATAGGCTAGCCGGTGAGGATCCACATCTCCACCTTAAAGAGTTCCAAGTAGTGTGATCTACCATGAAGCCTCAAGGGGTTTCTGAAGAACAAATGAAACTCCAAGCCTTCCCTTTTTCCCTAACTGACACTGCTAAGTCATGGATCTACTACCTACCTCCTGGTTCCATAACCACATGGAATGACATGAAGCAGCTTTTCTTAGAAAAATTATTTCCTGCTTCTCATACTGCTTCTATCCGAAAGGAAATAAGTGGTATTCGTTAGTTCCCAAATGAATCACTCCATGAGTACTGGGAGAGGTTCAAAAATCTTGTCACAAACTGCCCACATCATAAAATCCCTAACCAACTCTTGATCCAATACTTTTATGAGGGGTTATTGGCTATGGAGAGAACTCTCATAGATGTCGCAAGTGGTGGTGCTCTTGTTGATAAAACTCCTGCAGCTGCAAGGGATCTCATAAGTAACATGGATGAAAACACACAACAATTTCATACTCGAGCACATGCTCAAGTCAAACAAGCCCAAGATAATCAATCAATTGATCCGAACAAAATGACCGAGTGGATGAGTGAACTTACAGGTCTTGTGCGACAGCTAGCTGTGGCCACCAAATCCCCAACCTCGTCTTCTCCGCAATCAATGTTTCCTGGACCTATCAAAAACTTTGGAATCTATAACTCTCCATCTCATCCAACTGACACATGTCCACAACTTCAAGAGGATCAATCCGATTCATCTGGACCAATGGAGCTCAATGCAACATATGCTCAGCGGAACACCAATCCTCAACTATCAGGTCAGTTTGTTAGAAACTTCAACCAACCTCACTCTGAGCCCTTCTCCTCTAACTTTAACCAAGGATTGAGGTATGGTAATCCCGTCTCTCATCCCCCTCAATTCCCTGCTCAAAACCCAAACCAATTCCAATATGGTCAAGGTGGTGGTAACTTCCATCAACCTTATCATTTTGTTCCTCAACCTCAAAGGAACAATCCTCCTCCTGAATTCCATTATCCTAGTGAGCCTTCCCAATTCCAAAACCAATATAATCGATTTCCCAAGAACCAAAATCAAGGCAATCCCAATTCGGGACTAGCCTCTTCTTCCAAGCAACCATGGGAAAGTGCAGTGGAAGATCTTTCCTCCTTCACCCGTTCTAGCCTTAAAAACATTGAAACTCAAATAGGTCAACTTTCATCCCACCTGAGCCAGCAACAACAATCAAATTCTTCCCAACTCCCAGCTCAACCATTACCCAACCCCAAGGGTAATGTAAGTGCAATTTCACTTAGATCAGGAAAGCAACTTGATATGCCTCAAGATAAATCCTCAAAACCTTCTTTGAATGTTGACCTAGAAAATTAAAAGAAAAAGAAAATTGAAAAGGAACATGAATCCATTCCCTCGCCTCCTTCCATTCCACTTAGGAATCCAATTCCTTTTCCTCAAGCTATTTCTAAACCAAGGAAGTCCTTTGAACCCAATCCTGAAATGCTCGACATGTTTAGACATTTTGAAGTCAACATTCCCCTCTTAGATTCCATAAAACAAATTCCTAATTATGCCAAGTTTCTCAAGGAGTTGTGTACCCACAAGAGGAAACTTAGGACCTTTGAAAATGTTTCCACCCAGCAGTCCATACCCATTAAGTGCAATGATCCAGGTACCTTTATGGTTCCATGCCAAATTGGAAGTTCCAACTTTGATGATGCACTCATAGACCTAGGAGCCTCAATTAATGCCATGCACAAATCCATATTCTCCAACCTTGGTCTAGGTCCCTTGCACCCAATGGGTGTTGTCATTTAGTTAGCCAATCGAAGCACAGCCAGTCCTGAGGGAATAATTGAGGATGTCCTTGTTCGAGTAAATGATCTTATCTTCCCAGCTGACTTCTATGTCCTTGACATGGAAGGTGAGACAACTTCTTGAAAATATCCTCTAATTCTAGGAAGACCATTCCTTATGACATCTAAAACCAAAATTGATGTCCACGCTGGCATCTTATCCATGGAATTTGGCAACCAAATGGTCAGGTTCAATATTTTTCAATCCATGCGATACCCATTAGAGAATCAATCTATATTCTCTATCTATGTTTTTGAAACTCCCTCTGAGAGTGTGTTGAATCCTAATCCATCATGTTCTTCCTGTTATAATAATAGAGGATTTTGTGAATATTTCATCCTCATTAACCAAGTGATTAATGGTGAAATTGATGTTGAAATTACAAATGCAAACTCCATTGATCTAAAGGATCTTGAAAACTCTTTGTAATCTCATATCACCTCTGACCTCCAATGCTCCAACATGGATGGTAATGAGGAAAATGAACTAGAATGCTCATTTGTTTATTTAGATTAGATTATCCCACATTCATCCTTTCCTATCCATGATTATGAAAATTCTGTTATATGTGAAGTGAACCTTGAACCAATGTGTTTATATTGTCCTGATGGTAGTGATGTTTGTGATATTTGTACCCTAATTAATAAAGTGATCACTGGTGAGGTTGAAATTTACCATTCTTTGGCAAACAACATTGAAATAAAGGATATTGAAAATTTTATTCAGTAATATGACTCCACTGATCCTCATTACTCTACATCAGTAAGTGATGAAATAAATGAGTCAAAAACAATTGGGATCTCATACTCTGCTTTTGTGTTATCTGATCCTTACATAAATGAACCATCAGAATTGATCCATCTTCCTGAATTTCTAAGAATAGAAAACCATCACTTTGTGGATAAAATCATTCCTCAGGTTGAAGACCAAAGTGAGGATAGAAATATTCTCTTTCCAACCCCATTGAATTGAAAGCACACCAACAAGGATGGGAAGAAATTATCCAATGAATCGTCAGGCCTCCCAAAGAAAAAGTTTTTCTGGAAGCACAATGGAGTTGAGAAAATACGATGGCCACCATCAGACTATGGGTAGTCCACTGCAATTGTCCAGCTGTAGACAAATAAATGCAGCGCTTCTTGGGAGGCAACCCATGTTTTCTTTTACTTTTATGAAATTTCAATTTCTTTTTAGTTTTTCATTAGATGAATAATGAATTTTCTTTTTTAGGTAACTTCCCACTGTCCTGGAACCACCTCGACTTCCACCGAATCCCCAAATTCTCGAGCCAACCCACCACTAGATGAAGATGGTGACCCGCCAAATCCAAACCAGGGGGCACCTCTTTCCCTTTAACTCTCTCTCTATCTCTTCCTCTCTCTACCTCTTTCTTATTCTTCCTTTCTCTTTCATTTTTTACCACTTTCTTCATCAAACCATTTTTTTTCTTTATTGTGTGGGTGTGTATTTTAAAAAAACCTTAAAAACTAAAAAAAACAAAAAACACAATCACTTAAAAAAATAAAAAAAATTAAAGAGTCATGCTTACTCACCATCAAGTTTTGAAATTTTGTCCAACCATTTTGGGGAGTTAACAGACATGTTTTCATCTCAAAAATTTTGTATTTTCATCATGACTTTGGATAAAGGATTTTGTGTCAAAATTAACAAATTTTGAATGCTCAATTTTTGATTTGGAAAATGCTTTTCCCGAACCGTGAGGAACAAAATTTGCTTTCATGCCAAGGCCACCTATTTCCATCTTTTAAAAATGTGTGTTTTCACCCCCATTTGTGAGTCTTGAGTTTTTGGACCTTCGAGCTGAATTTCCTTCCTTAGTGTGCATTAATATGATAGAGGCATTTTCTGAACCACATGAGAATCACAATAGCCAAATAGCATCCCATTTCCCTTACATTAATCCTCCTTTTGAAAGCTCCTTCGAGCCTATGAAAACCTTTTCTTTGATAGCCACATTACAAGCCCAATACCTTATCCCACCCAATATCAACATGGATTTTCATTGCATAAGTTTTTGAAATTTAAGTGTGGGGGGAATGGATTTCATTTTTGGGTATCATTTCCTTACTTTCTAGTGTCTTATCATATTCTTGAGGGAAAGCATCCATTTCAGTGTGGGGGGAGGTTGTTATTCAGTGGGATTTGGGAATTTATTGTACAAATGATATTAAAAAGTGTTCAAAAAATTTTCAAATAAAATCAAGAAAAAAAAAGAAAAAAAAAATGAAAAAATGGGTTGTGTCTTGGGTAGGTCAAAAATCACTCTTTTTCAACCTTTGATCTTGTTATAACTATTATAATTAGTGTCGTGAGGAGATAAAACATGGGTTGGGATATGAGTGTGAGATCTGTTTCAAGGTCAACTTTCAAAAAAAAAAGAAAAAAAAAAGGAAAAGAAAAAAAAAGAACACTTGCATTATATTATTATTGGGAGAAGTTTTTTGTTTTGTAAATATTCGATCTTATCATTACCTTCATATTTTCTTCCTCTATTGTTTCTTTCTTCACACAATAATTCCCTTGTAAATATGTGTTTTCATTTCCTTCCATATTTTATTTCAAAAAAACGTGCATTGTTTTTCTATGTTGGTATTTTAACCCTCTTATTCTCTCTCTTGGACATTATATTCCTACCATCCCATAGCCACAGAAAAACCCCTTCAAATGACCTCTTGATTTTTGAGCACTTTGGATAGGGAGTGGAAGCTTAGAGCTCTTAAAAACTCTATGATTTTCACTTTTAGTTGGTGAAATAGTGAACCTACACAAATGAATTTTATCATCTTGAGAGGTGTGAGTTTTGAGTGTCCACATTTTCTATTTCTAAATTTGAGCATGAAAAAATGAATTAGTTTTGGAACATTGTTTCTGTAATAACTTGTGGTGGAATTCAAAATGGATGAGTGAAATAGTCTAAACTTCCCCTTATTGGAGAAAACAAAATTTTAATATTTGTTGGTGAGTAAAAATGATTTTGTCATGTTTTTATATTTGTTGCACATGAGCACATGCACAAAACTAAGTGTGGGGGAGTTGATATTGTTAATATTTTCATGTCTTATTATATACTCCCTTTAATTGTTTTATATGAAATGTGCATAATTTTTGTGAAATATTAATGTTTTAATATTAAGTATAATTTTTGAGCATTTTTAGAAGTAGTCCAATTGAGTCAGTTTAATGTTTTAATAATAAATATCACTATACTGATCCAAATTGTGTGGTTTTTGTTTTATAGGATTATCATTTCAATATAAAACATTTCATTAGAAGTTACCATGAGCCAATTATACCATTTGAATGGTCATATGGTCCTCACAAACAAGACCAAAGAATCTGTTAACAAACTGGACCAGCATTGAAGATTGATTTACTGGGCTCAATACAGAAATAAAAAAACATTAACTCTACACAATAATTCGTATTACACTACATGTAATCTTGGATAAAAATTTCAAGGCCCAAATCTAAGTACAAGGGGCCCAAATGAAGCTTTCAAAATCTAGCCCACCATTCTGGACGAGAATTAAAATCAGTATAGTATTTATGACATATCTCATGATGTAAGCATCAAATCGAGCTGATATTTTTCAGTGTGAAAGAGGAGATATAGGTAGAAGACTTTGTTGAAGAACCCATTCGTATTTTAAGGCATATTCATATTCAAAAACCCTTTCACATTATGGACTTCAAAAAGACTGGATTGAAATGGACAGTTTTACTTTGTTCAATAAACCGGCCATAACTTTTGATCCTTAAGTCTAAATGACTCCAAATTTTGAGATTAGTAGGACAACTTTATTATCTAGAACTTTGAAGAAGGAGATTTCTTGATATTCGGCTGTCTTGATGTCCATATCTGTGAGCCAATTGGAGGGGTATTTCTGGAATGTAAACAATCCACCACCTTGGGCTATAAATACATCCCCTCCTCTCCTTTCAAAAGGGTTGGAATTTCAGAAGAGAGGAGAACATATTGGCACGACCAAAGCCTTTCCAAAGGCTTGGGAGGACCTTCCATACTCAAGTTTTCACTTGAGAGACCTTTCCTCCTCTCTTTGTTTTCACTTACTTTTGTGTTCTTCATTTTTGTAATTTTGTAAGTCCTTTCTTTTGTAATTCTGTTTTAATGCAAGTTTCTTCTTCAATATCTCTTATTATCCTCCACCTTATGTATTTTAATATTAATGTTCTTAAAATAGTTTAAATTCAGTTAAATCTCCTTCCCTTATTTTGCTTCCTCATTCAATCAAAAATCTGTTTTTAATTATCATCATTGTTCGTGTGTGTGTGTTCGACGTACCAATCTTTTCTAATACCTTTCGTTTTCTTCTATTCTTAATTTATCATCATAATTATTATAACCAGAATATTAAACACCCAAATGTCTGAGTAAATATCTCATTGGGGTGATTCAAAATTTAGGGATGTTAAGTGATTGAGAGTATTTTCTCGATGAGTATTCATTAATTTAACATTGTGTATGTTGGACTTAATATGTCATGGATTAATGACATATTTTGTTTAACATGTGGTTTCCATGGATTATTGGAACCATAAATACACTACCATAAACAAGTACTGATTGATTTTAGAATCCTAGTTAAGTTAAGGCTTGGATTAAAGCTTTAACACTTAGGAATTCTAATCGATGTCAACTTGTGAAGTGGGTGTTAATTTAAATGCAACATAAAGCAAAGCTCAAGGATTTCACAAGATTAACTCCCTAATAATGAAATCACCCCAATAATTATCAATTTCTTAAATCAATAATATTCAGTTAGTCATTTCAATTAAGCTCTGCAATCAAAACCCCCCAATTAGAATACAATCAACTAAAAACAAACGACTATTTCAAAGTATCATCGCCGAGGATTCGACCCGAGTGCTGCTATACACATTAGCAGAGCACCGGAACTTTGATCGGTCGATAGGCGACAATCGGCCGCACGTTTCAAGGTTCATGTTGAAACTTTCCATCTATCCACCTATGTATCTCCTTGGATTGGTTTTTCCTCAGCTCTGAACTTGAATCGCCTCCACTATCTTGGGAGCTCCATCCTTTACATATGCATTTTAACTCACACAAAAGTGAGGGGAAAAGGGGTTTACATAAAATAAACCATGGGAACGTAGGCCCTACATAATAAGATGATAGAAGGCATGCAGGTCAAAAATTTAATTTAATAATAAATTAAATGAAACCAATCACATACAAAAGTTTAGTCTAGCTCATGATCATCCACATTCATGTAAAAAATTATGTATTTAATAAAAATAGCATTCAATTCTTAATAATTCTTATTTAAGATAAATCGCGCTAGAATCAATTGATTATTATCTTTAATTAATCAATTATTTTATCTAAATTTTCATCTAAATTTTCTTTATATTCTCATTCATTGTAACTTTAAACAAATTAAATAAATTCATTTAAAATTAACTATGTACATAGATGTGCCTTGGAGGTAACACAGTGAATACATGTTCGATTCTTCCCAATATCTATTATACTCATATATTGTTTTACTCTTGTGACATATGGCATGCATGACTTATCACATACTTTCACAATGTGTACTTCACAAATGATTACACTAATTAAATGTTTTTTCAGTCACGTGTTGTGCTTAACTGCATGTAAAGTAACAACTTGTAATATGACTCATACATGATATACAGATATTAAAATTATAGAGATATTAATTAAACATGTAAATATTTATGTATATTAAAACCTATCACATGGTGTGTCCTATCTTTACGACCACACACAAGTACATTTCTCAAGGTTTACATAGTAAAGTAAATAAATTTTAAATATGTGTAACTTGGTATAAGTACACAGTGTGTGAATCTGAGCTACACGACATGTACATGTCTCATTGTCTATCCAAGTCACACGCCTAGGGACTCGGTGTGTGAATTATACCTCAAAGACTGGAGTACACAACATGTCCAATGGGCTACATGTCATGTGATCTCCAAATTACATGATCACCAATCATGTAGTCCATGTATTGAAACACACAGTCCGTCTTTGACTCAAAGGGACTATACACTATGTAAATGGGCTACATGGTGTGTAATCTATCTAACCACGTGCCATTATGTTATGGTCAACACATGGTGCAATTAAATCATATAATTAATGCATAATCTTTAATTAATTTCTAAATCATTTCTGATGCATTGAACATGACTACATGGCATGTAACTCCAGTTACACGGTGTGTAGTCCTGTGTTGTCAAGCCAAAAACCTTATAACCTCTATATGAGTTCCTCAATTTTATTTTAATCATAAAAATAATCATCTCGATTAGATCTACAAGAAATAAAGGAGGGAGAATTAGATCTCGCAATTAGAATTAAAATAACGATTAAACTTGAATTTAAAAACTAAATAAAAAATGTGTAAATCACCAATGATATTTAAAAAATTATAAATAATTATGTGATTTCTCTAATACCACTTGTAGGTTTTGGGCGTAGTGGAAGTGCATGATGGGAAGTGACCAAATTGGATTTTTTCTATAATCGATGATCAATCTGAGGTCTATGTGACAATGAATGTCATGATCAAAAGAATTAAATAAATAAATAGACAATGGATAATTACATCAAAACCGAGAGAGGGGATCATCACATATTATTTATAATTAATTTAATTAAATAAATAATTAGCTTTAAGTAATTGTTTCTTCATTGATGAATCTGATGACAACTCTATGGTCCACTATCGTTGCGTTGTAGAAACCTAGTGTATATTTCCTCTAGCAGTGATCCACACATATTCCACGAATCTCCAGATGTCTCTAAAGGAATCTCTGAGTGCTAGCACGGAAGATCCTTGTGATTGAATCCTCCACCTTTTATCGCTTTAAGAACCTCTTCCAAAGTGTTCTCTTTGATCCCATGGAGGATTTCTCTCCATTCTTGGGAGCGTTCTTGAAGAAGGAAGCTTTATATGCTTGAGAGGATTCTCCAAATATGTTGTGCACAACCAACATAAAAATTAATTGTGTCTCTTGATAAAATAACATAATTGAGTATTTATATTACTAGAGTTAAAATAAAATAATTACACAAGTGCCCTTAATTATTTATTTAATCCTAGAAAAACCCCATGTCAAATAATAATAATATTATCGTTTCTCCATATGTGATTAACTTACGAATTAAAATTAAATATTATTTAATTAAATAATATTAAATAATTATTATTTATCATCAGACTATTAGACTCGGTCTTCCATTCCTCCACAATATTTACCAGGCCTTAAATAATTTCTATTTATTTATTAAATAAATATAACTTAATTATTCGCCAATATATAAATATTATATTCACTAAATAGTAAATAAATATTTATATGCGATCAATTATACTTGAATAATTATTAATCCATGTACGAGAATAATATTTATTCAACCTTTTGAATAATAAATAATAATATATTATTTAACTGAGATTCTAGACACACTTAGTGTGTGATCCTTTAGATCTCTTTCTTAGTGTCATTAGGTGAATCAGCATAAAGTCCAATGTTAGCATCTAGAAACACACCAAGGCACCCATATATAAATAAGTTAATGTTGCAATGACATGTTACCTAATATGCACGCTTACTGTGTAATATAATCTTTTTGTCTCGATATCTCTAATCAAGTAGGTTGCATGTTGATACCATCAACCTATGTGCTCGATGTCTCTTTCTTTGACTTCCCAGAAAATGAACTTTCCTTTAGAAAACCATGTCCATTGATTTATTTAGGCCATATCCTTTCCATAAAAAGGCCTAATATATCAACTTCTGTTAATAAACAGAAGGGAAAAATCCATTCTTGCATTATTCATTAATGCAATACTACTCGTGACGCACCCAACATATCCTATTTCACCAAAAACATCTGTCATCGTGGTTTTTTCAATACATATAAGTGTGCAAATCATAATACTAATTAATAATAATTTTAAATTCCAAGTAACAATACACACATCCACAGTTAGGTACATCCAATGACACATATAAATATGGATTTTCTACTGGTGGATCTCATTCTCATAATATCCTACTGGATATTACCAAGGTGTACACCATGAGAAGGTTCCTCAAAGTCCTACGAGTCTCCACCCCTGATAGTTGTATCATTTATGTCCCTAAAATAATATCATATGGCTATATAACATATATTCAAGAAGAGTGTCAGAGCACTTCTGAGTTCTCATCATAGCGGGGAACTGTTATGACCTTTTAGTGCGACATCTACTCTTAGGAAATTATCACATACTATGTCATGTAGAAGAACAATCATGATGTGATAAGTAGTTTATTAATATTCAAAACCATGAATACAAGTTATCATAAAGTATATAGAAGTTGGTTCTAGGTCACTAAATCCAATAATAACATGCCCTGCCTTGATAGTGAATCATCGTCACTTCGATCCATTTAAATGTAAAAGTTACATTTATCGTCATTGTGTGATCTAATCATTGATTCCATCATGGTTCCTCCCTCCATACCTAGATTTGATATTAGTTCTAAAAAGATACAGTCCTTCTCCTTTCCTCTCAATCTAGGGTTATGTCAGTGTCGAGAGTGGCTAAACCTAAAGAGATTTAATTAGAGGGGGTTTTATAGAGGGTGGCCAAGGGTTTCACTATGAATAAAATAATTTTATTGATAATTTTATTAACATTCCCATAACGCCCACCTCAGGGTTCGCAACGTGAATGAAGGTTACACCACCCCTAGGGTATACCCCATATTCCATAAATGACAACAATCTCAATTTTTCTATTTGAGATCCTATTTAAAAGATATAAGCAATTCATCACAAATACGCATGCGTAAATTAAAAATATAAAATTATTTTTAATATATTAATATTGGGGCTTTGTAATGCTTGAAACTATGTGTTGGCTTAGCCCAGTGGCACACACCACACCTTGGGATTAGCATAACTATTGTATAATTTTTCTGAGGTCATCTTCTAGGGTAAATTTACCATTCTACCCATGGGGAGGTCACGGGACTCTGAAACTCAAAATTGAGCAAGTGTTACTCGAGAAAAACCTAGGGTGCTAAATAGTAAAGGAAAAAATCAACAAGATGAAGGTTTAATTGTCCAAAAATTTATAGATGATGGATCTTGATTCGGACAAACAAATCTTAGGGTTGGGGATTGTGAGAGACCTAAGTTTCGATACTTTGTACTAAACTCATGTGGACCACATCCGAAAGGTAGTGGAGTGCTTCGTCATAGGCAAGGTGAGACTAGTTACCACACCCCTGGTTAGACATTTCATGCTAATAAAGGATAAATAATTAAAACATAAGTTGAGTTCGAGTGCATAATGAATGTTTTATATGCATCACTTGTCGAAATTTTGATTTATATCATGATTTGTACTCATCTGGACATTGCAAAAGCAGTGTGAGTAGTTAGAAAATTTATGTTAAATCCAGAAAGAGAATATTGAGAGGTTGTGAATTGAATTCTCCATTGGTTGAAGGCTTCTGAATATTTTTCACTTTTCTTTAGAACAGATGATTCATTGTGAGTATTTGTATACTCGGATTTTGGAGGAGATGGAGACACTTTGAAGAGAACCATGGGACATGTGTTCACTTTTATAAGAATGTAAGTCTGTTGGATGTTGAAAATTTAACTGGTGGTTGTACTCTCAACAATGTAAGTGGATTATGTTGCATTAACAGAAGCTATAAAGGAGTTGAATTATCTAAAAGGGCTGTTGGAATATCTCATAAGGAGGCATGATGATGAGATGTTATTTTGTGATTTGAAAAATGTGTTTCAATTGGCCAAAAAAATGACTTTTTGTTACTTGAAAAAACATATTCAATTGAAGAATCACTTCTTCCAGAATTTGTTGGAAGATGGAGTTTTCAATTTATGAAGATCAATAGAGTGAAAAGACTTGTGGACATGTTGATAAAGGTCATAGTATGAGATGTATTGAGGTGGTGGTGCACCTCAGTTGAGATGGGATGACTGAAAACATAGTGGAGGTACCATGCAACTGTCACATAAGATTCAAGAGAGGAAGGTGGTCTACAGGAGCCGATAGATGAACTGGTAGTGAAGCCTGCAAAAATGATTATCAAGTAGGAGATTTTTAGGCTTGGCTGTGAAAACCATTTTCCAAACAAGGAATTAAATCCAATGAAAGAGAAATTTTAGTAGTCAAATTTTTGATGAATTAGATGAATATGGTGTAGTGGAAATGACTAGTGTTCATGTGTCTGGATGGTGGACAATTGGAAGTTGTGGACTAGATGATCAAAAGGTACAACCATAAGGTGTGACCAAAAGTTACACCCATGACTCAATCATTAGTGGCAATGTGGGGAGTGTTGAGGAGAGTTTTTTTCTCTATTTAATGATATATCTATTTATATATATATATATATATATTTATATTTATTTGTATATTAATATAGATTCATATTAATATAAATATATTTATTTATATTAAAACATATTTATTTATTCTTATATTAATATATTTTATATTTATATATATATATATATAGTTATATAGTTATAATTTTTTATCCGTATATTTATTTGTATATTAATATATATTTATAAGATTAGTTTTAAATACATTTATAAAATATGTTTTTTATGTGTGTTTATAAATAAATAAATACATACATACATAAATTTATACAACACACACAGACACACACACACACACACAAATATATATTTACGAATAAATACATATATGTGTATCTGAAAAGCTATAGAATGTTAAAATGACCATAACTTCTAATCCAAAAGTTCGTTTCAACTCTACAACCAGTAAAATCGAATAAAATGAAATAATATTTGATATGATGTGTGGTATAGGCCTAGAGGACATCAAAATCAGAAGTTATACCTATTTGAATGTTAAAAAATCGGAGTATCCCAACTAAAAACTCAGTTTTAGAGGCCTTATGGGCCTTTTTAGGACTCGAAAAATGTGACAGAAGGTTTATTTGGGTCATTAGAGTGTATAAATCTTCACAAGCTTTGATTTGATATGTTGTAGAGCTCAAACGGACACCCAGATCAAAAGTTATGGTCGTTTGAAGTTTGAGTTACATTTTCAACTTATTTTAGATCTTTAATTAATTTTTTTGATTTTTTGTGTCTTAAAATTGTTATTAAATGATTATTAATCGATGATAATTAGAAAATTATTAATTAATAATATTTTTTAAAATATTTTAAAGTCATTTTCACTAAATTTATTATATATTAAATGTAATAGTCTATTTATGCTTATCTAAAACATATTTAAAAAATACATATTATATCTATATCAATATAAATATAATTATATAACAATATATTATTTTTTATGATTTTTTTTAAATTTATCAGTGCTGGGAAAAAAGTGCTGATAAAGCCCCCTCTTTATCAGCGCTACTAAAAAAATGTTGATAAAGGGGTCCCCTTTAACAGCGCTAAAAAAAGCACTGATAAAGGGTGGCACTACGGAAACCCGATTTTGTGGTAGTGGTGGTTGAATAAGGTTCATCCCAAAAAAATGAGGCTATTCCCTATGATGTGGAAGTGGAAAACCTATCTGATTTCCTAGATATACATCTAAATCTAAATTTTGATGAGGAATTTTCTAATGATGAAACAAATAGAGAGAATAGTGTTGATGAGGAGTAAACTGAAGAAGTTAGGGAGAAAGTTTCTAGAATTTTAGTAGTTATATAGTAGTCTCAACCCACAATAAATCATCCACCACTCTTTATATCTTGGTCGGAAGAAATGACACATTTTCTTAAATTCGACTAGAATGCTATCACACCTACAACTGAATTTCATGGAGTTGGTTTAGTGAGATGGATAAAACATTATATGTTGGAAGGGATTTTATAAGTAAAGATGTATCGAAAAACGTACTAAAAAGGTTTTATATTGAGAGGCATTATAGATATTTAGTTCAGGAATCAGGTCATACAAAACATATCATATGGTGTGATAAATATGGGGATGATTATAGATTTCACTTAAGGTAAATTCCTAACATTTAATTTGGAGGTTGGATAATTTCAAAGATTGAGACGACTCATACTTGCTTTCATCCAAACCTAACACAAGATCATACTTCATTGGATGCTAAATTTGTATTATCTATTATCATCAAGATGATTAGGACCTATCAAGATATTCTTGTATCCATTGTGAAAGAGAATATACAAAAAGCTTTTGGTTATAAGATTTCCTATAATAAGGCATGGATGATGAAATAGAAGTCAATTGTCAAGGTCTATGGTGATTGGGATGATTTGTATCGAGTGTTGTCACAATTACTATCCATAATGAGACATAAATACCAAGTTGTCTTCCATATTGATAAGAATTAACAAGTGTCTCAAGATAATTGTCTTGATCCATCTCATGTCAAAATTCACTGATTGTTCTGGGCATTACTCCCTAGTATTTCCACATTTAATTTCTACAAATAGTTCATACAAATTGATGGAACATTTATATACAGAAAATACACAAGCATATTTTTTATTTTGGAAGCCCAAGATGACAATCGTTCACCTATTTCACTTGCATTTGACATTGTGGAGAAGGAAAATTATAAATCATGAAGTTGCTTTTTGGCATGTATCAGCAATCATTTCACCCACATTCGGGGTGTCTGTTTGATATATGGTCATCATCGGGCAATCAATGAGGCAATCAATGTAGATCCTAATACATGGAGACCCCCAAAGGCTTTTGAAAATTTAAAATTTAAGTATCCCTTTGGAATATGTTATTAATCTACCACTTAAAAATAAGTTGTATTTTACTTCACTTCTGAATTTAGGCTCATCTCATCTAAAATTTGTTCCGTTGAAAAATGTAAAGGTATTTCTTGCCTGTTGTAAAGAATTCAAGTGTTATTTAATGGATTTTTTCTTATCCATTTCACTTTATATGGTCATAATTGTCATTTTATCATGGATAATTAAATTGATTTGATGTTTTATCTTCTTTTTACCTCACTTTCTAAAAAATTCTGCAACGTTTTTTCTAATAAACTTTTAGAAAATGAAAACAAAACGTTTTTATATATAAATATATAAAATCTTATCTTACAAAACACCCTTTCCAAGGTAAATACATATCTAAAAACACTTTAGAAATGTGCTTTGAGAAACATGAATACATTTCATTTTCTTTTGGTAAGAAAAACTTCATAAAACAATGGGAAATAGACATGTTATGTCTTACATTCAACCAGTCATAACATTCTATTGACCATAACGCTATATTTATATTTTACAATTAAGACTTATTTCATTTCTATATGTAGATATATAGGATACTATACTACTCACTGAGCAGTATGGATATGTTTCACGTGATGTGTTAGTAGGCCATGAGGTTCGACGGATCAGGGTGCATAGAGCATGCCATTATCAGCATATTCTGCCTCCAACTACCATTATACCATAACTACATCGTTCTAGATTCTATGGAATTTTTTATTTGATTTTACATTCATCGATCATCACCTCATTGTTGTATTCGCCATGAGATGGAGACATGAGACACACGCATTCAACTTGCCCAAGGGAGAGATGACCATCACCCTTAAGGATGTGGCAGTTATGCTTGATCTTCCTATCCAGGGGAATGTTGTTATAGGACCCACCTATGGATACTAGCCTAAGCTTGTATAGTGATTTCCAGGCATTGACATTATGGGTGATGATGATGCTACAAATGGCGAGTCGATATTTATAAGGTGGTTTGAGATGCACTTTGCACAGTTACCCACTGATGCTGATGAGCATATTGTCATGTGTCATGCCCATATATATATCTTGCGGATCATTGGAGGGACACTATGCACTGATCACTCTAGTATGCATGTGCACATAATGTATCTAGAGCTACTGAAGGATTTTGATTAGTCCAAGAGATACAGTTGGAGATCTACGTGCTCGGTTTACACTTACAGAGAATTATGCAAGACATGCCAATCAGATTGCACAGATCTCGGGGGATGTGTCATCCTTATTCATCTGTGGAAATGAGAGTTCATCCCTCCCCTCTCCCTTATTGTTGTTGGTCAAGATATTCATATAGATTTGTTGCATGATGCTCTACATGGACGCTGGTATGATCACTCATCTTTATTTTTTTCTGATGCTACTATGAGTTATTAAATTTAATTTATTATTATTATCACTTTTAATGTCACTATTAGAAAAGGGGGCTTTGGATCCCCCTAACATAGGTGACCACCAATGGCGGTCACTAAGCTTAAAAAAACCCTTCATCCGTGCCCCCCCCCCTCACGCTCGACCCCCCCTCATGCACCCCCCTCGCGCTGCTGGAACCATACCTCACAGCACCAATAACCGCCGCCCTCACACCCATCCTCCCTTGTCACACCGCCGACGTCATCTAACACCACCCTCCCCCACCCTCGCGGTCGAACCCCCCTTGCACCTGAACCCTACCCGCAACGCCTGTTCTCCCTCGCCGCACCACCGCCGCCTATCACCGGTCACCGCCTTAGACTCTGGATCCCCTCCGCTACCCCTCCTCTCTCTCACAACACCACCTCCGGCTCCCCTCCCTTCCAGATTTGTAGCGCTATCAGGTATGCCCTAACTTCCATTTAAGAGTTTTTATTTTGGGCATTTTACAACACAAAGTTGGCATGCATGAAGATTATATGAATATTGTGCGTGAATAAAAATTGTGGAAATTGAAGTTCATGTGTATACAGGCTTGTGTGCATGAAGAATTATGAAACAATGTGTGTTAACAGTGTTTGTATAAGAAGACATCACACTTTACTTGAGGTTGGAAGTTACACACAATGTACAGTCCATGTATATGTTGACTAGATTAATATTAAGTTGTGTTGTTATTTGATTTATATAATTCTTGAGTTTGTGTGTGTATCCCATGATAAAATGTTTGAGGCTTGACTACATTTGTGTAAATGTTTGTTATACAGATATTATTATGGATAAGAGTTGTATTGATCTTCCAAATCAAATGTCTAGAAAATATTTCGAAGGCATTATGTAGTTCATTGAGTTCACTAGAGGATTTAAAAGTGACTATATTAGTTGTCCGTGTAGAAAATGTGCAAATAGATATCAATTCACATGAGATACTGTGAGGTAGCACCTATTCTTGAACGGATTTCTGAAAAATTATAAGAGTTGGACTCATCATGGGGAAGAATATATTATTCATCAAAATACAGATGCAGTTCAGATGAATGTTGATGTGAGGATGAATGATCCAATGCATGAAATGCTTACTGAAATTGTATATAAGTTGTCTCCTAAAGTCATTGACATCTAGAACGTTGATACCGGTGAGATAAACATGCGCTCTGGTGCAGACCGTGATTCGAGAAGGTTTTATGAAGTACTTGATGATGCGAAAATAGATTTATATCCTGAATATATTGCTTACAATAAATTTTTGTTTATCGTGGAGTTTTTGCATTTGAAGACTTTGATCAATGGTCAGACACATCGTTTGACATGTTGTTGGTGTTATTGAAAAAGGTTATTCCTATCGATGCTGCGATTCCTGAGTTGTATTATCATGCTCATAAGTTGACAAAGAACTTAGGTTTTACATATGAGACCATAGATGCATGTGAAAACAATTGTATGTTGTTTATAAAGGAAACTACCCATTTGGATATTTTTACGATCTGTGGCACTTCCAGGTGGAGAGAGAACATGAGAAATCAAACTCATCAAAGTCAGACTATGAAACAGGGAAAACTGATTTCCATAAATTAAATGCGTTACTTTCCCCTAAAGATGAGGTTGAAAAGATTTTTTATGTCATCTAAAGTTTCTAATTTAATGAGATGACATGCAAAAAGGAATCATGAAAGTGATATGTTAACCCACCCGACTGACTCTCGTGCATGGAAGGATTTCGATAAGAGACACCCTGACTTTGCTAAAGATGTTTGTAATGTCCGATTGGGGTTGGCAGCATATGGTTTCAATCCATTCAAGTCTATGGTTGGTGCAACTCATAACACATGTCCCATGGTGTTAGTTCCGTATAATCTTCCTCCATGGCTTTGTATGAAGCAGCAATTTACATTACTTTCCACTCTTATTGATGGACCTAGAAGTCTGGGAGATAAAATTGATGTTTACCTTCATCCATTGATTGATGAGTTGAATGAATTTTGGGGTGATGGTGTGATGACTTATGACTGTGAAACGAATGAAATGTTCAAATTACAGGCTGCTTTATTGTGGACAATCAATGATTTCCTAACTTATAAAAATTTATCAGACTGGAGTAAGAGAGGGGAATTTTCATTCCCTTGTTGAAATAAAAGTAAAAAATCTATATGGATTAAACATTCTAAAAAATGGACATACATGGGTCACATGTTTTTTCTCCCCCCTCAGCACAGGTTCGGAAAGGACAGTGACATTTGATGGTTCTAGAGAGTTCATCCCAACACCAAAGATCATTACAGGAGTCAAAATATTATCGTAGATTGAGGAAGAAAACATCTATACGGTATATGAATTTCAGGATTTGGTGGCTCATCCATTATGTAATATTCATGGTACAGGTAGACAATGCAGTTAAAATTGGAAAAAGAAAAGTATTTTTTACAATCTCCCCTATTGGAAAACTAATATGCTAAGGCACAATTTGGATGTCATGCACATTGAAAAAAATGTTTGTGATAATATATTGTGAATCGTTTTAGGTGTCAGTGTAAAATCAAAGGACCGTGTTAATGCACATCGTGATTTAGAAGAAATGGGTTTAAGGAAACAGTTGCATTTACAGTTAGCTAAAGGAAACAAGGCATATATGCCTGCTGCACAGTATACGATGACTACAAAGGAGAAAGAGACATTTCTTTCCATTTTGAAGATGCTCAAGGTGCCTAATGGTTACTCTTCTAATATTTCAAAGTGTGTGAATTTGAAAATCAAGACATTACAAGGGTTGAAAAGTCATGACAATCATATACTACTTCAGCAATTGATTCCAATCGCAATTTGTGATTGTTTATCCCCCAATGTTGTTCAACCGTTGATTGAGATGAGCAATTTTTTAGATAGCTTTGTTTAAGAAATCAATAAATGAATGATTTAAAAAGTTTGCAGGACCGAATTTTACTTATGCTTTGTCACTTTGAAAAAATATTTCCCCCCTAATTTTTCAATGTTATGGTTCACTTAACAGTGCACCTAACTGATGAAGTAATGGTTGTTGGTCCAGTGCAATTCAGGTGGATGTATCCTATTGAGCAGTATCTGAATATATTGAAACAATTTGTATGCAACAGAGCTCATCCTAAGGCATAAATATCCAATGGTTATTTTATGTATGAGTGCACTAATTTTTGTTTAGAATATCTTATGGATGTTGAAACAAAATTAGATAAGCCCTCTCGGATTTATGATGGTCGAGTTAGAGAAGGAACCACATTTGATAAGGACAACATCGAGTGGATACAAGCGCATCGATACATCTTGTTCAATAATCCATCAGTTGCACCATTAATGCAGTAAGTGTCTTATCAATTTTATTATTTAACTTTTACATGTTTTTTTTACATAAGTTTTTCATTTAAACATCGAGATTGTTCATTTGCAGGAAACACATTAATGAGCTAAAATACGATATGTATCATGCGACTTATTATCAAATTCAACAATCTTATTATGCATCATTTCATGATTGGTTCAAGGATTTTGTACGTATAAATTGATTTTCATTATGAGTGAAGTATTATAATAATTTATTTCTATAGAAATCATTATTGAATTCTGTGAATTATGTAGGTTCATAAGATGTGGGAGTTAGGTGACCCCACACTAACTGAAGAATTTATCCAACTAGTTGAGGGTCCATCTGTAACAGCTCATCGTTATAAATCTATAGATGCTAATGGATTTTTGATTTATAATTAAAGATGTTGACGACAAATGAACAACACAAAATAGTGGCATCAGTTGTCCATTTATCGATTATGGTTATTAATATGGTCAATTGACAGATATCATTGAAGTTTTATATGCACACGGGTTGAAGTACATATTGTTAAAGTGTAATTGGGTTGATCTAGTGCGTGGAAATAAGTCAATCAATATCAGTTTACAATGGTGAATTTTAAATATATGTTATACAGAAATGAACGAGTTGATAATGAACCTTTCATTTTGACATCACAAGCAAAATGAGTAGTCTTCGTTACTTTGCCTTCAGATCCTAGTTGGAAAGTTGTTGTGAAAATGTCCCAGTGAGGAGTGTTTCTATTTGAACAAGATGAACCCGAGACTGATCCTTTTGTTGCCCAACAACTTGATCAACATACCGTAGTTCAACGTGAAGAAGATATTTATTGGGTCGGAGCGGTTGTTGAAGGATAAACGATCGATTTTCAGGTTAAATAAAAGGTGTATAATTGTTTTCCCGCCAAACCCCGGACAACCCCCCCCCCCCCCCCACCACCACGGACATCTCCCCCCTAGACAGCCCCTCCACCCCAGACAGCCCCCCCACCCCGGACAGCCCCCCCACCCCGAACATCCCCCCTCACCCTTGAACAACCCCCCCCCCCCCAGACAGCCCCCCAACCACCCCAGACAACTCCCCCCCCACCTCAGACAACCCCCCACCCCCGGATAGCCCCCCACCCCCCGAACAGCCCCCACCCCGGATATCCCCCACCCCTTGGACAGCCCCCCCTCACCCCGGAAAACCCCCACTCAACTCTGACATCCCCCCTACCCCCCGGATATCCCCCCCCCCATCACCCCAGACAACCCCCCCTGACAGCCCCCACCCCCCGGACAACCCCCCCCCCACCCCGGACAACCCCCCCATCCCCCAGACAGCCCCCCCCCGGACACCCCCCCCCCGAACAACCCTCGCTCACTCCTGATAGCCCCCACCCCCACCCCCCGGATAGCCCCCCATCACCCCAGACAGCCCCCCACCCTGGACAGCCCCCCTCACCCCCAGACACCCCCACCCCCCGGACACCCACCCCACCCCGGACAGCCCCCCCTCACCCCTAGACAGCCCCCCCCCCCCACCCGGACAGTCGCCCCCCCCCCCGGACAGCCCCCCCCACCCCAGACACCCACCCCACCCCGGACAGCCCCACAACACCCCCTCTAAATACAATCCTTTTTTTACATAATTTTATTTATGTTTTGTTAATTTTTTGATTTTTTTAAATCCATTTACAAATAATTATTCTATTCATTATTGTTTGATTGACTATTGTATAAGTTTGATTTTTGTAAAAACAATCCAATTTATCTTTTTGAAATTGTGGATGGTCCCCTTATTAATGTTTTTTACGATCACAAGCATGTCAGGGGAACAGGCAGCAGATCCACATCATCCATTTGAGCCATCTACGTCTCAAGGTCGAGGAATGTTTGAATGTAACTGTTTCTGATTTGTTATGTAATTTCTAAACACACACACACACACAGATATATATATATATATATATATATATTTGCACAACTGTCAAATTATGTATAAAATTGTTTTCAACAGGATTGAACTTGACCGCTTATTCCTTTCACAAGAGAGGCCCTGGTCATGACATTTTATCATGGAATTTCGACACGGTCTATGATGTTTCATTTGACGATAGATTTCATCCTATAGAAATGACTACCCCTGCATTTATTCGTCAGTTGGGTCATATCATACGTGATCCACATCAATTTACATTGTCCAAACGTGACTGGGCTTCTATCCCTCAGGATAAATTAGATCATCTTTGGAGGGAAGTTCAGGTAAGAAGACCAATTTAGTTTCTTCCCTATGTTTAAAAAAATACTAACATGTGTGATTTTTTTCTTAAATAAAATAATATGAAAGTGTGTCCCGATGAGTTTTGGCCTGTGTGTATGAGAAAATTTCATAAGATGTAGAAAGATTATAAAGGTAAATTCAAGAGGGATCACTGGGTACCAAATATGGGTGTCGCAGACATTCTGGAAAAATTCATGAGAGGTGTTCTCCTGTCTCAGTGACGTGACTTAGTTGCATATTGGTCTACTGAGGCCATCAGAGTTAGTATATTTATTATGGTATATATATTTTCAAAAATGTGTGGCATTATATTTGCTTGAAATTTGAATTAATTTTATGTAGGAGGTGTCAGCACGCCATTCCAAGAATCGAGCGTTGTAGGGACCACCTCACGGGCTCGAGAGTCGTCACGTGTCTCAGATCTGACATGAGGTATTTATTATTCATTTTTTTTATTATTTATTATGGTTTTGTGTTATATTATTATATTTTATCGATATACAGTTACAGGAGCAAGGTGCGCTGACTGATAAAATGTCGGTGTGGATGAGGATTCGTGATCGAAATGATCCTAAGGCTGCAGCTCTTATAGTAAGTGTTTGTACTCATTACCAATACTTACATGCATCTATATATAAACATATATATGTATATATATTTAAATATTGTACAGGCTCAATTTGAAGCTGAGTTAGAACAGCTGTCAGATGATCAACGACAACTTCTCATGCAAAGGGATGATATATTTCATCGCATTATTGGTCGTGACGGACATGGATATAGTTTGACCTATGGAACAGAGATTCCTCGTTCTGTAGTATCACGCGCTGAGGTTGTCGGTCCTGTTGTTGCTCAGATGACACAAAAAATTTCAGATTTCAAGGCACGGTTGCACGCTTATGAGGAGATAAATGCGCAATTGATCGCTGAGGTTAGAACACTGCGGGAATATGTGCGTCCGGGTACTGGTGCAGGAGATCATACGACACAGATTTATACTGAATTTATTTATTTACTTTATATTTTTTTGTTATTAAATATTTATAGTTTTTATTTGTTGTAGGACCCTGACACACCGGATGGATCTAGCATCCATGACCATACATGACGCATCATATTCACGAGATGCGTTTCTTTTATATTTATTATTAAATTAATGTTATATATTGATTTAGACTTTAAATGTAAATTATTTTGAGGGGGGTTGTCTGGGGGTGAGGGGGGTTGTCTGAATGATGTGTCGTTTCCTCCTACACCTCACCAATAATAATTAGGGTGTTCTCATGTGATTTCATGTCATGCTGATGTCATCTGGTATGCATTTGATCGTTAAACGCATGTTTTGGCCATTTACGGCATGCGGTGTTCGTTTTTGGTTGACGCGGTCACATGACACCTCTGATTGACGTGTCGTCTACCCTACCATTTCGCAATTCACCCACCCTTTGTTGTCGTTCGACTTCATGGTATTCTGAGGTCGTTTAGCTAGTTTTGACCACCCCACACATGATTTTCAAACATGCCAAACACCCAAAAAACACATATTCAGTCGTGTCGCGCAAACTACATGCTCAAATGATGTTTCGTCTCCTCATACACCTCACCAATAATAATTAGGGTGTTCTCGTGTGATTTCAAGTTATGTTGATGTCATCTGGTATGCATTTGATAGTTAAACGCATGTTTTGGCCATTTACGACACGCAGAGTGCGTTTTCGGTCAACACAGTCACATGACACCTCTAATTAATGTGTTGTTTGCCCAATCATTTTACAATTCACTCACCCTTTGTTGTCGTCCGATTTCATGGTATTCTGAGGTTGTTCGGCTGGTTTTGGCCACTCCACGCACGTTTTTCAAGCACGCCAAACACCTAAAAACACATATTCAGTCGTGCCACGCAAACTACACGTCCAAATGACATGTCGCCTCCCCATACACCTCTCCAATAATAATTAGGGTGTTCTCATGTGATTTCAAGTCATGTCGATGTCGTCTGGTATGGATTTGACCGTTAAACGCATGTTTTGGCCATTTACGGCACGCGGTGTGCGTTTTCGGTCACCGCGGCCACACGACACCTTCGATTGATGTTCCTTCGACCATACCATTTCACAATTCACCCACCATTTTTTTGTTCTATTTTATAGCATTCTGAGGTTATTCGGCCGGTTTTGATCACCCCACGCACGCTTTTCAAGCGTGTCAAACACCTAATAAAAACATATTAAGCCGCGCCGCACAAACCGCATGTTCGAATGACATGTTGTCTCCTCATACACCTCACCAATAATAATTAGGGTGTTATCATGTGATTTCAAGTCATGTTGATGTCGTTTGGTATGAATTTGACCGTTAAATGCATGTTTTGGCCATTTACGGCACGTGGAGTGCGTTTCGATCACCGCGGTCACACAACACCTCTGATTGACGTTCCGTCTACCCGACCATTTCACAATTCATCCACCCCTTTTTTTCATTTGAATTCATGACATTCCGAGGTCGTTCGGCCAGTTTTCACCACCCCACGCATGCTTTTCAAGCGCACAAAACACCTAAAAAATACATATTCAGTCGTGTCGCGCAAATCACGCGTCTGGATGATGTGATATCTCCTCTTATACCTCACCAATAATAATTAGGGTTTCCTTCTGTGAATTCAAGTCATGCTGATGTCGTTCGGTGTGAATTTGACCGTTAAACGCATGTTTTGGCCATTTACGACACGCGAGTGCATTTTCGGTCACCGCGGTCATGCGACACCTTTGATTGAAGTTCCGTCTGCCCGAACATTTTACAATTCACCCACCCTTTATTGTCGTCCAATTTCATGGTATTCTGAGATTTTTCGGTCAGTTTTGACCACCCCACGCACGCTTTTCAAACGCATCAAACACCTAAAAAACTCATATTCAGTCGTGTCGTGCAAACCACGTGTCTGAATGATTTTCCATATCCTCGTACACCTCCCCAATAACAATTAGGGTGTTCTCGTGTGATTTCAAGTCATGTTGATGTCGTTCGATATGCATTTGACCGTTAAACGCATGTTTTGGCCATTTACGGCACGCAGAGTGCGTTTTCGGTCATTGCGGTCACACGACACCTCCGATTAACATGTCGCCAGCCCGAAAAGTTTACAATTCACCCACCCATTGTTTTCGTCCTATTTCATAGAATTATGAGGTCGTTCGACCAGTTTTGACCACCCCACGCACGCTTTTCAAGCGCGCCAAACACCTAAAAAACACATATTCAGTCGTGTCGCGCAAACCGCGCGTCCAAATGATGTTTTGTCTTCTCGTACACCTCACCAATAATAATTAGGGTGTTGTACTATGATTTCAAGTCATGTTGATGTCGTTCGGTATGAATTTGACCGTTAAACGCATGTTTTGGCCATTTACGCCACGCAGAGTGCATTTTCGGTCACCGCAGTCACACAACACCTCTGATTGACGTGTCGTCTACCTGACAATTTTATAATTCATCCATCCTTTATTGTCGTCCTATTTCATGGAATTATGAGGTCATTCGTCTGGTTTTGACCACCCCACGCATGCTTTTCAAGCGCGTTAAACACCTAAAAAACATATATTCAACCGTGTCGCGCAAACCGCGCGTCCGAATGATGTGTCATCTTCTTTTACACCTCACTAATAATAATTAGGGTGTTTTCGTGTGATTTAAAGTCATGTCGATGTCGTTCGGTATGCATTTGACCGTTAAACGCATGTTTTGGCCATTTATAGCATGCAGAGTGTGTTTTCGGTCACCGCAGTCACACAACACCTCTGCTTGACGTGCCGTATGCCCGACCATTTCACAATTCACCCACCCTTTGTTATTGTCCAATTTCATGGCATTCTGAGGTTGTTCGGCCGATTTTGACCACCCCACACACGCTTTTCAAACTCGTCAAACACCTAAAAAACACATATTCAGTCGTGTCGCACAAACCGCATGTCCGAATGACGTGTCGTCTCTTGTTATACCTAACTAATAATAATTAGGGTGTTGTCCTGCGATTTCAAGTCATGTCGATGTCATTCGTTATGAATTTGACCGTTAAATGTATGTTTTGGCCATTTACGACACACATAGTGCGTTTTCGGTCACCGTGATCACACGACACCTCCAATTGACGTGTCATCTGTCTGACCATTTCAAAATTCGCCCACCCTTTGTTTTCGTCTGATTTCATGGCATTTCTAGGCCGTTCTTCTAGTTTTGACTACCTCACGCATACTTTTTCAAGCGCGTCAAACCCAAAAAAAACAAATATTCAGCAGTTCCACACAAACCGCGCATCCGAATGACGTTCTATATCCCCGCACACCTCACCAATAATAATTAGGGTGTTCTCATGTGATTTCAAGTCATACTGATGTCGTCCGGTATGCATTTGACCATTAAACGCATGTTTTGACCATTTACGGCACGTTGTTTACGTTTTCGGTTATCGCGGTCACACGAAACCTTCGATTGAGGGGTTTTCTACCCGACTATTTCACAATTCATACACCCTTTATTTTCGTTCAATTTCATGGCATTCTGAGGTCGTTCGGCCAGTTTTGACCACCTCACGCACGCTTTTCAAGCGTGCCAAACACCTAAAAAACACATATTCAGTCATGCCACGCAAACTGTGCATCCGAATGATGTGTAGTCTCCTCGTACACCTCACCAATAATAATTAGGGTGTTCTCGTGTGATTTCAAGTCATGCTGATGTCGTTCGGTATGCATTTGACTGTTAAATGCATGTTTTGGCCATTTACGGCAGGTGGAGTGCGTTTTCAGTCACCGCGGTCACACGACACCTCTGATTGATGTGTCGTCTATCTAACCATTTCACAATTCATCCACCCTTTGTTGTCGTCTGATTTCATGGCATTACGAGGTCGTTCGGACGGTTTTGACCACCCCACACACGCTTTTCAAGTGCGTCAAACACCTAAAAAACACATATTCAGTCGTGTCGCGCAAACCGCACGTCCAAATGACATGAAGTCTCCTATTACACCTCAAAAATAATAATTAGGGTGTTCTCATGCGATTTCAAGTCATGCTGATGTCGTTCGGTTTGCATTTGACCGTTAAACGCACGTTTTGGCCATTTACGACACGCGGAGTGCATTTTCGGTCGTCGTGGTCACACGACACCTTCAATTGACATGTCGTCTACCCGACCATTTTACAATTCACCCACTCTTTTTTTTCATATGATTTCATGGCATTCTGATTTCGTTCAGCTGGTTTTGACCACCTCACGCGCGTTTTTCAAGCGCGTCAAACACCTATAAAACACATATTCAGTCGTGTCACGCAAACCGCGCATCTGGATGACTTGATGTCTCCTTGTACACCTCACTAATAATAATTAGGATGTTGTACTGTGATTTCAAGTCATGACAATGCCATTCATTATGAATTTGACCGTTAAACGCATGTTTTGGTCATTTACGACACGCAAAGTGCATTTTCGGTCACCGCGGTCACATGACACCTCTGATTGACGTACCGTCTGCCCAACCATTTCACAATTTACCCACCCTTTGTTTTATTTCTATTTCATGGAATTACGAGGTTGTTCGGCTGGTTTTGACCACCCCACGCACGTTTTTCAAGCGCACCAAACACCTAAAAAACACATATTCAGTCATGAGGTGAAAACCGTGAATCTGAATGATAGTTTGTCTCCTCTTAAACCTCACCAATAATAATTAGGGTGTTCTCATGTGATTTCAAGTCATGACGATGTCGTTCGGTATGCATTTAACTATTAAACGCATGTTTTGGTTATTTACGGCACACGGAGTGCGTTTTCAGTCACCGCGGTCATACGACACCTCTGATTGACGTGTTGTTTTCCCTATCATTTCAAAATTCACCCACCCTTTGTTGTCATCTGATTTCATGGCATTTCGAGGTCGTTCGGTTGGTTTTGACCAACCCACGCACGTTTTTCAAGCGCGCCCAACACCTAAAAAACACATATTCAGCCATGTTGCGTAAACCGCGCGTCCGAATGACGTGTCGTCTCCTCTTACACCTCACCAATAATAATTAGGGTGTTGTACTGTGATTTCAAGTCATGTCGTTGTTGACCGTTATCAATTTGACCGTTAAACGCATGTTTTGGCCATTTACGCCACGCAGAGTGCGTTTTCGGTCACCACGGTCACACGACGCCTCTGATTGACATGTTGTCTGCCTGAACATTTCATAATTCACTCACCCTTTGTTTTCGTCCGATTTTATGGCATTACGAGGTCGTTCGGCCAGTTTTGACCACCCCACGCACGTTTTTCAAGCGCGTCAAACACCTAAAAAACACATATTCAGTCGTGTCACGCAAACCGCTTGTCTGAATTATGTGTCGTCTACTTGTACACCTCACCAATAATAATTAGGGTGTTATCATATGATTTCAAGTCATTTTGATGCCATTCGGTATGCATTTGATCATTAAACGCATGTTTTGGCCATTTACGGCACGCAGAGTGCGTTTTCGATCACCGCGGTCACACGACACCTCCGATTGATGTGTCGTCTGCCCGACCATTTCACAATTCACCCACCCTTTGTTGTCATATGATTTCATGGTATTCTGAGATTGTTCGGCCAGTTTTGACCACCCCACGCACGCTTTTCAAGCACGTCGAACACCTAGAAAACGCATATTCAGCCGTGCTGCGCAAACCACACGTCTGAATGATGTGTCATCTCCTCTTACAACTCACCAATAATAATTAGGGTTTTTTTCCTATGATTTCAAGTCATACTGATGTCTTTTAGTATAAATTTGACCGTTAAATGCATTTTTTGGCCATTTACGACACACAGAGTACGTTTTCGGTCACCGTGGTCACACAACACATCCGATTGATGTACCGTATACCCTACCATTTCAAAATTCACCCACCCTTTTTTTCGTCCGATTTCATAGCATTCCGAGGACGTTCGGCCGGTTTTGAGCACCCCACGCACACTTTTCAAGCACACCAAACACCTAAAAAACACATATTCAGTTGTGCCATGAAAACCGCACATCCGAATGATGTTTTGTCTCCTCTTAAACCACACCAATAATAATTAGGGCGTTATCGTGTGATTTCAAGTTATGTCGATGTTGTCTGGTATGCATTTGATCGTTAAACACATGTTTTGGCCATTTACGGCACGCAGTGTGCGTTTTTTATCACCGCGGTCACACGACACCTTCAATTGACGTGTATTCTACCCAACCATTTCACAATTCACCCAACCTTTATTGTTGTCCGATTTAATGGCATTTCGAGTTCGTTCTACCGGTTTTGATCACCCACACACGTTTTTCAAGTGCGCTAAACACCTAAAAAACACATTTTCAGTCGTGTCGCGCAAACCGCGCATCTGAATGATGTGTCATCTCCTCTTAAATTTCTACAATAATAATTAGGGTGTTCTCGTGTGATTTCAAGTCATGCTTATGTTGTTCGGTATTTATTTGACCATTAAATGCATGTTTTGGCCATTTACGGCATGCAGAGTGCGTTTTCGGTCACCGCGGTCACACTACACCTCTGATTGACGTTCTGTCTGCTCGAACATTTCAAAATTTGCACATCCTTTGTTGTCGTCCGATTTCATGGTATTATGAGGTCTTTTGGCTGGTTTTGACCTCCCCACGCACGCTTTTCAAGTGCACCAAACACCTAAAAAACACATATTAAATCATACCGTGCAAACCGCATGTCCAAATGATGTGTTGTCTCCTCTTGCACCTCACCAATAATAATTAGGGTGTTATCGTGTGATTTTAATTCATTCTGATGTCGTTTGGTATGCATTTGATCGTTAAATGCATGTTTTGGCCATTTACGACACGCGGAGTACGTTTTCGGTCACCGCGGTCAAATGACACCTTTGATTGACGTTTCGTCTACTCAACCATTTTAAAATTAACCCACCCTTTTTTTTGTTCGATTTCATGGAATTCTGAGGTCGTTCGGCCGGTTTTGACTACCCCACACAAGCTTTTCAAGCGCGTCAAACACCTAAAAAACACATATTCAGCTATGCCACGCAAACCGCGCATCTGAATGATGTGTTGTATTCTCATACACCTTACTAATAATAATTAAAGTGTTTTACTATGATTTTAAGTAATGTCGATGTCGTTCAGTATGCATTTGACCGTTAAATGCATGTTTTGGCCATTTACGGCACGCAGAGTGTGTTTTCGGTCACCGCGGTCACACGACAACTCTGATTGACATGCCATCTACCCGAACATTTTACAATTCACCCACCCTTTTTTGTCGTCCAATTTCATGGAATTCTGAGGTCATTCGTCCGGTTTTGACCACCCCACGCACGCTTTTCAAGTGCGCCAAACACCAAAAAAACACATATTCAGTCGTGCCACGCAAACCGCGTATTTGAATAACATTTTATATCCTCGTACACCTCACCAATAATAATTAGGGTGTTTTTCTGTGATTTCAAGTCATGTTGATGTCGTTCGGCATGAATTTGATCATTAAATACATGTTTTGGCCATTTACGACACGCGGAGTGCATTTTCGGTCACCACGGTCACACGACACCTCTGATTGATGTGTCGTCTGCCCGACCATTTCACAATTCATGCACCCTCTTTTTCGTCTGATTTCATGGCATTTTGAGGCCGTTCAGCCAGTTTTGACCACCACACGCATGCTTTTCAAGCGCGGCAAACACCTAAAAAACACATATTTAGCCGTGTCGTGCAAACCGCACGTCCAAATGACATGATGTCTCCTCATACACCTCATCAATAATAATTAGGTTGTTTTCGTGTGATTTCAAGTAATGTCGATATCGTTCAGTATGCATTTGACTGTTAAACGCATGTTTTGGCCATTTACAACACGCGGAGTGAGGGTGGTGTCCGGGGGTGAGGGGGGTTGTCCGGGGTGAGGGGGATGTTCGGGGGTGGGGGGTAGTCCAGGGGGGTGGGGGATGTCCAGAGTGGGGGGGGGGCTGTCTGGAGTGAGGGAGACTGTTCGGGGGGGGGCTAACGCGCTAAAACGGCCCTAACACCCTAATGGCATATTAGTGTAACACCGTAATGACCAAATGAACTAATCACATATTAGCCTATTGACTTAATGGCCAATTCACCAAGTTCCCAAATGCCCTAATGACCCAATTTGATTTATATATATACTAACTTAATAAATATGTCCAATTTGCATTTTCTTTGTTTAGTTGTTTCTTTTGTATCTTATTGTAGGTTTATTGAAGCAGAATATTGAAATGAATTAGAGATGTTTAGATCGATGTATGTGAAGAAGTATGTCTATCATTTATTGTTTTTGAGGAACCTGATGTTTATATTGTTTTGAATTGTTTTTATTTTTCATTTTAGTTGTGTTTCTTCTGTTCGGAAATAGTTTTTGTGATTGTTGGAAATGTGATGTATAAATGATTTTTTTTTAAAAAAAAAATTCCAGGTTTGCGGCCGCCATTGGTAGTCGCTATGGGCCGATTTTTCGGTCTCCTATAGTGACCACCATTGGCGGTCGCTATATGCCCACCCAACAGCGACCGCCACGCGGTCGCGGTGGACCGAATTTCCGGTCACCTATAGCGACCGCCAATGGAGGTCGCTATAGGCCCAATTTCTAGTAGTGTGTTGTACGTTATGGGTGGAGTTAGGCGCGCCACTTTGTCAAGGCGTTAAGGAACAACTTGGGTGCATATTGTCTCATGTTGGACAGTCTCATACCCACCAATGTAAGTATATACAGTCTTTCTTTGACTAATCAATTTCATAATATTATATTTTTTGGTTTTTAGTAACAATTTTTTTTAACAAATGTCACATGTCATTTCAGATTGCATGGTTTCTATATTGTGCTCTATTAGACCGGCTACCTACATACTACATCGATGGGATTCAAGATACCATGGTTCTAGTGTCTCTCATTCACTTTCACATTATTGAGTGGCACTATCCTAATAGAGTCGTTCCGGTTTAGATTTGTTCAGTGTATTCCCTTTCCATCGAGACAGTCAGTAGCACTTAATTCCATAAAGCTAATAGGGAGGTAGGATGTCGATTGACGCCAATGATATGCAGAGTATCTAGACCTTTTTCATAGACGAGCGTCATTTCATATCAAGGGTATCCATACTATGTGATTCTTTCTAGCATAGCACCTCGAGTATGATTCATGGTATAGACGAAAGTTTATATTGTATCTTACTCCACACGGTAAAGGGCTTCAGGATCTGGTAAGTTAATAAATATTCATTAGTTTATCTGTTGTTATTTTTTTATATCATTTTGAATCTCTTTACAACATACTTGAATACAACATATTATCCACATGTTTGATCCAGAGGAGGAGGAAGTTTTTAGCCCAATAGCGTACCATGCTACAACTCAGGGGATGATGTCAGCATATCGTGTTTTATACAATAGTATCTTTGATCATCCACCCTTGGGATATGATGTTTCTATCTCGGGAGAGGAGGTTCCTGCTTAGGGATCTCCTCCAACAGCTATTGATGCTGAGAATCCACAACGGTGACGGTATAGACCGCATCCTGTTGCACGTGAGACCTCACCTGTTTTAGAGGCAAAGGTCAGTCCTCTAGCAGTCCAACCTCATTTGATTGGGGATGTGCATCAGGAGGCATGATATCCATCTGTGTTATCAGAATATCCACAATTTTCTCTGGGTACAGCTGATTCGAGATTCTATCAGGGGTCATTTCTCATACCTCCGCCTTTCGTTCCTGAGCCTTCACAAAGTTTATGGTTCCCTCAAGTGATGATGGTAGGTCATTCTACTCATGCAGTGGGAGAAGGATTAGGTACACATGACAACATCCAACTGACACCTCCTCCTAATGAGTCACAACTAGACCATCCGACATTTGAGGTTCCAGTGCCTGAGGAAGAGCCCTCTCTAGCACATCATACTCCACCCCAGCACAGTGGTAGGTGATCACAATATGGGTGTCACATCCACACACCATATTGTGGGACAAGACCTCATCATAGACAATGATTGTACTCATTTATTTATATGTGTGTTATTAACTTAAATAATTTGAAACAACAATGTATTTTATCCTTTGTATGATTGTTTGTTTATTAAAATAATGAAATTCTTTTTACTATCAATCATTTTTACATTCTTAGCCACTGTTTCAATTTTCATTTATAATTTACTTACAGTTTATATTTTATAACCTTTCAAATTCTACTACTTGAAACATATAAAAACTTATTAAATTTCAAGTATGTAACTTTAAAATCTTATAAAATATAATATATAAAAACAATCTAAATAAAACTTAAAACATGGCCTAAACATCTAAAAATTTGTTAAAAGTAAAAAGAATTTCATAAATATAATAAAAAAATCTAATTTACATGACACAACTATTATTTATTACAAACATGATATTTACATATTAAAAAATAAATGCACATAAAATATAGTATAATTAAAATCGAAATTAAATTTATAACATTGACTAAACTAAACATATAATAAATAATTGAAAATGAAATGAATGTAAAAAAAAGTTATAAATACAAATATAATGGGTTAAAATAATAATATATTATAACACTAAAATTACTTTTCATTAATTTTTTTATGAAATGTTTTTTATTTCCAATTATTTTTTATATGTTCTATAAGTGTTACAAATTTCATTTAGATTGTATTTATACTTTATTATTTATAGATTTGCAAATCCACCAACTTGAAACATTATTATGTTTCATGTGGGTGACTTTTAATGTGTATAAATTATAAAATTTAAATACATTCTAAATGATATTTGACAAACCGACTCAACATATAAATCATAATTGAAAATAAAAAAAAACATAAATATAATAAACATAAGCTAATTTACATATCAAAAAATTAATTGCTTAAAAGCATAACATTTTCACTTTCAAATATTAATGGACATGATTCTAAACAAAAGAAAATAAACACAATATACATATCAAAATACACAGACATATTTATTTTAAAATTTTTAAATGTTTTTTTTAATTTAAATAAAGGCGACATCAGCCTTACTGCTTTTGGACTAAAACCCAATGGTGGAAAGGCCAATGTCGTCTTTTCATATTGAAAATAAAAAAAAACCTAGTATTATTTAATTTTTTTTTCAGAAAATGTATATAAAAAACTCTGTTAAGGATGTTACGTAAGGGTCATTTTTCTCATGATTCAGCATCAAGGGAAATTGCATGAGGGTCATCAGGGAGATCGTGTAAGGGTCATTTTGTGGGATTATTATAAGTTGGTATTGTTCACTGTATGATAATGTTGAGGCGGTGGAAGTCTTTTACTGAAAAAGATTTTGTTAGTGAATATCATATCAAGTGGATTTATCCCCTTAAAGATTAGGAGGTGGTGATTACTGAAATCATTAGTTGGGTCCTACTATAAATGTAAAGATAAGTCACTTTTGATCATGACACACCAATCAATTATATCCATCTTTTGTTAACTTTAATAAAAGAGTTGAAATGTCCCCTCGTGGAAGTAGATCTTACATTTGAATCATGTAAATTGTGTTGTTCTTATGCATTTGTTTTTTTCTTTATCTTATGATTGTTCTTGGTTGTGATCATTCGAAGATTGTGTATTTCAGTGCAGTGTGTCTTCCAAGTTACAAACATCGCAGCGTAGGCCCGCATTGATTCTTTGTTTCCGCTTTTGTAAGTTTCAGTGGGTATCTTTCAATGATTGTATCAGAAGATAGTCTCAAGTCCAATGAGATACAAAATATGGGTGCCACTCTTGATCTTGTTACCGACTCAGGAAGAGTCTAGATAGAGTGGAGTGGTGACATAAACACATAGATCTTTATTTCTCATGTCATTTGTTAACATTATTCTTTAAAATGATGACGTTGTTATAAATTATTATTAATTGTGTGGATGTCACAAATCATTATTAATGAGGTCTATTTATTATCCAATAATACCCTTCATTGTCCAAAACCATTTGTATTCCCACCATTGGATCTGATTCATAGAAATTAATTTTTTTCGATGGACCAAGTCTTTGTAATCTATAAATACAGTGACAAGTTAATAGAATTGTGTGCAGGATTTTTACTGGTCATATATTTGTGTTCATTCTCTTTTCTTTTGTTCTATTGTTATTGAGACATTTTATTTCACCATTTCCACCCCGAACATTCGGAGTTGTTATACGCTTTGTTTCGCTTTGCCTTCAATCGACCAGTTTCACAACACGTTATCAACATGACTGTTCTGTGAAGTAAAAAGGTCAGTCAAACCGGTAAGACAAATTTTCCATGGAGAATATTGTGAAGCATGGATTTCTCCCTCTTGACATTTCTAGGAAGAATTAATTGTCGTGGATTTTTGATGCAGTGATGAACCTTGATTCAAACGGCCTAGGCAGAGCATTTAAAGTTGGCAATCACGCTTCCGCTCAAGACCATGCTCGAACCCTAAAATTCCTCCGCCATCACCTCTATGAGGATCTGAAGAATGATTACCTTACAGTGAATGATCCTTTGGTGCTTTGGAAGAATCTCAAGGAGAAATATGATCACCTTCGACTTGTAATACTACCAAGATAAAGGTTTGAGTGGAGTCATTTATGATTCCAATATTATAAATTGACGAGTGGATACAACTTCACTATGTTTAAAATAACATTGAAACTAAATTTATGCAGAGATATTATCACTAATACCAATATGTTGGAAAAAATCTATTCTACTTTTCATTCATTGAATGTCATTCTGCAACAACAATGTCACGAGAAAGGTTTTACAAAATACTCTGAATTACTTTCTTGCCTTTTTGTCGCTGAATAAAATAAAGAACTCCTGATGGGAAATCATGAATCACGGTCTACTGGTGTGGCTCTATTCCCTAAAGCAAATTTTACTGCTTTTAATCAAGTTCATAGGAAGAATCTACGTAATCGAGGTCGAGGAAAGTCGTTTGCTCGAGGTGGTCATACACCAAATAAGAAGAGGAAGGGGCACCACCATAAGTGGTCCAGTAATGAACCACCACAAATGAAGAAAGAAAAAAAATGATGAAAGTAATTGTCTTCGATGTGGCATGAAGGGGCATTGGTCACGTACCTGTCTTACGTCAAAGCATTTTGTTGATCTTTGTCAATAATCTATCGAAGGAATGGAAGAGAATGTTGAAGCGAATGTTGCTGATCAGACTTTGAAATATGATGATGATATTACAAACTTTGATATTTCTGATTATTTTTGTAGAGACCCGAAGCTTGACGTACATGGAAATTACATTACTTTTGCAGAATACTTAATACATAACAAAAACACACACACACAAGGATCGTAATAGTTTAGTGTCTTTGGAAACTCAGAACGTAATCTTCTAATCGTGGTGAAAGATCTTCAACATCTCCCATAAAGATCTTCCTTTTTTTATACCTAAAACTTTTCTTTATATCCCGAGGAAAAGAAAACATAAAAGGGTGAGCTCAAATGCTCAGTAAGGGTAAACAAAAGAAATATCAATCACATCATATTCATAAGAACATAACATTTTGGAAATCTTAACCTGCAAAAGAGAGCATAATTTCATAACATAGGATAAATCATAGTAGTGAAATGAAATCCCAAAAATCATAACTTAAAACATGAAACTTTGTGGCATACACACATAATCATAGAGAATCATATCTTATTAGTCAAGAATCATTGCCAAGACTATCTTAGTGGACAAAGTCCATTTCTGAACTGAGTCACCCTCGTTTCAGTCCTGTTTCACTGAACCGGTATAACCTACCATTCCAGCCATGTCTATCTCATGAGATATAAAATCTTTACCCAATGCATTGGAGGGAGATATAGGTCCCACCCATCTCATAATGATACCATTCTTATGTGTTCCACAAAATCAGAAAACCATACATCATAGCATAACCCATGTAATAAAAATGGGAATCTTAAACATCGTGACATCATAAAACAATTCATATAAGATAAAGGAATTCATAAAAATATAATTCCATAACAACATAATCAAATCAATGTAATATTAGGGATAAAAACAGAACCCTTTATTATCTTATATGGAAAATAATTCTGATAAAACACTTGAACTCCATTCTTGAGGAAAATATCATTTCAGCTTCAAAAAACACTTTTCCTTTCTTAACATGTCGTACAATTATAAACTAAAAGAAGTTGATTAAAAATAAACTTGAAAACTTGTAAAGGAATCTTCTTTGAAATAATGTTTTAAAAATACATTCATGCCGTATAAGTTAAAAAAAACATTCTTCTCGTACTTTTGTCGGAAAAGTCAAAAAGTACCTCGTACGAAAAATGACAAAAGATTCATTTCATATCTTTTACTATAAACTCGTCAAAGGATAAAATTGGATATAAACTATTATAGAAGGATATAAATATTACATATTGAGGAAACATTGATGTAGATGATAAATATTCCCCAGTAAATTCTGAAGTATAAACAATCTCGGATAAAAATTGAGATTGCGAGATTTTCCCTTACCTTAGGTCCGATTTGCTTTGTAAGTTTATGAACCTCCTGTATAATGATTTAAATAATGTCATTGACTTATTACAGAATCATATTCATTGTTATGATATCATATATGGTTCACTTATGACTTTATATTACCCGTTCTTTTGTAAATTCCATGTCAAAAAGCGTTTTGGGTAAAATTGTTTCATTTGTCGTCCGTGTTTCGACTTGTAATTATTCATATGATTACATAGATCATGATTACTTATTTCCAGAATATAAAACATGATTTATATATAATATATATTCAGAATATACATATATATAATAAATCAGTAAATGGAAAGAAATACATCGTTCATGGAGACGGTAGGTCGTACGTACGCATTAACGTTGTTTTCGTTTCCTTATTTAGTTGAATGGAATTAAGTAGATGACATACATATATATACACATAAATACAGTATCATTATTATGTCATATATTTCATGATTACTTATTATATATACTTTATAATCATTCATGAATGGTTAAAGTGGAGAATGAATCTCATCACGTCGTGGAGACGATAGTCCGTACGTACGCACGAGCGATGATATCGTTCTCATGATCGTGGGACTGTATTGGAGTGTATGTATACTATTTCAGAATCAATATAAATTTAAAATAATAATATATAGTTATTATTTACACCATTATACCCATCCAAGTAATGTGGTGGTGGAAAATAGATTTCACCACGGCGTGGAGACGGTATTCCGTACGTACGCACGCGCGGTGAGTTCGTTTTCCGTAGGATGGATAGATGGAGAAATAGGGTTATTTCATACTTATAATAACATATCAGTATATTATTGATACTGATGTTATTACTTCATAATGAAACAACCTAAGAAGAAGAAGTGGAAGAAGAAATAAAGGTGAAAGAATCGGTAACGGAAATTACCTCTTCTTTGAAGCGCCTCTTTGAGACCTCCTCTTAGGGCACTAAAATTGGTCCTTGAGGAAGAACAGAACCTCTAGAATGTTTCTAGGGAAGTGGAGAAGAGAATTTGGCAGGGTTTGGCCGAGCTTGAAGGCTCAAAGTTGTGTGAGGAAGAGAGGGAGGAGGTGCCCTTTTATAAGGGATGAGAGGGGCTCCTTTGGAAAACTAAAAATATTATTTTATTATAAAGTCATATTCAGTTTTAAATATCTCCAAATTGATTTATTTAGAATCTAGGGTGGGGATGGGTCGAAATACTCTCATCCAATAGAATTTAGACAAGTTTAGGTTCCTATTTAAACCTTATAATTTAGATTTAACTTTAAGTTAAATAATTTTACTCTTACTGTGTCTTCTTGTGTTCTTATACTATAAGGTTAATAAACTTACCATAACAAGCCAAACGAACCCCAAGTTGTTTATTATTAATATATCTATCCTTATATAATTCATTTGTCCAAACCTTAGATTTTTAAGAATTAAATAACAATTAATAATATAATATTTGTTTTAAAAACTAATTTATGTCAATTTTGACACTATTAGGTACATGATTTTTATGAAATTCATAACAGAATTATAAGTTCGAACCAAGTTACTTATATCAACAATAACATGTCATACTAACCTAGAAAATTAATTTAAGTCATAAAAAGTCTCAAATTACATTTATTTGGGTATTTATAACATCAATTATGTCAATATTTCATTAATAAGATAATTACTGCATCATCTTTGTGTCATAAATAAATTAAATTATTTAATTTATAAAAATTAAAAATAAAATATAATTATGTAGGAAATCTTTTTATCTTTCTAATGAGTATTTATAGTTGAATTTATCTTATGTATAACTCTATATTAAAAATTATTTACTTATTAAACTTTGATTTTAACTATTTTAACCCTTCTTTAAATAAATTAATAATAAATGTCCTAATCTAATCCAAGTGGGTCTAAATGATCATATTTTATTCCTAAGGTTGTTTTTGGTCTAATTACACTTATCCAATAGAATTAGGACATGTTTTAGGGTAATAATAATAACATTTTTACCCTTAATTACCCTATTTACTTTTAACCGTGGTAAAAAAAAGTAAAAAGTTACTATTCATCAAAAATTATTTTAATCTCATTGAACCACATTTTACTTACTAACATCAACTGTGTCTCTCGGATTTTTGAAATTCCACTCACAGAAGCGGTAAAATTAAGTTTTATGAAAAATTCATTTTTTTTAACTACCACTTAGTGGTTTCACTATTCATCAAAAAACGAAAGTTTCCAGAAAAATACCAAAAATTAGGCCTAAGATATATTTGATATTATGAACTCAAAAATGATTTCTATTTTACCAAATTCAAAACATATCAGTTGCATTAATTAATTTAAAAATTAATTTCTGTCGTCAAAACAAATGGCGTGTTTTTAAGAGATAATAACTGTCAAAAGATTGACACTTGTTTATAACTGGTTTAAATGTGAAATTACATCCAATGACCAACATTATATTAAATTGTAAAAATATATTCTAAATATACTTTAAAACCACTCAAATTAATAATTTATCACTATTAATTATTTCGATTAAAAAAGTTGTTTTTAATTAAAATTTAGTAATTTTCACTATTCATCAGAATATGAAAGTTATCCGAAAAGTACCAAAATTTCACCTTAGGCTAAATTCGATACTCCGAATCCAAAAATGAAGTCCATTTTGAGAGATAAAATTTCTAAAATTTTAAAAGGTGATTATTACTATTCATAACGGCTAGTTTTAATAATATTTTAATAGCATATCGTTGTTTAGTGAAACTCAGTATTGCGTACGACGCAAGTTATTGAGGAAGCCCGCAATTGCGTGTAATGCAAGGCAAGTCAAGGATGTTTGTTGTGAAAGATCCTTTTGGTGTAGCTTACAACACAAGACATTAATGAAATTAAAAAGAATATTTTTTTATAAAATCTCAGGCTGTTACATTCTACCCCCCTTAAAATGAATTTCGCCCTCGAAATTCGTCGGGGTTATAAATGGTTTTCTATTCGAAAGTTTCTTTGATAGAAACCCACATCGTAAAAAGGAATACCAAAATCAATCTTTAAAAACAAAATTATGAAACATAACGGTTACCCAAATAAACTAATCACTGGGTTTCCACATAGGTGAAAATATGGATATGGAAGAGAAATATAATCATCATGTTCTGATTGAGAGTGGTAGAGAACATGACTATGGAAAAGCCAGCAATCACGAAGCCATAAATTTGTGACGATCTAAGGTACCATCTGATTCATCAGATATAAGAGCACTAGGACAACATTTTTGGTTTTCAAGATCGTTTCCCTAAAGTTGATGAAATTGGAATTAGAAGAAATACTTTCATGATTTCGGTATAGTCTCACCGTTGGTCGTTCTTTGAACAATTTCTACTTCATATCTTAAAGAAATTAAGTTGAATTTGTCATTCATGATGTGTTAGCAGATCATGTGACTGAATGATGAGTCATTCCATCTATCTCAAACAAAAGGTTAGAAATGTTATCAAAAAATACATAAGTCCATCTATAGTGAGATTAATGATATATGGTTCCTAAAATGGACTTATACTTCATATATCATACTGCTTAATATAATAAAACTAGTTTCTACTAAACAGGGACTTCCTGTAGGCCATTGGTAGGCGATAAAGGTCAGTCGCACTTCGGTTGTGGGTTCGATTCCCACAGCCTTGTTCGACGCGATGGGTTGTCGCTCGTCCTACAGGTTGTCCTTTTTCTAAAACTACATTACTATAACATCACATAAATAATATCAAAAAAAAGTTATATACTTAAACAATACTAACTTATGGTTAACATAATCCATTCCAATCTTTAGTCTTATCTAAAATACTTCGGTCCAAGCTCATAGTATAAAGAAAATGATTACTTGAAATGTCGTCAACCAAGCATGTGAATACCATCATTTATCCCCCATATATCTTGTTGTTCACATTCCAATCATGTGAATACCTTAATGATGTATTCTCTTGAAAAATGAATACCCATTAAACCTTAGTGAAAACATGAATGCTGTCAAAAGTTAACTCTTTCCACATACCAAAATCCAAAAATTCTATATACTCAAACCATGATATAACCTTCTCCTTATATCAGTCATGAGCTCATGAATACTATCAAACATTTAATTTTCTCCTTATCCCTTCATTGTGCGCATATCATCTACATTCCAAAAATATCTGAATAACCTTTCATAGATACTGGTAACATTAATCATACACTTTCAAAACTCAAGGAAAAACAACAGTGTTATAATCCTTAGATTTCTATTTATTCCATAGTACCATGAGATTACTTATACAACATTAGACATGATAAACATGTAATCATTCCACTACATTCTTAAACCATTGACCGGGCTTCAACGATTCTTTCATCTCACATATCATTTGTAGTCTTTTCATCATCATCCACATAAATACTACCCATACGACCATACTGATTCTCTTCATGAGACTTTCCCTTAGGGCATTGGTTTGCATAATGACCATACATTCCACATTTAAAACATTTAACCATTGTTGATGTCATAGCAATACCATTATTCTCATCTCTGGTGTTAACTGAACCTTTTCCTTTGCACTTACTGGCTTTGTGTCCTTCTTTTCCACACCCAAAGCATCTTCCAGTTCCTTTGAAACATTCTCCTTGATGCCTCTTCCCACATGATTTGTATATGGGAAATTGAACTTTCTTTCCTCTATGATCATCATGAAACTCCATCTTTCTCTTATTAGCCGAGTCAGGAAACTTACCAAATTTTACTTTATTGATCATATTATGAGATTGCTGATTCGGCATAATAATGATGTTTGGACTTCCAAATCCCATTTCATTTGGTTTCTCATGAATATTATCATTCCATTGTCCATCATATCCTCCATTATCGTGAATCTTCCTGTTTCCAGCCATTTTCTAAAACCCAAAAATAATAGTGTGAGAGGAAAAAATAATGCTAGGGAAAACAACATAGTAAAGGGGGAGTAACCTTAATATCTAACATCTTAGGTTAAATTCTAAGATCTTTACCGTAGTTCTAGTACTATATCCTATACGTATACTTATCCTTAGGGGCATCCCTAAACATACCTTAGAAATATCTCTAGGGATCTCACTAACGTTTTCGCATCCTAGTTTCCAAAGGTTGACTAAACCTTTCCTCTGATACCAACTGTAGAGACCCAAAGCTTGACGTACATGGACATTACATAACTTTTGCGGAATACTTAATACATAACAAAAACACACACACAAGGATCGTAATAGTTTAGTGTCTTTGGAAACTCGGAACATAATCTTCTAATCGTGGTGAAATATCTTCAACATCTCCCATAAAGATCTTCCTTTTTTTATACCTAAAACATTTCTTTATATCCTGAGGAAAAGAAAACATAAAAGGGTGATCTAAAATGCTCAGTAAGGGTAAACAAAAGAAATATCAATCACATCATATTCATAAGAACATAACATTTTGGAAATCTTAACCTGTAAAAGAGAGCATAATTTCATAACATAGGATAAATCATAGCAGTGAAATAAAATCCCAATAATCATAACTTAAAACATGAAACTTTGTGGCAAACACACATAATCATAGAGAATCATATCTTATTAGTCAAGACTCATTGCCAAGACTATCTTAGTGGACAAAGTCCATTTCTGAACCGAGTCACCCTCGTTTCAGTCCTGTTTCACTGAACCGGTATAACCTACCATTCCAGCCATGTCTATCTCATGAGATATAAAATATTTACCCAATGCATTGGAGGGAGATATAGGTCTCACCCATCTCATAGTGATACCATTCTTCTGTCTGCCACAAAATCATAAAACCATACATCATAGCATAACCCATGTAATAAAAATGGGAATCTTAAACATCGTGACATCATAAAACAATTCATATAAGATAAAGGAATTCATAAAAATATAATTCCATCACAACATAATCAAATCAATGTAATATTAGGGATAAAAACAGAACCCTTTATTATCTTAGATGGAAAATAATTTTGATAAAACACTTGAACTCCATTCTTGAGGAAAATATCCTTTCTGCTTCAAAAAACACTTTTCCTTTCTTAACATGTCGTACAATTATAAACTAAAAGAAGTTGATTAAAAATAAACTTGAAAACTTGTAAAGGAATCTTCTTTGAAATAATGTTTTAAAAATCCACTCATGCCGTATAAGTTAAAAAAACATTCTTCTCGTACTTTTGTCGGAAAAGTCAAAAAGTACCTCGTACGAAAAATGACAAAAGATTCCTTTCATATCTTTTACTATAAACTCGTAAAAGGGTAAAATTGGATATAAACTATTGTAGAAGGATATAAATATTACATATTTAGGAAACATGGATGTAGATGATAAATATTCCCCAGTAAATTCTGAAGTATAAACAATCTCGGATAAAAATTGAGATTGCGAGATTTTCCCTTACCTTAGGTACGATTTGCTTCGTAAGTGTCCGAACCTCCTGTATAATGATTTAAATAATGTCATTGACTTATTAAAGAATCATATTCATTATTATGATATCATATATGGTTCACTTATGACTTTATATTACCCGTTCTTTTGTAAATACCATGTCAAAGAGCGTTTTGGGTAAAATTGTTTCATTTGTCGTCCGTGTTTTGACTTGTAATTATTCATATGATTACATAGATCATGATTACTTATTTCCAGAATATAAAACATGATTTATATATAATATATATTCATAATATACATATATTTAATAAATCAGTAAATGGAAAGAAATACACCGTTCATGGAGACAGTAGGCCGTACGTACGCATGAACGCTGTTTTTGTTTCCTTATTGAGTTGAATGGAATTAAGTAGATGACATACATATATATACACATAAATCTAGTATCATTATTATGTCATATATTTCATGATTACTTATTATATATACTTTATAATCATTCATGAATGGTTAAAGTGGAGAATGAATCTCATCGCGTCGTGGAGACGGTAGTCCGTACGTACGCACGAGCGATGATATCGTTCTCATGATCGCGGGACTGTATTGGAGTGTATGTATACTATTTCAGAATCAATATCACTTTAAAATAATAATATATAGTTATTATTTACACCATTATACCCATCCAAGTAAGGTGGTGGTGGAAAATAGATTTCACCACGGTGTAGAGACGGTATTCCGTACGTACACACGCGCGGTGAGTTCGTTTTCCGTAGGATGGATAGATGGAGAAATAGGGTTGTTTCATACTTATAATAACATATCAGTATATTATTGATACTGATTTTATTACTTCATAATGAAACAACCTAAGAAGAAGAAGTGGAAGAAGAAATAAAGGTGAAAGAATCGGTAACAGAAATTACCTCTTCTTTGAAGCGCCTCTTTGAGACCTCCTCTTAGGGCACTAAAATTGGTATTTGAGGAAGACCAGAACCTCTAGGATGTTTCTAGGGAAGTTTAGAAGAGAATTTGGCAGGGTTTGGCCGATCTTGAAGGCTCAAAGTTGTGTGAGGAAGAGAGGGAGGCGGTGCCCTTTTATAAGGGAGGAGAGGGGCTCCTTTGGAAAACTAAAAATATTATTTTATTATAAAGTCATATTCGGTTTTAAATAGCTCCAAATTGATTTATTTCGAAGATAGGGTGGGTATGGGTCGAAATCCTCTCATCCAATAGAATTTAGACAAGTTTAGGTTCCTATGTTAACCTTATCATTTAGATTTAACTTTAAGTTAAATAATTTTACTTTTACCGTGTCTTCTTGTGTTCTTATACTATAAGGTTAATAAACTTACCATAACAAGCCAAACGAACCCCAAGTTGTTTATTATTAATATATCTTTCCTTATCTAAGTCATTTTTCTAAACCTTAGATTTTTAGGAATTAAATAACAATTAATAATATAATATTTGTTTTAAAAACTAATTTATGTCAATTTTGACACTATTAGGTACATGATTTTTATGAAATTCATAACAGAATGATAAGTTCGAACCAAGTTACTTATATCAACAATAACATGTCATATTAACCTATAAAATTAATTTAAGTCATAAAAAGTCTCAAATTACATTTATTTGGTTATTTATAACATCAATTATGTCAATATTTCATTAATAAGATAATTACTGCATCATCTTTGTGTCATAAATAAATTAAATTATTTAATGTCTAAAAATTACAAATAAAATACCATTATGTAGGAAATCTTTTTATCTTTCTAATGGGTATTTATAGTCAAATTTATATAATGTATAACTCTATATTAAAAATTATTTACTTATTAAACTTTGATTTTAACTATTTTAACTCTTCTTTAAATAAATTAATAATAAATGTCCTAATCTAATCCAAGTGGGTCTAAATGATCATATTTTATTCCTAAGGTTGTTTTTGGTCGAATTACACTTATCCAATAGAATTAGGACATGTGTTAGGGTAATAATAATAACATTTTTAGCCTTAATTACCCTATTTACTTTTAACCGTGGTAAAAAAAAGTAAAAAGTTACTATTCACCAAAAATTATTTTCATCTCATTGAACCACATTTTACTTACTAACATCAATTGTGTCTCTCGGATTTTTGAAATTCCACTCACAGAAGCGGTAAAATTAAGTTTTATGAAAAATTCATTTTTTTTAACTACCACTTAGTGGTTTCACTATTCATCAAAAAATGAAAGTTTCCAGAAAAATACCAAAAATTAGGCCTAAGATATATTTGATATTATGAACTCAAAAATGATTTCTATTTTACCAAATTCAAAACATATCAGTTGCATTAATTAATTTAAAAATTAATTTCCGTCGTCAAAACAAATGACGTGTTTTTAAGAGATAATAACTGTCAAAAGATTGACACTTGTTTATAACTGGTTTAAATGTGAAATTACATCCAATGACCAACATTGTATTAAATTGTAAAAATATATTCTAAATATAATTTAAAACCACTCAAATTAATAATTTATCACTATTAATTATTTCGATTAAAAAAGTTGTTTTTAATTAAAATTTAGTAATTTTCACTATTCATCATAATATGAAAGTTATCCGAAAAGTACCAAAATTTCACCTTAGGCTAAATTCGATACTCCGAATCCAAAAATGAAGTCCATTTTGAGAGATAAAATTTCTAAAATTTTAAAAGGTGGTTATTACTATTCATAACGGCTAGTTTTAATAATATTTTAATAGTATATCGTTGTTTAGTGAAACTCGGTATTGCGTACGACGCAAGTTATTGAGGAAGGCCGCGATTGCGTGTAATGCAAGGCAATTCAAGTATGTTTGTTGTGAAAGCTCCTTTTGGTGTAGCGTACAACACAAGACATTAATGAAATTAAAAAGAATATTTTTTTATAAAATCTCAGGCTGTTACATTCTACCCCCCTTAAAATGAATTTCGCCCTCGAAATTCCTCGGGGTTATAAATGGTTTTCTATTCGAAAGTTTCTTTGATAGAAACCCACATCTTAAAAAGGAATACCAAAACCAATCTTTAAAAACAAAATTATGAAACGTAACGGTTACCCAAATAAACTAATCACTGGGTTTCCACATAGGTGAAAATATGGATATGGAAGAGAAATATAATCATCATGTTCTGATTGAGAGTGGTAGAGAACATGGCTATAGAAAATCCAACAATCACGAAGCCATAAATTTGTGACGATCTAAGGTACCATTTGATTCATCAGATATAAGAGCACTAGGACAACATTTTTGGTTTTCAAGATCGTTTCCCTAAAGTTGATGAAATTGGAATTAGAAGAAATACTTTCATGATTTCGGTATAGTCTCACCGTTGGTCGTTCTTTGAACAATTTTCACTTCATCTCTTAAAGAAATTAAGTTGAATTTGTCATTCATGATGTGTTAGCAGATCATGTGATTGAATGATGGGTCACTCCATTGTCTCAAACAAAAGGTTAGAAATGTTATCAAAAAATACATAAGTCCATCTATAGTGAGATTAATGATATATGGTTCCTAAAATGGACTTATAATTCATATATCATACTACTTAATATAATAAAACTAGTTTCTACTAAACAGGTACTTCCTGTAGGCCAGTGGTAGGTGATAAAGGCCAGTCGCACTTCAGTTGTGGGTTCGATTCCCACAGCCTTGTCCGACGCGATGGGTTGTCGTCCGTCCTGCAGGTTGTCCTTTTTCTAAAACTACATTACTATAACATCACATAAATAATATCAAAAAAAATTTATATCCTTAAACAATACTAACTTATGGTTAACATAATTCATTCCAATCTTTAGGCTTATCTAAAATACTTCGGTCCAAGCTCATAGTATAAAGAAAATGATTACTTGAAATGTCGTCAACCAAGCATGTGAATACCATCATTTATCCCCCATATATCTTGTTGGTCACATTCCAATCATGTGAATACCTTAATGATGTATTCTCTTGAAAAATGAATACCCATTAAACCTTAGTGAAAACATGAATGCTGTCAAAAGTTAACTCTTTCCACATACCAAAATCCAAAAATTCTATATACTCAAACCATGATATAACCTTTTCCTTATATCAGTCATAAGCTCATGAATACTATCAAACGTTTAATTTTCTCCTTATCCCTTCATTGTGCGCATATCATCTACATTCCAAAAATATCTGAATAACCTTTCATAGATACTGGTAACATTAATCATACACTTTCAAAACTCAAGGAAAAACAACAGTGTTATAATCCTTAGATGTCTCTTTATTCCATAGTACCATGAGATTACTTATACAACATTAGACATGATAAACATGTAATCATTCCACTACATTCTTAAACCATTGACCGAGCTTCAACAATTCTTTCATCTCACATATCATTTGTAGTCTTTTCATCATCATCCACATAAATACTACCCATACGACCATACTGATTCTCTTTATGAGACTTTCCCTTAGGGCATTGGTTTGCATAATTCTCGTACATTCCACATTTAAAAAATTTAACCATTGTTGATGTCATAGCAATACCATTATCCTCATCTCTGGTGTTAACTGAACTTTTTTCTTTGCACTTACTGGCTTTGTGTCCTTCTTTTCCACACCCAAAGCATCTTCCAGTTCCTTTGAAACATTCTCCTTGATGCCTCTTCCCACATGATTTGTATATGAGAAATTGAACTTTCTTTCCTCTATGATCATCATGAAACTCCATCTTTCTCTTATTAGCCGAGTCAGGAAACTTACCAAATTTTACTTTATTGATCATATTATGAGATTGTTGATTCGGCATAATAATGATGTTTGGACTTCCAAATCCCATTTCATTTGGTTTCTCATGAAGAATATCATTCCATTCTCCATCATATCCTCCATTATCATGAATCTTCCTATTTCCAGCCATTTTCTAAAACCCAAAAATAATAGTGTGAGAGGAAAAAATAATGCTAGGGAAAACAACATAGTAAAGGGGGAGTACCCTTAATATCTAACATCTTAGGTTAAATTATAAGATCGTTACCGTAGTTCTAGTACTATATCCTATACGTATACTTATCCTTAGGGGCATCCCTAGACATACCTTAGAAATATCTCTAGGGATCTCACTAACGTTTTCGCATCCTAGTTTCCAAAGGTTGACTAAACCTTTCCTCTGATACCAACTGTAGAGACCCGAAACTTGACGTACATGGACATTACATTACTTTTGCAAAATACTTAATACATAACAAAAACACACACACAAGGATCGTAATATTTTAGTGTCTTTGGAAACTCGGAACGTAATCTTCTAATCGTGGTGAAAGATCTTCAACATCTCCCATAAAGATCTTCCTTTTTTTATACCTAAAACCTTTATTTATATCCTGAGGAAAAGAAAACATAAAAGGGTGAGCTCAAATGCTCAGTAAGGGTAAACAAAAAAAATATCAATCACATCATATTCATAAGAACATAACATTTTGGAAATCTTAACATGCAAAAGAGAGCATAATTTCATAACATAGGATAAATCATAGCAGTGAAATGAAATCCCAATAATCATAACTTAAAACATGAAACTTTGTGGCATACATACATAATCATAGAGAATCATATCTTATTAGTCAAGACTCATTTCCAAGACCATCTTAGTGGACAAAGTCCATTTCTGAACCGAGTCACCCTCGTTTCAGTCCTGTTTCACTAAACCGGTATAACCTACCATTCCAGTCATGTCTATCTCATGAGATATAAAATCTTTACCCAATGCATTGGAGGGAGATATAGGTCCCACCCATCTCATAATGATACCATTCTTATGTGTGCCACAAAATCAGAAAACCATACATCATAGCATAACCCATGTAATAAAAATGGGAATCTTAAACATCGTGACATCATAAAACAATTCATATAAGATAAAGGAATTCATAAAAATATAATTCCATCACAACATAATCAAATCAATGTAATATTAGGGATAAAAACAGAACCCTTTATTATCTTATATGGAAAATAATTTTGATAAAACACTTGAACTCCATTCTTGAGAAAAATATCCTTTCTGCTTCAAAAAACACTTTTCCTTTCTTAACATATCGTACAATTATAAACTAAAAGAAGTTGATTAAAAATAAACTTGAAAACTTGTAAAGTAAGATTCTTTGAAATAATGTTTTAAAAATCCATTCATGTCGTATCAGTTAAAAAAAACATTCTTCTCGTACTTTTGTCGGAAAAGTCAAAAAGTACCTCGTACGAAAAATGACAAAAGATTCCTTTCATATCTTTTACTATAAACTCGTCAAAGGGTAAAATTAGATATAAACTATTGTAGAAGGATATAAATATTACATATTGAGGAAACATGGATGTAGATGATAAAAATTCCCCAGTAAATTCTGAAGTATAAACAATCTCGGATAAAAATTGAGATTGCGAGATTTTCCCTTACCTTAGGTCCGATTTGCTTCGTAAGTGTCCGAACCTCCTGTATAATGATTTAAATAATGTCATTGACTTATTAAAGAATCATATTCATTGTTATGATATCATATATGGTTCACTTATGACTTTATATTACCTGTTCTTTTGTAAATTCCATGTCAAAGAGCGTTTTGGGTAAAATTGTTTCATTTGTCGTCCGTGTTTTGACTTGTAATTATTCATATGATTACATAGATCATGATTACTTATTTCCAGAATATAAAACATGATTTATATATAATATATATTCAGAATATACATATATATAATAAATCAGTAAATGGAAAGAAATACACCGTTCATGGAGACGGTAGGTCGTACGTACGCATGAACGCTGTTTTTGTTTCCTTATTGAGTTGAATGGAATTAAGTAGATGACATACATATATATACACATAAATCCAGTATCATTATTATGTCATATATTTCATGATTACTTATTATATATACTTTATAATCATTCATGAATGGTTAAAGTGGAGAATGAATCTCATCGCGTCGTGGAGACGGTAGTCCGTACGTACGCACGAGCGATGATATCTTTCTCATGATCGCGGGACTGTATTGGAGTGTATGTATACTATTTCAGAATCAATATAACTTTAAAATAATAATATATAGTTATTATTTACACCATTATACCCATCCAAGTAAGGTGGTGGTGGAAAATATATTTCACCACGGCGTGGAGACGGTATTCCGTATGTACGCACGCGCGGTGAGTTCGTTTTCCGTAGGATGGATAGATGGAGAAATAGGGTTGTTTCATACTTATAATAACATATCAGTATATTATTGATACTGATTTTATTACTTCATAATGAAACAACCTAAGAAGAAGAATTGGAAGAAGAAATAAAGGTGAAAGAATCGGAAACAGAAATTACCTCTTCTTTGAAGCGCCTCTTTGAGACCTCCTCTTAGGGCACTAAAATTGGTCTTTGAGGAATACCAGAACCTCTAGGATGTTTCTATGGAAGTTTAGAAGAGAATTTTTTAGGGTTTGGCCGAGCTTGAAGGCTCAAAGTTGTGTGAGGAAGAGAGGGAGGAGGTGCCCTTTTATAAGGGAGGAGAGGGGCTCCTTTGGAAAACTAAAAATATTATTTTATTATAAAGTCATATTCAGTTTTAAATAGCTCCAAATTGATTTATTTCGAAGATAGGGTGGGGATGGGTCGAAATACTCTCATCCAATAGAATTTAGACAAGTTTAGGTTCCTATTTTAGCCTTATCATTTAGATTTAACTTTAAGTTAAATAATTTTACTTTTACCGTGTCTTCTTGTGTTCTTATACTATAAGGTTAATAAACTTACCATAACAAGTCAAACGAACCCCAAGTTGTTTATTATTAATATATCTATCCTTATCTAAGTCATTTTTCCAAACCTTAGATTTTTAGGAATTAAATAACAATTAATAATATAATATTTGTTTTAAAAACTAATTTATGTCAATTTTGACACTATTAGGTACATGATTTTTATGAAATTTATAACAGAATGATAAGTTCGAACCAAGTTACTTATATCAACAATAACATGTCATATTAACCTAGAAAATTAATTTAAGTCATAAAAAGTCTCAAATTACATTTATTTGGTTATTTATAACATCAATTATGTCAATATTTCATTAATAAGATAATTATTGCATCATCTTTGTGTCATAAATAAATTAAATTATTTAATGTCTAAAAATTACAAATAAAATACCATTATGTAGGAAATCTTTTTAGATTTCTAATGAGTATTTATAGTCGAATTTATCTTATGTATAACTCTATATTAAAAATTATTTACTTATTAAACTTTGATTTTAACTACTTTAACCCTTCTTTAAATAAATTAATAATAAATGTCCTAATCTAATCCAAGTGGGTCTAAATGATCATATTTTATTCCTAAGGTTGTTTTTGGTCGAATTACACTTATCCAATAGAATTAGGACATGTGTTAGGGTAATAATAATAACATTTTAACCCTTAATTACCCTATTTACTTTTAACCGTGGTAAAAAAAGTAAAAAGTTATTATTCACCAAAAATTATTTTCATCTCATTGAATCACATTTTACTTACTAGCATCAACTGTGTCTCTCGGATTTTTGAAATTCCACTCACAGAAGCGGTAAAATTAAGTTTTATGAAAAAATCATTTTTTTTAACTACCACTTAGTGGTTTCACTATTCATCAAAAAATGAAAGTTTCCAGACAAATACCAAAAATTAGGCCTAAGCTATATTTGATATTATGAACTCAAAAATGATTTCTATTTTACCAAATTCAAAACATATCAGTTGCATTAATTAATTTAAAAATTAATTTCCGTCGTCAAAACAAATGGCGTGTTTTTAAGAGATAATAACTATCAAAAGATTGACACTTGTTTATAACTGGTTTAAATGTGAAATTACATCCAATGACCAACATTGTATTAAATTGTAAAAATATATTCTAAATATACTTTTAAACCACTCAAATTAATAATTTATCACTATTAATTATTTCGATTAAAAAAGTTGTTTTTAATTAAAATTTAGTAATTTTCACTATTCATCAGAATATGAAAGTTATCCGAAAAGTACCAAAATTTCACCTTAGGCTAAATTCGATACTCCGAATCCAAAAATGAAGTCCATTTTGAGAGATAAAATTTCTAAAATTTTAAAAGGTGGTTATTACTATTCATAACGGCTAGTTTTAATAATACTTTAATAGCATATCGTTGTTTAGTGAAACTCGGTATTGCGTACGACGCAAGTTATTGAGGAAGGCCGCGATTGCGTGTAATGCAAGGCAAGTCAAGGATGTTTGTTGTGAAAGCTCCTTTTGGTGTAGCGTACAACACAAGACATTAATGAAATTAAAAAGAAAATTTTTTTATAAAATTTTGGGCTGTTACATTTTTGTACACCCTGAAGGTTATATGCTCAACACCTTTAGGATGTACAGAATAATCGAAAATATCAAAGTCTGTAATATCATCATCATATTTCAAAGTCCGATCAGCAACATTCGCTTTAACATTCTCTTTCATTCCTTCGATAGATTATTGATAAAGCTCGACAAAATGCTTTGACGTAAGATAGGTACGTGACCAATGCCCCTTCATGCCACATCGAAGACAATTACTTTCATCATTTTTTGCTTTCTTCATTTGCTGTTGTTCATTATTGGACCACTTATGGTGGTGTCATTTCCACTTCTCATTTGGCGTATGACCACCTCGAGCAAATGACTTTCCTCGACCTCGATTGCATTGATTATTCACATGACCTTGATTAAAAGCAGTCACATTCATTTCAGGGAATGGAGCCGCACTAGTAGGCTGAGATTCATGATTTCTCATCAAGAGTTCATTATTTTGTTCAGCAATGAGAAGACAATAAAGTAATTCAGGGTATTTTGTAAAACATTTATCGCGATATTGTTGTCGTAAAATGACATTCAAGGCATAGAAAGTAGAATATATTTTTCCAACATATCGGTATCAGTGATAGTATCTCCGCATAATTTTAGTTGCGATGTTATTTTAAACATAGCGGAGTTGTATTCACTTACCGATTTATAATCTTAGAATTGTAAATTACTCCACTTGAACTTTGCTCTTGGTAGTATTACAAGTTAAAGGTGATCATATCGCTCCTTGAGATTCTACTAAAGCATCAGAGGATCCTTCATCGTAAGGTACTCGTTCTTCAGATCCCCATGGAGGTGATGACGGAGGAATATTAGGGCTCGGGCACGGTCTTGAGTGGAAGGGTGATTATCAACTTTAATTGTTTCGCCAAAGCCGTTTGCATCAAGGTTCATCTCCACATTCAGAATCCACAACAAGTAATTATTCTCAAAAATGTCAAAAGGGATAAATCTGTGCCTCACAATATTCGTCATGAAAAAACTATCTTACCAATTTGATTGACTTTTTTACTTCGTAGAACAGTCACGCTGATAACGTGTTGTGAAACTGGTCGATTGAAGGCGAAGCGAAACAAAATGCATGACGACGTCGAATGCTCAGGATGACGATGACGAAGTAAAACGTCTCAATCACAATAGAACAAAAATAAAATAGAATGAACACAAATATATGATCAGTCAAAATCTCAACCACAATTCCATTAACATGTCACCGTATTTATAGAATACAAAAGGCTTGATCTAACAGACAAAATTAATTCCTATGAATCAAATCCAACAGTGAGAATACAAATGGTTTTGGCCAATAAAGAGTCTTGTTGGGTAATGAATAGACCTCGTTAATAATGATTTATGACATCCACACAATTAATAATAATTTATAACATAAAGATATATCTATAAATCCATATCTTAAATTTATTTATCAAGATCTCTTACTCGTAGTTAAAAAAATGAAAATCTTAAAACTTCACATGAATAAGTGTAGAAAACGAATTTATCCATAGTTTATTGTAAAGTTTCCATTCATTCAAAAAACTTTAATGTTTTACTACAATGGTTGAATTGTTCATCTTCAATTATAATAAATTATCCAAATTAACATTTAATTGACATCTTATTCGTTTTTCCCTTCACATTTTATTCGAGGAGGAACTACTCCAGGGGCGAGTGGGCAGATGGCGTTTGCTGTCGGGGCGGGAGGCCCGTAGGATAACGACTCAATCACAGCCAATGTTTCGGAGCGGGTTCGGCATGATGCGGGCGTCGAGCTTAATTTCCTACTCCGAAGGAACTTCCATGGCTGACAGGCGATTCACAGCTCACCGAAGGTTCAAAGATCCCAAACCTCACCGTCCATTCCTCCCTCTCTCTTCCACCATCCCTCTCCTCTCCCGCCCATCATCGAGGGTTGAAGCCTCGGTCATTTCTTCTCATCGGTTGGCTTTGGAGATTCGCAACCCCATTCCGACGGTGCTGGACCTGTTTACAATCGAAACCACAGGTTAGCCCGTATCAACAATCCCTAGCTACCCTCCCACGCTTTATCCGTTTCCGAATATTTGTTTCTTCCTGCTTGCTTGGTCTGTCGTTTGTTTTATTTCACGGCTTCTTATTGATTTTCTCCGATCTTTCCTTCACCCAGGTATGCTCTTTTGAGTTTTGAAGTTTTTTTTTTGTTGATTGCTGGCATGATACTAATTTTAAATACGTTTCAATCTGGAATGCTTGTCTTTAATATTTCGCCTATCTGTAAATTTAAGCTGTTTCCCTGGTATGTTCCAAGCATTTTGGATTTCATTCTATTACAGTTTTCCAGATTTCAAATTTATAATATTGAGATTGGAGAAATTTGAGTTTCATTCTTTTTTTTATAGGAGTAGGGGTTTGATCATTACCGATCCCAGCTTAAATCCTTACTCTTTTCAACCTATTACAGTGGGCGTCTGGCTTGAAAATAAAACGTAATTACATGATAACTGCAAGTGCCTGGGATGAGAGCTTCAGCACGGATTGTCGATGTTTTTGTAATTAAAGTAAGTTAACTCTAGGTACTTCAGGACTTTGGAAATCAGAGACAAACTATAAGGGGTATACTCATTGATGTGCAGCATGGGGAGAGTCAAGCTGAGAATAAAGAGACTCGAGAGCTTGAGCAATCGACAAGTGACTTATTCGAAGCGAAGGAATGGACTACTGAAAAAGGCCAAAGAATTGTCAATATTATGTGATATTGATATTTGTCTTCTCCTCTTTCCCCCAACAGGGAAGGCTACATTATTCCACGGAGAACGCTGGTATATCAATCGTCAATATTATCGCACTTCAATTTTTTGTTTAGCCACTCTGAATTTATGTGACTGAGTGTCTCATTGAAAGTTTTATCAGATTATTTTACAATTGCTCATGCTATTTCAAGCAATCTGATGCACATTTTATGCTCCTTTCTATTGAGGCTTCATTTGGTATCATGGAAGGATTTTCATGGAAATGGAAAGGGAATGGAAAAAAGAATGAGAATGGGAAAGAGAATAGAAAATCCATTCCCATGTATGTTTGGTAGGGAAGAAATCCGTGAAGGAATAAACATGTTATTCAACAACAATAACAAACAAACCTTAAATCCAATTAAATGAGGTCGGCTACATGGATCAAACGTCCCCAATTTGCTCTATTGAAGACCATATTTTCATTGAAACAGTTAAAGAACAAAATCATTTTGAATGATTTGTTTAATGGTCCTTTTAGGTCTATCTCTACTTCTTTTACTAAGTGAATTTGTCATTAAACTTAACCTATGAATAAGTTCATTTTTAGGTATTTTTTTAACATATTCAAACTATCTTAATCTAGTCCCGGTCATCTTCTTGTCAATCAAAGTTACTTCAATTCTCTCTTGAACACCGTCATTTCTAATCTTATCCATTTTAGTTTGTCCACACGTCCATCTTAACATTTTCATTTCCAATATCTTTATTTTTTGTTCAAGATGCCCCGTAAAAATCCAACACTCATTACTATATAGAATGACAGGTCTAAGAACAGTTGCATTAACATCTCAACCACATTGCAGAAATAATCCTAAATATAAAAAATGACCAACTTTTGAAATAATATGGTATCCCAATCTCACATCCATAATATTACTAGACAATCCTTTGCTAAAACAACACTCAATATATTCTGTCTTATCCCTATTAAGATAGAAACCTTTCGATTCTGAAGTCTCTCTCCAAAGTTCTAACTTTAAATTGATAGTCTCTTTGTATTATGCAATGAGAACTATATCATCCGCAAAAAAGCATGCAATTAGATATCTCATCTTGAATATGCTTTGTAAATTCATCTAAAATCGAAACAAAAAGGTATGGGCTTAAAGACGAACATTGATGCAGTCCTATCGAAACAAGTTAGTCCGTAGTATCCCCTACTGAAGTTCTAACTCGAGTCAAACTCCCTTCAGACATGTCATGGATGAGTTTGATATACGCCGCTTGCACCCATTTTTTTTCAAGAGCTTTCCATAAAACCTCTCTAGGAACTTCATCATATGCTTTTTCCAAATCAATGAAAATCATATGCAAATCTAGAGTTTTTGTCGATAATATTCCATCAGATCTCTAGTCAAATAAATTGATTATGTGGTCAAACGTCTAAGCATAAAACCAAATTGATTATTTTAAACTTTAGTCTCCCTTTGAATCTCGTGTTCAATCACTCTCCCAAAGTTTCATGGTATGACTCATAAGCTTAACGCCTCTATAATTCCCGCAACTTAAAAAGTCTCCTTTATTTTTATGCATAGTTACTAAAGAACTCTTTCTCCATTCATCAGACATTTTCTTAGATTTCATAATCCCATTAAATAACCTAGTGAGCCACTTAATATCCAACTCTTTTGAATATTTCCACACTTCAATGCAGATGTTATCTAGCCCAACCGTTTTATCATTTTTTATCCTTCTTAAAGCATTTTTAACCTCAAAAGGATGGACTTTTCAATAATAGCTGCATTTTCTTAGAATAAATATGTTATTCAAATAAGAAAAATCAAATATTATTGAACCAAAAAATCACCATCTTCAACCTCCAAAACCATTGTCACCCTCACTCTGGTCGGTCATTGATTCCCATCTTCACGCCGCTTTCCGTTGGCCTCACTACACACCAGCCAGCAGAGAGCGACCGTCCTCTCACCAATCTGCCCATGGCCGACACCAGATCCTTGGAGATCACGCCAACTGTTTGAGCCTGTGGGTTGTTGGTTGCTGGCGACCACTGTGGTCGGGTTGGATATGATGACCGGGGATGGCGACTGGATGGCTGGGTTGGGGACTATGGCTGTCTGGGGGGGGGGGGTCAAAGAGAAGAACAAGACATGGGTGGTTATTTTGGTGGATTGAGGGTTGCTTTGTTTGGTGGATGGTGGGTTGCAGGCAGTGGGGTTGAAGAAGAAGAAGAAGTCGTTGGTGAGTATTTTTGTCCAAAAAATTGGATCCCCAAGATGTCTGAACGTTTCCACTGTCTTACTGATGGAACCCAAATCTGACCAAGTGAAAGATATTGTCATGGATTCCACTTCTTGCCCACCAAACGCATGAAAATCCCTTCCCTTTCCATTTCCCTTTCCATGCTAAAATTCCATCCTACCAAATATAGCCTGAGTTCCATCCTGGTCATTGCAATTTAATCTTGCTCAAAAAATGTCTTCATTTTTTTCCAACCCATCATCATCATAAATTTAAATGACTACTTGGCTTGCCCACTCTTTCTGTTCTGGCTATCCCTTATTCTGTGGCCCTGTTTGATTGGGGAGAACCTGGATTCAGGAGATGATATTGCCATACTTTTTTGAATTCACATATTCTCAGAATTTCCTTCCTAAAAGCTGATGCTATGTTTGAGAGTTTTTATGGGATGGAATGAAATGTTCATCAATGGAACATGGTGGAATTGAATGTCATGGAAGCAAATGAAATAAAATGTCCCATCATTTGGAAGTTTTATAATAGAATGAAATGTTCTTACCCGATCATTATTTGATTTTTTTTATAAAAAAATGAAACAAACTATTTATTTTCAATTTTATATCTATCCTTAATATGTTTTATCTATTTTATTTTTCTCTCTCTCTATATTTTTATTTTATATATTTTTATGTAATAATAGCTCATTTTTCAGTTCATATCGTCGTTGGCCCTATGATTTGAAGGATCGAGAGAAAGGTCTTTAATGGTCACCCCCCCATATATATTTTTTCTTTCCAAACAACGGTGTTGCATCCTGATCCTTCACGTCATTTCACACCACCTTTAAAAAAACTCCCAAATATATGCCAAGGAATCTAGATTTTCTCAGTTGAAATTTTTTAAAATAAAAATTTAAAAAATAATGATAAAATAAATAATTAAATATTAAATAATAATTTATAATTAATAAATGATTGTTAAGTTAATTTTTTAATAATTTATTATTAATTACAATTTTAACTATTATTTAATTATATTTCATTTCATTACACACAAAACGCCATTCTTTTGCATTACTTTCCATTCTGATCCATTAATTAATGTTAGTCAAACGGGACCTACATGATTTTGACGCATTCTTTTGCATTACTTTCCAAAGCAATGATTTATTAAATCAGTAAACCTTTTTCTTTATGTTTAAATTTGAAATGATTTTTTCTTGAAAATGACGTCAATATAAAATGTTGTTCATATACCTTTCATTAGATTTCAATTCTGTCTTACTGCACATGATCATAATCATCTAACCTTTTGAACCTTGCAACAGTAATAAAACTGAAGGAGTGCTGTTGTGTCCAAATTCTAACTTCATACTCTCAAAAAACCGTTTCAATTGGAAGAGATAATTCAATAGAAAGCAAATATATGGTTAAAACTGATAGGATTCTGAGAAAATTTGCCATTTTTGTTAGTGAATGAGCAAGCCAAGGAAAACTAAAAAAAATGTTAACGGGCATTTGCTAATATGTAGTTGAATTGATGAATTGTGAGGGGGATTAGAATGTTTTGCTTTCTTCACCATTTTCTCATCTACTTTTTTTTCCTAATTTCAGCAGCCTTGAGGAAGTCATTGCCAAGTTTGCTCAACTGACACCACAAGAAAGAGCAAAAAGGTACGGGAAAACTTACATTTGGGGTATGCTTGGCACATAATGAGAATTAAAATAGATTTGGGAATGAGTGAGAGCCTTTTGTGGAAGCTTTTTTTTAGTCCCAATTATATTTGGTTTATATGTAATGGAAGCCTTCCATTTATATCTTAGATTTTTTTGGTAGACAAATAAAATATAAAAGAAGACAAAAACACCTATTTAGCCTTCAAACAAGGTAAATCACGACGTTTAAAATTCAATAATTTGTTTTATTATCTGCAACCAAATTAGGATAGATTAGAGTTGATGTTATTTTTGTCTGAAATTTTGGTAATCATGGACATTTTCATCGTAAAATTTTAGTATTTTTTATGAACACATTCCATTTCCTCATTTTTTGTAAAGAAGCTAGATTTCCATAAAATAGGGGAAACAAGCATTGAAGTTTAGTGAACCTTGTTTGCTAATTTTCTGTCACACCTGACTGAGTTGACAGCTAACAGTTCATTGTTTTATTGGCACAGGAAACTCGAGGGCCTCGAAGTATGATTCTTCCGAATTGATGTTTCCTTAATCAAATAACAATTGGATTCTTATCACCTTTGTTGCATTCTTTGAGTCTATAGGCACTGAAGAAAACTTTTTTAAAGGAGGGACACGATGTAAATATACAAGACTTCCTGGGCCCCAGGTGCGGAGCTATTCATTTTTCATGTTCATGGATTAATTTTATTGTTACTATTACTATTGGATTTCTAGGGTTTACAAGGATTAATTAACTGCTAAATAATGCTTGGGTTATGATGTGGTCACATTATTGTTTAAGCCAAACAATAATTTAGTTCTGATTTGTTCTCTGTTAATTTTCCTGCAGCAATCAAACAATTGAGGTGTGCATTGTTAACCTGTACTTCCAATCCATTTCTTGGGATCTGGGCTCCTGTCAGTTGTGTAAATGACATTTATTGTGGTAAATTGGTATGGGCAGGACTTGTGTAATCATTTAAGGCTATTGCAATCTCGTCTAACAGAAGTTCACAGGAGATTGAGGTGCATCTCGAATGCTTTCGTTTAATACCTTTTTTTTTTTAAATTTCAGCTGTCTCCTGTTATGGAGCTTCTGCCTTAACACCTGTCACTTATCATAAGCAGTTTGGAAAATAAGTGGTGTTTTTTCCGTTTCTGAAAAAAACAGTTACACTTAAGCCCCCATTCGACAAAACTTATTGAAAACTGCTTATGGTATATATCACTTCTGATAAGTGTTTTTCTGCCACTTTTTCAAGTGTTTTTCCTCAGGAATTTAACTGTAAGCGGTTTTTCAGAAACATGACAAACATCACTTATTTTTTCAAACCGCGTATCGTAAGTGCTAATTGTTGTAAGCACTTTCCTGCAAATGCTGTCAAATGCAGATTCCAGAAGAAAACCACTTTGAAAAGTGTCAGAAGAACACCTTTTCAATAAGAAATCTGAAAATACTTGAACAGAAGCACTTGTCTTAAGTGGATAAGTGGTATAAACAGTTTTCAGTAAGTGTTGTCGGACGGACCTTAAAACTGTTTGATGTTTCTATTGGAATTTATGCTATTCTATCAATTCTTTCAGTTTTTGGAGCAATCCAGATAAAATAGATGACATAGAGCTACTTAATCAAATGGAAGACTCCTTAAAGGAATTGCTTAATCGAGCCAGTTTATCCAAGGTATGACACTGGTGGGTAGAATGCTGATCCAGAATTAAAAATAATTGAATCACATAATGTTAGAGAAAATATTGAGAGTGAAAGGTAAAAGAGGAGAATCAACTGTGCTTGGATATATTTCTGTTAGAATGAGACGTGTATACTCTAGTTACAACTGTTGAAGGGAAATAATTACGGCAGTAGAACCTGGAGGGAAGACCACTTCCCTGGTTCGATTGCCTTCTGTAGGAGAGAATTCCCAGAGGATAGTCCACTTCCTCTCGCGACTGAGCCCCCAGTCCGTTCTAACTGAATACCCGAGTGCCTTCCAAAACCAACTCTAGCTGTTTCAAACGGCCTCCCCTCCTAAACAGACTAACAGTCTTGTCCGCATTTCCCATCTTACCCCTCCTACGTTAAGTGTGAATTATTGGGGGTTTTGAGCCAGTATATATGTCAGCCTCAATATTTCTAACATTTAGCCCATCCTTAAAAGACACCTTGTCCCCATGATGGAGTTTGGGAAACTGAGAAAGTATCAGTTCTGCTTGTTTGGTAGCCAGTAAAGCTTCTGGTTCTGCCCCTGGAAGGAAGTCACTGTCCAACAAATCCCGGAGCTTTGATTGCATTGGTGTTTGCCTAATCGCTCGTTTGAGCTGTGTGATACATGGAACATTGGGTGAAGCCGTGTAGTATCTGGCAAGGAAAGCTTTAAGCAGTGTTTCTGATAGGATTTAGATGAGAGAAAGAGAAGAATTTAGTAGCCTCTATTATTTTCAGCAGCGTTGGACAGAGAAATAACAGAAGATCAGAGTAAGAGGAAGAAGATAGAAGTGGAAATGGAGGAGAAAAGGAATGGAGAAGGAGAAGAACTCCCGGGAGACGCTCCTACCCAGGCCGAGGTCCAACCCTCTGAACCTTCCAGCAGAAGCCAAAACTTCAAGAATACAAGTCGTGAGTCCACCCCTGCCCTACCCCACATCCAGCTTTAAAGGGTGGTGGAATTTTCTAGATATCCTCCCTCCTAACAGCTGGAAACTACAACTGTTAATAGCCATACAGCTGACACACCCAATTATTAACCACCAACAGTCCAGCTAATACCTATTATGGTATTTACAACAATGCCCCTCACATTATTAAAAGTACCTTCCCCAGCAGCCCCCAGCCCAAGTAACCCCTCACACAGCAGCCCACCTCACACAGCAGCTCACGCCCTCCTGCCCAGGCCTCACTGATCCGCGCTTCCAACTCCACTTCCTATCATTCCCGCTGTCATGAAAAATCACCTTGTCTTCAAGGTGAGAGAATCGATCCCACCTCTTCTTCTTACCATTCATTTCACTGGCAGCTCCTAGGATCCACTCATTTTTCAGCACAGCAACACCCTCAGCAGCTTCTAGGATCCACTTCTTAGCTTCCAGCTTTGGAATGTCATTGTTGCAACTGCCTTCTTCAGCCTTTAGTATTCTTGATGGATAGTCAATAGCCTTCTTTTCCTGTGAAGAAATGAATGAGCGTTCGCCACCCACAAATTTTGCTAGTCCACTTGATACATCAATGCCATAAGAAACCCTTGGATGCAATTCAGGATGAGCAGTAGCAGTAACAAGATGAGGAGGTCGCCTGAAGAGTTCCATAGGAGCTGATTCTCCTGTTTGACTCAGTCCCTGATTTTTGGCTGAGAAGTCTTTAGTCTCAGGCAAAGAGGCAGCATTAAACCAAGAAACAGACCATCGGTTTGGTGTCAAAATTAAACTTTTCTTGCACACAATATGCAACCAATTCCTCCAGCATCCAACAAAACATATTTTTGGGCATAAACTATACAACCACACTGAATACCCTTTTTGCAAGATTTGCAATGCCTCCAACCAAAAATGCACGAGTGAAATGTCTCGCAGAACCTACCTTGCTCATGAACAAAACTTTTTAGGAGTTTGAGCATGTCTACGTCATGTGAAAATAACTGTCTACTCACACCTCTTATGACCGCAGCGTGAAATTTCAGTCTGTATGCATGCAAAGTTAAAAGTTCAGGAACAAGTAAAACTAGTTGATATTGTGCAACATAATTAGCCAAACTTCGCCGGCTTATATAACCCGCCATCATGAGGAAAATTGATAGTAACCAATTTACTCCGGCTTGTATAACTGGGTTGTGGAAGCACGACACCGAGAATACATCGGCTAGACCTTTCAAGACATGTTTAGCGTTATCTTGCATGCAACCAAAGTTTGTTTCCTTTAAACGAACTCTAAATATATTTGCCTTCAGTGCTGCTACAACCTCGTAAGTCAGCAAATTTTTCAACATCTCTATTGAAATACCACTGGTCGTGGACAACACAATAGCGTGCCTACAATTATTCAGTAATAGATTTTGGTCCAGAACAATATGATACCTGCAGCTACCGACAAGAACGCCTCGCCTGTAGCAAGCTTGAGCTACATTTGTTGTCGAACAGAACTTACTAGCAACTCCACTTCCAATATTCGCTATAGTCTTCTCTATATTTTGTTCTCCCGAAAGTTGGGGTTTATGAGGACCGACTCTCGCCTTACTGAATTCTTCGCAACTGCTAGGGTCGGGGATTTTCTCTTTTGTCCGAACTGATTCTATTTTCATACCTTTCGTCTCTCTTTTCGCTTGTGTCGATTGTTCAGAAGTTGCCTGAACCGCCGCTGGTCGCACTCCCTTGTCTGGTGCGACTGCTTTAATCCTTCGTTTCCCACACTTTATTTCCATTTTTAAACTGCTTTCTCCCTCTGCCGCCGCTTGTATTGGATCATGGGGCAACATCACGCATTGCTCCTCCTCGACACACTCGATCTCCACTGCTTCTGGAATTTCCAGACGAGGTTCCTTCTCAGTTCGTACTGTGCATACATAATTTCACCATCAGTACCTTTATTTGTTCCAGAGTTTGGCGGTTTGAAAAATATGACTCAGCTTCCATAATCCAATTCACAGGTTTTTGTCCAGGAAATTCCGGTATCATCACTTGTCTATTGCGCTCCCACCGACTCATTTCCAGCTTAGCCAAATTCGTCCGGATTTCTCGCATTTGTTCCTCCATTCGCATCGGACTCTTTACTTCTGTCCGCTTCAAATATTATAGGTACATTTGGTGCGTCAACTTCAGTGTAAGTAGTAAGAATAGAAAAAACCTGCTGCGAGCCGAACACCTTTGCTGCGTGATGTTCCGCTTTCTGCTGTGTGATGTTCCACTTATTGTTTTTTCCCCTCTATTGCGTATTGTTTTCCTTCTGTGCAAGTCGATTCCTTTGCTGCAACGATACCTTTTCCTTCCGCTGCGCAAGCAGAATATTGCTAAGTTCTGTTTCCCACTACAGAGTCTTGAGTTCCAAATCCTCTCAAGAACCGCTTTCAAAATACACTCAACAAGAAGCCACTCAAACCAGTAGAAATTCTTCTCTTCAAATCCTCTCAATGAAAGCACCAATTGATAGGATTTAGATGAGAGAAAGAGAAGAATCCAATAACCTCTATTATTTCCAGCAGCGTTGGTGTAACGTCCCCGACCCGGAAGCTACTAAACCGGTGCTCTGTGCCGGGTCGTCACATGACCTTAAGCACGCTTCCCCGTACGCCAGAGGTTGATGACTAGCGGCGAGGGTCTAATAAGCCACAACCACATGGGGAGACTATACCCTCTTTACCAGAGTAGGCCACAACAGATCACAATAAAATAACGGAAATAATATGAAACGACAGATAAACATGCATAACCAAACGTTCCCCAACAGGGTACAAAACACCAATCAAATACAACAATTTCATGCCATACTAGTAGTGCAAGTGAAAGGAACCCAAAATAAAACAAACGGCCAAAACTCCAAACGGATCCCGACTCCAAGTCCGGGTTCTTCTCCATGTACATCTCGAGCCCAACTCATCATCCTAGAGTAGGGCCTTTGCCCTTTTGTCTTGATCTGCAACCAAGAGATCTACTCGGGTACCCAACGGCGGCCCGGGCTGGGTGTGAGTACAAAACTCAGTAGGCCACCACCAACGGTGTCTACAAAATATCCAGTCTAACAGATAGTGCATGCAAGTACAAAATAAAAGGGTAAGTAAACATGGGACGGTTCGGGTGCCATTAGTTAACAAGGTTCATTTAATTCATGACTAGCATTCATCCCAATTCCATTTCTTATACCATCTTCATTACTTAACCCGTTTAATTACAAGTTCCATGGGTTAGGCATAAATATCATATACACAAGGGTCTAAGGCAATCACAATGCATAGGGGAAACAAATCGAGCCCCTATCTCACTAGGGATACTCATATCACATCAACCCATTATCCTCACTTCGAAGCCTCAGTCCAGGTGGAATGACATCAATACAATATCCTCACCTCGAAGCCTCAGTCCGGGTGGAATGCAACCGTTAGGGGAACATAGCCTCAGTCCTCTTCCCTAACCAGTGCATTAGGGGTGGAGTTTAGAGCCTCAGTCCAACTCTACCCGTGGACGTAGAACCTTAAGTCAATACCCCACTCTACCAAGCTATGTGCACAAGCTATATATATATATATATATGTATATCCATCAACCATTCACACAACATCACAACCATTGCCCAAGGCAAACATAAATCATAACAATAACATGAGAGTTAATACCATGCCTTAACCCATTAACACATTTACCACATTTCACATCATTTAGCTATTTAGCCCCATTCCCTTTTATTACACTTATCTCACTAAGCATTCATTTATTGTGCCTATCTCACTAGGCTTCGTTCATCATTCCTAACTCACTAGGCTTCATTACCATGCTCATAATCCATTCCATTATGGTCTTTAATCATTTCCACATATTGACCCATTTAGCCATTCATCATTTCACAAGCATTTACCCACATATGCATTTCGAGTACAATTCTCATATCACGTAACACAATCCCTTCATTACATTCAATCATTTAGGTGTACCACCTAATTGTCATGCATTAACCCATTTCACAAATTCATCCCCAATTCCCATTTTCCATGCTTATCTCACTAAGCATAATTATGTATAAAGCTAATCCCTTAGCATTTCCCCTTATCTCACTTAACCCCTTTTTTAAGCCAACCAAACACCCTCACAGGTCACCACCCAACCAAGGTGTTACTAGGACTCCCATTCACATCCTTCAAGCTTAATATCATATTCACCCTAGGCTCTATGTTCTCGCACATGGCCCCACATTTACTTAGCTAAAAGTCTGGAAACGTGGGCACACCCCATGGGTGGCCCTAACATAGGTCACATCGTCTTCCATGCATCCCGTGGGGATCATGAGGGTTTCATTAGGTTGTTTAGTCACCCTAAACATCACATCACAATAATGGCATGAAGAACTCATCACAAGAAGGTAAGAATCAAAACCCTACATGCACAAATCTCCATAAAACTCAAGGGATATAACTTGTAGACCACCTACCTTAGATCTGTTGATGAACGCCCTCCCAATCAAGTCTTTAGATCCCAATCCAACACAACCTTGAAGCCTCAACCTAGATCTCACCGAAAAAGAAAGGGTTGAGAGCTTTGGAGGGAGATTGCACAAAAGACAAGACCTAAACTGGAAGAGAGAGAGGAGATTAGACTCACCCAGATCTTCAATTCGCATCCAACGACACTCCAAACGGTCAAGAATCGAAGGAGATCGATCCTTGGAAGCTCTTGGCTCCTTTGGTTCGTTCCTAGGGTTGCAAGGGAGGAGGGAGGGAAACCCGAGTTGGGTCTTAAAATCACAGGGTGGCATTTTTGTAATTTTTCCAACTTTTCTGGGTCACATGGTTTACCCGCACGGTTTGCCAAACCGTGCGCAAACCGTGCGACAACTACTGTCCGTGAGAGACTAGCCCACACGCTTTCTTGGGGATCCCGCACGGTTTGCCCTAACCATGCGCAGACCGTGCGAAGGCTACTGTTCGAGGATGGCTGGTCCGCACGGTTTGCCCGCACGGTTTCCACTAACCGTGCACTGACCGTGCGCCTTGCACTGCTTGGCCTGATTGCTCTTCTCATCACATCCTGAGCCCTTGGGCACCCCCGAGCTCCCACTTGAACTTGGGAAACACTTATCTAGCCGCAAAGGAGAGATCCAAGCCAACACTTAACCGAAAACATTCTTTAAAAAGATCTGGGATCTTACAGTTGGACAGAGAAATAACAGAAGATCAAAGGAAGAGGAAGAAGAAAGAAGTGGAAATGGAGGAGAAAAGGAATGGAGAAGGAGAAGAACTCCCGGGGGAAGCTCCTACCCAGGCCGAGGCCTAACCCTCTGAATCTTCCAGCGGAAGCCAAAACTCCAAGAATACAAGTCGCGAGTCCCCCCCCTGCTCTACCCCACATCCAGCTTTAAAGGGAGGTGGAAGCTTCTAGATATCCTTCCTCCCAACAGCTAGAAACTACATGTGTTAATAGCCATACTGCCGGCACACCCAATTATTAACCACTAACAATCCAACTAATACCTATTATGGTATTTACAACAATGCCCCCGATATTATTAAAAGTACCCTGCCCAGCAGCCCCTAGCCCAAGTAACCCCAGCACAGCAGCCCACCTCACACAGCAGCTCACGCCCTCCTGCCTAGGCCTCATTGACCCACGCTTCCAACCCCACTTCCTATCAGCTTCCCATTCGGGCGAGAATTGGGTAAGGGTCATAATATCGAGCGACCAACTTGGGATTTAGCTTGGAAGATTTTTAGTTCTGCACATTAGGCCTGAGTTAAATACCTACTCTCAATTCAAAAGTCACATCCCGCCGGTGCCTGTTGGCATAACGAGACATCAACTGCCGGGCATGAGAAATATTACTCCGGAGTTAAAGTAGAATGTGATCCTGTTCTGCAAGGGCTTACGCAACCGAATCGACTGGAGTGTCCCCACCAACAAAGCGGAACACCTTTGGAGGTTTTCTGCCATATACTACCTCAAAAGGAGTCAGCTTGGTGGAAATATGGAGCTTTGTATTATAGCCATATTTTTCCCACGGTACCCATCCTAACCAAGAGAGTGGTCGTTCCAAAGCAAAACACCGAAGGTAAGTCTCTAAAAATTTGTTGATATCTTCGTTTATCCATTTGTTTGGGGTGGTATGAGGAGCTCATTTTCAATGCGGCGCCCTCCATTTGGAACAATTCTTTCCAAAAATTACTAACAAAGTTGGGTCCCGATCGCTAACGATGGAACTGGGTATGCCATGCAAGCAGACTACTTCCTTAACAAAAGCCTCTGCCACTAGCTTCGCTGTGTAGGGATGTTGTAATAGCACAAGATGAGAGTACATTGATAGGCGATTCACGACTACAAGGATGACATTATACCCTTAGGATTTGGGCAACCTGGAGATAAAATCCATTGATATTTCATCCCAAACAATTTCAGGAATGAGTAATGGTTGAAGGAGGCCAGCAGGAGTCATAGCCTTATACTTTTGTCGTTGGCATGTATTGTACCCCTGAACAAATTGCATGATGCGTTGAGGCATTCCTCTCCAAAATATCACCGATGCTACTGCTGATGAATAATAATAGTGTAGAAATTTCGGAATAAGGCCAGACTGGTTGGACAAAACCAGCCGTCCCTTATTGAACAACATCCCATCTTGTAAGCAGTATACTGTGCAAGAATCAGGTTGTAGTTCTAAAGCAGCAAGGATTTTCTTAAGTTCCGAATCCTTTTATATTTCTACGCTGATAATATAGACTTCCATCCAGAATGGTTCAGAAACTGCCGAACCCAAGTGCTTGTCCTCGGCGCTGCTGCCCACTTCTCCTTCGGCTACTCAGGAAAGAGAATCCGCTGCTTGGTTGTCATGCCCAGGCTTGTATACCACCTCAAAGTCGAGCCCCAGAAGTTTTTCTTGCCAGTTATGTTGATTAGCCGTGTGGTTCCGTTGACTAAGAAGATGCTTGAGTGCTTTATGGTTCGTGTAGACCACAAAATGCTTGCTAACCTGATATTGTTGCCAGTGGTTCATTGCCAAAACAAGAGCCATAACCTCCTCATAAACTGATTTGGAGAGATTATCTTCAGCCAAGGCCTTACTTGAATCATCACATTTTATAATAAACGACTTTTGAAAATCGGGTAAAGCAAATAGTGGGGCAGTGACCATACATTTCTTTAGTTTTTCGAAAGCTTGCTCAGCTGCTGCTCTCCAATGGAAGTTGTCCTTTTTGATTAATTCGGTAAGTGGCTTGGCAACCTTCCCATATCCTTTGATGATTTTTTTATAATACTTAGTAAGGCCTAGAAATCCCCGAACTCTCTTCACGGTTTTCGGGTGAGGCCACAGCCCAAAATACACTATTTTTTTTGGGTCAATAGACACCCTCTTACTAAAAATATTATGTCCAAGATACTCCACTGACAGCTGAGCAAAGAAACATTTCTTCCTATTTACCTGAAGCTGATTCTCCTCCAATATTTGGAATGTTGACTCAAGGTGACTAATATGATCGGTTCGAGTCTTGCTTTAAACAAGGATATTGTCGAAAAATACCAATTTGTTCTAACCCATGCCCCCTTTAAACACTTTTTTCATGGTAGACTGGAAGGTGGCCGGAGCGCTCATTAGTCCGAACTACATGACTAGAAACTCATAATGCCCCCATGCGTTTTGAATGATGTCTTGCTGACATCTTCCGCCTTCACTCGAATCCGGTGAAATTTTAAATTGAGCCTGGTGAAGAATTGGGCACCATGTGAGACTGTTATTCCACTTGATAACATTTCAGATACTTGTTCAGTGCCCGATAGTCCACACACATACGCCAACTTCCATTTTTTTTTTCGGATTAAAATAATGGGACTAGCAAATGGATTTTTGCTATGTCGAATTATTCCACTTGACAACATTTCAGATACTTGTTTTTCTACCTCGTCTTTTAGGTAATGCTCAAACTTGTAAGGTCTAAAATTTACAGGTGTTGCCCCTGCCACCAATGTGATTCCATGGTTTGTCAGTCTAGCTGGCAGCAGTCCCTTTGGTTTGTTAAAGAAATTCTGAAATTTTTGCAGTATGATCCCCAACCGTTGCTGACCACTTCTCCCCAAATCTCCTCTCCCACTGAGGACAACAACTGTGTCCGCCAAAACCATCCCTCCAGAAGTAGAGACTTTGGATCTGTTGCTGGAGGTTCGCCGAATCGGTTACCCCCTGTAGCTTTATCTCCTTTCCTTTCCAGGAGAACTCCATAGTTTTGTGGCCCCAATTTGTCAAGACATTTCCCAAACTTCTCAACCATTTCATGTTCGACACTAAATCTGCCCCCCCGGTGTCAAACACGAAAGCTTCTACCGTGAAAAGGACTTTCTCCAAGCTCACTTCAATTTGCCTGCATACACCTTGTGATTTCAAATGGCTTGGTCGGGCTTACCTCCACATTTTCCATCCTAGCGAGGGTCTTGGAAATGGAGTTATGGCTAGCGCCGCTGTCCATAAGAACAACCACTGGTACGCTTTCCAGATGCGAACGTCATTGATTCAGCTCTAGCAATGCCCATGCTTCGAAATTCTACTTGATCGCCAGCCTGCTTTTTCCCATGTTGCTCCAGTTCCTCTCCTTTTGTCCTACATTGTCCGCTGTTAGAATCAGTTTCCCGTTCAACTTCGGGTTCTTCATACTCCCAAACCAACGCTCTCAGGTGTCTGTCAGGACACCTGTGCACAAGGTGTATGGTTGGCCACAGTGGAAACAAAGTTCCTTCTGCTTACGCTCCTCTCGTTCCTGCCGATGGATAGCCCTGACCCCATTCCAGTGATTTTCTCCAACAACTCTCCTTAGATTTTCTCTTCTAGTTCGCTCTACAACGGCTCAATTTGTTGTCGCTACAACTCCAGCTCCTTGTGGTACCACCAGCCGCTCGCGGTTACCCTTGAGAACCCCTCCACCTATTAATTCTCTCTCCATCTTTCTTGCCAAAACAAGCATTCAGAATTTGTTGGTCGGTTCATGTGTCGGGATTCGATTCTCAATCTCGGTTCGCATGAACAAGCTCATCTACCACGACTCTGGGAAATCCAGAATTCTTAGTGCTACCTGCTCGAACTCCTTAATGTATTCATCTACTGTCCCAACTTGTCGAAGTGTCTTCAAATATCTCAACGGATCGCTCTTTCCTTCCTTCTTTGTGAGCGCTAGTTTAAACATCACCCAGGTTGGACCCGGCGTAGCGCGGTGCTAGAGAACCAATATAAAGCTGTTCCTTCCATGCAAATCTGTGTGCAGTGCAACCTCATGTCTTTTGGAGTGCGATTAATCAAAAAGTATGTATCAACTTTTGCTTTCCATCCAAACGGATTGTTCCTTGTGAACGATGACAGCTGTACTTTCCTCCCTATGTTTCGCATTGTGTCAGTAAGAGCGAAATCGTCGGGTGCCAAAACGTCTTCCAATTTTCCGCCGACTTCCACACTCCCCAAACCATTGCCCCTTGGATTTGTTGGTGCGGCCTTGCTTTGTTTTCCGGATTCTGAACCTCACTCCACTTGTAGCTCAATTTCCTTCAGTCTTTCCAGTGTCTGTTCTTCCATATCGCGCACCCACAGAGCCACTCACTCCTCCGATTGTTGTGCTAGGTCTTGAGCAGCGCGGTGACTATTGATTTGGGCCCCAGTTTATCCATGTTGTCATTGCCCTGTGAATCCATTGCCGACTCGACTGAAGCTACTAGACTCTCCATCCTCACATGCCTTCAGTTTCTTCAAGGAGTCACGCACAGTGTCTCCCTTCTTGAAACGACCGTCCTCGTCGAAGGCGAGATAGAATTCCCTAGTGGTGTTGCGAATTTGTTAGAGAAAACATTGGGAGTGAAAGGTAAAAGAGGAGAATCAACTGTGCTTGTATATATTTTTGTAAAAAAGAGGCAAGTATACTCTAGATCAGCTGTGGAAGGGAAATAATTACAATAGTAGAACCTGGAGGAAGACCACTTACCTATTTTGACCGCCTGCTGTAGGAGAGGATTCCTGGAGGATAGTCCATTTCCTCCTCTCACGACTGAGCCCCCAGTTTGTTCTAAAAGAATACCCGAGTGCTGTCCAAAACTGACTCCAGCTGTTTAAAAAGGCCCCCCCTCCTGAACAGATTAACAGTCTCACTTGTCTGCATTTCCCATCTTACCCGTGTGTGAATTATTGGGGGTCTCGAGCCGGCACATGTGTCCCACCTCAATATTTCTAACACATAACTTCTGTTCAATTAATTTACCATTGTGGTGATTGTGATGATAAGTTCTTCTGGCAGGAGAACCTTCAGAAGCAACAGCATGTGCCACTGGAATGCACAAGCCAGGTAATGATTTTATCTAAGGGTGTAATAATGGCCTGAACCTGTATCGGGCAGTCCCAGTCGGGCCATCGAGCCCTTGTCTGTCGGCCTGGGCCTGGCCTGAAATGGGTTGGTGGACCTATTTTACACTGCTAATTTTAACTGAAGCAGAGTGTCTCTTTTTCATGCATGCACTCACGCTTTCCATTTAAGGAAATGATTATGCAGCCTGACCTCATGTCACAGTTTCAGAATGGGTTGCATTTTCCTATGGTTATGAGTAGTAGCATTCAAGAAGGCGAACCCCTTTCATGGTTTCCTCAGTATGAAAATGAACATATGCAGCATTTTCTATCAACACAGGACCCCAACTTTCTTCCTCAACGGTTAGTGTGGTGCCAATATTTCTTCCAACAGTCTTAGATCCATCGTTTTTTTTTTATAAATTTGAAAGCACTCATCTGACATTATGTAGGTTTTTTTCTTTTGTACTTTTTGTTGATCTAACAGCCTTTTGTTCTCTTTTATGTTTCATCCCAGAGAAATGGAGAGCTTGACAGAGGCCTCTTTTTCAGGATACTCTAGTTATGGCTGTACAAGTGGTTACATGGAAATGGGCAACACTGGGCAAATTTTCAGCACAGGGCAAGAAAGGAATTGTTTGAACCAGTTCAGTAGGATTTCAGACATGGGTCTGGAACTAGATGGACAGTTCCTGTATCATCCTCCCTACTGTCACCTAAACTTTTCAGATGATAATAAGCTGAAGCAAAGAGCGGAGATGAACTTGCAGGGAAATTCCACGGATTTTCAAGTCAGTAGCAACTTTAAACTGAATAGACAGATGTATGATGGTGGGATCCCTGCTTCCGGGCCTTGTGTTTCCATGTTTAATGATTACACTTACCCTCAGGTGAATACCTTCCTTGACCTTCATTCTGATACCATGATTTTATGTTATTGGGTTGCTTGATGTTTCTGTTTTCTTCACTTAAATGATGCATTTTTTTTAATGAAGAAAAACCTCATGAAGTCCCCGTTCGACAGCACTTACTAAAAAAGTGTTTCTATAGAAGTGTTTTCAGATTGCATATTGAAAAATTTATTTTCTGCCACTTATTCAATTGTTTTTTTCCCTGAAATTTATGTGTCAGGGTCCGTTTGACAATGCTTGTTGCTGCTTATTAGCCCTCATCACTTAGGGCAAGTGCTTCTGTATACCATTTGGAAGCATTTATTGAAAACTGCTTTGCTTCTGTTTGGCAAAACTTGTTGAAAACTACTTACAGCACTTACCACTAATGGTAGGTGCTATTGTATTAAGTTTTTTCAAATTGCTTATTGAAAAAGTGTTTTTCTACCACTTTTTTTTTTTGTGGTTTTCTTTTGAAATTTAAATGCAAGTGTTTCTTCAAAAATGGAATAAGGTACTTATTTTCTCAAACTGCTTATTAATAAGTGCTATGAGCAGTTTTCAATTAGTTCTGTCAAACGGTCCCTTGTCACTTATGATAAGTGCTTCTACATTAGTGTTTTCAAATTGCTTATTCAAAAAAGTGTGTTTCTTCTGCTTATTTTAGTATTCTTCTGAAATTTAGGTGCAAGTGTTTTTTTAACAAAACAAACACTAATGTTTTGAAATTGCTCATCATAATTAATAGCCGCTACAAGCAGTTTTCAATAATTGCACTCAAACAGACCCTTACCATTTATGGTAAGTTTCTTCATTAGTGTTTTCAAATTGTGTTTCAGAAAAATGTTTTTCTGCCACTCAGGTGGTTTTCTTTTGGAATTTAAGTGGAAGTGTTTTTTCGAAAACCGAACAAGCACTGCTATTTTTTTTTTCAAACTGGTCATCACAAGTGATGAGTGCTATAATAGTTTTTATTAAGTTTTGTCAAACAGATCTTTGATGTTTTTGTCCTCTTCACCTAAATGTTTCATATTTCTCAATGTAGAAAAACCCCATTTAGGCTCTGTTTGACAGCACTTATTAAAAACGTACCTGTATCATTTATGATAAGTGCTTTTATTTAAGTGTCTCCAAATTGCTTATTGAAAAAGTGATTTTATGCCCCCCTCCCATTTATGTGGTTCTTATCAGGAATTGAAGTGTAAGCAGCCTTTCAGAAACATAACAAAATCACTTCTTTTTTTGAACTGCTTATCATAAGTGGTCAGTGTTATAAGTACTTTTCAGTAAGTGTTGTCAAATGGAGTCTAATTGATACATGTAGTCGGACTGAAATCTTGAATTTCATGCCTTTAGATATGCTGCCTAAATCATTGGCAGTGTCAATGCTCATGCAATCGTGTTATGCAGAGCAATTGTGGGTCAAACCTTGCAGACCGATTTTTAGAACAGAAGACCAAAAAAGATTTTGATATCTGAAATAAACCGATTTTCTAAGCTCCGTTTATCAATCTTCCAATCATTTGCCTTTAAAAATTAAATGTAGTTTTAGTTTTTATGATTTGCAGTTGCATGCTTTCACGTTCATGTTTTGCTTCATCATTTGATTAACCAATCTTAGTGTATGTTAAAATTGCATTTTGTTGCAGGAACCAAACGGAGTTTCTTTGGATGCTGAGAGACCATAATATGTGCATATATATAATCGCCACACAACTGACAAGTTGGTGGAACAGTAATGCTCTCCGTCAGTCACTTGAAATAGCAAATTATATCAGCAGCATATAAACCATGTACAATCATGGGTTTGTGTAATTATAGTCTCTCCCACTATTTTTTTCCCTTTTTACTTTTTTTTTGGTTTTAATAGGCAGGGTTTTCCCATATTGGTGTTTCAAAAACCCTAGATGTATAATATACCCAGTTACAGAAATCGAAGAAAGCTTGCTTGGGATGAACGTTTACATGTGCTGAAATGAATTAACAGCAGAATTGGAGGAAACTATACAAATGAATGTCAAATGGGAGAATCAGGCCCGTGGCCCATTTGTTCAGTTGTCTATTTACATCAAAGTATAAAAGAAGAAAAGGGGATTGCCATATAAACCTTCCATTTATCTTTAGTTGTTGCTTTTTACCAAGCATTAGGGCAGCCACATTTCTTGTTGCCTGTAAGGAGCTGCATTGTCACCTTTGGTGTCTTCTTATGTTCTTCATTGACTGAACATGCATTTACAGTCCTGATGGATTTACTTTAGAAAGCATTTTATTTTCTGCCAACTTCTATTACTATTTGTTGATCTTAACCCGACTTTTACTCTTCATTGATGATAAACCTTTCCATTTCTTTTTTAGCATCACTGGCTTTCCTTGCTCATGCAAGTGATGATAAACAGACATGGGCATCTCTTGGGAATCTTTCTGATGCATAACCAGACTTCAAAACTGTATATTTTCTTCATTTTTATCTATCTTCCTTACATTTTATCTATCTTCCTATGTAAGGTTTTGTTTGAATCATGATTATGGGAATAAGAATTTACATTTTAGTTCTGGTGGCTTTACCTTTGTTAGTATATAATTTGATGGGAAGCCTAATGATCGTGTAAAGAACGGAGATATGAGTGATGCTCTTTGTTGTAGCTAGAGTGCAAATTGTGCTCCAAAGAGCTCGTATGGATTAAAGCAGTTCAAAATGAAGGCTTCCATCTGTTAAATGATTTTCTAGATCTGTTAAAACTGTATTTATGACTGGTGGTTTTATTTTTTCTTGTTTTTGGTTCCTTGTGTATTTGTTGCTTTTTATCAAACAATCCTTGCATTTGTTTTCTATAATGCAGATGCGTTTTACACCTTTTGTATCTGTTTATGTTCCCATTAATTGTTTGGATCTGTGTGTACTGTTGTCTGATTGTGATGGCGTCTTGAGGCTCTGTTTGGGTCATGGGTATGATTCAGATCTTTGTTTTGAAAGGTTGATAAGTAACTGGTTTTGGTTCCAACCCATTGGCGGGATTAAAACCCTCTACATGGATGGTCAAGATCATTCTTAGCCTGATCCAAGGACGGAGATGATGCCAACACATAGATTATTGGGTTCCCGTGGAATAGATTTATCTTGTTGGTATTCTCCATCCATGGATATCACAAATGATGTTTTAAAACCCTCTCCATGTATTTTATGTTATTTTAGCATGTGTTTTATGTTATTTTTTTTTTGTTTTATGTATTCTTATCATCATTATAATAGAAAGTTATGAGCATGATTGATTTCTTGAAAATAGAAAACAAACAATGCACATAACAGTTTTGTATTATTTTATTGAGATTTTAAAGGTAAGACTGTTTCATAAAAACAGAGCACAAAACACTTGTTTGGTGAATTTTAACTTCTTTAATTTAATATAAGATAATATGTCTATATTATATATTATAATTTTCATATAAAATTAAAGCCCCAATAATTATTTCAGAAAATTATCAATAAATTTATTTTCTAAACTTTATGAAGAGGTTTAGAGAACGGATTCATTGAAAATATTTCTAGTATTATTTTATTGATTTAAAAATAAAATGTCTTATGCTGCCAAAAAAAAAAATCATAAAATTTGTGTTATTTATTGACTTCTTAGAATATAAAATATTATTATTATTTTTGGATATTTTATTATAACTTTCATATAAAATTAAGTATAAAATAGTTGTGTTTTATTTTTATGAATAAAATGCGGTGTCATAAAAATAAGTCGCATAACAATCCTTGCGTGTTATTCATTGACCTTTTTGATATTTAATATATTATTCTTTATACGTTTTATTATAATTTCCATATAAAATTAAGGATAAGACAATTGTTTTGTATTATTATTTTTATTTAATTTGTGTCATTTTATAAAAAACAAAGCATGTTATGTGTTATTTATTGTTTCTTTGAATAAAAAATGTTTTTTTGTTATATTTTTTTATCTAAAATTAACGATATGCCAATTGATGTGTGATTTTTATTTGAAATTTTAATCATCTTCTTTATATAGAATTAAATCACATAACATTTATGTGATTATATTTTATTAGTTTTTTTATAGCAAACATGTTTTTTTTTAGTTTTTCTTTAACGATTAAGCGAACATTTTTTTTTTGTTTTTTAATTGAAATTTTAAATTAATCGCATGTTTTAACACGTGCTATATGTATTTTTATTGTTTTTTAATTAATGTTTTCTTTTTAAAATTTCTTTAATATTTTTTTTATGACTAAACATATGTTATTATATTTCATTTATTTTTACAAGAAAATATACATTTTTTATTTGTATTTTAAGTTTCATTTTAAACAAGAGTAAAATAAATGTTCGATGTATTTTTTTTGCATAATGTTATGTGTTTTTTTATTAAAATTGAAAGGTGAACATTTATTATATGTTTTTTCTTTAGTTTTTCTTCTAGAATCTATTAACTTCTTAATCATTTGTCTATTTTAAAGAAATAACCTATGGTTTGTGATTATGTTTTGTTACTTTTTTTTATCACAATACATATTCATTCAAGTTATAAGTTTCATATAAAATTTTAGACAGAACGAATATTATGTGTTTTTAGTATTTTATTATAAATTTCATATAAAATTTTGTGCTCATAAGTATGTCCTAGCTTTTAGGGTTGTTCTTTTGGTATTTTGGAGTTGAGGGGTTTGATTCTTACTGGTTGTGCTTTGTGATCGTAATTTGTATAATTTAATTATTTCAATGGTTGAGAATAGGGTGGAGAGACATAGTTTTATCCAATTCATGTGAGGTTCTTTTATCGGGCTTGTTGGTGGGAGTTAGGTTTATGTCGAAAGAAAAAAGGTTTTTTTAATGTGTGCATATAGTTATAATTCACTTATTAATTTTGATGATTTTAAGATCAAAATTTTAAAATTTGATTTCAATCTCAATTAATTATATTATATATTTTTTTTGTGATTAAAATGTATACGTTTTTTAAAATAATTTTGAATTTCAAATGATGCTTTTTTAATTTTACATTACACAAAAATCATTTTTAAATGTTTTTTTGACCAAATAACTCTATTGTAATGTGTTTTTAAAAACGGACCTAACATTAAACTAAAAAGAGGAGTTGACATACCATGTCGATTAAATAGTTATACTAAGATAAAAAAAATGATTTGATATTATAATATTAAATAATTATAATATGTTATCATTCCTAGGATTCATATGGATCTAATAATAATTACGAGTGGCAACAGACACAATTAAGAATCCCAAACCAAGATCACCATGCATAGGCAAATAAAATTTGTGAAACTGGAAATGAAGAATCAAGTGTATCTTACGTCGAAGAGTCACAATATCCATCATCATTTGTGCACTTGATGAATATCACTAAAGGACACCCAAATGACATTCTTTGCAACGCTTCGACCCATAAGCCATTATAACCGGTGTTTCGAGCTGGGTCGTCACATACCTTAAAGTGTGTCTCTCCGTACATCAAAGGCTGCTGACTAGTAGCGTGAGTCCAAAGACAACACGAGGAGACTATATTCGCTTATCAGAGTAAAGTCACAACATAAGTAATATCAACAAATGCAATAACTAGCGGGAACAATAAATGGACAACATATCACAAAAGCCAACACCTAAGTAACATATGCCATAATAATATGATGAGTACACTACATGCTAGACAATCATACAAATAAAACCCCTAATACCAAAACCATAAAAGATCCCAAACATGGACCTGAGTCCCAACCCGGTCCTGACATCCCATGCTCTAGCCCATAATCCTATGCATAAACCAAATGTCAGGTCCCTGTCTTAAACCTATACTAGAAAACAGGTAGCATATGCTCGAGTACCCAAGTGTCACGGCAGCTCAAGTAGGATGTGAGTACAACTCAATAGACCACCACCACCAATGTCAATCAATAACCAATCTGTATAGATAATCAAGGTGCAATAAATAAATAGGCCAACAAAAAAAAGCATGTTTCACATTTAAACAGTTACTAATTAACCAATTTATCCTTTATGTTTCATCATGCCTTCTAACCAACCTAACCCGCTCCAGCCATGCTGAGAGCCTAAGCCATAACCTAAAAGGGGTTACATCCTTCTAGCCACAAAAGGGTGTTCACTAATCAATTCAATTAAACAACGCACCTTGAAGCATCAATCTAGGTAACCATATCATGTCCATTCTTTGGGAGAAATGAGCCTTCATCTGACATCTCAAACCTTGCCAACTTTAGGAGCATAGAGCCTCAATTTGACATTCTAAATCAAGAAAACTATCGATGGGGCTTGGAGCCTCAGTCTAGCTCGACCCAAGGATAAGAAGCCTCAATCCAATATCCTAGTCATATAATACATCGGTGGGGCCCAGAGCATCGGTCTAGCCCAACCTGTGGGAGTAGAGCCTCAGTCAAATACCCCACTCATACCATTTACCACATAGACATGCTTTTATAACCGTTTATCACATTTACCCATTTTGTGCCATAACTCATTTGACGCTACAATTAAAGTTTCTTCAAACCAACTCTTTAACATACCTCTTATGTCCATTTCACAAAACATCTATTAAACACTTTGGGAGTCATAACCAAACTACACTCTTTATTAAAACATTTCGAAACTACCTTTCAGCAAGAGTCTTTTTCTTTGAACCACAGATGAGACCGTTACACTCACAATTCAAACCATCATTGAAATCTAATAAGAAACCCCTTTTTTCAAATCACTTCCAACACCTCCTTTTAAAACATTTCCCATTTTCCAAAACATCATTTTCCTTCACTGAAAACCATAATTAGATCAAAACTCGAAGCACTTCTTTTAAACCATTTCAAAAGCCTCTTGGGCATTTCACAAAAGCCAACATATAAACATTTCACCTATCCCATTACCATGCCCACATACCAATTTACTATTCACACTCCATTCACTTTCATCGTTACACTATCTCAATGTTTACCAAATTATTTCTCCATTTACAAGGGTTTGGCATACCCCATGGGCAACCCTCAGTCCGGTCTCAAATCATCAACGTACCTAATGGGGTCTGTAAAGGGTCTCACACCTCAAATTAAGGCCCAATTTACTTTCCTTAGTCAAGAACACAAAAACACAACAAGACAGTAAATTGGCACAACTACATACACATATTAAAATATCAAGATTATGGACAAAAGCTTGTAGACCACCTACCTCATGCTCGTAGACAACCTCTCGTCTAACCTTGACCCTTAATCCTAGCCCAAACAACCTTTAACATCCAAACTTAGAATATGCTCGAAAATGGGTTTTATGGCTTCCGAAGGAGAGAAAACATTCAACCATGTCTCTTCTAGAAAATTGAAGGAAATAGAGTCGAAGACTTACCCTAAGCTTTGATTCACACTAAAAGGCACTCCAAACGCTTAAGAAATGAGGGAGAGACACCCATGGAGGAAGGAGGAGCTCCTGATTCGTCACCCTTGGTGTTGGGGGTCGAATGAGGGAGAAAATCAGGGGAGAAATAAATAAGACTAGGAGGGGAAAATGGTAAAAACCTCACTTTTAATGAGGCACATGGTTTGACCGCACAATTTTACAAACCGTGTGGTGGCCGTGAGTTCGCCATTGTCCGAGAGGAAGCTCAAGCCGCATGGTTTCCTAGGCCACCCCACACGATTTTCCCAATCGTGCACCCCCTGTGCAGACCGCACAATTGTGGCGCACACTTACTACTAACCGTACACCAACTGTGCTCTTAGCATAGATTGACCTCTTTTCCTTATATTCCGTGCCCCGAACCCCCAGAACACCCCTGAGACCTGTCCTACTCCCGAGAAACCTTCCATAAACCAAAAATTCAATCCATGACGTACTTTATCTCAGGGTCGGGATCTTACAACCTCCTCACTTTATAACAACTCATGCTTGAGCTGCATTCCCTAACATCACTAAGTCTCCATGACAAAGGTTGGGCCACAAGATCCACCTATTAACTTCCCTCCAAAGTTTCCTCCTGAATACAACCATGCCGCCACAACATTCAGATCAACGGTCTTACCCAAATAATTTTCCCACTGAGATTCACAACATGAACTCGATGCTCCTCAAAGGTTGCATCAACCTCAACTTAACCTCATCAACACCAACCACATGAACAACGCGAGGGAACTAGAGAAATACCATTGAAACTACGACACACAAAAACATCAAGCGAGCACTAAACCACCCTAGGAGAGCAAATCGGTACACCCTCGATCCAATTCTCCCCACAACTCTCAACAACCCAACACACCCGGCGTTCCCTGAAGGAACAAATGATTTTACAACCACATTCCCCGACCTACGTTAGTCCACAACTTGAGGCCCAACGACCCCATTCCATATTCGAACACCCACAACACAACCCAATAATAACTCTTATCTCAAGCATTTAACCAGTCAAAACCCAAGCCAACGCCTGTTTCTAAAACCGAACACCAAGATGACTTTTGCCTGAGCCCGTTTAACCCGAAACACCGATCATGTCATCAACTGACCACTTGCCCGCTATGGTGATCCCCACTATATGCTTGGGATCATAACCACCAACTCCCGACGTTTGACACCTCTACCATAAACAACCCCACTAGAACCTCAACTCAAACTTCCACAACATAGCCGTCGTGTTTCCCAACTCGCCTTGCCCAAGAACCCATGAGAAAATCAACCAACACTAACACCTATCCTTGTCGTCGAAGCCACCCAGAATGAACACACACCTTCTATCCATACACGAACTAAGAACAACCTGGCTTTTCCTCAAAGATCGTTTACAACATTGAAACACACTTGTTCGTTCGAAACATCAATCAAAGGTAGTTTACAACTCACCTCCTTTGTTCCTTTTACCATGTCGTGTCGGACCACCCCCAACCGACTCGCCCTGAAAACGCCCAATACCCATTATCAGTATATTACCACTTTACCTGACCACGATGCCTTCTCACTCAAGGCATGCCACCACCATCAGACACACCTACCAAAATCTATCCTCGAATTTTGGTGAAATTCCACCATCAAAGCATCCACTAACACATCTTCAACACAAACACCCCAGATGGATTTTAGAACCACCACAAGCCTGAGGCCAATGCTCGAACCGATCAACCACCACATCCAAGTCCGCTTGGCCTTCCCCGAGGAACCTAAATATGAAACTCACAGGTTTCTCATTGGCATCCCTATGCCACTACATCCAATCCATAGTTTGATCCACACATCAACGATTGACACATCGCTCCCACCTTAGGAACGTCATTGTCACCGCATCACCAACCAATTCCAACCACCATGAATTATTCTCCCTTCATTGCAAAGCCCAAAAAATGGTCATGTCCATCTCGCTCTCACTTGAGCGACAAAATGAAATATTAGCCATTGCCCGTTCCTGACTTCCAAGAACAACACCTTCAACATTTACCGACACACAACCACCCCACGAACCTCACTCAGGGGTGATCAGAGGTGCACCACCCATCACATGAATTCACTTTTAACGTGTTCCAAGGGAACAACCTTCAAGAAGGTCCTTCATCCCACCAGAAGAAAACCTTGAGTAGCTTAGTGTATAACCAATGCTCTCTCGGTGTACCCCAGACGATGTCAAGATATTGGACATGATCGTCTCGAGTCTGAAAGTACACCAAGATGTCGTTGACGAATACCATCACAACTAATTCATCACTGATGTCACCTCCAACTGCGGGGACACCTCATCCTATCAAAAGTCTCGAGCCTCCCTTCTCGCAAGCATCTCATCAACTCCTAGTCACCACCGCTCAAGAAGAACTTGCCAACTAAAACTCACTACTACCTCACAACTATCTGTCAAGCAGCTGTGAACCAATGTTCTCCGCGACACTACTACCGCCACACCGCTTGAGTTCCTCCACCACATCTCAAACAATTCTCAATGAAAACACCAACGATCCATTGCACCAAACCAAACCAAGGGGTTCTGCACATAGTTGACACACATCACCTTAATTTCACCTAAAACAACAGGAGCTTGTTCCTGAGCCACTTGTTCACACACCCCAAGTGGCATCACACATCTCTAGAATGTTCCCAACATCCAGTCCTCATCACAATCCTCAGGATCACACACTTTCCCATGATCATTCATTGAATTCGACTCAAGATCCTACAAGATGTACATCACCGGAGCTAGGCTCGGATGCCCACCCACACAACTAATCATGCCTCCTAGTCTGTCAACCTCATCAAACTCAAGGCATTCTCAACGTTCCTATATAATAACCCAACCCTTTTCACAAAAAACTCAAACACTTAACTACCCCTCACCCCAGGTGTCACTTCCATAACAAAAGAGTCCATTCACGCTTTGGTCACCCCTATCTTGTCTGCCCAAATTCAACACAGAGTCCTTCATTATTCATCGTCAAAACAGATGGGACATACACCCAAATGATCCCGCCTCTTCCGAAACTGACATTATAATTGACCATAAGCACTCAAGTGCTTCCCTAGTAAATAAATCAAGACATAACCATGCACTTTACCAAAATTCAATGGCACCCACCGTGCATCGATTCCACCTCTAAAGCACCCACTCATGCTTCACATTCCAAGGCACCTACAACACTGGGTCACCCTCCCTCGAGGTTACCCTCGATTTCCAAAAAACCACCAATGCATGACCACAACTCAAGTCGCATCACCAAAACCATTGAATTTACCACTTAGACCACTAGGCCGAACCCGCACTAGGCAACACTCTCTGTCTTCCACTGCTAAAGTCCAAATTGTCCACCTATGCTATACGCACCCCAAAGCACTGGCAACCTAACTGACCCCTCTCACGAGCCACCCTCAAAGGTCAAATGGAACAAACTCCCTAAACTAGAGTCACGTCTAGAAAGGCCACTTGATCTCCCTCTAATTCATACACATCAAATCTTAAACAACTCACTGCTCATGGGTGGAAATCCTACCCCTATTCTGAAACACATTGCGTTTAACACACTAAACAACCATTCACTCCAGGTCCCATAACAAGGACATGCACCCACATACATCAACACTACGAGCCAAACACCCATCAAGTTCTCACAACCTATAACCCAAGGTCTCAAAAACAAGGAACTCTCACTGCCCAAGCCACCCATACACAGGGTCCGATCACCACACTAGGGATACCCACTACTAGTGTCCCTAAAAGTTCCATCATTACACATTCTTATTTAATTAAATTCACCATTTCAAAACCTGAGAACTCACATTTCAAAACTTTCCATTTACTCAACATTTAAAAAATACCAGATTTACTCAAATTCATATTTCAAAACATTTTCATCAACAAATGTTTCAAGGGGAGATCAAAAAGTATAAACTATAAGTAGAAAAGTACACCACTAGCATATAAATTTCAAGAAACTATTAATCAAAAGAAAAATACATATGACCCACCAATTCTATGCACCTAACACGATACATGAATCCACACTCTCTCTCTTTCCATACAAGGCTAAGAGATAAAACCTCATAAACCAATAGAATCACATCCAAGTGCGCCCCTTGAGGTGTAAGTATCAATCAACCGTAAAAGCAAAAAATAGAATATCAATTCCCACCCCTAGAAACTTGGGTTTTCCCCTGTATATGGGGCTGCAAGCACCCATGCATGAGATCAACACCAAGCCTCAACAAGATCCTAGTTACCTATCTACCATGCCTAAATAGTAAGACATAAGACACTAGCTCTAAAACCACTTTGTAACACCCCGACCTGGGAGCCACTATAACCGGTGCCCTGAGCTGAGTCGCTACATGACCTCAACTGCACCTCCCTGTACACCAGAGGTTGTTGACTAGCAGTGCGTGTCTAAAGACAACATGAGAAGACTATATCCTCTTATTAGAGTAAAGGCACAATAGAAGTAATATCAATAGATGTAATAACCAACAAGAACGATAAATGGAAAGCATATGAAAAACCTAACAAGTAACCAAGTAACACATGTTATAACAATATGATGAGTACACCACATGTTAGGTAGTCATACAAATAAAACCCCACAATACCAAAACCATAAAAGACCCCAAACATAGACCCGAGTCCAAACTCGGTCCTCACATCCCATGCTCCAGCCCATAATCCCATGCACAAACCGAACGCCAGGTCCCTATCCTGTACCTGTACCAAAAAACAAGTAGCATCTCCCTGGGTACTCAAGTTCCTTGGTGGCCTAATAAGGGTGTGAGTAAAACTTAGTAGGCCACCACCAACAATGTCTAAAGCGGTAACCAGTCTGTACAACAGTGTATGCAGATAATCAAGGCGCAATAAACAAATAGGGAAAAAAATAAAGAATTATTCACATTTAAACAATTACTAATTAACCAATTTATCCTTTATGTTTCATAATACATTCCAACCAACATAACCCGCTCCGACCATGCCGGGAGCCTAAGCCATAACCTAAAGGGGTCACGTCCTTTTAGTCATAAAGGGGATTTCACCAATCAATTCAATTAAGTAGTGAACCTTGAATAATCAATCCAGGTAACCATATCATGTCCATTCTATGGGAGCATATAGCCTCAATTATACATCCCAAACATTTTTAACTTTAAGAGTATAGATCTTCAATCCAACATCCTAAACCAAGAAAACCATCGGTGGGGCTTAGAGACCCAGTCTAGCCTGACCTAAGGACAAGGAGCCTCAGTCTAATATCCTAGTCATACAATACATCGATGGGGACTAGAGTATCAGTCTAGCCCAACCCATGGGAGTGAAGCCTTATAGAAATACCCCATTCATACCATTTACCATATAGACATGCTTCTATAACCGTTTATCACACTTACCCATTTTGTACCATAACTCATTTTAAACCATAATTAAATGTTCTTAAAACCATTTAACTCTTTAACATACCCCTTATATTAATTTCAAAAAACATATCTTAAACACTTTTATATTCATAAAAAAACCACACTCTTTATTAAAACATTTTAAAACTATCCTTCGGTAAGGGTCTTTATCTTTGAACCACAAACAAGACCATTACACTCACAATTCAAATCATCATTGAAATCTAATAATAAAATCCTTTTTCAAACCATTTGAGGTAAAAAAATCCTTTCAAAACATTACCCATTCTCCAAAACATAATTTCCCTTCATTGAAAACCATAACCAAATCAAAATCTGAAACACTTCTTTTAAACCATTTCAAAAGCCTCTTGGGAATTTCACAAAAGCTAACATATTAACATTTCAACTATCCAATTACCATGACCGCATACCAATTTAATATTTACAACCCATTAAATTTCATCATTACCCTATCTCAATGTTTACCAAATTATTTCTCCATTTACAAGGGTTTGGCATACCCCATGGGTATCCCTCAGTCTAGTCTCAAAACAACAACAGACCCAACAAGGGTCATAAAGGGTCTTGCACCTCAAATTAAGGCCTAATTTACTTTCATTAGTCAAGAACATAGAAAAAAACAAGGAATTAAATTGGAACAAATTCATACACATATTAAAATATCAATACTATGAGAAAAATCTTATACACCACCTACCTCATGCTCATAGACAACCGCTCATCCAACCTTGTCCCTTAATCCTATACCAAACAACCTTTAACATCCAAACTTAGAATCTACTATAAAAAGAGGATTTTAAGGATTTAGAAGGAGATAAAACATTCAACCATGTCTCTTCTATAAAATGGAAGGGAAAAAATTCAAAGACTTACCCAGAGCTTCGATTCGTACCAAACGGTACTCCAAATGCCTAATAAACAAGAGAGAAACACCCATGGAGGTGGGATGAGCTCTTGGTTTTTCACCCTTGATGTAGGAGGTCAAATGGGGGAGAAAACCAGGGGATAAATAAATAATACTAGAAGATAAAATGGTAAAAACCCCACTTTAATGAGGTGCATGGTTTGGTTACACAGTTTTCCAAACTGTGCACCAACCGTGCGGTTCCCTCTATCCAAGTGGAAACCGAGACACATAGTTTTATAGACACCTACACAGTTTAAAAAACCATTTGGTGTCCGTGAACTTTCCACTTTCTGAGGGGGAACCTGAGTTGCATGGTATTCTGGGTCACCCAAACGGTTTTCCCAACTATGTACCCCCTCTGCAGGCCGCACAGTTATGGTGCATGGTTACTACTAATCATGTGTCAACTATTCTCTCAGCATAGATTGGCCTCTTTTCCTTCTATTTCATGTCCTGAACACCCAGAACACCCCTTAGACCTCTCCTATTCCCATGAAACCTTCCATAAATCAAAAATTCAATCTGGGGCATGCCTTATCTCAGGGTCAGGATCTTACATTCCCTCTTCGTGATGTATCCATGGGTTGCATGTGAACCACTCATCATACGAGTGTGACTCTCTATCCTCCACAATGTGTTAACACCACATGATGTTAAGGAGGTAGGAGAAAAAGAGTTTTTGAGATAGATAGTTTTTTCTGATCATCACATGGAACCATGCCCCTTTAAATAACACTAAGTACACTACTTGGGCGAGTTTTAAATACCCCATGTGTTATAACACATGAATTATTACTTCATATAGTTCATGCATCACACGCATGAATGAACTCCCCATCAATTTCATCATATGAAATGACCCACTTAATAATAGTCCACATGGAAGATTTATAAATGATAAAATTTATCACTTGTCAGCTCAAGATCATAGGATATAAGTACATATCACACCTTATGATTAAACAAAAAATAATCTATATGATATCATCCAATAATATAATATGATTGGATGAGGCTATGGTATGAAAATGCATTTAATGTTTTATGATATCAACATATCATATCATACAATATTCCAATCATGGCAATTTTTAATTTCCATACAATGAGGATATCATCTCTTAAAATATCCCTGTATCATAAATTATCATATAGGCTAATATTTATCATATACATACTAGTATTTAGAGAATATCTCTTTAAATCTTTCACCTATACTAAAGCTTAAAATACTTTCCATTTCACCTTATATTGTATCATACACAATAACTTATAAAACCAAATTTAAAACTCTTTTAGATATCTTTAAAATCACTTTGTAAAGATATCATTAACTTAATCATGCATCACATCATATAAAATACCTTGTGAATACCCATATAAAACTCTTTTGGGTTAACTCTAAATCACTTTTAGAGTTGTTTGAGTCAAACTCAACCCCCATTTAGTCAACCATAAAGTGTGAACTCATGGGAATTTGTAACATTGATAATAAATATAAATATCCAAATCCATAAATGTAATTAAAGAGTATCCTCTAGAAAAACATTCAGTTCTACTCAAGCTACAAAGAGATCCAATGTCATCTCTATAAAACACATGTATCTCTATACCTGTGTCCACTAGCCACATCACATGCAAGCATGAACTCTCATACATTACCTTTTTCCAAGACATCGAGTGACCATGGAACATGGAGTATGTAAATCCCATTTATCCAAATCATATGTTCTCAATTATCTGAGTATAGATTGAAAAAGTCAATGAATACATCACATGTAATTCACCTTTATAGATAAGCAAATCACATGCCCCTTGTCCGAATAGACAACAACATTATATGTACTATCTAGGTGAAACCACATACTCCCCAGTTTATCTCAGTCAAGGGTATAGATGTCATAATCATCATTTGAGAGGAAAAATCCCATCTTGGCTGATCTCCAATCGATGACATGATCAACAATATACCTAATAACCCCATGATTAGCTAATCTTTAAGGATTGTGTAAGAAAGGTAGAAAAGTATGAAGGTTCTCATGCTAGGAATCTCTCCAAACTTAAGTAAGAGGAACAATATTATCCATGCACCCTTAGTATACAAAGTCGTAGTATATGACACTCAATGTAGTATACATAGTGGGTTATCCAAAACAATTTTTTTGAGCTTCATGAGAAAATTTCATATCTCTATACAAGAATATTACCCACACTAACCTTATCATCTAATAATAACCTATAAAATTCCATGGGGAATATCGATTAGGGATAACTCAAAGTTGTACTTTGAGAGGTTAATTATCATTACACTTCATGAAATACATATCTATACATTTATGAAACCAACATGAAAGAATGATAAAGTGGATATTTTATTTTATATGATAAATTTTATATTCATAATTTTTTTTAAGAATAATTAATAAAACCCTATATAAGCACCTATCTATCATATCATATATGATAAACTAATATATCAACCTTATGCCTATTACACCTTCTATCGTTTTGTTAACTCATTACATCTATATATAATTCCTGCCACATATCTTCATGACTTTATGATAAAACCCTTCCATTAAACTCTTTAGTGAGTAACATCTATGAAGAGAGAAAGTTTTAATAATGGTGATATTTATGAATTGTATTCCTAATGTTCATCTCCTTGAACATATTCAAACTACTTAACCTCTCAACATCAAATGTTACGATGTTAATAAATTATTTTATCTACTTATAACTTTTCTAAGTTTAACATATTCATCCTTGAAACCCCTTTCATTAAACTTTTTCCTTGAAATATTTTCATAAATAATGTAACTATTTAAATTATTACTTACAAACAAATCCCAAACTCCTTTAGGATAAAGTGACATTTACTTTATTACGGTAAATAAATATAACCCTTTACATTTATATTTACTTCCATACCCTAAAAATCTTTTAAGATATTAAGGGTAATTCAATTTGTATTTTTATGGGCATAATCCATTATGAAATAGTGATATTCATTTTCTCATGATAACTAAATATAAATTTTATATTTTTCTTTACTGTTACATATCCTAAAATCTTAAAGATATAACATAAAAAAAACATTAATTTTTGACCAGTATAATATTTTATTAGTTAAAATTGAATTTATCTAGGTCCAAACATACTTCCACTAGCCTCTTTGATACTATATTATCTTTATAATATCATGCTAAGAAACACAAAATCCTTTGTGATAAGAAATAACAGTTATTTCCTTTCAATAGGAATATTTAACAAATAAAATATTATTTATATATCATATATGGTATTCTATGTTTTTATAGTATTTTCCTTTGAAAATAAGACTATGTAATTGATGAGTGGTAGGTTCATCTCCCCTCATATTTTAACAAAAATGAGAATAAAAATTTTATCCTGGAGAAAGAAATTTTTATCCCTTTACCCCTTTCAAACACATGTTATAGAATTCAATGAACCATAAACCATGTGAATTATTAATTATATCATATTGTTCATAAAAACACTGTTAATAAACAACTTATTTTATCATATAAGAGAAATGATATAACTATAAACATCCTTTATTTAGATTCAATTAAGCTTGATAAATTCCTTTACATTCAAATATTTGATGTAGAAACTATTTACTTCATCACTTGAATTCAAACTACAATCTCTATTAACTATTCCCCTTATTTTGAACTCCTATATATTTACAACACTTGTAAAGCATACATTTGTTATCACATACCCTTCAAAATCATATAATTGATTTATATAACACTGATACCTGACATGGACATTCCATGAATTTTCACAAACCCCTTTAGGTATCCTAAATAATTTCATCATATGTAATAATCATTCCTCATTTCCTAGTCACACCATTAGGTTTAAATGACCTAGAATGGATACTTGAAGAAACATTATTGGACTCTTTAACAAACCTTTCTTATTTTGGTTTAAAATTTTACCCCTTTTCACTATCTACACAACACCATAACTTAGAAATCATAAGACCAATTCATATATTATCAACAATTTGAGAATATAGAGTAACTCTTTCTTGAATACATTATTTTTTTAACATTTCCATCAATGAAAATAAGATTAATTCTTTAACCAGAATAATCCTTATAGGAATTATTTAGTCTCTCCAAGTTATTAGAATACTCAATCATATTGAGTATATGAGTAGTGACTACAGTTACTTAGGTCATTTTATATCTAATGCCCTTGAAAGCTTAATTGAATCATTACATTCTTCTCATAATCATCTAGAATCACCTGTTAGACAAATTCAACACTCAATTACTCATTAAGGTATTGTTCTAACACATTTACCTTTACTTAAGAACCTTACTTTAATTTTTTAATCTAATAAGTTTATTACATTAATCCTATCCTTTTAAGGATTTATTTCAAAGTTAAGTTTGCTGATAATAATGTTATTATCTATAATAAAAGATTTTATATGATGATCATCATGTTTTATAACCATTTAATAAGAACTTTTATTAAATGGGATCCCACTAAAACGATGACCACTTTTAAACCCATCATATCCATTAGTGGGATAAGATTAATATTTTATTAAGGAATATGGTGTTCATCTCACCAGTTAGTTATTTAGGTATGGAATCATCTCATTCATATCATAGATGACTCTTGGATAGTCTAGTGGGAAACCCTTTATACAATCTATCAAGTGGATAAACTCAATTCTATTCCTTTGGTATCCTAATCATTAAGGTTTTCTAGATAAGTTTAACCCAAATAAAACACTAATAATAAGGGCCTAACTATTAGGGTAACCTTATAAATTGATTTCCTTACAAAATATAATCCATGGGCACTTGAATATGCCATGAAACTACCTAGTTGGACGATCAAGGCCTTGAAAAGTGTCACTTTATAAGGAATATCACACTTAGCATTTGTAGGGATTTTAATATCACAATATTAACTAACATTATTCACTTTATGTATGAATTCTTCTATTGATTTAGTTTGGAATCCTATTTCTTCCACAAAATTAATATGTTCAAACCATATTGATGTATAAATATTTTCATAACTCACAATTTGTATTAGTCACCCAAAAATAGAATCCAAATATATTTACACATATCCAAATTCATATAATGTATAAGGTATATAAACTTTTCATATAAAGTTTTATAATTATATGAAATTGAAAAACACTACATGATTAATCCTAAATCCATAGATAGACAATCCCTATATTTCTAGAACAAGACATAAGCCTCTAGGCCAGTGGAAAGTTCAACCCAAAGTCCATCTACCTGAGGATAATTTACTCAATATAGAATCCAATTAATCATAACTCTAATTCATAATATGTATAAACTCTATTCAATAAATAAATTCAAGATAATAAATTCAATTAAAAATTGAATTCAAGGTAGTTGGAAATTAAATCTGCAAGAACCCAGACCTTCTTTTCAGGTATGTTTTTCCTTTTCTGGTTGTTTTTGGGAAAAAGAGGAGAATCTGGAAATTTTCTAATTACACACCATGTACTTTATAAGTACACGCCGTGTACTTTGATGCCACTCGAGGCCGTGTGCTGGCCGTGTCATGGCCACACACACGACCATGTAGGGGTGATGTGAAGGCCGCTTATGAGGAGTACGGAAAATCCTAGTACATACCGTGTACTTTTTTTTCATTAAACAGACTGGGGTCACGTATTAACCCTGAAAACGCCTTCTTCTCTAGCTTCTTTGACCGAGAGCGAGGGTATGACCACGGATCTTATCTGACCCACCGATACGTCACTGGTTATCCGAATCAAATGCCATCAGTTTCAATAGAATCATAGTGGTGAGTTCTTGGTTCTCCCTCGGAAACGTCTCCTGATTCCTTCTCTTATGAGAGTTATCGCAGGTTGAACGTTTTAGACATTTTTGCAGATCTACTCCGTTCTAGGCCGATTCAGGGGCCGAGGTTCAAGTATATCGATCTACTAGGATTGAGGTAGGTGGTTTGTTGCCTTATGTTGAATGTCTTTGAGTTTTTTTGCAAAAGCTACGGATACCCATGTTTTGAGTATCTCGGGTTAGGGTTTTGATCCTACATTATTATCTGTCTTAGATTTCTTGTAAGCTTGAGGTTGTTAGATGAATAATGATTTCTTGTTAGAATGTTTGAGGATCACCCCATGGGTGTTTCCCTTGTTTTGGTTGTTTATCGCCATTTGGCTTAGGTTACCTGTGAGGCAGAACTTGTTGCATTGATTGCATGCCTTGATATAATTGTTTGCATGTATTGCCTACTGTTTATATGCTTTTGATGCATTGTAGCTATTATCCAAGTAGTTGTTGAACTTACTTAGGGATGCTGACAGTAGATTACGCATGACTGGACTACTCAGGGCTGTGTGAACCTGGTGCGGTAAACTAAAGAGAGAATTGATGATTAAGGGCTTCCCTAGAGAGTCAGTTATAAATTAGTATCATTCGCAGGACCTACGGGAATTGGACTTTGTGCTTCCTCAGAGTGTCCTTAGTTATGTATCGAGACTATAGGGGGAATTAGACATAAGTGCTTCCTCAAAGAGTCTATAGATATCATTGCAAGACCGTAGGGGAATTGACGATGAGAGATTCCTAGAGTGTCTGTGCCTTTGTATGATTACTTGGCTAGAGGGGTTTTCTAGTGTGATCCACCCAGAGAGTCAGTGTGGATATTTTTTGTTTGGTTGTGATGAGTCCACCAAGCCAAAGAACAAGCTTGGGTTTTGTACTGCTTGTGTTTAGGTAGTCTGCTGAGATACCTATTGTGTTACTTGCTATGTCATGGGAATATAGAGCTGTTTTCTAGATTCCTTGGTTGATAATTAAACAATTGAATTAAATTAATAAATAAATGTAAATGGATACTGGTAGGATTGTTTACTTAGTGTTCTCCTGTTTCTCTTCTGTATTTATTTTCTTTACTTTTTCTATATTGCTCACTGATAGTAGGGAACAAATCTTGTGGTGGTTGCCTACTGGTATTAGTCTCACACCCTGTTTGGGTCCTACTTTTCATCCCAAATAGGTTATATGGTTGCAGGTGTAGATAGGGATTTTGGACCCTCTACTTTAGGTACATGATTTCTGGTTGGAGCTGGAGAGCATAGGACTGAGCTTAGGCTTGCGATGCTGCTGGAGTTGCTGTTTACTTTCAGTACTTTGTTTCTCAGTTGTATTTCAGCACATTGTTGTGTTTGCTGTTTTCCTTAGATACTTGTACCTACTGCATCATTATCATCATTATTATATATTCATTGGTTCCACTATTTAGTTCAGTTATTTTAAGTTGTTTACTGTTTCTGCTATTGTCTGTTATTTCCTTTCCCTTGTATACTTTACCAAATGAGGGCATAGTTTCCCCAATAACTCACCAAGGCCCTCACTACTAGTTGGAATCCTTTGGCATTTGGGGAAATGTTCTTGAGGTCATGTGGCGAATCGGTTATGAGGCACTAGTTGAGTGGCTCCGGATTCGGGTCGTTACAAAGTGGTATCAGAGGGGGTTCTTTTATTTTCTTTCTATTGACTTACTGTTTAGAGACATTAGACATGGATAGGATGGAATAGGTAAATGGTAAATAACTGTGCCTGGGAGTTCTAGAACCTGTTTACAGGGAAAAATCTAGGTTACCTCGAATATTGCAATTTTCGAGTTTTGCAAATGTTACAGTTTAATTGATTTCACCATTGGGCGGTGCACTTGCTTTATACTGTTACTATTTATATAATTATGGTTCTATTTTGTTGCAACTCGATGAGATGAGGGTATGCCATCTCATGCATAATATAGGCACTTGTTAGAAAATCACATGTCATGCATTTTTCCATGCCATCTAAATTGCATTAGAAGTTGCATGCTGTTGTGATAGAATTTGTGATAGACTATGCATGTTGTTGTGATAGCTGCTATGATAGGATACCTGCTATGTTGATAGGGTATCGTTTGTTTAGAGCTTCTTTATCATGGACGCCAAACTTTGGTCTTAGAGGTGTTATGGGCCCTCGAGGATCAGAATTTGGTGGATCGTGAGTTTGTGATACTTTTTACTTGTTATATGCATTGTTATGATGCCAAGATTTGATTCGCAGGGAGTATGATCCACCACGGATCGGAATTTGGCACCTTAACACTTGTTTTTCTGTGTTTTCTGGGCTCCGATGCAGTTCTAAGGCTACTATCCAGAAAAACCCAGAATAAATGGTGTGTACTTTATGAATACCCATCATGTAGTTTTTATCCGTGTCACTAACTGTGTGGGCATGGACATAGGGTTGTGAAAGTTCTTGTAGGAACACACCGTGTACTAGTTTAACACACCGTGTAGTATGAAATAGGTACCCCGACCGTGTCATGAACAACACGGGTTGTGTTATCTTTTCACATACACACCGTTTCTGAATTGTACATGCCGTGTCGTTTGACTTAGGTGCCCGACCGCGTCACAAACAACACGGGCCAGTGTTATCCTTTCTCTTACACGCCGTGTGCTTATGAAACACGCCGTGTAGTGTCATCCATGTAGCTGATTATGTGGCTAACCAACATGGTATGTTAGGAATTCTTCATACACGCTATGTCTTTCTGGAACATGCCGTGTAATGTGACCTGGGCACACAGGCCGTGCCACTAATAACATGGGCTAGGTGAATCTTGTTAAGTACAAGCCATGTATACCTTTAACACGCCATGTAGTTTTGTCTTAGGAGAGCCATGTGCCTTAACCATGTAGAAGGACTCGGGCAGGGAATAGAATTCAAGTTCACGCCGTGTGTTGGGACAACACGCCGTGTATTTGGGGTGTTACACGACCAGTTAGGTAAAAGTACACACCCATGTAAATGACTTAAGGGAACATGTCGTGTAGTCTTTATACACGCCATGTAGTCATGTTTTGTTTTCTTTTGAATGCTTATTTCCCCTATTCCCTTCTTATGATCCTAGTTTTTAGTTCCTGGTAATGTGATCTAAAGTGTGCTTTTGACCTTGCAGAGTCATGGCATCGAGACGTCCTCCTGTTGTCTGTCAGGAACCAGGTAGTGACCGTACGCTTGATACGGAAGATCAGGGACTACCAGTAGTTCCGCCTATCATTCCAAACATGGCAACTACAGTGATTCCAGACACTGGTTCCGACGCTCAGTTCAGAGAAGGTTTCATGATTCATGCAGACCTTCCAGGGAGCTTAGCATCCCGCCCTGTCTATGGCAGAGCTGACATGGGTTTTTCAGCAGCAGCATCCTCCCACGTTCACAGGGGATGGAGGACCACAGGCTACAGAGTCATGGCTAGAATCCATGCTATCCATATTCGAGCACCTGTAGATGCCTCTAGAGAGGAGAGTGAAGCTCGTGACTTATATGCTACGAGAATCTGCCAAGAGATGGTGGGATGTGGTTTCGTAGGCAGGGCGCCAACATGCTATGGCTTGGGAAGAGTTTCAGTGTACGTTCTACGACTACTTCTACCCGGCGAAGATGAGGACTAATAGATCTAGAGAGTTCATGAACCTGCAGCAGGGTACTCTCACAGTTATGGAGTATTACTCCCGCTTCACAAAGTTACGACATTTCACTGCCATTATGGGGAATGACGAGCTGCTTTTAGCGAGGAAGTTTGGGGAAGGCCTCAGACAGGACATCAGATCCTAGGTGAACGTCTTCCAGTTGACTTCTATTACTTTTATAGTCAACCGGGCGCTTATCACGGAGAGAAATCTAAGGGAGACTGGAGCTGTGGACCAGGGCGCTTCAGCTCCCAGGGCTGATTCATTCCAGTTAGACAGCAGGAAGCACCATAGAGAGTCTACACAAGGTGACTCGAGGAAGCGAGGTATTTCTTCTGGTAGATGAGATCTTCCTTCTGGAAACCAAGTGGTGTGCTATCAGTGTGTAAAAATCGGGCACAAGAAGCCTCAGTGCCCAAGAGACCTAGTGGAGTGCCGATATTGCGACAAGATGGGTCATCTGCAACATTTCTTCAGGGTTCTCCTGCCAGCGGCTAGTGAAGGAGGATCAATTTCGACTCCGTGTATAGAAACAGGATTACCAGTCCCACATCAGAATGGGGGCTAGAGTTCTTCAGGTCATTCAGGCTAGGGTAGAGACCATGGACGCAGTGTTCAGGCTCATGGAGGATCAGCTCAGGGATCTTAGGCTACTACACAGGGCTGTGGTACGGTCCAGACTTTTGCAGTAGAGAATATTCATCAGGAGCAGGATCCTGGACCTTCTACAGTTTGAGGTACGATTTTAGTAGCCTCAGTTTTATCCTCTACACTTTTCAATACAGGATATTCTCATAGATTTATTTCTGTGAACACTGTGGAAAGACTTAGACTTAATGTTTATGCTTCTGAGGATATGATGGCGCTAGACACTCCCTTGGGAATTAGAACGGCTAGCGTGCGTCAGTGCAAGGAGTGCCCTCTAGAGGTAGCTGGGTATCACTTTCTATGGGACCTCTATATCCTAAAGATGATAGGCTATGATATCATTCTCAGAATGGACTGGCTCATTCCCTTCTAGGTAGTCGTCAATTTCTATCGCCGTAGGGTGAGATTTACATCACCAGAGGGCGAATATTTTCTTCACAAGTGCGAATGGGATGTCCAGGTGAGCAGATCTGGACCAGAGAATCATGGGTTGGGCGGTGTTATGGTCCAGATTTCTAGCTTATATCTGGATGACCAGAGGACTTCTCAGATAGATTTTCCTCTAGTGGTTGATCGCTTTCCAGATTTCTTTCCAAAAGACTTTTCAGGTTTGCCTCCAGAGCAAGAGGTAGACTTCTCTATTGAGCTTGTTCCAGGAGCAGCACTGATATCCATTCCTCCTTATAATATGGATACACCTAAGTTACAGGAGCTCAAGTAGCAGTTGGAGGAGTTGCAGGAAAAAGGTTTTTTCCGACCCAGTACTTCTCCTTGGGGTTCTCCCGTTCTGTTTGCAAAGAAGGCGGATGGTACTTTACGGCTTTTTGTGGATTATCGGAAGATAAACCCGTTGACAGTCAAGAACCGATATCCATTTCCACGGATATATGATATCTTTGATCAGCTTTGAGGAGCCAGGATGTTCTCAAAGATCGACTTGAGATCCGGCTATCATTAGTTGCATGCCAGACCATCTGATATACCTCTTACAGCCTTCCAGAATAGGTATGGTCTGTATGAGTATATGGTTATGCCATTCGGTCTCGCGAACATGCCAGCAGTTTTCATGGCACTGATGAATAGATTTTTCCATCCTTACTTGGATTCTTTCATGGTGGTTTTCATGGATGATATCTTGTTGTACTCTCACACTCGACACGACCATGCTACCCATCTTGAGATCATTTTGAGTACACTGAGGGAGCATCAGTTATATGCTAAGCTCTCAAAGTGAAACTTTTGGATGGATGAGATTCACTTCCTAGGTCATGTCATCTCGAAGACAGGATTATAAGTAGACCCAGATAAGGTGAGAGTAGTAGTTACCTGGGAGCAGCTGAAGAATGTCTTCGAGGTACAAAGTTTTTTAGGGATGGATGGTTACTACAGGAATTTTATACAGGATTTCTCATACTTATCAGCGCCGTTAAATGGCTTGACTAAGAAGGGCGTTATGTATGTTTGGTCAGAAGTCCACGATTCAACCTTTCAGGAGTTGAAGGGTAAATTGACTTCAGCACCGATTCTAGTTTTTCTGGAGCTGGACAAGAGTTATACTATCTTCTGTGATGCATCCAACATCGGGCTTGGAGCAGTACTTATGCAGGAGGATCGTGTAGTTGCATATGGATCTCGGCAGTTGAGGCCACATGAGAGGAACTATCCTACGCACAACCTGGAGTTGGCTACAGTTGTTCATGCTTTGCGTTTTTGGAGACATTATCTTCTGGGAGAGCATTTTGTGGTATATACTGACCACAAGAGCCTCAAGTACATCTTCACATAGCGTGACTTTAATTTGAGATTGTGGAGGTGGGTTGAATACCTATAGTCTTTTGATTTCGAGCTTGCTTATACGCTTGGGAAAGGCAATGCTGTGGCAGACACACTGAGTAGGAGGACATAGATACAGGCAGTACAGGAGGCCAGCAGGGAGTGGAAGCTTATGACTCTTATCTCTGAAATGCATTTGGAGGTGCACGACAGACAGGGTCATAATTTTATTTCCTCCGTAGATGTTACCTATACCCTTCTTGACCAAGTTCGTATGAGGAAACTATCAGATTCTGAAGGCCTAGTCCTATGAGAAAGCGTGTTAGGAGAGGACCCTCTTCCCAGATGGACCGTAGGTGAGGATGAGATCTTGCGTTTCCAAGGACGCGTATGGGTGCCAGTAGATATACACGAGGAGCTAATGCGAGACTTTCATTCCTCAGTTTGGGCAGTTCATCCTGGCATCACCAAGATGTATCTTGATCTACACCACCAGTATTGGTGGCCAGGTATGAAGAGAGATGTTGCTGGTTTTGTCATGAGGTGTTCCACCTATCAGCAGGTGAAGGCGGAGCACCAGCGGCCAATAGGGATTTTACAACAGCTACCCATTCCCGAGTGGAAGTGGAATTATGTCGCGATAGACTTTGTGACAGGGTTACCAAGATCGCCTTGAGGGAATGACATAGTATGGGTTGTCATTGACAGGCTCACAAAGGTTTCTCACTTCCTGCCAATTAAGGAGACCTTCGGTGTTGATGAGCTTGGATGGTTGTACATCCATGAGATTGTACGCTTGCATGGGGTTCCGAGTACTATCATTTCAGATAGGGAAGCCTGCTTTACGTCGCATTTCTAGAAAGGGCTACAGAAGGATTTGGGTACACAGGTACTTCTGAGTACAGCTTACCATCCCTAGATAGATGGCCAGTCAGAGTGCACAATTCAGGTGCTTGAGGACATGCTACGAGCATGCGTCCTTGATTTTGGAGGTTCTTGGGAGAGACATATACCTCTAGTGGAGTTTTACTACAATAATAGTTTCTAAGAAACTATTCAGATAGCACCTTACGAGGCTTTGTACGGTAGGCCGTGCTGATCACCCTTGTGTTGGCCGGAGGTAGGAGAGGCAGCTATGCTGGGACCTCGTCTTGTTCAGGAGACCACAGAACATATGGAGATGATTTTGAAAAGGATGGTTACTACACAGTCTTGGAAGAAATCTTATGATGATCAGCGGAGATGACCTTTGGAGTTCAATGTCGGAGATCAGGTATTTCTATGTGTTACCCCGAGGTTGGGACACAAGAGGATCAGGAGACAGGGTAAGCTTTCACCGAGATACGTCGGTCTGTTTGAGGTTCTGGAGAGAGTTGGTCTGGTTGCTTATAGGTTGCAGTTACCTCAGAGGTACCAAGCTATGCAAGACATCCTCCATGTTTCCCAGCTTTGACTCTATTTCACAGACTCGTCTCATGTCTTTCAACCCAAGGAGGTTGAGCTAGAGCAGGATGCATCATTTGAGGAGTATCCTATCAGGATTGTTGATCGTAGTGAAAAGGTACTCCGTGGCCGGTCTGTTCCTCTGGTGCGGGTGATATGGCAGCATGGCCGTGTACAGGATGAGACTTGGGAGAGGGAGGTCGATATGAGATCACAGTGGCCAGAGTTGTTCGGGGTTTCTTCTTCACCACCTTGTTAGGGAAATTAGGGGACAAATTTCTTTAAAGGGGGAAGTTTGTAAGAACTCAGACCTTCTTTTCAGGTATGTTTTTCCTTTTCTGGTTGTTTTTGGGAAAAAGAGGAGAATCTGGAAATTTTCTAAGTACATGCCGTGTACTTTGATGCCGCTTGAGGCCATGTGCTGGCCGTGTCATGGCCACACACACGCCCATGTAGGGGTGATGTGAAGGCCGCTTAATGCGGAGTACAGAAAAGCCTAGTACACGCCGTGTACTCCAAAAGTACACACCGTGTACTTTCTTTTTTTCATTAAACGGACCGGGGTCACGTCTTAACCCCGAAAATGCCTTCTTATCTAGCTTCTTTGACCGAGAGTGAGGGTACAACCGCAGATCTTCTCCAAAATACCGATCCATCACCGATTATCCGAATCGAACGCCATCAGTTGCAATATAATCGCAGTGGTGAGTTCTTGGTTCTCCCTTGGCAACGTCTCCTGATTCCTTCTCTTATGAGAGTTATCGTAGGTTGAAAGTTTTAGAAGTTTTTGCAGATCTACTCCGTTCTAGGCCAATTCACGGGCCGAGGTTCAAGTATATTGATCTCCTAGGATCGAGGTAGGTGGTTTGTTGCCTTACATTGAATGTCTTTGAGTTTTTGTGCAAAAGTGCTGGATACCCATGTTTCGGGTATCTCGGGTCAGGGTTTTGATCCTACATTATTATCTGTCTTAGATTGCTTGTATGCTTGAGGTTGTTAGATGAATAATGATTACTTTTTAGAATGTTTGAGGATCACCCCTTGGATGTTTCCCTTGTTTTGGCTGTTTATCACCGTTTGGATTAGGTTGCATGTGAGGCAGACCTTATTGCATTGATTGCATGCCTTGATATAATTGTTTGCATGTATTGCCTACTGTTTATATGCTTTTGATGCATTGTAGCTATTATCCAATTAGTTTTTGAACTTACTTAGGGCTGCTGACAGTCGATTATGCACGACTGGACTGCTCAGGGCTGTGTGAACCTGGTGAGGTAGACTAAAGAGGGAATTGATGGTTAAGGGCTTCCCTATAGAGTCAGTTATAAATTAGTATCATTCGTAGGACCTACAGGAATTGTAATTTTTTCTTCCTCAGAGTTTCCTTAGTTACGTATCGAGACTACAGGGGGAATTATACGTAAGTGATTCCTCAGAGAGTCTATAGCTATCGTTGAAAGACCGCATGGGAATTTATGGTGAGAGATTCCTAGAGTGTCTTTGCCTTTGTATGATTACTTGAATAGAGGGGTATGCCAGTGTGAGCCACCCAGAGAGTCAGTGTGAATATTGTTTGGTTGGTTGTGATGAGTCCACCAAGCCAAAGAACAAGCTTGGGTTTTGTACTGCTTGTGTTTAGGTAGTCTGCTGAGATATCTGTTGTGTTACTTGCTATGTCATGGAAATATAGAGATGTTTGCTATATTCCTTGGTTGATAATTAAATGATTGAATTAAATTAATAAATAAATGTAAATGGAGATTGGTAGGATTGTTTACTTAGTGTGATCCTGTTTCTCTGCTGCATTTATTTCCTTTACTTTTGCTATATTGCTCACTGACAGTAGGGCACAAATCTTATGGTGGTTGCCTACTGGGATTAGTCTCACACCCTGTTTGGGTCCTGCTTTTTGACCCAAATAGGTTATATGGTTTCAGGTGTGGATAGGGATTTTGGCCCTTCTACTTTAGGTACATGATTGCTGGTTGGATCTGGAGAGCATAGGACCGAGCTTAGGCTTGAGATGCTGCTGGAGTTGATGTTTACTTTCAGTACTTTGATTCTCAGTTGTATTTCAGCACGTTGTTGGGTTTGCTGTTTTCCTTAGATACTTGTACCTGCTATATCATTATCATCATTATTATATATTCATTGCTTCCACTATTTAGTTCAGTTATTTTATGATGTTTACTGCTTCCACTATTGACTGTTATTTCATTTCCCTTGTATACTTTACCAAATGAGGGCATAGTTTCCCCAATAACCCACCGAGACCCTCGCTGCTAGTCAAAAGCCTCTGGAATTTGGGGAAATTCGCTTGAGGTCATGTGGCGAACCGGGTATGGGGAACCAGTTGAGTGGCTCCAGATTCAGGTCGTTATAAAATCCTTTTATCATACCTAGCACATAACTACTTAGATGAATGTATGATAATCTCTAGAAGAAATTTAACATTTAAACTAAAGCATACACAAATTCTGAATTATGAATAAAAAACGGAATAACCTTTAAATAAATGAACATTTCAAATATTCAAATATGAGATGAATATTTTATAAAATATTCATAAATAAAGATTAACTATAAACATTTTATAACTTAGCTTATCATTATGGACATTTAAAAATAATTAATATAAACACTTTATATTCATTTCATAATATAAACTCCTTCATATTATTCATTATATGAAATTTTATTTAAATATATGACATTTCATGAAATATATAAATTTTATAGTTCAAACTCTTATGTAAACCTTTTACATAATCTAAATATCACATACTTAACATTATTTAAACCTTGATCAAATCAACCATAAAAACTCTGTTTATGTGGTTTAAATAACATCTCAAATAATACCCTTAATTTGAACATCTCAAATTAAGTATTATGAGCACTTTATAATGTTTAATTATAAAAATTTTATATTTTGGTCTTATTTTTTAATTTATAGACACTTAGTACATTCCTACTATGATTTATACATAAATAATTTATTTATAAGTCATAAGGCATGCCATATAATTAGGAAAATAGTATTTTTAAAATTAACATTTAATATTAAGTAATATTTAATAATAAATGTTTCATAAAAATTTATCAATTAATTATACTCTTTATAATTTATTAATTTATAAATACTTTATAAATTAATAATTATCCCCACAATAATTTTTATAATCATTTATAAAATTTTTATAAATAATATAATTCAATTCATAATTGAATTTTAATAAAAATAAAATTTTTCCATCCCAATCATATTTTACGATTGGTCTCGAGTAGTTTGTTATGATTGATAGCGATGAGAAACATGTGATATTAATCACACTATATGACCAATAGTCCTATAATTGATTATGATATCACATATTGTATTTAATTACATGCACTGATATCATAATAGTGACACAATGCTCTATTTTTCAAAAACCTGACATGGAAATCATATTCTATGATACCTCGATATTATATGATATGATCTGTACAAATCTATTGATTTATACTAAATCCTATATTTTTATATCTCTATATCATAAGCTGCGATTCATTCTATTAGAAAAAAACTATGAATCGTATTCTATGATTTCCTTACAATATGAAATATGATTGTTATAACCTTCGTTTCCTGCATGATTTCATGAATCTAAATGCATGGTAAAATATGATACCACTACTGGGATTCATATGGATTTAATAAAACTTATTAGAGGCAAAAAAAAAAAACAATTAAGAAACCCAAATCAATATCTCTATGCATAGATAAATGAAACATGTGAAATTTGAAACGAAGAATCGGGAATACCTTACACTGAAGAGATAAAAAATCCATCTTCATCATCTATGTGCATGATGAAGATCACTAAAAGGAATCCAAATGAAATACCCTCTCTGTGACGTATCCACAGGTTGTGCATGAATCAGTCTTTATACAAATGGGCTCTCCATCTTCCATGGCGTGCTAGTACCTCATGATATTAAAGAGGTAGAAGAAAGAGAACTTTCAAGTTAAAGAGTTTTTGTCAAGAATAAGTAATTAAGCTAGCTTACCATTGCATGGTATCACGACCCTTTAAATAATACTCAAGGAAACACATCAGGTGATCATGTAATAACTCATGTGTTAGGATTAATGAGTTAATGCTTCGGTCAGTTCATGCATCACATGCATGAATGAAATCCCTGACTGTTTCATCATATGAAATGGTCTACTTGATGATAGTCCACATAGAAGAATCATGAATGATAACATTTATAATTAAACATACCAAGATCATAGTATATAAGAGTATATCATACTTTACAACTAAACACAAAATGATCTATACAATATCATCCAATTGGACAATATGATTGGATGAGGCAATGGAATGAAACCCCATTTCATGTATTACAATATTGACATATCGTATATTATATGACATGATAGTCATGCAATTTTTGAACTTCCATGAAATGAGGATACCGTCTCTTGCGATATCTCTATATTATACATTGTGATATAGACTAATATGTATCAAATACACATTAGTCTTTATGGAATACCTTCTTCACCCATATATGTCCATTTTTAGAGCAGGCATACTTTTCTTACTCAGAATATTTCCTTCATAAATTTATGCTATTCTCCCCTTTTTTTAGCATGAGTAGGTGTTTTAATCTCTTTAATATAAAAAAATTAATTCTCCCATTTAATATCAAAATATTCATTTTTGTTTGTTATAGTCTTGAAAAGAATCATTTGATCCATCCTAAAAAACTTAACAATATTTCTAATAGTTAGTATTTTCTCCTCTATGACCTACACATCTTGAATTTCAACCATATTTTTAAATATCTTGTTATAAACCTTAAAATACTTAATTTTTATGGAATACCCAATAAATATCCCATTGTAAGAGTTATTTATAGACTTACCTTTATCCCTTCTTTATATATGTTAAAACAATTTCTTCTAAATACCCAAGTACTCCAGATTGAGCTTCTTCTTATACCATAAATCACATGGTACAACATTATCCCTAGAGATAAATAATTTAATATTTTCCCAAATATTTTTTAGGTAGCCGATTTTTAGAAGAATAATGAAATATCCTTTGTAAAAAATATAATATTTTGTATGATGTTTATGGTTAATTTTCTCTTTTAAACTGCCCAATTTTGATGGGGGTGTAATTTTTGATTATACCTGATGGTGTGAACTATGTTTTTTTAATAAAATTCAACTTGTAACACGATCAATTCCCAAAAGTTCACCCATAATAGTACCAATATTTTCCAAGAATGCTTAACTACAGAGTTCTAATGGGATCCGATGAATTAAATCTGGTGTGACCGCACAATAAAATTTTGACTTCATCATCACATATCACATTTTTTTCTATTTATTAGTGACCACCCCATGATATTTACAACTCTTAGTCATAGTATTTGTTTTTATTAATTTTATATTTTTATTTATGGAAGTTATGATAGATATTTTTTTTATTTTTATTATTCTATCATGAAATAATAAAATGGTTCTTATTATTATTTTTTAAATTTATTTATTTTTGAAAATTTTCTCAATTCTTGTATTCCGCCTCCCAAAAAAATTTCAACCTTGAAATTTTTATCCTAACTCATTCCAAGAATAGATGTGGTTACTTTTCCTTAATTAATTTCTTTAACTCCCACATCACCCATTCCAGTTTATGATTTATCTACAACACCTTCACTAGTTGAGTCATTTGATTCCGAAGCACCTACTCACATTAATCAAGTATCTAGACTAGTTATTCTTCATATAAAAAACTTGGATCTAGTTGAACTCCTTTAATTCTAAGTACATGTTTTTGTTTTGGATTGTAATTTCATAGTAGGGAAACATGAAATATATCATTCACTTAAGAAAATTTAGGCACCAACGATCAATACACTATGGATCCTATATGATATAACATTGAGAAAGTACAAAATATATCTTGAGTTTAACTAAAACTCCTTAATCAATGTTATAAATCACTTCAATGGAGATATATTCATGAAGACATGATCCCTTAAAGGTTTTAGGGCACACTAAAAGCATCAGGTGGAGGCCCATTTTTTAAATTTTCATCATATTCTACATATAAAATCCAGAGAACATGAGAAATGTTCCTCATAATTTCATAGATAGGATTACACACATTTAATTATAATTAATTTAAATTGAAATAACTCAACCATGGTATTATTATTGATCAATTATTTGCTACCACCGCTCTTGTTGCATTGTTGTTGATTTGGAGAATCCAATAGAGAATACCTTTAGATATTTCCACATGTGCTCTATGAAACTTCAAATGATGCTCTTGAATTATTAAGTGCTAGCATGAGAACAAAAAGTGCTTCACACAATTATTCATTGTTCAAAACGAGAATATATTTCTTTCTCATTATAATCTTGAGAGACATGAGAATGAAAGAATTCTCTCTAGGGCTATAGAGAATATTAGAAAACCCCTCCTATTCCTACAATGTCTACCTTAAAAAATGATATATTTTAGAATATATACTTAAGTCAAAATATGTTAATTTTACAATGGCCCTTATCCTTTTATTTTATCCAAATCACGCCCCACGTCAAACATATAATAAAATAATAATAATAAAATTTTTATTTTACATGGCATGTGTTTCATCAAATATCACTTCTTAAATAAAGAAATATATATTTATTTAAATTATTTTAAATAAATATATCATTTTCATTGGATCACTAAACTCGATCCACATTCACCTATAAATTTATCAAACCTTGAATAATAAAATAGACTTGTTTGATAAAATAAAATAAAATAAATATTATATTTTTTTAAACTTGTAAATAAATATTTATTTTACAATATTCACTAAACATGTGATAAATATATAAGAGATTAAATCCAACTCATATATTCTAAACTCAAATATCACTTGATTAAATTATTATGATAAACTAATCTTGAATAAATATTATTCCACAAGCCAAAAATAAATTTATTCTTAAGCTTAGATTCAATAGAATTTAATGTGTTTCTAGATACACTTAGTGTGTGATTCTCTAGGCCATTTTATCAATGTAAATAGGTACAACTTATCTAAAATACAAGATTGACATCTAGAAACATGTTAAAGAACCCATAGAGAAACATGTTAGTGCAACAACTAGAAAAACCTTACTATGAACAATATTGTGTAATATAATCCCTTTTTCAATTGATATCAGATTAAGATAGATGATACTTGTGCCATCACCTTATATACTTGATTTATTTTTCTTTGATTTTTTGGAAATGAAAATTTCTATAAAATAACATGGAAATGGATTTTGTCGGACTTTAATTTCAATAAAAGGGATAGAAATATCTATTTTTTCCCCTGGAGTAGCACATGTATTTAGGGTTGAAAAAAATGTTGCTAAATTATTTTACTAAATTCTAAACTTATAATATTTTTTAACCATTTGGTATTTAAACCTATTCCAACTATTAAGATGCAAATGGATCTATTTATCTATGCTTAATCATATACACCACTTGTAATATAGTAAGAAAGTAAAATATAGTGAATGTGTTTTTAAAAGGTTTATACCCAATGTGGTAAACTTATTTCTTACTGTGATCAGGTTTCACCAAGTCATAGATTCTCCACTAATAATATTTTCATCAAATACAAGAGGGACGACTAGGTATCATCCTGAATCCATGTTCACCATATAACATAGTTGAATGTTAACTATATTAAAAAAGTGAATAATTATTCTCCCATAGGTTCTTTATATTGTAATCAAACAAGATCTTCACAAAATTCAACCTCTTTAAGTAGATCACCAATTTTGTCTAGGGATGTCACTACATCTACAAAACTAATCTGCTTCCTCAAAAACTGCAAAGTATCCAATTGACTCTTTATCATATGATAACTATATGAAACTCATTATCTAATAGATATTATTTCTTCATGTATTATAAAGAATAAAAAATATATATTTATCTCAAAAAAAATAAAATTTATTTGATTTCATTTTAGAATAACTCCATGAAAGTCAGCCTCACTTAAATCAACCTCTCTTATTACCTTTGATTGAATCTGTTTATAGGTTTGGTTCAACATCTCTTCATATTTTCATCTTTAAAACCTAGATGGTTTTATATGACTACACATGTTTAGATTATTCTTATTCCTCCTTTATATTTTCTTTCAAATTCTCTTAGATTTCACTATACAGATGTATGACCCTCTCAACCTTCTCTTTTTTTTACTTATTCGATACACTGATGTGTAAGTGACCAATTTTTGGGTTGTTTTTTATATTCTCATAAATGAAAGTATTTTTGGGAATTTTTTCAAGCCAAAAAAACACATGTACATGACACACACTATTTTTATTCTCCTATTATCCATTGTATCCTTTTAATTTAAGATCATCATGTGGGTGTGTCCCACATTTTTTTCAACTATTTTCTCCATCAGTTTTACAAAAAATTACCTTTTATCTTTCTTTATCAATTTTATTTCTTTGTACAAGATGAATGTATCTTCAAATATATTCTACAATGGATATAGTTCTTCTCTTCTCAAAATAATATCACAAGATCCAAAATAAACATTTCTTCACTGCTTTACAAATTATGCAACAATAACATTTTTGGATGGGCATATCACAGATCGTGACATGAGAGCTTCATTTAAAATAGTACGACCACCATATTGGATGTGTAATAAAAACTTAACATATAAAATATTATTTATTAATTCTCAGATAATAATCAATACATTTTTTTGTGTTATTTAGAACAATCAATATTTTCTCTATCATCTTCACATATGATTTCCAAATTTATCTAATCTAGAATTTATTCATTTATTTTTATTAAAATCTCATCCATATTTGATCTTATTTATCTCATACATGAATAAAATAATCTCACAAAAAAACTTGAATCATAATTAATTTTGTGATATTTTGATCATTGGGATTCAGCATCATTATTATCATATTTATATATGCATTATTCCTAAAAATAGATCAGAATTATTTCAGTTCTCACTCATTAAGTTATTTTCATGGTCAATTATATTATTAATGATAAGTGGATCATGTATTCTTCATAAAACTTGAATCATAATTTAATTGTTATTTTTTAATCACTGAAGATTGACTTCAGAATCATCTGATTCACTTCACCATTTTGATCATCAATATTGAATTTCAAATATTCTCATTTGAAATTAATGTAATTATGGAACAATTATCATGTCAATTCCTTAACCTTTAATATAAGGCCCCAGCCTTAAACCTTACTTAATCTTGAGTTATTACAAGATTTCACATTGAGGATCTTTTCTGGTTTAGAGTTTTAGAGAATTAGACCATAAAACTTGCATTACATTCCACATTTAAACAAAGTGGTTACATAAAAGATAGTCTTCATTTTTCCCATCAACGAAAACATATTTAAAATAAAACATGGATTCTTTCTTGACACTTCCTTGACACTATAATCATATCATGTACCATTCCCTTGACCTGTGAAAAACATTTCAAAAACTTGGGATGAGCATAAAAATCTCAGTAAGGGTTATCAAAAGTATGGAAAGGAAACATGAGTACATATATACATAAGAATGAAATCATACTTTACCCATAAAACATATGCACTTTAACATACCTCATAAAATCATGAATAAATCATAGAAATCATAAGACATAAAATGTAACTTGAGGCATTCATAACATTCTTACGTAGGGAGTAACCCTCTTGGTTACGTTTGGAATACCCACCACAGTATATTCCCTAAATCTCTTCAGAGAAACCTTAACGTTTCACTCCTTCGCATTACCCAATGCATTGGAGAGCTATATCGGGCTCACCCACCCTTAGTTTATCATGGAACCACCCGTCTTCATAACAATGCCCAAGAACCATAACATAATCTTATCACATAAAACATGCATAAAGGAAACATAACATTTCCACATTTCAATAACAAGATATCAATACAACACATTGATATAAAAACACTATGAAAACCATTTTCAATACCAAAATAAAAGAAAAGCAAAACATCGTATTTATTTTTATTTTAAAAAGAAGGTATGGCTTTTAGAGGAAGCCAAAACTCAAATAATGGTCACGACGGTGTAGAAGTCATTGTTGCCACATACATACGACAAAAATATTCCCTTTTGTCATTTAGTAAAACGCTTTGTATAAAAAAGATTCCTTTGAATAAATGTAAAAGTCAAAGGGGTTTATACACCGTATAAAAGAAAGTTGTGTATAAAACAAAATACGCCTCAATGAAAGGAGATTAAGACGAAGTCCCATACAAAGACGGTATCCTTGAATCAAGGATGAATCAATTACATAATTATGTGTGACAAACGAATACACCAAATATAAGTGGATATTAAGTGTAAAACAATCAGAGGTTATTCAAACATATTCATAGAACTACATATTCAAGGAGTACAAGTTTATCCCAAAGAGTCAAATTTGGGTTAAGAAGTTCCCTTGCAAAAATTTGACAGCCTAACAGCGTCACTACAAAATTCAGAAAATGAGTTCATGAGAGATAAAAAGGGTATCTCATCACATGGACATAAAATTTAAATCAATAAGGATATAGAAGAACATATCCCAACATAATAGTATGTGAATTAAAAGACATAACAAAAGAAGTCTTTTAAAAAGAGGAGGGTGAAAGGTTCCCTTACCGACATGGGTATCCTTCGAGACATGCACCCCGTGAAAGAAGGAAAATACAACATTGATGTAAATAATCATAAATGAAATTATATTACACAATGAGTAAAATAATGGACAGTACATACACCACTCAAAGGAAATTGTGGCAAATGTAGCATAAATCTCACGGGAATAAAAGTGAGATGAAAAATCCCTTACGAAAACTCAGCAGCCTAACAACGCCACTTAAAACTTCCAAAATGGATTGATGAGAGAAAATAGGGTCTCTAATCATATTAACATAAAGTTTAAAGAAAGAGGAATATAAAATAAAATCCCCCAACATAACAAAGAGTAGCTTAAAATAAGTGACATAAAGGAGAGTACTTAAAAAGAAAGAGAGAGGTTAGATCTCTTACGAAAATTTGGCAGCCTAACGGCGCCACTCAAAACTTCCAAAATGGATTGATGAGAGAGAATAGGGTCTCTCATCATATTAACATAAAGTATATATAAAGATTAATATAAAAGAACATCCCCCAACATAACAAATAGGAGCTTAAAAGAAGTGACATAAAGGAGAGTACTTAAAAAGAAAGAGAGAGGTTAGATCTCTTACGAAAATTCGGCAGCCTAACGACGCCACTCAAAACTTCCAAAATGGATTGATGAGAGAGAATAGGGTCTCTTATCATATGAACATAAAAATTACAGTAAGAGAAATATAAAATAACATCCCCATAACAAGAAATATGAGCTTTAAAAGGAATGACATAAAAGAGCGTACTTAAAAAGAAAGAGAGGAGTAGGATCCCTTACCTCAAGTCCAACTTGTCTTGTTCGTTTCTTTATATTCCTGAATAATAAACTTTGTTCAATTTATAATTTCTTAAGGAACTCCTATAAAGATTATTATTCAGTTCATATCACATATTTTAATGTTATAATAATTGGTTAATAATATGAGTTCATATCAGACGTTTTTGTCGATGTTTGGTACATGAGTCAAAAATGAACTTGTTTGAAAAATGACTGTCCATGTAGTTATAAGTAAATAATTTCCAGAATAGTATTAATTATTAAAATATCATATATATCCAGTACATATTCATTTTATACTATTCCATATCATTTGTAGATAAAAAAAGAAAAGCACCGTTCATGGAGACGGTAGGCCGTACGTACGCATGAACGCTACTTTCATTTTTTCTTTGTCATATTAATGAAATTAAAAATAAATGATATATATATATATATATATTATAATTCCATTATAATATATATGTTATATAGGTCACATATGTTCATTAATTTAATTCTTTATACATTCCATGTATTGCATGTACGAGTCACATCACTTGAGGGGGCGGTAGTCCACACTTCCTCATATGAAATTATCGCATTTACACAACATGAAAAGAATAAAGGTATGGTTTAAATATAAAATACAGAAGCATATAGTAAACATAAATACCATATATATCATATATAAAATACAGTGACATCATAATAGACACCTTTAAAGGTGTTAAAAGAATATTGAACAATCATCGTTTCGTAAGGCAGAAAATCGCCAACCACAGAAACAATATGTTCTTTAACCATTAGACAAAGGTGTGTGTAAGTGTAGCTAAAATCCTTCTTATAAAAACATCCTAGTATATTGAAGATACTGTATTTGTTACAAAAGAAATTAATAAAAAGAGTTTAGGGGGTTGGAGAAGCAAAATAAACCAAAAGGACACAAGTGAAGACATTACCTTAAAATCAGGTAACTCCCTTTGGTTTGAGCTCAAAGGCTTCCTTGGGAAGACTTATGCTCAAAGTGAGGCTTCAAGGAGTTAGAGAGGGATTTGGAGAGACAAAATGGGCAGGGGTTGGCCGAGCCAAAGGATTTTTACGTGTGGGTAAGGAGGTATAGGTGGGGGCCTTTTATAAGAGGAGGGGAGGGGCACTCTTGGAAAGTAAAGAAATGTTACTTTATTTTAGAATGAGTTTCGGATTTTAATGGTCCCACATTGATGTGTTTCGAGGATAAGGTGATAAGGGTTATAAATCCACCCATCCAATAGGTTTTGGACATGTGTAGGTATTAGAGTTTACATTATCTTTCCATTTTATTTAAATCGTTAAATAATGAGGTCATCGCTGCATCATCATGATGTCATAAATAATTTAATTTATTTAATGTCTAAAAATTATAAAAAATTTCTATGATGTAGGAAATCTTTTTAGATTTCTAATGACTATTTATAGTAAAAAATCTGACTTGTATAACCCCATGTAAAAATTGTTTTAGTAAAACATCTCATGTTTGTGTCATTTTTACTTTAACATTAAATAAAAAGGTATTTATGTCATTTTCCAACCAAAGTGGCTCCATGGGGTCCCCAAGTTGACCCATGGATTGTCTTAGTCGGACATGGCACATCCAATGATGGTAGGACATTTGTCTAGGTCATTTCATTTTATTAAAACATTATTCTTACCTTAAACTACACTAATTACTTCTAATCGCGATTAAAAACTTAATAAGTTACTATTCACCAAAAAATTATTCTAATCCCATTGAACCACATTTTACTTATTAATGACAAACATGTATGTTGGATTTTTGAAATTCAAAACACAAAGATGGCAAAATTTCATTTAAACGGAAAAATCAGTTTTTATAAGTACCACTTAGTGGTTTCATTATTCATTAAAAATTGAAGTTTTTCAGAAAATTACCAAAAATTCACCCTAAGCTATATTTGATATTCCGAATTCAAAAATGATGTCTATTTTACAAAATTCAAAACATATAAGTTGCATTAATTAATTTAATAATTAATTCCCGCTGTCAAAAAAATAGCGTGTTTTTATGAAACAAAATGTATCAAAAGATTGACACTAGTTTAAGTCCGATTTCAAAGTGAAATTAATTCCAAAGATCAATATTGGATTAAATGGTAAAAATATATTCTAATTTCAATTTAAAACCAATTCAAAAGATAATCTAATCATATAAATAAATCAGATTAAAAAGTGGTTTTGAAATAAAATACAACCTTTTCACTATTCATTAAAAATTGAACTTTTTCGAAAAAATACCAAAAATTTACACAAAGTAAATTTTGATGTCCCGATTATAAAGAAGAATTTTATTTTGTCAAATATAACACATACAATTGTCAAAAAGTGGATTTAAAAGAGGTTTGCCATCAAAAGGCAGTTAATCGACCTTTTAAAGAATATTAGAATGTTTATGCTTAAAAATTGGATTCATTCTCATTTTTAATCCTCTAACATTTATTGTAAAAAGTAAAAATATTTGAAAAACATATATAATCATTTTTTAGTTAGTTCTGTTCATTCCCACCATTATAACGGCTAGGCGTTAACTACCATTTAAAATAATATTATTTTATTATTAGAGTGCAACGTAAGATTTCCAAGAAACTCGTTGTTGCGTGTTGGGTACGCCATCGAGCATAGCATCCCCTTTAAAGTTATATTAATATTTTATTCACAAATATGGATAAATGTGAAAATATCATATTCTTTATTTACCTGGGGTGTTACATCCTTCCCCTCTTTTGGGAATTGTGTCCTTGTAATTTCAAAATTGGGCTTGGAATCTTCATTGAAAATCCCACATCGGAACAAGAGTCAGTAAAACAATCACTTTAAAATAAAGAAAGATAAGTACAAAGGTCCCCCGAGTTAACCCATACTAGGATTCCAAGTATGAAAATATGGACATGGAGGAAAAAACAAAGGGTCATGTTCTGATGGAGAGTGATAGTAAACATGTCTAGGAGAAAGTTAACCATAAGAAAATCACAAACTTGTGATGGGTTAAACGGTATTAGATTCCCCAATAGGAAAAGTTAACAGACAACATTTTTGTTTTAAGTTACTTTTCATTGAGGAATTTATTTTTGAGCTTAACTAAATCATAATGAAACATACTTACTTATCATGTAGACTTTCAAGTTTTACTAGATTCCTTAATCAAACTCATATTTTCTCCAAAACACAAGTATTTAGGAAGACTTGTTCGCATTAAGAGTACTATAATCAATTTCTAGAGAATCACATAATCCACAAAAGAGAATTATATACTTCCCATGTCTTTAGACTTTAACCAAAACCAAAACCAAAAAGGTTAGTACAAGATCAGATAATCCAGAAAAGGATAACCCTTTATAAAAAGAAAATCTATTCTTAATCTCCAAAATTTGTCCAACAAAACCCAAAGTTCAACGAGGACCATTCGATAAACAATTTGTCCATAAAATTCTTCAAAGTAAACCAAACTAAGATTGAAACCCAAATATTTGAAGGATTTAGTCACATAGTCTTCCAAGTTAAATCGTAACATTTATCTCCAAACAACATCAGTTGCTCTTAATGTCTCGTATTGAAAAGTAATTAACCCAATCACATATCCTCCATGATAGGTTAATAAATTTCTATAGATAACCCAAAATAAACTTACTCTTAATTCATAAAATCATCTAACTAAAAAGAATCAGTCAAACTAACCAGGGAATTCATGTAGTCCAGTGGTAGGCGATAAATACCAGTCGCACTTTGGTTGTGGGTTCGATTCCCACAGCTTTGTCCGACGCGACGGGTTGTCACACGGTCTGCGTGTTGTCTTTTTTATAAAACTTCAAAAATAACCCTAACATGTTTTAACCTCAATAGTTTCCTTATACCTCTCATTTTCATCCAAATTCGTTATGATCTCAACATCTTAATTCTTGAAGTCTTATTTCACTACCATAAGATAAAATAAAACGATTCCCAAAATGAATAACATCATACCTTGATCATGGCATCCACTCGGTTTCATCGTCATCTTGCTCACATATGTAGAAGTCCCATGCATTACAACAATGATTTAGAGATACTTAAAAATCATTTTCTTCCTCCATCCAAATACACCTTGTACAACATGGGTCATATGGGTGTTCACAGAAAAATAGTTTTGGAAAATAATCATGTATGACATATAATTCCAAAACATCTGATAAAACATGATTTCTATAAAATAGTCGGACAGAATTTGAGTTGAAACTTTCTATTATTGGTCCTTTTAAAATACCATAAGTATGTGCAGATAGAATATATTTTAAAAGCAAATATAAATAGGTTGCGCAAGGGTCTCCTTCCTCAGCACCATTTTTAAAATCATAATATGCTTCAAATTCTTATGATAAGGTAAAATATTTGAAAATAACTTGATAATATTTACCTTTCTTGAAAATATGAGAATATTGTGAAAATAGTATTTGTCTAAAAACAACCCATGATCCATGATGATAACGAGGTATAGTGGAGGTGTTTGACATCTCAAACAACTTCTTGTAAGTAATTTGTATGCTAGAAAAAGTTTCACAATCATCCGAACATGACTTTGCAATAATTATTGCAAGCATGTCATCAGGATAAGATAGGAATGTCGTTTGAGATCCTTCTCCTTCCATTCGTAACCAACTTTACTTGACCTGAAAAAAGTTATAAAACAAGGATTTAACTGAAATAATAGATATAGGGACTAATCATGTGTCTAACAAAAATTCCTAATCCATAAAGTTGTCTAAACCGACCTCTGATACCAACTATAAGGCCCCAGGCTTAAACCTTACTTAATCTTGAGTTATTACAAGATTTCACATTGAGGATCTTTTCAGGTTTAGAGTTTTAGAGAATTAGATCATAAAACTTGCATTACATTCCACATTTAAACAAAGTGGTTACATAAAAGATAGTATTCATTTTTCCCATCAACGGAAACATATTTAAAATAAAACATGGATTCTTTCTTGACACTATCATCATATCATGTACCATTCCCTTGACCTGTGAAAAACATTTCAAAAACTTGGGATGAGCATAAAAAGCTCAGTAAGGGTTATAAAAAGTATGGAAAGGAAACATGAGTACATATATACATAAGAATGAAATCATACTTTACCCATAAAACATATGCACTTTAACATACCTCATAAAACCATGAATAAATCATAGAAATCATAAGACATAAAAGGTAACTTTAGGCATTCATAACATTCTTACGTAGGGAGTAACCCTCTTGGTTACGTTTGGAATACCCACCACAGTATATTCCCTAATTCTCTTCGGAGAAACCTTAATGTTTCACTCCTTCACATTACCCAATTAATTGGAGAGCTATATCGGGCTCACTTGCCCTTAGTTTATCATGAAACCACCCGTATTCATAACAATTCCCAAGAACCATAACATAATCTTATCACATAAAACATGCATAACAGAAACATAACATTTCCACCTTTCAATAACAAGATATCAATACAACACATTGATATAAAAACACCATGAAAACCATTTTCAATACCAAAATAAAAGAAAAGTAAAACATGGTATTTATTTTTCTTTTAAAAATAAGGTATGGCTTGTAGAGGAAGCCGAAACTCAAATAATGGTCACGGCGGCGGAGAAGTCGTTATCACCGCATACATACGACAAAAACATTCCCTTTTGTCGTTTAGTAAAACGCTTTGTATAAAAACGATTCCTTTTGAATAAATGTAAAAGTCAAAGGGGTTTATACACCATATAAAAGAAAGTTGTGTATAAAACAAAATACGCCTCAATGAAAGGAGATTGAGACGAAGTCCCTTACAAAGACGGTATCCTTGAATCAAGGATGAATCAATTACATAATTATGTGTGACAAACGAATACACCAAATATAAGTGGATAATAAGTGTAAAACAATCAGAGGTTATTCAAACATATTCATAGAACGACATATTCAAGGAGTACAAGTTTATCCCAAAGATTCAAATTTGGGTTAAGAAGTTCCTTTGCAAAAATTTGACAGCCTAACGACGTCACTACAAAATTCATAAAATGAGTTCATGAGAGATAAAAAGGGTATCTCATCACATGGACATAAAATTTAAATCAATAAGGATATATAAGAACATATCCCAACATAATATTATATGAATTAAAAGAAATAACAAAAGAAGTCTTTTAAAAAGAGGAGGGTGAAAGGTTCCCTTACCGACATGGGTATCTTTCGAGACATGCACCCCGTGAAAAAAGGACAATACAAAATTGATGTAAATACTCATAAATGAAAGTATATTACACAATGAGTAAAATAATGGACAGTACATACACCACTCAAAGGAAATTGTGGAAAATGTAGCATAAATCTCATGAGAATAAAAGTGAGATGAAAAATCCCTTATGAAAACTCGGCAGCCTAACGGCGCCACTTAAAACTTCCAAAATGGATTGATGAGAGAAAATAGGGTCTCTAATAATATTAACATAAATTTTACAGAAATAGGAATATAAAAGAACATCCCACAACATAAAAAATATGAGCTTAAAAGAAGTGACATAAAGGAGAGTACTTAAAAAGAAAGAGAGAGGTTAGATCTCTTACGAAAATTTGGCAGCCTAACGACGCCACTCAAAACTTCCAAAATGGATTGATGAGAGAGAATAGGGTCTCTCATAATATTAACATAAAGTTTAAATAAAGAGGTATATAAAATAAAATACCACAACATAACAAAGAGGAGCTTAAAAGAAGTGACATAAAGGAGAGTACTTAAAAAGAAAGAGAGAGGTTAGATCTCTTACAAAAATTCGGCAGCCTAACGACACCACTCAAAACTTCCAAAATGGTTTGATGAGAGAGAATAGGGTCTCTCATCATATGAACATAAAAATTACAGCAAGAGTAATATAAAATAACATCCCCATAACAATAAATATGAGCTTTAAAAGGAATGACATAAAAGAGCGTACTTAAAAAGAAAGAGAGGAGTAGGATCCCTTACCTCAAGTCCAACTTGTCTTGTTCGTTTCTTTATATTCCTGAATAATAAACTTTGGTAAATTTATAATCTCTTAAGGACATAATATAAATATTATTATTCAGTTAATATCACATATTTTAATGTTATAATAATTGGTTAATAATATGAGTTCATATCAGACGTTTTTGTCGATGTTTGGTACATGAGTAAAAAATGAACTTGTTTGAAAAATGACTGTCCATGTAGTTATAAGTAAATAATTTCCAGAATAGTATTAATGATTAAAATATCATATATATCCATTACATATTCATTTTATACTATTTCATATCATTTGGAGATAGAAAACGAAAAGCACCGTTCATGGAGACGGTAGGCCGTACGTACGCATGAACGCTACTTTCATGTTTTCTTTGTCATATTAATGGAATTAAAAATAAATGATATATATATATATATTATAATTTCAGTATAATATATATGTTATTTAGGTCACATATGTTCATTAATTTCATTCTTTATACATTCCATGTATTGCATGTACGAGTCACATCACTTGAGGGGGCGGTAGTCCACACTTCCTCATATGAAATTATCGCATTTACACAACATGAAAAGAATAAAGGTATGGTTTAAATATAAAATACAGAAGCATATAGTAAACATAAATACCATATATATCATATATAAAATATAGTTACATCATAATGGCCACCTTTAAAGGTGTTAAAAGAATATTGAACAATCATCGTTTCGTGAGGCAGAAAATCGCCAACCACAGAAACAGTATGTTCTTTAACCATTAGAAAAAGGTGTGTGTAAGTTTAGCTCGAATAATTTTTATAAAAACATCCTAGTATATTTAATATACTGGATTTGTTACAAAAGAAATGAATAAAAAGAGTTTAGGGGGTTGTAGAAGCAAAATAAAACAAAAGGACACAAGTGAAGACATTACCTTAAAATCGGGTAACTCCCTTTGGTTTGAGCTCAAAGGCTTCCTTGGGAAGACTTATGCTCAAAGTGAGGATTCAAGGAGTTAGAGAGGTATGTGTAGAGACAAAATTGGCAGGGTTTTGCCGATCCAAAGGCTTTGGAAGTGTGGGTAAGGAGGTAGAGGTGGGGGCCTTTTATAAGAGGAGGGGAGGGGCACTCTTGGAAAGTAAAGAAATGTTACTTTATTTTAGAATGAGTTTCGGATTTTAATGGTCCCACATTGATGTTTTTAGAGTATAAGGTGATAAGGGTTTGAAATCCACACATACAATAGGTTTTGGACATGTGTAGGTCTTAGAGTTTACATTATCTTTCCATTTTATTTAAATCGTTAAATAATGAGGTCATCGCTGCATCATCATGATGTCATAAATAATTTAATTTATTTAATGTATAAAAATTATAAAAAAATACTATTATGTAGGAAATATTTTTAGATTTCCAATGACTATTTATAGTCAAAAATCTGACTTGTATAACCCCATGTAAAAATTGTTTTAATAAAACATCTCATGTTTGTGTCATTTTTACTTTAACATTAAATAAAAAGGTATTTATGTCATTTTCCAACCAAATTGGCTCCATGGGGTCCCCAAATTGACCCATGGATTTTATTGGTCGTCCATAATACATCCAATGAGGGTAGGACATGTGTCTAGGTCATTTCATTTTATCAAAACATTATTCTTACCTCAAACTACACTAATTATCTCTAATCGCGATAAAAAACTTAACAAGTTACTATTCACCAAAAAATTATTCTAATCCCATTGAACCAAATTTTACTTCTTAATGAAAAACATGTATGTCGTATTTTTGAAATTTAAAACACAAAGATGACAAAATTTCATTTAAACGGAAAAATCAGTTTTTATAAGTACCACTTAGTGGTTTCACTATTCATTTAAAATTGAAGTTTTTCAGAAAATTACCAAAAATTCACCCTAAGCTATATTTGATATTCCGAATTCAAAAATGATGTCTATTTTACAAAATTAAAAACATATAAGTTTCATTAATTAATTTAATAATTAATTCCCGCTGTCAAAACAAATAGCGTGTTTTTATGAAACAAAATGTATCAAAAGATTGACACTAGTTTAAGTCCGATTTCAAAGTGAAATTAATTCCAACGATCACTATTGGATTAAATTGTAAAAATATATTCTAATTTCACTTTAAAACCAATTCAAAAGATAATCTAACCATATAAATAAATCAGATTAAAAAGAGGTTTTGAATTAAAATACAACATTTTTCACTATTCATTAAAAATTGAACTTTTTCGGAAAAATACCAAAAATTTACACAAAGTAAATTTTGATGTCCCGATTCTAAAGAAGAATTTTATTTTGTCAAATATAACACATAAAATTGTCAAAAAGTGGATTTAAAAGAGGTTTTCCATCAAAAGGCAGTTAATCGACCTTTTAAAGAATATTAGAATGTTTATGCTTAAAAATTGGATTCATTCGCATTTTTAATCCTATAACATTTATTGTAAAAAGTAAAAATATTTGACAAACATATATAATAATTTTGTAGTTAGTTCTGTTCATTCCCACCATTATAACGGCTAGGCGTTAACTACCATTTAAAATAATATTATTTTATTATTAGAGTGCAACGTAAGATTCCCAAGAAACTCGTTGTTGTGTGTTGTGTACTCCATCGAGAAAAGCATCCCCTTTAAAGTTATATTAATATTTTATTCACAAATATGGATAAATGTGAAAATGTCATATTCTTTATTTACCTGGGGTGTTACATCTAATTTTCCTAAAACCATTATTGTATCATGGATTAAAAAATATTCATGATTTTTTGGACATGTTTGAATGGATTTAGAATCATTAAAATTAATTACTTATTTAGAATCTTCAATTTTGGAATTATTTGATTTTTTTAAGTCTAGCATGACTCATATGTAGATTTCCATCACTCATACACTTCAAAAAATGACTCATACACAAAACTCAATGAATTTTAATAAAGTAAAAATGAATTATAAAAATATTCCAATTACTTATATGAAAATTATAATGAATTTTACACTAGTCTGAAGGACTCATACGTAGGTCATGTTGACTCATACACATGCTAGACTTAGTTTCATTTCCCACCCGACTCATACAAATTCTTTATAATAACTTGTATATAGAATTATATAACACAAACATAGATTCAAGAATGACTCATACACACATCATTTTCCTTTTAAATTACTCTTAAAATGTTATATAACGACTCATACACAAAATTGGATGTCTCATATGCAGATATTCATACTTAATTTATTTTTCAGTTGTAGCATCAAAATTTTGGATTTATTAAAATTAGTTCCAAATCATATTAAGCCTTATAAAATCTCTTAAAAACAAATTTGGGAATTTATAAAACCTTTTTGAACACTTAAACACCATTTACAAGGAATCTTTTAACATATTTACTTTTTTTGAGTTCTTCAATATAAATCATCACCTTTATAATTTCATCTCTACTTTCACTCATTACAACCATCATATAAGAGATTTTTCATCTCTAATTATAGTATCCAATATACTAAATACGCATGGATAGATTCTACATAACTTTTAGCTTGTTTTCTCTAAATTTTTAACTTTTTTAACACTTGTGAAATACATCTATACAAGCTGTCCAATAGACAGAGTCTAAAAACCAACTCTTCTCACTTCATATTTTAGAATTCATGAACATGTTGTAGATAATAATTATCTACCTTAAGCTCTTTTACTTAACATTAATATTATCTCTACAATCATATAATTTAAGTACTACTACTTAAATATTTCCAACCAAGTATTTAAGTAATAAAAACTTCTTTCCTTTACCCAATAAGTATGGGAAACACCTTCATCCTTTGGTGGTTGGATTTTCACTCCATCACCCAACACTTCAATTTTTCATAATCACATTGAAAATATTATTGAAAATAAATCTATTTAAAAACAAATAAAACTTCAACCTATAGTTAACTTCAATCTCCCCCTTTGGATTTATTTTCAATTACAAATTTACTCCAAAAGTCAATGTAATTCATTATCCCCCTAATTGATAATAAATGAAAAGGGAAATATTTTTCCCCTTATTTACACCATGGGTGTAAGGGATGGTTTTAATATATCTATATAACTTCTTTTAATTTTAAGATACTTCTTCTCCCCTTGTTTTTTCATTCCCATTATGCTCATTCAAACCATTAAATAAGGGTGGCACGATATTTTATCTTATAAACGAGCCAACAACTAATCAAATCTAAGTATGTATGGTATAAAACTTTGTAGAAAACAAGAGTTACCAATTGAGATAAAAAATATGTCCACAAATTTTCACAATGTGATACCAACTCTGAAATTCATTTATTTGGGGCAATTTAAATATATTTTCAAAAAGTTTTATAAACCTACACTCAAATTCATAAAAAAAACCAAAACATTTCAAGTGAAAGATATTTTTGCTTACCCATTTTTTATGTAGTCACCCACCTTGATATCCATATTCAATAAGAATAAAAAAATGACAGGAAAGTGTGAATCATATCGCATCCTTTATATTTTTAAGGGGATATCCAAATTCTAGATTTAATAAAAAATGATAAACCTCTAGAATCTTGACTTCTTTTGATATCTCCCTCTCAAGGGATGCTTTCCAAACTTCACCATGGTTGTTTTAAAACATGTATGATATTGATTGATATTTTTGATGCCAATTATGAGATGAATTTCAATTATTATATACCATGATGGATTGGATATCTTCACACTATACTAATTTCACAACATTCATCTTTTCTTTTTTTCACTCTCCTTTAATTACCACTTCTATAATGCATAACAAAAAATATATAGGAATGAGGTGGGTCTTTATCTGCACTTTAATGTGATAAGTAGGGATGAGACATATTTCCTAACCATTAAATATTCAACTCTACTTTTATTCATGCATTTAACCTTGGATTTACAACTATGGATTTGTTTGGTCAACCTTGTATTCTTCTTGTCTTAAGTTTTCATCTTAACTGGAAAAATATTTTTTTACTTTAGAAAGTAATGAACTTTAACTCTTTTATACCTCCTCTTTTTTCTTTTACACTTCCAACTAGGCTATATATATGGTTAAACACTCATTTGGAGTGCGAAAACCTTCTTTTTGTGTGAAGTCTCCTTCATCATTACATCTTTCTTGATACTAGGATCCATTGGAGCTTTTACCTTGTTTTAAAATTTCTATTCTTGTTCAGGAAGCCATGTCATACATTTGATATCACTATGAAAAACCTATTTGCACCTTCCACACACATAATTATTGCTTTTTGATTTTCTCTTCTTGGGTATATTCTCAACTTCTTCGCAAGGATTTTCACCACCATTCCAATTCTATTATCCCTTTATTGAATTGAATATCTTCTAGTTTCTAGCTTTCACCCATTAAAATTATTTATTTTCATATCCATCTTAAAATTGTCCATGATGTGATATATCTTACCAAAGTTGAAGAATAATCTATTTTTAGTGAAACCATGGTTATCAGATTTATTCAAAGACTTTTTGGGAGTAGTTTTCTTTACAAACTTATTCTATTCATTTCCCAAGATAGGCTTTCCATTTTTATTCACCTACTTTTGTTTCTACTGTATCCTTCTTTTCACATTAACATAAGAATTAGAATAGGAAGGTAGATAGTATCACTACTCATAACAATAAACACTTCTATTTCATTTCTCATAGAGATTATCAAAACAACCGATTGTTTTTAAAATACATATTTTACTTCTTTTACAGAGTTAGCTTCTGTGCAATAGGTTTTCTATTTTTTTAGCACCGATATCCCTATCTATAAGGATTATTTTATTTTAACATACTAAAATATTATGCTAGAAATCAATATCCCCATGACTAAACTCTACTAACACCAAAATCTTCCAATTATCTTCATTATTTTTCTTATTGATGCAAACTATCTAGATTTCTAAGCTTATAATTTTTGGATAGTTTCATCCTTCTTTTCCACTCTTCTTAAACATGCCTATATTCACCCTTGATTATGTGGTGATTTTTTTTTAATTTTTATCCTTATATATTTTTAAAATTTTTCATTTGAAATATGTACACCATGTGAAAATATATTTAGTAGAAAAAGATTCAATTGGGTCACGGGGTACTATTTTATATGATTTTGTTAAGGGTTGATCAAGATATTATTACCCTATATTATTTACACTACTATTAGTATTTTCAATGGAAAGAATAATCTCTAAAATTTGTGTGGAAACATTTCTATTATTATCTGTTTAAGTTGTCCTAGATTATGTTGTTTCTAGATTTTTCAATTTCAACTCCATCTAAAGACACTTCAAAATATGATCATTCTTATTATCCATAACTAAGCTCAATATTTTTTTTCCAAATCCTTAATTTTATTCTAAAATTTATCCTCATTAATTTTACTTGCTTCTTATAAGGAATTTTCAATATCCCTCTTTACTTTAATTTCTAGTTGAGCATCCTTGACATTCATAGATACTTGATGTAACTTATCCAATGCATGGATCACCTCCTTATTTTTTTTAAATAAAACATTCTAAAAAATAAATCTTTGTAGATATTCATCAATCATAGAGACTATTTCACTACAAAGTGAAAAAAATTATTCCTTAAATATTACCAGTTTTTTGATGGTGTTTAAATAACTTACCTTCTTATCCAATGCATCCTCCATTGTATCAAATTCATTTTATAGTTGCAACTTATCCTTAATACATCCATTTATATAAGAAAATATACATTTCACAAATTCAATGTGAAATATATTTAAGTACTCATTGAATTTGGAATAAAAATAAATCAGTGATTCATTGAACATATCTAATTCATAGATTGAACTTGATTTTATAGAGAAATAATAATCAATAGATTTATCAATGCTCCTACCACTCTGACAATCTTCAGCTAGTGGTAGTTCCTATTTTTTCTTTGAGATATTTCTTTGTTTATTTATCTCTTATTCCAATTTTTCAAGGTCATGGTTGAAACCTCCAAATAAAATTTGATAGGGATGGAAATAGATTCTTCCATCTAAGGATATTATTCAAACATTTGAAATCTCCAATTCATTAAAAAAACCTAGGAAGATAAAATGTGGATATAATCAAAGGGAACTATTGCTCTGATACCACTTGTTAGTGCCCCAAGAGTGGTGCATACACCTAATAGGGTTGGTTTGGTGGGGGGAATCAGGTGTTTCTAAATTATTTTACCAAATTCAAAAAATTAAACTTACAATCCTTTTCACCCCTTTGTAATTTGAACCTATACCACTTATTAAGATGAAAATAGATCTATTTATCCCAACTTAATCACATAAACCACATGAAATGTGGGAATGTAGTAAAGTATGACAAAAGTGTTTTTGAAAGGTTTGACATCAATGTGGGAAACCTACTCCTTGCTGTGATTGGTATGATGACCCAGTTTGGTGGCCACTCACCAGTGCCCCGTACTAGTGTTCCATGTGACCTCAGGTGCACCTTCTTGTGTGCCAGAGGTTGTCAACTAGTAGATAGGGCTTAAAAAATACATTGAGGATACTATGACCTCAAACCAGAGTAATAAATAATATAAAATAACCAAGAAATATGAACATAAAACATTAGAGTGCATATAAGAAATATACAACCAATAACATATAATAAAAAATGATGATTCCATAAAAACAAATTTCCCAACTGGTCACCCAATGGATTGAACACATAAATAAAATAAAAAAATAAAATAGAATACACAAGAGGCCCTACTTTCATCCCCAAGTCTCACCTGATACTAGTCTCCCAAACCCATAGAGCTTCTACAGATTGATCTACTTCACATCCTATTCTGACTTGAAAATTAAACATAAGGTTTTCACATGCATCAGGGTTACCATGTAGGGTTTGAGTTTATAACCTATTAGTGTCTCACTAGGTTACACAAATATACACTTTTATGTACATGTATACATGAGGTGAAAAATAAAAATGGAACATAAATACCACAAACATTATTTTATAACTAGAAAACCAGAACTCCATGTGTATCAGGTCATTGTGTGCTAACCAAGAAACTATGACACCTGATCATACCTACTTCAACCTAAGATAGAATCTAGACACCTTATTCCATTTTCTCACGCTGCTAAACTATAACCTATTATGTTCTCAAGTACTCATGGTAGGACATCTCATTTAATCTCAACCACTACCTGAAGGTGTAGGGTAGGGCCCTGTGTCCAAGCCTTGGACTCACCTTCTCACTCAAGGTGGTCCTATATCTAAGCACCATACCATCCCTACCCACATAAGGGAATTCATACAATATGAACTGAATACTAACTTATCACTCAAGGTAATCCTCATGTCCAAATCATGACATAGACGATCTTCACACCCAAGACTATCCACCATCCATGTCCTATATCTCAGAACCTGACATCTATTAACCAAAATATTCTCACTCAAGGCATGGTTGGCCATAACTTATCACCCAAGGAAAGGCCCTTTCTAGAACCAAAACCTTATCACTCAAGGAAGGGTTCAGTTCTTCCAACACCTTATCACTCAATGTAAGGCCAAACATGTCTCAAGACATACATTCTCACTCATGATAAGCCCATAATTCATACACAACTAAGACTCCATCTCACTAATGGAAGTCCTTCCAATGACATCTCACTCATAGTGTGGTTTGGTCTCAGAACCTCTCATCACCCAGTATGAATTCATCTCTTACCATAATAAACAAGGAACAAAACCCATCACAAAATCTCACTAGATCATCACTAAGTCACTATTTACTCATACCCATCCCCTCACTTTAACGTACCTTACCATTCATCCATCCTCTTAAGATAATATCCTCATGACTATTTTAATCGACCAAGCACACCATTCCATATCCTTCTATATTTTCATCTCACCCACTAGGGAATCCACTAGGGTCCTCCAGGCCCATCCCAACTCACTGACACCTTATAAATCCCATCACCCCTTGGTGACCTCATAGAACATAGATTACTCATGCATAGACCTCAAGTCCCAATCCAACCTCACCAAAACCCCTTATCATTCATGGTTATTTTACCCATGTAATATCCAAAGATATCACTCTCTAAGCCCCTTGGAAACCTGATTCCAAGTCTCAAACTGTTCCTATGATCCCTAACCAGGTCTCATTTAACATCAATTTAAGGAGATATCTCATCCCATACCTCATAGAAAACCCATATCCATCACACCCATTATCATACCAAAGGAATCATGTAGCTCTAATTGCTCACCTATCCTACACCCACTCTTAGAAGTGTGTCACTCATCACAAATGAGATGTACAACCATTTAACCCATTCTTCTAGGCCTAAGCCTCTAATGCCTATCCAACTAGATCTAGCAAGATCACCAAGTTTGGTCACATCTACCTTATATCCCAAGACCTACCTGAGGTATCTCATCATTTAAAATGACATCTCCATCACTAGGTGACATAGTCACCAAGCAATCCAAATTACCTAATGTGCTAAATAGAAATCATTACATATATAGGAGGCCTAACACCACCATATCTCATCCAAATTGGGAACACTTAACATCTAACTATCTAACCCAAAAACTATGAAGTATACCTATATGAAAACTCATGGATAAACAAATATATGTAATTGTATCATATGGGACACTTATCTTGAGCACAAATTTAACCCCCCACTAAGCTCCATCGAGCCTTATCCAAGCTCGTCCATACTCCCATACACCCATATCATTCCAAGAGATGAAAATAATTTGTTATAAACATTTATAATTAATTATTCAATTTAACTACAAAGGCATATTCACCTGAAAACTCACTTTGCATCCTCGCCACACTGAAACCACTTTTGATGATGTGTAATCAACCTACTAGGATCTCCTCTAGCTACCACATATGAAAAACCCTTCATCCTAACCTAATTCCACAATTCATTAGTGGAATTATCACCAAAATCCTTGCCCCAAATCACCCAAATTACCAACTAGTGAATGAAAACCCAAAAGTAAGAAAACAATGGGAAGAAATCACCCAAAATCACTGTAGAAACACCTCAAGAACACCCCTTAAAATGAAGGATTAATGAGAGAAAGTAGAGGAGGATCATTGGATGAAATGAACTCTTCCTAAGTCCCCTAGTTCCTAAAAACCCAAGGGTCCCAATTAGAAAATTACCAGTCTACGCCTATTAAAAAACCCATCTAATCCTTAGTCGCGGTGCGACCAGGGAGGGTCACAACATGATCCACAAATTCATTAAAAAATATCATGGTTTGACCAAATGGTTGCAATGTGACACACTCATACACAAGGGAGGAGGAACTGCCTCCACCTTTCATGGTGTGATGCCTCATGCTATGTGTCGCGACACACCTGCTAAAGTCTGTTGTGGCATGGAACAAGGGTTGCGACACGACCCATTATAGTATTAAAATTTTAGGAAGGCCCTCTAAGCCTTTCTTTGACGACTACTTGAGAATTAAAAAAATCAACTGATCCTTGTTCCACATCCAAAAAATCATTCTTGATATGTCCCAACACTCGGATTCCTGATTCAAATATCAATTCACCGAATATCCCCTACTTTGAGACCAAAATTCAAACTCTCCCAAAAAAGTAACAACCCTAAAATTCATGGGTCATTACAAACCCCCTACTATAATGCTCATAATCCTAAAGAAGACATGATAACTATCAAACCATCTTTCCCGACCTAGCACTGTTGTTAATTCACTGAGGACTAACCGCATTCTATCTCCAAAATCCAAATGATATTTTGTTATACAACCCCATCACCAAGTCACACTATTAATGTCATAAAAATAAATCACACAACAACCCTTAAATGTTATTTATTGACCTTTTTGGTATTTAATATATTATACTTTATATTTTTTTATTATAATTTTCTTATAAAATTTTTATTATAATTTTCATATAACATTAAGGATAAGACAATTGTTTTTCGTTATTTTATTTATTTAAAATTTTGTCATTTTATAAAAAAAGCATATTATGTTCTATTTATCACTTATTTGAATAAAAAATGTTATTTTTATATATATTTTTTATCTAAAATTAAGGATATTCCAATTGATGTGTGATTTTTATTGATTTTTTAATCAATTTATTTTTTATATAGAATTAAATCACATAACATTTATGTGATTATATTTTATTAGTTTTTATATAAAACATGTTTTTAATAGTTTTTTACTACAAATTTATTATATAATTAGAGGCAAGCATTTTTTTTTAATTTTTTTAATTACTCCAAAATCCCGAAGGCCTTAAATTTTTATTTTTTTTGGATAATCCCCCTTTTAAGGGTTGAGGGGGAACCCTTACATGACCCGTAGGTCTAAGGAATAAGGCCCATACATGAACCTAAGTCCTAGAGGCATAAGGAACAATACATGATCTTGAAGTCCCAAGACCCGACACACTTGAAATATCCCCTCCCTAACATCTGTATCTTAAAGGTGCCTAGCTTCCCACCTCACCTACATGTTTATTTATTTATTTTTAATTAATGTTTTCTTTTTTAAATTTATTTAATATTTTCTCTATTTTTATGATATAACATATGTTGTGATTATTTTTAATTTATTTTTACAACAAAATATGTATTTTATATTTTTATTTTAAGTTTCATTTAAAAATAAGAGTAAAATAGATATTTGATTATTTTTTTCAAAATATTATGGGTTTTTTTATTAAAATTGAAGGGTGGAAATTTCTTATATGTTTTTATTTTTTTTCTAGAATTTATTCATTTTTTAGTCTTTTGTTTATTTTGAAGAAATAACCTATGATTTTTTAATATGATTTTTTAGTTTTTTTATCACAATACACATTCATTCAATCTTTTATTATGAATTTCATATAAAATTTTATACAAAGAAAATATTATGTATTTTTAATATTTTATTACAAATTTCATATAAAATTTTGTACCTGTAGGGATTTCCTAGTGCTTATGATCACTCATTTAGTATTTCAGAGTCAAGGAGGTTTAATTCTTACCAGTAGTGCTTTTTCATTTTCATTTCACGTATATACGATTTAATCATTTTAAGATGTATATGGGGGGTTAGCTTTTATTTGAAAGAAAAAAGGTTTATTAATGTGTATTGAGAGTTATTATTCTCTTATTAATTTTGATGATTTTAAGATCAAATTTTTAATTTTTTTATTTCAATATTAATTAATTATATTATATATTTTTTTAAGATTTAAATGTATATTTTTTTAAACTAATTTTAATTTTCAAACAATGTTTTCCTAATTTTATACTACACATAAATAATTTTTAAATGTTTTTTGATTAATAAATTTATTTTAATAATTTTTTTAAAAACTAGATGAGAAACTAAACTAAAAAGAGGGGAGTAGTCAAGATTGGATAGACCATGTCGATTAAATAATTATAATAAGATAAAAAAGTGTTTTTATATTATAATATTAAATAATTATAATATGTTATCCCTGTGTGTCATAAAATTTAATTTTTTAATTTAGTTTTCCTTCAAAATTTATTTAATGTGTATTGACCTATACAGTCCTAGATATCATCAAAACAATACTAAGGGCCTTTTTATGGATTGGGAGGAGGCTCCTCCTCTCATATTTGATCACTAGTGAAAATTCTTTGTTAGAAAAAATTTAAGAACTTGCATTTTGAAAATAATTTTCCCAGGTTAGGATTAAATGAATAAAGAATGTGATTCTAATTTTATTGTTTTTTCATCTTTATATTGGAATTAATGAAAATATTAATAAGATCAACATGTTTAAATTTGAGGAGGGAATTTTTATTTACTCATATTAAAATAATAGATAAAATCATTTCACATTATTTTTTGGGGATAAAGGGTATAATTTTTCCATTGTTCTTGATTTTTGTGGAAACATGCCACCTCATCACTGATGATTAGTCCTTGACTTATCTCTTTTTAAGGAAACTTGTGATAATAGCGGGCTTTCTATCACAATGATCATTCAATTTTTTTTCTAGGACTAATGTTATCCCTATAGTATTAATGTTACTTACGTTTCCCTTATACCTAAGAAAAAATGTCCAAAACATACAAAGTATTTATATCCTTTTATGACTAAGGTTATACCCTAGTATCAATGATACTTTTGTTTTCTGTATCCTCAAGAATAAATGTACTAAATATATAAAGGATTCTTGTCCTATTTCTTGTTACAATTTTTTATATAAAATCATTACCAACATCATTTTTCAAAGGTTAAAATCTCTTATTCACTCAATTTTGGGTCTTAAACGAGATTATTTTATACAGGATATGAGAATTTATCACAATATCCTCATTTTTTAGGAACTTACTTTATGTAACTCTCATAAATAGATGATTATTATATATGTATTAAATATTGTACTCTCTAAGATTTGTGATGCTTTATTGGTAATTTCTTATCTATGCCCTCTTGACCTTTGGCCAGTTGGATCATGAAATGTGTTGAATTTGTCCATTTATTGGAAATTTTTAATGTATAAACATGTGTTTTTATGGATAAAAGGGGTATTAGGAAAGGAACTCATTTTAATTTTATTCTTATTATGGAATTATTATCCAAATACCTTCATTCAATCTCTTTTAAAAAATATTTTAAAATCCATCCTAGATATCGATGACTGAACTTGTCGCACATTTCCTACATTGATGAACAATTTATTTTTCCTAAATTTTACCTCGAAGTCTATAGAGTCTTTATAATAACCATTAAACATTTCCTCTCATTATTTGGTCTTCACATTAATGAAAATACATTATATTTTTTAGAAGAATAATTTTGATCCCATGAGTAAAATTACTACCATTTTTTGTTTTAGGGAAGGGATCTTCCTATATCCTACCTTGTTGTTTCTCTTACCACCAAAGATCTTTAATTTTCTAATTTTTTCCTCATATTGAGAAAGTGAGTCATAGAATGTAGTTGCAGTCTACCAAATTTCTGATTTATATGAGAGTTAACTTGGTTAAATATGTTCACTTATCATTGTATACCCATTGTAATATAGATTTAATTCTCTCGTATACAATATTTAAAGTTTATCAACTTTATTTATAGAACCTTCGTCTTTATTGGTAAATATGACTTATTACAAAAAACCCATGTTTCTTGGAATAAACTACCCCTTCACTTATCTTAAGGGGATCTTATCATTTTTTGTTCATTTTTATTAAATGTTTTCTTTATTCTTCAATATCACTAAAATTTATCTCTTAAGAGTGATTAATCATGGTTTAAATGGTATTATTAATATTGTTTTAAAATGAACTCTTTTTAAAAGGATTATGAACCAAATAGGTTTAACTTTTTGGTGTGTTGATTTGATCTAATCATTTGGAGAGGCATAAAAACCATTTATCCTCTACCTCAATCTTTTCCACTATCTTCCCTTCCTAATAATTTGATGGTCTATTATCTATTAGGATATATTTATTTCAAACAAATATCAATTCATTAGGTAGTTGTATTTTTAGGATAAATTTTTTATAGTGAGTATTGTTCTTACTTCATCATCCACTTGGATCTGACCTACACCCATTGTGGAATGTGCTCTTAGTCTCATGATAATCACCTTTTTGAGTTTCTATTTTCCATGAATTTTTTTGAGTATCTATGTTATTTTCTTCATATCCAACCACCTAGTTTTTCTCAAAAAGGTCCCCATACATCAACCCAACTCTAACTAGGTACCTTTAAAACCTTTGATCTTATTATTAGAGGCTTGTTCTTCCCTTCAACTTATTGTATTTGGAACACTAAAAATTATATTATCTTTAATCATCCAAAAACTGACACACAAGCATGTTATAATAAAATTTCTTTATTTATTAAAATTATTCTATTTTTTATTAGAATTTTAAATAATACACATTTTAATAAGGGTTGGTGTTACCCTCATAGCCCCCACCTTCCTTCAAGGATATTTATCTTGCTTTACTTTTTTGTTTTTTCTCTATTTTGGTAGGATTTTTTTCTACTTATTTTTTTTCTATTTAAGGTTATGTGATGGTGTGGTTATCCCTCTTTGTTATCTTGAAGAGTTTCGTTACTTCCATTTATAGTGTATCAACCAGTTTTCTCTTGGTTCTTTGTTTGGTAGGGGGTTTTATAGTTTGAGTTTATTCTCACATCACCCATTGATTATTCCAGAATTCTTCCCTATTCAAATTCAGTTCCATCTAGATGCATGTTTTCTAGTTCTTTAACTGACCACCCCCCAAAAATGGAATATTTTCCCCCAACAATCTCATTGTTTTATCATATAATTTTTTTATCAGTGTTGGCAAGATAGTTTAGTGTAGGTGGTTCAACAAGATGACTCTCTCCTGACTATAGGTTTTCCTTTGTTCTTGTTGTCTATGCGTCTCATGGTAATCATTTTGTTTCATTTCATTATTTATTATTGGATTAAAATATAGAAATATACTGATTAGGATCGTAAGAATTGTCTTATAATAGTAATACTATAGGAGGGGGGTGAATTTTAGTTATAAAAAATTAGTTTAAAAGAATTAAACTAACCAAACCCAAAGCCTCTTCAAGTATGTTATCGGACACAAACCTCAGTTTGACTAACAAAGTTACAGAATCATAATTAGAAATAGTACGATTAAATTAGAGTAAAAATCATAATCACTATGGATCTAATTTATCAAAGTATGTTTATTATCATAATCAGAATAGTAATGATAAAACAAATGGTATAGAAATATGAATATAGTGACTCACTTTAAATTAAATGTGTAGTGAAAAAAACACTTGTCAAAAAAAGAAATAGAATAACAATGTAATAGTAAAAAATAAATCAAAATATATTGTTAAATTTTTTACCACTTTTAACCTTAAGATTAAGGTAGCCAATAACCTTGACTAAAGGTATCCCTTGTTTTATACTTATAAGAAAGTATGTCTTCCCTTAATAGGGAATCCCTTAATATGAAGATCTGAATAATCTACATTCTTATCCACAGAAGCCCTTGATATGATGATCATATCTGTCTTATTATCCCCATAATCCCTTGATCCAATGGATCAAATTTTATATTTTCCTATCCCTAGAATCCCTCGATCATTACAATGAACAGACACAGATTACAAAAGAAAATGTTCTAAAGGATACAACCTGACAAGGTTTCCTTAGAATGACTCTAAAAATAATTAAAAAAACTAGTAATGTGTAGTTCACACTTTGGAACCTTCAGAGCTCTAAAAAAATGAGAAAAACGAAAATGAATCTGTTCCAAACTCTTTAAATGAACTATTATTTATAGGCATCCTTTCAATGATCATATTGATCTCCCAACGGTCATATTTATAAGAGTTTTTTGTAATGACTTTGGAAACCTATCACTTAACATCTCTATTGTAACTGGATGTATGGATTCATATTGATAAACACCATAATAATGTTTAAAATGATTTCTTACATTAGAAATAAGTATTCTACATTCTGATTATAAAATTATTTACTCTGATAGAATTCATTATGATAACCTTTATGAGTATCATTCCAATGTTATCGATACTGATATCATTCCAATTGTTACGACTTAGTTATTATGATAAACATGAAAAAAATTCTAACTTTTGGTCCTAATAAAGGTGATTCTAATTAACTGGTCACATACTCATTAAGATAATCATAATAAAGAATGTAAGGTTTCTATCCATAATACTTTAGAACTTATTCTAAGTATGGTAAAATATAATTATTTCTACAAAAACATTCTAAAACACTTCAGATATAAAAAGTTAGTAAACATGTTTTAATAAGGTTTTTGTGAATTCCAAAACAAAAGGAATGGAAAAGTAATAAGTAGAACTTATGACTCAACATTGATGACTCTTCTAGATGAAGGTTATTTTGAAAAATATATTCCCACTATTTTTTTTTAAAATAATATACATGTTTAAATATATTAATATAACACAATTCTATATATACCCACTCAATATTTTCCTTAATAAAATGAGAATTTATCTCAATATGTTTTGTTCTCTCAAATTTAATATGGTTCTATATCATTTTTTATATTATTATTATAATAGAAATCCAAGATAACAAAATGAACCACTTAACCTAAGTACACTAGTTATTTTCTCATATAAATAAGCTATGTACAAACTTGAGTAACAATAGTGTTATTTGTCATGGTAGTACTTAAGAAAGTATTATATTTCTTTTTGATTAACCAAACAAATTGTTTTATTTCCAAATAAAATGCTCCAATAGAAGTAGATTTTATGTCATTAGAAATTTTTTCCCAATAAACATCACAAATTCCATCAATTTATGTTCAATATAAGATGAATATAACAACCCATAATTAAAAACTTCTTTCACATATCTCAAATTTATCATTATTTCCATAAAATGGCTCTCTTTTGGATCACTTTGGAACCTTACAAACATGAAAGTTTCAGAAAATATATTTGTATAGGCAGTATTCAATAAAAAAACTAATTTTTTTATTATATATAGATTAATAAAAAACCCTATCATTTTCATCATTGAATAATTTTATTCCAATAATAGCTAGTTTAGAAACCAATTTGCAATATTCCATGTCAAAAGTCATCAAAAACTCCTTATAATACTACAATTTTGAAGTGAATGTATCCTTATTATATTATTACTAGAAAAATTATAAATAAATTTATCACGTCATTAGATATAACTTCAAACTATAATCTTATTTATATAAAATATTTAAAATTTTCAGCTTTATTACCACCCAAAACAAATTCCATCAACATATATTAATACCAAAAACTGATCTTAAAAACTATTATTCACATCTAAATTGTCTTATACACCACTACTTCTAAAATGAATCTTTTTAAAATATTAATTAATTGTTTAATATCATTATCTAGGTGTCTATTTCAACTCATATAATGATTTATTCAATCTATACACCTTGGTTTCATCCCCATCTAACTGATATCTATTGGGTTTGTTTATATAAATATCTTATTTTAACAATTCAACCTGTAAAGTTGTAAATATAAATTTAAAACGCATTGAATACTATTTGGAAAACAATTACTAAAAATAACCTAATTTATAGAAACATTAATAGAATAAAACAAGTCCCCTAGACATCAACACCCTGTACATGTGCATAACCCTTATATACTGGTCTTGATTTATTTCTTAAAACTTAACCATTTTCATTTAACTTATTTATAAAAACTCATTTTGTTCCATAAATATTATTTTATTTATGCCTTGACACAATATATCATATATCATTCTTATATATATGGTTTAACTCCTCATTCATAGGCATTATCCATAACTCATCACTAATAACTTTGGAAAAACATCTTGACTCAACTTTTGAGAACAAATCAAACTTATTATTTTTGGGATTTGTAGGGATATAATAAAAATTATGAGAGGTATCATAACTAATTAACAACTACAAACTAGGATCACCATGCATAGATAAATAAAATATGTGAAACTAGAAATGAAAAATCAGGTGTACCTTACATCAAAGATCCCCAACATCCATTTTCATCATATGTGGTCTTGATAAAGATCACTAAATGGTATCCAAATGAAATCCACTCTTTGTGATGTATCCATGGGTTAAACTTAAATAACTCGTCATACAAGTGGGACTGTCTATCATCCATGGTGTGTTAGCACCTTGTGATACTAAGGAGGAAGGGAAAAGAGAGCTTTCGAGAGGGATAGTTTTTGTCAAGAATAATCAAGTAATAAATATTCCCATAACATGATAAAATTACCATTTAAATAGAACTCAAGGACACTCCTTAGGTGAGCATGAAATAACTCATGTGTTATAACACATGAATTACTGCTTTATCCAGTTCATGCATCACACACATGAATGAACTCCCCGACCATTTCATAACATGATATGGTTCACTTAATGAAAATATGCACGAGAGACTCATGAATGATAACATTAATTATTCAATAACTTAATATTGTAGGATATAAGTGCATATATTAACTTATGATTAAAAAATTCTGCATATAATATCATCCAAGTGTACAATATGATTGGCTGAGGTAGTGGAATGGAACCAAATTTCATGTCTTATGATATAAATATAACATATCATATGATATTCCAATCATTGAATATTTGAATTGGAATGCAATGAGGATTCCATATCTTATGATATCCCTATATTATACACTATGATATAGGCCAATATGTATCATATACATACCAGGATTAAAGGAATATCTCCTTCAATCTCTCACATGTACTAATGCCTAAAATATTTTGTGCCATTTCATCTTATATTGTATCATATACAATAACTATTGAAACTACATATAAAACTCTTTGGTATATCTTGCCAAAAACTTTTGTAAATCTATCATTAACTTCATCATGCATCAAATCATATACAATACCTTGTGAATACCCATCCAAAGCTCTTTTGGATTAACTCTAAAACATTTGTAGAGAATCTCTATAATTCAAACTCAATCCCTATTTAGTCAACCATAAAGTATAACCCCATGAGACTTTGTAGAATTGAATATAAATATAAATATTTGGATCCATAAATGCAATCAAAGATAATCCTTTAGCACAAAATCGGTTCTACTCAATCTATAAAGACATCTGATGTGATCTATATCAAAAACATGTATCTCTATACCTATGTCTACCAGTCACATCACATGCTAGCATACAATATCATATGTTCCCTTTTTCCAAAACATCAAGTGACCATGAAACATGGATTATATCAATCCCATTTATCCAAATTATGCATTATCAATTATATGAGTATAGACTAACCAAGCCGATGAATACATTACATGTCATTCACCTTTATGGATAAACACATCACATGAACCTCCTCTGAATAGATAAAAACATAATATTTACTATCTAGGGTGTCCACATACTCCATAGTCTATCTCAATAGAGGGACTACATCCCATACTCATCATATGAGAGGACAAATCCCATCTTGGTTTAGGTCTAATCAATGACATGATCAACAACATACCCAACCACCACCAGTTAAATAAGCCTTAAGGATTGTATAATAAAGGTTGAAAAGTATGGTGGTTCTCATGCTAGGTATCTCTCCAAACTCAGGTAATAGGGTAAATATAATCCATGAACCCTTAATATACTAATATTCAGTGTATAACACTCTATGTAGTATACATAGTGGGTCATATAGTACAAAAAACATTTTTTTGAGCCTCATGAGCATATTTAATATTTCTATATGAGAATCCTACTTATACCAACCTTAACATTTTATAATAACCTATAAAAATCTATGAAAAATATCAGTTAGGGATGCCTCAAAGTTGTAATTTGAGAGGTCAATTATCATTACACTTCACTAAATATATATATATATATATAAACATCTATGCAACCAATATGAAATAATGATAAAGTGAATATTTCATTTGATATGATACATTTTATATTCTTAAACTATTTTAAGAATATTTAACAAAACCCTATATAAAAATTTGTCTATAATATAATATGTGACAGACTTCTAGATCAACCTCATATCTACTGCACTTTCTAGGGTTTTTTAACCCATTACATTTATATATAATTCCCACCACATATCTTTGTGACTTTATTATCAAACTATTCCACAAAAATATTTAGTGATTAAAATCTATGAAGAAATAAAGTTTGAATAATGGTGAGATTTTGGAATCATAGTCATAATTTTAAACTTCTTGAACATATCAAAACCCATTAAATTATCAACATCAAATGTTATAATGTTAATAACTTCTCTTATCTACTTGAAGTTTTCTAAGTTTAATATAATCATCCTTAAAACCCTTTTAATCAAACATTTTCCTTGAAACATTTTCATAAATATTGTAACTATTTACATTATTACCTACCATCACTGTCATGACCCGTCCTCGGGGCCCGTGCCATGACTACCCCAAGCTTGCCTTCCATAGGCCAGGGGCTGGAGACTAGCACCAAGGCATAAATCCCAATAAAGGAAAGACATTGCCTTTGTAAAGTAAACAAGCACCACAGAGTAAGCAAGAGGAAAAAGTAAACACTAAGTAAAAACTGGTACAACAGTAAGTGTGGAAAGTAAGTGGGCCAGAATACAAACCCAAACTGAAAGTAAAGTACAACTCGAAAGGGAAAACAACAACTGAAAAGTAAAGCCGCAACGTCGAGTCATCCACTGGAAGTCCCACATGAAGGGTGGGTACAGATAGCCTCCACTGCTCCTCGGGTCCAGCCGACCGCTCCGAATACGTCCCACCCAGTGGTCCACCTCCATGTACCATCCTGCTCCGCAAGCCTCCACCATGATCAGTGCTGTCCGTCGTCTGTAACCAACACAACGTAGTGCGGGAATAGCCCGTGCAGGGGTGAGTATAAGATACTCAGTAGGGACTCCGAGACCCCCGAAGGTCTACCAGAATCCACAAAGGATAATAAAAAAAGGAAAGGTACAATCACGAAGTAACATCCGACACGGCTTAGGTATATGCCCATACATATACCTAAGTCATCAATTCTTGCTCAGCTCCAACATCCGAGCTCAAGTACAACCCAATCCACACAGGAAAGCAAAACGTAAATCCACACAGGATAGCACAACATAATTCACAAAGGAAAGAAAAACGTAAATCCACACAGGATAGCACAACACAATCCACAAAGGAAAGCAAAACAGGGTTTCAGCTCACACAGCTATACTTCTTCGAATGCCGATAGAGATGATCACTGATCCATCTAAGCCGTCGGACCCACAAAGGATCGATAGGTACTAACCCCTCCAATGACCCACAAAGAATCTAATCCACAAAGGATCGATAGGTAACTAACCCCCGCAATGACCCACACAGGATCGGACCCACACAAGATCTGTAGGTAACTAACCCCCACAATGACCCACACAGGATCGAACCCACATAGGATCTGTAGGCGCTGACCCACACAGGACCACTGAGCGCTGACCCACACAGGATCAGACCTACACAGGATCGGTAGCACTGACCCACAAAGGATCGCTGAGTGTTGTAGTCGTCGCCGTCGAATCCACTGAGGATCTCTGCATAGTCGTCGTCATCATAGTAGCAGTCGCAGCCAACTCTAGGGTTCCCGCACACAGTAAGCTCGTTCGGGAGGGTCCGCTCCACGAGCTGAGAGGATGATACACCAACTGACACATAGTCCAGATTTGATGCATCCAAAAGTTCCGTATCGTCAACAGGAACTCAACGTCGCAGACGGCGCGTTAATCGGACGCCCGGTCTGAGAGTTATTGGCTTTTTCGTCCTAGGGGCCCGGTTGGTTTTTAAGGCAAAACCAACCCGACCGTACTCCACCTGCATCCAAACCTCAGGCGTAGTAAGCCAAAAGATCTGTCTCACTTAGAGGAATTCAGAAAAGTTGACGGCACGTCAATCGGACGTCCGAAGCTCAAGATATGAGCGTTTCTGCTCCGAGGGCCCGTTTGGTTTCGTGTACGAACCAAACCGGCCGAACCCAAAGTATTCCGAAACCTTGAGTGTGATATACCGAAATGACCTTCTCGATCCAAGGATCGCATTGCCGTTGACAGCGTGTCGTTCGGAGGCCCGTAGCTCAAGTTATGAGCAAAATACCGAAAAGGTCCGGGAACGGGGGGTCTGGGCCCGGACCGACCCGACCCAACCCCCCCTGGGTCGGCCCGAACCGGGTCAACCCGACCTGGTTCCAACCCGGTTTGGCGTGACCCGTCCTGGCCTGGGCACCACCCGGCCGGCGGTTCGGCTCGGCCGAGCGGCCGAGCAAGGGGGAGCCGCGGGGCGTGCAACCCCCGCGGAAAGAGGAGCCGCGGCCCCGCGTGGGGCCGCGCTTGGTCAGCGAACGTGGCTCTGCCGCGTCCTGTGTCTCGCCAGACCCACACGGTCGTGGGTTTGGTCAGTCGCCGCCGCCGCGGCTTCAGCCGCGGTGGCTCCATCCGGCGGCGCACCGGGGCGCCGCCGCCTCCGGCCGCCGGCGCCGCCGCGCCTCCGGTGGATTCCGCAGGCCACCGGAGTCGTTCCGGTGGTCTGATTCCCTTTCCGTCTACGCCATAGCTCCTCCCGAGTCCCATTATTCACTTCCAGGCCCTCAAATCTCCATTACGTCCCCGTTTGTCATCGTCCTCCGTTTCGCGCACCAAGAACGAAAAAGTGCGGTGGGTTCAGACTTGTTCGTTAGTCCGCACCCACCGCGTTAGCGGTTTTAGAAAAATTAGACAACAAAAGTTTAACAAACGTCGCGGGTATAAATCACAAATATTTTTAAGAATCAAACCCCTACCTCGTCGTAGTCGTCGAGCGAGCGTTCTACGCGGAATTGATCGTCGCGGTAGGAGGTGATCGTCGCGTCGCGGAAGGGCGTCACGTCATCGCGGAAGGGCGTCACGTCGACGATCTCCAATGATTAAGAACACACAGATTTAATTATAATAATTAAATCCATGTTGTTGTTATAAACCACAAAGAATTAAAAGGCCCGCAATCTCTTACCTCAATGGATGATCGAAGATTTGTCGCGGAAGAAGGAACGTCGCAAAAGAACGTCCCGGGAGAAGAATCGTCGGCATCGCGGTACTTGGCGTCGCATCGTCGATCTCTGAGGGCTCGACGTTCTTCACGTTCTTCGCGTTCTTCGCGTTCTTCGCGTTCTTCGTGTTCTTCGCGAAGGAGGTTGAAGGACTTAAGGTTTCTGTCAAATCCTCTCAACGAACAAACCTCAAGAAGACAGGTGTGTTGGGCTTATTTTATTAACATGCCAACATATTTAAAAACAAACTAAGTAACAACCCATTAATTCATAGAATTAATTCAACGAATAAACCGCCCAATTAATAGGAGCATTTAATTGTTTAAGGAAACGCCCCGGTTGACTTTCATTTAATAGGGTTTTTCGCGGGTGCGTTACTTAGCGGAAAAGAAACGGTGGGGCTCGTGCGGGCCCCACCCCAAAAATATCCTACCAAGAGGGTAGGATATTTTGAATTGCACCCTATCTGCTACAACTTAGCTTAAGCAGCTTTAAGTGGCTTTTAAGTGGCTTTAAGTGAAATAAAAATAAAGTTGTCGCACACTTTATTTTATTTCTTAACTTAACCCCAAAAATTTAAAAACCACACCCGAGAAAACGCAACTCCGGAAGAGGCGTTTCTAAGAAAATACCGGCGCTGCGATTCCATCGGTGCCTTCGATTCTGAGCACTGGTTCAAAAGTTAGAAAAACCCGCTCGTTCGTTCACTGAACGTACCCGAGCCAAACTTCGGAAAATGATTCCGGGCACACCGGGCCTCAGAATCATGTGCCGTCAGAAACTGCATTCATGAAAAATTCCAAATAAAATTAAGAAAAAAAAATTTCCTTGAAATTTATGAGTATTTACATCACTCCCACCTCAGGGCTTTATATCCCCGTAAAGATACATCATAAGCTAGGGAAACAAATGTGGGTACTGAGCACGCATCTGAGCCTCCCGCTTCCAAGTGCTCTCCTGGAGGTTCTCGTGCTTCCATCTGATGCGCACTAGAGGAATCCATCATCCATGCAGGACCCGCTCCTGTCGATCCTTGATCTCTACCGGGACCTCCGCAAAAGTCGCCCCATCATCAACGTCTAGCTCCCCATAGTCAATGATGTGCGTCGGGTCGTGCACGTATCTCCTCAGCTGGGATACGTGGAAGACGTCGTGCACCCGGTGCAACTGAGGTGGTAGAGCCAGGCAATAAGCCACCTCGCCAATCCTGCTGAGGACCTGGAATAGTCCGATGAAGCGTGGATACAACTTGCCGCGTCGGCCAAATCTCCGTAATCCACGTCGAGGTGAGACACGCAAGAAGATGTGGTCACCATCCTCGAACTCTAGTGGCCTCCACCTCCTATCAGCATAAGACTTCTGTCGGCTCTGAGCTGTCCTCATCCACTCCTGGATGACCTGGACCTTCTCTGTCGTGGCCCGGACCATCTCTGGTCCCATAAGTGCTGACTCCCTAGGGTCTGTCCAGCACAAAGGAGATCTGCAAGGTCTGCCGTACAATGCCTCGTATGGTGTCATCCCGATGGTGGAGTGGTAGCTGTTGTTGTACGCAAACTCCACCAAGGGTAGGTTATTCTCACTCAAATTTACCCAAGAGAATAAGGTAAGATGGTCATTGTAGTTTAACTTGGGTTATCGAATCCACAGAGACCTAAGAAGAAACCTATAGACACGTACATTCTATGGACTGTTTTCGGCTATGAAGTGGCCAACTTGGATTGATTTTGGATGGGTTTTAAATATATCTAACAGATTTAAGTAAATTAAATTTAAAATAATGAGTTGATCCTAGGTTATTGCTCGGGGTGGATTGGACGTATTTTCTTTTTAATGATTTCAATTTCTTAAATTTGTGATGGGTTCATTTAAGGAGATAAAACAATATCATCACTTACTGGTTTAATGCCTACACCATTTAATACTAATCACCTATACACTTGAAGGATCAAAGTTTTGAGCACTTCAAGGTAAAGTTTCGTATTAGTACTTGAAGTGTGTGGCCTTAAATTCAACAAGGACGATCGAGTTTAAAAATCATCAAATAAAAATCCCAATTAAAGAAGTGATTATACATTAATTAGGTGATAAATAACATCCAATACATCCCCTTGCAACTCCCTTGGATCAAACCATAAGTGGGTTATCCCTCCATTGATCCCATGGTTTCAATGGAAGCGGAAAGTAGACTCATGAGGGAGGAAATGGAGAAGTAAAGAAAACAACAAAAATAAAATGATCACTCCACCATTGTGTGAATAATTTCACAAGAGTTGGTGTGAATAAATTCACACCTTGATCCAACGGTATCAAAGTGATATGAAGAACAACATAATAAGAGTAGAAGAATAACTTTTATTAAGAAACTAAAGTGAATTGAACAACTTACATGTGAAAGACAAATTTGAGGCAACAAAAATGCAGCATAACATTACAATTGAACAAAGCATCCAAGATCTTCAACTCATTCACCACCATTGCCTTAAATAGGCATTTTGGGATCCTTGGGTCGAGCCTCCAACAGTACAAAGTATCTCAATTAATTTTGGTAGGCCATAGGTGGTGGAAAGCTTGTGGAATTTGAACTTTTCCACATTTGACCCGAGGTGGCAGCCAGCTTTCCTTCACCTAAAAGATGCGTCTGGAAGACCTAGACAGCCGAATCAGGATGGGACATAGAAGAAGGAAATGGAACTCAGTATGTCTTATAACTTCCTGTAAAATTTGGGCCCATTTGGAGTTGTGTATTCAGAGATATGATCAAATTAGTAAGCTATTTTTCTGGGCCGCAGAATCTGGACCAGAATTTTATCTCTAACTTGGACCGCCTAAATGACCAACATGAAGGCAGAATTAGCATTAACTCATGAAGAGTTATTTGTTACTATACATGTCTTATAGAAGCCCACTAAATTTGGGATTAATTGGGCCTGTATGTTGGGCCCCACAGTCTCATCAGTGGGCTGGTGTCCAATCTGTCTTCTCTAGAATTGCTTCCTTTCATCACAAAATATCTCCATCTTCTTCCATGAATTCTCCATTGATCCCTGAATGAAAAATGTTCACATTTAAGTGTAGATAAAGTTCCCAAAATATCAAATTAAAAAATTTATAATTAAATTTTTTATAATCAGATGACTCATTGGGCCTAAATTGGTGTATATTAGGCATGAAGTGCACAAATGATGAGAATGAATGTTCATAATGAAAATGCACTAACTCAGGCCCATAAGATCAAAAATGAAAATTTAATACCATTAAAATGTAATTAAAATATATGTTTTTATTGGATAATCACACCCCCAACTTGAGATTTTCTAGTCCCGAGCAAATAATTCAATGATTTTATTTGAATTCCTTTCTTCAAACACATTATAACAAACAATGCTCACAATGTAAACTGCACACAAATATATTTTTATAACCTATCAAGATAATTTAAAACAAGATGAATTTAAAAGCAGATCCCAATCCCAAGCCCATTCCTTTGATCAAATCCATCATCATACTTCATCCAACTCAATTAGGTGTAATGATGTGTTGTGTATCACAATAGATATGGGGGTTCATTTTCATTCAAGGGGGAAATCATGGAAGCGCTAGGTGGAATCACATTTAATCCTAATATGAGTATTCTTCATTCTTTTTTTTTGATTTTTTTTGCAATATTTCCATATTAATTGAGATTGCAGTTAATCCAATTAACCCATGTAGCAAGACTTTGCCGATGACTCCCAGACTCAAAGGCCTTAGGGCACCAAGTGAAGCCCACATACTCGGGCATCGTCTCGAGTTAACTTAATAAAAAAAAAAGTCATATTACCATAAATATAGATATATTGAAAAACTCAGGTCTAGACAACTCTGGAGTCATGATCCCCAAGTGCCGAAATCCTCGCATTTTATCAATCCATTTCTCTACACGCAATTTTTTTTTGTTGTTTTTTTAATTTTTTTTGAATACTCATATTATTCATAAAAATCAAACCAGCCTATGCTATTTATTATGGGACCCCAAAAATTCAAATTATTACCCCACAGTCTAAAGGATGTGTATTGTGGCATTTTGATTTAATGGATGAAAAAAATGATGAAAATTTTCATTGGACAACCAAACTTCCAAAATCAATGCTTTTAAACTTAATCATGAATTAAATTAAGAGTCAAGGAAATAATAATTATTTTATATGTAGTTTTTATGTGAGAAAATATGTTATTATATAAATGATAAAGGAATTTTACTTCTTTTTGTTATCATTGTTGTTTTTTTTAAACAAACATTTTGTTTCCACACCCCCCAACTTAGAATGAAACTGTCCCTAGTTTCGTAAAAAAAAAATTAGAATGGGGTAGAGGAATAAAAAGGGGAGTTCAATAAGGAAATTGAAATATGAGGATGATGGAATGAAGTCACCTGGTGGTTGAAGTTTGGAGTTCTTTCTGCTCGAATTTATTCCTTTGATATCCATGTCGCTTGCAAAGTTCCCTAGTGGAAAAAAGAAAAACAAAACAAACAAAACAAACAAAAACAAACAATATATATATATATATATATATTTATATAATAAAGGAAGTAAAATATAAGAATATATATAAAAATTATAGAATAAGGAAGCACAAGAAGCCGCAGGTCAGTGGTAAGCGCGCGCCCCTGTCTCCCTTCGGTCCCGGGTTCGAGTCCCCGCGGCTTCGCCGGTTGTGACGGGGTTTGCCCCACGGCCTATGGTGTGGACTTTTTTTTTATTATTATATTTTTATTTTTATCTTAACCTATAAAATAATAAAAATAAAACAAAATAAACTGATGATACATTGTCTTATTTTTAAATTTCTGGGTAAGGTATTACTCAAGGATCACACCATGTGACACAGATGAATATGGTGCTCCTCTTTCGTACCCATACATACTCATAATAGAAGAACATGTCAAAAGTATATTTTTTATTTTTATATATAAAAATGATTAAGTAATCTTATTTTAAAAATAAAGATGATTCAGAAAGATTAGAAACATAAAAACCACGGGTTGCCTCCCGTGCAATGCTTTGTTTAACGTCGTTAGCCCGACATAGATCCTAAATTTATCAATTTTTTACTGGTTCATAGATTGGCTCAATTAACTCAACATATATTTCCTGTTTATTGAATGATTCAATGAATGTTTTTAACCTTTGACCATTGACCTTGAAAATGTGACCACTAGTGGGATCTTGAATCTCTACTGCCCCATGGGGGTATACATGATGCACTATGAAAGGACCTGACCATCTAGACCTTAACTTTCTCGGGTGTAAATAAAGTTTTGAACTATACAAGAGTACAAGTTTTCCTGGTTCAAAATGTTTGAACTTGATATTCCTAGATTTGTAGGCTTGAACTCTAGCTTTATTGATCCTTGAATTTTCATAACCCTCCATCCTTAGTTCCTCCAGTTCATTGAGATCTAATTTCCTTTTTGTTCCGGCCAATGAGAGATCATAATCCATTTTCTTAATTGCCCAAAAGGCCTTATGTTCAATATCCACTGGCAAATGTCATGCTTTACCATAAACCAACCTATATGGGGACATTCCTAAAATGGTTTTATATGCGGTTCTATAGGCCCAAAGAGCATCTAAGAGTTTCTCAGACCAATCTTTCCTAGACGGGTTGACAGTTTTTTCAAGAATTTGCTTAATCTCCCTATTAGCTAACTCAGCTTGACCATTGGTTTGAGGATGGTATGCAGTGGACACTTTTTGAGAAATACCATACTTAGACATGAGTGAAGTGAATGGGCGGTTGCAGAAATGGGTTCCTCGATCACTGATTATAGCCCTAGGAATTCCAAATCTTGAAAATATGTTCTCTTTTAGAAATCGAATCACAACTTGATGATCATTGGACTTAGTGGGAATGGAATCAACCCATTTTGAGACATAATCAACATCTAAGAGTATGTAGAGGTATCCCCGAGAGTTTGGGAAGGGACCCATGAAATCAATTCCCCAACAGTCAAATATTTCAACCACTGAGATGGGAGTGAGTGGCATTTGATTCCTTTTTATGATGGACCCTACTTGTTTACACCTAGGACAACTTTTACAAAATGTGTAGGAGTCCCTTGAGAGGTTGGGCTAGAAAAGACCACATTAAAGAATCTTAGCAGATGTTTTCTTAGAGGAAAAGTGACCTCCACATGCCTCACTATAACAGAATTTAAGGATAGACTCTTGTTCATATTCTGGAACACACCTCCTAATGACTTGGTCAGGGCAGAACTTATAGGGGTATGGATCATCAAACACATAGTGTCTAACATTAGAAAGGAATTTCCTTCGAGCTTGAGTCCCTACGAATTTTGGAATGACTCCTATCACTAAGAAATTTGCTATGTCAGCATACCAAGGGCAGTCACTCACTGAGTATAGGTGTTCATCAGGAAATGAATCAGACACAGAAAAGTGATTTGAGTTATCTTTGAATTCCATCCTAGAGAGGTGATCAGCTACAACATTTTCAACTCCCTTTTTATCCTTGATTGTGAGGTCAAATTCTTATAAGAGAAGGACCCACCTAATCAGTCTATCCTTAGCATCTTGTTTTTGGAAGAGGTATTTTAGTGCAGAATGGTCAGTGAACACAGTGATGGGGGATCCTAAGAGGTAGGACCTAAACTTCTCTAAGGCAAACACAATATCAAGTAACTCCTTTTCAGTGGTGGTGTAGTTGATTTGGGAATCATTTAAGGATTTGCTTGCATAAGCAATGACATAAGGAGTTTTATCACAACGTTTTCCTAACACAGCTCCAACAGAAAAGTCACTGGCATCACACATAAGTTAGAAAGGAAGGTTCCAATTTGGAGATTTCATAATCGGAGGAGAGGTGAGAGAGGATTTGAGGGTTGAGAATGAACCCTCACAGCTTTCTATCCAAACAAATGGAGCATCCTTTACTAGGAGAACACAAAGGGGACGAGAGATTGAACTAAAGTCCTTGATGAATCTTCTATAGAAACTAGCATGTCCTAAGAAAGACCTCACCTCCTTGACAGTTTTGGGTGATGGAAGGTGACGAATGATGTCAAACTTGGCTTTATCAACTTCAATTCCCCTACCTGAGACCAGATGGCCTAAAACTAGTCCCTCTTTAACCATAAAATGGAATTTTTCCCAGTTTAGGACCAGATTCTTTTCTTCACATCTTGACAAGAATCTCTCCACATTCTGCAGACATCCCTCAAAAGTATCCCCAAACACAGAGAAGTCATCCATGAAGACCTCTAGAAAATCCCCTACCATGTCTGAGAAGATTCCCATAATGCTCTGCTGGAAGGTTCCAGGGGCATTGCATAACCCGAAGGGCATGCGTTTGAAGGAAAAGGTACCGAAAGGACATGTGAATGTAGTCTTCCCTTGATCCTCTAGGGAGACCTCAATTTGATTGTACCCCGAGTACCCATCTAAGAAACAGTAGAAGGCATGGCCTTCCACTCTCTCAAGGACTTGGTGAATGAATGGTAAGGGGAAATGGTCCTTCTTGGTGAATGAGTTTAGTTTCCTATAGTCAATGCAGACCCTCCATCCACTACTCACCCTTGTTGGAAGAATCTCTCCATCCTCATTGGTTATCACTGTGATTCCAGCCTTTTTTGGAACCACTTGGATTGGGCTCACCCATTCACTCTCAGCTATGGGATATATGATACCACCTTTCAACAATTTCAGAAGTTCTTTCCTTACTACCTCCATGAGATTAGGATTGAGTCGCCGTTGAGGTTGGCGACATGCCTTTGAATCAGATTCCAGAACAATCCTATGAGTCCCGATAAGTGGGCTAATCCTAGGAATATCAGAAAGTGTCCAACCAATGGCTTTCTTATGCTTTCTAAGGACATATAGAAGCATCCTCTCATGATTGGATTCAATAGAAGAAGAAATTACAATAGGATGTGTTTGATTTTCCCCTAGGAAGGCATACTTTAGTGCAGCAGGAAGTTCCTTCAATTCAAGATCAGGTTGGTTCAGAATTTTAGCAGAATATTGGGACATTGGATCAAGATCAATTTATTTTTTTAGAGTTTCAGATAGGATTGATTCCCCACATGTAGAAGTTTCAGCTAATATATTGGATTGATCATATTTAGGGAAGGAATTTGGAGTGGTCTCCATGAAAGTGGTTTCTTGAAAGGTTTCACTGCTTGTTGGACCTAAGACTTCATCATAAGAGAAATTTGAAAATGATTCAAGCCAAGGAGACAAACTTCCTTCATATGAACAAAGGAAATCAATCTCATCCTGACTTAAACATTCATCAAATATTCCTTGATGTTCCATGGATTCATTATCAATGCTTCCTATCATGTTTACTTCATGAATGTCCTCGTCATCCCCTATTTGTGAGCTTGCATTATAGATGTTCAAGTCTAGACTCATGTTCCCAAAGGTGATGGTCATGTTACCATTTTGGACTCGGATAACAGAGTTGATTTTTGCAAGGAAAGGACGACCAAGGATGATTGGGATTTGTTCCTTATTTCCTAAGTTTGGATGGTTTTCAAGGACAATGAAATCAGCAGGGTAGATGAAGTTTTCAACCTTTACCAGAACCTCCTTTAAAATCCCCTTTGGAACCCTAATGCTACGATCAGCAAGCTGAAGTGTGACAGATGTGGGTTGGAGTTCTTCTAGGCCTAACTGGAAGTACAAAACATATGGGATGAGATTTACACTAGCACCTAGGTCACACAAGGCCTTGACAACTTTACTTTATCCTAGTTCAACATTGATGTAAGGGCAACCTGGGTCTTTCAACTTAGGAGGAATGGTCCCTTGAATGGTGGTACTCACATTAGCAGCCAAAAGGACTTGGTTTTTATGTGAAAATTTTCTTTTAAAAGTGCACAAGTCCTTAAGGTACTTTGAGTAGGAAGGTATGGTTTGGATTGCATCGAGAAGAGGAATGTTCAACTTGACTTGTGAGAAGATTTCCCTCAATGTTTCACTCAGTTAAGGCTTGGGTTTCCCCCTCATGCGTTGAGGAAATGGTGCAGGTTGTGGGGTTGTTTGTTGAAGAGTTGTTTCCTTGAAAATGTTATCAGTTTCCTCAGTTTGATCTTGTGGTTCATTTGAATTTTCATCCAATTTTGAATCTTCAGGTGGGTTCTGAATTAGTTGTTCAGGTTTCTCAATTGATTTCCCACTTCTTAAAACAGTCACAGCCTTTAGTTGTTCATGAGTTGTTTGAACACAACTTGACTCTCCCCTTGAAGTTGAGGATGGCACCGCCTGAGTAGGCATGGGTTCCTTTCCAGTTTTGATGGTTTGAAGTTATTGTTTTAGGGAAGATACCTCCGAGTTCATCCTCTCCATTTGTTTGCACAGTTGTTCTAGTAGGCTTTGTGGAACAGTTTGGGTGGGTGTTTTAGAAGATTGGTTTATCCCAGGGGGATATTTTGGAAGTGGGATGGTTTGTTGAAAATGGACCTGTGGCTGTTGGTATTGGATAGGTTGGGTTTGGAACTGGTTATGGGTCTGGTAGTTTTGATGGGGGTAAGTATTTTGTCCCTGTGGTTGGCTAGGTTGTTGGTTATCTTTCCAGCGGAGCCTGGGTGGTCGTTATACCTTGGGTTGAAGGTGTTTTGGTATTGAGGCTTTTGAAAGTTCAAAGCATTTACTTCCGCTGGGGGTCCTCCTAAGAGAACATCCTTGATGGATGGAATGGTTGGGCAGTTGTCTATCTTATGGTCATGTTTGTCACAAATTGTGCAAACAGGGTCAACAGTTTGGATTTCATGGACTTTCCTAAGGTCTATCTCTTCAACCTTCCTAGAGAGTGCTGCGAGTTTAGCCCTAAGGCTTTCCTCTTCTCTAAGTGTATGAATTCCAGTAGTTCTTTGTGGCTTTTCAGAATAAGGTGAAGTTCCCTATGTTTGGTTTTGTTCAGAAAGGCTTTCTAGATACTCGTAAGCATCATTTGGGGCTTTGTTTTTAAAGGTTCCATTACACATCATGTCAATGAATTGTTTGTTCCCCGGACCCAACCCTTCATAGAAAATTCTCACTTGTTCAGGAATAAAAAAACCATGGTGTGGAACCATGTTTAGAGTGTCTTTGAACCTCTCCCATGTTTCATAGAATGACTCTCCCTCTTTTTCAAAAAAGTTTTGGATACTCTTTTTAAGTGCAATTGTTTTGTGGTGGGGAAAGTATTTTTTGTAGAATTCTCTTTGTAGTTGATCCCAAGAGTTGATGGATGATGGTCTCAAATTTTTTAGCCAATTTTTAGCTCGATCCTTTAAAGAAAAAGGAAATAGCCTCATCTTAGCAGATTCTAGTTGATGTGGGGGACACATGGTTTCTAAAATGTCATTGAACTCCTTAATGTGCAGGTATGGCATCTCGGACTCCATTCCATGGAATGTGGGAAGGTGGTTTTGGACATGAGGTTTAAAGATGTAGTTGGAATCTCCTAGGGAATTGTGTCTAATTCATGAGGGGGAATTGGTCCAGGAAGGTGTGAGGTAGTCATTCATGGTTTGATCAATTGCATTCCCCAAGTTTGGGGTTGCCTCATTTGGGTTTCCATTTTGGTTCCCACCCAGGTTTATGAGTTGGTTTCTTTGAAGACCTTCCATTGAAATTGGCTCAATTTTTGACTTGGGGGTGATAGAAAGATTAGGATCTAATGGGAAGAGTTCCCTTGGTGTACATGAATCTCCAACCCCAGGACTATCCACCCTAACAAGATAGTTTGATTGATCGCGGGTGTAGGCGGACATGCGCCAAAAGAAAAAAAAATGAGAAAGGGACAAGATAAGAGAATTTGGATGAGAAAAGATGAAATGGGGGAGAATAGAATGGGTGTTTAGATGAATTACTTGGGTCCCCGGAAACAGCGCCAAAATTTGATTCTCTCTCAAATTTACCGAAGAGAAGAAGGTAAGATGGTCCTTGTAGTTTAGCTTGGGTTATCGAATCCACAGAGACCTAAGAAGAAACCTATAGACACGTACATTCTATGGACTGTTTTAGGCTATGAAGTGGCCAACTTGGATTGATTTTGGATGGGTTTTAAATATATATAACAGATTTAAGTTAATTTAATTTAAAATAATGAGTTGATCCTAGGTTATTTCTCGGGATGGATTGGACGTATTTTCTTTTTAATGATTTCAATTTCTTAAATTTGAGATGGGTTCATTTAAGGAGATAAAACAATATCATCACTTAATGGTTTAATGCCTACACCCTTTAATACTAATCACCTATACACTTAAAGGATCAAAGTTTTGAGCACTTCAAGGTAAAGGTTCGTATTAGTACTTGAAGTGTGTGGCCTTAAATTCAACAAGGACGATCGAGTTTAAAAATCATCAAATAAAAATCCCAATTAAAGAAGTGATTATACATTAATTAGGTGATAAATAACATCCAATCCAGTCCCTTGATACTCCCTTGGATCAACCCATAAGTGTGTTATCCCTCCATTGATCCCATGGTTTCAATGGAAGCGGAAAGTAGACTCATGAGGGAGGAAATGGAGAAGTAAAGAAAACAACAAAAATAAAATGATCACTCCACCGTTGTGTGAATAATTTCACAAGATTTGGTGTGAATAAATTCACACATTGATCCAACGGTATCAAATTGATATGAAGAACAACAGAATAAGAGTAGAAGAAGAACTTTTATTAAGAAACTAAAGTGAATTGAACAACTTACATGTGAAAGACAAATTTGAGGAAACAAAAATGCAGCATAACATTACAATTGAACAAAGCATCCAAGATCTTCAACTACTTGACCACCACTGCCTTAAATAGGCATTTTGGGAGCCTTGGGTCGAGCCTCCAACAGTACAAAGCATCTCAATTAATTTTGGTAGGCCATAGGTGGTGGAAAGCTTGTGGAATTTGAACTTTTCCACATTTGACCCGAGGTGGCAGCCAGCTTTCCTTCACCGAACATACGTGTCTAGAAGACCTTCTAGAAAGCCGAATAAGGGTGGGACATAGAAGAAGAAAATGGAGCTCAGGATGTCTTATAACCTCCTGTAAAATTTGGGACCATTTGGAGTTGTGTATTCAGAGATATGATCAAATTAGTAGGCTGTTTTTCTGGGCCGAAGAATCTGGACCAGAATTTTATCTCTAACTTGGACCGCATAAATTACCAACATTAACGCAAAATTAGCATTAACTCATGAAGAGTTATTTGTTACTATAAATGTCTTCTAGCAGGCCATGAAATTTGGGATTAATTGGGCCTGTATGTTGGGCCCCACAGTCTCATCAGTGGGATGGTGTCCAATCTGTCTTCTCTAGAATTGCTTGCTTTCATCACAAAATATCTCCATCTTCTTCCATGAATTCTCCATTGATCCCTGAATGAAAAATGTTTACATTTAAGTATAGATAAAGTTCCCAAAATATAAAATTAAAAAATTGATGATTACATTTTTTATAATCAGATGACTCATTGGGCCTAAATTGATGTATATTAGGCATGAAGTGCACAAATGATGAGAATGAATGTTCATAATGAAAATACACTAACTCAGGCCCATAAGATCAAAAATGAACATTTAATACCATTAAAATGTAATTAAAATATATGTTTTTATTGGATAATCAGTAGGTGGTCCTCCCAGCTGCGACCAAAGTCGAGGACACATGCGCGGAGCATGTCTTCGAGAGTCTGAATGGTCCTCTCCGTCTGAACATCCGTCTGAGGGTGAAAGGCGGTGGCCAGACGTAGCTGCGTCCCGAATGCCTCCTGCAAACCCTTCCAAAGATGGGAAGTAAAGCGAGCATCTCGATCGGAGATGATAGATGATGGCACACCGTGAAGCCGTACAATCTCCTGAACGTAGAGACGCCCCAAGCTCTCCACTGAGCCCTGCTCTCTGATGGGTAAGAAGTGAGCCGACTTGGTGAGTCGGTCGACAATCACCCAAATAGAGTCGTGACCTCTGGAAGTGTGTGGAAGTCCAGTCACGAAGTCCATAGATATCCCATCCCACTTCCACTCCGGGACCTCCAAGGGTTGTACCAAGCCTGCTGGTACCTGATGCTCTGCCTTCACCTGCTGGCAGGTGACGCATCGAGAAACGAACTCCGCCACAGCCTTCTTCATGCCTGGACACCAGTGCTGTCGCATGAGATCATGGTACATCTTCGCCACTCCAGGATTTACCGCCAAATGAGAAGTGTGAAACTCTCTCAACACCTCCCCTTGTAAAGCGACTGGCACTAAGGTACGTCCTCTGAAAAGGATGTCGTGCTCTGCTCCAAAGGAGAAACCATCAGGTGCCTGTCCTGAGGATATCTGCTCACGCCGCATCTCATAGTCAGCGTCCCCATGCTGTGCCTCTCTGACTCACTGTAGTAGCGAAGGAGAGACTGTGAGTGACTGAAGGAAGGCTGCTCCATCTCTATCCACAAAGGATATCTGCAAAGCGGCTAGCTGCTCTGTCACCTCCTCGAGTAGCTGAATGACCGTCCTCCTTCTAAGAGCATCAGCTACCACGTTCCCCTTCCCAGGAGTATAGACTATCTCAAAGTCATAGTCCTGGAGGAACTCAAGCCATCGCCACTGTCTTAGGTTCAGGTCATTCTGAGAGAAGATGTACCTGAGACTCTGATGGTCAGAAAAGACTGTAAAGCGCTCGCCCATCAGATAGTGTCGCCATGTATTCAGAGCGAAGACCACTAATGCTAACTCCAGGCCATGGGTAGCATGGTTCTGCTCATGCGGTCTCAACTGACGTGATCCATAGGTGATCACTGCCTGCTCCTGCACCAGGACACATCCGAGTCCGGTCCCTGATGCATCGCAGTAGACTACGTACCCTACTCCCTCCTCAGGAAACCTCAAGATAGGGGCACTGGTCAATCTCTGTCTCAGCTCCTGGAAGATCTGATGACATCTGTCTGACCACACAAAGGGTTTCCCCTTCTTTTTCAAAGATGAGAGTGGTGCCTCAACTCTGGAGAAGTCTGGCACAAATCTCCGATAGTATCTAGCTAGTCCCAAGAAACTCCGCACCTCCGTCATGCTCTTGGGTGGCTCCCAAGCTAGCACTGCCTCGATCTTCGCGGGATCCATTGCAACTCCCGCCTCAGAGATGACGTGCCCCAAGAAGTGGACCTCATGTATCCAGAACTGACACTTCGAAAGCTTTCCATAAAGTTGGTGCTCTCGGAGTGTGTCTAATACAACCTGTAAGTGGTAGGCGTGCTCCTCCTCAGTCGTTGAGTATATAAAAATGTCGTCGATGAAGACCACGACAAATCGATCAAGGTATGGCTGAAAGATTCTATTCATGAGGCCCATGAACACAGCTGGAGCATTGGTTACACCAAATGGAATAACCAAGAACTCATAGTGGCCATACCGACATTTGAAGGCCATCTTCTGCACGTCCTCGTCTCGAACTCTGAGCTGATGATAGCCTGACCTGAGGTCTATCTTCGAGAACCACCATGCTCCCTTGAGCTGATCGAAGATGTCATCAATCCTCGGTAGCAGATACTTGTTCCTCACTGTCACCTGGTTCAGGCGACGATAGTCGACACACATTCGCATGCTCCTGTCCGCCTTCTTAGCAAACAATATCGGGGAAGCCCAGGGTGAAACACTGGGTCGGATGAATCCCTTGCCCTGCAAGTCCTCCAACTGCACCCGTAGCCCTCGAAGCTCAGCAGGGGCCATCTGATATGCTGGAGTAGATATCGGGACTGTCCCGGGGTACAGATCAATATAAAAGTCTACCTCTCTGCGAGAAGTTATCCCTGGAACGTCGTTGGGAAAGATTTCTGCATACTGATCCACCACTGCAGGAAAACTAGGACTCCGCACGTCAACTACTCCTAGGATGAGGCTAGCCAACTAATGAGTGATGGGATATCCTCTCCTCTGCGGAATTCCATCCTGTGCTGCGAAGGCTCCCTTCTCACCGGTGAAGGTGAACCTGCTCCCGTCGGTGCGTACACATCGCACCTTGCGCCTAATACAGTCAATCTGTGCATGGACTATAGATAACAAATCCATGCCCAAGATGACATCGTAAGGCCTCGACGCTACTACAAGAAGATCCCAGCCGAAGCTCTTGCCTCCTAGAGTAAGCTCACACTGCCGACACCAGTGCTTAATCATCGAGTCTGCTCCCGTAGGAGTCTCTAGCCGTAATGATCGAGCCAATGGCTCTGTCGGAATCTCCAAGCTCCGAACAAGGGTAGCGGCTATGAAATATTGACTCGCTCCTGTGTCTATAAGAACTGCAGCAAGGGTGGAATAGACACAGATCGTACCTCGAATCATCTCGGGCGCGCCGTGGTCGTAGGCCTCCGCTTCCTGGAGCTGTGCCTGTCTCTGCCCGCCAGCTCCCTGTGGCCGGGGTGGATCTTTTGGTGGTGGTGGTGGTAGAGCCTCAAAGCGCCGCCCACCACCTGCTGCTTGGCCAGCTCCTCTGACTCATCCGTCTCCTCCCTGCAGACCGCCACGGTCGACCCTCTGCCTCTGCCTGGGTGGCCCCTCAAGTATCTGCTGCTCCTCAGCACGGTGGGTCGGGCAGTCACGATCCATGTGACCCTGTCTGCCGCATGTGTATCACTGCCTACCTCTCGAAAGACTGGCTCCACGCTGCGTGCCCCGCACTGCTGAGCCAGTGTCCTGAGGTCGTCTGCGAGGGGGTCTGGTTTGTCTGGACCCCTGAGTCATCCGTTGACTGCCTGCGTGCCGCCCCACGGTAGGTCTCACCGCTGGAGAAGTCTCAGCAAGAAAGCTCTCGATCAAAAGGGCTCGCTCCAGTACTCCTGCCTGAGTTGGAATGCTGAGGGAGATCAGTGATGCCCTGATCTCATGTCTCAATCCCTGCTCAAAGGTCCGGGCCCGGAAGAATGGGTCCCGTACCATGTCGGTCGAGTAACGCGAGATATTGGTAAATATCGCCGAGTACTGGGCGACCGTCAAGCTGCCCTGCCGCAGCTGAAGAAGCTCCTGGATGCGCACCGCACGGAGGGTGGTCGGGACGAACTCTGAGCGAAAGAGGCCCTCAAAGTCTGTCTAGAAGAGTGATGCCTCATCGTGCACCTGGAGCATCAAGCTCCACCATCGGCCCGATGCCGCGTGCAGTAGGCTCACTGCGAGGATCACCATGAGGTCTGCTGGTGTCCTCACTAACTGGAAAACTCGCACCACTACCTCCAGCTAGTCCTTGGCTGCCTGGGGGTCTGTCTCCCCACGGAACCTAGGCGGTCGCTGGTGCTGGAACTCATGCAGTGCCCTGAGGCGACGTGCATCATCAGCGGCTGGTGCTGGAAGCATCGGTGGCTCGGCGGGTAGAGGTACCGCCGGTGCCTCCGCTGTCAAAGGGCCCTGTACCGAGGCCTCGTCGCTTGGTGGGATGTCTTCATTCTCGACTCTCGGAACCCTAGCTGGCTGCCGTCGTGGGGCCATCCTAAAAAGGAAACAGGTGCGCCACGGTCAGAACAATATACCTGGTGAGCTGATACAAAGTAATCACAAAGAAAACTTGAAACACACATGCAATCAATGTTTTCGTGCATTAAGTAGGAAATCAGAAGTCAGGGTCCTGGTGTACGGATACGTCGGCCGCCGCACCAACACTAGGCTCCCTAGACTGATAACCACACTTAATACGCTTAACACTATTGCTTCACATAGAAGAAAGATCAGAGTCTGCGGTAGAACCGAACTCCTCTGATACCAATTTGTCACGACCCGTCCTTGGGGCCCGTGCCGTGACTACCCCAATCCTGCCTTCCATAGGCTAGGGGCTGGAGACTAGCACCAAGGCGTAAATCCTGGTAAAGGGAAGGCATTGCCTTTGTAAAGTAAACAAGCACCATAGAGTAAGAAAGCGGAAAAAGTAAACACTAAGTAAAAACTGGTACAACAGTAAGTGCAGAAAGTAAGTGGGCCAGAAGACAAACCCAAACTGAAAGTAAAGTACAACTCAAAAGGGAAAACAACAATTGAAAAGTAAAGCCGCAACGTCAAGCCATCCACTGGAAGTCCCACCTGAAGGGTGGGTACAGATAGCCTCCACTGTTCCTCGGGTCCATCTGACCGCTCCGAATACGTCCCACCCAGTGGTCCACCTCCAGGTACCATCCTGCCCTGCAAGCCTCCACCATGATCAGCGCTGTCCTTCGTCTGCAACCAACACAACGTAGTGCGGGCATAGCCCGTGCAGGGGTGATTATAAGCTACTCAGTAGGGACCCCGAGACCCCTGAAGGTCTCCCAGAATCCACAAAGGATAATCCAAAAAGGAAAGGTACAATCACGAAGTAACATCCGACACGGCTTAGGTATATGCCCATACATATACCTAAGTCATCAATTCTCACTCAGCTCCAACATCCGAGCTCAAGTACAACCCAGTCCACACAGGAAAGAAAAACGTAAATCCACACAGGATAACACAACACAATCCACAAAGGAAATCAAAACGTAAATCCACACAGGATAGCACAACACAATCCACAAAGGAAAGCAAAATAGGGTTTCAGCTCACACAGGTATACTTCTTCGAATGACGATAGAGATGATCACTGATCCATCTAATCCATCGGACCCACAAAGGATCGATAGGTACTAACCCCTGCAATGACCCACAAAGGATCTGACCCACAAAGGATCGATAGGTAACTAACCCCCGCAATGACCCACACAGGATCGGACCCACACAGGATCTGTAGGTAACTAACCCCCACAATGACCCACACAGGATCGGACCCACACAGGATCTGTAGGCGCTGACCCACACAGGACCGCTGAGCGCTGACCCACATAGGATCAGACCCACACAGGATCGGTAGCACTGACCCACAAAGTATCGCTGAGTGCTGTAGTCGTCGTCGTCGAATCCACTGAGGATCTCTGCACATTCGTCGTCGTCACAATAGCAGTCGCAGCCAGCTCTAGGGTTCCCGCACACAGCAAGCTGTTCGGGAGGGTCTGCTCCACGAGCCGAGAGGCTGATACATCAACTGACACATAGTCCAGAGTAGATGTATCCAAAAGTTCCGTATCGTCAACAGGAACTCAACGTCGCAGACGGCGCGTCAATCGGACGCCCGGTCTGAGAGTTATTGGCTTTTTCGTCCCAGGGGCCCGGTTGGTTTTTAAGGCAAAAACAACCCGACCATACTCCACCTGCATCCAAACCTCAGGAGGAGTAAGCCAAAAGATCCTTCTCACTTAGAGGAATTCAGAAAAGTCGACGGCACGTCAATCGGACGTCCGAAACTCAAGATATGAGCGTTTCCGCTCCGAGGGCCCGGTTGGTTTCGTGTACGAACCAACCCGGCCGAACCCAAAGTATTCCAAAACCTTAAGTGTGATATACCGAAACGACTGTATTGATCCAAGGATCGCATTTCTGCTGACGGAGCGTAGTTCGGAGGCCCGTAGCTCAAGTTATGAGCAAAAGACCGAAAAGGCCTGGGAACGGGGGGTCTGGGCCCGGACCGACCCAGCCCAACCCCCCGGGGTCGGCCCGAACCGGGTGGACCCGACCCGGGTTGACCCAACCCGGGTCCGGGTCTGACCCGGTTGGGGGTGACCCGGCCCGACCAGGGCGGCCCGGCTCGGCCTGGGCGTGACCCGGCCGACGGGTCGGCTCGGCTCGGCTCGGTCGAGCGGCCGAGCAAGGGGGAGCCGCGGGGCGTGCAACCCCCGCGGAAAGAGGAGCCGCGACCCCGCGTGGGGCCACGCTTGGTCAGAGGATGCGGCTCTGCCGCGTCCTGTGTCTCGCCGGACCCGCGCGGTCACAGGTCTGGTCGGCCGCCGCCACCGCGGCTTCAGCCGCGACGACTCCATCCGGCGGCGCTGCCGGTGGATTCTGCGGGCCACCGGAGTCGCTCCGGTGGTCCGATTCCTTTTCTGTCTGCGCCATAGCTCCTCCCGAGTCCCATTCTTCACTGCCAGGCCCTCAAATCACCATTGCGGCCCCGTTTGTCATCGTCCGCCGTTTCGCGCACCAAGAACGAAAAAGTGCGGTGGGTTCGGACTTGTTGGTCAGTCCGCACCCACCGCGTTAGCGGTTTTAAAAAAATTACACAACAAAAGTTTAACTAACATCGCGGGTATAAATCACAAAGATTTTTAAGAATCAAACCCCTACCTCATCGTAGTCGTCGAGCGAGCGTTCTACGCGGAATTGATCGTCGCGGTAGGAGGTGATCGTCACGTCACGGAAGGGCGTCGCGTCGTCGCGGAAGGGCGTCGCGTCGACAGTCTCCGAGGATTAAGAACACACAGATTTAATTATAACAATTAAATCCATGTTGTTGTTATAAACCACAAAGAATTAAAAGGTCCGCAATCTCTTACCTCAACGGATGATCGGAGATTTTTCGCGGAAGAAGGAATGTCGAATAAGAACGTCGCGTCGGCATCGCGGTACTTGGCGTCATGTCGTCGATCTCCGAGGGCTCGGCGTTCTTCGCGTTCTTCACGTTCTTCACGTTCTTCGCATTCTTCACGAAGGAGGTTGAAGGACTTAAGGTTTCTGTCAAATCCTCTCAACGAACAAACCTCAAGAAGACAGGTGTGTTGGTCTTATTTTATTAACATGCCAACAAATTGAAAAACAAACTAAGTAACGACCCATTAATTCATATAATTAATTCAACGAATAAACCGTCCAATTAATAGGAGCATTTAATTGTTTAAGGAAACGCCCCAGTTGACTTTCATTTAATAGGGATTTTCGCGGGTGCGTTACTTAGCGAAAAAGAAACGGTGGGGCTCGTTCGGGCCCCACCCCACAAATATCCTACCAAGAGGGTAGGATATTTTTAATTGTACCCTATCCGCTACAACTTAGCTTAAGCAGATTTAAGTGGATTTAAGTGAAATAAAAATAAATTTGTCGCACACTTTATTTTATTTCTTAACTTAACCCCAAAAATTTAAAAACCACACCCGAGAAAACGCAACTCTGGAAGAGGCGTTTCTAAGAAAATACCAGCGCTGCGATTCCATCGGTGCCCTCAGAATTCAATTCCAAGCACCGGTTCAAAAGTTAGAAAAACCCGCTCGTTCGTTCACTAAACGTACCCGAGTCAAACTTCAGAAAATGATTCCGGGCACATCGGGCCTCAGAATCATGTGCCGTCAGAAACTGCGTTCATGAAAAATTCCAAAGAAAATTAAGAAAAAAAAATTTCCTTGAAATTTACGGGTCTTTACAATCACATCCTAAAATCCTTTAGAATAAAGTGAAATTCCTTTGTTATGGTAACTAAATTCAACCCTTTACATTTCTCTTTACCGTCATATCCTAAAACTCTTTTAAGATATTAAGTGTAATTCACTTTGTATTTTTATTGGCCTAATCATTTAGAAAATACCGATATTCACTTTCTCATGTTAACTAAATATATTTTTAAATTTTAATTTATATTTACATATCTTAAAATATTAAAAATATTAATTGAAAAATAAATTTAAATTTTTACTGATATAATATTTTTTTTGTTAACTTTGAATTTATCTAAGTCCAAACATACTCCCACTAGCCTCTTAGAAACTATTTAATCTTTAGAATACCATTCTAAGAAACAAAAACTACTTTGTGATAAGAAATAACAATTATTTACTTATAATATGAATATTTAAAAAATAAACTATCATTTATATATTATATATGGTGTTCTACGTGTTTAGAGAATTTTACTTTGAAAATAATAATTTTCCATTGATGTGCGGTAGGAACATATTCCCTCATATTTTAGGAGACACCCAGACTAACATTTTATCCCGGGTAAAATATTTTTTTTCTTGCCTCCTTTTCAAAAACATGTTATAGAATCTAAAGAATCATAAAATATACATATTGAATTCATTATCTCATATTGTTTATAAAAAACTTTGTTAATAAACAACTTCTATTATAATATGCAGTTGGAAAGTAGTTAACACACCTATATGAAACCCATGATCAAATCTTACTATTGGAGTATTTCCTAATTATTGTTGGATTACTATAACAGTACTACAACAATAATGTAGTAGCAGAACTATTCATCCAATTTAGGCCTTTAGGCCATTGGTTTGGGCCTACATTCCATAGGGTCTTCAGGACACCATAGGCCTTTGGACCATAGGGCCATTGGGCCACCATAGAGCATCAGATGATACAGAGTGGACATCCCATCAATGTAGTTCATCAAGTTGGAAGTGCAACTTGGATTCAAGCAACATTTCTTGGTGGGAATCTTAAAAGAGAGATAAGTTCATTGAAAACTATCAACTGGACCTATAATAGCTTGGGATAAAGGGTTGATCTTTTATGAAATTGAAAATGTTAACACAAAATTATGGTTCTTAGAAGAGGGGGTGACACATCATGTGAATAGTGATTAATATATAGGTGAAGTGACACATCTTGGTATGTAACATGGAATGGATACATACATGTGTTTCTGGGTGGGTAGCTCGAAAGAGTGATGGGTGCACTGACACCTATCATCTGGCCCTCTACCTAGACGTGGGTTACAAGAGGGGTGCACTGCTATGACTTCACAGTGGGGTAGTGTAATGCAATTATTGATGGTAAGGGGGAATTTTAGTGAGAATATTGGGATCATGATGTGAATTTTGGTTGCTGATCTTTTAGGTTATCTCCTTTCACTTTCAAGCCACATGGACTTTGATCCATCAAATTGTAATGGGTCTTTGGGATCCTGGGCCTTCGAGTCATGTAAGGGTTACCTCTAAACCCTATTGAAAATAGGGATTTATTTCCATAATAAAATGGGTTATTTCAACATACTCATTAAAAAAAATTCTCTTAACATATAATAGAATTTAGATAACTATACACATCCTTTATTTAGATTCAATTGAGTTTTATAAATTCCTTTACATTCAAATATTTGATGTGTTGGATCTTTACTTCATCACTTGAGTTGAAAATATAACATCTATTATTTATTACCTTAATTTTGAACTCCTATATATTTACAACACTTGTAAAGTATAAATTTGGTATCACATACCCTTCAAAATCATATGATTTATTTCTATAACACTAATAACTAGCATGAAAATTCCATAGAGTTTCATAAAATCCTTTAGGTATCCATAACAATTTCATCATTTGGAATCATCATGCCACCTTTCTTGGTAACACCCTTAGGTTTCAATATCCTAGACTAGATACTTGAATAAACATTGTTGGACTCTCCAACCAACTTTTCTTCATTTAGTTTGAAGTTTTACCTATTTTCACTGTCTACACAGCTCTATAACTTAAGCACTATATGCCGAGTTCATATATTATGAACACTTTGAGAATATAGAGAAAAAATTCATTCAATACATTATTTTTAGAACATATCCATCAATGAAAATAAGATTAATTCCTTAACTAGAACAAGCCTTATATAGTCTCTCCAAGTTATTAACAACCTTAATCATATTGATTTTATGAGTGGAGAATAAAGTTCCCTAGGTCATTTTTCATCTAGTATCTTTTAAACCTTAAGAGAATAATTACACTATTATCATAATAATCTAGAATCACCTATTGAATAACTTCAACACTTGGTTACTCAGGAAGGTATTACTATAACACATATGTTTTTTTTCTTTTCCCCCATTAAGAAATTTTCTTAAGTTACCAGTTTTAGGAGTTTCCTATATCATGACTCTCCATTAAAGGATTTATTTCAAATTAAGTTTTATTATGATGTTATTATCTATAATATAATCTTTTATAAGACAATTATAATGTTTTATAACCATTTAAAAAGTAATTTTATTAAGATGTATCCAACTAAAATGATGACCCCTTTTAAACTCATCATACAATTAGTGTTCCAAAATCCATATTTTATTAAGAAATGAGTATAATATAGTGATTATCTCACTAGTTAGTTATTTATGTAGGAAATAATCCTATTCATATCATATATGACTCTTGGATAGTTGATTGGGAAACCCTTTGTCCAATCTATCAAGTGGATAAACCTAACTATATTCCTATAGTATCCTAACCATTATAGTTTCCTAGCTAATTGTAACCTAAATAAAACACCACTAATAAGGCCCTAACCATTATTGTAACCTTATAACTTTATTTACTTACACAATATAATCTAGGGGAACATGAATATGGTACAAAAATACCTATTTGGATGATTGAGGTCTTAAAAAGTTTTATTTTGGAAGGAATATCACACTTAGTATTTGTAGGGGTTTTACTGTCACCATCATATCTCATTTTATTCAATTTATGTATGCATGATTCTATTGATTTAGTTTGTAACCCCATTCCTTATACTAAATAAATATGTACAAACAATATTTATGTATAACTCTTTGTATAACTTATAGTTTTTATTAATCACCCAAAAATAGAATCCAAATATATTTACACATATACAAATTCATCTCATGCATAAGGTACATAAAATTTTCATGTAAAGGTTTATAATTATATGAAATTGAAAAAATCCACATGAGTATGCCCAAAACCATATATATCCAAATTCCACCTCTCTAGAACAAGTCATAAGCCTCAAGTCTAGTGGAAAGTCCAACCCAAAGTCCCTCTACCTGAGGATACTTTACTCAAGAGAGAATCCAATTCATCAAAACACTAAATCTTAATATTATAATCTCTAATAAACAACTAAATTAAATCTAACAACTTCAATTATAAACTGAATTCAAGGTAGTTGGAAAATAAATCATTTTATCATACATAACATGTAACTACTTTCATGCATATATGATAATATCTATAGGAAATTTAAAATTTAAATTAAAGCATAAAAATATTCATAACTATGAATAAAATAGGGACTAAACTTTAAATAAATAACATTTCAAATATTTAAACATGAGATAAATAATTATAAACTATTCATAAATAATTATTAACTATAAACATTTTATAATTTATCCTATCATTATGGACATTACATAATCTTGAATATAAACACTTTATATTCATTTCATCATATGAATCCCTTAATATTATTTATTCTATGAAATTTTCTTTAAATATATTATATTTCATGAAATATAAACATTTTATATTTAAAACTCTATTATTTATACCTTTTACATAATCTAAATATCATATAATTAACATTATTTAAACCTTGATCAAATCAATCATAAAAAATATTTTGATATGGTTTAAATAATATCTCAAACAAGTCCCCTTAATTTGAACATTTTAAATTAAGTATTATGAACACTTCATAATTTTTAGTCAGAAACACTTTATATTTTGTCCTAATTTTGTAATTTATAGACACCTTTTAATTTAATCTTATGATTTATAAATAAAAACTTTATTTATAAGTCATAAGGCATGCAATATAATTAGGAAAAAAATATTTTTAATATCAACATTTACTAGTAAGAAATATTTAATAATAAATGCTTCATAAAAAAATATTAATTAATCATACTCTTTATAATTAATTAATTTATAATGGATTTATAAATTAATAAATATCCCCAAAATACTTTTTATCAGTATTTTTTAAAAAATTATAAATAATCTAATTCAATTCATAATTTAATTTTAAGAAAAATATTTTTTTCCATCCCAATCATATTTTATGATTGGTCCAAAATTGTTGGTTATGATTGATAGAAACAAGTGGTGGGTTCCATTAGTCATACTATGTGATGATAGTCCCTTAATTAATTTTGATATCACATATCATATTTAATGATATGAACTAATATCATAATAGCAATATGATGCTTTGGTTTTTGAAAACACCATATAAAAATCATATTCTATGATATCTTGATATTGTATGATATAATCTATACATATTTATGGATTTTAAAAGAATAATGGATTGAAATATCTCTATATCATAAACCTTGGTTCATTATATCAGAAAAAACTATGAATCATATTCTATGATTTCATTATGACATGTAATATGATTGCTATAACCTTCATTTACCACATGACTTCATGAATATAAATGAATGGTAAGCTCTGATACCACTATTAGTATTCTCAGGGATTCAATAACACTTATTATAGGTAGTAAAACAATTAAAATACCAAACAAAGATCACTATGCATAGATAAATTAAATATGTAAAATTGAAAAATAAGAATTAGGTGTACCTTACATTGAAGAGGCACAACATCCTTTTTCATCATATATGCACTTGATAAAGATCATTAAAGGGTAGAAAAATGAAATCCCATCACTATGGAATATCCATGGGTTGCACTAAAATAACTCTTCATAAAAATGGGATGCTCAATCCTCGGTGGTGTGCTAGCACCTCGTGATGCTAAGGAGGTTGGAGAAAGAGATATTTTAGGATGAAGATTTTTTGTCGAGCATAAGAAAGAAAGATAGCTTACCATAACATGGTATCAGGATACTTTAAATAAAACTAGATTACACTCCTTAGGTGATAATTTAATAACTCATGTGTTAAAATTCATGAGTTAATGCTTTAATTAGTTCATGCATCACTTGTATGAATGAAATCACTGACCATTTCATAAAATTAAATAGTCTGCTTGATGATATTCTATGTAGAATATTCATGAATGGTAACATTTATCATTCAAAAATCCAAGACTATAGGATAAAATTGTATATCATACCTTATTATTAAACACAAAATGCTCCATATGATATCATCCAATCGTATAATATGATTGGATGAGGCATTGACATGAAACCTCATTTCATGTATTAAAATATCAATATATCATATTATATGACATGTCAATCATGGAATTTTTTAATTTCCTTGTAATAAGGATACCATATCTTATGAAATTATTATATTGTACACTATGATATAGGAAATTATGTATCATATATATACTAGGATTTTTGGCATATCTCCTTTACTCATATATGTTTATTTTTTTAGAGTAAGATTTTTTTTTCACCTAGAATATTTCCTTCACAAATTTATGATCTTATCCCCTTTTTTTATGATTATGTGTTTGAATCTCTTTAATATCAATATATTAATTCTCCCATTAAACCTCAAAATATTCTTTTCTATTTATTATATTCTTAAAAACAATCATTTTTGTAAATCCCCATTTTTTTGTTCCTCTTATATTAAGACTTTTTTCCATATTCCCCTATAATTTTTTGGGTTGATCCATTCTTGGGTAAATTATTATGAGATTTTAATATAATCTAAGTGGTTTTTAGATATTTTTGGTCAAAATTAGGAAACACCATGACTGTGGTGTGAGTTGCAGTGGTATAAAAACCATACTCTTTATTAAAAACTTAAACATGATTTATTACATAAAATTGAACTTAAGAAAACTCTGATGATCAAGAGGTCTAGTGTTTTGTGAAATTAGTAACATTACATAACAACTTAAAACCTGAAATACAACATCTTTATTTCAAACTTGTTTGACATGACCAACTCATTCCTTTGTACCTAACACTGCATGGGATAACCTGAGGACATACATAAGAAATGGGTGAGATATAAATCTCAATAAGGGAGTAAAAAAGGCATAAAATGAATAATACAATACATGTTAGGAAATAATCATATCAATATAGAACAAGATAAAAATGAACATAAAGGCATGATATATCATGGTTATTATAACATGGAAATGTGGCAACACCATACAACATGGTATTAGCATGAGTCAAGGATCATTGAACATGGATTAGCATGAGTAAACCCTAATTTCACATGAATTATCATGATTAAAACCTCATTTCACATGGAGTATCATGATACTAAACATTACTAAATGTATTGGAGTGCTATCAGGGTGCACCTTTCATAATCATTTCAATCTCATGCTTAAGTGTGCCACATAGATCATATAACATGGATTCATTCAAAACCATCATTTATTCTATGATAAAATAATGTGGAATAAATACATGTAAGTACCATTAAATAAGTATATGTTCATAAATTTGAATACCCTTGATATAGAAATGGGTATGGTATTCACTATGCAATGATCTTGGCTTGGAAAATCACGATGCAATTTCGGCAGCATAACAACGTCATATGAAAATTCCTAAATTGGGTTGATGAGAGATAAAGGGGTATCTTATAATTTATGAATGAAATAGAAAGTAATGGTATCATATAATAAAATATCCCAACATATGAAATGGAATTTAGATAAATAATATAGAATAAATTCTTGAATGGAAATAAGAAGAGAGAAATCCCTTACGAAATTTTGGCATGGTAACGGGTGTACCCAGAAGGCATTAATGAGATATAAAGGGGTATATAATCATTAAAACATAAATAGGGAAGTATGGGGGAGGTGAAAAATCATACCTAAACATTTTTAATTGAAAATAAAAGGGTATAACAACCTAAGGAAACTTGGATAAAAATGAGAAAGGATGGAAAGTAAGGATCCCTTACTTGAGTGCGTGACTTCAAAATATTGAAGAGAAGATTATTGAGAGCTTGAGGCACCTTGGGAGGATTATATAGAGGGTAGGGAATATTAGGGACGTGTTACAAGTATTTTTAGTGATGATAAGTGGGATATTGGGTGAGTTTATATAGGAAATGAGAGGGGAATTCTTTAATATTTCACAAACTTAGGTTTTGGAATCTATATAATTAAACATTCAAAACCAAAAACCCTCACATGGTTTTTGCCCATGTTTTTAAAAAAATAGGAGTGTAAAAAATTATTTTATAATGTCAATAGAGTAAAATATTAAAATATTATCCTTTATTATGTGGAGGTGAGTCACACCCTCAAGGAAATGAATTTAAAATCATAAAATATATTATACACTTTGAAGGATTCACCAAGGCATTATAAAATAATTAAAATAAATATAAAATCAAATTATTTTAATGGGAAAACATATATTGGTTTTAGAATACCTATTATAGTATTTATTATATCTTTTTGGGGTCATTATAATGTCTTAAAACATATATTTTATTTATAAGATATTTAATTTTTACCCAAAAATTTGAATGTCCTAAAAAATTATAAAAAATTCACCATTGGATAATTTTAATGTCCTAATTTAAAAAATAATATTAATTTTATATAAATAATTTCCTAATATGTAAATTTTTTACTTTTAAAATGGAAATCGACATTTATTGAAAATTAATGGGTTTTGACAAAAACACTTTTCAAACCTTAATAAAAATTATATTTGAATTCATAAAAATTATATACTCATTTAGTATTCATAAAATTAATTTTATAATAATATTTTATTAAAATATTAATTATTTCAAAAATTCATTAATTCTTTAAAATAAATTCTTTAAAAATACACTTTCTGATTTATCGTATCAAAATGAAACTCTTATCAAACTGATTACCAAATCATTTACAGATAAGGAACTAATATAATCATCATTTATAAGATTTTTTTATTATATTATTAATAAAAACCTTAGTTTAATATAATAATGTATATATTTCTCAAAAGTTCTATTTTTACCCAAAAAATAAATTTATCAAATTCATCATTTTTTAAGAAAGACTATTCTTATAAAGGAATTTATGGGATAAGAATTTTATTTATAAAAGGGATTACACAATAAGTAACTAATACCTTATTAAATAACCCTTTATAACACCCACATAAGACCTAAGGGTAAGGTGTGTGATGATGACAGACTCTTGGGGTGACTCGGATAACATCGCTCAGGTGGTAATCTCTATTAAATTGAACTTCTCCCATAGGTGATTCCATTCAAGCTTAACATGTTGAAGTTCAGCTTGGGCTTGGTCAAGAGCAAAGCCTAGTGACACTACCTCCTTTTCGAGCTCTGACAAATGAGCTTCATATCGGATTAGTCTACTGGATGAAGCCATCCACTCCTTTATCTGCATCGAAAGGATTTTTTCAAAAAAATTATATTTATATCAGTCATGTGATCACTATTAAATGACTATGTTATCAATGGTAATGATACTTAACACTTATTTAAACTCAATAAAAAAATAAAAAAATAGTGCATGTGTTTTCTATATCTATAAGTCATTAAAATAAAGGGAATTTTATTCATAAAAGATTAGGTAATTACAACATTCCCCTCTTAAGAAATTTCTCCCTCAAAATTTCCTTTTCCCACACTAAAATAGATGAGGGTAACTCTGCCTCATCATTTCCTTTAGTTCTCATGTTGCTTCTTCAAACTTTTGGTTTCACCACAACACCTTCAGGAGGGGCATCATCTTATTTTGTAGAACGTTTTCTCTATGATCTAAGATTTTCACAGAATTCTCTTCATAGGAGAGGTCATTATCCAATGTTACCATCTCTATATTGAGTACATGCTATGGATCAGGTATTTACTTCCTCAAGAGTGATACATGGAATACATCATGTACTTGATACAGGTTTGGTAAGAGTGCTAGTCGATAGGCCACTACTCTAATGTGATCATGGATATCAAATGGGCCAATGTACCTTGGACTAAGCTTTCCCTTATTCCCAAATCTCATAAATCTCTTCCATGGCGATATGTGGAGGAATACCACATCTCCAACATCAATCTCTAGGTCTCGTCGATTATTGTCAGCATAACTCTTTTGTCGACTCTAAGCAGCTTTAATGTGCTACTAGATGGTCTTAACCTTCTCCACCATTTCTTAGACCATTTCTAGACCTAGAAGTTTTTTCTCCCCCAATTCATCCCAACATGCCGGTGTTCTGAACCACTTCCCATAAAGGGCTTCATAAGGAGCCATTTGGATGCTTGAGTGGAAACTATTATTGTAAGAGAAATCAACTAGAAGAAGATGTTGATCCCATCCTCCTTTGAAGTCCATTGAGAATGATCTCAACATTTCCTAAAGTGTTTGGATAGTCTGTTCAGATTAAACATCAGTTTGAGCATGATAAGCCGTACTGAAGTTCAGCTTTGTATTCAGAGCATGTTGGAGACTCTTCCAAAACTTAGAGGTGAATCTTGGATCTCGATCAGATACAATCGATAGTGGTACTCCATGTACCCTTACCACTTATTTGATTTATATCCATTCCTGTTGATCCAATGATAAATTCTATTGAATCTCAATGAAGTGAGAATTATTTTTAAGATGATCTACAACAACCCTGATAACATTGTTTCCTTTGGATGTATTCAGATGTCTAGTGACAAAGTCCATGGTGATGTTCTCCCATTTCCATGCTAGTATGGGTAATGGCTGCATCATCCCCTTAGACTTATTCCTCTCATCCTTAACTTTCTAATATATTAGTCACTTTAATATATACTCAGAGATATCCTTCTTCATGTTATCCCACTAATAATTCTCCTAGATATCTCGATACATCTTTGTGTTTCCTGGGTGAATAGAGAAATTTGAACTATGTGCATCATCCAAAAGTTATTTATTTAACTCTGGATTTTATGGAACACATAGTATTGAACCAAATCTCACAATACATTCTTTATTAACATTAAACTATGAGGATTTACCTTTTCTGATAGTTTCCACTTTCTTCTGAATTCCCACATCATCCTTCTGATCATCCTTTAACCTTTCCAAAAGAGACGATTGAGAAATAATTTGTGAAAGGATTGATGATGTTCCCTTCTTTATGATTCCCATGTCCATATTAATCAAATCTAAGAAGATTGGATCCTTTTAAATTCTCATCAATGAAAGAGTTTCTCAATCCTTTATACTTAGAGAATCTTTCACTTTATTCGTTTTTCCTAGATGGTAGTGAATTGAGAAGTCATAGTCTTTGATAAGATCTAACCATCTTCATTGGAGCATATTCAACTCTTTCCGTGTGAATATATACTTGAGGATTTTGTGATTTGTATATATTTTACACTTTTCTCCAAAGAGGTAATGCTGCCAAATTTTCAAAGAAAAGATCACCGCAGACAACTCCATATCATGTATTGGATATTTCTGCTCATGAACTTTCAATTTACTTGAAGCATAGGCAATGACTTTTTCATTTTTCATCAACACATATCCTAGGACCTTCTTTAAATAATAAGTAAATACCATAAAAAGTTCTCAACTTATGGGTAGTGTGAGCATGGGTGCAGTGATAAGACCCCTTTTCAACTCCTTGAAGCTCTCTTTGCATTCATCATTCCTATAAAACTTGACTCCCTTCCGAGTTATCTTGGTAAGAGGGTTTGAAAATCGTGAGAAATTTATCACAAATTGGTGATAATATCCAGCTAACCCAAGGAAGCTATGGATATATGTCATAGATGTTGGCCTCAACCATCCCTCAATTTAATTTGTCTTAGAGGGATCCATAGATATCCCATTACTTGTGATGATATTGCCTAAGAATGAGAATTCCTTCAACCAGAACTCACACTTGCTATACTTTTCATAGAGCTTATCCTTTCTCAAGGTCTCTAGTATAGTGCATATATGATCCTCATGATCCTCCTTGGTTTTGGAGTATATTATAATATTGTCTATAAAGACTACCAAATATTTATTGATGTAATCTATAAAGACTATATTCATCAAGTCCATAAAGATTAATGGAGCATTAGTGAGTCCAAAAGGAATTACTATGAATTCATAGTGCCCATACCTTTTACAAAAAGCACACTTGGGGATATCCTCATTCTTCACCCTTACTTGGTAATATCTTGACTATAGATTCACCTTGGAGAAGTATTATTCTCCACATAGCTAATTAAACAAGTCATAAATTTGTGGAAAAGGATACTTGTTCTTTATCGTGATTTTTTGAGCTTACAATAATCAATGAAAAGGCGCATTGACCCATCCTTCTTCTTGATGAAGAGAACTGGTGCACCCCATGGTGAAGCACTTGGGCGTATAAACCCTTTATCCAGATTCTTCTATAGTTGTTTCTTTAGATCCTCAAGCTCCACAATAGCCATTATATATAGAGTCTTGGATATTATCAATTCCCTAGGTATAAGATCAATCAAGAATTCAACATCTCTTATCAGAGGAAGACCATACAATTCCTCAGCAAACACATCAACAAATCTTCTCACAAAAGACATGTCTTCAAATATGGTTCATTCCTTAGAATCAATCATCTAAGAAAGATACACGTTCTCATAGGGCAGTAATATCCATGCTTGATATGATGGTTCTAAATAAGATTCATCCTTCTCATTTCATTTGTACAGAATCAGGGTTCGATTCTCCATATAGAGAGTGATTTCCCACTCACGGAAATTTATGTTGGCTCTTTATAGGGAAAGACAATCCATGAAAAGAATCGCATAAAATTAAACCATAGGGAGTATGAAGAGGTTCTATGAGAAGTTTAATCCACAAATTGAAATAGGGGAGGGGTTATATTCATGACATGAAATAATTTACCAATTTTCTGTTCTCCCTAACATCTCTACTTCCATGATTTGTGGTGGTGTTTTGATTTTTATACTAAACTTTTGGGATATAAAATATTGCATAGAACTATAATAATAAAGTATGTTTACTATTATTGAATAAATAACTAGCATAACTGTCACCACTTAATTTTCGAGATTCACTTTAGTGGTAGTGATGGAAAAATCTCTCCCTTACTGCCTTGAAGGTTTTTGGTTGCCTCTGAAAACCCTTATCTTAGGGAACTGGTTCGCAAAGTTCCCTGTTTCTTTGTAGTTGTATCAATGATCAATGCATTGAGGGTCAAACGGAGTGTTCCTCTCCTCTGTCACACCATCAGGTCTTTCTTGTCAGCAATTATTATCAAGGTTCCCTTCTCTTCCACACCTAAATCATTTCCTCATCCCCTTTAGGAAATTTCTAGGGTGCTTCTTTTTGCACCTTTTTCAAGTGGGGTGATAGAATTTCTTATCACTATTGGATTTATCCATCAGACTTCCATAATTAAAGTCTACTTTTCACTTATTATTCCTATGATACCCCTAAGATTCGTCGATATCTATTTATATTTTGAGGGAACATCAAACAATTTACTCCTAGCTATCAAAGTCATAGATCACTAGGGCATTCCATAGGCTTGGTTTTAGCCCACCAAAGAAGTGGTCAACCTTTCATTCAAGGGTAATGACAAATACAGAGGCATATTGTACAAGCCTTGTGAAGTTTTCCTCATATGCTCTGATGGATTCATCATATTTTTTAAGGGAAAAGATTTCCCTTTCCATATCAACTCAGAGGGTGTGAGGAAAACATTTATCGAAAAACATTTTCTGAAAATCCTTCCATTCCAATGCCTTGGTCTCTTCCTCAGGCTTCATATTTTTTTATCAATGTCCACCATTGATCAGATTCAACCTCTATATGATAGGTATCCAGAAGAACCTTCTCTTGTTCAGAACATTGAAGGATGGGGAAGACCTTCTCAATGGAGTTGATCCATTATTCGATGATTGAGGGATCATATGATCCATTAAAATTATGAGGCCTTAGTCTCATTAATCTTTTGATTGAGGATTTTTCTTTATTAGGGGGGGGGTTGGATGTTCCTATTGACCCATGTTTCTATTAAAAACATGAGTTAACTAAGAGAGTATCATTGCAAAGTTTGTGATTCCCACTCCCATCATATTAGGCATCTCATTAGAATATTCATCACATTGATCTTCACATCGGTTGTTATCCTGAGTCCTCCCATTTACAACCATTAGCTAGAATAAAAATAAATTTAAGGGTAATTATTTTAAAATATTAAACACATAAAGGGGAATCCAATGAAAAAAAAATCATAACTTATAAATTACATTTATTTCCTTAACTTATGAATTTATAGGCTTTAATCTAAGTTATCCATGATCTACATCCTAATATATATTCTTAGGGACATTTTTTATTCCCTTAATAATGTTTCATACTAAGCTTATGAATTTACCAAAGAATATCCCTCGGTAGTGTAAAACCAAGAGTGAAGCAAGGGATGTTTTCATGCACTAGTTCCTGTTTGAGTCTAGCTCAAAGCCGTGTTTTCAGGTTTTACCCCTAGATACATCTGTACCAGAACCACCTCTACTTGTTCATATCTAGACATGAATTTATTTTCTTGATAAACCACTTAATATATACTTACCAAAATTTTGGGATTATTTTCTTATACTCATTCTTATCCCTAAGGATTTCACTAGAGTTTTATAACCCTAATCCCAAAATAACTAAACCCATTCTTTGATACCAACTATAACAACCCTGATCTTTATTACACACTTAAACATGATTTATTACATAAACTTAAACTCAAGAAAACTCTGAGTATTGAGAGGTATAGTGTCTTGGAAAATTAGGAAAATTACATAACAACTTAAAACATGAAATAAAACATCTTTATTTCAAACTTCTTTGACATGACCAACTCATTCCTTCGCACCTAACACTGCATGGGATAACCTGAGGACATACATAAGAAAGGGGTGATCTATGAAGCCCAGTAAGGGAGTAAACAAGGTATAACATGGAGAATAAAATACATGTTATACAATATTCATATCTATGGAGTACAAGAGTAACATGAACATAAAGGCTTGATATAGCATGGTTATCATAACATGGAAACGTGGAAACAACATACAACATGGTATTAGCATGAGCCAAGGCTCATTGTACATGGATTAACATGAGTAAACCATAATTTAACATGAATTATCATGATTAAACCCTAATTTCACATGGAATATCATGATACTAAACATTACCCAATGCATTGAAGCGCTATCAGGGTGCACCCTTCATAATCATTTCAATCTCATGCTTAAGTGTGCCACATAGATCAGATAACATGGATTCATTCAACATCATCATTTATTCCATGATAAAATAATGTGGAATAAATAAATTTAAGTACCATTAAATAATTATATATGCATAAAGGTGAATACCCTTGATAGAGAAATGGGTATGGTATTCACTACATGATGATTTTGTCTTGGAAAATCACGGTGCAATTTCGGCAGCATAACAACATCATATGGAAATTTATAAATTGGGTTGATGAGAGAGAAAGGGTTATCTCATAATTTATACATGAAATAGATAGTAAGGGGATCATGGAACATAATATCCCAACATATGAAATGGAATTTAGATACATATATATAAAAAATGCTTGAATGGAAATAAGAAGAGAGAAATCCCTTATGAAATTTCAGTATGGTAACGGGTGTACACAGAAGGAATTAATGAGAGAGAAATGGGTATATCATCATTAAAAAATAAAGAGGGTAGTATGGGGGAGGTGTAAAATCATACCCCAACATTTTTAATTGAAAATAAAAATGCATAAAAACCTAAGGAAACATGGATAAAAATGAGAAAGGAAGGAAAGTAAGGATCCCTTACTTGAGTGTGTGACTTCAAAAGATTTAAGAGGGAATTATTGAGAGCTTGGGGTGCCTTTAGAGAATTATAGATAGGGTATGGAAGATTAGGGACGTGATCCAAGAATTTTTAGTGAAGAAAAGTGGGATCTTGGGTGGGTTTATATAGGAAATGAGAGGGGAATTCTTTAATATTTCACAAACTTAGGTTTTGGAATCTATATAATTAAATATTCAAAACCAAAAAACTTCCCATTGTTTTTGCCCATGGTTTTTAAAAAAAGGAGTGGAATTTTTTTATGAGTCCAATGACCGAACATATTAAAATATTATCCTTGCTTATGTGGAGGCGAGTCATACCCTCAAAGAAATGAATTTAAAATCATAAAATATATTATACTCTTTAGAGGATTCACTAAGGAATTATAAAATAAGTAATATAAATCTAAAATAAAATTATTTTAATGGGAAAACATATATTGGGCTTAAAATACCCATTATAGTATTTATTTCCTCTTTTGGGGTCATTATGATGTCATAAAACACATATTTTATTTATACGGTATTTAATTCTTACCTAAAAATTCAACTGTCCCAGAAAATTATGAAAAATTCACCATTGGATAATTTCAAAATCCTGATTCCAAAAATAATATTCATTTTACATAAATAATTTTCTAAATATTTTAATTTTCACTTTTAAAATGGAAACTGACATTTATTGAAAATTCACAGGTTTTGATAAAAACAATTTTCAAACCTTAATAAAATTTACATTTGACTTCATAAAAATTATATACTAATTTATTATTAATAAAATTAATTTAATAATAATATTTTATTAAAATATTAATTATTTCAAAAATTCATTAAGTCCTTAAAATAAATTCTTTAAAAATACACTTTCTATTTTATCGTATAAAAAATGTAACTCTTATCAAACTGATTACCTAATCATTTACAGATAAGGAAATGATATAATAATAATTTATAAGAATTTTTTTTTGTAATATTATTAATAAAAAACTTAGTTTAATATAATAGTGTATATATTTCTCAAAAGTACCATTTTTACCTGAAAAATAAATTTATCAAATTCATAATTTTTTAAGAAAGACTATTCTTATAAAGGAATTGATAGAATAAGACTTTTATTTATAAAAAAGGATTACAAAATAAGTAACTAATACCTTATTAAATAATCTATTATAACACCTACATAAGACCTAAGGGTAAGGTGTGAGATGATAGCAGAATCTTGGGGTGGCTCAGATAACATCGCTCGGGTGATAATCTCTATTAAATCGAACTTCTCCCGTAGGAGATTTTGTTCAAGATTAATGTATTGAAGCTCATCTTGGGATTGTTCAAAAGCGAAGACTAGTGACACTACCTTCTTTCTGAGCTATGAAAAATTAGTTTCCTACGACCTGAGTCTACTAGATGAGGTTATCCTCTCTTTTTTCTGCGTTAAAAGGATTTTTTTCAAAAACCTTATATTTATATCAGTTGTGTGATCACTGTTCAACAACTATATTATCAACGATAATGATAATTAATGGTCATTTAAATTCAATAAAAAAAATAAAAAAAATAGTGCATGTGTTCTCTATATCTATAATTCATTAAAAGAAAGAGAATTTTATTCATAAAAGATCGGGTCGTTACAAGTGGTCCCTAGTGTGATCCTGTATAAAACGAGAAATGGGGAAATGGCTAAAAAAGGTGGGGTTAATGCCTCTCATTTGTGATAATTACACCATTGAGACTATTTATTAACTCGATGCCTTCATTTCCACCAAATCCTTCCAAAGAAAATCTCCACACAACCAGAGAAATGATAGAGTGAAGTGCGGGAAAGAAATAGAGAGGGTGGAGATAGAAGAATCAGAATACACAACTGCAGTTATACACATCCCGAGGGTCTTGGGTTGTTATAATTTAATTTTAGATGAAGAGTGTATGTTATAGAAATTAATTTATTTTATTTTATGCGGAGGTAGAATTAATGATGAATTACTTTCATTTTTATCATCGAATTTATGCACAAGGATCCGAATACAACCTTAATAAAATAATTTGTTGAGAATTTTTTATATTTTTGTCGATAATAATTTGGTTTTTAGTAGGTTTTATTTTATTAAAAAAACATAGGGATTTATATGATTGGAAAAAGAGGTTTATGGAGCTGTGTACTTCATTCAGAGTTACCTCGAAAGGCAATAAACCTAAACGGGGTTCACGCCTTCCACTATCAAAAACTATAAAAATTGAGGTCACTTCTCATTCGATACGTAGATAAATAAAGTGAATCTACCTAAATATTATATATATATATATGTTATATATATATATGTATTATATTAGTAACTTTATTTGAATATAATTATATATATATGTATATTATTTATCATATTTAAATTTATTTAAATATACAATATATTATTCGATGTATATATATAAAATAATATTTTTTTATAATGAAACTAAAATAATACTATTAGTAATAATTTTTAAATTATATTAATTATAAATAATTATTATTTTTGGTAATTGTGTATAAAATATAATTTTTTATATTTTGGAAAGTTTAATTATTTTTAAAAAATGTATATATAGTTATATAATTTTATTATTTTGAAAGTAACATGAGTTTACAATATTTTATTGGTTATTTAAGTATAAATTATATTACTATTAATTAAATGTATATATAGACCTAAAATGTATATATATACCTAAAATGATGAATACCTAAAAATAATTTCTAATATATTGAATTTGATAACTCCCATTCTATTTTTCAGAACAAATGATGTAGCAACCTAAGGATTCTAGTGAGGATATCTAATATGAATTGACCCATACTTGAGATTCTAGGGACATATATAAAGAAGTTGGCATAAAGTAATAATACACATCAATAAGATATATCAGAAACAAAGGAGAAAAACAAACCAACCCTTGAAACATCTATCCCATACACAATAAAACACACACACACACACATATATATCATGGAATTTATAATACACATAATTTCAAAACAAAAATGAAAATTTAAACATAATTTTTAATAAAAATAAATATAATACCTTTCTAATTTGGAAATCCAGAACCATAATTTGCGAATAAATAATTATAAAGTCACCCTTACATTATAAGTTCTGAAAATTCATATAAATAGATAGAAAGATATATATTTACATATATATATATATGTATATATATATTTATAAAATAAACTTAAATTAATAAAAATATATTTAACCCTTATAGTAGAATATCACAATATAGTAAAATAAATACAACACCATACTAATTTTGAAAATAGATAGCCATTGAAAATAAATAAATATGGTATCACCCTTACTAAGATTTATCTTAAAATAAAACAACACAATTATGAGAAAATAATTTTTTAAGGAAAAATCCTTACATCAGAATATTAAAAAATAATTTAAATAAATAAATTCCCTCACATGAATTGCATAAAATTAGATTCTATTGCATAAAATCAGATTCTATTGCTGCTTCACACCGTCATCTGAATGAGAATTGGTTTTCTAAATCAATTTTCTCCGAATCTACAAAGGAAATTGATTCAAAACAGTAAAGAAAGCTGGGATATAGATGCAGACAATGAAGAAAATTGATTCAAAACAACAATTTAAAAAGACCAAAAAAGGATATCCAAAATAGCAGTCAAGCAAACAATGAATCATAAACAAAAAAAAAGAGAATAAAATTACTAGAGCTCAAATAAAGAAAGAAAATAAGAACCTATAAAGGAAAATAGGAAAACCTTGGATCAAGATCTTGAAATGAAAAATAAAGAAAGAAAATTAGAACCTACAAAGGAAAACATAGGCCTACCTCACTAGGTTGAAGAAAATCTAAGACCCTCGGATCCAGATCTCGATGTTTTCTTCAAAAAACCAAACTGCAACCGAATACTGGATGTCATACGATGTTTGAAAAACTGGAGGGAGTGGGTGTGTGTGATTCCAGTGGGTTTTTGTGATTCAAGCTTTATTTCATCGAGGATGAGCACCGACAATGGGTGGATTATGTGAAAATCTTCTGATATCATGACGGGTTTGCAACAGGTTAGGTTTTCTTAATTAGATTGGGAAACTTTTATCAGTGCTTATTATTTAAGCATTGATAAAAGAAATATTTATCAGTGCTAAAGTTTTAGAGCTGATAAAGGTAGGTCTTTATGAATGCTAAAAAATCACTGATAAAATCCATATTTATCAGCGCTAAAGAAAGCGCTGATAAAGATTTCTTTTATCAGAACTTATTACTTAAGTGTTGATAAAATATTTATAACTATAATTATAAATAATTTTTTTGTAAATATATATATAGATATACTCAATAAATATATATAAATATAAATATAGAAAATATATTCCTTATTTAAATATATTTATTATAATTTTATAATTATTTAAATATATAATTATTTATTTATAATTATATATATATTTTTAAAAAATAATATTTATATCATTATATATATTTATATAATTATATATATATATATTTAATAAATAAATAAATATATATAAAAATATAGTAAATATATTCATTATTTATGTAAATTTATTATAAATTTAATACTTATTTAAATATATATAATTATTTATTTATAATTATATAAATACTTTAAAAAAATATTTATTTACTTATAATTATAAATACATAATTTTATAAATATAGTATGTACATTTTTAAATATATTATTTATGAATATATTTATTTATAAATATTTTTTACAAATAATTTTTTAACATTATTAATGAATATCTAATTTTAAGTGCATGCATGTTAAAAATGAGTGAAATTGAATAAATTAAAAATAAGTACACTTTAATAATATTGAAAAAATGGATAATTTTTGTGTGTGTGCATTGTATATAAAAATGCATTAATTACGTATATGTGAAATCAATATAACACAATTTGATCTATGTTAAATTGAGAAATCAAATGACATTCAATTATATGTCTATTACTCTATGCAATTAGTCAGTATTTTTAATTCATATTAATTTTTAATCATAAACCATTATTTACTAAATATATGATTATTTAATATAAAGCGCATAAACATTTTTTAATATATAAATCATATTTATATACATTAATATATATCTATATATTTAATTTATACAATTTATTAACATTATCAATAATCATTTAATTAATAAAATGTTTAATATTTTTCTCATTTTACTTATTTTTAATTTTAATTTATTTAATTTTCATTTTTCATATCTATATATTTAATACATACTATTTATTAGTTTTTATAATTTATATATAGTTAAATCAATTTATTCATTTTTATCAAAAATTATTTAATTAATAAATTTTTTAATATTTTTTTAATAAACTCATTTTTTATTTTTTATTTATTTAATTATTTCATTTGATTTATTTGGACCTTTATCACTGCTAAAAAATCATTGATAAAGGAATCCTTTATGAGCACTAAAAATATAGCACTAATAAAGGGAACCCTTTATCATTGATAAAAATAAAGTGTTGATAAAGGATAATTTTATCACCCCTAAAGAAGAAGTGCTAATAAATGGTTAAATTTATCATTTCTTTCTTTAGCACGGATAAAGATTCCATTTATCATCACTTTTTTCTAGTGTTGATAAATACCAGCACTGTTAACTACCGATTTTGTAGTAGTGGTTCTTATTAGGATAAATATAAGGATAATTTCACAAGGTACCTACATGATATGCTTGTAATGGTTTATAAAGGAAATATTTTTATTTTAAAAGGTAAGAAAATGAGCTTATGTTTTTAAAGAAATTTTATGAAACTTTATTAAATAAAGGTGAAAGGATTGTTTTAATGGAAAGGTATTCATGAGTTTTTATATTTTCCAAGAAACCATTATGAATATTATTTTTCCTTTATGATTGAAAATGAAATGTTTTATGATATCTATTAATAAATTAACTTGTTTTCATAAAAAATTAAACATATATTTGAGGTAAAATTTTCATTATGAAAAAGGAAAACTTTATTATGTTTTTTTTCAAGTTTAAAAATAGAATAAAGGGTTTATTTTATTTTATTTTCTTTAATAATATTTGTTTTGATCATCCCATATTTTCAAAATATTTTTCATATGGATTAAAGACGAGTAGAAAAGTTAATAAAGTTAGAGTTCCAAATATTAGAGTTACCTTGATTTAAGGAAGTGCGACTTTATAAAGAACTTATTTTATGAGAAAAATGGATACTATGTAAAAATGTTCACTTTGTTATGTAATGTTTTACCTAATTTTATAAAAATCTAAATTTAAAATATACTAGAAATTTATAAAATGAAACCCTTATTATAAATCATGTAATTATGGGATCTTTAGGGTATGGGGTGTTATAGTTGGTATCAAAGGAAAGGTTTAGATACCTTTAGAGGTTAGGAAAATAGTAAAAGATAGTTTAATGAGATTCTAATTTATTGTTATATTATCATTAGATATATTTTAAATATTTCCATATTGCTTTATCTAATCCATGTCAGTTTAGAATGGTTTTCCATAGAGGAAATGGGGTAGATGAAGTTAGAAGGCATCAAGAGGATAATAACATTCAGAATCAGTAACCCATAATGGTTAGAATATATTAGTTTGTGCTAGTGTTAAATCAGTTGATACAGGATATTAACAGTGGAACCTATGAAAGAGAGTGTCCAAGTTCTCTATAGTGGAACATGTCAATAGTGGAGCATTTCATGAAACAAAACCCTCCAACATTTGGTGGATCTTCATATTCAGTGAAATCTAAAGGATGGATAAATTCAATGGAGAAGATATTTTAAGTTTTAGTATGTTTGGAACATCAGAAGGTAACCCTTTATATTTATCTTTTCGAAGGTGAATCTAATTAATGGTGGTCTTTTATTAAGAATACTATGGAAAATAAAGAAATGGATTTCATAGAATGAATGATATTTAAAGATCTATTCCTTGAAAATTAATTTCATAAATTTATTTAGTATAAAATGGAAGACAATTTATGGAGTTGAAGTAAAAGGAATAAGACTCCGTGGATGCTTATGAGTAAAATTTTACTAGATTGGTCAGGTCTGCATTTAATTTCATTCTGGAACATGATAATAAAATTGATCAATTTTACATAGGATTGAAGATAAGTTTATGAAGGGATCTAGTTACTCATAATTTTGAAAGTTAAGAGAAAATTGTGCTGTGTGATGAGAAATTTGAGATGGAATTTGTGTACTTTTACAACAATAAAGATAATAAGTGATCTAGGTAGAAATAATGGGGAAACATTCATCGGAGAAACCTAAAGGCAATAAAATTCAATTACCCTTTTGTGATAATTGTATAAATAATCATTCTAGATATTGTATTATGATATTTAGGAAGTGTTATCAATTTGAAAATACTAGACACATGGATTGTGACTAAAAAGAGAAGAGAAATGACAATGGTCAGGCTAGTAATGAAAAGAAGGTAGTGAAATGTTTTAATTGCAATGTGTTGGGGCATTATGCTAATGCAAGTTCAAAGTTAGTTACTCAAGGTATATATCATTAAGATAAAAATAGAAAGGTGTAGTAAAGTATTTTTATACTACTATGGTAGATTAGGGACTCTCAAATGAAGTTTTTTCGGGTACATTACTTGTTTATATATATTATGCCAATTTCTTATTTGATTCAAGATCCACATATTATTTTATATCTAGGAAATTTAAAAATAAAATGGAAATACCAAATTGATAAATTAAGTCATAAATTTGGGTAAAAACTCATGGGGGTAGCATAAAGGCAACAATAATTTATAAAAATATTTATATTATCATTCGTGGAATATTTTTTCCTATAAATATTGCTATCTTTACCATTATAGAGTTTGATGTTATTTTGGGTATGGATTTTATTTTAGTTTACCATGCTAAAAATAGATTCTAGAGATAAAGAATTTATTTTTCAAATTTATTTTCTTTTTTTTATATAAGAATGATTTCATACCTTTGATAACATATCAAGAATCCAAGAAATTGATAAAATATGGAAGTGAAATTTATCATGAAAATATTCTTGAAAATAAAGGAATTGTCCAAATTAGTGATGTTACAGTATTAAATAAATATATTTATATATTTATTGATGATTTTACTTGTGTTATTTCTAATTAGGAGGTTGATTTTACTATTTACTTAGTGTCTGATGCTAATCCAATTTCAAAAATTCCTTATCAAATGGATTCAGTTGAGTTGTTAAAATTAAAAAAGTAGTTACATGAGTTTCTTGATAAGGGTTTCATCCACACTAGTACTTCACTATGGGGTGATTCTATTTATTTTGTTAAAAATAAGGATAGTTCCATGAGACTTTGTATTGATTATAGATTACTCAATAAAATCATAGTTAAGGAAAATTATTTTTTGCCTCATATTGATGAATTTTTTAATCATATATTGGTTATATATATTTTTTAAAATATTGATCTTAGGTCCAGTTTTCATTAGCTTAAGGCGAAGGATGAATACATTATGAAGATATATTTTCATACTAGGTACAGTCATTATGAGTTTGTGGTTATAAATTTAAAGTTAACAAATGAAACCAAAATATTTATAGATCTAATTAATATAGTGTTCCATGAGTATTTGGATAAATTTTTGGATGTGTTTATCAATGATATTATATTATAATTTAAAAGTTAGGAAGATCATGAGAAATTCCTAAGGATTTCTTTGTAGACTTTAAAATAAAAGAAGTTGTGTAGAAAATACAATAAATTTGATTTTTTGTTGCAATAGATTTCATTCCTTGGGTATATTGTTTCTAAATATATAATATTTGTTGATCCTTATAAAACCAAAGTGTTTGAAGAATGGAAAATACCTATGAATTTCATGGATATTAAAAGTTTTCTTGGATCAGTGGGTTACTACTGATAGTTTGTTTAGAACTTTTCTCAGTTATCTAGCCCACTAACTAAGTTAACTAAAAATGAGGTAGATTCATCTGGATAAAGTAATATGATGAATAATTTCAAGAATTTAAAATCAGATTAGTTAATTATCCATTGTTATCCATGCCAATAATAAATAATGAATTTTTTATTTACAGTGAAGCTACATTGATGGTATTTGGTTATTTCTTGATGCCGAATGATCGGGTTATAATTTATTCATCTCTTTAATTGAAAACACATGATCAGAATTATTATACACATGACCTTGAGCTAGCAGTAGTAGCTTTTGATTTAAAAATATAGTAGGATCATTTATATGGGGAGAAATGTGAAATATATAATGATCATATAATATTAAAGTATATATTCACTCAAAAAGAGATGAATATGAGGTAGAGAAGATGGTTAAAACTAATTAAGGATTATTATTACACAATTAATTATCATCCAGGTAAAGCAAACATAATAGTTTATTCCTTGAGTCAAAAAGGTAATGCGTCATTAACTCTGTTATGACTAGAATATGATCCTTTAGTTAATGATTTAATGAATTTTGGCTTGGAATTTGGATGTGAAAAAACTTATTCTATTTTGTATTGGTATCAGTGTAGTCATCTTTGTAAGAGATAATTAAGTAGGCTTATAATGAATATCTTAGTTTACAAGAAATATTTGAATCGGTCAAAAAGGGTAAGTTTATAGAGTTTAATATTAATAAAGAATTTGTTATCATATTTGGAAAGAGGTTTTGTGTGCCAAGTGGATCCCAATTAAATAATGAATTGTTAAGTAAAGCTCATAGCTATCTATTTTTAATTCATCTTAGTTTTACTAAGATGTATAGATATATTCAGTAATATTTTTTGTGATAAGGTACGAAGAAAGATATTGATGATTTTACCAAGAAATGTTTGATTTTTAAATAGGTAAAAGTTGAGTGAAAACTACCAAAGGAGATGCTTCAACCTTTTACAGTTCCTAAATGAAAATAGAAGAATATATCCATAGATTTAATGGTGGGATTACCCAATACATCTAGAGGTAATAATGTGATTTGGTCTATTATTGATTGGTTGACTAAATCTACACATTTTACACCTATATGAGATACTATGTCTTTAGATCAGATTTTAAGACTTTATCTTATAGAGATAGTCAGGTTATATGGAGTTCCCCTCTCTATTGTATCTGATCATGATCCTAGATTTACCTTAAGCTTTTAAAAAGGACTTTAAAAGTCTTTGGTTATTGAATTGAATTTCAATATACATTTTCATCCACATTCTAATGGAAAATAAAAGAGAATAATTAAAACTTTGGAAGATATAATTCATGATTTATCTTTTGATTATCAGGGGATTTAGGATTGGTATCTTTCATTGGTGGAATCATATTATAATAACAATTTTTATTCCAGTATACATATGGGTAATTTTGAGTAATTATATGGAAAGTGGAGTTGAACTCCATCATGTTGGGATGAAATCAATGAAAGTAAGTTTTTGTAACCAAAACTGGTATAAGAAATAGTTGAGAAGGTAAATATGATTTATCAACACATGAGGGTAGTTTAGAGAAGGCAGAAGAGTTATGCATATAACAGGAGGAAAGACATTTTTTTTGAGGTAGGCAATCATGTCTTTCTTAAAATATCTCCTTGGGAAGGTGTTATTCATTTTAGAGAGAAAGTAAAGTTAAGCCCATAATTTATTGGTCTATATGTAATTATAGAAAAAGTGGGATCATTTTCTTATAGATTAGACTAACATTTGAATTTATCTTAGGTGCATGATTTTTTTAACGAATCTTTGTTAAGGAAGTGTGTACCTGATTCATCTCATGTTTTGAGATCCAAAGTGGTATATTTGGAGGATAAAATCACTTATGAATAAAATATGGTTCATATTTATGAACATAGAGATTAATTACTATGAAATAAGGTGATTCACCAAGTAAAGGTTCTATGGAATAATCACATGATTGAGGAAGCAACATGATAATATAAAAATGTTATAAGGGAAAATACCCTCACTTATTTAAGTACTGAATAAAATTGAGAGGATGTAATTTTATAAGGGAGGAATAATGTGAAAAACTAGGTAATCCTAGAAATAAATAAATCTTATGATTTATAAGTATTCATTTTATGGATTTATATTCATCATAGTTCTATAAATTATTTTATAAAAGTTTTTAGTAAAAAAAGGAACAGTTTTATAACTAAATTGTTTTTCTATGAATTACATGATTTTATTTAAAAAATAAATTTAATTATTTTAAAAAAAATATTTGATAAAAAATAATTTATTTTTTTAATAAAAATATAAAATATAACTTAGGATGAAGTTTTATGATTTTTCTGAAAATATTGATTTTTGAGTGAATAATGAAAAATATGGATTTTTACAAAACTATCATTTATTTTTGTTAAATAAAGTAATTTAAAAGTACCATTATGTTTTATATTTGGTTTTAAATTAAAATAATTTAAATTTTATTGAATATAATCTAAATAATTTCATAGGAATCAATATTATATTTTATTTTTTGTATAAGTTCATTTTTATGCTTAAAACAGAATGCTTTAAAAAATGTTTTTTAGTTGTGTTTTATGCACTTATATTAAAAGTAATTTCTTCCACTTATAAAAATTTAATCTTGAAAAATATATTCCATATTTTAAATCAGTAACTTCAAATTTATTAAATATTTTAATTTCATTTTTGGTCATTATGAATAGTAACCATAGTTAAAATATGTCACCATGGTAAAGGGTAAATCAGGTTAATTAAGGTAAAAAATAAGTGATAAGGCCATAAGATATTATCTTAATTATTATTGGATGATGTTATTTTGATCATTATCAACTTATATTCTAACTTTTATAGTTTTAGAGATACTTTATCCTGATTAATACTTTATAATATTTAAAAGTTTAGAAAAATTATAGGTGTGTCACTCACCTCACTTATAAAAGGGCTCTTACTTTCCTCCATTACTCATAAATTTTTATCCCTCTAGTTTAGTAAATACCTACAATTTTTTTTCCTAAAATCCCTCCTCATTTCCTAGAGGTATTTTATTCTCAAAATATCAAACCTATAAGGCTGAATGTGTAATCCAAAGGGAGATATCTGAGGAGAAGGTATAAGCCTTAAACAACCTATTTCTAGTTTATTTCTTCTTCTACCTCATTAAAATATTCTTCAACCATGATGAAATAACAAAATAAATATCTTATATATAATTAAATATTATTATTATTATGTTAAAACCCCATCTTCTTTTCCATCTTATGAAAAATGAAAACATCGCTCGTACGTATGTGTGAACTACCACCTCCACAAATGATGTATTTCATTTTTACACTGGATCATATGAATGTTTAAAATGATGGAATAAATTGATATAAATTTTATTTATGAAATAATTATGATTATTTAAATATAATATATTACTTAACTTATTACTATTTACATCCATTGTAAATTGATTACGTCACCCATGCATATGTATGAAATACCACCTCCACGAAGCAATGTGATTCTTTTTTCATTTTCACTATATAAGGATGGTCAAAAGGATTAAATTAATGAATAAATATTAAATTTATAACATATTTATGATTCTATAAAATTAAAATATTATGTAATTTATTTCTTTTCCACCTAGTAGAAAAATTATAACAACATTTATGAATACGTAAAGACTACCATATCCATGACACAACGTGGTTCATTTTTCATGAATTTCTTACATGGTTAGTTTAAAAAGTGTATCTAATGTATAAATATGATAAATATAACACGTTTAAGATTCTATAGATAATGGTATATAACCCCTTTGACCATATTCAATGCATCAATGTGGTTTTGAGGTTATAAACACAATGACCCCAAAATGTCTAATGTAACTTAACCATTTTAGTAACTAAATAAGTTATGATAATAAAAGAAATAAAAGTAATAATAATAATGAAATTAAAATGAAAATTTTTATTAATCAAGTATAAAACGGATATAATTTTATAATTTAGGAGTTAGAGAACGTACAAAGCTATACAGTACTTAAGGTAAGGGATTTTCCTTTAAAACCATGTTTTAAAGTATTCCTTTCAAATATTTCTCCTCTAAATACATGTTATTTAAAATGTTATAAGAATGTTATTATTTATTAATAAAATATTTCTAAAATTAATTTTAAACTAATTTTTAATTTATTTTAAAAGGTTTTAAAATGAATCTTTTAAACATTTAGTGTACGAGTCATTTTGATGTTTTTTACCAAAGTGATTTTTTAATGTAAATGAATTGAATGATATTTAACTCTATCATAGTCATTATTAATTATAAATATTAATCTATAATTTTAAATGGTTATTTTAAAATAAATTATTTCTCTTGATATTCTAATAATTTTTAGTTTTAAAATTTTTTCTAAGGAAATGGTAACTTTTTCCCATCTTTATGAGATAATTGGAAGTGTTATTTCTTATAGGATTTAAATACATTTAAAATGAGTTTCATGATTAAAGTGAAATATATATGTTTTTTTAATCATTGTATGGTTCTTGTAAATTTTATATGAATGACAAGTGAGCTTGATATAGCTCTAATGACAGGTGATCCCAATATAGCTCTCTAATGCATTGGGTAAAGTGACAAAGTTTATTGGTGATATGTTACTACTAAGAGATATGAGAATTATATGGTTAGGTGATTCCATTATAAGGTTTATTTTAAGGATTAATGTAAGTATAATATCCCAAGTTACCTGGATGATATGCTTACAATAGTTTATAAAGAAAATATTTTGATTTCAAAAGGTAAACAAATGAGCTTATGTTTTTAAGGAAAGTTTATAATGTTTTTTTAAATAAAGGTGAAAGGATTATTTTCATGGAAAAGTATTCATGTGTTTTCATATTTTCCAAGAAAACATTATTATTATGATTTTTTACTTTATTATTTCATATGAAATGTTTTATGAAATATATTAAGCAATTAATTTTTTTTCATGAAAAAGTAAATAGATATTTGAGGTTAAATGTTCATTGTAAAAAAGAAAAACTTTCATATGGATTTTTTTAAATTTTATAAATGGAATAATGGGTTTATTTTATTTTATATATCTTAATGAACTTTTTTTCCTCAACCCACATTTTCAAATGATTTTTCACAGGGCTTAAGGATGAGTAGAAAAGTTAATAAAGTGATAGTTCCAGATATGGGAGTTACCTTAAAAAAGGAAAGTGTATCTTTATAAAAAACTTATTTTGTAGAAAAACTGGATACCATGTGAAAATTTCTACCATGTTATGTAATATTTATCCTAATTATCTAAAACTATAAACTGATAATATCTTAGAAATTTAGAAAGTGAAACCCTTGTTATAAATCATGTAATTATGAGTTTTTAAGCTATAGGGTGTTATATTGGATATTATAAAATTTATACCTATTTAAATATATAAATGGGCCTAGATAATTTCACATTAAGAGTATACAAAAACTCATTAAATTCTATTGAATTTATTCTTAAGAATAAATTTATTTCTAGCTTGTGGAATGATATTTATTCAATATTATTTTATCATAATAATTAAATCAAGAGATATTAGAGTTTAGAATATACAAGTTAAATTTAATCTATTTTTTATTTATTCACAAGTTTAGTGAATATTATAAAATAAATATTTATTCAAGTTATATGAATATATATAAATAAATATTTATTCAGAAGTTTATTGAATATAATATTTATTATATTTTATTTTATCAAACATGCCTATTTTATTATTCAAGGTTCAAAAAATTTATAGGAGTATATTGATCAAGTTTAATGATCCAATAAAAATGGTATATTTATTTAAAATAATTTAAATAAATACTAAATAATTTATTTAAGAAATTATATTTTATGAAAAAAATATCATTTAAAATAATATTTTATTTTATTTTATTATATGGGTGGTGTGGGATATGAGTTGGATAAAATAAAAAGATAAGGGTTATTGTGAAATAATTTTATTTTTACCTAATTATGTATTCTAAAATATATCATTTTCAAGGTAGATATTATAGACATAGGAGATGTTTTCCAATATTCTCTCTAGATAAGAGAGAATTATTTAATTCTCACATATTTCAAGATCCTAAAGAGAAAGTAAGTGATTCTTGTTATGATCAATGGAAAATGGCATGAAACACCTTTTCTTCTCATGATAGCACCTGATAATTCAATAAAAACATTTATAGTTTTATGGAGCATGTGTGGAAATGTCTAAATGGATCCTCTATTGGATTTTAAAATGCAATGACAATGCAACAAGAGAAATTATTGCAAATAATTGATCAATAATAATACAACAGTTGTGGTAATTCTATTTAAATTAATTATAATTAAATGTGAATAATCTTGTCTATGAAATTATGAGGAGAATTTATCATGTTATTTGGATTCTATCTATAGAATATGATAAAAAATTAAAAATTGGTCCTCTACTTGATGCTTCTACTATGCATTGGAACCTTTAAGGGATCATGTATTCATGAATATATCTCTATTAAAGTGATTTATAACATTGAGTAAAAAGGTGTAGTTAAACCCATGATACATTTTGTACCTTTTCAATGTTATAGTATATAGTATCCATAATGTATTGATCAATGATGCCTAACCTTTACTAAGTGAATTATATGTTTCATGTTTCCCTATAGTGAAATTATAATCCAAAAGAAACACATGTACTTAGAAATGAAGTATTTTAACTAGATCCTAGTTTTTTATATGAAGAATAACCAGACAAGATAATTTATTGGAGTGAGTAAGTGTTGAGGAATCAAATGACTCAACTAGTGAAGGTGTTACAGATGAATCATAAATTGTAAGGGGTAATGTGGGATTCAAATAAAGTGATGAATGAAAACTACTCACATCTATTATTGACTTGAGGTAAGATATAAATTTCAACGATGAATTTTTTTTGGGAGGGGGGATATGAAAACTGGGAAAATTTTCATAAATAAATAAATCTAAAAAATAAGAACTATTTTAATATTTTATGATAGAATAATAATAATCAATAATATGCATATATCATAACTGACATAAATAAAAGTGGGAAATGAATAAAAAATACTATGATTAAGATATATAAATATCATGGGGTGGTCCCTAATAAATATAAAAACACGTGATATATGATTATTAAGTTAAAATTATCTTATGAGATCACTCTAGCATTAATTTATCAAATCCCATTAGAATTCCACAATTAAGCATTCTTGATAAATAGTATTACTAGGATGGTTGGCCTTCTAGAAATTAATCATGTTTCAAGTTGAAATTTTCTCATAAAAAACATATAATACACCATTATGGATAATCAACAAGTACACCCCATAAAAATTGGGTAGTTTAAAGAAGAAACTTAACCATAAAAATCATAAAAAGATTGTATTTTTTACAAGTGATATTTCAAGATTCTTTTAAAAATATGAGACCTAAAAAAATATTTGGGAAATATTTAAAATTATTGATCTTTAGGGAAAATGTTGTACCCTGTAATTTATGGTAAATTAAGAAGCTCAATTTTAAGTACTTGAGTATTTAGAATAATTTTTTTAACATGTATAAAGAAGGAATCAAGGGAAGTCTGGAAGTAAAACTGATAAGGGAATATTTCTTGGGTATTCTATCAAATTTAAGTTTTTTAATTATTATAACAAGAGATTTCAAAATATAGATAAAAGTTAAAGAGTATAGGTCATGGAGGAAAAAATAATAACAACTAGGAATATTTTTAAGTTTTTAAGGATGAATCAAATGTGTAACGTCCCAGCTTAAATAACTGAGCCTGAGATGGAGGCCACATAGCCTTATGTACACCTCCCCATATGAAAGAGGTTGTTGACTAGCAGTGAGGGTCTGAAATCAATATTTGGGGAGACTATACCCTCAGTATCAAAAAATCAAATCATAATAGTAATAGCTCAGGATAAAATAGTGGAATAAATAAATTATGTTATAACAAAATAAATGTAAATTATCTCAGTTCATAAAGAATAATAAACCAAGGACCCCTAAGTGGAAGGTCAAAAAAGAGCGTGAGTAAGATAGGTATGTAAATAAAACACTACGATGTATCTCTAGAGTTCATCCTGATACCACCTATGATCACCATGCTCCATCTCCAAGATTTATGTCATTGGATCCTTTCCCTTTCCTGTATCCCTAATCAAGAAGTCCACACTCACATCAAGATTCCAATATACAGTGTGAGTATAAACCTGTTAATATGCCACCAATTCATCCCTAACACGAGTACTCATTCATAAGTGTATATTCCATGATAATAAGTAAATTAAAAAGCCTCAATACACAGTCATGTACCAAGTGGTTGTGCACTAACCAAGCTGCCACAAACCCTTGGCTGTACCTACTTGGAATTCATTCCGAAAACATAGTCATAATAGACGTCCTGAACTGGGGTCAACCACAAGGTCACCACATATATTCCACAACCACCACAAGGATAACGAGTCTCATTTCAAGCCATAATTCCATCATACCCCATCTCTCACATGGTTAGGCCACAAGTCATCGTATCCTAAAATTGCCTCAGGTCAGGCCACAAGGTCATCATATTTGGGAACTATGTCTCAGGTCAGGTCCTCAAAGACCATCATGCCCCACTATCACCTCTCGAGTCAAATAACCTAAGACCATTATTCCCCCAAGTTAGGCCACACATGGCCATCATTACCCATCATCTAACTTGGTCTTATCATCATGTCACATGTAGCATCTAAAAATGATCCCCTCTAGGGACACCGAGCCATGATGGGTCCACCTATCACTTTAGTACCATGCATATAATAATAAAAACATAACATATACAAAACACATCACATAGTGACATTGTTATCATATAAATCACATATATCTATAGTCATAACACAATAATCACATATAACATCATCCAAACACACACATGTGATTAAACCCAAACATGGGTCTCATGGGATACACATGCACACACATTTGATCAATCATAAAACATAGTCTTACGAGCTATGAATGCACACACATATGGTCAAACTCAATCATGAGTATTATAGGATATGCATGCACACACATGTGATCAATCATCAAACATGGTCTCAATGGACACACACATAAAAATTCAATCAAACTCAATCATGGACTAAGAAAAGTAGAACACATATTCATATCATGATGAAAATCATATACATGACTCTACATGTTAAGAAACTTCCTACCTCAAGTATGTCAACATCAACATCAAAGTTCATCAAGGGTGTTGTCAAACAAACCACATTCACACACCAACTGAAACAAGATTTCATAATAATAAATCCAAGAACCAATTCCAACAAGGCATCAAAAAGGTTCTAGAATGAGTCTCAAGAAATGAAAAATCAAGGGGTAGATCCAACAATTACCCAATGTTCAACACTAACAATGGTAGTATTAGAGTACATTTTAGAAATGAGGATTTCTATTACTATTGTATATAGATAAATGAATATATTCAAGGATCAAATGGTTCTGGTTCAACAAGAAAAGATACCACCTTCCAATGTTCGATTTCTAGAAAGTTTAAGTAATTAGATTCAAGGAGAATGAATTGATAAAGGTTGTTGCTTTAGTGAGGAAGTTCATATGATTCCTTCCCCTAAAATTCTTGGAAATTTATTTAGAAATAGTATCATTTAAAGGATGAATCAAGTTGAGGATCATGAATTGATTAATATAGGGAATAATCAAATAAAAATCATATTCAAGACCCCTTATTTAAGATGCACGTTCTTTCCTTTGAAATGGACTAGATCCATAAAGAACAATGATGGTTTCAACCATTTCAAAACCCATGTGAATTCCAACATTCCCTCACCATATCATAGAGGCTTTGAACATTCCATCCTAACATAACAATCACCTATAACATGGAGCCTTCTCTTCAACTGTTTTCTATCACCATGGCCTCCACTATATTCATGGTCATATCACTATGTTTGTGTCCCAAAATTTCTTTCCCTGATCACTGTGACCTTGTCTACACCTTATCTATCTATTTTCTCCTTTCCAGTTTTATATAGGATCACACCATGGACCACCACAACTTGCACCACAATGGTGGTGTTTCCCACTTTGGACCAAAAATCTATAAAACCCACTTAAATGTTATTCAAATCTTATAATACTTTAACCAATAATGGAACACCCCAAAAAATTAAAGGAGATTATGGAAATAAGTATTAACATTTTAGTAACAAAAATTATAAGGCTTTACAATCCCCCCCCTCTAATGACTTCTTATCCCCGAGAAGCATCTCCAACGGTCCTACTCAAACAACTTCAACCACAAAGCTTATACATTATAATCACACTCCCACTTTTCCTCTGTGATCCATTAATACTACTATAGGATCTAAAAAAGTGGAAATGTATTCCCCTGAAACACCTTCTCACTCTAGTTAGTGATATACATCGAGCTCTCTAAAAAAGATGTGTCTAGTTCCAACTCATTACCCTTACAGTTGATCACATGCGTAGGATCATACATGCACCTCTAAAGCTAAGAAACATGAAACAAATCATTCAAGACTCAATAACATGGAGGAAGGTCCAATTGGTAAGCCACTAATCTGATATTCTCGGTGATCTTCAACAGTCCGAAAAACCATGGCATGAGTTTCCCTTGCTTTCACAAATGATGATTCCCTAACCAAGATGATGCCCATAAGAAAATTCAGTTTCCAATAGTGAACTCCAAAGGTTGTCTCCTCTAGTTGGAATATGATCACTGCCTAATTTGAGTGGTAACTAACCACTTCTTGATCAAATGAACTCTTTTAGAGGTTTCTTCCACCCTACTTAGCCCAAGAACTGCTACCTCACCTACCTCATTCCAACAAAGTGGTGAGTGGTATGGAAGACCATAGAGAGCCTCAAATGACACCATTAGAATAGAATCCTAGAAATTTTTGTTGTGATTAAACTCCACCAAGTATAGATGCTCATCCCATGCTCCATAAAAGTATATGACACATGACTGAAGCATATCCCCAAGAATATGAATTTCCATTTCGACTTTACATTAGTCTATAGATGATATATCATAATCAGATTCAACTAAGTCCCCAAATACTTCTATAATACTTACCAAAATTACAACATAAAATTCATGTCTCTATCAAATATGATTCTAGAAATCACCCCATGAAGTCATAAAATAACTCAAACATACATATTTCCCAAATCATCTATAGAGTGAGTCTCTTAGATAAAAAAGAAATGGGCTACTTTTGGAAGCCGGTCAACTATCATCCAAATCCCATATCAACTTCTCAAGGTTATAGGAAACATTATCATGAAGTCCATAATCACGTTATCCCAATTCTAGGAAGTGGATGAATCAAACCATCCAAACACTGATGCTCAAATTTTACCCTCTAGTGGGTAAAATATTGTAAAACAAAACCGGTGATGCCACTTTTCATACCTAGACACCAAAACTGATATTGGATATCATGGTACATATTTGTATACACTAGATACATTTCCCATTTTTAATCATGGGAGTCTCTCATCAAATCCTCCCTCAATTAAGCTAGCATAACTACTCTCCCATGGATGTAGATCACATCTTTATCATCTAAGGACTATCCTAGAACCAAAGCACCACTCACCAAGAGTTCTCACATCACCACACACTCAGGATCTAAATTCTGGATAGCTTCCACATGGTCTACAAAAGAGGATGTGATCAATAAAGGTGTAAATTTCATCACACTATGATCCTTTGATTCATCCTCTAGTCACTCTACCATCAAACTCATCAGATTCCGTTCTTCTTGTGAAGGCTTCTCACCAAGCTCCCATTTCTTTAGCATTTTCTTGTTAATAGAACCTGAAAATTCACTCGTTCTTTGGATTTTGATGATAATTTTCAAATGAACATAACCATCAATCAATTCTCAATTTGTGTATTGTTTCTTTCTATCTTTGTTATTGACATTCGTCATTTATATTTTAGTTGGATGGTGATTCAATGATACTCAAGAGGAATGATCATTGTATGTTGGTTCTTTGGTGTAATGTACTGTGGTCATGGGTTTAGATTTGGGTTTTTGGGAGACACAACATATTCAAGGTTTTAATGATGGATATATAGAAGTGAACTAGGTAATGGTGAATTTGTGAGCCAGATTGAGTGGAAATTTTTGGAGGAGTAGATATGGGAGATTCTGATAAAAATGGTGGCTGAAATCTAGCCACCGACAATGATGGAGATCTTGTAATGGTGTGTAAAATGGTGTTCTCATGATCCAAACTTCATGGAGATTTAGGATGGTGATGGAAACCAATTTGATAGAAAATGACGTTTAGAATCTAATTTCTTATTGGTCATTGATTTTGGTCAACCCCGTTATGGGAATTACAACCACATTTTCTGGTGGATTTGAAGGTAGCAGTGGTATGTGGTCAAAGATGTGTGAAGATGTGGGAGTTATTATGAAATCTTGATATACATGGAATGTACTGTGAAAGAACACATTTCATATAGTACCCTCCATACAAAGGCTAGGGTTTCGTGATGAGTCAAATATCACACATCATGCAACACCTTTCCATCCAGCTCAACAACATGTATAGGGAGTACACACCTAGTAGGATATGTAGACCCACACATCATGTGTGGAAGAGTACACCCCATATACTTAATAAGGTATATGGGATTGGGCATACAGAACATACTGAGTGCTATCTCAGGCCCCTACACATTGTGTGATATGGAGTAAACCTCATGTACATTGTAAAGTACTCATACACGACTAGGTATACAGGTGTTTACAATGTACATAGTCACTTACAGAGTATACAGGCTTGACCAGATGGAACATGCAGAGTGCTATTCAACCTACATGTTGTGTATTATAAAATAACTCATCATTCATGTAGATAAATACATGTTATGTGAGACAAAAAGACATAAGAACTTTCATACTTATAGAGACATGTTATTTACCCATAGTACATGTCGTGTACTTATATAAGGGCAAGTTAGAGCCCTTTTTACCTTCAGAAAAGCTTTGGTATGAGCTTGAGTGAGTTCCCTTAGACCATTTCAGTATAGAATAATATTTTTAGGATGAATTCCCTTGGTCCATATCTAATAGATTATAGTGATGCATCACATCATGGGAATATGATGTGATCTCCTATATAGAATTAGTCTTAGATATTATTAGGAATATCTATACGTGTCTTGATGTTTGATACTCTATCATTTCTTCCCTAGGTTGGGTTAGGAATACCATTACCAACTATTAGGATGTGTGAACCCCATCCAAGTGGGTTTACTCTGGGTAAGGTCAAGAATCCCCCATGGGACCTGGGTGAGATTCCCTATCTATGTATCAACATATGTTGTCTTATAGTAATTTTTAGTCTGATAGAGTGAATATATCTGATGATCCATCTCAATTTTATTGTATCTTATCCATGATAATACCCTATGATTATGTGCTCTCAGATGTGTTACATCTATATAGTGATACCTAATGAGTGTGTTCTCTTATAAGGTTGTTATTTATGATCCATTAGAATAATCCTAAAACAGTAATGAGTACATGACCTCACCTTGAGACTTGGTTTATACCTTTGATCATATATGGGTTATTAGTATGTTCACTTTCTCATATTATGATTAAAATTCCTTCATGATTATATGACTTATCTCTCTTAATTATTTATGTTTGGTGATTTTGGGGTGTCATCCTTAGCTTACTATTGGCCAAACGGGCCTCAGTGGGTTGAGTTGTGACATGGTCCAGCTTCAGTGTACTAAAAAAGAACTCCTTAAAGAAAATTTCCTTAAAATTCATCCAAGTCAGACCACCATATCTTCCTTCCTAGTTCATAACACCCCAATATCTTCTAGTGGGACCCTATAACATGAATGAGACTAGCTTCACTCAATGGTCCTCTAGAGTCTTCAATAGATCAAAGATTCCATTAATGATTTCAGTAAAGTCCTTCACATCCTAAGAGCATATCATGACCTAGAAGGATGGAGGGTGATGGAGTTGGAAGTCATGGGCGTAGTCAACCATAGTCTTGGAAACTCCCCCCTTGAATAAACACTATATAGAAGACTCCTAGATAAAGGGTAACTTATTCCTAAACCACAAGAGCTGGTGAAAGATTATGCTCAACTACATTATTATGCATTTCATGTGGTAAAATAGGGACATCCTCCATTGAAGGAGCATCCTAGCCTGATTCTCTAGGCAGTCCCATAAGATGAAATCGAGGTGGAATTGTTTGAAATGCCAATGCACACTTAGAACACCTATAGAAACTTACTTAGATAACAACCTAATAAGTTCATAGTCCCACACAAGTAATTTATATATAACACCTATTCTAGGAGGCTATCAGTAATAAGAAAATAGATACCTCCTAGAACTATTCAAGAATCAATACTAGTTCTTTGTACATTCATGTTAGTCAGATTCATATATAATAACAATCATGATCAAGTTAAAATAATCAATATTAGTATAGATATATCACAAATTAGGGAAAATATATATATCATCGACAAAAAGCACATCTCAAGTCATTTAATTAAAGAACTACTATACAACAATCAAAAGGCATATATATATATGACATGTGATCCTATGTGCCTAATCATGCCACATGGATTCAACCAAATCCCATAATATTGTAATAGAAATCCCATCATTCATAACTCATAGGTCTGTTAGACATGAGCTGGGTAGGCGTATGGAAACTCCCATACCCTAGTTCCACACAACCTATCTCTTTTCTACCATAACCTATAAAATAAATAAATAAAATAGGAAAACTCCTTTGATACCACTTTTTAACACCCTAGACTAAAACACCAGGTCTGAGTTGGAGTACCACATGGCCTCATGTGCACCTCCCCATATACAAGGTGTTTCTAACTAGTAGTGAGGGTGAAAACATCATTAGTTGGGAGACTATACCCTTAGTATCAATAAAGATAATCAAAATAATAATAATTCAGGATAACATGACAGAATAAATAATAAATTCCATAACAAAAGGCATGGAAAGTATCTTAGTTCATACATAATAATAAACCAAGGACCCCCTAAGTGGTAGGTCAAATAAGAGTGTGATCAAGATAGGTAAGTAAAAAAACATAGTGGTATCTCTCCAGAGTTCATCCCGATACCACCTCTGATAACCATGCTCCCTCTCCTAGCTCCCTATCACTAGGGAATTTCCCTTTCCTATATCTCTAATCATGAAGTCTGCATGCACATAGAGATTCCCATGTAGGGTGTGAGTATAAACCCATTGGGACACCACTAATGTGTCCTTAACACGAGTTCACATATATAATATTGTATACCATGATATTAAGTAAATGTGCAAGCATCAACACACAATCATGTACTGAGAAATCGTGTACTAACCAAGATGCGAAAAACCCATAGTCATATCTACTTTGACACCATGCCAAAAATGATTTCATAGTAGAAGTTATGCGCTGGGGTCGACCACAAGGAAACCACATATATCCCACAACCTCCACAAGGATTATGAGTATCAGGCCAGGTAACAAGACCATCATGCCCCAGCTCTCACGCAGTTAGGCCACAAGACATCATATCCCAACACTACCTTAGGTTAGGACACATGGTCATCATATTCTAGCACCATGTCTTGATTCAGGTCCCTAATGACCATTATGCCATACTTTCACCACTTTGATCATATCAAATAAGATTATCATGCCCCTAGTTCAGACCACCCAAAACCATCATGTCCCATCATTTAACTTAGTTATGTCATCATGTCACATACAATGTCTGAACATGCTCCACCTCTAGGGCCACTAATCCATGAAGAGTCCACCTATAAATTTGGTACCATGCATAGAATAATAACAACATAGCATATAAAAAATACATCACATAGTGATAGTGTCATCATATCATTCACATATATCCAAAGGCATAACAAAACAATCAAAAGTAATAGTATCCAAACACACACATGTGATCAAACTCAAACATGGGTCTCACAAGCTATTCACACACACACACACATGTGATCAATCATCAAACAAGGTCTCACAAGCTACACACACACACATGTGATCAAACTCAATCATATTATAAGAACATAAGCACACAACATCATATAATGCTAACAATTATATACACAACCTCTACATGGAAAGGAACTTCCCACCTCAAACATGTTGACATCAATATTAAGGTTCTTCATGAGTGTTTTCACCCAAACCACATTCTCATACCAACTGAAACAAGATTTCATGCCAAGAACTCCTAGAACTAATTCCAAAAAGTTATCACAAAGGTTATATAAAAATAATCAAGAAATAGAAAATTTGAGGGGTATATCTAACACTTAACTAATGTTCAACTCCATCAATGGCAGAATTCAAGTCTGGGTGAGGAAGGATAATTTTCATAGCTCTTGAATAGTGAAAAAGGAAGATATGCAAGACTATAATGATTCTGGTTAAATAAGAATAGCCTATACATTCCAAGGTTATATTTCTATCAAGTTCAAGAAATGAGAGTCAATGAGAATTAATCTCACAAGGATGTAGCTTTATCAAGGAATTATTTATGAATCCTTACCCTAAAATGCCTAAATATTCATCTAGAAATCATCTTGTTCAAAGGAAGCATTAATGTGAGGATAATGGGTCAATTAATAAAGGGAAGAATTAAATCAAAACTACATTCAAGACCCCTAAATTAATATTCATGTGTTTCCCATTTTAAATAAATGAGATCCATGAAGAACAATGACAATTTCATTCATTTCAAAACCCATGAGACTGCCACCCTGGCCTCACCACATCATGATGGCTTCGAACACACTAGCCTGACATAGCCAGTGCCTACGAAATGACACATTCTACTCAACCATTTTCCATCAACATGGGTGTGGTGAGGTCACTATGTTTATGGACCACATGTGTCCTCATTACTACAAAATCAGTGTTTAACAACATTAGGATTTATCAGTGCTAGAAAAAATCACTGATGAATGGAATATTTATCAGTGCTGAAAAAGCACTGATAAATTTAACAATTTATTAGTGCTTTATTTTTAGCACTGATAAAGGGTACCATTTATCAGCACTTTATTTTTATCACTGATAAAGGATACCCTTTACAATGATTTATTTTTAGCACTTGTTTCTCATGATTTCACCAGGGTGCGCATCATCGTGATGTGGCACACTGGTTGTTGCCCCATATTCACACTTTCCAAAGGTGGGCGACATCCATAACTTATTCAGGGATGTTTTATCCTTGATCTAAATGGGATGATGAGATGTTGGTCTCTCCTTATGTGGATTCCTCCTCAGAATTCATCATCTAGTCCGGGTCCCCCTCATAGATTTAAGATGTTGTTCGTGAATCTCATTCCTTATGCCATATCATTGTAGATGCTGGTTAATTACACTGCTTATATTAGAACATTCCAAGGGGTCAAGTCAGGGTAGCAACCTTCGATTAGGGTAGTAGTCACATTGGACACCACTGACATGTATGGACGCTGAAACAATGGTACACCTAGATTTATTCCCCTTGTGATAGGGATTATCGAGGGTGTGGAAGCCCAAGTCATCCCACATCAAGTGTGGGGAATTATATGCTAGAGTCATGTCTCCAAGGTTTTCCTCAGCTTCCCATGGTTAGCACGGGGTATGCTGCAAGTTTAACATCTAGAGAAGACAAATTGGACTAATCATAACACTGACGAGAGTGGATCAGATGGCTACATCCTTAGGTGGGAGCACCTGGGAGGATTACTAGATGGGTGGATCAAAATTCCCAATTAGGAAAGATCCGAGGATGATTGGATTTCAAAAAATGGGACACAAAGGTTTATCATTGGTTGGGATTGAACCTCATGGAGGCCTCCTACGTACCCTATTTAGAAGAAAGGGATCAAAACCCACATAATTCAAGAGGGTGAATCATGGTATTGGGGTGTACACAATGGACTTCAACCCAAAGACATGATGGGGTTTATTCATGGTTAGTGGCCTGGGAACTTCTAGGAGCAGTGGGGAGGTGAATGATATGATCTCACCGAGATATGGAGGCCCAGGTAAAACTAGGATGGATGATGGATGAGGTTAATAAGATGGAACCAACATGAAGATGATGGTGATGTTGGGATTTAAACTTTAAGAGGATTCCTATATATCCCCATGGTAGGGAATCAAAGTCCACATAGTTCAGTGGGGCGATGTGACACCTGAGGAGGCGGCCTGTGAGAATGGATTCATGGATGGGACCCAAATGAAGTAGAACCTCTAGGTTGGGGCATGACCTTCTTAGAACACAAAGGCTCAAGGGGGAGATTAGGATGGGACATGAGTGATGGGCTTGAACCTCAGGGAGGCTTCCTATGTATCCCCGTAGCAGGAAATCAAAGTCTACTTAGTTAAAAATGGGGCATAGAATCAGGGTGTACACAAAGGAAAATAGCTCGAAGACATGCTGAGGATTACACATGGTTAGAATCCCATCACAAGTGGGGTACTCTTGGTTAGAGGAGTATGGATTGATTGTAGGGCTTATGCATGGTTAGTATCCCTAGAGCTGGTCTGACACCACTAAATGGCGGACAAAGGATATGGGTCCCAACAAGGGGAATGACGAAGTTTACTAGTGTTTTGGGTTAAACCTTAGGGAGGATTCCTACGTACCATTCCTAGTAGATAGGGATCAAAACCCATGTAGTTAAAATTTATACAGTTTAAAGTCATGTGGGAAGAAAGAGGCATAAATTTTAACATCATGCGGGATGAGGGTGAGCCGACGTGAAGTGGTTGGGACCGATGGGTTATGGGCTTGAAACTCAGAGAGGCTTCCTACGTACCTTACCTGGAACAAGAAAAGATAAAAGTCCAAGTAGTTCAGATATAGGGAATGGGGCTTACAAACTAAGGAGGCCCAAAGAGGGTGTCATGGTAGATGCTTACCCTAAGCCCACGCGAGTCATGCTCAGTGTGAAAAACAAGAGGCCACAAAGACCTGATGATCACATCACGAAAGGTGAATCCGTGAAGAATGGAGTGGGTATTACACATGGTTAGTGGCCCAAGGACATGGATATTGGGTCTTAATCTAAGAGGGAATACTGAGTAGGGGTACATATGTACTAGGGGGATATGACCATCATACCTGAATCATCCCATCAGAGGGTTCCAGAGCTTACGTGGAGACTGATCGAGGTAGACATGGTGACAAAGCTCAAAGGGAAAGTGGAGTGAGAAGGCGTCGATACCCATCCCTTTAACAGTACCCTCTGGGCTTGTCACTTATGTGGTGATCATAATTTATCATCACGTGTCATGAATGCGAGTGCTTGGAAGTTTAATGTCCTTCATCTCGGACCGTGAGGATTCGATCCCCACCCCTAGGAATTACATAACTGGCACACTTTAACCATTGGTGAAGGGAAGGTACCAATAATTCCATATGGATATGGGATTGTGGAGTGATCCATTGAAGGGATCACATTAGAATGGCTATGAAAAAAAGAAATAGATGTTAGCATGACTGTGTGAATAAGCATGATGAAAATCAACATAACATGAACCATTTCCCTAGGTACCTTGAAATCACTTCATACAAACCTATAGGGTCATATGGGAAAAGGGTGTGCAAAGCAAGAGATCTTGGAAAGAGGTTCTTCATGAAGGAAAGGGTCTTCACAAATCTTCGGTGATTTGTGAAGAGGATGGCCTTCGCGAAGGGAAAGGACTTTAGGAAGGAAAGCATATTTGTGAAGGAAAGGGTCTTCGGGAAGAAAAGTGTCTTCATGAAGGAAAGGGTCTTTGTGAAGGGGAGCATATTTGTGAAGGAAAGGGTGTTCGTAAAGGGGATCCTTTAATGAAGCAGAGCTTCACCTCAGCAAAAAACTTTCTTTGGATAGTGATTCGTGAAGGCTCTATGCTTTGCGAAACCTCAAGAACCCTGAAGCCCCCCCCGCTATTGTGAAGGTCATATGCCTTCACGAAGGGAATCCCCGCCATAGGTGGAGGCTGTGAAAAACACAAAGACACAGGAATCACAGAGGCCAAGTACCTTTGGTGATCCATCTATGGGTTTCACGAAGGTCTTTAAGAAATGGGAGCTTTGTAAGTTTAAAGGGTGGAGTAATAGTGGGTTGAGAGGGGGGGTGAGCCCTATATTTATAGGAAATGAATGTTGGTGAGGGTCACAGAACTCACCATAAAGATGAGTGATGCCGAAGAGAGGAGGGGCTCCATCAGAATGCATTAACCTCTCATTGGGTGCAGGACACTATAAAGAGGATCGCAAAGGCAGGCCTCACAATGACTGACGACGTCACAGAGAGGTCACACTCCATCGGAATGCATAGGACTCACCAAGGGTTTATGACACTGTGGAGATGATCGTGGAGGAAGTCCTCATGAAGGCTGTCCATCCTTGTAGAGGTATTCATGAAGGCTCCCTTTGGGATAGTTTAGAGGGATTTAGGCCTCTTTTGAGCGATGATTAACTCTATAGCATCTAGGAGTTCAATCCCTAAGTGGGAATAATTTTGGTTCCAACAAATTCCCCCCATCATAATTGGAGCTGATGGAAAAGAGGGATGAGTTATGAGGGTAATATTACAAAGATACTAGGAGGATCGAACATATGGAGGATCATACAACTGGGCTATAGAGGCGAGTGCGAAGACACATCACAAAATTCATTGTGAAGCTAAATTGTGAAGCATCCCTCATAGAGAGGCACCACTCAGAGATGGTAGGAGGAACCACGAAGAGCCTCCATAGGTCTCTGTGAATCTGGTGCCGAATGCCCCTATAAATAGGGGCCTAGAGTCATTTTTCCACATCTAGATCTTCACAAACGATTGTGCCGATGCCTTGTATTTGCAAAATTATCCTCTCTGTGAATTCTTTTAGAAAACCAGATTTCTTTGGTCTAGTGCTTCATGAATGATTTTAGAAAACCGGGGCATCAAAATCCATTTCTTCCTTTGCAACGCAGATCGGAGTCAAGGCTATTTCGTGGAGGGTAGGTGGTTTGCGACCATCTTCACGAAAAGTCTTCACAAAAAAATTTTCATTCAACATTCATGCCCTGAATAGAAAAATTCTCCAATTATTCAGGCTAATGGTCACTCAGGAGGTTGCGCAAGAAGTTCATGACGACACTGCTTGGAGGGAGGCCATGGAAAACAAAATAAAAATAAGAGAGTACATACAGAGTACTTCCGATCACTAATCGTTGAAGGAGCGGTTGATGGAGGTGCAGAAGGAATACCTGCTATGAAAGCACCTGCCATTGTATGAATTTGGTTTTCAAGATGAAGTATCTATCCTAGACACCAACAAGGATGATCCATCCTATTGGTTTAGGAGCACCCCCGAGCAATTCTAATGGTACAAGGCTGCGGATTTACACATTAGAAAAGATCACACCCCAGTCACAACACATTTCCTTTAAAATAATGTCAACAAAATTGATGACAAGGAATTGGTGAAGGAGACATCTCCACCTCAAAAGACAATTATTATGGCAGGGCTCGAGAATCCAGACAAGGGGTGGATCACAAGATCGGATTTGCGCCAGGGTAGAAACTTCACCGATGACTAGGCTTGGGCCTACTGGGCGTGTGAATCATGTGAAGAGTTTGAGAATGTACAGAGGCGTGTAGGCTAGTATAAAGTATCCTGGGCTTCCCAATTCAGTGTTTCTCAACTGAGGGATTTTATACTGGAATTTCTAAGCTAGTAGTCACCGGATACCAAAAATTTCTATCTGCATCATGAGGAGGTTGAAATTAGCCTATGGGACCTTCATCAAATTTATGGAATCCCAATCCTGGTAGGTATGTATGATGAGTTCCTCCTCTCCATGAACGTTTGGGAGGATAGAGAGAATATGTTGCCTTTGGAGATGGCATTTATGAGGCTAGTACCAGGTACAAACGAGGATAAACAGAACACCTGAGACATCCACTTTAAGTAGTGGTTCAACTATTTTATAAATTTCCCATTGGAGGAGGAAACACTACCGAAAAGGCCCCCATATGTCCATGATGAGATCAACAGGTTAAAGAAGTTTCATACTGGTGGATTCTGGAGGACAGCCAGTGGAAACTGTGGGGGTACAATGTCAAGGCTGGGCAACGATCGATAGTAAGGCTGGCCAGATTCATCTCGGTGATGATCTGTGGGTGGATATTACTGGTCAAAGATGCCCACATGGGGGTGTGACCAAGTACATTCATCAAGGAGACTCAACTACATAGTAGAGACCGCATCAACCTGAGCATACCAGTGTTGGAGAAGTTATACCATCTACTTCGACACATTAGTGAGGGAAAGAGGCCACTGTGGGTGTGTGGGCCATTTCACTTTTTGTATAGCTGGATTACAACACACATGGGGAGATATGAATATATTAACCCCATCTCTCTACCTGGGACACATTCTTGACCAAAAATTCTGAATATTTATGGGAGCACCCCATTGAAGCTGGATGTAGTGTCCGTGCTGGGTAAGTTGGGGCGGGCATACCAATTCATTTTCCACCCATTTACTTTTCCAACCGGATCCTATACTGATGATGGAACATATAATATAGAGAAGTGGTCATATCTTCTATCTTTACATGGTGGTGTGATGGTGTCATGAGTAGAATGTGAACCTATATGTGAACCATATACCCCACACTGGTTCGCACGACAATTCCGGTTCATGTAGAGGCTGACTCCACAGGTGTATACAAATGTGCACCACGAGAACCACCTGTGTGTGATACGATAACTATAGTTGATGTTTAAAAGGGAGTATAAGAAGATGTGGAATAAGTTTCCTCCATCCGATGCTGCATTCAGACTATTTCATGAGTATTCATAGAGCTGGGAGGATACCTACCCTAGTGAGATGCTAAAGTGACTGACTATCCGGGCAAGCAAAGTGGTATCTAAACTTCGACGTCGAACAATGATGATGGGGGATGTCAAGAAGGTGGTGAGAACATGCATCCAGGTGATGATTCTGTAATATTAGGGGAAGTAGGCCACAAATAACCAGACCCCAGACTAGTGCTGGCTAGGGGTGAAGAGAGAGAGGTAACGATGCTAGGCCTGGTGGCTCCGCCTAGGAGGAACCTGGAGAGAGGTGAATCATCCAAGGGATTTTTCAGCCCCCCCTCAATCTATAGAGAATAAACTACATCCGGTAATAATTCCTTCTGATGTCATCTTTCCATAGTCCTAGAAAGATTGGGAAAAAAACATATAGTTTCTCGTTGTTAACGACTTGTGGAGAAACTTGAACATGCATGAGATAGTGCTGAGAGAACTTGGATTTGAAAAAGGAGGCTTCAATGCTACCCCTATCAAGGGAAGAAGGTTTTTGATGGAACCGGAGGACTTAATACACTTCTGTGCTGACATACGCCCAATAATACACTGGGTAAGGGTGTTGTTGAACATGACTACTCCTATAGAATTTATGGTGGCTCAACTAGTGGAGTTTTTTCCCTTACTCGATCATGAATATGAATCTTGGGGGGAAGAAGTAAATGAATGAGATTTACATGGGAAAAAATAGGGGACTTTTAAGCGATCCTCTCCTAAATAAGGTGAAATAGTGGCCTCGAGGGGAATTTACTTGGTCGAGTTTTTCGTAACTCTAGAAGTGAGTTCCCACTCCCCTTCATTGCGCTAGTGACCTTTTTACCTTATCTTGGTTTCTCAAATAACACTTATATATGTATAAGAATATCCAATAAACCACTCCCACTGACAAGGATGAAGGAGTGACATGCATAGAGGGCCTAACATCGGGACCTGCAGTCGGAGAGATAATGGTTGTGGAATCCAGCTGTACTGGGGGAGCAGGGGTAGCCTGCTCAGAATCTTCAGAGCCCACAATCATATACGTAGGGACACATCCTAGCCTCCCATAAGTTATAGACATACGAAAAGATCAAATGGTTGACCAGGGTAAGTCTCATTCTTTAGAGTTATACCTGTTGCCTGATCAGTCAAATTGGCTAATGTGACCCATGCCTGCACAGTTTCCAGGATGACACACATTTTACTGATACAAATGGCTGGAAGACTCAAGGATACACTCCAAAGAGGGGTGTTGATCCCTATAGTAGTGAGTTAATAGGTTGACCAGGTCATAGTTCCTTATGAGTGACCAGTGGCGATGAGTGATAGTATAGGCAGGAAATAGTTTGGAGTTGGTCGGGTGGACATCATTGAATTAGAATCAACTGATGAAGACCAGATCGAAGGAGATCCTATTGCTGAGCTCTTGGAGGCATTTCCTGAATATGAACCCGCTGAACCAGAGGAGTGGGATGAGACCGATCCTGATGAAGAGGATAGCAAGGTTGTCCACCACTGGTCATGGGAACTGATCAAATGTTTCATCGACAACACCCCCCAACTTCATTGGATAAATTAGATGGGAAAACTTTTCCCATGGTTGCGAGAACTATTCACCAGAGGAGTGGATTCCCGATGCCCTCACACGCTCATTCATGATTACCTTGCCAAGAAGGTGTGGGAGGACACGTGAGGCCTCAGTGTTGGTTAACAATAGAGGAAGGCTGTCAATATACAAAGACTTCAAAAGGATGAGAAAGAAGTCCAGTGTTTGAGGGTATGGGTGATTGAACATTCTGCTTTTATTAGTGCCCAATCAGAATTCATATCTTGGTTAAAGTCACAACTAATAGAAGATGAGGAACATATGAGGCGATCAACCCAAGAGATGAATAATATCCAAGACGATGAAGACCAGGTGTGTACAAGGGCCGATAAATTACACCCCATGGCCAGTGAGGAAGAGATGGAGCTTACCAAGTGAGAGAAAATTTTGGAGGCCACTTACCAAAGAGTGGTGGAGTTGGAAAGATCTATTGGGGAGGTCAATCCATCTATTGGAGGGGGAAATCCATGGGCGTTGTAACTTGTATGAAATCATAAACATAATTTCATACTTTCTTGTTTATTTTGGTTGCATGTATGAATCCAATTATTTTTTTTGATTACTACATCTCAATCGTATCTATGAAATATCCAGTGATCACTCCCTAAGATCACGCGGGTCATGCGCAATGTGATAAACAAGGGATGACTGCATAATTATTCGTTATGAATATAAGAATTACAACCAATCATTGGACACATGGGGTTTGAATGACCACCCATAGTTTCCAGGAAGAATTATCAAAATAGCTAAAATGGCCTCTCCCAACATGCTCTAGTACACGAGCGGGATAATTCCAGGTGTGTTAGAATCAATCCAAACAAAGGGGAGCGAAGAATGTGAATTGAGATAACCAAAATTCAAGACACATTGAGGATGGAATGATGATATAGGATTGATGTTGACCAAATTCAAAACACAACATCCATATCGCGTTATCCTAAAATGGGAATAATCAAATGAGGGCCAGCCATAGACCGCATTCAAAAACACAGGGACAAAATCGGAGTGTCATCTGATGTCCTTCAGAATGTTGTCCCAAGATAGTAGGTGAGAATCGAGTCCGAGCATCCTAACCATTAGGGGGTTCCTTCATACATGAGAGGGAATGAGGATCCAAAATAGAGGGTATGCAAATCATGGTGATGGAATGGTGGGTTTTTTGGATAAAGTCCAACACTCTTGAAATTATACCACCATGATGAAAGTACATTGGGTGAGCGTATTGGTCTGATTCAATATCAATCCCACTTCTAGTAGGTACCTAGGAGGGTCTATAGTTTTGGGTTGTGTAAATGGGGATAGTAATCATGCAGTTTATTGTCATACACTGAGAATGATGGAATAGTTTAACATCGTATAATCAGGATGTTGTACATAGTATAAGGTCATATTTCCTGGACCATGCCCAATAGTTTAAAGTCATGTTACATGGACTGGAGAATCTTAGTTTAGAGTCATAGAGTTTGGACCATAATTAAGGGGAAAAGAACCATACATGAAATGGTTATCCTCAATATGGAGAACCTGGGGATGGGCCCATAAAAAAAATTCCTGGGAGTCGCTACGTATCCTATAAGGATGATAATCAATCCACACATAGTTCTTGAATGCAGCGTGATTAGAGACCAGCACTGGTGGGAGAAATCCTCTCTAGCGAGGAGGCCGACACATCTCATAATTGTCATGGGGCATCCTGAACTTGTTCTGGGTAGGGTCACAATTTAATATCATGCATCAAGGACATGGGTTCCCCAAAGGAGAAATGTGCGGTGCAGTTCATAACCTGACATGAATGAGGACATAATTCTACACCACACCACATACTTCTGAGGAAACTCAGGCCAAAATGGAACAAGAGGGTTCCTAGTGATGCAGATCGACCACATATAAGAAGTCTGGGTGTCACTACGTATCCCATGAGGATGAGAATCAAGTCACACATATTTCTTTAAGGTAGTATGGAAGATGTCCAATACCAAAAGGGGAAACATATTCTTGAGTGAAGACATCGAATGGCTAGATAATTTATCATTACACAGCCTGGGTGTAGAATATGTAGTTTAGCATCATATGATAAGGACATTAGAGATCTTAGTTTATGGTCATTGAGATTGAACCAAAAATGGGAATATTAATGAAGCAAAAATATGTGACATGGTTCTATAAAGAGACTCCACATGAATGAGGACAAAATGGTCTGCACCGCACCACAAATTTCCATAAGAACATACATAGTTTAAATACATGATTCCAGAATAAAGGGACTGAATCTACTAGTTTAAGGTCATAGACTTAGGATTAAAATAAGTGTGGTTTTTTCATGTATGAAAAAACCATACACATATCCCTAATCCCATGTGATCTATGCTCGATGTTGGAAACAAGGTCAGATAATATCTTTGCAACACATGGAATACACACCTGGGGGGGATGGTGTGGAGTCGAAGATGACCCTCATGACACTGATTCACCCTATTTAACGTGCATAGGTTCATAGAGGGATAACACCAAGGGTGTAGAAATTTCACTTGAACATGATGGAGTGGAAAGGGATGTGAATCATGCGGCCAATATTTAAGGATTAATGGGGGTAGTGTAATAATGGATGATAAGTGTTGGCCATTTTTGAAACATAGAATCAATATCGTGTGACCTGAAATGGAAACTAACATCCAAGGGTTGACCGTTGAACGAATTCAAAAATGCAGAACCTTTCATATAATGTCGCTCAAAATCCTCTAGGACATTGGCCCAAAGTGGTAGTCAATCCATAAGTCCAAGCATCCATACCATCCAGGGTTCCTGTTAGATGTAAAAGATATTGGAAACCCAAATAAAGATAGACATGAATCATGTAAATGCATGAAATCACGTCCATGTGGAATCCAACACTCTAGGTCCTAAGCCACAGTTCATCTTAGCACATTAGTGAGGCATAATAGAGGTCGAGAAGTCTATATGGGAAGGGGAAAAATGGGTTGATAAACCTATGGATGGACCCAAGGAAGAAATGTTCAGGTATTCCTACGTATCCCATGAGGATGGGAATCAATCTATACATAGTTCTTGGAAATGCCATACAGTTTATCATCACGTGACAAGGATGTAAAAAGAATGGAAGGAAGATCCCTTAATGGAAGTATATGGAATGAATATTATAATACTAATGTGAATGAATACCCAAGAGGTCCTCACCACACCATGTGCTTCCAATAGAGTTTGGGCCAAGGGGTATGGAAAGAAGGTAGGATTTGAGGTACTTGGGGCTGGACCCAAAGAAAAAATTTTCAGACGTTCCTACGTATCCCATAAGAATGGGAATCTAGCCACATTTAGTTCTTGAAAATGACATGGTAGGGTACCAATTATAGGGGAAATACTATCATGAAGGACTGGCCTATGCACCAAAGAAGCGACATTTGATGGATCTTGTTTGTTCTTTAGTTTGGATGTGTGTTTTTTTTTGAAGCAACAAACCCAGGATGGAGAATCCAGGCATCACCATAGGAATTAATCCATATGTAGGCCTTAACAAATGTCATGGTGGATGATCGATACAAAAAATGATATCCCCTCAAGTGAGGAAACCACAATGAGGTGATGTTTTTCATTGTCTGGCCAGGATGATAGTGTCACAGTTTAGGGTCGCATGACAGGACCATCCCATGAATTTTAACACTGTATGGAAAAGATGCAATAGTTTAAAGTCACGTGAGACCAGAAAACATAGTTTAATGTCATATGGATTGGATACACATAGAAGAATAAGGTTCTAAAGGCAATGCACATGGTGTGATAAAACATACCTGATGTGAATTAGGACATCAGTCCACACCACACCATATGCAACCCTAGGGAGAGGGGACCTCAGGAAAAGGGGCCAAAAAAGATCAAAGGACATGGGGCTAGACCCGAAGATGAAATGTCCGTGTGTTGCTACGTATCCCATGAGGATGGGAATCAATTCGTACATAGTTCTATAAATACCACACAGTTTAATGTCATGCAGTAAAGAAGGAGATAGGAGGGACTAACCCATAAGGGGAAGTACGTGGTAAGGCTATTATAGACCCGACGTGAATGAGGAAATAATTCCACATATGCCACACCACACAATCCCATAAGAATCAGGGCCAAAAGGCCGAACAGAAGAGATAATTAGTGGAGCCTAAGCTGGGCTCGAAGAAAAAATGTCCGAGTATTCCTATGTATTCCATAAGGATGTGAATCAAGTCGTACATAGTTCTAGAAATTCATGTAGTTTAATGTCATGTGGTAAGGATGAGGGGGGTCTTAGTTTAAGTTCATATAGCTCAAACTGAAATAAGTGAGATTCCTCCAAGCGGGCATAAACCTTGAACAAGTCCCTAAGCCCACATGAGCTATGCTCGATGTGGGAAACAAGGGTAGAGAAGACCTTTTCAACACATGGAATACACATTAAGGGGAAATGGTGTGGGGTCAAGGATGACACCACAACGTTGATTCATCCTCTTAACGTGAAAATTCACATGGAGGGATAGAACCAAGGGTGTTAACATTCCACTTGAACATGATGGAGTGGAAAGGGATGTGAATCAAGAGACCAATATTTAGTGTTCAATGGGGGTGGTAAAATGATGGAGGATAACCATTGATCATGTTCAAAACACAATACTCGCATCACGTTGGACTGAAATGGGAATAACAAATGAGGGTTGACCACTGACTATATTCGAAATGCGGAACCTGTCACATAATATCGTTCAAAATATTCTGGGATGTTGGCCCAAAGTGGTAGGCGAGCCATAAGGCCGAGCATCCATACCGTCCAGGGGTACTTTTATATGTGAAAGATAATGGAAACCCAAATAAAGTGAGATGTGAAGCATGGAAATAGATGAAAGAATATCCATACAAAATAAAACACTATGGGTCCTAAACCATAGTGCATCTGAGCACGTTGGTGAATTGGCCAAAAAGGGTTGAGGGTCTTAATTGAGAGCAGACGACTCTAGGAGATGAGTGGAGTAAAGGGGAATGGATATCTCTTAATAGAGAGATACACGACATGGTTATTGCAAACTCGACGTGAATAAGAACATAAGTCCACACCACACCACACACTGGAGAACTTAGTTCCTCAGTCTATAAGGAAGAGAAGGTTTCTAAAAAAATATGGTTGGACCTGAAAAAAAAATGTTCAGGCGTTCTTACATATCCCATAAGGATGGGAATTAAGCCACATGTTTTTTTTAAACCACCGTGTAGTTTAACATTGTGAGATAAGAATATAAGGGTTATCTCTAAGAGGAATGTGTATGATGTGGAAAATAACCCAATGTGAATGAGTAAATAATCCCACATACACCACAAAATTCATAATTCTAGGAGAAGACTTAGGCCAAGTGGTCGAGAGAAAGAATAGATTTACCCAGGATGGACTCGAAAAAAAAATTTCTAGGTGTTCTTACATATCCCATGAGGATTGTAATCAAGCCAGATATAGTTCTTGAAGATGGCCTATAGTTTAATGCCATGCAATAAGGATGATGGATGAAGGATATTCTGGAAGGAGGGGAACATGACGTAGTCATTGTAAACCCGATGTAAATGGGGACCAAAAAATTCCACATTCCATACCATATTCAATACCTAGAAGAGAAATAAACTTGAGGGGGAGAAGATATTTGATGGGTTGGACATGAAGATGAAATGTTCAGGCATTCCTATGTATCCCATAAGAATAGGAATCAAGCCAAACGTAGTTCTTGAAAATAGCCTACCGTTTAACTTCATGTGGTAAGGATGATGGAAGAGGAGTGTCTCAAGGGGATGTGTGTGGCATGAAAAAAAAATGGCCTGATGTGAATGAGGTTATATATTCCATACCACACCACACAATCTTAAGTGAGGAATTGGGACAAAAGTCTGGAAAGGTTGAGGGACCCAGGGATGGGCCACAGATGAAAGGTTCAGGCATTCCTATATATCTCATAAGGGTGGGAATTAAGCCATACATAGTTCTAAAAATGCTGTGCAGTTTAACATCATGTGAAAAGGACATAAAAGATATTAATTTAAGGTCATAGAGGTCGGACCATTTACAGTTTAACGTATTGCAGGATGAGGATAGGTAGTTTAATGTCTTGAAGGACGTTGATGTGAAGTTTAACATCATAAAAGACGATAATACAATTTAACATTATGCGGGACGTGATTCCCACACACAAATTACTTATTGAGGAATTTGGCATTGGTGGGAGGAGTAAGATCCTAACCATACATAGTGACCAGAGAGTATGCACCATTTGGGTAAATCTTGTGAATGATATAAGGCCCCTCCCATTTGGGATCCAACTTCGGTGGCTTCCTGCCTAGTATCATTAGCGTTATCAGGGCCAACACCACATCACCTTATAAGAAAGAGTAGAGGTGAAATTTCTTATTGAAATCTCTGGCTATCTTGTTCTGATGCCTATCCATATTGTGTAGGGCACAAAGCTTGTTCTTGTCAAGAACTTCCAATTCAACCAGATGGATTTCAGCTACTTTGTCTAGTGGTTCATGATTGTAGATAGCTGTGCATAATGTGGGTAACTAAATATTGATGGTTAGGACTGCCTCTATTAAATACATCAGAAAATATGGATTAACCTCAGTAGAATTATGAGTTGTCACCCGGTAAGCTCATAGAGCATTGAGAAGTTTGTCCAGCCAACTCTTCTTGTTCTGACCAACCATATTATGCAAGATGTTAGAGAGAGTCTTGTTGAACTCCTGGATATACCCATTTTCTTGCACATGATAGTGATAGGTATGGTTAGAATGGATGTTGTACTTGGAGTACAATTTCTTCAGCTCGACTGCCCAGAAGTTGGTTCCATTATCGGTGAGGACAACGTGAGGGACTCTGAATCAGTGGATGATATTAGAGCTCATAAAGCCTACGATAGAATAGGCCTTGACTTCCTTGAGTGTAATTGCCTTTTCCCACTTGGAAAAGAAATCCATAGCGGTCAGGATGAACCTGCACTGGTGAGCTATTTCTAGTGGATATGGTCCCACGACATCGAGTCCCCAGACCGCAAAGGACCAAGAGTACTAGGTAGTATCAAGAGGATATGGTGAATGATGCACAAAATTATCATGGATTTGGCATGCATGGAACCTCTTGGAAAACTTGATACATTCATGGATCATGTTGGGCCAAAAATACCCCAATATTTAGATCTAATGAGAGAGTTTTGGCCCAATCTGATGAGCCTCGCAGGAACCGGCATGAACTTTCCGCATGACCTGAGAAATCTCACCTCCTTGAATGCAATGGAGGAGAATCCCATAAAACCCTTATCTGTAGAGTATCTGATCAATATTGGGACCACTATGGAGTGTAAACTATACTTGACACCAACAGACTCACTCACGTTCGACTCAGTCTATCAAAATATTACCGTGCTGAAGATACTTGATAAAGGGAGTCATCCAGTCAGGGGTCCCTTACAACACTGTGGTAGGGGTACCTAGAGGTCCTGATATGGAGGAACCGATGGTAAGGTGGCTTACCTATGGGCTATCATCATCATCCAAAGTTATGGGAGTGATTACTCTTCAATGCGCTACATGGATAATCAAATCATCCTGCTCAGGCTCTACAAGAGATGTGGCTAGTCTATCCAAGCCATTGGCTCGGGCGTTCTGCGATCGAGGGACATGAGTAGATTTTGGCCAAGAAGGGAATTGGGCCATTTGCTGGAGAGTACGCTCTAAAGGTAGTACGATCTCCAGCTTCCTAATGATATAGTCACCATTGATATGCTTGATGACCAGTTTGGAGTCCCCTTTCACATGTAGGTGGGGAACATCAATCTCGAGAGCTAGCTCGATACCAGTGATGAGATCCTAGTACTCCACCTCTTTGTTGGTATAAACTTCTGAAAATAGGAAAAAATAGGGTAGGAAAACTTGTGCAGTCATGATGAAGATGATACCCAGGACCACTCTATTGAGTTTGGGATCATTGAGTCTTCTGTCGGTAGGGCTACGAGAAGTGCCATCAAAGTGCATTTTACAACATGGAATGACTTGATCCATTGAGAGGATTTCCTCATCTAGAAAATAAAGATCCAGATATTGCTCTATGGGGGATGGATGGGCGATAAGAAAGTCTACCAATACCTTTCCCTTGATAGAATTATGGGGGAAAAACTTGATGTTGAATTATTGAAGGATCACTATCCACCAAGATAGATGTCCTGTCAAAATGTTGCAGTTCATAATTTACTTCAGCAGATCCACTCAGGACACTAGCTGTATCTCATGGTGCTGCAAGTAATGTCACAATTTCTATACTAAAAATACCAACACAAGGAATCTATTCTCGACAAAGTAATATATGGTCTCTGTATCGAGGAGCATACAAATAAGATAGTATAAACAGTTCTATGTTCCCTCATTGTTCTTATGGATGAGAAGGTCATTGAGGGACCATTCCAGATCAGTCACATAGAGGACTAGTGGCATTCTAGAAATGGGTGGCATCATAACCAGAGGCTGTAATAGGTACTGCTTGATTTCCTCAAAATCATTCTAACACTCCTCATCCCACTGATATTTGACACCTTTCTTCATGAGATGGGAAAAGGGATTACACTTGCCAGCCATATTTGCAATGAATCAACGTATGTAGGCTAAGTGGACTTGAAAGCCTTGAAGATATCGAATGTTGCTTGGAGGAGACTTCTGAATGACATATTTGATTTTTTCTAGATCGATCTCAATGCCTATGTATCTGAAAAAGAAGCTGAAAAAGTTTCCAGAGGTGATGCCAAAGGAAAACTTCAAGGGGTTCATCATCAGATGATAGGAATGGAGGAAGATGAAAACTTTCTAAAGATACCTAAGATGGTCTTGATGTTGGTGGGATTTAACCACCAGATCATCCATGTAGAATTACACCAATATCCCAAGGATTGGCTTGAATATATGGTGCATGTCATGCTGATAGGTGGCACCTACATTTTTGAGACTGAAAGGAATTACCTAGTAGCAGAAAGTACCTTGTAGTACCCTGAAGGTGGTAGAATCTTCATCCTAGGGGTCCATTCAGATTTGATTATATCCTGAATACCCATCCATGAATGAGATAGCGAGGAACCCAGTGGTCGCGTCAATCAATAGTTCTGTCATAGGAAGGAGAAAATCATCCTTCAGAAAGTGCTGGTTGAGATCCCAGAAGTCAATGTAGACTCTAATATATCTGTTCTTCTTCTTAACAGACACAATGTTATCTAACCATCTAGGGTACTGGACTTCCTTTAAGAATTTGTCTTTGATTATCTTATCAACCTCACCCTTGACCATGACATCATGATAAGGGTGCATCTTTCCAGGAGGCTGTTTGAACCCATGATGATTTTCTGGGAGACCAAGAAGGTGGATGGAAAACTAAGGATCTAGCCATGTCATCTCATCATAATTCTAGGAAAATACATCATGATTCTTCCTTAGGAAATCCATGTATTTCTATTTCTCTTCTGTAGGCATAATGGAACTAATAAATGTTGGTTTCAGATCCATATCATTACTAAGGTTCACTTGTATCAATTCATCGACCATAGTGTAGACACCCTCTTTAAATGTCGGAGGGGAATATTCCAAATCCTCTTTTTAATCCATGGTGATGGGATCATCAGTAGGAGGAAACTCTTTTGAGTTAAAAGATCCTGGTGGGACACTGGTTCCAGATTGAGCGATGATGGAAACCTCATCGGGGGACTCATGCACTACTAAAACCACGATGACAAAAGTCATCAACCCGATCCCATCTGGACTTCGACCCAAGGGCCCAAGTTTGATGATATAAAAGAAATAGTGGCGTGTCGGCTTGAGTCGATTTATCCTAGCCTGAAAAAACAATCAAGTATGATGTATTTCTGTTTCCATGGGGCAGAAATCTCAATACCTTATAGGAGTAGGGGGCTCTAGGATCACTCAAGCCTGATTTTTGTAAGAATACGAGGTGATACATGATATTCCTTAGACTTGGGAACACACTTCTCCTTCATTCAAAATAAAATGAAGTATTACCCCAAGTCTAGGGTCATGGCCTCCAATTTGTGAATTGGGAAAATATAGGCGTTATCCAGGTCTATCCACAGGTCGGTCACAACCATAGCATGTTCAACCTTGTTAGCCTAAATCTACTTGTACTTTCTCTTATAATAGTTATCATCCAAGTAGCGGGCTTTACAAGAGGCAAAGGGAGACACATCACCTTATATTACTCCTACTCGACCATTAAGGGAGTACTTAAGACATTGGTGATATAAGTAAGGGACTGTCGCATATAGGAGGAGCCATGGTCTACCCATCAACGCATTGTAGTAGTGTCTTCTGAGACAACCATGAACTTGGTGCTAGAAACTAGGCCAACAAACTGGGACTTCATGCAAAATTTTCTAATTGGTTTCTACTCTGTCCTATCATAATGTTGAATTTTCAGGTCATAAGGACTCAGATCTACCTCAAACATTCCCATATTTTAGAGTATCTAGGTCGAGATAATGTTAATCCTAGAGCCCGTGTTAGCAAGACAACAATGGAACTCCACACCATTGAAATGTACAGTGATTTACAATGGGTGGATGTTCCCCTGTATAGGAGAACATTAATCTTCTCTAGAGAAAGAGATGATGGACCGACATTTCACATGCTCGACTATCTCAGCATGGAAGGCTTCTACAACTGATACCTTTGTCTCAAACTAGAGGGTCCTTCTTAAAGACTCTTAAAGGGATTCATGCATATACACTGACAGGTGAAGTGCCTCAAGGATATATATATTTTTAGGAATTATGAAAAGTTGCTTGATGATATCATACTTCTATGCCAGGCATACACTTCTGCTGACAGGAGGTTTCTCTGTGGTAGGAGGTCTGATGGGCGCCACTGGTTGAACTGGGGGATTCTGGACGGTGCTGGGAATGTACCATTGCTCACTAGTTGAACCATGTAGAGTGACTACCAGCTGAGGTCCAGATGACTGAGGTATATCCATGACAGAACGTGACTGACCATAGCACAATCATGGTGGCTCTACCTGATGAAGTATAACAAATGGCGGTAGAGGCGGATATGATGAAATGAGTTGAGAAATTTGTGCATGTTGAGCTCTGCACTGGGCCTATTGTCCGGTCTTGGTGGCATGCACAATTTTCCTAGAATCACTAACCAATGCATTCTAGCGATTCAAATACCCATGGCTCTGTCAACGCTGACATTGGCTGGGGACATTGGGAGGGTCCTCCTGGCACTCTTCGTCATCGAGAACCATGTAAGGGTTTACCAGCTTGATGGTACTGACTGAAGTGTATCCCTGATCATACTTGAAGAATCCTCCATTGCTAGGTGAATTTTGGGGGCAATCTCCATCTCTGAGGGAATTAAATCATTGAGATTATGGGATGATGATGGAATCAATGGGGGAATTTTCTTTACATTGTGTCATTGATGGTTTCACTTCCTAGAAGAGGAAGGCTAAGATGTTGATGAAGAAGTAGTGACTGCAAGTAATGCGGTGGATTCTAAAGTCTTGGGTTGATTCAAACATGCACAAATAATACCATGGGAATAGGCGAATGCCTTTTGATCCATACATTGGTCATATTTTTGAGACCTGCGATTAGAAACCTTCTTCCATTCACCCTCGCTATCACTGTCAGGCTTTATAAACACACATGCCACATATGCCAGGGTTGGACCCAACCTGACTATGTTGTTATCAACTTGGCCTTGGAGAAAGTCTTCAAACACATATCACTACTTGAGGGTGTGCCCAAGGAACCTATGATAGGGGAAATAGTTGGGATGATCAATGAGTTCTACCTCTTTGGGCCTTTTGCATTTTGGAAACCACAGAAATCCATGATTCAAGGCACTTCAGAAATAATTTGGAACCTTCCGTTCCTCCGATCTGGGAAAGGTGCTCTGGGAGCCTAGCCCTGACGAGGGGCTGGTGGATCTTATCGAGGAGGTGGAACCTGATTATCTCTCCTAGGTGGCAGTGGCACATTACACGGGGGGGGGGGCTACCGATTCTGAGGTGGGCACTACTGGGATGGAGGTTGCACTTGAGGTGGTGGGTCTCGACAAAGATGTGGAGATGACTCTATCGGTTACAATTCCAGCTGCTTGGGGGCCTCTATTTGTGATACCACAATGGGCTCAGCCTTAGAGGCTCTTCTTGCGGGAAAGACATGATGGAATGGAAATTCTTGCTTGGCTTGATGCAAGGCTTCTTCTAAGCATTTAGCTTTATCATAGAAATCCCAAAACCCACCTGGGAAGTTATAAGTGATGAAAGAATGGACCATTTCGGTCTTCATATTCCCAAATCACATCATCAGCAGCTTCTCCTAGGTTAGTGGCATATCAAGGGAATATGTGAGGCCCTTCCACCTAGAAACAAAGTCCGCGACATGCTCGTTAGGCCTCTGCTTGCATTTGAATAGGTCCAAATTTCTTGTCTTCCTGGTGGTGGAACTGAAATGGTAGAGAAAATATCTACAAAGGTCCTCCCAACCAGCTACTGACCCAATAGGTAATTGGATGTACCAAAAAAATGTGGGCCCTTCTAGTGTCTGCACAAAACACCGGATCTTGGTGGACTCCTACTGCACTGGAGTTCCCATCATGGGTCTACACCTTGAAATGAAGTGGGCCAGATGCTATAGTGGATCGCTCGTACCATTAAAGGGGGATAAGGTAGGATTCTCAAAACCCGGGGTGCTGGAATATTGTCCACCAATGTCAGATATGGATTTCCATCAGATGAGATTCCCAACTATCGAGTTTCTAGGGCCTTGAGGTGAGAAATAAGTGCATCCATCAGATCATCTGGACAAAGATTCCGATCTTGACGATGATCACTTACCACCAGTGAGTTGGAAGGTTCTTCAAAATTGTAAGCAGGCCTAGAGGCTCCTAGAGCAGCTAGTGGGATGACTTATGGGACTGCCATTGGAACGACCTATGGAATAGCTGGGGGAACCTGAGCTGGGTCCCAAGGAGGGTTATCACGTAACTCAGGTGGATTTGGTGATGCATATTGTTCCCACTTTCCATAAACCCTGGACTCTACTCTATCTATCTGGGCAGGATAGTCAAGCTCACCAGGAAGAAACTTTCCAGGGGAGGCTGTACCTACCCCTTCTACCCCGATCGAGGATTACCATAACCCGATCACCATTCCGTAGCATGTTCAACGAGAAGTTCATCGACTATCTTTTTATTTTCTGTGGGCTGTTGATGAAACACAACCTTTTCAGGGTTATCTTCCATATTTTTCAATGAGCCATATGGTTTAGAGGGTTTGACAGTCCCGTCATGCTCTTTACCCTTATTGGGGTCCCAACCAAAGGACAATTACTTAGAAGGTGAAGGAAGGCCCAACAAGTTTCTTTGCTGGCAAGTAACCCTGCCCAAAGGATCCAATAGGTGTGGCACAACCCTGAGGGGTAAGTTCTATTCAATGAGTCCTAGCTTGGTTTCTTCCTCTGATAGGTTTTCCATGTTAAATGTGACTGTACCTGGATGCATATCCTTAATATCACCTGGAAAGTCAGGCTGACACTAGATAGGACTGAAATGAAGGGCAACATACTTCCCCCAACTACAGATCTGAATGTGGGGGAAATCCTCCTTAATAATTATGTGGATCACTATAAATATCTAGACACATAATTACTGGAGGGTTCGAGAATGACCGGGTGACTCAGGGTGCTGATCCATGGGGAGTGCTGCCAAGTCAACCATGCAGCATTGTTTGACGATGTCGTCGAAGTGTTACTAGATCTTGGTATAAGATACCTTTCAATGATGGAGATGGAAGTGCATTTCCCATAGAGTTTGGATGAATCACATGACCTTATTCTGAGTGAGAGATTCCAAAATTCTGAAACCAACTATTGAAATGGTCCAGAACATCTAACGTAGATGATCCGTGGTGAGCAGGTTCCACAAAATTCTTGACTCAGAATCAGGATCCAGCCCTTGGTTTCCCCATTCATCAACTAGGGGCGGTTGAGGGATTGATAATGACACTGAAGTGGACTATTTCAATGATGTATTGTTCGGTGGAGAGTATGTCATGCGAACTGACAAGCCACCACATCTTGGGTTGTCTTCTGAAGAATGCACTTATTGCATCTCCACATCCCTGTAATATGGACTAATGGACATTAGTTTCTGCATAGGGGTTTTGGTCATTGGTGGTGGTTTACATTGTTTTTCATACTCTATTAGTTCCCGTAACAACTCTCCATGATCTCTTGTTGTGGTGGAGAATGATCCTATTGACGATAAGAAGGATTGAATGGCTAGGCCCTAGAAAATGGCCAAATATTCCTCCTCCTGTATGTATCTTCAGAGTGATGCAGGGATCTGGTGAACCTCACTTTACAAAAGGATGAGGCTTATACGCCTTGTTCTTGCCCCAGCCCCCGACACAGAAGATCAGGGTGAGGGTTCCATCACTGAATCACACTCCGCCTCTGAATTTGAAAAGCAGATGGGTTTGATTGCGGTTTAAAGCTTCACAAGATTCTTCCTTTGGTGGTGGTGACCCGCTATCCTACCCATAGATGGTTCTTTAGAATAGGTTAGGTTTTTGACACGGGGATTCCCTCTGTACAGATTGGTGCTAGAGTGGGGAGGACCTCTGCCCACACTGGATGGGATATGAGGAGGGCCTTCATATCAGACATTGCTGATGTGGGGAGGACCTCCGCTCTGATGAGCTAGGGTGCGAGGGGCACCTGGAAAAATGTCAAATGGAACACGGGGAGGACCTCTATGTTTGATAGTGTTAGAGAGGGGAGGGATTCCATGTTTGATAGTGCTGGAGTGGGTAGGGCCTCCATTGTAGATGGTAAACACATGGGGAGGGCCTCTATGGTGGCCATTTCTAGTGTGGGGAGGACCTTCACATGGTTCGGCCCTGGTAGCAACAGTACAAATTGGTCCTTCATACTGATTATACTAGATAGAAGAAGGGACTCCGTGTTTATCGTCGATGAAGTGGGGAGGACCTCCACTTTGGTGATTGTTGGAATGGGAAGGACCTCTGCCGGAATTGATGAGCACATGGGGAGGGACTCCATACTGTTGGGTGACTGGGAAAGGAAGACCCTCACATTGAGAACCTAATATGTGTGGAAAATTTCTATAATTGAGATCAAAGGAACATGGAATAACTTCATACTATGTATAAACAAGATGGGTAGGGACTTCACTTGGGCTGATGATAGTGGCATGGGAAGGGCCCCCATACTGAACGTCACTGTCACTGACTATCCTACGATGGATGCTGCTTACCCTGTTAACCGGGAGAGCCAGTTCAACATGCTCACAGGGTGACTGGTGCTTCAAATTTGGTTGGGCTTGGAAGTGACCCTTATTTGTAACTGGGAAGTACCCCTGCTGAATGATGATAGGGGGATGATAGCTCATGGTGGTGGTGGCTCGAGACACTGAATCTATAAACAATGATGGCCTCTAGAGGGAATACTCTTGAGATTTCACCTGGTGTTGATGCTAGGTCAGCCAAACTAGATCCGACTATGTAGGGGGACAAAACACCTACTATTTGTTTTGTAGGATTAGATAGATATGCTGACAGGGCTAAGTGGGATCCCTCCTCGGTGGATCCCTAGTTAAAGTCCTGACCGATTGGACTCAGACATCCCTTACTTTGTCAGCATAAGAGAGTGAGTCATAGGAGAGCTTCTAGGATAGTCTCCCAAAGCTATTGAAGGTCGGAGTGGGGAGCAGCGACTCCCTGCATGACCCTTGGAGGCTGTGGCATTGACAGGGCACCGAGGCCTCCATGTCTTGACAGTCCATGTCCCTCATCGGTATTACCCCTTCCTATTTATATCATTGAACAAGAGTATTAATAACCATCCTCTAAATAAATTTAGAATGTGAGAGGGGGCGTGGACGCCCAGTAGTTGTGGGCATGGGAGTCATCATAGAGGGGATTAATCCATGGGGAATTGATGTATTTGTATTGCCTCTACCCCTGCATCTATGGGATGAAGATGATTGGTTTCCTGTAGCTTGATCTTGGGTCCTACAAAGTAGGAAAATTCACCCATCAGTAAAGAGAATATAAAAGTGATTCACAATGACCTAGCACCATTCAATATTCCATGGATGGATAGAAACATCCACGCTGACAACATCAAAAACTGGAATTCCCAATGATTAACTGATCCAAACTTTGGTGAGTTTCATGCTAGACCCACTATTTTCATGGTGGGACCTAGCATCAGATAGTTGGATCTGATGAAATGCTTATTTGTGGATGTCTTGAATGCTACTAATCTCTATATTGAGGATAACATTCACGTTGGGTTCACCATTTTTGTTTTCGAAGCTTTTTCTAGGGCGCGCATCGTTGTTCTGCGACGCGCTGGTTGTTGCCCCACATTCCTACTTTACAAAGGTTGGAAAAATCCATCATTTATTCATGGAAGGTTACTCCTTGATCAAAATGGGATGATGGGATGTTGGTATCTCCTTCCGTGGATTCCTCCTCAGATTTCGTCACCTAGTCCGGGTCTCCTTAATAGATTTAAGACGTTGTTCGTGAATCTCGTTCCTGACGCTATATCATTATGGATGATAGTTAATTACACTACTTTTTTTAGGACATCTCAAGGGTTAAAGTCAGGGTACCAACATTTAGTCAGGGGAGTAGTCACGTTAGATATCGCTGGCGTGTCTAGATTCTAAAACAATGGTACACCTGGATTTATTCCCCTTATGATAGGGCTTCTCGAGGGTACAGAAGCCTGAGACATCCCACATCGAGTGTGGAGAATTGTATTTTAGAGGCTTGTCTCCAAGGTTTTCCTCACCTTACCATTTTTAACAAGGGGTATGATACAAGTTTAACATCTATCAGAGATAGATCAGACATATCAGAACACTAATGAGAGTGGATCAGACGGGTACATCCTTATAAGGGAGCACATGGGAGTCTTACTAGATGGGTGGATCAAAATTCCCAACAAGGACGAATCTAAGGATGATTGGGTGCCAAAAAAGGGGACACCAAGGTTTACCATTGGCTGGGATTGAAACTCATGGATGCCTCCTATGTACCCTATATAGAAGATAGAGATCAAAACCCATGTAGTTCGAGAGGGTGAATCACAGGATTGGGGTGTACATAATGGAAAAAAACTCAAAGACATGCTGGGGCTTACACGTGGTTAGCGGCCTGGGTACTAATAGAAGCAGTGAGGAGGTGGATGACATGATCTCACCAGGATATGGCAGACCAGGTAAAACCAATATGGATGATGTATGATTTGATGACATGGATGTGATGAATGGGATGGAACCGACGTGAAGATGATAGTGATGTTGGGATTGAAACTTGAATAGGATTTCTACATATACTTATGGTAGGGAATGAAAGTCCACATTGTTCGGTGGGGAGATGGGACACCTGAGGAGGCGGCCCATGAGAATGGATGCTTGGATGGGACCCAAATGAAGTTGAACCTCCGGGATGGAGAATGACCTTCCTGGAACACAAAGGATCATGGGAGAGACTAGGATGGGACATGAGTGATGGGATTGAACCTCAATGAGGCTTAATACATATCCAAGTGGTAGGGAATCAAAGTCTATGTAGTTCAGAATGAGGCATAGAATCGGGGTGTACACAAAGGACACCACCTCGAAGACATTCTAGGGCTTAGGCGTGGTTAACATCCCATTGTAAGAGGGGAACTATTGGTTGGAGGAGTATGGATTGAGTGTAGATATTATTCATGGTTATCCACCCTAGAGCTAGTCTGACACCACTAAACACTGGACCAAGGATATGGGACCCAACAAGGGGAACACTGAAGTTTACCAGTGTTTGGGGTTGAAACTCAGGGAGGATTCCAACATACCCTACCTAGGAGACATGGATAAAAACCCACATAGTTCAAATGTATACAGTTTAACATAACGCAGGATGAAATATTCATATAGTTTAACATCATTTGGGACAAGGGTGAGATGACATGAAGTGGTTGGGACTGATGGGTGATGGGCTTGACCCTCAGAGAGGCTTCCTACATACCTTACCTAGAACGAGAAAAGATCAAAGTCCATGTTGTTCAGATATGGGGAATGGGGATCATACACTAAGGCGGACCAAAGAGGGTGTCATGGTTGACACTTACCCAAAGCCCATGTGAGTCATGCTTGGTGTGAGAAACAAGAGGCAACAAAAACCTAGTGATCACGTTGTGAAAGGTACGTCTACGAGGAATAGAGTGGGGGCTTACACATAGTTATCAACCTAGAGAGATGGAGATTGGGTCTTAATATGAGAGGGAAGCCCGAGTAGGGGTTTATATGTACGAGGGGAATATGGCCATCATACCCGAATCATCCCATCAGAGGGTGTCAGGGGTTACATGGAGACTGCCCGAGGCGTGCATGGTGACAAATCAAAAAGGGAGAGGGGAGTGAGAAGGCATCGGTTCCCATCCCCTTCATAGTCCCCTGTGGACTTGTCACTTATGCGATGATCATAGTTCAACGTCATGTGTAATGGATATGGGTGCTTGGAAGTTTAATGTCCTATAGATCAGATGGTGAGGATTCACTCCCCACCCTTAGGACTAACATAACTGACAGAATTTAACCCTTGGTGAAGGGAAGGCACCAGTAATGCTGTATGCAGATGAGGTTGTAGAGTGATCCATTTAAGGACTTATATTATCATGGATATACAAAGAAGAAATATCTATTAGCATGCTTATGAGAAGGAGCATGAGGTAAATCAATGTAACATGAATCATTTCCCAAGGGACCTTGAAATCACTTCATACAACCTTGGAGGGTCGTATGGGAGAAAGGTGTGCAAAGAAATAGATCTTGGAAAGAGGTGCTTCGAAAAGGAAAGGGTCTTCGTGAAGATTTAGTGTTTCGCAAAGAGAATGGACTTCAGAAAGTGAAAAGTCTTCAGGAAGGAAAGCGTCTTTGTGAAGGAAAGGGTCTTTGGGAAGGAAAGCGTTTTTGCGAAGAAAAGGGTCTTTGTGAAGGGGAGAGTCTTTGTGAAGGAAAGGGTCTTCACAAAGGGATCCTTTAATGGAGTAGAGATTCCCCTTAGCAAACAACTCTTTTTTAGAGAGTGCTTCACGAAGGTTCTATGCTTTACGAAACCTTGAACACCTCAGAGGACCCCCCTCATTTGAGAAGGTTATATGCCTTTGCAAAGGGAATTCCCACCATAGGTGGAGGCTGTGAAGAACATAAAGAGGTATGGATCAAAGAGGCCAAGTACCTTTGGCAATCCATTTGTGGGTTTCAAAAAGGTATTTGCAAAATAGGAGCTTTGGAAGTCGAAAGGGAAGAGTAACAGTAGTTTGAGTGGGGGTGAGCCCTCTATTTATAAGCAATGAAGGTCGGTAAGGGTCGCAGAACTTGTCGCGGAGAGGAGTGACGCCACAGAGAGGAGGGGATCTGTTGGAATGCATCGACCTCTCATTGGGTGTGGGATGCCACAGAAAGGATCATAGAGGTGGGCCTCGCGATGACCGATGCCACCACAGAGAGGTCACACTTTGTTAGAATGCGTCAGACTCACCAAGGGTTCGTGATTCTATGAAGATGATTGCAAAGGCAGTCCTCACGAAGGCGGGCCAGCCTTGCGGAGGGCTTCGTGAAGGCACCCTTTGGGACGGTTTGGAGGGATTTAGGCTCATTTTGAGTGCTGATTAACTCTACAATGTACATGAGTATGCTCCCTAAGCGGGACAAATTTCGGTGCCAACAACACTGATAAAGGGTACCCTTTATCGGTGCTCATAAAGGAGTCATTTATTAGCGTTTTTAGCACTAATAAAGGTCCGAATAAATAAATGAAACAGTTAAATAAATAAAAAATAAAAAATGAGTTTATTAAAAAAACATTACAAATTTTATTAATTAAATAATTATTAATAAAAATGAATAAATTGATTATACTATATATAAATTATAAATAATAATGAATAGTATGTATTAAATATATAGATATGAAAAATTAAAATTAAACAAATTAAAATTAAAAACAAGTAAATTGAGGAAAATATTAAACATTTTATTAATTATATGATTATTGATAATGTTAATAAATAGAATATATTAAATATATAGATATATATTAATATATATAAATATGATTTATATATTAAAAAATATTTATGCACTTTACATAAAATAGTCATATATTTAGTGAATAATGGTTTATAATTAAAAATTAACATGAATTTAAAATACTAACTAATTTCATAGAATAATGGACATATAATTGAATGTCATTTGATTTTTTAATTTAAAACAAATCACATGTGTGTTATATTGATTTCAAATATACATAATTAATGAATTTTTATATACAATGCACAAACACAAAACTTATCCATTTTTTCTATATCATTAAAGTTTACTTATTTTTAATTTATTCAATTTCACTCATTTTTAACACACATGCACTTAAAATTAGATATTCATTAATAATGTTAAAAAAATATTTGTAAAAAAATATTTATAAAAAAATATTTATAAATAAATATATTCATTAATAGATATATTTAAAAATGTACATACTATATTTATAAAATTATATATTTATAATTATAAATAAATAAATATTTTTTAAAAGTATTTATATAATTATAAACAAATAATTATATATATTTAAATAATTATTAAATTTATAATAAATTTACATAAATAATGAATATATTTAGTAAATTTATATTTATATATATTTATTAAATAAATAAATAAATAAATAAATATATAATTATATATAATGATATAAATATTATTTTTAAAAATTATTTATATAATTATAAACAAATAATTATATATTTAAATAATTATAAAATTATAATAAATATATTTAAATAAGGAATATATTTACTATATTTATATTTATATTTATATATATTTATTAAGTATATATATATATTTACATTTTTTTATAATTATAATTATAAATCCTTTATCATTGCTTAAGTAATAAAAGCTGATAAAAGAAATATTTATCAGTTCTTTCTTTAGCATTGATAAATATGGATTTTATTAGTGATTTTTAATGCTGATAAAGACCTACCTTTATCAGCACTAAAACTTTATTACGGATAAATATGCCTTTTATCAGTGCTTAAATAATAAGCACTGATAAAAGTGTCCCGATCTAATTAAAAAAACTTAACTTTTTGCGAACCCGTTGCAATATCGAAAGCTTTCCATGGAATCCACCCATTTTCGGTGCTCCTCCTTGGTGAATCGAAGCTTGAATCACACAAACCCACTCGAATCACACAAACCCACTGCCTCCAGTTTTTTGAACATCTTCCAACATCTGGTGTTCAGTTGTAGTTAGGGTTTCTTAAGAAAACATCGAGATCTGGATCTGAGGGTCTTGGATCTTCTTTAACCTAGAGAGGTAGGCCTATGTGTTACGTTTTAGGTTTATATTTTCTTTCTGTATTTGTCATTTTGAGATTTAGATCTGAGGGTTTCTGATTTTCCTTTATATGTTCTGATTTTATTTCTGTATTTGTGCTCTGATTGTTGTATTCTGTTTTGCTTTTGTTTATGATCTATTGTTTGCTTGACTACTATTTTGATTATCCTATTTTGGTCTTTTTAAATTGTTTTTTTGAATCATTTTTCTTCATTTTCTACATCTATACCCTATATTGCTTTTCTATTTTGAATCAATTTCCTTTGTAGGTTCTGAGTAAATTTATTTAGAAAACCAATTCTCAATCTGATGATGGTGCAGAGCAGTAACAAAAACTAATTTTATGAAACAGAAGCTGATTTTATGCGATTCATGTAAGGGAATTTATTTATTTAATTTTTTTTAATATTCTGATGTAAGGGGATTTCCTTAATAATTTATTTTTCTCAGAATTTTATTGTTTTATTTTAAGAGAAATATTAGAAGGGTGATACCATATTTATTTATTTTCAGTGGCTCTATATTTTCAAAATTAGCATGGTGTTGTATTTATTTTACTATGTTGTAATATTTTTCTGTAAGGATTACATATATTTTTATCAATTTAAGTTTATTTTATAAAGATATATATACATAAATATATTTATATATATGTAAATATATATTTTCTATATATTTATATGCATTTTAAAAACTTATAATACAAGGGTGATTTTATAATTCTTTATTCACAAATTATTGTTTTGGATTTCCAAATTATAAAGGGATCATATTTATTTTCACTAACAATTATGTTTAAATGTGCATTTGTTTTTCAATTATTTGTATTATAAATCCCATGTTATATATATGTTTAAATGTGTATGGGATAGAAGTTTCAAGGTTTTGTGTGTTTTTCTCCTTTGTTTTTGATATATCTTATTGATGTCTATTATTGCTTCACACTAACTTCTTTATGTAACTCCCCAGAATCTCAAGGATGGGTCAATGCGTATTAGATGGCCTCCCTAGAATCCTTAGGTTGCTATATCATTTGTTCCGAAAAATGGAATGGAAATTATCAAATTCTATATATTAGAAATTATTTTTTGGTATTCATCATTTTAGGTCTATATATACATTTTAAGTCTATATATACATTTAATTAATAGTAATATAATTTATACTTAAATAACCAAAAAATATTGTAAAATCATGTTACTTTCAAAATAATAAAATTAGGTAACTATATATACATTTTTTTTGAAATAATTAAACTTTTAAAAATTTAAATAATTATATTTTATACACAATTAACCAAAATAATAATTATTTATATTTAATATAATTTAAAAATTATTATTAATATTATTTTTTTATTCTCATTATAAAAAATAGTATTACATATATATACATCGAATAATATATTATATATTTAAATAAATTTAAATATGATAAATAATATAAATATAAATATAAATATAATTATATTAAAATAAATTTATTAATATATATATATACATATAATATTTAGGTATATTTACTTTATTTATCTATGTATCGAATGAGGAGTGACCTCCATCTTATAGTTTTTGATGGTGGAATGTGTGAACCCCGTTTAGGTTTATTGTCTATCGAGGTAAGTGTGAATGAAGTACACACCTCCATCAAACTATTTTTCCAATCATATAAAACCCTATAATTTTTTTAATAAAATAAAACCTATTAAAAACCAAGTTTTATTGAAAAAACAATAATATAAAAAAAACCTTCAACCAATTATTTTATTAAAGTTTTATTCGGATCCTTGTGGATAAATTCGAGGATAAAAATGAAAGTAATTCATCATTAACTCTACCTACACATCAAATAAAATAAATTAATTTCAGCAACCTACACTTGTCAGTTGAAATTACATAGTAGCAACCCAAGACCCTTGGGTTGCGCAACACTACAGTTGCATATTCTGATTCTTCCACATCGACCTTCTCCATTTCTTTCCCACATTTCACTCTATCATTTCTCTGGTTTTGTGGAGCTTTTTTGTGGAAGGAGTTGGTGAAAATGGAGGTGTCGAGTTAATACTAGTGTCAATGGTGTAATTCTCACAAACGAGAGGCATTACCCCACCTTTTTATCCATTTTTTGCTTTCTCGTTTTATACAGAAGCACACCAGGGACCACTACGGCTCGCACCACAGTCATGGTGTTTCCTATTTTAGACAAAAAATCTCTGAAACTACTTATATTCTATTCAAATCCCATGATACTTTACCCAATCATGGATCAACCCAAAAAATTAAAGCAGAATATGGAAATAAGTCTTAATATAATAGGAACAAAAAAATTGATGAAATATAGAAATGATTGTTTTCAAGAATATAATAAATATAAATAAATATTTTGAGGTTGAATGGGAGAATGAATATTTTGATATTAAAGATATTAAATCACATAATCATAAAAGGGGATAATATCATAAATTTGTGAAGGAAATATTCTATGTGATTTTTTTTCCTACTCTAAAAAAATAAACATATACGAGTGAAGGAGATGTGACTTAAATCCTAGTATATATATGATACATATTTTTCTATATCGTAGTGTACAATATAATAATTTCATAAGAGACAATATCCTTAGTTAAAAAAATGTCACTCACTAAAAACAAATCAATTGTGCTCAGATTTTATTGATAATTTATGAAATCAATTAATAAGTCCTTTATGACATATATGAATCGGTCTCATGTCAAACTGATACACAATGTGATAATTATAGGTCAAACTGCACGTTTCCAGTTTAAAATTACATTTTAGTAAAAAAATATATACTTAAAACTAAGAAAACACATTTATATTTATTTGATACTTTAGAAAAATGATTCAAAAATCATTTGAGATGTGTAGAAATCAGCCGTACCTCAATACAACGCACAGTGGGACCGGTATAACTCCAAGTGCATCTTTTTATTTAAAAATGACATCAATTTTAATAAAAAGGACAACTAACCTACTCAAAACCAATAAAATGCATTCATATTGTTTTTATACTTTATATAAAAAATCCATAATTCATTTTCAACGTGTAGGAATCAGACTCACCTCAATCCGATGCAAGGTGTTCCCAGTATGACTCAATGTGTCTGTTATTATTTTAAAATCAACAGTTTAGTTCAAAAAATGTCACTGAAAAATGAGAAAATGTTCTCATATTTTCTTGATAATTTAATAAATTTATTCATAAGTAATTTTTGATGTGTAGGAATTGGTCTCACATCAAACAGATACACAATGTGATTGGTATGAGTCAAAGTGTGTGTTTCCAGTTTAAAATGACATTTTAGTAAAAAAGACAAGTGACGTACTCAAAACTGAGTAAATGTATTCTAATTTTTTTTATACTTTATGAAAATGATCCATAAGACATTTTTGATGTGTAAGAATTATCCTCACCTCAATATAATGCATGGTGTGACTGATATGGCTCAAAGTACATCTTTTTATTTAAAATTGGCATCAATTTTAGTAAAAAGGACAACTAACCTACTCAAAATTAAGAAAACACATTCGAATTGTTTTGATAGTTTAAGAAAATGATCCATAAGTAATTTTTGATGTGTAGGAATTATCCTCAACTCAATATGACACACGATGTGATTGGTATGACTCTGAGTGTGTTTTTTCAATATATAAGTATCATTTTAGTTTAAAACATGCATCACATCACCAAAACTGAGAAAAAAAAATCCTAGATTGTTTTCTCTTAATTTAAATTCTGTATGTAATTGAGGATAACCATTTTATTGGGACATCACAATCAGTTCATGCCAGTCCCAATGTATACAATTTCTTGTACGTTATAGGGGACCACAAAGAGGGGATTTGGATTATTGATAGAGGAACCAAATCCTTGAAACCTTTAAAAAAATAAAGAGAGTTCAATGAGAAGGTAATTTTTTTAAATATATTATGTTTTTCCTTATAATATTAGATATTATCTACTTTTTTAATATAATATAAATTAAATGTTTGACTACTCATGCCGACAATGTCTTCTATACATGATGATGTTACCAATCCCTTGGAAGAACAAACTATAATGAAGAGAACCCTTTGGAAAGATATAAAAGTAATGTTACTATATACTTTCTCTATTTTACTAAAAAATTATATAATAAAACAATGATTTAATTTTTATTATTCCTTTAAGAGTTCATTTATTTTAGAATATTTCTATCCATGTGTTGTGTCTTTATAAGAAGAGCAATGGCATTGTCTCTGCTCAATCACAGAGGTAATATTAAGGTTTTCACAGTAAAATCATTGTCCATAGAATTAATGTATTGTTTCATATTTACATTTAATTTATTTATTTTTAGTATTACTCACATAATAATTGTTTTCTTATATAAGTGGATTCTTTTTTTTGAGTTGGGGTGGTCCGTCCATCTTTCATGCCTTTATGCACCAAAACTTCTATATACTGCTTCTCCCTTAAAACCTTTTCACCCCTATAATGATGAATTTATCAATTTCTTTCAAGTTACCTCCACTACCTTTGCAGGAATAGAAATGAATCTTCCTCTACTCAATTATAGAGGTAATATTGATGTTTTCAAAGTAAAATCATTATCCATAGAATTAATATATTGTTTCATATTTATGTTTTATTTATTTATTTTTAGTATTAATCACATAATAATTGTTTTCTTATACATGTGGATTCTTTTTTTTGAGTTGGGGTGGTCTATCCATATTTCATGCCTTTCTTCACCAAAACTTCCACATACTTCTTCTCCCTCAAAACCTTTTCACCCCTACAGTGGTGAATTTATCACTTTCTTTCAAGTTACCTCCACTAACTTTATAGGAATAGAAATGATGATTCCTATGATCAATTACATAGGTAATATTGATGTTTTCACAGGAAAATAATTGTCCATAGAATTAGTGTATTGTTTAATATTTATGTTTAATTTATTTCTTTTTAGTATTACTCACATAATAATTGTTTTCTTATACAGGTAGATTATTTTGTTTGAGTTGGGGTTCTCTATCCATATTTCATGTATTTCTACACCAAAACTTCCATCGACATCTTATCCCTGAAAACATTTCACCTCTGTAGTGTTAATATTTATTACTTTCCTTCAAGTTCCCTCCACTGCTCAATCACAGAGGTAATCTTGATATTTGCACAATAAAATCATTTTCCATAGAATTAATGTATTATTTCATATTTATGATTTATTTATTTATTTTTAGTATTAATCATAACAATTTTTTTCTTATATAGGTGTATTTTTTTCCAATCTGATGTGGTTTGTTCAAAGATGCTCATGTAGTGTTTTTAGTTCGACAAAGAAATTTAATGGAAATCATGGTGACACTAATAGTTAGGATTTTTTTGAGACTTTGGGATGTGTAAGAAATAACCATACCTCAATCCGACACATTATGTGACCAGTATGACTTCAAATGATTCTTTTTATATAAAATTGACATTAATTTTAATAAAAAAGAAAACCAACTCAATGTGTCTGTTATCAGTTTAAAATCAACATTTGACTTTAAAAAGTATCACTCACTAAAAACTGAGTAAATGATCTTATATTTTCTTAATAATTTAGGTAATTGATTCATAAATCATTTGTGACATGTATGAATTAGTCTCATGTAAGACTAATACACAATGTGATCCATATGAATCAAAGTGCGTATTTTAATTTTAAAATGAAATTTTAGTAAAAAAGACAAGTGATGTGATCAAAACCAAGAAAACATATTTATATTATTTTTATACTTTAGGAAAACAATACATAAGTTATTTGGAACGTGTAGGAATTATCCATACCATAATCTAATGCACGGTGTGACTGGTATGACTCTAAGCGTGTCTTTATTTAAAATTGGCATCAATTTTAGTAAAAAAACACAACCTACTCAAAACTAAAAAAAACATTCAAATTGTTTATATACTTTATAAAAATGAACTATAAGTGATTTTAGATGTGAATGAATCAGATGCACCTCAATCTGATGCACGGTGTGACTGGTATGACTCCAAGTGTGTGTTTTTATTTAAAATTGACATCAATTTTAGTAAAAATGAAAATTGGCCTACTCAAAACTAAAAGAAAACATTAGAATTGTTTAATGAATTTAGGAAAATTATATGTAATTCATTTTTTATGTGTAGGAATCAACGTCACCTCAATCCGATACACAATGTGACCGGTATGAGTCAAAGTGCATGTTTTAATTTTAAAATGACATTTTAGTAAAAAAGACAAGTGACATACTAAAAAACTGAAAAAATATATTTATATTATTTTGATACATTATGAAAACTATGAATAAGTAATTTAGGATGTGTATTAATTAACCACACCTCAATCCGATGCACGATGTGACTGGTATGACTCAAAGTACATCTTTTTATTTAAATTTGTTATAAATTTTAGTAAAATGGACAACTGCCCCACTCAAAACTGAGAAAAAACATTCGGATTGTTTTGATACTTTAAAAAAATGACCCATAATTCATTTTTTATGTATAGGAATCAGCCTCACCTCAATACAATACATGATGTGCCTATTATGACTCAAAGTTTTCGTTATCAGTTTAAAATTGACATTTTAGTTCAAAAAGTGTCACTCACAGAAAACCAATCAAACATGCTTGGATTTTATTTATATTCTAGGAAAATGATTCATAAGTAATTTTTGATGTATTAGAATCTGTTTCACATCAAATTTATACACGATGTGATCATAATGAGTCAAAATTTCATGTTTCCAGTTTAAATTGACATTTTAGTAAAAAAGACAATTGACATACTCAAAACGAAGAAAACACATTCATATTGTTTTCATACTTTAGGATAATGATCCAAAAGTCATTTGAGATGTGTTGGAATTAGTTTCACCACAATCCGATTCATGGTGTGACTGGTATGAATCCAAGTATGTCTTTTTTATTTAAAATTGACATCAATTTTATTAAAATTAACACTTTTTGTTAATTTATTTATTTATATTATTACTAACATAAAAATTATTTTCTTATACAGGCGAATTATTATTTTTTATTAGGGTTGGTTTGTTCAGAAATATCATGAGTTAGGTCAGTATTAAAATATAAATGAACATTGATTTTTTTGAATGTATGTAATAATTTTTATTTATGTAATTGTATAAACCAATGTTTGAAATGTCTATAATATAGTGTTTTTTTCTTGTGTTGGGTTGTAAATTTCATTATATTTAAATCTTGTATTGGGACACATTTTTTATGATATTTGGTGTGTTTTTGGTGTTGCAGTGTGTTGTTACAGCACATTGCAATATGACCCTTTATCAGCACTTTTAAAAGCAATGATAAAGGAGGCATTTATCAGTGCTTTGATGAGTGATGATAAAAGGTCCTTTATCAATGCTTTTATAAGGTTAGATAAATGTATAATTTATTAGAGATTCTATAAGCACTGATAAAAGAACCTTTTTTAGTGCTTTTATAAGTGTTGATAAATGGTTCCTTAAGCGGTACTAAATTAAAGGGCTGATAAATTATTCCTTTATTAGTGCTTTTAGAAGTGTTGATAAATGTACCATTTATTAGCACTTTTTAGCACCGATAAAGGACTCCTTTATCTGTGTTTTTTCAATGCTGATAAAATATCAGGGCTTTTAACATCACTCATGTATTCAATGCTTTTCTAGCACTGATAAAGGTCTTTTATAGCACTTTTAACGACCTATTTTGTAGTAGTGAACCCTTATAATGGAATCAACTAACTGGATAATTCCCATATCTCTTAGGAGTAACCTATCACTGGAAAACTTTTTCATTTTACCCAATGCATTAGAGAGATATATATAGATCACCCATAATTAGATCTATATCAGGCTCAATCATCATTCATATAAAATTTCCAAGAACCTTAGAATGAGTAAAAAACATATATCTTTCACTTTAATCATAAAACCCATTTGAATTGGATTTCAAGACCATAAGAAATAAAATTTTAGTTATCTCATAAAGAAAAGAACAAGTTTTTGTTTCCTTATAATTTTTTTAAAACTAAAAAATCCTAGTTTATTGAGAGTAATAATTTACTTTAAAATAACCACGGAAACTTATAGAGGAATATTTATAATTAATAATGGCTATGACGATAGGTTAGAGTGGTCAAGATATATATGCTAAAAACATAATTTTTCACTTTGGTAAAAAAGCATCAAAATGGTCTGTACAATAATTTTTTAAACTATTTTTTTAAAACCTTTTAAAAAAATTCAAAAGTAGTTGAAAATGACTTTTAACAATATTTTATTTATAAATAATTACATTCTTGGAACATTTTTAAGAACATGGATACAAAGGAGAAAGATTTGAAAGTAATACTTTAAATTATGGTTTTAATGAAAAACCCCTTCCCTTAAGTTTTATATAGATTCATATATTATATAATCACTGAATAATAAAATTATATTAATTTTCTACTTTCTTAAAAACCTTTTTCATGTTCATTTAAATATTATTATTCATTTTATTTCATTTATTACGATTAATTTTTTGGTTACTAAAATGTTTAAGTTTACATTGGAAGTTTTAGGGTTGTACCATAATCATAATAACATATATATATATGTAAGATACAACTTTTATTATTTTATTATGGTTGAAATAGATTTGAAGGAGGTAGAATAAGAAATAAACTGAAAATAGGTCAGTTATGACTTATACCTTCTCCACTGATATATTCCTTTCGATTACACCTTAAGCATTCTAGGATTGAAATTTTGAGAAGATTAGGAACTCTAGAACATGGGGAGGGATTTTTTGGGAGAGTTTTGGGAAGGTCTTGGAAAAACTAGAGTGCTAAAAAGGTGAGTAAGGGAGGAGAATAAGTTCCCTTTTATAAGTGATGGGAGTGGCACACTTGTAATTTTTCTAAACTTTTAAATATTAGAAAGTATTAATCATTGGAAAGTGGATCCAAAACTATCCAATTAAAATATAAGGTGATAAGGGCCAAAATACCATCATCTAATAAGAATTGTGATAATATTTTATAACCTTATCACTTAGTTTGTTCCTGAATTAACCTTGTTTACCCTTAACTGTGATGACACATTTTTTCCATGCTTACTTTTCACAATGAAAAAAATGAAATCGACCTCATTAATGAATTTGAACCTCCTAATTTTAAATATTGAATCAATTTTTCAAGATTCAATTTGAATAATTTTAAAAAATTATTTATAATACAAGTCCATAAAACACAATGAAAAACAAATTTTAGAAAATCATGATTTAAGAATAAAAATGAACTTATACAAAAAATTAATATAATATTGATTAATACAAAATTATTTATGTTATATTTAATAAAATGTATCTTATTTTATTTTAAAATAAAACCCAAAACATAATGGGACTTTTAAATTAATTTATTTAATGAAAAGTAATGACAATTTTGTAAAAATAGTTATTTTTCATTATTCAATAAAAAATCAACCTTTCCAGAAAAATCCCAAAAATTCATCCTAAGTTACATTTGATATGTTGATTCCAAAAATTAAATTCTTTTTATCAAATTTAATATATAAAATCATTGAATTTATCTTTTAAATAAAACCATATTATTCACAGAAAACAATTTAGTTAAATAAAAATATTCATTTTTTGTCTAATTTTTTTATAAAATTATTTATAAAAATATTATTAATATAAATACATAAAATAAACACTTATAAATTATAATATTATTTAATTCTAGGATTACCAAGTTTTTCAAATCTATTATTGACATCTAGCAACATGTTAAAGAACCTATAGAGAAAGAAGTTAGCGTAACAACTAAAACACCCTTTCTATGAACACTATTATGTAATATAATTTCTTTGTCAACTGATATCTTATTAAGATGGATGAATACTTGTATCATCACCATATATAATATATTTATCTTTCTATAGTTTTTTTTGGATTTTTTTTGTAAAATATCATGGACATGTATTTTTTTAAATACTTTCATTTCAGTAAAAGGGATAGAGATATCTATTAGTGCCCTAGGAGTGGTGCAAACACCTGGGAGAATATGGTGTTCTTAAATTATTTTAAAAAATTCCAAATAAAATTTATAATATTTTTATCACCTTTTGTATTTGAACCTCTTCCACCTATTAGGATTTAAATGGATAGATTTATCTTTACCTAACACACACACCACATAAAATGCTAGAAATCAATAAAATATGGAACATGTGTTTTTCCAAGATTTAATCCTAATGTAGGAAACGTACTTCTTATTGTGATAGAGTTTCAATGATTCACAGATTCTCTAATAATAAAATTTGCATCAAATACAAGTGGTATTGTCACAACCCATCCCTCGAGTCCATGCTGTGACTACCCCAAGCCCGCCTCCCACAGGCCAGGGGATTATGACTAGTACCGAGTAAGAATATCCCAAAAAATGGGAGAAATTTTCCTAAGTACATGTACAGACACACACAACTCCAAACCACATATGCTGGAAGGTGAAAACACTAATTAAACAAACACAAGGTACGATAGTAGAAAATAGAAGGTAAATGGGGCCAGAATACAAGTCCAACTGAAATAGAAAAGTAAAAGTACAAGTATTTAGAACTCCTCCATAGAAAACCCTAATTGAAGGGTAGGTACAAAAATAGTTGTCTGAAGTTGCATAAGCACATCTTGTCCATCGGGTCACTCTAAGAACCACCTGGCCCCGGTCCACCAAGGACTTCATTAAAGCATTGATTGTCTGGAAAATACACAACACATGCATGCGAAGCCCATGTAGGTGTGAGTAAAACAATACTTAGTAGGGACCCCAAACCACAAAGGTATATCTCAAAGAAATACATAAGGCAGACTACCAAAGAGGTACACGAAGTGTAGCCTCTAAGAAGTATAGTCAAGAGAGTCACTAGAGTCACCTCACATAAGTATAATCTAAAGTATGAAAAGAAAGACTATCGGTCTAAAACACTAAACACCTTGTACTACTAAGGCACTCATCCCTGATGAGTCACTTAGGCCCATTAGGTTACCTAGACCCACTCATCACTTAGGCCTTCTAGGTCACCTAGACCCACTTATCACTTAGGCCTATTGGGTTACCTAAACCCTATCATCATTTAGGCCTATTGGGTCACCTATATCTTCTCATCATAGCCAACTATAGGATTCCCGCTCATATCACGCTTGATTTTGGGAGAATTAACTCCTCAAGCCATCAGCCATATCTAAATTTCCACGGAAACCCACTTAGAGTATATCAAAAGGAATGCCTCATTGTGAGGTTACCAACGTAGAAAACATCTCATCAATTGGATGTACATTTTGGAAGTTATGAGACTTTTAGTGAAAAGGGGTTGGTTGGGCCCGACCCGGTCCGATGTGCTGGCCTGACCCGATGCACTAGGCCCAGCCCCGGGCAAGGCTTCCTGTCCAACTCGGCCCGATAAAGCAAGTCGGTCTGCTCCACTTGGGATGCGGTGGGTTCTGCATCACACCCGCGTCCCACCCGCATCCCACCTGCAGTCGATGCCGCAGGTCACCTCTGTGGTCCAGCTGGACCATAACCTCCTGCCATGTCCGCCGCCGGCTGCCTGCCGGCGGCCCGTTATCACTTGCCGGCGGCCCATGCTCGCCTGCCGGTGGCCCCTACTCACCACCCGTGGCATTTCTTCAAGCTTCCTTTGCCGAAGCGTGTCACCGATGAGCGTTACCGGTGCCAGCACACTGGTGGTTTCTTCCGCAGGCCACCGGACTCACTCTGGTGGTCCGTTTTCTGATCTAGGAGAACCATCATGATCCCGAGGTCATTTCCTCCACTATTGTGTGCTCTAAGCCATATCACCATCGATTCAGTAGTCCAAAAATGTTTATAACCTCCCCGAAATGAATCGGACGCAACCATAAGGCTTCGTCGATGAAGAATGTAGGAAGAGAGAGAGATGGATCACAAAGAACACCCAAAACAATGAACGTCAACCTTGTTCGTTTGGACTTTGTTCGTTGCCTTATAAAAATGGAGACATTAAAAAAATAACTAAGATATAATCCCATTTCTTTAATACCATAATGAAATTTTTCCATCCCACATGAATGACCAATCCATGGGTCAACATGTTAGGGATTTGATCCACATTTTTCATTAAGAAAAGAAGAACGGGGGAAGGGTAACCGCACAAAAATCAAAACCCCTTACCTTGAGGATTGGATTGGTCATTGGTGAAGAACAGAGTTGCATCGACATCATTCTTCGATCCTCAATCCTAGGTCTTTGATTTGTGATTCGTGATCCGCTATACATCGACGTTCATCACTTCTTGTCATTCACCGCCGAGAGGCTTCTCTAATGCCCTTTTCTTTTCTAGATCTTCCAGGGAATTTCTCAAGGATTGTCAATCTAATACAGTATCCCTATTAGGCTATTAAATGAAGAAACATGTTTCAACATCGCCGTTTTGTTATGTTATAACATCGACATGCTATTGCATTTATGAAAGGAAACAACTTCTTTGTCATGGCATCACAGTGTCACTGCATCACTGTGAAAAATTAAAATAAATAAAATAAACTTTTTCTAAAGTTTATTTTATTATCTTTTAAAACATCCATAAATTAATTTTTACCCTCGAACCTCACCGTTCGAGGTTAGGACCCACCTAAGGAAATCACACCCTCACAGGCTCAATGGTACTCCCGTATTTCCAACATGGGTTACAATTTATGAGTTATAGTATTTGAAAATAAAAAATCTTTATTTAATTATTTTTTTTACGATCACGTCCCAAAAACTACTTTCCACAATTAACCTACGCCGACCAATGTTAGACTCTACCTAAGGAAAAAACCCCATTACGAATTCAATGGTGGTATCATATTTTCAATATGAGTCACCGTTCATGAGTTATAAGGATTTTAAAAATAAAATAATTTTATTTACGATTATGCCATTTTCATGTTTTCTCACTGGAGGCCCGTGCCGATTAAAGTTAAGTTGTGTCTATGGTAAAACCACCATCATAAACATAGTGGTGCCCTTAGATTTATGATTCAGGTACCCGTTTAAGAGTTATTACACATTTTTAGGAAAAACACTCATGCATAATGTTTAAAAACTTAACATTTTTCATCAGAACATTCTGGGCACATAAGGACTCGGAATCGCAGGCCATCTCAGCACCTGATCTCGAAATTTTCCCAAAAATTTTCTAAAAATAAAAATAGTAAAATCTGAGTGATCAAATTTTCCCCACCTTAAGACTTTATGTCCCCAAAATCCAAACTAAGGGATTCCCAAACAGATGAGGGTATGAGCACTAACCCAAGCCTCCTCGCTCCCATGTTCTCTCCTAGAGATTCCTGTTCTACCACTGAATGCGTAATATAGGAATCGATCACCCACATAGGGTCCTCTCCTATCAATCCTCAATATCCACTAGAAACTCAGCAAAAGTCACATCATCATCAATGTCAAGCTCACCCCAGTCAATGACGTGGGATGGGTCGTGTACGTATCTCCTCAACTAGGATACGTGGAAGACGTCGTGCACCCACTCTAACTGTGGACGTAGATCCAATAGGTATGGAACATTTCCCACTCTATAAAGTATCATAAAATGTCCAATTAACATTGTAGATAACTTTTCACCTTGACCAAATCTCTGTATCCCACGTCGAGGAGAGACCCGAAGGAACACATAGTCTCCATCCTTGAAATCCAAGGGTCTCTGTCGCCTATCAGCACAAGACTTATGATGGATCTGTGTAGTCTTCATCCACTCATGGATAACCTAAACCTTCTCTATAGTATCCTGGACCAACTCCAGGCCCATGAGTGCTGAATTTCTAGGGTTAGTCCAACAAAGCAGTGACTTATAGGGTCGCCCATAAAAGGCCTCAAACGGTGCCATACCGATGGTAGAGTGGTATAAGTTGTTGTATGAAAACTACACCGTAGGTAGCTGATCCACCCAACTGTGGCCAAAATCAATGATTCAAACATGTATAATTTCCTCTAGAACCTAAATGGTATGCTTTGTCTGGCTATCTGTCTGTGGGTAGAAAGCTATTCTCAAGTGCAGTTGAGTCCCCAACACCTCCTACAACCCCATCCACAATAAGGATTTAAAGTGTGAATATCAATCAAAGACTATCATCGATGAGACTTAGTAGAGTCAAAATATATCTTGCACGTAGAAGCATCCCAAGATCTCTACGAGACTCTGTTCTCAAAAAGCTAAGAAGTGGCCGACATGGTGAGTTGGTCAACAATCACCCAGATGGTACCATGTCTCTTGGACGTACATGATAAATACGTCACAAAGTTCATCGATATCCTTTATCACTAGATTCTTGGCACCCCAAGGAAGAAAAGAGAAACCCCATTCCAAGAATAGGGGCTCAATACGGTGTGTTGAAAAACTATGAAATTGGTTAAACAAGTGCTCGAATTTTATATCAACATGTAAGCCCAGCTTCAACCTGTTCCGTCATCCTCAGTGTTCACCTCAACACCCACATGAATATCCTGATGCATCTCATCACTCTAGGCATCCACTTCTACTAATATGCATCCTCTTAAAGGAAAAACATGCTCCCCACCTTTCAAATATCCATTAGCGACATTCCCTATGGACAACTAAGCACTTAAGGACTCACAATCGGTATCATCAAGCTCAGCCTTCCTGAATCACTTTAAGAGTGGAGGGGTAACAACCACTGATTGAAGGTAAGATATATCATATCTATCTTTGAAGGATAAATATAACGAGGCCAACTACTCTGTTTCCTCATTCACCAACTACAAACTAGATCTTCTTATGAGAGCATCCGCTATTACGTTTCCCTTACCAAGAGTGTAGAATATTTCAAAGTCATAGTCCTAGAGAAACTCCAGCCATCATCACTATCTCAAGTTCGAATCATTATAAGAGAAGATATACTTGAGAATATTATGATTAGAGTAGATGGTAAAACATTCACCCGTAAGGTAGTTTTACCACATCTTCAATGTGAAGACTACCATTACTAACTCAGGGATGTGGGTCATATAGTTCTTCTCATATAGTCTCACTTATGAGAATCATATCGCTCCCTTCATCTGATCAAAGAGATCATTTATCCTCAGTAGTGGATAATTATTCTTCACAGTCACCTAATTCCGGAACTGAAGGTCTACACATAACCTCAATCTCCTATCTTCCTTCATGGAAAACAATATTGGGGCTGCCCATGGTGAAACACTAGGTCTCATGAAGCCCTTTGCAATTCCTCCAACCGTACCCTCAATTTATGAAGCTCTATGGGATCCATCTGATATGTAGGTGTAGAAATCGGTGTAGTCCCAGGGTATAAGTCAATACAGAAGTCTACCTCCCTGCAAGGAGGTAGTCCTGTAACATCTTCTGAAAAGATGTCCTCGTACTTTTCCACAACTACAGGAAACTGAGGAATCGTCTCATCCACTGCACCGAGGGTCATACTAGCCAACTGAAGAGTGATTGGTTGCACCCTCCTATGCATGAGTCTATACCGTACTGCCTAGGTTTACTTTTTCACCAACCAAGGAAAACCCAAATCCATCGTTGTGGACATACCACACACTTTTTCCTAAAATAGTCAATCTGAGCATGGACTATCGATAAACAATCCATACCAAGAATGACATTTTAAGGCCTTGAAACTTCCACCAAGAGGTTCCCACCAAACTCTCACCTCAAGGGTTAGATCACACTATTGACATAAGTGTGATTATAGAGTCTCCTCCTATAGGTATCTCTAGACATAAGGGTCAAGTCAACGGTTTAACATGAAACTCTAGGACTCGAAAAAGATTCGTGATAAGGAAGAATTATTAGAACCTATTTATATTAATATAGAAGCTAAGAATAGACATAGACCATACCTCAAATAATTCCTAGAGACCTTGGGTTATATTCCTTGACTATATGAATCTTCCCTTTCCCCTGTCCTCTATCTCCTGGTGCCTGATGTGGACCACATGGTGGTGGTGGTGGTAACATATTGAAATGTATACCACCTCCTTCTTTTCTCCTAGCTCCTATGCCATATTTTATGCCTTAAAAATTCATCTATTTATGTCATTGTCTTTGCCTCGTTGGCCCATATACTATTTTACTGTTATCATGATGGTCTGGATAATCTCAAGTGAGATGTCACCTGCCTTCCACTGAAAATCATTACCTCTTTCTAAGCTGACTAGACTCACCCTATGAGCCTTAAGCTTTAGATCCCCTATCTTGGGACCTCCTCTTAGAATTTCCCACATGTCCAAGTCCTTGATACTGACGTCGACTTCGTTCTATTGAGGTCTCTACTCCTAATTTCCCACTGCTAACATCCACTGGATATATCTTCTCAACCAAAGGACTTTCAACCAAAAAGGTTCTATCTATCACCCTAGAATAAGTATGAATGCACAAAGGAATAATGTTGTCTTGTATGTAGCTAAACACACCTTTCTCAAAGGTCCAATCCCTAAATCACTGGTCATATTGTATTTATTGAGTACCTAGAAAGGTCAACATGACTCGATGAATACTCATCTACCAACATGTCATCCTGCCGAATCTGTAGAAGCTCTTGGACACACATAACCCTTAGCCTTTATAGATAGAGACCCTTATATGATAAAGGTTCTCAAGATCTGTCCATGGAAGAGTCACCTCATTGTAAGATCGGGTAATCTAAATGCTACCATCACCCTACTGAGCCACATAAAAGGATCACCACTAGAACCGCCATCTGATCTAATGGTGTCCTAACTGGACGGAAAACTTGGTCACCACCTCAATCTAGTCCTTAGAAACCTGTGAGTCAGGTTTGGCTCAGAACCTAAGGGGTCTCTATCACTGAAACTTGTGAAGTGTGCTCAACCCTCTCATCTCATTATATGGTACAAAGATTACCATGTACTACTCCATAGGTGTTGGTATAGATGGTACACCACCTAGAGGTGTTTTCTCTAGTATGAACCACTATACCCATCTCATTACCTTTCAGATCATCCTCGTGATCACATGGTGGAATCCTGGATGGCTGATATGTGGAATCATCTTAAAACAAAACAAGATGTACCACAATAAATAGAGTATACTTGGTGAGTTGGCTCAATAAGGACATGGATAACTCAACCCATTCTTATACGATGCATGTACCATAATTTTTCTCTACAACTAGTGTTTTCATGTATTGAGTTGAAAAGCAGAATTTAGGGTCCTGATATATGGATACATTGGTAGCCACACCAACACTGGATTCTCTAGCTTGAAATCCGAACTTTCAACACTTAACATTATTTCCCCAAACCAAACTCAAAGAATCTGGTTTATTAAGGTAAAACCGACCTCCTTTGATACCACACTATCAGAACCCATCCCCTAGGGCCCATACTGTGACTACCGCAAGAACACCTCCCATAGGCCAGTGGCTAGATACTAGCACCACGTAGGCATATAACAAACAAATGGGAGGCATTTTTCTAAGTATTTGTACAAACAAACACAACTCCAAAGCATATATTCTGGAAGGTGAAAACACTAAGTAAAGAAACACTAGGTATGACATTAGAAAAATGAAGATAAATGGGGCCAAAATATAAGCCCAACTGAAATAGAAAAGTACAAGTACAAGTCTCTGGAACTCATCTATAGAAAACTCTACCAGAAGGGTAGGTACAGAAACAACAGTCTGAAGCCGCAAAAGCATATCTCATCTGTCGGGTCACTCTAAGAACCACCTGGCCCCGATCCACCAAGTACTCCGTCAAAGTTTCGATCATCTACACAAGACACGACACGTGCGGGTGAAGCCTGTGCAGGTGTGAGTAAAACAATACTCAACAAGGAACCCGAACCACAAAGGTATACCACAAAGCAATACACAAGTCAGACTACCAAATAGGTACACAATGTGTAGCCTCTAAGAATTACAGTCAAGAGAGTCACTAGAGTCAGCTCACATAGGTATAATATAAAGTATGAAAAGCAAGAATATCAGTTGTAAACACTAAACACCTTTTACTACTAAGGAACTCATCCCCGATGAGTCACTTAGGCCCACTAGGTCACCTAGACCCACTCATCACTTAGGCCTATAGGGTCACCTAGACCCAATATTCACTTAGGTCTCCTGAGCCACTTAGAACCACTTGTCACTTAGGCCTGCTGGGTTGCCTAAACCCACTCATCACAACTATCATTAGGATTCCCGCTCATAGAACGCTTGATTTTAGTAGAATCTACTCATAAATCCATCGATCATATCTCAACTTCTAAAAAACCCACTTAAAGTATATCAAAAGGACCGCCTAGTTTTAAGGGTCCCAACTACGCAAACGAATCATCAACCAAACATACAGTTTAGAAGTTATGAATATTTTAGTGAAAAAGGGGTTGATGGGGTCCAGGTCCGGTTTGATCTGGTCGGACCGACCCGAACCAACTTGGGTCTGACCTGGATCAGACCAGAGAGGCTCGGCCCAACCCCCTACATTGGACCAATCCAATGCGCTGGGCCCAGACCAGAGCCAGACCATCTGTCCAACCTGGCCCTCTAGAGTGCACCGGTCTACTCCACCCAGGACATGACGGGTGTCACATCCCACCTGCAGATGATGCCGTGAGTCTCCTATGTGGTACAGCTGTACCACGACTTCTAGCTGCGTGAAGCAGATCACCTGATACGTTCACCTTCCGAAAGCCCCTGCTCGCCATTCGCGACACTACTGCGGGCTTCCTCTACCGCTGCAGCGCGCCCCCTCCCACATGCGGCCGTCTTCAGCGCTGGCGCACCAACGATTTCTTCTGCGGGCCACCAGACTCGCTCTGGTGGTCTGTTTTCCGATCCCAGAGAACTGTCGTGATCCCTGGGTCATTGCCTCTACTTTTAAGTGCTTTAAGCCATCTCTTTGTCAATCTAAGATTCTGGCCACGTTTGGAACCTCCCGGTAAGAATCTGACACAACCACAGGGGTCTGTCGGTGAAGAACACAGGGAGACAGAGAGAGAGAGGGATCACAAAGAACACCCAAAACAATTAACATTATCCTTGTTAATTTTTCCTTCTTTAATTACATTAGAAAAATGGAGACATTCAAAAAATCACTACAATATAATCCCCTTTATTTAATCCCTGCATGAAATTTTCCCATCCCGTATGAATGACCGTTCTGCGGGTCAACTTGTAAGTGATTTTATCCGCATTATTTATTTAGAAAAGAAGAACGGGGGAAGGGTAAACACATAGAAATCAAAACCCCTTACCTCGAGGACTATATTGGTTGTTGGTGAAGAATGAAGTTTCACCACCATCATTACTCAATCCACGATCCTCAGTCTGTGATCCATGATTCATGATCCGAGACCCGTCGGTGTTCATCACCACTTGTCATTCTCCACTGAGAGGATTCGCCAAATCCCATTTCTTTTCTATAGATTCCTAGGAATTTCTCAAGGATTTTCAATCTAATGTCATATCCCTATCAGGCTATTAAATGAAGAAATGCGTTTCAGAATCTCCGTTTTCTATGTTTCATCATCGACACACCATTTCATTTATGATAGGAAAGAACTGCTTTTTCATGGCATCACAGTGTTGTTGCATCACTGCAAAACATTAAAATACATAAAATAAACTTTTTCTGAAGTTTATTTTATTACATTTTAAAGCATCCGTAAATTAAATTTTACCCTCGTCCAGTGCTGGTCGAGGTTAGGCCCTGCCTAAGGAAAGCACACCCTCACGAGCTCAACAGTACTATTAGATTTCTAATCTGAGTTAACTTTTATGAGTTATAGGATTTGAAAATAAAATAATATTTATTTAATTATTTTTTTTACGGTCACATCCCAAAAACTACTTTCCATAGTTGACCCGCTCCAGCCAATGTTAGGCTCTACCTAAGGAAAACACCCCATTAAAAACTCAACAGTGGTCTCTGATTTTCAATCTGAGTCACCGTTCTTGAGTTATAAGGATTTGAAAAGTAAAATAATTTTATTTAATAATTTTATTTATGGTTATTCTATTTTCAGGTTTTCTCACTGGAGGCCCGCACCGACTAAAGTTAAGTCACAGCTAGGGTAAATCCGCCATCCTAAACGCAACGGTGCCCTCATATTTCTGTTATGGGCACCCTTTTAAGAGTTATTCTACTTTTTTTAGGAAAACCTCTCATGCTATCTATTTAGAAATTCAACATTTTTTGACGGACCATTCTGGGCACACTGGGCCTCATAATCACACGCCTTCTCAGCATTTAGTCTCAAAAATTTCCTATAAATTTTCTAAAAATAAAACTGAGAAAATATGAGTCATTAAAGGGATGAATTGGTATCATCCTAAAGTCATGTTCACCATTAACAAAGTTTAATGTTCAGTATATTACAAAAGTGAACAATGCTTCTCCCACATGTTATTTATACTATCATTCCACATGTTCTTCAAAAAAAAATCAACCTCTTAAATTAGATCCCAAATTTTTTCTAGGGATTTCATTGTATCCAAAAAACTAATCTACTTCCTCAAAACCATATATTCTTCAACTAACTCTTGATCTCTTGATAACTGTATTCAACTCGGTCACTACTAGATAGTCTTGCTTCTAGGTCATGTACATATTCTAAAATATAGAATTATCTCACACAAAATCAAAGGTATTCAACTACCTTTTAGATGATTATAATAAATCCATGCAAGCCAGATTTTCTTAACTCAACTCATCTTCTTCCCTTTCAACTAAATATGTTCATAGTTTGATTTTAACAACTTCTTATTCTTTTCTTCTTCAAAACCCATATGATTTTCCACTTAATTTTTTTATATTATTCTCATTATTCTTCTTCCTTTAGTGTTTTTTATATTCCCCTATATTTATCCACACATATATATAACCCTCCCAACCTTCACTTTTTCTTTCTTCAATACATAACCACACAGGTGACTAATTTTGGGGGTCTTTTTTATATTCCCATAAGTTGAAGTATTTTAGGGAATGTGTTCAAGCTAAAAAACTTAAAGCATATACGACACCCAATTTTCATTCTCCAAATATATTCTATATTATTTTCATTTAAGCATATAACATGGGTGTGTCCCATATTTTTCTCAATTTATTTCTCTAGTAGTTTTAAAAAATTTCCTTTTCTCTTTATTTCTCAATTTTCTTTCTTTGTCTCAGATGAATACATATTAAAATATATTATATATTAGGATTTAGTTCTTTTATTCTCAAAATACTCTCACATTATCCACAATAAACATTTCTTCAATGCTTTAAAAAATATACCACAACAATATTTGCAGTTGGGCATATCTCAGCTTGTGACATGAGAGTTTCCTTAAAAATAGTACAACAACTAGCTTTGATGTGTAAAAAATACTTGGTATCTTATATTTTACCTTTTAATTCTTAGATAGAAATAATCACAAATATTTTTTGTTATTTATAATAATCAAGATCAGTTCTATCATCTTCACATGTGATTTCTAGATTTAGATAATCTCAATTTTCTTCATTTATTTTATCAAAATCTCATCCAACTTTGATCTTCTTTATCTCATACATGAAGATCATATTATCACTAAAAATATTGGACCATGATTTTTTTTATATTTTTATCCTTGAGATTAATCATCATCATCATCATCATCGTCATCATCATATTTATATATGCATTATCCTTGAAAATAGATCAAAATCATTTCATTTATCACTCATTAAGTTATTATAATGGTTGATTCTATTCTTAATGATAAATTTATCATGGATCATTCATTAAAATTAAATTAAAATTAAATTTTTATGTTTTAATCACTAAATATTTGCTTTAGAATCAGCTTATTTACTTCACCATTTTGATAACCAATATTTAATTTAAAATATTCTAATTTGAAATTCACGTAATTATGGTACAATGATTCTATCAATTCATTATACTTTAATTGTACTCAAATAATGATTATATAATGTATTAAGAAAGCTTCATGATGTTTTGGATATGATCAAATGGATTTTGAATTGTCCAAATTAATATATTCTTTAGAATCTTCAATTATAGAATTCTCATTTTTTTCTAAGTCTAGCATGATTCATAAATAGATTTCCATCACTCATACAAAATAGAAAATGTATTATAAAAATACCCAATGAATCATAAGAAATTACAAATGAATTGTACATAGAGTCCAATGAGTTATACACCAAGTCGAATGACTCGTACACTGTTATTAATGACTCATATATAGGTCATTTTGACTCATACACTAGCTATACTTAACTGCATTTTCCATCTGATTCATATAAATTATTTAGTATCACTCATATATAGAATGATATTAATCATACATAGAGTCAATAATGACTCATACATAGGTCCTTTTCCTTTGAAATGAATCATACGATGTTAGATAATGAATCCCATGCAGATCTATATACTTAACCAATTTTTCTATTTCAACAACATTTTTTATTTCTTTGAATTAATTTAGAATCATTTAAAATAATCTCAGGCCTTATATAGTCTCTTAAAACCACATTTTGGAATTTATAAATCCTTCTTGAACACTTAAAAACAATTCTCAAGGACTCTTTTAGTATATTTACTCATCCTCGAGTTCTTTAATATAACTCATTGACTTTATAATTTTATCTTGAATCCCCCTCACTCCAGCCATCATCCAAGAGATTTTTCATCACTGATTACAACATCCAACATGATAAATATCCATGGATGTATTATAAACAAATTTTTCTATAGCTTTATCTAAACTATGAAATTGTTTAACACTTATTAAATATAATTATACACATTTTACAGAACAAATAGTCCAATATCCAACTATTCTATCTTCATCTCTCAGCCTTCACTAACATGTTGTAGATAGTACTTCTCCAACTTAATCATTTGTCCTTGATATTAGGATCATCTCTACAATCATATGATTTAATGGAAACTTTTTAAATGTTTCCATCCATGTATTTAATCAACAAAAACTTCTTTCCTTTACCTAAAAAGTATGGAAAACAACTTCATCCTTTGGTAGGTTGATTCTCACTCCATCACCCAACACTTCACCTTTGAGTAATTACATTGACAAGATTCTTGAAAATAAATATAATTGAAAAAAATACAACTTCAACCCACAAGGTTCTTCATTATACCACTTTTTATTTATTTTCCATTCCAAATTTACTCCTAAATTCAATGTAACCCATTCTCCCCCTAATTAAAAAAAATTAAAATGGAAAGGTTTTCTCCCCCTTATTGACACCATGGGTGTAATAGAGGGTTTTATTGTCTCTAACTGACTATTTTAATTTTAAGAAACTCCCACCCCTCTTATTTTTCCATTTCCATTGTGCTTAGTTCAAACCATGAGAGAAGTGTGGTGCCATAATTTGGATTAGAAATGATCCATAAATTAATCAACTTGAAGTCTATATGGGATAACCCTTTATAGAAAAGAAGAGTGACTAATTGAGACAAAAAATCTGTCCATAAATTTTAACAATGTGATTATAACTCTGAAATCTATTTCTTTGGGTAAATTTAAATAGATATTCAATTAGTTTTATAAACCTACACTCAAATTCACAAAAAATATCAAAACATTCAAAGTTCACATTATTTTATATCCCCCATTTGTTAGATAGTCACTTCCCCTAGATATCCATGTTCAACATGAATCAAAATAGTGTTGGGAAAGTGAAAATCATACCTCATACTTAAAATTTTGAAGAATATATCTATATTAAAGATTTTATAGAAAATGATAAATCTTTAGAAGCTTCACTTATTTTGAAATATCCTCCTCAAGGGATGCTTTCCACACTTCACCATGGATGATTACAAACATGCATGATATCTGTTGAGATGTATGATACCAATTGTGAGATGAATTTCAATTGTTATATTAAATGATGCATTGAATCTTTTCATGTATAATTGATGTCACAAAATTAATCATTTCTTATTTTTCACTCCTAACCTTTAATTCCATCATTTATAATGCATAACCACCAACATATAGGAATCAGGTGGTTCATTATCATCACTTCAATGTGAGAAGTAGGGATGAGAAATATTTATAAACCCAGAATGTTCACATATTCTTTTATTCATACTTTCACCCTTGGATTTACAACTATGATTTTTTGGGAATAAGGCACTCTTCTTATATTTATCTTTTTTAACTGGAATTGGTTTTTTTTACTTTAGTGAGTAAGGTACTTTCACTCTTTGTGCCTCTTAATTTTTCTTAGACTCTTCCAAATGGGATAAATATATTGTTAAAAACTATTTTGGAGTGTGGTAAACCATATTTTTGTATGAAGAATAATTATTCATATTAACTTTATTGATACTAGGAGGAATCAGTGATTTTACCTTATTCTTCAATAGCTCTTATTGTTCAGGTAGCCATGTCATACATTTAATAACACTATGACCAACCTATTTTAATCTACCACACACAACATTATGACCTTTTAATTTTCCCTTCTTGGGAGTCTTCCTAACTTCTTAATAAGGAGTTTCACTGCCTTGAAAATTATACCACCCCTTTCTTGAATTGACTCTATTTTAGTTTCTGACTTGCACCCACTAACATTCTTTATTTTCATGTAAATATTGCAATGGTCTATGATATGAACTCTCTTACCATAGTAAAAACTTATTCTAATTATATATACACCATCATTCTTAGATTTTTTCAATTACTTCGTGGGAGTAGTTTTCTTTTCACACTTATTATGTTTACTTCCCAAGATAGACATTACATTTTACTTCATTGGATTCTGTTTCCACTGTGGCTTTCATTTATCATCAATATAAGAATTAGAAAAAACTGGTAGATACTAGCACTCCTCATAGTAATAACCACTTCTACTATAGTTCTCATAGATATTATCAAAAAAATTTGTTTGTTTAAATAATGATTTTCTTATTTTATAGAGTCTTCTTATGTGAAACATGTTTTATCTTTGGTTAAGACTTCCCATAACTTTAGGTCTTCTATGATTTGTATATACTAGTATATTATGCCAAAAATCAATATCGTCATGCCCAAAATTCTAAAAATACCAATATCTTCTAACCAACTTCCCTCTTTTTTCCTATTGATTCAATTTATATAGATTTTTAAGCTTGCTATTTTTGAATAGTTTACCATTATTTTGAGATTGGTTTGGGAGATTCTATTCTTGTACATTCATACATTAACCCTTGATTATGTGGTGTTTTTTTCATTTTTCTCCTTCTATATTTGTATAATTTTTTATCTAAAATCTGAACACCTAGTGAAACCAGATTTAGTAAAAAAAGTTTCAACTGGGTTATGGGGTGCCTTTTCATATGAGATGGTTGAGGTTTGATAAAGAAAAGTTTTTAGACTCTTATTTCCACCACTTTGAGACTTTCAAAGGGTAATAATCCTCTATACTTTTTTTTGTATGTAATAATTTCTATTCTTAGGTGTTTAAGAATATCCAGATTATGTTGTTTCCAAAATTTTCAATTTCACCTCCAACTCAAGACACTTAAAACCGAGATAATAATTCTCAATCAAAACTAAGATCAATATTTTTTCCCAATCCTTTTCAATATTTCAAATTTTATCCTCATGCATTTTAATTTCTTCTTACAAGGAATTGACAAGATATTTAACCCTATTTTCTTTAATCTTCATCTAGGATTCCTTGAAATTCATGGAGACTTGATGTAACTCCTACAACACATGGATAAAATACTTAATAAAAATTTTAAATATAAAATCCTCAAAATAACTATTTCAAGTGATTAATCACTAAGAGATATTCATTCACTATAAAGTGAAACAAATCCTTACTTAACTCTTAATATTTTTGTAAGGGTGTTTCAACAACTTAACTTCTTAGCTAATGCATCCTCCATTGCATTAACTTCCATTTATAGCCATGAATTATCATAAATAAATCCATTTATATAAGAAAATATACATTACAAAAATTAAATAAGGACTATATTTAATAAAACCTTGACTTTATAATAAAAATCACTTAGTGATTCATTGAACATGTCTACTTTATAGATTTAACTTGATTCACTAGTAGAATCATAATAAAGTGATTGATCAATTCTCTTACTAATATCACTACCTTAAGTTAGTAGTAGTTCCTATTTATTCTTTGATCTCTTCCTTTGTTTCCTTGTATCTTTATTCTTCATATTTTGTAATCACTTGGATGAAACCTCCAAATCAATTTTAATAGGTATGGAAATAGATTATTCCATCCAAGACACTTATTTAAATATTTCAAATATACAATTCATTAAAAAAATAGGAAAATAAAATTTAAATCCAATCATAGGAAACTTTTTCTTTGACACCACTTTTTAGTTCACCAAGAGTGTTTCAAAAATCCAGGGGGGTGGGGGTGAATTAGGCGTTCCTAATTTTTTTTACCAAATTACAAATCAATATTATAATATTTTACTCCCTTTTGTATTTAAACCAAAACCACATGTTATGATGTAAATGGGTCTATTTATCTCTACCCAATCATATAAACCACATTTAATACATGAAACTAGTAAAGTATGACATAAGTGTTTTGACAAGGTTTGACCCCATTGTGAGAAACCTACTTCTTACTGTGATTGGTGTGACACCCTGGTTTGGAAGCCACTTTTTAATGACCCATACTAGAGTTCCACATGACATTAGGTGTATCTTTTTATATCCCAAAGGCTAATTATTAGTGGATAGTTCCTAAAATATACATCGAGAAGAGTATTCCCTCAAATAAGAGTAAGAAACAATAGAAAATAACTAAGAAATATACACATCAAACATCAGAGTGCGCCTAATAAATAAATAACTAATCACATATAATAAAAAATGATGATTTCATATAAATAAACATACCAATTGGTAACCCACTAGGATGACCACATATAAAAAAATAAGAAATAAAACAAAAATAAATAAATAAGTGGACCTACTTTTATCCTCGGGCCTCACATAATCCCAGTCTCCAAAACCAATCATGCTACTCCAACCCAATCCAATGCACATATCTTATTGACATAAAAATCAAACATAAGGCCTGGACACATACAGGGGATCCCATGTAGGGTGTGATTGTATAACTCAATAGAGTCTCACCAAGTTCCCTTGATATATGTAATAATATATGTTTATTCATGAGGAAATAAACAAACATGGAACATAAGTTCCTTAAACATCGTGTGCTAACTATAAAACCATGGATCCATGAATATAAGATCATAATGTGATAACTAGGCCACCATGACACATGATCATACCCAATTCAACCTATGATGGAACCCAGTAACCACATGCTATTATCTCACACCATCGAACAATAAACTAGCATGTTCCAAAGGACTCAAGCTATGTAATCTCATTGAATCCCAGCAATTACTTGAAGGTTTAGGGAAGGGTCTAGTGTCTAATCCCTGGACTTAACTTCTCACTCAAGGTGGTCCTATAACCAAGCACTAGACCATACCTTCTCACCCAAGGGAGGTTGTCCAACAATCCCCAAACACTACCTTATCACTCAAGGTTGGCCTCATGTCTATACCATGATGGGACCAATATTCTCACTCAAAACTATCCACCATCTACATCATTTGTATTAGGACCCAAAATCTATCAACCAATATCTTCTCACTTAAGGAATGATTGACCATACCTTCTCACTCAAGTTAAGGTCCCTTTCACAACCATAATATTATTACTCAAGGTTGGTCCTGACTCTACCAATGCATTCTCACTCAAGGTGAGCGAAAATAGGCCTCAAGACATACCTTCTCACTCAAGGCAGTTCTATAATTCATGTACAACTAGGTCTCTATATCACTCGTGGTAGTGCTGCTAGTGTCATCTCATTAATGAAGGGGTCAAGACTTAGGTACTATCATCACCTAGGATGAATCCATATCCTATCACAATATACTAGGCACACAAACTATCATAAAATTTTACTAGATCATCACTTGGGAACTAGTCACTCAAACGTAGCCCTTTCCCTCAACACACTTTTTTTTTCATCCAACCTCTCAGGATCCCCTCCTCAAGACTACATTGGTTTCAAAAGAACACAATGCTTTATCCTTTAACATTATCATATTTTTCACTAGGGAATCCACTATGTTCCTTCAGACCCATCCCAAATCATAAAAACCTTCTCAACTCTTTCACCCCTCAGTGACCACTCAACCCATAGGATCCTCCAACCCATACCTCAAGGTCCACTACCTTAGGAATATCCTAATATATCCCCCTCTAAAAATCTTGGAAACTTGATTCCAAATCCTGAACCATTTCCACAACCCCCAGTCAGATCTCAACTCACATAAACTTAGGGAGATCTCTTAACCCACCCCTTGGAGGAAACCCATATCCATCACTCTCTATATTAGGGCATGACTAAAGGGTTGTGGCATGGTGAACTCTTACACATGGAAGGATTTACTTCCCCATCCTTCATGGAATGTTTCCTCACACTACATTCCATGACACCACTACTGTTGTCCATTGTGTTGTGACCCAGGAGTTGTGGCACAACCCATTCCAGTAGTAGAATTTCAGAAAGCCCCCCCTGGGCCTTGCTATAAAACCTTATCAAGAATCAAAAACACTAACCATACCTCATTCCACATCCAAAAAATCTCCTTGAGATGTTCCAAAACTCGAATTCTCGATCTAAATCCCAATTCACTAAAATTCCCCTGATTCAAGACTGAAATTCAAAATCTCCTTGAAAAGTAACAACCTTGAAATTCATGGGTCAATAAAAACTCCCCACCATAACTATTATCATACCTGAGAATCCACATTAGTCATTGAACAATATTTCTTGACCTAAAATGGTCATTAATTCACCTTGGAATCACCATGTTCCATCTATAAACACCAAGTGAGAATTTGTTTTAAAACTCCATCACCAGGGAATACTATTCACTAAAAGTTGGGCCACCTGATGACCATCAACACCAACTCCAAGACAATTCTCAATTGTACCCATCTCTCCTAAGACACTAAATTAACTTCAACCAATTCATTTTAGGGACTCTGGAGATTCCCACCATAAGAATTTTCCATGATTACTGATTCTACATTACAGTTCTCCTCACTCAAGGAATATATTACCAAAAGTACAATTCCAATGGTCTAAAAATACGTTTGATGTGGTTTCCACCTCACCCCACCCAATTTCACAAAAAACCACACTGATCGGTCCTTAATTGACTAAAATCTCTAAAAAACACTTGACTACCCACATCAATTCACTGCCACACCATCTTGACCAATCATGATTCCTTAACATCTAGGTCACCATAAAGCAGACCGCATGCCAACAGTGAAGTCTGAACTCAAATCTCAGTGTAATTCCATGGTTGGAATTCCAACCACCCACACCAACAATGTGATCTTACCTAGAGAACTGAGACACCTCTGATTTGACTCACTCTTAGACCACAAAAACTCCACCTCGATCCCAATTACAACATTCAAACTCTATCCAATAACATATACACCAATTAAATATAGTATTCTATAAGTAAATAGATACCGAAAGATCTTCCAACACACTGGAATCCTAATGTCACATCAAATGTCTCTCCAACCGATCTCACCACATCCACAAACCTTCTGATATGAGGGATGTTCACCTATAACTGATTTGATGCTCCCCCATAAGAAGTATCCTCGTCATCATCCCACCAAAACAAAAAAAAACCAAGTATTTATATTCTACACTCTATCCATCACTAACCACAATTACTGGACATGGAGGGACCACTCATAATCAATATCCAACCCAAAAAAACTGATCATCACTCATTCCCAGCTCACTAGGAATTTCACCCATAACATCCTCTAGAACTCACTCAAAATGAGTGACACACATCCAACATCCAATGGTTGGAACCACACCATTTGGATACCCTTACACCACTTTTTGAGAACCAACCCAGATGATTCTATCACTACACACGTTTCATTCCTTCTAATTCATGCTCAACCATTATGGAAACCCCTATCAGGACACGATCTCCAACATTATCATCTTGTCTTAGTGGGACATCTTATTTATTTATTGAAACTCAATCCATCATTACTGCAACATCCTTTCTAATCCATCAGCTCTCAACTTTCACATTACCCCTAGTTATTCTACAACCAAAAGGGGAATCACGTGTCACTGATGCATACCTTACCTCATATAATGATACTTTACCCCCAAAAACCTCACCAAAAACACTATATTCTTCCCAAGGTATTGTGAACCTTAAAATAACCTCCTCATAGATCTTACCCATGATCCTAACTGATCTCACCCAAACTCAATTGGTGCATGATCCCATACACCCCGATCACATAACCAGAATCATGCTCACATGAGTCACATCTCATAGAACTTAGGATCATGTGACTAACACACTGACCATACACCAATTCATGTTAGTATCATCCTACAGCCTAAGGAATCTCACCAAATCCATGGTAAACCACAAGATCACCTACTACATGGTAATTGTTCCCAAAACCCTCGAGCATCTAACCATGCTCTCACCGCACAACCAAAAGCACATCCAAAACTAATAGGTCTAGGAATACAACTAATACAAGCCTCTCACCAATATTTGATACCAATCACAAGGCATCACCTAGCTTTTCTCAACCCTCTTAGGTGTTCTCACAACATTTGGGTTCAGTTAAGTAGAATGACACCAAGAAGCTATATAGAAAACACCATATAGGTTTATATTAAAACTTTAAGTAACCAAACCAATATTCCAACCCCCCAAGGTTACACATACTTAGGGGAACCCATTACTATCTTTGGATTATTACTAAGGCACACAGTGTCTATACCAACCCACTAATGGTCACTATACATCCCTTACATAGAGGGACTGTATAGTCATTATTGGAGAATGTGTTGAAATAAGGTCCACACAATCTACCATAAAAAGTAAAATAACATGGTTTAGCTGAGTAGAATTCCACCAATACATTACATGAGAAAATGACATATAAGTTGGTATTGAAACTTTAAACAATTGGAATTATTTTCGGTCACATCAATCACACATAAGAAATCATATAACATGTGAACCCTACGTTCCAAAAATGATACATGTACACTACCTATTATCAATAATACAAGATCCAAAACCCACAATAATGATATTAAAATCACATATCATATTGAAATAAATATCCCAACAAAAACACCAAAAATAAAAAATAACTATACCATCACCTTGGTAACCAGGATATTCCACCAAAAAGTTATTCATGATGAACCAATTTGAGGTCCATAATAAGCTCTGAAACATTCTTATATCACATACCTACTATCTACCAAAATAGTAAAACAAAACAAAATTTCTCTGATATTACTTTGTGATTCCTTGATCTAGAGTCCACTAACCAGTGCCTTGGACTGGAGTGAAACATAACATCAGGGGTGCCTCCTCATACACCAGAAGTTATTGACTAGTGGAAATGAATTGCACCATACATTGAGGATACTATTCCCTTGAATAAGAGTATGAAACAATCAAAAATAACCAAGAAACATACACTTCAAACATCAAAGTGTGTAAAACAGATAAACAACCAATCACGTATAATAAAAAATGATTATATCATAGAAATAGACATCCCAACTGCTCTCTTACTAGGCTAACTACATATAAAAAAAATTACACAAGAGGCCATACTTCCATCCTTGGGACTCACCTGATCCCATTCTCTAAAACACATAGAGATACTCTAGACCAATCCACTACACATTCTATGTTTACTTGAAAATCAAACATAAGGGCTACACATGCACCAAGGTTCCCATACAGGGTGTGAGAATATACATTAGTATGGTCTCACCAAGTTCCCATAATATATTCCATCATATATATGTAAACACATGAAAAAAAATAAACATGGCACACATTCACCTTAGATTTTGTGTGATAACTTGGCCACCATGACTCCATGCACATCGAGTTGTCATGTGGTAACCAGGACACCATGTCACCTAATCATACCTGGTTCAGCCTAATACAGAATCCAGTCACCTCATGTCATTATATCACACCATCGAATTGTAACCTAGCCTATACCCAAGGACTCAAGGTATGGTGTCTCACTGAATCCAGACCACTACTCGAAGGTGTAAGGTAGTGTCTCATGTCCAAGACCTAGACTCACCTTCCCACTCAAGGTGGTCCTATGTCTAAGCACTAGACCATCTATTCTAACCCAAGATAGGTTTTCCACCAAGCCCCAACCACTAACTTATCACTCAAGGTAGGTTTCATGTCCACACCATGATAGGACTGGCCTTATCACTCAAGACTATCCACCATCCACATCCTATATATCATGGCCCAACATCTATCAACCAATATCTTCTCACTAAAGGCATGGTCGACCATACCTTCTCACTCATTGTAGGTCCCCTTTCCCAGCCATTACCTTATCAATAAAGGTAATGACTGACTATGTCAACTCTTTATCACTCAAGACGAGGCTAAATAAGTTTTAAGTCATACCTTCTCACTTAAGGTAGGCCTAAACTTCATGCACAACTAGGACTCCATATCACCCATGCCGGTACTACCATCACCATATCACTCATGGTGGGGCTATGCCTTAGGACCTTTTATCAACTGGGATGAATCAATTACCCATCATAACATATAGGTTACACAACCTGTTACACAAGATCACCGACTCATTAGCCAAGCACTAGTTGCTCAAAGGAAAATTTTTGTATATGTATTTTTTAATTAAATGGATTTAGTTTCTTTAGAATTAGGGAAATGGGTTTGTTGAGTGTTAAATGAATTGATGCTTGGCAATCCCAACCAGGAGTGTCAAACCATTTGACGTTCAAGATCCTTAAAAAGTATATTTTATTTTTTATTTCAGGATATATATATAAAACCTAAAACAATATTTAAAATAATGTTTTATAACTTTAAATTTAAATTTAAATTTTTGTTTTGTTTTGTTATATATATATATAAATTTAAATATTATTTAAAATAATTCTTTTTTTTGAAATTACTATCATTAAATTAATCCCAAAGTATAACTAAAAAACTCACTCAAGACTCTCTTTTATAGGGGAAAACACCTTGACATCCCTTATGGATTTTCCATGTGAGATTCCATTTCACTATGTCATCATTATAGTAATAATAATATACTAATAATACATATATAATAACATATAATTAAAAATAAAACTGATTAACATAAAATAAAATTAATATAAATAATAATTAATATTATAAATAATAAAAAGTAATAATATAATTAATAATTAATATGAAAAATAATAATGAAAAATATAATTATTTATTAATAATTTTATTAACAATTAATAATACAATTAATAATTAATAATATATTTAAGTATTAAAAATGTAAACTTAAAATTTTAATTAATAAGATAATTAATAATTAATAATTTTTCTGATAATTAATAATTAACAATTAGTAACTTAATTAATAAAATAATTCATAATTATTAATAAAAATAACAATCGAAACAATCTGAGATCAAACTCCTTTATCAAGGAAAGGAAACCCCCTTTTAACTCGGTTGAGAGGGAATCCATTATATGACCCATAATCCCAAACACTACAAAGCCCAAATGACCCATTTTATTACATTTTTATGACCTGTAGGCCCAAGATGAAATGACCAAAAGACCCATTGGCCTTTTTTGGAAAATTTTTTAAACCACACACACACACACACACTAGATCCTACTAGCAATCCTCCCTCTATTGTTCATGTGTTTCATTGGTGTCCCACCTCCTGTGCACCGAGTGATGCCCCCCACTTACTGCCCACTGCCACCATGCCCCCACCGATGTTGTCTCACCCCTTCCACTCCTATACCCTCCACTAGACCTCACTAGCTATCACAACATTCCCCTTCACAGATCTACATGGGAATAAATCCCACCAACAATTTAATTATGGGGAAATCATAGAAGCCCCATTGGGGGGATTTATGGTTTATTTGTGGCCAAAAACATAGATGATGGCTCAAACAATGATGCCAGTAGATGTGCAGACCTAAGAACATGCCAAATCAGCATAAAAAAAGGTAGGGGGCCTTCGAGCCAGGATGATGGGGCATTCGGGCCATGTAATGAATTTTAAGAAATAGGTTCTTTAGGCCATACAATTATAATGGGTGAGCTATGGAGTTGGTCAACCCTTTGAGGGGGTATTACCCATCCTTATTGGCCCAAGAGGGTGTGTTTTATTTCCTTTTCTTGTAATCTATAGGACCATAATAAATAAATAATAATATGAAATGATATAATTAATAATTAATAATTGATAATAATATGTTAATAATAACAACACATAAAATGATATATTATTAATAATTATGAAAATATAACTATATATAATTAATAATAATACATATATAATAATATATAATTAATAACATAGTTTATTAAAAATGAATAATGTACAACTAATATTAAAATTAATAAGACAATCAGTAATTAATAATATAAATAATAATTAATATTAAAATTAATAGTAATTACTATAGATATTAATGAAAATAAATTATATTATTATATTATTATTTATATTATTAAATAATATAAATAATGATATAATTAATAATATAATTAATAATATAATTAACATTAATTAATATAATTAATTATTAATAACAAATAACTAAAAATAAAATCAATGATTAATAAATAGTTATATTATTAATGATTCACTATTAATTATTATTTATCATATTAATTATATTAAATATATTATTAATTGTATTATTAATTTTTAATATTATTATCAATAAATAATTACATTATTGATTATTATTTTTCATTTTAATTATTAATTATATTAATTAAATTTTTACTTTTTATTATTTATAATATTAATTATTATTTATATTAATGATATTTTATTTTAATTAGTTGTGTTTTTAATTATATGTTATTATTTATATATTATTATTTTTGTGTTATTATTATTATTGTAATATTGGCAAAGAGAAACTGAATCATGTATGGAAAATCCATAAGAGATATGAAGGTCCCCTCCCTTATAAAAGGGAGTCCTGGATATTTTTTTAGTTATATTTTGGGATTACTTTATTGATGGTAATTTCAAATTAAAAAAATAGTATTTTATATATTGTATAAAAATTTTCTATATATATACAAAGCATAGAAAAACAAAAACAAAAATAAAAAATTAATTAAAAAAGTAGTATTTTAAATACCATTTTAAATTTTATTATATGTATATATACATAAGGAAATAATTTTTTTAAAGGGTCGAGAAAATTAAATGGTTTGACGCTCTCGACTGGGATTGCTGAGTGTCAATTCATTTGACGCTCGACAAACCCATTTCCCTAATTTTGAAAAACATGAACCTATTAATTTAGAAAAACCCATATACAAAATTTTTGTAGCACTCAGACCTAGCCCCTTACCTCATTGTACCTCACTGTCTATCTAACTTCTTAGGCTCACCTCCTCAGGTGCATCTCGATCACACAAGCACAACATGTCGTATCATTTGAAATTATCATCTCGCCCTCTAGGGAGCCCACTATGGTCATCTAGACCTATCCTAATTGCATGAAACCTTATCAACTATGTTATCCCTTAGTGACCTCACTGTAGGATATAAATATGATGTAGATGCTCAATATACAAGAGGGGGGTGAATTGTATACTTTAAAAATTCCTTTGGAACTTTTAAAGATAGTATAAACCTTCCTATTGTTTAACAATGTTAAACAAGGTAAATTCACAAGACCTCTTAGTTCTACACACTTGCTAGATTCCGGAAATATGGTTCTAGAAATGAAACTTAAGAAAAGTTTACAAGGATAAAGATTCTTCCTTAAAGACTATATAATCTTACTAATCAGAGTATACAAGTACAAGAAAGTATAAGATAGTTATACTTTCCTTATTAATCAAATGCAGTGGAAAAAAAAACTTGAAATAATACAAGTAACAAGTAATAAATCTTTTAACCCAAAGAGTAGGGTATCCAACAACCTTGGATAAAGGTCCCTTGATTTATAGTTTCAAGAAAGTCTGTCTTACCCACACCAGGGTAATCCCTCGATAAGAATATCGGAGTCTGTCTTGCTATCCCCGAAAGCCCTCGAGCTTCAAGGTAGTCAGCACCTATGTCTTCCTTATCAAGGAAGTCCTTGAGCTTTAAGGTAGTCAACACCTCTGTCTTCCTATCCCTGGAATCCCTCAATTGTACATAGAAACAATCGGAGCTGCACGAAGCAATCTGAAAAAGATGTTCAGTACGCACAAAGCATGATAGTCTCTATCTCTAGAAATCACTTCAGCATGTAATCTCTAGAGTTGTAGAATAGTGTTGTTGGGATCGTTCAAATGAGCTCCTATTTATAGGCGCATTTCCAACGGTCGACTCTCTCCTCCAATGATCATATTTTTCCTTGAATTTTGGAGGGACCTGTACATGTGTCACTCAAACAACGGTTGGTTAGAAACAGAATGCACAACATCGTTTTATAACTATAACAAGAGTAAGTAAAATAAGGTTTCTCAACCAAATTCATTTTTCAGAGTATAAGGAAAAATAAAGTTTGGAGTCTAAGTGGAAAAAATTCAGAGTCTATATTACATGGATATTCAGATTCTGTTTTCCAAGGAATTTAGAATCAAAATTCTATAGAATTCTGAGTCTGAATTATAAGGAATTCAGAGTTTTAATTATAAGGAATTCAGAGTCTAAATTCTAAGGAGTTCAAAGTCTAAATTATCAGGAGTTCTAAGTATGAATTTTAAGGAATTTGGAGTCTAAATTATAAGAAATTAAGAGTCTCAATTTTAAGGAATTCGGAGCCTGAATTCTAAGGGATTCAGAGTCTGAATTATAAGGAATTCAGAGTCTAAATTCTAAGGAATTCAGACCCTGAATTATAAGGAATTCAGAGTCTGAATTCTAAATAATTCGGAGTATAAATTCTAAGGAATTCAGAGTCTGAATTATAAGGAATTCAGTGTCTGAATTATAAAGAATTTGGAGTCTGAATTTTAATGAATTTGGAGTCTAAATTTTAAGGAATTCAGAGTATGAATTCTAAAGAATCCAGAGTCTAAATTTCAGAGAATTCAAAGTCTGAATTTTAGATAATTTGGAGTCTGAATTTCAGAGAATTTAGAGTCTGAATTTCAGAGAATTCAGAGTCTAAATTCAGATCCTGAAAACAGAATACGCTATATCTAAGTACTTATAGAATTCTAAGGTTTTAGATGTGAAACCAAAATTTTCACGTAGGAATAAAAATAATTATATTTATAGAGACTAAAATATGAACAATGAAAAACCGGTAAGGATAAATTTCCTAGGGGAAGGAAAATTTTCCTTATTAAGGAAAATCTAAGTGGAAAAGAAATTTGCCTTAAGATAGGGTGTTTGCGATTTTCAAAACATGAAGGAATGGAAAAGTCATAAGGAAACTTTATTAACTCAAAAATCTCCCTCTTTTGGTAAAGCACAAACATTCTTACAAAAAAGATTATAAGGACTTAGAAATTTTATGGGCTTGTAAATAAAAACTTATCTCCCTTTACTTATGGATAAAAGTGAATACGACTAACTCCTCCTTAGGCTTTGGAAACACTAAGGATCATATTATGAATTTCCTAAATGAGATTTGTCATTTTCTTGCATATAAAAATCTTCATGATGAAAACTCCCCCTTATATGAACTCCCCCTTAGAGAAATTTATTATTTACTATGTATTATTTTTTTGACATTCCTTTCTCCCCATTTGTGATTTTCGAAAAGAAATATAGGGAATGGAAAGGAAAATATGGTACCTGAAATATTAGTACTGAAAAACCAAAAAATATAAAGAGTAACTAAAAATATATTATGTTTGAAATAATTTGTACAAAGAAAATAAAACAAAAGATCAAATTTGGAAAATATTATCCTTCCTTATCCTTCGACATCATCTTCTTCACTATGGTTTTTAACTTATTGAGCTCCTTGTGATCCTCTTCTACATGATTGAGCAACTAATCTTGATATTATGTTTTATTCTCTAAGACTTCAATTTTCTCTTCTTGAGACTTATGAGATTCTACCCGGGCCTTCAGAACTTCTTCTTTCTTAGCAAGCTTCTCTTCAATCTCAATTTGGATACCAATTTCCCTCTTCTAACTCTAAGCAACTTGATACAATTTCCCATTCAGATATTTCACTTCTTGATTCTGATTAGTTTTTTCAAGAGATATATTTTATTCAAAAGTATTAGTAAGATCCTTGATCTTCACATCTTCAGTGTCAAAAGCATCCTTGAAACTATCATGAAATTCATCAAAGATTCTCATTTCTTATATTTTCTTCCTTGAACAGATTGTCATCTTCTTGCAAGATCTTTTATACGCCTCGTAACCAATAAGAAAGGTCTTCAAGTCTGCCTTGATACATACACATTTATCCATCACCATGGATAATGAATCCTATTTTTGATTTAACGTATGCTGAAGCATATGACATCTTGAGTCTATACTAGGGAATATTGGAATATTCCCAACCAACTTCTTCAAAGACTAAACAAAAAAATCATTGCCTAGAGAAGATGATTCTGAATCCGAGACTTTGGTTGGTGAAGATTCTTTGTCAATATCAGTAGCCTTCCTTTTTGATGAAGCACCAAATTATTTCTTCTTTACCACAATTTTTCTAGGTGTATCAACTATCACCTATTTTAGCTTATTATCTTTCAGAATGACTTATTCTTGATTATGTGATTCATGTTAACTATCTAATAGCTGAACAATTTTATCTTCATCAACTTCTTCCTTCTCAGCTCCTACCTCAACATCCCCTGGGTGAATGAAATCATGATTTCTACTTTCATTTTCAAACAAATTATTCACTTCTTCCTCACCCTTCTCATCTTTTTTTAGGGTAGAAAGTTTTGAAGACTTGAATTCAAAAGTTTGGATTGATAACTTCTCAGAAGGACTCTACTTCTCATGATAATCTTGTACTTGCTTTATCATATCTTCAATATCACCACTCCCTTATTTCTCTTCTTCTTCCACTTCTTCTTCTTGCACTATTTATTCTACTTGATCTTGTTCCGTAATCACTAACTTCTTTCCCAGGGTCTCTGGTAATGGTTCTATCAAAAACGATTATGGTACTGGAATTTGTTCAGAGACTTTTTCAGTATCCTTAAGAAGGGATTGGACTATCTCAGCCTCATACATCTTCTTATTTTTCTTTTTCTCTTTTTTTATTCTCAAGCTCTTCAACAGCCTTTATCTTCAAAACTTTTGCCTCAGCAGGATCCAAACCAAAACTAGGCTCCCCTGCTTTCTTGTTCTTCTTTTCCTCTCTCCATTTAGCAGCCACTTCATCAGTATACGTGTTTTTATTTTTAGGTTTTGGGGGTGCAGATTGAGTTTCCTTCTCCACACTTGTTTTTTCTTTTCCTTCTGGTTCTTTCACCATCCTCTTCCTTCCACCCTTTTTATAGGTTTCAGCCACCTCCTGTTTCTTTGAAATAGCTTCAACTTCTTTTTTTAGATAGATCATAAAATTCCCCAGATTGACTATTAAAGCCAATATTCATCCTCCTTAGAGTATCATCACTTAAAAGCATCACCTTGTAATTTCTCGGATTAGAACTGCAAGGAATCTTGAAAGACTGGAGATAAAGAACAATAATTTTTGAAAGAATGACTGGATACATGATAATCTAAGAATTCAGATTTCCATTCTTTATATTCTCAATCGTAACCAAGATATGCTTAACCAGGTTTATCTTTCTTAGGTTCACTAAGAAATCCAAAAAATAAATATCAATTTTCTTTAGGGAATCCTTGTCCCCGTTTCTCAAAATGAGAAAACCTTGAACCCATAGTTGAAGAATCAGAAGATTTGTAGAGAGATGAATAATTTTTAGAGTCTTTACTTCTAAAAAAACAAGACAAGATAGAGCCTTTTCCTTGTTAAAAGATCCTATTACATCAGGTAGCTTGTGTGAGAAAAACTCTGCTTCTCCCTCATAAGAAATTCCTATCAGATTTTCTACCATGATATAAGAAAGAGAGTATGTATTTCCATAGCTCTTGAAAGAAAATTTATCCCTTCCTCCATAATTGAAAAAAATAACAGTCTCATAGAATTCAATCAGCAATTCCAGATACACCAGATCCTGTTCTCTTGGTTTTGATATACATACACTCTCCCAACTATTCAACTTGATATTATTAGAAACAATGGAATCATACTTGTCATAAAACTTCGGATCGACTAACCTTTCTTGGTAAATCTTCCACTCGGATATTTCCTTAACAGTTGACATTTCTTTCTGAGAAGAGGCTTCAGAAGACATTCGGAAGTAAGGAAACCTTAAAAATCCATAATGCTTTAAAAACAGAGGCAGATTTTTAGCATATGAAAGCTTGGGGTTCAATGTGGGATGGCTATTGGGGGTCCTTTATAAAGGCAGTTGAAGAAATGGTTCAGATTCCATGATTAATCCAATATCTGAAAGCTTCTTGAGAAGATCTGATGGTTGAGATGATAGCTGAAGAAGGATTTTGATAGATTCTGATCTTTTGAGGTTTTTTAAGAAAAACATTCGGATTTAAAGAAAAGTGAATCTGAAAATTTAGAAAACAAAAAAATAATTCCAATAAGTAAAAGATGATTACAAAAACTTAGAAAAAGAAACATACCTTTCGGATTGCTAGGAATATTATTCGTAATGAGAAAAAAAATCTTTTTGAAGAACTTTAGATTCTGAAATTTTGATTATGAAAAAATTTTATACTATGAAAATTTTGACTATGAACATTTTGACTACAAAAATTTTGACTATGAAAAATTTGACTACAAAAATTTTGACTGCGAAAATTTTGAGTACAAAAATTTTGACTACGAAAATTTTAACTATGAAAATTTTGGCTAACAAGCAAATGTACTCCCCTATGAAAAGGAGTTTGTTACTGTAAGGAGATACATTTCAACAAGAAGTTAATAAGGAAGATTAACTTACATTTATCATTCCTAACTTCTGTTTAATGTATTAAAATCTATCAGATGGTAAATATTTTGTGAAAATATCAGCAAGTTGATCTTGCGTTCTGATAAACTGAAGAATGATATCTCTTTTGTGTGTGTGATCCATAAGAAAGTGATGCCTAATATCTATGTGTTTTTCATGAGAGTGATGTGCAGGGTTTTTACTTAAGGCAATGACACTAGTATTATCACAAAATATTTGTGTTTTGGTAAAACTCATACCATAGTCTGTGAGTGTGTGTTGCATCCACAATACTGGAGCACAACAATTTCTAGCTGCTACATATTCAGCTTCAGCAGTGGAAAGTGCTACTGAGTGTTTCTTTTTGCATGACCAAGAAACTAATGAATCTCCTAAGAAATGAAAAGTTCTGGATGTACTTTTTCTATCCATTCTACATCCACCAAATTTAGCATCTAAAAAACTTAAAAAAAATCATTTCCAGAAGTATAAAAGAGTCATAGATCCATGGTTCCCTTTAAGTAGCAAAAAATCCTTTTCACTAACTTTAAATGAGATTACTTAGGATTGGATTGATATATTTTACATAATCATACCAAAAACATTAAGTCTGGATGACTAGCTGTCAAGTAAAGTATACTTTCTATCATACCTCTAAAAGATGTTTGATCTACTGGTTTCCTAGCTTCATCAAGATCAAGTGGACTTGAGGTACAAATGGGAGTACTTATACTCTTAGTATTGTCATATCCATAATTTTTAACAAGATATTTAATATACTTATGTTGGGATAGATAGATTACTTCTAGTTTTTGAGAAATTTGAAAACTAAGGAAAAATGTTAACTCACCCATCATACTCATTTCAAACTCAGATTTCATTAGATCCATAAAGGAATCAGTTAAAGATTGCTGAGTTGAACCAAATATAATTTCATCAACATAAATTTGAACAATCAAAATATTTTTCTTATCTCTCTTTATAAAAAGTGTTGGATCATAATTTCCCTTAACATAATTGTTTTGAAGTAAAAAATCTATAAGTCTATCATACCAGGCTCTGGGGGCTTGTTTAAGTCCATATAAAGCTTTGGTAAGTTTAAAAACATGTTCAATATGTTTTGTATCTTCAAAACCAGGAGGTTTTTCAAAAAAAACTTCCTCTTGAACATAACCATTAAGGAAAGCACATTTAACATCCATTTGAAAAAGTTTGAAATTAAAGAATACTGCAAAGGCAAGTAGAATATGAATAGATTCAAGTCTAGCTACTAAAGCATAGGTTTCTTCATATTCTATTACTTCTTGTTGATTATAGCCTTTAGCAACTAACCTAGCTTTACTTCTTACTATGATTCCATTTTCATCACACTTATTTTTGAAGACCCATTTTACTCCAATAATAGAAGTTTCCTTAGGTATTTCAACCAAGGTCCAAACTTTATTCTTTTCAAATTCATTTAGCTCATCTTTCATAGCTTTTATCCAATCATCATCACCTAAAGCTTCATTAGTGCTTTTTTGTTCTAATTGGGAAAGGAATGATAGATGTTATACTTCATTTATTAAGGAACTTATAGTCCTTATAGGTTGATTTACATCATCAATGATACTATCACTAGGATTATTCTTAAGAAGCAACTAATTTGGGTTTTGTAAAACCTATTCATCAACATATGGTAGGAAGTATTCTAGGGAAAATGATTCAGAAACATTTTCTTGAACATTTTCCTTATCAAAAGGATATTATATCAAGGGTTGATAATCAGTTTTTGAAAACACATCTGAGGATGTAGGTTGAGAATGTTTAAAAACAAAAGGATCAGTTTCATCGAATTTAACATGTACTGTTTCTTCAAAAGTACAAGTATTTTTATTGAAAACTCTATAAGCCTTAGAAGTTGTGGAGTAACCTAAGAAAATTAATCCATCAGATTTTGGTGCAAATTTGTGTAGATTATATTTAGTATTTAGAATTAATACCTTGCAACCAAAAACATTGAAGTAAGAAAGTTTAGGTTTTATACAATTCCATAACCCATAAGAAGTTTTATTAAGAAAAGGTCTAATCAAAACACAATTTATAGTATAGAAAGCAGTACTTACACCTAAAACCCAAAAATGTTTGGCTACCGAATATTCACTCAACATGGTTCTTGCTATCTCTTGAATAATTCTATTTCTTCTTTCAACAATACCATTTTGTTGAGGAGTTATTAGTGATGATAAGTTATTATTAATGCCTTTTCTACTACAAAAAGTTTCAAAATAAGAATTTTGAAATTCTCCTCCATGATCACTATGAATAGTTATCAATTAAAGATTTTTCTCATTTTTAAATTGGTCTCTAAAACTTTTGAAATAAGAAAAATCTTAAGATTTCTTTACTAGAAAATAGACCCATGTAAATCTAGTATAATCATCAACTAAGAAAAATACATAATATTTGCTTCCAATGATTATAGTTTGTGTTGGACCAAAAAGATCCATATCCACTAACTGTAATTCATCAGTAGTTGATACTTCATCGATTGATTTAAAACATGATTTATGTTTCTTTCCATATTGACAAGGATCACAAACTTTTGAAGAATCAAATCTAAGCTCCAGTAGATCCTTAAATGGTCTTTTCTTAGAGAGTTTTCATAGGTTCTTAAAGTTACAGTATCCTAAACTTCTATGAAATAACCAATATTGATCTTCCATTTCACTAAGACAAGGTAGATCTTGGATCCTAAGGTCTTCTAAGTTTATTGTGTATACATTCTCTTGCCTATTGGAAGAAATAATAAACTCTTCCTTGGAATTGTGTACTAAACACTTTTCATTCCTAAAATTTACAAGGTAACCTTCATCACATAATTGACTTATGATAATAAGGTTGTGCTTAAGACACTTAACAAATAAAAAATTTAAAATCTAAGTTTTTCCGAGAAGAACAATATTACCTATACAAGCAATTTATTCCTTAACATTATCTCCGAAAGTTACTTTTCCTCCTTTCGTCTTGATAATATTTTCAAAGAATTTTTTGTTACCAGTCATGTTCTGGGAACATCTATTATCCATTTACCATGTATTGCTGTTGGTACTATCTTTACTTTCCTAAAAACAAGAGTGTTAGACTTTCGGAACCCAAACTTTCTTGGATCTGGAAATTTTAGAAAGCAAAATTTTAGGAATCCACATTTTCTTTGAAAAATAAGCTTTATGAAAACCTAAAGACTAAGTTTTTTAAGGAATTTTTTCCCAATGCCCACCACACTGGCACTTAGTGTAGAATGGAGCACTTTGAGGAACAAAATAATTTTTAATAAAAAATGGTTTTGAACGAGTATAGCCAAAACCAGAATTATTCCTTAGAGGTCAAATTTGTGAATACATCTTATCAATGTTTTTATTACCTAAGGTAAAGTTTGACAAACACTTCCTTAAGGAAAATATTTCTGACTTTAGCTTAATAACTATGTTTTTATCCTCAAAAACATTAGTTTTAGTACTAGAGTTAGTCTCGAAAACATTTTTCTTAGAAATTACTTTTTCTAGATCCTTAGAAAGTTTATCCTTCTCAGAATTAACTTCCTCAAGGGTTTTTGAAATACTTTCAAAATCATAAATTTTCTTATCAAGATCTTTAGAACTATATGATATTTCCTTAGTAAGACTAGAAATCCTAGAATTTTCCTTATCAATATTTTTCTTTACTTTATAATTTTCATTCTCAAGGAGTTTAGAAAACCTAGAAAATTCTTCATAAGTAAATAAAGTATTATCTTCATCAAAGAAGATTATTCATTCGAGGATTCATAATATTTACTATCACTATAATTAACGTTCAAGGATACATTGGTTATTGATTCAATATTGTGTACCTTAGCCATTAAACAATGATTTTCAATAGGTAACTTGGCTAATAGACCAAGATTCTTCTGACCAGAAGATTCATACTATGAGGATTCTTCAGAAGAGTCACGACCACTGGAACTCCAAGAATCATTGGCTTTCAAAACTTTCTTAGATTTATCCTTGTATTACTTCTTTCTATTTCTCTTAGAATTCTTTTCATTTCCTTCTTTTCTCTTAATCATAGGACAATATGGCCATATATTCCCTGCTCTCTTGCATTCATAAAAAGTAACTTTTGAGTCTTTCTTGTCCTTTCTTTATTTCTTCTTGTATCTAGATTGAAAGTTCTTCTGTCCAACAATCTTGTTCATCCTTCAAGCAAGATTGTCTAACAAATTTTCTGAAGATTCACTTACACTAGATTCATATTTAATAACATTCCTCTTAGATTTGGATCTTGTAACTCTCTCAGGATTCCTGACTTTCATATGATTTTAAGTAGTTATAAAAGAAAAACTTCCATTTCCATTCTTCTTCTTATTTATATCAACATATCTTTTCATTATTGTCTCATGTTGAAGAATATTTCAAAAAATCTCATCAAGAGTAATCTGTGAGACTTTACTATTCTCATCAATAGATGTTCTCTTTTATTCCCACTCATTAGGCATGATATCTATAATCTTTTCCACAAGTGCCTCATCATCTAAACCTTTTTCACCCATGGATTGTAAACTATTTAAAATAATAACGAATCTCTATTGTACCTTACATACTGGTTCTTCATAAGAAAAGAAAAAACCATGATATTTTGCTCTGAGCATAGCTCTTCTAGTTTCGATAAATTTAGAAGTTCCAAAATGAGTAACCTACAACTTCTTCCAAATACAATTTGCAGCTTCACAAGAATAAATCTAGCTCTATATATTCCTGGTTATGGAACACAACAAGTATTGCGTACCTTGTAGTTTAGTTGATATTCTAACTTTTCTTGATTAGTAAAATTTTTAACTTCCTTAACAGGAATCTTGTAATCTCCAGTAAGAATTACAAAGTTGTCCACTCCAATTTTAATAAAAAAAGTCTTCATACAATATCTCCAATATTCATAATCATTCCCATCAAATATAGGTGGTATAGTAGGATTAATATTGTCAATCGAACAAACATTCATTCCTACCATCTCAAATAAAATGTCTTTCCACAAAAACTTATTAGTAATAAAAGCTTATAAACAAAGATAAAAATCTTAATCAAGGAAAAATAGAATAAGGAAAACTTGAGCAGGAAAACTTATATGTAAATATAAGTATTTTAGAAACCTCCTATGATAACAATTGTAGGATCAAAATATTATGTAGATACTCAATATACAAGAGGGTGGTGAATTTTATACTTTAAAAATTCCTTTGGAACTTTTAATGATGGTATAAACCTTCCTATTGTTTAAAAATGTTAAACAAGGTAAATTCACAAGACCTCTTAGTTCTAAAAACTTTCTAGATTATAGAAATATTGTTCCAAAAATGAAACTTAAGAAAAGTTTACAAGGACAAATATTCTACCTTAAAGCATATAAAATATTACTAATTAGGGTACACAAGTACAAGAAAGTATAAGATAGTTATAATTTCCTTATTAATCAAAATGCAGTGGAAAAAAAACTTGAAACAATACAAGTAACAAGTAAGAAATCTTTTAACCCAAAGAGAAGGGTATCCAACAACCTTGGATAAAGGTCCCTTGATTTATACTTTCAAGAAAGTCTACCTTACCCACACCAGGGTAAGCCCTCGATAAGAATATCGGAGTCTATCTTGCTATCCCCGCAAGACCTCAAGCTTCAAGGTAGTCGACACCTTTGTCTTCCTTATCAAGGAAATACTCAAACTTTAAGGTAGTTGGCACCTCTGTCTTCCTTTCCCTAGAAACCCTCGATTGTACACAACAACAATCAGAGTCGCATGAAGCAATATAAACAATATGTTCAGTATGCACAAAGCATGAGAGTCTCTCTCTCTAGAAATCACTTCAGCATGTAATCTCTAGAGTTGTAGAATAGTGTTGTTGGGCTCGTAAATGATCTCCAATTTATAGGTGCATTTACAATGATCAGCTCCCTCCTCCAACGGTCATATTTTTCCTTGAGTTTCATAGGGACCTATACACGTGTCACTCAAACAATGTTTGGTTAGAAACAGAATGCATGACATCATTTTATAACTATAACAAGAGTAAGTAAAATAAGGTTTCTCAACCAAATTCATTTTTCAGAGTATAAGGAAAAATAATGTTTGGAGTCTAATTGGAAAACATTTGGAGTCTATATTACATGGATATTTAGATTCTGTTTTCCAAGGAATTCAGAATCAAAATTTTGTAGACTTTGGAGTCTGAATTCTAAGGAATTTGGAGTCTGAATTCTAAGGAATTTGGAGTCTGAATTCTAAGGAATTGAGAGTCTAAATTATTAGGAGTTCATAGTATGAATTCTAAGGAATTAAGAGTCTAAATTTTAAGGAATTTGGAGTCTAAATTTTAAGGAATTCAGTACCTGAATTCTAAGTAATTCGGAGTCTGAATTCTAAGAAATTCAAAGTCTTAATTCTATGGAATTCAGAACCTGAATTATAAGGAATTCAAAACCTGAATTATAAGGAATTCAGAGTCTAAATTCTAAGTAATTAGGAGTCTGAATTATAAGGAATTAGGAGTCAGAATTCTAAGGAATTCGGAGTCTGAATTATAAGGAATTTAGAGTCTGAATTCTAAATAATTTAGAGTCTGAATTTCAGAGAATTGAGAGTCCGAATTTCAGAGAATTTGGATTCTAAATTCGGATCCTGAAAAAAGATTATGCTATATCTAAGTACTTATAGAATTATGAGGTTTTCGATTTGAAACCAAAATTTTCACTTAGGAATAAAAAGAGTTAGATTTAGAGAGACTAAAATATGAACAATGAAAAATAGGTAAGGATAAATTTCCTTGGGGAAGGAAAATTTTCCTTATTAAGGAAAATCTGAGTGGAAAATAAATTTTCCTTAAGATAGGGTGTTTTCGATTTTCCAAACATGAAGGGATGGAAAAGTCATAAGGAAACATTATTGACTCAACACTCACAACCTGTAGGCTACTCCAACCCATACCTCAGGGCCCAATCCAAGACCACAAAAACCCTCATCACACTTGGTCCTACTACACATGGTCTTTCCCAAGTTACCCCCTCTAATCCTATTAGTAACCCAATGCCAAGTCCTAAAACATTCCCATGAACCCCACATAGGTCTTGTCTCACATCACCTATGGTAGGTCTCTCGAACCATCCCTCGATGGAAACCCCTCTCCAAAATCCCCCATCTCTTCTTGGAGGACTCATCCCATTATAATCATCTACCAAGCCTCTATCTACCATAAAGAGGGTGTCACTCATTAGGTATGAGATGTATGACCATCTCAATCATCCCGCTAGGCCTAAGTCTCTCATTCCTGCCAACTATCCCCAGAAAGATCACCTGGACTATATCCATCTTACCTCACATCCCGATACCTACTCAAGGCCTCTCATCAAATCAACCAACATTTATATCCCTTGGAAACATCATCATTGGGTGATCTAAATTACCTAAAGTGATAAAGAGAAATCATTCCATGTATAGGGGGTTTAACACCACCCTTTCTCATCTACCCAGGTTACCCTTAGTTCCTAACCATCTAACTCGAACCCTATGTAGTATGAATACATGAAAACCTATACATAAACAAACATATGTTATTATATCATATGGTTCACCTACCTTAACCATAACATTAACCTCTCTCCAAGATTTTCAGAGCCTCATCCAAGATTATCTATTCCCCCTAGCATCTATATCACATAAAGAATCACAAATAATTAATTATAAACATTTATAATTAATTTTTAAACTTAAATACAAAGGAATACTCACAAAAAAACTCACCACACATATTCATAACAATGGGAATACTTAAAAAAATGTGAAATAAACCTCCCAGGATCATATTTATCCATTTCATATGAAATATACTCTATTATTGACCAATTATATCATGATCAAGTGGAATAAACACTAAAACCCAAGCCCCAGATTTCCCAAATCATTGGCTAGTGAATTAAAAACCAAAAAGTAAGAAAAAATAGGGATAAAATCACCCAAAATAACCATATAAATGCATCAAGAACATCCCTAAAGCATGGGGGATCCATGAGAGGAATAAACGGAAGAGAATTGACTGAAATGGCCTCTCCCTGATGCCCCTAGTCCCCAAAATAACAAGAGGGCCAACTAGAAAATTACCAGTCTGTCCCTGTTCATAAAAAAACCCATCCCAACCTTAGTTGCGGTGCAACCAGGGGGGTCATAGCATGACTCACAACTCCACTCAAAAATATCACAACGCATCCAAATGGTCATAACATGGTGCACTCTTATAAATATGAGGAGACACTACCGCTATCCTTCGTGGAACAATTCCTTACACTATGTGATGTTGACACCCCTGCTGATGTCTATCATAGCATGCCTAGCAGTCCCGACATGACCGACAACTATAATATAATTTTAGACAGCCCCCAAACCTTGCTCTGATTCCCACCCAAGCACTTGGACCACCAACCAAGCCTCATTACACATCCAAAAACATCTCCATGAGATGTTCCAAGACTAAAATTCTTGATCCAAATCCTAATACACCAAATATCCATTACCCCATGACCAAAATTAAAACTCCACCAAAAAATTAATGAACCTAAAATTAAGGGGTCATTACAACCGTGTTCCATCAATTTATATATTTTCAATTATCTTTTCATAAAATACAAATGGGATGACCAAATATCATCCTAAATCCATGTTCATAATATAATACATGTGAGTGTTTATTATATTACACAAACGAACAATGTTGCTCTCGTAGGTTATTTATACTGGTATCACACCAATTCTTTACAAACTTCAACCTCTTAAAGTAGATCAATAATTTTTATAGGGATATCATTTCATATACAAAACTGGCCCACTTCCTCAAAACCACAGAGACTTAAAATTCCTCTCAATATTTAGATAACTGTATGCAACCTGGTCTCTAATAGATATTCTTACTTCTAGATCTTGTACAAAATTAGAAATTTAGTCTTTTCTCATATAAACTCAAAGTTATTTGGATAACTTTTAGATTATAATAATAACTCCATGAAATCCATCCTTTCTTAACCAAGCTCCTCTTCTTCCCTTCGACTGAATTGGTTCACAGGTTTAGTTAGACATCTTATTCTTCTTTTTTTCTTCGAAACTCATATGGTTTTTTGTTTCAAAACATGTTCAAATTTTTATTCTTACTCCTTGAGAGTCTTTCATATACTCTTAGCCTTCTATACATAGATGTACAAACCTCTAAACCTACACAACTGTAGATGCAACCACATTTTGGGGTCTTTTCATTTTTCCATAAATAGAAGTATTTCTACGAATTCTTGAAAGACAAAAAAACCACATGCTCATGACGCACCCCATTTTTCTTTTCCCATGATCCAATATATCTTATTCATTAAAAGATCACCATGTGGGTGTGTGCCATATTTTTCTCTATTATTTTATCCATTAGTTTTAAAAAAATTCCCTTTTCTATTTCTCCATCAATTTTCTTTCTTTGTATCAGATGAATGTATCATCAAATATATTCTATGTTAGGATTGAGTTCTTATCTTATCAAAATACTCTCCCACTATCCACAATAAAAATTTCTTCACTATCATAAAAAATATATAGTAGTATCATTTGCTTCCAGGAATATCTCAACTTATAGAATGAGAGATTCCTTGAAAATAGTAAAAACACCAGTTTGGATGTTTAAACAATATTTAGCATCTCAAAAATTCCTTATTCATTCCCAAAAAATAAGCATCACAAATATTTTGTGATATTTAGAATAATTAAGTTTAGTTAAAAAATATTCACATATTATTTATAGATTTGAATAATCTAGAATTTATATATTTATTTTTCTAAATATCTAATCCAAATTTGATATTATTTATCTTATCCATGAATATTAGATTCTCACTCAAAATCATATTTCAAAATTAATTTTATACATTTTTATAATTGAGATCCATCAGAAGAGCCATCATATTTATATCTACATTATTGTTTAAAATAGTTTAGAATCATTTTAGTTTTTACTCATCAAGTTATTCTCATGGTTGATTATGTTCTTTATGATAAGTGAATCATGGATTATTAATAAAACTATAATCATAATTTAATTATTATGTTTTAATAACTTAAGATCAACTTTATCATCATATGATTTACTTCACCATTTTTATCACTAATATTGAATTAAAAATATTCTCATTTTAAATTCATATAATTATGGAATAATGATCATGTAAATTAATTATACTTTAATTTTACTAAAATTATTATTGTATAATAGCTTAATAATTATTCATGATGTTTTTTACATGATATAATGGATTTATAATCATCATAATTAATCTCTTCTTTATGATCTTCAATTCAGGAATTCTCAATTTTTTATAAGTCTAGCATGACTCATATATGGATTTCTATCACTCATACACAACAAAAAATGAACCATACAAAAAACTCAATGAAAAATAATTAATTTCAAATGACTCATATAAAAAGTCTAATGACTCATACACAAAGTCCAATGATTCATATGCTACTCTAAATGACTTGCCCACAAGTCTTGTTAACTCATACATAGGCCATACTTAGCCACATTTTTTATCTGGATCATACAGAGTCTTAAGAATAACTCATATATAGATTGAGATAACTCATATTTATAGTCAATAATAGCTCTTATGTAGGTCCTTTGTCTTTAAAATGGCTCATATGATGTTTTATAATGTTGTATATGTAACACTGGATGAATCATATACAGATCTATAGACTTAACAATTTTTTTAGTTGCAACATCAGAATTATGAATTTATTCAAATTAATTCAGAATCATTTCACATTATCTCAAGCCTTATCAAATATATTAAAAATATTTTTGAGAATTTATAAAACCTTCTTGAACACTTTGAGACTATTTTTAAGGACTCTTATAGCATATTCACCCCCTCTTTAAATTCTTCAATGTAGCTAACTACCTTCACAATTTCATCTCTTATCTCATTCACTCTGGCCATAATCAAAGATATTTTTCATCACTAATTATAACATCTAATATTCTAAATACTGATGGATGGATTCCCCATAAATTTCCTCTAGATTTATCCAAACATTGGATATTTTTAACACTTGTTAAATATAGTCATCAGGTTTCCCAACTCACATAGTCCAATAACCAACTCTTCTATCTTCATCTCCTAGAATTCACTAAAATGTTATAGATAATATTTATATACCTCAAGACTTTTCCTTGAAATTATGATCAACTATACTATTTTTGAATTAAGGGTTTCCACTTAAATTTTTCCATCCATGTATTTAAGTAACAATATCTTTTTTACATTAATTAACAAGTATGGGCTTCACCTTCATCCTTTTGTGTGTCGATTATCTATCCATCAATAAATACTTAACATTTTAATAATTACATTGATAATATTATTATCAATAAAGTTAATTGAAAAAAATACAACTTCAACACATAGGTCACTTTAATCACCCCTTTTTATTTATTTTCAACTCTAAATTTAATCCAAAAGTTAATATAATTCATTCTCCCACTAATTTAAAATAAATTAAATGGGAAAGGTTTTATTCCCCTTATTGACATTGTGGTTGTATAAGAATTTGTTATCATCTCCAACCAACTCTTTTAATTTTATTAAAGTACATCTCCCCTTGTAATTTTCTATTTCTATTTTCCGTAGTTCAAACCATGAGCAAAGGGTAGCACCCCATTTTATACTAGAAATGATCCATAAACTAATAAAATACAAGTATATATAGGATAAACCTTTATAGAAAACAATAGTGACCAATTGAGAGAGAAAAATGTCCATAAAATTTCACAATGTGATACCAAATATAAAATTCATTTTTTAGGGTTGTTTAAATAGATATTTAACAAGTTTTATAAACATTAAGTATAAATCACAAAAAAATAAAAACATTTCAAGTGAAATATATTTATTCTCCCCCATTTTTAGATAATCACTCTCATTGTTATCTATATTCAATATGAACCAAAATAGTGATGGGAAAGTGAGCATCATACCTCATCCTTTATATTTTTAAGGGTCTGTATAGATTCCATATTTGATAAAAATGATAAATCTCTATAACCTTTACTTATTTTGATAGCTCTCTCCTTAAGGAATGATTTATATACTTCACTATGTGTGTTTCTAAAACATGTATAATATCATTTGATATGTTTGATACCAATTTTGGGATATATTTCTATTTTTATATTACACAATGGATTGACTCTCTTCATATTGTACTAATGTTACAATATTAATTATTTTTTCTTTTTCAATCCCCACCTTTAATTACCTCTTCTATAATTCAAAACCATCAATATATGGGAATAATGTGGGTATTTATTAGAAATTCAATGTGATTATTAGATATGAGATTGATTTATCAACCTAAAACATTTATCTCTAATTTTCCTCATGCTTCCACCATTAGATCTACAACTATGAATTTGTTTAGGTATCATGGTATTCTTATTGTATTCAGCTTTCTTCTTAGCAGAAATTTTCATTTTCACTTTATAAATTAAGGAAATACACTCTTTTGTGCCTCCTCCATTTTATTATCCTCTTAAAATTGGATTTTTTATGGTTAATCACTCATTTAGAGTGTGGTTGTCCTAATTTTTGTTTAAAGACACATTCATAATAACTTTTTTGATACTGTGATTCATTGGTGATTTTACATTATTCTTAAATAAATTTTCTTATTTAAGAAGCAATTCCATAGATTTTAAAACACTATGAACAAAACATTTTAACCTTCCATACACATATTTAGAAATTTTTAATTTTACCTTCTTGGGAATATTCTTAACTTCTATAGAAAGAGTGTCAACTGCCATGCCAATTCTACTATCTCTTTCTTGAACATACTCAATTCTAGTTTCTAGATTTCTACCAATAAAATTATTGATTTTCATTGAAATATTAAAATGTTCAATGATTCATTCCATATTACCACATTAGAAACATATTCTTCTTATAGAGACACCCTAGTCATTATCTTTCTTTAAAGACTTCTTGGGAGTAGTTTTCTTTGCACTCTTCTTCTGTTTACTTCCCAAGGTAGACTTTCCATTCTAATTCAACTGATTTTTTTTCCATGCAATTATTTATTCATTAGTATAATAATTTTAATGGGATGATATATTCTAAAAATACTCATATAAATGACCAATTATATTGCAGTTCTCACAAATATTATCAAAACAAAATACTCTTTTTTTGAAATTCAAATTTTATTTCTTTTGTAGAGCATGCTTCTGGGCAGCAGGTTATCTATTTGTTTGAAAAATGCTCCCCCATTATTGAGGAAATAATTTATTTTCATGGTATGAAATATTTTTATATAAATAAATATCCCTATGTAAAAAAATTCAACAACACCAAAATCTTTCAATTAACCTATTTTTTCTTATTGATGCAATATCTCTAGATTTTGAAGTTTGATTTTTTAGATAGTTTCACCCTTAATTTTATATTGGTTTGTAGATATTATATTCTTATAAATAACTATATTCACGATTAATTATGTGGTGATTTTTTTGGGTATTTTTATCCTTCCATATCTGTACTATTTTTATTTTGAAATCTATACATCTAATAAAAATAGATTTTTTGAAAGCAAATTCAACTAGGTTATGGGGTTCCTTTTTATATGATATTATTGAGGGTTAATCAAGATATTATTCCCATAAAAATTTTCAACCACTTTGATTATTTTAACTGGTAATAATCCTCAAAAAATTTTCTGTTGAATTATTTTTATTATCTTTTATTTGGGAAGTTCTAGATTGTGTTGTTTCTGATTTTTCAATTTCACCTCTAGATCAAGTCACTTCAAACTAAGAAAATTTTTCTAAGACATAACTAAGATCGTTATTATTTACAATCAATTTTCATATTATGAATTTTATCCCCATGAATTTTACTTATTAAAAGAAATTTTCAATCTCTTTCACCCACTTTACTATAATTTCTATCTGAGCATCATTGACATCCATAGATACTTAGTGTAACTTATCTAATGCATGGATCACATATTTAACAAAATTTTTAAATAAAAATTTCCCCAAAAAAACTCTTTTAAGTTATTAATTAGTCAAAAATATTATTTCACTGCAAATTGAACCAACTATTCCTTAATTCTTACCAATTTTTTGAGGGTATTACAACTTATTATCATCTTAGTGCCCCATGAGTGGTGCAGACACCTGAGATGGGGGGGGGGGTGAATCAAGTTTTTCTAAATTATTGTAACAAATTCCAAATAAAAATTATAATATTTTTACCCCCTTTATTATTTTAACCACTACCACCTATTAGGATTTATATTTGGATATATTTATCTCTAGATAATCACTTACACCACATGTAATGCATGCAAGTTCTAAGGTATGAAACATGTGTTTTTACAAGGTTTGACCCCAAGTGGTAAACCTACTCCTTATTGTGATTACTTTTAACTAAGTCATAGATTCTACACTAATAATATTTTCATCAAATATAGGTGGGATGGATAGGTATCATCTTAAATCCATGTTTATATATAACAAATGTGAGTGTTCACTATATTATAGAAGTGAAAAATACTACTTATGCAAGTTCTTTATACTAGAATCCCACTAGTTATTCAAAAAATTTAACCTCTAGAAGTGGATCACTAATTTCAACAAGTGATGTGACTATATCCAAAAAATAATCTTCTTCCTAAAAACCACAAAGTCTTCGACTGCCTATTGATTTTCTAATAACTTTATGAAACTCAATCTCTATTAGTAGACATACTTCCATGTATTACAAATAATATAGAATAAATACTTATCTAAAAAAAACTTAAAGGTATTATAATTCCTTTTAGATGATAAAAATAACTCTATTAAAGTCATATTTACTCAACTTATCTCCCCTTCTTCCCTTCAATTTAATTTATTCACAATTTCAGTTCAATAACTTCTTATTATTTTCTTCTTATAAATAAAAATTGTTTTATACATTGGTATAGGTTTATATTCTTATTATTCCTCTTTGAGATTTTTTAAATTCTCTTATCTTTCTTTAAACAGACATACAAACCTCCCAAACTTTTCATTTTTTTTATTTTTAGTTCTTTGATACACAACTGTACATGTAACCACTGTTGGAATATTTTTCATATTTTTATAAATGGAAGTATTATAGGGAATGCGGGAAACCCAAAAAACCGAAATTTCAATCCAAACATTTTTTATTCTCATATGATATACTCTATCATTTTCATTTAAGAGCATCACTTGGGTGTGTCCCATGTTTTTATCAACCGATTTCTCAAATATTTTTATAAAAAAACCCTTTCTTTTTATTTATTTATCTTGGATGAATGTATCTTTAAAAATATTCCATAGAAGGATCAATTTATTCTATTCTAAAAATAATCTAACAACAATAAAAATAAATAATTATTCACTAATGTATAAAATATATAAAAATACCATTTGAGGCTGGGAATATCTCAGCTCGTGGCATGAGAGATTCCTTGAAAATAGTATGAGAACTAGCTTAGATAGGAAACAACAATTAAAATCTCCACTCTTTCTTCTTATTTCTTTGAAAGAAACATAATTTTTTTCATATTTATAAAAATCAACATTATCTCCAGCATCTTCATATGTGATTTCTGGATTTAGACAATCTAGAATTTATTTCTTTATTTTTCTCAAAATCACATATAGATTTTATCTTCTTTATCTTATCGAGGAAGATAAAATTCTCAAAAAAATTATTGGATCACAATTAATTTTGTGATATTTTGGTCGTTATGATTTAACATCATCATCATATTTATATTCTCATTATTCTTGAAAATATATAAAAATAATTTAAGTTCTCTCTTGTAACACCCCAAGCTTCCACGGTACGTTTCCCTTCGAATAATGCGATAGCGTGTGTTGTACGCAACCTCGAGTTCTAACACACACCACAACTAATTAAACTAGCCGTTGTGAATAGTTATACCTACTTTTTGAAATCATATATATTTTATATTTCAAAATGGACTTCATTTTTGGATTCGGAATATCGAAATTATCCTAGGGTGAAATTTTGGTACTTTTCGGATAACTTTTATATTTTGATGAATAGTGAAAATTACTAAATTTTAATTAAAAACAACTTTTTTAATCAAAATAATTAATAGTGATAAATTATGAATTTGAGTGGTTTTAAAGTATATTTAGAATATATTTTTACCATTTAATATAATGTTGGTCATTGGACATAATTTTACAATTAAACCGAACATAAACAAGTGTCAATCTTTTGATAGTTATTATCTCTTAAAAACACTCTTTTTGTTTTGACAGCGGGAATTAATTTTAAATTAATTTCTGCCACTTCTGTGTTTTGAATTTAGAAAAATGGATTCCATATTTGGAATCAGGATGTTCAAATTGTGTAAATAGGTAACTTTTATTTTTAGACATTTTGAATAATTACTGCGGTAAATATTTTATTTACCATGGTTAAGGGTAAATCCGGTAAATAAGGGTTAACAAAATAATATTATAATAATACTAAATTACCCTAAAACGTGTCTTAACCCTATTGGTTGATACATGGTCGTCCATGGGAATCTTTGGGTCTATTTTGGGACCCCATGGATCCACTTGTAAGTGATAATGACACATTATATTAATAAAGCTTAAATAAAAATAAAAATGGCATAAGCTTACATCTTTTAGAAGAACATATTTTACATAGGGTTATACATGTTGGATTTTAGATTATAAATATTCATTAGAAATATAAAAAGCTTTCCTACATAATTATATTTTATTTATAATTTTTAGACATTAAATAAGTTATTTTATTTATGACACAATGATGATGCAGTAATTACTATAATAGTGAAAAATTAAAATAATTGATATTATAAATACCCAAATAAATATAATATGAAACTTTTAATGAATTAAACTAATTTTCTAGGATAATATGATATATTAGGATTGATTTAATTGACTTTTTTCGAAGTAATCAATCTGTTATGAGTTTCACAAAAATCAACTATTGAATAGTGTCAAAATTGACATAAAAGAGTTCTTAAAAAAAATATTATATTATTAATTGATATTAAATTCCTAAAAATCTAAGGTTCGGCCAAGAGACTTATATTATGATAGTTTAATCATTAATGGACCACTTGGGGGTCGCTTGGATGTATATAGTAAGTTTATTAACCATATTATATAAAAATACGAAGAGACATTGTAAAAGTGAAACTAATTAACTTAGAGTTAATACTTAAAGATAAGGTTAATATAAGTACCCAAACCTGTCTAAATTCTATTGGATGAGTTGTTTTCGACCTATCCCTACCTCATCCTTTGAATAGTCAACTTTGGAGCCTTTGGAAACCGAATATGAATTTATTATAAATTAATATTTCTAGCTTTTCCAAAGGTGCCCCTCACCCCTCTTATAAAAGGGCACTCCTCCTTCTCTTTTCCTCACACCTCTCAAGCCACTTGGCTCATCCAAACTCTGCCCAACTAAGCTCCCCACATCCCTATCCTCCTCCTTGAAGCTTCCCCTTAGGCAGAAATCATTTCAATAAGTCCTTTGGTTCCAACCAAAGTGAGTTACCTAAATTAAAGGTAACAATTTCTCTTAAAGTATTTTCATTTATTTTGCTTCTCCAACCCCCAAAATCTTTTTATTTCATTTCTTTTGTAACAACACCAGTATCCTCAATATACTAGGATGTTGTTATAAGAAGGATTCAAACTACACATACACACAACTCCATCTAATGGATGATGAACATAATGTTTCTGTGGATGACAAACTAACGCCTCACGAAACGATGATTGTTCAAATACATCTTACCACCTCTCATGGTGGCCATTATGATGGCACTGTAATTAAATATGATATTAATGATATATATTTTATATATAAGCTTCTGTAATTCCATTTTATTTCATTCCATTATTCGTTTCATGTTGTATATACATACGATAATTTCATTTGAGGAAGTGCGGACTACCGCCCCCTTAAAATGATATGACTCGTTCATACCACAAATGGAACGTATAAAGGATGGTGTTAATGAACTTAAGTAACATATATAAAATATTATATTATACTGGAATAGTAATATACCTATGTATCATTTGGATTTGATTCTTTTAAAATAAAAATTAAATGGAAGTAGCGTTCGTGCGTACGTACGGACTACCGTCTCCACGAACGCGATAAGATTCGTTCTCCATCATATCCATTCAAGTATTATTCTCATTTTAGGGTTAAAAATAATGTTAATATCATTCTGATTATGAATAAGATATAATCTATCCATTACAAACATGTCTTACGTAACCAAACATTTAAGAAGAACGAATCGATTATCACCCGAAACGACGATAATACTAAGATATTATTAATAAAGCAATGTTAAAAGATCATATATGATATCATATTAATGTATATGATTCTTGTACAATTTAATAACAATTATTTCACCATTATACAGGAGGTTAACCTACCCCAACCAAGGAAAAGTTCAAGGTAAGGGTTATTTCACAATCTCTTCATTATCCGAGGTTGTTTATACGTAATAATCTACTGGGATCTCTTTATCATCCACATCCATGTTTCTTAAAAATACATTTCAAAACATTTTTACTATTTACTAGAATATGAGTTAAAGTCATTTATACCCTTTTTAACTTTTATAAGTGGTTTATAAAGGAATCTTTCGGTCGTTTTCAAAACAAGGTCCTTTTTAACCTTTTCGACAGAATTAAGGTAAGAATGTTTTTTTTAACTTATACGGCGGGTGCGGCTATTTTCCGCCATTATAAAATCTTCAAAGCTTCCCTTACAAGCTTATAAGAATATTTTCAAAGAAAATGTTTTATTTTATATGGATCTTAAATGATTTCAAAATAAAAGGAGATATTTCTTTAAAAAGAATTTTGATTTCATCTATGTCAACATCCTTTGATGAATTTTAAGATTATTTGAAGTTGATTTATTATGATACAAAACTTCTATATTGTGTTGAAGGTTTTGTGATATGTTTGACTGTGGATGTTCTATTTTTATACCATTCATAGTTTATGGTGAAATTATTGACATTTCGTATGCTAGTTTTAATACGAATGTTTATGTTATGTTTAAACCTTTTCATATGGGAATGCATTGGACTTAATAAGTGACGGGTGGAGCCCGCTATAGCTCCTCGATGCATCGGTAGGTCTCATGAGACAAAATAGTGTCTTGGCACAAGGCCTTGACAAAATCTTATTTGTAGTCTTGGCACGAGGCCTTGGCTATGTGGTTATGATAGTCTGGCATTATGCATTCCAACATTATGAAAGTGGTGAGTGATTTTTGCATGTGATTATTCGATTAGTAGAATATCCATGTGAATGAGTAAATGGCATTATTTCATTTTACTTTTGCCATATTATGTTGATGTTCAAGTTTAAAAGGCTTTTGTTTTAGTTATACATTGCCTTAAATGTTTATTCTTATTTATGAAAGTTTCTGCTATATTGTTATCCTTACTGGGCATTTGAGCTCACCCCTTTTCTATGTTTTATCTTTCCTAGGAAGTGAAGAAGTAAATTATGAATGACCTGCAAGGATTTTATGAGGGGATAATAGTGTGGTCTATTGAGACATTATGTTGTTGTAGTAGTTTTTCATTTTATAATGTAATGTAAAACTTATGAATATATCTGGAATTTTCCAAGGCTACTAAACCAATCGGTCTTTCGAGATTTGATCTTTCTTATGATCATGCCAATGTTATGTAATAATGCACCGACTCTAGGCAACTAGGGTCGGGGCGTTACAGTTGGTATCAGAGGAAGTTTAGTACAAACCTTGGAAGCTAGATTTAGATAAACTCTGATTAGAGCACGTAGACCTAAGATGAACTTTGAGGATTAGTATAGAAGAACTTCCTAGAATTTTGGTATTGTAGAGATTTTGTGAGTTTTCCGAGCAATACATCCCTGTCTGGATACGAGCAGGTAGAGGCGGCTCTGGCACAGATGTACCTAGGGGTAAAACCCGAAAACACCGCTTTGAGCTAGACTCGAACGGGAACTGGTGCACGACAACGGGCCTTGCTGCACTCTTGGTTACGACACTCCCGGGGGATATGCTTAGGATAACTCTCACTTTCTTTACAAATCATTATGAAGGGTTTATGAGTATATACTTCCTCAAAGAAAACATATTTATGATTATGGATTATATCCATAGATAATTCAATTTATGTTAAGTATTTTATAAGTATGGGATTATGTATTTTGATTCATAAACTAATCTAGTTTATACCATTGTTTAGAAATGGCGCCTAGTGGAAGAAATGGAAACCGTATCAATGCACGAACTCCATGTAGGGATTTCCCTCCTGCTCAAGATAATTATAGTGGAGCTGGTGATGCAACTGGTGCCGATCAGCTAATCACCATACTGGGACAACTTACTCAGGTTATGAATAATAACCTTACCCGTATGGAGCACCCTGATCCGCAGCGTGGAGGATCAATGTTAGATCGATTCATGAGGCAACAACCACCAACGTTCAATGGGAGTACAAATCCCTTAGTAGCTGAGCAATGGATATTTTCCCTAGAGAAAATATTTCAGGCTTTGGGGAGTAGTGAAAGGGAAAAAGTTACCATGGCAGTTTACCGCCTCACTGGAGATGCTGATCAATGGTGGTCATTGATTCAAAATACGAAAGAAGATGATGAAGTATCAAATATGGAATGGAGTGAGTTCAAAGATTTATTTTTAGAAAAATACTTTCCTCGCGACCATCGAGCAGATATGGAAAGGCAATTTCTAAGTTTGAGACAAAAGGAGGATGAGAATGTCACAAAGTATGAGGCTAACTTTACAAGGTTAGCAAGGTATGCTGGAGATTATATTCGCAACCCAAGAAGTAAGATTGATCGTTTCTTTGATGGGTTAAAACCATTTCTCCGCCGAGCATTAGTCTCACAATCCTTTTCATCGTATGAAGACATTGTCTCATGTGCTATCAAGACCGAAAAGGAATTCTCTAAGTCTTATGACTTTAAATCAAAGCAAGAGAAGAAGAGACCTGCTGATCAATCTGGGAATGGAAATAAGGGGAAGAAGGGAAAGGTTGAATATCCATCTTGTGGTAAATGCGGGAAGAAACATCCTGGTACTTGCTTGAAGGGAATTGGAGTCTGTTACAAGTGTGGTGAAAAAGGCCACCAAGCTCATGATTGCAAGGGGAAGAAGGAAGCTACCAACGTTCAGTGCTACAATTGCAGGGAGATGGGGCATTATGCAAATGCATGTCCTAAGCGTCAGGAGAACTTACCTCAGAAAAGGCCAAGGGATCAAGGCCAGGCTTATGCTATCACTACTGCTGAGGTAGAAGCTCCGAAAGACATGGTGGCAGGTAATTTAATGGTTTCCTCAAGTTTAGAAAATGCATTATTTGATTCTGGATCATCGCATTGTTTCATATCTTCCCAGTTTGCTAAGAAAATTAGATATTTCCAATTTGATTTAATAAGGGAGTTGTCAGTTAAAACTCCTAAGGGAAGTATCATTACAACAAAGTTTTGTGAATCAGTCCCCATTAGAGCACATAAATTTTCTTTATCTGCTGATCTCATCGTCATACCTATGATTGAGTTTGATATAATCCTCGGTATGGACTGGCTTTCAGACTATGATGCAAAGATTTATTGTAAGAAGAAAGAGGTTACGATTCTTGATGACAATGATAAGGAACACCTTATTTTTAGAGCAGAATCGTCACCACCTAATTCTTATTTAGATCCACCCCCAGTAGCTCAACTTAATTCAATTATTGGGGAGGAAGAGAATGAAATAACTGTCGGTGAGGAAAGGAATGTTCAAATAGAGGATGTACCTATTGTGAAAGAATTTGTAGATGTATTTCCGGAAGATTTACCTGGGCATCCTCCAGAACGAGAAGTTGAGTTTTCCATTGATTTGATTCCTAGATCAAGGCCTATATCGAAGACCCCTTATAGAATGGCCACTGTAGAATTAGTCGAACTAAAGAAACAACTAGAGGAATTGAGTAATAAGGGATTTATTCGCCCTAGTGTTTCTCCATGGGGAGCCCCTGTTCTTTTTGTTAAAAAGAAAGATGGATCTATGAGGTTATGTATCGACTACAGGGAGATCAATGCTATAACGATAAAAAACAAGTATCCCCTACCTCGTATTGATGATTTATTTGACCAACTTCATGGAGCTCAATACTTTTCAAAGATTGACCTTCGATCTGGATACCATCAGTTGTGTGTGAAGAAGGAAGACATTCCGAAAACAGCATTTCGAACCAGGTATGGGCATTACGAGTTTACTGTAATGCCGTTTGGATTGACTAATGCACCATCTGTATTCATGGATCTGATGAATAGAGTTTTCAAGGAGTATCTCGATGAATTTGTGGTAGTATTTATTGATGATATATTGGTATACTCCAAAACCTATGAAGATCATGAAAATCACTTGCGCATTATCTTGAAGACTCTGAGGAGGCATGAATTATATGGAAAGTTTAGCAAGTGTGAATTCTGGCTTCAGGAGATTTCTTTTCTTGGCCATATTGTCTCTAAAGATGGAATCTCTGTTGATCCTTCTAAGACCAAGGCAATCCAAGAATGGCCAGCACCTACGAGTATAACTGAGGTACGTAGTTTTATTGGTTTGGCAGGTTATTATCGACGTTTCGTCCAGAATTTTGCCCGATTGGCAAACCCATTAACAAAGCTCACACGAAAAGGGGTTAAATTTGTTTGGACAAAAGAGTGTGAAGAATGTTTTGAAGAACTGAAAAGAAGATTAGTCAATGCTCCTATATTGACTCTACCATCGGGGAATGATGGGTTCGTTATTTATAGTGATGCATCGAAGAAAGGACTTGGCTGTGTCCTTATGCAGAATGATAGAGTTATTGCCTATGCATCACGACAGTTGAAAATTCATGAACAAAACTATCCTACTCATGATCTCGAGTTAGCAGTAGTGATCTTTGCTTTGAAGATATGGAGGCACTACCTCTATGGTGAAAAATGTGAGATTTATACTGATCACAAGAGTTTGAAGTATATTTTCTCACAAAAAGAACTCAACATGAGGCAAAGGAGATGGCTTGAATTACTCAAGGATTATGATTGTACGATACACTACCACCCAGGGAAGGCAAACAAGGTGGCAGATGCTTTGAGTAGAAAAGACCATGGAGTTTTGAACAATATGAGAATTGAAAGTGATCCAATTTTTATGGATCTAGTGAAGATGGACATGGGAATAACCAGGGAAGGTGAAACATCAATGCTTTTTCAAATGGTTGCCAAACCATCTTTACTAGAAAGGATTAAGATTTCTCAGACCGATGATGAAGAATTCCAAAAGAAGATTAAAGTTGTGAATGATGGGAGATTGAGAGACTTTGTGTATGAAGATGGAATTTTGAAATTCGGGAAGAGACTTTGTGTTCCCAATATACCTGATCTAAAAAGGGAATTGCTGGATGATGCTCATAGTTCCAATTTCTCTATACACCCTGGGAGCACCAAAATGTATAGAGATTTGAAGGAACATTTTTGGTGGGACAATATGAAGAGGGAGATTGCTGATTTTGTGTCAAGATGTATGGTTTGTCAACAAGTGAAAGCTGGAAGGCAACAGCCTGGAGGAGTCATGCAACCTCTTCCTATACCGGAGTGGAAATGGGACAATATTACGATGGACTTTGTCATGGGGCTACCAAAGACTCCTAGAAGGAATGATGCAATATGGGTTATTGTCGATCGTCTTACCAAGTCAGCACATTTTCTTGCTATAAGAGAAGATCTACCCCTGGAACGTCTAGCAAGACTATATATTAATGAAGTTGTGAGACTTCATGGAGTACCCTTATCAATTGTTTCTGATCGTGATCCCCGTTTTACTTCAAGATTTTGGAAAAGTCTTCAGAAATCCCTGGATACTGAACTTCATTTGAGCACTGCTTACCACCCTCAGACAGACGGACAATCAGAACGGACTATTCAAACCTTAGAGGACATGTTGAGATCTTTCTCACTTGACTTTCAGGGTATGTGGGATCAATATTTACCTCTGGTAGAATTTTCTTATAACAATAGCTTCCATTCGAGTATCCAAATGGCACCATATGAAGCGTTATACGGAAAGAGATGTCGTACACCAACCTGTTGGGATGACGTTGGTGAAAGAAAACTTGTAGGCCCAGAACTGGTGGAGGAAACGGTGGAAAAGGTGAAGGTAATCCAAAATCACATTAAATCAGCTCAAAGTAGGCAGAAGAGCTATGCCGATAATCGAAGGAATGATTTGGAATTTCAAGTCGGTGATCATGTTTTCCTGAAGGTATCTCCGTGGAAGGGAGTCATACGTTTTGGTAAGAAAGGTAAATTGAGTCCCAGATACATCAGACCTTTCGAAATTCTAGAACGAATTGGGGCTGTAGCTTACCGATTGGCAATGCCGCCAAGTCTCTCCAAAGTTCACGATGTGTTCCACGTATCTCTGTTGAGGAAATACATGCCTGACCCAACGCATGTACTCACCTATGAAGAATTAGAACTGGAACCTGATCTGTCTTATTGCGAAGAGCCCGTCAAGATTCTTGATACAAGAGAACAAGTACTGAGAAACCGGACGACGCGTCTGGTAAAAGTTTTGTGGAGAAACCATAAGATGGAAGAGGCAACGTGGGAACCCGAGGTACTTATGATGAAGAACCACCCGAGTCTTTTTATGCAGTAATACCCTAGAAATTGCGAGGACGCAATTATTTGAAGGAGGGGAGAATGTAACACCCCAAGCTTCCACGGTACGTTTCCCTTCGAATAATGCGATAGCGTGTGTTGTACGCAACCTTGAGTTCTAACACACACCACAACTAATTAAACTAGCCGTTGTGAATAGTTATACCTACTTTTTGAAATCATATATATTTTATATTTCAAAATGGACTTCATTTTTGGATTCGGAATATCGAAATTATCCTAGGGTGAAATTTTGGTACTTTTCGGATAACTTTTATATTTTGATGAATAGTGAAAATTACTAAATTTTAATTAAAAACAACTTTTTTAATCAAAATAATTAATAGTGATAAATTATGAATTTGAGTGGTTTTAAAGTATATTTAGAATATATTTTTACCATTTAATATAATGTTGGTCATTGGACATAATTTTACAATTAAACCGAACATAAACAAGTGTCAATCTTTTGATAGTTATTATCTCTTAAAAACACGCTTTTTGTTTTGACAGCGGGAATTAATTTTAAATTAATTTCTGCCACTTCTGTGTTTTGAATTTAGAAAAATGGATTCCATATTTGGAATCAGGATGTTCAAATTGTGTAAATAGGTAACTTTTATTTTTAGACATTTTGAATAATTACTGCGGTAAATATTTTATTTACCATGGTTAAGGGTAAATCCGGTAAATAAGGGTTAAAAAAATAATATTATAATAATACTAAATTACCCTAAAACGTGTCTTAACACTATTGGTTGATACATGGTCATCCATGGGAATCTTTGGGTCTATTTTGGGACCCCATGGATCCACTTGTAAGTGATAATGACACATTATATTAATAAAGCTTAAATAAAAATAAAAATGGCATAAGCTTACATCTTTTAGAAGAACAATTTTTACATAGGGTTATACATGTTGGATTTTCGATTATAAATATTAATTAGAAAGATAAAAAGCTTTCATACATAATGATATTTTATTTATAATTTTTATACATTAAATAAGTTATTTTATTTATGACACAATGATGATGCAGTAATTACTATAATAGTGAAAAATTAAAATAATTGATATTATAAATACCCAAATAAATATAATATGAAACTTTTAATGAATTAAACTAATTTTCTAGGATAATATGATATATTAGGATTGATTTAATTGACTTTGTTCGAAGTAATCAATCTGTTATGAGTTTCACAAAAATCAACTATTGAATAGTGTCAAAATTGACATAAAAGAGTTCTTAAAACAAATATTATATTATTAATTGATATTAAATTCCTAAAAATCTAAGGTTCGGCCAAGAGACTTATATTATGATAGGTTAATCATTAATGGACCACTTGGGGGTCTCTTGGATGTATATAGTAAGTTTATTAACCATATTATATAAAAATACAAAGAGACATTGTAAAAGTGAAACTAATTAACTTAGAGTTAATACTTAAAGATAAGGTTAATATAAGTACCCAAACCTGTCTAAATTCTATTGGATGAGTTGTTTTCGACCTATACCTACCTCATCCTTTGAATAGTCAACTTTGGAGCCTTTGGAAACCGAATATGAATTTATTATAAATTAATATTTCTAGATTTTCCAAAGGTGCCCCTCACCCCTCTTATAAAAGGGCACTCCTCCTTCCCTTTTCCTCACACCTCTCAAGCCACTTGGCTCATCCAAACTCTGCCCAACTAAGCTCCCCACATCCCTCTCCTCCTCCTTGAAGCTTCCCCTTAGGCAGAAAGCATTTCAAGAAGTCCTTTGGTTCCAACCAAAGTGAGTTACCTAAATTAAAGGTAACAATTTCTCTTAAAGTATTTTCATTTATTTTGCTTCTCCAACCCCCAAAATCTTTTTATTTCCTTTCTTTTGTAACAACACCAGTATCCTAAATATACTAGGATGTTTTTATAAGAAGGATTCAAACTACACATACACACAACTCCATCTAATGGATGATGAACATAATGTTTCTGTGGATGGAAAACTAACGCCTCACGAAACGATGATTGTTCAAATACATCTTACCACCTCTCATGGTGGCCATTATGATGGCACTGTAATTAAATATGATATTAATGATATATATTTTATATATAAGCTTCTGTAATTCCATTTTATTTCATTCCATTATTCGTTTCATGTTGTATATACATACGATAATTTCATTTGAGGAAGTGCGGACTACCGCCCCCTTAAAATGATATGACTCGTTCATACCACACATGGAATGTATAAAGGATGGTGTTAATGAACTTAAGTAACATATATAAAATATTATATTATACTGGAATAGTAATATACCTATGTATCATTTGGATTTGATTCTTTTAAAATAAAAATTAAATGGAAGTAGCATTCGTGCGTACGTACGGACTACCGTCTCCACGAACGCGATAAGATTCGTTCTCCATCATATCCATTCAAGTATTATTCTCATTTTAGGGTTAAAAATAATGTTAATATCATTCTGATTATGAATAAGATATAATCTATCCATTACAAACATGTCTTACGTAACCAAACATTTAAGAAGAACGAATCGATTATCACCCGAAACGACGATAATACTAAGATATTATTAATAAAGCAATGTTAAAAGATCATATATGATATCATATTAATGTATATGATTCTTGTACAATTTAATAACAATTATTTCACCATTATACAGGAGGTTAACCTACCCCAACCAAGGAAAAGTTCAAGGTAAGGGTTATTTCACAATCTCTTCATTATCCGAGGTTGTTTATACGTAATAATCTACTGGGATCTCTTTATCATCCACATCCATGTTTCTTAAAAATACATTTCAAAACATTTTTACTATTTACTAGAATATGAGTTAAAGTCATTTATACCATTTTTAACTTTTATAAGTGGTTTATAAATGAATCTTTCGGTCGTTTTCAAAACAAGGTCCTTTTTAACCTTTTCGACAGAATTAAGGTAAGAATGTTTTTTTTAACTTATACGGCGGGTGCGGCTATTTTCCGCCATTATAAAATCTTCAAAGCTTCCCTTACAAGCTTATAAGAATATTTTCAAAGAAAATGTTTTATTTTATATGGATCTTAAATGATTTCAAAATAAAAGGAGATATTTCTTTAAAAAGAATTTTGATTTCATCTATGTCAACATCCTTTGATGAATTTTAAGATTATTTGAAGTTGATTTATTATGATACAAAACTTCTATATTGTGTTGAAGGTTTTGTGATATGTTTGACTGTGGATGTTCTATTTTTATACCATTCATAGTTTATGGTGAAATTATTGACATTTCGTATGCTAGTTTTAATACGAATGTTTATGTTATGTTTAAACCTTTTCATATGGGAATACATTGGACTTAATAAGTGACGGGTGGAGCCCGCTATAGCTCCTCGATGCATCGGTAGGTCTCATGAGACAAACTAGTGTCTTGACACAAGGCCTTGACAAAATCTTATTTGTAGTCTTGGCACGAGGCCTTGGCTATGTGGTTATGATAGTCTGGCATTATGCATTCCAACATTATGAAAGTGGTTAGTGATTTTTGCATGTGATTATTCGATTAGTAGAATATCCATGTGAATGAGTAAATGGCATTATTTCATTTTACTTTTGCCATATTATGTTGATGTTCAAGTTTAAAAGGCTTTTGTTTTAGTTATACATTGCCTTAAATGTTTATTCTTATTTATGAAAGTTTCTGCTATATTGTTATCCTTACTGGGCATTTGAGCTCACCCCTTTTCTATGTTTTATCTTTCCCAGGAAGTGAAGAAGTAAATTATGAATGACCTGCAGGGATTTTATGAGGGGATAATAGTGTGGACTATTGAGACATTATGTTGTTGTAGTAGTTTTTCATTTTATAATGTAATGTAAAACTTATGAATATATCTGACATTTTCCAAGGCTACTAAACCAATCGGTCTTTCGAGATTTGATCTTTCTTATGATCATGCCAATGTTATGTAATAATGCACCGACTCTAGGCAACTAGGGTCGGGGCGTTACATCTCTCATCAAGTTATTCTCAAGGTTGATCTTGTTCTTTATGATTAGTGGATCATGGATTATTTGTACAAATTAAATAAAAATTTAATTGTGATGTTTTAATCACTGAAGATTAATTTTAACATTATCTGATTTACTTCATTATTTTGACCACCAATATTTAATTTCAAATATTCTCATTTAAAATTTATGTAATTATTAAACATTAATACTCTCAACTCCTTGTACTTTAATTTTCTTCAAATCATTCCTATATCATGGATTAATAAGGATTTATGATGTTTTAGGCATGATCAAATGGATTTGGAATCATCATAATTAATATCTACTATAAAATCATTTATTATGGAAATCTCATTTATTTTCTAAGTCTGGAATGACTCATACATAGATTTCATCACCCATAGTAAAAAACGACATGTATGCCAAACTCAATTAATCATATGAAAGTATAAATAAATTATATTCATATTAAAATTATTTATACACAATGTCTAATGACTTATATACTACTATGATTGACTCATACATAGGTCACTTTGACTTATACAAAGACTAGAATTAGACACATTTTCCATCTAACTCATACAGAGTCATCAAAATCACTTATAATAATTATGAGATGACTCATATATAGAGTCAAGAATGACATATACTAACTGAAAATTAATTTTTATTTAGTAAAGGAAACTTTTGGAGTTAAGTGAGAACCCAAAAAAAATAAACAAAAAAATACTTATGCTTCATAACACATCACTGAATCATTCCAAAAAAGTTTAAAGCAATTAGTACCATGTACCTTATGTAAGATTATTTTAAAATTCATCTTTAATAATGTCCTAAAAGTAGTATTCCATATTTTCCCAAGTATTTATATACCCTTACATGATGATCTTACCTTCTTTGAATCCAAAAATCAAAATTCAATCTTTGGAATTGATCCATTTCCTTTGTTGTTGACGTCAATCTATAACGATCTTTCATAATTTTTTTTGACATCCTATGTTGGTTCCTTAATTTCCATTACCTATACCTCTATATTTTCCATGTTCACATGAAGATCCAAGTAAAATTTAGGTAATCTAACCTGTCCCTTTCCTCTAATTAAACATTCTTCTGGGAAGAGCAATAATTTTAGATCTGACCCTTATATTATTATTGTTACATCCTCCACCATTTCTAGAGCATCATCAAGGAATTTTTGATAGTTACTGGGTGGATCCTTAGATTTACCAACTTATTCATTATGATATTTGTCACTCACATGTGAAATAGAGTTTTTCCTCACCAATCTTGTTAAAATTGGTTTGGGTAGGTTGCAATAATCATTTTTAACATGGTTTTTTCTCTTTGTTGATTGCATAACACCCCAAATCAAAGCCTCCCTTTTTTATATTCTTAAAATTGGAGTGGTAAAAATCATCCTCCTACATATTATAATCAAAATATGATCTATTATATGAGAGATCTATGTCTCTTTAGTAGTCTGATTCAGTAGACCCCCTCCAATACATCATGAAATTCCCTCAACATCAGGGTTCTTACCGAGAGACTATTTATTTTTCCATTTTGGAATGGAATCTTTCTATTATCATGAAACATTATTGTCTAAATGATCTCCACCAAGAACATTAAATCTATTTTGAAGAAATAATATTGAACAAACCACACCATTTACCAATACTGCAGAGTTCCCATACACAAATCTTGTTTCTAATACCCACACCTCAATAAGAATACTGAGGGACTTTGGATTTTCTAGAAAAGTTTTATTATAGAGTGAGTTGAGATCCCCTCCCCCCAAAAATTGAACCAAAAGGATCCATTTACATTTCATTCTATAAGGAATCAGTCCTTATAACTTTAGCCTAAATGTTAATTGTAGTTTCTAAGAGCTATTTCTCCTTCCTTTTTTAACCTATTCTAGGGTTTGGAAGAGAAAACCTCACAATTTGAGCATAATTAGTTACATCATCAATATTTCTTAGACAAAATATACTGGAATAAGAATTTCCATTTGGTATTGGGGTGTTGATAATATTTACCTTCCCATCATCTGATTTATCATAAAATTACAAATCTAGATAACCTTTTGAAAGATCCACTCAAGAAGAAACTAGTTTATCCACATGATGACATTTAGGTAAGAAATGACCCAGATGAAAACAAGATGTGCAATAGTTGAACCATTGTTTAAAGAAAGACTATTGCTTCCAGTGATTCTCCTCTTCAAAATCAATGAAATATAAATCCACCAGAGCCTTAGAAATATCTAATTCAATACTAATGTTGGGATATATGCGATAAAAAGAGTAAATTTAAAATTTTTGACACATAATAAGTGTCCTAATAAATTACCAATCAACCTAAGGAATTCCAAATCTTTAAATGAAAGAGTAAATCCAGGGAAGTAGATCCAAATCACTATGGAGGGGTGATATTTTCTTAAGTTGAAATTGATGGACCATTAGAGTAAGGAGAAGCGAAAACTACTACAGACATGTAAATAATTATATCAGGCTATGATAAGTTTATCCTTAGATAATGGATAATATGAAACATTGGATAACTCATATGTAGATCTCTAGACTTAGCCAATTTTTTAGTTACAAAATCAGTATTATAGAAATATTAATATTAATTTAGAATTATTTCAAATCATCTCAAGCACTCTCAAATCTATTAAAAACACCCTTGGGAATTTATCATACCATCTTGAACACTTCAACACTATTACCAAGGAATTATTCTTCAAAATCCATTTTTATTTAATTTTCTACATAATGCCTCTATTTAAATGGGTTGAAAGGGAATACTTATATGGACTCAAATACACATAATAAATCATTTAAGGACCTGAATTACATATAACAAATCCTATATGAACTGAAACCTAATCTGTAGTAGCCCCACCCACTATCTAGTCATTTGCCTGCCCGATTCCCTAATGCCACATTTATAGCATGTCATCTCCACATTATTATGAGACTCTAGGAATTTCTAAAGATCTATTTACTATTTCTAGTGACTAACCAAAAAAATTATCATCCTACTACTTTCTTCACCATTATTTTCCATTGTACCATCGTATCCACTAGTAGAAACTTCTCTAGACAGCCTTGAGGTCCTCAAATTATGGCTTGTAGGCTATGTGGTTTGAAGACCATTGGTGACTATGGAACCACGGTTATTCAAAGTAATAAATTTATGGCATGTTTTATTTTTTATTAATACAAATTGGGTAGATCAAGGATTTTGCAAGCCAAGTGAGCTAATATCTGCATGGTATTTTGGTGGTGAAGGCAGCATAATTTTATAGTATTTTCAAAATTTTGGGCCCTATAAATCTGGAAGGAACTGAGTTGATCCCTTGGAAAGGTTTTACAATGTCTCTAATTTAGTGTTAGATTATTTTTTGAAGTTAATTTGAGTGAGAACCGATTCTTTATTTTTTGGTAAAGTAATGTTTTTTCACCAAGTGAACAATTTGCATGAAGGGAATCAATTATTTCACGAAGTTGAGTGAAAGTTATGAATTGAAGTTTCTTATTTAGAATATATAAAATCTAAGTGTTTCATGAAAGTTAAAAAGTTTCATAAAAATACAGATTTATGAAAAATCACAAAAAACTGATGGGAGTTTCATGATGAAATGGAGTTTCAGGATAATGGCAACATGAAAGCAACAGAGTTCTACAAACCTGGAAAGTTTCATGCAAGAGAAATGGAATCCAAGGTAGTTATGTAAATGTAAAACCATTTCTATAAATAGATGAATATCCTCTTAATTTTTTGTGACTCTTAATGAATATCTAGGGGCTTTGATTCATGAAAGAGTTCATAGAATCAGTAATGCTTACATTAGTTGTGTGAAGAAAGTAGCTTGAGTCTACTTAGAACAAGAGAGATTTTTAAAACATTAAAGTTATGAGAAATTAACTGTTTCATGAAAAATAATATGTTTAATGAAAAAAAGAATATCGTATGCAGAAAAAAGTTTCATTAAGTGTTAGTTATATGAAAGATTTAGGTTTTATGAAAGGTAGAAGTTTTAAAAAAAATGAAGTTTTGGGAAAAATACTTTCATGAACCTAGTTGTTCTTATGATGTTTTTATGGAATATATTGAAGTATAAAATTAAGTCTATAATCATTAAGAAAATAATCAATATCTACCTAGATATGGAATAAAATTTCAAGTTGATAAATTAAGGAAGAATTCACCTATAATAGTGAGCAAGGGGGAGTCAACAGAAGTGATCTAAGGGAGGCCTTGTGATGTTCCCAATATATTATAAAGGTAGTGAGCCTAGTACAGAGTGAACGTGGCCAAAAAATTGTAATCCAAAAAATCTAGTGAAGCTTAGTGGATTCTAGTACAACAAATATACTAACAACATATGCTCCATGAACTATCCCTTAGTGGAGAACCAAGTAAAACTAATGTGTTGTGTTTCTATTTCATCATACGTGTATTGAGTGATTGCATAATTCCATCAAACTAGTTTAACGATTTCCTGCTAACATGGGGGAAAGATTCGTTTAATTCAAAGAAAAAGTTGATAGCTTGATTCTCCCCTCACATTTCAAGGTATCCTGGGGTCCAAGAGTGACCCAAAGGCCCTATGGCCCGACGACCCAATACATGGCCCAAAATTCCATTTTGGATGAATAGTATTACTTATACAATACCCTTATATAGTACCTTCTACAATACCCATGCTACTATAGTAATAAAGTTCCGCTACAGTGCCGTAATAATTCACTCCTCAATTTTGAACTTGGGTTTCATGCAGGATTATAGGGTAACTTTACCACTCATGTAATCCCTTAACTACATTCCTAGGGACTCTTAAACCATATTTAATCCTATTTTATCTCTTAAATTTAGCTCACTGCCACTATAATTTTATCTATAATATCATTCAATCTATCCATCACCCAAGATCTTTTTCATCATTCATTCTAGAAACCACCATTCTAAAGACTCATGGATGAATTCTACACAACTTCTAGCTATATTTCTCTAATCTTTGAAATAATTTAACACTTGTTAAATATAGTTATAAAATCTATATGACAAACATAGTCCAATAACTAACTCTTCTCTATTTATCTCTTAGCCTTCACTAATATGTTGTAGATGATACTTCTCCACCTTAAGAACTTGTCTTTTAAATTAGGATTATCTCTATAATATTATGATTTAAGGGATTCTACTTAAATATATCTAGATAGGTATTTAAGTAGCAAACAATTATTTCCTTTACCCAACAAGTATAGGAAACACCTTCATCCTTTTGTGGGTGGATTCTCACTCCATCACCCAATACTTCACCTTTTTATAATTACATTGAAAATATTATTTAGAAAAACTAATTAAAAAAATAAAAACTCCACTCATAGGTTACTTCAATATTTTATTCTATAAAATTAGAAGATACAAAGACTTCACTATCCATTAAATTAATGATATATCACTTATTACATACCTAACACATACTAATAAATTACAATAATATGTTTTATGGTTTTCATTAATGTATATAACTACATAATTCATGATATATATTAATAATGATATCAAATAAAAGTAACAAGACACACACTCATATATAGGAATATTCAATTACATTTAAACATGTGTAATTTTTATTTGAAATATTGTCCTCATGACCACTCTTCTTGGATGTCACCAAGCATGAACTTCATGAGAAGAAATCTCAATGATTATGAGCCTCCAACACCTGTTATTCAAAAATAATCTATGTTTTGTTGGATTGATGTATCTATACTATGGGACAATTATTTTAAGAATATTTTCTAGGAATATATAGGTTCTCATTATATAGGGGAACTTCTATAACCCTTATATGTAAAAAATATTCTAAGGAAATGATTATATTAATGTTACGCAAAATATTTAACACTATGTGATAATAATAATTATGTTTTGGTAATCAAAAGTAAAAATTTAGTTGATTTTAAGACACCTACACCAATAGACTCCCACTTTCATTTGATTTAACTGCAAAAAAAATTCAACCCACTAGCTCTCACATGAAATTCATGGCTATACTGAGGCATATGTTGAGTCACTATAACTATAAAATTTATCCTTGTGGCTATTATTTTTTTTTAAAATTAATCTCAATGATATTTTTTTTCTAGAAATTATATCCACAAGTATATAATTTTTTATCTTCTTTCATTACCTTGACATATTTTATAGTACCATTGTAATAATACTATCATAATATATATTATGAAAATACTTCAATTTATCAATACAATTATAATAATTGAAAAAAACCTTTTCATATGTATGTTTCTACTTTTGTAGTATCAAAAGCTGTAACAAACTTAGATATTATAGACATGGATACCACTTTTTATAATGATCTTATCTTATTCATTTACATATCCTAACTATGAAACTCAATCAAAATGATCATTTGAAAGACTAGTTTTGTATCTCCTTGATAACTAGTGTTCTTTCCTCTCCAAGTACCAAGAATACATCCCTTGTACTCTCCTACATACTTTAGGATAGTCCTAACCGCTACTCTATAAGTCTTCCTAGATTTATTTAATGTTTTACCATCATGATTTCATTGAATAAACAATTATAAAATCGATCACACAACATATAATATATTATAGATCTTATTTTTGAATAATATTTAGTTCTAATCATCTTCTTAATATCCACTTATTTTATAACACACCATCTCTGAGAGATTTATTCCTTCTGACCTAAGCATCAATTATCTATTGAATTATTATATCATGTTTTTTTCAATACTTTGTCAATATATATTATTTTACTTAATCCAAGATACCTATTAGATATATATTTATATATACCAATCCTTAGGATATAGGTAGATTCAATAAAGTCCTTCATGTAGAATAATTTATTTAAACCGGTTTTTACTAACTATAAGACCAAAATCTCATTTTCTGTTAATAATATATCATTAGAAAAATGATTTAACTCCCACTAACCTTATTATAAACACATAGTTCACTTTATTTAATTATAAAACCAAATTATATTATAGAATAATTAAAATGAATATTCCATGATTTTGATTCTTACTTTAGTCCATAAATGGGTCTTTAAAACTTTCATACTTTATTGAATTCATTTGGTATCATAAACACTTTTGTTTGTTTCAAATAGACAACTTACACAAGATTCCCATTTAGGAAAGTGGTGTTAACATCCATTCACCAAATTTCATAATCATGGAATCATGATATAAAAATAAGAATTCAAATGTGTTTTAGCATTACAACTAGTGAAAAGGTTTCATCATAATCAATAACTTGGAATTTCTTGAAACCTTTAGAAACCAATTGAGTCGTATAGGAACTAACATTACTATACATGCCTATTTTCTTATTGAATACCCATTTACACTCAAGAAGTTTTACATCAACTAAATAATATAACAAAATTAGAAATTTATTTTGATACATAGAATCCATTTTATAATTCATAGTTTCTTACCACTTATAAACTTATAATATATTTATTGCATCCTTATTAGACATTGATTTATCATTCTAAAAAAATAATGTGTCACCTTCCTCAGTTTCCTTGGTTGACCTATGTAGTATTTTTTCTATATAAATAATTATTCTACTGTATCTTATGTAATTTTTTCATGTTCCAACTCATGTGTATCTTGAGGCTCAAATTCATCAAAGTCTATCTTACTCCAACTATTTCCTTTAGATATTTTCACCCTTTCCTGAAACATGGAATGACTTTACTCAATTAGTTTTATATCCAAGGAATCATATAATAATATATTCTTATATTTTTAGGATATCATATTGTAACAATTAGGTGACATTGATAGCACAAACACATCACCTTAACATGGTCGTCAGGTCCTAGCCCACCAGGCACCACCAGTTGGCCTGCAGACACATGACCCCTACTCGGGGAAAACCCATGTGCCTGAATAGATCATCAAACTAATAAATGTACCTATAGTCCAACATTTTTATTTCAGTTTTCTTTGTCCTCACTCACACACACCCTAAGAAACTTTCCAGGAGGTCACCCATCCTAATCACTACTCTTGGCCAAGCATGTTTAACTGTGGAGTTCTAAACAGGAAGGATCCCAAAAATAAAGGTGCACCTTTTTGACATGATTCATATCATTATCCTTTTAAAACTTTAACAGTTTGGGGTTTTACATTTATCCCCACCCTTTAGAGCACAACGTCCTCATTTTGGATCCTACATCTCAACCCAGGCAGTTCCACCACACTTACGACTGGGTTACTCCTCTGATACCAATGTAATAATTGTGCCCCTATGGTAGTACAGACACCCCACATTAACATGGATGTCAAGTCCTGGACTACCAAACACCACCAGTTTCCTTGCAGAAAAATGGTCCCCTACCCAAGGACCACTCACATGCCCGAACAGATCATCATATTAATGACTATCACCACATTACAACAATTTTTCTACTAGTGTAATTTTCCCCACTCACACATGCCCTAAGAAACTTCTTAAGAGGTCACCCATCCCAATCACTACTCTAGGCCAAAAAAACTTAACTATGGAGTTATAATATGGTAGAATCTCAAAAAGAAAGGTTCAACTTGTTGACATGAGTCATATCATTTATCCTTTTAACCCATTAACATTATGGGGTGTTACACCTAGAAATATACACTTTGTAACTCATGATGAATATTTATTGCTAATATTTTCCTTAAAAAAATTATTTGCACATAAACACATATATTCTGACATAATGGATTTATTTCATATTATAACTTATATGAAATCCATTTTTATTATATTTGGCATATAGTTAAGTGATAATGTTGTTGTTTTTAAATCATTTTAGAAGGAAAAGTGGATGATTTTTAAATATTATAAGACTCTCCATCAATATCACTATGACTAGTAAGGTGTATACCCACCTTCTACTAACACCATGAATCTGATGTGTAAAAGGAAATGTGAGTTTATATTTTTCCCCACTATAAATTTTAATGATTGATGAATACTTGGTTAAGATATTCTATGAATTTATCACTTGAATAATATTTTATCACTTTACAAAACTCATCCTCTACTTCATTTTTATATAGCTTTAATATCTTAAAGGAATCATACTCATAAATCATCAAGTAGATATATCCATATCTACTGAAATCATTAGTGAATGTAATGATTTATGAGAATCCACCTCTTGCCTTTACTATAAATAGTCCACACACATATGTGTGAACTAATAATAGAAGCTCTATGGATCTCTCATATTTTCCACTAAAAATTTATTTAGTCATCTTTCCTTATAAAAAATCATGACATATTTCTAAGGGTTTTAACTAAAAAACGAATTAATACCCTTCTTGATATAATTTCATAAAACACTTTTGGTTTATATAACTAAGTTGACAATTCCCCAACTAGGTGTAATTTGAGACTTATGTTTTTATATTCATCATTAATTATTGACGTAGTAAATCTATGATTCAAGTATAATTTAACTATAATTAAAATATGGTATATTATAATAAAATTTATTTCAAACATGTAATAGGAAACCCATTGTGTATTAACTCGAAACTAAAGTGTTGTTTTTGGTAATATAAAATATATAACAATAGTTTTTAAATACATGAATCTATCATCAAGGGAATGTAGATTTGTGATATTCTCTTACTGATGTAGAATTCAAGATCCATTAGTAACATAAAGACACACTTCATTCTTATAATATTTATGGTATTCCCTAGTTCCTATATTTGGATAAAAATGTGTAAGTCATATATTGTATTTAATATTGAAGAAGTTAAACATAAATATTATATGCAATGATGAATATACCTAAATTAGACACTTATACTTGATTCATGTTCAAGTCATTTTAATTCCTATTCCAATGAACTTTCTTTCCACATGCAAAGAAAAAAGGAATCTTGTTCATTACTCTACCTTTGAATATTTTACTTCTTTGATGGATACTGAAAAAGGACCATTGAATTTAAACTTTCTATTATCCACTAAAAATTTACCTTAATTTTTTAACCATAAGGATTAAAGAATTAATTTCCCACATATCCCCATAAACTTGGTGAACCTTAGTCAAAATATTCTTGAGTTTCCTCCCCATACTATTCATTTTATAATTTTTTTTGGAAATTATAAAATCTGAGTCATAAGGATGAAAGAATGGGCTATATGGATAATTCTTTACCAATATGGAACCCCAAATTTTCTAATTGATCAATGTACCTCATCATCTTAACTACAAGATGACTATCTAGGTATCCATATTATTTTTACATCTTTATAGTGTATTGATAATCTAATTTATCATCCCCCTCTCCCTATCTCTCTTTATCAAGTTCTTAGAGATGATCAAACATGGTATATCTATCCATGTCCTTATACTAAATATTTAGCTCACTAGATATAACAGATAACATGATGCATCGAACATCCAATGTATTTTACATATGGATATTATATGCATCTTTATCATCTCTAATTTATCCCTAAGGTGGTGGATAGGGTATAGGGTATTTCAATACATAAAACATATTTTTCTATAGTAGTATAATGCAAAAGAACCTATACCACTCTTGTAAATTTGTTTCAGTGAGGATATTTTTTTCAAAAAACTGATCACAATAGTGGTTTATTAATTTATCTTGATTACTAATTATAGAAAAATTATTTAATGATTTAATCATGTCCCCTAATATTTTATCATATCCCAAGACCTCACCATTAGATTTAGAATACCCATTCACTGTGATATTATAGTGTAAATAATTCTATATTTTCTTTCTCATTACCTAGATTGAGAATTTTTTAAATTATTCAATGGTATTTATACAGGCTTAAGTATTTCTAACTACATTAACTTGCAGTTCCATGATCAATTGAGTGAACTACCCAATCATAAAATCCTATGGTCACATTTCTTCAAAATTTGACTAAAAATTACACCAAGAATGAAATGAAAAATTCTCTTGATCCTAATTTTATTAAGTCAATCCAAAAATTTTATTTGTACTCCTAGATAATTGAAATCACCCAGAAAAGGACAAAAAATGTGCTTTGAACTCTATTTATATTCTAAATCAAGTGATGGAAGGATTTTAATGACTTACTAATTTACATTGAGGTATTTTGTTAACATATGTGTAAATACCCTTATTTTACTCTTCACATTATTGTTAAAAATCTATGTGAAATTTACATAAATAATTAATCATGACTGATAAAATAATTCATACATTTTTTTAAATATAATTTTACAAGATATCATATTTTATCCTTTGTATACTTGTTAATTACTTTATGTGATAACTTACATAAATAATTAACTATACCTGATAAAACAAATCTTATACATTTAATTAAATTTTATCTGATCATTTTTGTTAATTTATTTATAATATTTTATTGCATTTAATTTAAAAATAAATAATCCATGTATCGTATAAATAAATAAATAACTATGCACTGATAAAATAAAAACCAAGTCATGAGATGATCATGAGTTTTTTCTATTTATTGGTTTATTGAGTGGTGATAAACCAACCTAAACCTTAGAGGAAAAACTATTTGAGCTTAAGCTTTCTCGAGTTTCTACATCCACCATTCTCCTATGTATCTACTTGTTTGGATTTATTTTAGCTTGGTTCCTGAACCATCACTTACAACCAAGATCTCCATCCTTCATAAATGCATACTCACATGTAAGTGAGGGGTACCATGGGTTTAGGGTTACATTAAATAAATCTTATACATGCAGGACCATATATAATAAAGGAAGGAGGGATGATTTTTATATCATCATTTTTAGTTTAATAATAATTTTTACATAATAAACCATAAAATAAATAAATAAATAAATCTAATAAATACAAATGTAGGTAAAATTCATAATCATTCACAACATACAATGAAAATGGAATTCAAATAATTTATAGCATTTGTTTTGATTGTTTCCACTTTAAGATAAATTAATAAAGTAATAAATTAATAAATTAATAAGTCAATAAATTAATAAATTATTAATATATTTTATGTTTTTTTCCAATTAATGTCCCTTGAGAAATATTAAAGAACCCCATTAATTATTATTAAAAAAATAAAAAAAAATAAAAAAAATAAATTAAATTTAAAATAATTAAGTACACAATATGTACAACTTGTTTAATATTAAATCCATTTATTGAAGATTTAATAATTTCACAACATGTACTAATACATAACATGATGTGTAATTCATGCTATAAATGGACCAAATTGTTTGTCACATACTTCAAAACATGTAACTCCCACACGACAAGCCATTTTATATGTGACGTGTAACTCCACATGGTCAAAGAACATAGTTTACATAGTGTGTAAGAACACATGACACACCATTAATGTACAAAATACATAAAAATAGAGTAACGTGTGATGCACATGATGTATGGATGGAATTTAAAATTCACATGCTATGTTGGTGGTCAATAAGACATGTATAATGATACCGCATACCACATTGACAGTTAGTACATGATATGTAATGGAACCACATATTGAATCACACAACACACCATACAATACAAGATTGGTACCCTGCATAGAATTACACACGTCACATGACATATACTTTTACAATACATTTTGTGTAGTTGTTTCATGTAGCCAGTGACCTTGGAATCTCCAGATGGATTATTTGAGTGTTTTTCACATGTTAATGGTCCATTTTTGGCCATGTGAAGTTGGACTAACACGCTGTCTCAAACATTGGAATCAATTTTTTTTAACATGAATAAGACAAACCAATTCATAAAAAAACTAAATAATTCTAATTAATTAAAAATTAAAATGTGATTTTTTTGATACCACTTGAAAGTTTCGAGGCATAGTGGAAGCATCAAGTGGAGGCCCATTTTTTAATTTTTCATTATATTAAATAGATCAAATATGAAGAACATGATGAATGATTCTTAGAATTTCATGTAAAGGACCATGAAAATTTAATTTATAATTAATTTAAATATAATTACCTCAGACATAGTATTATTCTTGATCGATTCTTTGTTATTACCCCTCTTGTTGTGTTTTGATTGCATCATAGAATCCAATCAAGGACCCCTCTAGTCATATCCATATATTATCTATGAAACTTTATGTTATGAACCAACATAAGCTAACCTGACATGTCACTCGGCCTGGATCCCCACTTAGCCCAAAGGGAATTCCAGATCCCCAAGGGCCAAAAACTAGTTCCTTGGTATCAATGAACATTCATTTTGGGAGTTATTTCACCCTTAAAGTAGAGTTAACACACAATAGATCTTTTTCCGAAGGCTCGATGCGAAAAACCCATACATTAGATGTTGATGTATAAATAATAGCATATCTAAAATAAAAAATCACATCAAGTGAATCATAACCATTGATAATGATTCAACATGTTTTTATCAAAATCCACACATCTAAAATAAATACATAGTAAGGACCAAGAATAAAAAACAAAATATGATAAAAAGGTTATCCCAAATGATACATCAATATCCAAAATAAATAAAAATCTAAAAACAGATCACATGATGAATTCTACACCATGTTACCCATAGTCACTCACAACATCCTAATTCTTTATCAGTGACCCAAGAAGAGAAATCCGATATGAAGTTGAAACTTGTGACTTATACACAACATATGAACCACATACACGCATACAAGGAATTTGTGTAGGGTGTATGGAAATGAGCTTAGTAGGATATCACCAAGGAGTCCATGGAATTCCTCTTGTTTTATAGTTTTTTATTGATTGTTTAAAATACATTAGAAAATAAGAGATTTCCATTTATTTACAAAAAATAAAATAAACCAACATGATACCTTGTACCTCCAAAAAAAGTTCTTCCATTTTCTTGAAAACACTATAAAAACCAAAATGCATACCTTTAGTTTTTCTTGAAGACCAATAAACCCCCATTTTATCATTTTAAATATTTTATGAAATTATAAATTGGGAAATAAATCCTTTCTATTTTATTTAAAGAACTTTACTTAAATTAATTTTGAAGAATCATTTCAAAATCAACCTAAACAAAAATGAATAAGGAAAAAATATCTGACACGACTATGTCAATGAAATCCCAAAAGTAAACAGTAAAAAGGGTGAAATAATGGAAAATTATAGGGGAATATAAATAAACAATATAATAATCCCCTATATGAAACTTCCAATTAAGGAATGGGTTTCATAAGACAAACCTTAGGTCCTAAATTGAGATGATCCTGAACTTTATTAAATATATGAGACTAACTTCCAACCTACATTGCATCCTAAACCAATACATAAGCCACCTAAATAGCCTACAATAACATCCTCAAGGGAACCCACTCCTCGTAATATTTCATAATAAAGGGGAAATTATCCCATGTTTTCTCTGAAGAGCTGCAGAATAAATCTTGATATTATCCTCAATTCCTAGATCCCCATGACCAATATAAAGTGGAGGTGAGAAACTAGTCAAAAAATCACACCCTGAAACAATTTTTCTATTATTTATTTCTTGGTGTTTTATCTTTTGGTTGAGGTTCAGGTTGAGTTTCAAGTATAATTTTTGTTTTTTTGAGGTTTCAGGTTGGTTTTAGCTCTATACATGGTTAGTGTGTATGATTTAGGGAGAAATAATGTGAATGGTGAAGGCAAAGGATGTTTTTAGTTGATTTTGTTCTTACATGATTTAACATGAAAAGTCTATATATGGTTTTACCCAAACCATACAGACCAAAGGAGTAACCATGAAACCCTTTGATGGTGTATGAGATAAGGCACATGAATTTAACATGGTTAGTAGAAACTATGTGGAAGTCATGTGATAGGCTCTATCATTTTGATAGAACCAATTTACATGGGTGGTGCATAGTTTCCCAAAACGTGCACCCAGCTCATGTGGGTGCCCCTTCATTTTATTAGGGTGTGCATATTTGGAACATGATTTGGAAAAGTATGTAGTCAAACCATGAGACTTTACCAGAATCTTGAAAACTTGAGTTTCCATGTTTACCCATATTTTTAGCCCTATTTTATTTTTCTTCTCCCTCGATCAACCCAAGAACACCGGGGGCTCCAAAATCTCTCCTCCATTGGCTCTCCTTCCATCCTTGATATTTCTCCTTCAAATACAAGCAAGTTTCTCTTGGTTTTTGGGTGTTTTACTCCTATCATCTTCTCACTCTCTTGGTTTCCTCTTCTTTCTTGGTTGGGTTACCTCTTGGAAGAACCCTAGGGTGAGATTTTGATAATGTGGGTTGATTTATTTTATGTTAGGTTGTGCAGTTTGTTCCTTGGTCCATGTTATTCCTTCTCCAAGAGCTTCATTGTTTTTGCACAACATTGAGGTAGGTGTTTCCATCCATTTAATTTCTGGAATATTTTATTTGATTCTTGAGTATATATAATTAATTTCAGGACATGTAATTTATGATTGTTATATATTCGTATGATTTTTTATGGTGTTTCTATGATGGAAATTTGATGAAAATGGGGTTTTAAGGGATTTATATAATTATAATTATATGTATATGCATTCTAGGTGTTTGATTTTTTTTAATCTTATTTGAGCTATGGTATTTGTGAGACATGAGAAATTGGGATTTGTGTGTGGGGTTGGTACCTTTTTATAGTTTGGTGCATGTATGTGGATCCTTATGATTGGTTATAATATCAATTGTTATTATTTAATTATAACCTAGGGTATTTTTATGGTTTTCTATCAATGTACTAATTGGGTGCACATATAGATAGCCATACACACATATAAATAGAATTCCATAAAAAAAATGTTTACCTTGATCCTGATTTTCAAAACTCACTTCTTCTATTTCTTCCTATCCTCCACTCCATCTTTTAAATAGTTTTCTTAAAAACATAAAATGTTTATAGATTGCCTATTTGGTTTTGAAATGACCTCAAATTTGTTTCTCAAATATGTTTCCAAAATCGTGGCCCGTTTGGAATCTTAAGATGTAATTTGGTAACTAAATGCCTTTGAAGGACGATTTGGAATATTCCAAGAATAAATGACTTTTTCACCTTGGTTTTGGGAATGGTTTTGGGATGAAAGGTGTTATCATTGGAAACCGTTTTTTTATTTGTAAATTTTAAGGCTTGATTGGTACTTTATGATGTTTTGTAAATTGGTTTTAAAACTCATAGATGTGTAGGACCAATTGGAACTTTGAAAGGTTCTACGTGAGATGAGAACACCTCTGGTTGTTATTTCATTGAGAGTGGCTTCAAATAGTTGGTTCCAGGAATGGGAAAGTCATGCACATTGGAAAATGAGGGTTATTTCAAGAATGTGATGACCTCCTCATTATCCTTTATACTATTATCATGGTATTAATGGATGTCATCTAGAGAGTTAAGTGATGATTTCTTTCTAATCCTAATTAATGGATTAAAACCCCCTAGATATAGGATAGTCTAGGCAGGATCTTCTACTAGTGAGTCTATTTTAGAGCATCCAAATTAGTTATTGACTATGTAGGTTTACCATATATGGGAAGGTGTGTCCGAAACTGAGTGCATATTGGGATTTCTTCTAGAGATGTTTAGGAAATTCCCGTGATTACATATCTGTATGTTCTTGTTTTATTCTTGAAATAGTATGGTTACTTGTTATTTTAGTATTAGTTTTCTTTCACTTATACCATCTCCCTTTATTTCTAGATTTATTTACTTTACTCTATTTTGTTTCCTCAGTTCATATTTTCCCCTATTTTATACATTGTTTGGGTTGTGTTTCTTTGGCATTGTTTTTTCAAATTGGGTTTTAAAAAATAAAGATGTATTTGGATCTTTAAATTATAAAAACCTCATAATATAAATGTATTTCAAACCAGTGTTTATGGACTATTTTGGGAAATAACATGTATATATTTTTTGGTTCTTACCTACTGAGGTGTTTTATGATCACACCCTAATTGCGCTACTTGGCGTCGGTATACCCAAGGTGTTTTGTAGGTTCATCTATTCCTCAGGTTTTCCTATGGAATGAGCTAGTCTTATGGATGGTGGTGACTAATAGGTCACATGGAGATCATGCCAGTTTCTGGTTTGGGTCCAGTTTTGTTTTTAGTTTTCTGTTCCCTATTTAGTTATACTGCAGTAGTATCTGGATCTTCTTATGTGTTTATTTTATTTAGTAGTTTATGGATTCTCCATTTTAAATTCTATAAAATCTGTTATGTATTATTATTAGTGGTTTATTATAGGATAATTCATTCCCAAGTATATTATATTTTGTGTCTGACACAAGTTTCCATACCGAGATGATTGGGAACACCTCTTGAGCCTTTTCGCAGGCTAACTCGGGTGACCAGTTTGGGGTTGACCCATGATGGTTCATGAAAAAATGATATCAGAGCAACCCTGTATTATTTTGGGTTCCAATTATATTGGATATAGAATCTTTGGGACTCATGAGATAGGTATGAGAATAACATCATTAAATATTGATCGTTCTAATCCTTGAGTTACCGGGGGTTTTCCAGGACATGGGTATTTTTTTGGGTTTTTGGGTTTAAATGGTTGGTGCTTTTTGGGTTTATGGTTTGGGGAATGAAAATGGAGGTGAACCGGTGCTACATAGTGATATTGAATGGAGTAGAAACCCATGTGGAGCCTAAGTGAACTATTCATAATATTTACAATGTTTGGTTCTTTCTCAGGGTATGGTTTTCTAAACCACGTGGCCGGGTTATGCATGAACACTAGTTCCCTATTTTAGTAGTTTTAGTGGAAGTTGTGATTTATCTTGATTTTGGTTGGAATAAGTGGATTTTAAATGAAAAATGGTTCTTGTAAAAAAAATCAAAAGGATAATGATTCTAGGACATGGTTTTATTTTAAAAGCGGGATTGGGTGTTTAAATTTGGAAATGAGTTTTGATATTTTAGAAAAGTGGCCTTGGAAGAAGGTGATATAGAATATAGAATGAAAATTGTGATTTTTGAAATAGGATTTTGTTTTTTTTTATATGATATTTTGATTTATTATCATGGTTTTTTGTCTTGGGATGTTCATTTAGTTGATTTTTGGTTGGATGTTGATTCAATTTCATGTCTTTGTGTTGTATAGAGTATGCTGCCCAGAAAGATCCCAAAGGTTTCTAGCGAGTCTCTTCTAGTTGTTGGCCCTGACAAGACTCCTAGTGGAGTGGCATATTCAATTTCTTCTCAGCTATTTCCAGTTTTCTATGACGATCGATGTCCATTAGAGGCTATGGAGTGGCTTGAGGAAGTGGAAAGTTTTTTTAGGTTTTTGGGAACTCCCTAAGCTATAAGGGTGTGTGCTGTTCTAGATTTGTTTGAGGGTCTTGGGTTGGATAAATGGATGGTTATCATACCATCATAATTATAGGTTGAGATGTATTGGGAAGTATTTAAGACCAATTTTATATGATGGTTCATACCTAAGGAGGTGAAGGTGAAGAAAGTGGCAGAGCTCTTGGATTTTTAACAAGGTCAATAGATAGTGAATGCCTATATTGGTCATTTTAAAGAAAAATTTTCTCTCTCTCAGGATATAGTATAAAAATATCATTTGAATGACCCTATTTTCATTTGGGGTATTCATTTAGAAATTAAGGATCAAGTTCTCTCATATAGAGAAGTTCTGTTTGGGAAGCTAGTGGATGAGGCATTTTTAGCCGAGCTGGTCCTATAGAGTAGTCTATATTAGTTGAAAGTCATTTTATCTTAGAGATCATGAGGGTTATCTATCTGGTGTGAAGTGTGTGCTGATAGAACTCATCTCCTTAGAGTCTCCTTTTTCGATTCCTAATCCTCATTCTTTATACCACTTTCTTGTGTGCTTATAGTGTGGTCAGTTTGGGAATTTGAATCCATCTTTTCATAATCCTCCAAAGGATTTCTAGAAATGTGGTTGTTTGGATCACTTGGATAAGTTATTCAAGTAGCATTGCTAGTAGAGGAAGTCTCGGTAAAAATCTATAATCTCTTGACTAGGGGGAAGAAAATGCTTCAAGGCACCAGGGCTCCATCTATAGGCCTCTGAGTGAATCTCTTCATGGAGTCAAGAATTTTGGGTGTGGTGGTGGTCACTGGACCAGCTTTTGTCTCCTCTGTTGAAGTGGGGATAGTTTAAGTTTTCCATTATTGTATCTCTTTTGTTTTTTGAAAAATATTCTTGTTTATAAAAATCATGGTAATATCATTCCTTGAACCTCTGTATTTTTAGTTTTTCATTTTGGATGTAAATATTTAAATGGTTTTTATCTTGAAGATCATTTTTGGTTTGGGTTGTCCTCATTTGGAGGTGTTCGTGTCTTGTAGGAATGACGAATCATGGTTTGGTTCAGTATTTGGTTTGAGTTTCTTTCCATTGAGGTCCCTTGTGTTGGGAGTTCTAGGATTGGTCCATATAGGTATAAATTTTAAATAGTGGTGAGAACCAACATGGATCATCTTGTGATTTCCCCTAGAGTGGTCGAGTGTGAACTGTGGAGTTTAAAGGTCACACTAATGTTTGTGGTTTCATTTATCATCATTTAGTTTCATGTTCTAGCTTTGTTCCTCATTTGGCTGGGAGACAATATAGGGGTAGAAAATTTTTGTGTTAAGGATAATTGTTACACCCTCAGCCCATTATTATTTTTTATTTTGTTTTTATTTAATTATTGGTGTTTGATATTTCAGTTGAGGTTTAGGTTGAGTTTTCAATGAGAATTTTTGAGTTGTTGGAGGTTTCAGGTTGGTTTTGGCCCTATGAATAGTAAGTGTGCATGGATTGGGGAAAAACTATGTGACTGGTTAAGGAAGAGGGAGTTTTTAGTTCATTTTTTTCTTGCACGGTTTGAAATGCATGGTTTATGAATGGTTTGGCCCAAACTGTGCGAACCAAAGGAGTAGCTGTGTGGCTTATTGGTGGTGTATGGTATAAGGCGCACGACTTGTGCACAGTTAGTAGAGACCGTGTAGCAAGAGTTTGAGAGTATACATCAGTTTGACAGAACCAATTTACATGGTTGAGAACATGATTTCCCAAATTTTGTGTCCAACCCATGCGAGTGACCCTTCCTTACAATAAGGTGTGCACGGTTGATTCATGGTTTGGAAAACGTGTGGCCAAACCGCATGACTTACCTAGAACCTTGAAAACTAGAGTTTCCAAGTTTACACCTTTTTTAACCCTAATTAAGTTTTCTCCTCCCCCACTCTACCTAGGCACACCAGAGGGCTCCCAAAGCTATTCTTACTTGGCTCTCCTTCTATCCTTGATGCTTTTTCATCAAATATATGTGAGCTTCTCTTGGTTTTTGGGTGTTTTCCTCCTCTCCTTCTCTCCTTCTCTTGGTTTCCTCTTCTTTTTTGGTTGGTTTTCCTCTTGGACAAAACCTAGGGTGAGTTTTGGATAATATGGGTTGATTTATTTGACTTTAGGGTTCATAATTTGTTCCTTGGGTCTTGTTATTCCTTCTTTGGGTGTTTCATTGTGTTCACACATCATTGAGGTATATGTTTTTATCCATTTACTTTCCGAAACATTCCAATTGATGCTTGAGTATTTATAATTAATCTTAAGATGTGTTATTCATTATTATGATGTGTTTGTTTGATTTTTTGTGGTATTTCTAGGTTGAAAATTTGATGAAAATGGGGTCTCAAGGGATTTCTATAATTATTCCTATATGTATATGCATGCTTGGTGTTTGATAAAATGACAATTAGACTTTTAAAATAATTTTTAGTATTTTGAGTTTGTATTCGACCTTTTTTGAGTTTTGGTAGTAGGGTAACATGAGAAATTGGTATTTTTTGTGGAGTTTGTTCCTTTTTATGGTTTGGTGTATGTATGTGGATCCTTGTGATTGGTTATAATATAACTTGTGATTATTTAATTGGAACTTGGGATATTTTTATGGTTTTACATCTATGTACTATTTGGATGTGGGAATATCCATATGTGCATTGGGTGAGCATATGGATAAGTACATGCACATATAAATGGAATTCCATAAAAAAATGTCCATCTTGAACCTAGTTTTCCAAACCCTCTTCTTCCATTTATTACTCTCCTCCACTCCATCTTCTAAATTGTTTTCTAAAAAACTTACAATGTTTCTAGATTCCCTCTTTGGTTTTGAAATGACCTCAAATGCATATCTAAAATGTGTTTTCTAAATCATGGCCCATTTGGCACCTTGAGATGAAATTTGGTAACTAAATGGCTTTCACTACTAAAAAATCGACATTTAATAGCGCTGATATTTATCATCACTACAAAAAAGAACTGATAAATGGAATATTTATCAGTACTGAAGAAAGAAGTGATAATTTTAACCTTTTATCAATGTTTTTTTATGCTGATAAATTGAAACTTTATCAGTGATTTATTTTTAGTGCTAATAAATAGTACCCTTTATCATTTATTTTTTGTTAGCACTGATAAAGAGTACCCTTTATCATTGCTTTATTTTTAGTGCTAATAAAGATAGATTTTATCAGCGATTTTTTAGCACTGATAAAGGTCTGAATAAATAAAATGAAATAATTAAATAATTAAATAATAAAAAATAAAAAATGAGTTTATTAAAAAAATATTAAAAAATTTATTAATTAAATAATTATTTATAAAAAAGAGTAAATAAATTATACATTATTAAATATTAAACATTTTATTAATTAGATAATTATGATAATTATGATAATTACTATTAATAAATTGTATATATTAAATATATGGTTATATATTAATGTATATAGATATGATTTATATATTACAATATATTTATGCACTCTACATTAAATAGTCATATATTTAGTGAATAATGGTTTATAATTAAAAATTAATATGAATTAAAAATACTAACTAATTACATAGTGAACTGAATATATAATTGAATGTATCATTTTATTTTTCAATTTAACATAGATCAAATGTGGGTTATATTGATTTCACATATACGTAATTAATGCATTTTTATATACAATGCACACACACAAAACTTATCCATTTTTTCAATATTATTAATGTACTTATTTTTAATTTATTCAATTTCACTCATTTTTAACATATATGCATATGAATTCACTTAAAATTAGATATAAATATTATTTCCAAAAATATTTATATAATTATAAATAAATAATTATAAAATTATAATAAATATTTTTATAAAGGAATATATTTACTATATATTTATATATATTTATTATGTATATATATATATACAATTTTTTATTTATAATTATAATTATAAATCCTTTATCAGTGCTTAAGTAATAAGATCTTATAAAGGTAGGTATTTATCAGTGATTTTTTCATGCTGATAAAGATTAGGCTTTATCAACACTAAAAAAACACTGATAAAATGAATGTTTATCAGCACTAAAACATCAGCACTGATAAATATAGATTTTATCAATGCCTTTTTAGCACTAATAAAGAGTCCTTTTATCAGCACTTATTACTTAAGCACTGATAAAAGGAATCTTTATTAGGAATTATTTGTAAACAATGATAAAAGTGTACCTACCTATTTTAAAAAACCTAACCATTTGAAAACCTGCCATGATATCAAAAGCTTTCCGCAGAAACCACCCATTATCAGCTCTCCTCCTTGGTTAATCGAAGCTCAAATCACACCACTCGACTGCCTCTAGTTTCTCGAACATTGTTGGACATCCGGTGTTCAGTTGTAGTTAGGGTTTCTAAAGTGTATTTTCTTCAACCTAGTGAGGTAGGACTTACTATTTTCTTTGTGTATTTTTCGTTTCATTTTTGATTTATTTTTTGATGATGTCATGAGTTATTTATAGTCCAATCCTTGTATAATATTTTTCTTTTAGATTATTAATAGAAAAATTTGTTTATGATCCATTGTTTGATTGAATACCGATTTGGATATCCTATTTTGGTCTTTTTAAATTGTCATTTTGAATTAATTTTCTCCACTATCTACATCTATACCCCAGCTTGCTCTGTAAGCTTAATTCCTAGTTTTTAATTTATATTGATCATTGGTTGATAATAGTTTCAATTATTTCTTATTTATTTCTATATAGTGATCTTGGGCATTGATCCCTATTCAAGATTTAATCTTCTTCTTAATAATAAAGGTATTGTAATTACAGTTCCATTGTGAGTTAATATGTTCCATGTTATTTCGATGGATGTTTTAGGTATGTTTCCCCAACACAGAATCTATAACATTCTTGTTTTAGTAATTTTTGAAAAACATAAGGTGTTTTATTAAGAATGGGTTAAATTTTCAGGTTACCTTTGTCGAACCATAAAAAATCCTTTAATTATAAATATCAAATAAAAAATTAATTATGTTTTCATAACAATCCATGCTATAATTTTATACCATCCTTCATGTTGGTGGTTAAATTGATCCAAAAAAATAACATGTAATAATCAATGGATATTAATTAATATGAAGTTAATTTTATTGTAATATATATATTACAGAAGTATAATTATTTTATTTTTATTTTATTAAAGTGGTAAATTAGTATTAGGAATAAGTAGTTGAAAAATCTAAATAGAAAAGAAACATAAGAAATTGTTAATTACATAAATGAAATCATATATTATATTGAAATATTTCTTCTTATTGAATAATTTATGACATCCTATAGAGACGAGTAACTATAAAAAGTGTAATGGATGAAAATTATAAATATTATTTGTAGGTTATATTTGAGGGATCATAATTTCAGTTGTTGTTATAAAAGGGTGGTGTAGGGGTTCCTATATAATTGAGGAGTGTCATTTTCTCAAATAACCATTCTTTAATGTGTGATAAATAAAATATACATCTCATGTGGATATAATGTGAAGAAATAATAGATATGTTTTGTGTATTACCTATAAATATTAAGGGTGGGTATGCAACATGGAAAATGAAATAAGGATGAGTTGTCTATAACTTTTACCTTTGAAGGATAACACTTTCCATAAAAGTGCAATTCTTTTACTTAAATCTAATCACCCATTTTCTTCAACATACTAAAATTATTTGAAAAAAATCTATAAATGTTGAGGTTCCCTTATTAGAATTGATTATAAATTTCATCTTTGATAATGAATATCTCATGTGTATTTATTTATATATTGTACAAAATTAATCTTTTATGAACCCAATAGTACAAATATTAATAAAAAATGGATGAAATCTAATCATTTGACAAATTAGTATAAAGATGGAGTTAAATAGTTCATCAAGTTTTCAATAGAGCATGTCGACAACCCTTCTAAAATTCTCCATCTGTGTTCAAGTTGTTGTTATTCAACACAAATTAGTCCAGAAGAGTTGTAAGAGAATTTGATTTTTCATGGAATAGATCAAATCTATTAATGTTGGACTAAACACAGGAAATAACTAAATGTGGACACCGATTGGGATGATACTGTGGTTTATGAATCATTTGATATGAATACCTTTGAAAATGATGATGGAGATACATGGAAGAAATGACAATGGAAATTTAAGATGACCTTCTTGATTTTCCAAAGTTGTTTGAGGAGTTAATAGTTATTCCAAGAAACCATTGTATACTAGTTGTACTAAATACACATCATTGTAAGCTGTATTAAATTTATATAATTTGAAAGCTGGTAGCGGATGGAGTGACACCAACTTTACAAAACTACTTGGTCTCCTGAATGATATGCTACTGGAAGAAAATTAACTACCATGTCAGACATATGATGTTAAACAAATGTTACGTTCAATGGACAAGATCTCTAAATATATATATGCTTGTCTAAATGGTTGCATATTGTTTCTTAAGGACCATTAATCACTCATAAAATTTCCTAAGTGTGGTGTGGATTGATACAAGAAAAACGAATCATGTCCTTCAAAATATGTATGGTAATTTCATATCATTCCACAGTTTTAAAGACTATATGGATGTCAGGAAACCGTGAGATAATTAACATGGTATTCAAATACAAGAATTAAAAATGGTAACCTACATCATCCATAAGATTCTTCTCAGTGAAATAAAATTTATTACAAGTTTCCTAAATTTGTAAATGAGATGAGAAACTTTCATCTTGAGTTATATACAAATGGAATAAATCCTTTTGGTGTACATAGTAGTACTCATAGTAGATGTCCCATCATGTTGGTAAATTATAACTTGACGCCATGGTTATGAATGAAGTGAAAATACATTATGTTGTATCTGCTTATATCTAGACCAAAGAAACCCGGTAATGATATTGATTTCTTTTTCGATCCATTAATCAAAGATATGAAATTGATGTGGGATACATGTTTTACAATGTATGATGCTCATAGAAGTGAATAATTCACATTGAGGTCCATGTTTTATAGAATGATAAATGACTTCCCCACTTATGGAAATTTATCATGCTATAGAATTAAAGTAATGTTGGTGTGTCCCATTTTTGAATAAATGCACATAATTAGTTCAGTTGAAACATTCCTCCAAGAATGTGTTTTTAGAACATCAAATTTTTTACCTTGATGACATAAATACTGATCCTAGATGACAACATTCAATGGGAATATCGAACAAGGTACAACACAATCTCCAGTAACAGGTGATCAACTGTACAATAAAGTAAAAAATATTGACACTATTTATGGTAAACCATTTAAAAAAAACTTAAAAAATCAGTTTGTAAGAAGAGATAATTTTTCTTTGAATTACCGTATTGGAATTTTTTGTATGTCAGACATTTTCTTGATGTCATGCATGTAGAAAAAAATGTATTTGATAGTGTTATTTTCACATTACAAAATGTTCCTGGAAAAATAAAATATGGCATCAAGGCTAGGTTTGACTTGATTGAAATGGGGATAAGGGAATAGTTGGCACCGGTGAAGGGTAAAAGGTAGAATTTTCTTCCTCCAGTAGCTTACATTCTATCCAGATAGGAAAAATTGTAATTTTTCCTTTTTCTTACTAGTATAAAAGTTCCATAAGGGTATTTATCAAATATCAAGAATATCATGTCAATGACTAATTTGAAGTTACACAGAATAAAATCACATGACTATTATGTTTTTATTCAAGATTTAATGCATGCTGATTTCTGTTGCATTTTTCCTCAAAATGTATGACATAAATTGACCAGACTCTACTTGTTTTTCAAATCCATATACAGTAAATTTGTAGACCCGATGAAGTTTCCCATCATGAATAAGGATATTTAAGTCATATTATTTTAATTAGAGATGTTCTTCCCACTATAATTATTTGATATAATGGTCCACCTAATGGTTCACTTGGTTATAGAGGTTCAATTATGTGGTTCTATCTATTATAGATGGATGTACCGCATTAAACGGTATATAAATATTTTTAAAGGGTATGTCAAGAATCAAATTTGGATAGAAGGTTGTATTGTAGAATGATATATTGTTGAAGAAGCGATTGAATTCTATGCCAATTACCTATTAGATTTTGAAATAATCAGTCTCCCAAAGTCTTGTCACAGTGAATTCCTTCTGGGAAAAGGGATTTTTGGAAGAGATGTTGTTAGAATTACCTTGACAGAGTGGGAGCAAGTGAACCTTTACATATTACATAATAGTTAAAATTTTTATCCATACATTTAACCCCACAAATAAATTCTTAGAGATTTGAATCCATCAAAGGCTGAAGGATGGATATGAAATACACATAATCAATAGTTTATATAATGGTTCAGAGATTAAATTTATAAGAAGTTATATAAAAATACAAATTCAATTGCTGAATTAATTAAATGGATATCCAGAGGACCGAATGAAAATTTTATATATTACACTAGTTTTGTAATCAATGGTTATATTTTCTATACAAAAGAACATGATGACTTCAGTACAATAAAAAACAGTGGTATTATTCTTGTGGATGAAGCGATGCAAATATCTGGTTCCAAGGATAGAAATCCAATGTCACAACCCGTCCTCGGGGCCCGTGCTGTGACTACCCCAAGCCCGCCTTCCATAGGACAGGGGCTGGCGACTAGCACCAAAGGCGTAAATCCCGATAACTGGGAAGGCATTGCCTTTATAAAAGTAACAAACACCACAGAGTACAAGCGGAAGTAAAACACTAAGTACAAAAGAAAGTGATGAAAAGTAAATGGGCCAGAATACAAACCCAACTGAAAATACAGCTACAACTGAACAAAAGTACAACAAAAAAAGACAAACAGCTGGAAGAAAGGAAGCAGCTCCTGGGTCGTCCTCCTCGGTTCCTACCTTATGGGTAGGTACAGATAGCGCATCTCCTGGATCGTCCACCACGGATCCTACCTGAAGGGTAGGTACATATAGCGCAGCTCCTCAATGCTCTCGCCCATCAACCCCCTCCGAGTGTCGTCTCGCCGTGAAATACACCTCCGGATACTGACTCGTCGGGTGGTCCACCTCCGGGTACCGTCCAGTCCTCGAACACTCGGCCTCCGTCAGCACTGCCCGTCATCTACAACCAACACAACAAGGTGCGGGCATAACCCGTGCAGGGGTGAGTATAATGATACTCAGTAGGGACCCCGAGACCCTCAAGGTCTCACTAAAACCAACAAGGATAACCACAAAGAAGATCTCAAAAAATAACCTCTACTTAGGTATATTCCCATACATATACCTAAGTTTTCAAGTAACCCATCTCAATCATGAGGAAACAAAAGATTATGAAATCATCGGATAACCACTACCCAGGTATATGCCCATACATATACCTAAGTTATCAAGTGACCCTTATCAATCATGAGGTAAACACAAAGGTCAAAGATTCAGCTCAAACCGTGATTTTCATTATCAAAACCATAACTGCTGATAAGTCCATCTCTGGAGTGTACAGTGATCCTATCACAACTCCGAGGTACTTCTCACTAACCTAAGACTGCTGAGGTACTCCTCTTGTCGAGTACCGCGGGTCTTCCACCTCACACAGTAGTGCTCCTCCACCATGGGTCTGCCACCTCACACAGTAGTGCTCACCCTCATAGCCTACAGAGGTACTCCTCCTGTCGAGTACCGCGGGTTTGCCACCTCACACAGTAGTGCTCCTCCTCCATGGGTCTGCCACCTCACAAAGTAGTGCTCCCCATTGGGCTATGCTAGTCACTCCGAATCGAATCAGACAAGCAGTCATCGATCACAGCTAGCTACACGATTTTTGTACTCTATATGCTCGTCTCCGAGAGGGTCCTCTCCACGAGCTACAGGTCGATACTCCAAGTATCGCAATTCCCATGAAGAAGTATCTCAAAGGACCGCCTCGTCATAGGGGTCTCAACGCAATAGATGATGCGTCAATCAGACGCCCGGTCTGTGAGTTATTTGCTTTTCGTCCCAAGGGCCCGGTTGGTTTCGCGTGCGAACCAACCCAGCTGTATCTCAACTGTACCCAGAACTCTCATATGGTATACTCATAGGGACCGTTCCTCAACGTGATCACCAACGCCGCTAACGGTTCTTCAAATGGACATCCAGTTTGAAAGTTATCAGCTTTTCCGTTCCAGGGGCCTGGTTGGATTTTGGGTACAATCCAACCCAGCCATACTCCAACTGCATCCAAACCTCGGGAAAAGTATGCAAAAAGTTCCGTCTCATCAAGAGGAATTCAACGAGACAGACGGCGCGTCAATCAGACGCCCGGTCTGTGAGTTATTGGCCTTTTCGTTCCAGGGGCCCAGTTGGTTTCGTGTACAAACCAACCCGACCGCACTCCAAAGATGTCCAAACCTCGAGCGGATTAAGCCAAAAGATCCGCCTCATCAAGAGGAAACCAACAAAGTCAATGGCATGTCAATCGGACGTCCAGAACTCAAGATATAAGCGTTTCCGCTCCGAGGGCCCGGTTGGTTTTGTATCCGAACCAACCCGGCCGAACCCAAAGTTCTCCGAAACCTTAAGTGTAATATACTGAAACGACCGTCTCGATCCAAGGATTTCTATGCAACTGACTGTGCATCGATCAGAGGTCCGTACCCCAAGTTATGGGCAAAAGACTGAAGAGGTCTGAAAACGGGGGGTCTGGGCCCGGACCGACCCGGCTGGGCGCGGCCCGGCCTGGCGGTCCGGCCAAGAGGCTCGGCCTGGTGTGCTGGCGCTGGCCAAGCAGCCGCGCAAGGGGGGACCGCCCCCCTGGACGGAACCGCGGCCCCAGCGCGGGGGCCGCTCCCTGTCAACGGACGCGGCGTGATGCCGCTTACCTCTGGTCTCGCGCGGCCGCGGAACCAGCCGCCCGCCGCCGCGACTTCAGCCGCGGTAGCCCCTTCCCGGCAGCGCATCGGGCGGCGCCGCCTCCTGGCGGCCGGCCGGTGCGGGCCGCCGCCTCCTGCTGCCGGCACCGCCGTGCCGGCGTGGCGCGCCGGCAGAGTCTTCCGCGGACCACCGGACGTGCTCCGATGGTCCGTTTTTCTCACCGCTTTCACCAACGATCCTCCTGGGACCCATCCTTTACTACGGAGGCTTCAAAATACCTTCACGAACTGCCTCACCATCGTCCGTCGATCCGCACTTCGACAACAAAATGTGGGGTCTTCGAATCGCCTTCGTGGCCCTGACTCCGCCTGCGGTTTCGTTCGGCCTCAACGGCACGGCGTGACGGCGCCACGCTTCTTCGCTGCATTCTTTCTCGTTTCTGCACGGTGCAACGGCACCGCGCTGCCTTTCACGTGACACAACAAATTCAAACCAACAAGGGGGGTAGGAGGGTCGACCGTGTTCGTGCGGTCCGACCTCCTCCCGTTAGTATGATAACAGACGGCCCAATTGAAACCAAGAAAGGCGACATATGAGATCACGATCAACAATAAAATAAACCCCCACAACTTCCCACAAAAAATTATTCCCAACCCACAAGGAAAACGTTCGCGGATCAACTAGATAATAAGTTGATCTGTGTTCTTTGTTTTCTTTATAATGAAAGAATCAAGGGAATAAAATCGTTCTTAAAATAATTCCCTACCTCAACGTTGTCGCCGAACGAGATTTCTTCGTGGAATTAACTGTCGCGGAAGAAGAGGATCATCACGGAAGAGAAGGATCATCGCGGAAGAGAAGGATCATCGTGGAAGAAACATCACGGAAGGAGCGTCGTTGATTTCTGAGTATTTGGCGTTCTTCGTCAGAAATCGGTGCGTTTTGCGCGCTCTTCGTGTTCTTCGTGTTCTTCGTCTAAGAAGGATGCTTTCCTCCCAAATCCTCTCCACGCAACAAGTTCCAATTGAAATAAAATAAGAAGAGTCTTATTTTATTAATACACGATTCAACCTTTGAAATTCAAAAAGAAACAATCAATTCAATGAATTAATTGTAACGATTTAACCGCCAAAATTGTTGAGGCGTTTCTTAACCAGAATAAACGCACGGTTTGACTTCATTAATAGGGGGTGATGGTGCGTTACTTAAGAAGAAAAGAAACAGCGGCTCGTGTGGGTCCCACCTCACAAAATATCCTACCAAGTGGTTAGGATATTGTAGGTCCCACATCATCCACTTAACATAGGTTAAGTGACTTAAATAAAATAAATTGGTCGCACCATTTTATTTTATTCATTTACTTAACCGGAAAAATTTAAAAACCACACCCGAGAAAACGCAACTCCGGAAAAGGTGTTTTTAAGCAATTACTGGCGCTGCGAGTTCATTGGTACCCTCAGATTTCAATTCTGAGCACCGATTCAAAAGTTAGAAAAACCCGCTCGTTCGTTCACTGAATGTACCCAAGCTAAACTTCAGAAAATGATTTCGGGCACACCGGGTCTCATAATCAGGCGCCGTCAAAAACTGCATTCTTTTAAAATTCAAAAGAAAATTAAGAAAAAAATTTCCTTGAAATTTCCGGGTCTTTATATTACTCCCACCTCAGGGCCTTACGTCCCCGTAAAGCTATAAAATAAACTAGGGATACAAAAGCGGTATTGAGCACACATCTGAGCCTCCCACTCCCATGTGCTTACCTGGAGGTTCCCGTACTACCAAAGAATGTGCACCCGAGGAATTGACCGTCCTCATAGGATCCACTCCTGTCAATCCTCGATCCCCACTAGAACCTCCGTGAAAGACACCCCATCGCCATCGTCCAGCTCCCCATGGTCGATGATATGTGAAGGATCACACACGTATCTCCTCAATTGAGATACGTGGAAGTCGTCGTGTACCTCGTGCAACTGAGGTTGATGGGTCAAGCGGTAAACCACCCTGCCTACCCAGATAAGGACCTAAGAAGGTCCGCTGAACCTTGGAGATAACTTTTCACCTTGGCCACATCTCCGTAAACCTCGTCGAGGTGAGACCCATATAAGGACGTGATCATCATCCTCGAACTCTAGAGGTCTCCAATTCCTGTTTAGAACTGGAACTCAAAATGACTGCTGCCACGAGGGTAAGTTTGACCGACTCAAGAGTGATCGATCACACCCTCCTGTGCATGATTTTATCCTGTGCTTCCTGGGATTTCCTTTTCTCCGACCAAGGAAAACCCATCCCGATGTCGTAGTTAAACCACAACTTTTTTCCCTAATACCGTCAATTTGTCTATGAACTGTGATTGCCCAGTCCATACTTAAACCAACGTCGTAAGGCCTCGACGCTGCCACCAAGAGATTCCAACCGAAACTCTTGCCTCGAGGGTCTGACCACAATGTTGGCGTAGGTGTGATTATGAAGTCTTCTCCCAAGGTATCTCCAGACGTGAGGGTTAAGTCTACGGATTATCGGAAACTCTAGGTCTGGGACAAGATTCGTGGAAGGAAGGAATGATTCGTATCAATATCTGTTACTACGGCAGCTAGTAGTGGACACATACTGTCCCTCGAATCATTCTTAGAGCCATCAGGTCACTCTCTCTGACCGCACACAACTACCCTCTTCCCCTGCCCTCCAGCTCCCTGAGCCTGGTGGGGAAAACTAAGGTAGGTGGTTGTAGCATGTTAAAACGTACACCACCTCATACTGCTCCCCTAGCTCTGCCTCCACGTCTCCTGCTTCACAAACTCATATCTCCTTAAAGCTTACACTTCTTGAAACATTTAACATGCCCGAGTCTCTAAGTCTGGTGCCCATTTCCTGTTTCTTACTACACTGTGCAGTCTTCATCCGCTCCTGGATGATCTGCACCTTCTTTGACTACGATCTGAAAGAGCTGCTAAAATTTCTCCTTTGCTGAAAAGAGAAACTTGGTCTCATCCCCTGGATGAACCACGCCCATTGCCTAATACAGTCAATCCTGACATGAATGATGCATTCATGTCATGGATGACGTCGTAAGGCCTCGATGTAACTACCAAGAGATCCAACTGTCACTCTCGCCTCCAAGGGTCGAGTCACACTGTCGGCATCAGTTTGATGTCACTGGGTCTCCTCTAGTAGAAATCTCAAAAGTGAGGGTCAAGTCAACAGTCTTAACTGGGACCACTCAGCATCAACCAAACAAAAGGACAGGAAAGCAAAAAAAGATAAGTGTCTTTTTATTATTGCAGCTCATAGTACAAAGACATGAATACAACAAAAACATGGAAATAGAAGTACAAAGGACGTATCCCCTAGTTCCGCTCCTATCCACCTGCTCTTGGAGCTCTACTGCCTTTTCCACTGCTCGGTTGTTTCTTAAGCACCCACCACTGCTTCTGCCTCGGTGGATCCTCCAAAGCCTGCGGATCAACTATATGAGGAGTCAGCCAGTCACGTGCCAGGTGACCCTTTACACCGCATTCATAACACTTCCTGCTCCTCGTACGGCTGGCTCTGGCCCTCTTGGACCTCTGCATCATCTGTCTACTGCCCACAGATGACTCGGCTACTGATCGAAAATCTTGCGGCAAAGGCAGCAGCTCCTGTACACGCTTGGGGTGTAGAGCTACTGGCACAAACTCCACCCTGAAGAAGGTCTCGAAGTATTCCCATGTGATGGTCATCCTGTCACAAAACTGGAACAAGTGGCTCCACCACCTACCTGCTACTGCCTGAAGAAGGCTGGCATCAAAGATCACCATGAAGTTTGTTGGCATCCCCACTAGCCTGAAGACTCTCACCACAGCCTCCATCCAATCCTCAGCTGCCTGCGGGCCCATCTCTCCCCTGAACCTAGGTGGTCTATGGTGCTGGAACTCGTGCAGTGCGCTCAAGCGACGTGCATCGCCTACTGCTGGGGCTGATGGCATCGGTGACCCAACGTATGGTAGTACCGCTGGTGCCTCCACTGGTGCCTCAACTGCAAGAGGGCCCTGTACCGAAGCCTCTTCGCTCGGCAGGCTGTCAGTACGCACATCCCTCTGGGATCTAGCTGGTCTTCTGTGAAAAGGCATCCTGAAAGAAAAATGTGACATGGTCAAATGATTATACCTGGTGAGCTGACCTGGTTTGAGCTGATATTTAAATAAAACTTCTGGAAACACACACGCAATCAATGTTTTCGTGCACAAAGTCAGAAATTAGTTGTCAGGGTCCTGGTGTATGGATACGTCAGCCGCCCGCACCAACACCGGACTCCCTGAACTGAAGACCACACTCGGTACCCTTAACAATATTGCTTCATAGAAAGAAAATATCAGAGTTATAAGTTTTGCGGTAGAACCGACTACTCTGATACCAATTTTTCACGACCCGTCCTCGGGGCCCATGTCATGACTACCCCAAGCCCACCTTCCATAGGCCAGGGGCTGGCGACTAGCACCAAAGTCGTAAATCCCGATAACTGGGAAGGCATTGACTTTATAAAAGTAACAAACCCCAAAGAGTATAAGCGAATGTAAGACACTAAGTACAAAAGAAAGTGCTGAAAAGTAAATGGGCCAGAATACAAACCCAACTGGAAATACAGCTACAACTGAACAAAAGTACAACAGAAAAAGACAAACAACTGGAATAAAGGAAGCAGCTCCTGGGTTGTCCTCCTCAGATCCTACTTGAAGGATAGGTACAGATAGCGCAACTCCTGGATCGTCCACCACGGATCCTACCTGAAGGTTAGGTAAAGATAGCGCAGCTCCTCAATGCTCTCTCATGTCAACCCCCTTCGACTGTTGTCTTGCCGTGAAGTCCACCTCCGGATACTGACTCCTCGGGTGGTCCACCTCTGGGTACCGTCCAGTCCTCGAACACTCGGCCTCCGTCAGCATTGCCCGTCATCTGCAACCAACACAACGAGGTGCGGGCATAGCCCGTGCAGGGATGAGTATAAAAATACTCAGTAGGGACCCCAAGACCCTCAAGGTCTCACTAAAACCAACAAGGATAACCACATAGAAGATCTCAATAGATAACCTCTACTTAGGTATATGCCCATACATATACCTAAGTTATCAAGTAACCCATCTCAATCATGAGGAAACACAAGATTATGAAATCATCGGATAACCACTACTTAGGTATATTCCCATACATATACCTAAGTTATCAAGTGACCCTTCTCAATCATGAGGTAAACACAATGGTCAAAGATTCAGCTCAAACCAGGATTTTCATTATCGAAACCGTAACTGCTGATGAGTCCGTCTCTGGAGTGTACCGTGATCCTGCCACAACTCCGAGGTACTTCTCACTAACCTAAGACTGCTGAGGTACTCCTCCTGTCGAGTACTGCGGGTCTGCCACCTCACATAGTAGTGCTCCTCCGCCATGGGTCTGCCACCTCACACAGTAGTGCTCCCCCTCATAGCCTACCAAGGTACTCCTCCTGTCGAGTACCGCGGGTCTTCCACCTCACACAGTAGTTCTCCTCCGCCATGGGTCTGCCACCTCACAAAGTAGTTCTCCCCACTGGGCTATGCTAGTCACTCCGAATTGAATCGGACAAGCAGTCATCAGTCACAGCCAGCTACACTGTCTCCGTACTCTGTATGCTCGTCTCTGGGAGGGTCCGCTCCACAAGCTACAGGTCGATACTCCAAGTATCACAAGTCCCACGAAGAAGTATCTCAAAGGGCCGCCTCATCATAGGGGTCTCAACACAACAGACGACGCGTCAATCGGACACCCGGTCTGTGAGTTATTAGCCTTTTAGTCCCAGGGGCCCGGTTGGTTTCACATGAGAACCAACTCGGTCGTATCTCAACTGTACCCTGAACTCTCATGGGGTACACTCATAGGGACCATTCCTCAACGCGATCACCAAAGCCGCTAACGGTTTGTCAAACAGACATCCGGTCTGAATGTTATCAGCTTTTCTATTCCAGGGGCCTGATTAGATTTCGGGTACAATCCAACCCGGACATACTCCAACTGCACCCAAACCTCGGGCGAAGTATGCCAAAAGTTCCGTCTCATCAATAGGAATTCAACGAGACAGAAGGCGCGTCAATCGGATGCCCGGTCTGTGAGTTATTCGCTTTTTTGTTCCAGGGGCCCGGTTGGTTTCGTGTGCGAACCAACCCGACCGCACTCCGACGGCGTCCAAACCTCAAGTGGAGTAAGCCAAAAGTTACGCCTCATCAAGAGGAAACCAACAAAGTTGACGACACATTAATCAGACATCCGGAACTCAAGATATAAGCGTTTCCGCTCCGAGGGCCCGGTTGGTTTTTATCCGAACCAAACCGGCCGAACCCAAAGTTCTCCGAAACCTTGAGTGTAATATACCAAGACGACCGTCTCGATCCAAGGATTGCTACGCAACTAACGACACATTGATCGGAGGTCCATACCCCAAGTTATGGGCACAAGACCGAAGAGGTCCGAAAACGGGGGGTTTGGGCCCGGACCGACCCGGCCCAACCCCCCCTGGGTCGGCCCGAATCGGGTTGACCCGACCCGGGTCCGGGTTTGACCCGGCTGGCGTGGCCCAGCCTGGCAGTCCGCCCGGGCAGCTCAGCCCGGCATGCTGGATCACTAGCGCTGGCCAAGCGGCCGCGCAAGGGGGGACCGCCCCCATGGACAGAACTGCGGCCCCCACGCGGGGGCCGCTCCCTGTCAACGAACGCGGCGCGATGCCGCGTCCCTCTGGTCCCACGCGGCAGCGGGACTAGCCGCCCCCCGCCGCGGCGGCCCCTTCCCGGCGGCCGGCCAGGGCCGGCCGCTGCCTCCGGCCGCCGGCGCTGCCGTGCTGGCGTGGTGCGCCGGCGGAGTCTTCTGTGGACCACCGGACGCGCTCCGGTGGTTTGTTTTTCTCGCCTCTTTCACCAACGGTCCTCCCGGGACCAGAAATTTAATGTGGCGGCTTCAAAACGCCTTCACGGACCGCCTCACCATCATCCGTCGATCCGCACTTCGACAACAAACTGCGGGGTCTTCGAATCGCCTCTGCGGCCCCGACTCCGTCTACGGTTTCATTCGGCCTCAACGGCACGGCGCGACGACGCCGCGATTCTTCGCCACATTCTTTCTCGTTTCCACGCAGTGCAACGGCACCGCGCTGCCTTTCACGTGCCGCAACAAATTCAAACAAACAAGGGGGGGGGGGGGAGGAGGGTCGGTCGTGTTTGTGCGGTCCGACCTCCTCCCGTTAGTATGATAACAGGCGGCCCAATTGAAACCAAGAAAGGCGACAGATGAGATCATGATCAACAATAAAATAAACCCCCACAACTTCCCGCAACAAATTATTCCCAACCCGCAAGGAAAACATTTTCGTATCAACTAGATAATAAGTTGATCCGTGTTCTTTGTTTTCTTTAGAATGAAAGAATCAAGGGAATAAAATCATTCTCAAAATAATTCCCTACCTCAAAGTTGTCGTCGAACGAGAGTTCGTCACGGAATTAACCGTCGCGGAAGAAGAGGATCGTCGCGGAAGAGAAGGATCATCGCGGAAGAGAAGGATCGTCGTGGAAGAAACATCGCGGAAGGAGCGTCATTGATTTCCGAGGATTTGGCGTTCTTCTTCGAAGATCGGTGCGTTCTGCGCGCTCTTTGCGTTCTTCGCGTTCTTCGTCGAAGAAGGACGCTTTCCTCCCAAATCCTCTCCACGCAACAAGTTCCAACAGAAATAAAATAAGAACAGTATTATTTTATTAATGCATGAGTCAACCTTTGAAATTCAAAAAGAAACAATCATTTCAATGAATTAATTGTAACGATTTAACCGCCCAAATTAATGAGGCGTTTCTTAACCAGAATAAAAGCACTGTTTGACTTCATTAATAGGGGTGCAGGTGCATTACTTAAGAAGAAAAGAAACGGTGGCTCATGTGGGTCCCACCTCACAAAATATCCTACCAAGTGGGTAGGATATTGTAGGTCCCACATCATCCACTTAACATAGGTTAAGTGACTTAAATAAAATAAATTGGTCGCACCATTTTATTTTATTCATTTACTTAACCGGAAAAATTTAAAAACCACAATCGAGCAAACACAACTCTAGAAAAGGTGTTTTTAAGCAATTACCAGTGCTTCGAGTTTATCGGTGCCCTCAGATTTTAATTCCGAGCACCGGTTCAAAAGTTAGAAAAACCCGCTCATTCTTTCACTGAACGTACCCGAGCTAAACTTCGGAAAATGATTCTGGGCACACCGGGCCTCAGAATCTGGTGCCGTCAGAAACTGCATTCTTGTAAAATTCCAAAGAAAATTAAGAAAAAAATTTCCTTGAAATTTCCAGGTCTTTACATCCAATTTATGAAAATATGTCATATTTTTTGCATTTTTGAATATATATTCAAGATGGATTATACAAAATTTCAAGTGCCTATTTTCTATTGAAAATGGGTTGACAATATCAATGGAGTGAAAGTTAATGAAATGGGATTTATGAAGGTGAATTTCAGTGTAGAAGGGAAAAAAGAGAATTTGTTCATAATGGAATAACAATTAGTGAGAATATTTTATGTATTCGAACCAATAAGCAAGAATTGGTTGATTTTACTATTATAAACTAAAAAAAATTTCAAGTTAGATGAAAATTCAATCAAGGATGACCCTTTAATTAGGACATCACAATCAGTTCATGACGATCCAAATTTAGAAAATTTCTTTTATGTTAGAGGGGACCACAAAGAGGGGATTTGGATTCTCGATAGAGGAACCAAATCCTTAAAACCTTTAAAAAAGTAAAGAGAGTTCAATGATAAGAAAAAAGTGTTTTTTAATATATTATGTTTTTCTTCATAATATTATATGTTCTCTACTACATGAACATAATATAAATTAAATGTTTGACTACTCATGTAGAAAATATCTTCTACACATGATGATGTAACCAATCCCTCAGAAGAATAAACTATAATGAATAAAACCCTTTGGAAAGATCTAAAGGTAATGTTGCGTTAGTTTTTTTCTATTTTAATAAAAATTTATATAATGAAACATTGATTTAATTTTAATTATTCCTTATAGAGTTTTTTTATTTTAGAATATTTTTATCCATATTTCATGCATTTGAAAGAAGAGAAACGACGTTGTCTCTGCTTAATCACAGAGTTAATCTTGATGTTTGAACAATAAAATCATTGTTCATAGAATTAATGTATTGTTTCATATTTATGTTTAATTTATTTATTTTTTGTATTACTCACATAATAATTTTTTTCTTATACAGGTGGATTCTTTTATTTGAGTTGGGGTGTTATGTCCATATTCTATTCCTTTCTGCACCAAAAATTCCACATACTTTATCTCCCTCAAAATATTTTCACCCTTACATTATTGCATTTATCACTTTCTTTAAATTTATCTCTATTACTTTTGTTGGAAGAGAAACGATGATGCCTCTTCTCAATTACAGAGTTAATCTTGATGTTTTCATAGTAAAATAATTTTCCATAGTATTAATGTATTGTTTCATATTTATGTTTATTTTTTTAGTATTACTCACATAATAATTTTTTTCTTATATAGGTGGATTTTTTTTCTAGTTGGGGTGGTCTGTCCATCTTTTATTCCTTTATGCACCAAAACTTCCAAAGAATTATTCTGCCTCAAAACCATTTCACCCCTATAGTGTTGTATTTATCACTTTATTTCAATTTTTCTCCACTGCCTTTGTAGGAAGAGAAATGAAGCTGCCTCTTCTCAATTACAGAGGTAATATTGATATTTTCACAATAAAATGATTTTCCATAGAATTAATATATTGTTTAATATTTATGCTTAATTTATTTCTTTTTAGTATTAATTACATAATAATTATTTTCTTATGCAGGTGTATTTTTTTTGAGTTGGGGTGGTCTGCCCATCTTTTATGCCTTTCTGCACTAAAACTTCCATAGACTTCTTCTCCCTCAAAACCTTTTCACCCCTGCAGTGTTATATTTATAACTTTCTTTCAAGTCATCTCCAATTAATTTGTAGTAAGAGTACTGATGCTACCACTTCTTAATTACATATGTAATATTGATGTTTTCATAGTAAAATAATTGTCCATATAATTAATTTTTTTGTTTCATATTTATCTTTAATTTATTTCTTTTTAATATTACTCACATAATAACTATTTTCTTATATAGGTGGATTATTTTGTTTGAGTTGGGGTGATCTATCCATCTTTCATGCCTTTTTTCACCAAAGCTTCCACATAATTCTTCTCCCTCAAAACATTTCACACTCTACCATGTTAACATTTGTCACTTTCCTTAAAGTTTCATCCACTGCTCAATCACAGAGGTAATCTTGATATTTGTATAGTAAAATCATTTTCCGTAGAATTAATTTATTATTTTATATTTATGTTTAATTTATTACTTTATAGTATTACTCATAATAAAGTCAATGAACCAGTATGAATCCATGTAGTGTTGGAAGTTCAACAAATGCATCTGATCGGTATGACCCAAAGTGCGTGTTTTTATTTAAAATTGACATCAATTTTAGTAAAAGGCCAACTGACCCACTCAAAACTAAGAAAATTAATTAAAATTGTTTAAATACTTTATAAAAATTATCCATAAGTATTTTTTTATGTGTAGGAATTAGTCGTACCTCAATCTGATACACAATGTGATTGGTATGAGTCAAAATACATGTTTCAATTTTAAAAAGATATTTTAGTAAAAAAGAAAAGTGACATACTCAAAATCAATAAAACACATTAATATTGTTTTTATACTTTAGTAAAATGATTCATAAGTCATTTGGTATGTGTAGTAATTAACCACACCTAAATCTGACACATGGTGTGACCGGTATGACTCAAAGTGTGTCTTTTTATTTAAAATTGTCATAAATTTTAGTAAAATGGACCACTGTCCTAATAAAAACCAAGAAAACACATTCATATTGTTTTTATTATTTAAAAAGATATATTTAAGTACTTTGTGATGTGTATTAATCATCCACACCTCAATCTGATACATGATGTGTCCGGTATGACTCAAAGTGTCTGTTATCGGTTTAAAATTGACATTTTAGTTCAAAAAGTGTTACTCACTGAAAAATGATCAAACATGATCATATTTTACTGATAATTTATGAAAATGGTTCATAAGTCATTTGTGATGTGTAGTAACCCATTTCATGTCAAAATGATACATGTTGTGATCAGAATGAGTCAAAAGTGCATGTTTCTAGTTTAAAATAACATTTTAGTAAAAAAGAAAACTAACATACTCAAAACCAAGAAAACACATTCATATTGTTTTAATAATTTAGTAAAACAATCCATAAGTCATTTGAGACATTTAGAAATTAGATGCACCTCAATCTGACACACGATGTGACTGGTATGACTGAAAGTGCGTCTTTTTATTTAAAATTGTCATCAATTTCAGTAAAATGGAAAACTATCCTACTCAAAACCAAGAAAACACATTAGGGTTGTTTTATAATTTATTAAAATTATCCATAAGTTATTTTTGATGTGTAATAATCATCCATAACTCAATATGATACACGATGTGCCCGGTATGACTCAAAGTGTCCATTATCAGTTTAAAATCGACATTTTAGTTCAAAAAGTGTCACTCACTGAAAACTGATCGAATGTGCTTTATTTTCTTGATAATTTAGGAAAATGATTCATAAGTAATTTGTGATTTGTAAGAATGTTTCACATAAAACCAATACACAATGTTATCAAAATGATTCAAAAGTGTGTGTTTCCAGTTTAAAATGACATTTTAGTAAAAAAGAAAACTGATGTACTCAAATCCAAGAAAAAACATTCAGATTATTTTGATAATTTAAGAAAACGATCCATAAGTCATTTGGGAGATTTCAGAATCATCCTCACCTCAATCCGACACATGGTGTGTACGGTATGACTCAAAGTGTGTCTTTTTATTTAAAATTGTCATCAGTTTTAGTAAAATGGAGAACTGTCCTACTCAAAACTAAGCAAACACATTCAGATTGTTTTTATACTTTACAAAAATTATCCATAAGTCATTTGTGACATGTAGGTATTAGCCTAACCTCAATATGATACATGATATTTCTGGTATGACTCAAAGTGTCTGTTATCAGTTTAGAATCGACATTTTAGTTCAAAAAGTGTCATGCATTGAAAACTGATCAAATGCACTTGGATTTTCTTGATAATTTAGGAAAATGATTCATACATTATTTGTGATGTGTATGAATCCATTTGACATCAAACTAATAAACGATGTGATCATAATGATTCAAAAGTATGTGTTTCTAGTTTAAAATGATATTTTAGTAAAACAGACAACTGATGTAACCAAAACCAAGAAAACGCATTCATATTATTTTGATACTTTATGAAAATGATCCACAAGTTAGTTGGGACATTTATAATTAGCCACACCTCAATTCAATCCATGGTTTGACCGGTATGACTCAAAGTGCGTATTTTTAGTTAAAATTAAAATCAATTTTAGTAAAACTAATACTTTCTATTAATTTATTTCCTTACATTATTACTAAAAAAAGAATTTTTTTCTTATAAAGGTGCATTATTTTGATCGACCAGGGGTGTTTCTTTGAAATAGCATGAGTTGGGTCATGATTAAAATACAAAGGAAAATTTATGTTTTTGAATGTATGTAATAATTTGTATTTATGTAATTGTATAAACCAATGTTTGAAATGTATATAATATAGTGTTTTTTTCTTATGTTTGTGTTTTAAATTTCATTTTATTTAAATACTATATTGGGACTTCTTTTTGTTGATATCTAGTGTGTTTCTGGCATGGTTGTGTGTTGTTATAGCACACTACAGTATGACCCTTTATCAACGCTTTTAAAAGTGCTGATAAAGGACACATTTATCAGTGCTTCTATGAGTGATGATAAAGTAATACTTTATTAGTGATTTTATGAGCACTGATAAAAGACCCTTTATCAGTACTTTTATAAGAACTGGTAAATAGAGTCTTTATCATCGATTTTTTTAGCACCGATAAAGGACCCCTTTATCAACGCTTTTTAGCACTGATAAAAGACCAGATCTTTCAACCTCACTCATATAGTCATCACTTTTCTAGTGCTGATAAAGTCCATTTATAACACTGTTAAAGGCCTATTTTATATTAGTTTTTGAAGGCCCATTTAGAGTATTCCAAGCATAAATGGTGTTTTCACATTGTTTTTGGGAACGGTTTTGAGATGAAAGGTGTTATCATTGGAAATTGTTTTTTATTTGAAAATTTTAAAGGTTTATTGGTACTTTGTGATGTTTTGGAAATTAGTTTTAAAACTCATATGACGTACATGACCAATTGAAACTTCTACGTGAGATGGGAGCCCCTATGGTTATCCTCCCATTGAGGGGTCCTTCACATTTTTGGTGTTGGGAATTGGAAAGGCATGCACATTAGAAATTGTGGGTTACCCCAAGTGTGTGATAACTTCCTCATTAACCTTTATAATTTTGTGATGGGATTATTGGATGTCATCTAGAGGGTTGAGTGATGATTTATTTCTAGTAACAATTATATAGATTAGACCCCCCTGGATAGAGGATATTCTAGGTGGGCTTTTCCATCAATGAGTTTAGTTTAGAGCATCCAGGTTGGTTATTGACTATGGAGGTGCTCTATATGTCATCTGGTAGGTCCGAACCAAGTCTTTACAAAGATTTCTTTTGGGGATGTTCCGGAAATTCCCATGATTACATATCAGTATGTTCTTTTTTTAATCATGTATCATTATGGTAACTTGTTATTTTAGTTTTGGTTTTTATGCACTTATACTATTTCCCTTTATTTTTGGATTTATTTAGCTTACCCTTATACATGTCCTCAGTTCATATTTTACCTTATTTTATGCATTGTTTGGGTTATATTTCTTAGGAGTTTGGTTTTCAAATTGGGTTAAAAACCAAGGACATGTTTGGATATTTAAATTATAAAAACCTAATTTTCTAAATGTATTTCAAACCAAAGTTTATGGACTATTTTGGGAAAGGACATGTATGGATTTTATGGTGCTTACCTACTAAGATATTTAATGATCAAACCCTACTTATGTCACTCTGTGGTGGAAGACTTGAGCTATTTTGCGGGTTCATCTTTTTTTATGGTTTCCTTTAGAATATGTTGGCCTTATGGATGGAAGTTACCAAGAGGTCACATGGAGATCATGTTAGTTTCTGGTTTGGGTCTAGTTTTGTTTTTAGTTTTTTGTTCCCTATTTAGTTCCGCTGCGGTTGTATCTATATCTACTTATGTATTTATTTTATTCATTATTTTATGAATTATCCTTTTTTATTTCTCCATGCTCTGTTATGTATTATTTTTATTGGTTTATTATTGGATAATTTGTTCCCAATTTTGCGATCCTTGATTTCTAACACTAGTTTCTAGATCAGGAGGATCAGTAACACCTCTTGAGTCTTATTGTGGGATAGATCAAGTGATTATTCAGGGTCGAACTAGGATGGTTCCTGACACAAACCATAATATATCAATAAATAATAAACTATAAATCTCACTCACCTCTAATTCACTCATAAGAAACAACTCCTTTTCATATCATACATACCTCACATAATAGTAACACAACCAACCAAAAGGGAAATAAAAAATTACAAGTGGAATTAATGAGGGTCTCACAAGATCCAACCATTAATTTTAAAGTGTCAAATAGGCCACTAATAAATTTAAATTAGGATTCCAAGCCATTTTCATTGAATGAAATACCACTTTGAAAATTCCTTAGAATTCATTATAAAACCACAGCTTTCTCCTTTTTAAAACATTATTTTAAAATACATTGGAAGGATACCACACCTGTATAACCAAAAAATTCCTTAAAAATGCCCTATTTATTCTTGAAAATACAACCAAGGATAATGCCCCACATTTTCCCATCAAACAATTAAAATAAGCTCATATGAATTTTCATGAAGGGGATTGGCATGCTTAAACCATTATTTCCAATGAAAATTTTGAAATTCACATGAAAAATATTTTATGAAAATCTAAAAATACATAGAAACCATTTTATAAAATATAGATATCACATATACCCATAAATTCATAAAAATAAATTTAAAAAACTCAAAAACACCAAGAATTGAAAAATAAAGGAAGAAAACAAAATTACCCACCTTATATTGGGTATAATCAAATTGAAATGAATCACTTTCCATAGATAATGGTCAATTGAGTCAAGAATCACCCTCTATAATCTCTAAATGACAAAACACTAATATTATAAGGATACTAAACTTAAAAACCATTTACAAAGCTATTTGGATTTTTGGGGAGATGGAAAATCGAAGGGAAACTAGAGAGGGAAGAGAGGATAAGAGATAAAAGGAATATAGAATAGGTTAACTTCAAGAAATCCATTGAAAATAATGAAGAAGAAGCCAACAATCAAGGGAGGAGGAGAGAAATCTATCCCTAGAGCCCAAGGGAGGGTTGATCGCATGATTTAAGAGAGGGAGGGGGTACTAAATCCTTAAATTCGAAGAGGTAAATAAGGTAAAATCACTTTTTAGGTGAATCTGGTAAAGCAACATGGTAAAGCCACATGTTTTGGAAAACCGTGTGGCCACCTTTTTCTTTTCACTGAACAAGCTTTAGGAACCTATATGATTTTAGCCATACAATTTACCAACCATTCCCCAATCATGAGAAATTCCTCTGTAATCACAAAAGCACCCCTCACATGGTTTATGCATGGTTTATCCTAACCATGAAAAAACCGTGTGCCATAAAATCCATGTGTAAGATTACCTTTATGGTTTTTACTGGGAGTCAAATAGTTTGGACTAAACTATGTGTTACTTGTGCAGAAAAACTATTTAAGGAAAAAATGAACTAGAAAATTCCCTATGTAAGGATCATCACATGATTTACCCTAAAACATGAGTTCTAACCATGTGATAGAGGAATTTTTTCCATAAAATTTAAAACTCAATCTTGAACCATAAAAAATTTAAAATAACCTAAAATAATATAAAATAAACCATAATAGTAACAAAGGGTGTTACAATTTTTATGATGTTTTTTAATTCTTGGGTGTTACCACAAGAAGAAAAATTATTACATGTTGTTCTACATTTATCATAATAAGAATATTATTCTTTATATCTAGGATATTTAGATATGAGAGAATGGAAGAATTATCTCTAGGGATTAAGAGAATATTAGACAACATCTCTTTTTTCTATAATGTCTACCTTAAAAAATGATATGTTTTAGAATATATACTTAGGTTTAAATAAGATAATTTCACAATAGTCCTTATTCTTTTATTTTATCCAATTCATACCCTACATAGCACATATAATAAAATAATAATTATTTTAAATGGAATGTGTTTCATCTAATATTATTTATTAAATAAATAAAGTAATATTTATTTAAATGATATTAAATAAAATATATCATTTTAATTGGATCATTTAACTCAATCCATATTCTCCCATAAATTTGTTAGACCTAAAATAATAAAATATATTCTTTCAATAAAAAAATAAAATAAATATTACACTCATTAAACTCATAAATACATATTTATTTATATATATTCACATAACTTGAATAAATATTTATTTTACAATATTCACTAAACTTGTGAATAAATAAATATTATATTCATAAACTTTTGAATAAATGAATAAGTGATTAAATTCAACTCACATATTCAAAACTCAAATATATATTGATTGAATTATTATGATTAACTAAACCTAAATAAATATTATCCCACAATCTAGGAATAAATTTATTCTTAAAATTAAATTTAATAGAATTTAAGGAATCTTTGGATATACTTAGTGTATGACCCTCTAGGCCCTTTTCTCAATAGAAATGAGTAGAACATACTTAAATTCAAAGATTGGAATATAGTAACAAGTCACAACACCCATAGAGAAAAAAAGTTAGTGCTTTCTCTGAATTCTACCATGTAATATAATTCCCTTTTCAACCGATATCTCATCAAAAAAGATGCATATTTGTATCATCACCCTATATGATTGATTTATCTTTATTTTATTTTACTGAAATAAACTTTTTTGTAAACTACCTTGTCCATGGATTTTTAGACACTTTCATTTTAATCATAGGGTTAAAGATATCTTCTTCCATTAACTCAAAATGGAAAAAAATCCCATTTTTCAATTCAATTAATGTTATATCAATTATAATATACCCAACACATACCACCTCTCTAAAATCATATTTTACTATAGTTTTCATCAATGAATCCGAGTACATGATTCATGATACACATTAATAATTATTTCAAGTCAAAGTTATAATATGCACAAACTCATATATTGGAATATCCAAGGATAATTAAACATGTTGAATTCCTATTAGTGGGTATTTTCTCATGAACCCACTTATTATAGATTAATAATCACAATATTCGTGTGAATAAGTCTTAATACTCATGATACTCTAGCATATTATAGTTATAAATCATATGTGTCTCATTATATTGATGTGTCTAGACTACATGACATATTATTTTAAGAAAATTATGATTAAATATATAGGTTATTATTATATCATGGATATAACTATGATCTGACAAATATTTCAAGTATATTACCACATTAATTTCATGTATAAGAATAAAAACTTAGTGATAATAATAAATATGTTCTGGTAATCAAAATTAAAAAATTAGTTTGTTCTTGAGAACTGACTCCAACATCCTATACTTAGAATTCCAAATAATATATTTAGTTATCCACATATTTATTTTATATTATTGATATTTATTAAATATTTTTTATATGGATTAGTTCCTCTTTATCATATTTTAAAAAACTCATGGTCCTTATAATTTATCTTCTTTAACTTTATCTTAACAAGTTGAAATTTTTTAAATATTTTTTATACATATCTATATATAGGGTTATCAATATGTTTGAGTAGTAACTACTGTTATAATAAAATTCTTTCAATGATATGTGTTGGTAAGATTTTCCTTAGATATAAAGTTAGAATGATCCTAAAATGTCCTCTAATATTTGGATATTCCTTCCATATTGTTTATCTTTTTATAGATGATAAATCATGATAAAGTTTATCATGGTGTTTAATGACCATTAAAGGCTCCTTCAGAGATTTTATGGGAACTATGGATCACAATTTTATATAGTTTATAGTGGTGAACCATGGATCCTCACTATTTTATTTATATAAAGTTTATAAAGATTCTCTTTCATTCTTAGTAAATGTGCACACTTGGTCAAACAATCAATAGTTACCTATTTAGTATTATTTTTCCTTTTAGTATTCATAATACCAATAAGAAATCCATTATGATGTTTTAGAACTTTAATATAGGTATGATAATAGATTCTATAACCCCTTTGTGTTGGGACCACTTTGTGTCTGAAGATTGTATTTATTGTCAATAGTTGTCAATGTCGGTCAAAATGAATAAGGATACGAAGAAGGCCTCCAAAGTTAATGGAGATTGTATGAAGTGAGGATGCCTCAAGAATTGTTATGAACTCATAGCACTGAATGTCATACTTGGGAAATTCTCTATGAAGCAGATTCAGATGATTGTTGAGCTGATCCTAAGTTCAAAGCACATGTATCAAAGGTGATACATTTTCTACAACAATAAAGAATGGTGATCAAACCAGACAATGCTTTGCTGATATGTATTTCAGAAATATCATAAGTTAGGATAACTTTTGATGAAAGCATTATGAAGGAAAGGGGGAGAAATGATGATGCCAGTCATATACAGTTTTGATTGGAAGTAATGATGCTACTAGAAGATAGGGAAGTTTCAGTACTTCCCATTGTAACTATGACGATGCTAAATCTGATCTATCAAAGGATATATATCACGATAGTGGAGTTCATGATAAAATCTAAAAAATAGTTATGGGAAGTAGTGAAGAGATAAATGACAAAGCGATGGACAATCTGGAGGCGGCACAAAAGCACAGTTTAAAGTGACACCGTTTTCCTGTGTTTTCCAAATTTTAGGGCCTGAAAATAGGGAGATGAAGATATGGTTTTGGCAATGGATGTTGTGTGAAAGATTGAAGATGGTTTAGATTTTTGTGTGCAAGGCATGATTCAAGGCCAAAACATCAAAAAATGACAAAGGCATGCAGTGCACGAAAAATTGGGCCGAGTGCGTGAAAAAATGAAGACTGCACGAAATATTTGCAGGATGTGAAAAATATCAGCGGGATGCGCGAAAAAATAAAGGTTGCGTGAAATATTCATGTGGTGTGTAAAATTGAGAAATGAATTTTTTCACGCAAGAGGTGTTACAAGATCAGGAGCTCTAAAATTGTAAAAGGCATGGACTGCATGAAAAATTTGGCCGAGTGCACAAAAAAGTGGTTGCGCGAAAGATTGGTTTTGTGCGCAATATGGAATGTGGTGTGGAATTTTTCACACAATTGGTGCATTGTGATTATAAAGTCGAAAAATGACAAAGGAAATAGGTGCATGAAATATCAGAGATGTTCACACAATGTTTGTGGAACATCAGACTTGTGCACGTAAAAATTGGTTGTGCGCAAAATGTGGGTTTGATGTTTTATACGCAAGAGTGACTTCATGTTTAGAATGATGAAAAATGGAAAAGTCATGAGGTGCGTGAAAAATCCATGAAGGTGCGCATAATATGAATAAATGAGAGATAGTTTTACCCGCAGGGAGAGGTTTTTCGCACAGGGTTCAAAAGGCCTATAAATATGAGGTGAACCCCTCTCATTTGTTAAGGCTCGACACTTAGACAAATCCCAAACTCTGACATGTGAAAAAATTGAAGCACTGAGTAGTGCATGAAAAGAGAGAGTGCTGTGCGGAAAAGTAAATTACTGTGGGAAAAAGAAGTGATGCGTGAAAAAGTGAAGTGATGCGCGAAAAACCAGTGCTGCAAGAAAAAGAAGAGTTGCACGAAATATTTTTTCATGCCAAAAGGTGTTTTTTTGTGCAAGGTTTTAATTTTACGCGTAAGCTACCTAGAAGGCTGCATGAAAAATTTGGGGTCTTCACACATATTCAGTTGTGCATATGGGAGCACCTACCAGTTTCTGGGTAAGGAAGTAAAGAGCGTGCGAAAAGCCTTTTGTGTTCCAAAATCTGTTTTTACGCGCAAGGTTCAAATTTTACGCGCAAGCCACATAGAAGGGTGCGCGAAAAATTTGAAGATACCACATGCCTTTAACAAGTGCTATGCACTATTGAAGTGTCTTACGAAGAATAAAGTACTGTGAACCATTCGGTATCATGAAGAGAAGTAGAACCGCACTCACACGACTAGTGTTTAACATTTTCGTTGTGCTTTGTAATGTGAAGAAGAACTAGACGTGCAACTAAATTCATATCTGCATGAAGGAAGAAGGTTGTATACCAATAAACTCTTGTGTTGGTATTGATAATTGAAGAAAGATATTAAGATACTGTAGTACTATTCCATATTATACTGTGTCAAAGCGAAAGAAGAGAAGAAGAAGAAAAATAGAGTATGCCCAACTGAAGGCTAAAAATTATTCAGGGCAGTTTAATTTAGATGATGTTATGTGAGCGGATCCTTAGTATTTAAATAATCACATCAGTGTATGTGATTCTAGCCAAGAAGATAGAATAATTTTTAGTGCAGTTGGTTGTTGTAGTAAGAAGAATAAATAATAAGTCTAGTGCAGTTGGTGTTGCACTAGAAAAGAAGAGAAGGAAAGAAGGAATAATTGATTTCCTACTTATTTGAAAGTAATCAAGTGAAGAGCACTAAATAATACCAAGAGAAGAACCTACCTTATCAAGAAGGAAGAAGACTGTCTCCATAGGTAGTATAAAGAACCAGCTAGAGGCTGCAAGTTGGACTAGGCTATTACCAGTCCAGGGAAGAGGATTGTTTCCCACCCCCCTCTAAAGTGTAGGGACTCACACTGGCTAGAGGATTGTTTTCCTAGACACTCCACTATAACAACATATCACATCATAGTGGAGAATCCATGCACTGGTCATATCCATGCATGGCAAGGATGTAGCTACTCTTATTGAGTGGTGAACCTTGTGAAAATATCGTGTGCATATTTTTACAGCTTTCTATTATTGCATGTGACAGGGAAAAGAGAATAAGATAATAAAGATCCTAATAGGTCAAGAGGTAGAAGGATAAAAAGTTGAAATTGGTTTAAAAAGTCCCCAACACTGATTCACCCCCCTCTCAGTGTTAGACATATCCCAAACTGGTCCTCTCACTTTGATTATTTTCAATAAACTTTCACTTGTTATTATACTAAACATATTGTAGTGTGATCAGTGATATCCCAATTATGTTATCTCATCAGTGATGCTCTAAAATATCCCATTTTAGTGCTACCTATATATAAAGAGAATTTTTTTATATGATATTACTATAAAATCACATTCTTTTTCTCAATTATCACTAGTATAAATAATTTTTTTATTTATTCTTATCAATGTTAAACTCAAGATAATTTCTATTTTCACAGAGTTCAACTTATTATATACACATTCATATTCTTACTGTATCTTCTTTATTCTCTCTAAAAAATATGTTTGGATAGTTATGTGAAAAACATATGTTTCCCATTCTTTAGTAATTTCTAGGTCTATCCTTACCAGTTTCTTGTGAATCAAATCCTTCTGAATCCTCACCATGAATAAAATTTCATGATCTATTATGCTCATTTCATCAACCACCTTGTTTATTTACTCTAGATGGTAGTGCATTAAATAATAATAATCCTTAATAAAATCAATCCATATAATTTTCCTTCCATTTAAATAATTTTTTTTTAAATATATATTTTTTTGGTTCATGAATATGTCACACTTTTCTTCATAGAGATAACATTTATGTATCTTTAATACATATATTTATGATTTTAACTCAATTTCATGAGTTGGATAATTATATTCATGGGGATTCAACTAAAATGATTCATAAGTAACCACCATGTCATTCTATAGTTGGACACATACAATTACTTTTCTTAATGCAACACTATAAATGAAAAATCTATCACTCCCAATTGGAATGGTCAATATAGGTGTAATAATTATCCGCTTCATAAAACTTGGAATATTTCTTCCATTTTTTCCATTCATGTTAATTTTAACTCATATGTGTTTTATTAGTCAATGGATTAGCTAATAAAGAAAAATTTATCAATAAACTGTCAATGTTAACCTTTTAATATGAAGAAGTAACATATTTTCATTATATTGGTAGGTCTTGGTCATTCATTGACCATAAATGGTTAACATATTTTCCATCCTTTGTGACTATATGGATAAGTAAAATAACCTATTATATTAAAAATTCAAGCTTGTTAAATTTTCCTTATAACCCATCCACCCTCAGGTCCATGAGGAAAATTTGTAAATGAGTTTCATGATTTTTATAACTATTATAAAATATAATGATATCATAAAAAGATAAAACCATACATTTTTATAGATAATACTTGAAAAATTTATTAATTAAATCCTTAAATATAGATGGTTCATTTTTTAACCCTAAATAAAAGAATTTAAAATCATAATTATTATACCTTGGAAAAAAATATTTTTAGTATATCCTCATTATTCTCCTTTAATTTTCGGTATCTTTATCAAAGATTAATCTTTGAAAAATATCAATACCCTAGGATTTGATCAAACTAATCATTAATTCAATAATGATAAAATTTTCTTTATAGTGATATTATTTATCTCTATTTAGGTAATAAAATGTATCAATAACCTATATTTCTTTTTAACAGAAAACACTAATGCTCTCCAAGAGGAGACACTCTATTGAAAAAATTATTTATTATACAAATTTTAGTGTACCCTTATTTATGGTAAATTTTAAAACTTATTTATGGTATTTTAATATTAATTATTGTATGATTTAATCCATGAAAGGAAGTTTTTGAGGTTTAAAAAGGTTTTCTGGACAAAATGGAATGAGTTAGTGATTTTTTAAGGAAAAATACATTATTGAGTGCCCAACAAGGTCTCACTAGGTACTAAGTGATGTAGAAATTCCTAGAAAATATACTTCCACTACCATTAGGAAGCTGATTACTACACACCAGGTAGTTAGTGGCTATAAGGTAGTCAATGGATTTACATCGAGTACCCAATGGTCTTCTGATAGAAATTATTTGGATAAATTTTTTATAATTTTTGTTAAAACTTAAATAAATATCTTCTCAACCTTATTTATTTCAAGTTAAGGATTGTATTTCTCCCTCACATTTTTTCTCCCCTCTCTCCAACCATTTGAGTGTTTATAAATTCCTGTATGGTGATATATTTTAGGCCCATATTTGGTATCATAATCCTATCAACAAGGATAACCTTCCATACCTCATTCATTTATTTATTTTATTATTTGGTGGCATTACTTATTAAACCATATTTCTCTATATTTTCATAGTTTTAGAAAAATATATCAATAAACTTTTAATTAAATGGATATTATTCACTAGTAACTTCATAATATCTCATGATAGGATTACCTTATTATATTCTATGATCAATCATGTGGTTTATGTGGGATTATGTATATAATAATGGGTAAACAGGTTTTGGGGGCCCAAATAGGGACTCAAAGTGTTCATAAATCCTATTTGGTTTATGATGAATGATTAGTGTAGAAGATTTGTATTATTCGGATACTCTACAATTTATCTCATTAAAACATTGTAAATTATTATAAAATAATCTGAAAATGGGTGTCTGGTCATGAGAAATTGACTAATATACTTTTATGGTCTTATATGGTGATAATTGGGAATTTTTAAAGGTTAGTGTAAATTTTAGGGTTCTTAATGATTTAATTATATAATAGGTATTTATGGTAAAAACAAGGTCAAAAATTCTAAAGACCATATATAAATCAATTTATCAATAAATGGGAATAATGATTTGATCTTGGAAGGATCAAACACAATTTGGTGTATCTAGATGATTGGGTCCAAGGAAAAGGACATGAACGAGCCAAGGGCTATGGGTGATATTGGGGAAAAATAATTACATTGGTTTTTAATACTTTATATAATTGTTTTATATTTTTATTGAAGTTCTAGTATTACTATACTAAGGGATATCTATGTTATGTTGAAACCCATGATTCAGTGGGTTGATAACTTGATTCCATGAGGCGATTATGTTATAATATAGACCCAATTATTATACTGAGGAAATATTATGTTATCTCATGAATTATTATTTGGTTGGTATCTATGTGATGCCTCATGATGACCATGTTATGTCACAATTAATAACATGAAAATATGATATGGTTATATGGTACTATGATAAATAAAATATATATAAAATTACTAAATTAGGTAGGGTTTGGATTTATAGTGGTCTGTTAAGAACATGTTGACTCAAATAGTTATATTTTTATATAATTATATGATTTTTATCTCATTTTATACATTATGATTCACATATTCTCAAATTTTCATTGTCAATGATAAGATCCCATTGGTGGTGTTCTATCAAGTAGCAAAATCAAACCCTATTTGCACATTCCAGTGTACATGTAAACTTTATGTATTTTTATGTAGGTAAGTAAAAGGGACCAATGAAAGATGGTTAAGTTGAAGATAACTTAATAGATAGTTAGAGAGAAATTTTATGAGGTGAGGTCAATGATCCCTTTCTGTGAAATAATGTATCTATTCTGTTGTTTTCATTTGGAATGATATTATGTGTATATTTGTCCCATTGGGTGATTTTTTTGATTTATGATTGTATGAAATGAGATGAAATGAGTTGAATATATTATTTTATGGTTATTTTTATTAGATTTTTTTACTAAAGGAAATACCATGACATGGTGGTTTAGACTACATCATGGTCTGCCTTAGGTTACACCATGTCATGGTGAGCATCACCACATCCTAGTGTACTTAAAAAGGATTTCGTTGTTACCAAAGTTTGTAATGTTGGATTTTTTGTCAATTTTTCCAATTAAAGTCAATTGTTGTCTTTTATTTGAAGTTTTGGAAGTTGGGTGAGTAGTTTGGTGAAAGATTCACTCACCATATCATAATGAGATTTGATACACCATGTTGAATTAGGAAATACAGAGTTGGAAGGAACTACATTTTTTTTGAATCCGTTTTATTCAATAGGAATTTAAGTTGTAAATAGAAAAGTTTTATACATCGTGGTTGAATTCATTTTAAAAGAGTTAAATGACCATAATAGAATCTATTTCAATGGGGAATGGTGTTTTGTGATGTAAAATCCTTATGAAAAATGAGGAGACCCAAAAAATGAATTTTTAAGTTCATGTTAGACTCATATAAAATTAATAAAAACCCAAGGAATAATTATGTAATAATAAATAAAATTGTGTAGGTATTACATAAGAATGATCGAAATAAGAAACTAGAGGAGAACCATACTGTGGTGGAGGTCATTTTCAATATCATTTCTTTGGAGATAAAGAGAAAATGGGATTTTGAGCATAGAGGAAGCCATTTTGAAGTAATTTTTATTGGAGAATTATATGTAATGGTATTTGGAGTACCACATTATGTTCAGTTTGATGTGGATTATGAAATGATAATTTATAGAAGAGGACACTCTATGGAGTTTGAAAAACTATAGGTTACACTATTACAATATTTTTTAATTTCTTGTAGATTATGGTATGAACCACATCATCTTAAATGGAGTTAAATGGTGGAGATAAAATTTTAGGTAATTTGAGGGATGGATTTGAATTAGAGGGATTTCATGGTATTTAATTTCTTGAATTTGAATTTGAATATCAAATATCTTGATTTAAAATAGAGGGATATTAATTAAACAAAAATAAGAAAATTTTTCTTAACATAAGAGAGATTGTGAGAGAGATTTTGGATCAGGTAAGAAAAAATGAGGATATTGAAAGGGTATAGATTTCATTGAATATCTATAATTAAAGAGTGAGTTGTGGCTGGATTGCATTACATTTAATACCAAGTTTGAAAGTGAAGAGTTATTGTGCATACTTGTGAAGATAAATAAGTGTAGATCTATGCATCATGGATAAAACCATTGCTAATTGGTGTTATTAATTATTTCATTATTCTAGTTATTTTTAAATTTGGGTTGATAATATCTATTTTTAAGCCTTCTAGAAATTAGTGAGTTGAAAATAGGAGGAGTCTATAGACCTTGGATGAATACTGAGATTGTCCTAAAGATTTTAATCAACAACTAATGAATTAGTGATTATTAAATATATATAAAAATAATTAATATGTTCTCCTTAGATGAATCCTGGTGTAGGTGAACCAAATAAAAATATTTATGTTCACAAATTTTTATTTTTATTTATTTTTTTGTGAGGTTAAATTTTTTTGATAAGTACCAAGTATGTTTTAAAATGTGGTTATAAGATCCATAAAATTTTTATTGAAGATTTTTTTAAATCACTATAATTCACAAACTCTGAGGATGTATAGTGTGACTTTAGGTTATAAAAAGTGGTATCTGATCCACAAGTTGAATATTAGTGATTATGTCAATAAAATTTATTATCATGGAGAATACAATGAATGTTAATGGATTATACTTATTTGATGGATGTATTTATCAAGTTTGGAAGAATATAATGATTATAATTTATTATCTCTTTGTCTTGATATTTACTTTGAATTAGTTCATGTAAGTCATGTAAATGATTCTACTAAAATGTAAATTATATAAGAAAATAGGAATATTAAAGGGGTTTTTAATGAATCCTAAAGTTATGTTGATGATATTGAAGTATAAATTGATCACCTATAGAAATTTTTGTTGGAACATAAAATGATAAAGTGGAACTTTAAGAAGTTGTAAAATATAGATTAAATATCATTGATGATCATAATATGTCCATTAAAGATAAAGATAAGAATATTGAAACACTCAAAGTAGAATTTGTATATTTTAGAAAAAAATCTTGAGCCTGAAATAAAATTAGATGGATTAAGGAAAAAAATATATAGTTTGATAATTTTTGAGTTGAATTTTTAAAATAAAGGGATAAACATGGAACAATAGATTTTGATTAAGTGTTGAACACTCAAATACCCAATTTTATGGGTAAAAGTGGTTTTGGATTTGATGATGAAACATAAAAAATAAATACAACAAATTTGAAGAGAAAATTGAAGCATAAGATAAGACAAAGTTATAAATCATTGAGAACTCATCAAAAAATAAGGATTTATTCAAAAGATATGGATATGTGGAGATATTCCAATAATAACATATTTCCTATGATGGAATTCCAATTCTATGGTTATCTAGGCCACACAATGTAATATTTAAATGAAGTGGATAGTTACTTTAAAAGAGAATCCATTGGAAGTCATCAAAGGATAATTGAGACATATCCTTCATTTCAGAATATAAATTCATTCTATGGATATTGGTTCAATTGATCTAACTTAGTATATAAATATATTTATTGTATGAAAATAATTGGAAACTATTTCTATGGAAATAAAATAAGTATGGATACAAGTCAATCCAATATAGTTCCTTTTGGAAATAGATTATATCCATTTAAAAAAGAATAATATGACTTGATTTCTTATGATAAAGGAAAAGGGAAGACATATGTCTTAATTCATTTTGGAATTTCTTGTAAAGATAAGAAGATGAAGAAGAAATAGAAATCTATACTTAAATATATGGATTTTAAAGATACAAATAATAATAATAATTGGATTCTTGATAGTGGGTGATTATCCCACACGAGGAGTAACATGAATCTTCTTAAGAATGGTGAATGAAGAGTTGATGGAATGGTTTGGTTTAGAAATTATGGAGTTCTAAAGGTCAAAGGAAGCAGTAAAACCCATTTGGATAGAAATAAATTGAAAAATATTGAAGTTCTCTATGTTTATTTTCTATTATATATTCTGTTGACTGTGATTTAGTTATGTGACTTAGGATTGGAAGTTATATTCAATTGAAGAGTCTATTATATCATTAGAATGACTAGAAACTCTCTCATATAGTGATAGATAATTAATGGAAACTTATATCAGGTGGAAAACAAGGAAAATAATTGCATAATTACTATATAATAGAAGAATAGCCTATGATATCTTCAGATTTTTCACATTCATAAACTTAGTATGGAGAATTTATAAAAGTTGAAAGCTTATGTTAATGTTCATCATATAAAGAGGAATAAATAAAATACCTATGATACATGCTAGATAGCAAAGATGGTGTGATATCCCTATCATCTAAATAATAAGTGAGCATATAATATTATAAATTGGTTCCACACTAATATATATGGTCCAATTAATCAATATAGAACTCAATTTGAGAAGTATGTAATTTTAGTTTTTTATGGGTATAGTAGGATGTGATGTAATATATTTATGCACTCTAAGAGATAAGAGTTGGACTACATCAAAAGATTATGATGAAGAGTGGAGAATGAAATTAAAAGAACAATGGAGATCCCATGGTTAGATAATGGAACTGAATAAACTTCTGTTAAAGTTAAAAAATATTTATAAAAGCATGGAATAAAGTATAAATTTTCAATGGTATGTACTCCTCAATTGAATATAGGTGTGTAAAGAAATAATCACATGGTAAATAGTGGGGCTAGGACTTTATTTATTGAAAGTGAAATATCTCACCACTATTAGATAGAATCATTTCAAGTGCATGTGCACACTCAAATTTTATCATTTATTAATGCAGTAGAAGAGAAAATGACATATAAAACCTAGAATGGTAGGAAAACCTATTTGAACTATCTCATAGTTTTCAAGATTAAATGTTTGATTCAAAATAAATATTTAAATATGGGAAAGTATGGTGTTATAAAAGATGAAGAAGTATTTTTTGGTTACTCATTAATGAGTAAATCTTATAAATGTTTTAATAACAGGACCAATAAGATTTTGGAAATTAGTGATGTGAATATTTTTGAATATGAAGCTAAATAAAATTATATAAGTTCTATCTCAGAAGAAGTGTGTAAATAATAAGAATAGATAGTGGATTTGGGAGAATAAAAAAATCCTCTAAATGATGATAATTCTATAGTCAAATAAAAGGATGATCATGATATTGAAGGGATCCAATCCATGGATCAAACAAAAATATAGAGCTTAATTTTATCTAAGAAAAATTATTAGAGACAAATCTACTCCAATATGAAGACTTTTATAATGAGAACAATAGAGAACACTACTCTATATTCAGAGGTGGGAACAATAATATTTGAAGAGGAAGAATAGGATGAATCATGGGTGAAATATATGAATTAAGATCTAGATAAAATGAATAAGAATAGAAAATAGAATATTTGTAATTTTTTGTGACCTCTTGGACTATTAATTTTCTGGTTTTGAGTGTTAGAGATGTTTTGGGGAGGTTCTGGGAGTTTTTGGTGGAAGCTAGATGTATAAAAGGACTTCTGTAGGAAATAAACATCGTGTAAGTGTATTACACGATGTGAAAGTTGGTTTCACATCCTATCTAGTGATGGTTCACGATGTTCATATTTTTAGGTTTAAATAATAATAAGGTGAAATGTTTTTTGGAGAAACTGAACCCTACAGATTACATGACGTGAAAGGGGATTACACGTCATGTAAATAAATACAGTTTTAAAGTTATTTTTTGGATGAATTATCATTTATTCAGCTATGAATCCTTGTTCCTATAATTTTAGGTGAACCCTAGGCACCCTGAGGAGTTATTCAATCCCTCTTCATCCTTCTTTGATCCATTGTTACTAGTGGTTTTTTTGTTGGAAATCTGTGGTTGATCCATGGTAGGTTCTTCTCCCTTCTTGGTTGATTTTCTTCCATTATTCTACTATGGATTTGATACAGTGATTTTATTTAGGTTTGGGGTGTGTGTTGGGTTGCGTTTTTATGGTATTTGGTTGCGGTGTAGGTTGATCTGTAGTTCTCATAGTGTGGTTATGGTTTTCGGGCGTTCTCCTTCTCCTTGATGTGAGTAGCAAGTTAGAAAGATTCTTTGAGGTAAAATTTTCTTTGTTTATATTTATTTTGTATCATGTGGGAGGGGTTTGATTTTCTTTACCTATATATTATAGTTTTTAGGGATTAATTAAAGATAATGAATTGGTTAAATTGAATTTTAAGGGGTAAACGGGGTTTGATTCACATATTTTTAAAGATTTAATATAATTGTGATATTTTGGATTGTATGGGATTGATGTCCCTTTAAAAATAATGGTCGTTGGGGGATTTTATTATACTGGATATTTTTTTTGTGTTTTCTACTTTGGTTTTGATTGTTTTGATATCACCCTAAATATAAATTGGTTAATTACTTATACTTGGCTAATGAAATGGTTTCCCCCAGATTTTGGTTTGTGTGATAACACCCCTAAAATAAAGTGAAATGTGATAAAAGACCCTTTGTAAATTTGTAAAAGAATTTTTATCCGTTGTAATGTGTTTGCATGATTGTGGGATGATGATGTGTGATTATAATGGGTGTGGGTGAAATTTGGTTATTTATATATGTTTTTAGGGTGTTGATGTGAGATTTTTGGGGATGACAGTTTTCTTGTAATATGTGGTTTATTTATACTAGATGATTGGGTAGTGATGGAATAAATTAATGTTTAATAATGTTTGAAATAGAATGGGTTGGTTTGGTCAATGGGATGGAAAATTTAATGATGGGTTATGTGATTAAACATGGTTGATGAAAAATAATAAAATTAATGGGAGTTGAATGTGGTGGAAATTTGAAGCCGCATTAGATTATCAGGGATCTTAATCTTCTGAAATGACTGTTGCAAATACTATTAAATGTATTTAGAGGTGGCAGAAAAGGTGACCGTGTTGTGATTTGGTTATTTTTATGAGAACCCATATGTTGGGCACAAGTTTTTGATACTGTATATATACATATACATGTATTTTCCTTGTGATTTCTTTACGCATCCCACCCACATTGAACACTATGTTTCGAACACCCACATAGTCATGCGGGGGGGGGGGGGGTCTTTCCCAATATACCAATGGGAGGATGGCTGGATGGCCACCCGCTGTTCCCTACTCCCTCTTCTAGGAGATGAAGACCCAAGATTCTTCAGGTATGATGTGATGATATGTGGTATCCCAGGTGTCTTCAAGATGAATTGTGACATGGTGTCCCCAATGTCTTTGGGATTAGTTGTGATGTGGTGTCCCAGGTTTCTTCAGAATGAATTGTGATGTGGTATCCTAGATGTCTTCAGGATGAGATTTGAAGTGTTGTGAGGCCCAAATGTGTGGAAGTGGGTTGTGTTGTGAGTCCCAGGCATGTACAGGTGGGATGTGTTTTGAGGCCCAAGTGTGTGCGGGTGGGATGTGTTGTGAGACCCAGGTGTGTGTCAGCAGGATGTGTTGGGAGGCCCAGGTGTGTGCAAGAAAGATGTGTCATGAGACCTAGGTGTGCGCACATGGGATGTGATGAGATATATTTTGAAGAGGTGGGAGAATCAAGATGTTTTCTGTTGGGTTGTGAGAGAGGATAATCAGTGGGAAAGTGGTGTGGGGTACCTTATCATCGATGTGCTTTATATTACATTATATTAATTGGATGAGTTATTTAGTGAGTGAGCTTTTGTAAGGTTGGGATGGTTAGTATACCTTAATAGGTGCTGTTGGGTTCTGCTATTTTCTCATAGGGGCATTAGTATGCTTCTTTCACATGTTCACAAGAGAATTTGGTTTTCCTACTGAGTATACATGTATGCTCACCCTATTTATAAAAAGTTATTTTCAGGTTTCTAGGAGGACTACATGGACTATGCTGGAAACTACTAGCTCAGATAGTTGATAGTTTTTGTGTTGTTGCTTTAGCTTCACTTTTGGGTATTTACTTTGGAGACTTTATTGTATCCATATAAGTTCTATTTATAAATGCATGTGTGATTGTTTTTGGATTTTTTTTTTATTTTGTGTCATGAAGTTTGTTTTAGTTGATACATCCTATCTCCTGATCTTATTCCCTTATAAAGGTTAATTCCTATCATATTGTAATATTTGTACAACCTTGATGTTAGTTTCCAACTCTGGGCCTACTAGAGGCAGGAATCAGGAGTCATTATCTCTCTTTCTTCATTGCCATCCCAGGAGGGGTATCTTTGGAGGTAGTGTGTTATAACAGAGTGGTATCAAAGGGAAGTTGAGAGATAGGGTGGAGTTCAGAGTTATACACAGTGAAGAATGCATGGGTTGGAATGAAAATAGTGCCATTTGAACTTGGTGCATGACATAGGCTAGGAATATTGGATTGTACATGGGATTTTAGGGCCCCCCATGATCTAGTGCATGGAATTCGATCTTATTGAGTGACCAAGTGAGATGGGACTACTTGTAGGGTAAAGAGATTGGGGAGGTACATGCATCATGATGACTTGTGTTGTTGTTTGAATTCTTTTTTTGGGGAAAGTAAAAAATGGATAAAATGAATTAAATTGATTAAAGTTAATTAAAATATATCATAATAAAATACATTTTATTAATCTTAAGAAATCCTTATTTCATTTTTTAGTTATGGATTCTGGTATTTTTCCATGCGTGGGTCAGTTAGTAGAGGTTTAGCATGATAACTTGTTTAATCACCTTAGGGTTGATCTAGTTGAGGAGGAGGATCAGTGTAAGAGGATTTTGCATGCTTTCTAATATTAGGTTTTGGGGAAGTAAGAGGGAAGTGTTTCAGACATGGAGAAAGAGAGTTGGATAGAGGAGCTCAAAATATAATTCAGTTTGATTCGGGACCTGACGGGGTACTAGGTCCCTCTGGTGATTAGTCAGATGTGAGGAGCTATGCGTTAGTGGTGTATGTTATATCTTGGTGATTGTAAGGAATTATATGTTTCATGGGTCGACTTCTAGAAGGAGTTTTTAGTAGAGTTCCTTTCGTCGACAATAAAGGCTGAGAATAGGCAGGAGTTACTATCCCTTCATTAGGGGAGTATGTATGTGCAAGAGATTGAGATGAAGTTTAAGGAACTTGTATGATTTTCCCTTAGTATTTTTTAGATGCGGAGTCCCAAGAAAGGAATCTTGAAGAGTAACTCCATCCTTCGATCTAGTATGCAGTTGCACCGTTTATGCAGCCAACATACTTGAATGTTTAGAAGAAGGTAGAGGTGATCCATCATATGCACTCAAGAGGAGGTTTTTTGTGAGAGTGGGACCAACATGGTTCTATAAGGAGTAGAGTTATTGGTGGAAATACTCAGGTGTCTGGGCCTTCAAGGTTTTGACCAACCGGGAGTCAACCTCAACAACTTCCCTTTTAACCTTATGGTTTTTGTACATTTTTTATGGGATTGGAGCCGGTGTGTTTCTTTTGTGGGGTTTGTGGCTATCTTTTGGACTAGTGCCAGTGGCTGATTGAGGTTAGTTTGGATGAGGCAGATAGGTTCAATGTCAGCCACATCAGCAATTACCAGTGAATCCATTCCAATATCAGGGGAAATAATCTTATGGTCTAGATATGGAAGATGGAGAAGGTGGAGGGTGACCTCTGGATGTTCCCTAAGCTTAGGGATTTTTATCGGAGTGTGGTCATGGAGGTGGAAATCAATAGAAAGGCATGGGATCTAGGCATGTTCAATTGCACAGAGTGGAGGCAACATGTCCAAAGGGGCTAAAGATCATCATAGGTGAGATCAGTTTTTTTAATACTCTTGATTGTGCCTTGTTTGATTCAGAAAATTCACACTCATTTGTTGCACCCACTCTATACCATGCTTTATGACTAGACGTATAGAGGCTTCCTATGCCCCTGGTGATTACTATGTCTGTCAAAGGCTAAATCATCTTGTTTTATGTGTTCCAGAGGTGTAGACTGATGATGGGGCCACATTAGTCACGTGGGGATATTTTCTTGCTACAGATGCAACCATACGATGTCATCCTCAACATCTACTGTTTTTATTCCAAAAATGATGTTATCGACTGCTTCTATAGGAGAGTCATTTTTTCATATATGGATGGATAATGTGTGGTTTTCATTGGTGAGAAGTGTTATTATTTGGGAATTACGCATGTGGATCCCATTATTTACTTGTTGGCTGAGTTGTCAGTGTAATTAGTGGATGTTAGGATGGTAGAGGTTCCCAAGATCATTGGGGAGTTCCTGGATGTTTTCCCTAAGGAGGTTGTGACAGTACCCCATCAACGTGACTTTGATTTTGTGATAGACTTTCAGCCCAATGCTTCTCCAATTTTGATGGATCCTTATTGAATGGAACCTTTTGAGTTGTGGGAATTGAGGATTCAAATTGATGATCTGATGTATAAGGGTTTCATCCAGCCATGTGTGTCACTGTGGGGGTGCTCTAGTGTTTTTATCCAAGAAGGCCGATGGTAGTATGATGTTGTGTATAGAATATTGGAGGTTGAATCCAGTGAAAATAAAGAACCATTACCCACTTTCAAGGTTATATGATCTTAACGACCAATTGATAGGGGAAATTTTGTTTTCTAAGATCGATATGTGGTCTGGATATCATGAGTTGAGTGTGAATGAGGGCGATACTCCAAAGGCAGCCTTCAAATGCAGGTATGGGCACTTCAAGTTTGTAGTCATACCATTCGATATTAAAAACACACCAGTTATATTCATGGGGATTATGAACTCCATTTTCCATGAGTTCCTGGATTGGCTCATCATCGTATTCATCAATGACATCTTCATATACTTGAAGTCATAGGAGGAGCACACCGAGCATCTCAAAACTATATTACATGTTCTTCGATGCCACCATCTCTATGGAAGGTTGTGAAAGTGTAATTTTTGGACATTATATGTTCATTTCCTTTGGCATGTGGTGTCTTAGTCTGTTGTGGCAATAAACCCATCGAAGGTTGATGTAGGTGTTTCTTAGAATGCACCCAAGAATGTGGTAGAGATTGATAGATTTCTTGGTCTCATAGGATATTATCTGATGCTTTTTCCTAATTTCTAACATCTCATATTTTCTATGTATTATTTTTAAATATTATATGGATTATTTTTGAGACTAGGTGCTGAGATGGCATGTGATTCAGAGGCCCGATGTTCTTGGAATAAATGTTTTAAATATATTAAGTATATTAAATAGCACGTGCATGTGGTTTTTCTGAAAAAGTGAAATAAATTCTAAACAATTTCTTGTATCTAAAATATGAGGGCATCATTGAGTTTAGAATGGTGGTTTTACCCTAGGCATGACTTAACATTAGTCAGTTTTGTTTGTTTTTGGAAAAGTTATCATGGGAATTCAAACGAATAAAATTATTTAATAAAATTATTTTTATACGTTTCGTTGACGCAATGATCAATGGATATTTAAATAGATCCTTATGTTAGAATTCCAAGATTATCTACATGACCTTGTAAGCTTTGAGGGATTGTTGGAGAGAGCCTTCAAGAATCCTCTCAGGAGAACAATGAAAGATCATGGATCGATCAATCGAAGCAACCTCAGATTCTACAGATCTTTTAAACAAATGAGACGATTCATAGTTCTTCATCAGTGATCAAACTGAATTGGGGTAGGATATTTTGATTTGTGATTTCCACCCTGTTTTAAAATTCTGGGAAAATGTGGATCAATTCCACAAACAGAATTGATTTTCGCATCATTGATAGATTTAATTTGATGGAATTGATTATTGGTTCTTTGATTTATTCCTCTTTATTCTTCCCTCCAATGACAATGAATAGGGGAAAATGAATAAAGGCCTAGGTTCATTCCTCACATTTTATATCTTATGGATTTCTCCCCAAATTTCTTCATACAATCATCATTGGTAATACCTTTGGCCAACGGTTTGAAAAATAATCGGTTCTAGATCATTGCACAACTATTCTTTGGCACAATAGATCAAAACTGTGGGTATGGAACTTGATGATGGTTGTGGACCAGGGATCAACGATGATGGTGGGTATATCTAAGTAGAATGAGAATGGATCTAGGATCCTTCATCTTCTTAGGTGACACACTACAAACAGACATCAATGGTGTTTTTTCCCAATTCATTTTGAGGTCAGATTCTGGCGAGCTAGCACTAAAAAAGATTGGTCGATGTTGATCTCAGATCTATAGAGTAATTTCAAGTGGAAATCAAGGCATAAATAGTGCATGATAAAGAATTGAATATGAGCTTTGGATATGGAAAATCTTGAGAAACATAGTGTGTAACTTAGGATTACATGTTGTGTGGGGCCCGTTAAGTGGTGGCTAGGGTTTCAGGATGAAGATAAAGATCACATGGCATGTGACCCCTTCTATGTGACTTAGCATGTACTTTGGAAGTAAACTGACACAAAAAAAAGTACACAGTCAGATGGTATGCCATATACTTGTACACAGACATGGACCGGTTCACAAACATGGATTTGGTAAATGGACATGGGTAGGTGAAACAAGAAGGATATCGTGCATCTATAAACATCATGAATATCCTTCTATATGATGTGTATATGGAGACTACATTTCATGTGAGGTTCTTCCACACAGGCATGACTATGGATAGCTGGACACGTTGTGTACCCTTTAGGACACACCGCGTAGTCCCTTTGAGAGTGCTTGAGGCTCTTTGTTTTCTTATTTTGGACCTTTATAGGTTTATTGTGCTCCCTTGATCTTTTTTACTCAAGGGTGTAGTGTGAATTACATCCACATCACTAGATTGTGACCCCCTCTCAGGGTTGAGTCTCAAATAGAATTATGGTGTCCTTATGTAAAACTGGAGTGCAATCCTCTATCATTCCTTGTTGGATTTTTTAGAATTTCCATGACCTACCTCGGCAGGATGTTTATCCTCCATCTAGTAGTACATATTGGTAGTTTTTGTGGAATCATTGACATATGATCCTCTATATAGTGGGTTGATCCAGATTAGGTTCATGGTGTCCCCTAGCGGTTCTGGGTGTGACCCCTTATCTGTGTATCATGGTACCCTTTGAGAAGTGGACTTCTTTGGGCAAGGCCCAATGAACCAGACCTCTTCGTCGAGTTTCCCAGATGGTATCATGGCTTGTGGAGTGATTTCTCCCATAACAGGCATTGCTTTGAGCAAAATCATATGGCTAGCAGTTGGTTATGACCGCATTATGGCATGGTTTCTTTCCTGAGAATATCTAGGTTCTTTGTTTCTATTATACATTGATTTTTATATCTTATATTTATCTGAATATACTTGGTAATTCATGTTTAGTGTTTTTTGGGGTGTCTTAATGAGTATTGTTATAATCATACCTGCACGGGCTTTGCCCACACATGTTGTGTCTTGTGCAGACGAAGACCATTTTGACGGTGTCTTAGGAGGATAATGAGTGGGTGGATCATAGTTGGAGCATGAGATATCGAGGTGTTTTCTGAGAGTTTTCATTTGACTTACTCCTTAACTTTGGAGAAGGTTGGACTCTTTATAGTTTTTTATTGGTCTTGTATTTGGCTTCTTTTCCCCTTCCAGTACTTTACTGTCGTACTCTGTTGTGGGATATTATATGTATACATTCTTTATTTCAGTTGTTACATTTCAAAATTGTGTGGGATTGGATATTTGTGTGTGTGTACAAGTACTTTAGTAAAATTATTCCCTATTTTTGGGATATGCCTTCTCAGCACTGGATGCCATCCCCTGGCCTATTGGAGGTGGGATTGGGATAGTCGCAGAATAGGCCCCTCTAGGATGGGTCCTGATAAAGTGGTATCAGAGTGGTTAAGTTCTTCTTTAGGACTAGGAGTCTATGGGATTGGTTTGGGGAAACAGTTTTAAGTGCTTCAAGTTTGGCCTTTAGGCTAGAGAATCTAGTGTTGGTGTAGCGGTTGATGTATCCACACACCAAGACTCTGACCACTTACCTTTCAACTCGATATATAAAAACACTAGTTATAGGGAAAACAATGGTACATGAATTATATATAAATGGTTGTGTTTTCCATGTCCTTATTGAGTCATATCCCCAAATAGACTCTATTGGGCATGGTAAATCTTGTTTTATTCCATGATGCCTCCACATAGACATCCAACCAAGATTCTACTATGTGATCACGAGGATGATCTGACAAGTGAAAAGGCATCAATATAGGAACTTGTACTAGAGATAGAACCTCTGGGTAGTTTACCAGCTATACCACCACCTGTTGAGAAGTATCTAGAACCAACACTACCAGTTGAGGATGCATGCAGGTTGAGTGCATTTCATGAGTTTCAGAAGCAATGAACTCCCATGTTTTGGTGTGATCTAGACCCCTAGGTGGATGAGAACTATCTAAAGGTATTCAATAAAGTTTTTCACCGTATAAGGATGCATGTAGACTAGATGGAAGTCTTTACAGCAGGTCTTATCCGGGGATGAGTGGGGTGATGGTGGAGCTTGGTGAATAAGTCACATGATGAGATAACTATCTCTTGGATAGACTTTGAGAATCTCTTTATAGAAGAGTTTTATCTAGTCACGTTGTGGTCAGTATGAAAATAGAATTTTCTGATTCTATAGTAGGGAAACATGATTATGGAAGAGTATTTAGTGAGGTTTACTGATCTATCACATTACTCCTTAGATATGGTGTGGGATAAGTTCTTCAGGTCTCAGACCTTTGATAAGGTCTTACATCAGGACATCATGGATTCAATGGTATCTCTTAGAATTTCCACTTGTACAGGAGTGCTTGAGCGGGCCTTGTTAGTGGAGAGATTTTTGGCATATTAGACACCAGTAGTGGGAGCTATAAAAGGGAACTTAGTAGATGATACCTCAACAATAGGTAGTCAACGATAGTAAAATGTATTTAATAAGGTCAAATGCTTAAGTAGGCAATCCCATGACTCAATGTTAATAGTGTAGGGTTCTGAGGAAGGCTTGAATCAGCCAAGAGAAAGGTGGTGTTTTTCCTATGATGGTTAAGGACATCTTGCATGAGATTTCCCAACTCGTCCTACAGTTAATCAGGAGATGATAGAGGGACCACCGAGATAGAGGAAAAGGTAGGTGTAGGGTAGTCCACCGGGAGGAGGATGTGGAAGAGGGGCCAAAAGGGTAGTATGATGTTGTTATAGGTTCAACATGTTACCATAACCACCCCCAGATAGTCCACGCCAAGCTCAGGGAGCTGGTGGGTAGGGTCGAAGCCAACTGGAGGCTATGGAGGCCTATAACCCCGAGGCTATGGGGATGATATAGAGTACGATATATGTCTTTTCTAATTTAACTGCAATATTGATAGACACATGTGTTATCCATTCCTTCCTTTCCACTTCTCTGGTTCAAGACTTAGATATTCCAATTGAGCTTTTTTCTTGACCCTTATGATTGGAGACTCCGACAGGTGGTGACTCGGTGATTTCTCACTTGTGTCGATAGTGTGAACTCATGCTTGGAGGTAAGAGTTTTTCATAGGATCTATTTGTTGAAGCAATGAGACCTTATGATGTCATCTTAGGTATGGACTGGCTATGTATAGTTCAGGTTCATATTGACTGTTTTAGGCATAGGATGTGGTGTCTCCATAGTGACAGGACCAGGTTTTCCTTTGTCGACAAGAAGGAAACCCATGCAGCATAGGAAAGACTCATACATAAAAGTGTACATCCAATTACTCATTATTTGGATAGCCTAATCCTTGTAATAGTAGATATTATGAGTTCCCAGTTTCATGTAGTGGTGGTGGAGTATGAGGACGTCTTTCCTAAGGGCGTACTAGGTTTACCTTCCCACAAAGTGGTTGATTTCTACATTGATTTGCTTCCTAGGAAAACACTGATATATGCACCAGTATATTGGATGGCTCTCATAGATATTCTAGAGATGAGGATGCAGTTGGAGTACTTATAGAGGAAGATATTTGTAAGAACCGACATTCCCCCCTGGGCAGCCCTGGTTTTTTTGCCAAGAAGACAAACCAAAGCTTGAACTTATGTGTGGGTTATCAACAATTGAACCGAGTGACCATGAAGAACAAGTATCCAATACTGAGGATCAATGACCTCTTTGATTAGTTGAAATGGGTGTGATGGTTCTTGAAGATTGACCTCGGATCAGGCTATCACCAGTTTCAAGTGTGAGATGAGGATATACTGAAGACAACCTTCATATGTCATTACAGTCAATATGGGTTATTAGTGATTCCATTTGGAATGAAAAAATTCCTACCTGTGTTCATGAGACTCATGAACTAGATATTTCAACCTTTACTAGAACGGTTCTTGGTAGTATTTATCAATGATATCCTAATGTATTTGTCATCTAAGGAGGATCATGTGAGACACTTGAGTATAGTCCTTAACACACTCTGAGAGCACCAAATTTATAGGAAGCTCTCAAAGTATCAGTTTTGGATTCAAGAGGTCCATTTTTTGAGGCACGTCATCTTAGAGGCTAGAGTTTCAGTGCATCTAGAAAAGGTTGAGGTATTGGTTTCTTGGGAGCCACCCAAGAATGTTACCGAAGTGCAGATTTTCCTTGGATTGGATGTGAAATATCAAAGGTTTTTACCTGGCTTCTACAAAGTGGAATCACCCTTGAAATCCTTGACCAGGAAAGGGAAGACTTTTGTGTGGATAGAAAAGAGGTAGCAATGCTTTTAGGAGCTGAGGAAGAGGTTGATGAGTGCATCCATCTTGCGGTTACCGGAGGTTTGTGTCGAGTACATAGTGTTCTACAATGCATCGGGGACTGGACTTGGTTTTGTTATCCAGCAGAGGTAAGAATTTATTGCCTGTGGTTCATGCTAGTTGAGACCACATGAGCAGAACTATGTGACCCATGACCTTGAGTTAGTGGTAGTAGTTATCACATTGAATATGTGTCGACACTACCTGATGGGTGACAAATTTATCATATACTATGACCACAAGAGTCTCAAGTATATCTTCTCTCAAAAGGATCATAACCTGAGATGGAGGTGATGGATAGAGTTCCTCTAGAACCATGAATTTGAGATTTTCTATACTTCTGGGAAGGGGAATGTGGTAGTAGATGCTCTTAACATAATATCTAGTTCGCAGTTGCTGAACAAGGTGCCAAAGCAGTTTAATGTGTTGCAGTTATCTGTTCTGGATGGAGTTAGAGAAGCTTACCTCCAATCAGTGATTGTCACCCCTCCACTCTTACAGTGAGTCAGGGAGACACACTACCACAAAACTGGGTTTCTGTAGTGCCACCCATAGCACCCCATGATTTCATAGAACGTTATCTCTTTAAAGTAATTCAATAGCTTACACTACACGCAACACTGAGTTTGAGAGCACCAAAACTTACCAAACTAGCCATTCAAAAAGAGTTTATGAATAATATTAACCACATTTTGAATTATATATATATCTTATATAATTTTAAAATTCATATTTTGTGTTTCTTAGACATAATATAAGGGCAAATTCAATTTTTAGATAAAAGAAGTATTTTTCAAAAAATGTAGTTTTTCCAAATTTTAACGGTGAACCCTTTTTAAATCCAATATTTGAATCTTTTATATATTCAATTTAGTGAAATTAAATTATTCTTTATAAGCGTGAAATAAAAATTTAGTTTGGATAAATTTTTGGAACTTTTCTGATAACTTCCATATTTTGATGAATAGTGCAAAATAATAAATTTTAATTGAAAACAAATTTTTTAATCGAAATAATATACAGTGTTAAATTATGATTTTTAGTGGTTTTAAAGTATAATTAGATTATATTTTTATCATTTAATATGATTTAGGTCATTATAAGTAAATTCACAATTAAATTGGACATAAACACATGTCAATCTTTTGATAGTTTTTACTTTTTAAAAACCCACCTTTTGGTTTTGACAATGAGAATTAATTTTAAATTAATTAATGAAACTTATATGTTTTTAATTTGGTAAAATAGACTTCATTTTTGAATTCAGAATATCAAAATTATCTTAGGGTTAATTTTTAGTATTTTTCTGTAAACTTTTAATTTTTGATGAATAGTGAAAAACATTCCGTTCATGTTCAAACCTACTTTTTATTTAAAAAATTATTTATTTTATTTAAATTTATTTTAAGTCAAAATAGATACATAATTCCTATATAATTCTAATTTAATTAATTGGAGTCATTTTATAATAAGATTATATATATATATAATTTTATTGAACTTTTTACCGTCTTTTACCCACCTTCTAGACACATTTGCAAATTTGTATAAAAAGAAATTTTACCACTTCTGTGAATTGAATTTAAAAAATTCAAGAGACATGGTTCAAATCAGTAAGAAAAATTTGGTTCAATAATATGAAAATAATTTTTGGTGAATATTAACTTTTGACTTTTATTTACCACAGTTAAAAGCAAATAGGGTAATTAAAGGTAAAAATGATATTATAATTACCCTAACACATATCCTAATTCTATTGGATAAGTGAATTTTGACCAAAAACAAACTTAGGAATAAAATTTGATCCTTTTGGTTCACTTGGATTAGATTAGGACATTTATTATTATTTTATTTAAAGAAGAGTTAAAAGTGTTAAATTCAAAGTTTAATAACTAAACCATTTTTAATATAGGTTTATACATAAGAAAAATTTGACTATAAATGCTCATTAGAAAGATAAAAATATTTCCAACATAATTTTATTTTATTTTTATAATTTTTATAAATTAAATAATTAAATTTATTTATGACACAATGATGATGAAATAATTACTTTATCAATGAAAGATTAAAATAATTGATGTTATAAATATCAAAATAAATGTAAATTGAGACTTTTGATGCCATCCACGGATTTTTTAGGTTAATATTACATGTTACAGTTGATTAAATATATTTTTTGAAATGATAAAGTTGTTATGAATTTAACAAAAACAAAATACCAAATAGTGTCAAAATTGACATAAGTGAGTTTTTAAAACAAATACTATATTATTAATTGATATAATATTTCTAAAAATATAAGGTTCGGCCAAAGGACTTAGATAATATTAGATATGTAAATAATGAACCACTTAGGGTTTTCTTGTCTTTTATACTAAGTTTATTAACCATTTATTATAATAATACAAGAGGACATGGTAAAAGTTAATCTATTTAACTAAGAGATAAATATAAAAGATAGGGTTAATATGGTGACCCAAACGTTCCTAAAACTTATTGGTTGAGAGTATATTGACTCATCCCCACCTTATCTTAGAAATAAATCAATTTGAAGCCATTATAAATAGAAAATAATTTTATAATAAAATAATATTTCAAATATTTTCTTAAGTGACCCTCACCTCTCTTATAAAAGGGTACTTCCCCTTATCTAAAAATTACACCTCCAAAGCCATTTTTCTGGGCCAAACCCTACTCAAATATCCTCCCAGATTCCCTCACTTTAACCTAGAGGCCTTCCCTTGAGCAGAAACCCAACCTAAGGAACCATTTTTTTTCAAATCAAAAGGAAACACCCAAAGAAGAGGTAATTATTTTATCACATCTTTCAAAGTTCTTTTATTCTTCCAATTTATCTTTATTTTTTATTTATATACCAAAATAATAACTCCAGTACCTTCTACATAATGTGATGTGATTATAAATATGGTACAACTATACTAATTATTATATCCATCCTATGAATGATATTATCACCTTGCGTGCGTACGTATGGTTTACCGTCTCCACGTCGTGGTGTAATTTGTTATTCAACACTATGTTATTTGGATGGATATAATGATGGGTAATATGTTTATAAATAATTAAAATAACATTATAATTTAACTTTATAGTTAATATACCATCCAATTATACAACTTTTAATCATTAAGGAAATGACAACGTCGCTCGTGTGTATGTACGACTTACCGTCTCCACGACGCGATGAGATTCATTCCCAGGTTCACAATTCAAAGACGATTATAAAAATATATATTATTAATAAGTATTTAATATATTACATAATAATTATATTGGATATATATATATATATATGTATGTACTTACATATATCTTATTCACTTACTTCTGTTCAATATGATATGAAAATGGAAATAATGTTTATGCGTACGTACGACCTACCGTCTCCATAAACGGTGTTTTACATTTCATATATCTATCTATTATAAATATTCATATTATAAATATATATTATATATAAATATTTTTCTATATTCTGGAATTATTTAAATCATGATCTAAATGATACGATCAAGAATAACAAGTTAAAACAAAACAATTATTACCCGAAATGTTAATTTAACATGGAAATAATTATTAAATTGGTAGTATAAAGTCATAAATGAATCATGTATGATATAATAAATATAAATATGGTTATGGTATAATTTAATTACATACTATGGTCATTATATAGTAGGTTAAACGTACCCTCAACCAAAGGAAAGTGCAAGGTAATGGTTAATTCCTCAATCTCATCATTATCCGAGATTGTTTATGTGTAAGTATTTACTAGGAAATTTTATCATCCATGTCCATGTTTTATAAAAATGTTTTCTAAATGAATATTTTATGGTTTTTTGGAAGGGAAAATTTATCAATATCATCATTTTAAGTGTTTTAATGATTTATTTTTCAAAATATTTTTAATTAATTTTCATGTTTTAAAAATTATTTTAAGGATTTATTTATATGGACATGATTATTTTAAAATGTTAATTCCATTCAAAAGTTTAAAATTGTTATGGGACACTTTAATTCAAATATATATTTTAAATGACTTCCTTTATAAATGTGTGACTTTTAAATGATTTCACAAAAAGGGATATTTCTCTCAAAAAGTTTTACTAATCATTTTCAACTATGCCAAAATCATTTACTAGATATTATTCTTGATTAAGGTTGATTTATTATAATAAAATATTCCATATTGTATTTAATGAGTTATGATATGTTTGACTATGGATGTGTTATTTTTGTACCCTTCATGGTTTATGGTTGAAGTATTGACATTTCATATGCTAGTTTTAATACGAATGTTTATGTTATGTTTCAAAATTTTCATATGAGGAATTTAGTGGACTTAGTAAGTGACGAGTGGAGCCCGATATATCTTCTTGATGCATCGGTAGGTCTCATGAGACAAATTAGTGTCTTGTCACTAGTTCTTGACAAAAAATTTATTTATAGTCTTGGCACGAGTCCTTGACTCTGTGGTAATGATTTCTGGAATTAGGCATTCCCTCATTATGAAATTAATTATTACATGTGATTATTCGACTAGTAGAATATCCATGTGCATGTTTATATGTTAATATTTGATTTATTTTCTTCATATTATATTCAAGTTTATATTTAAAAGGATGTTTTCTTTATTACACATGTTGCCTTAAAAGTTTATAGATTCCACTAAATTATTTACCCTTACTGAGCATTTAAGATCACCCCTTTTTTATGTTTTGTTTTCCCAAGATTCCAAGAAGTGTATTATTTTTGATATGCAGAGTTAAGTTAAGGGAATAATGGAATTATCAATGGATTATTTATGTTTTATTTTATATTTGAATGTGTAATGTAATGTTCATGTATGTAATCTATTTTCCAAGACTGCTAAACTGATTGGTCCTTCGGAAACCGATTCCTTGTATTTATGCCAATGTATTAAAATAATGCACCAGCTTCGAGCTTTTGGGGTTGGGGCGTTACATTTGATATCAGAGGAAGTTTAGCAACAAACTTGAAAATAGATTTAGTTAAACTATGATTTTGAAACATTACCCTAAGATAAACTTTGATGATTAGTATAGAAGAAATTACTAGAATTTTGGTAATGTAGAGATTTTGTGAATTTTCCAAGTAATACATCCCTCTCTCGATACGAGCGGGTAGAGGCGGCTCTGGAACAGATGTACCTAGGAGTGAAAACTCTGACAAGGAGTTTCAGGCTTGACCCAAGGTATCCTGGTACACGACAACGGGCCTTGCTGCACTCTTGGTTACGACACTCCCGGGGGATATGCTTAGAATAATTCACATTTTCTTTACAAACCATTATGAAGGATTTAAGAGTAAATACTTCTTCAATGAAAACATTTTTATGATTATGGATTATAAGAATAAAATTTTTAATTTATTTTAGGTATTTTACAAGTTTTTAATTATGAATTGCGATTCATATACTAACCTAGTGTATGCCATTTTTTAGAAATGACGCCCAGTAGAAGGAATGAGAACTCCAGAAATATGCATGATATAAAGAGTAAGAAGGATCATATATTTCATGGTATTAAGACAACATTTAGAAGGGAAATAGTCTCCTACATATTCTCATCATATGAAGAAATAGTATCATGTGTTAATAAGATAAGTAAATAATTCTCCGAGTCCTATGGCTTTGAAGGGAAGCAAGAGAAAAAAAGGATGGTTGAGAGAAAGATGGATAAAGGGAAGAGGGGAAAGAAGGATTTTCCCATATGTGATAACTGTGGAAAGAATCACCTTGGTAAATTCTTGAAGGGAATAAGAGTTAGTTATAAGTGTGGATAAAAAGGACACCAAGTACATGATTGAAAGGGTAAGAAAAAGTTTTCAAATGTACAATGCTTCATCTGCAAGGAGTTGGGACACTACGTGAATCAATGTCCAAATCATCAGAGTATGCCCAAAATGATGCTATTAGATAATAATAAAGTTATGATACTACCAAAGATGAAGAGGAATGACTAGTGTTATTATGTTTTTATTAAATAATTATTTCATTTGAGTTTTGTATCAATAATGTAATGGTTATATGAATTATGTAAATAAATAAGGATTGTATTGTAGTACTATTTCATTGAGGATTTGAGATTATATGGTTATAAGAAAAGTGACTCAATAACAAGTTAAACTTTTTTGAAAAATATATGGTTGAAGGAAAGATACACTTTAATATGGTTCTGATACTAAGGTAGTGATTTTGGAATAAGATATGATTGATTTAGATAAATTATATTCGATATTCTTGACTACTTTGAAACTAATTAATTTTTTGTTTATTCCATTATTGTTGGAGTTTACAACATTTTTGGATATACGGAGTATATCCAGTATTCTATAAGGAATAAAAGAGAATGAATGTAATAAATAAGGTTTTATGGTAATTTAGGTTGTTATCCTGTTTTAAAAGAATACATGATGAAGTTATTCACATGTTATTACATGGCAAAAAAGATCTTCATTGTGTTTACCTTCATTATAAATTTTGGACTGTGAGTTTGGACAGAAGTATTTTGGATAAGTCTAAAGGTTGGAATGGATTAATTTTGATATTGGATACTATTTTTAAGGTTAAATAATTTCTTAAGATTATTTTTGGATTATTAGAAAAAGTACAACTCGGAGGTCGAGCGGCAACCCGTCACATCCGGCAAGGCTGTGAGACTTGAACCCGCAACCGAAGGGCGAAAAGGGGGCATCACTTACCAATGGTCTATGTGATGTCCTGGTTTATATAATGTAGTTCTTTTTAAAAAATTCTGACAAATGAATTATAAATTCATTATTTTTGGAACCCTATACGATTAGGATAAATATAATATTTTTTAATTCTATTATCTATTGGAGTGAAAGATGAGTTTGTGGTAGGAATTTGTTGAAGGATGAAACTCTATTTGTAAAGTGAATTTTTTTACTCTTATTATATGAATAAATTAATTATTAAACTTTAGGGAAGGGATCTTAAAACCAAAAATGTGTTATCCTAATACCTTTTGTTTTGTTGAACCGATGATATTTTGAATCATCATAGATTCATGGCTTTGAGGCCCTCAATATTCCATTTATTGTTCAATTGTTTGTGATTGATGACCTCAATCACTACCTATGAATATTTAAGTTTTTCCTCTAATTATGTGTCTCTAATTTCTACCAATGTTCTCCTATTTGTGATCATAATTTGGTGGTGACTTTTTAATTTCTCTTTCCATCTTATTAAGACTGAATTTTATTAACCCTATTTCCAATGTGGGTTTTCCACAAAGGTATTTTCTATTTTCAACCTTTTATTTTCGAAGAAAAATTTAAAATTTTGAGGACACAATTTATTGAAGGAGGGGAGAATGTAACAACCCATGATTTCATAGTACGTTATCTCGTTAAAATAATTCAACAGCTTGTGTTACACGCAACACCGAGTTCGAGCGCACCGCGACTTACAAAACTAGCCATTCAAAAAGTGGTTACGAATAATATTAACCAAATTTTTAATTTTATATATATCCTATATAATTTTAACATTCAACTTTTGTGTTTATTAGAAATAATTTAAGGACAAATTCAATTTTTAGATACAAGAAATATTTTTTTCAAAAAATGCAGTTTTTCCACCTTTTAATGGAGAACCATTTTTAAATCCAATATTTGACACTTTTATATATTAAATTTAGTGAAATTAAATTCTTCTTTAGAAGCGTGACATAAAAATTTAGTTTGGATAAATTTTTGGTACTTTTTTGATAACTTCCATATTTTGATGAATAATGAAAAATAATAAATTTTAATTGAAAACAATTTTTTTAATTGAAATAATTTATAGTGTTAAATTATGAGTTTGTGTGGTTATAAATTATAATTAGATTATATTTTTATCACATAATATGATGTAGTTCATTATAAGTAAATTCAAATTTAAATTGGACATAAACACATGGAAATCTCATAATAGTTTTTACTTTTTAAAAACCCTTTTTTTGGTTTTGAAAACTAGAATTAATTTAAAATTAATTAATGAAACTTCTATGTTGTGAATTTGGTAAAATAGAATTAATTTTTTTAATTCTGAATATCAAAATTATCTTAGGGTGAATTTTTGGTATTTTTCTTTAAACTTTCAATTTTTGATGAATAGTGAAAAACACTGCGTTGTTGTTTAAAACCTACTTTTTATTTAAATAGTTATATATTTTATTTAAATTTATTTTAAGTCAAAATAGATAAATAATACCTATATAAGTCTAATATAATTCATTGGATTCATTTTATAATAATATTAGATATATAAAATTTTATTGAACATTTTACCGTCTTTTACCCACGTTCTAGGCACATTTGCAAATTTGCATAAAACGTAATTTTACCGCATCTGTGAATTGAATTTCAAAAATTTGAGAGGCATGATTCAAATAAGTAATAAAAATTTGGTTCAATAATATGAAAATAATTTTTTGTGATTAGTAACTTTTGACTTTTATTTACAATGGTTAAAATCAAATATGTTAATTAAAGGTAAAAATGACATTATAATTACCCTAACACATGTATTAATTCTAGTGGATATGTGTATTTCGACCATAACCAAACATATTAGTAAAATATGACCATTTTGGTCCAATTGGATTAGATTAGGACATTTATTATTATTTTATTTAAAGAAGAGTTAAAAGGGTTAAATTGAAAGTTTAATAACTAAACCATTTTTAATATAGGGTTATACATAATATAAATTCGACTATAAATGTTAATTAGAAATATAAGAATATTTCCTACATAATTATATTTTATTTATTACTTTTAGAGATAAAATAATTAAATTTATTTATGATACAATGATGATGCAGTAACTACCTTATTAATGAAAGATTAAAATAATTGATGTTATAAATATCAAAATAAATGTAAATTGAGACTTTTGATGCCATACATGAATTTTATAGGTTAATATGACATGTTAGGGTTGATTAAATAATTTTTTTTAATTGTTAGAGTTGTTATGACTTTAACAAAAACAAAATAACAAATAGTGTCAAAATTGACATAAATGAGTTTTTAAAACAAATATTATATTATTAATTGATATAATATTTATAAAAATATAAGGTTCATCCAAAGGACTTAGATAAGATTATATATGTCAATAATTAACCACTTGGGGTTCTCTTGGCTTTTATAGTAAGTTTATTAACCATTTGTTATAATAATACAAGAGGACATGGTAAAAGTTAAACTATTTAACTAAGAGTTAAATCTAAAAGATAGGTTTAATATGGTGACCTAAACTTGTCTAAAACCTATTTTTTGAGATTATTTTGACCCATACCCACCTTATATTTGAAATAAATCAATTTGGATCCATTATAAATAGAAAATGATTTTATAATAAAATAATATTTCAAACTTTTCTTAAAGTGACCCTCTCCTCTCTTATAAAAGCGTACTTCCCCTTCTCTAAAAATCACACCTCCAAAGCCATTTGTCTTGACCAATCCCTACTCAAATATCCTACCAAATTTCCTCAATTAAACATAGAGTCCTTAAATTGAGAATAAATCCAACATAAGTATCCCTTTTGTTCAAATCAAAAGGAAACACCCAAATAAGAGGTAATTATCTTATCACCTCTTCTAAAGTTATTTTCTTCTTCCACTTTATCTTTCTTTGTTATTTCCATACCAAAATAATAACTTCAGTACCTTATACATACTATTATGTGATTATAAATATGGTACAACCATATTCATTATTCTCTTCATCCTATGAATGATAATTTCACCATGTGTGCGTACGTACAACTTACCATCTCCACGCCGTGGTGTAATTTGTTATTCAACACTATGTTATTTGGATGGATTTAATGATGAGTAATATGCATATAAATAATGAAAATAACATTCTAATATCTCTTTAAAATTAATATACCATCCAATTCCACAACTTTTAATCATTAAAGAAATGATATCGTCGCTCGTGTGTACGTACGACTTACAGTCTTTACGACGCGATGAGATTCATTTCCAGGTTCACCATTCAATGATGATTATAAAAATATATATTATTAATAAGTATGTAATATATGACATAATAATTCTACTGGATATATATATATATATATATATATATGTATGTATGTACTTACATATATCTTATTCACTTACTTTCGTTCAATACGATATGAAAACGGAAACAACGTTTATGCATACGTACGACCTACCGTCTCCATAAAAGGTGTTTTCAATTTCATATACCTATATATTATATATAGTTATATTCTAAATATATATTATATATAAATCATGTTTTATATTCTGGAATTATTTAAATCCTGATCTAAATGATACGATCAAGAATAAAAAGTTAAAACACGTACGATAAAGAAAGCGATTATTACCAAAATGTTAATTTAACTTAGAAATCATTATTAAATGGATATTATAAAGTCATAAATGAATAATGTATGATATAATAAATATGAATATGGTTCTTGTATAATTTAATTACATACTATGGTCATTATACAGGAGGTTAAACATACCCTTGACCAAAGGAAAGTGCAAGGTAAGGGTTAATTCCTCAATCTCATTATTATCCGAGATTGTTTATGTGTAAGTATTTACTGGGAAATTTTTATCATCCATGTACATGTTTCATAATTTTTTTTTTAAAATGAATATTTTAAGGTTTTTTGGAAGGGACTATTTATCAAGATCAGCAGTTTAAGTGTTTTAATGAATTATTTTTCTAAATCTTTTTAATTAATGTCCATGTTTTAAAAATGATTTTAAGGATTTATTTATATGGAAATGATTTTTTTAAAATGTTAATTACATTAAAAAGTTTAAAAGTGTTATGGGACACTTTGATTCAAAAATATCTTTTAAATGACTTTCTTTATAAATGTGTTACTTTTAAATGATTTCACAAAAAGAGATATTTCTCTCAAAAAGTTTTACTGATAATTTTCAACTATGTCAACATCCTTTACAGGATATTATTATTGATTAAGGTTGATTTATTATAATAAAATCTTCCATATTGTATTGAATGAGTTATGATATATTTTACTGTGGATGTGCTATTTTTATACCCTTCATGGTTTATGGTTCAAGTATTGACATTTTGTATGTTAGTTTTAATACGAATGTTTATGTTATGTTTCAACATTTTCATATGAGGAATACAGTGGACTTAGTAAGTGACGGGTGGAGCCCGCTATAGCTCCTTGATGCATTGGTAGGTCTCATGAGACAAATTAGTGTCTTGGAACAAGGCCTTGACAAAAATTTTATTTGTAGTATTGGCATGAGTCCTTGACTATGTGGTAATGATGTCCGACATTAGGCATTCCCTCATTATGAAATTAATTATTACATGTGATTATTCGACTAGTATAATATCCATGTTCATGTTTATATGGTAATGTTTGATTTATTTTCTCCATATTATGTTCAATTTTATGTTTAAAAGGTTGTTATTTTTATTACACATCTTGTCTTAAAATTTTATAGCTTCCACTAAATTATTTACCCTTACTGAGCATCTGAGCTCACCCATTTCTTATGTTTTGTTTTCCCAGGATTTCAAGAAGTGTATTATATTTGATATGCAGGGTTAATCTAGGGGAATAATGGCATTCTCAATGGATTATTTATGTTGTCTTTTATGTTTGAATGTGTAATGTAATGTTCATGTATGCAATCTATTTTCCAAGACTACTAAATTGATCGGTATTTCAGAACTTGATTCTTTGTAATCATGCCAATGTATTAAAATAATGCACTGACTCTGGGCTTCTGGGGTCGGTGAATTACAACAGTGCTAAAAAACGCCTTTAAAGGGGGAGCCTTTATCGGTGCTAAAAAATCACTGATAAAGGTCACTTTTAACAGTGCTAAAAAATGTACTGTTAAAAGTGACCCATTATCGGTGCTTTTTTTAGCACTGATAAAGGCACCCACTTTATCAGCGCTTTTCTTACTAGCGCTGATAGGGGGATTTATCAGCGCTTTTTCCTAGCACTGATAAAGTGTATATTTCAAAAAAAATCATGAAAAATAATATATTGATTTATAAGTATATTAATATTGATATTAATATAATATATATTTTTTAAATATGTTTTTGATAAGTATAAATAGACTATTACATTTAATATATAAGAAATTTAGTGAAAATGGATTTAAAATATTTTAAAAAATATTATTAATTAATAATTTTCTAATTATATTCAACTAATAATCATTTAATAACAATTTGAAGACATAAAAAATCAAAAAAATTAATAAAAGATCTAAAATAAGTTGAAAAGGTAACTCAAATTTCAAACAACCATAACTTTTGATCCGGGTGTCCATTGGAGCTCTACAAAATATAGAATTGAAGCATACGATGAGCTTTACGTTCTAGTGACCCAAGAGAACCTTATGCCACAATTTTTGAGGCAAAAAGGCCCAAAAGGCCTCCAAAACCAAGTTTTTAGTCGGGATACCCAAATGTTTTAACATTCGATAGAATTTCAACCTCGTTTAAGAGGGTCTTTTTGCCCTTTTTCAGTGGGGAATGAATTTATTTCAATGAATTACATTCATATTCATATTATGGCTTTGAAATTTTATCATTTTTCATAATGTACTATTATTTATAATCAAATATATAACAATATACACATATTTTTTATATATTCAAACCCAAAAATTTAATTTTATAAATAAATAATTAAACATATTTACATATAAAATATATTTCCCAATATATAAGCCATATCTAAATAAGAAACTAATATCCATTTTATTTAAAATATAAATATATGAATATTTATGTACCTATATAATGTGTATGTGTGTGTATATATATATATATTTGTGCGTCTATATTGACAAGATGATATATATTATCTATATATTCTAAATATATGTATATACATATTAATATATAATATTTTTAATATATATATATGTATAATTATACGTACATATATACATATAATATATATATATATATGTGTGTGTGTGTGTGTTGTAGATATGTAATTATTTATTTATAAACACGCATAAAAAGAATACTTTATAAATGCATTCAAAACCGATCTTATAAATATATATTAATATATGAATAAATTTATTAATATATAAATATAACTATATATATTAATATACAGATATATATTTATTAATATAACTCAATATATATATTAATACAACTAAATATATATATTAATATAAATATATACATTAATATATATATATATATATATATATATTAATATACGAGTAAATATAACTAAAAATATAAATAAATAAATATTTGTATTAATAAATGAAGAGAAAATCAATATGGTGGAGTGATAAAGGCTTAGGCGCACAGGCAACAGGTCCCAAGTTCGAATCCTTAGGGAGGCAGGTCATGTGCGCAGGTGGATAAGAATTCCCAACACTGTTAAAGGGGCTGAGGGCGCTGTTAAAGGCTAGTGGGGTGGATGGGGAGTGCGGGGTGTGACTAGGGGGTGAGGCGCTATTGAAGGGGGGCTTCAAGCGCTATTGAAACCCCTCCCCCGATATGAAGGAAATATTTTTCTTCTTCTATTTTTTAACTTTTATCAGTAATTTTTTTAGCAATGATAAAAGACCACTTTTATCAATGTTTTTTAGCACTGATAAAAGGCCCCTTTTATCAGCACTTTTTTTAGTGCTGATAAAAGGGGCCTTTATCCGTGATTTTCTAAGCACTGATAAAAGGTAACCCCCTTTATATTTTCCTCGATTAATAGTGCTTTTATAGTGTTGTTAATGCCCTTTTATAGCACCGATAAAGGCCATATTTGTAAGAGTGGCATAAATTTGGGATATTGACTGTGAGACCCTATGTACTCGAATATCCACTAGACATGATCCTAATGGATCTTCCAAATGTGGGGAACATGTCATTATTTTAAAAGGACACACGATGGTTCCAGTGGCATTTTGGGATGCGGTTTTAAGAGAGTTTCATATATCTCCTTTAGCGGTACATCCAAGTGTGAAAAATATGTACCAGGACCTACGAAGTCAGTTTTAGTGGTCAGGGATGAAGTAAGAAGTTGCAAAGTTTGTCTCTCGATGCCTTACTTGTCAGCAAGTGAAGGTTGAGCACCAAGTACCAGCAGGTTTAGGTCAACCCCTTGAGATTCCAGAGTAAAAATGGGTTGGGATATCCATGGAATTCATGATAGGATTACCACATATATCTAGGGGACATAATTCCATCTAGGTGATGATAGACAGACTCACCAAGTCAGCCCACTTCAGAACTATATGAGAGAAGATTTCAGTAGAGAGATCAGGACACCTCTATGTGCATAAGATGAGTTGAATCCATGGAGTTCAATCAACGATAATTTCAGAAAGTGATTCTCACTTTATATCCTGAATGTGGAAGGGATCACAGGAGGTGTCTAGGACCTAGTTACACTTGATAATAGCATTTCACCCCCAAAATGACAGCCAGATAGAGCATACCATTCAGGTTCTAGAGGACTTGTTGTGAGCTTGAATGTTGGACTTTTTCCATAGTTAGGAGGATCACCTACCCTTGGTGGATTTTTTGTACAAAAACAACCACCATTCCACCAATTTTATGGAACTATTTGAGGCTTTGTACAAAAAAACCTATATTTCACCACTTTTTTGGAATAATCCAGGTGATTCAGTAATCATGAGCCCAGAGTTTGTGTAAGCTACTACAGAGAAGGTGTAGATCATCCAAGAGAAGATAAATAATGCACAAAGCCATCAGAAGTCTTATTCAGATAGGCGACATAGGCCTTTGGAGTTTGAGGAAGGATACCACGTGTTCCTGAGGGTCTCATGTCAGTGTGGATTGAGGATATTTGTCCATAACAACAAGTTATCTCCGAGATTCATTGGTCCTTTTAAAATACTATGTAGATTTGGTGAGGTGGCGTGCTACTAAACTCTACCACCATAGTTAGACCAGGTATAAGATGTCTTCCACGTGTCGTAGATAAGGAGGTAGGTGCATGACCAATCACACATTATCAACCAAGGTGAGCTGGACATCGAGGATGGTTAAACCTTTGTTGAGTACAATGTAGAGATCATGGATCATTAGAAGAGGATCCTTCATGGGTTATTGACTCACCTTTTTTGTGTTCGATGACAACATGAGAATCTCTAGGAGAGCACATGGGGGTGGGATGCTCAGATTCATACTCAGTACCTACATCTTTTTTAGTAACCCTTGTATTAGTTTTTTGGGGATGTAAATCCCAATGCACGTAGAATGTAATGTATCAGGTTTTCCATGTATTATTTTAAATATTATATGGATTATTTTAAAGACTAGGCACTGAGACGCCGTGTGATTCTGAGGCCTAGTGTTCTCAGAATAAATGTTTGAAATATATTAAGTATATCAAATATCACATGCATTAGGTTTTCATAAAAAGGTGAAATAATTTCTAAAAGAGTACTTGAATCATAAATATTAGGGCACCGTTGAGTTTAAATTGGCGGTTTTACCCTAGGAGCAACTTAACGTTAATCGGCATGGGCCATTTGTGGAAATATCATCATGAGCGTTAAAATGAATAAAATTATTTAATAAAATTATTTTTATATGTTTCATTGATGCAGTGATTAGTGTATATTTAAATAGATCCTTATATAAGAATTCTAGGGTTAGAAACATAACCCTAGAACCTCTGGAGGATCATTGGAGAGAGCCTTAGAGAATCCTCTCTAGATAACTATGACAGATTATGGATCAATCGAACAACGCAACCTCAGATTCAACAAATCTTGCCAACAAATGAGACTATGCATCATTATTCATCAATGATTGAACCGAATCAAGGTAAGATTTTATGATTTGTTATTTCCATCCTGTTTTACAATTCTAGGGAAATGTGGATCAATTCCTTGAATAGAATTGATTCATGCATCACCAGTAGATTTAATTTTATGGATTTTCTTATTGGTTTATTGATTTATTCCTCTTCGTTCATCTCTTATATGACAACGAATAAAGGAAAAAAAATTGGAAAAGGTTTGTTCCTCACATTTTATATCTTATGTATTTATCCCCAAATTTCTTTGTTCAATCATCATTTGTAATCCCTTTGTCCAATGGTTCAATAAATACCTAGTTTCAGATCATTGTTTTATTGTTCTTTAGTGTAACAGATCAAAACTGAAGGTACAAAACACGATTGTAGTTGTGGATTGAGGATCAATAGTGATGGTGGGTATATTGTGGGAGAATAAGAATGGATCTAGGGTTCCTCATCTTCTTGGGAGAATCATGGAAAATAGATTTCAGAGGTGGTTTTTTTCGATGTGTTTTGAGGTTAGATTCTGAAGATATAGCAGAGGAAAGGCTCGGTCGATGTAGATCCATAATCTACAGAGTGATTTCAGAAAAAAATCACGGTATAAGTGGTGTGTGAGTAATAATGAAGGAGGAGCTCTGGATCTTGAAAATCATGAGCAACATGGTTGTAACTTGGGATTGCACACTTTGTGGGTCCTGTTTAGTGGAGGTTAGGGTTTTAGGATGAAGATAAGGATCACACAGTGTGTGAAACCTATCACACGATGTGAGAACCCTTCCATGTGACTCGACATGTACTTTGGAAGTACATGAACATGGGAAAAAGTACATGACCAGATGACATTCCATGAACTTGTACACAGACATGGCTTGGCATACATGGACAGGTACACAAACATGGCTTCGGTACACAGACATGAGTAGGAAACATGGGCATGATACTGTGTGTCTCTACATTCCATGTATATCATTCTATAAACTGTGTATATGAATACTAAATTCCATGTTAGGATCTTCCACATGGGCATGACTTGGGATTGCAGGACACACTATGTACCCTTTGGGATACACCATGTAGTCCCTTTGAGAGTGCTTTAGTCTCTTTGTTTACTTAGTTTGGACCTACATAGGTTGAGTGCATTCCATTGGTCTTTTTCCTTGAGGGTACAGTGAGAAATTACATCCACGTCACTAGATTGTGATCCCCTCTATATGTTGAGTCTTAGATAGTGCTATGGTGTCCCTTTGTGAGACTGGAGTGTGATCCTCTATCATCCCTAGTTGGAGTTTTTGTAATTGGTGTGAACTCCCTGATCAGGGAATTAATCCTCCATCTAGAAGGCTGTGTCATTAGGGTTTTTTGGAATCATGGACATGTGATCCCCTATGTAGAGGGTTGATCCATACTAGGTTTATGGTTTCCCCTAATGGTTCTAGGCATGGCCCCCTATCTGTGCATCATAGTACTCTTAAACCAGTGAGATTATTTGGGTGGGTTACAATGACCCAGACCTCTTCATCAAGTGTCCCCAATGGTAGAATGTCTTGTAGAGTGCATTCTCCCAAAACGAGCATTGATTGGAGTAGAATCCTTTGGCTGGAAGTTGGTTATGAACATCTTGTGGCGTGGTTTCTTTCCTGAGTATATGTGGGTTCTTTGTTTTTATTATACATTAACTGTTATATCTTGTATTGAGCTAACTATACTTGGTGATTCATGTTTAATGTTTTCATGGTGTCCTAATGTGTATTGTTATACTCACCCCTACACTGTATTTACCCACACGTGCCATTTCTTGTGTAGACGGAAAACCTTTTAACAGTGTCCTTGGAGGATATGAAGTGGGTGGAGCATAGCTGGAGCTTGACAAACCAAGGTGTTTTCTTGGAGCTTTCATTTAAATTAGTCCTCACCCTTAGAGTAGGTTGGACTCTTTATAGTTTTTGGTTGGGATTTTATTTGTTCCCCTTTTCCCATCCAGTACATTACTATCGTACTTTATTATGGGATCTTAGATTTATGCTTGTATTCTTTTAGTTTTTACATTTTTCATTGTGTGGGCTTAGACATGTGTGCGTGTGTATAGTTACTTTAGGAAAATGCCTCCCATTTTTGGGATATGACTACTTGGTGCTGGATACCAACCCCATGCCTATTAGAGGTGGGCTTGGGGTAGTCACAATATGGGACCCTTTGGAACTAGTCATGGTAGATTTCTCTTGAGTTTCAGCCCCGTTGATATCTTTAACCAACAATAATAGAGATTTTTTGTGGACTGACCAGTGCTAGGAATCATTTAGTAATTGAATGGGACATTGGTTAGTGCTCTAGTTATTCAGTTACCAGAAGAGGGTGTGACATTCTAAGTATTTTATGATGCTTCCCCTCTAGTAATGGGATGAGTCTTGATTCAGAAATAAGAAGTGATCTCTTATGAGTCTAGGAAGTTACATCCCCACAAGCGTAACTACGCCACCCATGATATGGATCTAGCAGTGGTTGTGTTTTCACTGAATTTGTGGTGTAATTACCTCATTATGGATTTCTTTTTGGTCTTCACATATCATAAGAGATAGAGGTATATCTTTTCCCAGTGTGATCTAAACTTGCGACATCAAAGGTAGATTGAGTTTCTTCAGAACTATTATTTTGAGATATCCTACACCCCAGAAAAAAGGAGTGACATTGTTGATAATTTGTGAAGAAAGTCACATAAGGATGTTGTTTTGGAATCTTCGGATTCTTGGAAAGTGATGGAGGAGTTGGAATCCTTTCACTTAGATACAAGAGTAGATGGTGGTAGAGGGTGTTTGTTTCAAATAATGGTGCAGTCTTCCCTGATGAAGAAGGTGGAGGAGTGTCAGTGGGGAGACTCAGAGGCAGAGGTGATGCACAATCATGTTGACCATGGTGATGCTCTAGAGGTATGGTCAGAGCATGGTCATAACCATATTTTGTTTCATGGGAGGTTGTTTTTATGGTAGAAATTTGCAAGGAAGTTCTTCATGAGTTCCATAACTCACCTTTTGCGGCACACCCATGAATTTCTACGACGTACTGTGTCTTGAGGCTTCAGTTTTGGTGGCCTAGGATGAAGTTATTAGTGGTGAATTTTGTGGCAAGGTGCTTGGTTTTTCAGTACGTAAAGGCAGAGAATCATATTCTTGGTGGTTTGTTGGAACCCTTGGATATCCCCAAGTGGAAATGGGATGACATCTTGATGGATTTTGTCATAGGGTTACCCAGATATCAGGAAGGTTTTGATACTATATAGGCGATCGTGGATCGATTTCCAAAGTTGGATCACTTCTTAGTGATCAAGGATTTGGGAATAGTGGATGATTTAGCTAAGAGATATACTGATGAGGTGGTGTAGTTTCATAGACTCCTGAGGTCCATTGTCTTGGATTGGGACACATGTTTTACCTCACAATTCTGGAAGGGATTATAGAATTCTTTGGCACTTAGTTATGCCTCAACACTGCTTTATATCCTCAAAAATATGGGCAAATAGAGCACACTATCTAGATATTGGAGGATATGCTGCGGGCATATGTCTTATACTTTGACATATCATGAGAACAACACCTACCCTTGGTTTAGTTTTCTTATAATAATATATATCACTCTTGCATTAGCATGGATCCATTTTATGATTTGTATAGAATACCATGTTGTTCTCCATTTTGTTGTACTGAGGTTGGAAGATAGCCATTCTTGGTCCCGATGTGGTGAAGAGTATGACAAAGAAAGTTAGCATAGGACTAGAAGAAGTCTTATTCCAATCGTAGAAGTATTCCCTTGTAGTTTGTGATTTGAGGCCATTCTTTCTTAATGCTTCCCCCTTAACTTGGTAAGTGTAGGTTTGGAAGATGGAGGAAGCTTTCTCCCAGTTTTTTTGGACCTTTTGAGGTGTTGGGGCGAGTTGGTGAGGTAGCGTACTGGTTATCACTTCCACCTTTACTGAACCGAGTCCACGATGTATTCCATGTATCTCATCTCCATCAATATCTTCACAATGACTCTCATGTCATTAACTTGTGAGATTTGGATATCGAGGATGATATGATATTTGTGGAGTGGCCAGTAGATATCTAGGATCTCCAAGATAAGGTGATGTGTGGATGGAACATTCCCCTAGTTTAGGTGATATGGAGGCATGGTGTCTTAGAAGAGAGTACTTGGTAACATGAGATGAAGATGTGATTCCAATACCCAGAGTTGTTTCAAGTTTTTCTTTTCTCTATTTTTCTTTGTGATGTGATGTCTTAATCTTTATGTTTATGAGATGAGCTATTTTCCTTGGTTTATGATGTGTGTAGTGTGATGTGTGATAAATTATTGACATATGACTAGATTCCTAATCGAGACACATTAACTTTGATGTGATTAAACCTATGAGTTTGAGTTAGTGTTAGATAGAGCAGATAGTATCTTGACATGGAGGATGGAATTCCCTGATTCGTGTGTTTGGGATGGTGCATTTCATTGGTTGTAGTGGTTGTTTGTTTGGGATGCATGGAGATTGATATGGATTTTCAATGGACGTGTGGTAGTGTATTTGTAAGAGAGGAGTCATCTTGTAGTTTTGTGGTTTTTTTTGTGGCTATTTGTGTTGGCGTGTTTAGCCAGTGGTAGTGTTTGAGGTATGATGAGATCCTTGAGAGGTATCTCATGGGATAGTTGTTTGGACCCATTTCATTATGGGCTTGGTTTTGGATTCTTGAGGGCGAGAATCATTTGGGAGGTATTTGATGTAACGGTCTGTGCCCTCCTGGTCCGTTACTTTTCTGGTTTTGAGTGTTTAAGGTGTATAAGGGAGGATCTGGGAGTTTTCAATGGAATCTAGAGGTGCAGTAGAACAAATATAGGAAATACACATCGTGTAAGTGTATTACATGACGTGGAAGTTGGTTCCATAGATTTTTGAGGGGAAGTTCACAATTTTTAGATTTTGGGGGTTAAATAATAAGAAGTCCACACATTTTTTTTTTGTGAAAATTAACCACAAGGATTACACAATGTGAAAGGGTATTACACGTCATGTAAATCCCTGATGCAGTGCAATTTTAAAGCTATTTTTTCATCCAAATTATCATTCATTCAGTCGTGGCTCCTTCTTCCTCTCATTTTGGGAGAACCATAGGCTCACTAAGGAGTTATTTAAGCCCTCTTCATCCATCTTTGATCTATTTGTCCTGGTGATTGTTCGTTAGAAATATGTGGTTTATCTGTGGTAGGTTCTTCTACCTTATTTCTTGGTTTTCTTCTATTTTTCTCTTAGGGATTAACTACAGAAATGTTTTTTAGGTTTGGGGTGTGTATTGGTTTTTATTTTTATGTTCTTTTTTTGTGGTGTAGGTTGAACCACAGTTCTCATGGTGCGTTGTGGTTTGTAGGAATTTTCCTTTGACCCATGGTGCACAACAAGTCAGAAAGCTTCTTTAACGTAGGATTTCCCTCAGTTCTCTTTATTGTGTAGCATGTAGGAGGGGTTTGATTTTTTTACCTATAGATTATGGTTACGATGGATTAGTTAAACATAAATAATTGGTTGAATTTAATTTGAAGGGGTAAATGGGGTATTATTCACATGTTTTTATAGATTTGATATTATTGTGATATTGTTGATTGTACGAGCATGATTCCCCAATGAAAATCATGGTCATTGGGGGCTTTACTTGCGCTGGATATATGTGTTTTGTTTTCTTATTTGGTTGTGATTGTTTGGATATCACCCTAAATGGAAATTTGTTAATTAATTATACTTGTCTATTTAAATGGTTTCCCCAAGATTTTGGTTTGTGTGATAACACCCCTAAAATAAAGTGGAATGTGATGAAAGCCCATTTGTAAATCAATAAAATAATTTTGATGTATTGTGATGTGTGGTCGTTATTTTTGGATGGCGATGTTTGATTTTAATGAGGTGTGGGGTGAAATGTGGTTGTTTGGCCCTATTTTTTGGATGGTGAGGTGAGATAGTTAGGGATGATAGTTTGCTTGTGATATGTGGTTACTTTCTCCTAGATGCCCAGGTAGTGATGGAATAAATGAATGTTTAATAATGTTTGAAATGGAATGGGTTGGTTTGTTTAATGGGATGGGAATTTTTCAATGGAAAATTTAATGATGGGTTGTGTGATTAAATGTGGTTGATGAAAAGTAATAAAATGAATGGGAGTTAAACATATAGGAATGTGAATCCACATTAGATTATCAGGGCCCTTCACATTCTGAAATGACTTTTGTAGATACTAGTAAATGCATTTAAAGGTGGCAGTAAAGGTGATGGTGTTGTGAGTTGGTTGTTTTTTTGAGAACCCATAGGTTAGGCATGATTGTTTGATACTATATATATATATATGTGTGTGTGTGTGTGTGTTTTCCCTTGTGATTTATATACGCATCCCACCCACGTTGAGCACTATGTGCCGAACACCTGCATAGTCATGTGGGGGTGACTTTCCCAATACCCAGGTGGAAAGATGGATGGCTGGCCTCCCACTCTTCCCTACTCCCTATTCCAGGAGATGATGACCCAAGCTTCTTTAGGCGGGATGTGATGAGTTATAGTATCCTATTTTTCTTCGGGATGAGTTTTGATGTGGTGTACCAGGTGTCTTTAGAATTAGTTGTGATGTGGTGTCCCAGGTGTCTTCAAGATGAGTTGTGATGTGGTATCCCAACTATCTTTGGGATGAGATGTGATGTGTTGTGAGGCCCAGGTGTGTGCACGAGAGATGTGTTGTGAGACCCAGGTGTGTGCGAGTGGGATGTGTTATGAGGATCATGTGTGTGTGAGAGGGATGTATTGTGAGGCCCAGGTGTATGTGGACGAGATGTGCTATGATATATTTGGAAGAGGTGGGAGTGCTAAGATATTTTCCTTTCGGGTGTGAGAGTGGCTAATTAGTTGGAAAGTGGTACACAGTAACTTATCGGTGATGCTCTTTATATTACATTATATTACTTGGATGCATTATTTGGTGATAAAGATTTTGTGAGGTTGGGATGGTTAGTATAACTTGATAGGTACAGTTTGATTCTGTTTTTTTCTCACAGGGGCATTAGTATGCTTCTTTCACATGTGTACGAGATACATTGGTTTTCCTACTGAGTATAATTGTATGGTCACTCTACATATATAATTTTTTCATGTTTACATGAGGACTATGTGAATTGTGTTGGACATTACTAGCTCGGATCCTTGACATTAGCTATTTCACTACTTTAGCTTTACTTTTGGGTATTTACTTTGGAGTCTTTATTGCATCTATATCAGTTCTATTAATACATGAATGTGGGATGGTTTTTGGATTCATTTTTTTTATTTTATATCATTGATTTGGTTTTGGTTGATATATCCTATCTTCTGATATTGCTTCCTAATAAAGGGTAAAGCCTCCCATATTTTAATATTTGAACACCCTTGGTGCTAGTCGCCAACCCAGGGCCTACTAGAGGTGGGACTCAGGGGTTATTATCTCCCTTTATTTATTGTCAGCCTAGAAGGGGCACCTTTGGAGGAAGGGGGTCATGAAAAGATTGTAAATATACTTATAAATCATAATGTTGTTGGTAAAAAATGGGTCTTTAAGAACAAGTATGATGAGCATGAAAGAGTGGTTCAAAATAAATAATGGATGGTATGTAAAAGATATGCTCATATTGAAAGAATTGATATTGAGGAATGATAAAACACAATTCTGTTGAATATTTTATTGATAATAAATGAAAAAATTTCCTCACATTGTGTAAAATATATTTATTTATAAAATATTAGGTATTAGATCATTCATATGAAAATTTGGTGAAAATTCCAGTTTTACCCTTTAAAATTCACTGTAGAATTTTAGACAAAAATATTTTGATATGTATTATTTTAACTTAAAATTTTATTAATATATTCCTAACTTAATGAGATACAACTTTCATTCAGTACATTGAAGCTAAATCATGTATTTTATGGGTGTAAAAGGGCCATGAAGTCAAAGATGGGATGGACCCGCTAGTTTGGACATCAGTTCTGTATTTGGGCCATATCTTCTTTATAAAAGATTTTATTTGGCCCAAATTTTGAGAGGAACTCGGGGAACCAGTTAAAAATATTTCATCCTTCTTTAAGGATAGATGAATCACGAATTTTATAGGTCAAACAGGTAGTGGAAGTTGGATTAAAATATTTGGACGAATTTCCCCATTCACACTTGAAACCACTTGTAACCTAACCTTCCCTCCACTCTATAAATATGTATTTTTCTCATTTAGATGGGTTGGGGATGTGAATTAGGAATTTTAGGGTAGATTATAAGTATATCCACTCCAATTATCCAACCATTTAAACAATAATATCTTTTGAAGCAAGGATCCCTTCAACAAAGCCTTCTTCTTCTGCTTCATGTTGCAATACTTTTGTTTGTGTAATAAACTCCTTAGTTATTCTATAATTTTTTCTATTTTCCACCTTTTTTTTCAGTTCTCTTCCTCATTAATCTTCCAATTTGGGATATAATTCAAGATTAGAAATGATATTTGGTTATACCCTTTCTAAATCTTTGAAAATTCAATCCATTTCTATGATTACTACGCCGCCAATAAAAGAGTAGTTTTCTTAGTAATTGATTCACATATTACATTATTCATTAATTTATTTTGAATAAATGATCTACTATAATTATCTTAATGTGATCTATTAATTTATTTTTCAATTTAAATGAAACTAAGAAAAAATTTAATAATTGACACAAAAACACATGAGGTCGAGTGTGTAAATTATGAGAGTGCGATCTTAATCGGTAATACAAGACCCCAAGGGATAAATTTTTAGAGTTAAAATATAATTCCTAAACTCAATTAATCCTCCTTTACAGAGTGTATATGTTCTCTAATTAACCACTGACCATAATCTAACATAATAACATCAATCAAAGAAGGGTGCTGCGATTGCATGTTCTGAAGCTAGCCTGGGGTTTAAGTAATTTCATCTTTGTGGTTAAGTTAACTCCCATAGGTTTCAAGGGATAAAAAATTAAGAGATTATAATTAAGTGGATGTTAATTTAAATGATAATGATAAATAATTGAGTGAATAGGTATAGTTTATTGCGCCTTTTAAAATATTTTCTAAAAAAACATCTTCTTATTGTGTTTTATTAATCAAGTTTCATTTCAAAAACATTAAAAAAAATGAAATATTCTTAAAACATACTTCTTATTCTTTTATAAATGGTAAAAAACCCTCATAATTTTTAATTAGTGTTTTTATTCTCTTTTATTCTATTTTTATAATACCTTTAATAATTTGTTTTAATTTATTTCCTCCTTTGAGAGATGACCTTGGTTAACTACTCGCTTGCACCCAAGTAACCAAAAAAAATCACACTTCATTTGATAGTGCCCATGATAGAACCTTTAAAATTGGAATAATTTTCGAGGAGTCAAGTAATTATTTCAACCAATTAGATTTATTTATTTTATTTTACATTTTATTCTATTCTTCTCTTCTTTCTTCCTTCTTTACCCAATCTGATTTTTCTTCTTCTTTTATTTTATTCTTATTATTTTTGGACCATCAACTCAAACTTCTCATTTTTATTATGGTAATCTTTCCTTATTTTAATTTTTATATGATTTATGACATAAAATATTCTCGAGGATCTCTTAGATCTTGATCCTAAGATTGAACGCAGACTTCAGGCTCGAATCCGATATTCTCAGTCTACAGGAAGTTTCAACATTCAACCAGTTGGAGAATTCCTCCACTCCAAGAATATTGAAATTGTAAACACTTCTAAATCTAACTTAAAACAAGAAAAAATGGCTGAAAATAATAATAATGACCTTAATATATCCATTCTAGAATTGGTCACACCAGATATTAACTATCAACCAAATTGTATTACATACTCAAATCTTGAATCAGACTTTGAACTGAAATTTGGGTTAATTCACATTCTTCCAAAGTTTCATGGATTATCTGGTGAGGATACAAACAAAAATTTAAAATAATTTAATGTGGTTTTCTCAACCCTTAAAACAAGAAATGTCTCTGAAGATCAAATAAAACTAAGATCATTCCTATTTTCACTTAATGGAGAAACAAAGGATTGGATGTATTATTTACAACCTGAAGATGTAACATGTTGTAATGATTTGAAACATCTTTTCTTACATATATTTTTTCCAGCATCAAGTACCACTTCCATTCATAAAGAGATATCGATGATCAATCAATCCCAAGGAGATTCAATGTATAAGTACTGGGAGAAATTCAAGAAGTTGTGTGAAAGCTTTCCTCATCACCAAATCAGTGAGAAACTCCTCATACAATACTTCTATGAAGGAATCACACCTATGGAGATAATAATGGTGTATTCCTCAGCTGGAGGGGCATTGGTCGACAAAACACCAGCAGTTGAATGTGCATTGATCGAAAAAATGGCACAAAACTCCCAACAATTTGGTGATCGAGGTACACCACATGTTAGAGGAGTACATTAGGTAAGTCCTTAATCTCTTGAAAATCATTTTATTGATACTAAATTGGAAGAATTTACCACTATGGTGAGGCATATTGATTTGGCTCAAAAGACATTCCAACCCACTCATATGAGGCCATGTGGCATTTGCACTAAAAAAGACCACCCAACTAACTATTTCCCCTAATTAAAAGAGACATAGGACTATGAAAAACTATTCCCTTGGAGACCATACCTGTAGAGACCCGAAGATTAACGTACCTAGACATTTCATTACTTTTGTGGAATACTTAGTACATAACAAAAACACACACACAAGGACCGTAATAGTTTAGTGTCTTTGGAAACTCGGAATATAATCTTCTAATCGTGGCAAAAGATATTCAACATATCCCATAAAGATCTTACTTTTTTTTCCCTAAAACCTTTCTTTATATCCTGGGAAAAAGAAAACATAAAAGGGTGAGCTCAAATGCTCAGTAAGGGTAAACAAAAGAAATATCAATCACATCATATCCATAAGAACATAACATTTTGGAAATCTTAACCTACAAAAGAGAGCATAATTTGATGACATAGGATAAATCATAGTAGTGAAATGAAATCCCAATAATCATAACTTAAAACATGAAACTTTGTGGCATACACACATAATCATAGAGAATCATTTCTTGTTATTCAAGACTCATTGCCAAGACTATCTTAGTAGACAAAGTCCATTTCTGAACCGAGTCACCCTCGTTTCAGTCCTGTTTCACTGAACCGGTATAACCTACCGTTCCAGCCATGTATATCTCATGAGATATAAAATCATTACCCAATGAATTGGAGGGAGATATAGGTCCCACCCATCTCATAATGATACCATTCTTATGTGTGCCACAAAATCAGAAACCATACATCATAGCATAACCCATGTAATAAAAATGGGAATCTTAAACATCGTGACATCATAAAACAATTCATATAAGATAAAGGAATTAATAAAAATATAATTCCATCACAACATAATCAAATCAATGTAATAACAGGGATAAAAGCAGAACCCTTTATTATCTTAGATGGAAAATAATTTTGATAAAACACTTGAACTCCATTCTTGAGGAAAATATCCTTTCTGCTTCAAAAACACTTTTCCTTTCTTAACATGTCGTATAATTATAAACTAAAAGAAGTTGATTAAAAATAAACATGAAAACTTGTAAAGGAAGCTTCTTGGAAATAATGTTTTAAAAATCCATTCATGTCGTATAAGTTAAAAAAACATTCTTCGTACTTTTGTCGAAAAAGTCAAAAAGTACCTCGTATGAAAAATTACTAAAGATTCCTTTCATATATTTTACTAAAAACTCACCGAAGGGTAAAATTGGATTTAAAAAATAGTAGGTGGATGAAAACAATATTAAATATTGAGGAAACATGGATGTGGATGATAAAATACACCCCAGTAAATACCAAAGTATAAACAATCTCGGATAAAATGAGATTGTGATATTTTCCCTTACCTTATGTCCAATATGCTTTGTACGTATCCGAACCTATTTTATAATGATTTAAATAATGTCATTAACTTATTACAGAATCATATTCATTGTTATGATATCATATATGGTTCACTTATGACTTTATATTACCCGTTCTTTTGTAAATTCCATGTTAAAGAAGCGTTTTGGGTAAAACCGTTTCATTTATCGTAGGTGTTTGGACTTGTTGTTCTTGACATTATTATTACTTATATCATGATTTATTTACTTCCAGAATATAAAATATGATTTATATATCATATATATTCAGTATATATATATATATAATAGATAGATAAATTAAATGAAACACACCGTTCATGGAGACGGTAGTCCGTACGTACGCATGAACGTTGTTTTCCTTTCCTTATTGTCTTGAATGGAAGTAATTAGATAACATATATATATACATAAATCCAGTAGATTTACCATGTCATATATTTCATTATTATTCATTATATATTCTTTATAATCATTCTGGAATGGTTAACATGGATAATGAATCTCATCGCGTCGTGGAGACGGTAGTTCGTACGTACGCACGAGCGATGATATTGTTTCCATGGTCGTGGAATTGTGTTGAAATGTATGTATACTATTTCAGTATCAATATCACTTTATAATAATCATATATAGTTACTCATTACACCATTATACCCATCCAATTAAGGTGGTGGCGGAAAATAGATTACACCACGGCGTGGAGACGGTATTCTGTACGTACGCACACGCGGTGATTTCCTTTTTCCGTAGGATGGATAGAAGGTTAATTAGAGTTGTTTAATATTTATAATAACATATCAGTATATAAGAAATACTGATCTTATTACTTTATCATGAAATAACTAAAGAATAAGAAGTTGAAGAAGAAATAAATTGAAAAAGATCTGTAATGGATATTACCTTTTTTTGACGCGCCTTCACTTAACCTCCACTTAAAGAACTAAGGATGGTCTTTGAAGAAGACCAGGACCACTAGGATGATACTAGGGAAGTGGAGAAGAGATTTTGGCAGGGTTTGGCCGAGCTTGAATGCTCAAATTGGTGTGAGGAGGAGAGGGAGGAGGTGCCCTTTTATAAGGGAGGAGTGGGGCACCTTAGGAAAATCTCAAAATATTATTTTATATTAAGGTCAAATTCGGTTTACAATGGTTCCAAAGGTTCTTATTTCGAATCTAAAGTGGGGATGGGTCGAAATACTCTCATCCAATAGGATTTAGACAAGTTTAGGTTATTATTTTAACCTTATCAATTAGATTTAACTCTAAGTTAAATAATTTAACTTTTACCGTGTCCTTTTTTTTCTTACACTATATGGTTAATAAACTTACCATAACAAGCCAAACGAACCCCAAGTTGTTTATTATTAATATATATAACCTTATCTAAGTCATTTTTCCGAACCTTAGATTTTTAGGAATAAAATAACAATTAATAATATAATATTTGTTTTAAAAACTAATTTATGTCAATTTTGACACTATTTGGTACATGATTTTTATGAAATTCATAACAGAATGATAAGTTCGAACCAAGTTACTTAAATCAACAATAACATGTCATATTAACCTAGAAAATTAGTTTAAGTCATAAAAAGTCTCAAATTACATTTATTTTGGCATTTATAACATCAATTATGTCAATATTTCATTAATAAGACAATTACTGCATCATCTTTGTGTCATAATAAATGATAATTATTTAATCTCTAGAAATTCTAAATAAATTCCTATGATGTAGATAATTGTATTAGATTTCTGTATACTATTCATGTTTGATGTTTCATGAAGTTTATCGCTAGATTAAAATTATTATACTTATAAGATTTAAGAAAGTGACATGTTGTCACATTCTTTGGTTTTAATAATAATTAAATTATTTTCATTGAAAAAATTTAATTAAATGAATCTAATCCGACCCTTAGGTGATATGGGTCGACTTTTAGTCATAAAATAGGATTTTTACATTTTTTAGGGTAATTTTAAAATATTATATTTACCCTTAATTACCCGATTTACCTTTAACTATGGTAAATAAAATTTACCGTAGTTACTATTCATAATTCCCAAAAATAAAAAGTAGGTTATTAACATAATTTGGATCCACTTATTCCAAATATGGAATCCATTTTTTCAAATTCAATACACAAAAGTTGCAGAAATTAAATTAAAATTAATCCCGTTGTCGAAAGAAAATGAGTTTTTCTTTAAAACATTGCAAACGATTGAATTGATTTAACCTACGAATTCAAGGTAAAATCAATGATAATGACATACATTATATTAAATGGTAAAAATATATTCTATTTATACTTTAAAACCATTCAATATTATAATTTAACCACATAAGATATTACGATGAAAAAAGTTGTTTTTAATTAAAATATAGCGTGTTTTTACTATTCATTAAAATATGAAAGTTATCGGAAAAATATCAAAACTTTATCTAATGTAAATTTTTATATCCTGATTCAAAAGAAGAATTTTATTTTGTCAAATTAAAATTATAAACATGTCAAAAAACTAGATTTAAAGTGGGTGCGCCATCAAAAGGCGGCAAAACTACATTTTTTGAAAAATACTTATTTTACCCGAAAAATTTATTTTGTTCTTATACCATGTTCTAGAAATGTGTAAGATGAATAATAATGTTATAAAATTCAAAATTTAGTTAACACTATTCATAACGGCTAGTTCATGACAATAATATATCGTTGTTTATTAAAACCCGGTATTGCGTACAACACACGCTATCGAGGAAGGTCGCAATTGCGTGTAATGCAAGCCAAGTCAGGGTTGCGTGTTGTGAAAGAATCATTCGTTGTTTCTTATAACAGAATCCAACAATATTTCATTTATACATTTAATATATATATATATATATATACTCAATGTTGCGTAGAATAACTATTATCAAAATTGTGTGTAACACGATCCAAGAATAGTGTTGCGTATACTGCAAGCTAATACGGTGTTGCGTATAGCGCAAAGTAATCTTGGTGTAGAATAAAACACAAGACATTAATGAAATTAAAAGAATATTTTTCATAAAATCTCGGGGTGTTACATTCTACCCCCCTTAAAATGAATTTCTCCTTTGAAATTCGTCGGGGTTATAAATGGTTTACTACTTGAAAGTTTGTTTAATAGAATCCCACATCGTAAAAAGGAATACCAAAACATGGCTTTAAAAACTAAAGTATGAAATGTAACGGTTACCCAAATTAACTCATCACTGGGTTTCCACGTAGGAGAACATAGGTGAAAATATGGATATGGAAGAAAAATCTAACCATCAAGTTCTGATGGAGAGTGGTAGAGAACATGGCTATGAAAAAGCCATCAATCGCAAAGCCATAAATTTGTGATGATCTAGGGTACCATCTGATTCATCAGATATAAGATCACTAGGACAACATTTTTGGTTTTCAAGATCATTTCCCTAAAGTTGATGAATTAAAAGAAATACTTGCATGATTTTGGTACAATCTCACTATTGTTCATGATTTGAACAATTTCCACTTCATCTCTTAAAGAAATGAAGTTGAATTTGTTATTCGTGAAGTGTTAACAGATCATGTGATAGAATGATGGGTCATTCCATCTGTTTCAAACAAAAGTTTAGCAATAGTTATCAAATATACATAAGTCCGTCTTTGGTGAGGTTAATCATATATGATTCCAAAAATGAACTTATACTTCATATATCATACCGCTTAATAAAATAAAACTAGTTTCTACTAATCCGGGACTTTCTGTAGGCCAGTAGTATGCGATAAAGGCCTGTCGCACTTTAGTTGTGGGTTCGATTCCCACAGCCTTGGCCGACGCGATGGGTTGTCTCACATCCTGCAGGTTGTCCTTTTTCTAAAACTACATTATTATAACATCCCATCAATAATATCGAAAAAAGTTCTATCCTTAAACAATACTTAGCATATTTCCAACATAATCCATTCCAATATTTATGCTTATCTAAAATACTTTGGTCCAAGCTCATAGTATAAAGAAAATGATTACTTGAAATGTCATTAACCAAGCATGTGAATACCATCATTTATTCCCCATATATATATATATTTTTGGTCACATTATAATCATGTGAATACCTTAATCATGTATTCTCTTGAAAAAAATGAATACCCATTGAACCATAGTGAAAACATGAATGTAGTTAAAAGTTAACACTTTCCACATACCAAAATCCTCAAAATTCTATATACTCAAACCATGATATCATGAGCTCATGAATACTGTTAAACATTTCATTTTCTCGTTTTCCCTTCATTATGCGCATATCATCTTATTTCCAAAAATATCTCAATCAATTTGAATACCACATTAGACCAATACATAAATATTCCAATACTCCATGATACAACATTATTTTGGAATCCCATTACATAAACACTTAATCATTCCACCACATTGTTGTCATATTCAACATCACCAATAGTGCTCGCATGTGACTTCCCTTTGTCCTTTGCCTTAATTGGTTGCTTATGTTGATCATCACTAACCCTTGGATTAGGGAATTTATTAGCATAATGCCCCATTTCCTTGCACTTGAAGCATTGAAGTGTAGTAGGTTCATTCTGTGTATCCCTTCCTTTGTTTGCATCATTAGACATCCTCTTCCCATCATTGCGGCATTCAAATTCCCGATGACCTTCCTTTCCACATTTGAAACATTTATTTGTCCCTTTAAGACAATCTCTACCATGATTCTTTCCACACTTTGAGCATAGGGAAACATTCATCTTATTTTCACCATTATTCTGAGATTTCTCCTTGAACTTCATCTTTCGTTTCTTGTCAAAACTATGAGATGGATAAGTAACACCAACTTCCATTTTCACCTTGATAGCACAACACACAATTTCTTCATAGCTACTGAAGTCTCTTATAGCTAATGCCCTTCGAAGATTTGGTTTTAAGCCACTAAAGAATCGATCAACTTTACTTTCAGGTTGGATGATAAATCCAGATGCATACCTTGCAATCCTTGTAAAATTCACTTCGTATATACCAATAGATTCATCATCCTTTTTCTTTAGTTCAAGAAACTCCTTCTCCATCTTTGTTCGAAGAATACGAGGGAAGTACTTATTGAAAAATAAGTTCTTGAACTCGTCCCATTCCATGGACTCAATTTCATCCCTTTGCCTCATATTCTTAATAAGATTCCACCATTGATCAGAATCACCTTCCAAATGATACACTGCTAAGATGACTTTATCATGCTTAGAACATTGAAGAACTGAAAATATCTTTTCAGTGGTACTGATCCATTTTTCAGCAACAAGTCGATCGGAAGACCCACTGAAAGAAGGTGGACGTTGCCTCATGAAGGACTTAATAGAATATTGTTCCCTTCTCTGCTCATTTGGAAGTCCAGAATGATTCATAGATTGTGTAAGTATAGCAATAAGATTTTTCACTCAATCTCCCATAACATTTGTTTGTTCAGGAGGACAATCATTGCATTGTCCATTGCATTGATCAACACGGTTCCTTCGGGTTCCAGCCATCGTCTAAAACCCAAAAAGAATAGTGTGAGAGGAAAAAATCATGCTAGGGAAAACAACATAATAAAGGGGGAGTACCTTCAATATCTAACATCTTAGGTTTAATTCTAAGATCTTTAGCGCAATTCTAGGACTATAACCTATACGTATACTTAACCTTAGGGACATCCCTAGACATACCTTAGAAATATATCTAGGGATCTCACTAAAGTTCTCGCATCCTAGTTTCCAAAGGTTGACTAAACCTTTCCTCTGATACCAACTGTAGAGACTCGAAGCTTAACATACATAGACATTACGTTACTTTTGCGGAATACTTAGTACATAACAAAAACACAAACACAATGACCGTAATAGTTTAGTGTCTTTGGAAACTCGGAATATAATCTTATAATCATGGCAAAAGATCTTCAACATCTCCCATAAAGATCTTCCTTTTTTTTACCTAAAACCTTTCTTTATATCCTGGGAAAAAGAAAACATTAAAGGGTGAGCTCAAATGCTCAGTAAGGGTAAACAAAAGAAATATCAATCACATCATATCCATAAGAACATAACATTTTGGAAATCTTAACCTACAAAAGAGAGCATAATTTCATGACATAGGATAAATCATAGTAGTGAAATGAAATCCCAATAATTATAACTTAAAATATGAAACTTTGTGGCATACACACATAATCATAGAGAATCATTTCTTGTTAGTCAAGATTCATTGCCAAGACTATCTTAGTGGACAAAGTCCATTTCTGAACTGAGTCACCCTCGTTTCAGTCCTGTTTCACTGAACCGGTATAACCTACCGTTCCAGACATGTCTATCTCATGAGATATAAAATCATTACCCAATGCATTAGAGGGAGATATAGGTCCCACCCATCTCATAATTATACCATTCTTATGTGTGCCACAAAATCAGAAACCATACATCATAGCATAACCCATGTAATAAAAATGGGAATCTTAAACATCGTGACATCATAAAACAATTCATATAAGATAAAGGAATTCATAAAAATATAATTCCATCACAACATAATAAAATCAATGTAATAACAAGGATAAAAACAGAACCCTTTATTATCTTAGATGGAAAATAATTTTGATAAAACACTTGAACTCCATTCTTGAGGAAAATATCATTTCTGCTTCAAAAACACTTTTCCTCTCTTAACATGTCGTACAATTATAAACTAAAAGAAGTTGATTAAAAATAAACTTGAAAACTTGTAAAGGAAGCTTCTTGGAAATAATGTTTTAAAAATCCATTCATGTCGTATAAGTTAAAAAAAACATTCTTCGTACTTTTGTCGGAAAAGTCAAAAAGTACCTCGTATGAAAAACGACAAAAGATTCCTTTCATATCTTTTAATAAAAACTCACCGAAGGGTAAAATTGGATTTAAACAATAGTAGTTGGATGGAAACAATATTACATATTGAGGAAACATGGATGTGGATGATAAAATACACCCCAGTAAATACCAAAGTATAAACAATCCCGGATAAAATGGGATTGTGATATTTTCCCTTACCTTATGTCCGATATGCTTTGTACGTATCCGAACCTCCTATGTAATGATTTAAATAATGTCATTAACTTATTAAAGAATCATATTAATTATTATGATATCATATATGGTTCACTTATGACTTTATATTACCCGTTCTTTTGTAAATTCCATGTTAAAGAAGCATTTTGGGTAAAATCGTTTCATTTATCGTAGGTGTTTGGACTTGTTGTTCTTGACATTATTATTACTTATATCATGATTTACTTACTTCCAGAATATAAAATATTATTTATATATCATATATATTCAATATATATATATATATATATAATAGATAGATAAATGAAATGAAACACACCGTTCATGGAGACGGTAGTCCGTACGTACGCATGAACGTTGTTTTCCTTTCCTTATTGTCTTGAATGGAAGTAAGTAGATGAAATATATATATACATAAATCCAGTAGATTTAACATGTCATATATTTCATTATTATTCATTACATATACTTTATAATCATTCTGGAATGTTTAACATGGATAATGAATCTCATCGCGTCGTGGAGACGGTAGTTCGTACGTACGCACGAGCGATGATATCGTTCCCATGGTCATGGAATTGTGTTGAAGTGTATGTATACTATTTCAGTATCAATATCAATTTATAATAATCATATATAGTTACTCATTACACCATTATACACATCCAATTAAGGTGGTGGCGGAAAATAGATTACACCACGACGTGGAGATGGTATTCCGTACGTACGCACGCGCGATGATTTCCTTTTTCCGTAGGATGGATAGAAGGTTAATTAGGGTTTTTTCATATTTATAATAACATATCAGTATATAAGAAATAATTATGTTATTACTTTATCAGGAAACAACTAAAGAAGAAGAAGTTGAAGAAGAAAGAACTTGAAAAAGATCGGTAATGGATATTACCTCTTTTTGACACGCCTTCACTTAACCTCCACTTAAAGAACTAAGGATGGTCTTTGAAGAAGACCATGACCTCTAGGATGATACTAGGGAAGTGGAGAAGAGATTTTGGCAGGGTTTTTCCGAGCTTGAATGCTCAAATTGGTGTGAGGAGGGGAGGGAGGAGGTTCCCTTTTATAAGGGAGGAGAGTGGCACCTTAGGAAAATCTCAAAATATTATTTTATTGTAAAGACCCGTAAAATTCAAGGGAAATTTTTTCTTATTTTTCTTTAGAATTTTATAAGAGCGCGGTTTCAGACGGCACCTGATTCCGAGGCCCGGAGTGCCCGGAATTAATTTCCGAAGTTTGGCTCGGGTACGTTCAGTGAACGAACGAGCGGGAATTCCTAACTTTTGATCTGGTGCTCGGAATTGAAATCCGAGGGCACCGATGAACTCGCAGCGCCAATATTCGCTTAATGAGACCTTATCGGGAGTTGCGTTTGTTGCGGGTTGAAAGTTACGTTTTGGGGTTTTTCAGTTAAGTTAAATAAAATTTGTGAAAGACAAATTTTATTTTAACTTATTTAAAAACCTATCAAAGGAGGTTGGAAGTGGGACCCACACCCACTTAACCTCCCTTGGGAGGATTAAGTGTGGTGGGGCCCACACGAACCCCTTTTCTTTTCAAATTCTCTCAACGTACTTAACCCCTAATTAATTGGCCTATGTTACTCTTAATTAATTTTGGGAGTTAACTCTTTTGAATTTCAAACATTTGAAATTCTTTTGAGTTATGTGTTAATAAAATAAGATGTAATCTTATTTGTTTATGGGTTGTTGGTTTATTCCCTTGAGAGCTTTTGAGAGCTCCTCTTCATCTTCTCCGGCGAAGAACGTCTTCATCCTCAACGAAGAACGACAACACTTCGTCAAGGATCATCGACTCGGCGACCCGGTATCTTCGGACCTCTTCATCCTCCTCGGACCTTCTTCGTCGGCAAACGAAGATCCGCCAACGTCGTGTCTCTTCGGGCATAACACTTCGTCAACGGATTTGACGAACGTCGACCGCGACACCCGACCTCCGCGACGCCGTCTTCCGCGGAGCGTAGCCGAACCTTTGAATCTTAAACCCGAGGTAGGGGTTGTTGATTCAATATTTATTTATTCCGTTTCTTGATCCTGGTTTTCGCATGTCAAACTTGAGACTTTTAAATGTTTTAAGTTGCGTTATTATGTTTAACGAGACGGGGGCCGGACCGCACGAACACGGCCGAACCCCCCTCCATCGTTCTTGTTTAATTATTTTGCAGAGGAAAGAAAGTGGCGTGGTGCCATCGCACCACGCGGATGAACGTGCGAATATCTTACGCGATGCCGTCGCACGCACCTTGGAAGTAACAACAAGAACACGACGCCGTCGCGCCGCGTTGAATATTATCAAAGCACGGCGAAGGGACGCGGTGCCGTCGCACCGCGCCGGATGACGAACGGCGCGGCCGGTTCCGGGCCGCGGCGGGACGAGAAGACCGCGGCCGGTTCCGGGCCGCGGCGGGACGAGGAGACCGCGGCCGGTTCCGGGCCGCGGCGGAAGGAAAGACCGGCGGTCGGGCCGCCGGCGTCGGAAGTCGAGGGCGGGACCGGAATTTCCGGTCCCGTTGGTAAAAACCGGCCGGCCAGCTGGCCGGCCGGATACCATAAAAACCGGGGGAATAAATCCCCCGGCCGGTTCAACAAACCCCCCTCTTAATGAGGGGGGCGGTTCATTAAAGGAGGGGGGGGCAACAGCCCCCCGGTTCGTCCAGCCGGCCCCCACTTGCGGGGGCCGTTGTTTTGCAAAGGCACGGCACAAGGCCGTGCCGCCTTGACAAAAACAGCGGGGGCCTTGCCCCCCGCGTGCCACTCGCGTGCGCCGCGGCCCGCCGCCGCCGCCACCGCGGCCCGCCGCCGCCGCCACCGCGGCCCGCCGCCGCCACCGCGGCCCGCCGCCGCCGCACCGCCGCGCCGCCGCCGCGCCGCCGCCGCGCCGCCCCCGGGGGGGGGGGGGGGTCGGGCCGGGTCGGCCCGGACCCGGACCCCCCGTTTCGAACCAGATTCTGTTTTTCACTCATAACTTGAGCCTCGGACCTCCGAATGACGAACCGTCTGCGGCAACGCGATCCTTGGATCGAGACGGTCGTTTCGGTATATCGCACTCAAGGTTTCGGTTTACTTTGAGTTCGGCCGGGTTGGTTCGTTCACGAAACCAACCGGGCCTTCGGAGCGGAAACGCTCATATCTTGAGCTACGGACGTCCGATTGACGTGCCGTCAGTCGCGTAGTGTTCCTCTTAGTGAGACGGATCTTTTGGCATACTCCGCCCGAGGTTTGGACGCAGGTGGAGTACGGTCGGGTTGGTTTTGCCTTAAAAACCAACCGGGCCCCGGAGACGAAAATGCCAATAACTCTCAGACCGGGCGTCCGATCGACGCGCCGTCTGTTGCGTTGAGTTTCTGTTGTCGATACGGAACTTTTGGATACATAAACTCTGGTCTTCGTGACAGTTGATGTATCAGCCTCTCGGCTCGTGGAGCGGACCCTCCGAACGAGCTTGCTGTGTGCGGGAACCCTAGAGCTGGCTGCGACTGTTCTACTGCTACGACTGCTACTGTGACTGCGACGACGACAGTACAGAGATCCTGTGTGGATTCGACGATGACAGTACAGAGATCCTGTGTGGATTCGACGACGACGACTACAACACTCAGCGATCCTACGTGGATCAGTGCTACAGGTTCTGTGTGAGCCCGATCCTGTGTGGGTCCTTGCGCTCAGCGGTTCTGTGTGAGCCAGCACCTACAGGTTCTGTGTGAGCCCGATCCTGTGTGAGTCATCTGCGGGGGTTAGTTACCTATCGATCCTTCGTGGGTCCGACGACTTAGATGGATCAGTGATCATCTTTATCGTCCTTGAAGAAGTATACCTGTGTGAGCTGAATCCTGTTGTTTTCCTGTGTGGATTGTGTTGTGCAATCCTGTGTGGATTAAGTGTTGCTTTCCTATGTGGAATACGTATACTTTCCTGCGTGGACTGAGTTGTACTTGGGCTCGGAGGTTGGAGCGTATTTGAATTGATGACTTAGGTATATGTATGGGCATATACCTAAGCAGCGTCGGTTGTTACTTCGTGATTGTACTTTTCTTCGTGGTTTATCCTTTGTGGATTTGAGAGACCTTCAGGGGTCTCGGGGTCCCTACTGAGTAGCTTATACTCACCCCTGCACGGGCTTTGCCCGCACTACGTCGTGTTGGTTGCAGACGACGGACAGCGTTGACCTTAGCTGAGGCTTGCACAGCGGGACGGTACCCGGAGGTGGACCACTGGGCGGGACGTGCTCGGAGCGGACGGCGGGACCCGTGGAGCAGAGGAGCTATCTGTACCCACCCTTCAGGTGGGATTTCCAGTGGACAGCTCGGAGTAGCGGCTTTTACTTTTCAGTTGCTGTTTTTCCCTTTTTGAGTTGTACTTTACTTTCAGTTTGGGTTTGTATTCTGGCCCATTTACTTTTCCGCACTTTCAGTCGTACTCTGTTTGTTTAGTGTTTACTTCCGCTTTTTTACTCTGTGGTGTGTGTTTACTTTTCAAAGGCAATGCCTTCCCTTTTCACCGGGATTTACGCCTTGGTGCTAGTCGCCAGCCCCTGGCCTATGGAGGGCGGCCTTGGGGTAGTCACGGCTCGGACCCCGAGGGCGGGTCGTGACATTTATATTAAGGTAAAATTCGGTTTACAATGGTTCCAAAGGGTCTTATTTCGAAGATAAAGTGGGTATGGGTCGAAATCCTCTCATCCAATAGGATTTAGACAAGTTTAGCTTATTATTTTAACCTTATCAATTAGATTTAACTCTAAGTTAAATAATTTACCTTTTACTGTGTCTTTTTGTTTTCTTACACTATATGGTTAATAAACTTACCATAACAAGACAAACGAACCCCAAGTAGTTTATTATTAGTATATATAACCTTATCTAAGTCATTTGGCCAAACCTTAGATTTTTAGGAATAAAATAACAATTAATAATATAATATTTGTTTAAAAAAACTAATTTATGTCAATTTTGACACTATTTGGTACATGATTTTTATGAAATTCATAACAGAATGATAAGTTTAAACCAAGTTACTTAAATCAACAATAACATGTCATATTAACCTATTAAATTATTTTAAGTCATAAAAAGTCTAAAATTACATTTATTTGGGCATTTATAACATCAATTATGTCAATATTTCATTAATAAGACAATTACTGTATCATCTTTGTGTCATAATAAATGATAATTATTTAATCTCTAAAAATTCTAAATAAATTTATATTATGTAGATAATTGTATTAGATTTCTGGAGACTATTCATGTTTTAAGTTTCATGAAGTTTATCACTAGATTAAAATTATTATACTTATAAGATTTAAGAAAGTGATATGTTGTCACATTCTTTGGTTTTAATAATAATTAAATTATTTTCATTGAAAAAATTTACTTAAATGAATATAATCCAACCCTTAGGTGATATGGGTCGACTTTTAGTCATCCAATAGATGTTTTACATTTGTTAGGGTAATTTTAAAATATTATATTTACCCTTAATTACCCGATTTACCTTTAACTATGTTAAATAAAATTTACCATAGTTACTATTCATAATTCCCAAAAATAAAAAGTAGCTTATTAACATAATTTGGATCCACTGATTCCAAATATGGAATCAATTTTTCCAAATTCAATACACAAAAGTTGCAGAAATTAAATTAAAATTAATCCTGTTGTCGAAAGAAAACGGGTTTTTCTTTAAAACATTGCAAAAGATTGAATTGATTTAACCTACGAATTCATGGTAAAATCAATGCTAATGACATACATTATATTAAATGGTAAAAATATATTCTATTTATACTTTAAAACCATTCAATATTATAATTTAACCACATAATATATTACGATGAAAAAAGTTGTTTTTAATTAAAATATAGCGTGTTTTTACTATTCATTAAAATATGAAAGTTATCGGAAAAATATCAAAACTTTATCTAATGTAAATTTTTATATCCTGACTCAAAAGAAGAATATTATTTTTTCAAATTAAAATTATAAAAATGTCAAAAAACTAGATTTAAAGTGGGTGCGCCATCAAAAGGCGGCAAAACTGCATTTTTTGAAAAATACTTATTTTACCCGAAAAATTTATTTTGTTCTTATACCATGTTCTAGAAATGTATAAGATGAATAATAATGTTATAAAATTCAAAATTTAGTTAACACTATTCATAACGGCTAGTTCATGACAATAATATATCGTTGTTTATTAAAACCCGGTATTGCGTACAACACACGCTATCGAGGAAGGTCGCAATTGCGTGTAATGCAAGCCAAGTCAGGGTTGCGTGTTGTGAAAGAATCCTTCATTGTTTCGTATAACAGAATCCAACCATATTTCATTTATACATTGACTATATATATATATATACTCAATGTTGCGTAGAATAACTATTATCAAAATTGTGTGTAACACGATCCAAGAATAGTGTTGCGTATACTGCAAGCTAATACGGTGTTGCGTATAGCGCAAAGTAATCTTGGTGTAGAATACAACACAAGACATTAATGAAATTAAAAGAATATTTTTCATAAAATCTCGGGGTGTTACAATACCTGTAGCAAAAATAGCCACATCCCCAACAAAAGTATGATTCCTTTACAATAACATACAACCAATGGTGGAAAGATCAATCAAATATGAGATATGACTCTGGAAAACCACAAAGGACCCCTTTTCAACAAAACTTCCAGTAGCCTCCGCCTTACCAATAGGGTTTCCAACAACCCCAATGGCGATTTGAGACTCAAGAATCAAAAATTCAACAAAAGGGAATTCCCAAATATAGGTATATTCTAACACTGATGACCTTTTGAAATAAATGGATATTAATCAATAGAATGAACTAAAGAGTCAAGGTTCGAAGTCGAGGGACTTGAATACATAGATGTGGTAGTTTGCCACCACCCTCCATGAACTGGTATGTAAGAACTGCGTAAATAGTCCTTCCCAACCTACTCCAAATACCAAGGGGAATTTTAGTGCTATCACATTGAGAAGTGGGAAGAAAAAAATGATACATCTTCACTTATCATTCCACCAGGATTCACCTAAACTCCAGAGAATCCCCATTCAAAACCAGCTAATGAGAAACCCAAGGAGAAAGATAAAGGTAAGAAAAATATTGATGATGTTCCTCCTAAACCCCTTCCATTTCAAAACAGAGTTGTACAAACCAAGAAGATGGCTAAAGAGGCGATGCAAAAGGAGGTTTTAGACACATTCAAGCATGTAGAGATAAACATCCCCCTTATCTAGGCCATTAATAAAATCCCAAGGTATGCCAAATTCTTAAAATAACTTTGTAATAATCAAATAGAGATCAAGGGAAATGAGAGGATTAATATTGGAAGGAATGTGTCATCACTAATTACACCAACTCTATAAATTCCAACAAAGTTCAAGGATCCAGGGACATTCACCATCCCATGCACTACAGGGGAGTTTCAATTTTCTGATGCTCTTTGTGATTTAGGAGCTTTCATAAATGTGATGCTTCACTCTATATTCTTTTCTTTATAGTTTGGTGATTTGAAGATGAAGAGATTAGTGGTGTAGTTAGAAAATAGAGCTACCGCATATCCAGCAAAAGTCCTTGAGGATGTACTTGTCCTGGTAAGAGACATGATCTTTCCAGTAGATTTATATGTTCTTAAAATGGAGGATGATCAAGTAAGTTCATGTGATCCCATTATCTTAGGTAGGCCCTTCCTCAAAACTGCTAAAATGGTAATAAATTTCCATGAGGAAACACTTTCCATGGAGTTTGGATATGAAGTTATTATATTTAATTTTATGTACTCCATAAAGTACCCCTCAGATTACCATTCTTCTTTTGTTATCTCGAATTTTGAAACACCAAGTAAAAACCTCATGGATGTTAATTGTCCTATGCTTAGGGAGATTATGAGCATTGGTTCTAGTTTTATGTCTAAGAGTACTTTCACACCTATTTATAATGCACAAAACTCTATTAGATTTGATTTTGATATGGATTCATATTCTTATTTTGATCATGTTCACTCTGATTATGACATGGTTGTTGAGTATGCTGATGGATTTGATGAATTATTCTCTGATTTTGATGATGTTTATTCTGATACTGATGTTATTTGTGCACATATTTTAGTTCCTTCAATGTTTCCATCCATACATCGTCCCCTTCATTGGAGATCAATCCATTTCCACCAAATCTGAAATAATCATACTTGTTAAGTGGAGAGATATTACCTTTTATAATTGCTAATAATATTTATTTTGAACATGAAGAAAAAGTTTTGAATATTTTGAGGGAGAACATCAGGGAAATCAGGTGTACCTTGGCTGATATATTAGGCATTATCCCCTCCATTTGCATGTATAGTATTCTTTTGGAGGATGGGGCTAAAACGGTTAGGTAGCCACAAATGAGAATGAATCCAACTATTTTGGAAGTTGTTAAAAAATAAGTTGAAAAATTCCTTGAGGAAGGAATAATTTATCCCATTTCAGATTCCTAGTGGGTGATTCCTATTCAGGTTGTTCCTAAGAAAAGTGGGGTTACTGTTATTAAAAATGATAAGGATAAGTTAGTTACAATAATGGAACAAAATAGTTGGCGTGTGTGTATTGATTATAGGAAACTAAAACAGTTCACTTGCAAGGAACATTTTCCCCTCCTATTTATTAATCAAATAATTGAGAGACTTGCTGGGAAAACATAGTATTGTTTCTTGGATGGATTTTCTAGATATTTTTAGGTTCCTATCACTCCAGAGGATCAGGATAAGACAACATTTACTTATCCATTTGGCACATTTTCCTACCGAAGGATGCCATTTGGACTTTGTAATGCCATAAGTACCATCCAACGATGTACGATGAGTATTTTTTTAGATTTCATCGAGACCTGCATGGAGGTATTTATGGATGATTTTACAGTGTATGGGTCTTTATTTGATGATTGTATCCCTAGTTTAGGAAAGATGTTAAATCGTTTTATTGGAAAAAATTTGGTCTTTAACTTTGAAAAGTGTCATTTCATGGTAGATCATGGGATTGTATTAGGGAATGTAGTATCAAAACATGTGATAGAGGTTGATAAATATAAGATAGATATTATTTCATCCTTACCCTATCCTTCATGTGTGCATGATGTTATATCTTTCTTAGGGTATGCAAGATTTTATCGGCACTTCATCCAAGATTTTAGTAAGATTTCTCTTCCTATGTCATGATTACTTCAAAAGGATTCTGATTTTGTGTTTGATGATTCTTGAAAGACTTCCTTTGATGAGATAAAGAAGTGCCTGACCAATCCACTGATCATACATCCCTCACGGTGGTAGATTCCTTTTGAGCTTATGTGTGACGCCTACAACTTCACGGTCGGAGTTGTCTTATCTTAGAGGGTGGATGGACATTCACATGTGATTGCATATGAATCGAGGACATTAGATTCAGCCCAATAAAAATATAAACCACAGAAAAAAGAGTTTATTGATGTCATATTTGCTTTATACAAATTTCATTCATATTTATTGGGCTCTAAAGTAGTTGTTTTTTCTGACCATGCAGCTCTGAGGTACCTCTTGAAGAAGCTAAACACAAATCCCAAACTCATTCGATGGATTCTCCTTCTTCAATAATTCAATATTGAGATAAAGTACAGAAATGGGTTATAAAACTTGATGACAGACCACATGAGTAGGATAAATCCCACACTTGAGGTTGACACCTTGGACCAGGTACCAATTTGGGATACTTTTTCCGATGAGAATCTTTATGCACTCTCAGGTACGCATCCATGGTATTCTGATTTAGTTAACTACCTTTTTGCCTATGAAATTATTACAAATTTAAATAAATATAAAGTCCAAAAATTAAAGACTGAGTCTAGGTTTTATTTGTGGGATGACCCCTACCTCTGGCACATGTGTAGTGATAAATTTATTAGTAGGTGTGTTCCCGATCATGAGTTTAAGTTTGATTTACATTTTTTGTTATACACTTTCTTGTGGTGGAAACTTTGGACCCCAACGGACAAGTCGTAAAGTCATAGACTTTGGATTATCTTGGCCTAGCCTATTCCATGATGCTCATGATTTTTTTTAGTCATTCTAACATTGGAAATACACTGGAAAAATTTCTAGGAGACACGAGATTCCCCAACACCCCATATTATTTTGTGAGATTTTTTATGTTTGGGGAATTAATTTTATGGTCCTTTTTCGAGATCATTTGGTTTTTTGTATATTTTTGTTGTTGTTGATTATGTGAGTAAATATGTGGAGGACAAGTCCACTAGGATTGATGATTCTCATGTTTTAGTGGACTTTGTCAAGGCACATATTGTTTGTAGGTTTGGAGTACCAATGACCATCATCAATGACCACGAGACACACTTCTATAATCAGAATTTGGATTCCCTCCTTCCAAAGTATGGGGTGACAAACAAAACATCAACACCATACCACCCCAAAGAAATATCCAAGATGAGGTTTCAAATCATGAGTTGAAATTTTTATGGAGAAAATCGTGTAGCTGAATAGGAAGGATTGGAGAAAGTGCTTGGATGATGCTCTATGGGCTTATAGGACAACATATAAGACACCCATTGGTATGTCCCCATTTTGAATTGTTTTTGGGAAAACATGTCGTCTCCCAGTAGAAGTCAAGCATTGGGAATATTGGGATATAAAGAAATGCAACATGGATTTGGCCTAAGTTGGAATCCAAAGGAAGCTACAAATTCAAGAGCTTAAGGAGATTCTATTGTCTTTAAATGAGAACTCAAGGCTCTACAAGGAAAGATCAAAAGAAGCTCATGATATAATGATCCAAAAAAGGGAGTTTCATGTTGGAGAGAAATTACTTCTCTACAGTTCACGATTGAAGTTGATTCCTGGTAAGTTACGTTCCAGATGGTTAGGTCCTTATATTATATCTAATGTTTTTCTTTATGGTGTAGTGGAGATCGCACAAGAGAACACTAGAAGGAGATTTAAAGTCAACAGGAAATGTTTGAAGAAATAAATTGATGGAATTCCTATTGATGTAGTGAATTTCATCACACTGTATGACCCCATCATTATTTGAGCATATCAGGCTGTTCCTAACCCTTTCACTTTTATATTATTTTTCTTATTTAAAATTCTTCATTTCATGTGCACATATTATCTCATGGGTTCACATTGAGGAAAATGAAATATTTTAAGTGTTGGGGAGGGGAAAACATTTTAGGGTAGATATTTAGGATTTTCATTTGTGTGTTTTGTGTGTATTTTCTATTAAGTTTTTAGTTAAAATTTAAAAAAAAACAAATATATCATGTGACATTCCCATGTGGAACATATGTAAAATGTATGTTTTTAAAATTCATTGGTAGAATTATAATCATGAGTAATATTTCATCATCAAGGGTTGATTTTTATAAAAATTGAATTCATCGATGATATGAATGATTGTATCATCATAAAAACTTTTAGATTTTGACATTATTATTTGTGATATTTTTTCATGGTAAATTGTGTCATTAATTTCTCCACACAAAATTTCACTCAACCATGACTTGTGAAATTTTTCCTGATCAATTGAAGGTATAGTCAAGTTAGGTAAAAGAATCCATTGGTTGATCCAAACGTTTGTTTCTCTTCTGATCAGTTTCATTACTATACTGAATTGACCTAAGCATGTGTACCTATTATTCGACTCTTGTATTCCCTCAAAAAAATATGGGTTGTGTCTTAAACAGGTCAAAAACCAATCTTCATCAGAATTTGATCTTGTTATAACTATCAAAATTAGTGTTTTGAGGAGATCAAACACAGGTTGAGAGTTGAATGTGAGATTTTTTCCTAGTGGAACTTAAAAAAAGAAAAAATAAATAAATTAAGGGAGTGCTGAAATGTACAAAATATGGGGATATCTAGGTTAGGAGCTTATGGTTTGACTTTAAAGAATGATTAAGTGAGTGAGTATTGAAATTTAATTTTAAAGAAATGTAGAACAAGTTTGGTTAATTAAACTAGGTAAGAAGAATTGTTTTAGTTTACTTGAATATACTGAATAAAGGGTGGATTTATGAGCTTGGAATGGTTGGCATACACACATGTGGAGAATTAGTTTCATGATAGTCCCATGAACTTTTTCGCTCTGATTAGTGTTATGAATCTCACTGAATTTTGTTTTGATACAATTTATGATACAATTATTTTAAAATTTATTGATATTTACTCTTTATGGGATTCTTACTTTGCCTATATTTTCACTATGGAATGATAAATTTGAATATGCATATCTTGTCACAATTTTTTCGAATACATGATGTGAGGTTTTGCCCAGGAGTGAAAATGGGTTAGTGTAGAAGAGTTTATAAAACACAATTTCTTTGAATATTTTATTGATAATAAATGATAAAATTTCCTCACATTGTTTTAAATATGTTTATTTATAAAATATTTTGGATTGGATCATTCATTTGAAAATTTGGTGAAAACTCCAGTTTTACCCTTTAAAATTCACTGTAACATTTCAGACATAAATATTTTGATATTTTTTATTTGAACTTAAAATTTGGTAAATATATTTCTGACTTAATGGGATACAACTTTCATTTAGGACATTGGATCTAAATCATGCATTTGATGGGTGTAAAAGGGCAGTGAAGTCAAAGATGGGATGGACCCACTAGTTTGGACATCAGCTCTGTATTTAGGCCATATACTCTTTATAAAAGCTTTTATTTGGACCATATTTTTAGAAGAGCTTAGGAAACAAATTCCTCACATTTCATCCTTCTGAAAGGACAGCTGGATCATGCTTTTTAGAGGTCAAACAGGCAGTTAAATTTGGCATAAAATATTTGGATGAATTTCCTCATTCACACTTGAAACCACTTGTAAACTAGCCTCCCCTACACTCTATAAAAATGTATTTTTCTTATTTTGAGGGATTTAGGAAGTGAATTAGGAATTTTAGGGCATATAATAATTGGATCCACTCCAATTATACAACCATTTCAATAAGGGTATCTCTTGAACCAAGAATCCCTTCGACGAAGCCTTCTTCTTCTTCTTCGTGTTGTAATACTTTTGTTTGTGTAATAAACTCCTTATTTATTCTTTAATTTATTCTATTTTTCACTATTTTGTTCACTTATCTTCCTCATTAATATTCCTATTTGGTCTAGAATTCAGTAGTATAAACGATATTGGGTTATACCCTTTCTAAATCTTCGCAAATGCAATACGTTTCTACGATGACTACATTGCCCATGGAAGAGTAGTTTTCTTAGTAATCGATCAACCTTTTACCTTATTCATTAATTTATTTTGAATCAATGAGATAATTTAATTAAATTAATATGATATATTAATTTATTTTTAAATTTAAATGAAACTAATAAAACAATTGAACAATTGACATAGAAACACGCAATGTCAAGATTTGTGTAAATTGTAAGAGTGCGATCTTAATCGGTAATACAAGACCACATGAGATAAATTTATAGTTAAAATATAATTCCTAAACTAAATTAAAACTTATTTATAGAGTTTATATATTCTCTAATTAACCACTAACCATATGCTAACCTAATAACATCAACCAAAGCAGGGTGATGCGATTGCATGTTCCGAAGCTAGCCTAGGTTTTAAGTAATTTTATCTTTGTGGTTAAGTTAACACCCATAGGGTTCGAGGGTTAAAAAATTAGGGGATTATAATTAAGTGGATGTTAATTTAAATTATAATGATAAATAATTGAGTTAATATTTAGAGTTATATTAATTACACCTTTTAAAATATTTTCTAAAAAAACATCTTCTTATTGTGTTTTATTAATCAAGTTTCATTTCAAAAAAAAAAAATGAAATATTCTTCTAACATACTTCTTCTTATTTTATAAATGATAAAACCCCCATAATAATTTTTAAGTAGTGTTTTTTATTCTCTTTTATTTTATTTTTATAATACCTTTAATAAGTTTGAAAGGAGTTGTTATGGGCTCTCTCAAATGGTGTTCGGTTTTGGGTTATTTCGGTACAGTAGAGTGGTTGACCAAGGTCATCCCTCAAAGGAGGAAGTAACTTAAAACAACCTATAAAATGTATTTTTAAAGTAAAATAAAATAAAGTAAACAACTTAGAAGGATGTGGGTTGTTCAATGTTTATAAAATAATAAGAAGAATCATGTTGGAAGATTATTGTATTTTTTTTGTTTTTGTTTTTGAGATGAAAATTTGATTAATAAAACACAATGAGAAAATGTTTTTTTAGAAAAATATTTTAAAGAGAATAATAGATCTAACTCTAGCTCTTCACTTAATTATTTATAATTATCATTTAAATTAACATCCACTTAATTATAATCCCCTAATTTGTTAACCCTCGAACCCTATGAGAGTTATCTTAACCACAAAGATGAAATTACTTAAACCCTAGGCTAGCTTCGGAACATGCAATAGCAGAACCCTTCTTTGGATGATGTTCTTAGATTAAAATATGTTCAGTGGTTAATTATAGAACATATACACTCTGAAAATGAGTATTAATTGAGTTTAGGGATTATATTTGAACTCTATAAATTTATCCATTGTGGTCTTGTATTACCGATTAAGATCGTACTCTCGCAATTTACACAAATCTTGACCTCGTGTGTTTTTGTGTTAATTGTTTAATTACTTGATTAGTTTCATTTAAATTGAAAAATCAATTAATATATCATATTAAGTGAATTATATTATCTCATTAATTCAAAATAAATGAATAAATAAGGTAAAAGGAAGATCAATTACTAAGAAAACTACTCTTCCATGTGTGGTGTAGTCACCGTAGAAACAAATTGCATTTGCAAAGATTATAAAGGGTATAACCCAATCTCATTTCTACTCTTGAATTCAAGAAAAAATTTAAAAATTAATATAAAAATAAAATTGAAAATAATAGAAGAAATGAAAGAGAAAGTAAGAGTTTATTGAAAGTATAACAACATTACAACAAAGAAGAGAAAAAGAATAGCATTTTGGAGGAGATCCTATATTGATAGCTTCCCTCATCCAATTGTGAATTTAAATGGTATATAAAAACTTCTACTCTTCTTCCAATCTCATAATCCACATATCAATCCATCCAAATGATAAAAACACCAATTTATAGAGTGGAGGGGAGGGTAGGTTTTAAGTGGTTTCAAGCGTGAATTGAGAAATTCTGAAAAATATTTTATTCCATGTTGCACCGCCTTTTTGACCTTTAAAAAGCATGGAAAATCTGTCCATATATAAGTATTATTTGTGAATTTTTTTTGATCGATCGCCTTTCCAAATTTGAGCCCAAACCAAGCACAGATTTAGATGTTATGACCCAAATACCGAACCAATGTCTAATCTGATGAGTCCAGCCCAACTTTGACTTCATGGACCATTTGTGCCAACCAAATGCATGATTTAGCTCCAATTTCCAGAATAAAATTTGTATCCAATTAAGTTAGAAGTATATTTAAAAAAAAATTTAAGTTCAAATAATATATATCAAAATATTTATTTTCTAAATGCTATAGTGAATTTTAAAGGGTAAAACTGGAATTCTCATCAAATTTTCAAATGAATGATCTAATCCCAAATATTTTATAAATAAACATATTTAATGTAATGTGAGGATTTTATTTATTTATTATCAACAAAATATTCAAAAAAAGTTTTTTTATCAAAGTTTTTTTTAATTTACTTCCTCCTTTGAGAGACGACCTTGGTCAGCCACTCTGTTGCACCCAAGTACCCAAAAAATCACACTTCATTTGAGAGAACCCACGATAGTGCCTTTCAAATTGGTGTCATTTCTAGGGAGTTAAGTAAATATTTTAACCAATTAGAGGTATTTATTTTATTTTATATTTTATTTTCTTCTTCTCTTCTTTCTTCCTTCTTTACCCAAATTTAATTTTTTCTTCTTCTTTTATTTTCTTCTTCTTCTTTTTGGACCATCAACTCAAACTTCTCATTTTTATTATGGTAAAATTTTATTTTTTTTATTTTTATATGATTTATGAAATGAACTAATCCCTAGGATATCTTATATCTTGATCCTAAGATTGTGCGCAACCTTCAGGCTGGAATCTGACATTCTCAGTCTACAAGAAGTTTCAACATTCAACCAGTTGGATAATTCCTCCACTCCAAGAAAATTAAAATTGGAAGAAATTATAAATCCAACTAAAAACAAGAATAAATGGATAAAAACAATAATCATGAACTTAATATAACCATTCAATAATTTACCGCACCAGATATTAACTATCAACCAAATTGTATCGCATACCCAAATCTCGAATCAAACTTTTAACTAAAATTTGGGTTAATTCAGCTTCTTCTAAAGTTTCATGGATTTTCTAGTGAGGATCCAAAAAAACATTTCAAATAGTTTAATGTGGGTTTCTCAACCATTAAACCATGAAATGTCTCTGAAGATCAAATAAAACTAAGATCATTTACATTTTCACTTGATGGAGTTGCAAAGGACTAGATGTATTATTTACAACCTGAAGATGTAACATGTTGGAACGATTTGAAATGTCTTTTCTTGCAGAGTTTTTTTTCCAGCATCAAGGACCACTTCCATTTGTAAGGAGATTTCATGGATCAATAAATCCAAAGGGGAGTCAATGTATGAGTATTGGGAGCGATTCAAGAAGTTGTGCGCAAGCTATCTGCATCACCAAATCATTGAGAAACTCCTCATCCAATACTTATATGAAGAACTAAAACCTATGGAGATAAGCATGGTGGATGTCGCTGTTAGAGGGGAATTGGTCGACAAAACACCAGAAGCTACACATGTGTTGATCGACAAGATGACACAAAACTCCCAACAACTTAGTGATCGAGGTACACCACATATTAGAGGAGTACATCAGGTAATTCCTTCCTCTCTTGAAAATCATTTTATTGATACTAAGTTGGAATAATTGACCACTATGGTGAGACATATTGATTTGGATCAAAAGACATCCCAACCCACTCCTGTGAGGCCATGTGGAATTTGCACTGAAACAGACCACCCACCCAACTATTACCCCCTATTACAAGAGTCATAGGACTGTGCAACAATATTACCTTGGAGACCATACCAGCAGAAAAAATAGAAACATGCCCAAAATAAGTATGATTCCTTTGAACCAACAGACAACCAAGGGTGGAAGGATCAATCAGACACGAGGTATGGATCTGGATAACAACAAAAGTCCCCCTTTTAAACAAAACTTCTAGTAGACACTGCCTTACCAACTGGGTTTCCAACAACCCCAAAAATGATTTGAAGATCAAGAATCAACAAGTCAATGAAAAGAGAATCCCCAAACCAAGGTAGATTCTAACAATGATGAAATTTTGAAACAAATTGTTCTCAATCAAAAAAATGAGTTGAAGAGTCAATGTTTGGAGTTGAGGGAGTTGAAGACACAGATGAGCCAGCTTTCCACCGCCCTCCATGAACTAGTAAGTAAGAAATATAGAAATATTACTTACAAACTACTCTAAATCCCATGGGGAATATTAGGGCCATCACATTGAGAAGTTAGAATAAAACAACGGATACATTTTCACCTATTGTTCCACCGGGATTTGCCTCAACTCTAGAGAAGCCCCATTCAATCCCAGCTGATGAGCAACCCAAGGAGAAAGATAAAATTAAGAAAAATATTGATGATATTCTTTCTAAAACCCTTCCATATCCAGAGTTTTACAAACCAAGGAGATGGCTGAAGAGGCAATGCAAAATGAGGTTTTTTACCCATTCAAGCATGCAAAGATAAACATCCCCTTTATCGGGGCCATTAAGAAAATCCCATGGTATTAAAAATTATTAAAAGAACATTGTACTAATTTTAGAGGGATCAAGGGAAATGAGAGGATAAATCTTGGAAGGAAAGTGTCAACACTAATTAAACCAACTCTAGTAATGCCAACAAAGTGCAGGGATCCAGGGACATTCACCATCCCATGCACTATAGGGGAGTTTCACTTTTCTGATGATTTTTATGATTTAGGAGCTTCCATAAATGTGATACCTCACTCTATATTATCTTCTTTAAGGGTTGGTGAGTTGAAGCCAATGAGAGTAGTGGTGTATTTTTAAAATAGAGCAACAACATATCCAACGGGAGTCCTTGAGGATATACTTTTTTGGGTAAGAGACATGATCTTTCCAATAGATTTCTATGTGCTTAAAATGGAGAGTGATCAGGTATGTTCATGTGATCCCATTATCTTAGGTATAACCTTCCTCAAAATTGCTAAAATGGTTATAAATTTCCATGAGGGTACAATTTCCATGGATTTTGGAGATGATTTTGTTATATTTAATGTTCTGGACTCCATGAAGTACCCCTCAGAGGACCAATCTACTTTTTTTATCTCCCATTTTGAACCACCAAATCAAAACCCCATGGATTTTTATTGTACTATACTTAGAGAGATTATGATAATTGGTTCTATTTTGATGTCTAAGAGTACTTCAACACCTGTTTCTAATGCATAAGACTCTCTTAAATTTGATTTTGAAGTGGATTCATATTCTTATTTTGATCATGTTCACTCTAATTATGACATGGATATTGAGTATGCTGATGGATTTGATGAATTATTCTCTGATTTTGATGATGTTTATTCTGACACTGATGTTATTTGTGAACATATTTCAGTTCCTTAAATGTTCCCATCCATAAATTACCCCCCTTCATTGGAGCTCAAGCCATTTCCACACAATTTCAAATACTCATACTTGTTAAGTGTTGAGATATTACCTGTTATAATTGATAATAATATTCCTTTTGAACATGAAGAAAAACATTTGAATATTTTGAGGGAGAACATCAGAGAAATTGGGTGGAACTTGGATGAAATATCAAGTATTATCCCCTATATTTTCATTCATAGGATTATTTTTGAGGATGGGGATAAACTAGTTAGGCAGCCACAAAGGAGACTGAATCCAAATCTTCTGGAAGTTTTTAAAAAAAAGTTGAAAAATTGCTCGGGAGATGAATAATTTATCCCATTTCAGATTCCCAGTAGGTGAGTCCTATTTAGGTTTTTCCTAAGAAAAGTGGTGTTACTATTATTAAAAATGAGAAATATGAGTTAGTTTCAATGAGGGTAAAAAATAGTCAGCATGTGTGTATTGATTATAGGAAACTAAATCAGTCCACTCTCAAGGATCATTTCCCCCTTCCATTTATTGATCAAATGCTTGAGAGACTTTCTGGGAAAACACACTATTGTTTCTTGGATTGATTTTTTGGATATTTTAAGGTTTCTATCACTCGTGAGGATCAGGATATGAAAAAATTCACTTGTCTATTTGGTACATTTTCTTACCGAAGGATGCCATTTGGGCTTTGCAATTCCCCACGTACCTTCTAGAGATGAAAGGTGAGTATTTTTTCATATTTAATCGAGACCTGCATGGAGGTATTTATGGATGATTTATAGTGTATGGGTATTCATTTGATGATTGTGTCTCTAGTTTTGGAAAGGTGTTGAATCATTGTATTGAGAATAATTTGGTCTTGAACTTTGAAAAGTGTCATTTCATGGTAGAGAGTGGGATTGTCTTAGGGCATGTAGTGTCAAAACATGGGATAGAGGTTGATAAATCTAAGGTAGATATTATTTCATCCTTAACCTATCCTTCATGTGTGTTTGATGTTAGATATTTCCTAGGGAATTCATGATTTTATCGATGCTTCATAAAATATTTTATCAAAATTTCTCTTCTTATGTCATGATTACTTCAAAAGGATTCTGATTTTATGTTTAATGAATCTTGAAAGACTTCCTTTGACGAGCTAAAGAAGTGTCTGACCACTCCATAGATCATACATCCCCCATGGTGGGAATTTCCTTTTGAGATTATGTGTGACACCTCCAAATTTGTGGTTGGATCTGTCTTATCTTAGAGAGTAGAGGCACGTTTACATGTGATTTCATATGCATCGAGGACATTGGATTCATCCTAATAAAACTATAAAACCACAGAAAAGGAGTTTCTTGCTGTCATATTTTATTTAGATAAATTCCGTTCATATTTATTGGGCTCTAAAGTAGTTGTTTTTTTGACCATGCAGCTCTGAGGAACCTCTTGAAGGATCTATATGCAAAGCCCTGACTCACCTGATGGATGCTCCTTCTTCAACAATTCAATATTGAGATAAAGGACAAGAAGGGGTTAGAAAACTTGGTGGCAGACCACATGAGTAGGATAACTCACATACTTGAGGTTGAAACCTTGGACAAGGTACCACTTCGGGATAATTTTCTTGATGATCATCTTTATGCAGTCTCTGGTACACATCCATGGTATGCTGATTTAGTTAACTACCTTTTTGCCTTAGAAATTCCTACAAATTTAAAGAAACATCAAGTACAAAAATTAAATATTGAGTCTAGGTTTTATGTGTGGGATTAACCCTACCTCTGGAGCAAGTGTGGTGATAAAGTTATTAGGAGGTGTGTTCCTAATCATGAGTTTGAGTCTGTTTTACATTTTTGTCAAAAACATGATTTTAGTGGACACTTTGGACCCCAAAAGACATCTTGGAAATTATTAGACTCTGAATTATATTGGCATATCTTATTCCATGATTCTGATGTGTTTTTCAAGTCATGATCACATTTTCAACACAATGGAAATATTTATAAGAGACATGAGATTCCCCAACAACCAATATTATTTTGTGAGATTTTTTATGTTTGTGGAATTGATTTTATGGGTCCTTTTCCTAGCTCATTTTATTTTTTGTATATTTTGGTTTCTATTGATTATGTGAGTAAATGGGTGGAGTCCAAGGACACCAGGACTAATGATTCTCATGTTTTAGTGGAATTTTTCAAGACATAGATTTATTGTAGGTTTGGAGTACCAAAGGCCAACATTAGTGACCAAGGGATACACTTATGCAATTGGAATTTGGATTCCCTCATTCGGAAGTATAGGGTGACACACAAAACATCAACACCATAACACCCCCAAACAAATGGCCAGGTTGAGGTTTTAAATCATGAGTTGAAAAAAAAATTAGAGAAAAACGTACAGTCGAATAGGAAGGATTGAAGAAAGTTCTTGGATGATGCTCTATGGGATTATAGGATAGTATACAAGACACCCATTGGTATGTACCCATTTCGAATTGTTTTTTGGAAAGAATGTCATATCCTAGTAGAATTCAAGCATCGAGCATATTGGTCTATAAAGAAATGAAACTTGGATTTAGCCCAAGTTAGAATTCAAAGGAATCTTCAATTTCAAGAGCTTGAGGAGATTTGATTGTCTTCATATGGGAACTCAAGTATCTACAAGGAAATATCAAAAGAATATAATGATATAATGATCCAACAAAGGGAGTTTCATGTTGAAGATAAATTCCTTCTCTACAGTTCACGATTGAAGTTGATTCCTTGTAATTTACATTCCATATGGTTAGGTAATTTTATTATATCTAATGTTTTTCCTTATGGTGTATTGTAGATCGCACAAGAGGACACTAGAAGGTGCTTTACAGTCAACATGCAATGTTTGAATAAATACATTGAGGGGTTTTATACTGATGCAGTGGATTTCATCACAATGCATGACCCCATCATCACTTGAGCATATCAGGTTGTTCCTAACCCTTTCACTTTTAAATTATTTATCCTATTTAAAATTATTAATTTCATGTGTATATATCATCTTATGGGTTAACATTGAAGACAATGCAATATTTTAAGTGTGGGGGAGGGGGAAAATTTTGGGGTAGATATTTAGGATATTCACTTGTGTGTTTTGTATGTATTTTCTATTAAGTTTTTGGTTAAAAATTTCAAAAAAACCATAAAAAGAACAAAAAAATCAATAAAAAAAATATATCATGTAACATTATCATGTGGAACATATGAAAAATGTATGTTTTCAAAATTAATTGGTAGAATTATAAGCATGAGTAAGATTTCATCATCAAGGGTTGATTTTTATAAAAATTTAAGTCATCGATGATATGAATGATCGTGTCATTATAAAACATTTTAGATTTTGACATCATTATTTGTGATATTTGTTCTTGGTAAATTATTTTGTCAATTTCTTCACACAATTTTTCACTCAACCATGACTTGTGAAAATTTTCCTACTCAATTGAAGGTATAATCAAGTTATGTAAAATAATTCATTAGTTGATCCATACGTTCGTTTCTCTTCTGATCATTTTCATTACTGTACCGAATTTACCTATGCATGTGTACCTATTATTTGACTATTTTACACCCTAAAAAAATATGGGTTGTGTCATAGAAAGGTCAAAAACCACTCTTCATCAGCCTTTGACCTTGTTATAACTATTACAATTAGTGTCATGATGATATCAAACATGGGTTGAGAGTTGAGTGTGATTTTTTTCCAAGTGAAACTTAATAATAATAATAAATAAATGAGGGGAGTGATGAAATTTACAATATATTGGGATATCTAGGTCAGGAGCTTAAGGTTTGACTTTCAGGAATGATTAAGTTAGTGGGTCTTGAAATTCGATTATAAAGGAATGTAGAACAAGTTTAGTGAACTGAACTAGGTAAGAAGAATTGTTTTACTTGACCTGAATATACTGAATAAAGGGTGGATTTATGAGTTTTGAATGGTTTTCACACACACACATGGAGAATTAGTGGCATGGTAGACCCATGACTTGTTTAATTATAATTAGTGTTACAAATCTCATTGGATTTTGTTTTGACACAATTTATGAGATAATTACTTTAAAATTTATTGATATTGACTCTTTATTGGATTCTTACTTTGCCTATATTTTCACTGTGGATTGAGAAATTTGAATATGCATATCTTTCCACAATTTTTTTGAATACATGATATGAGGTTTTTCCTAGGAGTGCAAAAGGTTAAGTGTGGGGGAGTTAATAAAACAAAATTTTGTTGAATATTTTATTGATAATAAATGAAAAATTTCCTCACATTTTGTTAAATATGTTTATTTATAAAATATTTTGGATTGGATCATTCATTTGAAAATTTGGTGGAAATTCCAGTTTTACCCTTTAAAATTCACAATAGCATTTCATACATAAATATTTTGATATGTATTATTTCAATTTTTTTAAAATATATTCCTTAATTAATGGGATAAAACTTTCATTCAGGACATTTGAGCTAAATTGTGAATTTTGTAACTCCCCGACCCCAGCTACCTAGAGTCGGTGCATTATTGTGTAACATTGGCATGATCACAAAAGATCAAGTCTCGAAAGACCGATTAGTTTAGTAGCCTTGGAAACACTAGATACATTCATAAATGTTACATTACATCATAAAGTGAAAAACTATAATAACAAAGACTCCATAGTCCACACTCATATCCTCTTCTGACTATCCCTGAAGGTCATTCATAAAATACTTCTTCACATCCTGGAAAATATTAAAACATTGAAAGGGGTGAGCTCAGATGCTCAGTAAGGATAAAAATATTGCAGAAGCTTTCATAAATAAACATTAACATTTAAGGCAATGTATAACTAAAAAAAAGGCTTTTAAACATGAACTTCAACATAATATGGAAAAAGTAAAATGAGATAATTCCATTTACTTATTCACATGGATATTCTACTGGTCGAATAATCACATGCAATATCAATAACCACTTTCATAATGATGGAATGCATAATGCCAGACTATCATAACCACGTAGTCAAGGCCTCATGCCAAGACCAAAAATAAGATTTTTTTAAGGCCTCGTGCCAAGACACTAGTTTGTCTCATGAGACCTACTGATGCATCGAGGAGCTATAGCGGGCTGCACCCGTCACTTATTAAGTCCAATGTATTCCTCATATGAATAGGTTTAAACATATCATAAACCATAACATAATCGTATCACATAAAACATGCATAAAGGAAACATAACATTTCCACATTTCAATCACAAGATATAAATACAACACATTGATATAATAAAAACACTTTCAAAACCATTTTCAATACCAAAATAAAAGAAAGTTAAAACTTTGTATTTATTTTTCATTAAAAAAAGTTATGACTTGTAGAGGAAGCCGAAACTCAAATAATGGCCATGGCAGCAGAGAAGTCATTGTCGCCGCATATGTACGACAAGAAAAACATTCCCTTTTTGTAGTTTAGTAAAACGCTTCATATAAAAAAGTTTCCTTTTGAATAAACATAAAAGTCAAAGGGGTTTATACACCGTATAAAAGAAAGTTGTGTATAAAACAAAATATGCCTCAATGAAAGGAGATTGAGACGAAGACCCTTACAAAGATCATTTTTTTTTAAATAAAGTAGGTCTATTATGTGTATTCACTATAAGTACACATAAATAAAGTACAAATACAAGATAGGACATAATAATATCATGACATAATTTGAAAGTAGGACATTAACCCAAAGAATAGAAATTGGGTTAAGAAGTTCCCTTACCTTGCGTCCTGTCTTGACTCGACCGTTCTTTAACCTCCTAAATAATAAACTAGAGTTAATTTATAGTTTCTTAAGAACCTTTTCAAGTTTCTTATTCCATTAATATCACTTATTACCATGTTATGAACATTATGTAATTATTTAAGTTAATAACGGTCGTTTTGTCGATCTTTGGTACTTGAGTCAAAAATAAACTTCTTATAATTACAAGTTGTTCATTTGGTGAAATATCCATTATATCCAGAGTTATCTTCATGATATAGATAGCATATATCTCATATATATCCAGTATATACATGCATTTATTCCATAACTTTTAGAGGTAAGAAATGAAATGTACCGTTCATGGAGACGGTAAGCCGTACGTACACATGAACGCTACTTTCATTTATATTTCATATTTAATGGAATAAAATCATAATGATATAAATGTATAATATAATTCCAGTATAATATAGTGTATAATACCATTTACTCCATCCTTTAAACATCCCACATATGGTATTAACGATTCAAATCACTTTGAGGGGGCGGTAGTCCGCACTTCCTAAAATGAAAATATCACGTTTACCCATAATGGAAACCATAAAGGTATGACATAAATGAAAAATACAAAATCATAAGGAAAACAAAAACATAATATATATCATATATAAAAATAGTGTTATCATAATGTACACCTTTTAAGGTGTTATATGAGTGTTGAACAATCATCGTTTCGTGAGGCAGAAATTCGCCATCCACAGAAACAGTATGTTCTTTAACCATTAGATGTAGGTGTGTGTAAGTGTAGCTCGAATCCTTCTTATAACAACATACTAGTATATTTAGGATACTTTTTTTGTTACAAATTAAATTAATAAAAAGAGTTTACGGGGTTGGAGAATAAAAATAAAACAAAATAACATAAGAGAAGACATTACCTTAAAATTGGGTAACTCTTTTGATTTGAGCCAAAGGCTTCCTTGGGAAGAATTCTGCCCAAAGTGAGGCTTCTAGGAGTAAGGGAGGGAAGTTGGGAGAGTATTTGGGCAGATTTTAGCCGATCCAAATGGCTTGAAGGTGTGATTAAGGTGGTATTGGTGGGGGCCTTTTATAAGAGGAGAGGAGGGGCACTCTTGGAATGTAATGAAATGATACGTTATTATGAGATACATTTCGTGTTTTAGAGGTCCCAAAATTATATATTTCAAGGATAAGATGATAAGGGTTATAAATCTACCCATACAATAGTATTTGGACAAGTTTAAGCCTTCGATTTTACATTATCTTTTCATTTTATTTAAATCATTAATTAATGAGGTAATCGCTGCATCATCATGGTGTCATAAATAATTTAATTTATTTAAGGTCTAAAAATTATAAAAAAAATATCATGATGTATTAAATATTTTTAGATTTCTAATGAATATTTATAGTAAAATATATGACTTGTATAACCCCATTTAAAAATTGTTTTAGTAAAACAACTTATGTTTGTGACATTTTTATTTTAACTTTAAATAAAAAGTTATTTATGTCATTTTCCTACCAAAGTGGCTCCATGGGGTCCCCAAGTTGACCCATGGATTTTCTTGGTCGGCCATGACACATAAAATAGGGGTAGGACAAGTGTAAAGTTCATTTCATATTTTTATAATATCATTTTTACCTTAAATTTCACTAATTACCTTTAATCGTGATTAATTAAACTTAAAAGTTACTATTCACCAAAAATTATTTTAATCCCATTGAACCACATTTTAATTCCTAATGACAACCATGTATGTGAGATTTTTGAAAATAAAATCACAGAAGTGGTAATATTTCATTTAAACGAAAAATCAGTTATTTAACTACCACTTAGTGGTTTCACTATTCATCAAAAATTGAAGTTTTTCAGAACAATGCCAAAATTTTACCCTAAGCTATAATTGATATTCTGAATTCAAAAATGATGTCTATTTTACAAAATTACAACATATAAGTTGCATTAATTAATTTTATAATTAATTCCCGCTGTCACAACAAATAGCGTGTTTTTAAGAAACAATATATATCAAAAGATTGACAATTGTTTATGTCCAATTTCAAAGTGAAATTAATTCTAATAACAACCATTGGATAAAATGGTAAAAATATATTCTAATTATACTTTAAAACCACTAAATAGTATAATTTATCACTATAAATTATTTTTATTTAAAAAGTTTTTTTTAAGTATTTTTCACTATTCATAGAAAATTGGAAGTTCTCAGAAAATTACAAAAAATTCAACATAGGCTAATTTCGATATTACGAATACAAAAATGACGTCCATTTTGAAATATAAAATTTCTATAATTTTAAAAAGTGGGTATTACTATTCATAATGGCTACTTTGATTAGTCGCGGTGTGTTAGAACTCGAAGTTGCGTACAATGCAAGATATTTCATTATTGAATGAGAAGCGTATCGTGGAAGCTCGGGGTGTTACATTCTCCCCTACTTCAATAAATTGCATCCTCGCAATTTGAAATTTTTTTTTGAAAATAAAAGGTTTAAAATAGAAAATACCTTTGTGGAAAACCCACATCAGAAATAAGGTTAATATAACATTAAAAGAAAGAAAGAGAAGTAAAAAGGTCACCCGAGATAGCCCATACTAGGATTCTATGAAAATATGGATATGGAAGAAAAACAAACCATCAAGGTCTGATGGAGAGTTGTAGAAAACTGGATTAGGAGAAAGTTAACCATAAGAAAATCACAAACTTTTGATTGGTTAAACAGTCATTGAATCCCTAGTTGGAAAAGTGAATCGACAATGTTTTTGTTTTAAGTTACCTTTCATAAAGTTGAGGAATTTATTTAAGAGATTTACTAAGAACGTATGGAAATATACTTACTTGTCATGTAGGCTTTCATTCTTTAATAAATTTTTACCACGATTCCATCTTTCACTCCAAATGGTAACAGAACTCAAAAATATTCTATTTATCCTAATTTTATAAGATTCCAAATATTAACACATACCATTTAGATTAGTAAAACTATTTTGTAATAACCAGGGAATTTCTATATGCTAGTGGGAGGTAATAAAGGCCTTTCGCACTATGGTTGTGGGTTCGATTCCTGCAGCTTTGTCTGACGCGACGAGTTATGCCCCACCCTGCAGGTTGTCCTTTTCCTAAAACTATAGTATTATAATATTCCAAAAATAATCTTCATAAATGTTTTAACCTTAAACAATACTATCCAAAGTTCAACTTAATCCATTCCAACCTTTATAGTTATCCAAAATACCTCTGTCCAGACTTTCTCTAAAAGGTCTCTAAATTCCAAAATCAATTATAACATCAGATTCCCCAAACAAATTAATGTTTCTATTATTGTCACATACTAAAAATATGATTTCCTTCATCATATTAAAACCTTAATGATAACAACAAGTACTGCAGTATAATCCTTATATATATCACATTATTTTTATAACCAGAATATAATCCTTGAGTCCAAAAGCACCAATACATTAATTATTCCACTTCAACTGTAGTAACAGAATAATATTGTCCTTGATCCCTTGGCCTTTTATGAGGTAAGTTTCCCTGACGCTTAGGACATTCATTTGCATAATGACCCATTTCTCTACAATTTTAGCATTCAACATTGATAGCCTCTTTCTTTCCCTTGCAATCACGCGCCTGGTGACCTTTTTCTCCACATTTATAACAAACTCCCATTCCTTTTAGGCAAGTACCGGGGTGATTCTTCCCACAATTATCACATAATGGAAAATCCTTCTTTCCCTTTTTCCCTTTATCCGTCTCTTGTTACACCATTCTCTTCTTCTCTTGCTTTACTTTATTGTCATAAGACTTAGAGAATTCCTTTTCTGTCTTGATAGCACATGAGACTATATCTTCGTATGTTGAGAAAGATTGTGATACTAAAGCTCGACGGAGAAATAGTTTTAACCCATCAAAGAAACGATCAATATTACTTCTTGGGTTACGTATATAATATGTTGCATGCCTCACTAACCTTGTAAAGATAGCCTCATACTTTGCGGCTTTCTCATCCTCCTTTTGTCTCAGACTCAGAAATTGCCTTTCCATATCTACTCGATGGTCATGAGGAAAGTATTTTTATAAGAAAATCTCTTTGAACTCCCTCCATTCCATATTTGATACGTCATCATCTTCCTTTGTGTTTTAAATCAATGACCACCATTGATCAGCATCTCCAGTGAGGCGGTAAACTGCCATGATAACCTTTTCCCTTTCACTACTCCCCAAGGTGTGGAATATTTTCTCTAAGGAGTTTATCCATTACTTAGATACTAATGGATTTGTACCCCCATTAAATGTTGGTAGTTGTTGCCTCATAAAATGATCTAACATTGATCCACCATGTTGCGGATCAGGGTGCTCAATACGAGTAAGGTTATTATTCATAACCTGAGTGAGTTGTCCCAGTATGGTGATAAGGTGATCAGCACTAGTTGTATCTCCAGCTCCAAAATAATTATCTTGAGCAGGAGGGCAATCCCTACACGGAGTGCGTGCATTGATACGATTTCCATTCCTTCCACTAGGCTCCATTTCTAAACAATGGCATAAGCTAGATTAGTTTATGAATCAAAATACATAATTCCATACTTGTAAAACACTTAACACTAATTGAACTATTTATGGATATAATCCATAATCATAAAAAAAGTTTTCTTTGAGTAAGTATATACTCATAACCCTTCATAGTGGTTTGTAAAGAAAATGAGAATTATCCTAAGCATATCCCCCGGGAGTGTCGTAACTAAGAGTGCAGCAAGGCCCGTTGTCGTGCACCAGTTCATGTTCGAGTCTAGCTCAAAGCGGTGTTTTCGGGTTTTACCCCTAGGTACATCTGTTCCAGAGCCACATCTACCTTCTCGTATCCAGACAGGGATGTATTGCTCAGAAAACTCACAAAATCTCTATAATACCAAAATTCTAGGAAGTTTTTCTATACTAATCCTCAAAGTCTATCTTTGGGCTATGTGCTCTAATCAGAGTTTATCTAAATCTAGCTTTCAAGGTTAGTACTAAACTGCCTCTGATACCAACTGTAACGCCCCGACCCCAGCTACCCAGAGTTGGTGCATTATTTCGTAACATTGGCATGATCACAAAATATTAAGTCTTGAAAGACCGATTAGTTTAGTAGCCTTGGAAACACTAGATACATTCATAAATGTTACATTACATCATAAAGTGAAAAACTACAATAACAAAGTCTCTATAGTCCACACTCATATCCTCTTCTGACTATCCCTGTAGGTCATTTATAAAATACTTCTTCAAATCCTAGAAAATATTAAAACATTGAAAGGGGTGAGCTCAGATGCTCAGTAAGGATAACAATATTGCGGAAGCTTTCATAAATAAACATTAACATTTAAGGAAATGTATAACTAAAACAAAATCCTTTTAAACATGAACTTCAACATAATATGGAAAAAGTAAAATGAGATAATGCCATTTACTTGTTCACATGGATATTCTACTGGTTGAATAATCACATGCAATATCAATAACCACTTTCATAATGATGGAATGCATAATGTCAGACTATCATAACCACGTAGTCAAGGCCTCGTGCCAAGACCACTAAGATTTTGCCAAGGCCTCGTGCCAAGACACTAGTTTGTCTCATGATACCTACTGATTCATCGAGGAGCTATAGAGGGCTCCACCCATCACTTATTAAGTCCAATTAATTCCTCATATGAATAGGTTTAAACATATCATAAACCATAACATAATCGTATCACATAAAACATGTATAAAGGAAACATAACATTTCCACATTTCAATCACAAGATATCAATACAACACATTGATATAATAAAAACATTTTCCAAACCATTTTCAATACCAAAATAAAATAAAGTTAAAACTTTGTATTTATTTTTCATTAAAAAAAGTTATGGCTTGTAGAGGAAGCCGAAACTCAAATAATGGCCACGGCGGCGGAGAAGTCATTGTCGCCGCATATGTACAACAAGAAAAACATTCCCTTTTTGTCGATTAGTAAAATGCTTCATATAAAAAAGATTCCTTTTGAATAAACGTAAAAGTCAAAGGGGTTTATACACCGTATAAAAGAAAGTTGTGTATAAAACAAAATATGCCTCAATGAAAGGAGATTAAGACGAAGACCCTTACAAAGATCATTTTTTTAAATAAATTAGGTCTATTATGTGTATTCACTATAAGTACACATAAATAAAGTACAAATACAAGATAGGACATAATAATATCATGACATAATTTGAAAGTAGGAGATTAACTCAAAGAATAGAAATTAGGTTAAGAAGTTCCCTTACCTTGCATCCTGTCTTGACTCGACCGTTCTTTAACCTCCTGAATAATAAACTAGAGTTAATTTATAGTTTCTTAAGAACCTTTTCAAGTTTCTTATTCCATTAATATCACTTATTACCATGTTATGAACATTATGTAATTATTTAAGTTAATAACGGTCGTTTTGTCGATCTTTGGTACTTGAGTCAAAAATAAACTTCTCATAATTACAAGTTGTTCATGTGGTGAAATATCCATTATATCCAGAGTTATATTCATGATATAGATATCATATATCTCATATATATCCAGTATATACATTCATTTATTCCATAACGTTTAGAGGTAATAAATGAAATGCACCGTTCATGGAGACGGTAAGCCGTACGTATGCATGAACGCTACTTTCATTTCTATTTCGTATTTAATGGAATGAAATCATAATGATATAAATTTATAATATAATTCCAGTATAATATTGTGTATAATACCATTTAATCCATCTTTTATACATCCCACATATGGTATTAACGATTCAAATCACTTTGAGGGGGCGGTAGTCCGCACTTCCTAAAATGAAAATATCGCGTTTACCCATAATGGAAACCATAAAGGTATGCCATAAATGAAAAATAAAAAATCATAAGGAAAACAAAAACATAATATATATCATATATAAAAATAGTTTCATCATAATGGACACCTTTGAAGGTGTTATTTTAGTGTTGAACAATCATCGTTTCGTGAGGCAGAAATTCGCCATCCACAGAAACAGTATGTTCTTTAACCATTAGATGTAGGTGTGTGTAAGTGTAGCTCAAATACTTCTTATATCAACATACTAGTATATTTAGTATACTATTGTTTTTACAAATTAAATTAATAAAAAGAGTTTAGGGGGTTGGAGAATAAAAATAAAACAAAATAACATAAGAGAAGACATTACCTTAAAATTGGGTAACTCTTTTGATTTGAGCCAAAGGCTTCCTTGGGAAGAATTATGCACAAAGTGAGGCTTCTAGGAGTAAGGTAGGGAAGTTGGGAGAGTATTTGGGCAGATTTTGGCTGATCCAAATTGCTTGAAGGTGTGAGTAAGGGGGTATTGGTGGGGGCCTTTTATAAGAGGAGAGGAGGGGCACTCTTGGAATGTAATGAAATGTTACGTTATTATGAGATACATTTCGGTTTTTAGAGGTCCCAAAATTATATATTTAGAGTATAAGGTGATAAGGGTTATAAATATACACATCCAATAGGCTTTGGACAAGTGTAAGCCTTGTATTTTACATTATATGTTCATTTTATTTAAATCGTTAATTAATGAGGTAATCGCTGCATCATCATGGTGTCATAAATAATTTAATTTATTTAATGTCTAAAAATTATAAAAAAAATATCATGATGTAGTAAATCTTTTTATCTTTATAATTAATATTTATAGTAAAACATATGAATTGTATAACCCCATTTAAAAATTGTTTTAGTAAAACAACTTATGTTTGTGACATTTTTATTTTAACTTTAAATAAAAAGTTATTTATGTCATTTTCCTACCAAAGTGGCTCCATGAGGTCCCCAAGTTGACCCATGGATTGTCTTGGTAGGACATGACACATCCAATATGGGTAGGACAAGTGTAAAGGTCCTTTCATATTTTTATAATATCATTTTGACCTTAAATTTCACTAATTACCTTTAATCGCGATTAATTAAACTTAAAAGTTACTATTTAGAAAAAAAAAATTTAATCCCATTGAACCACATTTTACTTCCTAATGACAACCATGTATGTCAGATTTTTGAAAATCAAATCACAGAAGTGGTAATATTTCATTTAAACGAAAAATCAGTTATTTAACTACCACTTAGTGGTTTCACTATTCATCAAAAATTGAAGTTTTTCATAACAATGCCACAATTTTACCCTAAGCTATAATTGATATTCTGAATTTAAAAATGATGTCTATTTTAAAAAATTTAAACATATAAGTTGCATTAATTAATTTTATAATTAATTCCCGTTGTCACAACAAATAGCGTGTTTTTAAGAAACAATATATATCAAAAGATTTGCAATTGTTTATGTCCAATTTCAAAGTGAAATTAATTATAATGACAACCATTGGATAAAATGGTAAAAATATATTCTAATTATACTTTAAAACCACTCAATATTATAATTTATCACTATAAATTATTTTGATTAAAAAAGTTGTTTTTAAGTATTTTTCACTACTCATAGAAAATTGGAAGTTCTCAGAAAATTACAAAAAATTCAACATAGGATAATTTCGATATTACGAATACAAAAATGATGTCCATTTTGAAATATAAAATTTCTATAATTTTAAAAAGTGGGTATTACTATTCATAATGGCTACTTTGATTAGTCGCGGTGGGTTAGAACTCGAAGTTGCGTACAATGCAAGCTATTGCATTATTGAATGAGAAGCGCATTGTGGAAGCTCGGGGTGTTACAAATTTTATGGGTGTAAAAGGGCCACAAAGTCAAAGATGGGCATGACCTGCTAGTTTGAACATCAGTTCTGTATTTAGGCCATATATTCTTTATAGAAGCTTGGAGTTGGACCAAACTTTTAGAAGAGCTATGGAACCAAATTTCTCACATTTCATCATTCTGGAAGGACAGCTAAATCACGAGATTTAGAGGATAAACAGGTGGTAAAATTTGGATAAAAATATTTAGATGAATTTCCCTATTCACACTTGAAACCACTTGTAACCTAGCCTCTCCTCCACTTTATAAATATGTATTTTTCTCCTTTGGAGGGGTTGGGGACATGAATTATGAAGTTTAGGGAAGAGGATAAGTGGATCCACTCTAATTCTCCAACCATTTCAACAAGGGTATCTGTTGAAGCAAGGATCCCTTCGACGAAGCCTTCTTCTTCTTGTTCTGGTTGTAATACTTTTGTTTGCGTAATAAACACTTTAGTTATTATTTAATTTATTATATTTTCCTATGTTTTCTTCACTTATCTTCCTCATTAATATTCCTATTTGTTTTGTAATTAAATATTAAAAAGGATATTGGGTTATACCCTTTCTAAATCTTTGCAAATGTAATCTGTTTCTACGATGACTATACCGCCCATGAAAGAGTAGTTTTCTTAGTAATCGATCCACATATTACCTTCTTCATTCATTTATTTTTAATTAATGAGCTACTGTAATTCAATTAATATTATATATTAATTGAGTTTTCAATTTAAATGAAACTAAGAAAAAAATTGAACAATTGACAAAGAAATATGTGAGGTCGAGATTTGTGTAAATTGTGAGAGTGCGATCTTAATCGGTAATACAAGACTAAATGGGATAAATTTATAGAGTTAAAATAGAATTCCTAAACTCAATTAATCCTCATTTATAGAGTTTATAGGTGATATAATTAACCACTTAAAATAATCTAACCTAATAAAATCAATCAAAGTAGGGTGCTGTGATTTCATGTACTGAAGCTAGCCTAGGGTTTATGTAATTTCATCTTTGTGGTTAAGTTAAGTCCCGTAGGGTTCGAGGGTTAAAAAATTAGGGGATTATAATTAAGTGGATGTTAATTTAAATAATAATGATAAATAATTTAGTGAATAGATATATTTAGATCAATTATTCCTTTTAAAATATTTTCTAAAAAAATATCTTCTTATTGTGTTTTATTAATCAAGTTTCATTTCAAAAACAAAAACAAAAAAACATAATCTTATTCCAAAATTCTTCTTATTATTTTATAAATGATAAAAAAACCCTCATTATTTTTAAGTAGTTTTTTTATTATATTTTTTTAAAATACATTTAATAAGTTTTTAGTTTACTTCCTCCTTTGAGAGACGACCTTGGTCAGACACTCTGTTGCACCCAAATACCCAAAAAATCACACTTCATTTGAGAGCGCCCATGACAACACCTTTTAGAGAAACATTTTATCGAGTAGAAATGATGGAATCTATTAGACTTTCCATGGTATTTTATATTAAAATTAATATTATAATATATCAAATGGATGTAGATACACCATTTTTTAATGGAGTCTTGAAAGAAGAATTATACATCGACTAACTAGTAGGATTTCTTATAGAAGATGATGATTTAAATATTTTAAAGTTGAAAAAGGAATTATATATATAAATTAAGCACCTCATTAATTTTATGAAAGACTTGATATGTATTTGAAAAATTTGGAGTTTAAGAAAAGAGGGATTGATCACAACCTCTATGTGAATGTCTCATATGAAGAGTAGTTCATGGTGGTGTTTTATATAGATAATATTATATTTGGTGTGTACAATCATAGTTCCATTGAAAGGTTTGAAAATATGATGCATTAAAAATTTGATAATTTTATGATTAGATAGTTAAACCACTTTATTTGGTTAAAAGTTTTTTAAAGGGAAGGTTACATATTTATCTCATAGGTGAAATATGAAATAGAGTTGTTAAAGAAGTTTGAAATGGAAGATTCCAAAATAGTTTCAACTCCATTAGATATTGGAATGAAACTAATAAAGCATGGGGGTTGCAAAGGATTAAAATGAAAATTTTATAGATTAATTATTGGAATGCTATTGTATCTCACAATATTAAGGATATATATATTTTATGTTACATTCTTGGTACCATGATTTTAGAGTTTTCCAAAGGAAGAACATCTCTAATAGGTAAAAAGGATAATGGGATAAATTTAAGGAATATTGAACTATGGTTTAGTTTTTAAAGAAGGAAAAAATTAAGATTTTTTGGATTATATATTCAAATAAATATTGGGATGTGGATCTAAAATCGACTAGTGGTAGAGAATTATTTATTGGTATAAATTATATTGGATGAAAAAGTATAAAGCATGAGAGTATATCTTTGAGCATAAAAGTGGTAGAATTTATTTTAATTACCAAGGATTGTCCTCAGTTGAGGTGGATGAAGAAAAAATTGTAAGATCTTGGAGAATTACTATGATAATAAATGTTGATTAAGTGTGATGAAAAGAGTGAAATCAAGTTAAAAAAGAATTAGGTATAAAATTTTTTCATAAAACATATTGAGACCCATTACTAGTTCATAACGGAGAAGGAAAAGAAAACATTGTGAAATTTAAGTATGTTTTAACTTAGAATCAAGTGTTAGATATATTTATAAAAAAATGGAAGCAATTTTGTTTATAATTCATCCATTTATCCTCAAAGTTAAATAAATTTTGTCAAGCTAAGGAGATTCTAATAACCCCCTCTCCCCATTATTGATAAGGTTTTACTAAATGTTGTGATTTTTAAGTGTATATTTTTTGAGTGTAAGAAGATAAGAAGAGACATAATACATGGGGAATTATATGAAGAAAAAGTTTTAGTCTAGAAAATAAGTAAAAAATTTAGAAATTGACATATTTTATTGTTTTCTATAATGATCTTTGACACATGTAGGAATAGGTAACTTTTTAATTAATCTTTTATTAGTTATGTAAAAAATAGAATATATGATCAGATCTAGAAAATAGAAAAACCATTTAATTTTATTATCAAAGGGTGAGAATGACTATAGGGGGAGAGCCACACTACAAGGGAATCATGAATGTATTTACAATATTAATAGATTAAAATATTTTAATCATGGTGGATGAGTTGATAAAAAAAATACAAAGTGGGATAATTCTATAAACAAAGGTTGTAATGTTGGATTTTTTTTTCAATTTTTGTAAATTAAAGTCAATTAGAGTTTGTTATTGATGTCATGAAAATATGGTGTGTAGTTTGGTGAAGGATTCACTCATCATACCAAGGTGAGATTGGATATTACATGTTGAATCATAAAATAGTGATTTGGAAGAAGGTTTGAACATTTTTATACTATTTTAATATAGAGGGATTTCAATTCAAAAAGGATTGGGTATCCATGTCATGGTGAAAGGCATTTCAGAAAATTGAAATAATCATAATGGAAGATATTTCAATGGTACATGGGATTTTATGGTGGAAAAATCCCTATGAAAAATAAGGATACCCAAAAAGAGAATTTTGAAGGCTGTGTTGGACTCATGTGACATTAACAAAAAATTATAGAAGACTCATGTAATATTAAAAAAATGGTGGACTTATTACATAACAATGATCTAAGTGAAAAACCCAAGGAGCACCATACTATGGTGGAAGTCATTTTAAGTATCAAGTTTTTCATGCTAAAGAGTAAACATGATACTAAGCAAAGAAGAATCCATTTTGATGGGAGTTTTGAGTATAGATTCAAATTCCACCGAAAAAAAAACGAAAATGAAAAACATGCCTTCCCAAATGATTATTGTAGAACCCTAACATTGTGTTTGGTTATATTTTAGTAAAAGAAAAGAAATGATTTGATAGTTTATAAAATAAAAGAAAAGAAAAGAAATGAAATGATTGTGATTTCTCTCCTTGTGTTTGCATCCATAACTTAATAAAATAAAAGAAATGATTTGGATTTATCTTCATCATGTCTGGTGACAATTTTTTTTAAAAAAGAAAAGAAACTATTTTGTTTCAAATGACACAAATAACCTTTGTTTAAAAATAACACATACACATGGGATTAAAGGGCATACTTGCTCAATATAAAAAACCAACATCGATTAGATCCGCACAGATACCACACCTACCACCATATATTAATACAAATTATAAAATTTAAAAAAATTAACTAAATATAATCAAAATTATTTATATAATTTATTAATTAAAAATTATTAATTCAAGGTAATAAAAATTATACAATCAAAATTATTAATTAAAAAATTATTAATTAAAAAAATTATTAATTCAAAAAAATTATTAATTAAAAATAATTACTAATTCAAAATAGTTATTCATTCAAAATTATTAATTCACAATATTTATTAATTCAAAATTAGTTATAAATTATTTATATAAACCATTAATTCAATATAATCATAATTATTTATATTCAAAATTTTATATAATCAGAATTATTTATATAAGAATAATTAGTTATATTAAAAATTATTTATATACACATTTTTAAAATTATTTATATTTGATTGTTATTATTATTTATAAATTATGTTGAACTTAGAAAAATAATTATTTATAAATTACATCGAATAGAATATTTAGATACCCATGAAAATATTGTTGGTTGTTATTATTAATAATGAAAAATATGTTCATTTATATAAATATTAATTCAATAAAATAATATAGCCATAAATAAGACAAACATTTATCTTTTTTTATGAAATCCAATTCACCACGGATTTGAATTTATCAAACAAATATATTTTATTTCTCATTACAATGAGCATGTGTAAATTATCAAGGAAAATATTATAACCATGCATGTACTCCACAAGATATTTCATAAGTACCTCAAACATTTCTAAAAATTAAATATGAATAAAGAAACAATTCAACAGGGTCATATAGCATTCAAGCCGCAAACATAAAATAATCATAACACAAAAAATTAAATGATAAAAGATAACAACATACAAGTATCTAATCAAATGATAACATTATACGACATTTTCAAAAAAATATTAATAACCAAAACATCTTTCATTGAAAACACAATATGTCATAACTCAAATAAATGACATTGTTTTAAACTAACAGTTACCAATGATTTTGAGGATCATGCATCATAGTATCTAAAGTCACCTTCCTAAACTCCATTGGGCAATTTAAGAATTGAATTGTCCTCTCTGGCTTCTTGGTAAGAAATAGATATGTCTTGGTAATAAATTCTGGAGCAATTTCTATTTCTTTTAGTGCCTGATGAACCTCTCCACCTGGTAACCATCCTTTAGGTCTCGCCAAATATAAATTTCCCTCCATCATGATAGCTATAACTTCATGCAATTATATCTTTAGTATTTCAATGTCTTTTTGATTACCATCTGAGCTCTTTTGTTTCCTTTTTTTCATAATATTTTCACCTGTAGAAGACACTGCATCCAAATCTACATCTGGTGAGTTGAAAATTTTCAAGTTTTCTTCATTTTGAAACATCGTTTCGTCAATCTCTTCAATTGTATCTTCATTGGTGTTATTGGATGATTAGTTCCACTCTTTCACTTTCTCTTTTGCGGTTTGAGCATCTGCACCTATCGATCTGCCTTTTCCAAAAATTCCAACAAGTTTCTCATAATTACCAATGGGAGTATGCTTCCATTTCTCAGCATAAGGCTTTAACTTTTATGGGAATACACACACACACACACAAGAAAAAAAATGTTATAATTGTGCATAGTTTTAATTTTCAGGAAAAAAACACAAATTAAATTAAATTACAATGCATACCTCAATCAATGTCTTCCATACTTCAGGTTTAGTAGTAAACATTTGCAAGATTGGACTCCATGAAAAACCACTAGTATGCTTAAATAAATCATAACATTCCGCCAAATGTTCTTTAATTGTCTTCAGTTGATTCTTTATCTTAGCCTTATCTAAAGATAAGTTAAACTTCTCTCGTAGTTCTTTAACAAAATTATCATATGCCGAAGTAGTGAAAGTACCATTGACCCTATTCCCTTAAACATGTTGATGATATAAAGCTTCAATCAGTCCATCATCCATATGATTTGTCCATGATAAATTTTTTCTTTTACAATCCTCTCGATTTTTCATTTTTTTACTCATTGAAATAACCTACATTAAAAATAATTAATAAAAAAATAGTCATAAACAAGAAAAATTTCAAAATATTTGATATCTCTAACAATCTATCAAGATGAAATAAAATCATAAAGATTAAAAATTGAAAACAAGGAATATCATACTCGAATAATGAAACCTTGTTGGTAAAATAAGTACATAACATGAGACAAACATGGTTCATCTTTAATTATTAACATAATCAAACCACATATGAGCTGCAATTTCATCTCTAATTTTCTCCCTTTTTTTGCATCTTCATCGGTGTCTATTCGCTCACTAGCTGCTTGTTCAACTTCATAGTGATTTTCAAGAGCATTATCCACCTCGGCAAGAAGATTTTCATCTGGATCTACACCCATTAAAAAGTTGTGTAGTATGCAGCAAACTAATATGATATTTGATTGTGTCTTCACCGAGTACAAAGAGTCTGTTGTAGTTGATATAATTGGAAATTGTTTCTTTAAAACTTGAAAATCTCTCTCAATATCATTGTGCAAAGAAGCATGTCGATTATTAAATAAATCTCGAGCATTTTATAGAGGATGATTAGAGTACTCTTTCAAATGATAATGTGCACCTCTATAGGGTGGTATAAGGCCACTTCATAACATATATCCCACATCAACAAGATAAAATTTTCCTATTTCAAATAAAAAATGTCATTACGCAAAATAATTCAATTTACATATTTTAACAACCAAAATTAAGTTGAGTAGAAATTACCAATTGGTAGTCTCAATTTTTCTTCTCTAGATAATGCATTTTTAATAATTCTCGAGTTTGATGCGGTTCCCTCCCATCCAGGAAATACATAAGTAAACTTTAGATCAAATGTACATACACATAGTACGTTAAGTGTGGGATAACCTTTTCTACCACGATATCTTGGTGCATCATTATTAGAAAATTTGACACAAACATGTGTTCCATCCAATGCTCCAATACAATCCTATCTGTTAATATATTTTCTGATAATTATTTTAAAATATAAAGATAAAAATAATTGTGAATTGAAAGAATAATTGTATTATATAAAATATACCTTAAAATATGGTTGAAATCATACACTATTGAGTATCACGGGAGAAACTTCAGATCCATCAGGTTGGTATAGAAATTTATCTTCTAATAAAATCATTGATCTCAAAAAATCATGAAAATGTCTACTTGTTGTTTTACCGGATCGGCGAAAAAAAGGAAACATTTATATTTTTTACATTATGTGACAGGATATAAAGACATTTTTCAACTTATTCTTCAATTGTTGAAAACTTTGTTGGTTTCATACCACCATGCATTTCAAGCATAGAACACAAATTTGAAAAATCATGTGGCCCCATACAAATTATGTTACGACAATCATTGTCACATTTAATTTGATCCATGAGTTCAACGTGAACTTTTTGACGTTTCACATAATGTGGATTGGTTTATCTGTTTTTTATAATGATATATTTTATGGGAATACCAAAAGACCACTACACAACATATAAGTTCAACAACTGCTATCTTCCGACTTATATCCCATTTAATCAAATGATTATTCAATGCTTCATCTTGTTGATCCATAAGGCCTACAATTTTTTTTTAAAAACGATTTAATAAAATTTATTTAATGAAACCATATAAATAGAGATACATGTAATTGACAATTCAAATATAATTGAATATGACAAGTAGAAAATAAACAATTAATATTCCATATAAAAAATTACCTTATAGATTTTTTTAATATAATTTATGAAAGTATCTTTATAACATCAATAGTCTATATTAAATAAAAATATATTTATTTATAGATAATGCATTAATAATATTCATAAGTTTACTTAATTTTATAAATAATAAATTTTATAATAAAACCTTATAATATTCCTGTATAATACATTATAAACTATATAAATCATAAATTTTGTAATATAAAAAAATAATAAATCTATGATAAACCTATGATAAAACTATAACAAAAATATGATAAACATGTAGTATAAAATATGAAATATAATTGACAATAAATTTATGATAAACCATATTTTTTTTAATACAAAAAAATAAAATGAAAAAATAAATTTTGTAATATAGAAAAATAAAATTGATAATAATTAATAAAAATAATGTAACAAAATAAATTTTGTAACAAAATAAAATATTGTAACAAAATAAAACAATGTAACAAAATAAAACAATGTAACAAAAAAATTTAAATCATAAACTCTGTAATATAACAAAATAATAAATCTATGATAGTACAAATATGAAATATAATTGATAATAATTAATAATAATTAATAAATATTTGATGTTGTTCAATTTTCAATATTATATTAATTAATATGACCCATATATCAATAAATAATCACAAGTTGTTGATTGTAATGTACTATTTTTTCTTATACTCATCTCAATATGTATGAGTATTTGTATTTTCATTACATAAATCTCTAAATAAATAATATATTCATAATTTAAAAATTAATCGTATACTGAAACTGAAAAAAATGTTGCAAGTATAAATTATTAATTTAAAAAACAACCTATTGTAAATCAATTTATCATTAAAAAACAAAATATAAGAATTGAAATAAATAAATTACTTACGACAATACAGAAGACGAAAGCTGCGAATGGGTGAAGATGAAGTAGACTTGTTGAAAACTGGATGCCAAAAAATAGTAGCTGGATGATGGAAAAAAATTAATTTCAGAGTAATAACAATAGACTTGAAGGAGAAAATAGTGTATGCTACACCAGCAGAAGAACGAGACAATGGAGATGGAGCGGCAATGTGAGATGGGGTGACAGTATGAGGTCTGGCCGTTTATATAGAGATTTAAGGACAATATGGGAAATGTATAAAATAATTGAATGGGATTGAGTATTTCTATCCAAATCATCCCAATTTTGGGACGATTCAAAATCCATTGAAATCCCCTGTGGGAGAGAAATCGTCTGCGTTTCTCTCCTTCAACATTGGATAGCCAAACGACAAAAACAGATTTCTATCCTTCCATATCTTCTCTTTTCCACCCGTTTCTCCCCTGCCAAACGAGCACTAATTCCTATTCTTCTTCAACATATCATCATATACAGGTGCTTCATATCCTTAGATTTGGTGATCTTATTCAGCATCTTTGGGTTGGATATCACCTGAAGCTTGGTGCCTGACCTGAGAATGTTCTCTTGCTTCCTCTTCTCCTGTTCCTCCCTCTTCTTCCACTTCTCAATATTGTTCTGTCGGATCCCCTCCTTCAGATCGTTCATCCTCTCCCCGAACACCCTATTGATCTCCTTCTACCTGCACCTCTGCTGTAATGTCGTGCCCTTCTCATTCACTTGCACAACCGACATCCAGTGCTTCCACGGCTGATTCCACTTCCTTCTGGATACCTTAACGGTGATTACGCTGTCATACGTGGGGCGATCATAAGAAGGATTGTCAGGGTTTTCCGAAGAAGATACGACCTATCTCTTTGATTTAGGGGGAAGAACCTATTCATTTAGCTTGACATCCACATCCATGGACTCTCCAATGCTGGCGGCATTGCCTTCATCATCTTCTGATCTCTTGTGCTTGTTCTCCGAGCCACCGAGCCCTTAGTCCAGGAACCTGAAGTCGATTGTGCATGCCATCGGAAGTAAAGAATCCCACAAAGGGAGGGAAAGCTTCCCAAAATCGGCAGTTTTGAGTATAGGTCATGATGTAGAGTTTGAAAAACCTAAGGTAATGTTGTTTTGATATTTTTTAACTATTTTGTGGTTATGGTATGAATATCAACAACCTAAATGGAGTTTAATGGTTGAGGTATACTTAAGATGATCTAAGGAAATAATATAAAGTATAGGATGTTCATGAAAGTTAATTTCTTGAATTCTAATTTGAATTTAAAATCTATGGAATGGAAATATAAGGAGATGGTTGGAACAAAAAGAGGAGAAATGTTCTTGATAGAAGAGAGATTATTGGAGAGGGTTTAGATTATGGGGGAAAAGAGATGGGAGAATGATTTTTGGATATCATGGAATATATATAATTAAAGTTAAAGTTTTGGATGAATTTAATTCCATTAAAATTAGGTTTAGAAGTGAATAGTTACGACACATATTTGTGATGATCAGGAAGTGGAGATCAAAACATCATGGGGAACACTAATTTTAGTTTGGTTTTTTTATTATATAATTAATATTATGAGTAAAAATTACATGTTGATGCTATATTATGTGTAACCCTCTTAGAAAATAGTGAGAAAAAGAGAGTAAGAGGCCATAGACCTTGGATGAGTAGTGATATCTTCCTAATGATTGTAATCATCAACTAGTGAAGTAGTCATTATTAGGCATATCAATACAATTTTTATAGATGTTTTAACTACATGAACTTTACCATACCATAATTATATGATTTAGTAAAAATATTTCATAACTTACATACCCAAAACCTTTTAGGCTTATAGTTTTAATTAATTAATAAAAATCCTTTATATAAAAAATCTATTAATATTACACCAAATGGACCATTTCAACTAAACTAATTTCTTCAAATGAAACATTTACTTTATTCAAGGATAAAAACTAATAATTTTTTTTTACTTCATAATAATTCTTACTCACCTTCAAGACCTATAAAAATCATTTAAAAATATGGGGTGAGCATATAAAGCTCGGTGAGGGGTATAAAAGAAAGAGAAAACCCATTAGGCCTTTGAATCACATAAAAATCAATGAATTTTTTTTCTTTATTATGAAAGAATTTGATATCATAAAATATCATAAACATACTTTTAAACATGAAATAAACTTCCTAACTTAAAAAGTACTATAAAATGAACTTAAAATCATGCGTAAAGGTTCCATTATGAATTATTGGGACATCATATTCATTCAACATTTTTGGCGATGTGAAACTCACCCAACTCACACATTATGGATGGAATTAACTATACCTATCCCAAAAATTATGGATGAGGTATAATTAACCCAAACCAAACATTAAATTATAGATATGGTTTAATTTACTTGTCCTGTACATGATAATCTCATGAGATATTAATCATTATCCAATGCATTGAAAGGCTATATTAAAACCACCCTTCATCATTTTTATCATCCAAGAACCATAAAATTAATAAAACATATTGGGATTTTACTTTTACATATCACAAATAAAACTGATAAAAACTTACTTTTCAACCATTAAACACAAACTTTTAAATAAATCCATATAGGAAAAGATCATAAAGAAATAAAAATATTTTAAAATACTTGTAAAAGATTTTATAGAAACACTTAAAGTATTAAAAGTAGAAGTTTAAAGAAAAAACCCCTAACCTTGATCTCCTTAGAAAACTTGAACCTTCACTCCAGTATCACCCTAATGACAAAACCCTAGGGAATACTCCTTATGATAAAAAATTAAAGAATGATTGTGATGTTTTGGGAGAGGAAATATGGACAGAATATAGATGAATAACCAAAAATTTTATGTTTAGAAAATGGTGAAACAAGTACCATTTTATAGAAAAGATTAAATGGAACATAATAGTTAGATATTAAATGAAATTTTAAAATTATAAGTTTCAAGTAGGGATAATTCATATATCTCTTCCACCCCCTTTTCACTCTATCTCATAGAGATTTAAAAAATAGACTTCCATTTAATATTATTATCACACTTTTCTATTATATATTCTATCTAAACCTCATATTTCACCCTTATTCACATAACCCCTATCTAATGTAATGCCATGAATATCCAAAGATCCTTCTGAAAAATATATTTCACATTTTATTATAAATTATTCCATAAAATCCTAGGTTTATAAACTTGATCATAAATATTATATACAAATAGTTCATGTACCTCTCACTTTCCTAGGTCATGGTTTTAAAATCAATAAATTCATTTACTTTGATTTCTAATATAATAATTTTTGAATCCAATATTTAAACCTATTATTTAAAAATTGTCCTTATCTATACTTGTTTTTAAATATCTTTTTTGAGGTGTGTAAATAAAATCTGAATGATCAATTTTTAAAATTGATACACATTGAAGATGGATTAGAAGTTCTCTGGAAGTTATTTTGGTAATAGTGTTTTCCCAGAAAATAAAGTCTGGAAGGTGTGTACATAGGTTGTTTTAAAAGTTAAAGGAATAATACATGGAATGAGTGAAATAGTTACGCCATGAGTGAAGATCATAGGAAAATAATAAAGTCAAAACATTCCCTAAGTACGTAATAGTAAATTATGGGTGAGTAATTGGAAAAGGAAAATTATTCAAGAAGCATACATAAAAGAAATTTTGCTTAATATGTAATGGTTATGATAAGTAGACCAGATCAGGAAATACGAATAAGGCATAAAGCTCTTAGTATATATAAAAGTAAAATTTTGAGAAGAATCTGAAAAATGGATAAGTGTTGAATTTTACTTTTTATGTAAAGGTATCTAGATTAATCTAGGTGTGAAATGTGGAATTACCTTAATGCATAAAGTTCACCCTGAATAGAAAGAATGAAAAATGGAAAAGTTATTGATCCTTACCATGATATGTAAAACTATTTTTTCTAATATATAATAGTCACCATAGTAAAAAATTTGTAAAATTCATAGACTCACTGAGATATATAAATGTAACTTTCTAAGTTGTAGTAGAAATTTGGTAAATACTTAAAGCACACAATGATATGTAAGAGAAACTTTACTCAATATGTAATGGTAACTCTAAGTAGAAGATTTAAAAATTTGATAAAGAAAATACATAAAGGTATTTTTGCTAATACATAAGAGTCATTTTGAGAAAAAATGGTCATAAATTTGAAAAATGTGTTGGGTGTATTGTGATAAAATTGTGTTGGCCCCACTAGGTTAAATATCTTCGGGGGTGAATCAGGGTATGATAGATTAAAATAACCAGCACTTTGATCTTGTTTCATTGTTAAAAAAACTCTCTTATATCTTCTTATCACAAATATATATATATATATATATATATATAACATGCAAGAGACAAAAATTTTACTGAGTTCACCATAACTAGGATAGTGCAAGGATCATACAAAGGTGATGTACCAATGTACCAAAATCTACTATAGTGCACTATTGTTACAATGTTCGATGTAAAATGACTATACCCTTGAGTTCACTATAAATCACCCATTGAAAGTTCACTACTCTCTCTATTGAAGTGAACACAGTACTCCTCTAGAATATTCTTTAGATGTTTCGTATCACCTTTAAATTAGTTCACACCTATGTGAGTATCTCATTAAGACCTTTATTAATATGATAGATGAAACCCACTTCACTGTATAGTTTATGCTTCATGGAAACATACTATTCACACTTTTTTACTCTACAAACTGTTCTGTGCACTGACCACATGACCACTCTTCACCTACTGAGTAGCACACCTTCCACTGTGTGAGAGCGAGGTGGAACCAATGATAACCCATGTATTTTATAAATTTTATTTCATAATTTATTTCATAAATTAATACATAATATAGTCCCATAAGAAAAATTGTCCTAGTGAATATGGGAAATTAGATATATAGAATAATAACTTAAAGTAGGGATACAACAAAATTATTTAAAAACTTCACACCATTCCCTTAAAATCCATTGATCTTCTAATACTACAACGGATATCATTGGGACGTATATAATAAAGGGGTGAGATATAAATCAAAATAAGGGAATAATAAAAACATAACATGATGAAATTAATACGTGTGAGTCAATAGGAATATCAATGTGGCCTAAATGAGATGAGAATCATAAACATGAACATCAAAGTATGATAGAATATGATAACATCAAGACAACATGGGAATGTTGAAAAAACATGAAACATGACATCATAGGCATAAATCAAGGATAATCATTGAGAAATAATAATTGAATGTTCTTAAGAAAACCTCTCATGAACCATACATGATATCTCATGAGGTAAAAAAATTACTCAATACATTGTAGGGCTATATGATTTCATTCCCACCCGTCACATTCATATCATGTACATGCATTTGTGTTCCACATAGATCATAAAACACAAGAACATATTTCATAATTTTTAACCCTGTGATTAAGGAGTATAGGTTATATACATATAATTAATAAATAAAGGAAGTATAGGTACATCTAGGTGAATACCCTTTAGTGGAAATGGTGATGGTTATTCACTATATAAATGTTTGTCATAGAAAATTGTAGGACAATTTCGACATCATAACAGATATATATAAGGATTCATGGAAGGGTTTAATTAGAGTGAAATGGGGTCTATCATTAATTGTACATCATAAGGATATTAAAAGGTATTTTTAAAAACATATAACAATATAAAAAATTGTAAACCAAAATTACTAATACAAAGAAAGTGATTGAACAAAAGAATCCCTTACCTTTAGAGAGCGCTTCTAAAAGATTGGGAGGATATTATTAAGAACTTGGGAAAACCATGGGAGGAATTTATAGATGTATAGGGAGGGTAAATTCATTCTCAATGTTTTTTTAGTGAAGATGAGTGGGATTATGGGTGGGTATTTATAGCAAAAGAGAGGTGAATTATTTATTAATTTCTAAACTTAGGTTTAGGACTCTATATAATAAAATAATAAAAACCAAAAAACTTACCATGTTTTTTCCATGGATTATTCCAAATAGGAGTAGTTTTAAATATTTTATATGTATAAGAAAATAAATCATTAAAATAATACAATGGGTGATGTGGAATTGAGTCATGTTCATGGAGAATTAATTTTAAAACCTTAAAATATAATATAAGTTGTGGAGGATTTATTAATGGTTTATAAAATTAATCAAATTACTTAAAAAATATTATTTTAAATGGGAAACATAAATTTGGTTTTGGATACTACTTATAGTATTTAGTACATCAATTTTTAGCTTTTATGATGTCAAAATACTACCATATATTTACATCATATTTAATTTTTACCAAATTTATTTTTTGTCTTTGAAAGTTATAAAAAAATTAACAATTTGATAATTTTGATGTGATTATTTAAAAAATTAAATTTATTTTATGAAAATAATTTTATAAATATAACAGTTTACACTTTTAAATAAACAGATTTATTTATTGAAGAATACTAGTTTTTATAACATTAACCACTTTATAACCCTTATAAAAATTACATTGGAATTAATTATATTATAATATAATTTATGTTAAAAAAAATGTTTTTTAATAATATTATTTTATTAAAATAAAATTTATTTCAATAATTCTTGAATTTATCAAAAAAAATTGTCTTAATTGAATATATATATATATATATATATATATATTTCCTGAAAAAAAAATTGGATTTCTTTATATCAAAATCTAATTTTTATCAAACTCATTTATTATTTATAAGGTAATAATAAAAAGGGATAAATATAATCATTATTTCATTTAAAATAAAATATAAAAATTCATACTACTAAGGACTAGATATACAACCCCTTATTACACCAACATATTTGCTAAGGGTAAGGTGTGCGATGATGACACTTTCTTAGGATGGTTTGATGAACATGGTTGGGGTTGTGATCTCAATAACCATAAACTTATCCTATAGACAATTCCATTCATGATTGAGTTATTTAATATTATCTTGAGTTTGGTTAAGGTAAAATCCTAGTGATTCCATCTCTCTTGGAAGCTCCAATTAATGGGATTCATAGGGTACAATCTGATAGGTCGATGCCATCAATTCTTCTATATGTGAAAATTAGTCTTTATAATAACCAATACTATATGAAAATCTTAATAATAAATGTATAATTAATATATTATAAATGTTTATGATGCTTAGTGTTATTTTAAATCTATCTGGATGTAACTTATAATGGTCCAAAATAACCAAAATAGTGAATTTGTTTTCTATAATTACATTTCTTAATAAGTCATTTGATGATTAAAAAAGGGGGTTTCATTTATGAATATTCAAGTTGTTAAATTATTATCAAATTCAGAAATTTATACCTTGAAATTTTATTTCATAAACTAAAACAGATGTGGGTACTTTTGTTTCATTTCCTCTTCTAGTTCCCAAGTAGCTTCCTCAAACTTGTGGTTCCACCACTACACTTTGACTAGGTGAGTTGTATTGTTTAATAGTAAATTTTCTCTACAATATAATATCTTCACCAGAATATCCTCATATGAAAGATCATTCTCTAAGGGAACAACCTTTAGATTCAGTACATGTGAGGGGTCTATTATGTACTTCCTCAAGAGGGATACATGGAACACATCATGTACTTGAGATAGGTTAGGTGGGAGTGCTAGTCGATAAGCCATGAATATGATGCGGTCAAGGATCTAAAAGGGGTTAATGTATAGAGGAAAAAGATTTACTTCTTCACAAACACCATTAATTTCTTTCATAGTGACATGTAAAGGAATAATTTATCGCTAACCTCAAAATCCAAGACTTATCAATGATTTTATACATAGATTTTCTATCACCTTTGTTCATATTTCATATAAATCTTAATATTTTGAACTTTATATATCATTTATTGGATAACATCAGGCCCCAAAAGCTTCCACTTTCCAACTTCATCCCATAATGTTGGATTCTGACACCTCTTCTCATATACAGGCTTATAAGTTTCCATTTGAATGCTAGAATGGAATTTTTTGTTATATGAGAACTCTACTAGGGGAAGTTATTGATCCCAACTTCCTTGTAAATACATTGAGAAAGATATAAAAATATTATCTAGTGTTTGAATGAATATTTAAGTATTAACACCTTACTGAGGGTGATAAACAGTATGGTAACTCAACTCTATATCCAATTCTTGTTGAAGGCTTCTCCAAAACCTCAAGGAAAATATTAGATCTAGATCAAATACAATGGATATTGGAACTCCATGTAGTATTACCACTTCTCTAATGTATATCTTGGTGAGTTGTTCAAGAGAGAAATCTTCCTTAATAGCAATGAAATATACTGATTTTTTAAGGAAATTGACTACCACGTAGATTGTGTTATTGCCTCTTGATGTCCTATGAAGTCTTATGATGAAATCTGTGGTTATGTTTTCCCATTTCCATACTATTATGGGAAATTGTTTCATTATACCCTTAAAATTATTTTATTAATACTTGACTTGTTGGCATACCAATCATAAAGATACAAATTCTGAAATATCCCTCTTCATGTTATCCCACCAATAGTTTTTCGTAAAATCTCTATACATCTTAGTGATTCCTAGATGAATAGGGAAGGATGAACTATGCACATCATCCAGATGTTCCCTATTTAGTCCTGGTGTAATGTCTCGACCTGGCTCACCCCTGAACTGATGGCTGGACCGATCACCACATGACCTCAAGAACGTCTCCACATACGCCAGAGGCTTTTGACTAGCAGTGAGGTTCTAAGGATAGTCAGTGGGGAGATTATACCCTCTTATCAGAGTAAAAGCAATGGAAAATATCAGCAAATGGAGGAAACAATGTGAATAATAATAAAGCAGTGGAAGACATAATTTTATAAATCTTGTATAAAACAAAATGGCCAACGCCAATGTTATACAATGCATGCATGTTATGATGGTAAAAATATGAAAGCGATAAATAATACACCATGATTTAAATATCAATAAATAAATAAATTATGGATCAATCCCTAAGGATGATCTCCTCAAGCATCCCAAACTTTTTCTTTGTCCTCTGCTCCTATCTCCCAAGTATATGCAAATAACATAATTCTGCAACAAAATAGAATCTACTCGGGTTTCCCAGTGCAATGGTGGATCAAGTAGGGTGTGAGATATAAATCTCAGTAGGCCAGGAGCACCAGTGTCTACCCCAAAACCAGAAAATCAATAAATAATTTAAACAGTGCCAAGGCATGCATAAATAAAGTAGTACAATGTATTTATATACCCAAGTACTTACTTCAACCCTCAGCTGGTGTCTGAACCTGCATTATACATTTATCATGCATACACAACAGCCATCACACATTGATTTTCAATTATCAAATATTCAAGCCTCATTAAATTATATAATCCTCATTAATTGATATTCTTTATTTAACCACATAAATCTCGGGGTTCCCCGGGACACCCGTATCTCAATACCTGCCTCGACCATGCCGAGATCTGAACCATTTTTCATATTCAATCACAAATCATTACATCACACCATATTTCATTAACCATTTAATTCAATTCATGTACGACCAATTATAATTATAGTCCAATGTCAATTAATGGGTGTAGAGCATCATGTCTAGAACCCTCATGAGTATTTGGAGCATCAGTCCTTGTCTCACGACCCATAGGTATTTGGAGCATCAGTCCATGTACCATAAAAGAATATTTGCATGCAAGCTAGGTGTAGAATGCTGTGTTTAGAACCCCATGAGTATTTGGAGCATCATTCCCTATCTCACAACCCATTTATCAATTATACATATATATTTATAATTGGTGTAGAATGTCATGTCTAACACCCCAAAACCATCCATTAATTAATTCATAAATTAATCAATAAAATCCGTTAATTAATTCGATAACTAATTAACAACATAAATCTTCAATCAAATAATTCTATAATCAATTAAAAATTAAAAAAATAAATACTTAATAATTAATTAACAATTAATTTTCTTAACCATAAGAAAGTCAACTAGATAATTAACTCAACATTTAATTATCCCAATTCCTTGACCAAAAACATGATAATTAATTCACCAATCAACTATCATAATTCCCTTATTAATCAAATCGATTAGTTAAATATACTAAATATATTAGTTAATGCACTAATTAACTAATTACACATTACCATTAATTAATCCTTCAATTAATTAATCTACAAAACAAATCAAATCCCATAATTAATTTTCCAAAATTAATTATCTCATTCTAAATCTCAACTCTCCATATTTAATTTCCACAATTAATTATTTAAATCAATATCTATAAAAGAACATAATTAATTCACCATTAATTGCGTCAATAAATCCAAAATTAATTATCACATTAATTAATTTTTTAAAAAAAAATTAATTTATCACATCATTTAATTATTTAATCGTATCACTTTAACCAATTCAGTAATATGTGCTTAAAACTCACACATGGTCATGTCCTCATTTATCTCACATGGAAAACATCATTTAATAACATCAAACGTCATGCATCAACATATCACATATCACATTTAGAAATTTAATCAAACATACTAAATTCACATTTGAATGGAATTCACTACAAATACTTCACTACATAATTTAAATACCAAAAAAAGTGCAGCAAGCATTTTATTAATGCATTTGTTAAATTTGAGGACTTGAAAATTAACCTACCTCGTGGTGGAACCAGATTTAATATGCATCCCTTTGATTTAATTTAAAACAAACTATTTCTATTGGAACATAGTGGCACATACACACCATTAACTGACACCCATAAATAGTGCGGCGGGAACCAATGCACACCCAAAATATTAATCGAAACACAAAAACACCATAAGCATCCAAATCATGGGGTGCGAAACCAAATAACGGGTTTAAACCCTTACCCGAATATGGAATTGATGAACTAAAACTGAGCCTAAATTCTTTTCCCTAGGCAGCAGTAGTCAGAAAACGAACCAACGGGTTTAGAGGAGCCCCTTGCACAACCCTAGAACCGAAGAAACAAGGAAACCCAATTAATTCTGAGCCTTAGGGTTTGGACCAAGAAAACAGGGAGAGGGAGGATCCAAACAATAGATGCGAATCATAAAACACACGTAGATGGACTCACCTTGACAAGGCATATAAGACTTGTGAAGACGCTGGAAGGATTTGATGCGTAGAGAGGAGCTCGGTTGAAAGTGTGTAGTGAGCCTCATAGGAGGCCTCATGTGGGTCATGCTTCTCATGAAGTGCGCCTCCTCCTTTCAATCACCACCCTTAATCATCTAATTAATATCCTATTAAACTGATAGATTTAATATAATAATAAGAAAATTTATTATTCTCATTTAATATAACGTTTTTGCATTAATTAACCTTTAAATATATGTTTCATAATTAATTCTGAAATCCCCCATTAATCATCCAATTAAATTCTTGTAACATTTATTTAATTAAATAAATACAATAATAATAATAATAAAATCCCTATTATTATTATTATTAAATATTTCTTTTATTTAAATTAAATAAAAACATATTTTAAAAACCGGGTAACTGTGTAGTTGACCTGCACAGTTTGGCTAACCGTGCACAACCTAATTCTGCCAAATTCCTCATTTACATGTATTTTAATATTAACCTTCCTTGATAACCACTAACTCCTCATTAACACACTATTTAAATAAATTAATTCACAAATTTTAATAAATAAATTCCCCACTTCGTGTTATTTAATTAAATTCTCTCAACCCAATTTAATTAAATTAAGAACTCCAACTCATTATTATTTAATTAATTCTCTCAACATGAATTAATTAAAAAAAACACGACTTCATAGTGATTAATTAAATTTCTATTGACCTTGAATTTAATTAAATTAACCCCCCAACAACTCATTTAATTAAATTCATTTCAACCTCAAATTAAATAAATGAAACCTCCATAATAATAACCATCATTATTATTATCATCTAATAAAACAAAACTTTGATAAAACCCAAAAATCCCAACTACACATCATTTAATTAACTTCAGTTTAACTTAATTTAATTAAATGAAACCACTATTTCACAACAATTAATTAAATCCCCATTTTCCTTGGATTTAATTAAAAAACCCCAAAATCCAATATTATTATTATTCAGAATAATAATAACAACCATAATTAATAATTATTATTATACTCATAAAACCATAATAATAATAATCAAATTATTATTATTATTATTATTATTATTATTAAACCTTACATAAGACCCAACACCTCTATTAAATAAAAACTCTTCTTTATTAATTTTGAAACTCCTTATTTAATTAAACACATCTTAATTAAATCTAAAACTCCTCATTTAATTTCAAGTAACTGTTAATCCTGATTTAATTAAATGTTTCTTTGAGATACTAAAAATCCACATTAACTTTAGACATATGTTACACCCCATTAATCATGTAATTAAAATCTTTTAACATAAATGTTACACCCCATTAATCATGAAACTAAAATCTTTTAACATCCAAATAATTTATGACACCATAATAATAATAATAAAATTATTATTATTAACACATTATTCTATTTAAACACAAATCTCCCATTTAATATTATTTAATTAAAATAAATAAAATATTAAACTGGGTAAGCTGCATGGGTTGGACCGCAACCATGCGCAACCCATGCAGATCCATTAAAGTGGACTTTTCTGGATCTGGTGCTCCTGAGACTTATCAGGACACCCGTGAAAATTATCAGGTATTCACCCAAGTCCAAAAACAACACCTTAAAGAGTTTTAACACTCATAATAATGTTTTGGGGCTTAGTTTAAAAACCAACCTGTCGATACACTGAAAAAAATTCAAAAACCTTCTTAATTTAAACCCAGTTAAAAAACACAGGACGTTCCAATCTACCCACCTTACAAAATTCTCATCCTCGAGAAGTCATCGGGAACTACTACAATAGATTCTAACCCACCAAGGTTGAAAATTTTCATTTGAACAAAGACATTACATTTCCAAACACCAAACATACTACTAACCAAAACTTAAGTCCAACCGCTTAATTATTTAAAACACAAGACAAAGCTCACTGAAATGGAGCTTACAACCGAGGACATTATAGGGACCTCATTGAAGAAAAAGGTTGAATCTCGATCAACCAACAAAAACTGGTTGCGCATGATTTCCTGGAAAGACTTTACCATCCCAAAACGCACACTCACCCTTAAACTAGCGATATGCCTTTTAAAATTATTAAATCACCAACCGCATGTACACCGAAGTCCTTACCCAACCTCGGGTGATATTACCAAGTCAATAAATCACAAGGATATTTAAAAAAACACTAACGTGCCTCAACATGAATGAAGGCATAGCCCAAATAAACCACACATTCTACATACAACATAGATAACAACCACTCATCAATCCCAACAACATTTAAAACTATAGCGTGGTGTAATAATGACACTATCTTAGTTTCTCCATGACAAGGTCAAGATATGGGACATGCTAGTCTCATTCAGAAGACCGCACTAAGAGAAAACCAAGGTCACTAAAAAGATCCGTCAAACTACTACCAGATGATTCTGTTCAAAAATCTCGATGGCACCTGCCGTCACATTTACCGAAATAGATGTGACACTTTCCACCTTAGGATTGTCCATGATGTTGAAAAAAAGATCAGATGCTCACCGGTGTGCAATTTTAGAACACCTTAACGCATGCTTGTGACGTTACTCAAACCACGATCACCACATCAAACATTTATCAAAAAAGCCGTAATTTAAACCTATCGGCATGTCAAAACACTTGAGTCCCAAAAAGTCATCCTGCGTAGTGGGAAGAACTTACCTTAATGCCAAAAAAATTCTAAGGATTCTAACTACCACAGGTTAAACACGTATGAAACATAAACTTTGACCCTCTCTCTTGGTCACGCAAAATCGAAATCATGAGGTTCAAAAGACCCTTTTTTATTTTAGCCATTTTAATTAATTCATTTCAACCTTTTAACATTTGAATGAATTTCAACAAACCCACAAGAAATTTTTCATAACAAGTCACTTGGTTTTCAAAACAACACCCTACGGAAAAACAAGAATGCTATAAAAACATCCTCTCTAAGCATTTAACATTCAATGTAATTTCATTTTTATCAGGAAATTTAGCATCTAAATTTCGTTTACCATAAAGGAGAACTCCAAGGGTCCCATTTATTCAGTCTAGGTTCTTCAAAAAGCAACCCCACAATAGTTCATTATAATTAAAACTCAGCAGTTTCACATTCATAACCTTTTTCAAACATACTATGGTTATATGGTTCATTCACATGGATATCCATCTACCGGTCGATAAGGCACCCATACAACTTACTACTGACATTTGTATCCCATTTAAGATATCTAATTTTCATTCAACATTTTAACTTTTAGCATTAGTTTTTAATTTTTTAAATACACTGGTTACCCTTTTTCACAGTTATAAGGCACCCATACACCTTACAACTAAAAATAAGTTCCGTCATAATTGCAACCAAATAAAATTATCCAAAGAAACTAATAATTTATCAGCAACCTAACATGTCACTACAAGTATCTAACATAAACCAACAAGATGAAATCACTAAAACAAGATATAACACATAATCATGGCACATAAGAATTGGATATTATCACTCAAGCATGTTAATTATATCACCAAAACATGCTATCTAAAAAGGCATGCTTAATAAGTACAATACATGGCATATATTCAAGGCACACAATCCATATTAGCAGGCATCTGACTAATGAAACTACATGACATGGAATATATGCATGGCATGTTAATCTCTAAGTACCTAATATGATGCATGTACTAAAACTTCCTTGCCATATTAGGACAAGGTAATTTTTTCAAAATTTTCATAATCAATAAGCAGTGGAAAATACACTAGTCACTCACGGTGAAATCATATCAACTATAACAGTGAACAACATGAACAAAAATACAAACCCTGACCACTTGGTCATTTCCCATACATGGGGTGATCAATCCCAAGAAAGACTATTAAACCAAGCACTGACACATTCCTACTATCCTTTCTACCAACCCCAAAATAGTAAGGGAAAGGAAAAGAAGCCTTTGATACCACTTTATAACGTCCTGACCTGGCTCACCCCTGAACCGGTGGCCGGACTGGTCGGCACATGACCTCAAGTGTGTCTTTATGTATACCAGAGGCTGCCGGCTAGAAGAAATGGTCTAAGGATATTCAATGGGGATATTATACCCTCTTATCAGAGTAGAAACAGTGGACAATATCAGCAAATAGAGGAAACAGTTTGAATAACGATAAACCAGCAGAAGACATAATTTTATAAATCTTGTATAAAACAAAATAGACAACACCAATGTTATAAAATGAAATCATATTATGATGGTACAACTATGAAAGTGATAAATAATACACCATGATTTACATATCAATAAATAAATAAATTATGACTCAAGCCCCAAGGGAAATCTCCTTGAGCATCTCGAGCTTCTGCTCGGTCCTCTACTCATATCTCCCAAGTATATTCAAACAACAAAATCCTGAAACCAAATAGAATCCACTCGGGTACCCCAGTATAATTGCGGCCTGAGTAGGGTGTGAGATATAAATCTCAGTAGGTCGAGACCACCGATATCTACCCCAAATCTAGATAATCAATAAATAATTTAAACTATGTGAAGGCATGCATAAATAAAGTAAGAAGTAAAATATATCTATATACCCAAGTACCTGATTTAGCCCTCAACTGGTGTTTGAAACTGCATTATAAATTTGTCATGCATACACAAAAGTCATCACACATTCATTTTTAGTTATCAAATATTCAATCCACGTTAAATTATATAAGCCTCATTAATTGATATTATTTATCTAATCGCATAAATATCTGGGTTCCCCTGGATACTCGTATCTCAATACCTACCTCGACCGTGCTGGGATCTGAACCATTTTCCATATTCAATCACAAATCATTACATCACACCAGCTTTCATTAACCATTTAATTCAGTTCATGTATGACCAATTGGACCCACATTCCAATGTCAATTAATGGGCGTAGAACATCATGTCTAGCACCATTGTGAGTATTTGGAGTATCATTCCTTGTCTCACAACCCATGGGTATTTGGAGCATCATTCCATATCCCATAAAAGAACATTTTTATACAAGATGGGTGTAGAACGCCATGTATAGAACTCCATGAGTATTTGGAGCATCAGTCCCTATCTCATAACCCATTTATCACTCATAAATATATATTTATCATTGGTGTAGAACGTCATGTCTGACACCCCAAAACCATCCATCAATTAATTCACAAATTAATAAGTCAAATCCATTAATTAATTAGACAACTAATTAACAACCTAAATCTCTAATCAAATAATTCTATAATCAATTAACCATTCAACATCTCAATAGTTAATAATTAATTAACAATTAATTATTCTTAACCACAAGCAAGTCATCTAGATAATTAACTCAACGTTTAATTATCCCAATTCCTTGATAGAAACGTGATAATTAATTCACCAATCACTAATCCTAATTCCCTTATTAATCCAATCGATTAGTTAAATACATTAAATCTATTAGTTAACACAAAAATTAACTAAGTACACATTACCATTAATTAATCCTTCAATTAATTAATCTACAAAAAAATCACATCCCACAATTAATTTTCTAAAAATTAATGATCTCTTTCTAAATCTCAACTCTCCATGTTTAATTTCCACAATTAATTATTTAAATCAATCGCTATAAAAGCAAATAATTAATTCACCAATAATTATGTCAATTAATCCAAAATGACTTATCACATTAATTATTTTTAAAAAAAAAATAATTTATCACATCATTTAATTATTTAATCGTTTCACTTTAACCAATTCAGTAATACATGCTTAAAACCAACACATGGTCATGTCCTCATTTATCTCACATGGGCAACATCATTTAATAACAACAAAATTCATGCATAAACATATCACATATCACATTTAGAAATTTAATCAAACTTACTAAATTCACATTTGAATGGAATTAAACATAAATACATCATTGTGTAATTTAAATACCAACAAAAGTACAGCAAACATTTTATTAATGCATTTATAAAAGTTGAGGACTTGAATTATGATCCTACCTCGAGGTGGAACCGGATTGAATATGCAGCCCTTTGATTTAATTTGTGGCAACAAGTTTCTATTGGCACACAGTCACATATACACACCATTAACCGACACCCATAAATAGTGCAGCGGGAACCAACACACACCCAAAATATTAACTGCAACACAAAAACACCATAAGCATCCAAATCATGGGGTGAGATGCCAAATACTGGGTTTAAACCTTTTACCGAACATGGCAGTGATGAACTGAAACTAAGCCTAAACACTTCTCCCTTGGCGGTGGTAGTCGGGAAATAGACCAACAGGTCTAGAAGAGTCCATTACACAACCCTAGAACTGAAGAAAATAAGGAAACCCAATTAATCCTGAGCCTTAGGGTTTCATCCGAGCAAATAAAGAGAGGGAGGAACCAAAAAATTGATACAAATTATGAAACAAACGCAGATGGAATCACCTTGATGAGGCAGATAAGACTCATGAAGACACCAGAAGGATTTGATGCACAGAGAGGAGCCTGGTTGAAGGTGCGTAGTGCACCTCATAGGAGGCCTAGTGTGGGTCGTGCTGCTCATGTAGTGTGCCTCCTCCTTTCAATCACCTCCCTTAATCATATAATTAATACCATATTAAACTAATAGATTTAATATAATAATAATAACATTTATTATTCTCATTTAATATAATGTTTCTTCATTAATTAACCTTTAAATAAATGTTTCATAATTAATTCTGAAATTCCCCATTAATCATCCAATTAAATTCTTATAAGATTTATTTAATTAAAAAAATACAATAATAATAATAACATCCTTATTATTATTATTAAATCTTACTTTTATTTAAATTAAATAAAAACATATTTAAAAAACCTGGTAACCGCACAGAAGACCCACACGGTTTGACAAATCATGCATAGCCCGATTACACCCAACTCCTCATTTACATGTCTTTTAATATTACCCTTTGTCGATAACCACTAACTTCACATTAACACATTATTTAATTAAATTCATTCACACAATTTAATTAAATAAATTCTCCACTTCATGTTATTTAATTAAATTATCTGAACCCAATTTAATTAAATTAAAAACTCCAACTCGTCGTTATTTAATTAATTCTCTCAACATGAATTAATTAAATAAAACCTCCGCTTCTCAGTGATTAATTAAATTCGTATTGACCTTGAATTTAATTAAATGAACCCCCCAAAAACTTATTTAATTAAATTCATTTCAACCTTAAATTAAATAATTGAAACTTCCATAATAATAACCATCGTCATTATTATCATATAATAAAATACAACTTTGATAAAACCCAAAAATCCCCACTACACTTCATTTAATTAATTTAGTTTAACTAAATTTAATTAAATGAAACCACTGTTTCACAAAAATTAATTAAATCCCCATTTTCCTTGGATTTAATTAAAAAAACCCAAAATCCATTATTATTATTCTTCAGAATAATAATAACAACTATAATTAATAATAATTATTATACTCATAAATCCATAATAATAATAATTACATTATTATTATTATTCAATCTTAGATAAAACCCAACACCTCTATTAAATAAAAAATGCTTCTTTATTAATTCAGAAACTCATTATTTAATTAAAAACGTCTTCATTAAATATGAAAATTATCATTTAATTTCATATAACTGTTAATCCTCATTTAATTAAATGTTTCTTTTAGATACCCAAAAGCCACATTAATTTCACACAAATTTTACACCCCATTAATCATGTAATTAAAATCTTTTAACATAAATGTTACACCCCATTAATCATTTAATTAAAATATTTTAACATCCAAATTATTTATGACACCGTAATAATAAAAATAAAATTATTATTATTAACACATTCTTCTATTTAAAAAAAAGACACCATTTAATATTATTTAATTAAAATAAATAAAATATTAAACTGGATAAGCTGCACGGGTTGGACTGTAACCATGTGCAGCCCGTGCAGATTCATTAAAGTGGACTTTTCTAGATCTGGTGCTCCTAATACTTATCGGGAAACCCGTGAAAATTATCAGGTATTTACCCAAGTCCAAAAACAACACCTTTAAGTGTTTCAACACTCAGAATAATGTTCTGGGGCATGGTTTAAAAACTGACCTGTCGATACATGAATAAAAAAATTCCAAAACATTCATAATTTAAACCTGATTAAAAAACATGGGACTTTACACCTAGTTTTGTTGGGGCACATATCTGAGTTCTAAACCTTATAAATCCATATTCAAAAAAATTGTACTCTGGAATATTCATTGCCGTTTTTTGTAGAATCACATCATCTTTTTGGGCCTCCTTGATCCACTCAATGATGGATGGTTGAGTAGTTATGTGAGAAAGGTATGATGAAGATCCTTTTATTATTCCCATGTCTAAACTTTTCATGTCCAATAAGATTAGATCTCTTACAATTATCATCATGGATAGGGTTTTATAATCCTTTCTACTTAGAGTATCTATCACTTTGTTCACCTTCCTAGGATGGTAATAGATTGAACAATTATAATCCTTGATTAGATCTAAACACCTATATTAGTGTATATTAATATCCTTTTATGTGAATATATACTTGAGGATTTTATGATTTGTATATATGTCACACTTATCCCTATAGAGATAATTTCTCCAAAAATTTAGTGTGAAGATCACCAAAACCAGTTTTATGTCATTCATTGGGTAGTTCTACTCATGTATATTTAATCATTAAGAGGCATAAGCTATAACTTTTTCATCTTGAATGAGTATAAAACCTAATCTTATTTTGTATGCATCACTTTAGATCACAAATCCTTCCCAACTAGTTGGTAATATGAGCACAAATGTAATGATTAATCTCTTATTTAACTCTTTAAATATCACCTCACATTATTTAGTATATAAAAACTTCACTACATTCTAAGTTATCATGGTTAGTAGAATATAAAATCATGATAAGTTTTTCAAAAATCAATGATAGTACCTATATAATCCAAGGAAACTACAGATCTCCATCACATATGTTGGTCTGGTTCATCCTTCAATTTCCTTTGTTTTTTAAGGATATATAGATATCTATTTTATGGTGATAACATTCCTCAAGAATGTTACTTTCTCCATCCAAAACTCACATTTATTGTACTTCACATACAAGTTTTCCTTTTTCAAGGTCTTCAATACAAACTTCAAATGATCCTAATGTTCCTCATTTCTTTTAGAGTATATAAGAATATAATATATAAATACTACCACAAATTTGTTGATATAATCCCTAAATACTATATTCATCAAGTCCATGAAGATAGTTGGGGAATTATTGAGTCCAAATGGAATTTATCTAAGCTCGTAGTTCACATACCATGTATAAAAATTTGTCTTAGGGACATCCTCCTTATTCACCATTACTTGATAATATCCCGATTGAAGATCCACCTTAGAGAAGTATTGGGATCCACATAGATGATAGAATAAGTAATCAATACATGGTATATGATACTTTTTTTATTGTGATCTTACTGAGCACATAATAACCAATGCATAAGTGCATTGAACCAACATTATTGGTGAAAAGGACTGGTGAAACCCACAGTGAAGCACTTGGGTGTATAAACCCTTTATCCAGATTCTCTTGTAGTTTCTTATTCATCTCTTCAAGTTTAATAATATCCATTCTATATGGATTATTTGATATTGGAAAATCTCCAAGTATAAGTTTTATCAATAACTCAACCTCTAGGGTAGTACGAAGTCCTAGATTTTTTTTGGGAAATACATCACTGAATTCCATCACAATGGGCATGTAATCAAGGATGATGTTTTCATTAGTCTCAATAATTTTATCTAGATACACTTTCTCATAAATAATTAATATCCATTCTTGAGATGATGATTATAAAGGAGATTCATCCTTCTCTTTTCACTTGTATAGAATCAAAGAAATTTTTTTGATATAGAGGTTGATTTCCTTTTCCCGATAATTTATGTCAGCTCTATATAAGGAAATCCAATACACACCCAAAATTACAATGAATTATGATAAAGTTATTATCATAAGTTTTTATTTGAAACTTATACTATAAATTTTGATAGTGGATAAGTTATATGTTTGGGATGTAATAATCTACCCATTTTCCATCTTTATCGATAACTCAACTTCCATGTTTTGAGGTGGTATTTGAATAATTCAATTAAAATTGAATGATATGAAATAATACATAAAACCAAAATGAAATAGAATATTAACTATCCTTGAATGAATAACTAGGGTATATATAACCACTAAATTTTTAGGATCCACCTTAATAGTTGTGATGTAATAAGATCACCCTTGCTTTATAGGCCTTAGAGGTTGTTGTTGTTAGTTATCATAAAAAAACCTTGTCTTAGTGAATTGATTAGAATAGTGTGCTTATTGATTTTAGTTGAAACATTGAATAGTAGGATGATTATTGACTGAATCATTCCTTTATTATACCACATTGGTGGGTTTCTCCCATTGGTGTTCACTTTTTGGGGTCCCTTCCTTTCAAAACCTAAAGCATTTCTTTGTCCCCTTTAGGAAATTTTTGAGATGATTCTTCCCATGGTTTTGAAATGTGGGAGGTTAGAATTTATTTCTTATATGATATTTCTCCATCACACCAACAGAATTAAAATACATTCTAAACTTCCTATATCCTGACCCATGAGACCCTTGAGATTCACCGATCTCTATTTTGACATTGAGGGAATATCAAAAAAATTTCTCATAGTTTTCAAAGTCTCAAATAACCAAGACTTTTCATAGGTTTGGATTTATGCCACTAAATAAGAAGTTAACTTTACTTTTTGGGTCAATGATAAAGATGAAGGTGTATTGTGAAAGTCTTGTGAAGTTCTCCTCATACAACCATATGGATTCATCAACCTTTTTCTTGAGTCCAAGGAAATACCTATCTATTTTAAGTTAGTGATTATGAGTAAAATATTTATTTAAAAACATTTTACAAAATAATTTCTACTCCATCACTTCGATCACTCCTCACGCTTCATATTATTTATCAATGTACACCATTTATCAGCTTCTCCCTCCATGTGATAAACAACCAATATGACCTTATCTTTTTCATAGCATTTATTTATGGAGAAGATATCTTCAATGGATTTGATCCATTGTTCTGTAATTAAGGGATCATAAAATCCACTGAAAGTTATAGGCCTTTTTAATATAAAGGTATCAATTACAACATAATCATTCTTAAGAGGATGTGGGTGTTACTCTTAATTAAATTTTATATTAAAAACTTTATTTAATTGAGAAATTATCACAACGAAGTTCCTGAATCCATTTCCCATTATATTGGGAATTTCATTTGGGTAGTCATCACATTTTCCATTATGTTTTTTGTTGAATTAGTTCCTCCTATTTCTATCCATTGAATAAAATAAATATAAAATTAGAGATGATAATTTTTAAACTTTTATAAAAATAATAGGTAAACTATAAACATTGAAGGGATAACTCATAAATAAAATATATTCCATAACCTACGAATTTATAGGTTTCAATTTAAATTATCCATGGTATATTTACTAACATAAAATTTTATGGGAATTTTCTTCCCTTCATAATGGTTTTTAAGGAGCTTATGAGTTTACCAAAGCATATCCCCACAAGAGAATAAAAACAGGTGTGAAATACGGCCTACTTTTCATGCACTGGGTGATGATCGAGTTAATACTCAATGCACCCTTTTCGAGGTTATTACCCCTGGGTACAACTTTGTTAGGTACACATCTACTTATAGTATATAGATATGGATTTTGTTCCTTGGAAACCACTTACTATATACTTTTACAAAATTTATAGATTTTTTCATATGCCTAGTATTATTCTTAAGGAATTCAGTAAGGTTTTCTAATCCTAATTCCCAAAAATAACTAGAATTTTCTCTGACACCAACCTTGAAAACCCATGCCTTTTATACATTTTATTTAGTGATTTATTACATAAAGACACACATAATACTATCCCAAAATATCGATATGCCTAGTGTATTTGGGAAATTAGATACATAGAAAAATAACTTAAAATATGGATATATTGAAATTATTTAAAAACTCTACAACATTCCCTTAAAATATATTAGTCTTATAATACTATATGGGATAACTTGGGGACATACATAAGAAATTGGTGAGCTATAAAGCCCAACAAGAAAATAATCAAAATATAACATGATGAAATTAATACATGCAAGTCAAGAGGTATATCAAGTTGGTATAAAGTGGGTAAAAATCATAAATATGAACATTAAATCATGATACAAGATAATAAAATCAAGGAAACATGAGAATGTGACAACAAACATAAAACATGAAATCATATGCATAAGTCAATGCTAACCATTGAGACATCATAACATTGTCTGATTAAGATAACCTTTCATGCACCATACATGGTGTCTCATGAGATTAAAACATTACCCAATGCATTTTATGGCTATATAATTTTAGTCCCACCCTCACATTCATATCAAAGTGGTTCTTCTGTAGCTGGCGCCCCCAGTTCGGTCATCGACCATCCATCATTTTCAGAAAATCTTGATCCTGATGGTCTACTCTGAATCATTGGAAGGAGCCCCTATGTTCAACTTCCTATTATATTACTTTAAGGAGTCTTAGGATATTCATCATTGGACATTGGTGGTGAGTTTTGGGGTGAAAAAGTCGTCACTTTCATTGTTTCAGGATTTTTTGGGATATTAGGGTCTGGGAGATCATGTTGTGATTTCAGTCCTCAATTGACATTATTTCTACATCATAGTCACTTCCAGGGAGGATTTTATTTAGGCCTATTACTTTATCCCTTTATCCATTTCCTGTTATCATTTTACCCTCCTTCATTGGTCCATAGACTTGCATCACAGGAAAGAGTCTCCTTAGGCAACGGTTTGGGTGCTCCTGCCTGACCTCCCACTCCCTTTTTTTAATATTCCCTTTCAGTAAAGGATTAAGGACTCATTATGATAGTTTTTATGTGTGTATGATCATTATTTTCAGCTTCAAGAGGCATCAATTGGATGTATTTTCATCTCCATGGATTTCTTGCTTGCTCTGCCATATCGGATGCTCCTTCAGATCGATGAATACTCATATTGGTGGTGATCTCTTATCTTCCCCAACCCTCCTCACTTCTACAACCACTATCACATCCAAGGTGATGATGTGTCAGTTTTTAGATAACAGTGGGTGGGTCACGTGGACTCTCAATATCTAGAATCTACCTCTTCCATCAGTTCGACTTGTATATCTTATGTTGACTATTCTTTTGAGGACATTCCTACTTAGATGATGTCATCTACTATTAATGGTGAATTTATTCCCTCCTCTCTCTCCCTACATGATTCTATTCTCATTCACGACCTTATTACTCATGAAATTGCTTCATATTTCCCAATTTTAAATCTTGCATGGGCCTTATTCCATTCAATCTAAAACCTCCGGCCTTTCAGAAGTATGGAGAGGTCCTCATCAACTAGGATCGCATTGGCTCTCTTTATGTTAGAGGTAAGGAGATCATGCCTAAGATATCTCTTCCTATCAATCCCCTATCCAATGCACCTATTTCTCCTGAGGGGTTTTTAGTGGTTTATGTGGACGAGCACTGGTCGCTAGCACTATATCAAAAGGAAGTTCTAGGGTTTGGTTTCTTCTATGTTCCAAAGACATTGGAAAGCTATCTAGTTCCTATCTCTAACTCCTTGAGTGCATTATAATCTGTATATGAGGATCTAGATCTTCCATATATATCACATATTATGATTTCAATTATAGTATGAAACAAATCAAGATCCAAGGGGGTCTCATCCTACCCTTATCAGTAGTCAAAAAGTCATGCTTCATCTAGGGACAAATCTAGGTGTATTCTTTTTCAATGATTTATTTCATTGTTTGGAATTTTCATGGTCTGGGTGCATGAGTGGAAATGTATTTATTGTTCACTTAAATTTCCAAGAATAAAGTTTTTATTGTATCAATTCTTGAACCCAAACAAATTTACTCCAAGATTTCTAATTTTTCTCACATGATGGGTTTTTGTGATTTCGTGCATGGTGAGCTCTCAAATCATCACATATGTATTGTTTTTTGAAGAACTCAGTTTCAGTTGATCTTATGTTTGTTTATGATCAATAAATCATAGTTAATGTTGGTTATAGTAGTTATTTATGCTTCATATCTTTTTTCTATGCTAATTATGACCTGAGATTGAGGGGCCATCTATGGAAAGACCTTGAAGACTTTTATCTGGGGAACATCGCCTAGTTTATTGGAGGGTATTTTAATGTTATAGAGGATCCTATGAAGAAAAAGGGTGTATAGGAATATTTTTGGAAGTAAATTCATGAGTTTACATTATTTATTTCTTAGAAAGGAATTCTGGATCTTGGTTTTGAGGGGAAAATTTACATGGTGTTATAATCAGAAGGGTGACCATCGTATGTGGTGCAGGCTGGATCGTTGCCTAGACAACATCCATGTTGTCTTTAATTTTCTTAACACAAGTGTTGTACATCTGGTTCATTCTCTATCCAATCACTCTTCCCTTATGGTTCTCCTTATACTGATAACTTATATGGTTAATTCTAAAACCTTTTCTAAATAATAGACTTTGTTTTTCAATTATCACTCAACGGTTCAGTCTTCCTAGAGTAAACCCATATAGGATACTTTATGGCTTGGGTTTCATTTAAATCCTAGATGGTTGAAAGGGTAAACCTAGATGTGGATCAAGAACCAACCCCTTATATTTTAGGATTTAGATATTGTGATACTTGAAATTGAGCAAGCAGAGACCAGGCTTGAACTGTGATGGGGTGATGATCTTTTCAATGATCTCTTTGTCAAAAATCATAAGCTAGAAGATATTTTTATTGAATAGGAATGATTTTCCTAGGAGATATCTAATAAAAAGTGGTTGAATAAAGGAGATATAAATACTATCCTTTTTCATGTTTGTATCAAAGAGAATAAGTGGGTTATCTATCTTAACATATGCATAGATGATGGTTCTTTCACCAATGTTTTGAATGTGGTGGGTAGTATGGTGGAAAATCATTTTAAGTCACTTCTTTCTGGTGTCAACCTGGCCATATGAAAAGGTTACCCAGTCGATCTTATGGGATGTTATTCTTAATTTGGTGCAGAACACTGTCAATCTGGAGCTTGAGAGAATTATGGATGAGAGTGAGGTTTGGGAAGTGGAAACTCTTTTAAACCAATATTATTCTCCAGGGCTGTATGGCTTACCTAGGTCTTTTTATGTGTCATCTTGGGAGCTAATTAAGTGTGATCTGGTGAACATTATTTATTATTTTTCAAAGGGGGTAGTTTTCCTCGAGTGGAATGTTCAATATCTATTGTTCTTAATCCGAAGGTTAAAGACCCCTCTTTAATGGAACATTACAGACCAATCAGTGTGTGTAACTTTCCATATAATGTTTTTCCAAGTGTAATCAAAATAAGGCTCTCAGGCCATCTTCCTAAACTAGATTTTAGAGGAATGGTATGGCTTTGTTAAAGATAGGTCCACCCATTCGGCTATAGATCTCACCCATGAGATGATTGGTGATATCAATAAAAAGGCTTTGGGTTCCAATATGTATATAAAAAATGACTTATATGAGGCTTATGATAGGCTTGAATAGAGCTTTATCTTGAAAGTTTTTTCTTCTGTGGGATTCTCTCTATGTGTATCTGATTTATTTTTCAGGTGTTTCAGCTCAACTTGGTTCTCAGGTAATTTCATGTGGGAAATTTTGTCTTTTTCAAGGTAGTGTGTGGTTTGAGGTAGTGGGACCCTCTTTCTTGAAGTCTCTTCATTTTGGATCAAGATTCTTTTATAACATTTCTATTAAATTTCATTCATATCATAGTTATTATTCCTTTCAGAAGTAGTAATAAATTCAATGGAATCTCTCATCTAATCTTTTCCAATGAAATACTTCTCTTCATTAATGGAAGAATGAGATCTATTCGGGGCACTACCAAGTCACTAGAGTAATATTTCAGGTGGAGTGGTCAATACATTTACTATGATAAAATTAGAATATATGTTTCAAAATATTTTTCTAAGCGGTGAGCTAAAAATATTGAATAAATGGTGAGAATTAAGAGAGTCTTTTATGATGGACAACTTGGGAGATCCCATTTCTCCTAGTGGTATTCACATTGATCACTATGAGAAATATTTTTCTAAAATCATTGGTCATATCCTCAACTAGAAGAACAGATTCTTATCTTTTGGGGGTCTTATTACTTTGGTCAATTTTGTTCTTAAATCTATTTTTATTCATGTGTTGTTAGTACTCAAAGTTCCAAAAATGATGGTCAATAATATTGAAACAAAATCATGTCATGTTTTATCTGGGATGATCACATGGATGGACACTACCATTGGGAATCTTGGTCTAGAAGGGCCAAACCTATATAGTCTGGAGGTGTTAGACTAAAGATCATGGTTGATACCATGTACAATATGTAATCTAAATTGGCGTGGGAATTCATGGAAGGCCATTCCTTGGGGGAAGATTTGTGATTGAGAAACAGGGATATGTCCTAGATGGGATGAGAGGGAAGGTTTCCATCCTATGAAAAAAATTTCGTGGGAATTTACTTGAACCTCATTGGTAGTTGAAGTGGATCTTTGGGCATGGTGAGATCAAATTTTGGAAACAAAACTAGGTGGGTATATCCCTTGGTTTCCCAAGTTATCTGATCCCTAGTTTTTTTTCAAAATCTTGTATTATTCTAAATTTTATTCAATCTACCCTTGACTCACATAAACATGAGGTATTCAGTAGCATTCGGATTTAATTTTATACTAATAAATGGGTGTTCATTGGTACTATGTTGGGGACCTTTTTAGACAAGGATTATCATTTTTTCCATCAAGGTTAATTCTAATGTGGGAATGGGTAAGCTCTTCTGGTGTATAGAGTTACTAATAAAATATAATTTTCTTGTGTGGCTTATGTGGCATAGTGCTATTTTGATGGATGACATGATCAAGCACAAAGGTATCAACATGAATTCTAAGTGTTTATTCTATCATCAATCTAAAGAGGTAATGAATAATCATCTATTTTTTGAAGGTGATCGGGCAAGGGTGGTTTGGAATGGTTTTTGAGAACTTTATTGATATTGATTTTTAGGTAAGAAATAGTGAGGTGTTTTTTATCTCTTAGTTTCATGAGGTGGAGGGTAATGGTTGGGAAAGTAATGAAAGGGACACTTTGATTTCATTATATTTTTAGAAAATTTGGGACATGAGAAACAAGGCCTGGTTGGAGAGGTATAAAATTTCAGGTTTAGCATTGGAATCTCAGTCTTGGTGTCTCACAGAAGATCTAGGAGATCATCTAAAATATTGGTAAAGTTCTAATTCCATGAGAATCATCATGAATGGAAGGATATGTGAGACTACTCCTCAAAGGTGTCTTCCCTAGGTCGATGGGTTCGATGGATTCCCTCTTGTAATGGTTTCAAGCTAAACATTGATGGATCTTGTAATATTGGGATCATGAGAGGTAGTGGTGTTGTGTGTGATTTCATAGGCTTAGTAGTTATTTCATTTATTATTTTTCATGGGAAAGGTAACTCTCTTCATGTGGAGGAAAATCCTATGCTTAATGGGATGGAGATTTGTGTCTCTACTAATATTTTTGTCTAGGGGATTGAGAAAAACACTTTAGTTGTTTACAACTCTCTTTAAAGACAACAATACCCCCTGGTCTATTATTTATATCATTCGTAGTTGTAAGGAATACATTGGGAGAATCATCTTGAATAATATACATAATTAAGGAAACCTTTTTTCTAACAATCTTTCCTCAAAGGGGGTTAGGGTAGCCCACCCATTATTTATTCTATTTTGGACTCCTTGCCCATTGAGTGTGCTAATTTTGTTCGGGTGGATGTCGTGGGTATTCATTAACTTAGACTGCCTTAATGTTGTTGTTTACTTTCCTTAATTTTCCCTAATTTTTTATTCTTTTTCTTCTTATTAATAAAAATATTATACTTTTTTCAAAAAACAAAATACAAATTAAGTGATTGAATAAATAGAAGGAGAGGAGAATCCCATACCTTGATAGGGCGCTTCTAAAATCATGGGAGAATATTCTTAAGATATTTTTAAAACCTTAAGAGGTATTTTGAGAGGTACAGAAAGAGTAAAATAATTCTTAATGGGTTTTTAGTGAATAGGAGTGGAAGGTTGGGTGACTATTTATAGAAAAATAGAGGGGAGTTCTTTATTAATTTCTAAACTTAGGTTTTGGACTCTATATAATAAAATAATCAAAACCAAAAACCTTCACATGATTTTTCCCATGATTTATACCAAATATAATCAGTTTTTAATATTTTATAAGGATAAGAACCAAAATCATTAAAATAATACCATGGGTGATGTGGAAGTGAGTCATGTTCACAAAGAATTTATTTTCAAACCTTAAAATATAGTATTAGTCTTGGAGGATTCATTAAAGGATTTTAAAATTAATCAAATAACTTAAAAACGTATTATTTTAAAGGGAAAACATTATTTTGGTTTTGGATAATGCCTATAGTATTTATTGCATCACTTTTGGGCTTTTATGATGTCATAATACATAACATATATTTATACCATATTTATTTTTTAACAAAGAATTTCACTATCACTGAAAATTATGAAAAAATCACCATTGGATAATTTCAACATGATGATTTGAAAGAAGATATTTATTTTATAAAAATAATTTTCTAAATATAAGAATTTAAACATTTAAATAAAAAACCTTATTTACTGTAAAATAATGGTTTTACGACATTAACCACTTCTATCCTTTATAAAAATTATATTGGACTTATTTAGATTATATCATCATTAATATTTAAATAAATATTATTTAATAAGAATATTTTATTAAAATAACATTTATTTCAAAAATTATTGAACTTATCAAAAAGTGTATCTTAATTGAATATATATACACTCAAAAAATAAAATTTTGATTTCTTCGGCTCAAAATATTTTTTTATCAAACTCATTAATCATTTATAAAGTAATAATAAAAAGGGATAAATATAATCATTATGTTATTTAAAATAAAATATAAAATTCATATTTCTAGGGTCTAGATACCTACCCCTTTATTACACCAATGTGAATTCTAAGGGTAAGGTGTGCGATAATGACAATTTCTTGTGGCAGTTTGAAAATTTTGGTTTGGGTTGTGATCTCGATAAGCTTGAACTTATCTCGTAAATGGTTTTACTCATGTTTTAGTTGTTTAATCTCATCTTGATCTTGGTCAAGGACAAAGTCCAGTGATTCCATCTCCCTTTAAATCTTTGATAAATGGGATTTTAGGGTACAATCCTACTAATTGAGGTTATCTCTTCTTCCATTTGCATCAATAAGACGTTATCATAACCCTTAATATATATTGATCCTAGCAGTCAAAGTACAATGTCTATATTTTCAATGGTTATGTTGCTTAATGATCTTTTAAATCTTCTATGATATAACATATGATAGTACAAAATAAAAAAATTAGTGAATGTGTTTTCTATTAATATATTTATTAATAATGAACTTATTAATTAACAATGGGAGTTTCATTTATGAATTTTCAGGTCATTATAGAACCTCCTTCACAAGATGCTTCCCTCTGCACTAATTATGAGAACATCAAAAACATCCCAAGTGATCTATCACCTCTACACACTAACTATACAGTCAAACTTCCTTCACTGTGGACTCCCCTCATGACATTCCTTCTTCGCAGACTCCCCTTGCGGTCTTCTTTCATTGAAGACTCTACTACATGAACTTACTTTCCTTCTTAGAGGAATTATCCAAAAAATATCCTTCATGATAATTATTTCTCTATAAAACGAAGTTATTAGTGGTTCGTTATATAGGAAAGGAAAACTTAGAAACCCCTCTAATCATGAAATTATAGTTCACTCCTCCCACATTCTTGTTCCTTCATTGTCCACCTATTTTTACCACCTTTTTACAACACACTGACGACATAGTCCCACAAACCTCATTCATGCATAAAACCCTTACACACATTTCCTTCATTGATCTTAATTCATGGAATCACCTAACATGTAACTCCTCCATGAATTAGTAACCATTGAGTAGTCTTACGAGCTATCACCCACCACCCACATGACTTCGTACACCCACTACATGGTACACCCATCCACTGCATGAAAAAAAATTATATTTTCCATTTTGATCACAACCACCAAACTTAGATGACCCCAAAAATTTATACACATAAATTAGAAAAACATTGAGAAAAAAATAACCTTCCAAACTCCTTCTCGAGTACTTTTATGAATCAACTTCGTCAACAAACCTAATAACCCAAAAAACTTGAAAATATTATAGTGTGATTATTTCCTAATAACATATTCCTTTTGGTTTCTTAAAAACACTTCAAAACCACTTATAAACTTTTTAATACATAAAATCATGCACCTTATGATCCAATAAAATCCCACTCTCTACAACCCAAGAAAGAAACCAATGATTCACTCACACATACTCAAATATTGGAATAGTTGATATCAATATGAGAAATAAGAGTAACATGGAAAATCCATCAATAAATAAATTCATTCTTGATACCACTCGATATTTTAAAGATGATACCATTTTTTTGGAGATAAATACCAATTGGATAAATTATCACACAGATTATAGCTATTGAGAAGATCACTTCCTCAACCATATTTCATAACTGCTTTCATAATGTACCCATAGGTCTTTCTTTTGTGAAATGTTTGCATTGAAAAAAGATATTCAGTATCATAATAATTAAAGAAACCTCAGCATCCATGAATCATTGACCACCTTAATTCATCATGGAAAACTCTCCCCTTTCAGCAACTTTCACCCTCTCATGAACAATACTTATCCCCCATTTTCAATAACCCCAAAGGCCACTTCTTTATAGTCTGCAATATGAAAAAGAAAATAGATCATCACATATGGAAATTCAAAACATACCTTTGGGAGTGGGGGTACCAAGGACTCACTATTCAAATATGGGGAGTTGAATGGAATCGAAGAGCTATTTGATTCCATTTAAAATCTTCTTTGGGTAAGTCCTTATTAATATGTATGTAACATGATGTTCTTTAGGAACATAATCCAAATTCACTAGTCTGTGCTCCACTTTCTTCTTTATAAAGTGATACTTGATTTCAATGTGATTTATCCTTGAATGATGGACATAATTTTTTATGAGATTAATAGTACTCAAATTATCATAATTGATTCTGGTTAGAGACTTAAATTTAACTCCAATTTCTTCATGTTGTTACTTTATCGACAATAACCATGGGAAATCTTGAGTCGCAGCAATATATTATTATTTGATAGTGCTTAGAGAGATGAATTATAATTTATTTATAAGATAATAAATATACAATATTTCATGATATAATGCACCGCCTAATGTTGAATTACCATCATCTACTAAACTGATCCAATCAGTGTCTGTTTATCCCAATAACTTCTGTTATGATACTACCTTACAAAGAATGTCATAATCCAGTGTGACTTTGATATACCATAGTATTATATTCACTGAAAAAATATGTATTTATTTTGGATTTATTTGATACTATTCCAACTGAAATGTGGTAAAAATTATATCGGGTTATGTCAATGTTAAGTACAACAACCTTCCAATGATCTTCATGTAAGACATTAACCTCCTTTTCATCATTAAACCATGAAAATTTCATCTAGGTAGCCATTGGATTTGGAATATACTTATAATCCTCCATTAAAAATAATATCAAAACCTCCTTGTAATATTTAGATTGATAAATAAATGCATGTTTCCTTCATTGTATCATGTGTAGTCTAATGAAAATCTTCCTTTCACGAATCATCAACATCTCAAACTCTCACTTCATGCACCTTGAAAAATGTTTTCACTGCACATTATTCAATTCACTAAATATTATGTCATCAATATCCACCAAAACCATTATCCTTTTATCACTCACATTTTTGACATAGATATTGAAATCCACTCCACCATGTTGTAAACCCATCTTTTTCAAGTATTGATCTAGTCTTGAATACCATTCTATTGATTCCTACTTAAACTATTATAAATATTTCTTTAGATAGAAATTTTTTTTCTCATATTTATGGACAAGAAAAACATTTTTCTATTCAATATACACCTCTTATTCCATTACTATATTTAGAAATGTTTACTTGATGTCCATCTAGAAGACATTGAATTGTCTTTTCTCTGTTATGGATAAGAATAGTTGAATTGTATCCAGCCTTTCCATCGGTGATAATGTCTCATCAACACCAATTCAATTGATCCAGGAATACCCCTTTCACAATAATCATATTTTTTTGAATCACCATGACACATTCATTTTTCTTGTTACAAACGAACCATTTCGTCCTGATGAAATTCTTGTCTTTAAGAATCAAAAAAATATCCAATGTTTTATTATTATCAATTTGGTTGAGCTATTAATTTATCTATTGAACCCAATTATCATATTTTTTATCTTCTTCAAAACATTTTGGATTTACCTATGATAGAAAAGATGCTTATTAAAGAAACTTTATTCTCCTCATCTGCACTACATTTTCTAGTAACCAATGATATTTTTATTATTTATTTCATCTTTAATCTTCTACTTATATATATATATATATATTCATAACTTCATCATAATAATCATTAGTATATTCCTATGAATCTACCCTGGGCATTTGATCTCCCCTTGAGAAGCCCAACTCCTCATCGGTATCCTCCTTAAATTATTCACTAATTTTCTAAGGATTCTTCTCATTATACACTAAAACAATATCATTGCTCTCCATAACATTTTTTGGCGAATTATTGAGGTATTATATGCTTTTATTTTTCATTAGTTGCTACTTATTGAGGTAATATTTATAGGATTCAAACTTTATATGTTTCTGATTATCAAGAAGGAAACACTTACTTCTGAATACTCAAAATTACTTCAACATTGGATTATTTCCATACCATAGCTCATATGTATTATTTTATTATTTAGTAAACAGAAAATATTTATTATAGATATATATATATGTTAAGATTTCTTCCTTTTAAGACTTCTATAGTAGGTGTATTTAATGATCATCATTCTGGACATGTTGTTTATGATTTGAATTCCCTAAAAACCACATCATGTTGATTAGTATTTCCCACTATTATCCTATTTTTCTTGAGATAATTCTACACTTGGTTGTTGGTAAACTCTATTCCATTATAATTTTGGAATTTTATAATTTTATATCAAATCATCTTTTCAACTTCCCTTCAATATTGTATTATGAAACTGAAAACCTCAAACTTGTGAGTGATGACCACAATCCACATCATCCTCCTATAACCATCAATGAAAAGAATATAGTATCTCTTACCATCAATAGATCATTGTGAGATAGGTACGCACACATCAATATGAACCCATTCAACCACTATTGTTGAATTTTATTCTTTTTCCTTGAGAGTATTTTTTGTCACGACCCATCCTCGGGGCCCGTGCTATGACTACCCCAAGCTCGACTTCCATAGGCCAGGGGCTGGCAACTAGCACCACAGACGTAAATCCTGAAAAAAGGGAAGGCATTGCCTTTATATAAGAGAAAAAACATCACAGAGTATGCAAGGTGAAGTAAACACTAAGTAAACTGAGTACAAAAGTAAGTGCTGGAAAGTAAAGGGGCCAGTATACAAACCCAACTGAAAGTACAATACAACTGAGAAAAGAAAGTACAACAGCTGAAAAGTAAAGCAGAAACCACCAAGTCGTCCTCCGGAAACCCCACCTGATGGGTGCGTACAGATGGTCTCCTCTGCTCCTCGAATCCGTCCGTCTGCACCGTGTACGTCCCTCCTGATAGTCATTCACCGGATACCGTCCTGCACCACAAGCCTCAACTACGATTACCGATGTCCGTCGTCTGAAACCAACACAACGTAGTGCAGGCATAGCCCGTGCAGGGGTGAGTATATGATACTCACTAGGGACCCCGAGACCCCCGAAGGCCTCCCAGAATCCACAAAGGATATACCACAAAGGAAAAATAAAAACATGAAGTAGCAACCAACTCTACTTAGTTATATACTCATAAATATACCTAAGTCATCAATTCCAGTTCTTCTCTAACTCACGAGTCCAAGTACAACCCAGTCCACACAGGAAAGCATAACCCAATCCACACAGAAAAGCACAACCCAATCCACACAGGAAGGCAAGCCAATCACATCAATGATAATGATTGAAAGTCAAGACTCAGCTCACATAGGTGCACTACTCACAAAGAGGGGTGGAGATGATTAGATGTAGCCTCTGAATCATCTCCTCTACCGAACCCACGTAGGATCCAAGTACAAAAGTCGTCGCTGCCGAACCCACGTAGGATCCAAGTACAGTAACCATCGTTGTCGAACACACGTAGGATCCAAGTACAGTTGTCATCACTGTCGAACCCACGGAGGATCCAAGCACATTCATCCTCGCTGCCGAACCCACGTAGGATCCTAGTACAGTCGTCGTCGTCGTCATAATCGCAGCCAGCTCTAGGGTTCCCACACACAGCACGCTCGATTTTCGGGAGGGTCCGCTCCACGAGCTAAGGGGGTTCGATACATCAACTGTCACGAATTCCAGAGTTGATGTATCACAAAGTTCCGTCTCGTCAATAATAACTCAACGTGACAGACAACGCGTCAATCAGATGCCTGGTCTGAGAGTTATTGGTTTTTTCGTCCCAGGGGCCCGGTTGATTTTTAAGCTAAACCAACCCGACCATACTCCAGCTAAATCCAAAACTCGAGGGGAGTAATCCAAAAGAACCATCTCACTAAGAGTAATTCAACGTAATTGACGGCACATCATTCGGACATCCGGTCATTAAGTTATAACCGTTTCCGCTCCAAGGGCCCAGTTGGTTTCGGGTTCGAACCAACTCGGTTGTAGCCAAACTTTTCCGAAACCTCGAGTGTAATATACTGAAATGACTGTCTCGATTCAAGGATCCCTACGCAACTGACGGTGCGTCGATCGGAGGTCCTTATCCCAATATATGGGTGTTTGAATGAACCTGGTCCGAAAATAGGGGGTCTGGGCCCTGTCCGACCCGACCCAATACCCCCTGGGTCGGCCCGAACTGAGTCGACCCGACCTGGGTCCATGTCCAACCCGATTGAGAGTGGCCCGGCCAGGCTGGTGCGGCCCAGCCCAACCCACGGCTGGGCGCGGCCCGACCCAGATGGGCACGGTCGACCCAGCCCGTGCGGCCTGCGGCCCAGCTCGGAAGCCAGTCACAGCTCGGCACTGGCCGAGCGGGGTGCAAAGCGGGGCGCCGCCCCCTGTTTGCGGAAACGGAGGACCATGTGGGGTCCACCCTAGGATCCGGTCGGGGGGTTATGACCCCTCGGATTCTTCGAACGGCCGACCTTTATTGTCGGCCAGCTGTGTAACTGCGGGACCCCCTCGGGTCCGGCCTTCAGGTGGTGCCAGTAGCCGGCACAGACGGCCGCCCCTCAGAAGTTCGTCGTGGCCTTAGGCTGTGGCTCTGGTTCGACTGGCGCGGTGCGACGTCGCCGCGCCCCACTGCCGCGGCCCACCCCGACTGCGGCCCCTTGAAGCTCCGGTGTGGCGCGACGGCGCCGCGCCCCTCCGCCACGTCCTGCTCCTGGCCGCAGCCTTCTTTGGCCTCAAAGGCGCGGCGCGACGGTGCCGCACACCACCGCCGCGGCCCGCTCCAGCCATGGTCCTCTTCGTCCCCGCACGGTGCAACGACACCGCGCCGCCTTCACCACAATCATCAATGAAGATCAACAAGAAAAAGGGAAGGAGAAATCGGCCGTGTTTATGCGGTCCGATCTCCTCCCGTTATGATGATAACATTCGGCCAAAGTATACGAGATACTCAACGACAAAACAAATCACAATTTTAATTCATTAAAACTGAACTTAACCCCTACCTCAAAGGAAGTCCACAGTTGTCAAGCACCGTGGATGATGGCGTTATTTCCGTTATTGTCGGTGTCTCCTCCCTTGTCACAGAGGAAGAAAAGGATGGAGAAACTGAGCCGCCGAGTCGACATTCTTCGTTGGAGAGTTGGCGTTCTTCGTTGAAGAATAAGTTCTTCATAAGGAACTAGAGATCTCTCCTCCAATTCTCAATACAACAAGCCAACCCACAAATAAAATAAGGCTCCTCTTATTTTATTCAAACATTCCATGCATTCAAAATTACAAATTCAAATACTTAATTCAATTAATTGATGAGGTTCAATTAATTAAATTAATGTGTGTTGGCATGAATTAAATTGGAAGAGTGGGGAGGGGAGGAGTTACCCAATTAAATACAAGGGTTTAATGGGGGGTTTAAGGAATGTGAAGGGTTGGGGCTCGTGCAGGGCCCACCTCACATTTGTCCTCACATAGGTAGTTAGGATGCTAGTGGGTCCCACCCTAACTTCCCCATGTAGGATAAAACTGCCATAGTCAAAGAATAAAAATTGTTCCACATTTTTATTCTCTTCTTATTTAAACCACAATTTTTAACTCCTTCTCCCATGCAAACACATCTACAGTAAAAGTCCTCTTAAGAAATTACCGGTGTTGTGGTTTCATCGGTGCCCTCAGATTTCAATTCCGAGCACCGATTCAAAAGATAGAAAAACCCGCTCGTTTGTTCACTGAACGTACCAGAGGTAAACTTTGGAAATTGATTCCGGGCACACCAAGCCTCGGAATCAGGTGCCGTCAGAAACTGCATACTCGTAAAATCCCAAAGAATTTATGAAAAAAATTTCCTTGAAATTTATGGGTTTTTAAATTACTCTGACATCAGGGCTTTACATCCCCGTAAAGCTACATCATAACCTAGGGAAAAAATGAGGGTACTGTGCACGCATCTGAGCCTCCCGCTCCCATGTGCTCTCCTGGAGGTTCCCGTGCTACCACCTGATACACACTAGAGGAATCGACCATCCATGTAGGACCCGCTCCTGTCGATCCTCAATCTCCACCGAGACCTCCACAAATGTCGCTCTGTCATTGATGTTCAGCTCTCTGTGGTCGATGATATGCGTCGGGTCATGCACGTATCTCCTTAGTTAAGATACGTGAAAGATGTCGTGCACCCAGTGCAACTGAGGTGGAAGAGACAAGTGATAAGCCACCTCACCTATCTTGGTGAGAACCTGGAATGGTCCAATGAAGCGCGGAGATAACTTGCTGCCCCGACCAAATCTCCATAATCCACGTCGAGATGAGACCTGTAAGAAAACATGTTTGCCATCCTCGAACTCTAGTGGTCTCCGCATCCTATCAGCATAGGACTTCTGTCAGCTCTGAGTAGTCCTCATCTGCTCCTGTATGATCTGCACCTTCTCTGTCATAGCCTAAACCATCTCTGGTCCTAGGAGTGTTGACTCCCCAGGGTCAGTCCAGCACTGAGGTGATCTGCAAGGTCAGCCGTACAATACCTCGTATGGTGTCATCCCGATGGTGGAGTGGTAGCTGTTGTTGTACACAAACTCCACCAAGGGTAGGTGATCCTCCCAGCTGCGACCAAAGTCAAGGACACATGCACGGAGCATGTCCTCGAGTGTCTGAATATTCCTCTCCATCTGGCCATCCGTCTGAGGGTGAAAGGTGGTGCTCAGGCGTAGCTGCGTCCCAAATGCCTCCTGTAACCCCTTCCAAAACTGGGAAGTAAAGCGAGCATCTCGATCAGAGATGATAGAATATGGTACACCATGAAGCCATAAAATATCCTGAACATAGAGGCGTCTCAAGCTCTCCACTGATCCCTACTCTCTAATAGGTAAGAAGTGGGCCGAATTGGTGAGTCGGTCGATAATCACCCAGATGGAGTCGTGTCCTCTAGAAGTATGTGGAAGTCCCGCCATAAAATCCATAGATATCCCATCCCACTTCCACTCTGGGACCTCTAAGGGATGTACTAAGCCTACTAGTACCTGGTGCTCTGCCTTCACCTACTGGAAGGTGAGGCATCGTGAAACAAACTCTTCCACAACCTTCTTCATACCCGGCCACCAGTGCTGTCGTCTGAGATCTTGGTACATCTTCTCTACTCCTGGATGTACCGCCAATGGGAAAGTGTGGAACTCCCTCAGCACCTCCTCCTGTAATGAAACCAGTACCATGGTACGTCCTCTGAAAAAGATGACATGCTCTCCTCCTATAGAAAATCCATCAGGTTCTTATCCTGTGGATATCTGTGTATGTTGCATCTCACAGTCAACATCCCCACACTGTGCCTCCCTGACCTGCTAAAGTAGTGGAGTGACTATGAGAGACTATAGAAAGGATTTGCCATCTTTATCCACGAAGGATATCTGCAAAGCGGCTAACTGCTCTGTCGCCTCTCCAAGTAGCTGAATGCCCGATTTCATGCTGAGAGCATCAACTACTATGTTCCCCTTCCTAGGAGTATAGACTATCTCAAAGTCATAGTCCTGGAGGAACTCGAGCCATCGCTGTTGTCTCAGGTTTAGGTCCTTCTGCAATAAGATGTACCTAAGACTCTGGTGGTCATAATAGACTGAAAACCACTCGCCCATCAGATAGTGCCACCACATCTTTAAGGCGAAGACCACTACTGCTAACTCCAGGTCATGGGTAGCGTAGTTCTACTCGTGCTGCCTCAACTTTCGTGAACCATAGGCGATCACTACCCGCTCCTGCATTAGTACACACCTGAGTTCAGTCCCTGATGCATCACAGTAAACTATGTACCCTATGCCTTCCTCTGGTAGCCTCAAGATGAGTTCACTGGTCAATCTCTGTCTCAGGTCCTAGAAGCTATGCTGACATCTATCTGACCACACGAAGGGTTTCCCCTTCTTCGTCAAAGCTGAAAGTGGTGTTGTAACTCTAGAGAAGTCTGGCATGAATCTCCGATAGTACCCAGCCAGACCTAAGAAACTCCGCACCTCAGTTATGCTCCTGGGTGGCTCCCAAGCTAGTACTGCCTCGTTCGTCGCAGGATCCACCACAATTCCCGCCTCAGAGATGATGTGCCCCAAGAAGTGGACCTCCCGAATCCAGAATTGGAACTTCGAGAGATTACCATAAATATGGTTCTCTCGAAGTGTATCTAGTACAACCCGCAAGTGGTAAGCATGCTCCTCCTCAGTAGTTGAGTAAATCAAAATGCCGTCGATGAAGACTATGAAAAACCAATCGAGGTAAGGTTTAAAGATCATGTTCATGAGACTCATGAACACTGCTGGAGCATTGGTTACACTGAAAGGCATAACCAAGAACTCATAGTGGCCATACCGACACCTAAATATTGTCTTCTGCACATCCTCGTCTCGAACTCTGAGCTGATGATATCCTGACCTAAGGTCTATCTTTGAGAACCAACGTGCTCCCTTGAGCTGATCAAAGAGGTTGTCAATCCTCGGAAGTGGATACTTGTTCTTCACATTCACCTGGTTCAAGCGATGGTAGTTGACACATAGTCGCAAGCTCCCGTCCACCTTCTTGGTGAACAAAGTCGGGGAATCCCAGGGTGAAACACTGGGTCGAATGAATCCCTTTCCCTGCAAGTCCTCCAGCTATACATGTAGCTCACGAAGCTCAGCGAGAGCCATCTGATATGCTGGAGTAGATATCGGGGTTGTCCCAGGATATAGGTCAATATATAAGTCTACCTCTCAGCGTGGAGGTAGTCTTGGAATGTCGTCAGGAAAAACATCCACATACTGATCCACCACAACAGAAAAACTCGGACTCCGCACATCAACTGCTCCTAGGATGAGACTATCCAACTGATGGTTGATCGACTGTCCTCTCCTCTGTGTGAGTCCATCCAACGCTGCAAAGGCTCCCTTATCGTCGGTGAAGGTGAACCTGCTCCCATCGGTGCAGACACACTGCACATTGTGCCTAATACAGTCAATCTGAGCATGGACTGTAGATAACCAATCCATGCCCAAGATGGCATCATAAGGCCTCGACGCCGCTACAAGAAGATCCCAGCCAAATCTCTCACCTCCTAGAGTAAGATCACACTGCTGGCACCAGGGCGTAATCTTCGAGTCTGCTCCCGTAAGAGCCTCTATCCGTAAGGATCAATCCAATGGCTCCGTCAGAATCTCCGAAGCTCCGAACAAGGGCAGTGGCAATGAAATAATGACTCGCTCCTGTGTTTATAAGAACTGCAACAAGGGTGGAGTAGACACAGATAGTACCTCAAATAATCTTAGGTGCGCCATGGTCGTAAGCCTCCACTGCCTGAAGTTGAGTCTGCCTTTGTCCGTTAGCTCCCTGTGGTCGGGGTGGACCTCCTGGTGGTGGTGGTGGTAGAGCCCTGAAGCGTCATCCACCACCTTCTACTCGGACATCTCCTCTATCTCGTCTGCCTGCTCCCTGCAGACCATCACGATCGAACCTCTGCCTCTGCCTAGGTGGTCCCTCAACCATTTGTTACTCCTCTGCATGGCGGGTCGGGCAGTCACGAGCCATGTGTCCCTACTCACCGCATTCATAGGACCGTCTGCCTCTCGTACAACTGGCTCTGTTGTGTGTTCCCCACACATCCGAACTAGTATCCTGAGGTCGCCCTCCTGATGGCCTGTTCCGCTTGGACCTCTACGACACCTGTCTACTGCCGGCTGCAGAAGACTCTGCTACATGTCTCCCTATGGTAGGCCTCGCTGCTGGGGTAGGCTCAGCAAGAAATCTCTCCACAAGAAGGGCTCGCTCCAGTACTCCTTCCTACGTCGGAATGCTGAGGGAGATCATTGAATCCCTAAACTCATGCCTCAGTCCCTGATCGAAGGTTCGGGCCCGGAAGAATGGGTCACGTACCATGTCCGTGGAGTAGCGCGAGAGGTCTGTAAATCTCACTGAGTACTGGGCTACTGTCATGCTGCTCTGCCGCAGTTGTAGTAACTCTTGAATGCGCAACGCACGGAGGGTGGCTGGAACGAACTCCAAGCAGAAAAGGCTCTTGAAGTCCGTCCAAAGCAGTGATGCCTCGTCGTGCACCTGGAGCATCAGGCTCCACAATATACCTACTATTGCGTGCAATAGACTTGCCAAAAGGATCACCATGAGGTCAGCTAGTGTCCCTACTAATCTAAAGACTTAGACGATAGCCTCCATCCAATCCTCGGCTTCCTGAGGGTCCGTCTCTCCACGGAACCTGGGCGCCCTCTGATGCTGAAACTCGTTCAGTGCACTTAGGCGACGTGCACTCTCAGCTGCTGGGGCTGGTGGCATCAGTGGCTCGGCAGGTAGAGGTACCGCTGGTGCCTCCACTGTAATGGGGCCCTACACCGAGGCCTCGTCGCTCGGTGGGCTGCCATCTCGCACAAAGCTCGGAACCCTAGCTGGCTGCCGTCGTGGGGCCATCCTGAAAAGAAACAAGTGCACCACGGTTAATACAGTATACCTGGTGAGCTGACACAAAGTAATCACAAAGAAAACTTTTGAAACACACATGCAATCAATGTTTTCATGCACTGAGTCGGAAATCAGAAGTAAGGGTCCTGGTTTATGGATACGTCGACCGCCACACCAACACTGGACTCCCTGGACTGATAACCACACTCAATACCCTTAACACTATTGCTTCACATAGAAGAAATTATCAGAGTCCTAAGTTCTGCGGTAGAACCGACTCCTCTGATACCAATTTGTCACAACCCGTCCTCGGGGCCCATGCCATGACTACCCCAAGCCCGCCTTCTATAGGCCAGGGGCTGGTGACTAGCACAAAAGGTGTAAATCCCGAAAAAAGGGAAGGAATTTCCTTTATATAAGAGAACAAACACCACAGAGTACGCAAGCTAAAGTAAACAGTAAGTAAACTAAATACAAAAGTAAGTGCTGGAAAGTAAATGGGCCAGTATACAAATCCAACTGAAAGTACAGTACAACTGAGAAAAGAAAGTACAACAGCTGAAAAGTAAAGCAGCAACCACCAAGTCATCCTCCAGAAACCCCACCTAAAGGGTGGGTACAGATGGTCTCCTCTGCTCCTCAAATCCGTATGTCTGCACCATGTACATCCCTCCTGATAGTCCTCTACTGGATACCATCCCGCACCACAAGACTCAACTACGATCAGCACTATCCGACGTCTACAACCAACACAATGTAGTGCGGGCATAGCCCGTGCAGGGGTGAGTATACGATACTCGGTAGGGACCCCGAGACCCCCGAAGGCCTCCCAGAATCCACAAAGGATATACCAAAAAGTAAAAATACAAACACGAAGTATCAACCAACTCTACTTAGGTATATGACCATACATATACCTAAGTCATCAATTCCAGTTCTGCTCCAACTCACGAGCCCAAGTACAACCCAGTCCACACAGGAAAGCATAACTCAATCCACACAGAAAAGCACAGCCCAATCCAGACAGGAAGGCAAGTAAATCACATCAATGATAATGATTGAAAGTCAAGAATCATCTCACATAGGTACACTACTCTCGAAGAGGGGTGGAGATGATTAGATGTAGCCTTTGAATCGTCTCCTCTGCCGAACCCACATAGGATCCAAGTACAGAAGTCGTCGCTGCTGAACCCACGCAGGATCCAAGTACAGTAACCATCGCTGCCGAACCCATGTAGGATCCAAGTACATTTTTCATCACTGTCGAACCCACGGAGGATCCAAGTACAGTCGTCCTCACTACCGAACCCACGTAGGATCCAAGTACAGTCGTTGTCGTTGTCACAATCGCAGCCAACTCTAGGGTTCCCACACACAGCACGCTCAATTTCTAGGAGGGTCCGCTTCACAAGCCAAGGGGGGTCAATACATAAACTGTCACAAATTCCGAATTTGATGTATCACAAATTTCTGTCTCGTCAATAGGAACTCAACGCGACAGACAGCGCGTCAATCGGACGCCCAGTCTGAGAGTTACTGGCTTTTCTATCCTAGGGGCCCGGTTGGTTTTTAAGCTAAACCAACCCGACCGTACTCCAGATGCATCCAAAACTCGAGTGTATTAAGACAAAAATAACCGTATCACTAATAGGAATTCAACTTAATTGACGGCAAATCATTCGTACGTCCGGTCGTTAAGTTATAAGCGTTTCCGCTCCAAGGGTCCAGTTGGTTTCGGGTTCGAACCAACCCAGCCATACCCAAACTTCACCGAAACCTCGAGTGTAATATACCGAGACGACTGTCTTGATTCAAGGATCCCTATTCAACTAATGGTGTGTCGATCGGAGGATCGTAACCCAAGATATGGGTATTTGAACGAACCTGGTCCAAAAATAGGGGGTCTGGGCCCAGCCCAACACCCCCTGGGTTGGCCCGAACCGGGTCGACCCGACCCGGGTCCGGGTCTGGCCCGATTGGGCATGGCCCGACCCGGCTCGGAAGCCGACCGCGGCTCGGCGCTGGCCGAGCGGGGCGCAAATGGGTGTGCCACCCCCTATTTGAAAAAATGGCGGACCATGTGGGGTCCGCCCTAGGAGCTGGTCGGGGGGTTACGACCCCCCAGTTTCTTAGAACGACCGGCCTTTATGGTCGGCCAACTGTGTAACCGCGGGACCCCCTCGGGTCCCGCCTCTAGGCGGCGTCGGCGGCCAGCACAGCCGACCGCCCCTCAAAAGTCTTCCACGGCTCTGGTTCGACCTGCGTGGTGCGACGGCGCCGCGCCCTAGCGCCGCGGCCCGCCACGACCGCGGCCCCTTGAAGCTCCGGCACGGCACGACGGCGCCGCGCCCCTCCGTCGCGGCCCGCTCCTGTCCGCGGCCTCCTTTGGCCTCACTGGCGCGGCACGATGGCGCCGCACACCACCACCGCGGCCCGCTCCATCCGCAGTCCTCTTAGTCCCCGCGCGGTGCAACGGCACCGCGCCGCCTTCGCCGCAATCATCAACGAAGATCAACAAGAAAAAGGGGAGGAGAAATTAGTCGTGTTTGTGCAGTCTGATCTCCTCCCGTTACGATGAAAACATTCAGCCAAAGTATACAAGATACTCAATGACAAAACAAATCACAATTTTAATTCATTAAAATTGAACTTAACCCCTACCTCGAAGGAAGTCCGCGGTTGTCAAGCGCCGCGGATGATGGTGTCGTTTCTGTCGTCGTCGGTGTCTCCTCCCTTATCACAGAGGAAGAAGAGGATGGAGAAACCGAGCCGCTGAGTCGACGTTCTTCGTCGGAGAGTTGGCGTTCTTCATTAAAGAAGAAGTTCTTCAAAAGGAACTAGAGATCTCTCCTCCAATTCTCAACACAACAAGACAACCCACAAATAAAATAAGGCTCCTCTTGTTTTATTCAAATATTCCATGCATTCAAAATTACAAATTAAAATACTTAATTCAATTAATTGATGAGGTTCAATTAATTAAATTAATGTGTGTTGGCATGAATTAAATTGGATGAGTGGGGATGGGAGGAGTTACCCAATTAAATACAAGGGTTTAATGGGGGGTTTAAGGAATGTGCAGAGTTGGGGCTCATGTGGGCCCCACCTCACATTTATCCTCACACGGGTAGTTAGGATGCTAGTGGGTCCCACCCTAACTCCCCCATGTAGGATAAAACCGCCACAGTCAAAGAATAAAAAAATTTCCACATTTTTATTCTCTTCTTATTTAAACCACAATTGTTAACTCCTTCTCCCATGAAAACGCATCTATAGTAAAAGTCCTCTTAAGTAATTACCGGCGCTGCAGTTTCATCGGTGCCCTCAGATTTCAATTCCGAGCACCAGTTCAAAAGATAGAAAAATCTGCTTGTTTGTTCACTGAATGTACCCGAGCTAAACTTTAGAAATTGATTCCGGGCACACCGGGCCTTGAAATCAGGTTCTGTCAGAAACTGCGTACTTGTAAAATCCCAAAGAATTTAAGAAAAAAATTTCCTTGAAATTTACGAGTCCTTACATTTTTAGTGATCTTACCTTGTTGGGAAGCATCGTACGTGTGTGTCTGATCACAAGATAACTTAGGGATATCTTAAGCTATATCGCATTTAACCTGATCTTATATGGATGTTTAGATAAAAATTTTATATAGTTTATTCTACAACCTATATTCTTTCTCTTGATATATAAATCACATGCCTTTTTCTCCACTCAAAAGATAGAGATTCACATTCATGCACTTCCCTTGAATCACCACTGTATTCTATTTTCACATGACTATAAACATATTTTTGGTAAATATTATTACATTCCCTAAGTCACAAAGTTATTCGACACTAATAAATTTGTGACTGAGACCTTCAACAAACAATCCATCTATGGATATCATATCTTTTACCATGAACTTGGATTTATTTAATCCAATAATCTTTAGACCTTAATCAAATCCAAACCTAATGACACCTTATTATTTTACTCTTTATTACCATGGAAATATTATTATTTCTTATAATATGAGAAATGAATCCGTTATCAATGATCCATATCTAGCTCGATCTAATGATTTATGAGAAATATCCACAACTACTGCCTTCTCAATTATTTTATTTTTGATCCATGTATTTGGATTCATACCCGGTGTTGGTTTACATAATTGATTCTTATAACCCTAATAACCTTAATCTTTCAAATATTAAAATTAATTTTTTGTTTTAGATCAAAATTTCATTCCTTGAGCTACCACATACAATAAATTTAGGTCTTTTCCAACACATTCCCCTATATTGATGATGAGAAATATTTGGCCATATGTCCAAATCCCCCACACAAGAAAAAATGAATCTCAAATTAATGACAGGAATACTGAACTCTATTTGGATTCCTTTGTTACTCTTGTTCCATTCAGCACCTTTTGGGTATGGAACAAAATTTTTATGAGTTTTAAATCTTTCCATAAAAATAAAACCTAAAATGAGTTGCATCCCTGTGTGTCCTTGATATAAAAACATTTTTCTCTTGGGTTCTCTAAATCTTATAATTTTTATGTGTACCCAGATCAATATTTAAACTTGGAGTGGGTGATTATGATTTATCATCAACCATAACTGTTTTTTTCAATCAAGAACCATACTATATTCATTGATTTGATGCATCTTTTCCTTCTTCTAACAATCCTTTGACTATTTCATTGGACCTTTATGCTCTATTCTAACTATTTCTCTCGACTGTGTGGCGTTATTTTAGATATCACACTATGAGTCAAGATACTTTCCTAATATTCATTTTTTCATCATAATCTGATAACTTCCACCTCAATCTCTTAAATATATCTAACTCAATATTTCATTATGTTAGTCAAACCATTGAAAACCCTAGTATATTATTTAACTTTGAGTTTGTACACAAAGACATTCTTCTAGTTTTTTATCTTTGCAAATTTGATCTTTTCAATTTCTTCCTTTAGATCAGACTTCAACCCTTCTTTATATTGCATATAGAGTTTAGAATTAGAAACCAATATATTATCTTTATTCATTTTGGATCTCAAAACTTATATTTATTTAAGATCTTATTAAAATTCAACCTAGAGATCAAATCTTCATTCCAATTCTTTTTCATCATTATCGGCTTCCTCCCTTTTCTAGGAACTTCTCACAACTACCACAATAACATTTATTTTTGGTATTTGTAGTCTTTAATTTATTTTTCCTCATATTCTTCTAAACCATAATTTTTTTATGAAATTCGTTTCTTCTTCTTGAATAAATTTTTCTTAGTGATTCTTCCACCTTACACAATGGATGAAGACTTCTTCATGGTAAGTTCATCATCCTCATCACCATCTTGAAACTTTTTGGGACACTTTGCTACAAGGAGACCAATATTTCCACATAAAAAACAAGTAATTGGAAGTTTACATTTAAACATTCCTTTTCCCATTTGAATATTTAAGTAAATTAATATAATTAATTCATCCAATTTTTCTTCTTCTGGATTATCCTCCATGGTGAGTTTCTTCATGGACTTGAATTCCACATCCTCAAACTTCCCCTTTTCCACAACCTCAATATCATTGTTTATCATCTTGTATGTGACAAGAGTACTATGTAAACTATCCAAAATATTCTTATTTGGATATTTATTTTAAATAATAGATGATTTTGGATTGAATCTAGGCAAAAATATTATCAATATGCACTTAATAATCATTAAATTATCACGGGTTTCTCTAAGACCATGCATTCCCTCCACAAGTACATTCACCTAATCAAAGAATATATCAATAAATTCATTAAGGTGCATCCTCAGGTCCTCATACATGTTCCATAAGAATTATAATTTGTCATATAAAACTTTTGAATCATATTCATATTTATTAAAAAAAAATCCCATATTTCATTTGAGGATTTACATGACATCACCTTCATGTAGATTGTGTTGGATAAATCTTCCCCTAAAACATTAATAGGTATGGAATCATGATCCAGTTCTCTTTAATCTATATCTAATAAAGATAAACTATTTTTACTAACTAAGATCCCATACATAGTAGTTGTATACACATATATTCCAAAATATCCAAATTAATTATGCATCTAATTCTTACAAAATAGAAAATTGTTTCCATCGAAGATTAGAACCCTTTTTGATTCACTACATCCATTGCTTCTACCAAGAGAGTAAAATTAAATTTAACCTTTATCTTTAATATCATTTATTTCACCCACAAGGTTAAATACCATGAGATGGGGGTGAATTAGGGAATGATAGATTAAAACAACTACCCCTTTTATCTTATTTCATTGTTAAACAAAACCTTCTTCTCTTTTTTTATCACCAAAATATATATATGAAGATATAAATTTATGAAATAGATATAATACTTTTAATTAGATCAAACTAACCAATAAAGTTTAAGTATTATCTAAAGTAAATTTTCTATTGTACAAGAATCCACTATAGCACACTACTATTACAATTTTAGGAGTGGAATCACTACCCCCTTGGTTCACACTTTGAAATATCAATTCTCTCTATGCTGAAGTGAACACACTGCTCCTCCAAAATATTCTTCTAATGATTTTGGATAGCTCTAAATTGGTTTAAACATATGTGAATGTGTAATTAAGATCTATGTTTTTCTAAGAGTTAAAACCCACTTCATAATGTATCTTATACTTCATGAAAACACCCTTCATGATTTTGTATTCTCTATGAACTTCGCCTTAAATCACTGACCACATAACAACCACTCACCTACCGAGTGATACAACTTCAACTATGTGAGTTTTAGGTGGAACCTTCTATCCAATATGATCCTCTACTTTCTGATCATGCAGACACCACATGAAACCTAAGAGACCATCCAACATTGCGTACAGATTGTGTGAACAACCTTCCTTCATTATGGACTCCCCTTATAGTCTTCCTTCACTATAGACTCTTTGTATGGTGTTTCTTTCCGAATCAGCATAATTATCTAGAAAATATCCTTCTTGATGATTAATTTTCTTCCAAACGAAGTGATTAGGGGGTTCTTATATAGGAAACAAAAACTAAAAAACCTTATAATCATGAAATTATTGTTCACTCATTCTGCACGCTTACTCGTTCACAACTAGCCTATTTTTACTTCCTTATGACCATGAACTAACTATGTAGTCCCTAAAACATCCTTCATAAATGAACCTTGGACATAAAATATCATGACCCCATCCCCCTAAGGTGTACCCCTCCTAGGATAGTAATGGAAGAAGATAGATAGTGACACCCAAGTATCTCCCCCAGTAGGCCTTGAGTTGGCGACTAGCACCGAGGGTATAGTTGACACACATATGGGAGGCATTAACCTCTACGAGAAAACATGAAGAAGAGAGAGATAAGAAAAAAACCAATAAAATCCTACCCAAACTCCAATATAAAATAAAAACCAAGTGAAAATATGTAATGGCATGCAAGAACTACTATAACTAAAATGAAAACTACAAGTACTAAAATAAAGGCAAAGACAGAGATGGCCACGAAGCCCAAACAACTCCTTCAAAACCCACAAACCAGCTTGATCTCTAACCAGCTCCTACTGACCTAAAATAAAATATTTACATATAGATAGGGTGATTATAATAGTATAATCAGTAGGATCCTCACTAGAGCCTCTCATGCAAAAGATAAATAAAGAATACTATATTACAATGAACAAAAAGTGAAACTAACTCATCACCTAAATAGGTATAATAAGTTCCCAAACTCACCATGGAAACTCTCACTAATTATCGCATACAATATAATATAATATAATAATAACATTAAGTGTACCCCACTACTACTTCCCCATAGGTTTTTCTCTTTTACCCAAAGTCGCACATCCTAAGCATCTCTCTCTAAAAAGGCCATCCCATAGAAACCTGGGAGAAGCTCCACAACATGTACCTCATGCAACCCACCACCAAGTCCATGTAACCAAAAGTTACTAGGTTGTTTTTAAGATCCACCACATCCCTTATAATGTATATCATACATCAGGTATTATACCTCAATCCATCACATCCCATACAATAAGTAAGGATCCTCAAGCTATCACATCCTATATACATTATAACAATAGTAGTCCTTAGGAAACTATATCCAGAATACATGTGTGTGAAATAACCACAATACATTACAACCCTATACACATGTATATGGGGAAAACTAACTTTCATGCATACCAACACAAGTAACTACTAAGAGAAGAGAGTATAGACAAAGGGGGTAATCAACCATCCTTCCTCCCACCGAGATGTTGGAAAAAACACCCCCATGACTCAAAATCCTAAGGCTTTCAGTTTCCCTAACTGACAGGATGGAGTAGTGTATAAAAACAAAAAATGTAAATGATATAATATATATCACAACCACACTATGGGAATAACCTAGTCTCAGACTCAACTACAGCTAATGTCTCTCAGACTCCCAACTGACACTGCTAAGACTAGATATCCTATAATCACACAACAATTTAAAGAGATACATTAAATTATTTTATTCCTTTTCATCATTTGTAATTCAAATTAGTTAATTAATTGACCATTAATTAACCATTAACATTTTCTAAATTACATTACATTTTCATCACAAAAAAGTTCCATGCGCTCTAAGCATAAGAAAACCGAGTCCACGATTTCTCAGAATTATAACCAAAACAGTTCATCCCAGTAATCTCTAACCCCATGGGTCAAACATTTATTTATTTATTAACATTATTATTTATATATTACTAGGTACTCTATGAAAACATTATAAACTACAAAACAAGGAATAAAACAAAGAAAATCCATCTACCTCAAGTATTGGGGAAAGAAAATATGATAAAAAAAACCTGGTCATTGAACAAACAATAGATTCAAATAATAATCTTGATCTCATATCAACCAGTAAGCCCAGATTGAACCCGTTCTATCATATCTAGTGTCCTCCCCAACACCCACATGCATATCCCTGTGCATCACTCTATCACAAGCATCAACTTCTGCCACAACATCCAAGACTCCCTGCTCCACATACCACGACAACCCCCTAGGATCAACCATCCCAAGCTCACATCACATCTAAGAATCCTCTCCCCACATCACAAGTCTCATATCTAGAGCATATCACAACTAGTAGGAAACAACATAGAAACCTGGATCTTGGCCCCCTAAATCAAGGTGTTCAACTTTCCCACACAACGAGTTCTCATGGATCCAAAGCACAAGGCACTCAGTCTTTATAAGAAAGTAGGAAACTCAGGCCCTACAAAGGCATTATATTTTATCACGCAATATATTCTTATTCCATCTTGAATTTACATATTTATTATTTATTAATAGGTTCTAACTACAGGATACCTAAGAAGTAATCAATCAAAAGATGTTATGAATTAATTAAACAATTAATTTAGCATGCCTTTAATTCTTTTATCAATAATCATCAACATGCTTCATATCTTTATTCACCTCCATTAACACATAGAAGGATAATTCATTTAAATATGATAAAAACATTAATATTAAAACACAGCAAATTAATTAAACATGCCTCTTTAGTTATTTTATCCAATTAATTATCAATTAATTCTAGATTTAAATTCTTTACCAATTCCACATCCTAATCCAAGCAAAACAATCACAATATAGATATGAAAACTGTTATCATGGTTCAAAATAGAAACATCGCCATGAAATAGATATCAATTCTTTAATCTGGTTCAAGTAATTATTAGGTTAATTTCATTAGAATACAAGGGGATAAATCATGCCCATTCTAGGACCACACATAAATAAAAAAGAATCAATGAATCCCCTACCTCAAAAGGGAGTCAAAGTTCTTTGCCTGGGAACAGACCAACACTATAGGTTCGGGTCACCTTTCCCGAAAAAACTGCATCCACCCAAGGATTCCATGCCATAACTGCGATAACAAACAACCCAAAAAAATCCATTAGAAATATTGAGATCAAGATACATCACATTACAAAGAGTAAGTGGATGAAACAGATCGAATAAACCACAAGAATGGAGGTAGAATGTACCATGGATTGAAGACGAGTCGAAGAAGGAAAGCTAGAGATCGATCCTTGATAAAATAATACCCCAAACATCAAAGAGGGGGTTTCAAGGTCACCTATAACAAGAGGGGGCATTGTAGGCTATAAGGTTTGGGAAACCCTCAGTGCTATATCTTCTAAATATATACACCATCGGGGATTTACACGACATGTAATTCCATTTCACATCGTGAAATCCTTGGGGTATAGTTTATGCTAAAAAATGTGACTCCTTTTTATTTTTAAACCCTGATTTATTAGATTTCATGATTTAATCCACACAATATGTGAAACACATTTTCACATCATGTAAAAGTTTTACATGGTGTGAAATCTGCTTGATTCTAGATTTTAGAAGTCGAAATTTTCTAGACTTCTTCCGAGACTCCTCTGAGAACATCAGTATTCAGAAACATGAAATGGGATAATCCATGTGGATATGGTACCTTACATTAGATACCTTTCAAAACATTCTCATCCTTGAGAATCCAAAACCAACCTAGAGAGGAAAACCAAAAAGTGTCATCCGAACAACCACCCCATGATATATCTTCCAAGGATCTCACCACCACAAAAGCTCAACCACCTCATCAAAGGAACAACATGAAACCACATATCAACCAAAACCAGCTCCTAAACACTCTATTAGAGGAGTTACTACTCAAAATAGAGTAATCCCAAACAAGAAACAATATAAATCCATATCATAAACCAGAAAAGGTCTAAAACCACAAAAAACTGAATTATAAGAGAAAATCTAAAAATTGAACAACCTGGGGTACTGAGTTCATATTTACAACTCATGTTCCCAAGTACTCTCCTCTAAGACACCATGATGCCATAAGACATAACCAAGGGGATAAATTTCCTGTGAAACACCTTATCATGGCAGTCCTAGATCTATACAAGGCACTCCTCAAAGGTCTCCTCATCATCAAAATAGATCTCTCCCAATCGATGACTGAAGAGTCTCTATAAAGATAATGATGGAGTTGTGACATGTGAAAAACATCATGTATCTGGATCATCAATGGGGGAAGTTCTATACAACATTCCATGACCACAACATGATATAGCACCTCTAAATTCCCAACAAACTAAGGATAAATCTTACACCCATGACTATACTTTCACTGCCCATGATGGGGAGTCACATTTAGGAACACATGATCTCCAATATCAAACCCTATAGGTCACCTCCTATGATCAGCATAGGATTTCTGAAGATATTGTGATACTTTCATCCTCTCATGGATCACCTGAACCATATCTATCATATTCTATATCAGTTCTATCCTGAGAATTTTTGAATCTTCGACTCCATTCCAGTATAATGGAGAATAGAAAGATCAACCATACAAGGCTTCAAATAGTGCCACACTGAGGGTGGAGTGAAAAATATTTTTGTAACATAACTCTACCAAGGGCATGTGCCTCATCCATGGAACTCCAAAATATAGTACATAAGAGTGCAACATGTACTCAAGAGTCTGGATGATCCACTACATTTTATCATCTATCTATAGATGAAAATAAGTGCTAAGGAATGGCTGAGAACCAAAAGTATGATTAAGACCTCTCTAAACCCTAGAGTTAAAATGAGGATCTCAATCAGAAATGATCATCCTTGAGACCTTATGGAGCCTCACCACCATCTCCAGATAATACCTCAAAAAAACTCTACTGATTTTGACACCTCGATTTCTATAAAGTGGGGTGATTTTATCAAATGACCCACTACCACCCATATAGTGTGATAGACTTCCTTATCTCGAGGTAAACCAGTAATGAATTCCATGGAGATGTCCTCCCACTTCCACTAAGGAACATCTAATGGCTGGAGAAAACCACCGGGAACATGGTGATCGACCTTTACTTTTTGGTAGACTAAACATCGAGACACAAACCCTAAAACTACAAGTTTCAACCCAAGAAACCAAAACCGACCCCTCAAAGCCTGGTATATCTTTTTCATGCCAGGATGTACCACCAAGAGTAAACTATGTAACTCTGTAAGAACTATCTCACACATTTCCAAGGGAATGAAAAGTCTTTCCTGAAACAACACTCAGTGTTGTTCATATTCAGACCAACCATCAGGGGGCTCACTACAAACAACTTGTTCTCTCTAGACCTCCACCTAAACATCTCCCAACTTGGATTCCTAAACCTACTATAATAGAGATTAATACACCATCATATAAAAAACAAACCATCCCCCTAACTTCTACCATATCTATATGCAATGCTAAAAGTTCTTCCATCACTCTCTAGGAATCACCTCCTTCTCGCACTGCATCACTTCAAGACTTCCTTCTCAGCCCATCGGCCACAACATTCCCATTTCTAGGTGTATATTAAATCTCAAAATTTTAATCCTATAAGAAATCCATCCACTAAAATTGATACAAGTTCAATCCATATTGAGATAAAACATACCTTAGGCTCTTATGATCGGTGAAGACCACAAAGTGCTCACTAATGAGGTAATGTATCCACAAATTTATCACAAACATAGCCTCCTCGAACTCCAGATCGTGGGTGGAATAGTCACTCTCATGGGGATATAACTATTGAGAACCATAAAGAAGTAAATGATCTCTGCTACATCAGAACATAGCCCAACCCAATATGTGAAACATAATAGAAAACCTCAAATTGAACTCCTACTATTGGAAGACAAAGAATCAGAGCATTAACCAACTTCTCCTTCAGATACTCAAAATTTTCCTGACACTGATTATTCTACAAGAACACCGGATCCTTTCTAGTCAAATCTATTAGAGGAACTATAACCTGAGATAAATCAGCTATGAACCTCCTGTAATATCCTGTAAGACCAAGGAAACTTCACAACTATGCCACTATCTTGGGGATTCCCAAGATAGAAATACTTGTATCTTTGATAGATCCACATCTAATTCCTACTGGGATACAACATTCCCTAAGAAATGGACTTCTCGAGCCCAAAACTCACACTTTTCAACTTCCCAAATAGCTTCTCATAATGAAGAACTCCCAAAATGGTGCACAGATGTACTACATGTTCATCCTCAGATATGAAGTACACAAGGATGGAATTGATGAAAAACACCATGAACTTGTTCAGGAACTCATGGAACACAACTTTCATTAACCCCAAGAATACAGATGAACCATTTTCACACTGAATGACATCAAAAAAACTCATAATGCCCATGAAAACAATGGAAAGTAGTCTTCAGGATATCCTCATCCTTTACACACATCTGATGATATCCTAACTAAAAATTGATCTTTGAGAACCAACTTTCACTCTTAATTTTATTTAATAAATCATCAATGCATGAAATAGTATAATAGTTCTTCACTTTCACTTAGTTCAAGCGATGATAATCGATACACAACTGCAAACTGCCATTAGAGTTCTTCACAAAAGAAACTGGTGCACTCCATAATGACACACTCGACCAAAATAAAACACCGCAACAGACCATAGATATATATACATAGATATCACAACCCATAAGGCACTATTCTATATAGATATGTCGATATAGGAGACACACCTAGCTATAGTTTGATCTTGAACTCGGTCTCTCATCGAGGGGGAAATGCAACAAGATCTTCTAGAAATACATCATGGTAATCCTCTATGACCTTGGGAAATGTCAATTGTTGAACCTCTGATGAACTCATAATCCACTCAGACACCAAGGATGACAAGGACAAAACACATCTATGACCCATCTTAGGGTATCTCTCACTAAAAAACATTGTCAGCTCTCCATCAACATTTAAGAACACAACCTTCCTCCTAAAACAATCAATGATAGCCTACACCAAATACAACCAATCCATGCCGAGGTTTATTTCATATGGTTGTATCCATGAACATAGGAAATCTCCCCAAGATCAGTGCTTCCCCAGCACTATCTCATAGTCTCTACATACATCAAACAAGTCATCTCAAACTCTAACTCTCGTAGTCAATGCCAAGGGAACTGGAAGCCTCTCTACCTCAAGTCTAAATCTTGGACAAGGGAAGGTGATATGAAGGAGTGTGTCACTCATGGATCAAACAAGGCATGAAAACAAATAGAAAAAAAAAATAAAATGGTACCTCTAAGGATATATGGATCACCCAACACTGACACCACTAAATCGTAAATCTAACCATAATTTTTTCCATGAACTCTTTGACCATGCTAGTGACCACCTCCATGGCTGAACTATACTCTTTGGGGACAGGGATAATCCCAGGGGTTTCCTATTTCTTCCCCATATACTCTATACTGATCCCAAATTGGAGCACCCTAATGCTGCTTCCTCGATAGGAATTGCCTAAATGGAGGATCTTGAAGCGGAACAACTAGTGCACGAGACCACTCATAAAGTTCGGTCACTCTCGCCACTAATGTCCTTAGCCTCCAAAAGAAAAAAATGCATATAATACCTTATAATAGGCCCGAGATCTACCACCCTTAGAGAAACAAGACATTTAGAGATGATACCTACCCCCATATGATCAGAAGCTCTACTATCCTGACAACTAGAAACCTCAGACCACATCTATTCTTCATGAGAAATATTGATGACTCCCCTCTCATGATGATCTGGTTCTCGCTAACATCCTCTCAATGACTTATGCTCTCGCTAGCACCTTGAGATATGTATTCAACATAAACAGGGTGAATTGTCATTTGATCTCTGGATGAAAATCCTCCTCAAAATTCCTCTGTATGGATTCCTCATCTAGAAACAGGTCCGAATCATATCACAGAAGGTTCCTAAAATAGATCCTGAACTCTCATGCACTATAGTTCCCCTACCAAAGGTTAATTAGCTCCTAGAGATTGGTCTCCTTCACAATTGAAGAAAGAAACACTGATCTAAACTGGTCTCAAAACTCCTACCACAATACCTCTGACTCCTTGTGATCTCTGAGGAACAATAACCACAACTACCTCGCTACCCCATGCAACATCGTCATAACCAATGATACCCAGTGCTCCTTCCGAGCACAGATCAAACTGAAGGCTATCTAAAAATCCTCCAACTATTATTCCATGACTATATCTAAAACACAACCCTCATACCTCTCCATAATATGGTACTAAAACTCTCAGAGTTTTCTCCTCCAAGTGTCATTGTTGTCAACATCCACTTCGTGGCAATCTGCTAGCGCAACCTGTTGAACATCTTCTATGCGAACTTGATAAGGACAATGAACTAGAGCTATGCATGTAACAGAAAAAATATTTAGATCTCCTAAACCTAGAATCTAGAAGACCTTAACATTAGTTAATTGTTTTCTTTTATTCATTTTATGTTAACCTATCCCAAGTTTTACCCATTCAAGCATAGGATAAAAAAAATGATGCATGATACTTTCCTATGTATCTGCCCTAGAACTAGTATCACCTCATTTTTTAGCCACTATAAGCATAAATATATATATACTTAATATCATAGGAGGCCCTAAATACCTATTTAGATGTTTTTATCCCTTTTTTACAACACTTTATAAACTTATCTGACACCATTTCCCTACCAGCCCATGCAACCTCACCTGTGACTATCTCCAAACTCCATCTTATCCCTCAAACAGACCTCTAATACCACTCTATTATGACCCCCTCCCCCCAAGGTGTACCCCTCCTAGTCCAAATATGGGAGAATATATGTAATGAAACCCAAGTCTTGGTCCTAGTAGGTCCTGAGTTGGAGAATAGCATCGAGGGTATAATAAACACACAAATGGGAGGCATTACCCTCTAAGAGAACACAAGAGGGATAGAGACATAAGACATACACCAATAAACTCATGATTAGAATCCAATGTAAAATAAAACCCAAGTACACGTATGTAATTACATGAAATAACTACTGTAATTTAAATTAAAACAATAAGTAATGTAAAGATGGTGGTGACCACAAAGCCCAAACAACTCATACAAAACCCTCAAGCTAGTAGTAACCAGCCAGATCTCCAACCTTCTCCTACTAACCTAAAAGAAAATATTTATAGATATATAGGGTGAGTATAACTGTATACTCAATAGGATCCTCCCCAGAGCCTCTAGGGAAAAAGATAAATGAATCATGCTAAAACACAATGAACAACAAGTGAAACCGACTCATCACCTAAATAGGTATACTAAGTTACCAACCTCACCATGGAAACTGTCACAAATTATAGTATACTAGAGAATATAATACAATAATAATATCAAGGGTACCATGTTACTACTTTCCCATTGGTTTTATGCTCTACACCAATAGCACACGTCCTAATAATCTCTATCTAGAAGGCTAGCCTGCAGACACCAGGGCAAAGCTCCACAACATGCACCTCATGTAACATACCACCATGTCCATGTAACCAAAAGTAACCAAATAGTTTCCAAGAGCCACCAAAACCCGTATAATGTATATCATTCATTGGGTTTTATACCTCAAGCCATCACATCCCATACACCAAGTAAGGACCCTCAAGCCATCATATCCTATACATGTTACACCTATAATAGTCCTTATGAAACTATATCTAGAATACATGTGTGTGAAATAACCAAAATATACTATATACCTCTACACATATATATGGGGAAAACTAATTTATGTACATACCAACATAATTAACTACCAAGAGAAGAGAGAAGGGAAAAAGGGGGTAGTCATCCATCCATCCTCCCACCGAGATATTGGAGAAAACACCCCCTAAGGGATTAGAATCCACGGGCTGTCAGTTTCCCTAACCTAAATGGTGGAGTAGCGTATAAAAACCAAAATTTACATGATATAATATGTCTGACAACCACACTATGGGAATAACCTAGTCTCAGACTCAACTATAGCTAACGTCTCTCAGAATCATGGTTGCCACTACTAAGACCAGATATCCTATAAGCACACAACCATTTAAAGAGATACCTTAAATTATTTTATTACTTTTCATCAATTTGACTTCACATTAATTAATTCAATAACCATCAATTAACCATTAACATTTTCAACATTACATTACATTATCATCACAACAAATTTCTATTCCCTCCAGACATAAGCAAACCAAGTTCTAAACTTCTCGGAATTATAACCACAACATTACATCCCAGCAAGATCCAACCCCATGTGTTAAACATTTATTCATTTATTAAAATTATTACTTTCTATATTACCAGGTACTCTAAGAAAACATCATAATATACCAAACAGGTTATTCAACCAAGCACATTCTAATGCCTCAACCAGTGGGGAAAGGAAAGTATATAAACAAACAACCTAGACATCATCCAAACAATAGATTCAAACAATAATCCAGATTTCATATCAACAGGTAAGCATAGATTCAACTCGTTATGTCTTCTTAAATATCTTCCCCGACAACCACATGCATATCCTGATGCATCCCTCCATCACATGCATTAACTGCTGCCACAAAATCCAAGCCTCCCAACCCCACATACCATAACAGACCTCGAGGATCGTCATCCAAGGCTCAAGTCACATCTGATCCTCCTCACCACACATCATAAGGCTTGTATCCAGATTAGATCATAAGAAGAAATAAATAACATAGAAACTAGGCTCTTGGTCCAAAAGTAAGGCATTCAACCTTCATACACAATGATCTCTTATGAATCCAAAGAAAAAGGCACTTGACCTTTACAGGAAATCAGGAAACTCATGCCTTATAAAGAAATTATCTTTTATCACACAACCTATTCTTATTTTATCTTGAATTAAACAATTCATTATTTATTAATAGGTTACAACTACAGGAAACAAAAGCATTAAGCTATCACAAGCTGTCATAAATTAACTAAACAATTAATTTAACATACCTTTAATTCTTCTATTAGCAATCATCAACATGCTTCACATATTTATTCAACTCCATTAAAACATAGAAGGCCAATTCATTTAAACATGCTTACAACACTAATATTACAACACACGATATTCATTAAAAATTCCTCAATAATTCTTTTAGACAATTAATTATCAATTAATTCTGGCTTAACATTCTTTACCAATTCCACATGATAATCCAAGCATAACAAGAACAACATAGATATCACACTATCAATAAAAAAAATAGGTAAACCGTTATCATGATACAAAACATCAACATCATCATGTGATCAATATCAATTATTTAATATGGTTCAAGTAATTATTTGGTTAATTTCATTAGAATCCAAGGGGATAAATCGTGATCAATTTATAATCACACATAAATAAAAGAGAAGCAATGAATCCCCAACCTTAAAAGGGTGTCAACGTTATTTTCATGAGAATAGACCAATGCTGAAAATCCTAATCACATCTTCCATAATAACCCCATCCACTAAAGGATGTCATTCTACAACCGTGCCAATAAAAAACCAATAAAACTCCATTAGAAACGTGGAGATCAAGTGTCATCCCATGGAAAAGAGGAATGAGAGGAAATGGATCAAAGAAACTGAAATAACTTAGGTATAACATACCTTGGATTGAAGATAGATCGAAGGAGGGAAGCTAGAGATCGATCCATGAAAAAGGAATCCCCAAAACATTGAAGTGGTGGTTATCAGGTCAACTAGAAATAGAGGGAGGTGTTGTAGTCCATAGGGTTTGGGAAACCCTCAATGATGCATCTTTTAATGATGTACATCATCTGAGATTTATAGGATATGTGATCCCATTTCACGTCGTGTAATCCTTAAGGTATGGTTTGCACCAAAAAAAATGTTGCCTTTTTATTTTTAAACCCTGATTTATTACTCATCATGATCTGATCAGTAAAAGCTGTGAAACCCATTTTCACGTCATGTAAAAGTTTTATACAGTGTGAAATATCCATGTTTCTAGATTTTAGTATCTGAACTCCTACAAAATTCCTCCAAGCACCTCAGTCTTTGGAAATATGAAAATGGTCTATCCACATGGATCTAGGCCCTTAAATGTATTACTTTCTACATGATTCCTTTATGGATTCTCCTATCATTTGACTCCTCTATGATCACTTACCCGTCGATTGGTCTCATGAGCTCTCAACCACCTCATGCACGGCTTCATGCACCTACTACAAGGTTTGCCTCTCAACCACATAAAAACTTCCCTTTTCTATTTTGAGTGTAGTCACCAAACATAGATTAAACCCAAAATTTATATCCACAAATTTTGAAAACACTGGGAAACAACGTCACCATCCAAACTCCTACTCAGGAATTTTCATCAATTAGATTTTTCAACAAACACAACAACCCAAAAACATTAAAACATAATCAAGATTGATTTTTTCCCAAAAATAGGGAAAGTTTATTATAATTTTGATATTCATTTACTTTATCAAAATTTAAACTATATAATAAATGAAAAACACAGAATATAAATTTCAACATAAAAAATAATTTAATAAATTAAAAACCATGTAGAATTTAAATGAAACTTATTTTATAGAAAATAAATTGTAAATAAAAGCTCATAATATACTTCCCATGAAAACCCATAAAAATATAAAAATAAAATACCATATAGTGATATAATTATTTAAATATATCAAAATTTTAAATCATGTTGATCTTAAAATAAAACCTTTATAAAGTAGATATAATAATTTTAAATTGATATTAAATTAAATTTATTATATCCTTTAGGTTATAAAATAAAAATATATAAATTTTAAAGTAATTACTTCTTAAATATAATTCATGACCTGAATATTAATAAAACATAAAATATATTTATTTAAAATACCTAATCACATATTATTAATTTTTTCAGGTATCTTTTAATGACTACTCTAAATGGATTATTTGTTGGATAAATACATATCACTCACAACATTAATATTTTTCTCCAATAAATAACCACACTTTCAATTCTCCCATTCTGTCCTCAAAATGATTTCAATATTTTTTCTTTTTTTCTTTTTTTCTATAATTATATTCAAGGGAGTCATGTTCATGAGAGGTCAAAATGATGTTTATTTCAACCTTGTATTTCTTTTGTACACATTTATTATTATTATATTTTACTTATATTAATCTAATGTAATGTTATATTTTCATTGTAATATTTATTTCTCTTATATTATACCAATATTATTTACTTTGTTTTATATAATATATATAGAAAAAAAATTAATTCGTGAAATGATAATACATGTTGAAAACTATTATGTTACATTCTCCCCCTTATAAAAATTACATAATTTCATTTTTTTAGTCTAAATAAAAATATCACTACTTAAAATTTTTTTATTCAAAATATTCAGTCATATAAATAAATATTAACCAATATTTGGTGGCTTATAATATTTATTTAATATAATTAAGAATAATATTATTTCAAACTTGATCGAATAATAATTTTAATATAAGAATTTATTTTACAAAAAAAATCATAAATTTTCTAAAATCAACTATTTTCATGGTTGCATCACTCTCAGAGAGCAAGGGTTTACAGAATACATAAATAAATTATTATTTTTTTCAAAATATTTCACTTATTTTTTCCAAATAAAGTTGGTATAATAAAACCTAAATTGGTGGAGATAATGTTTTTATTTTAGAAAAGTGGTGTTTTGGACATATAATTTTAAAAACATCTGAATGAACTTGATTTTTATAAGATAATATGATCAAATTAAATTTTAAAATTTAAAAATGTGGTTCATTTAAAACATTAGAATTATTTTAAAATATTAAAACTAAATAGATATATTCTTCTTAATGATCTTCCACATAAACAGCTTCCTTAAAATCATCAAGTGCTTAATACTCTTATTATAAGGTCAAAATTTTCTGAAAACTCTGATGATGCTTTCCATTTCAAGAGAGGTGATAAGGATGATATTATAAACTTTGATAGTAAACAATACATCTCCTATGGAAATTTAAAAGTATGAAGAGGTTTTTGATATATCATATAACCATTTTCAAATGAATTTTATGTAGGAAATGGTATCAAAATCACTAGAGAATGAATTTTTAATAATAATTTCAAGAAAATAATTTAGGAGGGATAATAAATTTGTGTGAGATTTTATTCCTTACATCTTCAAAAAAAATTAATCTCTTGATGAAGATAAAATAAATTGAATTATCCACTAACAAATTATAACATAATCAATTTACCATCTAACATTATAAATAATATAATATATAAACCTTTTCTTAATTATGATCACCTGGTTCTTTCCTTTTTCCAACCCTTAATTAAAATCAGAAAGTTTAGAAGACATAATTACCTAAGAAAAACCCAAGAAACCGTCCCGTGAAAAAGTAAAATTTTAACCTTCAAAATAATCACATCAAAAGTATCTCTATATTTTATCTACTAATTATTATTCTAAAAATTACAAAATCAATTAAATCCAAGAAATTATCCAAAATTATTTATTCAAAATTCAAATCCCAAAAACCATGAAATTCTAGGCTATATATTCTCCCAAACGTTAACTCAACCATCATCCAAAGAAATATTAAACCTCCAATATCACAAAAAAAATTCTTGACTATTTTATAAATCCAAAACACATTAATCATTTTCCAAAATAACTTGAACCCCCATGTCATAAATCCATAATGAAATCATATATGCTTCCAAAAAATTAACTCAATTTTTATCACTCAAATAAAATCAACTACTTAAACAAGAAATCACATACTAGTCAATATTTATTTATCAATCCCCAATGTTATCTATTATACTTAATTTATATTATCAATATAAATCAAATATTTTGTCTAAATAACCATAATTATCTCACCATTAAATTACATACCATGCCTAAATGTTATATGTACCATAATCACGCATTCTTCCTAAAAATCCAATAAAAATATCCCAAAATGTCATTAATAACCTTAAAATCCAATCACATAAGAACTCAAAAGTGTATCTATGTATCTAAATAAGGATCATCCATATACCTATTAACCCCTAATAGTATTTACAACCCTTAAATTATCCACAACTGATAACATCCTAACTTCTAAATTTATCGAATCCTAGATTTGATACAAATTGTAATATACCAAACTTAACCATCCCATAATTACATGATTTATAGAAAATATTGTATAACATACATAACCAAAATATTTTATGTTTTTAGTTTTAAATAATTTGGAAAAATAATTTACATAACAAAACCTTTACTATTACATGAAATGGATACTTTTTCTACTAAAATAATATCTTCAAATGATACACTTGCTTCATTTGAGGCCAAAACCCTATAAATAAAACTTTGACATCATAATCATTCACACCCGCCCTTAATCCCTATAAAAATAATTTAAAGATGTGGGATGAGAATATAAATCTAAATAAGGGGTAATAAAAAAGATATAACTTGTTATGAATTTTAAATATAGAAAAACCCATAAATTTTTTTTCTTTTGTATAAAAACCTTTGAATGGATAAAAGATCATAAACATACTTTAAAAAAACTCAAATTCCTTGGCTAAAAAGTACCATAATATGAACTTACAACCATGTATAAAGAATCCGTGATAAATTCTTAGGACATTTTATTCATTTAACATCATGGGTGATTTGAAACTCACACATCCCACACATTATGGATGATGTTAACTACACCTTTCCCACACATTAACACAACCCACACATTAAATTATGAATAAGGTTTTCTTTACCTATCTCGTACACGATGATATCATGATATATTAAGCATTACTCATTACATTAGAGAGCTATATTGGACCCAAACATCATCATTTATAATTTCAAAAAACTATAAAATGAATAAAATATATTGGGTTTTCACTTTTACATATCATGAATAAAATTCATAAAAACTTTCTTTTTAACCTACAAACAGAAAATTTTAAGTCAAACCATATAGTAAAGTAAACATTTATAAAAGTGCATGGAATTTTGGCAATGACCATAAATTAGTGAAAATATTGGAAAACAATTTGAAAAGATTTGATAGACACACTTTAATTCTTAAAAATATAAGTTTTGAAGAAAAAAACTCCTTACCTTGATCCCCTTAGCTAGCCTTAACTTTCCCTTAAGGACCAAGTGAGTGAAAAAACCATAGGGACTCCTTATGATTTAAAATTAAAGAATGAGTGATATAGTTTGGGAGAGAAAATATGGAAATAATATATATGAAGAACCAAACCTTTAAGGTTTGGAAAAGGGTGAGACAAGTACTATTTTATAGATAAACTTCAATGGAAAATCCATAATTAGTTACTTCATGAGATTTTAAAATACCAAGTTAAAAGCATGGATAGTTCATGAAAATTTTTCCACTCTTATCACTCAATTTATCATAGATATTAAAAATAGACTCCCATTTAATATGATTATCAAAAAAAGTCTATAATTTATTCCATCCATATCTCTGACCACACCCTTATTCATATAACCATTATAAAATTTCACATCATGGAGATACTAAGATCCTGATAAAATTTTAATTTCACATTTTTCTTATAAAATATTCAATCTAATCCCAATTTTTTAACTTGATCATAAATATTATATAGAAATGGTTTTTATACCACTAAATTTCTTAGGTTATGGGTTTAAAATCGATATCTTCATTTACTGTGATTTATAATATAAAAAATTTTAATACTACTACACATAAGTCCTTTAATTACACTAAAATAGGAATTTTTCATCACAAAAAAACACTAACAATTAAAGAATGATTAAAATCCATTGGCCTTTATCAGATCTATAAAAGTACTGATAAAGGGGGATAATTCTAGAGGAATTTATTTTTGAGAACAAGTCTTCAACTGCCACACTATTTCTTATTTTCTTCAAGAAACTCTATGAAAATTAACTAAATAAGTATATGATAAAAATGAAAAGGAAATTAATTAATTAATATTATATAAAATGATGCGAAAACAATATGAGATAATTTTCTCGGTTTTGGTGATGTGATGTGCATATTAAACTAAAATGACACTTATATATTGAAAACATGTACTTCAAGTCATACTGACCACATCATGTGTCAGATTGATGTGTGTTCAATTTCTATATGTAACAAATTAATTATGGATTGATTTCTTAAAGTTTGAAAATAATCCAAGATCATTTTCTTGGTTTTGGATAGTGATGTGCATTTTAAACTAAAATGACACCTATATATTGAATGCACACACTTTGAGTAATATTGGTCACATCATGTATTGGATTCATGTTTAATTGATTATTACACATCACAAATTAATTATATACTATTTTCCTAAAGTTTGAAAACAACCTGAGCATATTTTCTTGGTTTTATCTACTTGATGTGTGTTTTAAACTAAAATGAAACTTTTGTATTGAAAACACGCACTTTGATTCATATCGATTGGCATCATGTGTTAGATTGATATGAGGTTAATTCCTACATGTTAAAAATGAATTATGGATTTTTTTCCTAAAGTTTTAAAACAATTCGGGATCATTTTATTAGTTTTGTTGATGTGACATACATTTTAAACAAAAATGACATCTTTCTATTGAAAATATGCATTTTGAGTCATATCATCCACATCGTTTGTAGGATTAATATGTGGTAAATTCTTACACATACAAAATGAATTATGAACCATTTTCCTAAAGTTTGAAAAAAATGGAGCTTATTTTCTCAGTTTTGTCTATTTGATGCATGTTTTAAACTGAAATAACACATTGTATTGAAAATACACACTTTACGTCATATGGAAAACATCGGGTGTCATATTGACATGTGGTCAATTCCTATAGGTCAAAAATGAATTATTGAACATTTTCTTAAATTTTGAAAATAATCTGAGCTCTTTTTATTAGTTTTGGCCATGTGATGTGTTTTAAACTAAAATAAGAGTTTTATATTGAAAACACATACTTAAAGTTATATCAACCTCATCATGTGTAGGATCAGCATGAAGTTAATTACTAATTTTGAAAAATGAATTATAGATCATTTTCATAAATTTTGAAAACAATATGATCTTTTTTTCTTGGTTTTGGTGATGTGACATGCGTTTTAAACTAAAATGGTATCTTTCTATTGAAACTTACACTTCAGTTCATATTGATCACATCATGTGTTGGGTTAACATGTGGTAAATTCTTTTATTTTAAAAATGAGTTATGGACCATTGTCCTGATATTTGAAAACAATCTAAGCCTTTTTTCTTAGTTTTTGGATTTTTGATGCATCTTTTAAACTAAAATGACATTTTTGTATTAAAAGAACACACTTTGAGTAATAATGACCACATTGGGTATTGGATTTATGTGTGGTCGATTCCTACTGGTCACAAATGAATTATAGACCATTTTTATAAAGTTTAAAATAATATGAGATATTTTTCTCAATTTTTGGCTATGTGATGTGTTTTAAACTAAAATGACACTTTTGTATTGAAAAAACATACTTTGAGTCATATCGAATATATCGTTTGTTATATTAGTGCACAATTAATTCACATGAAAAATAAATTATGGATTGTTTTCCTAAATTTTGAAAATAATATGATATTGTTTTCTTAGTTTTGGTGATGTGACACAAGTTTTAAACTAAAATGACACCTTTTTATTGAAAACATGCACTTTGAGTTATATTGATCACATCGCGTATTATATTGATGTTAGGTCAATTTGTACATGCCACAAATGAAATATGGACTGTTTTCCTAAATTTTGAAAACAATATGAGTTTTTTGGTAGGTTTTGGTTATTTGATGCATGTTCTAAACTAAAATGACACTATTGTATTAAAAACATGCACTTAGAGTCATATTGACCACATCGAGTGTCATATTGGTGTGAGGTCAATTATTAAATGTCAAAAAATAAATTATGGATTGTATTCATAAATTTTAAAAATAATAAAATCTAATTTTCTTAGTTTTGAGCATGTGATGCACATTTTACACTAAAATGATGCTTTTATATTAAAAACACACACTTCATGTCATACTGACCACATTATGTGTCAGATTGGTATGCATTGAATTACCACACACAAAAAATTAATTATGGATCATTTTATAATGTTTGAAAGCAATCTGATCTTTTTTTCTCAGTTTTGGCGATTTGACGCATGTTTTAAAATAAAATGACACTTGTATTTAAAAAACACACTTCGAGTTATACTGACCACGCCATGTGTCAGATTGAAGTGTGGTCAATTATTAAAGGTTACAAATGAATTATAGACCATTTTCCAAAATTTTTAAAACAATATAATCTATTTTTCTCATTTTTGGCTATGTGATGCACTTTAAACTAAAATAAAAAATTTATATTGAAAGCACATACTTTGAGTGATATCGATCACATCATGTGTTTAATTGGTGTGTAGTAAATTTATACATATAAAAAAATAAATGTTGGATCATTTTTCTAAAGTTTTAAAATAACTGAATCTCAATTTTTTAGTTTTGGTGAAGTGACATGCATTTTAAACTAAAATGACATCGTTCAATTGAAAAAACACATTTTGAGTCATATCGGACACATCATGTGTTAGATTGATGTGCAGTCAATTATTACATTTCAAAAATTAATTATATACCATTTTAATAAAATTTGAAAGAAATTCAAGTTTGTTTGCTTATTTTTGGCTATTTGATGTGTGTTTTAAACTAAAATGACACTTTTGTATTGAAAAAATTCACTTTGAGTCATACTGACCGCATCAGGTGTTGGATTGATGTGTGGTTGATTCCTACAGTTCACAAATGAATTATGGACCTTTTTACTATAGTTTGAAAACAATTTTATCTAATTTTATTGGTTTTCTATATGTTATGCATTTTAAACTAAAATGAAACTTTAAAATTGAAAACACGTACTTCAAGTCATATCAATCACATTATGTTTCAGATTGGAATGCAGTCGAATCCTACCCATGAAAAATGAATTATGAATCAATTTAATAATGTTAGATTATAGTTTTGCCTCTTTTTCTTGATTTTAGTGATGTGACATAGGTTTTAAGAAAAAAATGAAACCTTTATTTTGAAAACACACTCTTTGAGTTATATTTATCACATCGTGTCTCTGATTGATGTGAAGTCAATTCATAAACATCAAAAATTAATTATGGACCATTTTCTTAAAGTTTGAAAACAATTTGAGCTCTTTTTCTCAGTTTTGGATATTTGATGCATGTTTTAAACTAAAATGACACTTTTTTATTAAAAACATGTACTTCAAGTCATACCATCCACATCGGGTGTCGGATTAGTGTGCGGTAAATTATTTCACATGAAAAATAAATTTTGGATTATTTTCCGAAATTTTAAAAACAATCAAATCCCATTTTCTCCATTTTGAGAATGTGATGAATGTTTTAAACTAAAATTACACTCTAATATCAAAAACATGCACTTCATGTCATATCGACCACACCATGTGTCAGATTGGAGTAATATAAATTTCTACACATGAAAAGTGAATTATGGATTCTTTTTATAATTTTTGAAAATAATATGAGCTTGATTTCTTGGTTTTGATGATGTCACATGCATTTTAAATTAAAATGACACTTTTGTATTAAAAACATTCACTTTAAGTCATAACACCACATTGGGTGTCTGATTGATGTGTGGTTGATTATTACAATTCAAAAAATAAATTATGGTTCATTTTCCTAAATTTTGGAAAAAATGAACTCATTTTCTTAGTTTTTTACATGTGATACATTTTAAACTAAAATGATAGTTTTATATTGAAAACATATACTTTGAGTTATATTGACCACATCATGTTTCAGATTCAAATATGGTCAATTCATATATGTTCAAATGAATTATGGTTCATTTTTATAAATTTTGAAGACAACACAAGTTTGTTTTCTTAGTTTTGGGGACGTGTCATGCATTTTAAACTAAATGACATCTTTTTATTGAAAACACAAACTTTGATTCATATCGGTCACATCATGTGTCAAATTGACTACGATAAATTAGTATATGTCATAAATTAATTATGGACCATTTTCCTAAAGTTTGAAAAAAATATGATATTGTTTTTCTCGATTTAGTCCAGTTGATGCGTGTTTTGAACTAAAATGAAAATTTTAAATGAAAACATTCACTTCATTTCATAATAACCACATTGAGTGTTATATTGACAAGTGGTTGATTCCTATAGTCAATAAAAGAATTATGAACTATTTTCTAAAATTTTAAAAACAATTAGAGCTTGTTTTCTCAGTTTTTTCTATGAGATACGTTTGAAACTAAAATGAAACTTTTATATTGAAAACATGTATTTCTATTCATATAAACCACATCATGTGTCATATTAGAATTTGGTCCATTAATATATATTAAAAATGTATTATGGATTGTTTTAATCATGTTTTAAAATAATCGATTTCTCGGTTTTGGAGATGTGACACACATTTCAAAATAAAATGGAACCTTTATATTGCAAACACACACTTTGAGTCATATGAATCACATTATGTATCATATTGATATGAGGTCAATTCATACACATCAAAAATGAATTATGGAAAATTTTCCTAATGTTTGAAAATAATCCAATCTCTATTGATCAGTTTTGGATATTTGATGCATTTTTTAAACAAAAATGACATTTTTGTATTGAAAACATGTACTTCAAGTCACACTGACCACATTGGGTGTCAGATTTGTGTTCGGTCAATTCCTAAACATGAAAAATAAATTATGGATTACTGTACTAAAATTTTAAAGTAATTAGAGATCATTTTCTTGGTTTTGATCTTGTGACATGAATTTTAAACTAAAATGACACTTTTATATTGAAAACATGCACTTTGGGTCATTCCAAAAACATCATGCATCAGATTAGCATCGGTAAATTCCTACACATGAAAAATTAATTTTGGATCATATTCTTAAAGTTTTAAAACATTATGAGCTCAGTTTCTTGGTTTTGTATATGTGACATGCATTTTAAACTAAAATGACACTTTTTTATTGAAAACATGAAATTCAAGTCATACCAATCACATTAGGTGTTAGATTGATGTGTGGTCAATTACTAAACATTAAAAATTACTTAGGGATAGTTTTTCTAAATTATAAAATTAATCTTATTTTTTTCTTAGTTTTGATCATGTGACATGTGTTTTGAACTAATTTTTAAATTTAACAAAGTATCAGAAAGAATGATAAGGAAATTAACTAAAGAAGTTGATAAAATTATTATAAAATCAAATATATAAGTAGTAGGTAGTTACCTTTTCATGATGTATGTATACATTCTGACATCATGTATTCTTCTCATTCGTTTATAAACAAATATATTTCCTCCATTATAGTTCTCCTTGAGAAACATATAAAAAATAATATATATTCATTTTGATGCTAATTATTCACACTCCAAGTGTATCTTTATGGTCATATACCATACTAGATAACAAAAATAGTAGGTAATCACCTAAATTTGATGTTGGAAAACATTCTGACACCATGTACACTGCCCACTCATGTCTAAAAAAATCACTTCTTCTTTTGAGTATGTAGATTGTTTGAAATCTTGGTTGTAGTGAGAAAATATAGAAAAATAATATATTAAGAAATATTGTTAATGAAATTATAATTACCTTTGTAAATTACCTTTTCAGGTATGCTAGTATTTTGATCGTATATGATATCTTTCATAAATTTTCAAACACAATATCCACAATGATTGTTGTTATCTTACTTTAAACACTGTAGAAAAATTGACCAAAATGAGTAAATTTATTTGAAATATGGTTTGATAGTTAATTATTTATATATATCAATTTCCATTTGAAGTAATCCATAGGCTTTATATTTTTAATCACCGACCTCATACCATGTTGTATCCTATATTTACTGATCGCCCTATCATAAAAAAATCTTATTAAAACAAAAAATAAAACTTATAATTCAAATTTTGTCTATAAAATATTGATTACATTACACTAAAAATTCACAATACACATCATGTGTGGTTATTTTAGTGGAAATCCATGAATTGGATCCAAAAAATAAATATTTGGGCTATCCAAATTGATTATGATCAGTATCTAGTACTTTCTAAAAAACAAAAACAAATAAGTTATGAAAAAAATAAAAATATATTTTATATGAATAGATTGAAAAGTTTTAACCCTACATTATAGGAATAAAAGGAGTCTTCTATATATTCTTTTCTTCTCAAATGCCTTGTTTATCTCATATTTTTTCTTATTAGTTTCTTTCAACTCCAAATAAATCTCATCTGTAGAAATGATATAGGTATTATTGAATCCAAATCATGATTCATAGGGTTTTCATCTTATATAGTATTAATATTACACCAATAGAAAATATAAATATTTATAAACTTTAATGAACATATTAGATAAGTTTTTGGATAGAAGTATTATGAAAATGTACCTTATGTATGTATTCACAACCGAGACTCCCAACCATTCAAACATGAGAATCTCATTTATACTCCCAAGATTAACTATGTATTTAAGGAATATTCCAAATATTTCTTATTCATATTGAATATAATACACATCTATATATTTGAATGTGGTGTCTTTATGAAGTTATAATGATAATATATATTATAGTGGAACTGTTAGGGAGAAGGTACTCCCAGAATGTCTTTTTGTTTTCTTGGATGATTCATTGGATTTTCTTGATCTAAACTTTTGTTTCCCCATAGTTTTATCTGATTGTAATACCATACCTCACTTCAAAACTTTTTTCATCAACTATTACTAGTTTTTCATTTGAAAAATTTTATTAAGGACATACCTCATGTATCTTTATAAGATTAGACAACCATTCAATGAAAGTTACAATAGTATCATTGACCATTCTAATATCTGGATATTCAAGTGGAATAGTAAACTCAACACTCATATATTGAGCTACCTCAATACACACTATCATGTGATATTTTGGGAGTTCTCTATTGTTTATCATGTCTCTTAGTATTTAATACATTGTACCCCTAACAACAAGGCGGTGTGTGGGTTTTGATAGATATAAATCACAAAAAAACATTACCCTATAGAATTTTAATAATATAAAGTTATCATAAGTTATTTGATTCACATTTAAGAGAAAGGGTAATGAAAAAATTGTTTAACTTGGTTAAGGAATGCAGTTGAGTATAATTAATAGCCTCAAATATAGCGGGGTAATTTGGTTGTTCATGTGCTAATATTTGTTCCACTATCGGTTCGCTTTGATCCTTTTGCATATATTGGTCTTCCAAACCAAACAAGAAAATAATATCTTTAAAATCGTCTATTTTCACCTAAAATCCTTTCATCATCTGATATGTATCTACTTGTGGTTTTCTCTTCCGAAAATATGTTCTATGTGACACTCCAAAATCTACACCTCTAACACAATCATATTGTTTTGGCCGCTTCAAATCTACTGAAAGTAGTTTTTCTTCAAGTATGGTCACTGCCAAATATTATGTATAAGCCATATAAAAAATATATGAACATAAATAGATGTTTTTATGTGATACTATTATAAATACTAATTAATTACTATTATGAGATACTTACAAATGTTTCTCATACTACTTTTGTGTTTTCATCAACTAGTTTACCCTCTTTATTTACACAGTACTCATTCCATAGCACATGACATGGGATGGAAGTGGATTCATATTTTGATCCATCAATCTTTATATAAACAAATAAACATATATTGTTTCATATCACATAAAACTTTATAATAGATTTAAAATAAATACCATTTTATTCTTTAGTGAAGCATACCCTATACTTTCTTTACGATAGGTGTACATTGGTTTCAATGCATGTTATTTATTTTCAGAACTCCTTTTCTGTTTCATAAATTAATAATTTTGAATAAAATTGGATAAATAAATATCATTAAATAATATATTATTTATTAAAATTCACTTAAAATGATTTCTCATCATAAATACTGGTGAAAATTTCTATGTTTCATGATTTATAATGTGTGCATAAGTAATTAGTGGGTGGGGATTTACTTTCCCCTCAACATCCTTAAGATAAAACATGGTAATAAGTTTCCATAAGCCTCTATGGGTTTTTTTACTAGCTATTAATACATGTTTCATACAGAAATCATCTTAAATAAATGAACTCTATAAGGGATAATGAAAAGTAAATCAACGTTTCATTATATAATTTTTCGGTAAAATAGAGAAAGTATATTGTAACATTACCTTAATATCTTCCAAAATGGTTTCCTTCATTATAGGCTAGATATGGTTCCATGAATCAATATCAATTGGAATATTCATTCCCATTGTGACCCCAACATAACTAATGAACATTGAATTTTTGGGGTTAACTGGTTGGTTGTATTGATTCCATCCAACCTAAAATTTTATACCCTTGATTCTTACCTTGATAATTTTAGTCAACACAGTGATGCTATGTTGTTCTTAATTTTTCCTCAACATGTTTATGATCCATTAATAATTATGCAGTTTTAGCATCAACTATCTATTCTTCCCTGAGATTAGTAACATCATCATGTACAGAAGTAATTTTCTGTATGACTAGTCAAACATTTAATTTAGATTATGTTAATATAATATAGAACACATAATATTATGAGTAAAATCATAGTGTATTAAATTAACTTTAACCTACTCATTGAACTCTCTTTTATTTAATGGTTGAATGGATTTTTTTCCTCTATTGATAATCCAAATCCCCCCTTTGTGGCTCCCTAAAACCTAAACGACATTGTCTATATTGGGACCACCATGAAATGATTGTGATATCCCAATGAAAGGGTTATCCTTGATTGAATTTTCATATGCACTATAGTTATTTTAGTTTCTAATAGAAAAATTAACCAATTCTTGTTTTTTTGGATCTGAGACATAAAATAACCACACTGTTTATGATGCCATTATGAATGGCTCATCCCTTTCCCCTTCAACACTAAAATTCACCTTCGCAAATCATATTTCATCAAATTCACTACAATCCTATTTTCAACCCATTTTCAATGTAAAATTAGCACTGGAAATTTTGTATAATCCAACTAATATATCTGTTCGATGATGCTAAAATATGACATATTTATATAAATTGTCTTTCTATCTTTAGAACTAGATATGTGCATCTCTTCTTCTAGAATCATAACTCCATTGTTATCATCATACTAAAATTATCGTGTTCTTTTGTATAGAGCGTATAACTATTAATTAAAAAACTAGTGTAAGATATATTATTTTCATTTGGTCCCCTAGCTATCCATCAAAGTAATTAAATAATTGAATTCATATATTTAGATAACTCCTTATAAATATGATCTCGAAACTATCCTATAAACTTTTGATTATGTGTATTTGAAATCAATACTTCTTCCATTTATGGATTCATATCTATAATAATTGGTTTGTGGGCTTCAATGTATGGATAAACATTTTCACTATTATGTAAAATGTAAAGGTGATCTTTCTCCCTCTATATGATGGTAACTGTAAAAATAAATCTTTTGAAAATACCTTCAATCATAAGGTGCATGATATGAAAATACTTTGGGAGACTGATTCTATCAACATTTGATAGGTAATCGATATAGAATTCAACATTTTATTCAACAATATATCATTATGCAATACAACCTATTTTCTGAATTTGATTCTCGGCATACCCTTTCAAAATATTCATATATTATTCAATAGAGTACATCCATCTGTAATAGACACGACCACATAGTTGAACCTCTATAACCAATTGAACCATCAAGTGGAACATTATATCAAAGAATAAAGGTGGGAATAACATATCTAATTCAAGTAATATGACTAAAACCACCTTATTAATTATTAGAAACTTCATTGGGTCTATAACTTTACTGCATATGGATTTGAAAAAGAAATATAGTCTAGTTAATGTATGTCAAAACAAATTTAGGTAGAATACAATGTAAATAAACACTCATCAAATCTTGCATCAAAACATGACATTCATGTGATTTTAGTCCCTATAACTTTAAATTATTCATTGAAGTGACATTCTTGATATTTTATGAATACCCCTATGGAACGTTTTCACCATTAAATAAAATGAAAATTTATAGTTCTTACATAGATAGAGTGTAAGCTACTGGGGGAAGAAAATTATACCTTTTACTCTTCACCTATACCAACTCTTACCTTATCCCCATTTCAATCATGTCCAACCTAGTCATGATTCCATATTTTATTTTTCTAAGAACATTTAGTAACATTTCATTAACACTATCAAATACATTTTTTTCTACATGCGTGACATAAAGAAAATTTCTAATGTATGAAAAATTATAGTATGGTAATTCAAAGGAAATTTATCACTTTTTTCAACCTAAGGTTTTTTTAAATGGTTTACCAAAAATATTTTCAATATCTTTTACTTTATTAAAAAGTTGATCACACATTAGTGGAGATGGTGTTGTAGCTTGTTCGGTTTTCTCATTGAATATTTTCATCTAGGATCAATGTTTATATCATCAAGGTAAAAAAATTATTTCATAAAAACATATACTTCAAGGAATGATTCAACTGAATTGATTTTGTGAATTCTTCACAAATGGGACAGCCCAATATTCCTTTAATGCTATCGTCTGAAAAATTTCCATCAGCAAGAAATTCATTTATCATCCCATACAACCTAGCCTTCAATATAAATTCTTTACGTCTATGAGAGTCATATATTGTAACACCTTTAGACCACATCAATTTTAGATATTCTATCAATAGATCTATATAGAAATCAATATCATTACCATGTTGTTTTGGTCCAGATATAAGTAGAGATAACATAATGTATTTTCTCTTCATGCATAACCATGGTCGAAAGTTATAATTTACCAACATAATTAGCCATGTACTATCAGTACTAATCCATACACAAAAATTATTTATTATATCTATAGAAAAAACAATAAAAAAATTTATCATCTCATTTAAATTTTTAGGATACTCATAATCAATTTTATTCCACTAAGGAGAGTGTTGGATAATGAAATTTCCCATCTTTAATTCTTATATATATGTTCCATGGGAATTGTATCATGGTTTGTAGACATCTATATAGTCTTCTAAACCATGTAATGATGAGAAAGTACTATAAAACTTTTTAAGGACTTGATTTATATTTCTTGTATTGATTCACACCACACTTAGGGAATTTTATATGTGATTCATGGTCTTTCTGAAATAATATGTGATCATTTAGAAAAGCATTTATTTTTCAGATATCAGTCCCATTGAATGTATCATTCATTTAATGTCATATATTCATTGAGGAAATTCATTTTATTCTCATATCATATCATTCAGGAGACCAAGTAGTCTTGTAAAGCTGGTGGTGCTCCATCTACTATCAGCTTTAAATTATATAACTTTAATACAGCTGAAAATGTTGTGAATTTAGTATAACCAGTATACAGTAGTGTCTTGCGATTTAACTTCTCAAAAAACTTTGTACAATCATGAAGGGCATCTTAAATTTTCATTTTCATTTATTTTATATGATCTATATCATCATTTACATGGGTATTCATATAAAATGATCCATAAACCTCAGTATTATCCCAATCAGTGTGAACATTTACTTTTCCCCCATGTTTATTCCTACATTTATAGCTTTGATCTATTCCATGAGAAATCAAATTTTCTTCCAACTCTTCTGAAAAAAAAATTCTTGAATAAAAATATCCTAAACATGAAAAAAGGATTTGATAAGGGTCATATCCATGTTCTATTACAAACTTGATAAACTCTTTAACTCCATATTCATACTCTTTTTTTATACGATTATTATGCATCCATTTTTTATTCATATTCATCCTATTAGGTTCATAAAATATTCATTTTTTACAAAAAAAATAAATAAATAAACATAACATATTCATAAAAAAGGATAAAGTTATAGATAATTATAATAAGGGGAACCAAAAAAATTAATGTTATTAGTTATGATTATTGAAAAGTTATCATTTTACACAAGGGTGACATGAAAAGAAACAACATAGGGTAAAAATGTGGTTGTTGGTCTAGGTTTTCAATTTGATGTTGTGTGGGACAAAAAGGTGGTAATAAATATATTGGTAAAAAAATTTATTTATTATTGGATGGAATAATTATCTTGGAAAATATTGTTCTTTATTTTCATTAAATTATTACTTGGATTTCTAAATTTTTGTAAAAATATATTTCCTAAAAACATACAAGGTCATGTAATCACCAGATTTTGACACAAGGTCAAGGAGCTTGGAATTTCATAAAACGAATAAATGAATCTTTTATTGATGATATAAGTGAATTTGGATTCCATGTTACTCTTTTTTCTATATATTATTCTAGAACATTTATTATAGGAATACCAACAAATATATTCATACTATAACCCACTAGATAAAACCTATTTTAAAAATAGTAGAGTTGTCTATATTAGGTATATTTAACATATCCTAAAATATCAAAAGCCTCTATTCAATTTCCTTAAAAACACCACAAATAATTTTCATTAATAAACATTATAAAAAATTTAATTAGTATGTATTTTACATCATTGAGATCCAAAAAATTCTGATTCCACCTCTAACAATGACACAAATCACTATAATATATCTCCCACATATAGTAGTCAAAACCTTCATAGGTATATGAAAAATATTATACTCATTATTAATAAAATTCATACCATATGTATGGTTAGGATATATTATAATAAACTTAATAAAATATTTCCTCTATCATATAATCTTGTATGTGTTCAAGATAAATGTGTTTTAAATTTTAACTTTTTATAGTTGACACTCAAAAACATTCCTAATGATACAAAATAGTTAAAATTAATAATATTATTATTTAAATAGATTAATCATAATAAATAATTTTATAAACAAGAAGATGAAGCTTATACATACCCACACACATCAAATCATGACTAAATTTTTCCTTATCTTCCCTCATATTTATGGCAACTATATAATAAAATGAATATAAAAAATCATTTTTTGAAAACCTATATTAACCAAGGAAAACTCACAACACCTTCAGTTTTAAATTCCTATTTGGTGTTCATTTTTCATAATTATAACATTAAAATCTTTGGATACATTTTAAACACTAAAAAATACCTTTTATATGTGGGTTGTAGCTTTCAAAAATTAGTTTTAATGAGTTTTACTCATTCCACCACTTATTTATTAAAAAATCATTAAAAATATCATGAGTATTCAACAACTAAATATTCCATTTTCACAAATATCATTCAAAATAAATCAAACCAACACACAATATGAATATTTATTCATATTACATATGGTACATGACTATAAATAATGTTTTAAATCTATATGATCCCTAAACCAATCCAAAATAGTCTAGAATCATATAAACATTTTAAAATAAATAATTTCACATTATTCAACTCAATCAAAACACATCCCAAATATAAATTAAATCACAAACAAAATGGAAATAAATAATAAAATAAAAACTACCAAAATGAATGAAATCATCATTAAAACCATTCTAAAATTATGAGTACAAAAAAACAATATAAACTAAACAAAAGGAGTATTTAAACCTAAACCATTAGTAAAAAATAAAGTCTTTAAAATAGACACAAAAAAAATAATGAATAAAACCTCTAACAAGTTCAAGAGAGTAGAATGTGGATTATCCAATTTCTAATAATGGTGGAACCACCCCTATTTAAAATTAAATCACCTTTCTCAAACTTATCAGTAAGGTTCACTCGACATAGCTAATGTGACCCACTCTTATTAGACAATGAGGATAACCCCAAACACCTCATCAAGAAGAATGTGAAATCTCCAATTTCCACGTGTGGTAAAGGAGTGGCCTCAGAATAAAACCCTCACTATTCTACTCAGAACATATTTAGAGAGGGAATCATCCTAGTGTTTTTATTCTAGAGAGAGAAAGATAGATCCTTGATACTCATGGAATTAAGTTCAAACTATGATTGAATTTATAGTATAAAGAGAGATGATCAAAAACATTGATAAATGAGATATGAAGATAAAAAATAACATTCCTTAGATTTTAGAGTTGATTAATCTAATAATACTATAGAGGTTAGGTTACAACTCTCTTATATTTGAGGCATGTCCAATTAGAGGATTTTCCTTATTGGCATGGGTTATTTTCATCTAATATTATCTAATGCGTAAGATCACACTTCTCTTTAGGCATCAAATTTCTATAAATTGAATACAGGGGTCATTATCCGTTCTTCTAGGGATTTGAGTTCCAATACACATTCATAGAAGCACACATCAGTATAGATATAGACCATAATTCATGGTCTCGGTTGGGTGCTTTGACATCTTATAATTATTAATGATATTGTCTCTTGTATTGGTGAACCCATTAATATATATGAGAACACCATTGAAGGGAAATTTAGGTACTTTACTAGATTCATTGTAGATGTTGACATGCTCAATCCTTTTCTTGACTCTGCCACTTTTGTTGCAAATGGAATTAAAATTGAAGTTCAATTTGAATATGAATTCATCCCATCATTTTGTAATTTCTATAGGCTTGTGGGGCATGAGGTATCCAATTGTAGGAATGTTTGAAATATTCAAATTATGCATGTAGATACTCCCTTAAAGCCTCTTGGTAAGAAATATCTTGGCACTTCATATATGAGGAAAGAGGTAGCAAGTGATCACACCTTTGTTGAGATTGGCTCTAGGGAGGATTCTGACCCGAAGGGGGAGATGATTAAATCGCAAGTGCTAGCCCAAAAATCATTAGAAACACCCTCTCCAAAAAATGATGTTATTTCTTTTAATATGGATAAGTGGTTAATTTAATCTATTGTTGTCGATTTAAGACAAGTTACAAGGAAGGATCAATGCAATCAAGAAAATAAAGATGGAAGAGCCTCTTTTAAATATTCCCTCATTGGAAATTCTGAAAATACAGGACCCAAGACAGGAGGCTTGAAAATTAATTTTGATTAGGATGGTTTTCAACTGGGTTCATATAAGAAATCTAGTTAATCTATATCTCCATCCAATATGGGATATACCTCTCTTATTTTGGCCAGGAAAAAATTAGATGGATCTTACATTCTTGGTAATGTTTCTGCATTGTAGATTAACCCATGTGGGATGAGTGTGGGTGGGGAAGCTATGTTAGAGGAATACATGAGAACAGATAGGGATAAGGATGTTGGTCCTGTGATAGTAGAGGGTGGGATTGTCCATCGGATGTTGGGCACAATAATAACTTTACATTTCTTGACATTTTGAATAGATCTTATAGCAGAGACGTTTTTCGTGAGGAACTTTGTGATGTTCATTGACCCATTTGAGGACAATCCTTAGACAACCAGACTGCTCAGGAAGGGAAGACCTTTGATATGAAGGACACTACCGTAAATCAAGATGTGCATGATGGAGAAGATGATTTATCAGGCATGGATGAACATGATGAAACTTTACAGGCCCCTAAGTAGTGGAAGAGAGGAGGGAATTAGAGTAACCAGGGTGGCTTTTGAGGAAGGGGTGGTAAACATAAGAAAAGGTGATTATTGCCTTTTTGTTTAGAGGCTTTGTTTGGGCCGATTGTATTTGTAACCTGTCTCTCTTTGTTTGTGAACATTATTTTTATTAAGAAAATTTTCGGGACCTTGAGTTCTAACCTAGGGTTTATGCCATTTCTGGTAAAATAATTATAATTATGTATTTATAAATATAATTATAGATATATATTTACAATTATAATTATAAATATATATATTTTTAAATATATTTATAAATATTTGTATATAATCCCAAATATATTTATATCATTATATATATTTATATCATTATAAATATAATAAATAAATATAAATATAAATATAAATATAATAAATATATTCATTATTTAAATATATTTATTATAATTTTATAATTATTTAAATATATATATATTTATTTATAATTATATAAATACATTTTTAAAAAATATATATTTATTATTTATAATTATAAATATATAATTTTACAAATATTATAAATATACATTTATAAATATATATTTTTATAATTATTTATTTACAAATATATTTTTAACATTATTAATGAATATATAATCTTAAATGCATGAATGTTAAAAATGAGTGAAATTGAATAATTAAAAATGAGTAGACATTAAATTTTTTGAAAAAAGGACAAGTTTTATTAATTATAGAAATTATTAAAAAAATAAAATATGGATATATATTGAAATAAAGATGAATACAGATTGAAAATATTAAAACATAGTAAATAAATATGTATAAATAAATATTATAAAGTTATTCAATTCTAAAAAAAATAAAAAATAAAAAATGCTAAAAATGAATAAATAATACTAACTGAAATAATAGTAAAAATAAATAAAAAAATTTATCAGTTAAAAACAAAATATATTAAATATATTATATTAAAAAATAAAATTCAAGAATGAATATTAAAATTTGAATAAATTAAAAAAATATTAGGTGTATATGTTTCTATATAAGATTTCACTAATTACGTAAATATTTGTGTGTGTGAAATTAATGTGTGTGTGTGTGTGTAAGTTTGAATTATGTAAAATTAAACAATACCAGTATATAATATACACCACTTATTAATGAAATAAATAATAATAAGAATGAATAAATTTAAAAAATGAAAAACTGTTATTAATTATATAGATAATTTTAAAAAATTAAAAATAAATATTTATATATGTTAAAATGGAGATGAATACATATTAATTATATAAATTGAAACCATGCTAAAAACATTAAATGTCAATGAACAAACATGTGTACATAAATATTATAAAATGAATAAAATAAAAAAAATATTGAACAATGAAAAATTTAAAATGAATAAATTTAAAAAATATTAAATATATTAATGAATAATTATGTATAAAAAATAAAAATTGAATAAATTACAGAAGTATTAAAAGAATAAATATCTAAAATCTATAAATCATTAGAAAAGAAAGTATAAACATAACATTATAAATGAATAAATTATATTAAATTAATGAAAGTTAAAAATGAGTAAAATTTAATTATATATATATAATTTACTATTTATAATTAATAAAAATGAATAAAATTATTAAAAACAGAATAAATTTAAAATAAATATTAAAATAAATAATATATTAATTATTTAATTAGTATATTAAGTATCAAATTAGTATATTGAGTATTTAATTAGTATATAACAATAAATAACATGTTGATTATTTAATTAGTATATTAAGTATTTAATAGTTTTATTCATTTTTATTAATTATAAACAATATATTAATCATTTAATTATATATATATAATTAATATACAATTTATTACTATATATATATATATTAAACATAATAAATTTAATTATAAAAAAAAATTGGTGGTTGGCCTAGTTCAACTTGTGAACACACATGAATATATGTTTAAATAAAAATGAATTTCTATTAATTATAGAAATTACAACTGTATTAAAAACATTAAATCCTAAAAAAATTATTCACAATTTTATTAATGAAATGTTTATTAATAAAAATGAATAAATTTAATATATATATATATATAAGTAATAAATAGTATATTAATTTTTTAATTAGAATATTAACTATTTAATAAATTTATTCATTTTTATTAATTATAAACAGTGTATTAATTATCTAATTATATATATAATATTTTTTGTAATTTATTAATTTTTAATTAAATATTTAATATACAATTTATTAATTTATGTCAATATATACTAATATATATATGTCAATATTTATTATATATTTATAAATATATATATATATATATCAATATATATTTTTATATAAAAATGAATAAATATAAATAAATATTAAAAAAAATAAATTTTATAAAATATTAAAAAAAATTAAAATTTTAAAAACAATTATTAGTATATATATAAATATATTAAATATTAATATATATATATATATATATATATATTAAATATTAATATTTATATTAAATATTAATATTTATTTATTTATTTAATTGAATAATTAATATATGCCAATATATATTAATATATATGTGTGTCTATTAATATATAATCAGAAAGGTTCGAGGGTTAGGTGAACCTACCCCTACCAAAATTTATTAAAAAATAAAAGACAAAACAATAGAAGGGGAGAGGATAGGGACAACAAATGAAAAGTCCTCATTTAGGAAAGAAAATTACAAATGAGTAGAACTAGAGTCATCCCTATAATCCTGATTCGAGATAACATCAGTAGAAGGGGAAACCATTTAGGCAGTCCAATAGGGAGGGCCTGCTGAACAGAGTGTGGACCAAAGCCTGCAGAGAGAATAGGGTGTGATAAGGCCTATACGGGCCTATGCGTATAGGCACATGCCCTTATAGGTGTGTGTAGAGCATGTATGCAGGTGCCCATCCCCACAATGGGGTTTTGGAGTCATGAAGCCACGAAATGATATAAAAAAAGGTTGTCGACCATCCACATTTTCAATATGGGACTCACGCGTTAGTTTTATTAGAACTTTAACTAGTGCTGGTAAAGACAGCCTTTATCAGTGATAGAAAAAATTGTGATATAGGGAACCCTTTATGAGTGCTAAAAAAGCATTGTTAAAGGTGTATTTTATATCTACTTTTTTAGCACTGATAAAAGATGGCACTGAATAAACCCAAAACTGTAGTAGTGTAAATATATTTCTAATTTGTAAGCTTATGTAGTGCCAACCTCACCACTCTATCCTATTATTTAAAACTATCCTTATCTAAACTTATTCTTTAAGATTTTTTATAAGGTTGAAGATGAATCTTGAAAGCTCAATTTTCCAAAGTGATGTACATTTAAGATGAACCAAAAAATATCTAGAAATTATTCTAGTGATAATGGTGTCCTAGAAAATCAAGTCTATAATGAGAGTACATATGGTGTTCCATAATTTATTGGAATAATCCACGATGTGAGTGAAAATGTCACATCGTGAGTGAGGATCACAAGAAAAATCACAAAGTAAAAACACTCCCTGAATACATGAGAGTAACTACTTGGATGGAAAATAAGAAAATGAAAATACCTAAGAAGAATATGTAAAAGTAATTATTGTTAATATATAAGGTTTGTGTTAAGAAGAACAGATCAGAAAATATGAAAAAGGCATGAAGTTCCTAGTATATATAAAAGTAACTTTCTGAGTAGACTGTGAAAATGGATAAGTGTTGAATTTTCATCGTATATATAAAGGTAACCAAAGCAGACTAGGTGTAAAATGCGGTAAATTTCCCTAATCCTTAAATTTTACCTTTAATAGATAGAATGAAAAATGGAAAAGTCCTTAATTCTTATTGTGATATATAAAAGTAAGTTTTCAAATACATAAGGGTATCTAGAGTGTAAAAATTAGAAAAGGTATGAACTCGCTAAGATATGTAAAGGTAATTTTATGTGTTGTAGATGAAAATTTGAAAAGTCAAAAAGAACACTACTTTATGTAAGATTAACTTCAGTCAATTAATAATAATAAATCTGAGCAGAAAATATGAAAATTCGACAAAGGTGATACGTAAAGGTAGTAATGCTAATATATATGAGTCATTCCAAGTAGACTGGTTAGAAATTTTTCAAAGTTTTAGGAGTGATGTGATATATAAGTGTATGTTTCCTAATATGTAAGATCCATTTACTTTACAAAAATTTCAACCATGTAATACTTATAAAACAAAAAATATAAGTTTCAATAAAAACAATTCCTTTAATATATTAAAAATAATATAGCATTTAAATACAACTTCTTTTATATAAAATAAGTTGAAAATAAAAACTCATAATATAATTCCCATGAAAACCCATATAACTTTCAAAATAAAATAACTTATAGTGATATAATTCTTTAAATAGATCAAAATAATAAATCATTTTGATCTCAAAATAAAAAAATTGTAAAGTAAACAAAATAATTTTAAATTGGTATCTAATTTACTTTATTAGATCCTTTAGGTTATTAAATAAACATATATATATATATATTAAAGTAAATACTTCTTAAATATAATTCATGACATGAATATTAATAAAACATAAAATTAATTTATTCAAAATACATAATAATATCTTATCTCTTCTTTTCAAGGATCTTATAATAATTATCCTCAACAACCAATTTATTAGATATATAAACATTGCCCACAATGGTTATATTTTCTTAGCTATAAATAACCACACCTTCTATTCTCTTATTTCATCCTCAAAATTCCTTCCATATTTATTCAAAATTTTCTTCTTTCTATAATTATATTCTATAGAATCATCTTCATGGGAGATCATAATGATGCATATTTAGACCTTGCAATTCTTTTTTACACTTTTTATTTTTATCCTGTAATGACCCGCATTTTGAACCGGGCAAAAACCTGACGGAATTTGAACTTTTCGATTACTAAACTGGTCGTTTTGAAGACCGGGCTTCCGAACAAGGTTACGAAGGCTGGAAACCTTCCTTTTAATGTTTTTGGGCATGGGCGAAGGCCCATTAAGTTTCTCGGGTGGCCTGAGAGGTTTCAGAAACGTCGGGACCTTGTTCTTAAAGAGCTGCAGAGGGCGCACAATTGGTGCATGATTTGGCTAACTGTGCGGCCCAAACCATGCGGCCTTATTAAAGGAGGAAGTGGCTTGTGCACGGGCTGCACACGGTTTCTGAAACCGTGAACTTATCCCGTGAAACATATGTCTTGGAGGCAGAAGACTCCGCACGGTTTGCGCACAGTTTGGCAAACTGTGCGGGTCAAACCGTGCGCTTGGGTGAGTTTAGGTTTTTGTTTAAAATTAAAATAAAAGAAAATTAAATAAATAAAAACCTAATATAATCTCTCCCTCACCCTCACTCGACCCACACGAAGCCAAGGAGCTCTCCCCTATGAGCCACGTGACACCCCTCTTACGGCCTCCTCTTCCATGCCTTTTCTTCCCAGTTTTTCTCCAGATTTCTCTCCAAATCATCAAGGTAATCCCTCTCCCTCCTCTCCTCTTGTTTTTCGGACAGATTTTGGCCTCTCCATTGACCCGTACAGTTTGGCTGAACCCTAGGGCTTTGGTGTTGCTCTGATTTTCAATCTTCTTTTGGTTCTAGGTTATGCGAAAGGTCCGTTGGGACTCCTTGGTGCGCGTTCCACCAACCGTCGCCGAAGGAAAAGTGGTTCGGGTGGTTTCGGATCTTCGGGTTGGTTTTGGGGTAAGGTTTTCACCTCTTTCTTTGTTTATCACTTGCTGAATTTGGGGATTTTGATGTTTATGAGTTCCTAGAACGTTTTTATAGTGCTTTTTAGGTTTTGGCGTGGTTTTGAGTCGCCAAAGACCAGGAGACTCGCCTGCGACTCTTAGTTAGAAATCACCAAGAGCTGGAGTGGATGAGATGGATCCACCTTAAGGTAGGGTCCCTCTCCTTACCATTTTAATTTAAGTAAAGTCATAGTGATTTTAATATTGCACTGCCTTAGCATTTTAATTATGCAAGTTTAGTTTTGATTGAATGCTTCTGTGCAAATCGGTTGAATTGCAGGAATGAGATAAAAGAGGTTTCTTGGTCACTAAACTAACGATTTAATAATAAAACCCCTCGATCAGAGGTGCACTGTCTTCAAGATAAAAAGCAGTGATAGACTTTTTATGCCTATCTGCTGGATTGTTGTTGTGCATCTTTAATGCTTTGTATGTGAACTTGTTTGTTGAGACAAAGAGAATGATATGGCTATGGTACTTGTGTTTGGATCAATTTTTCATGTTAGGAAAATTGAGTGAGATGGTAAACTTAGTGGGATGACTTAAGACTATATGACATGTTCCTTTAGAAGGTATCAAAGTGTTAAATAATGATAAACATATCCTTTAATATGAAATGGTCAAACTAGGAATGAATGGACTAGGGTGGTATGACCATGCCTTGGGATAACGAAATGAGCACGGATTATGTTAGTAAACTGAATATGTTAATTACTTGATATAGATACTTAAGGGGAGTTTCCTTAAGTATAAATGTGATGAATATGATGTTGATGTTATTATAAATACTTGATATGAGTTGCCTTAAGTATACTTGTGATGAATGTGTGTGTGAGCACTTATATAGAAATGAGGTATATGATTGATTATGAATTTGGAATGTTTACTTGAAATGCATAAGAGGTGCTGCCTTATGCATTGTATTATAATGCTGGTAATGAATGTGTATGATTATGGATTGTAGGTAGTTATACCCCATGCCAGTGTGACATTACATGTTTGGAAGGGAGGCATTCTTTCCCCTTGCCAGTTGATTTCAGTTGATGATTACATGTCTGTAAGGGAGGCATTCTTACCCCTTGCCAGTTGACTTCTTTTGATGACTACATGTCTGGATGGGAGGCAGTTATACCCCATGCCAGTAGTATGAATGTGACAGATGTTAAGCAGTTATACCCCATACCAGTTGAATGAATGTGATGGAATGGAGGCATTCTTACTCCTTTCTAGTTGATTTACGAATGAGAGGCATTCTTACCTCATGCCCGCTAATCTCGATTGATGGAAGGGAGACATTCTTACCCCTTTCCAGTTGACTCATAGGGATGAGAGGCATTCTTACCTCGTGCCCACTAATAAAGATTAATGGGTGGGAGGCATTACTAACTCACACCATCTATGACCTAAATGTTTATATATATATATATAAGGTGACAAGATTAAGTTACTTTACCAGCAACGAGCCGAAGTAGGTATAACCGTCAGGTGTCCCTTGGGAACCTGGATGGGTGTTATTTACTTATGTAATTCTGGTTACTCAATTATCCATACTTTCTCACTGTTTAATTATTATACACTATTTGGATTGGGTTAGACATCGGTGGTGCCGACTTACTGATATTTATGTCTCACACCCTACTCGGGCCACCATTACACTGGGGTACTGGAGTATACCTTCTTGCTTGAAGGACCTAGCTTGTGTGTTATGCTATTTGTACCTGAGGAGTTAGGAGCAAAGGACCAAGCGGGAGCTTGGGATGCTCAGGGGATCACCGTCAGGCTTTACTGTCTTTTCTTTTTGTATTGGCTGTAAAGCATGCTATAATGTTTCCTGCTTTCATAAATGTAACATCATTTGTACATGCATGCATTGTGAACTTGTGTTTTCCACCTTTTATTAAATGAATATTACCTGTCTTTTGCTTCTGACTTTCAATTGTTTACTGCTTCTACTATTGAATATTATTTAATCGGATAATACCGCTGCGTTACTCTTATATGAGGGTATAGTCTCCCCAATATCACCTCCTGAGACCCTTGCTGCTAGTCAACAGCCTCTGGTGTGTGGGGAGACGCGCCTGAGGCCATGTGACCTACTGGTCCGGCCACCGGTTCGATGGTAAGTCGGGTCAGGATGTTACAATGTGGTATCAGAGGTGTTTCTTTTCTTTTTCCTTATTGTTTTGGGTTGGTAGATATGAGATTAGGAAAATTTCGGTGCTTGGATAATAGTCGTGCTTGGGACTGATCACCCCACGTACGGGAAATGACCAAGTGGCTAGGGCTGGGAATTTTTGTTCATGTTGTTTGCTATTACAGTTGATATGAGTTCACCTTGAGTGACTTTTGTATTTTTGTTGCTTATGGTTTAAGAAATTTCTAAAATTTTACCCTTGGCCTGATATGGCAAGGAAACTACATTGCATGCATCATATGAGGCACATAGGAAATTAACATGCCATGTAGTTGCATTTTAGGTTTCTTTTTTATTCGAATTGTGTTCCTTGATTTCATGTCATGCCTTGTATTTACTATCATGCCTATTTAGATACCATGTTTCGGTGATAATATGCTATGTTGCCTTTCTTGCTTATGTGTCGTGCTTCTTTGTTACAACATGCCTCAGTGTTAGCTTCTTGTAGTGACATGATTGGTTTTATATAGGTAATTTATGGCATGAGTAATATTTGTTGGTTGCGATTATGACGGGAGCAAGTTTTTGTTGTAAGGTGTATGGGTGCCTTATAACTAGGAGAAGGTAACACGTGTATTCAAACCACTGTAAAAGGATTCTAAGTTTGAAATTCTAAAGTAAATTGTTTTTTATTAAAAAGGAGAGCCAAATGACAATTTATAAAGTGTATGGGTGCTTTATAGGTTGGTAGATGGCCACCCATATACTTGGGTTGTTGTATATGAGCATGTTAAATTCTGGGTTGGAAATCTGGTTTTGATTAAAAGGGGGGGTCAGTTTTCAATCCATGAAGTGTGTGGGCGCTTCATGAATTGGGAAATGGAGACCCATATTAAATGTAAAGTCTTGTTGTATTGTGAAATGATTAAATGGAAAATGTTGCCTAATTTCGAAATTGAAAGTTTTTGGCTAACTGTTAAATGTGCAACTGGACCCGAGTAGGTCAGTTGGAAAGTGTTGTATGAGATAACCCGGTTGGGGTGTTTGAATTTTAAAAGGAAGTGAGTAACTGCTTTGGGGTTGCTTTTTGATGAACCCAGGATGAATAAAATGGGACCCTCGTAGGTCGCCCTTTCATTTAAATGGTATTGTTTTTATCAGTTGATTGATAAAGATGAGATGTCTCTGAATGTGACTGTTTTTAAAAGGAAGTTTTTTTGTGAAGCATGCTTGTTTACTTTGTTGTGCAGTTGAAACTTTTGATGGTTAAAGATTAATGTGGTTTAATAGAAAGGGATTGGTAATGGAACCCATAGTGGTGTGTTGAAACCCCAGTGTAAGGGGTAGTTTTGAGATTCTCGTCGAGTTGCCTTGGAACGAGACCTTAGGTGTTTCCATAGGAGTTGTTTTCTTTAGCGGTGGCCTGATGTTTGGATTTTGAGCCTAGAGACCTTGTTTCGTGTGACCCGGCGTTAGGGTAGATGTTTGATCTTCGTAATGGGCTAGCCCATGGTTGGTAGCACCCTTAGCATTTAAATTCCTTTCTTGTACCATGAGTTTTCTAACGTAAGGTGTCATTTGGGTACCATTGTCCCTTGTTGGACTCTTGTTTTTTTTCTAATGACACCCTTGTTCAGATGGGTGGCTGTTGGGTTTTGACTTTTGTTACGGCTTTGGGTCATCTACTCAGTAGAGTGGACCGATGTTAAAGAATTGTTTTGTCCCAATGTTCAGCATGGCTTTCGAATGACTCATTTGTTTTGACATTCTGGTTTCCTTGTTTTGGATATTCTTCATTTGTTGGTGATGTTATTGTGGCGGAGGAGCATCACACGATCATTTGTGGTGGTTGTGTACTAGCGCGTTTGTGCTCGGCTAGGTTATCACCTTTTCCTTCGATGATTAGGACACTCCTAAGGTTTTAAGCACGTTGTGTAGAATATGGTAAATGTGTCCTTCCATTTAGAAGAGATAGTGTTTGGAATGCCTTCTGGATCTAGGTTGATCGTGTTTGAATGACTGTGAGGCATGCGAGTTTAAAACATGTGGATATGTCGGCAGGTGAAGCCGAGTTCCTTCCTTGAAGTCAACCAGTTGAGGTTCGACTGTTATTCCTTCTAGTAGTCTGGTATGATTAACTGGAATCCGTTAAAACCTATTAGTGTATTCTATTTAGTGAAGAACATGTCCCCTATCTTGTCCTCATCCAAGATTCACTAAGAGAACGTTGGTCTTATCTGCGCTAATGCCTTGAAGTCGTTGGGCTTGATCGGATGGTTCTATTTCGGCGTTGCACGCAGGATGCGTGGATTCTTGTGTGGTTTGATCTTGGAAACGTCATCAGAAGTGGGGTGTAGGCTTAGGTGAATGGGTTTGTGCTAAACATAAGGTTCCTTGGAGAAATTCATTGTGGTTCTGTTTGAAATACGTCAGTCGTTAGGCCGAGCGTTCTTGTAAATAGTCAGTTGGGGATGGATTAACTCGGGGTTCTTGTTTAATGTCTGCGGTTGGTGACATACCATTCTCTGGCACATCGTCAGGTAGAGGAGAGTGCGGTTTGTGTCGGTCGGTGCCTGATATGAACAACTGGCTCGACTTGGGCCTTGAGTTCGATGGGGAATAGACCGTTTGATATGTTTCAAATCACGCTAGGAGCGTCGTGGGAATGCTTGGGGTGTGCTTTCAAAGTTAATTCCAACGGTGGTCCGAACCATAGTTTGGATTTGGCTGCTTAACGTTAAAAAAAACTAAGTTGGGAAGTACCTGTGGTTGGATGCTTGGAGAGACGGCGACAGGTTTGTGTCTCTGGGTAGATGGGCTCAGGAAGAGCCGTCTCGGTGTTTCAATTGGGAAATGAGCATTGGCTCGAGTTTTGGTGGCTTAAGCACCGTAGGGTTTAATGGATTCTTAAGGGTGTGTTGGGTGTTTTTGAATGCAATGTGATTGTTTGAATGAAGCTTCACAACCCTTGTAGGTTGGGTGATGTGTACGTTGTTCCTAAAGGCTTCTCGGGGACGAAAAGTTCTAAGGTGGGAAGGTTGTAATGACCCGCGTTTTGAACCGGACAAAAACCCGACGTAATTTGAACTTTTTGATTACCGAATCGGTCATTTTGAAGATCAGGCTTCAGAACAAGGTTTTGAATGTTGGAACCCTTCCTTTTAATGTTTTTGGGCATGGGCGAAGGCCCGTTAAGTTTCTCGAGTGGCCCGAGAGGTTTCAGAAACACCAGACCCTTGTTCTTAAAGAGCTACAGAGGGTGCATGGTTGGCGCACATTTTGGCTAATCGTGCGGCCTTATTAAAGGAGGCAGTGGATTGCACACGGGCTATGAACGGTTTCCAAAACCGTGTGCTTAGCCCATGCAACAGATGTCTTGGAGGCAGAAGACTCTGCACGGTTTGTGCACGGTTTGGAAAACCGTGTGGGTCAAACCGTGCGCTTGGGTGAGTTTAGGTTTTTGTTTAAAATTAAAATAAAATAAAATGAAATAAATAAAAACCTAGTCTAATCTCTCCCTCACCCTCACTCGACCCGCACGAAGCCAAAGGGCTCTCCCCTGTGAGCCGCGCGACACCCCTCCTATGGCCTCCTCTTCTATTCCTTTTCTTCCTGGTTTGCCTCCTGAATTCTCTCCGAATCATCAAGGTAATCCCTCTCCCTCCTCTCCTCTTGTTTTCCGGATGGATTTTGGCCTCTCTGTTGACCCGTATGGTTCGGCCAAACCCTAGGGGTTTGGGGTTGCTCATATTTTCAGTCTTCTTTTGGTTCTAGGTTATGCGGAAGGTCCGTTGGGACTCCTTGGTGTGCGTTCCGGCAACCGTCACTGAAGGCGAAGCGGTTCTGGTGGTTTCGGATCATCAAGTTGGTTTCAGGGTAAGGTTTTCACCTCTTTCTTTGTTTTTCACTTGTTGAATTGGGGGATTTTGGTGTTTATGAGTTCCTAGCACGTTTTTTATAGTGCGTTTGAGATTTTGGCGTGGTTTCGAGTCGCCAAAGACTAGGTGAATCGCCTATGACTCTTAGTTAGAAAGCACCAAGAGCCGGAGTGGATGGATGGATCCACCTTGAGGTAGGGTCCATCTCCTGAACCTTTTAATTTAAGTAAAGTAATAGTGAGTTTAATATTACACTCCCTTAGAATTTTAATTATGCAAGTTTAGTTCTGATTGAATGCTTCTGTGCAAATCGGGTGAATTGCAGGAATGAGATAAAAGAGGTTGCTTGGTCACTAAACTAACGATTTAATAATAAAACCCCTCGATCAGAGGTGCACTGTCTTTAAGATAAAAAGTAGTGATAGACTTTTTATGCTTGTCTGTTGGATTGTTGTGGTGCCTCCTTAATTCTTTGTATGTGAACTTGTTTGTTGAGACAAAGAGAATGATATGGCTATGGTACTTGTGTTTGGATCAATTTTCCATGTTAGGAAAATTGAGTAAGATGGTAACCTTAGTGGGATGACTTAAGACTATATGACATGTTCCTTTAGAAGGTATCAAAGGGTTATAGAATGATAAACATATCCTTTAAGTTGAAATGTTCAAACTATGAATGAATGGACTAGGGTGGTACGACCACGCCTTGGGATAACGAAATGAGCATGACTTATGTTACTAAACTTAATATGTTAATTTATTGATATAGATACATAATGGGAGTTTCATTAAGTATAAATGTGATGAATATGATGTTGATGCTATTATAAATACTTGATAGGAGTTGCCTTAAGTATACTTGTGATGAACGTGTGTGTTGGAACTTATATAGAAATGATATATATGATTGATTGTGAATGTGGAATGTTTACCTAAAATTCATAAGAGGTATTTCCTTATGCATTGTATTATAATGATGATAATGAATGTGTATGATTATGGATGGGAGGCAGTTATACCCCATGACAGTGTGGAATTACATGTTGGGAAGGGAGACATTCTTTCCCCTTTCCAGTTGATTTCAGTTGATGATTACATGTCTGGAAGGGAGGCATTCTTACCCCTTTCTAGTTGTCTTCTATTGATGACTACATGTCTGGATGGGAGGCAGTTTTATCCCATGCCAGTAGTATGAATGTGAAATATGGGAAGCAGTTATACCCCATACCAGTTGAATGAATGTGATGGAAGGGAGGCATTATTACCCCTGGCCGGTTGATTTAGGGACGAGAGACATTCTTACCTCATGCCCGCTAATCACGATTGATGGAAGGGAGGCATTCTTACCCCTTTCCAGTTGACTCATAGGGATGAGAGGAATTCTTACCCCGTGCCCGCTAATCACGATTAATGGGTGGGAGGCATTCTTACCCCACGCCATCTATGACCTAAATGTTTATATATATATATATAAGGTGACATGATTAGGTTACTTTACCAACAATGAGCCGAAGCAGGTATAACCGTCATGTGTCCCTTGGGAACCTGGACGGGTGTTATTTACTTATGTAATTCTGGTTACTCATTTCTCCATACCTGCTCATTGTTTAATTATTATACACTATCTGGATTGGGTTAGACACCGGTGGTGCCGGCCTACTGATATTTATATCTCCCACCCTACTCGGGCCGCCATTGCACTGGGGTACCTGAGTAGACCTTCTTGCTTGCAGGACCTAGCTTTTGTTCTGTGTTGTTTGTACCTAAGGAGTTAGGAGCAATGGACCAAGCAGGATCTTGGGATGCTCAGGGGATCGTCGTCAGGCTTTGTTGTCTTTTCTTTTTGTATTGGTTGTAAATCATGTTGTAATGTTTCCTACTTTCATAAATGTAACATCATTTGTACATGCACGCATTGTGAACTGGCGTTTTCCACCTTTTATTAAATGAATATTACATGTATTTTGCTTCTTCCTTTCAATTGTTTACTGCTTCCGCTATTGAATATTATTTACTATGATAATACCTCTACGTTACTCTGATATGAGGGTATAGTCTCCCCACTATCACCTCCCGAGACCCTCACTGCTAGTCGGAAGCCTCTGGTGTACGGGGAGACATGCCGAAGGCTATGTGACCTACCAGTCCATCCACCGGTTCAATGGTAAGTCAGGCCGGGACGTTACAATCCTATTATAATTAATTGATCCTATATAATGTTATATTTTCATAGTAATATTCATTTTTCTTGTGTTATACCAATATTATTTACCTTATTTTATAGAATATATAGAGATAAAAATTTAATTTATAAAAATATAATACATGTTAAAACTTGGGTTGTTATATGTGCTCCTTGGATGTAGCCCAATGTGGGTAAACCAAGTAAAAATATTCAAGTCCTAGCATTTCAATTTTTGTTTAAATTTTGGTGAGGATGTTCAATTTGTGTGACAAGAACCAATTGTATTTGAAAATATAAATACAATATCTATTGAAGTTTGATTCAAGAATAATTTTTGAATCACCATAATTCACCCCCTCTTAAAGTGTATTATAGGACCTTAGGTTACAAAATATTATCACGATATATAATATCAAGATGGATTCATCATTCTCTTACTCTAAATGATATTAGGTTTGGTTATCCATCATACGATGATGGATTCATGGATTTTTGACATATCATGTAATCATTAAAGCATTGAATAATTATTAATGAGATTAAACTGAACATTTTAAGTGTTTAAAATATTTAGAGAATTTATAAAATGGCCAATAAATAGAGGATGACTATTTCAGTTTCTATATATATTATATAAATTAGTTCATTCCTCATGTTAAATATTTAATTTTATAGTGTTGAGATTACTATTAGAACTCCACAAACTAACATAATCATCATTCCCTCACTTCTCTCTATTATTTAAACAAAAGGTTTTATTAGACTGTGAATATAGAGTGATCCCGCTCAAGAATTGGGTGATTCCCATGATCCATGTGTACCTTTATAGTAAGGATTATTTTAATTGTTTATTAGTGATCTCAATCAAATTATTGTGAAAATATTTGATAGGAAAAATCGATTGGTGTGATGTATGTCATTCTTTTTCTTCATTTATATTGATTAAAAATGTATAGATAGATTCTGAGATTAATAGTGTTTTCGAGTTGTTCTTATGCTAAATTTTGGATATTATAATTCCCTTTGAAACCATTCAATGGTATCTAAGAAAAGTTTTAAAGTGTTAACTGATTCATGGGAACTCTCACACATGAATAGTGATAAAGTGTGGCTCTTTATATTGAAGCTCTATTATTGATGAAAAGAGTTTCATCACTAAAAAAGTTAGGGAAACAGAGTGATTTTATAGTTTTATATGGATTTCAAATTGTATATGTTCATATATGATATTTTATCTCACTATCAATGGAATCAAATCCAATCTATCGAAATTTGGTTTGATTTTACCATGAACCATGACATGAACATCTAAAATGCCTATTTTTATTCTTGTGTTTCATACACCATGGCATAAACATAATGAAAAATGGTCATAGTATTCATAAAATTTTTATTTCCATTATTTGGGGAAATAAAAATGGGTGTGGTAGGTCGTATTTGTTGTTTCATAAAAATAAAACATCAAATTTTATGCCTTTATGTTGTGGTATCAATATTTATTTGTTATAATGGTCTTTAAAATGATTACCACCACGATGTAGTGAAACTAAATAGGTCATTTCACTTATCATTTTGGAAACCCAATGTGTCATCTCTAAAATGGTTTGGGACATCAAAATAGCTTGTCCAAAATGTCCATTGACTCCCATAACACCTTGATTAAGATGACTTGAGTAATTGGGTAATGGGAATCAATCTTCCCATTACAAGAGTATTGCCTGAGTAACTCCATGTCAAGGTGAATTTCTTTTTTAATGTAATTTTAAAGAAAATGTTATTTTGTTGAAATCTTGAAAAAACCTTCACCGATGTGGAAAATTTGACCCTGAACCAAATTTGAATTCAAGATTTAAAAAATACAAAAAAACGTTTTGGTAGATTTGATCAAGGTTTAAGAGTCCATTTATATGGTAAATAAGTTATAAAGTGTTTATAAGTTTAAAATAAGAAAATATAAACTAGTTTATATAAATTTATGAATAGTTCTATAATGAAAATATGGAATGTTTATCTTAAGGACTTATTTGAAATTTATTTGAATGATTCCAAAGGGAGTTTTGGATATTTATATGATCAATGGTTTAAATAAAATCTAATGTGGGATATTAAATTTATGTAAATTTTTTACATAAATATGAAATGTTTATTAATTGATAAAAAAAATTCTTATAAAATATCTCATAATTTGAAAACTAAGGAGTTCATATTAGTACCATGTAAATGATAATATGAAATGTTAATATTGGATAAAAGTGAATCATTCAAGTTTATCTTTACCATAATTATAAATTTTTTATAATTACATGATGTATTAATTGTTTATAAATTTTTATCTAATGTTTAAATATGTGAATCATTATTTTATTTAATTTATTCTATCACGAATCAACCTAGATACCTTGGTACACTGATAATATATCCGGTCCTAAAATATCCTGTGGGGATTTTCTAATCCCCACTAGTTGGTGACTAGAAACTTTCTTCAATAAGAAGTCAAAGGTAATAATTTCTTCACAAGTAAAAAAATAATCATGATAGAATATCAGAAGATAAATCAATACCCAGTTGATATTCCAGACAATCCTCAAGAAGAAAAGTACCACAACCAAGAAAATATAAATATGAAAGTAATGCATCGTCCAAATGATGAAATAGTCTCCATGAAGACAAAATATCACAATCCCCATGAAATGAGATGACCAGAGCTCTAATTATCACTACCATCACTCCATGTCTCATGAATATAGCACACCCACCACTTTTAAGTGGTACTCTGCCTTTTCCTAGACCTGGCATAATATAATCTACAAACACCCTAAGTCAAAAGTAGGGTGTGAGCAACAATATCCCAATAGGATCTCACAGAGTTTTCCATAATCAGTTCCAATACAAATAAACTATTTATGATTCAATTTAAATAAAAATAAGGAATTTTGGCCTCTGAGCAGCGGCGGCTTCCCCATCCCACGCATATAGTGTTTCTCCATCAGATCTCCCCCTCCCCTCCTTCGGCGTTGATTGGCTTCGTAGACTGCTATCTCGCCTCGTGTCGATGTTGGCTGGTGTTGGATCTAGATGGCCCTGCTTCGATTTTGGCTCGTCGGTGGCTTCTTCTCGCCCTGTAGCTTCAGGCTTCTACCTTGAATCTGGTATGTTCATAGACCGTTCTGGTTTTCTTTCCTCAGGATCTCAGAACGGTTGTGGCGTGTGATGGCCTTGGTGTTCCGGGCTTCGGGGTTTTGGATCAGATCCGACTTCAATCCTCTTGGATGCGGGTTCTTTTCGCGATTTTGGGTGCTCTGAGTTGCATGCATCTTTCTTGGAGTTGGTAGAGGGGTGCCTATGGCCTCAGGATCTCTCTATGGATTTGGAATCCTATCTTCGATTCAGATGTGCTCACTGTCGGCTTCGAGGGTTGTCATGGTCCGTTGCGGCTTCTCTTGGTGGTGGCTCTGGTGCTCGTAGCGTCTGGAATGGCGGCCTCCCGATGCAGGGCCTTTTGCCTGGATTCACTCTGGATCCTCGTTAGCGTGCGACCTGGTGTGTCCGAGGTCAGATCCAGGGTTTCAGAGGGGGGGCTTTGTGTTCTGGCATGCTTGGTTTGGCTCGGTTTATTGATTTGGCTTAGTTTATTCCTATTGATTCTGGGTTTGAGTTTGTTTTGATGATGGATGTGCTGCTGGTGAAAGGAGGAGAGAATCTATGGAGTAGGTTTGAGTTTGTTTTGATGTTGGGTGTGTTTTTGGCGAATGGAGGTGAGAATCTCTGGAGCAGGTTGCGGCATCAGCATGGCCTGGACTACCTTGATATGGATTCTTTATTGCCTTTAGTGGATGTGTTCTTGGACCATCTCACGTCGCTGGATGTCTTGGGTGGACTCTGACCAGAGTTCGCCGTTGGGTTGGTGGATTTGGAGCCAGTGTCGATGGTCGCACCGTTGGTGTTCAAGGAGTCCATTTCTGAGGTTTGTTCATGTTTTTATAATGTTGTGCACCTTGTTCCATGGTTTGAATGTTTGAGTGGATTAAGTTGGTAGGTTTTGTTTAATGTTGTTTGAAGGTCGTATGTCATGAAGTCATGTATGGTTTCCCACTTTTCCCTTAAAAGTGTTTTACGGTTTCTCACTTTTCCTCAAAAGTGTTTGGATAATAAAAAAAGTAATTTTCAGTCAAAAAAAACGGAATTTCAATTAAACTTTCATAATTTTATTCACAACATTACTTTAAATCAAGTAGATGATAGATATATCAAGATAATATTTAATAAAAAATTTCACAAATCAAGGGAATGAATAAAATAGTTCTATAATCAATGGTATATAATAATCAAATAATAACAAAGCATTATTCTCATAATTCTTGAGGTTAGTTAGTTCCTAGATTTAGGATCCTCACATTACCGAGTCAATCATCATGACTCAAGATTTGTGCACACATCCCTAAGGATCAGACCATCAAGATAAAAATCAATCAACGCCCCATCTAGGTAAAACATGTTGAACTTGGTTTTATTATAGTTTTCATATTCATTCCAATACTAAGGGGCCAGAGTCTTAGTTTTCTTTCCTAGTCACCCACTAACTACTCAAGATCACATGTTCTTCAATCAATCAATAAATCATGGGAAAATCAAATCAATTCAATTCAAATCATTCTTTACAATTAAATTCCCAATTTCAAGTTCAACATGCAATTTCAATTTAAAAACCAAAATAGTGGTTTTAATCAAGTTCATGAATTCCAAAATCATATTTTATTTAAAGATGTATTTTTCAAGAATCGGCATCAAATAATTTATTTAAATCAATTTTCATTTCAATACATCTTTTCTAAAAAACCACCCAATTTATAAAAGCCTTTAAAAATTGGTTTTATTTTAAAAATTTGTGCATTTTTAAATAAAATATCAAATCCATTCAATTAATAGGAATCAATTTAAATTTCATTTCAAATTAATAAACCAAATGTAGGTATAAACCTTACGAAACTACCTACCCTTAGGTCACACGATCAAATGATCAATCACATGAAATAAGAATTTATAATAGATAATTGATGGTGAGGAAGGTCAAGAAAGAACCCCTAGAATCATAATTCATAAAATCAAATATAAATACATCAATAACATGAGGATTCATCACTCTCAAATAAGGAGAGAAAAGAGAAAAAAGTGGAATTCCAAATCAAGTAGAAATCACTTACTAAAGAGTGACCAAACGCATCTATTGACACTTCTATCTAGGAAGAAGAGAGGTTGGATATAACAACCCTACTCTTTATTTCATATCTAAACATTATTTATTACATAAACTTGCACTTGATACAACTCAGAATATTGAGATTTATAGTGTATTTTGGGATTAGGAACATTACATAACAACTTAAAACATGAAGAACATATCTTTATTGAAAACTTGTTTTATATGATCACAATATTCCTTCGTACTTAGAAATGCATGGGATAACCTGAGGACATACATAAGAAAAAGGTGAGTTATAAATCCTAGTAAGGGAACAAAAATGGCATAACATGAGGAAGATAGTAAATTTTAGTAAATAGTCATATCAATGGATCATAAAAGAAACATGAACATAAAGGCATGATATAGCATGATATTCATAACAATGAAATGTCGAAACAACATACAACAAGATATTAACATGATCCAAGGATCATTGTACATGGATTATCATGAGTAAACCCTCATTTCAAATGAATTAGCATGAGTAAACCCTCATTGAAAATTAATTAGCATGAGTAAACCATAATTACACATGGAATTTCATGATACTAAACATTACCCAATACATTAGAGCGTAATCAGGTTGCACCCTTCATAATCATTCCGTTTTCATGTATAAGTGTGCCACATAGATCATACAACATGGATTCATTAAACATCATAACTTATTTCATGAAAAAGTAATGTGGAATAAATACATGTAATTCCCCAATCAATAAGTACATGATCATAAAGTTTAATACCCTTGATATAGAAATGGGGTTGGTATTCACTATACGATGATTTTGGCATGGAAAATTATGGTGCAATTTCGGTAGTATAATGAATTCAAATAGAAATTCGTAAAATGGGTTGATGAGAGAGAAAGGGGTATATCATAATTTATACATGAAATTTACAGTAATGGGATCATGGAACATAATATCCCAACATATGAAATGGAATTCAGATGCATGATATAAAATAAATTCTTGAATGGAAATAAGATGAGAGAAATCCCTTACGGAATTTCGGCATGGTAACAGGTGTACACGTGAGGGATTAATGAGAGAGAAATGGGTATATAATCATTAAAAAATAATAATCTCAGTATGGGGGAGGTTTTAAAACATACCCAATCATTATTAATTGAAAATAAAAGGATGTAAAAATATAAGGAAACTTGGATAAAAATGAGAAAGGAAGGAACCCTTACAGAATTTTGGCACAGTAATAGGTGTACATAAGGGTTCATAAGATGGATAAATGAGAGTGGAATAGGATATAATAATTTATAAATCAATTTGAATGTTTATTTTATATGTAATAATGTATCCCAACATAATAAAATGGAAATTAAAAAGCATGTCATAAATGATGTTCTTGGTAAAAAGAGGAGAGAGAGAATCCCTTACTTGGATGTGGGATCCCAAAGGATTGGGAGAGGCTTATTAGGAGCTTGGGGTAGAGTTGGGAGAATTATAGGGAGTAAGAGGTAGAGGTTGGTCGATATTCAAAGATCTTGAGTGAAGATAAATGGGATCTTGGGTGGGTTTATATTGGAAAGGATGGAGATTTCTTTATTATTTTGGTTTTGCACACTACACAATAAAATATTCAAAACCACAATCCATCCCATAGTTTTTTAACATTGTTTCTAGAAAAAGGGAGTGGTATAAATTATTTTATAAGGATAATGGCCTAAAATATTAAAATATTTCCCTTGATTATGTGGAGTTGATTCACACTTTCAAGGAAATGATTTTAAATTTTCAAAATATTTTATATGTCTTGGAAGATTCACTAAGGATTTATAAAACAAATCAAATAAACCTAAAATTAAATCATTTTAAATGAAAAACATATATTAGGATGAATATACCTTTTATAGTATTTTATTACATCACCATTGTGTCATTATGATATCATAAATCACATTATATATTTATACAGTATTTAATTTTTACCCAAAAATTCAAATGTATTAGAAAATTATGAAAAATTCACCACTGGATAATTTCAACGTCCTGATTCAAAAAATAATATTCATTTTATCTAAATAATTTTATAAATATGTTAATCTTTACTTTTAAAATAAAAACTGATATTTATTGAAAATTAACAGGTTTTGACAAAAATAGTTTTCAAAACATAATAAAAATTACATTTGACTTCATAAAAATTATATGATAATTTATATTTAATAAAATAAATTTAATAATAATATTTTATTAAAATATTATTTATTTAAAAAATACATTAATTCATCAAAATATATTTCTTAATTGAATTTGAATATTAACCAAAAATATTATTTGTACTTTAAAATGAATTTATAAAGTAACAATAATAGGAAAAATATAGTCATTATTCTATAAAAAATAATTTATATATCGATAATAATAGGGCCTTGTTAAATATCCCTTTATTACACCATCATACGCCTTAAGATTAATGTGTGTGATGGTAGGGCTTTCATGGGGTTATTCGGGGAACATGGTTTGGACTGTGGTCTCAATGAGCTTGAACTTCTCTAGTAAACGGATTTGCTCATGATTAAGTTATTGGATCTAAGCTTGGGATTGATCTAGGGAGAATCCTAGAAATGCGATCTCCCTTATAAGCTCTGATAAATGGGCTTCATAGGGTACAATCCTATTGGTTGAGGCCATCACTTCCTTTGTCGGTGCCAAAATGATTTGTTAAAACCCTATATTTATACTAGTCATATGATCACTATTCTATAGCCACATTATCAATAGTAATGATACTTAATGTTCATTTAAATCACATTGGATATAATAAAACAAAATTATTACATGTGTTTTCTATATCTATAATACATTAAAATAAATGGAATTTTATTCATAAACATTCGGGTCGTTACAACCTTCCCCCTTAAGAAATTTCACCCTAAAAATTTCCTTTTCCCAAACTAAAACAGATGAGGGTAACTCTGCCTCATCATGTGCTCTGATTCCCATGTCACTTCTTCAAAATTTTGGTTTCTCCACAACACTTTTATGGGGGGAATTATCTTATTTCATAGAACTTTTTCTCTACGGTCTAAGATCTTCACCGAATTCTCATCATAGGAAAGGTCATTATCAAATGGTACCACCTTTGGATTGAGTAAATGTGATGGGTTAGGTATGTACTTCCTCAAGAGTGATACATAGAATACATCATGTACTTCAAACATGTTCAGTAGTGCTAGTCAATAGGACACTACCCCAATTCGATCGAGGATCTCAAAAGGGCTGATGTACCTTGGAATAAGCTTTCCCTTCTTCCCAAATCTCATAACTATCTTCTATGGAGATATTTAGAAGAATACCATTTCTTCAACATCAAACTCTATGTCTCATTGATGATTATAATTATATCTCTTTTTTTAACTCTGAGCAGTTTTGTTGTGTTGTTGGATGGTCTTAACCTTCTCCATCATTTCTTCGACCATTTATAGACCTAGAAGTTTTCATCCCCCAAATTCATCCCAACATGCTGGTGTTTTGCACCACTTCCCATAAAGGTCTTCATAAGGATCCATTTGGATGCTTGAGTGGAAACTATTGTTGTAAGAGAACTCTATAAAAGGAAGATGTTGTTCCCATCCGCCTTTGAAGTCTATTGAACAAGATCTCAACATGTCCTCAAGTGTCTGGATAGTCTAATCAGATTGGACATTAGTTTGAGGGTGATAGGCTATGATGAAGTTCAAATCAGTTTTTAGATCATATTAGAGACTCTTCCATAACTTAGAGGTGAATCTTGGATCTCGATCATACACAATCAATATTGGTACTCCATGTAGTCTTACAACTTCTTTAATGTATATTAGTGCCAGTTGATCCAATGAGAAATCCTCTCAAATTGAAATGAAGTGTACAGTCTTTGTAAGATGATCCACAACAACCCAAATAGCATTGTTTCCTTTGGATGTCTTTGTAAGTCCGGTGATAAATCCCATGGTGATGTTTTCCCATTTCAATGTTGGTATGGGTAATGGTTTCATCATCCTTTTATAATTATGCCTCTCATCATTCACTTGCTGATATACCAGACACTTTGATGTATATTTAGAGATCTCCTTATTCATGATATCCCACTAATAGTTATCCAAGAGATCTTAATAAATATTCATGTTTCCTGGGTGATTAGATAAATTCGAACTATTTATTTTATCCAAAATTTCTTTCTTTAACTTTGGATTTTATAGAACACATAGTCTTGTACCAAATCTGACAATTCCTTCTTCATTAACATTGACCATCAATGATTTAACTTTTCTGATAGTTTACACTTTCTTATGAATTACCAATATCATATTTTTTTATCATCCTTTAACCTTTACAAAAGATATGGTTGAGCAATCATTTATAAAAGTATTTATTGTGTTCCTTTCTTTATGATTCCCATGTCTATCTTCAACAAATATTACAAGACTAGATCATTTTCAATTCTCATCAATGATAGAATTGTTGGGTACTTTATACTTATAGGATCTCCCACCTTGTTCACTTTCCTAGGGTGGTAATGGATTGTGCAGTCATAATCCTTAATGAGCTCCAACCATCTTCATTGGTGTATATTCATCTCTTTCTGTGTGAATATATATTTGAGACTTTTATGATCTGTATATATATTTCACACTTCTCCATAAAGAGATAATTTCTCCATATTTTCAATGAAAAGATCATAATTTCAAACTTCATATCATCTGTGGGATAGTTTTTCTCATGAATTTTCAACCGCCTTGAGTCATAGGCAATGAATTTTTTATTTTGCATCAACACACAGCTCAGGCCCTTCTTCGAAGCATCACTGAAGATTACAAAAAGCTCCCCACTTGTGGGTAGTGTGAGAACAGGGGAAGTTACAAGCCTCTTTTTCAACTCCATGAATCCTTCTTTAAATTCATCATTCCAATCAAACTTGAATACCTTCAGGGTTATCTTGGTAAGTGGGTTTGACAATCATGAGAAATTTCTCACAAATTGGCGATAATATCCAGCTAACCCCAAGAAGATATAGATATCCATCACAGATGTCAGTCTCAGCCATCCCTTAATTCCTTTTGTTTATCCCATTTATTTTTATGATATTACCCAAGAATGAGACTTCATTTAACCAGAACTCACACTTGCTATACTTTTCATAGATCTTCTCCATTCATAAGATCTCTAGCATAGTGCTCAGGTGATCCTCATGCTCCTCCTTGGTTTTGGAGTATATTAGAATATCGTCTATAAAGACCACCACAAATTTGTTGAATTAATATTTAAAGACTCTATTCATCAAGTCCATAAATATTTTTTGAGCATTAATTAGTCCAAATGGAATCACTACGAACTCATAATTCCCATACCTTTTATAAAAAGCAGTCTTGGGGATATCCTCCTTCTTCACCTTAACTTGGTAATATCCCGACTATAAATACACCTTGGATAAGTATTGTTCTCCACATAGTTGATCGAACAAGTCATCAATTCATGGAAAAATATACTTGTTATTTATCATGATTTTTTTGAGCTCATGATAATCAATGCAAAGGCGTATCGACCCATCCTTATTCTTAACGAAGAGGACCGGTTCACCCCATGGTGAAGCACTTGGGTGTATAAACCCTTTATCTAGATTCTCCTGTATTTATTTATTTATCTCCTCAAGCTCCACACCATCCATTCTATATGGAGCCTTATATATTATAAATTCCCCTGGTATGAGATCAATCGAGAATTAAACATCTCTTCTAGGAGGAAGACCAGAAAATTCCTCAAGAAACACATCAGTGAATTTCCTCACAATAGGCATGTCTTTGAAGATGGTTTTTTCCTTAGAATCAATCATCTGATAAAGATATGAATTCTCATAGGGTATTAATATACATGCTTGATATGATGGTTCTAAAGAAGATTCATCCTCCTCCTTACACTTATATATAATCGGGGGTTGATTCACTATATGGAGAGTGATTTCCATCTTGCAGAAATTTGTGTTGGATCTATATAGGTAAATCTAATCCATAGCAATAATTGCATAAAATTCCACCAGAGGGAGTATTATGAGGTTCTCCAGGAATTTCAATCCAAAAATTTTGATAGGGTAGTATTTATAAACATAGGATGCAATAATTGCTCCATTTTTCGTTTTCACCGACATCTCTACTTCCATGCTTTGTGGTGGTGTTTGGATTATTCTAATAAACTTTTGGGATATAAAATAATTCATAGAACTATAATAAAAAAGTATGTTTGTTGTTCTTGAATTAATTACCATGATACCTATCAGCACTTTTTTGTCAGGATTCCCTTCGGTGGTAGTGATGAAAAAATCTCTCCCTTACTACCTTAGAGGTTGTTGGTTACCTCCAATTACCCTTGGCTTAGGGCACTGGTTCAAAAAGTTCCATGGTTCCTCGCAGTTGTAGCAATGAACAACACATTGAGGGTTGACCAAATAATTCCTTTCCTCTGTCACATTGAGGGGTTTCTCTTATTTTCAATTATTAGTTAGGTTCTCTTTTCTTCCACACCTATACCATTTCCTTGACCCCCTTAGGCAAATTTCAGGGTACTTCTTTCTACACTTTTTAAAAGAGGGTTACTGTAATTTCTTATCACTGTTGGATTTATTCATCAGACTTCCATAATTAAAGTCCAATTTCGTCTTATTATCCCCATTATACCCCTAATATTCACTGATCTCCCTCTCAACTTTGAGGGCACATCATACAATCTCCTCATATCTGTCAATGTTGCAGATTACCAGGGCTTTCCCTAGGCTAGGTTTTAGCCCACCAAATAAGTGGTCAACTTTTCATTTGAGGGTGATGAAAAAAATAGAGGCGTACTATGAAAGACTTGTGAAGTTTTCCTCATACGTTCTGATGGATTCATCATCTTTTTACTTGAGGGTAAGTAAGTCCCTTTTCATATTAATTCAGATGGTTCAGGGAAAATATTTATCGAAAAACATTTTCCGAAAATCCTTTCATTTCATAGCCTAGATCTCTTCCTCAGGCTTCGTATTTTTGATTAATGTCCACCATTGATAAGCTTAACCCTCCATACAATAAGTAGCTAAAATAACCTTCTCTTATTCAGAGCATTGAAGGATAAATAATATCTTTTCAATGGAGTTGATTTATTGTTCAGTGATTGAGGGATCGAATGATCCATTAAAAGTAGGAGGCCTTTGTCTCATGAAGATCCTAATTTTAACTTATTATTTCTTAGGGGGAGTTGGAAATTCCTCTTAACCTAGATTTATATTCAAAAATTCAGTTAACTAACAGAGTATCATGAAAAAGTTTTCAATTCCTACTCCCATTGGATTGGGCATCTCATTAGGGCAGTCATCACATTGATCTTCGCATCGGTTGTTAGTCTGATTCCTCTTATTACCATTCATTAACTAGAATAAATGGAAAATTAGGGATAATTATCTCAAATATCTAAACACATAAAGGGTAATATAATGACATTAAAGGGATAAATTATAAAATATATTTATCTTCTTAATTTATGAATTTCTAGGCTTAGATCTATGTTATCCATGATCTACTTCCTAACGTATATTCTTATGGGATTTTTTTTGTTCCCTTAATAATGGTTCATACTAAGATTATGAATTTAACAAATCATATCCCTTGGGAGTGTCAAACGAAGAGTGCATCAAGGCCCATTTTCATGCACTAGTTTCCATTCGTGTCTAGCTCAAAGCAGTGTTTTCATGTTTTACCCCTAGATATATCTATGCCAGAGCCACCTCTACTTGTTCATATCTAGATTGTGATGTATTTTCTTGATAAACCACTTACTCTATACTCACAAAAATTTAGGGATTATTTTATTATACTTAGTTTTATCCCTAAGTATTTCACTAGAGTTTTCTAATCCTAATCCCAAAAATAACTAAACCTATCCTTTGATACCAACTACAATGACCCTTATCTTTATTTCCTATTTAAACAAGATTTAATAAATAAACTTGAACTTAATAAAACTCAAAATATTGAGAAGTATAGTGTATTTGGGTCTTAGTAACATTACATAATAACTTAAAACATGAAGTACAAATCTTTATTGAAAACTTCTTTTATATGACCACAACATTCCTTCATACTTAGCAATGCATGGGATAATCTGAGGACAAACACAATAAAATGGTGATCTATAAAGCCTGGTAAGTGAATAAACATGGAATAAAATGAGGAAGACAATACATGATAGTAAATAGGTGTATCAATGGATCATAAAAGAAACATGAACATAAAGGCATGATATAACATGATATTCATAACATGGAAATGTGACAACAATATATAACATGATATTAGCATGAGTCAAGGCCTGTTGTACATGGATTAGCATGATTAAAACCTCATTAAACATGAATTAGTATGAGTAAACCCTAATTGCACATGTCATATAATGATACTAAACATTACTCAATTCATTGGAGCACTATCAGGGCACACCCTTCATAATCATTTCATTTTCATGTATAAGTGTGCCACATAGATCATACAACATGGATTCATTAAACATCGTAATTTATTCCATGAAAAAGGAATGAGGAATAAATACATGTAAGTACATGATAAATAAGTACATGATAATAAAGTTGAATACCCTTAATAGGGAAATGGGTATGGTATTCACTACACGATGATTTTGGCATGGAAAATTGTGGTGCACTTTCGGCAGCAGAACGACGTCAAATAGAAATTTGTAAAATGGGTTGATGAGAGAGAAAGGGGTATATTATCATTTATACATAAAATGGAAATTAATTTGATCATGTAACATAATATACCAACATATGAAATTGAATTTAGATTCATTATATAAAATAAATTCTTGAATGGGAATGAGAAGAGAGAACCTCCTTACAGAATTTTGGGAAGGTAACGGGTGTACACGGGAGGCATTAATGAGATACAAAGGGGTATATAATCATTAAAAAATAATAAGGGAAGTGTGTGGTAGGTTTTAAAACATAACCCATCATTTTTAATTGAAAATAAAAGGATGTAACAATATAAGGAAACTTGGATAAAAATGAGAAAGGAAGGAACCCTTATGAAATTTCAGAATAGTAACGGGTGTACATAAGGGTTCATAAGATGAATAAATGAGAGTTAAAGGGGATATAATAATTTATAAATAAAGTGGAAATTATAGGGGATACATAATAATTTATCCCAACATAAGTAAATTTAAATTAAAGAGAATATCATAAATGAAGTGCTTGGTAAAAAGAGGAGAGAGAGAATCCCTTACTTGGATGTGTGATCCAAAAGGCTTAGTAGAGGATTATTGGGAGCTTGGGGAGCCTTGGGAGGACTTTAGGGAGTAGGGGGGAGAAATTTATTGATCTGAAAATATCTTGAGTGAAGATAAATGGGATCTTGGGTGGGTTTATATAGGAAAGGATGGGGATTTCTTTATTATTTTGGTTTTGGACACTACACAATAAAATATTCAAAACCACAAACCATCCCATGGTTTCTTTCATGGTTTCTAGAAAAGGGGAGTGGTATAAGGACTTAAGATATTAAAATATTTCCCTTTCTTATGTGGAGGTAAGTCACACTTTCAAGGAAATGATTTTAAAATCTTAAAATATTTTATAAGTCTTGGAGGATTCACTAAGGCTTTATAAAAACAAATAAAATAAACCTAAAATTACATTATTTTAAAAGAAAAACATATATTTTGAAGAATATAACTTTTATAGTATTTTATTACATCACTATTGGGTCATTATGATGTCATAAAACACATCATATATTTATACGGTATTTAATTTTTACCCAAAAATGTGATTGTATCAGAAAATTATGAAAAATTCACCATTGGATAATTTTGACGTATTGATTCCAAAAATAATATATATTTTATCTAAATAAATTTCTAAATATGTGAATTTTAACTTTTAAAATAAAAACTGACATTTAATGAAAATTGACGGGTTTTGACAAAAATAGTTTTCGAACCTTAATAAAAATTACATTTGACTTCATAAAAATTATAAAATAATTTATATTTAATAAAATTAATTTAATAATTATATATTAATAAAATATTATTTATTTCAAAATACATTAATTCATAAAAATATATTTCTTAATTGAATTTGAATATTAACCAAAAATATTATTTGTACTTTAAAAAGAATTTACAAAGTAATAGTAATAGGAAAAATATATTCATTTTTCTATAAAAAATAATTTACATATCAATAATTACAGGTTCTTGTTACATATCCCTTTATTAAATCAACATACAGCCTATGAGTAAGGTGTGCGATGGTGGGGATTTTATGGGGCCATTCAGTGAACACGGTTTGAGCCGTGATCTCGAAGAGCTTGAGCTTATCCCGTAAATGGTTTCACTCAATCTTAAGTTGTTGGATCTCAGCTTGGTATTGGTCTAGGGAAAATCCAAGAAATTATATCTCTCTTATAAGATCTGATAAATGGGTTTCATAGGGTACTATCCTACTGGTTGAGGCCATTACTTCCTTTGTCTGTTTCAAAAGGATTTGTTAAAACCCTATATTTATACTAGTCGTGTGATCATTGTTCAAAGGCTACATTATCAATGGTAATGATACTTAACATTCATTTAAATCCAATTGGATATAATAAAATAAAAGGAGTGCATGTGTTTTATATATCCATAAGACATTAAAATAAAGGTCATTTCATTCATAAATGTTCGGGTTGTTGCATTGGAGGATCCAAAATCACCTCTTGAGAGCCTCCAAAAGATAAAGAATTAGATTAGGGTCAATTAGGGGAGATTTTGGGTTTACAGTAAGGGGTTTTGGAATTTAATTAGAATTATTAGGGGGTTAAAAACCCATTCACATTGTTTTATATGTTAGGACACATGATTAGTACTGACCATGCACCATTATTGGGTTCCTAGGAAGGGTTCATAGTTTAGCTTCATGGTTTAACTAATCATTTACCAACTATGAAAACCTCTATTGCCCAAGACCACACAGTTTAGAGGGAAGGCTGCATAGTTTGGACTAATTATACGTTACCCTCTAGAACCACTGAATAAGGTACATGATTTGCTGGGCCAAACTGCATGATTTTCTCTAATCATGTGCCAACCATGTACAACCCTAAAATTAAAAAGATCCCAAAAGTACCTATAAATGACCTAGAACACGATCCAAAAAATAGTGATCAAAAAATGGTCTAGAAGTACCTAAAATATGGTAACGAGATGTTACAACATCCCCATAATAGAAACTTTCTACCCCCATAAATCCTATCAAGAAGACCTCATATCAAAGAGATGATGCCACTACTCTCTCATCAGTGACTCATTCTTACAAGTCTCATGAAAATCAGAACCATGATTCCAAAGAACATTAACCAAAGTTATATACTTCCCAAAAATAACCTTTATCTTGGAATCAACAATCCAAACTAGCTACTCAATTCTGTATAAATCATGTTCAACATCAATATCCTCCTAGCTCAAGACATGCGACGGGTTAGAGAGATATTTTATGATATGTGACACATGAATCATGTTATGAATCAATGTAAAATGAGGTATAAAAGATGAATGATAAGACACCTTAACAATTTTATCAACAACCTGAAATAATACCATATATCTCGGTGCAAGTTTTCCCCATTTTCTAAGTTGTTAGTGACCCAACTGAGGTGAAACTATAAAAAACCTATCCCTCAACTTAAAACTCTAAAAATTGTTGAAAATGACTAGAATAAGATTTATACCATCTCTGTTCCATCATCATTTTCTGATGAATCAACTGAATATTCATCATCATCTCTTGGACCAAACTAGGCTCAACCAAAGAAGCTTCACCAATCTCTGATAAATATAATGGATATTTATTTGGGTGGCCATACAAGGCCTAAAAATATTTTATATGGATGGATGACTGGTGATTGTTGTTATAGGAAAACTCTACCATTCACAAGTGGTAATCCCAAGCACCACCAAATCTAAGAATGCAAGCAGAAAGCATGTCTTCAAGAGTATGTATATCTCATTATATCTATACTTTAAAGACCAAAAAATTCTATGTAATTTTTTTTTAAAACAATTGGTATTTTTACGATTCTTCAAAAATTGACAGCGTGTAATTCTGAGGCATGGTGTGCCCGAAATGAATTTCTAAACTTTTTTCGGGTATGTTCAGTAAACACGCAAGTGACGTTTTCTATATTTTGAACGGATGATCAGATTAAAAATATGAGGGCATCATTGAATCTGTAGAGCCAGGATTTGCTTAAGGGAAGCTTCACATCGACCGCAGTTGGTCGGGAGAAAAAGATAGTTTTTGCAACTTTTAAAGAAATAATAAAATAACATAAATTGTTATTTTATTTATTTTTCTTTTTCCAACCACCTATTAGCGGCGGTGGTGGGGACCATGGATGTGGTCAAACCTTTGATTATGGGGTGTTAATTGAACAGTTACACTTTGATTGCATAACCACCCCTTGCGTAATTAATGACATACTTTAATTACATCAATTAATGAGACACTTTAATTACATCAATTAATGAGGCACATTAATTAGATCAATTAATGAACCTCATTAATTCCTCAAGACGTTGCTCGCATTTCCCCCTTCTATTTATATGGATCTTGGGTTTAGTCTTTGGCACGAATTCATCAAGAAAGGAACCCCTGACGAAGTGACGCCACGCCTTCCACTGACGGAGAATGGAGGATTGACGACATTCGTTGTAGGATCAATCCAAAAGTCAACGGACGAAGAGTACCAATGACTCTGATATCTCCAACGAAATGAGGTAGGGGTTGTCTTTTAATTCAATATTTTTCCCTCGATTATAATCCTATTTTGCAGGAGGATGTTGCGGGGGATTTGAATGGGGTTCAACATTATTAAATGTGATGAATAATTACCTCCCTCTTGCTTTAACGCTAACGCGGAGGGCACGGTCCAAACGAACAAGGCTCAGATCCTCCCCCATTTTTTTTGTTGCGTTCTTCGGGGATGGTTTTCCCAATTCGACAGCAAGGCGAGACAGAAGGTCATGCTATGGCAATGATGATCTGAGAGGCCCTTAGAAGTAGAGGGCACCCAGAACAGACCACCAGAGCACGTTTGGTGGCCCATGGAAACAACCGTTGGTGCGCCATGCCGGTGGCAGCCGGAGGAGGACCGCAACAACTGGCTGTGGGCGGTGGCAAGGTGGTGCACCATCGCACGCCGAGGTGTCTAGAGGCGGCCCGCCCGATCCGGCCGCGAGGGAGAAGGGTGGCGCCTGTAAGTGCCGCCGGCTGTAGTGGATGCGACCAGTGGGTCATGATAGGAGGGGACGGTGCGGCCCCACGCTGCGCCACGTTGCACCAGACGAAATGGCCCTGCATCGGCGGGGCCAGCTGGGTGAAGCGGTCCCCCTTTAGGTGGGCTGGGCTGGATGCAGGCCGGATCCATGGGACAGTGCGGGTAGGCTGAGCCCCACCCAATGGGGTCGGGCCAACTACGGCCCGAGCCTGAGAACTAGCTGGGTTGACCCCTACGGGCTGAACCCAGTGAACCAGGCCAACCCTTAACGGACCAGACTCGGGCAGGGTTAGGTAGACCTCGGGACCCATTACGTTGGGCTGGCCTGACCGAGTCTGACCGAGCCCAGACCCAACCGGCCCCTGAATAAAGAAACGCATGTAACTGAAGAACTGAGTGTTCGTTTGATATGTCGTTAGTGGCATTGGGACCTCTTTTGGGAAGTAGTCCCTTTGGCATATTTCAGCGGGCTTAATCAAGCTGGGCTAGACTGAGGTGTGATCACTCCTATTTCACGGAAAGGGGTGTAACTAACAGACCGGGTGTCCGATCAACGCACCATCTCTGGCATAAGGAACCTTATTACAAGGATATACTTTGGAGATACTATAAGTGATTTTTGATGTATTTTGACATGTGACTTGGGTTGGATCATATTTGAATCTAACCGGGCCCTTTTTACAAAAGTGCACATATCTCACAGGTCGGGCGTCTGATCGACGTATCGTCTATCACGTTGGGACCCCTATGACGGGGCGATCCATTGGGTATGATTTTTTTGGGACTTCGTATCGGTTGAAATATGACCGATGGATTGAGGAGCAGAGTCTTCTAGAGATTAGGCATGCTTCGTGTGGAAATCCAATGGCTGGCTGTGACATGAGAAAGAATAGCGACCAATGCGGGTCATCCTCAGAAACTCCAGAGTGGGATGATCTAGTTGTACGACTAATCATCCCTAACTTTGTACCAGAGAAAAATACAGGTCAACACCAACAACCAAAACGGGTTAGCACAAGCGACCAATATGTTTCAGCACCAGCGACCAATATGGGTTAGCACCAGTGACCAATACGGGTCAGCACCAGTGACCTATACTGTTCAGCATCTAGTGACCAATAGGGGTCAACATACAGTGACCTATATGGGTCAGCAGTAGAGTTACTATGGATAGGATGATCTGGATTTATGACTAGTCATACCTATCTAGTAACCTTGAAGTTATACCGTTAGAGTGAGCTATCTCTTTTGCTTTGTGATTCATGATTTAGATCATACTTGTGATATTACCTTTGTGGTATTTCTTGTGATGTTTTCCTTTGTGGATTACTGAGAGACCATCGGGGGTCCCGAGGTCCCCTACTAGGTATTGTTATACTCACCCCTACACAGGCTCTGCCTGCACATGTGTGTCTAGTGCAGACTACTGACGCTTCAAAGAAAACTTTGGAGGTTCGGGACTTGGTGGAGCTTGGTGCGATGGTAGAAGTAGAGATCCTCTTCTTTGACTTCATACTTACATCTAATACCCTCTAGGTATAGCTCCAGGGTAGATGCGATAGTTTTTTACTTTCTTTTCAGTTTCTAGGGATTGTATTTTGGCCCACTGTTTTCAGTTTATAGTTGTACTTGTGGTTGTACTTTACTCTCGTGGTTATACATTACTTCTGTTGGTTGTTTACTTTATTTGCCCTTTTTTGAGTGTGTACATGTATCTAAGGAAATGCCTTCCCTTTTCGGGAAAAGCCTTCAGGTTCTAGTCCCCAACCCCTGGCCTATGGAAGGCGGGCTTGGGGTAGTCACGTCTGGGCCCCGTGGGACAGGTCATGACAAAGTGGTATCAGAGGGCGGTCAGTTCTACCAGAAGAACAAAGAGTCTATTTTTAATAATGCAATGGTGTAAAGTGTCTTGAGTTCAGTTTTCAGTTCGGGGAGTCCAACGTTAGTGCGGAGGTTGACGTATCCATAAACCAGGACCCTAAATTCAGTTTTATGACTTGGTACATGAAAACATTGTTTGCAAGTGTTTTGAAAAGTTTTCTTTATATTTCTTGAGTCAGCTAACTAGGTATAACTGATTAACCATGGTGCATCTATTTCTTAAAGGATGTCTCCATGAAGACATCTAGCCATAATTCCGGTTAGATATCATGACAGTGGCCCATTGAGCGATGAGGCGTCGGTACAGGGACCACTCAAAGTGATGGAACCTTCGGGTGGTTTACTAGCAGCAACACCACCCGTTGAGTAGCAGATGCTACTAGTGGATCAATAATGCTAGCTAAGAACATTTTATGAGTCCTAGAGATAGAGGCCTCCAAGGTTTTGAGGTGAGAATGACCCCCAGGGAGCAGAGGACTGGCTTGAGGTGGTTTCGCGGGTCTTTCACTTAGTAGAGACACCTGCCAAGAAGATGGTGATTTTGGTCACCAGCCTTCTTCAGGGCTCGGTAGGATGATGGTGGAGCTTGATGCTCCAAGTGCATGAGGAGATGACCCTCACCTGGCTAGAATTTGAGATCATTTTTAGGGTGGAGTTCGTGCTAGTGACACTACGCTCTATGCATATTCAGGAGCTACTATATCTACAGTAGGGTAGACAGACTGTGGATCAGTATTCAGTGAGATTTAATGACCTCTCCCAATAATCCACTGATATGGTGTGGGACCCTTTCTTCAAGAACCAGACCTTTGAGCAGGGGCTCCGATGAGAGATTAGAGCTGCAATAGTTCTCTCAACATCCCAACGCAGGCTGGGGTGATAGAGTGAGATTTGTTGATGGAGAGCTTCCTTACCGAGCAGGACCTGACAGTGAGATCCCCTACCAGAAGATAGTTAGCAGAGTCATCTGTAGCTGGAAGTAGACAGAGGATGTAGAATCCCAAGCAGGCTAGACCTTCCAGAGGGCGACCCTAGGATGCAGGGTCAGAGGTGTGAGGATCGAGAGGCCATGGGATCCACCAGCAGGGCATGATTTGTTTTTTCTACGAGGGACAACGTCACAAAGATTCTGATTATCTAACTCCCCTCACAGATGATCATAATATAGTAAAGGTTCCACCGAGGCAGCAGCAATAGTAGTTTCATGAGCATCATCCAGGCGGTGGATGAGGCGGGGGAGCAGGACTTGCAGCGGGAGGTGGTTGGGGTCACCAGGAACTACCGCCACCACCCCTAGGTGGTCCACCATGAGCTCAAGGAGCGGGTGGATGGGGATAGGCCCATCTACAGGCAGTAGAGGCTCATGATCCTGATATCCCTAAGATGATACAAGGTACGATCTATATCTTCTCTACTTTAGTAGCAGTGCTTATCGACAAAGGTGTTAGCCATTCTTTCCTTGCTGTGGACTCAGTTCGAAACTCTGAGATTCCCACTAATATTTTAGCTCGGCCTTTTCATTTGGATACTCTTATGTGGGTAGATTCAGTGGTCACACAATGGTTCCGACTGTGTGATATTACTCTCAGAGGTGAGAGTTTCGGATGGGATCTTCTAGTAGTGGCATTAAAGCCCTACGACATCATTCTAGGCATGTAATGGATATCAGTAGTTCACACACAAATTGAATTCTTGATACGTACTGTGTGATGTATGTGCAAATATGGAGGCCAGTTTTCCTTTGTGGGTGAGATGGAAAATAGGGCAGCACGAGATAGACTTGTGCTCAGAAGGGTGTAGTCGATTACATATTATCTAACTTGCATGACCTTCGACTTGGTGGATGAGGCGAGTCCACAGTTTCTAGTAGTGGTGGATGAGTATGAGGACATCTTTCCAGAAGATGTCCCAAGACTACCTCCTCATAGATTGGTATACTTACACATTGACTTGTACCTAGGAACAAAACTAATATCTACACCAGCATATCGTATGTCCCCTACGGATCCCCAAGAGTTGAGGGTACAGTTGGAGGACTTGCAGAGGAAGGGATTTGTAAGGCCCGATGTTTCTCCATGGGCATCCCCAGTGTTGTTTGCCAAGAAGCAGGACGGAAGTTTGAGGCTATGCATGGACTTTTGATGCCTAAACCAGGTGACCATGGAGAACAAGTATCCTCAGCTGAGGATTGATGATCTGTTTGATCAGTTGCAAGGAATGAAGTGGTTCTTGAATATAGACCTTGGATCAGGCTATCATCAGCTCAGGGTACGGGATGAGGACGTACTAAAGACAGCCTTCAAATGTTGGTATGGCCATTATGAGTTCTTGGTGATTCCTTTTAGTGTGAACAACACTATTTCAGTGTTCATGGGGCTCATGAATATGATCTTTCATCCATACCTCGATTGTTTTTTTTGTGGTCTTCATCGATGACATCTTGGTGAACTCATCATCTGATGAAGAGCACGTTGTAAACTTGAGGATAGTTCTGGACACACTCTAGGAGCACCAGTTATATGGGAAGCTCTCTAAGTGTCAGTTCTAGATACAAAAGGATCACTTCTTGGGACACTTCATCTCAGAGGCTAGAGTTGCAGTGGATTCAGCAAAGATCGAGGCAGTGCTTGATTTAGATCCACCCAAGAGTGTTACAGAGGTGTAGATCTTCCTTGGATTAGTAGGATACTATCGGAGCTTCGTACCCTATTTCTTCATAGTATCTGCACCTATGACTACCTTGAAGAATAATGGTAAACCCTTCCTGTGGTCAAAGACATGCCAGCAGAGCTTTCAACAGCTGAGGCAGAGCTTGACCAATGCTCCCATCCTGAGGTTCCTAGAGGAGGGAACAGAATATGTGGTTTACTATGATACATCAGGGACCAGACTTGGTTGCATCCTAATGCAGTAAGATGCAGTGATTGATTATGGCTCACGGAAGCTGAGGCCTCATGAGAAGAATTATGCAACTCGCAACTTGGAGTTGGCAGCAGTAGTCTTCGCACTGAAGATGTGGTGACACAACTTGATGGGCGATTAGTTCATTTTTTATTCAGACCACAAGAGTCTCATATATATCTTCACACAGAAAGATCTGAATTTTAGAAAACAATTTTGGTTAGAGGTACTCCAGGACTATGACTTTGAGATAGTCCATACTCCTGGGAAGGGGAATGTAGTGGTAGATGCACTTAGCCAGAGATCGAGTTCGCAGCTCCTGAACGAGGCTCTAGAGCAGTTAGCCTCACTTCAGATATCTTATGTGGATAGAGATGATAAAATATACCTCTAGTCAATGGTAGTTTCTCCTCCACTCCTTCAGCGAGTTATGGAGGCATAACTTGGAGACAATAGCTGCGAGACTACACGTGATCAGATATCCTCAAGCCATGCACCTGACGGATATTATGATGGTGGAGAGCACACTATCCTTTTCAGAGGATGTACTGTTGTACTAACGTCACTATGAGAGGAGGTGATGAGGTAGTTCCATAAATTACCCTTGTCAGTACATCCGTGCATGATGAATATGTATTAGGACCTCTGGCGTCAGTACTAGTGGGCAGGGATGAAGAAAGTTGTGGCAGAGTTTGTTTCTAGATGCCTCACTTGACAGCAAGTGATTTCCAAGCACCAGGTACCAGCAGGCTTGGACCAACCCATTGAGATACCATATTAGAAGTGGGAAGGGATATCTATGGTCTTCGTGACAGGGTTACCATGTATGTCTAGAGGGCACAATACCATCTGGGTGATCATTGACCAACTCACCAAGTCGGCCCACTTCCTTACTATTTGAGAGAAGGGTTAGGTGGAAAGATTGGGAAATCTCTACATTCAAGAGATTGTGCGACTTCACGGGGTGCCTTCGATGATAGTCTCAGACTGTGAAGTACACTTTACATCCCAGTTGTGGAAAGGATTGTAGGAGGCTTTTTGGGATCAGCTTCACTTGAGCACAACTTTTCACTCGCAGATCGATGGTCAGACTGAGCGAACTATCCAGACCTTGGAGGACATGCTTTGTGCATGTTTCCTAGAATTTGGTTTTAGTTGGGAGGACCACCTACCCTTGGTGGAGTTCTCTTACAATAATAGATATCACTCCACCATTGGTATGGCACCTTTTGAAGCATTGTACGGACGACCGTGCAGATCTCCCTTGTGCTGGAAAGATCTAGGAGAGCTAGCACTCGTGGGCCTAGAGATGGTATAGGCTGCCACTGAGAAGGTACATGTCATTTGAGAATAGATGAAGATTGTAAAGAGCTGACAGAAGTCCTATGCTGATAGAAGATGAAGACCACTATAGTTCCAGAAGGGGGACCACGTATTCTTGTGAGTCTCCCCTCGATGGGGACTACATAGATTTGGCCAAGGCGACAAACTCTCACTGAGGTTTATCAGACCTTTCCTGATAATTCAGAGGATTGTCAAGGTGGTGTATCGCTTGGCACTACCACCGCAGTTAGAGAGGGTGCACGACGTCTTCCATGTATCCCAGCTAAGGAAATACGTGCATGACCCATCTCATGTCATTAACCATGGCGAGCTGGAGATTGACGATGGGGAGAACTTTGCGGAGTACCCGGTGGAGATAGATGATCGATAGGATCAGATCCTTTGTGGGAATTCGATACCTCTGGTATTCATTTTGTGGATGTATGGGAATCTCCAAGAGAGCACATGGGAGCGAGAATCTCATATGCATGCCCAGTACCCCTATTTGTTTGTGTAGCCTTGTTTGGATTTTGGGGATGTAAAGCCCTAACTTGGGGAGAATGTAAAGACCTGAAAATTCCATGTAATTTTTTCTAAATTATTTTGGGATTTTTACGAGTCTGTAAAAACTGACAGCACGTAATTATGAGGCCCAGTGTGCCCAGAATGGATTTCTGAACTTTTTTTGGATGCGTTTAGTAAATGCATGGGCAGCGTTTTCTATGTTTTGAACCGGTGCTCGGATTAAAAATCTGAGGGCACCGTTGAATCCGTAGTGTAGGGATTCTCTTAAGGGAAGATTCACATCGACCATAGTTGTTTGGGAGAAAAATATAGTTTTTGAGACTTTTAAAGAAATAATAAAATAACATAAATTATTATTTTATTTCTTTTTCTTTTTCCTACCACTGGTTGAGTGGTAGTGGTGGGGACCACATAGGTAGTTAGACCTTTAATTACATGGTGTTAATTTCATGGTTACAATTTGGTTGCGCAACCACCCCTTGCATAATTAACGAGAGACTTTAATTATGTCAATTAACGAGACACTTTAATTATGTCAATTAATGAGGCACATTAATTATGTCAATTAATGAACCTCATTAATTCCTCAAGACGTTGCTCGCCTTTACCCCTCCTATTTATATGGAGCTTGAGTTTAGTCTTTAGCATGACTTCATCAAGCGAGGAACCCATGATGAAGTGACACCACACCTTCCATCGATGGAGAATAGAGGATTGATGATGCCTATTGTAGGATCGATCCGAAAGTCGACGAACGACGAATGCCAATGACTATGATATCTCCAACAAATCCAGGTAGGGGTTATCTTTTAATTCAAGATTTTTTCCTCGATTCTATTCCTATTTTGTGGGAGGTTTTTACGGGGTATTTGAATAGGGCTCAACATTATTAAAATGTAATGAATAATTACCTCCCTCTTGCTTTAACGTTAATGCAGAGGGTGCGGACTAAAGGAGGGTTCAGGCCTGTAGTGGCCAAAGGAGGCCTGCAACAACTGGCTACGGGCGGTGGGAAGGTGACATGTTGTCACGCTCCATAGAGGCCATAGGCGGCCATCCTGAGCCGACCGTGCGGGAGAAGGGCGACGCCCGCAGGTGCCACTGGCGGGCCATGACAGGAGGGTGCGGCACGACCCCGCAACGGGCCATGTCACACCGGACGAAATGGCCCCTCATCTGCGGGGCCAACTGGGTGAAGCGGTCTGCCTTCAGGCGGACCGAGCTGGATGGGGGCTGGCCGAACAAGCAGGACGCGGGCCGGCTGAACGGGCTGGACCCGCCTAGTGGGCCGAGCTAGACCCGTGGGCCAGCACGGGTGGGACGAGCCCCACCTTGCGGGTCGAGCCCACGAACTAGCTAAGCTGACCCCGATGGGCCGAATCCATTGAACCGGACTGACCCTTAATAGGCCGGACCCAGGCAGGGTCAGGTAGACCTCAGGACACGTTGTGTCATGCTGGCCTGACCGAGTCAGACCGGGCCCAGACCCAACCGGACCCTGAATAAAGAAACATCTATAATTGAAGAATCGGGTGTCTATTTAACACTCCATCAGTGGTGTTGGGACCCCTTTTAGGAGTCGGTCCCTTTGGCATATTCCGATGGGCCCGACTGAGTCGGGCTAGACCAAGGTGCGATCACTCCCGTTTCATGGAAAGGGGTGTAACTAACAGACCGGGCGTCCGATCGATGTGTCATCTATGGCATAAGGACCCTTGTGAAAATGCAGTCCTTTGGAGATACTCTAAGTGAGTTTTGAAAAACTTTGACGTTCGACCTGGGTTGGATCAGACTTGAATCCAACTAGGCCCTTTTTACAAAATTTCCCATATATCACAGAACGGGCATCTGATTGACGTGTCGTCTGTCACGTTGGGACCCCTATGACTGGGCGGTCCCTTGGGTATGATTTTTTCGGGACTTTGTACTGGTTGAAATATGACCAATGTATTGAGGAACAGAGTCTTACAGAGATCAGGCGTGCTTCGTACAAGAATCCAGTGGCTGGTTGGGACAAGAGGAAGAAGAGTGACCAATGAAGGTCAACATCAGAAACTCCAGAGTGAGATGATCTAGTTGTATGACTAATCATCCCTACCTCTGTACTAGTGAGCAATACGGTTCAGCACTAGTGACCAATGCGGGTCATCACCAGCGACCAATATGGGTTAGCACCAGTGCCTAATACGGGTGTAACACCCCAAGATTTTATGAAAAATATTCTTTTAATTTCATTGATGTCTTGTGCTGTAAGATACAACAAGATTGCCTTATGCTATACGCAACACCGTATGAGCTTGCAGTATACACAACACTATTCTTGGATCATGTTACACACAATTTTGATAGTAGTTATTCTACAAAACATTGAGTGTATATATATATATATATTCAATGTATAAATGAAATATGGTTGGATTTTGTTATAAGAAACAACGGAAGAGTCTTTCACAACACGCAACCCTGACTTGGCTTGCATTACACACAATCGCGACCTTCCTCGATAGCGTGTGTTGTACGTAATACCAGGTTTCACTAAACAATGATATATTGTTATAATATTATTATGCACTAGCCGTTATGAATATTATTAAATACATTTTGAATTTTATAAAATTATTATTCATCTTACACATTTTCTAGAATATGGTATGAGAACAAAATAAATTTTTCCTGTAAAATATGTATTTTTCAAAAATTGAAGTTTTCCCGCCTTTTGATGACGCACCCACTTTAAATATAGTTTTTGACATGTTTATAAGTTCAGTTTGACAAAATAAAATTCTTCTTTGGAATCAGAATATAAAATTTTACTTTGGATAAATTTTTCATATTATTCTGATAACTTTCATATTTTAATGAATAGTAAAAACACGCTATATTTTAATTAAAAACAACTTTTTCATCACAATAATTTATATGGTTAGATTATATTTTTAATTGGTTTTAAAGTTTAATTAGAATATATTTTTACCATTTAATCCAATTTTGTTCATTGGAATTAATTTCACTTTGAAATTGGATATAAACAAGTATTAATTTTTGATTGTTTTTGTTTCTTAAAAACACGTTATTTGTTTTGATAACGGGAATTAAATTTAAAATTAATTAATGCCACTTATATGTTATGAATTTGTAAAAATAGACATAAATTTTTAATTCAGAATATCAAATAATGTTTAGGCTGAATTTTTGGTATTTTTCTGAAAAACATCAATTTTTGATGAATAGTGAAACCACTTAGTGGTAGTTAAAAAACTGACCTTTTTTTAATTTAAATTAAATTTTACCACTTCTGTGAATTGAATTTCAAAAATCCGAGAGACACTGTTAATATCAAGGACTAAAATTTGGTTCAATGAGATTAAATAATTTTTGGTGAATAGTAACTTTTTTCTTTTATTTACCACGGTTAAAAGTAAATAGGATAATTAAGGGTAAAAATAATATTATTATTACCCTAACACATGTCATAATTATACAGGATAAGTGTAATTAGACCAAAAATAACCTTAGGAATAAAATATTACCATTTAGGCCCACTTGGATTAGATTAAGACATTTAATATTAATTTATTTAAAGAAGTGTTAAAATAGTTAAAATCAAAGTTTAATAAGTAAATTATTTTTAATATAGGGTTATACATAAGATAAATTTGACAATAAATATTCATTAAAAATATAAAAATATTTCCTAGATAATTGTACTTTATTTATAATTTTTATAAATTAAATAATTTAATTTATTTATGACACAATGATGATGCAGTAATTATCTTATTAATAAAATATTGACATAATTGATGTTATAAATACCCAAATAAATGTAATTTGAGACTTTTTATGAATTACAATAATTTTATAGGTTAATATGACATGTTAGTATTTATTTAGTTAACTTTTTTTGAACTAATCATTTTGTTATGATTTTCAGAAAAATCAATTACCAAATAGTGTCAAAATTGACATAAAATTGTTTTAAAAAAATATTATATTATTAATTGTTATTTTATTCCTAAAAATCTAAGTTTCGGCCAAATAACTTAGATAAGGTTATATATATTAATAATAAACAAATCGGGGTTAGTTTGGTTTGTTATAGTAAGTTTATTAACCTTATAGTGTAAGAAAACAAGAAGACAGGGTAAAAGTTAAATTATCTAACTTAAAGTTAAATCTAAATGATAATGTTAAAATATAAACCTAAACTTGACTAAATTCTATTGGATTAGAGTATTTCGACCCATACTCACCTTAGCTTATAAATAACTCAATTTGGAGCTATTAAAAACTGAATATGACTTTATAATAAAATAATATTTTTAGTTATTCCAAAGGTGCCCCTCTCCTCCCTTATAAAAGGGCACCTCCTCCCTCTCTTCCTCACACCACTTTGCGCCTTCAAGCTCGGCCAAACCCTGCCAAATTCTCTTCTTCACTTCCCTAGAAACATCCTAGAGGTCCTGGTATTCTTTAAAGACCAATTTTAGTTCCCTAAGAGGAGGTCTCAAAGAGGCGCTTCAAAGAAGAGGTAATGTTCATTACCGATTCTTTCAACTTTATTTATTCTTCCACTTATTCTTCTTTAGTTGTTTCATTATGAAGTAATAACATCAGTATCACTCATATACTGATATGTTATTATAAGTATGAAACAACCATATTTCACCATCTATCCATCCTACGGAAAACGAAATCACCGCGCGTGTGTACGTACGGAATACCGTCTCCACGCCGTGGTGTAATCTATTTTCCACCACCACCTTACTTGGATGGGTATAATGGTGAAAGTAATGAATATATATGATTATTTTAATGTGATATTGATTCTTTAATATTATACATACACTTTAATACAATTCCACGATCATGGGAATGATATCATCGCTCGTGCGTACGTACGGACTACCGTCTCCACGAACGCGATGAGATTCATTTTCCACGATTAACCATTCAAGAATGATTATAAAGTATATATAATGAATAATAATGGAATATATGACATAATAATTCTACTGGATTTATGTATATATATATATGTCATCTATTTAGTTTCATTCAATTCAATAAGGAAACAAAAATAGCGTTCATGCGTACGTACGGCCTACCGTCTCCATGAACGGTGTATTTCATCCCTTTTATCAATATATAATATATATATGTATATGATGAATATATATTATATAAAAATAATTTTTTACATTCTGGAATTATGTAAATTGGGATATAAGTAATAATATCAAGAATGAAAATTTGAAACACATACGATAAATAAAACGGTTTAACCCAAAACGCTGCTTTAACATGGAACTTACAAAAGAACGGGTAATATAAAGTCATAATTGAACCATATATGATATCATAACAATGAATATGTTTCTGTAATAAGTCAATGACATTATTTAAATCATTATACAGGAGGTTCGGAAACGTACGAAGTATATCGGACCTAAGGTAAGGGATAATTTTGCAAATCTCATTTTTATCCGAGATTGCTTATTTGTAAGTATTTACTGGGGTTATTGAAATCGTCCATGTCCATGTTTTATAAAAGTGTTTTAATGTATTTTTAAATTACTTTTTAGCCATTTTGACTTTTACCCCATGGTATGGAAAGAATCTTTATTTTATTTACCCTACAAGGTACTTTTTGACTTTTCCAACAAAAGTACGAGAAGAATGTTTTTTTTAACGTATACGGCATGAAAGGATTTTTACGGATTTATAAAGCCTTATTTTCATGAATCTTCCTCCAAAATATTTCATGAATATTTTCAAAAAAATCCTTTTCTTTTAAAATTTCATGACTTTTTGTGAAAAGAAATTGATTTTGAAGAAGAAAGGATATTTTCCTCAAGAATTCATTTCAAGTGTTTTATCAAAATCATTTTACATCTAAGATGGCATTATTTCATATGTGTATGTTTCAAGTATAATGTATCTATGATTTACATGGTTTCACTTTGATTATGATGAAATATCCATTTCTTTTATATGGATTATGTGATGATGGGATGATGTTTATGAAACCCATTTTATTCATTGGGTTATTATGAATGATGTACATTTATTTTGTGGCACAAGTAAGAATGATTTCATTATGAGATGGGCGGGACCTATATCTCCCTCCAATGCATTGGTTAAAGATTTATATCTCATGAGATAGACATGGCTAGAATGGAAAGTTAAACCGGTTCAGTAATACGGGACTGGAATGAGGAGTGAACTCGATTCAGAAAGGGACTTTGTCCACTAAGATGGTCTTGGCAGCAATGCCTTGGATACTATGGAAATCTTATCATGTGGTTAATGGTTTCCATAATTACATGTTTTATTCCCATGCTATTTTATCATGATTGATGTTCCCTTATGATATATGCCTTATGTACTTCCAAGATTCATGTCTTTGCTCAAGATTTTGATGTTTAGATTTTAGGTTCAAGTTTTTGCATTCAAATGTTTATGGACTATTTTATGTTCTTTATTTTTACCCTTACTGGGCATTTGAGCTCACCCCTTTTATGTTTTCTTTTCCCCAGGATATAAATAAAGGTTTTAGGTAAGAAAAAAAGGGGAAGATCATTATTGGGAGATGTTGAAGATCTTTCACCACGATTAGAAGATTTTATTCCGAGTTTCCAAAGACACTAAATTATTATGGTCCTTGTGTGTCTGTTTTTGTTATGTACTAAGTATTCCGCAAAAGTAATGCAATGTCCATGTACGTCAAGCTTCGGGTCTCTATAGTTGGTATCAGAGGAAAGGTTTAGTCAACCTTTGGAAACTAGGATACGAGAACTTTAGTGAGATCCCTAGATATATTTCTAAGGTATGTCTAGGGATGTCCCTAAGGTTAAGTATACATATAGGTTATAGTCCTAAAATTACAGTAACGATCTTAGAATTAAACCTAAGATGTTAGATATTGAAGGTACTCCCCCTTTATTATTTTGTTTTCCCTAACATGATTTTTTCCTCTCACGCTATTCTTTTTGGGTTTTAGACGATGGCTAGAAACAAAAGGTACCGTGTTGATCAATGAAATGGACAATGCAATGATTGTCCTCCTAAAAAAAACAAATGTTATGAGAGATGGAGTGAAAAATCTTATTGTTATACTTACACACGCTATGAATCATTTTGGACTTCCAAATGAGCAGAGAAGGGAACAATATTCTATTGAGTCCTTCATAAGGCAACGTCCACATTATTTCAGTGGGTCTTCTGATCCACTTGTTGCTGAACAATGGATCAGTATCACTGAAAAGATATTTTCAGTTCTTCAATGTTCTGAACATGATAAAGTCATCTTTGTAGTATATCGTTTGGAAGGTGAAGTTGATCAATGGTGGAATCTTATCAAGAATATGAGGCCAAGAGATGAAATTGAGTCCATGGAATGGGACAAGTTCAAGAACTTATTTTTCAATAAGTACTTCCCTCATATTCTTCGAAAAAAGATGGAGAAGGAGTTTCTTGAACTAAAGAAAAAGGATGTTGAATCTGTTGGTGTGTACGAAGAGAATTTTACAAGGCTTGCAAGGTATGCATCTGGTTTTATCATCCAACCTGAAAGTAAAGTTGACCGATTCTTCAGTGGCTTAAAACCAAATCTTCTAAGGGCATTAGCTATAAGAGACTTCAGTATCTATGAAGAAATTGTGTGTTGTGCTATCAAGGTAGAAATGGAAGTTGGTGTTACTTATCCATCTCATGGTTTTGACAAGAAATGAAATATGGAGTTCAAGGAGAAATCTCAGAATAATTGTGAAAAGAAGATGAATGTTTCCTTATGCTAAAAGTGTGGAAAGAAGCATGGTGGAGATTGTATTAAAGGGACTAGAAAATGTTTTAAGTGTGGAAAAGAAGGTCATCGATTAGCTGAGTGTCGAAGTAATGGAAAAAGGGTTGCTAATGATGTGAATAAAGAAAAGAATATAGAGAACGCACCACCAACACTTCAATGCTTCAAGTGCAAGGAAATGGGGAATTATTCTAATAAATTCCCTAATCCAAGGGTTAGTGATGATTGACATGAGCAACCACTTAAAGAAAAGGACAAAGGAAAGTCACATGTGATCACTATTGGTGATGTTGAATATGAAAACGATGTGTTGGAATGATTAAGTGCTTATGTAATGGGATTCCAAAATAATGTTGTATATAGTATCGTGGAATATTGGAATATTTATGTATTGGTCTATTGTGGTTTTCAATAATTTTATGGTACCAGTAACCATGGAAAGTGATTGAGATATTTTTGGGAAAAAGATGATATGCGCATAATGAAGGGATAAGGAGAAAATGAAATGCTTGACATTATTCATGAGCTCATGACTGATATAAGGAAATAGTTATATCATGGTTTGAGTATATCGAAATTTTGGGATTTTGGTATGTGGAAAGAGTTAACTTTTGACAGCACTCATGTTTTCACTAAGGTTCAATGGGTATTCATTTTTCAAGAGAATACATGATTAAGGCCTTCGAATGTTTGGAATGTGACCAACAAGACATGTCTTATGATATATGGGGATCAATGATGGTATTAACATGCTTGTTATATGAACTCTCTGGTAATTGTTTTCACTATAATATGAGATTGGACAATAGTATTATGGATAAGCCTAAATATTAGAATGGATTATGTTGGACATAAGTTAGTATTGTTTAAGGATAGAAGTTTTTTTCGATATTATTGATGGGATGTTATAGTAATGTAGTTTTATAAAAAATACAACCTGCAGGATGGGTGACAACTCATCACGTAGGACAAGGCTATGGGAATCGAACCCACAACCGAAGTGCGACTGGCCTTTATTGCCTACCACTGGCCTACAGGAAGTCCCCGTTTAGTAGAAACTAGTTTTATTATATTAAGCAGTATGATATATGAAGTATAAGTCCATTTTAGGAACCATATATGATTAATCTCATTATAGATGGACTTATGTATTTTTGATAACTTTTATAACCTTTTGTTTGAGATAGATGGAATGACCCATCATTCTATCACATGATCTTCTAACACTTCACGAATGACAAATTCAACTTCATTTCTTTAAGATATGAAGTGGAAATTGTCAAAAGAATGACCAACGGTGAGACTGTACCAAAATCACGAAAGTATTTCTTCTAATTCCAATTTCATCAACTTTAGGGAAATGATCTTGAAAACCAAAAATGTTGTCCTAGTGCCCTTATATCCGATGAATCAGATGGTACCTTAGATCATCACAAATCTATGGATTTGTGATTGATGGATTTTTCATAGCCATGTTCTCTACCACTCTCCATCATAACTTCATGGTTAGATTTTTATTCCATATTCATATTTTCACCTATGTTCTCCTATATGGAAACCCAATGATGAGTTTCTTTGGGTAATCATTACATTTCATACTTTAGTTTTTAAAATTAAGTTCTAGTATTCCTTTTTACGATGTGGGTTTCTATAAATAGTAAACGATTTATAACCCCGACGAATTTCGAGGGAGAAATTCATTTTAAGGGGGGTAGAATGTAACACCCTGAGATTTTATGAAAAATATTCTTTTGATTTCATTGATGTCTTGTGTTTTAAGCTACAACAATATTGCCTTGTGCTATAAGCAACACCGTATGAGCTTGCAGTATACACAACACTATTCTTGGATCATGTTACACACAATTTTGATAGTAGTTATTCTACAAAACATCGAGTGTATATATATATGTATATATATATATTCAATTTATAAATGAAATATGGTTGGATTATGTTATACGAAACAATGGAGGAGTCTTGCACAACACAAAACCCTGACTTGGCTTGCATTACACGCAATCGTGACCTTCCTCGATAGCGTGTGTTGTACGCAATACCAGGTCTCACTAAACAATGATATATTGTTATAATATTATAATGTACTAGACGTTATGAATAGTATTAACTACATTTTTAATTTTATAACATTATTATCCATCTTACACATTTTATAGAATATGATATGAGAACAAAATAAATTTTTCGTGTAAAATATGTATTTTTCAAAAATTGCAGTTTTCCCACCTTTTGATGACACACCCACTTTAAATCTAGTTTTTGACATTTTTATAAGTTAAATTTGACAAAATAAAATTCTTCTTTGGAATCAGGATATAAAAATTTAATTTGGATAAATTTTTCATATTATTCTGATAACTTTCATATTTTAATGAATAGTAAAAACAAGCTATATTTTAATTAAAAACAACTTTTTTCATCACAATAATTTATATGGTTAGATTATCTTTTTAATTGGTTTTAAAGTTTAATTAGAATATATTTTTACCATTTAATCCAATTTTGTTCATTGGAATTAATTTCACTTTGAAATTGGATATAAACAAGTATCAATCTTTTGACTGTTTTTGTTTCTTAAAAACACGCTATTTGTTTTGATAACGGGAATTAAATTTAAAATTAATTAATGCCACTTATATGTTATGAATTTGGAAAAATAGACATCAATTTTGAATTCAGAATATCAAATAATTCTTAGGCTTAATTTTTGGTACTTTTCTGAAAAACTTCAATTTTCGATGAATAGTGAAACCACTTAGTGGTAGTTAAAAAACTGACCTTTTTTAAATTTAAATTGGATTTTACCACTTCTGTGAATTGAATTTAAAAAATCCTAGAGACACGGTTAATATAAAGGACTAAAATGTGGTTCAATGAGATGAAAATAATTTTTGGTGAATAGTAACTTTTTACTTTTATTTACCACGGTTAAAAGTAAATAGGATAATTAAGGGTAAAAATTATATTATTATTACCCTAACACATGTCCTAATTCTATTGGATAAGTGTAATTCGACGAAAAACTACCTTAGGAATAAAATATGACCATTTAGGCCCACTTGGATTAGATTAGGACATTTAATATTAATTTATTTAAAGAAGGGTTAAAATAGTTAAAATCAAAGTTTAATAAGTAAATCATTTATAATATAGGGTTATACATAAGATAAATTCAACTATAAATATTAATTAGAAATATAAAAAGATTTCCTACATAATGGTATTTTATTTATAATTTTTAGATATTAAATAATTTAATTTATTTATGACACAAAGATGATGCAGTAATTATCTTATTAATGAAATATTGACATAATTGATGTTATAAATATACAAATAAATGTAATTTGAGACTTTTTATGAATTCCACTAACCTTATAGGTTAATATGAAATTTTAGTATTTATTTAGTTAACTTTTTTCGAACTAATAATTCTGTTATGACTTTCACAAAAATCAATTACCAAATAGTGTCAAAATTGACATAAAATTGTTTTTAAAACAAATATTATATTATTAATTGTTATTTTATTCCTAAAAATATAAGGTTCGGCCAAATTACTTAGATAAGGTCATATATATTAATAATAAACAATTTGGGGTTCTTTTGGCTGGTTATAGTAAGTTTATTAACCTTATATTGTAAGAAAACAAGAAGACACGGTAAAAGTTAAATTATCTAACTTAAAGTTAAATCTAAATGATAAGGTTAAAATAGAAACCTAAACTTGTCTAAATTCTATTGGATTGTATTATTTCGACCCATACCCACCTTAGATTCTAAATAACTCAATTTTGAGCTATTAAAAACCGAATATGACTTTATAATAAAATAATATTTTTAGTTATTTCAAAGGTGCCCCTCTCCTCCCTTATAAAAGGGAACCTACTCCCTCTCTTCCTCACACCATTTTGAGCCTTCAAGCTCAGACAAACCCAGAAAAATTCTATTATCCACTTATCTAGAAACATCCTATAGGTCCTGGTCTTCTTCAAAGACCAATTTTAGTGCCCTAAGAGGAGGTCTCAAAGAGGCCCTTCAAAGAAGAGGTAATGTCCATTACCGATTCTTTCAACTTTATTTCTTCTTCCACTTCTTATTATTTAGTTGTTTCATTATGAAGTAATAACATCAGTATCACTCATATACTGATATGTTATTATAAGTATGAAACAACCATATTTCACCATCTATCCATCCTACGGAAAATGAAATCACCGCGCGTGCGTACGTACGGAATACTGTCTCCACGCCGTGGTGTAATCTATTTTCCACCACCACATTACTTGGACGGGTATAATGGTGAAAGTAATGAATATATATGATTATTGTAAAGTTATATTGATTCTATAATATTATACATACACTTTAATACAATTCCACGATCATGGAAATGATATCAACGCTCGTGCGTACGTACGGACTACCGTCTCCACGAACACGATGAGATTCATTTTCCATGATTAACCATTCAAGAATGATTATAAAGTATATATAATGAATAATAATGAAATATAAGACATAATAATTCTACTTTATTTATGTATATATATGTATGTATTTCATCTATTTAGTTTCATTCAATTCAATAAGGAAATGAAAACAACGTTCTTGCGTACGTACGGCCTACCGTCTCCATGAATGGTGTATTTCATTCCTTTTATAAATCTATAATATATATATATATATATGTATATGATGAATATATATTATATATAAATCATTTTTTACATTCTGGAATTATGTAAATCAAGATATAAGTAATAATATCAAGAATGACAAGTCGAAACACATACGATAAATAAAACGGTTTAACCCAAAACGCTGCTTTAACATGGAACTTACAAAAGAACGGGTAATATAAAGTCATAAGTGAACCATATATGATATAATAACAATGAATATGATTCTATAATAAGTCAATGATGTTATTTTAATCATTATACAGGAGGTTCGGAAACGTATGAAGCATATCATACCTAAGGTAAGGGATAATTTTTCAAATCTCGTTTTTATCGGAGATTGCTTATTCATAAGTATTTACTGGGGTTATTGAAATTGTCCATGTCCATGTTTTATAAAAGTGTTTTCATGTATGTTTAAAGTCCTTTTTACCCATTTTGACTTTTACCACATGGTATGGAAGGAATCTTTCTTTTATTTACCCTACAAGGTACTTTTTGACTTTTCCGACAAAAGTACGAGAAGAATGTTTTTTTAACGTATACGGCATGAAAGGATTTTTACAGTTTTATAAAGCCTTATTTTCATGAAGCTTCCTCAAAAATATTTCATGACTATTTTCAACAAAATCCTTTTCCTTTAAAATTGCATGACGTTTTGTGAAAAGAAATTGATTTTGAAGAAGAAAGGATATTTTCCTCAAGAATTCATTTCAAGTGCTTTATCAAAATCATTTTACATCTAAGATGAAATTATTTCTTATGTGTATGTTTCAAGTATAATGTCTCTATGATTTACATGGTTTCACTTTTCTTATGATGAAATATCCATTTCTTTTATATGGATTATGTGATGATGGGATGATGTTTATGAAACCCATTTTATTCTTTGGGTTATTATGAATGATGTACGTTTATTTTGTGGAACAAGTAAGAATGATTTCATTATGAGATGGGTAGGACCTATATCTCCCACCAATGCATTGGGTAAAGATTTATATCTCATGATATAGACATGGCTGGAATGGCATGTTAAACTGGTTCAGTAATACAGGATTGGAATTCAGAAAGGGACTTTGTCCACTAAGATGGTCTTGGCAGCAATGCCTTGGCTACTATGGAAATCATATCATGTGCTTAATGGTTTCCACAATTACATGTTTTATTCCCATGATATTTTATCATGATTGATGTTCCCTTATGATATATGCCTTACGTACTTCCAATATTCATGTCTTTGCTTATGATTTTGATGTTTATATTTTGTGTTCAAGTTTTTTCATTCAAATGTTTATGGATTGTTTTATGTTCTCTATGTTTACCCTTACTAGGAATTTGAGCTCACCCCTTTTATGTTTTCTTTTCCTCAGGATATAAATAAAGGTTTTAGGTAAGAAAAAAAGTGGAAGATCTTTATTGGGAGATGTTGAATATCTTTCACCACGATTAGAAGATTTTATTCCGAGTTTCCAAAGACACTAAACTATTACAGTCCTTGTGTGTCTGTTTTTGTTATGTACTAAGTATTCTGCAAAAGTAGTGTAATGTCCATGTATGTCAAGATTAGGGTCTCTACAATGGTTCAGCATACAGTGAGTTATATGGGTTAGTAGTAGAGTTACTATGGATAGGATAATCTATCTTTACAACTAGTCATCCCTATCTAGTAACCTTGAAGTTATACCGTTAGATTGAGCTGTCTCTTTTTCTTTGTGCTTCATGATTTAGATCATTATTGTGATATTACCTTTGTGGTATTTTTTGTGATATTTTCCTTTTTGGATTACTGAGAGACCTTAGGGGGTCTCGAGGTCCCCTATTGGGTATTGTTATACTCACCCCTGCATGGGATCCACCCGCACGTGTGTGTCTGGTGTAGACTACTGACGCTTCGAGGCAGACTTTGGGGGTTTGGGACTTGGTGGAGCATGGTGTGACAGGAGTAGTAGAGATCAAATTCTTCGACTTCAGACTTACAACTACTACCCTCTAGGTAGAGCTCCAAGGCAGATGCAACAACTGTTTACTTTCTTTTCAGTTTATAGGGCTTGTATTCCAGCCCACTATTTTCAGTTTATAGTTGTACGTGTGGTTGTACTTTACTCTCGTGGTTATACCTTACTTTTGTTGATTTTTTACTTCAGTTTCCCTTTTTGAGTGTGTACATATCTCTAAGGAAATGTCTTCCCTGTTCGGGGAAAGCCTTCAGGTGCTAGTCACCAACCCCTGGCCTATAGAAGGTGGGCTTGGGGTAGTCACGTCTGGGCCCCGTGGGACGGGTCATGACATGTACATCCATATATGGATGATATTCCATGATCCAAATAACCTATGATCTCATTTCCATATAGATAAATCTCTAAAAATGAAAAGTAAACTGATGATACCTATCAGAAATTATAACAGATAGAACTCCTACAATCTGACAATATCTTGCACATACAATATTCCCAAGTCCTAGTTTTTTGTTGTATTATGAATGGGTCTAAATTGATCCAATTCATTAATCAAATCAATCACTACCATGTTTAATTATTCCATTTAGGTGTATGAGGCAACCCAACCATGAAATCCATAAAAATATTATCCAACTTCCAAGTTGGCATAGGAAGGGTTTGAAGAAAACCTGAAGGTTCCCAATGCTCATCCTTGACCTGATAACTTGTATAACAATGAGAAACAAAATAAAAAATGTATTATCTCATACATGCCCCCTGAATCATCACCACATGTCATATAACATATTTTTGGTTCTAGGGTTCACTACCCATTAGAAATTATATAAATCAGCCAATAAAAATTTTCTCTCTATCAAAGGTATGACATACTGATTATGGAAGCATTTGATACCCTCAGGAGATAGTGACCACTCAATGATGGTCTCCTCCATTATAATGAGAATCCCTAATTCTATAGAACTCTTCATCAATATTTTGTTCTTAAAGAATCATCTTGATAAGATAGGTGGTCAAATGCATTCTTTCAAAAATCTTATTTGTATCCTCCAGAGCTCCCAAATTCTTGTGAGAAAATAGAGCCATCAAATTCCACTCTTCTAATGATTCTTTCATGGCATGGGTTGTAAAATCCATGCTTAAAGAATCATCAATGAAATTCAACTCACTTGGGGTGTACGAAATGTCAAAATCAAAATACCAATGGTACTCCATGCAATGACTTTGTCATATATTAAAATATTTTTTTGAGAAGATATAACTTAGACTCTTATGATAAGAATAAACAGTAAACCTTTCTCTAAAAAGATAATGTTTCCAACTCTTGAGAGAATGAATTATTACAGGGAGTTTTATATCATGTGTGGGATATTTCTTCTCTTTATTCCAAATATTTTGAGAAACATTGGCTATGATTTGATCACCAAACATGATAATGCAGACCAAAACCAAACTTGATGCATCAAAAAAGGCCACATAGCCCTGCCTAGCCACTGGAAGAGTCGACAATAACACAGAAGTTAAAATATATTTCAACAAATCAAAGGAATTATAAAATTTCAAATCCCATAAGAACTTTACTCCTTTATGAGTAAGATAACTAATTGGAGAATCCAACTTTGAGAAGTATTTGGTGAGCTTGTGGTAATAACCCGCTATGCCTAAGAAGCTTTGAATATTGAAAACATTGAATGGTTGTTCCCATGTCATAAAAGCATTTACCTTTTTAACATCTATTGAAATTCCATGTTTCTAAACCATGTGTTCAAAGAAATTATCTTCCAAAATTTATAATTTTCATTTCGATATCTTGAAATAAAGTCAATGATATCAAAAAATTTCTAGAACTACTCTCAGATGATGCACATAATCCTCCTCAATTTTAGAGTAAACCAAGAAATCATCCATAAAGACTACCATGAATGAATCAAGGTACTCACAAAATATCTTATTCATCAATGCCATAAAAACTTCATGAGCATTGGTTATACCAAAATGCATAGTAAGGTACTCGTAATGGCCATACATACTCTGAAGGGCTGTCTTTAAAATTTTAGATTATTTAATTCTCATCTATTGATAACTAAAATAAATATTGGCCTTCAAAAAACCACTTATTTCCTTTAAACTGATCGAAAAAATCTTCAATGCATGGAAACAGATACTTTTCCATTATTGTAAATCAATTGATTTTTCGGTAATCAACAAATAGAAAAAGTTCACACTATATTTCCTAACAAAAAAACATGGGTTCCACCCAAGGATACACACTTCAAATAATGAATACTTCATCCAAAAAATCATCCAACTTAGTATTCAACTCTTTCAATTTAGTTGGTTCCATAAGACAATAAGGAATAGAGATCGTTTGGGTTCTCATTACCAAATCAATGGAGAAATATACTTCCCTTACTGATGGAAACTAAGAAAAGTTAGATGGAAACACATTGGGAAAATAAAATACCACTAGAGGAAGATTGACACTAAAATATTCGTACTCCGTATCAAAGGAAAACACCAATACCACCTTCCAAACTCTAAAAAAGGTGAACCATCTCTACTCGATCTTAGGTCCCACTCTCCTTGGAAAACATGACACACCCCATCGAGGGAAGTTAAGGAGACATAATGAAGATAGAAGTCAATACTAGATTTATAGAAAATCAACCAATTCATATTGAAAATTACATGTAAAGGATTCATGTCGAGAACCAGAAAATTCTAGGTGAGCTCAATCTCTAATAAATAGAAATTACAAGAAGGGCATTAGAAACCCTTCTCTCTCTTTGTTTTGAGGCATGTAGTAATATCCATCACAAAAGATGTAATATTTGTATGAAGGTTTGGAAAATATATAACAGTAGTTGATATGAATGAATGATATGCACTCATATCAAATAAACCAGTCACTAAATATGAATCTATAGTGACGGTACCTCTCACTGTCACTGGACCCATGCCAACTTCCTCTGGAGACTCTTCTACTGTGTGAAGTATCTTTGTTCTAGATACATTTATCTATAATCCATTATCTATATAAGAATCTGATTTCAATATAGAAATTTTATGTTCTAATGATCTCGTTCTAATAAAAGGGGAAGAAAATATATGATAGAATATCAGCAAGTGGCCAAAGTAACCACACAAACTACAAACCTTCGGTATCTCAGTGAAAATATGCTTCAAATGCTTGGCCTTAACACATTTAAAGAAAGTCAAAAGGACACTTCTAGACATCGTAGAAGATTTGGATGGTGTCTATGGTTGATATACACTATGATATTGATCACACTTCCTCTTTTCTTTAAGGGAGCTAATATAACTACCACTGGGAGTTGGAGGAACTCCTATCAACCATGACTTACCAACCAAGTTAAGATCATCCATTGATGATCTTTCTAGAACATCAGTATATAAAGTGATATTCAACAAGAAAACTTTATATTGAATATTATATAAAATACCCATCTCAAATATTAAATACTTCAACATCTCATTTATTACTACCTCAGAAGAAAACTGGTGAGTTCAACAAAGAGGTTCACATACTGAGTCACGGTTCTATCACCTTGTTGTAGGTTGATAAAATCAATAGAATTTGAAAAAACCCTAAAATCTAGATAGATTTGTTTTTTGAAAATATATCTAAAGTCTTTACACTCTAATCCTTCATTTTTATTTTCTTCTAAAGAAACTCTTGATCATGATCTCTAGATTCATCCCTTTGAGGTTCCACAACTGAAGCCTGAGTGGGAAAGGGGACAACTACCTATCTTAGAGCTTGAAAATCATGCACCAAAATCCCAATGAGGTTATGATCAACTAGAGGGTTTACTTTCCATGGTTCACTAGAATCTCCCTCCTAATATTTATTCAAACATCTTTTTGGTGGAATGGTATTACACAACATCAATAGGAAAAATGAAAACATCATTAAGGATACTCATATCGTCAACTCAATCAAGAGGTATAGGAATACTAATTATGTGAAAAGAATTAAATTTTATGGGATTCTAATATATTTAGATAAAAATTAGGGAAAATACTAGAATAAAATAAATTTACTCCTTAAATAAATTTTTTCTAAACACCCATGGTGACTTAAGTCTTGCTACGATGAGAGATGGCTAGGAACTTGCTCATAACTACCCACTGAGTCCTAAAAATACTATCTTAAATCCACCCAGACATCCCATACTATATACCGACATCAAGTAAAGACACTCAACCCACCTCTGATACCATTTTTTTATGAACCTACCCAGATACCCTAGTACATCGATAATTGATCTAGACCTACTATAGCCTGAGGGGAATTAACAATCTCTATAAGTTGTAAACTATCACTTGGAATAAATAAGAAGCCAAAGGGAGTGATTTTACCACAAGTAAAAAGAATCAAGATAGAACAGTGGAAGAAAAATTAATAAATAGTAGATATTCCAAATACTCCTCAAGGAGAAAAGTACCACAACCATGCAGACATAAATCTCAAAGAAATGCATCATCCAAATGATGACATAGTCTCTATCAATACAAATACTCACAATCCCAATTTAATGAGTGAACCATAACTCCACCAGTCACCATCATCACTCCAGGTCCCATGAATCAAGCACACCCACCACCTCCAAGTGGTGCTTTATTTTTCCTAAATCTATTATAATATAACCTACAAATTCCTAAAGGAAAAAGTGGGATGTGAGAAAAAATAGCCATGTAAAAAATGACCAAGTATTCCATAAGTAGTTCCAATAGAAATAAACCATTTATTCTTCAATTTAAATAAATATGAAGCACGGAAAATCAGTTTCATAATTTAAGAAAAAAAATACCATCACATCAAGTAGATGGAAGATATATCAAAATAGGATTTAATGAAAATTTTCACAAATCAAGGTCATGAATAAAATAGTTCTATAATAAATGGAATGTAATAATTAAATAATAAAAAAGAACCATGATCATAAGACTTGAGGTTAGTTAGTTCCTAGATTTTGGATCCTCACACTACTCTGTTAATCATTATGGATCATGATGTGCGCACATGTCCCTAAGGCTCAAGCCATCAGGATAAACTTCAATCAACACCCCTTTGGGGAAAACATGTTGAACTTGGTTTAGTTATAGTTTTCATATTCATTACATTTCTTGGGGTTAGAGTCTTAGAGTTATTTTCTTAGTCACCAACTAATTACTTAGGCTCAAATGTAATTCAATTAATAAATAAACCATGGGAAAAAATCAATTCAATTCAAATAATTATTCACAGTTCAATGCCCAATTTTAATTTCAGAATGTAATTTCAATTACAAAACAAAAATAGAGGTTTTTATTAAGTTCATGCCTTTAAAAATAATATTTCATTTAAATTCATAATTTTCAAGAACCAATATCAAATCATTTCTTTAAATCAGCTCTCATATCAAGCCATATTTTCTCAAAATACACCCAATTTATCAAAGCCTTTGAAAAATGATTTTATTTCAAAAATCCATGCCTTTTTAAATAAAACATAAAATCCATTAAATAAAAAAAATAAATTCAAATTTTATTTCAAATAAATCATAAAAATCAAGGTTTCAAATATATGGAAAAACCTTATACAACCACCTACCTTTAAGTGACATAATCAAACAACCAATCATCTAAAACAATAATTTCCATTGGAGAATAAAAGGAGATAAATATCAATAAGGAATCCCTAGAATCATAATTCATTAAATGAAATATCCAATCCATGAAAAAAATGAGGATTCATCACTCTCAAAGGAGGATAGAAAATAAGAAAAAGGTGAAATTCAAATCAATGTGAAATCGCTTACCGAAGAGAGACCAAAAACATCCATTGATGCTTTCATCCAAGAAGAAAAGAGTTCATAGGAGATAAATTGAGATCATCTTAAAGCCAAGGAATCAAATTATGGTTGATTATGGCTGATTTAGGATTTATAATGGGGGGCTTGTGATTTTAATTAGAATTTTTGGGGGGTTAAAAACCTACCCACATGGTTTTCTGGGTTAGTTCGCATGGTTAGTACTAACCGCTCTCCTAACTATGTGCCCTTACTGGGCTCCTAGAAAGGGTGCACGATTTGACTACATGGTTAAACTAACCATTTTCCAACTGTGTAACCCCTAATACCCAAGGATTCATGGTTTGGAGGGGATATTTCATGGCTTGGACTAACCATGCACCAACCATGCAACACCCTTTAGAATCCCTGAACAGCTGGGCCAAACCACACAGTTTTCTATAACCATGATCCAACCATGAAAAACCCCAAAACTTTAATTTTTTCCAAAATTCCCCATAAATGACCCAGAACTATATCTAAAAAAGTGTGATAAAAACAATGGTCTAAAAGTACCTGAAAGAAAGTAATGATATGCTACATATTCATTTATTTATTCAAATATATAAAGTTCTATATTATGAATTTTTATGTATACTTTAGTTTAAAGTTTTAAACTTCTCCTAAACATGCATTTATGGAGTTTCATGATAGGTATGATAATATATGTAGTTTGTTTTTACCTTAACTATGGCTTGTATTTTGTTATGAGTTTGAAATAAGAATTTGATTATAATTTTATACATATTGTGTATTAGAATTGTATTGGAATAGAAATATCTCTTGAGTAAAGTATCACTAGGTAGATGGAATTTGGGATAGATTACTTTCATGACCATAGGATTATTCCTTGTCTAGAAAATTTGGGGTTGGATTCCTGTCACTCCAAGATTACTCTAGAGGGTATTGTAGATTTTATATGATTTTAATATTTTATATGAATATTTTTCATATAACTTATACATGGGATGAATTTGGATTTTATAAATATATTTTGATTTTAAATTGGATTAGTAACACAAGTTATGAGTTTTTTAAAGTGTTACATAGTAATATAGTTTTAATATATTGATTTAGGGAAAGGAATATAATTTCAAACAAAATCATTATAATAATGCATACATAAATGGAATAATTTAATATAATATAGTGAGATTAAATTGCCCTTAAAATAATAAGTGCTCAATTCCTTCTAAAGTGAACACTTGTCAAGACCATGATCATTCAACCAGGTAGGTTCTACCAAAGTAGGGTGCCCCTAAATTATCTTATATGAGTAAATCAAGTAATGAGGCGACCCTAAGAGTTAGGTTCTTCATTTGTGGTATTTTCTTTGTGTTACACTTTGGTGTAAAACATTCAGGAAGGATACAATAGGAATAGTGTTGAGTTAATCCATTTTATGGATATAGAAAAGAGTATTCCTCTCAAATATCTAATAGTTATATATGATATTATTGGAATAGTGTCATACCTAAGTAACTAAGTAGTGAGAGGAATACCAATGAAAATTAAATTCTTAGTAAAATATGGATCTTGGAAAAATAATAGATATAATGTAATTTTAAAAGGGGTTATCATTTTAGTGGGAGAATATTTAATAAAAGTACATAAAATGAATATAAAACATAATGACCATATGATAAAATATTCTAATATAAAATAATAGTATCATCATCAATGAACATGAATTTGAGATTAATACTAGATAAAGGAGAATCTTGATATAAGAAAAATTCTTAGGTAGTTATAAAAACACAAGAATCATTATTAATTAAAAAAAGAAAGTTATATATGTTAGAGTAACCCATTACCACATAACCATATATTGAAGTTGTTCAACATTTGAATCTAGATTCTTATGATAAACATAAAATTATCCACTTGAGGTTTCAAAGGCATTAGATTTAATACATACAAAGGAACATTAGTCATTGATTATGTAATCAATATGATTAAGTATGAAAAAATGACTTAGTGAGACTGAAGATTTACATTATGGAATAGTATGGATATGAAATTAATTCAGTAGAAAGTGTTTTGAAAATTTGAATTATTTAAAGAAATCTTTACCCTTTTTTCTCAAAGTTTTGAGGGTAAGTGATCATGGCATGTGATTACATAGATATAGTGTTATATTGACAATACACATAGGTAAAAGTTCAAGATATAAGAAGGTAATTTGGTTATAAAGTTTGATAATGTTCATAAAATATCCCATCAAGGTCATTAAAACCTAAAGGTAGTGTTAAAAATAAATGAAATTGTTTCCATATGATGGAATTTTCTAGGATACCTGAAAGAGTTTTAGAAACATCATGAGATTCCATATTAGGTATTAACATTATGGAAGTCAATTATTATATTTTTAAGGGTATATGATACCAAATATATAATATTCATATTTTTTTAAATATATAGAAGTTAAAAATAAATAAAATAATTGATAGACCTTATAGTTTTCATTTAAATGATGAGCCAAAGGGTTTGTAAATCATGTTTTGAATGAAAATAAATATATCAACCTTATATGTGTATGTTTATTTATCTAATTTAACTTATATGATAAGAGAATTTATTTATTAACGGATATTTTTATGAATAATATGAGATGAAATTTATAGATATGGTTATAATTAGATCCAATTCTATAACTTATTTGAGAAGGAGATAGAGTAAAAATGTTTTATATAGGATAAAATATTTTATCCATGATATTCATTATAATATAAGAAATTGATATTCCACTCCCCATTTATGGAATATTTTAAATAATAAAGTCTTTTATTTAGAAAATTTATCTAAACACATATAATACCATATATGATATGGATACAGTGGTTTATTTTATAAATATTATTACTAAGGAAATAAGTGTTATTTCTTAAACACAAATGATTTTTTGTATATTAGAATGATATTATGAAGAGAATATAATTTCTAAGAGGGTAGTGGGGGTATGTTTTAGACTTAGAGGAATTCAATGTTAATAAATAAAATATGACCCTAGTCAGTATTCAAAGTGATTATCACTTAATATCATTAAATATTTTAGGGTATGATAGTAAAGAGAAATTTAAATCCTTATATTTAGTCGCCATAATGAAGTGAAAGTCACTTTATATCCTAAATAAGTTTAGGTTGTGTTGGAAAAAAATAATGTAAAGGGTAAAATTTGTTACTAAAATGATCTCAAGGAAAAAGTTTGATAAAATTATTCCAATAATGATGATTATAATGAAATTAGAAAGATTTATAAGTAGGAAAAATAGGTTAGTAAAATCATAACATTTGATGTTGTAAAGTAAATTATTTTTAATACCTATTCAAATAGTTAAAAATTTTGAATATGATTCTGAAGTCTCACCATTATTCAAATTGTATTTCTTCATAGATATCACTCACTAAAAGAATTTAGTGGGATAGTTTTATCATATGATTACATAGATATGTGGTAGGAATTATATAGAGATGTAACAAGTTTAAAAAAAAAACCTGAATAGTGTAGAAAATATAATATGGATATGGAAGTATATAATATGTGATATGGTTAGATAGGTGATTATATATGGTTTTGTTAAGTATTATTGAAGGAGTTTAATAAAATAAATTGTATCATGTTATACAAAAATTCAGACTCCATATTATCATCCTTAACATTGAATTTATATATTTTATAAACTAAAATGAAAATTAACCACTAAAAGTATGACTTTGAGTTATCCCTAATCGATGTTCATTATGAAGTATTATAAGTTGTAAAAAATTGTTATTTTTAACATGATTAGAATTTTGTATAGTGAAATGAAATATTCTCATGTGGAAAAAAATATTTTTTATGTGATGGATGACACCCCCCATGTATATACCATATAGAATTTTATACACTATATATTTGGTATACTAGGGGTTCATGTTTCATATTTGTATTTCTCCATACCTGAGGTTGGAGAGACACATAGCATGTGAAATTTCATACTTTGATACCTTTATTATATAAATATTTAGGCTTAAGTATTTAGGGGTGGTTGGGTATGATGTTGATCATGTCATGGATTGGAGCTTAATCAAGATAAGATTTATACTCTTGAATAAAGATTATGAAATATTGTATCCCAAATGAGATATTTGGAAGTGTATGATTCCACATAGATAGTACATATGATGTTCTTATCTATTTGGATGAGGGTAATATGATGTTCCCATCTGCTTAAGATGAATGACATGTGATGTATTCATCGACCTGGTCAGTCTATACTTAGATAATTAAGAATGTATGAGTAGTTATATGAGATTAACATACTCCATATACCATCATTACTAAATGTATTGAATAAATGGGTCATATTATTATTCATACCTGTATATAATAGAGATGGGAGACATAGGTATGAATATAGATGTGTTTGATAGGGATCACAGTAGAACCCGTTGTAGCTTTAGTAGCATTGATTATTTAATATAGGCTCCTCCTTGCTTACATTTATAGATTTGGGAATTCATAATTTCTTTCAATATTAAAAATTACCATGGGGTCACACTTTATGGTCATGAAAATGAGGATAAATTTTTTGAAACTTTGAGAGCTACCCCAAAAGTGTTTAGAAGGATATATGGAAGTGGTTCTTATTGAATAGTCATATGGCATTGCATATAACATGATACATGATGGATTGTCATAGATTTTCCAAAAATAGTTCTAGAAATATCTAAAATAATGTTTTGATATAGTTTCATGAGTTATTATATATGATGTGATATAAGATAAATTTGGTCTAAGTCTATGAGGCTTTAGTGCAAGTGGATGATTTTTGAAATTGTTCACTAAAGGTACTACCAGGATATTTTGGTTTAAACCACACCGTGGTATACCATAAGTTACACCATGACATGATGAGTTTCACCAAATAATAGTTAACTTTAATGGGATCATCATGATATGCGATATCAAACTAGATTCCTCATTCTCTTTCTCCAAATTCTATCATGTTTGATTGTCTCTTTGGAGACATCCTATAAAATTGGAATGATACATAGAAGATTAGCATGGCCCCAATGCAAGGATGACACACACAAATCGAGAAATGGTCAAATTTTTTAAAAAAAATTAAAAAAGAAAGAAAATAAAGAAAAAGTCTCTTCAGAGACATCCTATAAAATTGGAACTAACTATCATGTTTGATTATTCATCCTATGATAATAGTTTTGTGGAGTCTCAAAATCTCACATAATCATTTAAATGTTACAAAATAATTAATGATATTAAACTAAACATTTATATATTTGAAATATTAGATGATTTATTAAATGCTCAATCAATATAGGATTACCATTTTAGGTTCTATATGGCCTATATAAACTAGTTCATTCCTCATGATAATTTTTTCATTATATAATGTCAAGGCTCTTGTTATAACTCCAAAAACTGATATAATCATAAAGATATCTATTATCCCTATTCTTTAAACATAAATTTATACTATTTTATGAATATAGTGAGATCATAATTGATCAATGGGTAATTCCCATGATCTATGGATACCTTTGGAGGAAGGTTTATTTTTACTAATTCTCAATGATCTTTATTAAATTCTTGTGAAAAGATCTAATACTATAGATTGACTAGTGTATGGTACACCATTTATGTTATTCATTTAAATTCATTAAAAATTTATAGATAGACTTAGGGATTAATAGTGTTTTGGATTTATTCTTTCACTATTTTTAGGATGTTATAAATATCTCTAAAAATATTTAATTTTATTAGTTGTGGTTGACTTTATACAGTGATTCTACATGTGTTTTGCCTATTTTTTTATTATCATTAATTTATTTTTCTATTATTTAAAGAATATTTAGTATTATGACTTGTGGGTAAATCACTCACTAATGAAATATTTATAATCCATCAAGGATAGTCATCAACATCTGGTAATCATGGACCATGTTTGATGTTAAGGAATTTAAATTTTGAGGTAAGTTGTGAAATTTTTTTTGGTTTTTAATGTTAATTGATTTATAGTTTTATATAAGAAAAGAATTTATGGAGATTAAAGTGGGTTTTTTTAAAAAAATATATGGTGTTGGTACTATTATAAGGCAACATTCACCACAGTTTATCTGATGGTATCTCACTAGGTGTCAGGAAAGCAGAGTCATCGTTAAACAAACTACTACATCAGCTATTGTGTAGCTGATATATTTTTTACAGGCACCCATTGGTCTTATGAAAGTATATTCTTATATTTTTATATTAATTTTTTCTAAAAACTAAATAAATATCCTCCCCCTCTATTTCTGATTACAGATACCAGTGAACCCTCATTTTTTCTCTTCTCCCTATCTAACCATTAGATTAATCCTAAATTCATGTACAATGTTGAATTTAGAATACTTTTATGGAATTGATCTCCTCTTGGTAAGGCTAACCTGCTATACCCCTCTTACAGCATGCCAAAATTTAATTCTATTATTAGTAAAATAAATAAATATAATAATTAGTAATATGATAAACATTATCAATGGAAGTTTAGAATATTTATAAGTGAAGTAGTGAATAATGAAGTATGAAAATGGTGGTGTATATATTGGGTATAAAGGTCTATGTGACCTTTAGGATCTTACAGTTACATAACCGTCACCCGACCATTGCAATATGTCCATTATATGACCATTGGAATAATAAAAATATTCTATAGAATAGTTTAAAAGGAAATTAAAAGGTATTATATATAATTATATTTTAAATAGGTTATTATATGTCTATATACTCTATGAATCAATATGTATGGTATTATAAAATTAAGAATTCATTAAAGTGAATAAATAATGAATTTACCTTTAAAATATAATTTTATATAAAACACGTATTTTTTATTTAAAATAATTATTTATAATACTTCGAAATTTATTTTCATAAAATGAAAATTTTATTTGAAATCAGCACACTAGAAAAATTCAATGTTTATTTTTTCATAATTTTATGAGAGTCAAAATTTTCACTAAATAATAGAATATGATAAGCATATGAGGTAAATATTATTACATGATCATGATGTGAATATTATTTAATAATTAATATTATTTAATTCATGAAAAAAATAATTTATTTTATTAATATAATGTATTTTATAGAATTAAAATGATTTTCAAAAATTATAAATAACTTTTCAAAGTATAAATTGGAAATTAAGGTTTTAAAAACAATATTTTATGGAAAAAACATATTCCCATTTCCAAATTAATATAAAATAATGGATTTTTTTTCTCAAACTATAAAATATCATAAAATATTCCTTAAATTTGAAAACCATGCACTAAAATCATAGGAAGGCCTATGACATTTCATTTTCGACAACCTATATTTCCAAGGCCTGTGTTTAGAAATTAATAAAAAAAATTATCCAAAATTTTCTATAAATACCCACCCTCCTCCCATTTATCTTTATTCAAAAATCATTTAGAATAATTATCCTCTCATTTTCCCTCTAAAAAATCCATCTATGGTGTTATTAAGGTTCTAAGTCATTCCTCTAAATATTTATGATGCTGCCTTGCAAGGTAATGGGTTATCCTCCTCTTTCTTTCTTTTATTCAAGTAATTCCTTTATAGTAATCCTATTTTTTTCAATTGATTATTTTTTCATGTATTTAAAATCATTATATTACTATTCAAATGATTTTATATTAATTATAGACCATCATTATCTCTCATTAATCCCATTCCATTACCCATTTTTTATATTTGTTATGTTGTCAAAATCATTCTTCTATTTTTTTCTTTCTATACTTTTATATTTTGAATACCCAAACCTGTTTTTATTCAAATTAATTCTTGAATATATAATTATACTTAATTGATTGGTTATTTACATGTATGAAACCCACATTCCCTACTTGTGGGTTAAAAATGATGAAAATTTCATTCCTTTAAACACATATAAACCCAATGATTTTATAAAAAACCCATTCTTTATTCTCCCAAGGTTATAAATAAAATGATTTATTATGATATATGATATATGTGACACACATTAATTTAGTAATATTAAGGGTTTACCTTGATAGAGATTTAGTGTATTGGGTAAATAATTAATCTCTAGAGATAACATATTAATAATACCTTGGAAATAATCCTTGATAATGTTTCATGATACCTTGGTTAATAACCTTGGTAATATGTTTTATGAAACATTCGTGATTAACCTTGTTGAAATTATTATGAATTTATCCTTTTTATATTATATATACATTTATTTATTATTCCTTATATACTTATGATCATTCTCTTATGTCACGCCTCATGATTTATCAATGAAAATCACTTACTTTCCATTTTTTTTATTCATCCCTTTATTGGGATTTTTACTCACCCATTTATTTTTATTTTTTTCTCCTAATAAATCATATTAAGTTAGGTGACCTAGGATGGAATTATAAAAGGTAATTTCAAGAGGATTAAATAAATTTTATGTGTGATCAATTTACTTGATGTATTATACAAGAAGTTTTTAGGAAACTAAAATTCAAAAGATCCTATGGAACTTGTCAATGAAATATTTTGTTAAGTAATTATGTTAAAAATAATGTATTAAAAATGTGGTTCTTTATATATCGTTCATCAATTTATATCATTATTTGATGGATATTCTTCTAAACGTTTCTTTCTTATCATTTTTTTTTGTTTTTGATACATCGATCAATTAGATTCAAATCAAAGAACCATTGTTATCAAGTAACTTAATAATATATCATAGTATATAGTCCTTTATATATTTGATGACTATTTTTTTGGTTCACATGTGATGGAATATTCAAAAATGGGTAAAGAAGTTTAGTGGATCTAAATGAGGATTCAAAGTGTCTAGAAATTGAGTAATTAGTTTATGATGCCTAATTAAGAGAGTGGGTGATGTGGCTATGGTAGTTTTATTCCCAAGTCACTCAGAGACCATGTCTCTCATTATGGAATACGTATTTATTATATAAAGACCTAAAATGGGTCAAGTTATATAAATTTGGCCAATAAAATTGTATGGTCTCATATGGATATGACTATTGATATACCAATAACAAAGTAAATTGATGGTGATCTAATGATTTTATTTTCTAACGAGAATTGTGGGTAAATATAATATTCAATATTATAAAAAAATATGTTTTTATTTAGTAAAAATTGAGAATAGTGGTCTTTACTTGTGAGTGAGTTCTCTATTTGGTATGTCAAGTTTCATAGGGATTGGGACATGGTGTGTATAAGCCAAGGTCTATGGGTGACATTATGGATGGATAATACCATTTTTTATGTTGATTTCCAGACTCATTTTATATATTGATTGATGGATTGGGATTATTATATTAATGGTGGGATATGTTATTCTATGACCCATGATTTAGTGTTTAGTAATGTGATTCCTTGACCCAACCATGTTATTTCGTGAATCTTAACATGATGATATGATATAGGTTTATAGTTCTATGATTGATGTGAAAAACTAAAAATGGATAAAGTAGGTAGGGTTAGAATTTGTGGTATCTTGGTACAAACATATTGAATCATCTATTTATATTATTGATTCCTTACATGATTTTTACCACATTTATTACACTGTCATTAATTCACTTAGAAATTATTATGGAATTTGTTAAGAACCCATTGGTGGTGTCCTAATGAGTATCCTACTGACACCTTGTACATGCACATCAGTGTGGGTGAAAAATTCATGTATCATGATTTAAGAAAGGGAAAGGTGACAATGAAAGGTAGTTAAGTTAGATATAGATTTCTAGGGGGTTAGGGATACATGACACTGATGTGAGGATGAGGATCACTTTCTAGGAAGAAATTTCTCCGTTCTATTTCTATATATGTTCATCCCATTGGGTGAACCATTTAATATATGATTATATGAAATTATATGACATGAGTTGGGTATATTATTTCATTTCTATTTTATCTAGTGTGGTTTGAGATTTTCTATGATTTCATAGGTGTTATATTTATAATATTTTATTATTATTTAGGTTATGTAACCTAAGGTCCTGAAGCACCCTAAGAGGGAGGTTAGGGTGAATTAAAGTTTCTTATAATTTATTATTTTCTTTAGATTAGGAAGATCTTATCTTTTACACTGGTAAAGAAACCTTGAATATATTATGATGTTCACATATATGTAATAATTGTATTTAGAAATGAGAAAGGAGCACAAACACAGTGAATTTACTTGGTTTACCCATAATGGACTACGTCCAACAAGATCATATAAAAAATGTTTTCATATTTTAATTAGTTACCACTTAAAAATTTTGTTATTATATATTTAGCAAGATCTCAATTCTCATCCAAAGTCTATAACCTCTTCCTCTCTTCCACACACTGCTTTCAAGAGGGATATAATATTATATTCGACATGAAATTCAAACTCATTATATTTCAATCAAAATAATCAACACCAAACCAAAATGGTGTTCTCCATGATTATTTATTCTTATATTATAGATATTCACTAAAATTCCAATCATTTTAATCTTTCAAGATTATTCTTTAATGCAATTCATCCTCACAAACCCTTCACTCTACAATTTCTGATATTCAATAATCTTCTACCACCGATACTCTATATGCTATATCTTCAATATCTATCTATTTTATTTTATTTTTTATGTATCATACTCTATAGAACATTATCTTCTATATCCAAATAATTTTTTAAATTCAAATTCAAAATTAAAATCTCAAGTAAAATTACAATTCCCACTCTATAAAATCTTCTAATAGATTTCATTTAGTAAAAAATCACCATATAATTCCATAAAGATATTTAATGTTCATTCCATAACTAAAAAGTAGATACAAAAGTTCCATATCAACTAAACTGGGTATAACTTCCAGTTTTTCAAACACTTAAACATAGTATCTGATTAAAACACATATGTAAGTAAAACACTCCCTTCACAACAAGTACCACCATGCTCACCTACCCATGTTGTTCCATGTCCAAAAATTCCAATTCATGAATCATCTACCTCTAATACCTCTAAAATTATTATAGAAAGGAACCTTGTTTTACACAGGTATTCTATCAATGCAATACACATACTGCCTCAATGTGGTGCATTATAGTTTCCCATTTAGACTACCCTTACAAGAGATCATAAAATTCTATATGATATTCATCATAGATTGCACAATTCCCATAATGGACCTCCCCATACTATATATGGCTTTTATAATCCCAAAATTCCAAGCTCCATGACATAGTATCAAATGTCTCCCCATTTTTAGAATCATATACTAAATACATATTCAACTATGAACACGATATCCTTTGACCATAACATGTATGAGCCTCACTATTTACCACATTTATAATTATCAATCATAATTCCACTTAAAAAAACCCACTTCATCTTCACTCTATACATTTCTGTATCCCCTCCAGTATTTCTAGACACACCATAGTGAGTCACCATGATATGATGAATGACATGGTGATTTCTTTCATCACCAATATAATCAACTTCACTCAGTCTTAAAACTTCTTCACTTGATAAACAATGAACCTTTAATTAAAAAAAATACAACATATTACAACTTGTGGTTGTACAAATCTCACCCTTTTGATTTTTTTATCAATCCAACACTTCACTGCTTTAATATATTACTCCCCTTGAGTTAATTGTTGTCAATCTACCATATATCTTCTTCAAATATATCACATTATCTCCCAGATTATGCAATTGAATATTTATTATCCTCCTTGGGTTATTCTTCCCACTTAGTTTGTTCTTAATCAAAGTAGCCCTACAATCCTTCTCCCTCTTTGAAAATAAAATTCAAAGGGTCCCTCTTATCCAAAATTGAATACTTCCAATAATTTTAAAATTTCCATTGTGCTAAAAACTCAACAATGAGAATTTAACTAATATCCAACCCTATGTGAGCCAAATATTGATATAAGAAACAAGATAAATAATTAAGTGCTGCAATTTTTTCCTAAAACTAATCAAACCTTATAACTTCTTTCAAATACCTATGGATAGTATCTCCTCTATATTCTTATACCCAATAATGGTTAAATCCTTGAAATTGAAAATAGTAACCAAATATACAAATAAATACAATAAGGAGAGGTGGTCATCCAAATCTCCATAATTGAAAGAGATTGATTGAACTCTAAGGTTCAAATAGTGCCTCTCAAAAACATGTAAAGAAAATGGTTTGGTGAAGATATCTACTGCCTAATTTTTTGTTCCAAAAAATTCTAGGTTCATAATTTTTTCTTCCACCTTATCATTTATGAAATGATACTAGATCTCGATATACTTTATGAATGAGTGATAAATTATATTCTTTTTTAATTCAATGAAACTTTTATTTTCACACTGAATCAACATTGGATGATTCACTACATCATTATGATTCTCTAATTGTTAATTCATCTATATAATTTTCATACAAACCTTGGTAATAAAAATATACTTTACTTACACTATACTAAAAGAAGCACAATTTTGTTTCGTACCAAGCTAGCCAAATATTTTTCTCTGATATAAAAGGCTCCACCACTTATGGATTTTTGATTCACAATATCTACAGCCTAATAAGCATCCTAATAAGACAAAAAAATCCATTTTTTCTTAAACTTTAAACACAAAACCATAATTTATAGTACCTTTAACATACCTTAATATTATTTTCACTATTTCATGATGTTTTTTCTTTTGGAAATTATGAAGACATATATCTAAACACATTATAGAGAATATATCAAGCCTAGTTGTAGTCGGATAAATTAGATACCCAATGATTATTCTATATTGAGTCAAGTCTACTCTCTTTCTATCTTCATATATTCTTAACTTCATTCCAATTGCTATAGGAGTTGAAACAAATTTACACTATTCTATTCAAAACTTCCTTATCACTTCATTTTCATACATTAACTATGATTTGAATGTATTTCCTTCATCTTGATTAACTTATAGCCTAAAAATATATATAAACTCTCCGATCATTGAAATATTGAACTTAGAACTTGTTATATTAGAAAAATTATTAACTAAATTATATTTTCAAAATCAAAAGATAATTTCATCCACATACACTAATACTATAAACCAATCCTCTTCTTAAAATTTCATAGAGGTTTTGATTAACCCCTACTCTATTTAATTCTATCTACTACAAGAAAGTATTCATCCATGCATAGAAGGAATGGGGTACTTCCTTTATTCTATACAATTCCTTTCTCAACCAATGAACCTTTAAGTAATAATCCTCAATAACAAATCCAACTAGCTACTCAATATAAACTTCTTCATACAATACTTCATTTAATAATATTGTCTTTATTTCCTTTTGAAATACCATGAACTTTATTTGGATATCCACTACTAGAAAAATTATAACAGACTCCATTATTTTCACTAGTGTGAATGACTCTTCTACATAAATGCCTTCCACCTAAGAATAGACTTTTCATACTAACTTTGCATTATTCTGGAAAACTATTCCATTTTAAGACAACTTTTTCTTGAAGACCCACTTTATACTAATCATATTATGATATTTTATTCTATCCATAAGATACTAAGTATGATTTTTATCAATCTGGTCTAATTTTTCATTCATAGAATTTATCCATGATTACTCCATTACTGATTATTCAAATTAAGTGGGGGTATAACCAAGATAATATAGCATTGTTCTCAATTAATCTCATCCCCCAAGTATGTGTTGGAGTATATTTATCTCTAATAATATTGATCAGGTGAACTTGAAACCTAATTATAATTATTTTAGTCACAAGTTAAATTCTATTCTCAATTTTATATTCCACTTATTCAATTTTTGAATCATCATCAAGTTGAGGATTATGAGATTCTTATGAATCAACAACAAACTCCTATTATTATTTACACATTTATTTAGGGATAAAAATTATAGAATTTATTTTATCTTTATATTCAACCACTTTCACATTAGATATCTCAAAAGTCTTATTGATCATTTTATTAAAACACTTATAGGATTTAATATTTGATGAGTATCCTAAAAATATTCCTTCATCTATTACATCACTATATTTTCTCTGATTTGTTTCTTTATTTTGAATGAATCATTTTCTTCCTAACCCTCTAAGATGATTAAAATAATGTTATCTTATTTTCCACATTTTATATGATGTCTTCTCTACTTCTTGACTGAGTAATACTATTTTTTGAGTATATACAACCACTTGAACTACTTCTTTACAATAGTGACTTGAGATGAAAATTTCTATCAAAAACATCATTTCCATAGTTTTTACCATGAAATTTCATCTTTTTACAAGAAAATTATTTTGGGAAGTTCTCATTAAAGATGCTTTAAGTTTAATACCATGATTTTCAAGATAATTTTCAAACTTTTATGATATGTACTTAATTCCATTATCTGATCTCATAATTTTCATACTTCTTCCTGTTCCATTTTCTACTCTTCTTTGAATCTTTTAATGCAATCCAACACTTTCATTTTTTATCATATAAACATGTAAAAACACATCCTACTATAATCATTCAAAAATAAGATGAAATATATCTCACCATAGGTTATAGAATTTCTAATTGGACCACACACATCAATGTGAAACAGATTAAAAAACTTGATGATCTCTTATACATTAGAGGATATAGATTCTAAACCATTTTCCCTTATATATAAGATTCAAAAGTCATTTACTGATCCCAATTCAAGTTAGGAATATCCAATAAATCTATATGTTTTGAAAAGTTCTCCATAATTTTTTATTAATGTTGGAAAGACTCAAGTTTCACAAGTTTTTTTTATTCTTACACTATTATAATACATGTATTATATTTCTTCTCTACCTAGTATAGATTTTCATTTTCCCTTTATCCTTTCATAACAGAATTCCTAGACTGGATTTTGATATTGAAACCTTTTCGATTGAGTAAAACTATTAACCCTTAGTCACAAATATGACTTATGCTTAATAAATTATAATGAAGACCGTCAACATATAAGAATTAAATATTCCTCAATTAATCATCATCCGATAAGGACACTCAAATTCCTTTAATCTTCAATGGTTCATCTTTTCCAAAATGTATTGTTCCATCAACGTTGCCTTTTAAAATTTTCAAAATATTCATATTAATTGTCATATGAGATAAATAAACCCAGATAAAATATAGGTGCTACAATTATTTTATGATTTAAAATAAATTTCATCCAAATTCACCTTCTTAATATTCTCAATTTCATTTCATGATATTCATGAATTATTTGAGACCTTTTTGGTCTCTTATCATTATCTTCGACATAATAAATCAGATTGGACTATTTTTCCTCAAGAGGATAAATCATTCTATTAAAAGGAATTGAATTATATTTAATTTCATACATTCTCTATTGACTTATATAAGAATATATAACTATTTTGTTCCTATAATATATAACTTTATGACTAAATATTGAGTAATTAAAATAATATCTTCATAAATAATTTCTCCTCTTGTTTGAATATTATATCCCAACTCTCATTTATCAAATTCCAATAGTTTATTCTATTAAATTACTCCCAACTTAATAGTAATAGGACATAACATGGACAATATAACCACACAAATAACACTTAATCAATTGAAATACCATGTTTCTGTCATTTATCCATAAATCACCTATTTTGTAAACCTAATTTATTGTTTTTAATTATCAGTTATTGAGAACTTTCTCCCTTATTCTTCATCCCTATTCTCTTTATATTTAATGAAATTTTCTTTAATGTTTCACCATTATAAAAAATACTATTTTTACCCATGACACGATATCTTTTAGCACTAAAAATTTATGTTAAATCTCTTATGAATTGATCTTCCTTTTATTTTAATACTTCCTCTCATAATTCCTCAAACCAATGACTCTTATTTAAACCATATATTATGTTTCATTCAAGATTCTTTCTTAAGGATACAACTTCTTCCTTAAGAGTTTTAATCATCTTAACTTTCTCCTTGATAGACATATTGAGATCATTAATGTTATTTGTTTCTTCCTCAATATTCAATTTAAAAATTCAGGTATTCTTCATATTATAATTTATTATTTTCAAATTTTCCTCTATCTTTTCAATAAGATCAACTTATAATTCAATTAATCAAAATAACATGAAGATTCCTTCAAAAAATCTATAATTTTCCTATTATTAATTATATGTAAATCAAACTCTTCAAGATCCCATTAAAATTATACTTTTAGGTATATAACTCCCTCTAGTTGATCATTTTTTTCTACTTTAGTTTTAAAATTATCCATTTAAGCCATTATTTTATCTTGTATATCTTAGATGAACTCAGTCTCAATGCCTTCCAATGAATCTTCCTCTATATCTTATTCCTCTCTACTTACTAAAACCTTCCTCTGAAATTTCATTCCACTTGAATTTTCAGAATTAAAATTCCTTATAGTGGGAAACTTTATCTTCTATTTTGGTTAGATTTATATCTAAATATTCTCCTGATAAAACTTCTTTAGACATATATCAGTGATATGTCTAATTTTTTCATAATGAAATCATGCTGGAGGTAACTTACCTTGAAATATACATTTTCCTATCTTAAATTTTCTTATAACAAGTGATAATAAATCATGAATTATATTATCATAATTTTCAAAATACCAAACCTATTTCTTCTAAATTTATTTAAAAAATAAATCTTTAGATGGATATTTTAAAGAGATCTCTGGATTCTCTTACATTTCGTATGAAAGTAGCTTCTTGTGTAATTACTTAATAGATAACTCTCTAAGATTCATTTCTTCACATGCTGACACATTTGGATTATTCATTGGTTTTAATATTAATATAGTCTTTTCACAACATAAAAATCCTTTATCTCATGACCAATTCTACATATAACACTAATAACTTTAGTGATATTATTAAAAAACCACCTATATTTTCACTAGAACTCATTTTTAGGTCATCAAACCCATTTTTAAAAACCTATAATTTTTCTTCTTTCATTTTTATATCACCAACATAGATGTTAAAACTTTTATCCCAACCCCATTTTACTATATTAAAATCCCCTAAATTTTTATATATTTCATTAGACAATGCTCTTGATATGGAATTTTGAGATTTAGAAACATCGTTTAATAACTTCGTATCAGCTTCTTCCATTGATCTTCTAATGGAACCACTTTCTTGAATTTCATGCACTTTTTCTGAGTAAATATCCATCATAAGAGATCTAAGATGTGATATAATCATGTTATTCCTAAGATGATAGTTTCATCCATTATATAAGGGTAATCCCTTAGAATTTTTGGAGTTGGTTTCCTAAGAACAAACTACTTTTTACTTTAAATTACCTATATATTAATAATATTGAATATTAATATATTTATTATCACATGATATTTTTTATTTTTTATAAAATTATTTTGATAATTTCTTTAGAGTATCCCTCACATCGAAAGGTCCTAACAGTTCCTTGTTATGATGAGAACCTTGAAGTGTAATGATGATATTCTTAAATGTATGTTCTATATTCGGATAACATCATACGGATGGACCTAGATGATACAATATATTATGGTAAGGGGAATCATAATACATTAATAGTTCTTCTAATGAAGTTCTCCCTTCGTAATCTCCAAGAGAAGAGGTTATGAGAACTAACCTGCCAATATGAAATCAATATGTTTTTTGTGTCACTGGATGTTTCTATCTGTAAACATATGTATTAGTCCTTAGACTTGAGGTTATTTTTAATTCATATCATGAGTTGTGTACTTTGATATATTGATGAAAATCATGATGAAATATTATCCTCGAGAGGTAGGATACATTGGGTATGTCACAAATGGTATGTAATTAATAAATAAGTCAAGAGAGGATTTATCCCTTCTAAGTTAATGAAAGTTGATATCTTATTCCCTATGATAGAAATAAAACTATTTGATAAGTCTATTTCCATGTAAGTTTATTGATGAGTTTTTTTAGAAATTAAAAGAAATATATTTTGAGCATATTGTTTGATGACACAAGTGATGCACCCATCTTGAATGAGATATTGAGACAAAATGATTATATTACATGGTAAGAATTTTTAAGATGTATTCATATCTTTGAATTATAATTTTCTCATTAATATACATGATGTGTTATTAGATACCACTCTTGGTCTATGATTTGGACTCGCTACTATTGAGATGAGGCCCTAGAGGGTTACAAACAAAGTGAATTCATGGGTTCTACTAATTCATATAAACTTGAGTCTAAGATTAATTGGTCCCCATGGGTAGGGGACATTGACCATCTAAGTGAAAGATCACAAGTAAATTAATTCAATTATATCATTCTAGTTTTGAATTATGAGGATTTAATTTATTTATAAAGGTATTAAAAAGTTTATTTAATTATAAAAAGTGAATATGAGAAAGTTTTATTTTTTGAACGATCATTGCATCATTCATGGTTGATTAAATAATTAATGAAAACACTGATTTAATGGCTTAAGGTTCATAATGTAATGTTTATTAATGTCATAAATTATTTTTTAAATTTTATTGTTGGTATGATAAATTTATGAGGTTATTCGTGTCATTTTGGTCCAGTTTAAGAGCTTCAACATACCAAGAAGCTTAAGGGAAATTTTGTTAAACCATTTAAGCTCATTTTTTAACCATGAATAGAGAGAGAAACCATTGGAAGGATTTTTGAACCTTATACTCCAATCATTTCTTCTCTCAAGCTTACAGAGAGAGAAATATAAAAAACAATTTGATCCAAGTTCAGGGATTAATCGTGTGATCTTTTAGTGATCACACAAGCATTATAAGGGCTATAATCCTCCATTCTATCACCTGGAAACCAAATCATGATGTTCTTATAGATTTATTACATTTTTGGATGGTCTATAGGGAATAAAATTTTGTTTATTTAAGCTATGATGATCCAAAGAAAAGTGGATATCATTAGGATCATGTCATTCCACAAAGGTTCTATTTTGATTTCTTTCCATATTTAAATTAAATTGCATGAGATACTTGGGATAAATTGGGTTTCACTTGACCAAATCAAGTATTTTATAATAAATTCAGTGTTAAAAATTAAAATATCACCTGATTTTGTGTTTCCACTACTGACTTAGTTCCTTTAATGGTGTTAGAGTCATCATACAATAATTTAAGTTGAAATTTCAATGAAATTTGCTATAATTCAGAAAGAGGGCTTCGATGTAGTCTCAACTTGACTAATAGTGCATCAACCCAAGTTCAAATGACTATATATGGATAATTTAATATTGATGTGATTTTTGGAAATCAAAAATAATAATTAAGTTTTATATATGCAGCCTAGATGGGGGAAGATCACCTACGTGGTGTGGGTCACCGGAATGGTGGTTGTGTTTGTAGAGCGACCAAGTAAGGATAACAAATAATAAAAAAATATTTGAAAAATAATTAATGTAGTAGGTGTAAACTGATACTCTCATTTAATAATTACCCACATTGATTGGGGGTTGTAAATTGAGTTTTTTATGTGTTTTTTATTTTTTTTTTAAATACGCCTAGGGTAAAAATATTTTTTTGTTTCATAAAGGTGGAAGGCCCCCTACCACCTTTCATCAAAAAAATTAATTTAATTATATATGTTTCTATATTTATAAATATATAGTTTTTTATATTATGATATATATATTATGTTTGTTTTATGTTGTTTATAATTATGTCATTAATATTTGAAAGTGAAAATGTTATGTTTTTAAGCAATAATTTTTTTGACATATAAATAAGATTTTACTTATTATTGTTATTATTATTTTTATTTTCAATTATGTTTTATTATCAAGTATGTTCCCAGATTTATCGTTACTTTCTAATATAACTAATATAATCATTTTTTCCTATGTATCTAGTTAGAAATAACTGATACAGATTTGTATTCTTCATTTTGTTCAGTTAAATACTACTTTTTGTCATTATTACATAACTATAATATTATTATTCATTATAAATATATAAATATATAAATATATATATTATAAATATATATTTATTTATTAATTTATTATATACTTATTTTATTGTTTTCTTTCAATCTTTCAATTCATTTGTTTCAATAAAACTCATAAGAAAGCAACTTGCAACTTGAAATAAGGACATGTGAACTATGGATTTTTTATACATCCACTATTTCTATAGGACTGGAAGTTATCTTAGCATGAAATATTTTTTTTATTCTGTTCATGACTATTATTATGTCATATTAATCCCTTTTTGTATTTTTTAAGTCATTATATTCTATAGAATTAGAATATACCAGTAAAATGTGGAGCTTGAGTCGAAAGTATTAATTTTAGCAGGGTTTAATATCTAGGGTTAGTTTGAATCTATAATGTTTCAACTTCATCAATATTTTATTGAAAATAAATTTTATTATTGTTTTAAACCATTACAATGGTATTTATAATCATTTTTTTACATTCCTTTCATTTTTGTTTACTTATTATATTTATGAAATTCATTTTATTTTCAACAACTTTATAGATTTTTAAGATATGTTCTAAATTTTATTTATATGGTTTTTATAGTGTATATTTTATAATCTTTTAAAGTTTCTTACTTGAAATTTAATATGTTTTCCTATGTTTATAGTAGTTGAGTTTGAAATATTATAAAATATAAATTGTGACTAAAACATAAATGAAAATTGAAACACTAGCTAAACATGTAAAAATGGGTGATATTAAAAACAATTTCTTAATTTCAGTAGACATAAAACATACACATGAATGAGTACAATCAATGTCTATGGTGAGGTTCTTTCCCACATGGTGGTGTGTGAATGGTATTCCCGTATCAAGATCACTAATCTCTGTACTGGGTTGGATTCTGATTACCTAGAGAGGGATGATTCTTGGGCACTATAATGTTACTATCACATAATTTTCTTGTGTCTCAGTGGGAGGAGGTTTCAAATAGATGTCATCATGTGCACCAAATCCTTATCACACTAGTGTTATAGAAGGACCTTCCATCATCATCTGGGGGAACCATATAGGCTGTGAAGGATCATAACCCCAAGCTGGAGAAAACTGTGGATATCCTATAAAGAAATATGGATCCCATGACACCTGATGCACATCCACAATTAGTTGAGAACTGAATACTAGAGGGATGAACTATTCCTATGGAATAGTTGAGGCCTCACATGTATCATGATGAGGACTAAGTCATCGTCTTCATGGATCTTCAGCATCATCACCTTCTGGATGAGGTTTCTGATTAATAACCTCCAATCTCTTGGTAGGAAACTCCATTCTATGGGGTGTAATATTGAATATTATCTTGTAAATTGCATGATAATATGGCCTTAGTGTCAGTACTGTAACATGGATTTCTACTAGGCTAGTGACCCCCTCCTCCTCTAAATCACTCATGTGAATAATATGCTATGAACAAGTATGTTGAAAAGAGATTCAAAATGAATTATAAAATAGTTTAAAAAAACTAATGGAAATTTATTGACTTATAATATCATAAATTCCTCTTCTATGTCGAGTAATATATAGTATAGACTTCAGTTTATACCATGTATGATACTCGGCCTACTATAAAAGATGGAATCGCATCGTAGGTACACCCTGAATAAGAATATCTGCTCTTCTACCCCAGAAGTCGAGATACTCGGCATATCGTCGGTGCCAGTCCTCATCTTGCCTCCCTATCAGCTTCAAGCCATGAATATTCTCTGTATATCCTGGTGGAAATGGAATGGTATGAACACATCAAAATAGTTTCATGACTCAATCAAGCTACTACCACTCAATAATGTGAAAGTTAATGAGATGCACTACAAAGATAGCATCATGATGTCAAGTAGTGCAATATACTAGCAATTGGTCCAATAAAAGCCAGTATGGAATCCATGAAATCTGAAATGACTTGTTATATTTTTCAAAAAAAAATCTTACTAAAAAACAAAAATGATGATATTATTAAATTTTTTAGACAATGATAGATTGTATATACTTACCTTTTCAGGTAGGAGATCATCCAAAATTAGATGGTATGCACCCAAATGGTGTGTCAGAATGCTGACAAAGTTTTTTTTCTAACTCCACTTTTAAAATAAAACATCAAAAGAGATAAATAATAAAAAAATTAAATTCAATAACTCTTAATAGCATCAGAAACCAATAGAGATGAGTGATAATACTAGTGTCAATGCAGAGCATCATGCAACACCTCTATAGGCAGTGGCTGACGAGCAAGCTAAGGGTAGAGTGAAGAGATTCTATCCCATGCCTACATCTAAATAAGGATGACACATCCCCTAAGATTTGTGTGGCCTATATATAATTCCATGCATAATGTTTTGTATGTGTAAGCCAAGCACGCAGATCCCTATCAGTATGTCTCAGCCTAATCAAAGTCCTCCAGTATCCCTAGATACATCATGTTCATATGCATACCCGAGTGATCAATGCATAGGTTCCCTCCAATGATATGTAACATATATGCAGGGGCATGACATGTGACAGTATTCTCATCAGAATCATCTGGTAAATCTACAAAGTGTGCCTCAATATATCCCATGGATATCAACCCACCATCTGTAGCAACCTCAGTGGCCAAAATTTCGACGCCTAGCAATCTCTGAACAAAATTGGGCCAAAATTCATGGGTGAGTCCAATAATTTTTCCCCCTGAATAGGATGAATGAGAAGGACTGCCACATCCTCAAGGGTGATGATCATCTCTCCCTCATGTAAGTGGAATGTGTGTGTCTCTAGTCTCCACCTCTCTATGAGGGAAACAAACTGGTGATGATCAACGAATGTGAAATCAGATAATGTAATGTTGTAGAATCCAACATGGTACATGTATGGAATAATGGCGGGTGAAGGTAGCATGTGATGATGATGGTGCACTCGATGCACCCTAATCCATCAAACTTTACAACCCACTTTCACGGCCTGGAAAACATGCATAGTCTGCTCAATGAGTAGTCTAGTATCCTCCATATATATGTAAAAAAATGAAATAAGTCATAAATGTAAAATGTAAATATAACATTATGGTTAGTAAAATGTTATGAATGGTAGAATGTAAGTCATGACATGTTTATTATCATTTTTTATGAAGTTTTTTTACCAAAATAAAAGGGCATGTATTCATGTTTCTCAAATCATATTTCTAATTTTTTTTATGTTTTTACCTATAAAGGGGTAGTCTGTAAGATATGGTTTTATATATTTATATATACAAACATTTTTTATTAATTATCTAAAATATTATTAGAAAATGGAATGCTTTGTAATTTATGTATAATTTTATACATTATGGTATGTTTCATGATTATTAGCTCACATGATTTCTTTATATTTTAGTACTGGATAGATTGATTATGAATTAATGTCACCTCAAATGAACTTTTCATATTCCTTTTAATGTGAATATGAAAGGATTATTGTTATTTGATAGTAAAAGTATTTGGAGATGTTAGAAAATTCTATAAAATGAAGTATCTTATATTAACATTATATAATTAACAATATGAGAAGATCTCATTGGTGATAATATATCATTGGGGATGAGATTTTGAACTTGATCCAACAATGTTAGGGAATTGTTTCCAATTATGACCTTATTAATGACATATGGTTCATATCAAACTTTTCTCTTGTTCTTGAGGCTAATTCATCTCATTCTGCATCCTACTAGACTTTTGTCTCCCTCGTTTATGTAACTTGTTGATGTTAGGTATCACTATCAGCTGGTCTTCAGGCATTGGTAAATATCGAAACTCCCTAATAGGCATCCATAGTGTAGCATTACTATTAGAAATGGTGTTCATCCAGTACACTAGATCAACATATACTACCCATGATATGTTCACAAAGGCACATTTTGTTATGTAATGTGGACATGAAAACCATAAGTCTTGGATGTTTCCACATTAACATTGCCTCACTTCCAATAATACACCCATTTTTCATAGATGCTATTTGTGATGGATTCCAAATGCTCTTGAACTTCAAACCGAGATTCTTCTCGGCAGAAAAGGATGAAATGATAACCAGAAGCTTCTTCAATGTTCTTTTCAATCTCTCGTTTAAAGTGCCTTTCATACCTTATCCCCTGCTAAATCCCATCTGAGTCTAGTGTTTGTATATTAATGAAATAATTCACGCACCGATAAAATGTCTCATGAACTAGAGAATTTGTAAGTAACTTTTGAATACCCTTGAATACACCATTGATGCACTCCATAATGTTTGTGGTCATGTTTTTATACCTCTTCCCTCCATCATATGCCAATGTCTATTTTTAGTTTGGAATCTACATCATATAATCAAAAAAAAAATTGATTAGCCTTGAATATTTGTTCAAAACTTTCTTCAAACCTCCATTAATCTAGATCATATGCTACAAATAAGTGATCATATTTCATATATATTGATTTTATATTTATGTTGAAATAGTAAAAAATAACAAATACATTTCATACGAAGCCTTATTATTTCCTTGTTCATAGGTTCATTGTGTAATTTTTTTGACACATTTCTAGAAATGTGTCTAATGCATCACTGATGATGTGAATTTAGGGGTCTTTGTGTATTAGGATCCGCATTGATATCCTCATTGATTTCCAATGCTGATCAAATATCAAATAGACACCTCAAATGTGGGTTAAATAGTTTCTGATACATTCAAAAAACCAACTCCATGATTCATAGTTTTTCTTATCCACAATGGAAAAGGCAAGAAGAAGAGGTGAACGGTTTCCATATTGGGTTGTTGTGATCAAAAATACGCCCTTGTATTTTATGTATAGAAACGTTCCATCAATCTGTATGAACTATTTATTGAAATGAAATGCAGAGATACAAGGGAGGAATTCCCATAACAACTAATGAAACTGAACATGAGATGGATCAAGTTGATTATCTTGAGATACATGTTTATTCATATGAATATGGAAGAAAACTTGGTCGTTGTGTCTTAGTATGGCTAGAAATTGCGGCAAAACTCGACATGAGTCATCCTAATCACCATAGACCTTCACAATTGCCTTTTTTTTTCTCCATCCATGCCTTATTATAAGAAATATTATAATCAAAAAAATTGTATCCTATATTGAACAAGGGATATTGGATCATCTTATCATGTCCTAATCATCTCGATGATAATGGATGACACAAATTCTGTATCCAATGAGGTATGATCTTGTGTCAGGTTTGGCTAAACACAAGTATGAGCTACCTCAATCTTCGAGATTCTCCAACCTCCAAATGCAATGTCTGAAATCACCCTCAAGAGGAATCTACAATAATCCTTATACTTGTCACATCGTATGATGTATTTTTTATGGTTTGGTTACAAAACTATATATATATAGTGATCATCAATGTGAAATCTCTTTGGCATGTTTTTCAATGCATCTTGACTTAGAAAATCCCTTCTAACATATAAGGTTTTTTCTAGCTCACTAAACCTATCTGGTATAACTTTTAGAAACTCAGTTATTAGTGTGATAACATTGCAGTCAATTTTAGGAACACATTCCATTGATTTCGATCAAGATTCAAAGAGTGGTGGATGGTTTATTATGGGTCGAGGCTGTTGTACAACTAATGGATTTCTAGAAAATTCCTCCACAACTTTTTCTACTCCCTCTTCATCATTACTATTGTTATCCTCTGTTCCATCATTACAAAAAACCTCATCTGAATTCGGATTTACATGTATATCTAGGATATCATCTAGGTTTTCCTATTTTGTGTCAAATGGAATAGCCTCAATTTCTTGGGGAGTACTTTCTTAAACCACTCTTGTAAGTCTATGTCTTCGTATAATTGGATGTTATTGTTTTATAGTATAAACATCAACATATAACCCCATCATGGTATCATCTAACCATTAGGAAAATAAATTTATTACTTGGACCCACTATGAATCATCAACCAATGGAAAAGATATATTCCACAGTGTAGCTGAGAATTTCAAATGTCTATAGCTCATAGACTTGATCTCTTGATTGGGCCCTGGATTTAAGGAAGCATGATTTTTTCCTTGAAGTTCACTTAGGGTTACACAATTAGTTGTACTAAACATTTTTATTGGTTGTGCACTATAAGGATCTCTTTTCTCAATTTTAATAACCTCTTTGTAGCAGTACACACAGGCAAACGTGATTCTCTACATAAAAAAAAAATTCGATCAATATTATAATAGTATAACTAATATTGAAAATGATGGTTGACCATATAATATTTATTATGATGAAATTTTAGAATGAATTTTTATACCCTAAAATATGATACTATTGTTTCATTATATAAATGTTTATTAAAATATAAGTCACATAATGTTTTGGAAATAGAGGTAAAAATAAGAGAAAAAACCAAATCAGTTTATTTATCATTGATAAAATGAAAATTATGATCATATAAAGTGAAATGGAGAAGAAAAAACACAATAAAAACATATGAATTCTATACAAAAAACATGAAATGCCTTTTCATTTTTTAATAGAACAGTTTTTGGATGATATGAGCCTGACTTTGGAAGTGTGGTAAAATATAGCTTTATTTTAAGTGGTAGATTAATGAAATCTTCCAAAGGGATGTACTTAACTTTTTAATTTTGAAAATATTTTGACCATGTAATAACATATCTTAGATGTTATCTTAGATGTCATTAGAATGAATAAAGATTTTTAAAATTCAAAATTTAATTATATCCCTTTTAAAGATGTCATTAAGTTTCCACCCAAAAATGAGCTAGATTTTACCTCACTTCCAAAGTTAGGATCATCTCATCCAAACCCTATTCTATTAAAAAATGTAAAGGTATTTCTTGTATGTTTTAAAGCATTCATTTTTTATTTATTGTGTTTTTTCTTCTCAATTTCACTTTATATGATCATAATTTTCATTTTATCAATGATAAATAAACTGATTTGGTGTTTTCTATTTTTTTTACCTCATTTTCCAAAAACTTGTATGAATAATATTTACAATGAGGGTAAACCATATAATATTTATGATACTAACACTTTAGAACATCTTCTTATATCTTAAACTATGATACTAGTGTTTCTTAGTAAAATATTTAATCATACAAAAGGTATTTCAGTAGTTTGTAAAGAAAATATGAATCATCTAAATCATATCCCTGAGGAGTGTCAAAATAGGTGTTTATTAAGCCCATTTGTTGTGTATCAGGTTACCCCAAGTCAATCCTAGGACACCTTGTCAGATTTGTTATTCCTAGGTCCATCTGTGCCAAATCCATATCCACTTATAGTATCTAGAAAGGGATTTTATTACTTAGATAACCACGTAATCTTTATGCTACCAAAATTTTATAACATTTTCTTATATCCTAAAATATGACACTAATCATTACTTAACCATTAGTTAATCATTAGTTAATCATTAGTTAATCATTTATTAACCATTAGTTAAAAATTGGTTAATCATTCCTTAATCATTCATTAATCATTATTTAATCATTACTTAATAATTATTTAATCATACCTTAATCATTCTTTAATAATCCATTAATCATTATTTAATCATTACTTAATTATTCTTTAATCATTACTTAATTATTCTTTAATCATTACTTAATTATTCTTTAATTATTACTTAATTATTCTTTAATCATTACTTAATTATTCTTTAATCATTACTTAATCAGTAGTTAATCATTACTTAATCAATAGTTAATCATTACTTATTTATTCATTACTTAATCAATATTTAATCATTAAATAATCATAATTTAATCAATACTTAATCATTATCTAATCATTGTTAAATCATTATTTAAACATTCTATAATCATTATTTAAACATTACTTATTCCTTAATTAATTATGCCTTAATAAAAAGTTGATTATATGATATTCAATAGTTAATTATAATTAGATAATCATTATATGTAATGATTTTTTAAAACATCAATTAATCCTTAATTAATTATTCCTTAATAAAAAATTAATCATATGATATTCATTATTTAATTATAATTATATAATCATTATATGTAATCATTTTTTAATCCAAATTTATTCATTTATTAATCTATACATAATAATTTCTAATAATAACTATTATTTATAAACCATGTATAACTAACTAAACTAATTAATAAATAACATATTTAGAACTAACTAAAAATAATTCAATTAAATAAATAAATAACTTTAAATTAAATAAGAAAAAATACCTTTAAATGATGCTTCACAAAAAAAATGAGACTTCTTTTAGACCACTGGATCCACCGCACACAAAGAAGACTTCTTATAGAGAGATATGGTGTGGAATGTAGAGAGATGAGTGAATTTTTAAGTGAGAAGAAGGGGGTGGGTTCCCTTTTAAAGGGCATTAAAGGAAAGGCAGCAGGGGGAGGGATGCCTTTTACCTTTACATTAGGCGAAAGGCGTGTGCACCCCTGCCACCTTTTGTTTTCTCTATAGGCAAAAGTCATCCACCCCAACCCATCTTTTCCATGTCATTGATCTAGGTAAAAGGTAGGGGGTCTTTCGCCTATCAATAAATCCCCTTCTGCCTTTCTGACACATTTTAAAAAAATTGACCTGTGCATATTTAAAAAAAATCTAAAAACACATAAAACACTTTTTGGAAATCAGTTCCAACACCTAACTGGGTACGAGATATTATATAATTAAAAAAATATTGTTATTATATATGAGGAACCCCATAGGGGAACCCTTTATTTTCTCATGCGCACCCCTTCAGGGGCATGTGACCCGCACTAGTTATGATGTCTAACCAATTTGGGTCAGTCCGAACCCAACTCGCCTAGCCCTGCAGACCCTCCATAGGCTTATATTAATAATTTGGGGATCCTCTTGGAATCTATAAATACATAAAAAAATATAATTTTTTTCCAAAATTAAATTTATTTTTTTGGAATTTATTAAAATAATTTTGAGTTCCATAGGACATATCGATAATTAATTAAAATTATTTTAATGTTTTCTTAATGCACTAAAAAATTCATTGAGTTATATTTTATCATTTTTTTATTTTTATTAAACAATTTTATTGTATGAAGTCTTATCATTAGATGAGGTCAACCCTTTCATATTTGGTTTTTTTATTTAATTTAATTATTGTATATTAGCTTTTAAATGTAATAATTATTTATCATTTTGACAATCTACATATAATATTTATGACTTTAAATGTATAAGGACTTGTGTGTTCATATTTGAGTGATAAAATTTAATTTCCATATCATAAGTCACCCTCACCTGTGTGGGAGTATTAATTGTAAATATTATAGGAGTACATGATGACACAGTTTAACATGCGATGTAATAAATGTCAAGATATGACTCAAGGTATTCCACTAGGTTCTTAGTTAATCCATTATTTTCTAAATATATCAACCAATAGATAAAAAATCATGATAAAAAGGATAATATCACGATTAATTTTTCTATTTTATCATGGTAAAATATGTGGGTGAGATCAGATAGTTATAGGCATGATAAAATAAACCAGATTTTAGTCACTAAGAGAAATAATGAAATTATATTATGTGTAGCTTATTTTATCAACATGTGGTTAATTAATTATATAAAATCCATATAATATTATAAATAGATAAAATACAGAATAGTTATATATGCAGTGTAAAATCCCTCAAATAAATATTAAATCAGATATCACCTTCCATTATCTGAGTAAAGATGTGCCCATAGTTAAAGTATTAATCAAGATATAGTCGTGGATACTTTCAATTGTTGGATAGTCTTAACAAAGATTATGGTTCGACTTAACCAAATTGTAATTGAGTTTAATGGCCATAGTTTGTTTAATACTATTTGGTTTCAAGTGTTATGGAAATCTAAGTCTAAGATTTCATGATTGGGGAGTCCACTCAATGGATCAAGGAGTTATGAGTTAATGTATTTGGAAATATAAGTCTACCTAAATACCTTTGATTATTTTTCATGGACATATTTTTAATTATGAGAATATAAATATGGATCCTTTCCACTAAACTATCCATGTGATAAAATATTTAAAATCTAATGATAAAGGCTATTGTAATTTGATAAAATAATGGGAGACTAATAAATAAAATTTATTACATCACATTTTGGTAATCAATATAGATTACTAAAACTTGATTTTATTTTAATGTAAAAAATTTCAAGTAACACAACATCAAAATTTTCATTGTGATCCACATTAGATAAGGATAACCTTCTCACTAGATCAAACTTCTAGGAGTGGTATAGGTGCTTTTATATTGTACTATTCCAAGAGAGGAAGTCTTATATGGTATATTCCCCTATTACTAAGGAACATTCAAAGGAGGCTAGTGAGGAGGAACTAAAACTACATATAAAACACTTGGATGATGCACTATATCTCTAGTGTCTCATGCTATCATCAATGTATAGTGAGATTCATAATCTTCGCATGTAAATGGATACATATAGTATGATGTCGCATCTTTGTGATATTTATTGATAGAAGGTGAGGCAAATTATATATGAAATCTCCAAGGCATTATTCACATAAATATTGGAGAGTTCGTTTCATATAGGACTCATGTACTCAAGATGATTGGATACATGGGATTCTTGGACATCTTGAGATTTAAGCTTTTAGATTATTCGCACATAAATTCCATTTTATCCTCACTGCCACATATATTCCTTAGTTTTATTATGAATTATAATATAAAAAAATAATGATAAGTCTCTCCTAGAACTACTAACCTTAATTAAATAACTACATAAATACATGAGGTATGAAAAACCTAGAGTTCTTATGGTGAATAAATGTAAGAATAAGGAAAATGATCCCAAGACTCGCTCTAAGTCTAAGGATCTTGAGCACCACACATCCAAGAAAAATAAGATTTAAAGTAAGGTAATGTAATAATATGTAGTATGTTTATAATTCAGTAAGAAGGGTTACTATAAGAATAACCAAACCCAATTGAACAAGCAAGGGGAATCTTCAGGTGTGTTCATTATCGAGTGAAATATTTCCATATATACTAGTTTTTTATTAGATACAGATTGTGGTGATCACATAAATATCCAAATGTTGGAACCAAGTAGATTCAGGAAGGTTTCTATAGGATAGGTGGATCTTTAAGATTCCAAAAATATCAGTCTAGCTTCCTTGGTTATAGGATACTACCACCACACACTTCCAATAAGATTGATATTGGTTTAAAATAATTTTCATTATGTTTCTATTGTTAAAAAAACATTATATCTATATCCAGCCTATATATGAATGGTTTTATTTTCAATTTTGGAAATAATAGTTGATAATTTTATAAATATAACATATTTTATAGTATGAAACATATGAATAATGATCTTTACATATTGTAATTTGAAAACCAAATGTTGGAAATAAATTAAAAATTGAGTTTGAAAAACTTATAAAACACCCAATTATGGAATCACCAACTTGGTCATGTAAACAAGAAGTATTTGATAAAGCTCTATCAATAAGGATAATTAGATTCCATTGAACTAAAATCACTATACATATGTCTCATTTGTTTACAAGGCATGGTGACCAGACCACCTTTTGGTGGAAAGGGTGAAAGGGTCACAATGCTTCTAGAAATAATGTACACTAATTTATGCATACATTTTTCAATAGACTCATACTTAATTAACTTTATTGATAAATTAAGAAGATATAGTTGCATCTACTTAATGTTATCTAAGTTTTAATCCTTTTAAAAATTTAAAGAAATCAAGAATAAAATAGGTAATCATCTTGGTAAGAAGATAAATAATCTTTGATTGAATCGAGATAGAGAATATATTAACCAAGAGTTCATAAACTATTTACTATATTTTTTATTATATCTCAACTCACTCCTCTTTATACAGCATAATGGAGTGGTGTTAGTTAAAGGAGGAACTAAAACTTATTAAACATGGTAAAGTCGATGATGAGTTATACAGATCTTCCATTATCCTTTTGGGGATGTGAATTATATATTATAGTATACACATTAAACTATGTTCAAAATAAAGTTAAAAATATTTTTACATTTGAGATTTGTTATGGGAATAAACCTTTGTTGTCACATAATCATGTATTGGTCTGTGAGGTATTTGTTAAAAAAATTTATGGAAACAAAAGAGTTATGCATGATATGAAGTTTATCATCATAGAATATCCTAAGGAAACTAAAGGATATTTTCTATATAACCCTTAAAAGAAAATAATTGTGGTTGATGAATGTCCCACCTTTCTATAGTGGGAACACTTCTTAAAAAGTGATGGTGGGATAAATATGAAGTTTATGCTCAAGATAAACATGAGTTGGTACAAAAAAATCCATAAGACCCTATAGAAGATATTGTTTTATAGATACAAGTACTTTTTAGGAGAATAATAAAGGTTAAATAACTAGAGCGGTATGGTTTTTTATTCACCAAGGATTATGATTCCTTATTGGTTGAAAATAATCATCCCCTTTCCTATAAGAAAGCAATAGGTAGCTCAAAAGTTGCAAGATGGAAAAATCCATGAATTTTAAGACGGATTTCTTGTATCAAAATTAATTTTTGGATCTAGTCAGTCCACCAGTATATGTAAATACTGATGATTGAAAATAGGTATTAAAGAAGAAACTGGTCATGGAGGGTAAATTTAGTACTTATAAAGCACAACTAGTGGCTAAAGTTTTTAAAATTCATCAAGGAATTGACTATGAAAAAACATTTTCACCATTTTACATGATAAAATCCATCATAATTCTTCTTTCCATAGAATATTACCACAACTATGATATTTGGAATATGGATGTAAAAATATATTTCCTTAATAATAAACTTATGGAATATGTCTATATGACACAACCATAAGGGTTTGTGACTCCAGGTAATTTCAATAAGGTATATAAGTTATAAGATCCATTTATGGGTTAAGGAAATCATCTTAGTCATGAAACATTTGGTTTGATGTATCTATAATGGAATTTTTTTTATAATAAACTAATGTGTTTCATGTGTCTATAAGAAGTATAGTTGGAGTGAAGTAATTTTCCAAGTAGTATATTTTGATGACATAATACTAATTGGAAATGAAAAACCAGTTTTATAGTTAGTTAAGATGTGGTTGAAAACATGCTTTTACATGAAGGACTTGGGAAAAATAAAACTATATTCTAGTGATAAAGATCATTTATGATAGATATAAGATGTTTTTTTTCTAATTTAGGGTACTTAAATTGACCAGATATTGAAGAGATTCAATATGGAACAATCTAATTGGGATTGGTTCCATGTCACATGGTATATATCTCTCCAAGAAAATGTGTCCTTAGACATAAGAGGAGAGTGATAGAGTTTATGAATTTGTGATATGTTCCATCATGTATTTTATGCTATGTACTAGGTTTTATGTCTATTATTCCTTGATCATGGTAAGAAAGTATAACAAAGATCTAGAAAAAAACATTGGAATGATGTTAAATACATCCTTAAGTATCTCAAGAATACCAAGAATATGTTCCTGGTTTATAAAGGAGATGAGATGTTATTTATATAGGTATATATAGATTATCTTTTTTATATGGATTAGGATGATCTAAAATCATAGTTAGGATATGTCTCCTACCTTAATAGAGGATATGTGAGATGGTGGAGTTCAATGAAGTTGGTGTTAGCTCATTCTACAACTCATTCCATGTATATTTCAACTTATTATGCTACTAAATAATCAATGTGGATACAAAACTTCATACAGGAACTTTCTATGGTTATAATTAGTAAATATTCTATCACACCGTGTTGTGATAATACTACATTAGTGGTCTTTTCCAAGGACACAAAATCAAATCAATATAAAAATAATATAATTCAGAAGTATAAACTCATAAGGTATTTTTTACATAGGGGTGAGGTCACAATATAAATATTTTACATATAGGAAAAATGTAGGTCATTTGACTAAATCCTTATCTCAATATAAACATGAAAATCATGTGAGAGCTACTAGATTGAAAGTCGTTAGCAGTTGGCTCAAATGAAAGTGGGATTTTTTTTTGGAGTTTGTTCCCTAGAACCACCTACTTTGTACTTTAGATTACCTTTATATTTATATTATTTAATATTAATAAATTTTTCAACAAATAATGATTATACTATTGTGTAACATTAATGTGATCATCTTTATAGAGTATCTTTCACATCAAAATGGAATAAAAGTTCCCTACTATTATGAGAACCTTGAAGTGGAATAATGATATTATTAAATGTATGTTCTGTAGTAGGATGCCATCATCTAACTGGATATAGATGATACAAGATATTAGGGGTAGGTGATTATAATACATTGAGACTTATTTAGAAAAAGTTTTCCCTTGGTAATATTTAAGAGAAGAGGTTATGAGAACTGACCTTCCAGTAGAAAGTCCACATGTTTTATGTGTCATTAGATGTTCCTATCTATAAACCTGTTTGTTGGTCCTTAGAATTGTGATTATTATTAATTCATATAATGAGTCACATATCTTAATGTATCAATGAAAACCATGATGATATGTGCTTGTATAGAGGTAGGATACATTGTGTAATTCAAGAATGATATGAAATTAATGAATAAGTCAAGAGAGGATTTCTCCCTTAGGAGTTAATAGAATTTGATGTATCAGGGTATTTGATGTAAATGGATTTTTCTGATAATTTTATACCCATGGCATCATATCTATGAGTTTATTTCAATAAATTAAATGAAATAGATTTCGAGCATATAGGTTTATGACACAAGTGATGAAACCCACTTGAATGAGATTTCGAGACAAAGGGATTATATTACATGGTGAGTGCTCATAGGAAGTAGTTGTAGCTTTGACTTATCCTTTTATATTTAATGGTTATGATATGTTTCAAGATACATATCTAGGTATATGATTTGGACTCACTACTATCCAGATAGGGTCTTAGAGGTTCACACACAAAGTGGATTCACATGCTCTGCTAATTCAGATGAATTCATGTTTAAGATGAAGTGATCCCCACATGCGGGGACCAATGAGTGTCTAAGTGAATTATCATAAGTAAATTATTTCAATTATAATATTCAAGTTTTGTATAATGAGAATTTAATTTATTTCTTAGGGTATTTTCAAGTTTATTTAATTATAAAAAGTGAATATAAGAAAGTTTTATTTTTCAAACCAACATTTCACCATTCAAGGTTCGTTAAATAATTATAGGAGGAATGAGCTAATTTAATGGATATTAGTTCATCACATGAAATTTATTAATGTCACTAATTACTCGAGAAATTTTAGTGGCATGTAAAAAAAATTTACATGGTTATTCATGTCGTTTTGGACCATTTTTAGAGGTGTAACTTATCCAAGGGATAAATGGAAATTTTTAATAGTCATACCTAACTATTTAAGCTATTTTTTGATCCATTAATAAGGAGGGTTTCCATTTTAATTATTTTAGAGTCTCTCGCTCCTCTACACCCTTATCTAAATATTCTAGAGATAGAAAGATCAAGAATGGATCAATCCAAGTTTAGGGATAAATTTAGTGATCATAAAATCATTTTAAATACTCCTATATTCCATTATATCACCCAAAAACTGAAGCACATTATTTATGTACATGTTGTACGTGTGTGGGAAATATAGAGGGAATCTATATTGGTGACTTTGAGTTATGATTATCTAGATAATATCATATATCACTAGGATCATACCATTCCATAAAGGTTCCATTTTTATTTTGTTTTCATAATTAAATTAAATTTCACAATATCCTTGGGATAAATTGGGAATTTCTTGAATTAATCAAGTATTTTATGATATATTTGGTGTTAAAAATTAAAATCACACCTGATTTTTCACTTATACTATCGACCTAGTCCCTTTAAGCATTTAAAATATTCTCAATGAAAAAAACTTTCTCTCAATATATTCAAAAAATAAACTAGATTTGATATCAATTGTTGTAACCTGAGGTCCCATAATACCCTAAGTGTGAAGGGTGAATTAGGGTGTCTTAAAATTTATTCTTATCTTTAGTTCAACTAGATGTTATGATGTTAACTCACATGCAATAACTAAATGTAGAAATGATAAAGGATCACGAATGTAATGATTTTACTTGGTTTACCCATAGTAGGTACATATAAAGAGCACACATAAATAGTGTATTGATGTCCCAATTAATCACTACTTTACTAGTATGTTATTACAAATTTAGGAGGATTTCACTACTTATCAAAGTTCAATAACCACTTCCTCTATTTCATGCCCTAATTTTAAAAGGGATACAAAGTTATAGTTAGCAAGTCAAACTCATATGATTTCAATCAAAAGATTCAACACCAAACCATAAATGGTGTTATATATGATTCTATAATATTTTATTCTAGATATTTATTGAAATTCCCAAAACATTAATCTTTTAAGCCCAAGTCTTCAATATAATTTATCCTCATAAACACTTCACCTCAAAATTATAGATATTAAATAGCCTTCTAATAGAGATACTATGTAATCCATATCTTCAGTATTCATCTCTTTTATTCTCTATGTGTGATGTCTCTTACTATACAAAACACTATCTTTTATATCTATGGAATATTTGAATTTTAAATTTTAAATTCAAATATTAATTCAACTTATAGTCTCTATTTCATTAAATCTAAACACTATATTTTCTTAAATAAAATCATCACCTTAAAACTCCATAAATCTAGTTGAAGTTTGAACCATCACTACAAAGTAGTTAAAAAATTACCACATAAACCAAATTGGGCATAACCTTTGATTTTTTGAACACTATAGAATGATATTTAATCAAAACTCTCATCTAAGGAAATCATACCCTTGACCAATGCTACCAGCATGATCACCTATCTATGTTGTACCATGTCTTTAATTTCCAATTCTTGAACCATCTACCACCATGGCCTCTAAATCATTCGTATATAGATATCTTGTTTTACATAGCTATTATCTCAATGTAATATGTCTACTAACATTATGTGGTGCATTTCAATTTCCTATTTTGATCAACCTTATAAAAGATTCGTAACTTTATAATGAGATTCACCATAGCGTGCACAATTCATATAACGAGCATCTCTTTATTGCACATGGATTTTATAATCCCAAAAAATCCAATCACTACAATGTGGTACAAAAAACCTCACCATTTTTATAATCTTATACAAAAAAAATCTTCATACATAGACACTATGGCCACTAACCCTGGAATGTATGAGACTTATCATTTCCCACAAGTATAATTCTCAACTAAAACGTCACTTAAAAAATCACTACATATCCACTCTAGTTGTTTCCATATTTACTCCATAATATCCTAACACACCACAACAACTCACCACAACAACTCACCACAACATGGTGAATGGAAAGGTGATTGCTTCCATCACCTATCTACTCAACTTCACTCAGAATGTATACTTCTTCATATGAAAAACCAAAGGACTTCTAATTGAAAACAATTACAATATATTAAAACCTATGTTTGAGACATTAGGGATATCTAGTATTTTTAATTGTGTGTAAATCAGTCCCCAGTGATGGATTCAGATACCCTAGGGAGTATTCACTGACCTTTGGTGATTAGGGTGTGTACTTGAGGTCACATGGGGCCTAGGATTGGATTGGGAAAACCAGTCCTAGATTATGGTTTTGCATAATTCATCTATTTATTTCTTTAGTTATACCAAATATATTGGATTTATTTATTAATGTGTCTTGGATATTAGTTTTTCATTAGAGAAAAGTTCAATAAATAACTACAACTCTTACTCTATAAGAAATCCAAATAATTCATTTGTGAATATATTAATGTAACCCTAAATAATGGGTATATATTTTATTATTTACATCCTCCATAACTTCATCTATTTTTCAATTATGAACATTCTCATAAATAATATTACTAAGTTTTTCCAAAGTGGGTGATTATAGACATAATTTAAGTGGGTTGATTTATCCCTTAAATAGGTTTAGTAGTCAATCCAAACCCTAAATAACTGATGCATAGTTTTCTATAAAATGAATTCAATATTTATAAATTGATAGTCAATTTATCTCCAATATCATATCAAATTATAGAATTTATATCATGAATACATTCGAGAATATATTGTATCCATGAAAAATTAATTGGTGAAGTCTAATATATTTATTTTTTTATTTATGTATCCACCTAGTATTTTGGTTTATAATTATATTTTTAACTTCTTAAGAGGTTCTTTGATATTTATTAGAAACTTGATGGAAATAAAGGAGTGTGTATAACTAAAATAAAATAGAGTACAATTTTTTTATTGTATGATCATGGTACCTTCTATGTGAAATCTCAGACCCGGGTGCCACTCTAATGTGCCCTTATCCTAGTTGGCCACATGGCCTCAAGAGAGCCTCCCTGTATTCCATAGGGTGGTGATAGAATCTAGGGACTAAGGTGTGTCCATGGGGAGACTATGCCCTCATTACCTGAGTATATCACAATGGATAAGTAAGAATAGGAAAACAACATAAGCATAATAATAAATAAACAACTGGAAACATAAGATAAGGAATAAACATCCAAGTGCTAATAATAATCAGAATTTGGAAACTAAATCATATAAATAATAATGATAATGTATGTTGTGTCTCTACAAAACTAGAAAACATGGATACAATTCAGCAATAAATACATGATATATAAAAGAATAAAAAAGAATCCAAAAACTATCCTTCATCCTGAGCACTGTGTAACATCCCCCGATCTAGCACTCTCTCACGTGGCCGAAACGGGTTGGTTATGAGACCTCAAATTCATCTCCCCATGTTCCAGAGGCTTCTAAATAGTGGTGAGGGTGTGATAAGTATATTGGGGAGACTATATCCCTTGTTTAAAGAGTTACAACATAGCAGAAATAATAAATATAAATAAATGAATAAATATCAAACTATAGAAATAATGGAAAAAATTTGATATAGTGGAAATAAAAAAATAAATCCAATTTAATAATACAATAAATAATAATGTAATAATGTGATGATGTTCTGTAAATTAACTAAATTTCATTCTAGAAGTAATAAAAAATAAAATACTAGAAAACACAAAAGAATCGGGTCCTAAATCCCATGTTAGTTCCGTCTCTAAACTCTATCCCATCTAGTAAGAAAAATCAATGGTAAAGTTCCATTCCCTTTTCCAATCCTACATCTATGTAATCTGCTCAGGTGAAAAATGACGGCCCAAATAGGGTGTGAGTATAACTTAGTAGGTTAACACCACCATTTCTAAACATAACCAATCTAATAAAAAGTGTATGTAATAATTCAATAAGTGTCTTAATTAGTTAAGAAATTAAATTAATACCACATAAACCTTCTTCGGCTCCAGGCCAAACTATCTCTAAGCATGTATAACAACCACATATAACCATGGTAAAACATAACCTGTCTTAGCACCATGCCAAAATGCCTTTGATCATGTCTCAAAAACAAACCAACCATAACAATATAAACATGGTAAAATATAACCTTATAAAAAAGGTATAAATCACACAGATTTGGGAAAAAATTAACTATATATTCATTTTAGAATTTAATCAAGGATGATCCTGGTATATAAGTATTTAGCATGTATCAGGTCCAAGACCTGTATATAATCATTTTATTATGTCTCAAGGATTATCCTAGTATATAATCATTTTAGCATGTCTCAAGTCCTAGCTCGGTATATAATCATTTCAACATGAATCACAGGTCATAGCCCGTTATAGAAGCATTTCAACATGTATCACTAGTCTAACACCCTATATAATAATTACAACATATGAAATCACAACCCAATGCTTAGTAACAAGGATATCGCAATATTACATAATTAGACTCGATGGTTAATTATGAAAATTACCACTTATCTTCTAATTACACATTTCATTTATCCTATAGTCATAAACCCACAACAATACAGTCATCTAAATAATCAGTCCAATCCAAGGTGAATCTATATCAAGTAAACACCTATATTCCATGTCACTCTAAGCACACTTAATCCATTATAAAATTCATTTAATAATCAATGGTCTGCTCACCCAAATAGTAGCCACAATCTAGGTCAATAACCAATTGGATACAAAGGTACTCTAAGGAATATTATAATTTATCAATTAATTTTTTTGATGTATGATGGGTTGGCATAGTTGAAATATTGCACATACTTGTCAGATATCAAACCATATAGTTAAGTTTTAGACCCTCTTCCTTTAACTGATGATCAAAAAATGATTCCAATGGAAAACACCCATAAGGTAGAAGGTGAGGATAATCAAAAGAAGGATCTAAGGATCATATGCATAAATGGAACTTCCAAAAATCAAAAGTGTTGCTCCAAAATTTTCTGGAAGGTTCCTTAGGGTTGAGAGGAGGAATATTCACATGATTTAAAAATAAAATCAACCGCATGACATAATTTAAAACAATAGGTCATAGAATTTCATAGCGCGTAATATAGTTTCACATTATTTAATTATTTTTAGAGGGATAATCCAAAAAAAACTATAGCCTCAGCTGAATATTAAATTCTCCCAAACATTACATGATTTGTAATCCATTTACACGGTGTGTAAATTTTCTTCATATGGTTTTCATATCATTTTATTTATAAAAACAACATGAATACATTTGAGGATTCTCAACTTTCCAAGAAACCATGTTAACACTTGACCCACTTACTCGGACCCCATTAATTCAAAAAAAACATACATCCCTGAACTTTAAGACATTTTCCCCAAAGAAGGCTCTCTATGTGGATCCTCTCTAGTTTTATCAAGTTTCCTCACAACCCAAGATTGAATTTATTCAAAAAAAATATACATAAATTATGAAAACACAACCACCAAGGTTTAAATATGATACAAAAATAAATATAAATAAGTTTAATGAATAAATCATAGAAATAGGTACTTGGAAAAAGACAGGATCCTATAATCTCCCCACCATATAACATCCCATCCCCGAGTTGCTCCAAGCATCACTATGGGGTTTTGGAAAACAAGTCTAGACACTATGATCACATATCAAACTCCCTTTACTATATCTCCTCTTGAACTCTCCCTTGCTTCCACTTCACCCAAATCAAAGGAATCACCCTACCCTAGAGATACTTCTCACTACGGTCCATAATTCATAATGGATTCTCCTAAAAGGAAAAATCAGAACTATTCTTGAAGTTTGTAATCTCTATCACATTAGAAGGGTCTGAATAATATCACAAAATTCACAACATGTGAAACACATCATGCGTGGAACTGTATCACTATGGAAGGGTTAAACAGTATGCCATTGTACCAACCTTATCCAATATCTCAAACGTCCCAAAAAAATTGGGTGCTATCTTTCCCTATTTACTGATACATCATTTCCCCAACTTATGAGACACACAAAATAAAACATGATGACCAAACTTTAACTCTGTAGTTCATCTCTGATGGTTATAATATGATTTCTACCTACTATGTGTGGTCACTAACCACCACATGGTCATCTGAACCTACTTGTATGTCTCCTATATGATACTAGAACCAACAAGCACTGACTCACCTTACTCTAACCAACAAAGAGATGAAAAACAAGACCTAACATAAATATCCTCAAAAGGTTCCATTTGTATAGATGCATAGAATCTATTATTATATAAAAACTCCACGATTGTCATATGTTACTTCCACGTACCACCAAAATCAAAAAAAACAAGCTTGTAACATATCCTCTAGAACCTAAATAGTCCTATAAGATTGAAAATTGGTATCATGATGATAGGATATACTCAAAAGAACATGCAATCTTAGAGCCTTATAAAGACCCTGCTAGAAACATGATATCAAATGAGGATCTCTATTTAAAATGATAATCCTTGGAACAATGTGCAACCGAACTACCTCACACATGTTAAGACTACCTATATTATCAACTTTGAAGGTCTCCCTTATAGGCATGATGTGGGATACCTTCGTGAGTCAATACATAATCACCCATAAAAAATCATTCTTATGGGTTTTAATAGGTAATCCTATCACAAAATCTATAGTAACATCATCCCATTTCCACTCTGGAATGGGAAAAGGCTAAAAAATATCAACTAGCCTCTAATGCTCATATTTCACCTACTGATAAGTAAAACATATAGCCATGAATCTCACTACCTCCTTCTCTATTCTTGACCTCTATTACTATCAACAGAGATCACAATACATATTTTTCAAACTAAGATGTACCACTCATCCATAATCATGAAACTCTCTCATCAACTCCTCACGCAAACTCATAGGAACCCATAATCAGCCATAGAAAAGAAGATGATTTTCACTGACAATAGACCATATTGCTGATGTCTCCCCACTATATAATCTATCTCTCAAAACTTAATTCCTATTGATCAGATAACTTCTCAATATTGATCTGGTCCAAAAATCATGAGTATGGAAGATATCAAAGTCATAGTTATTAGTCCTTGTGACTCCTAAACATCTAGATGCATGTACTCAAAGAGTACCATCATATTCCGCTCATCTCAAGACTCATGTACTGCAAATGTCTTCGCCTTTCACCTCAATTCATCAAAAATGATGTTGCATATTCCCAGTGTATAAGCCAACATGATGTTTAAAGATAGTAGATACTCAAACCACCTCCTCTTCCAAAGTTTCATGTCCCATTGATAAAAGATATATCTGATGATATTGGGGTTCATGTACACCACAAACCTATCACCCATGAGATAATTCCACTAGCATCTCAGGGCGTGTACCACTCACTATCAGAAAATGGGTTTATACCCACGGTTTCCCAAAAACTATGGGTATAGACTCACTTATACTCATGTTTTTCATGAACTGTGGGTAAATGTGACATTTTATAACCTATACCCATGGTTCTTGATAAACCGTGGGGATAGGGTACCCTCATAAGTGTGAGAAGCCAAAAAATTGTGCAAGAATGCCACGGGAAAACCTATACCCATGGTTTACATTGAACTGTGGGTATAGGTGGAATCTATACCCATGGTTTTCATGAACCTTGGGTATATCCTTTGTTAAATAATCCTATACCCATGGTTTATGAGAACCGTGAGTATATATAGCACCTATACCCATGGTTTTCATGAACCGTGGATATAGCCTTTAGTATATAAGCCTATACCCATGGTTTATGAAAACTGTGGGTATAGATGTCACATATACCCATAGTTCTATTGAACAATGGGTATAGGGTCCCTTATTTTTTTGAGTGTGAAAAAATATATAAGATAATATATGTTTATGTAATCATAATTGTAATTGTTGTAGTGGTAATGGGGTTCATCAGTTAAGCAGAGATGTGGGTTCGAAACTCGCTGCTGAAATTTTATTTATACCAGGTTTATAAATATGTATATAACATAATACATATTTATATATAAATATAATTGTACTTTGGCGTAGTGGTATTGGAATTTACCCCCAACTCCACAACGCAAGATCAAAACTCACTACCGAATTTTTTCAATATAGGCAGTTAGAATTAATATAATGAGGAATATATAAATATATATATATATATATATAAATGTTTGTGGCATAGCTCTATTGGTGAGGAGATTGTTTTTTGAGCTACAGGTCACAGGAAGAACGTGATTTGGGTGCTTGTAGGTCATATTTTATACGTTTTTTTGATATGTTATACCCATGGTTTTAAAACTGTGGGTATAGTCATTTTAGTTATATTTATACCCATGGTTCCAAAATCGTGGGTATAAGTCTATGAAACGGTGGAAAAAATCTATACCTACGGTTTGGAAAACCATGGGTATAGGTCGTGGAGCTATACTATTGCCTTGGTTGCCCACAGTTCCCAAACCTGTGGGTATAGCCTATACCCACAATTTGGGAGGCTATACCCATGGTTTTGAATCATAGGTATAGGTCATTTGTTTTAGTAGTGACTGTTGGTAACTCCAAATAATGACTAGGTTAATTTCTCTCGCACGGTCTCAATTTTCTGGAGCTAGGCATAAGAAACCACTCTATCCTCCTATGTCGGAACAACTCTGAGTTCAAATTTAGATGCATCATAGTACATGGTATATGCTTTAATCGATACCGGTAAAGTGAGGATAGGTGTTGAGGTCAACCTACCTTTTTACTCATGGAAATCTCTCTCCTAATAATCTGACGGAACAAAATTCTCTCCCTTCTCAGTCATCCCTAATATCGGTGCTTCTAGATAGGATAAGTCCTAGATAAAGCATCTATAATAACCTGTTAAACCCAAAAAGCTCCGAATTTTGAATAAATTCTTGGGTTTATCCCAAGATACCACGACTGCAACTTTATTTGGGTCCACTGACACTCCTACCTTTGAGATGGCATGGCCCAAGAAAAACATTTTATCAATCAAAAAAAATTATTTGGATATCTTGTCATAAATCTGATTCTCTCTCAATATACTCAAGATGATGTCAAGATTTTGGTCATGGTTGTATTCTAACTAAGAGTACACTGATATTTTTTCAATAAAAACCACCACAAAATGACCCATAAAAGGATGAAATATCCTATTCATCAAGGCCATGAATACCATAGGTGCATTAGTCAAACCAAAAGACATAATTGTGAATTCATACAAGCCATACCTTCTACTAAAATCATTATGAGGTATGTCTGATGGTATCACCCTAAAATGATGGTATCCTAATCCAAAATCAATCTTAGATAAGATCATAGCACCTCTCGACTGATCGAAGAGATCATCAATATGTGGAAGATGATATCAGTTCTTGCCCATTATCTGGTTCAATCTCTGATAATCCACACATAAGCATAAAGTCCCATCAGCCTTATTTTTGAAGATATCTGGAGAACCCTAGGGATATTTACTAGGCTATATGAAACCTTTTGATTCCATATCTTTAAACTAAACTTTCAAATTTCAATGATCTATTGGTGTCATTATATAGGGTGAGATAGAAACTATCTTTGATCCCGACACCAACTCGATCGTGAACTCGATCTATCACTTGGGAAGTAAGACATAGAACTAGTTAAAAAAATATCCTAAAACGGCCTACCACTAGAGGAAAAGAATCATGATATATTCAACTATCATCTAGAGTAAGACTGACTATTTGGTCCATGAGACAATCCAACCTAAACTAAATTGGTCATGCATGACCAGCCTGAAGATCCCACTCACCCTAATGAGAATAGCTACCTCTTTCTGGATATAAAAAGGAAACCCTCCTCTGGTAATAGTCAATATGATCCTGGTATAGATCTATCCAACCCATACCAAGAATAAAATCAAATCTTGTCATTTCCAGATTGAATAGATCCCAAAAGAAATAGTGACCACCAATCACTAGAGGGAACACCTTATAACGTTTGATATCCTCTAAAATCACTCACAACTATGTGTCGATGATTAAAACACCATCCAATATTTTCACATAAAAGACTATAACGATTATAAAATTTTCATATAAAAAGGAATGTGATACTCTTGTATCAAAAAAACAAAAGCAAGGGTATATGATATAAGAATCATACCTCTGACATTAGATGGTTGTGCATCCAAAATAGCTGGAGTGGTCTATATAATGTGCATCTTACTAGCCCCTCATCCCTAGAATAAAACCTAACTCCCTTGATCTATAACCTATGACTAGTAGTTCTGTTCATGTATGGGGGTACCACATCCTCTACCTCGACCAGAACATCTCGTGGAACTTCATCTACCTATCTGCTGAGGAATAATTGAGTCCTTCCTAGACTTCAGTGCCTATCATGTTCCCCTGCCACTGATCTGCTACTGCATGCCCCTATAAAATCTCTATAGGTTTCTCAATATTCCACAAGAACAAAACTCCAAAATAGGTTATAGACACTAGGGCCATTTGAATCCTATCTTTACACATTATAGCACTATAATGGAACATGATCCTGAGATGTCTTTCCATTTCCCTAACTACTTTTTTAGTTGTTTCCTTGGTGATAACCTCCATAACTATGCTTCTTTACACTAGAATAAGAGTTCACAATTTTCCCTACTAAAATAGCATGACCACTACTCACGGCCTCTCTTAGATTCCCTTCCATGATAAGCTTCTAGTTTATAACTTCTATAAAACTTCTTAGACATAAAATTTTCACCTACAACCTAATCTCATAGTGAAGACCATCCTAAAAACTTCTTTCCCTGGAGATCTCATCAACATCCAAAGATAGAGAAAAGAACTATAGGTTTGTGAAATGTTCATTGTATTCTAACACTGACATACCCTCCTATTCCAGATGTATGAACTTGGGATCCTTCTCATCCCTCAACATATTAGGATAGAAGTGGCTCAATAACTTCATCTCTAATTCCTTCCAAGATAATCCTCTTTCTTCCCTACTTGCTCAAAAATTTTCCACCAACTCTTGGTTGGTCTACAAAGAATATATGTAGTAAGCTTCACCCTACTATCGGTGGGTTTCTCTAGATTATTAAAGATCATCTAGACTAACTTGATCCAAAATTCAGATTCCTGGAGTCCTCCCTCCCCATTGAACACAGGCAGATGCTACAACTAGAACTCTCTCATAAACTTAGACATCGAATGAATGGTTCAAACAGTCTCTCTTTCCATGGATCTCATGACCCTCAATAAGATTTTGTGAAGATGAAAATATATCTTATCCTCAAGAAGTACATGAAGCTCTGATTCAGCTGTATTAGGAGCATGCTGATTTCCACTCTCCTGATGCTCAACTTGAAGATGATGAGGATACATTTTCTCTACAAGACAAACACACTCCCTAGAACACTAGATATCAACAAGGTCAACCTCAACAGGTGACAACAACAAAGAAAAACTAACTCCTAGTCTATCTAATCATGGATTAAAAGTGTTTTAGCATGACATGATAGTTCATTTATTTCACTTCTTTGATATAATGGGTATCTTATATCACAGTTCAAAATGAAATTATATATGACATGCAATAAATATGTCCCTATCATGAACAATGAATGTCAATATATATCCCTATGTGTCTAGTATGATCCATGAATACACATCTCATTCCATATAGGGCCATGAGTATAACCTTAAGAATCAATAACATCATACCCTGATAACACCACATAACATGTGAATCACCCTGGGTGAAATAACATCAATTATAATAAGAAATAGCATAAAAAATAATCCATCCTTGGGAAATTATATTTTTCTCCCATACATGGGTTAGCTACTCCCATAAAAAATCTCATTACCAAGTCCTAACACATCCTATTATCCCTTATAACTTTCCTAAATAGTAAATAAATAGAAAAGTAAACCTAGTGTGATTTGATGCCATTTTATAATGTCCCCTGATACGGCACTCTCTCATATGGCCAAAATGGGTTGGTTACGAGACCTCAAGCACACCTCCCTATATCCCAGAGGATGCCAACTAGTAGTAGGGGTTTGATAAGTATATTGGTATATTATACCACTTGGTTAGAGAGTTACAACATAGTGGAAATAAGAAATATAAATAAATGAATAAATATCAAAGTGTATAAATAACAGAAACAATTTGATTTAGTGGAAATCCAATAATAAATCCAACTGAATAATCCAATAAATAATAAAGGAATAATGTAATGACATACTGGAATGTAACAAAATTTCATTCTTGAAGTAATAAAAAATAAAATACTAGCAGAATCAAAATACCCCTATCTTGAATCCCATGTCAATCCCATCTCTAAACTCTATCCCATATGGAATGAAAAATTAATAGGAAGGTCCCTTTTATTTTTCCAATCCTACATCCATGTAATCTTCTTGAGTTACAAATGGTGTCTCAAATAGGGTGTGAGTATAACTCAGTAGGTCACCACCACCATGTCTAAGCATAACCAGTCTGCTAAAAAGTGTATAAAATAATGCAATAAGAAAGTGTATTAATTAATTAAGCAATTAAATTAACACCACATCAACCTACTTATGTTTCATTCTATAATATCTCAAATCATATCTCACAACCATGCCAACCATAACTATATAACCATGGTAAAACATAACCTACCTCGATGCCATGCTGTAATGTCTTTGATCATGTCTCACAACCATGCCAACCATAACCATATAAACATGGTAAAATGTAACCTTATAACCAAGGTATAAATCACACAAATATGGGTCAAAACCTTCTATATAATCATTCATCATATAATCAGGGATGAGCCTAGTATATAATAATTTAATCATGTATCAGGCCCAAGCTCAGTATATAATCATTTTGGCATGTTTCAAGGCCTATCTTGGTATATAAGCATTTCAATATATCTTAGGGACTATCTAATTATATATGCACTTCAAAATGAATCACTGGGAATAGCCTATTATCTAATCATTTTGGCATGTATAACTAGGACAATACCCAATATAAGCATTAAAACATAAGCAATCACAATACATGTCATAGCAACAAGGATATCATAATATCACATCCTTAGTCTCAATGGTTAATTATGAAAATCACTATTTATCTTCCATTTACACATTTCATTTATCCTTTGGTCATAAACCATCAACATGAAAATCATTTCAATAATTAGGCCAATCCAAGGTGAATCTATATCAAGAAAACACCCAAATTACATGTCATTCTAAACACACTTAAGACATTATACAATTCATTTAATAATCAAGGGTTCACTCACCCAATTGGTAGACACAAACTAGTTCAATAACCAATTGGATCTAAAGGTACACCAAGGAATATTCCAATTCATCATTTAATTTTTTTAACACACAATAGGTTGGCATAATTGAAATATTGCACATACTTTTCAATTATCAAAAATTAGAGTTGATGTTTAAACCCCTACCTTTAACTGATGACAAAATAATGCTTCTAAAGGAAAACACTGATGAGGAAGAAGGTGAAGATGATCACAAGAAGGATCCAGGGATCATATACACAAACATGATGTATGGAATCAAAATAGGTGCTCCAAAATTGCTTGTAAGGTGCCCTAGGGTCGAGAGGAGGAAGCTTATTATGAGTTGTAAATAAATTCAACCACACAAAATACTTTAAAAATATATGCTGGCAAGTTACATGGTGTGTAATATAGTTACACATCATGTAATTATTTTTAGAGGGATACACTAACAAACCCATCGCCTCGGCTAAATATTAAATTTTCCCGAACATTACATGACTCTTAATCCATTTATATGGTGTGTAAATGTTCTATAGATATTTTTCAGCCCATTTTCCTTATAAAAATAACCTAAACGTCCTTTAAAGATTATTAACTTATCAAGAACCCATGTAACCCTTGTCCCAATTACCCAAGCCTCATTAATTCAAAAAAAACATATTTCCCTAAAATTTAAGTCATTTTCCCCAACAAAGTCTCTGTGTGTGGATCCTCTTTAGTTTTCTCAACTTTCCTCAGAACCAAATACTGCATTTATTCAAACACACAAACATCCACAATAAAAACACAACCACCAAGGTTTAAACATGAGAAAAAACCTAACTGAAATAAGTTTAACAAAGAACTCATAGAAAGATGTACCTGGAAAAAGATGGGATCTTGTAGCTACCTCGATCATCTACTACCAATCTCTATCGTAAATAAATTATTCAAGATCAGGATTCCAAAGTAGGACACTTCCCCTTATCAACACCTTCATACATATAATATTTCTGGGTACTATTGGTGGCATAAATATGGTGTAAGATAAATCTCAGTAGGCTACCACCAATGACATCTATACCATCCAATATGAGAAATATAAACTGACATTTTGTAGGTATATATAAAATTAAATAAGTACAGTAATGTAAATACCCTGATACCTGCTTCAACCTCAGCTGGTGTCTGAACATGTAATCATTTAATTAAAAATGTTCTAGTTTATAATAAGTGAAGTAAGAGGATACATTTTATGACCAATACATCCTATAATAATGATAATAATAATATAGGATCCAAGGTAATAACCAAGGAATCTTGGATTATGATAATAATGAACATGATTCAAGATAATAACCAGGGAATCCTTGACCTCAGGGGTTGATCCAACTTTGTAATAACCTACAACCTGGCTAAGGGGCCTGAGTGTAATCCAAGGGACATCACCCAAGGCATTCCATAGTAATATGATTCTAACCATGTCCAAGGATCTTGGCCAAGGTAAGCACAAGATAAGTAATGATTGGGACCAATGGGTGTATCCATGGTGCCACATGTCCAAAGACATCAAGATGGATCTAAGGAGGGTATACAAGGAATCATATTATCTTAATGATAATGAAGGGATCCTACGACTTCATGCTGGGAATCCACTAGTAGGCATGGACCAAGTTCTAAGGTGGGTATCCCCCTCATCAATCAGAATCCTTGAATTGAAATGGAATCCTACGAGTGCTCAAATCATTCCATTGAGAATCTAAGGCTAGATTTAGCCTCACTGCTTTTATAAAGATGACAAGGACTATATGCAATAGGCATCTTATACTTAATTTGTTATATATATTAGGCCATGTAACACTCATGCCTTTTATAAGTCAATTGGTTCATTCCATTACCTTTCATTATTTTTATAAGGTGTAACAAGTACATGAAACCATTTAGTATTTTAATTACTTAATTAGTTATTAGGTTCACTCCTTTACCTTTCATAAGCATGATAAGGTGGGATAAGAACATGCAACCATATGCAATTAAATTATAATTCACTAGGCCAAGTGATATATATATATATATATAATTTACATTTAACATTTAAAGATTCATTAATTAATTATAAAACTTACCTTAGAAGGGACAAGTGATGCTATAAAGAAATAGTAATTAAAAATTTAATCATTTGATTGTAAAACATACCTTTAAAGAGGCCAAGTCAATCTCATCTGAATGGTGATGCATATAGTCATAAAAAATCCATAAGAGGAATAAATGAGAAAAGCACCCTACTTGGGGTGGTAAGCATTGAGGATATAACCTCCGACGATGAAGAACACGTATATAACAGGCTCTAGGATATGACCATGATGATTATAATCATGACATGTGAATTAAATAGGCAATGTGTGATGAAATCTAATTGAACATAATGACAGCTATTTATAAAATGGTGAGACTTGAGGGATAATCCATAGACCACCTACCTTATACCTGTAACACTTCCTTGTCTAGTATCAGTCCTTAGTTTGGCCTGAATTGGAAGAAAATGGAAGAACAGATCAACACCCTAAAAATAGGGCATATGAGTATGTATCAAAATATTGTCACTAAGGAGGAGAAAAATGATGAATGACTCAAGATGAATAGATTATTTACTAATGTTCATACAATATGACCAACGATGATAAAATTGAACTTTAGTCAAAGGAATGAGATCCAAAAATACGCAAAGAGGCTTGATATCTTCTTATGGGAGGAAAAAAAAGCCTTCTTTATATTGGAGTATAAATAAGAGGGTGGAGGTAATTTAATTAGACTTAAGGTAAAAATAGTAAAATCACCCAAAAATATCTGGGTTTCATGGTTTGTCTGCATGTTTGGCCAAACTATGTGCCAACTATGTGCCTCCCACTACTTAAGTAGGGACCTTGCATGGTATCATGTGCATGGTCTGACTAACCATATGCAAACTATGTTGCACACTCTGTTATATTTTTTTTTTTGAGATACCCACATAGGTGTTCAACCTTGGGTGAAAGGTTACGGTAAGATGTGGGACTGATTCACCCCAATTTCCAGCCCTCACACGGTTAGGGAAACCATGCGGACTGGCTCACACGGTTTATACTAATCATGTGACCCAATCTTTTTCTCCACCATATAGGGTTCCAAGCTCTAAAAAATCCTTGTAAACCCCCAAAATGATCGTGAACTCATTAGGAATCCATATTAGGTCTAAAAAATAATTATACTAAAATTTAAAGGATCCATACCTGGTAAAAAAAATGGTTCTTATAGTCTTCCACCTTAAAGTAACTCATCCCGAAGTTCACCTTCTAAGGGCATCAAAACACTATTAGAGAAAAAATTTGGTCACTGAACACGTGCGTAGATCTCCCACTCCTATGTATCATCCTATACTCATATGTACTACCATAACACCCATACTAAAAGGATAAACTGTCCTTGGGGAGCCTTCATGCTCTGGTCAATGATGCGTATAGGATACTCCTCAAATAAAGCATCAACATCGAACTCAACCTCCTCAGGATCAAAATTATGAGACAGGTCGACATGGTACCAGTGAATATGTGAAATGTGGAAGACATCATGCATGAAACAGTATCTATGAGGTAGTATAAACTGATAAGATACCAGCCCAACTCTATCCATAATCTCAAACAGATCAAAAAAGTGTTGTGATAGCTTCCCTTTACTCTGTATCCATCTATTCTCAAGTATGGTTAATACCCATAAGAAAACATGATACCTGACCTCGAACTCTAGAGGTTGTTGATGGAGGTCGACATAATATTTCTATCTAGAATTAATTGTTGACATATGCTTCCTGGTCAGCTGAACCTACTCCAAAGTATCTTGCATAATATGAGGACCTCATAGCACTGCCTCTCCTACCATTAACTATAATAGGGGTAAATTGAATAGACTACCATAAAAGGCCTCAAAAAGGAGCTATCTGAATTGTCGCTTGATATATATTATTGTAGATTAAATAAATGAGAGGTATATACTTGTCTCAAGAACTTTTGAAATCAAAGATGTGTGACCAGATCATTTCCTTTAACACATGTATCATTTTTTACAATTGGCCATCATTTTGAGGGTGAAAATCTATTATCAGAATCACCTGGGTACCCATAGCTCTCTATAACCCCTTCTAGAAAATTGATGTGAAATGAGTGTCCCTATCTAAAATGATAGTATGAGGGACCCCATGTAGTCGTATGATCTCATAGACATATAGTCTTCATAGCTCATCAACTTAGAAAGTCTCCTGGATAGGAAGGAAGTGGATTACTTTAGTCATTCGGTCCATGACTACCAAAACTATGTCACTACCTCAAGGTGAAATTGGTAAGCTGACTATAAATTCCATGGAAACATATTCCCATTTTTATTCTGGGACTAGAAGAAAATGAAATAAGCCCATAGTTCATTGGTGCTTCGCCTTTACCTATTGAAAGGTGGAACACCCGGTGATAAAACCTACTATCTAACATTTCATCCCATTCCACTAATGTTGGCATCATATATCTCAATACATCTTGAATATTACTAGATGAACTTACCACTGAGAATCATGGGACTCTCACATAATTTCATCTCTCATATCTTTAGGAACCCAAGTAAGCCCTTGTATATAGAGGATATCATCTCCATCCATAGACCAATTCGGAGGCAGGTCCTCACCAGCAATACTCTCTTGGAGAACTAAGTCTTTAGGATATAAAAAGTTCATGCTCTTTACCATATCGAGAATGGAAGAGGTAAATTCCAAGGCTAAATTAGATTACTGATCGTGACTCCCATGTAAATCCAAACACATTTTAGAAATAAGTTTCATCAATTTTAATTCATCACTAGCTTCCTGAACATTATGTGCCTAAGTTTTCCGACTCAATATATATGGAACCTCATTACCTTTTCCATACATGTAGGCAAGATCAAAATCAAATGAATGAAGGTATTCGACTCATATTTTTTGTATGAGATTAAAATCATGTTGCATAAATATATATTTGAGTCTCTTGTGGTCCATATACACCACAAAGTGCTCACCCGTTATATAGTGTCTCTAAGAACATAAGGTATGGACAATGTTACTAACTCAAGATCATGTGTCGGGTAATTTCTCTCATGAGTCCACAACTTCCAATATCTGAATGCAATGAATATATCCTCCTACATTATAAAATCACACGATATAATTCCTGATTCATCATAGAACATTTTATATCCTCTAAAAAGATTTGGAAGAATCAGAATTGTTACTGAAACAAGCCTTCATTTCAGCTCCTGAAAGGATTTTTCACATGCTTCTGACAACAGAAACTTTACACCCTTCTTTATAAGAATAATAAGAGGTATAGAAAGGAATGATAAGTATTATATGAAATAAATTTAATATCCATAAATCCCCAATAAACATAATATATCAAACACATTCTTGGAATTTCCCCAAGAAACTAAATCACTCACATTCTCTGGGTCAACGGAAACTCTTAATTTTGAGATGAGATGACCCAAGAATTGAACTTTATCAGTCCAGAAGTGGCACTTAACATGATTTAAATAAATTTTATTCTCTATCAATATATTCAAAATGATCTCAAGATGATTATCATGGTCATTAAGAGTGTGAGAATACACTAATATGTTGCCCACAAATACCACAAAAAAGGAATCCAGATAGGGATGGAAAACCCTATTCATCAAATCCATGAAAATGGTGGGAATTTTTTCAAGGACAAATGACATAACAAGATACTCATACAGACTATACCTACTATGAAAAGATATTCATTGTATTTATAAAGTCCTGACTCGCACCTGATGATAGAATGGTCTCAATTCGATCTTAGATTACACCCTAGCTCCTCAGATCTGGTCAAAGAGATCATATATTAGAGTTAGTGGAGACCGATTCTTAACTATAATCTAGTTTTAATGTTACTAATCCATGTAAATATTGAGGGTATCATCCACCTTCTTGGTGCAAAGCATAGGTGAACCCTGAGAGGAAGTACTCGGTATGATAAATCTTTTAGAATCAAGATCCTCTAGTTGTCTCTTGAAAACCTAGGGCTCAGTAGGTACCATCCTATAAGGAGGAATGGACATTGGCACTGCTCCTAGAATAAGATAAATCGTGAAATATACCTCTCTCTTAAGAGGTAATCCAGAAAAATTGTTAGGAAATACATACTTTAAAGTATCTACTATGAGAGGAAATCTTCCATGCGTACTCCTTGCTCCTTCATGAAGATACTATCAATCTGGGTGATCAAACCAACTAGACCATAATGCTTTGGTCCATCTCTACCAGCATTTACAACCCACTCACCCTTGTGGAGATAACTATTTCCCTCTAGTGATGTAAAATTACACCCTTAAGTGATAGAAGTCCAAATAGGTGTGATATGGAACCATACAATCCATCCCAAAAATGAAATCAACACCTATTATATCAAGTAAAAAGAGGTACTATAAGAATGGATAACTACCTACCTCAAGGGGGGAGTCCATGAATTGGCATATTCCCTCTGACCATACTCCCAATGGTGTTTCCAAGGTTATCACACCATATTTATACTAAATTTCCAGCCCAAGACTTTCCACATTCGATAAAGAGTTAAAGGAGTGTGAAGCACCTGTATCAAATAAGGAAGATACAATAATGGAGAATATTAGAATAGTACCTCATATTGTAGATGTTCATGCACTCTAATCCTAATGTATGAGCTGTAATGCATGAAACTGACCTGATCCACAACCTTGTTCCATAACTAGACTACCCTAAACATGACCACTCTATTGGCCATGATAATCATAATTTTTTCTTCCACGTCCAAGAACTCCTCCTAGGTCATTCGTTATGGTTATAATCCAACTCTCCACCTGACAAAGTGTGAGATATCCTACCCCTATAGGTGGATCTAGTGCGGAGCCTCTTCTATTAGAAACAAATGGAAAGATCTGACAGGATATCTAAAGATTCCCCATATGGCCACAAGAACGATAATATATATGCACTCTATCAACCTAAGTCTCTAGATACCCCTTTCATCCACACTGATGGAGTATAAAGGATATTCCAATGTGGTTACTCTGACCACCACTATTCTAATGAGAAACCTTTAGGGAATGCTTCCTGTCACTGGAAGAACAATTGGCCTACCTCGGTACTGAACCTATTTGCCTAGAACTATCTCCTTCCCTCAGGATTCACTCAGTGATAAGATCTTGATTAAATATATCAAAAAATTAGGTAGGAAAAATATATTCACCAAAGTATGAATGGTATATTGGATCCCATCCTTGAAACGTTGTGCTCATGACAGCTCATCACAGGCTATGAGAGGTGAAAATCATTGTAACTCAGTAAAACATGATGAATAGTCCATTACTGACATAATAGCCTACTCTAGATGAATAAACTCTCTAGATAAGTCATCTTTTAGCATCTAAGTAAATAATTTACCATAAAATTTATTTTGTAAGTTATCCCAGACCATACCCCGATGACGACCAGCCTGGGTAATCATATCCCACTAGCGCTTGGTTGAATCAAGAAGCATAAAGGTGAAAAACTTGAATCTCCACTCTGGAGTCATATATCGATGTTCAAATATAGATAATGTGGCCTCTATCCAAGTATTAGTAACCTGTGTACCACCATCCCCTGAGATGATGTGAGGATGCTGCTTCTAGAACTCATAGGTCAGATAAGCCCTCATAGGTGCAGGTCATAGATCACCCTACATGGACTGCATCAAACATAGGAAACCCTTGTGAAGCTGATCATCAGTACCCATTTTGGGTATAAAAGTTAGTGCCTCAAGTGGTAATTATATTGATAATATTAGAGTCTTAGGGACAACCATGTATGGAGAATGGTCGTCACCACCCTCCTGGTGCACGACATGAGGATGTCATGGTGGAATAGCTCTAAAAATGAAAAGAACGCACCTTGGATCAATATTTAGAGAATATATAAGCACTAAATTAAGTATAATATAAAAAACATGTCTCACTACCTAATTTATATTATCCCAACTACCCACTTAGGATTCCAGGTATTGTTAAGTGTTCAAGTTTGATTTATAGGGGTTTTGGTAGGTGAAGGGTAAATCATATTTTTCCTCTTAATTTACTTGAAAAAATTTAATTTTTATAAGTAATTATTTACTTTTACCATTTTCATTTGATTATTTACATAGAACAAGGTTGATTAAATGGATCACCATTCCCAATGAATAAGGTCCCATACACGTTATCATGGAAATTGACACCCATTAAATTTCTATCTAACATTTTCTACTTTCGATCTTAGAATGTAATGGGCAATATATTATGGATCAAATCAATAAATTACCAATTCCAATCCACAAGGGTCTACACCTCATGAATTAAAACTAGAAATAACTTAACTAAAACCAAAGAGCAACTAATGTAACTAGAGGTACATAGTTGACATGGGTAAAAACTAGATATTTAAGATGCCACCATAAACCTATACAAGAAAACAATATTTATATTGATGATGAAACTTTAAATAACCAACTTTATTCCCTATATAATATTTTAGAAACATAGGAATATATATAAAAAACCATGGATCACTCAACAATCACAGGAAAAATAAGCAATGAAAGTAGTGAAATACACCTATATGGCATGAAATATGCATGGAATGTGAATACCAGGTGACTATAATGATTCATGTAAAGATGATTCCTTTACCTCAGATCATCAGGGAAATGATAAATATAAATAATGCATATAAAATATTATAACTCATGTGAACCACCCAATGATGAAAGTATATCAATTGTAATAAGAAAAATACAGAACAACATTTTCCCATTCCCAAGAACTTGGTATTTACCCCAAACATGGGTTAGCTACTCCTAGGAACGGATCATAACCAAGTTACATAATGTTCCTAATATCCTATCTATATTCCCAAATAATAATAAAAAATAAAATAAAAATCTATTTGATGCCACTTTATGACATTCCGGACCTAGGTGCCACTTTGATGTGCCCTAATCTTGGTCAGCCACATTGCCTCAAGCATGCATCCCCATATGCCAGAGGTTTACAACTACAAGTGAGGTCCTAGGGTGTGTCCTTATGTAGAATATACCCTTAATACCAGAGTGTATCATAGAAAATAATTAATAATAGGTAAACAGCAAAATCATAATAATAAATAAACAACTAGCAGCAAAAGATAAGGAATAAAAAAACCAAGTGCTAATAATAATCAAAAGATGGAAATGATTCATATACGTAATGATAATATTGTATGTCGTGTATCTAAAAAACTAGAAAACATAGATATAAGGTAGTATAAAATAAATGATATATAAAATAATCAAAAATAAGCCAAAAATTATCCAGCATCCTAAGTGCTAGATCGATTATCTTCTACCAAGCTCCATCCTAAAGAAAGAAGCTAAGATCAAGTGTCCAAAGTAGGACACTTCCCCTTATCAACACCTGCATACATATAATCTTCTCAGGTACCATTGATTTTCTTGATAGGGTGTGAGATAAATCTCAATACTCCACCACCAATGGAATCTATACCATCCATTCTGATAAATATAAACTAACAATGTGTAGGTATATGTAAAAGTAAATCAGTTCAGTAATGTAAATACTTTGATACCTACTTCAGCCTCAGCTAGTGTCTGAAAATGTAATCATTTAATTAATTGTGTTCTAGTTTATAATAAGTGAATAAAGAGGATACAAGGTATGAACAAGGCATCATACAATAATGATAATAATAATAGAGGATCCAAGGTAATAACCATGTAATCTTGGATGATGATAATAATGAAGAGGATCCAAGGAAATGATCAGGTCATCCTTGACCTCAAGGGCTAAGCCAACTCAATAAAAACCTTTAGCCTGTATAAGGGGTCTGAGTGTAATCCAAGTGGAATTGCCTAAGGAATTACACTGTAATATGATTCTAACATGGTTTAAGGATCTCATCCAAGGTAAGAACGGGCTATAAAATGACCGGGTCCAATGGGTGTACCTATGGTGCCACATGTCTGAAGACATCAAGCAGGATCCAAGGAGGGTATCCAAGGCATCCTAATATCTGAATGATAATGAAGGGATCCTACAGTGTCATTCCAAGAATCCACTAGTATACAAGGACCAGCTTCCAAGTTGGGTATCAACCTTGGAAATCAACATCCTTAAATTGGAATGGTGTCCTACTCTTACTCAAGGAATTACCTCAAAAATACAAGGCTAGATAAATTTTGAACACTCCTATAAAGGTGACAAGGTATATATATAATAGGAACCTTATACTTAATTCATTATGTAGATTAGGCCATGTAATAGTAATGCCTTTTATAATTTAGTTGGTTTATTCGGTTACCTTTCATTAGTGTTACAAGGTGTAATAAGGACATGCAACCATTTAGTATTTTAATTAGTTAATCAGTTATTAGGTTCACTCCTTTACCTTTAATAAGCATGACAAGGTGGGATAAGGATGTGAAACCATATAGAATTCAATTATAATTAACTAGGACAAGTTATATCTATACATATACTTTACATTTAACATTTAAATATTAATTAATTAATTGGAACACTTACCTTATAAGGGTCAAGTGATACTATACATTTAATATCCATTAACAATTCAATAATTTGATTATAACACTTACTTTTAAAGTGTCCAAGTTAATATCACCAAAACGGTGGTGTAGATAGTCATAACAAAGCCATAGGAGGCATAAACAAGGAAAATACCCTGCATGGGGTGGTCTATATTGAGTTCATAACTTCCAATGATGAATAATACATATATAATAGTCTCTAGAATATGATCATGATGATTATAATCATGACATATGAATTAAATAGTAAACACCCGATGAAATCAGCATACACACAATGATGATGGTTTATAAAATGGAGATACTTGAGGGATGGGTCATAGACCACATACTGTATACCCATAGAACTATCCTCATCCAGTATTGTCCCTTAGTTTGGATAGGGTCAGAAGAAAATGGAATAATGGATCAATGCCTTGAAAATGGGGGAAATGATTCTACATCAAAATATCATCATTGAGGAGGTGACAAACAATGAATGACTCAAGATTAATATAGTATTTACCGATGCACATCCAACATGACCAACAATGATCAAATCAGACTTCAGATGAAGTAAAGAGATCAAAAACAATGCAAAGGGGGTTGAGAGATTCTTATAGGAGGAAAAACAAGCCCCATATCCATTGTAGAAGAAATAAAAGGGTGGGGGTAAGTTTAATTGGACTTAAGGGGAAAATAGTAAAATCACCCAAAAATATATGGGTCACATGGTTTGGCCAAAAAAATTTCCAAACCATTCACCAACTATGAACCTCCTACTACTTAAGGAGGTACCCCGCATGGTTTCATGCACATGGTTTGACTAACCATGTGCAGATCATGTTGTACACTATGTTATATTTTTCTAAGATACTTGTATGGGCATGCAACCCTAGGTGCACAGTTATGGAAAGTCATGTGCCCTACTTTACCCCTTTTTATATCCCTCACATGGTTAGTGAAACCATGAAAAATGGATCAAATGTGTATACTAACTGTGATACCCAATCTTTTCCTCCACCGGTCGGGGTTTTGAGCTCCGAACAAGCCCTAGACACCCCTGAAACAACTATGAACTCATTAGGCATCTGTATTAGTTCCAAAGTAAATAATTAGACCAAAATTTAAAGGAACCATACCTAATATAAAATAAGTTTCCTACATTCTATCATATTATTAAAATCCTCAAAATCCTCAACCATAACTAAAAAACTCGACCTTGATCTCTATGACTCTTTTGGGGTTGATTACTTTGGTTTTGGGGATATTGGTAGGGGAAATTATCCATCTCATTAATACTATGCCATTTAATTTTGACTATATTCCATTTAAAATTACATTAATACTATTTTTTCACTTTATCCACACTTAAAACATACACTTTATTCTTTTAGACAAGCTCTAAGATGTATCTTCACATTGTTCCTTCAAATTAAAAAATTATACTTTTCCCTTATTATCACTTCCCATTTGTCTTTCTGCATGGTGATCCACTATAATATTATTATTTAAATTATTATAGGGATGTATAACATAGATAAATCATTCCTTAAATTTATGTATTTTTAAATAATCCTTTCATATTAACAATTACCCCAATAAAATAAGACTCCTCAAAGACTTTCTCTTATCCTATAAATGAATCAATCAATTTGACTCTCTAGGTTATGCATGTAAATAGGGTAAAATCGTAATAACCTCATGAATTTATCCTTGTATAGATTTTATATTATTCCTCTTTACAAAGAGTTATGAAATGTTACACCATCTAGATTTGTTACTCTTAATGGAAATACTTCTCTAAGAATAGTTTTTTGAAAACATTGGACTCCCTTTTTTCTACTTCCTGATCATTATTGATATTTTGGATCAAATAAAACCATTTATACACATCCCCTTTTATATGATATGTGATTATAATGAGGTTATATTTCTCCATGAATCCTAATTCCATGAAAATTTTCTCTAAGGGTTAGATCTATTGATTTATTATGAATGGATATGTGGTTTCACTAAATGATAGAGGTTGCTACCTCGTGAAGTGTTATATGGTATTTGATCACTTTTAAGGGGATCTATATTTCTACATATGGGAAGGGATATTTTTTATTACATAGATCAAGTTCTTAAAAGTAGTGATGATCTATTCAACACCTAATTCAACTCTATTAGGTTAGTCATTCAAATAAGATTTACATTATCCTTGTTTTTTGGCATAGTTTTCACTACTTCCTTAGTCCACCATTTTCTAAAAATGAAATAAATTAATTAGTTATTGAGTGAAACTACTAACTATAAATAATATTTTTTACTTCATGCACTCCTATAATAAATTATCATTAATTTAAAATTTTAAATATATTATATAACTTTCTCAATAATTTCATATTTTTTTACCATAAATTATTTTTTTCTCTACCTACATTCATCTAAATCCAGTTACTAAGGTCCTTATTAAAATATTTATGATACCAACTGTAAGACCCTCAACTTTTATCAATCATACCCAATTCCCCTTCATTACTTAATACAATATTATACCTCCAACCAATCTATACCTATAAAATATCCTAATTATTTTCATAATCATGATCTCTTGGAGAATAAGGAAACAGATCAATGGGAGTGAGCCTAGATGCTTGGAAAGGAAATGTGTATTAAAGAATCAACAACATAAAAAATCATAACAAAATTCATAATATGGTAATAAAGAATAATAAATATAATTAATTATGAAATATAACATAGAAAAAAATATAATGATTGAGTATAAAATTTGAAACATCATTAATTTATAGTTAAGGACTTATACAAATACAATATAAAGATTAAGGATACTTCCATTACATTATCATAAAATCTCATGAGATATACTAATTTATTGGGGGAATATCTAATTTTAGGTTCCACCCATCACATATTTCTCTAGATATAAAACATCACATCAAGAAAATGGTCTTATAAATATGTGGAATGAAGTTCCTATATCAATAATAAATGAATAAAAATGATAACCCGTATTGAATAAAAAAAATATAAACATATTAACTATTTCCCTTATCAATGAAATTTTATATAATAATATGAATATTGGTTGATCAAATAGAAAATATGGAAAATATAATAAAGGGTTCTTAGTGAAAATATACCCCATGAAAGGAATTTGATTCAATTGATTGTATAAAAAAATTATCAGAAAGAAATCAAGGAATAATACTTCAAGGAGTAAAGGGTATGAATCTATAAGTATAATGAAATTGTGTTGTATAGAAAATTTTCAAGGATAATTTCATGGGATAGATAATCAAATACTAAAGGTTTATTTTTTATAATATATAAAGTATTTTGAAAGGTCCCTATAAGAGATGGGAAAAAAATAATCGATATCCCTTTTATAGATAAATATTCCACATTGTATTTTCTATATATATAATAAAATATATATATATACATAATAACACATACCGATGTATTATAAAATAAGGTATAAGTTAGATAAAACTAAAATGAATAATAATTATGATGAAAAATAACTCACAAAGGAAATTTAAAAAAGATAAGTGACAAAGAATTTATTACATTGGATTCGCTTCCTAGATTTAGAATTGTCTCTTATCCCCTTATAAAATTCCTAAAATTTGAGAGGGGACTAATATATATGGATATTTTGATACAAATCTTAATAATTGTTTTTTATTGTGGTGATTAATATTTTTGATTTTTTTGAATAAATTAACATTTATGTTCAACACTTTTATAAGTGGTATTACCTATAAATTTGGTTATCACACCACTAAAATGGTTTTTATCTAAATATAAATTGAAATATTAATGAAATTATTAAATGATTATTTGTTGAATTATGGTTTAATTCACAAAAATTCCATATTTCACTACCAATTCTTGTTATATTGGTTTTTAATTTCATATGGGAATAAGGAATTTGGTCGGGGGTTCAATTCTTAACCACTTCAATTGAAATTTTTCTATGTTCTCTTAAATGGTTAGTATTCTTCATGTGGGATAAGGAGATCTTTATTATATATAGAATATAATATCAGTGAGCATATATATATTCCTAGGAAATCATTATTTAATATAACATTGGTGAGAATACATCTCTTTATTAACTAGTATATATCTCTTCCCATGTAAGAGAGGATTTTTAGAACTAGAGAATATCTATTTCTTAGTGAATGATCATCCATCCATTGAATCATCTATTCTTAGGTGAAAATACCCAGATAAATAAATCCAATCCTCTTCTCAAGTGATAATCCCTCTTCGGTAGAGTAGCCCATGATCATTCAATTTTTTAAGGTAAGAATCCCCTCCTCAAACCCTATTTTCTGAGTATTTACTCGGGCCATCTTTCCTCAAGCAAATCATCCTCCTAATGTGGGACTTATGAACTTAGTGTTCTTAATTCAAGATTTATTTCTAGATAATTTTTTTCCTTAAATGAGATATTCTACTTGAAATTCATTACCTTCAAAATAAAAAAAATATCATGTAATTGACCCATTGACCCTCTTTAAAAAAACATACCATATTTCACTATTTTCTATAATAGTATACATTCTTTACCAAAAAATAATCACTTGACCCCATAAATAATTTTAACATATTGATTCCAAATTTATAAACCACTTTTTATAAATAAAACTTCTAATTATAAAAAATAATTTTTTAATTAAGAATATTATATTTCATTAAAAATTGAGTATTAAAGTAAAATATATTTTATAAATACTAAATGAAATTTTATTAGTTTGTTAAATACATATAAATACAAACCTTATTCCAAGATAAATAAATTATTATTACACTTGAATATTCCATGAGGGTGATGTGGTAAAGGGTCTAACTTTTATGCAGTGGTTTGATGAATATAAACTCAACATTGACCTCTAATTGTTTGAATTCTTATATCAAGTGATTTCTCCTAAATGATACTTATTCGAGAATAGATCAATTTTAGTCTAGGAAATTCCATAGTGATAATACATCTTTCACATGATCAGATTGATATACTTTGTGTGAGAGTTTTTTTCTACTTAATTTCATTGTTTCTCCCTTCTCTATAAATTTTTAGAGGTAAAAATTTTGAATCTGGAATGATATCCCCACCCATGAACCTGAGACTTAAATAGGTTTGGGATGAGTAAAAATGGGTTCATGTTTAAATTGGGTTGACTTGTTTGAATCTAATAGTATTTGAGTCAAGTTCATATTGACCTATCATAAGCTGCATACCTTCATTTTTTTTCTGAAAATGAAAGTATATTTATATATATTATATAAGTTTAATAGGTATAAATCCTATACAAACTGGTCATGGTAAATCCTTTCAATACATATGTAGGGTTTGATCCTCTCTCATTGCACATTTTCCCAGATTTTTTTATTTTCATTGGGTTTGGTTGGGTTACACAGGTTAAACAAGTTAAATGAGTTAGGTTATATGGGGTTTTTAGGTTAATCAGGTTAGGTTTTGATTTATTTTGATTAATTGGGTTAAATGGGTTAGGTTTGGGACAAACCTTTAACAAATGGGTCATGTCAGGTCAACATATTTACTTAAACGAGTCAAGTTTAGGTTAAATGAGGGTTTTGGTTAAATGGGTTCGGTTAAAGGGTAACCTAATCTTTGAACCTGAATTTCAACCCTTAAAATTTCCATCGTGTAATTAATTTAATTTATACACATTTATTTCTATAGTAATTTGTAACAACTAACTTATAAATGGTCATATAATGGATAACTCATACCATTTAAATGGTTATGGAATACCCACCGATCACTTATAAATTTAAATAAATTCTCCCAAAACTATTTTGTAAAATCACACTTCTCATTACTTTATTTTCTCTCAAAGTTTAATCTATCTGGTATAAAATGTTTATTACATTGATAATATCATTTTTCACTTGTAATTGTGATTATTTTAACCATACTAATTGATGGAGGATAAACTTAGGGGTATTTTTAACACATATTCATGGTGTTTATTTTTTTATTTATTTTTTACTTTTAGTTAACACAATTATAATGAATATATATCTTTAAATTGTATTGTTTTATCATGAAATAATAAAATAGTATTTATTTTTTAAAATTTAATTATTTATTTAGGGAACTTTTCTATATTACCACAATCATAATCAAAAATATTCATATGGAAGTTTTTATCTAAATGTCCCACTTTTCCATACATAAAAAAATTGAAAGGAAAAATTCCTTTAACATTTCCCTTTCCACCTTTTAGATTATTTAACATAAAATCCATCATTTCACCACATTCTCTGCTTGATTCCCACTCTAATCTCAAATTATTCATATATTTTATTTTACTTATATTTTTTTAAAAGAAATTAAATCACTCATTTATTAATTAAATTAAAAAAAATTGAATCCTAAAATCAAATTTTTAGAACCTGAAGCTTATACATATTTAAAATTTTATCTCACGTTGTGTTTTTTTAAACTCAAAATTTTTTTAATGGACAAACAATTTTAAAATGTTTCACATAAACCATTATAATTATTAACATCTATATCCAATACTCCCATAAATTTTTATGTATATATAGTTCCCATTTAATCAATCATTAAAATTTAACATGTAACAACCATAAAAATTATCTAATCTATGAGATATAAAATATGAATTTATTCTTATTTTCCATAATGATAATTATGACCATCACCAACACACTTGTATCCTATTGGATATGGTGAATTCCAATCCATCCCCATTGAATGGGTTTTACTACCATAATATCCTTTTTATACACCTTTATCTCACCATAAATCCCACTAACTTGTGTGACTGCTCCAATCCTAGTATGTAAGGGTGTAAATTTGGCCTAGTGCCCTGAAAGCTCACTAGACCCAGCCTGACCTAGGCTGGGATAGGGATTGTAGTTGTGTGGGGTAGGCCTAGAACATTATATTTTGGTTTGTGACAACACATAATCTTACCCATAGGGGCATCCAAGAATCCCAACCCACTCTGCTAGCCTAAATCAAGCGTAAAAAAATCTAAAGAAAATCAGAAAACTTTCAATAGGGGAGACTCAAACCCCTAATATTATCTTTTAACTAGGCAAAATATTATATTTCTATTATATATATAGATAAAAATTCATTTTATAAATTTTTAAAAAATATTATAATAATAATTTTTAAAAAAATATTTTTTTACTTTGATATTAAAGGCCAAATCAGCTCAGGCTTGTGGTCTAACCCAGCAAACCCGACCTAACCAAAAGAATCAGGCTAGCCCGGGGTTAGGCCTGGGACTAAATATTTAACTATTTAGGTAATTCTATAATGACCCAAATAGTTCCTTCAAGCCCAATGTTTTTAGGATCAATCTCGACCTGACCCAACCTGACTGAGCCCAAGTCGGGCTGAGCCATGCCATTTTTACACCCTTATTAGTATGGAACCCATTTTCCACCTGAATTCCATTATCTATAGTACTACCTATGGTATTATAATATATATTTTTATGCTTTATTTGGTCTTCCACTCTTTATAGTCCTATAATAGTAATAAAATATTGGAAGGTAATTTAGAGTCCCTTTTAAAATAAAATATAATTATAACCATATAAAACTAAATTCTTTGTTATTAATTGGGGGATCCATTTAAATGAATAAAAAAATAATTCCATTAAAAATTAAGACCTACTAAACATATAACATAAAAAAACCACTGATATAGATCTATAAAATAACTGATTGCCTAAGAAACCAATTATTAGTGGAAAGGGTCTTAAATGTGTAAAAATTTGGTTAAGGGGAATGGGTGAATTTGGATAATCAACATTAACTAATTATTTCACACTTTATATTTCTTAAGAATTTACTAAGTACAATTTAATTCCCTTATTCATTTCCTAAAAAAGTATTATTATAAAAAAAATCACATCAAATACATAAATTATTTGGTTTGCCTTTAATTTGAATGACATATTTAAGGCATGTGATATGATCAGTGATGTCATGCATAATCATATATAACTTTTTTTTTGTTATAATATTAATTTACGAATCATTACTTACTTCTAGTATCACTACCTTTTAATGATCAAAGTATCATTATTAAATGGCCAAGTAATTCATCAACTACAATTAAAAAAAGATGATATCAAAATAAACCATGATAGTTTGTGTTGTAGTGGTAAATAGAGGTAAATATATCCTTATTCTTTGATTATGATAAATGATCTTATCCACTCTTAATAATAATAAAATAAATTAAAAATTTATCTCTCTTGAGTTTAAAGATACTCGTGAGCTCATACACATTGTTTCTCTCTTTTTTCATTTTCAAAAAAAATCCCTCAAAAAACTCAGTCCCAACTCAATTGATCTTAAATTTTCATACCCATGCTTCATCAATTTTGACATGAATTTATAAGCATGACCTTGAATCTAAAGGTATCAGTCCATGTGGAAGAAGCTGTTGTTTCAGAGATTTAAAAAGTTTCCCTGACAATCGATGTAACCACATCATAACTAGTGGATCCCTACCTTGGTTAAAGCCTTAAGATCACATTTGAATAAGTTTAACCACAAAAATTAAACCAAAAATACCTAGTTTTATCTAAACCCGTACATTAATTATCCATTCATTTCTAGTTATTTCTTCTTGAAGAATCCAAATTTGAATTTCTATAGATTTTCCAAACATGATTTAAAAATCTATTGGAGCATCGATCATCAAATTTTGGGTGCTATCATGGAGATATGACAATGCCTTTGACGTCCCTATAATCACTACATCGACGTTCTTGTTATGTGTGAGGTAGAGATCAATCCAATCAATTGGTTTAAGAACTTATCTCTCTAGAAAGTGGTAAAGGAGAGAGATGCGCTCAATAACTTGCAGTGAATAGTCATCACGTGAGTTAATAAATTACCCAAAAAGTCTCCATGACCCCCAAATATTTATTACCCACTAAATAAACCATAAATGACATATTATGACTGTTGTACTAAGTCATAAATATCATTTATATTTTTATCACTTTATTATAATATAAAAAATATATTATGTGATAAAATTATGTCATTAACTCGACTCATTATCCCTATAAATATTAAACAAACCTTGAATATTAAAATAATATTTGTTCAAATAATATTATTTATTGTATTTAATTAAACAGTTGTAAATAATTTTAATAAATAAATTCAACAAAATTATTATATACTCAAATAATAATGAATTTATTTATTTTTCGATGACCATTAAAACTTGGGCAACTCTCAGACCCCATGGTTGGTCCCACCATGTCTTATATACATATTCACTAGAATAAGTAATATTATTGAATATGTTATTGTGCGTGAACCTATAGGTCGTTATCTTGATAACATTGAATATTATTCACAGACTGAGAGAGGATTCTAAAAATCCATCAAGGCCTCTGAAGAGATAAATAATATTCATAGAAATGACAACCATCCTAATAACATATATTTTGTAATATAATCTCTTTGTCTTCAAATAACTCATAAATAAAGAAACACACTTGTGTAATCATAATTTTTCATTACTATTTATTAATCTAGATGGATGGATTTACCTTTGACTACCATGGCCATGGGTTTATGAAGTTACTAAAATCTTGATCAACCAGGCCTGAGATATGACTTCCTCAACTCAAAAGTGACAAATTTTGTCTTGACTATTCAACCAATGTCATACCACCAATGTCACACCCAATAAAAGCTACCACACCATGACTTCATTGTCATGGTTTTCTCCTTGAATCAAAGTAAATGATCAAATGGAACACATTGATAATGATATCAATTCATGAGACCAATACACATGTCATTAGATAATAACTACCAATGACACTTGAAACATGTGGTATTCCTATTGGCGGGATTATCCTCATGATGTTACCTACTAAAGATCACCAAGTATGAACTTCATGAGATGAAGTATCAATGCTTATGAGACCCCATCACTTTATAGTAAAATATTAACTTTGTATAGATATTATGATGTATCTAGACCATAGGACATATATTTAAGATTAAGGTCATAGTATCTCAAGATTCTCATTATAATCTGAGATCTTCTATAACATTTTGATATGAAAAATAATCTATGGAAATTACTATTTAAATAGTGGGTGAAAAAATATCTACACTATAATGGTAAGTGTATATTAAAAATAACTCACTATAAACATGGTATGGTAATCAATTATACTATTCAAGTTAGGTCTAGCACACCCACTATTACAACACTCTCAGTTGAACTAGAGACAACTTTCTAGATATCCTTATTAGCTCTCACATGATTAAGATCATATTTCTACTAAGTCATGGGTTTATTTTATAGGTCTTCCATCTCTCTTTTGTGTGTCAATTCTAATGTCTTATCTCAACTTCTCTAGTAAAAATAATCAAGAGGTGTAAACCCCAAGTGTATTTCTTTTTATCCACTATCAAAACTTGAAATATTAGCTAGTAAAAGTATCATATTTTACATTATGATAATACTTTACTTACTAGGTGAGATTCTAATAATTGGAACAAATCATTGCATATTTTTACATTACTTCTTAGCTACCTCATAATATTCAACATACTCTGTATTTGTAGACATGGATACAAATGGATTGAATGAGATTGTCTTGCTCATTACCTTATACTAACGGTGATATTAGATCATATGGTTCCAAGTAATACTAGTTTTTCCCTTGAAAACTAGTTTTCCTTCCTCACCACTTACCAGGTACATATCCTTTGTACTTATCAAGTAAAATTGGGTATTTCTGACCGCTTGCTAGTGATGTAAAACGGGCATGTGGCCCACGACCTTTGCGGGTTTGGGGCGGATGTGGGGTGGGGTGGGGAAAAAAATTTGATAGTTCAGAATGCGGTCTAGTGCGGGTTGAGCCCGCACGGGTGCAGGCTAAGGCGAGTTGATCCCACATGGGTGCGGGCTTACCCACGGACCTAATTTAAAAAAAATATTTTTTTACAATATATGATTCTTTAATATTTTAGTTTTTTTAATAAAAAAATTATGATTAAACCATGACATAAGATTTATCATCATAATTATCATACTAATTCACCATTCATTCACATGTGAATTTTAAATAGGTTTGTATTTATTGTTTTGATATGATATTATAATATTTATAATGTAATTATCCACTATATTCACATGATGTGTCACCCCACCTCTTAAAAAATGGAACTCATCTCTCTTGATTATGGTTTCAATTCTAAAAGAGTTATTATAATCATAATATTTTTTGGTTCAATTTAATTTTGTTATTATTTATTTTTATTTTTTTATTAAGAAAATAGTAAAGGACCTTAGGGGGATCCTAATAGCCTCATTTAAAACAAATTTTTGTTTCGAAATTCATCGTTCATTCTAGCCATTTTCATCACTACATGACCAACATAATCATTCATCACTTCTCACCGATCACTCACCTACTTTTCATAGCAATAGTTCACCACCACATTGTCATCATCTCATGCCACCATTAATCCATATAAAAATGTTCCATCACATCCCTTAAAACTATAGGTATTTTCAATCCATACTTCTCCTAACAATAACCATTACAAATGAGAAAAAATACAATATTTAAATGATTGTAAATAGTATATATTTTTTTAAATGCGGGTAACCCATGGGAAACCCGTGGGCTTATACAAAGTGGGGCGGGTTTGAATTTTTTTTGTTCGCATTATATGTAGGCTTTTGTGAACAAACCCATACAGGCTCAAACCCATGCGGGCTTGTCCCGCCCCACCCCGGCCCACCCATTTCACATTACTAACACTTCCCTTGCAGTTCTCATGGATATATTTGATATTTTCCTACCATAAAGTATTTTTTTGGAAATATCAGATCATGTACATATCATGGAATACATGATTTATCCATAGGTAAAGCATAAGGAATTCAACTCACTACATTAATCTCCTCTTATTCTCGTGCATGTCATCTTGGAGAGATTTATTCCATGTGACTCTAGCAACAATTCTCTCTTAAATTGTTCCAAATTGTATTTTTTCAATACTTTTTCAGTATATGTATGATTTAATAGGTCTAAGAAACTATTATATATATCTCAGTAGATCCTATTCCCTATAAATTAGGTTGGTATTTTAAGTCAATATCGGGATAATTTCTTTCTTCCTTGTCTTAGCTAAGTGTAAAACCAATAGCTATTTTCCATATGTAACCAAGCATATTTTACTTGAAAGAAATGGTGCTGCCACTAAACTCTGGTAGACACATGGAAAATATTTATTCAAAATGAATATTTTATAATCTTCTTTCTTACTTTAATCTTGAACTGGAATTCAATAACTTGTTCCCCTTATTGGCATTCTACGGTGTCACCATCCCTTTCTAGTTACATTGTATAGACACCTTCCATGATTGGTGGTATTGATATCCAATTCCCAATATAATTATTATAGAAAATAGCTATGAAAATTAAAATTATAATGGATTTATTCATAATGACTTGGTATAACCAATCGAGTCTTATTGGTGCCATGCTTATACCATCCATTTATAGTTTCACTTGAATACCCACAATAGTATTCAAAATAACAAACCCCTTATTCTTTGATACATGGAATCCATTATTGAATTTTTAATTGCTCTTGTCAATTTTAGCTAATTTTCATATATTTACTACTTGTAGGAATTATAATTCTCAATGAATAATGTATCACCAACCACGGTGAATATAAAACTACCACCATGGTTTTATCATTCCTACATAGTATGTCTCTAGAATATTTTTTTACACACCTCTTGTGGAAATCGTTCCTATTCTAAATATTTGTACATCTTTGTAATTGACTAAGACCAAGTCAATCTTAATCCCACTATCTCAAATAGAAATGTGCACCCTTTTATAGAAATATAGTCTATTCCTTTTACTATAAATTTTTTATCTTAGGGATTTCTATAATATCATTATAAAACTTTAGGATAATTTTTTTTAGATTCACATTGTGTTTCACTTGATGAAAGTTTTTTTATATCCTAACAAACTCTTTGCATATAAATACATGTTCTTATGAAAATGGGTTTATATAATAATAAAACTCATATGATATCCATTTTTCATTATAGTTGGTATAGGGTTTTGATATAACATCTCTATTTTCAAATCATGTCTCTAAAAATGTAAGTACCTCCAATTCATGAGTTTTAACATTGATGCTCTATTTAAGGTAATGCGTATTTGTGAATTACTCCATGCTACATTATAATGATCGATGAATTCTTGGTCAAGATATTATTTGGAACACTAGACCAAAGTCACTCACATATTCTGACCATGCATATACCATATTTCACTTTCACATTCCTTAAATACTTAAAGAAATCTTATTAAGTATACTTACCACTAGCTTACCCTTGGAATAGTTCACGCTCTCAAGCTGAACTAGTTCTGAAATCTTTATGGATTATTTTTATTTCTAAAGGTTTCTTTGTCCAAAACTAAATACATAAGTGTGTCGATAGTACCTAAGGTATTTAACTCTAAAGAGTCTTAATCCATGCTGGGTATACCCTTGAAAACTACTTATATTTTCTTGATAAAGTATTATATTTCCACATCTGGGTATATACATCTTACATTTTATATTCATAACATATTTCCTATGATTCATGTCTTGATAAACTATTTGGTGAGTATTAAACACCATAAACATCATTCATTGTTGAACTAGAATAATGTCTCCTTATGTCAAAACAAAACGTGGGATAAATTTTTTAGTGATACTTAACAAAAATTCAACTAGAATCATTTACTTGGAAATTAGAATTTGTGTGTTTCTCACCATCGACTTAGGAACCACCCTTTATCATTTTCTTGGATAACACACCTTACTTCTAGTAATTTTTCTTTACTTACTTGGTTACTGTATTCAAATACACATATTTGATAGAAATATTGTATTCAATACCCAAAAAGTAAAACTAAAACATTACTTACAAGTGATAAATATACCTCAAGAATAAGTGACAACTTTCTTCTTCAATTATATTCATTTCATTTAAACTTCCATTGATTTATTTTAGGATATACAAAGTAAATAACATCATGTTACCTCTTTCTTTGATGGATGTTGTGAAGGTTCATTTGATGTCATGCTTTCCATTGGCTTGTTCTCATTATCCTTAAACTTTTTCTCTATAAGAACTAAGGATTAATCTTTATTTGTTGTTCTTATTATTTGGAAAACCTTACCTAGAAGGTAATGAATGTTTTTCTCCATAATTTTCATTTTTTAATCTTAAACAATAATGGAGTATATGGGTGAAAATGATATAAGAATGGGATGTTTTTAAAAATTGTGACCTACCTTTCAATTTACACATATCCAATGAAATCATCAATGATTCATGTATCACTTATCTTTCTCCTTGTAATCTTCTTGAAGATGAGACAACATGTGTAATCTTCCATGTCTTGATGTAGTATCCAAAATTCACATCAGGCATTGATGATAGCATATGGAATAACCATCAAAAACTTAATACATGAGTCTCCTGTAAAAAAAATTCTCTCCCTCGCTTCCTGAGGTGGCTCAACTGGTATTGGGGACACCAGCACCTTGAATTTCAAACGTCATGGTACTTCTCAAATGTGCTTGTACTACTCTTTGGAAACTCATTCCAATATAGATATTTTCTTTTTCCATTAGATATCTGAGTATGTATTGTGGTATTACTTTTCATTTTCTATAAAAAACTATAAGATTAGTACTTTTATCTTGATTATCAATTGTATTTATGATTTTTTAAATCATTAAATTTCTCTCACTATTATATAGAACTCTAGAAACCCTCTTTACTAGAATCAAAATACTCTATCGCTAGATTATTCTAGTGGAAAGGATACTTAAACCTACCCTCATAGTTTGAAAGATCTAGATATTACACTACTTGGAGAGTTTATAGGTAGTCGTTTGACTGGACAACCGCATTACTTGTGGTTTTTTGATCTATTGAGTGAAGTCTCAGGTTATAAAATCGTAATTTTATTTACTCAATACTTTACTCTAATGTTTCAACAAGCTGGATTTGGATACTTATTTTCTACCGAATTCAGTTAAATCAACCCATTATTCTCATAAGAAATCTCTGGTAATAGGAGGTGCCCTCAACTTTGGCTAAAAAGCACCTCAAACACCCAATTTTTTTCAAATCCAAATGATGGAAGATGTTTGTGATTTAATATTTCTTTGAGGGTTTTATTATTATATGAAAAAATGAAATCATTTTATATCTCATAAACAAGTACTATGTGATTACAACTGATCATGTAATAAATAGAAAACATTCATCACATAACATGTTCATTTTATATGCACATGATTCATTATTATTTTAATAAATAAATAAACACTAGACATGCATTCATGAGACTATGGCTCATGATCAGTCAATATACATTAAACTCACGTGTAAAAATTAATTTCATAAAGAAATATTAAATTTTCAATAAATTATTTTCGAGGGTGATTTTATTGAATTAAAAAATCACTCTTATTTTTAATTAAAAATTTACATCGTTGAGTCCCAATAATTAATTTGATTATATTATAAAAATTAAACCTAATTTTTGAAATATTAATTATTAAATTAATTATTTCTTTAATTATATATATTCTAAAAAATAAAACTTATTTTTTTAATATATATATATATATAATTTTGTTTTTGAACCCTGTACAGCCCAGGCTTGCCAGGGTGGGACCCGCCTAGCCCCATTTCGGGTCAGGTGGGACTCACACTCCCCATTTTGGATTTGACCAATCATAACGGAATATGGTGGGATACCTATGCCAGTAAGACTTTCTAATAGAAGAATGTTTAGTGGAAGGCGCGATAAGTGGAGGTCGGACCTGGGGTGAGGGCGAGGCACGGTGAAGGCAGTTGTGAGAGTGGTCTCATTGGAAACATGGCACACCAAGAGAGGGAGGACACCAATAGAGGTGGTCGGTGCTGCAACGGGAACCAACAGGAGGGAGTTGGGGTGGTGGCTAGGTTGGGTTTAGCGTGAGCAGGGAGGGCACGTTGGAGAAGATGAATAGTGATGCCCCCCGCCAATCTTTATGTTTTTTAGCATCACATGTCTCTTCCAAAGGCTATAAAAATTGTCCCTTTTTTACTATTCTTCCATATGTAGGCCATCTGATAGCCCCATTTTTTAAAATGTAGTTTGGTCGATAATGGAAATCCTCAAAAAGATATTTGTATTTTGTATTTATAATATATATTTATATATATATATATATATATTATTCCACATACAGGTGGAATATTTGTCTGGATGAAAAACACTACGTCAGTCGATGGGACCAAAAAACTAGGTTCGTCATAAATCACCCATGCTAGTTACTACCTCCGGGTTAAAATAAAATATATATTAAAATTATATTTTTTTCAAAATTAACCCGTAAATTAGTGATTTTAATCCGTATTTGAAACTTTAAATAGCCACAGATTGGTCTTACAGGGTCATATTGATATACCGTCTACGATGTTGGGACCAAAATGATTCCCTCTTCAAAATTTAATACAATTTTAATTTTTTTATTGGCTTAAAATTTTTATGTGTTATTATTATACCAATTTAATGTACTGGGGTGTGTGGTAGAATCTGGTGAGTCATGGATTTAAAAAATTTCACCGACAATCAATGTAATTACATCATTTCTGGTAAAACATTACCCCAGTTAAAGCCCAAGGATTATACATGAAGAAGTTTAAGCACAAAAATTAAACCAAAAATACCTATTTTGATCTAAATTCATGCATTCATCATATTCTCATCACAGGAAATCATTGTTCAAATAATCAGAAGTCAAATTCCTTTATATCATCCACACATGCTTCAGAAATCTATAGGAGCATCGATCAAAGAACTTGAGGTTCTAGTACAAAGATCTGATGATTCCTTCAACGACCCAACAATCATCGCATCAATATTCTTGTGATGTGTGAGGGAGAGATCAATCTGATCACTTGGTTTGAGATCTTCTCTCTCTAGAAAGTGGGAGAAGAGGAAGAATCTCTCAAGAACTAATATTGAATAGTCATCATGTGAGAACCTCTCTCATCCTATATATAGATTTATAAAATTACCTGGAAAAGGCTCCCTAACCCCTAAATATTTATTACCCACTAAATAAACCATAAATGAAATATTTTGACTACTATACAAAGTCATAAAAATTGTTTATATTTTTATCACTTTCTTATAATATAATAAATATAGTATGTGATAAAACTGATCCATTAACTCGACTCTTCATTCCTGAAAATATTAAACAAACCTTAAATATTAAAATAATATTTGTTCATATAATATTATTTCTTGTATTTTATTAAAAAAATGTAAATAATTTTAATAAACAATTTCAACCCAATTATTATATACTCAAATAATAATGAATTTATTTATTTTTCAATGATCGATAAAATTTGGACAACTCTTGAACCCCGTGGTTGACCCACTATATCCTATATACCTATTTACCAGAATATGGAAGATTCTTGATTAAACTATTATGTGTGACCCACTTGGCCCTTATCTTGATAGCAGTTAACATTATTCATAGACCAAGAGTGGATTTGAGAAACCCATCAAGTCCACTAAAGAGATAAGAAACAAGCAGAGCAATGACAACCAACCTATGAACACACACTGTGTAATATAATCTCTTTGTATTTAGATATCTCATAAAGTAGGATGCACACTTGTGTCATCATCCTTTATTTATTCATTATTTGGTGATCTAATTGGATGAATTTACCTTTTACTACCATGGAAATAGATTTATAAAGTTACTACCATCCTGATCAACCAGGTCTGAGATATGAATTCCTAAACTCAGAAGTAATAAATTCTATCTTGATCATTCAACCAATGTCATACCACCAAAGACGCACCCAAGAAAAGATACCTTTCTATGAATTCATTTTCATGGTTTATGCCTTTCATTAAAGTATACAATTAAATGGCACACATTGATAATGATCTCAAGTCAGAAGACCAATACACATGTCCATAGATAGGAACTACCAATGACACTCGAAACATGTGGTGTTCCTATTGGTGGGCATGTCCTCATGATCTCACCTACCAGAGATCACCAAGTTTGGACTTCATGAGATTAAGTCTCAATACTTATGATCCCCTAATACCTGATAGTCAGATATCAACTATGTATAGTCAGTATGTTGTATCTAGACCATAGGAAATATATTTAATATTAATACCATAACATCTCAAGGTTTTCATTATAGTCTGAGATATTCTATAACAATTTGATACTACAAATAATCTATGGAAATTATCATTTAAATAATGTACACAAAAATATCTACACTATAATGGTAAGTGTACATCATGCATAACTCACTATACACATGGTATGTTAATCAAAGGTTCTATTAAAGTTGGGTCTAGGGAACCCACTATTACAATAGAATCAACACCGCATATTATACTTGGTAATTTATTATATAATTAAACTAAATAAAAAAATATATATTCTAAATTGTTTAGTTATATAAATTATCTAATAACCTTTTTTCTATAGTAAAACCATTGAAAAATATTGATATGAAACCTATCTACTATTGACTCCACATGTTTTTTAAAATAAAATAGTCAAAATTGATCTACCATAAATTGGTGTTTAATCATTTATTATTGCGTACTCTATCCCTCTATTGAATTCCACTTTATGGTTGATCATCTATAATATTACTATTAATGGAACAACACCTAATGTTATATGACCTTTACACTACACTATGTTTCATGACACTCCATGTCAAATACATTAACATTAGAAAATATAAAAACCAAAAATAAAATATTTATGGTAAAAAAATACATGGTTAATGTAATTTGAGCTGCACAATTGATATTTTCCCACAACATAGTTTATATTAAAAATTAAAAAACACAATGATCACTCAACATAAATAAAAAATTTATTAGTCAAACCCATCAATGGAAACCAAATAAAACTCAATAAATTTACTTGTCATATTAATCACCTTTGATAAAAAAATCCATCACTGACTCAAGAAACAGAAGCTTGGTCAAAATAATAAATTTTTTTTAATATAATATTTTTTATTTAAAATAAAAGACTATATTTATATTAATTATTTTTTAATTAAATCATTGATTATAAAATATAAAAAATTATAAAAAAATAATTGGTTTACAAAACATGAAACCCATTTATGTTTATGATCCTTCATATCTCCTTGAATAAATTCTTTGAAAATAAAAAATCTTTTTTAGACTCTCTATAAGACCTTTTTATTTATTTTAAAAAAAGAACTTTAAATTTCAGTGAGAACATATATACAAACAAAAATAGAAAAACTAATGACAATTGGGTAGGCCCGAAGTTCTTCCAAAGACTAACCAAAACTACACTTGAAAATTAATGTGGTTCATGGGACCACCAAACTCATATAAGATCACCTCAGGAAACATGAAAAATGGGGCCCCGCTTAATGCCTTGGTACATGAGTCTTTAGTCACTGTGAAGTTATTGTGTTTCAAATCATTTATAGAGAAGATCTACTACCAATTGTAGTCGAACACGTCCACCCTTATCATTGAGAACTGAGCATGAAACAACGCCACCAAAATTCAACTGATGACAAGATGAGATAAATAAATCACTATTATAGATATCACCATATAGTAACACAAACACCAACCTAGAAACTACATAAGAAACTTTATCTTTCATTGCCCACTGAGTTAGAAAATTTATTCATATAATGAAAAAAATCCCAAAATAGGGAACTGAGAAAATTATTTTCCATAGTAGGGAATATTTTTTATTTATGGATGGGAGCTGAATAAGAAAATTCCTACTTTAAAATTTTTAAATATAAGATTCCATTTTGTTTAACACATTCTTTTTTGGAACCTTTTTTTATTTTGTTTTTTTTTTTGTTTTGTTTTTGTAATGAACTTATTTATAATGGTATTTTAACTTTTAAGATAAAACATGAAATTTGAATTGGCAGAGGGGATGGATTTTGAAATGGAATTCAGGGTATAGTTTCAAGAGTTTTGAAACCTAAAACATGTGATTATAGATTTGAATAAATATCGAAGGGTTTTCAGAGGGATTGAAGGTGCATTCAAGGGTCCTATATGGATCCAGAACTATATCATGATATTGTAGTCCCATATGCTAGCCAGTGGGAGGCCAATGGCTAGCCAGTGAGTTAAGGGGATGTTTTTTTTAAATAGTTAAAATTGGACTTTCCTCCTTTTCCCCATAATAAAACCAAACATGATTTATTCCCCATTTATCCTAGCATTGGTACCCTAAGTCCCCTCCTCCTCTCTCCTCTTCCTATGGTAGGATATCCTTGGTTCCTCATCCAAATCAAGTGTTTTCACTTGTGTTGGAGAGCCTAAGGTGATTTTATCTCTCCTCTTCCATCTATTTTGGTTTTATTTCACTATCAAGTTCTATTTCACTTGATTTATCTATTATTCCTTATTTTTAGGGTGTTTGTATGGTTTCTCGATTTCTCTTGATTTAGGATGAACTAGTGACCTATAATCGACATTTCATCTTGTCTAAGTTTAAGTTTGGTGGCCCCTAATAATATGACATAGTTTCAATTAATTGTTTAAGTGCATAGGTTGTGCATCCATGATGGCTATTAGGTGTTGACATAGAAATTATTTAAATGGTTTTTCCTTGGATTTTTTCTAATATAAAATTCCTAGTTTAATTTCTTGACATCAGCTTGAATAGTTTTATTAAAAAGGTTACTCCTTGTTATAATTGTTCCAAGGTGTTTTTCTTTAAAATTGGTGATTTTAAAATGAAATTTCACAATCACTGGTGAATAAGATTTGGATTTTCTCTAATAACATGCATAAATAATCATAAGCGTGGTTTTGAAAAAATGATGGTGATTTGGGGTTTTTGTCTTTGAACTCATGAATGTAATGGTGTTTTTATAAAATATATTTTTTAAATGGAAATGATGATATGGTATTTGTCTTTATAAAATCAAATGGTTTCTTTTTGGAAAAATGGTGTGGCTTGGTAAAATTTATGAAATGGAAAGTTGGTTTAGAAGGGGTTTGGATATGTGTTTTGGTAAAGCTTGTTTTGTAAAATGGGATGGAAATTCTTATGAGGGTTTATTGAAAATTAAAGTGGTTGGAAATTGGTTTCCATTATGCATTTAAATGATAATTTTTTGTTATAGAAATAATGATGTGTGTACATTCTATTTTTAAAGGAAACAACATTGATTTTTTTTTTGTGCTCAACGAACTTGGGGTGAATATGACCACTTGGTGGATTATTTGTACTTGATGGACCCAAGGAGGACCCAAACCCTGTGGTGGTTTGGTTGTTCTTGATGGGCCCAAGTTGAACCCAACCCCTGTGTGGGTATGTATTTTTGATCAATGGTTAAACTCGGGGTGAATATATCCCCCAGGTGGATGTTGGGGCCTTGATGATGGGTATATTACCCCTAAGTTTCATTTGTTTGACTGAGGATGGGTATATTACCCCTAGTAAGAGATTGGTTGGAACAGTCAATGTGATGTACTCAAAGACACTCTGAAACTGGCTGAAGAAAATTTGTACCATTCCTAGGTTTTATAATGGTAGCCCGAGTTTGGTTTTTTTAGGTTTTAGTTTTAAATGTTATAATAGTTGTATTGTGATTGTTTATATTGAGCACTACTGCATGTAATTTTTTTAGACTAGTTATTTTAGTGATTCCATTAGTCATGGATTATTAAGTTTTACTAACACCTTGATTAAGCCACTATTACACTTAGGTACCTCAGTAGAAACTATTATTGATCCCAAGTACAAGTATGGGGCAAGGCCTGATGTTGACGATAGTTGGCTTGGCATGCTAGTATGGGTATGTAATATGGGACCTAGATGGACTCAAGACTAGTTGGAGATAAGTATTATTGGAGTTTTATTTTATTATTTTATTATTTATATATATGATCCACCATGGGGGATCCTTGACATTTTTGGCATGCTCCATTGACAAAAATTTTTGATACTATTGTTATTTTTGGAACTTGTCCTATCTTATCTAGTTATTTTTATTTGATGTGGTATCTATTTATTTTATTTTCTACTATTATTTCTAATCTGATTATAAAGTATAATATCCCCATAGTATCCTCATATACCCTCACTACTAGTCATTAGCCTTTGGCATATGGGGAGGAACGCCTGAGGTACCGCAGCGACCGTCAATCTGGAAACGGTCAGTGGTATAGGGAAGAGAAATGTTAAAAAGTGCTATCATAGGACCTTTTTATTTTGTCTTACTATTTGTAATTTTTAGGTATGAGTATAGGATGTTTTGGGGGATTGGTAATGAGAACATGTTAGGGAGTGATCATCCCACACACGGGGGAAGACCCAAGATCCTAGGGACGGGACTTATTGTTCTTGGGTTTCATTTGTTATAATTGTATCTGATTTTCACCTTTAGTGAGACACATGGTTGTGATTTTACTATTTAATGGGATTCACACTCTTGGACTGGTATAGTAAGATAGTGTGGGTGTGTTCATACATCATTCTAGGAATGTATGGATTCACATTACATGCATCATGCTAGACACATGGGATTGGGATATCGATTTCATACTACCTATGGTTTACATTAGTCTTTGATTATATTTTATTATTTATATATTCCTTTGGTTGTGATTTCCCATTTATGAAAATGGTTTTTCACATTTAAAGTGGCAGGAACATCATATTTGGTGTTTTACCATATAAGGCCATAGTGGTATCTTACATGAATAATTTCTTAGATAATCCCTTATTGTAAAGTGAAATATAAATATTTTGTTAAATGATGGTATTGGTCAAATTAATTTCCATTAATAAATCTATATAGTGTTTTGCATTATATATTTTGAATGATATCCTATTTAACCCAGCCTTAGAAAATTTTTCATCTTGATAACTAATAATTGTTTTTGAAATATGAATTACATAAGCCTTGGGAATTTAAAAATGTGGGACTTATAAAATGTTAAATTTTGAAATGTGATTATTCAATTATGGTGGTTTTTAAAACCCTTTCAAATTGTAATGTTTAAAAGTGTGAGTTTTAGGGGGGGAGATGTAAATGTAGTTGAAAAGTGATTTTCAAGGTTTTGTGATAATTAGAAATTCCTTGAAAAATAAGAGTATGAGATTCATGTGATTATGGTTTTGGAACTCTTATATATATGGATTAACATTGTATATAGTTTATAGGGATATTAGGATAACCCATATTGTGATTTTTTGGTGGTATATGTTGAGATAGGCCCTTTTGGGGTGGTGGAATTTGGGTATTCATAGTGTTGACCCTAGTAAGGGTGGTTGTGGATAGAGAGAGATCCCAGTTTGTGAAACCCCCATTGATGAGTAGTGTATTGCATAATAGATGTTATACCTGTTGTAACATTGGTTGAGTTGTGACCCTTGTGGATTATTCTAGACCCAAGAGTGGGTTGGGTAGATTTGTTTTGCACCATTATATAGGATACCTTGATTCCAGTGTTTAGAAGTTCTAGGTTTCATGTGACCTTGAGATGAGACAAGTGTTACCCATGAGTTGTGAATTGCATAAAAGGTTTGATATGTGGCCTAGGTGGAAGAGCCTAGTAACCCTTAGACATAACTCTAGGTTATTGGATCAGTGCCTTGTGACCTTTGATAGTAACCTATGAGAGGGTTATCCCATTTTTATGGATTCCTTCAGAGATGTAAAGTGTGGGTAGATTCTTTGCATTATATTATTGAAGAATTTTTTGTTCTACCTATTTTTTATGTAGTTATTGTTGAGCACCTTGAGGGCTAATGTTGTGTGGTCAGTCCAATTTCAAAGGGTAAGATCATTTAGATGATATAACCTATCACTTTTAAATGTTATTTTGGTGCATGTTCGTAGTGTAGGTAATAAATTTGGGTTCTATAAATAATTCCTATGATAGTGGGTGGTAGTTTGATTGGACTTGATACATGTAAGGTGTCATACCTGTTATAGAGGCCATTAGAGATACATCTAGTTATAAGAGTGGACTTTTTGAAGTATATATTGTTTCTTAGATAGATGTCTGAGCCTAAGAAAATTGGTGATAAACTCGTAGGATGATGATTTGGGTTATATAATTTGGTCCTAATTGAGTGTGAGCACTCATTGTTTTACAATGAAATGATATGGTCTGCATTGATCTTGTTGGGATTGGATTGATAAAATGGGCCACATGCATTTTTGGTGAGAATTATTAAAGTCTTGGTAATGCTTCAGTGAGGTAGTGGTGGTAGTTTCCTGATATTATTTTGGTTCATTATTGATTTTCAGAGGGTCATGGACCAATAATAGGTCTTAGTTAGTAATTCCTTTTGGGAATGGGTTGACGGGAGTTTTGTGGATTCTTGTGGGATGATGACCTGAATCTTTTAGTGAAAATTGTGAAGTCTCAATAGTAAGGGATAATGTTGATAGATGAATAAAAATATTGTGATATGGTTTATCTAGAAGATCAATCCATATTAGGTTTTGAAGGGATAGTGGTTGTGTCTTGGGAAGAGTGACACGTGTGTTCCAATGACATGACCTATTGAGGTTGTACTCTAGGAGAAGTCTACAATAAATCTACATGGTAAGAATCCTACCATAAATTGTTAGAGGTAATGAACCTTTTATGATATTAATATTAGAGAATGTTAATAATTATGTTTTTTAGACTAGTAATAGGAATATTTTGGTGTTTCATACCTAGTACATGGATACGAGTGTGATGGCCATGTACAACCATTGTGTTTAGTGATAGGCAAGACATGATGCATGGAGAATTGTTTCTGATATATTGAAGTGATGAAAAGAATTATCTTATGGCAGGGATCATTGTATAAGTTATGGGTGTGAAATCCTCATGTAATAAAGGTTATTAGTGCGTGGGTCCAGTCTTTAGATAGTCATGATGGTACCAAATGCCAGTGCACAGGTGGTTTCGATGAAATATGGAATATTTTGGAAATTATGGAGGTTAATCTATATATAATGCTGGTTGGATTCTAAGTTGTCATTTCAATTTTGAGTGAAATTTCATGATACAAGTGTGTTTTAGTTTTGTGGAACACTAATTCTAGGGTGAGGGAATAGTGAATAGTGTAGGCGGGTGGTGTTTTTTTCCATGGAATTACACAAGGACGTTAGGGTTTGACCTCTGTATGTGCTTTGGATAGTCTTAGGATTCCTTTAGTGATCAAGGCATAATTATTTTGTGTTTAATGATGCATTAGTAGTGGGAGATGATCATTATTGAGATAGGTCATCTAGAGGATATATGATTGTTTCCCTTGTGTGTAATTGGATGTGGTGGGTTGGTGGAACATTAGGTATGTCATGTTGATGAATCAAGAGAGTTTATAGAGTTGGTTGAGGAATTTTAAGGAAGATATAGTGTCTTCAGGTTGTTCTTAGTTGATGGAGTCACATTCGTTGGTTTTGGAATTTGGAAGTGAAAATGAGAACCATCGGTAGACTGATGTTCTCACAAGAGGTTGGAGGTGATGCTTTGGAAATGACATCAGGTGTGTTGTTAAAACATGAGGAAAGTTTTTTCATTAGTAATTCTATTAATTTAAGGCACTATGCATCAAGAATTTATTTTTTAAGCTAAATCCTATGGTGGAGAGAACTATAGGACAAATGATCAATTATACAAAAACATATTTGAATCTTGGGGTGGATGAGATTAAGTGCCATCTTGGTGTTTTGAATTTAATGGTAGTAGTGACTTATATTTTTATTAAAAAAGTGCTTGTACTTTGAGATCCATGCCTTGGAATCATGTTGGGAATTTGGGAATGTAATGCGGTTGTTAGCATCAAGTGATAACCAATGTAGTATGGGTGATGTAGTTGGATCACCACTAAAAATTCTCAGAGATAATAAGTGTTATGGTGGGGAGTTTATAATTCCCTTTTCCATACATGAATCTGAATTTTTAAGATGTTACTTGAAATTTGAATTAGTGGAGGTGTCAGATTTTGATCCAGGATTCAGGGTGGAGTTTATAGAGGTTGGACACCTCAAACATGTGATTTTAGACTTAGAATAAATCTTGAAGTGTGGCTAGATGGATCATAAGTGCATTAAAGGGGCCCTGAAAGAGATGAGACTACAATATGTTGTTGTAGTCCCACCAGCTAGTTAGAGGATGGACCGGTATCCATGTTGGAATACTAGGATCACTAGCTAGATAGTGAGATAAAAAAAATTTGGTGCATTGTTGGTCAATTTTTTAAATAAGGGAAAATTTGTCTTTTCCCCCTTTTCCCCTTAAGAAACCCCCACTCGATTTCTCCACCATTTCACCCAGTAGTAGTGCTCTAAGCCTTGTACTCCTCTATTCTATTCTCATGGTGGTACATTCTTGGTTCCTTATCTGAATCGAGTGTCATCAATTGCATTGGAGATCCTAAGGTTATTCTACATCCCCTGTTCCTTCTATTTTTTTCCTTCACTGTCAAGTGGTGTTTCGATTGATTTATCTATTATGCCCTATTTTCAAGGTGTTTGTTTGGTTTCTCAATTTATCCTAATTTAGGAAAAATTTGTGGCTGATACTCAATGTGTGTGCTTGTCCAAGTATAAGGTAGGTGGATAGTCTCACTTAATTTTTTAAGTCATAGGTTGTGTGGTCACACTAGCTATTGGCTGTTGATATAGAAATTATATAAATTATTTTTCAATGGGTTTTTCATAAATTAAAATGCCTCGTTTAAGTAGTTTACCTCATCTTGACTAGTGTTATTAAAAAGTTTAATCCATGTTACAATTGTTCCAAGGTGGAATATTTTTGAAAATTTGTGATTTTGAAATGGAATTTCACAATCACTGGTAAATTAGAATTGTATTTTACCTTATAACAAACCTAAAGAATGGTAATCTTGGTTTTGGAAGAATTGTGTGGATTTGTGGATTTTGGCTTAGAACTCATGAATGGAACAATGTTTTTCAAAAGTATTTTTTGAAAATGGAAATTAATTGAAAATGTTTGTATTTATAAAATTAAATGGTTGTTTTGGAAAAAATGGGGTGTCTTTATAAAATTTAAGAAATGGAAAGTTTTTTTGGAAGGGGTTTGGTTATGTGTTTTGGTAAATCTTATTATATAAAAATGGATGTAACTTCTTGTGATAGTTTGTTGGAAATTGAAGTGGTTGGAAATGGGTTTCCCTTATGCTTTTAAATGTTGATTTTATGTTATATAGATAATGATATATGTATATTCTTCTTTAAAAGTAATTGAAATTTCTTTTGGTTATGCTTGAGGGGCCCAAGGTGAACATGACCCCCGGGTGGATTGGTTGTACTTGATGGACCTAGAGTGAACACAACCCTCATAGTGGTTTGGTTATTCTTGTTGGACTTGAGGTGAACCTAAACCCTGAGTTAATATGTATTGTAAATATATGGTTAAACCCAGAGTGAATCCATCCCACGAGTGGACACTAGGGACCTAGGGATGGGTATATTACTCCTGGGTACTGTTTTTTTGACCGGGGATGGGTATATTACTCTGGATGGGAGATGGTTCAGAACGGTCAATGTGACATGCTCAGAGACACCCCAACATAGGCTGAAGAAAGTAAATACTATTATCAGGTGTCATAATGGGACCCAGGTTCAATTTTTGTTTATGCTTTAGTTTTAAATGTTTTAACAGTTGTATTGTGATTGTTTAGCTTTAGAACTATTATGTAAACTTTTATTTCAGATCAGTTATGTTAGGGACACTGTTGGTGGTGGCCTACTAAGTTTTACTCACACCTTTCTTGGGCCACCATGAAACATGGGTACCCGAGTAGCCATTATTATTGATCGTAGGGATAGGTATAGGGAAACACCCAATGTTGATGATAGTTGGATTAGCATGCTAGTATTGGTATGAATTATGGGATCATGCTGGACTCGGGACTAGTTAGGGATGGGTCTTAGTGAAGTTTTATTTTATTCTTTTACTATTCTTGTATATGATTCACCATGGGGGATCCTTGACATATATGGAATACTCTATTGATATAGCATTTTGATATAGTAGTTATTTTTTGAACTTTTTTTTATTATGTTGTAATGTTTATCAGATTTGATACCTATTTATTTTATTTTCTGCTATTATTGTTACTCTAATTAAATGGTATAGTCTCCCTATAGTATCTTTATAGACCCTCTATGCTAGTCGGTAGCCTCTGGCATACGAGGATACATGCCTGAGATATTATAATGACCACCATTCCAGGCACCAATCAGTGATCTAGGAAAGTGAGAAGTTACAATTTATATATATATATATATATATATATATATATAATTAAAACAATATTTAACTATTTTTTATTTGGAATTACTTTGAATAAATTATTCTGAAAATATTACACACTATAAACCCTCACCTAACCCTCCCTTTTATAATGAATTAATATCAATATGTAATGATGCAATCAAAAAATATTAATAATTATTAATAACAAATATATAATTAATTATAATTAATTACAATAATATAATTGAAAATTAAATAATAATGTGTTGAATAATTATGATTAATTAAATTATTAGTCAAATTATAATATAAATAATAAATAAAAATGACTAATTAATTTATAATTTAACAAAACATATAATTATTAATTATCAATAATATAATTTATAATAAGTTAGTAACTATTTTTATTATTAATAATTTAATCAGTAATTAATAATATAATTAGTGATCAAATTAATAATTTTTAATAATTATTAATTATGTATTATAATTAATAAAATGACCCTAGGTTAGTGCCTAATGGCCCTATCCCATTTGTTAAAAGAAAGTAAAAATGTACAGTAGGGGAAGATGAATTCACAAATGGAAAAAACTACCCACGTCATGAAAAGAAAGTCGCACTATGTCAGAGACACCAACCAATGAGCACTAAAAGTCAAAATCAATAGGTGAAGATTGATTGCCCATGGTTTAATGGGAAACTTGTCCTCCCTAACTGTGAGGATATTATCCACGCCTCTAGGTTTGGGGATTTTTCCATGACTTTTCATCATCATCAAATATTGAAGGGGATGAGGAAAAAAATTGGTCACAAATATTTTTCCATCACTACTAGAAATTGGATTATTTGTGATGGGTTATTTACGATGGGTTCCCATCGTAAAAGTTCATTTGCAACGGGACCCCATCGCAAATAACCCATTGCCGAAAAGGGCGTCGCAAATAGATTTTTTTGCGATGGGTCGTCTCAAAAAAAATATTTGTGATGAGATGTGGCCCCATCGCAAATAGTTTCCCTGATATTATTTAAAAAAATCATTTGTAACGGGTCGTTGCAAATACTATTTGCAACTGGCCGTCGTGAATACTATTTGCGACAGACCCTCGTGAATACTATTTGTGAAGGGTTCTCGTTAATACTATTTGTGATAGGGACCTCCTATCGCAAAAGGTCTCGTCATAAATAGTTTCCCTGAGATTATTTTAAAAAAAGAGTATTTGTGACAGGTCGTCGCAAAAGGTCTCATCACAAATAACTTAAAAAAATTGAATAAAATAATATTATTTAAAAAATAATATTATTAGAAAATAATAATAAAATACTATTAGAAAATAATAATAATAATACTAATATTAATAATATTAATAATATTAATATAATAATATTAATAAAATAATATTAATATTAGTAAAATAAAAAAATATTAATAAAATATTAATATAATTATTAATATAATAAAAATATTATTATTAATATTAATGAAATTATAATATTAATATTAGTAAAATAATAAAAAATTATAAAATAATAAAAACCTTAATATTTGAGAAAATATAAAAATAATAATAATAATAATAATATAAATAATAATAATTAATAATAAATAATAAAATAATAAAATAAAGTAATAAAATAATAAAAATTAAATAAGTAATAAAAAAGGAAATATTCGTAACAATATAAAAACACACTATAAAAATGTAAATAGTTAATATTAAATAAATTACATTCAAAGGTTTTATCATAAAAAAACAAATATATCACTGAGGGGGTCCTTCGGAGGAGCTGGAAAAGATGGTGGAGGGAACTCTATCCCTAAACTACAAGTCAGACATTGCATGTACTCTATATGCTCATGTTTTTGCTACTACCATTAATGAATCTCCTCTTCCTCCTCCACTTTTTGTCGTCGGATCTCTTCCTACTACTGTTACTGCTTCCATTGGGGTATCTCCAACTACTACCATTAATGTATCTTCTCCTACTCCCTACGCATATTATTTATAAGCTCACTCTGAGCTCATAGTTGATCCTAATACTGTGCATTAGATAATGATGATGACTCTCCACAAGCTCCTCTCGAGTTGGACGCTGACATCAAAGTGGTTCCATAATAACTCTTAGGCGTTAATTGAGAGTCGATACTAACAACTTGGCCTTTCTTGAAGGCATACTGGGTCTCATGCATCCATGATGCCTCATCAAATTGGTGGGAACTAGTCTGACCCTCGGTCTCATCCTGACTCTCAGTATGTGTCTGAGATGTCGCGACCTCATATGAATCCTTAAATTTCCATTTAAAATTAAAATAGTTAAAATATTATTTGCAGTTAATTTTAAAACTCAAAAAGAAATTATACTAACCATAATCTGACACTAACGATCACCTATAATCTCTCCAGTGGCTGGATCACTATACATCCTCCTGTAAACGTCGAACTCTGTAACATTGGGTTGTTCGACTGCCTATTTGAATATGAAATAAACCATTATATTTAAAGTTATATAAATTATTTAAAAAAATTACTTACCATATGTTTCATGTGCGTACTGAATATACGACTACTAGCTCGATGTGTCACCTCCTGTCTCCCCCAGTTTTTTTAACCTACCGATGATATCCTCTGAAAACATCCACCCAACTTATGTGAACATAAATCATCCCAAACCTAAGATTAAATGTAATCAGGTCGGTTGGAACGGCAAGACTCATCAAACTCTGTCACTCTTACTTTTTTCATTTCTTTCTTTCTCAAATTGTGCAAAAACTAATGGAAACACTCATGTATAAACCCCTCACATGCCTTCCAGATAGCATTATGCATGCTCTCATCAATGGGATACTATAAACCCTACAAATAAATTATAATATAAAGTTATTGATTAAATAAATTTCAAAATAAATATTATTTATTTATGTATCATCCAATGATCCAACATGCGGTATTGAACATCAATGGGAATCTTATCCCATGTGACCCATTCTTTAGAAAAATAATTGTGCAATATAGTGATCCCCTTTCCAACAGATATATGTGAAAAGTTGTGAAAAAATAACAAATAATCAAACAAGTGGCATATAAATAAATTAATAAAAAAACAACTAAAATACATAGATAAACATACCTTTGTATGCGTGGATCGAATCCAATATGTGGACGTCGCTCCGGGATAGGGTCGGGAATCGTCAATCGGGTAAGACCATGCCCCCTACGAGTCCTCCCTAAACTGCCACTAATCTGAGGGTCAAATTATCCAACATCCTGCTCATCCAAAGGTGGATCAGCCTCTTACAACTAACGAAACAGATCCTGGTCCATCTAAAAAACAAAATGACTATTTTTATCAAACAGTTAAAAACAACTGTTATATATAGATATATATTATATATGATTATAACCAACATTTAACCATGTCAATCTTCTTATGCATCCACATATTTATATCTGATGATTTCAATGCCTTCATATTCCTCTTCAACATCATCAATTTCCATATGAGTTTTAGTTTCATCATATCTTGTCATTTCAAATTCATTTGTAACATCATAGTCATCATCGACCCTTAACTGTGGGGTGTCATCATCGATATTCGTGTCTCTTCGTGAAAAAGATGGGTTTGGAGCAGTCTCGTGAAAATGTTCAATTCCTTACACTTTAGTGGAACCATGTTAACTTTGAGTAAACTGATTTTCCCAATATTTAATTTTTATTATGATCCACTAATCAACCAACTCTTTTGAAGTATCACATTAATTTGCATAATAAATTTGATGTGCCTGATAAGCTAATAAAATGGTTCATTTACTACAAGAATACTTCTATATTTAATAACAATGATCCCATGGGTTGGATGAACAGGCAAGCCTCTCTCAATATCCAACCAATAATATTTAAACATCATTATGTAATTCTATCTCAGATAAAAAAATCCATAATTTATTATAGCATACTGTAAAATTCAACTTCAGTTTCTTTATGATGAGATCATATCAAGTAGAAAACACTATTCATTGTTTTTTTTATTCCCCATATGAAAGTGTATGAAATAAAAAACCATTCATGACATATGTATTATAAGATTTAACCATTTTGGATGGTGGGTTACTCAAGACACACAATTGATTGTCAATTTTATTATCATGTTGAGATACCAAAAAAATTATAAAAAAATTATCAATATAACAAGTAATAAATTGATTTTATATGTTAAACCATAAATAATTTATGTTACCCGTTTTTGAAACCAGTAGGAAAAATTATTTTTCTGAGGTTCTTCAAGAGGAGCTGCTGTAATTTGTGGAAGTTTTTTCTCTATATGATTATCATATAACCTATAAATAAAATAAAATTAATTTAATGTAACAAATATTATATAATAAGTGATATGATCACTCGTAGTATAAATGGTGTCAATTATTCACAGTTGAGCAGAATATATATATGAGCTCTGTGATGTTCATAATCTGAAAGTCATCATTCATGAACTCCACCAAATCCAAGTTTGAGCTAATTAGAAACTAATAATTGATTTATCATATCATCATCAATATTTCCCTCATTACGGCTCATGCAGTTATGTTTTGAGGGATGTTCAGATTCAAAATAATGAGAGCATAAAAAATAAATTTTCTCTTACAAATAATCTTTGGAAATTGAGCCTTCAACTAGTGCTTTGTTACGTAATTTTTTCTTCAATTTCTATATGCATATCTTGAAAGGTTAAATCCATCAGAACTGTACCAGACCTCCATATTTTTTTTCATGTGGAAAATGTAATATCAAATATTCCATTGAGTTAAAGAAAGGTGACGAGAAGATTTTTTCCAATTTATATAAAATTAAAACATCTTAATATAGTCTACTTAGTGTATTGTAGTCTATTTTCACCGCACAAATATCTCAGAAAAAATGTAATATGTATATTATTGCATCCCAAATCATATAATTCAACAAGCCTCTTAATCAAATCGCTAGGATTATTTCCATTATAACATGATAGACCTGAATTTTTAATCTAGTAATATGACCATTTATGACACATCTACCCAAATTGGAAGCATAATCATTTGGAAGTCTCAAATCTGTAATCCACTGACAAAATAATAATCGATTTTCTTTGGAAAGTGCATAATATTCTTTTTTCTTCATTAACTTATGTGGTATGACATTTTCAAACAGTTCAAGTTCTTGTCGCCTGCAAATTTGGGCAAGATCTAATCATGTATTTACATTATATTTGTTCTCACCTGGTGTATCTAAAACTATATGTATTAAATTATCAAAATAGTTATTCTCAATATGCATGAAATCCAACATGTGATGGACCAAAAAATCATACTAATATTGCATATCCCAAAAAATGCCCCATTTTATTCACTCGTGTTCTTTCCCAAAGCCATCGATTTTTTTTGGGTTTATTGTTGGTCCAAATGTGATAGGAGGTAATTTAGAGGCAATTGATTTTACCTTTGTACATGAGATAATTTTTGGAGGTTCATCTCTTTTAATTATACCTTCTCTGAAATGATATTTTTTCCTTTGAAAAGTATAATCGGTTGGAAGGAATCTGCAATGACAGTCGAAAAAACAAGGTTTTTTCAATTGATGATCATAAATGCTTTGTTTTCTCTCATGCAGTATGGACACAATTTTGGACCATGTGTACTCCATCCAGATAACATTTCATATACTGGTAAGTCACTAATTGTCCACATCAATGCAGCTTTCAATTGAAAATTCTATTTCACAATAACATCATATGTACCAACACCATTACCCCACATTGAATTTAACTCATCAATCAGTGGTTTCAAATAAACATAAATATTATTTTATGAATTTTTTGGAATTAATAAGGTCAAAAATATATATGTATCCTTTATAAAAATCCAAGGAAGTAAATTTTATGGAGTTATAAAGACATGCCAATATGAATACTGACTATTGTAAGAACTAAATGGAGAGAAACTATAAGTAGAAAGACCTAATCATGTGTTTTGGGATTCTAAAGAAAAAGACGGATGCAATTTTTCAAAATGTTTCCATGAATCACCATCAGAGGGATGATTTAAGCTTTTACCAGTAGAAATATTGGTTTTATGCCATCACATCAATGTCACTATGTTCTGAGACATAAATAAATGCTGCAATCTAGGTGTAAATATGAAATATCCCAACTATTTTATAGGAATCAATCTAGACTTCCCTAGTTGAGCCTCTTTATACCTCAATTTTCCACATGTGGGACAACTATACAATAACTCATTTTCACTATAATATAAGATTCAATCATTTAAACATGAATGAATCTTATGATAACCAAGACCCAGATTAAAAACCAGTATATTTCTCTTATATAAATTTTTAGGCAACACATTTCCTTCAGGTAATAGTGTTTTAATCAAATAGAATATATGATCAAAATATCTATTTGAAATTACATTATCTGATTAAATATCCACAAATTTTACAACCACTTCAAATTTTCTTATCTTGCATCTAGGATATAAGGCTTCCTCAGTGGACCTTAACAACTCATAAAATTGAGATGCTTCCAACTCAAGAGTTAAACCAATATCATAATGAGTTTCAGTTTATTGAAAAGATGGACCATCCACATCATGTACTAAAGTTTGAAACCATGATAGATCTAGAATCAAATTATTAGTATCTTATATGGAACTGTTTTCACCATGTTGATATTAAAAAATATAATCTGGTTGAAAATAAAAATGTAATAGATTACCTCTAATGTTTTCAAATGTGGAAAACATCCTCAGATCACAATTTTTACAAGGACACTTAATTTTCCCTTCTTAAAAAATTCTAATTTTGATGATGTAAATGATAAGAAATCTTCAACAAATTAAATATATACAAGATTTAAACCATAACCATTTGGATTCCGCTACTGATTTATCTAAGCACGATCATCTAATAATGACTATTATATACTTCCTTGTTCCATATTTCTCTAAAAAATATAATATAATTAGTTTTTTTGAATAATTTGATATAAGAAAAACACTATCTAAAAAAGATAAGAAATTTAAATTCACTTTTATAGCAATTTATAATAATTTCTGTTATTTCATAGTTATTTATAGTATTTGTTTTAAAATTTATACTAATCAACACTAATTTATAATAATTTATAATAATTATTTCTAGTTATTAGTAATTATAGATATTTTAAACTAATTACTTCTAATTACAAGTGGCATAATTTCCAGTAGATTGGTGGAAGATCTTTTGCCTGATGACATATATCCTTACAACTTTCTCCTACTGAAATCACTATGAAAAATTTGCTCCGATATACAAATATCCATTTTTGTATGCACAAGAATGGAGAGTAGAGAGGCCTCACTGCACTGCTCTCCATTATTGAGCATACTAAAATGGATATCCGTACATCAGAGAAGATTTTTCATTGTGATTTCAGTTAGAGAGAGTTTCAAAAAGATGATTCGTTAGGAAAAAGATCCTCTTTTCCCAACTGCTAATCTCCTTACAATTTTCTCTCACTGAAATCAGTATGAAAAATTTGCTCTGACGTATGTATATCAATTCTCATCAATAAAAAAATGGATATCCATACGTTGGAACAGATTTTTCATAGTGATTTCAGTGAGAGAAACTTTCAAGGAGATGAGCCATCGAGCACAAGAAATGTCACCAATCCGATGGAAATTATGCCAATTTATTACGAATTTATTGTGAATTTATTATGAATTATTTTGAATTTATTGCGAATTATTGCTAATTATTCATAATTATTCCTAATTATTGTGAATTATTGTGAATTATTACAAATTTATTGGGAATTAATACTAATTAATCCTAATTATTACTAATTATTCCTAATTATTACTAATTATTAATAATTATTACAATTTATTACTAATTATTACTATTTATTACTATTTATTACTATTTATTGCTCTTTATTACTATTTATTGCTATTTATTAATATTTATTACTATTTATTACTAATTACTACTAATTATTACTAATTATTCCTAATTATTCCTAAATAATCTAAATTATTTCTAATTATTACTAATTATTACTGATTATTACTAATTATTCTTATTTATTTCTATTTATTCCTAATTATTACTATTTATTCATATTTATTACTAATTATTTCTATTTATTACTAATTGTTGCTAATTATTACTAATTATTGCTAATTATTACTAATTATTGCTAATTATTACTATTTATGGCTAATTATTACTAATTATTGCTAATTATTACTAATTATTGCTAATTATTACTAATTATTGCAAATTATTACTAATTATTGCTAATTAATCCTAATCATTGCTAATTAATCCTAATCATTCCTAATTAATTATAATCATTCCTAATTAATCCTAATCATTCCTAATTAATTATAATCATTCCTAATTAATCCTAATCATTCCTAATTAACCCTAATCATTACTAATTAATCCTAATCATTGCTAATTAATCTTAATCATTACTAAGTAATCCTAATCATTACTAAGTAATCCTAATCATTAGTAAGTATTCCTAGTCATTAATAAGTAATCCTAGTCATTACTAAGTAATCCTAACCATTACTAAGTAATCCTAATTATTACTAATTATTACTAATTATTAATAATTATTACTAATTATTACCAATTATGCCTAATTATTCATAATTATTCCTATTTATTCCTATTTATTACTATTTATTCCAAATTATTCTTATTTATTACTATTTATTCATATTAATTTATATTTATTATTATATATTACTATTTGTTACTATTTATTATTATTTATTAATAATTATTACTATTTATTACTAATTTTACTATTTATTAATATTTTTTACTATTTATTACTATTTATTACTAACTATTAATAATTAATCCTAATTATTACTAATTAATCCTAATTATTAATAATTAATCCAGATTATTACTAATTAATCCTGATTATTACTAATTAATTCTGATTATTACAAATTAATCTTAATTATTACTAATTATTACTAATTATTACAAATTATTACTAGTTATTACTAATTATTACTAATTATTACTAATTATTCCTAATTATTCCTAATTATTCCTAATGATTACTAATTATTTCTAATTATTACTAATTATTCCTAATTATTACTATTTATTCCGAATTATTACTATTTATTCCTAATTATTACTATTTATTCCTATTTATTCCTAATTATTACTATTTATTACTATTTATTACTATTTATTCCTAATTATTACTATTTATTACTATTTATTGCCATTTATTCCTCATTATCACTATTTATTCCTATTTATTACTATTTATGACTATTTATTAGTATTTATTACTATTTATTACTATTTATTACTAATTATTACTATTTATTACTATTTATTACTATTTATTACTATTTATTACTATTTATTACTATTTATTACTAATCATTACTATTTATTACTATTTATTACTATTTATTACTATTTATTACTATTTATTACTATTTATTACTATTTATTACTAATTATTACAAATTATTACTATTTATTACTATTTATAACTAATTAATCCTAATTAACCTTAATTATTACTAATTAATCCTAATTATTACTAATTAATCCTAATTATTACTAATTAATCCTAATTATTACTAATTAATCCTAATCATTACTGATTATTACTAATTATTACTAATTATTCCTATTTATTACTAATTATTACTATTTGTTACTAATTACTACTATTTATTACTATTTATTACTAATTATTAATTTGTATTACTATTTATTACTATTTATTACAATTTGTTGCTAATTATTACTATTTATTAATAATTATTACTATTCATTACTAATTTTTCCTAATTATTCCTAATTATTCCTAATTATTCCTAGTTATTCTTATTTATTACTAATTAATACTATTTATTACTATTTATTGTTAATTATTACTTGTTATTACTAATTATTACGAATTATTACGAATTATTACTATTTATTAGTAATTATTACTATTTATTACAAATTATTACTATTTATTACTACTTGTTACTATTTATTACTAATTATTGCTATTTATTACTATTTACTACTAATTATTACAAATTAATCCTAATTATTACTAATTAATCCTAATTATTACTAATTATTTCTATTTATTGCTAATTATTACTAATTGTTACTATTTTTTACTATTTATTACTATTTATCACTATTTATTACTAATTATTACTATTTATTACTATTTATTACTATTTATTAATAATTATTACTAATAATTGCTATTTATTACTAATTATTACTAATTAATCCTAATTATTACTAATTATTCGTAATTGTTACTATTATCACTAATTAATCCTAATTATTTCTAATTAATCCTAATTAATCCTAATTAATCCTAATTATTACTATATATTCTTAATTATTACTATTTATTGGTATTTATTACTAATTATTCATATTTATTACTAATTATTACTAATTATTACTAATTATTACTATTTATTTCTATTTATTACTATTTATTACTATTTATTCCAAATTATTCCTAATTACCCCTAATTATCATTAATTATTCCTAATTATTACTAATTATTCATAATTATTCCTAATTATTCCTAATTAATCATATTTGTTACTAATTATTACTAATTATGACTAATTATTTTTAATTGTCACTAATTATTAACAATTATGACTAATTATTACTAATTATTATTATTTATAAATATTTATTTCAATTTAGTACATATTAATGCTAATTTTTACAAATTATCGCTAATTATTACTAATTATGACTAATTTTAATGATTATTAATAATTTTTCTAATTAATACTAATGACTACTAATTAATAATAATTAATATAACTATTAATTAATACTAATTAATACTAATCACACGTATTCGTAAAAAAATGAAAAATAAAATGATTTAATTCTAATTTAATTTAATTGCAACTAATTAACAATAATTATAACTAATATCAAATAAAATGAATTAACTAAAAAATAAAAGAAATAGATAAATACCTTAAAATTGAATCTTTCAAAGATGATTTAAGCCACGAATATTGCTCCGATTTAAATTTTTTAACTTAGAAAAAATTTGAGAGAGAAAATGTAAGTAGAGAGGGAGGGGAGTAGAGAAAGGAGTGAAATGAGAGGAAAACATATGAGGTGTATATAGGTTTGATTAGTTGCGACGTGATTATTTGCGACGGGTTCCGTCGTAAATACTAACTCCCATTATTAATCAGGGGTGGTGGTTAAAAGGGTATTTGCGATGGGTATTGTCGCAAATACCAATCTGCCGACATACTATTTGCGACAGGAGGTACATCCCATCGCAAATACTAAAAAACGTTATCGGGTATTTGAGACGGGCTCCTATGTCTGCCGTAAATACTCTTCCAGCGGTTTGGTGCGCAACTCATGCCAAACCTTTTACGACGAGTAGAGGGTCTCATCGCAAATAGTCTCTCTCGATGGACTTTTTACGACATGACCCTTCCCTGTCGCAAATAACCATTTTTTTCGTAGTGCATGGATCATCATCACCTACATCATAAGTTTTCCCAACACGACATGACCTTATAGTCAGCTCACGTGTACCTCCTCCACATTGCTATACTTTTTGACAACATTCCTTTTTTCTTCACCTCTACCTCTCACACATTGAACAACCTTATCATATAATAGAGTAAGACCCTCAGAGGTTCGATAATCCTACTCAGTGGAAGTAGTCGTTGCCTTATAACTTTTTATGATACCATCATTTCCCTTAGTTGTGGACAAGCCCGCAACACTTAAGGTGACATACATGGAAGTGACTTCATACCCCTTAGAAAGAAACATGGACCCGTGATTTCATTTCAGATCTACTGAGACAAGAGACCTACTAGAGATGACAACTACTCCTGGCTCCACTACCTCAGCATTGTCACTACCCATTAACCCCTTTCCCTGACCAGATTTGTCTTCTTCCTTACCACTTGATGATGTGTTATTAGATGATTTCTTATTGCAATTCTCATCCACAACCAGCACTGTAGAAACCATTATTTGGTTCTACTTATCTATTGGAATTTGTGTTTTTGGTTTTTCTAATCTATCACTATCTACATACACAGGAGAGGCATCATAAGCATGGACTCTAGACTTCCCAGCATGAGAAATGACTTCAACCTTGATTAAGGGACCATACCTAGCAACCTCAACCTACGAAAGAGGCTATGAGACAGTTTTTCACATGACTACCCCTTTGAAATCCTGTCTAACCCCTTTGTTTGAATCCTCAGTACTCTTATTTTTAGGAGAAAACACCTTTGCATAAGTTTTACCAGTATGCAATTAAAATAATCTTATTAGTAAGTTAATAATAATTTAATAATTAATTAAGATTAATTAAATTAGTAAATAAATTATAATGTAAATAATAATTAAAAAACAAAATTATTAATTATTTAACTATACATATAGCTGAAATAATATAAGAATGAGGATTGTGAGATCGGGGTCTAGTGAACATTGAGGAAATCGGGGATCGAAGTTGTGAATGACATTCACATGGGACCTAGATCTAGATATTTTGGAAGGATTTGATCTTACAGGTTTATCAGGTCAAGATAGGTTTTCATCAAAAGTAAAGGCTCCCATTTCACACTATTCTCATAGGAATCCCAAGGAAAAATGACATCTCCCAATTCAATTTTTCCACTTTGAAGGATGGGATCCTCGATCTCATTTTCAAGTGAGGTAATAAGGCTCACATTTTATCTGATTAGGATGAAATTAATAAGAGATTTGGAATCTAAAAAAACTCTATTATAGATTGATTAATTTAACTTCAAGCTCTAATCCAAGAGAAGTGAATGACCTTATTGGTCGAATCTCAATTATTTGGGGATTTAATGATTGAAAATACATACTAATTGGGGGTGTATTTTACCAATTAGTGTTCCCTTATAATGATTTGAATAGAAAGGCATGTGGATTCAGCAAAGTCTCTCTAAAACTAGGTGTTCTCTGTATATAGGAGTGGGATCCTCATTTTAACAACTTTGTGGTGAGAACCACCCAAATTCAAGTATGGGTTTATGTTTTGGGTTTAAATTGAATCCTTCTGTATCTAAATGTTCTGTCACGACCAGCCTTCACCAAAAGGAGGGGAGGGGTCAGCAGGTCGCCAAGCCCTTCCTTCTTTAAGTTGAAGGAGAGATAATGACCCTCGAAACCCGCCTTCTATAGGTCCCGGAGTGGCGACTAGCACCAAGGGTATGGAAATTACACACAAGTGGAAGGCATTGCCCTTTTTGTTTTATAGGATCGGGAGATAAGATGATGAAACCCAACAACACCAAAAGTAAAAGAAAAGTAAAGCCAAAAGTAAACCATTCCCACATGCATGTTCCAAAAGTAAAAGCCACAAAGTACAAAAGTGACTACAAGGGTAAGTACCAAAGAAAGGAAAACAGCAACTGCAACTACCCAAAGGTCCGAGCTAGTATGGTCCTGCGCGATCCCTGAAGTCCTCCTGGAAACTTGAAAGCAGTTTTATATATGTAGGGTGAGCATACAAGTACACTCAATAGGGAAAACCAAAGACTCTCGTGCACAAGTGGGGGAACGTACTAAAGTCCTGTGAGAAGCAGACAACCATTACTATGAAGGAGTTCACCCATCCCACTCACCGGCTACACTCACCAAGTAACGCAAACCAAGTAATATATATAAGAGCACATCGATGTTTGGGTACCCTGTGCCACTTTCCCACTGGTTATTGAGACATCCTATGCATCGAACCAATCCCGCCATTCTCACCGCAGTCCCACTACCACACCCGCTCGCACACACCTGGGCCACAACCGCATGCAGTCCCACTGCCGAATCCCTCCCACAAACACCTAGGCCACAACTGTCACACGTAACCATGCCTGCAAACACCTAGTCCAGAACAACCACCACCACGCCCGAAGACACCTGGGATAGAAGATCCACTGCCACGCCCGAAGACACCTGGGCCTCATCTCAAAGACACTTGGGAAACCACCTGCCCGCACACACCTGGGCCAACCACCACACTACCCTTCCTGAAGATTCTTGGGCTAATAATGGACCTTAGGCCATCACAGCCTTCCCGAAGGTACTTGGGCTATCCAGGAAAGGGAGCAGAAAAGGAGCTAATAACCAGCCACTAAGAATAGTGTTGGGAAAAACACCCTCCCCCATTAAATGGGGGTGTTCGACACTAAGTGCTCAACTTAGGTGGGGCGCGAATAAGAAACACAAAACTACAAGTATATACATAGGTAACAAGCACTCACCCAAAGTTAGGTTTTTCTTTAGACAGCCTACAGATCACAACAGCACTCAAGTCCGAGTCACGACTCTCTCCAACAAAACTCATTTGTCCCATTCTTGTTTTCATGTTCAGTAACAATGTTTAAATAAGTTCATGCACCTACTTGGGAAACTAACACCATAAGCATAACCAAGGAAAGAATCCAGCCAAACGTCAATTTAAACATTCACACCCAGTTCTCTTGTAATGTTACAACAACAAGGGGATAAGTGAGCTCCCTCGAAGTACTGGAACCAAAGAAAACCTCGAGACACTACCTCGTGTCCCCCAAAATGGTTTCTCATCTACAGACTATCCCACCCCAATTCGTGATATAAACAAGGTAACCACCTGGTCTTACAACTCACAACCACCGAATCCATATCAACAGGGAATCCCATCCCCTCCCACATCTCCAGTAATTGGCCCATAAAAGAAAATAACCAAACCACTACCACCAACACAAAGAAGGGTTATGCCGGTATTTTCAGATTTATAAGATTTAACACACTCCATGATTTCAATTTCGTGTGCTTTAACAGGGGGTTATCACAGAAGGGTTGATCCTGGTGATTTCAATTTATTTAGCCGGGTGTATGTGATTAACCAATTGCCCTTTTCACAGTAGGAGTTCACAACCACAAAAAAGTAATTTAAAACATCCCCAGGGGCTCATTAGTGCACAGAGAAAGACCACCAACGGCCATGATTTTCAGTAGGCGTAAGCCCGCACAATTCAGAAAGATGATCATAACATAAACAACATCAACGATCACAGCCCCCCCCCCCTTCATTCTTCATATAATCAGTTCATTATCTTTATTTAGTTCTGGTTTAACCAATTATATAGAATCAAAAGCACACCCACCCCACATGATACACAAAAGCGAGAGACGAAGAAATTCCCTACTTGTTGATCAACGATCGACGCTAAGGCCAGGGGAAGAACTTCACGGATAGAGATGTGGTTCGCTTGAACGAAAACATGCTTGTCTGGATGAAGGGTACTATTAGAACAGGTTGATCAAAAAAAAAGAAGAAACCACGACTAACCCTTAGTTTATAAGAGCCACAGACGGTTGAGATAAGAACGCCAAACCGCATAAGGAGCGGGGGGGTCGTGGGTTGACCATGCGGCCCCACGTGTTATTAAAAAGGTCGGGTGGTTTAAACCGACGCACACACCAGGTTAATTTATTAAATATTTAATTATAACATTTATGGTCGTTACCGGGCTTTAAAACAAGCTTAAAGGGGGTCAAAGAAGGGTTTAAAACTCAATTTGCGCACATTACTGGAAAAACCCCGACAAAGCCGGGTGACGCCAATCGGTCTCACCGATCGGTCTCACCAATCAGTCTCCTGATCGGTTGCATCGGTCGGTCTCACCGATCAGTCGCTCTGATCGGTCTCACCGATCGGTCGCGCCGAGACGCTACCCCCTTTAGGATCCAGATTTTTGGCAAAGGAAAGGACCAAGATAGTCTGGGTCATCACATGTTCTCTTTGATATTTTATTGGCCATTAGAGTCCCCATAAATCTCGATAGGGATACTAAAGAAACAAGGTCTGGGGTGATTTTCTAAGTTATTGGTGTGAGTGGACTTTAATTTGGCTCTGATTGAGAAGGTTGTCCTACCCACTGAGGATGATGACCTTAATCTCGAAAATTACTATGATTTTTTGGTACCTTATGTTGTCTTTTTCAAACCGTGGCCCACTCTAAAGAAAACTATCTCATGGAAAGTTTTCTCTAAAGATACAATTCTCAAGTAACTACCATAAGAGAAATTTTGAGGTAGGAACCTCTAAAGTTGTAAATCTTGTAGGCATATAAGAGATTTGTGTTGCCTATTGACCAACCTACTATGGATTATACAGACTTAGGGAATCAAGTACTTTATAGTGTGTAGAATGATATGGTTTAGAGAAAGGTTCGGTATCTTATCCATTCTTAGCTTTAGAATTCTTATCCTCATAATATTGGATAATATCTAATCCAGTTTTCTAGCATTTCGTAAGAGTAGGCTCTTAATGGGAATGAGACCATGATATCTCCTTAATATGAAGGAATATGAAAATAGGTAGAGTTGGTGAAGATATATTTATAGGGGAATATTCCTATGGATTTGGATAGGGAGTAGGCAGGGTCACAAATAGTCTTGAGTAGGTCTCAAGGTTCTTGGGATGATGTGGAGGTTGAGTGACAATTGTCTCAAGAAAGAGTTTCTTTTAAGGATACACTTTATAAGGGCATATATGAGGATCATGAGGATCATGAGGATGATATTGATGATTCCCAATTTAATGGTGGATTATCTACATAAGTATACATGGATCACTAAATGTTGTAGGAACACAAGATAGCTTCAAAGAGGAGTAAGGGGAAAATTAAACTTGTTGCTGCTTCATTGGAAAAACCCAAGACTTGTAAAGAAGATCTATCCTTTTATTATAACTATTTGGAGTTAAATCATAATTAAGGGATTCCTTTTAAGGGTTAGTGATGCAATAATATTGTTAGAGTGGAGAACTTGGATTGGTCATGTAGTAAGATGGTAGAGTCTAGGGTGCTGAAACCTCTTTCCTTAGAAAGTTAGGTCCAGATCCCAAAAGTTGAATCCTAAATTAAGGGAACTCCATATCCAATTAAAATAAGGAATAATGGGATAGAAATAAAGGTGCCCACATATAATTATTTTACCCTGTTATCATGTGGTGAGGAACAATATTTTGATGAAATGAAGGTTCATCTTGAGCAACTTGAGGCAGGATGACAGGCTGTAAGGGAGTTACATTCTATTGATCTTAATTCCAAAACTAAAGGGGGTTAACTTGGTCTATGGGATCTTGAACGAAACATGATGGTTCAGCCTCAAAGGGTAAGAAGAAGGAACCCCTGACTACTCCAATGTTTGGGAATTCTCAAGCTAGATTTATTCATGATTGTGTGGCTTTTACGCCTACAACATTGGATGTTGTAAATCAAAATATCCCATGCATGACTCCTGAATAGAGAAGAGGATGTCACCCCTATGGTCGGGAAGGCTGGGCTCCCAACATAATATGATTCTTCACTCTTAAGCTGAGAACTTGGAGAATATTTTTATCAACTAGTGAAGGGAGGAAACTTCATCAAAGACTGAAGCTAGTTTTTAACTCCAGCCTTTTATTGCTTGCCTTTTTTTCTCTTATTATTGCTTAGATGAGGGTAGTTATCCATGTCTCACCCCATCCTTCTCTCTTTTTACTTTTTTCTTTTCTTAATAAAAGGGCCCTTGACCCCATCTTGTTTTGATATAACTAAAAAAATTATTATTATAATTAAAAATTAATTAGTGGTAATAATTATTAATAATGTAATTAATAATTAATAATATAATTAGTAATTAAATTATTTAAAAAATTATAATTATTAATAATTTAATATAAATAATATTTATAAAAAGTAATTAAATTACAGTTATTAATATTATAATTAAAAATTAATATATAATCAATATTTAAAATAAAAAATAATAATTAATTATTGATAATATAAATGAAAATGTAATTATTATAAATATATAATAGTATAACTAATATTTATTAATAATTTAATTAATAACATTTAATCCAATACGATATAATTATGGATTTGGGAACCCAAACCCATAGTCCCAAAAATTTATTGAAAAGTAAACATAAAAAGGGGAGCATAGAGGGATGATACATGATAATCAAATCTAAAGAAAAAAAACTCTTACACCCCCATTCTAGTAAGGGCATGTCACGCCCCCTTCAAGGCTTGACCCACTCTACACCTAACCCCATTATAATTTTATAGTCTTAAGGCCCCACATTTGATGGCCTTAAGAATCCTTCATCATGGCCTAAATGCCCTTATTGTGTGCCCACCATACCATATTCATTATGCTATATTGTTTCCCTACCGCTGCTGCAGACATCAAATTATGGCCATAAATGGCCCACAAATCCCCCCCCCCTAAGGAGGTTGCTTGTATTTGAACCCTGGTTGGATATAGAATTGTGAGGTGACTTTAGCACTCAACCAAGCCCCCAACTGCATTGATTATCAATTATTAATATAATTAATAATGTAATGAATAATAACTAAAAAACAATATAATAAATATTTGTTGATAACCTAATTGATTATTAATTAATAATATAAATAATAACAATGTAATAAATTATTACTACCAAATAATATAATTAATAATAATATAATTTAAAATAATGAAATTAATAATAAGAGCTCTCTCAAAAGAAGATCTCTAAGACCTCAAAAAATATTATAAAAAATGGAAAGATAGAGTTTTACAAGTATTAAGAAATAATATCTCCTTAATCGACTCTTCCATGTAACAATGCTAGTTACAAACCCCTAACCCAACTACCAAGTTGACTAATACATCAATAGTTATATTTTCCTCTCTGTAAATAAGAGACATAATGAAGTTTATTTTCTTACAGTAACCTAGAAAATCCTCCCAATCCACTACAAACCCCCAAGAGGGTGAAGATTTGTTCAATTTTATAGAATGCATAATGAAGGATGAGATCATCTTGAACCATATATTTCCATAGTTGTTGAATCTTACAATTTAGATAGCCAGGATCACTCATTCAATATCCAATTTATATATTATTACTATCCTATAGTCCTTAGTGAATGTAAGAACCCGGTATTTTACTCAAGTATGGATCCTATTAAGTTCAGTCTAATTTTTTATTTTTTTTACCTAATATGGATTCCTAATGAGTTCATAGGTGTCTCGGGGGTATATGGGGCTTGTTTGGAGCCCAGATCCTAGTTTTTGGGAGAAATATGTTGGATTTATGGTTAGAAGAAACCATACAGGTCAGTCCATATGTTTAGTTCTAACTATACAAGGTTGGATAGTGGGGTGATACAGGACAAATAGTTTTCCCTAACAGTGCGTTAGGGGCCACACGACCATGTGAAAAAACTACAGACATGTTGCATAGTTGTTTTTCATGGTTAGAGCATGGTTTCCCTAACCATGCAGCCTAACCATCTAGGTGCCCCCTCCCTATAGTAGATTCTTCATGGATTGTCCAATCGTGTGTCTAAACCGTGCGATTCCCATTTTTTGGTGATTTTACTAAATTATCCTTAAATGATTATATTTATTAACCTCTTCTTCCTATTTATTTTCCAATGGATATCCACCCATATTTTCTCCCTTTTGATCTCATTTGAAGGCCTAACCTAGGAATTGATCCTATTTGTCCATATGAAGTTTGATCAATGCACCATTCATCTCGTTGGATTCGCACCAGTAAGATCTTGATTCCTTTTTAGCTATTTTTCGCTCTTATTTTTATCGATGAATCTATTTAGATGCAGAATCATATTCCCTATTTTCAATACATTGATCCATTCTTTCTATCTATTCCAATTCATTCCAAACTATAGGCTGATACTAGATGAGGATATTCGTACAAGTACAAGGTAGGTTGTTTATAACTCATCCCTCAAGATTGGTCATTTTATAAATTGTCATGTGTGTGCACCGATTTCATCAGGCACCATCTGTTAAATTAATGTTCCTTACTTATAGTTGTTATAAACATGTTCTAATACTCTTTATATTATCCATCATTGGTGGTTATGTCCACAACACTAACCACCTCATGTAGTGTGATTCCCATAATTGGTCTTTTAGTGCTTTGATATGTTCGTTTGATCCACCATTCAGGTGTGTGTCTTGATACTGATATTGGTAATCCCATTTAATTAGATGAATTTTGAATTGATAAATGGATATTACCATGTATTATCATCACTTTAACCTTATAATGTAAGTGCTTCAATGTTTTAAATTAATCATTAATGGAAATGGCAAGTATAATGTATATATATGACTTGTCGAAATGGAATGTAATTGGATGACTTGGTTAAACACCCGTAGAACACCTTGACATGTTTGTGGAAGGAAACGTATTTAACCTAATGAATTAAATGGTTATTAAATAAATGGATTAATTTAATGGTTTCATTCATATTTAGCCTTGTCACACTAATGAATGGAAATGGCATAGACCAAATGAATTATCAAGAGGCCAGATTATTACATAACCTATTTAATTAAAATAATTGGATATATAGTGCCTAATGCATATGAAATTATTTACTATAATAGGAGTGGTTAGACTCGAGATCACCTTGGATTCCTGAGGGAATTCCTTGAGCACTCGTGGATTCCATTATGATTTAAGGATGCTAATTTCCAAGGTTGAGACCCACCTTGGAACCCGATCATCATCTATCAGTGGATTCCTGGAATGACGCTGTAGGATCCCTCCTTCATTATTATCAGATGACATATATACACTCATTGTATCCAAAATGACTTCTATAGACATAAGGCACCTTGTATACACCCTTGTGCCTAGTCACTACTTATACCATTTTACCTTGGATGTATTCCTTGGACTCAGTTAGAATAAAACTATTTTGAAATGCCTTGGACAATGCTCCTTGGACTACTCTCTTACCCCTATATCTAGTCTATAGTTACTAATGAGTTAGTGACCCTTGAGGTCAAGGTTTCCTTAGTTATTACCTTGTACCCTCTTCAATATTAATATCATTATAGGATGCCTTGTTATGTCTTGGGTACCCTCACTATCATTATCATGTTAGGATTTCAGTGATAGTTTTACCTCACATGACTTAATTATATAAACTGAGATTTATTAAATAAATGAACTAGTTACATGTTCAGACACCAACTAAGGGCTGAAGTAGGCACTTGGGTATTTATGTTACTACACTGATTTACTTTTATATATGCATGTTTTCACACTGTTTTAGTTTATATTACATGGACATGATGTTAAATACACTGTTGGTGGTGGCCTATTGAGATTTATATCACACCCTATATAGTCCACCATTGGCCCCCAAGCATATCACATGTATGCAGGTGATGATGAAGGGAAGTGTACCACTTCTGAGACTTGATTTCTTACTTGTATTAGGATGGAGTTGGTAGTAGATAACTGAGCTAGAGCTCCAGATACTGGGGATAGTTTTGGATTCCTTTTTTTTATTTTTGTAAAACATGTATTGTTCGTTGCTTTATATCCATGTTTTCCATCTTATCAGACACATGACATATCATCGTCATCTTTTGTATACGATTATCAATTGTTCAGTTGTTTAATACCCATATATGATTATGTTGTGGCATGTGTTTATTATATATTTCTTCCAATATTTACTAGTTATATGATACTTTTTGATATGTTCCACTCTAGTAATGAGGGAATAGTCTCCCCATGGACACACCCTATGACCTCACTGCTAGTTGGAAACATCTATAATTTGGGGAGATGCACTTGATTCTATGTGGCCAACCAGGATTGGGTCACTTCTGAGTGGCATCTGGGTTTGGGACATCACAAAGTGGTATCATAGATTTATTATCTTTCTTTAATATTTGGATACAAAAGA